>CM033446.1:108665241-113665241 GCA_019425775.1 Rafetus swinhoei
AGATACGATCCAAAAAACGTGGACATATAGCAAAAGGATGTAAAGCAAGGAATTTTTTTGCACGCAGCCGACTTCTGTTTGTGCAAATTGGTCTTTTAAAATTTTTTTGCGAGACAGAAGAGCGAGGAATGGGAGGACTTACAACAGTTTCCACAAGCATCAACGACACTAGTGCGGAACCAATGTATACTGGGGTGACTTATAGTGGGGACGCCCTGTAGAATTTGTTCTGAGTCTGCTTTGCTTAATTTCTGGTTTCAGAGTTGGGAAGAGGATAGGTTAGCAATTGTGTAAGAACTTGGAAGAACTGTGCAGTAATAACCACCACAACAAATACTTTGCACCTTTTTTATGTGTCCCTATCAGACATCCACAGGTCCCAGAAATGTCTAAAATTACATATTTAAATTTTGATTTCATGAGCTAAGCAGCTTCTATTCATTTCTATGTATATTCCAGCAATGCAATGTGATGAAAATGGTCACAGCTGACTTGGATCCAGAGACAGTGTTATTAACCCTTTTCTCATCTTTGTTCTTACATAAGGCACTGAAGGTAAATTGATGGACAAGATCATGTTCTGTCCAGAGATGAGTAACACAGTGTAAAGACTGTGTTGTCCATAAGCCTATACTCAAATCTTTTGCAGAAGACCTGTTCCACTGACCTTAAACTTGTCCTTCATAAAATGAACAAAACCCTGAAATTTAGATACTAAAATAAATGACTATTTAATTTAAAAAAAAATCAAGAAAACACACCTTTTAGCCTGTCTTGAAAATTGTTTTTAAAAGAATAACTTGGGAAACATAAACTGACACATATCATGCTTCAAATAAAGAATTGTAACCCTGATAATATACAATATATATAATATACACATATATACATAGGTGTGTGTGTGTATATATATATATATATATATATATATATATATATATATATACACACACACCCTCCATATAATACTTACTTAATATACACATTACAGCTGAATACCATGCTGGTGGGCACCCCAGAAATACATTATTATACACACATAAACACACACACATTTGTTCTGCATTTTTGCTTCTAAAATACTGCATATTAATTTCATGTCTCCTATTAAATGTCATTTGAAATACTGACTTTTCTAGGCTAGTACTAAAATGATAAACATAGAACAGCATGGCTTACATTTCAAGAAATGTTTAAAAAAAATCTATACACATCTCATATGTCTTTACTTTCCTGATTCTCTGTGTTAAACTAACAGATTTTTTCAGTAGGCATTTGTACAATTTTAAACACATTTCTCCCCTAGAAAAACTGAAATAAAATCTGACTTTAGCAGCATCATTTCTATCCAGTGCAATGTTTAAAGAACTTAATGGCCTCTCAGTATTTTTAATGGCTGGGATATTACATAGCTAACAAACAATTTCAGAATTAAGTTACCACAGTTTACAATTAGAAGCAGGTGGCACAATAATGGTGCTTTTTCATTTCATTTATTAGAAGGGGGAGCCCAGCAACGTAGAGCTTCATTTATTTTCATCAGCTCCACAATAAGAGCATGGCAATTTGCAACACCAAAATCATTTCAAGCACACATCACTCATTTCTTTAGTTTTAAAAGCTTCTTTGTGTTCCACCAAAAATTTAAAAAGATAATTTATTTCCAGTTTAAAGTCCAATATGGTCTGTGCATCCTGTATGCTTATTAACACTATGTTGGCTTTCCTGGTAAGCAGATGGAGTGTCAGTTTCACTGTTGGGTAATCCCCAAGGCGTGTGTATGCACGTGTGTGTTAAACACTCACAAACAAGGTCTTAGCAGCATCACCCCAAAGCCAATTTCATTTCAAAGTTTGTCTTGCATTCTTGTTCATCAGCAAAAGCAAGGGAGCCTCTATGCTAGTGCATCAAGTTCCACCATCTCCAATATATAAAGCACATGCTAAACAAAGTCTTTTGGATAATATACCATTTATTTCAGCTGCCCCTCTTTCCTAAACCTCCTATCATTCAGCCTGTCTTATTTTTGCAGCATCTCTTATTAGCTGTTCCTTTTGCATAGGCGAGAAGCTGACTGACCCTGGTGCACCCTCTAGTGCTGAAGCTGCGGAAGCGTCCCTCTTTCTCTAATCCCACCTCAACTTCACTCTGCAGAACAGAGAATGCTGGAGGGAGAAGCAAGGTGCAAATGCAAGAGCATGTTTTATAAACATTCTTCTTTGCATTGTTTCTTTAAATGCTGTGCAGTGAACATGATTTCTCTGCACCTTGCAAAGAGCCATTGTGCCTTCTCTCCAGTGACTCAAGCTCCTCCTGTAAACCCAGGGGGCTCCATACACAGTGTTGGCTGCTATGAGCCAAAGCCCAGGGGTCACTTTGTTAGTGCCTGCATCAATCTGACAATTTTACATTGCCTCCAGACCCATTACTTCTGCATGTTCCTGTGCCAGAAAAAAAAAGGTGTTTACAATGTGTGAACTTGCCTTGACTTCAGTATGCGTGGGGATGGATTCAGCTGTGCTGAATGAGAACATGAAGGAAATGTTGGTAAAAGCCCATTGCTAGGAGTGATTATTTACTGTGTGTATATCACTGTGTAAACCAGACAGGAACACTCAATCCCTGAGACTCGGGGACTTATTCCCATTTACATAAAGGCCCCTTGACACTGCCAGACTGCCCTACAGTTTAGATTCAGTGCCCCAACAGTGCCTGCTGCCACAAGGTCTTAGCTTTACTAATGCTAGCAGGACTCTTTACCGGCCTCAGATACACCCTCCCTCTTTTTCCTATAGAATAGAGATCCCAGTTGAAATTTTTTATTTAGTTCCCGTTAGTTACACCTGACAGCTCAGGTATGGAATAGAG
Organism: Rafetus swinhoei; assembly: GCA_019425775.1. Taxonomy (NCBI): domain Eukaryota; kingdom Metazoa; phylum Chordata; order Testudines; family Trionychidae; genus Rafetus; species Rafetus swinhoei. The sequence continues at coordinate 108,668,110 of CM033446.1, forward strand.
CATTGGGTCTATTAGTCTGTTTAATAAATTATATTAATATTGAGCACACAAAAAGCGCCCTGCAAATAAAGTAAAGAGATGTATTCCCAGCCCTGAGGAGCGTACAGTTGGCACCTAAGAGAAGATGAATCAAGTGAGAGCAGCAAACAGTATGGGAGCAGTAGAAGAAAGCAGAACCAGAATTATTACAAATATAAGATGTGGCTGGTGACTGATGCTCTGATCCTACCATCAGCTGAACACGTATGCAACCACTGTGCCTTTCTGGGGTACAGCTGAGGTCAAGGGAATTTTGTCTGGACAGAAAAACTGGTGCACACAAAAGTTGTGTATTTAGCACTGGTGAGGCCACATCTGGAGTATTTAATCCAATTCTGGGCCCCACACCACCACATTAAAGAAAGGACGTGGACACATTGTTTACCATGCATGCAGAGGTAAGTGCTGGAGGTGCTCCATGAATTAAGGTCTTCAGGCTCCAGACATCAGTTCGGAAAAAAGTTGCACATTTCACATGAGAAAGAGGGCTCCTTTGCTGGTACAAAAATTGCAAGTTCCCTTTATGCAGTGGTATTAATGGTGATTAAGTAAAATGATAAACCCAAAAGATCCCACCCCAGTCCAGGGGCCCATCTAGTGGTGTAAACATGACCTAGTGTAACTCTTCTGCAGTGCCCTCTTATCTGCAGGGTACAGCCCTGTGTCTTCCTTTTTCCATTGCCCTCTGCCAGCAACAGGCAAGTCTCAGTCCAGCTCTCAGGTCCTATAGACCCAATTCTCAGGCCACCTACTATCCTGCATTCCAGCCTCAGACAGCTGCTTCTAGCCTGTTGCACCTGTACCCCCACTTTTGCACTGGCAAATGTCACAAGGGTTAAGTCTCCCTACCTTCTTGCTGGAGTCTGCTTTGGGGTTTAAGATGACAATCTGAAGCCAGGGTCAGAATGGATTTCCTCACATATGATGCAGCACTGTGATGTTGGTTAAGGGTATTATGGAGAGTTGTTAACTTCCTTCAAAGTATCAATGGGAAGCATTAGCCATAGGAAAGACACTATAATAGATAAGGAGGGATGGTCCAGTAGTTAGGCTTCTAGGCTAGGCCTTAAATAGGGGTAGGTTCAAGGCCTGCCTAGAACGAAGCACATGGAAGCTCTGGCCTTGTTGAAAGAGAACCAGGAGTTCACTGGGCACCAGTCAGTGCAGGTCCAGTGATGCCCAAATGTGAGGGGGACTGTGGACATGGCTTGTGCATGCATAGGGGCCTATTGACTTTTCTGACCTGGGGTCTGGAATTGCTGTCAGCAGGCCTGGATATCATTTAGGAATTATTTGGGGGAAGTTCTCTTGCCTGTGTTGTAGAGAAGGCCACACTAGACAATCACAGTGTTCCTTCTGGCCTATGAATGTTTTGTCAATGAAACTCTACTAACTGCAAAGATGAACTTGGCCTCAAATGGTTACATAGTCTTTCTGTACCTATACGTAATTAACGGATATTTCAAAAGACTATAGTCAGTTTTATTTTTTAAGAACAAAGCTACAGTTCTAATAGAGGCCTGGACTTTGAATTGTCGTATTGCCATTATTTTTATGGAAATAAGCATTAATTGGATAGAATTATCAGGATAGGAAACAGAACTTCTGGACTTCATTACTCACACTGCCACCTTAAATTATTCAGACCCCAATTCCACAGCTGTCTGACAGACCACTGGGCAGACCACCCAAAAGAAGCCCTACTGCAGTCAATGGGCGGGGGGAGGTCTATGCACACAGAGGGAAGTACCCACAGAGTTCATCACAGCCGTAGTCACTATGGGTGAATTCCTGGTTTCAGGGAATCAAATAGGGCCAAGATTAATTTCACTCCATATGCTTAAATTTTACCTGCTTGTAAAATGGGGATATTAACACCTACCATAAGGCTAGAAGGCTCAGTTAAACAAAGATAACTAACCTTTTGCCATGTACTAACTCTTTCTTATTGTAACACTTATCTTCTAGCCCAAGAAACAAGACTTTGCCTAGATACTTGCTTCTTATATCATTTCTCTAGGAAAAGGAGGGCCCAGTTGTATTCTGGGTGGAGCAGTAACTCTAGCCCTTCCTAGACACTCCTTTATATAAATGGAAAGTCAAGCAACACCTGACCCTAAAGGGAGCTTTATGCAGGTTTTTTTAGGTATAGCTCCCCCCCCCAACACAAGATTAACTACCTTCCATAGGGAAGTTATACTAGAGCACTTGACATTTTTCTTTGTCTGAGGTAAGATATTGCATGCTATAACTTATTCAAAACTTCCTTTCCCCAACTTATTGCTATCTGAGTATAAAGTGTTATTGCTATGTGCTTATGTGTTTAAGTGAAGGATTTAATATTTCTTCCAGTGTAGCAGTGATGAAGTAATTCTTGGCACCAAATGTGTTTTCTTTTGATGGAAAATAGACTTGTTTGTAACTCGAAAATATTTCCTTTCTGGTCATTGTTTAAATTTTCTTTGTTAGGGTAATGGGTAAGGGGATAGCAGTGCTGATATAGATTTGTCTGTGAAAGATGATGCACACTGATGCCACTAAAAGGGGTTAATTTTATTTAAGCATTCAGAAATTAATATCTAATTAAACTTTGAAATGGAATGTTAAAAGCAGTGGGTGACAGACTGTCTGTAGGCGTGTCCCCTGAGGTGCTCCCTGTTTTGTGCTAACAGTTTCGTCTTTGCCCGTATAAAGCCTGGTTCTAGCCAATACCCTCACTCTCACAATACTTAAATCACTCACAATATTTTTTTAACTATTTGCTCAGTTCTTACCCTGTTCAAACTCTCAATGGTTCCATCTCTGCTTGTGGTGTGCGTGTTTAGGGAGGTGTATCTGTTACCATCCTATCTGACCAGATGCTTTAAAGTAGCAAGATAGGAACTTGGATAAAAGCATAGTAACTCAGAGGTAAAGCAGCCACTCTAGACTTAACACAAGCTGTCATAATATGGACTTCTATGAGTCACAGAATAATATACGATACCACCTATTCTATGTCTAGAAATACCTCGACTTAATGGAATGAGTTAAAAACTGAGGGTGTGTCTACACTACAGAGTTTTTTTCAGAAAAACGGCTATTTTTCCAAAACCCCCTTTTAATTACGTCCACACTGCAATCGCATTCTTCCAAAAGAAAATTGAAAGACCAGAGGGGTTTTTCCGACATTGGTAATCTTCATTCTACGAGGAAGAAGCCTTTTTCCGATAGAGCTTTTTTGGAAAAAGGCATGTGTGGACACAGAAGAGGGAGTTCTTTCGAAAGAAGAGGAAAAAGGAAAAAGCACAAGTGCTCTGGTGGCCACTCTGTCCATAGTAATCACAGCTGAAATGCGAGATAGTGTCCATTCAGTGTGGACTTAGTGCACATTTGCAGTGTGGACGCTCTCTTTCGGAAGAAGTTTTTCTGGAATATCTCTTCCAGAAAAGCTTCTTCTGAAACAAGCCTGCAGTATAGACATAGCCTGTGTGACAGCCTAAACTCAGATTTCCTTTTTGTATCTTATGTTGAAACCCTGTGCTTAATAGTGCTTTGTGATACAGATCCTATCTAACTCTGTGATAGGCACTTATCCATGGACATTTCATGGAATAAACAGCTGTGTTTTGCTGTATCTTGTATAGGTGTCTGCCAGCATGGAGATACTTGCAGGACTACAACCTTAGTGAACTTGTGTTAATCACAATGCCTCTGACATTTCCCTTATCGTAATTGGATCATACATATTTAGTCACCAGTGGTGAATTCCTTAATTTTTATTTCACTTGATCAGCTTGCACCAATACTGTTTCCATTTGCTTGTTTTGTTTTAAACTGTGCTGCATGCTATCATGAGGAGAATCACCGGCATACAAAGAATACTGTATGGATAAGAATGAAGGGTGGTCACAAGCTCCTCTTTGACATCGGGCCAGAAGATTGCAAAGTGAAGCTGAGAAGTGATATCTCAATATTAGAGCAATGGATAAAGCACTTTTGATTCTGGCATTAGGAAGCATGGCAGAATAAGGCAGTGAGAAGCTCAGACTATTAATTTTCTTACCTTTTGAAGAAAGGGGAATTCATTGAATTAAGCAGAATGGACCAGGATGCTGCTTGCAATCACCACTATGAGTTAAAAGCTTGTTCTTTTATTTTACAACAGAGCCATGAGACACTCTTTAAGATTAGGAAAGTTTAGCCAGTACTAGTGCTTTGTTCAGCTGACCACTAAGTGTTTTATAATGTAAACAGACACTGATGTGATTCTTTTATATAAGGGACAGGACTGGGTAATTGTGTTTTAATATATACACACTATGGCCTGCTTATTACAGTGCGTATATCACTAGCTATCCTACTAATAGAGATTCTCCTATAGCCCAGACCATTAGGAGACTGCTTCAGGCTAAGATCTGCCTTCTCTCCTGATGTTTGTATGAAGTTCTAAGTTGCTTGGTTTCAGAGGGGTAGCTGTCTTAGTCTGTAACTGAAAAAACATAAAAAATAACGAATAATCCTGCAGCACCATAGAGACTAACAAATGTATATACCATCTACATTTTTTGTTAGTGTCTAAGGTGCTGCATGACTATTAGTTGTTTTTAAAGTTTTTTTAAATTGCTTGGGGAAGTCCTAGCTGGTCATAGGATTGTTATGAAGTTCGACTTCCTCCCCCCCCCCCCCCCCCCCCAAAAAAAAAAAAAAAAAGTATGCATTTACTCTTTATGAACCATCTTACTGACCCTGCAAAATGAAGTTCTTGCTTCAGAAAGCAGGTACATTTGGCAGCAGTCGTGCTTCTCTGCAGTGTGTCTTGACATAGGGAATAGCCTTTAGGGATGAGTGGGTAATTCCCTCATTGCTAGCTGAGGGTTTGTCTACACTGTTTTTCAAAAACAGCTCCCTGTGTAATCGTATTCTGGAAAAATAAAGAGCACCTTTTTCCTGTTCACTTTAACCCTGTGACCTAGAATAGGAAGGAGTTTTTCTATCTTCTTGAGCCATCCAGTGCCTTTGGTTTTAGGACCATAGTATAAAAAATCCTCCGCACCTTCCCCTTTCTTTCCATTAAGAGGCCCTTCAGGTTCATAGACTTAGAACAACGTAGGCTGGATTGCTATGGTGTCACCCTCTAGTCACGATTCAGAATACATACTGTGTAATGACATGAGATTCCATTTGCAGGGAGACTCCTGTTGAATGCTTAATGAATATACTAAACATTAGTGCCCTGCATCATAAAGAGACTCTATAGTGAATTGTGTTAATATCACTTGAGATATGAATAGTAACAATATGAAGCATTTATAGAATAGCTTTCATTCCACTACACAAGTTCAGCATCATCTATTCGCCACCCTGCAGAGAGAGATGACACTGAAATGTTGTAGCAGGGAATTTTAAGTCAAGCTTGAAGTACATTGGCAGAGTGGTGTGGCAGTCAGCACAATCCCCACCTACAATATACTTGGCCATTAGTTTATTTTCATAGATTACAAATTCACACTTTAACTTTCTAAAATACAGATTAGCTATTTGTTGATCTTTTCATGCATAAAGAACTAAACCATCACAATAGCAAGCGGTGGATTATGCTGGTGCCAAGATTGACATGTACTGCCTGGTCCTAACATATGCTAAGCAAATTTGGCTGGGAACATCTTGACCCTGGAGCTGGTGAATGTCTCCTGCCCTCCTTGACTGCCTCAGTCTCCTTCTCTTCTTCCTCAGCTGGTAGGAGTTTTGATATTATAATAGTAATAATAGAAAGTCCTTGGAATAGATATTGCCTCCTCTTCCTTGTTGCACCAAGCTCTTCCCCTCCAGTGATTGAAAGAGTCTTCCCAGTTGATCAGTTCTTGTCTCCAGTAATTGTGGATCTGCTCTCCTTTCCCTTCTTGATGTTGTGCCACTTTTCTGCTTTACTGCTTCCCACTGGAGGGGTTTCATGCCCCAGAAGACTATGTGCAACTTTTCTCTACCACCAGACTGATTCCTTCAGCTGCCCTCTCCTACCTTCTGTCTTTTCTTTCACTCAGCTGCTAAAGAGACATCAGAGTCCTGCCCCAATTTGGCATTCTGTTTTTGTACAGTGCTGAGGTTCTACAGTAATAAAAATACTAAATTATATTCGGCAGATTTCTTTTGACTCTTTCATGGAGCCTCTCCCATGAGTTTTGTGAGTGCTTCTCATATGTATTTACTATGTTGGTTTTGCACTTTGCATGGTGTTCTGTGGTTTTATACTTCAGAAGGTTGGAATTTATGCATGTTCTTACATGTATTTTTACGGTTGATTCTGGCAATGTGCATTTTTTTTTATAAAAGATTCCCTGTATCTTGAGTAGAAATTTACAATAGGTCAAAGTGTAAGTAAAATGTTACTAAATCAATGGTAACACTCACTTTGTCTTGATATAAATGACCACACAAAGTACAGCTTAATGGAGAATCAGGCCTTCTTGTGTCTTTAAGGAATGTTGCTAACTTGAAAAAGATTCAATCCAATGTGGTACATAGGAAGTCATTTGCTAAATGTCATGTAATACATACATGGTAGAGTGTCTTACATTCAATGGCGTGATCAGAACTTTTTTTTGGTCAGCAAAGCTAAGAGTTGCACACTCTGCTCTACTGGGAAAATGGAAAAGATCTGCAAGTATTTCCTGAAAATTCTTCATTTTTTGGTTCTGGTAATGAAGATACACTATCAACTATAACTGACAAATATTTCTGAATTCACAGCACAGTCCAGTTGCTGGGAGGTTTAGTGGCCCTCGGATCGCAGGCTTGTTTGAAAAACAGTCCTTAGCAATGCTTTGAATTGTCAACTGTGCACAGCCAAACAGGCACTGCTAGAGCTACCCACAAGGATACACATCTGCTGCCACTTTTCCCCTCCCCCTAGGGCAGTGGTCTCTAACCTTTTTAAGCACAAGATCACGTTTTAATTTAAGTGCAATCCAGGATCTACCTCTAACCCAAGCACCCTTGCCCCGTTTTCTTCCCGCCCCTTCTCCGAGGCCCTGCCCCTGCTCACTGCATCCTCCCTCCCTCCCCAATCCTCGTTCATTTTTATCAGGCAGAGGGCTGGGGTGCAGGGGAGGGGGATGCCGGCTCTGATCTAAAGGATTTGGAGTGTGGGAGGGACTCTGAGCTGAGCTTGGGGCAGGGAGTTGACGTGCAGAAGGGGGTTCAGGGTGCAGGTTCTGGGAGGGAGTTTGGGTGCAGGGGGGACTCAGGACTAGCGCAGGGGTTTGGGGTGCAGGAGGGGTTCAGGACTGGGGCTGGGGTTTGGAATGTGGTCTCCAGTTGAGCACCGCTTACCACAAGAGGCTTCTAGATGGTGGTACAGTGGTGCTAAGGCAGGCTCACCCCTACCTTGGCCCTGCACCCCTCCAAAAGCAGACAGCAAACTCTCTTCATCCCTGTCCCTCTTCTGCTCTGTGGAGATGGATACGAGGAGGGGGAGAGGGAGAAGGGTACCCAGATATCAGCACCCTCCTTTTCTTCCCATGCCTTGCACAGCAAGCAGGAGGCTTCCGGGGGGAGGGGAGGAGGCAGCTCCAAGGCAAAGGGCAGGAGCAGCATGGTAGTGCTGAGAGGGGCAGATGAAGTTCTGGCACTTGATAGCCTCTCGGCCAAACCTGTCAGGATCACCTGTCAAAGGCTCCAAGACCTGCCAGTAGATCCCGATCTACTGGTTAGTGACCACTGCCCTAGGGCTTCAACTACATTATTGTGGATATCTGATCAATGCTCTGAGATCAATCCACTGGTAGTTGATTTATTAGGTCTAGGGAAAACCTGCCAAATTGACTGCAGATTTCTGTCCTCTGAGCAGTGAAAGTAAATTAATTTTTTTTACAGGTACTGTCCTATTGCAAACTAGGCCCCTGTCAGCTCTTTAAATAGCTCCCTGTTGACTTTTGCCACAGCCCAGTCATCTCTTGCCAGAGCTATGGACCAGGGTGCACCTGCTTACTTTCACCTCTGTCTGTTACTCTGTCCCCGATGAGAAGAATAAGGGAAGTCAAAGGGAGAGTTTTTCCTATCAATTCCCTACAATGTTGAATCCATGATAACTCAACCTAAAGTACATCGACTCGCATAGCTGGAGTTGTGTACCTTATGTCAACTTTCTGCAGTAGAGTAGATGTTGCCTGTGATAGGGTGCTCCTTTTCCTTCAAATTGTCATTATGACCTGAATACCTCAGCTTTTCTAAGGGACAATACTTTGCAGCTACCCAGAGCAGAATGCTGAACTGGGTTTAAAATACTGCCCATGTAACATAAACTGATAAAATGTAAGCAAACACCAAACATTTAGAAAGAATTGTCAGCTTTAAACAAATAAAATGTTTTATTTAAAATACCCCTGTGTGACGGGGTGCCGAGACCCCGCACCCGACACCCGGGACTCTGCGCCCTCGCCGAGGGACAGCGGAGCAGATACCGGCGGTGCGCCGGTTGTTCTGGCGCTGCGGCTCAGCTGGGCGGTGCCACAGCTCAGCTGATTAGCGCTGCGGCTCAGCTGGAGAGACGCCGCAGCGCAGCTGAGTCAGCCTCAGCCCCGCCGGTAAGGCAAGGCAGGTTGACGCGCCGCGTCGGACGTCAGGGGGGCGGGACGCGTAAACCCCTCCCGGGTCGGCGGGGACTTTAAAAGCCCGCCAGCCACCGGAGATGGGGGAGAGACGCGGAGAGGACCAGGGCTCCCCGGAGGAGGGGAGAGACCCGGACACGCTCAGGACAGTCTCCCAAGGGGGGATCCAGCCCCGTGAGTATAGACACCCGAGGCGAGGTGGGGGAGGAAGGAAGCAGCCCAGGGCAGGGCGGTGAAACAGCCCGTGGGCTGGCGCGTTTAGGGGTACACCCCGCCAGCTGGACCGAGACTCGAGTGCAGTCTCAGTCCTTAGGGCCCTGGGCTGGGGCCCGTGAGAGAGGGCGGGCCCGGGCCCCCCTTCCTTCCCCCAACCGAGGGAAAGGTGAAGGCCGCAGGATGTGGCGCGAAGAGATAAATTAACCGGCTTGGAGAACGGTTGACCGCACCCCGGACCAGACTGAGAGAGGGGGCATGGTCACACCCTGATAGGTGAGATAATATAATCTTTCTACAAGAAATTGTTTTCTCTAGCTAGCACCTTGTAAAGCTATCAAAACTTGTGTGCTGCACTAACTTGAGGGCTTTGCTGATAAAATAGCCATTAAAATATTGCTATTACTTTAATAATGGCCATTCTCAGAAGCCCCCCTCCACTCCCCAAAAAAACCAAAAAACAAACCCTGAAGCAAAAGCAGAATTTATGTTGGTCAAGCATAAAGGATATAATTCCTACAGAAATCTTCAAGAGTAAGTTATATAAAAGCCATGCAACTGGAAAAATGTAGTTCTACACATCAACTTCAGGCTAAAAAGCCTGGTTAAGTTACTTTTATCAGGAGAGAGGGAATACTTTATACTCATAGCCTCTCTTCCAGTGTGGTGATGAGATACTGTGGTTTTCAGAAGCCTTCATTAGGTTTGCAGTGAAATGCCATATTCTCATATTAGTCATCTTCACTGCTTTATATGTTAGAAGATGCATTTCAAACGGTTTTTAAAGTACATTATTATTCTGCTGCTCACCAAAATAGACCAATATACATTATAATATGTTTACAAAGTGGCAGTCTTACAAATTCAACATTTTAAAGCTTATATTCCATTCCAAGATCACTACAAAATTGTTTCAAATGGTTGTGCTTACTTTTTGGAGCAAGTGTTTTTAAATGAAAAGGTTGATGGCTGCAATTTGACTATTAGCAATTGAAAGAACACAGATAGGAATGATATTAAATTCAGTATGTTGATATTACATGAAGAATGAAAAATGTTTAGTGAACAGTTGTAGTGTATTGTCAGTGAGTACTCTGTCATTAAAAACTGCAGAACTTGCTTTTTTATTTCATTATGGTGGACTTAGTCATTTTAATACTCTCTAGGACCTTGTCCTTATCAAGAAAATTAATCATTTTAATAGTGGGTGATAAACTGCTTCCTCCTTGCCCCTTTCAAGTGGGCACAGACAAGGTGAACAGACTTTGATCTCTGCTGTAACAAAGGGTGCCAGAGTCTATCAGGTAGGTGGCATGCTTTGCCATAAAGCATATAGAATTCTTGACCTGGTACGTCATAGATGCGAATTTCTTTTCAATAAACATGGGAGGGAGATGGAGCAGTTCTGTACACCTATTTCTCAAACTACTCATCTCCGATGCTTTGTCTACACTGTGAGTTTTACCAAAAGAGGCAATGCAAATAAAGCGTGGATTAACATTTTCTCGCGTTTCATTTGCATAATCTCTTTTGGTCCATTTTTGCTCAAGGGGTTTTTGCGCAAAAGCAAGCAGTGTGGACGTTTCCTTTTTGTGCTTTTTTACCAGGGAGAGGCATAAGGATCTTGCGCAAAAAGGGGTTTTTACACAAAAAGGAAACGTTCACACTGCTTGTTTTTGGGCAAAACCTCCTTGCACAAAAACAGACTGAAAGAGATTATGCAAATGAAGCGCGAGAAAATGCTAATCCGCACTTCATTTGCATTGCCTCTTTCAGCAAAATTCATAGTGTAGCTGTAGCCTTAGTGTAGACACCATGAGAATTTCTACATGCACTTGAAGTGATCAGCAGTCACACTGTGGCAAAGAACAAAGTTGACTGATCCTTACTTCCTTATTCGCTATTCATTTATTAATTCATTAATTGCCTCAAGCAGATGTCTGTGTGCAGGGTATGGAAACTCAATTAGCAATAACAGATAGGGTTCTTAGGAGGTGAGGAAATTGCCAAATAAAATGTTAATTTTCTCAGTTGCACCAATCATCAGTTTTAGTTAAAACTACATGTCCACATTATAAAAGCTACCACTATAGTTATCAACAAGGGGCTTCCACATGTCACTCTCACCTGAGAGACTAAGGACATAATGGATGTGCAGAGGAAATCAATCACAACTATAAGAGGTCTCTCCAGTTAAAGGATGTTATAGGGAAGGCCTGCAAAGTTTTAGGTCTATTCTCAGGCTTGACAGAGGACTGTTAGTTCAGCACTAAAGTGCACATTTACACAGCAGGGCGAAATAAGCTACACAACTTGAGTTATGTCAATTGCATAGCTTAAGTCGAAATAGCTTCACTCGGCTTTTGGCACCATCTACACAGCAGGAAGTCAAAGGAAGAACCCTTACTCCTTGTAAAATTAGGGTTACAGGAGTCGGAGTAAGAAGTCCTCCAGCTCGCCTTTATTTCAAAATAATGGCTTGCAGTGTAGATGCGCTCTTTGTTATTTCGGAATAATGTCAGTTATTATGAAATAACACTGCTGTGTAGACATAGCCTTAGAGTTTAAACGAAAAAAATGTTAAAGAGAAAAGATAATTTGGCCTCACATAAGAGATGAAATTATTCATATACAATTATATCAAATGATTTCATTTGAACTCTTCTCTGGAAGTACCTAGATAAATTGGTTTATTAAAGTGAATGACACTGCTCGTGTGAAAAGTGCTACGAATGCCAATGTTGCAAACTGAAATCTTCCATTCTTGTAGAAAATTTTTGCAAGCAACCTCCAATGCCTTGACAATGTGCCACCTTTATTTTAAGATTTTTCACTCTCCAACTTGATCAGTCCCTAGCCCCATGGCTGAGTCTGCCAGTAAGTATGATGCCCAATGCCCATTGTGTATTTTGGGAAGGGAGATATCTGTCTGCATAAAAAAGTGGATTGGGACCACAGATTCATTTAACAATGGTAACAATTTCTGGAGATTACTGGCTTAGTTCAGGTATGAATTAATGTCCAGCAATTAAGACTCTATCTCATTACCTGTCATCTGTGCCAGAGATATCTAATTCTGTAATAAAAAAAGTTTACAGTACTTAACAGATGGGTATCCTTCGTTAAGCATTTCCTATCTCTATAAATAGTTCATGTGTTTAGAAGATAAATTTTAAACATCAAAAAGTGCTTTTGACTGGGTCCCAAAACAAACTACTATTCCTGAAACAATGATCAGCATGTTATGTGAGTTTTATATTGAGCATAATCCATTTGCAAACCTCTGATCTCTATCTATTCCAGTATAGATGTCCAACTTTTTCTATGTAAAGACCACCTTAGAAAAGTTCTTTTTCTTGGTCAACTCCTTTCCCAGCATCCCACTTCCTTGATGCTTGGTTCATTACTTTTTTCCCTCATCTGCTAGGCTATAAAACAGGTCCATTTAAAGCAGCAGATCCCTACATTATCATGCCAATTAAACAAAATATAGTCACAGAAGCCTTTTAAAAATTGACATGGACAGTGTTTAGGCATTTAAAGAATGACAGGAATCAACATGTTCTTCAGTGAGTGGGCAGCCATTATATTAACTCTTGACAGTCTACCTAATGTAACATATTTGCAGGGCAAAACCATTAGCAGTTCAATGTTTCTTTAATTTCTGTGCAGAAGCATCAATTTTTTGTCAGATCGCATTTTGCAACACAATATCAGTCTTGCCATATCCATGATTTAGACGGGCTGCAGGGATTCTACTGTAATTATGTCAAAAATGAAATATTTCAAAATGTGATTGACAGGTTGATTACAATAAAATGCATGTGATTAAACTCAGGGTGTGCTTGTGTAATGAAGGAGAGAATGTCAGTGGTAATTAACTGCATTTTTGTTAAATTTTGTTGAGCATTTCTTACTCCTAAGTTAAAGTTTTTGTAACCAATGGGCCACCTAGTGGTGGAGTTACTTATAGTTTCTTAGAAAAATTGGTACCATTTGGGACTGAGACAATTTTTATGTAAATTGTAGATTTTTGTTTACATGTTATGTAAATTATATGTAAATTACCATAACCATGAATGTCAGAAGTATGTGTAGAGCAGTGTAACGGAAAGGACTGCTTGTTAGGTTTGAGTACAGGAGAGCAGCAAGAATTATTGCTGTTCTGTAGGCACTTCTAGTTAGTCTGCCAGGGGCCAGTAACATGGGGATTCCTATAGTAACAGGGTATAATGTAGCCATTAAGGTAAATGTTTTTGCTATCCTCTGGGCAATATCAGGAATTTCTTAAAGGAAGATGACCTTTTCACTAACTGGAAAGTTCAGATGGTGCAGCCACTCTGCTAAACATGCTGTTTGGTTGTATATTGTATTTTGCATGTATTTCGTATATTGTATTCTGCATCAACTTGCCCTTCATATATTTTTCTTCTTGGATCGTAAGCTCTTTGGGATGGAAACTATGGTGTCCTGCATCTGTACAGTGCCTTGCTTATTTTACAGTGCTAATATCACATAAATGATAGGGGAAAGTTGCTTTACATAGATGTGTCTGCTCTGGACTTCTGCTTTTATCAAAGTCTGATGATACTATGATGTGAGCATGAGATTTATTGGGCACAAATATCTATATTGTGTCTTGCCCCAGTGTTAAAGGCATTATATAATGTAGGATCAAAACAAAGATGTCTTTTATTGTGTGGCTCCCTCAATCTGCCAGTGATTGCAAGCCTTGATGTTCCTTTGTCTACTTCTCCCACAGTGGTTGCTGTGCTTTTCCATATGCTGCTCTCTACAGCTGGAACATCCTTTCCAGGTCAATACTCACACCTCTTTCAGAGCTTACTTTTGTTGTCATGCCTATAAAAACTGAGTAAACAGAAAGATTAATTTACTTTTATTTATAATTTGGGAGGATCATAGAACAAATATTGGAGCTCTTTGTCTGGGACTACGTCTTCCTAGGTATCCGGGGAGCACCTAGTACTTACATTGCTACCATCATATAAACAGTAAACAATAATAAACACAATACAATAAAAATGCGGGGGGCCTGATTTTTCTAAAGGCAATAATTGGAAGGGAAGGTAAACTCTTCCTGGAGACATTTTTAAAAAATGGGAAAGAATAAGAAATAAAGTTGGTACTGAAATACCCACCATGGCAAAACCATGACAGCCTGATAACCTCAGAAATGGGGATGAGATCATTAAACAGCAGGCAGTATGGCAGTGAGGATACCAGTATATTTATGTAAGGTCCTGCACAGCCCAGGGCTCTGCTTGTTTGTATCAAATAAGGGTTTAAAAGTAAATGCATTCTCTATTCTTCATTGCATTTTGCTTGAGACTAGTTATCTCAACAAGTCATTGTTTGATCAGTGTGCCACTAAAACCAAACTCGCTTCATTTCAGGGATCGGTGTCCTCAAAGCTACAAAGCACAGTAAACACTAAGCTTATAGATTCCTGTTTTTTTGTTGAAATAACATGTATTAAAAGCATTGCTACTGTTTAATAGCAAACTGTTTAGAGGTATGCTAATGGACACAAGAAAATTTCAAACCTCCATAATGTGCTTTAATCACCAGCTGGAGATCAAAAGCCACCATGTGATTTTATACATCACGGGCAGCTTCCAGAACTGCCTTACATGGAAAGAGATCAATGGTAAAATTGGTAGATACAGCAAAGCTGTTGCAATAAAAGCGTTTTATGTATCTTGTTCAAAGCATATAAGTGCCTTTTAGATCACTGATTGAACCATAGACATTATAAAGTGGAACCTTTTAATACCAAAATAAATTTCTAGAATAAAATTCCATTATAGGAAAAAAGTGTTTCACTGCAACAGGATAGATAATAATTCTTTCACATGTAATGGGATATATGAAATGTTTGATGATAAACAGAAGTTCTTTGTACCGTTATAGTAAGACCCCATGTATTTGTGTTTGTACTATAATATATCTATCAGACATGATATTCTCTCTCTCTCTCTCTGTATATATATAGTGGATATGCTCCCTATAAAAACTTGTCCAAACTAAGGTGAGTGAAAACACTTCATCTTAAGGTGGATAAATGAAAATATAAAGTCTTGCCCCGTATAAACTTTGGACTACCACCAAACTAAATATTCAAGCTCTTTAAAAATGAAAAATCATGAAAGCCCTTTAATTTGGATGAATTTCGTGCACTTCAAAGAGACTCTAGTCTTGGAAGCTTCATGTTAGTTAAAATGAATCTCTCACAACTTTAAATCATCTGCCTGTTAGTATCACAAACAGGAAAAGAGAAACTTTCCAAATGGTCTTTCTTTAGCAGCTTTTCCACACAGGCAATAGTGGTTATGCAGTAATGTTTTCCCAGCACCCAAACCCTTCTTTCACCTTCTTTATTAATTTACTTAATGTATCTTAAGACATACTCAGCCTTCAGTCACCCGACTGTAATTCCATTCAAGTCAGTAAAGTTTCCCATCTTTACATATAGACTCTTCCCGAATTTCTCATCTCAAAGGGTATGTCAACACTAGCTCGTTAGTTCGAGCTAGGTAGGCAAATGAGGGCAATCGGAGTTGCAAATGAAGCCCGGGATTTAAATATCCCAGGCTTCATTTGCATGTTCCCGGGCGCCGCCATTTTAAAATCCCCCTTAGTCCGAACTCCGTGCCCACGGCTACACGCGGCACGGAGTAGGTAGTTCGAATTAGAGATCCTAATTCGAACTACCGTTACTCCTCGTTCCATGTTCCACGAGGAGTAATGGTAGTTCGAATTAGGATCTCTAATTTGAACTACCTACTCCGTGCTGCGTGTAGCCGCGGGCATGGAGTTCGACTAAGGGGGATTTAAAAATGGTGGCGCTGAACATGAAATGAAGCCCGGGATATTTAAATCCCGGGCTTCATTTGCAACTCTGGTTGCCCTCATTTGCCTACCTAGCTCGAACTAACGAGCTAGTGTAGACATACCCAAAGAGGTTTACCTCAGTGCATGCTACACAAGCCCTGCATAGCACTTCAGCCCCACAAGGTGTAAGGTGACTTTCACTCTCTGTTTAAATACTGACTAATCCATGTTGTACTTGCAGAATATTTTAATGCCCTGTTTAGTATTTTGTTTATATCTACAGAAGTCATATTCATTGCTGTTTCCCCAACCATTTTAAAAATAATTTTCTTATCATTAAAATTAATAATTTGATTGTTTTATAAGGTTTTTGTAAGAAGTAAAATTATATCTTTGAAGTAGTATACCAACAATGCTGCGGAAGAGCCAAATCACTGAAAATGGACTCTGCCAAAGAAATAAAAAATTGACTCATTTTAAATTCGGGAGCAAAAATCATTCAATTTTTTGCTCAATATTTTTGGAGATTGCTGACGATTCCAAACTGTATGTATTTTCTTCGGCCAGAAGAATGAAAAACTAAACAGTTCACTAAGGACTATGATTTTGGTAGGAATTTAGTAGAAAACTGAAGATTTATAAAATTTTCCAGAAGACTATTCTTGAGGTTGTGGAATCTCCATCATTGGAGATATTTAAGAACAGGTTACATCCGGGGTGGGAAATAAAAAAACCCACAACCCCACAGGGTTAGTCCCTGGTGAGCCACCACCACTATGTTTACCTGCATCTCAGCAGGTATTGGAGGATTGCAGCTCTGATTGGCTGCGAATTGCTATTCGCAGCCAATGCAAGCAGCAGGAAGCACCACGGACCAGGACACCGCTAATATCTCATCCTTTCTTTGCCTCAGTTTCTTTATCTGTAAAATGAGGATAATGTCTGTCTACTTCAACATCTTGCTGAAGCTTAAGTCACTACAGTGAAAGCTTTGTTATCAGGCACTCATGGGGAATGGGAGTTGCTCATTAATTGAATTGCCAGAGTACAAAGCTTATTGTTCTGCCCCACCCCTTACTAGCCAATCTGGTTCTTGGCAGCTCAAAGCAGGATGAGTGGGAGGGAGGCGCTTGCTGATGACATAAGCTGTCAGAAGCCCTACAATGGCCAGCTGGACAGGCGTGAGTCAGCTGTGTGCACCTGAAGACATGGCAGGGTGCAATGCTGGGGCATTGCTGGGGCAATGCTAGTTAACAAAGTTTTGCTGTTAAAGTGCTAGATAACAAAGCTTTCACTGTATTTGTAAACTGCTTAGAGGAGTTGAAGTAGGTGGTGTTGGAGAAATGCAAATTATACATTTTGATCATTCACTTTCCTTGCAGGAAAATATCTTTCATTAAATCCTAGATTAAGGGCATGAGCACTTTTACCCTCATGTCTTTTTGTTAGAAATGGAATAAAACATGAAACTTTTTTGTTTTACACCTCTCTTTTCATATCAGTTACGTTCACCCTCAGCACAATGTTTTCAGTTTCATCTAGCTTCTTAATCAATGAGAACTGTGTTCTTCATCTTGTAAAAACTTGTTTTAAATATAATAGAATAATTTGTTTAATTTGCTAGCTGCTGCTAATGAAAGGACCTGGGGTGGATTTTCAATGAAATATACTCTGCCCTGGCACAGGCTCCCCCAATGACACGGGGCCCTGCGGGCTAGGCAGTCCAACACTGGATCTGACAAATCCCTGTCCTCCTCCCCGCCACTCGTGCGTAGAGGTGTGGCTGCTCTGTGGGTAGCAGTCCCTCTGCAGAGAGGGCAGTGGGGGGAGCAGGAGAGCAGGGAGGAACATTTGACAAGTTCGGCAATATTGACAATTGAAAGTGCCTCTTTACAAAATATCACTTAGGAAGACTTATTTGACGATTTTGTAAAGAAAAAGTGTAGAAAGAAAGCTAGCTGATTTTTTTTCAGATTGAATACGTTTCTTCAGAGGGAGTTAACTTTTATTTTTCCAGTCATGCGTCCTCTATACATTTTATTTTTACACATTTTTCATGTTGGCTTAATGCAAATACAAGTTTTCATCTAGACCAGAAGTTCTCAAACTTTGCTCTGAAAACTCCATTCAGGTGGACTGAGGAAAGGTTACTATTACAGCTGCTCCCCCCCGAGTTGTGAATGGTCGAGTTACGACCGTTCGCACTTACGACCAAAGCTCCCATGGAGCGGTCGTAAAGGCGGTCCCCGAGTTACGAACGCTACCCGTGCTTACGAACAGCACGGTCGCATGTAACTCAATGGGGTCTGAGTTACGAACAGTTCGAGTTACGGACCAAGTGTTGGTCCGTAACTTGTTCGTAACCCAGAGAGCGGCTGTATTATTTTTTTTAAATAAAGCACAGGGTCCCACTAACTCTAAATCTGTCACTGGAAAGGACACATGGGGAAATCCTTCCTTAAGTATGTGTCAGGAACAATTTTGTTTCTAACTAGTTATTAATAGAACTCAAACACAATAGGATATTAATATATTAATAATAATCACTGTACATCTTGGAGCATCATCAGGTCATTGGGCAGATTGCCTTGTATACTAATGGAGCAACAACAAGGCTCTGGAGTGTTCTGTTGCTCTTATACTATATTTAGGCTTAAAAGGATTAGATTTTTATCTGTAAATGTCTATTTTACTGTACACATTCAAAGTGAAGAAAAAATTATTAATCTAATATTGAAATTTCAGATAGGCAAAGTAGTAAATTCTCAGGCAGGATTTATTCTTAAGTTTGTTTTAAGACTGCTTAATTTGTATATTTTTGTGTTATGACAGTTTGTGTTGTAACAGTTATATAGCTTATAGCTTTTTGAACCTTAATGTCTATAGTCATTAAATAGTCTGACTGCCCTATCACTTTTGACAACTATGATAACTTTAATATTTGATCTTTTTATTTAAAACCCATGATTTTGCACAAATGTGCAAATTTAAATAGATAAATCTAAAAAAGCTTAAAAATAAACATTGATATTAACTATCAGAACCAAAGTAAATCCCCACTGAATTCTATCAAGCCCAACTACAGGCTTAAAAATAAAATAAAAAATTAAGTATTCAGTTATTTTATACATTCTTTCCACTGAAGAAAACAGTGTAAAATGGAAAGGTGAGGAAAAGTGCAGGAACTACATTTTTTTAGTATGAACAAAACCTGTCACAGATATGAATGGAAGCAGCATGTCCTGAACTGTGGTTTGGGAACTCAAAAGTGAGCTAGAAAATCATGTGGGTCGTTAACGCATGGGTACTAGACCTGCAAATACTTGTAGAGGAGCCTGGACGGCCCTGCCTTGACAATAATGTTTGCCTTGACCACCACAGTGCGGATCTCTAACAAGCAAAACCCAGGCCTGTCTCAAGTCTGGTGCACGTAAGCACGCAGGCAAGGCTTGGAGGGAAGGGGGGGAGCTTTGGGAGGCAGAAATGTTTTGCACAATCATGCAGGTTAAGCATCGTACAGCAAGACCGCATCAAGAACACAGGACAATCAACCTTGTACTGGTACTTCTATTTCTTGTAAGCAAAAATTCCAGATACAGCCATAAAACTGTTAACTATGCACATAGTTTTTGCAACATCCTGAGTAGCAGGATGTACCCGAAATAAGAGCATTGGGCATTTTAGGTATCCTACACGATGCGTAATCAATTGATAAATATTATTAGAATGACCAAGTATTGCTTTGCTATAAAATGGGTGTAATAAGAAATGCTATAAAATGGGTGTAATTGATGGTAGGTAGTGAGCAGGATTGACCCACAGGTCTTGTTTGTTGTAACTAGAAGTAAATAGATCCTTCACAATGGCTACAGTAGTGCATGGCGTCCCAAAAAGTGGAAGTAAAAGTGACCATGACCACCTGCCTGGTACTGTAGGCAGTATATGGGTAAAGTGTAAGTGAACTAAGCTTAATTATTGTAATATAATAAATCTTCTATTAATTGCTTTTGCATTGTTTTATGCTGTACTAATTGGTTTAGAATTTATAGTATTTAAAGTTTAAATTGTATAGTAATTGTTTTTAAGGCTTGTAAAACTTAAACAACTATAGTAACTGCTTAAAGTTTGCAATAAATAAGAAAGTGGTTAAGTCTCTCTGGAGTGTCCTGGTTTCCCTCAGATCTAAAATAAATCAAACCACATGACAATACTGTGCAGTGCAGATATACCCAAAGTAACAATGTACTTGCCATCCATACCCTGCAGGTTTTCTGTTAATGATGTGTTGTATTTGGCAGTTAAGAATCACTACAGACCAGCTGTATCAATGTCCTCTCACAAATCTGGTTTGCACCTCTGAGCTCTGTTTTCTTTGGCCAGGATTATAATCCTATTTGGTCTGAGCCATTTTAAGCATGATCCAGCATCATATTAATTGTATCTTTACAGCACTCTACAGATATTATTGCAACATCCCTGAGAGATACATAAGAAATATTCCCATTATGAAGAGGGGAAAGCAAAGCACAAAACTTAAGGGAATGGTCCCAGGTGAGAGGAGTCCAATGGAGTCGGTGTTGGGAGTTCCCAGCTCAGACTGTAAGGCCACATGTTTCAAAAAGAGCTTTCTCTAATTCGGTTATGCAAAAATTAGAGATGGAGCAACATTTTGAATTGAAGGTGCCAACACCTTTGAATTTCAGGAGGAACATGATTTCGGGTCACAATGCCACTCAATGAGATTTGGCCCCTGTGCCCCTCCATCATCACTGTAAGAATGATCTTATGGGTAGTGCTACAGTGCATAGTACCTTTTGCTTTCTTTACTTTTATTTTTCTGATTTTTCTTTGAGCTTGCTAAGCAGGCTGCAAGGTATAGAATTCAAAGCAGTTTGTTGAAAAGCAGCAAAAATACATTGTATGGGAGCACCTGAGGGGTAGGGTTTTCAAACAGAATAGATGTCTAGGTACCATAATCATGGGCATATTACAGTTTGATCAGTCAACACATTCTAATTTTCTGCTTATTAAAAGAGTATCCAGCAATTCATCTCTGTTTAGGGATCTTTGCGCAAAACCTCCACCCCTGAAAGCTGTTTTTCTTCCCTTCTTGGTGTTCCTTCAATTCTGTTCGTCCTGCTATATGTGTCTTCCAAATTCACAAGTTGGTGGAAGTAAGTGTGGATGTGATTTGATTGTTCTCTAACAACAAAAGAATAAAATGTAGTAATATCTGTTGACAACTGGATCAGAGATTTCAAGCAGAGTTTGACTCATAAAACCAATATTGGGTGAGGACAATCTGCTCTGACCCTATGAAAGCTCTGTAAGGAGCAAACCACATTGTTGCATTTTATCACTTCATCTCATTCTGTCTGTAACGGTATCATGAATTTTGTAAAGTTGATATATATGAAAAAATATTATGTAGAATTTGAATTTTGAACAGAGTATTTAGAGCCTAACACGAACTAACTTTAAGGTTGAATGAAAAATTCCTCAGCACATCAAACAAATGAAATAATTCATCATAATGATTTATTTGTGAAATTCGTGAAGTTGTACCCCTAGAACCACAGAAAATAAAAAGATCCGTTAAGATTATCTTGGATCCAGTTACATGCAGAAATTCATCCACGTGCTAGAGTCTGGTAGTGGCATGGAAGGAGAGTGGCGACTTTGACATGGGGGAACCTCCCATTTAGTGTTAAATCTCATGCTTTGAAGCCAGTCCCAGGATTTGTGAGTCCCTGCGGTTGGCAATTATGCAGATGCATCCTCCTTGGCTGCATTTTCCACTTGCCTCCTGGGCGTACTCATTAGATGGCCGAGCTGCTCCGAGCTGTCGTTCCCGAACGCGGCTCCCTTCTGCGGCTCGTGATGCTTTCGCATGGGGACAGCGCAGGCTGGCGCTGCCAGGTGAGCAAAAACTACAACCCCCAGGATGCACCGGGCTCATGGGGGCGGGGAAGAATGAGGGAGCAACGGTGGCCGATGCGGTCCGCGGGCGCCTCTGTTCCCGTGTAGGCGGGCTCTGTCGGGTACATAGCCACTAGGCTAGGGCGATAGTGGGATGTGCGTAGCCTGGCGGGTAGGCTGCCTGAGGGCTCGGGCAGTGCGGGAATTTCAGAGGGCGGAAGGAGCAGTCGGCCCGGGCCCGGCTCCTCAGACCCAGGAGGTACATGAAGCTGGGGCTCTGGGAGGCAAGCAGCCGGCTGACCTCAGCCTGTCTCTCCCCGCCCCACTCGGGAGCTGGGCTCCGGTCCGGGAAAGGGATGGGGGAGGCTGTAGCTGTCTTCTCCTCCCCCCCCCCCCCGAAGAAAAGGTTTGGCCCCACTCGCATCCCGCCGAGGAACAGCCTCCCTCGCCCTCCCTAGGGGCCGATCCCGGCTGGCTCGGCGCGGGGCTCCCTCCCTCCCTTGGGCTGCCCGCTTTCTCCCCACCGCGCCCATTCCCCCCCCCCCCCCCCCGCGGAGGCTGGACTGGAAGGTCTGGAGCGTCATTCCGGCCCCTTCCCCTCGGGTGGGACTTGCACCGCCGTGGAGCCCCCGACCCCGCCGTTCCCCGCTCCTCAACTTGGGCCCCGCCCTGGCCGTGGGGTTGGAGGCGGGTAACGTGTACAGAGGGCCACGGGGCCCGTCCAGCCCGTGCGGATAAGGGCGAAGCGTGTGTCTCCTCTGGGGGGTCCGGGAAATCACTTGAAATCCATCACCACTGAAGGGGAGAAAAACATAAGTTTTACCTTATTAGAAATATATCCTTAAAATCCTGCCCAAATGTGCTAGGATCGGGGACGTCTGTCCTATTGCAGCTGGGAGAGTGGAGATGAGTTGGCTTTTTTGTTTAAAGCCTTTGTAGGATTCAGAGTTGTACAGGTGTAGGCTCAAGCCCTTTGTCACCAAAGGATTTCAAAAGAGAGCCCTTCCAGACATGCCTCATGTTCTCTGTCATTCATATGGGAATTCTGAGTTTCTCCTGGTGAAAAATGGATTGTGGTGTTTGAAGACTAAATCTTCTTCCTGATATAAGTTACCCTCATTGAAGTCATTGCTACTTGAGACAGACACGTATTCCATCACTTAATCAGCATTGACTTTCCAGGTCATTTGGGGCCCTAAATGATGATTAAAACAGCAGTCTTCACACTCCCTGTAGAATTACCCCAAATACTTCTTAAGGGCTCCTTTGTAGTGTGGGTGTTGAGTGCTGGTCCTGAGATGTGGCGGTTTTGGGGTTATATCTAATATGGCTTCTAGACATGTTTCCAGGTGATAAAAATATATGAAAGGATTTATCAGTCTGAGTATTGTATGAATGGAAGTCAGAAAAGTTGAGGGAGACTTGAAATGTCATTGAAGTACAAAAGATTAATGATGTCTGGAGAAGATGGTTTAAATCCAGAATCAGGGAGGTTGCTTCTAAAAGATCTAGACTTGGCAGGTCTGTGCTGTATTGAGGGATTCAAAAATAAAATGTCTTTGCCTGTGGGAGAAGAGGTCTGTGACCAGTTTCCCCAGCCTTCTGCTGTCCTGATAAAATGTTATAAAATATTTTAAAAGCTACCGATATAGGTTCACCCTGCTTAGTTTGAACATAAATACTGAGAGGCAAGAACTTTTAAATAGCTGTAACTAAAGCAATTACTTTGCTGCCAATTGATTTTTAATAACCCCAGTTAATCTGAGATGTGCAGCATTATTCTAAACATGTAACAGAAGGCCTGAGGGAGGAAAAAAATTATTGTATAAATTAGACCTTCATTTGCTGTAGAAACTAGGGATGTCAACATGTAGTCGACTATATGGTTAACCGATAAGTTTCAACTTATCGGTTAATCCTATTGACTACACGCATTCCCCCTTCCCCTTCCCTCCCTCCCCCTGCAGCAACGAGGTGGGGGTAGTGGGAGCTAAGGATGTTAAAATGCAATTATCTGGCTAATTGTATAGTTGATTAGTTGATAAGCACCTCAGCTACAGTGGGGGTAGCTCCAGAGAAGCCGACTTGAACTGGGACTGAGCAGTCCGGGCTTGTGCCAGCTCCAGATCCACCCATGCTGCAGCTCTGCGTTTTAAATGTAGTAAGAGCTGCTGGGCTCTCACTATATTTAAAATGCAGAGGCGCAGCGATTAGCACGAGCTGGGACTGTTTATAGTGGCCAGCCCTGGCTGCCACAGACAGACTGCTCTGGCACCAGCTCTTGTTCATGGCAGCCAGGGCTGGCTGCAGACAGGAGATGCTGCCTGAACATGCCCCTGCCCACGGCCAGCCCTGGCTGCTGCAAACAGGGGTTGCTTGGCCGCAACAGAGGCCGTGGGGAGGGGGGCATATGGCACCCCGGAGATGGTTCTGGGGGGAACCGGCTTTTAAGCCAGATTCCCCCAGCACCAACTCCTTTTGCCCCCATTGCTGCCTCTCTGAGGGGCAGCAAGAAGGGAGGGGTACTACAGAGAGCACGGGGTGAGCAGGGACTGCTTGAGTCCCTGCTAACCCCGTGCTTCCTGCGGCACTTCTCTTTTGCACGTTTCAAAAGCAGAAGCACCCGCAGTGGGAACCGGCACAAGTGGGGACTGAAGCAGTCCCTGCTCACGCTGTTTCCCACTGTGCCTCTGCCTCCCCAGCCTCCTGCAGAGATGGTACTGGGGGAAATCACCTTTACCGATTCCCCCCCGGCTCCTACTCCCCATGGACGGAGACTGGTCCACAGCAACAGTCTCTGTCTATGGGGAGCTTGGACCTCCTGCGGACAGGAGCTGTTGCCACAGACAAGACTCTGTCCATGGAGGGCCCAGACTAGCCTCAGACAGAGGCGGTTCTGTGAGAGGCAGAGCAGCTTCTCTCCGTGGGGTGCTCGGACCCCCCATGAACAGGGGCTTCTGCTGCGGACCAACCTCTGTCTGCAGTGAACCCAGGCCACTGTGGACAGAGGCTGCTTCGCGGCAGCCTCCCCTGTCTCTGCCACCGCTGCTGCCTCTGATAAAGACAGCAGGGTGGAGGGGCAGGCGACACCATGAAGCTGGTGCTGGGGGGAACTGGCTTTTTAGCTGGCTCCCCCCAGCACCGTCTCTTGCCTGCCCCCCTTGATACCTCTGTAGGAGGCAGCATTGGGGGGGCCAGGTGGGTCCCCAGACGGGCACACAAGAGGAGCCTGCTTGAAAGCAGTCTCCCCATGTGTATCTGCTTCAGACTGCCCCCTCACTCTCTGTGCTGCTGCCATGGACAGAAGCTGGTCTGCAGCAGCAGTAGCGGCCTCTGTCCGCAGGGGGTCTGAGGTCCCCCGGGACAGAGGCTGCTGCTGTGGACCAGACTCTGTCTGTGGGGAGCTTGGGTGCCCTGCGGACAGGGACTGCTGCTACCTCTGTATCAGAGGTAGCAGCGCAGGGCGGCAGGCAGCTGTCTGCGTGGGGAGGTGTTTTTTAAATTGGCTACCTTGGCAGTCCATCTCCTGCCTGTTATCCTGTGCTGCTGCCTCTGATAGAGAGAGAGAGAGAGAGAGAGAGAGAGCGCAGCGCGGGGTGGCAGGGAGCATCCTGGGAGTGGGGCTGGGATCACACTGACTGCCAGCCCTGCCTCCGAGGACAATCGAATAGTCTGTGTAGCCACTAAGGTTTCATGCTGTTACACGTCTATTCAGTTTCACAATATCTAACATCCCTAGTAAAAATTACTGGTTTTGATTCTGGAAATATATGAAATATTTGTGGCTATTATGGTGCCTTTAAGAAATCAGCAAGATTACATCCCTTGTTTTGAATAAAACATCAAATTCTAAAACTGCACACAATTTAAATGAAGTATTTCAGAAGTTTAAAAAGTGTCCTTTTGTGGAGAAGAGGAAGGATTTTTTTTCTGGAAGATTTGAGGAGTTCTCCATAGGGATGTTAAATGTCAGTTAATTGAATAGTCGATTAACCTCATGAATTCTTATGGGTTACTTGGTTATTCTATAGTCCCCAGGGGCTCACTCTTGAGGAGTCCCCTGCCACTTCATGCCGCTGCCTCTTTGCCTGGCAGGAGCTGGTCCACGAGGGGAACCAGTTTAAAAACCAACTCCCCTCGCGGACTGTCTGTCTGTCTGTCTCATCCCACTCTGCTGTCTCTGATACAGAGGCAACAGCACAGGATGGCAGAAGCCCCTGTCCGGTGGGGTCTGAGCTCCCAGACCCAGGCTGAGGTGGGCTGCCTGCCTATCTGGCTCCTAATACACTTTAAAGACAGAGCCACAGCAGGGGTAGGTCCTGGACCCAGCGCAAGCTAGGACTGAGCCGGGCTGCTGGACAGCCTGCTAAAAAAATTATTGGGAAATGCATGTAGTCTATAGCATTAACTGATACGCTTTTGCTCGTCGGTTAACGGACTACACTATTGCATCCCAAATTCTGCAATGAGTAAGCAGTATAAATAATGTGCAGATTTCAAGTCTTTCTGTAACTGCCTATTGACTAAAAGGATCATAGGTCAGCGGCACTGTCCTCTCTATGCTGAAAGATCCTATTGAAATAATCAAATCTAAAAATGACAGTTTGTAGACAATTAGGAAAGAACCAGATCAGGAAGGAATTCAGCAGTATAGTCATTCTGAATGGCTACATACAGAAATACTTCCTTAAAATGAATTTGATTTATATTCATTTGACTTCTACTGAGAATGGTAGAAAACACAACCTGGGAAATGCCTACTCAAGCTTATTTAAGAGCACAACAACAGTACAGATTGCATTTATAAAAAGATCACTGATGAGATAAAATTGCTAAATTGTATGTACACCTCAAGCATAGCATGTGGAGAAGCAGTGACCTTGTATTCTCTAAAGTGGTTTTGGAGAAGAGTTCAAACATACCTCTACTTCTGTTGTAATTTTTCTATTTGTTAGGAGCAAAATATAAACTATTCATTCTATGCAATTTCTGAGCACACAGCCCTCTACAGTGGTGCAACCATGTTCCTTAAAAATATATTCCTGTCAGTTAGCAGGATCAAATATTTTCAGTACTTCAGAGGCAGTATAATATTTGACATCTACATAGCATCCCACATCCAAGGATTTCAAAGCACTTCGAGTATGAATGCAATTAAGTTTCACAATATTCTTGAGAGGTAGAAAAAAGAAACCTTTGTTATCTCTTTGGAGAAATGGGAGGTGCTGGTTAGCCAAACATTCTGGTTGGTTAACAGTTATAATTACCAATGGAATATCAGTTTTCAAAGGATTAGTATACAATAAAAATGAAAGTATAAAACAGTATACAGGTACTCACCAATCTAGTAGTTATACTGCACTGCATAGTGGTTGGTTTCTTGAAGCGCTTAGGTCAGGGGTGGGTAAAAGCCTGTCAGCAGGCCAGGCCCTCCTAGCTCTTTGATCCAGCCCTTGCAACAGTTCCTGGACCTCCCCCCTTTAAATAGTCTCATGCGAGTCCTTTAAATAGTAGCGGTTAAAAAGGCTCGTGCCTCCCGGCCCCAGAGCTAGTGCGTTGCTTGAAATCCAGGAACGCGAAAGCCCTTTCAACTTCTATTGAAAGAGCTTGTGCCTGTCAGCCGTAGGGAAGTTATGAGCCCTTTTAAATAGAAGCAGTTGAAAGAGCTCTCGTATGCCAGCTCCTAGGCAATGCACTAGCAGCGAGGCCAGGTGCAGCGAGCCCTTTCAAAAGCAGGAGTTGAAAGGGCTCGTAGCTCCCACCCCCTGCTAGCGTGATGCCTGGGAGTGCAGGGGAGGTGGGAGCCCTTTCAACTCCCGTTATTTAAAGGCTTTACCCCTTCAAAAAAATTTTGAAGTGGCCCACCTTGACTTAGGTATAGGCAGGTAACTTAGTGTCATAAGACGAAGTTTTCTATACAGTATGTATCATTATAGGCTAGGGATGTAACTGTTTAGCCAGTTAACCAGTGGAGGCTGGAGCAGCTCCCTGCAGGCAGGGGCTGCTCTGACTGGGCTGGAGCAGTCCTTTCCTGGGCTGAAGCAGCCCCCTGCACCCCCAACCATCCTCATTTAATCAGTTAACTGGTTAAGCAATATGTTTATTGGGGGCAATAGATTGTTTTTCCTTGCAAATGTTATGTTTACACTGAAATAAAATACCTGTGCTCTGGCTGTGGCTATCTTGGGCTCCTTGTGGTCAGTCTGTGGGGCTAACAGTTGATGTGTAGATGTTTGGGCCTGAGCTTTGACCATCTCCCATTGTGGGACACTTCAGGAACCAAAACATCTATGATGATGTAGGTAATTTCAAGTTTTCTAAGTCTGTATTAAACATATGCCCTACTGTGGTGTTAGTTGGGTATTATGCTGTTCTGTGTGTGTGATTTTTACTCTAATTTGAGTAAGTTGTATTTGATTATATCTTAACACCCCCCCCCCCACACACACACACACTTTCATTTTGTTATAATTTTCCTGCTCTGTAAATTCTGATAGTACTATATTGTAAAATAGCTGCAGTAGTCCTCCCTAAAGGTGAGTGATTCTGGGGCATCATTTTGTAAAGCATTTTAAGATAATATGGATTTAATATTTATTTTTAAATATGCAAGTTTTATTTGGTGGTTAATTGTATACCACTGACAGAGAGAGAGATGCTTTGAGACAAGGGACGTCCTTCAGACATGCCGAGGGAAATAGTCCAGTGATGTATCTAAAATTAAATTAAAAGTACAGTGGTCCACAACATTTAACATCCATTCAATCTTAGCAAATTATGTACAATAACAAAAGTAGCAATAAAAGGCATTTTATTTTCTTTCCTTTTTTTGATGTTTACCTTGTCTCTTCAAATGTTTTTGTCTTAATAATGTGTTGTAATTGGCTACAATTGCTTCCACTCCCAAAATCTTCCTGTATGTATACTGGATAGCTTCTGAGAAGGTTCATACCGGAACACATGATCTCAAATGTGGAAGTATGGGGAGCCAGAGCTTCAGTACTTCCAAAGGCCAGGTTTTTTGCAAAAGAGTGCTTAGTCTTTTGTGTTCTGTCCTTTTAAAACTACAGTTGCTTGGCATCTATGACCCAGTGATAGCTCGACCAACTTGTGAGTGGGCACAATGCCATCCTAACACATGGTTTAGTTGACTGTCTACATTCATGCCCATCTATGTGTAGGATTCTCAGCTGGGAACAGTCAATCTCTGTCCATTCCGAGCTTTCACTTTTATGGTTAAAGGGATGTCATGTTGACTGTCTTTAACTTTTGTATTTAACTTTTGGATGATGAAAACTTGGGGAAGGAAAGCACTCTTCGCTAAGCCCTCTTGTGGGGTTAGTTGAATAAACTGTTTTGCTCCTTGTAAGCAAGTTTGTCAGCGGCAGATCTAATGGTGAGATTACATGGTGGAATAGATTTAATCAAGAGTTAATCATAAAGCTAATAATATATATGTTGAATATAAGCTGCTCAGGTTCTATCTCTTTGTGAAAATGTGGCAGCACTGGTCACTAAAGCATTTTCTGAAGTCAGGTATATTATGGTGGGGAAGAAGTAGTAGTTCCTGGTGTTTGTGGATCACTCTCTTTCAGACCAGCCAGGCTAGTTCACGGAACATTTGAGTTTGTACAAATCATACAAGCCAGATTTCTCCACAGTTATAAGTAGGGGAAAAGCTTTAACTTGAATCTGATGCTATTGTATCTCTTTAAGAAAAAAATGCAAGTATCAAGAAAAACATTTTAAGAGGACCAAATGCAAATTTGGGTAAACTTCTGTTTTATAAATTAAAATGAAGTGTCACAAAGCTGTATCTGGAATATATATAAAATTTGGTGTTACAGTAATAGCTTGAAATATTGGAAAGCAATTAAAAGTTTAAAAACCCTGCATTTTGGATACTAGAAGGTTCAGCTGACACAGGTGTGAGTAATAGTATTGAATGGCTCTAAGCAATAATTTTAGAGGTACCCTTATCTTGTGGTAGTGATTTCTAATTTGTTCTCTGTTGATGTGTCTACGTGTGCTATGAGTTAAGTGTATTTCTATTATCTAATGACATTTTGCATGTTTAGGACGCTCCTGTAGAGTAGAATAATATATTATTTCTTTTACTTTGGGAATGGGACATGAAAGCATTTTTAAGACATTTTCTTTTTCCTCCAAGTGGCCCATTTCCTGGATGCCGAATTTTTAGGTAGGGGGCATGACTTATTTACCAGGAACTGGTGCTGGCAGCTGATGGGAACATGATACTTATACTCCATGATTCCAGGAGAGTGTTGCTTAGTCTGACATGGCACTAGGCTGCTTGGGGGAAAAGGAGTTGCTCTTCAGACCAGGGAGCTGCAGGATGGGACTGTGGTGCTTGGGACTACTGCTACAGTTGGAAGGCATGCAGTTTCTGTGATGTGGGGAACTGGAGAGAGGGCCTCAAAAGTGTCTTACAGCCGGGAGGGGAAGCTGATGAGGAGGGAACAGAAGTCCAGCAACACCAAGGGGGGAGAAGAGACAAGGAAAAAGGGGGCACTGGGGAGCCAGAGAGGAAGTTGCTAAAATGTGGGAATGAAACACTTTCCACTTTGTCGCAAATATGACACAGACATCATGGGACTACTTAAGAACTAGGATAACATAGAAGCAATACAAATAATTATTCTGCTGTCCAGGAACCTCCCAAATTGAGCATTGTTGTTATAACTGGGCTTTATAACTGTATTTTTTTTAAAAGTAGGCTTTGGGTGCGATTATATTGCTGTTGTTGTTATCCTAGAGAAGAGACAGATCAAGTTCTATGTAAAACACATTAAGAAGGCCTTTTCACATGAAAGATGTATATGCATTCCTTGACATGTAATGTCCAAACAGTCGAGACAGAAATAATTGATTAATTGAAAATTTGATTCTTGTCTCATTGTTGGAGAACCCACTCTCATTGTTGGAGAACTCAAACAGGCTTATTGTCTAGTGAAGGGTCTGGGCCCTTCTGAAGGGTGACACATTTATTTAACTGTGATGAAGCCACTAAGTTAATAGTTTCAAAGTGTTGTTTTCCTAACCTGCAATTTGAAGGTCAGGAAGCAAAAATAAAGTTTTTATTCAGAACTTTAAAACAAGAGGCTATCTTTTTAAGTGTTGAGGTTTCTAGATTATTGTAAATGTTTTTCTGGGTTACAGTAAGTCAACTGTTGCATTTTTTGATTCAGATTCGTGGGAGAACATTAGATGATTACTTGAATAGTTCTTACAGGTGTTTGATCTTTGTGGCATAATGCCAATCACAAAGTTTACTGCAAACATGGTTATGGAGAAAGTTGAGAGTTCTTTTTTTAGGCTTTTTTTCTAGCTTCAGGACTCCTGTTTTTGAAGAAATGGACTACATGAAACATTTGTAAATATAAAGGCTTCATCAAGCTTATTGTATCACAGCTAAATATATTTTCATATTGTTAGCTCATAATTAATTATAAAATGAAATAGATTCTGTAATTCTCCAGTATGAATTAAATTATGCAAAGCCTTCTAATACAGAATCTTTTGTTTTGAAGCTTCCTTTTTTACTTTTTATCAGATATTTTTAATAATCATCTGAGAAGTTTTTTTCTGATCCCTGAAGAAATATGCATTGCTTTTCACCTAGGATTCATGCCAACAGGATTACCTTGCAAATTTCTTTAAATTGTTAAAAAGTAACAATTTGGCAATTTAAACAACCCATCATTGCTGTGTGGAAGTCTGTAATGAGCAAAGAAAGCATAAAAAACTGGCATATGGAGTATAATAAGGATGTGAAAGGAAAATCTGCTCAGTTTATAACCCTGGCATTTACTTCTTATAGTGAAAATGCCATATATAAAGAAGACATCTGGAAAAAGAGGTCCTGTGAAGAGGAAGCTTGCGGAAGAGTTTGCTCCTGGAGAGGTGTTAACAGACACGTCAAAAAAAGAGTGGAAATTAGGCCTGCCTATAGGACAAGGTGGCTTTGGATGCCTGTATCTTGGTAAGCTTCTGTGAACCAAACTATCTCTTTCTAAAATGAAGGTTTGAAGTGTTTCTCTCCTCTTCAAAATTGGGATAATAGATTATAAAGACAGTCTTCAAACTAACAGCAGTTTTGTTAGAGCTGATGTTTAGTATTTTTTTTTCTTGCAGAATGGAGAGATGTAGGTGAAGATAGTTATTAGAGGGTATTAAAGATATAGTCTTCAATAAGTTGTTTGGAAGCCCCTCATGGTTCTTACTCTATCCCCAGCTACATCATATGAGAAATCATATTTTTTTCTTAGCTGAAGTGACAGTCTCTCTTCCATATAAATCATTCATTTTCTTTATACTATTTCTCAAATGTTTGTAGACAGATTTCATAATTTCCCCTTGCCCATGTTTAATTAGCTTAGCATCTTAATTGCTATTGCACTTTTAATTAAAATTTAGTACTTGTGAGAGCTTGTTGGTGTGGCACCAGCATTTCAGGTATCCCCACGCTGTCCTGGCATGGCATATCAACTCTGACTTGGGAGGATTAACTGTAGACATGAGATGATAGCTCAGTCTCCACGATAATTTGATCTTTAATTTCTGTTCTGCTGGTTTTATTTGTCACAAGGATACTTGGTACCTAAATACTAAATTTGAGACTACTGACTCATTTGATACAGGATGTTGACCAGCCAACAGATGACAGCATTCCACTTCTGTGCAGGGTTGCATTTGAACCTGGGTCAAGTGCTTGATATTACATAACCAATTCCCTGCACTATCTATGAAATCCAAGAATTTCACTGTCAGGGTATTTCATTTTGTAGTGCTGTCTATTTGACTATGAGAAAATGTGTGGAAAAAATAGTGCATTTTTCTTTAATATAGCACCTAATCCTTAAATGTATCTGTTGTTTGAATAAATGGACAGTATGAAGATCCTCCTGTCATGGCTGTCATTCTACACACCAATGTTGAGGGGATGGAAATTTAGACGCATACACTAGCCAAGGACCCTTTTGACTGTAGTATATTCAGTCAAGTGCGTGACATGATGTCCTGCCTCTCTTCCCAATGTTTGTGTCATGATTGCATTGAATTCTCTGGCATGTAGTCAGTAATTGATTACAAAATCATTTGGTAAGTCAAAGTGCTCCTAATGTGAATTGGTAACAGTAGGAGAGGATTAAGCACTGTCTTGAAGAGAAGGCAGCTGCCAAGTAGGATTTCTAGCTTACCATTGCTGCATGCTTTGCCCATTCCACTTGTAGACCTCTGCTCATTTTATACAGTTGTGTGCATTAATTAGTTGCCTTTTCCTGTAAGCCTAATCGTGCTCCCTCTGAGAGAGCCCCTTTTCCTGCTGGTACAGATGTGTGCCCTGGCTCCCTGTATATCTGGCATTTTAAAATTGCCTGTCATGGAATCCCCCATTAACACATCTCCTGTGGTGTTTCTATAAGTCAGACAAGCTGAGAACTGGAAAATAGCAAAAAAATATTTTTGGATATGTGAGATATTGCTTACTATGTGTATGCCATACTGTAAATTACGCATTACCTGTAAGTCACTGGTGTTGATATAATTGAATGGCAAGGAGTTGGGTGGAATACTTCATCATTTGTTATATGTCTGTAGTGGGAGAAATCAAGACAGAAATTTAACTTGGTTTTCTGCATAATTCTACCATCAAGCTACTGAACACTTCATACTTGTATTAATATTTAATTATTTTGCAGAATAGTTACCCAAATGACATAACACGTACAGGTTGAACCTCTCTAGTCCAGCAACCTCGGGACCTGACTGCTGCCAAACCAGAGGATTTGCCAGACCATGGGAGGTCTCTCTTGTCCAGCAGCATTACCAACACTTACACTGCTTACAGGACTCTTAGAAGACATTTAGGGATAAATTAGAGCTAAATAACAGCACAGCACACTGAGAGCCAGGACTGGTGATTGTAAACAGACTTTATGGGACTGCGGGAAACTTGGCCACACCTATGATAAGTGGACATCTGGTTAATTAAAATAATTCCAGATCACAGATGTTGCTGGACTAAAGAGTGTCAGATTAGAGAGGTTCAACCTGTAATAGTTGTATTTGTTTTATGATAGTTGCATCTCATTCTACTGATACACTTCATATTTTAACAGCTGATGTTAATTCTTCAAAATCGGTTGGCAGCGATGCACCCTATGTTATAAAAGTGGTAAGAGAAACTTTGAATTGATTTATTCTCTCATATAGTATATTTACCATGAAACATCCCCTCAGCAGGAATTAGTATTGTCATACAGTGTGAGCTAGGGATGTTAAATATTGGTTAATTGAATAGTCGAGTAACTTCATGAATTCTTATCCATTAGTTGACTATTCTGTAGTCCCCGAGGGTGGCGCCAGCAGGCAGTGCACTCCAGCCTCACTCCTGGATAGCCCCCTGCCACTCCATGCTGCTGCCTCTATATCAGAGGCAGCAGTGCAGAATGCCAGGCGGGAGTTGGTCCTCGAGGGGAGCTGGTTTAAAACCCAGCTCCCTTCGCGGACCGGCTATTTGTCGCCCTGTGCTGCTGCCTCTAATGAAGAGGCAGCAGTGTGGGGTGGCAGCAGCCCTTGTCTATGGGGGAATCTGAGCTCCTGGACCCAGCGCAAGCCAGAACTGAGCTGGGCTGCCTGCCTGCCTGGCTCCTAATACACTTTAAATGCAGAGCCACAGCAGGGGTAGGTCCCGGAGCCGGCATGAGCCAGGACTGAGTCGGGCAGCTGGTAAAGTCTGAACGCAGCCTGGGTGTATAGGGCAGTTGATAAAGAATTGAAAATGACCTGGAGGTTATGGTTCTGAATGATGTTTAGAATGATAGTGTTATTAAAAGTGACAGAATGGAGGAAGAAATGAGGATTACAGAGGGAACATCAGGAATTTAGTGTTAATTTTAAGTTAATGACAAGATATCAAGACAGGCTGAGATGTAATAAAAAGTGACAGATCAGAAGTAAAAGGGCAGGTCTGAAAGTCACCAGCACAAATCCGGTAGTTGATAAAATGACCCAGATCATGCAGCATAACTGTTTACTTTACACCACTCAGGCAGCACAGACTGGATTAAATGACAGCAAATGACTACTGGAGAACTTCCTTCTGGTGTAAAATTGGTATAGACAGTAGGTATGTGATAGTGTTTACATTTAAATGGTTAACCGATGAACCTGGACAGCAGCACAGGGGTGGAGGGGGGAGGCAGCTCTGCAGGAGCCGGGGCTTGCGGGGAACTGGCTCCTGTCTGCTCTTCCCCTGGTCTGCTGCTGCCGTGGTGCCACCCCTCCTCCCCCCCCCCCCGCATGTGAACATGTAACCGCTGAAAAATTCAGCAGTTACATGTTTACAAAAAAAATGTGCCAATTAGCCTCTTCCCCTTGTGCAGGAGTAGACGGGGTGAAGGCCAGGGGAATTGCACAGCTTTGCTGCACCAATTCTACACTAATGTCCTTTAGGAATTTTATAGTGGGCATAAATTAGAATAGCGCCATGACTGCACCAGCTAGTGTTAGGGGTGCTGAATCAGAGTTGTAGCTAATTTTTGTGTGTGTGTCTAGCTTGTGCCAAGATGGAACTCAGACACAAGAGAACTGAGCCTAGTATGAGTTTGTAACCAAAAAAACCCTTAGTTTAAATACTGAAGTATAAGTGAATATCTAACCTTTGAATCAGAAAAAGTGTTGCTATTTAGTTTTTTCACCTAGTTCTGGAATGGAGAAAAAAGTATACATAAAATTATGTTTTGGTTGCTCCCAATGGAGAAAATAAGCTATATAGTACTTTGTAGTTAATGATAATAAATTCTTGCAACTATTGGCTAAACTTTGTAGTAATAAGTATTACATTAATGTTTTTCCAGTTTAACATGCTCTTTTCCCAACCTTTTTGAGAAGTAGGTTACATTGGATTACTCTGAATGTGGCCCTAATTTGAGCCACTCTTATTTGCTGAACCACAGGAGGTCAATATTATATAGCAGCATTACCAACACTTCCGCTACATAGGGTATGTCTAGACTACAGGGATTTTTCCAAAAAAGTGGCCTTTTTTTGAAAATCTTTACCTGTGTCTAGACTGCCGCCGTGTTCTGTCGACAGTAAATTGAAAGAACGCGGCGGTTTTGTTGACTGCAGAAAACCTTGTTTTACGAGGAATAACGCCTTTTTCGAAAGCGCTCTTTCGAAAAAAGGTGCTATGTAATGGAAACTGTGCATTTTCGAAAGAGAGCATCCAGACTCCTTGGGTGCTCTCTTTTGAAAAAGCTGCTTGCTTTTTCGAAAGTACTGATTGTAGTCTAGATGCTCTTTTTCGAAAGAGGCTTTTTCGAAAGTATCTTTTGAAAGTATCTTTCGAAAAAGGCGTGTAGTCTAGACGTAGCCTTACTGGGCTCTTAGAAGACATTTAGGGGTAAATTAGAGCTAAATAACAGCAAAGAACACTGTGTGTGAGGGCTAGTGGCTCTAAACAAATTATATGGGACTACAGGAGACTTGGCTACACCCATGATAAGTGGACATGTAGCTAACTAAAATCATGTCTGACCACAGATGTTGCCGCTCCAGAGTGCCAGACTAGAGAGGTTCAACCTGTATAAACTTTGTTCCTGAGTCTGATTTATATCACTTTATTTTCCCTCTATCTTCTCATTTGTACAGCAGCAGTGAAATCTACTGCAATAGTAGGCCCACTGTGAAAAAGTATAAATGTTATAGTAGATTTTTATTCCAATTTAAAGATCAAATTAATTTAGAATAAAACAGTCCGTTTTGATCAGTATATCACTTCAGAAGCAGAGTGTGTCATGTCATGTGAACTATAAAATATCCTTTTTTTGACAATTGGTTGTGAGCTTGTTGTTGGAAATAATCATTAGCTGCAAAGTGGCATTTTACATTATAAGAAATACAAGGTATTATAACACTTTTTTGTTGTGCTTTAATAACGGAATTGCCATTTGACTGTTTGTAGTACCTCTACTACTAAACTCCCTGAAAATTATTCACCTGTTTTTATTCCTATGTATTCAGAATATTTTTGCACCAGCATGAAGTGCTTAGCCCCCAAGTTATTGTATTGTTGCTGTCTTTTTCTACCTGTTAAGCAGTTAGTGCCCTTTTTTCTTCTCTCCCAGTCTATTAATTCAAACATTCTGTTCTGCTGATGTTTGTTATGTCTACATGAATGATCCCTAACTTGTTGCACTTAATCTATGTGCAGAATATATTTTCTGAGAATGTATAGGTAAAACTGTTTGGTTTAAAATGCTATTTTTAAAGCAAAATCACACATTTTAAAATTAATCGGTCAGCGGTCAGCCTTTTTTGTTACAAATGATCTTTGTAACAAAAAACTCTTCAAGCCTTCTATGTAGCTAAAATTAATTGAAATCTTGTACCTGGTCTGTGTTTGAAAAAATTGTTATTAAGCTTAATTATCATATTTAATTATTACAACTGCATAGGCAAATATATGGTCAAGTCAGCAGCTCAGGTGGCTGGGTCCGTTGTGATATCCAACCAATCACCATCCTTTTTCTACAAGTTTGTATGTGACAATTCTGTTTGTTATAATGAGGGTGATACAAAGAAGACTGGATGAATGCTGGAGTTCAGAGGTAGATTACTTGGCACAATTGATCTTTAAAGGTTCCATGATTGCCTGCCAGCCTGGGTATCAGTAACTGGAAAAATTGCCCATCACAGTTCAGCCTCGGCCTACTGTAAACCAAGGCGGTACTGCTTGGGGTAGTGGTTCCCAACCTTTTTTATATTGCGGATCGGCAAACCCCTTCACAAACTCTTTTGGTGGACCAGCAACATTTTATTTGCATGTTTGTTATGTAAATAATGAATATGCAAATAAAATGTTGTCGGTCTGCCTACCCCCAATCCAGCTCCTTGGTCCCCAGTGCCTAACACTCTTTGACCGACACCCCTACACCCTTTGCCCTTTAACTCCCCACCCCCACACTCCCCAGAGCTGCACTGCCCCCTCTAGGGAATGTGGCCATTACTGCCGCACGGGAAGAGGGAGCAGCCATTGTCAGTGTGCATGCTCCTTCCTCCTTCATGTCCCCACGCTCCCCAAGCGTGTTTTGCGCCCCTGTGGGTAGAGGTGCGGGGCAGTGCAGAGCCACAGTTGGGCTGCTGCTTTACGTGGGTGAGAGGAGAGAGGGATGCGCCTCCTGCTCCTTTGCTTCCTGCTGCCATCTCAGCCTCAGAGCTGGGCAAAATTAGCTACCACAGCTGCTGAGTTGAGCCACCACAAAAAAAGGCTTGAGCTGCGTCAGCCAGCGGTTCTCGGACTGGCACAGGTCTGCAGACAGGCGGTTGAGAACTGCTGACTTGGGGGACTGAGTTAAGGATCACTGGAGAAATTTTGAAAGTGCAGGAGTATTAGGACTTGGAAATGGTCTCCTCTTGTCTGATCCTTCACATTGTGCTGATCTTCTTAACAGACTTCTAAATCAATAAATAATTGCAAATTAAGGTCTGATGAAATTCATCCTAGGGTACTTGAGGAGCTAGCTGAAGCAATCTTAAAACTGTTAGCAGTTATCTTGAAGCACTCATGAAGAATGGGTGAGGTCCCAGAAGACTGCAGAAGGACAAACATCTCTCTTTTTAAGAAAAAGGGAAAAAATAGAGGCCCTAGGTAATAACTTCAGTACCTGAAAAAATACTGGAACAAATAATTAAGCAATCAGTTTGTAAGCATCTAGAGAGATAACCAGTGGAGATCCATAAGCACCCATTTTGGATCTAGTAGTATTTAGTATTTTCATTAATGACTTGGATAATGGAATGGAGTATATACTTAAAAATCTGGGTGACACCAAAGTGGAGGGGTTGCTAGCACCTTGGAAGACAGGATTAAAATTTAAAATGACATTAACAAATTGGACAGATGATCTGAATACAACAAGGTGAAGTTCAGCAAAGATAAGTACCATAGTTAGGAAGGAAAAGTTGAGTACACAACTTAAAAATGGTGAATAACTTGCTGGGTAGTTTATACCACTGGAAAGGATCTGCGGATTTTAGTAGATCACAAATGGAATGAGCTGTCAGTGTGAAAAAGGTTAATACAATTTGAGAGTGTATTACCAAGAGAGTAGTATGTAAGAGTGGGAGATAATTGCCGTGCCCTCCTTTGTACTTTGTGAGACCTCTGTTGGAATATGTATGTCCAATTCTGGGTGCCAAATTTGCAGAAAGATATAGGCAATTAGAGATAATCTGGGTGAGAGCAACAAAAATAATTATAAAGGTTTAAAAAACCTGACCTATGAGGAAAGGTTATAAAAAAAAATCTAAGCATATTTAGTCATGAGAAAAGAAGACTGGGGTTGGGGTTAGGCCCTGGTTCTCATAGGGGACTTCAGTCACCCTGACATTTGTTGGGAGATCAATATAGCAGTACACAGACAATCCGGGAAGTTTTTGGAGGATGTTGGGGACAACTTCCTGATACAAGTGCTGAAGAAACCAACCAGGGCCCATGGTCACCTTGACCTACAGCTCACAAACAAGGAGGAATTAGGGGAAGTTGATGTGGGTGGCAGCTTGGGCAGCAGTGATTATGAGATGACTAAGGAAGAAAAGAGAGCATTAAAATATAGACTGTGAACTTGAGAAAGCAGACTTTGACTCCCTCAGGGAACTGATGTGCAGGATCCCCTGGGATGCTAACATGAAGGAGAAAGGAATCCAGGAGAGCTGGTTGTATTTTTAAGAAGTCTTATTGAAGGTGTAGAAACAAACCATCCTGCTGTGCAGTACAAAAAGCAAATATGGTAGGCAATCAGTTTGGCTTAACAGTGAAATCTTTGGCGAGCTTAAACGTAAAAAGGAAACTTACAAGAAGTGGAAATTTGGACAGATGACATGGGAAGAGGATAAATATATTGCTCGAGCATGCAGGGGTGTCATCAGGAAGGTCAAAGTACAATTGGAATTGCAGCTAGCAAGCAATGTGAAGAGAAACAAGAAGGGTTTCTACAGGCATATAAGCAATAAGAGAGTAGTCAGGGAAGGTGTGGGACCCTTATTGAATGAGGGAGGTAACCTAGTGACAGATGATGTGGGAAAAGCTGAAGTACTCAATGCTTTTTTTTGGCCTCTCTTCACAGACAAGGTCAGCTCCCAGACTGCTGCACTAGGCAGAACAGTATGGGAAGGAGGTGGGTAGCCCTCAGTGGAGGAAGAACAAGTTAAGAACTCTTTAGAAAAGCTGGACATACGCAAATCCATGGGGCTGGATCTAATGCATCTGAGGGTGCTGAGGGAGTTGGCTGATGGGATTGCAGAGCCATTGGCCATTATCTTTGAAAACTTGTGGTGTTTGGGGGCGGTCCTGGATAATTGGAAAAAGGCAAATGTAGTGCCCATCTTTAAAAAAGGGAAGAATGACCTGGATTGGGGGATGGTTGCACCCTCAGCAAGTTTGCGGATGACACTAACCCGGGGGAGAGAGAGAGATGCTGGAGGGTAGGGATAGGGTCCAGAGTGAACTGGACAAATTGGAGGATTAGGCCAAAAGAAATCTGAGGTTCAACAAAGACAAGTGTAGAGTCCTTGGAAATAATGACCATAATGTAATAAAATTTAACATCTCTGTGGTGGGAAAAGCACCAACAGGGGTTCTTGTACATTTTAAAGGAAGAATGCAGAAGTGCCTATCGACTAGTCCAGTAGTTGATGGAACTTCCGTCGACTACTTGACTAGTAAATTAACTGCTAGTTAACATCCTGAGTAGAGATGGTGATGGGAGAAACTGGCTTTTAAGCCAGCTCCCCCCAGCACTGGCTTCTGCTCCACCCCCTTGCTGCCTCTGATAGAGAGGCAGCAACATGGGAGTGATAAGGGGCGTAAGTGGAAGCTGGTACACATGAGAAGATGGCTTCCAAGCTGGTTCCCTGTGTGTACTGGCTCCCATGTAGCTGCCTCCCCGCCATGCTGCTGCCTCTCTATCGATACATGCTGCCCCCCTGCCTGTAAATGTGTAACTGCTGAAAAAGTCAGTGGTTACATGTTTACAAAAATAAACAATTGCTTATCATCCCTAATACTAGTAGGCGTTATCTTGTAAGGACATACAGTTGTAACGACCCAGAGCTTCAAGACTTCTAAGGGGTGGTGTACTCTAAGCAAAAATATTTAGAGAGCAGTTTTGTATACTTTTTACTCCAACCATTTTAAAAGTTGAGATTTTCCTTCATTCAGAGAACCTAAAGATGATGACAAAAGTGTATTTAATAACACCACCTAAGGCACTCCTGTAACAAGTTAATGAAAAATATGACCTGTTTACACAATACAGATTAAAGAGCAGGTTGGAAGGATACTTTCCTCATATTCTTTATACTAAGTACTTTTTGAACAGTGTCTGTTAAAGCTGTTTTTTGTACACAGGGAATGAATTCTTAGTGAATTCTAAAATTAAACTATCCAGTGTTGGGTGGTAAAGAGTGATATGCTTATATGTGGGTATATATCACTTGTTTGGTTTTTAAGAGATATAATTCTGAATAGCTCAAACAGTTAAAGCTAACTATTTTTAAATTACTGTTTTAAAGGAACCCAGCCAGAATGGACCTCTTTTTACTGAATTAAAGTTCTACATGCGAGCAGCCAAACCAGAGCAAAGTAAGCAGTCCATCAGAATGAACTAGAAAGCCATGTTTCCAGATAAATAATAATTTTGTTGATTTTTTTTTTTTTTTTTTTTTTTAAATAGACTAAGTGGTAGCCTTTAAAGTTAAATGTGTTAGTTGACTCATCAAGAGAGTCGGTTTAGATCCATTTTTTAAAAAAATGACCTTGTATTCACTTACAATTCTTAATTGTATTCCTCAGTCATAAATGGATGTTTCTTTTTAAAGTGACACAATGTTTTTTTTCTAAATAGATAATTACTGAAGATAATTGTTTAGAAACAAGAGTTACTGAAGTAGAACTGATACTCTGGTGCTTTTTCTCACACCTAAGGTCAGATCTTTGTGGGTCAGCTTGTAATATCACAGGAACAAACAGGATTTTCTTTGTGTTTAAAGCCACACAAGATTTTAATGAGATTAGAAGAAAAAAATAGTAATCTGAAATAATTTAAATATAACTGAGGCACTGTTTGGGGAAAAAAAACAACTAAATCAATAAGCGATAAGTTGTAGTCTTGCAGTTACATTTTTGGTATGTAATTAACAACACTACTAGTAGTTGTGTTAGTATTGGGATTCTTTATAATTGGATCTCCTTTATCAAAAACTTGTTCAGGTTAGGAGAGGTTTCATTACCAAATTTAGCCATAGATAGAAGAGCCTAGCTGTTGGCTGATATACTTGGTTCATGACTTCTCATGATCAGATCTTACATGTGTACATTTTCAATATTTTATAAGTAATCTTTTCCACAGTACTCGTGCAGTACAAGTTCATAATCTCAGTTATTTGTATTTTTAGTTCAGAAATGGACTAGTTCCCATAAACTGAAATACCTAGGTGTACCGAAGTACTGGGGCTCTGGCTTGTATCAAAAAAATGGAAACAGGTAAAGTACATCTTGTATTAAGAACATATTAACATTTCTACACTCACAACCACTACTTCTTTTATAAATTCTAATACATTAGTGTGAATTTTGAGCATATTACTCCCGTTAGTTTCATATGCTTACGGAATAGACACATTTACATTGATTGAGTCATATTTTTATTTGCATAAT
This sequence comes from Rafetus swinhoei, assembly GCA_019425775.1. Classification (NCBI taxonomy): domain Eukaryota; kingdom Metazoa; phylum Chordata; order Testudines; family Trionychidae; genus Rafetus; species Rafetus swinhoei. Next base: position 108,710,464 of record CM033446.1, read on the forward strand.
TTTTCTGAGTATGTATTTTGAGCCATTTCTTTTTCCTTGTTCGTTTATCAGACAATGGTAATATGAATGTGCATACTGTAATATATTTATGTATTAGGAGTTGCCTTTCAGTCTTGTGAAATATATATCCATCTCAGAGTCCAGCTCTTAATTCATAAATCCTTGACCATTGAGCTAAATTCAAAAATTTTTCTTTTAATTTTCCTGAACATGGGTACAGAATTAGTCTTTTAATTCACATGTATAAAGAAGGCAATGCATTGTTTAACTACACTTAGTTTTTTATAATCAGTTTTATTCTTGAGATCGAAAGTCTTTTTGATTTCATCTGTGAGCTTTAGACAGTCCAATCCTTATATCAGAAATTTGAGGTTAGGTTTCTATATTATTTCATGTGAGTCTGAGGAATCAATTAAGTCAGGGATAAACATGCTTTTAGCTTATCTGTAATGGCAGAGAATCAGTTATGTATCTCTGCCTTTTCCCCACACCAGAGGTTTGGGCATATTCTGGATGTGGGGAGAAGCAGGAGCTTGGGTGACTTTGTGTCCTGACAGTTTTCAGCTGCTGCAATACCCATCGAGGCTTTTGGGAAAGAACCAAGTCTTTTTTTTTTTTTAAATATGGCTGCCCAAAAGCATACCCTTCCAAGGAAGCACTCACAGCTAATGTAAACAATATAGAGCTTAAGAACCTAAAGTCCACTCAGTACTACTTCTTGTTCAGCCAATCATGTAGTCAATGGGAATAACAATATGGGATATACTAAGCAACTGCTGTATCTCCCTAATTGTCCTTCCTAGCATCCCGCTATTAGAATTGAGAGGAAATGTGGGAGAGATCAACCAGGAAACCATCTTAAAGGGGTCAGGTGGCCATTGCAGTTCTATGTAGTTTAAGAGGAGGCCCATAGAGCAGAAGTCTATCTTTCTACTTTTGTATCCATGCCAAATGTGGTAAAGGGACAAAAAAAGGACCCCTTTTTACTTTGGTTTCCCTCATCCCTCTATATATGGTGATTAGGGACAGATCCTTCTCTTCCCCTTTCTCCAAAAAAACTCCATCTGTGATCTACACTTCAACGAAAGCATGCTCTTAGAAATTTTGGAATTACAAATAGGTACTTTGCTGAGAGCTAATGGAGATGGTGTGGGCCTGGCTAACAGTAGTGGTTACTCCAGCGGGCTGGATAACATGAGCAGAAAAAGTGGTGGAGGAAGAGAGATCCGTGATAAGTAGTTGTGGAATTTGTAGAGTCTGGGATCTGGTATACCTTGCACAGCAGTGTTAACTTTCAATGGCAGGTCAATTCAATTAATGCAAATAGCCTTAAGTGTGAGAAGACCTACGTTTGTCTGAATGGGGCCTTGCATCATCCAGTAATCTGACGTAAAGAAATTCAATTCAGGTGATGTTGGGATGCAAAAGAAAGTATAATATTACAGCTAGGGGGACAGCAGCAAAGCGACTCACTTCGCCTGCATCTATTCCCCTGTCACTCCCATGGTGGGTGCCTGGGAGCATTGCAGGGGGAGGAGGGGAGGCGGAGCCACATGTGGCCCTGAGAGCAGGGAACTTATCCCCCTCACGCCCAGACCCCCCAGTGCCCTCTCTGGTCCATCAAAATCTTTAATCCGGCATACCCTGTTTCCAAGGGTTGCCGGATTAAGGAGGTTCAAATGTATTAGGGTTGAAGTGTAGTACACAAAATTCTACTGTTCATAAATGTTTGTTTGCCTGCATAGCTGATTTTTATTGTAAAAATAAAATGCTTGAATTCAGTAATTAGTGCAATAGGATAAAATACACATGTAAAATATTGTACAGACTTTAGTTCAGTAACTTGTTCTCTGATTTGAATTTCAGCTATAGGTTTATGGTAATGGACCGATTTGGGAAAGATCTTCAGAAAATTTATGAAGAGAATGCGAAGCAATTTGCGCACAAAACTGTGTTAAAGTTAAGTTTGAGAATAGTAAGTAATAGTAATTCCTAAAGCATTTTTAAAATTCATCTTCCTAATGTAGCTTTTTGCTGAAAGGCAATTTGTGCTGAATAGTGGTCCTCTGCTGGCTGGAGTTGGGTACTACACTGATGCTCCTGTACATTGTGTTTTGTTAGCTTGATATTCTGGAATATATCCATGAGCATGAATATGTGCATGGAGACATCAAGGCCTCAAACCTTCTCCTGAGCTACAAGAATCTTAATCAGGTATTTGATATCTGTGCTTCATTTCTCCTGTTTAAATTCTGTTTGAAAACAAACTGAAATGCTTTGAACCTATGAACCTTAGTAGAAGTCTTATTTTTAAGAGTGTATACAGTGATATAAATGTCAAGCAAAAATATTTAATATTCTACATTTTTTTATGCAATTTGTTGGCAGTTTATCAAGTTGGCTATTCTGCCCTAAATAATATTCAGGAGGAGGGCTTGTGATACAAAATGAATTTCAAATAGCTATTTGGGGGTGGAAGCTTAAAATTATATAGTACACCAGAGAATTATGTTTGCCTGTCTGCTTTTGTCACTTTTTATTTCCTTTGTTCAAGGATCCATCAAATACAAGTGTTCTGTTACTTGGAAAATTTGGTCTCTTAACATGTTGATTATTCAAATCAATTGATTTTTCAGAAATATATTTCATTTTCTAATATTTAAACCCTTTAGTGTTTGGAAAATGTGCATTTAATTTCCCTAATTCTACAGATTTCCTTGTCCAAATGGTTTATCTGACAAAATAGAAAAACGAATGCCAGTCTATTTAGAAGTAACCAGGGGATAATGAAGAGTAATACCTGGCATCTAATATTTTGCAGAACTCCTTTTGTTGTAATAGATCAGCAGAACTAGCTTTATATGTATATTAAAGAAATACAGTATAGTAAATGTGTTCTAATCCCTGCTATCAATACTATGAGCCTCTCTTACTGTTGTCCCATAGACCGCTGTAATCCAGGATGCTCCTAGATAAGAACTGAACATTTTTCTTGGCACTGCTTCTAGATCAACAGTAAATGATATTTAAAACTGGTTGTCATTTTTCATATAGTACATACAAAGACTGAAAATTTGTTGTCGCTTTCAGAATCGTATATACACGTCTCATATTTAAGAATTAATAAATGAGCTTTGTAATCCAAAGAGCTTAACTTTTTAAAGTTTTTGTTTTAAAGAAGTTCTGAGAGTTGTCTCTAGTATATTTTTTTTATATGAACTCTTCTATATTAATAGTTTTTTGATTTCTGTATGGTATGTGGGATTTAATAGGTATACTTGGTTGATTATGGCCTTGCATATCGATACTGTCCAGAAGGAGTGCACAAAAAATATAAAGAAGACCCTAAAAGATGTCATGATGGTACAATTGAATATACTAGTATTGATGCACATAAAGGTGTAGGTAAGTAATCAAAACTTTAATTCACTTTATTTCATACAGCACTATTTTAATTTTACTTACAAAATATTTTATAATCCATTTTTAAAATAGATTTCTGTTTACTGTGGAGTCCTAACACTGTTTTGAAAACTAAATATTCCAATTGTGTAGCAGAACTTCAGTTATGTTTTATTCTGAAATTTGCTGGGCAATAGAATTAGAACAGTTTTTTAGTTGTTGCTTTGCTGCTGTAGTGGAAATCATTCGTATTTCTTTTCATGTAGAAAAGATTAGATCTCCTTCGTATAAGAAACCTATCAAACCTCTTAAGATTGATCATGTGTATCTGTTAGTATGAGACATTTATTAAATTGATGCTAACTGTGTAAGTGGACAAATGTGAGATGATTCTGGAAGGAAAATATACAACTATTTGATGGACTCAGTGTTCCTTTAAGTCTAATCTGTTTCCATTGAAAATAATAAAACAAAGTGAAAAATATTAAACATAGTAACTTGGGATATAAGCGACTAGTCAAGTAGAGGACTACCTGATATGACTACTACTGATCAGAGGCAGCAGGGGGAAGGGGAGTGTGTAGTTGAGTAGCGACTTGAGTAGCCTAGGTGTATTGGGTAGTTGACTACTTGACTAGTTGCTTACATCCCTAGTAAGCCTGTATCAGAGGCAGCAAGCGGGTGTAGGGAGGGGTGGAAAGCAGGAGCTGGTGCTGCGGGAGCCAGCTTAAAAGCCAGTCCCTCCCCCCACTTCTGCACACAGTCTCCACCGTGGGTAGGAGGAGAGGGGGGATGGAAGGCAGAGGTGCAGTGGTTCGGGAAACAGTGTGAACCGGGACTGCTCAGTCCCAGCTCATGCTGGGTCCTGAACCTACCCCCACTGAGGCCCTGCAGTTTAAATGTAGTAGGAGCGGGGCTGCCTGTGCGCCTGGCTCCTACTACATTTAAACAGCAGAGCTGCAGCGGGGCCCCTTATCAGCTAATCGTGTGGTCCACACAATTAGTTGATGCGATTAGTCATTTACCCACTTCTTAATATCCTTAATTAGTAACATGGCTTTTAATGGATGAAGAACATAAGAACGGCCATAATTGGGTTGCCCCGTGGTCCAAGGATGGTACAAACTAGCCAAATATACTGCCTTCTAACAGTGGCCAATACCAGATGCATCAGAGGGTATGAACAGAATAGGCAATCAAGTGATCCATCCTCTATTTCCCATTTCAAGTTACTGGCAAACAGAGGCTAGGAACACTTCAGAGCATGGTTTTACAGTAGAAATGTAATAGAAGTGTTGTCATGTCTGAATATTTAGGAAATTTTTTTGATATCTTGAACAAGTTTTAATTTAAAAATTAAACTGGTTTGGATGTAAACTCTCACCTGGGATAAAAATTGACTGTCAGATCTTAACAGAAAAATTGCATGTAATATATTAAATAAAATTTTAATCAGTATCTTGTGGAATATGTGAAAGAAAATTTATTACATCCCTTGTCTTGCTAACATTAACGACGTTAAATATCGGCTAATTGACTAATCAAATAGTCAATGCATTTTTGCATCAGCTATTCGATTAGTTGATAAGGTACCTCTGCCTTTGAAGTGTAGCACCAGCCCTAGGGCTGGTGCTACACTTCAAAGGCGAAAGCGCTGTGTGGAGCCCAGGGTCATCAGGGGACTCCCTAGCTGATCCCGGGCTCCATGCGCGCTGCTGCTTCGAAACGCGACGAGGAGCCTGGGGATACCTCAGCTGGCCCTGGGCTGCATGCGGTGTTTCAAAGTGGCAGTGCCAAGTGGAGCCCAGGGTCATATGTAGCCGCTTTGAAGTACCCCCTCTTCCCCCCCCCCGCCTCTTTTTGATAGAGGCAGCAAGGGGTGGGGGGAACCAACTAGTCGACTAGCCAATAAGCATTTGCTTAACTGATAGTCAACTAGTCTTTCACATCCCTAGTCAACATCTAGAATTTCTGAATCTTCGGCAAGCAACATTTCAGTGTTCAGAGTATCTGAAATATTTCTGTTTGTGGAATAATAATTTGAAGAGCTCATTTTTCAACTCTGTTCCCTGTTTTTGGGGAAAGGGGATATAAAAATGTTTTGAACAGAAAAGTCCATGAGGCCTTAAAATGCTTCAAAACTGAGATAATTGCAGCATTTCATATTCATGAGCAGAAGAAAGAGATTACGCCACTCCCTGACTTACGACCAGCCGTACTTATGACCAACCTTCTATTAACCCCATTACAATATTTTCGAGTTGAGAACCATGTACGTCAAGTTTTTCGAACAGCGTGGGCAGCGCGTTTAAGGGTGTTTCCGACTTACGACCAAATCGAGTTACGACCAGGTCTTCAGAACGTAACCCGTTCATAAGTCAGGGACTGCCTGTAATTGCAAATTCCTTTATCAGTATTCCAGTCATTTGAGCAATACTTCTTCTTTTAATTCCTTCCTGCTTCCCTCTGAAATGAACTTGAAGCATTCTGTAGTTAAATGCCGTTAGCACTAGCTTCCAGTTGTCTTACTATGTTTACAAATTTTAACTTTAAATTTGTGTGTGTATTTGTAGCTCCATCGAGACGTGGTGACCTGGAAATTCTAGGTTACTGTATGATTCATTGGCTCAGTGGCCATCTACCATGGGAGGACAATTTAAAAGACCCCAACTATGTCAGAGATTCAAAAATTAGGTAAGGAACTTAGGTTTTCTCATTTGAAACTGAAGCAAAAATTAAAAAAATTATTTCAGTGTAGCAATACTGTGTGCTCATAAACAATCCTTTATCATCTGTGAGGGGCTGGGTAATACTATGTTTACTCTTGCTGGCTGTAATTGAGATTATAACACTGCAATGTCCCTTTCAGCCTCCACCTTGCTCTTCCTTGAGTACATTTGCTTCCTTTTGTTCCTATCCCACCATTCAAGATAATAATTAAGCCTTGTCCAGCTATACCCTTTAACTTTTGTACTCATCAATGTCATATCCCTCTTAAGATTCCTTAAGTATATTTGTTATCCCTTGTTACTCTGAACACCTTGCAATCTTTAATGTATTTATCCTGACAGCACGTAGTGCTTGGTCTACCTCACAGTCGCTACCCCATTTTACAGATGAGGAACTGAGGCACAGAGACTAAATAGCCTACACAAAGTCACACTGGAAATCTGTGGCAGATTAGGGAGTACGGAGAGCCATGTTCAGTTCTCTAATCACTGGATCCTCCCTCATTTCCTGTGTTCACTGTTCTCCATGTTAGCGTAGAGTAAGTTCTGTCAGGTGCTGGCAGTATTGCTTTTGATACCGCATTCCTTGGCAGTCGCTACTCAGAGCAGCTTCATGTTCCTTCTGTTAGCACTTGCCTCAATGTTTTTTAGAGCAGTATCTTTTCTCCTCTTCTAGTTGTTGATCTGATAAGCGGCAGCAGTGCAAGGACGAGTAGTGGTAATAGCTCTAAGAAGCAGTGGCCAGAGCAGAGATTGTCAATGCATAGATGGAAAAAGGAATTGGTATTTGAGAAATTAAAATGGAATACCTTCTGAGCCACAATTTTCCCTCTGTATATAGTTTGGAGAGGTTGGTTTGAGAGCCAAAGGCTTTTTACATTGACTAGATGATCTATCCATCCATGTTCGCCACGTTGCTTATTGAACAAAGTGCACCTTTTTTAATATATTATATTAAAACTTCAACAAAAACAAAATAAACATTAGCAAAGCTACACCACTTTTATTATTAAACTAAAACAAGAATAAACCAGTACAGTACCAAATCAATATTTAATCAATAAATTAGTTTCAACATTGGATTGGAATTAAGTCATAAAATTAGTTAAATCATCAAGTTAGTTCTAGAAATAGTCAGTTATTAGATATTTTCATTTCAGTATTGGTTTAAAAACTCAATAATGACATGAAAAATCTAATAACTGACACACAGCTCCAAGCTAATTGTTTTCTTATAATTCTGTTCTTGTATGGTGGCTAATCCTTTATGGTTTCTTGGCTTTCCCCTTGATTATTATAGTTTGCAAACTTTGCTTACTCATCTTCGCATCGTCTCCTTCCAAGGTCTGTTTTGGAGCCATGCAGCAACAGGGTGCAATCAGGTTTGAATTAGGTCATTAGCTTGTGTCAATTCTGGAAATGATCTCTTTTAAACTAGTAATTCTAAAAATATCTGGGGTCTTACATACCACTGGGCCTCAAAGTCTGTTAGCTACCCAAAAATATAAAAAATGGTAGACATGAAACCATTTGAGGAGGCTGGCATGATCTTACCTGAGCAAAAAGTCTTTGACATATTCATGGAAACTTTATTATGAAAAATGTTGTAAAGGTAGATGATTTTAAAATTTATATTTTTTATATATTTTATTAAAAATAACCTGTGACCAATGTTGTCACTGTTGTCTCAAGCAGACAATTTACAGTAATACCTGGAACTGGGCTATAGACATGCAGCTTGCCTTTTTAAAGTTTCATTTCACTTCAAAGACTCTCAAGATGAAACTCACTCTAAATATAAGACTTTCAATTTTTATATAGATCTGTATTTTTATATGTTTTCCTTTACTTCTCTCACATCTGGGTTTAATGTCGCTTTAGCTTATCAAGTCAATTTCACAGGGACAATGTAGTGCTGCAATTCAGCAGAGACTCAGCTGGCTCTGCAGAAAGAATTTTCTTGTTTGGGTGAAGTGAAGATCATGTGGTCACAAGAATCCTGTAGAATTTAAAGAGCTTGCATTGCACATTTTATTCAAAGATCTCAAAGCACTTTACAAAAGTGGATTCCCTTGACTGGCACAGGTATTGTCGTGCAAAGAGCCAGTTACATAGAAACAAAATTGAGCATTTCAAGTTTCTTGCTACAATCACAGACACAAGAGTAAAAGATAACCGAATCAAAATGAAAGGACTATCAGAAAAGGATTATAAAACATTAAAACTCTTTTTATTTACATGACAGCATTTAAAACTTTCTCTTTAAATGTTTTAATACAATATATTTTGAAAGAAAGAAATTGGCTATTTTGCAATTGTCATTAAATATAATTTATCTGCGATTTAATCTACTCTATACACTTTTTTTTTCCCCCTCAGATATAGTGAGAATATTACAGATTTGATGAACAAGTGCTTTCCTGAGACAGAAAAACCAGGTAAGAAGAGGTTTTTAAAATATTAGTTACGTACGGTTTTACTGCATGAGATGAACATTTAATCCTTAGTTTCTCTCAAAAAAGGTAAACCTCCACCTTTTGCCACCTCTACCATGCTACAGCTAACTTTAATTGGGAGGCAGATTATTCAGTTAGGCCCAGGAATTCACTCACAGCATATCTGAAATGCCTATTTTCATGCAGCAGTAACTACTTCAATATTTGGGTATGTATAGTAATTTCTTCTGTATGGAGTTGCATACAAACACAGACAGATGACAATTCAGCTGTTTGAAAAGATAGAGTTGTTGTCAGCATCTAGTCCATCTGGGAGGAGTGTTTCTGCTGTTCTGTTCCTCCTGTTGCCTCTTTGACTATATCTGCGCTTGCAGCTAGGTGTGATTCCTGGTATGGTGGACAGGACAGACTCATGCTAGCTCAGCTTGTGCTAGTATGCCAAAAACAACAGGGTGGATTTTGCAGCACTCGCAGTGGCTTAGGCTAGCTGCCCAAGCTCAGACACAGGTTGTCTGGGTTGCACCTTGGTGGCAATGTTCTCACTAATGTTTTTAGCATGTTAATGGAGTCTGTCTATTGTGTCATACCACCCAGCTGCTGTGTAAACATACTCTTTTTAAGTTCTTTCCCATGACTGAAGCCAGTATCTTGCCTCTGCTTCTGCTTTCCCAGACAACAGTAAAGTAAAACTGATCAATGTTTTGAAAGCAGTAGTTCAATTTACGAGGCAGGTAAGTTTTCTTTCTGTTATACGAAGGATGTGAAAAGTAGTAATCGCTAGTTTAGTCTGCAAACTGGAAGGCAGCATTGCACTGGATCATGGTTATTTCATATTTGAAAACACAGCTTTGCTATTGTAAGGGCTGGAAATTATTTTTGGTAATCAGATTAGATTCCCAAGAAGCACTTGTTTAGGAAAGCTTATAACTTCCATGTGAGAATTGGTTAGTCGATTTTCAAAGTCCTGACATTAATTATAAATGCTTTTTTGCAGAAATTAGAACTGGAAAAATTCTCTTTGATCATCCAATCCTATTGTCAATACAGGATTGTTTCCTGTTTATTAGTATTTTACCAACCATAGTTTGAAAGGTGCAAGCAATTTTTACCATTTCATTTGATTAAACTAAAATCAATGAAAAATGGTTTCCTCTTGACTTACCTTGCAAAGTTCTAGGCTCAGGCTCTTATTTCATATGTAGTTGATGATCTGAAATGCTGGGAAGAAATATCAGTTGAATAAAAGGCTCACTGTAGAGAAGATAAGCATATTCAAAACCAGTTTTTAAAGGCTGAATATGTCCCTCATTGTAATGAATGTGGAAAGTGATGCTTTGATCATTTGTTAGTGAGCCCTGGTTTGATTTTTTTCTTATTTCTAAAATATGTTGTATTAATCAGCTAATACCATGTTTAAATATTTATATCAAAGAACCCCCAAAAGGGTGTATGCTTAATTTTATCTCATTTTTAGATAATTTCTTAACTACCAACTATTTTAAATATAAATTGATTTTATGTACCACTTCCTCAGGTGAAATAGCCAAATACATGGAAAAGGTGAAGTTATTGAGCTATGAAGAGAAACCTCTTTATCAGCACTTCAGAGAAATACTTTTGCAAGGTCTAAAGGCTATTGGGCAAAGGGATGATGGAGTACTGGACTTGAGTTTTTCAGAGAACGGAGACTTGCAAACCAAGCCTGTACAAAAGGTTTCTTTTTACTTTTAAAATCAGCTTTTAATGGATCTTATTAAACTAAATAAAAACATTAAATAAGATGGAAAATGGATGTCATACATAGCCCAGAGGGAAGTAAGGAAAAAGGAAAGTTAGTCTTAAATGTTTGTTTGCTTTACAGCATATTTCAGAAGCAGACACATGTACTAATTTTAATTTAACTAATTGCTCTGAAAGTTTTTAATATAGCATGATGTTAGCAGGTATACTTTCACATGCAGTAAATACCTTGAGAAACAGAATGTATATTTAGTTGTAATGACATTTGAACAGATGAACATTTCAGTTAATTTACACATTTTTTTTCAAGAGTCTAAAAAATTCCAGATGGGCCAAAGTGTGAGGTAAGATGAGAAATCTAGTTAGCCTTTTGGTTTCATTTCATGTTTCGTACTTTACATAACTAATCCTAACTACTTAGTTTTAAATGAACATCCTTATTTCATCAGTTTTGCTACTAGAGTTCAGGTATTGTGTACAGTATTATTATTTGTATTTTGTAGCACTTAGGAGACCAGTCATGGACCAGGACTCCATTGTGGTAGGCAGGTACAAAACACAAAGATATTCTTTATGTACACTTACTGGATACTAGATTGGAATATATTAATCTTTTTATTTAGGTGTGGCAGTTTTAAATTGTATCTGTATAATTTTAATTAATAATAGCAAAGCTTGTTTTTAAGTATTTTTTACTTTTTCCTGACTACAAACATTTAAATCGATATTGTGGAGGTGGCAGACTATTTAATGACAGATTTTGAGATTCAACAAATTAGCTTTATAACTACACTCTTAAAATTCAGACTGTTGGTATCATGTCAGAAGATACAAAGTAAATATTTGTAAATTGAACTTTTAAGTTCTCATGCAGCATTTTTCTTTGTTGTACATCTAGATTATCAATGGAAATATTTTTGTTGGTTTAGGTGTATGATGAAATAGATGTTTACTGACAAAAATTTAATCCTTACAGAGGTACTTGTATTTCAGTAGAATGAACGCTAAATTTTCTCATATATGAAAACTTGTTGTGCAGAACACTTGCACATGCAGCTCTTTTCCAATTAGTAAAATGTACAATCATACTTACACCATGTAAGAGATTTTATAATTAACACATTTCAGCAAAGGATCTTAGCGTATTAATCGTATACTTGTGAATACTGATTTCCAATTGTTAGTATGCAACTGCTTGTGTGGGATCTGTGTGTGTGTTTATACAAAAGAAATATATGCTCGTGGAACCAGTTTTTACTGAAAGCTATAGTTCTATACATATGCATACAAGCCACTGGTAAATTTATTTACAGATGTAAATTTCATCATTTGATGAAAACTTCACCTCAAACTTGTGGGAAAAGTTAAAATGTGGCTAATCTTATGAAGAATGATACCAAGGAGCTAATACAAATGCAAGTGAAGCTAGATTACTAAATAAGTATTACTGTTACTGCTTGAATAGGGCAAAACTTGATAGGGTGGGGCAAGTACCTGGGAGATGGACATTTTTTACATTTGATTCTCACTAACAAGAATTGGTTGCGAAGCTAAGGTTGAAGGCCTTGTGGGTGAAATCAATCATGAAATAGTAGATGTCATAATTCCAAGGAAAGAAAGGAATGAGAGAAGCAGAATAGGGACAGCAAACTTCAAAAAAGACTTCAACCAACTCAGAGAACTGGTATGTAAAGTTTGATGGGAAGAAAATCTGAGGGATAAAGTAGTCGAAGAGCTGGCAGTTTCTCAAGGAGATTAAATGTGCAACAGCAAACTATTCCAAGCAAAAGAAAGATAAGAGTAAGAGGCCATTGTGGCTCCTTTAGGAGCTCTTTAATTAACCGAAATTCAGAAAAGTCCTACAAAATGTGGAAACAAGGACAAATTGCTTAGGAGGAATAAATACAAAACCCTACCACAGCTTGTAGAGAGCAAATCAGAAAGGCTGAGACTCAAAATGAGTTACATCTAGTAAGGGGGGTGCTGCAGCTGACCCTGCAGACACCACTAAAGCAAAAATCTCCAAGGGTGTGTCTACACAGCAAAGTTATTTCAGAATAACAGCTGTTATTCTAAAATAACTATGAAAGTGTCTACACAGCAATTTCATTATTTTGAAATAATTTCTAAATAACGTACAGCTTGTTCCGACTTCTGTAAATCTCATTCTATGAAAAAGCCTATTCCAAAATAGCTATTTCAAAATAAGGCATGTGTAGACGCTTCACTTCTGCTATTTCGAAATAGCCCTTCCCCAGGGCCATTGTAAGTTATTCCTCATGGAGCTCTAAATTAATATAGCATGTCTACATTAGGGAAGCCTGCCTCAGACTAATTTTGAGTATTCCCTGCAGTGTAGATGTGCTATTTTGAAATAAGCTATTTCGGAGTGACTATTCCGGAATAACTTATTCTGAAATAACTGTGCAGTGTAGACATAGCCCAACAGTGCATGTGGCCAAATGGAAGTGGTTCAGTTGTTGGTCGTCGGATAAAGGTATTTGATTGAGCGAGCCTTGCTGCAGTTGATCCTGGATTATCTTTCTGCATCAGAGGCTCTAAGACTGTCCCTTTCAACTGTCCGGGTCCATGTGGCTGCTATTTCATTCTACCATCCACTGCTCAGGAGTAGTTCTGTTTTCACCCAGGACGTGACCAATGTTCCCAATAATTTTGTCCATCCATTTGAGGAATGAATTGTGTTGTGCACTATCAATAGAAATACATGCTGCCAGCTGTGAGCACGCAGGGAACACTGGACGTGAGCCTCAAGTACCTCCACCTGCATTCCAGGGATCCCGTAACCCAGAGGACCTGAATCCCATGCTGTCACAGCTCACGGGACCCACCCTTTGAGCCTCTGGCTTCTTCTGCCCTCATCTGCCTACCTTGTCTCTGAGATTAGGGTGCTTACTTCAGAACCACCCTATGCGGTTTCCTAGCTATAGCCACATCTGGCTTTCCTGCCCGAAGTGGTCTCACCATTTCAGACTGGCTAGGGTAGCTAACCACTGAATGCTCGGCAATCCTGTCATCGGAGGTTTTTAAGAACAGGTTGGGCAAACACCTCTCAGGAATGATCTAGATTTTCTTGGTCCTGCCTTAGTGCAGTGGTTTGGACTAGATGAATGTTCAAGGTCCCTTTCAGCAATAAATTTCTGTGATTGAAAGATGGACCTAGGTATTAAAACATAGGTATCAAAATATCATTCTTATATGCATTTTGTACAGACCTGTGTCATACAAAGCAATTTTATTCCAAAACATAACTCTTTACCTATAAGTTTGTTTAGAATTAAGAATTTTTCACTTTATGGTAGTGGCAGTATGTTAAAACTGCATTTAATGTAATAATAAATAGTGACTTATAAATAACTGAGACAAATGCTGACTCCACTTATGACAGTGAAATCAAGGAGAGACCACTATGTTTGCAGATTGGATTTTTTGGCTGCTCTAATGTCAACAGAATTGTGTGTACACATGCTGCTCTACAAGTAGTGATTGATAAGGTAATGTCTAATATTAACTCATCAGTCAGCCATACATTAGTTGTCATGCTAAAAGTATACAACAAAATCAAAAGCTAAGGAGGTTGAAGTCCTCCTTACTTCAGTATTACTTCAGAGGGGCAACTGAGTTAGTCTGTAACTGGAAAAACTTAAAAAACAACGAATAGTCTAGCAGCACCTTAAAGACTAACAAAACATGTAGATGGTATCATGAGCTTTTGTGGGTACAACACACTTCTTCAGATGAATGGAGTATTAAAAGTCCAGTTCCAAAATAAATAGGCGGTGGTTTGGAGAGGGAAAGGAAGGGGAAAAAATAGCAGATTAGAGTGATCATGTTATAAGAAGCTGATAGAGAAGATGAAAATTGTTCTTAAGTACCCATTGTTTGGTTGGTCAAGTCATTAGGATGTGGAAGGTAGTGTGCTAGCCAGGTAATATCTTTATTCATACCTTTGTGATGGCTCCCAAACTTGTAAACAAAGTTAAGTTCCAATGCTTCCCTGTGTATTTGGCTTGGGGAATTGGCCTGAAACAACACAGTAACTTTGAGATCCATTAATGAGTGCATTGGCAGGTTAAAGTGTTCTCCAACAGCCTTCTATGTGTTGCCTTCTCGGAGATTTGATTTGTGTTCATTAATTCTTTCCAGAGACGGTCCAGTTTGGCCAATATACATGGCAGAGGGCATTGCTGGCATTTGATGGCATAGATCACATTAGCGGATGTGCAATTAAATGAGCCCCTGATGTAGTGGCTGATGTGATTGGGTCCAGTGTTGAAATCATCTGTGTAGATGTGTGGACAGAGTTGGCACCGGGGCTGATTGCAGGGTTGGGTTCTTGGATGATTATGATGGAGGTGTGCTGCGTGGTTACTGGAAAGAATTTGGGGTTAGGGGGTTGTCTGTAGGCAAGGATTGGCCTTTTCCCAAGGCTTGTAGGTGTGAGGGGTTATTTTCCAGGATAAGTTATAGATTGTTGATAATGTGTTGGAGGGATTTAAGTTGTGGGCTTTATAGGTGATGACAAGTGGAGTTCTGTTCTTGGCATGCCTGGAAGTAGTTCATGTCTGGGTACTTTTCTACTCCGTTTTTTCACTTCCCTGGGTGGGTATTTCAGTTTTAAGAAGATTCTATATAGATCCTGTAGGTCAGTGGTCACCAACCAGTAGATCAGGATCTACTGGTAGATCTTGGAGCCTCTGACAGGTGATCCTGACTGGTTTGGCCAAGAAGCTATCAAGTTCCAGCACTTCAGCTGCCCCTCCCTGCACTGTGGTGCAGCTCCTGCCCTCTGCCTTGGAGCTGTCCCCTCAGGAGCCTCCTGCTTTCTGGGTAGGGAAGGGAGAAGAGGGTGCCAATGTCAGGGTGCCCCCCCCACTCTGTATCCCATCTCCACAGAGCAGAAAGAGGACACAACAGGACTTGGGATGGAGTTTGCTGGCCGCTTTTGGGAGCAGTGCAGGGCCGGGGCCGGGGTGAGCCTACCTTAGCCCCACTGCACCACCACCCAGGAGCCACCTGAGGTCAGCAGGGCCCAGTCGGAGCCCACATCCTGAAACCCTACCCTAGTCATGAACCCCCTCCTGCACTCCAATCCCCTGCCCCAGACCCAAGCACCCCTGCATCCAAACACCCTCCCAGAGCCTGCTCCTAGAACCCCCTCCGGCACCCCAACTGCTTGTCCCAAGCTCAGCTCAGAGCCTCTTTCATACTCCAGATCCCTTAATCCAAGACCAGAGTCTGTACCTCAGCCCCAGCCTGGTGAAAGTGAGGGAGGATGGGGGAGGGAGGATGGAGTGCGCAGGGATGGGGGGGCCTCACAGAAGGGGCACAAAGAAGGCAGGGAAAGGATATTTGGGTGAGGTAGATCTTCGATTGCGCTTAAATTCAAAAAGTGATCTTGTGCTTAGAAAGGTTGGAGACCACTGCTGTAGGTGTTTGTCTCTGTCTGTGGGATTGGAGCAAATCTGGTTCTGTCTTAGGGCTTGCCTGTAAAAAATAGATTTAAAAAATGTGTCTTGGATGGAAGCTAGAGGCATGAACGTAAGTGTAGCAGTTGGTAGGTTTCCGGTAAGTAATGCTGTAAGCTTTTCTAAGGGCTTGTCCACAGTGGCACGATAATCACTGTCACTGCAACGTTGTAGCGGCGTTGATTTAGCGGCTTTGAAGACACGATAAATTGATTAGCAGAACACTCTCCCATTGAATCCAGTATTCTACCTCACCGAAAGGTGGAAGGTAAGTTGTCAGCAAGAGATGCTTTCCCATAGCACAATGGAGCCACCACATTAGGTCGATTTAAGCTATTTCACGCAGTGGTGATTTTTTTTTCTCATGTGCCTGAGCACCATAATTTCTGAAGTGGCAGTGTACACCAGACCTAAATTATGATTTTGCATGGGAACTAGTGCCCTTGTTAAAAATTGCATGGCCATAATTTCATTGTTAATATTTCTGCTCAATCAGGTGTGAAGATCTGCCCAGAAAGGAGAGTTTGTTAATATGAGTTCTCCTCCCCCTGTGGATCAGTGTGGTTTGAATCTGAATGCTGAACAAAATCTTTGTTTGTTGGCTGACTTTGCTGTGTTAGGTTGGCCTGCTACAGAGCCAACATCTGTGACCTTCTGAATCTTGTGTGTCCTTGTCCAGCACAGCAGATTGTATATATTTCCCATTGAATCAGGCCCTAGTTTTTTAAAACCCAGGGACGGTCCGTCCATATAGGCGAACTAGGCGGTTGCCTAGGGCGCCAAGCTAAATGGGGCGCCAAATGGTGGTGTAATATCATTGAGGGGTTTGGAGGTGGGGGCACCGATTGCATGGTTCGCCTAGGGCGCCAGTTGCTGGCAGCTAGTCTAGGGCCGCCCCTGTTAAAATCCAAGGTATTTTCCTTAAGCCAGGTCCCGTCACTATGTTCCCTAGATGGTGACATTACTTAACTATAGTTTGTTTGCAGGCATTTAGGTTATTATTTGTGTCTTGTCTTCTTGTAGGATACCATAGGACAGTCAGCTTTCATTCACTTGCCATGGTTTTGTTGTATACATTTAGAGCAGATTATAGGTTTTTCTAGCTCAGTGGTTCCCAACTTTTTACTAACGTAACCTACCATCTTCATTTTGTCAGGGTTTTTTGCAACCCCCCCCAGGGTCCAGATTCATGGATGTGGCCCGGAATAATAGGCCATCATCCTTCTCTTTTGCTATCACCACCTCTGCCAACAGGGCACTAGCATCACAGCACTAAAACTCTAATCCTGGCCCAGTTCAGAGAGGAGGCCCTCAGGGACGGGGAGAATTGGAAAGCAAGCCTGCTGCATTAATCCCACAGCAGTAGGAGCCCATGTCCCGCATGGCTGCACCTACTTCCTTCATTGCAAGTTTGGCACATAGGGTCATACTGCCACTCAGATTTGACCTGTATGGCAAAGTGTGCTTTCTGTTGCAGTAACATACCATGCCAAAAAGCTCTTGCATCTATGCTAGATTCTAGGTCCAGTATTTCAACTTTGTCTCCAGGATGAAATGGAAAGGACTGTGCCACTCCTACTGCCAGAAGGCTTGCATGACGGATCTCAGTGGTTGGTTCTCGGCAAGCAAGTCCCCCTTTACTGAGAGTTGTGTGCTTAATGGCTGGTAGAACTGCATGGTGAATTGCCTGCTGAGTGCAAAGATAGTGGCACTCCTGATACAGGTAGATAGCTAGTAGGTAGTGCTGAGGAGGAACCAATGGTCCTCGTATATGTAGGTATCATAGGCAAAGGTAGGAGAGAGGTCTTGGAGGACAAATTTAGACTTCAAAGTAAGAGAATGAAGTCCAGGACAGCTATGGTAGCATCTAGGGAAGGGATTTAGGTTTATTTGGAAGTGAGGAACCTTTTGGGAAAGGAAGAGTCTATACAGGCAGGATGGGTAGATTCCACTTTAATCAAAATGGAACCATGCTGCTGGCGCACAAAATTAAAATGGTTGTAGAGGATTTTTTAAACTAGTGGCCAAAGGAAAACCAGCAAGTGCAGAGGAGCCTAATATTTTAGGTGAACACATTTCATGATGAATTTATTGAAGGGGGAACTCTGTATACTGGTATGCAGTTTAGAAAAGACAGCGAGGCCAGGTCTGTGCTGGACTTGGAAGGTTGGCTTAAGATACACAACTCCAGCTACATAAATAATGTAGCTGGAATCGATGTACCTGAAGCTAAGCTTGGCGCCATCTGCACAGTGGGAGGTCGACAAGAGCAAACTCTCTCGTTGGCTTTCCTTACTTCTTGCATCTGCGAAGAGTACCGGTGCCGACCAGGGTACCCTCAGCATTCAGTTTAGTGGGTCGTTACTAGACCTGCTAAATCGAATGCCAAAAGATTGATCTCCGGCACAGCAAGTGGAGATGTAGAGTGATAAGGTACAGGTCAGAGCTAGCGAGCAACAGTCACGTAAGTCTCATTTAAACATAACACATAAAAGCAAGGAACTAGCTATTGACAAAATGTACAAGTGTTTATATAGAAAGGCTAGAAGGTTAATAAGATGGGTGAACTAGAATGCCTGGCATTAAGTGAGGACATTGATATATTAGGCATCATGGAAACTTGGTGAAATTAGGATAAATAATGAGACACTTAATGATACCAGAGTACAAAATATATAGGAATTACAAAATATGTTATGTTGATAGGCTACCTGGCCCTGATTTTAGTTTAGTTTTGTATTTAAAAGTACAGTAAATAGGTGAAAATCTTAAATGAATCTAACTACTCTAGAATCTCTAGAGGGGAAACAAATTCCATGCTTAAATAATACAGTAGTAGGAGTATGTTATTGACCATCTGACCATGATGGTAATAATGACTCTGAAATGCTAAGGGCGGTTAAAGAGGCTGCAAAACCAGAAATCACAATAATAGATGGTGTATTATTTTATTGATGGGGTAAAGGTCACCTCACGATGTGATTCAGTGATAATGTTTCTAGACACTATAAATGGCTGCTTCTTGTAGCAATCTAATCCTAGAACCCACATTCTTGATTTAGTCCTAAGTGAAACACAGGATCTAGTCCAAAAGGTACTTGTAGTTGAACCACTTGGGAATAGTGCCTATACTCTAAATACATTTAGCATACTTATAGGATGCTAACAAAACCAACCAACCAAAAACTAAAATGGAATCTAGACAAGAATTGGAAATGTAATTGCTTAATTGGAAATTAAAAATAGCCATCACAAAGTAAAATGCCTGCAAACAACATGGAGACTACTTAAAAATGCTCTAATAGAGGCATAGACTAAATGTATAGGGCCTGATGAAATGCATCCTAGAAAACTCAAGGAACTGATAGAGGAGGTATCTGATCCTTTAGATATCATCTTTGAACAATCATGGACGACAGGAGAGATTCCAGAAGACTGAAAAGGGAAAATATAGAGCCCATCTATAAAAAGGGAAATAAGAACGACCCAGGAAACTACAGAACAATCAGTTTAACTTCTGTGCCAGGAAAGATAATGGAGCAAGTAATTAAGGAATTCATCTGCAAACACCTGGAAGATAATAAGGTGATAGGTAACAGTCAACATGAATTTGTAAAGAACAAATCATGTCAAACCAATCTGATAGCTTTCTTTGATAGGATAACAGGTCTTGTGGATAAGAGAAGCGCTGGATGTGGTATACCCAGGTTTTAGTAAGGCATTTGATACGGTCTCACATGATATTCTTATCAATAATCTAGGCAAATACAACTTAGATGGGGCTACTATAATGTGGGTGTATAACTTAGAAGGAACAATCAGTCTCACACCATGGGCTGTGTCTACATTGGCATCCTTTTCCGGAAAAGGGATGCTAATGAGACAAGTCGGAATTGCAAATGCCGCGGGATTTAAATTTTCCTCACAGCATTTGCATGAACATATAGCTGGCTCGGGCTTTGACGAAAGCGCCAGTTGACGCGCTCTTGCGGAAAATAAAGCCTTTTCGGAAGATCCCTTATTCCTCTTAAAATCAGGAATAAGGGATCTTCCGGAAAAGGCTTTATTTTCCGCAAGAGCCGCGCTTTGACTTTTTCCGCCAAAGCCCCGAGCCGGAAAAAAGCGGCATTTTAAATTGCATCAAATGCCGCTGGGAAAATGTCTAGGAAGGAGTACTGCAGAAAGGGATCTAGGGGTCATAGTGGACCACAAGTTAACTGAGTCAACAGTGTTGACGCTGTTGCAAAAAAAAGCAAACACGATTCTGCGATGCATTAACAGGAGTGTTGTGAGCAAGACACGAGCAGTCATTCTTCCACTCAACTCTGCACTGGTTAGGCCTCACTTGGAATATTGTGTCTAGTTCTGAGCACCACCTTTCAGGAAAGATGTGGAGAAATTGGAGACGGTCCAAAGAAGAGCAACAAGAATGATTAGAAGTCTAGAGAACATGATCTATGAAGGAAGACTGAAAGAATTGGGCTTGTTTAGTTTGGAAAAGAGAAGACAGAGAGGGCTTATTTAGACTACGATAAAGTGTCGAAAGAGGATATGCAAATTCCTGCGGAATTTGCATATCTTTTTCCGATCTCACTTTCGAAAGCAGAGCTTTCAAAAGTGAAAGTAGTTTAGACACGGCTTTTTTTGGTGAATCCCTCCCCCCCTTTGTCAAAAAGCCTTTCTTCCTCAAAAAATGAGGTTTACACAGCTTTTTGACAAAGGGGGAGGTTCGCCCAAAAGCTGCATCTAAACTACTTTCACTTTTGAAAGCTCTGCTTTCGAAAGTGAGATCGGAAGAAGGTATGCAAATTCCTGCTGAATTTGCGTATCCTCTTTCGACACTTTAGCATAGTCTAGATAAGCCCAGAGACATGATAGCGGTTTACAGGTATCTAAAACGGTGTACAAGGAGGAGGGAGAAAAATTGTTCTCCTTGGCCTCTGAGGATAGGACAAGAAGCAATGGGCTTAAACTGCAGCAAGGAAGGTTTAGGTTAGACATTAGGAAAAACTTCCTAACTGTCTGGGTGGTTAAACACTGGACTAAGTTGCCTAGGGAGGTTGTGGAATCTCCATCTCTGGAGATATTTAAGAGCAGGTTAGATAGACATCTATCAGGGATGGTCTAGATGGTACTGGGTCCTGCCAGGAGGGCAGGGGACTGGACTCGATGACCTCTCGAGGTCCCTTCCAGTTCTAGTGTTCTATGATTCTATATCCTTTTTAAAAAAAAAAAAAAAAAAAAAAAGGTAGAATTCCACAGTTGCTGAACAGCAGAGTAGTGGAGGTCATTAGAGGCTAAAAGGCATTTTTAAAATGTGGAGGTCAGATGCTAATGAGGAAAATAGAAAGGAGCTTAAACACTGTCCAGTAAAATATAAAACTATGTCAGAGAAACAGAGCATTTGAGAAGCAACCTGCTTAAAGACACACAAACTAACAATAGTAAGTGCAAAGTAGACTGCAAGGAGTTGGAGAAATCTCAGAAAACTGGATGACTGGGCAACAAAACACAGATAAAATTCAGTGTTGATAAGTGTAAAATTATTCACATTTGAGAGAAAAATAATCCCATCTACACATCCAGTGATGGGTTCTAAATTAGCTGTGTAACCTCAAAGAAAGAAATCTTGGTATCATCATGAATGGTTCTTACAAAAATTCTGCTCAAAAAAGACTAACAATATATTGGGAAAGGGATGGAAAATATGATGCCACTATATAAATCCCTGGTGTGCTCACAAGTCAGAAAAGAGACGACTAAAGTAGGAAATGATAGGTGTATAAAATCATGAATAGTATGGAAAAAGTGAACAGAGAAGTTATTTATTCTTTCACACAATACAAACACCAGAGGTTTCCTGAAGAAATTTATGGTCAGCAGATTTAATACACACAAGAGGCAGTACAACTTACGCAGTGCACAACTAATCTGTGGAACTGTTGTGGTGGTCAAAAGTAAAACTAGTTTAAAAAAAGAACTGGATAAAAACATAGAGGATAGATTGATCAGTGTTTGTTGGTCAAAACAGTAAGGGATGCAAACTTATGCTTGGGGTGACCCTCAATCTCTGGTCAACAGAAGCTGGGAGTGGAAGACAGGCAGATAACCCCATAATTGCTCTGTTCTGTCCACCAGCTTTAGCATAATGAGAAGCTATCAGCATTAGCATTATATTCCAGTGGAAGCCTCCATAACTGTTAAACTAAACTCCTGGAGTAAGGGCCATGCTTTGTTTTTTCAGAGCTTTAGCATTCTGATGGCACTCCATAACTGTTGGAAAATAAAAAGTGGAAATATGGGTTACAGTGATTCATACTTCCTTCTCCCATTCTGTTTCAAACACACAGGTGTTGCTTTTGTGAGATGAATACTGCCTGATTTCTGTTGCCATGCAGTTCACCTGCATCAAGATTGAGAGTTTTTTTTATTAAATAATCTTGGAAATAAGATAAATGTACTTTGCTTTTGTGTAGAATGTAATTGATATCTGTTTTTATGATGAGCATTTAAAATCTCTCACTGTACAATCAGGAGGCATGCATTATCTCCTGTATAAAGGCAATGCAGTACTGAAATATTCCT
This sequence comes from Rafetus swinhoei, assembly GCA_019425775.1. Classification (NCBI taxonomy): domain Eukaryota; kingdom Metazoa; phylum Chordata; order Testudines; family Trionychidae; genus Rafetus; species Rafetus swinhoei. The sequence continues at coordinate 108,732,862 of CM033446.1, forward strand.
CCTTAATTTTGGTCAGAATGAACAAAAGTGTCTGTGTTTATTCCTGCCTAATGCATCACAAATCTGCTGACATGCTAACCTTGGAGTCTTGGCTGGCGTTAATCAGGCCTGTGCACCGGCAGGAAAGATGTACCTAATGCACTCCATCAGTGCAGTTTGCATATGGAAGTTCTCACAGGGGAGCTGCCCTGTGCCAGCTGAGGGTTACCTGCCCACTGCAGTTATTGTATGTAATTATCGAACCAATCTGTTCAGCCCAGCAGGGTTTAGATGGTAATCATGAAGCAACACTTTGGAAAGGAAAGATGTAATGCGCTCTCCCCTTCTATCAGCTACGTGAAGTTATAATACTACTTTTAAAAAATATTTTAATAAAACATTTCATTCTTATTCAGTTACTAAAAAAACAAGTTAAACTAGCAAAGTTATGTATGTGGGCCAACAGATCCTATATAAAATGTGACTTTAAAAAAAAAAGTATATATAGGCATCTTAAGAATACTTTGCAACAGTGGGATTAATTGTAATACATAGATAACAGTTCTGTATATTCAGAAGTTTTAAGATAATGTGTCTAGGATAAACTTGAGCTTTCTCTTTGGAAAAAGAACTTATAGCTGCCATTAAGAGAAAATGCACTGTCTGCGGGTGTTAGATACTCTTCAACTGTGCAAAAAAAGGCTTTAAGCAAGTACATGGATTCAGATAAAGTTTGACTTAATACAGTACATGCTCATTGCTAAAATATAATTTTAGTTTTTGGTAAGAATATTTTCTGTATTGTTTTAGGACATTAAGATGAATCCTTTCTCTGTAGTGATAATTCAATTTAAGTTATTATTAAAATTAGGCCTTGATTTTGAAATGTGGATTGTTATAATTTAAAATAAAAACATTCCTAAAATGTGAATGGATAGCTTTTTGCAGAAAGGCAAAACTGAACTGTTTACAATTGTATATTATGATTAGTACTGTGTCTAACTTTTATATTAATATTTTTGAGTCAGTTGCCTTCTGCATATAGAGTATAGTGAATGTTCATATCAGGTATTACGGAGATTGTGGGGAAAAATGAGATTAGATGACTTAGAATGATGGAGTAACATATGTAAATATAGGTTCTACCTCACTCTTATTTAGTCTGTCTACTTGGAATTTTTGCTGTTGTCTCAACCACTTTTCTTCACTCTTTTTTACAGAAGAAAAGAAAGGCTGCAGCAGCAGCCACAACAGAGGAGAGCACTGGAACAGATGTGGAGAATGTGGAAAGTCCACGAAAGAAGAGATCTGCTCGTTGTAGTAAGTCAAGAGCTACAATTCATTAATCTGTGGTGTTCACAGTCTACTGATGAGAATTAGTCCTACCTTTAAATTTTTGGCTTTTGTGGCAGATATTAAATCTCAATTTCTTCCCCCCAGCCCAAAGTTATCTGTCGTATGTATAGAATTATATGAATATGTTCAATGTGGCTACTTGTTATATAAAGCTAATGGGACTGTTGATAAACATTAGAAGCTGCTCACTTCCCCCTTTTGCCATTGGTCATTCTCCCCTTCCTTTTCATTTTTCTCTTCCCATCTTGTCCAATTCACTGTCAGGAAACACTGACTCCTCAGGACCAATTCATCACAACATGTTACAGCCAGAGGCTAGCAGCAGCAGCAGCAGCTTACAACAGTGAGTGGATTTAAAGAAAAGGAAAGGAGTAGTCTTAAGGCTAGATAATTATGAAAATATAATTAAAATAATTTGGTATAGTTTGGCATAATTGATTTACTTAGAGGAGAAAAAACACTTATTATAAGCCAAGATTAAGATTCACTAGTACAGCTGTCTGGGAAAACTTGTGTAGTGTGTATTCATGCTGTTTCTGGCTTTAGCTTGTGCTATTCATCCCTCACATAGATAAGGGGGAAAATTAGTACATTATTCTGAAGAATTTTTTGTTTCGGATTATATTTTATAAATTAAAGTGCAAGCAGTGTCCATGGCTAAGCATAATAATAATAATAACAAAACCATGGAAAACAATGAGTAGTCCTGTGGCACCTGAGAGACTAACAAAAATATAAATAGTATCATGAGCTTTTATGGGCAAAACCCACTTCTTCATATGAGCTGGGCTGGAAAGTCAGACACACTTGAGGTTTAACAAGCAAGACTGATTTTATAGCAAATGCAGAAGGAAAGGAAGGAAGGCAGGGGAAAAAATGATGCTACACTTTGAAGTAGAATTGTTTGTAGCTTATGAATTGAGCCTGATATAAATACCTAAGTAGTATGAACTACAGCAGTCAGACTAGTTTCATATCTAAGTTTGACATGGCCCTTCATGTTTCAGCTGATTACATTATAGAGAAATCTGATAATGTAAAAATTTTGTGCATATTTTATATGAATGTTTCAGTATTGTTTACTTCAATTTATTTGTAACTTTTTCCAGTCCTTCAGTGACTGAAAGATTGTTAATTAACTAGATTACACTTTATGCATTAACAAAAGAATTTAGTTTTATGCTGACTTTTTTATTCTCTGGTTTAAATAGATTTTAATTAAGATCATATTACACAATTTTTAATGATTTTTGTGACCACCAAATCTGTACACTAGCTGTGGTTTGGTCACTGCCCCAGATATTGGCCTAAACCAGATCCAAATCTGAAAACTCTGTTCTTGGTGCTTCCTAGTTAAAATATTCATGGTATCTTTTTTATGACTGATGCATATCTTTATTGCATTGCCTTCTAAAATTTGAGTTAAGTATTAAACAGTTGTGCACTTTCAGAGAGATTCAAATCGATGCACACAAAGAACGTGTCCTATGAATGAGAGTAACAACTCTGTCAGGGGCTATATGTGTCCTGTGTCATTCATGCTCTTATGTGAGGGCTTAAAGAATGGAGTGGCTGTGAAACTCCCTCAACTTCTTCTTCCTTACCACATATGCCAAAAAGACAAATCAGAGCAAATGTCTGATCTGCTATTCTTCCTTGAGCTTTAAACTTGCATCTAAATATTTTATGAAGAAAAACCCTCTTCTGTTGCATGTTTCTAATTGATTTGGATGTTCCAACAAATTTAAAACAAAAGCCGGGGGTAACCTCCCTGAGGCTTCAGACATTTCATGCTAGCAGTCATGGTGGAGGCTCAACCCCTCTGGGTTAAACTCTGTCCACTGTGAACTGATCTTTTGCCCTTAATCAGCAGGCACACAGATGATTTTTCTGTTCTGAGGGGCACACCTCAAAAGACAGATGCTCAGTCTGTTGTTTCTTCTTGGCCCACATTTGAATATTGAGAGAGAGAAGGATCAAATTACAACTCTTTGAGCAATCCATGAAAGCGTATTTGATTCTGGACAGGAGAGATTCATGGAGTCTGAATAGAGGAGATTATCTACAGCAAGTGTTGTAGAAAGCAGGCACTTGACCACTTGTTCCAGCAGGAAGTCCTCAAAAAAAGGGCATCAAGGCCATTGACACGAAGACTTAAGACACTGGCTGCCCTGACACCTGCACTCTGACATCAGTGACAAGCACTGACTGCTTTGGCACAGACTCCAGGAAAACAGACCCATGTCATCTGCTTCGCAAAGTGCCAAGCAGCAGACCCTCAACAAATGCAAATGCAGGTTACAGTATATAGTGGGTTCTTCCTTCAGGAGGAATTAAAACATTCTTCCAAAGACTCATTTTCCAAGTCCTCCTTGATTGTGAGAGCTGGGAGCATGGTAATGATTATGAAGATCATTCAAGATACGGTGTTACTGTTGCTTATTTTGACACCAGAACCATTATGAGTTCTGATATGTGCCTTTTGAGTTACTGCCATCTTCTATCTCCTTATTACCAGGACAGGCACTGGATTTACTCAAGCAGAGTCTCTTTTCCCAGAGAAATGCTTCATTTCACCATCTCCAACTCACTCATTCTCTCCTACATCACTTAGGGAACCCTTTCCTGTTAGACCATAAAAGGATCTGAGGGGGAGTTCTGGAAATACTCCATTCTGAGCACTCTTGTGACTGGTGTTGACTTGTCCAATGCCAATCTAGCCAGTACCCTTAATTTTCCATCTTCACTTTAATGGGCGTACTGAGATATACCTTCCTGTGTGTCAAGGAGCATACTCTGGTCACGTGTTGCCAGGAAAAGGCAGTGGTTTTCATCATCATTGACTTAAATAGCCAGGCCTCTCACCAGAAATGGAGGAAGTCCCTTATAAGCAAGTGGAGACTTTCCTCCCCGCTAAAGACGTCTTTAAGTTCTCCTTATAAGACAGTCACTTCAGCCCCTGCACGAACCCTTGAAGCTAGGGCCTTCCAAGACCTGCTCCTCAGAGATATCTGAAACCTTGGTTTTGGAGACACTGATCCTAGAGAATACACACAAGCTGTTCTCAGCTGCTTTGTGCTATCAAGAATTTCCCTCCCAATTAACGAGAGTATACTAGACTCAAAGTAGAAAAGTACCAAGTAACACTCTATGAGCTTTGAACACTTTCCTAGGCATAACACCCAGATTACTAACAGTACCTGATGCAGAAAAAGCCCAGTCCATTAAGGGTACTCTGAAAGATAAGGATCACAAGAAATGTTATCTTCTCTGTCAGAAGTTGGATTCATCTGCCTTACTCCAGTTCTGTATCACAAACAGCCAGGCCTTGCTGAAGATATTTTTCCTTCCTATTTAAGCCACTGTACTATGGATCAGTGTTCAGAGATGTTATTGAAGAGAGCCAGATAGCAGCAAATGGATTAGTCTGGTATAGCTGCTAGATTATGTCCATGGCAATCATAATAAGACGACTCTTGTGGCAACAGCTATCTGGGTTTCTGAGAAGTCCAGGCAACTATGGATCCTTCAAGGGAATGGAGCTATTCTGCAAATTGATAGGCGCTATTGTAAGGGGAGTCTACCTGGCTTTTGAGAGATGTAAAGTAAATTGCATTGAAAAACAATCTCAACTATACATATAAAATAATGGATCTAAATTGGCTGTTACCACTTAAGAAATAGATGTGGAGGAGTTGTGGATAGTTCTCTGGGAAAAATAAGTTTTGTTCAATGTGTAGTGGAAGTCAAAAGAGCTAACAACGTTAGGAACCACTGGGAAAGTGATAAGACAGAATATATTATAATATCACTATAAATCTATGGTATGCCTATGACTTGAATATTGTGTGCAGTTCTGGAAAAAAAGATAGATTAGAATTGGAAAAGGTACAGAGAAGACCAATAAAACTTATTAGGAAGATGGAGGAGCTTGTACATGAGGAAAAATTAAAAAGACTGGGACGTCTCAGTTTGGAAAAGATGAATAAAGGGAAGATGTGATAGAGGTCTATAAAATGATGTATGGCGTAGAAAGTGATTAAGGAAGTGTTATTTGCCCCTTTCCATAATACAAACACCAGGGGTCACCCAACAAAATTAAGCAGCAGGTGTAAAACAGACAGATATCCCCTGGCAAGGATTTCCACAGGTTGACTGAGTTGTTTAAAGACCAAAATTGTAACTGAGATTTTAAAAAAAACACTAGGTAAGTTCATGGAGGATAGGTCTATCAATGGCTATTAGATAAGATAACCAGTGATGCAACTGATGCTCTAAGCCTCTAACTTTCAGAAGATGGAAGTAGATGATTGAGGATGAATCACTTCATAATTGTTCTTTGCATTCCCTGTGAAGCCTCTGGCATTGTCCACCGTCAGGTCAGGATACTGGGCTAGATGTACTGTAGGTGTGACCTGTTACGGCTATTCTTATGTCTTTTTGCTGCAGTTATTAGTGACTACTGTGAAGTCACACCCTTCTCTATATGGACTTGCTTATATACATTGTGAGATGGTACAGAGTCTCTCCTATGGTGGAGGTGGCTCTGACACATTGTAGGGGAAGGCATAAACCCCATAGTTTTGCTATGGTATCATACTACTGTGCAGATGGGACACTTACTAGTGAGGAGATAAGCATCACTTTCAATAGCTGATTGGTGAGAGAGATACTGAATTCCTTGGATGGGGGGAAAAGTGACTCCAAAATAGACAAGGTTTTGGTTGACAGCTACTGAGCTTACATTAGTTCCCTTCTCTATAATTCTCATTCTGAATACCATCACCCCTTCCTTATTCCCTCAGTACATCACTCACTGCTCCCTTCCCCATGCTTCCTCATTGCCTCTCACCTCTCTGAGGTAGTTCTGGACCAGTAGCCTGGGCATGGGCCAGCAGTGGAGTGGTGTCAATGGAGTGGTGTAGTAGGGAGTTGGTATTGGGCAGGCTCTTGGACCTGGAAGTGATAGTAAAGTGAGGCCATTTCTTGCAGCTCAAGAAGGAGTTACAGCAGTCTCAGTGGCCTCATTCTACCCCTGCAGCCCTGAAATGGTGCTTTTAATTGTAAAACAGAACATTGTGACTCATTGTGATCCAAATGGGCATAGTCAAAATGAACAACCTTTGCTCTGCTATATAGGGTGGAAGGAAACTTATATGAGACCTTTCTCACTGTCCTACAGCATTCTATAGTGCAGATACTGACAAACACTATACTGGGTATGCAGTTTCTAAAGAAGCAAGGGGGTACCTTCTCCTTCCCCCTTGAAAGGAACAATCAAGCTGTGGAAAGTACCCAGTGACCCTGACGTCTTGCACAGCCCCAAGTGGTCCCTTCAGGATTCAGTCACATATTCAATATTTTATTATTGGATGACACTCCTGTTGATGTATTTGCCTCCAAGGACAATGCCAGGTGTCTTAAACTCCTGTTCTAGAAAGTATGTTAGCTGGGGTTCGTTACTTATGGTTTTCCTTCTGTAGTGTAATCGAGAACTTGTATGTACGTTCCCAATGATTCATCTAACTTTCAAAGTGATTCCCAAAATCAGGTGAGACTGAGCCATATTTATCATAATAGCTCCCCCGTTGGCTGAGTCAGTTCTGGTTGATAGACCTAAATACAACAGGTATTCAGTCACCAGTTGGGCTTGTGACCAACCAGACATTGTGCTTAGTACCTAGACCATAAATCTCTACACTTGATGGACTGGATGCTGTTTGGTTGAGCATGGTAAAAGCAGTTTACTACTTCTAAGTTCAAGAAAATCCTATTACAGAGCAGGAAAACTTACTTCACCAAATACAAAAAGTTCTCAATATAGGCTGCACAACACTGCTTAGCTGTAGTGCACATCCTGGTACTGGAGAATCTCAATTGTTTGCTACAGCAAGCATGCTTTTTGCTTTGCTTCAGTTCAGTTGAGCTGCACCTGGCAGACGTATAGGCATATCATCCATCAATATAGTTGATTTTCCTCTTTGTTTTTTTTTATCCAACAGTTTTCAGGTTTCTCCAAGGCCTAATGTATACTTGATGTATCAGTCAAAGAACATATTCCTGCATGTGACCTCAAAGATCATCCTTTACCCTCTTTGAGTTCTAGAAGTTCACCTTCAAAATGGTCTTTTTGGAGACCATTACTTCAGCCAAGAAAATAAGCAAGCTTCAGTTGTTCCTGGTGGAGCCCCTCTATAATTTGTTCCATAAGGATACTGAAATTTCATGCAAAACTTTCCCAAGATCGTTTGAGTTCCACTTAACTGATCAGTTAACTTGTGTTTTCAAAGTGGCATTCCGTGTAAGGGGAGAAGATGCATGTTCTAGACTTATCCAGAACTCTTCAGTATTACATTGACATTGTAATACAAAATCTTTTTGCTGTTCCTTGGTCTTTTTGTGGCAGTCTCTTGCTGTTCCTAGGGCTATGCATTTTCACTCATTTCCACAATCCAGGGTACAGTTTGCCAGACACCTACAGTGGGATTTACTGTTGACACGTACTGGAAGAATGCTTACCTTATAGTAATTGGTTCTTTGAGGAGATGTAGTCAGTGTGGATATGACACTCCGTCTTTGCTTCTTGGAGTATTCAGCAGTCAGGGGCATTGAGTTGCAAGAGAACAGAGGAGAAGGGTGTGACCACTTCACCCTTTATGTTCTCGTATGGGAGCAGGAAGCAACACAGTGCATGTACTGTCCTGGGAGACATTGCTACTTGGAAAAGTTGCCAAGTTCTAGAGAGGTTAGATATCGTGTAATTGAATAGTCATGTAACCGCATCAAATTTTAGTGGTTACACAATTTGATAGTCCCCAGGGACAGAGCCGGCAGCCAGTATGTTTCCGGCCCCACTCCCCCTACAAACCAGCTTCCCACCAAACCAGCTTCCTGTGCAGACTGGCTCCTGCCTGCCCCCCCCCACGCTGCTGCCTCTGATACAGAGGCAGTTGCGCAGGTTGGGAGTAGCCGCTGCCCAAAGGGGATCGAAGCTCCCCGCGTATAGAGGCTGCTCAACAGGATCAGCATACCTACCAAGTTCATGCATGTAAGTAAGGCCCCATAGTACGGGATCCAGGCTGACTGCAGCATCTGTAACCACAGTTACTATAGGGAAAGTAGCAGTTGTCTTCTGATTCTTGGACCCGCATTAAAGAAAAAAAGAAAAATCTCTAATATTATCACCATGTAATTGGTATTAGAAACTTTGAATTTTAACAACATGGTAACCTTGAAGAGGATGTTAAAGATCAGTATTTAAATTTTGTATTTAACTGTAACTTCTTTTATATTATATGTATCAAGAAATGTGCGCATAAATCTATTGTAGTAATTAGAGGGTGATTGTATAAGGATGTATTCTGAAAGCTTTTAAAATTATTTTGCTAGCCTGCTAAAAGAAGGTGTATGGGCTGTGCTAGCAGGTGAGAAAACAAGATTTTATTTTTTTCTTATATTTTTAACTAATTGGGTTTATGTGATGCAGAGATACTTTCTTTGGAAACCACGTGTTTTAACATGTGTTCTTTCAAAGGAATATAACACACCTGACATTGGAGTAGAAGCCTGCTATGGTCAGGGGGAGGGCTGGAGCAGCCCTTACTTGTGTGTGTGTGGGGGGGTGGGGGGGTGAGGGGGAGCCCTTGCCCATCCCCATCCCCCTTAATCAGTTAAACATGTTTAACTGGTTAACCATTTAAACAGTATTTACATCCCTAGTGTTGGATTAAGACTTATCATATAGCTTAATTTTTTTTCTTATTGATTTCTAATAGTTCAGGAGGGAAAAAAAATCAATACTTCCATCTTCAATGCTGGTATTGCTTATATAGATTAATAAAATGGTGAGTCATTGCTAAAAAATGTAAAATATGAAAATCTCTCAAAACACCTGACACATTTTGAGTTGTGATAATGAAATTACTATAAGAAAGTTTCCCCTTCTTTCTCTAGAGAAGTCTTTTGGATTGTACGTCTTATAGCTGCTGGGATCATGTCTTTGTATATGGTGCCTAGCACAGGGAGATCCTGATCCTGATTCTGGTGTGCAGGGTGTCCTGAATTATAAATATTTAAAAGGTAACTGAGAGGACATAGTCAACTACAGCTTGAACATCCCTGGTCCAGCACCCTTGGGACCTGACAGTTCCTGAACCAGGGAATTTGTCAGACCATGGGAGTTCAGTGCACTAGACTCCATTTTTCCTCCTTGCTATCCTCCTGCCACTAGGATCTCTGCCCTCCCCACAGCAGGCAGGGGCTCTGCTTCCTGAACCCCCCTGTCCCCACAGTTTTGCTTTCTCCCTACAGGCGGGAGGCACTGCTTTTCCCCTGTGGTTCTGCTTTTCTCTGGGGAGAAGGGGGTGCATTGCTGCCTGGAGCTCAGGGCTCTCCGTGGCAGCTCCCATGCTGCCACTCGGGGGGCGGGGAAGGGCTGCTGCCACCTGGGGCTCCACTCTCTAGGCCAGTGGTTCCCAAACTTTTCGGCATCACGCCCACTTTTTGATTTTTGAGAGACCCTCATTCTCCCCACACAACCAATTGCATCAAAACTTGCTGAGCAAAAAAAAAAAAAAAAAAGGAACTGACCGGGACCGAAAAACTTAAATAGTAGCAAAATTTAAGGGGGGGGGCTGAGTCGCCTCACGCTTCCCCTGAAATTTCTTCACGCCCCCCAGTTTGGGATCCCATGCTCTAGGCCTTCTAGTCTGGAAACATTACTGGCCTGAACCCACTGGCTTACCCCTGATGATGCCGGACTGGGGTGTTGCCGGACTAAGGAACTCGGGATTATGGAGTTTCAGCCTATACTAGCGACACTAAGAATAAGGTTATACAAATAAATAGTTAACTAGGAAGTCAAAAATGCATGTTCAACTGCCTCTCTTAATTAAAAGGAACTTAGTTTTTGGCTTTTTGTACAGCTAGCACTACATAAAATAGATACTGAATTGTCTTATAAATCTTTAGGTGATATTATTTTCATTCAGCTTAGACTTACACTTCTCCAACATTTAAGTAATATGGACATGAATTTGGTGATCCACAAGGTACTGCAGAAGATAGATCATGTGATCCTTTTCTTTCTTGGGCCTATATCAGGATATGTGCCAACTATTAACTGATAGGATGTGGGAAGTAACTCTTTAAATGGATAATTTTCCCGATAATTGGGTTTATTGGGCTTGTTGCTTCCTCTGAAACATTAGATATTGATCACTGTCAGAAGCAGAATTGGTTGGTATGTTTTCAATAATATAACTGAAATAAAGAGGCTTTTTTTGTTTGCAATTCTGAAAGTAGCTAGATTTAAGCAGCTTTATATTTTTAGTTCATTTTGTAATAAAACATTTGAAACCCCAGTCACAGTCCTATGGCATATACAGGGCAGGATCATGGAACCATACTTTGTTCTTGTGCTCCTTTTTCCCACAATGTCCTCATGTTATGAAAAATTCCAGTCTCTCTGTGTTATGGGGTCATCTACCAGGAAGCACAGAAAATAAGACTAATGAAAAGAAGAGTATATAAAAGCAAAGACTCCTCAGCAGTATTCCCTGTAAGTTGTGCACTTTTGTGACCACTCAGAAGAGATTCACATGTCACCCAGCTGATTGGCAGAGCGCCCACAGCTATGTTTTTTTTTATTTCTACTGGTAGTGCACATTCACATGCCTCAGTGCACATATACAATTTATCCCACAATAGATGGAAAAAAATCCACATATGGAAGGAAAAGATTAGAGGGAATGTTGCTCCTCAGTCCTTTAGTTTTTCTTTCTTCTGTCCTCCTGAAATCATGGATTCATTATCCCACTCTTTTTAATCCAGTTCCAACTTTTCCTCTAGTAATTGGTGAAAAGTATTAGGAGATGGCTACTAGAGAAGAGCAAATCTAAATATGGTCTGTTGATCCTACTTTAATTGTACAGGTTTCCATTGTCTCAGGAATTATTTAAGAAATATTGCACTGCAGTGCTTTCTATATTTAATATGCAGCTTTCTTTGCAGGAAATTTTTTTGGGGAGAACCCTTCCAGGGAGAATATAGCTCTTGTGTTCCCTCTCTTTAGAGGAAAAATGGCCCTTACTCCATCTGCCTTATTATTTTGATTGCAGTTGGTCAGTCTTAGCGGTGGTCAGTCTTAGCGGTATGTCTAATTCTGGTGCAGTTTTTTGGTCCAGTGTCACTTTGGCTTCAGCTCTTCCCAAGTCTTTGCTGTCTGACTCCAGGCCTTCTTTCTGCTTCTCTTGCTACTTCTGCTTTTTCCCATTCTGTTTCTCTTCCCAAATATAAATGTAAATAAAAGCATTTTGGGTCTCATTTTCTTCTCTTCTGTTCCCTTCCATTTTACCCTGGTAGGCATCTTTTTTTACCATGGTCTAAGATAAGGGAGCCCCCCAGGAGACCCAGGTAAAAAGTTATTGGTAGTGCCCTTTATGAATACATCTTAGGGCTTCTTAAAATTCTCTGGTGCATTCAGTACTTGTTGCCCCTGTGTCAGAGAGAACAGAATGTTTGGTGATATGCATATCTGTTTCTTTGGCACATAAAATTATTTCTCTTGTTTGTAAGCTTTTGTGTCCCAGACCTGCTCAGTTAAGTTTACCTTCTAGACACCTTGCCTCTGATTGAAACCAGCTTTCATTACACCACTGACTCATTATTGTCAATGCAGGGTATTTCCCTATGGTATATTTTCAGGAAACGTGTTGCAGCTTCTTCAACAGTATTCCCGCAAGATGCATTCTTTGATGTTAAATTTTCTTAGTTTATGAAAATGAGCTTTACTTTTTAGGCTCCTAGAAGACAGATATTTAGGACTTCATGACAAAGAAACTTCTTCCCACCTCCTTTTTTTGTTTAATTTAGAAATCCTTGACAACTGAACTCATAAATGGGGAGATTAGGAATTCCTGTATCTTTTCCAAAAAGTTTATTTTTCCACTTAACATCTTCATGCTGGGAGGCCCTCTTTAATATTGAGATATGGATGAATGGATCTTCTCTGCAGCATTTCATCCAGCCAGCCTGCCCACCCTTTGAGTAGAAGAAAATATTCCCATTTCTTTTTCCTTTCTGTGCAAGGCGCTCATGTAAAGGAAACTGCTCAGCTAAATCTGGGGTGGGATTTCAGTGTCTGTCACTGGAAGGGTGAAGATTAGTTTATTTTCCTCCCTTTCCCGCCAAGGACGGCATGATTCAGGCACTGCTGTGTACCCTTCATCGCAATACAAGAGTGAAAAGAATCTCAGTGAACCAGAAGACAAACTGATAAAAGGAATTGTTTTTATAGACCACTAATTCTGTTTTAACTCATTGCCACAAGATAATCATTAAATTTAAAAACTTTGTAGGCCTAAAAAAATTTGGACACGTGTTTAATGAGAACATAGACAATTATATAAGCTATATTTTGTTAAGTTTGAAAGGGATATAAACTCTTTCCAGGATTTAAGTCAGCTTTTCACTGATGGGGGTTAGGAAGGAAGGATTGATAATGGGAGGGTAATTCCATAGTTTCCCCTTTCAGAGTTTCTTGCACCTGCTTCTGAAGCAGGTGTTATTGGCTTCACGTGGGATACTGAAATAAATGGCCACTGCTCTGTTCCAGTATGGGCAGACAAAGCTACCTTGACTTCATAATACTGTCGTCTTCTGGTGAACAGTTGGCCATTCTCTTAAAACAATTTTCAGTGGACACACAAAGTCCAGCTTGACCTAGGTTAGTCATTCTTGCATCAGTAAGCAGTCACAGGAATTGAGACAAAGTGGGTAATTCTGCTTCTTTAGAAAGGCCCAGAGGTATATAGTTCATTTCTTGTAGGAACTCCTGGGAAAAAGACAGGACCATGTTCAAAAAAGTTGTAGTAGAGACTTAGGAGCCAAAGCAATATAGAGTGCAGGTGGTCTCTGCATTTTTGGAAAAGATAAATTATGTTTATTTTTCTTTTATTTTCCTGTCATGTGGTTACCACTAGCACACATAAGCGTGTAGCTCCTGACCACTGTACATCAGGAAGAAAGCTGTCAGAAGTGGTTCTGCATTGTGTTCTGATCCTTTTGACACTAAACCAGCTGGCTTTCCAGTTTGCTTCCTGCTTTCAAACAGGCGCTGGAGCCTCTGCCTGAGAGACTATCATGGCTTGTTTTATCATTTAAGGCTGAGCTTTTTTGAAAGAAAAATTAAACTAAGTAACTTTTCAGGAAATTTAAATCTTGTTTAGATGGCGGTGTTTGTTACCTTTACTGTTACCAAAGTATTGCAAAGTAACTGATGCAATCAGGGAGTAAATGTGGGAGTTGCATTTAATTGAATACTGTTTATTTTTAAAGAGATTGTGAAGGATGCCCACAGCCTGGGATTGGAAACTTTATTTGCAGTGTAGATCCAAACTAATTGGAGTTTTTATCTTTTTAAAATGCTAACATTGTAAATGATCTTCTCATAAAACTTCTATCTTTATTATGTCAAGATAAAATTTATTCTATTTTTTTTTTAAACCCTACAGATTCAGAAGCCACCCAAATGCTGAAGAAGAGATCACCGAAAAGCACAAGGCCCAGAAAGAGAGTCCAGAAATAGATGAACCAGAATAAGATGTCCCTCTTTGCTTCGCTTTGTTTGGCTACTGTAGCCCTGGAATCTTTGCTTCCCTTTTTAATGTTTATTTTTACAGGATTCAAAAAATGACTCTATTGCAGTTTGTACCTTATTTTGAAGAATAAATATTTTATTAAAGTTCATTTGTGTACTCCATGTACAAGTCACTACCCATAAATGCAGAAGTTTTCAAATTATGAAGTGAGGTTGTTTTTAGTACTTGCATTTTTTTCATGCTTTTGAAGGAACCTGAAGAGAAGAGATAATTGTGCCTTTTTTGCCCCTTTCTGTTGTAGCAAGAAAATTGGAAATTATATTAAAATGTTTTTGTGGCTTTGCATCTTGTTACCTTAAAAATAGCACTGTCACATCTGGTCTTCCCTGTTTTTGCATGAAGTCTTTTTGGAGGCATAAAATATGGACGTAGCATTAATTGGAAGAGAGGGAAGGGGATTTTTGAATCATTGTATAGACATTTCTTTTTCCAAGTATTTCTTGAGTGTTTGAATAAAATAGGAGTCAGAGGAAGCATTTAAAGAGTGAACAAACATCACTTCCCTTCTCAAGCCTTACACAACAAAATGTAATAGTCTGAACATAATTTCCAGCAATCACATTAGCTGTTTCATCTTATAGGTAAACTGTGTTCAGCTAGTGTGCATTGGTGAAAACCTTTTTTAGACATGTCTGCATTTTATAATATAGATTAGTTTTAGTTAATCAGGTATCATTTGAATGGTATTTGTATCAGTTCTTCTGTTGTTTGTTTGTCTTCCTGGAGAGTGGGTAAGCAAGACTAGAATTTCTGATGTAACCTCTCTTGCTCCCACAAACCAAACACTCCTCAGACTTTCTTTTTATATCGTATGGAAGCAAGAAAGGGTATAAATTCATTTTTCCTCCACTTGGAAAGACTTGGCTCTCATATTTGTCATATCAGAATGATGTTTTACTTTTGCTTATAGGCAACATGACATTCTCATTTGAAATTCCATTTTTTTAAAAAAAGCTGCATTTTTATGCTAAATTTCCTTATAGTGATTCTTGGCTCCAACAAAACAACAAAAAAAGCTTAAGTGGAATAAAAGGGCATTCTTTATACTGAAAAATAATACTTTTTTTTTTTTTTTTGCATTTAGGGTAATTCAAAAAAGTCCTCTTAATTTGGCATAGACATAGTTCTCAAGAAGGAAATTGTGGTGTGCTAACCTGTTTAAATAGTAGTTATGAATAAATGAAATACTGTACTGTATATCTTTAATTTATTTCTGCCATTTTAAATGCTTGTAGAAAGTAGTTGTCCAGGTATCCCACATACTGAAATAAATGGGTATGTTAACACAAAGTGCCAAGAGTGCATTGATTAGGTGTTGACCAAGATTTTCTTTTAAAACCGGGAAATTAATGTTTGAAATTACAAGATTTTAACACCTACTGCTTTCTTACTTGTGGCTTTCTCAGTGAGTAAAGGAAGAAATAAACATGAGGCTTTTATAGGACTCTGCTGTGCATATGTATTATGGGTACGTGGCTAAAGTCAGGTATAGTACCACCATGTGATAATACTTTGATTAGCTCAGATTTTCCTCCTCAATGTCTAGAGAGCATCTTTCCAGACGTGAAGGTAAGAAGCTGTGGCAGCCTTTACATTTCAATCTTTTTTCCAATTAAAGTTTACTATCCAAAGTTAAAATGAAAGCTAAAGTAATAATTCAAAAGCACAGCACTCAAAAATCCCTCCAGAGAAATATTACAGGCAAGCAAATATAAATTTTAATCTCTGTTGCTATTTTGGAATGTGCAAAGCTAGCTTTATTTATGCATTTGTTCTTTATTGATTATTGAACATTTTAAAAAAATTGAATGAAACACTTGTAAATTTTACTTTTCTATGCCTTCTTAGTAGTCAAGACCAGTGCTTTCATTTCATAACAACCAACATCAAATTTACATTCACAAAGACATTTTATGAATATATTTTTGTTTGTACTAATTTCTTGGTAATAAAAAAGAATGGTCTCTGAGGTGAGGTAGTTTATTTCAAAGTCTTCTAGGAAGTGAAGGTGCTTTAGACTCTTGGTGAATGACTTCTCAGACTCTCTGTTCTTGTTTAGCTTTTTTGTGACCAGGGTGCAAAAGCAGTGAGAGGTCAAGAAGCTCACTATGTGCCATCTGTGAACTTACATGGTACTTTAAGTGTGGGCAACAGTAGTGGAAAGGTAAGCAGAAGATTGGGATGAAAAGTGTGGTAGTTACATTTGGATGGCAAAAAAGGTGGAAAAAATACAACACTTCATTGAGAGTGGGGTGATAGTTTTTGTTGACATCCTATTTGAATGTAAAACCTGTAACACAAAGAAAGCAAGCTGCCTTTAGACTGCATTTAACTGCTCTTGATGACTCCAGTTGTGTGTAAATATTAGAAAACAGCAGGGTCTTACATTCCAAGAATCACTTGAGCAGTGCCATGAAGACAAGTGTCCTTACTGGTATTGTAGTCATACTCCCAAGCTCTCCTGCTGTTTCTAATCTGTGCGCACAGGCGTGAAAAAACTGGACTGACATTTACAGGCACAGCAGGGAGACACTTGAGTAGGGAATGTTAAAGACTCTACTACCTATGTTTCAAAGTGGCCACCATACATGATAAATCTTCACAGGAGAACTAGTCTGTACTTCAACTGATGGTGTAATGAGGATATCGATAATGAAGCAGAGAACACTTCTTTTTGTTCTGAACATTTAGATAGATCGCAGGGTTTGGGTTTTTTTTGGTAATGTAAAATATCTGGAGGGAGAATCTAATTTGGGATGGATGCAGAATAATTTTTTTTTTTTTTTTAGATGATCCTGACTTTATTGTTTTACAGGAATATTTCCCAGTAAGGCCCCATATCCCCAAATGAAATAATTCCTGAAATCCCCTGCAACTGGAATGTAAAAAAAAAAAAAAAGGGGTTAGTTGCTTTCATGAGTAGAGTTTGACAGACTTTACTCACTGTTTTGTCCCAGTGAGCTGCCAGATTTGGGATGCCATAATACCAGTAATGCAATTAGGTTTTCTGCACATTGTCTGGTTGACTTCTCAGTTAAGAGTTTCTTTCCCTTTGGGAATAAGACTAGACAGACTGTCATTTGCTATTACTAATTCTGCTTAGCATTATCACTGGAGCTTTTTTTGTAATTAGCTGTCTTAGTTGGCTCTTAAATTTTAATAGCCAATTGAAGCTACGTTTTAGCCAAGTTCCATATCTAAATTGCATTCAGTCCATTAACAAAGTTGGTTAAAAGGCTATTAAAACAAAAGCCAATATATGGTGGTTAGCACTTACATGTTTGCAGTAGAAGCAATGCCAGCTTTCAATGAATTTTCTGAGGAAGCATGTACTTCCTTCTAGTGAGGGAAATGCACAAAGAATGGCCAAACTTAGTTTTGGAAACAGCAGTTGATTTTACAGACTACTTTTGAGGGGGGGAAAAAAAAGTTTTGTCTTGGGTAGATGGGTATTCAGGAAGAAGCAACTAATGTTCCTGCTTAGATTTGACAGATTTTTGGAAAACCAAATAAATGAAATTATGCTTTTTTTCCCCCCATTTCAGTTGATCGAAATGATTAGCAAAACCATCTGAATCACCTTCTGGTAGAATTGTAATCTTGTTGAGTTTAGTATAAAACATCCTGCCAGAGATTTAAAAAAAATAAATAAAAAAACCCCATATGCATGCCAGCACATCTAATTGATAAATCCTTTTATTTTATTTTTTTTGTTCTGAAGGCCATTGCTGGATACCTCATCTTCCTTAGCAATTGAATGTAGTATGTTTGTAGATTTATTTTTTTATCCATTGTAGTAGCAGTTTAAATGAAGACTTTTTAACTTTTGCTTTAAGTTCATAACTTGTGATTATAACATGGTAGGAGATGAAAAACTTCCGTATCGAATATCTGTTTTCTTTGACATTAAAAAATGTGGAAGGATGGTTGGGCTAGGGTGAAATTAAGGTGTTAATCCCACTATAACTTTTGAGCTTACCATTGACTGGCACAGTTGTCTCCAAATAGGATTTGACCACACTGTGCATGGATAATGCTGTGTTTAGTAATCAGGGTATTTAAGTTTTGCTTTTGCTGGAGGTTGAATTCCCTTGGCACGGTATTTGTTCTTTTGCAGTGTAGATAGAACCTTCTTAGTGTTTGTTCATGTCCATTCCTTTGTAGGTATGCATATGATGTGTGCATCACCACCAGAAAGTTTTTCCATCAGTTTAGCTCTCATGCCCCTTGGAGTCACCCTCTTGTGGCACCATATAAAGGGGCCTGCAGACCTGCAACCGGCTATTCCTGTGTAAGTTTTGGCTAATTCTTCAATCTGCTATAGTTCCTTTCAGCTGCTGTGGTGCTCAAAGGGGAAAATTAACTAGCTATCTGTGGAGGAATCCCTGGATAGCTGCTGCTGCTCTGGCCCACCTTGTCCTTCAGGCACACATATAGATAGTATGACTGGATTGCTTGAGCACCAGCTATCACTGGCTGCTAGAAATGATTCCTAGGAACTATATGCAACTGAGCACAACTTCTCATACTATTCCTCTGTGTGTTCCAGGGTGGATTTTCTCTCACTGCAATTGAAGGTTTCTCATATTAGGGAGCCTGAATTCACCCCTTTGCTCCATTTTTGTCCTTTGGTTTATTGCAAAATGCCACTACTGTGACAATGGATTATTTATTTATTTAGCCTGACGAGAGGTGCTAAAAAAGAAATTGCACCTTCACTGCAAACTAAATTGAGCTAAGTCAGGATGTGAAGTAGGCTGATCTTTCTTAAGAAGAAAACCAAAACTTTTATCAGATGCCACTGAATAGATGAGGATTTTCTTGTTCCCTTTTCAACATGTTAACTTTGATGTCATCAGCTATGCGACTACAATTATGCTCTTTCCTTGCTGCCCATTTATTACCTTGCTCCATCAAGAACTGTCCCCTTCCCCTTTGACAAGGAAACAGTCTGTACCTGTGCAATTCATCAAACCAAATGTTTAGGTTTTTTATGTAACCAAGCACAGTAAGGCTTATGACCAACATACAAAAATAATTTAAGTATTTTCAAAATGGATAACAGGTTCTGCGAATTCCAAAGCCACTAGAAAGTGAAAAAAAAGCCCCAATTTTTTTTGCCTTAACCTTCCAGAGAATTCTGAAGCATGCTATGCAAGTCTTGAGCACTCTAATTAATGGGTGCTCCAGCTGGACTCTGACATATATAGTGAAGGGAAGAGAATTTCAGATTAGGTGTTCTCTGATGGAAATACTCTGCCTTATGTATTTTTGTCCTTTTTCTATCTTGGGAAGGTCAACAATTCCAGTTATGCAGACCTCAAGTGTTATGACAGATTTTTTTGTAAGTAATGCTAGAAGAAAAAGTGATGAAAATATAAGAAGACAATGCTGAAGTACAGTAGAAGCAAAAAGAAAACATGCGTTTTATGAACTTCACTTATAACTTCATGCTATTTGTGTGTCTACTTCACAGTGGACAGAAGTTGCACAATAATCCTATTGAGAATTTTTAAAGTGAGATTGCTATAATTACAAACTAAGCAAAAGAATTAGGGATTAATATGTTCATTAAATGGACCCAGTGTCTACACTGTAATGTGAGACAATCCAGGAAGGATATGTTTAGAAGACAAAACAGCCCTGGAAGGGAAAGTACTTAGCTTTATTCAGAGAGCATATTATAACATGCAGCTTTGTGAATTAATGAATTGCGCTGCTGCTGAATTGCTTTATACTACAAGGCGTGCATGATCTATGTCTTGAAAAAACAAAAGGTACTCTCTTCTGAAGGTAGAGGAGTGGAATGCTAGATGTACTTGAAAGCAACAGTCTGCCTCCAGCAAACTTTTAATTTCTGCCCAAGCTAAACCCGAACAAAAGTAGTTTTGCCAATAAACCAAATCCCTGCCTGAAAGCAGAAATGTCAATATAAAATAAAATAACCTTTTTTTAATAATGCATGCCTACCAATCTGTTATAAAAGAATTGTGTCTTTCTGAACATTGAGGAATCTACTCTAGCAAGAATGAGACCAATAATTTATTACCAACACCTGGTAGCACCAGAAATTACAATCCAGTCTAAGTTCAGGTATTTATCAGAAGAGCTGTGTGAATAACTCAGTGGGTTTACTGGCCGTTATGAAAAGTATGGAATAAAAAATGTTTCAGGTCAACAAAATTTTCAGAATTTTAGATGAATCAAAAGTTCTGACCATTTCATTTGCGTTAAACACATACTTTCAGGCATTTTAAACTTTTTAAATAAATTCGAGGACATCTGGAAACAAAGGGCTACATTCACAAGGGGATTTAAGGCACCATTAACAAAACAACAGTGGATAGTGGTGGTCCTCCACTCACCTGGAATGTGGGAAACACTGGTTTGAATCCCCACTAGGGAGTTGAACGGTGGTTATGTAAAAACTTAAAAAACAACAAATGGTCTAGCAACCCCTTAAAGACTAACAAAACATGTAGATGGTATCGTGAGCTTTTGTGGGTACAACCCACTTCAAGGTTGTGCAGTTAAACTTATCCACTTTACCTTGCTATAACAAGCAAATTCATACCTTATTTATGTATTCTCCAGTTCCTATTATGGAGTCCCCATTTTCCTTTTATCACCTCTTCCAAAATTATAATTCAGAGGAATTAGATGTCTCCTTCTGATTTATCAGATGACAGCCCTCACATTGCATCATTTTTGCAGGAAGTGTGGGCCTTTTGAAAAGAATTCTGAGCTTGATTTTCAGAAGTGCTGAGCATCTGCAGCTGCAATTCACTTCAAATGAAATGGGAGCTTAGCAGTTCTGAAAATCAAGAATTCTATATTATTAAATGGAATTCACCATGAAGGGTAGACCTTCCATTTCAGGGCATACAGAACCATGAAGATCCAAGAATGCATTCTGGTTTTGATATATTCATATTAATGAGAGTTCTGCACCTCTAATAAGGGAATACAAGAACTTTTAAATATTGAAATAATTTTCTAGCACAATATGGAAACTTTCAGCAGGAATAAAAATAGCCTCATCTTGTAGGGGCACCCAAAATAAAGCCACCACCAAAGTCCTAAAAACAAATGGATATTTAACTAAAATCCCCTAAATTAGTCTTGTATGTAGTACAGCAGTAAGTTTGAACTCCATGATACAGTTTTTAGTATCTTCTACCACATTAAACATTGACCTGTAAGCATAATGGACAATTCTGTGCTGTAGTCATGACAGGAAATGAAAACAATTTGCCAAAATCAACATGAATTCACAAAATCAACCTGAATTAGCATTTTTCAATGCAATAAGTTTTGGATAAAAAAATTAACCTAGCTCAATATAAGAGACAACAAAAAATGCCTGAACCAAGCATGCTGTTAAGTATTGTAGCTAAATGTTCAACAGAAAAGGGACTGGAATCCAGCTGTCCCTGTTCCTTGGTGAGCACCCTAAACACCAACTTGTCTGTGTCTCTCTGGCTCACTCGCAATAGGAGACACAGCATTCCATCCCGGAATAGCCTACTCAGTAGGTCACTAGGGGGTGTGTCTATACTGCACTGTTATTTCAAGATAACTAGTGTCATTTCAAAATAATGCAAGCCATTATTTTGAAATAATTTCGAAATAACAGATGGCTTATTCCGAAATCTCTAAACTTTATTCTACGAGGAATGATGCCTATTCCGAAATAGCTATTTTAAAATAAGGTGTGTGTAGATGTTCCACAGCTGCTATTTCAAAATAGTTATTCCTCTCCAATGTCTCCTGGGGGTCTAAATCAAGAGAACACACCCACCTTAGGGAAGCCTGCCTACATTAGGAAAGGCTCCACTGCAGTATAGACGTGCTATTTCAAAATAAGCTATTTCAGAATAACTATTCTGGAATAGCTTATTTCGAAATAAGCATGCAGTGTAGATATTCCCTTGGGAAGGAGTAAACTTTACATTGGGAAAAGAGATGGTAATTCACAGTAGGGTAATTTGTTCCTCCATGGAACAAATATTTACTGGAAAATGGAGGAAATTTATTTGAAAAACTCTGGAAATCTAAATGAATTGAAAACTATATAGCTGGACCTTCCTCTTGCCATCTTTTGTATATACTTTAGATTATAAGCTCTTTAGGACAGGGACTGTTTTCTGGCCCATTTGTACATCACCTAGCAGAATAGTGTCTTGTTCTTGACGAGGATTTCTTAGTGCCCCTATAAAGCTATGTCTACACTGGGAAGGTTTGGCAACAGAAGTGCTGTCAATATGCAAAAATCCCCAAAAGTGAAAACTGGTTAAACCAGTTTTTCTACTTTTGTCGACATTTCATGGCCACAGTGGTAACACCCTGTCAAAAGATAAGAGCAAAGCAATATGGGTAAGCATCCTACAATGCAGTGTTGTGCAAGGCTCTGCCTTCCCACTTCTTGGGATTCCCTTGTAGCTTTGTGAGCTCTCCATGCTGAGGAATGTCAAACCAACACAGCAGTCTCTCCAGCCCTCCTGCAGCAGCAGCAGTCTGCCTGTCGCTGTGTTCCTAGTGCAGGGCAGAACAGAAACTCTCAAATAATTTTGTTCTTTATTCATCAAAATAAGCAGCTCACTCAGCTACCAGATACTTCCCAGAGCTTTGAAAGGGGAGGGGTTCATGCCTGCAGGGTGACAGATCACAAAATATTGAGCACAGGCCTCAGCATTGTGGGATATTGGTGGAAGCTAGTTCTCTTGACAAATCAAACAGCAGAGCCCACATTGGGGGGGAAAAGATAAATGTCTCTTGCAGGGGTAGAAGTTTTTTGTCTCCAAAATTGGGTGTTTTTCCTAAGCAAAGTTGCATTGCAGTATAAACACTTTCACTGTTTTGTCTCCAAAAGGCAGTTTTTGGCAACAAAACATGCCAGTGTGGACAAGGCCTAAAGTAAAAATTAAAATCATAGCTTTATCTATCTGTGTCCATATTCTTCCTCTTTTCTGACTTGTAAGACAGTTACATAAATTGCTACAAACAAATCTTTGATCTTATTAGCTAACATTTTGATTTTGGGTGGTTCTGTAGATAATTTAAAATGATGGCAATGCATCAAATGCAGCAACTAAAATGTATGAAAAGGACAGCAGAGCACACAATCAGAAAAAGCAACTTTAAATTGCTGCAGTTCATAGCACAGCGTTAGAATCTGCCAGAAAATCTACATCACTCTTTACAGCATCAGTTTTGTCATTGTGAAGCTTCCTTGGGGTATCAAGAACTGCAAGTCGCTCTTTTACCTCACTGCTATAGGAATTTACTGGTGCTGCTCTGAGACCGCTCCCTTCTACCTCAGTCTGTCAGCCACAAACTCCGTAGGACTCTGACTTTCCTAACTTTACCTCGCAGGTTATATCTTGGTGTATGTTTCAATTGCTGAACTCTCCAGAAGTGTCTCTGCAGCATCCAGCCCCTATCCTTGGAGGGCCACAGAAATACCAAGTCTGCTGTCTCTGAAGAGACCGAATACATAGCCTGTTGGCTCAGCTGGAGATGTGCACTTCACTTTAATATAACAGCAAAGAGTTGAATTAATAAAATAATACATTTATTAATAAGAACAGATTTGTGATACAAAGCACAGGTAAAAGAAAATAAATGGCTACTTTTTAGAGACTAAAACTTAACAAGTTACAATCAGTTTAAGGAAACTTTCTCACTTCTAGCTACTTCTGAGCATCAATAGTCAACGTAGCCTGGGATCCACTGTTCCTGAACTGCAAAGAGCACTCGCTACCTTTTTGTTCCCTCCCTAATGGATAACCAGAATGTCTGCCTGCTTCTCCTTATATTCCCACGGTTTATTGCCTTTGTCACCATAGTCAACATGACCCCATGGGTTTCAGATTTCATTGTCTTTCCATACTGTGATTTCATATCCTCATGTTAATTTTCTCTTCCTGTTCCCCCCCAATGCAAATGAACTGTCGGTTATCTCCAGCTTTGCTATGCTCAGTTTACATTAGCAACAGAGAGATAACTGTCTTCCCTCTTGTCCAGAAGAAAACCTGTTTCTCTCTTTTAGTTACAGACGTTATAGCTTAGTATCCGTAAGAATCCATATTTAATGACCAGTGTACTACTGCTTTCATTTGATATTTTCAGTGTCATTTTTAGTAGATAAATGTCATGACAACAATATGTTAGGTGTAGTGAGTTTGTCAGGCTTCACAGAAGTTGCAGTTACATAGCAGTGAACCCTTTGCCAGTGGGCACTGAGGGGCTCCTCTGGCCATAGTCAAAAATTGAAACAAAATTGAAAGGATTCCGTTATTGATTTCAAGGATCATCCAGCTGGGAGTGAAGGTATTTCAGAGCAAACTGTTTCTCCAGCGAGACTGTTATGTCAAGATACAGTGTCATTTCAGTATCCATGATGGTTTTTTTGTTGTGGATTTTTCACCCATGCTGCCTTTCCTGCCAAAGAACAGCCATGTAGCTGGTAGTGGCTGACTGGCCTTGTTTTACACCTGGCTAAGGTGTCAGCTTGTCTGTGAGGAACTGGTTTGGCCATTATCCAGACATATCTGGAAAACATACTTGTAGTCATGATTTCAGTTTACATTTATAACTTCACGTATAACACTACTGCATGCTTTTTAACCAAGATATTATTGATCAACCAATTATGAGTTTTTAAATCTCTCACAAGACAGGCCTTGTACAAAAATTATTACAAAATGTGCAGGGACTGGAGTATAAGTAGTCACAAAGATGAAGGCAAAAGCCCAACTGTACATAGCAAACAGTGGGTGCTATTACCTATGCCTCCAGTAAAGTTCAAAGTTGGGTGATGGTCTTACAGAAGGATTGTGACTCGTTCCTGTTAGAGATGTAGGTCAGCGATACATCAGAGCTGGATTCAAATTTTCCTAACATTTAGGGTGTTTGGCATTGGGTTCTTAAATTACTGATTTTATTGTAATTCTAATAAATACGCCAGGGCGTACCTTACACTTGAGCACTTCTGTACCTTACTCCCAACCTAGCAGATATTTGAGTTTCTTAAAAGAAAAATAATCCAGTGATACTCAGGTTTGCAAACTGCAAGTGGCTCTTTACTGTGTCTCCTGCAGTGCCTTATAGCACATAACATTAAATGCACTGTGTGATTTAATTCTTAACCGATTAGGATGCTTTTACTACATTATGAACCAATTGCTGCTGATAAATAATAATACCTGGACAGCTATTTTGCTGTGAGAAGAAATGTAATGTATAAAATGGAACAATGGTTTCACGCTACTGTGGCTCTGTTGGGTAATGCTGATTGTTAATTTGGCTCCTGAACCACTGAGGTCTGAGTACAGGTTGAATCTGAGAGTCCAAAACTCTGTGGTCTGACTAGAGAGACCCCACCACAAAGGTTGCCAGTGGCTGGTAGCTCAGCCAGCAGGCAGCCTGCAGTGCCAGTGGCCTGGGAGCAGGGCGCCAACTAGTAGTTGGGAGGTGAGCCCCGCCAGCCAGGGGGGCAGAGCCAGGACTGGAGCCCCACCAGTGGCCTGGGGACTGTGCACTCACCAGGCCGGTGGAGAGGACGGGAGCTCCAGGAGAGCCCGAGGCCTGATCTCCCCTGGTCCAGCAAACTCCCTCCTTTGTGACCACTCAGGACCCAAGGGTGCCAGTCCAGGGAGGTCCAACCTGTATAATTGAATTAAACTGTTGAGGACTAAGTGCTAAATTCTGCAGTAAGATACCCTCACTAATCCTCTTGACTGTGTCGTTTTATGTATGTGTTTCTACTGGCAAAATTTGTTCCACAATAACTTTTCAGGTAACTTTTAAGTGCAAAGTGACTAAGATTCTTCAGCTATCACTTCCTCCCCAACCCACTCAACATTCCCCACCCAACTCAAAGATTTTTGAGAGAAGCTAGTATGATCAATCACACACCAGTCTGAAGCTGGTTTTGGAATTTAAACTGAGTTCTTCAGTACTTTACCAATTAGCCATATGAGTTTGTTCCTCTTTGTCAAAGTAGCACGTTTGATTACAAATAGATCAGTATTGAGGATGTCTCAATTAGAGAGCGCTGTGGCACCTTTAAGACTAATACATTTATTTGAGCATAAGCTTTCATGTGCTGGACCCTCTTCCGCATGACTCCTCTGTGTTGTTTGCTAAAACGGATTAACTCAGCTACCCCTCAGAAATAAGAGAGCTGTTGCCTAAAAGATTGATATTGCATCTTTCACCAAGATAATAGTAATGCTAAAGAGTTCACACATGCAATCCACCTTGTTTTTAACAGGTCTCAAGAAATACTGTATGTCCTTGCATATATCCTGAGAGAATTACATGGGTTATAAGTTGAATTTCACTGTTTCTGAGGAAGTCAGCAGATACTTTGGAGGGAAAGACAGTTCTTATTATTGGAAGTAATACTCATTCCTCCACTATTGTAATTTCTTCATTGTGGTGAGAATGGACAAGTGGATGTACGAAATATGAGACTTCTTGAAATTCATTCACATTCTGTAGTAAGAGGTAGATGGTTGGATCACTGAACTTCTTTATGCCATTGGCATAAGAATGCTGTGTGTTGTAATTTCTTGCTACATGCAGTATTTTTAGAATTAAGCCCAATTTCAAAATTAAGGTTGAACCCAATATCTAAATTCTATGCCCTTATTAACCCTCATATTTCATTGATGAGTTGTAGGTACTAAAGGGAAGAAACTGCAAGCTAAAACGCTGAAAGTACCTTAAAATGCCTTAAATAATAGCCATTCTATTATCTCTAGCCTGCAAAAACTAAGCAAGCATTAGGAGAAGGGAATTAATCAACAGCAAACTAAATGGTATAAAGAGGTTATTTTTCACCTGTTCTTTCTGGAAGGGTAATTGAAAGACTGAAGTCAACTAAATTGAGTATATTAAAACAATGTTCTCAAACCTAATGGATCAAATCTATCGCTGTAAACTCTTCCTGAAGATAATCCAATGAAAGAATAAAAAGATACATTTTATCCCAATAGTTAATCAGTTAAATGTAGAATAAAGTCAGAAGACACAGAAAAGTATGTCTGCTTTACAGTGTGGAGGTTTTCTGGTGGTTCTTTGAGTGACTGCAGGAGACTACTCTTGTACCAGCAGACCGGCAGTTCACTGGCAGTGTCATAGGCATCAACCTACTTTGCCTCAGACATCACACCCGTCAGTACCATTGAAAGTGAAGCCAGCAATGGTGGCAGTGCTGCATTCTTTTATTTGGCATTACTCTCTGATCCCATCATGAGCAGCACCCCTGGGATCAGCCAACAGAGATTTGTCCTCGTCTGAATTGGAGATTGCCTCGTATGTTTCCCAGTGTCCAAACTGTTTTTGCTGCTACTCTAGCAAGGCACTACTTCCTAATAGGGGCCCTCCACAGAGAATATGGTTGAGCTTGTGACCAGGAGGCCACTGAGGCCCACCTCTGGTCGAGTGACCTTTTCTGGAACCTGTAGACTTGTCACCCAGTTTCTAGGGCATATACAAGGCATTCCATTTTTGTGTGGAGAGTCAGTGGGCCTCAACCAGGCAGTAAGAGGTAGTTCAGGTGTAACTGCTGGGCTACTGGTGGAAGTGGAGCAGTCTTAAGTGGTACTGCTCTCTTCTTCTCCTGATAAGGCAGTCTCCTCGGTGGGTATTTCTCCTTCCTATGATTGCAGTAAGGCCTGCCAAGGGAAATTAGAAATGTGGTGCATGGCCCATGGACTGCACATCGCCTATTAGCTGGTAGGCTGTGAGATGTTTTGCTGATGTGGTGCATGGCCCACTGCAGCTCTCAGTGGCTGTAGTTTGTGGTTCTTCTCTTTACTGAACCTATAAGTGACCACTCTAGTTTTGCATCCACTGCATCTGTACTTGAATCATGATTGACAGCTCCATCCAAACCCAGGGGCCCTTCATTTAACAGCCTCGAGGCTCCTTGGCTAAATCCTAGAGAGCAGTCTTGAAGCATGTTTGGCATGTCTTGTTAAATAGTAGAAAGCCCTCTTACCAGGTCTATTTTCTTGTTAAAGTGGAGGCATTTTTCTCTCATCAATCTATATCCTAGATTTTTCTATTGCACTGAAAAGACCAGGGTTGGCAATTACTTCTATCAAAAAACACCGGGCAGCAATATTAGGTTTTCAGCCTCACATGGGTACCATTCCATATTTTCAAATCTGACAATCAGATTTTTGAAATATCTGGAAGGGTTGCAGCCTCAGATAAGGGAACTTATTCTATCTTGTGACTTGAACCTAGTTTTGTTAGAGCTCACGGGGCTTTTGTTTGAGCCTCTAGCAATATGTTCCTTACTACACTTACTAACGAAGGTGACTTTTCCAGTAACTATTACTTTGTCCATGCTACTTGTTCTGACTTTAGAACTGGTTTATACAGTCCTCTTGAAGGATGACGTATACTTACGCCCTCATCTAAGATTTCTCTCTAAAGTGGTGTCTAATGCTCATATTAACCACTCAATTTACTTACCTATGTTTTGTTCAAAGCCACATGCCAATACAGATGAGCACGGCATGCACACCTTAGACATCAGAAGAGCTTTGGAGTTCCTCCTAGATAGGACTAAATCATTCCGATTGTCAGCCCAATTATTTGTGGCCATCACAGACAGGTTGAAGAATTTCTCAGTCTCTTCGCAAAGAATTTAGTTTTGGATCACTTCCTGCATTGATGGATGTTATGATCTGTAACTATTTCCTTGCCAAACAAAGTGACAGCACATGTCAAAAGACCGTAAGCAGCATTTTTGTGCAAGTGGCATTTTTGTGCAAGTCCCTATCAAATTTCTAGAGTGACAAACTGGTCTTTAATTCACATCTTTGCATCCCATTATATAATCACTCTGTACTCTACAGATCATCCTAACTTTGGACAAGTTGTATTCTGCTTATGCGAACTCTGATCCCTCCTCCTACTTCATGGCTTATGAGTCATCAAGAGTGGAAAGCACATGTGCAGTCACTTAAGAAAAGTAAAAAAACAACAAATGGCCTGGTAGCACTTTATAGACTAACAAAACATGTATGTTTTGTTAGTCTATAAAGTGCTACCAGGCCATTTGTTGTTTTTTAGTTTATCCCGTACAGGCTAACTTGGCTACCCCCTGAAGCTCAAAGAAAAGTGTTATCTTTCCATGGACCACCTTCCTATCCCTCTGGCAAAAAGGAACTGCTGAGGCTGGGCCCTATATACTGGTACACACTGATGTCCAATAGTAGGGAGTGGTTTGAGCTGTCTCATCAGATACCACTGAGGGAAAAATTTCTGACTCTGTGCCAGGTGTCCGCAAACCAAGAATGGAATGAACATGTGCAACACATCCCTATAGTGGGGCAGCTGCAAGGGAGAGGTTAAAAGCTGGCTAGAGGGAGCCTGTACAACCCTCCTTCCAGTCACGGAGATGCTCATAGGAAGCCAATCAAAGGGAACTTGCTGGGGCAGCCCTGTTTATAAGGAGCTGCTCAGCAGAGTAAAGGGCAGTTGAGTCCTGACCAGTGAAGGGGAAAGACTGATTCCCAGGGAGAAGCACCTTGGGTGGAGCAGTGCTGGGTAGGCTCAGAGGAGCAGGAGAGAAGTCCCAGTCTGATACCTCCCAGGCTGAAGGCCTTGATGCAAGGGTCACAGGGAAGTAGCCTAGAGAACAGAAGTAATCAAGGGGAATGAAGGAGAGAAGGACAAGGCTGTTGCTGGAGCATCCTTGGGTCAGGACCCAGAGTAGATCCCTCTCTCCTGCCCCCGTGCCCTTGCACTGCATCTTGCTACCAAGGAGTGTGGCCTTTACTACTGAAGCTTGACTTTGGGGCAGCAATTGGCCACTCAGGCAAGTATAAAGACCGAGCATTGCTGATACCCCTAGAAGGGGGCCAGAATGGAGTAGTGTCCTGAGGAAGGTCCCCGCAGTCCAGGGAGTGACTGATCCAAAGGCGGAGGATGGAGATAGTGGAGCGATGATGGGTGAGGCACTGGCCAGAAGGCAACATGCTTCAAAAACGGAGCTAATTCCCAGACTAACTAGCAGGAGGCACCATGGCAGTGAGTCGATTCCACTATTATCCCAAGGAGCAACAGCTACAGAAGGTTAGTTAGAATTTCCAGAAGAAATGGTTATCATCAATCACTTTCCTTCAGTGGTTTACATCCAGTCCGTTTTCCCCTTTGGTGAAGAAAAGACCCTTGCCGCTCTAGCTACATCAAGACAAAACCTGGTGACCCTAGCTGCTTAGATCAGTGTTTCTCAACCGTTTTTTTTTTTTTTTTTTAAATAAAGTACCCCCTTTTTTTAAAAAAAAAGTACTCCCAGTACCTACAGTTTTCACACACACAAATTTTCTTTCTACAATTGCAACACATTTGTTTATACAACTTAATCGTAGCCGGGCGGGCGATGAAATTTTTGGGTGTAAAAAGTACAAAAATAATAAAGCGCTGTAAAACTTAAAACAAAAATTCAGTTTTCTCTAAATTTCAGTTGTGTTGATGTACCCCCCAGACTTCTCTTGAGTACCCCTAAGGGTACTTGTACCACTGGTTGAGAAACACTGGCTTAGATGACATTCTCTGGCCATTAATTGCCTTGCTCTCCTTTTAAGATATTTTCAGGAGCTTATGTGAATCCTGGCCTCACCCAGCTAAGTTTCCTAAGGTATTTAAAACAAGCAGAAATATAAGTTTTCTTCATCATCCTGATACATTCTTCCCAATCTTGATATGCTTTTTGTTTTTAAGACCCAGCATCTTTTCTCTTTTTCCCATCACCTGTGGAAACTAAGAAACTGATCAAAGGAAGAAAAAAGCCATATTTGGAGAGAAGCCAAGATGATCAGAAATTAGTGCCACTAAGGCTATGTCTATACTGCAGGCTTCTTGTGCAAGAACTGTTTTGCGCAAGAGTTCTTGCGCAAAAGGTCTTGCACAAGAGCGCAGCCACACTGCCACGTGCTTTTGCGCAAGAGATGTGCTTTTGCACAAGAGCGTCCATGGCAGTGTGGACACTCTCTTGCGCAAGAAAGCTCTGAGGCCATTTTAGCCATAGGGGGTTTCTTGCACAAGAAACCCCTATTGCCTGTCCACACTACCTTCTTGTGCAAGGGGGTTTATTCCTCTTGGGGAGGGGAATAACTCTTGCGCAAGAAGCCCTCTTTTCTGATGCTTTACTGTAAATTTACTTGCGCAAGAACAC
Source organism: Rafetus swinhoei (assembly GCA_019425775.1). Classification (NCBI taxonomy): domain Eukaryota; kingdom Metazoa; phylum Chordata; order Testudines; family Trionychidae; genus Rafetus; species Rafetus swinhoei. Next base: position 108,764,059 of record CM033446.1, read on the forward strand.
GCGTGCAGTGTAGACGCTCTGCAAGTTTTTGCGCAAGAACATCTGTTCTTGCACAAAAAGCCTGCAGTGTAGACGTAGCCTAAGTGTTTGTTACTATTGAACATTTTAGAGCATGAGTATACCTCACCATTTGAACAGATGCATAATACTAACACAAAGGGAACCACTTCTTCTTTTTCCAACCTATTTTCATAGGATCATAAGGTTGGAAGAGACCTCGGGAAGTCATTGAATCCAATCCCCTGCTAAAAGCAGCACCAATCCCAATTAAATCATCCCAGCCAGGGCTTTGTCAAGGTGGGACTTACATTTCTCCTCATAACTAGAAAACCAACAGGGCTGTGACTTATTTTTTTTACCCTGCAGGAAAGTTAGAGGGAGCTCCTATTCTAGCCATATATTGAGAAGGATGAAACTCAGGGGGGACCCTCCAAAACAAAATGAGGTTTTACCTAGCTGAAGAAAATTGCCTTCCCCCAAACACAAGCCTTCCTGAGAGGATCACACCTTGCTTCAACATATCCTGTTTTGCTACAAATGGTAGGGAAAGTAGCATAGTATAAAACCAAACTAGATCATATGGTACAATACTGATTTTTTCCTAATGAAGAATCTACATAATAAGAAGCATGTGCAAGTTAATTACTGAAAGAGAACCTTTTCAGGCTAAAATGGAACTGGCAAATGAAAAAAAGCTGCAATTAACTACATTTTCGTAGCTTTGATTGTAGCAGTAGAACCTAGAGTGTCATTTGAAATAGTCACTCTCAGTCTGGAATTTATGCTACATGTTGTGTCACCAATTATACAGTAATGGGGATCAATGGAGAATGCCCATGTGCAGATGTTTTTAACTTTGCAATCATGAAAAGGCGATGTACTGATTTATAATAAATTCCCAGGGCTGCTAATAGCGCTGTGACTTCAGGGGCCCCTGGGCTTGAAGTGGGTGTAAGCTTTCAAATATTGTATGGGTGAGAGAAGCTGAGGGTAGTTGCATTTAACCTTTAGGGCAGCATCGACTGATTTCTGTGCTGCTATAATAATGCTCAGAATCCAAGATTTTTACTGTGCTGGGTTACTGGTAAGATCAGTGGAGGAGTTGACATCATTCAGCATACATCGTTAGAGGGGAGTAGAGATGTCCTAAGTCCGTGTTCTTATATGTTCTTATTATACATCATCAAGAAGCCCTACAAAATAATTATTTGGGTTTCAGAGTGGAGGGATCCCTCAAAATGTCGTGCCTACATTGGGAGTTGGCAACCCTGAAGCTTTATGAACCTCTTACAATTAATACTTCGGTAACGTCATTGGCCCTGTACTTGTTTGTTTCTGGGAGACATCAACAGGAGGCTTGGCCAGCCTACTGTGAAAGGACTAGTAGTGAAGTGAATAGAAGTACTTGACTGACACTGGGTCTTGGGAGGTGCCACATCTGATGAGCTTTTCTGGGAAGATCAGTCCAGCATGGGAGCAATGGCATCATCTTGTAAAGAACTGAGTCCTGCATGGACAGGAGACTGCTCCTGTGACAAATTCCATCTTGGGATACACTTTTACACAGAACAATAGAAGTCCCTCCACATGGCCAACGATATATAAAGGGCTCTGGAAATCCCTTCATTTTGTCATCTGTCCTGCTTCTCACCTGTGGAGGACCTATGCTATGAATGAAGATTGGAACAAAATACCCATCCTAACAGTGGATTTACTCCAGAGACTTGACTTAAGCCAGCATTTTATTCCATCACTGCTACAAACCTGCACCAAGAACTCTGCAGTTGGTATATGTAATCTGATTCCTTTAACAATTTTATCCTTCCTTCCTTCTATGAACAAACCTTGAGATTCTAATGGACTGGCCATTGGTCTGCTTTTTGCATAAGATCTAAGGGTATGTCTACACTTGCCCCCCTAGTTCGAACTAGGGAGGCAAATGAAGCATACCGAAGATGGTAATGAAGCGCAGGATTTAAATATCCCGCACTTGATTAGCATTTTTGCAGCCGGTCGCCATTTTAAAAAGCCGGTAGCCCGAATTAAATCGCCGCATGTAGACACGGTAGTCCAGTCCAATCCAAAACCCTTCCCTCGAATTAACTGTTCCTCCTCATTGCACGTAATCACTTGACTGCTAGTCCAGAGTCTTATTTTAACACTAAAAAAAAAAAAAAAAAAAGACTAACCTGGAATTGTGGGAAGAAGGGTAAATCTTTTCTGACTGTGATCTGGTCTGCAATGCAACGTGATGCTGGTATAGTGCTATGGCACTGTAGTGTAGACATGACCTGTGTGAGAGGGTGCTTTGGAGAGCTTTTTCACTCACCCTTCAGGTCAAGATAGTGTTGAAGTGTAGAGATACTTTCTTTGATTATCATACCAAACTGAATAGACTAGGTCAAACTCTTACCTTAGCTACATCCAAGGAACCACACTAATGTTGATGAAGTAGATTTTAGCCATCTTATTTAGGACACTTCTAAAGAGGTGACTTCCCAATACGTGTGGCTGTGCTCTGGGTAGTGGGCTGGGAACTTCAACTCATCTGGGTTCTGTTCCTTGTTCTGCCACTGGGTCTCTGGGCCTCAATTTGCCCCTTCTGGAGGATAAAAAAAGCAGGTCTATGGATAAAGCAAATGATTGTTAAATTAATTGCTTCCCATTCTTTGCATTCCATACCATGCAATGAAATGAAGTGATGCAGATTTTCTTTGGGTTTTAATGACTTGCATTCTTTTCAAGAGGATGCTTGTGTTAATGGAAAGAAAAAGTTGCTCATATATCACCAGAATGGCTATAATTTTCCAGTTTGTGTATTCTCCAGTAGTATTGTGACTATCACAAATTTATCAGTTATTAAGGGGAATAAAAAAGTTTATATTGATAGAAAATACATTACTAAAATAAAAAAGGAATAACAAATAGTGAGTATAATAGCATATAAGTATACAATAATCATCAGTTGTTTATGCAAGTTGGGTATAAATGAAACATGTTTTGTAATGCTAACAATATAGCTGTATTTTATTTTCTAAGTAAAACAAAACCAGCATTGTCGTACATTTTCCTCAAATTGCTGGGGGGAGGAGAGGGCGGGAATTAGCTGAGAGGAAAATAGCTTCAAATAGATGTAGCAGCATTTTAGGAAAGCAAACTACAACATCCAATATTCCTATACCTATCACTGTTAAACCTAACATCCATGAGCATACATTCCATGGTCCTGTGTAGGGGTGTAATCAACCAACCTCAATAACTACTGCTCATAGTAGAGTATTCCATCTAGAGATATTTCCATTGCTTGCCATGGCAGAATAGAATAAAGTTGACCTTGTTGGCCTGCATTTTATTACTGTGATTTTTTTTCCTTAATCTTAAATGTGTTTTGTATATGAAAACACTCCACTGCATATTACATTGCCCCTTTTGAAGCCAAATATTTTGCATACTGTGAAAAGCTACTTTGCAGGTGCCAAGAAATGTGGTACTATGGGTGTGATTAAGAATCAGTGTCTTCAGAAGAAGTGTTTTGTTGGAAGTTCTGACAGGTCTGTTGGGATGAGCCATGTATATATAATGCAAGAACATTTAAATCTGCTTTTTTTTAATGTTTTTGTGGCTTAATGTTTTTGTGGCTTCCATGCTGCCCCTACAGCAAAGTTCAAGGCAGTGACATTATGCTTTTCCATTCAACAACATTGCAGAAGAATACTGTTTTCTCACATACACACAAAGAATCCTCTACTCTAGAGTCATAGCACTGTCTATAAGACTGCAAAGGCAGCTGAAATTTCTTGCTTTTCTGATGCTCAAACTATTCCCCATGTATAAATGCTGGAACTGCATCACATTGCTGATCGAGATACTGCCAAAGCCTGTTCAACTGTAGAACACTGAAAACATATACAAACAGGCTACGTCTACACTGGCGTGATCTTGCGCAAAAACTCTTTAGCGCAAGAGTTCTTGCGTTAAAGTAGTTGCTCAAGAGAGCGTCTACACTGGCACGTGCTTTTGCACAAGAGATGTGCTTTTGCACAAGAGCATCCTTGCCAGTATAGACGCTCTCTTGCGCAAGAAAGCTCTGATGGCCATTTTAACCATAGGGCTTTCTTGCACAAGAAATTCATGTTGTCTGTCTACACTGGCCTCTTGCGCAAGAACAGTTGCGCAAAAGGGCTTATTCCTGAGCGGGAGCGTCAGAGTTCTGGTGCAAGAAGCCCTGATTTCATACATTAGAACGTCAGTTTACTTGCACAAGAACACGCTGCCAGTGTAGACAGGCAGCAAGTTTTTGCGCAAGAGCGGCCTCTTTTGCGCAAGATTGCATCAGTGTAGACACAGCCACAGTCTGTCTGAGTGGGAAAAATTCTAGCCCATAGAATTATTCTGTTATGAAAAACATAGGATGAATCCAAAATCTTAATTTATTTTTCAAATGAGCATCATCAAGGTAAAAGATTCACATTGACTTGTTGAACATCATGAAGACCTCATTTTCCCCCTTGTCTCCCAGGGAGGAAGGCTGAACTGGCTTAAGGCAGAACTAGTTTTATGTTGGAAATTGATTTCATTTGTGATGGGGAGATTGAGTTGGAAGCAGGAGGGTAATCCTGTTAGCAGTATGTAGTTCCAATTATCTGAGCACCTCATTCATCTGACCCCAACCAGGTGTATATGCCAGAGTTATTCTGCAGATTCTGAGTAAGGTTACTGAGTGAGTCCAACTTGGGTCTGTAGATTTACGCTCCTCTTCCTGATATTATAATCTCCCCAATTTATATTTTTAATATTTTCTACTTTATACACTCACATTCTAAGTGTGTAAGTTCAGTGCTGCCAGAGTCGCATCACCTTTTCCTGGAGGAACAAGCATGTAAACTTCTATGTTGCTGTCTACCCATACTAGCCTCAGTTACAGGCATCTCAGCAGAGCTGATTGGAATTTCCATGTTTCTCAGGAAATTTCACATTTCAAAATTTTTCTATTTCAAATGAAGACACATTCTTTGCATTTCTGCACAGGTCTTTCCTGCTATACGAACAGAGGAAGGTGATGTGAGAGAGAATAGCAGAACTTGTGATTCCTGTGAAGTTTAGACTTGAGAAGCACTGCTTTGCACCATATACACTGACTGAAAAGAATCTTTATTCCAAATTGGCGAAGCACCTGTTCCACTTGGAAAGCTTGCTGTGTACCCCACCCATGTATCATTAAATTTCATTAGCATTATTTCAAGAGTCAACATTCAGGAGTCAAGGTCAAGGCAGTCAATTTGCTGTGACACAGGATAGGTATCAGTCTATTTTCTTTCTTCTCTCATTGTAATTGGACTTGAACTGAGCTTTTGGTGGGTTCACCCCACGTTTCTCTTAGTATTACTTTTAAGGCATCCAGATGGGGTGACAGCATGGAATAAGACACCAGCCTTCCATCTGTTAAAAAGAAATTAAATACTAGGTTTTATTGTTCTTTAAGTAAGAACAGATACAGTCTGTATGTCAAGGCCAAGCTATATGCTATTAAATCTACCCTTTGAAGTCTTCCACTGGGCTGACCAAGGACAGATGGTAAACTGTTATCATTTGATATGGGATCAGGTCAAGTCGAAGTTCAAGTTTAAAGGTAACAGTCAGTCTCCACTCAACCATCAAATGAATTAATTTATATAATGAATGGCATAATAGTCAGCATCTTTGCTACTGTTCTACTCGTTTAAAAATTTGGAGATTTATTTCTGCCTACATTTCTGTCTTTTAGAAATTTAGAATGGTAACAAGGCAGTTGCTGTGATTTAGTATTTGAATATAAATTACTTTTTTTGGAGGGGTGGAAGACAATTTCCAGGATTGTGATGTATAATTTATATTTTATGACTACCCCCATTCATTTTCATCATTTCTCCTTTTGTTTCTATTTCCCTTGAAGATCTACCATCACTTGAGAATAACATACAGTCATCATAAGGGGTGATTGTTAGAGAAAAAACATAGTTCCGATTGTGAAACAATTTTTTTTGAACACCTTGTTTTCACTCTCAGATAATGTCCCCAGATATTTGCCTTTGAGGCTATAATGCTCCATACTTGACCTCAGTCCTTTTCCTCGCAAAGGATTTTTCCTTTTTTTCAGAAAACATTAGCGCAAGCCCTTCAGCTGTTGCTTTTTGTCTTTTGTTTTTAACTTTGGCAGAGGAGGGGATAAACACATTTTCTGTATTAGAAAATTCTAACTAAACTTTTTATAGAAAACTACAGCAAAATTGGCTGATGTTTCCCATATGACACACAATATGGATGTAGTGTGCTGAAGTTTGAAGCAAAAAGAGCCTTTAGCAAGTACTAGGTGAATAGTTGTGAAGAAAGAACTTGAGGTCTAGCCCAGAGTCTTTAACCCTTAAATGAAGCACTTAGACAAGTAATCATCTTTCAGCCAAAGGCTCTAATTGTCTGTGCTACTTATGCAAGCACTGAAGAATTAGGTCCTCTTGTGCAAAGCTGGAGCTATAATGCTGCTCAAGAAATTTCTCTAGAGTTTCTTTTCATTCTCTACAGTTTCTCATTCCCTTTTTGCTTAACCCCCTACATAGGAAGCTGAAAAAATTCTGTTCTTTAAACTCGGGATAGCTGAGGAGAATGGGGTGAAAGGTGGCTTGGAGCATCTTTCTGCTCCCTTGATCACGGGCTGGCCCAGGGCATAATTGAAAAAAGCCTATGGGCTGCTTTAAATTACATTGGATGCAGCAGTTCCACGTGACTGCTGTACAGCTGGTGATCAGATGGAGCAGTGTACCATCTGCTGCGTCCCTTCCACCCCAGTATGTTTTCTCCCTCATCCTTAGGACAGCTTTCCATGTAATTTGCACTGGTGAGGTGGCATAAGGAAAGCAGAATGAGCGAATCTAGACCACAAGCAGATACAGAACAAATGATAGACAAGAAGTGATGTGAGTTCATGTTAAAGCTTTTTCTTTAAGAGATACACCCTACATGTTCCTCCAGGTCCTACATCTTGACAGGAGGTTAGACTAGACTCTTGTGGTCATGTCTAACTCTATGGTTCTAAGATTCTACCACGCAGACTCTCATGTCAAGTTCCTTAACACCAATTATCAGTGTCTCAAATGAGAAATCTGCAGGAAATGTCAATTATATACACCAGACTTAATGCTATGCATTTTTAAGAAAGGAGATGAAATAAAAACACCTTAAATCTAGGGCATTATGGGAGTATGAGGGGGACTCTCCCATCAGCTTAAACTCTGGGGAAAGGGACTACGAAACTGTATCCGTATGCTGCTTGGATTTTAAAAGGGCAAGGTTTCTAAGCCTAAGCAAAGGATACCCAGCCAGCCACCCTGAGTTAGCCATAGAGGACATAGAGCTTACATATTACAGAAACAAAGGAATTTCACAAGCCCATAACAAAGAGAGAGTGGAATTGACCTTCATATGTAAATTCAACACTGTTTCCCTGGGCTTGAACTAGGACTTTAACTGGATGTTACATTATAAACCTAGTCTTCTGTGCATTTAACACCTCATTTACATCAAAAGCTAAGTATGGGACACTTTCAGTCCACTCAATTAGCCTCACTAGCACTGGCACTACCATTGACAGGTAATTTTTTTTCTTCCCTTCTTTTTCTGTTATAAATTCTGGGTTCCTGTTATTTCTAGTCCAGCTTCCAGCTCATCTGAAGAAGTGGGGTTTGCTCACAAAAGCTCAGGATACTATACATATATATTTGTTACTTGTCGTTTTTAAAGTTACAGACTAACATAGCTACCCTTCGGAGGCAGAAACCCCTATTACATTTTGGAATCTAAGACTGTAACTCATTTGTGTGTCTATGTTTACCTGCTTTGATCTTGTAAATAACTCTCATTTCTTGTTAATGGTTAATAAAGTTTTAGGTAATTTGTTATAGGGTTGGCTACATTATGTGAGAGCTGAGGTGCAACTAACCTGAATATTACTGTGATTTTTAGTGTAAGGGTCTATCACAAAGGCAAACGGGGCAGCCAGCTGGATGGGAGTAGCCAACGGGACTATCTGTGACTTCATTGTGCGGCTGTTACAGTGCCTGAGGAATTCACACTTGATGCTTGGTTGGTGAAAACTAAGTCTAGAGCTCACAGTCAATTTGGGATGTTGTAAACGTGCGTAAATATGTACCCCTGGTCAGGCCTTTCTGGCCCTGTGCTTCTCCCACCACCCCCGGCGTCCTCTCGCCCTGAGTTCAGCTTAGTCTCGGCCCTTTTGGCACACGATCTGCGCTGGCGCTGTCCGCTCGGCTCTGCGCCCTCCGGGCTACCCACGGAGAGAAGTCCGCCCGCTCTCACGGACCCCAGCCCAGGGCCCTAAGACACGGACTTGCCGTCCGTCCAGCTGGCAGGGCGTCCGTGTAACGCCAGCCCATGGGCTTTGCCTGCCTGGGCTACTTCAGGCCGAAACCGCTGTCCCTCGGGGAGGAGACTCTCTGGCCTCCCATCCGCTGGCTCCAGAGTCTCTCCTTATGGCACATACTGGAGGCTTCTGGGGTCCTCGCAAGCCTCTTCTTGCTGCTGCTCGCCTCAGAGTTAGCGGCAACTGCAGGTGAACAGCTGCACATCCTGGCAGGCGATTGCGGCAGCACTTCTGCTGTCACAGATGTGCGTTCTGCTTCTTACCACTCTGCCCTGAGGTTGATACTCATGCTCCTGAGCCACTGCAGACAGCTTGACAAGGAGCATGTGCAAAAGACCACAAGTAAGCTTTGAAAAATAACAACCTTAACAGAAAAAAAGGGTTTGAAGGTCATTGGAGGAACAAGAGTGAAATTAAAGAGGGAATCTGCTCAACATATTCGCTGTCTAGACATAATTGCAAAAAGCATGGGAAAAAAAACCCTAGAAATATTAGCACATAAATATAATTATGATTTGGTGTCTCACATATGTGGTGGGAAAAATCTCATGACTGATATATCAGTATAGCAGGGTAGAGTTTGTTCAGTAAGGATAGGATAAGAATGTGTTTGCTGGGTAATATAGGGTGGGGGAGGCTGTTCCTCTTCAATCTGCCTAGAGTGGTCCCATCCACACTTGACCCTCCCCACCCCCCCAAGGCCAGGCACTCTCCTGCAGATCCCAGTGCTCTGCCCTTATCCAGGCTGGATGGGGCTAGCTGGCCTGCCTCCTGCAGGCTCTCAGGGTGCTGTGATCATGTCACCCAATGCATTGGGGATGGGGTCCCAACCCCTGGTTGCCTGGCCATGGGACCAACTGCTGTGGCGGGAGTGCTCTGGGCTCAAGATGGAGGCCTCAAGCACAAGGCAAGGGGCTGGGGCTTGCCTCCCCAAACAGGCAGGTCACTGGCTGCCTATGAATAAGGACAATAGGCTTCCATAAAGCAGCCTTTATCAAATGCCAAGCAATGGGAAGGCAAAAAATAACATAAGGGACAAAATCAGAAAGGTTAAGGCACAGAATGAGTTATGTCTAACAATGAACTTAAAAGACAGTAAGAGGAGAGTCTATTATTGCACTCAGAGCAAGAGAGACACAAAGTAAGGAGTAGACCCTTTACTTAGTGGGCAATGGGTCAGTGAGCTAAGAACAAGAAGGCTGAGATATTTAAAGCCCATTTTGTTTGTCTTCACTAAAAAGGTTAATTGTGACAGCTATGTAACACAGTAGTGACAACAATGGGAAACAAATGCAAGCCAAAATATGGAAAACACAAGTTAAAGACCATTTGGTTAAGTGAGATCTATTCAAGTTGGCAGGTTATGAAATTCACCTGAGGGTATTAGCAAATTAGCCGAAGCAATCTTAGAACCTTTGAGAACTAATGGAGGATGGGTGAGATTGTGGAGGATTGGAGAAGGGCAAACATAGTGCCTATCTTTAAAAAAAGGAACAAGGATGACCTGGAAAATTATAGACCAGTAAAGCTATAAAAACTAACTACAAAACCTGGAAAGATATTAGTTTTAATGATTAAACAATGAATTTGGAAGCACCTAAAGAATATCAGGTTTAAGGAATAGCTAACATGGAATTCCAAAGAACAAATTATGCCAAATCAACTTAATTTTCTTCTTTGACAGGGTTATGGCCTAGGGGATGTAAATGGGGAGAGACGGGGGATGAATAGGTGAGGAAGCAGTAGATACAATATATCTTGATTTTAGTACAGTTATTTACACAATCCCATATAGCATTTTCATAGGTAAACTAGGAAAATTTGGACTGAAATTACTATAAATTGAGCACACAACTGGTTGAAAGGCCATGCTCAGGATAGTAATCAATGATTTGCTATTAAAATGGGAATGGACTTGGATTTTGGGCAAGTTATGTTGAGAAGCCAAACTTTCTCTCTATAACAAGCTTTCTTGCCCTTTCTTTGGGTATGTCTACACTACAAAGTTTTGTTGGAAAAACAGCCATTTTCCCAACAAAACTTGAGTTACGTCCACGTTACAATCGCGTTCTTTCGAAAGTAAATAGAAAGAACAGAGGGGTTTTTCCAACAGCAGTATTCCTCTTTCTATGAGGAAGAAGCCTTTTTCCAAAAAAGTTCTTTCGGAAAAAGGCATGTGTGGACGGGGAGGAGGGTTTTCTTTCTAAAGAAGAGGCCTCCAGGAAATAACACAGGTGCCTTGGTGGACACTCCGTCCATACTAATCACAACTCTATAGTTCCTGTCTCCTACCAGTTTTTAAAGCTGCAGGCACCCTGGACAAGTCTTGTGGCAGGAAGCTGGCCTGAGAACAGCACCCTGACCGTGTGGCTCTCTTTGTCACAGGTCTTGCCACCCATGGCAGAACCACAAGCCCCCTGTGACTCCCCTAGCCCTCACAGGGAGCAGCCCCAGGGATATAAGGACCCACGCAGGGGGACCAAGAAGCGGGCACTCTCCTGGTCCAGAGTGGAAATCCTGTCCCTCCTCAAGCTGTGGGGTGAGGAGGAGACATTGAAGGGTCTCTGCTCCAAGTGCCGCAAAGCTGAGATCTTCAAGTGCTGAGATCTTCAACCTTGGAATAGGTTCGGAGTAAGGTGAAAGAGCTCTGTCAGGGATACGTGAGGGCCAGAGAGTGCAGCTCGCGCTCAGGGACAGGACCCCACACCTACCCCTATTACCAGGAGCCACACCGACTCCTGGGGGGGGTGGGGAAACGTCTTCGCCACCCATCATCGTGGACTCCAACCTCGAGATCCCCATCGTCGCCCAGCCGGAGGTCACAGCAGAGGAGAAAGAAGACCAGGGCCAGCAGGAGAAGGAGAAGGAGATAGACAGACACCATCACCCTGTCCCTGGAGCCAGTGCCTGTCAGCCAGGACATCTCCCAGGCCTCGTCTGATGCTGGGGAGAGATCTTCAGGTGAGTGCTCTCAATTTGTCACACACACAGGGTGGGGGAGGCGGGCACACAGGGGGAGGGGTGTGAGCGTCACTCAGGCTGCTCGGGCTGGACATCGTGTTTGAAACTATGATACCTGCACGAGGAAGTAAGGAAACAGATTAACAGAGCCAGACATGTACCCAGAAGCCTCCTACTACAAGACAAGCCCAAGAAAGAAACCAACAGAACACCACTGGCCATCACCTACAGTCTTCAACTAAAACCTTTCCAACACGTCATCAGTGATCTACAACCCATCCTGGACAATGATCCCGCACTTTCCCAGGCCTTGGGAGGCAGGCCAGTCCTCGCCCACAGACAACCCGCCAACCTGAAGCAAATTCTCATCAGCAAATATACACCGCACCACAGTAACTCTAACTCAGGAACCAATCCATGCAACAAACTTCGGTGCCACCTCTGCCCACATATCTACACCAGCGACACCATCACAGGACCTAACCAGATCAGCCATACCATCACTGGTTCATTCACCTGCACATCTACCAATATAATATACACCATCATGTGCCAGCAATGCCCCTCTGCTATATACATCAGCCAAACTGGACAGTCCCTACGTAAAAGAATAAACGGACACAAATCAGATATTAGGAATGGCAATATACAAAAACCTGTAGGAGAACACTTCAATTTCCCTGGACACACAGTAGCAGATTTAAAGGTAGCCATCCTGCAGCAAAAAAACTTCAAGACCAGACTTCAAAGAGCAACTGCTGAGCTACAGTTCATCTGCAAATTTGACACCATCATTTTAGGATTAAACAAAGACTGTGAATGGCCAGCCAACTACAAAAGCAGTTTCTCCTCTCTTGGTGTTCACACCTCCAGATCAGCTGCTAGAAGTGGACCTCACCCTCCCTGACTGAATTAACCTCGTTATCTCTAGCCTTATTCTGGCCTGCATATTTATACCTGCCTCTGGAAATTTCCACTACATGCATCTGTCGAAGTGGGTCTTTGCCCACAAAAGCTAATGCTCCAATACATCTGTTAGTCTATAAGGTGCCACAGGACTCCTTGTCACTTTTACAGGTGTGTGTGCAGACCTTGGGCAGGGCCAGGCTGCTCCCGGCTCCTTTGCTGCACATGAGTTCCCACTGTGGCTGGACACTTCCCTTACCTGCTTGTCTGTGGGTCGGGGTTGGGGGAAGCGGACAGCATGGTCCCCTGGGCACCTCAGGGCCCCTGAGAGGCAGGGCCTGCTGTGCAACCCACACATGGCCTTGCTCCCGGGATATCCCCCTCCTCTAACCCGAGGACTATTGGTCGCTGCTCACAGAGGAGGGCACGGCTTCAGGGACAGTGTCTACATGGATAACTGACCGCCTCTCCCTCTTTGTGTTCTTTGCAGCTGGACCAGTCGGGACTGAGGGGCAAGCCATGCCACCTGTGCCAGCTGTCACAGCCCAGGGGATCCAAAAGCATGCCACAGTCCTGGAAGACCTCATGCACCAGCATGTCAGTGTCCTACACGACATGCAGCAGACTCTGGTGCAGAAGATCAGCGAGGATGCTGAGTGGCGGAACTGTGCCTGGGACCAGCTCATGCAGTGGTGAGAGAGCATGTGTGCCGTCATGAGAGAAATGATGGCACACCTGCCTACCCCCCCCCCACTATGCCCATTTCCTCTCCTCCTGCCCCCCATGCAATGCCTTTATTCCTTCCCCAAGTGATGCCCATGCCCCCTCCTCCCGCCATCCCTGACCCCACTCCAGCCCCCCCTCCTGGCCACCCTGCTGTGGTCCCCAGACCCACCCAACCCCAGCTCCAATGAGGTTCCCACACCCAAGGTGGCACATTTAGCCATCCCTTATGCCACTCCGAGCTACCCTCTCCCTCCAGGTTATGAGCTCCCTCCCTCTGCCCACCTTTTTTTAATGAAAGATAAATACAGACTTCATTTTGTTGGAAACCAAACAGGTGTTTTTATTGACAGGTCAGGGAAGGGGTAAAGGGAGGGGTTGTAGTGGGAAAGAGATGGGGTAGCAAGCCATAGGCCCTTGTTGGGGATGCGCTGGGGAAACTTATTGGAGTCCTTGAGAGAACCTCTCCCTCAGGGCTTCCCGGATGCACACCCCAGCCTGATAGGCCTGGAGGATGGCAGCTGTGCGCGGCTGCTCGAAGGCTCGTCCCTCATGGCTGGCATCTGTACCCCACCCCAGGGGAAGGCCTCCCCCTTCCTCGCCACAATGTTGTCTTTCTTTAGATTATAATCTCTTTGAGGCATAAATATTCTTTCACTGTTTGTTTGCATATAGTACCTTATACAATGGGGCTCTACGTTTAGTTGGGGATCCAGTTGGGGCTACCATAATTCGATTTATTATTTGTAATAACTTTTGGGTGCATGTGAATGACTGAGCATCTCAAAGCTTTTCTATTCACTTAAATAGCAGCAGTGAATTTATTACTTTGTATAAACAGTGCTATTAAAACCCCCCCAAATAGCTGTGAAGGGCCCATACACCCATGAAGGAAGTCTAAAATTAAAATAGACATGTTGCCAAAGAATAAAAATTGCCAACATTGTCTTCACGTCCCTGTTTGGTTCAATGATCACCTCATCTGTGAAATGTATTTCTGTGGGACAATATACGGTGCCAAATATGAAGTGGGCCATTCCCATAAATGCTACAACCCAGGTATCATTCTGGTTTTAAAACCTCATGGATTGCTACATCACCAGAGAAGTAACCACAAGTAATATGGTCTGGAAAATCCGTCAAAAGCATTCAGAAATGGGCATACTTGCTTAACTCATCTATTGCAGAGAGAAGTGCCTTCAAGGTTTACAGCTCCAGGCATACGGGTTGTGCTATGATCCAACAGGCCTGTGACTTAACTATCTGAATGGGAGAGCTAAGGCCCATGGCTGTCATGGCACTGGTATTTCGAGGATGGAGTGCATGGTTGGCTAAATGCTGGATGAGAGGTAAGAGCACATTCTGTCATCCTGGCAGGAGGAAGAATGCCACAGTGGGAGTTGTTTGCATGAGCAAAGGGGCTGAGTAAACAATTGGAGGCCTTAGGCCAATCTGATAGGCTCTAGATGTTTCCCAAGTAAATTTCCTTTGAATTCCCCAGGTCCTGGTAATTAATTATGTGGCTCTGATATCTGTAAGCTCCTTTTATTCCAAATCAGAGTTGAAAAGCGTTCAGGGCTATGTTTGGTTCCACACATCCCTGAGATATGTTTACAAAATGAGTTCTGCATATCTGGAAACACTCCCTGATGGGAAATTTGTTCACTCTGGGAAATTTGTTGTTTTTTGTTTTTTGGGTTTTTGTTTGTTTGTTTTGTTTTTGTTTCCTGCTCTGCTACAGGTTTGAGGAAGTCATTTAACTTTCCTATACCTCTGTATGTTCAATGGTTAAGAGTAACGTACTGTGTGGCAGATAAGTTTAATTCATTGGGTTCGGTAAAGTGCTGGAAGGACTTCAGATGGCAGGTGCTATGGACGTATACAATAAAATTAGAATAAGCAGGTCACTTTTCCACCTTAATTTTCTTTAACTGGCAGAAGCTTTCATTCCTGGCATCCCACCAGGCATGACCCTAAGCCTTTGGTTTTGGGGACTGCCTCCCCTCGACCCCATCAGTCTGATTTGACTGGCCCAAACAGTATCAAAGTCTGCTGAAAAAAAAATCAAGTGCCAACATATGCTGTGAATTTCAGGGCCATTTCCAGAATTTTCATGCATGGAGTGGCCACTACAATGATACAAATGTCATAGTGCTTTCCTGTTTTGCAAAACAAAAGAAACATGCTGCATTTATTTGGGTGGGAGGAGGAGAGGGAAGTCTGCCTCTCACGGTGAAAAAGGAACTGAGAAATTATGGAGCCTTTTTGTTTTTCTGTTGGTCAAAAAATGTAGCAAATTTTCAATTGTTGCTTTTGGTGACAAACTCTTCATGAGTCAAAGTTAATAGGGCTAATAGTGCTTTATATTTCTGCTCTTTATGACAGGCCTGTCCCACGACAAATATTAATGAATGAAAGTGCACAATACAACTGAAGGCACTATTATCCTTATTTTACAGATGCAGAAACAGTGACAAAGAAAATTTAAGTGACTTGCCCAAGTTCAGACAAAGTCTGTGGCAGAACTAGGACTTGACCCCACCTCTACTCGAGATTTTGTAAAGCACCTAGTACTATACTAGCTGAGAGCTACCCAGGTAAATTAAATGTACAGCATGAGGCCTTTAATGGACTCCAGAGCATCATTTTCTGCTTTTCCTCATTACTTGATTTCAAAAGGCTTTGCTTGGGTTGAATAAATATTTGACTACCTGTCCCTGTAACCACAAGACTGACTTTTTTCCTAAAACTGCCCACTTTGCATCTGTCTCTCAAGGTTTTTGAAGTGTGTTTACAATTAATTGTTTATAATGAATCAAAAGATGCTCAGTTTAAAATCATTAGGAACTGAATCCTAAAATGAAGTAAAATAAAATAAAATCCTTTCCACCATGAGAACAACAGTCACAGAGCTGACACATCCCTGACTTCCCTTAAAGCCTACCAACAAGAAAGGGAAATTTAAAAAAAATCTTTATACCCCCACAGAGAGAGAAAGTAAGATCCCCAAAGTGGAGTTAATCCAAAACGGGAAACATGCCAGAGACTCCATGATGTTCACTAGTGACCTTGCTATAGCTATTGATTTTATGTAGAAGACACTCAAATGATGGTGGGTGGCAACGTAAAATGCTGAGAGAGAGATAAACGATTCCTTTTCCCAGCCTGTATAACTCAAGCCCAACTTTTTGTAAATAAATAAAAATAAAACTTGTTTCTGTGATTTATTCATTCAAATATCTTTTTTGTAATGTCTAAAACCCCATTCCAGTGCGTGTAGAGTCTTAATGAGAAGTAGGAACATTGGGAGTGCTGAGAGCACTCGCCCTTCAGCCTCATGCCTCCAAACGCTCTCGAGGCATGCATATATCTCATTATGGCCGCACACCCTGTCATGTGTTATTCCTTACTTATTGACAATTTGTCACTGTCACCCTTGACATGTCACTCCACTGCAGAATTGGACTTCAGCGTGAAATGTGACAGTCAGATGAGAGAATTTTGTAATCTGAACTGAAATACCAGACTGAGAGAGACTAATTTCATTCGAACACAAATCTAATGTAACATAAAGGGGAAATATGTTTGCATTTAAAGAGTTTTTTAGTGTTTTTTTCAAAGAGTCTTCCCCCAATCGACTATTATTCTTTAGCATAACACTTTTATTTTTGACGGATGGGGCCTTGCGTTTTAATACCATGCATTTTCAATTAAGTGTCCTGAGATCCATAGATATAACTATTACTTAAACTATAAGTAATGGTTACATATAAAAATTAGGAAACATATTGTGCTTTAGATAAATTACATTCAAATTACTTCTTATTATAAATGGGGTAGAAAATGGATTTTTAGCTCTGGCTGGCCAAAGAGGCAACATTTGTATCTACTTCATTTGTTTAAATATATTTCAAGACAGATTGAAATCCATATTGCCTGACTTTAATTGAGTACTTGAAGCATCAGTGTACTCAAGTTTCATAAACCACTGATGAGCGAGTTTTTCCAGGCTTGATTTAAAAATATACCATCCCTTTTATATGTGAATCATATTCTGTTTATGGAGTAATTCTTAAAACCCATTAAATGGTATAAATCTTAATAATGAAATTAACGCAAATATAGCAATTGTACTGGTGAGGTGACATCTTTTCTCCACTTGATTTTTGTCTAACAAGATCCTTCTGTACAATATTCTAAGGATTTTTAAAAAAACTTCTTATAGGAGAGAACTAGTGTCAGGAAATAGTCTACTGTAGTGCAGACAACCATTGTTCACATTTTCTCATACAGACTGTCTGTGTACTTGAGTTTGGATGTGATATTCCAGTCCTGAGTCCATCTTGAGCAGAGACTATCAATCATATCAAATTAGCTGCTAGTTTACTAGCTTTGTGGCACTGACAAATAATTATCCCGTCATTTTACTAGTGATCTATAGAAAGCCAGATCTGAACCTCGGTTCAGAGGTGAAAGGCCAGGGCATTAACCCATCTTTTCATAACCAGATAATTCTTCTGAGACAAACAAGAGAATTGAAAGTCATTAATTGGTCTAGAAAGCACTACATTGAAGTTGAGATTCTGGCCTCAGTAACACATGGAAGCAAGGAATTTTCAAGGCCATCATTTTTTACCCAAGTCTCATTACATTTTCTAGCATAAAATAAATACATTAAATAAAAAACAAAGAAATCTCTGTCAAACAGCTTTTACTGGCTGAACTGAGCTGAATGTCCCATGGTTTTCTGCAACTCATGTTCTATTTGAGGAGACTGGCTACAGATAAGCTATAGCATTATGAAGTATCATCTGCACTGTGTTGTTGGTTTATTGGGCCAATAAAATATATTACATCAACCATCTTGTCTCTCTAATAACATGGGACCAACAACACTGCCTACAATTTCTCCTATAGGCTTTTAACAGTACTAACATAACTGTCATGATGTCCTACAATGAACATCCAATAGTTGTACACTTTATTTTTGTTATGGTTCTCCATGCTATAGGGGAATGCTGGCTTTGCACTGTACAAACCTTTTGCTGGTTTCTCATTCATTTACTGAATTTTATTTAAAATCTGTAATGATAAAATTATGTTTAATAATAAAAGTCCTTCTCTGAGGAAAAGTAGCATATGTCGAATATCCAAGCCCTCTGAGAGGAAATCTGCATGATTGGATTCTTTGATGCCGAATTGTACCATTATTCTTTGATGCCTCATTAGCAGCTCCAGTGGGGTTTCAAGAGTCAGGAGGAGCAACTTTTTCTGTTCATTCTTTGACTGCAGGCATTCCTAGTTATTGTTTGTATTACAGTAGCTCCCAGACGAAGGACGAGTCCAGTGATTTGAGTGCTATCTTAGAGCATAGAAGAGCATAGTTCAAGGCCTTGCTTTGCCACAGACTTCCTATGTGACCCTGGGTAAGTCACTTAGCTTGCCTGCCCATCCTCATGGGGATGTTATCAGGATAAGTGAATGAAAGACTCAAGTGCTCAGATACTATGAGAAGAGGAGACATGAAATACTTTAGCTGGAGACCCCCCTACCAAGACCAGCATTCAATACAGCTTAGTAAGACAAGCTCACAGTATAACCAAAAAGACGAAGTATTTGCAAAGGTTAACATAATGGGGGGAATAAGTGCATAGGGTATCTCTAACTGCTAAAAATGGAAGAACTCTTCTCTTCTCTTAGGATAGCAGTGATTCCACACAGCTTTCTCTCTTTAGTTAGTGTTTCACCCTACTCTCACAATTGAATAGTACTCCCATTTCACAGATTGGGAACTTAGGCACAGAGCAGGTTTACATTAAAACACCCATGGGCCCTATGGAACCCCTCCAATGGCCTTGCTCCACCATGAGGTGGAACTTTCCAGCCACCTGCATGAACCATTTTCTGAGTTGGTGGAGGAGTCACTACAACTTCTCCTTGGTGAAACTGTGCCTTTCCCTTCCCAGCCCCAGAACTACTTGTTTTTAAGCAGGCTGTGCTTTGCCTGCTGACACTCCCTAGCAAAGCTGGAACAGAAATGGTGGCATTGAGCCCCTCAGTGCTTTGCTGGCCTGCTATTGGAAGAGAAAGCTCTAGCAGTAGATTTCAGAGTTAACCAATTAAGATGAATGGAGGTGATCATACCTGAGAACTATTGTTTCAGGCTCTCTGCAGACTAAGACAGGCACCCTGCATCAGTTATGTTTGGGATGTTTTTTCAAGCTTTTTCTTTAACATGGTGGTATGTAAAAACATATTCTGATATCACCATACATCTCCAGGAGCAGAGGCCTTAAGCCTTAAGCAGAGGCCTTAGTACCACATAATGCCTATTCCTTAAACTGGCAAGGAGAGATTGTGTAACTTGGCCAAAATCTTACAGGAAGCCTGTGGAATTGAACCCAAATTGCCTAAGTCTGAGGCTGGAACCTCATACAGAAACTATTCTTCCTCTCTGCTTAATGTTGGACAGGTAGAACTAATCAAATAGTTTTTGCCTGAAAAATCTTTTCTCATTTTTTTAAAAACCAAATCAAGTTTTCACAGAAAATTTTTTACTTGGACTAATTTTTTGACTAAAGTATTCTTCATAAAACACAAATGTTCATTTCTATAAAATGTTTAATAGGAATTCATTTGGATTTTGCAAGCAGTTCTAACAATGGGAAAATGCCCATTTCCTTGTATGGTGGCACCAGCTATGGTAATTTTAGGAGCAAGGCCTCATAGGCTGTGTATGTTTGTGCGTGTATGTGGGTATCTTCCCTGGCTCCAGTATCACTGTGAGATGTGCTCAGGGACAGTGCCAAATTTGCTGGTCACCCATTACTTTGCTTTTATATGGGACTTTTCAAACATTTCCTGAGGAAGAGAGTTTTTGCTATTTTACAGATAGGGAAGTTGAGGCACAGAGCAACAATCACATAGCACTGCAACGGCAGAGCTGGGGTTAGAAGGCATCAAGGAAACAGATTTATGCTAGCCCATGGGAATCTGATCCCAACCTACATTTTTCAGGGCTCCGTCCTGCTGGGAAAATACATATGCAGTGCTCTCCAAAGTCGATAAATCACGGCATGACACCTCCTTTACAGGCAATTCTGGCTGCAAGGGAGGGCGTTCTACTTCTGTGCTCCCCTGCACGTGTGGTCTATGTTCCATCCATAGACTAGTCCCATATGCAGAGTTAGGTCTGTGTATGTGTGCTGCTGTGACAAGGGGCCATATTTCAATCAGCAAATGCAGACCTTGCTTCTTTGTTCTTCGCTCTCTTGAGTACAGTCAGAGCATGTGCCTATCTGGCAAAAACTGACTCTGTGACACATTTGTATATGTGTGTGTTTCGGGGTGGGGTGTTAAATAATTGGGCTAGGGGGATATTCCAAAACATGGTGTTGGCGTAGATTATCTCATTAGAAAACAAACTCACCCTAATCATAGTCCCTCCCACCCCCAATATTAATTGGGAGATCCTTGTACAGGAAAATGTTGGTCTTTGTATACAGAGGGATCATATCATGCATCTGGGAACTAGTAATACCTATATATATAGGCCTGATGTGGACACACCTTTTTGATTCAGGGCACAGCTTTGAACTAGAGATATTGGGAAATTAGTGAAAATTCAGAAAATAAGAAAAGTAACTGGTGTGGCTGGAGGAATTTGATTGCTGAGGAGAGATGAAAAGAGCCAAATATACTGAATGACTTAACGGCTGACCAAATGTGGGTCTTAAAATTGTTTCAAGTGTAGCATCTGTATGAATGTGGGAGGCCATAAATGCTCGCTTTGGGCCTTCCCACCGTCCTTTTTGGAGATTTCCTGGGGACACACGTGTGTTGTGCAAGCTTCAGAAATCCCCTTCTTGAACATGAAAACGCGTCAGTGCCATCTCTCCACACTGCAGCTGAGATAAGAGAATTTATCGTTCGCTTGTCTCGCAGCCACCCTGCAGACTCATGGGAAGAGCTGCACTCTGTTACTATTGCAATAGTTCAAACTTCATAAGAACTCATTGTGGTTTCTCGCTAAAATTGCAGATAATACGAACTCCATGATACAATCAAGGTCAATTTCAGTATCCTAATGCCTTGAAACTGATACTTGTGGGTACAGAAATCTGTTAGCCTGGTCACAGCAGTGCATAAAGTCAACTATTAGTATTACATGCAAGCTGGTCTTTGCATATGGACATATTTGCATTAGGGGACAATTAACTCATATCAGTTTAGACCAGGGACCTTCCTAAGGAGATAGCCTTTAAAGCTATTATGTCACTGTTTTTTAAACATCAGGTTAATTGAGGACTGCTGTATATTTAATAGGGGGACCTCTGGGACAAGACTACAAGGACTCTTTGTTGTTCAGCAGTCCATTAGGCAGCAACTGCAGTGCTGAAATGGTCATATAAATCCCAGGAGATGCAATCATTAATGGGGCACTAAGCTCCAATTAAGGGCATGGCCCAAAAGACCAAGGTGAAAAACATAGTCCTTAGCACCTGTCCCAGAGGATCTTTCTAATCTAGTTGCTTGATTTCAGCTGCAGAAACACAATTGCAAACAATAAAATATTTACTCTGGAAAATCCCATTCTTTGCGGTCCCGAATGTGAATAGGAGAACAAATCACACCCAAGCTCCTGAGGAAAAACAACTTGTTCTCCTTAATTTTATCCTCTTCCAAAAACAGAATGAAAAAGCAAAAACTCACCCGCGAGAAAACTTCCCAAGTGTGTCAGCTCCATTTCCCAGTTCCTTTGCCCATATTTAAGTGAGATTTCATATGGGCATATCACCCACAAATCTGATATTAAGGTTGTATAATGCTAAATCACGCAGTGGAGAGCTGCTATCACTCCATATTTATGCTTTCTGCTATGAATCTCTTAAAGTGATGACCGTATTCTTTCTATTCAGTGTCATGTAGCACAGCTTTACCCAATGCTGTTTAATGCAGTGAAGTATTGTGATATTTGTTTTCTAAATAATCAGATAACTGAATTATTTTTGGTTGTATAATGGCAAAAGTCCTGCTGTTCTTAATCATGCTAAAATTACATAGACATCCCTTCTGGGAGCTTAACATTTCAGAAAATCAGACCTTAGATGTCTCAAGTTGGACACCTAAAATGAGTGGAGGCTTTTGGAAGTTCTAGCCTTTAGCTTTGGAGAGACTGGGATTCTAGAAAATAAATTGGCAAAAGATTTTCTGCTGAGTTTAAATATACTCCATTCTCTTTGTTAGCTTGTGATATGATGCTTTCTGTTATGCTCTCAGATATAACCTTGCAGTCTCCCCACTACATAACCCTCAGATCGGGCAGTTAATTCCAGAGTGTCATATTAATATGTTTAGTGAGGAGGCACCAGAAAAAGAAAATTAATTTCATTCATTGACAAGTTTGTCAATTTACTTATATTGACTTTTTCATGCCTATACTGAGCATGGCAAAGTTCATATGCTATAGAATACATAGTTATTATTAATTCAGTATATTGAATCTAAAAGAAGACTGTTTAATTCTTGGATAAAATGACTTTCCTTAAGTGTATAAAAATGCAAAATTATGTAAGTGGCTTTTATTGTTACTTGTAAAACAATATCAGTTTACTTGTCATTAGTAGTGATTTTAAACCAGTGAGTTATGCCTAAGGAATAGATGTTAGCAGGATGTTGGATAAGTTAAATGGGAGAAAAGCAGGCTAAGTCTGCTATAAGAAAACTTGGCCCTGATCTTTCAAACGGATACATGTAGACAGACCCTTGTGTGAAGCTAGATCTCTGCACAGGCACTGGGTCCATTTGCATGTATCCTCTTACAGGATCTGGGCCCTTGAATAAAAAAATTATGAGAATAGCTAGTGCTAAATTCTCTCCAATCTTCACCTTCAATGCTGTGGTGCCAAATCGAATAAACAAGCAGGCTGCCCTTTAAAAAACACTGTGACTCATACAAGACCAACTCAAAATAGCATTAGAGAGGAGACTAAAAATCTGTGTTGTTTTGTTTTGCTGTGTCCTACTTTATCAAAGATGTTGAAATTTGGAGTTGAGGGTTGGCTAAGCGATTCTGTTTATGATTTCCCTCTACATAGCACATAGTGCAATAAATGCTGATATTTGGATTCATTTCTTGAGTTCTTGCTTTTTAAGTGCAATACTCTCATATTCCCACCTGAGGTCATTAGCCACAAGGTAGGTTAAAAAAAACAAAGCAGCTGTGTCCGTCCCTCAATTGTGCAAAAAATTGCATCAAATCCTCATTACCGTTTAGGCTAATTATTTTGCTATCATCTAGCATATTACCTTGTAAAATAATTCTCAGTTCTATAGAATGTAAGGTTTATATGTTTACAGCTTGCAGGTAAAATCCTTCTACTTAGACCACTTGTGATGTATGATAAGGAAAGTGTATCTGTCTGATGAAGTTTAATCACTGTGAACTTTAATTTGCAACACAGTTATCAGCACAGCTGAATTATTTTCTTTGAAACATTATTGTTCTAAAGTCATTAATATGCCACATCCACATCTCGGACACAAGTAATATATAGAAGAAGAGATAATTAAAGAAGTGCATTGTAAGCATCAAAGACTAAACAAGTGTTTTCTAACATGAAATATTTAATCACATTGATAAACATAGGCATGTACTGATTAGAGCTGTTTACAAGACAGAATTTTTGTCCTGGGAAAAGTTCTAATATTTAGACACTTATTTTGTCTCCCAAAATGGGACAAAAGTTTAAAATATGGTATTTTTTTTGCTGAAGGTGGGGGCAGGAAGCCTGCATTAATCCCACTGCACTGCTGGCAGTGGCGGGGGTCCTTGGGCCCTTTTAAATTGCCCAGGCCCTTGGGCAATTGCTCCCTTTCTCCCACTACCATTGGCAGACCTGAATACATGAGGACGTGGTCCTCACCTTGGACTTCAAGTGGATCCTCAGAGATGGATCCAAGTGCAGCCCCAATGAAGTTTGCATTGAGTAGCTTGCAAGATTGAGACCTAAGATGAGTGACAGAAGAAAGGGGACGGAGAGGGATGCAATCAGATATAGACCATATAAAAATACGCAATTGTTTCATAGTAATTATAATTCTTGAAAGTTAATGTTCTCTATTCCCATTTGCCTTCCAGCTATTATTACATATTGCCACAGAATAAAGAAAAAAAATTGGTCATCTAGACCATGACATGATTGCATTGTACAGTTAAGAGGGAATGAAGGACTTCCTAAAAGCACATGTTCAATGCACCCTGCTTTGTCAGAGGGTTTTTGTACCGTAGCAAGGATTTTTTTTTTTTTAAAAAAAGAGCATTAAATTAATTTTGTGCCAGTGCATATTATATATGGACAAGGGACTAGATGAAATGATTAGGATAATAGCCTTAGAAAAGATCACATCTCCCTACTGTGCTAATGTATTTG
Organism: Rafetus swinhoei; assembly: GCA_019425775.1. Classification (NCBI taxonomy): domain Eukaryota; kingdom Metazoa; phylum Chordata; order Testudines; family Trionychidae; genus Rafetus; species Rafetus swinhoei. Next base: position 108,788,494 of record CM033446.1, read on the forward strand.
ACTACATATGGCAACCCTTTTAGGCCACTGTTCACAGTGAATTGTAACAACTTCCTGCAAAGATCTAAGTTCTGCATCTTTTGAATGGCAAATTATTAGAACTAGGTCAGATGTAAGAAGAAATAACCATTTGAAAACCACTTTTGGTTGCTCACATTAATAAAACTCTGTAATAAAGCAAGTAATTTTACTCTCTCTCTCTCTCTCTCTGGTTCTAATTACAAACCCACAACAAAGGGATAACACCTCCTATTCTATTGCCAAATATTACAGGTAAACTAGCTCCTGGCCTTAGGAAGTCTCTCAGGGATTTTCTCAAAGGCTCTTCATTAATTCTACACTTTGAAATCAACTGAGCAATAGAAAGTACAAAATTCTGAACTGAACCAGAACATTTCACAACATTTACATAGCAATTTTTCACATGTAAACCTCAAAGAATTTTGCAAAGTAGGGTGGTAAGTATCATTATGACAAATTTATAAGATAGGGCAACTGTGACAGAGATTAAGTGCCTGATCTAGCTTCCATTAGAGTCCCACAGGAGTCTGCCTGTCCCTTGACTTCAATGGGAATTGGATTAGGCACTACAGGACTTGCCCCAGGTTATAAAAGCCAGAACTAGTATGCAGCAGAGCCAGAACTAGTATGCAGCCTCCTCGTTCAAAGGCCTGTGCTCTGGGCACTGGACCATATTGGCTTTCCAGTATTTTTTCACTTTTAAATTGCCTTTCTATAATACTGTTAATCTCTAAGGGACCTGAAAGCAACATGTAAACCTTGGGGCTACTCCTGAGAGGTACCTTAAATTAGTCGTCTTGGTTTTTAAAGCTCTTAAACATTTTAAGTTCTAGACCACCATCTTTTCCTTCTTCTTCTGGGTACTGGCCCTTGAATGCCTCTAACAGAGACTGCGTTGCAAACTTTATGCTATTGTGTGTTTATATTTTAATTCAGAGGTCCTTTTGCTGTCATGAGCGTTGTGGAGTGGGCCTCCCACTTAACATCCATCTCAGCTCACCAAGGGATTTTTATTTCAGGATTTTCCATGGTGAACTTATTTATTGCACCCTTTGCTTCCCTCCCCTGTCAAATCCTTTTCCTTCTTTTTCTCCTGAACGGCCTTTATATGGATAGGTGAGGTGTGGAATGTGTCCCATTCTGCCTGAGCTGTACAATGTGAGTGGCTTGGTTGGGGGATGCTTGATTAATAAAGACTAGGATTTTCAAAAGAGCCTGAGAAAATGAGAGGCTTAACTGTGCATTTCAATGGGATTTGGGTGCCTGACTCCCTTAGACACTTTTGAAAATCCAAGCCAACATTATTACTGGTGCCTTCAGAAGGTCAGTCTGTGTTCTATGCAATTCATACTACTATGAAAGGCTACTTACCTTATATTGGCTCCCAGCTAGAAGAGTGTCTGCTATAACTCATTGTCCTTAGTAAAATGTCAGTGCTGCTGGAAACTTGCAGTAGGTACCTTGTTAGAGCTATGATGAAACACAGTGTAAATGCATTGAATTTGGTGGGGGTTATGTGGCATTCTATGACTAACCGAGCTAACTAATCTTTTATAGGAGGTGTCTATCTCTCTTGGATATGATCAGCTGCAAAAGACTGAGCTGCGTATTTAAATTGTCATATGTTTTTGTTTTAGTCAAGGGAGGGAATCATATTCTACTGTATATGAATGGAGCAGCTCTAGCAGCAAAATGGGTAGAAAGAAATACTTGTATATTCGCTTAGACCAGGGGTGAGCAATAATTTTCACAGGGAATGGCCACTTACTGAATTTTATTATGTGGCCACAGGCCAGCTCCACCCCCAGAAGGGGCGGGATCTGGGGTAGAAGGGGCGGGACTAAGGACTAGCCTTCCCCCAGAGTTGTTGGAGGCTATGTCTAGACTACAGGCTTCTTGCGCAAGAAGCATTTTTCGGAAGAGATCTTCTGCAAAAACTTCTTGTGCAAGAGCGCGTCCACACTGCAAAAGTGCATCAAAAAAGCGACACGCTTTTTCGAAAGATAGAGTCCAAACAGTCTGGACACTATCTCGCATGTAAACTGTGATTGCTATGGACAGAATGGCCACCAGGGCACCTGTGCTTTTTCCTCTTCCCTCTTCTTCTGAAAAAAAACTCCCTCTTTCCCATCCACACACGCCTTTTTGCAAAAGAGCTCTGTTTTGCACAAAAACTCCTCTGTTCTTTCAATTTACTCTCGAAAGAACGCACTTGCAGTGTGGATGTTCCGCGGGTTTTGTCGGAAAAACGGCCGTTTTTTCCGACAAAACTCTGTAGTCTAAACATACTCTGAGGCTGGAAGTTTTGAATTAAAAACACAGCAAAGGGCTCATGATTCATAGCCCCACCACAATCGCATTTCTGGCAGATGTCAAGGGTTGCTGTGGCTATTTAAAGGGCTCCTGGTTGCGGCACTTGCCAAGCAGGGGCCAGAGCTGCAAGCCCCGCAACAACCCTGGGCAGCTGCCAGACAACACCATAGTGGCAGGGCTGGGGGCTGCAAGCAATTGAAAGGGCTCATGGTTCATGGCTCTGCTGCTACCACATTGCCTGGCAGCCACCCAGGTTTGCTGCAGCTATTTAAAAGGCTTTTGACACTGGCTTCCGCTGGGATAGTGCTGCGACCGTAACCCATGAACCACCTGGAAATTCAGTGGCATGGGCAATAGGATGTAAACAGAAAGCAGTCAGATGCAGTCTGCGGGCCGGATCAAAGTGTTAGGGAGGCTGGATCCATGCCTCCCCTGGGTTGCATCTTGCCCAGCCATGGCTTAGACTCTCTAGCCAAACAAAAAAGTGGAACTGTACTGAGGAATTGTAAATATGCACAGACCACAAAAGATTTTTGTTTCAAAATAATCTTCATTACATGAGGACTATCATAATTGTCATTTCAATCATGACTTATTCTAGTCTTTTAAAGGGGGTATAACAGCATTCACTGTCTGAGACTGAATTACTGTCATTATGTTAAAGGTGCACTTTATCACTTAGCTTTTCTCCATCATAAATGCTTGCATGCCACTTTTTCACCACTACAAAATTTTAAAACATAACATGACAAAGTGACTCCATGTCACTAAAACTGTTCAGAGCAAAGGAATACAAAAGACAATTTCCCAGTGCTAATCTCTCTATTTAGCTAAAGCAACCAGAAGCAACTCTCATCTTTTGTGTGGACTTCTTTCCTTGTTTCCACATACAGTATTCCTTAAGAAGCCCAAGGATGTGCACAGATCTAGTTTAAACCCTGATTCATGGAATGATGAGTAGATTCTGGGCTAGACAGATTTATTTTACAAAGATTTTGGAGATGGGGAGATTCTCCTCTTTCATTTATTTTTAATCAAAGGACTTACATTAGAATATTGCAAGAATTAATGAGGATTTTTTTTAAAATATTCATCTCATAAAAAGAGTTTGTGACATATAAAATGTTTCTCTAGTGATCTCTTTTTTTAATGCTTCATAATGGGACTGTAAAAATGCCAACAGCCAAAATCAATAGTTTCCCTTACAGAAGGCTCTCAGAAAAAGATTATTGTGGATGTTGGGCTCATAGGTAGTCAGTTCTGTCTGAATGCAAATGAATGAAATAGAGAAATAATATGATAGATCAAGCATTGTTTCCATCACTCCATTGTGTACCCCTTTGCAGCACATTTAACTCATCTAAACTTAATCAAACATTGCAAGGTGTGGAGTTAAGAGTTCAGTTCAGGGGAATATCAAAGGGTTGGGATGCTGAACGAATCTTTCTGTACTATGCGAACTTGAAAAAGTGGATTCATTTCACAAGAATGGACTTTCTCCTGTGCAATTTCTGGCATTTCCAGTTATGGGTCAAAATTCTATGAAGACAATCTGTTCTGTGGTACTGACATTTCTGGTGCCAGTCCTAAAAGTAATGGGGGATGAGAGAGAACCCTCCACCAGCCTTCTCATTTCTCTGACAATTGTGAGGCTCCAGGAGAAGACTTGATTCAAGTTCAGTTATTAAAGATCCAAAGGTTCACAGGTATTCTCATTTAATCTAAATCCGTTAATCTATCCCCAATCTGGAATTCTACCAGCTGTTTTCAAAAAATCTTGTTTCGATGATGTAAGAATGTCCTTTTTGTGTTTGCCTCTGAAAAGTAAAATTCCACTTTAAGGGCAAATCCTGACCTTTTTTCTCCGTTCTTCTGTCCTTACTCAGGGAAAATACATATTGATTTAAAATAAGTAAGAACTTGGGTTCTGGACCATACATGGGTTAAGTTTAGAGGTGCAAACAACAGCAGTGATGTTGTGGTTGTTGTCTACTACAGGCCACCGAATCAGGTGGATGAGATAGATAAGGCTTTCTTCGGACAACTGAGAGAAGCTTCCAGATCGCAAGCCCTGGCTCTCGTGGGGGACTTTAATCACCCTGACATCTGTTGGGAGACCAATACAGCAGTACACAGGCAATCCAGGAAGTTTTTGGAGAATGTTGGGGATAACTTCTTGGTACAAGTGCTGAAGGATCTGACCAGGGGCCGTGCGCAGCTTGACCTTCTGCTCACAAACAGGCAGGAACTAATAGGGGAAGTAGAGGTGGGTGACAACCTCCGAAGCAGTGATCATGAGATGTTAGATTTCAGGATCCTGACCAAAGGAAGAAAAGAGAGTAGTAAAATACACACCTTGGACTTCAGAAAAGCAGACTAGGACTCCCTCAGAGACCTGATGGGCAGAATCCCCTGGGATGCTAACATGAAGAGGAAAGGAGTCCAGGAGAGCTGGCAGTATTTTAAAGAAGCCTTATTGAAGGCACAGAAAGAAACCATTCCAATGCATAGCAAGAGAAGCAAACATGGTAGGAGACCAGATTGGCTTAAAGGGGAAATCCTTGGTGAAGTTAAGCACAAAAAGGGAGCTTACAAAAAGTGGAAACTTGGACAAATGATCAGGGAGGAGTATAAATGCATAGCTCGAGAATACCGGGGGGTTATCAGGAAGGTGAAAGCACAATGGGAATTGCAACTGGCAAAGGATGCGAAGGATAACAAGACAGGTTTCTACAGGCATGTTAGCAAGAAGAAGGTGATCAGAGAGGGTGTGGGGCCCCTACTGGATGAAGGAGGTAACCTAGTGACAGCTGATGTGGGGAAAGCTGAAGTACTCAATGCTTTCTTTGCCTCTGTCTTCACGGACAAGGTCGGCTCCCGGACTAATGCACTAAGTGACACAAGATGGGATGAAGATGGACAGCCCTTGGTGGGTAAAGAACAGGTTAGGAACTATTTTTGAAAAGCTTAAAAGTACACAAATCCATGGGTCTGGACTTAATGCATCCGAGGGTACTGAGGGAGTTGGCAAATGTCATTGAGGAGCCTTTGGCCATTATCTTTGAAAAGTCATGGAGATCGGGAGAGATCCCAGATGATTGGAAAAAGGCAAATGTAGTGCCCATCTTCAAAAAAGGGAAGAAGGACATTTCAGGGAACTATAGGCCGGTCAGTCTTACCTCGATCCCTGGAAAAATCATGGAAGGGATCCTTAAAGAATCCATTTTGAGGCACTTGGAAGAGGGGAAAGTGATCAAGAATAGTCAGCATGGATTTACAAAGGGCAAGTCGTGCCTGACCAATCTGATTAGCTTCTATGATAAGGTAACTGGCTCTGTAGACATGGGAAAGTCAGTGGATGTGATATACCTTGACTTTAGCAAGGCTTTTGATACAGTCTCCCACATTATTCTTGCCAGCAAGTTAAGGGAATGTGGATTGGATAAATGGATGGTAAGATGGACAGAAAGCTGGCTAGAAGGTCAAACCCAGCGGGTATTGATCAATGCCTCGATGTCAGGATGGCGGTCGGTTTCTAGCGGAGTGCCCCATGGTTCGGTTCTAGGACCGGTTTTGTTCAATATCTTTATTAATTACCTGGATGAGGGGATGGATTGCACTCTCAGCAAGTTTGCAGATTACACTAAACTAGGGGGAGAGGTAGATACAATCGAGGGCAGAAATAGGGTCCAGAGTGACTTAGACAAATTGGAGGATTGGGCCACAAGAAATCTGATGAGGTTCAACAAGGACAAGTGCAGAGTCCTGCACTTGGGACGGAAGAATCCCAAGCATTGTTACAGGCTGGGGACCAACCAGCTAAGTAGTAGTTCTGCAGAAAAGGATCTGGGGATTACAGTGGATGAGAAGCTGGATATGAGTCAACAGTGTGCCTTTGTAGCCAAGAAGACTAATGGCATATTAGGTTGCATTAGGAGGAGCATTGCCAGCAGATCCAGAGATGTGATTATTCTCCTTTATTCGGCTCTTGTGAGGCCACATCTGGAGTATTGTGTCCAGTTCTGGGCCCCCCACTACAAAAAGGTTGTGGACGCATTGGAGAGGGTCCAGCGGAGGGCAACCAAAATGATGAGCGGGCTGGAGCATATGACTTATGAGGAGAGGCTGAGGGAGTTGGGTCTGTTTAGTCTGCAGAAGCGAAGAGTGAGGGGGGATTTGATAGCAGCCTTCAACTTCCTGAAGGGAGGTTCCAAAGAGGATGGAGAGAGGCTGTTCTCAGTAGTGATGGATGGCAGAACAAGGAACAATGGTCTCAGGTTGCGGTGGGAGAAGTCCAGGTTGGATATTAGGAAAAACTATTTCACTAGGAGAGTGGTGAAGTACTGGAATGGGTTACCTAGGGAAGCAGTGGCATCTCCATCCCTAGAGATTTTTAAATCTGATTGACAAAGCCCTGGCTGGGTTGATTTAGTTGGGATTGGTCCTGCCTAGGGCAGGGGACTGGACTTGATGACCTTCTGAGGTCTCTTCCAGCTCTATGGTTCTATGATTCTATGATGTGGCCCTATGTATAATATGAAAACTATGGGAATTAGAGAGCACATCTGGTAATTGAAAAGATGTAAGCAAACCATATGTATTAGGCTAACAGAATAAATCATGGAGTGTACCATACAAAACCAGACAGAAAAGTACAATAAAACATTTAAAGACAAGAATGGATTTTAATTTTAGGAGTAGTATAAAACAATATGATGATGATGATAACCAAGTTAGCCTTGTGCATGTATAATCCAAACAGGACACAAATTAAAGCTATAAATAGTACTTAATTTGCAATACCAATATAGTCTAAAAATATTGACTAAAAAATTATCAAAATGATTCAAAAGAACCTGTCTGGAATGTTCAGGACGGTTGTGGTATAGTTGAAAAGACCTCTCTGAGATGAGGCAGGGAGAGAAATTGGAATAGAATGTTGTAATTTCTGAACCTGTGTTTAACAAAGAAAAACTTTGCAAACTCTTTCATCACCATTTAATTACATTAAAACTAATAAGGTAAAATGTCATATTAAAGATGTATGACAAGTGACAGGATTTTTGTAAAGTAGTTTTGTAAATACTCCATCTTGAAGACATTTAGAAGTATCATCTGTCTTAGGGCAGGTCCACAATACAAGGACAGGTCGAGTTAAGCTACCCAATTTCAGTTATATTAGTAGAGTAACTCAAATCCCTACAGCTTAGATATACTTACCGCATGGTCCACACTGTGAGGGGTCAACGGAAGAAAAATCTCCTGTCAACTCCCCTTCCTTATCTCAATTTGCTAGAGTACCAGAGTCAACAGGGGAGTGATCGGCAGTTGATTTAGCGGAGTTTCACTAGACTCACTAAATCGACTGTCGGTGGATTGATCACTGCAGTGTCAATCCAACCCAAAGTGGAGACAAGCCCTTAGCTATGGTAGGTAAGGGATCATGTCTGCTGTCGCTCACTGTCATATTTTTATGCTTTGCTTTTATAGCCTTGTATTTTAAATATACATTTGGTATACATCATGTCTAGCATGAAAGCATGCACTTATTATCTGTTCTGGAATTTCATGCATCTCTGTGAGCTGGCCAGACTAGAAAATGTATGCATTTGTCCAATGGCATTAGGGCATGGTTGGTTCACTGAGTTCACTCTATTTCTGGGGCTTTGAAAAAGCGGGGGCTGGAGGCTTAGTTACTTTGACTCTTGAAGTTTAACATTACATGCACTTAAAGACTGGTGAGGTCATTGGTAGTACTCTTTTGGAGACTGATGCATGAAATGCCAAGTGCTCAAAAGTCACATTAAAATCACTTAAAATTCTGCGTGTTCAGCACATAACAAGACTGGGCCCTGTAACACGACTGCTTGAAACAAAATTTGAGAGGCCATGTGTCTATTGAAGGATAGACTGATGCTAGCTTGATAGAGCAAACATTCCTTTGGGTTCTGTGTTGAATCAAGGTGGTGTGAATCTTGCCTAAGGCCAAGTTATCCAGCAAGTTTCAGAGTGACCTCTGTTCCCACTGTATTTGGATTTACTGAGACAAAAAAGAGTTCTACTGAGTAACTAGAGAATTCTCTGTTGGGAAAACTAAATACTGAAAGCCCTTTTGTATTAGGTTGGCAAGGTTTGTTACATTGGCAATAAAAGGTGCAAAAGAAGTAGTAATCACAAGTGAGTGACTATTAATTTGAACAATATTAGGTATGATTATGGCTATATTTTAAGCAGTCACATGCATTTACAAAGGAGACTGAATGCATCAATGCAAGAACAAAGAAATCACAAAAAACTTGAAAGTGGAGAGTAATTACTGATTTGAATAAAAATAATAACAAAAAGTAATAACCCTAAATAATGGAGGGGGAGGATGACAGTCAAGTTAGATCAACGTGCTTGCATGACAGGGTAACACCATTTCAGATGTAAGAACAAGGAGGCAATACAAGTGCTTCTAAAAATATTGTTTTCTGTCTCTACAAACGGAATAATACTGTACATAATACAATGGTGGAATATGACAGTACAAAAGGTACTTCTGCTCTGAGTGCTTTCTTTGCCTCAAAGCTTTGTCTAATCACACTGTGCACAAACATCACCAAAAGCTACAACTTTAACAACCTGCATTTTGCAAGGATGAAGTATTCTCATCTTTACTGGGGAGGAGGAGAACATTTAGTACAATTTGTATTAAATAGGGGTAGGGCTTTTTTTTTTTTAATGGTGTGTGTTTGTGGTGGTATGTTTTTGTTTAATTTGTTATGGTCAGCTAACTTTTACCTATTTCCTTTGCTTGCAATAGCATCTCTTGATCATGGTAAGGGCAAAGCAGATCAGATGGGGATAGCTCACAGATGAACTTGGGCAATAAGCCAGCCATGTTGCCAGCAGATGTTTCATGGTATGTGGGTCAGTGGGAGTATTATTAGCCATTTTTCCCCTTTTCAGCACAGTCAAAACTCTCAAGCTGACAATTTGATACTAGGAGCACAACCCTTCCACCCGAAAACTATTTGTTATAAAAATATACTTAATTGTTTGGTACCCTTGGGATTGATGTAGCAGGCTGAGTGAGCAACTGTTTTGTTGGAAAGGTGGACAGGGTATATTTTCCTCCAGTGTTCTTTGGTAGCACACTGACCTGGATTGAAACCGGGTTTATGCTTCTGTGAGAGGACCAACTTTCATAAAGCAAAGTGGTCACATGTTTACATGGAACCGATGCCTTTACTTGAGATCACATGATCACAGTCCACAGACTGGGAAAAGGACAGCAAATCACTGGAAGCAAATCATTTGCCTTACAAGATTTATTGCAATGTGAAAATAGAAGACAAGTGATGTGATGCCAGAATTTTAACCAGGTCCCTCCTCCCAAATTATCCACCTCAGTCAGTGATATGTGACATTGTCTGGGACAGACAATTGCTTATATAATTGCTAACAGTAGCGGTTGGAGGAATCAAGAGAGGAGCTCCCTGTGCAGCTGCTACCTCAGGCCATGATGCAGAAAGTGCTTAAGTCCATCCCTGTGTCAAGCTACTTCTGCTCCCCTCGCCTGTCTAATCCGCTAAAGGCACTAGCTCCTTCAGCAAGATGTAATAACTCAACTCCTCTGTGGATCAGCACAGAGGGGAGCCACGCAGTCATCAGTGGGCTACACAAGCTGTTTGCCCAGGAAGCACTGTGGCTGGTGACATTAGATACTATCTTGGGGGATACCTTCATTCTTCTCCTGAACTCAGCACCTACACAAAGAAGTTCTTGCGCAAGGAGCCACCAGTGTAGACATAGCCCTGGGGTTTAGAGCCAAAGCTGGAACGTCTATACTGCTGTGGGCGCTAGGATGCCCTGCTGCAAGTTTCAAAATGCTGTGTGGCTGTACCTTTCGATAAGAAAGCCAGCATCATTCTGATCAACTACTTCTCCTGTTTTTCCTCCACTAAGCCTGCTTCCTGTGCTACTTCGAAATAAAGCTTCCACACTACAGATCCCCATTGAAATAGCACAGACCTATATCAAAATAGCATGTCCACACTTATTGGAGCCTAAATCGCATTTAAAGTCCTCCCCTCCACTCCGAAGTGCTCTGGGCAGGGCATCAGGACAGCAGTCACTTCCTGTAGCTGCTTCTGAGGCTAGCTGAGGCTCATGCTTAAAGGGGCTCCCCTCTACAGCTGTGTCTCAGACTCTTCTCCACTCCCTACCTCCTCGAGGGACAGCAATTTACACCACAAGCTCTACTGGCCCTTGCAGATGCCACAGCGATTCCCCCATAGAGCCAGACCTGCTGCAAAGCAGTCTCTGGCTCTTAGACCTCCTGCTGCAACTCCCGGCACAGTTTATGCAGGCTGCCCATGCAGAACCATGACAACCAGCTCAGAGTGGGGCACTTCCTCACCCCATCCCAGATGCTCTTCATTCCCCACAGTCCCTTCCATCCTTCCGTGCACACCATGCACTGCCGCTTCTGGTGCCGGGAGACTAGCTCTGACTTGTGGGATAGGATGTTTATGGAGCAATGGGATGACTAGCACTGGCTCCAGAACTTCCGCATGTGGAAGGCCACTTTCCTGGCTCTCTGAGAGTGGCTCACCCCTGCTGCTCCAGCATCCTCCTTTAGAACTGTATCACCATTGCACTTTGGAAGCTCGCCATGCCGGACAGCTACTGGTCCATCAGGAACAAGTTTGGTGTGCGGAGATCAAGTGGGGCCATGCTCATGCAGATATGACTCTTTTACTATTGTCCTAGTAGGGTGGTGAAGCACTGGAATGGGTTACCTAGGGCAGTGGTGGAATCTCCTTCCCCAGTGGTTTTTCAGTTCCAGCTTGATAAAGCTCTGCCTGGGATGGTTTACTTGGGGTTGGCCCTGCGTTAGAAAGGGGGGGTGGACTCGGGGACCCTGTGATTCTATGATTCTATAGGTGGTGAATGCCATCAACCCCATCCTGCTGTGCAGGGTCATCACCCTGGGTGACATGGATCCCATCATCACTGGCTGTGCCACCATGCGCTTCTCCAGCTGTGTGTGTGGGGGGAATTAATGGCACCAACTTCCCCATTCTGGCCTCCAACCACTGTCCCTTGGACTTCATCAATAGGAAGGAGTACTTTTTCATGGTGCTGCAGGCCCTCATGGACCACAGTGGCCGGTTCCCAGACATTTATGTCGGGTGGTCGGGGAAGGTGCATGAAGCCTGCATATTAAGGAACTCCAGCCTCTTCCAAAGGATGCATGTCAGTACATTTTTCCTCAAATGCACCATCAGGGTTGGGAAAGTGGACATGCCTATGTGCATCATGGGCAACTCGGTCTACCCCTGGCTTCCCTGGTTAATGAAGCCTTACATAGGACACCCGGACGCAATCAAAGAATGCTTCAACTCCAGGCTCCGCAGGTGCCGCATGGTTGTGGAGGGCACCTTTGACCATCTCAAAGGGAGGTTCCGGTGTCTCCTCACTCGCCTGGACCTCAGTGACCAGAACATTTCTCAGCTGGTGGTACCTGCTGGGTGCTTCACAATCTCTGTAAAAACAAGGGGGAGACTTTCCTGCCAGGGTGGGGGGCAGAGGGTGAGTGGCTTGCCAGGGCTTTTGAGTAGCCGTGCACTGCTGCTGTTCAGTGAGCTGTGCTCCTCCGGGAGGCCCTGAGGGAGAGTTTCAGCCAAGGGCCCCTGTGAGAATCTTCCCCCGGGTCTCCCCACAAGGGGCCTCTGCATTTTCCCTGTGTGCCTTTCCTCTCCCACCCCACCCTTCCCTTGCTGTCCCATCCCACCTTCCCCTCTCCCCTGCAGACCAAATAAAAAGACTTTTTGGTTTGAACACAAAACTCTCTTATTGTTAGTTAGGGAATATATAACTGCAGAGAGACTGGAGAAAGAACCTGGGAGGGGAAATGAGGGAGGATTGGTGCGAAGGAGGGGCTCAGGGATGGGGCTGGGACTGATGCCTGCCTCAGGAGTCTCTGGATGCCTCGGCTGCATGAGAGGTCACACCGCCACATGTGTGTGGCTTTTGATGATCCTGGGGTGGCTAGGAGGAGAAGCCAGGTGCCTGTGACTGGGGGAAGGGAAATCGTTCCCATCTGATGGAGAGAAGAGTGCAATATGCACTGGAATGCTCTACTTAGGTAGGGAAACCTTGAAGACAAACTGACTTCTTGCAGGGTCTTTCACAGGTCCTCCCTTGCACAGCATTTTTCCTACCGTAGTTTTATCACCATAAACTGTTTAGACTGATACAGTGGTCATTTAGCTGAGAAACAGGCTTTAGTGTCAACAGTCTCGTGATCCCATATATCCTGTGCTTTGAAATAAATGAGAGACGGCAGCAGCTTCAGCAGCATCATGCTAGCAGAGCGCAGGGATCAGGTGAGCTCCCCCAACACTTACATGACTCAGCCCGAGGTGGTAACAGTTATTAAGAGGGCTGTGAAACACTTGTGTGCAGGTTTCTGTGGTAACCATGGTGCTCTATGTACAAAACTTGCCTTGGCAATAGAAAGAGTTGAAAATTAAACTCCTCTATTGCCTTAAAAAGGGGGAAGAGAGAGAGAGAGAGAGATTACTTCCTTAAGAACTTTGGATAACACCCCATAACTTCACCCTCCCATCTCACCTCTTCTAAGCGTATCCTCCTTCTAATGCCCCAAATCCCCCAAAAGGCAGAAAGCTGAATTATCAGCAGGATCTGCCAAATTTAACAAGCTCAATCCTAGACTGGGTCAAATTCTATTCTTAGTTTAATTCCAGGGAAATTCCATTTGACTTCAGAGTTTGATCCACTGTATTTCTTACCAACCCAGCCTCCCCCCGTTTATTCTGCTGTGTTGCAAATCTAGCCATTTACTGTTTGGGGGACTGGGATGTGAAATCTGTTTGGGTCATGGGAAAAGGAGGGGGGGCGGGAACTCAGACATATCTGTTTCAGTGCAATCTAGTTTCTTGGCCATGCTAACACAAAAAGAGATGTAGCAGAGCGCTGGCTGCTCTTGGTGCATTCCTTCCTGGTTGCTTTTCTTATTAACTAGGAGTTGGATGGAGTTACAGAGGCCTGGCCTATGTCTAACATGTAAGTCAACCTAGCTAAGTTGCTTAGGGTTATGGAAAATTTCCTACCCAGAGCACCATAGTGAGGTCAACTTAACCCCTGGGGTAGATGTGACTAGGTTGATGGAGGGATTGTTCTGTTGACCTACGTTCTGCTTTCCAGAGAGGTGGGTTGCCTGCTTCAATGGAAATACTCCTTTTGTCAATGTAGGAAGCATCTACACTACAGTGCTACAGCAGCCCAGCTGCTGTGTTGTTGGTGTGCAGCTATAGTTGTTGTAGTGCAGATGTACCCTCGGAGGGTCCTGGATGAGAGGAAGGGACAAGATGTGGCAGAGAGAAGGTCCTGGATTGAGACTGGTGGACTTTTTGCTTGAGGTGGTAGAAGATGCAAGTGTAATCCTTGTAGGGATCAGCGCTGGATATGAAGATGGAGGTGCCGGGTTGCAATTTATTTCTTCTGTGTGCTCATTTCTTCTCACCTCAATCTACTACCACAGTGAGAATTAATTTCAGGGAAGGTGAGACAGGAGCAGCCAAGCTACTCCCTGTTCTGCATAAAAAAATAAAACCCAGAGACGAATGATCTGGAAAGGTAGCATTTTTATCAGAGTTAGAGACATTTCTCCCCCAGCTCCTTCCCCTTTTAGTGTGTATACAGGCTGTAAGAGTAACATATTCACATGTTATAGTGCTGTGTAGCCTCTGTGCATGCAGAGAAATCAGAGAATTAGGGGAGAAAATGAACAAGTGGTGGGAGCCTTGTCTAAAAATTACAGATGCTCTGGTTTAAAGGGGACAATTTGCCTATGCAGTGAAATGGTTCTGTGAAGACATCAGGAAATTTGGGAACTTGAATTCAGAATGGATGCATTTGAAAATGCAAGCTGCCTTGAGCTCCTGAAGTAGCCTCCAAGCTCCAGAACTGATGTTTTGTAATTTTGCCTTATCATCTGCTTGGGTTTATCATGGTGGTAATAGGGATAATGACAAAGAGTCAGTCATTTCCACTTAGATGCCAGTTTTTAAGTAATAATAAGCTCACAGCGGGTTCAATTTGGTCTGTGCTGAGAGTACCTGGGGTTATTTTCCCTTTGCTTTCTTATGGTAAATTATCTCAGCCCACCAGGGCCAAGCTGATTTTCTAGCTCTAAAAACAGAGGAGATGAGCATGTAGCACTGCGCTGCACACTTTGCTGCTTTCCCCTTTGTTGTTTTCTTTATGACATTTCAGAAGAGAAAATTCCCTAACTCACCCTTTGCAGTTGGAAGCCAGGTCATAACAAAAAATGTAAACTCATAGAGGACTATCTTCCCCCACGCCCTTACGCCACACAAACCTCCTCTGTATTGCAGTCCCTAATGGGGACATTGAAAACCAGTGCTTATGATAATGCCCTTGTTCCCATGGACACCACAGCACTGCAGAACCAAGATTAATGGAGGACCATTGAGACCGGTCCTAAAAGATTGTCCCTCTTGTGTATTATGGTCTGTCATGCTGCATCCATTAGCACGGGAGCAGAGGGGTCCTCATCGTGTTGGTATCTCTGGGACCAAATTGAGCTGCTGCAAGATGGCATTTCCGTAGCACATCAACAGATCATTTCACCACTGCTTAAGGCATCGTAAATTGGACTTATAGCTCAGCTGTTGGCATAAATAAGTCCCTTTGATAGTTAGTGGAAGACGTTATGACACTCCAGGGTACAGGAGGGGACATTGGCACTGTCATTTTTTTTCTCCAGCCCTGGCACCCTGGTGCCTCTGATCTTTCTGAAGATTCAGGGCACGCGCTCTTCATTACGGTTTAGGCACCAGGGACTTGTTTTTTTTGCAAGATTAATGAGCGCCACGGAAATTCTCCAGCGCATCTCGATAATTAAGTCTTTGTTTATCAAAAAACAAGTTATATTAGGAGCAGAAAATTCGCAGTAATTATTCATAATTCTAACAATTCAAGTATAGCTACCTCATTTGCCTGGGTAATTCTGCTTTTTAATTTCTTGCATACATTTGCATATTAATTTTGCCCGTCGGCTGCAGCAGGCTTTGACAGTTTGTTACTATGTGATGGTTTTCGCAGGGGTGCGACTCAGTTGGGTGGCATTTCGACTGGGTGCAATGATAAATTATGAATTTTCTAATTTGCTGCATAATGAAGTAACCCTTTCCAACCCAATTAAAAATAAAAAAAAAGAAAAGACTGTATCTTTTAAAAAAAATACTTCCCAGGTATTTCACCTTTCCTTTTGTTGTTGTTTTTCTGAAGGCTGCTGCTGCTGGGGTTTTTTTTTGTTTTTTGTTTTTTACTTAAAAAGCAGATGACTGCATTTGCAGCCTTTCAGAATGACTGTGCCTTTCCATACATCAAACATGATTCATGATTCATGTATCCTCAGACTGTATGCATACTTTAAATTGGCCACTCCTCAACCCACAGGGCAAACAGGGATGATTGCAAAAAAGTCCGAGCTTCTTCTCTGAAGTCCAATTTGGGCAGCAGTGATCGTGTCTATGTGTGTGTGTGTCTGTGTGTGTCAGGGAACAGGGATTTCAAATAAGGGAAATAAATGCTGTGCATTTCTATTTCACACACATTCAAGAGGCTATACTCTTATAAACTAACTGCTGAATTACAGTGTTGACTTCTTCCTAATTTCTTAAAATGGTTGTTGAAATAAAATAAATATATATATTTATTACCTCAGCATTGTAAAAAAAAATCTATAGAGATTAATTTGTGGGTGAGAGGTAGGAGATTTTAGTTCACTGTTGGTAAGTGCATCGCTACATTTAGTAATTTTATGTCCCTAATGCAGTACTTAGAAAAACACAAGTATTGCGGGTAGAATTTGTGGTATTTCATTATACAACTGCAGACATGCAAAACATTTCAGAAATACCATAGACCTGATGCCATCCCGACTTTTAAAGAATGTGAAATAACCCAGCCAATCTGTTTAGCATGATGCAAATACTGTAATTATACAATTATGCTGCATTTTTAATATAAAACAATTCCTATATATTTTGCTGCTCTTTTAAAATGCTACATTATGAAGGCATGAAGCAATTATTGTTATCACAGGCTACACCACAGCCACACAGCAACAGATCACAAAAGATTTTGACACTAATACACCACAACCAAAAGCACAACCTTAATGCAAAACAACCACAAAAGTGCAGATCACATCACATTAATTCACTACATTCATGCAGCACATAACCATAACGCAATACAAGCACAGAGTCATCTGTGCTCGCACAGCACAGCCTGGCAACACGTCACACAAGAAACTGATACCACATTGCACTAATACAATAAAGAGCAGACCTACTCAAGCGCAATGTAGTCAACATTACAATAATACACAGCACACAATATAAATCCAGCACAACCTCTCACCACAGAGTTCACAATGATATAACATTAGCATAACAGCTGAAACCAGACAACATTAATGTAACACATCCCTACATTACAGAGCAAATGACAATAATAATGAACAGTCCTACAGCACAATCACAAAAATATGCCAAGCTAGTATTGTACAGTGGTGCTTAATACATTTATACAACACAGTATCCGGCCCCATGCTTTCACAGTCCATTCCATAGCTGTCCAGAACAAAGACTACAATGCTAATACAACTTGCCATGTTCACAAAAAACTAATACTATACAAACACACACAATATAGCTAACACAGCAAAATGCAGACCACTGCACAACTGCATACCCTCACTATGCAATGTAGGCCAACAGTATACAATGGTAATCATGAATGACTGAGTATCATAAAACTGCAATTGCCACAACAGCGCAGTAGAAAGAAAGAAATCGTAACACAAATGTGAGTGCAGTGTTGAGCTGTACAAATTACTAGAGCTGATCAGAAATGTTCCAGTGGACCCTTTTTCCATTGCAAAATGCTGCTTTATCAAATCTAAACCTTCCATTTACTGATTTCAATGACACTTAATATTAAAAAAATCAAAATTAATACAAATTGAATGGAACAGGTTGATATTTTGTTGAAAAAATATTTTTGTTTAGACATTTATTTTATAATATAAATAAATTGAAAAGTCAAAATTGCAAGAAAACTTTTATGTTTTATTGAAATAAAGCATTTTAATCTACTAGGAATGATTTTTTTTTCAGGAAATTTCAAAATGTTGGCTCCCACCACCTGATTTGGAATATATTTTTAAAAATGTCAGCGTTTCCACTGGAACAGAAATTCCAGCTCCTGAAAAGATCTACGAATTGGACTGCAAAATTTCAGAAATACTAATGCAGCATGACTACATGCCACAGCACCAGCAAAAAGAATAAAGCATAACAATATAGCAAAGAATGCACAGGGCTAATACAACCTGCCCATTGCCCATAGAATAGAAATGCCTTGCCCAAGGTTGCCCAGGGTACGTCTATATTGTGGGCTAAAGTTGAGATAAGATACGCAACTTCAGCTACGTTAATTGCATAGCTGAAGTCGAAGTACCTTGATTCGACTTTTGGTGCTGTCTACACAGCAGGAAGTCGAAGGAAGAGCACTCTTCCTTCGACTTCCCTTACTCCTCGTGACATGAGGGTTACAGAAGTCAGAGTAAAGAAGCATGTTATTTTGAAATAACAGGCTTGCTGTGTAGACGCACACTTGAAATAGCCGTGCAGTGTAGAGAGAGCCCCAGAAAGACTGACAGAGCTAGGATTAGACCTCACATTTCCTAACTCTTTCCTCCTCTGGCCACAGTATGCTCACCTCAACAAAGATATTTTGGCCTTGGAAAGGGTTCAGAAAAGGGCAACTAAAATGATTAGGGGTTTGGAACGGGTCCCATATGAAGAGAGGTTAAAACGACTGAGACTTTTCAGTTTAGAAAAGAGGAGACTGAGGGGGGGGATATGATAGAGGTATATAAAATCATGAGTGGTGTGGAGAGGGTGAATAAAGAAAAGTTCTTCATTAGTTCCCATAATAGAAGAACTAGAGGACACCAAATGAAGTTAATGGGTAGCAGGTTTAAAACTAATAAAAGAAAGTTCTTCTTCACACAGCATGTAGTCAACCTGTGGAACTCCTTGCCAGAGGAGGCTGCGCGCAGGCTAGGACTATAACAGAGTTTAAAGAGAAGCTAGATAATTTCATGGAGGTTAGGTCCATAAAAGGCTATTAGCCAGGGGATAGAAATGGTGTCCCTGGCCTCTGTTTGTCAGAGGCTAGAGAAGGATGGCAGGAGACAAATCGCTTGATCATTGTCTTCGGTCCACCCCCTCTGGTGCTGGCCACTGTTGGCAGACAGGCTACTGGGCTAGATGGACCTTTGGTCTGACCCAGTATGGCCGTTCTTATGTTCTTGATTCTTAACCACAAGGTCATATTCCTCCTTCAGGGAGAGGGCAGTCAGTAATTATTTTCTGGACATCTGGAAATTCAGTGATGGGCTTGGAAGACTGACTTGCTCATTTATCAGTGCACACCTACTCAGTGGTGAAGTTTCTGTTATTTTCAAATCAAACTGCTTTTCCCCTGTAAAATGGCCTAAGTACGTCTTTAAAAATAAAATACAATAAAATAAATCTTTCCTTAAAGGAAAGAATCCATTTCTTGCCTCGAGAGAGGGAGACCAGAAAATAACAGTCCAGGCATCTGCATGCAAGATTTCAAACCAGAAGTAGTCCCAAGTTCTCCTGATGTTCTGTGGACTTGTGTAAGTCTCTTAGGGCCAATCCTTGAGATGCTGAGTGTCTCCTGCCAGTTGCTCAGCACCTTTGACTTTCATTGATCTCAATGAGAGGTGAAGTTTCCATCAAAGAGGAGCTCAGCCTTGGAAATTTCACCTCAGTTTTACTATGAGTAAAAGAGAGGAAATACCTCCCTTCGAGGGCTGTGATAAGGTTTAGTTAAACAAACCTGATTGGAGATGATTTGTGATACAAATTAAATTTTTTGAGTTCAAAATTTTGGGAACGTTTGCTGAATAACCAAGATTTTTTAATGAAAGCAGATATTTTTCACAAAAAAACATCTATTCAGTTTAAAAAGGCCGTTTTCCATTAGTAAAAAACACATTTTGATGGAAAATATTCCACTTGTTCTATTGACTAGATTGTAAAGCATTTTCAATATTACAAGCAAAAAGTACATGTTAATTGTTATTAATAATATGAATTATATGAATCATATCAAATCATTTTGAAATGATCAGGCAAAAAATACATGAGGTGGCAAGAAGTTCAGAATTTGAGGCTATAAATATGCAAAGAAATATTTATTATGTAATATGGATGTTATTTTGCACTACTGAAATCTAGTATTACAGCTGCAGATTTTGCATCTCAAATCTAGAATTTCTTTAGGCTTTGGCAGAGTATTGATTAAAATGGTGACTTCTACATGGCATGGAAGAGATTGTGTTGGGTTTTATAGGAAATAAGATAGATGGGTTAGTACATGTTGTTTGTGATATTTTTCAAATTCTGACTAGCTTTGTTTTCATAAAGAAAAAAGATGCTCTGTTTTCTTTGTATTTGATGAAGATAAACTGCATTTAGTTTTCTGTAATTATCTGCAAAGACTGGCAACATGCAGTAAAGTTTGTCAAAAGGATAATATGTGTTGACTTAACTCTCCTGTTAACAGGCTCAATCCAGTTAATTTGTTTGTGACATGAAGAAAAAATCCTTTTACTCTGTTGAGGGGACAAATAAAATGGAGGATATATACAATTAAAGGAATCAAGGAGTGGGACTGGCGAAAAAATAAAAACCTGGTATTTAAATAATCTGACTTAAAACAAAGAGGTTTGACTGCAGTGTCCAACTGCCCCAGCCATATTTGTGAAGGATGAACCTCTCTAGTACATCAACATCCATGGTCTGGCGTGATTTTAGCTAGCCAGATGTCCACTTATTATAGGTGCGACCACGTTTCCCATGGCCCCATAAAGTTTGTTTGCAGCCACCAGTCCTGGCTCTCAGTGTTCTGTGCTGTTATTTAGCTCTAATTTACCCCAAATGTCTTCTAAGAGCCCAGTAAGACGTGGAAGTGTTGGTAATGCTGCTGGACAATATTGACTTCCCGTGAGGTGGCAAATTCTCTGGTTCAATGCTGGTCAGGTCCCCAGGGTACCAGACTAGAGAGGTTCACAACCAGTATATTCTGTTTCAAAGTTTGATTCAGATAACACTCAGTATTTAAATTTGTCTTAAGCCATACGTGCAGGCGAGAATTCAATATTTTGAATTATTTAAAATTCATCCTATTTGAAACTGTGCTTCAAAAGCAGAACGGGCCTGCTAACATTCTGATCTTCATTTGGCTTTTTAATAGTATTACTTGAGCTTTTTTGAGTGGAGGTGATTTTAAAATACAGATAGTTAACTAGAGTTTAGACACCTTTCAAAACTAAAGAAAACTTGTCATCCTTATGCCAAACTTAATCATGATTAGGGTTTTTTGCAGCATCCAGAGACCAGGTCTTGTGTATTGAAACATTTATTTTTTTACACTGGTAATTAAAATGCTACACAAATCATTGAGTAGCAAGAGGGAAACGTGATGTTCTAAATGTATATGTAACAGTGCCCTGCTATGGTGATCAGATTTTGCAGTGTATTAGTGTAAAAAAAAAAAAACTGAGCATAAGGCTAGAACTAGATGGTCCTATTATGCCATTTTTATATAAGATATAAACCTGAGCCTATGTACTAGTATCATGGGACTAGCTTATTTCACTGCCTTATATACTCAGTGGCCAATTCTGGAGGTAGTTATAAACCAGGGGAGTTATGTACTGAGTTTAAAGCTCAATAGAAATCTGAGCCATTGGGAACTAGACATCCCCACGCTGTCTAACTTGAGTATATTATCTTTCTTTCCCACCCAGCTTGCTAAAAGTTTTGGAAGCCTATTGTTTCCTAGCCACTGATGATATATTTTGGAGTAACCTTGTAATTTAGTACCCTGTCTTTATCAGCCCACAGTGCTTTTTGTTCTCCAAAAAAGCAAACTAGTGTTACTTGTTCACTAACCTAAAAGCAGTGGCAATATTGAGAAGAGAAAGCAAGACAAACAAAACTGATTAGGGAGAGACTTGCTTTCAGGAAACCTTTTTCTGTCACACGGGGATGGATAAATAAAATAACGTTTCAATAATGTATGCAGTGTGCACATGAAAAAACATTGGAAATGTGAAATGAAAACAACGTATAAAGAGCAACTGAAGTTGATAACTGCTTTAATCAGTTCAGATGATAATTCTAAAATAAATTGGGAAATCACTCTTGCTCTCAGCTCTTGAATGGTGATGGGACTTGAATATATGTTCTTATGTTGTTCCCCAGAAGTTCATTTCAGCTCCCATTATGGTGAGATTAAACCCACTGAAGATAGTGCTGGCTTTCTTTGTGGGTGGGTGGGAGGGATTAGCCTACAGAACTGGCTCTATAAAGGAATGTATCACTGGGAAGCTGTGTGGTCTAGTGGTTAAAATGGAGATAGAGGAGTCTGGGACTCCTGAGCCCCAGTCTCAGCTCTGCTGCTGACTCACTCTGTGATTATGGGCAAATCATTTAACCTTTCTGTACCTCAGTTTACACATCTGAAAAATAGGGATATTTGTCCATTTCAGAAGAATGTCATGAGGAATGAAGTAAATGTGTGTAAAACACTTCAAAGTGTTTGGATGAAAACTGCTATATACCAGTAAATGAAGAGTACTGTCATACTTTTCAGACTTAGAGCATTATGTTATTCTCTCTCGCATTCCCTTGTCACCTGAATATGAAAAAAATAAATTGTGAAACAAGTTAATAAAATATTGATTCTGTCCTAAGGGTGGGAGAGGAAGAAGAGAGCAGGGTCACTTAAAAGCTGGCTACTTTCCAGAGTGTTTTGTGGGGGAATGTTGCAGGACTGGGAGCAGGAGGTGGTTGGGACTCTTTAAAACGGCAGTGTCTCTATTTATCTCTCTAAGGGTTAAATTACAGACTTTCCCTCTCTGGGCTTCTCTCTACAATGTAAACTCAGGGCTCCAAGATCTTGCAGGACTAATATCTGGGGTCAAGCGCAGTAGTTCTAATTTTTTTATTTTATTTTTTTTAAAGAAATTCTTCTGGCTTTTCTGTTCTGCAGTCCTAGTCTGGGTGTAGGGGTGCATCTTCGTTGTCTCATTCCCAGTGTTATGAAGAGATCCCAGAGCAGTAGCAGCAGACTCCAGGCATGTTGTGGGGTTGGGAAGACTGGGACCCAAAGCACAGGGCTCATGGAGGGGCATGTTCTCCACTGTGTGAGAGACCGCTGAGGAAGTTGAAGCTTATTTCTTTTTCTCTCCTCTCTCCCTGTCCTCCTCTCTTTGCTCCCTCCCCCTCCACCAGCCCCTTTGTCGACACTTGATCATTTACATCAAGTTGACATTCGCAGAGTTTACTCAGGGGTCTGTAATTGTATTCTTTCACCGGTTCTGCATTACCAACCATGAAAATGGAATCTTATCATCCCTGACCAATTTTTAATGTACAAAATGATTTGGCCGAGGTTCAAAGGGAGTCACAATTGAAATCAGGTGAATGATACATGTAGGGTTTTTTTTTTCAGTTTCTCCGTGCCTTGATTTGATTTTTCTCGTATGGCATAAGGGAGAAGTAGCTTATTTTTTGTCTGTGCAAGCTATATAAATGTATATATACAATGTCTGTCTATCTATCTATCTATCTATCTATCTATCTATCATTTAAATTTACTTATTCACTATGTGATGGATAACAGTGAAGTTTATAAAATTCCTAAAAAAGCAATCAAGCAATTGGACCACATTTAAAGCCTGCTTGGTTCTCTAGAATTAATAGGACATTATTAAATGAACCACCTTTGCCACATAAAAAGGGACCTCAAAGACAAAAATAAAAAATCAGGGGAGAATAAACCATCAAGTTGGCACCAAAAAGAACAGAGGGCAGAAAAGGGGAACAATAGTATGTATTTCAGTAAGGAAGATTCCCTATCAGCAAAGGAACAGAGACCTCCCGGTATGAAGAGATGAAGGGAGAATTCCTGATATTAAATATTATTTGAATATTTTTTATCCTTTGAAAGTTTAGTGATGTGAATAATAGAGACACTAATCATTCAAATCATGACCTTTCTTTCAAGAATACTTACTTAAGATCAGGGAATCTATGGTTTTGCATAGCTATGTATTTGCATAGCTCCTATGGCTGTATTATTGAAGTGCTTCACATGAATGAATTTATGCTTGTGCCATCCATCAGAAGTAGGGGAATATTGTTGTCCCCATTTTACAGACTGAGTGACAGAGATAAAAGAGATGAAAGATGAAATGGTCAGAAGTGGCACTGATTTTGAGTGTTTGAGGTGAGAAACCTTGGCCCTGTTTTTTGCAGGTGCTGCTCACCCACTGCTCCAGTTGGATGTGTGGGTACTCAGAATTCCCGAACTTCAGATCAAACCCAAGAGATGTCAAGTTCCACTTCCACAACCAGTGTTGACTTTGGACCAAGTGGCTTTTCCAACTTCAAACAGGGAGTCTGTGACCATGCTAGGAGTCGAACCTTCCCAGTTCAAAACTTTGCTACAAGACTATCTTTCCAACCAAGTCAGAGAATGCCAAATGGTGTGATAAAATGGCCATACATTTTTTTTCTATGTGTCTGTATGTTTGATGGGGATACCTAAA
Source organism: Rafetus swinhoei (assembly GCA_019425775.1). Taxonomy (NCBI): domain Eukaryota; kingdom Metazoa; phylum Chordata; order Testudines; family Trionychidae; genus Rafetus; species Rafetus swinhoei. Next base: position 108,812,591 of record CM033446.1, read on the forward strand.
GGACAGGGTGCCAAGAAAGAGGAAGTTTTCCTTAATATTCAGGGCAGATTGATGGAGGACTGATGTCTTATCCTTTGTGTGCAGCAGGAGAAGGGGAGGGAGGGAGAGGAGATTTCAGATAGGGTCACACTAAGCTGGGAGTATTTATTTTTGATAGGTCTCATGATGCTTTCCAACTGTGAGAAAGGAGAGTGCAAAGAGGCTCAATGTGTCCCCTTTTAATAAGCCTTTTCTGGGCTGAGAGTGGTGTAAACAGCAAGATACTATATCTAGTGCTGTCCATTTAATACAAGTAAAATAGGGATGTTGGATTAGAAGGTTCTGAGGCCATTGGGAGAACAGTCCTAGGACACCCTTAAGGTGTCTTGGGAGACCAAACCTAAAGCAGAATGAAAAGAAATGCTCTCTAGGACCTCTTTTCCTAGAAGGCAAAAGACTCAGAGCTAGGTTCAGTGCTGTCTTCAAAAGCACAGCCCAGGAGGAGAGGAGGTGGTTTTACAATTTATTTGTGCTGCCCAGCTTCTGAGTGTCTGCAGGGCCTCTAGCTACAAGGTTGCTCTATCTTGCAGTGACCTTACTTAGGCCCAGTATGAATGCTTTTCAGCTCAGAATTCCCTGAGTGCTGAAAGAAACAAGCACATCCATATACTAAGGGCTGCAAAGGTGCAGTATTGGGCTGCTTACATTGGCCCAGTCACTGGCTTACTCTCCCTTGACTGTGGCTGCCCCCTTACAGCTCTGGTACACCACTGCAGGTGCATTGGGTGACAGGAGCAGGGGGCAGAATCTGGTCCTCTGAGCCTGGAGAAGTGCAAATATGTCACAGGAGCATCCTCGGGGTCTGTCAGAGTAAGGTTTTATCTTGGGACAAGATGTGAAAAGTTGCATGCAGAAATAGCTCAGAGTAAACCAACTGGGTGCTATCTGAGCATCTTTAAGTCAGCTGCAATTCTCCCACTTGCTGACAGGGGCTAGAGCTTTATAAGAACATCAAATCTTGCAAGGCTTGCAAGAAAATTGGGAATATTGAAATGCATACAATGAATGCCAAAAAATAATTGCTGGGAATGCAACATTAAAAACTAGAACAAAAGCCACCACCTCAGCTACATTCCTCAAAACTCTGGGGGGCAGTGGGACAGTGAGACTCCTGTGTAGCGATATCTTCAAAGATACAGAATTCTGGCTAAGTAATTCCCCCCCTTTGTGATACCAGATACCATCATCACAGGGTTCCCACTTTTGGAGAGTACGTAGCTTGAGGGATATCCTAAAATAAGACGTAATGAGAGCTCAGAGGAAAGAGAGTGGCAAGCATTGGTTAAAGTGCAGGTTACGGAGGCAAGAAAGGTAATCTTTACCCAAGCTATTCACTGTGTGAATGGAATTTCATTGTTTGATTCTTGTATGCGTGGGTGTAGGACACATTATAGCTAAATAGAGCTGCCATCTGAGGGAATGGTATCTATTTATTAGCACTGATAAGAAACAGATTTTCTATCCCACAACATCCAAATTTGGGGTCGGGAAGGAATTTTCCTCCAGGGTAGATTGGCAGAGGCCCTGGAGATTTTTCGCCTTCCCCTGTAGCATGGGGCACGGGTCACTTGTGGGAGGATTCTCTGCATCTTGGGGTCTTTAAACCATTGTTTGAGGACTTCAGTATCTGAGATATAGGTGAGTAGTGGGTGGGTGAGATTCTGTGGCCTGCATTGTGCAGGGGATCAGACTAGATGATCATAATGGTCCCTTCTGACCTTAAAGTCTATGAGTCTATAAAATGGGAGAAAAGAAAGTGGTGTGTGTGTGTGTGTGTGTGTGAAAAGAAAGTGGTGGGTGTGTGTGGGGGTGTGTGTGTGTGTGTGTGTGTGTGTGATAAAATGCTCAGAAAAATTGTATTTGGAAATGTTTCATTTTGGGTCTGTGAGGGTTGTGCACACCCCGCACTGTAACAGGTGGCATTAAAACCCTGTGGGCGCAGGAAATCCCACCCCCTCTCCCAGACTGGGCATGCTCCAAATGCTGGGGCAGTATAAAAGACAACAGAGCAGCTCAGTCTGGGCTGGCCAGTGGGAGAGAAGGACCTCCAGCGGGCGCTCCTGAGCTGCTGCAGCCAGTAACCTTGGTGGCAATAAACAGAGACCAGGGAGACTGCCACAACACAACCTCCATGGAGTTCAGGGGAGAAGCTGCTGCCAGAGACCCGGAGGACTCAGCGACTACGTGGGATGTTGATCTGACCACAGAGGTAGGAAGTAACCCAGGGAGGGTGCAGAAGCAGCCTCTCCCACCCAGGTATACTCAGTGTGTTTTGGCCGGACTCCCTACCGAGGGAGTGGCAGAGAGTGCTTCTGCTCACAGGGCCCTGGGTTGGGACCTGGTGGAGCAGGCTGGGCCCGGGTCCCCCTCCCAGGGTGTTAGTCCCAACCTTATTGACTCTGGCTAGTGGGCCCTACTATCTTGAATTGAGGGTTCCTCATTGACTCTAGCCAGGGTGCTGTACTGTCCTGAACTGAGGGCTCCTTATTGACTCTGGTCAGGGTGCCGTACAATCCTGAACTGAGGGCTCCTTGTTGACTCTGGCTAGTGGGCCATACTGCCCCAAACTGGGGGCTCCTTATTAACTCTGGTCAGGGGCCATACAACCCTCAACTAAGGGTTCTTTCCTGACTTGGGCCATTAGGCCTTACTCCCCAGCAAACAGGGCCGCTTGTGGACTCTGGGTTTCCCGGAGACTAGGGTTATTTCAGATTATAGAGTTGGCCAACACCTCGTGGCCGAGGAGGTGGCACCCATACCCCAGAATATAGCCAACCCAGTGACGGGGAGTGCATATGCCGCCACAGGGTCAATTCAGCATTAATTTGTCTGCCTGAAGATCCCCATTACAGAGATACAAGGCAGGTGAAGTAACACCTTTTATAGGACCAGCTTCTGTCAGCGGAAGAGACAAGTGTTCCACCTTACAGAGCTCTTTTTTTCACATCTCATGGGAATTGTAGTTTAGGTGCTTTATAACCCCATTCATCCTCATGGTCACACTACTTCTCCCACCCACTATTGGAGGGAGCCTGGCCAGAACCTGACTGGCTCTCAACTCCCAAACAATCATCCACTAGGTCATGACCCTGAACGGCGTGAGGTAGAACTGGAGTCAGCGTTGAGGGGCAGTGGAATGGACTGTGGCACCTGCCTGGCCCTCCAGCCATCAGGATATCTCTTTACAATTTTTTTCTTAGTCTGCGATGTCTCACAATGCCCATCACTTTAAGTACTATGCTTAGGGCTTACATTTAGGTAGCCAAAGTGCCAACCCACCCAGCCCCATCTGTGGCTCTGCCCTAAGAGGAGAGAGATTTGGGGGTGCTGTGCCCCCATTAGCCATAGCTACCCTGTCACATATCTGTATGACCAGATGATGCTAATAAGGTTTGCACAGTTGTCTTTGACTAGAATTTAGGAAACAACTTCACGGATAATGCCAAAGAAGGAATAAAACCTCACTCTCTTAGGGCATGTCTACAGTAGGAAATTATTTTGAAATAAGTTATTTCAAAATAATAATTCCTGATACAACTATTTCAAAATAGTGTGTCCACACTACAGGAAAGCCTCAAAATTAGTCCAAGGCAGGCTCTCTTCATGTAGACTTGTTACCTTGACTTAAAGCCCCAGGAAGTAATTACTTTGAATGACTCTGGGCAGTAGTTATTTTGAAAGAGCGGTAGTGTGGATGCTCCACTATTGCTATTTCAAAATAACTATTTCGAAATAAGCATTATTCCTCATGAAAAGCAGGAGCTATTTCGAGAGAACCCCCGAGTGTAGACCAGGGCTCAGATGCATTGACTGTGCAGTATGAAAAGGAAAAAAACAATAAAAATTAAATTTTGTCAGGAAAATAGGGAGATGATCTGCTGCTTAAGAGGTTGCTGGTCATGCACAGTCGCTTTTCAGTCTAGAACAGCGGTTCTCAATCCAAGGGCCACATGAAACCCAGTTAGCAAAAAGCTGTGCCCCAGCTGTGTGCTAAAGGCCGTGGGGCGTGCGCAGCAGGTTCCCGGCTCCTGGCTGCTTGGTGCAGCAGGGTCCAAACTGCCTGGCCCAACACAACAGGGTCAGTGTTGACAGCTGGCCCTGAAAGGTCGAGGGGACAGGGTTGCTGCCCCACTGCACGCTGTCTGGGATCGGTGTCTGGGCTGCCGCTTGGCCCCACACAATTCAGGCTTGGCATTGGGGCTACCACCCAGGCCTTCCTTGCCAGGTTTAGGGTCAGGACTGCCACCAGGCCCTGCACAGCAGGATCCAGAGTGCCTGCCGTTTGGCCTCGCCACCCAGAGCCCCGCTCCTGGCCACACTCTATGGAGGTTTTCTCTGAGTGGAAGGTGCTGCACATAGGGGTTGGGGAGGGACATGTGGGGGTTGGGTGCTGTGATACTCAATGTGTGGCCAACGTAACATATTGATAAATAGTTTGAGAATCACTGGTCTAGAAGCACATGTTGAGCATGCTCTTTGTAATGTCTGAGGATTTGCATGGAAGAAGGTGCACTGCAGTACTCAACAACTTCCAGGTTCCTATCAGGACTGTGTCTGCATGTCAAGAATAGAATTTACTATAGCTTTTAAATTTTTTTCTCTTATATCAGATCAGTTAAAGGTCAGAATATAGGATTTTGTAAATCAACTTTATATAATGAAATACAAAAGCTTCCATGATGTTAAAATAATTGTCCATGGGATGCTTAATTTTAAAAGAACAGCATGCTAATGTATGAGAAACTGATTAGAAGCAGGCAATAAATAAAAATGAAATCGACTCCTCTCTTTCATTCTCTGCTTCATCTGCAAAAAGTAGACAAACTGCAATATGTGGTGATGAGTGTCTTTAATGCGATAATCTAGTGTGTTTTCCGTATAACTAGGTGCAATATTTTTCAATGAAATTAGCCAGTTGAAGAGTTCCCCAAGCTTTATTTTAGCAGCATTTTAATTAATATATCATTTCTATATCATTTCCCCATCCTTGCATTTTTGAAACTGAAAAGTCACTTTTGATATGAAGTTCTTGCAAATATTTGATATGAGGGAGTGATGGTGCCCTGTATAGTCCAGCTATTTAGTGGATAGAACTGAGAGTTGGTAGCTAGGAACACTGGAGTTCTGTTTCTGTATTTCCTACTGAATGACCATAGTAACACTTTGCACTTTACAGATAATGTTTAGTTAGCTCTAAACAATTGCAGTAACTTAATGTGAAATTAAGGGCATGCATGTGGTATGGTGGTTTAAGGACAGACATGTGCCATCCATTTAAAAAATGATGTTAGCAAGTCTAAATATGCAGGCTCATTTATTACAGCAAGTGGTCTTGGAAGGGATATTTGATGGCCTCTAGATGGATATATTTATAATCAGAGAGTCCCTGTATAGATTCCCCATCAAGCACAATTAGACGTATCACAACAAACTTAATTTGCTTTTTCCAAACTTTTACCAATCTGAGATCTCTTCTCCCTCAAACCTTTCTGCTACATTATTCTCTGTCTCCTAGATTCCTCTTCCTCTTTCCATTATCCATCTCGCTCACTGTAATGGAGCTAGGCCCTAAGACTGAAAGGGTCATAGAGAAGTCCTCCAACCAACTAGAGTGGCTATGGAGGAATCAGCCAGTCAGGATCCAGAAGGGACTATAAAAGGAGCTGCAGGATTAGCAGCAGCTCAGTTGCAGCCCAGAGCTGGAAGGGAGAAGGTCAAGGCTGGCTGAATGAACCAAGGACCTCTGAGTGGCGAGCTGAGTAGGAAGAACATTGTCTCCAGGAGAAGCTCTGGAGGTGCCACTTTCCTGCTGAGTGGAGGAACATATTGAGAGACTGGACTGGACTCAGAGGCGCTCTACAGAGGGTACCAGGATTGACACCTGTTACAGGTATACCCCAGAAGGGGTCTGTGACTACATGAAGCTGTGTGACTTGCCCGGAGACCTGAGTAGACATAAGGCTTTTTAAAATTGAGACAGTTCAGGAACTCACACTTGGCCAAACAGGGGTGCTTGCAAGAGGTGAGCGCTGCCCTCACTACTCTCCTATTCCTCTAATAGGACTAGTGACTTTTTCACTTCTATTTCCCTTGCATCCACTTCATGTGACGTAGTGGGGGTGCTGTCTACTTTTGTAATCCTATGTTCACTCTGGTGTTGCAGTTACCATTTGTCTTATGGGATTATATGTGATCCTACTGTCCTATGCTGCTCTGTAGTGACACTGTGTGTGGGTGTGTGCATGCCTCAGTTTACCCAGGCCCTGCTGCATGAGGAGGGGGAGGCTGGGTGTGACTCACTGGGGATGTATGTGCAGTTTCTCACTGCCTATGGCCTAGGTGACAGCAGATAATACCTTGGACCTGGAAGGAGGACAATGGAGGAGGTGGGACTGCCAGGGGCGAGTGAGCAGTGGCTGTGGGGGTGAGGCAGTCTCGGCTGGGCTAGGGGGAGTGAGGATGTTTTAGACCAAGGAAGGGGGTGAAGCCCCTTCTCCCCCAAGAGGAATAAGGCTGTCTGCCCTGGCTCCTGTGTTAACATCGATTCTCATCTATGCTGTGTCTCTGGGAACCAATAAACCTTCTACTCTACTGGCTGGAAGAGTCACATCTGGCTGCGGATGGGGGTGCAGGGTCACAGGCTCCCTGATGCTCCATCACATCTCGTCATCATGATCCTTAACTTACTCTTTCTACCATTACTTGTGTCTCCATTGGTCCAGTCCTTTAGGTCCCAATGGACCTAGAAGGCGGCTACAGTCAAAATCAGGGTCCTCTGAAAACGTCCCATATCAGAAGCGTTTCTCATGTACATGTCTGTTTCAGGGGAACCATCTTAGTTAGAATATGATCTAATCCATGAAGAAAACACAGATTGGAGTGAAGACTTGAACCTACTTAAAGTAATAGCTTGGGATAAAATTAGGGTAGACCCTTGTTTTCTAAACAATTTTGCTCAGCACTGTTTTATCTACTGCTCAAGACAAGATGTTCGAAAATAGTCAAATATTTTTGACTCTAGGTTCTAACTTATCTGCCCCCCCTCAATGTTTAGGGGCGCTTTGAGGATGGGCAGGTAAATGGTGCTGTTGTCTTTCTGTCTTGAGAGCATACCACCATTGTTACCCAGAAAATGCAGACATTCGAGTAAATTATAGGATTTAAATGCTCTTAAATTCTTGTTAGCAGATACTGGTGACATCAGACTCTTGTACCATGTTTAATTGAAAGTGGCAAGCAAACACTGCACAACTGCTTGTAAACTGCCTGAGAGCTGTTGAAAGCTTTAGTATGTTAAAGAGAAAATGGCTAGGTTCCATCTTTCTTTTAAAAAGTAATAATAATCTTATTATGGTCTATAATTCCACATTGTATGTATCAGCCTGTGCTTCAGAATACCTTGATTTTTTTTTTATCAGCTGTATTTCTACTGATAATCCCTATGTGAGGCGATTAGCAAAACATTCAACTACTTGCTAAATGAAAATATGACAATGAGTTTATTCAGGTGTAATTTATTTTTAATTGGTTATAAGAATTCAAGTGTGTCTGTGTCTGGGTTATAAAATCATATGCAATGTGAGAAATACAGGAAATAACCTAGGGAATTACAGCAAATTTAGGAAAGGGCATTCCTTGTTCTATTTACTGAGAGCCAAATGGCAGTCTGATGCCAAAAGTAGAGGGTGACATTTTTAGGTTCTAATAGTTGTGAACGTTTCAGATAAGTCACCCTTACATTTCTCTGGTTGAAATCCTTCTGGCAAGGAAGATCACCTTTAAGGCGCTGAGATGCCATAGTTAGGTTGAAAACCGACTTATTCTTTTCATATTGAGTAAATACAAGCTCCATTTCAAAATGCTCTTTAACTATATTTGAATAACATGTATTTTAACTAGTACATTTTTTCCCTCTTCCCCTCTTGAGAAAAGCCCAGGGAGTGCACTTCTGCCAGTTCAAAATTCATTGATATAATCGCTACTGTATGTCAGCTCTGCTAATACAAGCTGAGGGTTTACCCAACAGCTGATTAAATCTATTAAGAGAACTGTACTTGCTTAGCTGACTAACTATTGCGGTTTTAGAATTCCATGATGAGTCTGTAATTAATCCTGTGGTGCAGCTATGGCAATTTCCAGTACATCATTCCACATGGGAAAAGGTGGCAAGGTTACTGTGTGGGACCAAAGACTACTGAGTTAAACACATTTAGCACATCTATACTGTAGGGTTTATAGCTCCATTTCATATATAAATGACAGAGCTAAATATTCTGTTAGCCCTATTAACATCAAATTAAAGCTTTTTTCCTAGGAGATAATTAGTTGATACCTCCATTGAAGTTCTAATTTATTTCCTAAGAAAAGCCTATAATTGGACATTGTTCCCAACCAATACAGAAGATCATATGCCGAAGTGGTTGTTTTTTCTCCAGGCAGAGCTAAGCTCTTCTTAATGTGAATCTACTTTTTCTGTAGGGCAATCTGATTTCTGTTTATTATGGTAAACTCATGGCCTGTATGTGCAGAGGCATCAAGTCTCAGACCAGAGGTGAGACCACAACTACAATACCACAGACTGTTCTAAGAGCTCCAGTGCACCAATAGATGTCAATAAGCAGAGAAGAAGAATAGATGGATGGTGCTGAAAGAATCACTGAAAAGGAAAGAGCAAAATATCTACAATAATTTGTTGACTGCAGTACTAAACTGGGGGGTGGAAAGTTAAGAGGGTATTATTGGGAGTGACCCCCCCCTCCCCCCGACCATTTTTAAATTAGCGGTTGGGAAAGTCTTCCTAAAAATGAAATCTATTATGGATGGTCACACAAACCTATGCTTGGGTGAGTATTCCCATTGGAAACAATTAGACTATTTGTTTGAACAAGGACTCATCATGTGGTGAGAATTTGCAGGATCAGGCCTTTAACACTGCAAAACAGCCTTGCAAGAAAAGTGGTAGGAGTCTGTAACTTACGGCATTAAAACTTGAATGCACAAAGCTCTGGAGAATAAACTATAGAAGAGAAACTTTTGATAGATGAATGGAGTAGATAACTTTTTTCTCCCTGGCTCTGAGTCAAACATGTGGGAGTCTAAGACCAAAGGTGACCATAATCTATAAATGACAGTAATTGTATTATCTCATTTAATAAGTTACATATAGCGTGGAATTCTAAACATGTAAAATATTACAAGTGACCGATGTGTCCTCATTTCACTTTTATCAGGAGAAAATTCTGTTACTTAGTTTTGAAGAACTTACTGTCTTTTCACTTTTTTGGACCGGCAGGACATAAGAATTAGGTTTCTGGTTTTGCTTCCAAAATGTATTCAAGTATCTTCTTTAAGAAGTTAGGTTTAATGGGAGGTAAATGACAAAGTAGGCTAGGACAATAGCCATTCACTTTTGTAGACCAAATTTCAGCTCCCAGTTGAAATGCATTGGCTCTTATTCTGGTTACCTATGAACATTTGTCTATACAACAAAGCTGTCATAGTTTGCTTGTTTGTGCTGCAGAAAAGCTAAGGGCTTGGAAAGGTGAGGTGGTAGTGGTCAGGACTGAAATGCACTAGCAGGGCTGTGCTCAGAAACCATCCCACTCTTTTCCTTTAGCCAGTGCAATCAGTCCCTCAAAGACTTGTGTACGGGATTAATATTTCATGCATGAAATCTTTCATGTACAGTAGTGACATAATAAGAAGAGGCAGTTTATTAGTTTGTGCATGCAAGAAGAATGGATTACAGAACAGGAAGTGGGTAAGCACTTGCCTTAAGATTCCATTTTTATTAACACCTAAGTTCATCATTCTATGGCAAACATGGTTCTGCTTTTCAGTTTTTTATTTTGCCAGACACTGTCTAAATGGGTAGCACCTCATGTTGTTGTGTTTTTCATGCATATCTTGCACAGAAAGCAGCCCATGTGGAAAGACAGTGAACAGATAGCTACAGCTGTTGCCACTTATGCTCCAGAGCACAATTTTAGGAATTAATGGCTTCTAATCCTGAAAATAATATAGATACAGAATGGTGTTAGATTCCAAGCTGCCAAACTGAAGTCCCTTGCTCTTATTTCATAAATATGTTTATAACAGTCTGCCTTAATCTCTCAGCTGCAAGAAAAGCTTTAGAGATCACTCTCAACGTTTGAAGCTAAAATTGTTGACCTTTGGCAACTCATCAGTAGCCAGGAAAATACACGGCGGTATCTCTTTGCTGAAATATTTAAGACAATTGCAAAGCACTAGAGCTACCAATAGATAAAGATTCCTTGTGGTCGTGCCATCTACTGCAGTGACTGAAAATAAATACAAGTGATTTCGGCACTTTTGGGCTATTGTTGAAATGAGGGAATACACTGTGCTTGACTTACAATTTCAGGTTATTAAAAACCTCTAAATTGATAGTCCTGGGGCAATTTAGTTAAGTCTATATCTTGCTGGAATCGGCAATAAAATATTTTCAGTCTGAGGTTGTTATATGAAATTATAGAATACTAAAAATAATCACATACTAATTGTTGCCAACCAAAACTGTTTTAAAAAAAAAAAAAAGTCCCCCCCCAAATCAGGAGATTAGCTTAATTAGGAGATTTCAGATAATAAATATTGAGTCTTTTTTTTTATTTGCTTTCTGTTTCTAAGCCTTTATCTACTATATATGAGTATCTGTCTGTTCAAGAACTGCTCCTACAATGGTAAGAGCTAGGACCACCAAATTTTGTATGCAGCAAGATAAGGATTTGGTCCATCCAGGAATATGGGATGTGCCTAAAATGGGATTGGTTCTCATAAAACTCAACAGAAAAGTTGACAAGCATGAGACAAGTGAAAGGAGCTAGCTGGGGACATGCCGCCCCATCCCGGGCCTGCCCCAGCCCTGAGTCTTCTACCTCCCAGGCACCTTTTAGGGAGAGATGGGGAGACTGGAGCTCTCTTCCCTCCCCGCCCCCAATTTGAAGAAGAATGTTGCTGGCTGTTCCCCTTCATCAGGAAGTGAGGGGAAGTTTACAGTTTGGGAAGTGCAGGGGGGCAGATGTACTCTGGCTGGGGCTGGTCCAGGTTCATGCACCCGGCCTCCAGCTGTGCCTGCTGGATCTGCAGCAATCATGGGCAGGTGCTTTTCACCTGGCCCCAAGCTACTGCGGGGTGAGAGAGGGCTGGGGTTGTCTTCTCTTCCCTGGGGCAGCCTGCATATTGAACCCTTCAGCCACACCCCAGAGCAATGATTCAAATGCAGCATGTAAATTCTCAATTTATTTTCCAAAAAATGAATTGAGGACCCAAGCAATGCCAGGCAAATCTTCCAGTAGATTCATATTTTCAAGCTATAATCTGCTACTATGATGGTTTGAGACTTATTTTTAAACAAACCCAAAATTCTCACCTAAGCATATGTTAATCAGCATTGGGGTTATAAGAAAAATACCCAGTAATGTGAGAGTCATAAGAAAATCATGAGAACTAGAAAGATTGCTACATCTCTCTATACCTTTCACCGCAATGGATCCCAAAGCATTTAACACACACACACATTGACAACACTTCCCAAACTTAGTTAACTAAACAAAAGTGGCCTGGTTTACAACCATGTTGAACACCCACGATTTCAAATGAAATCAAGGGGAACTGCAGATTTGACACCTCTGGCAATCAGGCCATTGTTACCTTTGAGGTAACATCTCTGAATCGGGGGTGATGACAACAGGATATTGTCTGTCCTTTTCTTTATGCTGCATTTGCTGTACTCATCAATAAATGCATTATTAAAAATAAAAGATGACAGAGTAACAGCTACCATGGAGAGCTCGATAGTGTCAAGATTAGTTTGGAAAACCTTCATTCTGGTCCAGCTGTTTGTTACTACATTTTCTTGTCTCATCCCTTTTGTGTGAATTTCTACAGCACCACTGGCTGAAAGCTTACTTGAATTCAAATGACAGAACTTTTCCTGCCTTACCTTCCTCTCCTCTATGATTAATCACTGCTATTGAGTGTTTTCTGGAAGTAAGTACTATCTCGACTTCTTGCTCTGTGCAAGCTGGGATCATCAAAGGCCTAGAGTTAGGCACCTATCTCCCACTGACTTTCTTAGGCCCCTTTAGAAACACCAGCCTTGTACTGTAAATTCACCACAGCAGGGTTGGTCTCTGTGTGTGTGTATCTTGCCTAGCAAAATGGGGCTCTGATCTTGGTTGAGGTCTCTAGGCACTTCTATAATACAAACTGAGGGACACAATTAAAAGATGATTGTGGTCTAAGCACAAGATTTAGAACTAGGCACTCTTGAGTGGGACTCAGTTTTGAGGGGAGCTACTTGCCTTTCCTGTTTCCCTAGTTGGAAAATCAGTATGGCACTGGCAGGGGCGGCCCATGAGCCTAGGCGGTCGCCTTGGGTGCCACCGGCCTGGGGCACCCGATGATGATGTCATGGAGCGCCCCGGCGCCTGATGATTACGTCACGGCCATTGATGGCCGTGCAGGCGGGGGCGCCGATTGTGCCTTCTGCCTGGGGCACCAGCTACCGCAGCTGGCCTCCAGCCGCTCCTGGACACTGGCCTATCTTTCAGAGGTGTTCTGAGGGTTAATGCTCACAAACACCTTTGAAGATAGAATGTGATGCAAATGCTAAATAATTAATTGATGAAAATATATCTCCATAGAGTCATGGAGATGGCCATGCCAAACAGACAATAGTAGAGGGCCTGAAGCCACAACAAGACAAGTTGGAAGAGATGTTATAATAGGCTTAAAAGATAGAATGTGCTAATAATGTGAATTATGCATAGATACCACTTACATGAAGAGAATCCAGTAGGTAGCACAGATAATAACATGAGGAACAATGTGGTTTATATTCTGACTGATATGGCAAGATTTTACTATGTTCATCAAGTTAAAGGAAGACAATACAGGATGGCAAAAGATTGCAACTGTGTAAACATTGAGCTGGAGAGAGCAAAGCTAATTAGCAAAGATGATAATCTTATGTAATTTCCACTGTGTTGATAGTAATGGGATAAGAACCATAAGGTGAAGGAACATAAGAAATATGTGGAGAAAAAGGAGATTGAGAACAAACCATAGGATCCAGAATTCAGACCAGATGAGGGCAGAGAACAGTGGATAATGATTGTGAAGTTACTTGGACCCACCAAGGTGTGGGCAAGAAATGATCTTTCTTCAGCATTTGCTTGTCATATTGACAGAAGGTTTCCGCTGGTTGTCATACTCTTACACTGAAGTGTACAACACTGCGGCCTTGTCTACAAAAGTTGACTTATGTGAGGTCGACTTACAGCCACCACAGTTATTACTGAGTTTTTTCATGTCCACGCTACCCTCCTTCTGCTGATGGTGCTCATCCTCACCGGAAGCACTTCCTCTGACTTCAGTGGGGCACTCTGGGGGACTGACAACCTGAGCTGTCAGTCCTCTGTGGGGTTCCTAACCACCAGCACAGGGTCTCCCAGTTGGAGAGCCTTGGGGTATGTCTAGACTACATGGCTCCTTCGATGGAGCCATGTAGATGAGTTTACTAGATATAGGAGAATGAAAGTGGCGATTTAAATAATCGCCGCTTCATTTACATCAAAATGGCCGCCACGCTGTGCTGATCAGCAGTATGGCAGCACAGCGTGGTAGTCTGGACGCTCCGCGGTCGACAATGGAAGCTTTTGTCGACTGCTCCGTTATGCCTCGTGGAATGAGGTTTACCGGAGCGGTCGACAAAGGCTGCCATTGTTGACCGTGGAGCGTCCAGACTACCCCGCTGTGCCGCCAAAGAGCTGATCGGCACAGCGTGGTGGCCATTTTGATGTAAATGAAGCGGTGATTATTTAAATCGCCACTTCATTCTCCTATGTCTAGTAAACTCATCTACATGGCTCCGTCGTCGATGGAGCCATGTAGTCTAGACATACCCTTGGTGTAGACACTTATGGTATGTCTATGCTACAGAGTTATTTCGAAATAACTCATGTTACTTTGAAATAACAAGGCAAGCATCCACACAGCAAGCATGTTACTTTGAAATTATTTTAAAATAATGGGCAAAATAATAAGTAGTATTCCTTGTAGAATGAGGGGTTATTTTGAAATCGGGTGAGTGGGGATGCTCAGCTGTGGTTATTTCAAAATAATTGGCCTGCAGGGCTTCTCACAGCTGCCCTAGTGACCATTCTGTTCACATCCTTCAAAACCCTGCCTTGTTTTGCAGGGTTTAAAACTGCAGGCAGAAGGGAAAGGGCTTGTGGTACAATGCAAGCCCTACTATTACTATACCACGCAGCAGCACCCTACTCTGCCTTCCCTGCTGCCACGAGCGACCCCAGCACTCCCTCTGACTGCCCCATCCCCCCACGCACACAGCTGCAATCACTCTAGCAGCTGGCTCAGATGCCCCTGGCCAGGAGTGAAAGAGGCATGGTCCTGGATTGATGAGGAGATCCTGTATCTCATAGAGGTCTGGGGTGAGGAGTTAAACCTCCAGGATCTCTGCCCCAGGCACAGGACTGTGTGGATGTCTACAGCCAGATGGTCACCAGCCTGGCCCAGAAGGGGCACACGTGCATGCTGGTCCAAGTGTGCCTGAAAATCAAGGAACTATAGCAGGCCTACACCAAGGCCAGGGAACAAAGTTCCCACTCTGTAGCAGCATCCCAGACTCATCTGGATGGCATCCTGGTAGCGGGGCCGTCGCCTCCCCACCTCATTGTGGTCTCTGCCTTGGACATGCCTGTCTTCCTCCTCCAGGAGAGTCGGGCTGGGACCAGTAGGAGGAGGCCTGCAGTGACACCGTGCCTACCAGTCAGGAGGTAGTCAGCTCCATGGAGCTGGTACACCTACTCCTCTCCCGCCACCCCCTCCCCCACCGGATATCTCCCAGGGCTCGGATGAGGCTGGGGAAGGCACTTCAGGTGAGTTCCATAACTTTCTGTATCTACACATCAGGGGAGGCAGCAGGCAGTGAGGGGCTGTGCACTCCTTGCTCGGCCTTCTCTGCCTGGGGATTGCACAACAGCCTGTGCACATGAAACACCAGTCTGGAGCACCCAACCCCTTGAAGCTGCCACAGATGAACCCGTTGTTTCTTCTCACAAGGTTTATGCGGAGGCCTGCCTTACTCCAGACTCTGAGGTGGGACACCTTCCCATGACAAGCTATGACTAAGGAGGCTAAGGTCTTGGAAACACAGCAGTGCCACACATGGTCATGCCTTTACTCTTGGGCAGCATCTGCTCCTGGTGAAGTGAGGCAGGACACTGATCTCCTGCATGGGAACCTGCCAGGGCAAGGAAAAGGAAGGGACCCCAGACCACTGTCCCTAGCAAGTAGCATCTGCTGCTCACATACACCTCCCCAATACCCTCCCCCACCTCCTCCAACAGGCAGGGATAGTTCTGTCTCTGCAGGATGCCACCACTGCCAGACCCAGTATGTGCATTGCACAGAGATAAGCAGTCACCCCTCCTTCCCATTTGCAGGCTCCTGGTGTGGCTGGCACCTTCCCATACCTGCTTGTCCCCAGGACATGGGGGTAGCGAGGCTCCCGTGGGATGTCCATGTCCCTGCAGAAAAGTACCTACTACCTAGGCAAGAGATGGCCTTGCTCAAAGCACATCACCATGAGTGTGGCACATCCCTGACCCCATGAGACCCAAAGGCAATCCTGAGACAAGCTGGTGCTTGAACACCTCCAGTGCCTGCATTGGGTTCAGAAAAGGGCAACTAAAATGAGGGGTTTGGAACGGGTCCCATATGAAGAGAGGCTAAAGCGACTGGGACTTTTCAGTTTAGAAAAGAGGAGACTGAGGGGGGATATGATAGAGGTATATAAAATCATGAGTGGCGTGGAGAGGGTGAATAAAGAAAAGTTATTTATTAGTTCCCATAATAGAAGAACTAGAGGACACCAAATGAAGTTAATGGGTAGCAGGTTTAAAACTAATAAAAGAGTTGTTCTTCACACAGCTCATAGTCAATCTGTGGAACTCTTTGCCAGAGGAGGCTGTGAAGGCTAGGACTATAACAGAGTTTAAAGAGAAGCTAGATAAATTCATGGAGGTTAGGTCCATAAAAGGCTATTAGCCAGGGGATAGAAATGGTGTCCCTGGCCTCTGTTTGTCAGAGGCTGGAGATGGATGGCACGAGACAAATCACTTGATCATTGTCTTTGGTCCACCCCCTCTGGGGCACCTGGAGCTGGCCACTGTCAGCAGACAGGCTACTGGGCTAGATGGACCTTTGGTCTGACCCAGTACGGCCATTCTTATGTTCTTACTATCTGAACTGAGACCTTCAGTGTCAGCTCAGATTAAGGCTAGGTTTCATGCACACTGTTTCCTGGGATGACTGCCCTTTTCACGTGTCTTCACAGCGGGGCCAGCTGCGAGCATGGCACATCCTTGACCCTATGAGACCCAAAGGCGATCCCGAGACAAGCTGGTGCAGGAACACCTCCAGTGCCTGCATGCCCTCCAATGTAGTTTTTGGGCAGGAGCATCACGGGTGGGCTGCTGACCTCGAGGAGTGCTATGCTGACTGGGCGCTGCAGTGTACCATCTGGGAGCATCTGTCCCGACAGCATAAGACCATGTGCATGAGACCTGGTTGCTGCCATTGAGTGGTCCAGCAGCCAACCCCCTGCACCTGCTCCCCTGAGTCCCTCCAGCACCTGCCCTTGCCCCTTCGTTCTCCTCCTAGTGTACCCCCATCCCAGGTCCCAGAAAGCCATGCATGTGAAGTGGTGGGACTTCTCAGGCAGCTGAGGTATTCTGACACACTTGAGGCAGGTGCCACTCCCAGCCCTATCCCTGAGCCTGTCCTTCTTCTTCTTCCCTTCTCCCAAGTTCTTTCTCCAGTCCCTCCCTAGTTATATATTCCTCAAGTAAAAATAAGAGTTTATTGCTTCAAACAAAGTCCAGTTAATTTTATCTGCAGGACCAGGGGAAGGTGGAGGGGAGGGCAAAGTAAAGGAGGGGCAGGGGAGGAAAGAGCACCCAGGAGCAAGGCAGAGGCACCTTGTGGGGAAGCTCAAGAGGACGTCTCCCAGCTGGCCTTGGCTGAAGCACCTCCCTCAAGATCACAGGCTCCTGATGGGCTTGCCAGATGGCAGCAGTGCACAGCTGCTTAAAAGCCCTGGTGAGCTGCTCAGCCTCTGCCCCCCACTCTGGCAGGAAAGTTTCCCACTTATTTTCAGAGGTCATGGAGCACACAGCAGGCCACAACCACCTGGGGGATGTTCTGGTTGCCAAGGTTCAGGCAATTGAGGAGGCTCCCCAACCTCCCCTTGAGGTGGCTGAAGACACCCTCCACAACAATACCAAGCCTGTTGTTGAAGCGTTCTTTTGTGGGGGCCAGGTGTCCAGTGTAGGTCTTCAATAGCCAGGGGAGTAAGGGGTGGACCGTGTTACCTGCAATGCACCATCTGCAGGACCGGGGGAAGGTGTTCACCTCCCCAACCCTGATGATGTGTCAGGGGAAAAATGTGCTGGCATGCATCCTGTGGAACAGGCTTGAGTTCTTGAATACAAGGGCAATGTACGCCTTCCTGACCACCTGACATACCTGTTTGTGATGTCTCATGCCCCGATGGTTCATGAGGGCCTGCAGAGCCATTGAAAAGTGCCCCTTTCTATTGATAACGTCCAAGGCACAGTGGGCAAGGGTCAGGATAGGGATGTGGGTACCATCAATACCTCCCCTCTGCACAGTTGTGGGGAAGCCATTGTGGCAAAGCCAGTGCTGATGGGGTCCATGTCGCCCGGGGTGATGACCCTCTGCAGCAGGATGGAATTGATGGCCTTGACCACCTGGAGAAACAGAATCACAGGGTTGCTGGAGCCCATGTGAGTTCCCCGAGTCTAAGGTCCTTCTCATATCAGGAGCAACCACAACTAAACCATCTCAGGCAGGGTTTTGTGAAGCCAGGAATGATAAACCTCTAGGGAGGGATATTCCACCCCTCCTCCCTAGGAAACCCATTCCAGTAGGTCACCCACCTCTTAGTACAATAGCAAGAGTCAAACCTGCATGAGCATGGCCCTGATGGCTGATCTCCACATGCCAAACTGGTTCCCCACAGAGCGGTAGCTGTCCAGTGTGGCAAGCTTCCAAAGTGCAATGGCAACACACTTCTGGAGTGGGATGACACGTCACATGGGGTGACCTGTCGCTCAAGGGCAGGGCCAAGCCATTTTCAGAGCTCCACAAAGGTGTCCATCTGCATGTGGAAGTTCTGGTGCTGCTGCTGATTGTTCTACTGCTCCATGATGATCCGGTCCCACCAGTCGGAGCTAGTCTCTCAGCACCAGAAGCGGTGATGCATGGTGTTCAGGGGAGGATGGAAGGTACTGTGGGGCATGAGGAGTGCCCGGGCTGGGGTGAGGTGGTGCCCCATTCTGAGCTGGTCGTCGTGATGCTGCAGTGCCACAAGGGCAGTTTGCATAAACTGTGCCAGGACTTGCAGCAGCAGGTCTAAGAGCCAGTGACTACTTTTTAGCAGGTCTGGCTCCATGGTAGAAGTTCTGTGGTATCTGCAAGGGCCACCAGAGTAAGTAGTGAAAAGGGTTTGCTGTCCTGCGAGGAAGTAGGCAATGGAGAAGAGTCTGAGACACAGCTGTAGAGGGAGCCCATTTAAGCACAACCCTTAGCTAGTCTCAGGAAGCAGCTACAGGAAGTGACTGCTGTCCCGATGCCCTGCCTAGAGTGCTTCTGGGGAGGCTTTAAATGCCATTCAGGCTTCAATCAGTGTGGATGCTCTGTTTCTATATACATCTGCACTGTTTTGATGGGGATTTCTAATGTGGATACGCTATTTTGAAATAGTTATTTCAGGAGTTATTTCAAAATAACTTATTTAGAAGTAACCTTATAGTGTAGACATAGCCTTAGAGTTAAATCAACATAAGCTGCCTTGTGTTGATCTAAAGCTGTAGTGTAGATCTGGACAATAGTAGCTTAGACAATGTGCCCTAGTGATACTCCTGTCCTCTCAGTCTAGCTTACATTTAGCTGGGTTCATTACTTCATGTTTCAGCTGATTCTTTGAACAGATTTGTGGGAAGATGTTGATTTTTCCAGAGCACCTTCTCAGTAGAAGTGTTCCAATACTTAAGCTGACTGAGGCACAGTAGGTATTTTTGCCATTGTCCTTGGCTTTGTCCAGCATGTGTTTCGCAGTTTGGATTGTTTTCTGAGCAAGACAGTTGCTTTATGGTTTAATAACATGGACATGCTATGACATGGGGCTGTCAAGCCTTTTCAACTATAATTAAAACCATTCCCCAGGGAACATTTTAAATCAGATTGCATTATAATCAATGTGGACTTTGTGTAGTAACTTCATATGCTCTTGCATTAGCTCATCAGATATTAGTTTTCCCTAACATTAGTGTTCCATTCTCAGAATCACTTATCTGCATACACTTTTCTTGATGCAACTCCATTTCATACAAATTAATAGGTTTTAATAATTTCATATAACCTTATTCATTTCATGTTGTATTTTCACCAAGTAGCATTTGTTGTTGAGCAATGAGCTACTGAGACCTCCAATGCCAAGAAAGGTCACTGTGATAATTCATAGATTTAAAAGGTTCTCAGGCCAGAAAGAACCATTAGGATCAGCTAATCAGACCTCCTACATAACACAGGCCTGAGAATTTCACCAAGTCCCTCTTATATCAAGCTGAACTGTAGGATAACTTTTAGAAAGTCTGACTGGATAATTTTGATGTAAAGTCTTTGAGTGATGGCGTATACTCCACATCTCTGGGTAAGTTGTTCCTGTGGTTAATTATCCTCTTTATTAAAAATGTTTACTTTATTTCTACACTAGCTTTAGCTTCTAGACATTGCATTGTGTAATGCTTTTGTCTAAGATCAAGCATCTCTATCAGAAATCCTATTTCTGTGTATGCCATTCTAAGTGACTTGCATCGCTAACTAACCTTATCTTGAATAAACCAAAAATTGAGCCTCTTCATTCTCTTAGGCTATGTCTAGACTATGCTGTATTTTCGAAAGAGAATATTCAAATTCCGTGGGAATTTGCATATCTTCTTCTGCTCTCACTTTCAAAAGCAGGTCTTTCGAAAGTGAAAGTAATCTGGACGTGTTTTTTTTCCGGAAACACCCCCCTTTTTCGAAAAACTGTGTAAACCTCATTTTTTAAGGAAGAACGTTTTTTTTGAAAAAGGGGGGGATTCCAAAAATACAGCGTAGTCTAGATGTACCCTTAGTGTATGGCAGGTTTTCCAGACTGTGAATCTGGATGCTGAACTGGACATAGGGTGTTGAGATCTATAGATGAAAAGTACTGTATAAGAGAGAGGTGGTCTTATTTCAATAATAATGGAGGTAGATGAATTTCTCTGTTAAGGACAGGAAAACAAATGATGAAATTATTTGCATATGTTAATTGTGCAGCTCTCCTCTATTGCATGCCCTTTGAAACATGCTGAGGGAATCAGTCCCCATCTAATTCCAAAGGTCGTATCGGCACAAAGTTAACATTCGTTAATAGGGAGTGGATCACATGATGGAGGTTAAACATGGACTTAGGCACATAGGGAAGTTTTATACTGTCAGATGAGAAACTGCAACCCTTTGATAGAACATGATGGGTTGGCATAAATGCCAAGTGGAATAGCAAAAGAAACCCATTTTTTTTTTCTGGGCAGAATGCTTGAATTTTTCTAGCAGAATTCTTTATACCTGATCTGAATACTCAAAAGTCGCATCTAACCACTGGCTGGCTTGAGCTGGAATCGGGATGAAAGGCCTCTCAGTGTTTGGGACAGGAGATTATTGCAGGAGGAACAGAGGTTCCAGTGCTATGAGGAGACGACCTGGGCATCTGAACTGTTGAGCTTGGGTTGGGGTTTTCAGGATGATGTGAGCTTTGGGCTTTATCTTCCGTGCAAAAAGGAGACTTCTTTCAATGCACATTACCTAGTCTACCATAAAATCCTAGTGTGGACAAGACACTATAACTTTACTATGAGATAGGTAGGCAAGGTCTCCCAATGTGGCCAGGGTTATAGTGTTGGCTGCAACAGTAGAGTTCTGGCTTCCTCACACTTGATGTGATAGGTCTCAAATCTGTTGACCTTCAGGGTATGGTGCAAAGTTCACCCATTTTTCCAGGTTTCCAAAGATGAAGGCTGATACAATGGCAGATAAATAGTTTGTCATCTTGTACTGGCTAGGTGGGAAGCTTATTGTGATTCACATTGGTTATTGATCCAATCTGTGTGGCTTAAATATCACTGCTCTACAGCCAAAATGCTTCTGAAATAAATGTAGTCAAACTTTACTAATTCTGGGTCACTGAGAACGAAAATGATGCTTAAAATTGTTGATTGGCTCTAGTTTTCAAGATATGCTGTTGGGTCAGTATATACGACCCTTGACTTGGGAATGGCGGAGGATAAGTGAGTTATAAAGGAAGGGATCTCAGTTTAAACCAGAAATTACTAAAATACATCTTTGACTGGATCTATGAATAAATCTATGACTGGGTTTGGACAGTACTTGCTTTTTAGGCAAAACAATGAATGATGCAATCTGAAGCTGGTATTGCGTCATACATGATATGAATTGCATCATGTTATTCCTAGAAGTCATGGATGATGCAATCATAACAAAGCTTACATCACTCTGCTGAACAAATTGCCCTATATCAGCTCTAGAAATCATACAGTGTCGTGCTCTCTTATTTGTCAGTGTTTGATTTTGCAAAGGGACACATTTCTGTTTAGAAGTGAGCAGAGATGCCTCGTACTTGTGTGAACAGTGCAGATAACTTCTGCTATGTTTGTGGTGAAGTGACTTTTGCATCACAAAAGCGCAGTATAACCACTATGGTTAAGAAAGCCTATCACCTTTATTTTGGCTGCAAAATTGGAGATCAGGACAAGAGGTGGGCCCCACACATATGCTGCAACACTTGTGCAACAAATCTTCGCCAGTGGTTGAACAGGAAAAGGAAATCTATGCCTTTTGCAGTGCCAATGATTTGGAGAGAGCCAACAGATCATACCAGCAATTGTTACTTCTGCATGGTGCTTCCAGTTGGGAAAGGTGTGTCAAAGAAGAAAAAGTGGACTGTGCATTATACAAACATTCCATCAGCTATACGCCCAGTACCCAACGGAGAAGGACTGCCGGTTCCTGATGCACCAGAATCATTCTCACTTGAGTCAGACGAGGAAGAGGAAGAGGAAGAGGATGAAACTTCTGGTCCTGAACCATCAATGTCACAGGACCCACATTTTCTCCCATCCTCCTCCTCTGAACCACACCTCATAACACAAGGTGAACTGAATGACCTTGTCAGGGATTTGGAACTACCCAAGAGTAAGGCAGAGCTGTTGGGCTCCAGACTACAGCAGTGGAATCTCCTGGCAGGTGATGTTAGGGTTTCCATGTTCCGTGACCATCAAAAGGATCTTGTCCCATTCTTCTTCATGGAAGGTGATCTTGTAGCCTGCAACAACATCGATGGTGTGATGGCAGCCCTCAACATCATTCACGATCCAGATGAGTGGAGACTGTTCATTGATTCATCGAAGACGAGTCTTAAAGCTCTTTTGCTGCATAATGGCAATGTTTTGCCATCAATTCCAGTTGGTCATGCAGTCCATATGAAGGAAACCTATGACAACATGAAACAACTTTTGAGGTGCATAAACTATGACCAACATCAGTGGCAGCTTTGTGGCGATTTGAAGGTTGTTGCTCTCTTGCTTGGTCTGCAGACTGGATACACAAAGTACTGCTGTTTTCTCTGCGAATGGGATAGTCGTGCAAGAGATTCCCACCACATCAAGATAGATTGGCCACTCCGACAGTCATTGGAGCCTGGGAGGAAAAGTGTTCAGCATCCACCACTTGTTGAATCAAGGAAAATTTTGTTACCACCCTTACACATCAAGCTGGGTCTGATGAAGAACTTTGTCAAGGCCATGGACAAAACACAAGCAGCTTTCAAGTACATCCGTGGAAAATTTCCAAGGTTAAGTGAAGCTAAGATAAAGGAAGGTGTCTTTGTTGGTCCTCAGATTCATGAACTTCTTCGAGTTGATGCATTTGACCATGCACTGCGTGGGAAGGAAAAGACGGCATGGAAAGCCTTCCAGTTAGTGGCAATAAATTTTCTCGGAAACAAGAAGGCAGACAACTACAGGTTGTTGGTGGAAAACCTCCTCAAGGCATACAAAAGCCTTGGTTGCAACATGTCACTAAAGATACATTTTTGCACTCTCATCTAGATTTTTTCCACCGAACTGCGGAGCAGTGAGCGATGCAGCGGCGATTTCCTGAGGACATTGCAACAATGGAGAAACGCTACCAGGGCAAATGGAGCCCATCAATGCTTGCAGACTATTGCTGGACAGTGACAAGAGATGCTCCATTTAATGAATACAAGGGACAAGCCAAGAAGCGCCGAGTAGACACTGAATAGGACTAAACTATATGCGTAATAGTTTTTGCCTTTTGTTTCATAATAAATTTTATTTATATAACCCTTTTGCTGATTTTTAAAGTGTTGCATAAACAGGACAGGTGAAATATTATCATGTAAACCAACCATAAACACATGAAAAGACCTAGGTTTACAATTTATGATTAAAACTCTACTATCTACACAATATACATAGACGTAAAATGTAAAAACTTAAATATCTTGGAAACAGTAGCCAATCAGTTGTTTTAATTGTCATATTTGAATTCAGCACATCAAAATACATAATAAATAGCACATTTTATCTCTCAAGCAGACAACTTCTAAAAAATTGTAGACCAGTGTATTACTATCAAAATTTTTCATTGCTTTTCTGAGCTGAAGACTGAATCTTACCCTGAAAAGTTTTAGTAGCAATGACTTATTTTGACTGATTAAAATGTTTCACTTCTTTAGATGCCAGGGTGTAACCTCCAGGTCATATTGCTGCTAGTAGGTTTGATCTTTTTCACAGTCATTCATCTGCACCTTAGACAGTCACCCAGCACCGGTCTTGTACTTCAAAAACTGAGTAGCAATTACTTTGCATAGTGATGCACAAAAGAGAGAACTTTATGGACAGCAGCAATATAAATATTCTACGATTATGAGTCAGGTAGGTGTATTGGTTCCATATTAATTGTCTGAGGAGCAACTTGAATTTCAAGTAGGTGTTGCATTTCATTGAATTTTTCACATACTTCTAGGTACAGCCAGGATCCATAAAGGTCATGTGCTATTGTTGATGCTGTGTCATTTGTCACAAAACAGCCGGTGGCTAAAATCCCCCTGTGACCAACATCTGGCAGCCTGGATGGTTTTGGGAGGGCCAAAGGAAGATCAGGATGAAAGACTAGGATGTCACTGGCAGAATGTCAGAAGGCCTGTTCAGAGACATTACACTTCTAGCTGCTCTCCTATGTACACTTCTAGCTGCTTTCCTATATACTAATCCCCAAAATCACAAGAAGTTAATTTCTAACCATGATGTTATAAGGAGGCCTTGTACAACTCAACACAGCATAATATAGCTGCTGCATCTCACATGTTAAAGTACATACCAGTTGTCCATTGCACCGAAATCTCCCTTCTCCTGTAGAATAACCATTTCTCTTATTTATTTCCTCCCTCCACTCCCCTTTGGTGGAAATGCTTTAAGTTTCAAGCAATAAAAAAAGAACATCTAAGAGGAAAAATAATCTTACAAACAAATGAAAATCATTCTAAGCCTGTCATAAAACCGAGGGTAAAGGAAAATAAATAAATAAAGTCAAGCAAACTGTGCTTCATGCAGAACATTTTTTCCCGAGCATGCAGCCAAAAGTGCACTTGACACATTATACTACCTGTGTGTGTTACAATAAGATGATGCTCTTTACCTTGGAGGCAACATAAATTCAGTGTGATAATACACAGGCTGTCAAGGCTAACGCTGCTTTTATTTAAATACTGGCCTAAATGCAACATACAGCCAGTGTACGTTAATGGCATGTAAATCATTGCTGGGCTGTAGCTGCCACATCCTATTGCTTCCTACCATTTTCCAGCATTGTCAAAGTTTTGTTTTGTTCCCTTGAATAGATGCTGTTTTCAGTGCTGAGCTCCAAGCAACCCTTTTGTTGCTTGTGCCAGTCCTTTGGTACCCAATGTTAATCACTCTTTGGATACATATTGTGGTGTCTGTTTAACTATGGAGGGGAAGATACCCTTGTTTTATACTGGGGGAAAAAATTACACAAGATTTCTGAATGGAAAGAAGAGGGCAAAGGGTTGTCTTTGTGGGAAGAAGGGGGATACAGCTATTTTTCTTAGTATTATAAAGAAATCCCCCTTCCATAGAGTGCACATGCCGCAGTGTTAGAGAATGTAACATTTCCTGTTCTATCAAGACAGTATTTAATGAACTCAATTTCATTTTATCTGTGTTTTGTATGTAGATAAAGAAACAAAGACTAAAAATAGGAGTTTTTAAAGACATTTTTTGTGTGTGGGTGAAAAAAACGATATAGTGGCCTCGACCAGATATCACGGTCACATTGTCAGAATGGACAGCTCCACCTGTCATTCATTGCCCATGGCGGTGAATTGGAACAAGGGTTGTTGATATGCCACTAAACAGAGAATTACATTTTTCTACACTATATAGAAAACATAGATGTATTCTTGTTCACTCTGCCTCTGAACAGGAGAACAATGCTGATAGGAGCCCACTACTTTATATCGTTGTTGTTGGCTATTCAGTACGTTTACAATAGAAAGCAGTTGTTATGAACTGGCAACAATTAAATAAATAAATATCTAAAATAGTGCCATTGCTGAAAATAACAGCAAACCATTTGGCATACAACTAGCTGAAAAGCAGGCCTGTTTTATTCAAACATTGGCTGAATCCTTAAGCAGCTGCCAGATTTGTTTTGGGGCTTTTGCATTTATTTCTGCATTTGATTTCGTATTTGTGTTATCACTGAAGCACATCATATCACAGTCTTATTTTATGGTTATAATGCTGAAGTGTTGGGTGATGCTTCCAACAGGGTGAGGTCCACTTATGAGGCAAATGTGAGTTTCAGCATGCACCACCCATTAGCTCAGCTAGTTGGCCATGAAAATGGGTGGAGTTACATATGCAAATGACAACTTCATTTTAGGATTTTATCCTATACTCTTCACCTGGTATCCGAACACTTACACAAGATTCTGACTACCCATTTCAATGAACGCTTTCACACAATGACGCTATAGAGACAGAGGTGTATGATAATAAGGATGAAATGCATTTGTTTGGATGCTCCCCATAAAGTTTTAAAAACACAGCCTATAGGCTTCACAGAAAAGTAAACAGCCCCCTTACAATCAAAATTCACACATTAGATATTTTTTGTCTTGATGTACATACTTTTATGTATGTTAACTGGCTTGATTCACACCTGTGGGTATAATGTGTTGAGAGTTGCCCTTGCCCCTGACTGAGGAACATGCCTGTCCTGGGTGTGACGGTTCTTCTTTCCCCCTCTCCCCACCGCATGCTTTATGAAATTGACTTATGGACACAAAAATGGATAACTCGAAAATGCTTTGGACAAAATACCTCATGTAACCTATCAATTTTAATGTTTCAGTCTACTGGATCTGTATATCTTATTTCAGTGTATGTATTGTTATTGTATGTAAAGTTAGAAATATGGAGTATGGAATGGTTTATGGTTTTAAATGTGCAAATGAAAGCCATCAAGGGTGCTTCCTTCAATGTCTGTGTGATCACCTGTAAAAAGCCTCTTTTTGTCCTGTAAGTCTTAGCAGTGGCTGGTCTTAGGAAGTGAGGTGACCTCCCTTCCTGGTTGGGGCTGACCAGGTAATTTTCTATGGAAGGGGAGACTCTGAGACACAGAATTCCCACCTAAAAGGGAGGCTATTTAAGATGCAAAGTTTTTCAATTCTTGGTCTTTGGCTGCCATGTCACTCCCAAGAGAATGAACCAGAGACCCCCAAGGAAAAGCTCTTCCCTGGTTGGGAGCCTTACCCTAAAACTGTTCTTATTCCAGGTAAGTTTGTGATAAGTGTTAGAACTAGCTATGAGTTTACTGTTTTAAATTTGTAATCTACTGTGCTCTGCCTGTTTTCCCTTGCAACCATTTCAGTCCTACTGCTTGTACTTAATAAAATCACGTTTATTTCTATTAAGCCCAGTGTTACCTGGGGGTATGTCTACACGAGCTCGTTAGTTTGAGCTAGGTAGGCAAATGAGGGCAACCGGGGTTGCAAATGAAGCCCGGGATTTAAATATCCCGGGCTTCATTTGCATCTTCGAGCGCCGCCATTTTAAATCCCCCTTAGTCGAACTCCGTGCCCGGCTCGGGTAGGTAGTTCAAATTAGGATCTCTAATTCGAACTACTGTTACTCCTCATGGAACGAGGTGTACCGGTAGTTGGAATTAGAGATCCTAATTCGAACTACCTACTCCGTGCAGCGTGTGCGTGAGCAGTCGAACTAAGATTTAAAATGGCAGCGCCGGAAGATGCAAATGAAGCCCAGGATATTTAAATCCCGGGCTTCATTTGCAACCCCGGTTGCCCTCATTTGCCTACCTAGCTCGAACTAACGAGCTAGTGTAGACATACCCAGGGGGAGCAATCAGTGCGTACATCTTAATTTCGTTGTTAAAGGAGGCTTACCTGAATAATTTATTTGGGGTTCTGATCCCATCTGGGGAGGGGTTTCCTTGGAAGCTGGGCCCAAAACTGCATTTTCCTCAGACTTGAAGAGTTTCAGTGTCTATATTGCTCCTCAGGGTGATCTCAGCTCTATGCTTTGGCTGGGGGAGACCAGGTGAGCTGGTCCAGCAGGACAGGGTGATAAGAGGCAAGTATCAGTGGCTTTGCTAGCACTCTGGGAAGTACCCTCCAAAGGGTCTTCTGTGACCATACCCTGTCACACTGGGAAAGGCAAAGGTAGAATGGTGTGTGAAAGGTTTGTTTGATACAGCCGTGGCCAACCCGCGGCTCTTTCCCCCCTCTTCCCCCATCAGTGTGCAGTGTGGCTTGCGAAGCCACCCCCACACCCCTGAGAACGGCTCCCACCTCCCGGCTCCCCTGTGTTCACTGGGGCAGGGGAGCCATCCGATGCTTCCGATATGGCGGGGGCCTGCTGAGGCCAAAAAGCATAGAAACGTGCTTCTCGACTTTTTTTTTTTCTCTCTACAACTTTGCCCCGTCTCTTTGCGCTGGATCCACTAGTATCTTGGCTCTTCGTCTCGAACAGGTTGGCCACCCCTGGTTTGATAGGATGTGCTAACTGCAAAATCAAGAGTTGAAAAGGGGTTTTAGAGGTGGCTAGATGAGTTCTTATTTTAATGATTTTAGTGTTTCTGGGATTTTTGTTATGAATTATGCATTAGGGCACCTTGTATAGGCATCTTTTAGGGTTTTTTTTTTAAACTAAATAGAATAAAATAAAGGTGATGTGCAAATGAAGAAAAGTGGGCGTTTGTCCTTTTCCCCTTTCTTTATGACATATGAAGCAATGCTTAATCCCTTCCTCCCCCGCTCCCCCCAACTCTTCATGGTTTTCACCTTCGAAATGTCAGGAATACTGAGTCTAATCTTCTTATTTTCTGTTGGAGGACTCTTTAAATGATTAAAGAATGTGGATTTTAAAGTGTTCTCAGCACTTACAGGAGGAGGGTTTGTATGCTTAGCAAAGAGAACTCTCTTCCCACAACTCTTTAGACAAATATATATAAAGAAAGAATAAGGGACCAGCTCCTCAGTGGATGTGGTCCAGTGTAGCTCGTTTCATGTCAATGGGCTTGTTTTGATTTATACCTGCTGAGGATTTGGCCTTCCCTCCTCTATTTTATTCTGCCAAGTGCTGACTCCCCTTGATTCCCATTGAAATAGCTGGCTTTCTTTTAATATTTACTCCATAAAATGCAGCCCCCTTGCATGGCAAGTCTGAAGTGGAGGTATGTTAGTGCAAGCTGGCTATTACCATGCTGGCATGGCAGGCATGAACTTCAACATACATTACAGTATCAAACCTTTACTTAGGTTTCATTTCTTGGTGTCTGTTGTAGAATTATGACACGTTCTGTAGTTCTCCATGGAGTCTGCAGAGTAAAAAAGACAAGAATTAAAAACAAGGAACATTCTTTTAATTTTGAAGGGATGAAGCTAGGGGTTATTCAGAACCTCTTGCTATAGTGTAAGCAAGGGGAAAGTGCCCAAGTGCTACTTCTTTGAAAGTCTCCTGTGAACTCTGGCTAGAGTTTTCTAGTGAGGCTTTCCAGGAGACGTGCTGAAAACTGCGCATCTCACATCTCTCTAGGACTGTCTGCCTCTGGCTTTCCGCTCCATCAGTATAGCCAAGGGGGTGGGTGGCTGGGAGCAATGTGCTTCCATACCATGGAGTTTTGCCATGCTGTTCAAAATGTAGGATTTATTTTGAAAGGAACTTCCTCGACACATGTAGATTTGTAAGTTATGGACCTGATCCAAAATCTATTTAAGTCTGTTGGCTTCGGTGAGTTCTGGATCAGGTCCCAAAAGGAGCATTAAAACTTGAATAATAAAGGGCTTTTTTTGGTCTGAGGTAGCTGCACATATCACATGATGAAATGAAGATGACTCTTTTCCCTTTGTGCCCATAGACTATTTTCAAACACAGGAGAGTGACTGCTGGAAATTAAGTTGCTGTGTTTATCTTCTCAGTCATCTTACCACCCTGACCTGGTGCATCTGGCCTTGACCAAAGCTAGGGGATGTTTCAGTTCGACAGGCTGTTCTGAGGAGACTGCCCATTATGCTGAGTGTTCGCAATGTGTTAATGTTCACTGTGGTCAAAGGGAGATGAGATCAATTTAATTTCTTTTAGTAGAGATCTGCGGAAACAGAGTGGGGCTGCAGGTGAGTCCTGCGATTGTTAAACTTAGTGGAAGACGAAAACTGTAATTATATAGGCTTAAAAGCCAAGCAATATCACTTTAATAATCACAGCAATTTATTGTGCAATTCATCAAAATTCAGGGTGGGTCAGCCTGAGACAGCTGCGGTGGCAGCAGATTCTCACCCAACCCCAATGCTGGGAGGTGGGTGTGCCTGAAACAAAGGGGACCTATCTAAACTTGCAAGAAAGGGCTAAGGTTTGAGGTAATATAATACATATATTGGCCCTTTGTTATTCTCAGCCCGTCCCTCCATTTGTTATGTTCCTATGCATAAATAAATAATCCTTTGTTTTGAAGAGAATTGTTCCACGTCACTGCATTTTTAATACCAATCTTAGACCACCAAAGAAAAGTCTGTAGCAGAGACAAAAGTCTACATCTAGGCCTGGAATCTCAGTTGCTGAACAAGGTGGTGTCTAATGACACAGTCTAAAATTGAGGTGAAATTCAGGATTCTACCCTAAGAGAAAAACAGGCATGAGCCTATCATGTGGAAAAGCTACAGGTCAATCTTGTACTATAACAAAGGCTCAATCTTTTTCTTGGGTTTTTATTTGCAATATTAAGTAAACTATACCTGATACTGATTAGTTCAAGAGCGGTCCCTTTGGGGAAGTCCAGCTCTGAACTCTAAGATGTGAACTTAGCATCTGTGGTTAATATGTTGTAAGCAGGGTCTAAACTAGCATTTCCCTGACATCTAGTGACAAATTGCGGGGGGGGGAAGGGGGGAGGAGATTTCAGGAGCAGACTGTATTTGCATAGACACGCCTAGGTGTTCAGCAAGCAGAACTGTTTTGCCAAAGTGAACAGTTAGGGTTGGTTTGGGGTTACAGTTTACTTTGTATCGAATGCAGGAGTAAAGAAATCCTTTAACCGCAAGGTATGAATAATGGACAGCAGAACTTTACTTAGCATGCCCTGGTTGAGCGGAATACTTTACATTGAATCTCACTCACTAAACAGTGGGTAAAGATGCCAAATCCAAGTGAAACAGGGAGGTGGAGACAGTGTTCCCATTTGATGGTGTGGAGTCTATTTAAAGAGTTGCAGATACCATTTGAACCCCTCCACTCCCGATGTTTAAAGTCAACTGATCAAGCCCCTTGTTTCTATTCAGTGATTGCTAGAGATAATATCACCAATAAGCAAGTTTAGGAACTAAACCTTAGACCTAGTGTTGGGATTGTGTGCAATGAAAGACAATGCAGAGACCATACTAGCAGACAGATTCCTCACTGCCCAGTGAAATCACTAAGATTCATGTGAACCCACATGAACACAGCCCTGAACTCTGGGTCTTTGCTGACCAAGGACAGCTGAGTGGGGAGCAGTGGAAGGAAAGCTATGTTGCACGTTAAAGAGACATTCATTTGTCAGACTTCCACACTGCAATCTGGAAACTGAGGCAAAGGACACTGCCCAGAATATTGCGGGGTGATTGGTTATGGCTGTATTTTTTTGAATTTTGGTTGTCTAACTAAGGTTCAATTTTCAATCCTATTCAGTATAAGAAGACCAGTTAGATGGAGTAAGATAATCAAAACATGATTCATGCTTCTCAGAGTCCCTTATCTTCACAAGGGGGCTCGGTGATTCTAGAATCTTTAAAATCGCCACCAGAGCACTGGGCGGCACACTCCAGAGCCCCATGATGAACCCACCAGATGGCTCTGACAGCTAGAGAAGGCAGGGGAGGAGCATGCTGCCTGGGTGGCACTGGGGGTTGGCTGCCTCAACCCCACCCTTGCAGCTGAGGTCTTGCCTCTTCTGGTAGCCCAGAGCCGCTGCCCCTCCACACACACACACATTGCCCAGGAGCCCTGTGATCCTATCAGTTCTCCTGTCTGCATATCAGACCACTGATCACCATCAGTTTACTCCTTCATTGAGTCCTATATAACTGGGATTATGCTATAGTATTATAGCCTACAGAAGAGCAAACTGTCATGAGTAACAGACAGAGAGCAGAAGGGACTGAGATTCACCAATACCTGATGAATGTGCAATGTCAGTGAAATGATTTAGTGATTTGCCCAAGTACTTGAGAGTCAGAGCATTATTCTGGGAACTGAGCAAGGATGTTTGCTGGAAGAGTTATGGGAATTGTTTCCTTGGTCAGAGAACACAGACTTTTGCAAAACTTTTTTGATCAGAGTTGAACATGAATCTCACCTATTGTCTGACAGAATGGAAGGCTCAGGAGGTTGAGAAACAGAATGACCAATCAATCCATTTTTCAATGCCCAAATAACATGGGATTTGAGGGAACTCCCATAAATTGTACAACTTCTTGTGGGCTGATACAAAGGTTAGAGGCTGAGTCCGTAGATGATTTTTTTTAATCATCAAAGTTTGGATTCAATTCAAATGTGCTCCTGGTGGTAGCAATAATTAGTCAGGCAAATAAAAGAGCCACTGAATCTGAACTTGGGAAGATTAATTTATTGCTTCCTATAGTACAATGACATACTACTGGAGATGGTCAGAAACTGGGAAAATGCTTTGTTAAAAATTAATGTAAATGCTTTTCATGGGAGGACGTGAATTTGACGGACTTTTCCAACCAGCTCTATCTATTAGTGATGTCCATTTTAGATTCATATGTATATGCCCACACGAGCATGCACTTGCAATGTTGATTTGCTTTCTGATATTTGTAAGGGGGGGAAATTTAAGTAACTTTGAAAATCAAAGCAAAGCTTTGATTTAAATGTCTTTTCAAAATCAGATCAAGGGGTAGCAATGACCACATCCAAATACCAGTTTCATGAATTTGAGAATAATCTAAATTGACAGGAATCTTCAGATGCCTGCTTGACTTCTTTGTGATTGTACTATTGATGCTCACTGGAATTCACCAGTTTTAGTCAGTTCTTGAAACAGACTGTAATGAAGAGGATCTAGATGATATAATGCCAGAAGGTTATAAAACCTTGAAGCCTGAAGGCTGTGCAACATTTTTTTTTTTTTGTTATGCAGCCTAATTGGGCTGTGGTATTAAGACAGTACGTTTTTAAGTTTTCATATGAAAGTATGAGCTTTGGTATGACAGAATATCAAAGTGAAAATTAATGTCCGCCACTTGTATATTGCCTAGACGTTACTTTAGAGAGAAAACAACAGGAGCGAGACGAAGCCATACATATGTTAAATTCACATCAGTAATAAAGATTAAGTAGAAGTTAATAGCATCCCAGTCATGCTTGTGGAGGTAATCTCCTTTCTGAAAATTCAAAATTAGATTTGGAGGATCGAAGCAAACAGGGGGTGAGACTTTGGCGTAATATTTTAATCAAATTGTCATGAATGAGTGGATACAATTAAGAATTCTGTCAGTCACAGTGCTGAGCCCCTTTTGTTAGTCAGCTGTTGTGAGGGATGCACTAGGGCATCGTGGGTAGAGATTAAACTTGACCTTTCCCAGGATCTTCATTTTTGACCCTCTGGCTAGGCTTTGCTTGTCAGATGGCCATTTTTTTTAAAAGAGAGGGAAACAGAGGTTGGAAGCACAGACAAAGACTCACTCTCTCTTTCCCCCCAAACAGTGCATGATTCTCAGAATCAGCTCCCTGTCAGCTGTAAAGTGTCCCTCTAAACCTGTTTCCTTTTAGTACGTTTCTGGTGCATACAGTGGTTTGGGGTTTTTTTGACACATTTTCAGAGTATAAAATCTGTGCCAACTGAAGGAATAGGAAATAGTTTCTTGTTTAGTACGTTATGCTCTAACAACACTCCAGGAGGTTGCTTTTTGTTTTGTTTCGAAGAGAATCTAATAACGAGTGCTTATTTGTACGAAGTCTAATTGTATGTCTCTGCTTTAAAATGGTTTTGGAATTTTTTCACATTAAGAAATTGTGTTTGATATACGGAGCTTTTGAGAATATGACAGTCTAACATTGTATGGGCTTCTCTCCACCAAGTTAACCCTGATAAATTAAAAATAAATTCTGTTTATCAAAAATGCATTCCTATATGTCCTTTGGGGCACTGATCTACACTGGAGTTGTATTTTATTTACGGCATGATTGTACGCTCCAGACTATATAGGTTTTGCATGCACCAGACTATATAGGTCGTTGTGTATGTTTGCTTCTCATGGCTTTTGGGGGTTTTACTATTTATTTGTATTAGGGAAGAACCTATACTCTTCAACCAAGATCAGGACCCCTGTATGTTAGCTATTCTGTATAAACACAGTAAGACAGAATCTGTCGCTTGTTGCATTAAAGGGCTATTTATGAGCTCAAATAACTTAAGAACTCTGGTAAAATTTTCAAAAATGCCTAAATCTCATTTCCAAAAGTAGCTTTTGCATGTAGGATCTGAAAACCTTTTGACTTCCAATGAGATTCAGATTCCTATATGGCTGTGTGGGAAATATTTTCAGAGACAAACAACAATTAGGGTACGTCTACACTGCACGCTTATTTCAAAATAAGCTATTCCAGAATAGTTAATTTAAAATACCTTATTTCAAAATAGCATGTCTCCACTACAGGGAAGCCTGAAAATTAGTCCAAGGCAGGTTTCCCTAATGTAGATGTGCTACCTCAATTTAGAGCCCTAGGAGGCAGTGGGGAAGAATAACTTAGAATGGCCCTGGCAAGGGGCTATTTCGAAATAGCAGCAGTGGAGTGTCTACACATGCCTTATTTCGAAATAGCTATTTTGGAATAGGTGTTATTCCTCATAGAATGAGGTTTACAGTTTTTGGAATAAGCCATCTGTTATTTCGAAATTATTTCCAAATAACAGAATGGCTGTGTAGACGCTCGCATTTTTATTTCGAAATGCTAGTTATCTCGAAAAAATGGTACAGTGTAGGTGCACCATTAATGGCCCAACTTGGATAGATTTTCAGTGGGAGCATGTTGCCCTCTTGCTATTTGTGCCTTTGAAAATCAGTCCCCAATTTGCTTATGACAGTGGGACTTAGGTTCCTACAGTCACATAGGATATTTCTATACAGCAACAAAAAACACACGTCTAGTCCATGCTGACTGATGGGGCTCCCAGGGCTCAGGCTGTGGGGCCGTTTTACTGCCGTGTACACTTCTTGGCTTGGTCTGAAATGCTGTCACCTTGCATGGTCCTAGGGCCTGGGCACCAGTTCAAGCATGGAAATCTATATAGCCGTGAAACCGCCCTGTAGCCTAAGTTCTGCAAGTGTGTGTCAACTGGCAGGGGCCAGGCATGGGTTTTTCTTTGCCATGTAGATATACCCTTAGATGCTTGTGAAGCGGTGACTCCTGGTCTTTTCAATGTGATATTTCCTCTGTCCAGGCACTGAAGTACTTTGTGTCCACTCTCTATCCAGGAATTGAAAAATCACATGTCATTTCAATCCCATAAATGTCTCTCTGAAGCATTAAAATACATAAACACAGCTACAAGAATGCAAATCCTAGAAATCGGGCACACTGCTCATTTATAAGTGAGGATAAATCAGTTGCTTGGAATAAACCAAGAGTAACCTGATATCTGAAGCTTGTTCAGCATTAGAGGTCTTCACAGGCATGCATGTAGGTGGCTCTTTTTAAAACAACACTGAATTTATTATTTTAAGCTGATCCCAGATGATTCTTTTATCTTCCCCTTCTTTTTAGCTTCTCTGCCTTTTATACGGCTTGTTTGGTAAATAGAAAGAAGTGCTTTAGACATGGGGGTGACAGTATGTAATCTACATCCCCACTGTTTGTTTTACCTTTTGTTACAAAAAGAATAAAGTCTGAGCAACTTGTGCTAGTACATCAGTTTCTTTGCACTCCTCTGTACTGTAGGACCTAATTATATTTTAACACTGCATTTACTCCATTTGCCTGGAGAATTATTTCAAATAAACTGACAGACCTATTGTGCTGTGACATCATAGCAACCCATTTTTTTTAGCAGAGAAAACAAGCCCTTCTGTTAATTCAGCAATAGCACAAGAAATTACATTAACAACATTTAACGAAAGTGTTGAAAACATACTGAAATAAACACTATTGCACTTCAGGGGTTGAAAGGAATATGCATCAAAATGCTTGGCATTTAATTTTTTTTCTTCGGGAATTTAGCCAGTGAAATATAGCTGCCAGTGTCTCAGGCCTGCGTGTGTTCTTCTGCAATATGCTCTCGATCAATCAGATTTGCATAACTAAACTGTCGGCAAGCCCGCTCTGCTGCCCAGGTGCAGGGGACATTTGCATATAGAACAGTGAGGAGGCCCCAAGAGTCACTTCAGACTCCAGTGACTGCTGAGCCCGCAGTCCACATAGCACTGGAAATGAAATTGGAATGACAAAAAAAAAATGGTAGTGCTAGTCTGGAAGGGTGAAATATGCACTTGTGTTTCAAAGGTTACGTAGAGATCACAAGACAGCGTTCAGACATGAAAATATACACAAGCCCACAGAAAAGCAAATGCCATTGTGTATATTTTTTCCCCATGACACACAACTCTACAGGTTTAAAAAAAAAACCAGTAGCATCAGCATTTCACCAATTCCCCAAACCTCCAGTGGGGCGGGTTAGCCAATGTGTGTGGGTTAATCATATATTTTTCTCCCACCCATGTCCCTTAGGTATAACATTGAATTAATAAGGGGTCTTTGTCTTGATCAATTCTTGAGTTTACTCCTTGACAGAGAATGTGTGTTCGCTGCTCCTACATATATGAACATACTAGAAGATTTACCCAGCAGTGCTCGGGTCCTTTATGGTAAGGAGCTGGTGTTTCCGGGGTACAGGAGTCAGGACAGGGGTTGGGTGGCCTCAGGACTGATAGTGGGGGGTGCAGGAGTCAAGGCAGGGGCTGGGAGGTTGGGGGCTCAGGACAGGGATTGGGTGTGTGGGGCTCAGGGCTGGGGTTAGGGTTCAGGAGTCAGGATGGGGGGGACTTCAGGGCAGGGCACTGGGAAGTTTGGGGGGCACAGGCCAGGGGGTGCAGGATTCAGGGCAGAGGGTGTGGGGCTTAGGCTAGGGGGTTTGGAGGTCCACGATGGTGGTGGTGAGAACAGCGCTGCAGTTGCCAGCCCCCTCCCCCTGCTCCTCTGGGGGGTGGGGTGGGGAAGGCTGAGGCTGCGTGGCCCTGGCCCGGCACCATTTCAGATTTGGGGGTGGGGTGGACCTGTGCATGCTGTGATGGGGGTGGAAAAGAGAGTGAGAGCATGTGGGGACAGACTGAGTACAGAGGTTTCAGCAGTGTTACTGAGGATGCTCACTCAGTACAAGCCAAGCACCAAATGGAGGCGGGGCAATGGGTGGGGACCAACCCCATCCACCCTCCTCCATACACACACCATTTCTATTCAGGGGTACTAATGCACTAGAAACTCAACTGTTTTTGGAAGACAACTTAGCAGTTAGCCGACAGGAGCACTGTATCTAATTCCTTTATATAAAACAAAGAAAATTAAATAATTATTAGATCCCCTCAGCTCTAACACTAACATCTTCTGACATCTTGTGGCAAGTCACTTAAGGGACTTAACATTTTAATGCATATTCTTACTTTTGTTACTAATTCTGTGGAGAGAAGCAGAACCCGTCAGGGCATCTGGGCTCTATCTCAGCTCTGGAAGGGGTGTGGGGTCTAGTGGGTTACAGCATGGGGCAGGTACATTTCAGCTCTATATAAGAATGTCATAATGGCCATACCGGGTCAGACTAAAGGTCCTTCTAGCCCAGTATCCTGTCTTCAAACAGTGGCCAATGCCAGTGCTTCAAAAGGAATAAACAGAAGAGGCAATCATCATGATCCATCCCCTGTTGTTCATTCCCAGCTCTGGCAAAGAGAAGCTAGGGACACCATCCCTGCCCATTCTGGCTAGTAGCCATTGATGGACTTATCCTCCTTGAACTTAGTTTGTTCTTATTGGAACCCTGTTATGGTTTGGGCCTTTCCACCATCTCCTGGCAAAGAGTTCCACAAGTTGATTGTGAAAAAACAATTTGTTTTAAATCTGCTGCCTAAAAATTAAATTGGGTCAGCTTCTGGTGTTATGTTAGTGAAGGAATGAACAACGTTTCTGTCTTCTATTTTTCCACATCATTCATGCTTTTCTAGACCCATACCATATCCCCCCACCCTTTAGTCATTTCTTTTCCAAGCTGAAAATTCCCAGTCTTATTAATCTCTCTTCATATGGAAGCTGTTCCTTATCCCTAGTCATTTTTGTTGCCCTTTCTTACCTTTCCCAAATCCAATATATCTTTTTTTAGATGGAGTGCATACAGTATCCAAGACGTGGGCATATAGTGATTTGATGTAGAGACAATATGATATTTTCTGTCTTACCTATCCATTTCCCAATGATTTCCAATATTCTGCTAGTTTTTTTAGTTTTTAGACTGCCACTGCACGTTGAGCAGTTGTTTTCAAGGAACTACCACAGTGATTCCAAGATCTCATTCTTAAGTGGTAACAGCTAATTTAGATTCCATTATTTTTGTATATGTACTTGGGATTATATTTTTCCACATGGTTGCTTTGTATTTATCAACGCTGAATTCCATCTGCCCTAGTGTTGCCCAGTCACCCAGTTTTGTAAGATCCCTTTGGAACTCTTTGCAGTCAGCTTTGGATTAGTTTATTCTCCCCTCCTTTTTCAAGAACATTTATAAAGTTTAACAGCAGAGATCCAAATGCAAATCCCAGCGGCATAACACTCATTCCTACACTTTCCCCCCCCTTATCTTTTAAGTGGAGTACCCGGCAATGCTTTTTACTTGAAAGCCCAGTCTTTTGTTATTCTTAATCACCATGTCTCCCTCTTTTTATAACAAACTCCCTTCCCCAAAGGCAAAGCTGCAAGCAGCTCAAAGTCTGTTGCATTTAAGAATTGCCTCTGGAGCCAGGACATACAGCTTTAAGCAGACCTCAAGTACGAAAACTAGGTGTTCCAACTTTTAGGGGGAGGCTACTGGCCCACAGCCCCCCATAAATAACGCCCTTGGGCCTGGGTCTGGGCCCAGGCGCTGACCCTGGACGGGTGGGGATGGGTCCAGGGATGTGCTGGTTAGTCCCCGGCAGTGCTCCTTGTCCAGCACTGGGGCGAGGGTTTAGGGGGACCACATACTGGTGGCCAGTAATATGGAGAGCTCTGGCCTCAGCTGGCCACTCTCTTCCTGGTGTGGCTACATCACTCTAGAGTCTAATTGTCCCCTGTGCTTGCCACGCCCAGTGGTCACTGAAACATATAGCTGTCCCTGCTCTCAGCCCTCTCCCTTTGTGTCATAGAAAACAATTGGATTCCAGGCACATTCCATTGTCCTGGCACAACCAAACCCTGATCTTGCTTTAAGTTAGGGTAAGAGGAAGCTGCATACAGAAATTGGTGGTCCTAGCTCTTACATTTTAGGATGAGTTCTTGAACAAATGGACTCACAGACAGATGGATGGACTTATGGACAGACAGACAGATGCACAAACTCTTATAGATATAGATGTGTATCTGCAGCTCCCCAGACTTTGTAGTGCACAACACATAAACAGGGGCTGGCAGACTTGCCGAGCCCCTAGGCGAGGCAGGGGTTCCACAGCTCCATTCTCTCAGAAGGGGCAGAGCCTTGGTTGGAAGGGGCAGATGTTCCCCCCCCCCCAACTAGGTCTGAGAGCTACCCAGAGGACAGTATATGGTGTTCTGGTGGTGATTTAAAGGACCTGGGGCTTTCAGCTGCTGCCACTTCTGTGGTAGCAGCAGCAATGGCTGGGAGCCCTGGGCTCTTGTGAATCACCAGATTCTGTGGCAACTGCCCCTTTGCCCTCTTTCCCCCATCCCGTTGTCAGGCCTGACACATACAATCAGAAGGAATAGATGTTCAGGTAATTGCCACAATGTATTGGCACAAATGTAAAGAAACTTATGAAAGAAAGGAGTAACAATTCTAGGGACTTTGTGATCTTCATCTGAGTATCTCCATGAACTTTACAGTATCATTATTCCCATTTTACAGGTGGGGAAATTGCATCACAGAGGTAAAGCAATTTCCCTATAGTAAAGTAGTGCTTCAGTGGCAATTTGGAATAAGAGCCAGGGAACCTGACATATAGTCCTCAACTCTAACCATTAGGAGAAGTTGTCTATCCCTCACGCCATTTTTTTCCCAAATTTAAAAATTCTCATGCTCATGTCAGCATCACTTATTTAGAATCTGTTGTCAGCTGTAATTTTCCAGAGGGAATCGGAGAAAGACAAATCCTTCCCAGTGCATCTACATTTCCCCATAATACCATGCACTAAATTTCCAGGAAGGAAGGAATATAGCAGATTTGGCCCCTGATCAAATTGGTGGGGGGGGGGGAAGAAAAGGTGTCCCTACTGGTTTGAATGTCACTTATTGTCAAGTTGGCATCCTGAGCAGTTTCCATGACAACAGCGTTTTTGTGCTGTGGGACAAGGTCATGCACCTGTGCTCCTGATGAAAAGGACAACGAGAGAACGTACATTATTTAAAGCTTTTATCTTTCAGTACGTGTTTGAGTATAACCTTGAAATTGGGTGAATAAAAGACAAAGTACATTGCTATGCATAAGACCGAGGCAGGCTAAATCAATTAGGAAGAGTTCTGAGTAGGCTGGATTATTTTACTCTGACTTCCTTTCTAACCTGCCATGGATGGGTTTTGCTGTTTGACTCCTTTTCACCCTTAATACCAGCAAAAGTTCTTCTCAAGTGAATGGAGTCATCTGTTCCCGTGGAAACAGAAAGGAAGGGAAGAATGGGCAGTTTACTCATCAGTCAGTGTTCCAAGTTATCTGTTAAGTTCTCGGATAGTGTCCCAGTTGCTGTCCAGTCCCACACGGGCATTATTAGCTATCTGTATTGTGAGTGTGCCTAGAAGTCCCAGTGATGCCATTGTCCTAGGTGCTGTGCAAAACAACAAGACAGCTCCTGCTTCCAGGAGCTAACCATCTAAGTTGGCATATACCTGGACAATGAGAACAGCCACAGCAACTTAAAACAAGGAAATCATTAGTTCTTGTTTTGGAAGTTATTTGTAGAAGAGATATCAATACTCATGCTTCAGGGCACAAGCCAAACAGCAGTCAATAGGGGGTAGGAAGAAACTTCTGCTATGGCTATGGTTGTTCATTAAGAGATTTCTTGCACCTTCCTCTGGAATTAGCCACTGTCAGAAACAAGATAGTGGACTAGATGGACTGCTGATCTGATTGGCTATAGCAATTCCTATGTTTCTAAAATGACCTAAATATAATAGGTACATGGGTGAACCTAGAGAAGAATGTGTCATGATTGGAGCTAACATCACATCTTCCCAATCCCAGATTTACCTTTTTCATATATATCTAATGCATCTGGTGTGATATTCACAGACCCAACATTTGTATCTTTTTAGCTCTGTGAATTCCTTGTCTTGCTACCGCTGTAATGACATGGCTGCTACTTTCAGAGTGGAGAACAGAGAAACTATTTGTCTTCTCTGAAATGCTCAGTGTATGAATGACAAGAAATGTTGAATTGCCAAGGACTACTTGACTAGTGTAAGTGAAGAGGAACTTCTTTGATTATATGTGTGTCCTTACACTTTCCCAACTTCTTCTCTACACCCTGCCCAGCATCTGGGCAGACAAACAAATGGGGGTGGGAGGAGAGAGCAGGTTTTTTCTTAGCTACAAACCATCCTCATCCCGGCCTCGCAGGCAGCAGAGTCAGCCTGCAACAGGCTGCAGGAGCTGCTGTGCCAAGGCTTTGCAGTTCTGTGTCCCTTTCACTGGAGGATCTCCATGCTTTACACCAAGTTGTTAACCCACCCTCACCAGGTGCCTGGGAAGCGCAGAGTGCTCTGTTGCAAGGTTCTCCCAAGGCTGTATGGCAAGGCAGAGCTATGATCAAAAGACTCCCATGGACTCCCAGGGCCCTGCTCCCACCCAAGGACTGGTGATCAGGATGTAACCCTGCAAAGGGGCAGGGCTTTAAACAGAGCTACAGAGCTTGATCCCAGGGAGCTAGTTGGGTCTATGGAAGGCAGAGCAGCCTTGTGGCTGCTCTAGCTTATACTGGTATCTCCTCCCTTACACACCATTCTACCAGCCCAGAATCACCATAGCATGGCACTCTCTGGTCCGTCTCCTCCTGGCCCTGCCACCCCACCAGGAACACCAGACTCCATTTGTGCTGATGTTCTGGTTCAGAGTTTTACATGAATGCTCTTAAGGGCAGATGAGATGAGAAGCACTAAGATGGGCCTGTCCCTAACCTCAGGAGATGGCTCAGTACTCAGGGCATCAGCCTAGCACGGAGGGTCCTGAGTTCATTTCCCAGCTTTGCTAGAGCCTACCTGAGTCACAAGGGCAAGTCAGAGACCCTCAGGGCTCAGCTGTACATGAGGATAACAGCCTTGCTCTGCCTCCCAGGGGCGTACAGGGAGAAATGGGGCAAGACTGGGAGATGCTCATACCCCACAGTACCTAAGAGTGGCTGAGCATTCAGGGGAAAGGGCTCAGGACAGGTCAGTACTAGAGCAGGCCAAAGAATTATGTCACAATGCCTCCCCCTCAACAAGGTCATTTAGCCAAAGCAGAGACTTAATTTCCTGCCTGCTGTACTCTGGAGCCAAATGTGCCAGCATGTCCTGGCCCCCGTCAGGGTTCCAGGCAGCACCATCATGCAGCAACATTAATGGGCTCTAGCCTGCAGGCTTGCTCCCCTGCTAGGTTGCTCCCCTTCCCTGAGAGCAGTAGGCTCTCCTCATGGGCTATGTCTCTGTATTTAAAACAGGACCACTTCTGGGATTACCAAACCCTAACTGTAGTGGTTATAGGATTTATGTTCTATATCTCCATGTATATGCTATAACTTCAAGGAAGGAGATGTTTTGAGAGCAACTGAACATAAAGAGCCAAATTTCTCTGGGCATAATTCCACAGGCATCAGGTGGGAATTAGGTCTAGAATTTTCCTGGATCATACCCCAAAGTGATACATAATAGGTGTTTCTGTAACCTCAATGCATGGAGAAACATGATAAAGTTTATTAACTTTCAAAATGGCGGTTGGGTCTGGGGATCAAGGAGATTGTGGAAAGGAAAAGGGGAGGAAACCCCACAAAATGGGGAAATGAAAAACCTATCCCCTAAGTGATGTAAATTACAGGTTTAAAATCTCTAATCTAGCACTTTCTGGTCCGGCAACATCCATGCTCATGGATTTAGCCAAGTTTCCTGTGGTTCTATAAAATTTGTTTACAACCACCAGTCCTGGCTCTGTGTTCTATGCAGTTATTTAGCTCTAGTTTACCCTTA
The DNA here is from genome assembly GCA_019425775.1 of Rafetus swinhoei. Taxonomy (NCBI): domain Eukaryota; kingdom Metazoa; phylum Chordata; order Testudines; family Trionychidae; genus Rafetus; species Rafetus swinhoei. Next base: position 108,855,836 of record CM033446.1, read on the forward strand.
AATGTCTAAGAGCACCGTAAGCAGTGGAAGTGTTAGTAATGTTGCTAGACAATATTGACCTCCTGTGGTTTGGTAAATTCTCTGGTTCAGCACCGGTCAGGTCCTGAGGTGCCAGACTAGCGAGGTTAAAGCAGTGTCCACACCATGCTGTGTTGGGGAGAGACACTTTCCTGCGAACATAGCTTTCCCCTCTCCTTGAAATGGAGTAATTACGCTGATGGGAGAGCACCCTCTTGTTGACCTAATATGTTTTCACCAGATGCACCAGATGCGTGTTGAACTGATGGCAGTGGCATGGATTTAGTGTGGTAGTGAAGACAAACCCTGAGCTAGCAGGGCAGTAAAATCATGCAGGATCATTGTCAGTAGTTCGGTGACAAAGAGATCACTGTTGTGGTGTACCTGCTATTTTTAGTTTAATTAGCACTCAAAACTTCATTTGTCACCTTAATCGTTGCAGACAGACGCCATAGAGATGGAAACCTGAAAAGAAAAGCTATTTGTTGCGGGGGCATGTTATATTTGGTCCTCTGTTCACGTCAGTGCATCACATTTGTTGAAATTTAGGTTAAAAGTCAGAGGAATGTATGTGGAAGGAGGTGGGAATCTGTAGTTCAGTGGTTAAAGGATTTAAGTCTGGGATGTATAAATCTAGGGTCTGTTCTTTTCTTCTATTGATTTGTAACCAGGGCAAGCTCCTTAACATCTCATCTTTCCCCATCTATAACCAAGAGTGGCTAATACTTCTCTAGTGTTTGAACTTATCATACAGTTGTTATCCCCACCCATTGTGATTGGTGCTAGATTGAATAACTGAACAAAATTAAAATGAACAAAGTTGAAGAAATCTGGAACCCACCAGCTCAGATACTGCAAATACATTTCTCATGGTACAGTATAACAAAGTGCTGGGATTTCACAAGTTCTCTCTCTCTCTCACTCTATTAGATCGGGCATCAGGTAGGACTTTTTGGTGATTAAGACCCTAGCTCAGCAAAGCATTTAAACCCATGCTTATCTTTAAGCACATGAATAATCCCATCCCTATTCATCAAAGCATTTAAGCTTGTGCATCAGTCCCATTGACTTCCATATGCACCGGAATCTGAGAAGTGGTGGAGAGGGTTTCCATCTCCATTCTAAGAATCTGGTTCTATATTTTTCAGAGGTTATACTCTGGGTATGGTTTCTGAAGCAGACAGGCCTCAGAAAAAGCAAACGGCTGTTGCCAAAATGACATTGGCCAGCTTGTGGGGGCAGCAGTGTTAGATTTGCAGCAACATGTAGGGGAAATAGGTGTTTGGTTTTTGTGCTTTGTGGAATTTTATTCTTTTCTAATTTGTGGTGTGCATTTGTTTCCAAATCTTACTGACTTTGGGTGCCACAGGGGCACTTGCAGATGGGGCCATAGTTTGTAACTTCTGTGCTGATAATGACTCACGTTTTCATCAGTGTTCGGTCTTCACTGTCACTGCAGGAAGTGTCCTTAGCCATATTGTGTGAATAAAAGGCAGAGCATGGATGCCTTGTTCTGGCTTCCCTCTCAGGTGTTATGTCTCATCCCTTTAATTGATTACTACTTTGAGTACTGCTACCAGGGTAGTTGGCCTTTTCCCATCGCTTCTGTAATTCACAGTGAATGCAAAGCTAGACCTCCATTGCTCATCAGCCTCTGTTCTTTGTCCCCGCAGGTGGATCTCTTTTTACAGTGCTGTGTTTTACAGTCACATTTCATGATAACCCCGTTAAGCTGTTTCTGTCGTGTAGCAATGGATAAAACTCCACCTGGGCAGTGTCTCCTATGTGAGCTGGGGTCTGGAGCATGCTGTTTTCCATCTGCAATTGTCACAAAATGGCCTGGACTGTAAATAAATATCTGCAATAAGGGCCAGCATGCTTTCCACATTTTCATGTTGGCATAAAAAGTCAAAGATAGTGAAAATATTGAAAGCATGATACACTAGAAATACTCAGCCCTTATTAGCATTCTCACTGCTGTCAGAGACAATACCTTCATTTGGAAGAGATCAACAGAGTTAGGGGCTACTGATGATCTGATCTGATTCTTCATTTCCTGTGCATTCCAAACTTTTTGAAATCAATAGGAGTTTTGGGTGATCAAGGAACAGAGGACCAGTCCTCCGTAAGTCATGGTTTCACATAGCTCTTCCAACACATTCATGGAGATTGACAAGTTGTCAAATCTGTGTGTGTACTTTGTCTTGCTAGCCAACACAGACAAGCAAAAAAATGGTTATTGCTCATTGAAGTGGGTTGGAAAGAAAAAGGTTGTGGTGAATAGCTGTATACATGTGGCCAGTCCCGTCTAAATATTAGTGGTGGGAAGTCTCTCTCGCTTGCAGTGTTTTTCAGACTTTGAATACTGGTTAGTTTTTCTAAGACGTGTAGTATTTGTACTGTGATGGAGGCCTCAACTGTAAGGCAAGATGTAAAAGAGACAAGACATGAAAGAAGTAAGAGAGGTGAAGTGACTTGACCAAGGTCACAAACAGAGCTGTACAAGAAACAATTGTTTTGTTGGTGCATTGGCAACTAGAAAAAAAAGTGGGGGGCAGGGAGGGAATAGTTTCAGGCCAATTTGAACAAACTACCCCACTTTGGGTCAGGGAAACCATCATGAATCAGGGCTCTCAGGTCTTTCAGACCGTTTGCCATGCAGCTAGGTGCTTTGGAGCCCCAGACCAAATTGTCATTCCAGGGCTCCTAGGGCTGCCTGGCTCTTGGGTGGCATGGCAGGGAGTCTTGAGAAGCAGGCGTGCTGAGTTTTTGTTAAATGAACTATCAGAATTCCTGCAGCAAATCCCAGCATGTTGGGTTTTTCTGTCCAGGCAGAATGATTATATGTTTTATTGCTGAGTTGTACCTGGAATGAGAATGTTTAGTTCTGACCAGCCCTATTATTATCCCCATTTTACATATTGGGGAAACCGAAGCACAAAGAAAGAAAGTGTCTTGCTCTCAGCAAGTCTGTGCCAGAACCAGGGATAGAACCCACATAGAGCCTGACCCACCATCATGTGCTTTCACCAATAGGCCAGATTTATTCATTCTTATACTTACTTTTCCTACCATTGTCTGTCACTATTTTATGTGTATAGAATCATGAGCTTTCAAGGGCAAAACCTACTTCCTCAGATCATCTGAGGAAGTGGGGTATGCCCATAAAAGTCCATGATTCTCTCTCTCTCTCTCTCTCTCTCACATATATGTGTGAGAGAGAGAGAGATGTGTATATATATTGTTAGTTTCTAAGGTGCTACTTGTTGTGGTTTTTAAAGTTACAGACTAACATGGCTACCCCTCTGAGACTATTTTATGTGTTTATTCTCTTGAAAACTGGTGCAAATTCAGTATTTGGATAGTAAGCTGTCACTCTGATTAGCACTAATAATTAAGAATAATTTTCCAAAGTACTTGATTTTAGAAGACATGCAATAGCACAATGGAGAGGATTTGGTTCAGGCCATTGACTATTAATCCCAGTTGTTAGCTTGATATTATGGCTCTGAGAAAAGGGGCCCGTGTATTTGGTGTATTCCAGTAATCTAATTGGAAGAGTGGAATTACCATTTCAAGGATGCACAAGAACGATGGGGAGAGAATATCTTTAAGTCATGAAGTTAAAATGAACTGCGAAGTTATATGCTGGAAAGTGCTGCCGTAGCTGCTGCAGAGAGAGGTTTTATTTGAAATTACAAAATGAAAATTACCGATCAATGCGGCTGGAATAGAATGATTGATATTTCAATTGCACTACTAGAAAATGTAACATAGCCTAAAGATACACTATTTACCTTTTTCAATTCCAAGTTTTTGCACATTATAACACCATGTATAAGTGTATAAATGGGCATTTCTAGACAGTGGGCTGGGAGCAGAAACGAGGGAGTTGCAGTGTATGTCAACCTTCAGGCAAGGAAGAACAGCTGTAGGAAAATTGTGGCCGAATGGTCTCCCATCACAGAAGTCTCCTTATATTGCAAGGGTTCCAGAGCCTGATGACCCAGGCTCAGGAACCCTTGCAATATAAGAGAACATCATCTGCTGACTTCCTACATCCCTCTAAAACCCTATATGGGGTTGCATACAACCCTAGGCAACCACAGCAGAAGGCAGAAAGGGGTGAGCTGGCTGACTGTGCTCATAGTCAGCTCACCCCTCTAACTTAGGGTACGTCTACACAGCAAAGTTATTAAGAAATAACAGCCGTTATTTCAAAATAACTTGCCTAGCGTCTACACAGCCAAACCGCTATTTCGAAATTAATTCGAAATAGCGGAGCGCTTATTTCAAATTTGGTAAACCTAATTCCACGAGGAATAATGCCAAATTTGAAATAGCTATTTCGAAATAAGTGCTGTGTAGACACTTATTTCGAAATAGGGGGCCTCCAGCCTTCCCAGGGTGCTCCCAGTGGCCACTCCAGCCTCAACCAAGATCACTCCTCCCTCTTCCCCCTCCCCGGAGCCCTTAAAGGGGTTGACTCTGGCCACAGTGTCTGTGCCAGCTCCAAGCCTGCCAGCCCAGAGCCAGCAGTCACTGCCCCTGACCCAGTGGCCCCAAAACATGAGCCAGCAAGCCACTGGCAGCCAGCCCTCCACCGCTCCCCAGGAGCAGTCTGCCAGCTCCCAGGAGCCTGCCAGACCCCGGAGAAGGCGGGCGCCTTTCTGGTCCAGGGTGGAGATCATGGACCTTATTCAGGTTTGGGGGGGATGCCCCCAACGTCCATGATCACCGCACTAGACAGAGGAACGTGTCTGTCTATGGCAGGATAGCTGCCAGCCTGGCCACCAAAGGCCACATGCGAACCCAGGAGCAGGTTTGCATGAAAATCAAGTTGGTCCAGCGAGACCCCCAACCCTGAGCTTCCCCTCTCCCTTCCTCACCTTGATTCCCCCTTCCAGCTCCCTCCTCCCAGGTTTCCCCCTCCCCTCTCCCACCCTCTCTTCTCCCCTCTCCCGCCTGCTTTCCCCAGTCTCACCAGAGTTTCATTCCCCGGCCCCCAGTTTTGTTAAATAAGGAGAGTTTGTGTTCATGAAAATACATGTATTTTATTTGACATCAGGAAGGGGGGTTAGGGAGGGGTAAGTGGAAGGATGTGAGGGAGGAATGCAGCACAAGCCCCCAGTGGGGCAGACCAGGCAGGCTCTTAGTGCTCCTCAGGGTGGAAGCTCTCCCGCAGGGCCTCCTGGGTACTGACAGCCCCCCAATGGACCTCCCAGATGGCAGCCTGCAGAAAGTGCAGCCAGGCTCGCAGCAACGCGTCCATGAGAAGCACTAGAGTGCCCAGGGGCAGCTCTGGCTCTGTTGCAGAATGCTGTGGTGTCCCGAGTGAGGGCAATCAGAGCACACAGAGACAAAATGCTTTGGTGTCCCTCATTGAGGTAGGCAAGCAAGCAGGGAAGCTGAAGAACTGGCTGTCCAGAGGGGGGTCCCTTTAAGCACAGATAGCCTCAGATAGCCTCAGGCAGCAGCCACACAAAGTAACTCCTGACCTGATGCCCTGCCGGACCTGGTTCCAGCCAGCCTTAAATGTGATTCAGCATCCACTCAGCATGGACGTGCTATTTCGAAATAGCAAAACGCTATTTCGAAATGCATTTTGTGTGTAGACGCGTTATTTCAAAATAACTTATTTCAAATTAACTACTTCGAAATAAGATATTTCGAAATAACACTGTAGTGTAGACATACCCTTAGATTCTTCTTTCTCCAAGTAGCTCTTGTGCAGGAAGTTGGTGTCTCAGCCTTTCCAGATTGCACCACCATTAGTTCCCTGGAAAGGCCAGTACTCTGATATGAGACTTTCTGGAGCTTATGTGAACTACAAGTTATATGAGCCATGCATCTCTGTTCTACACTCCCGTCTATTAGGTAGGGCCCTCACTGACAGGGATGAAGTACAAAGAGGGGGTGTAAAAATATCAAGTGTTTCCATTGAATTTGAACTAAAATCCATGGAAAATAATTTTATTTTGATCTTGCAAATAGCTTATCTGTACAATAGGTAAGTTTCTGGACAAATTTGACCTGATGCTGTCTCCTCAACAACAACAACAAAATCCTGTGAGGCTATGTAAATATTTTCTTTAGAAGCTGCCTTGGTATTTTTTAAAGATCTGCCTGCATGGATGTGGCCTTTTTTTTCCTGCTAATTTTTAATCAGTACTGTTAGTTATGGACATGGGTGGAAATGATCAAATTTGGATCAGGATTATGAACATTCCAGTCTTTAGGAGGGCTTGAAACCATGGCTTTTAGCTGGGCTGTTCTCTAATAAAATGAAAGGGTCAAATTCTGCCCTGAATTACACCTGTGCAAATATAGACTAATTCAATGTTCTGTCACAGAGTCACTCCAGATTTACACTCGTGTAACTGAGCAAAAAATTTGGCCTAGGCTCTTTATTTCTTAAGAGTGTACCTGTGTGTACTTTTCATTACTCACCAGAATCTGAAGTTTTTGTGATGTCATAAATGGTTGCTGTGTCAATGATCACAGAGTCAGAAACATGGTTATGAGCTCACGTGAAGAATATGCAGAAGAACAGCAATTCTGTTTTCTTACAAATGTCTCCAGTAACATAAATGAGAAGAGGAGAAATGCAGAAAATAGAATAAATAACCAGAATGGCCTCTAGATGAAACATTTTACCAAGTTTTCCATGAAGCGTCAGCAGCTCTTTAAACATGCCGGTGATGGGCCCATCACAAAGCCAGATGTTACCATTTATCAAGTAAAGTAAAGAGCCCCTCCTGCTTCCACAAATATGAACTGAATATGAAATCAAATGGGAAACTGCTGCACTAACACTGGAGAAGATATAATGTAACTTTTAAGCTATCGACATACTTGAGAGTAAAAGAAGTGTCTGACAGAAACAAATGACTGTCGGCAGCATTACTTGATTCATTTCTCAAAGGCAAAATTGCAGCCATATGTATAGACTTAAATCACTTGATGGATGTCCTACAGGTTATGATTTCCTTCTCTTCTTTCTCTATCACCTTCTCCTCCCTTTCCATATGTAGGTCAAGTACTTCTTAGGCAAAGGGCCCCTTGTGAAAAGAGCCTATGTGCAAGAACAAAAAGGCTAGCTAAAAAGGGACAAAAGACATGACAAAGAAACAGTGACACCTACTACAGTGACGTGAGGAAAACAAACAAAACCAAACACTACAACTCTTGATGCTCTGTTAGACCCGGTCAATTTATTTTTCACTTGAAAAACATTTTGAATGGAAAAATTGACTTCTTCCTCATAGAAAATTTCCCCTAAAAATGTTTTCAACCACTCTCCCACTGTCCTAGTCCATGGCAAAATAATTGAGAGGATAGTGATGGACAAGCTTCCATGACCTGTGACATCTGCTGGTAGCCTGGGTGACTTATAATTAGTCCAGAGTACAGTATGGAAATAGCCTTAGTAGCACTAAGAGATGACCTCCTCTTGGGAGTTTAATAGAGGTCTTAGCTTCATGCCCATAACATGAGGCCAAGAGAAGGGTGAAAGGTATTTATTATGCTTCCCTGAAAGTCCTCCTTTTTGGGTCCACTTTGTCTCCCCTTCTCTTCCACATCTTTAAGACCACCAGCAAGTGTGGTAAAATGTCATTGCTCTGGTTCCAAAATACATTCCTTTGTGCATTTCATTTTCCACAGAGGAAGTTGGGTTGTCATAAGGGTGTCAAAGTTCCTACAAGTTTAGTACCTGGGTGAAGAAATTACTGATTCAAATTCAGATGAGCATGTGGTAAATGCTGTGGAGAGCTGGACAAATCACTGCTTTCCTGTTTCACTAAACCTTCGCCTCTCAAAATGGTGGAAAACCTCTCAAAATCCTCTTTGATTCCCAGTTTAATCTAGTTGCAGCATTAGTGGCAATAATGTGTTCTTCTGTCTTCATGTTTGCTAAGAAATGTGTTCCTCCCTCCCTCCCAGAGTGGCTATAGTGATCCATGAATTTGTTGCCTCCACACTGGACTACAGTATCTGACTGGATATAGGGCTGAATATAGAATGAAGTCAAAACTGCCAACTTGCTCTGTAGGCAGCCACATGCCCCACAATGTGATGGCTTCAGCATGGTAGGCACGTGATCTGGTTCCTATACCAGCTCCCGATCTGTTTCTCTTGCCAATTTAGACCCTAGGTCCTGAACTTTAAAGTAACTCAAACCAAGTTTCTGCTTCATCCAGGGTCCACCAAGATTGTTGGGTTTCCCAGGGAAAAAACAGCTCACAAAACTTATGATAAATGACTCTTATGAGAGTCTGGAAGCAAAGCACCTTCTTTTGCTGGCATATGGCTAAGGAGCTAGACCAGCTGAGATTAATCTAAGTGTGTGACCACAAATAGGACATGCTATCAGAACTTCCTCCTTAATAAAGCTCTCCTTCTGGAATTAAATTAATAAAGTACCCCAAACAGAATCTTCCATAAACAGAAAGAAAAGCAGAAGTCTTTGTGAAGTCCACTAGGGACTTGGAATGGCAATCCAATTTCTCTGCATAGTGCTTAAATACTATGGTAATTACAGGTGGTATAGCAAACCTTCACAGTTGAGCAGAGTCATATGTTCTCTGAATAGCTTTAGACAATGTTCTCTATTGTGTGTCTTTCTCATCCTCTACTACACAGAAGTCAGAGATAGCAATTAAGTCTATTAGGAAGAGTGGCCAAGTATCACCAAACTGTTATGAAGAATAGATACTGTGGTGTCCAAGTCTGGCTATCCAGCACTGGCGCTGCATATATAAAAATTACCCAAGCACCAAAAAGGAATGTGTTAAGCCACTGAAGTTAAATCTGGGCAGCTGGGTGAGTGCAAATATCACTTATTGAATTCTATCCCTCCCCTCTGATTCTACCAAATATGAATGAAAGCATATTTATAAATGTCTCTAAAAGCACTTAATATTAAGCCAGGAAGAAAGAATGCAAGAAACACAAAAGCAAAGGAACAATAATGCAACATGCAGCCTAATATTAAAATGAACCCTATGTTCAGTGTTCAGGTAACTGCATATTGTGGATCAGCTTGTTCCTGGCTAGTGTGCTTGTGTCCATGTGGAGGGGGGCACAAGAAGTCTTCCACCAATGTACAACAGGCTTCTCTAGCAACCTGCATGGAACTTAGAGGAGCACAGGCTGCAGGAGGAAGATTTCAGAGGAGGTCCCAGGAAGCCAGTCTGTGTGCACATGGCTGAAATGTTAGCTGAAGCTGCAACACCTCTGTACATGTTCTCTCTTAATAAACAGCCAGTTTAGTTGTAGAAAATGTGAGTGTTCATATTATTATCCAGTATTTTGTACATGCAACTCCAACTATAGATGGCAACTCCATGGGTGCTCCAGCCCCAGAGCACCCATGAAGAAAAATTAGTAGGTGCTTACCACCCACCAGCAGCCAAGCTCCCCTCCCTCTGCAGCTCTCTCTCCAGCATCTCTTGCCCATTAGTGGCCCTCCTAACCAATTCCTTTTATTCCCTCCCACTGCTTCCCCACCCACCACAAACAGCTCATAATGCTTCCACGGTCAATACCTGCCTCAGAAGGTCTAAGCAGAGAAGAGGCATGGCTCTAGTTCTGCACCCCCTACCCCTGCCACATTAGCTAGCAGAACTAGCTGGAAGAGCAGAGGGGAGAATACTGCATCCCCTGAAGCAGCAGGCACACTCCCACAGTGCATTGAGAAGTTCCAAGAGGTACTTACTGTGCACAATTTTTCCCTCCCAGAGCTTCCCCTCAGTGTGGTGCCTATTGTGCACAACTGAGCCCAGTTTGTTCCAGGAGGTTTGTTGGGGGGGGGGGGGGGGAGGGGTCTCTAAGTTATGGTTGCTGTGGGAACTATAACTTTGAATTTCTTGACATCAGTCCAATGACAACCTCAGCATTAACGCTGCATTAACATAGTTTTTTTGCATTTAATTAAAAAAAGATGATGGTCTGGAATCTGTTAAGGAATTTAAAGCCAACATTTCAACTCTTTGCTGGGAGCAGGGATGTCAGAGCCTCTGCTCTTGAAAAGCTCATGTGTTCTTACTAAACATTCTGCCAATGTAAAGTATCCAACAGAGACTAAAGGAGAAAGCAAAATGTGCATGAGGCCATTGTCTGCCTCTCTATCTGCTTCTGACTACCCTCGCCCATTCCTCCCGTCTGAATGGAGCCACTATGGCTGGGTTTGACGCAACTTGAAAACTGTATAATCACTGCCAACTCCTCCATAAATCACCCCAGAGTTTGGCAACTGACTCACTTGTGTGCAACTGCTGAGATTTTAGTAACTTCCATCTCCAACCTACGCTGTCCTCCTCCAGGCTCTGGAGAGCTGCTTGCAGGAGTTAGTTGTATGCATCAAGATACAGACACAAAGTAGTTGTAAATGCCTATTCCTCCTCCCTCCCCGTCCTGATTTGAGGCTCTGTAAATGCATTTTTGGGGGTTTCCCACGACTATTCCAGTGCTACTGCTAATTTAACTTTTCATTTTCAACATTACAGTGGAAAGACCACTGACATGTGTTTCACCTCTGAAGGTTTTGAGGCACCAGGCTCTGATAGCTCCCTTTTGTAATGTGGTGTTATTTCAAAATAAGTTCAGCTATCAGACAAATAGACATATGGACTATGCTAAAGTTAGGTACTGTAGATAGGAGAAAGATGTTCATATGGCACCCATGTTATTTAGCCTTCTCTCATACCAGAATACCATACTGTTAAAATTGTCTATTTTTGTGTAATTCTTCCACTTGTATTGAGATATAAAATTATTAGTCTAAGGTTGGCTCGCATCATCAGAGCTTTGGAATGTTGGCAGCTTCCCTACAGTCTGTTGCAGGCTGTAACTGCCAGGGAAGTTGCCTGAACACAAGCAAAAAATAGGTCTTCCTGCTGAGCCACCAACACAGTAATGTAAGGAAGAATTTAATACCTTGGTCTTAAGAAAGTTTACAAGTTCTTCTCACAGCCGTGCCTTTGGTAGGGTGATGGATAATATAAAAGTCCATAATTTCTGCAAGCCTCAAAAAGTTGTGAAAGGCAACTTAGCAGTTGATGGCTTTCTGTAAAAGATTTTTGCATATAAATTACACATGCATGAGGCATTTTAGCTCCAACTTTACATGTGTTTTGGAGGCTGCATGCAGTTTTGGAGGTTGGAGGCTGCCTATCTGCTTTTGTCATTGCTGCAGCAGTATTATTCCTGCTAGTTTTGCCTCAGATTGAAGGAACACTAGCTTTTTCTTATATTTAGATGAATCAGTGAGAGGCAAAACTATTGGTGCCTTTTGTACCACAAATAAATAAACGAATACATAAATCTTTCATAGTTTTTTAGTGCATTGTTGTATTCAGTTCATCCATACTTTATTTTTGCCTTCTGGAGTAAACTGTCCAGTATTAATGGTGGATTCAGAGGATAGCTAGAAATTCTATGTGATGAGATGGTATTTCTTTACGGGATTACTCTTTCCCTTGCCTCCTTAGAGGTAAAGTGCCATATTGTTGTCTTCTCTTCTTGATTTTGTTATAGAATCATAGAATCATAGAACCATAGAGCTGGAAGAGACCTCAGAAGGTCATCAAGTCCAACCCCCTGCTCTAGGCAGGACCAATCCCAACTAAATCAACCCAGCTAAGGCTTGGTCAAGCTGAGACTTAAACACCTCCAGGGATGGAGATTCCACTACTTCCCTAGGTAACCCATTCCAGTGCTTCACTACCCTCCTAGTGAAATAGTTTTTCCTAATATCCAACCTGGACCTCTCCCACCACAACTTGAGACCATTGCTCCTTGTTCTGCCATCTGTCACTACTGAGAACAGCCTCTCTCCATCCTCTTTGGAACCTCCTTCAGGAAGTTGAAGGCTGCTATCAAATCCCCTCACTCTTCGCTTCTGCAGACTAAACAGACCCAACTCCCTCAGCCTCTCCTCATAAGTCATATGCTCCAGCCCCCTAATCATTTTGGTTGCCCTCCGCTGGACCCTCTCCAATGCGCCCACATCCTTTTTGTAGTGGGGGGCCCAGAACTGGACACAATACTCCAGATGTGGCCTCACCAGAGCCAAATAAAGGGGAATAATGACATCTCTGGATCTGCTGGCAATGCTCCTCTTAATGCAACCTAATATGCCATTAGCCTTCTTGGCTACAAGGGCACACTGTCGACTCATATCCAGCTTCTCATCCACTGTAACCCCCAGGTCCTTTTCTGCAGAACTACTCCTTAGCTGGTTGGTCCCCAGCTTGTAACTGTGCTTGGGATTCTTCCGTCCCAAGTGCAGGACTCTGCACTTGTCCTTGTTGAACATCATCAGATTTCTTTTGGCCCAATCCTCCAATTTGTCTAAGTCACTCTGGACCCTATCTCTGCCCTCAAGCGTATCTACCTCTCCCCCTAGCTTAGTGTCATCCGCAAACTTGCTGAGGGTGCAATCCATCCCCTCATCCAGGTCATTAATAAAGATATTGAACAAAACCGGTCCTAGAACCGAACCTTGGGGCACTCCGCTAGAAACCGACCGCCAACCTGAAATCAAGCCGTTGATCACTACCCGCTGGGCCCGGCCTTCTAGCCATTTTTCTATCCATCAGAAATGTATCAGAGAGATGTAGTCTTTGCTTTAACAAAGGCTATGTCTAGATTGCAGGCTTCTTTCGGAAGAACCTTTTTTTGGAAGAGATCTTCCAAAAAAACTTCTTCCGAAAGAGAGCGTCCGCACACAAAAGCGCATCTAAAAAGTGATCTGCTTTTTCAAAAGATAGCATCCGTTCAGTGTGGATGCTATCTCGCATTTAAGCTGTGATTTCTATGGACAGAGTGGCCACCAGGGCACCTGTGCTTTTTCCTCTTTCCTCTTCTTTTGAAAGAACTCCCTCTTCCCCATCCACACACACATGGAAAAAGACTTCTTCCCTGTAGAAAGAGGATTACCAATGCTGGGAAAACCCCTTTGTTCTTTCAATTTACCTTTGGAAGAACATGATTGCAATGTGGATGTAACTCAGGTTTTGTCAGAAAAACGGCCGTTTTTCCGACAAAACTCTGTAGGGGACATACCCAAAGTGTTAGACTATCCTTGTAATCCTTCTGCCAAGTGGACCTGGCAACAATCAGGGCTGGGTTCCATATCTAGTGGCTCCTTTTCAAAACACCGAGCCATCTTGACCCCCACCCAGTAACCTGGGGAAATTACACATCACCTCTGGGTGCCTCTGAGAGGCAATGCTTTCCCACTTGCAAGTACAGAATGTGAGAGAAGAAAAGAAACTTTCAATGAAAGGAGGGAAGTCACCCAACATTAATTAGGGAAAATGCCATCAACAGGATTCACAACCATAAAGCTACGAATGGAACACTTGCCCCAGAGTGTGTGGGCAGTGCCTTCTGCAGCATGTTGAGTTCTACAACCAAAAGTTCTTTTTCTGTGCCCCTCTCTGCTCCCTCACCCTACCCCACTCACAGTGGTTGTCCTTGGTCAGGGTTCAGAAGCGCATCTGTGTGAGTTCACTTCCCATCCAGGGAAGAAGTCACCTTGCTTGCTCTGAGCATTTGCCCTGGCTGGCTGTCCTGCCAGCTGCGGTTCCTCTGTTGGCCGCCCTGCCAAGCTTCTGGTTCCATTCCCACCAGATATTCATTCACCTCTTCTTCTGGCTGACTGTTCACCACTCCGCCTTGGCCGCTCCTGCTGGCTGACTGTCAGTTGCCTTCTGATGTCACCTGCCTCTCTGCTGTGACCTCTGTGGGTCAGTGTTTTAGTGATTGTCAGCTCTTAGTGATTTTCAGCTTTTGGCAGGCTGGATTGAAATGCTGTCCTACTACAAGTGATTTCAGCCTTCATTTAAGCCCTTAAAACAACCAAGACTCTTGAATGTAGCCTGTTTAGCTCTATCTTTGAACAGTAGGGAGGAACAGGTTAAACCACATTGGGGACCCCCACAGAGAGTCCACATCTCCTGGCTGGGACACCTGTCCCCACCCCTCTTACTTTCACAGGTGTCTGGCATTTGAGACCAAGTTTTTATGAGCCTGAGGTCCTTTCACCTGACCTCCATTTGGGACAGGGTAAGCAAAGTTCTGCTCCCCCTTTATTCATGCAATAACAAAGACAACAACACTGATAGCATTTCACTACTTCCACATTCAGTTCTAAAGTGATTAAAAGCCAACATCAGCCAAACCTGATCACTTTGAGCAACATCCCACTCTATCTTCTGGATCTTGGCAGAGTAGGTGTGTTGATATAAATAGTTTGCTTTTGAAGTTTCTCCCCTTCCCAGCTGGCACCAGGAGAGAACTCATTCAGGGCCTTCTTAGATGAATAAGAAAGGCTTACAACTTGAGCTCAAAGCTGAGCAGGTGGTTTATAATGAAATAATTTGACAAATGTAGTCCTTTTTCTATTTGTCTATCAACAGACTGATTTTTTTCCCTTCTGTTTGTTCAGTTGTTTTACATCTGCATATTGAAGCCCTTGAGTTGCTTGTAAACCATAACCACTATGACAAATCTGTATTTGGAGCTTGCTGAGCTGTGACTGGACACCTAAGTCACATGGTATTTTTCCATTCATTGATTGGATGACTGAACATTTTGTAAGTAGGAGGACATGAACAAGGATTTGGAGCTTCTGATTCTCATATTAAGGTGAAGGGCAGCAGAAGCAATGTTAGCAGGGCTAGGGGGTTTTAAGACACCTTAAGCTTCTTTAAGATAGAAGGGAGTGCAACTTCTTCCCCTCTGCTAAAGTTCCTCTTCTCTCCCTGATTTGGGACAGCCCTGTTCTCCCACAGTTCCTCTTTGGCTGGTGCAGTAAAGAAATCCCTCCTCCTGTTTCAGTCTACTTTAATCACAGCAAGTAACCCCCACTGAAGTCATTAGGAATTACTTATTCCCACTGGGGGAATGAATCAGATTGCTCTGAAGATGCAGCATCTTAACATCAATCTATGTTGAGAAAATTGTAATTTACATAGAATCCACATTCAATATCAGGACATCTTGGGACATTACCTTATTTTCCATGAAAATTATTGAAAACATTATTTGAATTTTTTTGAGGGGGTGGAGGAGGGGAGATTTTCATTGAATTATTTTTTGTTAAATCCCCAAACTGATTATTTTTTCAGTGTTAATAAACTGAAAATGATGGATATTAGAAATTTTAGGGAGGGGTTTTTTGTTTTTTTTTTGAAACCTCCAATTTTGTTGATGAAAATTTCCATTTAATCTAAAACCATTTGCAGTAGAAACTGATTTCAGGGCGATTTCTATGATACACACATGATTTTAAATGATACGTTTTGATTACAATGTATTTTAAATGATACATTTTGTGTGAAGTCCACATCAACCATGGTATGTGAAAATCGCAGGAGCTCAAGTTACTCACAACTTTTAGCTTGACTATCCAGCAGAGAGAAGTTGAATAAAAGAGCATAGTTGAACATAAGGGTTCTGATGACACATCAAAAACTATGACATCTCTGCTCAAATAATTTATAAACAGCAGAAGAATTTTGAGAACTGAATTACTACCTTAATCTTCAAAAGAGACCATGCATTGCTATTAATATAAAGAACAATTGAAGGCTGTTAGCCATTAAGTTATTTGAATTTGAAATCCATCAAAAAGGAGGTGGAGGAGGAATACATCTACACTCTAATGTAGGTAGAGGATTTTGTGTGAGGTAAAATTACTTTAGATGGAAGAGAAGCTTAAAATACTGCATGTGTCACTGCATAAGAGAAGTGTGGCACATTTGTGATGGGTCTGCAGGCCTGCTAACAGGGAAGTGAGAGAGGGGAAAGGGAACAATTGCCCCAGGGCTCACCAATACAAAGGGGTCTTGGGCTCCAGCTGTTGCTGCTGTGGCATCAGCGTCTGGCACTCTGAGTCCTTTAAATCGCTGCTAAGGGAGTTGGGGGCACCGCATGCTCAATGCAGTGCTGGGGGCCTGGGCGCCATGGTCAAAGCAGAGCTGAGGGCTGGTTGTCCTCAGCTCCACCCCTTCCGGGAGCAGGGAGCCACCCTCTTGCCCAGGGGCCTAGCATGGCTATCAGCTTTTCTGTGGGTTTGTCTTTCTATAGGCTGAATTTAGACCTGCAATTCTTTTTCACATAGGTCCCCAAAATAACCAGCAGATGCAACAAATTGTAGTATCTACAGATTGGAACCAGTGAACTAGGGTGGGTCTCCACATCCCTCTGCAAATTTTCTGAGCATTTCAGTCTCCCAAATAAATTTATCTTGTGACCCTCTCTATGCAATAACATTGTAATTCTATTGAAAAAGAAGAGTGCAAGCTCTTCCTTTCCAGATGGTTTGTCTATATTTCCTCCCCTCCTTGCTATGAAGCAGGAGAACATAGTGCCCTTGGCAGTAAAAGGATAGGATTTGAATATAATGTTTTGGCAGCGGCACCAAGAGAGGTTCTCTCAAAAAGTCTTACAGGTTCTTTTTCTTAGCATGTGAAAGATGTTCCATCGCTGAAGAAATGTTTGTAATATTGTCTGGTTTTTTGTTTTTTATTTTTTGTGGGAGCTTCAGAAGAGTTGACTTTCTAATTAGAATAAATTCTTTGAGTAGAATTGCTCCCTGGGAATCAAGTTAGCTGTCGTTACTAAAAGAGAATATTGCCTACACAGTGTTTGTGATCACCTCTGTTCAAGGACTGGTTTATATAGTGTATGATAAATAAATTACACTAACTATGTAACCATAGAATCATAGGACTGGGAGGGATCTCAAGAGGTCATCCAGGCCGGTCCCCTGCACTCATGGCAGATGAATGATTAGATTGATAATCCCTATGAGGTGACTGTCTAACTTTGTTTTAAGAACGTCCAATGATGGGATTCCATGACCATCATAGGGCGTTTATTCCAGTGTTTAACTATTGACACCAGTGTCCAATCCAAACTGCTCTTGCTGCAACTTAAGCCCATTCCTCTTGTCCTATCCTCAGAGGTTAAGGAGAACATTTTTTTCTTCTTCCTCATTGTAATAACCATGACTCTGTGTTACTAATTTCTTCTCCATGAGGAAAATGACATGAGAGGCCATGACACGCACTACTGCTCTGCAAAGGGGCAAAAATAATTACTATAAAGATGGGGATATTTGTTTTGGCAGTGGAGCACCATTTTTTTTCTAGTTGTCCCTAGTTCTCTAACTTCCAGACTGACCTGTGCTCCCTAAAGTCACCTACCACACAGGATGTGCTTAAGTCCTGACCGGGACTGTATGGATGACTTGAGAATACAATGCAAGGAGCTGATGGGCCATAATTTTCATTTTGTTAAAGACACAGTAGAGAGCTGCCCCCTGCTTGCTATGCTCGCCAACCCCCCTCTTACTGGCTGCTTTTGCGGCCAGAAAGCCTGATGACATCATTCTGTCATGTGGCAGGAAAATCATTTTTATATATATACTGAGAGATTATGGCTTAATTAGTTGAACATTTTTAGGTTTGGGAAAAAAAAACAAAACTACCATTTTTTTTCTGGGTATCTAAACCAAAAAAAAGAGCAATAATTAATGAAGACTGGATTTGAACCTGTATAATTCTAGTGTTTTCTATAATGGCACCAATAGTAATACTGTGAAATGGCATTGATCCACTTCATTCTCTATTCAGTCCTCCTTTTTCTTCCATGTTTTCCTACCCCTGAATTCTCAAGCAGAAGGTTATCTTAACTAATAGTTTTATTCTCTACAAGATAAATGTGGGGCAGGAAAAAGTCGTTCTGAAATGATGGAAGTTCAGCTAAATGGATAGATTAATGGGACTTGTAAAAACCAAATCAGCTTTGGTTTCATGAATTTAGATGCACTATAGATTGGTAGCTTTGGATCCGGGGTGGGGTGAGCAACTTTGTATAGTGAAATTACGCTCACTGGAGTGTAGAAGAAAACCATCAAAATGTATTTCTTGTCTGACACAGAACGAGTATCAAGCCAAAATCTTTTATTGTACAGAGCCAAATCTGAATTTGCATGTGAGGGGGGGAAATGAGAGAAAGAGAGAGAAGCTGGGGGAAAAAGGGAGGGGGGAAAGCTAGTACTAAAACTGCAGTCTTAGCCTTCTAAACCCTTTTGCTTCTCTGATTGATACTTTTCAATTATACCTTCCCATTTCAGTGACATTTGAAATGCTATTTTTTTTTCTAGCGATAACTTCAAATGCTTAAGTTCCAACAGCACCAGTAACCCTGTTTAGCTGTAGTAGTAAATTGGTTCCTTGTACAACATAATGGCAGTGACAGCCTTTTGCTAGGGAAATGAGTTCTCCAATGGGACATGCCTATGATAAGACGTCCGGTTTTGAAATTGTATTTCTCTGTATCAGAATTAAATCTGGACTTTATATTTCTTTGCTGCCACTGCTCTCTAGCTGGTCCCTATACAGTACGACCAAAGACTGACAAGTAATGCTTACACAGGAACCCTTTCACTTAAATTGGATTTGTGCTTTTATGTTTCCTCCTATTATTAGCTATTAAAATCTCTCAAAACCTTTTTTAAACAGTGATAGGGTTTGCCAAACCTGAAACTCACAGACTAGTGGGAAAAATAAAAAAAGAATTCTAGTTTTCAGAGCAGTCTTTTCCATCCCAAGGTTGAAATATTTAAAATTAACTCCAGTTTAGTACAGTATTGATTTCCTAGGTTATACAGGAAGAGATACAGAATACCATCTTTTTATCAGAAAAGGTCAGGACTTGACCTCACTATAGCGGCAGAGTGAAAGACCCTGTAAAAACAACACCAAGCAGCATGCAAATCATTGCTACTCCGGGTACCTTTTCAAAATCCAATCCTGCTTTTCTGTCATTTCCTAAGAGCCTTTAACACTTAAAACAAAAGTAAAGTACCTCCTGTGTCTTTTGATTTACATTGGTGTTTGACAGTGCCATAAGTGTGTGCATTTTGTTAATGCTATTATTAACATATAATGTAATGGAACAGCACAATGGAGGTCACTAGGAGATTATCAGCACATATAATTTCATTTTAACTTTAGGTTTACTTTATCACGTAAGTAACAAAATAACAATCAGGCTGGGGGAAGGGTTTTCCATTTTTTGGTTTTACATTTAAAAATAACTCAGTGGGAGTCCTTGGTCTCCCTGTACTTATGCTACAGAGACCAATGTCACGTTGTCTGCCTTTAACGAAACACTGCTGGTAAATTAAATTCCTGAATGGTCTAAAGTTCTTCAGTGAACAGTTGTTTCAGTTCCCAGGATGGTGTCTCCCTGAGTGTGGGGGACATATACAGTATAAACCACTGTCAAGGGTGTGCATTTACAGAAGAGGATCTTTAGTACAGTTTGTGGCAAATGCCAATGGACTAATGTAGACTAGCCAATTTAGACTAAATCTGAGGATGATTTGGAAGGCTGCACTTTCTGGCGCATTTGAAACAGGCACAATCAGTAACATCTCTAACATTTACCTACATAATGAACCAAACATGCCTTTCTTGTGTATGTAAGCTGATTGTTTTCAGCAAGGACCACTCATGTTTATAGAGTGATCGGGATTTGGCCCTTAGTTGCTGCTCTTTGAAATACTGACCAGAATAGAACTTTGATGGTCTTTTTCAGTATTTTAATGCCATTAATAATCAGTAATGTTGAATACAGAAGGGCAAGTTAAATCTTGTCATTGAAACAGTAAACAGCTTTAGTCAAATGTATTGGCACAGGATTAAAAATGCATCAAGCATGTATTTGTCTTCTCAATGGGAAGCCCTTATTAATAGTTTGAAGAGTGGAAAGCTTAGCCCTGTACAATAAGAACTGTAGTGGTGTTTTTTTAAACATGTTTTAATGTGTGAAATTGCAGGATGCCAAAGTTGCCATTAAAGCTTCTCTCCAGTTCCAGTAATTTTCCCACTTAGATTCATTCTTTCCCCTTACAAAAGAACATTTCATAGTGGTCACAGCAGAAATGCAGGGATACCAGGAAGAGTGCAGTCCTCTTGCAAGATTAATTACGGCATCACTGTTAAAATATTGTACGTATCAAGGAGGACATAAGCCAGCTTAATACTGAGGAGAAACTTTCCTACTTTTTCTCTTGTTTGGCTTCACTCAGGTAGTTGCCTTTATTTGTTGTGAACTTCAGGTGAAATCTAGAGACCTGGGAAATGTATTTAGAATAATATGCCTTGTTTAAAAATCTGTTCTGTGACACCAGTCTAATCCAGTTTTTAAGAGCAGTCCGAAAGGTCAGGTTTAGTAGAACATGATTGCCCAGCGTACAGCTCGGACTTCCCTTTGGAAGTAAACAAAACCATTGCTTTGAGCCCCCACTCAGAAACTTATTCACACTTCTGGTTCTACAAATTAAAAGGTAAAACTCTGCTTGCCTTTAATGATATTATCCTTACCCCATTGCCAGCACATATAAGAACCAACCCAATTTTCAAGCTGTTATAAAGATTTCAGTCACCATCAACCCACTACCTAACAAACCTGATAGGCCTATCAAAGTGCTCTGAACCCTAAGGTCCTTTACCTCATTCAGACCAGACTAGTTTTGGGGAAGTAAAAACCAGTTAAGAACTCTTCATTGAGAATGCCTGGCTTTGACCCTTAAATCTGGAGGCTGTTACCTTGTATGCATTAGCTGATCTTAACAGTTGTGGAAGAAGAGGAAAAGGTTAATGTTCAAGTAGCCAGGATTACTAGGGGCTTCATAGGATAAAACCAATGTTTGACATAGCACCCAGAAGCCAAATGGACACCAGTGCAAACTGGGGGAACACCGCTGTTATAATCTATGTAGGGAACCCCACCCCCACTAAATGGGCAGTGATACATTGCACTACATGAAGCTTCTGAGTGGAACATAGCACTTAAATATACAAGTACTTTTCATCTCCAGACCTCTTTATAAAGCATTAACACAATCAGTGTCCCTGTGAGGCAAGTATTGTTATCACAATTTCATAGGGGGGAAAAACCAAGGAAGACATGTTAAATGACTTGCCAAAGGCCATATGCCAGACTTAGGATCGCCAATGACATGTAAGAAAACAAGAGAGCCAATGAGATTAAAAACTTGGATGTTTATTTACACTGATGACAATCTGGACTATGGCCTTTGGCAAGACACTTGTCTGCCTCATCTCTCCATCTATAAAACTGAGAAAACAATGTTCGCCTCAGAGTCACTGTGAGTGTCTTCATGATTGTAAAGTGCTCTAAAGGTGCAAAGTGCTTCTGTATGTAAGTGCTACATTCTCCTCAGAAGCTTTATCTCTTGCAGGATGTCAATGCCTAGATGTTTAGAATGGGTTTTCCAAAGAAAGAATACAACTACTATGTTCTCCTAGTCTACACTGGTTTCCAGTTGCTTTCTGAGTGCAATTTAAAACATTGGTTTTATCCTCTAACATCTTTAATAGCTACTGAAAATGCTAACCTCCTAATCATTTTTATTTATTTTTTTCCACATGACATTTTGCTATTTAAACCTTATTAACAGTTTTTTTTCATTTTCTTTAAAAAATAGCTGCACAATTTACATTTTTCTATCCTGACTGAATCCTTGGTAAATTGTTTTGGATAGTTATTGATTTTTTGAATCTGAGGGGTTTTTTTTAAACAGCATTAAACTAAACAGAAGGCTTATTGTTTTAATTTTACTAGATAATGCTTATCGCGACAGAGACATAAGCTACAGTTTTTACCTATAGAAAATATACAGTGAATCATTTCCATAAAATAAAACAGAAACCTTCCTTCATTGAACAGAATGGGAAAATTGCTCTTGTCACTAATTTTGATTTAATTGAGGTGGCACACTCTAAAATGGGTCACTGATACAACAAGAGGTAACATTTAACTTTCTTGCACGTCTGGGCACAGACAAAACACAGCAAGTGAAAACTAGAGAGGGCCTCAAACTTGGAACTTGATTCTGACATTTCCGGGTTTGAATTTAGTGGAGTGGTGAGTCAGATTGGACTCCTAAGATATTAGCTCACACTATGTATTTGATTCTAGGTCAGTTCCAAAGCTCAGAGGAGTCTATTTTCTTTTCCAATCTGGATGCAGACAAAATCATTTGAAAACAATTTTACAAGATTGCAGGCCTGCATGGTGGAAAATGCAGGAGAGCAGTTGATCTTATGAGCTTTCTATCATTTAAATGGCAGACATCTCTATTGATTGAAGATTTCATGAGCTCTCCACCGGGTGTGGCCAAAATCTCCTAAAAATTGATTGTAAAATTTCATTTCTACCTAATCAGAACCGAAACCCTTGCTCTGAGCTGTCCTTCACTTAAAGCCCAAACCCTGCCCAAAGCTAATTTAGATTAGAAATCCAGATCTAGTAATGGCTGTAAGATTTCTGTAAATTTTGCTATAATATGGTTGTGTATTAGATATAAGCAGAGAAAAGAGCTAAGAATCCATTTTGATGGGCGTGAAGACAATAAAAAGCTAGACAAAGTAAAATGGAGAGAGCTACTCTGAGTTTCAACAGATTAATTAATGGCTAATAGGGGTTTATTGGGACTCAGAATAATTATAGCGAACAAGTGATCCCAAAAGTGACTTTACTGAAGCAAACATTGAAGCATAGTGAACAGTCACTCCTGAACTCCCATATTTCTAAATAGAAGTGTTTGGCTAGCACAAAGCATGCTGCATTTAGGGTTAGGCCATGAACTGGAGCTGCTGTTGGAACACAAAGTAAAAACTGGAGTTAATTATTGCCATTACAAAATGGGGAAAAAAATTAAAAACAAAATAGGATGTTTCAAAATGTATTTTTGTAAACTTTAATTCTTTTCTGGCTCCCTGTGGAGTCTTCAGTTCCTAGGGTGGCCTGAGGAGAGATCAGTGAAGCTGTGCTTTGTAGTCTATTACAGCACAGCTGTTCATCAATTAGAATGGAGAAAATAATCCTGCTGTTTTAGAATAGTGTGATGTGCTTGGTACATTATCAGACAAAATGCAAACTGGATACTTGAAACCCACACAGTAAGGCTGCTATTGTGAGGGGCACCTCTGGCTCAAAAGTTCTTTTTTTTTTTTTTCTCTCTCTCTCCACTCCCTCCTAATTTAAAACTATCATTATAGACTTGAGCATCCACTGTAGCTTTACAACATGAGACACCATCCCCAGCTGCCCTACAGGAACCAGTACAGCAATTAGTGGAATCAGTGTTCAAGAATTAGCTAAGAAATCTGAACGGATGCTATGCTAATGCAGAGTGTCAGTTTGCATGTTTGTTTGGTTTTTTTTTTCCATCGGTCCCTCTTCCCTTGTAATGTAGCAAAGAGATGTGGTGAAAAGTAGATTGCTAGTGCCACTTGGCCACCATATGCCTTTACATTTGGAAATTTGCTTAAACAGTACAACATTAAAACAGTATTTATACAAATCCCCCCTCAAAAAATTGAAAGTACATTCAAATATTTAAAATGAAACCATGGAAGTCAAGTAAAAGTCTCTGTCTTTGCTGTTAACTAGAAAAGAGTATTTTATTTACATTCTTAACAGATACTTACTGCATAGATTCCAGCAATGTTAAGCAGTATATGTAATATTGTTATGGGGATGAGGTGACTATACTTATAGGTATTCCTTTGACTATGTGGCAATTGTTCATGTATGAGGTGAACACCCAAACCACTGAATGTATTTTAAAAATGGAAAGAAAAAATATTCAGAAATAAAAGCAGAATTGCTTGCATCTTACTCCTCTCTCCCGGCCTCAACCACACATACACACAGACGTGTAAAATATCACATCCCCTTCTGTGATCCCTCTCAGGGACAAGTGTACTCAAAGGCTATGTCTACACTACAGGCTTCTTGCGCAAGAAGCTTTTTGCAGAAGAGATCTTCCGCAAAAACTTCTTGCGCAAGAGAGTGTCCACACTGCAAAAGTGCATTGAAAAAGTGGTGCACTTTTGCGCAAGAGAGTGTCCAGACTGCCTGGATGCTCTCTTGAAAGAAAACTCTGATTGCCATTAACAGAATGGCCACCAGGGCACCTGTGCTTTTTTTGATTGCCTCTTTTTGTGCAAAAAACACTGTTCCCCATCCACACACACCTTTTTGCGCAAGAGCTCTTGTGCAAAAAGGAGTTATTCTTCATAGAAGGAGGAATACCTACACTAGAAAAACCCCTCTGTTCTTTTGTTTTACTTGTGCAAAAACGCGCTTGAGGTGTGAACACTCTGAGTTTTTCACAAAAACAACTGTTTTTGCGCAAAAACTCTGTAGTGTAGACCTAGCCAAAGAGTCAATAAATATATTTGAGCTCTGTGGATACAATAGAGGAATGATGTGCCAAAGCTTCATCAGAAATCTGATGAGGTTCAACAAGGACAAGTGCAAAGTCTTGCACTTGGGATGGAAGAATCCCAAGCACTGTTACAGGCTGGGACTGACTGGCAAAGCAGCAGTTCGGCAGATGGGGATTACAGTGGATGAGAAGCTGGATATGAGTCAACAGTGTGCCCTTGCAGCCAAGAAGGCTAATGGCGTATTAGGGTGCATTAGGAGGAGCATTTCCAGCAGATCTAAAGAAGTAGTTATTCCTCTTTATTTGGTATTGGGGAGGCCACATCTGGAGTATTGCATCCACTTCTAGGCCCCCAGTACAGAAAGGATGTGGATGTATTGGAGAGGGTCCAGCGGAGGGCAACCAAAATGATTAGGGGGCTGGAGCACATGACTTGTGGGAAGAGGTTGAGGGATTTGGGCTTATTTAGTCTGCAGAACAGAAGAGTGAGGGGGGATTTGATAGCAGCCTTCAACTTCCTGAGGAGAGGTTCCAAAGAGGAAGGGGACAGGCTGTTCTCAGTAGTGACGGATGGCAGAACAAGGAGCAATGGTCTCAAGTTGCAGTGGGGGAAGTCTAGGTTGGATATTAGGAAAAACTATTTCACTAGGAGGGTGGTGAAGCACTGGAATGGGTTACCTAGGGATGTGGTGGAATCCCCATCCCTAGAGGTTTTTAAGTCCCAGCTTGACAAATCCCTGGCTGGGATGATTTAGTGGGGTTGGTCCTGCTTTGGGCAGGGGGCTGGACTCGATGACCTCCTGAGGTCTCTTCCAGCCATAGGAGTCTATGATAGTAAGACCCCTACTGGAAACGCCATGGCTCCAGTTTTCTGTGAAGATTCATCCCATTTATGTTGCAGAGGATTGGTGTTTGAGAATGTCCCTGATGAATATCTCTAGTACATGGGGCCTCCTTAGTCCCCACCACAGGGCCAGCGTGGAGGCATGTTTGCTTTGGGAAATGTATGTTGGCTGGAGTATCTGCTCCTCCACTGTTCTGGGCTTACACACGGCCCTGAAGGTGACTGCTCAAAGCTGGCATGAGTTAGAGCACTCTTCTAACAAGCATGAAGGGGATGGGAAGATGCCCAGTTTGTTACAGAATTCAAGAGGTATAAAGATGGCTTATAGCCTCCTTTGCTTCCCAACCATGGGCTTTAGCTCCCAGTCAAGGTCCCTCTCTGCAGCCCCAGTCTGATAGAAAATTAAGTTGACTTAATTGCATTGCTCAGTCTGAGGTGTGAGAAATTCACACGTCTGAGTGTGCAGTTAGGCTGAGCTGACCCCCAGTGTAGCTAGCACTAGTCAATGGAAGAATTTTTATGTTGGCCTAGCACACTGACTCTCAGGTGTGGATTTGCCTCACCAATGGAAGAACCCCTCATGTTGTCATAGGTAGCATCTACACTGAAGCATCTGGCTTTGGGCATCTGTGGGTGGTCTGCTAATCAGCTGGGCAGTACCTGAATCTCTCCTGGTTGGCCGCCTATGGACTCAGCTTACAGGGAACACTGCCATGTAACATTTCTTGCAGTAATCCATTGGGGGAGATCACCAGATATCAGGCTGGATCAGGGAGGAAGCTCCTACCCCAATGCAGAGAGGAAAGAAATCACTCTGCACCAATGTCTCTTCCTTCCAGTCTAGCCACAGGGCAGCCTCCCAAATCTTGTTCCCATCTCACTCATTAACTCATGTCACACATCACTCACTCTTTGAATCTCTTCACTGGCTGTACTTTTTCTTGTGCTTTCCAGCCTCTCGTTTGCCATTTTAAGGCTCTGCTCACCTCACTCCTGTGTCCACCACTGGTCTAAGGTTTTCCTGCTCCCTTTGTTCCACCCAAGACTCCTGCCTGGCTGTTCCCTTTGCTTCCTTCTCCCACCCTTATCTTAATTTTTCCTCCAGTAAGTAAACAAACTTAATTTAAAAAGCAAGGGTGCTGGAACACAGGTTGTAAATGAATAAAGCACATTGACAATTATAATGTAGTGATTAATTATTCATAATGCTTCATGTACTAGTGACTCCACTGCAGGGTATTTTGTAAAAGTACAGAAGTAGTAATCTGAGACACTAAATGACATGAGCCACTGTAGCAATGCCTCTGCTATTAAACCGTGGCTCAGAAGTGGGGACAGCTCAGCCATTTCTGGGCACGAGTTACAAAGCATGTGGATTAATAAGGGTCATCAGTAATCATAATGATTAGAGCTGAGTGACTAATCCACATTCAGTAATTGTTTTGATAAATTTTGCCTGTATTTTGTTTGGGAATGGTCTGAACAGATTCAAAACCCCTCAAATGTATTTGTTCTCTGGGCTTATTTGTGAATATTGTCAGGGACTAATCATTAGTTTGCAGATTGTTCACAAACAGCTCATTGCAGTTAAAGGTTTGTGCCTCATGCTGTGCTAGATTTTGTCTAGACAATAGAAATCCTCCCCAGTGTATCTACATCAGTAAAGCTCTAATGTAGACGCTAGACACACTTTACCAGCCCAAAACTGGGCTTAACCTTGCAATTTACCAATGTAATTACATCATTGCAGACTCTCACCACCATCATGCACATACTTAACATTGTGGCAGCACTTGTGCACTGTAGGGGTTGGCACAAAACCCTGAAAAAACCCTTAGCATAGAGAAGGCCTTGGTTATGTCGTTTTTGTTCATGTTACCTGTGTGGGATAGCTCATGTATCAGAAACTGGTAGGCATAAGTGAGAATGAGTGTGAAGATCATGGGAATATTCATGATTGTGTATAGAAATAAAGCAGAGTTATGTGGATCATCACTAAAGATGGTTGCAAATTTTTCTACAAAACTTATTTTTTGGTCAGAAAAGCTAATTTATTGAAATGGAAACTTTTGATATTTTGATTTGAATTTTTGGAAAAAACTTGCAACATTGTCAATGTTTCATGTTGATGTTTTCTAGAAGAAAACATTTCTAACCAAAATTTAAGCACATTGTAGTATTTTTTTTAAATGGTAGAAATCACAACAAAATATTTTCAAAATTAGCAGAATAAAACATTTCAACTTACCAGAGCCAATTTTTGTTTGTGTAGATGTTTGGATCATGAAATTTTTTTTTAGATTTTGAATTTTCATCACAATGGGATAGGGAAAAAATTCAGATCTTGAAACTTTTCACAAAATATGAAAATCATTTCTCATGCAGCTCTAATTTTGACACATTTGGCCCAAATCAATCTGCAATCTACTAAAAAAAATCGGGGGCATTTTTTAAGCATTCTGTTTTCCATCAGCATTATGGAATGAGTTGACTTACCAGGGCATAGACAAATAAAAATCCCAGGCATGAGCGTGAAAACAATTTCTGTAATGTGATGGCAACAACACTCAGGCATTCACTTTTTTTAGCTAACCTACCAAGCACAAGACACAAATTTCTCAAGTGATTATATAATTTACTTTCAGGCTGAAATTCACCTCTTTGTAGCAAGCCAGACCAGATAAGCCCTCAAAACAGGACATAAGTTGGACTGACTGGTATAAGGTTTGCTCTGATAGTCTTCATAAAAATGTTCCACACTTAGGGCATGGCTACACTAGGAAATGACATTGAAATAACTAAATTTGAAATAATAACTCTCGAAATATCTTGTCCCCACTACAAGGAGCCTTGAAATTAGTCTGAGTCAGGCTCTATTATTGTGGATACACTACCTCAACTTAGAGCCCCTGGAAGCACCTGGAATAATCACTTCAAATTACTCTGGGGAGTAGCTATTTTGAAATAACAGCAGTGGAGAATCCACACTAATGCTATTTCAAAATAATGGACTTGGTAGTGTGGATGCTCTGCTTATTTCAAAATAAGGGGGGTTATTTCAAAATAACTCCCTAGTGTAGACTAGGGCTTAGTGAATATACCTTTCATGAACTATTGTTTGAAAACTTAGGCCAAAAGTTGGTGCCTAAAAATTAGTAGGTGCCTCTGGACAGTTTTAGATTTTTAACTTCAGACAATCAAAGTTTACAATTTTTTTGTTTAATCAAATGCTTCTCAGTACCTCTCTATAGGGTAGAGGTCATGAACTGGCAGCATGGGATGACTTAGAAGATGGACAATCACTCTAAATAAGGTCCTTATGCTATATGTTCTTACCCAAGAGGCTGGATGGGTCTCCCAAATCAGCAGAAAAGCAATACAAAGAGGAAGCAAATGCACAATACAGTATATAACCTGAGACTATTCACTTTTCTGTACCTTGTTTGTATATAATGACTAAAACTCTTTAGGACCAGTATTCCCGCTAATGTTTTCCATTCATGATTGGACTTTTTCCATCCATGTGCAGAATAAACTTTTATGTGCACCAAGGCATGTGTGAATGTGCACTATCAATGGAGACACACAGCCCAGATGTGGGCACTCTGCTAATCAGCTGGGGAGCGTTAGAATTTCTCTTGAATGGCCGCATAAGCACAAAACTTACAGGGAGCACTGTTTAGGATCTTGGTTAGCTGAACTGTTCTATCTGTTTTTATAAAAGGCCATCTGTTTATTTTTATTCTGCTTGGACCAATGGTTCCTGTCACATTAGCAAAATCTCCATTCAGGAAATATTCCTTGCAATGGCCTACATACAGTTAATTTTTCCACCTACGTTGCAAATGAAGATCAGCGTTAGTCCAATTGTATGGAGGGAACAATGCCAGCTACATCTTTTCAAATTGCCACTGTGACAGTGTGTGTGTATCATATAGGCACGGGAACAGTGTGCCTGTGCTGCTCTGACTGTAAAAACTCCTAGAGCATGTCTACACTGCAGGGTAAAAGTCGAATTAAACTATACAACTTCAGCTAGTCAATTCGTACCTGAAGTCAAAATAGCTTAATTAGGCTTTTGGTGCTGTCTACACTGCAGAAAGTCGAAGGCAGAACATTCTTCCTTTGACTTCCCTGACTCCACATGAAATGAGGGTTACAGAAATTGGAGTAAGAAGTCCTCCATTTTGAAATAATGGCTTGCTATGTAGATGTGCATTTTGTTATTTCAAAATAACATCAGTTATTCTGAAATAACGCTGCTGTGTAGACGTACCCTACAGTCAGACTTACACCCCTGTGTAAGTCTATGTGCAAGCTGGTAAAAATACAATACATTCCTGGCGGTATTTACAAAAAGGTGATTTTTCTCATGTTTCCACTTGTTTTTCCTTTAATTCTCCGGTTGTGACCCCAGTCTCCTTGCTGAATCAGAATTGGGAAGGCATGGCTTATTGCTGAGCAATGACTACAAGTGCTATCTATTTTCATGCAGGTCCACCTGCCTTGTTTGTTTTCATTGTACAAAGAGCCCTTAGTCTTAGTTTATTATTAATTTTAAGCCATTGCCTCAATGAACAAAAGAAATTAATTTACTTTCCTCTGTCTTGCGCTACTTATGATCGTTACATTTATGAAGAAGTGAAAGGCTTAATTCACCAGTGAAATGAGTTTGACACTCTCATACTAATTCTTACTGAATGTCTGTCACCTTCACAATGTAGATACACAATTCAGCATGACTGGCAGTCTGCTCAGGAAAAGATCTGGATTGGAGTAGTACAATGTTTGATCTCTCACAATGCTCTGCTTCTGTATTTCAATGTCAGAATTTGTACAGCACCTTGCCTTGCACTTGCAATGTATTAGTTGCCATCTCAAGCATTATTTACTAGTTAAACACCCAAATGAGATGAAAAAAATAAAAGAACAGATCGTCATAAGCAAAACTCAGAAGAATCCACAAATTAGGGAAATATTTTAGATAATATTAGACTGGAAAAATTCAAGCAGCTGTTAACAAAATGTCATTTCCAAGTAGCCTGTGAATAGGCTTTTATTTTTTCTTTCACTATCCAGATTCCTTTGGATTAGAGCAAGTGAGCAAGCCTCTTGGAAGCAGTAGGCACAAATGGAGATTGTATGTGAAGAACTAGCATTTAAGAATGCTAATGACACACTACGATATAGAGTTCTCAACATTTAAAAAACTGTGAAGATCTTGCTGTATCTTGCTAGTTGCTAGAGAGAAATGAGTATTTCTAAGGCCCCCGTTCGGGAAAGCCCTTACGTAACACTGAGTACATGCTAAAGTGCTTTCCTGAATCAGGGCCAATGGCCCCATCCAAAGATCACTGAATTCAGTTCATTCCAGTTGACTTTATTGGCTTCTGCATCAGGCCCCCAAATTCATTCATACGCTGAAATTAGGAAAGCTAGAAAAATAATTACCTAGAATGAAAAAGGGAAAAAACATTCATGGGGGAGAAGGGTAATTCATTATATATTTATGTGGGAGTCCCTAACTATATTCCTTCCCTTCCTGTCACGTATAGACATTTTGATAGTAAACGCAACGTAACAGAGATAAAGAGCTTGGTCCACGTATGCTTTTAGAATGGAAATAAAAACTCATCGTCTTTCTAATCTGGCAATGTTAAAAAAATACTTAAGGTTAAAAATAAACAATCCCCAAGTTTGTGTCTCTCCAATACATAGACATAAACCTGTATACTTAAATTAATGTAGCAAGTTTAGTTGATCTATTTTTTCTTTCTTTCTTTTTTTTTTTTAAGGATATAAATTCCAACCATGTTTTGTGTGAAGGGTCTCAGTGCATACTGACATTGTGAGTGTCAGCTCCAGATCACTTTAATCAGAGAGTGGATATGCATGATAAAACGGATAAGGGACTTTAATCAAAAAATCCGCTGGTCTGGAAACGTGACGCACTCTGCCAAACACACTTCATCCCACTTTTCTTGTGCCACTGCCAAGATTTTTATTTCATGAATATGCATTGGACATGATATTACATTAAAATGTGACATTGTTGTGTGGCGGTAGGGATTTAGAATTACAATAAATAAATAAATAAATAGACTTCTGCAAAGTTTTTATCAATCGAACATTAATGTCACAGTGTTTTTGTTTTTTCTCTCCCTCCCCAAGCTTATTTTCATGTTGAATATTGGATTCAGACCCTTCTATTATCATAAAAGGACTAATAGTAGCAGAGAGGTGCTTTGTTTAGACTCTATCTATCAGTATACTATATAGAGTTCTCACCTAGGGATCCTATTATTCCATACAAAATGCGTATTTGTGAGTAAGGATGTTTTTATTTCTGTACTGAAGAATAAATCCTAGGCATTGGGATCTGATCCGGAGGCCATTAGAAAGCCTGTTACACACTGACTTTGGATGAGGCCCCTAATGAAAAAGGAAGCCCATTGTTTTCTCCTATTTTTGCAATATTACGTTTTTGTCTTGGAAACTAGTGAGGATTATAATACTATGGTATGGAAATTTACAGCAATAAACCTGCCTTAGTCTCAGTTTTGTATAGATCTCACACACAGGCCAATCAGCTTTTAGTTACACTCTGTTAGCATTTCTGCATCTTTCTTTTTGAAAATCCCCACACCATGATTTCGGAGAACTGATCTCTCAAACAATATACCTTAAAACACACATCCTAGCATGTGGCTATGCATTCATCAGATTAAAGATGAAAGTGTTATCAGATTTTGTATACTGTTTTACAGTTTCTCTGCTATTAATATATAAAGGATAGCATTGGGGGAAGAAAAAGATAAAGAATGAAAAGGGTGACTTCTGAAAAACAGGGGCCAGATCCTTAGCTGCTATAAATAGCTGTAATTCCATTAACTTCAAAGGAGCTACACTGATTTACAGCAAATGAGTGTCTTGCATATGAAAATGTGGGCTTGTATTAAAATACCAGTGAGGCTACGTCTACACTGCAGCGCTATTTTGGGATACCGGAAGTATTCCGAAATAGCTATTTCGGAATAGCTTTTGAGCACACCTGTTATTTTGAAATATAATGGGCTTGCTATTCCGATGTCCCTGTAAACTTCATTCCACGAGGAGTAAGGGACGTTTTGGAATAGTGGTGTATTTCGAAATAAGTGCTGTGTAGTCAGCACCAAATTTTTAAATAAGCTATTTAGAACGATGCGAAATAAGCTACGCAATTTACGTAGTTCAAATTGCATAGGTTATTTTGAGCTACGGGTGTAGTGTAGACATACCCTGAGTGACCCTGTAGTATATCCCAAGTAACTTTAGTTCCCTAGCTACTAGGCCATACTGGTGTGGGACTCGCAAGACTTGGGTACAACTTTTGCCTCTGCCACTAACCTGATTGGTGACATTGCCCAAGTAAATTTCCTGCCTTGTGCCTCAGTTTCCACGGTTGGGTACAATAGTGCTGACCTCCTTTGGAAAGTGCTGTGAGCTCTCTAGATAAAAGCAATGTAAGAGCAATGTGCTGCTTTTCCCGGCTGAGGTTTAGGAATGGAGAGTCTTTATCTATTTGCTAGCTTAAAGTTACTGTATTTCAGTTCAGTAAGGACTGCTTTTTTTAATAGAAGGTTAATTTTAATTCAACACAAAGAAGAATCCTAATTAGCAGGGTGTATCTAGACAGCATCCTTCTGTTGGAATAAGTTACGCAATTTGCAACATGCAAATTGCGTAGCTTATTCTGAGTCTAAGTTGAAAGAGCTTATTTTGAAATTTGGTGCTATGTAGACTGCGCCAAATTTTAAAATAAGGCACTATTCCAACTAATCTCTTAACCCTCATGGATCAACTGTTAAAGATGCGGCGTTGCTATTTTGGGATACTTCTGGTATCCCGAAATAGCAACGCAGTCTAGATGTACCCTGAGTGAATGATCTGAAGCACCAATATTTCTTTACCTATATCAGTAAGAAAGTAGCAGTGAAAGTGCACCAGAGCTTGCTTGTCTGTGTGAAAGTGTATTTATTTTAAAATTATTCTGATAACACACCCTTCCCCCATTCCCTCCTGCCACCACCCTCCCCCCTCTCGTACGCAAGACAGACAAGCAAAAAAGACACCACTGACAAGGGCAAGCAACACTGAAGAAAGAATACAACATGCTTTATACTTCTTTCACACTAAGGTTATGGTCATTTCATGTAGCATTTCCATTATAAGACACAATTTCTCAAGGATTTCTATCTGCCATATAAATCTGCTACTGGCTGAAGCTTGACACAGGACATAAGGTATTAGTCAGGATGGGGAACTTACAAGTTACCCAAAAATTAACTTAAAAAATCAGACATTATGTGCCCTGCTGTGTAGCCCAGAAGCTGGGCTTAACATGGGGGCAGCTACAATCTACCATCATCCATGCCCACATTTTAAACTGATATCAAGGCCCTTTTATAGCAGCGGTTGTAATATAGGCAGGACTTCAGGACTCCCCATATTTCTCCACCCTTCTCCATCTGAGTGGAGGGGAATGGCTGATGAAGCTACATAGAGGCAGATACTCCTGCCCTGTCACTATTCCTGCCTTGGCCTGCTTGCAAAACTCCTAGTTGCTCTGTGGCCCAAAGAATCCCAGAGAACACAATTGTGCACGGGCTTTATTTCCCACCCCCACCCTCACCCCTTGCAGCAAAACTGCACTAGTTCAGCTGAGGATAATGCCTTTGTGCATTCTTTGGTTTCGGCAGGGACAGGAGCTATCCTCTAGTGACTTAGGCCCTGAGACTACAACTTGTGGTGTGCAGCAGGCTCCAGGCAGGGATCTGCCCATATACAGTCAACTGGAACCTTACTGAACAATATTTTTTCACTCATAACCTATTCTACAGTATAATCTAATTGTTTTTAGTGTCTTTTTCTTGTGAAACACATACACATTTTTCTGGAAATGACCTGTTTGTGAAAGCCGTGAACAGAGATACAGTGAAACTCTTGTCTATAGCATAGTAAAACAAAAAACCTACTACTATTCCAGTAGCAGTCAAGTAGTAAAGGTGTTAATAGATTAAAGAGGAGCCCACTATAAGGGACTGCATGGACTTTACCCCCAGAGAATGATTTCTGAGTGTATAATACCATCACAATTTTACATAGGGGGAGTGGCACTTTTTGAAACCCTAATCAGTTAGAAGTTTTAAAACTGCTTTTAGTAATGTCTTTGAATCTAGAACAGTTTGTGAAACCTTGATTAATAAAAACAATCAAAAGTACTACATGTATATGCAGGGCCCTACCAAATTCATGGTCCATTTTGATCAATTTCATGGTCCGAGGATTTTAAAAATTGTAAAGGGGAGGAACATAAGGTTATTGTGTGCGTGGAGGGCAGAGGGGTCGTCGTATTGCTACCTTTATGTCTTTGCTGTTGTTGACTGCGACGCTACCTTCAGAGCTGGGCCTCTAGCTAGGGGTCCAACTCCGAAGGCAGAACCACCCCAAGCAGCAGCACAGAAGCAGGCCCACTGATGGGGGGAGGGGTTGAGGGGGCAATTGCCCCAGGGCCTGGAGATTCAAAGGGGCTTGGAGCTCCCAGGTGCTGCTACTGCAGCAGCAGTGACACCTGGAGCCGTGGGCCCCTTTGAACTGCCACACCAGATGCTCCACATGGCCCTGAAGGCTGGCGTGGGGTGAATCGTGGTCTGGGTAGCACTAAAGTCTGACTGCCCTCAGCTCTGCCCCTTCTGCCTGAGGCCCTGCCCCTTCTGGGGGGCACAGAGCCTGCCCCAGACACCTTGCCCCAGGGCCCATGGTAGCATGGTATTGCCACCTTACTTCTGCACTGCTGCTGGCAGAACACTGCCTTATGTGATGGGTAACCAGCCAACAGCCGCTCCTTTTCAGCTCCCAGCTCTGAAGGCAGTGCAGAAATAAGGGTGGCAATATTGCAATCCCCTAAAATTACCTCACAAGCCCCCTGCAACTCCCTTTTTCATTAGGACCACAATTTGAGTAAGGCTGGTCTCCCCTCATGAAATCTGTACAGTATAATGTAAAAGTACATAAAAGACCAGATTTCATGGGGGAAGACCCGATTTCACAGTCCGTGACACATTTCTCATGAACATGAATTTGGAAGGGCCCTAGCACTAAGGTAACATTCCGGCCTAGGTAGTGTAAATTGGTGGTGTTCCTCTGAAGTCAATATACAGCTGAGAACATGAACAGAATAAAACTCTTTTTATAGCACAGTAAAATGAAAAACCTAGTAACAGAAAATCTTAGTAACAGAAAAATAGAAAAGTTGTTAAAAAATAAAAGAGGAATCCACTATAGAGTGCAATAACTGGAATGGAACTACACTCATGGACATCAGAGCATCTGACCTGGCATGTTTGGGAACACGAATTCCTATCTATAGGATAAATTCTAGTACAGGTGAACCTCTCTAGTCCAGCACCCTTAGGACCTGACTGGTGCCAAACCAGAGAATTTGCCGAACCACGGAAAGTCAATATTGTCTGGCAGCATTACCAACACTTCCACTGCTTACTGGACGTTTAGAAGACATTTAGGGGTAAATTAGGGCTAAATGAGAGCCAGGACTGGTGGGACCATGGGAAACTTGGCCACACCCATGATAAATGGACATTAAGCTAACTAAAATCATGCCAGACCACGGATATTGCCAGACCAGAGAGTTCCGGACTGAGAGAGGTTCAACCAGTAGCTGATAGAAATGTAGAAAGAAAGAAAGAAAGAAAGAACTCCAAAGGAAAGTATTACAGAAACTATTATTTAATATTAAAGGTAATTGTAATACCAGGGCATGACACATAGCCTTGTGTTACAATTACCTTAATATTAAATAGCATTTTTCTGAATGGTAATGAGAAGTTAAACTTGACACTATGGGTATGTCTACACTAGCCCCCTAGTTCGAACTAGGGTGGCTAATGTAGGCATTCGAACTGCAAATGAAGCCTGGGATTTAAATATCCCGGGCTTCATTTGCATGTTTGGCGGCGCCATTTTTAAATCCCTTAGTTCGAACTGACTGCCCGCTGGACACGCCGGCAGTCAGAAGTTAATCCGAACTAAGTCTTTAGTTCGGATTAACTGTTACACCTCATTGCAGGAGGAGTAACAGTTAATCCGAACTAAGGCCTTAGTTTGGATTAACTTCTGACTGCCGAGTGTAGCCGCGGGCAGTCAGTTTGAACTAAGGGGATTTAAAAATGGCGCCGGCCCAGGAACATGCAAATGAAGCCCGGGATATTTAAATCCCGGGCCTCATTTCCAAGTTTGAATGCCTACATTAGCCACCCTAGTTCGAACTAGGGGGCTAGTGTAGACATACCCTCAGTTCTTAAGCCTTGCTGTTGTGCCTGACTAGCACTGGGGCTCAAAGCAATGTTACATGACATATTGTTTCTCTGGTGCTTCACGATAGGGTTTGGCATTTAGGGACAAAGTATGAGCTCTTTAAAGTAACTGGACGATGTTTTCACTTTGTTTTTGTTATACAGAATAACTCAATTCCATAACTAGTCTACAAAACTAACCCATTGTACTGATAAGATCTTGTTAGTGTCTTTACCAATATTGTGGAGATTCAAAGTCCTATTTCTTTCCACTTCATGCTTTTTTTTTCCTAACATTCATTCCTTAGGGGAACATTTCAACCTAAACATGCTATGTAGTCCTTGCTGAGGAACAAACAACACATTTGTGTATATGTGTACACACCCACACACTTTTTATGCCCCAATTCTGCATTTAGAACCACATTCTACCCATCTTGCCTATATAGTTCTCAAAGCAGAACTGAGGCATTAGCTTACATCTTAACCTTAGGAGAGCTTGAACATGGTTGTGTATTCTTGTTTATCTATATCTGACATTATTATTGTACATGAACTATGGTCTAGCACTGTAGCTGATCTCTGAAAAGATTTAACCAGTTAATAGTAGGGTATCGAGGCTGACTTTAAAAAAAAATTCTGACATGCTTAGTCAAAATGAATCATTTTGCATTTGGTTATGCCATGTTGGGTCATCCCACTGGTTACATCATGTCATGTTTCATTATTTCGCAACTCAGGACGGATATTATATGACATAGCAGAACCAGCAGCATGCAGTATAGAATAAAAAAAACAGATAAGAAGAGTCTATCTGGTTTCTGCTGTGTCTTCTGCTAGAAAACTCCTATTGTGAGTTCTTATGATTAATTAGCAGGTTTGAATATCTGCAAAACCAGGTATTTCTGAGATATAGGTGGACACAGTACTTGAACATAGGCATGTGGGGACTAATTCAGTTCTAGGAAATAGGACTATATTTGAAAGCAAGTTTAAATAAATCTAAAGAGAGAATAAAAAGCCTGACTTCTATATATATATTACTATCTGTTCCAAATGCTATTCCTGTTTTTGTTCCTCTAACTTTTTCCTTTAAGATAAATATAGGACTTTCTCCTGGTAATCCTTTCCCTCCACATACACAATCAGACTGTGTCAGATGCGTTCACCTGGAATCCATTAGCATACAGCATGGTATTTTGGGGGAATTTTACAATGCAGGATAAAGCAGGACTCTGCCAAGTACTTTAGGCCTTAAATTTAAAGTGCCTGGACATTTGTGGGGGTTGAGGGAATCCTTGGGATTCCAACTGGCTTTCATTATGAGGAAAATGGAAATATTGCAACCCCAGAGGATGTTTTTTCCAGTTGCTATTATTTTTGCAGGACTTGCACCTAAAAGGAATAGTGTGTGTTTCCATGTAGGACCCATGGCAAGAGTTACCAAATGCTATCCCAGAGCAGCACTGACACAGATGATGTTGGAATAGAGTGGTGCCATGCCACCTGCAGGCAACATCCAAGATTACCTGATGGGCAGTGGAAACTGTCCCATTACAGCTCTGAAAGGGAGCAGCATGCTGCCATCCCCCTCAATAGCATGTGCTACCAATCATAGCATATGCACTGACTGGAGACGGCCTGACCATGGCCTTCAGAGGGCAAGCCATGCTCCCTTGTGGAGGTGACACACCAGTGGATGCAGTAACTGGGCCCTATCTACCAGGTAAGAATTCTGCCTTACTGTGTACTAGGGGGAGCTAGGTTCCTAAGCCACTTGTGCTGCTGTTTTATAAGGCAGGATTTGGCTCTAAATTGCATATGTGCATGGTGAGGAGAGATATACAGCAGCTTTTATTGTGCCTGCACAGCAGCCTTGGTGATGATGCGCTACTGTACCAGGTCAGGTCATGGCTCCCTATTTTTTAAGTCCTTAAATATATATTGAGATGATAGGGAGCTAGCTGTGTGGCTGCAATCCAGGCTCTAAAACCCCTGCCCTGACAGATTTACATGAATTGCTCTGGAGATCTTGTGCAAGATCTCTCAACATCCTGCAAAAAACTGTGGCAAGATGATATTTCTACTGCCATTGGTGACCCACACTAATCAAAGAAGTCCAGCCTATAAGGGTATACTTAGATAGCAAAATGATCGCTATGCTAAGTGATTCAGGCTTGCATGGCTTAGGCTCCGGGGTGTTTCATTGCTGTGTAGTCTTCTGGGGTTGGACTGGAATCTGAGCTCTGGGACCCTCCCATCTTCATAGGGCCCTAGAGTCAAAGCTCCAGACTGAGCTCAGAAGTCTACATTGCAATGAAACATTCCCAGCCTGAGCCCCACGAGCCCAAATCATCTGGAATGGACCGGACGTAGGTATCTAGTTGCTGTGCAGACATAACCCTAAGAGATCCCGACATGACTGAATGTGGTCAGCCTAATTTAAATTCTTGTTAATTTACTAGTAGGTGGGCTGGGCACAGAAACAAAAATGTCCTGCTCCAGAATATGGTTTCCATGGGCCATTTTCTGCTCATGAATGCAAAGAATATCTTCTGCAATTCTGGAATTGATCAGATTCAGCTTTCAAAAGTTACCATGTTACATCCAAAGAGATAAATGCCATTGAATGGAGTGTAAGAGCTTCGCAAGCTCAGCCAATGATCCAGTAAAATTCAAAGTGTAGTAGATACACAAAGCAGGTATATAATTAGATTAAACAGATTGAGAACATTGCATTGTTGTATTCAGTATTGTAGCTGAAAAATGTTTAGAAAATGTGTAATAGTAATGCTTTTCTAAAGCCTTGTCTCCACTTCCTGGAGGATTGATTTTCTGGGGTTTGATTCAGCAGATCTACTAAGGATGTACTAAATCGACTGCTGATTGTGCCCTCGTCAACCCTGGTATTCCACCAGATTGCAAGGAGAAAGGGAAGTTGACTGGAGAGTTTCTCCCATCCCCCTCCCATAGTGAGGATGCCATGGAAATTCAGCTTAAGGTACATAGACTCCAGCTACGCTATTCAAGTAGCTGGAGTTGTGTATTTTAGGTCAGTTTTCTCCACTAGTGTAGACCTGGCCTAAATGGCAAAGTGTCTGTACTCTCTTGTTTGGCATACTATGGCATTCTAAGTAGCTGAAGTAGTAGTAATAGACTAGCTGAAAGGCTGATATAGTTTTAGTGAGAGACTTACTTCAGATTTGACATGATCTTTTCTGACAAATTGTGAGGAGCAGCACGTGCATGCACCTTTTCATTGTAAGATGAATAGTATGTCCAAGTGCCCATGAACAGAATAGTACCTCTGTACCAAATAGGGCTGACTTCAAGGGGCTACATTTTTCTCTTAAGGCTATCTCCACAAAAGCTCCCTGGTGAAAGGCTAGATCCACTTAAAGGTCACTAGTGGGATCCACAGCCCCATGTTAGGTATCCAGGTTCCCTATATGATGTGGGGGGAGAGCAAGGATGGGGTCCACAAAGGTGAACATGTTGAGAGGGGAGTTGTCTGGCTAGCTATAGGAGCTACTGTAGAGTGAGGTGTAGCCTAAGCCCTGCCCTTCAAAGACAACTAGGTGCATGACACAGTTTTCCATTTGAGATTCACATTGTTCAAAATGGGTATTTAGTGCTGCTCAATCTTTCTTCTCTAAGCCCCTATATGTGCTTCAAAGCTCAGCGAAGAATGGACAATAGATGACTCAAAGGGTTCCATTTCAAAATGATACACCAGAATTAAGACTTTCCTAATGTATCTGCTAGCTGTTACTGTGTCTGTGCATCACCATAATTAATCACGTAGGCCCCAATCCTACAAGGCTATTAAGTACATGCTTTACTTTAAGTCCATGAACAGTCCCAGTGACTTCATTGGGACTTAAAGTTAAGCATGTGTTTTGCTGGACTGGGGCTTTAGTCTACTTGACAACCATTAGGTATCTGGAGTGTGAGCCAGTGCTGTTTGAAGTCTACAGGTCTTTCTATTGATTTCAGTAGACATTGAATAAGACTCCTTTTCCTCTGTGAAAGATGAGTGGGATTGCTTTTTAAAGCCCTATCACTTTATAGAGCTAGTTCTGCAGTGCCCACTTAGTTTTCATTCAAGAACATTTTTTGGTAAAATGGATGCAAGTTTTGCTCGAGTAAAGACTAACCTGAGCTTTTAATTGAGAGTGAATAATTTGCCTAATTTATCTTTCTCCTGACATGGTATTAACAAGCAGATCCTGATTTACTCCCCATTCAAATTGGGCAAATAATTATGAGAATTTTTTACTCTTTGAATTGACTGCATAAAGTTCAATGTGAATGTTCAATACTCAGTATTCAAAACGGGTGCATCTACACTGCACCCTTAACTCGAAATAAGCAAATTGTGTAGTTTATTTTGAGGTAATTTTGAAATAGCTTATTTCAAAATTTGGAGCTATCTACACAGCACCAAATTTCGAGCTCGCTATTCCAAAATGCCCCTTAACCCTCGTGGAATGAGGGTTACTAGGATGTTGGAATAAGCTGCCCGTTATTTCAAAATTCTAATCTGCTTCAATAGACACTTCCGGTATCCCTAAATAGCTCTGCAGTGTAGACATAGCCAATATGATGTTGATCATTTGGTATTGTTTTTCCCTGGCTGGAGGACCATAATTCTTACAATCAGGGGCAGGCTTTGTAATTCATTCACTGGAATTTTATTCTCACATGTGGCAAAAGAACAGGGTAAGGAAACACTTCTAAATTTTAAACCTTTCCTTTTCTGGGTCCCATGGGGATATCATCAACTCAAAATCCAATCATTCTTTAAAAATGGATTAAAAGTGGTTTCAGGTACTACATCTGCTCAAGTCCCCTGCCAATTTTTATGGTTTCATAATCAGATTTTCCAATTTTTTTAAAAAAAGTTTCTTTCCCATGCTCCAGGGGATTTTATTAAATGTGCCTATTTTTACCTCAGCATAGCTACCTAGGTAGAATGGAGTTTCCCTGCCTTTCCATCTTAATATGACATCCAGAAAAAATAATTAGTTGAAAAGTTTTGAATGAAACATTTTCTGGTAAAAAATGGCATTTCTTAGAAAGTGGAAATATTCCAATGGAAATGATCCATTTTGATGGAATTTTCCATTAAGAAAATTGAAATCAAATGTTGTACCAAGATGTGGAGATTAACGACAGCCATCTGAGCTGCTGGGATATTCATGGGAATATCCCACTTGAAGCTCCCATCATATACCACAACAGTCCAGTTGAGGACAGAGACTGCAACACATGTAGTCCTGCTGAGGAGCAAGACTCATAGATGAATGGGGCCACGAGAGACCAGAACTCCAGCTCCCATGAGGTATTGCAGTAGCTCAGGTAGATGTAGAGGCTAATGTCAAACCTATCTGGAAATGAAACGAAAAGCTCCCACAATTTTTTTCAAAGAATTTCTGCTTCTTTCTCTCTGTGCATGTGTGCATGTGTGCACACAAACACACACCATTGAGCAGGGAGTGCCCATGCCATTACATTTATTATCAGGAAATAATATTTTAAAATACTCTCCACCACATACCCCATGTAGTTTTATTAATCTAAAGTTACTTGGTTTCTTACAAAAGTTAGACAGTTGATTTTAATTGCTCTAGTTCTGCAGAGATTGAGAATATCCTGCTGTAAATCAAAAGGACAGATTTAGAACCAATTGGTCTGATTATGTTGAAGTACTAGAGAGAATTAAGTTCAACATATACTTTTGTCGTGTCCCTGGTTTCAAAGAAAAGAAGAAAGATACTTTCATTTTCCCTCTTCGTAATATCTGCTGTAATCTTGTCAGTGCTTACTGAATTGATGCTACATTGAAAATGGTGCTGAACAACTTGCATATTGTGAATCTCATAATAATATAATGTAAGATTATGCAAAGGATTAAAAAATGAAGATCAACAAGTTAAGAAGTCAATAGCTATGCCAAGGCACCTTTTTTCCCCTTTCAAAAGCATTAAAACAAAGCATATTCCACTGTGCTAGTGATTCTATTTTATCCACCACCTAGTGACAGCCTTGATGATAATTCTCTTTATTCAAGTGGTTCTTTCTTGTCTTCCACCTGTTGGTATCCAAGCAACTGTGACAATGCCAAAGCACGTACTGCTATGTGTTGTAGAGTCACTGCTACTGCACTTTATTGTTTATGGTAGTTTAATGTGTGTGACAGGGCGCTTGCCCTGCACTGGCCCTTTAAGACCCAGACTCAGGCCCTGAGCCGGGGCTGGGAACAGAGAGGCCAGCTGAAGCCGTTAGGGTTAGTGAGAGCCCAGCTGGCAGCTAGTTAGCGAAGCACAGTTGGCTTGAAGAGGCCAGCTGAAGCCGTTAGGGCGAGCGGGAGGGCCCAGCCAGCAGATATATAGAGAAGCACAGCTTGCTTGGGAGGAGAGAGTGAAGGGCTGACTGCAGGGGAGGCAGGGCCCCAGGAGTGAGGCCAGCAGGGGATAGCCGGCCAGGGCTGGGCGAGAGCCAGCCAAGACTCCCCTTGGCTAGGGGCTGGAGGCAAGGCCCAGGGCCGGTGGCAGATCCCAATGCAGCCCAGGTAAGCGGGGCGGTAGAGATAACCCCACGCCAATGATGAGCAACCCATACAGACTGTAACTTGCCCTGAGAGGGGCTAGATGAGGACAGTCAGGGGGCACTGAGGCACGGGGTGGGGGGCGGCCCCCTGACAGATGGTGGAGAATGTGGGTACGGTAGCCCCACCTGGAGGTGAAAGGGGGCTATTGTGAGCAAATGGTGGTCAGTGGGCCACAGGACAAGAGCAGGGGAATTGGGGGGGTGGAAAAGAATAAGTATTGGAGGGCCTGGGAGGCCCTATGAGCTAGGCCGTGGAAAAGATGGAGCCGGCCACCACAAAGGCGTGACTCTGGACTCCATAGTCAACCAGGCTCCAGGAGTTGGGAGCAAGGGCCTAGACTGAAAACTTGTTTTGCCTGTGGGCACAGGGGACACCTGAAGAGGGAGTGCCCCTACGGGGTGGGAGCCGGGAGGCCCCACCCAGCTAATAGGGATAAAGGGAGAGCATCCCCTGTGAAGGCAACAGGGGAGGCACGAACATGTTGGGCCTGTGGGGAGCCTGGCCACATAAGGAGGGGGTGCCCTAGGAGGACCTGGGGAGCCCCAGCTAGCATGGGGGGAAGGGCGCAGCTACAAAGCACCTGGAAGAAGACGTGGGACCACCGGCCCTCGACGGTGGGGGAAACCAGGGGGCGAATAGAAGGTGGCTTGGACACGGGCGAAACCAAGGAGCAAGGGAGCTCAGATTGGAGTCCCTCCCAGAGGCCTTACAGGCCGGAACAAGTAGGACGCCGGCAAGCAGGCGACATCCATACGGAGGATGCGTATGGCCAGGTGATGGCTGCTGACCTACGGGCGAGACCACAGGATAGGACAAAGATTACCCTGCAGATAAGGCTAGAGGGAAAGCCAGTGACTGCCCTGGTGGATTCCGGGTGCAGCCAGACAATGGTGCGAACGGAGCTGGTCCCAGAGTGGGAGGCGGCAGGGGGAAACATCCCAATGCAATGCATACACGGAGATGTCAGAGCCTACCCCACCGGGTGGGTTCATCTGTCAGATGGGGTAGATGAGGTGATCTGCAGGGTAGCGTTGGCCCCGAAATTGGTATACCAGGTCCTACTAGGCCGGGACTGGCCGGGTTTC
This sequence comes from Rafetus swinhoei, assembly GCA_019425775.1. NCBI lineage: Eukaryota > Metazoa > Chordata > Testudines > Trionychidae > Rafetus > Rafetus swinhoei. The sequence goes on from CM033446.1 coordinate 108,900,033, forward strand.
AGACGCATCCTGTGTAGCGGAGATGAGCAGGGGCAACCGCCACCAGCAGGGATGGAGGACTCGGAAAGGGGAACATCCCGAGGCCCAGAGGAGGAGCCTGACTCTGAGAAAATCCTCACTTCAGAGGAAGTAGGAGGGGATGAGGACTTCCAAAAAGACCAACGAGAAGATCCCTCCTTAACCCATGCCTGGGAACAGGCGGCAGGAGAGACGGGGAACCCCGAGGCAGGAGCAGCTGCCTGACCAACCCCGCGATTCGAGGTAAGAGCCAACCGATTATATCGGATCGGGAGGTCAGCCGATGGGCAGACGGAGGTTAGCCAGTTGTTGGTCCCCGCAAGATACCGGAGACGGGTATTAGACCTTGCTCACGCTAATCCCTGGGCAGGACATTTGGGGCGGGAAAAGACCCTGCAGCGCATAACGCAAAGATTCTTCTGGCCAGGGATTTATAAGGAGGTCAGAGACTTTTGTGAGTCCTGCCCTGAGTGCCAGAAGACGGGCCAGGGAGGGGTGCCAAAAGCCCCATTAGTCCCTCTTCCCGTGGTGGAGGTCCCATTCGACCGGGTAGCTTTAGATCTTGTGGGACCCCTGGAGAGGTCCAGCAGAGGACACCAGTATATCCTGGTCATAATTGACTATGCCACCCGATACCCCGAGGCTGTCCCACTCAAGAATACGACGGCGTCAACGCTGGCACAGGAGTTGGTGCAAGTATTCTCCCGGGTGGGAATCCCGAGGGAGATACTAACTGACCAAGGGACCAATGTGACTTCTAAACTGATGGCAGAACTTTGCCGCCTCTTAAACATTAAGACATTGCGTACCTCAGCTTACCATCCGCAAACTGATGGACTGGTCTAATGCTTCAATAAGACATTAAAGGGGATGTTGCGGCGGTTTGTGGAGCTAGACCCAAGGGACTGGGACCGATTACTACCGGCACTGTTATTTGCGGTGCGAGAGGTGCCCCAGGCCTCAACGGGATTTTTCCCATTCGAATTACTTTATGGCCGACAACCCCGGGGAATATTGGACTTATTGCGGGAGACATGGGAGGAACAGGACTCAAGGGTGAAGGGTACAGTACCTTACATTTTGGACTTACAACAGCGACTCCGGACAGTAGGGGAGCTGGCTAGGGAGAACCTCTTCCAGGCCCAAAATAAGCAGGCTCAATATTATAACCGAGGGGCCAAAGCCAGGATGTTCCAACCAGGTGACAGGGTACTCCTGCTTTTACCAGCACCAGACTCGAAATTATTGGCCAAATGGCAGGGGCCCTTTGAGGTCATACGACAAGCTGGACCAGTCGATTATGAAATCAAATTATCAGGAAAACGGAAAGACAGGCAGATTTACCATGTCAATTTACTAAAGAAGTGGAACGCACGAGAGGGTATGCTGATCACCTTACAGCCATCAGAACCGGAGCTGGGACCCTGGGGAGACGACTTGAAGGCAGGAGGGGCAACGCATATCGGGGCAGAATTGACGGAGGAACAACAAAGAGAGATGAGCTCCCTCCTTCGGGAATTTGAACAGGTCCTAACTACACAACCGGGTAAGACCCCTCTGATAAGTCACCATATCGCGACAACCCCAGGTAAAAAGATCCGGGACCACATACGACCCCTCCCACAGAAAATGTGGGGGCCAGTTCAGGAAGAGCTGCAACGTATGTTGCAAATGGGGGTGATCAGGGAATCAAGAAGCGAGTGGCGCAGTCCCATCGTTTTGGTGCCTAAACCCGACGGCACAATACAGTTTTGCATAGACTTCTGGAAAGTCAACGCAATTGCGCGATTTGACGCGTATCCTATGCCCAGAGTAAATGAACTACTGGAACGGTTGGGTAAGGCCCACTACATCTCTACGCTCGACCTCACTAAAGGATACTGGCAGATCCCTCTGACACCAGCCTCCGAGGACAAGACCACGTTCGCCACACCATTTGGCCTGTTCCAGTTCATCACAATGCCTTTTGGATTGAATGGGGCGGCCGCGACATTCCAGAGGTTGATGGACAAGGTACTACATGAACATTGTGAGTATGCGGCTGCATATATTGATGACATTGTCATTTACAGTGAATCTTGGCCGGAACACCTGCAACATCTGAAGGCGGTCCTCGGAGCCCTGGCCGATGCCAAACTCACGGCTAACCCAAGTAAGTGCCACTTTGGACAAAAGGAAGTATCCTATTTAGGCTACGTGGTGGGGCGGGGAAGGATAAAACCCCAGGTGGACAAGGTAGACGCCCTGAAAAATTACAAAGCGCCCACCACAAAAAGGCAAGTCCGCCAATTCCTGGGCCTAGCTTGTTACTATCGGCGATTCATACCTGATTTCGCCACGGTTGCGGCACCCTTGACGGACTTGACCCAAAATACACGACCCCAAAGGGTCCAGTGGACCGCACAGTGCGAGAAAGCCTTCCAAGCGTTAAAGCACCGATTGACACGAACACCGGTTCTTCACCAACCCGACTTTACAAAACCATTTATAGTACAGACAGACGCATCAGACGGAGGGCTAGGAGCTGTCCTCTCGCAGGAGCAGGAAGGGGAGGAACACCCAATCCTGTATTTAAGCAGGAAATTACTATCGCGGGAGCAACAGTATGCCACAATCGAGAAAGAGGCCCTGGCAGTTAAGTAGGCGATAGAGGCACTATGCTATTATCTGCTAGGGGGAGCCTTCACGTTGGTAACGGACCATGAGCCATTACAATGGATTCAGACAATGAAGGAGACCAACCCTCGGATTATGAGGTGGTATTTGGCCTTACAGCCTTATAGATTTGAGGTCTGCCACAGGCCGGGGAGAGCCCATAACAACGCAGATTTTTTTTTCTAGGTCCATAGTCAATAACGAGACGGCGGAAGGGGATGGAGTCCTGGAAAGGGGGGTGAGTGATGGGGCATTGTCGCCCCACACTGACATCGGTGGGTCGACCCTCTGGGGAGCCCGCCTGCCGACCCGCCGACACTGCGGCGCATGCTCAGAGGCAGCGAGGGCAAACCTGAAGGTAGCTAAGGCCTTGAGGGGAAACCAGATCCGGAGGGAAGGTATAGGAGAGACCTGGCTGGGGGCCGGCAGAGGAAGGGAAGCTCGATCCGAAGGGGAAGGTGTGTGACAGGATGCTTGCCCTGCACTGGCCCTTTAAGACCCAGACTCAGGCCCTGAGCTGGGGCTGGGAACAGAGGCCAGCTGAAGCCGTTAGGGCTAGCGAGAGCCCAGCTGGCAGCTAGTTAGCGAAGCACAGTTGGCTTGAAGAGGCCAGCTGAAGCTGTTAGGATGAGGGGGAGGGCCCAGCCAGCAGATATATAGAGAAGCACAGCTTGTTTGGGAGGAGAGAGTGAAGGGCTGACTGCAGGGGAGGTAGGGCCCCAGGAGTGAGGCCAGCGGGGGATAGCCGGCCAGGGCTGGGCGAGAGCCAGCTAAGACTCCCCTTGGCTAGGGGCCGGAGGCAAGGCCCAGGGCCGGCGGCAGATCCCAATGCAGCCCAGGTAAGCGGGGCGGTAGAGATAACCCCACGCCAATGATGAGCAACCCATACAGGCTGTAACTTGCCCTGAGAGGGGCTAGATGAGGACAGTCAGGGGGTACTGAGGCACGGGGTGGGGGGGCGGCCTCCTGACAATGAGAAACACCTTCAAACTCCAAATTAAGAGTTAATTTCTGCTTGGGAGTCATGTTTCTAAGAGATTGGAAAGTTGTCAAGATGGGCTCAAGCCAACACAATTATGATCCAAATTTTGTGCAGTTCAAAGTTTGAGGCCTGTCAGCCCTAAGGTTTTCTATTTGTAGTAGAAGCACCATTCATAAAATGGTACATCATACAATGGAAGATCAGACATTTCCTTGCTCATATTTCTCCTGACTCACCTTTCACATGCCCTGGGATTCTTCTTCACTTGATTAGAAGATCTTCTATCACTGTAAGATTTAGTTGGATGTTGGCTCAGCAGCTGCACTATAAATGATGATGCTTGTAACTGGGTAGCACGGGAAGTCTTTCCATTCTTCCAATGCATGTGGCTTTGATTGCATTGGGAATCTGACACAATTCCTGCCATCAATATCCTTTTATGTAGCTGTACTAGTGGAAACCCCAAGGGAAGACAGAGAAAACTAGGTTTATTGCTGGCGGAACGCCTCCTGCCAGAAACCAAAGTGAGGTCCATTTGCACATACCAAGGTCTACACTTAGGAGTCCCCAAACTTTTGTTCTGAATTACCCCATTTTCAGGCTTATTGTTTCCTGTGACCCCAGAGAACAATAGAGGGTGCCATTTTGTAGAGCAACCGTATATGCAAAGTCATGCTGTCCAGAGGAGAATGGCATCCTCTGCACAGTTAGGATTGCCACAGTCCCCTCTAACGATAGCATGCGACCCCTCAGGGTAGCAACCCAGTTTCAGAACTACTAGGAGTTACCCAGGTGTAGCTACATCAGGAACCTGCCATTGATTTCTGAAATTGGGATAAAATTCCAATACAGACAAGGCCTGATGTCTTGAATGAAGGTTGGAGTTTAGTTTTTTCCTTTGTTAGGAGTCTATCCCACCACCCTGGGGTAACAATGATAAAGGGAGCTCTGCTCCTGAGAAAAAAATCTCTATAAGGAAAGTAAACACACAAGAGCATACTACAGTCCTGCTCCTTAAAATCATGATCCGTTGACCCCTTCCCCCAAATCCCTTTTGGTTGGATTCTAACTCTACAGTCCTACCTGAATTAGGCAACCACATAGTTGGAATGCCCTAGAGACAGGACAGGAACTATTTTGTGACTCTTAGGCTTCCAATCTGCTTCCTGCTGCCCCCTTGTTTGGGGGAAAAGCAATCTGTGCTATATCCCACTCTGTGGTGGAGCTGCTATGTAGGCTGGAGTGATGAAGGGCAGAAACAAAGCTTTGCCATCTCATAGCCCCTGTTGTTCTTCCTGCCCACCTCCACGGAAGGCAGAGTAACAGCTTGGTGGTGGCTACGTTCACCATGTAAGCTCTCGCAATGCGGAAAGTCCAAAAAATGATGAAAAGGAAGTCTCTATGCCTCATTCCTGCACAATTATCCTTAGCAGGAAGGCTAATAATGGTGCCTAAGAGATTTAAGTTCTCCCTAAATGGTGTAAATTTGAGAAATTCAATAGGCCCTACAGTTATACCACCACTCCAGCTAGCAAACACTATAGAAATATTAGGGACCATCATGTCTATGAGATGCTGAATGTCAGACAGGTTATTCTACTGTATCACAGAAAGTATCTTCTCTTTGCAAGCTTGATCGTTTGTAACTGGGGTTGGAAAGTGCAAACCAAAATGTAACCTGCATTAAAAGAATTTTGTGGGCTGTACAAATCATAAGGGTAACTACTTCACAAAATACTGTCAACCAGGGCATATATTTAAAAGGTTAGATAAAATATCTCCTTGCCATTTTTTCCAGTTCTTTTCTTTTTATAGTTCACTGCAAAACAACAATAGATAAAAAGGCTGTATATAATGCATGTATATTTTTTTTTTTTTTTTTTTTTTTTTTTACCTTTCCCAAAGGAGTCTCTGTGCTACCCACACTAATTGTAGGTTTTTCTGAAAATGCAGCATGAATCATTTATAAATAAAGAGACTTTAAAATCCCTAAAAGACTCCCTGAGGTATTCAGTATTTCAGCATAAAATAACTGTTAAATGGAGTTATTCTGAATTAGCTTTTACTGGAAAGTGGTGAAAATAAAGTTTTCTTTTCACTGTGAATGTGCAATAATTCTTTTACACAGCTACCCTGGGTAATTGACAAGTGATTTTCATAATTCAGGTTTTAGCAAAGAAATCATCTGAAGTGGCTAACATTAAATGAAGGGAGCTGCTATTAAAACATAGCTTTCAAGAAAAACTGCATGAGATGTCAGTACCAAGGGCTCTGTGTTGAAACCTAAAAACATAATTTGGGTTATAAAATAAAAACACAGACATTGAGGCTCAGTAACAAATTTATATACACGTCCTCCTCACATACACACTTAAAAATAAAAAAGGACTTTTTTATTTTAATCTTTTATATAAAAGCAGCAATTATTTTAATGCATAGATAACCTCAGAAAGACACAGCACTCAGAAGTGGTGGTTGCTTTGCCTCTCTCCTTTGGACTTCATAACCTTGGCTGCCCATACCCAGTGTACAAGCAAAGGTCACATTTGATCTCGGTGTGTAAAATTATGCAGAGGAGGCTTCTTCAACACTTTGTAGTTGATTGACAAATTGGTCTGTCACTCAAATGCTCCTTCAACTTATCGTGAACAGTAAAGAAAATTATCTGTTCTGTGCATATGTGAGAAAAAGCTTGTTCATTAACCTCTAGACTGCTGAAGCTGTGAAACATATAAAGCTTCAAGGAATATCCACTCTGTATGACAAGTATACTAAAGATACAGGTATATGTATATATGTATCTCTGTTTGTATATACACAGTACACCTGTCAGGTCTATATAATAAATATGAGGCTATTTTATGGGCATATATTTGTATATACATATAGACACATACATGCAAACACTTAAATATACCTGTGTAACATTTTATAGTACAACATTCTTCATTTTATTGGTTGGTGATGGCTTTTATCTTTTAGGTGCATACATTGTAGCTCTCATATGCTGGTTCTATTTACAAAGGATTTAAATACCGTAAGTTATTTAATGGACAATAAAAAGTGAGGCTAACTTAAGGCTGGCAGAAGCAGGCGCAAATCAGGTGAATTAGTGAAGATGTGCCCATTCATGTCAGTTGATTTTCATCCTATTATCACAAAGTCAACATCAGGAGCCTGTTCGTTATAATTTGGGAATATTCCTGCAAATTTTGTGTATGTGTGTCTCTCCCACTGCCCTGCAAGCTTCCAGTCTGTCTGTCTGTCTCTCTATATCTCTATATATACTTTAGTCCTTAGTCAGCTTGAACTATAGTGTCACTACTAGCACTTTCCTAAAGCTACTGCATTTCTCTACTAGTCATTTTTTGCATTCACTCATTATTGGAAAGTTTCCAAAGTATATTTTTGCCTTCATGCCTGTGACTAGCAGACAATGCACTTCTTCCTTAGACATACAACAGTGATTGCATATTTTTAGCGGAGATGGATCCCTAACATCTCTCTTCCCTCAAAACTTCGTGAAAGTTTTGATCAAGATCCTACTTTGCAGCTCTGGTCTATCTCTGGATCAAACCTAAGCAGAATATATAACCTGTTTGCTCTCTTCATATGATCAGAATTATAGTCATTTCTGTCAGGGGTATTTTGCTCCAAATCTGGATTGTTAAAGGATGAATTAGGCTTAAACATCATTTTAAAAAACCCCAAACTTTTTGCTTTCACGATTAAAAATGTTTCTTTGCCAGTGGCTGACTAGCTTGAAGTCTTTGAAACACTGAGCTTTCTATAAAATCCAAATAATTCTCTGTAAATCAAAGTACTTGGCATGCTTGCTGCAAAGCCTGAAGCTGCTTTTTTTAAGGTAATCTCTAGAAAGTAGTTTGTACTCATGTTTTCACAGTGATTAAATATGCAAAGTAATTTTCATGATTATCGCCCCGTTCTGAACCAAATCAGATGCGGCTATGCTTCTCTTTGTACAAAGCCAGTTATTGGATCAGATTCCAAAACAAATCCCTTGAATTTGGCGGATCATCATTTTAAAAGGGGGCTTGTTAAGGTAATGATTAAATTAAACCACCCCTTTAAGAATATTTAGATCTGGTCTGCCAAGCGGAACGGTCTAATGGTTTTTAAATTAGGAGCTGCAAATGCTAGTGAATTTCTTTTGTGGGTCAAGTGGGTATTAACAAATGCTAAGACTGTTCTCTCTTTTGTCATCACCTTGAAATCTGCAAAGAAAAGGAAAGAGTGGGAAAGGCACAAGAAGAGAAGCAGTGTTAGTATTTAACATCAGTGCTTTTAACCAAGGGCAGTTTCAGATTTACAAGGTTGGATAGGAGAAGGTATGAGATGCTGCTGCTAGTAATCTCTTTATACCTCACTCTTGAGAGAGACTGAAGCTTGAATCTTCAAGGAAGTGGAGAACCCAAGTGCATTGAATTCTGACAGGCTTAGGCTGCTGCAAAGGTGTAATAGCCCACCTACCCCAGAAGCATGGATTACAATTGATACCTGTGGCTGTAAAATTGTTTTAACCCTGTCACTATTAACAGTACTTGCAACCGCATATGCTTCTGAGGTTTTGTAGAAGGTATGCCTGAGCTCTGCCCAGTATCAGCAAATGAGTTTGCCTTTAGATATCCTAGGCAGATAATTATGCTGTTGTTTCTACCCCACAACCCTAACTGGTATCGGAGTCTAGGGAGGGTGGATCTGTGTAGTCACAATATTCTACCCAAGTGGCAACAAAACCCAAATGGCAATAAAAGTCAGTTTAGGTCAATACAAACCTAACCAAGCTGATATTCTGTAGCATGCTGTGTGTGAATGTATTAGAGACAGTGGTTGCTACAGCTATGACTGTATAATAGTTTTCATTCAAATTCCTTTTTTTAGTTACTGGCAAGTTTCTGAAAATGGCACCACTTGGGCTGAAATGTCATTAATGTCATGGGGTTGGGGGATTGGTAAAAGGGAATCTGAGTTCTGAGAAGAGTAGGGAAAGTAGTTTCCCCATGATTAAAAAAGAAAACAGTTCTCATGACCATTTTGTGTGAAAGAGCCTTATCACCAAAATGGTAAGCTTGTAAAGTATATGCCTAATGAAAGCCGTACTGCATGTGTGTGTAGCAACTTAGCTCTGAATGTGAATAGTTTCCTGAATATACAAAGAGATTAGGGAGGGTTGATAAGAGAATTGGCAAGAGAATTCATTTTATGACATGTGGAACTCATTGCCACAAGACATCATTAAGGTCAAGAGATCAGTAGGAGTAAAAAAGATTAAATATTTATAACAAATAGGCCTGATTCTCAGTTGCATTAAGACTGTTACATTACTGTCAGTTTAAACATGACTTAGCACCCACTTTAAGGTATCTGCCACTGCCAGAGTGGTATAAAGGGGCCTTTGTATAGCCAAGAATCAGGTCCAATATGAACATCCACAGTTAAATTGGGAAGGATTGTTTGGATCAGATATAAACCATCATCCTGGGAGGAATAATCCAACAATAGGGATTATGATGAGAATTCTTCTACTGGGCAACATAGTTAATATTTATTTGAGAAGTTTCTTGTTCCTTCCTCTGACACACCTGGTACGGTCTCTGTCAAATCTGGTCTGGTAAATTCCTATATTCCTAAGCATATTCCCTATAGCAAAAGATTCCACACAAAGCACAGTCCTAATAATCCGACAAACATGTTAGCTAATAAAACCCTGGGAGCAATAGTTAATTCATGACTGAAGAATAGCATTAACACAATTAATTAATTAACTGACCCGCAAAGTGATTCATACACTCCCAGTCCAGGCCTGTTTGGATTCCATTTTTGTTTTGTTTTTGTTTTTCACTCTGTAAAAGCGAGACTGTGCAGGACAGCCACAAAGTTTGGATTCAAGTTCCAGATTTCCCTCAGGTTCAAGTGTGATTGACCCTTGGATTTTGGTTGAGCCAAATAGTCAACAACTAACTTATCAAAAGCTCCATGTGGGGCTTTGGAGGAAGCGGTGGAGTAGGGGTGGGGCCTGAGGTGGAGCAAGGGTTGAGCACTCCCAGGAATGTCCAAATATTGGTGCCTGTGCTCATAAATATCAAAATATCGTGGGGAGAGGAATAACTCTTGCACAAGAAGCCCTCTGTTACTTTAAATTTATTTGCTCAAGAACGCGTGTGCAATGTAGATGCTCCGCAAGTTTTTGCACAAGAATGGCCGTTCTTGCGCAAGAAGCCTGCAGTGTAGACGTAGCCTATGAGTTTTAGACTGGAGTTATGTAAACCTTACACAGTAAAATCTGAAGTTATGCAAAACTCTGTTTTGAGTTCAAGCATGGAAACAAAACAAAGAGTGTTCCACACAGATATTTTCTTAGCCCCAAATATTTTCATAGAAAAGTTTTGTTCTTATTTCTATATAAGCATGACTTTTTCAAGATTCAGTATTGTGGTGGTGTTCTCTGGTTTCAGCTGGTCCCTGAGCAGGTCATGTGGACTTTGTATGCCTTGAAACTGATTTAACATTTTTGAGTTTCACCTGTATCACAGTTGGTTTGAAAAATCTTCACTCTTCAGACTAGAGATGGACTGAAGCCTCATAAATGTTATCCACAGTTTGAACCTCATTAAGTCTGGAGGTATTCAGATCTTTTCTTCAGAGGGATGCAGGTGGATGGGTTTGTCCATTATTCAGATTATGATAACATCAAATTTATATCCAGGTATGGGTTTGGATTCCAAGAACTGTATACCCTCGTGAAAGATGCCTGGATCCAGATTTTTGTTTTGGTTCTAGCTCTGCTTAATGCAGAGCTGTAGAAATGCAAAACCACATGAGCAGAAATGGGCAAGAAGTTAGTTACAATGCTCTTGAAACCTCTAAATCTACTAGGCATTACCCAACTCTGAGGGAAACAGAAAGCGGAAAATGCAATAGAGATCTTCTACAGCTTCTGCACGAAGATAGTGACAAAGGAGAACTTGAAACCTGGTTCTGAAGATATTGGGAGATTTGCTAGAGTAAGGAATGCAGGATCAAGCCTGTATTGTGGCTTTTCACAATAGTCCAGAGCAGTTCCTTAGAGCCAATCTTAGTCATCAGAGACATAATGTTACTTAATTAAAAAGTGTAAATGCATACTTACCAGTTTAGACAGCAATAGCTGCTTCAGAGCTGGTTCAGTGTATTGGGTAAATTTACATTTTAAAAAGATGTATAAATATGTATTTAACCAGAGGATTCACTCTGGTGTCTTAAATACTTCATATGCAATGGAGAACTTTCCATTATGCTTTTTGGTTCTCTTTTCCTTTGTTTTTTAAAAGAAGTTAAATGAAACCAACAACCAAACCAAAACACCATACTTGCCATTGTTTGAATAATGACATATTTGGATCATGTAAGACTGAGGTAACCTGTGCTATGAAGCTGATTTTCTTTGCCTTCTCCAGGACACCTGGAATTAAAAGATGACATGTCAATCTAATTTTAAACTTCCTGGCTGTGGTCCATTTGGGTTGCAGCCTTAATCATGAAGAAAGGGTTGTTTCTCCATTAGTAAGACCAGATTGTTTCTAGACTGTGTATGGGTGCAAAAAGGAGTGTAAGCCATACCAGAGGAATAAGGAGGGATGAGGATGAGCTGAGATCATGACTGTAATAGGCAGGCTGTCACTGTACTCTGAGGGGCAATGCCTCTCAGAGCTCTCCCAGCAGTAAAGCAACTTCATGTTGCCCTTTTGTTGGGCCTGCATATGCCTGGATGGTATTATCTGAACTTGTTTGTAACTAGTTTTCCATAATAGCCCTGACTTTGAGCTGATTTAGCCAAAATGAAACAATCTGCCTCAGATTTCTCAAGTATGCTTCAAGGATTATGGGCCATAAGCTCTTCAAGGCAGGGTCTGTCTCTTACTGCTGTCCAGACCTACTAGAGTTCAGTTCAAATGAGTTGGGCAAGTCTCTTAAGCTCTGTTCTTTAGAATCTGCCTCCATCCCCCATTTGTAAAATGGGATAGTAATGCTTCCATCCTCTGACCTGTTCATCTTTCTCATGTACTTAGCAAATATTTTGGGATAGGGATTTCCTATTACTATGTTTACATACAATGCCCAGCACTATGAGACCCTGATCTGATTTGGGGCCACAAGGCTCTCAGTAATTCAATAATCATCATCTTTATCAAACTAGTCTCTAAGCTTCATCTATTTCTTACCTGAGTTAAAGGAAACTGCCAACTGTTAGGGAGAATACATCCCTGCCCTCCTCCTTCTAACAATCTGACCATTCAGAAAATACTAACATAATCTGGGTGACATCCCATCCTTGCTGAAATCAATGACAGGGTACGGCTACACTATAGAGGAAGATCGAAGCTGCCGCTGTCGATCTTCCAGGTTTTGAATTAGCGATCTAGTTAAGACAGCTAATTCGAAGGGGCACTCCGGTCGATGCTGGTAACCCTGCTTTCATGAGGAGTAAGGGAAATCAAAGGAAGAGTGTAGTCAGCTCCAAAAGCCGAGTTAAGCTACTTCAACGTCAGCTATGCAATTAATGTAGCTGAAGTTGCATATCTTAACTCAACTTTGTCCTGTGGTGTAGACATACCCCCACTAACTACAATGGTGGAGGAAGAGAGCTTCATCTTTAATGCATAAGCCAAGTCCATTCAGAACTGCCAGTAACTCTTGCATATCAACCGCTTGTAACAGGACTGAATTTAGCCCAAGGTACTGACCACAAAATAATAATTCCTTTGTGTCTCTCCTGAATCTGTGGATCCTGGGTGTACAAATGCAGGCTTTTGTATGTATTGGAAAGGATTGATACACATGCAGTACCCACTCATGCATGTGCATCCCCCTGAGGTCCGTTGTTGCATTAGTGTGTTCAATGGTTTGTGTTTAATATTTTTAAAATGAGAGGCGGACAGGAGCAGGAAAGGCAGTTTAATTCTGAATTCCTTTATTTACTGAAGTAAGTTAAAAAATGCTGACCCTCTTTCCTTAGTGGCAACCTTAATGTGCTATTTGTGTCACAACCATAATATCCTTTGGACATTTTCCTGTATTTAATGTTTCAGAGCAATGACAATAGATCAGTACTATTGTACAGATAATTTTTACTGGCTAACTATATATATAAACCAACAGGCATTATCCTATCTTTTAAAAAACAGTGTTTCATGACTACTGTACAGATAATTTTTACTGGCTAACTATAATATATATATATTATATATATATATATATATATATATATATAAACCAACATGCATTATCCTATCTCATGGTTATCACTTATAGAAAGATAATTTTGGTAGGAATGAGCAAGCAGTCAGTTCACTACCAGTCTGGCTTAATTTTCTCTCCAGTCTGTTTTTTCACCATTTTGTCAGATGCTATTTTTATGGATTTTTTTCCCCCTTATTAAAGTCCTTGCTTTTGCTAATATAACATTAATTTGTGATTGATCTTTTCTGGGGTGGAGAAATAAGGTCGAAGCATATATTGGCATCCTGATGGCTTAAGCTGGTCACTCTGCCAGCTCTTGATCAGCAGCCAACTTTTCAATTAGGAGGTGAGAGCGAGTGATCTGTGCTTTTTTTGCCATTTATCTCATCACTAAGGAGAGACACTTTTTGCCTTTCTGTAAATGGCTCCATAGACTTTATCACTGCAGTTCTCTTAAGTCCAAATCCATTTTGATCAGTGGCAGATCTCCGCCTCCCATTGAAAAGTTCACTGAGGTTCTCAGCATCTTTCAAAACGCTTGGAGGTGAAGCTATGAAACACAGAAAATGATCAGAGCAATAATGATGATAATACCAGAAAAAGGCAGACTAGTGGAGCAGCTAAGATATTATAATCCAAAAAATGTTATGGGTAATTTTCCCCTCATAACCTGAGGACAAAAAACTTTATTACTCTTTATACTTCAATATTGCACCAATTAAATTCCTGCATCAGAACCAAGGTTTCCAGTCCATGTCTCATTTGAAAATATCTCTCTATTCTTGTTCCCATAAGTCCCATAAGAACAACTTTTTATTCTTTCTCTTTTCTCTTCTCATTTCCAGTAATTAAAAACCATGAAGGAATATTCAGTTACAGGAACTTCATAAATGTGCTTTCACTTCTGCAAAGTGCATTCTTAAAATAATACTATTTTCTCAAAGAAGAAATAATATGTATATGTAAAAAGAAAAGAAGCAAACTTCAGGCTCTTTTCTTTCCTGGTGCATTTAACTTTTCTACCTCACAGCTCAGATTGCTTTTTTTAATCAAAGCAGTAATGGAAGAACAGTCCTTACACTCAGATGCAATCACATTTAATCATATTTAATATTCTTATTTCTCAGCTGATCAGATTTTAGAAATGTGATTGCTTTTGTTTGATTTAAAACTTAAGGCAAGTCAGACCCAATAAAGCAGTGTGTTTTTGTTGTTACTCTGCTCAAATAGTGTGGCTTCTGTAGCTGCTTCAACTCTGGCTATACTATTTTTTTCAGTAATTTCAGCCACACAAAATACTTGTCTGAGTAAGAAATAGTTCAAGGGGTTGATTCAATTCTGTATTAATATTTTTCCTTAAGATACATGTTAGCACCCATTCTCTATGTTGCACCACAGCTGGTGGTTCTTGCATTTCCTGAATTTCTTTCTCATACAGTGGGACCAGATTCTGTATTCAATTATTCTGATGTAAATGGAGACTAACACCAATTAACATCAGTATTTTAGGTCTGTATGTTCAACCTTCATTTCCAAAGTATAAAGAAAGGAACTGGAGCTGAAGTGACTCTCATCAGGCCTTTCAACTACATTAAAGTCCATTATAATTACTATAATTATCCCCTAACTTCCACAACATAATCTCTTTATAATCTACAAAATGCTTGCTTCCTACTTGTGTTATTAAAGGGTAAAGGGTATATTCAGTGTGTCAGGGCTTCTTCTGATGTACAGTATATGGGTTCCTTTATTCTCAAAGCAGATTACAGAATATGTCACATGAGAGCACAATATCTTAGGGACTGCAGGCATAATGATCTTAATAAAATATGCACAGGGAATGCATGTTTCTAGTAGCACAACTTTGGGGTCCCATTTTCCCTGCTGGTAAATTGGGTGTAGACAAACACTACCCTCAAGTCTCACAAATGTTTTTATTCTCTGTAATCTTATGCCCATAAGCATGAAGAGATCTTATCCCTCTCACCAGATGTTGGTCCAATAAAAAAATCTTACCTTACCCACCCTGTCTCTCTAATATCCCTGCTACTGACACAGATACAACTACGCTGCATACATGAATGGAACTGTTATACTTTCCATAAGAGTGATTCTGGAGACAGTGTTATAATTTGATCCTCCCAGTCCAGCCACATATATAAGATGTAAGATGCAAAACGGAGGAGAGCTAATACAATGTCCTATTCTTTGTTAATTTGATGCTTGTGTTCTGGGTCTCTCTTTGTGCCAAGGTTCAGGGCTGAGGTACTACATAAATTCAATGCAATCCTGATGAATGATCTACTTTGGACTTCTGGAGCTTTTAGACCTGACCACCTCAGCAATTTGACAAGCATAAATAAATAGAGCATTGCAAATCCACAGCTATCTGCTTTATATCCACAGGTCTCCACATCCGTGCACGTGGATATACACAGTCCATTTTTGTGGGTATAGATATGGATAAAAATTTTGTATCTAGAACTCTGCAAAACTGTGGGTATCCATAGGTATCCACAGCTCATTTTTGCAGGTACAGATGCTGATGCAGATACAAATTTTGTATCTGCACAGGACTCCATAAATAAACCAAAGGAAAACTCTTTCTAAGAGATAGCTAAAAACCCATTGATCCTTCAAAAATGACAGTAACCAAAAAGCCTAAATTTAGTCTACATTGATGTGACAGGCACCTGTTAATAGCTTCAAACTGGACTTTAGCCTGGTCATTTAGAACATCTATGGGAGTGGGTGTGGTGGTTAATGTATAAAGGAACTGCTGGCAGGCTGATAAATTAATGAGGATTAATTCAACAGCTGGAGAACTCAGGAAGGAAAGCAGGCAGTATAAAAGGCTAACTTGGAGCAGGAGGAGGTTCCTTGTAACTGCTGTTATATGGTTGTGTGTGCCTAGAGGTCCAGGAGGAAGAAGAAATTGATAGAGCCTGGTAGTTTCTTTGATGCAAACTTGTTTATTTATAAGAAATGTACAAAATCCTCCTTCTCCTAGCACAGGAAGAGCCAGGTGATCTGTTCTTTTCTTATAGCCCCATGCCTCCATAGCCAGCACCAAACCCAGAACTTCCTCAAGGCTTCTTCAGGGTAATATCAGACTGATAAGCTGCTGCTTAGCTATTCTACCCCTCCTTTTCTCCCACACTCCACAAACACTTTTACCCCAACAGTACTCAGCAAAACTTCTCTGCCTTCTCAATCTAAAACTCAAAAGGGGTTGAAAACCCATCCAAATCTTAGTTAGGGGGACTTGTGATTAATTTATCCTGACAGGCATGTTAGTTGAAGGGTGCCTTTACACATGGTCACAAATCTCTTTGGCTATGTCTACACTATAGAGGTTTTTTGGAAAACGGCCATTTTTCTGAAAAAAACTCACGGAGTATCCATACCTCAAGCGTGTTTTTGCACAAAAAAATTGAAGAACAGAGGGGGTTTTCTGGCATAGGTATTCCTCATTCTACGAGGAAGAACACCTTTTTGCGAAGGAGCTCTTTCGCAAAAAAAAGGTGTGTGTGGACAGGGAAGAGGGGTTTTTTTGAGAAGAAAGGAAAAAACACAGGTGCTCTGGTGGCCATTCCGTGCATAGCAATCAGAGCTTACGTTCGAGACAGCGTCCATGCACTCTGGATGCTCTTTTTCGCAAATATGCTTTTACAGTGTGGACGCACTCTTGTGCAAGAACTTTTTGAGGAAGATCTCTTCATGCGCAAGAAGCTTCATGCGCAAGAAGCCTGCAGTCTAGACGTAGCCTTTTAGATCTATGTAGTCATCTGTACTCTCAGCATAATTGTAAACACTTGCAGGATTAGCCCCTTAGGCCCCATTATCAGCCTATGCAGATGACCATCATCAATGGACAATTCCAGCCAGAGCATGACTATTCCATCTGAGAATTCCATCTCCGCAATGCATACTGTGTCTGAATTCTAGGCTGACATCAGATGACTGTGTCCAACCAAACATTTCACAGTGCCTGCCAAGAATAACCTTTCACACAACAGAGTCTCATATTTTTAGTATAGCATTTGCTTATTTTGTTTGTCAGAAATGAGAGAGAGAGAGAATGTGTTCTTTTGGGGATAACATTATATAATAATTTCTAACAGACTTATCCACTTGGAGTTCTTTTTAGGAGGAATATAGAAAATGAAATGAGGACATTCTATATCTGTTCTAGCAACGTCCACAGAGATGGACAAGGGGAAGAGAGTGAGTAACATTCTTCTACATATAGAGAGAATAAAGTGTTGTTACATGCCAGCAATTCTGTGAACATTAGGTGTTTACTTATTAATCAGACAGCGCTTTCCTAAAATAACAGTGGAAGTTCCTGAAATAACAATGAGTCAATGTACTTGATTTTTTTAAGGCTTTCATATTCACTGATCACATTTAGGGAGACATAGGTCTGAACATTTATTCTGGATTCAAACTACAGAATATATATTTTAAAGGTATATTTAATCTGAGGAGCACCAAGCACACTTCTTTTTTTTTTTGCAAAGAAGATATCCTTAATTGTGTTTGACAGATGGGGTGACTTGCCCAACTTCACACAGTGAATCAGTAGCAGAGCTATACATAGAACCTACAAGGCACATCTTGAATGGATGATGTCAGTGGAGCTATGACAGTTTCCACCAGCTAAGGAATTTTCCTCGTGTCTACTGATTCTTATGCTGAATTTCAAAGATGATGTTTCTAAGCTAAAAGCCTTCATTTGGGGAGAAAGAAAGCTGGTTCAGAGAAAGTAAGTAGATCTGAGCCCACACTGTGGAACTGAAACCCACTGAATTTTGGTGGGGCTCAAATCTGGACCTAAATGTTGCATTTCAAGTGTCACCACCTCCTCAGAAAACAAAGTGGTGGAATAAATAAAAAATGGAAACTGATGAGGGGGAAAAAGGTAGAGTTTGGGAATGGGGACTGAATAGAATACAAAGTCCTGGAGTTCAAGGGAGGGAGGAAGATGTGAAAGGCAATAGAGCAGAAATATGTGAGTCCCCATTTCAGAGCTGTCATTAAGTCCCCTAAATATGAGTCCTGCCGACTAGTTGTTTGTTAAAGAGATCGTAGCATTCTTTCTTTTTGTCCCAAAGCACAGACTGAATCTCTTTAGTCTGGGAGTCTTTGGTCTGGCAACATCCCTGATTTGGCATGGTCAGGGATCCTGGGGTGCTCTAGATTGGCACACTTACAGGGAAAAGTTGGCAAAGCAGAACCAAGGTTGTTCCAGACAAGAGATCTGGGTCAGCAGCTGGGAGCAGAACCCTAGGGCAGGGGCCAGCAGCTGGGGTAGGAACTCAGCAGCCTGGGCTACAGTCAGGGGAAGAAGCCTGCAGCCAGGGTTGGGGGCCAGGAGCAGAGCCCGGCTGCCAGGGTGGGGGGCAATGGCAGGGAGCAGAGCTCAGTGGCCAGAGCCAGGGGCCACGAGGGCTGGCAGAGCTGAGCAGCTAGTAGCATAGCCCAGTAGCAGAGGAGTAAGCATTGACCTCCCCTGGGCTAGCAAACTCCCTGGTTTGGGACCAGTCAGGTTCCAAAGAGGTCCAACCTATTAAAGTGATATCCCAGTGATATTAAAACCAGTGTCTAGGTTGAATTCCAGTGGGGTAATGGTGCTCTGCTTCTTAAAATTCTCCTGCAGTTTTAGTTTGATATGGTCCATCTTCTAAGATTATTTTGAAATAGCATGTCCACACTACAGAGAAGCCTCAGAATTAGTCCAAGGCAGGCTCCCTTAATGTGGACACACTACCTTGACTTAGCACCCCAGGAAGCACTGGGGAGTAATTACTTTGAATGACTCTGGGGAGTCGTTATTTCAAAATAGCAGCAGTGGAGCATCCACACTGCTGCTATTTCAAAATAACTATTTTGAAATAAGTGTTATTCCTCAAGGAAAGCAGAAGTTATTTTGTAATAACCAGCCCCTTATTTTGAAATAACGGGATTGGTAGTGTGGACACTCTGCTTGTTATTTTGAAATAAGGGGTGTTATTTTGAAATAACTAACTAGTGTAGACCAGGGCTGAGAGATAATACCAAAACTTGGAGTACTTCAGTTCTGCTGAGGTTGTATTCTGTGTTCTGATTTTGATTCATGTTAGAGAGAAGCTCAAATTGTGACCTGCCATAAAAAGCATATAAGTTTAGACTGCATGTTCATGTTCAGGCCCATCTCTAATTATTCTTACATAACACTTACATAACATAACATTTTACACTTCCAGAGGCATTAACTAATCTCACGTTATCACTGCAAGGTAGGAAGGAGTTAGCTCTGTTTCACAGATGAGGAAAGGGAGGCAGGGAATTCAGGGATTTGATTGGGTCCAGAGAAAGGGAGACAGCATCAGGACTGTGCTTGTTAGGGCCGGTTCTATTCTTCTAGTGCCTTCAATCGGCTCCCTTCTCTCCAAGAAAGGAGGGCCCAGGGTCTCACTGTTCTGAACCTTGGGTAGTTATTTACAACAGTGTAAACTGGGTGTAAAATGCTACCCACTCCGAATTCAGGGACTGAGAGCTGCTCTAGTCTCTTGATTCATTGCACTAGTTGGGACAAACCAATTAACATCTATGCTCCTCAATTTCCCCATGTGTGGAAAAACTCACCTTTGTTAAAGTGCTGTGAGATGCAAGGTTGCAAAATGCTATGTAAGTGCCAAGTATTCATATGATTTATTTATATTCATAAACAGATTTGAATGATGGCATGGAGACAAAAGGAGTAGCTCACTCTGTTTGAATGGAAAACATGAAACTATAGGCAGGTCTACACTAAAATCTTCTGGTAGCATAGCTATGTTGGTTTAGGTGTCATGATTTTAACATTACTATGCCAGCAAAAGTTCTGGTGTAGATTCAAGTATACTAACAAAAATGTCATTTCACTTACTGTACTACTTTAAGCAACACTGCTGAAAATACTTTTATGACAGTGTAACTGTCTACGCTAGAAGGTTTTCCTGATATAACTATATTGGGAAAAAAAATTACGGTGTAGACACGGCCTAAAAACACACACTGCATTTTCTGTATTGTGTCTAATTTTTAAAAAATTGCTCTGGTAACTTATTAACAAATAAATATAATGCAAACTGGACCTGGAAAAAGAACAAAACACATTTTTCCCCGTAAATGAAAAATGCTGGCGACAAATTGCAGGAAAGAATAGCTTAAATAAGCACCTTGGTCTTCTTCACATTTACATTTATAAGTCTTATTTCACAAGATCAAAATAAAAAAACCCAGTAAACTACAGTGAGAATTTTACTAGCACCATGTGTAACTTAGATAGTAATAAGTAAAATGACAGCCTCAGTTCCCTCGTCAAGGAAAGGGTGAAAACTTCATTTACTTCTAGGCTTGGATGTAATAGATTAAGCTGGAGAATCCATTTCAGTCAGGGAAGGGTGGGTGCTGATGAAGTTATGAGCTTACTGCACCTTCTCAAATGAAATATTTAAACAAGTGGAACCTTATGAGGTTGATGCATTAAGCTGACACTAGATGTAAATCAAACAATACCTAAATGTCCTTTAACAAAGTCAATTATGTTAATAAGCTTAGCAGAAATGGAACTCCTTTATTCTGGGTATTGTTTGTGCTGAGATAAAAATGTTTCCACAGACTCTAAATTTCACTTATAACCCTTCAAGTTGTGCTAGAAACTTAAAAAATTAATAAAAAATGTGTTCCTTATTAATGTTGTTGAAAATGGTGTTTGCTAGTGTAAACATCACGTGGAAACACTGACTCAATTCTTGAAATCATCTCTATTAGATTATGTAGATAGTATCTATGAAAATACTTCTAAACTTAATCTGTTGAGACGTCAAAAGAGTCTATAAGCAAATACTTAGATGTGCATTAGATTTTTTACTTTGAAATCCATTATTGTAAGTTTCATGCTGACTTTGATGTGCTGCCTTCACACCTTAGAAAGGGAGTTGTAAACGCAGCACATTAGTTTATAGAGGTTCACAGACTATTTTTTGGATAAAGCTATTTAAATCTTTTTTGAAGGTCAATCCTGGCTCTTATCATTCAAGAAGTAATAATAACAGACACTGTCTAGTATAAGGACTGCTTTAAAACACAAAGTAGCAGAGGTTGTACGAACATACTTAATTCTTCACATAGCACAACATCAACAGTCCAGTGTTGGGCCTTGACAATGCCCCCTACATAGTGCAGGGGTGTGGGCTGAGCAAAAATGAGAAGAAAAAAAACCCTACAAAAAACGACAGCAAAAAAACCTTACTGACAAGGAGAAAGAAACTCCTCCACATTCCCCTTGCACACCAGAGCCTTAGTGGGGCCTGTGCTAGTAGATTTTGTGCGGGGAAAGCCTCCAGACACTTCATTACTGTACCAGCTTGGGGGCATGGAGCCGCTGCCTCCCCCCTGCCAGGCAGAGCCTATTGATCAGGTTTAGCTCTGGCTTGCCTAATTTAAGCCTGTGTGGCTTGGGGCTCCTCCCCGACTCCAAGGGAAACTACGGGGTGTTGGAATGTGGGGCTAGAGTGCCAGGGTAGGCCCCTCAATGCTGGCTGGGGGGAGCCCCTAACCTTGGGGGCTGGATCCAGCTCCCGGGCCTTAGGTTTCCCACCCCTGGATAGTGCAAACTTTCAGTATAGGTGTATGGAAATAAATGATTAAGCGCACAACAGGTTTCAGTTGTTTACAGCTGGTTTATGTTTTCTCTCAAAGGAGCACAGAACTCTGTCAAACCAAGCATAAAGTATAATTAGGCAGGCCAAAAAAGAATTTGAAGATCACCCAGCCAAAGACTCTAACAGTAAAATTATTTTAAGCACATCAGAACTTGGAAGCTGAAGGAGCACTCAAGAAAGATAAGGTCATTGTGAAGAAGCTAAATTAATTCTTTGCACCAGTCTTTACTGCAGAAGATGTGGGGGAGGTTCCCACACTTCAGTATCCGGCAAATTGGTGGAAACCATAGCAAAGAGCAGAATTATTAAACACACAGATGAGCCTTTAACAAGGTCAGTCAACAAAGGCTCTTATGCAAATCTTGGGATGAGAGAAGTTCCCCTGATGGGTCAGTAATTGTTTAAAAGACAGGAAACAAAGGGAAGGAAAATATGGTTTGTTTTCAGGATGGAGAAAGTTAAATAGTGATATCCCAGAGGGATCTGTACAGGGACCAGTGTTATTGATCTTATTCAGAAATTATCTGGAAAGAGGGTAATAGTGAGGTAGCAAAATTTGCAGATGATAAAAAATTATTCAAGAAAGTTAAGTCCAAAGCGGACTGAAGTGGTACAAAAGGAGCTCACAGAACTGGGTGCCAGGGCAATGAAATGGCAGATGAAAGTCAATTTGAGAAATACAAAATAATGTACAAAGGGAAACATAATTCGAACTATACATACAAAGTAATGTTGTCTAATTGAGTTGTTACTACTCAAGCAAGAGATCTTAGAATTATTGTGGATAGGTCTCTGAAAACATCTGCTAAATGTGCAACAACAGTCAAAAAAGCTAACAATGCTAGCAACTTTAGGATAGATAATACTGTAATAAATATAATAATGACACCATATTAGTCCATGTTGTGCCCACACCTTTAATACTGGTTCTGGTCACTGCACCTCAAAATATATATATTAGAATTAGAAAAGGTACCCAGAAGAGCAATAAAAATAATTAAGGGTATGGGTTGCCAGGTGTCCGGTATTTTTGCCTCTTCTCCAGTAAAAAAAAAATCAGAAAATACCAGACACCTAAAATGTCTGGTATTTTCTGATTTTTTTTTTCCCTCCAGGAGGTGAAAATACCAAACACCTGGCAACCCTGTGACACTCAGCAACCAGCCGCACCCCCCGGCTGGCCCCCGGTCCCACAGCCCCATCCCCCAGCCCCTTCCTGGACCCCCCATCCCCTCTGCTTAGCTGGTTCCGCAGGGAAGCTGTTTTCTGGCACAGAGGAAGAAAAAAAGATGGCGGCCAGCAAAAAAAAGCCCCAAAGGGGCCATGCTGATTTTTTTGCTCAACAACTTTGGTCTCTCCCCTTTTTTTTCTCAACAGTGTTTTTTTTGGGAGGGGGGGGGTCAGTATTTTTGGTTAAACCATCTGGCAACCCTAAAGAGGAGAGATTAAAAAAGATGAGGTCTGTCCAGCTTACAAAAGAGATAGCAAAAGAAGGATATAATAGAAGTCCATAAAATCATGAAGAGCAGGGAGAAAGTGTTATTTGCCCCTTCATATATCATAAGAAGCAGGGGTCACACAATTAAATTAATAGGCAGCAGGTTTAAAGCAAATCAAAGGAAGTCCTACTGCATACAACACAGTCAATCTGTGGAACTTGTTGCCAGTGGGTGTTGTGAAGACCAAAACTGTAACAGGATTCAAAAAAGAATTAGGTAAGCTCATGGAGGGTAGATGCCTCCATGGCTATTAGCCAAGATTGTCAGGGATAAAACCCTAGGCTCTTGGTATCCCTAGCCTCTGTCTGCCAGACGCTTGGAGTAGAGAACAGGGGATGGATGACTTGGGCCTTGTCTACACTACCACGTTTTTTGACAAAACTTATGTCGACACCTAAAAGTTGACAAAACAAAAATCACCAGAGGGTGTTCACACTTGCCCTCTCTATCAACAGATCGTGCCACGTTAGGGATACCATTACCTACAATGTGAGCAAGGCATTCTGGATATATATATCCCACAGCGCAGTGTTGTGGGATGGCGCAGCTGATCTGTGCATTTTGGGATTCCCTGTGTTCTCCCACAGCCTCGTCAGCTGCCAGGAGTGGCATCATAAACAGCTTTGTGAGCTCTCCCTGCTGAGGAATGTCAAAGCAACACAGCACTGTCTACCCTCCCTCCCACAAACTCACACTCCTTGCAGCAGCAGTCTGCCTGCAGCTGTGTTCCTAGTGCAGGGCAGAACAGGAGCATTCCAGTGAGATGCTCTTTGTTTCCCAAAGGGAGCAGCAGACTGAGCTGTCAGATACTTCCCAGAGTTTTGAAAGGAGGGAGGGGTACGTGCCTGCAGTGCAGTAGAGATCAAAACACTGAATAGAGCAATCAGGGCAAGCATCATATATATAGTAGTCCAATGTCTGTGACTCTGTAACGCTGAAATGCTGGCTGTTTCCTCTGGGCAGCGTTGTTGCCTCAGTCACGTCCTTCGCCTCCCACTGTGGCGCTTGGCTGACTTCTGCGCTGCTCAGCCGGGCCGCCGCAGGGGAGCAAGCAGTGCAAGCGGCGCAAGAGGCTGTTTGGGCGTCGCGGTCCCCATGCAGCACCCTAGTGCTGCATGGGGAGTGCAGGGCCCAAACGGCCACTTGTACCGCTTGCTCCCCCGCAGCGGCCCGGCTGAGTGGCACAGAAGTCAGCTGAGCGCCACGGCGGGCGGCGAAGGGGGCTGGGGTGGTGACGTACACGGCCAGGGGGCAGGGCCTGGTCGTGTACGTCACCGCCCCGCCCCCCTTCGCCTCCTGCCATGGCACTCGGCTGACTTCTGCGCCGCTCAGCCGGGCCGCCGCGGGGGAGCCCAAACAGCCACTTGTGCCGCTTGCTCCCCCCGTGGCGGCCCGTCTGAGCAACGCAGAAGTCAGCCGAGTGCCATGGTGCGAGGCGAAGGGGGGCGGGGCAGTGACGTGCGGCGTGACAGCGGCTCCGGGCCCCGACCCCTGGCCGTGAATGTCGCCCCGCCCCGCCTCCCTTCCCTTCCATGAACTGCCCCACCTCCCTTCGCCTCCCGCTGTGGCAGTTGGTTGACTTCTGTGCCACTCAGCCGGACCGCCTTGCGGGAGCAAGCAGCCTTTTGGGCTCCGCGTCCCCATGCAGCACGGGGAGTGTGGAGCCCAAACGGCCATTTGGGCTCTGCAGTCCCACGAGTGAGAGGCAGGAGGGGGAGGAGAAGAGAAAGAGAGAGATGGAGAGAGAGGCAGGAGGCAGAGGAGAGGTGAGTGGGGGGGGGAGTCAGTAGGAGGAGGAGGAGAGAGAGAGACACGGACGTGGAGGAGAAACCCGAAAATCCCGTCTTATGACGGGCTATTGGCTAGTTGTGGGATACTGGCAGAACCCAATTCTGTGGAAAAAACAAACAGTAGCATCTACACTGGCTCTTTGTAGACAATAAAGGGAGAGGGAAAGGAAAAAAGTCTCTCATAGGGGTGGAAATATTTTGTCGCCACAACTGGTCATTTTTCCTGATTAAAGTCACCCTGCAGTGGGTACTCTCTCTCTGTTTTGTCACCAAAAGACAGATTTTGGCAACAAAACTTGGTAATGTAGACAAGGCCTATTCTGTTCATTTCCACTGAGGCATCTGGCATTGGCCCCTGTTGGAAGAAAGTATACTGGGCTAGATGAACCTTTGGTCTGACTGAGTATGGCTGGTCTTATGTTCTTTGATTTTTGTGATTTGATGATCTGTTAAAATGCATGCTTGAAGTAAGCCATTACTAGGATGACTCTATTCCAAACCTGTGCAATAAGACCTGGTCTATGCTAGACCAGGCAGGTCAACTTAAGGTACGCAAAATGCCTCAGCATCCATACTGTGGGAGGTTGACAGGAGCACACGCATAGGAAGAGTATTGGACGCCAGTGGAGGCTGCTCTCAGCGTTTGACTCAGGGGTCTACATTAGACCCGCTAAATCAAATGTTAGAACATTGACCTCTGGAGGGTTGATATTCTCTGTAGTGTAGACATGCACTAAGTGCCTACACAAACACCAATATTTAAAATCCAGATGACTAAAAATAGATTCCTGAAACCCTTTTTAGGTTCTTAAATTCCAGTGTATTCTTAAAGGAATTGTGCTTGCTCAAAATCTCCAAAAATCAGCCACTTCTATCAAAATAACTAAATATTGAACCTACATTTTGATGGAAGTTCTTGTGTTCTTTCTGGGATAGGCAACTCCTGATTAGGCATGAGATTTTGTAGAAGATTCAGAGTTGTTTAATGTCAGTGTCAAGGTGGCTATCTTGCTAATGTAATTAAAAGAATCTTTTTAAATTAAACTTTGACTTTTATTGCTTTGCTTCTCACTTTTTTCCCTCTGTTTACTACTAAATAGAAAATGCTCCGCTTGGTACAGTCAGTAAGGCTCAGTATCCAAAGTCTATTTCTCATCTTTCCTTGCACAGGTTAGCTTTGATTTCATGGATTGGGCTGATTCTTTTGTCTCAGTTGCCTGATGTGGACTGAGGATTTTGGAAACTGTTCCAAAAGACCTTATTCTCTGGGCATGCTGGCTTGTTTTTGAATACAAAGCATGGCAAACAGAGCAGTAGAAAATGCAGAAAAGAACTGTATGTAAGTTTGTAAGTGATAAATAGTTGGGGATTTTTCCTTTTTTTTCATTTTTCAGATTTTGGATAGGGATTGGCAGCTGTGATGGTATTCTGAACTTCAGGTTAACTACATTGTTTGCATGTAATTTATCAATAGCATTGCCTAGCTTTCAGTCTCAAGTAAGCTAAAGCGATATGAAGCTTCAGCATCATTCTTTGCTCAGGGGAAGAAGAGAGAGAAGCTTTGCAAAGTGACGATGCAGTGCTGACGTTTTACAGAAAATTTTGTGTCTGGCCCTATAATGACCCAGCATAGTAACTCATTAGCTAGTCTTGTGCAACCATTTTTTTTCTTCTTTCCTACATATGACATGTGGTTTCTTCTGTAAATATAATACCACAATGTAGTGAGGCATGGTTTTCATGAGTCTAGACCCATACAGAAATTTCACAGTGGCATTTTCATCGGTTTGTTCCAAAATATTTTTGCATGCCTCAGTTTCCACAAGGTTGGGGAAAAAGTGGCTATTTTTGTTTGAAAAACAATCATAATATAGCATTTTCCCCAGGTTATCTTGACAAAGCTTCCTCCACTCCAAAATGATCTGTTTTAGTTGCAGAGGGTCCTTTTTGCTTCAATCCATTGCAGAATGCAACAAATAGTACCACAAAAATAGTCCACTTTTCAGTTTATAATGAAATGTAAATAAATCTTCACCATGTAACCATTTTATCTAGGTTATTTTATGACTCTTTCACTGTGGTTACATGAGCAGTGACCAAAATTTTACAAGAAGCATATAAATAATTTGAGAGAAAAGGTGGATGAGGTAATATCTTCTGTTGGACCAATTTCTGTGAGAGAGACAAGCTTTGGAGCCACACAGAGCTCCTCTTCAGGTCTGGGAAAAGTCCAACATCACAGCTAAATGTGAGGTGGAACAGATTGTTCAGTATAAGTCGTTAGCACATTTTATAAGGCAGAGTGGCCTGTCGACACCTGGGCTGTCAAAGAATAAAAACTGGGGAGTAGTGGAAAGTTACCTAGAATTCATGGATGAAATCCAAACAAACCACCTATCAAAAACTACCATTACACTTGCAGACATATAATTAATGATATATTTTTATCTTTTTTTTCTCCTCTTTAGCCAAGTGAATCTGAACTTTATTCTAGGAAAGCTAAGTCAAAATGTTTTTTTTTCCAAATAATTTATTCACTCTGATCACTCATATTTTATTGCTGTTCAGGAGGGATTTCCCTCACATTTTCCCAGTGCAGGGAAAGAAATGTTTGTTCTTCCATGGAAAAAGGTGCCCTGTGGAATCCTAGGAGTCTTTGCAATTGCTCTAGTTCCCCTAGTAAACATCAAGTGCTCACCATACCTGGCAACATGATTCCAAGGGAGCTGCTCAGCCAGGGACTCCCTCTAGCCATAGCTTCCCAGGTTATCTCCTCCGGGGAATCTCTAAGGGGAGAACAACATGTGTCCTTCCAGCCCTTCCCCAGACTCACCTCTTGTACTTGGATCATCCAGTCCTGCCTGCGACACAGCCAGTTCCTCCATCTCCTCCCACCACCTTGCAGATCCTATCCATATTAAGGACCTTCCTGACTGATATTATCATAGCATCTGAATACCTCACCATCTTAATTCCTTAACTTCACAATACTCAGGTCAGATACGTAGGAACCATTATCCCCATTTTACAGGTGAGAAACTGAGGCACAGAGAGGCATTGAGACTGGGCTGGTGCTTGAAGCAAGTCTGTAGCAGAGCAGGACCTTGAATATAGGTTTTCCAAGTCCTCGTCTAGTTCCCTACCGAAAGGACCCTGGACCACCAGAGTACATTGCATGATGTTTGAAGGGAGTGAAGAGAGGAAATTCCACACATGGAGGGGAATCGTTATGTAGATCTAGGGTCTGGGAACAATCTCACCCTTGACCATGGACTGTAATGAAAGAAATTTCCTTTTGACCTAGAGTTAGGGTGGTTTTATGTCAGTACAACAAATGTATTGTGCTGACTTCTCTGACTTCAGAGACAGGTTGGAGTATTAGTGCTGCAATTTTTCCTGTGGAAAGTTGCAGAAAAAGAACAGCTTGTAAGTGAAAAGGCTATTATGCCCTCTGCACACCAGAAAACTGTTTCATCCTGAACTTTTGAAGCTGGCCTAGAAATAAGAGATCAAAATGTAGGTCAGGAGGAATGGAAGAAGTTTAGTCCTATTTCCCTAAGCTTCCATATTATAGTAAGGCTCACTCACATGTCATGGATGTCAAACACTAGATTTAGATAGTTAAAACTCCTGTAGCGAAGGCGAGGAATATCCAGGATATACTTAAACAAGTGTAAGCTTATATTTCTTAAATTCAAATGAAAAGGAAACAAATCTCATACTTTTAGGAGACTGGCTGAATTTGACTCACTAACTTCAGTATATAGGAAGATCAAAGAAAAACTACTTTTGCAAGTACTTTTCTAAAGATCCATGATTTTAGAACGTAAGAATAATTTTTTAAAAAAACCTTTAGATGTATCATTTCTCTCCTCCCCATCAGTTAAAAAAATAGAATAATCACAAGCTACCTCAAATTCTGCTTGCCTGCCATGCAGTTAAGCCCAGGGTCCAGTGTTTCCTTATTCCTACTGACCTGACAACAGCAATTTATTTTCTGTCTGACTGAAGATCACTGTGGAAGTGTCAATCATGATCTTCCTCTCTATTGATTCCGGTCAACAGCTATTGACAGCTTTAAAAAAGATTATGTTTTAATTGGGGATCAGACAGATGGCATTTTAAGGTATTTAATTTCACTTTGTAACTTGCTATAGATTATCTGAGCAGTACTATGACTCAAGGAGGATAAAGATGAATGTGTTGTCCTTTTCTTTGGGTGACCCTGAGTGCAAATGTAACTCTGGCTAAAGTGACTGAAAATCTTTTTCTATCACAGGGCTGAAAAGGTTGAATGTGAATTCATTAATGTTATCTTTGTTTAAGGCACACATATCTACACATCACAAAGTTCACATCTGCAGCAGTCACACTTATTCTCATAAGGTTTTAGGTAGAAGTAGACTGGCAAGGTGAATGAAGAAAAGTTTCAGGAACTCAAGACAAAGAGCTCCAATTCTCCACTGCCTTGCATCTGCCAGTCATTTAGTTGCACAAAGTGGGTGTATAATATAACATTAGAGTGATTGAATGGGGCATCTGGATTTCGTAACATTTTATCCTCTTTTGCACCTCTATAAAATGACTATGGAAGATTCAAGGCTGTGGAGCAATGGCTCTGAAGATTGTTTTTTGCAGAGTCAAGGGAAGATCAAGAAGGATGTTCTTGTGGTGCTGGGCATCACTAGAGCCAAGATATTCAAAAACAACTAGTGACTTGGGTACCTACCTGTGTTTCTGAGTACCCAAACTGAGACACCTTAAAGGAGCTTTTATTTTCAGAAAATGTGAAGCACCCACTCCTTCTAAAAATCAGGCCCTTGTAAAGTCTGAATTTGAGCACCTGAAATCACTATTGACTTTTGAATAGGCCCTGTATTCTGTTTGTGGCTCTCCCATAGACACGTGGGCATGTGGGTATCTATGTCCCAGTTTCACAGCTTGAAACTGGGAGTAGAGACATGGATCTGCAACACACATGTTTTGTGAAACTAAATTTGTTCATTGTGAAGCATTTTGATCCCCTGAAGTGGGTGGTGCCATAGATGTGCATATTATTATTATTATTTTATGCCCGAAGATGATAAAGTACATGGCCATTGCTAGGGGGAAAAAATCAGGTATTAGTTGTTTGAAAACAAGGAGTTTATTTCATCTCCCCCCCTGACATATTAAATATTTATATTGTATTTACCTCCCTCTTAATTAGTGGGATAACTAGAATGTTCATATGCTTCCTGCGAACAATTAAAATCTTTGTAACTGAATGAGCCTTATATATCATAATGTGGGTTCCCCTATATTCTCTTCTTTCATGGCTACTATCAAGAAAATTAGGGAGCTTAAGAAAAATACTTAGGTTTGATGGGAGACTTTTTGTTTTAATTTTGACCAATGATTTAAGAATGTAATACTTGAGTGGATGACATTTAGATTGAGGTGACAATCAGACCCCTAAAAGAATATTATAGTATTTCTACAGTTACCACTTCCTTGGGACTCTTCTTGCAGTCCTCCACTTTCTCCAGGCTCTGGGATCTTTTTTTGAGATGGGTCCAGAGGCTTCAGAGGGCCTCAGTTTCCCCAGATGCTTTCCACTAGGTTTTGAGGGCAAACCCATGAGTTATCTCCTGTTAACTGAAGGAAGTAACAAACTGGCACTCTCTTTGTGGAGCTATAGAGGAATAGAGCAGGTTCCCTGGTCTGAATATGAACGCAAAAAGTGCTTTCATGCAACCAGGTACCCACTCAGCAGACAACAACAATATGTCGGCTGATCCCAGGAGCTATGAGGGGAGAATGATACCAAAGAGAGTTAGAGGGGCAGAATGGTTGACCCAAATACCCAGAGCGATATTTAAAAACATTGTGACTAGGCTGCTACTCTGGCTATTTCTGAAATGCTTTATTTGGGTGCCAGTCCCTGATCTTTTCTCCTTTTACCAGGTTGACGGTCAGTTTTAAGCCATTAAATCTTTCCACCAGTTCCTTGCCAAGTGCCATTAGTGAAACCATGCATACAGTTTACTCCTAGCAGTTTCTATGGGAAACACCTATGGTCGTGCATACTTGTTATGTTCACTTTCTTTCTCAGGAATCTCCATGATCAGTCATCCTTCCAGCTGAGGTGCTCAGGTCTCCATAACTCTTAGATGTTCCCAGCAATTTCCAAGCTGACCCTAATTTTACATACTTTTTATTTCATAATGAAGTATTTTATTTTAGTTCCTCCCATTGCTTAAGGTCCAGGGAGGGTGAAAGTAGGACCCCACTGTCTGAAATCAATTGTCACTCATTTCACACCTGTACCAAAAGCAAACAGACATAATTCTAATTGGCTGCCTGCCAGCATTTCAAACTGCCACCACATTAATTAACGCATCTGTGGTGGAATTGTCAGTCAGATTCTTCTTCTAACCTGCACAGCCTTCTGACAGAAACCCTGACAATCAAACATATGTTTCAAATATTGTGTGCAATAGAAAATATTGGGTAACGTGATCTAAATGGGATATTTCCCATTTGCTCAGTGAATAAATATGCATTTACTTTCCACACATTGCCACTGTGATAACATAGGTCACAGTTTCCTAGCAAAACTCAAGAACATACCTCTCTACCTACCAAGGCCCAGCTGGAAAATGCAATGTGGGACAAACTCTCAAAATGACAAGCATTAAAAATTATTCTTCCAGGAAATTAAGATTGCTGTGGAATTCACTGCTTTCTTGCAAGTATGTCTTATAGATCCTCACTTTGATGATTTATTTCTGATGCAAGTAATTTTCAATAATAAGACACAGATGATTTTGGTAAAATATAAGTACAGTAGACTTCCGATAATCTGGAACCTTTGGGACCTAGGTGGTGCCGGATTATCGGATATGCTGGACTATCAGGAGGTACTATAAACTGGTGTTATATACAGGGCTTGACAAACCGCGGCGAAATCCACTCGCCAGCCCCGCACTGCGCATGCGCCAGACCCGCATTGCGCATGCGTGCGCCGCCGGTGAACAGGGCAACCAGCTGAAATCTACTTGCCACAGGCGAGTAGATACCCTGATCTGTCAAGCCCTGGTTATATATATACAGTATATACTGTATATAAAGTGTTTTTAACCCTTTTTATTGTAGCACAAGCACTGGCCAGCATCACACAATGCCAGTGGCAGACTGACTTGGTCCCGTCCGGTTTCACTTGGTTCAGCTGCTATTGAAACAAGTGATGTGCCTTAAAAGGAAAAACTTAAAAAGCAATGAATAGTCCTGCAGCACCTTAAAGACTAACAAAACATGTAGATGGTATCATGAGCTTTCGGGGGTACATCCCACTTCTTCAAATACAGACTAACACAGCTTCGCCTGTAAAGCTCTTGAAAGGAAAGACATTTGAGACTTCTGTACCACGATCACCCTTAAAATCTGGTGCTACTGCAAAAAGTGAACTGGGTCTTGTTGATTTCAGATCAAAAGTGTGGAGTTTACAAACAAAATGATGTATTTACTAAATGACGTATTTACTAAATGCCACAGACTCAACCAAAGCTCAGAGTCAACATGAGTTGTTTCCTTCTCACACAGATTCTGCAAGCCAGATTTTTCTCTCTTATTTTTGTATATCCCATGGCATTCTGTAGGGATGTAACTGATTGCAGCTTAGTAAAGAATTCTGTTTACTCCCACAAAGGCCCAGAATCGAGCTCACTTTCTCATTGACTGTTTTAGCTTTGAGGAGATAACTGGAATAAATGAGATGCTGCCAAATGCAATTGTACTCAGTTACATGAGTCAACTGTAAAGTTGTAGTGTGACCACTTTCTATTACAATAAGAGAGATATTTAACTGGCTGTTTTTGTTGCAGCTTCTTTGCAGTTCATTTGTGCTCTGTTTCACAATTTAGTAATTCTCTCAGAACAGGTTAGCAAACAGGATTCATATAGGAAACATGAATGAGAGTATTTAAACTGTTTATTGCTGTTTCCTTTTCTTTAATTATTATTATTATTATTATTATTCAATTGTGGAGCACTAACAATGTCCTCAGAATAAAAAGGACACCTTAGCTCTGCCTACAATGAGACTGTGATCTAAGAAGACAAACAAAAACACAAGCATAGACAGTACACGAGATGCATAGCAAGTCACAGTATAACAGGCCAGTCAGTACACAGGGGCTGCGTCTAGACTGGCATGATTTTGCGGAAATACTTTTAACAGAAAAGTTTTTCCGTTAAAAGTATTTCCGCAAAAGAGCGTCTAGATTGGCACGGATGCTTTTGTGCAAAAAGTGCTTTTGCGCAAAAGCGTCTGTGGCCAGTATAGACGCGATTTTGTGCAAGAAAGCTCCAGCGGCCATTTTCGCCATCGGGGCTTTCTTACGCAAAAAATTCCTTCCCTGTCTACACTGGTCCTCTTGCGCAAGAACACTTGAGCAAGAGGGCTTTTTCCCGAATGGGAGCGTCAAAGTATTTGTGCAAGAAGCACTGATTTTGTACATTACAAAGTCAGTGCGCTTGCGCAAATTCAAGCAGCCAGTGTAGACAGCTGGCAAGTTTTTGCGCAAAAGCGGCCGCTTTTGCGCAAAATCTTGCCAGTCTAGACGCACCCAGGGGTTGGGTTTTTTTTGCCTTGCCTTCTGTAGTAAAATAAAAAATAACTCTTTGAGTAATTAATGATTGGAACTATTTATCAAGGGTCATGGTGGAGACTCCCCACTGACAATTTTTAGATTGAGATTGGCTGGGGTTTTTTCCCCCTAAAAGTCTGCTCAAAGAATTTTGGGGGGAAGTTCTATAGAGGTCAGATTAGATGATCACAAAGGCCCTTCTGGCCTTGGAATCTTTGAATCCGTGTAGAACTGATATAGGCTGCACAAGAAATGGGATTGAAGTCAGAGGGAATAATGTTCCGCTTCTTTGCTCCTTTTGTACTTGGTCACACCCAGGCAAAGTGCATGTGAGACATGACCATTCTAGTACAGAAGTGTTTTGTATTCATCCTGCGTGGGTGCAAATGCTTGCTTCAGGGGCCTGGCAAGGGAGATTCAGGCCCCCAGAAGGCAGAAACACTAGACAACTTGCAAAAGAGGGACCCAGATAGAGCAGACTGCATAGGAGGAGGCATTAGTAGGGGAAGGGCTATGAAAAGAGTGGTTAGGCCTCTGTGGCCTTTTAGCAGTTGTGAAAGAAAGCTGCTCATCTGTACAGATAGAAGAGAGAGAATGTTCAGCTGGGTTGTGTTATTCATTCTGTAAACATGGATCTGACAAGATGTGTTCATCATTGTCTCGTTTGTATCTTGTATGCTGAATCCCTATCCTCTGCCCTGTCTTTTCAATAGTAGGCTCTTTGGGGCAGAGGGCTATGCCTAACACATTTTGGGAGGGGACAGAATTATGTAAGGCCTTAACGGTGAGGATAAACTTGCTGTGCTGAGCCAGTGGAGAAGTGGAACTGTAGAGTTGGAGTGGCATGATGGAGCAAGGAAAGTAATTTTAGCAGCTGTGCTTAGTTGGGCTGGAAAACAATGACTTGGATATTAGGGAGTAATTGAGGTGGGAGATAAATGCTACGTTGAATTGTAACTACTCTCTAAGGAAGGCTAAAAGGACAGTCTCATAGAAATACTAAAAATACAGTGTGTAGCAGTTTCTGTAGTACAGTCAGTTTAATGGGAATAACCTCCAGACTCATTTCCAGAAGACAGCAGTCATTGGCTCTGCTAACCCTATATGTTGTACAGCCATTTATTTCAGGCACTAACTCTCAAATGGAGAAAAAGCCAATGCAATTTTTACTATTTCTAAGAGCCAATGAAATGATGCCTTTCCTGTGGATAAATGATGAGATGGTGCTTTCCCAACATCAGGCATTGCATATGCATCTAGAACTATTTCCTTAGCTTGGCTGGAGTTTTATCCATGCTTGAGATCAGGCTGATGGGTACACCAAGAGCACAGCACTACACCATCCCACAGCACCATAATCCACACTGCCTCCTCAGAAGGCATGAATCTTATAGACTAAAGGAGTGGTTGTATGATGCTTTTACTGTTGTTGTCAACTAACTGGAAACAAGAACAATGTTGATGGTAATCCTGGCTTTAACCCTGATCACCGTCATGGTGTCCCTGTGTGAAACTAATGGTGGGTATACTTTTCCTGGCCATCCTGAGGCCTCAGCCCCATGTTTGCAATATCTGTCTCATGTGCTATTTTCGACCAGTTCTTTTCCTCTCCAAGATGAGCCTTCTACTACTTTCATAGCCCTATCCTGGCTTCAACTATGGTCATTTGAGGATACTCCCTTACCCTTAGACTGGGCAGCCAGCCTCTCTGTCTACACTCCTCTGTGCTTAGTAGTCAGCCTACTTAATAGGCTCCATGCCAGGATGTTCTCAGCCCATAGCTTTTCTGTCTGCTTAATGAGTTGAGACAGTAAGACCTGGTGGCAAAGCGAGGCAGCTTTTACACAGAGTCCTTGTCTATGCCAGGTTTATTCCCCAAATTTTCCCACTCTTGTTTCCATTGCTTCCACTCCACTGGTAATAGGAACTGTGGGTTTCCAAGAATAGGCAACATGATCTAGTGGCCATGTATATTTTAAGCACAGCTTTGGGTAGATCTGATCTGAGAAAGATTGGTCAACATAGCACTTATAACTCCAGCAGCTCTTTGGAGCCTCATTTACACTAGGAGTCATGGGGGTTAAATTACTGATGGCAATAGCGACGGGACATTATTTTGCGGGAGGAAAAAGCCTCGTTTAAACCCCAAATTGAGGCAGAGAAGGGTTCATTGCAGGTCAGGGCCACAACCCAGATCGTGCTAGCTGCCACAGACTCGGTCCTCTGCAGCAGTCTTCCTTTACAGTACATCTATGCTGGAATAAAAGATGCATGGCTGGGCTAGAGCAGGCATGGGTCAGCTGAGTTGGGCTTGCGGGACTCAGGCTAGGGTCCCAAAGCCCCGGTGTCAAGCCAAGCCTGATCTGCTACAGCACAATGAAACAGCCAAACCTGAGTCCTGGAAGCTTGAGTTAGTTGACATGAGTCAGCTGCAGATGTTTCATTGCAATGTAGATGTTTCCTTGGTGGCTTCATATAAACTGTGGTAATTAGCTACTCCCCAGGTTTCAACTACATTTTAAGGGTTAAAATCTGGTTTTCCAGTGCTAGCAATTTAATAATTCTTCATCTTTAGACATGCCCGAATCAGCTCACATTCAAACCTTCCTTTCTAAACAAAACTGCTGGATTTTTGTAATTGTGTAAGTGAGGCTGTACTTAAACTTTCCCCCACTCTCCAACATTTCTTTTTGATGTTGCTCATTTTTTGTTTTGATTAGCTTTCCAGAGATGTGTATTTAATATCAAGGTGGGGCTTTCAGAGCTGCAACCTAGCACTGCAAAACTGTTTGATTAACCTCTAAGCATTGAGGCGATGCAGGAGGAGATGCCATTTCCTGTTCCCCGTATCTCTTGTAATGGCTCCTCAGATAGGAGCCTGCATGATTAAGCATGTTTAATCACTCAAATCTATCTCCTTTTAGACAGAACAATAGTCAAACCCGCCTCATTTCACTCAGAACAATTGTAATATTCATTTCCTACCTAAAATGGAGAAGACACAGAGCATGCCATTGCAGTGTTCTTGGAGAATTAAGTGAATCCTTCCTAGGAATCTTTTAGTGACTAGTAAAGCTCTGTGTGTTCTTTGACATTCCATGAAATGACATAACTATGAACTGTGGGTTTTGGTTACAGATGGCTCTTGGCTGTACCATGTCCTTTCAAAATTTGCTCAAATGATACTTGGGTTACTGTGTTGTCAGAAACCTTCACAACAGAGACTCTGAAGGTCCAAACCACAGTTGGCCTGTGGCTCTTTTACATTTGCTGTGGGGGCATAGTGTCCATTCCCCTGAGGAATAATCCTAGCACCCACAGAACCAGCTCTGTGTCCCACCCCACAGCAGGAGATTCCAGTCCAGGAGGCATTCCAGGGCTGGAGAGAAGCATGTTGGGAGTAAAACGGGAGAGGGAATAGTCAGATTGTTCTTCTGCCCACTAATTCGATGCTTTTGCAGTGGCATTTACAGTTAATTGCATGAAGTCTTTCCTGGCTTTGGCTTGGGGCTGAGTCTGCCCTCTGTTCCTGGCTGGCCCTGGTGCCAGTGCAGCAATGAATTGCACTTTGAGTGTGGAATTATATATTATAATTTGTAGCACAAGTATGAAGGTAAGATATTTTACACCCTTTCTGAGGAATCTCCAGCTCCATTCATGTTGCAGAAAGCAAAATTAAGACTGAAAGCTAATTGCTTGGCTTTATTTTCAATTTTTTCCCTCAGTAGTAGAATATTTTACCTGCAGATAGCAGCAGACTCCTATGGATTGAAGCCTAATATCTGAATTGTGGGGAATTACCCATTTATTTTTTTAAAAAGTGGTAGAATTTCTTCACCTGACTGATGAATCATGGCACATCTGCCTTGTTACATCAGGTTTTGTTAGATCACATGACATCCTCTACCCTGATACAGTTTAATGCACATGTTACAGTAGCTACTAGTACCTGGATAAGTGCAGGTTTGAATGAGGAGTAGAAGTGTGTAAGTCTTTACATGGCTAGCACTTCGCTGTAACAAAATTGGATAAGAGGAGGGTCTACAGAAGATTGATAAGACTGCAGTTTTAGTTTTGTCTGTGAGTATAAATTGGCACCTTGAGTGTCTAAAGATATATATATAATATAATATATATATATATATATATATATAATAGAGATTCTTCGCTGGTTTAATCCCTTAGGTATCAATAGAGAATAAAATCCAGAAGCAGAGTTGCTGAAGCAAGGAGCTATAAAATGGGGTGAGAGGGAAAAAAAACAAACCTCATTTATTTTAAAAAAAAATCCTTTTCCAGCTCCCTGGCATGGCTTGTTGCTTCAGCATTGCATTGAATCATATTTTAATTTTTTTTCACTTTCATAATTTATTTTTTCTGTCAGAAATTGGATTGTTAATAGTATATACAGTGAGGCTGCTCATGCTAAATGTATTTTACTTTGATCTAACATGATATTGAAGGAGTTTTCCAAGCTTTAAGAAACTGCATGTAAGATTAAAAAAATAAAAAGAGCAGTACAGACATCTAATAGTTATTTTCCACGAGTCGTGGTCCCAGAAAAATGATACATTTTAGGTATGGTATTTTTCTCCTGTTTTTATTAAAGCCCTATAACTCCTAAATAACAAGCAGTTAGGATAATAGTTCAAGTTGAAACAGTATTTTATAGCACAGTATACTATTGTCATTCTGGGTGGCTGACAATATTTAGATGGCAGTCATTCCAAGAAAAATATATGAAGGTAAAATACAAAGACTTTCCTTCAAAATCCAACTGCACTCGATGACAAGAAGGAAGATGTGGATGTGGATGATTTTAGGATTGTCTTTATCCTGTTCATTGAAGGTCCTTCTAAGCATACAGATGATACTATATACTCTGTATGATGGGTGATCACTTGTTGCCAAGTATGATCATCTTCCATGGGAATTGTGGACCCTCAGGTGGCTGATAAGGCTGATGCTTGAACCACAAGCTCTATTACAATGAGGACAGATGATTCCAGGTACATCAGGAGGCTAGTTTCCCCTTCCTCCTGTGCCTCTTCTCTTCTTCAGCTGGTCGGCAGGCAAATTCAAAATGCAAGGAGCCACTGCATAGGACTTGTCTCCATCTTGGGTGATCCTGGGCAAGTGTCTCCCAAGTGTCAACGTCAATGTTGCATTTCTTTAAGTTATCCTTTAGCAAGTCCTTATAATGCTTGCGTTGTCCTCCCACATTACGGTATCCTTCTTTCAGCTGAGAAAACAAGACCTGTTTTGGGAGGCGGTGGTCTCGCATGCAAACAATGTGACCAGTCCAGCGAAGCTGCTGACAGATGATCATTGCTTTGATACTGGTGGTCTTTACCTCTTCCAGAACACTAATGTACAGTATAGTATAGATAGTATAGAGATGAACAGGGGAATTTTCAGAAAGCAATTTAAAGTCATGCAGATTAAGTTTGGGGTATCCAATTTTGGATGCTGACATAAAAAGGGGAATTTTCAAAGCTGAATGTGGGCTGGGTTCCTACTTTGAAAATGTTCTGTATCTTGAATTCTCAGACAGTGATTCAACAGAATCTTCATCACCTCACTACTCTTGTATGGTTCCATTTTTACCTGTGGTTCTTCTCCCTGTTTCACACCATAGGTTCTTTTCCAAGCTAACATTTAGGAATCAGGAAATGAAAGATCATTTTCCTACATACCTTTAGCCTTATTGTATGTCTCTATTATTTTCTATGCTTATATTTTGATTAAATGTTTCTTGTAAAATATTACATGGACAAGTGGAATTTTAATTTTTGAATTTTCTGACATTTTTTCTCCTTTGATTGATTAAGGTTGCCATTACATCGACAAAATATTTTGGGGGTAGATCATCAGTTGGTGTAAATGGTCTCATCATCACTCCAACAAAGTCAGTTGGGCTTAGGACATACTCCCCTTTGTATTTAATCAATTAAGTATTTCCTACTGTGGAATATCTTCTTTGAAGAATTAGAAAATAAATACTTTAGTCCCTTTCATGGCCATATCCTTCTTGCAAAACCAGTCTGTCATCTTTTCCCTTACATTTTTTGTTTTGATTTATTGCTACATAGCTTATGAATAAATTACTTGATCAGCTGCCCACAGACATGTCCTTAATGCTTCCTATAAGATAGTAATAACCCCTTGGCTCCAGATGTGGAAGTTCTGGGAACCATGTGAACTGAAAGGATTGAAAATATGCTATCCTTAGTGATAAATGGAATCCTTCTGAGTACATAAGAATGGCCATACTGGGTCATACCAAAGGTCCATCTATCGCATTATCCTATCTTCTGACAGTGGTCACTGCCAGGTGCCCCATAGGGAATGAACAGAACAGGCAATCAACAAGTGATTCATCCCCTGCTGCCCATTCTCAGCTCCAACAAAAAGAGACTAGGGACATAGGCTAGGACTAAAACAAACTGGGACAAATGCATGTTGCTAGGTCATATTTTACAATCTAAAACCCTACTCTTTGCTAATTTTTTATTTTGTCAGTAGCTGCTGAGTGGTTAGTCTCTTTCCAAAGCTGTCTAGCAATTAACATGTGCCAAATGCTCTTTCAGGAGGGCTTAAATCTTTTTTTAACTAGATTAGCTGATGAATTCTTTCCCTACTTCTTTGTCTCTTTATCTCTATGTCCGAGAACATCCCAGACCCATACTTTCCTGAGACAATTTTAAATAGTCTTCTAAATTTCCCATTTATTTCATTACTTTTTTGGACTACACTAGAACTTCAGAGTTGCAAACCCTCAATAGACCAGTCAACTACATTCATTTAGAACTGGAAGTATGCAATCAGGCAGAAGCAGAGACCAAATAGACAAACAAACAAAAGCAAATACTGTAGAGTACTGTGTTAAATGTACACTACTGAAAAAAAGTAAGTTTGAAAAGTAAGTTTTTAGACAAGGTAACGAAACTGTTTCTGGGCTTGTTTTATTTAAATTAAGATGGTAAAAATCAGCATTTTTCTTCTGCACCATAAAGTTTTAAAGCAGTATTAAGTCAATGTACAGTTGTAAACTTCTGAAAGAACAACCATAACATTCTGTTTAGAAAAACTTAAAAAACAACTAATAGTCTAGCAGCACCTTAAAATCTAACAAAACAAATAGATGGTATCATGAGCTTTTGTGGGCACAACCCACTTCTTCAGATTACTGCTAGAATATTCATTGTTTTTTAAGTTTTTCCAGTTACAGGCTAATTCGGCTACCCCTTTGAAGATTCTGTATAGAGTTACTAACGTTTCAGAATTACAAATAACGTCCATATATGTGGTGCTTGTAACTCTGAAATTCCACGGCATTTAAGTCTGTCTCTAAATGTGTCTTTATACATTTGTTCCTTCATTTTCAAGACCCATGCACAGCCCCACAACAGCCCACACCTGCTCCTCTGCCTGCTTCCTACAGCCCTTTCAAGCTATGCTGCTAGTCACTCACAATATGAGCAAACAAATAGCTGACATGATGTCTCCTCTTGCCGCGAGAGCCCAACAGCCTCATTGTCGGATCAAGCTTATTGCCTGGTCCACCACTGAGTATAAAACTGTAAACAGCTGTGGATTGTTGTAGTCATTAACGGACTCCTCTTGAGTGGTGCATAAGCCTGCATTCACCAAGGGAATGGTCTTGGCAAAATGCCTAATGGTGATTCTTGCAAGTTTTAGAATGGGGGATCTGAAAATGGGCCAGCAACCCTGTTAAGCTGAATTCCATTATTTATTTTCCTTCTAATGCCATGTATTTCCTGGTCCAGTGCACACTGCTGGAAAAGTGAGGAATCATAGGCCGTATGCATCAAATACTGAAGCCCACATTTAAAACCGTACAAATGGTAGCTAGTGTATGTTAGCTCCTGCCAAGGACCTCCTGTCCCAACTGTTATACCCATGTGAAGTCTCATTGAAGGCAATGGGATTGCATGTGGGCATAAGAGCCTATGAGAGTTGATCCCTTTGTAGCATCAGAATGATAGTTTTTCTATTTTAATCACAAAAGCCCATTTTTTATCTCGTTCATGCCAGCATAAATTGAGAACAAATTT
Organism: Rafetus swinhoei; assembly: GCA_019425775.1. Classification (NCBI taxonomy): domain Eukaryota; kingdom Metazoa; phylum Chordata; order Testudines; family Trionychidae; genus Rafetus; species Rafetus swinhoei. Next base: position 108,941,618 of record CM033446.1, read on the forward strand.
ATCTGAGTAATTCTGGTGTCAATTGGATTCTACGTTCTTAAAATAATCAAATTTACCTCTGTTTAAATTTGCTGCAGGGTGATCAGAGATGTTGGAGAAAGAAATGAGTTTTAGATCACCCAGTCCACAGCCTTGCGCTTTGAATTCCCAGCCTGCAGCCAAACACTGCCCATTTCCAGTGTTTGTACAGAGGCACTCTTATCAGGAAAATGCTCACATTATAGGTCAGAATAAACCATAAAAAATGTAATCCAATTATCACCAACTTTTTGCCTCTGATTATTTTTCTTCCTTCTTTTGCTTTCTCTCCCCTTCCCCCACAATTCGGTTTTCTTCTTATGAAATTACACATGGGGAGGGGAAGGGGGGAATCTTATAAGACTTTTTTTTCTATTCTAGTCTTCTGTAAATGTCCTTTCAACAGGGGTCAGTGTATTAGTGCCAAAGTATGTTCATGTGGTAGCTTAATTACTGTCGTATGAATCCACTGCTGCCAGTGCTGGGTAGTTGTTTTCGGCCTTTAATATTTTACTTTTTCCCTTCCCAAGCTGTCTGCATATGGAATTCCAACACGTCCTGACATCTGCCTTTATTCATCAGACTTAAAAAGCAACACATTGCCTTAGCAAGATCCAGGAACAAAGGGGGACTATTACTATGCACATTGTGCTTGTGATGCAACTGTTGATGTGCAAGTTAGATAGCATAGTGAAAGGAGAGGAAGTATGATGCTGTGGCTAGGATAATGAGACTGGGACTTGGGAAACCTATGTTTGATTCACTGCTCCACCCTGTGCTTCTTGTATGACCGTGGACAAATCAATTTGTTTTTCTGTCTCTCTTTCCCCTCTGTATCTTGGGATAAAAACACTTCCCTACCTCACAGAAGCATTGTGAGACTAAGTACAGTTAAGATTTTGGGGGTACTCTGACACCCTTGTGATGGATCTATAAACCCTCCACTAGAATATAAAAGATTAAGAGCAGTTCTGAGACCATTTAGACCCCGCACACCTGCAGAACCTGCTCCAGATAGAAGAGGAGTTTAAAGAAAGACAGCAGGTAAGATGGGGGACAGACCTATCCTGAGAACTCCTGAGGAAGGGTACAGCAGGAGTTCTTGCTGCAGAGAAGTGAGATCCACAAAAGGCAGCTACCCCGGGCCAGAGGAGGTAGTACTAGCTTTTCCGTAAAGACTGAGGAACCTTTCACTCTCTATCTTTTCTTTGATTGTTTGTGAGACCGTGACAATGTCCTCAACTGAGAAAGTAAGTGGCAGGAGTGGCCCAAGGAGGCACCATCAGAGCTGCTAAGTGCTTGATATTGCTGCTACTCATAGGGCCTAAGGTCAAAACCCAGTGGAGGAGAGCTAAGGTTCCCATGCCATCCAACTACAAAGGAGGCATACCTGTCCTCTTCCCTTGAGATCAGGGGATAATGACATTGAAAGCCTTGAAATAAGGATGTGATGCTTTTAGAGGTGCAGAGTTGGGGGGGTGGGGAGGGAGGGATGTGAGACTTCGGTAATTTATTAGACTCTGTAAACCTGGAAAGAGGTGGACTTCAATGGTGACTAGCCAGAGGGCCAGGTCACTACCTACTGGGAGAGAGACCAGCACTGCACCAGAGTGACCACTGGCAGAGGGCAGTTAAGATGAGGAGAGTTGTCTCAGGGACTTAACCACTAGCAGTTCCACCAGCCGTCCCAGCCTTGACACAAAGCTATTTAATTGAGATATTACTGTCTGCTGCTTTAAAAAGGCAAGTCACAGATCCAGCTACACTCCAAGTACTGTCTGCATACTGGAACTATGTAAAATATTTGCCACCAAATAAAAAACACCCATTATTTGCCTATTTGCAAGTACTTGGTGCTTCTGCAAAAAAAGTTTGTGTGGTGATTTTCAAATCAATGAAGCTTTTGTCAAAGCTGAGTACTTAGTGGCTTTTGGGTGGGGATAAGGCACAAGGGTTTTTTTTTAGTTAAGCCTACTTTATGGGCACACCAGGGACAAAGAAAACCATTTTGACTTATCCCCTCTAAGGAAGCATCTATGTTTTGTCTCTTCTCTTTTGAGGGAGTTGCTATATTTGTGCACGTTTTCTGAGTGCACTTTCTAAGGGTCTAAACCATGGGTTTTCCCTTGCAACCACTTGCAGATGCTTATGCAAGCACATCTCCAAACCAGATTCCTGTGAAGATAATGGTATGTGGACTGTCAGCCTGGGCAGGTCTACAAAAGAACCCGTTGGAGGGGGGTAGGATTGTATGGAGAGAGAAGGCCTTCATGCTAAAGTAAGTTTGCATAAAGTGTCCAATCTTGAACCTTTTGAAATCTCCCCTCATGGGATTTATGAAAATTCTTTCAATAAAGAGCCTTGTTTACTTTATACTCTTCAAATCTCGCTCTGCTGTGTTAGTGTTGGGCTTTTCTTTATTTTATCTTTTTCTCTGTAATATACTAGAAGCATATTAAGAAATGATTTCAAGGGGAAAAGAAGATTATTATTCCAATTTGGGATTCAAGGTATTTTAAAATGTGTGATGTGTATTTCAATGGTGATGAGGCACATAGGGGCATATGCAGTAGAGCTAGCTCTCTGAAATCCATTGCAGTAACTGGATTTGTGAATCCTGAAATGGAATAATAATCTCCTTTTGCTGTTCCTGGGGGGAATGCTTGGCCTGGCAGGAAGAACTCAAGACCCTATAGTCCTGCACTCTGTGATTCTCTCAATGGTAACAACATCATAGCACAGAGGACACACAGCCTTGAACAATACAATGCAGACTTCTGTTCTCCTCAGGTGTTTGTCTTTTCTTTTAAATTCACAAAGGCAAAGAAACATACTGCAGAAAATGAGTTTAGAAAATAAATGTCTAAACTCCATGATAACATTAGTTTATCTCACCACACCACAGAGATTTGTCCACTGCTGATGTGCACAGCTTAATGGGATGGCGAATGTCTCCTTGCAGGCACAGAGCACCTTAATCTGCCTGTGATTTCAATGGTAGCCAAGCAAGCCCGCCATCTTGCTAGAGTGGGCAACCTGTGCTTAATTCTACACCCAGTGAAATCAGTGGTGACATGCCCATTGGCTTCAATGACTAGTATGTCAGGAGCATAGCTACTGTGATCCACAGATCACATAGGCTATACCATGGCACACTATAAATGTTAGAACTGTGTTTTGGACATTTGCCTTTCTTTTAGATGAACAAGTAAAGCTTTAATGTTCAAAGGAGGGTCACTGGGTTGCTACTGTGCCTCTGTAGGGCACAGCTGCTTGCACAGGAAAATAAAACAGTTTTCTCTGCATTTTTTTCCTTGGGAGTATGCAAAAATCCCATGTGCATTTTTTTTATGAATTGGACCCTTCTATTTTATAGCCAGTACTAGTTCATGCTTATTACAAAGCCATATTATGGCCTTAGCCACTTTTTATATCCCTGTAACATAGTACCCTGGAGAAAGATGCTTCACTAAGCAAGAACCAGTAAACTTGCTACAGAATCAGCGGAATACTTTTCACAAAAGTGCATAAACTTCTGTTCTTAAACATTGTCATCCTTCACCTTAACAAGCACAGCAAAAAAGGTTCCACCGGTTTCTATGCCTTGTTAGGTCTATCATCTTTTTAATTAATAGTGTTTTTACGAAGCCGTCTGAACTGTGTCATTTCCATTATCAGGAAACCATTGCCATTAATGAATAATTTTCATTTCTGATCCTTGATATCATGCTAGTTGATCTCCTGTTTCCATGCCGCCGAATGATAGCATCGTTTTCTGCCCACGATCAAATTTAATTTGGACTCTGATTATATTATGCTGTTGCGACTGAAGTGTCAATTTTTGTCAGGCAATTAGGAGCTATAACCTGTGAAGTTAAGTTTGATAGGCATTGTAATTGGATTGTTACAGTAATAGCTTGGAACATTCCTTTTTTTTTCTTGCTTCTTTGATTTTTGATGCATACTTTAGTATTAAGAACAAAGGCATTTTGTTGTTATGCAACCATAGGACATTCAAGACAACAAGATGGAGACGGGATTTTTCCACTCGCCTCACATGGACTTGATTTAGGTTTGGCCACAAATCATGATGGGATTTTGAAAAGAATTCTGCTGGGGTCAAGGAAACCTGCAAAAGTCAAATATAGAATCAAAGCTTTTACAATCATAATTCTTTGCACTTCTTTCATTGAAAAGGTTACATAGAAAAAATAAATCAGAACTGGAAATGTGTCAAATTCTTTACACCATTCTCTCTTCTTCTTTTTAGCTATTTAGTGGCCTCTGTGGGTTTGTGATCTCTGTGAGTACCAAGTACGGTAATTTTGGAACATACTGTGGCCCAAATCCTCGGCTGGTGTACATATGGGTGCAGTTCACTGGCACTGTGCCCATTTACACCAGCAGAGAATTTGTCTCTATGGAAAATAGTCACAGCATGCTCGCTAATATGTAATGGAGAACACATTTGTATTGGATCCTTGTCAGTTCACTCTCCAATGTCAGATTGGAAGTATCTGGTTTTACCTATTTTTTTTTTTTCCTTTTCTTCTCTTCAGACACAGTAGTCCACAGATTGGCTGTTTTTCAAAAGAGAATTGTTCTTAGTGTCTTTGGCTTGAGCTCAGGCCTTCACCAGGTGTCCTCTTCTGATCAGCAGCACAGTGAAAAAACACCTTAAATAGGACAATGGAAAAGGGACTACCATATGCAGCCCCTCATTGGGAATGTGTTATAGCCACAGCTGTGGGACGAGTAAAAGGAGGAGGAAAACAAAGGAACCCCAGCTGCTGTAATATATAAGAAATAACATACACACATTGGGGTGTGGTTTTAGAAAATCCAAACCAGAGTTGCAAGGTGAGTGGCTAAGTGAAGTTTAAACTTTAAAACTAATGAAAAGCAAATTTGAAAAGAAACAGATGTACGGTTTAGGTAACCCCCTGTGACGGGGCTGGCCAGCCCCGCACTGAACATGAGGGCGGAGAGCCCGCCTATTGGGTAGAATACATCCCTCCCCCGCAGCCCTGCTGGGCATGATCGCAGTGCAGCCCCGGTATAAAAGGCTGCTGGGCTGCTCAGTTGGGGCTGGCCGCTGGAGGGGAAGGAGCTCCTCTCCAGACACCGGAGCCACAGCCGCTGCAGCTGGACCAAGAGGCGCTGGACCAGTTACCCCTGCCACTGTTGTCGCCGAGACGAGCCAGACCGCAATGCCGGCTGCGCTGTGCAGCCTCCCGAGAAGCCGTCGCTGCCCCGGCCCCTGCTGTCTCCCAAGCCACACTGGCCGACGTCGCTGCTGTTGCCGGATCTGCATCCACAGGTGGGACCGTCGTCGGACAGGGTGAGGGGGTAGGAAGCAACCCAGGGCGGGGGCCAGAGAAGGACCCAGCGGGCTCAGCAAGTTTCGGGGAAAACTCCCCGTTGAGCCAGTGGTGGGAACCACCCGCCACTGATAGGGCCCTGGGTTGGGGCCCGGTGAAGAGGGAGGGCCTGGGCCCCCCTACCCCTTCTGCTCAGATCCCGGATGATGAGGGGATCCAATTTTAAGGACTAGGCCGCGGGGCCTGCATGTAAAGGACTAGGCCTCCGAGCCTACATTGAAAGGAGTAGGCCTCCGGGCCTGCAGTTAAAGGACTAGGCCTCTGGGCCTGCATTGAAAGGAACCAGACCGTGGGGAGAAGGGGGCGGGGCTGGTGAGCCTGCCACACCCCCATAGAGATTAAGGTTCTTAAGGGAATTAGCTGAATATCAGAGAGTATCTTCTCTCCCATCTCATCAGACTTCCAAATCATCGTCTCTGAAACAACACTAGAACCTCCCACCTATTGTTGTTTCTCTGGGAAGTAGCTTTCTGTGATCTGCCAGACTCACTTTCCAAACAGGCATCTCATGCTGTGGCCTGGTAGGCCTGTTCCTCCCTGCTTCCGAGAGTAGTGTCTTGAGGGAAAGCCAGTTCTGCTCATCTTCTCAGTCATCCTCAGTGAGCTTGCTTGCTATTGGAGATGACCTGGTGTGTCTAATGCATCCTTTGACAGTACTATGCTCCTGGTAAGCCTGTTCCTTCCCAAATCTACACTGCTGATATTCTTCCATAGTGGTGAATGATCCTCATCCCAATGCTGAAGCAGTACATCCCAGCAACTCCTCTGCTAGACCCTGAAGCTTTATCTTTTTTACAATGTATATTCACAAATTTATGCTCCCATAGTGTTTTGTGGGATTGCAACATTCCCAGTCTTGCTCCCTCAGTTCCAGCACACATCATGGGAAACTGCACGTTTTTGAGACGACCCATGCTCAGGGCTGTAGGTAAGAATCTGGTGTAGCTCTGGATAGCTGTGCTTGGTAGATTGTGTCCCATAGAACATCATTACTAGAGGCTGTGGGGAGAAAGTGGTTTGTTTGCGCTTTGGATTGCCGCTTGGACAGTGAAATTCCTTGGTTTTTAATCCCCCTTTTCCTGTTTATTTTATTAAGTGTTAACTGAAAGTTTAGATGAAATAAAACAAAACATTTACATTTGTATTAAATTTTCTTTAAACTCTTTACTTTCATGCACAAAGTCTAAATTTTGGGCATACTCTACCTGACATTGTTCCCTTTAGTCTGGTGATGTCAAAAAACAAACTGAGAAACTGAAAGGATGCGTCAGGGCTGTTAAAGAGGGAGTGGATTGATGATGTCACAGAAGCAGCTTCATATGAAAAAGTAATACACGGACTAGAAAGTAAGTTAAATGGACTCGAAGATATCTTAATCTATTCTGCTGAATCAGAAGGCAAGTCATGATAGGAGAGGCTGGGGAGAAGCCTATGGGTGAAAGTTTTTGACTCTGAAGATAAATATTTTCTCTTTACATTCTCTTTTGCTTTCCATTCTTTTCTCTCTACAGGCATGTCTACACAGTAGCATTATTTTGTAATAATTGACGTTATTTCAAAATTACAAAATGCACATCTACACAGTAAGCCATTATTTCAAAATAGTGTCGAGATAGCGGACTTCTTACTCCAACTCCTGTAACCCTCGTTTTATGAGGAGTAAGGGAAGTCGAAGGAAGAGTGTTCTTCCTTTGACTTCCTGCTGTGTAGGCAGTGCCAAAAGCCGAATTAAGCTATTTCGACTTCAGCTATGCAATTGACATAGCTGAAGTTGCATATCTTAATTCGACTTTGGTTCTGCTGTGTAGACATGCCCAAAGAGACAAGGAATGTGGTGGAATTATACCTGAAAAAGAAAGTAAAAGTCATGTAGATCATTAGATGCCATTTGCAGGAATATAGACTAAAATTCTCTAATGACAAAGAGCAATAAACAGATAGATAAGCATGCATGAAGAAATCCTCCCTAACTGATGTGTGCAACTTTCTGGAGTCTCACAACAAGAATCGTTATTAATTTTCCATTTTTCAGTTTATCTGATACAGGACAAAAATTACAGTAGGATTGATGATCTATAGCTCATTTATTGTAATGCACCATAGCAATAGTCAATGAGCTCTGTTTTCTGAAAACTATTTCATTCTTTTGCTATTAGTACAATAATGAAGCAGGTGCAGTATATACTTGCATAAGAACTGAGAATGGCGTTAGCACCTATGTTGCACTGTACAGCTTTTGATACTTTGCATGCACGTTATAAGCAACATCTGAGGACCAGCAGAGTTCAGAGGTTCAATATTCTCTCCCTTTCAGCCTCCTATGGCAGCGATGTAACCAGTTGAGGGCAGAATGATATCCTGGAAATTAAAGAGAAAAGAATTAAAAATTACAAATCCACTGTGATTTCTGCATCTCAGCCTTACCATTAATAATCTAATGTGAACAATTCTATTAGGTAAAAATGATGGGTGACTCCAAATGATATTTTTGAAATGTCAGAGCAAGGGAAGGTTTACATTTGACGTGCCATTTAAATACTTCAATACATTTTTTATACAGGTTGGACCGCGCTGGTCCGGCGCCCTGGGGACCCGACTGGCCCCGATGAGGGGATTTCCTGGAACAGTGAAGGTCCCTCCTCTTATGGCCATGCTACCACTGGGCTAGGGCTCCAGCCTGCCCCCGCTGCTGCCTCAGCCTCCTGGAGCTCTCCCCGGCCCCGCTGCTGCCAGGGCCGGAGAGCCACGGCCAGAGCTCCACAGCTGCCTGGCTCTGCGGCCAGGGTGGAGGGATGGGGCCAGAGCTCTCTGGCTGTTGATAGGGCTGGAGTTCCCTGGCCTTTGGAGCCAGGATGTGGATGGAACTCTGCAGCTGGGGCTGGGGCCAGAGCTTCCTGGCTGCTGCTGCATTTGGAGCTCCCCAGCCAGGGAGGGGCCAGGGAGCTCCGCTGGGACCAGAACTCCCTGCCATGACATCCATCCATCCTCCTCCTCCACGCACACTTTGGGCTCCCAGTTGAGTCACCAGTGCCCCTTACAGTGCTCCTGCCCCTACTGCCAGACCTCCTTCTTCCTGGGCTCTGTGGTGCAGGAAGATCCATGGTCCATGCCAGACCACTGATATTGCCAGACCAGGAAGTCCCGGTTAAGGGAGGTACAACCTGTATTTTAAAATAAAACCTATCATACTAGTGTAAGATAAATATTTCCAATCTTTTTAACCTGCTAAAATATTAGATGTTACATAACTCTTTATAATCTTTCCAAATATTTCATCTGAAGATATTTCATTGACAACTTCTGTTGTTTTGCTACACTTGTCCACGCCATCACATTTAATACTCTGATTACACTCCTACTTTATGATGGATACAATCTGATCATTATGGTGACATAAAATCTCTTCAGCAGCTAAAGAAAAAAAAATCTCCTATGGAGGGGTTTGAATTGTTTCACCCCTGTGATGATAACTCCAGTGTTAAAAAAAATATACAAATAGCATGTGTAACAGCACACACTTCCTTCACAGTGTCCTCAGCTTCAGGCTGGAAAGAACACATTTAAGTGTGAAAGGGTTCATCAGTTCCCATCCCAAGTCAGTCTAGTGAAATGGCAAACAAACATGTCAGTTAGTTGCATTAAATATGGTGGTTATGCAATAGGAACATCCATTGCAAACTGGATTGAGATTAAAAAAAACTCCTTTCTCATAAGACTCTAAACTGCTGCTATGGTAATATCTGCCTAGCAGGACTGGATTTGAACTGGCAGCCTAGTAGGAATAGGTTCTGTATTCCATAACCAAGCCCTTGAGTCATCAGTCCTAGAGCCTATTTTACAAATTGTGTGCCCTGTCCCATTATGGTACCTAGCTGACCACTTTTACCCATGTACAATGTACGTGTACAAGACATAAATCAAAACAGCCCCTGCCCTGATGAACTTACACTTAAAGCTGAACAAATAATGATATACAAAACAAAAAAATCAGTGGAAAAAGGTGTCCATGTTGATTCAAAACATTTAATTCTAATTTGAGTTAAGAATAATTTCAGATTGATTAAAACTTTTTAAAATTTCTTTTCTACTTGATAGAAGTGTTTTGGTTGTCTCAAAACTATTTTTTGTTAACAGATAGAGAGACAGGACACACTGGTAAATCCAGTGATTGGCCAAAAGATCAAAACAACCTATTGAAAGTAGATTGTGTGATAGTAAAGTTGAGAGAAGCACATAAGATGGAATAATTTTACAGGTCATATTATGGAAAATGAACAGTTTGCTTCCCTAGCTGTCTTTGTCTAGAAGTAGATTCATGCTAGATAGCCATAAGGATTACTTCATGAAAAATATTTTCACACGTACTAGATCAATTCCATTCCTGGTTGTGTAAACTAAATGGATTAAAAAAAAAATATGGAAAATATTCATGCTCAAGATTGCAATGAATTGGAAACACCTCAAAATAAGAAAAACAAATATAAAATCACAACTGTATTAAAAACCTAACTAGAAAAGCACACGTAGTGCTCCCAATTCTCTTTATTTACAGACCCCAAGGAAAATTAAAGATGACCCTTGACACAATCTTCAAATCTCAATGTGAAACCTTTTCAGAGTGTGGGGGGCATTGGTTTGTGGAGTTCTGCTTTAGATCCACAAGGATAAGGATGAACTACAAAGTCTAGATCCATATTCATGCTTTCCCAAAATTCAGGGATGTTCAAATCCAGAATTTTGATTTGGGCCCATCTTTCCAAATGAAGTCACCAAACACCCCAAAACTGAGAAATGTAGTATGGAGTACAATATTTTGAGGGAAGCCTGGGAATGGTAGGGCTAGATATCTCAAGGGATTTGTACTGTTATACAGAAAATATAGAGAATCAATTTGAAACCAACCTATGTCCAACCAGCCTATTAACAGGTGTGTTGTGAGCAAGACACGATAAGTCATTCTTCTGCTCTACTCTGCGCTGGTTAGGCCTCAGTTGGAGTATTGTGTCCAGTTCTGGGCACCGCATTTCAAGAAAGATGTGGAGAAACTGGAGAGGGTCCAGAGAAGAGCAACAAGAATGATTAAAGGTCTAGGGAACATGACCTATGAAGGAAGGCTGAAAGAATTGGGTTTGTTTAGTTTAGAAAAGAGAAGACTAAGGGGGGACATGATAGCCGTTTTCAGGTATCTAAAAGGGTGTCATAAGGAGGAGGGAGAAAACTTGTTCATCTTGGCCTCTGAGGATAGAACAAGAAGCAATGGGCTTAAACTGCAGCAAGGGACGTTTAGGTTGGACATTAGGAAAAAGTTCCTAACTGTCAGGGCAGTCAAACACTGGAATAAATTGCCCAGGGAAGTTGTGGAATCTCCATCTCTGGAGATATTTAAGAGTAGGTTAGATAAATGTCTATCAGGGATGGTCTAGATAGTATTTGGTCCTGCCATGGGGGCAGGGGACTGGACTCGATGGCCTCTCGAGGTCCCTTCCAGTCCTAGTATTCTATGATTCTATGTAAAAAATGACTCAAAGTGGCTAATGCTTGATTTCTGTTTAGTGGCCTAAGAGAAATGAGTTGGCATTTTCAGCTGATTCCTAGTGGACAAATGTCTGCATCACAATTGGCTGCCTCAGATCAAAGACAGAATGGACATGAAACAGAACTATTTTTTGAGGTTATCTTTTCAGTCAGGGTAAATGCAGATTGGCTGGCAAGGTGAAGAATATTATCCTGCCTGTGCACCCATGTGATGCGTAAACAGAGAATTTGAATCCTAGGATAGGATTTTCCAAACACGTTCTCAGCATTGACCTAACTCTACTATTGGATTTCATTGTGAACAGCTGCCACACCCTCAATGCTGAGACTCCCCACTAGGATTTCTAGTCCATAATCCTGTGTCTCACTTAAAAAGGGGTGGGGGAGGAGGGAAGCAAGCTATTCTAACTGTAAAGGACAGGGGTTATACATAGAGAAACAGCAATACAGGGAAGGCATTTGTCTTATAGCTATGATTAGTTGCTTCCTACAGGCTTGAATATGGACTTATTAAAAGCCCTAAGCAAGAGGAAGTATTTAGTGGGACTACCCAAAGAGAAGACCAGAGATTGAATTAGGACTCATATTTTGTCCTGAAAATTGCTAGCTAATTGTTCAGGTATAAGAAAATTACTCTGAATTACCCAAATTGTCCTGGAGTAGAGTAGCATTAACTTATATATTTTATTTGCTGGCCAAACAAACAAACACTACAGATTGAATACAGTTAATTTTGGCTTGACCAGAAACAAAATACATTCTTTTTTGGGAGGCAAACTGTAAAAATAAAAAAAAAGCTTAGTTTGAGGGTTTTTTTACCTATTTTAAAAATAAAATTGGAGTAAAATTGAAACTGAAAAGTTATTTCAAATTGAAATTTTTTATTTGAAAATGACAAAACAAAATATTGAAATACTTTGGAATTCTTTTTTATTGGACTGATTAGGTGAATTCAACACAAATTTGTGAAACGTTTTGGTTTGCTCAAATATGCTTCTTTTGTTTTAAAAATGTTTGAAATTTTGCCTAGTTTTATTCTTGAGTTCAGTCATTAAAAATACCCTAAATTGCAATGATGAGTTTTTCTAATCGCTCTTTGTTTCCCGTTAGATAAAAAATGGCTTGTTACTACCCCTTCAAACTTTTCAAACAGTTGAATTGCACTGAATTCTCTTAATCTGGATATTTCTGATGGGAATTCTTGGCCCATTTCTGCTCTCATTGTTATTAACTGATTTTTTTTTGGTCATTAAATCTTTGAAGGAGCAGGATTGGATACTCTATGTGGACATGTTTGCACATATGTCCTTCATTGATGTTCACCTGTTCGAAAGCCCTTAAGGCTTATTTCATAGACAACTGCTTGCAGAGATGTTTCAGCTTGAGTGGTAGATCCAAAACACAGACTTTTATCTATGACAATTATATGGCCCCCAATTCCTCTCAATCTTTTTTTAAATGTAAGACTAGTAGACCCAGGGTTCTGATTGTAGCTATGTACCTATGTGTGGTTAATTTGAAGAGGTGATTACTTTACATAGTTAAGCATGCTGTCTCAAGCATGAAGTTTGACACCCTTCCACCTGTGCAGTTCATAAAAGAAAATTTAAAAAATCATCATTGCACCACATTTTAAGAGTTATGACTTACTGACAATGATAACACTTTCTGAAAATTGTGATTAAATTGTGTAAGTCCTTTTATTCAGATTTAAAAACTTAAAATAGCTTCTTTCTGAAAAATATGCAATGCCTATTGTTCCTTTGTGTCCTTCTCTTTGCCCAAGGAAATCATATAATGCCACTGAATCTGAAACATAAGCAGATTTTGGTACTAACTATGCAAGAAGCAGTTTTCAGAGCTGCAGTAGTAAGATGTTTGAGAAATGCCATCATTTGAAAACTAAATTTTTTGTCAGTAAATTCGACAGGGAAAATACCAGGGAGACAAAAGGGCTTGTCTACATCATGTAGCAATGTGCATTATTGGGGAGAGGGGAGGTGATCCTAAAATGAACTAACATGTGGCTCATTATTTGACACAGCACTACTTCAGAGAGCACTAAGGGACTTTTAGTGTGCACCAGCAGGGCCTACATAGACCAATTAATGTGCAACATGTCAGTGCTCTTTAAAAATCACAGCCGCATAGTGCACATTACCCCACCTTGAACGCAGGCCCAAAATATTTTTATCATTCTACTTTGGACTGCACCAGATTATTTTTCAAAAGTGGGAGGAAATAACAGCATCTAGTAAAATGATATTATCGTTCTATGTTCCCCACAAAATGGCTCCATTTTCCAGATGGATTACCAAGGAATAGAGGCAGATCCCCAAAGATATTCTGGTGCCTAACTCCCACTAATTTCAACACACTAAACTCCATTTGAGGATCTGAGCCCGAGTGACGTGTCAAATGTGATGCAGGAACCTTGTAGCAGAACGGGGAAGAGAATCCTGGCCTCAGTCCTTAATTCTGCTTCCGCCTGTTGCTGAGAATCTGAGCCAGAGTGTTTATTATGTGGGCTTTGTAACATTTCTCAAATCCCTAGCTACTCATTTTCTTGCTTTGCAGTGCTTGGGTTTTGTAGGTGATGTGGTTGTTAGGTTCCTTTCTTAGCAATAAGAAAACAATGTCCAAAGCTGACTGTGAAGAGTTACAAAGGAAACAAGATGGCAGATGAAATTCAAAATTAATAAGTGCAAAGTAATGCATATTAGAAAACATAATCCCAACTAATGGGGGTTCCTAACTGATGGGGGCTAAATTAGCTATTACCACACAAGAAAGAGATCTTGGAGTAATCATGGCTAGCTCTCTGAAAACATCCATGCAATGTGCAGCAGCAGTCAAAAAAGCTAATGGAATGCTAGGAATCATTAGGAAGAGACAGATAACAAGGCACAAAATATCATAATGCTACTATGTAAATTCATTGTATGCTCACTCCTTGAATACAGTGAGCAGTATTGGTTGTCCCATTTCAAAAAACACACGTTAGAATTGGAAAAGGTAAAGGGAAGGGAAACAAAAATGATTAAGGGAAGTGCTGAATTTGTAATGAAAGAGGTACTTGAGATCAAGCAATTAGATGCTATGGCTCAAGCAATTTTTTTTACATTCACAACTGATGCAGCAAGCCCAACCCTAGAGGTGACAGAGCTCAACCCTGGCAAGCCCTGGCCCAAATTAAGCACTGATTAAGTACTTGGATCAGCTCCCATATGAGAAGAAATTAAAAGCACGGAGACTGTTCATCTTATGAAAGAGATGAAGAAGGGGGGATATGAAAGAGGTTTATACAGTCATGAAAAAAACAACAAATGGTCTGGTAGCACTTTATAGACTAACGAAACATGTTTCATTAGTCTATAAAGTGCTACCAGACCATTTGTTTTTTTTTTCTGTTACAGACTAACTCAGCTACCCCCTGAAGCTCCTGAACATACAGTCATGAAGGGTGACTATTCAGGCTAGAATTGCTAGTTAGATCCTGCTTAGCCCTGAAGTTAAAACATGCTAATAGGTTACACATGTACAAGCCAGTGGGCAATAAGCATCTTTGTATTCACCTTTAGAGTTGTCATCTTTCCTCTATGTCCATTCTTTAATAACATCTTAGGGAAGACAGTACTGTTAGTGGTCAGAACAGGGAACTAAGAGACAGGGATCCTGGGCTTGTATCTAGCTCCTGCAGTGAATCTTTATTAGAGATGGAGGACATTTTTTATTCAGAACTTTTTGGATGAAAAATACCTTTTACAGAGGGGTTTTTTTTCAGAATATGTCTGTTTTCTTCAAAAGGGTTAAAGTATTAATTGAAAAACCAAAAAGAAAAATGCAATTAAAGGAATGTTTAAAACCAAAACCAAAAAATTGTTTATCTAATTTTTTCACACTTTCCTTTCACCCCCACAATATTTTTTTCAAACAGCTAGAGTTACTATGTAACTTAAGACAAGTTGTTTCAATTCTCTGTGCTTTGTTTAACCCACATGTGAATGGGAGAGAATGAATATACTCACCCCATTCCCAAGGGGTGTGTCTAGACTACAGGGTTTTGTCGACAAAAAGTGGACTTTTGTCGACAAAACTATACCTGCATCTACACTACCGTCGAGTTCTGTCGACAATAAGTCGACAGAACACGGCAGTAAACCTCATTCTACAAGGAATAACGCCTTTGTCGACAGAGTTCTGTTGACAAAAGGTAAGTGTGGACGTGGGGAAGAATTTATGTCGACAATAAAGGCCTCCAAGAAGAAGCCCTGGTGGACACTTCTGCCACAGCTTTCAACTCTATTGTTCCTGCCTGTAGCCATCTTTAAAAGGCACAGACACCCAGGAGTAGCATTCTGGCAGCAAGCCAGCTCCAGCCAGGACCCTGAGACTGCGCTGCTCTTTCCGGTCAGGCAACTCAGACAAACCCCCCAAGATCCCTCCTGGCCCTTCCAGGGACACAGCCCCACAGGAAGCCAGGGGCACCAAACACCGGGCACCCTCCTGGTCTGGGCCCAGGATAAAAGCCCTCTTGGAGCTCTAGTCTGAGGAGGAGGCTCTTCAGGCCCCACAGTCCAGGCGGAGGAACGCGGACATCTACGCCAGAATGGCTGATGGCTTGGCAAGGAAAGGCCACCACCCCCGCACCTTAGCCCAGGTCAGAGCCAAGGTCAAGGAGCTGCAGCAGGGGTACATCAGGGCCCGTGAGCACAGCTCCTGCTCTGGGGAAACGGCACACTACTGTGCCTACTATGAGGACCTGGACCGGATCCTGGGGGCAGGGGAACCCCTGCCTCCCGAGAGGGTTGTGGAGTCTGGCCTGGAGATCCCTGTGCAGCAGCGGCCACAACTCCAGGGTGAGACCCCAGCAGATGACCAGGAGGTCCAAGAGGAGGAGGAGGAGGAAGACAGCACCAGGAACACCCAGGAGCCAGACGCCCACACTCAGGAGGCCTCCCAGACAACTTTGGACACCAGGGAGGGAACATCAGGTGAGTGCTGTGAGGGTCCAACACACACAGGGCAGGGCGGCAAGCGAGAGCAAAGTGGATGGTGCAGTGCTGGGACATGTCATGCTGATCACAGCCTGGGGGGGGGCACACACATGGCTGACCTCAGGGGAGGACCATCCTACCCCTGCACCCGCATGGCTGCGAGGCACCACCTGCTCCTGCAGGCAGTGATGCCAGGTGCAGGCATGGGTTGGGGACGCTGGGATTGCCACACAGCTTCAGGCCTCTCAGCAACCTGCGGGAACCCCAACTGTGGCCTGACACTTGTCTGTGCTGCTTGGCCATGGGGCGTGTACGAGGGGGGACAGGATGGTGGCAGTCTACACCATGCCTTCCTGAGATGCACATAAGCATCCTCTGACCCTAGGACAGGCGCTGACTGCTGAGAAGAAGGAGGGCATGCCCTCTCAGGGAAAGTGTGGGCGTGCATGACTGACAACTTTTCCCTCTTGTCCTCCACAGCCGGACCAGCTGACCAGGAGGGGGCGCCACACCTGTCCCACAACCTAGACGGCTGCAGGGAACCTGTCGGCACTGGCGCACATATTTGGACCTGGTGCGCCAGCACATCTCGGTCCTGCAAGATGCAATGAACCAGAGGATGGAGGCAGAGGCAGAGTGGCGCAGACACTTGCTGGACGAGTTTGTCCAGCAGCGCACTGAGATTTGCGCTGCTATCTGGGAGGCCATGGCCTTCCCTGGTCCTGTGCCTGGTTCTGCTCCTCCTGCTCAGCCTGCCCCCTGCTCAGCCCCTGCCATCCCAGACCCAGGTAAAGCCCCACCTCCTGCCCAGCCCCCTACTGTCCCAGCCCGCACGTGTGGCCGTGTGCGAGAAGGCCTCCACAGTCAAAGTGCCAGGGGATCTTCATCAAGGTAGCACCCTCAGCCCTGAGCCTCCCTTCCCCCTTCCAGGTTGACGTTCCCCCTTCCCACCTGTGAGAGTCACTAAGGGAAGCACTTTATTTTCTTTACAAACATTTTATTTTTCTGAACAAAAGAGTATTTTAGTTTTTCAAAAAACCAACAGTGAAATAAACTGTAAACATTTTTTCACCAACACCAACATTTTTTCACTAACACTGTTCTCAGTGTGAGATGAATGCGTACAATGTGTGAATGTGGGGCCAGGAGGGGTTTTGGGGAGGAAGGCACCCGGGGGGCATGGGGCAATCCCACATTTGGAAGGCCCTGGGGAAAATCATCGGCCTCTTGGGAGAATTGCTCCCTCAGGGCTTCTCAAATGCGCAAGCCCAGCTGGTGGGCTTGCCAGATGGCAGCTGTCCAGGGCTGCTCAAAGTGCCTCCTCTCCACCTCAGCCCGTGTCCCCCATGCAGGGAGGAAGGCCTCCCCTTTCCTCTCCACTAGGTTGTGCAGCACACAGCATGCTGCAACCACATCGGGGATGTTGTGTTCCCCCATGTCCAGCCGAGTGAGCAGGCATCTAAATTTGCCCTTCAGATGGCCGAAGGCACACTCCACCTGGAAGCGTGCCCGATTCAAGCGGAAGTTAAACAGTTTTCTGCTCACATCCAGGTGGCCAGTGTAGGGCTTCATGAGCCAGGGCATAAGAGGGTACACCGCGTCGGCCACGATGCATGTAGGCATCTGCACATCCCTGACTGCATAGTTCCTCTCCGGAAAGAATGCCCCAGCCTGTAGTCTGCGGTACAGGTATGAGTTCCGTAATATGCAGGCATCGTATTCCTGGCTTGACCACCCGACACAAATGTCTGTGAATTGTACCCGGTGGTCGACCAGAGCCTGCAGCACCATGGAAAAGTAGCCCTTTCTATTAATATACTGTGCTGCTCGATGGCGTGGTGCGCGGATCGGGATGTGAGTCCTATCGCGTGCTCCACAGCAGTTCAGAAAACCCAGCCCCGCAAATCCAGCCAAGATGGTATGCAGGTCTCCGTGGTGGACAGTTCTGTGAAGCAGCTCCGAATTGATGGCCATCACCACCTGCAGAAAGGGACAAATATAAATACACATAACAGGACATTAGAGGACTTGTGTGAGCTGATGAGAGGTGCTCCCCCCACCCCTCCCCTCCCAGACCTCGAGAGACCTCCCTCAGGCAACACCCCCATGCCCCCCACACCACCGCAGGGTGAGGCCAGGCAGGCTTCTACCACTCCCACCCCATCCCCCATTCCCTGTGCCCAGTCCTGCCCGTCCCCCTTATCTGCCCACCCCTGCCCCCATGGACTGTCCCCCGAGAGTGACTTACCTCCATCAAGACGGCCCTGACAGTAGACCTCCCTACGCCAAACTGATATCCCACAGACGCGCTTCTCCAGGGGGATGGCGGCCCACAAGTGGGTGTCCTGTTGTTGTAGGGCAGGGGAAAGCCATGCACAAAGCTCCTGGAAGGTGGACTTCCACATCCGGAAGTTTCGGGAGCCACTGGTTGTTGTCCCACTGTTGCATAACAAGCCGGTCCCACCAGTCAGAACTGGTGTCCAGCCTCCAAACTCGCCTCTCCAGGAATAAATTCGGGGGCAAGGGCAGTAGGGCTGCAGCCTGAGTGAGGGGCTCAAAGCTGGGCTCTGAATCCAGCTCTGACACAAATGTCATGATGATCTCATGAAGATGCAGCAGAACTTCCATCATCACAGTGTGGGACCATCGCCTGCCCAGGGGCAGCTCAGGCTCCATGGCCAAAAACACAGTTCAAAGCAAAAAACCAAACCTGAAAATAAACTGCTGTGGTGTCCGAGGAAGCAGGGCAACCAGAGCAAAAACTTTGCTTTCCCTCTAGGAGGTAGGCAAGCCAGGAGCAGAGCAACGGCTGTCCAGGAGGATCCCTTTAAGCACGCGTCTCTGCAAAGAGCATGCAGCAGCACCTGGACTTTAAGGCTGCCCCTGTGACCTGCCAGAAGCACTTCTGGGTGCCTTCTTTTGTCGACAGAGCATCTGGCAGTCTGGATGCTCTTTGTCGACAAAGCAGAACGCTTTTTTGATCTGCGTAATGCAGTCTAGATGCTCTTTTTCGACAGAGGCTTTGTCGACAGTATCTGTCGACAAAGCCTCTGTCGACAAAAGCCTGTAGTATAGACGTACCCAGGGTGTTGTGAGGCTTAATCAACTGTTTGTAAGCCCTTGGGGTATGTCTACACTTGCACCCTAGTTCGAACTAGGGATGCAAATGTAGGCATTCGAAATAGTCAATGAAGTGGGGATTTAAATATCCCGCGCTTCATTAGCATGATCTCGCTGGCGCGTTACTCCGCTCAACAGCCGTTTCGAAAGTGAAAGTGCGCACCGGGATGCGTTAGTTCGAACCAAACCCCTTGGTTTGAACTAACGCGTCCCGGTGCACACTTTCACTTTTGAAACAGCTGTTGAACGGAGTAACACGCCGGCGAGATCATGCTAATAAAGCGCGGGATATTTAAATCCCTGCTTCATTGACTATTTCGAATGCCTACATTTGCATCCCTAATTCGACCTACGGTGCAAGTGTAGACATACCCTTGCAGACTTCTTGATGAAAAGCAATGTATCATTAGTATTAATGTACGTTGCCCATTATTTTTATCTATGGCCATTTTCCACTGTTTAAGAAAATTGGTCTAAAGTATTAGCCAGATAGAACTGCTGAAGTTCTCTCAGTAGAAGTTCAGTAATAGAGTCATGTTGAGTTTTATCATCAGCAATTTTCCTTTACAAGCTTCCCACAAACATACAGATTGAGCATTGCTTCTAATTGTTAGCTTCAGGCTAAAATTTTTGATCGTTTTATTTCTGCTATTTTCAGTGAAATTCATTCATTGAAAAGACTTTGATAACACTTTATACTGTTTAATTCCTTATTTTGGGGCACATGTGGGAAGAATTTGACCTTTCGAATTTTAGCCTAACTTTGGTAACAGGGAGCATCCTCATTCCTATTTTTCATTCATATTAATACTGCATCTATCTCTCTCGCCCTGTAGAAAGCGATTAATATTGTTCTATTAACCTCTTTCTAAGTACCAATGACCTTTCCCCTGAAAATGCAATTATTGGATGTTTTTCCATAGTAAATCTCATTTATTAGAAAGTTTTGCCTCATACACTTTGTTGGCTGCCATTTCCTTTAAAAATCATGCTTCTCATTATTTTCAAATAAGTAACATATTTTTAGTAAAAAAGAAACATAATGCGTGCAATATTTTGAGGTTTGCTTGACTCATCTGTGCCATTGACTTTCATAAAGTTAGAAGACCACACTGATGAGCATTTTCTATAGCCTGTCCCCCCAGTCAAATCCTCAATCACAGTTGATCTGCTGCAGCTGGAGTAGTACAGGCACTATAGAGAATAGCCATCCAAAGCTCTGCTCAGAGCTGGGTTCCCTCTAGAATCTGCTCCAGAGTTTGGCCTGTTCCCCAAGTAGAAGATATGTTTGAGCTCTTGGGCAGTTTTCTCTGCTCCCTTTTTGGCCTATCCAAGGGATGGAAGGAGAGCCTTTTGCCTGTGGGGGATAAGGCCAGCAGTCCTCTTGAGAGGGAGAATGAAAACAAAAACGTATGTAGCGCTTTAAGGTAGTGCTTATGGGCTATTAAGAAAGCTCTTTATACACCCTCCTCATCTCACTAAGGAAAGAATAAGACAATAATGCTCCTGTTGGTATCTTCTTTGAGGGGCTGATGATTGGGTCAGAAGAATTTTTCATTGGTCAGTAGAGTATTTCATTGGCAATCACTCTAAGGGGAAAGGTAGTAATATTATGGTCAGAGGGTGCTTCAAATAGCTTGTGGAGGGAGCCAGAACAAATACTTCAGCAGCACTTTTCCCTGGCTACAACAGCTTAGCAAAATAAAAATTAAAGAATTCTTCATGAAGACATACTGATGTGTGAAATATTCTAAATATTGTTATCCGGTATTTAGATGGGGTTTATTCTATTGTATAAAACCACTTCAGGACACAGCATCAATAACCATGTATATGAGCAAGACAGGTCATAGAAGCTGAATGATCTTGTGTTGATAGCACTAGAGTGGGGCTTGAATGTTTTTGATTCAATGCCCAGTTCTTCTACAAACCTTGGGCAATTTCCTCAAGCTTGCTGTGTTCTAGTTCCCTAGCTGTACAGTGTGGATGACATTTTTGTCACCCTTTGTCTGTCTCATTCCTTTTTTTAGCAGAAAGAATAAACTTCATACTGTTATTTGCCTAAATTCAACCAGTTCAATCTTGCCAGAGGGCCACCTAGGCAGAAAGTCCACCTAGTAATGGAAAAGACTGTGCTGCTTTGACCAAGGAAGTTATGAGGCAATGGAAAGGCTGTCTGGAGATACTCTGATTCTGTGCACCATCTCAACCATGAAGTCTGGGGTGGAAGCTAACACCATCTCTCGTTTGTAGGGTCCATGAATGTGGGGAAGGTAGATGGAAAGGGATGGTTCTAATTATCACTTCCCAGAACCAATTTAAGCTATCTGATCCCTTCGGGGGAAATTACCACAAGTTTGAGATTTTCAAAGCTACTGAGGGGATTTGGACATCCAATTTGTGTTAAACTTTGGGCATCTAAAGAGGCTAGGGGTTTTCCTATCAATCCAACTAGCTACACTACTTGCAACAGCAACTACAAACATCTGGACACTAAAATCTGAAACTTGGTTTGCAGAAAGGTCCTGGGGTTGGTTTTTTTTTTTTTGGTTGTTGTTTTGTTTAAAAGTTGAAGCATTTTGTTAAACTTTGTTTTTCGAGCAGGCATTTGGGCTGCACTTTTCAGAAAACTGTATCTTCTGTACATTTCCTGGCTCTGTGACTCATCAAAATGAGCTGTGTTAGTCACATCAAATTATTGTGTTTCATAGAATAAAACAGGAAAAGCAGTGTACTGAGTCATTGCCATAGGGAGTGTGACTGCTAAGCCACTTACCTGACTATACAGGGAGATGCAAGCACACAAAATGACCCAGCTCACATGTGTGACCGTGACAGGAAATCATTTTTAATCAGGTGAAACTGATCCCATTAAGTATTTGTTAAAAAGATTTTCTTAATAGTTCAAAACCTTTGTAATAGAATTATCAGTCAGGTGTTCTATTGTCCTTTTTTCTTATGCTACAAGGTAATGTTGGATCTAATATGGTAAGTTTCTGGACACCCTGTTTTGCAAAGTTGAAGGTCCATGTGCTCATCGTGGGGAAGAATCAAATACAGTCTGAAGTAGCGTGTCCCCATTAAGGAACCTGCCATTGACTCAGAGATTGATGTCCCATAGGCAGCTTTGCATTCTGGACTATGCTGTGGATCCAGTGGTGTGCTATGAGAGAAGCACAGACTGGTGGGACCGCATTGTGATGCAGAGATGGGACAATCATTAGTGGCTGGAACATTTCCAAATGTGCAAAGCCACTTTCTTGAACTTTGAGAATGGCTTTCCCATGCCCTGAGGTGCCAGAATACCCAAATGAGACTCCTCTGATCCTGCAGAAGTGTGTGGCAATAGCCCTCTGGAAGCTTGCAATGGGGGAGCACACAGAGAGCTTGCTTGCAGTCCCCGCTGAAATGAAATGTTGCAAGGGTGCATGTTACAGTAGATACATTGTGTTAAGCCTAACCCTAATCTGTTAGCCCTACACCAGTGGTCACCAACCAGTAGATTGGGATCTACTGGTAGATCCTGGAACCTCTGACAGGTGATCCTGACTGATTTGGCTGGGAGGCTGTCTTCAGCTGCCTCCCTCCCTGCCCACACTGTTGTGCTGCTCCTGCCCTCTGTCTTGGAGCTGCCCCCAGGAACTCCTGCTTGCTGTGCAGGGTGGAAGAAAGGGGTGCTGATGTCAGGGTGTTCCCTTCCCCCTTTCCATGTCCCCCATCATCACAGAGTGAGCAGGGTGGGGCCTTGGAGAAGGGGTAGTGTAGATGCAGGGCCACAGGGAAGGCGGCAGGGCAAGGGTTTTTGGGCTTGAGGTAGATCCTGGACTGACTTAAATTCAAATAGTGATCTTGTGCTTAAAAAGGTTGAAGATCACTAGCCTACACTGAAGGTCTATCTAAAGACAATGGAGATGTGTTCTTTGCAAGGCCAAATGTTTGCTTTAAAGCAGGCACTTTACGGCAGGTGCACAGGGTTCTCAGGAGAGCATCTGGACATGTGGTTCAGAGGCAGGCAGGCAGACATGATAAGGGGCCAGTCAGGGCAGGAGTCTACAGGCGGGTGGGGGACAAGGGAGGGAGGAAGACTGGAGAGGGTGGCTTCCTGCTGTGTCCAGCACATACTGGGTCCAGTACACGTGGCTTTCCCACACAATGCTACTTTCCCAGCCTGAAGGGGTGTGTGTGTGTGTGTGTGTGTGTCCGGATCATGCAGTCTCCTGGGCTACGTCTATACTGTAGCCTTTTTGTGCAAAAATATATGCAAATGAGGCTAAGCGTGGAATATTGCCACGCCTCATTTACATAATTAATGAGTGCCCATTTTTGCACAAGAGGCTTTTTGCACAAAAAACCCCTCCTGCATGCATTGCAGCATGAGGCCCGGTTTATGGCCACAATAAAGAGCCATTTTTCCAGAAAAAAATGTGGAAGAACGGCTCTTGTGCAAGAGGGGGTTTTTGCGCAAAAAGGAGCCATGTAGACGGCTCCTTTATGCGCAAAAGCCTCTTGCACAAAAACGGGTGCTCGTTAATTATGCAAATGAGGTGCAGCGATATTCCACGCTTAGCCTCATTTGCATATGTTTTTGCGCAAAAAGGCTACAGTATAGTGTAGCCATGGGGAGAGTGCTACTTTTCCAGTCTGCAGGAGGGTGGGGATGTAAGTCCAGCACATATGGCCTCCCAGGGAGAGTGTTTATAGGTTCCCCTCCTCCTTCATCCAGGTTGCCATGAGACACATCAGTCTTTGAATCATTCAAAGTGATAGGGAGCAGATGCTGACTGAATGTGGCCATAAACCGGGCCTCATGCTGCAATGCTTTGTGGTTCAGTGATGCCAGTCCACTTACTGGTGGCTTGGTGTGGGAAGATGGCTACCATGGAGGACGGTTTAAGGCTGACCTCCCCAAACCTTGTGAGAAAGATCAGAGTTCCTTGCTGAGAGCTTCATGGAGCTGTGCAGACAAGACTCCTGCTCCATCTGGAGACACATTAACAAGCTGTTCTGGGCCCCCTGCGCTGTGTAGGCACAGAGCACATCACACCCAATTGTCTCAGCCCACTTGTAATAAAAAAAAAATTGTGAACTCACCAGAAGTTCCCTCCCCGAGGTCGGTGCTCAACTGGGAGAAATACTGGGAGGAAGGGACTGATTCCAGCATCATGAACAGATATTGGCGCTCATTGATCTCTGGCTAGTCATGCTCCTCATGCTTCTCCTACTCCCACTCTGCTACCACTCTGTCCTCCACACTGACACCAGGAGTGCCTTAGCTGGACTCCACGGTTAGGTTCCTGAAGTTGGTCAAGTTTCCTCCCCAGAATGGCATCCAGCTCCTCGCAGAAGCCACATCTGTGAGGTGCTGCACCAGACTGTCCACTGCCTCCTTCACCTTGTTGTAGGACTGCCTCTGCTCCTGGATTTTGACTTGGTATTGCTGGGTGTCCCTGGAATGGTTTTAGCCACCAGAAAGCTTGCAATTTTCATGTAAATGTCCGTGTTCCACTTGCTGGTTCAGAGCTGGGAGAAAATGGATCTCGATGAGGTCCAAGATCTCTGGGACACTCCATGCTGGAGCTCTTCTGCACCACTGAGAACTGGAGCCCATGGGAGCAGAAGTACTCAATTTGGTCAAAGTCTTGTCCACGTGTGCCATGGTGTGCTGCTTGCTCTCAGATGTGCTCGCAACGCTGGCCACGTGGAAAATTTAATTAAATTTTTCCCGGGGCTTTTGTCTGTTCACCTGGAGAGCAGTACAGGCATAAATTCTGGCCAGAGCGGTCTGAGTGGGGAACTGTGAGATGCCTCCTGGAGGCCAAGAGCCTCAACTTTCACGAACACTGTGTCTACACTACCATAAACTCAATCATG
The DNA here is from genome assembly GCA_019425775.1 of Rafetus swinhoei. Taxonomy (NCBI): domain Eukaryota; kingdom Metazoa; phylum Chordata; order Testudines; family Trionychidae; genus Rafetus; species Rafetus swinhoei. Next base: position 108,966,540 of record CM033446.1, read on the forward strand.
CGAGGTCAGGATAGTGTTACTCCACACAAAATCAGGAGTAACCAACATCAATTTCAGTGGCCCTTAAGGTCGACACAACAGGCTTGGTTGTGTGGTCACATTGTTTAGAAAATCGATCTTATTTAGCTAAATTTGATCTAAACTCCTATAGAGGCCTTAGATTAGATAGATTTAGTAGGGAATCTAAGATTTGATTAAATAATCTGATCTATCTAATCAAGCCTTTTATGTTATGGTGCCTGGTTATTCTGTACATTAAAGCTGACTGTCTTTAAAAATTTGCAAAACTTTGACATATTTTTCATTAATATTTAGAATATTGAGGGGGAAAATAAATAGTGAAATATGTTGCAAAAATGTTCACACAGAATGGTTAAAATAAACAGGGGAAAATGTTACAAAAAATTTCACACAGAGAGATTTCTATTTATTTCCACTAGCACTACTCTACACTTGTTAAATGTTCAAAACCTGGAGATATCCCAATGAGTTGATAACCAATTGATAAGGTTGTGGGGAGTTCTTATTGCAAAGACAATAAATATATTTTACCAACTTCTCCAAGTTTCCTTAGCAAAGTCATAGAATATCACATGAAATTTCCAGCGGGTTTCAGCCTGTATTTTAACTCAGTCTTTTTTAGTGTGATCAAAGGGAATTTTGTGTTTTTCGTCACTGTTACTATGAGCTGAGTGTACATGTTTTAAAATAGCGTTGATGAGGCAGAAAGGTGCAACAACAAACAAACACTGTAAAAATCGGGACTCAGAAATATAGAAATATGACTTATTCAGAATAGTCACTCTTGCTACATTCGTTATTAACTGAGTCAGATGATGAGTCCTCAGTTAATTGTATTTGTACCGCTAACTATATTTTAGCCATGATTGACTGTGTAGTGCTTTTTTTTTCTTTTACTGTTGCTTAGGCTTGAAATATCATCTTTATAATACATCACACGTACTTATACTGGCATATTGCTTTTGTTGCATAACACCATCTATTAATATAACCTTGGAATGATGTATCAGTCCATTCATTATCTAGCTTATAGTTCTAAATTTTATTTGACAGAGATTTGCTAAACTATTTTGTTAGTGTTCAAATGTAGGCGAGTATATTGTTGGGGGGGGAGGGTTGTTACTGTAGACTTCTGCTCATGGGGAAGAATCTATCTTCCACTCTTTTGGGGTTGGTGCTAAAAAATACAGGGTAAGTCTACACCATGACTAAATACCCATGGCTGGCTCTTGTTAGCTAACTCAGACTACGGGGCTGTTTAATCATGCTGCAGACATACAGGCTCAGGCTGAAGCCCAAAGTCCAGGACCCTCCCACGTTGAAGGATCCCAGAACCTGGGATGCATCCTCATAACAAACATCTGTACTTCAATTAATACACCCCTTGGGCTTGCAAGGCTCAGGCGAAGTCAGCTGACACTGGCCAGTCATGGGTTTTTAACTGCAGTGTAGACATACCCATAGCCACAGTTATCTTTCATCCTAATTCTGATATACAGAAACAGACACAGGAGAGGTAAGGAAGGGCATTATTTTGGCCACATAGCAGCTGGGCTAACTGCTGCTGCAGCATTGCAAATCTGGCTTCCAACCTCTGCTATTTAAAGAGCTGTTGTTTCACTCATTGCCATTGTACAATGCCAAAATAATCAAGGAACAAGTACTGCCATTTTGTCTCCAAATAGAGGCTGGAGGTTAGAACTGGTGATACCAAAGGTCACTGAGCACTGAGGTTGAGTATAGGTGTCTAAATCCCAGTTTTGGAGAGTGTTGGGTCACCTAAGTGGAAGGGCCCAGTCTGGTAGGCATACTTAGAGACTGTGTACTGAATCAGACTTCCTTCAAAATCTGTCTGGAAGAGGTGGACACTTCCTCTTCTATTTTATGTGGCATGGGCTGGTGTCAACTCATTCCCCTAAGAAATGCCTTAGGTTCATGTTCGTGGATTGCTGAACTGAGCTAGGCGTATCCCTGCAGCCTAAACAAAGGGGCCTATCTCCAAGAAAAGGGTGGGGTTTAGGACACACCTCTATTGTCAGCATTTCCTATTAGCTAAGTAAGCTGGTTTTGGTGGACCACATTCTTAGGCACCTATCTCTGCCCAGACATTATATAGGGGGCGTTGGCACCTAACTCAGGTTTTGTGGATTGTGGTGTTGGTCCTCTTATTTTTCTAGACATTCAGCATTGCAATGTCTAAGTCCCTTGGTAGATCCTACCCCGCATGCCCGGATTTCTTTAAGAGGTCTCAGGTTAGGCCCCCACATAAACTGAATTTCCTAAACCCCTAGTCACTTCTGAAAACCCAGATTATGGTGCTGTCTCTCTGGTTTTAAGTTGCCAAATCTCATTAACCAAAAAAAAATAGAACTGCTTTCAATATTTCCCTGTTACCACTCTTCCTTAGAGTTGCCACAGCGATGCTTATTTCATCACCAGTTTAAGGGCCGATGGTTCACACAGAAAAATACTTGAGACTCTTTTGTTATAGATTGTTGAATGTGCATATACAAAGAATTATTTGATTATTGAGTTAAATATATATTTCTTTTCAACTGGAAGATTTTGCTTCAGATCCTTTATATTGTACGTCAGCAGACATTCTGCTCTTGGACACAAAAGGCTAAATTCAACCATGGTAGAAATGGGTACAGTGCTATTGACTTCCCTGCACTTGCTCCCACTTGTACCAGGACTGTATGCAGAGTGTTTCTCTGGAGGATCCAAGGACGGTGAATCATAGCAGCAGATAGAAAACTGCACCTGCCCCTGAGAGACAAAACATGGGTGACTGAAACAGACTACCAGACTGAGAAGCAGTTCCTATGCATCTAACAGAAGCAGAGAAGTGAAGCCAGAAGCTCTTCTAATGAACCTGATCCTGAATTTCTTCTCCCTTTTCAGCATTGAAATGCATTGTTTTAATCCAGGACTATGATTTATCAGTGAAATTCCTAGTGGGTGGCAGAGGTGGGAAAGGGAGCTACTCAAAGCTCCCCAGAGCTGCTGATGGAGGTAAATAGTGTGTCATAACACATTTATCAAATGATAATGGAAACCATATAAATATATACAAGAAGGAACCCATTCCCCAGTGAGATGTTACTGAACATTTTGACCAGTTAAAAAATTATGCATGTCTGGGTTTGTGGTTTGTGGGAGGGCTAGAGGGGAGGATTTCACTGCCTTTATCTCAGCAAATAAATCTCTGGGAAGCCTGAGCAGACAACTGAAATGGATGATCCCATTATGGATCAAGGTGGTGGTATTCTTTTCCTGGTGAGTTTGAGAGAGACCACCCAGTCACTAAGGGATGGGAATGAGACTGTTCAGTTCTGCCTGTGGAGCTTTGAAAGGATCAATCTGCAACCTCTGACATGATAGGGAGGGGAATAAAATAGTTAACTGTGCTTCTCAAATAGCGGCATGACATTAGTCATTTGTCTGAACAAAATCCCTCCACCAGGCTCATTTGGATTCTGGTGTTTTTCCTTCCCCTTGCATGGATTGTCAATGTAGATAAAATAAAGAATGCAAAGTGAGGTAAAATATCTTTGGAAGGTGTGTAATATTTATGCATACATTGGAAGTGAGTTGACATTTGCAACAAATTCTAAGAGAAGAAAATATAAATGCCATATCATTTAAATGTTATAAGTATATGCCACTCTGTTTACAATGTAAGGGCCAGATTTGAAACCCTTACTGACTAGTAGTATCTTACTTCTCAAGTAGTCTCATTGATATCAGTGAGGACTACTCATGGCATAAGCGACCACTGAACATGAATATGGCTTTCAGAATCTGGACTCATATTACAAAACAATACAGAAATACACAGGAAATCAGAGAGAGTGGAATGGTGTTAAATATCTAGTTAAATACATGTATGTGTCCAGTTTCCCAACAATATGTATGTGGAGAGGGGAGATGGAGAGAATTTTAGAATCAGCTTCTTTCAGAGAAAATTATACCGAAGTGCAGTTGGGTACATAATATACGCAGTATTCTTGAAGCCTTGCCAATCCACATCTACTGAAACAGGGGATGAATTTCGGGGTAGGTGGGTGTTCCTTCCATAAAATATTATAAAGAAAGGTGATCATAATTTCCGATCAAAGTTTTTATTATCAAAAATCAACTTTTTAAAATAAAAGCAAAACATCAGGAAAAATTGTTAACCTGATATTTTCCATCTTTTGCAAAATTTTCTATTATACATTGTTGATCAAAGTTGATTTTGAATTTTTTTGTTTACCAAAAGTTGACTTTTCATACTGAAAACTGGGATTTTCAGTAAGTTAAACATTATTTTAATAACAATTTCAGTAAACATTTTTGGTAAGAAGTACCATGGAGAGATGGAAAAGGAGCCCATTCTGAACCCTGTGAGACATTTGGAAACTTTTCATTAAATCATTTGCCCATTCTTTGATCACCTCTAATAGGCTTACAACATCTAGGCCAAACGGACTTTGTATTCCTAGAAATGAAGTCTTTTGGACAATGCATGAAAATAAGATGCTGACCACGTGACCAAGAAAGTTCGCAGAACCCCATTTCTTATGAATAGATATGTTAAGACCAATATTCAGGCCAAATTTCAACTTTGGTACTTAATATTGCACCAAAATATCCCCATAAGTTTCAATTAGATGCAATCGTCTCCATTTATTGCCTTAATCTGTATGCAGTGTTTCTGTTTGCATTGCTGAACATGTGCAGTGTTTCACCGCAGAGAATGTTGCATTTTTATTGTGGGTGAAAAGATTCTTTTATACAGTTTAAGGAATGATTCTCATCCCGATGCAGAGGCTGAATAACTAGGGATTGTGCAGGGTCCAAAGATGAGACAAAATAGAAAGAATACTTATCTTTCCAAGGGCATAGGGCATCCAAACAACATGTCCACAATTAATACTATAAACCATTGTCTATAGTAGCAATTGTGACCTTTCTATGAGATTTGTAGCCAGTGGACCTGACCCTGGTACATTCCCAGCTTGTCCAAAGCAACTTGCTATGTTCCCAGTATGCTTCTGTGGATTGAGCTGAGTGGATACTTATTTTTGGCTGCTCCATGGCCTGGCAAATCCATGCAGCCTACCCTCGGCCTGTCCACAGCTGAGAGCTATAGGTGCTCAGCCACTGTCATGATGAGTGCTATAGAAATGGCAAAAAATAAATGTCAGATGAAATTGTTTCTGAAGCGCATAAGGGAAATGTCTTGAGCAGGGCTACTGAACTTTGGAAGCCCCAAGGGCCACAATGATACTCTCAGCACATGCCGAGGGCCGCAACTTAAGTGTGGTTGCATATACATGCAAATATATATGCAAATAGCTTCTTTCACACTGACGGGCATGAATACAAAGATTAAGGCAAGACTACACAACACTCAGGCCCCACTTAAGTCAGTTCTGCTGATATTAATAAAATGCAATATTTACCCGATTTCCACCCATATGAAAGCACTTTTAATGAGCAATGACAGTCCAGGAATTTAACTACTAAAATGCAAATCAACAGAAGACCATTATATTGAGTCACCGTTGTGGAGCATATTCCCAGTGGAGGCCATGTTCAAAGGATCCCACCCACTGGCCATGTATTGAGCCCAACGTAAACCCAAACCGCACCACAGGTCGCAAACAGGCCATGTGTTGAGTAGCCCTGGTCTTGAGGATAATATACAAGGAGGGGTCTGTACCTGTACCAGCCCAGGGTAGTGGTGGCGAGGGACTCTGTCAATCGTGCCCTGCAACCTGGAATGCTTTACAGTGCCGTGCAATAAGACCTCCCACCTAGGATGCTCACAAGCAGCCTTCCATTATGCAAGCTGCACCTTGAGCATTTGAGTGCAAACTGCCAGTTGCACCCTAGTTCTCACATTGGTTTTATTGCAGTTTGTCCCCAGTCTCAGATCTTCCCCCAGAAAAATATGTCCTGTAATTCCCAGCCCTCTCCTCGATGATGCAAATACATTAACTCCATTATTTCTTTAAGGGCTTAATATGCCTGTTTTATTATTTTGAATAGAGTCCAGCCTCTCCAATTTAAACACACCGGATTAGATAAAACAGTAAAACAACTTTACTAGCTATAAAGAGATAGCTTTTAAGTGGGTACAAGTAATGAGGCATAAAATTCAGAAATGGTTTCAAGAAAAATAAAGATTAAACATTTACTAGTATTTACTGAAGAAACTATCATAGTTGCAAAACAAACTTTCTCACCGCATGCTGTAGCAGACTACTGATTCTGTAAAACTTTCAGGTTAGGGCCTCACCCCCATATTGTTTCCTTTTGTCTTCTCAGATGCGGTGACCAGAAGATGGGCCAGGAGAAAGAGAGAGGTGACTTGGTGTGTTTGTTCCTCATTCCTATAATTTTAGTCCCCTTCTTGAAAAATATTTCTAGCTGATGCACAGGAGACAAAGGGTATGTCTAGACTACATGGCTCTGTCACCATAGCCATGTAGATTAGTTTACTAGACATACCCAAATGAAACGGCGATTTAAATAATCGCCGCTTCTTTTAAATTAAAATGGCTGCCGCGCTGTGCCGATCAGCTGTTTGGCGGCACAGCGCTGTAGTCTGGACGCTCCGTGGTCGACATCAAAGGCATTTGTCGAACTCCCTGGTATGCCTCGTGGGATGAGGTTTACCGGGGAGGTCGACAAATACCTTTGATATCGACCGCGGAGTGTCCAGACTACAGCGCTATGCCGCCAAACAGCTGATCGGCACAGCGCGGCAGCCATTTTAATTTAAATGAAGTGGCGATTATTTAAATCGCCACTTCATTTGGGTATGTCTAGTAAACTAATCTACATGGCTCTGGCGACAGAGCCATGTAGTCTAGACATACCCAAAGAGTCTATGTGGGAAAAAGGAAACTCCATGCTGGGTTTTTGCTAAAATGTAGATTTTTGTCCCAGTCCCCTTCCTTTTCAAACAATGGCCACTTCGCAGCAAATGGCTGATCGGCCTTATTGACACTTGGCTGAGATGTGAGCTTGCCCTTTGTCTCTGGGAAAAACACTTCAGCCATGATTTCAGCTTATGATCATAACTTTACATATAGGCTGTGTCTACATTGGCAAGATTTTGCGCAAAAGTGACTGCTTTTGCGCAAAATCTTGCCACCTGTCTACACTGGCTGCGAGTACTTACGCAAGAACACTGACGTTCTAATGTATAAAATCAGTGCTTCTTGCACAAATACTCTAACACTCCCACTCAGGGATAAGCCCTCTTGCGCAACTGTTCTTGCACAAGAGGCCAGTGTAGACAGGCAACGTTAATTTCTTGCGCAAGAGAGCATCTAAACTGGCACGGATGCTTTTGCGCAAAAGCACATCTCTTGCGCAAAGGCACATGCCAGTGTAGATACTCTCTTACTCAAATACTCTAACACAAAAACTCTTGCGTTTAAGAGTATTTGCGCAAAATCTTGCCAATATAAACGTAGCCATAGTGTTGTTATGAGCATTGTGTCGTGATACTATTGATCAGCAAGTAATGAGTTTTTAAATGATACCTTACAAGGCAAACCTTGTAAACACACTTATAATAGTGTGTAGGGTGCAAACAATAAGGTGTAGTCTGTGTATTATTGCTCATAAGGACCATATACATTGTATACATGAACCATACTATATGTACACAGGGCCAAATTATGCCCATGCCTCTAAGGTCTTAACATAGGAAAGAGGGCGGGTTTTGGGTGGAAGAGGTGCTTCAAGTGTTAGCACGAGGAGTGCATTGGTGAACCAGGGGCAAGTTGAGAGCAGTGACTATCTGGATAGTCACACTTTTTCTGTCTCCCCTCCCCATTAAATCTCAGCAGAGGCCATCCTGCTCATTGGGTTGCATTAGTCTTTGTAAAGGGTTCCTCCTGCCATCCATGCATCTGCTCAGCCCCTTCTCAGCATCTGGATTTCCCCAATTCTGAATACAGTATGAACATCCCAAATATGTGAAATGCATGCTTACTACTTTTGTATAGTGTCATGTAAGAACTGGAAGAAACTGTTGTTAATAATATTAGATTTAAATCATGATGTGAAGTGGAGTGTATGCCCCGCACTGAAGCAGGTGGGGCTAAGACCCTGTGGGCTGAGGAAGTCTCGCCCCTTCACCCAGACTGGGCATGCTCCAAATACCGGGGCAGTATAAAAGGCAGCAGAGCACCTCAGTCTGGGCTGGCCAGCGAAGGAGTAGGACCTCCAGCCACAGCTCCTGAGCTGCTGCAGCCAGTAACCCCAATGGTGGGAACCGGCGATGTGGGAGATGGCCGCAACGCAACCCCTGCAGAGTTCCAGGGAGAAGCTGCTGCTGGAGGACCGGAAGACCCAGCTACCACGTGGGATGTTGATCCGACCGAAGTGGTAGGAAGTAACCCAGGGAGGGTGCTGGAGCAGCCTCTCCCACTCAGGTACACTCGGCATGTTTCGGCCGGATTCCCTGCCAAGGGAGTGGCAGACCGGTCTGCTGCTCACAGGACCCTGGGTTGGGACCCAGTGGAGCAGGGTGGGCCTGGGTCCCCCTACTAGGGCATTAGCTCCAACTGCACTGACTCTGGCTAGTAGGCAATAGTACCCTGAACTGAGGGCTATTTATTGACTCTGGCCAGTAGGCCACACAGTCCTGGATCAAAGGGGTATATACTGACACTGGCCATTGGGCCACACTGCCCTGAAAGCAGAGCCGCTTATGGACTCGGGGTTACCCTGAGACCAGGGAAGTTCCGCGGACTGTAGAGACGGCCAGCTGCCTCGTGGCTGAGGAGGTGGCATCTGCACCCTGAAATATAGTCACCCCAGAGACGGGGAGTGCATACACTGGTACACATGTGTTCAAGGATTTTTATGTGAGTGGGAGGAGGTGTCCCTACACCAAAAAGCATGCAATCTAAGACCATTTTCCTACAGTCACTTATGCAGGTGTTTAATTTTTCACCCAGATGCAATGAAACAGAGAGAACTGTTCTGGGAGGGAGGCTTCAGGGATTATGAATGATGAGAAGGGAGGAGGGGGCTGTGTGAACAAGGGTGAGTCAAGATGGGATTTGAAAGAGGAGAGTGAGGGCCACTGGCAGAGGAGACCAAGGCAGCTATTCAGATTGATGTTGAATCACTGTTTATTGACATGGATGTGACATTAATGGAAAGGATTTGGGGAAGAATAGTTACAAGATAATAGGTATGTTCCTTTTCAAAACACCTTGCATGCAAGAAATAATATGTAGACTTTGATATAATAACTTAAAGTGACATCTTTTGGTTTCAAAGAAAATTCACGGTCAGAAACAAGGAATGCCACAATCACCTGTTTTCTTTTTTTCCCCCCCTTGAAAATTTATTTCTGAAAGTCGTTAAAATTCAGATCCCATCATTTATAACAAATGATGTGAAGTGTTAGGTACAGTACTTGGAGTATATGTTTGTTAAAATGAAGGAAGAGACCCTTCCAACACTTTGGGATTTTATGAATGATTTACATCTGGTGCTAAAGTTCATAAATGAAACGTGGGGGAACCAGATGCTTCATTTCTTGACTGCATCGTGTCTGCACATACTGATGGTGAATTGAAAACAGGACTGTCTCATAAATCAACAAAATCTATTTTTGTACTCTTGATTTCCATTCCGAACATCCATATAACACCCAAACAAATGTGGTAAAATTGGTTTTTTGAGAAACCCTTTATGTTTAGTAACAGTGTGGACATGTTAATAAAAAAGAGAGGGGGAGGGAGAACCAGTTTTCAGACTAAACGAGCCTAGAATGAATGACTATTCCTGGAGATCCATACAGAAGGTATTGTACTTAGGAAAACTGATGGAACAACTGAATGGAATCACTAGGCAGATTCTTGGATTTCCTAAAAGGACTGAGATAGGTGAAGCAAGGAAATAATAGCTTCAGATTTCCCAGCACTGGGCTTTGGAAAAGGGCTTAAGGACAACTTCTGCCCTCCTGTTACAGATAGGGATAACTCAGGACAAAATCAGACCCTAAGTTTGGATGTGGAGTTGGAGGATCACTCACGTATATTCCCACTGAGATACATTTTGCTCCTTTGTTCATCTATGCTTTGGGACAATGGCCTTTGCTTGCTATAGTATGGGTTCAATCCTTTCTGAGTTAAATCTCATTAACTGCCACACACAGAAGTTTTGCCCAAGTAAGGACAGCAGGATTGGACTTAATTTAGAGTATGTTACTGGTTTATGATCAAAGTATCTCATACATGCCAATTTTTTTACTCTAGTTAATATCCCAAATCTCACCCCTCCAAATCCTAAAAGTACTGTGTCAAAAATGTCTAATATGTGAAATACTTCAAATACCTGTGATTTTAATTTGAAATGCCTTTTGAGGAATGGTAAAAATGACAGTAATATGATTAGACAGCTACTCATTGAAAGCACATGCAGGTCTTGATGGTTCTGTTAACAATTTCAAACAAATACTTATTTTCTTTACATCCATCCTGCACATTCAGCATAGGCGGGGTGGCAGATGTGAGTCTTCGTGAGGGATTTAAATGAGGTGAGTGAGTTGGCTTGGAGAAGGTGTCCCAAACATAAGGGATAACATGGAAAAAGGTCCAGAGACATTTGTGAGGGTATCAAGGCTGACTTTGCTGGTGGAGCAGAGAGGTTGATGTATGAGACACGGTGGTCAAGGAGGTGAAGTCAGGGAGTAGACAGACTATTTTAATGTACAGTCTGTTTTAACTAGATGAAACTCTTACGACCTAATTTTTCTCCGAGTGAATCAATGGAAGTTTTGTCTTTGATTTAATTCGGAATAGGATCAAGCATCCCCCCACCACTTAATACACTGAACTTCACACCCTCTTTCACATTGAGAAGGAGTTACTATAAGCGACAGAACTGTTCTCTATTCCTCTTAGTTCAAAATATGTCCCTAACTAATACAATTTGCTATATGTCATAAAACACAAAGGAAAGCACTTTTCATGCCAAATATCAGAAAAGTGCTCTTTTTTTCCTCAACTGCAGAAGTAACAGAAATGATGCATTCATTTTAAATTCCATTCATGTAAGCCCTAATAAAAGCTATTATAAAATACAATTGTGTGGAGACAAAAAGAGAGATAATATCACTATAGCTCAATATAAAATTTAAGTAATTAAGACATGAAAACTATTACGCAATTTACTATGAATGCCATATGAATAATAACATGTTTAACCATTTCGCTGCTAGTGTATTTTTTACAGAGCTTTTAGAAATTGTTTGAGGTACACATATTGCTAAAGGTCTAAATTCCATATCATTTTAATATGTTGCTGTGAAAATTAATCTAGTTAGATTTTTTTTCCAGGTACTTTGTATATGTATTTTTAGACATGGGTGCAAATATGGCACTATGCCACACATTAGATTCTATTTTGAAAAAGCTCATTTGTGCATGATTTGGGCTATGGCTATAAATAATACAGCACCATCATTATGTAGTGGGAGTAGAGTCAATAGTATTTTAGCAGTGCAAGCCTAATCAGCTGCAGAATAGTCATGCGTTCCCCTGCAGACAGACTGATGGATCCATAGATGAAAACAGAGAAAGAAAGGTGGTAGTTTTTAAAGTATATAATCTATATGCATGTTTCTTGCACTGTGTCAGAAAGAATCTCTGTTTCCTCTTCTCCAGCTAGCTTCAGCAATCCCACTAGGAACAGTTGTGGGGGACCCTAGTCCTCAGGGACAGATTTTCTCCTGGCCCATAGAATGTTACAGTTCTGTGTCTCTGGTATAGATATTCTTACCTCACAGCTGACGTATACAATGCAGTCACACATGCATATATCATACTGCTTAGCAACAGTTAGCAACATCTGCTCTATGATCTAACATTTCTATTTTTCACATCATGATTTTTTTTTTTACTTTCATGCTGAGACTCATAACAACTTATTTGCTTCATTTCAGATGTCAGTGCAACCCAGTCGAAGGCATTATCCTAAGTAGCTGGAATTGGCAATTGGTGCTGGTGATTCAGTAGGTGGCACTCTTCCCTTTAAATCAGTACTGAACCAATGCCCCAGCATAGAATAGGTTACAGTAGTAGCCTCCAAAGGGGCTATGCTACAGATCCAGCTTGCTTACACTGTGAGGAGCTGCTGCGCATCAATGGCTTGTACTCCTCTGTAGGTACTTCATGGGGATTTGGGGCAAGATTTCCTCTAAGCTGCGCAGCAGCACACCCTGCAGCTGCTTAATCAGCCCTGCCCAATGAGGGTCTCAGTGGTCCAGGCACGGAGCTGCCTGACTGGGTGGAGCTGATTAAGCTGCTGCGGAGCTGTGAGGAACCTTGATTTTGGGTCACTCTCCTCTTGCCTGCCCTAATGGCATCATCCATGCTCCATATGCAGAGGACCAAAGCAGGGTTTAAGTGGAGAGGATGGGTTTTGCTGAGCTCCTCTGCACTTGAATGACTTTCACCCTTAGAATCAAATTCTGCCCATGGTTGCACATAACTTGCATTAAGCACCAAAAAACAGATGACCTAGAGTGGCAGAGATTAATATATCCTGGTATGTTTTGTGCCTGCAACTTCCCAAACAACATAGTGAACAAGTTGAGTGATCCTTGGGATAATGTTCAATAAGCAATAAGGTCTTATAGTTAAGAGGAAACTTATGGGGCACAAGGGAGTCCTGGATCTTGGTTCTGGTTCTAACAGTGCAATTTTGGGCTTGTCCCTTAGGTCATCATTTTCAAGTGGCCACTATTCTAGGGGAACTTGAGGATGCTTGGACCAGACTTCCAGATGCTGAGTACCCACAGCTCTGGTCTATGAGAGAGAGAGTGTGCTCAGAACTTGAGAAAAATCAGGTACTATATGTCTCAATTTAGAAACTGTTGGCTTAAATTCCTCTCTGCCTCAGTGTGTCTGTCTGTAAAATGGGAAGCATAACACTTACCTATTTTGAAAGACAGGTGCATTGTGAGGCATGAATATGTTTGTAAAACACTTGGACAATCTTGAAGGAAAAGCACTGTATTAGTGTACAGCACTATATCAATATAATGAGATATTGCTTTATGGATTCAGACGCTTAGATTGTTCAGGATTGTTGGGGCAAAGACTGTATCTTCATGTGTTTTTGTTCAGCTCCTTGCATAACAGGCCCTAGTCCTGATTGGGCACTATAATTATTAAATAATATTATGAATATGCACCAATTTATATTTTTAGGTTATAAATGGGCCAGGCAGTCATTTGAATTTATAGATAACACTACCAATATTGGAAGGCCAAAAAATAGGCCTATGAAGTTTTAATTTTGCAATTGTTCATGCTCATCATGAAATTGTAATGGCTATGATTATTTGTCAGCAGAGTATGCCCAGCTCTGCTCACATGTGTAATCTAGTTAAAGTCTGTATCATGACTGGTGAGACAGAGTTGGTGCCAGCTGTTTCATTTGATATAGTAAATTGTTTGATCAAAAAGGTGATAAAATATAGTTATGTTAGGAAAAGTCAGTCACATACAAAACTGAGAGATACTTGAGTCTACATGACAATGAATGTGTACTCATCCTGGGGGCTGTTAGTCCAAATGGGTCATGAACAAATCAGTGGGAAGCCTTGCAACCATTCCCTTTATGGCTAGATAAGAGAAGGGTCTCAAAACTTTTTGACTTTGGGAAAGATTTAGAAACACCTGTTTAGAGGATATAACACAGAAGGGTTCTGTTCTTAATTCTACATCTAACCTTTGGTATAACCTTAGGCAGATTCCTCTCCATCACTGGTGCAGCAGCACTTCCACTATCTGTGACATGGAGGTAACAATACTGAGACACCTTTGTAAACTGTTTGAATGTATAATGGATGAAAAGGGTCAAATCTGAAGAAGAAAAAAAAGCTAAGTGTTATATCTTTATGAAGCTACAAGGAATGTTCAGCCACTCAGACTGTTCCACTGACTCAATGATCTGACATCTCTGTTTGGAGAAACAATGCTTTTACAGTAGATCATTGTTTTGTCTCTATTTGGAGTAGGGGTGTGTGTGTGAGAGTGGAAGTTATTTTTAAGGCTTTATCTTGAAGAGAATTTTTTTTAAAACCCCCAAAACTCCAAGGTATTTATAATAAATTAACAAAGGCTGTTGCTGAGTGTTACATATTCTCTATCTTGCCAAGTCTGCTTTGCCTCACTGCTTCATGGTCTTTTTCATCAGGCCCAAATTGCTGACAGAATGACACTCTAATAGGAAAAGACATCGTTTGGAACAGTTATTAATATATAAAAAGGACCAAGTTAGTAAAGGGTTAGCCATCTATATGTCCAAGTTCAACAAGACACAATTAGGGTTGCATTATCTCTCTCCCTGGAGCACACGTGTAAATTTATGAAGCTTAGGAAGGAGGCCAATTTAGCTCTAAATGTATCTTGTTTAATTTGGACATTGAAATGGTTAATACATTTAAAAATAGATATCAGTCTTTATATACAGTAGCTTAGATTTTTCCTAACTTGGCAGTTAATGCATAATAAATACTTTTGATCACATATTACTTTTGTATTATTTATCATTGTAATTGTGTTTGAGGATTTATTTATTCATATCACATCGAGGAAAAGGCATATTATTAACAAAGGGCCATATGCTCTCCTTTGTATAGAAATAAAGGTCCAGAAAGGGCTAAGTACTATGAAATTGAGCTGTGTAAGGTAATACTGTTGGGCTATTCTGTCACCAGGAAATTGTTTGTAGTAACCATTGGTGTGGCTAGAAACGTCTCATAAGACATTTTAAAATTCAGAAGAAAACAAAGCCTATGGCGGAATGGGAAGATGTGGAACATTGTGCTCCTATACTGATGGCAGAATCTGGATTAAGCTACACAGCTCCTGTGAACACGCAATGAATTGGACCTCACATTTTCCCCTGCCCCCCGCTCCCATTTTGACCCATGGTCCCTGTATGCTCTCAGATTCAATTAAACAATTCTATATATGTGATACTTCCCAGCAGTTCTGGGTCTCTGTGTTCTGTGCTTTTTTTATTTAGCTTTAATTTTCCCTAAATGTCTTCTAAGAGCCCAGTAAGCAGTGGAAGGCTTGTAATGCTGCTAGACAATATTGATCTCCCATGTTTTGGCAAATTCTGTGGTTCGTCACTGGTCAGGTCCCAAAAGTGCTGGACTAGAGAGGTTCAACCTGTATTACAGGGGTAGCCAACCTGTGGCTCTTGAGCCACATGTGGCTCTTTGCTCACAGAAATGTGGCTCTCAGGGTTACGGCTTGTTCGGAGACACATGCCCGCTTTGTGCACGTGCCCCAGTTCCTAGAGGGAGAAGTGCGTGGCTGTGTCGGTGGCAGCTCCCCCAGGCATTGGGTTAGAATGGGAGGGGCCTGGCTCTGGGGAGGGCATTGGGTTAAAGTGGGGGGAACTGGGGGTGCCTGACTCTGGGGGAGGGATGTGTGGCTCTTTGCACTACTATCCACAGCTCTTTTGGCTCTTCGTGTCTAACTGGTTGGTCACCCCTGCTGTATTAGCTATCCTCCAGTCATGTTAGTAAAGGGGCTAATTTAAGTGATAGCTCACATACCACAGTTAGTAGTACTATAGTTTTGTATTTGAATTCCTTCAGTATTTGATGAACACTACCTACTCCTGGTGAGTTATTATTGTCTAACTTTTTTAATTTGTTCCAAAACCTCCTCTGACACTCAAATGAAGGATAGTTCTTCAGAATTGTCACCTAAAAAGAACAGCTCAAGTGTAGGAATTTCCCTCATGTGCTCTGCAAAGAATTAATTTCACTTCTCTGGAACAGACTTGCTTTCCTTGCATGCTCCTTTAGCACCTGGATTGTCCAGTGGCCCCTTGATTTTTTTTCCAGTGTTCCAGGGTCTGATTTACTTAAAAATATTCATAGCTCTTGTGTCTTTTAGTAGTTACTCTTCAAATTTATTTTGGCCTCCCTAATTATACTATGAAATCATTATAATAATTAAATGTTAATTGTCTTACTCCTAAACTCCTGCTGCTTTTTTCCTGCAATCTATAGATTAGCATTTTGCTCATATTGTAAATGGGCATCCATTGTGAACCAAACAATATTTAAGTTGCACATGATCAAGCAGTGTGAGATGTGTCTCATGCCCCTTGCCTGCCAGGAGTCTGTGGAATAGCTTTTAGTGACCTGCCTTTACTCGCAGACCTAGAGAAAATAGTGTGTGTGTGTGTGTGTGTGTGTACATATATCTCTACTCACACTAATTATATATATAAACTCTTCATGTATTTTTTTCATTTATCTCTCTCTCTCTCTCTCTCTCCCTCTGTATGTATATGTGTGTGAATATATAAAAATTCCTGCAGGATGACAGAGTGATGTCATCACATCACTCTATGTCCACAGGAGCCAAGCCCCACCCACTCCAACCCTGGCTCTCCCCAGGGCCCACGTGGAGAGCTGGGACTGCTACGGCCAGTGTGGGAGAGGGGGGGCGAGAGACTGGGTTGCCGCAGCCTCAGCCTGGCCCTTCCAGGCAGCTGAGCAGAGGAAGGGGGCTGAGAGACTGGGGTTGGCACAGCCTTGACCCCAGGCCTCCCCAACGGCTGGGGGGTGGAGGGGCCCAAGAGACTGGAGCTGGCATGGCTGTGTGTGTGTCAGGGTTGGGGAGGGGAGGAGAACTGGGGCTGCTGTGCCAAGACCTCGACCCTCCACTCCCCAGGGGCTGGTGCCAGGAGACTGGGGCTGGCGTGATCTCGGCCTCAGCCCTCTCTGGCAGCTGGGGGAGGTGGCACAAGAGACCCAGCAGCTGGGGGAGAGCCGGGGCTGCCTACCCCCAGAGGGGGGTGCAGCCTCCTAGTATGTGTATATCACATTTATTATGGTGACCGGTATGGCACAGATTTTCATTAGAGAACCCACATGACTTTCTTTGGCAGCCTGCTATGTAGATACCTGACTCCAGAGATTTCTGTAATCTTTATGTACCTGCATGCTCTCTGCTAGTTGGCATTCAGAGGTCTTTGAGTCACAACAGCAAGGTACAGATTGTAGCTGATAGTAAAATAAAGCTGCTGAGTGAGTTGGAAGATGATGATGTTATTCACAAGTAGCAGATGCATTGTTGCTTGGGGGTCCTTAATTCTTTTTTGAGGCCAATGCAGGAGTCAGGGCATGGTGTGGAGGGTGCAGGAGTCAGGCCAGGGAGTTGGGAAGTGTGGAGGTGCAGGAATGAGGGTTTGGGAATGAGGAGGGGCAAGGGAGGGGGATGGAGTGCGTGGGAGGGATGGAGTGAGGGATCAGGGGTGAGGAGTGGCTCAGGGCTTAGGGTGCAGGAATGAGGGCAGAGGGCTAGGAGGTGTGGGGTTGGGGGCTCAAGGCAGGAGGTCAGGGCTGCAGGAGTCAAGGCAGGGGGCTGAGAGGTTAGAGCTCAGGGCAGGGGACTCAGGGCAGGAGGTGGGAGATGTAGGAGGCTCAGGGCAGGGGGTGGACCTGCAGGAATCAGGACAGTAGAGGGTGGCTCTGAGCTGGGGGTGGGGTGCAGGGGGTGGGGTGCAGGAGGTAGGGCAAGTAGTAGGAGGTGCAGGACTCAGGGCGGGGGGGACGACTTATGATAGATGGCTAGGAGGTGGGGGTTGGTGAGGGTGGTGCTGCTCTGGTGGCAGCTCCTCCCGGGGAGCCTGTGGTGGTGGGGTCCCTGGCCCTTGAGGCTCTGTCCCCAGTCGAGCTGTGGGGCCGAGGTCTGGGGTTAACAGGTTTGGCCTGGGGCTTTCGGGCAGAAAGGCCCCTTACTTAGACCAGAAGCCTGCAACATGCAGAGCCCTGGTCGCAGTTGGCCACTCTCCTACTGGTGCAATTGTCCCCCTGTGGTCACTCTGCAGTATAATCCCCTGTGCTTGCTCCCCCACTGTGGTCACTCTGGAGCATAACTGTCCCTGCTATCAGTCCCCTCTTCTAGGGTTGCCAGATGGTTTCAACAAAAATACCGGACACACTTGACATTACATCACAATCTACATTACATCTTATTTAGAAAATACTGGACATTTATATTTTCTCATTTCTATTTTTTCAATTTGTTTCCCGAACAGAAAGCTCAAATACTGGACTCTCCGGTTCAAAACCGGACACATAGCAACCCTACCTTTCTGTGTTATGGAAAACAATCAAATTCCAGGAACATCCCATTGTATTGGCACAACCAAACCCTTGACATGCTTTAAAGAGGAAGATGCATACTAAATTTGGTGGTCCTAGCTTATCGTTTAGGAGGAGCTCTTGGGCAAATGGACTCGCAGACTGACGGACAGACAGACAGACGCACATTTCTAAAATATATTGTAAGATTACTGAGAAAATGAGAGGGATATAGGGAGAAACAGTAAGAGACATGGTAAGCTTAAACTGATGACTAATAATCTAGGAAGACAATGGCAGGAAGACAAGCTGAGATTTTACTTTGGACAGTACTAGAGGGATCTAGAGCAGAGCGGTTAGCCTAGTTCTGGGTGTTGTAGGGCGTTTCCCCTGGGAGGAGAAATCAGTAATGAAGTCTGGTGTTTCTTTGAGACAATCCTGTTGATTTACAAAGAATATCAAAGTCCTCTTTCTCTGAACACAGCAGGAACCAAACAGGAAACAGTTTCTTTGCTTGCATTTCTAAGCTGTGTTCAGTCCACACAGTCCACCCAAGCTTTAGGCTTTTCTCGGGGCTGCACAATCTGTGCTTATTCAGGCTGCATTTGGTGCTTTCTCACTCAGATTCTCTGGTCTTTCTGCCTCTTTCATGAACACACAAGTTGTCAGGAATCAATACACAGAGAAACCCCTCCACCCACTTAGGCCTTGCATGTACCTTTGTTTGGGTGGTACTATGTGCCTGTGATTGGGGGTGGAGGCTGTTATTGCTTCAGTTATCTGATTTCATAAAGTGTTTCTTACCGTTATCTGAACTGGGAGTTAGTTATGTCTGTCTCCCTTATAGTGCTGGTTTCAACGAGATTTCGCTCAAACCATAACAATAGTCTAATCTGTATTTTTGAATGAGATCACTCAAAAGTAGAGAAGGGTAGCGTGTTAGTCTGTAACTGAAAAAACTTAAAACATAACGAATAGTCTTGCAGAACCTTAGGGACTAACAAAATTTGTAGATGGTATCATGAGCTTTCGTGGGCACAACCCACTTCTTCAGACAGGCCAATCCTTGCTTGCAGACAACCCCCTAACCTCAAACAAATTCTTTCCAGGAACCACACAGCACACCACCATCATACTCACCCAGGAACCTACCCCTGCAATCAACTCCAGTGCCAAGTCTCTCCACACACCTATCTATACAAGTGACATCATTGCAGGACCTAACCACAAAAACCACCACATCAGAGGCTCATGTAATTGCACATCCACCAATGTGATCTGTGCCAGCAATGCCCCCTGCCATGTATATTGGCCAAATGGGACAGTCTGTACGAGAAAGGATTAATGGACACAAATCAGATATTTGAAAAGGTAACACACAGAAACCTGTTGGGGACTGCAACCGGGAGGGGGAAAGGCACCCCGGGGTGGGGCCCTTCCCCCGCCTCCCATCACCCTGCCCTCCCAGGCATCACTCTTAATGTCCCGAGCTCGCGGGGCCGCCAATCAGTAAATGGGGTTGATCCACCAGCATCCGCCCACTAAATCCCCTTCGGTGCAGTCCTTGCTGGGTGATACACAGGGAGGGAAGGTAGGAGGGCCCGGCCCAGAGCACTAAGGACCAGGATGTATTCCCAGGTCCGGTTGGTGGGGTCTCGACCCACAACGCACCAACCCACGGGCTTTTCCAAGAGCCGTGCCCTAGGCCGCTTCCTACCTTCGTCTGCTGCTCGCTTCTGCCTCCTTCCGCTCCGGAGTACGAACCTCCTCCTCTTGCGCTGGCGCCGCTCCTTTTGAATGTCCCGCTGGCGCCACGTCCAACATGGCGAGGGCCGGGCCGTGGCTGTCAGCCCCTCTCCCTTTCTGCTCCTGAGGGCGGGCGCCCTGGCTGGCATCCCCTACAGCCGCGGAGCATGCGCGGCAGAGCCGGCTCCGGGCCAGCACCGCTGCTTCTCCCCAGAAGATTGGGGATGGCACGGCTGCCGTGTGAGGTGCCCGGGTGATCCCGTCACAGGGACCATTTTAACTTGCCCAGGCACTCATTAATGGATCTCAAAGTTACTGTATTATTGTAAGCCAATTTCAAAAACAAGCTTGAAAGGGAGGCTGCAGAACTTCATTTCATTTACATGTCTGATACCTGCTGCAGAGGTCTAAACAAAGACCTTGCATGGATGGCTCGCTACATTCCACATCTTAATGACATAAAAAACCAAGCACCGGGTACTTAAGAGCATTTAGTACCATCTCTATTAGCTTCATTTAGCATGAACACTCTAAATGACCATTTTTTCCCTTTTTTTGCCTTTCTTTTCCTTCTCTTCCCCTGTCCCCTCTCCTTTTCTGCTATTTATTTGGAACCTGGACTTCTTAACTCCATTCATCTGAAGAAGCGGGTTGTGCCCACGAAAGCTCATGATACCATGTACAATTTTATTTAGTCTCTAAGAGTATGTCTACACTAGCCCCCTAGTTCAAACTAGGGAGGCTAATGTAGGCATTCGAAGTTGCAAATGAAGCCCGGGATTTAAATATCCCGGGCTTCATTTGCATCTTCGGCGCTGCCATTTTAAATCCCCTTAGTCCGAACTCCGTGCCCGCGGCTGCACGCCGGCACGGGTAGCAGGCAGTTCGAATTAGGATCTCTAATTCGAACTACCGTTACTTCTCGTGGAACTACCTACTCCGTGCCGCATGTAGCCGCGGGCACGGAGTTCGGACTAAGGGGGATTTAAAAATGGCAGCGCCCGGGAAGATGCAAATGAAGCCCGGGATATTTAAATCCCGGGCTTCATTTGCAACTTCGAATGCCTACATTAGCCTCCCTAGTTCGAACTAGGGGGCTAGTGTAGACATACCCTAAGGTGCTGCAAGACTATTTGTTATTTTTAAAATTTTTTGAAAAAGTAGGTGATGGGTGGGATGAGGCAGATCACTGAAGGAGAAGCTAAAAGAGTGATTAGAGAGAGGATGGAGTTGCAAAAGCTGAAGGGAGATAAGATTTCACAAACAGGACAACATTTAAGTGTCAAAAGTAGCTGAAAGGCCCAGAGGGGTAAGGGAAAATCAGACCTTGAGAATTGGCTAGCAAGAGCTCCTTAAAAGCTCTGAAAGCAATTTCAATGAAATAAAGACTGGAAAGGAGTCTAAGATTGAACTGAAGGATAATAAAACCAAACAAATGTAGGCAAAAGAAGAGATGGGGTGGCAGAAGGTGCAGGTAAGATTAGACATGTGTTTTTTTTTTATGATAGGAGAGACTTTTTTGCTATATATTTTACCATATAAAGCACAACAATGTCTAGTCAAACAAATTTTGCAAGAGAGAACAGAGACCCGTGTTACAGACAATACTCTGAAGTTGTAATGTTTGGACTTGTCTATACTCTGGACTCACCATCTCAGTCCCTCCTGTAGAGATTCAATAACCAGAGCGTATTCCTCCCCACCTTCCCCCCACCCCCCCAGCCTCCCCATCCCACAACTTGATGATGCCATTGATAATTACCATAATCTGTTTAGTAAAATGTTTTATTTTTTGTCTATAATGAATAATTCCTAAAATTGAAAAAGGAAAGGAAAATGCTTGGTTAAATTTTTTATTATTTTGTGTCACACCAATAAAGGCTTAACTTTTTTCTCCAATCATTTTTTTTCCAATAGGGAAGAAATAAAGAGTTTAATACTTTCAGGAATATAAGATGAGATTCAAATAGATACAGCAGAATGCAGCAATCACCGCCCATGCATTCCTCTCAGGCATGTCACTGTTATTAAACAGGGCCCACTTTTATTAAGAATCTACTGCCATCAGAAAGGGAAACTGAGTAATTTACTATCCATCCCAAAGCATACCTAGATCTATCTGAACTCGATGGAACAGGATGGGAATATAGCATTACCCAGGATTGAGGACAGACTTCACTGGGCCTGCAGGGGTCCCGCTCCACCCCTCCAAAAGGGGCGGGGCCTCAGAAGGATGGGGTAGGACTGAGGCTAGTTTCCCCCAGCCAGTCCTACAGCACTTCCTGGGGCTGCGGCGGCAATTTAAAGGTCCTGGATTCCGCTGCTACTAGAGCCCTAAGACCTTTTAAATTGCTGGCCCCCCCGGCGGCTGCCCTCTCATCCTCCCTCACCCCCCGTCGGTGGCCCTGCCGGTGCCTGTTACATGAAGAGTGCTACAGCAACACTGGAAGGGAAATATCCATTTTCACCAACACAATAGCATTTAGAAATTGTTATGGAGCATATTTACTGCCTGAAGTTGAATAAAACTGTATGGCACTGATTTTTGCTTTAAGTCAGGAAGAAACTAATTGTCCTTCTGCCAAAGTTTTAAGTGCTACATTTTTTTCATTAAAATTTAACAAATGTTCATCTTAAAATAGACTGACAATGGGTCAGGTTGCTCCACTTTATCTATTATGAACCTAAAATGTGTCATAGCCAGTAGAGATTCTTTCCAGATCAATATGTAATCTTACTCCTGAATTTTGCATATTTACTGTCACAGGAGACAGTAGCTCTTTGGATCTATTGTTTAAAACGATGACTACACCGAAAACACCTGAAGAAGACTGCAGCAGATCAACTTTCCTCCCGCCATCCCTGTGTGAATAGTTCAGTCCTGTCATCCCAAACAGATGTTTTATGAGGTTATTACTATTTATATATCTCCATTTCTATTGTAGCTCTTTTAAACAATGGATACAAGAGTTACCTATTACCTCGGTAGAAGTTCTCTTACTCCAATGCACTATGACCCTCTTCTGACAACAGAAGTTACTTCATAATCCTGTGCATATGCATAATCATATGCAAATTTGATCTCTCACATGGCTTGAACAAAGACATGAGCTGGATGGGCTGTTATATTCAACACCTAAATGAGATCAAAAGCTAAGTATCAGGCACTTACAGCCTACTTGATTAGCCTCATTTACCATGGACACTTTAATTGACAGTTTTTTTCCCCCTCCTTTCTCCCGTCCCTCTTTTTCTGCTTTATAATTCAACCTCTTTGCCTCTTGCTCCATATTTGTTATCTGAAGAAGTGACTTGTGACCACAAAAGCTCATCATACTAGCTATATATTTTTTGGTTAGTCTCTAAGGGTGCGTCTACACAGCACCCTAAACTTGAAATAAGATATGCAATTAGCACTACACAAATTGCATATCTTATTTTGATTGTATTTTGAAATAGCTTATTTCGAAATGTGGTCCAAATTTTGAAATAACACGCTATTTCAAGACATCCCTTAACTCCCGTGGAACGAGGGTTACAGGGATGCTGAAATAGCCCACCTGTTATTTCGAAATCTATTTAGAGTGAATGGGCGCATTTAAAAGATGTGGGGTAACTATTTCGGTACCCTGAAATAGCCCCATTGTCTAGATGTGCCCTAAGGCGCTACAGGACCTTTGTTGTTTTTCATAATCCTGGTTTGGCAAATCTGAGCTCCACCATCCAGGGCCAAAGACCTTAGACTTTGGCCCTGGGTGGGGCGGCTTGGACTTCAGCCTCAGTGGACTTCAGCCCAGCAAGTCTAACACTAGCCCTGGCAAGCCCATTAAAACAGGGTATTGGCCAGTGTTCCATCTAAGCTGTGCAGTAGCACATCTTCACAGATGATTAATCAGCCCCGCCCAGACAGTCAGCTCTGTGCAAAGTCCTGAGCCTCTGATTGGGAGGGGCTGATTAATCACCTGTGAAGCTGGCTGCCATTCAGTTTAGAGGGACCACTGCTCCTGACCCATGTTGGGGTTCCAACCTATCATTTGAGAACCTCTGACCTAGACTAGTAATCCTGTCTCATGGTGAGTAGTACCTTATTCCACAAATTATCCCATCAAAGTCAATTTAAATTGTAAATGCTTCAGGGCAGGGTCTATATCTTATGTTTAGACAATGCCTATCATAATGAAGTCCCAATCTTGACAAGGGACCACAGATGCTACCATAATGCAAATAATAATAATAATTAATAAACTGGGAAGGAAAATGCTAACTGGTATGACAGAGGATATTAGAATCTGCCCCTGGCATAATAAATAAAGAATTTAGAAAACAGATTAGTCATTGACAGAGTTAAACATATGAAATACTATTTAAGGAAGGCATTTGCATTCTTTAGTGCTTAGTACTAAATCTCATGTTGAACTAAATCCAAAATAAGATGTAGATTCTGGGATATCTAGAAATGTAAAGTTTAGATCTTGTGTGAGATTTTGGTGTTTCTCTTAATGCCTCAATATTTTACTGATGCCAACATGTAATCTAGAGTAAAGGTAAAAATATAATACATCGAAATCAAAAGTCTTTGTATTTAAAACAATTACCTAAGTCAAACTAGAAGTAAATGGCTATTCATCTTTTGTGTGTATGTGTGTGCGCATGCGCCCCTCTGTATGCTTCTTAAATGCCACAAGGAAATAAGAGTAATTTTGATATTAAAATGATTACTGCCACTTTGTAATAAACTGAGGCGACTTTAAAAGTCTGTTCCCGATCTCTTTCATGATTTAGACATCACACAAGCTATAATTGTGCTATTAAAGGAAAGAGAGCTAATCTTTTTGCATTTGAAGTAAGCCCTCATCATCAGACCCGACAAAGCCAGACAGATCAAAAAAAGAGTAAAAAAGAGCATTTAAGGAAATTAGTACAAGTGTCAGTTAAAAGGTAAAAATTAATGCACTTATTATTGAAATATGGTTGAAACCTATGTTCTTTTCATTTCTTTGATATTACCAAAGCATAAAACATTCAATTAACTTTCCATTGTGTTTAGGGGCAGGGTGGGGAGAAGGCAAAAAATTGTCATTGAAATGTTAGGTGTGTAGGTGGTGTGTGCAAGGCAAAAAATGTTGAGATACAAGCAGAGGATACAGCAAAGGCTTGTACTTCGCAGTCCTCTGAAACAGTCAGCTCCTTTCGTGTGTCCCCGAACAGTTTTCTTGGCATACTGAACTGAGCCTTTGAGAAGGTAGCATGCATTTCTTTAATCATCACCAGAGTATTTGCCCTATGGATGAATATTATCTAGATGCTTGAAACCTGCATGGCTTTACCCCTAATTCCTAATAAAAAGTTAATTCAGATAAATTGATAATATTTTGGATCATTTAGTGACAATATGTAATAACATAAGTGAAACAGATACATTTATTTTGTACTTACCTTGTGTCATAAATATGAATTCCCATAGCTGTATCTTTTATTTTTTGAAAGCTATTACCAAGACTGCTGATTTGCAAAAACTGATTTAGGATCTTTCAAAATATATCCTTCATTTGCAACTGTTTTATGTTGGCAATGTAGAACCTGCAAATAATGTGTAGTTATGCAGCATTTTCCCCAATCTTGCACCATTTAAAGCGAAGGAGAGCAGCTTTTTAAAATGTAATGCTATAGAATAAAGAGAGGCAAAATGCTAAAATCACAAAAAATAGCAAGCCCTCTGAATCAATTCAGCATAGCTGTTAACGGACTCTTTCTAACATATTGAGTGGAAATATCTCAGTCTTAACTATCCCTCCCCCTTCCATTTCATCTGAGATTTAATAATATTAAGATGATTCTGTAATGTCCAACATGGTTTAATAAAAAAAAAAGGATTTTTTAAATTGGGGTAAATTATCTGTGATTATTTTCCATATTTATGATTTTACAATAAGAACAGCTGCTGAATATTTTCTTGCATGCTGATTCCACTTAATCAACATTATTCCTAATGCTGGCTATGTAAGTTAGACATTGTGTTTTACAAACGTGTTCCTTGGAAACATTAGCTTGATGATAAAGTAGGGCACCTTTGGGTACTAATAATTAGATTTCCCCCAAAATGCTGCTGTTAAATTAGGAGATAAATCTTAAATGATAAATCATTTGCAATAGTTGTGCTACTCCCAAGCCAAATGTATACTAGCACTTAAGGAAAACATCCCCAGTTATAACAACCAAACACACGGATGTGATTATTATTCCTATTGATATGCACATGATAGAAGTTAATGCCATACTGACAGATTTAAAGCTTTGTAAATGTGCTGAATCAAACTTGAAAGGTAAAAGCAGCCATTACCCTAAGACCTAAAAGAAAGGCACTAATCAGCTGGCTTCCCTCCCTCCTCCCATCTCCCTACAGATGGTTGAGAAGAAAGTTTTTGTAAGCATTATTAAAATGCAAGGCTGAAAATAGCCTAGCCAAAGGAAAAGAAGATTTGACCCTCAAATATTGGTTACATTCCATTAATCACATGAAATAGGGTGGAGATACACCTGCAGCAGATTTAAGATGATGGGCTGAGTGGTTTACAGGCCCACAAGCCTACACACCAAAATAGGAAGGGGAATCAGAGCATGAATTGCCTGTAGTATCAACATTTAAGTCTCTCAGAACTCATAGTTGAAAGTTCTCTACTCACTGTTCACAACTGTATTGTCTGTAAACCCAGGGACAGATTCTGCAAGGTGCTAATGGTTTCTTGAGCACTCTCAGCTCCTGCTGAACTCAGTAGAAGTTTAGGATACCCAATACCTTGCAAGGTCAAGGTCTGTGGTCACTAATGTACTCTCTAGTAGCCTAATATGAGAAAAGGAACAGTAGTCAAGATAGACCATGTGAGATGGTGGGGGAAGAAGACACATTATCCTTTGACCAGGGGAAGAAAAGAGAGGGAATAGAGGGAAAAAGATAGATAATAGGGTTTGATTCTGGTGCCTAGAATAAAACACAGGGATTTGTTGAGGGAGGAAGAGGGCAGATGACATTTTTGAGGGCCAAGACTCTTAAAAAAAAAAAAAGGCTTTTCCACGTCACCCAACTGTTGCTTCACTAGAGACCTCCAGAATCCTAAAGCTAGCTCTGGTTGCCACCTATCTTAAAGGGGGAAATCTGGCCAGCCTGTGTGTTACAGTCTCAAGTAACTCAAGTACTTGCTTTCTGGAGTACAAGGCTGTATAATTCTTATGGTCAAAGAAACTACACATTGCTTAGGGAACTGCTCCCTTGAATCATGCGATAGCCACGATGAATTCACCATAGATATGCTGAGAAACAGACATAGAACACAACGGTTGCTGTGGGATAAATACACTGGAGAACTAATCCAGGGTAATCACAAATGCTCTACTAAACCAGTGTTGCACTGTTAGCCCATCCAGTGAATTATTATTGGCTTTCTATGCTATACATCTTGGACTGCTGAAATGTCTCTTTCCTATTCACTTGCCAATAAAGAACAAAATATACTTGCTTATTTCTGCACAGGACACTCTAGTAGATCAGAGAAGATCAATGGAAGGCTGCAGAAAAATATACATCATTTAAATTATGTTCTTAAACTGGTGAATTGTATTACAAACAGTGGAGAGCATGATTTTAGTGCCTAGAATTACTCTTAGGGAATCTACTGTTCTCTTTATATGTATGGAAGACTGTGTGATCAAGTGCAGAAATAATCCATCAGTATGGAAGATATTAAAGAGCCTTTGGATTCATGTAGCTCCTCCTATTATTCCTACTACCAATACCAGGACTGGAGGGGGAAGAAAGGATAGACTCTGGCAGAATTTGGGGCTGAATGGTGAAGAGGTAGGATGTAGCAGCCTTCCTACTTGACAGGAAGGGTCACTAGCCTGCCAGGCAGGCCAGCTGCCAAGAAATAAATACTCTCTCTCTGTTCAAAGAAGATAGTGGAAAAGATTTAAGGAGACCCGGCCTAAGAGATAGCTGGGTGACCAAAGCACAACAACCTGTGGCATGCTGGATCCACCAAACTTATGGCTGCTCCACTCAAAAGGACCTGGGACTGCAGTAGGATGCTGGCCAAAGTCCAGGAGGGGGTACTACTAGAGACAAAGATTTGGAGACTTGTATTAAAAGGGCCATTCCCAAAACTGAAGGGAAAGCAGTAGGAAACAGCCCAGAGCAGTGGAAATATACTTCTGCTACATGGTCATATTGTTAGGGGTTAACTCAGGCAGGGTCTGTACTTTGGATCTAGTGGTGTGGGAGGGCCCTGATCTGTGTACCTCGCATCCTTAACGACTGAAGCACTTTGACCAAGGAAGCAAGGGGCAGGAAGTCAAATGTTCCAACCACTGAACTTCCTGGCTCTCCAAGCTCCCTAGTACAGACCACTATTAGCACGAGTGGGAAGTTATCCAGATACATAATACTAGATTTACCTGATGTACCTCAGGTCCTTAAATCAACTATTTTTTGTTTTTCTTCATATAAATCATTGTTGTATGGTGGGGCTGGCAGAGTGAACAACCCCACCCCTCTCGTTCCACAGTAGCTTGGGGCAAAGTGAGAAGCGTCTGTCCATGGCTGCTACAGCTGCAGTGTGCACGACCTGGGGGAGGGATGCATGGGAGACAGACAGACGGAGACACACAAACTCTCTCAAATATATAGTAGATAGCTGTCCCTTTCTCCACTTCTGCCCTCTGTTGCCCCACTGGGGTTATAGTTGTCCCAGGCCTCATCTCTGGACCCTTGCTGCCATCTGTGGTCATTATAGGGTATAACTGCCCCTGCTAGCAGAGCCCTCCCACATTCTAGGCACATCCCATTATCCTGGCACAACCAAATACTTACCATGGTTTAAGTTATGATCAGAGGAAGCTACGCACCAAATTTGGTGCTCCTAGCTCTTACTGTTTAGGACAGGGGTGGGCAATAATTTTTTGAAGTGACCCTGGGCTGCACCAGAAGGGGCAGGGCCTCAAAAGAAAGGGGCAGGGCCAGGATGCTTCAGGCTTCCCCACCCACAGACCATGACTGGTCTGGCGGTGGGGGAAACCCTTTGCCCCTCTCTTCCCACTAGGCACCCATGCCCCTGGCAGTGGGAAGAGACTTCCCATGCTCCCCCACCCCTAGACCAATCTGGGCCTGGGGGTAGGGGAGCACATGAAGACTCCTCCCACCCTGCCAGGAGTGTGCGGTGCTTCAAAGCACTGCGTGCTCCTGGCAGGGCAGAGGAAACTTCATGCACTTCCCCCCTCCCCCCAGGCCGTAAATGGCCTGGGGGCCAAGGGAGCAGCAGGGTGTCCGTGGGCCAGATCAACCCGCTTGGCGGGCCAGATCCAGCCCACAGAGGCCCTTTTACCCACCCCTGGTTTTGGAGGAGTTCTTGAACAAACAGACTCACTCACTCACAGACAAACTCTCTCAAATATATAGTAAGAAGAGATGATTAGATTTCCAGAGTATAGGTAAATACTGTGAAAGCTTACCAGAATTGCACAAACAACACATCTTAATCCTGACTTGTAACACTCTCCTTTTTCCAGAGAAAAGGCCTTCCCTCATGCAGAATCATAAAAAAGGTAATGGCTGAGATCTTTTGCTGGTGTAAAGTGTACCAAGCATGTTTCAATTATAATGCTATGCTAAATTTTAAATCAGGTCAACAAGATGGACCATCAGAACTTTAAATTACCATGCTGCATTGTTGATACTAGGGATGTGATAGTATAGTCGATTAACCAATAAGCAAAAGCTTATAGGTTAATGCTATAGACTACACGTTTCTCTCTCCCTCCTCACCGTCTCCCTGCCAGTAAATTTTTTAGCAGGTTGGCCAGCAGCCTAGCTCACTCCCGGCTCACATTGGATCCTGGACCTACCCCCGCTGCGGCTCTGCGTTTAAAGTGTATTAGGAGCCAGGTGGTCAAGCAGCCCGGCTCAGTTCCGGCTCGTGCTGGCTCTGGGAGCTGAGACCCCTAACCCCAGATAGGAGCTGCCCTGAGACTATAGAATAGTTGACTAACCAATAAGAATTCATGAGGTTAATCGACTATTCAATTAACCAATATTTAACATCCCTAGTCTATACTCATCACACTGTAGCTTTACCATTGGTCTGAATTTCCTTTTGCTGTCCAAAGACAATGCTGAACAACATGTCAATTGTGTGTTTGTTAAATAACTCTCACTAGATTATAAACATGAGTTTCTTTATAAGGTTTTTTTTTTTTTTTTTTTTTAGTATTTTTTTTTATTTTAAAGGCAGTATCATTGGCTGATTGTACA
Source organism: Rafetus swinhoei (assembly GCA_019425775.1). Taxonomy (NCBI): domain Eukaryota; kingdom Metazoa; phylum Chordata; order Testudines; family Trionychidae; genus Rafetus; species Rafetus swinhoei. The sequence continues at coordinate 108,996,758 of CM033446.1, forward strand.
GCATCCTATGCATTTGCTTTCACTTAAGTTCAATGGTAAGCATATAGTCAAGTTGGAAAATAAAATATCAAATTAGATATCACATTTTTAGCAATATTTATTTTTGTCTGATGTAAACAAAAGCAAGTAGCCCGTAAAATATAAAAGGATAGCATAGGTTTAATCTCTCTAGTCTGGTACCTGACCAGTGCTGAACCAGAGAATTTGCCAGACTAGGGGAGGTCGATATTGTCTAGCAGTATTATGATCCCTTCCACTGCTTACTGAGCTTTTAGAAGACATTTAGGGGTAAATTAGAGCTAAATAACAGCACAGAACATAGAAAGCCAGCCCTGTGGCTGAAAACAAACTTTATGCGACTATGGGAAACTTGGCCACACCCATAAGTGGACATCTGGCTAACAAAAATCATGCCGGATGACGGATGTTGCCAGACCAGAGAGGTTCAACCTGTATTTCCTAGGTCTAATGATATCAGAGATGTTATTCTGTTCTGTATGTTTACTGGATCAGAGTTGTAGAGCTGTAAAATTGTAGCTATAGTAATCTTTTATGAAGAGTCTATACAAGTAAAAAAAGTTTCTGCTTCAAAAGAGAATTCAATTTTCTTATCCTGAACTACAAAGTGATTCAAACAGTACACTATTACTATAATAGCACTAAGCAGGAATTAAAGAGCACCCTACAATCTAGTCATATATGCCCAACACAGGCTGAGATGTTTAAAACATTTTATTAATCTGGATAGTAGGAACTGTAGGCTTCACTGTGGCTACTCTCAAAGGGGTGCCTCTCAGCCTCACTAAAGAGCAGCAGCAATTGAGGATGCATGGTGTCCCTAAGGGGAATGAGGTTTCGAAAATGGCCATAGATTCACAGAGCTGAAGGCCAGAACGATCCAGCATGATCATCTGTATCCTCCAGATTCCATATACCAGGCTTGTCTTTTAAGGGCCTGATCTTGAACCCACTGAAGTCGGTGGGAGCTCTGTCATTGATTCACTTGACTGTCTCACCAGGCTTTTTGTCAACAGAGGAGAAAATTCAGAGTGCATGGTGTTAGCTAGTGCCCTCACCAGGGACACAAGCCTACTCCTGACACTGCTTCTAGAGGGGATTTGTAAAGCTCTTCATACCAAACAGGGCTAGTAGGAACAGTTTGATTTTTTTAACACTTTCAAAGAGTAAAGGGAGGTGGGGGTGAGAGGCTCCCACATGAGCAACTACAAAGAACTCCTATTGACTTGAGCAGGCGAGGAAGCGCTTTTAAAACACTCGAGCCCGATCCCGCAATTGTCAGGGTTTGGCCACAGTTGCAAATCACGTAGGGGAAGCTCAAATCCTGCGAGCCAGTGAGTGAAGCAAGACGGGATGGGGACGGACAGGTGCCAGAGCACTAATCAGCTGCTACAGAGGGATCTGTAGAGGGAAGTTTCTGACTTGCTTTTGTTTTGGCGGGGGGAGCCTCAGACCTGCTCCCTCTCCGCCCCCACCAGCCTGCTGCGGAGGAAGGGGAGAGGCTGGGACCTGAGCGGCTCTGAAGAGCGAGCGGGACTGGAGCCCGCGGCTTCTCGACCGCAGTCAACTTGCAGCGAGCACTTTCTAAACTCTCCCGCGTGCAGAGCAGCGGCGGCAGCGAGCGAGCGAGCGCGCACCCGGGCCCCGGCCCCAGCCCGGCCCCATTCGCTTTGCTGCCGCTCACCTAATCTCAGCCCGAAATCTCCGGCACGCTGCAAGCGCAGCCCCCAGGTGCCGAGCCCCACGCGGGCTGCCTTGCCAGACTGGCCGCAGCGGGAGGGGGCGGTCGGGCTGGTTGCGATCGCGGGAGCGCTCGCTGCCCGCCCGCTCGGCTCCTTATCGTGCCCGATCGCGCCTCGGCTTCCTGCCTTCCCAGCCCGGCTCCCGCCGCAGGGAGGAAGGCAGGGGCTCGGGGGTAGGGCGTAGCAGCCACTGGTGTAGGTGGCGCAGGGCCCCCTGGCTACCAGGCAGAGGGAAGAGCTGGCAGCGGCGCCAGCGCTGGCAAGCGGAGGGCTGGCAGCAGTAGCCCAGCGCGCTGCTCAGGGTGGCCACGGGCAGCCTCAGATGCCGAAGCCAGCGCTGGGCCAAGGGGGCAGGCCGCAGCGGGCCCTGCTTCGGCCTCGAAAGTCCCCGCACGGGGCCGGGGAGTTGAGGCCCGCTGCTTTCGGTGACGCAGGCAGCCGAAGGGCTGGCTGCTTGCGGCCATTCAGGTCCCCCTATAGTGTTTCACAGGCCCGGGGGAGAAGTGTTCACCTGAGCTCCACGTTTCACTCTGCTCTGCCTGGCTTTGGCCGAGAGAAGCCTCAACTCCCTCGTTGTCTCTTAGCTGATAAACTCCCGGTTCTCTGTCCCCAAAGCTGTTCTGCGATTGCTTGCAGGTGCCACCTCAGCCAGGCTGCCTTTCACGTGGAGTGGAAGTGGGCTCCTGTGCTCATACAGAACTTAGCTCTGCAAGCCCTAAGCCCCAGTGGAGTCAAACTGGCGTTTCATGTGAGTAATCCCTTGAAGGATTGGGTCCATATTTAATAATGCTTTCAGAGCTATAAATCAGTGACTAATAATACTAGAAAGCTATTAGTTAAGCCTATGGAGACTCCCCTATCTCTGTGCAACTGTTACACTAATGATGAGTGGGGTGGAGTGCAAAACAGACACATGATTCCTATTGAAATGCATTGGAGAAGGTGACACTTGAGGGATGAAAAGCAGGTTTTTTAAGGGAAAAAAGGTGGGCCACGACATTGTGTTGGTGAAGCAAATTTTGTTTCAATAGAGGTAGCAAGGAAAAAAACCTCCGTTTGCAGGGAAAACTAATTTTGGCACATTCAGCTGTGAAAGGGTGAGAAAGGTGTCCACTGCCTCTAGGGTCATCTGAAATTCTCAGCTTCAAGTTTAAAAAAGCACCTCCCAGTGGAGGAATAAAACTGAGTAGAAGTTAATACTAAATAAGAGAGAAAAATAGACTAGGAAAGGCAGAATGAGAATGATGAGGAACAAATGTTTTGAAAGAATAAAATGAAAAGAACATTAAAACAATTCTTAAATAATAAAGAAATGGTATTGGAGACAACAGACACTGAGAAGAGGCCAATGGGAAGATAACAACTGTTGGCTGGATTCTGTGAAGTTCTGAGCACCCTCCATCCCTGCTGAACTCAATCACCAGGCAAAAAGAGAAGGTAAAAAGCAGAACGCAGGAAGAGCAGGAGGAACAACATTCCACATACCACAATTTTAGTAGATGGCTTTCTGCTAGATGGTAATGGATAGCCTTGGTGCTACTGTGAGAACTGTGTGAGTGTGGATTCTGCTTGTGTGGTTCTTGCTGCAACAGGACCTTGGCTTATGTTACCATAGGCTCTAATTCCACAGATACTGCACATAAGGAATTCACTTTGACAGTTGGCTGGAGGAGGAATGCACATTCAGCTTGCAACTAAGTATGTACATATAGGCCTGCAATCTGATCAGTGCTGGCAGAGTGTTGCATCTGGGCTCTGAAGTCTTGTTGCCTTGCCTATATGGATCCGCTGCAGTTCTGGGGCCACAGAATGCATATACATAATATCTAAATATCATCCAGCAGCTGTTGTAATTTTTCTGCTCACTTATCCTCCCCAGTTTTACAGAGACCTAATTGATGTCCTGCTCCATGCCCTGGGAGCTGCTGTCATTGCAACAAATAAGGTCATAAAAGAAGTAAAATCTCAATTTTTGTTAACCTCTGTATGGTGAAGGTACTAATCTTGTGGCATGAATATGGATGATAGTTTGCTATGAATATGGAAAAGATTGTGGAGAGATGGGTCAGTGTTTAACATTAACTGCTCTTAACCTTTCTACTGCTTTTGATCCTACCACAATATGATACATAGGAGGGTCAACCTTGGCTGCCTTTCTGCAAAATGCCATTAGTCATTTCTTGCCACACATGTTTGCCCTAGAGCCATGTTTGCCACCCTATATAATTATTATAAGACTCTTATAATTGTATTTGAAATTCTAGGTTGACACTTATGTCATAGTACCGTGGCATAGTATTATGTTTAATTTCTCTTTTGTTCATGTCATTTAATGTACAGAAGAATTTTATACTCAAAGGAAGATCCCACATATCTCTTCCTTACCATTACTAGCTATAGGTACCTCACCTACCTGCTGGAACCACGAATTAATTTTTTTTAAAAGCATGCATGAGTTTGCATGCTCATAATAGAAAGTGAGCAAACACCTAAGTTCACATATTGTCTTTTAAGACTTAATAAAAGTAAACGTACATAATTTCCACCATAAACTCAACAGCCCACTAATAACAGGCCATGATGCTAAATGGTCTCTTTGACACTTTAGTAAGCTTGTGCTCCTTACATCTGATAGTGGTCACTGGGTCCACACACACAGGGAATTCTACATGCAGCTAGCTACCCCATTCCTAATCCTCACATGGACAAGCTGGGTCCCATGTCTCTTCGATAGCGACCTTCCCTTCCCCCGGGGTATTGGGAACGCTGGAGTTTGGATTGGACTGGCTGGAGTTGGTACTTCCGTCCTGGATAGGAGAGGGATGGGAAAAATGCATGTTGTCCCTGCATTGGCCCTACGAGATAACACAGGCAAGGTATTGCAGCCCAGGCTGTATTACCATGACTTTTGTGGTGGTGGGGGTTCTGAGGCAGCCTCTGACTGGACAGTCTTCTGCAGTGTAGCTTAATGACACCCATTTTCGTGGGAATTTAAGGCAGGGGTGATGGGGACATTGGGTCTCCTGAGCTGCTGTTGAAGGCACAGAGTTTCTGCATGGATGACTCCAGCCTGAGATTAAGTTGACAGCGAGACCTGTCAGCTCATGCCTCAGGGCAGGTGATCTGGCCCCATTTTTGGGAAATGTGTGGGATGGAAGCATTAGTAGGACCGTAACACAGGAAGAAAAATTACCTTTCAGACTTGTTGACACATTCTGGTAGCTCATGGTGGATCCTGGTAGTTGGGTTATTAGGTATAAAATTCTGCAGAGTATATTGGACTCCTGTGAAATGAATTCACACAACCTTTGCTTTGTCGGTCACCTTTTGCTGAGTCACATACTGTGAGGGTGCCTGCAAGGTCTCATCTGTTTCCTCCTGTTTCACATCTGGACCTATGTTTTCAATTTGCAGCAGCTCTGCCTGCTGGAAACTCTCATCCAAATTCTTACGGCACGTCTACACTGCAGGACAAAAGTCAAATTAGGATATGTAACTTCAGCTAAGTCAATTGTGTAGCTGAAGTCGAAATAGCTTAATTCGGCTTTTGGTGCTATCCACACAGCAGGAAGTTGAAGGAAGAACACTTTTCCTTCGACTTCCCTTACTCCTCGTGTAATGAGGGTTACAGGAGTTGGAGTGAGAAGTCCTCGACCTTGAAATTATTTCAAAGGATAACGGCTTGCGGTTTCTGAAGTGCACTATATTATTTCAAAATAGTGTCGGTTATTCTGAAATAATGTTGCTGTGTAGACGTACTCTTAGGTTGCTCATCATACTTTAATGCTTCTGCAGGGTTCTCAGTGCTCTTTACAGACATGAAGTATGGGTGTATTTTTCAACATGCCAATGAAAAGGCAATTATTATGCCCAATTTACTGATGGGATAGTTGGAGCATGGAGAGCTTAGGCCTGTTTTTCAGATGTGATGAGCAGCCACAGTCCCAGATGAAATTGATGGGAGCTATAGATGCTGCACAAAGCTGTTCAGGGAGTCAATGTCAGGGTTGGGTATAGAACCAAAGAGAATGTACTCATGGTCCCTGCTTTAACCTATCCTTGTTATGCACTGTCCTTCTTGTATTCATGTGTTTTACCTGTGTATTTAGCTATTTGTTTTCTGTATTGTTGATTTGTAGGATTATCTGATCATGTGGGACCTGCTAGTGATAGGAATAGTACTATGCTCAATTAAAAGATGATTATTATTTATACCTAGGGGCTCTAGTCAGGGATTAGGGCCCATTACAACAGAACAAAAACAAATGCTGTTCATGCCCTAGAGGGCTCCCAATCTAGGATTAAGACTAGGTGCAACAGAGAATAGCATTGGGGCGAGAAACAAGTTAACAGCAAATGGGCATGTTTGTGAAAATGAGTAGTCTCTGGGAGCCCACAGGGGGCTGTCAACCTAAGCAATGCCAGACGGCAGTGAAAGATTAACGGCTAGGCAGTTAATTGTAGCTCAAGCCAGGAATCTGCTTGCTGTTTTCTACAGGTGGATGTGTGTGATCTACTTTGTCTGGGTTTTAAGTGAGGGTGGAACAATATTGCTCTGGCTACTTATTTAATAATATATATATCATGGTGGTGCCAAGATGCTGTACTTAGGTTTGCCCTTAGATTCTGTACAAACATATGAAGACATGGTCCTTGGTTTAAAGAGCTTAAAATCTGAGACCAGTGATGGGGGAGAGTAATACATATATAATCACTTGATGCCCACTCAAAATCAAGGCACTATTGTGCATTGATTGTACAGACACCATGAAAGAGAGAGCTCTGCTCTGAAGAGTTTACTGTCTGTCTAGTCAAGACAGACTGGAGTGGGAAGGGAAACAGAGGTGAAGTGACTTTCCCAAATTAATTGATAGAGTCAGGACTAGAACTCAGGTCTGTTGAGACCCAATCCACATAGCCACATTGCTCTCCACTTAGGAGAGTCTATCCAGTTTAGTTTTAAATATTTGCAAAAGATAATGTGTTTTGGAGTATTCTAAAATAAATGTCAACTATTCCATCTGCCCTTCAATGTAGCCATCATTAATTAGTTGATTTCTTATGTGCATTACAGCTGAGGTGTATTTTATGGCTAGACTTCAAAGAAGAGTGGGTAATCACCTTGCAGCTCAGGTCAGAGCAAGTGGTCCTCAGGTATGGGGCAGGATGAGGAACAGCTGGATAGGGCATTGTGGGTGGGTGCTAAAGGTGGGAAGGGGGAAATTCATTAAGAGAAAGGTGAGAAGGGAGAAATTCACTAAGAGACAGGAGTAGACAAGGAAGGGCAGAATTGTGAGGCGCTTTAAAGGGGAGGCTAAGAAGCATGAACCTATTGCCATGAAACTGAGTGATTCACTTGGAATGGGTGATGTGGTCAGAGTGGGCAAAGAATATAATGATCAAATGAAAAAACAAAACAGGACTCTTTTTTGATAAACTCCAAAAGCACAAATTGGCAGAACACCTCTGCCTCTGAAACTTTTTAGAAGCTAAGCAATTTTTGAGGAAGAAAAAAGGCGAGAGATAGCATCCAAAATAGCGTATTTTTAAAAAAATTCTGAACAGGGGCATTTGCAGTACTAAAACAGAATGTTAATTGAAATCCTGCTGTGCCAACAGGAACATTGGAAAGAGACCAGTCAGGATTAGACTAATTAAGATGTCTGAAAAAGAGGGGGGGGGAGGGAACCAAACCTGAACAGGTTGAATTATCATAAAGAGGAATCTACTAAATAGCTGTGATACACAGAGAGTGTTTCTAGAATTTGTAAAACCTGAGCACCTTTCACAAAATGAAATGTGACAAAATGGAAGGGAAAATTAAGGCAGTTGAAAAATAGTTGGCTTTGTCTAAAGCATATATTCAAATGTGTGTCCAATACAGTGCTGGTTTTTAGCTGTTAGCCCCTTACATTTTTATTCTGTGGAGTAATGCTCACAGCTGCTTTAAGTATGTTTGGAGGCCCCTGCATTTCCATCCAAGTGGACTCCTTGGATGCCAGGCCACAGGATACTAATCCACTGCCAATGAAGGTGTGATTGCAGCACAGTGGTCAAACCCCACTAGCTTTAATCTAGTTGCCATTGGTAACAGTGGTAATGAAGACATGCCATCCCTGGTACACACCCACCAGATACTCTGGGTACATAGGCATTTTGCTGACCCACACTGGAGTCTGTGCTGCTGTTGCTGCAATTGTAAGCTGTTCCAGCTAGATTAAAGCTAGCATTGGTATGCCTACCTGCACTGCAATCACACCTTCACTTGGGCTACGTCTAGACTGCAAGCCTTTTTCGAAAGAATCTTTCGAAAAAGCTTCTTTTGAAAGAGATCGTTTAGACAGCAACCAGTATTTTGGAAAAAGAGAGCCGCTTTTTCGAAAGAGAGCACCCAGGCAGTCTGGATGCTCTCTTTCGAAAAAGCACTGTTTGCGTTCAATAATGCCTTTTTTCAAAAGAGCACTTTCAAAAAAGGCATTATTCCTTGTAAAATGAGGTTTTCTGCGGTCGAAAAAACTGCCGCGTTCTTTTGATTTAATTTCGAAAGAACGGGGCAGCAGTCTAGACGCAGGTGAAGTTTTTTCGAAAAAGGGTCACTTTTTTCAAAAAAACCCTGTAGCCTAGACACACCCTTGCAGAGTAGGCATGCTCTGTTGCAGTCTTCTGCCTTCTCACACTGACTTGCCCTGTACTACTCTGCTTAATGTACAGAAATCTCTTGTCAGCAGGAAGGTATTTATGTAACTTACCTTGTGGCACTAGAGCATAAGTAATAAATATGTCACCAGCATTCAACTTATCTTGGTTGGGGAAGGACTGATGCAGGACACAACCTGGGTGCCCCTGGAAGTGTAAGTTTTGCAGCATTGTTTGAACCACTACTGGTGCTGTTTTAGCCTTGCAGCTTCCATAAGTGAAGCTGCTGAATTAAATTCCACACTCTTGAGAGTACATGGGAAAATATACCCTTACAAAGAAAAAGTGCCTTACTTGTGGAACAATGTATACTTCAGTCCTTAAAAAGGGAAAGAAGAGGAAAGCATTTAGTTAGGAGTAGACACATTTATTCAGTGTGAATAAATGATCCAATTAATTGAGCCTTTTTTTTTGTTCACAAATCATTCATGACGTGATCCTGCTTTCTGCTGCCGTACTCCTTACTTTCAAGTGTTTGACAATTAGTTTATGCAAACAAATTGCAGCCTGTGGGGTTATTTGTGAGCTGTGCTCTTCAGCTATTTGCTATTGGTGGTGTGTGATTGTTCACCATGGTCATTTGGCATTGTTTCTTCTCAGTGATCCTCATTAGATGGCTGAAGCTTTTAATGCAGGAAAATAAGGAATGTTGAACAGTGGATAGAATATATTGTTGTTTGTGTGCAATTACCTTTTCTCCCAAAATTGCACATACGGGGGAGGAGGGAGGATTAGGACAAAGAGCTGCCATTCTCCACAGATCTATAAGAACAAAAAAACTGTGAGTGCAAATGTTCACAATCTTAAGTGCGGCTTGAGCGGTATATAGGCCTGGGGTGGTTGTTCTGCACAATAGTGACAATCACCATAGTTCAGATTTTCAAATGCTCAACTCCGATAGGTGGGGCCAGATTTTCCATGATCCAGTGCACTGAACAATATTTGAAAATCTGGCTGAGTTCCACTTTAGTGTTTCCAGCAGAATGGAACTCTTGGAAATCTGATCAGCGCATACTAATTGTGGGGGATCAACATGATCAAAGCAGACTGCTTTCAGAACTTGAAGGAATGTCTCTGATCACTGTTTCTGTAGTATCCAACCAGCTCTCGCTTCACATTATTTTGTTTATTTTCACATTATTTTGTTTATTTGTTTACTAATACCTGACAATCCTCCTTACAGCACATATGCACTCAGATTATTTATTTGGGCTATTTCATCACATTATCTTATCAAATCCTTGCAAACAAGCAGGAGCATCAGTCTAAAATCTAGATATTTATGTAACATCTGAGTACCTTTATTTTTATTACTCTGATATGAAACAATGCTTAACAAAAAAGCCATAACCTTTCTAGAAAATAAGAGAGACAATAAGACCCATTCGAAGCCATTTATCTAAGCAAAATGGAGTGTACAAGGTACTAAAGTAGCCTGACAACCTGTATTTAGTGTAATGATTTATTTGCTCTTTGGCAAGCTCTAACCATTTACTATTAACTATTGTAGACAAAAGGTAAGGTTGTTATTACCTAATAAAGTAAATAGTGATACTTAACAAAATAGAAGAGCTCTTCTCCTTATTTAAAATATTTTGACAGATTTAAACTAGTTAGCATTTAATCTCATTTGTTAATTATTGAAAGCAATAGTATATGTGATGAAGGCACAAAAATTTATTAGAAAACTATACATTCCAACAATTTTTTCTCGGCTTTCTTTTCTTAATCTGAAAATAATGTAGACATTACTTTGGAATTCTTGTGAATACTGAGGCTATTTGGAAGTAAGCTTGCTAGTTTAGATGTCTTAAAGTCAAGTAAAAAATATCAAACACATACACAACCCAACCCTAATTTATATTGTTGGCTTATAATACATTGAAGCATTAGAAACAGTTTTTTTGTGCTTGGCCAAGCAGGTTGACATAAGAGGCAGTATGATCCAGGGGGTAGGGTACTAGATTGCAGAGCTGGCCTCAATTCTGGAATAAGATGAGCCAAGTGAGAATTGCATCTTCATTCAAAAAAATGTTTCTGGCCTTCATGTTTGCAGTGAAAAGCTTTCAAACGTGATATATCCTCAGGTACATAGTAAAGTAGAAACCCAAGCCTCACTAGGTATATTTGCTTTTTAGAGATGCTGAGGATCTGGCTCTTCATAATTATATTTGTCAATGTCCAAAAGTTGTATATTCCTCATTTTTATATGATGTAGCAACTTTTTAACAGTATGTCATAAAGCCGTGGTGTCCAGCCAGTTCTGAAGCAGGCTATTGCCATAGCGAACTGGCCATACTGAACCAGTCAAATAGCCACATGTGGCTAGTGGTTAGCGTGTTGGACACCACTGTCATAAAGTATTATAAAAATAATTACAGAATTTGAATGATCAGTTATAGAAAATAAATGTAGTACAAATAGCACATAGTTTTAATGTTCAGTTCCATTTGAAGTCTGTGGCAATTCTGTTGTTCACATCAATGAAAGCAGGTGCAAGCTTACTGTAAGTAAATGTTGAGACTACATTTTGCTATAAACTCTGTTTTTAGACTTTGATACAATGTTGTATAAGTTTCCTGTTGGACTGAAGCTTTCCTTAATGGCTTCTACCTTTTCAGAAAAATTTCAGAGAAATTTGTTGAACCATTTTCAAGATCAGTAGTGACCTGACTCCTCAGTGGGACATTTCGATATATAAAATGTCACCTTCTAATCAATCAGTAGATCTGAGTGAATAAATTATTCACCTCTTTTCACAATTGTCCATGAACAAATCACAATTTCCTGAAAATTTATTCATTATTGGAAATTATTAGATGGAGTTTTTCTTGAATGTGTTTATTCTGCGACTTGCAATTCCGTACCTAAAACTGAAAATTTGAACTGCTTGGCTAAGTTGTGATTGATAACACAAAGTTCCATGACATTGTTTGTGTCTTCTGTCTGGATGAACATAGCCTTGACAGTAAACTTTCTGGATAAGCATTTGGGAAGTTCAAATTTTAAATTGCCCCTCTCTGACTAGTAGAGTGTGGAACTTGAAGATTCACTTTCCCTGAATATTTGGGGTATAAATCTTGGTTGCGTGAGTCCGTAGTTGTGCAAAGAGAGCTGCAAATATAAGTGTAGTTTATTTATTTCTGACTTAAAAGGAATATTCATCTGATTTTTTTTTTTAATATTCTCTCAACTTTATTGCAGTTGATATTAAACTACTCAAGATAGTTAAGAAAAAAGCAGACTGTGAAGAGCTTCAAAAGGATGTCACAAAACTAGGTGATTGGGCAACAAAATGGCAAATGAATTTTAATGTTGATAAATGCAAAGTAATGCATATTTGAAAAAATAATCCGAACAATACATACAAAATGATGGGGACTAATTTAGCTATAAGAGAAGATGTTGGAGTCATTGTGGATAGTTCTCTGAAAACATCCACTCAATGTGCAGTAGCAGTCAAAAAAGCAAACAGAATGTTAGGAATAATTAAAAAAGGGATACAGAATATTTTATTGCCGCTATATAAATCTATGGTACGTCCATATCTTGAATACTGCGTACAGATACGGTCGCCTCATCTCAAAAAAGACATATTGGCATAAAAAAAGGTTCAGAATAGGGCAACAAAAATGATTAAGGGTTTGGACTGGCTGACATATGACGAGAGATTAAAAAGCCTGGGACTTTTTAGCTTGGAAAATAGGAGACTAAGGGGAGAATATGATAGAAGTCTATGCAATCATGACAAGTGAATAAGGAAAGGTTATTTACTTGTCCAATAACATAAGAAATAGAGGTCACCAAATGAAATTAAGAGGTAACAGGTTTGAAACAAACAAAAGGAAGTTTTTCTTCACACAGTGCATAGTCAACCTGTGGAACTCCTTGCCAGAGGATGTTGTGAACACCAGGACTTTAACAGTGTTCAAAAAAGAACTAGATAAATTCACAGAGGTTAGGTCTATCAATACTTATTAGCCAGAATGGGTAGGAATGGTGTCCCTAGTCTCTGTATGTCAGGGGCTGGAAATGGATGACAGGAGAGGGATCACTTGATTATTACCTATTCTTTTCACGCCTTCTGGGGTACCTGACATTGGCCACTGTTAGAAGACAGGATTCTGGGCTAGATGGACCTTTGGTCTGACCCAGTATGGCTGTTCTTATGTTCTCATTTATGAGCTTACAGTGTATTCACTGTAGGAACTTTCCTATCTATATCTTTGGAAAATCGTGCTGTTTTCCATGTCTTCTGGTGTATTCGATCCTGTCATCATGTTCTTCCAGGTGTAATCCCTGTTTCTGCATACACTCCTGTAGAAGTGCACTTTTTGTAGCAAGCACTATGCCCAGCAATATGTGTTGGCAGAATCAGGCCTACAGATTGTACCTTTTTCATCATGGCTTCCCTGTTTGTTTCTTGATTATTCATTCTGTCCTCCAGTTATGAATTTCACCCTGCTACAAAGGTCCAACCAAGGGCTCTCAACTTCTTCTAAAAGCCAAGAGATGTTGAGATACTCAATATCTTGAAGAATTGAACTCTAAACGTTTGGGTCAATCCATTATGGTTTTTTTTAGTTTTTCCATTTATCTTGTGTTCCAGTTGTTCAATCCTTGCATCCAGCACAGCAGTAAGATTAGATGATATATATGGATATGGGATGGATGTTTGGAACTACCTAAGACATCTGGCAAAGATGTTCTCTTTTTTGTGTTAAGTGCCTGGGACGATTGGATGCAATCTGGTTTTAAGACAGTGGTGGATAAGAGGCTCAGCCTCCAATCACTATGTGAGTTGTTTTTACTTAAGAAATCCATCCATTTGCAAAATGAGTATCTTATTCTCTTTATTGGACTGCTAGTCTGTTCTGATGTCTACCTCCCATCTTTACCTTATAGGCCCTCTTTCCCCTGTGTAACATCCCTACCCCCAAATTTCCCCCTAGTTCTTTGTGAAGGGTGTCCATCTCTTGAGCTGCAACAATTCAAGCAACCAGTCTAATGTAAATTAGATGCTACTCACCATTTTTTTTGCCCTTCTTGAATCTAACAGTTTTCATAAAGGATATTTTTTTGTTTTGCTCTTGTTCTGACCCTTGTAACAGTTTTGTGAGGTTTTATGGTCTTTGGGATGGTGCTTAGCTAAAGGTATGTTAATACTATGACCTAGGGCTGTGATTCCCAGCTCAAGTAGACATACTTACAGTAGCTCTCATCTGAGCTAGCATGCTAGAAATAGTTGTGTAGCTGCCATAGCATATGCAACGGTGCCATGGCCTAGCTGCTCTGAGTATGTACCCCATGGGTCAAGGAGGCTTTGTACTAGACTGCCCGTGTGGCCAAGTCTACGCTACTATTTTTAGTGTGCTAGTCCAGATGAGAGCTGGTATGGCAATGTGTGGTGGCTGGTGGTGTAGCCATCGCCTTAGACAAGCTTTGCCTGTCTGGTTAAAAGTCTCAGAAGGGTACCCATGTTGGTCTATAAATAACAACTTTTGAAAATGAGTAGTCCTGTGGCACCTTAGAGACTCACAAAAATATATCTATAGTATCATGAGCTTTTGTAGGCAAAATATCTGGTTAAATGACTGCACTGGAAAGTATGGGAGAAGCAGAGCAGCGTAAAACAGCAGGATTCAAAGGGGTTGGGGAGAAGTTACCAAATTCCTGTGCTGTAACCATGGTCAAAGTGAGCTGTTCAGGGAATTTGGGGGTGAAATCCTGATCCCACTGAAGTCAATGAAAGTTTTACTGTTAATTTCAGTGAGACATGGATTTTACCCTTCAAGTGGAAAGCAGTAGAGAAAATAGAATCTGAACATATATTTAATAACTGCTGCTCATGTCACTAAGCTGCAGCATCTGCCTCGGAAGCCTTAGATTCCAGACTTACAAGTAATAAAATCTTCAGAATATTAACCCTTTCAGCATTTGCAGACTGTGGCTCAGTCCTTTTTCATTTCATTTTAAATTTCTCCCTCCCACACTTTGTTTTTAACAAAAAAATCAAAAAACCCCACAACTAGACAGTCCCATTCTGAGTAATTACCACCCTTCTTTTACAGCCTTACAGCTCCATAAGATGAGCTATTGTATTAAATAATTAGCACATGCCATTCAGAATATTATAAGAATTATATGCAACATCAAGCAGGAACTATACGCTGACACATGACCATATTTTCCATGAAGCTGCGCTAAACAGAAATTAGTTGTTGGCAACAGGTGAACTTAAACCAAATTATTAATTGTTAAATAAAAAAAGAATGATGTAATATTTAACCATTAGCAGGGTAAAAACACTTTAAAGTTTGGAATGATTTGAACTGCAGCCTCCTTTGAACATATCCTTTGTTCATTTGCATACACAAACATCCTGTGTTTGAACACGCAACTGCATTTACGTAAAAACATCATGATTTATAATTTATTAAGTAATTGTGGCTGAGATGTTATTGGAAACAAAGAAAACAACTCTAGTTAAATGCCAGGCTCTAAAGGGATAATATGCTGCAAACTTTTTAAAAAAAGAAGAGAAATCTTTTTTTCTCCTGGCATGTCACTAATAATACAGTTAATAATACAGATTACAAATGTGTTTATTTTTATATTGAATTTAATGCTCAGGAAGGGCACCAGATTGATGGGCCCTGGAGAGTGATGGCCTTTGTTCACAGAACAGAGAAGAGATAGATTGGGGCACCACAAACTTCTCTTGCCCTGCCCTGCTAGTGTGCTTCTGTTCTGACTTGTGAGGATCAGCTGCACTGACTGGGAAAAAAGTTTAATCTTCCATTCAGTCTTGGCCTGTCTTATGGGATCACAGTGGGGGTAGGAGGTGATTGCTTTGTTGACATGGAGATGTATTCACTGGGAACTGGATACCCTCATTTCATATGATCTAATTAAATACCCTGGTGCTGTAGTAATGGGGAGGAAAAGCAAGACTGAAGAGTTTTCAGGGGATAGCTTTCTGTCACTATTGATACAGACTGGGTTTGAACCCTCAGTTTGGAGGTAAGATTCTGTGGGGGAAATTTTCCAGAGTACCAAAATGGCAAAAAATCATGTGTGGTCATAGAATTAAAAGATTGTGTCATAATACAAAAGGGAGCCAAGTTAAACAGGCAAACTTAATTATGATATTTCCTGACTTGGAGTGCCTGATTTGCAATTTTAATAATGTTCTTTTAATATAGGTGGTTGTTTTTTTGGGTGTGTGTGTATAATTGCTTAGGTTCTTAAAACAAACAAATTGAAAAATCAGAAATTCCATAGCGTGGCATCATACTGACCCCAACTTGGGTCATCAGCAAGGTTGAAACCATTAGATCCACCACACCTACATCTGCCACCCTGGATCCATGTCCCAGTCCAGTTCTCCTCACTTAGCTAGTCCCAATCTCCTCTCTCAGGCTTCTCATCCCTGTCCCAGTCTCCTTGTCCAGTCAGTGCTAATTGCTGCTTCTCTCCCCCACACTTGCCTCTAGTCATTTTCCCCACCTCACC
The DNA here is from genome assembly GCA_019425775.1 of Rafetus swinhoei. Classification (NCBI taxonomy): domain Eukaryota; kingdom Metazoa; phylum Chordata; order Testudines; family Trionychidae; genus Rafetus; species Rafetus swinhoei. Next base: position 109,012,729 of record CM033446.1, read on the forward strand.
CCCATTCCCTGCCCCTACTGACTTGCAGTCCCCATCTGCCTTTCAAGGCTCTTGTCCAATCTCAGTGCTTCCTACCCCTCAGTTCCTTATGCCAACATTTTGATCCAGCTTGTCCTCTTTCCTGGTATATTGGCTTTTTATCAGATCTGTCTGTCCTCCTCCCAGCTCCTTCCTGCCACACAGTGATTCTCCTTCCCTGTCTCCTTGACCAGCCAGTTGCTGTCTCCCTCCCTCCCCATTTCCCACTCATTCCATTTTCCTCTCCCGGCCCTCATCTTGACAGGGTACATTCTCAATTTCTGCCTCTTGCCAGCCTTTGTGTCCCAATCTACTTCCCTGCTTCCTCACCTCCACACTGGTCTGACTCTTATCCTTTCTATGTTTGAATCAGGCAGCTTTTTCCTCCATGTTGCCTGGGCCCAGGCTGTAGGTTCATTGAGGGTACAGGAGAGGCTTTCTCTCTTGTTTTCATTTCAGCTGCCTGGACAAGCTTCAGTTGCAAAGAAATTCCTGTTCAGTCCCAGGCTGGACCATGCTTAGTGCAGATGGAATGAATCTTCAGGGAATTTATCTCCTGACATCTAAGAAGGCCCTACCGAGAATGTGAAAACTGCAGTTTTTCAAAGACCTTTAGTTTGGCCAATTTTGCCGATTTTCATGGTGGCAGCAAAAGGCACCTCCCTGACCCAAACAGTCACACTCTTGCCAAATTTTAGACTCTTGCTTCAGAAGATGGGAGTGCTGAAGCTTGTCAAAGGATGCCTGAATTTGTTGAAGCGGGCAAAACAATGTATTTTTCACAGCCTTACTCTCAAAAATAGCTGTGCCATTTTGGCTGAAATTAAATAACAGTAATTGCAGTAATCACCCCGAAGCAAACACCCAACATGGAAAATTTTAACCCAGATGGTTTAAGTTTGTCAAAGTTATAAGCAACTGTCAGCAGCATCTTATAATGGGAAGTGCTGGGCAACCTTAATAACATGTGGTGTTACCAGCCCTGTTTATAATAATGGTTCTGGGTGCTCCATGAGTTTGTTATAATGCATTGCACAGGCTCATGGATTTGAGTCAGAACTTGCAATCCTCAGCAGAAAATTGTAGGTGATTACAATTCTGCTGTAGAGGAAATGGCCGTGGATCAAACACATCATTCTTTAAACCATCCTGCTGAACTGTTCCTGCCAGAAAAGGGATTGAAATAGTCGTGGATGTTTGATGAGTTGGGTATCACTTTTGTAATTTTATTTTTAATAGCGCCTATCTAGGGCTTTCCTGGATACGGATGTACTTTTGATTATTGAAAGTTCATTTTGTGAATATATTCTGCACACATTTCTTTGTGTGTGTTTGTGTGTTATAAGCGAATGAAACTAAATTATAATTCATGCTCTCTGCTGCTCTTACAACATCTCAAGCCATGAAGTTTCACATGGATTTATTGATACTTTGAAAAATATGTAAAAATAAATAATCAGCTGTCACTCTCCATATATGTGCTCTGTTTTCTTTAACATTCTTGTGTCAGATTCTATAAACTCCAGTGAGAGTCTCTGTGTGCAGAGTGAGACTTGGCAGCTTTAATGACAACCATTAACACTTCTGGCAAAAAATGTTTTGAAAACCCTGATATAACAAATCCTTTGGAGTTTTAGAAATAAAGTGGTTCAAGGTGGCTTAGTCCATGGAAAACACGTTTTCCAGTGTGCTGCACAAACAGCTGTAGGGCCAGCCTGTTTGTGCTGTATATAAAACTCCATGGTGAAACTAATACAGTGAGTCCATTTAAACTGTCTGCATCTGTAGCTACAGTTTTACAAGGCAGTATATTTATTTTACATATTTTTAAGTTAGGGACATTTTTTGGACTTCCTTTCCCTTTTCTCTTCTCCTCCTCATCTAATTTACATTCCTGATCTTTATGCCCTGAAGAACTAAGGGCCAGTGTCTGATCTCAGTCATCATGGTATAAAACTCAATTAGAACCAGTAGTTTTGTGATCAGAATTGGGTTCAGAGTTATATACAGAGAAGGTTGTTACAGAAGCCAGGAATACAGATTTAAGGTTGATTCCAGGATAAATTTTTTGCTGAGGAAGATTACATCTGCTGATTATTTGTTGATTGCTGCATAAGGCCCAGACAGCATAATTCAGTTTGAGTATTTCCCTGAAAGTTACATGAAACTGCTTCTGATTCAGTTTAGAAGACCTTTCTATATCAACTCTGTTTTTACATGTGGGGTTGGATCCAGAGTTCCCTTTTGTGTCAGTGGAAAGATTCCAACTGTCAGGCATGTGGTTAATGTTAAACTAACATTAAATAAAGCTTTGTGCTGGGGAAATCTCTGACTGTGCATTCTAGAACAGGATGTTGGATTATCTCTGATTATCCTGATCCTTCCAGCAAAAAGCATAAATGTGCTTCAGATGATGATGGTCCCAGTTTGTCAATTGCAGTGAGGCACCTTGAACCAACAACTTCTGCAGTTAAGATGTAATATAGCTTTACTGTAAAATTGCTCCTTAAAAGTATAATTGATTCAAAATGATCTGAACACATAACTAGTCGTGTAAATGAATCATTCAGCCATAATTTCCTTTATATTATCCCAGTTCTGGTTGTTCTTATCCCTCTTTAAACTGGTTGTGTCTTATCAAAACTAGATTGCAAGGCAGTAGGGCATTAGCGTAGAAAACATTGTCAAGTCCAAGAATTAAAAAAATCATAAGATTAAAAAATGTGGGGTTCTTTTTATTTGCTTTCTGGTGTTGGGAAGTTTAGGGGTTCAAACTTTTCTCAGCAGCCAGGAAGTCTGGATGTTTACTTTTTCTTTTTAAGGAACTCTGAGATTCTTAGGTGATAACCTGTTGCCTACAACTGGCGCTTTGATGAGATACCAGATGTTGCAATACTAGCAATAAGACAGTGGTGGGTAACCTGTGGTCTGTGGGCCACATGTGGCCCAGCAGGGTTTTATGAATGGTTTGTGAGACATTTTATTTACCATTGCCCACGTGCAGGGTTGTCAGATTCTGCTGGTTTCCATCTGCGTAGTATTTTTACTTATCAGTATTTCTTAAAGTGACACACCTAATGCAGGGGCACATGAAGTGAGCTGCGTGCTGACTGAATATAACATTAACTGTGAAAGCTGTGAACTCCCTCTTTGTCCAGTCATAACGCTGCTATGGTTCAGTTGGCACACCCTGAAAATTCCACTTATGCAAAGCACATTTAGCAAAACCATCCTATTCTGGGAGACCGTCTTAGTTATAACAATCTTGCGGCCCACTGAGATGGAGAGCCACTCATGTGGCCCACTCACCAGCCTAGGTTCCCCATCGCTTCAATAAGAGCATGAGATTTGGCAACATTGGAGGGATATTCTGGTTGAGATACTCACCTTTGTCGTCATTATGCCAGGTAAAATCTTGGCTCAACCTAAAGGAGCCCTTAAAGCCCTATCTCCTTCTGAATGGTATAAGACAGTCCTAATATTGCTTTCTCAGGATGCCAATTCAAGCCCCATTGTAGGGGCATACTGGAGATAGGAGGAGGTACATCCTCTGAGGGTTGTTGTAATTTAAATAGGTCTCCAAGATTGTAGCATTTATGGTGGGGATCTCTCTAGGCCAGGACTGGAAGGGCACAAAGATTGCTTAAAGCATTTTATCTGCCCTTCCTTTGGGTTGTAGGGTTCCTCACTCTCTGTGTTTGTGTTATAGTAGCACCCCGAGGACTCTGCAGTGTACAAACAGTAAGTAAGGTAATGAGAGATGGGACTGAATGGAAACCAGATTCAAATACTCCCAGTGTCAGGAAGTTCAGATCTGATTCTAACTTTACCACTGCAGCATATCTTCCATATTGTTAGACCCCAATTATGAGTGAATCATTAGGGTGAGAGCTCCTAGAGTGAGTTATTTTCTTTTGGGAAGAAAAATGGTGGCTAGAGCCATACATGGCTATTAACCAGGATGTACAGGGATGGTGTCCCTAGCCTCCATTTGCCAGACGTTGAGAATGGGTGACCGGAAATGTAATCATTCAGTGATCCCCATTCCGTTCCTTCGTTCTGAAGCACCTGGCATTGGCCAGTATTAAGGATGTTAAGTATCGGGTAGCTGAGTAATCGAATAGTCGATGCATTTTTGCATGGACTATTTGATTAGTCAGTAGGGTGTCTTCGCCTTTGAACTGTAGCAACAGCTCTAGGGCTGTTGCTACACTTCAAAGGCAAAAGTGCCGAAGCCTGGAGTGAGCTGGGGACTCCCCTGCTGACCCAGGGTTCTGTGCGTCACTTGCTCTTTGAAACGCTTTTCAAAGCGGCAGCACTGCACGGAGCCCACAGTCAGCGAGGGGGAGTCCCCAGCTGATCCCAGGATCCAAGTGGCACTGCCACTTAGAAATGCTGCGAAGAGCCCGATGCCGGGATTCCTGTGGCATTTCAAAGCGGCAGCACTGTGCGGAGCCCGGTATCGGCTGGGGAGTCCCCAGCTGATCCCGGGCTCCACAGGGCGCTACCACTTCGAAATGCTGCGAGGAGCTGCTGACCCCGGGCTCTGTGCAGCGCTGCTGCTTTGAAGTACCAACATCTCTCTTCCTCCTTCCCCCTTCGCTGCCTCTATCTGATAGAAGCAGCAAGGGGCAGGGAAGTGACTAGTCGACCACCCGATAAGCATTTGCTTATCGGGTGGTCGACTAGTCCTTCACATCCCTAGCCAGTATCAGATGATAGGATACTGAGCTAGCTGTACCTTTAGTCTGACCAACATGGCTTTTCTTATGTGGTCAAGGTTGGAAAAAACAGTAACATCTGTTGTACAACATTTACCAGTATTTAGTGGCACCACTTTCAGAATGCAGCCAAAATGCTGCTCTCACAAATATTATGTTTGGCTTAGTTAGTGAAATCCTCTCTTCCAGGGCATTTAAAGTCTTGTATTTGGGAATGCCATTGAAAAGTGCTAGCCTAGCTATTTGTCACTCTACATCACCACAAAATAGGGTCAGTCTTTCTGGTATGAAAACAGTCTTTCGAGGTAGTTTAACTTACTATATTTGGAAAGCACTTCTGCCTGCTACACCTTGGTGTTTTGATGCTGCACTGGGATCCCTGCAAGATGATTCTGGTATCCTCTGGAGAGGCATATAAGGATTGGGGCGTATAGGAGGCATTTTGGTAGCAGTTGTCTAAATTTCCTACTCAAGTTTTTTTGTTTGATAAGTAGAACTAGAGAAAGAGAGACTCTTTAGGAGAAACCTACTAGTTTGGGGTGGTATCTAGGGCTCAGGAATGCATTTTCTGGTAAGGCTGCTGCTACACAAACATATTAGAAGTTGAGTGTTTAACACTGTCCTCTCACCATGTTTAAAAACTCATCATGTCTTCTATATCACTTAGTGCTAATGGAACATTGGTAGGAACTATTTCCTTTGCAAACTAAAACCTCTACAAAATGGGCTGTAGTATGGTTACAATGCGAAAGTAGGGCCAGTACAAAATAAAACCTTGTCTGGGTATGAGAATATGTGCATTGCTGTGCAAATACACAATGCAGTTTACAAGTCTTTCATTTAAGGTCTCTGAGATTTGCACTGATTCAACACCTGGATTAGCTCTTGAATTTCTGGATAAGGTGGTAAATGGTACATAATGTTACATGCACAGGGATAGATGACAGAGCTACCACAAGCCTTGGCTAAGTGGTAGCATGTAGTTGTTCAGGAGCAGACTGACTGAGTGACAAATCAGTCCTGGTTTCCACTAGGGATGTGAATGACTAATCGACTATTGGATAAGCAAATGCTTATTGGATAGTTGACAGACTAGTCGATTAGTCCACTCTCCCCTTGCTGCCTCTGTCAGAAAGAGGGGAAAAAAGAGGGGGTGCTTCAAAAAGGCTGCATTTTGTGGAGCCCTGGGTCAGCTGGGGACTCCCCCACTGATCCTGGGCTCCATGTGGCGCTGCTGCTTTGAAACGCCACAGGAAGGATAGAGCCAACGGGGGATTGCTTGAGTCCCCCACTGGCCCCGTGCTCCCTGCAGTGCTTTCGTCTTTGAAGTGTAGCAACAGCCCTGGGGCTATTGCTACACTTCAAAGGTGGAAGCGCTCTTATCAACTACTCGAATAGATGATGCAAATTGCATCGACTATTCGATTAGTCAGATAATCAAAATTTTACATCCCTAGTTTCCACCTCATTTCTGTTGTAACTTACTTTCCTCTGTCTACTGGCTGGTGTGTTATGGGTGGTAGAACCAAGGCCCCTTCTTCCAATTGCTGAGCCCCCATACATAGGAGAGAGAGTAGTAGCTCTGCACATTTGGAGGGTGTTTGTTTTATGTATTTGTACTCCTTTGCATAGATGAATATGGTGGTTTAATATTGAGTCTGTAATGACTGCTTAGGAGCAGTATCCTGAAAAGTGATAGTCAACCTGCGGTCCATGGGCCACATGGGATCCGTTAGGGTTCTATGTGTGTCCCGTGAGACATTTTGTTTACCATTGCCCACATGCACCTTTGCCAAATTCTTCTGGTTTCTGTCCACATAGGTTTTTTCCTACCAGTATTTTATAAAGTGACATGTGTAAAGCAAGGGCATGTGAAGTGAGGGTGCATGCTGATTGCACACAACATTGACTGTGAGCCATGCACTCTTTATGTGTCCAGTCAAAACACTGCTATAGTTTAGTCAGTGCACCTCACAAATTCTAGGTATGCAAGTGTAGTTAGCAAAATTACTCTATTCTGGGAGACAATCTTGGTTACAACAATCTTGTGGCCCACTGAGATGGAGGGCTACTCATGTGGCCCACTCACTAGCCTAGGTTGCCCATCACTGATCTAGAATGTCCTTCTTCTTTCCAAAAGAAGACATGACAGCTGGGTCCAGACTGACAAGAGAGAGAGAGGCACTTCAAAATGTGACTCTCAAAAAGCTGGAATGGTTAGTGGGGAGCAGCCTAACCTGCCCAGTGGGAGATGCCGATGAAGGGGATGGGTGCTAAGCCTGTTGCTCTCTTAGGGTATGTCTACACAGCAAAGTTATTTCGAAATAACTTTCCTAGCGTCTTCAGAAGCCAACCGCTATTTCAAAATCAATTCGAAATAGCAGAGGGCTTATTTCGAAATTGGTAAACCTCATTCCACGAGGAATAAGGCCAATTTTGAAATTGCTATTTCGAAATAAGCGCTGTGTAGACGCTTATTTCGAAATAGAGGGTCTCCAGCCCTTCCCAGGGTGCCCTGTTGGCTACTCTGGCCTCAACCAAGAAAACTCCTCTCCCTCCCCCTCTCCCCGGAGCCCTTAAAGGGGTAGAGTCTGGCCACAGTGCCTGTGCCAGCTCCAAGCCTGCCAGCCCAACAAACAGTCTGTCCTGCCCCTGACCTAGTGGCCCCAATATGAGCCAGCAAGCCACCAGCAGCCAGCCCTCCACCGCTCTCCAGGAGCAGTCTGCCAGCTCCCAGGAGCCTGCTGGTGGCCAGAAAAGGTGGGCGTCTTCCTGGTCCAGTGCGGAGATCATGGACCTCATTCAGGTTTGGGGGGAATCCTCCAACGTTCATGATCTCCGCACTAGATGGAGGAATGCGGCTGTCTATGGCAGGATAGCTGCCAGCATGGCCAGCAAAGGCCACATCCGCACCCAGGAGCAGGTGCAGATGAAAATAAAAGAGCTTTGGCAGGCATATGCGAGGGCCACAGGGGGCAGCTCCCAACCAGGGGCACACACACCATGCTGCCCCTATTTCAACGCCCTGGACCGCATCCTGGGGGGCAGGACAGTCCGTACCCCCCAGGTGGTCGTCAACCCTGGGTCAGAGGACCCTGACCAGGGCATCGAGGAGGAGGAAGAAGAGAGCCAGGAGCCTCAGCAGACCAGATGGAGCGTGCTAAGCAGCCAGGACCCCCAAGCCGCCCCAGCGGACCTGTCACCGGTGTCATCTGAGGCCAGGGAGGCAACAACAGGTGAGTGCCATCACTGTCCCCTTATGCGGGGGAGGGGACGGAAACCAGGGATCACGCAGCTGTCCATGGATCACGCAGCAACCTGTGCATGTGCAAGCATGTGCCATGCCACCCCTGGGCATGTGGCCCCAGCTGGCTGCCACACAGGGGCTTTACCCTGTTAGCCACATGCGTGTGTGAAGAGGCATGGCATTCTCCTGACCCCAGGGTGGGACACAGCAGGACGCCCTCCTTCCACAAGACCACTCTACACAGAGGCAGGGGACATCTCCCACCCCACACACACACTATACACAGCACAGGGGCATGGGTGCAGTCTCGGGGCAGCTCCCACTCCCGGGGATAACAGGACATTCCGAACGTGGCCTCTGTGCAAGCACATTGGCTCTGATGGTGCAGAGAACGGTCATCCTCACCTTGCAGAGTGGGGCTGGGCTTCACCCACTGTGTCCCCAGGGATAACTGACCACTTCTCTTGTTTCTCCACAGCCGCACCAGCTGCGCGTGCAGGGCGCACCACCCTGCCCAGGACATGCTCGTGCACCCGAGGTCTCCGCAGGACCACCCGTGCAGTGGAGGCGTACCAACAGCAGCACCTGGGGGCACTGCGACCCTGCACCGCACCCTCCAGCACTGGGTGCAAGAAGACCTGCAGCTCTGGTGGGAGCAGCTTGCCCAGGGCCATGCCATTTGCCAACACCTGCAGACCCTGGTGCAGAGCGTGCTGCCTCCTGCCGCCCCAGTGCCTGCTGCCTCCCCAGCTACCGCTCCTCCTCCCACTCACTTCTCCCTCCCCACGCTCCATCCCCTCCCCATCCCCCTGGGCACGCCGGGAACCCCACACCCGCGGTACTGGAAGACAGTTGGCCTGGCAAGACCCCCAGCCCTGAGCTTCCCCTGCCCCTTCTTCACCTTGCTTCCCCTTTCCAGCTCCCTCCTCCCAGGTTTCCCCCTCCCCTCTCCCACTCTCTCTCCCCCCTTCTCCCACCTCCTTTCCCCAGTCTCACTAGAGTTTCATTCCCCCGTGTTGTTAAATAAAGAGAGTTTGTGTTCATGAAAACACATGTATTTTATTTGATATCAGGAAGGGGGTTAGGAAGGGGTAAGTGGAAGGACGAGAGGGAGGAATGAGGCACAAGCCCCCAGTGGTGCAGACCAGGGAGGCTCTTAGTGCTCCTTAGGGTGAAAGCTCTCCCACAGGGCCTCCTGCATACTGACAGCTCCCGATGGACCTCCTGGATGGCAGCCTGCAGAAAGTGCAGCCAGGCTCGCAGCAACACGTCCAAGAGAAGCACCTGAGTGCCCAGGGGCAGCTCTGGCTCCATGTTACAGAGTGCTGTGGTGTCCTGAGTGAGGGCAACCAGAGCACACAGAGACAAAAATGCTTTGCTGTCCCTCATCGAGGTAGGCAAGCAAGCAGGGAAACCTGAGAACCAGCTGTCCGAGGGGGTGTCCCTTTAAGCACTGGTCTCAGATAGCCTCAGGCAGCAGCCACACAAAGTAATTCCTGACCTGATGCCCTGCCTGAACTGGTTCCGGCCGGCCTTAAATGCAATTCAGTGTCCACTCAGTGTGGACATGCTATTTCGAAATAGCATTTTATGTGTAGACACGTTATTTTGAAATATCATATTTCGAATTAAATATTTCAAAATAACGCTGTAGTGTAGACTTACCCATAGAGATAGATGCATACATGCAGACTGCTAGAGATTCACAACTGGGAACCCACGTCTTGGGCTCAGGTGGCTGAGATGTGTAAGGAATTTCTTGTAAGAATGAATTAGGTGTTTGCATTACTCCATACAAAATGGCAAGAGGAGGAGGTAGTAATGAACTCATCTGGCCTGAGAGTGACCCAGGTTCAACTCTAGTCAGATTGTCTGTCTTCTTGGAGGTTCATGAGTGACTGGGGTAGGGAGGAGGGGGAGGCTTAATCAGGAGACAGGTGTGTAGATGCCTAGATTAAGGCAGCATTGTGTATGCTCAGAGGGAAGTTCATACCCATAGGGAATTTTTACCTTGAAAATTTAGGTGCCAACTTCAGCTAGAAGTTTTGCAATCATTTTGTGACCCGCAATAGAGCCTAAACCTGGGATTTAGGTGTCTAAGTCTGGAGTTTAGGCATCTAAGTAGTTTTGTGAAGCTGACACTCATCTGGGAAACAAGGCTCTGTCTAGACTATGCTGTATTTTTGAAAGAGGATATAGGAATTTGCATATCTTCTTCCAATCTCACTTTCAAAAGCAGATCTTTCTAAAGTGAAAGTAGTCTAGACGTGTGGTTTTTTTGGGGAAAAAACCCCTTTTACGACAAAATGCTCTTCCTTAAATAATGAGGTTTACATGGTTTTTTCGAAAACGGGGTTTTTTCCCCAAAAAACCCACGTCCAGACTTCTTTCACTTTTGAAAGCTCCGTTTTCGAAAGTGAGATCGGAAGAAGATATGCAAATTCCCATGGAATTTGCATATCCTCTTTCGAAAATAGAGCGTAGTTCAGACTTACCCCTACTGTATTCTTCTGAAAAACTGCTTGCTCATGTCCATTCCATTTTAGGTATATGTGCTCGTCATATGCACCAGTGCTGGAAGTTTTTCCCTCAGTGGTTATCTGTCAGGAATTGGTGTTGGTGCCTTCTGGTGTGGCATGTGCATGCCTCTGCATAAGGAGTGCTGCTGGTTCCCCCCACACTCAGTTCTATCTTAGTGCCTGTGTTGGTGCTGGGACGTTCCTTGCTTGCTTTGCAAAGCTTGTCCAAAGCTGTTTGGTATGAAGTTTTCTCTCGTAAATAGTTATTCAAGTTGATACATAGTTCCTTTAGCATGTGTGTTAGTTGTTAGCACCAGAGAGGTTTTAGCCTACGTATTTTCTCGCTGCTGCTTGATGGATTGGTATTGCTTAGAGAGACTTAGGCATTGATCACCAGGTAACTGTTGCCGATTCACCAAATGCTGACACTGGGCACCAAGGTTCCCTCTAAGCTATGTGGCAGCACGGTCACACATCTGTTTAATGATTTCCACCCAGAGCTCCCTGAGGACAGAGCAGCAAGTCTCTCCCAACCAGTAAGGAGGGGACAAGCGTCTGCTTTGGCAGCAGGTGCAGGGCCTTCTGCAGGTGATGACCGTGGAGGAAGTCCCTCTAAACCATAGGGGCATGGTTTTCTACAGTGACTGTTTTCTCATCCCAGAGGCCAAAGAGGGTGGTCTAAGATCTGGACCTGCAAGACTTGAACAAGCATCTCAAGAAGCTGAAATTCCCATGATCTTTCTGGACTTCATTGTCTGTGCCCTGGATTCAGGAGACTGATACACCACCATCGACTTGAAGGATGCGTTATTTCCCCATAGTAGTATTTCACAGACACAGATGCTTTCTCTATTTCATGGTGGGATCTGCTCACTACCAGTTTGCAGTGCTCCCATTCAGCCTAGTAATAGCCTAGTAACAGTACCAAGTGCATGTTGGCGGTTTACCTCAGGTGTTGGAGTATCCAGTACCAAGTGCATGTTGGTGGTTTACCTCAGGTGTTAGGGTATCCAGATTTATCCATACCTTGACGACTGATTTGTTAAAGGCCACTCCAGGTCCAATATTCAGAACATTGTTGCAGTACCCTAAGTCATGTACCACACTCTGGACTTGTTGATTTCTTCTCATTTATCAATGTTAGTTCTGGTACAGAGGGTAGAGTTCATCGGAGCGGTACTAGATTTCTCTTGTGCCAGAGCCTTCCTGACACACGACAGATTCCAGATGATGGTAGGTCGGATTACTGGGGACTCCAACCCAAGTCTAAATTTGGCTGCTAGACTGCATAGCAGTGTGTGCTTATATTGTCCACCATACCAAGCTCAGGCTGAGACTCTTCCAGCAGTGGCTAGCAACAGTTTGTTCCCTATCCAGAGATCACCTGTACAAGATTGTCACTATTCCATCGAAAGTGCTTAATCTCCGCAGTGATGGACTGATCCAACTTTAGTCTTACATGGGGTGCTGTTCAACAATCCATACCTGTCACGTTCTCTGACATCAGATATCTCAGACTTCTGCTGGGGGTTCTCCTTGGCAAGTTGGTGATCCAACATACGTGGTCCCAAGAGGAGATGGCATTGAGCATAAACATCCAGGAACTCAGGGCAGTCCAATTAACTTCCAGGGTCTTCCCACCACAGCTGTCTAGCAAGGTGGTGTGGGTGTTGATGGACAACAAGGTCTCAATGTTCCACCTCAATAGGGAAGCTTGTTTATTGTTTCTATGTCAAGAAACACTTCACTTGTTGCACTTTTGCATCCACCATGTAATCCACCTAGATGCCTGTCACCTCCCCTGTGTAAGGAATATACTCGCAGGTCCCTTTTCTCTCATCATGAGTAGTCACTTCATTTGGAAGTGGTCCAGATGCTCTTCCAGAGGTGGGGAACTCTCTGAATGGACTTATTTGCCACTAGATCAAACAGGAAATGCCATCAATCATGCTCTCTGTAAGGTCTTGAGAAGGGTGACCTTTCTGATGCCTATCTCCTGCCGTGATCAAGGGATTGGATGTATGCATTGCTGCCAGTCCCGCTAATCAGCAGGGTCCCCTCAAAGATCAAAAGAGACAACGCTTGAGTCGTCATGATCGCACTGGCGAGACTGCATTAATACTGGTGCAGCTCGCTGATGGATGTAGCAGTTACTACCCCTTGGTCATTACCTGGCTGCCCGGACCTCCTGTTCCAGAATCATGGGCAATACCCATCACCTAAACATCATTTCCATTCACCTCATGGCATGGATGCTATGTGACTGAACTTAGAGGAACAGTCCTACTATAGTGAGGTACAGCAAATCCTTCTAGAAACCTTCCACTGGAGTGCATTACCTGGCCTACTGCACAAGGTTATCCCACTGGGCATCAACGCATAGCATCTCTCCTAAACATTTATCTTTGCAGTCTGTCCTGAATTATTTGTTCCATCTACAGAAGCAAGGCCTAGCCCTGTCTTCCATCAGGGTTCATTTAGCAGCCATTTTGACTTTTCATCCACAGGTTTAGGGGAAATCAATGTTCTCACATGAAATGTCAGTTAGGTTCCTGAAGGACCTTGAGAAACTCTTTCTACCGGTTTGGAACCTGATCCCACAGTGGGAGCTAAATCTGGTCTTGCCAGGCCTGGCCTTGGAGCCACCATACTGAGTGTTTGACAAGGTACAACTGCAGCTCCATCCAACCTTCCTGCTGAAGGTGGTGACCTCTTTTCATGTCAACCAGGACATCTTCCTCTTATTATTCTGTCCTAAACCATTCTCCACAGCTGAGGAGAGATAACTACACACTCTGAACATTCATTGTGCCTTGGCATTCTATCTGGAATGTACCAAGTCTTTTTGTAGGTCAACCCAGCTCTTCATTGTGACAGCAGACAGGATGAAAGGCCTCCCAGTGCTCTCTCAGAGGATGTGCAACTGGATTACCTCCTGCATTCAGATTGGTTATGAGTAGGCACAGGTCCAACCACTACCTATTGTAAGGGTACACTCGACTAGAGCTCAAGCATCTTCAGCGGCCTTCATAGTGCATGTCCCTATCGAGGACATTTGCAGGGTCTTCAGTGCACAGGTTCATGGTACATTACACCATCACACAGCAGGCCAGATACAATGCTGACTTCAGCAGAGTGTTGCAGTCTTCACACCTGTGAACTCTTACCCACATGATTGGGAGTCACCTAACATAGAATGTACATGAGGAAGCACTCGAAGTAAAGAAAGTTACAGTTTCTGTAACTGGTGTTCTTTGAGATGTGTTCCTCATGTCCATTCCATGACCTGCTCTCCTTCTTCACTGTTAGTATTTCTGGCAAGAAGGAACTAAGGGTGGGGGGAGCTGGCAGCACCCCTTACACCATGGTATATGTGCGCTACTCTAGAGGGCACCAGGTCTCCTACAGATACCACTGAGGGAAGAGCTTCTGGCAATAGTGCATGTGGCGAGCACACAGACCTAACATGGAATGGATGTGCACAATACATCTTGAAGAACACCAGTTGCAGGAAAATGTAACTGTCTTTAAAGGTGTCTAAGTGTGGATTTAGGTGCTGTACTTTAGCTGTTCGTATATGAAACTGCTAGCCTGATAGTTACGGTTCCATCAAATTCGTGGCCATAAAAATGTGTCACGGACCGTGAAATCGGGCCTTTTGTGTGCTTTTACCCTATATTATACAGATTACACGGGGAAGACTAGAGTTTCTCAAATTAGGAGTCCTGGCTCAAAAGGGAGTTGTAGGGGGATTGCAAGGTTATTTGGGGTGGGGGGATCACAGTAGTGCCACCCTTACTTCTGCAAAGTCTTCAGAGCTGGGCATCTGGAGAGTGGCGACTGCTGACTGAGGGCCCAGCTCTGCAGGCAGCAGTGCAGCAGTAAGGGCGGTAATACCATACCATGTCATCCTAACTTCTGTGCTGCTTTTCACTCAGAGTTGGACATCCGGTCAACAGCCACCACTCTCCTGGTGCCCTGCTCTGAAAGCAGCACTCTAGTCAGCAGCAGTGCAGAAGTAAGGGTAGCAATACTGCAATGACCCTGCAATAACTTTGCAATCCCACTACAATTCCTTTTTGGATGAAGGGGCCTACAATTACAACATGAAATTTCAGATTTAGATAGCTGGAATCAATGAAATTTATGATTTTTAAAATGTACTGCCCTACTTATAATATAAATAAAAATTAGAAAAAAACCTTCTCTAATATGATGTAATTGGCAGACATGTTACATATATGAGAATTGATCCTTTGTTTAAATTTGGTGAGCAGAACAACCAGATCAGTCTGTTGGCGAATGTTGAAATAAATAAACCTCTGCTAGTATAAGGCTATCTCTGAGCCAGAACCTTATATTCCAAGTGCAAATTTTACATCCCAGTTATAAACCTTTGGAAGTAGGAGTTTATAATAGAAATACTGACAAATCTTTAAGTGCAGTGTCATGAAAAGCAATGATAATACATGCATTTAATTGGATAGTTAATAAATGTTAGTCCCTTTATAAAAGATGCTGAGGCAGTCATATGCACGTAGAAATGACATACAGCAAAGAAAGAGGTAGAGGACGGATAGTGTGTTCTTAGATAATATAGAGACTGGAGAATAGAGACTATTAATTCTCTGTATGCCTGTGGTACATAAAATACATTTTAATTATATTTCTATATTTACCTATCTATCTGTCGTCTTATTATATATTTTAGAAATCTGCGTCTGTCTGTCTGTGACTCCATTTGTTTAGGAACTCCTCCTAAACAGTAAGAGCTAGGACTACTAAATTTGGTTTGCAGCTTCCTCTTATCATAACTTAAATCAAGGTCAGGGTTTGGTTGTGCCAGAACAATGGGATGTACATGGAATGTGATTGTTTCGAATCAAATGGAAAGGGAGAAGTGAAGTGTGATAGCAGGAACAGTTATACTCATGAATGACCACAGGGGGCAGCAAGCACATGAGGCATTTATTCTCACGAATGACCACAATGGGGCAGCAAGTGCCCCCGCAACACAGAGTAACCACTGGCTGGCTGTACTTGCTGGCCTGCCCTGGGGAGCTCCTAATGCTCCTGCCCCACCTCTGGACAGCTGTGCTGTGTGGCCCTCAACCGTGGACCGGCCCTGCGGAGAAGCCAGTGGGTGGGTTGCCCAGTGGGTGGGCAACCACTCTGGGCTGGCCATAGACTTGGGCATTGCTGGGCAAGTATTCTTGTGTGTGTGTGTGTGTGTGTGTGTGTATAAATGTTATTAAATATGAATGTATTGATATATATTCTTTCACTATTTATGTGCCTTCCTCTGAAGTCAGTAGGTGGAGTGTTCTTAGTATATTTTGTAATAAATTTACTCTCAAAGCTAATTGTGGTTTATTTATAGCCCATAGAGGTGGTTCTCATTTCTGATCAGGACTTTCCTTGGGAATGTACTAATAACCACAGGTTCCAAGAGGCTAAACTGATACTAATACCGAGGAATTCAAAACAAAACTTGCAGGGGATCCACATAAAAGCACTGAATGGAACAGACACACTCTTTAGGATAAAAGAGATGTTCACATGTGTGTAGGTGAGGAACTACATTTACTTTGGACTATTTTGCCATATCCTTTCTTGTTTTTGGATGGGAATACATTTTGGGTATATTGTATATGAATCGGAGATGGCTAGAGCCTGATCCAAAGCCCAGTGAAATAAAGACTAGATAGACCAAGTGTGAAAAGGAAAAAGTTTCTTTTACAGAGAAGGAACTTGTTTCCGTCCATCCATCCTGTTGCTAATCCTGCAATTGTTTGGAAGCTACATACAATATTTTGCATTTGGATTACATTTCTATTTCTCTCTGTTTTATTTGAATTTTTCCCTAAAACTCGTTAAAATGGTGGATTTAGAAAGCATTTTAACTGGAGCATTGCACCCTTCTTTCAAGAATCGGTACATAACTTCTGTAACCATAAAAATCCAGTTGTTGATGGTATGGTATTCCGATATAGGATTAATTCCTGCCCTGTTCTACACTGGTGATCAAAAGGGTAGCATCAGAAGTCTCTTCCCTGGATACAAACAGCAGGGTAGGATCTTCCTCGAGCGCTAAGGAACGTGGTAGTTGTTGGGTCAAGCTAGTGGTCCTTCCTAAGATAGACCAATGCATTATGGGCTCCTGTTTTGAGTGCACCTCACAGCTGGTATTTCATCCATTCCTCCAGAATACTGCCCTTCTGGTAGAATTCTAGTATCAGCCTAGCACATGGCAACATCTCTGCTCCCACTTTCTCTGTCATCCAAAATAACGTTTTGCTTGCGGTCTGTGGGGAAATCTTGCAGTAAATTAGCGCAGATTTGGGCTGAATCCATACCTCCTTATTCACTTTCCTCAGGCAAAATGTCATTTGACTAGATTAGGAATTATGCCTGAGTGAGAACTGAGTGTATAAGGACTTCAGGATTTGGCCATCAGAGACTAGCCAATTTTTTTTCCCCAAGCCATATTTATATACTTTCTGTTAAGGCAGGTTTACTGAAAAAATCTTCCATTACTGAAAGGGGAATGTAAATGAGTATTTTTTTTATCGTTAATGATAATTCTTGTGAATTACTATGGAAATGCAGGTCTCCTGGACAACAACAAAAGAAAATCTGAATTGGAGAAAATCCCACTAACAATGTTGATATTGTCTTTAAAGAGTTTTTTTTCCTTGAGCAATCCCAATTTTAAATTTATCCCTGTGAGAGAACCTACGTATCTAAGGTACATGCCGATTAATTCTGTTCTATTCAAGCATAGTATGGTTTAGACTTTTTAATTTAAATATTTCAAAGAACCAATTTATAGCAGAGGTGTTACTTTCCTTCTTAAGCACACATTATGCATTTTTTATTACAATTTTGCTATAGCCAAATGTCTCTTAAAAGCGTGATTCACAAACCACTTCACTGCTCTTCAAGAATGAAAAACAAAGAATATACACTCAGAACGTGACTTACCTTCTGAAATGTTGTAAAACCATAGAAATTAGGGTAATTTAGACCTAGTTCTTATTTTTAGGATTCAAAGTATTTTGGCATTTAGTTTATTTGGTTTGATGATTATCATTTGATGTAGTTGTGGTTATTTAAAAACACTGTCTCCATGACAGCCTTGTAAATGAACCTTTTGACTCATGCACTTTCTCTTCCTTTTAAAAATAAATCCTATTCACAGAAAAGGGTTATGTGCTTGCAAGTGAAAATGTATGCAGTTTCTTATGCTGTGGAGAGCACTGTGTGTGTAGTTTAACCCTTGCTTTCTATTGAGTAACAGGGAGTGTGACATTGCATGTTTTCTTGTGATTCAGTGGGAAAACTGATCCAGAAATGCTGGGCAAAATAAGGTGCATATTAGGGAATAGGTTTATACAGAAAAAAAGCCCCACAAGGGTCTCTGGAAACACACACAAACATCACTTGTAATAGAAATGGATTGTTTGCACGTTCATAACTGATAGTTCTCATGGAAAACTTTTGACGTGGTGGACCAGACCAGTTCAGTTTCGGAGCTATAGCTAAGCTGCTCCATTTTCTATTGGCTGTCCATGGTACCGAACTGGGCACTTCTGGGTCTGTGTAATCCAGTAGCCTGTCTCTGACCAATTACAACTGTGTTAGAGGAAGTTGTAAGTTATCCTGTTGTACACTTGTGTAATAACCAGCTCTTAGGTGAATCTGCTAGACCATGTCTACAGAAAGGGTTTTTCTACACTACTGCCACCCCCTCAGTGATGCTTTCTTCAGACATCTAACAGAAGCTTCCAGATCGTAGGCCCTGGTTCTCCTGGGAGTCTTTAATCACCTTGACATCTGTTGGGAGACCAATACAGCAGTACACAGACAATCCAGTAAGTTTTTGGAGAATGTTGGGGACAACTTCCTGATACAACTGCTGAAGGAACTATCCAGGGGCCATGTGTAGCTTGACCTGATGCTCACAAACAGGGAGGAATTAGTAGGGGAAACAGATGTGAGTGGTAACCTGGGAAGCAGTGATCATGAAACAGTCAATTTCAGAATCCTGATGAAAGAAAGGAGAGCAGCAAAATATGAACCCTCGACGTCAGAAAAGCAGACTTTGACTCCCGCACTGAACTGATGGGCAGGATCCTCTGGGATGTGAACATGAAGGGAAAGGAATCCAGGAGAGCTGGCTGTATTTTAAAGAAGCTTTATGTAAGGTGTAGGGATAAACCATCCCAATGCGCATTTAAAAAAAAAAAAGGTAGGTGACCAGCTTGACTAAACAGTGAAATCCTTGGCTTAAACAGAAAAAGGAAGCTTACAAGAAGTGAAAATATAGACACGTGACTAGGAAGGATTATAAATAGCTTGAACATGCAGGGGTGTAATCAGGAAGGCTAACGCGCAATTATAATTGCAGCTAGCAAGGGATATGAAGGGTAACAAGAAAGGATTCTACAGGCATGTTAGCAATAAGAAGGTAGTAAGGGAAGGTTTGGGGCTCTTACTGGATGAGGGAGGTAACTTACTGACAGATGATGGGGGAAAAGCTAAAGTACTCAATGCTTTTTTTGCCTTTGTCTTCATAGACAAGGCCAGCTCCCAGACTACTGAAGTAGGCAACACAATAAAAGCAAATGTAGTGCCCATCTTTAAAAAAGGGAAGGACGACAATCCAGGGAACCACAGACCAGTTAGCCTCACCTCAGGCTACATCTAGACTGCAAGCTTCTTTCAAAAGAAGCTTTTCCGGAAGAGATCAAAAAGTGCATTTAAAAAGTGATCTGCTATTTCGAAAGATAGCATCCACTTTGATTGGACGCTCTCGCATATAAGGCCACCCAGAACCAGTTCAGAACTGGCATTAGGTTACCAGTTGCTTTCGAGTGCTTTTGCCTAAGCCTAGCTGAGAGACGCGCTTAAAGGGACCCCCTCGGACAGCCGTTTCTCTGTTTCTGCTGCGTGCTTACCTACCTCTCTGAGGGACAGCAAAGCATTTGCAGTGTGTGCTCTGATTGCCCAGCTTTTGGACACCACAGCATTTTTCATTTTGCCATGGAGCCGGAGCTGCCCCATGGCATGGAATGGCCCCCACACAGGCATGCTGCAGTTTCTGCAGCTATTTGTGCAGGCTGCCTTCATGGCCCTGCACGAGCTCAACACCAAGCTCATTCTTGAGATCCTCTCCCTGTGTGTGGGAGAAGGACCCTTCCAACCGCACCCCACATTGGAGAGATGGTTTTGGAGGCTGGACAACAGTTTGGACTGGTGGGACCGGCTGGTCATGGAGTGATGGGACGATCAGCAGTGGCTCCAAAACTTGTGCATGAGAAGGCCAACTTTTTGGAGCTGTGTGCCTGGCTCGCCCCTGCCCTCCGACAATGTGACACCCACCTGCGGCCCGCCAACCCCCCTGGAGAAACGGGTTGCAATCGCCATCTACAAGCTTGCCACTCCAGACAGTTACCGGTCAGTGGGCAACTAGTTTGGCATGGGAAAGTCCACCATCGGGGCTCTCCTCATGGAGGTAAGGCACTTTCGGGCTGCAGTCCCTGCAGGAGTGGGGAGTCCTGGGGAAGGGGGGCTGGGCTGAGGGGGGGAAGCCCTGTCCCTGGGGGGTTGTGCCCTGCTGCTGGGAGAGCGGCCGCATAGGGGGTGGCTCCTGGGGTGTTTGACGGGGGGAGGGAAGGAGGGTGAAGAGCTCAGGCACTTCCTCTCATTCTCTGTTTTGTGTGTTTGTTTGTCTCCTTCTGCAGGTTGTGAGGGCCATCAACTGCATCTTTTTTGCACAGGGTCATCCGCCTTGGAGACCTGGACCCAATTGTTGCAGGATTTGCCACCTTGGGGTCCCTGAACTGTGGTGGAGCCATCGATGGAACCCATATTCCAATCCGCACACCAAGTCATTGAGCGGACAAGTATATCAACTGGAAGGGCTACTTCTTGATGATGCTACAGGCCCTGATTGACCACCGTGGACAGTTCACGGACATTTTTGTCGCAGGGTCAGGCAGGGCGCACGATGCTTGCGTATTTCGCAACTCGAGCCTCTACAGGAAGCTGGATGTGGGCACATTCTTTCCCCAGCATGACTTTGCAGTTGGGGATGTGCAGATGCCACTGTGCATTTTGGGGGGTGTGGCCTACCCCCTGATGCCGTGGCTGATGAAGCTGTACACTGGCCACTTGGACCCCAGCAGGGATCAATTTAATTCCCACCTCAGCTGGGCCCGCATGCAGGTGGAATGTGTCTTCGGCTGCCTCAAGGCGTGGTTCAGATGCCTCACGTGGGCAGGCATGCCCGTGTGCTGTGTGCGGCACTCCTCACTGTGTCTGGGGTCGTGTGTGTGCCCTTGTGCCCAGCCTGCTTCCAGCGGTTGCTGATGGTGGGAGGGGTCCCCCTCCCCTGGGCCAGATGTGTGTGGGGCCTCTCCTGAACCTGTGAGCAGGATCCTGGAGGTGCTCAGGGGTTGCCTCCTGAGGCCACATGGTGCACACTGCTGCTGCACGTGGTTCCATGTACATGGACTGCAGCACACTGTTTAGGGCGAGCAGGCCGAGCGACAATCACACCCCATCCGCTCTGCGCCAGCCTTCCCCACCCTGTGTGTGTGGAAAACTGAGAGCACTCACCTGATGATCCCTCCCTGCCGTCAGATGATGCCTGCGACATGTCCTGGTCATGGGATACTGGCTCCAGGCCAAGCATCACTGTGCTGGCCATGTCCTCATCCTCCTGCCCCTCCTGTCCCTTGCTGTCGTTATCCTCCTCCGTGACCTCTGGCCAGGCAATAGCGGGCGTCTCGAGGCTGGAGTCAACCACCACGTGTGGGGAAAGGGCTTCCCCACCCGCCAGGATCTGGTGCAACTCCTGATAATAGGGGCAGGAGTGGGGTCCTGTCCCAGAGCACGAGCTGTACTCCTTGGCCCTGGCGGAGCTCCTCTACTTTACTCTGGACCTGTTCTAAGGTCTGGTGTGGGTGTCCCCGCTCTGCCAGGGCCTTGGCCATGTGCCCATAGATTTCGCTGTTTCAGTGCCGGGAGCGGAGATCCTGTAGGGTGTCCTCCTCCCCCCACAGCTCCAGGAGAGACAGGATCTCTGCTCCAGACCAGGACAGTGCACACTGCTTGGTACCCCTGGATGGGTCCTGGGAGCTTTGGTGCTATTCTCTGCGAGGGCCAAGGGGATCTCGGGGGGCTTGTGGCTTGGCCATAGCTCTGAGTGTGGGTGGCAGGGAGAGCTGTGCAGTCAGGTGCTGCTCCAGTGCCGGCTTCTTGCCACAAGGCTTGTCCAGGGTGCCTGCAGCTTTAAGAGGTGCCAGGAGACAGGAACTATAGAGGTCTGATTATTTTGGACAGAGTGGCCACCAGGGCACCTGTGTTATTTCCTGGAGGCCTCTTTTGAAAGAAAACCCTTTTCCCCATCCACACGTGCCTTTTTCTGAAAGAGCTCTTTTGGAAAAAGTCTTCTTCCTCGAAGAAGGAGGTTTACCGCTGTCGGAAAAAACCCTCAGTTCTTTTGACTTTTTGTTGAAAGAACGCGATTGCAGTGTGGACGTAAGTGAAGTTTTTTCGGAAAAATGGCTGTTTTTAAAAAAAAAAAACCTCTGCAGTGTAGACATACCTTCTGTCCCCAGAAAAATCATGGAGGGGATCTTCAAGGAATCCATTTTGAGGCATTTGGAAGAGAGGAAAGTGATCAGGAATGGTAAATAAGGATTCACCAAGGGCAAGTCATGCCTGACTAATCTGATTGCCTTCTATGACAAGGTAACTGGCTCTGTGGACACAGGGACGCATTGATATACCTTGACTTTAGCAAAGCATTTGATACAGTCTTCCATGGTATTCTTCCCATTAAGTTAAGGAAGTATGAATTAAATAAATGGACTATAAGGTGTATAGAAAGCTGGCTAGATTGTTGGGCTCAACAGGTAGTGATCAATGTCTGGATGTCTGGTTGGTGGTCAGTATCAAGTGGAGTGCTCCAAGAGTCTGTTCTAGGGCTGGTTTTGTTTAACATCTTTATTAATGACTTGGGATGAGGGGATGGATTGCACCCTCAACAAGTTTTCGGATGACACTTAGCTAGGGGGAGAGGTTGATATGCTGGAGGGTAGGGATAGAGTCCGGAGTTACCTGGAGAAATTGGAGGATTGGGCCAAAGAATTTGATGAGATTCAACAAGGACAAGTGCAGAGTCCTGCATTTGGGACAGAAGAATCCCAAGCACTGTTACAGGCTAGGGACCGAATTGCTAAGCAGCAGTTCGGCAGAAAAAGACCTAAGGATTACAGTGCATGAGAAGCTGGATATGAGCCAACAGTGTGCCCTTGTAGTCAAGAAGGCTAACAGAATGTTAGGGTGCATTAGGAGGAGCATTGCCAGCCCATCTAGAGAAGAGATTATTCCCCCTTATTTGGCACTGGTAAGGCCACATCTGGAGTATTGTATCCAATTTTGCCCCTCCCCCCATTATAGAAAGGATGTGGACACATTGGAGAAAGTCCAGCAGAGGGCAACAGAAATGTTTAGGAGGCTGGAGCATATGACTTATGAGGAGAGGCTGAGGGATTTGGGCTTATTTAGTCTTCAGAAATGAGGGGAGATTTGATAGCAGCCTTTAACTACCTGAAGGAGGGTTCCAAAGAGGATGGAGAGAGGCTGTTCTCAATGGTGACAGATGACAAAACAAGGAACAATGATCTCAGGTTGCAGTGGGGGAGGTCTAGGTTGGATATTAGGAAAAGCTATTTCACTAGGAGGATGGTGAAGGGTTACCTAGTGAGGTGGTGGAATCTCCATCCCTGGAAGTTTTTAAGTCCTGGCTTGCCAAAGCCCTGGCTGGGATAATTTAGTTAGGGTTTGTCCTGCCTTGGGCAGGGAGTTGGACTTGATGACCTCCTGAGGTCTCTTCCAACCATTTGATTCTATGATTCTAAGATACGTGGACCTAAGCACTGTCCACACCTGTGCTAAAGTCATAGCTTCCATCTCTCACTGAGATGGAGTGATTATGCTGATGGGACAGTGCTTTCCAGTTGGCATAGCTTGTCTCCACCAAATGTACTACAGGTTGAACTTCTCTAATCCAGAACTCTTTTGTCCAGAAACATCTGTCATCCCAAATGATTTTAGTTAGCTGGATGTCCACTTTTCATGGGTGTGGCCTACTTTTCTTCAGTCCCATAAAGTTTGTTTATAGCTACAAGTCCTGGCTCTCAGTGTTCTGTGCTGTTATTTAGCTCTAATTTACCCCTAAATGACCTCTAACAGCACAGTAAGCAGTTGAAGTGTTGGTAATGCTGCTACACAATATTGACTTCCTATGGTCCACAAAATACTCTCGTTTGGAACCGGTCAGGTCCCAAGGGTTCCAGACTAGAGAGATTCAACCTGTACATTGATGCAGCTGTGTAAGTGCGCTAGTATAGGCTAGTCCTAGGATTTTTAAATGTGTTGTTAACTAAGGGGAGAATCTAGGCTTTAACTTGGTCTGCTTAGCATGTGCCAAAGGCAACATGTCTCATCTAGACCAAACTTTTATAATGTATTATTATCACATGTTAGCTAACACATTCTAATGTCACACCTTAAATCCTGGTTTAGACAAGACCTTAGAAGTTTGATCAGAAGCCTAAATAGGTTGCCCAGAAGCCTGAACACTCATATTACCTTTTGCTCTCCTATCTAGTATAATTTTGGATATTCTTGTTATCCATTTAAATAGCTAACCTTTTGTTTTAGTCCTGTGAGTTCTTGGGTTGGTGTCTTGTGTCAGAGAGTTCCACAGGTTAATTATGTGTTTGTTTCTTTTGATGAGTTTTAAATATGGTGTCTCTTCATTTCATTGAATGTGTCTTTGTCCTTCTGTGGAAAGGTTAATTTATTATCACATTTTTAAATTTGGGTATAATGTTTTCATTTTTCATTTTGAATTTAGTGTAACATTGTTATGTCCTTTTAGAAACTGGCACTTTTCACCCTAAAGATGTTTACATTTCCTTGCTGGGTAGGGTTATCCTTCTTCATATAGTTTGCAATTTAATTTGAGTGTCTTTGAATCTTTTGCATGGAAGGCACTGTACTACATAAATGATGACTAAATATGAATGAATGATTAGTTATCATCACATCAGTTTTATTGGGCCTGAATATAAGTAGGGAATCTATAACAAAAGTACAGTTAGGTCTGCCAACTTTTGCTGTCTTAATACTGTCAGCTCCTCAGTTGTTAGTCAGGTTAGGTTGTGTCAGATGTCTATTGAGTGATCTTATTTAGTTGTAATATAGTAGTAGATAGAGGCCTCAACTAAACTCAAAGCCCCGTCATACTAGGTACTTTATATATAGTGAAAGACTGTCCTTGCACCACAAAAGCTTACAATCTAAATGGACAAGGTTGACAAAGGCTGTGGAAAAAAGCAAGTGGTGTTGTGCCTATTTTATAGATGAGTAGCTGAGGTAAAGAGTGGGCTAAGTAATTTTTTTTCTTCCCAGGTTACAAGGAGTGCCAGTGGCAGAATCGGGAACTGAATACAGATCTGCCTTAGTTACAGTACTGTGTTTTTGCTTTTGTAAACACCTCAGGCATAGAGGAGCCACAATGTATACAGTGGATCGCTCGTTTGTCCACAAAGCGAACTTTTCTTTTGAAAATCATTACAAACTAATATTGTGTGATATAAATGATAACCCCAGGAGACATACCTGTGTTTGTCCAGAGTTCTGAAGTCACTTCACAATAGCTTGGGATAAGCTAAAATCACAGAGTGCAGCTCCAGATTGGCATGTGTTCTGAACTTCTCTATAGTTTGGAGTGTTTGAATTTGGATTACCAGTTTCCATCCATTGAAGAGAGAGGCCTGAAGTGATACCAGGCTTGGGTCTGTGGCCCAATTTTGAAAAATTCAGCACCAGCCCCCATCATGGATCAGGCCCCCATTGTGCCAGGCACTCTTGTCTTAATGTATGCGCAGCATGCCACTGGTGGCCCATGACCAGAGTTCATCACCAAATTTGGTATGCTGGTTGGATCGTTAGCATCTTCCATCAAAGCTGAGTACTATACAAACATGATAAAAGACAATCCATGCCTAAAGAGCTTGCAATCAGAGTATAAGGTAAGAGACAAAAGGTGAATGTGGGCAGATCCATGGTTAAGTAAAAGGACACAGTAAGCCAGTCCTGAATAGCATAGTAGTGGTGGTCATGGCCCTTTAGCTTCCCAAACATAGGTATCACAGCAGGGAAGAGTTTTAAGAAGGGATTTAAGGAAGATAATGAAGTAGCTTTGTGGATATGTATAAAGTGCTCCTTCCAAGGGTGCATGTTTGAAAATGCAGCAAGTGTGTGCCGGCATCATGGATAGAGAGTATAAGGCATGATAGTGTGGTGGGGCTAAGTCACGAAATGTCTAAAACGTGGAGTAATGAGTAGTTTGTGGTTTATGTAGTGGCATAGTCCCATTCACCCCATCAGACCCTGACTCAGCAATTTTCACTTTCCCCTTTCAAAAAAACCCAGTTTTCATATATTCACCATTGGTTGTGAGGACACCATTTGAAAGTAGGGTTGCCAGGTGTCCGGTTTTGAACCGGACAGCCCAGTATTTGCGCTTTTTGTTTGGGAAACAAATTGAAAAAATAAGAAAATATAAATGTCCAGTATTTTCTAAATAAGATGTAATGTAGATTGTGATGTAATGTCAAGTGTGTCCGGTATTTTTGTTGAAACCACCTGGCAACCATATTTGAAAGAGATAATTCAAAAACAAATATCCACTATTAATTCTTCTCTGAATTCTCATGTTGTTTTAAACATGACATGGCTTGGTTGGATGTAATTTTCAAAAACAGTTTGTTCTTTGTGATATATAGAGCTGCATTTTATGGTTTTAGAAACCGCTCCCAGTTAGTCTCCATTATTTTTTCATTTGTTTCAATTTTATGACATCACAGTGACATCCAGTAGTTAACAACACTACTGAATTCTCATATAAAAGCAGGAGTTACCTTTTCCTTTACCACAAAATTGTTTAAGTGAAATCAGTAGTTCATATTAAAAGGCTTACATTGGCATAATTTGAGACTTGAGTCTTCTGTCCATCCATCAGTCATGTATGACATTGGCAGTGGGACTTAAAGTTTCCTTTTGTGGGTTTTTTTTATCACTTATGTTAAATAATCTTACTTTTTCAGTCCAATACCTAACAGATAGATGTCTGCATCACAGAAGAGTATTATAACAATTGGGAGTAATTGGCACTCTTCTTGCAGTCTGAGTTTAATTTGCTGGGAGATTAGACTGCTCCTCTCATCCCTAGGGGTTGTCTTTTAGAACAGAATTAAAAAAAAGAAAGAGATAAAATATTTATGGGGACTGTTAGGAAGCTTGCCCTTCTGTTGCTAGATTTGCTCTGTGGCTAAGTGAAGGGCATCCATCTCCAAAGTGCTGTCAATCCAACACTTCTCATGAATGCTACATTCATAATTTCCTCTTCTCCATTTCAAGGCATCTTTAGAGTTTTGACTGCATCCAAGTAGCCAGTGCTACTAGCCATGTTGTCCCTAAGCATCCAGGGAGGAAACGGTATGGGAGCTGAGTGGATTATTTCCTGGACAGAAAGGAATCTAATGGCAATTGCAGCAGTACATGTTACTGTGCCCCTGAAGTGTTGAGCCAGTCAGCAATTTCATGTAGATTTTTCATGGGAAATAGGAAGTACACCTCTAACAGAACTTAGATTTCCCACTTCTTTATTTTTGTACAACCATGAAACCCGAAGGTAGAGGCATTGCTTATAAAACCTCTCAGATTGGAAATGGATGGTCTCTCCTTCGTAGACTCTAGCATATCCTGTGAATTTACTGTTCTTCTGACTGACTCCTGATCGTGGAAGATCTTGGAGCCCCGAGGGCCTTATTGTGGTTCTGCCATTTGTCCTACTGTACTTCTGAGAAGAACCCTTCTTTCTGAGGGAACTGAATTTTCACAATAGCCTCACTCACTTTTATGGACTGGTGGTAAGAGAGAATGCAACTGAAAAAACCCAGTGAGGATGCAAATGAAGAAAATTGTTTGGATAAAGTAATATTCACTCTCTTTCATGCTGATAAACTGTCCACTTAGTCACCTGTTACAGAGCACGAGGTACATGGAAAAATAAAGCAATTGAGTGAATGGGATTCTACCCTTCATGATAGTTCAGATAAAGATGTTGATATGGTATCTCTGAGACTGCAAACCATAGTTCTTGATAACATGATGAATTAATTGGAGCACTGGTCTGTACGAACCGAACTGCAAACTGTATGTTCTTGTTAGGGAGCAAAATACTGCGAGGGGTATCACATAGGGAAGCTTATTTACGGCAGAAACCAGCCCTGGCTCTTTCACATCTCCTACTTCCAGTGCATATGCAAAAGATTGGAGGGAGGCATTGCTAGTGCTAAATGGGACAATGGAGTTTTGACATCCTTATGAAATCTATTCAGTGGTAGTCCATAGCCTCAAAGGGGTGTAGTCAGCCAGCTTAGAAAGTGGTTTTTTTTCCATACCCTTGTGCCTATTGCCACTCTCCATCAGGACTGGGTGGCAGCACGTCCATTCTGGATGAAGGGTGGGGCAGAGGAAGCATATGCTTCTCCTTCTACAGGCAGCATTAAGGAGCACTGCATAGTGAGTTACTTCTGATCCCCTAGCCGTCCTACCTTGCAAAAGAGTTTACGATTTTCCACTTCTTCACTACTGCTCAAGGATGGGGCTTTGCCCTTAGAGTTTTACTGAGATGCTTGTCACTTTAAGGCAGTTTATTTCCATCAGAAAACAATCTTGTCTCCTCTATCTCCTGAGTTAGGTTCTGGACAGAGAGGGTAATCACACAGATATTAAGAAGGCTGTCAAGGTTTACCACATTCATATGCACCTTCAGAAGAGGGATCAGCTATCATGCCAGAGAATGTCAGTCTCCATAGGCATCATTTCCCAACTGATAAGAGAATGTGTATGCAAGGCATATGTAGTTAAATTACCTTCATTTTGGGATGAAAGGTGACTCCATGGGGCAAGTTACGGTTGGGATCCAAGTCAGAAGAGGTCGTGTCTTCATTAGGTTCATGCAGAGCTACTTTTGAGACCTCCATAAATACATTTTGTGTCAGTACATGCTGGATGTGTCTGCTTGCTGTGATGCTGTGGTTGGTACGTAGGTAAACTAGGCTGCTATTTCTAGGCAGTTCAATCATTTGTCAGTTCAGTGGGTTTTGCTGTGATGTGCCACTCCTCTGGGCTGTATGAGGGAGATAGGTGAAATGTAATTTGGTTTCTCCAAATTTTTCTATACAAGGCAAGCCCAGCTATTCCACCTGATTTCCTTAAGTTGCAGGCTATGGTGGTTTGTTGTTGCAGTGGTTATTGCTGAAAATTAATACTATCATGCCTCCTGATCCAGCAAGCCCTAAATAGAAGAGTGGGAATCTCAGAACCCTGAGCATTTTTGCCTCCTTTTACTAGTACCGTTCCATGTAGTTGCAGGGCTCCTCTCTCAACTGGAGCGGGGTGGGGGAGAGTTCTGGAAGCTGCAGTAAGTTCCTTGCAGCTCCCAGCCCCCACAACAAGTTGGGCAGCCGTGGGGATCTTACTGTGGGGACTTTGAACTATACCTCCCAGTATTTGAGAATTTCACCATTCGTGGTGGATGTGCTCATGCATCTACCACACATGGCGAGTGTTTCCTGTACTGATAAGTATAAATTGGAGTAGGAGGATCTGGAGAAACCAAATTAAGGGGTGACAAGCTACAGGTTAACCAATATCAGACAGTTTGCTAGCCACTGAGATTGGCCTTTTCTGAAATCATAGAATCATATCATAGAATCATAGAATACTAGGACTGGAAGGGACCTCGAGAGGTCATCGAGTCCAGTCCCCTGCCCTCATGGCAGGACCAAATACTGTCTAGACCATCCCTGATAGACATTTATCTAACCTACTCTTAAATATCTCCAGAGATGGAGATTCCACAACCTCCCTGGGCAATTTATTCCAATGAATGATGCATCCAGCAATGCCCAGGACAAAACTCTTGAGAGTCAGAAATAAGGTGTTGGCGGAGTAATGAGTAATCAGAGAAGATAAGATTGAGCCTGGACTTGGGAGCATGTTACAAAACGTCCCCTTTTCCAGAAGTCTGCTTGAAATAGACAAGGAGAAGAACAAAGAATGAAAAAAGATGCAGTAGTGAAAAGCTGCTCAATTTTGGCTTTTTCCAAACTTTACACGAATAGGAAAATTTCTATTTAAAAGAATCCAGTGTAAAGACTTAGAACAAACAAACAACTTTATTTTCTCTTGAGGGTTTACAACCCAAATAATACTGCTTTGTTTTAGTTCACAAAAAATTGCGAGTGAAATTGAATAGAAATCTGCTGTAAACAAAAGCGAGATTGACTAGTTGATTTCACTGCACCTACAAAAAGCAGACAAGCAAGGTAATTTGTGTTTTTAATCTGACAGAGTCCCTTTAACTTAAATATATTTTAATGCATAAATGAATGGTTGCCAAAGTAGGGTTGTAATATTATACTGTAAATGCTCTAATGTAAACCTGGATCATTTACTTAGTTTTAAGACACTGCTATTGAAAGCAGTTCTATTCTTCAAAATAAATGAGTCTTTACTGTGACTTATAAGTAGGTTAGATACATTTATAATGTGTTGTCCTCTTCATAAAACAAGGTTGCACCTTATTGCACTCATCAGCATTGTCGTTTAGTGAGTAACAATGTTACTTTGAATCTAACTGAAGAAAATCCACTAAACTTCTTCCTATTAAAGAATAATGTTAATTGGCTAGTGTATATAGAAGAAGGTTATATGGCCCATTGACTTTATATAGATTGAAATGCTAAGCAGGGCTAAGTAGAAGCATCAGTAGGGAATAGAGGGTAAGCGCTCATCAGTTTTATGTTCTCTTTCCTATTTACTGCTTACCCCTTACAGTGTTTTACAACAAGATACAAAAAGTTTTCCTCAGTGCTTCATAAATAAAAGTGTATCTATTTTTGTTGATATTATTCAGAAATCAGCTTTTGAGGGGGGTGACATTTAGAAAGCTGATGTCTAGAAAAGATTTTAGGATATTATCTGAGAAGAAACACTTGTGAGCATCCAGTCCAGTTAGACCACACAATCTGCTAATTAAGATCTTCATGGAAGCTTGATCCATCAGTGGCTATTAGCCAAGATGGTCAGGGATGCAACTCCATGCTTTGGGTGTCCCTAATACTCTGACTGCCAGAAGCTGGGGCTGGATGACAGGGGATGGATCACTTGATAAATGCCTTGTTCTTTTCACTCCTTCTGAAGCATCTGGCACTGGCCATTGTTGGAAGATAAGATCCTAAGTTAGAAGGACCACTGGTCTGACCCCGAATGGCCATTCATATGTTTTCATGATCTTCTTCCAATACAAGAGGCAGCTCTTTCAAGGGCAAAAGGGGTGTTTATTTTTAGTTATGTAAGAAGCATAAATAAGACTTCCAATATGATGATACTTCAGTGCATTTGTTAAATATATTTCTGATGACTAATCCATTGCCTTGCATTTTGTCTAGTCATTTACATCCAGGCAAAATGAGTATAAAATTCTGATTTGATACACTCAATTTGCTCTGATGTAGATGACAAAGGCTAAGGCATTGAACAGTCAAGACGTAAGAACCTAACATATTCCTCTCACATTAGTTTTACACTTGATTCCAATGGAGTTCTTTCTGATTGACATTGGTGTAAGTGAAATCAGAAGCAGTCCCCAAATTTCTCTTTTATAATCTGTATTTGAAAAGATATTAGCATAAGACTGTTCTAGGATTTGATTCTCATTTGAAAACGGTCCCTTTAAATGATTCTCGTGGTTTAAGCGGGCCTTAAACTGGGTGTAAATGTAATTCATTCCTAATGAATTTTCATGGTAACAGCATGCATATGAATGTGAAATTTGATCTAGACGCTGTATCCAAATGACACCTGTTCACAAGACCCATTATAAAAGTCTGCTGGAGGAGACCTGACATATAATGTGTGTGGTGTGTAATGAGAACCAACTTCCCTTATTTATGGCTCACAATTTAAACCACAGTTTTAGCATTTCAAATAGCTTTAAAGAAACTTCTTAATAAGATGCCGAACATTAAGGCCTCCATCCTATTCTCAGTGAAGAAAATGGTAAAATTCTTATTGATTTCAAGAAGGGCAAGATTGGATCCAAATCTCCTGTCTTTATTTGTCATATTTAATAGGGACCAATCCTCTGAAGTTCACACTCAGCTCATTTTTATTTCAAAACAAAGCTTTTTTTTTTTTTTAAAGAGTACCCTTTTAAGCCATTGATAACTTAAGTTGAGGGAACTCTGCATCCTACAGGAGTGGACCAATAAAAAGGAAGAGACTTCTTGTATGGCTGTGCAACTGATCCCTAAGCGAAATGGGTTTCATTCAGGGTTCATGGAGAGAAGCTTTCTCATAAAGAACTTATTTTTCTATTATATGGTGTTGGATGTAGTGATGGGCCTGACCATCGTAGCCATTTGCTGTCTGTAGGAAGGGAGAAAAAGGAACAAATGACTGAGTTCAATCAGTAACTTCCTCCCCTTGGTAGTCACTGGAGAGTGATTGTGTGGGATACACACAGCTGGTCCTAATGGCTGATTCCCTGCTCAATGTTCTAGTGGGAATTCAGCATAGATGAATAGCCTGGAACCATGTACTTTACTGGTACAGCATTACGCTTTAACCTAAGGAAACCATTTCCCCTGTTTCTAGGGATTTTCTGGCTATGTAAGTATGTGTGAAGCTGGGATGCACTGAGGGTAGAAGAGGAGTCAGGAAAAAAGTGAAGGATATTCAAAAAAAGAGGAGACTTTACAAAGGGTGTAAATTCTTACTCTTTTCCTCTCTACCTCTTCCCCTACACACAAACGCTCCGTCTTCATTAAATTATCCATAATCAACTGTAGTTCAGACATCAGTCATTTGCCTCCATTTTAGATCCATGTCTTACTCTGTATGTTCCACTCACTATTCTCTTCCCTGTCCATTAAAGGCCTTTGTTAAATTATTTGGAGATTATTAACACCCTGGTAAGGTGTACAGATGTAAAGAGGAATTGCCAAAGTAAGTAATTCATGCTCTTAATGAACTCCTGTTCTCCCCACCCCCCCATTACTAGTGAGCAATGAACTAATTTTTCTGACTGCACTGCATGTCAAATATATAACATGACATACCTTGGTGGTGTATAATTGTTGTTTAATTGATGTTTTATTCTTTCCATTGAAACTGATGTGGGGAATAAAATGTCAATACTCCCCATGTAATTGACGGCTTATTCCTTTCATTTATTAACAAAGATTAAAACATCAATTTAATGACAATAGTATGACATTTTAGATATTTGACCTGGGTTTTGTATGATAGCACAAACTGGTGGGTGGAGGAACTCAGTTCTTCTTGTTAAGGTGAAATTAGTTAGTTTGAATATTTTATATGAGGAAAGTGAGAGGGTGAGTTTCCCCGGTCTAAACATTTTCCACTGAAAACCAGTACTTGGCAAATTATGATTACAGAGGTGTCTTCACTGAAATTTGCAATGTTGTTGTAATTGTGTTGATCCCAGGATATGAAAGAGACAAGGTAGGTGAGATAATATCTCTTTTGGACCAATTTCTGCTGGTGAGAGATATAAGAATTTGAACTTCACAAAGCTCTTCTTTGGATCTGGCAAAGGTAATCAGAGTGATTGTAGTCACTGAAATGTTATTTATAGTAGCAGAAAGAGCAACTAACAGTCAGGAATTTACTGTTCCATCAGGCATTGGCTGGAACCTTGAGGCTTTCTCTGATCTATCCTCCTCCACTTGGAAAGCCCAGTTTGTTATACTCTCCATGCTTCCAGGTGAGGAGGTTTACATCTTATTGCTGCTGTTCTTTAATCTCGAGAAAGGTAGCAACTGCATGAGGGGAGGTATTCTTTGACCTCATTTATGCTGGGAATTTCAGTCATGGCTGACTAGCATCCAGCCTGGACATCAGTCTTGATGCATCCTTGCCAACTCCTTGTGTAGACAGGGTAAATTGCTATAAGCCTCACTTTGCATTGGTTTAGCTTCCCTGCTTGAAACTGGGGAGATGGGAGTTGTGATGGATCATAAGCTCAGTATGAGTCAGCAAGGCAATGCAGTTTCAAATAAAAAGCAGTTGTAGGTGGCATTAACAGAGGCATAGCATGCAAGCCACGGGAAGTGATAGTACCTTTTTACTCCACTTTGGTTAGGCCTCAGCTGAAGTACTGTGTACAGATTTAGTCACTAACATAGAAAGAATGTAGAGAAGCTGAAAAAGATTCAGAGGTGAATGACAAAGATGATCAAAGGGATGAAATGCATGCCATATGAGCTAGGGCTGAAGGAACTGGGTCTGTTTAGTTTGGAAAAGAGGAGATTAAGGGGAGACACGATAGCAGCCTTCAGATACTTGAAAGGCTACAATAAAAAAGTTGTTGGAGAAAAGTTATTGTTCTTTGTCACATAGTGCAATATAAGGAGCAGTGGGTACAAACTATAGCATAGCAGATTTAGATTAAATCTCAGGATAAATTTAACTGTAAGAATAATAGCACAATGGAACAGGCTGCCTAGAGAGACTGCAGAAGCTTCTTCATTGGAGGTTTTCAAAAGAAGGCTAGATGGCCATCTATCTTGGATGTTGAGACACAACAAATAGTGCATCTTGGCAGGGGGTTAGTCTGGATGACCCTTCTGGTCTTTTCTGACATTTGGGTTCTGTAATTCAGTGAGATTAGCTTTTTGAATGCCAAACATTCTATCAATGTTTGCTGTTAATATTCTGGTGCTTTATGTTACTGAAAGGTTGGAATATTTTGTATTTGTCTCTGCGTGTAAACCAACACTTACTTCCTTGTGCCTGTTATACAGACTGTCTCACACCATCATTTCCATGTCTTTTTTCCACATGGTCCCCTACGTTCAGTGTTATCTCCTGGTGCTCATTCATATACCCAGCACACATTTAAGTCCCTTTTAAAGACTTGTTTCTGCTGTGCTGCCAATAGTAAAGCCAGTTGACTTGTATATCAATTGCTTAATGTTCCCTTTTCCCTGACTCAGTAAGTGTTTTGAGATTAGGAGCTGCTTGGAGCAGGAACTATCCTTTCTTGACTGGAAAGTCACTATCACATCATGGGTGCTGCTGTAAATAAAAATTATATAATAATAATGGGAGAATAACTCATTAAATGACTGATCCTGCAGTTCCACTGATTTCCAAAAAAGTGAGTAAAGGTTAGTCAGATAGGGCCCTTAGGTTTTTTTCCCCTTAATTATTTAACACACAGTGGGCTTGATCCAAAGCTCAGTAAAATCAATGAGAGCTTCTCCTTTGGCTTCAGTGGATTTTGGATGAGACCCAGTACTCAACCCCTGAATAAACAAAGCATATAATCTTATTCATAAGGCCCAGACCTGGAGAATGCAGTTACCAAGTAGTTGTTACTCATGTGAGTAACATGCAAGTTTAGACCCATATAAATGTAAACCTCATTTCTCAATTTTTTTGAATAACTATCAAATAATGTAAAGAATTTCTCTCAAATGTCAGGGTGCAAAGGTGTCTTATTTTCTTTGCAGTATTCTGCAGAACAGCTTTGCAGGAGAGTTATATTCCTTTACCCTTCACCCTCACAGAATTATATTCTGCTTAAAGATATGAAAATGTAATAGTGTAGTACAATATTTTTGTAAATTTGAAAATATTTTAAAAAATACTGCATTTCTGAAGCATCCAGAGCTAGAAACTGCAGGAATGTTGTGTGATAAATATGTCCCTTCCTTTTTTCACATCCTACAGTAATTGTTTAGCACCTTTAGTTTCACACATAGTATCCTTCTCCCCTCCTCCCCTCCTGCCCTAAATCAGACATAGGTCATATTAAGGCTCTTGAAATCTTTTCTTTTATATTAGTAAAATGTTGCCAATATAAATATGAACCCAGCAAAGTTAACCAACAGTGTAGTTTACCACAATATTTGAGAAGGTTTGTATTCATATAACTTGCGTTTTTCAAATGTATAACAAAATAGCAAAACATCAGTAATTAAATAGGAAAAATAACTAAAAATAATAGATATCTATAGTCTAAACAAAATAGAGTATTTTTAATTGAAATAACATTTCATAGAACTGAACATCAAAATATTTAACTTTTTCAAAGTTTTCATCATTAAAGAATTAAGATGAAACACAATTAGGAAACAGAAAACTGCAACATTGTAGAGGATGGTCACTTTTTGTATGTCATGTGGCTTTAAAAACAAGTCAGATAAATGATGATGCCATTAAAACTGAACTAATTAAAGAAAGCTTCTTTTAAGAACTCATTAACTGCAACCTCATTTGCATAATGATGCATATTAATTAAGTTTTAATGAATCTGAATTTGCACCAAGCCTATTCATGTTGGCTTTGAAACAAATTGAACAAATTAGTTAAAAGCTTTTTGGAATCTACTTTTCACACCAAACAGGATATGAATGCAATCATCTCTACAAAAAAGAAATATTTTTCTTTTAATTTAATTCAAAGGTATGCAGGCCCATCTATTAATTATTTTTAAATGCAATAATTTCCACCTTTTTTTGTGAAATCAACAGTATTATTCATTCTTGAGTAGCAAATATTATAAATGTATGTAGTGGGTAAAATCATTACAGCCAATTTATTGAAAATAAAGTGGAAACATTTGACTTCAGGGTGCATTTAGTTTACTTAATACATGGATTTCAATTTTGTTGGTAACCTTTAGGCATTTTGGCTGTCTGCAGAGCAACCACTGAAGCTATATCTTTTATGGTACTATCAATTTTTCAAGATATATGTAAAATGCTAAATTGCTCTTATAATACCAATTTCCTAAAGTCAGGTTTCATAGCATCATAAGTCTCATAAGTATTATAAGAGAAACATAATTTCTAAGCATTTAAAAGCTGTGTGTTCTTGCTTGAGTGTTGACGAAATCTGATCTTTTTTTCACATACACACGAAGCAGAATCCAATTTTAACAAGTTTGCTTTCAGCTCATAATAAAAAATAAGAATTACAGCAGAAATACTATTGATTTCCTTATACTCCATTGTGTCTTCATCAAGAATGAAGAGATTTATGTAATTACTGCTCCATCTTTTGTTGTTAGAAAGCACTTTTTTGTAAGTCAGCAGATACAAAGGCTGGAATGCTTTTATTGTTGAGATTAAAAGATCATTTCTCCCCCCACCCTCCATTAAACTGGTTTTCTGTGATAGGTTGTTTGGGGAGGCCGACAATTAAGAAGATGCTGTACATTGAAAATCTACACTTTTTATCATTGCTTATAGAGATTTTTTTCCCCATCCTTTTATCTCGTCATCTTCCTCCCTTTATAGAGAATAACAAAATCACTCTTTCTCTTTTGTTTCGTTGTCCAAAGTGGCATCCACTGATGATGAGCTGATGCCAGTGCACATTCTCTGCAGCAAAGTGCTATAAATGATTTTATACTTAGTGGTATAAATGGCAAGAGGTTGTATTATTGCTCGTTAATGACTTTACCTTCCTTTGTTTTTTCTCTCTCTCTCTCATCTGTGATTCTTCTTTCCTGTTAACAAAGTTAAAGTTGAACTTCAGTATCTGATAAGCTTAAGAAATACATTCTGGAACTCATGTTTCTCATGGTGTAATTGGAGAAATTTCTTAAAAGTCTGTCCCTTGAGTGGAAGCTAGTTGTACTCTAAAATTCAGTGAACCCACTGTGAAATTTTCAAGGTTTAGAATTACTGGGGCATGAAGAGTCAACCAAATATCCTGAGGTCCTGGTGGGAAGGTTATCCATGGGTTGTTATTGAAGAAACTGGGTGGAGGAATTTGACACAGAAAAACAAATGGTAGTTTACCTATTGTAGTGCTAGGTGATAGGCCAAGCTTGTTTTTCTCTCACATTCATTATCAGTATACCTATAATGTAGCTCACTTTGATCCACAGAGACCCTCTTAAGGTATAAACAGTTACTAGTGTAATAAAATCATAAAACTAATTTTACAGAACAATTTAGCTTTGCTGTGACTTGGCATGATTATACCTTAAAAAAAGAAAAAAGAAAATAAAACAGCCATTTCCACATTTTTAACCTTTTCTGTTATTATAGTTTTATAGGATACTGTAGCTTGAAAACAAAATGAAGCTATTAAATATTTTAAGTGCCATCTGATTTCCAAATAGGACTACATTTTTATGAGATC
Organism: Rafetus swinhoei; assembly: GCA_019425775.1. NCBI lineage: Eukaryota > Metazoa > Chordata > Testudines > Trionychidae > Rafetus > Rafetus swinhoei. The sequence continues at coordinate 109,050,573 of CM033446.1, forward strand.
ACAACCTGGAATAAAGAAAAAGAATTGCTGTAAGTTATAGGGTCATAATTCTTTTGAATTTTAGGATCTTGGATTAACCAGTGAACATTAACACCATTATAATAACCTATAATTAAAAAAATAATAAAGGCAGTTGGGACCTTCCATTATGGTCTCTATTTAAGTAGTCCGATATCATTACAGATAATAGTTCTATATTTGCCAGATATGCAATCACCCTAACCTGTAGGCTGGCATTGTAACCTGTCATGCATCCTATTGCTTTAAATGTAACACTTAATATTAATGCTTCTGGGCGTTAAGATGTTTATTTTGCTTTTTGGAGACATAAATTTTATGAGAGATGTTTCCCTTTGCTCATGTTCAGAATGGCTTTTAATTGTATTTATCTGGTTTCAGAAGGCTTTCCCTTTAGGAAGTGATCTTTTTATTTTTTATTTTCTTCAGTACAAATTTAATATGGAGAGCTGGCTTCTTTTGGGGGAATTTTGACAGAAAGTGTCTTCCTTGTGGGAGGTCAAGAGTCACTGGTATTAAACTAGACAAGCTGGTAGTGGAGTGTTAATGGAAATGGAAAGCAGATGTTTGGTAATTAGGGGAGATGTGAATGACAAGACTTGAGAGGTACGGTACATGCGCTAGCTGGCACAAAGCAGCTGTTGTTACCGATTTCACTGTCAGAAATGTACACAAGTCAGACCATCCCCTGTGAGTTTGCCATAGCTGTGACAATTAGAAAAAATTGTATTTGATGAAAATAAGTAATATATCATACAAAGTAATTTTTATATTTAGTAATGGTCTGGGTTACATCCCATGAAAATTAACTAGAAACAAACCAAACCAGTTGAATGGGTGCTGTTCTTAAAAGTAGTGAAAGGCAAGATAATTTTGAAGGCACCTTTTGCTGGCAATGCAAAAACATACCTACTTGGCTCCTATAAGATGTCTTTTTAAAAAAATAATTGTAAATGTATTTTCTAAATTATTCGCTCATAAGCTAAGAACATTATTCTTTTAATTAGCTGTTTATTCAGCAGCATTTGAATCATATCTTTTGTTGTACTTATTTATATATTTTCAACTGTCTAGTGAATGGACAAAATCTTCATTGTTTTACTCTAAGAAATACAGTTAAAATGGAGTCGCATGTGAGGGAGAGATTTTCAAAGCTTCCTTGGAATAGCAACCCCCAATTCCCATTCTTTCAAATAGGAACTGGAAACCCACATCTTCTTAGGTAGCTTTGAAAATATCATCTTTTTTGTGTTGTGGTGGTACTCAAAGATTCTGACTTGATTGGGCTCTGATTGTGGTAGGTATTGTAGAACACATATTAAAACACGGCCACTGCCTCCCTATATGTATGTGTATTAAGGTGTTCATTTGTTTGAAAAATAAAACCCAAATAGCATATATTTATCCCTACTGATCCAGTAATGCTATATTAAAATGGATTGAAAGTGAATATCTTTGAGTTCAGTTGATAGTGTTCTTCTGTCTGGATGGGAAGTACATGGTTTTAATCCCCCATGAAGACTTGGGTTCATCTAAAGCAGAAGTGGGCAATTAGTGGCTCATGAGCTGGACGTGGTTCCTCAGGCTTAGCTCCTGGAATGCCACCAGATACTTTATTTACCTGCACGTCCACAGGTATAACCACTCACAGCTCCCGTTGGCTGGGAACAGCAATCCACAGCCAATGGGAGCTGTGGGAAGCGGTATACCAGTCTGCACTGCTTTCCACAGCTCCCATTGGCCGAGAACCTGTGGCCAATGGGAGCAGCGAGAAGTTGTGCCTTCAAACTCACAGGTAAATAATGTGTCTGGAGGCTTGCTAGAGGTTAGCCCTGGAGAACTGCGTCTGGCCTATTGGCCCTGATTGCCCACTCCTGGTTTAAAGTTTTATATGGGCTTTCCACTCCCACTGAAGTGAGTGGAAAGACTCCCATTGACTTCAGTGGTGCAGTCTTCGGGGTACTCCACTGTTAGAAGTTCTAACTTTTAAAACATTAAAGCAAGATTCATTTTATACAGATCTGGAGCCTAATCCAAACGTCATTTAAGTCAATTGGAGTTTTATTGGGGGGCTGTCTTGGTAGCAGTAGTGATTCTTTGTTGAGTTGCTTTTTAAGAGTAGATGATGACCTCTGTGTCCTAATCAGCACTTACCTTGTCTCAATAAAACAAGTTGTTGTTTCCAGAGCTCCGTATGTTCCCACCCCAAAATTTCTGGATGCATAATGGAGCCACATATGTCTACTGAACAATCAGTATTTAAAATATAGCTTTGTAAAGCACTTTGGGGTGCCTTGAGTATGAACATATGTATTATAAAGTGTAAAAACTTTTATGAACGTGTGTATTATAAAGTGTAAAAACTCCGGTCATCTGAAGAAATGGGCTATGCCCACGAAAGCTCATGATACCATCTACATATTTTGTTAGTCTATAAAGTGCTACCAGACCATTTGTTATTATGAAGTGAACATCTATTTTAATTCTAAATAAACATTGTTGTCTCAAGATTCCTTTTGATGATTTTCCTTTATGTTAAAGATAATGGTCCAAAAATTCTACCTGACTGTTAGTAGATTCTGAAATATTTCAGGTATTGTTGTTAACATGGGACTTGTTCTACCATGGGGGATATCTGAATTAGATCTCTATGTATACGTGCAATTACATTTAATTATACTTGAGTATATATCTTTTTATTCATTTATGAATACAAAATTCCTCCTATCCAATGGAATAGACTGCTAATACTTTTAATGTTCATATCTGTAATTTAAAAACTGAAAGGCTTTAATGTAAGAGCACTTTTTTATTTGCCTGCAAAAACATTCTCTCTCACATGCACACAGACACACTTTTCCATGCAATAATTTTATCACCTTCTTTGAGAGATCTCATGGGAAACCACAAAAACCCTGCAATTTGAATATAAAGGAATAATCTCTTTTCTGTGCGAAAAAGTTGATTTTTAAAGTTTGATATATCATAAAAGTTTAAATGCTGTTAAAATATGTTCCCCAAGTGGAAAATAATATCTTTTCACTGGGCAGATCAAAGAGCATAATATATTTGTAATTGTAGACATTCAAATTTAGAAATAATGGTAACCTCTAAATTCAGGTTACTTCATTTAATTCCTCATTTAAATTAGTCACCTTCTTCAACTATATAATTTTATATTATGTAGGGCCAAATTCTGCCTTTAATATTCCTCGAGCTTTCATTGATTTTAATGGAGTTGCATGTCCTAAATCAAAGGCAAATCTTGGCTCATACTGTTTCATATTTTCTTAAATATATTCAAATACATACTTACCTGAAAATGTACTAGTGCAATAGAATAAGAGACAGATAGTCTAAGGGTATGTCCAAACTACGCTGTATTTTTGAAAGAGGATATGAAGATTCCATGGGAGTTTGCATATCTTCTTCCGATCTCACTTTCAAAAGCGGAGTCTGGACGCGTAAACCTCATTTTTTTTTCCCCAAATAAACCGCATAAACCTCATTTTTTAAGGAAGAGCGTTTTTTTCAAAAAGGTTTTTTTTCCCGACCACCCCCCCCCCCCGCGGCCAGACTACTTTCACTTTCGAAAGTGAGATCGGAAGAAGATATGCAAAAGATATCCTCTTTTGAAAATACAGCGTAGTCTAGACATAGCCAAGGTGTATAGATAGTTATAGAGGACATGAATAAAAATGTATGGCCTTTTGATAGTGAATAATAATAAACATAATTTATTCTTTTGTTGTTTTCTAGCTGGTCACTGTATTGTCATTTTAGTCAGTGGAAATTTTGCTCAAGTAACTAGTTGAATTCTGTTCTGTATGAATGAAGCTTCTTATAGTTCTTTGTTGAGCCAATGGAACAACAGAATCATAGATGTTATATGTGGAAAGAATGTCATAGGTCATTGACTCTTGGACAGATGACATGGGAGGAGTATAAATATATTGCTCGAGAATGCAGGGGAGTTATCAGGAAGGCGAAAGCGCAATTGGAATTGCAGATAGCAAGGGATGTAAAGGATAACAAGAAAGGTTTCTACAGGTATGTTAGCAATAAGAGGGTGATCAAAGAGGGTGTGGGGCCCTTACTGGATGAGGGAAGTAACCTAGTGACAGATGATGTGGGAAAAGCTGAAGTACTCAATGGTTTCTTTATCTCTGTCTTCACAGACAAAGTCAGCTCCTAGACAAATGCACTAGGAGATGTAGTATGGGAAGGAGGTGGACAGCCCTTGGTGGGGAAAAAACAAGTTAGAAACTATTTAGAAAAGCTAAACATACACAAATCCATGGGCCCAGATTCAATGCATCCGAGGGTACTGAGGGAGTTGGCAAATGTCATGGCGGAGCCTTTGGCCGTTATCTTTGAAAACTTGTGGAGATCAGAAGAGATCCCGGATGATTGGAAAAAGGCAAATGTAGTGCCCATCTTTAAAAAAGGGAAGAAGGACAATCCAGGGAACTACAGACCAGTCAGCCTTATCTGAGTCCCCGGAAAAATCATGGAGGGGATCCTCAAGGAATCCATTTTTAAGCACTTGGAAGAGGGGAAAGTGATCAGGAATAGTCATCATGGATTCATGAAGGGCAAGTCGTGCCTGACCAATCTGATTAGCTTCTATGATGAGGTAACTGGCACTGTGGATATGGGAAAGTCAGTGGATGTGATATACCTTGACTTTAGCAAAGCTTTTGATACGGTCTCCCACAATATTCTTGCCAGCAAGCTAAAGGAATATGAATTGGATACATGGACTGTAAGATGGATAGAAAGCTGGCTAGACTGTCAGGCCAAATGGGAAGTGATCAACGGCTCGATGTCAGGTTGGTGATCGGTTTCTAGCGGAGTGCCCCAAAGATTGGTTCTTGGATCGATTTTGTTCAACATCTTTATTAATGACCTGGATGAGGGGATGGATTGCACCCTCAGCAAGTTCGCAGATGACACTAAGCTAGGGGGAGAGGTAGATACGCTGGAGGGCAGGGATAGGGTCCAGAGTGACCTGGACAGATTAGAGGATTGAGCCAAAAGAAATCTGATGAGGTTCAACAAGGACAAGTGTAGAGTCCTGCACTTGGGATGGAAGAATCCCCCAAGCATCGTTACAGGCTGGGGACCGACTGGCTAGGTAGCAGTTCAGCAGAAAAGGACCTGGGGACTACAGTGGATGAGAAGCTGGATATGAGTCAACAGAGTGCCCTTGTAGCCAAGAAGACTAATGGCATATTAGGGTGCATTAGGAGGAGCATTGCCAGCAGATCCAGAGGAGTGATTATTCCCCTTTATTTGGCTTTGGTGAGGCCACATCTGGAGTATTGTGTCCAGTTGTGGGCCCCCCACTATAGAAAGGATGTGGACACATTGGAGAGGGTCCAGCGGAGGGCGACCAAAATGATTAGGGGACTGGAGCACATGACCTTTGAAGAGACTGAGGGATTTGGGTTTGTTTAGTCTGCAAAAGAGAAGAGTGAGGGGGGATTTGATAGCAGCCTTCAACTTCCTGAAGGGAGGTTCCAAAGAGGCTAGAGAAAGGCTGTTCACAGTAGTGATGGGTGGCAGAACAAAGAGCAATGGTCTCAGTTACAGTGGGAGAGGTCTAGGTTGGATATTAGGAAAAACTATTTCACTAGGGGTGTGGTGAAGCACTGGAATGGGTTACCTAGGAAGGTGGTGGAATCTCCATCCCTAGAGGTTTTTAAGTCACGGCTTGACAAAGCCCTGACTGGGATGATTTAGTTCGGATTGGTCCTGCTTTGGGCAGGGGGCTGGACTTCATGATCTTCTGAGGTCTCTTCCAGCTCTGTGATTCTTCTAATCCCCTTCTTACCATGTTCCCCGATAGTACTTTCACACCTTTGCATAGTTATGGTTTTACTATTGGCTTGCTCTGATTGGTAACTGATTTATTCCAAGTTTATTTTCCATTAAGTCCCCTACTTGATGTATTATTGGTCATTTTGGATTTAGATTTAGGCCAGAGTTGCAGTATAAACTTATATCTGTATGTGAAAAATCCACACCCTTGAGTGATAGTTATATCAACCTCACCCTGGGTTCTGACAATGCTATGTTGAGGGGAGTGTGTTTCCTGTCAACATAGATGCTGCCTTTTTGTGGAGGTGGATTAACTATGCCAAGCTCTCCTGTCAGCATAGTAGTTCCTCACAAAAATGCTACAGTGGCACAGCCGCAGTGTTGTAAGTGTGTCTCTGCCCTTAAATGAGAATAAAATTAAAGTAAAATCAAAATATGGTAATCAGGGCCAAATCTTGCCTCCCTGTGCAGCAATGTAGAAGGCCCTGGACTAGCTCTGTCAGTTTTATATTGTCTGTCCTCCATTAACTTCAACATAGCTGCAAGAATTTACATGTGTTGTGCACTGGGCCTCCTAAATACAGCAGAATTGCCAGAGCTTTGTTACAAAGTAAACCAGGCTCTGAAACACATTCAGCACCTACTGCAGAGCAAGGTGAAGGGATTAGCTAGGGGAGAGGTAGGAATGCGGCCAGTAGGTTCATGATTATGCAGCTCCTAGCTGGGATTGCCAGCAGTTGCTACTTCAGCCCATCGATTTTTTTAGTGTCATTTGAACTGGTGCTTTGCAGCTTGGGGTGGGGAAAAAACATCTCTGTCCTTTGGTCCGTAGGATGATTCCCTATGCTCAAAGCCCATTAACTTCACCTTTGTGCGGAGGTCCATGATTTGGCACTTTGAGATCACTTAGTAATTTAGTTTTAGGCTGTCAGTTCTGTGTACTGTAACTGCAGCAAAGGGTCGGTGTTATTAAAATTAAAACTGGTATTTCTTATAGGCTGACTGTGATCCCTAATAATCTGTTAAATAAAACAAGCTTTTAGATGACTAAGGGTTTAGGTTTTACATGTGGGATTATTTCTACTCATTATTTGTACTTTACTGGAATTACATCTCCTCAGTACAAGAGTACCTAGAAACTAGTCTTATGAAACATGTAATCCATTATGGGTAGAGAGGGAAGAAAAGATGAGAAGGAAGGACTCAAAACTTTAATTCAGGGTTTCTCTTTTTTGTGACTAGATTGTCAGATGGATAAATTGTTATCCCTCCACTGAAGTCAGTGGAGTGAGATGAGTATTTGGCTCTTTGTCTCCTACCCTTATATCTATAATTAGCCAAACCAAACTCTTTGGCTCACCTGAGAACTTTAGGAAAGTTTGGGTGAAATTGCAAATGTGTTTGGCTTAGGGGCCCATCTCTTTCTAAGAAGAAAAGCCATCATAAATTTGCAGTGATGTGAAACTGATGCAGGATTCTTTCCATTACAAATTCACTTGGAAATAGGTGAAAAGCCTGAAGTGAATTGTGGGTTATTTTGTTGCAGGGTGTGTTTTTTCCACATCCCTTTCTTTTTCAGAATTGCTCTCTCTGCCTGTTCATATGTGATGAGCTGGAAAAGGGCCAAAATGAATATGCTGAATTTCGAAAACAATCACTCTGGTCAACTATAATAAGTGAGGAATTGCTTTCAGTGCATTATTTGCATAGCAATGTTGTTTTTAATTTTTGCTTTGGATTTATTCTAGCTACTTATATTGCTACATTGATTCAGCTTTTATTGGAACCAAACACACACATTTCTTGCATTTTAGCCTAGTATCTCTCTACCCAGAGGGAACCAGAAATAAATGTGAGATGTAGAAAAGAAAATATAAAAAAATTATTCAAAGTTGGCTTCTATTGCCTTATAAATATAGCATAGTTACTTGAATTCAATACGAATTAAACTCAGATCTTTTAAAATGCATGCAAATTCTAGCAGAATATATATGAAAAAGTCACTATAACTGTAGAGGCAGTTCTATTCCCTTGATAAATGGAACTCCTAGACCACACTTTATTGAGTCTCTGATTTTTAATAATTTGAATCCTGCAAGATTTAATTCTGCATAATTCTGGCTGAAATCAGCTTTTGATTGAGTTGTAATGGCTGTGTTATTGTAAATATCTCTGCATGCTAATGTTGTGCTGGAATTCAATAATATTTAGATGAAATTTTTAGCCTCCAGCATTGTTGAAGTTGGAGTTAGGAAGCCTGAAACTTGATGTCAAAAAAATTTATTTTTGGGAACCCATAACATGAAATGAAATAAATGGTCATCCTGTGGTGCAATTTAAATGTATATAATAGAGTAAAAATGTTAGCTACGGTATATTTATTACACCCTTGGATTGCCAGGATTAATACACTTGTCTGTGGCAGGACTTTGTAACCTTAAATGGTTTTGCACTATAATCCTCCAAGCTGATCTGTAGATTAGGTATTACTGGCGGAGGATAGGCTAGTCATGTTATCACATGCAATATTAGATCCATAGCTCAGTGTACAGTAACTCTGATGATATAGCTTATATATTAGTCTAAAGTGTCCTGTATTCAAGTGATGTATTCTACATATGACATTTGGATCATTTTTCCTTGCTTTTAAGGCATGACAGACATGTAAGACATGCATGTAGGGTCAATTCTGTAGTCTTTCCTTAAGTAAACTTCCATTAAAATTGATAGAGGATTTTTCATGTGTAGTGACCTCAAGTCTGGACCTGTTTTTGGTGTGGGAATACGTTAAACAGAGCAGTTTAAAAAATAATATATATTTTAAACACTTGCAGGGACAGCAAGACATGAGCCCAGAAAATATGCTGAAAATATAGACACAGTGGCCCCAATTCTACAATCCAGTCCTCTAACATGGACACCTATAATAAGTCCCATTGTAACAATGGGATATCACCATTAATGTGCATCAGTACGTGCAATTACATTTGCAGAGAATATACAGTAATTACACATTTAAGAATAAAGTAGGCTCTGTGAAACCCAACGCTACTGAAGTCAGTGGTAAAATTCTTACAGATTTCAGTGAGGTCAGGATTTCGCCCCTTGTGTTCCTCCTTTTATTGTTGTTTTTAAATTAATTTGTTTAACGTTTAGTTGTTTAAGTTCTAGATGACAGATATCACATGACATTTTTGTTGAGTACTGTAGTTCATTGTTGCAGTTAGAACCAGATGTTTATGTCATCATATAGATACAGAATATTGAAGCATGTTGCCAATTTTAACATCCTCCACTTTATAGTACAACAGCCTTTGCTAGTTCGGATGGTAGGTCCCTCAATGAAATAAAGCATGTAGGTATCATGTTTGCGTTTTGTCACATTATGCAGCAGATGAGGTTAAGTCTATTTAAAAAAATACGAGTTTTAATAAAGATTATGTATTAGATAGGATACACAGACAGATTCAACAAAAAGCATTCATATCAGGCAAGATGGGAAAAGCATGAAAATATAGATAGATAAGCTGACTTCAGCACAGGCTTCCTTGCAGAGTAAAAGGTATTCTCTCTGTGTAGGTAGTTGATTAAACCAAGCCTTTATATGGTACCATCGTAACAGTTAAAACTCCTGCCCCAAGACTTTCATTTACTTGATTTAATTCCATATGCAAGTTAGCACAGAAAACTGTGTTTTAAAAAAGACGGTGTGAAACCTCCTAAATATGCATTGACCCTTTTTTGGAAATGGCTTTAAATGCATTTGAGTAAAACTGCAGTTAATATCATAAATAACATCTCTTTTTATATAAATTGCAAATGTCACCCCTTCTTTTTGCATCTAAATGCGGGATCTGCAGTTAGTGGAATACCCTTCACTCTTGCACTAGATCTTAGAGTCTGAAAATCCCCAAACTATGGCTATTGATAGTTCTGGTATGAAAATATTGTGCTTGTCTGCTTCAGTAGGCAAATAAAGCACATTTATAATTTTAGATTCACCTCCCCCAACCTGAGGTGAAATGGAATTGAATTATCAGTTTTGATTGGTCTTGTTTGAGACAGTCATTATATACAATAAGCTCTCTTTTTTTTGTCTGAAAGCAAAGGTGAAACTCTTTGTAGGACTTATCATATTTTTCTGATTCTCTGTGCCTGTTAGTCAACCTTTGCTGATTATTTTTGCTGCATCAAGCTACAGTATATTAAAAGTGCTCTCCTCTCAAATGAAATGTCTTACAATTTAAATCTCTCAGTAAGAGTGTCAGCATTGCCATGGGACATCTCCAGCCTCCCAAAGCAAACAAAATTGACACAGTTGATTTGGTATATAAATGTCTGCAGCTTTATTAAATATGCATTAAAGTGCAACAGTCATAAATTACATGCACTCAGCCCACTCAGAACATAATGCATACTGCTAAATAACTTTCTGACTGTACAACCTAAGCAATAAGGCCAACCTAAAGACTGACTGGAAACAGAAAGTCAGTTCCCCAAAGTGGTTGCTGTTGGAGTATCATTTTATCATGCTGCTAAGCACCTCACCTTTCCTGCATAATGTGTATGTGAGAGAGGAGAGAGACCATTATTTTTACTTCAAATTAACCATTTTGTTTGCTGGTATGTTCATCTTTAGGTGTGGAAGGATAGGCAGTTTGATTCCTGGATCCTCATTTGCAATAATAAAAAAATACTTGATGCTGATTATCATGAATACCTTGCATCAGTGTTCCCTCAAAGCTGCAGGGCGGCACAGCTTCACAGGTGATTAATCAGCCCTGGCCAGTCAGTCAGCTCCATGCAAGGAGCCCTGAGCCTCTGACTGGGTGAGGCTGATTAATCACCTGTGAAGCTGTGCTGCCGCGCAGATTAGAGTGAACACTGCCTTGCATATTTAATGACTTTCATCTAGGGAGATTTTAACGAAACCGTGTATAGGGAGGGATGACTTACAGTACTTGCTAACCTTTGAAATCTGGCTTGCTTTTGGGCTGCAACATGACATGATATTTATGTCTGCCACACCACAAAAGCACATTCAATTAAAGAATGAATTTTTCAGATAAAGAGAGTGTGAGGGGTTCGGGGTGCGATCACCCCCTCCCAGGACGAGAGGGGGGCTCGGCGGACCCCTTTGCCTCTTTCCGTCCGTGTCCTTCCCGGCCCCTACTCGGGCGCCCGGGCAGTCGGGTGCGATCACCCCCTCCCCAGACGGAAGGGGGGGTCAGCGGACCCAGCAGTTGTCACCCGTCCCTGCGGGGTGGGGGCCTGAGCCCCTCAATCCTGTCTCCACCTATTCGGGGTGGGCCCTGGTTCTATTGCGCGCCTAAGCCGGCGTTGCTCGGAGCTGAGTGCTCCTTCGGGGGAGGGAGGGGGACCCGGTCCCACCCTCTCTCCGGGTCCCAGCCCGGGGCCCTAAGCGTTGGGGCTTGCTCGCGCCCCGACGCGGTAGACGGGGGTCACTCTGCCCGTAACCCGTCTACACACGGTCGCCAAAAGCGCCCGGCCCCGGGCTCCTTCCTCCCTTCCCGAGTTCCCTCGGGTTGTTGTCCCCACCTCCGAGACCTACCCCGGTCCAGACGTTCCGGCCTGTCGTCATCTCAGCGATGCCTCGGGGGTCCGCTCCCGCCGGCGGGTCCGTTCCCGGCCAGGCCGTCCTCTCCAGGGCTGCCGGAGCAGGGTCCAATCTCCATCCGAGCCGGGGCTGGCCAAACGCCAGCTGCGGTGGCTGTCCCCGGGAATCCCAGGGCCGAGGCCGGGCCAACTGCCGGCCTCGGTGCCGCTCAGGGTCCGTCCTGGGACCGGGGGTTCTCCTCCCTCCTTGCGAGGAGGCCGCCCCCTTCCCCGCTGGCGGCAGGCCTTTTTAAACTGGCCCGCTGCGCCGGACGCTGCCCGGGGCCCCTCCCCTTCCGGCGGCGCGCTGGCGTTGCCGGCCGTGGCTCGGCCGCCTAGCCCCGCCCTGTGCCCATTCGGCGCGGCCGCTGGGGAGGGACTAGTGTTTCCCTGCCGGCGGAGGCGCGGAGGCTGAACGCAGCCCCGCCGGCTTCCCCTGCCTGCGCCGCGGCTGGAGGGAGGGGCTTGGGTCCGCCTTCCGCTTCCCGCGGCGCGACGGCCCCAGCCGTCCCCCGTGTGGGTCGGGGGGTGACCCGTCACGGAGAGTTTTTATATAGACACAACATTATTAACCACATTAGAATTCAGCCAGGACATATACACACTATTTAGAAAAATGTCTTGAGTTTGTCAAGACTGTATGTGTGTTAAGTCTTGTCTTTTACATTCTCTTCTGAAAATGACCTCTGTTGGGTCTGTGCCTCCTAGTACCTTTGTAAGGTTCTTTTTCATGGATATCAAGATAAAAGTATCATATCTAATGAGCCATTTTCGATAGTACTTGGGTTTTGGCTGTTGGTCTCTCATCTAGACCCTGACTAGGCTCAGTCCAATTTGATGTATGATACTACTTGAACTAACATAGCTACAGTATAAGCTTGTGTGTGTGTTGTTACTGTTTTTGTAATGGGTCTAGTATATATTGTAACCACCTCCCTCTGTGGATATTTTAATATAATGTCACTCCAGTTGCTAAATACTCATTATGTTGAGCAGAAATTAGCATAACTTGCTTTTTTACATTTTATCTGTCCAGACATAGGACTCTAGTTTGCCTTGACCAATATCAACTTTGATAGGAAAAATCTATCTCAATAAAATGACCAGAATGTTTATGAGAAATAAACTTGTATTATAAAAAACAAGACATCAGGATACTAACTTTCTGACAATGTCTGTGAATTGTGTTTACTTTATTTCCTGTTGATTTATTGCCATAAATCCCTTGGGTCTCCTCCAAACATATCTTGGCAACAGAGTCAACCAAATTAATTGTCTAACAACAAGGATGTTCTATAGTAACTCAAAGTCTGTGTTCATCATCTTGATAATCATCCTGTGCAGTAGGTTTATTTTTCCTTGCTCAGTGGATGTGAAAGGAATTCTTGGATGCTTGTAGTTACCATAACCTTGTTTCTCTCTTAGAAAGCACCTTTAATCCCCTGTGATCTGTAATTCATGGAAAGGGTCTTTCCTAGGGTTGTGTAAGGTTAACCAGTTAACTGGTAAGTATCACCATAAATAGATTATACTTATTGGTTCTGGGTAACTGTAGGGGCTGGAGCAGCTTCCCACCTGCCGCAGGCAGGGGGCTGCTCCAGTCCCATGGGGCTCCCCACAGGCAGGGGCTGCTCTGGCCCGGCCCTGCTGCCACAAGTTACACGCTAGCTCCCCAGGAGCACGGCCTGCAGGCACCACTCCTGAGGAGCTGGCTGCAGAGCCCACAGCGAAGCCTTTTCTGGAGTGGAGCCAGCAGCCCCTTCTGGCCGGCTCCCAAGGAGGCGGCTTCTCTGCAGCAGGGGAGCCTCCACCCTGGGAGTGGGGCCAGCAGGGCCTGGCAGCCCCATTCCTGGGGAGGCTTCGTTGAGGGCTCTGCAGTATATTTAAGCTTTATACTGCAGAGCCTGCAGTGCGTGAAACTGCTAAGATTTTCAGCGTTTACAGTTACCTTTTTCATCGACTTTTAACATTCCTAGTCCTTTTTTCTCCATTCTGTGGCGACCAGTCTGACAAATCCTTTGTGATTAGAGCGGCCATGGCAGGCTGTTGATTCACTACTTTTCCCTGATGTAACATTCAATATTACATGATACATATTGCTCAGAGCATAAAGCAGTCTGTTTGCAGTGGCCATTATAAGGAACTACTGGCATATGAGGGACTCGATCCCCCCTCGCTGTCCAGGTTATTTTTGCCATTTTTGTGAACACTCACAACTGTGCATCACAAGGTATATGTCTACCTAGCTATTTATTTAATTTCCAAACCAAAGTGAAGTGATGCATTTCAAGCATTAGGGAGTAGGTAAGTTTTACTAAGGGTCTTCTGTCATTGCTAGAAAGAAGCAAACCCAGGTTATATCAGAGAGCATACCTCACAGTGCCATGCCTCAAATAACGACTGATCAGAGGTTAAAAGTCAAACTGACTACAGTTTTTTTCAGTAATGAACCAATAAACCCAATTTAAAACCCAGTCCCAGTTGAAGGTTACTTAAGGAGATTGGTATCCACGTTGTTGCAAAAGATCTTGGCTGTCTTCAGCTGCGAGATTCTCCCTCAGACACCAACACACTGTATACTGTGTATATATTGTGCTGAGAAACAAGGTGGATGAGGTAATATCTTTTATTAGGCCAACTTCTGTTGATGATTGAGGCAAGCTTTTGAGCCACACAGAGCTCTTCTTCTTTCAGAGCTTTGTATGGCTTGAAAACTTTTCTCCTTTACTAGCAGAAGTTAATCCAATAAAAGATATTACCTCACCCACCTTCTCTCTCTCTAATATGATGGCATAAACACAACTACTCCTGCACTGCAGGTGCAGTGGGCTGTTCACCATTTGTGTTTCCACTTTTAGGACTAGCAAACCATGCCTCAGTGTTGCTTAGCCTTAGTGTATGCTTCAATACTGGATTACCCTATTCTTTTTGTTGAAAGGGACAGGACCTTCCCCTTTGAATGTTACTGCTTTTAAGCTTTCAGCATATAGATGAAAAGGCTGCTCAGCTGAGGCCTTGTCTATACTAATAACCAACACTGAGCTAATCTACGCGATTTCAGCTACGCAAATAGCATAGCTGACATACTTACCATGGTGTCTTGTGTGCAGTGAGGTCAGCAGGGGCTGCTCTCCTGTCAGCTACTCTTTTCATCCTGGTCATCTCCTGGTACTGGCATTGATGGAAGAGTGCTCAGAGGTATGTATTGGCCAATATAGCGGCGCCACTCTAGGGGGCTCCCCCGCTGGCCCGACGGGTACTGCTAGGGGAAAAAATTTCGATGACCCGTGCATGCTACGCGCACACACCTACATGAGCAACACATCTCAAAGAACAACAGTTACGAGGTAAGTAACCATTCTATCCAGAGTATATATAATTGCAAAAGCAGTTATCTGTCAATTGTAGCACCAGTGTTAATGATGCTAATTGAATCAGGCTGCATATATCCCATTCATCCATTCATAGCTTTTGATGTGCAAATATGAGTATCAAAGGTGGGGAAAATTGCCTTTGTAGTGCATTAACCAATTGATACCTTTATTCAAGCCCAAGTTAGTAGTTTTGAATTTGTCAATGAATTCCAGTTCAGCAGTCTCCCTCTGTAATTGGGTGATAAAATTCCTTTGTAGAAGAATGGCTACTTTTAAATCCATTATCGAATGGCCAGTGAGGTTAAAGTGTTCCCCTACAGGTTTATGTGAGTTACCATTTCTGATGTCTGATTTGTGTTCATTAATCCTTTGTTGCAGAGACTGTCTGGATTGGCCAATATACATAGCAGAAGTGATGGTGTAGTGGTCAATTGCAGAAGAACTTTGTACGTGATAGTTTAGGGGTGGTGAGACCTGCATTTCCCCCCCTCCCCCGTTTCCCTTTTCCCTATATCTGATGAGCCAGAAGCAAGTCTTTGGGAACATACGCCACTTAAGATAAGCATTGTTGCCAGTATAGCAAGAACAAGTATAAGATAAGGGTAAAGGGCAAGAACGCATAAACAATTCTGTTTACCCTAACGTACTGATCACGTAAACAGGGCCAAAGAACAAGAAGATCCAGATCAGAACCAGATCGATAACTAACAGCTAGGCCCTACATCAGCACTAATGAGTAAGCCCTGGAAATTTCCAAACTGCCAAACAAGGCAGAAAAACTGTATTTAAGGCTGCCTCAGAGCCTAGCAAATTAGACTTCACTGATGGGCTTTGGGTACCGGCGCCTCGGAAGCTGAGACAACCTCCCACTTCGTCCGCAGCCTACCCGGGGTCCCAGGCTTGCAGGAAGGGACGTAAGATATGCCGCTTCTTTGTTATGTTGTTCTTCCAGTTATGGGGCACAGCTGTTAGCTGTCAGGAAATAAACTATTTATGTTTGACAGATACCTGTGTGGCATCCTTTGTACTTTGGGAACCCAGTGTCGGACCTTAGACTTACTCTTGCCAACTACAGATGGCATATATCACATTAGAGGATCATAGATATATGAGCCCCCTGATGTTGTGACTTATGTGGTTAGTTCCTGTGGTGGTCTTGCTTGTATAAATATATGGACAGAGCTGGCAACGGGGGTTTTTTGCAAGGGTAGGTTCCTGGGTGAGGATATCTGAGGTGCGATGTGTGGCTACTGGTTAGTATTTGTTTCAGATTACATTGTTACATTTGTGCCACTGTAGTGATTCTAGTTTAGATTAGCCCAGAGTAACCTGTATAGGGGTGTAAGGGGCATTCTGACTTGGTCTTCCACTCTTCAATACGTGTTCAGTCTGAATCACAATATACCCTATACAAATAAGAGTAGATGGAAAGAAGTAAGAGGTACTGACAAAAACAGAAATGTGTTTTGAAACAGATGGAGAGTTGTAAAGTAGGAATGTTACCAGGGGAGCTACCAGGATATATGTAATGTTGATTGCTTTCTCTGCAGGTGGAGGGAGTTGACTTTGAGGCATCATATTTTGTAGACTAGATGCATAACATCTACTCTGTATTTTCAACAATAATCTTCAACCATCTGCATTAGACCTTCTCCACGTGGGGTTTTTCTCTTGTGGGTTTTTTTGTTTTGTTTTTTTCAGTATTTTGAACACAGTTCTGAAAACTTTCAAGGATATTTTAAATGAGACTGAGTTGTTTTAAATGCAGGTTTGTGTTTCTACCACATGTAAAACTTGTAATTTCAACTTTACATCTTATTGCTGTCTCCACAGGAATTTTGTGGAAACAAGATGCAGCACCATACATTGTTCTTATGATAACTCACAAACATTAAATTCAGATTTTACAATATAGTGCAAACATTGAAGCCTTGGTTTAAAGTAAGTGACAGTTTGTTCATTTGTTCCCAAATGGGCATTCAGCAAGAGAGATACCTGTATCTTGCCTCCCCAAAAATTAACCTGGAGAATAAATACGTTTCCTGTCCCTGCTTAAAAAATACAATGGGTTGTGATTTCCTGCACTGTTTTCACTCTCTGGGTAGGCTGTGAAGTACCAGGCTGGATGTGGTACAACAATAGAGCTTTTTTTGTGCTAAGATGGTTCCTGGCATAGGGTAACACTGGTCTGAGAGGGAGAAGGGCCAGTGCCCTGTGACTCATCAGCTCACTCAAGTTGAGTTTAAAAGAGGTATCTGGAGGGGAGACTTGGGCTCAGACTCAGTTTGTCAGGCAAAGTTTGGATGAGAGCAATCAGAGACTAAGCAAGTGTGGAGGATCCTGGAGGGAAGCTATAAACATTTCCTAAGGGCAGGGTGAAGGCAGGAGACTGGCAAGAGGCATTTACTGATTGATCTTCCCAAGCCAAAGAGCCATGGCTAGAGAGGAATGAAAGCAAGTAGCAGCATCAGTGGAGAGAGTTACTTGCTGGCCTCAAAGCTGGAGCTGAGGGCTGGAGGTAGGGGTAGAGGGTCTTATATGATAACATCTGCATATTGGAAAGCTGGCCCCAGGGATACAGTGATAGGGCCAGAGGGAGTGAGGGATACTTCCCTGGTGAGATTGCTCTCCTATCAGAGAGGCTGGGGGTAGGTGCTTATGGGGAAGGCTGGAGTTGCACCACAGCTGAAAGGTCTGGGGTGGATGGCCTGACAGAAGAGCAGTGACAAGGTGTGGTGGAAATTGTTGGAGTGTGGTATGTGCTATTTCAGTGGACTATAGGATGTGGGATTTTAAGGACTCTATACATTTGGGTGATGGCTGCACTTACAAATGTTGGCCAACCATTATGGATGGGAGGTGATTGTTAGAGGACAAAGAATGATGAATTCTTTACTACTTATCCCTCAGAACATCTGTAAGGCATAGATTGCTTCTGAAATGTCCAGACACCTATTTGTAGCTTTGGCCCATGTTCCAGCAAAATGAATTGTATGGATTAACTCTTTCTTCTACCTGAAGTCCTGTTGACTTGACTCAGCATGGACACGCATCTGCTCAAATGGCAACCTTTGCAGATCAAGCATTGGCAAGTATCTTATGTCACTTTCATTCATGGCTCTACCTTTTATATCACTAAGCAGCCATTAAATAAGCCTCTGTGTAGCTTGTTGAGGAATAAGAAGGTTGTGCTCATGTATTACTGTATTATCTAGAAATGAATATGTAATGAATTATAAATGAATTCAAAATATCTGTGGATCATCAAAAACCAGATGTACAAACAGCTTAAAGTCTACTTTTAATCTAAGCCTCCACAAGTTTTCCTTAGAATGTGTCACATAGTTATACTGAGATATACAGTAAGTATCAAAGAAATACAGTAGTAAATACTTTTTTTCTGTGCTCTTCATGCTTTTTGAACAGATACAGTGTAGTTTCTTTTAAGGGGGTAAGGGAGAGAAAGGATTTCAGTGATGCTTATTAAATGAAATCACCGTAATGCAAGTCAGGTACCAAATATTGATGCAGACTGGTAAAAATCTTAGCCTGAAATGGCCCAGCTCTTAGATACGGTATTAGTATAATCTCTTATATTTGTTTCCTTAAAGGGCTGCATAGAGGTAAAATGAGGTGGTTGATGCACAATGACTGCAAATAGAATGCATGACCTGTGTTCATATTTAATATCTAATCCAGAATGATCACAGAGAATTGATTAGGGGGCTGGAGTATATGATTTATGAGGTGAGGCTGAGGGGTTTGAGCTTGTTTAGTCTACAGAAGAGAAGAGTGAGGGGGATTTGATAGCAGTCTTTAACTACCTGAAAGGAGGTTCCAAAGAGGATGGAGAGAGGCTATTCTCAATGGTGGCAGATGGCAGAACAAGGGGCAATGGTCTCAACTTGCAATGAGGGAGATCTAGGTTGGATGTTAGAAAAAAATATTTTACTAGGAGGATGGTGAAGCACTGGAATGGGTTATCCAGGGAGGTGGTAGAATCTCCATCCCTAGAGGTTTTTAAGCCCTGGTTTGACAAAGGCCTGGCTGGGATAATTTAGTTAGGGTTGGTCCTGCTTTGGGCCGGGGAGTTGGACTCTATGATCTCCTGAGGAATCTTCCAGTCCTATGATTCTATGAATTGAATTGAAGATCTGTCACTTCTGCACATAATTATGATTTGTTTATTTAAGAAATCCATCCCCCTTTTTTCTCCCTAAATGTTAGCTCTTCAGAATTTCTGAATGTTCTGGCATAGAGACTTCTGTCATGTACACATGAAATGCCTAAAATTAACATAGAGGATAAATGGATGTATAGGAGGAAGGTCAAATCCTCTGCTGCAGACAGTTTGTTAAACAGACATTGTTTTGTCTAATTGTAGACAATTGTGTTCCTGAATTCTTTCTGCTGAGGCCCTACTTAAGCACCTGCTTGACCCTGATTTTATTTCTACTAAGGCCACTTTACGCTTCTCTTGTCTCTACAATTCACAGCAGTAGTATAAATATGACTCTGACCCATTCATTTTAAGAAGCTGGAGAGGCTGTGTGGTCTTGCAGATGGAGCACTACACTTAGGCAGTGTAAACTTGGGTTCTAGTCCCAGCTCTTCCACTGGGTGACTTTGGGCAAGTCAGGTCTCCTTTTTGTGCCTCAGTTTACCTATCTGTAAAATGGGGATAATGATTTTGACCTCCTTTGTAAAGTGCTTTCTGATCTACTGATAAAAACTGTTATATACACAGATATTGTTAGTTCGGCTTGATGTTAGGCATATGCTTAAGTATCTTTCTGAGCCGTGGCCTAGGTTTGCATCAGATTACCTCTAAAAGGTCATTTTAGTTGGCTTTGGAATCTTACTAGGTATTTAAAAAAAAAAAATCTTTGACTAATTGTCGGAGTCAAGACAATTTAATGTCAGTACATTCACAAACCATGGAATCAAAATATATTATAAAATGAAACAGACTCACAGTACGTTAGAAGTATTATGTTGTGTGCATTTAAAAATGCATGAATGTGAGTTTATAGCAGACAGCGTTTTAAGCTTTCTAAGCTTACATGATGGAGGCTTAGGTATTAATGAATAAAATTTGTCATGAACACTTCCATTAGGAAAAAAGAAATTAGTGCAAATTACATTTGTTTTAGCTGAATGAAATCTTTCCTCACCACTTACAGTTCTAACATGAATGACACGTCAGTTCCAATTTGTGACACAGAGCTAAGTTAATCTGGCACAAGTATTCAAAGGGCTGTAGAGAGCACATCCTAGAAAATAATAACATAATTGTCTAAAGTATTACAATTGCAAGGGTAGGCTTCAGGTCACACTATGTATTTTGCAGGGAGTCTGCCTTTTTAATTGACTGTAGTGCATAAAAATATGCCATAAAATGGCTTGTGATGATTTTATAAAACTAAATATACATATGATCTCTGAATAAATGATAAAATATTTGGTTTCAGAAAGCAGCACACAATATTCTTTGAACATCAAGCTTTACTTACAGTAGTAACATATCTACAGCATATAACTGTACCTTGTATCGAGAACTTCCTAGTCCAGTGCAGAATAGCAAAAGTACTGCTGATCTAATTAACTTTTCTAATGGAGATGTCTCAGGTGCTTTTATGAGGGTGCCCATATAATCTGTTTTTTTATCTGGAAAAACAGGTTCTATGGGTTCTTCAATATACTATATAGGCTAGAGCTATGTAACAGAAGAAGAAAATAACATAGATGAAGGATGAAAAAGTGACAAAGAAGAATTGACTGAGAGAATGTAATAGCCATATCAGCTGAGTAGTGTCCTGATTTAATATTCTAGTTTGCTTATTTGTATGGCCTGGCTTCTCCCATATCTTCCTTCTCCTGATAAAAGACTGAGGTTAAGTTTCAGTAGAATAGCAGCTTCAGGGGGTAGCTGAATTAGTTACAGAAAAAAACAACAAATGTTCTGGTAGTACTCTATAGACTAACGAAACATGCATTTCTTGTACTCCCTAAATATCTGTAGAAGTCAATGGATGGTGTGGGTGGGCAAGAAAGGGAAAACCTGACCTGTTGGATGGGCATATGCTCCTGTAAGCACCATATTGGAAAAATGTTGTATTTAGTGAATGCTGGTAAAATGTAACTCCTTCCACACCTATCCAGCTATTATCCCAGGAATGCATGTAGCTGTTTTAAAATACTGGTCCAAATTCAGCTTCGGTGTTACTTTACTTTTTGAAAATGATTTTGTATTTTAATCCAAATCATTATTTTAAAAGTAGTATCTCCAATTTGTTCCAAATTATGAAGTACAACAATATGGCACACAAATGAAAAATGAGTTACATAAGGGCTCTGTTTCCATGCCTACAACTAACTTGGGAAGCCACTTCCTCTATACCTCAGTTTATAGTTCTGCAAAATGTAAATAATTATACCCTTCTTTACTACATTATAGAAATCATGAGACCTGGTTCTCTGTCAGGTATCTGTTATAATTTTTGTAAAGAGTACCAAGAAAATTTTGAGTCTGGACTTTATCTTCACATTTTCTACCCCCTTTATGTGCTACATCCCTCCTCCCCCCTTACAGCTGTAACTAGTCCCCTGTCCTTCCTCCAATTTTGCTAGCCCCATTTTTGTCTTGCACCTGAAATTACATTGTGAATGCTTTGGGGGAAAGACCCACATTACCTTATTTATAGTGGGAGACACCTAGTGTATTTTTGTGTAGTGTAAAATTAACAGTTTAATAATGAAAATACTCCTTGGAAATGTGCAGTTTTCTTGATGCTATGACATTGATTTTGCATAGCTTAAAAAGCGGGGCTGTATAACACACTCTACTTCTTCGAGTGCTTGCGCATGTCTATTCCACTTAGGTGTGCAGATTTTTGGAGAGTTTTCCCTTAGTGGTACCCGTTGGGCCAGCAGGGGAGCCCCCTGGAGAGGCGCTGCCATAGAGGCACATATATACGCCTGCGGGCCTCCACCTCTCAGTTCCTTCTTACTACCTGTGACAGTTATTGGAGCTCTTAAGTGGGCTGTGCCCACGAAAGTTCATGATACCATCTATATGTTTTGTTAGTCTATGAAGTGCTACCAGACCATTTGTTGTTTTTTAAGTTTATCCTGTGCAGACTAACTCCGCTACCCCCTGAAGCTTTTGCTTGCAAGTGTAATCCCAGTAGTATTCACACTTAGCAGTTACTTAGCACCTAGTTGAGCCCCATTGTCCTCCAATTAGCTTTCCCTGTTAGTTTAAGTCCTTGGTTCCTAGTTATAATTAGTGTTCCCATTGGGTCAGGATTTACCCATTGTGTCCCCTTCCCATCCTGGAGCATTCCAGGGCCTCACTGCTATAAACCTTGTGCAGACTGTGCTAAACTTATGTCCTGTGGAGACCCACATGATTTGTGCTTAAAGTGTCTGGGTGAGGCCCAAGTCCCAGCCAACTACAAGATCTATCGCAGTTTTAAGCCCCAGACTCAGTGTGAAGGAGACTCGTGCTTAGAAATACTTGTGATGGAGTCGGCACTCCACCTGGCACCAGCTGCAGACGTGGCACCAGAGTCCTGCAAGTGCACCTGCATCCTCTGGGGCCTTGATGGCGCTTCTGGTGCGCTTCTGCTCGGCACTGCTCATCATACAGGTGTCATGTAAGAAGAAGAGAGCAGAGAAGCAGATTGTCACCCCAGCACGCGCCCGCAATGCGCCCTCAGTCCAGGCACCCTGATGCACCTGCACCAGCCACAAGGCCTGCTGGTCCTGTGCCTGAGTGTGGCCAATTGAGCATGGCCAGGGAGCACAGTCCAGAGGAGCCTGTGCTCATTGATCGGCCCTCCACGCTAGACACTTTTGAGGTGGCACGAGAGCTGATAGAATTGACTATGAGCCTGCCTTTGCCAACCTCGATGCACCGCGACAGGTCCCAAGACCGCATTGAGACGTTGGCCCTGGACCCTGGCAGGTGATGCTTGAGACAGGCACTGGTTTTGGCTGCCTTGGGCCTGGCAGCATGTGTGGCATTGCACTCGCTGGTACACACATCAGTGCCACCACCAGTGGTACCCATGGTGCCGGCGGTGACACTCTCTCAGGAGTCAAGGGAGAGTTCAGCTTCCAGTGCTCCTATCCCGGTGGTGCAGCCTACGGCACCGGAGCATTTGATGCCTCCGCCGCCTGTCTTGCACTGGAGCAAGCCGGTAGCGATAGTCTGACATTATTCATGGCACCACTCGCCAGGCCCATCTTCGGCTCCGCCTTGGTCAGAGTCTGACTACTCCTCGGACTCCGAAGTGGAGTCGGTGTAGTCCCGGACTATAGTCTCGCGGTCCTGGTCCTGGCACCACTCCCAGAACAGGTGCCGCTCCAGATCCCGGCACCATTCCTGCTCTTGGCACTGCTGATAGCACTGCAGCTCCTCAGGCCAGTTGCCCCAGCAGCCTGGCCCCGCCAGTGGCAACAACTGGATTAGTGGCCTTTTTGGATCCTGTGGTCATAACACGAGGCCCTACATTGCAGGCTCCTCATGCTTGGGGCTCCAGGTGCCACCCTCCTCCACACTGCTGCTTAAGTGACCGGCACTGGGCCAGGCTATGTCAACCCAGAGGGAATCCCCTAGCCCTTGTTGGAAGGGGCTAGAGACCAGGACCCTCAGAGCCAAGCAGCTGGATTTCGACAGTACGTGAGTACTCATCCCCCTCCTCAGGTGAGGCCTTGGGACTGGCCTCTCCATCAATGCCATCGACGGATTCCTGGGCCCATTAGGACCTTCTCAAGAGGCTGGTGCAGAGCCTGGGGGTGCAGCTCAAGTGGGCCTCTGAGGACTCCGACCTGACAGCGGACATTCTCAAATCAGAGGCTCCATCAAGAGGAGCCCTGTCCTTGAAGAAAATAGTGGGCAAGATTACTAAGGCCCTTTGGCAGAAGGCAGCTTCCATTCTGCCTGTGGATAAGAGGGAAAAGCAGCAGTACTTTGTCCCTCAGGCAGGGCATGAGCACTTTTTTATGTACCAGCCACCGGGCTCGATCATGGTGCAGGCCACTAACCACTGTGAGCATCAGGGCCAACCCACTCCCACCCCTCAAGAATAACGGGGGTCAAGTGGTCAGACCTCTTGGACCACAAGACCTATGCCTCCAGGGGCCTCCTGCTCAGGATCGCCAACCAGCAGGTACTCCTGAGCAGGTGTGCCTTTAACTCTCGGGCAGCGATGGATACATTTAGGGAGTCACTGCCCCAGGACTCCAGTCAGGAATACAAGGCCTTGTTGGAGGAGGGCAAAGTCATGTTCCATGTGACGCTCTAGGCAGCCTTGTACTCCATGGATGCTGTGGCCCATACCATGGCGACCTGCCTGGTCCTGTGGAGGGGTGCATGGCTCCAAGTGTCTGGCATCCTGCCAGAAGTCTAGAACACCATACAGGACCTGGCATTCAAGAGGGCAGGCCTATTTTTGGAGTACACTTACACCAGCCTCCATGGGTTAAAGGACTCTAGGGTGACTCTCCAGTCCCTTGGCATCCACAGACACTCCCTCCCCCAGGGTCCCTTCTTGCCCATTCCAGCAGGGAAACAGGCCAGACTTCTCCAGGCGCAAGGGCTGAAACAATAACAGAAATGGCTCCCAACCAGGGAGCAGGTCCATCGAACAAGGCCCTAGGCAGAACCTTTGAAGATTCGAGTGGGGACAGCACACCAGTCTCTGGTCAGCGGCCATTTACCAACTGTTTATCCCCTTTCCACCATACTTGGTTGCATATCACAATGGGCTGCTGGGTTCTAGGTGAATTGGATACTTCATCCCGTTCCATTCTCACCCCTCCCTCCCACTTCCCTACCCTGTGTCTCTTGAGGGACCCCTCTCACAACATCTCCTAAGGTTGGAGGTACAACAGCTCCTCGATCTGGGAGTTGTGGAAGAGGTTCCAAAGGACCTCAGGGGAAGGGAGTTCTACTCCCATTATTTTCTGGTTCCAAAGGCCAAGGGTGGTTTCTGCCCCATTCTGGACTTGAGGGGCCTCAATGCTTTTATAGTGAAGTCAAAATTCAGGATGGTAACATTGGCCTTGATCATTTTGTCCCTAGCCACAGGAGACTGGTACATTGCCCTCGATCCCAAAGATGCCTATTTCCACATTTCAGTAGTGCCCCCTCACAGGTACTCCCTTCAGTTCACAGTGGGCCATGATCATTATCAGTTTATGGCTATCCCCTTTGGCCTCTCTACAGCTCCCAGGGTGTTCAGAAAATCAATCAATCATAGAATACTAGGACTGGAAGGGACCTCGAGAGGTCATCGAGTCCAGTCCCCAAATGTGTGGTGGTGGTTGCCGAGTTCCTGAGAAAAACGAGGGTTCAGGTTTACCCCTACCTAGATGGCTGGCTCATAAAGGGTTCCTCCCCTTCCCAGGTTTTGGAGCACATGTCCCTCATCAGGGAGATCTTTTTCAGGCTCAGGCTTGGCCTCATCCTAAGCAAGGTCAAGTCCACTTTGGCCCCCACCCAAAGGATAGAGTTTGTGGAGGCTTGTCTGAATGCGACGCAGGCCAAGGCCTCCTTCTCTGTGGCCTGCTTCATGGCAATAAAGGAGACTGTCCTGAGGCTCAAGTCGTTCCCCACTATGATAGCCTGATGTTGCATGAGGCTGTTGGGGTTTATGTTGGCCTGCAGTGTGACACACCAGGATCAGGATGTGACTGTTCCAGCTCTGGCTGGCGTGAGTCCACAACCCAGTGTTCCAATGTATGGACATGGTGCCGATGTCCATGTATGGACATGGTGCCCACGGACGTGCTGAAGTTCCTCAACTGGTGGCTGTGCAAGGAGGTGGTCTGCGAGGGGATGCCGATCCACAGCTCTTCCCCATCCATTCAATTGATGATGGACACCTCAGATACGGGCTTGGGAGCCCATCTCGGGAAGACACAGTCTCAAGGTATGTGGTCTCCCACGGACCTCTCCCTCCTCATCAGTGTCAGGGAGCTGAGGGCTATTCGCCTTGTGTGAGGTGTTTTCCGACCACAACTCTGAAACAGGTGCATTTCGATATTGACGGACAATACCGCAGTGATGTTTTATATAAACAGATAGGATGGTATTTGCTCTTATCCCCTTGTAGAGGGCCTGTTACCGGGCAAAGTGGAAGCACTTTGTACTCTGGTCAGAGGGTAATGGGTTTTCCTCTATAGAGGCCCCGGTTAAGGCTATTTTGGATAACCTCCTGGACCTTAGAATCCAGGGCCTGGCCCCTTTCTTAGTAAGGGTGCATCTGGCGGCCATCTCAGCCTTCCACTCAGGGTTGCGGGGCAGGTCTGTTTTGATGGACCCTATGGTACATCATTTCCTTAAGAGGTTGGATAGGGTTTACTCCCAGGTGTGTAAGCCCCTGGCCCCCTGGGACCTAAACTTGGTGCTCTCTATGCTCGTGGCCCCTCCCTTCGAGCATTTGGCAACATGTTCCCTCCTGCACCTGCCTTGGAAAGTGTCCTTCCTAGTGGTCATTACCTCCACTAAGTGGGTTTCAGAGCTGCGGGCTCTAAAGGTGGACCATCTGTACATGGTCTTCTTCAAGGACAAGGTCAGGCTTCACCCTCACCCCACATTCCTGCCCAAGGTGGTATCTCACTTCCACTCTCATCAGGGCATTTTTCTACCAGTATTTTACTCAAAACCTCACAGTTCTGGGACAGAGCAGGCCTTACACACTTTAGATGTTAGATGAGCTTTAGCTTTTTTTGGATAGGACTAAACCCTTTCATAAGTCCCCCAAACTATTTGTGTCCATAGCTGACTGAATGAAGGGCCTGCCGATGTCAGCCCAGCGTATTTTGTCCTGGATCACTTCTTGTATCAGGGCGTGCTATGAGCTAGTGCAAGTTCCAGCCCCGCATATCACGGCCCATTCAAGCAGAGCCCAAGCATCTTCCACCACCTTTGTAGTTCAGGTGCCCATCATAGAGATCTACAGGGCAGCCACCTGGTTGTCAGTGCACACTTTTGTGAATCACTGTCCCAAAGAGCAGCATGCCGGGAGGATGCGCAAGTGGGCAGAGCTGTATTGCTGTCTTTCTCTCTGTAGGCTCTGATCCCACCTCCTTGGATTTGGCTTTGGAGTCACCTAAGTGAGATGGAGATGCGCAAGCACTCAAAGAAGAAAAAATGGTTACTTACCCTTGTAACTGTTATTCTTAAAGATATGTTGCTCATGTCCATTCCACATCCCACCTGCCTCCCCTGCTTTGGAGGATTCTGGCAAGAAGACCGGAAGGGGTGGAGGGCCAGCAAGTGTATATATGTGCTGTTATGGCAGCGCCACTCCAGGGGGCTCTCTTGCTGGCCTGATGGGTACCACTAAGGGAAAACTCTCCGACAGTTTGTGCACGTGGTGCACACACATCTAAGTGGAATGGACATGAGCAACACATCTCAAAAATAAGATAACTAGCGGTTAATTTACTAGTCGAGTAGTCGATGGAATTTCCCACTGGTGCTCTTGTACATTTCAAAAGAGGAATGCAGAACGTCGTGTGCAGCCTGGGGCCAGCAGGAAGTTCCGCTGACTCCGGGCAGCTTGCGGGCCAGCTTCAAACCAGTAGTGCCCTCATGGAGCCCGGGGTCAGCGGAGGACTCAAAGTCCCCCACTAACCCCGGATTCCATGCTGCTGATTTGAAATGCCATGTGGAGCTCGGGTTGGGCTCCGTGCGGCATTTCAGCAGAACCCGGGATCAGCTGGGGACTCTCCAGCTCACCGCGGGCTCTGCACAGTGCTGCCTCTTTGAAACACTGAGACGACATTTCAAAAGGGCTGCACCGAGGATCAGCTGTGCAGTGCTGCCCTTTGAACGCCACCTGGGTGTTTCAGAGGGGCAGCACCACACAACTGATCCCAGGATCAGCTGTGTGGCGCTGCCCTTTGAGCGCTGTCTCGGCATTTCAAAGGGGCAGCGCTGCATAGCTGACCTGGGGATCAGCTGTGCAGTGCTGCCGCTTTGAAATTCTCCCTCTTTCCCCCCACCCCCTTTCTACCTCTGTCTACTAGAGGCAGCAAGGGGGGTGTCGACTATTCAACTAGTTGACTGACTATCTGATAAGCATTTGCTTATCGGGTAGTTGACTAGTTCTTAACATCCATACTCAAAGAACAGCAGTTACGAAGGTAAGTAACTGTTTTTTCTTGTTTAAATGACTCAAAAGATGAGCTTTTCAGTCCATGAAAACAATCAGAATTTTTTAGAATCAACATCAAAAAGAGAACCTATTTATACTATGGCAGCATTGCCAAAAATCAACACAAGGAAATGTGTGGCAGAGTTAGGATTAGAACCCATTTTTCCTGGGTGTCCATCCACTTTACGTAGAATGTTGTTCCCAAGAGCTTGCATGTGGGAAATTGTGGGATTTGAACCTGTTCAGTGCAGATAGAATGCTCAGAGATTTAGCAGTAAATCTGTAACAAGTACTGCTGAGCTTGTGAAAAGGGCAGAGTCCTATAACTTGGCCAAATCTGGGTAGATTTTTCTGGAGAAAGTAAAAGGTGCCTCTCTAATCCCAGAAATATTTCCCTGTGAAATTTAAAGTTTCTGCTCTGAAATGTGGAATCTGGAAAGTTCTTCAAAAAATGTTGCGGGAGGGCGATATAATATCAGCCAAACTACCTATTTTTATCTAACCTCATTCTTAGGAATGTGGAATCTGTTTTGGCTGGAATTTACCAAGAAAGTCAGTTCAGTAGGAAAATCAAAGGCAGAAAGTATGAACAATTTTAGCCTGAAGGTTAACATTTGGCATAATTGTAAGCAATTAAAAACAGGGCTTATGATGAAAAGTATTAGGCCACCAACCAGTTCCACATGTACTTAGCTATATTGTGTATTCATGTAGTCTTTATATAGACAAAACACCTAGGCTACGACTATACTGTAGCCTTCTTGCGGAAAAGCGTATGCAAATGAAGTGCGGCGTGGAATATTGCCACGCTTCATTTGCATAAGTAATGAGCAGCTATTTTTGCGCAAGAGGCTTTTGTGCAAAAACAAGCTGTGTAGACGGCTCCTTTTTGCTCAAAAACCCTCAAAAAATGAGGAAGAACGGCTCTGGCACAAAAGGTGGGTTTTGTGCAAAAAGGAGCCGTCTACACTGCTCGTTTTTGTGCAAAAGCCTCTTGCGCAAAAATGGCTGCTCATTACTTATGCAAATGAAGCACGGTGATATTTCACGCCGCGCTTCACTTGCATATGGTTTTCCACAAGAAGACTACGGTATAGACGTAGCCCTAGTGAAATATGTGAATGTTTTAAAATAAGGAAATGATACTTGATGCTTTGGGCTATATTGCAGCTTATTAGGCTCACCTTAGGGTGAGAAGAGGATGTCATGTCAAATACGCTATTTTAAAGCAGTGGAGGAACATATGCCTGGGGAAAATTGACATTGGACTTCAGTGGTTTTCTAGCATTGTTGGTGGTGTCTGACTCACAGTTCAGGTTCTGGGATTGTAGTTGGCCCCTTCATAGCTGTGGAAAGGGCTGGAGAACGTTCCTTTTTTCACTTTCCTCACCCAATAAGCCATAGTCACCATCTCATCCTTTTAGAAATAATGATTCGGCTACGTCTACACTGGCAGCTTCTTGTGCAAGAACAGCTCTTTGTGCGCAAAAACTTGCCGGGTGTCTACACTGCACGCGCGTTCTTGCGCAAGTAAATTTACAGTCTAGCGTTGGAAAACAGGGCTTCTTCTGGAAGAGTTATTCCTCTCCCCATGAGGAATAAGCCCTCTTGCGCAAGAGCTCTTGTACAAGAGGGCAGTGTAGACAGGCAACATTAATTTCTTGCGCAAGAAACCCCTATGGCTAAAATGACCATCAGAGCTTTCTTGCACAAGAGAGCATCCACACTGCCATAGACGGTCTTGCGCAAAAGATGCCAGTGTAGACGCGCTCTTGTGGAAGACTTTTTGCGCAAGAACTCTTCCGCAAAACAGTTCTTGCACAAGAAGCTGCCAGTGTAGACATAGCCATGGTGTTATGCAGTCTGTATTCATGAGTGTTTAGCATACAGTATATCTGTGCACAAATGCTGCAAATATTTTGTTGCTTCTACAGCTATCAGTAATGCAGCACATTCAATAAGGATACAATACTGTGTGGCAGGGGTGGGTATTATAGATGGAAGAGGAGAGCTAAAGGTCTGTCATATGTAAGCTATTAGAGTAATTGTATTTTTAAAGCAGTGCCTAAAATTAGTTACTTGAAAAATGATTCCAGTTTGAATAGAAGCAGTAGTATATAGTAATTTATTTGAAGGTCTCAACCTTTTTGTTTAAGTCAACAACTCATAAAGCATTTTAAGTTTGCATTTTTTATTGTTGAAATCCCATAATCTATGAGCCACACTTGGTCACAAAGTAGCTTATTATTAAAATATAATATCATGTTCATCTGTGATTATTATTTTAATTCAGTGCTTGGTTGACTTATACAAAGCTGTCTGAACTCTTTCAGTAACCACTCTCCATTCGCCTACATTACATTTAATTTATACCAAGATGATAAAAAATTTGATTTATTTTACAACAGATCAGTAATTGTGCTCTACAAATAAGTCCGTAATGATAATCAACAGCATTTTCAACATAATTTAATTTGTCTTCTCCCGAGAGGTAGTTAAATGCAGTAATAATAACACTACTGTTATGGACTGTGCTGCAGTTAATCATGGCCTGAATATGCAGACAGCCCCAATATTGTATTGACAGGAATTAAATTAACCATCAGCTTGGGCAATCAGTGGCTGTACAGCTATTAAAAGTAATAAAGGCAACAAACCCAAGCCATAGCCAATTACATTTTGACATATAAATGAAAAAAGACAGATGCTTTTGATTTGAAATTTTTATTTCAGTGGAAATAAGGAAGATGTATCTTTTCGTATACATCATTTCCTGTGCCTTAATTAACCAATAATACACACCACAGGCTAAGAGCCATATTGAGATGATGTAATATAATGGGTATCTCTTGAGTTCCCCCTAATCCTGACATTATCTTCTCTCACCACACTGTATGCCCTGGAGCGGCATGTAGTTATTGTGAAAGACAAAGATCAAAATACATATAAAAGATTAAAGGTGAACCAAATTTTTGAAAATAAAATATGTATTTCCACTGAAATAATTCTTTAGGAAGTCTATTATGTTTGAATGTGGGCTGTTTATCTTAAAATCATGCTTGAATAATAAGCCCCAATTCTCAAAAGTGACTAGTGATACTTGTCTGCCCAAATGAGAACATTTAAAGGGGCTTGATATTTCAGCAGGTTTGGGATCAGCGCTTCAGAAAATCACATCAAGGTGTCTCTAATGAGGCATCCCAAATCACTAGTCACTTTTGAACCATTGGGTTAAAGTTTTTTTTTAAGGGGGAAATTGAATGGCTCATATGTCTCCTGATTTACGGAGTTGTTACTCAGGAAGCAATGGTTTTACTTTGACATTGTAGTGGCATCTAACAGGAATCAGAAACACAATCTAAACAAATTAATAACCTTAGTTGACTTTGTTTGGAATAGACTACAGCTTGAAATAAATTTATTTTAACACACAAGAATTCATGTTATGATAGAAAATGAATTTCAAAGCTTAAAGAAAATACAAATAAGATATTTTTCCAGACTTTTAAAAAATGATTAGGAATCCGATTCTGCAGGTTAAGAGTAATATTTTGACTCCTGATTGGTTAGCTATGCGTTGAATGTCAGAGATAGGAGGAATTTAGTTTTCTGTTGCACCTTTCTTGAAGGTTTATAAAGCTTAAAAAGATATTTTCTCAGTCAAGACACAACTTCTTGCTTTTTAAGACCTGTGACCAAATTAATTGCCAGGGTAAGAGGGTGCAACATTGTAGGCCAGGATTGTGTTTGGCTACTAAATCCCAAGGAAATCTGTGGTAGTCTCGTAGACCATCATCCAACAAAGAATTTAAGTGCTTGCTTAATTTTTTGCATATGAATACTGAAGTGAGTGTAGCTACTCATGTGCTGAAGTGATTTGCTAGATAGGTGAAAATAAGCCTCTGTAAAGTTTTGTGTTCTTTTAAGTTCTTAGGCTTGATATAGACAATCCCATAATAGAGACAAATAATCCCCTCCACTGTAGGAATTATTCGGTGAAATTCTATATCCTGTGTTATGCAAGTCAGGCTATTTCTTCATAGGTTCTTAAAAGGTCCTCTCTAGCCTTTAATTCTATAAATTGAAGATCTTAATAACACGTGCACAAGGAAGAGGCGAAATGGAGAGTAGCTCTGACTGGTTATGGTAAAGGTGGAGAGGAAACAGGAAACAATTCCAATACCATTTAAAAAAATCTCTCTAAAAAGTGTTTAGAGTAGGTATTCTGTGGCATGTGTGATAGTTACAGAACACCTGATATAAAGTTCTTACCAGTATTCTTCTTTAGATCACCTGATTAACTCACTTCACCAATAATTAGTAATTAGCCATCCCATGCTCATGCCAACAAAACAAAAAAACCTTACCATGCAATCATATCCATCACATATGTATGTATAGGAAGATGTGTGCATGTATTAACAACATGCTGTTAAATACAGGACAGGGTAAGCCCATTGCTCAGTCAAGAGGGAGAAACAATAACAGGAAACTTGGAAATGGCAGAGGTGCTTAATGACTTCTTTTTTTGGTTTTCACCAAGAAGTGTGATGGCGACGGGATGCCTAAAACAGTGAATGCTTGTGGAAATGGGGTAGGTTTAGAAGTTAAAATAAAAAAAGAACAATCCAAAAATTACTTAGAAAAGTTAGATGTCTTCAAGTCACCAGGATCTGATGAAATTCATCATAAGGGAGAAGCGGTGGACGTGGTATATACCTAGACATTAGTAAGGCATTTGACACAGTCTTGCATGACCTTCTTATCAATAAACTAGGGAAATACAACCTAGATGGGGCTATTAAAGTGAGTGCATAATTGGCTGGATAACCATTCTCAGGGTATGTCTAGACTGCATCCCCCCTGTCGGCAGAGGGATGCAGATTAGTCAGGTTGACATTGCAAAGGAGATAGGGATTTAAATATCCCATGCCTAATTTGCATAAAAATGGCTGCCGCGTTTTGCCGACTCAGCACTTTGTCAGCAAAAAGCGGCAGTCTAGAGGGGGATCTGTTGAGAAAGAAAGCCTTTTTCGACAGATCCCTTATGCCTCCTGCAAGGAGGTTTACAGGATCTGTCGAAAAAGGCTTTCTTTCCCAACAGATCCCCCTCTAGACTGCCGCTTTTTGCCGACAAAGTGCTGAGTTGGCAAAACGCGGGTGGCCATTTTTATGCAAATTAGGCGTGGGATATTTAAATCCCTATCTCCTTTGCAATGTCAACCTGCCTAATCTGCATCACTCTGCCGACAGGGGGATGCAGTCTAGACATACCCTCAGAGAGTTACAATTAAGAGGTTACAATCCTGCTGGAAGGGCATAACAAGTGAGGTTCTGCAGGGGTCTGTTTTGTGACCGCTTCTGTTTAATATCTTCATCGGTGATTTATATGATGGCATAGAGAGGTGCAAGTGCTTTGGAGGACAGGGTCAAAATACAAAATGATCTAGACAAACTAGAGAAATGGCCTGAGTTAAATAGGATGAAGTATATATAGTAAGGACAAATGCAAAGTACTCCACTTAAGAAGGAACCATCAGTTTCCCACATACAGAATGGGAAGTGATTGTTTAGGAAGGAGTACTAAGATCTAGATGTCATAGTGAAGTACAAACTAAATATGAGTCAATAGTGTGACACTGTTCTAAAAAAAGCAAACATGATTCTGGGATGCATTAACAGGAGTGTTGTGAGCAAGACACGAGAAGTCATACTTCCGCTCTACTCTGCACTGATTAGGCCTCAACTGGAGTATTGTGTCCAGTTCTGAGCACCACATTTAAAGAAAGATGTGAAAAAATTGGAGAAGGTCCAGAGAAGAGCAACAAAAATGATTAAAGCTCTAGAAAACATGAGCTATGAGGGAAGACTGAAAGAATTGGGCTTGTTTAGTTTAGAAAAGAGAAGACTGAGTGGGGACATGATAGTAGTTTTCAAGTATCTAAAAGGGTGTTATGAGGAGGAGGGGGGAAATTGTTCTCCTTAGCCTCTGATGATAGGACAAGAAGCAATGGGCTTAAACTGCAGCAAGGAAGGTTTAGGTTGGACATTAGGAAAAACTTCCTAACTGTCAGAGTGGTTAAACACTGGAATAAATTGCCTAGGGAGGTTGTGGAATCTCCATCACTGGAGATTTTTAAGAGCAGGTTGGATAGACATCTATTAGGGATGGTCTAGAGCCGTGGTCACCAACCCGTCGAGTCGATCGCGAGGCCTCGACCAGTCGATCACGAGGCTTTTGGGCACCCCCACCCCTCCATTTTCCCCCCCACCCTCAAGAAGCCCCACTACCTACCTCTGGTGTAGTGCCGGCTTCCTGCGAGGTGGATGGAAGTCCTGTCTGAAGCCCGCGTCACTTCCGGGGGTTCCGGAAGTGCGCGGGCTGCTCCCTTCCCACAGCTCTGTGGCGTGCTGGGGAAGGGGGCAGCGGCCCTGGAGAAGGAGTGCGGCGGCTTCCCTGCACCACTGGCGCCAGAGGGGTGAGTCGAGCACAGGGGTTTCGCCGCGGTTTGGCCGCGCTGCGGGAGGGGAGGGGGTTGGCTGGGCTGGGCTGGGCCGCGCCACGGAAGGGGGGTTTGGCCCCGGGGTAGGCGCCCGCGGGGGTTGGCCATGCTGCGGGAGTGGAGTGGGGGGGTTGGCCGGGCCGCATCATGGGAGGGGGGTTTGGCTCCAGGGCAGGCGCCCGCGGGGATTGGCCATGCAGCAGGAGGGGGTTGGCCACGCGGCGCCGCGGGAGAGGGGGTTTGGCCCCGGGGCAGGCGCCCACGGGGTTTGGCCCCGCCGCGGGAGGGGGGGGGGTTGGCCCCGGGGCAGGCACACACGGGGTTTCCCTGCGCTGCGGTGGTGGTGGGGGAAGTCGGGCCCGGAGGAGGCATGTGCTGGCTTCCCTTGGGAGGCGGGGGAGAATCCTGGGAGGAGGCAGATGTAGGGGACTCTCTGCTGCCACTGGCACCCCGCCCCCTGTCTGCACTCCCTGCTCCCCAGATCCCACTCCCCTGTCCCCAGCTACAGAACTCTGTCCCCATTCCCGTCCCCACTCCCTGAACTCTGTCCCCACTGGCACCCTGTCCCCAGCTGCAGAAACCTGTCCCCACTGGCACTCTGTCCCCTGCTGCAGAACCCTGTCCTCTGCCCTCCCAGCACACTGTTCCCTCTCCCCTGCCCCCAGCTGCAGAACTCTGTCCCCACAAAATGTATATTTATAAATGCTTCATTTTAGGTTTAAATAGCATGAATTAAAAAACAGACCATTTATTTCATAACTATAAACACGTGATTTTAATTTTATATATCGCATAATTTAAAAATAAACTGTTTATCAGAGGGTGTAAGTAAGGGCTGGGGATAGCAAGTGATGGACAGGAGGAGAATAGAGAGGGCGGGCTTCAAGGAAGGGGTGGGGCGGTAGATCTTCGCCTGTTCTGAGATTTAAAAAGTGATCTTCGGTGTAAAAAGGTTGGAGACCGCTGGTCTAGAGAGTGCTTGGTCCTGCCATGAGGGCTGGGGACTGGACTCAACGACCTCTTGAGGTCCCTTCCAGTTCTAGTATTCTATGATTCTGTGATACTACTATGTGTTTTTTTCCTAGTTTAGGGTATGCCATTTATTAACATAATTCCAATGTCCTTGAAAATGTTTATTCCTGCAGATGCTTTAATTGTCTTATTTGTATGAGTTGTCTGAGGAAATAAGCTTTCTGTCTCTTCCTTCCTTCCTTCCTTCCTTCCTTCTGTAAATATTTAGTTTGGGAAGGCAGAACTCTATTACGACATTTCACTTACCACCCTCCCCCCAAAAAAGAACAAACAGATTTCTCACTCATTGCTGCTTCACTGCTGAATTATCTCTTCTCTTTATCCATAAAGATTCATATCATAATAGAGATCAACCATCATGTAATTTTTTCTCTGTACTGCATGTATGTATAAATAGTGTTGATTGCTGACAAGAACTCAGAGGGAGGAAGGTGCAATTCCATGTGCTTTCAAAGTAGGGGGATGCCACTTATAAAATGCATACTACATTTTGTTGATTATTTTTCCATCCTGGGCCTTTCTGGATTGTTTCCTCAAGTTCCCAAAGAGCAATCAGCAGAGTTAAAACTTACATTAGTAATGGAGTGACGTCTTACAATCGTGTCGCTATTGATCAGCCTGTAAAGGAACGTGAGACATATAGGAGAGAGGTAAATGGTAGATTGCAACTTGATTTACTTTAAATCAATTAACTGGGGTAGCTGCCCCCTTTAAATTACCGGGTGCAGTGTGTGGGGAAACTAGCTTTAAACTGGTCAAGCAGTAAGGAAGAGGAATGGCAATCCTTAGCCTAACACCCCCTATCTCAGAACATAGGAGTCATCCCACTTTCTTCTTCGAATGGTTGCTCATGTCCATTCGAATAAGGTGTGCGCGCCACGTGCACGGTTTCTTCCTGAGTGTTTTCCCTAGTGGTACCCGTAGCACCGGCAGGTCGCCCCCTGGAGTGGCGCCGCTATAGCGGAGCATAAGTATCCCTGCCAGCGCTCCCCCACCTCAGTTCCTTCTTACTGCCCGTGACAGTTGTAGGAGCGTTGCTGTCTTAGTTCGCTGATTGTTCTTACCCATTCTATAGTTAGTTTTATTGCCTGTAAATAGTTTGTGTTCTCAGCAAATAACGTCAGGCTCCGCCCTCACCAGGCCTTCCTCCCTAAAGTAGTATCACCCTTCCACATGTCCCAGGAGATATACTTACCTGTGTTCTTCCCGAAGCCTCACAGCTCCCCTAAGGAGCAAGTACTGCATTCCCTGGACGCTAAACGTGCATTAGCCTTTTACATTGACAGAACAAAGCCCTTTCGCAAATGCCCACAATTGTTTATTGCATTTGCTGACAGGATGAAGGGACTTCCTATCTCGACCCAGAGATTATCCAACTGGGTCTCCGCGTGTATTAGGGAGTGTTACAGCTTAGCTCGCAGGGACCTGCCTCATGTTACAGCGCATTCTACCAGGGCACACGCATCCTCAGTGGCGTTTGGGAAACAGGTTCCGATTCTTGAAATCTGCAGGGCAGCCACGTAGTCCTCTGTCCACACATTCACGATGCATTATGCGCTTGCCCAGCAGGCTAGGGAGGATGCTGAACTGGGTACTGCAGTCCTTTGGTCCGTGCTGTAACTGTAACACATATGTTCATCTGTTATTTGTCTGTTGCATGTTAGTTGAATAAATTCTTCTATTGTTTGTTTCAACACTTGCTTATGTATCTTTATCCGTGTGCTCCGACCCCTCCTCCATGGGGGTCCAGCTCGGGAGTTACCTTATTCGAATGGACATGAGCAACCACTCGAAGAAGAAAAGAACGGTTATTTACCTGTAACTGTTGTTCTTCGAGATGTGTTGCTAATGTCCATTCGACTCTCCCCCTACCTCCCTTTCGTCGGAGCGTCCAGCAAGAAGGAACTGAGGTGGGAGAGTGCCGGCAGGGATGCTTATGCTCCGTTATAGCGGCGCCACTCCAGGGGGCGACCTGCCGGTGCTACTGGTACCGCTAGGGAAAATGCTCCGGAAGAAACCGTGCACGCGGCGCACACACCTTATTCGAATGGACATGAGCAACACATCTCAAAGAACAACAGTTACAGGTAAATAACTGTTCTTTTCTCCTTGCATGGGGAAATGAGGTTCTAGTCAGTGTTTCTCAAAGTGGGCTGTCGGCCTGCTTTGGGAAAGGTGCTAACAGGCTGTTCTGCTTTGTTTATCCAAAGGCTCCACAACCACAGAGATTCGCAGTTCCCATTGGCTCTGGTTTGTTGTTTCCAGCCGAGGAGAACCACAGGAGTGGCGGCCCAGGCCATGCCACTTCCCACGGCAAACCAGAGCCAACAGAAGCCGTGAGTCTCTGTGGCCACAGAACCTTAGATAAACAAAGTGGAGCAGCCCATTATCAGCTTTCCCAAAGTGGGCCCATGGCCCTCTTTGAGAAACACTGGTCTAGTCAAAGGTACCTTTACATTTACAAGACTTAAGCTCTAGGGTATCTGCCTTAGACCTCAGACATATAGCACAATAAATCAACTGTTCTTTATGTTTGTCTCTTCAAACAAACAAACTCACACACCCAAAAACACCAGGCCTCCAGAATGCAGTGAGGAATGTGAAAAAGATCAATAGTGTACTGACAAGTTTTGCCTAGGGAGAAAATTCCTTCCTTAGCCCCAAAATTGATTTGGTTAAGCCCACAACATTTCTGAATTGTTGCTCTCATAGCTACAAGGAAGCCAGGAGGGGGTGGGTGGGAACAAATACTGGGAACCAATATTTTGGACAAGTAAGGTCATTTCTACTCTTTAGCTTCCTTCATTCCTCTCACTTCCCTGTCCTCCAAATTGGCCAGTAGTGCCAAAGCATGGAGAGAATTCTTTCAGTAGCACTCTGTTCTCCATGCATGAGCACCTCTCCTTGCTGAAATAGAGAGGAATGTTGATATGTGTTGATGCTTCATCCCACTATTGTCTCTTTACCTGTTCCCTCCTGTCCACTGCCCAGCCTTCTTCCATCTGTGTTTCTTCTCCAAACAATGTTGATCTGAATGAATGACCATTAAATAGCAAGCTCAGTTTAAATTTCCTGGGCTTGAAGGCTCTGAATTCATTGGGACTTCTAGAGCAATGGTCCCCAAACTTTTTGTTACACACCCCTTTACCCAAAATGGAATTTCTCCACGACCCCTGGGAGCCATAGTTGGGAGCTGGAGCCAGGAGCAGAGTTGTGGCTGAGAGTAGAGCTGGAATCAGAGCCTCAGCAGTCGGGCAGGGGCTGGACATGCAGCTGGTGATGTGGCTAGGAGTGTAGCTAAAGTCAGCCGTGGGGCCGCAGGCCAAGGCCAGAACTGTAATTGGGGGTTGGTCCAGGAACATAATGGGGCTGGAGTGACGCTCTCTCCCTCCCATCATGAAGGCTGGCCTTGGTCCCACTGTGCCCCCCAAATGTCCCTGGGCGTCCCCATAGGAGGCACACTCCATAGTTTGCAGACCTCTGCCCTAGAGACTGAGAAATTTAAATTAGATTTCATGCTGCACCTTTGCTCCATTAACAAGGGAGCAGGTTCCATGCATCTCTGCCTTCCTCTCCTGCCTAATTAGGGCAGGGATTCTGAGGCTAACATCCCTTGTCCAAATAAGAGATGTTAAATATAGGTTAATTAACTAATCAACTACTCAATGGATTTTCCATTGATTAGTTGATAAGCAGGGCTGCCTCCTGGCCTCGGGAGCTAACCCTTCTGCGGCTCTGCCTTTCAAATGTATTAAGAGCCTTTAGGCTCTTAATACATTGAAAAGGCTAAAGCGCAGCAGGGGGGACCTGGTGTGAGCTGGATATCAGCTGGCCCAGCTTGCGCTGGGTCTCCCCCGCTGCACTTCTGATTTTCAAATGTACAGTAATTCCTCATTTAACACTATAGATGTTTCAGAAAATGATCGTGTTAAGTGAAAACGTGTCATGCAGGGTCAATTTTCCCATTGAAAATAATGTAAAAGATGGGGGTTGCGTTTCAAGCGGTGGTGTCTGTTGGGACCGGGACATAAGGTTGGGGGAGAAAAGGGACTGGGTTACAGCAGGGACGGGAGGTGTTTGGCTCTGGGGAAGGGAAGGGGAGGAGGGGGAGGGGGATTGGGTTGGGAGTATGTCCCTGTGACGGGTCTGCCGGGACCCGCACTGCGTCTGGTGAGGGGGGGTCTCCGGGGAACGGCGCGGCGAGCAGCGAACCCTCTGCCACTTTGCAGGGAGGCGGGGGAAGCCCCGTGCTGCCACCGGCCTGCAAGTGGGGCCGGAGGAGAGGGGGCAAGGCGTCCGGCGAGGGAGAGTCAGCAGGGAACAGCGTGGAGAGCGGCGAACCCTCCGCCACTTTGCAGGGAGGCAGTGGAAGCTCTGTACAGCTGCCGGCAACGGGCCAGCTGGGGAAATCGTGTTATTCTGGGGATGGTCGTGTAATTCAAAAAACGTTCCCTAAAAAAAAAAATTGTGCTATCGCGAAAACATGTTAAGTGGGCACATGTTAAGCGAGGAATTACTGTATTAATAGCTGGCAGGCTCTTAATACATTTAAAAAGCAGAGTCGCAGCATCTGGGACTGGGTGTGAACCGGGAATCAGCTGAATCCCAGCTCGTGCCTGGTCCCCACTACTTCCCTGCCCCCTGAGGAGATGGTGTTGGGGGGAACCGGCTTTTAAGAGGCAGCAAGTGGGGGAAGTGACTAGACGCTTACATCCCTAGTCTAAACGTAGTTTAGGCCCTCAATTTATTGCCAGGACCCATGTACCCCAAGAGGATTCCAATTTGATCTCATGTTTACTTAGTGAAGGCAGCATTTCTTGTAAGCAGCCCACTAGTGCTCTATGAAACATGCAGCGTAGTGACCACCACTTCATTTTTCAGTCTTGCTTTAATGTTATCTAGGCAATTGTAGTGTTTGCCCTTCCAATGCATGTAAATTAATGGTACAATTAAAGGAGTGTGTCATTTTTACAGGCCCTGGTGTAACACTTAACCAGGACCATGCTTGTTCCTTTAGGAAGTACAGACTCCTCCCTTATTGCTTTTCTGACCTTTCATTTCTTAGCTTTTTTAAAAACAAAAAAGGAAATGTGTGTGCATGCAACATTAAAATAATATAATTAAATTAAAAAACCTTTAACTTTTGCATGTCCTCACTTTAATTTTAAACAATAAGAACATAAGAACGGTCAGACCAAACGGTCCATCTAGCCCAGTATCCTGTCTGCCAACAGTGGCCAATACCAGATGTCCCAGAGAGAGGGAACACAACAGGCAATCCTCATGTGATCCCTCTCCTGTCACCCATATCCAGACAAATAGAGGCTAGGGACACCATTCCTACCCATCCTGGCTAATAGCTATTGATGGACCTAACCTCCGTGAATCTATCTAACTCTTTTTTGAACTCAGTTAAAGTCCTAGCTTTCATCACATCCTCTAGCAAGGAGTTCCAGAGGTTGACTGTGCACTGAGTGAAGAAAAAAAACCACTTCCTTTTGTTTGTTTTAAACCTGCTGCCTATTAATTTCATTTGGTGACCCCTAGTACTTATATTGTGGGAATAAGTAAATAACTTTTCCTTATTCACTTTTTCTATACCGGTCATGATTTTATTGACCTCTGTCATATCCCCCCTCTTAGTCTCCTTTTTTCTAAGATGAAAAGTCCAAGTCTTTTTAATATGTCTTCCTATGGAACTCGTTACAAACCCCTAATCATTTTGGTTGCCCTTTTCTGAACCTTTTCCAATGCATATCTTTTTTGAGATGAGGCGACCACATCTCAAAAAAGATATATTGGCATTGGAAAAGGCGTTGGAAAAGGTTGAAAAACTGAGTCATCTTGAGTGTAACTAGTGTTCTTCCTTCATTTTTTCATATTAAACTGTTACAGGGTGAACTCAGCCTGCACTGGACAGGGAAGCGTTAGCTGTGGGTGGAGAAAGTGATGCCGTCACATCCCTGCTGGGCATGCTTCAGGTGTAGCACCAGTATAATACGGAGTAGCCCAGCTCATTTTTGGGGGGACCACTGGAGAAGAAGAATACTTCTTGCTGGTTCCTGCCTGGGATTAGTTGGTGCCTCGGACCTTGAAAGCCAGAGGTTTCAAGACACATGCAGCTGTCCAGCTACCTGTGAACACTCCAGGGAGGTTTGAACTACAGGGAGTTGTACCTGTCCAAGAACCCAGAGACCCTGAAGGTGCATAGGCCACCATCACAAATAGCATGGCAAGAAGTAGCCGGGAGGACTAGTCATTGTCCTGACTATAGCAGCATGTTGTGGATGAATCCCTGCTGACTCAGTGGTGTACACACTCACTACTGACAGGCCTTTGGGCTGGGACCTGGTGGAGCAGAGAGGGCCTGAGTCCCCCATCTGTGGCTGCCACCATTGTCCTGGGTGATGGCCCGCACACCCCAACTGGCCACTAGGCCATACAGCCCCTCCTCAGAGTGCAGTTCTACTGATTCTGGCCATGAGATCATACAGCCCAACCCCAAGGGGCAAGTCTATTGACTCTAGCTGCTAGGCCCCTCTGTCTTGCAGAGAAGGGCTACCTCACTGACTTGGCCCATGAGGCCCTAATGCCCTGTGGATCAGGTTGAAATTATTCTGGACACTAGGCATTACAGCCCAGTGGATCAGGTCAACCCTTTTGACATTAGCCCTTCGGTTGATTGCCCAGAGATCGAAAATGGTTCAAGAATGGGTGGAACTCACCCCATGCTGGATGAGGTCCCCCATCACAAAAACATATAACCTGTTATTGTTACTGTCACAGCCCCCCATGTTTTATTAAAATTGATTTATGAATATACATAACTCAAATATGCTTTATATATAACTCATGTAGCATATCAATTTTACAATTAGTCTACTGAATGTGTATATCCTGTTTTTGGGCATGTATCAATGTATGTGATGTTAGAAATATTAAATGTGGATCTGTTTATAATTCTAAATGTGCTAATGAGGGCCATTACTCATGCTTTGGAAACTTAATGGTTCGGTGATCAAACCAATGACCCATGAATGGTTTTATTTTTTAAAGGTCAAACTGTGGTTAGTCCTAGAAAGACATGTGGCCAGGCCACCGGATGCCGAAACCCATTTTGGATCTTGTACTTTTTCACCTGAAGTGAGAAAAATGTGAACTGAGCACAAAGAATTCCTGCCTTGGATAAAAAGGATATAAAGGGGAGAACCAAACAATAGGGGCAGTTGCCAGACATCAGAAGACCTCCCCCCCACACACCTCCACTTACCACCTAAGATACCTGCTGGAAAACTCTAAGGCTGAACAGAGGGAAGGATGGGGCCCAATCTAGGAGGTTGCTTAGCTTGTGAAAGAGATTTAAAACAACTGTTTAGGGTAAGAATTTGCATGTAAAAGTTTCTTAGTGGATTAGGATTAGCTAGCATGTTTTATTTGTTTTGATTTAGTAATTTTCTTTGATCTCACTGGTTCACTTGCCACCACTTAAATCCTACTTTTTATACTTAATAAAAACACTTTTTTGTAAATTCTCAAACCCAGTGTAAATAATTGTTACTTGGGAGGGGGAGCAACCACTGTGCATAGATAGCTCTTTTTCATTGATAAAGGGAACAGACCTTATGAACTTTCTCTGTGTAAAACCTTTACACATGCTAAAATGGATTTGTATGGTGTTTTGGTCCTTATGGTGGCTGGTTTCCTGGGTGCTGAGCCCTTATAGCTGAGCTCTCTCAGGGTATGTCTACACAGCAAAGTTATTTCGAAATAACAGCCCTTATTTCGAAATAACTTTCCTAGCGTCTACACAGCCAAACTGCTATTTCAAAATTAATTCGAAATAGTGAAGCACTTATTTCAAATTTGGTAAACCTCATTCCACAAGAAATAATGCCAAATTCGAAATAGCTATTTTGAAATAAGTGCTGTGTAGACACTTATTTCGAAATAGGGGGCCTCCAGCCTTCCCAGGGTGCCCTGGTGGCCACTCCAGCCTCAACCAAGAACACCTCTCTCCCTCCCCCCCTCCCTGGAGCCCTTAAAGGGGTAGACTCTGGCCACAGTGCCTGTGCCCGCTCCAAGCCTGCCAGCTCAGAGCCAGCAGTCCACTGCCCCTGACCCAGTGGCCCCAAAACATGAGCCAGCAAACCACTGGCAGCCAGTCCTCCACCTCTCCCCAGGAGCAGTCTGCCAGCTCCCAGGAGCCTGCAAGGGCCCGGAGAAGGCGGGCGCCTTCATGGTCCAGGGTGGAGATCATGGACCTTATTCAGGTTTGGGGGGGATGCCCCCAACGTCCATGATCTCCGCACTAGATGGAGGAACGCAGACGTCTATGGCAGGATAGCTGCCAGCCTGGCCACCAAAGGCCACATGTGAACCCAGGAGCAGGTTTGCATGACAATCAAGTTGGTCCAGCGAGACCCCCAGCCCTGAGCTTCCCCTCCCCCTTCTTCCGCTTGCTTCCCCCTTCCAGCTCCCTCCTCCCAGGGTTCCCCCTCCCCTCTCCCACCCTCTCTTCTCCCCTCTCCCGCCTCCTTTCCCCAGTCTCACCAGAGTTTCATTCCTCCCCCCCCAGTTTTGTTAAATAAAGAAAGTTTGTGTTCATGAAAATGTGTATTTTATTTGACATTAGGAAGGGGGGTTAGGGAGGGGTAAGTGGAAGGACGTGAGGGAGGAATGAGGCACAAGCCCCCAGTGGGACAGACCAGGGAGGCTCTTAGTGCTCCTCAGGGTGGAAGCTCTCCCGCAGGGCTTCCTGGATACTGACAGCCCCCCGATGGACCTCCCGGATTGCATCCTGCAGAAAGTGCAGCTAGGCTCACAGCAGTGCGTCCAAGAGAAGCACCAGAGTGCCCAGGGAGAGCTCTAGCTCCATGTTGCAGAGTGCTGCGATGTCGCAAGTGAGGGCAACCCGAGCACACAGAGACAAAATGCTTTGCTGTCCCTCATGGAGGGAGACAAGCAAGCAGGGAAACCTGAGAACTGGCTGTCCGGGGGGGGCATAGACCTCAGATAGCCTCAGGCAGCAGCCCCGCACAGTAAGTCCTATCTGGTGCCCTGC
This sequence comes from Rafetus swinhoei, assembly GCA_019425775.1. Lineage (NCBI taxonomy): Eukaryota > Metazoa > Chordata > Testudines > Trionychidae > Rafetus > Rafetus swinhoei. Next base: position 109,095,172 of record CM033446.1, read on the forward strand.
CGGACCTGGTTCCGGCTGGCCTTAAATGCGATTCAGAGTCCACTCAGTGTGGACGCGCAATTTCAAAATAGCAAAATGCTATTTTGAAATGCATTTTGTGTGTAGATGCATTATTTCAAAATAAGCTATTTCGAATTAACTATTTTGAAATAAGATATTTTGAAATAACACTGTAGTGTAGACATACCCTCAGAGCTTAACTGGTTCAGCATCTGTATTTTTCTGCGGGGGATGGGAGGGTAAGCCCAACTCTGTGCCTTGGCTGGGGGGAAGAGGGGAACCAGAGTGGCTAGATCAGTACATCCTGGGACAACCCCAAAGGGATTTCTGTGATCCAACCTGTCACATTTACCATTTATGTAGAGCACAGAATAGATAAGGTTTTCGCTTTGACAGGAATGCTGCTGCTGTAGGAATCTTAACTTTTGGAATTCCTGACTCTTAGCCCTAGAATTTTAATGTTGCATTAAGAGTTTTCCATTTAAAATGTGTCCTATAGGGAGAGAACATAATTTTACAAACTGTTGTCACTGAGAGTTTATTCTGAGACTGTTTCTCTCTTTGTAATTAAAACTAGACTTTCTTTAATTAACAGAAAAGCTTGTCTCTGTATGGGTGGTTGCTATGGAGTGGCATAAGTTGCTATGTGACTTGTGTGTCACAACGTAAGGCAAAGTGGTAATGGTCATGCCATTTTAAAAACACCTTCACTTTTTTTTTTAAACACACACAACACCTTAATTTACTGGTGGCTCCTCCTTTCTTGTCATTGGGTCATAACAAGAGGAGGGAAAATACTGGATTTTCAAAGTGAAAGCAGACAATGAGTCCTGCTCCATACGGCTTCGGTAGCATAAAAAGTCCAGACCATTTTGCTGCAATGGTCACTGAATATCCCTGTTTTTTTAAAAAAATGTTTCTTCTGTCATTCCTCTTGAAACATGATGTTAAACACAACTGACAAGTAGTTGAATTGTTTGTGTTTTTGCTCTATATCCTCATCTCCGCACAGTCTAGTGATACCTGAATAAGGTGGGTTGACTTCCCATGTAATGTACTGGCCTTATGTGTAGGAGTGAAAAAAGCCATTGTTTTAGGTATCTGTAACTTTCTAGATATTGTTACTGTAATAGTCTGACAGCATATTTTGATCTGACATTTTAACTATGCATCAGGCCTGGAAATACCTAGAAAAAGAAAAATCCATGGCCAGGGACATACGAGTTACTGTTGATAGTTTTATCCTCAAAGGCAGTTCTGAAGCAGTATCCAATGTATCATTGAAGGGACTGGTGCTATTGGAGTTAGTCTCTTCAGTTGAGATATTTATGTGAGGCCCTGACCACTCTGAATCCCGAAGCACTTTTGGCAAGAGTTGAACATGTTAATCAAGTTGCCCTGGTGCATGAATAATTACACTCTGCCTTCAGTATTTAAGTTGTTCTTTTGCTTTAGTTGGATAAAGTATGGACCATCTGATCAGGAGAGACCCTGATTGACACCTTTAATGCAAATGATTTCATGCATTAGAAATGAGGTAAACACTGGTATAAATCCTCATTTGCAACCCTGGGACAGAGGGAGGGAAGGAGAAGTGTGTATAATCCACCTTTCCCTTTCTCCAGGGAGAAGAGGTTCCTGCTAAACTGCTCTAATTTACACCAGTTGGGGCCAATCTGTTAGCTAAGGATCAGCTGAGTGCTATGAAATCCAGTCACACCTATGATAGACATCAGCTTCTCCTCTGTGGTGGTGAATCTCTCAGGCAGCTTTGTTACCTTTGTGCTACTGGTCCAGTAGTACTGTAGAGCACAAAGACAACTTAGAACCATAGGGTTAGAAGTGACATCAGGAGGTCATCGAGTCCAAACCCCTGCTAAAAGCAGGACCAATCCCAACTAAATCACCCCAGCCAGCGCTTTGTCATGCTGGGAATTAAAAACCTCTGGATATAGAGAGTCCACAACCATTTCAGTGCTTTTCCACTCTCCTAGTGAAATAGTTTTTCCTAATATTCAACCTAGACCCTCCCCCATTGCAACTTGAGACCATTGCTCCTCATTCTGTCATCGGTCACTACTGAGAACAGTGTCTCTTCATTGTCTTTGGAACCCCCCCTTCAGGTAGTTAAAGGTTGCTATCAAATCCCACCCCCACTCTTCTCTTTTATAGACAAAATAAGCCTGAATCCCTCAGCATCTCCTCATAAGTCATGTATTCCAGCTCCCTAATCATTTTTGTTGCCCTCCGCTGGACTTTCTCCAATGCGTTCACATCCTTTCTGTAATGGGGGCTTAGGAGGACCAGGGATCTGGCTTGTGGGGTCACTGAATGATCTAGTCCAGCTGAATGACTCATTATAGCTCTGCCTGCCCTGTTTTTGCCAGCTATATGTCTTAGCTCAGAAGAACACTTGTTGAAAAAGAAAATAGATGAGAAGGACACATTCTGTGTTTTTTCACTTGAAGAAAGACAGAAGGAACCCAACCTCATCTGCAATCAAAATCTTACTGGCCACTCAGAATTTGCAATTGTATGATAATTCAGTCTGCAAGTTTTTGGATGCTCCCTGTGAGGAGCTGACTGGGCTCCCTGAATTCTCATTGTAGTAAATAGTATGAGAGCCCCTCAAACTGGGGTGCTTAGCATTGTGAAACCTCTTTGTGTGGTCATTTTTGAGGAAAAATGTGCAACAATTTACTGGGCAAATTCTCCTACGGTCACACCAGTTCAATTTCATGGAAGCCAACAGGGTTGCCTTGGTGTTATATTAGAGGCAGGGCCGGCCCGAGCCATTGGTGCGCCCCGGGCCCCGGGAGCGCGGCGCCACCCCCGGGAGTGCGACGCATGTGCGGCCCCAGCCCCGGGCGCGCGGTGCATGCATGGCCCTGCCCCGGGCGCACGGCACATGTGTGGTGCCACCCCGGGTGCGCGGAGCATGCGTGGTGCCACCCCCGCCCAGCCCGGCAGCCCCGCGCGGCGCCCCCTACAATGGGGTGCCCCGGGCAGTAGCCCAGTCAGCCCGTAGCTTGGGCCGTCTCTGATTAGAGGACAATATGTCACTAAATATTTAGTATCCATTTCAATCAAGAATAATTTTTCTAAATATATGAGAGATGAGTCTTTTAACTGTTCTGAAGATCAGTACAGAAATACATGCTTATTCATGACGATTACCGCATGTCATTGCTGCACATTTATACAACTGAAAAAAGGGGGTTGGGAAGACAAAAAAATTGGTAATGTTAACAGTAACATGACATCTAGAGCTACATTGGTACTTTCTTGAGATTTTTTTACATTAAAAAAGTATTTGTTAAACATTAAAACTTACTTAATGTATTGATTTATTGAAATTCTCTTTCCAAACATGGCCAGGTTCTCAGTAGCAGCTGCTCTTTGTATTAGTAGCTTCAGGGGGTAGCCAAGTTAGTCTATATAGGATAAACTTAAAAAACAACAAAGGGTCTGGTAGCACTTTCTAGACTAACAAAACATCACAAAAGCTCATGATACCATCTACATGTTTTGTTAGTTTATAAAGTGCTACCAGACCATTTGTTGTTTTTTGTATTAGTAGCTAGCCCATAGAATAGAACATTTCTAAAAGTTGTAAGAAGGTGCATTTCTTGAATTACTTTATTGTTGCAATGTAATATTGTACTTTGTTGTTGCTATAATATTTTCGCACTAGTCTGATCCTCTTGCCATTGAATTTTTGCCATTGATGTTGCATGAGCAGCAGAAGCTATGTTACAAGTTAGATGCTGTTTAGATAAAGGCCATGTCCTCACTTGCAACACTGGAGATGGACCTCCTGGTGTTTGATTTAGGGGGGCTAGTAAGGACCTATTAAATTGAATACTGAGGGCACTTCCTGTTGGCGCTGGTACTCCTATTCCCCATGAGGAGTAAGGGAAGCTGATGGGACTATTTGCTTCTGTTGACCTCCCGCTGTGGAGACGGCGCCACGTTCTGCTTAAGGTATGTTGATTCCAGCTACGTTATTTACATAGCTGGAGTTGCGTACCATAAGCTGACCTTCCCGGTCTAGTGTAGACCTGGCCAAAGAGAGATGGAGTTGAAATTGAAGGGTTTTAAGGAAACCTGATCACCACTATCAGCAACAAACATTGGTACAAATCCAAGTATCTCCGTGTAGTATTCTTTGTGGTGAATATCTCCATGTGTGGAAAAACTTCACAAAACCTCTTTTCCTTTCAGCTTTATTTAAACATTTTTATTTACTAAAACAATTCTCAGGCAAATTTATAAACTGCAGCTTCATCATTTCCTCCTCTTGCTGAGTATGCCTTCTATTCCACTGCAGTATTTCCTTTTCTGTCCATGACATCATCTTAACCTTCACTAGGGGAAAGGGTTGGGGGTGGGGGAAAACCTTCCTTGGCAACAGAAATACCTTTAAGTGTAACATAATTACCATCTCTCTGCCCCTTCTCCCCCCGCTGGGACTATTCAGCAAACCCTACAACATACACTTAAATCTTCAACTTCTCAGAGACACTACACACAGATGGGAAAGATTTGATTAAAATTACAGTGCTTTAGGTTCAACTTCACCTATTAAGAAAAAAAAAGGATCTGGTGCTGGACTTTTTTTTTCCCCTGAGAAATAACTAGGCCACAGTAATTACAGACAGGGCCCTGCTGTGCACCATGAATAGAATCCCTGGGGTGGTATTTTCCTGTTACCTGTCTATGCAGGGCTGTTGACATCAACATGAATGATAACCATGCCAGTTTTTTTAATTTTATTTTATTATTCTTTTTTATGCCTTAGAAAAAGAAGAGGAGAAAGAAAAGAAAATACATTAGTTATAAGTGTTGTGATTTACATTTTTTGTGTCAAGGATGCTTTTATGTACTTTTCTATATATCTGTGTGAGTAATTCCCCCCCCCCCCCCCCCGTTTAAAGGTGAATTTTATCCTTTGAGAAAGAAGGAGTTCAGTAGCTGGCTAGCGCCAAGCGCAGAGCAGTAGGCATTGCACTCCAGGCAGTTCTCCCAGTTCACCATAGTTCCAGTTGGTAATATTCTTGGTTGTACAGTGTTGACTCTATTTAGGACAAATGCTCACTGGGATTAGATCATGCCTACTGACTGATTTCATATGTGAGACAAGCCAAAGGTGAAACTCAATAACTTTGTTTAAACTGATGTAGATCCAGAGCAACTCAACTGTTTAAGCATTACAGATTTATACAGGTACACCTGCTAGTAGCAATTGCCCCACTCAGAACACTAGAAATGCTAGAGGTTGGGCAATAAAGGGAGGGAACAGGGTATGAGAAGATAACATCAAGGGGGAAGGAAGGAGTTGGTGGGGGTAGATGGGTAAGGAAGGGACACAATAAGGAATTGAAATGTCAGATGTGGTATATTGGTTCAATTGAGACCTACGAGAGGAGGTACCAGTGAATGGTGCTTTTTGAAGTATGGAATTTAAGGAGGAGGGAAAACAGTGGTGGAGGGCCTAGGGAGGGATATATGCCCAATAACTTTAGTTAAAAGAAGCAGATAAGAAGCAGCAAGGATGGATGGACAGAGATGCACAATCACATTCCTTCCCTCCACTTCGGTGGTTTAAAGCAATGGAATCTGGCTTTTACTGGCTGGGGAGAATTCTGGCAAGAGAGGGGGGCATTCAGCTGCCATTAATGAGGTAGACAGCTCTCTTGCCAGTTGCTCCCCTTCACCTTTTAGTTTAGTGGGTGGACCGAATGACTTGGGAGCCTGAGAAGGGGACAAGCCAAGTGAGCCTATGCTCTGCCCATTCGCAGCTGATGGGGACTGTACCCAGCTGGTATAAGTTAAAATATCCTCTAAACAGGTCTGACTTATGCGGAACACAGGGCTTGTGCAGCTGTGTCACGAGAACTAAGGAGGTGAAACTTGTTGACTGACAACAAACCCTCATCCTGTCCTGACAGAATTTCAGATCAGGAGAGAATCCTAAGGCCACTGTTAAAAGTGCTGGAGGGTATACTAAAAGCTAAGCTCTGAAGGATGCTGTCAGCCACACTAAGCTAATTCATAAGTATGTATGTATGTATGCACTGAGCTATCAGTCAACGTATTTCATCTTCTATGATGCCATTGGTGAGCAATTAAGCCAGTTCTCAATTGGCAAATCTGATGACAGATACCCCATACAAATCCACCATATGTAGGTGTTGTACATTCTTTTTGGATCCAGTGCTTTTCTTGTAATGCCTGGATACATTGACTTTCAAAGTGTTGGAGAGTCTGTACAATAGTTTGCTGCCAGAACAGTCTGACCTGAGCTATGATTTCCAGGTCACTGGGAGATATGCTGCATTGCATTGGCATTTAAGATAACTTTATAACGCTTATACTGAGCACCAATAGAACACTTTCCATCAACAAGCTGGCTGTAGAAGACAATCTTTGGTATCCATGTATCATCCATCCTCATAACATGACCAGTCCAGTAACAGGAGTGTGGTAGGGTTAGGTGAAAGAGAGAAGGAGCCATTGGTGCCTCTTTATTGCCTGTGAGTTCTTAGAGGGACAGAGAGAGAACAGGTGCTCTGGCAGACTTTTGTTGAAGAGTGGCAGTCTGATTGCTTACAAATGCTAGGAAGAACTTCTGCAGTTTGGAATAGGATTACATTTTTCTCACCTGCTGCAGAGCACCTCTCCTCCAGTCTCTTGTTGCTTAGTCCACCTTTTCTTCTTCTGTCTCATAGGGATCAGAGACAAAGGGTGAGGGAACAGGGGCACTGTTGCAGTTCACCGGCTTCCCTGTATTTAATTTTTCCTCCTGCTAGCTAGCTAGCTAGCAAATGTGAAATCCAACATGCTCTGCCAGTAGTGCATAATTTATAATCAGTCAGCAGGGCAAGCTCTATCCTAGTGCTTTGCTCAGTGTGTAGCTCTGTTGATAGAAAGTCCATAACACAATCAAGAAACCTCTTCTTTACTCTCCTTCTCCAGTGGTATTTAGTGAAGAAATATGCTTACCAAAGCTGGGTTTTCCCAAGTGCTCTCATAGTTCTATTGAGACAAGGTTTGTATAAGTTGTAGAATAAGACTGTGACTATCCAGTCCTCTTTAGCTCCCATTAGTAACACCCATTTACTCAAAACAGTATAAGTCTGATCTAAACCAATTAAGCTTGTGATGTTTAGGCAAGAGATTAATATAGCGCAGAAAAGCATAACCTTTGCCCACAGAAATGTCGTAAGGTAATGAGTTTGATTCAGTGGACTGCATTTTCTAGAAAGTGTATTCTGGAAGTAGACAGCTAATTGTAGATACTAAATCAGCAGGAAAATAAATGTGTTCAAGCAGACAAGTTTCAGTGGCATGCATGCAGGTATAAAAGAGGTTAAATGGGCTCAGTGTCTAGCTGGCTATTTGAAAAATGTAGGCAATTGATAACTCAAGGACTAATAAAAATCAAGAGTGGATACAAAATACTATAAGCACATTTCCTTCTGTGTGCCCCCCGCATCTTGAAAGAAGCTGGCTTTGTCTTCTAAAGTTATATTCACAAACACAGACCAAGTTCCCCAAATGTCTGTTTCTCTAGTATATGGTGCTTAGTTCTCATATATACCAAAATCCACCAAAGATGTCTGACAACAGTTGATATTAGACCAGCTATCCTTTTTCCATCATCAATGAATATTAGAGCTGTGTGAACATTTCAGCTCAAACTTGAAAAGCACATGAAACAAGGCTTGACTTGGATTCATAAATCTGTAATGATTTGATAGAAAGGACCAAATGTTCTTCACTATGCATTTTTGATTCAAGCTGCGTCCAGAGGGATACATCTCCTACAACGTAACTCATCTAATGGTATTTCTCCTGTGCTTGTGATTGGTTGACATAAGGTCAGTTAGCATAGGTCAGCAGAGGCCGTTTTCATTGATATCTCAAGGGGAGAGGAACCCCCTGTTTGGTGTCTCTCTGCACAGGTCGTCTGTGCTTATAACGGAATTCACACTCATCAAGGTGGGTAGACAGTATTTGCATTGCTGACCTCTCTGGTGGAGCGTAGTTTTAGGTTGTAGCATTGCTTCTGGAGCCTGCATAAGTGATGCACTTAGGTGAAGAAATTCCTTTCAAGTATTGCCAGGTGTCACATAGCTCACATAGGATTCCTGCATTTGGCAACTGTATGAGAAAGGGGGAAATGTGGTTCTGCATTTTGGCCTCTAGAGACTGCAACTGTGTATGAGTCTGTCCTCTCTTGCTCTTCAAGGGTAGGAAACAATGTTCCCTCTAATCTTTTCCATCCATGTGTGTGTTCTTTTCCACCCAGATACGGAATAGTTTTTTTTATATACACCGAGTCATGTGCGAATGTGCACAACCAGTCTAGCTTTGGGTGTTCTGCTAATCAGCTGGGTGGTATTTGAATCTCTCCTGAGCACACGTAGGAGCGCACAACATGCAGGGAACACTGGTAGGAAGGAGTAGCTCTTGAAGGTGATGGGGTCAACACCACAAGGGGAAAGTCTCCAGGCTGTTTTCTATTGAATCAGCTGCCTAGACAGCTCCCTTCTGCCCAGAAGTCCAGCAGAGGGACCCCTACATCCTTACACACCCATTCCAGAAGTAAGAACCATGCTTCCCAATACACAGCAGCACCCCCTGGGAGTTCCAAGCACCATTGTTCCCCCTGGAATTCTATAGCATCTTCTGTTCTTCCCCTGATTCATCACAAAAGACCCTCTGCTACACCCCACAGCAGGAGTGTGCAATAATTTTTTGCCGGGGGCCACTTCAAAGATTTTTGAAGTGGTCCCGGGCCACCCTAGAAGGGGCGGAGCCAGGGTGCTTCTGGGCTTCCTCACCCACAGACCATGATTGGTCTGGGGGTGGGAGAGCCCCTTTCCCTCCTCCCCAATTAGGGCTGGGGTCAGGGGGAAGTGCACAAAGTTTTCTCCACCCTTCCAGGAGCATGTAGCACTTTGAAGTGCCGAACGCTCCTGGCAGGGCAGGAGGAGACTTCAAGTGTTCCCCTGCCCCCAAGCTCTGATTGGGCTGGGGGTGGGAAGAGCGCGCAAAGTCTCCTCCCGCCCCGCCAGGAGCGCGCGGCACTTCAAAATGCTACATGCTCCTGGCAAGGCGGAGGAAACTTTGTGCGCTTCCCCCACCCCCGACCCCAAATGGCCTGGAGGCGGGGAAGCGACAGGGCCTCCACGGGCCGGATCAACATGCTTGGCAGGCTGAATCCACCCCACGGAGGCCCTTTTGCGCACCCCTGTCCCACAGCCTCCTATTGATCTTTTTCAGCTTCCCAAACAGAATTTCCTGGCCACCCATACAATTGACCACTTACTTACCACAGCAAGAGCTGCAAAGTTTTGTGCAGCTTCATGTCCTCACATTGTTAGTGGTTGGGGAAGGGTGAGTTTTGACCATAATTATAAATTTATGGTAATAGGCACAGCTTATTTGCAAATTAGCTTTGTAATTAATGCACATAAAATGTGTCCTGGAAGAAAACTTGGCAGCCGTGCCCATCTGCCCTGGGTGCACTCTTTCTCAAACAGTTTTGATGGAGACAGGGTCCCTGTCACCAGAGACCCATTCAGGCAGACTTTTATCACTAAGGATACAGCAATGTGGGTCAGGTCAGCTTCAACCATGGCAGAATCTAGCTCACTGGCTGCATTTCAATTATTTGTACCATTAGGGTGATGCAATATTTCACCACAGTGTCCACGCTGGTACCCCAATGCTTTATCCAGAGAGCAGCTAGCTTTGTGTCTCTCCGAGGTGGTTTATCTAGAGTGCAGCAACTGTGGAGCTAGTATGCACTTGGTGCCTTACCAATGTGAACACCTTGAAAGTTACAGCGCCGGGGGCAGTATCTTACTTCGACCTTCCCGTGGAGTGTAGGCCAGGCCTAACTTGTCAGTGTAGAGTTCGCCTTCATGTCGTCACACTGATATTTCCAAAAAAGAGGAATAAGGGTATGTCTACACTACAGTGTTATTTCAAAATATCTTATTTAGAAATAGCTAATTTGAAATAAGTTATTTCGAATAACGTGTCTACACACAAAATGCATTTGGAAATAGCGTTTTGCTATTTCGAAACAGTGTTTCCACACTGAGGGGACTGTGAATCACATTTAAGGCTGACCGGAACCAGTTCCGGCAGGGCACCAGGTCAGGACTTACCTTGTATGGCTGCTGCCTGAGGCTAACTGAGGTCTGTGCTTAAAAGCTCCCCTTCCCCCCGCCCCCGGACAGCCAGTTCTCAGGTTTCTCTGTTTGCTTGTCTACCTCGATGAGGGACAGCAAAGCATTTTTGTCTCGGTGTGCGCTGGTTGCCCTCACTCGGGACATCACAGCACTTTGCAACATGGAGCCAGAGCTGTCCCTGGGTGCTCTGGTGCTTCTCTTGGACGCGTTGCTGCGAGCCTGGCTGCACTTGCTGCAGGCTGCCATCCGGGAGGTCCATCGGGGGGCTGTCAGTATCCAGGAGGCCCTGTGGGAGAGCTTCCACCCTGAGGAGCACTAAGAGCCTCCCTGGTCTGCCCCACTGGGGGCTTGTGCCTCATTCCTCCCTCACATCCTTCCACTTACCCCTCCCCACCCCCCTTCCTGATGTACAATAAAATACACTTTTTTCATAAACGTGAACTGTCTTTATTTAACAAAATGGGGGGGGGGGGGAGGAATGAAACTCTGGTGAGACTGGGGAAAGGAGGCAGGAGAAGGGAGGAGAGAGGGTAGGAGAGGGGAGGGGGAAACCTGGGAGGAGGGAGCTGGAAGGGGGAAGCAAGGGGAAGAAGGGGAAGGGGAAGCTCAGGGCTCAGGGGTGGGGGTCTCGCCGAGCCAACAGTCTCCCAACACCCCGGATGCGGGCGCCTTGGCATCCCTGGGGAGTTGTGGAGGGAGAAGTGGGAGTGGGAGGAGGAGCGGTAGCTGGGGAGGCAGCAGGCACTGGAGCGGCAGGAGGCAGCACGCTCTGCACCAGGGTCTGCAGGTGTTGGCAGATGGCACGGCCCTGGGCAAGCTGCTCCCACCAGAGCTGCAGGTCTTCTTGCACCCAGTGCTGGAGGATGCGGTGCAGGGCTCGCAGTCCCCCAGGTGCTGCTGTTGATACTCCTCCACTGCATGGGTGGTCCTGCGGAGCCCTTGGGTGCGCGAGCATGTCCTGGGCGGGGTGGTGTGCCCTGCATGCGCAACTGGTGCGGCTGTGGAGAAATAAGAGAAGGGGTCAGTTATCCCTGGGGACACAGTGGGTGAAGCCCAGCCCCCCTGTGCAAGGTGTGGATGACCATGCCCTGCACTGTCAGAGCCACTGTGCTTGCACACAGGCCATGTTCGGAATGTCCTGCAATCTCCAGGAGTGGGAACTGCCCCAAGACCGCACCCATGCCCCTGTGCTGTGTATAGTGTGGGTGAGGTGGGGGGGAGATGTCCCCTGCCTCTGTGTAGAGTGGCCTTGTGGAGGGAGGGCGTCCTGCTGTGTCCCACCCTGGGGTCAGGAGCATGTCATGTCTCTTCACACACGTGTGTGGCTAACAGGCCAAAGCCCCTGTGTGGCAGCCAGCTGCAGCCACGTGCCCAGGGGTGGCATGGCACATGCTTGCACGTGCACAGGTTGCTGTGTGATCCATGGTAAGCAAGGCCCATGTGCACAGTCCCTGGTCTTCCTCCCCGCCCTCCAATAAGGGGACAGTGATGGCACTCACATGTTGCCTCCCTGGATGACACTGGTGACAGGTCTGCTGGGACGGCTCGGGGGTTCTGGCTGCATGGCACACTCCCTCGGCTCCTGCAGCTCCTGCAGCTCCTGGTGTTCCTCCTCCATGCCCTGGTCAGGGCCCTCTGCTCCAGGACTGATGACCCCTGGGGTGGCACGTACCGTCCCGTGCCGGTCCAGGGCATCAAAATAGGGGCAGGTGGTCTGCTCCTGTTTGGGAGCTGCCCCCTGTGGCCCTGGCGTAGGCCTGCCGTAGCTCGTTTATTTTCATGCACATCTGCTCCTGGGTGCGCATGTGGCCTTTGGTGGCCAGGCTGGCAGCCATCCATCTGTAGATGGCCACGTTCCTCTGTCTAGCGAGGAGATCGTGGACATTGGAGGCCTTCCCCCAAACCTCAATGAGGTCCATGACCTCTGCACTAGACCAGGAAGGCGCCCGCCTTCTCCAGCCCCTGACAGGCTCCTGGGAGCTGGGGGACTGGGCCCGGGGAGCAGTGGAGAGCTGGCTGGCACTGGCTGCCTGGCTCATAGTGGGGCCACTGGGTCAGGGGCAGTGACTGCTGGCTCTGTGCTGGCAGGCCTGGAGCGGGCACAGGCACTGTGGCCAGAGTCTACCCCCTTAAGGGCTCCAGGGCTGGGGGAGAGGAGAGGAAGTTTTCCTGGTTGTGCCCAGAGTGGCCACCAGGGCACCCTGGGAAGGGCTGGAGGCCCCCTATTTCGAAATAAGCATCTATACAGCGCTTATTTCGATTTAGCTATTTCAAATTTGGCATTATTCCTTGTAGAATGAGGTTTACCAAATTCGAAATAAACGCTCCGCTATTTCGATTTAATTTCAAAATAGCGGTTTGGCTGTGTAGACGCTAGGAAAGTTATTTCGAAATAAGGGCTGTTATTTTGAAATTACTTCACTGTGTAGACATACCCTAAGTTCTTTCTTTCTGTCTTTTTTACTTTAAAGAAATAGGCCTGAGTCACAAAGCTAGGTGTGGATTCCAAATTCTGACATCCTGAAATAATGGTTTGGGTCCATCTCAAGTATATTACAAAACACAAGTTAAATACATTAAATGGCTGGGCTATTTCAGAGTAATGTTTTTTTCCCTTATCCACTGCTTGTTGACACCACATTCACTAATTTTGCCCTAGTTTTCCATGTGGTAATAATGAAAAACCTGTACTTTTCCAGCCCTGCTTTTTTGTATGCTCTGTAGGCAACAATGCTATTTGAATTTGGAGTCATTGGTTCTGTTAAGTAGGTAGGCTGCTGGTGAGCACTGCTCTGTTCACTTTGGCAATTTCTTTGAACCTATGAATCTGGGGAATTTGCAAACTTAATTTAACAAAAATCCTTCATAAGATGTTAATATAAGTGTGTTCAGAGGGTTGTCATGAGCATATATTTCTTTCCTTTCTCAGTCTGCCAACTGAACTTAATGCTGCCAACATATTGGCATGTGTTCTATTTGTATACAATCCTTAGGAAAATCAGTCTCCTATGAACATTATACACAGAGAGAGTTTTAATGGCTTTGCAGGCTTTAGGTATAAGCCATTCATCATTGACTAGCTTAAAATATGCATCTTTGTATATTTTATCTTTATGTGCATAAATATATACTGTATATGCATGTAAATATTCCTTTTGTACATATTACACATCATAATGAGAATGGCTTATAATTTTGTAAATGAATACCTGTGGAAAAAGAAATAGTTCCAACTGACTACTGTTTCCCCTTTGATGCATTTCCAAATTGATGTTTCCATCTCATTGTTTTTGTATTTGTTTTTAACTTTTAAGATTTTAAAATGGGTATTATTTAACAAAGAACAAAACTTTACCACTTTCTCATGTAAAGCTAATGTGACAATAAAACTGTCAACAAGGAGGCAAGATCAGTCTCACAAAAATCTTGAAACCTCTAAGTGGAATTTGCATAAAATAGTTCTGGTATTATTATTCACTGTTCTTTCAGTGACAGATATGTCAAGGCCTTAAAACCTAAAAGAACAATTATGCTATTGTATCTCTCGGAGGATTCAAGGGGTGTGTCTTTGGTGAAAAAGTGCTATTAGAGCTTTGAAAAGCAGTAAAAAGACAGCCCAAGGGGCTCTTTAGCTAGTCATTTTAAAAAGAATGCCTGGGCTTTAAGTGTCTTAAAGTACATTTATTCAACTCTTACTTTGCGCTTTAAAAAACTGCTAATAATTAATGGCTGTAACATTTTTTCTAACATTTGCATTAGCTATAAATAAAAACTCTTGATAAAGCCATTATTGATTAACTTAAACTCTGATTCTCTTGTGAATGCTTCTGTATTTCTGTCAAGCCTATTGCTAAGAATTATATATAAGCTTTTGGTTAAGCTAATATTGAGGAAATCATTGAACAATTATGGACCAAAACAGGAACTAATCAGTAAATCCATTACTTGAACAAGCTAGCTTAACATAACATGTCTGAACATTAAAAATGAGGAATTGATAAGTAATGTTTCATTACAACTGTATGTGCCATAAAAGTCAGTGATCCAACAGTATATTAAACTGTTGATGATTTTAGCATGAGGTTTGTTGGAACTTTGTTAAAAAAAAATTGAACTTTTGTTTGGGAACAAGTTAGAAACTACAAGGGAAAAGTTCAGAATTATTGAGCAAAGAAAGAAAATTTTAAAATAAGTATATAAAATGGATTGGACATGAGAATATGGAGCTACCAAAGACCATTTAAATGGGCAAAATCAAGACTAGAATTAGCACAAGCCAACCCATGAATACATGTTAGAGCAAGACCAAAAATGGCATGACATTAATTTTCCATACCCTTCACTGTAGAACAGTGTAATTATGAACTTGGCAGCCAGCTCTTGGATTGGCCAGAGACCAGGTTAATATATAGATTTGATTATAAAATGATTCATTAGAAATATGGCAGGTCCATCTCTATTTCTTATCAGGATGCCATATATCAGTATATAAGGAAAAAGTGCTGGTCACAGGCAGCTACTTTTCTCTCTGAAACTTGTACATTGATGTTGTAAGGTATGTTTTATCACTGTGATGGTATCCAGTTCCCACAGTAATAGACTCCTTAGAAGTACTTGAGATCGTGTGCACACGAGAGATGGATATGGTAGTGGCATTTTATGCTAAAAGAGGAGAAAAAAACAGTTTTTAAATGGTTGTTACTGCAGATTTTACAATTTACATACAGTGATCATTAACATCTTCAGACATAACTTTGAAAATAAGTAACATTATCTTCCTGTTTTTGAGGTATTCTTTAGGGATAGTCAACTATCCGATAAGCAGATGCTTATTAGATAGTCGACAGGATAGTCGACTAGTCGCGTCCCCCCGCTTGCTGCCTCTATTAAATAGAGGCAGCAAGGGGGGAGAGAAGATGGGGGTACTTCAAAGTGGCAGCGCCGCACGGAGCCCGGGGTCAGCTGCTCCGTGCAGTGCTGCTGCTTTGAAACGCCTCTGCAGCATTTCAAAGGGGCAGTGCCACGTGGAGCCCGGGATCAGCTGGGGAGTCCGCAGGTGACCCCAGGGTCCATGCAATGCTGCCGCTTTGAAATGCCTCAATGCATTGACTATTTGATTAGTCAATTACATGATACTTAACATCCTTAGTATTCTTTACACTAATCGAAAAATAACAGATAATGGTGTCTACTTGGAAAAACAAAACTGAAAAGATTTTAATGGAGTAGGGGAGCATGAGAGGACTGACACTCGAGAATCTGGGTGGTCAGAAAGTTTGAGGTCTATATTAAGTTACACACGCTTCATTTCAATACTAATATGCTAGTATTTAGGGAAAGTAGGCAGTTGTAGGTTTACAGGTTAAGGGCCTGTTCCTCCTCCCAATGAAGTCAACATGAATGTTGCATGATGTGGTATGTTGTAGAACAAAGGCTCTCAGCCTTTTTTTTTTTTTTTTTTTTTTTTTTGAGCCTCTGCCTTCACATGCAGTAAGAACTCCATGGCCCACCTTTGCTGCAACTGCTTTTCTGCCAGGGCTGATGTTAGGGGATAGTAAGCAGGGCAGTGCCTGGGGCTCCACACCACAGGTGCTCCCCAAAAACTGCATTGCTCAGGCCTTGTTTTCTGCCCCAGGTGGCAGGGCTCAGGCTTGGTGAACCTCTTGAAACCTACCTGCGGGACCTCCTAGGAGCCCCCTCCAGGCCGCTGGTTGAGAAGCTCTGTTAAAGGCTACTCACGATTTATTGTGTTTCCAAATTTGCATTTATTTTTGTGAACATTTTGTCTTCATAAGAACTGCAGAATCAGACCTTTTGTTTGGTGATTTTGGTCATGTGTACTAAGTGCAGAAGCATATTTGTGAATGGATAAACAAACAGAACTATGCGTCTGTATTAAAACTTAATTTATTGCAACATTCTGATACTGGCACTTGGGCCAACATGCATTTTATCACATTATTAGGAGATTTAGGATTCTGCAAAAATATATTATGCAAGAGCGGATGGATAGCACTTTATAAACATAAGACTGATGTAACCATACTTCTTATCTGTCCTTGAATTTTAGGATTGTCATTGCCTTTGCATGAAAAATTCTCCCTGGCCTTCCTCAATGTACAGTATTGTTGTCTTTTAAAGATTAGGCTTTATAAAGCTGAACATAATGTCAGATTTTAAAATACAGTTGGGCTTTCTTTCCAGCTGTATTCTTTGTTAAAAGCTGCTTAAATTTCTATATATTTAATGATGTCTTTTAATGACTTTTCCTGATTTAAGTCCTTTCTCCATAATTTCTTTCTTTTTTTATTCTTTTCTCACTGGATAATGTAAGAGCATTTTGACAGGAATATATTTCATTAAGAATACAGGCCAAATTCTGTTTTCAGTTGCACCTGATCAGCCTTGAAGTCTACGGGTATTACTGGGCAAAACAAAAGGTGGCATTTGCTTTGCTCACTGATATTTCCTTGTAGTCATGATGCACCAGACACTGATCTCAGTCAGGATTGGGACCACATGGTGACTGGAACTGTGCCAACTCAATGGCAGATACAGTCCCTACTCTGAGGGGCTTACAGTCTAAGGAGACATGTGGCCTGTGGAGAGTGGGGAGAGGGAAATGTATACATTTTTATTAAATGTTTTATACAAATGTAGAGATTTTCCCCCTCCTGAATCCTAGCCAGTGTTCCTTGTAAGCTATGTGCTTGTGCAACCCGTTCTGGAATGATCCAGATGCTGCACAGCTGATTAGCAGAGTTCCCACAGCTAGGTTTTTTGCTTTTATTGGTGGTGCACATTTGCACATGCCTTAGTGCACATAAAATTTGTTCCACGTGTGGATGGAAAAAATCCTCACATAGATGGAAAAGATTAGAGGGAACATTGGTCCATGCCATCATTTGTTAGGCATTTTCTTCTAGGCATTTCAGCATTGCTTGAGAAGAACTTTAAAGAAAAAGAAGAATGTGGTCTTATTGACTGCTTCAAAGAGGAGAGGGAAGGCACTTGCTGTCAAATGAATAGCATAGAAGAAAGCAATAAATGTTTGAGAGAATAGAAAGGTGGACAGTCAAGGCTGGAATAATTGACCAAGTGGAGGGACCTGGGGGGTAGGTGGGTGGGAATAAAATAAGGGTTGAATGCAGACACATGAAGATCTGTGAGGGGTCTTGAAAAAGGCTCAAGAAACCTGAATTTGATGCCATAGGTAAGGTGAGTCAATGCATAGATTCAAGAAGGATGGTTGATATGTATGGTCAGAATGACTGACAGCCAAACAGATGAGCTTAGATTAAGTATTTTGTAGAGATGGCAGTGGTGTGATTGTCGGGGAGGCCAAAGAGAAAGAGGTAGCAGTAGGGAAGACAGGAACTGATGAGGACTGGAACAAGACTTTTAGTGATGCAGTCAAAGAGGAGCAGTCAGTATTGGAAATGCAATGGAGGGAAAGTTCCAGGATTTGAACACAACCTGGATATGAGAGATATTAGGGGGAGGAATCCAAGAAATCATCCAAGTCATGGGCCTGAGTGGCAGGAAGGATGGTGGTGTTATCAATAGTGACAGAGATGTCAATGTGAGAGACACTTAAGGGAATGCTGAGCAGCACCAATGCAATCTGACTGAAGTTAATGGGTTCGTAGCCATGGAACTGAGAGAAGTTGGCTTGCATTTTTCAAAATTAGCAAGTACTTAACCATGTGATTGTAATAACTATGGACTCAACCATGTACTTCTTAGTTCCGTATCCTCAGAAACTGACATATTGGGCATCAAACCTATTTTAGTTCAGTGTGTATAGGCAAGGGCAGAATTGTGCCCATTATATACATTAAAAATACTTTCATTTTGCTTTTGGCACCCTTATGTTTTTCTCTTTACTCACCTATTAATGGTTTTCAGTTGTAGCTTTTTGGATGATAAATGTAAAAGTAAATTATACCATCTTGTGATCTGCTCTCAGAAACCTCGGTGCAGAGTTCTTTTGAATTAAAGATGAAAACACCAAGATAAGTTAATATCAACATATTGAATGCTACTCCATGAAATACTCGCTTTACTACTTCTTACGGTTCTGCTTTGCTAGCTGTGTCGGGGGAGGGGCAGTGGGTCGCCAGGGCCGAGTCCCAGCGTTTGGGGCCACTGCCCTTTGGGACCCCTCCTACTTTAACTCTCCCCTCAGGCAGCCCCTACTCCCCCAGGCGTTAAGGTACGGTCAGCGGACCAGCGTTCCCAGCTCACCACTCCCTCCAAGGGCCTCAAGGTTTGACTACAGGGGGGATGCTGACTTCCAACAAGGGTCCACAGTTCTCCCTTTCTATATCCGAACTAATAGGGGCTAACGCCCAGGGGGCCACAGTTCGGCCCTTAAATACGTCTAGCTATAATTCTCAGCTCCGGGGTTCTCTGATAGGCTACACTCCGGAGGGCCTAGAGGTTGATAGAGAGCTCTCCCACCTTCCCCAGGTGGAGGTAGGGGGGACCTGAGCCCTCCCTCTCCACCCAGTCCCGGCCCAGGGCAGACCCCCGAAACCTGCCAACCTCTCAGGTATTCCCCGCCCTGCGCCACTTCCTACCGGCGCTGTGCCTACCTCGCGACGTCAGACAGGGGGGCCCCCTTCCTCGGGCCTTCCGATGTCCGTCTTCCCCAGCAGCAGGGGCAGCCTTAAGGCCTCAGAGGGCGAAGTCCCTGGAGGGGGGGCGATTATAATCTGGGGAACCGGGTATCACAGCTGGCTCTGGCGGGTGGAGCCACAGGGAGGGTGAGACACCTCTCTCCCTTGCGGCCGGTGGCAGCATCTCCTCTGCCGGCGCTGATCCACCCCTGCTTCCTCCCCCCTCTGTACAGCGCTGCCGGTGTTTAAATCTCCCGGTGCATGGCAGGAGCATGCGCAGCAGCGCTGGAGGGAAGGGGCTCGCTCGCCCCACCTCACGGGCTCTTCCCTCACAGGGTCGGAGTGCCCTGTCACAAGCTGCATGATATTTCAGTTGGTATGGGGAGTAATTTAAATGTTGAATGTATACATCAACTTGTGTCAGGTCCTGTGAGTCAGGGATTGTCCTTTACTATAAGTGTGTACAGTACTTAGCCATTGTGCAAAGGGTCTCCAAACTAGTCCTCTAGGAGCTAATGCAGTAAATAATAATCATAACAATTATTTTGAAATGGACTGTTGTTCTAACTGTTTCTCTTACTGCAGGATTTTGCAGTGAATGAGAGCACTGTAAATAAGATGCAATGTAATGGCTCTGCTGTTGGTGATAGATGCTGTTCTTAGTATGATGAATTCAGTGCCAGGTGTCAGGGCCTGTTCCTGACAGATGCTGATCACCCAGAACTCCTTAATAATGAGTAGAGATTCAGATGGTAGCCAGGGTTAGGTAGTAAGTTTTGGTGAAGCTGCTGAATATTACATTTTACTTCCTAAGCAAAACTACTTTTTGTTTTTTTGGTTTTAATTCTGTGGGTTTGTGCCTTCTTCCTAAGTACTCCTAAATGCTGGTTCTTGTGTCTCAGTGTTCCGCCTTCATAACTTCTCTCTTTCTCTTTCCATGTGCTTATATCCCATATTCTGTGCCTTTTGTCATCTTACCTAAAAGTTGCAGTTATACACACAAAATGTCTGTCTTGGCCTGATTCTCCTTTCACACCAATAATGCCTCTTTGTCTCCTTCATTCCGCTAATCTTTCCTTTTGAAGTCTTCACCATTCCCTTAATAGCAGCATGTTTAGATAGGTTGCAGCAATGCAAGATGGACTTTGAAAAAAGCTAGTCAGAGCAAGATTTGCCATGACAGAAATGTCAGTCAAAAGATGTTTGATCTGACAGCATTTTTAATCTTATAAATTGTGAGAAAAGTACTTTTAAAATTTGAAGAGGAGGTCAGAAAATCATTAAATAAGGCAAATATTATGAGTTTTATTACTTTTTTCCCTCAGTAATATTGTAGTTATTTTGATACTGTGCTGGGGCAACCTGTAAATGGGAGGTCTATAACAGCCTCGGTTAGATTGCTTGATTCTTGGTTGTACTATATTTGCTGCTTTGTAAGTTGTCTTTTCTTTTAATGGTTCTTTGCCACAGTTACAACCAAGGATTCAAAATTCCAAAAAGCTATGGTCTATACAGTCTAATGAATGGTGATTTGTCATTCTTTAAGGGACCTTTACCATACTATTTAAATCCCTGCCCCCCAAAATATTGATCAATGTGAATTAAGGCTGAGTATAAGTTGCATATCGCTATAGAAATCACAAGAATACTATTGTTATCAAAAATAACAATTACAATTCAGCAAATTAAAAATTAAGATTAAATTTAGAAACTTAAATATTACAGGTTGGACCTCTCTAATCCGGCACCCTCAGAACCTCACTGGTGTTGAACCAGAGAATTTGCCCAACCATGGGAGGTCACTATTGTCTAGCAGCATTACCAACACTTCCACTGCTTACTGGGTTCTTAGAAGGTGTTTAGGGGTAAATTAGCCTGCTCAAGATAGGCAATGTTTATGCTAGAGAAATTTTTCTGGTACCTGCCTCTTGAGTGACCCAGGTAGAAGAGAGTTTAGAATATTCTGGTGATGTACATCAGCATCTAAGGACTCTGGGACAAGATTACTGCTGCAAGGAAGGAGAGGTCTTGTACTTCAACCCAGGAATATAGACATGTAGGAGAGAAGCCTGGAGAAACTAGGGTTTCAGAAACAACAACCCAGAAACAACTTCAGAGTATATCCCATTTAGCCAGTCTTTATTCCCCCAGGAATGTGTTGGTTGAGGACTTAGGGGAGGAGTATTGACATTTTTCTTTGTTGGTACTTATGGCACAGCCACTGATGCTAAAAGCCATTTTCTGAAGAGAATCTCC
This sequence comes from Rafetus swinhoei, assembly GCA_019425775.1. NCBI lineage: Eukaryota > Metazoa > Chordata > Testudines > Trionychidae > Rafetus > Rafetus swinhoei. Next base: position 109,116,257 of record CM033446.1, read on the forward strand.
AAGGAAGGAACTTTCCATACTCTGGTAGGGCATGGAAGCAAAGAGGAAAGAGGAAGAGGTTTTAGTAGGGGAATCACAAGAATGCAGGAATGAGAGTGTTATGGGTGGAAGCTGCAAGCTGTATTTTTTCCCCACAGAAAAGTCATTATGACAGTTCTCCCTAGGAAGACTCTCCTTTGCCATGAATTCTACAAAATGCTTGGCAATGTCTAAGCTACTATGTGCTGTGACTACCAACTATCATGCTGACCAATACCGTCTCATTGTTTCATTGCACTTCCCCATCTATTATATCTTGTCTCAGATCAGGAATGGGCAATAATTTTGGGGGGGGGACACTGCAAAAATTTGGTAAGTGGTCAAGGGCCGCACTCATCTATGATATTAATAGAGGAGGTGCAGGGTCTGGGAAGGAGGTTGGGTGCAGAACGGAGCTCACAGTTGGGTGTAGGAGCTCAGAGCTGGATACAGGAGAGGATTAGATTGCAGGGTCTGGTGGTGGGGGGGGGGGGTGTTATGGGTGCAGGAGAGGATTCTGACCTGGAGGAGCATGTAGAAGGGTGCACAGTCTGGGAGGCAATTGTGACCTGAGGCAGGGGGTACAGAAGGTTTGGTTTGTGACCTGTGTCAGGGGAGTTGGGATGCAGGAGACTGTGGGGTGCCAGGTGCAGTCTCTGGTCGGGAGGCTTTGGTGTCTCCTGCAGTAGCCCAGCAGGATCTTCATGCAGACTCTCTACCTGCCACTCCCCCAAACACCACTCAAAGAAGCCAGCTGTGGGGACCATGTGTTCTCTGCACTGCACAACTCTCGGAGGGAACCTCTGTGCACTGCCTGTGCTACAAGTTCAGCCAAGGCATCTCCAACAAGGGCAGCACACATATGCATCATGTAGAGAGCACATGGCCCTTACAGCTGGACTCTTTGAGTGGTGTGCCGTGGAGTGGCAGGCAGGGAACCTGCCTGAGGCTCCCGCTTGGCTGTGGAACGGTGGCGGATCATAAGTGGTAGTTTGTTGAGCCAGATATACCTGCCGGCTGTATTTTGCTTCCCCTCTCCCTTCTTAGATAGTAGGCTTTTCGAGGAAGGGAATGTCTTTTGTTCTGTATTTATACAAGATCTAGCACACTGGGGGCTTCTAGGTGCTGTGATAAATACAAATAATTAATAATAATCAAAATTGGCTTATATTTTGAAGACTGGTTTTTGGCTGAAGATTTACATTTTTCTCTTCTTTTCAATGAAAGCTTTCATGATCCCACTAATAATTCAGGACTGTTGAAATATCTGCCAGATGCTGAGTATTGTGATATTCCTAAAATACCATTGAGAAATTTCCCAATTATGCTCTTTCTTGTCTCACTACTTGTCTTAACTCACCAAGATCTCATGCAGAATTTAAAATGGAAATGACCTTTGTGACTATTTCTGAATAGGTGCCAAAAGTAGGCATATAAATGGAAATCAAATCTTAGGTTAACTGTGGCAAGCACCTCTCAGTAATACTGCAAGTATCAACTAGTGAATATACCAACAAAAAAGAGGTGCTCAAAGCAACTCTTTGCAATAACATATATGAACAAGGCTGTGTAACAAAAACAGAGTGATACAATCTTTGTGATAGTATGAGACATTTCGAATAAAAGTACTAATTTTGTGGGGACTTTCAGGAAAAAGTGCCAATTTCATGCAAATTCAGGGAGCAAGATATGATGGAAAATTTTTATTTAAGATATTTATAAGCCTAGTAATTATTGATATAACATTTTTTTTTACTAGTGCATGTTAGTCAATATCATGCTGGAAACCTGCAGAAAAGTGATGTATGACCCCATGCATAATCAAAGCCAGCTGTAACTTAATTCTAAAGCAGATCTAAAAATGTATTCTTAAAACAGTTTCTTTTGGAGTTCTTTGTAGACTTGAATAGTCCAGCCTCCTGTTTTAGCCTGGAAATATCAGGGTCATCCTGAGTTTACATGTCTAGACCATGTGAATAACAAGTGTGGCTGATTATTTCAAGGGACTATATAAGGCTGAGCCTTCTGTTTTTGCTGCTTCTCTCTCTCTCTTTTTTTTTTTTGTCTGAGGTTTATGGGGGGCATGGGCTGAGCACACTTTTTGAAAGCAGCACATTCAGCCCAGTGGTGGGAACTATTTACTCTTGAATTTGAAACTAACATAAATGAAAGGAGGATCAAAATCAGAATAGCTTTCAATTTAATTTTTCACTGATTTACCTGAATTATCTACTATAACGCAGTTAGTGAGAAGGTTAATAATATATCATCTAAACTTCAAAAGGACAGAAGCTTGGGAATTGGGACCCATCTGATCACAACATTCACTCCCTCCTAACTTAAAATCTTGTCTGTTTCTGGTGGTGAATGCTAGTAGATGGTTTCAAACTATCAACAGAACATAATTTTAATACTATTTTTCATAAATACAGTAGTGATTCCTGTATATTACTCTGCTGGAAGCAGTAAGATGAGAATTGCTCACAACACTCAGTAGTAAAGATTAATTCATGAGGTAGTGTTCAGATTTGGTTAAGAGCTTGGAACTGAATTGAGATGAGAGGGTGTGATTCCATCTTTGGCTGTACCAAAGTCTCTCAAACTATTGTGGTAGATGTTCATCACCAAAATGTAGAAATCTACAGCTGAGCCTGGTCTATGATATCAGCTGTCTCTGAGCCAAAAATCTCATGGAAAGGAATGTTATTGCAAGATTTTGGCTTCATCCCCATTTAGATGTGTGTCTGCTCAACCCTGGAATGTTAGAGTTGGAATCAGATCTGGGGACTTTAATGAGATCATCCACTTTTCCCTACTCTGTCTTTACATTTATGTAACACCCACGGACCCAGGTTGTTGGCAGGTGTAATTGGACCCGGGACCTTTGGGACTAAAACCATGAGCCTCTATGGCAGGAGTTAAAAGTCAAGTTCCTGTTAGCTAAGTCTGTAGAGCAGACTTCGCTCTCGCTAGTGGCCTCAGAGTTTCTAAGTCACATTTGGATTTGAAGGTCTGTTCTCATAATTTTTTTTTCAGATTATAAACATCTTGTCTATATTTCCACTTGATAAATATGGCAAAACAGTTGCCAAGCAAATCAGGCACAAACCAAGGAAAGCTCCATGACCATTCCAAGAGCATCTTAGCAGAATTTAAAACAAACAAACAAACAAACAAACAAACAAACAAAACCCCAAAATGGTAGTTTTGTGACCTCAACTGCCTCAAAATTGGTTTGAGAAGCAGTTCCACAAAAAGCAGGAGGAGATGGAGCATAACCTGGATACAGGATAAGTATAAAACTCAGTATAGTCCCTTATACAAAATACTTAATAGAGAGGCAGCTCCTTTTAGAGTTGTAACTTTAAAAACCAGTTTTATTGACTTAAAGAATACCTGTAAGTCCAGCAAAAGATTAAACATGAACTTGGAAAAGTCCAGTGTAGTTTAGTGGGAGATCAAAGAGTTCCATTAGCAGTGCAGCAGGAAGTAAAATATATGTCACAAAGGTTTATGTAGCTCTGATGAGGGCCCCCTGGGTAACTGGAAGAGACTCAGAAGGTGAAAACTACAGAAGGAGATAAAGGCGGGGGAGGTGGATGGGCAATTATTTCTGATCTAGAAAGAAGAGACAGGACAAATGATCCTAATGGTAGTTTCTCAGGAACACACTCTGAATACCAAGCTGATTGCTATGTGAATGTGAATGTAAAGTTCCAGACAGTGAGCTTTCCTTCACAACGGACTTGTCAAGATAAAAACATCAAAACCATGTATGGATCCTCCATAGTAATTGGCCAACAGTTTAAATGGTTGGAAAAGTTTAGTCAAAACTTCTTTTATTTAAATGAGAAAACAAGGAGGAAAAGTAGTGAAAATCATCTGTTTTGAAAGTAAAAATGCATAAGAAGAATAGCAGTGTTGTTTTAGCTGTGTCATTCCCAGACTATTAGAGAGAGAAGGTGGGTGAAGTAGTACCTTTTATTGTACCTACTTCTGTTGGTGAGAGAGAAGCTTTCAAGCTTATACCAACAAGAAGAATCTGAAAGCGTGTATCTCACCAACAGATGTTGGTGCAGTAAAAGATGTTACCTGACCCTCCTTGTCTCTGGGAAGAAGAGCATCATGTAGTAAGTAGTATATGTCAGTATAGTATCAAAAAGGTGAAGAAGTGCTCATAAACTCAGGAAGCAGTGAAGACACCAGGGAAGCCACTGCAGAGAAAACACGTGAACCAGCTGATGGATCATGTAATAGATGCTTACCAACAAAATTATAATAACATGCATAACACTCCTAGGTTATGTCCACACTGCAGGGTTTTTGCGCAAGAAGTCTTTGGCGGAAGAGTTCTTGTGCAAAAACTGCTTGCGCAAGAGCACGTCCACACCTCAAAGCGCATCGCTTTTGTGATCATGCAGTATGGACGCTCTTGTGTAAGAAAGCTGTGATGACCATTCACAAAATGGCCATCAGAGCCCTTGTGCTTTTTCGGATATGCTCTTTTTGCACAAGAAACCCCTGTGAAGCGTCCACACGTTCCTTTTTGCGCAACAGCTGTAGTGCAAAAAGGAGATAAGCCTTATAGAAGGAGGTTTACCTACACCGCAAAAAGCCCTCTGTTCTGCCGTTTTACTGTCAATTTACCTGCGCAAAAACGCACTTGAGGTGTGGACGCTCTGCAGGTTTTTGTGCAAAAACGGCTGTTTTTGCGCAAAAACAGCCGTTTTTGCGCAAAACCTTGTAGTGTAGACATAGCCCTAACGTTTTTTATTAATAGGGCTCTCAGCACTTTTAGAAAGGAGGATAAGTATTTTATAATGTTCTCCACTTACAAATGGGATAACGGGGGAAGTATCTTGCGCAAGACCACACCATAAATTATTGACTGAGCCTGAAAGACAATTCAGGCCTCTTGAGTCCAGAACCTGTCCCTTATCCTCCCTCCAGCATACTGTGTTCTGCCTCTAGAATCCAGGTGGCAGTAGGACGATGAAGGGAGACTGTTCTTTTGGGCAAGGACTGTATGTGCATATCTGTTGATAGAGTCTGGCATAACAGGGCCTAATCATGACTGGGGCCTCACTAGACTACAGATATATTAAAAAAAGAATAAAGAGCAAATCAGTTAATACTATTATACCAAATGACTCCTTCATGTAGTAATAAGGAAGAAATGTGGTTCATCAGCCAAGGAGTGGGAATACAAACAGAAATCAGCATGGTGGCATAACTACTAAGAATTCTTCAGTTACCTTTACAATCGTGAAATGTGCATATATTCTGTCTAATCCAGTGGAACCAATGGCTACCAGTTACTGAGGATGTGGCATGAAACACTGACACTTATATCACACCTGCTGGGAAATGAATATGCATCATCAGTATAGCTCACCCTTAATGTGTGTTTGGTGAAATCATGGAAAAGGGCAGGTGCTGTGAACGTGGCCTTATATGAGCATTAGTTTCATTCAGCCCAGAATAGAATAGAGCAGATTGTCTTTGTAACAAGAAATAAAATGAACATTTTCCCCCCATTTAAATCTGCTGTAGAGAAATAACAACACTAGAAATGTATATTGGCTAAACTGGACAATCTCTACGGGAAAGAATGAATGAACGCAAATCAGATATCCGAAAAGGCAACACACAAAAACCTGTTGGAGAACACTTCAATCTCCCTAGACACTCATTAATGGATCTCCAAGTTGCTGTTTTGTTTCAGACCAATTCCACAAGCCAAATACACAGAGAAGGACTGGAACTTAACTTCATTCACAAGTTTAATTCTTATGCTAATGGTCTGAACCAGGATATAGGATGGCTCACACACTATCTTCCACCTTTTAATGACTTAAACAACCAACCAAACAATGGACCAAGTAATGGTTCTTAACAGCTTCTCGTAACTACTCACTGTCTCTCTTTTTTCTTCCTCCCCTCCCCTTTTTCCTCCCCCCCCTTCCCTTATTTATTATTGGATCTGGACTTATTATACTCTGGTCATCTGAAGAAGTGGGTTTTGCCCATGAAAGCTCATGAGACCATCTGCATGTTTTGTTAGTCCTTAAGGTGCTACCAGACTATTTGTTGTTTTTTTGTTTTTCCTGTTACAGACTAACTCGGCTACCCCTCTGAAGCTTTTGAACATTAGCAATGTTAAACTGAGTATGTTAATTGAATCAGTAGGTTCAGGATTCTCATATTAGCTCAGTGTTTGCTTTGCCTGGCTAAAAAAGAAATTTCAGTGCAAAATATCAGTAGCTTTCTTTATGCCAGTATAATGTTCCAGAGGATAGAACTTAAAATGCATCAGGTTTTGTTTATTAGCAGAAATAGGCCCTTCAGCAAATTAGTCATCTACTATACAGCTACTTTTCTTCCTTGAGGATCAGAGCCTTCGGTCCCATGTCCAATTGTACAGTAGACAATTTTTGATGTTGAACCAATTTTATTTCTAGTTCACAAATTATTTGATTGAGTCAAGTGCAGTCATGAGGTGGAAAAGTGGTGATAGATGAGTATGATAAATGCACTTTCAAGAAAAGTGCCCCAAGAAAGCTGTGAAGATGTATTCAGCTGCATAATATCAGATTTCCCATTAAAAGAGTAGCCATTGATATGCTCGAGAGCTAGTGCTAACAGAATCATAATTAGTGCAGCCTATTTGTGTCCCATGTAAAGACATCTTTCCAGTATTCTAAAGAAACTTAGCAGTATTTTAGCAGGGCCTCATGCTTTGTTACTTGTATTGTATTTGCAAATAGACTTTAAATTGGCCATTTTTCAGAGGATAATAAATTAGAAATACCGACTAAAAGAGGGGATGATACTGACAACTTGGTTTCTCCTCTTTGATCTCCTGAGAGTTTTATGCTCAATGTAACAATAGAGAAAGGGCTGATACTTAATCCTGGTAATGTACAATTACCCAAGTCAGAGATCGGCAGCTTTTCAAAGAACTAGGAACCTTTTTTTGGGGGGAGGGGGTCTTTGACCAAAATATTTTAAGAATCACACACAAAACTACCTATACACATACACAAAGATAGCAGGTATACAGCAGATAATAAATTTTGGTTTCAATAGGCCATGCCACCTAAGTTCCCTCTAAGCAGTATGGCTGCACAGCTCCCTATTAATCCCCATGCAGGGACTCAGAGCTGCAGCAGGGCATGATGCCTCTCCACAAGTCCTGATGTTGCCGTGGTTGGGGAGAGGTGCCTCTCCCCACCGGCCCCTAACTGGAGCTGCTGCAGCTGGGGCAGAGGTACCTCTTCCTGTTGTCCCAACCCAGAGGTGCCGTGGCGGGGGGGAAAAGCACCTCTGCCCACTGACCTCAACCCAGAGCTGCTGCAGCCGGGGGACAGATGCCCATTCCCTGCCCTCCATCCAGCCTTACTTGGACCTGTCCTGGCTGGGGGACAGGTGCCCCTTCCCTGACTGGGCCGGCTGGAGCTGCCAGTACAGAAGAAAGGAGCCTCTCATCAGGCCTCATGCTACTGTGGTGAGAAAAGGCTTCGAGGAGTCCTCTCTCCCCTAGCCAGCCTGCACCCCAAACCCTGCATTTTCAGTCCCACCCCAGAGCGTGCACCCCAACCCTCTGCCCCAGCTGTGAGCTGTCTCCTGCACCCAAACTTTTAATTCCCAGCCCCACCTCAAAGTCTGTACTTTCAGCCCAAACCTTCATCCCCTGCATTCCCAGCCCTGAGTTCCCTCCCAAATCTCAACCCCTCAGCCCCACCACCACCACACACCATTCATGATACATCATCTCCACATTGGTACACATAATGACAGTTATTTCACACATGACATAAAAAATGAGAGGAAACACTGCATGCTGCTGCTAGAAGTGGCTGGTTGCCAGTACATCTCTACACATCCCTTGGGAGAATGGGGCAGCGGGTGCTTCCGGGAGTAATATGGAGCCATGACATGAGCTTTTCTGCACTGCTGGACTTTTAGCTGTCTGGAGATTGTGATCGACTTGCAGAGGCTCCAGGATCGGCCAGTTGATTGTGAGTGACGGGTTGGTGGCCACTACTATAGAGTATAAAGGAAACAAATGAAGTAAATTTTGTATTTTCTCAGAAGGAGGGCTGCCAAAGAGCTGCATGTAGCTCTGGAGCTGCAGGTTGCCAATCCTGACCTAAGTTTATTAGAAAAAATTGAAAGGAACCCTTTGCCAATTAACAGGGATTTCACTGTGAGATATTAAAGAACTGTCTCTGAAGTTTGAAGGGTTATGAAGTCTATTTAGAGTTCTTCTCCGCAATCAGGCAGGATACTGAGTTCAAATATTGGAAATTCATTAGTTTTAGTTCTAGAAGGGTAGTCTCCAGAAATATGGTGTGTAAGGCTGTGTACTCAGCCCCATGCAAATCAATGTAGTTCTGCTTTGATTTATACCAGCTGACCATATGGCCCATAACATCTACATTTTTTGTTGCAACAAAAGTTAAAATGTTAGCATGGATGAGACCTGTTCATATCTCTGAGGCTTTATTTTGGAGACACAGTTAGCTCTCATCCACTCTAGATATCTTAGCCTGCTGCAAGTAGCTAAAGTTGAATTGTAGATGGGACCAGTCTAATACAATAATATGAGCCAGATACTCCTCTGGTGTAAATCAGCAGAATTCCGTTAACATCAATGGGGAAATGCTGATTTACACCAGATAAGAATCTGGCCCTATGTTTGTTAATACAGCATGAAAATGCAAGTGGAGGACCAATTCATTAGCTGGTGTAAATGGATAAGCCATTTAAAATCATTGGAGCTCTGCTGATTTACAGCAGCTGAGCATCTGGGGACTATAGTGTTTTCTTATTGAACTTTAGTGGATAATTAAGTATGAAGACATGGTGCACAGTGTACAGATTTTTTTAATAGAAAAACAAGATATAGTTGAATTTATAAGAAGTCACTCTTGGTGTATAAATTCCATTATTTAATGTAAGAATGTGTAAAGCATGAGTGAATCAATCCCAGGGTCTTTATTCTAAATGATGTCAGTGTTAGTTATCAAAGCATTTTCTGTAGTTCACTGCATAGTTTAAATAAGCAGGAATTGTAGGTATTATATGTTTTGGAAGGGTTAAGAAGTGAAAGCTAAAGAGCCTGAAGTGTCATTGTTTTAGTACCAGCCGTGTTATGTCTCTTCTAGAGTGCGTAAAAGGGGTAGAGGGAGAAGAAATGCTGACAAGAAAAATATAACACTTTAAAAACTTTCCCGAGTCTAAGGAATGTACTTTTAAATTTGTGCCAGTTACAGTAATTAGTAAACTTGTTCTTAATAGTGTTGTTAAAATGTATTTTTTTACACTTTCTCTGACTTTGACACTGCTGCTTTTGAAACTTCATTTTGCACTTTGTTCCATTGTTCTTTAATCTGCTGCACTTTGCATTTAGTATCACTGAAATTTCGTACTTACTATGTCAATAACATCTGGCAAAATTGCCACCTATTAAGAGTAAGTGTTCTTTTTTCTCCTGTGAGAAATGTGATGGTGTATTATATTGGTTTCCCTTGAGAGGCTAAGGAGACAATTTTAAAGCAGATAAATGCATTAAAGAAATAACCTGAACTACAAGAGAAGGTTATCGAAAGTCAGAAACTCCCCCCACCCTCTTTTTTTTTTTTTTTTTTTTTTTGTTATAAGCATGTGGGGAGTGACAAAATAGTTCAGTTATGCAATCTTCTGCACGTTAGGACGTATGCTACCTTTCATCATGTTGCTGCAGGAGATGTTGGGTTCTCATCGGCTTGTATCTGCATCAATATTTTTTCTGCCCGTGTTGGATAGGTGTCAGCTCAGCGATGAGTTGCAGCCCATGTGCTTGTAAGTTGTGTGCTGTCAGATGGCTATAAAAACATAAGAGTATTTTCCAGAAGAGCAAGGTTGGCAAGGTGGTGTCTGGCCTTGTGTAGGATTGCAAAAAAGATACATGATCCCTCCCTTTGTGCTCCAGTTCAATGACCCAGCACAATTCCATTGCTTATGCTCCAGGTTCGTGCTGATGGCAGAATTATGCTCCCCAAAGGAGCCAGGATAGTTTGGGGTGGGTTCATGGCACCAAGTCCTTGTGTCCTGGCCTACAGGGCTGGCCTTACCATGAGGCGAACTGAGGCAGTCGCCTCAGGTGCCAGACTGTGGGGGAGTGCCACTAGGACCCAGAGAATTGAGACCTTTCAAAGTTTTGGCCCAAGCGAGGGGGTATGGGGGCATCATCTGAGCTCCCCGCCTCAGGTGCCAAAATGTTGTGGGCCGGCCCTACTGGCCTAGTAGATCTGTAAAAGGCTGATGGTCGCACCTCAGAATACCAGGCAGTATAGTACCTCTAGAGTCACAATGGGCAGCCAAGCCTAGTGAGTAGGCTGCATGAGTGGCTGTCCTCCATCTCAATGGGTCACAGGATTGACATCAGGTAAGTGTGCTAACCAAGACCCTCAAAATAAGATTAAATACATTGCACTTGATTCTCCTTTTTTATCATGCCTTTTTTACTCAAAAAGTCCATTATTAGGGGCAAATTAAATTGCTGCCAAAAATAGCGTAAAGCAACAGAGAGAGTGCATGTCTCTCACAATGTTGTGTGTAATCAGCATGCAGCTCACATGTGCCCTTGCTTTAAATGTACGTCACTTCTCATTTTGCTAGGTGCTACTCAGCCCTCCCCTCTGCTGCAGACCCCACCTACACTTCACACCTTTCCTCAAACTCCAGTCAAGCCTCCTCTCCCTCCCGCCCAGCACTTCCAGAGCCCCATGAATCGGTTGATTCATTCCTTGTCCCCACTCCTCCTCCTCCTCCTCCCTCCCTGAGCTGGAATGCCGTGAATCTGCTGATTTGCAGCATTCAAGCTCTGAGAGCAGGAGTGAGGATGGGGCCCGAATCAGCTGATTCACAATGCTCTGGAAATACTGGGTGGGGGGAAGAAGGGGAAAGAGTAGGTAAGTATGGGGTCCCTAAGCGTGAGAGAGGTGCAGACACAGGGGGCAGAGGTGAGGTATGTGGGCTGCACATTGAACCCTGCTGGATGAATATGGCCCTAGAGCTACAGATTGCCCACCACAGAGGCACATTGGGGTTCTATGTGTGGCTCATGAGACATTTTGTTTACCATTGTCCATGTGCAAGGTTGCCAGATTCATTGGTTCCTGTCTGTGTTGTTTTTTCCATACCAGTATTACCAAAGGGACATACACATAAAGGGCATGTGAAGTGAGGTGCCTGCTGATTGCATACAACATTGACTATAAGAGCTGTGTGTTCACTCTGTATCCAATCACAGAACTCCTAAGGTTCAGTCGGCATACTCTGCAAATTCTAGGTACGCACGCGCAGTTAGCACAACTATCCTACTTCGAGAGACCATTTTGGTTACAACATTCTTGCGGCCCACTGAGATGAGGCAGGGTCGCTCATGTGACCCATTCACTACCCTAGATTGTCCATTTGTTCTAGAGTTAGAGAGGGGCAACCTTTTCCCATACACCTTGAGGCTGTGCCTTAAAGGCATAGTCTGCTCCTTAGCGCACATAACATTTTCTCTAAATTCAAAAAATAAAAATGTAAATGTAAATAAGATAGTTTGAGTTACAGAACATGTAAGAGTCTTCTCTCCCTTTACTTTGGGAGCGTAGCCTGACCTGTGTAAATGTTAAAATGAGGTTTGTTCCATGGAGCTGAAGGATAATCTATGAGGAACCTTTGCAGGGGAATTCTACAATGCTCTTCACATAGTGAAACTGATTTTCATATCGCCACATTCCATGGCCTTAGGGAATCTGAGCTGGAAAGTGTTGGAGGGGGTTAGCCCCTGATTCAGGTACCAAAAAAGTCTGTGGGAATCTTTCTGTTGATTTCAGTGGGCTTGGATCAGGCTTGTGGTGAGTAGATATGTGATTTGTGTGAATTGACCTCAAAACATTGAGGGACTGAAACATGGCTGTCTGTGATTCCGACACCCTTCTGGATTAGGGAAAATCATTTTATCTCCTCATATTCTCCTAAATCACTTCCCTGTAGGACGGTGAATGGTTAACGAGTTAGGATTACCGGCTCCTGTTAACCAGTGGAGTCTGGAGCAGCTCTCCAGCCATGGATAAAGGGCTGCTCCAGCCCTGAGGGGCCTGCCGCAGATAGGGGCGCTCAAGCTGGCTGGAGAAGCTTCTGCGCACAGGGGGTGGGCACTCCTTGCTCACTCCCCTTTAATCGGTTAACCAGTTAAACATTATGTTTAATTGATTAACCAATTAAACAAGATTTTACATCTCTGCTTCCCTGCTCTGCAAATTCTGTGCGGTCTTGCTGTGAACAGGAGAGGTGAATTTTTGCCTTGCTACATGCAAAACTCTTAATTTACATAATGCAGGGGTGGGCAAATTCTGGCCTGTGAGCTGGATCCGGTCCACAGAGTTAGTCCCTGGTGGGTCCCCACCTCCATGTTTACTGCCTCCGCAGTTATCGGAGGATTGCAGCTCTGGTTGGCCGTGAATCGCAGGTAAACATAGTGGTGCCGGAACCCTGCAGCCTGCTGTTTTTTTATTGCCCACCCCTAACATAATGAGAGTTATGCATGTGTTGCATCAAGGAGAAAACCGACTGGCTCTGAACTCTGCAGAATGTATATGTCCCCATGGAAAAGCAACATAGCAGCTAGACTGCAAGAAACTTTTTCCTTTTTTAATTGGCGCATTGGACTTCAACACTTGGCCTCTCCTAAACTATGCTTACTGTGTGTGAAACTCCAGTGCTTTTGAATTCAACAGGAATTTATTTCATTATAAGCACACACAGGTGATGTGAAACTTCTTAAATTTTGAATTTCTTAGAGTATACAGAATCAGCAGAAAAATACATTTTAACATGGTCACGGTTTTCTTCTTTTTACATATACAATTAATACTCATATATTTGCATCTGAATTGATCCTGAATTATAATATGAAGTTTATATACCACTGATTACAAATAATGAGGTAGTGAAGAACCAAAATTATGTCTTCTCCCAGATTTCCCCTTTTTTATAATATCCACTGCTTCATTCATTCTTGGTTACAACTTAACGAACTTTCCCTGGCATGAATACATTTGTCTCCTATAAAATAAGTCCTTTGATAGTATTTATTTTAACATAATTTTAAAGCAAACAGTATTATTCTGAACAATACGTAAATAAGGATCTAATGAGCACAAACATGAATCAAAATCAAACAGCTTATTTATGTGTTGTCCAGTGTCATCCAACTGGATAATGTGGGCCTCATAGTTAGCCTTCTTTCTATTATTGAAGTCACTTCTAATTTCTTAATTTAGAAAAGATGGCTCATTGTTTTCTGTCGAAAATCCATCAGGAATTTACATCATTGGTTTCTAAACTCCTTCTAGCCAGGACCGAAGCTGGGAGCTGTAGCTTATTTCCTAAGCTATTGCACAAAACGAACCTGCTGGAAACCACAATTTTTCAGTATAAAAGCAAAATGTGGTGCTTATATAGGCCTGATCATCCAACCCTCACTCACATTGTGCAATACGCCCGTTAACTTCCATGGAACTACTCACGGAGCACAGTACTGTTCACCTTGAGGGAGTGTATAACCAGGAGAGCTGAGAGTCGTGCCAGGCCCCTGGTAGATAGCAGGGAATCTCAGACCCCTTTGAATTGCCAGGCCCCAGGACAGCTGCCCCCTTTGTCTTCCTCCCCCTCAGTTGGTGGGCCTAACTGTAGGGGAAACTCTCAGTTGTCTGCGTCTTCTTTTTTTATGCTATCTTTGTCCTTATGTCTCTCTCCGTTTTTTCTCTTGTTTTGGATCTTTCTCTTAGGCTTGTCCCTTCCCCCAGATGTGAGTTAGTGCCTGAAGAGTCAAACTGGAATCCTCTGCTTTGAAGCTGTTTGGCCATGTTGCAGACCTTAGTCAGTTGCATTCACTGTTGTTGGCACAGGTAAAGTACCATGGTGTGTGGATGATCAGAAAGTGCCAGTTGCCATCATCTGTTATCTAGCAAATGAAAATTGGCTGGCATGGTAGTCTACTTTTCTATCTAGATACAGCTTATCAGTTAAAACCTGTCACATCTTGCCATTCATTCACAAGTCCCCTTAGTTCCACCATGATCCCTAGTTTGGTAACTACTAGAGCGAGGGGACACCTCTGTTCAGTGAAAAAAACAACAACAAATGGGCAATCTGAGCTAGCTAGACAGATACCGAGAGGAAGAGGTACTGAACATTTTCTATTTCTCTCTTCTGAGAGTCTAAATATGATTTTAATTTGTTATTTACTACACATTAAAACTCTCTAAACCAGGACTCTCTAGTCTGGCAACATCTTTGGTCTGGCACGGATGTTGCAGGACCAGAGAGTACTGGTGGAGAGCCAGCTGTTGCCTGTAGAGAGCTGATGGCGAGACCACCCAGCGCACGGCAGCGGGGCTGCCCAGATGGGCTAGGAGACCCAGTGCATTGCTGACAGCCAGGGTTGTGAGCTGCAGCAGCAGCAGCAGTCCAGCGGGGCCCGGAGCCTCAGCTACCTGGTGGGGTCAGAAGCCCCAGCATGTGGCTGCTTGGCAAGGCCAGGAGCTGTGGCAGTGGCCCAGCGGGGTCAGCATGGCAGTGGGGCCAGCAGCAGTTGGGGAGTCATTTGGGAGGCCAGTGGGTCAGGCCAGAGTTGGGGGAGCTGTGGCAGGGGACCAGAAATGACCTCCTCTAGTCTGGCAAGATCCCTCATCCGTGACCAAGGGTGCTGGATCAGGGAGGACCAACTTGTATTATGATTAATGGGTTGGTAGACACTTATCATTGCAGTATCATCAGGGTGACAGAAAAAACATACTGACCAGATTTTAAAAACAACGAATAGTCCTGCAGCACCTTACAGACTAAGAAAAAAAAAATGTAGATGGTATCATGAACTTTTGTGGGCACAGCCCACTTCTTCAGATAAATGGAGTTGCTAATAGCCAAATTCTTCAACGTTCAAAAAACTGCTACTTTTATAAATTATACTTCCATAAAATACTAGAGATGATTCCAGTGCCTGTGTAATAACTGTTGTTTCCTCAAGCAGAACTGGGGAACAGGGAGGACAGACTCTGCATAAATGTGGCTAAGTAACTTTCCTGCCTATCAGGCAGGAGTCTCAGCTCTTTGTCATTTCTCCCCTGCCTCCAGTTCTTTTTGTTGGGGAGGAGAATGGGTTAGGCTTTGCCCTCTGTCTCCTATTTAATGATTTCCTTAATTCAAGTCATTCCCCTCCTGGATAGAAATAATCGGGCCCTAGAATTTTTGGTTCCTTCAGTTGCATGTGTGTATATCCCAAATGAAGTTGAGGAACAAGCTCAAACTTTCTGGCATGAAACTTAGAGCAGAGCCACCAATACACTGCTAATTTCATATTTATTAATGCGAAGCATCAGATTGTAGGCAGAGAAGACTTGGAGGGGTACCATCCCTCCTCATCTAGGTGAGCAGAGAAGGAAGAGGGGAACTTAAGAATGGCTGTACTAGGTCTGATCAAAGGCCATCTAACTCAGTACCCTGTTTTCCAATAGTGGCTAGTACTAGGCTATTCAGAGTGAGTGAACAGAACAGATAATAATCAAGTGATCTATCCTCTGTTATCCATTCCTAGCTTTTGGCAAACAGAGGCTAAGGCAGGGGTGGGGAACCTGCAGGCCAGGCCACTTCTTCCCACAGCTTCTGTTGGCATGGAATGTTGAACCATGCCAGCTGGGCGCTGCAGGGCTCTGTGCCTGCAAACACTCGGTAAACAAACCATCTTGCAGCCCACCAGCGACTAGCCCTGATGAAGAGCATGCAGCCCATGGACCACAGATTCCCCACCTCTGGGCTAAGGAGGCCATCCCTACCAATTCTGGCTAATAGTGTATCCTACATTAATTTATCTAGTTCTTTTTGAGTCCTTTTATAGTTTTGGCCTTCACAACATCCTCTGGCAAAGAGTTCCATAGATTGACTGTGTGTTTTTGAAGAAATACTTCCTTTTGTGTGTTTTAAACCTACTGCTTATCAATTTTATTTGGGGACCCCTAGTTCTTGTGTGATTAAAAGGAGTCAATAACGCTTCCTTATTTACTTTTTCCAAACCAGTTATGATTTTATAGCTCTCTATCATTCCATCCCCTCCTCTTAGCCCTCTCCTTTCCAGGTTGGAATGTCCCAGTCTTATTAATCTCTCCTCATATGGAAAGCTGTTCCAACCCTTTACTAATGATTCCCAACATTCTGCTTTTTTAACTTGCAGGTGCACAATGAGTGAATGTTTTCAGAGAACTAGCCACAATGACTCCAAAATTTTTTTCTTGGGTGATAATAGGTAATTTAGATGCCATAATTATATATATATAATTGGGATTATGTTTTCCAATGTTCATTATTTTGCATGTATCAGTATTGAATTTGCTCTGCCATTTTGTTGTCCATTCACACAGTTTTGTGAGATCCCTTTGTACCACTTTGCAGTCTGTTTTGCATTTAATATTGAGTAGTTTTGTATCATCTACAAATGTTGCTACAACACTATTACCCCTCTTTTAGATCATTTCTGAATATGTTGAACAGCAGTGGTCCCAATACAGACCCTTGGGGGATGCCACTTTTTACCTTTCTCCATTCTGAAAAGTGATAATTTATTCATACCCTTAGTTTCCTTTTAACCAGTTACATGATAGGACCTTCCCTCTTATCCCAGGATGCTTACTTTGCTTAGAGCCTTTGGTGAGATTGTCACAGGTCTTCTGAATGTTTAAGTACAAAATATCTGCTCTATCACCCTTGTCCACATGTTGTTGACCCTCTCACAGTATTCTAGTAGATTGAGGCATGATTTCCCTTTACAAAAACTATGCTGATTCTTCCAGATATGATTTCCCTTTAGAAAAACAGAAAAGCAAATAGGGCTTCTCAGAGCTGCAGGCATCTATCCACAAAAATGTGATTGGAGACAGAAGGGCTAGATTCAGCCAACCTGAGAACCAGATCCAGTTTCATGTATTTAGTCTTATCAACAACCAACCCCATTTTAAAATGTGCATATAAGTCTTTTGCAATATTTTCCCCAGTAAACTTGGTAGATAAACAATTTTCAAAGTTTAATATAGAAATTGAAATCTTTTAAAATTGCCCCAATACAATCCACATTTTGCAAACATGAAAACAGCATGTTTCAACTAAAAAAATGATGTTGTGAATATTTGGCTTCCTTCACTTTGTGGATTATGGAGGACACTACATAGTTCTGCTTTGACCCCAGTAGGCAACTAAGCCATGCAGTTTTACAGTTTCTGTCATCACACATTTTTGCTATTAACCTTTAGGTTTAAATGTTAGAAGAGAACTCTTATTTAATCAATTAAAAACATAGCAGTAATTACTAGAGTGATAATGGAAACAGAATGTTGACAAACAAAAATTCTAAGTACCTCAACATCTAATGGTGCTATTAAATATTAAAACACCAAGAATGTTTTTTTAAAAAAGGATAGAAATAAATCGCAGACAAATATGCCTATGTTACAACTTAATAGAACTAACAAACAACAGAAGCAAAACTGCAACCTGCTTACGCCCCTCCTTCAGCAAATAGTTAAGCACATGCTTATTTTTAAACCCATAAGTAATCTCTTCCCTATTCATCAGAGGCTTGACCCTGTGAAGCTCAGAGTTCTCTGGCCCAAATCCTATGCAATGCACATAAAAGCATATTTAATATTAAGTATGTAAATATTCCCTTTAAAAACAATGCCTTTTATTAAGCATGTGCTTAATGCTTTACAGGATCAGGTAAATCAGCGCAGCATCTTGCAAGAGCATGCCCCCTGATCATTTAAAGTATATGCTTACATCTAATAGGTCCTGATAGGCTTACATTTTATTGAAGCTAATCAGTACTGATTTTAATTGAGATCTCATTGGTCACAGTGAACTGTTTAGCTGTCTTACATCTCATGAATGGCCATATAGATCTTTGGCTTTACTTCAATCCATTGATTTCACTAGTCATTTATTACCTATCCTCTAAAGCCTTATTTAATTATTCTTTTTTTTCTCTCAGTGACTTCAATAGATGCTAATTGGAAACTCAAGTAATGCAGTATATATGTAACAGCCTCCTAGACAGGGAGGAAGGAGAGAACCCAACATCCTTGTCATCCTCACGGTAAGCAGGTGGGCAGATAGAATATATAATAATTTGTCCTTTTATTATCTCTCCTATATTCTCTTCTGTGTAGGGTGTTCTACCTCTGGTCATCACTGTAGTTTCCGAGAACCTCCCACTAGTGCATTAAGCCATGTGACTACACATCTGCTGGTGTTTGTTCTAGCATCCTCTCCTCAGACAGAGAAGTGTGAGCAATGGAGTGTCTTGTTTTGGATTTTTTTTTTCAGTAGGAGTATATATACACATGTTGTTATATGTTTGTTAGAGAAAGCAAGGTCAAAGAACCATAGCTTGCGCATCCCCATTTTTCACCGTACTCTCTCCATGTGATATGTAAAATGCATGGATGACACCATGCACGCTTAGAGCAATTCTTCTGCAGTGTTTAATTTGACATCTTTATTTTAATGTTACTAATTATGGGCTAAATCGTTTCATGTGTGGCAGCCCCTATGCACCCCTCAGGCAGCTGTAATCTGGCTGGAAATGCCCCAGAAACAACTCTCCTGCTGTAGGGAAACTCTCTGATGGGCATTGTTGAGCTACAGCTGGGTCTGTGCTTCTGACTCCATCCCAGCTGTGGGGTATGGACAGGGAGGGGGCATGGCAGAGTCCTGCTACACTATACTTATCCATCTCTGGCACGAGGTACGTTGAGGACCTACACTAACGGTGTAACTTAGAGCAACTTGGCAATAGATCTGAGTGGTGTCAGGGCCAGTGCTGGTCTTTAGAATCAGGACAAACCAAACAGAAGAGATGCTACCTCTTACTCTTCTGGTCCAAACTGAGCTCTGGCACAGGAGAGAATCTAACGTGGTGATTCTGGGCTGGCCCTTATTGCAGCTACTTACAGATGCTATGCAGAGTAGGTTACAGAGGGGTAGCCCTGTTAGTCTGTAAACTTTTTAAAAAAAACAATGAGTTGTCCTGTAGTAGCTTAAAGACTAACACAAATATTTATATATATATATATATATATAGTATCATGAGATTTCATGGGCAAAACCCAAGTGGCTAAACTCCTTTTGACTTCCTGTTTCATATTGGATTAAGTGAAAATATTACCTGAGTAAATTCTGGTTAATTAGGGTAGCTGCATTCCGTGTACCTAGAACATCCTCTTTGCAGCTTCCTTTGGAGAATTTATTCTCTGTGAAATCTTTTCAGCTTTCTGTCTTGTTTCAGAATGGCTGGCATATTGTATTGTAGAGGTAGCGGCATTTCAGTAGTGAGTGAATAACTCGGAATGTATATAACTCATTGTTGTGTATATACCTTGACATGCAATATGGGGTCTTAAATAAATGTAATATTTTTACATAAACAGTGTTATTTATTTTTTAAATTGATTAATTTCTTACATGCATCTGTATGTTAATGTCACCTGTTTAGCTGCTATTCCCAGGGCAAACCCTGGGCCGAGAGCAGTGAAATCAATGGAAGTTCAAAATCTAGGCTCTTTTGAGAAGTCCACTAGGCACCTATCTGAATCTTTAGGTGCCTGGCTACGTTCACAGTTCTGGTGCTTAGTTCTGTGGTACATAAAGCTCCAGTCTTCTGGTGACCCTGACTGCAGGCACACACATACCCTCACCCAAATGCTATTCCTGGTTGCTACCTGCAACTCTATCTGACTTTGGCTGCTACAGGCCTCTTTAGATACTGAATTCTTGACCTGTCTTCCCTCGCTGCTTCTTCTTTAGCTGTACTTCTAGACTTCCTGCACAACTCAGAGAGCTCACCTAAGGACACAGAGTTTCATAAATCAAGGGTTTTCAGGCAGACAGCAGCAAGATGAGGTAAGGACCCTCTTCTAGGTCATGGGCATGGAATGGAACCAGGCATAAGCACTGGATGAAACCACACATATTTTAGAGTTGGGTCCAAACTGGAATCCTGGAACCAAGTCGCCCCTGATTTTTGGGAAAGCTGGGATCTGCATCTGAACTTGGTGACTTACTCAGTGGTCCTGAATCAGAAGCCCAAATCTGTGGAAAATCTGGATTGGAAAAAAGAACTTCATATCTCTTAACATATGTACTTCATATAGATTTCCATGAAGCCCAGATCTGGCCCTGTCTAAGTACCTGGATATGGGCCAGATTGTCTTTTAAAAACAATCCTAATTTTCTTTGTCATGAAAACCTCTTATACATTTTGAGACCATTCTCTCAAAACAGCTGGTCTAATTACCAATGCTGAATAAAAGTAGACATTACATTAAACTATGTGTTTGTCAGAAATTTTATAGCTTGCTACATTATTTATAGGTCACTAGTGATATAGAATAATAGTACTTACCTCACCTGGTTGTCAGAAGGCTTAATTCACTAATGTGTTTAAAGGACTTTGACAGCTTTGGATGAAAAGTGTTAGAGAAGTTCAAAGTATTATTAAAAGAATGAATGGGTTTAATGTGCCTAATATTTCTTTTTTTTCTTCACTATAGGTTTTGCCTAAAATCAAAATTTTTTTATACTATAACTTTTCTGATGCTGATATTTATTGTCAGTAACTCTTTCTTTCTCTGTTGACTGTCTCTGTGTATTTCTTGATGGATACTCAGTTTTAGTGGTTTAAGTTATTACTGCATGACATGGACTGCTTAAAAACAAGGGTTCACACATGCTAAACTTGCTTCATGAAGTAAATCTTCCCTCCAGTAAGAAACAAGTCAAGCTGTATTTTACAGTCAGAAAAGTAGTTTTTTGTAACTGCTTTTTCATAAACATTTAGTACAGTGTTTAATAACCTCTTTCACAGAGAAATTCTGCCTCTGCAGAGAAATGTGTTGTTCTAAGAGCCTCAGAAATATAGATATAAAAACTTTAGATCATTACCTGAAATCTCACATTTTTAGATGCAGGTTTTTTTTTATTACCATAATTTGTACTCCTTTTTAGAATCTGTTGAAATCTGTGCTGTCGAGATATGGGTAGGACTGTAGAAGTGAAATCATTTGTGCAGTTTTCTTGGGTTATAATAAAACTCAATGGATGATTCTTTTTAAAAAAAACGTGAAATCTTGCAAAAGTATCAAGAGCCTTTAGTAACATGCATCATGCTTGTAACAAAGATGGGGAAAAATCCCCTCAAAATAGATGTGAAAATGTGTTGAAAGCTGCAACAATGAATGCTCTAAAATCCATGCTGTCAGTGTGTCAGTACTTTACTTTAAAATGACATGGTGAATTTCTAGTTTTAAAATACATCCAGGGGGAGCTAGGGAGTAACAATTTTGCCTTCTCTAATGGTATATAAGGAAATATGAATAGAAAGAAGAGTAACATAAATGACTAATATTTGATTTGTTTTTTGATAGGAACTTTTGATCAGAAACTGGTCAGACATTCCCAGAATGGTTAAGAGCCTGTCAAGGTCACTGCCAAGGACAAGAGAGTCAATTAGTATGCAGATCAGAGGCAAGGAGTTCAAAGGTATTGTTCCAATTCAATCACATTAGCCAGGCCAGTAATGAACAAACGGCATGACCTTAATCATGGAGCCTGAACCACTCATTGAAGGAAAGTATGTGTCTGTGTGTGTATTTGGAGGGGAGGGGGCGTCAGAAGGAGGGGTTAGAGTGACAGGACGGTTTTTTAAAGAGACAGTATGAACAGTTGGCTTAATTAGCCACCAGTATCTTATTTCATAGTCATCTTATTTTAAAGCACAAGATTGCTTTTATTTTGGGTTATAAATGAAACAGACGTAAATGGACTTGGGGTTAGAATATTTAATAAAAATGCTCAGGCATTCTCTGATCTATTAAAGGGTTTGCAGGAGGAGATGGATAAACTATGGAAAAGCACCAAACTAAATTTTGCAATTTCAAGAGTCTCTTCATTATGTTAATTTCCTTAAAGTCTTGAAGTAACCCTCTCCTTTATTACAGAATGTTACAGTGCTTGCAATCCATAGACACAGTAGGAATTTGTAGTTATGTCATTAATACAGTAGAAAAAATTATTTATATCCAAAAGAATATATTGTTTTAATATGTTAAGTCCAACAAACATTAGAGCTATGTCCAGTAACATTTTTAGTGTTTTAGGTATTACAGTTGTCAAGTTATTTCCCATATTTCTTAGGATAGCAATCTGTATGTGTGATTGTTCTCTCTCTCTCTCTCTCTCTCTAACACTCACATATTATACTCGTTATGTACACAGGTATATATATTAACTGTATTGTCTGTATATGAAATATATTATCTTTTTTACTCTCTTCTGTTTATGATTATATGTAACACAGAAAAGAGCAAAAAGAACATATTTCATATGTAGATAATATGTGTGCATCTTTGTATATAATATGTATGTATTGCTAGTGACTCCATATCTAGTGTTACACTGAAATTTCCACTCAAAGCATGATTAATTTGTCTCTTTGTCTATGCTTATAATAACATTTAGTGACTTTAATTATTCAAAGAACAACTGCATTTTTTGTTTTTCTACACATATACATGCAGATTTGCAAATGCATATATATTTCCTACATATGGCAATATGAACCGCTTTGCACATAATTCAGCATTAACCATTGAAAATTTGAATGACACATGAAATATGCTCATTTGCTTCTAAGATGGTTTATCTTGCAAATATTGTTTCGTGTTAGTATATGTAGCAACTTACAAGTTTCCAGTATCTCTCTGGGTAACATTTGCTCAACAATTACTTCTGCTGGAGTAGATTTCCAAGGGAAGCTGCAGGCTTCATTGGGGAAGCTATTTGCAGAAATCTCTTCATTTCTCTATAAATGGATCACGAGAGGCAACTAAGATTTTAGGAATCAAGATTTTTGTTTTTTCTTCCTTATTGGGGAGGTAGTTTACCAAATCTCACTAAAATGGAAGATGCCTAACAGAAAATAAACTATTCTAAGCTATGATGCACCCTCGGGGTTCATGAATGTTGGGGGAGGAACAGTGATTATACAATGCAATAACATATTGAGACACTCTTTCAGTTTTACACTTGATATCAAGTAAATACAGGATATCTCACCCATGAAGGGTGATTATCTTTCATGAAGGGAGGAAATGAGTTATTAAGGTCTTTCTCAGGAGCAAAACAAGGATAAGAATCTTTATTAGTGTAAGAAACAATTTGTTTTTTCCCTGTAGAAATATGCTTACTTTTTAGCAATTTTTTTCTTAAATTGTCTGTATCTCAGAAAAAAACCTATATCAGTTTCAGCTGATACCAGTGCACTCCTTGAGAAAATTGTTATAGAACATGTGCTCATGGCTTTTTTTGTCTAGATCACAATTAATAATATTTTTAGGCATGAAATGTCTATCCACTCCCATAAGAAACACTTGTAAAGTATTTGATATTTTATTTGAGGATATTAAAAGATTGTTTAAAAATAAACATGTACTGCTGGAGTTGAATTTTCACACGATTATTCAGATAGTCAATAGGTCTCCTTTGATCATATTATTATGATGCTTCTGCAGAATCTCATTCTAAGACAGGCACATATTTTTTTTCTCTCTTCCTCTCCCCCCCCCCCCCACTAAACAAGGTCATAGATTTTTTTTAAAATGAGGACTAGAAGTTCGAAGTACAAGATTAAGTAAGTTCTAACAGTGTTATAAAAGTAAGTGCTTTTTTCTATAATAAAAGGTGTTTAAAAGGTTCGCTACAGCTTTAAACAGAATTACAATTTACTTCTTTCAAGTGTCCAGGCCATAAATTCTTCTCAATTCCCTCTCTCTCTCCTTGTCGGAATTAATGAGATCAGATTTGATCAGGGCAGTGATGTGTTCAGAGCCAAATCACACAACAGCGCGCGTGCGGTAATGGAATTTGCATCTAATGCATACATAAATCAAACATCTTTCTGGACATTTTCATATGCATAATGTCATTTCATCCAGTTCTCTCTGTGCAGAGGGGGAGATTTTTCTCTCTGAGAGAATGACTTTCTTTAATGCTTTCATTTTATTTTCGCTGACTACAATCCCCGAGAATGCGCTCGGTCGGAGAATCTTTCGGGGCGCGGTTGACAGTTCCTTTTCCAAGAGGGGTCCTTCACATTTATCATGCCTCTTCCTCGGGGGCTTTGTTATGCAAATGTGGCTGAAATTGATAATTCCAAAGTGCTTCATTTCGGTTCCTTGGCGGTTGGAGATGGTAGATAAAAAGAAACTGACAAGACACACTGATTGCCCTCAATGCTTGTAACTCTCTTGCTAACAAGGCTCGATATTGTTAAAAATTCCTATTGTTATCAGGGTGGCAGTTCCATTATGCAGGCCTTGCAAATTTCTGATTTGAATATTAACCCTTTAATCACCCTTTTCCCCTCCCCCCAACCCAAAATCAATTGCCATCAAATGACTTAAGGACACAAAACATTAAATTATTTCTCTATTATGGTTGAACATCTGTGGCACATTTTAAAAACTCCATTAATCTTTTTCAAGGTAAGCTGGAGCATTTTACAACTTGATGTAAAAAACATAAAAAGCGAGAGGAAAAGGGAGAGAAGGGTTAGTGCCCTAATGCAAGGATAGACTGAACTGCGCTGTTTCAAGATATGGGGTTGCCAGGAAGGCATGCAGAATATTTACATGGAAATTTCTGTTTATAAAAATCAAATAGTTCCTGGAGAGTGGAGAAGTTTCATTAGTTTAAACTTCTGTTTACTTGAACTTTATGTTCTGACTGAGGTAGGCCTCAGGGAGGGGATAGTGTGTTTTCATATTCCATAGTACAGTTAATTTTTACCTGGATATCTTGTTGGCAACAGATATAACTTTTCTGGCTATCTAGCAAATCTCTTTTAATCTGACAGATAGGCAACCAAAAAGTCCATACAGCAAAAGGAAACTGCAAATGATGAGGATTTTTATATACTTTTTTTCCCCTTTTTAGCTAAGTCTGTAATTTCACTTGTATAATTTAGTGTTGTTTATCTAAGGCAGATTACACTAAGGGTATGTCTACACTGTGGCACTATTTCGGGATACTTCTGGTATCCCAAAATAGCTATACCATGACTTTGAAACAAGCCCTTTATTTATAGAGCTCACTATTCCGACAGTCCTGTAAACCTCATTTCACGAGTAATAATGGACAGTTCGGAATAGTGGTTTATTTCTAAATTTGGTGCTGTGTAGATAGCGCCAAATTACAAAATAAGCTATTTTGAAATTAACTCAAAATAAGGCATGCAATTTGCGTAGCTCAAATTGTGTAGCTTATTTTGAGCTAAGAGTGCCATGTTAGACACACCCTAAGTGATTTGTAAGGTACTCTTGACAGTGCAATAGAGGGAAATGCATATTATAGGGGCCCGATCCAGCACCCCATTGAAGTCAATGGGAGCATTGCCAGTTGTTTATAAAGGGTGCTGGATCACACCTTGGAGATGATGATCTCCTCCACAATGACATATTAAATGTATGTTAGAGTATACCATATGCACATTATATTCACACTGAAAAAAGCAAAGGTGCTTGATAACTGATTTACCTATTCATTAATGAAAATGTGCTGTCTGGAATTTTGCACATCCCTTTAACACTTGCTGATATGTGCCCAAAGAAGGCAAATCTTCTCCCTCCCCCATCAAACTCAAGTCTTCAGGCTGGAATTGCAATTAAAGGTTAATTTTGGTTTATCATCTTTCTTGAGAGACCTGACATGGTTCCAGTTAAAGTAAAGCTGAATATGACAAGGTAAGTACTAAATGCTGGGGTACATGTGGGAGAGGAAGGGTTTCCTTTGTAAAACGAAGCATAGTTAATTTCTAACAACTGGCAACTATAACAATATATTATCTCTGTACAATTACCAAGAAGGTGCATCTCAACCAGTTCATGTCAAAGAAACATCAAAGTTTCCCACCCTCTTAGTTCTGAAATCTTGCAAAGCTGTGCCTGCCAAATTATAGTAAATAAAAAAAGATACTTGCACAACAGTCGCCTCTTTTATATTGGACCAAGGATCTCTCTTCCTCCTCAAGTTAAAAAAAATCGTTCCCATTATTGTAGTACATCTTGGAAAGCTCATATGGTTGAGTTTTCTTTCATTTATATATGTGATGACAGATTAAACCTATGTAAGGAAACAGTGATAATGCCCACTGTAGAATCTTGGAAATTATAATAGGTAAGTTTTCCAGTCAGTGTTTTTTCTTTCAGTTATTTGAAAACAACCTTTAAATTTTTTAAATGTTTTTACACTCATTCTTATTCCAAAACTGATCCCATCCTACTCTTTAATTCAAAAAGAGATATCACTAAAACTGGTTGATATAAATTCATAACTTGAATCTATTATTTAATCTATTAGTATAACCAGTATTAGTGCTTTTCCCCTATTGATTTCTATAATTTTGTCAAATACTGTTGTTTATATTCAATGGTATTAATATCACTAGTTGTTCTATGGCAGTATAATCACAAATACTATCTAAACTTCACACTAATAACTATATTAGACAGTAGTAGTCAAATAATACTAATCAGTCAATATGTATTAATAACTGTCAGTAACCACAGATGCAATTAACTTATCCTGTCTGCCATAAAGAATCAAACTTACCTCTAATGGTTTCAAAAGATTTCCTATACTTTCCCAGAATCAAAGAGTGCTTATCTTTTGGAATGAGAGATTTAAAAATTTGTATATATGTTCTGAATTTATTTCTTATTTATTTCTTATTAACATTTAGAATTGACACTGTTTTAATCTGAATACATAATACTATCTGTTGCCTCTATGAGACAGAAGAACAATTAAAAGGTGGGGTTTCTCTTGCATTGTTTGATTTTCCATGGGCTCAGTTTGCCAGTGAAGAATTGTATGTATTTTTATAATAAGGAAACTTGTCAGTGAATTTGTGACCGTAGAATTATAGATACAGCTAAGCTGATATATATGTAATGGCTTCATTATGCATAAGAGGAGGCACTCTTTACTTTGCAGCCCAAAATACACAAAGCACCCATTAGAATGAAGAGGTCTATGATGTCTCTTCATGTGCAGTGCATAAAGGTACATGAATGTCCTTGCTTGTTGGCATTTAATTTACCAGTTGCCTCTGTAGTGGAGCCTTGGCAGATTCAGCTTGAATCTGAAAGACAGGCTGTCATACTGAGAGTCTGCTGCCTACTGCTGAAATTGAGAGGCTTGGCAGATATGCAAACAGTAACTGGGTTTGAGTTGTTTTGATTACAAGTTAAACAGAAAGTCATTGGCAGGGCCAATGTAAATCTGCTGAGGTTTTTTGGCAAAATCTGTGGAGGTATTTCTATAGTTTCTGCAGAATTCTGTAGCACCTTGATTTCACATCAAAGAATGTCCACCTTTGAACCTGATCTGTGTGTAAATGTGTCAGGAATGTAAGTGAACATGTTTAAATTGCTCAGAGGTTCCAGATTGAGAAATATGAAACATATTAACAACATACCTCACTGCACCATGCTTTGTGCAGTTATTACATTGTGGAGTCTAACATTTCATTCAAGTTCCAGTGTATTTACAGATGTAAAAATGTAAAGTGAGTTATAATAATTTGGAATAAGAATGCAAAATATATTTTAATAAATGTATCCATAAAAAGACATTGGGCAAAATCCTGAACTTGAGTACGTCAGAGTAAATTTTGAGAAACTTTATGAATATGCTTTTTTATTGAACTAAACAAAATACACTTTTACTGAATCACTTCCTCAGGATATATACTGGTATAACAGAGAATGGACTTTGACCCATGAAGTATTCCTTAACTTTTTTCTTGTCCTTTTCAATAACTTTGGTCAAACTTCTTGCTGTCTGACCAGCCGAGCCTGATAAAATTCTAATGCTCACCCTAAATGTATTTTCTGTAACATTCATTTGACTCTGTGCCTGATCTTCTGTTCTGATTTGATAAAAGTAACCCAAACTGACATTATGTGAGCAAAAAAGGAGTCTGTACACTTTAATTACATTCCCTTTTTCAGCTCACCCTCTCTTTAATTCTGAGTTAGTGTTTTGAACACTACTATATTCCTTACTGAGATTGCCTTGCAATTTTAAGGCAAAACCATGTTAATTTTGGAGGGAGGAAAGAGAATACATATAATTGTCGCTCCCATTGTTTCTGGCTGGCTGGCTGTAGACAGATTTCTGCAAGGCTGCCTTTACATAGCAACAATACATTGATTTACAGAGGCAAGAATATTTCCATGATTGGAAGGGCTAAGACCTCTTTATTTGAAAGCTGAGAATCTGCAAAATGTGACAAAGTTCTTGGAAAGTGCCCAAATGTATGGAATCTGCTGTTTTAAAAAACCCCACTTATATCTGCTACTTCTGTGTATTAAAATGGTTTTGGAGGAAAAACAAACCAAATTTAGACCGAGCATTATATAGTTCATGCTATTTTTTTAATATATCAGTTGAACAAAGTTAATTAGTGCGTTCTCCCTGTGTTTTAAAATCACTTTCTTTCCAGATCTGGTGATGTGGAAAAAGATTTAAAATAAAACAGTAGTTTTATTTAGAAGTTATTTCACTGCTTCTCTCACATATTGTATCTTTTATTCTTGTCCCAATGGAATATAAGAGTTTATGTTAATAGATCATGTCAAACCTCTGGTACCATGGGAAACAATGGCATTTTAAGGTACAGGTTCATTTGTCGGTAGGTACAGGTTCAAAAATGCACTTGCTCTGTCTACAGCCAGCCAGAAACAATGGGTGCAACAATTATATGTATTCTCTTTCCTCTCTCCAAAATTAACATGGTTTTGCCTTAAAATTGCAAGGCAATCTCAAGGAGGAATATTGTAGTATTTAAAACACTGTCAGAATTAATAGAAGGTGAGCTGTAAAAGCAAATGTAATTGCAATGTATAGATTTCTTTTTTGATCAAACAATGCCAGTTTGAGCTACTTTGACCAAAAAAGTGTAGAAAATTTGACTTAGGAATCTTCTAACAGTATATTTTATTCTCTCCCACTTCCATTTTGCAATCCAATGTTGTATTTTTAAGAATGCTTACAAATCTCAAATCTCTCTGAAAGTGATATTCTTTATTACTCTTCTTTCTTTTAATACAAACATTTCAGTGCAGCTCAGATATTATTTTTTCAAAATATGCTAGATTTTGATATATGATAACAGGAGAATATGTATTTTAGCTATAATACCATAAGTGCTTAAGAGTTATTTCTGAGCTGATTTAACATGGAAAATCTCCAGGTAGATTAATTTTATGGGGAGCTTTTATAGGTGTAACATTTCAAGATGAGAAAGCCATGTTTCTGAAATTTAGTTTTGGCAGGTTTCATTGGCACCTCCATATCCATCTTTTATTACCTTAAAGTTGAAATTTAATCTCATTTTTTCTGATTTTTACTTAATTTCTGGTTGAAATGTCTGAAACTTGTATTTTTGTGCTCAGATTCTGTTGCCTCTATTGCTTTTCATTATTTACATAGCAAATAAAAAAATCATTATAAAAAGTATAGGCACTTAAATTAAATAGCTGTGCTTTTAAGAAACTACAGTGGCACTGATGTCCATTATTTTTACTGGACCATGTGGTTAAAGTAAGGTTAAATGAATATTCCTCAAAAACTTCTTTCCAAAAGGCTGCCTTAATTCACAAAAGCAAGAAAATTCTGTGCATACCCACTCATGCTATTTTAACACATAAGCCTGAAGCTGCAGTCATTGTACAGTAAAATTCCCAATAGAAACATGTTTTTATAAATATAAATAAATACATATTCCTAGCATGCATAGCCCAATAGTCTACACTACTCCATTGCAAGTGTGTATACTATATCATGGACTAGGTAAAAAGGAACATGTTTAGCCAAGTTTCTGTATTACTCTTAATATGGATTCAGAACACGCACAATAGGAGATGTGTGTTGTGAATGTCTATGAATAATAGTATACACTTGCGTATTATGCATTTTTCTGTATTTCTGAAACATACTCCAGAATACACAGCAACTCCTTATGAAAAGTGGCTTTTATGCATGTGTTGAGGCTGCTTTTTAAATCTCAATACGTCAACCATTTGTTGGGGGTGGATTTTTTTTTTCCTTTTGTCTCTACCACAAGAGCTAGTCTATATTATGGACTGATTGTAAAAAAATAAAGATGTTTTAAAATTCAGGAGTGAAAGTGGGGGAAAATAGCATTTGAAATTAGTATACGTGTGTGTGTGTGTGTGTGTGTGTGTGTGTGTGTGTGTGTGTGTGTGTGTGTGTGTGTTTGAAAAATTCACAGACACTTTCAGACTGAGATTTCAATTTTCATGGCTGAGTTATATACCTTTAAAAAATTTTCTCAATAATATAAATGCCGAAAAACTCTTAACAGTCATGGTGCCTTTGGTAATAAAGAAATACACTGTGAGAGAATGACAGGGGTACAAAACACTAAAGAATGATGATTTCCTTACTAGCAATAAGATTGCATAAATTAGGTGTACATAAGTTCCCAGTGATTTATAGCACTTGAAACTTAAAAAAAAAAAAGATTATATGTGATGTGTTGGAAAATAGCAAAAGCTGCTGGTTATTCGTAGAATATATAAAAGAACAATGATCTAAATATGGATTATAACAGCTGTTCTTTGTAAGGATCTTTGTATACCATTTATATAAATTATTTTTCTAAATATTTCCTTGAAGACTTACTTAATCATATTTTGTTAGTTTAAAACAAAAAATCATTCCCCCCACCTCCTTACTGTTAGCCTATTAGAACAAGTGTTAGCTTATCGATTGGATATTTAATAACTATATTCTCCTATACTTGTGCAAGCATTTAACTGTTTGTATGGCAACTAGTGTAAAGGTGTATAAGTAAGGTAAATCTAAAATGGGGGAATAAAGAAATGGATTGTCTATGGCAACAAGAAGTAATTATATTTCCTCAAAGGATCCGATGTGTATAGTGGTTTGTAAAACAATTTAAATAACATTTTATTCACCATTGATTTTAAAAGCATTAAAATTAGTTTGTATTCAGCTATATTCATTAAGCTTTTATGTATGCTGGTAGAATGAATAGTTAAGAAGCAATAAAACATCCTGTAGTAAAATATACTTTGCTAGTTGTCAGAAGAAATAAAATACATATATTTGAAAGGTTTGCTTCCTGTAGATTATTATATTTACCATGTTAATTACAAACCTAATAAAGCAATTTTATTTGTGCATCTTTAGCAGCTTATAGCTGTAGATAACTAATGCAACTGTTGTGGAATGTGATGCATTCAGGAGTTATCTTCATATGAATGAGAAATAAGAGTTAGCAATATATACCCAAACAGTCCCTATGTTTTAATGTTAAATCCTCTTTTAGAGGCTAGTATTTCAATATTGCCTTGTTGTAATTTTAACCTCATTAAGAAGAATGAAAGCTTTTTTCTATTGCATGCAATTATCTTCTTTGCTCCTTTTGGTTCCTCAAGTCAATATCTGCATTCATACCTATACCAGACCATCTGATTTCACTGAAGTACTTAAGTTTATTTAAAAGAAACGAGAACACCACACAAGACTAGAGCTCAAGGAAAAAGAAACTTTTTTGGTCCTTACATGTAAGAGCACAACCTTTTGTTTTGTGTTAGAAGAAAGAAAAGAGCAATGTGTGTGCAAAACAGCAACATGCCATCAGAGAGAATAATGCATATCAAAATGATTTCTTGTTATTTTGTTCAGGTGTATTTGTGAATCAAAAAATCGAATTTTGAAAAGTCAATTAAAATGCATTTAAATTCTTTAACATCAGAATTCTTTTAATGTACATATTTTTTGCTAGACAGCTTGTCATTTTCTCTGTAAGTGTTGCACTGTGATCAGAACTAGTTTCCTCCATCTATGATTGCTAGATGGCTCTGGAATGTGTTACTGTTTCCTGCTCCATGAAAGTAGAATTCTCTTGAAAACATGGAAGTACTTATAAAGTAAATAAGCTTTAATTAAATATCATTGTCTAGCATTAATCTTTATAGCTCTGTTCCCTATGGAAATAAGAGTGGATATTCAATTTGTTTTGATTATGTATGAATTTTAACAGAAGCTTTATTTGTATATTGCTGTGTTCTTCAAGATAGAGGCATATTTGTGTCGACCATAAGCCATTAAGAAGATGATTCTGCATTAATTTGGAATGAGAGTGACTCATTTTTACTGTGCATAGATTGATTAATATTTAGGATAAATGAAATATTATGCACAAGAATAAACAACCTGCCATACTTAGCAAGCACCATTTTCCCATTCAGTCTGAAACTAGGATTTTTCAGGAGTTAATTGTAACGTTTCTAGTGTTAACTATATGTGGGTTTTTGGCACCTCCTAGTTCTGCTCTTCAGTCCCTATAACCAACATATGTCCTGATCATGCAATGAGCACTGCACAGGGGACTGCCTACACAAAGCTTTTTAGAGCAGTATTTGTCAACCTTTTTGCTACCAGGGACCAGCTTGCTGCCTTCCTAAACTGCATCAGGGAGATCTCAGGGACCAGCACTGGGCCCCGGATTAGGTTATTGAAAAACACTGCTTACGAGGATTGAGGACCCAGTTTCATACTGCTTTCAGCTCAACATCCAAACAAATTGGGGGGGTGAAATTGACTCCATCCACACGAAGTCTGAATAATCAGCTTCATGCAGGTGAAGTGCATGATGGGTAAAAGAAAAAAGGCCACCAACCTCAGCTAAAAGCTGAGACATAATGCTGCAATGTGCCACCCCCATCATTCTCCACCCCACCTACCCTAAGGCCCTCTCCTTTTTCAAAGACAGCTTTTTACTTTCAGCCAAATTCACCCTCCTGTGTGGGCCTCACACAAAGCTTTCTGCATCAATTAAATACAGTGATGGAGCAATGAGGGGGGAAGGCCAGGTAGAAAGGGCAGTTCTTTGCCCTCTCTGCATGTAGAAGAGCATTCTTTGTGCCAGATTATTGTATTCCAATGACAAGAATAGCATTGGGGATGAGCCAAGGGAAGTTAACTCTGTAATTGTGCAGATCTGCATTGTCTGATTTTTAAATGGTTAGTTTCTGAGTGTTGAGATCTGTTCTTTGTTGTTGTTCTATAAGATACGACATACATCTGCAGTATGGCAGTGGGTGCACAAGAGATGGCTGGGGAAACTTTATATAAAGTGCAGTAGAGTTCTCTACCCTTTTGGATGTGTCTCACTCCTGTGAGAGTCATTGTAAGCTCAGTCCTTCTCCTTCGAAGGCTCCTCCAAATGTCCTCTTTAAGGCTGCCTATACTAAGGCTGCTTATACCAGGGTAGTTAGGCCAAGCAGTCTACACCACAACATCAGAGCACTTCACCAATGTAATATGGGGCTTGTACTGTTCAGACCCACATAAGGCACATTGGTGCAGGCCCCATTTTACGCCAATGCAAAGCATGTATATTGGGGGCTTGCAGGGTGTAGCCACTTGAATGTAGAGATTGACTTCAGTGGGTGAAGCTGTCACCAGCAGTATACAGTGTTTGCTTTTTTGGAAATATTTGCTTTTGCTGTCTGTTGTTCCTACTCTGTTACAGACTGTAAGCAATTCTGAGTGAGGGTACGTCTACACTAGCTCATTAGTTTGAGCTAGGTAGGGTAATGAGGGCAAGCGGAGTTGCAAATGAAGCCCGGGATATTTGAAGAGTAACGGTAGTTCAAATTAGGATCTTTAATTCGAACTACCTACTCCGTGCTGCGTGTAGCCGCGGGCATGGAATTCGGACTAAGGGGAATTTAAAAATGGCGGCGCTTGGGAACATGCAAATGAAGCCAGGGATATTTAAATCCCGGGCTTCATTTGCAACTCTGCTTGCCCTCATTACCCTACCTAGCTCGAACTAACGAGCTAGTGTAGACGTACCCTGAGAGAGGAGGAGGGCATGGGCAGTGGGTGAAGCTGCTGCTTGGGGAGGCAAGCTCCCTAGCCTTTAGCCCTGCCCATAATCCACCCCTGCTTCTTTCAGGTTCCGACCCTTCTCCGCAGTTTCTCTTCTCTTTGCTGACTTATTCCAGCCAAATCCCTGAACCCAAATGTAGCAAATGACATTTGGAAAAAAAAACCCCCACCACTCTTCTGAAATTTCTTTCTAAAGAAAATGGAGCATGTTTTCCACTGCATGCCAGACTATGACGACAGGAGATGCAGAAGATTCCTAATTAAAAGCATTAAATTTTGGAATAAAAAATGTCAGTCCCAGGTTTTGTCAGAGATTTATTTGCAAAACTTTGTAGTGAGGGCAAGTGAGTTGTCCTGCTGAATACAACATTAAATATTATGAGGAATCCTGTGGCACCTTCCAAACTAACAGATTTATTAGAGCATAAGCTTTCGTGGATAAAACCCACTTCATTAGATGAATTGGAGTAGAAATTCATCAACATCTGATGAAGTGGGTTTTACCCATGAAAGCTTATGCCCTAATAAATCTGTTTGTCTCTAAGGTGCCACAGGATTCCTCATTGTTTTTGCAGATACAAATTAACACGGCTACTCCTCTGAGACTTTTTCACTAACTATTATGTAATACATGATGCAGCCCATCTCTGTTTTACATTTCTTTATTGGTATTTCTAAGCTGATTTTATATTTTAAATATACTCTTAAATCTTCATAAATAAATCATTCCAGATTACTACATATTGAAACTCACAGAAACAAAGCCATTATTTTAAATTAATCAGTGAGAGCACTTTAGTATGTTCATAACAAAGTTCATTGCTTTTATGAAAAAGGAACATTAATTTATTTTGTGTAATTTCATAAACATATCTTATTATGAAAATTTCATTATATGTTTATATTAAAACATGTTTCCAAAGATTTTAGTCATAACAAAAAGATTTTATATCTTAGTGTACGTCTACACAGCAGGGTTAAAGTTGGAATAAGCTACTTAACTTCAGCTACTTCAGTTGCGTAGCCGAGTCGGCTTTTGGCACTGTCTACATAGCAGGAAGTAAAGGAAGAACACTCTTCCTCTGACTTCTCTTACTCCTCATAAAATGAGGGTTACCATGAGTCAGAGTAAGAAGTCCTCCAGCTCAACATTACTTCAAAATAAAGGCTTGTAGTGTAGACGCGCTCTTTGTTATTTTGGAATAACTGTCATTATTCCGAAATAATGCTGCTGTGTAGACATACCCTTAGTAAGGTACCGATTTTGGTGGAAGGTTCTTTTAAAACTAGTTAATCAAATAGTCAGAAGCAAAAGAGAAACTCATGTGTCCAGCTATCTGGAAGAAAAGGAATGTTGTCCATTTAAGGGCTCTCTTCAATAGTGGGTAAAAGAGTAGGGATGGATAAAAAGTGCAGGATGACTTTGGAAGCAAGTTTTTGTAGTATAATAATTAAAATTGAAATGTGTATTTTAGATAAGGTTGGTCTTTTGAAGAATTTATTGAAAACCTATATGTCTGAAAATCCAAGCATTTAAGGCTAAAGCTGAATACTCAGATTGTGCATCTAAATATCTACACAAGGATTTTTTTTAGAAATCTGATTTTATAATCTTCAGCAACAAACTAATGAAATATTTAAAGCAAAATAAAGTTCCTGTAAATGTAGACATAGTAATCACACCTGTTTTTGTCCGTAAATTCAGGGTTGGCACATGCCTGTTAAATGGTTTCATTACCTCTTAATGGCTCTTTCACAGGTTCAATGTTATGCTAATAGGTCTGGCAAGCTGGAAGGCTTTTCACTTTTAAGTTAACAAATT
Source organism: Rafetus swinhoei (assembly GCA_019425775.1). Lineage (NCBI taxonomy): Eukaryota > Metazoa > Chordata > Testudines > Trionychidae > Rafetus > Rafetus swinhoei. Next base: position 109,152,198 of record CM033446.1, read on the forward strand.
CACTGGGGGTAGAGGGCGAGAAGAAGAGTCACCTGTCTCCTACAGCTTGCTGTGGGAGCCTTCAGAAAGGGTCAGAATAGTGATAGGGAGTGGGCAGAGGTTGAACACTAAGACCCAGGGAAGACATTGCCTCCCCTTGCCTCTTATACCCATGGAGGAGGGCAAGTGAGACAGAACAAACAAAAGAAAAGGCACAGCAGCACACTTTTTAGGAGAGACTGGAGAGAGGCAGAGGTGTATGAGGAATCTCTTTCCAGCCCCTTTCACTCTCTTACAAAAGTACTGAATAAGGAGTCGGAGAAACAGGCTGCAAGAGTGAACACCACTCTAGGTGGCAAGTTTGTACTGACATCCAGAGCTTTATTCCTTAGGGTCTGCCTGATGAACATTGACTATGCAGTGCCTCTCTCGGGAGCAATACACACCCAAAGTAGGCCGAGGGTAGCTGCAAGAATTAAACTCAGCAGCAATTCCAAATCAGCTAAAATTCCACCTTCATTAGTATGCCATCCTCAAGCTCTTCAAAGGTTTTATTTTTTGTAAACAAGGACAATGATTATAGTACCTATACTGGACTAGTGTACACTGAAAACTGTTTCTTAGCTTTTAAGACTGGAAAAGATTATTGTGATCATCAAGTTGGACTGCCTGCTTAACACAGGCCATAGGACTTTCTCGAATTAGTTCCTGCTTCAAGTCTAATAGCTGTGGCTGTATCACTGTATATCTCATAGAAAAATACACAATCTTGATTTTAAAAGTTGTGCTGATGGAGAATCCAACCTTCAGTAACATGATCATTACCTTTCTTGTTAACAATTTGCACCTTATTTCTAGTCTTAAATTTATCTGACTTCAGTTTGCAGGCACTGGAGTGTGTTTAACCTGTGATGAACCGTCTATTTTCAAATTTCTCTTTCCCAAATAGGCACTTACATACAGTGATCAAATCACTCCTTAACTTGCCCTTTGATGAGCTGAATGAATTGATCTCCTTGAATTTCTCACTGTACGAAATATTTTCCAGTCTTTTGTGGCTCTTTTCTGAACCTTCTCCAGTTTCTCAACATCCTTCCTGAAGTATACATATGAGGCCCTGGCCCCTATTTCAAAATAACAAGTAAAGCATCCACACTACCAACCCCATTATTTTGAAATAACGGGCTGGTTATTTTGACATCTATACTCCTGCTTTCTTCAGGGAACAATGCTTATTTCAAAATTATTATTTCAAAATAGCATTAGTGTGATCGATCCGGTGTTACTAATTCAAAGTAATTGGCCTCCAGAGGCCTCTCACAGCTGCACTTCTGACCGCTCTGGCCACACCTGCCATCTTCACTGCTCCCCTTTTCCTGCAGAGCTAAAACTCCAGGCTTCAGGAGAAGGGCTTGTGCCACGTGATGACCTTTGCAAACCCTGTGCCAAACAGCAGCCATGAGCAACTCCAGTGCTCCCTCAGAGCCCCCCACGGCTGCCAGCACTCCTGCTGCTCCTTCAGTGGCTGCTGGCCATGGATGCAGGAGAGCTCCGGCCTGGACTAGTGCAGACATATGCTCATAAGAATGGTCCATCTAGCCCAGTAGCCTGTCTGCTGACAGTGGCTAATACCATATCCCCCAGAGGGAGGGATCACAAGAGGTAATCCTCACATGATCCTTTCCCTGTCACCCACCTCCAGAGAAACAGAGGCTAGGGACACCATTCCTACCCATCCTGGCTAATAGCCATTGATGAACCTAACTTCCATGAATCTATCTAGCTCTTTTTTGAACCCTGTTAAAGTTCTAGCTTTCACTGCAACCTCTGGCAAGGAGTTCCACATGTTGACTGTGCGCTGGGTGAAAAAAAACTTTCTTTTGTTTGTTTTAAACCTGCTGCCTATTAATTTCATTTGGTGACCCCTAGTTCTTATATTGTGGGAATAAGTAAATAACTTTTCCATACTAGTCATGATTTTATAGACCTCTATCATATCCCCCCTTAGTCTCCTCTTTTCTAAGCTGAAAAATCCAAGTCTTTTAAATCTCTCTTCATATGGGACCCGTTCCAAACCCCTAATCAGTTTTGTTGCCCTTTTCTGAACCTTTTCCAAGGTCAGTATAACATCCTGGACCTCATTGTGGTTTCGGGGAAGGAGACCAACCTCCAGAATCTCTGTATCAGGAAAAAGGAATGTGGACGTCTGCAGCAGGATCGCTGCCAGCCTGTCCAACAAAGGCTACAACCGGACCCTGGACCAAGTCTGCATGAAGGTGAAAGAGCTCTGGCAGGCCTACAACAAGGCCAGGAGCAGAGTGAATGCTTTAGGGTGGCACCGCACAGCTACCAGTACTTCGACCAGCAGGATGCCATCCTGGGAGGGGAACCAGTTACCTTGCCCCCCAACTCCATTGTTGTCGAGTCTGGCCAGGACATGCATGGCATCAGCCTCCAAGAGAGTTGGGTTGCAGAGGAGGATGAGGCCAGCCAGGTGACCATGCCCACTAGCCAGAAGCTGTTCCTTACCCAGGAGTCAGTCCCCCACTCCCAGAATGTCTCCCAGGCCTTGGATGCCCCCAGGGAAGGCACTTCAGGTGAGTTCTATAACTTTCCCTATCTACACGTAGGGGGCAGGTGAAGGGTTGCGAGGGGCTGCACGCTCCTCACTTGGCTTAGAGCCTGGGGGTCGCACAACAGCCTGTGCACATGGGTACACATGGAACACCAGTCCAGGGTACCCAGCCCCATGAAGCTCATGCCTGCACTCAGGCAGCATCCACTCCTTGTCAAGCATGGCAATGCAGAGGAGACTGATCCTGTGCATGGGAACCTGCCAGGGGGAGTAAGAGGAGGGAAACCCAATAGCACTCTTTCCGGCAAGTTATGTCTGCCACTTGCACACACCTCCCTCAACACCCCACTCCGGTGGGTAAGGATAGAAGTTCTCTCTCTGTCGCATACCACCAGTGCCAGACTCAGCGTATGCGGGACACAGAAGGAAGCTGAGCCGCCCTGTCCCCCCTCCTAACCACAGGCTCCTGGCCTGGCTGGCACCTTCCTATGCTTGCTTGTCCCCAGGAAAGAGCTCTTTTTGCAAAAAGGCGTTCTTCCTTGTAGGATGAGGAATACCTATGCCAGAAAAAACCCTCTATTCTTTTGATTTTTTTGCGCAAAAATGTACTTGAGCTGTGGACTCTCCACGAGTTTTTTTTTTGAAAAACTACCGTTTTTCTGACAAAAAAAACCCCTCTGTAGCGTAGACATAGCCTAAGTCTCCACTTTTCTAAGCTGAAAAGTCCCAGTCTTTTTAATCTTTCTTCATATGGGACCTGTTCTAAACCCCTAATAATTTTTGTTGCCCTTTTCTGAACCTTTTCCGATGCCAATATATCGTTTTTGAGATGAGGCGACTACATCTGTATACAGTATTCAAGATGTGGGCTTACTATGGTTTTATATAAAGGCAATAAGTTGTTCTCTGTCTTACTCTCTATCCCTTTTTTAATGATTCCTAACATTCTGTTTATTTTTTTGACTGTCGTTGCACACTGAGTGGCAGGTTGCATGCAGTGTCTGTTGCCTAAGGGCAGGGGTGAGCCACTCACAGAGCTCGAAAAAGGTGGCCTTCTGCATGTGTAAGTTCTGCAGCCACTGCTGATTGTCCCATGCCCACAGGACGATGTGGTCCCACCAGTCTGAGCTTGTCTCCAGCCACCAGAAGCGGTGTTCCGTAGTGTCCAGAGGACTGAAGGGTATGCGTAGCAGTAGGAGTGCCAGGACCTGGGTAAGCAGGGCCTGTGGTCCAGCTGGTCCTTGTCCTGCTGGAACAGCATGCGGGCAGTTTAGAAATACTGCGCCATGAGGCTCAGCACAAGGCCCATGAGCCTGGTACTGCTTTGCAACAGCTCCGGCTCTATGCTTGTGTGTTGTGGCATCTGCAAGGGCAACTAGAGCACATTGCATCTGTTTTGTGTCCTGTGAGGGGGGAGGCAGTGGAAGAGTGGCAAGTGAGACGCGGCCATAGAGAGGAGGCCCGGAAAGCATGCATCGCAGCTTGCCTGACCAAGCAGCCACAGAAAATATCTGCCCTCTTGGTGCCCTCCCCAGAGTGCTTTCAGGGGGCTTTAAGTCCGAGGCAGGCTCTAATTAGTGTAGACATGCTATTTTTATCTAATTCTGATTAATTTCAATGCTCCCCTGCATTGTAGACACGCTATTTCGATTTTCTTATTTCGGGAGTTATTATTTCAAATTTAGTTATTTCAAAATAATTTCCTAGTATAGACATATGCCTCAGGACTTCACGCAGTATTTAAGTAGCGGTCACATCACTGTCATATTCCTGCTTGTTCATACAACCCTGGACAGCATTAGCCGTTTTAGCCACAACATCACACAGAAAGCACATGTTTGGCTGATGAAAAGGATGAATATGTCTGGAAGTTAATTTTTAGAAGTTTATTACATCACACAGGCTGCTATTATAAGAACCTTGTTATAAGAATGAATCTATGCAAATACTACCTTCTTCAGTGTTTGTTTTACAGTAGAGATGGTTGTACAGTAAATTTCTTATAGTGAATGACTTGCAATATTCCACAGAAAACCTTTTGATATTCAATTCCTAAGGAGAGCTGACTGTTTCCTGCTCTGAAGGATCTTGCAAAACCTGTCCAATACACAGAAAATATTTAACATTTTAGCACTTGATACTAGGACTTAGCCACAATCAAGCTCCTTCTAAACTTGCTCATAAAATACATCTCAGTGGTCTTGTTAAATGAATATTTGAAATTTCATCATTAGAAATGTTAGAAAAAGCAAACCAAATAAAATTATGAAAGTTTATTGACTTTTTTTTATCCTAATTTTGACTGTCTCTTCTCATCCTGATGTTTCTCAATATGCATAAAATACTAACATTGGCATTATAATGAAAGCTTGTAGTGAAACAGGAATGACCATTGAAGAAAAATGATGGTAGATGATTTTTTCAGAAAATAACATGAAGTAGCAGGGTTTGCAGCTGATGTGCTGAGAGTCGAATAATATTTTGAAAGCTTGGTTACCTACGAGGAATATGGAATTTTAGCCATAATTAGGAAGAACACATACTCAATTAAATGGAACAAATTAATCTGAAAAGTTTTCACAATCTATTTAGAGACCTAGTTACAGTTAGGGAGCAAATATTTGTGTGTAACTGAGAAATCCTACTTGTGCAATGTGCCAGTAAGATTATGTACTATAAAGAGAAGGATAGATCAGGTCTAGCTGAGTGTCTAGCTGAGGCAATACTGTAGGCTGGGGAAACTGGGAAAAGGAGAAACCCATGAGCAAAATGGACTGAATGTGAGCATGCAGATAGCATAATAAAAGATATGGGTAGGAAGAGACCTCAGGTTGTCATCTAGCCCAATCCCTTGCTCAAAACAGGAGCAACCCTAACTAAATCATCCCAGCCAGGGCTTTGCCAAGCCAGGCGTTAAAACTTCTAAGGATGGAGATTCCACCACCTCCCTAAGTAACCAATTCCAGTGCTTTACCACTCTCTAAGGCTGCGTCTAGACTGCACTGCTTTTTCAGGATACCTCTGGTATCCCGGAAAAGCAATGTCATGTCCAAGCAACGCGTCTGCTTTTTCGGAAAAATTTTGTTTTACTAGGAATAAGGGATGTGTCGAAAGACCACTTTTTCTGAAAATTGGTACCGTGTAGACACGCCAAATTTCGGAAAAGTCTCTTTTGACAGTAAAGCGGAAGAAGATACGCAATTTTTGTACTGCAAATTGAGTTTCTTTTTCCAACTTACCATAGCAATGTAGACCTAGCCTAAGAGTGCATCTACACAGCACCCTTACCTCAAAATAAGCTATGCAATTCGCACGGCGCAAATTACGCAGCTTATTTCAAGTTATTTTGAAATAAAGCACTATTTTGACAAATCCCTTAACCCTCATGGAAAAGGGCTACGGGGATGCTGGAATAGCGTGCCTGTTATTTCAAAATATATTTCAAAATAATGGGTGTGTTTAAAGACGTGGAATAGCTATTTCGAGATACTGGAGGTATCCCAAAATAGCTCCGCTGTGTAGACATAGCCTAAGTGAAATAGATTTTCCTAATGTCTATCTTAGAGTTCTCCCACTGCAATCTGAGACCATTGCTCCTCATTCTGTCATTTGCCAAAACTGAGAATAGCCTGGCTCCCTCCTCTTTGTAACCTCCCTTCAGGTAGTTGAAGGCTGCTATCAAATCCCTCCTCACTATTCTCTTCTGCAGACTAAATAAGCCCAGTTCCCTCAGCTTCTCCTCATAAATCATGGGCCCCAACCCCTATTAATTTCCATTGCCCTCCATTGGACTCTGTCCAGTTTGTCCACATCTTTTCTGTCATGGGGGACCCGAAACTGGCACCAAACCCCAGATGTGCCCTCACTGGTGCCAAATGGAGGAGAATAATCACTGCCCTTCATCTGCTGGCAATGCTCCTACTAATGCAGCTCAATATGCCATTAGCCTTCTTGGCACCAAAGGCACACTGTTGACTCATTTCCAGCTTCTTGTTCACTGTAATCCCCAGCTCCTTTTCTGAAGAACTGCCGTTTAGCCAGTCAGGCTCTAGCCTGTAGCAATGCATGGGATTCTTCCATCCTAATTTCAGGACTCTACACTTTTCCCTGTTGAACCTCATTGGATCTCTTTTGACCCAAACCTCCAATTTGTCTAGATCACTCTGAACCCTATCCCTACCGTCCAGCATCTCTCTCTCCCCCAGCTGAGTGTCATCCACAAATTTGCTTAGGGTGCAGTCCATTTTATCATCCAGATGGATGAAGATTAATGAAGATGTTGAACAAAACTGGCCCCAAGACCAACCCCTATTTGATATCAGCTGCCAATTAGACACTGAACCATCATGTCCCTGTGGACCCTAGACAAAGGGGTGAGCAGGGAAGTTCCATTTTCAGCTTCTGCCTTCAGTCCCAGCTCTGCAGCTCCCAATCCTGGAGCCTAAGGGAAGCCCTAGATAGATCTCTGCCCTCCCACCTGCAGGGCTGTGTGTGGTCCATGAGTGATTTTTTTTTTTTAGTCAATGGCTCCTGATAAACAAAATGTTTCCCATCCTTTCATTAACCAATAAATAGTTGGATGTAAAATTCTGTAGTCTGTTATAAAAGACTTATGGAACAATATTATTGTTTAGACATTGCTTATATTTCCAAAGATGGGAGATATTGGATAATTCCTGTTGTCATTCCACCTTTCTTCTTTCTACTTCTTATTTTTGCTTCTTCTGTCCCTCTCGCTGTCTGGAGAATGTAGCCTTTTCATGACCCAGAGGATTTTTTATCTTTTGGATCTTGGTAGTCGGTCAGTTCTGTTCTATGGCACAAATAAGGGTTGTGTATTTATCTGTGATCCAGCCTTATGCGCTGTTACATCTCTCAAGAGATTCAGTAGCCTATACTTGCAGAGAAGCCTTTAGAAAGTTTTAAAAATATGAGATCAGATTCCCAGCTGATGCAAAGCCTTTGCAGAGCTGCATCAGTTTACCCTAAGTGGACATTTGGCCCTAATGAATGGAAGTCATTTTAATAATTATAATTACTAATAGTTACAAGTTTGTGTGAAGGTTCTGTTGCCTACAGGAGAGGCTCTATCTTGATAGGTGTACTGTAGAAAAGTTTTGGCTATAAATTATCTTTGTTTTTCTTTAAACATACAGTCAATCATAATTGCCTTAGAGAACAATTTGTGCTTATATAAAAATGTTCAACTGGTTAAGGAAAATGTGAACAAGATGTTCTTTGTTCAAATAAATGAAGTGTTAATGCTAGCTTTAGCTATTGATCCTTCTTAGCGATTGTACCTCAGCCCATTGCCACATAACTATCTGTCAGTCAAACGGGCGTCACTTCATGCTCTTTTATCTGATTCAGAAATGAATGTGTTTAGGGAATGTGCTTGCACTCAAAATGTAAATAGGAGTTTTACTGTAGCTTTTAAAGCTATTATAGCGTTGATGGTCGACTCACTGCAGTCAAAGTTGTCAGCTTTTATGTTGTGAGCTCTTATATTCAGGGGATTTTCCATAAAAATTGGTTCTGATCAGTCACCAAATAATTTTACATTACCAAATTGTCCAAAAAAATTAACATGTATTTAAAACATTTGATTATATTTAAGTGCATAAGAATAAATGAATGTATATGTTAGCATCAGATGTTTGTGTGCCATTCAAAGTAGCTTCAGATAAGGTGGCAGTCTATTAAAATTTTGCTCTTTATTCTCTCATTGAATGTTTTTATGTCAAAACATAGAATAATGTTTTAAAGGGATGTAAAATAATGAAACAAGAATTTGTGTAGCATACAAAATAATTGTATACACATTTTTACTCATAAAAGGGATTACAGTCGATAACAATGCACATGGAATAAATATTGTATTCTGTATTAGGTAATTAAATGTTGAAACTGGTCTCTTAAGTGAATATTACAAATTATTTTCTCTTATCCAGGGCAATAGTGCACATGGAGAATCAAGTCCTATGTGTTTTTTCCATAATATGCATCTTTAGCTAACATAGAACATAAAACATCACAGATCTTTTAGAGCTAGGTTCACTAGAAAAGATACATAGCCATCTGTAGTGTGAAAGTTTATGACTCAGGCGTCCACACCTTACTAAGTGATTTTAGTAGAGACATATCTGGGCCGTGGAAACTTCTTTCGCACTTCCTGCTTTGGAAGGACAAAAGATCTGTGGAGTTCAATGAACAGTTTAACTCTTGCATAGTAGTTCACTGAATAGATTTAAGGTTGTGGGGGTTTTTAATTTTGTTTTTAATTTTATTTCACAAAGCCAAAATCTACCTTTCACCCATGTTTTCAATTTTCAAAGGTAGACTAACCAGATATCATGGAAAATGACAACTCGATTCCAAGGTGATGGGAGTACTATATGGATTAGATTAGGCAGAAGTCTGGACATACAGCAGAGAAATGTTACTGCAAAAATAGGACATCCTGCAGTTACTTTTGGTCTAGATGGTAACCCATTTTATGAAGGTTACATAATGTTATTCCTTAGCTTTACTATACCTAGGAACTAAGGAAGAGGGTGTTCCTATTCCATCCTCATCAGATCATACATACCCATCAGCTAGTGGCCAAAATCATCACTCTATTGGGGTCTGGCTTTATTAGTAACTCAAGCTGAGAAAGATGTGTCCTTTAACTAAGGGTGTTGAAGGCTCTAGGAACAAAATATTGGTAAGAAATTTGCCGTAAACCAAGACTATAACTATAACTAGCCCATTCATGCCCCCACCATTGGTTGCCTACCAGACTCAGGGGTGGGGAATGCTTTGGGCTATTGCACTGAAGAGTGGCGTGGGGTTAGGATCTTCATCCCTGTGGGGATGGGGACAGGGTCAGAGGGCTTCAGCATAATGGTAGGCACCTGCTGGAGCTCAGGACTTCAGCCTCAGCAGGTATGTCCCACGTGGCTGAAGCCCAGAGTCCTAGCAAGCACCTCCCACAGGGCTGAAGTCCCTAGATGCTCTTTTCACTGGGCAGAAGTCTTTAGCCCCACCACCCTGCCACAGGGCAGTAGCCCTGAGCTCCCCCCACTCCTGAGACTGGTAGGCAGAAGGTGGAGGAGAGGATGAGTGGATCCATGAGCATCACTTTTACTGTAAAAGAGCTGCATGTGGCTTGTGAGCCACAGGTTGGCCACCCTGTTATAGCTGGCTAAGTCAAGTCTCAGTCAATAAAAAACATTTTTACTGTTGCTCGTTTGTCACCCATTCTACCTTCAATCTCTTTTACTTGGTGTCACTTAACTATGTCTTTCTGTTAAAAAAATGTGTTTTGTTTTTACTATACTCCAACTCAATGCTGTTTCTGAAATGAAAGGATGGCTAGCACTAGTCAATGTGGAGTGCTGTGCTTTTTTCTCTTCAAAGGAGCAACGGATCTTATTACTCTGGATGTTTCAAGGCTGGACATTTCTAGGCAGAGGGCTAGGGGGGAATTAAGGCGAAGGGATGTGTTGGGGTTTCTTGTCTAGTAGTAACCAAAGTTGGTGGAGGCCAGACTGTGGCTGTGGTGTAACAAGCAGGCTGCTCAAGTTAGCACTGCTAAACCAGGAGTGCTCAGAACACAGACTCACTGTATGCTTGTATGTTGTCTGAGAGCATCCAGACAGGGAGTTACAGCTGCAGACTATTCTAAGGCAGTCATGGTTGCAGGGCAAGCAGTGACACAACCCCTTACTGGTTTGGGTTGCACTTCAAAATGTGACAGGAACAGAAAGCCCTGTTACTTATCCACTGAAAATGTGGTAGATCATTTGACCTAGCTGAATAATGTCAACTAAAAAGTATTGACTGCACATCTAACCTCACTTTGAAAATTCCCTTGCTTCTGGGGCATATTATTTATTTCATTTACAAGTAAATTGCAGCTTGAATCAAATAGTGATAGTTGAGCCCCCTCGCCATTTTTTTTGAGATATGGGAACAGGAGAAAGCCAAAGATATCCCCTCCTTTTGGTTGCTGTTTTTAATGTTGGCATTCCACTCGCGAAGATATGATTGTCAAGATGTCTACTACTTCACCCTTCGGGTTTATTAAACACTCTGTGTAACCAAGAGGATATTGCAGTGGAGAGCTATTATGTGTTGTCACTTTAGGAACCAGTTGTTCATTGACTGAGGAGAATGTTGAAACAGTGCAGGTGCACAAGGCATAAACAAGGTGTGTTATGTTGGCTGCTTGGAAGGGAAAGACAAAGGCGAGATTTAGCAGCTGTTTGTTGAATCAGATAATCATCCCAATTGTTCGTGCCATAATGGCAGATAAGTTCCAAAGAAATATATCCCCTGCTGCTTTAAGCTCCTGACCTGTGTGATATAAAGTTATGTCTGCTAGAAACAAGCTGTTTGATCTAGAGCTCATAAAAAGCCAATGATCCTAGTGTAGAAATGTACTTTGTGTCTCTCTGTAACTGATCTGTTGCAATAGGACTCCCTGAGGTGGCGGCACACCCTTGAGTGGTCTCATGTGGATTTGTAAGGCTCAGATAGAGTGGAAATAATGGACCAAGCAGGGGAGAATTCAGACAGAAGGATTCCACACACACCACAATGCGCAGCAGAGCAGACCTTGACTGTGCTTCTGGGCTACAGAGCAAGAAGAAAAAAGGTTGCCTGCTAGTAGGTTTATGTGCAGAAAGGAATAAAAGGTAAATACCTCAATTGGTGAGAAGGAACAGTCACATTACCGCACACCCAGCAGCTGCCACTGTGGCTTAACCCACACCAAATTCTACAGCTTGTTGCACAGGATTCTGTCTTTCAACCTTCTGACATTGGAATCCCTTCCTTACACCTGCAGTCCATTTACATGGACTTCATCCCTTTTTTTGCCCCAGGAACAAATCCCACATACCTTTTGTTTACTGTTAGTTTTATCTGGGTATTACCAGTTTCTGTGGGTATGATGCATTCAGCGTGGACCAACTTCCAAATAAGACTGAGTGGAGAAACAGCTTCAGGTTGTATAGAAACTGACTGTCATTAGTCAAGCATGAAACATGTAGTCTGTAGAGCCTCCAAGGTGCTAATGGTGTTGTGGTAATGAACCAAAGTTGTACTTCACAGGTGAGGGGACAAAGAGCCTACTGGATCTATTTTGACTGCACCCATGTCTCATTTCTTCTGCCCTCATGAACAGCCCTTAAATATTTGTGACAAGGAAAATGTGTTCCAGTCAAAGAATAATTAATGCCCCCCAGATTAAATCTATTTTAATAAAGAACACAAAGCACAGACCATCTTCACTAAACCTGTCATTTGTAAATGTCCAGTGGTCCTCCAACATAGTAGATTCATGGAGCTAAAGGAAATGATTTGCCTAAAAATTATTAATGCTCATTCTGCCTGCAGAACCCCTTAATTCCCGTTACACATGTCAGCATATTATGACTGGGAGCTGTCAAATTCTAATGACTAAAATTTCATTTTTCTGTCTTTTCATGCTGTGTTTGAGAACTATAGGTTGGAAATAATTCCCTAGCTAAATTTCTTCTTCAAATGGTAAACTCAGTCATTTGCGCTTTCCGTGTCTTTTTCTCTCTCTCTGTTTCTTTTTAAATTTGTGTTTATATTAGTGCCCTTCTCTTTCCTTATGTTTCTCTCACTGAGAGGAAAAAAAATTTGATTTTCTTCCCAGAACCACTGTCCATTTTAAAGAACATAATCTGAGTTGACAGCAGACAGATTTGATGCAAAAATATTTTTACCCACTGATTTGATCAAAACATGGGTTATTTAAAAGGGGGAGGAGGGAGAAGGTTAGAATGAAAGAAAATACATATATATATATATATATACAATTTCTACCATTTCATGTGGTTAAATAACCTTGACACTGAAAAATATTTTTGCCATTCTCCTTGAAACAGAAATTTGTTGACACAATATTCAATAATAGACACACAGGACTAATGTTAACATACTGCAAGTACTGCACCAAATAGGATCTATTGATCCACCTGTTATTATGCTTGTTACTGAAATGCTGTATGTAAAGCAAAGGAAACCAGTTTCCAATTTAAGTCATTAATAGATTGGTTTCAAAATTTATGTTACACATGTCCAACAAATCAAGAATAAAAGCATGTGAAAGGCTGTGTAGTCCGTATTGAATTACTCATTCTTTCCACAGTAAAAGCCTTTAGCTAGAGATTGACCAAAGAATTTTAAATATCTCATTATATATATGTCATTGTTCAAAGTGTCCCTAAATGGGATTAAACAATAGTCACTCAAGAATTTCCTGCAATGTCTGTTTCCCCCTCTCCCACTCACCTTGACTTAAATTAAGGCTAATGATATGTTTTCAGTGTAAGGTAAAAGAAGGATTTTCCTTGAATGACTTTCCAACATTTTCAAATCTAATTTATTATAAGTACTTCTATCAAATGATTACTTATTTCATCTAATTGTCTTAGAGAATTTAATTCTAACACACATATGTTTTACGTGGACTTGATGACCATTTTATAAAGTGAAACCAACTGAGGCAGCATTCACCATTGAATTTCTCTTTGTGCTTGTAATTAAAACAAAACACTAAAATCAGCTTTCAAAGATAATAGGTCACTTCAACTATTATTTTTACCTCTTGCATACATTATATGCATTCATTTGCCTCAGATATTTGTTTTCTAAAACTCAGTAGCTGAACAGAATGATCTCATGGGGGTAGACCCCACATTTAGATAGTAACTGGAAATCACAACTAATTATAATTCAACTCATTGTCATGAATCATGACTGCTTTCTAATTCTTTCTTTAAAAATAGTTCCCCAGACATGAACATAATAAAACTAAAGATCCTCATAAGGGGAAAAATTATGATTGCTTCATTAATTATCATAACTTTTTAAATCAAATGTATTTTATATTGGTTCAGTCATCTGGTCCATCTCTCCTATCAGCATTTGCACAGTAAACATGGTTTTGATGCGCTTGTGGTAGACTGATGTCTGAAATTCTCTAATCTGGGTCTCCTGCTTGTCAATGCAGCAGTCTTTGCTATTTTGGGTTTTTGAAACGGAGCCATACTCTGGGTGAATAACAAATAGCTGTGTCCCTGTCTTAACTCATCAGTAAGAAGTGAGGTTACCTAAAACAGAGTGGGCCTGTTTCTTTTGCCACTTTGTGGTTGTAAGTTGGGGTAAACCTTGGTGTAACAAAGGGTCAGGCTCAATTAGTCCTGTTTAGAAGGCACAATACAAATAAATATTACTGTTCTAGACTGCAAGGTGCACATGAAGTGTGACCTGTTGCAAGTCTTTGCTGCACCACAAAGCTTTATGAAGGGAGACTGCTGAGGTTTCACTTCCTTGGGAGCCTCCATCCCTCCCTCTTTCAAAGAACAGCAGAATGCTAGGAGGGTGGAAGTTGTTGTTGACCTACTTCCTTGACCTATGCAAGCAAAAGGCAGATGGTGGGCCATTTCCCACCTAAGACAACCCATCAGGGTGAGGCTTCCAGCATCTGCCACACCTTCAGCCTCTGGGAAGCTATCGATGGGTATGTGTCCTTCCTCTCCTCAAGATCTGAACAGCAGACCTCCTTCTAAAACTAACAGGGTTAGAGGGGAAAGTGGCTGGCAGCCTGCACAATCCTATGAAAACAGGATTGTATATGGGGGCAGTAACCTGGTCCTACATCAGCTCACAGAAGAAAGTTACTCCCCACTTCTGGGGCAGCAGAATCATAATGTCAAAAAGGAGGGTGTTCCATTTTTACCCTCTTCTGAGTCTTGCCTTTTTTGGGGCAGAGACTCCTGGTGGACCATTTCCTTTGCCCCCAGCCAAGGAAAGAAGATAATGAGCTGAAGCAGAACAACATAGAGAATTGTTGGCATTGTGCTCCCCCTTTCTAAGTTCAGGTGGGGAGGCAACTTCTGGGCTTTGCTGTGTGTACATTGCTTGACTATAACAGATTCTTGTGGGAATTTACTGATGTCTCATTTGTCTTCCTCCACTCTGGAGCCAACCAACTCATGAAAAGAAGGTTGTGACAGAATTCATTTCCCCCTTCCAGAGATAGCAGAATAATGAGAGATATTTTACTTTCTACCGTCAGCCCTTTGGGCACTGCAAAATGGCAACACAAGACTTTTGGTAGTTCTTTCTTTCCTCTGGAGAGAGTAGAGTCACCTCCCATAACACCTCTTGTTGTCCCTCAGATGACCTGGTTTCCCTCCTGCACGTAAGATTGACCTTTTCTAGTTTTGAATAGGTGTATTATTTATTCATTCACTTGAGTTGCAGCAGCACCCAGGTACAGAAGGTGCTTTTCCAAACACAGAGGAAGATGCTACCTCTTTCCTCATGGGTGTAGAAATAAGATTATCAGTTAATGCTATTTGATGAAATGTATTACAAAAATTGCTCTGCTTTAGCAATAAGAGTTGGAGGAAAATTTCAACTGCAAAGTGTGATCATTCCATCTGTGGGATTTCAGCCTTTAAGGTAGTTACTTGTCTTCTTGTCTTTAGAAGATGCAGTGGGCAAGATTCTCCTCTCAGTTACACCAGTTGCACTTTGGTGTAAAACCATTGACATCACTCCTGTTTCATGCCTGGTTAAATGAGAGGAGAATCAGGTCCCTAGTCTTTGAGGGCCTGATTTGGTATTGCTCTAAGCTCTCAGGTGAACAGCACCAGAACAGGAAGTTTGTACTCCAGCTGAAAAACTTGCTGAACATAGCTTCTGAAGAGGAGTGCAAGAAAGCAGCAAAAAGAAGTGAGGAAGCAGACCCTGGCAAAATAGGGAATGATTCAGGCAGGCCTATACTCTAGTGATTCTATATCCCTGCAAGGACCCACAGGAACCACTGAAGTAATGGTATAACTTAGGGTAGCCCTTAATACTACTCTACACTACTTTAGCCTGTGCCAGGGGCTTAATTGGCGCACAGAAGTCTGAGTAGAGAAGCCTGAAGCTGCCTCTCAGTGCAGAAGTACATCTGGCCCTCAAAATTTCATATTGCAGTTTAGGAATGCCATGTGTGTTTCAGGCTATTTAATAGATAATGGCATTGCTGTATGAACTTCAACATTTCCTTGACCCCCTTTTTTCCTTTGTGCATGGAGTTTAAAAATTGATTAATCCAAAAAGCCATAGGACTAAACACTTCCATCAGTGTGCATTTTGAAAGTCCACTTTTGTCGACAAAACCCTGTAGTCAAGATACACCCAGGGTGGGAGACACCCATTGTCACCCTCCCGGAGGGCAGGTCTGCAGCCAAGGAGGAGGAGCAGGCCACGGGATCCATGATGCCCACCAGCCAGTATCTCACCCTGTCCCTGGAGCCGATACCACCCTCCCAGGATGTCTCCAAGGGATCGGATGAAGCCAGGGAAGGCCATCAGGTGAGCTCCATGGCTGTCCCTAGACATACCAGGGGGAAGGCGGTGGGCGGCAAGAGTTGCATGTGGGTATCCCGTCACCTCAGGTCAGGGTGAGCCACTCACACAGCTCCATGAAGGTGTCCTTCTGTATGCAGAAGTTCTGGAGCCACTTATGCAGGGGAGGCAGGTTTGTATAATTTTTGGTGGTGCCCCATTAGACACCCCCCCCGACCCCCATTAACCACATCCCCTGACCCCCCGTTAACCAGGCCTCTGGAGGTAACATGCTCGGGGCAAGATGGACACATGACCAGAAGTAAAAGCTGTCGTGTCACCCCTCTCGAAGGACTTTTCCCACCATCCACCTACCAACAGGGATTAGTTTGGCCCCCACCAAACCCCCCTCATGCAACTATCCTGCAAATGCATTAACCCAATGTGTGTGACATTAACTTGGGGGCAGAGAGGCTAGGAGAAGTGTTTCCTCTAAGGCTATGTCTACACTTGCGGCTTCTTGCGCAAGTGCAGCTGGTCTTGCGCAAGAATCCACAGAGCATCCACACTGCCCGCCTGCTTTTGCGCAAGGAAATTTACAGTATGGCGTGGTAAGAGAGGGTGTCTTGCGCAAGAGCTACGCTCTTTTCTAACAGGTGTAAGCTCTCTTGCGCAAGAGGGCCGTGTGGATGCTTGGCAGGGATTTCTTGCGCAAGAAACCCCCTATGGCTAAAATGGCCATCGGAGCTTTCTTGCGCAAGAGAGCGTCCACACTGCCATGGACGCTCTTGCGCAAAAAGCACAGCTCGCACATGGCAGTGTGGACGTGTTCTTGCACAAGACTTCTTGCACAAGAACCCTTGCGCAAGATGTTCTTGCGCAAGAAGCCACCAGTGTAGACATAGCCTAAGAGTTTCCTCCCATGAGCAGAATGAATTTTGTGTTGTGCACCAGTACTGAGTTCATGTGGCTTGTTTGGATGTGCCACTGTGGCACCCAAGTTATTAATAAATATTTTATAAACCTTTACCTTTTCTTTCTGCTGCTATGTCTCCTCCCCTTGCTCCATCAGCTCCCCTGGTGCCTACTGCCCCACAACTCCTCACCCTCCTCTGCTGTCCTGACTCCTGCCCTTCTCACTGCCCTCAGCCCTCCTGCAACCTGCCCCCTCCACCAGCCCTTCTCTCCCCTGTGCCCACTCCTCCAGTAGCCCCACTCTGATCAGGTGAGCTACCCCTCCTCATCCCGTCTTCTAACACCTCCCACTACACACCTGCCCTGCCTCTCTCCTCTGGTGCTGGTCCCTCCCCTGCAGGTGTCTGCCCTTCTGCTTCACCCCCAGAATCCCCTGGCACCTGCACCTTCCCTTAGCCCTGCACCCTCCTGGTGTCTCCCCCTTCCCTTACTGCCCCTGCCCCCTTTGCCCTTTTTTTCCCCTGATGCCCACCCCTCACCACTCTCTGCCCCCATTCCCCTCATACCCTTCTGTGCCCTCACACATGACTTGCTCCATCCCCACCTTTCTCATGCCCACCCCTTCTTTCAAGCCTTCTCCCAGCACCTTCCCCTCTAGCCCCCAATGCCCTTACTCTCTCCTCTCCCAGCATCACCCTGTCCCCTCCCACTGACACCTCCCCTCCTGCCCTTTTCCTCATTGTCTCCACTTGGCCCCCTGGCATTTGTCTCTCCTCCACGCTGTCCCTTGGTGCCTTCCCCTTTCTTCTCCTCCCCACAAGCCCCCTCCCCTCCGCACAAGCCCCTTCCTCCCCACCCCTTCCCCTCTTTCCCCTCCCCCTCCACACAAGCCCCTTCCTCCCCTTCCCCTTACCTTTCCCCTCTCTTACCTTCTGCCTTCCACTTTGTGGGGCCGGAGTGTGCACTTGGGCCCCAGAAGTCCCCGGACTCTGAACCCGGAGCTAGGCCGCATGGCGCAACACCGCGCCAAGCAGTTTTAAAGTTCTGGGCCGTGATGTCACGTCATGCCTGGGCGTCTCCCGCTCACCTGTAAACGCCGGCAGCAGCAGCCGGCAGCGTGCGCCGGCAAGGGGGAGCTGACTGAAAGCTGAGCACAGCAGGGACGGTCTGGGGCCAGGAGGGACACGCGGGGGAGCCGGCAGGTGGGGGCTGGGGCCTGCTCCAGGCAGGGCTGGGGGAGAGACCCAGCTCCTAATATTGCTGGAGCAGGGACCCCCGGCTCTGAGTATTGCTGGAGCATGGGCACCACGAGCCCATATAACTCGCCGCCCATGCACTTATGGTCTCCCACCACTCCATGATGATCTGGTCCCACCAGTCAGATCTGGTGTCCAGTCGCCAGAAGCAGCAGTGTACAGGGAAGTATGGGAGGGCTTGTGCTGCATGAGCAGCATGTGGAGAGAGAAGAGGAGGTGCCCCACAATGAGCTGGGGGTCCTCTTCCTGCAGACCCAGGAGGGCAGCCTGCAGAAACTGCAGAAAGAGGTGCAACATGGCGTCTAAGAGCTGTCGACAGCTTGGAGGCAGGTCCGGCTCCATGGCTGGGAGTGCTGTGGTGTTTGGAGGGGCTTTGCTGTCCCTCAACGAGGTAGGGAAAGGAGAAGAGCCTGAGACACAGCTGTACAAGGGGTTCCCTTTAAGCTCAAACCCAGCCTCAGGAAGCCACTCCTGGAAGTGCGTGCTGTTCTGATTCCCTGCCTGAAGTGCTTCCAGGTGGCCTTAAGTGCAATTCAGCATCCAATGAGTATTGATGCTCTATTTCAAAATAGCTCAGCGCTATTTTGATGGGCATTTGCCGTGTAGACGCGCTATATTGAAATAAGCTATTTCGGAGTTTCTATTCCGAAATAGCTTATTCCAAAATAAACATGCAGTGTAGATGTACCCTTACAGAGAGAAAGAATGAGTCCGCTCTATAGCCTCAGCTGAGAGCCTGCTGTTTTTTAGTTCAAGCAGTAGAGCAGGGGTGGGGAACCTTTTTTGGGTTGGGGGCCACAGACTCACAGAAAAATCAGTTGGGGGCCTCACACTTGTAAGAAGTGGAAAAAACCCCTCACTGTGGCCCCCTACTGAGAAGGAGAAAGACACTCCCCAAATTCTCATACGTCAGAGCCTAGGGGGCCCAGCCTAAAAGATATTGTGTGCTCCAGCCCCCAGCAGGGCAGCAGGAGGGCTTGAGCACCAGCGTGGGCCCCCCAATGCTGGGGGGAGGGGGAGCTGAGCCTTGAGGGCCGGAGCCAGGCAAGCCTAGGACCACATCTTGCCCCTAGGCCTGAGGTTCCCCATCCTTGTGGTAGAGGCTCATGCACTAAGTTCTAGCGATCCCAGGTTTGCTTCCACCTGTGGGCGTTACAAAGAACTAACGAAAAAGTCCACAGGCTGAAAATTATTGTTCCAAATAAATCAACTAATGCACAAGTAACAAATACAGTGGAAAAATTTGGATCAGTTAGCAAAAGATTAACTAACCAAAAACAAATAAACAAAATACGGGGAGGAGTGGTGAACAAATTCATAACAAATAATTTCACCAGCTCAAACCTTTTTTTGTTGTTGCAAGAGAAGTGATTTAACTGCAGGATAGTTAAAATTATATAAAAGCTGTGCTACAGATGAAAAATGTGCACATGTGAGCTCTAAGGGCAGCAAAGAAATCTGTGAAGAATTCACACTCCTAATGCAAAATTTATAGAAGCTTATTTCCAAGCAGATACTAGAGTACAAATTCCTCAGACCAAAGGCAAGTTAAAGGAAGATGTCATGCAGGAGGACACTATAGAAAACAACCCATCAGCTGCTGCCCAATGTGACAGACCCAGAGGCAGCTCCAGATCCATTAACACAACTGCCAGGATGTCTTGACAAGGAAAAAGATTCTGACACTGCAATAATATCTGCCAAAACTTGGCATCTGTGTCCTGTGATGGCCAACAATAACCCATGGGTGCTAGCTCCACTGCTGGGAGAAAGAGAAAAGGGAAGTGTAGAGAAGAAAAGTTATTTTTCCTTCTGTTCTTTGTGGCATATAATTCATTACCCTAACAGTTATCTAAAATTAGGATGTAGAATCACAAAGTATTTGGGGGAAATATGTTTGAAATTCACATTATATAACAATACCAAAAAACTGGAATGCTTATTTGAAAAAATATATATGGGGAATATGCTTTAGTAGGTACATTGTGGCAAGGGATAAGCATAGTTGAAATGTTATTTCTACATTGGTCATAGAGCATATGCACCTCCACCATTTGCTGCAACTGTAGGGGATACAAATGACCATTTTATAGCAGTCATTAATTTGTGGGAAGAGAATTATTTTGAGTATTTATGGAGCGGAGAGATTGTTTTTTAGGTATAACATGCCTATTTTCATTCATATTGACAATTTGAAAATTGGAAAAAGTGAATTAATACTCAAGGGCAAAATCGCGTAGTCTCCACTCATTTCTTGACCTCAGTGGTAGCTTTGGTTCAGTAAAGATTAGGTTTTAATCTCATTTTTTTCTGTTCATAAATTATATCTAAGCAATAAATCATGAAATTCTCAAAAATGGCAGTTGATGTTCGGTGTTGCCCTTTTTGGGAGCCCAGACAATGGCAGTGCCAGGTGCTCAACACCTCTGAAATCAGGTCTCAGATATCTCAAGTTGGACATCCAGAAACTAAGGGACTCAAATCATTTGACCCTATTGAAACTGAGAGACTTAATTTCTGATCTGTTCATTATTTAAAAGAATTCATTAAGCATTTAATGCCAACCTGAGGGTAGTCTATGGATTATACACTTTGACTATTCAATATATGCTCCCTGTGGCACACGATTGGTTAGTAAGTCACATGGGATTGTTTCTGGCCCCTGATTGGATGACTTGAACACTTATTATGTAAACTTTTGCTTGAATATATGTTTGCACGAGCACTTGCAAGACTCACATTCTTGTGAAGAAAAAAACATTTTCATTTCTGTGAATGTAAATACTTTTCAAGTCACTTGTTGGTTTTATATCTGAACAAATGTCTTTGAATACATTTTTGTATCAGCATTTGCCCAGCTCTTGTAGCTTCTTCAGGATATGGCCCCAGGGTGGAAATGTAGAATACTCTTCCTTCCTTGAGCCAGCTTACTGTGCACCTTAATATTTGAAAATATTGCACATCCTTGATCCCCTACTAACCATTTGTCTTATTTGTTTCTCCTGTGACAGTGAAAGAACTCCCTGTTCATCATCTGCAATTATCATTATGGCTGCAAACTCACCAGTACTAGAAGTTAGACTATGGCCCTTGAGAATAGAAGGCTATAGCCTCTAGCATGTTGTTCTAGTCCACTGGCATCCTAACTAGACAGCTTTAATTTTAGCATAAAATCCATATTGCTAACCTTATGGAGAAAAGAAACAAGACTCTTTTTTCATTGAAAGCATCAAGCACCATTACAGAGAGTTCATAAGATTAAAGCATGTTTTTCCTGTCAGCTTTTCTCCTTCACATCTATGCAGTTAATCTATCCATTTTGAAAGATACCATTAATTCTATAGGAGCACTATGAACTGAGAGAATAACCCCATTCTGAAATTAAACTAAAGAATGTATTATTTAAATGAGATTCTGTGAAGAGATAAAGAATTTTAACCATTGTTTCTTCGAAGGCATAAATTTACTTTGCAAGCTCTGCTGATCTACTGTCGATGGTATTCCTACTTACAGTACACAGTAGCAAAACCTAAAGGAGTCAGATGTGCTCTACAGTACTTGAGAATTTAAGTTAAATCTGTATTTCCCCCCCTGCATTTCCTCAGAGAAATTAGCTATTCTATTCACTGCATAAATTTTCAGGTTTTGCTAGCACGACACTCAGGGTGTTGAATTTTTTATGACAAAAATGCTGTAATAATTGTTGAACAGATGTAAGTGTTGGAGAGTGGGCTCTGGCAGACCTCATGAAACCTCTATTAGCAATTTAACCCTGTCATTACTTCAGTGCAATGGAAATGGGGAAAAAAGATGGAGTTTTCAATTGTTTCAAAGCCAGGGTTTCCCAGGTAAGGGTAAAAGACTTTTAATTAGCTCTTTTCCTAATGAAAACAAAGGTGGGAGAAGATCTGAATGAGCCCCAGCCCCAGATTATTGCCCTAGTGAGGCTTTTCATTGTGCAGTGTTGTATGTGGTAAATTGCTTGATGTTTAAGGGCTAAAGATTTGTTTAGGTTTAGAAATCAGAATAAGCTCCCAATTTTGAGAATTAGGCCCATCCTCGTAGGATGGGCTTCATTCATTGGAGAACAACAAAACAGAGAAGTTTATTTCTGCGAAACAAGGAAGCTGTGGATTTTCATTTCTGTTTCACAGTCCATGCCTGCCACTCTAAAGCAGTAGTTTCTGAAATCTGGAAGGCATGGGCCAGCAGAGCGCCTAGATTTATACCTCAAAAAATATGCACATTGGGAAACACCCTTTTATTTACTGCCTACAGAGGAGTGTTGTGAGGGATTTGCACAGAACTGTGTCCACAAAATGATGAAAGCATGCAAATTCCTCAGAATCAAAAGGTATATCAAAAGAAAATGGCAGCCAGCAAGACAAGACACTAATGACAACCCATCAGCATCATAACCTCATGACAACTCCAAAGCTGCCAACAGAGCCTGCCCAAGAACCTGCCATGGAGACAGAAGTCATTGTTAGAAGAAAATCTTCCAAAGCTCATCTACATATATAGGTATGTTTCTTAATGTTGGTTAGAAACCCTTATTTTAAAAGAGAACCAAAATTTTTTGATACAGAGATTTTGTAAAATCTGTAATTAATTTTTAGAAATTAATATGGTTTTATTTGTGTGTGTGCACGTATTGGTTCTAAGATAAATGCATCTCTTTAGCAACATAGTAACTTAGGGTTAGTATTGTGAAATATCTAGTCAGGTGCATGTATTTGCAGATTTTTTTAAAGTTCAGTGAGTGGTTTGTATGCAGGAGAACCCCATTTAGATCCGACAAACCTCAATGAAGAGAAAAGCTAAGAAAAAAAGAGGGGTTGAAGATCAATGACAAAGGTAATTGTATAAATGCTGCTCGGTCTGGTCAAAGGCATTTTCTGGATTCAGGTTTTTTTTTTTAATTTCTGAATGAGAATAAAATGTGTACAAAAGGTTATAACTTGTGTGTCTCTGTGTGCACCTGTTCCATCTGCTTTTGTTTTACATGCCCAGTGGCTTAGAAGTTTTCTGAATAAAACAGGCAAACTATATTCTGGACCGAATTTATGGCACACATGATAATATACATTTATAAAACTACATACTAAGGAAAACTGCAAAAAGTCATATTGCCCAAGACTGCATGTGTATTAGATGTGCTAACTTATACCTTTATGAAATGGCAATATTTTCATAGGCTGAAGTGAAGTTTGTCTGTACACATTTAACCAATCAGTTTTGCTAGTTAGCAAGCATTTTTTTTGCAACTTGATATTCTGGAGCATATTCAAAGATTTGTAGGTGTGCAACTTCAGTTATGTACCTTCACAGCTCTTCTCGCATGTAACTTTTATGCCAGTCAGCATTTCTTGCCACTCTTTCTGTGGTGCTCTGTGCTATGTTCTCCAATTAGAGAAGGACCCTATAAGCTGAAGTCTTCAATATGAAACAACGTCCAATACGTATGTAGGGAAAAACAAGATAGTTGTCTCGGGCATTTGGAGTATCTTAAATGAGTTCTAACACATTCTTTCAATGTGGCCTTCAATTAGTGACATAGATTCCCCTAATGAAAGAGTTTATTTTGGATGATTGAGTAGAGAAACATTGCTCCTATACACAGAATATGGCATTTCCAATCATACTTTAATTTAATATTTAAGGAATGAAATAATGTTCATCAGTTTGAAGCTAAACACCAAGTCCCCGCCTTGAAAAGCTTATTGTTTAGAGAAAGGTGAATAGAAACTTGTGCACAGTCACACAATAGGTCAATAGACGAACTTGGATGGAGTCAAGACTTCCTTCATTTGAAATTTAAAATCTGTTTTGACGGTGTCACTTCAGTGAATATAACATGATCCTATAGAAATTATATATTTTCTCTACAAATAATATACAGTAATTTCAAAGCCCTCCCAAAAACTTTTAGCATGAATGGGTGACTTTAAATATACTTCTCAAGCTACCAATGTACAAAGACGCCTATAGTTACCATACAATGACTTGAAAAACAGACTGTGGCCATTTTTGTGGGTCTAGAAAGTGAGACGCTTTACAAATTCATGAGAGGCAGATTTGTTGCAAACATGTTCTCTAGTTCCACAATTTCATCAATGGTCCCACTATAACTATTACTGGTTCATCTCCACTAGTGGTAGCAGTCATCAGCATGCTTGTTTAGTGAAGCTTCAGGTGAGTCCTACCATTTAAAGTGCCATGTTACCCAATGCTGCTCAATCTTGTCTATAGAACATCCTGTATAATACTCTGGAGACGGATGGCGCCCTGGACGTGCTTGGCCTATTGCTATGTGGTTAAACCATGGTTTGTGAGAGGGTCATGTTGGACAACATGTTTTCTTTGAGGTAGAACTTAGTGGTGTGCTTCAAGAGGAGGGAGTAATTACTTAGCTGGAAGCTGAACACTTTGCCTATCAAGTGGGCAAAAAAATTCAAGCAATGGGTTGATCTGCAACCACATTCAGTAGTGGAATAAGTTATCAAAGGCCTAGGTTATACTTTGTCTTCCAGCCTTATAGGCTCACCAAACTGGAAGCCTTAGCAAAGTAGCCATTTTCACTTCCTGCAGAGCTAATATATACACTCCTCAATGACTAGGGAAAGGGGCAATATGAGAGAATATGATTTTGAGGTCAGGTCATTTAAAAAAATTGTGGAGTAGAAATTGCAGAAATAAAAGACAACAGAAAATGGTGCTTACAGTTAATGAAAATCAGACAATTTTTGTCATATGCCATAGAATTAACGTGGAAAATCTGGTCACACTTCTAATTCAGGAAGACTTAATGTAAACAGTATGTCATCTGCTTATTATGGTTGGTTAAAATGGTGAGATGGAATAATAATCTCCCTTCAGATGTCACCCATAACTCAATCAAAACTGAACTGGAACATATCCTGGAGGTTTGAAAAAATTTGGTTATCATCTTGTGTACACTTTTGTCCTATTGGATTGAAGCCAGGACTGAATATAGAAGAGTTTAATAAAAGTCCTCAAGAAAGGCCTATTTCTGTAGTTTGACCTAACTATAGAAGGACAAACTAAAAGGAACCACAGTCTCTTAAGATTTTTGACCCAATTTGACAGGCCAATAGGTCCTGTTTTGCAAGGCCAACAATTAAATTTTTCATTAAGCTCACATAACCACTGAATTTTTGGATGTTTTTTCATCACTGATGCTGTTCTGGAATCAACTGTTGATCCTTTCTAATGTTTAAAAGCCCATACTCAGTACAGCCTCTGAGGCCTTCACATGCATGAATCAGTTCAGTTGCTTACACTTCGTTTCAAACTGGGTAAGCTGAACTGTGTAGACTCAGTATAGCATGTCTGTATCAGGGATTTATATCACTGTAGCTACACAGGTGTAGCTAAACCAGTAAAAATGTTTCAGTAGAAGCAAGGCACATGTTTTAGTGCCCTAAAAACATCTGGGGGCCACAAGTGCCCAAACTGGCTGCCTCTCAGGCCCCATCCCTTCACAGTCCATTCTCCCCAAGGTCCTGCTCTGCATTCACTCCTCTTTGTCCCCTCCTTCTATCACTCACCCTTACACCCTATGAAAAGTGTGAAGGCACAGCTGAACTATTTTTAAACATGGCCCCCTGGACTCCTGTGTTCTGGTACTCATGAACCAAGGCCTTATACAGAACACCAGGAAAAAAGAACAACCCTCTCATTGCACCCACAATGAAGACAGACGACCGTACCTTAAGTGATTTAGAAGCACAGCTCTCATTGTCTTTCAGGTCAGATGTTCCAATTTTCTAGGCACTTTTGAAAACCCAACCCTTAAATCTTCTCTCATTTTTTGCTATTGTGTGTGCTGCATTGGTGTTTACTTCTAGGCAGGATGGGGAAAAAAATCCATAAGCTGCCAGAATCTGTAAGAGAGAAAACATTCATTGGAATCAATTTTCTGGTTTCCTTTACAAAATAATGTGCAGTTGACCATCTCTGTCCTCATCAGCAAATGTTACAGAATCCATATCAGATTTCACTGAACAGGGGACTGGTTCAAGGAGACCCATTTTTTTCAAATTGGATGCCCTATTTCTACTAGCAGTGCTAGGAAAGCAAGATTATGGTGTGTATGTGTCTAATACACAAAGTAGATTTGCTGATGCAACAGTTATTTGCACTGTTTATATTCAAATGCCCTAAAAATAAGACATCATCAAAATTTATGGATTGTAACAGTGCAAATCAGAACACTTATCTTCTTTTTATAGACTAAAATGAAATTATTCCTTACATTTTTCTGAGTTTGTGAATGTTAGATAGCATTATCTATAAGTGACTTGCACTTTGAGAAAGGTGAATTATTTAAACAAAATTGGAAACCATATCAGTTCTTTTTAATATTTTGTAAAAACTTAAATTTCTCAGCAATAATTATTTGTATATAGCTAGCTATGCTTAGATCATATCCACAGCAGTGAAGAACAAAACTGGAAGGCAACTCAACACCACAATTAGATTTCTAATTAATTACTTTGTAGTGTGCTGTCTTAGAAAATACAGATCTAAAAATGGTATTTTAACCTTTTAATGTTTTTAACCTAATAAAATAATCAAGTTGTTTTGTGACCTGTAATTCTGAATCTGATTGAGTTTTCAATATACTGTAATTCACAGATTTTCTCCCCTCTAGCGCTAGGTTTGTATCTGTCACATGGTTTTCAGTGTTCCTAATGAGCTGTTAACAAGCTGTCAATTACCTATGCAAATTAGGGAAGCAGAAATTGAGGGGTTGTTGTACCTAGAGTTAAAGCATGCTACCTTATAATGTTATGAAATAAATCATTTAAGTTTTAATAGCTGTCTATGCCCATTTGCCTTGTGTCATATAGGGACTGTTTCATTATTTTATTTACCCTATGATAAGATGTTATAGGGGATTTTGGTGGCGGTTAATAAGTGTGGTGGACTCGGACAAACAATTTCAAACCTGTCTTCATATTCTCCTATTATGTTGTCTATGCTCTTCCAGTCTTACAATCACAATCCTGAAAGATAATAAGTAGCTTTAGCTGCTTCTCCCCACTGTTGAAGTCTATTAAAACTCTGGATCTTAGCTAATGATCCAAAAGACTCAATTCACATGATTAACTACATCTGTCAATGAGACCACTAACAGTGTGTGAAGTTAAAAATATGGGTGAGTCTTTGCAGAGTTGGGGCCACCTTAGCTTGTTCTCAGGAAGGCCACAGGTTGAAGTAAACCTAATAAATACATTTTCACCCCTTTACCTCCCCGCAATGAAGTGTATCAGAAGGCACTTTACTCTTTCATTTGTCCTGCCCCATGTATTTGGAATTCTCTCCCCACTCTCTAAATGTTGCCTTTACATTTTCTCTCTTTGCTCTAGCTTACAATTGGCACTCATTTTAAAGCTTTTTGTGTAACTTTGTATGACGAATATTCTATAAAGTGAAATTATGTTGTATTTATGAGCAACACTATAGTAGTGGTTTATTCACATTTCCATTATAATCCCCTTTGTCAAAGGTTTTTAAACTCTCCCATAAATATTCACTCTGGACTGAAGTATTGTGTACAAAGCATAAGCAAAACCTGCTTGGCCATTTTGAGTTGCAATCGTGAAAATGGGAATCAAAGTTAGATCGTTAAGACGTTTTAACCTATATTTTTAGAGAAAAAAATTACAAAAACAAAATTACAGTTCTTTGGGGCCATGTTTTCAAAATGTGGTATACCCAACAAAAGCTTCCACTTATGCACAAAGTAGGCAATTGCACAGCCAACCACCCATTTGCACATACAATTAAATAATCAGAGGTTGCTAGAGCGAGTGCACATTTGCTATGTCCTTGTGTTCCTTAATGGTGTAGAGAAACAAGTGTTTGGGACCTGATTCTGTGCCCACTGAAGTCAAAGATACATCACTGATTAGCTTCAGTGGTGAAAGATTGAGCGATTGGGTGACAAATAGACAAAAATAAATTAGAGAATGATTGTGAAATTAAAACAGAAAATAAAAGTGAATGAAATACATATCAATTACACCGTCTCAAATAGGAAAAGTCCTTCAGGAAGAGCCTACAGGAAAATAACTAACTAAATGAAATCTTCTTATGATCCTTCCTGGATCAGGAAGGCTTTCTGGTCAAAATATCTGTGGTGGCTTTATTTTCTGCTGATATGTATGATAATCCCTTTGTTCCATCTGCAAACACTAGGGGGTAAAGTTTTAGCATGATGCTCTGGGATTTAACTCTAAGACTCCCATTAATGATAATGAGAATCATGTCGTTTGACTGCTCTGCATTAAACTGAGTATTAACATCCTACTCCAGAGCACTCTGGTTGAATTTTTAAATTATATTTACAGATAAGTTCCATAACCAAACACAGATTGTTTTATTAAAAGGTGCAGATTTCAGACTTCATTTTGATCTGCAACCAAATGGGATTGGTTTAGTGAGTGGAGAGAGAGAGAGTTAAAGAAAAGTGTCCATTTAATAACACTTGGTTTGTCTGCATCAAAGGGTTTAGAGAGGTTAAGGGCTAGAATGTGCCCTGCCCCACATGTGCAAGGGAAGGAGGGGGTATGAAGAGCCCATATTGTCCCTCTGTGCAGAGTCTAGGTATAAGGGCTGAAATTATCCTCAAGCCCACTGGGAAGCCTATAATGTTCTTTCTGGGCTGAGGGTGGGGTCATGGCTTTACCCCCCAGACAGGTGAGCAACACTTGCCCCACTCCCCACTCTTTCAAAGGGTATAATAGGAGGCAGGGTTTTTTGGAAGCTCCTGGTGCCTGTACCTCTGTGCAGGTCAGTGGTTTAAATCCACCACTTATCCAGAAGGACTCAGTCCTCCCAGCAAACCCTGTGATGTAGACAGTGCATCATTATTTACATTTTTACTCATGGATAAACTGTGGGTGAGAGAGTGGGAGATTAGCCCAAGTACACAGCTGGAAATTTTGAGATTAGAACCCAGGAGGCCCTGGCCTCCCTGTTGCAATGGAGGACACACTGAGAGTGAATTTTTTTCACTGCTTTCTATGCCACATCACTCTGTTGAAGGCATCTATTGAAATTGGCATGATAATAATATGGACTTAGGTCATGTTTGGTGATACAGCACTTAGAAAATACTTATAATTTTAAAAATACTGGGCCAGGTTTCCCCTGCTTGAAGACCTCTTGTAAAGATTACTTAAAGGCAGTTTAGCTGACCATGGGAGAATCATCAGTGTAGATTGTTTTTCATATGGCATACAAATGCAGTAGGGGCTCCCATGCCATTCCCTTGCTGCCAGCACACATGGCATGACCAAGGAAGAGGTGGACTGTGCCCAGAGCTTCCCCTCTTCCCTGGTAATCACTGGCTGCTGTGACAGCCTTTAGGCTAATCCAGTTTGTGCCAGGGAATTGTCAATTGGGGAGCAGTGCTCAAAGGTGGCTTAAATAATTTTTTTACATGCTCCACCCCTTAATGTCTCCTCAGCCCAAGCCAAGAATTGGGACCATTCCTGCAAATTGCTGTACAGAGCAGTAACAATACACTCCACATTTTCAAATATGGTTGTGTCGCTGGCAGGCCAGGAGCCAGCTCATGCCAAGGCCAGTAGGCCTCACTGAACACTGATAAATGCGTAGTTGGAAATCAGGTTGGCTCAGCTGTGTGTTAGTGTTGTGCAAATCGGTGTTTGATTCATAGAGATGTGTTTAGCATTTAGAGTTTAGAAAATGGTTGTGAGTTGGCTGCATGCATCAATCTCACTTGTAATATCTGTATCCCACGTTATAATGTAAGAGTTAAGGTTTGCTTTGTAACTATAAAAGTGTTTGCTATGAAAATGAATCTTCCTTCGTCACCCCAAGCAAGAGAGAAGCGAGTGTGAGAGACTAGTTTTCCACAAGAGGTGTCATCTCTTGCTCAACAGAAGCAGGCCCATAGACACCAAATGAACCACTGTGGGAAGGAGTTTACTGACTGGTCGCCCCCCACACAGTCCCATGAAGAGGGGATATGCACAAATCCTTGTCCTATTATAGTTTGACCTCTGCTTTGAGAAGGGAATAAAAATCCTGACCAGAAGACTCTGCAATACTATGCTGCTTGGAATTTGGTTGGTAAAATCTGCATGTAGAACTCACAATCAGATTGGGGATTGTGCCCTAGTTTGTAACAGTCTGCCTTGAGGTTGGCACTCACTCCAAGCTGCTTGACTGTGGTTACAAAGTGTGTGCTCAGAAAGACATTTGTCCTACTTGCAACTCAACTTGCATTTGAATGTTGAGTAGTAGCCCACAAATGGATTCAATAAATGGATAAGAATTTGACTGTACAAATTAGGGTGTATACACATATGGGACAGGTTGTGACTGCATTTATAAATCTATGTCACTCCTGTCTTGTGAAGTGTAAAGTTTAGCACAATGGTGACAACATTATCCAAACAACCTGTTTGACCGTACAGACCCTCTGTGTGTATGTTGCTATTTAATCAATTCAAATTATACTTAAATGAGCAACATTTCACATAAAACATTTACAGTTTGAACACCTCTGCTCATAGCTTATCTTTTTATGTAAAGAAAAATGCCATAAATACATTTATAAATTACCACCTGGATTGCAGAGCAATCACACACTCAAATACAGAATATTAGTCTGGAAAGAAACATGTTTGCATAATCAAATACAAAATTTAATCCTAAGTGTTAAGCAGGGTATCCCCTTTGACAGTGAGAGGATGTGATTGGTAGAAAATCCATATTGATTTTTATGATGCACAATTTAAATCACATCCCAACAGATGTCAGTGGTTTCCAATCAGGATTAACTTTTTCTCTAAATCATTTGATTCCCAGTTGCAGACAGTAAGATTATATCAGATCAAAATATCCTTTGAAGTCAATGAGATGTGGTTAGTCTCCATTTATAATTGAAGCCAATGGGGGAGATGATAAGTGGTAAAGTCAATGGGACAGTATTTTACAAATTTTCCACCAGTAAAACTTTGTTGTGTATTAATATCCAAAAGATACCTGAATCTATATCCCAGCATTCAAATTCCGGTCTTCAGTAATCATTAGATCATCTCTAATGTTTCCTTTGGTCAAAAAAGGTAAGTCCTGTTACTTTTCAGTAGCAGATTACACAAAAGAAACTTTATGGTATATATTACTCTCACAAAGCAGTTTGCTCCATCTTGCAATCACTTACAAATGTTATCTCATCTTCCTTCCTGCATGAATGTCTGAGATAATCAATGAAGTTCCTGTGCAGAGAATAAATTGAGTTGAATGGCTCCTCTTAAATGGTACAATCAAAGTGTGTGGGGGGGGGGAGGTTTGCTGATGATTTTGATATTCAGTTTAACTTTCTTCACCAAGCTGTCAGCTCGGTGAAAGTGAGGTCAGTCTGACCATGCTCTTTTTAAAAGGATCTTCTGAACCATCCATTTAAGTATCCTCGTCTGACACATTTCTACACTGGAATCAAGATGTATGTAATCTGCCCAGAAACCTGGCGCCTGAACATCGATTTCTCTGCACCTTGGGTAGTCATTGCACCAGTGTAGATCAGGTATAAAATGCTAACCATATCATAAGGATAATATTTAGCATATATTTTACACTGGTTAAATGCCTTACACAAGATGCAGGACTTCAAAAAATGGGATCCCTGTTCTTTTGTCATCCAAAATACATATGGGTTCATGTCATTTTGTGTGTGTGTGTGTGTGTGTGTGTGTGTGTGTGTGTGTGTGTGTACACAATGATCACTTTTCTATATTTTAAGTGTAAAATACAAAGAAATAGAATCAATTTAAGATACAATTCTGTAGACATTGATACAACGACTTGAAACTTTTGACTCGGTCATTTGCAAAACATCAGTGACAGGAAAAAGCACAAATCAAATTGCACCAAAAATGCTGGAGACCAAGGGATCGTGGTCTCAGGTCATCCCTATGGTCCCCTCTTGTTCTAGCTTGGCATCTCTTTAAAGAAATCACAGAAGCATAATTTTGCTCCATATATTGTAAGTGTCTGGAGGGCAGAGACTGTCTTTTTGCTTTGTGTTTGTAGAGTGAGCAGCACAGTGGAACTGAGGTTTTCAGGTGCTACTGCAGTACAAATAATAATCATGACTGAACATTGCACTTGCAACCAGTCATGAAGAATCCATTTGTCTATGTTATCCTGAGGCTCTTAGACACTTATTAATGTGAGAGTATCATTTTCAAGACCAGACGGGAGGTTCAGCCAATAGAGCAGACAAGGAACTTTGTGGGAAATTTTGCTCTTGTATGTTGGTCGTAATTTCATTGGCACCAGTGTCATTGATTATGTCTCTGCCTTGGATCTGACAGGATTTGTTGGTGAATTTGATTCAACTGTCCAAGATAAATCCTAGCTCTATCCCCAAGAACCACTTCAAACAAAGCTACTCCTGATATGATGTGAAGTGTTTTAATGTGAGAGAACAAGAATCTCAGAGTAGGGTGTTTTATATCTGGGTAATACACATTGTGTTGCTCTATATTAGCTTTTTGGTAGAATATTCTTTTTGTTTCAGTATTTGTCGAACAATGCTAGCACTGGTTTATTCAATTGTATCATTGATTTTCTGTTAGGAGACCTAGATAATATATTGTAATGCATTGTGTAAATCAGCTTTGCAAATTTGTCCTGAAGTTTGCCAGAGAAAAATCTTCTTGTCCATCCTTTATACGATGATTAATAATATTGGCAAAAACTGGTGATAATTTAAATATCTAATGAAAACAATAAATATTCACCCCCCGCTCCAGTAAATAGAATTCTGCAAAGGCGGAGTATAGAAATGAGACTCTTCATTATGGTCCATATTATAAAGTGCTTTTCAAGTGTTTACTGCATAGAAAAATGAAACACAGTCTGATAGTTTAGGATTAATATAAAATGTCTAAAAAGTGAAAAGGTGAATTTAAGCATATTTTCATTTACTCTGAATTTCCAGTATTTTCATGGATCAAGGATGGATCACTTTCCATCTCACATAGGACTGATTTTAAGTTGATATTACCTCCATTTTTGTAAGGGCTTATCTATATGGTGCATTAATCCACACTGGAGGGGTGTAAATTCTAGAGTACATTAGCCTGTTGCACACTGAGGGCATGTCTACACAGCAGGGCTAATGCCAAAATAAGCTACGCAACTTGAGCTACGTCAATTGTGTGGCTTAAGTCAAAATAGTTTATTTTGGCTTTGGACACTGTCTACACAGAAGAAAATCTGAGAGGGTATGTCTACACTAGCCCCCCTAGATCGATCTAATATCCTGCGCTTGATTTGCATGTTCCTGGCCAGTTTCCATTTTAGAAATTGACTAGCCCGAAGTAACTGCCCACGTCTACACGCGGCAGTGAAACGGGATTCTGAAATAAAGCCCTAACTCAAATTAGCTGGTAAACCTCATTGCAGGAGGAATACCAGCTAATTCGAGTTAGGGCTTTATTTTGGAATCCCATTTCACTGCCGCGTGTAGACGCGGGCAGTTACTTCGAGCTAGTCAATTTCTAAAACGGCGACCGGCTGGGAACATGCAAATCAAGCACGGGATATTTAAATCCCGCGCTTCATTTGCAATTTTGGTCACCCTCATTAGCCTCCCTAGATCGATCTAGGGGGGCTAGTGTAGACATACCCAGAGAGCACTATTCCTCTGACTTCCAATACTCCTCGTAAAATGAGGGTTACAGGAATCAGAATAAGAAGTCCTCCAGCTCAACATTATTTTGACATTATGTCGAAATAACTGCTTGTAGTGCAAACACAGACTGTGTAATTTCGGAATAACGCGAGTTATTCGAAATAACACTGCTGTGTAGACATACCCTGACTGACCTGCGTGGATCCTGCTTGGCATACATTAAAGGTTCCCTGGTGTGCTTTAGTAGAGTCCTACTTCAAACAATGCTACATTAATGGGGAACTTTTAGTGCATGGCAGCTGGGTCCACACAGACTGGTAAATATGCACTATGCTAGCACAAAATAGAATTTACACCTCTCTGGACTATCACACTGTGTAGACAAGACCTGAGTATCAAAGTAGCAAAACTTTACTATCTAGAGAATACATTTTGATAATTCTAAGTTCACATTTATATTCTACAGATGTGCTATAGTTTTTAAAAAATGTTATCTAGAAGTTTTTTAACTTGTGTTACAGTTTGTCCCCGTACTTATGGTGTTGCCTAAAAATCTTTTGTTTCATGTGCTAATCTTTTTTGTTTTGTTTTGTTTTGTTTTATTCCTTTCCTATCCTGGATTTTGTTTCACTCAGTGACGTTCATTGATAGTTTTTTTTCCCCTAGAAATTTACTGTATAGTCAAGTTTAATTAAATGATTAATTGAATTACATAGTCATGGAAATGCTGGCATTTTGAAGCCAAATATTGGAAAGAAAGTGATACACATTCACTGCTTTGCTAGACTTTCACTCAGCAAGCAACAAGGGAAGTCAAGGAACCTGTTACAGCTTTCTGATTCTCAGGGGAGATTTGTAGTATGCTGCATTCCAGCATAGGTTGGTTACAGAAACCAGAAGGCTGCTCTAATTTAAGCAACGTTCCCTCCTAGGACTGGTGAGCATTGCTGTGGCACATAATGCTCTGATCATGTCAACCTTTTCCCCAACACACCCTCTATGCCAGTGCAGATTGGGATGCTGCAGAGGCCTGTTGTGCATCAGGCTATGTCTACTCTACATAGTTTTTCCAGGATACAGGAGGTATCCTGGAAAAACTCTGCCACGTCAAGGGAATGATTCTGCTCTTCCGAAAATTTTTTCGGAAGAGCAGACATACTTTTTTGGCATCCCTGTAAACCTCATTTTACAAGGAAGAAGGGATGTTCCGAAAAAGGGGGAGTTCCCATATTTAGCCCAGTGTAGATGGGCCAAGTGTCAGAAAAGCCTCTTCCGAAAAAAGCAGAAAAAGCTAAGCAAATTGTGGTCTGCAATTTACGTAGCTTTTTCCAGAAGAACAGTGTAATGTAGACATATCAGATGAGATCTCTCTCACATCCAGGGCATTCTCATTTGGCCTGCTCCAGCTGCTTTCTGTCTGCATTGTGGCAGTGAGGCAGCACAAAGGGGGTGGGATGCAAGGGAAAATATAGCTCTGTGGGTTGAAAGCATTCAGAAGAACTGGTTAATTTTTTTTTATACGACAGGTATTAGCCCTTAAATGATATGGAATTCTAAGGCCTCTGTGTGGGTTTAAGGAGAGTTTGAAACACCCACTTGGCAAGCCAGCTAATGGATTTTCTCTTATCACTGAGCTTCTATGGCCTTATAATAATTAACCAGAAGTCTGTGAAGATAAATCCTGTTTCATGATATTCAGTGGCAGTAACTCTTTAATGCTATGTTCTTCCATCCCAGGCCTGGTATGATGTTGCATGTTTTAGATCTTTGACGTCAGAGAAGGTGAATAACAGAATTGCTCATTTATATTATTTCTGGATTAGAGCCTGCTGATATTTAGCTGGCATCGCTCAGATTCCTATATCCTCATTTTCTGGAATTCTAAGAGCTCTAAAAGCATTTGGAAAGATGATTTTAAAATGCCTGATGAGAAATATTATCCCTTTGTATTGATGGGACACTGCATGGTGACTGTTCCTGAAGAAAGTACAGTGTGTTTTGTTTTTGTTTTTTGCTCCTTACACGACAATAACAATACAAACGAAACACCTTGGCACCCCAAGTAACCATGTAACTAAAACTACCTACATACATAAGGTCTACCTTCCTATCTGCCTGTAGACATACTGTTGCTCTGACTAGCTTCTAGAAGCTTCTTAAAACACAGAGCACCACTAATGGTCTCAGAAACTATTAAAAACTAAGAAAAGCACTATTCATATGCGCTGCAAGTTTCCACGATACTCCACGCAGAGTGAGGAAGTAATTTTGTTTGTTTGTATTTTTTATGTTCAGTCTCTTTGTTTAAAGAGTGGCAAGCTGAAGAGGGAATTTTACTGATCTGGATTATTATCTGGGGCCTCACTTAGAAGAAAGTGTGAAAATGAGAAGAGGAGAAGGAGAAGAAGAAGAAAACATTGAAAATGGTGACATTGGCATTGTTGGATAAAATCAAAGAAAATGTGGAGGAACACACCAACAGGATGGGTTTGGGACATAAGTAGGGCTTTAGATGTTTGGTTTTAGCTTATAAAACACACATACACACAACGATTTGTATCTAAGAGCTTATCTACATGCAGAAGTTGTGTGGGCTTCAGGGATGTGACTTCTAAAATGCATTAATGTGGTTGCACACTAACTGGTCCATGTAGATCCTACTGATATGCACTAAAGGTTCTCTAGTGTGCTTTAAGATTGTACTTTTTGAAATATTTCATGTTCACTGGAGAACATTCTGAAGAGATGACTCATGACATTATATATTCCTGCAATGAGAATATGAACGTGTTAGGGGGTATTCACCCTACATTAGCCTGAAAGGGATTGGTGTGGCCCAGGTGGGGTTAAGTAACCTGATAGGGCACACTTGAGGGAGAGTTTTGCTTGATGAGCAACACTTATTAAAAGGATGGGGCCCAGGTGCGTAGGAGCAAGTGGAGCTAGTATAAAGCCAGGACATTTGCAACCAAAAGGGGTGCATTGTGGAAGCCTGCAGTCACTCACTGGGCTTAGAAAAAGAAGGAAGAGGCCTGGGGAATAGTAGAAATCCTGGCCCTGAACAAGGATTTTACTTAGAAAGGTGGTGGAGTAGGAAAAGGCTCAGTAAAACTATAGCAATGTTTTGTATGGTGCTGATGGTGGCCACTGACAAGGATCCATGTCCTGGAACCCAGAGTAGTGGGTGCACTCAGGTTTTCTTACAACCACTGGCAAAGTGACATTGCCTTGGATTAGAAAATTGCTGGGCACTAAATCTGGTCAATCAGTCCAGTGAGACTTTGATACCTGGGGGGAAACCACATGGTGACCTGTCTGGAAGACCAAGGCTTGAAAAGGGGGTGACCCAACCATGAAGGTGTGGCATTCTGAATCACACAGTTGAAGTACTGCAACTCTGAGAGTGTGAGGGGGATCTTAGAGTGAGTGAGACAGAAGAGGGTGCCAGTATGAGCAGAGCCATTCCACAGATGCAAGCTCAGGGGGAGAGAACCCTGTGACAGTGTATAATATGCATTCTGGCTTGCAGCACATGCTAAGAAAGAGCCCCCCTTCCCCCTGATTTTTGGACATCTACCTAAAACTAAAAATAGCCCACCTCCAAAATGAAATTAATAAGCCCAGAAGCACTAGACATAAACCAAGGTATAACAGAGTCAGGTTCAGCAGGAGAGAGTGGGAAGTTTTAATTCATGTGATAGGCAAAATGAAGTCAGTGGACGAATTTGACAATGAGGATGACACTGAGGAGTGGTGAAGAAGATGAGATTAGCAGCAACATTGGCTGGGTTGGGAAGGGATGATGTAGGAATCAGGGAGGCCAAAATGGAGGGGGTTGTAGAAATTGTTTTAGTTTGTTCCGACAGAAATCAACTTTTCTTGGAAGATCTCATGTCCTTAACAAATTAACCTGGTAGAAGTGGGTTTTTGAGTGTCAGGATTAAACAGGCCACAGATAGAAGTTTTTTATAATCAGAGTGGGTCATGGCAATATATGATTCCACATTCCATGCCAATAATATGTCTCAATCCTGACCTAGTAGGGATATGGTGAGAGAGTCATTCGTCCACCCTGTTTGTACAGTCTCTGGGCTCTTTATTCTGACTGGTTAACAAGGGTGACAATTAGTCCATGAGTTCTTTTGTAAAGTGGACACTTCTCTGTTGAAAAGTTAGGCTCATTTCAGCCAGTGAATTATTATGACGTATTATTCACCACCCAGAAGTGGGCTAAATACTTCCTAGGGCTGGAGAAAGGCTGTTCACAGTAGTGATGGATGGCAGAACAAGGAATAATGGTCTCAAGTTGCAGTAGGAGAGGTCCAGGTTGGATATTAGGAAAAACTATTTCACTAGGAGGGTGGTGAAGCACTGGAATGGGTTACCTAGGGAAGTAGTGGAGTCTCCATCCCTAGAGGTGTTTACGTCTCGGCTTGACAAAGCCCTGGCTGGGTTGATTTAATTGGGATTGGTCCTGCCTTGGGCAGGGGGCTGGACTTGATGGCCTTCTAAGGTCTCTTCCAGCTCTATGATTCTATAATTCTAGAGCAGCGATGCTCAGACTGAGGCTCAGAAGCCACAGTGGTTCTTAACATGTCTCCTGCAGCTCTTTGCAGCATATGATATTAAAGCAGTATGTGATTTCATTGTTAACCACTTGGGATGCTTTTACTATGTTATTAACCGACTGTAGAATATTGGTCAGTCATTTTGCAGTGAGAATTTTATTTATATATGTAATCCTTCTGCCAGGTAGCACCAGCAGCAGCCAGGGCCGGGTTCAATATCTAGGGGTTCCTCTACATCCATCCATCACAGAACTGGCTTGAGCCTCCATCCAGTAACCTGGGAAATTCACACAACACCCCGGGCACCTCTGGGAGGCAATGCTTCCCCATTCACAAGCACAGAATCTGTGTGTGGAAAATAAACTTTTAATAAAAGGGGCGAGAAGTATTGTGGCATTAATTTGGGAAAACACCACAAAGTTCATAACCAAACCCACAAGTAAACATCCCAGTTCAAGTAGGTGAAGCAATGTCCTTTTCCTCTCAAACTCTCAAGTCCAGCAATGTAAATGTCCCCTTCACATGCCCAACCTTTCTCTGCACCCCACTCACAGTTGCTGCCCTTGGTTAGGGCAGACCAGAGTTCAGAGGTGACCTGCAGAGCTCACCTCCCTTTCTAAGTGTGTGTGTGTGTGGGAGGGTGGGAAGCATGTCACCCACTCCGCTGGTCCGCTGGTTACTCGCCATCCACCTGCTCACTGCCCTCTGGTAATTCGTCACCCCTCGCTGCCGCTGCTCTGCTGGCTGCTCCTCATGCCTCTATATCACCACCATGCTGGCTGCTCATCACATCTTCTGCTGGCTTGTGGTGGATTTGGCTCTAGGCCAAACCTAGTGATTTCAGTGCTCAGTGATTTCAGCTGTTAGCCGAAAGCACAATCCAGCCACAAGATATTCCAACATCCACTGGAGTACATTTACATACAAAAGAGATGCCTTATGGAGCCTTTAACTCTATCATTGAAACAGTGGGGAGAAACAGGTTGAACCAGTCTTACAGTTCACGCCTGGAGGGCATGCAGCCTACTGACTCACCTCTGTCCCCAGCATAATCTATAGGTCTCTGGAAGAGGAGCCTTTGTCCATTCAAGTATATGTACACTGACAGGTTCTCTCCTATGAACTGAGTTAAACACTGTCTGACTTTTTCTGCATTCCCTCAATAACTGCAAGCACTGGTGGTCATGTTACATTTCCTGCATTTGCTGTTAAAGCAGTTTGTGATCCCACAACAGCCAAATTGGTTACAATGGGCAAACACCTTCTAACAGTTGAATATCTAGCAGGCCTAAGCAAACTGAGTGAACTGTATTTACATAACCACACCCAGGATTTCTTTCCCAGTCCAGCTGGCTGTAATGGAAACATTGATTCAGATCCTGCTTACATATATAATATAAAATTCTCATTGCAAAATGACTGACCGAGAGAGAGAGGGGGGCAGAGAGAAAAACGAATTGCACACTAGAGTAGCTCTCTTGGGTAATGTTGACCACTAATTTGGCTTCTGAACCGCGGAAGCCTGAGTATCAGTGTCTTGGAGAATTACACAGACACAGTCCTAGTTAGTGGATCTGATGTGACAGCTTTGAGGGAGGTGCAGGAATGGTGAGACAAGGAAAGAAGGGAGGAACAGAGAGAGTACACGAAAAGGAAGGATGGTGTTAGGGACAAGTTAAGGAAGAGAAAAGGGTACAGGAAAATATCACAAGGATGAAATTAGGAGGCAGTAAATCCAA
This sequence comes from Rafetus swinhoei, assembly GCA_019425775.1. Classification (NCBI taxonomy): domain Eukaryota; kingdom Metazoa; phylum Chordata; order Testudines; family Trionychidae; genus Rafetus; species Rafetus swinhoei. Next base: position 109,192,295 of record CM033446.1, read on the forward strand.
TTACCAGTATGAAAACAGGGAGGAACATTAAAGGAAGTGGAAATAAAGTCAATTAGTGGTGGCATCCAGAGTCTTGGGGTGTCAGCTGGTGAATGGTGGATAATTTGATACAGGCTAATTGCATCATTTGCCTGTTCGATTTGAGATCCAAATCCTGCTCCTTCCAAAGGCAATGCTCCAGATAAGTGAATAGTTAGAACAGTTTTGATACATTCATTGTTTTGCTTTAAACAGCTCTATGTACATAAGGTAAAACATAAGAGGAAAATGTCCCTGAGACAAAGTAAAGTGTAGCTGTGATACAAAAGCTTTGAATAGCAGAAGAAAAGGAATGAGTTAGATGGGGCCTGGTGCAGTGTGGGTGTGTGCACAGGCGGGATAATGAGGAGATGGTGTAATGATACTTCCCTCCTTTTTGTTCCCCAAGCAGACAAAATCTTGCTTCATGGAGCACAAGTGTAACCCACACACCTACTGAGTGTGGTGCGCTGTCCCATGTAGTGGTACTTAGACCACTTACAGAGAGAGAGAATGAGTTTCCTCTATAGCCTTATCTGAGAGCCAGCTGACTTTTAGCTCAAGTGATAGAGGCTCATGCACTAAGCTCCAGAGGTCCTAGGTTTGGTTACAAAAGGACTGTACTAATTTCCATTAAGCGAACAAAGAGGGCCAAGGGTTATCTCACCTCCCCTGCACTGACCAGTGCAACTAAGGTAGGAAGGGGAGACATATATTCACCCCCTGTCATGATATAGCTTGTGCTCAAGCTTCCGTGGTATTCCTGGAAACTTTGAGGCACAATGCCTTCTGGACATTCTCTCAGGGCTATGCACTGCTACTGCCCCTTCCACGGCGATGCTGATAGTCCTAGTGGAGGCTATTAAGTTGAACAAACATAGAATATTACAGCTGATTCCTTTAAAGGCTGCCATTGCCCTGCACCTTGAATAATCACATAGGTCCTGATTCAGGGAGTTACTTAAGCACATTCCTAACTTTAAGTGTAGACCTACTCCCATTAGGTGATTAAAGGCACATACAAAGTATTTTACTGAGCTGAAGCCTTAGACCAATGCTCAGTGAGAGCAAGGTGGGGATTGAACAATACTGTTCTGATTTGCTAGAGTCTTATCCACAGTTGGCCCTACTCCTGGTTCAGGTGAAATGGAGAGTCAGGCCCCAAATGTATCACTTAATGATTACTCTAATGGAGTTATTCCCAATTATACTCATGCTGAAGTTTGCCTAAACGCTCTCTTCTAGAATGAGATAAATAACATTTGGGGTCAAAAAGTTCTGGATTAAAGGTACCCTAAGCAAAAAGCAAAACATTTGGGAACATTAGAATACATAGCACTGAAAACTGCCAGCAGACCCTGCAATGGCTGTCACACATACACTTCCATTTTTGTATGTTCTACAGCTCTAACATTGAACACATGAAGCAGCCTCTGTAAAAATGTTCCTATCACAACAGAGCTGAACATACCACTATCATGCCATATCTCTTCTTCACACTGTTCAGAAAACCAGACAATGTCATAGAAATGTTATAATGGACACATCCAGAGGGTATGGATGAGCCAGCTGTCCTCAGTGATATATTTAAACCATTCTCTCTGTTATATGTTGAGCAGGTTAAATATAATTAACACTGGTCAGTGGGTCTTTTTGCTTTACATACTTTATGAATGTATTGCCTCAATTATCAGGGAGGAAAAGAGAACAAAAATTAATAGCTGCTGATATAAGCTAGGCTAAGTCATTTACATCTGAACATATATTATTCACCCTAAGAAAAATGAATGTTTTCTCTCACTGAATCCCATAATTGTTTTATTGCTACATTCTAGAATGTAAATAATCACCCCCCCTTTAATAAATTACATGCAACCTGTCTAGCTCTGAAAATGAACATTTCAATATCTTCAGACACACAATGACATCATATCAATATTTAAAATCATATTATGCATGTATTCCAGGTTGTCCAACTTCATTAAGGGCATTCATCAGCCCTCCAGCTACAGTGTATTCCCATTGGAGTTGTAGGCCTCAGGCCCTACCAAACAGAAATTTAAACTAACTTGCCTTTTTAATTCACATTATTCTCAAATATTCTCTTTTTTAACCCCCTGCCATGACTAAGGCACTTAGACCTGGCTATGATTTTGTGCATGTCAACATTTAACAGACAAAATCCTCATTATTATGTCAGAACATATGTGCATGAGAATAACACAATTTCTCCCCCTCCCTTTCTCCCCAGCCCCTTCCCTCTTTTTTGGGTACAATAATAATCTTATAATCTTTTACTCTAAAATAAGTTAATAATTTGAGCCACTTTATTTTAAAAAATGGCACAAGTTGCAAACAAATTAAATTTCATTATTTTTGCATCTCTTCCCAAAACAAATCTCTTGATCTATTTTTTATATAGCTGAGACTATGCAGCGTGAATGCATATCCTTTATGGTGGCATCAAATGTTGATGTATTAGTACAACATTTCTTTTTTCCCCACAAAAATAAACAGGTTTCTTGTTATGTTCAGCAGGATGATTACAGTTCTCTTCTCAATGCCAGAATGACCTTGAAAATGAAAGAGAGACATTCTGATACAGAAACAGTGGAGGAAAGAGGACGTTGCATCAGTGCACTGGTTTGCTTCTGACCGGATGCTACAGACAATAGTTTAATCTGCTGACTTATTTGCAAGGAGTTCAGTGAAAGTGATCCAGTATCTATCATGTCCTAAAAAGAAGTTTGGTAACAAAAGGGGGTGTCCAGGTAACTGTGATATGTGTAGCGGGGGTTCTCTCCCAAGAGATTTTGGTGATTTTAATGTTTAAGTCAGTGCAATGTACAGTGTAACTGGGTACTATATCCAAGCACCTTTTTATCACGTCATACAGATTTATATACCTAGCCAAGGGCTGAAGAACTTCACAAGCTTTCCCAGAGGGGTCACATATCAGTAGCCTTCAAAGAGGGAAGGCAAAAAGGAGGGAAAGGAGAAAGGGAAAATATAAGAACACACACAGGGTCAGTTTTCAGCTGTATCTTTTTTTGTAAGTTACATTTGCTTATATAGTTTTGTTCTGTTTCATTCCTTCTTTCTCTCTCTCTTCCTCTCTTTTGTCTTTTGTCTCCTCCCTTTTATTTTCTTGGGATCATTTTTCTCTCTCTGTTGGTCCTGTGTTCCTCTTCCTTCTTTTGTTCTTGCTTCTCTCCTACACTGATCCTTTTTCTGTTCCCTTCCTCTATATTCCCATCCTTTCTCGTGCCCTAAATGCAAGAGAATCCCTTCCCTCTTCTAGTCAGACTTTTGCAAATTCCCTTATCTCAGCAACACTAGTCTTTGATGAAATATAGTAGACTTCTCCTCCCCTGCCTGCCCTCTGATCCCTCTGGACAGCTGTACAACAGGTGTGGAGAAGGATCAAAGTGGCTTCTCGTTGCATCCCTGTCAAGGGTCAGATAGAATCTTACTCTATTATTTTCTGTACAAGTTCTTGCAACAGGTTCATCATCAGAGTATTTGAGCACTTTCTAGTAGTACGTTCAGTAGTCTGACTAATGTGTTATGTTTATTCACACACATAGCTATATGCAGTGGTGTGGGAACAATATTTGGAGTGGAGGTGCTGAGCTGCACCCCCCTTTGTCTGTGTCCGTACCCATCACTACCTATTAGAACTGGGGCCAGCAGCCAGGACCCCGCATGTGGGGCCAGTGCCAGGACCTTAGGCCCAGCAGCTAGCCGGGGTCCAGGGCTGGTGGTTTAATATCAGTATGACACGTATAAGTGATATTAAGATAAGATAATTTTAGTGCTTGAAATTACCAGGACAAAGAAAAGAAAGGCCTAGACCTTTGACACATTACAGGATTGATAAGGATTTTAAGGACTAGTCGACTATCTGATAAAATTTGCTTTTTGGATAGTCGCGTCAACTAGTCACTTCCCCCCCTTGCTGCCTCTATTATATAGAGGCAGCAAAGGGGGGGAGGGAAGAGGGGATACTTCAAAGTGGCGGCGCTGCATGGAGCTGACCCTGGGGTGGCGTTTCAAAGGGAAGCGGAGCCCTCCTGGGAAACAATGGACCTGGCGATTGAGACCCTGAGCAACAGAAGCATGGGGCTGGGATGCCCAAAACCTGGGGGTGCTACAGCGTCCCCTGCACTCCTACTCCCTGCGCTTATGCTATATGTTTAGGAAAGTTAAGGTCAAGGAAATGAGCTAGCATGTTTTTTTTAAGTGTAGCTGCAGTGATGTTGATGATGGGATGGGGTAGTTGCTGAGTATTAAATTGAGTTGTACTTGGGGTTGTTAGCCCATCCTTGTGCCAGCATTGTGGTAGCCACACTGCTATTTTTGAGCACACTAACTTGAGGAAAGCAAGTGTGTGTACGTCTACATGGGGTGGATATTACATGTGCAGATGCAGACTGGAAGGTGCTGAGTTTGAGGGAAGAACATTGCACAGTCTTGGGCCACTCCTGAGAAAACCCTGTCCCCGACTTGTAGAGAGTTCCATTGTGTCCAAGGAGCAAAGTTTTCATCGTGGGTTTTAGGTGAACTTTCTGGAGATGCTGTCATTGGTGCTAGACACTCCAAAGAGGGGAGGACAAGGCAGAATAATGGCTTGGTTTCCTTTTCTGTGCTCACCAGCAGAACTGACCCAGGGCCAAAATGATTTGCCCTCCAAGTTGTTGGAGCTGCTCCTCTCGTATGTTTGTGTGAGGGTGCCTGCAGGCATTCTCGACTGAGTGAGCTGGAATTGTTCATGGGAGTCACGCTCCTGCGCAGACTCGCACAGGTGTGCAGCATGATTGAAGTACGTGGTGATTGCAGCCGTGTAAGCAAGGTCAGAGTTGGTTCCTCAGTCTTAAGAAAAAAGAATCCTCAGGAAATGTGGGTGTGCATATTAAAACTGCCCCAGTAGGCAGCTCTGACATGTGGGGCTGCCTGGCACAAGCACAGCACATAATAACACAAAGTCTTTGGCAGAGTTACAGGGCTAATCTTTATATAACTGTTCCCGAACAACTCTTCTAATGTACTAAGTACAAACAAGCTTTCCATCAACATTAGGCTGCATGCAGATCATCCTGTGTCACCTGTTCCTACTGAAGAAACACTATCTCCATGGCAAGGAAAACCTCATTCTGCATTGTAGCTGATTCTCCCCAAATGATCACTCAGAGTATTAATGAAACATGGGCTTGTGATTGATTTTAATGCCATTTTGTGATTTTTTTTGTGGGGGAAGGGGAGAACTGAAGGGATGTTAAAGTCAATTTTTAACTTCTTTCTTCCGTAGGTTGCTTCCTAAACCAGTTTATCAAAATGCATGGAGCAGAAATGGTCTTGTGGTTAAGGCCTGGCCTGACATTTCTTCTTGTGGAATGTTAGGCTAATCGCATAAGCACTCCTTGCCTCAGTTTCCCCTCTGTAAAATGTGACTGATACCCTTCCTTTTATCTGCCTTGTCAGATTTGTATGTAAGCTCTTTGGGGGCATGCATGACCCTTCTCCTTGTATGTGTTTGTACAGCACCTAGCACAAAGGGGCCTGATCTCAGTTGGGGGGTCCCTTTAAAACATATAGTAGTAATCATTGTAGTAATAATGCAAGTAATGATCATAACAGAAAGAAGAAAATAAAACCTGAATCTCAAGATAAGGGTGTGAACCTGAGCAGACTGTACTAAGAGGTTTCCTGCCCTTTATCCCAAATGTTCAGTCAGGTGTTAGCTACTTCTTTTGTTAAGTGTCTTATCTCTTTATGTAGTCACACAATATTTCCACATTTGTAAACTGGATTTAGTTCCACGGCTCAGCCATCTTCACCCGTAGTCTAGTCTAAAGTTCCCTGATTTGGGTGCTCTTTTTACTTGGTATCATGAAGCCAAAAATATATGAACTGCTGCACTGAAGAACCATGTGGCAAATGTATAAAATCATGCAAGTTTCTGAAAGCTGGAGGAGTGCCATAATTTTGTTGGCAATGGAGCTTATTCTTCTTTTTCCCTTTGAGCTGGGCCTGCATTCCACAGACAAAAAAAACCTTCATGGAATTTTACCAGCATCAGATTTGATTGCCAGCGTGAGGATTTTCCACTGGCAGCAGGTCCAAGAGGGACATCGCTTCTTCCTCTATATCCAGTGAAAGCATACTACTGGCTGGCCCTAGGGGCAGCCCTCCTGCTACAGAGTCCTCAAATGCATGCTGCAAAGCGCTGCCTCAGAAATGGACTTGGTAGATTCGTGGAGCAATCATTAAAAAAAGTTAAATACAGAGAGGAGAGGTTCAGATAAATGGTATTTGCAACCCCAAATAGCTCAGAAATCATGAGTCACCCCTTCCCTCCCCAGGCCCACTGATGTGGGTGTACGGGCATGGAAGGACAAAGAAGGCAGTTGCCCCAGGGCCCAGTGATTCAAAGGGACTTGCGGCTCCCGTCCACCACACTGGTTACTGAGGCAGTGGTGGCAACCAGAGCCCTAAGTGTGGCTCTGAGGACTTGGGGAGCGGGGCTCTGAGCTGGCTGCCCCAGCTTGCCTAGGGGCCTACAGAATCTTTCACTCCCCTATCCCTCCCCATGAGATTGGTTTAAAAGATGAGATTTTTAAAAATATATAATTTTGGTGTCCTTTTTATTTGCTGCCTTGGATTTTGAGTCTCTGGCGTATCCTCCTCTTACATTTTTAAGATTTTCTCTTCCAGCATGGGGGCTAGGAATTTACTTTTATTTTACATGAAAGCTCAGATTCTTCCCTAATCACATGCTTCCAGGAGCAAGCACTGTAAGAAGAACTTCAACTATTGCAAGACTCGCAATAAGATCACAAGCATTGGCAACATTGGAAATGGCTTCGCTTCAGCAAGAGAGAATCAATAAGGTAAAATTGTTAATTAGTCCTGGACAAATGAGGGCAGTATTCTTGCCAGCATGTTAAGGAAGTATGGATTGAGGAATGAACTGTAAGGTGGATAGAAAGCTGGCTAGATTGTTGGGCTCCCAGGGTAGTGATCAATGGCTTGATATCTGGTTGGCAGCAAGTGTCAAGTGGCATGGCCCAAGGTTCAGTCCTGGGCCACGGCTACACTGCCGTGCTTTTCCGGAAGAGGATATGCAAATGAAGTGCTCATTTGCATATCTTCTTCCGATTCTTTTTGCAGAAGAGGTTTTTGTGCAAAAAGGTCCCATACTGACGCCACCTTTTTGCGCAAAACCCCCCTTTTGTGCAAGATCCCTTTTTCCTCAAAAATTGAGGTGTACAGGATCTTGTGCCAAAGGTGTTTTTTGCACAAAAAGGTACTGTCTACATGAGGCTTTTTTGTGCAAAAACCTCTTCCTCAAAAAGAATCGGAAGAAGATATGCAAACGAGCGCACTATTTGCATATCCTCTTCTGGAAAAACACGGCAGTGTAGCCATAGCCCTGGCGCTGGTTTTGTTCAACATTTTCATTAATGATCTGGATGATGGAAGGGACAAGAGGTAGATACACTGAAGGGTAAGGAGAGGGTCCTGAATGACCTAGACAAATTGGAGGATTGGACCAAAAGAAATCTGATGAGATTTAGCAAGTCAAGTGCAGAGTCCTGAATTTAGGATGGAAGAATCCCAAGCACTGCTACAAGCTGGGTGCCAAGTGGCTAAGTGGCAGTTTTGCAGAAAAGAACTGGGAGTTACAGTGGACAAGAAGCTGGATGTGAGTCAACAATGTGCTCTCATTGCCAAGAAGGCTAATGGTATATTGAGCTGCATTAGTTGGATCACTGCCAGCAGGTAAAGGGAAATGACTATTCCCCTCAATTCGCCACTGGTGAGACCACATCTGGAGTGTTGCATCCAGTTCTGGTCCCCCCACTACAGAAAGGATGTGGACAAATTGGAGAGCATCCAGTGTTGGGCAACAAAAATGAGTACGGGATGGGGCACATGCCTTATAAGAGGAGGCTGAGGGGAAGCTACATAGTCGGCAGAAGAGAAGAATGAGAGGGGATTTGATAGCAGCCTTCAGTTACCTGAAGGGGGGTTCCAAAGAGGATGGAGAGAGGCTGTTCAGTGGTGACAGATAATAGAACAAGGAAAAATGGTCTCAAGTTGCAGTGGGGGCGTGCTAGGTTGGATACTAGGAAAAACTATTTCACTTGGAAGGTGGTGAAGCATTGGAATGGGTTGCATAGGGAGTTGGTGGAATCTCCATCCTTAGAGGTTTTTAAGGCCTGGCTTGACAGAGCCCTGCCTGGAATGGTTTAGTTGGGGTTGGTCCTGCTCCATCACATCACTCTGCTGCTGTAGTTATTGATGTTTGAGCCAAAGAAAAGGTCAACAAACTAGATGGGAGAAAAGAGATGGAGGGGTGATATATATATATAGAGAGAGGTGGAGGGGTGATATATATTTAATCCCCTTGAAAGTGTCGATATTTTTTCTTCTCTTTCACTATCCTGCTTACTCCTTTTTTATTTTTAACTATAAACATTTTCTCCAAGGGTGCTTTTTTTTAGGATGGGGTGACTTGTTGCATTTTTAAATCAGTCATGTGTTCAACTGCAACAGGAGAATGCTATTTGAGTCATTTCCAAAATGAAGTGTTTTTTTTAAGTTGAAGTGTTCCAATAATTTTAAATTGTTCTGCATAGTGCATGCCCAGAACTCTGAGCCTTTCCAAATGCAGTGCTTCACAATTTTTTTAAAGAGCACTTCATTTTGGAAGTGAATAGGGTGTTCTGGGCATGTGCACAGTAGACCAATTTAGGTTTCCTAGATTGCTTCAATAATTTGAAGAGTACTCCAGTCACTTTTAACTATTTCCCACTACCCATGCCTGTAACTCCATTCATTTCTGAACTGAAGTAATTTTATATTTAGGGCAAATCCTGCTATTCAGTTGAAATTATTCTATGCTGCATATTAACATATCCCTAATTCAATTTGTTTTATGTTTAATGCAGTATTTCTCTGAAAAAAAACTATGTAACACACAGTGCCATAACATTACAGTAACATTTCGATTACCAAGCATTTCCTGTTATCTGAAATGGAGTCATGTCCCTGGTATCAGTTCATTGCATAGAAAATTCCCTTGATTAACTAAAACTTAGGTCATCCACATTTATTCAGTGTTCCACACTCACACATGAAGATCATATTTGTACAATGATTTTATATCCAGGGATCTCAAAACACTGAAAACGTTTAGGAATTAAAACATACAACACACCATTGTGGCAGGCATATTATTGTCCCTGTTTTACATGTAATGAACTGATTTACCAAAGAGCTGCCCTGGGTTCCATGTTCCAGTCAGGGTGGCCTGGGGGTTAGCACCAGCCTCAAGGATTGGGTCCGCCCCCATGCTCTCCTGTGGTGGTGGGAGCAGCAGGAAATGGAGTAACCCAGCCCTAGCCTGCTCCACTCTGCCATCTCCCAACCAGGTCATCACACTTCACCTCAGCAGCAGGAAGCGGAGTAATTCAGCCCTATCCCACTCCACTCGCCTGAGCAATGTGTCTGGGAGCTGCAGGCTGGGTCTGGGTCACTCCATTTCCTGCTGCCACAGTGAGTGTGTATGTGGGAACCTCCTGTTGCCAATGCCAGGCCCACCAGTAATCTCCCAGATTGCAACACTCAGGGAAGGAGGCTTGGGAGAATGGATGCAATGGGGTTCAGAGGAGACAGGAAGATGCAGGGTGGAGCAGTAGAGGTGAAGGGCTTGGTTTGGTGGTGGGGGAGGAGCGGAGCAGGGGCAGACTGGGGGACAAGCCCTGCCTGGGACAGAGGAATGGTTGTCCTGGGCCCTGCACCCCACTTGGGATGGTCCTGCCAAAGATCATTCAGTGGCAGAACACCACAACAGTCAGCAATCTTCACTGCCAATCCATTGTGCTAACTGCGGCACCAGACTAAGTGTTGAAATGACTAAGTGAAAAAGTGACAGCATTCTACAGGGACTAGTATTCTGGGAATGAGTTTCTGTGGTTGATGGGGTAAGATTTTAGTGATAGCAACAGCACCTACTCACAGACATGATGTCAGCCGAGCCCAGTGCTCCTGGAAACAAGTGCTCCTGGTGCCCCAAAATAATTAGTCTTTGTCTTTAAAGCAGCCCGTTATTTCAAAATATATTTCAAAATAATGGGTGTGCTATTCTGGCATCCCTGTAACCCTTGTTCCACAAGGGTTAAGGGATGTTTTGGACTAGCACTTTATTTCGAAATTACCTCAAAATAACCTACACAATTTGCATAACGCAAATTGCGTAGCTTATTTCAAGGTAACGGTGCAGTGTAGACACACCCAAAGAGAGAAAAAGCTACTTCAAAGAGAAGAGATATGAGCTCTGCTGGTAGAATATCATGCCCTTTTCTCAGGCCCCAGTCTCTCTCTCTCTCTCTTTCTTTTCATTTTACTCTTAATCGGGGTGTAATTTGAACTGGGGTGCTACCGGAATGTTCCTGCCATAATGGGAATACTCCAGTCAGCATGACCACACAAACACACATGCTGTGTGAATGACCCCACTTTGTCCTACCAACTGGGGATCCTCCATGAAATGTGCATACCCACAAGGTCATGCTGTGCAGAGGATGCCATTTTGAGAACCAAATAACATCCTGCATGTGACCAAAGTGGCGGTATATCATTCTGGCATAATCCATCCCTGCTACAGCACAGCCTTAATTCACATTTCCATAAAAGAATTTCTAAGAAATAGGAACATCTTGTTCCAGGGAGGCTCTTTGCTGCCTTAGCTAATTAAAGCTTAACAGTAGGGCAGCATCTTGCTTTGCTTTGCAGTCCGCCTAATGTCTTATTCAATCATGATCCAGGGTTAACAATATTGGAAGGTGGCACAGTTTCCATTGTTCCATATTTAGCATAACTTTTTAGTATATGATTCTCCGTCTCCCATAATAAGAATTAACAAGGAATGAAGTACGTGTGCATGCATTGGATTAGATGGAGCACAGGGACTCTTTTCTACTCCCAGAGAACACTGTTATTCTAAGACTGACTTCACTGGCCAAAGGAGGATTATGCCAGCTCAACGATATTATGTGGTGTAGAGCCACAACAGCAGATTGTAAAACAAACCCCTCCCTATATCCAGCAGAGGAGACATGCCTAGGACATTCCTGTGCCCCAGCAATTCCTATCTGCCATGGCAGCCCTTTAAGTCCAAAGGCTGGTGTCACAAGTTAAAGCACCTGGGGACCAAACCAGAACAGACCACAGATTCAGGCGATCTCTGAAAATAGCTTATAGCCCTCTTTGCACTGCCTGCTTTTCAGCTTCACTGTGTACTTCTTAACTGAGGCTGAGAATCTGGCCTAGAAAAAATATTTACTTAAAATAGTGACTATTGATTAGTAAGTGGTGGAGATTATTATTGCTAATTTATCATTATTTTATTGCAGGTCACTGTAATTACTAATATGGTTTACATTTCCAGACACAGTAATTCATGTACCGTCCCAGGAAACTTTCAGGTATTGGGTGGTTTTCTCTTCACCAAACATGCTCGGTTCCCTTGTATTACAGAGATGTTTTTGAAGTTTAGTCTTTGAGAAGAATGATGATCTTCAGGGACAAAACATACCTTTAGAGTAGGGGTGGGGAACCTTCTTTGGGTCAGGGGCTGCTGACCCACAAAAAAATCAGTCGGGGGCCCCTTACTAAGGCAGTGAGGCAAACCCCAACAGAAGAAGAAAGACATTATCCACATTCCCCTCACACACCAGAGTCTGGGGGGCCCAGGCTAGTAGTTTTTGTGCGCTCTAGTCTCACGGGAGATGGCAGGGGGCTGGAGCACTAGTGTGGGGTCCCCAGTGCTGGGAAGAGCCCTGAGCCTCAGGGGCTGAATCCAGGCAAGCTGGGAGCTGCATCCGGCCCTACTTTAGAGGGAAGAGTCATGTACAGCAAGTAGTGGTGATGGAGGTTCAGTGGATAGTGCTCTTCTCTCTGAGTCGATGTGCTGGCATGGTAGGGATTCTAAGTCATTGGCAAGTGTCATCTTTTGGAAAGGTGTAGATATGGGGTCCTGACTATTTGTGGATATTAAAGAGCCATGGTCTAGTACTTTTCAAAGGAGGACAAGTGTTATCTTGTGTCCATACTAGGCGAGCATATTCTCCCTACTTACCTGGAATTTCAGTTGTGTAAAACATACTCCTTCAGAGCTATTGAATGAATGTGTATATTGTATTCCACCTCAGATGTTGCTGAATTTCATTAGCTACTATAGAACTTCATAGATATATTATTTGTGAAGCACTTGGGGATCCTTGGGAAGAAAGCACTGTGTGTAAATTAAAGATATAATATTAATGGGTTGTTACAATACTCTGGGCTGAACATTATGAGATGTAAAATAAGACACACAGGAATAATCTCCCCACAGTTAAGAAGAAACAAGGAGAATTTTGCTTCCTCCCTCAAATAATAATTTTAAATCTAAATAGTATGTAATAGTGTTCCTAATGGATTTTTTTCATAGCAACATTAAGACAATGTTATACCCAAGATTTATTTACTGATCACTTGACCTTTAAAACATATCTACAGTTACAGAGAAACAGAAGCAAAACTTACTGTGGGATATCTTACACTTAAATGTATAGAGCCTGATTTTCTCTTTACTCAGACTGTTTTTATGCTAATGGAACTCCATTGATCTCAGTGGAGTTGTATGTGATTTACCTCGGTATAAGTGAAATCTGTGTCAGGCATAGTTTCCTTCAGGATTTCATGTGTAAAAAGGAGTACTTGCTCATACAGTCATGTATTATCATTCATCCTTGTACCTGTCCAGTTAGCCATAGATCCATCCAAGCATAAGATATAGTGTAGGAGGATTTTCATTCTGCAAGATTAAATCTTCAGTTAAATGAATCTAAAGTGGCTTAGGGCGGGTCTGTCAGGCTATCCTGTTAGGAGTATGTTTCTTTAAAAAAAAAAAGATGTGCAAACCTATTTTCATAAGACTATATCCACAAAGTAATAAGAAATCCATTTATTCTACACTGGTTTGCTCAAATTTCTTAGTAACAGATCCTTTTTGGAAATTATTGGTGGTGCTCAAATTTGACCTGGCATGATTGAAAGGGAAATACGTTAATTAGGAGTAATTCGGGTAACCCAATATAGTTACAATTTTGTAAAACTGGTGTATGAGAGATCCAAATCAGTCTTTTTTTTTTTTTCTGTCCTGTAGGTCCACCAGGCCCAGTACAGAAACTTAGCAGGGTCAAAACACATGCACACGCACTCTCAGTTAACCAGTACCTGCAATTAGTCAACAATGTGGAGAATTACAGGTGTAAAGCTGCAGAATATTAACCTGAAACAAAGTTCAGGTTAATAGGAGTCTTACATCCTTAAAAGACTCTTAGGCTTCGTCTACACTGCAGGGGTTTTGCGGAAGAAGCCCTCTGGTCTCTCAATTTTCTTGTGCAAAAGCACACTTGAGGATTTTTGTGCAAAAACCGTTGTTTTTGCGCAAAAACCTTGTAGAGTAGACGTAGCCTTAGTGTTTTATTTAAAAACCATCTGAATTTCTGATTTACTTTCCCACAATTTAGTTGCAGAATAAGAGAACTTGCTGCAAAAATGCTGCTGGAATCTACATACCATTTGTGATACTTTCCATTAAAAAAAGTATTTAATCATATATTTTCTATGGTGGACCCAGAATACAGGTGTCTTTAGTAGCTGATTAGTGAGAAATACACATAGCAAATCTCCTCTCACTTTTCATCACTTGTTTTGTTTTGGTTAATCTGACGGTTTCAATGGCTTTGAAAAAATGCAAGTGGACACAGACCCAGGGTATTAATTTTAGACCATTTTTATTCACAGTATATAGAGGATTCTTTTTATTCTTGAACAACAGTGGTTACAAAAGCAAAAGAAGCACTAGTTATACCTATGGCATCTAGCCCTGCTTCATGGCATCTATTGAAACACAGCCCTGTCTTCAAATTCCAAAGACCCCCAATTAATGCTTTCGCCTGGTCTACACTAGAAAGGATTTGCTGGCATAGCTATGCCGCCAAAACTTAAGTATTGACTATGCTTACATGTCATGCTATTTTATTTTATTCCCACCATAAAGATGTTCAACTCTGTTGATAACTTGTCTGTGATAGTCACCGCCTAAGGCAGGTGTCCTAATGTTTAGTCAGAACCTCAGTCTGAGTGCAGATGTCTTAGGTTTGTCCAAATGCAGAAGTTTCACTGATTTAGTTGAACTGTGTGTGAACACTAACAGGGGTTTAAACCTGATTTTCCTGGGTCTAAACTAATATGTATGTCCACACACAGAGTTGTACTTGTAGATAAAACAATGCATTTGGGGTTTTCCTGCCAGATAAGAATCCATTCTCTACCATCACACACAAGGAGGATTGTTGCCTTTAAGACAGTAGGTTTGATGATGTGGCAATTCATCATAAGCAACTACCCTGCCTTAGTGCCTCTTTGGTGGGATATAGCCGCAGCAGCTGACCTTTCTGATGCCATGCAAGATATTTTATTTCTGCAAAGCTGTTAACTTAATTTCTCTCATAAACTGATAGAATGTGAGACTCCAGACCAATGAATATTTCAGGATTTTTAATTGAATGAATTGTTTGGTTACTGCCTTGCATGATTTGTGCACAAAACCCATTCTTTGCAAATGTAAATTGAAAGAAGAAATTTGTATGGACAATAGAACTTGCTGGGGGGAAAAAAGTGAACCACTCACATTTTGGGGAATTAAAGTGCCGAAGTTGTTTTTCTGCAATTCATAGAGGTATATTAAAGTTTGGACCTCCCTGGTCCGGCACCCTTGGGAACTGGCCAGTCCTGAAGGAAGGAGTTTGCCAGACTAGGGAAGGTCAGCCCCCCTGCTGACAGACTCTGGGCTCTCCTAGCATCTGTGAGCAGATAGCCAGGCTCCCCTGCCCCAGACCATTGGGCTCCCAGCTTTGTGGTCAATCCCATGGCCGCTGGGGCTCCACTGACCCAAAGCCACCAGGGATCTGCTGCTCTGTGGCTGTTAGGGCTCTGTAACCAGCCCTGGGGCTGCCGGGACTTAGCTGCTCTGGGTCCACTAGGGCTCTGGGGCCAGACCCAGGGCTGCTGGGCTCTACATGGTCCTGCCAGACCAGAGAGTCCCAGATCAGATAGGTTCAACCTATATTAATCTCCTGTGACTTCTCAGATAGTCACCAGAGAACAGTAAAAATATTTGGAAATGCTGAATGTTTTACAGATTTTAGCAAGAATGACTGAACAGTTAAATAAATCTCCCTTAAAGTGCACATTTCATTGTTTATTATTATGTATTTGTTACGCATGTGTCTAAAATGTTTCAATCATCCAATGAGAGAGAAGAATCACTATCATATGAGTGTGGCCAACCTCACTGTAAGAACAGCAGCTGATGTCAATGATTACAAATCCTGTAATGTGTCAAAGGTCTAGGCCTTTCTTTTCTTTGTCCTGGTAAGAGTCAAGCACTAAAATTGACTCTTACTATCACTTATACATGTCATACCAATATTAAACACATAGCATGAATAACAGTGACTAGCAAGTAGTTGAAGTAAATAGTCCACCTGAAAATGATTGGCTGTACTATTCAGCAAATACTCACAAATAATACATTGTCAGGATCAGTTTGCAAATGTTTTGCTAATCAAACTTGGGTAAATCCTTAACTGATATTATTAGTAGCTGACAGCTTGTTAAGTTCTAATAGGTAAATAAACACTTTAAAAAAAACACATACCTTGGTTGATTTTAATTGGCTTCGTTTTTACTCTTAACATACTTAGATATTAATTTGTTTCTAATTGTGAATGAATTAACTGAAAAATATCAAGGCATGAAAGAATACTTATTTCCATACATCACAGAAAGAGCAACAAAAAGAATCTAGAAACAGCAAACGTGTGTTCTGTGTTTGCATTCTGGCTACTTTGAAAATGGCTAAAACAGTTGTTTTAGAAATCTAGCTATAAATGGGTATACACACAAGTAAAGGATCATCTTTTCAATATTCACATAGACATAGTGAAAAGAATATTAAAAATAAAATAGTGCCCCCGGGATCAAAGGGGCATTATTTATATGGACCAGAGGACAGATTTTGGCTCTTGCTATGGAGGTATGCAAAGGAGGATGGCACTCACAAGATGTCAGAATCCTGCTGCTTGTTGTACCTGAGCACAAGGTCCAAGAGAGTCGTAGTACTGCCATCATCCCTACTATCACAGTGTAGGTGTGTGGCGCCATAGACTCCCTGAGGGCTAGAGGCAGGAACTGTCAGAGTGAAGACATTCTACCCTCTTTAAGGATGCTCCTCCAGCACTCCTGGACCCATTCTGTCTGCCTCTGCTATGAAATGCCACCAGCACTATCCACCTCACAACACAAAAATGCACACAAATACTATTCTCACATATACAACTTCAACTTACAACAATACAACTTCAAAGGAGACCTAAGTTTCAACCTTGTCCAAATTTCAGAGCTCAGTTTTAAAGCCCAGGTGTGAGTATGTATTAGTGTGCATGGGCTGAAGTATGTATAAAGACTAGCAATGCCAACATAGCCCTTAATAGCAGTGATTGTGGGTGCACTTAATACTTACAAGGATTTCTGACATTTTAAATCTTTCGAGGTGTAGTCACCTTTCAGTACCTGTGCAACATAACTCTCATTTAGAGTGGGACGTTTAGATTAGAACTCACCACTAAGTTTAATTGTTGTAGAAAGGAATGGGAATTGCCATATTTCAGTCTAGAAAACAATTACTTTGTTGTGACTCCATTAATTAAAAAAAATAGCAGTAATAGGTTTATAGTACAACACTGTACCCACCATTTTCCTTTGATTTGGACCCTGACTGCAGAAGCCTTTTTTCCCCCACTGCTAGTGCAAAATAACACTAGCAATATTAGGATGACATGAAGTTCAAGACAAGATAAAGGACTTCTGTGTGATTGGACACTGAGAGGTGCATGAGACCCCCTCCTTTCACTTGGCACTTCTCTTTTTATTCTTTGATTAAAGTCTTTTTCCTTTACTTACATCCTCCATTAAGATGTCTCAGTGTCATTTAGGGTGTTAATTGAGAGGAGGTTTAAGCTCATCAAGGCGATTATAAGTGATAGTTAAAAATTTCTATATATGGCCTATGCTGGAATCAGCACAGTAGGATGCCATTTTTCTTTTATCTAACTGACATTGGTAATAATAGATGAAATTATTACTAAATCGCAGCTGCAGAGATGATATCATGATTTTTTGTGTAATCTTTGATGAAAAATTAATTTTTGAGAGGGATAATTTAAAATGATTTAAATAGTATTATACTGAAGTCCTTGCTGGTAATTAACACCAATCTTGTCAGAAGTGAATCCACTTTTGCAGCTGTTTCTAAAGATACCTACAGTATTTGTAACTTTTCTGTGAGTAAAATTATAGTGTTTGGACTTTATTTTTATTGCACAAGGACCATTCAAAGAAAGGGATGTTAATAGAGAAGACTTTGTTCTCCAAAGGGCCCGAATTCTATGTTACAGAGGAAGGGCCTCTCTATATGTAGGTGTAATTAGCTATGTTCAGCATATAAGTAGACTTGTGTAGCTGCAAAGCAGACCTTATAAAGTATGTATATGTATGTGCCTGCATGTGTACACATGTATATCTATATCTTTATATGATAGCCACACACATACACACACACAACTTTATCTGCGAGGGGTTTAATTGGTTGAACAGATGGCTGATCAGAAATGCTTCTTCATCTTCATCAGGGACTCGTCTTTCTTTCTTTGCATCGACTTTCATCACAGTGGTAAAAAAGTGCTCTAACGAGAAACAGCTGAAAATAGATTTTTCTTTGGTACTTTCATCATGCTTTAAATGACAGAAGTGGATTTTTTGTCCTATATATAAAGACCTGCAGGAGGTTAAAAAAGGAAATATAGTGAAATCTAAATAGAAAAATTTGAATGAGAATATGGGCGAGTCTCAGATTATTCTTCTTATCTTCATATTTTACTTTCTTCTTTTTTAAAGTACATGCTGATTTTTGACAAGATATATAGTCATGGTTATTCACGCCGGCTACAGTACCTGCCAATCAATATTTCTTTTTCTCAAGTTTGGTGCAGAAAGGGGAAGGAAGGGACAGGAGCTGAAAGATGACACAATGGCTTAGAGGACTGTTACTTAAGGTATGTATTCATTAAAATAGTAGTTACATGGCTAGCTTCTGCTGTTTCTAATATTTTATTATATCCAAATAAAGTCTGGATTCTGTGTTCTTTAAAAAAGGAAACTATGTGCCTTATAAACAGTGTTCCTGGTTGAAGGGGGGGCATAATATGTATGCAGATTTGTAGTTAGCATTTATATTATGGACAAACAGATGATTTATCTTATTTTTAACTTGTAATACCAACACATTTGATACTTCTGTGAGCTTTAAACCTTTTCCAAACATATATTTAGCTGCTCAGCATCCTTGAGAGTATGAAGGTAGGTAAACTAAGTCACAGAGCGATCCAGTGGTTTGTAAATGTGTCTTTGATAAATAGAAGCAGAGCTCAGAGTAGAATTCAAGGCCATGGACATTTGCTCTCATCAGTAGTCCACGGTCCCTCCAAAGGATGATTTACAAAGGAAAAATAGCCCTTTGATATTTCCCAATATGTGGGAATTGAAAGAGGGGGAAATGGTGGTCTCAGGGTACCATAGTAACATGCCTTAATTCTTTCTTTTCTATATTGCAGGAGTTGGCAGAGCTTCTCCTACTGAGCTACGTCAAGGATCTTTCCTTATCCTTGATGTCTGGATTAGGAGAGTCTTTGGGAAGCTTTCCTGCTGAAATTGGAATGGAATAATGCAGCTATGAGGCAGGAATTTTTCTCAGAGTGCAATTCTGATGGCCTATCAAATAAGATGAGAGTTAAAGTCCTAGGGCCAGACAGGAAAAGAGATATAATCTTTAATGGTGAGAGTAATTCACCATTGGACCAATTTACCAAGAGTCGTGGTGGATTTTCTTTCACTGACAATTTTTAAATCAAGGCTGGATGCTGTTCTAAAAAATCTGCTTTAGGAATATTTTGGGGGACATTTTCACCCTGTGTTAGACAGGAGGTCAGATTAAATTATCGCAATGGTCACTTCTGGCCTTGGAATGGATGAATCTATGACCAAAGTTCCACTTCTGTCCTGCCATGGTCCCCAGTTCTACATTTTATCAAGGGATTGGCCATTGTTGTGGAGCTTCCCTGTGTGGAGCTGCAAATATTCAGTTATCCAATGGAGAACTGGAGGATGAGGCTAGAGAGAAGAGTAGTCAATCTCTTGCAAATCAAATATATATTATGTGTAAGTGGAAGACACAGATAAATCGAATGGTGTACTCCACTGTTGAGTCTAATGCTAAAAGAGAGAGACAAGGCCATTCATACACTGTCTGCTCTTTTAACCTCTGTTTGCTGATTACCTTGGAATGGCTTGGAGGTGTAGAAAGATGAGTGACCAAGAGGGCTACTGCCCCACAACAAAACTATGACTGGAATCATGGTCATCTCCTCTGGGCCTGTTAAACATGCCAGCCAAAGTGAGGCACAAAGGAATGTCCCTTCCTTCTTTCCACACAGCGGTTATCACAAGAAGAGGATGAGGTTTATGTGCTGGAGGAAGAATGGAAGGATGCCCAGAATAAGAACAGCATCTTTAGATTTCTGAGCCTTCCTGTTCAATTCCTGTGACCCACTTGTTTGCAGGCTTTGAAACCCTGATAAAAAGGGTGTGGGTTTAGGGGGAGGTAATCTTGGCTCAGGAGGTCCAGCAGATGGTGTTGGCAAATGGAATTGTAGGCTCCTGCAGTGCAGTTCAACACTATGGAGGTGGCAAAGGGAGCAACAAGGTCATGGAAAGCAGCTGGTGGCATATATATTCAAGTTGGCTCTTGTGAGCAATCAAAAGCAGTCTAGTAGTGAAGTGTGGAATATAGCTTAAAGTAAATGAACCAGCTCTGTATCCATGCCCTGTATTATGCTACTGTGGGAACTCACAAAGGGCGGAGGATGTTGCAGGCCATGAGATCCTCAACACAGTCTCATATTGATCACTAATTTGTTGCCAGATAAATCTCTCTTAATTCAAATCTGATCTCACAGATCATGCAAAAGCTTGCACCTCTTCATCAGCGGAGGCAGGTGGAGTCTGCTGTCTGCAGTACATTGATCTCCATTCTGTTCATCTGTGTGGGCCTGATTCTAATTTCAAAATGGAGCACATCCAGGGCAGGTATACACTAGGAAATTATTTTGAAATAACTTGTTATGAAATAACTCCCAAAATACCTATTTCAAAATAGCATGTCCACATGACTGGGAAGCTTCAAAATTAGTCCGAGGCAGGCTCCCTTAGGGTGCACCTACATAGCACCCTAAACTAAAAATAAGACATGCAATTTGTATTATTCAAATTGCATATTTTATTTCAATTGAATTTCAAAATAGCTTATTTTGAAATTTGGCAGATCTACACAGTGCCAAATTTCTAAATAGCGTGCTATTTCAAGCCATCCCTTATCCCTCCTGCAACGAGGTTTACCAGGATGACGAAATAGCGCACCTGTTATTTCGAAAATTAATTTGAAATAATGGGAGGCTTGTGTAGATACAGGGTAGCTATCCTGGGCTACTTCCGGTACCCCAAAATAGCCGTGCAGTGTAGACGGACCCTTAGTGTGGACGTGCTACCTCAACTTAGAGCCCCAGGAAGCAGTGGGGAGTAATTACTTTGAATGACTCTGGGGCATAGTTATTTCAAAATGGCAGCAGTGGAGCATCCACTCTATTGCTATTTCAAAATAACTACTTCTAAATAAGCGTTATTCCTTGTGGAAAGCAGGAGTTGCTATTTCAAAATAACCAGCCCCTTATTTTGAAATAACTGGCTTGGTAGTGTGGATGTTCTGCTTGTTATTTCGAAATAAGGTGTAGACCAGGGCCTAGAGTATCTCCACTGGCACTATACTAGAGAGATTAGAATTAGTCCTTCTCTCTCCTGCTCTTTTTATTTGGAGGGGAGAGTGAACGGATGTGATGGCCAGTCCATCGCTAGGTTAAATATAGTGAAAGTAGGTCAGGAAATTCATAGCAATTGCTTCTCTTAATAAGGGAGTAGGTAGTGTGAGGAGTGTGTGGCTCGGGGCTAGAATACTGTGGGCATGAGTTTATTCAAATCACTTCACACAGTGTTGTCAATGTCCCTCAATCCTGAAGTACAGTATCAGTCACAGCTGTGGACCAACTACACACTAACAAAGCTGATTAATTGAATAGTTTTTCATCTTGTGACAAATATCTACTAAAGAAACTAAAACAAGCCAACCCTCCCCTAAGGCCCCCCCCCCCCAAAAAAACCTTTCCTTTCTGGGGATGAGCTCCTTCCTGAGTTTCTCAGCCTTGAGTAGCCCTCTAAATGTTTTCTGCCATTCACACTTCTGTTCCTAACTTCCCATCTCATGCTGACTGTCTTTCTGGCTAATGATGGCAGGATGAGATGCTCTCTGATGCCTCTGGACACTATTTCACATATGGTCAGACTGGGTCATTATGAAATAACACAGGGTGCCCTTTACTTGCCAACAACTAAGCATGTTGCCTCCAGGGCTCTAGGGTTACTCTACACTAGGAAATAAGGTCAAATCTAACATGGTTGATTTCTGGGCACCCAATTTTGAAAAGTCGAGGGTCTGTGTCCTCGCTACAGGCAAGAATCGAGTGTTTTCTGAAGTAGCATGTCCCTATTATGGAGCCTGCCATTGATTGAGAGAATGAGACACTGTGGGGAGCTTGAAAGTCTGGGGTATGCTTCTGGTGTCCACTGGGTCCAAAACTTGGCAGCAGATGGTTAGAGGGGCTCCTGTTAGCTGTGTCCCATAAGGTAGTCCTCCAGTCCCTCCCCCCTCATGTGAGATAAAGGGGACATGGTATGCTTGCACCTTTTGGTGCCCTGGTTGCCTGCGTGGATGCCAGAGCACTGTGAGCATGGAGCATGGTGCGCTGGAAAGCATCATCATGCTCATGGGTGTCATGGGGCACCTCACGGTGCTGCACTTTGACTGTGTATGTACATTCATTTGCCAGGAAGAGGATGAGGATGAAGTTCGGAGTGGCACAGAGGCCCTGCTCAGGCAAGCTCTGGCGCTCATGCTAGCGCAGCCACCAGTCAATGCTATGGATACAGTGCAATGCCAGCACCATATTGTGATACAGAGATGGGATGATCAGCAGTGGCTTCAGAACTTCCGCATGCAGAAGACCACATTCCTGGAACTCTGTGAATGGCTTGCCTCTGCTCTGAGATGACAAGATATCCCCATGGGACCCAGTCTCACCGTGCAGAAACACATAGTAATTGCTGTCTGGAAGCTTGCTGCACCAGACAGCTCCAGGTCAGTCACGAATCAGTTCAGGGTGGGGAAATCTACAGTTGGAGCTGTTATCATACAAGTAGCCAAAGTCATTAATAACATCCTGCTATGGAGGGTGGTGTCTCTGGGGAACGTGGACACCATAGTGGATGGCTTTGCCGTAATGGGCTTCCCTAACAGTGGTGGGGCCATAGATGGAACACTCATCCCCATCCCAGCCTCCAACCACTATGCCTTGGAGTACATCAGCCACAAGGGATACTTCTCCAAGGTGCTGCAGGCGGTCATGGATCTCAAGGGCCACTTCACCAACATCAATATGGGATGGGCGGGAAAGGTTCATGCTGTGTGCATCTTTCAGAACTCCCGTCTCTTCCAAAAGGTGCACACAGGCACTTTTTCCCCTAGACTGGACAATCAGAGTGAGAGTGAGAGGTGGCATGCCAATAATGGTCCTGGGTGACCCAGCCTACCCCTTGTTTCCTAGCTCATGAAGCCCTACACGGGCAGCCTAGATCCTAGCAAGGAGGAGTTCAATAATAAGCTAGCAAATGCAGAATGGTGGTGGAATGTGAATTTGGACATTTAAAGGGGAAGTTCAGGAGTCTCCTGACCCACTTAGGCCTCAGTGAATGCAACATCCCCTTTGTGATGTCAGCCTGTTGTGTGCTCCATAATCTGTGTGGGAACAAAGGGGAAATTTTTCTGAGACAGAGTGCCTAGCCAGAGACTTTGAGCAGCCAGACACCGGCACCATAAGCAGAGCATAGAGGGGCAGTGTGAATCAGAGATGCCTTGAAGGGCAGTTTTGTGCAAGCCCAGGTTTCAGACTCTTCCCCGTGCCTCCTGCATCCTGAGGGCCTGTAGTCTCCGGCTCATCTTGAGTTCCTGCCCCTGGGAACCCTGGAGGTGGAAGCCATGGTGTGGGAGGAGGAGGGACTCGGGGTGTCATCGGGGCGGGCGGGATTCTGGGAGGTGGTCACCACGCACTGCGTGACAGTGGTCAGGGAGGAAAACATCGTCTCATGCTACCTCAAGAGCTGTTACCTAGCAGCTCTCTTCTGCCGCTCCGTGCTCTGGTTCTGGTGCTCAGCCCGGATCTCCTGCATGAGGAAGTTCATGCAGTCCATTTACTCATGGAATATCTCTTCCCTTGTCCGCTTTCGCCTGTGGATCTGCTCCAGGTAAGCAGATGCTGTCGGAGGGCGAGGATGCATGGAGCTGGCAGCTAGCCCAGCTGCAAAGGAAAGTTACAAGGGCAGACATTACAGGAAATACATTGTGTGAAGCCTACCCCTAATCTGTTAGTGTACACTGAAGGTGTCTGTAAAGACAATGGGGAAATGTTCCATGCAAGGCCAAATGTTAGCTTTAAAGTGGGCACTTGACAGCAGGTTCCCAGACGTCTCAGGGGAGCATTGGGACAAACTCGAGCCAGGCAGGCATGGGAAGGGGCCAGCCAGGGCTGGAGCCTTCAGGCAGGAGGGAGTGGCGGCAAAGGGCAGCTTCCCTATATGTCCAGCACACACTGAGTCCACTTCACAGGGCTTTCCAGGAACACTGCTACTTTCTCAGTCAGGGCAGCAGCCTTCAGGTCAGGAGTGGGGAAGGGGGAAAGGGACTGAGTGGCTTCCCACTGTGCCCAGCAGATGCTGGGTTCAGTATATGCAGCCTCCTAGGGACACTGCTGCTTTTCCTGCCCACAGAGTGGGTGTATGTGTGAGCAGCACACTCAGCTTTCTGGAGAGAGTGCTTCTTTTCCTGCCCACAGAAAGGGTGGGGGATGTAAGCGGCCTCCCAGGGAGAATGCTAATAGGTTCCCCTCCTCCTCCTCCCTCCTGATTGCCATGTGAGATATCAGTCTTCTCCAATCACAGCGCGTAAATGGGAGTGAATACTGACTGAATGTGGCTATAAACCTGGGCTGCACTGCTTTGTGGTTCAATGACACCAGACCAGTTCCTGGTGGTGTGGGAAGGTGTCCTACTGTGGAGGACGGCATAAGGCTGGCCTCCCCAAAAGAATTGAAGAGTTCCTATGTGAAAGCTTCATGAAGCTGTGCAGACAAGACTTGTGCTCCATCTGCAGACACATGAACAAGCAGTTCTGCACCCCTCACATTGTGTAGGCAGAGAGCAAGTGCACCGCATCTCACGCCCCATTGCCTGAACCCAACTGCAGTTAGACAAAGTTTGTGAACTCACTAGAAGTGCCCTCCCTGGGGTTGTTGATGGCCTGGGAGACGTTCTGGGAGGGGTGTGGGGGACCAGCTCTACCGTCATGACCAGCTCCTGGCTGTTGGGTATCAGCTGCTGGCTAGTTTCCTCCTGCCCCTCCACCACCCTGCTTTCCTTCTGGCTGACCCCAGGCATCTCTTGGCCCGACTCCACAACCACGTTGGCAGAGCTTCCTTCCCTCCCCCAAATGGCATCCAGCTGCTCATAGTAGCAGCAGGTGTGGGGTACAATATAGGCGATTTCATCACAGGACCTAAACCACCACATCAGATGCTCATACAGCTGCACATCCACTAATGTGATCTATGCCATCAAATGCCAGCAATGCCCCCCTGCCATATATATTGGCCAAACTGGACAGCCTCTATGTGAAAGAATTAATGGACACAAATCAGATATCTGAAAAGGCACCACACAGAAACCTGTTGGGGAACATTTTAATTTTCCCTGGGCACTCACTAATGGATCTCAAAGTCACCATATTATTTCAAACCAATTTCAAAAGCCAGCTCAACAGGGAAGCTACAGAACTTAATTTTATTTACAAGTTTGATACCTACAACAGAAGTCTAAACAAAGATGTTGGCTGGATGGCTCACTACATTTCACATCCTTTATATAAAAAAACCAAACAAAGGGTACTTAGAATGCATACTAAGTGCTCTTAACAGCTTCATTTAGCATAGACACTCTAAGGGTATGTCTATACTGCCACCCTAGTTCTAACTAGGGTGGCTAAAGTAGGCATTCGAACTTGCAAATGGAGCCCGGAATTTAAATATCCTGGGCTTTATTTGCATGTTCCCAGGCACCGCCATTTTTAAATGCCCCCGTAGTTCGAACTCCCTGCCCATGGCTACACACGGGACGGACTAGGTTGTTGGAATTAAAGCTCCTAATTCGAACTACCGTTACTGCTCCTGCAATGAGGAGTAATGGTAGCTCGGATTAGGAGCTTTAATTCGAACTAGAGCACAACATTTTCCCAAAGAACTTAAGTCTGAAATTTTTTTTGAAAATGGAAACATTCAAAAATTGAAAATGCTTTGACCGACCTCAAATGTTATATGGATATAGAATGGTTTCAAATCAGTGAGAAGAAAACAATTGTTTTTCATACTAGTCCTTTGCTTTAGTAAGTGAGTAAAACAGAAGTTCAGTGTGGTGTTTTAAGAATCAGTGATTCATCTTGAAATTCCATCTTCTAAAAAGCCAAAAATATTTTTAAAAATTACAGAAAGGAATTGTGGGTTTTTTAAAGTACAAAACTTGGCCCTCAGAAACCAAGCAATGTATGGACACCCAAGAAAAGATCAATGGAGTCTGTCTAAACTATCTGTTTTAACTTTTACCAAAACAATACTGAATTCATGCACTTTATAATAATAATATATGGAGATATACCTATTTCATAGAGCTGGGAGGGACCTTGCAAGATCATCAAGTCCAGTTCCTTACCCTCATAGCAGAACCAAGTACCATCCCTGACAGAGTTGCCCCAGATCCCTAAATGGCCCCCTTCAAGGAGTGAGCTCACAACCCTATGTTTAGCAGGCCAATGCTCAAACTGCTGAGCTATCCCTCCCCTCAATGGTGCTGGCTGGGGCGCAGCGGGGCTGGGCTCGTGGGCGAAGTGGAGGCAGCGGTGATGGGCGGCTCCCTGGGCGCGTGGCGGGGAAGCTCCGGCTGAGGCGGCGGTGGCGCTCCTCTTCCTGTGGCTCTGGCTCCAGTGGTGGTGGCTGTACCCAGCTGCAGTTTGTCTACTTACTATATGCAGTTTTTTCATCTTGCTTGGTCATTAAAATGAATGGCTTCTAGTTATGTTATATGATACCTTACTTTTTAAAGATGTGTTTTTATTTCACAGATATGCTTTTCTTTTTAACGTACTTGACTTGTGGATTTTTGAATGCCAAAAATTTATTAAAAATCTTATTTACTTTAAGTGGCATGTATAGAAAATTAAATGTATTACGGGGTATGTGGCAAGTACCTGTGTTCCCCTCAACCATATATTGTTGTTTTTACATGTTATTGTTCTGATTTACATTTGATTTGATCCATTCAAGAGACATTACATCTAAAAGTATGACAAGTAAGACAAAATATAAAAGTTCTGTATTTTCTATGGGGAAAGGGGAGAAAGGGAAATAATATGGTATTGTGCTATACTTAGGAACATTGGTTTACTGTGTTTATGATGGGGAAAATAGAAAAATGCATAACGTTTGACTGGCTGCATGGAATCTTACATTTAATACTGCTTCAGAATGGAAATCATGCAAAATTACTTGAAAATGGCTGTCAAGTGTTTGATTGTAGCACTATAGAATCCACAGGAAGAAAGAAAAGCCCACAAAACTTTTGAGAACAGTTCCAGCAACAGACCGGGCTGCTGTCTTCATACTTATGGTGCATTTATAAATGGGTTACCTTGTGCTTTTTTCTTTCATTTCCAAAGCCAAATTTAAAAGTTCCATATGGCAATTGAAATTGCAGGAGTAGAAAGTACACTGTTCTGAAATCAATTTGATTTGAGTTGACTTTATACAGTTTGAAAGACAGCTTCAGTATTTTGCTTTTTTTTTTCTGAATTTTGTCTTTTTGTGCCACCTCCCTACTCTCTGTGTATAGATGTGCCCATGTGGTGTGGAATTCTCTTCATTTCATCCTATGAAATTGTAGAAGGAGTCTGGTATTCTATTATTATTTTATTTATTTATTTGGTTATTGTGCCCAGAGACCCTAGTGCTGTACAAACACAGGACAAAAAGTCCCTGCCCCAAATAGCTATGTTCCTTTGCTAGGTGGAGGTTTCAGGACTGGATGGCCCAATGACAAAGCCCTGGCTGGGATGATTTGGTTGGGATTGGTCCTGCTTTGGGCAGGGGGCTGGACTCGATGACCTCCTGAGGTCTCTTCCAGCCCTAGGATTCTATGATTCTAGAACTGGTATAGAAAAAGCTGCATATTCCTATGGTAAAATTGGAGAAAGCTATCTGTTAGGGACATTTTATTACCTGGTATGGTACATATTTTTAACACATTTTTGTTGCTGTCACAAATATGCCAAGTATACATATTCCTCTTATACAAGGCATATGTATATGGAAAGTAAAATCACCATATAACACTGCTCTACAGCCAAAATGCTTCTGAAATAAATGTAGTCAAACTTTACTAATTCTGGGTCACTGAGAATGAAAATGATGCTTAAAATTGTTGATTGGCTCTAGTTTTCAAGATATGCTATTGGGTCAGTATATACGACCCTTGACTTGGGAATGGCGAAGGCTAAGTGAGTTATAAAGGAAAGGGATCTCAATTTAAACCAGAAATGACTAAAATACATCTTTGACTGGATCTATGAATAAATCTATGACTGGGTTTGGACAGTACTTGCTTTTTAGGCAAAACAATGAATGATGCAATCTGAAGCTGGTATTGCGTCATACATGATATGAATTGCATCATGTTATTCCTAGAAGTCATGGATGATGCAATCATAACGAAGCTTACATCACTCTGCTGAACAAATTGCCCTATATCAGCTCTAGAAATCATACAGTGTCGTGCTCTCTTATTTGTCAGTGTTTGATTTTGCAAAGGAACACATTTCTGTTTAGCCAAAGTGAGCAGAGATGCCTCGTACTTGTGTGAACAGTGCAGATAACTTCTGCTATGTTTGTGGTGAAGTGACTTTTGCATCACAAAAGCGCAGTATAACCACTATGGTTAAGAAAGCCTATCACCTTTATTTTGGCTGCAAAATTGGAGATCAGGACAAGAGGTGGGCCCCACACATATGCTGCAACACTTGTGCAACAAATCTTCGCCAGTGGTTGAACAGGAAAAGGAAATCTATGCCTTTTGCAGTGCCAATGATTTGGGAGAGCCAACAGATCATACCAGCAATTGTTACTTCTGCATGGTGCCTCCAGTTGGGAAAGGTGTGTCAAAGAAGAAAAAGTGGACTGTGCATTATCCAAACATTCCATCAGCTATACGCCCAGTACCCCATGGAGAAGGACTGCCGGTTCCTGATGCACCAAAATCATTCTCACTTGAGTCAGACGAGGAAGAGGAAGAGGATGAAACTTCTGGTCCTGAACCATCAATGTCACAGGACCCACATTTTCTCCCATCCTCCTCCTCTGAACCACACCTCATAACACAAGGTGAACTGAATGACCTTGTCAGGGATTTGGAACTACCCAAGAGTAAGGCAGAGCTGTTGGGCTCCAGACTATAGCAGTGGAATCTCCTGGCAGGTGATGTTAGAGTTTCCATGTTCCGTGACTGTCAAAAGGATCTTGTCCCATTCTTCTTCATGGAAGGTGATCTTGTAGCCTGCAACAACATCGATGGTGTGATGGCAGCCCTCAACATCGTTCACGATCCAGATGAGTGGAGACTGTTCATTGATTCATCGAAGACGAGTCTTAAAGCTCTTTTGCTGCATAATGGCAATGTTTTGCCATCAATTCCAGTTGGTCATGCAGTCCAGATGAAGGAAACCTATGACAACATGAAACAACTTTTGAGGTGCATAAACTATGACCAACATCAGTGGCAGCTTTGTAGCGATTTGAAGGTTGTTGCTCTCTTGCTTGGTCTGCAGGCTGGATACACAAAGTACTGCTGTTTTCTCTGCGAATGGGATAGTCGTGCAAGAGATTCCCACTACATCAAGATAGATTGGCCACTCCGACAGTCATTGGAGCCTGGGAGGAAAAGTGTTCAGCATCTACCACTTGTTGAATCAAGGAAGATTTTGTTACCACCCTTACACATCAAGCTGGGTCTGATGAAGAACTTTGTCAAGGCCATGGACAAAACACCAGCAGCTTTCAAGTACCTCCATGGAAAATTTCCAAGGTTAAGTGAAGCTAAGATAAAGGAAGGTGTCTTTGTTGGTCCTCAGATTCGTGAACTTCTTGAGATGATGCATTTGACCATGCACTGCGTGGCAAGGAAAAGACGGCATGGAAAGCCTTCCAGTTAGTGGCAATAAATTTTCTCAGAAACAACAAGGCAGACAACTACAGGTTGTTGGTGGAAAACCTCCTCAAGGCATACAAAAGCCTTGGTTGCAACATGTCACTAAAGATACATTTTTTTGTACTCTCATCTAGATTTTTTTTCCACCGAACTGCGGAGCAGTGAGAGCGAGCACCAGGACATTGCAACAATGGAGAAACGCTATCAGGGCAAATGGAGCCCATCAATGCTTGCAGACTATTGCTGGACAGTGACAAGAGATGCTCCATTTAATGAATACAAGAGACAAGCCAAGAAGCGCCGAGTAGACACTGAATAGGACTAAACTATGTACATAATAGTTTTTGCCTTTTGTTTCATAATAAATTTTATTTATATAACCCTTTTGCTGATTTTTAAAGTGTTACATAAACAGGACAGGTGAAATATTATCATGTAAAGCAACCATAAACACATGAAAAGACCTAGGTTTACAATTTATGATTAAAACTCTACTATCTACACAATATACATAGACGTAAAATGTAAAAACTTAAATATCTTGGAAACAGTAGCCAATCAGTTGTTTTAATTGTCATATTTGAATTCAGCACATCAAAATACATAATAAATAGCACATTTTATCTCTGAAGCAGACGACTTCTAAAAAATTGTAGACCAGTGTAATTAGTGACTGGAGAAGCTCAGATTTTTGGAGGTTTGGATAAGCACCTTAAAAGTTCAGCTGCATATAAAAAGTTGACCCAAAATGTATAGAAAAGGAGTTAGCAACATCAGGCTTTCCTGAGAGATTCCCAAGACTGCCTGGGCTCTTCTGGGATTGAAACACCACAAGAGCAACCTCTCTCACACATTTTCCATCACTGAGCCTGATTGAAGGTCTTATATAGTGTTACCATTAGCACAAGACTGTAGTGTTGACAGCTTGTGGGGTATCAAATTTCTCCAGGTCACTGGCATCCCCATAAATAAAACCTTTTCTTTGTCTCCCCAATCAATCTAAAGAACTTCCACATAATAACTAATGATGGAAACTGGCTGTTTCTAGGAAAATAATATAATGCCCCAGATTTTTAGCTGCAGCTGAAAAACAAAGTGCAGATCAGTAGGGAGATAAGAGCAAAGGTGATTTTAAGCCACTGCAAAACTTGACTATTAGCCAGTTCTTGTCTGCTAGAGTAAATTAGAGTAGTCTGAAGACTACTGTTAATTAACGTGGGCTGCTGAAGGCTCCTAAGGGCCATTGTGCCAGCCAGGGATTGCTGGGTGAGAGAGACCCCAGGTACAAACTCTGCATTATCCTCATAGAAGCATAACAGGGAAGCCCTGAGGCTGCACCTGTCTGGCAGTGGTGCCTCAGACTGCTGCATACCACGTGGGACAAAGTGGATCAAACACAGAGATTTGTACCTTTCATAGAGCCCAAAATGGACTCCCCACAGGCTATAGCTGGGAGATGTGAAGGATGTGAAGCACCAGTACAGCAACTGGGACAGTCTGACTGCAGTAGAGTCTATCCCTGCTGAATATCCCATGCATTGATCTAACCCAGTGACTATGCATAGTCATTGATCTATGGCTGCACCACAACAAATGTCACTACCCTCCCAAAGTGCCCTGTCTCTTGCTACAGAGTGACTAGTCAGTGCAGACTCCCATGGCCTGGATTTCTCCTCTTGCAGCAGTTCTAAGGCACATGGTGCCAGGTCTATATAATTTGTGGTGGTGCCCCAAATGGGTCCAAACAGAGCTGTTCCATCCATAGGACAGACTGAGGCCTTGTGCTATGGAGGGGCCCCGCGCGTCAAGGGAATGTTTGGTGCAGGGAGGCCTGAGGAGATTAGCAGTAATAAGCAACCTGGCCCCAGCCTGCCCTGGCCTCAGCCAGCCTTGCTGCCGCCCTGATGGCTCCTGATGTCACTTGGGGCCGGAGGAGGAAACCAGAAAGAAGCGGGGCAGGGGCTTGGGTCAAGGGGTGTAACAGGGGTGGAGAGGCTGCAGACACCAAGCCCTCTGAATCCCTTTCCACCTGAAGTGCGGGCCCCTCCAAGCGCAGGGCCAGCGGTGGTTGCTGCAGTCTGTCCTATGAATGGGAAAGCTCTGAAAATATTCACCCAAACATTGGTGGAGCCGGGCCCATGCTCCTGAATATTGGAAGAGCATGGGCACATATATCTTGCTGCCTATGCTCACAAAGGCAGGGATGGACAGGTCTGGCTAAGGTGTATTAAGCATCACCTGCTGCTTTCAGCATCAGGAAGGGGGAGGTGCAGAATAAAACTGGTCTTCAGTAAGAGGAGGGGGGAGAGAGGGGCAGGAAACAAACATCCGTAATCATAAAAGTGAAGTCTGAATAGAGCTCTTAAAGCCTACCCCTGAACCAAAGCCAGTTCATGGGATCGAGTGGAAATGAAAACTATCCTGTTGGATTTGCGTTTGATTTTCAGGTAATATTTTATCACGCAGCATCAGTACAGAGAAAGAGGCATTACTGTCACTGCACGTTATGGTGCATTGGCATCAGGCCATTCTCTACATACGTGCCAAGATGCTTTTATAAAACCATTAAGAAAGCAGCACTAATTAGGTATTTAGAAGAACTGAAATCCTGAAGGTTAAAATACCAAAGAAGCAGTTATGACCACAAGTGGGTGTTATATAAGTAAGTGCACAAAGGGCATTCTTCACCGGGGAAAGCAAATATAATAAGTCCTGCATTTCTTGTACAGTAAAATAACTTCCAGAGTTAACTATTTTTCTACATGTGTTGCTATTCCATACCTATGCTGTCATTATTTATTTAGTTAGTTCAGTAGCATCTAAAGGCCCAGTCAAGATCACAAACCCATTGTGACAGGTGCTGCACAGACGAATGGGAAAATTCAGTCCCTGCCACTTCCAAATGCTGACAATCTCCCAGTCCTCTAACATATAAAATGGGTGCCTGTTGGAGATGTTAAGATGCAAAAAGAAATCTACATGAGAACACAACTCAGCAGGAATGCAAACATATAAGATTATTTTATTTAACGATGATAAAGTTGTCTATTACTTAATTGTGTGTCATTTCCATTGTACCACACAGCAGTTTATAGACAGGCTTTATCGACAATTACAGCTGACAGCATATGGTGCATGCTAAGGACTAGGGTTCAAGTTTGAAGACAATGCAAGGTTAGAGTTCAGGGTCACATTTGATGGCATCTTATAAGATTTTGATCCAAATGTTGGGAATCTGTCAAAATCACCCATATCTCACAAGATTACAGCCATTTTTGCTGAAATCTAGTAAGAATTGCTGCTAGCTCAAGATTTTGGTTGCATCTGAAATGAAATCAAGAAAAAATTGTTTCAGGGGCAGGTCCAGTTTACATGCGAAATCATAGAGGTAGGTTCAGATGTAGGGTTAGAGACCAACACCCTCCCAAAACTCAAAGGGGTTTGGCTTTGGGATTCCATCTGGGCCTATCTCTGGCTGAAGGGGTTTGCTGCTATTAATAATGACCATGAACATTCTTCCAGAATATGAATGACCAGTTTCATCTACTTATAATCTATTCCAGACCACCAGATTAAGACTTTTCCTATAGGCCTGGTGAGCTATTTTTATGCCAGCACAAGTCATCAAACTAGACCCTGGTTTGGTCCAATCATGAACTCTTAAGCAATATTAGGGAGCCACATCACAAATTGTTTGTCTTTCAGCTTGCAAGCCTTTGACCCCCTGACCTTAGTGGTCAACCTCTACTTGGGCTTCTGGGAGTGAGGAGTGGAAGAACCATTGTTCAGCAGGAAATGTAAGCCCTATGTAGAATGTAGTATAGTTTTTTAGCACATGCCTGTATTTACTTTTATTTTTGTATCTACTTTTGGTTTCTGACACTTTCCCCCTTTTTCCCAAAGAATTTGGTTTCCTGAAATTTGTTTGCCCATCTTCCAAGAACAGCAGTGAAATGTGCTACAAGTGCTGAGCAAGATATGTCACAAATACAGGACAAAAATATGGTGTGAGACACACTTATACAGCATCTTTGAACACAGAGGGGGAGAATGTATAATATATTCAGATATTTATGAAGCCCTTGGGCTGACAGTCCAACTAGCTGAAACTGGCTCATGTGATCACGTGACTTAAAGTAAAGAGGCCAGTAGGTTGTGGTGTTGTTACTAGAGCAGAGTTTTGCCCAGAGACTTTTGCCTTAAGTGACTTGCGGAATCAAAGCTATCCTATGTGGACACATTTCTACATTAGGTCACAGGATTTTATCCTCACCGTTCAGCTAAATTGATTGTTTTTGTCAGCTGAAGGGTATAATATATAGATAAATAATAAAAAATAATCTAATCTACATTTAAATCTCTATATATCTATCAGTCCACTATGCATATATAATATACTTATATACTTATATACACAAATTAATACTTTGATGTTTTTAGCATTTTCAACTAATTATACCTTGCAGTCTCATGTTAATTCCCATTTGAAGCATTTGGCACTTTTCCTTCTAATTCATGTATATTAATGAAGGGAGGATCCTCTGAGCAATAATCAGTTAAAAATCATGACTAGCTTTGTTAATAAATACCAGATTGGTACATGATACTGTATTGGCTTGTCCTTAATTAGGAATCTCTGGGAGGAGTATCAAGAGGGAAATACTCATAAATTTTTCTTTTAAAGTCTAACTGCTCTCTTTCTGGTATTTGCATCTTGGAATGGAGAGAAAATTTGTGACTTTGAAATTTTTTAATTTTCCTAGACTTAAAACAGCTTATCATTAATTAAGATATAGATTTGATATTGAAGTTTTTCTGACCACATCTGGGTATATGAAAAAGTTCTGAGAAACCATGTGCAATATTGCACAAATAGTGGGTAATTGAAATGCTTAATTTAAATACTGGGAAACTTCAAGCTGGTTTAGAAGTATTTGGAGCAACTGGCTCAAGAAATTAGTAATATGATATTTAAACTTATCTGCTGTTGCCTGATTGAAATAATCTCAAGGTAGGGATTAAATGTCATTCCAATCAATTTGTGTCCTATGGAGGGCTCAGTCCAATTCCAGTTGGACAGGTAGGTTTTACACACACAAGCCTTCTTATAATTGGTAAACTCAGCACAGAACCCAAGGAGTGAATGGACATAGAAACTGAATTCCAAGGATAAACCAGTTTCTCTGTCCCATTCCTTATGTTCATGGAGGAGGAGGAAACAATGTCTCTATACTACTGACAATCCTGAGCTGGATGAAGTGGTGGCAAGGCAGAGAAGCATACTGGTTGTACCTCACCAATCTGGAAGCTTTCAGAAAGATCTTTTCTTCTGTACAGTGACATACTTGTGTTAGCTTTGTGCACTGAATGGCAAGTTTGTGCACTGAATGGCAGCACAGATGTGGCAGCCCAGGTGGTAGCAGAAGCTAGCAGGATTGCCAACTCCAAATGTTGAAAAATAATGAATCAGGCTCACCAAAAATTATGAGATTATTTAAAAATAGAAGATTTGAAGTCGTCTTTATTTGCATTCTGCTTTTTAGCCTTTAGGGGTCACACTTTGAAGCTTTCTCCACAACCCCAAGGGCTAGAAATGTACCTTTTCTTTAAGGATGAAGGCTGAAATCATCACATGTCCACTTGACTCTGGGAGCTGGGGCTTTAAGGCAAATAATTATCATGATATTCAATGAAATCATGAGAGTTGGCAATGTGGGACTAGCCCTCCCACTGCAGACCCAGGGGTTTGGAGGGCTTGTACTCAGGTGGCTAGCCTGTGCACCATCCTGTTATTTTGGCATGTTTATGGGAACAGAGTATGTGCATGCATGCTGCCTACCTGATCTTGGATATATGCTCCCAGCTACACAGTAGACATGCCCATAGCACTCAAAAGTTCCTCTAGTTACCACCTGGCCAAGAATCCCTCTCCAACCTGATTAAAAGTCTCCATATGCCCTTTTTCTCTCCATCCATCCATCCATCCATAGCACAGGCTTTTTCCACACTGGCATTTTAGGCCAGGTCTACACAAGGGGGCAAAGTCAAACTTAAGTATGCAATTCCAGCTACAAGAATAGCGTAGCTGGAATTGACTTACTGCAGCATCTCCACTATGGGAGGTCAACAGGAGAAACTCTCCCGTCAACTTCCCTTACTCCTCGCAACCCAGTGGAGTACTAGGGTCAACAGGGGCACCCTCAGCGGTAGAGTTAGTGGGTCCTTACTAGACCCACTAAATCAATCCCAGGGGATTAATCTCCACAGTGTCAGTCTCCCAGGAAATAAAGACAAGGCCTTAGTAATAGTTTGTGTCTTTCTCAGATGCTTAACTTCCTCTCTTAGCCCATCTCCCTCAATGACAAAAACTCTGCCATGGCAAGTGCTAGTGTAAACGGTGCTTTGTTGCTCCTGCCGACAAAGCAAAGTTGCTCATAGGAGATGGAAGTTTTTTGTCAGCTAATGTGCCAACAAACAGCATTTACACTGCCTGACTTTTAGCAACAGGGCCGAGTTGACATGGCCCTGTTGCCAAAAGCTGTAGTGTAGACAAAGCCACACGCTTACTTTCCCTCTATCTTTTGTCCACTCACTGATGCCTGATCTGTGTGTTCACTCACCAGAGGACAAAAGCAGTGGCTGAAAAAGAAGCTGTAGGAGTGGAGCAGAGAATGGGGCACAAAGACATAGGAAGTATGGTGCGTGGTTCATGGGGAAAAGCTTGGAGAGGCAGCATGGTCCAGTAGATAGGGCACTGGACTGGGAGTGGGTAAAAACATCTGATGAAGTGGGTTTTTGCCATGAAAGCTTATGCCCAAATAAATCTGTTTGCCTTTAAGGTGCCGTAGGACTCCTAATATTTGTGGATACAGACTAATATGGCAACCACTCTGATATTTGTTAAACTATGTAGATTAAGCTCTTTGAGTCTCATTAAAAGGCTCGTTTTCTAATCTTTTAATTATTTCTTGGATCTACTCTGACTTGTGGTTCTTCACATATGACATTTCACACCTTTCACCCTTTCAGTGGTGGCTGGATGTAACAGCTGCTCTGCAGTAGGGTGGGACAGAGCGCTCTGGCAGCTGGACTTGGTTTTGTGGTGCAGGGAAGCACTAGAGTACTGGGCAAGGGGAGGAAAAGGGGGCTCTAAAGGGGGACAGGGAAAATAAAGTGTATGTATGGGGACAGGGAAAATAAAGTGTTTCCCAAACCATTTCCCAGTTTTAAAAGAATGGGATAGTTAACTGGGACATATGGTCACCTTGATCATCAGTGATGCATGCGAATAAACAATGGAGTAAACATCAATGTCATGCTAATTTCAAAATCTGTTTAGAAACATAGAGGAGAAAATGTCAATATTTGCCAAATGCAGGAGGATTAGAAAAAATAGTTCAGGAAAATATTATATTTTCACTCTTTTGTTATTACAAATAATTGTATTTTCACTCATTTTTGTTATTACAAATAATGGAGAGGGTTTTTCTCAAAAAAGATTTAGAATTATAAAGCTCACTTGGCTGCATCCTTTAAAATTTATCAATAAAAACTACTGTGAATTTATATCAATAGAAAGCCTGCATTCTATTGCAGGTAAACTGCCATTGAAAAGAGATTTAATCCTAACTATTTATGCTTGCTCTTGATGACAGTGCAGTTGTGCATTGTGTTATTTAATAATGCATTCAAGCACCTGTTTAGAAAGGGTATATTCCTCCACAGTCCAAAATGAAAACAACCCTATTACTTGTAAGGGCTTCATTCAGAATTCTTGTATCATGCTCTGATTAGAGTATACATTGAACCTTGGATGTGCATTACCTAAGGCACATTGAGTTAAATGCACTGTATAAACTATGCACAAACCACAAAGCTACCTTTAACTTGCACAAAACAGTGAGTAGAAATTGATTAAAATATACATACTACTAATATAATGGCTGGTCTCAGTATAGAAATTAATTAATGGTTATAGTACACAATCAAAACTGCTTTTAGAAATCTTCTTAGAACATTAACTGAAATGTTCATCTTTTTAATGCATTTGACTGAACCGCCGAGACTGAAAGCTTTGTTTCCTCTATGCAAATGTGAAGAAAAATCACAGCCTGAATTTTCAAGTGGTTATTTTATAGCAAGCTCCCTCAGCCATTTGCTTTTGGATTCCTTGTTAACCTGAGCTTGGTCCCAATGCCGTGTGTGAGGTTGTACTATTAGCTACTACAGATTGAGGTGGCAGCCCTGGGAATCGAGGCCAATAACATATGCAGATTGAGCCATGGAGCAGAGAAGGAGATAACTAAATAAAAAAAAGGGGAAAGGGTACTGTGTTTAAAGAGGCAGCTCTGATATTTTCTGGGCTTACAGTTCATGATTATTCAGAACACAAGGCACCAGCATTTGCTAAAAAACTCCAACTAGGTTTCTCCAATATTCTCCATTCATAGAATTCTGACAGTCCTGATTTCAGGTTTGTTTTTTTACTTTGGGCAAGGCTTTTCTCTTTTTTTTGTATGAATTTTTCCCAGACATTTTCAGTTTCCAAAATATAAAGTATTAAATAGCAAGGAGCAGATCCTGCAAACACCCACTGAACCAAATTCAGTGCATGCTGTACCTTACATTTTCCAGCCACAAGGCAATAATAATTCCTGCTTGGTTCATGTCATAAAATCAAGTTGGAAAAAAAATCCTTAATTTTGGATGGCATGTTGTTTAATACTTTATGGCTTTAATTTCTTTAAAAAACCTCATTATTCACAAGTATCTATATATCTCTGTCTAAAGTTCATCCTCTCCTCCTTCCCTTTCTGTCCATCTTAGCCTGTCCTCTTGTCTGAGTTCATCCCATTCTTTTGTCTTTTTTATCCACTTCCCATCCCAGTCCTTCATACATTTCTGATTTGTATTTCATCCTGGGTCCCTAGCTCCTTCTGACCTCTTCCAAAACCCAGACAAGTCTCAACATGAAAATTGTTGGTCTCTTGGCCATGGTGGGATATACCATACAGACACCTACTGTTTGAATTGTAAAATGATTTTGATGCACCGTAGCCCTTGTAAATTTCAAGAATTGTTCCCCAGAGATTGGGTACTTTGAGAGTTTTAATGTATACATTAATTTACATTTCCAGTCCTATGTTAGATTTTTGTTATTTATTTGCCCAGCCTTTTTAGTGACGTGCTTTTGCTGATGTTGCTTTATTATGGTGACATTAGCTCTGTATAACACTGGCTTTATTCATGTGGTTCAGTGGTACAGGAACTTGGCTAGCAGCTAGGAAACATTGGTTCAGTTCCCACCTCGGTCATAGATTTCAAGGGGCAAATTGCTTCCTTGCTCTGGGGCTTGGCTTGTTTAGTCTATAAGAGGAATTCTGATACAGAATGAAACTCTACTGTGTTGTACTTCCATCCATGTGCAGTTTCCAGAAATACCCCTCTTCTGTTTGGTTTAAGCTCTTTGCCTGACTCTACTACCGTGTCTTGCTTGATCAACGGAATGGGACATCACCTCTCACTAGAAGGGCCACACAAAGCTCAGGCGAAGCCTTTCCCTTAGTATTGGTTACCTAACTTTATTTTATCTCCACAATGGCCTGCATGCCATCCTACTACTTCAGCTTTTGCTTTGGAAGCACATTTTTACTGTCTTCTCCTTGCTTTTTTGCAGAATTATAGTACCTTCTCCTTGCTTTCTTCGAGAGTTATAGCGACCTGCACCATTTGAACCATGAATTCCTCTGTCATTGCTACGAGAGCAATCCTAAGTGCTGTGCCTCCATAGAGAACCTCTGCAATCAGCTCTTAAGACAAATCCTGACACTATTCATTTCCAGCTTTTTCCCTCTTTATACATTTTAATAACCAAAACATTAGCATATTGAGGCATTTCATCATAAACCAGGTGAGAGCTAACTTCCCCTTTTTTTGCATTCGCTTTCAGTTTCAAAGACAGTTTAACATTGTGGAATCTGAATAGATGATTTAGAGACATTATTAATGGGAATATTACACAATTAAAATCAGACCCTTAATGTAATTGAACAAAATGTTCATCCACACTGCCAAATCGAGTGACTAGTTATAGATTATGAGAATAGGGATGGGTGTATATTAAGCCTCCAGCCTGCCTGGATAGACAGATACCATCAAGATATTCAGAGTGATTTGGGTAACTGAGCTCAAATCATACTTGGAGAAGTATGGGCCTTAGAAATTTCCAAAGATGGTGAAAAGCTTTGTTTCATAATAGTATATAGCATGAAAGAGCTCCCCCCCACTAGCGAATCTTTAGATGTAGCTGATATAAAAAGACAACAGCAAGAATAAAATCCATGATGATAAACTTACTACTGTAACAATGTTTGCTTAGTGGTGATGAACAACTAGTAACCCTGAGAGAGTATGTTGCCTTTTCACTAGTCTCATGTCTGGAATCCATAATGTTTCTAGCTATGTACTAGGCCTGAAGGTTGGGAATAGGAGAAGCACTGCAGGAAAACAATGACAAGTCTTCTACCACTATATTTCTGAGACTATCAAACCTGAAATATTTCTGGAAAGTATAGAAACCTAGATAACCATCTGAACATGGATAAAAGTGGATTCAGTTGCACTGCTAGCAAATTCTTCCATTAAAATATTTCACTGTTACTAGAGGCTGACAATAAAATAGAAGTCAAGTTGTTCCATGAGCATGAGAGTGTCTGGTTTGGTTTTCATTTGAAACTTTTATGACGAATTGCAGGTACTTACGTAGTAATTAATAAGGTGACTGCTTTGTCCCTTCCCATACTGACTTCTAGTTTCTCATATCAAAAGGGAGCTATAAGTCAGGACTCACTATAAAATGTCAATGAATGGAATTCTCTCTCTGTCTCTCAATCTATATTTGTCTGTCTGCTTGTGTATTTATAGCACATTCATCATCACCTTATCTGCACCACTTAATGAACTCATCATCACAGCAGTTGAGAGATACAGAGTTGCCTGAATTGCCTGATTATTTATGTTTGGCAGAGCTCAAAATTTTTTGACACTGCACCATGTGAGGGGGTGTATCAACCCCGCACTGGGACTGAAGGACTTAACCTGGCCCAACTGGCTGAGAGGACTCCACCCCTACAGCCCTGCTGGGCATGCAGCAACTGGAGGCTGGCTATAAAAGCCTCTGGAGCTGCTCAGTCAGAGTTGACTGCCACAGAGGAGGGAGGTTCTGCAGGAGCTCCTGGGGAGGAAGCACAACCAGACCAAACGGCGGCAGCCCAGTTGAGAGGGAACGCAGCAGAAGCCTCCAGACCAGAGTGTGTAGGCAGAAGTGACTTCTTATAAGAACTGGGTAGGAAGTAGCCCAGGGCAGGGAATTGCTCCCCAAGAGCTTGGGTGTGTTGAGGTAGGATTCCCTGCTGACCTAGCAGTGGGCCGTGCCTCTCCTAACAGGGCCCTAGACTGGAACCCAGTGGAGAGGGAGGGCCTGGGTCCCCTACCTTCTCCTCAGATACCGTCACATGGGGGAGATTTGTTTATTATATATGGACTCTGTGGCTGTTGGGCCATACTACCCTGATCCCAGAAGGACCATATATTGACTCTGAGGCCAGTGGGCCATCCTGTGTGTAAACTCTGAGGCCGGCGGGCCGTACTACCCTGAGTACAGGAGGATTGTATACCAACTGAGGCCATGCTACCCTGAATACTGGAGGATTGCATATCCACTGAGGCTGATGGGCTGCATGGTGTATAGATTCTGTGACCGCTAGGCTGTCTAACTCTAAATGGAAGGAGGAATGTTTGGACTATGTAGCCCTGAGCACAGGTTGTTGTACATAAACTTTGTAGCTGATAGACACACTATCTAGAAGGGGAACCTGAGGGGCCCTCTCTGGCAGGCAGGTAATAATGAACAGATCATGGCTGTGCTCACCAGCCACAAAGGGACGTGGTTACCATCTTAGTGCATGGATTTGATCCTACTTTATGAGTATCTGCTGCTGTTGGAAGCATGTGCTGGGGCCGGGGGAAAGCGTAATCTGTCCATCTTTATATCTGTGGTAAGGAACACTAACGAATCCACTGTGTGTGTGGACTGGATATTGTGACATGGTTAGGGAGAACCCTGTCCAGTGTCAGGCAAATGCGCCCATCTCCTTCAGGGGAATAGGTTTGCAACTCTAGCCTGTGTTCTTCCCACTCCATGTCTGTACATTTGCCCTTAGGTGTGCAGTGGAACAGCCTAGTGGCCAGAGTCAATAAATTCGCCCTTGCAGAGTCAATTTGTCCCAGGCTTGCAGGACTGTATGGCCTACTGGCTAAAGTCTATAAATTCGTCCTTGCTTGCAGGGCTCTGTGGCCCAATGCCCAGAATCAATTAATTTGCCTTGCTCACTGGGCTATGTGGTCTAATGGCCAGAGTCAGGGAACTGAGGGAGGGGTTACATCTCCCAGCAGGGGGGTCAGGCCTTCCTTCTCCACTGGACCCCATCTCAGGGCCCTATTATTAGTAGCTGTAGCTCAAGCCACTGAGTCTGCAAGGAAAGCTGTGACCAAAACATGCCAATTACCAGCTCCTGCTCACTCACTGGTTGGCCATCGCCTTCCCCTTATGGCTTGGATATCCGTATTAACACTAGGGTCCCAGGGTGGACCCTTCTTTGGAGCTTCCACCCCTTGGGAGTTTTCTGGGAGTATCAAGTCTTTTGCTGCAGTGTCTCGATCCCTGGGTTTCTGCAGAGATTTGTCTGGAGCAGGCAGTGCACATCCTTCCTCTCTGGCAGTCAGCCCCCAACTGAGTCAAGCTTCAATCGTTTATACCAGTGCACTTGGAGCATGCCCAGTAAGGCAGAAGGGGATTTGATTTTCTTAGCCCATGATACAAAGTGAATCCTCTCTTGCCCAGTGTGGGTCAAGTGCATCCCGCACAGATATCTCAGGGACTTTCTAATCAGCTGCCATTTCTTCATTCTCTCCCAGCCCACACAAAAACGTTGCTGACAAAATTCCTTTCTTTACCCATCAATCTGTCCAAGACACACCCCTTTTTTGAATCTTTCCCTTCGCTCACCCTGAAATGCCACGACAAGTTAAAACGATTCCTTCTCGCTGTCAAAGCCCCTCACAGCCCCAGCCTCCATCCAGGGGGATCTTTTCTATTATTATATACTCCCAGCCTGTCCACAAGTTATAAAAGTCTCAGTTCTCCTTCTCCTTCCTCCAGGCATTTTTGCACACTGCTGGGTATGTGGCACATACTACCCAGACCCACCACCATGTCCTTATCCAAGCTCTTTTGAAAATAACTCTTCTTCAAGGCAGGCCTGAAGCGAGATGATAATGTAAAAGCAAAGTAACATGATCTCTCAACTCTGAACTTCCCTGTGTGTCTCGTTGTCTGTGGGCTTGTCTCATAGTCGGGGGCTGCCAGGGCAGGAGCTGTTTTTCCTTATGTGTACAGTACAACACCAATCACATTGCTGCTATTACATAAATAATGAATTATTTTACCCCTTGTTTAAACAAGTGTAAAGTCACTGGTTGATCAGCCTTATTTTGACAAAGCAGCTTTAGTTTTCAGTTGACCTAATTTATCCAGTTAAACTGTATTAACTTCAGTTCATTTACACCAGAGATCACTCTGACTCAGGTATTTGAGTCATCAGGTGACCTACACTGAACACATTTAGAAATAGCTGTCTGTAGGTGTGATATTATTTATTTTTATGAAAATTTTTGCAAATTTTTTTTATCAGTTTTGAAATTCATTTTTTTATCCATTCTCATGTCATGGAGTAATTGAATTTAAGGCCATATCAGATCACCAGATCTTCCAGTCTGACCTGCTGTATATCACTTCCACTTAGGAAGGAACAATCAGTTTAACACACACAGAATGGGAAGTGATTGTCTAGGAAGGAGTACTGCTGAAAGGGATTTAAGGGTCAGAGTGGACCACAAGTTAAACATAAATCAACAGTATGACACTGTTACAAAAAAAGCAAACATGATTCTGGGATGCATTAACAGGAATGTTGTGAGCAAGGCACGAGAAGTCATTCTTCCACTCTACTCTGCGTGGATTAGGCTTCAATTGCAGTATTGTGTCCAGTTCCGGGCACCACATTTCAAGAAAGACATGGAGAAATCGGAGAAGGTTCCAGAGAAGAGCAACAAAAATTATTATAGGTGTAGAAAACATGACCTAAGAGGGAAGACTGAAAAAAACTGAGCTTGTTTTAGTTTAGAAAAGAGAAGACTGAGAAGGAA
Source organism: Rafetus swinhoei (assembly GCA_019425775.1). Lineage (NCBI taxonomy): Eukaryota > Metazoa > Chordata > Testudines > Trionychidae > Rafetus > Rafetus swinhoei. The sequence continues at coordinate 109,236,275 of CM033446.1, forward strand.
CATGATAGCAGTGTTCAAGTATATAAAAGGGTGTTACAAGGAGGAGGGAGAAAAATTGTTCTCTTTGGCCTCTGATGATAGAACAAGAAGCAGTGGGCTTACATTGAAGCATGGGGAGGTTTAGGTTGGTTATTAGGAAAAACTTCCTAACTGTCAGGGTGGTTAAACAGTGGAATAAATGGCCTAGGGAGGTTATGGAATCACCATCACTTGAGATATTTAAGAGCAAGTTGGATAGTCATCTATCAGGGATGATCTAGACGGTGCTTGGTCCTACCATGAGTTCAGGGGACTGGACTTGGTGACCTCTCAAGATCCCTTCCAGTTCTACTATTCTAGTATCACAGGCCACCAACACCTGACAGCACCCTCACGCTAAACCCAACAGTGGAAATAAGACCACCGATAGGAGACTAGACTGTTATGTGCCACAGCCAGGGGCACCAACAGTTTCCACGGGCCCCTGGGCGAGGAGGAGGAGGTGCCCGCTTTGCACTCCCAGAAGGGGCGGGACCAAGGGTAGAAGGGGCGGGGTTGAGGGAAGCCAGTTTTCAGTGCTGCTTGGAGTGCGGCACGTGCCCCCCGAACCCTTAGCGCTACCTGGAGCACGTAGCATGGCTCTCCGGCAGTGATTTAAAGGGCCCAGGGCTCTGCCTGCCACCGCTGCTACTGCAGCAGTGGTGGCAGCCAGAGACCTGGCCCATTTGAATTGCCAGGGCAGAAAAAAGGAAGGACTGAGAGGAAATGGGTTAAGAAGCCTCAAAGAGGGAAGATCCCACCTCCTCTGCATGGTTCCGCCTTTTCACATACCCCATGAAAGCCCATTCACTCCGACTATGTCTAGATAGTGGCGCTATTTCAGGATACCGGAAGTATCTCAAAATAGCTATTCCACATCTTTAAATGCACCTGTTATTTCAAAATACATTTCAAAATAATGGGCACTCTATTCTGGCATCCCTGTAACCCTCATTCCACGAGAGTTAAGGGACTTGTCGGAATAGCTGCAGACCATGCCAAATTTCAAAATAAGCTATTTCAAAATTACCTCAAAATAAGCTACGCAATTTGCATAGTGCAAACTGTGTAGCTTATTTCGAGGTAAAGGTGCAGTGTAGATGCACCCTCCTAGTCCATGGTGCCAGGGCTTTGTGGATTGTGAGGAGACAGACACTCTGAGGAATCAACTCCATTAATTTTTCTGCTCTTTATTTGCTGGGAATTCACAGCTCACACAAAAATAGCCCTGACTCATGTTTCATTGGTTTTAATAAGGCTACTCATGTGAATAAGGTGCACTCATTTGAGTGGGGATTGCAAAAGCAGACTTTTAGATGACATCAATAACAACCCTGTTCTGTTTGAAACTTCTGCCTGAGTAATGACTGCAGATTTGGCTCCTAAATAATAATAATTACAGCTATAATTCTTCATAATCAAATTATTGCAAAATAGATCTTGTTCCTGGCATAAATATTCAGTGCAAAATTGAATAAGCATTCCAAAGGTACTGTATAAAAGTTACTTTTAAAAACTATTTTTTAATTTCTTGAACACAAAGGGCAATGTCATAAAGATATTTAGGTTTCCACATTTCCAAGTGCCCCATCTTTATAATCTTTTCAATAATAATAAATATATACCACACTTATTACAGATTGGCTATTGTGGGAAAAAGCCAAATGGTCAGAACACTGGGACATTGGTGAAATTTCTGAGAAGCAGAAACTAAACCCATTTAAAGATTTTACTTGAGAAAACTGTAGTTTCAAATAAGTCCCTTGGAAAAATATACAACTCTGTGGCACATGGAAAATATATGATACTCCAGAAAGAACATACAGGATATCACTATTTGGTAGATAAAAAAAGAGGGAAAGGGCACATTACTGTTGACTGATTCAGAAGATGGCCTGCTGGACTTAGTTGAAATTATATATGAGTTTGGCAAAAGATATGGTCTATACTTGAACGTGGACATGATAAAAATGATGGTGGTATGCAATGATCCTGAGAACACATACATGGATTCCAGGAAATGTCACAACTGTACAATGAGTGAGTAAGAACTACTTAGGAAGCATCATTAAAGAAGACAGAAAAATCAGATACTGAAGGCATACCAGATGTGCAACAGTGAAAGATATAAACATTGGATCAGAAGGGACTAAAGACTAAATTCTGACTCTTAAAACTTACATTTGGTCTGTGTTAAATTATGGCAGTGAAACATGAACATTCAAACAATTGATAATAAAGAATCTACAACCCTTTGAATTATGCTGTAATAGAAGAATTCCAATTTTGTTATGGACTGCATAACCAACATAAAAGTGCTGGTGATGTTTGGTGCTCAGGCTCAGACTAGAGCTCTTACGAAAAAAGATTTCATTTGTAAGACACATTTAAATAAGTTCAGTGGGCAATTCATGTTTATGGACACTAGAAGAGAAACCTGATGGTTGTTGAGGCAGAAAAAGAGATCTTAGATAGATAATATGGTATCCTGGGTGGATGAAAAGGACTAATCATCCACAAAGAGATTAGCAGAAGATCATCCAGGGGCTATCATGACTGCACACCTTCAGTAATGGAGATGCCACAGAAAAAAGAAAGAAAAAGAAAGTAATCAGAACCTGTGTGTCTTTGGCCTTGTAGTAAAAATTGCAAATATACAAATTCTGAAGACAGTTTTCTCTTTTTTTCTCTTTAGGACATTGATGCTTTAAGTGCTTTTTTTTTAGAAAGTTTTGGTAGGACTGTGTGCACAAGATTTACACAAATCTCTGACATAGCCAAATTGAAAAAAAAAAAAAAGGATGGTTCCTCTTAAGTGATATTTTGGAAGGCATATACTATATGTCTCTCTTTCAGAAAGAAAGGAAAAAATAATTGTGGTTGCAGAAACCTGTTGATTTTAAAATGGTTAATTGCTGACACTGAGATTGGAATTTGTCCTAAACAATTCCCCTCCTCTGAACGCCCCAAACTTTAGAGAGAGAGGGAAATGAAACCCCCTAGATCTGAACACAGGAAATGTAGGGAGTGCCAGATTAGATCACACCACTGATCAGTGTGACCAGCACCAGCTGCTTTAGAGAAAGGTGCAAGAAAGTTAGCAGGAAGCAAATATGGGGAAACCTACATAGAATATTTTGCAGCTATAGGTCCATCATTAGCTGGTATTTCTTCTTGTCCGGTGTACAGATAGACATAAAGATTTAGCTCCAGAACCAGTTGTGGGACACCCTTATATCATAGTTAAGGGGTGTTTGGATGTGGGGTTTAAGATCAGACCTTTCTCTAATTTCTTCGCATGAATTTAATGCTTAAGGCTTGAGGAGTATCTGCAAGACTCCAGTTAACAATCATTGTGCAATGCATGTTCACTCCCAAGCCTGTGTATGTGTTGTTTTTTAATAAAAGAGATCATATAAACATGTCCAACTTTTCAGATATGCTAAATGCCTGCAGCTCCCAATGACTACAGTTGGAGTTGTGAGAGCTCAAGGCTACTGAAAATCAGCCCTAAAGCGTAGATGTTTATGAATGGCTAGGCATAAACAGGGCTATATAAGCAACATTTTTGTTACTTTTTTTCCTGAGAAGCAGATTAGCCCAATGAAGTGAATGCAGGCTGTAACACTGTCTTTACTGTACCTTTTTTATTTACAGTGCAAATGTTGGCATGCACCTCCTAGAATGCTTCAGACCATGCAGTGTATTCTAGTGGATGGTCATTACACTTGCAAGTCTCAAAGCTTGTAGGCATCAAAGATTCTTATAATGTGCTGTAAAGCATTTTACTTTTTCCTGAAGGTATGGTAGAACGGAAGTGTCTGGGAACACTTTGATATGGGATGTGGAAGGTTAGATTAGTTAGATATCTTAATTTGGGATTATACTTTATGTGCTCCTATGAGTTGCACCCAGGTGTCATTATTCATTGGTGCTGCACGTGTATAACTGATGAAAGAATTCAGCTCCTTGTATGGACGAAAAAAACATTTGTATAAATATAAGGACTTGTTCACACAGAGAATTATTGCAGAATAAGCAAGAATATGAATTTAAAGTGCAGTGGATACTTTGCATTGACTCTCTTTGAATGCTCTTATTTCAGAGTGAAAGTGCCTTTGTTCAGATTAGCTTGGTCCACTTTAAAGTGTATTGAATTAAACCATACAGAATAAGAGTGTCCATGCAGGGAGCTAGTATGAAATAGCTATACCACTTTAAATTCATAATCTAGGTTTTTCTACATTAATTCCCCATGTAAACAAATTCTCCTCTCCATCACCATGATGTTCTATTTACATCAACACGGTTAGTCTGGATTTTCTATGGTGTAACTGAGATGAAGTGATTTTTTTATTAGTGGTTCTTACAAATTATAATCAAATACTTACAGTGTGGGTTATCATAAGTCACAAGCTATATTAATCAGGCTGTCAAGTGGAAGCTTCTTTTGTTTACCGAAGAACATTATTTGGTTGTTGAGATCTAGAATGTGAACTTGCAAATTACTTATAAAAGAATCCGTGTAGAAATTATGAATGAGCAATAATTCAGAGATCAAGTGGTCCGACAGAGTGAGCACTGAACTCAAACCCAAAAGATTGTGGTTCTTGTCCTGTCTCTGCCATTGATCTACTATGTGATGTCAGGCGAGTCATTCAACCTTGATATGATTCTGTCTCCCCTTGTTTCTCTTGTATAAATTGTTAGCCCTTCAGAGCAGGGACTCTGCCTCTTACTATATATATGTTTGTGTAATACCTTAGTACAATGGGGCCTTGATTTTGGCAGTGACACCTTGGTGGTACTGTAATAAAAATAAATAACACATAACATTTATACTTATTCTAATTCCTGAATTTGACACCATGCACTGCAGAATCTGCCTGACTTTCTGAGACACTCTGCAAATGGGTGAAACTACAGCAGTGGTGGTGATGAAGAACCAAATAACCTGTCTTAGACTTGGTTGGTTATAAACTTCTCAGAAAGGGGGAAACAAAAGCATTCTCCAGCTAAAAAAAGTATGGAAGCACCACTCTTCAAGGGAGTCATTTCAGCTGATTTATAGTCTTCAACTTATAGTAATTTTAGGACTGGGATTGTCCATTTGACTTCATCTGTGGGGTCAAGTGATTAGCATGGAGGCCACCAGCAGGCAAAAGGGAAGAGGATTTAAAAGTAGGGAGGAAAGCATGTCAAAACCTGTTTAAGACCATATGAAAAACTGCTCACGTACGTACAAATAGGTGAAAATTCTTTTTCAGCTTTATTTACCTGAGAATGAATTTCAGTTTGAAGAGGCCTTTATGTCGTTTCAGGCAAAGCACCTAAGATATAAGCAATTTTCAACAAGAGTACTACACATTTGTCTTTATAACAATTTGTATGTAACAGCTTTTATGCAAATGACGCTAAAGTGGCACCTTTTTTTCTAAATTGGACATTTTTATGGTTATAATTTTCTTCTGTAATAACAGCAAAAAAAATGGCTGTCCCAGTGGAGTTGAGCATTTCATCTCTAGCGCTGTTTTGTGAAGTTGGAATGACAAGTTTCTTTCATTTGCACAAAGAATGTCAAAAAAGTATTTTTTGTCATTCTTGTCTGAGTTAGTGGAGGCAGTTACACTTGGAGGTAGTACAGTCCCCTGACACCAACCTTTTTTTTCTGCAGAAAGAATGGTCTCATAAAATCATAATGGAACTTAAAGGTACTGAAAAATATTGCCCCCTCTTTCCCTTTTCTCTCTGAAGGGCATAAATTACTTTGTTAGTTTTAGCAACTGTTGCTTTGATTTGGTCTTTGGCATTCATGCCCATTCATTCTCCAGATGTCACACAGGTGACTTTTATAGTCTATAGCCTTGGATTTAATTGACTGCTGTACAACAGAATGTATGTATTTGGTGCAAACATTCCAAGGTATTAGTATAATAAACCAAAGAAAATGACAGGTTACTGTTGCTTAATTAACTCAGAAATTTCTGCAATGGCAACATGAGAAAGTGTGGGTCTTTAATGATTCCAATTTATCCTACCAAGTAAATTAACTGGAACCAAGAAACTTTGTGATGGAGAATTTTGCCCCTTATAAACTGATGGGCTGAGGTACCTTTAATTGAGGTATATGTTTAAATTAATACATGAAAATTTCAAAATAAGTAAGTTACCACACTGGGAGCCTGTGAAATTTAATTAACGGAAGGAAGTAATTTGAAACAAATATTTTTTCTAGTTTGGACAGCTAGTACATACTAAAACCCCTTATGGCTAAATGTGCATGAACCAATTTCATCCCAGTAGTCAAGCCCCTTCTAACTTGCTCTTGGTTGCATTTACTACTACTTAAATATCTGGGCTCTGTCTACACTGGCACCCTTTTGCGGAAAAGGGATGCTAATGAGACACAGCGCAATTGCAAATCCGCGGGGGATTTAAATATCCCCCGCGGCATTTCTATGAACATAACTGCGCTTTTTCCGGCTCGGGTTTTGCGGAGAAAAGCGCCAGTCTGATCTTGCGGAAAATAAACCCTTTCCGCAAGATCTCTTATTCCTTTCAAGTAGGAATAAGAGATCTTGCGGAAAAGGGTTTATTTTCGCAGATCGCGACTAGACTGGCGCTTTTCTCGGCAAAACCCGAGCCGAAAAAGCGCATGTTCATAGAAATGCCGTGGGGATATTTAAATCCCCGATTTTGTGTCTCATTAGCATCCTTCGCAAAAGGGTGCCAGTGTAGACACAGCCCCTGCAGAGATAACCCTGATAAAGTTGCCAGTTTCCCTAGGTAATCAATTCACAAAAGCACATAAAAAAGTAGGAATCTTGAACTTTATTAAAAAACTAAAATTCAAACGTGTAAATAAATGGGAAGTGTGTGAATGTAGCTTTGCAGCAGAGGCAGCCATAGCTGCTCAGTCGAACTCTGACACCTGCTTTGTCATGACTGGCAACCCTGAGCACAAAACAGCTATTCAACCACCTAGACCACTCAAGCCTGGATATGTGGCTTGGACAACAGGTCACATACTCCACTTCCATAGAAAATGTTAGAGCTGCCCCTAAGATAAACTCCAGGAAGGCTGTACCACTGACTGCCAGTGGTTAGTCATGGTAGCAGCATACATTCAGTAATTCTACACTATTACAATGTTCTGCGGAAAGGGACTGATACCTTGCTGCTTACTCTTCAGAGATCCCCAGAAAACTTAGCTTGACCAGCCTGTGGGAACAATTATGCAGAAAATGTAGCCTCTTAATTGATATTTAAGTATCTAAATAAATGGCCTGATTGTCAAAGCTGTTTCATCACTGAGATTCAGTGTGGTCAAGTATGTGCTCAGCACTTCTGACAATCTCTTCTTTAGGAGCCTAACTTAAGGCACCCATTTTAAAAAATATTAGGTACAATTCTGACACCAGTTCATTCGCTAGCAAAATTCCCATTGATTTCAATACAGCCTGGATTTCATCTCATGACCATAACATTTTAGAACCACACTCTCTAATCCTGCTTTCTCCATTCACTCAAACAGAATCCCAAAGGCATTGCCAATGGCTTTACTCACTTGAACATCACTTTGATGGATCTGTCTTTTTCAGTTGCCCATCCTTCAGTGTTGTCCAGTGATTTGGAAACCTCCCAGTAATCTTCTCTTTGTATCCTCACCAATAATGCTCCTCTTTTGTTATGTTCTCTGTGTCTGACTTACCATATATAAACTATAAAGTCATAGGGAAATTGTCTTGCCAATGGGTAGGGTCCTACCAAAATCAGGACCATGAAAAATGAATCACAGACCATGAAATCTGGCTATTTTGGGGGTGTTGCAGTATTGCCCACTCTTACGTTTAGGCTGCCTTCAGAACTGGATGACTGGAAAGCAGTGGCTGCTGGCTGGAGCCTAGCCCAGCTTTGAAGGCTCCAGCACTCAGCTCTGAAGGCAGCACTATAATCAGAGTAGTGCAGAAATAAGGGTAACAATACCATGCCATGCCACCCTTACTTTTGTGCTGCTGATGGTATCAGTGCTGTCTTCACAGCTGGGCTCCCAGCCAGCAGCTGCCATTCTTCAGATTTGTAGCTACAAAGGCAGTGCAGAATAAGGTTGAAATACCATACCCCCTCCCCCTCCACACACAATAGTCTTGAGATCCCATTTTGGTCAGGATTCCCAGTTTAAGACATGCTTACTTAATAGCTTTATGTGTTTATATGTTTAAATACGTGTTCATGATTTCTGAGAACACCATGAAATTTAAGAATTCAATATCTGTAACTGTGAATTCAATATTTTTCAAATGCTCTGTCCATGAAATTTACCAAAATGGACTGTGAATTTGGTAGGGCTGTACCAATGCGACAAATTCTCTTAGTTTTGCTCACCCTCACTGTTGTTGGTATACTGTAATTCCAGTTGCTCTGCATAATTTTCATGATCATCTTTCTAGTCTGAAAAATATCATATACTCATCCATGTGAATTGATGTGTCTTGTGCTAAATTTCTGGTATTAGTAAATGTGTCCAGCTTTTAATTTTGATTAAAGGATATTTTCTGTAAAAGATTATGTAGACCATGCCTCTCTGATCATGTAATTGGCTCAACATCAAGAAAAGACAATGGGTTGACTTCCCTACTGAGAAAGAATTTCTTCTTTTATTCCCATAACCTTCCAACAACAGGCAAGAAGGAAGAATTGCACAGTGAACTTATTAATATACAAACAAACATGTCTAGAGCCCTGCTTCTTTCCTCCTTGAGCCTTGCCATAACTAGTAGATATAGCACTTTTAAACAATTAGCTGCAAACCACTACTCTAGACAAGGCCACTGACATAATAAAGCACTGACTTAGACATTGCTTTAGTTTTTGTCTAAGCTGGAAGCTGACCTCCCTGCTGTCCAAACAAAACTGCATGCTAGAATTGTATCTTGTACATTATGTGGCTGCTGTTTGACAATTCTATTGAAAACCTCTCCTGCAGCTGCTAGTCTGATTGTCCTACAAAGCACTTATTTTATAAACAAATAAAACCCAGTTGTCCTGTTACAATGTGGCCGAGTTGAAGAGGGGCAGCATGTACTGGAATGTGTTTATTTAATTAGTTCCCTGTGCAACTCCTGCTGGAGATGAACGGAATGGGAAGCAGCGGCAGCAGCAGCTCATTTTCTCAGCAGGAGAGGTGGCCCATTGTCTATTCTTGGATGATGGGCTCACCTCCCCCGAAAGTCAACATTGCCTCATAAATTACAGTTGCTATCAAGCATGCTCTAAACATGCTTTTTTTTTTCAAGAAACATTCTCTTATGAAAATAAATGCCGGAGGTTCTCCACAATCCCAGTATTTTAGCACAGTCAGGAGCAATTCCCATGTATCTTCATGTGATTCTTTAAAACAAAGTGATACCCCTGATTACAGTTCAACAAAACTAGCCCATGCTAGAGTTAAACAAATTCCATCAGCAACTTGAAAGTTAAACAAAAGCATTCTTAAATAACGAAAATGTAAAAAGATCAAAGGTGGGAATATGTGTGTTTTGCAGCATTGTGTGGTATAGCTGCTCAGTCATACTAGGAGCCACCCTTTGTACAGACTGGCAGACCACCAAGGTCAAAACAGCTAGTCAGTCAGATAAACTGATTTCCTGTTTGGTCCAAGCCTTGATGTATGGCTTTGCCTACATGCTCTGCTTCCATAGAAATAATTAGAGCTGCCACTGTGGCTAAGTCTGCACTGGCATATATACTCAGTTCTTAGAACATATACATGCCCACTTCATACCTTTGCCCTATGCCTATATTAACAATGCTTGACACATATACAACACTGTGTACGCTTGTATTTACATAACCCCACTATCATCGTTAGTGCTGCCATTTCAGGGGACAGACTGAGACACGCCAGGAACTGCTTTGCTGTGTGTTGTTGGTATTTTATCCTGCCTTCTCATATTTGTCTGTGGCAGCCCCTGATCACGTCATCTCCCCCCACCACTGCTCCTCTGCCAAACTAGGTGGAAAACATGGAGCAATGGGGTGATGATTAGTTCTGCCCTTGCTCCTTCTTGTGGAGCAGATGATCAGCAAGATGCTGGCTGGAATTTGGGCAGTATTTTCTGACATGGTGAAGTTGTCTGATCTTAGGGGTCAATGACAAGTCATTCAGGTCACAAGGTCCAAATATGGTGAATGCTGGTGTTGCTACAATGTGCCTTTGGGTGAACTGTTGCTTCTGTTGCAAGAGAACCCGCACAGTGTGGTGGGATTACAGTCACCCCAAAACTCCTAAATGAGGGAGCAAACCTCAGTGGAAATGGACAGGAAGCTCACACCAGTCCTCTAACACTAGAAGATTCAATTCAGGGAATCACACACTGCAGAAGTGGCTGGCATTTGTGCTGTGGAAGTTGCCTAGTCCAGACAGATACAGATCTGTTGAAAACTGTTTGGGGGTCGGAAAGTCCACTGCTAGGGTTGTGGTTGTGCAGGTTTGAGAGGCAATGACCACAAGTGGCTTCCATAGAAAAGTTCCAGAAATACTAGCTGGATTTGACAGAACCAGGTCTTCAAACTGCCATTGGAGCCATTGATAGCACCCGGATCTCAATACTTTGTGCACCACAGTGGGCAAGTGAGTATGTCATCAAAAAAGTTGCTGATCACTTGTTCTACGAGGCTCATGAATATAGTTGTGGGGAAATACTAGAAAGGTTCATGATGCCAGGGTGCTGAGATCAGGATTGTACTTGAAGGATGGAAGAAGGGACTTTATTCCCCATATACAGTGTGGTTCTCTATGGTATATTGGCACCAAGTGTTATTTTGGGGGTCCTGGCATCGTTGGTCTTGGGAAACTGGACCCAACATAAATGACTCTGGAAAAAGGGAATTCACTTACAAACTCAGTAGCTGCAGAATGGCTATGGAGTGCACATTTGGTAGCCTGAAATCTCATTGGCACTATTTACATACCTATCTGTGTGCCAACATGCCTGCTGTGCACTCCATAATGTCTGTGAGGGTAAAGAGGAGTGCTTCCATCTCCAGTGGGTACAGGACAAACCCAGTTTACCAACTCTGGACAGGCAGCTGGATTTCATGCATGTTCCCAGTGGAAAATGGAAATCAAAGGATGCTATGGTCCTGGTTCACAGCGGAAAATGGAAATGAAAGGACGCCATGTGAGCACACATCTTGGCACAGAAGAGAGGCAGAAGATGGTCTCTACGGGTATGTCTAGACTGCATCCCTCTGTCAGCAGAGGGATGCAGATTAGGCAGGTTGACATTGCAAAGGAGATAGGGATTTAAATATCCCATGCCTAATTTGCATAAAAATGGCCACCGCGTTTTGCCAACTCAGCACTTTGTCGGCAAAAAGCGGCAGTCTAGAGGGGGATCTGTCGGGAAAGAAAGCCTTTTTCGACAGATCCTGTAAACCTCCTTGCAGGAGGCATAAGGGATCTGTCGAAAAAGGCTTTCTTTCTCAACAGATCCCCTCTAGATCTGCCGCTTTTTGCCGACAAAGTGCTGAGTCGGCAAAACACGACGGCCATTTTTATGCAAATTAGGCATGGGATATCTAAATCCCTGCCTCATTTGCAATGTCGACCTGCCTAATCTGCATCCCTCTGCCGACAGAGGGATGCAGTCTAGATATACCCCATCTGTGCCCATGGACACACTCTTTGTTAGTGGTACTAACTTCATTTAGCAGCTGCTGTGGAGCATTAATCCCTATTAAGGTTGAAACTGGTCAAGGTTCTGGGGAGAAAAGGCAGGGCCTGATTGTTACTGGAATTGTGTTGATTTTATGTGAATTAAGCTTTAAAAGATTTACCTACCCCTCTCTGTGTTGTAGAGTTCTGCTGAATTGAAAACAAGTAGTGATTTCTGGAAGCAAGTAATGTTGACTGAACTTTCCCCTGCCTCCTGTGTATCTTTAGGACTTCAGATGTTTCTCAGCTGGAGGTGGTAGCAGAATGGGAGATGTGTGCGTCAGAGAGAAAAGTGTTTGCAGTTTGATTGTGCCAAACAGTTACCCCATTCAATTTCATGTGCTTTGCACTCTGGTATCTAATCCCAAACCTGAATACATCTTCTGTTCATCATACTCAAGGAAGGAGAGTCCATACACAAATCAAAGAAATAATAACATTTATTAAACATACATTATGGATTAAATCATTTTTTAAAAGACAGGTCAACAAACAAGATTTAAAACATTTTGGGAATGAATCTGTGAACACCTGCCAAATGTAAATGACTTTGTACCCATCTCCTTGTCCTCCCTGGACAGGGGGGATATTGGCTGCGGTGAAATTGCTATTGAGGACAACTGGAATGTCTACTCCATAGGGTTTAGTGGGGTTCATGGACTCCTGCATGCTCATTGTTCCTCTTCTGAACACTTAGTCCCACTCCCACACAATGATTTCTGGGTATCCTGGAGGTTGTGGTCCTGAGAGTCCTGCAAGCTCCATGATCTCCTTTCAGTAACTTGGGAAGGGGTGAGGGGGAGTCTAGAAAGCAGTCCTCCAGCTCAGCAGCATCCTGGGTGGCAGCTGGAGGAAGTAGATACAGCGGTGAAGGTGGTGAGTTGCTGGGGCAGCAAGCAGACTTGAAGCTCTTAGCTATCGGTCTTATGAACCATTCCATTAGGGAATACTCCCATGACTAAGATGTGCCTCTCACTCCATGATCCATTTCATCAAAGTATCTTCCTGCTGAAAAGCCTGCTCTCCCCATGCTCATAGGAATTTACACTGCTCCTGCTTTCTGCTGTCCATCCCCGTGTGCAGGTCTTCCTCCATCTGCCTCTAGTGTGCTGCTCCCGCTCTCCTGGTGGAATGGCTTGCCAGTTCAAAGGCCAGGGAAGTATTAGATCATTTTTCCTTTGGTATAAGCTGATAAATGTATCCACATGACATGACTTTTGCTGTAAAGGGCCACAATGTTGATACTTTTCAGCATTCCAGAAATATGACTGTTGGATTATCTTTGGTACTCAGACAATTTTTGCAGCTCATGAGGAAGGAGCAGAGGCTAATAGTGGTTCCTGTTGGCTTTTCACTCAAGTCCCCAGGCTTTAGGAACCCTTAAGAGTGTTAGGTCAAACTCCTTGTAGAAGGGACGTGTAAATTGAGACCCCCCTGGAGTGACTGTTGGAGGCTTCTGCCTTCTTGTACAGGAGCTTCAGGTGCTTGGTGTGTTCCTGGCTCTGGGCTGGAGTTAGCTCAATGTCCACCTGCTCTAGCCTTGTCATATTCCCTGGCACAGGTGAAAATATGGAGGATGGTGTACTCTGACCACACAATAAGCACCCAGGTTTGTTCGGTGAGCCAAGGGGCCTCTCTCAGAGCAGAATCCATCTTCACCTGTTTTGCTCATAGAGAGTGCAGCTGTTCTGATGTGGTCATCTGAAGGAGTGGGTTGTGCCCACGAAAGCTCATGATACCATCTACATTTTTTGTTAGCCTCTATGGTGCTGCAGGACTATTCGTTGTTTTTTAAGTTTTTGCTGTTACAGACTAACACGGCTACCCCTCTGAAACTGATGTGGTCAGTGCGGCTCACCACTACAGATGAAAACAGCAGGATAGGGACCTTTAGGGACAGGCAGAAAAGGTTCAGTGCATTGTGAACTATTGAAACTCAAGACCTGATACTTTCTCCTTACCCTTGTCCACACTGTATACTGGCATGGGTACAGGGTCGATTGTGTGATTATCCATACACAGCTACCTTATTCGCCTTATACTAGCCTTTACTCATGTGATTCTGGGATTTAGGTGTGGACAATACAGGGCGGGTTGTGGTACAATCACAGCTTGAACATATGCACAGTTGCTAGTGCAGATGTACCCCGTGACAAAGTCCAGGCAGTCTGCCCCGAGATTTTGGTTGCCAGGTATACATGAAGCCCCATAAATCTGGAAGTTAATCTAAGTTGTTAGAGAAAGCTAATCTAAATTATTGCAGAGGTAATCTAAAGAGTCAAGTTCATAGCTTTTTTGTTTCCAGATGTAAAATGACTGATCCTTGCAATTCCTCTGTATCACCATGTATTTGCTTCTATTTAAACTAGAAAGTGCCTAGAAACTCAGTGGTTTAGCCATTAAGCTATAGGACTGGAGAGTGAACTTTTAATGCCAGTAGAGTGGACCCTCAGAGTGATTTAAGTAAAGCACAGGGCAACTAGAAATAATGACTAGGCATGAGGAGTGAAGGCCCCAATGAGGACATCAGTGTATTAACCTCAGCTGATCATTAATCCCCATGAAAAGCTCTGTGCTGGGGTCATTATTACTGTCAGGAGAAAATGGAAATTCCCTCTCCTCTGCTCTTAAAAGAAAATAGAGTTGTGGATATATTTGTTTGGGTGATATGGGGTTTTTTGGCATATGCATGTCTCTTCTTGAGAATTAATGACCTGTATGTTAATCAGTTAGATTGCCTGAATAATTTCTTAATATTCCATTCATTTTATAAATATATGCTTCTTAGAAATGCATTTCTGACCTAACATATTTAAAAAAACTCATTATTTACAATTTAAGTGCACTAACTTCTTCTCAGAATGATAATAATTAATACGTAATGTGCAGGTTTGTAGCCTCTTTCATCTGAAGATCTTAAAGCACTCTGCAGATTTTATGCATGGGTAAACTGAGGCAGATAAAAGTGGAGCTACATTCTCAAGGTCACTCAGCAGGTTGCTGGCAGTACTGCTGATAGAGCACCTAGCATCTCGATTATTGGTCCCCTGCTCTAATCTCTAAACTCTGCTTTGTTGCCCATTATACTGGATGAGAGGCTCCATTTATCCTAGTAGATTATTAATGTTCTGACAATCCAATCGTTTGTTTGGCCTCACCTTTTTTTAGGGCTTTATAATTAAGAAAATATGTATTAACATTAATAGTGAAAAATACCTTTTAATCAAATGTACAGTAAACCCAGGTTAACAAATATCTGCTTTTCTGTCCCCAAAGCCTTGTGATAAAAACAGCTGACATAATGGGTATTGAATCATGAAGCTGATTGCACATAAATGATATTTCTTTACTCCTCTGAAAAATGTCATGAAGATTTTGATGCCCCTACATCTTCCTTGAATCACCAGAGGTAGAGAAGAAACTACGGGTTTTTTTAAAGATAATTTTGTAAAAGCCCCAAAGACTTAGAGCTTGATTCTCATTTACACTAAGATCCCTTTACAGTGCTCTGTCAATGTAAAGGAACCATAAATGTACAAGGATTGAGTCAGATCTGTGTAAAGCAGTTTTAAGTGTCAATGAGAAACATGCCCTTAATTTCCTTCTTTTATTGACAACCATTAATATAGTACCCGCTATTTTTATTCAACAGGGAAACAAAAGAAATGTGGGCTATTCTGATAATGTTTCAAGCATCTCATACCATCCTTGCCACCGACTAAAAGGCTGGTTTGGTACAATCTGTGCTATAAGAGGTGATCATGGCAACATGAATAATCAAGTGAGATTAGCCAACTGCATCTAGCTCTAATTGTCCTGTTATTGACTACAGGGAAAAGCATCCTTTGGGTTAAACTACTTTCATCGCCTTCTACTACAGCCACTGCAAACCCATCATTAGAACACCTCCTGAAATCTTGTTTCTTTTATTTAATAAAGAAAGGCTCATTATCCATTTTTGTTTATATGTACTCTAAATATTCCACACCTGACACTTTGGTATTTCTGGCATCCTGCAGCATTTTGTGCTTAGTTCATTATGAAAATCACATGGTAATTATAAAGGCTTCATGTGCAAACTGAACACATGATATACGTGCATACTCACAAGCATTTACAGGCTGCTTCATTCCATCCAGGAGCTCAGAAAAAAAAATTACAATCTCCCTAACAGCATTACTTCCTGAAAGTGTTCATTTTCTAAGTATACTGATTAAGGAAAGGAGAGATTCTGACTAAAGATGTTAAGTAATGGTTAATTTGCTAGTCAAGTAGTCAATGCAATTTCCATCGACTACTCGACCAGTCGATAGACACTTCCACATTCCTCTTTCGAAATGTACAAGAGCCCCCATTGGGGCTCTTGTACATTTTGAAGGAGGAATGCAGAACTCTAAGTGCAGCCCGGGGCCAGCGGGAACTCCACGTACATTTCAAAGGAAGAATGCAGAACTCCGTGTGCAGCCCGGGGCCAGCGGGAAGTCCCACTGACTCTGGGCTGCATGCGGCATGCCAGCTTTGAAATGTACAAGAGTCCCCAGCAGGGGCTCTTATGCATTTCAAAGCGGCAGTGCAGCATGGAGCCCGGAGTTAGCAGGGGACTCAGACTCCCCGCTGACCCTGGGCTCCATGCTGTTCTGCTGATTTGAAATGCCATGCCGGGGTCAGCTGGAGTATTCCCAGCTGACCCCAGGCTCCACGCATGGCAGTGCCACACAGCTTATCCCGGGCTCAGCTGTGCGGTGCTGCCGCTTTGAAGTATGCCCTCTTCCCCCCACCCTTTGCTGCTGCTATCGGATAGAGGCAGCAAGGCTGGTGGAATCGACTAGTCGACTGACTATCCGATAAGCATTTGCAGTCACTCTGGATGTGCACTGGTGTAACTGAAGTCAGAATTTGGCCCAAAACCTACATAGTCACCATTACATTTGGAAAAGGGAACCTTGTCTGTACAGATTTCTCAAATGCTATCAGTCTATTTCCAGGCACACACACGTTAACAGTGTGTTTTAAAACTTTGTTTGGTTGAACCTGTCATCCTAGGCTAAAATTGTGTGACCTAACTTGTAGTAGTTTTTTCAGTGAAGGTATCATTTACTGTTGAGTATATTTTACTGTGCTGTTATAGATCTTTTCACTCAACCAGCTGTCTAACATGTTGAATAGTCTTTCATCTTGTCAAACACTTCCATTCCCCTTTCTACAGCTTTCTCAGCCAACATGTACACACCTAATCAATCTAATGCCACTATCTCCAGACTTAAAAACCAAAACGCACTGCCCAAACTACTTTCTTAAAGAGACAGTTATCCTTTTCCACCAAACACATTGTCAAGAGGACTGATAAATTAAGTGAAAAGAGAGACTCTAAAATTCTTACTCTGGATCTAGCCAGAGAGCTGTAGTAAAATGACTGAAGTAACCGTTCAATAAAGACTGTGTAGGGGATTCCCTTCATAGAGATCATACTGTGTTCATTTAATAACTATCCTACTCATATAGTTAAGCTTAAATCGCTTTGTATCTGTCTATATATGTCTCTATATAAAAATAGATACAGATGTGTTTGGCCATTTTTTTTTTTTTGGCAAACAGGATTAATCCATCTCAATCTGTTCAATTCTGTTTTTCTTTTTTTCCCCTACCCCTTATAAACAGAAACTCCATTAGTAGATTGATATTTACATCGCATGGGAGACAAATGAAACAAACCCATGAAGCTGCATTTAGTCTGCACCTGCACTGCAATGTATATCTCGGCAGTGGCCAACCTCCTATATGGAGCAGTAATTAAGGCCTTCTTTATTTTTATTGTAAATACATTAGCTATATTACCTAAGGGGATTGTATAAAGTGGATCATATGAAGGAGTAAGATTACTACTGCCCTAACACTAGTTCTGAAATCAGTTAATCAGCAATGGGGTTGGATTGAAGGAACCTCATTCTACCTCCCTCCCCCATTGTGTGATTCTTTGGTAGTGAATTTTTCAATTGCACTTTTATTTCTCCATATATGCTTTCTATTTAAGAAACAAACAGTTGTATAGCTAGCAGATACACATGTAATATAGCACTAGGAACAAACAGGTAGAGGCGCCTCGTGTCTTCAGCCTGTTTTTGAATTACTTAGGATGGAGGGAGGTAAAGACATTTCAACCTTTAAGCTCCTTTGACATTCACAAAGTGCTAAAAGTCAGCTGGGGTCTCAGCTCTGACAAATTTGCATCTCTTTGAATATGACGCTTGAAAAGCCAAGCCGCTAGATTAAATTTTGCCATGGAGAAAATGAGAAAGGCTTCCATCTCTCAGGTCTACTGGGAGGATCTTTATGGTTGATTTACTTTTTTTAAATAAATGTTTCTTTATGTGTTTCCTCTAGTTTGTGTCCAGCCTTCCTCTATCATGCACGCTGTAACTTCTGTTGGTTATATCAGCCTACAGTAAGTCAACCTGGGCAGAGTACAAGGTGAAAGAATATTTCAATCTAAACTGCATATCCCTTCTGTGCTTTCTGATTAAAATTTGCAAGTAAACCTTGGAATAAACTGTACCTGATATGACTTCTAAAATAATGTAAACTGTTTGAAACCTGGGGCTAAACTTACAATACGCGTTTATTCCCATTTGCATGAATAAGGGCTAGTCATGTAATGAAGGGTGCCAAAACTGGGCTCTACAAAGTGGTTATAGCCCCAATGCAAATAACAGGGAACAAAACCAGTCATGATGTTTGTATTGGCTCTATAACAATACTGAACCTGTTACCCACTGCACAAATCCAACTGAAGCATTAATTATTTTATCAGATTCTATGCTATGGGCCACATGCTGCTTGTAGTTACATGAATTAGGTCCAGAATGTCACCACTGTTTTCTGTGTAGTTACACCATAGAAAATGAGACCAAGATTTGGTCTTATATATGTATAGGGGTCATTTCAGTTAATGACAAACAGAGGGGTATGTGGAGAGGCAACTACTTCAAAGTCTGTCAGTGTTTATTTTGCATGTCATATATCTCTTGGCTTTCTATGTATGGTAAAATCTGAATTGTGATACTTTATAAAAAAATCTCCACAAACGTACTGTGGATTTTGATTGTAGTGTATTTTAATTGAAGAGATTCTAAATAAATGTATGTTGGCCTCATTCTACGCTGCTATTAAGTAAGGATAAATCTCTAAAATAGACCAACTTTTAAAATAAAACCTAACACCACTCTCTTGTAAATGTAGTTGCTATGAATGGCTGGAAAAGCCACATGCCTTCATGAATTATGAAAGAGAATGATCCTTTTCCTTGAGCAGGGAGATGAATTCCTCAATGCCTTACTTTACTCTTCCTTTGTTTCTCTAGTATATGTGAAACATGTGTCTATAATGGAGTTCATACTCAGTGTCAGTAGGAGATGTTGTGCGTGAAGGGTTTTCCCCCTACACAAAATTTGTTTGCAAGGTCTGTGAGCAGCATAACTTATGAACAATCAAATATAGCTCGTTTTTTCTTGCTGGGTTCTTATAATTTTCTGGCAGCTCACATTACATTAGAGAGCAATGTGATCTGCAGTTAGGACTTAGTGATGCATACTGCATTTTTTAACTCAGTCGCCTGGGTTCCGATTCAGTCCAACATGTGTCTCTAGAAATAATCCAAGTTAGTGGATTGATTGCTTAGCAAAGGGAGAATAGCACTGGCTGTGAACAATGTTTAAAAAAAATTTAGCAATAATGAATCTGAATAATTAGATTTGGAAACTATTGCATGGAGGCACAAAAATCCTAGTCCAAGAGTCTTGGAAATGCCTTTCTGAGCCAATCTTTACATCCCTAGAAGGATTGGCCTTATTTTCAAAAATGCTGAGCCCTCAATAGCTCCCACTGATCTTGGGAGGGAACTGCTGGACACTTTTTTTAGGTGCCTAAATGTGGGCTTGGGAGTCTAATTTGATGTACCCATTTTTGAGAATTTTGGCTCCAGGCTTTCAGTATAGTTACTGTCATATTATGGTCCTGTCAAGAACAATTTCTCTCTGCAGATGTTAGGGCTCCTGGACTATGCAGAGATGGAGGTTGCTCCTTTCCCAGAAGAGAAATTGTCCTTTTTCCAGCTACAGGAAACCATGTTATTTTTATACCCCTCATTTACTCATCAAAAATTCTCTCCCTCTTCCTCCCACATTACTTTTGATAATTGCACTCTCCCGCTGACATCTAGGCTTGCACCTTGGTGTCATCTTAGATTCCTAGGTTGTCACTAAATCATGATTTTTTCATTTTCATCTCTAAAAATCCATCCTTTCATCTCCATTCCCAGCACTGAAGCCCTTGTCTAGATCATGGTTATCTTTTGTTTATCACTACAATCTGCTCTCTGGGCTCTTGGTTTCCAGGGCATGGATTATACTGGGCACTGCAGTGGCAAAATCATTGAAAGTGGTGAAGAGTTTCATTTACATCCAGCAGTGCCTTTCCAGATAGCAGGCAGGTTTGTCTTGCATGACAAAACCCCCTTGCTCCAGGATAGAGCTGCTTATCACAAGACTATCGCTGAAAACACCTTTCAGAAGCTGTGCTGTGCAGAAAGTCACTGGTCCTTTCTGCTGAATTAGCCTTCATTCTCCAAACTTATTACAAGTTCACACAGCAATGAATGAAAACACCTTGGCAACATTCTTTGGACAATATAAAATACAGGTTATCTGAGACCACTGGAGTAATGATTAGTCACATAATTCCAACATTGTCTTCCTCATCTGGAACTTAGAGAGATGAAATTGGTGACCAACTTCTGTGGTCAGAGAGGCGAGCCTCCGTTAATAAACAGTTGGTACATAGTAGAGTTTTTTGGCCAACCCCCTTACCAATTAATCATTACTAATAAACACAGGTGGCAGCCATTTTACTATTTAAACATGAGATTTATTGTTTGCATTGATTATAAATAACTCTGCGTAATTAACCCTGTTTTCAACAACAGTGTTGTAAAGTGAGTGTGGACTGCTTGAATAAGTGTGACCTTCATTCAGATGTAA
The DNA here is from genome assembly GCA_019425775.1 of Rafetus swinhoei. Classification (NCBI taxonomy): domain Eukaryota; kingdom Metazoa; phylum Chordata; order Testudines; family Trionychidae; genus Rafetus; species Rafetus swinhoei. Next base: position 109,257,044 of record CM033446.1, read on the forward strand.
CCAAAAGACAACAGTAGTAGAAACTAGGTCATTTCCAATACTTAAAGCTGATCTTAGGCTCCTACATTATAAATATTAAGAGACATGATTTGAAGTTGGATCTTCAGATTTGGGCCTGGCAAAATAGTTGTTGGCACTTATAAATCACTTTTCCATGGTATATCTCAAAAAAAGAAGGTAGTTGCATCAAAAGCTTTTTTTTTGGGGGGGGGGGTGTCATAGCATGTTATCATAATTTAACTTGGAGTTGAAATGGCCAAAAAGGTTGGGGGTACAAAGTCACCTTTGTCCCTGTTCTTGGCATCCTGAACTGGACAGAATTCAACTAGATTTCTGAAGCAGGCTGTTGTCCTATATTTGCTCTGTATTGCCGTGTTAGTGAAAAACAGCATTTAAATATTCCCTTAGTTTTGTCTTTAACAAATAGTCCCTATTTCTGTTTGAAAGATTTTTAATCAAATATATGTCTCATCCAATTTTTCTAAAACCTTGGGCATCATTTTATTAAGATGTGGACATACTCTTCTCTCTGAATTGGATTCCCAGTGAGCTGAGGCACTATTATCTTTTGAGTACAACTAAAGAACAATTAGAAACATCAATAAAAATAATGTTGCACTTACATACAGGATAAAAATATGACAATGCCACATTTTTCTACTGTACTATGCTTTGTGGATGCTGGTTGTATGAGTTCACATAAACTTAATGGGCCTGATTAACAGGCCCACGTTCTAACTCTCAGTAAAACATAATATCCTTGGGATGGAACGTAGAACTCTTGGTATCTTTTTAGAAGGAATTGGAGCCCCTGGAGTTTTGAGGTGCTATGGCAGATTCTGTCAGTCTTGGTTGACAGAGTAGGATCGGGGCTGTGTATTTTTGAGAGTTAGTAATTAGAGTGTAGTATCTGAGGTCTCTTGGAGGATGGGGCTATACTAGAAGAAGCAAGAGACTTGCTTTTTTTCAAGGAGCAGCATGTGTTCCAATCCACCTCCTGGAACACTGGAAATGGGCATAGAATCCAAAGTTTTGGGGAGAATTGGTGCCATAGCCAGAACTCTGGTCTTCTGGGTCCAACAGAATGTGCTATTCAAACTACTTAAAGGATAATAAATAAGGACGACAAAATAGAAGTTTCAAATGAATGTCATGACCTTCCACCACAGCATACAGGCCAGCAGCAAAAGGCTTAAAATCCTGCCAAAGAATGTTAGATTAGACTCCGTGGGATGTCAGCCAATCTCTATCCCTCATGGTACACCTAGACTGCAGAGTTTTTCCAGGATACCTCAGGTATCCCGGAAAAGCTCTGCCACATCCAAGGAACTAGGCTGCTTTTCCAAAAAAAAAATGGAAAAAGCAGACGTGTTTTTTTGGCATCCCTGTAAACCTTTTTCTACGAGGAAGAAGGGATGTTCCGAGAGCGGCTTTTTTCCCAACATTTGGCCCAGTATAGACAGACCAAATGTTGGAAAAGCCTCTTTTGGAAGCCTCTTTTGAGTCACAATTTGCATATCTTTTTCTGACTTTTCTTTGTTGTCTAGAGCGAGCCTCAGTATAGTCATCGCCAAATATTCAGAAATCATTGTTCAGGTTCCAAAAATTAACAAGTTTAATTTGAAAAGTATGGGATTTTATTTAAAGTACATTTTGGGTTACTTTTATTTGCCTTCTGTCCTTCAAGCCTTTCAGATACACTGGACTCACATTTTCATATTCTTCTCTGCAAGCACGAAGATTAGAATTATTTTTTTCTTTCTGTTAATGAAAGCGGAGATTCTCATGTGTTCCTTCACGTGACTCCAGGAGTTCAGAGCTTTCTACCCAGCCTATATCACTAGGCCAGCACCCCTTATTGAGAGACCAACCTTCAGCTTCACAATATGAGTCAAAAATAATAAAATCATGAGTAAATTAAAAATAAACAACTCTGACTTATTCCCTCCTCTGAGTTTTCAAGTGTGTGTTGTATAAACTCTAAGGGTGCATCTATACAGCACCCTAAACTCAAAATAAGATATGCAATTTGTGCTATGCAAATTGCATAGCTTATATCGAAACTATTTTGAAATAGCTTATTTTGAAATTTGGCGTGTCTACACAGTGCCAAATTTCAAAATGATTCACTATTTCAGGCCATCCCTTATCCCTCATGCAACAATATTTACTGGGATGGTGAAATAGCACACCTTTTATTTCGAAAAATATTTTGAAATACCAGGCGGCTTGTGCAAACGTGGGGTAGCTATTTTCGGATACCTCAGGTATCCCAAAATAGCCATGCAGTGTAGACATAGTCTAAGATATTCAGGAGAGTATATTTGAACTTGCACTAAAAACATGGTCAACACCTAGATAAAAAACATGTAAGCACCCATATTCGTACACACTTATAGCTACACACACACACGTGTACATAGACTGCAGAGAGTCACACATACATGAACATATTAGTGTAGGTGTATCACAGTCAAGCATATACACACAGAAAGTCATGAAGCATCAAGTTATGTAAAGTGATTTTAAAAGTTTTTAAAAAAGCCACCTAAGCCCTAAAATTAACTCTTTCCAAATAATAATGTTGCTATTAACACTGCATGTTTAAATCCAAATGGACAAGATTATATTCCCTTTCGCACATCTTCTCCTCCTCTCTCTCTCTCCCTCTCTTTCTTTACCTTCCCAACGGCACTATTTTATTTCAGAAGAAAACTTATGAAAATTGTTGAAACATATACTACAAAGCATTTTTTCTCCGTGTCCTTTTTTTTTTTATTTCAGCAGATAGCCCCCAAAAAAGGCAGAGATGTCAAAGGCTTCGAGTCCCCCCTTTGACATTCACGCAGTGCTGAGAGTCAGCCGGGGTCTCAGCTCTGACAAATTTGCATCTCTTTGAATGTGACGCTTGAAAAAAGCCGGAGCTGCTAGATTAAATTTTTTTTTTCCATCGAGAAAATGAGAAAAGCCTCTATCTCTCCGCCGAGTCTACTGGGAAGATCTTTATTCTGATTCTTGTTAGAATTGTTTATCACCCTGACAGACCAGACTCGGACGAGATAAAGGCGCTGCTCCATCACGGGGCCTGACAGTGGTAGGACATGCAGAGAAATGAAAGGAGCAGGGGAAAATATTATTAATAGATGCCGACTTGATTTGCCTCTATGGCACGTCAAGGAAGGAAGGGAGGGGGGAGCCACGGCTTGATTGCAAGCCTATGAAGTTCTGTCCAAAAAAGAAGCTATTTTTCATTAAGTGATAGAAGGGCTTTTTTCATGTTCTTTCCTGAGGAGCTGATAACTTATGCAGTTTATTCTAACCCTGCTGATTTCTGTCAGGGAAAGAAAACTCCTGAAAGATGGCTCTAGCTCGTCCTTTTCAAAGAAGGAGGCTGCCTTGTCAGAAATGGTAGCAAAGCATTAAAGTCCTGGCCTTGACTCCTACGAGGTTCCTTGGTTCCAAATAGGTGTGTGGGGAGTTATTATTGTCTGCCCAGTATGGCACTTCCGCAACATATATGCACCCCATATGTTTGTGTATGTGTGTGTGTGTGTGTGCGCGAGCGCCACATATATACATGAGGTATGTATGTATAAACACAGAGTTTATTTTTGATATGTAATTATTTTGCAACTGATAAAGGTGTTTCCTTTGTGAATGTTTCCTGGTTCATACTGTGTAGTTGAATCTAAACATAGAAAGCCGAGTACAGCTGTATTAAAAAGGAATACAAAACAAACAGGCAAACAAATTAGCTACATTTATGAAACACTAAGGCTATTACAGTTAAAAATTACAAGCATTCAGGAAATGCTGAAGTTAGGGGGTCTAAAAGCCATGTTAACTCACCTGCATTGCACATCCTGTATGTTCTGTGGCATGGATTGTCCTGCATGGACAGTAATATTTTAAGCAATTCATTTAACAAGGAATATAGGAGTCAGAAATATTATGTGTGTGCAATCCAGTCAAGTAACTGTTGCTTTTGGATTTTTCGCTTTTGCATTCCTGATAATTTGGGCTATTAACTGGACAATCACAATGTTGCATTAATGTAGATTCTTACATTTCATTTTCCTTGTTTTTCTCTAAACATAAGGAGATAAAGAGAGAAATTGCCTACGGACTTTTGTTTCTCTCCATTGTTGTCTAGATTTAGATTTTAAGTTGTGTGTGTTTTGTTTATTTTACAAAGTGTTTAGAATTCCTTAGGACCTGTTTATTTAGGTACAGTATATATGGTCCAAATCTTTGTAGTATCTGAACCAGATCTTGGACTGTGTCATATGAGATCAGTCTGCCATGATTTTAATCCTGCAAGGTGCTGTGCACTTTAGCCCCACTGAGCATTTAAGTATGTTCTTAAATATAAGCATGCAAAACTTAAAAATAAACCAATGGAAGTACCCACGTGTTTGTAGTTAAGCACATATTTAAGTGCTTTGCAGAATTGGCTCCCAATTCCTTAATACTTTCAAAGATGAGACCTACTTAATAGAAATTGAGATAAATGGGAGCTTGATTACCTGACACAAGGACACAGAGGGAGGTCCCATCCTTCATTGAAGAAATTTAATCATGAGTGGAGGGATTCTTTGGGGCTAAGAGGGGGCAGCAGTAATTGGGTGGGGGTCACAGAGGAGATGTTTCAGAAGGCATAGACAAAATGTGAAAAGTTCTTAAAGTCTTTTTCAATTTTGTCAACCTCGGATGAGGTATGCCATCTTCCGAGAACATTGAACCCTGGTGATTCAGGGCCACTTTAGTTTTATACAAAAATGTTGCATCATCCTAGTATTGGTCTTATATGATTAGCAATGTTCAGGAATATAGATACCTTTTTTGGGGGGAAGAGCTAAAACAATAGCAGAAGCTGGACCTAATTGTATGGTGCCACTTCTGGTACAATAAGATCGTGTGTTATATGGACTGCTCAATTAATTATTTGTTGTATTAGAGTAGCACATTGAGAACTCAAAAAGAAAGCATGACCACGTTATGCTATATTCTGTTTGTATAAGAACATAGAAAGAGACAGTCCTTGCCCTGAAGATCTTATGGTCTAAATAAATAAGACAGACAAAGGATAATTTGAAAAGAAGTATAAAGAAAAGTAGGGAGAGGCCAAAGTGGTTCTAGTGGAAGCTCTTTAGTAACCTGAAAATCAAAACAAAAAGCAGAAACATGGGCAAATTGTAAAACTGCAAAAATTGGGAACAACTGGGTAGGTGATCATACTGCTAAAAAGGATCCAGGGGAGGGGGGTTAGTTTATCATAATTTGAATATTAACCACTAATATGATGCAGTTAAAAAAAGTCTGTTTTCATTCTAGGGTATATTAAAAGGATTATTGTTTATAAAACATGAGTGGTAATTGTTCTGCTCTATTTGGCACTAGAGAGGTCTCAGCTGGAGTACTGGGTGTCCATGATCTATGAGCAAAGGTTAAAAATGCTAGGCTTGTTTAATCTTGAAAAATTAAGGTCTTGAGGGGAACCAGACAATAGTCTTCTAACATGTTAAGAGCTGTTAGAATGGTGATCAGCTGTTCTTCATGTCCACGGGAGGTAGGACAAGAAGTAATGGCTTAAACTGCAACAAGGGTAACCAGATGTTCTGCTTTTATAGGGACAGCCCCGATATTTGGGGCTTTGTCTTTTACAGGCACTTATTACCCCACTGCTACCACCTGTTCCAATTTTTCATCTTTGCTGTATGGTCACCCTATCTGCAGCAAGGCAGATTTAGGTTAGCTATTAGAAAAAACTTTTGAACTGTAAGAACAGTTAAGGTCTGGAATAGGCTTCCAAAGGAGGTTGTGGAATCCCTATAATTAGAGGATTTTAAGAACAGGTTGGACAAATATCATCCAGAAATGGTCTAGATTTACTTGGTCCTGACTTGACACATGGGGTTGTATTTAGTGATCTCTTGAGGCCCCTTCCAGTCCTACATTTCTATGATTACCATCCCCATTTTACAGTTAGCGAACTGAAGCACAGAGGTCGAATGACTTACCCAAGGTCACATAGGAGTCTGTGGCAGAGCTGGGAATTTAATTGAGATCTAAATCCCAGGCTAGTGCCATCACCATAAGACAATGCTTCCTCAACAAGCTCATGATGGACCCAGATCTGCCCCACTTACTGCATTAAGTTGGACTGTAATATGGGTATGTGATGCAATTTTAAAAGAGCCAACTTTTATGACTGCAGCTAATTTGCCAGAGTTCTGCAAGAAGACATTACAACACATGGGAAATTTGCCTTTTTCTAGATTTTACTACATTTTTTATTTTGCTCCAGTGACAAAGCAGGTTATTATTAATGAAACTATGAGAGGGCTGGTTGCATTATGCATCCAGAAATTGTCAACACACATAGTTTTAGAAAGTGGATATATTTGGCAGGGGCATTCTTTATTCAGCCACAGTTTTGGCACATGCCAAAGTGAGAGTGAGCTTCATATAGCAACTATGAGAACCAGATATGAGTTAGAGTTCTGGTACACATGGAATCCAGGACTCCAGAAAAATATTTTTGCATAATCAGAGCACCCAAAGTCACTTTAAATGAGAACATTTGCCATGCTGGTACTTTAACAACTGTGCTACTCAAGAACATTTTATTAAGAAGTTGTGTTTTTTATTTCATTCTTTTATGCTGTTCCAGATTCGTTAAGAGGTGTGGATATTTCGGAATAACTGACATTAATTTGAATAAGCAAAATGCTCAATGAGTGCTAAACTTCAAACAATTTAGTTTGGTTCAAATAATTGTTCAAAATGTGGGATCCTTATATGAACCATAAAAGTCGCCACAAAAGTGGATGGAATCTCTCAAGAAAGTAGGTGATCTCACAAGATATCTCTTTGTGGCCAGACTGAGAATCCTATAAAAATATACCCTTTCTCTTCATACTTCAGTACTTCCACACCTAGCCAGAAGCCCATGCAGGGTGCATCTACATTGCGCCATAATTCGAAATAAGATACACAATTTGAACTATGCAAATTGTGTATTTTATTTCGATGCTATTTCAAAATAGCTTATTTCATTATTGGGTGCTGTCTGCACAGCGCCAAATTTCAAAATAAAGCGCTATTCTAAAACGTCCCTTACTCTTCGTAGAATGAGGTTTACAGGGATGTCGGAAAAGCGAGCCCAAAATAACAGGCATTCTGTGAAAACACAGGATAGCTATTTCGGGATACTCCAGTATCCTGAAATAGCGTTACAGTATAGATGTCACCACGATGTGCAAAAGATGTAAAAGAAGTAAAGAAAGTTAACCAGTTTTTCTGGACTGTGGAAAGTGTTTGTTCAGAGTTCAGTTCAAAGTCAGAATTAAGGTTTAGGCTGCAGGAGAACTAAACCAATCATTGGAAACATTTCCATCACATTTATGGGGAACCATTTTCATCCATTAGTCTGGATACTGTGTTTGTTTTGTACCCCTGAAAGTCAGAAACCCTGAAAATTTTTGAAATGTGCCCATTGTATCTTGACAGCTGATGTGCCTGAGATTAAAAGAAGGAAAATAATGAAAAATAGGTAATTTTTGCAGTTTTATGTAATCTCTGACTAGGCCACAGTTACAATTATAATTTAAAATTGTTGAGATAGGAAATTAAATCATAAAGCCATCAAGTCATTGTGTGTAATTATAGAAAATGTATGAACTGGTAGATAGCATGGTACTTTTTTGACAAGATTGAACAGAAATGGTGTCACAAACATCACCATGGGTGACAAAATGTGGACTGCAAAAGCAGTTGAAAGTTGCTTAGTCATGACTGGTCATGTAAATCATATAGTTTCTCTTCCATGGCTGAAGAGGAATAATTCTTATAAGCTCCAATTCAGGAAAGCACTTAGATCAATCTGTATTCAGGACAGTCCTCAAGCAAGTGCTTATATACTGTCCTGTATTAGGACCTTCATCAAATTTCTAGTGGAAAAACTTGTGGGAGAACTAATTTAAAAAATTCACTTCCCATGTGTATTCATTTATTTCTCACAAGCTTTTGTGCTATGAAAGCTAGACTGGATGAATGTTCATCATCAATTACAACCTAAAACACAAAACAGGGGTGAACCCAGCCAAAGTGAATTTGAGAAAAATTCAAATGAAAAATATTTCCCAATATTTATTCAGCTCTACCTATTCATTTGTCAATATTACATGGGAATGGAGTGTGAAACACATAGTGTGTTTTCTTCTGTCTTTTGATATTGGTTCACATCCAGGAATAGTCTGGGTTAATAATTTAGAGATAGGGAATTAATTTATGCATCCCTGATATCCTCCTTTTGTGCAGTTTTAGAAAATATATATGTGTGACAGGATAGCTTATTGTTCTCTGGATGTGTTATCATGTATATGTGGAGTAGCTTTAGTGAGATATGAAATGCAAATTTGCCTCACTTTGTTCTTGCCACTTTTATGAATATTAAAAATACAGATAAAATAATTTTGAACACTTTTGGAAAAGGTCTTTAGCTTCTTATTTCAATAATATAAAGTTTTTATGCTGGTATGGTAGAATTTTTTTTGGTTAGAATTTTTACAAATTTATGTTGGTATAAATGTAAGGAATTTAATGGGAAAGTTGCATTTTTAGTGCATTCTGTGTACAATTTTATAATCACATGAAACCTTAATACTAAGAAATAGCACTAGGAACTCCAAAGCCAGAACGATATATTTTATTTAGGTTGTGTCAAAGAAAACATCATTTTTAGTTCAAAACTCCTTCAGCATTGAGTTTACAACTCCTGTCTGCAGTGAAGGGGTTAAGGACTGTCTGATCATAGATAGATAAGGTATTTAAAAGACAAGGTAGCATCAGCGCCATCCTTCTGAGTGCTATAAGACTATTTCCCATATAACACCAATCCATCTTGATCCTTCCAGCTAAGTGGATTTACTTGATGAGAACCCTTTGTGTAATACAGTTTGCACTCTCACTAGCAGATTCTTAGTTATAAAGGTGGCTCTAAGACTGCCACGGTATGCCACTTCTAACATTGTTAAGCAATACCTTTGTAAAATACTCCTGATTATAGATATGTGGTGAGTAGTGCTCTAGAAATTGTGTCTGTGTTAAATCAACAGCATAGGCTTGTTTAAAATTTTGTGGGGACCAAAAGGCCAGCTCATTATCTTTGCATGTGATTCTTTAATGTGAAAATAAAAAACTAGGAACTTTGCTTCTCCAGCATTCATAGATGTTACACCAGTGCATTAAGCGAGATTCAAATACTTCATACAGTGAGATGAAGAATTATGATCTAAGTGGCATGACAGTCTCCCACTGTAGAAGGATGTGGATTTGTTCATTTAATTTAATACCAGGTTACTTACCGGGGGAGCTCAAAACCCATGTCCTTGATCTTACTTGTTTAGGCTTTTATTCAAAAAGAGAGATTTTCATCATTTGGGCTGTGGGTCTTTTCTCATGGGACTGTTTGGAAATATGAATTTGATTCACAAACTAGACATTTTTCCCTTGTACTGTTGTGGTGCTTGGATTTTAGGCTTTGGATACAGAGCCCGTAGTGGTCATGGAGTGGTTTTTCTCATTCCCATAACCTAAGGAAGAGAATCTGCAGTAATTACTCCAAGAGGCAGATTGGCCACATTTGGGCAAGATTCTTTACACATTTAAATCTGCATAATTTCATGAGGTTCTTGACCTTCTTGTAGCAGATCATTCTCATGAGGAAACAAACTCAGGCTTCCTGCTGCTGTCTGGTTATTTTGCTAACAAGAATTTGTAGGCCTTGTGTCATACGCACCATTGACCTCGTATGCCACATCTTTTGGGCTTAACTTTCTGGGGTGCTGAGTTGCTCTTTGTCAGGTGACTGCCATCTGAGTCCTTATTTCTATGGGTACATCTACACAGCAGGGCAAAAATCAAATTAAGATAAGCATCTTCAGCTACATCAAATGCATAGCTGAAATCAAAATAGCTTAATTCAGCTTTTTTGGAGTTGTCTATGCAATAGGAAGTCGATAGAAGAGTGTTCTTCCTTTGACTTCCTACTGTGTAGACAACTCCAGAAAGAACACTCTTCCTTCAACTTCCCTTACTCCTCATAAAATGAGGATTACAGGCATCAGAGTAAGAAGTTCTCCAGTTTGACATTATTTCAAAATAATGGCATGCTATGTAGATGCGCATTTTGCTATTTCGAAATAACGTCAATTATTCTGAAATAACACTGTTGTGTAGACATGCCCTATCAGAGCTCTTTCTGTGGCACTATCAAGGTACAAAAAGTTTCCTGTTTCCTACTATTAATCAGCATGCTGTTGCCAATGAGCTGGAATTATAACAGCTCAACTGGACTTTATAAATGGAGCAAACCACTTGTTCCTTGAACTATGTTTTGTTTTCTACTCTTGGTTGAGTTTTCTCTCCCGGGCTTTTCTTCCTACAGAATATGCTTCTGCTAAATATACCATCTGCCATCGCAAAGCAGTCATTTTAGATAACAGCAAGAAATGCATGTGAACTGTATATCAACTTTTATTCCAGTCATTGAATACTATATTTTGAGAGCGAAACAGTGAAAATAAACAAGATGAGCTGTAAAGTTGATAATGCTCCTGTGCTAACATAAAAAAGAGACCCTGCTTCAAAAGTCCTGTAAATCTTGTAAACCTTTGTAATGCATCAGTCTATGTAGCCAAAAGAAAATGGCAGGAGCAACCGATGAGTGGCACAGATGCTATACTTTGTGTATAGGGATAAGGTCAGGCAGCCAAGCATTTGCTGAAATCAGACTTAACAGATGTGGTAAGTCCACACCATTTTAATTCCTGAGCACATGTGCTGGCTGATAAGGGGTTGTGTTATTAATTATTGAGGCTACGTCTAGACTGCAGGCTTCTTTTGGAAGAAGCTTTTCCGGAAGAGATCTTTCGAAAAAACTTCTTCCAAAAGAGAGTGTACACACTGCTAAAGCGCATTAAAATGGCAGTCTGCTTTTTCAACAGACTGAATGGATGCTATCTCGCATGTAAGCTGTGATTACTATGGGTGGAATGGCCACAATGGCACCCGTGCTTTTTCCTCTTTCCTCTTTCCTCTTCTTTTGAAAGAACTTCTTCTTCCCCCGTCCACACACGCCTTTTTCTGAAAGAGCTCTTTCGCAAAAAGGCTTCTTCCTCATAGAAAGAGGTTTACCAATGTCGGAAAAATCCCTCTGTTATTTCGATTTTTTTTTGAAAGATGCCATTTTTCTGAAAAAAAAAACCCCTGTCATGTAGACATACCCTTAGTTAGCTCTGAGCTGAACTAATTTTTCTTAATAAAAATACAGCTTTCATAGGTGTGTAAATAATGCTATTCACTTACCTGAATAAATAGAAAGGAGAAAGGGCAGGCATTTTGGCCAGCAAAGTATTGAAGGGACAGTTGAACTGCTCCAGAGCATAAAGCTAAAACTGTGTTCAAGCACTTTGCCTGCATTAGTCTCTTGCCCCTTTTGTCCATCAGCAGGAGCTCTGCTGAACCAGTCAACACAGGCCAAGATAGACTAGCTGACTTTGGTCTGTGTAGATGGCACAATGTACAAACCCGTCTTACAGCCAAGTGGTGAATGAAAGTGGGGTTCTTCGAGGTTTGTATGACAAAGGCCCAAAGCACATACATCTGGTTATTTTTTAAAAAGCTTTTGAACAGCCAGTCTCTCTTTCAAACCCAATTCCTTTTGTGGGGAAAGCAACACCATATTTCATATACATTAGATGTAGGCTGTTGTTTCAGCTTGACTCAAGCTTTTGGGCAGGTGATTTTTGTGGAATAGACTGTTTAAAAAATGAAAGCTTGAAACACCTGCCTATTTAAATAGTATAGTTTAAAAATGGGAAATGCTTTGGCTATAATGGGCCCCATATTCCTTCTATCTTCTTCCCAGTCCCCTTCATACCACAAGCCTGAGAACTTCAATATAAAAGAAATCATAAAAAATATCACCCGGTGAGTCCTATCAGTCTATCTGACTGGCAGTATGTCTCTTTGCCAGCTGTGGATGGGAAAGACTGAAAATATTTCCTTTTCTCTTTCGTTTAAAAAAAAAAAGACTTTCTATATCACTTGGTTTCCAGGGATAATTATACAGATGTATGTATGTCTGAATTTCACATATGCAGTGGGTGTTGTGTGGGTGGAGATGGAAACCTGTCACCTCTGGCTTCTCTGCCAAAGGTGCCAAATGCACTGTCAGGAAACTGAAACAAACCTCTGTGTCACCTAGCAGCAGCCCTTCATGGGGAGTTAGGGCCACTCTGCCCAGGATTGCCTTGTGAAGGCTCCCCAGTGTGGTAATTGATTGCCCTGGGGTGGTTAATTAGTAAATGAGCACCTGGAACTAATAAAGCTTAGCCAAGCTCAGTCTGAGGAGAACTATTTAGGTTAGGGGAAACAGCAAGGCACAGTCAAAGGGAGGTTTGAGCAGGGGAGCCAGAGGGTGATTGCTCAGAATTGACCATAGTGGGCAGCCTGTAAGAAGTTCTCCTCCTTATAGGGTGGAGGACTAAAGTCAGCAGGCATCCAGGAAGAGCTGATCTCAGCTTGGGGTGGGGTGGTGTCTCCCTGACACTGGCTGGAAGCTTTGCCTGACAAGGATCACCCTGGAGAAGAATCACAGTAGCTGGACCTCCCCCAGCCACAGGCTCCAGAGAAAGATTGTGCTCTGGTGGAGGCAAGAGGCCTAATGCCAAGGACAAAGAATGGAACTGAAAGAACCCCTGGGGAAGAGGCAGGGTAGAGCTCAGATGGCAGGGAAGGGGGGAGAGTTATGTATTTTGCTTGGCTTTTTTATTAATGAATGAGGCCCTCAAAAAAGGGATGTTCTGCATATGATAGTCAGTCTGGACTTGAAACCCCGAGTAAAGGCAAAATCAAGTAAGGGCTCACTTGCATCACCACCTGCCTGCAAGGGGGAGTGCCCGGTTGGCATGCAAGCATGGCACTCTCCAGTGCCAGCCCCCCCCTTATGAAGGATCAAGTCATATATTTTCTGTGCTACCTTAATTGCTTTCTCAATCAAGAGACTGCTATAAGCACCGTAGCTTCCCTTGGTGAGTAACATGTTTGCTCTGAAAATGCTATTGTGTTTAACAGCACTTCTGATTCCAAAGATTTTCTGCATAGGCTACAATAGACTGCTTGGCATTGACTAGAAATAGAAGTTGTGATCTCTCCCTTCCTCCACCCTAAGTATTATTTTATTATTCCTATATGTTTTTATCAGATCCATCCTTTAAAAATCTTAATGTGTCCTGTTGCCTGCAAGGGTTTTCCCTATCAGGGAAATGTAAAGTGGTCATCTCTCTGTCTCGTTCACAACTGATGTAGCTACAAAATGTAAAGAAGGAATATTCAGAAAAAAGAAAAGTGACCAGCACTGTGATGGGCCCAGAGGACTCTTGCACTTTGTCAAAAACTGTCAGTTCAGTTTCAGATGGTGAGCAGGGGTCCCATGCTGCTGCTACTTGCACTCCTGTCCAGGTAGGCATGGCTGTCTCCAGTGCCATTGGGATATGCACCCAAATGGCCATGAGTGTAGCTCCTAGCGAAGCCCCAAACTCACAAACATTGTTTAACACCCACAAATGAAGAAAAGGTTTTAGTCTGTCTCTGGCTCCTGAAATGAAGCTTCTAAAAGTTGAGGTTCAGGAGGCTGAACTAGAGAACAAGCAGAAACAAAAGCTGAAACCTTGGGGTGTTAACTCCTGATTCTGTTATATTGCCTGACCCTTCCATTGGTTTTGTTGCAGCTACCAAATTTTCACTTTTGTTCTGGGCATTGCCATAAAATTGAACACCTGGAATTGGACTGGTGCCATTGACTTCAACAGAAGCAGGGTTAGGCTGTGCTGATCTCACCTGTGAGTTATGTTGGCAAGCAGCTAGTCACATACTCTGTCTCCTTGAGGTCCAGAAGCTCCATGTGCCTATGTCTACCAGCACAAGGGAGCTATACATATCATGCAGAAGGAGAATCAGGCAGGACCTAGGCTGCTGTCCAGGCCCATCAGGTCCTGTGGATATAATTTCTTCTTCATTGACCTGTTGCTTTTTAGTTGGTGGAAGGGGGTGGCTCCTTGGGGAGATTCCCAAATCTGCACCGTCCTTTGTGGGTAATGAATCTGAGGAACTGTCCCGGATTGAAGTGTCATTAGAGGAGGTTTTGGAACAAATAGAAAAACTTAATGTTAACAAATCTCCGGGACCGGATGGCATTCATCCAAGGGTTCTAAAAGAACTCAAATGGGAAATTGCTGAACTATTATCTGTGGTTTGTAACCTATCCCTTAAATCGGCTTCCGTACCTAATGACTGGAAGGTAGCCAACGTGACACCAATATTTAAAAAGGGCTCTAGAGGCGATCCGGCAATTACAGACCGGTAAGTCTAACTTCAGTACCGGGCAAATTAGTCGAAACAATAGTAAAGAATAAAATTGTGATGCATGTAGAAGAACATAATTTGTTGGACAAAAGTCAACATGGGTTCTGTAAAGGGAAATCCTGTCTTACTAATCTATTAGAGTTCTTTGAAGGGGTTAACAAACATGCGGACAAGGGGGATCCAGTAGATATAGTATACTTAGATTTCCAGAAAGCCTTTGACAAGGTCCTCACCAAAGGCTCTTGTGTAAATTACATGGCCATGGGATAAGAGGGAAGGTCCTTTCTTGGATTGAGAACTGGTTAAAAGACAGGAAACAAAGGGTAGGAATAAATGGTAAATTTTCAGAGTGGAGAGGGGTAACTAGTGGTGTCCCCAAGGGTCAGTCCTAGGACCAATCCTGTTCAACTTATTCATAAATGATCTGGAGAAAGGGGTAAGCAGTGAGGTGGTAAAGTTTATGGATGATACCAAACTGTTTAGGATAGTCAAGACAGAAGCAGACTGTAAGGGACTCCAAGAAGATCTCACCAAACTGAGTGATTGGGCAACAAAATGGCAAATGAAATTTAATGTGGATAAGTGTAAAGTAATGCACATTGGGAAAAATAACCCCAACTATACGTACAGTATGATGGGGGCTAATTTGGCTATGACAAATCAGGAAAGAGATCTTGGAGTTATCGTGGACAGTTCTCTGAAAACTTCCACACAGTGTGCAGCGCGGTCAAAAAGGCAAATAGGATGCTAGGTATTATTAAGAAAGGGATAGAAAATAAGACCCGGAATATCTTGCTGCCCTGTATAAAACTATGGTACGCCCACATCTTGAATACTGTGTACAGATGTGGTCTCCTCACCTCAAAAAGATATTTTGGCCTTGGAAAGGGTTCAGAAAAGGGCAACTAAAATGATTAGGGGTTTGGAACGGGTCCCATATGAGGAGAGGTTAAAGCGACTGGGACTTTTCAGTTTAGAAAAGAGGAGACTGAGGGGGGATATGATAGAGGTGTATAAAATCATGAGTGGTGTGGAGAGGGCCGATAAAGAAAAGTTATTTATTAGTTCCCTAAATAGAAGAACTAGAGGACACCAAATGAAATTAATGGGTAGCAGGTTTAAAACTAATAAAAGAAAGTTCTTCTTCACACAGCGTGTAGTCAACCTGTGGAACTCCTTGCCAGAGGAGGCTGTGAAGGCTAGGACTATAACAGAGTTTAAAGAGAAGCTAGATAATTTCATGGAGGTTAGGTCCATAAAAGGCTATTAGCCAGGGGATAAAATGAGGTCCTTGGCCTCTGTTTGACAGAGGCTGGAGAGGGATGGCAGGAGACAAAGCGCTTGATCATTGTCTTGGTCCACCTCTGGGGCACCTGGTGCTGGCCACTGTCGGCAGACAGGATACTGGGCTAGATGGACCTTTGGTCTGACCCGCTACGGCCGTTCTTATGTTCTTATGTTCTTGTGTTTGGATTGTCAGTGAAATCACCAGGCCATTATTATTGATTTTTTTTTTTTAATTTTTTCAACCCAAGTATTAAAAAAAAAAAAAATTAAGTTGATTTCTTCAGCAAGGAGCTGCAATGACAGATGGCTGCTGAATACACTACTAGCAGTTCCAATGGAACTTGACTCCGTGGGAGTTAGGGCACTGTGCACCTTTCAAAGGGCACAATCAGCTGGGAAAGGGAGGGAGAGTCAGAACTTTTAATCATGGTGGAAATGTACAGGAGGAAGAGAACATGCTGAAAATGGGAGGGAAGGACTAAGATACATCCAGCTGAGCCTTTATCCTCAATGATAGGTTAAGATGAAATGGGGTCTCAGCCATAAAATCTTCCGGAGAACTTTAAAAATAATGCCTTTTCTCCCCCTCCCCCTCCTTCCCTCCCCCCCCCCAAAAAAATTTTCATTGTAGCTATCCACTTGCCATTAGACTATGTGGTCTGTCTTCTCCAGTCCTCAAAGGCACTCTTCTCACTACTTTGCCTAAAAGAGGACTCTGCTCCCTACAGATCTTATGACTGTCTTCTCTGAGCCCCTTGTTTTTCTCCCTCATTTGTGTCAGGGCCTCTCAACTTTTGGCCTTGATCCCAAAACTTGTGTCTTAATCCTGGTTTTCCCAAAGGGCTTCTGCACTTTGCGAGTAGGTTGAAGAAAATCTAATATATATTTCAAAGCTGCCTCAGAAATAGAAGGACAATCCCTCCTCCCCTGCCAGTAAGGATTTATAAAGCCAAAATAGCAGAGGACCATGGGTTCAGAATATTGAATAGCCAAGTCATTCAAAGTCTGTTCTGATGATGCAGTTAAATTCTAACACCAGTCTTCCAGACAGTAATTAGCTATACTCCTTTGCATGAAATAACAACTCTGCCATGCTGCAGTAACACTGATTTCAAACCTGGCATTTATACCATCTGTAGAGAATTTTGAAGACAATAGGTATTTGAGAAGGTCAATTGGTTCCACCACAGCAACTGATAACTAAGAGGTTCCATTGTGAAACAATCACCTCTTTTGCCATTCTCCACTCTTTCCCCCAATTTACCTCTGTGGGGCACTGGGCCATGTCTACACTTTGAGCTAGCAGTGTGACACTCAGCGCTCACAGACATATTTGTGCAAGCTCTCTCTGGAGGTGGAGCTGCAGCAGCAGCATTGTGCCTCAAGTACAAACTCACCTGAACTCCATGGCTGTGTCTACACTGGCATGATTTTCCGAAAATGCTTTTAACGGAAAAGTTTTTCCGTTAAAAGCATTTTCGGAAAAGAGCATCTAGATTGGCATGGACACTTTTCCGCAAAAGCACTTTTTGCGGAAAAGTGTCTCTGCCAATCTAGACACGCTTTTCCGCAAAAAAGCCCCGATCGCCATTTTCGCGATCGGGGCTTTTTTGTGGAAAACAAATCTCAGCTGTCTACACGGGCCCTTTTGTGCAAAAGTTTTGCGCAAAAGGGACTTTTGCCCGAACGGGAGCAGCATAGTATTTCTGCAAAAAGCACTGATTTCTTACAGTAGGAAGTCAGTGCTTTTGCGGAAATTCAAGCGGCCAGTGTAGACAGCTGGCAAGTTTTTCCGCAAAAGCGGCTGATTTTGCGGAAAAACTTGCCAGTCTAGACACAGCCGATGGGTAGATACATGGAGTACTAGCAGATGCTCATGCCAATGCTACCATGGTTACACTATTTTAGCATTCTAGTGCAACTCACACATCTTCCGGGTGTGGTTCACTGATCCATGTAGTGGCACTTAGACTACTTACAGAGACAGGGAATGAGTTTGCTCTGCAGCCTTAATTGAGCGCCAGCTGGCTTTTAGCTCCAGCAGTAGAGGCTCATGCACTAAGCTGCAGAGGTCCTAGGTTCAGTTCTGTCAGTCAGCGTTACACTAGCTCATATGAGAGGTAGTGCGAGTATGGCTATGCAAACTGAGACTCACACCATAGCTCACAGTGTAGATGTAGCCTCAGCTATTTAGGGTGTAATCTTGTCTCCATTGAATTCCATGGCAAAACTCCCATTAACTTCAGAGGAGCCAGGATTTCAGCCTTACAGTGATATGCATATGAGTGTGTGTGAACCTTATTTAAAATATTGTCCTTAAAGGAACAGAATGTCACAGCGGGGAGGAATAAGTAAAGTTAACTTTACACGGCTGCATTACTCTTCTATCCCTTACATTACTGCTGCTTGCCCTTCCCAGATTTTACCACCGTTCACTGAACTATAGTAGTTCTGCAGCAAAGCTGAGAATAGAACCCCAATCTGTGGAGTTCCTGACCCATGCCTTAACTGCATTTATTGTTTGTTTGTATCACAGTAGTGATCTAAAGGGCCCAGTCAAGGATCAGGGCCACACTGTGGTAGGCACTGCATGAAAAATTAAGAAGTAGGTAGTTCCGGCCTCAGCTCTGCTCTACACTAGGGAGTCTAAGTCAAGGTAGTGCTTCCACATTAAGGGAGCCTGCCTCGGACTAATTACAAGGCTTCGCTGTAGTGTGGACATGCTATTTTGAATAGTTATTTTGGGAGTTATTATTTTAGGAAATTATTTCAAAAGAACTTATTTTAGTATAAACATGCCCTCAGAGAGCTCATAATCTGGGTTTATGGCATTATACTACAGGTGGATGAATTACATCAAGGGATGATGGGTGGGCAAGAGGATGAGATAACAGTAATTGAGCACCTTTTGCATAGTAAGCAGTAGTCTGCTCACTACTTCTGTCGCCATTATCAGATGAGCATACCATCTTTCCTCCCTTTGGAAGAAAGCAAATGTAACAAGCGCTGGCAAAATATGTCATTGCCTTGAATGCACTAAGCATAAAACCCTGCTGAAGGTAGACTGAGTTGAGCTTATTTCTGTTTAGAAAATGTAAATGTTCAGAATGCCCTCTTCTCTAATGTGTGAAGAATTAGACAAAAAGATGGAGGGATCTGATGGCAGGCAGAAAGCCAGGGGGGAGGTTGCAACTGGGTAATAAGCAAATGAGGAACAAAACTCTTGGAGCTGGAACTGTATTATGTAAACAGACACAATAGTAACAAGCAAGATACATATTTAAAATCCATCTCCAGTGAGTGTCAGTCACTTTATATGCAGTGAGTTGGGGGGGGGGGGGCTTGGGAGGGAGAAAGGGGACCTATTATTTTCAAATCAAGTCAACCAGCCAAGACTGCAAACAAAAGCATTTTCTGTCTTTTTCCTCACTCTCTTATGTTGATGGCCTCCCCTTGTCTCTCTTCCTTGGCATATTTCCTGCAGTTCCCCCCACCCAGTGGTTGTGTATATTTGAATAACACTGTAGTTCAAACACCAAAAGGATTGTTTTCCTATGGTTTCTAAATGTCTTTTTCTATTTCCTTGTGTTCCTAATCTTGGCATAAATAGTGCTGAGTGAGGGGTGTACTAAGAGTGTGGGGGGAGGGGGGGAGGGGGAGGAGGAATTGAGTAGTTCATTAACTAATGAATGATGGGCATGATGTATGGGTGCAAAAAAAGAGGACAGGGTGTATCCCTGTATTTTCACATCACTAATTAACACACACACACACACACACACGTTCTTTCGTCCCCAAAATTGCTAATAGGGAGAGGTTTTTCTGGAAAAAATTGTTTCTTTAAGTGTCCTATAACAACAACACCTTTCTTGAAGTCTTCCTTTGATACATTGCCACAGAATAATAACCTTAAAGCATTCATCTCCCTTTAATAGTATTACTCTCCTGGTAATCAATAAAGATCATTCTGCGTACAATATGAAATCTCACACAGTCTCACTACATGGAGACATTCCATCTCTGGAGGCAACTTCTCTTCTAGTAGAAAACTCAATTTTTATTTGGATTTTTAAAATGTTTTATGTTATCTGGTCAATGATACATGCATATTAAAATAGTAATTACCAGATATTTTCATCTTGATGTGGTAGGTTTTATGCCCCCAATTCTCCCTGATGTGTATGGAGCTGTGTCTGTAAATCCCCACACATCAAGGCAAGACAGTACCCCTAAGTAATTCAAATACACAGGTGTCTAGCTAAAGAGAGCAAAGCTTAGTCACCTCTGACACTACTGTTTTCTCCCTTTGTGTGAATGTCTGTCACTTCTTTCCAAGGAATGAAGAGCTCACATTAGAAACTGTGAAAACACCTGATATAATAAGAGCATGTCCTCCCATTCTCTTTTTCCCTGCTCCCCATATGATGATTCAGAGTGTATCAGTGGCAGGGTTGAAGCAGGAGGGGCTCCAGTGATCTCTGGCTGGCACGGCGATCTCTGCTTGGGAGCTGCCCTGAGGCCGCTCCAACTTCTATTCAGCCCCCATCAGGCTTCTTGATCAAGATGGGTGGAAAGATGGTGTGAAGCCAACTATCCTCCCCTCCTGCTGTTCTGACACATCTAGAGGTCTAGCCCACAAAATATAAAAGACATGAAATAATACACACAGCCTTAACATTGGTGTCTAACATTGGGCATTCTGTCTCTACATAGGTGGCTAATTAAGAGGTCAAACGGCTCCCACGGTCTTCCCCTGTCTGAAATTCATGCTTGGATTAATTAGATGCCCTACTTTAGGCATCCATGTTTGTAAATGTTGGCCATAATATGTCAACAGTAAGAAAAAACCCATTTTTTAATATTAAAATTATATTAATTGAGATCCCTGCCAATGTACAACATAATTAAAGCAAATTAAATATACTAAGAACACAATTTAAGTAAACAAACAAATGCCATATGAGAATTCAAAGCAAGCAAACTAGTTTATTAAAGGAGAGAGAGGGCATGAGGTAGGGAAGATAATTAAAACAGGGCCAATGAGTATCTTAAGAGTTCGTGAAAAATATATTTCTAATAAAAATAAAAATATTTGAATGTGAGTGCATGGGGGGAAGGACCAATTAGGTCACATACAGGCAATAAAATAAAAAAACAGTAGTTATAGAATCATAGAACGCTAGAACTGGAAGGGACCTTGAGAGGTCATCAAGTCCAGTCCCCTGCCCTCATGGCAAGACCCAGTATTGTCTAGACCATTCCAGAGAGATGTCTATCTAACCTACTCTTAAATATCTTCAGAGATGGAGATTCCACAACCTCCCTAAGCAACTTATTCCAGTGTTTAACCACCCTGACAGTTAGGAAGTTTTTCCTGATGTCCAACCTAAACCTCCTTTGCTGCAGCTTAAATCCATTGCTTCTTGCTCCTATCCGCGGAGGCCAAGGAGAACAATTTTTCTCCCTCCTCCTTGTGACACCCTTTTAGATACCTGAAAACCACTAACATGTCCTCGCTCAGTAGTCTCTTTTCCAAACTAAACAAATCCAATTCTTTAGTCTTCCTTCATGTTTTCTAGACCTTTAATCATTCTTGTTGCTCTTCTCTGGATCTTCACCAATTTCTCCACATCTTTCTTGAAATGTGATGCTCAGAACTGGACACAATACTCCAATTGAGGCCTAATCAGCACAGAGTAGAGCGGAAGAAAGACTTCTCATGTCTTGCTCACAACACTCCTGTTAATGCATCCCAGAATCATGTTTGCTTTTTTTGCAACAGCGTCACACTGCTGACTCATATTCAGCTTGTGGTCCACTATGACCCCTAGATCCCTTTCTGCAGTCCTTCCTAGACAGTCGCCTTCCATTCTGTCTGTATGTGTGACATAGATTGTTCCTTCCTAAGTGGAGTACTTTGCATTTGTCCTTATTAAAATTCATCCTATTTACCTCAGACCATTTTTCCAGTTTGTCCAGATCATTTTGAATTATGATCCTGTCCTCCAAAGCAGTTGCAACCCCTCCCAGCTTCATATCATCTGCAAACTTAGGACGTTCTAAAACAGCACTTTTTAATCTCGAAATTTCAAAGTTCTTTTACAAAAGAAATAAGTGTCATTAGCCCCATTAGACAGAAGGGAGGAAATGAGACACAAAATGGCAGTGTCGTGTCCCAAATAACCGAGTAATGAAGTTACAAACCAAATGAATGTGTATGTATAATGGGGTGGTGGTAATTTTGTTGGGTTCCCAGGTACTATGGTGATGAGTGCAGCATATCAGGAAGAGGGGGTGGAGATAGGAATGCCTGTTAAAGTGAAGTTGTTAAGGTGGTGTTAGTTATACACCCTATAACCCAATACGGAAAAGTCGTGATTCCATGCAGATCTGAAACACAGTGTTAGGGGTCACTGAAAAAGCAGGTGATGACAGAATACTGATCCCCACAAGAACCAGGTTCAGGAGCTCAGTTACAGCCAGAGTCTGTATCATCTGGGGTTTCACATGTGAAAGGGCCAACTTAAAATCAGCCTGCCACTTTAGAGGGAGAAAATGTAAAGAATGCAGCACGGCATAATATGATCATCATGCTGGCTCACACCAGTGAGCACACGTGCCGCTGCATTCAGAACATGCTGCAAGCAATGAAGCAGCCTTGCTGTAAGCCCTGTTAAGAAGGTATTACAATAATTGAGCTTCCTGGTAACAAGCATATGTGTTACTATTTTGTGACAGACACAGGATGTAGTATAGAAATAGCCTATGCTAATGGCATAACTGGAAGCAAAAAGGGACCACTTTGACATCAGGAATAAAATCCAGGCCCAATTCAAGGTAATGGCCAAATGTTTCACCCCTTGGCTGACAAATGGCTTCCCACTTCAAAGCTTTGGTCAAAAGTGGTGCCAAAATGGTGCAGGCTCATAAACGTCTGAGCACATTGGATAGGTCTTTTCATTTTGGTGTCCTAACCCAGCAACGTGACTCCTGTTTTCACCACCACGAGGATGAAATATCCAATTGGCAAAGCTGCTCAATCTGTCATGCACTACGAGAATATACAATAGTGCTGAAGATATGCTAGCATTTTATTTTATTTTATACCACCAAGCTGTGTAGCCTATAGGCATAGGCATTTGCTATGTAAGATAGGTCCATCAATATCCGTTAGCCAAGATGGTCATGGATGCAGTTCCAAGTTCTGAGTGTTCCTAGCTTTTGATTGTAAGAGGCTAGGAGCAGATGACAGGGGATGTATCACTTGATGATTGCCTGTTCTTTTCATTCCTTTTGAAGATCCTGGCATTGGCCACTGACAGCATACAGGATACTGTCCTAGATGGACCATTGACCTGACCCAGTATGGCTGTTTTATGTTCTTATGTAAGTTTAAATTTAAGCAGTAATGAAAGGAGCCCACAAAACCTCAAGGCCTGCAAAACAATAGCTTAGCTATACTAATTAAGGTATAAGGCCTCCAAACCCTTAGCATAGGTAGCTAACCAAGAGTAACCCTAGATCAGAAGATATCTCAAGACAGAATGCTACAATAACTAAACTTCAGGTAAGTAATCACAAAATACTAGTTTGCACTACCTTGAGATATTTTTCATTGTGGTCAAATGTCAGCTGATATCCCTAAGAATGGCATAGTAACTAAATAACATATATGCCAATAAGCTTGAGGTAAAAGGTTTAATAGATTCTGGGAGAAGGGTAATACAAAATGAGTAGAGTGAGGAACTATAAATAAGGGGGAAAACTTACAAAACAACAAATAGTCTAGTAGCACTTTAAAGACTAACAAAGCATGTAGATGGTATCATGAGCTTTCGTGGGCAAAACCCACTTCTTCTGGGTGGGTGGGAGTGGGGGTGGAGAGGGGTCAGGGATGGCAGGAGGGGGCATGGGCATCACCTGGGGAGGGCGCAGAGGCATCGCATGGGGGGCAGGCGGAGAGTGAATGGGCATAGCGGGGGGGCAGGAGGGTTGAAGGCAGGAAGAGTGACAGCAGGTGGTTGTGCCATCATGCATGACATGATAGCACACATTTTATCACACCTCTGCACGAATTGGCCCCCGTGCGCGGTTCTGCCACTCAGAGTCTTCGCATACCTTCTGTGCCAGGATCTGCTGCGTGTCGCGCAGAACGCTGACATATTGGCGCATGAGGTCTTCCTGGACCCTGGCGTGCCTTCGGGTCCCCCGGGCTGTAGCAGCTGGCTGTGGTGGTGTGGCTCACCCATCAGTTCCGGCTGTGGAGAACACAAAGAGGGAGAGGCAGTCAGTCATCCATGCAGACGCTGTCCCTGAGGCTGTGCCCTTCTCTGTGAGCAGTGACCAACAGTCCTCTGGGCAGAGAAGGGGGATGTCCCAGGAGCAAGGCTCTGTGTGACCTGCACAGCAGGCCCTGCCTCACAGGGGCCCCGAGGTGCCTAGGGGACCATGCTGCCCGCTTCCTCTCCACCCCCTCCGGCCCACGGACAAGCAGTCAAGGGACAAGCAGTCTGGCCCCAGTGCGATCCCCCTCATGGGCAGTAGAGGAGCCGGGAGCAGCCAGGCCTTTCCTGGGGTCCGCACACAAACCTGCGGCTCACAGCACTGCCTGGGGGAGCAGGTGGTGCCTCATATGTGCAGGTATGGCCGCGTGCTGTGTGCAGCACTCCTTGGTGTATCTGGGGTCATGCCTGCACCCTTGTGGCTATTCTGCTTCTAGTCGTGGCAGGTGCTGGAAAGGCTCCCCCTCCCCAGCCAAAAGTGTGTGGCTTCCCCTGAGCCTGGCAGCAGGATCCCACCTGTGCTCAGGGGCTGCCTGCTGTGTCCGCGTGCCGCACACTGACGCTGCACCTGGTTCCATGAGCATGGACCTCAGCACAATGTCCAGCCCGAGTGACAGTTGCACCCCTCCCCCTGTGTGCTCACTTCCCCCACTCTGTGTGTGTGACAAACTGAGAGCACTCACCTGAAGATCCCTCCCCGGTGTCTGACAAGGCCTGGGAGACATCCTGGCTGACTAGCACCGGCTCCAGGGACAGGGTGACGGTCTCCTCCTCCTTCAGCTGGCCCTGGTCCTCCTGCTCCTCCTCTGCCATTACCTCTGGCCAGGCAACAACGGGGGTCTCGAGGCCGGAGTCGATGATGGTGGGTGGGGAAGATGATTCCTCACCCCCCAGGATTTGGTGCAGCTCCTGGTAATAGGGGCAGGTGTGGGGACCTGCCCCTGAGCACGAGCTGCCCTCTCTGGCCCGGACAGATCCCTGACAGAGCTCGTTCACCTTACTTTGGATCCCTTTCAAGGTCTGGGATGGGTGTCCATGCTCCACCAGGGACTCGGCCATGTGCTTGACTATTTCTGTGTTTCGGCGCTTGGAGCGGAGATCCTGCAAGGTGTCCTCTTTCCCCACAGCTCGAGGAGGGGCAGGATCTCTGCTCTGGACCAGGAGGGTGTGCCCCTCTTGGTCCCCCTGGGTGGGTCCAGGGACCCCTGGGGCTGCTTTCTGCGAAGGCCAGGGGGAGCACGGGGGGCTTGAGACACTTCCATGGCTGGCAAGGCCTGTGGCAGGGAGAGTTGCATTGTGAGGTGCTGCTCTCAAGCCGGCTTCCTGCCACAAGGCTTGTCCAGGGTGCCTGAAGCTTTAAGAGGGGCCAGGAGACAGGAGCTATAGTGTCCTGATTATTTTGGACGGAATGTCCACCAGGGCACCTGTATTATTTCCTGGAGGCCTCTTCTTTCGAAAAAAAAAATCTCCTCCCCGTCCACACATGCCTTTTTCTGAAAGAGCTCTTTTGGAAAAAGGCTTCTTCCTCATAGAAAGAGGAATACCAACGCGGGGAAAAACCCCTCTGTTCTTTCAATTTACTTTTGGAAGAATGCAATTGCAGTGTGGACATAATGCAAGTTTTGTTGAAAAAATGGCCATTTTTCTGACAAAACTCTGTAGTGTAGACATACCCAGAGAGAGACCACTGGGTCTCAATTCAACAGACTATGTTGAAGCACAACAGAGACCACTAAGGGGGGATATGATAGAGGTCTATAAAATCTATAAAAGCATAACAGGTGTTGAGAGTGTAAATAAGGAAGTATCTAAAAGGGTGCCACAGGGAGGAGGGGAGAAAATTGTTCTCCTTGTCCTCTGATGATAGAACAAGAAGCAATGGGCTTAAACTGCAACAAGGGAGGTTTAGGTTGGACATTAGGAAAAACTTCCTAACTGTCAGGGTGGTTAAACACTGGAATAAGTTGCCTAGGGAGGTTGTAGGATCTCCATTACTGGAGATATTTAAGAGCAAGTTAGACAGACATCTATCAGGGATGATATAGACCATGCTTGGTCCTGCCATGAGAGCGGGGGACTAGACTTGATGATCTCTCGAGGGCCCTTCTAGTTCTAGAATTCTGTGGTTCTATAAGTATTATTTACTCCTCCCAATAATACAAGAACTAGGGGTTGCCAAATTAAATTAATGGGCAGCAGGTGTCAAACAAACAAAAGGAAGTATTTCTTCACACAATGCATAGTCACCCTGTTGGATATTGAGAAGCCTAGATAGAACAGGAGGCACAAAAGAACTAGACACATTCATGGAGATAGTCCATCAATGGCTATTAGCTAAGAATGGCAAGGATGTTGTTTGTAGCCTCTGCCAGAAGGCAGGAATGGGCAATAGTGGATGGAACACGTGATGATCATTGTCACGTTATCGGATTGTGAGGGGAGCAGCCAGGTCACTGCTGCACCCATGGGGGGATGTTCGCCCCAAAAGTGGTACAAAAGGGGCCATGTGAGGGGTCAAACAAAAGCTTACTTTCTTCTGATTCTATATCTGCTCTTCATATATCTGTATAATGTCTGTGTGTGGAGTTAGGGATCTGTACTCTGTATGGAGACTGGAAGTCTCTCTGAATGGGCTTGAGAAATGGGCTAGGAATGTTTGCCTATGGACATGCTAATGAGCGAAGCTCCAGGGGACAATGGGCCTCTGAAGGCCAAAGACACACCTGGCCACTAGCCATGTGACTCTAGCCAGCCTGGAAGAAACCAGGAAGGAGGTATAAATAGGTGATGTGGTCGACTCCATGTGGTCTTCAGATCTGCTCCTGACCCCAGATGCGGCCTCGCAGGGAATCACGAGCCGGGAAGAACTGGGGACCCATCCTGCTATAGGATGTGCAACAAGGACTTTTAAGCCAGCAGCTATAACATCTCTGCTAGAGCCTGCATCGAGAACTGGGAGATTAGATTCATGTAATGTATGATTCTTTAGCAACCTTACTCTCATGCTTTTCTTTCTTGTAGCAATAAACCTTTAGATGGTAGATTCTAAAGGATTGGCTCAGCGTGATTTGTGGGTAAGGTCCAGAGGGTAAATTGACCGGGGATCTGTGGCTGGTTTCTTGGAACCGGACAGAATTTGTTCGGGGAAGGTGAGATTGGGTTCTAGACCCCTCAGGCCCCGGGGCCATCTGGGGCACGGATATTGCTGGGGTGTCGGAGGGGTTTTGCTCATGAGGCTTCATGCAGGCAGCTGAAGCACTCTGTGGGACTGGTTTGTGGCCTGTTTGGAAAGGTCACCAGTCTGGGGGCTGTAAGGAGCCCCGAATTTGAGCAATTCACCCTGAGCGGACGCCCTCAGCTGTGCCCAGACCCGGCCCAGTCCGTCACAATCATCTCTTCTGTTCATTCCCTTTGGAGCCCCTGGCATTGATCACTATCAGAAGAAAAGATAGTACTCTAGGTGGACCTTTTGTCTGACCCAGTACGGCTGTTCTTATGTTGGAAACACAGCATTTCA
The DNA here is from genome assembly GCA_019425775.1 of Rafetus swinhoei. Taxonomy (NCBI): domain Eukaryota; kingdom Metazoa; phylum Chordata; order Testudines; family Trionychidae; genus Rafetus; species Rafetus swinhoei. The sequence continues at coordinate 109,284,560 of CM033446.1, forward strand.
CATCTTTTGTAGATGATACACATATTTAAGTCACTACTAGAGCTGGAAATATACTGGATTTTTGGGTTCACTGGCAATTCTGAAAAACCAGAAAAAACTGTTTCAGATTTAACCAAAAATGAAATACCTAAACATTTTTGGTAGCTTGAAAAAAACTTCTCTCATTGCAAGCAAAATATTTCAGTTTTGACAATTTTGGGGGTTCCACTTAAAAAAACAATAAAATTTAAAAAATTCCAAAACAAAAAGTCATTTTGAATGGAAACATTTCATTCTGAAAGTGTCAAATCAAAATGTTTTGTTTGTCTCAGATATTTTTCTATTGTTGACAGAAACAAATTGGTGAAATCAACACAAATTTGCTAAATGTTTTTAGGCCGCTTAATCTGCATTTTTCAACAAAAAAACCCTTTAATTGAAAAATTCCACCCAGACTTATTCACCATTTTTAGGTATGATTTGACCTGTTGTGTGGCAGTTCAATAGTTACCAACAATAAGTTTTAGCTTCAAAAAGAACAGTCATATCAGACTCTAGGATGATTGACGCAAAGCAAATATAAATAACATTGTTATTATTTTTCTACTGTAGTAGTGTCCTGGGGCCCAAATCAGAATGAGTTCTCTGCAAACACATTAAAGTACAATTCCTACCCCCAAATAGCTTAAGCTAGGCAGTCTAGGTTGAAATAAAAGCATATGTGATTTACCACAAAGATAGCATGACAGATGTCATGTATCAGGAAAACAAATCTGAAGGCTCTTCAAGTTCATCAAAATTTATGCCTCTGTTCTCTGAAAATGCATAAGAAAATACAGGTTGAACCTCTCTGATCCAGAACACACTCATCCAGAAACATCTGTCATCCACAATAATTTTAGTTAGCCAGATGTCCACTTGTCATGGGTGTGGCCAAGTTTGCCGTGGTCTCATAATGTTTGTTTACAGCCAGCAGTCCTAGCTCTCAGTGTCCTGTGCTGTTATTTACCTCTAATTTATCTCTAAATGTCCTCTAACAGCACAATAAGTAGTGAAAGTGTTGGTAACGCTGCTAGACAATATTGACCTCCTGTGGTCTAGAAAATTCTCTCATTCGGAACTGGTCAGGTCCTGAGGGTTCCAGACTAGAGAGGTTCAACCTGTACATACCACCAATAAACAGAAAGGCTGCATCTAGACTGGCAAGTTTTTCCGCGCAAAAGCGGCTGCTTTTGCGGAAAAACTTGCCAGCTGTCTACACTGGCCGCTTGAATTTGCACAAGAACACTGACTTTGTAATGTACAAAATCAGTGCTTCTTGCGCAAATACAATGACGCTCCCGCTCGGGCAAAAGCCCTCTTGCGCAAATGCTTTTGCGCAAGAGGGCCAGTATAGACAGCTCAGGACAGTTTTGCACAAAAAAGCCCCGATGGCTAAAATGGCGATCGGGGCTTTCTTGCGCAAAACCGCGTCTAGACTGGCACGGACGCTTTTCCGCAAAAAGTGCTTTTGCGCAAAAGCGTCCGTGCCAATCTAGACGCTCTTTTCTGCAAATGCCAGTCTAGACGTAGCCAAAAAGAGTAAGGGACAAGAAAAGTGGGGAGACGACAAGAATAAGATTTTGTCTAAGCACTTCTGCTAACATCTCTTACTGCTCAAAGGCAGATGTCTTGAAAGTCTGTGGTGCATGATGTTAGCCACTAGAAACAGTAAAAGTACATTATAAGTAAATATTGCTTATATATATTCATATTTAAACTGATGTGCGTATTTGTGCATTTTGAGTGTAATGGGAGATCTTTACACACTGAAAAAAGCATTTTTTAAAAAGAATGACAGTATGATACTATATGTGAAGTCCACAGTCATAACAGGAAATCATGCAATTTCTGCAGAAAGATTTGTGTTTAAAAAGGCAGTGTGCATATCATTGACCTACATTCAGTTTCACCAGCATATACTGTACCTGCAGAACTTTCTGCAGAGAGATATTGTCAGTTCAGATAAAGGGAATATGTTGGTGTCAGAATGGTCTAACTGTCCCTTTTTAGGGCTGAAAACATATTTTATTGCTATCTGTTTATGCTGACGCTGCAACTAGATAATCAGCCTGCAAACAGCTCCCCATATTGGAATTACAAAATTGTGACTTCTTTTTTAAAATTATAATGTACTTGGTGATTAAATATCTCAGATTAATAGAACTAGCAGCTGAAGTTCTCTGTTTACTGAGAGTAAAATTCACCTCATATCAGATGAACCACTCCAGGCTCAATGTATCACTTAAGAGCAACAGAATAAATACTGTACCAATAGCAGCAGTTTAAGCTTCTTGACACTTCCTTTACAATGTATCTCAACCCTCCTCTGTATGGAGCTCCTATAGGTCGCCTATAAAACAATTACTACACTCATCCACTTCTTTCCTCAACACAGGGAATGAAATTGTTAATTATCACCGATTTCATCATGTGCACTTGTGCACTTTGGCCTAGTCTGAATTAGACTGAGACCATCAACTCATTCCATACAAGCCAACCAACTGTTTGTTATAAGATAGCAGTTCTTTATGGATACAGTAGTGGGAAACCTTGTTCAAACCAGTGACACTCTATGTGAAAAGCTCTTACTTGTTCCTGAAGCTGAGTGATTACAATATTTTGTCAGTAACCTTTGACCATGCCCTGGAAGTATAATCCTTGGGTTTTTGTTGTTTTGTTGTTGTTGTTTTGCAATGAATAGGATTTTTTTTATGCTGCAGTGCATGAAATAAATAGAATAAATAAAATGGTAATTCTCTCTCTTCTGCGCCAAGTGATAAATGTCCTTCCTCCTACCTTTGACAAGTCCTGCTCAAGGAGTCTTGACTTTCTTTGACCAGGACGATAGCTCATCACAATACAAATATACTTCTTGTGAACCCACTTGTTCTTGAACTGAACCAGCAGTTTTTTCATGAAGTCAGATTGTTCCCTATAGTTCTATCAGCTATTGCACTCAATATGTTGCATGGGGTCCTAGTCTTCATAACTTCCCCTGGCAAGGAGGATGTTCACTATGTTGTAATAGGTTCACTAAAGGTTGTTCTTTGTAATTTGGGATGACAATTGCTTTAAGTGGCTAAATTCTGCTCACCTTGCTCCTCAAAACAGGGTCACCACATTCTGTGGCCTATATTTTCAAAGGTGATGAGCAACTTTAAATGCTTACGTTTTTGGGTGCCTAACTGAAGACTCTGGAAAGGGGCTTGGCTTTAACAAAGTCTGGAGCACCTGCCCTCTGAAAGTCAGGCTCCTTTAAGGTGTTTCAAGTTGGGAACGGGAAAACTGAGACATTGAAAATCTCTGCACATGTCTGAAAATCTTTCCCCAGGAGGTTGATTATGAGAAAGGACCTGCCCAAAGCTGTTTGCTGAAACAGGTGGTTTCAGAAGACCTTGAGCCAGGCCCCAGGCCAAAGATCTGTAGTAAGATCCACTTGTTTTTGTTGTATTCTGTGGTTATATATATTATGAATGGGGACACGGTCAATCTGCATCATGAAATAACATTCTCTAGATCTCGTATTACACGTTATTCTATCTAGTTGAACCTATGATCACAAAGGGGCCATATGTACAAGATAAACTGAAAATTAATGAACAAATAATATAAAAATTACCAAATCTTATTATATAGATTATACACCCTATGGGAAGGTCTATTCGTTCTTTGAAGAGCATCTTTTAAATGTTAATGGGACTTAAACATGCACCTCAGCAAGGGTACATCCCCACTGCATGCTTATTTTGGAATAAGCTATTTTGGAAGAAAAACTCCAAAATAGCTTATTTTGAAATAGCACATCTGCACAGGAAATGCTCATCGAAATAGAGCTGAGCTATTTTGAAATAGAGTGTCTACACTGTTTGGAGCCTCAATCACATTTAAGCCCCCTCCCATGCCCTGGAAGCACTTCAGGCAGAGCATCAGGACAGCAGTCACTTCCTGGAGCTGCTTCCTGAGGGTATCCAAGGGTATCCGAGGCTCATGATTACAGGGACTCCCCCCCTTGTTTAGCCATGCCTCAGCCTCCTCTCTTTTGCTTACTTCCTTGAGGGATAGCAAACCCATTCCAGTGCCTGCTCTGGTTGCCCTTGTGGACACCACAGCACTTCTGCCATGGAGCCGGACCTGCTGGAAAGCAGTCCCCTCCTGCTGCCTCCTTCTGGGTGTGTCTGTGGACAGTCATGGAGCTCACCTGATAGGCCTTCCCCAACTTCTTCTGATCCCTGGGAGACATCCTGGGAAGGTGGTACTAGCTTCAAGGACAGGGTGAGATCTGGCTGACAGGCATTGTGGAATCCAGAGCCTGGTTCTGCTCCTGCTCTTGCTTCTCGTTGACTACAGGCCTGCCCTCTGGAAGGGTGATAATGGGCATCTCCTGCCCAGAGTCCACAACTAGCGGAGGGGAAGGGACTGACCTCCCTCCCAAGATGCGGTGGAGCTGGTCGTAATATTGGCAGGTCTTCAGTGCTGTCCCTGAGTGGGATCTGCACTCTCTGGCCCTAGTATAGGCCTGCCTGAACTCCTTCATCTTCATTCGCACCTGCTCCTGGGTGTGGCTATGTCCCCCGTGGCCCAGGCTCTCGACCATCCATCTGTAGACATTGGCATTCCTGTGCCCAACGTAGAGATCCTGGAGGTTCGCCTTGTCTCCCCAGATCTTTATGAGACCCAGGATCTGCACACCAGTCCAGGATGGAGCCCACCTTCTCTGCCTCTGGGCAGGGGCTTGGGAGCTGGCTGGAGCTGTGCTGGCATCCATGGGAAGCTCAGATTGAGCACTGTGGTCTGCCATAGCAGCAGGATAGGCAGAGCTGGGTGCTGCTGTGTGGCACGGTGTGAGCTGGGCCTGCCATGTGCCACATACTGTTTTCCCTGTGGCTGCAGCTTTAAGGGCTGCAGGGGAAGAGGAACTATAGAGTCCTGATGAGTGTGGATGGAGTGGCCAGCAGGGCACCTGTGGGAAGCCCTGGAGGCCACTTATTTTGAAATAACCACAATTGCCTCATCTACACACACCCTATATTGAAATAACTATTTCGAAATAAGCATTATTCCTCATGAAATGAGAGTTGCAGATTTTAGAATAAGATTCACATTCTTTTGAAATTCTTTAGAAATAATGTGAGTTCTTTCGAAATAATGCTGCTGTATAGACATGCCCCAAGAAAATTAACTCATGAGTTTAAAATTAACTACTAAGATTAAGACTTACACTTTTGGCTGTGAGTTGAAAACGTGGCATATCTTTTGATATTTATCGCCTTTTAATTGTGTATTTGTAGCTGAAGCAATTTGCAAATCATTGTTATCCTTATCACTACAAGACAAAGATAAATTGCATTATATACCCTACTTCTTGGACTCCATGATGTTCTTTTCTGATTAAACTGAACTGTGCCAGCCATATCATAATTAATAATCTATGCTGATCAGCTCGGCAGCTGTAAAGCCCTTCGTTATCTAATAGTGATGAAAATTATTGTTTTAAGGTGTGTCTCTATTTTCACTAATGTGAAAAATGCACAATTAATAAAAGTGAATAATTGATTCTGTCAGATCTATCATGGCTGCAGTTTAGATTTTGGTAAAGGGAAAAATGTGGTTTAATGAAACCTACCACCCAAATCATGAACTGTGGAGCTAAGTCTATATAGGAGGGATTTTGCCCCTTATGAATATATTACAGGCTTAAAGATAGAATTCTCAGCCCAAATGGCCTAGGTATCTGTTCAATTGGGCTTTTGAGACTACCTAGTGATGTGGGGAGAAGTATGCACACATCCTACTGTTCTTGTCCATTTATAGGGTTTTAGTAATCCATGTTGTACTCCTGGGGAAATTCTGTGTCACGACATGTGCACAGAATTCATGTCCCCCGCAGATTTCTGTGCATTCCCACAAAGCAATGACTTCTGATAGGGAAGCCACAAGAGCGGTCATGTATCTTCCTTGCTGGTAGCGTATGCAGGTTAGTTTGGGCATCCTAAGCAGCTGGTAGCGATATAAGTCATGGGGGGAGAGGGGCAGGTGGGCAGTTAGATGTCTATAAGAGAGACACTCTCCCTCTTGCTCATGCTTTGTGTGGAGGAACAGGACTTTGGAATATTTCTGAAGAGGCAGGCATGGGGCAGGTTCTGTTCCCTCAGGCAGAACAGAATATAGCAGCCTGCCTGTTTAGTAAATTGTTTCCATTGTTCTTAGTGAATAACCCCAGGAGTATAAAACAATTTTTAAGGCTCCTTTACACTAACAAAGTGGTATAAAGGAGCTTTACTGTAAAGGACAGTGTGAGTGAGTCTACACTGCACCCATAGCTCAAAATAAGCTACGCAATTTGAGCTGCACAAATTGCGTAGCTTATTTCGAGTCAATTTCAAAATAACTCATTTTGTAATTTAACACTGTCTACACAGTGCCAAATTTCAAAATAACCCACTATTCCAAAACATCTCTTACTCCTCACGGAATGAGGTTTACAGGGACATTGGAATAGCGAGCCTGTTATATTTTGAAATAATGGGTGTGCTGTTAAGACAAAGGATAGCTATTTTGGGATACCTTTGGTATCCCGAAATAGTGCCTCAGTATAGATGTAGCATGTGGCTTTATAAATGCTTATGGTGCTTTAGCAATTAGAACTGGTCTAAATTTTGGACTGAAAATATTTCCTATCAAAATCTGCTCCATGGACTGTTTGCTAGTGACCTTTTTGGAGTTTGAGCCCCACTTGCTCTTCACTTGCCTGTGATGTAACACTGAGCATATGGCTGCATGTTGCTAGTATTGACCTTTGACTAATAACTAGAAGTAAATGGTCAATACTAGCTATTTTAATATTAGACTTAGTGCAGTAGGTGATTTCCTCCAATGCTCTTCACTTCCATACCCCATCCATTGTATTGAAGTTTAAATTAATTACCAAAATAATTAAACCAGTGTGATTATACTATTATTTGACAAAAATATGCAGAATTTTAAAATATTGTGTTTACAATTTTTAATTTTTTGGCACAGAGTTCCCTCAGGAGTAATGCTGGTTGTTGAGTCACGGGTTTTTTTCCATCCACACAGTATTTATAGTCTCCCTCAGCACTTACAGAATGAGATTCATGTAGATACCTCTTCTCCACGTCTCAGATGCAAATGCTTCGCTTAGGATAGAAATACAAGTCTCTTCATTGGGAAGAAAAAAAAAGGGCTTGGGTACATAGAAAGTATTCACTCCTTTTTTTAAAATGTCATGTTTTCATTGAAACATATCAACATTGTGCTTGAGGAAGGGACCTCGGAAGTGTGACTAACAAGATTCAGGATAGTCTAGTTTCAGTATCAAAGCTGAGTGAACTGCAAAAAGTAAACAGAATAAAATAAATGGGCAAATTAAATTAAATTTTAAAACTGTGTTTCAATTTAATTATGTAAGTTGCTTTTAGTATCATAGGTAGGGAACTTTCTAATACCTGAGCACAGTGAACCTGATTTTTAAGCTAGCAGTTGCTTTTCAAAACAATCACAAATTAGAAACAGTTTATCAATTGCTTGTTTTATGGACAAAAAGGCAACTGAGGGGATGCCCTTATAACAAACATGAATCCAGTGTGCATCTAATCAAGAGCCTTTTTATGATTCCCTTTTATTTTGGACACTCACCTACATGTAATAAGATCATCTCTCAAACTCAAGTTTCAGCAATTGTTTTCTGTCACTCTCCCACTCTGTCACCCACACAGCCTGGGACCCTTTGGGCATGTCTAAACAGCAGTGTTATTTCAAAATAACAAAGTGAGCATCTATATAGCAAGCCCATTATTTCAAAATAATTTTGAAATAACGGGCTTCTTATTCTGAATTCTGTAACCCTCATTTCACGAGGAATAATGCCTATTTCGAAATAGTGTGTGTGTATAGGGCTCAGCTGTGGTTATTTTGAAATAACTGGCCTCCAGGAATTCTCTCAGATGCCCACACTCATCAGAACTCTATAGTTCTCCGAGTCCTCCATGGCTTCAAGGGAGATGGCAGCCAGCTCTGAAGCCCCTGCCCAGGGACGAAACAGGAAGGCACCATCCCCGTCTGGTGCGGAGATCCTGGATCTCATTGAGATCTGGGGAGAGGAGGCAAACTTCCAGGATCTCTGCACCAGGTGCAGGAATGCTGACATCTATGGCTGGATAGCTGACAGCCTGGGCCAGAGGGGCCACAGCTGCAACCAGGAGCAGGTCAGGATGAAGGTGAAGGAGCTGAAGCAGGCCTATACCAAGGCCAGGGATCGCAGTTCCTGCTCTGAGGTGGCACCCCACTCCTGCCAGTACTTCAACCAGCTTCACCATATCCTGGGAGGGGGGGTCAGTCCCTTCTCTCCACCCTTGGGGTACGTCTACACTATAGCGTTATTTCGAAATATCTTAATTCGAAATAGTTAATTCAAAATAAGATATTTCAAAATAATGCGTCTACACACAAAATGCTGCGTCCACACTGAGTGGACACTGATTCACATTTAAGGCCGTCTGGAACCAGGTCAGGCAGGACATCAGGTCAGGACTTACTGTGTGGGGCTGCTGCCTGAGGCTATCTGAGGCCTGTGCTTAAAGGGACACCCACCCCTCCCCCCGGGCAGCAGGTTCTCAGGTTTCCCTGCTTGCTTGCCTACCTCGATGAGGGACAGCAAAGCATTTGTGTCTCTGAGTGCTCTGGTTGCCCTCACTCGGGACACCATAGCACTCTGCAACATGGAGCCAGAGCTGCCCCTGGGCACTCTGGTGCTTCTCGTGGATGTGTTGCTACCAGCCTGGCTGCACTTTATGCAGGCTGCCATCCAGGAGGTCCATCGGGGGGCTGTGAGTATCCAGGAGGCCCTGTGGGAGAGCTTCCACCCTGAGGAGCACTAAGAGCCTCCCTGGACTGCCCCACTGGGGGCTTGTGCCTCATTTCTCCCTCACGTGCTTCCACTTACCCACACTCCCCCCAACCCCTCTTCCTGATGTCAAATAAAAACCATGTTTTTTCATAAATAAAAACTCTCTTTATTTAACAAAACTGGGGGGGGGGGAATGAAACTCTGGGGAGACTGGGGAAAGGAGGCAGGAGAGGGCAGGAGAGAGGGTGGGAGAGGGGAGGGGAGACCTGGGAGGAGGGAGCTGGAAGGGGAAGCAAGGGAAGAAGGGGAGGGGATGCTCAGGGCTCAGGGGTGGGGGTCTCGCTGGGCCAACTGTCTCCCAGCACAGTGGATGCGGGGGTCTCGGTGTCCCCGGGGGGATGGGGAGGAGGGGATGGAGGGTGTGGAGGTTGAGGAGGGTGTGGAGGGAGAAGTGGGAGGAGGAGCGGTAGCTGGGGAGGCAGCAGGTGCTGGAGCGGCAGGAGGCAGCATGCTCTGCACTAGGGTCTGCAGGTGTTGGCAGATGGCATGACCCTGGGCAAGCAGCTCCCGCCGGAACTCCTGATCTTCTTGCACCCAGTGCTCCACGGTGCAGTGCAGGGTTTGCAGGGCCCCTAGGTGCTGCTGTCGGTACCCCTGCAGTGTTCGGGTGGTCCTGTGGAGCCCTCGGATGCAGGATCATTTCCTGGGCGGGGTGGTGCATCCTGCACTCGCAGCTGGTGTGGCTGTGGAGAAAGAAGAGAAGTGGTCAGTTCTCCTTGGGGGGACAGTAGGTGAAGCCCAGCCCCCCTCTGCGAGGTGAGGATAACCGTGTCCTGCACCGTCAGAGCCTATGTGCTTGCACGGAGGCCATGTTTGGAATGTCCGGCTATCCCCGGGAGTGGGAGCTTCCCCGAGACTGCACCCATGCCCCTGTGCTGTGTATAGTGCAGCTGAGGTGGGGGGGAGATGTCCCCTGCCTCTGTGTAGAGGGGGCTTATGAAGGGAGGGCTTCCTGCTGTGTCCCGCTCCGGTGTCAGGAGCATGTCATGTCTCTTCACACATGCATGTGGCTATCAGGCCAAGACCCTAGTGTGGCAGCCAGCTGGAGCCACCTGCCCAGGGGTGGCACGGCATGTGCTCATACGTGCACAGGTTGCTGCGTGATCTGTGGTAAGCAAGGCCCACGCGCGCGGTCCCTGGTCTCCCTCCCCACCCCCACCCCCTCAGTAAGGGGACAGAGATGGCACTCACATGTTGTGGCCTCCCCGGATGACCCTGGTGACTCTGCTGCTGGGACAGCTCGGGGGTCCTGGTGGCATGGCACCCTCTGTCTCGGCTCCTGTGGCTCCTCCTCCACACCCTGGTCAGGGCCCTCTGCTCCCGAATCAGTGCTCCCTGGGGTGGCACGGACCGTTCCACCCCTCAGGATGCAGTCCAGGTGACCAAAATAGGGACAGGTGTCTGCCCCTGTTGGGGAGCTGCCCTGTGTGGCCCTGGCATACGCCTGCCGTAAATCTTTTATTTTCATGCGCATCTGCTCCTGGGTGCACATGTGCCCTTTTGTGGCCATGGTGGCAGCTATCCGGCTGTAGACGGCTGCGTTCCTCCGTCTAGTTCCTCCATGGACGTTGGAGGCCTCCCCCCAAACCTCAATGAGGTTCATGATCTCCTCACTAGTCCAGGAAGGTGCCCGCCGTCTCTGGCCCCTGTCTGTCTCCTGGGAGCTGGGGGACTGGGCGGTGGACAGCTGGCTGGCACTGGCTGCCCGTCTCATTGTGGGGCCACTGGGTCGGGCAGCGACTGCTGGCAGGCCTGGATCTGGCACGTGCAGTGTGGCCAGAGTCTACCCCTTTAAGGGCTCCAGGGCTGGGGGAGAGGGGAGGAGTTTTCCTGGTTTGGCCCAGAGTGGCCACCAGGGGAAAATGGGAAGGGCTAGAGGTCCCCTATTTCGAAATAAGTGGCTACACAGCGCTTATTTCAAATTAGCTATTTTGAATTTGGCGTTATTCCTCGTGGAATGAGGTTTACCAAATTCAAAATAAGTGCTCTGCTATTTCGAATTAATTTCGAAATAGCGGTTTGGCTGTGTAGATGCTAGGAAAGTTAATTCGAAATAACAGCTGTTATTTCGAATTAACTTTGATGTGTAGACATAGCCTTGTTGTGGACTCTGGGTGGGAGACACCTGTCATCAGCCTCCCGGAGGGCATGGCTGTGGAGGCAGAGGAGGAGGAGGAGGAGGAAGATGAAGAGGCCAGCACCGACACTGTGCTCACCAGCCAGGAGTTCAGCCTGTTCCTGGAGCCGTTCTTCCACTCCCAGGATGTGTCCTAGGGGTCAGATGAAGACGGGGAAGGCCCATCAGGTGAGTTCCATTACTTTCTCTAGACATACACGGGAGGAGATGGCAGGCAGCGAGGGGCGTCACACTCCTTCTTGGCTTGGCAATTGCACAGCAGCCTGTGCACGTGGGTGCGCATGATGTGCCAGACTGGAGCACACAGCTGCAAAGAGGCTGCCACAAAGAAACCTTGCGCTCCTGCTCACAGGGTTCCTGCACAGGCCTGCCTTACTCTTGACCCCATGGTGGGACACCTTCCTACCACAAGCCACCATTAAGGAGGCTGGGGTCAGGGAGACACAAAGAGCAGTGCCGCATATGGCATATGGGCATGCCTGCTCTCTTGGGGTAGCATTCGCTCCGAGGCCAGCATGGTGAGGCATAGGACACCATTCCCTGGCCAGAGGAACCTGTCGAGTGGGAGAGGAAGTGGAGGGGACACCAGTAGCACCTTCCCCAGAAATGAGAGATGGCTGAAGGTGTCTTCCACAACTACGCAGGCCCTGATCAGGTTGGCATTAAAACATTCCTTGGTGGGGGTCCAGGTGTCCCGTGTAAGGCTTCATTAGCCAGGGGAGCAAGGGGTAAGCTACGTCCCCCACGATGCACATCAGCATGACCTCGTCCCCGACCTAGTTGGTGTGGTCAGGGAAAAAAGTGCTGGTGGGCATCTTCTGGAACAGGCTGGAGTTCCTAAAGACGTGGGCATTGGGCACCTTCCCCAACCATCCAAAGTTGATCTTGGTGAACCGCCCTGGTGGTCCACAAGGACCTGCAGGACTATGGAAAAGTACCCCTTCTGGTTGATATAATTGGAGGCCGGGTGGTCAGGGGCCTGGATGGGGATGTGGGTGCTGTCAGTGGCCCTTCCCCCCCGCAGTTGGGGAAACCCATGGCGACAAAGCTGGTGACGATGGGGTCCACGTCACCCAGGATGATGACTCTATGCAGCAGGATGGTGTTGATGACCCTTACCACCTGGAGAAGGAGACAAACAGGGAATCATTGGGAGGTCCCCGAGCCCAATCCTCCTTTCCGCCTTACACCAGGACCAATCCCCAGCTTGCCTCATCCCCTTGCAGAGTTTGTGAAGGTGGAACTGAAAAACCTTTCAAGGAAGGGCGTGTCCACCCCCTCTTCCCTAGAGAACCCCATTCCAGCAGTTCACCACCCTCCTGGGACAATAGCACAAAAGCGCCATACCTGTATAACCATGGCCCCGCATGACGGTTGATCTCTCCATGTTGAACTTGTTCCCAATGGAGTGGTAGCTGTCCAGCATGGCGAGCTTCCAAATAGCGATGGCAACCCGCTTCTGGAGGAGGATGGCAGGTCGCACGTGTGTTTCCTGTCACTGGAGGGCAGGGGCGAGCCACTTGCACAGCTTCAGGAAGGTGTCCTTCTGCATGCAGAAGTTCTGGAGCCACTGCTGGTCATCCCACTGCTCCATGAAGGTCTAGTTTCACCCATCGGAACTAGTGTCCCATCGCCAGAAGTGGCGGTGCACGGTGTACAGGGGATGGTGGGAGGGGCTGTGCTGTATGAGGAGGTGCCCCGCAGGGAGTGGTGGGTCTTGTTCCTCCAGAGCCACATGGGCAATGTGCAGTAACTGCACCAAGGTGTGCAGCACGTGGTCTAAGAGTTGGAGACTGCTTTCCAGCAGGTCCAGCTCCATGGCAGAAGTGCTGTGGTGTCCACAAGGGCAACCAGAGCAGGCAGTGAGAAGGGTTTGCTGTCCCTCAAGGAGGTAGGTAAAGGAGAAGGGTCTGAGACAGGACTGAACGGGGTAGGGGGCCCTTTAAGCACGAGCCTCATGAGTCAGCTCCAGGAAGTGACTGCTGTCCTGATGCCGTGCCCCAAGTGCTTCTGGGGGGCTTTAAATGCGATTCAGGTTCCAATCAGTGTGGACACTCTATTTCAAAATATCCCAGTGCTATTTTGATGGGCATTATTATGTTTGTCTGGAAATGGATGACAGGAGAGGGATCATGTGAGGATTACCTGTTGTGTTCCCTCCCTCTGTGGCATCTGGCATTGGCCGCTGTTGGCAGACAGGATACTGGGCTAGATGGACCATTGGTCTGACCCAGTATAGTTGTTCTTATGTTCTTATTTGTAGTGTGGATGCGCTATTTCGAAATAAGCCGTTTCTGATTTTTTTTTCCAAATGCTTATTTTGAAATAAGCATGCAATGTAGATGTAGCCTTTGAGGCTAGGGATTTCGAATAGGGTCATGAAATCTTAGACCTTGGAAGTGGCCGTCTGATTTGAGCCAGCCATATCATAAGAGCATTTGCCTATCTTTTCAGCAGTAACCAGTAAATCTGAGGTACTTCTCATTTTGTGCACTCAACTTGAGGAACCTTAAACCTTCCTGATTTTTCTGAAGTGCTGAGCACCTGCCCTCTGAAAATCAGAAAAGGAGGCACTCAGAAAAACTAGTCACTTTTGAAAATGTGAGTCTTCTTTTTCCCCCTTATAGAACCTACTGGTAGCATAATCACTCCTCAGCATTCTGTTATGCTTGATGATTAGATGACAAAAAATTTAGAAGCTGCTGAAGATGAGATTGTTTTGAGTAATATCTGGAGTAACAGTTGAATAATGAGGACTGTGAAAATGTTGAGAAATAAGAACATCTCTGATGGAGTATTTACAGAGGGAGAAAATAATAATTCTGAAGTATCAAAATGAGGGCTTGATGCAACAATAAAAAAACCCATAAAACTACACCTAATGCAATCCAGGTGTATTAATCATTATGGAGAAGAGTTCAAGATGTATGATAGCTATAGTGGTGACTGCACTTGTATATTCTGTTAAGATACAGGCTCAGAAAGAAGATTGCTATTAAATCTTCAAGTTAGAAGGCACATGTTTTAGTATAGCACTCCTTGTGTCCTTCCCCATTCGATGAGTATGAAATGTGGTTTAAAAAGTACCAGCAGATCTCAGAAAAACTGTTTCATACCAAAGAATCTCTCAACCAGGCTATGAAGTAAGGGACACAAAAAAGATTAGAAAATCTGCTTCTGTTTATGGGGAGAAATATTTCCCCATAATTATGACCATTAATTTTCCCTACTACTAATCTGGGTCAGATGATGTTGTTTAGCCACTAGTCCATGATAAAGCCTATGCAGAGGCACATTGCCCAGAAATGAGATACTGAGGTTTGTCATAGAAACAGATTGATGAAACACTGATATTTTTATAGGAATTAAAAAATATATATAAACAATTGATTGAAACACTCTAAAACATTTTTAAAATGCATTGAAAATTCAAACCTAAACATTTTGATGTTCAAAATCCCCCCCCAAAACTGATTTTTTGGGGAGGAGGGTTGTGTCCTTTCCTTTCCTTTTTTTATATGTTCAGTGGGAATGGACAAAGGAAGTGTAACCTACTGGCATCTGTTAAAAAATAGTTTGACTCTTTTTAGCATGCTCTCTTATAACCATGTTCCTTGATGTTTCTTAACTGGAGCCTAAAGTAAGAGAGAAACTTTTCAGCCATATTGTATTATTTACTATTAAGGACAGATTTAAAAGCCTGACCTCTAATGGCTGTAATGTGTAAATAATGGCTTCAGTACCTGCTGTTGTTCGGCAGTGGGAGTCAGGGGTGAGAGAGGTGACTAGTGTGCTAACCATGTCCCGAAGCAGTGCATGGAAGAGGTTGCATAGTGGAGTGTAGAATAAGCTCTTCCCCACTCAGTTGGTCTACATCTCAACAGGCTACCTACCAAGAACAGTATCTTCTTCGCTTTATTTGATGGTCAGGAGAAATAAATAACAAGTTAAAGTGTGCCCTGTCCTGTAACACCTGGGACCCTGCTTCCGAGTGCATCCGTTACAGTATTTCTAGCTCTTACCAGTCTACTTTGAAGAGCAGATTGAATGTGTAGTGGAGGGAGAGAGCCACAAATGCAGTTTTGACTCCTAAAACCTGGAGTTTTTATTCCTGAAAGCTTCTGTAATTCTTCCTTTGGAAAATAGCACCAGCTTCTGAAAATATCAAGGGCTTAGAGTCAAAATAGCAGCCTCAACAAGTGCCCATCAAAGACCTGCAGCACTGAAGTCAGTTGGAGCTTTGCCATTGTTTTCAATGGGTGCAATGAAGACCTGAGAGAAGGCCCCTTCCTGTAACAGACTAGAAAAGTATTAGGGAAAACAACAAACCCTCAAACTGATTTTCCAGAGCAGAAGCTACTTCCTTTTTACCAGGCAGTTTGCATTTTGAATCTAACACATCCCATATATAGATGACAGCAAGTATTATTTTAGAATACACTATGCAAGCATCCATGAAAGCACCAAGAAAAGAGTTTACACAAACTTCTCAGTTTGCCTGAGCCATGCAGTCCTTTATTAATGACACTGTCAAACTTTGTATTGTGCTAAGATTGGAAAGGGGAAGCTTCATCCTCACTGAACCAATAAAAGTTTATTACATACATATGAATTCTCTGAGTTAGAAGCAGGATTCTTGGATCCCTTACAAAGAACGTGTCATGTTTCATCTTTGGTGGGGGGTTTTATGGGATGCCTGCATGAAGCCACAAAACTCCACAAAGTCCTTTTCACTAAACATCATGCAAACAGAATTCTGGTCTCTTTCAGAAACACAATTGCAAGATCTTAGTTCAGAATAAGGAGTTGCTTAGTGGAAACTACAGTAGATATTCCAAACCAGCCATAACAACTAATTTTAATATCCCATAAGTTTAAGGGTAGGTTATTGGCAGCTTGGGTGAAGGGCATGATGGGGTTGGCCATATTCGTAATGGGCAAGATTTAAAGTCTAATTTCCATTTAGGCATCAAAACAAGTGTGCGCATTTTGAAAAGACTTGGTGCTAAACTCATTTGAAAATTAGGCCATAAATGTCACAGTGAGAGCTTCTGGATACAGCTTAGAATCCTGTTCAAATCAAAATACTTCGCAGTCAGACTGATTTCACTGGAATTAAATTTTATAGGAAAACTATGGGAGGGAAGTTTTTTTCGGTATTCTCCTTTGTGGGGAATTGGTATATCAAGCATCTCATATACCACTGCTGATTTTATTGGGCTTTTATGTTAATATGGAGAGTTTTATCTGTGAACAATGTCACTTTCTTCTGAAAGCTCATTACAAATGCTTCGCTTTTATTTACATAGGGATGCAGCCACCTCTGCAGCAAACTGACACACCTGCATAAGAACACACAGCAGCTTTAGGGAAGAAAGTCAGATTGAAGAGGGCTTTTTTGGGTATGCAGACTGAAATCTCGAAAACCACATTATGAATCAAATCATGGGAAACACTGCAGTCCAATGTCAAATGTACCATGAGATCTTTTCTCATAGCAAGCTGTTTTGGAAAGATGGTCAATGTTGGGGAATGTTGTAATATAATATAACATAATCTAATTAATTAACACATTTAGTTTTTTTATAAACTAGTTTAGGGACAAATTACCCTTACTCGTAAGTGGCATCTTTCTGCGCTCCTGGGCTCATTGACTGCAATGAGATCACTCTTAAGCGTAAATTTTCATGAAATAAGGGTATCAGAGTCTGGTCTTTGATCAGTTTGGGTATGTTTACACTAGCTCGTTAATTCGAGCTAGGTAGGCAAATCAGGCAACCGGAGTTGCAAATGAAGCCTGGGATTTAAATATCCCGGGTTTTATTTGCATGTTATCTGTCGCCATTTTTAAATCCCCCTTAGTTTAACGACTGCCCGGCGGCTACATGCGGCAGTTTAAAGTTAATCCGAACTCCAAGTCCTTAGTTCGGATTAACTGTTACTCCTCGTGGAATGAGGTGTAACAGTTAATCCGAACTAAGGACTTAGTTCGATTAACTTTAAACTGCCGCAGCCACGGGCAGTTTGTTCAAACTAAGGGGATTTAAAAATGGCGCCAGACGGAACATGCAACAAAGCCCGGGATATTTAAATCCTGGGCTTCGTTTGCAACTCCAGTTGCCTGATTTGCCTACCTAACTCGAATTAACGAGCTAGTGTAGACATGCCCTTAGAGCTTTGAATACTAAATACCTTACTATGTAAGAAGAGTGCCTGGGTTGTGAGTAACTATAAGGGGCTGCAGGGGAAGGAATCTTCTCTGATCTAGGTCAGATAAGTTGTGCTCCATGGAGGTTACTTCAGCTCCACAACTAATGCAGAGAGCCATGGCCCGAACACCCGCCCCCGCCCCTCCCACTGCTGAGGCCTGGAAGACCAGAACAAATGCTCTAGTTCTGCCACTAGGCACAACCACCCTAACCCTGTCATCAGCCAGCCCCTGGCTGATAATGCAAAGCTCCCAACTGAGTAGGCACACATGATTTGTATATCCTCTGAATAGCCACTTCCAAATAAAATTCCCTTTTTGTGCAGGGACACCATACTAGTTCCAATGGCAGGAAGGTCCCCATGACATCCAGAATTACACCCTGATTACAAATCAAATAATGTCAATAATCATGAGTAACTGTAATAGAAAGTATAGTTTTCTTGAAGTATTTGGAAGAAAAATGCATATAATGTGCTTATATGAGCCTATTCCTATCTCGTCCTATTTTCTCTGCCCCTATCTGTATGGGGCATTGCACATCTCTCAGACTGCACATTAACCAACTCTCAAGTCTCATAAAATCCACACACTGAACAAAATTATTTGTTTCACCCATGTGGCATAGTAGAGAATTGATGGTCTTGTTATTAAAGCACTAGCAGAGGACTCTGGAGATCTGCGTTCAGTTCCTAGTTCTGCCATAGGCTTTCTGGATAACCTTGGGTGAATTATGCAATCTTTGTGTGCCTCTGGTCTCCATCCGTGAAATAGAGATACTAATAATTTCTTTATCTATCTTATCAGGATTTAGTTGGTGTTGGTTGTGCTTTGAGTAGGGGGTTGGAGTAGATGACATCCTGAGGTCCTTTCCAATCCTAATCTTCTATGATTCTGTCTCTTTAAACTACAAGCTGCTGGAGGCAGGGATGGTCTTTTACTGTGGGTACATACAGCAGTTAGCGCAAATGGCCTCCAATCCCAATTGAGGTTTCTAGTTGAGTGCGTGTCAGGAAGAGCAAATAATCTATAACTATGGTGAGGATGCCCATATCCTACAGTTTTGTGCTCAACTGTGGCCATGTACATGGCACTTGGCCATGCATGTCCTCATTTAAAGCACTTCGTTACTGATATGAAGGCTCGTTATGCTGGGTTTCTGTTGCTGCCATTGAAGTAAATGGGAGTGAAAGGTGTTTGGCACCTTACAGATTTGACTTAGAGACAGGAAATACTCAGAGACAAGAATTGTTCAGCCAGGTTTAAAAAACCAGGCCCTGAATTGTTTTCTCTTCCATGATCAGCAGGGCCAATAGCCACAGCAGGCCCCCGGGCAAGGCTCCGTGCTCCTAGAAGGGGCAGGGCTGGGGGCAGCCATCCCTCAGTGCCACCTGGAGTGTGGTGCCCCCCCCCCAGCCCTCAGAGCTGTGAAGAGTGCCCAGCATGGTGTTCTTATAGCAATTTAAAGGGCCCAGGGCTCCAGCTGCACTAGCAGCAGCTGGGAGCCATTGACCCCCTTTGTATGTCTGGGCCCTGGGGCAATTGCCCCCTTTGTTCACCTTGTCTATGGTCCTGTCCACGATTTCTTTAAAATTTGACCAGAAGCAATACAACTCTTCTCTTATTTGTTGAGAGACAATGCTTATATATATACCTTTATTTTATATATATATATATACACAAAAACACTGGATTTAAAGGGTTTTTTCCCCTTAAAAAGGAGCATTTTGAATTTCCAACCATCAAAGTCAAGAGTACAAACATCACTACAAAATATGTTTGTAATAAAATATTCTGTAGTCAATAATAAAGTTACACATTGCATAACTCTTTAGCTTAGACATGACCCAGTTGAACAAATATCCAAGGTTAAATCCCTCTTCCCCCCAAAACCTGTACAATCAGTTATTTATACCAAATATTTGAATGACACATGTTTAAATCAATCACACAATCAAACAATATGAATTTAACCACAGTCATTAATAACAATTTGAGTCATTCTATGATAAAAGAACAATGCCAGTCATAAATAACAATTTGGTGTACAATGGGATGTACCTTACTTGCAGTGAACTCAGTAGAAACATTCTTTCTAATTTCCATGGGATCTGGTCTTAACCTGGTTGCCAAAATAAGAACAATCAGTCTTCTCAAATGAAGAAACCTGTTAGGAAGTTAATGTGATCACTATCCTGTCCACATGAAATTCTTCTTAACAAGCAATGCAACACACATGAGTGACTGCCTTTAACCAATCCTGCTTCTATTGAAACCCATGAATGTTGCAAAAGTCCAGCTCCTCCTTACAGTTAATGCATATTTTCATAAGTTCCTCATGTTTCATACTATAGGCCAGATCCTCGGCTGGTGTAAATCATCATAGCTCTACTGGCTTCAAGAGAGCTAAGCATATTTTCATCAGCTGAGCATATAGTCCTATGTCCCTTGACTTTAAATACATTTCTGGTTTAGGGTTTAGTAATCCCATTTACATCAAGTGGGTAGCTAGCATAGAATGGAAGAGAGTAGCATTGTAGAGAATGATCCTAGGAGGGATAGGCTGGAGGGATGGGAAGAGGAAGAAAAAAAATCAAACATTAAGGGGGCACAAGGGAGCTATCGTTTGAGAGGAGATTTATATATATATATATATATATATATATAATTAAAATAGATTGAAAGATGTTTGATTCGTTCAGAACTATCAAGCTGTACGTGATGGCCCCTGCTGTTCAGGAAAGCATACCTATTCATGACTACAGTTAAGCACATTCTTAAGTACTTTCTTGAATCAGAGCCATTGTCAGCCTATGTAACTGCATGATGTAGCTACTCTTACTCTTGTCTTATCTCCCCATTTCTCTCCCTACTAGTTTTTACACTCATGTGTTTTACACCTTGTCTTTAATGGGATTGAGAGCATGGCTATTCTATTGCAGTTGGTCCCCAGACCTGATTTTTGGTGCTACAGAAGAACAATCAGAACAATAATAATAATAAAAATATATAATAAATACATCTATCCCTTTCTGGAATCTTTGCAAAGTGGCATTAACCTACTCTTGCCATTTAATAGGCCACACCCCTGCACTCTTTACAATGAATGCAGCATATTTTTTATTTCTTCAACTTGCATTTGCAATCTGTCCTGACATAATTTACACATTTACACATTTTACAGAGCAAAGCACAGTCATGCAATTTAATTCCAAAAAACATAAGCATAGGAGACTCGGCACACTAGATTAGCAAAGCATATGATAGAGTTTTGCCAATATGATATCAAAGGCACACGTTTGATTTGAATTTGTGTCAAAATGTACCTGCTGCTCTTCATTTCAAAATAGAAATGTGCTGATGTGTTAGCCCATATTCACACACATGGGGATTCTAATAGCTGAATATTGCATATGTAGACCAATGTCCTTTATGGAGGCATTTTCTTTCCCCTTTTCTTCCCCTGTCCCAAAGCAGCTGGCATCCACATTATCGCCACAGAGAGGAAGCATGAGAGAAATATAGAGATCACTATTCAGGAAATAAAGTTCTGACCCATTTAGGGTCATCTGGGTTCTTCTACTGATCATTGCACTATTGAGCCATCATCCCAATTCTATTATTTCTTTTGAATAGGGATTTAATGCTCATAAATGGCGGAAGGTGAATGCTAGAGAATGAAAAGTGATCACTGCAGTAAAGGACAAATCAATAAAGGACCAAAGTGCTCTATTTATACAGAGGTCAAACTAAAGTGAGAGGAAATGTGTTCAAGACCCTCTCATGCAGTTTCACTAATAGAAATTATTATTAAATTCCCAAACTATTAAACTTGGATTTTCTTTGAAAAAAGAGTGATTATGCAGATTTACTAAAGGAAGAATTGACAGTTACCTGTACCACATACATTTAGTTCATTTTGGTTTAGAGTAATTTACGGAGAAAGCATTTGATTTAATTTTTATGAGCTTTTAATTACGCCAAGATTGATAGCTGCGAATAGTCTTAGAAAACCAAAAACTGTCTTCTCGTATAAGTAAAAGGAAACTCAATCCCTAAATAAGCAGTGAATTTAGCATTTTTCTTGGATTTTGGTTTTATTTATATATATAATTCACTAGGCATGAAACACCTTAATGTATCTGCTTTATTTCCTCTTTGATCTGATTTATATTGGAGGTTGTGTCATGAGTGAACATATTTGTAAATCAACTGGCTAAATTCTACTCTCCTTTATACTGGTAAAACAACATTGAATTCAATGGGGTTTCACTGGTAGAAAGGAGGGCAGAATTTAGCCCTTGGATGCAAGTCCAGGCCAAACTTCCCCAAAACTTGGCTGTTTTTGAGTCAGAAATTTTGGCTTAGGTTTAACTTTAGTACTTAGGTCAATAAAAGAAAGATTCATTTCGTTTTAACCTACAGCAAATCTTGACTGGCTGGCCTTGAAAGAGACAGTTAACTTCACAAACTTACTAAATGTGACCATCTGGGAGAATGCAAATTTAGACAAATGTGAAATCTGTGGGTTGACACTTTTTGATAAGAACACTCCACACCATGAAAGCATTAAAAATACATTCAGATGACCTAGAGCATTTTAAGGCCTTTATTTTACAGCAAAATGCAGGGACCAAATTCATCACATACATTTTCCCCAAGTAGCCTAGTGAAAGATACTGGTGTATTACAGTGCACAGTTTCATTCCTATTTAGTTTTCTGATTCTATCCCTCCTCATCTCAAGGCAGCTCAGTCTGGGTTTTCTTTCACTGAAACTAAACCCGAGTGGAATCTGTGTCAAAACAACAACCTGCTGATCCCCAACTATGGAAACTCAACTGTGGAGTGTGTGGAAACTCATTTTTCTTCCTTCCTCTCTTTATGCCTTGCCCTTTCAAATCAAACACTGGCTTGAAAAGAGTTTAAGTACTTTGCACATGAACCTGTGAACCTTCATTGCAGTGAACAGTTTATATAAAGGCTCAATTGAATAGAGGCTGCGGGATCAGGTCCTCATAGTCAGTAACAGGAGTCACATGTGCATTTACAGGCACATGTGCAGGTGTTTTACTTTTTGAACTACTTGTGCTCATCTCAACTTTGAGTAAAAAGAAATCCAAGGCCACTCGTAAACTCGGTTCCACATAGCAAAACATGTAGTGCTGCTACCAACCCTGGGCTGGCTCAAAAGTATTATCTAGTGGTGTAGTGATATTTATCTGTCAGTGAAGAGTTATTTCTTTAGTTCATGCACAATAAGTTTTGGCATGATATAATATTCAGTTCTTTCTAGATATGGAATTGTGACTTATACTATACACTCACACAGCGCCACAGAGAGGGATAAGAACCTCTGTTCGTTACTTGTATGGGTTAACCATGCTTTTGGTCTAGGCCTACAGGAAAAAATGGGTCCTATGAGGCTACTGTGCACCTTGCCTGCCCTGAGCTGTGGGCAGGGATTGGGTTAAGCACATAATGCATTATAATTTACTGTTGGCATAGGCAAACAAAAAATACTTATCTCTAATTGGTGTAAGAGAGGAGACCTGAGGAAACTGTGCATCAAAAGACAATGCCTCCGGGAGCTACTGCTGTGATGGTGTAATATATTCAGTGCCCGTAGCTGAGGGCTGTGACTAAAAACAGAATATAGCCCTCACACAACACTATCTTTTACCAGGAAGAGTTATCTTAGCCAGAAGAGCTGTTTAAAAAACATCAGCTAGCCAAATTCTATTTTTCTTGAGATGTTACTGATTTTTTTTTTTTTTTTTTGGCAAAACACCTGATGGTTTTTATTTTCTATCTTGATACATGAAGGCAGGAGCCTGCAACCCTTAGTCATGTGAGTAATTCTCACTCACAATTAGTCTCATAGTATTAATTCAAAATACCCATATGAGTAGGAATTGCTTGATTAAGTTCTTATTTTGTACAGTGGTTACTGTAAGATATATAAGCAAATAGAGCACTCCAGAGTATGCATCAAGATCATAGCAGAAAGCAAAGCAGTAGTTGTTTAAAGCAACTTATTTCTTTGGAAACAAAATATTGCATCTTTCCACTCCAGAGGCAAGATCCTCAGCTGGTGGGAATCATCATAGCACAACTCACTTCTCTTGTAATAGCTCCAGTAGCTTCAAGGGGACCTAGGACTCTTTACACCAGCGAGGATCTGCCTGTGGCTTTCCGGTTGTTGACCAAATCATGTTCAGAGATATTCAGTCCACTGAAGTAAGAAAATAAAAAGAGGAGACAATGTATTGAATGTAATACATTCATGGTCTGGAGGCTTACAGGAAACCAGGGGGTTAGCACAAAAGTAAAGGCATGCACGTGACTATCTGCGTTTTAAAAAGTGACACAATGAACAGAAATATGAAGGTTTCTGAAAAGGAGGGAAACCTCCAGAGTGGGGGGTTGTCACTTTGAAAGAGTATCAGTCCAAAGTCCAGTTTTTCATAAGCCTCCTTATTATGTCATCTACTTGAGGTTAGAGAATCATGCATTCAAAGACGCTGGTTTGTTCAGGTATCCTTTCCATAAAAACTAGTCTGTTAACAGCCCTATGCAGTGAGATACACAATTCTAAACACTCCAGCTTCCTTCATCTGCACTTCATCAGATTAACATTAACATGAGATCACCAGCACAATATAAATGAGATCAATAAATAGCGTAATCAGTCTCAGCTTGTTTTAAGTGTCCAGAGAGATAATTGTCAGAACTCTTCTAGACTGACATTCTTTTACCCCAACCATGCACAGCAAAAAGCACACCAAACATACTGTACTGACACTAAGTGTAATGTTGCCCCTCATGAAGATGTGCACTTAGGACCAGATCCAAAACTCATTGAAACCAATGGGAATCTTTTCACTGATTTTAATGTGCTTTGGAACAGTTCCTTAAGGACTGTTGAATTTTTATTGATGTTAAGAAATAGAGAAACTATAATATACAGTTCAAATTGTCCCTTTCTTCTGGGGTTCCAAATACACACTGTCTTTTCTGCATCTCTTGGAATTTCCTAAGGTATTGAGAGCCGGGACTATATTGTCTTGTGCCTTATGCTGCTGTGACCACATCATTAGTAAAAAAACAGATAGTAATAATATATGTTTCCAAGTCTGTAAAGAAAAAAACCCACCCCCTAGATCCTAGATTTTTAAAAGACAAAAATGCTCCCACATCTGAAAGCTGAAATGATCTAATTTCTAGCACAAACAAAAAGTAAACATGGCTGAAATCAACACACTGAAAACAATCTGAGTGCAAAACTGAAACAAAAAAAAATATAGATATACAAGTCTGATCAAATCTTGCATTACTCAGCTTTACATTGAAAATAGTGCAGTCATACCAGCATCAAACTGAAATGGTGAATCAGACCCTCTCTATGTACCTTCCATAGCTATATATAGCTACGTTTGCTAGAGAAACCTGGGTTAGCTAGTTCTGAATACACCGATTATTTTACCACGTACCAACATTGTGCTTTCTCCAATTAACAAAACTTACCAAAACAGTAACAGGAATGGTTTACAGAATAGCAGCAAAGCAGGTAAAACATTTCCTATATCCTTTCTTCCCCTCTTTTCATGTTTCCACCAAACCTAGCATTTTGCAGTGTTTCAACAGACTAAAACAGAGTGGAGGGTTAGATTACAGAAGGAATGTGCTTTGCAACTGCCTTTTGAAAAGGAAACAATAATTATATTCGTATACCAGTTACAGCCTGTTTTTCAATGTTTTTTTCCTTTTTTGATCTTGTAAATATTTTCAGTGGCACCACTTTCGCACAAATTGTAAGTTTTTCAAAGTCTTGTGCCACTCTGCCTAGAATGGTTTTAGTGAGCTCTTACTGCCCTGGGAGCTACCCCCCTCCCTCCCCAAAAAAGATCTCTTTTTCAGCCCCTTCATCTGTAACCTTTCTGCAAGTAAATGCTAATTGAAAAAGAAAGAACACCACTAATCTTGGAATTTAAATGCATTTAACAAAACCAATCTCAATCTAAATTGTTGTTTCACCATTCCCTTTTCCCCAACAGATGTCGAGAAACTGCAATTCCTATTAAGAACACTTGACTGTTTACTCAGCAAGAGAACTCCAGGCTCAAGCTGCATCAATCTAACTGCGTTTCAAGACGTCAGCCTCCTGAAAAGCGTAGACCGTTGGTTATTTTTAAATGTAATCTTCACATAAAAGAGTTGCTGCATTTTCCTTTTCACTTTGTCATCCCTTCTTTTTTTTTTCTTTTTTTAATGATGGCATTAAACATAGATGTCCTGAATTTTTATGTTCCATTCCATTTAGGTTTCTTTCAAAGCGGTTTTATTTTTATTTCATTTTTCCCCTTTCTGCATTCAGTGAGTGGAAATATTAGTGAAGATTTGTGAACATTATTGAGAGAGGAAAAACGAATGCCAGCAAATGTTATGTAGTAAAAATGTTAGGCATCAAAAGGACAAATGTGTTTTCTTACTGATCTTTACAGTAAGGTCCCTGTGGGCTTTGACCACAGAGCTGTGTAAAGTTATCTAAGCAGATAAAGGCGACTTTGTGTGGTTTTGCTGTTTTGTACCAGGGCGTCGCTAGTTAAACCGTGATCAGGAAAGCAATACATTTTTTTGCCTTTATCACTTCACACAATCCTGCAATTTGTAAGTATAAGCTTTATAATTTAAAAAAGTCTATCTGTTGAACTCAGGAAATGATGATGAAAAAGGGACTTAGGCCCCAGTCCTGCAAAATCATATGCTTAACTTTAAGCATGTGAGACTATGTCTACACTACAGAGGTTTTTTGGAAAAACAGTTGTTTTTCTGAAAAAACTTCACTTATGTCCACAATGCAATCGCATTCTTTTGAAAAAAAATTGAAAGGACAGAGAGGTTTTTCTGACATTGGTAAACCTCTTTCTACAAGGAAGAAGCCTTTCCCCAAAAGAGCTCTTTTGGAAAAAGACGTGTGTGGACGGAGAAGAGGGAGTTCTTTCAAAAGAAGAAGAAAGAGGAAAAAGCACAGGTGCCCCTGGTGGCCATTTTGTCCATAGTAATCACACCTTAAATGCGAGACAGTGTCCTCACTGAATGGATGCTATCTTTTGAAAAAGCAGATTGCTTTTTCAATGAGCTTTGGCAGTGTGAACACACTCTTTCAGAAGAAGTTTTTCCGGACGATATCTTCCAGAAAAGCTTCCAAAAGAAGCCTGAGCAACCTCTCTGAAGTCAACTCATGGATTTAAAGCTAAGCATGTGTAAACATGTTTGCACTTGTGGGGCTTCAACTATTATAAGTCTGTAGATGGCCTGATACAATCTCAGTTTTACAGAGAAATAAATGTACAGTTTGGAAGTTACACTTACTGAGCACTTAACACTCTAGAATAGATTTTCCCTATTTTCAATTTTACTCACCAGATGATGAAATGCAAAGGCTCAGCCCCTTCAGTCTCTAAACAAGTGGTCCATGGGACCAAGAGTTGAAGGCCCAATTTGCTAGCAGTTGTGCTTGTGTACATTCATAATAACTCCACCAACTTGATGAATTCTGTACTAGGACAGTGAGCTTCAGTCCATAGTTCTGGGGATATTGTCAGAGAAGAAAGTATGTTAGCCTTTGAAAAGCGTCATATTCACAAAGCAGAACCAGCCCAGCATGCATAAGTGGAGGATCTCTGATCTTCTCAGCTTATTTGAGCACCTTTCTACTCATGCTGGTGTAAGTGAGATGGTAGGGAGTCAGCACCTGGCAGGGTCAGGCCCAAATGAAAGTGAATTCAGTGCTGCAGCTCTATAAACCACCATGGTTTACTATTTCAATGCAAAAGTAAAGAAAAAGATTTTGGAGGCTGCTGGATCTAAATTTTAAAGGAAATTGTCAAATAGTATAAGCCCCAAATATAATTTTAAAAATAAAATATTTAGTTAGTTTAAATCCATATAAAAAGAATATACGAATGCTATCCTGGGTCAGACCAATGATCCATCCAGCCTAGTATCCTGTCTTCTGACAGTGGTTGGTGCCAGATAATTCAAAGGGAATGAAGAAAACAAGGCAATTGAGTAATCCATTCACTGTCATTGAGTCCCACCTCCAATTAGATGGAGGTTTAGGGACACCCAGAGGGTTGTCAAACAGCCATTGACAGACCTATCCTCCATGAACAAATCTAATTCTTTTTTTTAACCCAGTTATGCTTTTGGATATCTGGAAACAAGGCTGTCTCTATGCTGTAACTTCCCTGGTCACTTTTTCCCCAGCATTCATGATTTTACAAATCACCTATCGTAGTCCCTCCTTAGTCATCTTTCCTCTCAAATGAACAGTCCCAGTCTTTTTAATCTCTCCACACATAGAAGATTTTCCAGCTTCTAATAATTTTTTGCACTTCTCTGTGTCTTTCCTACTTCTAAAATATCTTTTTTTGAAATATGGAGACCAGAACTACATGCTGTACTCTAAATTGTGGACATATATATTTATAGAGTGGCATTTTTTAAAATTTCTGTCTTATTGGCTATCCCTTTCCTAATGATTCTTAACATTCTATTAACATTTTTGTCTGCACACTGAGCAGATATTTTCAGGGAACTATCCTGAATAGCTCCAATTTTGAGAGGTGACATCTAATTTAGACCCCACCGTTTTGTTTTCATTGTTGAAATCATGTTTCCTCTATGCATTACTTTGCAATTATCAGCATTACATTTCATATGCCATTTTGTCACCCAGTCACCTAGTTTTTTGAGATTCTGTGTTACCCTTTTTCAGTTCACTTTGGACTTAACTACTCTGAGTAATTTTGGATCATTTGCAAATTCTGCCACTTGACTGTTTATCCCCTTTTCTGGATCAAATATGAATATGCTGAACAGCACTAGAGCTAGTACAAATGATTAGGGAAAGCCTGCTATTTTATTGTCCACTATGAAAACTGATTTATTCCCCTCTTTTATTTCCTATCATTTTACTGTTTACTGAGCAATACTGAAGACCTTCCCCCTTATCCCAGTACTGCTTACTTTGCTTAAAAGCCTTTGGTATGGAGTCTTGTCAAAGGCTTTCTGAAAGTCCAAGTACATTGTATCCTCTGAATCACCCTTGTCCACATGCTTTTTGACCACCTCAGAGATTTCTAACAGACTGGTGAGACATGATGTACCTTTACAAAAGCAGGGTTGACTCTTCTCCAATGTATCATGTTTGTGTGTGTGATAATTCTGTTCCTTACTATAGACTTAATCAGTTTGCCTGGTACTGATTAGGGATGTCAATGAGTAGTTGACTAGACAATTAACTGATAAGCCTAGGCTTATCTATTCGACTACTTGCAGTTAATCTATTCGACTACTTGCATTCCCCCACCCCCTTTGCTGCCTCTGTATCAGAGGTAGCTAGGAGTGGGGGAAGCAGGAGCCAGTTCCCTCCAGCACTAGTTCTGCAGTGCCACCTCCTTCCCCCCCGCACTGCTGCTTCTATCAGAGGCAGTGGCATGGGGCGAGGGGAGCCAGGGAAGGCTGCCATGAAGCAGCCCCTACCCATGGTGGGCCCAGGCTCTCTGCAGGCAAAGGCTGCTCCACATCCTGTGGAGCAGCCTCTGTCCATGGCAAGCTTGGGCCCACCATGGACGGAGACTGGTCCTCAGCAGCAGCCTGTCTGTGGGGAGCTTGAATTCCCTGCAGACAGGGGCTGCTACTGGAGCAGCCTCTGTCCATGGCCATCCTGGACTGCTGCCACCCCATGCTGCTGCTTCTGTATCAGAGGCAGCAGTGCTGGGCAGCAGGCAGCAGGACCACAAGGGAAGCTGGTTTTTAAACTGGCCCTCCTCACATACCATCTCCTGAAGGCACCCCATGCTGCTGCCTCTGATACACAGGCAGCAGCACAGGATAGTAGGGGGATCCCTGGGAGTGGGGCTGGGAGCACATTTAATTCATGCGGTTAGTCAACTAGTCTATTACCTGCTATCTAACCTCCCTAGTACTATTGTTAAGCTTACAGAACTATAATTTCCACAGTCCCCTCTGGAGACTTTATTGTTTAAATTGATGTTACATTACTATTTGTTCAGTCATCTGGTACAGAGGCTGATATAAGTGATAGGTTATGTACCACAGGTAATAGTTCTGAAATTTCATATGTGAGTTTATGCAGAACTCTTGGGTAAATCCCATTTGGTATTGGTGACTTAATACTGCTATTTTATAAGTTTGCTCCAAATCCTCCTTATTTGACACCTTGTTCTGGGATAGTTTCTCAGATTTGTCACCTAAGAACAAGAGTGGGCAATCATTTTTGACTGGGAGCCACTCCAAGATTTTGGAAAGTGGTCAAGGGCCTCACTCTTCCAGGATATTAATGGAGGAATTTCGGGTTTGGGGGATGGAGGCTGGGTAGAGAAGGGAGCTTAGGGTAAGAGATTGGGGTGCAGGAGGGAGAATGGGGTCTCAGAGGGAGTTTGGGTGAAGGAGGCAGTTGTGAGCTAGGGAAGGGGACTGGCATGCAGGATTTTGGCACGTGACCTCGGGTGGGATGGGATTGTGATCTGGGGCAGAGATTTGGAGTGCCAGATCTGAGAGGGGGTATGGGTATGTGGAGGTGGGCAGAGGGTTGGGAAAGGAAGGGGCTGGGGTGCCAGAGGCAGAACCTGGCTGGGAGGCGCTTACCAGCAGAAACCTGAGGCAGACTGCAGCAGGTTGCTTGCTGCTCCATGTGGCTCTGCTCCAGGCATGAGAGGGAGGGGAAAGAGAGGGGTTCAAAGAGGAAGGGAGAAGGCTTCCTACACTGCTCCTGATCCCAGCAAAATCTCTCAGCTCCTATTGGCTGGAAACTGAGAGATTGGCCAATGGGAGCTAAGAGATTTTGCTAGGGGGTGGGAATAGCATGAGAAGTCTCCCTCCTCCCTCTCCAGCCATCCGGAATGGAGAACAGCTGGCTTTTTAAAATGTGAGTTGTTCTCTGCCTAAGGGTTGTGGTGAGGTGGCCGCAGACTGGATCCAGTGTCTTGGCGGGCTGGATTCAGCCCTTTGGCAGCCTCTTGCCTACCCCGACTAAGAAGAATTCAGGTGCCTCCTCAACATTTCGCAGCAGGCTGGATTCAATGAGTCAGCAAATTGTAAGAGAAACTGAAAGTAAAACATCATAAACATAAAATGAAACTAACCAAAATAAGTGAAGTGCAACAAGTAAACAATTTAATATAAAGAATGCAAAGTAATTGAACATTTTAAAAACTTGATTTTTTTTTAAATCTTTCAAGATGTAGTGAAGATAGTGATTAATAAGATTAAAACAAATCTTTTGTAATCTAATGAATAAGATCTGTAGCCTTCACTCCAGCTATGGAGCCATAAATCTGCCAGACCAGCTGCTTGTGAGGTCCTGGAGAGAAGTAGTTAGGCAACATAGAACTGGTATGGTATTTCTATGGTAACAAACAAAGAAAACATTATTGGAAGGCCTGTAGTTAAATGAATGGCTGATGGAATTGACAAACATTGCTGCCTACAAGGGAACCATTTTCAGAGGGTGCAACAGCCCATCAAGTGAACACTGTTCTTTGTTGTGGATCAGGTCTATATATTTGGAATCCTTTATTAGATTTTTAAAAAATGCTTTTGTGATTTTGGAGCCTACGTCCCATTTTCAAACATGACTTGGGCACTAACTGAAAGACAATGAGACTTGGGATCCTAGGGTAGGATCCATAGATGCACTTAGGTGCCTAACTCCCATTGAAATTTGCAATAATAGGACCATTAGTGAAGCAAGGTACTATTCAAAATGAGTAAGGGTATGAGAGTCTGGTCATGCATCTATGGATCTATGCCTTTTAAAATTTTATGAAAATAGAGGCCAATTTTAAAGAAGTGGGTGAAAGGCCCAGGTGCAAGTGCAAACTATGTGCATCCACATTTACATGTATGGTTTTCAGAGGTGTATGCACAGATTAAACAATTTCACATGTACACGAGGTCCTTAGGACAGGGACCATCCTTTATTGTGCGTTTGCGTTAAAACTTGGGGCACTGCACTCTAAAATAATCTGGATCCTTTTTGCACCACTAGATATTATTTAGGTCATGAAAAAGGCTCTGCCATTCCTGTCTGTCACACTGTGTGCCAGAATGGCTTGTTGGTCTGTTGCGCCACCCCCCAACCTGGAGGACCAGTGGACTGTTTTTTGATTGAACCCTGCCCTTTACGCTCTGCAGCTTGGGTAGTACTATTAAGAGTTAAAACTGTTGCTGGCATAGCACTCCACATCACTGGAAAACACAAACCTTCCCATCATAGAATCATAGGACTGGAAGGGACCTCGAGAGGTCATCGAGTCCAGTCCCCTGCCCTCATGGCAGGACCAAATACTGTCTAGACCATCCCTGATAGACATTTATCTAACCTACTCTTAAATATCTCCAGAGATGGAGATTCCACAACCTCCCTGGGCAATTTATTCCAGTGTCTGACTACCCTGACAGTTAGGAACTTTTTCCTAATGTCCAACCTAAACCTCCCTTGCTGCAGTTTAAGCCCATTGCTTCTTGTTCTATCCTCAGAGGCCAAGATGAACAAGTTTTCTCCTCCTCCTTATGACACCCTTTTAGATATCTAAAAACTGCTATCATGTCCCCTCAATCTTCTCTTTTCTAAACTAAACAAACCCAATTCTTTCAGCCTTCCTCATAGGTCATGTTCTCTAGACCTTTAATCATTCTCGTTGCTCTTCTCTGACCCTCTCCAATTTCTCCACATCTTTCTTGAAATGCGGTGCCCAGAACTGGACACAATACTCCAACTGAGGCCTAACCAGCGCAGAGTAGAGCGGAAGAATGACTTCTCGTGTCTTGCTCACAACACACCTGTTAATGCATCCCAGAATCATGTTTGCTTTCTTTGCAACAGCATCACACTGCTGACTCATATTCAACTTGTGGTCCACTATAACCCCTAGATCCCTTTCTGCCGTACTCCTTCCTAGACAGTCTCTTCCCATTCTGTATGTATGAAACTGATTGTTCCTTCCTAAGTGGAGCACTTTGCATTTGTCTTTATTAAACTTCATCCTATTTACCTCAGACCATTTCTCCAATTTGTCCAGGTCATTTTGAATTATTACCCTATCCTCCAGATTAGTCGCAACCCTCCCAGCTTGGTATCATCTGCAAACTTAATAATCGTACTTTCTACACCAATATCTAAATCGTTGATGAAGATATTGAACAGAGCCGGTCCCAAAACAGACCCCTGCGGAACCCCACTTGTTATGGCTTTCCAGCAGGATTGTGAACCATTAATAACTACTCTCTGAGTACGGTTATCCAGCCAGTTATGCACCCACCTTATAGTAGCCCCATCTAAGTTGTATTTACCTAGTTTATTGATAAGAATATCATGCGAGACCGTATCAAACGCCTTACTAAAGTCTAGGTATACCACATCCACCGCTTCTCCCTTATCCACAAGACTCGTTATCCTATTAAAGAAAGCTATCAGATTGGTTTGACATGATTTGTTCTTTACAAATCCATGCTGGCTGTTCCTATCACCTTGCCACATTCCAAGTGTTTACAGATGATTTCCTTAATTACTTGCTCCATTATCTTCCCTGGCACAGACGTTAAACTAACTGGTCTGTAGTTTCCTGGGTTGTTCTTATTTCCTTTTATAAATGGGCACTATATTTGCCCTTTTCTAGTCTTCTGGAATCTCTCCTGTCTCCCACGATTTTCCAAAGATGATAGCTAGAGGCTCAGATACCTCCTCTATCAGCTCCTTGAGTATTATAGGATGCATTTCATCAGGCCGTGGTGACTTGCAGGCATCTAACTTTTCTAGGTGGTTTTTGACTTGTTCTTTTTTTATTTTACCTTCTAAAACTACCCCTTCCCACTAGCATTTACTATGTTAGGCATTCCTTCAGACTTCTTGGTGAAGACCAAACAAAGAAGTCATTGAGCATCTCTGCCATTTCCAAGTTTCCTGTTACTGTTTCTCCCTCCTCACTGACCAGTGGGCCTACCCTCTCCTTGGTCTTCCTCTTGCTTCTAATGTATTTATAAAAAGTCTTCTTGTTTCCCTTTATTCCCGTAGCTAGTTTGAGCTCATTCTGTGCCTTTGCCTTTCTAATCTTGCCCCTGCATTCCTGTTCTGTTTGCCTATATTCATCCTTTGTAATTTGTCCTACTTTCCATTTTTTATATGGAAAGTAGGAAATGGACTGCTCCAGACCATGTCATGGAGCAGTTCCAGAAAAGGTTTCTAGGGTAATACAAAGGATAAATACTAAAAACAATGCATGTGGGACACTCTACCTTTTAAACAGTGGGTTCCTCGGATAGCATGGATTCAATATAAAAAAGCAAGATATAAAATCTCCAGCATTTCTAACACTAACACTAAAATGTTTCTGTAAATAAGGTTTCAATGTTCACTCCAAAGACAGTGCTGGCAAAGGTCATATTTTTAAGTAACTGAACTGTTCTTAACCAATTCTTCCAATGTTTTAGGCATAAACAGGGTGTTTTGCTTTGGCATCCAGAAAGCGGGGCTTTGCTCTCTGCCTCTGTTTGGGTCAGCAAACATGTTCATTGTGGTCCCTGCAAGGAAGCTTCCACTCTCACTGAATGTCTGGTTTGTCTGAGTTCCCCTCTGAACCTCTTTTGTAATACCTCTGTGTAGTGAACGAGTACTGATTCTTGTGCATTCTTTCTTTATGATGAATCCTCATCGCTCACAACTCTGGCGGGAAAGGTCAAGTGGTAGCGTTTTGGTTTCTTCTCTATTATTACTTCTTTTTGTTGTTTTGTGGTGGGTTTTCCTTTCTGGGTTGAAGTGCTGTGATCAGTTATTGTCATCTTGCAACAGAAAGCTCCCCAAATTCTTGTCCTGGCTCCCAAAAGGGGATCTTTTCATCTCTATTAGAGGAAATGAAAGAAGTAGCTTTTGGGGAGGGAGAAGCAGCAAGTTTATGAGCATTGTTATGGTGAGATGGAACCAGACTTTCACTTGTTCCTTATGAAGTCACACAAGTGGCTCCTGTCCACTGAACAACACCCATGGAAGGTGACAATTTGTTTAGGCTGGAAACAATACAGCAGTCTGCCTCTGTAAGGGTTAGTGGGGGTCAACAGCAGCCAGCCCTGGTCTGGAGAGCAGCTTGGGAAACAGGTGCTGGGAATTATCTGACTCAGCTGGACAGCATCAAATGATTGGCCTGGATGACTATATATAATATAAATGAATATAAATATAAATATTTATAAATATAAATGAGGGCCCTGCTCAATGAGAAAACCCGAGGCCAAAAAAGGGCTTTGAGTATACTGTTTTGTAGCTGCAGCAAAGACTACACGCGAGCAAGCAGCCTTGTGGAGTAGGGTCACCAGATGTACTGATTTTATAGGGCAGTCCCAGTATTTGCGGTTTTATCTTCTACAGGTGCCTATTGCTTCCCCAGCACTATCCTGATTTTTCACACTGACTGGCTAGTCACTTTACTAGTAGACTCCCCTATGCTGGCAAAGGGTTTGACCAGTAAATTGCTGGAAGCCAGAGAGTCGCCTAATCTAAGTCAGGAACCAGATAATTTATGGTGCTGTTCCACATTTCCATCTTTGTGCTGGAGAATAATCAAAATCCTGAGCTAAGGACTGCAAACTTAACTGGATGTAGCCCATTGTTTTTCCCACGGTGGTGATCAGGTCCACCAGCCTACAAATAGCCTTGCCCTTCTCTCACTGAATCTAGCCACAAAATGTCAATGAAAGCAGGCTTGAGTCTGTCTATGAGATGGTGCTGCGTGTAAACACATGAGCCTTTCACCTCAGAAGGTCAGGGTTTAGGGGGCCCAGATGTGGCCATCCTGACAATAAGGGCTTTGTCTTGTATAGAACCCTGTTACTCCCCTATCCCCATCCTGATTGTTCACATTTGCTCTCTGGTCACCCTGCAAATGTCCAAAAGTGATTCGGGATGCAAAGCAATCTCATCCTTGAGAGGAGGGTACATTTATACATGTAAAAAATAGCTGCATCAACAGATGGTTCCTGTTCAGAAGAAATCCACCACTGGGGATAGCTACCAGGGAATAGATCAGATTGAAGGTGTTGGTGCATGGAAAAAGCCGTATGCAAAAATCTTGCTCGTTGCCTCCATGTGGTTTGCTGGGTCTCCCCAATATTACAAGTTCTTTCCTTTTCTTGTGCATAAAATGCAGCCATGTTTTAGAGATAATTCATACTAGACATTTTCACTAAAATGCAAGGTTAGCCAAGCTCCTACATGCTGGTACAGGATCACACTTAGGCTATGGCTAGACTATATGGCTCTGTCGACAGAGCCATGTAAACTAGTTTACCCAGCATAGGCAAAGAAGCGAGGTTTACAGGAAACGTGAAACGAGGTTTACAGGATAGGTCGGCAAAAGCTTCCCCGGCCAACAGATCCGCGTCTAGACTGCCACGCTGTGCCGGATCAGCTGATTGTCGGCACAGCGTGGCGGCCATGTTTATTTTAATGAAGCGGGGATTATTTAAATCCCCGCTTTCTTTGCCTATGCTGGGTAAACTAGTTTACATGGCTCCGTCGACGGAGCCATGTAGTCTAGACATACCCATAGTAAAGATGATCTGTAGGAAGTGTGTCAAACAACAACTATAGACTGATGGGAAGTACGTAATGAACAAATGTATTTCCCTCTTCCTTCCTCAAAAAGTCCATAGTTTTATTCCTCTGAAAAACACAGGAACTCCAGGTTTCCCAGCTGCATAACATGTCAAATCTCTTTTGTATCTGCCAACCTAGTAATCAGGAAACCTTTAATTCCAGGACC
Source organism: Rafetus swinhoei (assembly GCA_019425775.1). Lineage (NCBI taxonomy): Eukaryota > Metazoa > Chordata > Testudines > Trionychidae > Rafetus > Rafetus swinhoei. The sequence goes on from CM033446.1 coordinate 109,320,696, forward strand.
TGTATGCCAAGGCTATTGAGAACAGAACAGGGTAGAGAGTTCACGGAAACAAGTATCTTCATACCTGAGTATTTGTTTGCTTCACTATGGCCAAAAACTAGCCCTTTGTTGTCAAGTAAGTTCTAGAATTATTTATCTGCCTTGCCCCACTGACATTATCAAAAGGTCTGAAAAGGAATGTTATTGCTGAATGCAAACCCAAGCCATTTCTTACTTATAAAATACAAGAATGACTAACCAGGATAAGCAGTGCTGCTTCTGTATTAATATTTTCCATCCAACATACAGGCTCTCATTCTCAGAGCTGATTTGTAATGGGTCTACAGACAGCAGTTAGAAACAATAAAAATTCCACCCTGACAATGAAATTTATGTTCAGCCTTAAGACGAAGGAGCCAACAAGCAATGAGGAAGAACAGACTGTTGAAACCTGCAGAGGATGATATTAACAGGACTGGAGGTTCAGTTTGGATAAGCACCCAAAAGTCTAGTTAATTATTCCGATGATTCCAAACAGTTTGGGCTGAAAATCTTGGGGGGAACACACATTGTTGTGGGATTTCTGATACATTGTGCCTTTGGAATGGTCATGAACACTAGAGAATAGCTTTTCTTCTGGTATACAATAAGCACTTCTACTTTGGGACCTTGATTCAGCAAATCATGTAAACGTATTTAAATTTCAATATGTGCTTAATAACAGTCAGCTAAGCTCTTAAGCATGGGACCAACTTTGGATTTCAATGAGACTTAAGCATGTGCTTAAATGCTTTGCAGAATTGGGGCCCTGAAAGACTGAAGAAGCAAGAAAAAAATGAATGCCCTTTTGCTTAAGTTTGGTTTGCTTTTGGGGATGAAGGTTCAGATCAATGCTTATTTTATCCCTAACTGAATGCAACAATATTAGATAAACATAGTTTAGGTTTAATGACTGTTCTTCATTTAAAATAACTGCAAGAGACAGGGGTATGGAGTGAGTAAATAGATAGTACCTCTGACCTTATAATGGGTCATTTGCTTGCAGTTGGTTCTGGTGACTCATGCAATGCTCCAAGCAGCTGCACGTACACCGCATCAGCACACTCCAGGACCTTGCCTTGGCTGGCATGTTAAATCTTTTGAAGGTAGCTTAGAGGCAGCGACTGCTACTGAAAGGCATGTCTGGCCCTCTGAGTGCATGCCAAGGAGTCATAATCAGACACTTGGGAAATATTAGACATAGCAACATAGGAACAGGAAAGACTTCATTTAGAGCCAGCAGCAATGTTGAGCTGACAAAAAATGGTACATGTGGTAGAGGGACTTCATGTGGTGTTGGTTTATCGAAATGAGTGTCTCTGAGAGATGCAAAGGGTGTGTGAGAAGCATGTGAAATTGTGAAAAGAATGCACAATAACCGGGGGGTTGAGGCAGGTTTGTACTCTTGCAGCCCATGCAATCCCCAATTAAGCTGCTATTTTTTAGCACACCAGCTCAAAGGAAGCTACTTGTGTTGGGAGCATGCTCTCACTGCAGTGTCAACATACCTAAAGAGAGACTAATTCAGCTTGGAAGCATCAATGTGGGTTAGGGTCCATCATCTATTCCTCTAATGCATTGCTACATATTTGGATGTAAGATTGATATTGAAATGAAGAATATTATTAATTATCATGTATTGTTATCCCTTACACTTTCAGTTTACACATCACTGTTTTAAATCTACTACTGACGTGCCTCTCCTTGTGAGTAGGACCAGATCAAATGATAACTGAATATATAGGGCTGGTAGTTTACTGTCCTCTGATAGGGTACGTCTACACTAGCCCCCTAGTTTGAACTAGGGAGGCTAATGAGGGCGACCGAAATTGCAAATGAAGCGCGGGATTTAAATATCCCGCGCTTCATTAGCATGTTCCCAGGCGGTTGCCATTTTGGAAACTGACTAGCCCGGAATAACTGCCCGCGTCTACACACGGCAGAGAAGCATGATTCCGAGATAAACCCCTTAGTTCAAATTAACAGTTAAACCTCATGGAATGGAATGAGGTTTAACTGTTAATTCAAACTAAGGGTTTATCTCGAATCGCTTCTCTGCCGCGTAGATGCGAGCAGTTATTCCGGCTCAGTTTCCAAAATGGCGACCTGGGAACATAAGCAATGAAGCGCAGGATATTTAAATCCCGCTTCATTTGCAATTTCGGTCTCCCTCATTAGCCTCCCTAGTTCGAACTAGGGAGCTAGTGTAGACGTACCCTTATTGTTCTAAGAAGCCAAGGCCCCAGCTAAAAAAGAGAGTCTTCACTTTGTGTTCCACACAACCACAAAGAGAACAGCAAATATCTGAAATGAATGTTTGCTAATATGTTGTAGACATGAGGCAAACAAACAAACAAAAACAAATCCTTCTGCCGATTTTGCTAGGATTCTGGGAATGTTTTCTATAGATCTGAAACCCTTCTCCTTTTCCCCCATCATGTGCTATTTTCTGTATATTGTATCACACAACACATATTCTGTGTAATCTGCCAGACACTCTGAAAGGTACGTGAATTTGGGGAGAATTATTTGTTACTAGCAGAAATACCCGGCGTCGCCCGGGGAAAATATAGTAAAGGTGTGATGAATGAACTACGTCAATGCCATTAACATAACATATTTTATTGGAAATACTTTTCTCTTATATATTACTTTAAGAAATTAACATAGCTAGTGATGTGCTTACAAAATGACAAATCCCATAGGGTGTCTTTTCTCAATCTCCACAAATCAGGAAGGCCCATCTTCCCTTAAAGACTCTGTGCAAACCGATGCCTGCAGCCTCCTTGACAGAAGCCCTGAGAAATAGAGAGGATGTCTCCTGGGCTCTGCAGCAGCAGGAAATCACTGCTCTCCAAGTACCCACTCCCCGAGTGTCTTCAGTGCACGCTCCATGGGGCAATCTGAATGGACTTCCTAGAGGCAGCTGGACCAGTTGCATTGATCAGACAAAGTGAAACACCTTCAGACCAGGTGCAATGAGTGATATCTAGATGATCAGAACATGCAGCACCTGAACGTACCTGTTCTAATGAGAATAGGCTGTTCTGAGTGTACCGTGTCCTCCTCAGGCTCCACAGTGCTCAAAACCTTGTCCTCCTACCCACCTCCTCTTTGTACTATGAGCTGAATCCTACAAAGTGCATAATGCCCATGGCACTTGCTGATAATGCACACAGCCCTGCCAGAAGAACGCATGCAGCCCAATGGAGGGCGAGTGGTGGGATGGCTCATTTGGGTGTGTGGGGAGGGAAGCAACTTTAATTTCCAGAAGGGGGTCAGTCGGAGCCCAGCTACGTGAAGATGTTGAGAGGCTGTGATAGCTGGAGGCATCTCCCAGCCAAAATTAGCAAGGCTAGAGCCCAGCCAACATCAGCCACATTTGGGTCTGTCCTGGAGACCTGCTGGTACCCTAGATAGGGGAGGTTGCTGATTCTCTGCCCCACTGCAGCCTCTCCCCCATGGGCTTTCCCTTGATGGTGCTACAGGTGCTCACATGCTTTATCCTCTAGGATCTTGTAGTTGCAGTTTATGTGACACGCTTAACAGAAGAATCCAGCAAATGCCTATGATCAGGCACTACTAAAAGCTAATTATCAGTGGGCCCAATTGGGGATCTGCAGGAACCGATTTCGAGATATAATCAAACTAGTGATTTAAGTGAGGAAATCAGGAGTATCCATGCAAAATTTGGTGTTTCTAGCCCTTACCATTTCGGAGATCTTTCTGGACAAACAAACTAACTTTCGGAAATATTTATAAGAAGATATTACAGATTACATCATGGCACTGTACGTTTCATATATATATATTAGCAATTTTGAAATCATGCTGTATACATCCCAATTGATGAACTTGTCTGTGATGGTGTGTCTACACAGCACAGTTATTTCAAAATAACAATGTGAGCGTCTACACTGCAATTCTGTTATTTCAAAATAATTTCAAAATAACAGACAGCTCATTCTGAAATCTGTATATCTCGTTTCATGAGGAATAATGCCCATTTCAAAATAGCTATTTCAAAATAAGGCGTGTGTGGATATGACTGCTGGAGTTACTTCGAAATAAGGGGCCTCCAGGAAATACCACAGGTGCCCTGCTGGCTACTTCATCAATACTCCTCCGGACTCTATAGTTTCTGTCTCCTGCAACCCTTAAAGCTACAACCACAGGGGAAAGGGCTTTTGGCAAGAAGATGGCCCTGACAGCCTTCAGCTACACTGCTGCTGCTACAACCCCTCTGAGGGCCATCATGAGTGACCCTTGAGCCACCCAAGAGCCCTACACAACTCCCAGGGAGCAGTCTGATGGCTCCCAGAAACCTGCAAGCTGCTGTAAGAGGCTTGCACTGTCCTGGTCTGGGGCGTGGAGATCTAGGCCCTCATTGAGGTGTGGAGCGAGAAGGAAAACCTCCAGGATCTCCACATCAGACAGCGCAATGCCGATATCTATGGCCGTATGGCTGATACCCTGGCCACAAAGGGTCACATCTGGACCTAGGAGCAGGTCCAGCTGAAAGTGAAGGAGCTCTGCCAGGCCTATTCCAAGGCTAGGGAGTGTAGTTCTCACTCCAGGGCATAACCACACTCCTGCCCCTATTTCCTGGACCTGCACGGCATCCTGGGGGGCAGTGCAGTCCCTTCCCCACCCTTGGTGGTTGACTCAGTGCTGGAGATGTCCATCGTCGCCTGCACAGGGGGCAGAGCCGGTTTTGGGGAGGAAGAATAGGAGAAGGAGGAGGAGGAGGACCCCGACGCGGTCAGCACCGTGACCTCGGTGACCCTGGAGCCAGTACCCCACGGTCTGGATGTGTCCCAGACATCTTCCGAGGCTGGAGAAGGATCATCAGGTAGCGATCTCAGGCACGTGACACAGATAGGCTGGAGGTGGCGGGTGACAAGGGGCTGGGGCATGCTCTTCAAGCGGCCTTGTTGGCTTGGGGCTTGCGCTGCAGTCTGTGCACATGGATGCACGTGCAGTGCCAGTCTGGGCCATGCAGCCCCAGGAGGCTGCACCAGAGCACTCCTGGGCTCTTGCTCTCAGGTTCTGGGGAGGCTGGCCACACTTCAGACTACCCAGGTGGGACACCCTCCCATCACAAGCCACCACTAGAAGGAGGCTGAGGACATGCCCTCCCACCCCACACACACTCAGGAGTGCTGCACATGGCGTATGGGCATGCCTGTATGCTCTAGGAAGCACCTGCTCCTGGGGAAAGCACTGCCAGGTGCAGGTGCATCTGCTGCTCACACACCCCTCCCCGCTACACCCTGACCCTATCTCCTCCAACAGCCAGGGATACAAGTCCTCTCCCCTTACGATGCCACCACTGCTGGACCTGGTGTGTGCACGACACTGAGGCAAGTCCAGCCTGCCTGTGGCCTGCAGGTTCCCAGTGTAGCCGGCAACTTCCCATGCCTGCTTATCCCCGGGACGTTGGGGAGGGGCTGCTCTCCTAGGGACATCTGGGCCTTGCTCCCAATACATCACCTTCATATGACCCGAGAACTGTCAGTTCCAGCTCACAGATGAGTGCAAGGCTTCAGAGACAATGTCTCCAGGGATGACTGATCATCTCTCTTTATTCTCCAAAGCTGGACCAGCTGTGAGATGGGGGCTAGATGACACTGCCTGGGGAGAGGTGAGGGAGGAAAGGCAGAGCACCCTCCTGCAGTTGGGGAAGCCCATGGCGGCAAAGCCAGCAATGATGGGGTCCACGTCGCAAAGGTGGATGACCCTGCACAGCAGGACAGTGTTGATGGCCCTCACCACCACCATCAGGGTTGATGGTCCTCACCACCAGAAGGAGACAAACAAACAGAGTATCACAGGGGGTGCCAGGGTCCTCGGCAGGGCCCCCCAAACCACACCAGGAGCCGCCCCCTACCTAGCCCACCCCAGCATGGCTGTGTAAGGGTGGGGCAAGAAAACCACCCAAGGAAGGAGTCTTCCCCCACCCCCGCACCACCACCATCTTCCCCACTCCTCCCTTTCCCTAGGGTTCCCCATTCCAGCATTTCAGCCCCCTCCCCTCCTGGGACAATAGGCCGAGAGCGCCATATCTGCATCGCGAGGGCCGATGATCGACTTCTCCATGCTGAACTCATTCCTGACAGATTGGTAGCTGTCCAGTGTGGCGAGCTTCAACACAGCGGTGGCAACCCGCTTCTCCAGGGGGATGGTGGGTCGCATGTGTGTGTCCCATCACATGAGGGTAGGGGCCAGCCAGGCACACAGCTCCAGAAAGGTCTCCTTCCTCATGTGGAAATTCTGAAGCCACTGCTGGTCATCCCACCACTCCCTAATGAGCCAGTCCTACCAGTTGGAACTGGTGTCCAGCTGCTAGAAGCGGCGGAGCACAGTGGAGTGCAGCTGGAAATGCTCTGCTACCAGACAGATGGTGACCGTCTCCTCAATCAGCTGGGGGTTGCGTTCCTGCAGGGCCAGGAGGGCAGCCTGCAGAAACTGCAGCACGACAGATAGGGGCTGTCGTGTGCCCGGAGGCATCTCTGGTTCCATGGCTAGCAAGCTGAGGTCTCCACAAGAACCACAGCACTCAGAGAAAAGGCTTTCCTGTCCCTCAGAGAGGTAGGCAAGCAGGAGAAGAACCTGAGAAATGGCTGTACAGGGGGGTCCCTTTAAGTATGAGTCTCAGATAACCTCAGGCAGCAGCTCTAGGAAGTAACTGCATCCTGATGCCCTGCCTGAAGTGGCTCCGGGTGGCCTTAAAGGCGAGTTAGTGTCCAGTCAGTGTGGACACTCTATTTCAAAATAGCTAAGCACTATTTCAATGCACATTTTGTGTATAGATGCACTATTTTGAAATAAGCTAATTTGAAAAAAAATCCCAAATAGCTTATTTCAAAGTAAGCATGCTGTGTAGACATATCCTGAGCTTGTATGCCATCTGATAGCATTGTTGTGTGTGTGTAGCTCATGCTGTTTCATGAAACTTTTTTGCTGCTGTTAATAATTCGGTAGATTCCATTGTATGCCAAACATATGGCGTCATTCTCTGAAGGCTTTGCAATCCCTCAAGATGGTTGCCGCATATAAATGTAACAATCACATTAGAAAAGTTTGGACTTTTGGAGTCCGAGTTTAGAATTTGCATGTTCACTTGCAGACTGTGGCTGTTTGAAAGTAAACATGCCCTTAATGATAAATCATCTGCAATGGCCTGAGTCAATGAGAAGGGGAAGCTTTCTGCATCTTGGAAGGCTGTATAAGCTATCACAGTCGATAAGCAAGATGAATTATTTTAGATCAGCCAGCTCCAGTGTATGTATATGTAGAATTTTATCAGCATTTAGTGTAATTAGTATTATTAAAGGAACAATTTTTTAAAAAGATAATGGGGGAGAAAAATTGGGCTTCCTCCTCTGTTGTGGGCCTGATCTAAAGCCTCCCATTGATTTCAATGGCATTTGGATCAAACTTTGTGGGTACGTCTATATTGCGCTCTCTTGCTCAAGAAAATGAGGTGAAGCGGTGAATATCACCGTGCCTCATTTGCATACTTAATGAGCTCTCATTTTTGCACAAGGGGCTTTTGCGCAAAAAGGAGCCGTCTACACAGCTCCCTTTTGTGCAAACCCCCCCTCTTGCGCAAGAACCATTCTGCCTGAAAAAAAGCAGCAGAATGGTTCTTGCACAAGGGGGAGAGGAGTTGCGCAAAAAGGAGCTGTGTAGACAGCTCCTTTTTGTGCAAAAGCCCCTTTGCGCAAAATGGAGGCTCATTAAGGATGCAAATGAGGCACGGCGATATTCACCGCTTCACCTCATTTGCATATGTTCTTGTGCAAGAGAGCACAGTATAGACGTAGCCTGTAAGTCTGAGCAGGGTAAAAGGTAGATGTGGGGAACTAGAAGGACCAATTCAGCAGCCTGTTTCTGGCTTCCCCCAAAACTTGCAGAGGTCACACCCAGCTGGTCCTCCACAACTGAAGCACATGGTGTGAAATGTTGGCCCCCCATTGAGAGCAATGGGAGTTCTGCCATTAATTTGAATGGGGCTAAGATTTGAATGGTATGATAAGGCACAAGTAGTGCATTTTAGCTAGTGTGCCACATCACATCATCTGGAATAATCAGCATGGAAGGTTTTGAAAGGGGTTGAGGGCATGCAGGATATTTGCCATTGGGTATCTGCTTCTAGCTGCCTGTTTTCACAGCATAAATTTTCAATGTATTCCTAGTTGTAGAAAAAGCAGTGTAGGACTTAAATATAGCTCATCAATTTTATTTCCCAAATCCAGAGCTCAGAAGGAATATAAACTAGAATAGTCGAATTCTTTCGATTCTTTCAGTTTAGTTCACCTTAAATACTACAAATGAGAAACCTCCTCCGCTTTCATGTTGCACGTGTATAACAGGTATATTAGTCATAGTTGAATGTGATTTTTTTAAAACACTGGGGCCAGTTCATCTATGGGTCAACAGCCAATGACTTCATTGCATTACACTAGGGATAAACTGGGGGCCAATGTTGCTGGTTAAATGTTACCAACGATAGATGATGTTCAAAAAGAATAAAAATAGCATTCATTGGGTCTCTTTAACCTATTTATTTGATATACTAGAAGACATACCCAGTGTTGCCCGGGTCCCTCAGGGCAGGGAGGCTGGCAGTGTGGGGGCTGCAGAAGTCAGGGTGGGGGGTTGAGGAAAGGCTTGGGGCAAGGGGCTGGGGATGTGGGGAGTGCAACAGTGAGGGTTGGGGGGGTAAGAAGGGGCTCATGGTAGGGGTAGGGATGCAGGAGTAAGGGTAGGGATGAGGAGGGGCTCAGGGCAGGGGATAGGGGTGGCAGCTGTCTTCTTTCCAGGGGTGGCCCAGGACAATGGGGACTGTTCACCTTGTTTGTTGGTTCATGCCCAGGAGCTGGCAGGGGTTTTTCCCTCTCTTTTGGCCTCTCCCAGGTTGAGGCAGCTGGCAGGGGCTTTCTTCCTCCACCCTAGACCCTCCCAGGGTGGGAGGCTGGTGTGGCCTTTCTCCCTCCCTCCTGATCCCTCCCACTGTGGGGTGGGGCCAGCGGGTGCTTTCTGCCTCCCCCATGGATCTTCCTGGGGTGAGAGAATGAGGGGTGCTTTTTCCCTCCCCCTCACCTGTCCTGGAGTGGGGTGGGGGCTGTCAGGGGCATTCTCCCTGACCCTTGCCCCTACCAGGGTGGGAGAGGGCCAGTGGGGGCTTTCTCCCTCCTCCTACCCCCTCCTGGGGTGAGGAGGAGCTGGCGGATGCTATCTCCCAGGCACAGGGGCCTCACTTACCCAATTTGGTGGCAGGCAAGGTGACAGAACCCCAGGCCAGCTGGCCAATCTCTTGGTGATGCAGGTGCCCTGGATGGTCTCTGCAATATAGGTCTCCCCTGCAGGCTCGCTGTCCCCAGTATATGTGAGGCTATGTTTAGTCTATGTCTATGTGAGATATCCCGGAAAAGCTCTGCCACATCCAGGGAACACGTCTGCTTTTTCGGAACAGTTTCCAAAAAGTGGGAGCGTTCTTTTGGCATCCCTGTAACCCTCATTTTATGAGGAATAAGGGATTTTCTGAAAAAGGAGGTGTTCCCACATTTTGCCCCATGTAGATGGGCCAAATGTCAGAAAAGCATCTTCTGAAAAAACGAGTGGAAAAAGGTACGCAATTTGCGTATCTTTTTCCAAAAAACAAACGCAGTTTAGCTATAGTATAGACATAGTGTGAGGGTAGCGTCCCTCCTCTCTGTCCCTTTCCTTTCCATGTTATGGAAAACAGCCCCATTCATGGCATTTCTAATTTTCCTGAGACAACCAAACACTGACCTTGCTTTAAATTATGATAAGAGGAAGCTGCATACCAAATTTGGTGGCCCTAGCTCTTCCTGGTTAGGAGGTGTTCTTAAACAAACAGACTCACAGACAGACAGATACACATTTCTAAAATATATAGATAGACTGCAATCAGAATTTTTTTGGGAAAAATATATTAGTGTTGGTCTCCTCCTTGATTTAATGTGCTAGATTTTCAGCTGAGCCTCAGCTCACTAGCATTTATTACTAATTATTATTATTATTATTTTATTATTATTGTTTGTTTTATCATAGCACCTGAAAGCCACAGTTTTGGCCCAAGCCCACACTGGGCTAGGAGCTGTACAAACATGAAACAAAAAAATGGTCTAAGTCCCAAAGTGTTAGTCTAATGTATGTCTTTGTAGTGACTGTCTCCTGGCTATTGGTTGTTAGTGGGAACGGAACCACAAACCATGAACACCAAGATCACAGACCTCTACAACCAAAGTTTATTGTGTAACTTCATAACCTGGTAGCTGTGATAATTTCATATCCTCTCTGTGGGCTAGCCAACAGATAAGCACACAACACAATCCTCCTATATTTTAAATCTGCAGTATGTTACAGGAATATCAAAGCAGGGATCGTTGCCATTTTTGTGGGGATAGTCCTGGTTGGACATCAGTCTCAATATCATTCAGTTCACTTTTCTACTTACGGCCAGAACATGGCCTACCTCCTTGCAATAGATTGAAATAATGCTTGGAGCAAAGGGCTCTATTTAGATCTATAGCAGTGTGCTCTAGCCCTTTCTCTTTAAACATGCCTTTTGCTCCCAGAACACTTCCCGTGCTGAGTGATAGGTAATACAATGCCAATTATATTGACTTTATATTACTAGGATATTCTTTTTAAATGGGGAATCCCCACCTGACCTATTATGAGAGGTTGCATCTCCTGTGCACCGCTAGTCTAGCACTGAAGGAAACTACCAAGGGCTCAGGATTTGGCCCTCCTTTATTTAAACACATAAACATCCCAATTGTTTCATTAAGACACAGTTTCAAGATGCAGCGTCCCAGAGGGTTTACCAGGCAGCATTGTGCTTCATAAAGGAACCATCCATCCTTGAGTTTCCTATAGGAAGAAAACACCAAACCATTCCTGCACTTGGCCAAAAGGGGCTGGAATGAAGTCCTTACCTTTTTGCTATCTGTTGGCTAATGCCCAGTTGGCTAATGCCCAGAGGGGGGTTTTTTGCGCGCGTGCGCGCACACACACACACACAGTATTCATTTGGGTCAAAATATTTTTGATAAAAATCTGAAAAAGTATTTAAAAAATCATAAATGTAATTTTTTTTTGTCAACTAGCTTATTTCCTGACCCACTCTAGCAAGCATTGTCAAATGGTGCAATTATGTATGGTGGCCAGAAATCCTTTGTTCCTTCCCTGCTTCTCTCCTTTGGGTCCCACACAAGGGCCAATCACTGTCTAGACCCAGATGATTGCTATAGACTTGGCTCAGTTTCTCATCGGTTTTGCTGCTGCCTTGAGGGGGGGTGGGGTAAATTTTATCTTTTGCGAATGGACAACACAGTCATTTTCTTGTTCTCTAGCGCCATAAACAACTTCATTTGGGTATATACTCTATCCTTTTCCTCACATGCATAGGCAGGGGAGCATAGCTGATATCAGTGAAGTTGCACATGATAGGTTTTATTTTGTGAATAGGAAATATTGGGATTCAGCGTGCTAGTTACTTTCTGCATGCAAATGCCCTGTTTCTCTAACATAGAGGGCTGTGTAAGTTGCATATAAGTGTTTTGTGAATCAAATGCCAAATCCTCTCTTTGTTTTGTAGTTAAGCACCATCAGACGTTATTCAAATGTTTTATAGCCTGCAGAGGAAGTATACTTAAAAAAATAAATAAATAAGGGAAAAACAGTTACAGTGAGAGGACCTGACTATGGATATCTTCTTTCCACCCCAATGGCTTGCTCGATGTGACTGTTAACCAGAATTTGGCTGTTTTATAACTGGTGCAATAATTTTGTCAAAGGTTGTACAGGTTTTTTTTAAACTCCTCTAAAAAGTTAGTTTACAGTTTATTAACTTAGATTACTGCTAATAGCTCCCATGGGTCTTTCTGCTGAAACAAGAACTAGGATAACTGATTTCTTAAAACCAATCTGGAAGACTTTAAAACACAGTTATAGCTATCACTGAAACAGCAGGAGGAAGAATAGTCTGTCATTGTTTTTGTTGTTGTAGTTTTGTTTCTTTTTTCTTCCTTATTTCTGTATAAACTTTTTTTAAGACGACATGGCCAACTTTATTTTTCCATTATCTTTTTTTTTAATCTATTAAGCAGATAATTTGCAAATGAATAAAAATAATTAGCCAAGGTACTCAGCATTTCTCAAGTATTAGAAAATGCACTAGTGCATGTGTGAAACTATTCAAGGGTTTCCGGGAATACAGTATGACGAGACTTTAGAGCTTGCAGACTATACACAAAAGGCCATTCTTTCAAAAAATTACTCCTATTTTTTGTATTGGCTCAGGTACTCTGGCTAGAGAATGGGTTAGGGGCAGGTAAAGTGAGTAGATGCACCTAGTCCTCATCATTTTTTTACCCATTGCCCACCCATTTATTCCAGGATGAGCAAGTGAGCAATTAGCCTTGCTTACCTCTATGTTCCTGAACCCATGTCTGAGTACTTTTCCTAGCGGCATACAAAGGAGCTACTTTTTTTTACTCCCTTGTTATGGGCTCATAGTCCACACACACTTCAACTCACAATGGAATCTTGTGTGATGAGGCAACAATATGTCAGCCCTTCGGTGGGTAATATGTACAGTGAATGAAATTCACTCAGATGTAGCAGGCCAATGCACAGCAAGCACAGCACAGGCTGCACGTTAGCCAGGCACTGCATATATTGATCTGCAGTACAAGTCTCTTTGTGAAGTTGTAACGATTACCTGTCCAGCACAAACAGCACTGAGTATGTAGATATAGCTATATGTAGCATAGGGATGTTACATCATCATTTCTTATATTGCCCATAGGCTGAAATAGAAGCTTCAGAGAAGAAAGCAGTTTCTGTTGTAAACCTGTACCCTGGCCTGAGATTGGTGGCTGAATTTAATCTCCACACCTCCCTTGCATTTCATCTGCACAGAGTCCTACTACCCTGACTCTGTGTGGGTGGTGCGAATTTCACCCACTAAGAATATGTAGATTTCCTTATATTTTTGGTCCGCTGCTGGAGCCCTTGGTTTCTTTTTTTCATCGCAGATTATGTCATACCTCTGAGGACATTGGATTAGTAAAATAGGAAGTCCTGCAGGATGCAGTATTCTGCCTATCAATCTTCACGCACATTAAACAGGTTTTGCCTGCTGCACTCATTATCATCTTTGCAGTTTTTGTTAACACTTTCGTCCCCTAATTTTTTATCTTATCTATTGCAGTCACTCTAAATAGTGCATTATGCATTCCATATTAATGCTAAGTGTGGAAAACATTATGGAAAAGATACATAAGTTAGTATGTGCATGTGTAGCAACACTTTTTGTAGGAGGCTTTTGCTACTACTTCTGGGGAACAGAATGTATAGCATTTTTGAATGCAGAACATGTACCATATTCTCTTGGGTGACAAAACAGTATTGCAGTCTTCCCCTCAATCACAAAAAAATATGTTTTATGTGTATTTATGATTTTTATGCATTTTCATTTTAATATTTCATTTAAAAATAAACAGGGTCTGCATGAGATCTAGCCTGATACGAAGGGCATGTCTATACAGCAGGGCAAAAGTCAAATTAAGATACGTAACTTCAGCTATGTCAATTGCCTGGCTGAAGTCGAAACAGCTTAATTCAGCTTTTGGTGCTGTTTACACAGCAGGTAGTTGAAGGAAGAACACTCTTCCTTCAACTTCCCCTATTCCTTGTGGAATGAGGGTTACAGAAGTCAGAGTAAGAAGTCCGCCATCCTGAAATTATTTTGAAATAATTACTTGCTGTTTAGATGCACTCTTTGTAATTTCAAAATAACGTCAGTTATTCCGAAATAATGCTGCTGTGTAGATGGACCTCTACTGATGAGCAAGAAAAGGCTTCATGAACTAACATTGTTCACAAAGACACACCCACTCTGCCTTGGTGCACAGCATGATGGGACTGCTTTGCCCAAATGACCACTTTTGACTGGCATTGTATCACAAGACACTTTGTAATTTGGGATGGGGATAATAAAAAGTTGGTATATTTGTGTGAATCAAGGGCAGCAGAACTGTATTTGAAAACCCTGACTGAGCAACTCACCCTCAACTAAATTGCACTCACTAGGCAGGGGACAGGGGTGCCCAGTGGAGTTGAGAAGAGAAGGGGATAGGTATTTTACAAGGTGGGGTGGGTGCTGTCTATAAGTCTGTGATGCTGTTTGATTTTTCCTCTCTATATTGTATAATAATGGAGCAATGTAATGAGTGGCAAGTACCTGATGCCAGAACAAGTGTTTAGAGAGGGAAGTAAGCAAAATACTTTCTCTCCTCTTGCCCCACACTTGGGTAGGAGATGAACTCACTCAGATACATCTCTGAACTGGGAGTCTTCACTGACTAAGGATGACAACTGTGAGTGGGATGTAAACCATGGAGAAGGGAGGGTTTAGCTCGTGATTTTATGGTTACAAATCCTGCTTGTGACATTTTTAAGGATACTATTGGCTTACTTTCCCCCTTTTATTAAAAAGTGTTTTTTTCCAGATTCTGTGCTTGTGAGAGGGGGACATACTGCCTCTCAGAGGTGCTCAAGTGATGGGCTGTAGTTGTCACTGATTACTGGATGGGAACTTGAGTCAGGTCTGTTTTGTATTGTTGAACAGGAACTCCTAGATATGGAACCCTACCATTCTTGCTGCTGACTCCTATTGGCAGACGGGTTACAAAAACAAAAAACAAAAAAATCTGAGTCAAGGTACTTACAAAACTTAACTCCCAAAACTTGCAGAGCTGGGTTGTATCTCCTTTCAAAATGCTAGCTTGTGTCCTATGTGAAATGGTTTGGTGATCTCCCATTTTTATCCTCAGTCCTGTTCCACATCAGCATAAGACCTAGCATTATCTGTTGATAGTTTCAATGAGCTAAGGACTAAACTAAATTAGACTAAGATCTAAATTGAATGATCTTATCATGCCTGCAAGTTGTCCCTGTAGGTTAGGGTTGAATCACATAAAAAGTATTTTCCTAACCCTCGGCTTTAACCATGACACTTCCGCTCCTTGAGTGCTTCCACTAACATTCTCTTGGCTTCCGTATCAAATCCAAGATTCGTGGGCACTTTCAAAGTGCTCCAAAATGTTGTCCTTGCCAATTGCTCTGCTCTAATAGCCAAACCATTCCTTCCTAGTTCTTCAGGTTGTTGATATTTTGCATGCACTTCATACAGAATCAAGAATATTTTCCTGTCATTTCAGTCTGTAAGGGTATGTCTACACAGTAGCGTTATTCTGAAATAACAAAGAGCATGTCTACACTACAAGCCTTTTTTTTTTTTAAATAATGTCGAGCTGGAGGACTTCTTACTCCAACTCATGGTAACTCTCATTTTACATGGAGTAAGGGAAGTCAAAGGAAGAGTGTTCTTCCTTTGACTTTCTGGTGCATAGACAGTGCTAAAGCCAAGTTAAGCTATTTTGATTCCAGCTACGCAATTGATGTAGCTGAAGCTGCATAGCTTAATTTGACTTTAGCTCTGCTTTGCAGATGTACCCTAATTGTTATACACCATCACATCTGAGATGATGGCTACTTGCGTCACATAGTACCACATAATACTATATATGGAAGTTTATGAACTGATGCAACATACCCATAGTACTTGTATCTTATCTACATAGAAGGAGAAAGAGAATATAGGAAGGAAGGATAGTACATATTCTGTATTATCCATTTCAGAAAACCTTGCCCACCAAAGATATTAGGACTAGGTACAACAAAATTATTGATGCCTGATTCTCAGCTGGTGTAATTGGCATAGTTCTACAGAAGTAGGCACCAGTATATTTATATGGGCTGATACTAAGGCTGCTGTTTGTATTTGTCTTTGCTGAAAATATTTACAGAAATTTATTTTCACTGAAAACTTGCTCTCCTCATTTTACTTCTAGGTTTCCAACTTGTTCATTGATTCAGTAGAAAAGATTTTGAACTTCCAGGCCTGAGTTGGGGTCAAGCTATTGCCCTGGGTCTTATACACCTGATATCTTTATCTTTTACTACTTCAGTGACATATGTTAAAAGAATTCACATTGTTTGGTCTGCAAGTTATAGCACAAACACATAATTCCCCAGAATGAATTTTGCGTAGAATTGACAATAAGTTAAAATAAATAAAAAGATCACTTTTATATTAATATTTTAAAAAATAACGATGAAAAATAATTCTGTTCAATGTATTTACTTGGGACATACCTGTGCTATTTCTTACCACTAGTTTTTCTTAACACAAAGCTGCTGATTTTTCAAGTGTTCCTGTAATAAAAGTGACTAGAATGTCTGACAAGATAGTATGGTAATGAAATGGCATACTCTTCTGTTACATTGGCATTTCAATAAGGATGGAATTTTGCCTCAAAAGGAGGACAGTGATCTTTTCACAAACACTGTCCTTTGTCCTGAGGCACACAAAATCCCCAAATCCCTAAAATATTTTATCTAAAGATAAGATAATTTTGCACCAGCCCAGGCATGAAGGAAAAAAAATATATCAGATGCAGCTGGAAAAGTCCTGTTGCTCAGGGAGAAGGTAAATTAAAGGTTTCTATCTTATCTGTATTTCAATTAAAATTTTATTTTGGTCCCTGGTAGTGCAGACAGTTGAAGTCTTGGGAAGTGGAAACACTCATAGGTGTATGAAAAAGGAATCTTTAATGGTGGAGATGTATACATTTGATCTATGCTGCTTTTCATGTGGGGTATACATGACATTTAAATAAAAATGTGGAATCTTGGGGGGGGTCCATCAGTGTGAGTTCACTCACTAGATTTTTTTTCCCATATGCAACGACCCACTTTAGAACTCTGCAAGCCTGCCTGGCTCATTCTATGGGTCAGTGCCAAAGGAAACCAGCTGTGTAAAATATAGTACAGCAGTTAATTAGAAAAGGTCTGATCTAGCTTCCATTCAAGTCAGCAGTGCGTATTGGTTTACAATGTTCTTGTTTGCTTGGGAACTGGATGACAGAATGTCAGGACACGTAGCCTTGCAGGTCTAGGTCACCAGAATAGGATGATCATGGCCAAAAATCATTATCATATCCTAGCAACTGAGTGATCTTTGTGAAATGACTTGATGGTGTCAGGCTAGGCACTAGTGGGCAGATGTCTCCATTACATTAAATCCCTCTCCCAGTTGGTACAATTGAGGCCCATATTTCAGAGATAGAGGAGAGGGTATGTCTACACTAGCCCCCTAGTTCGCACTAGGGAGGCTAATGTAGGCATTCGAAGTTGCAAATGAAGCCCGGGATTTAAATATCCGGGCTTCATTATCTTCCAGCGCTGCCATTTTAAATCCCCTTAGTCGAACTCCGTGCCCGCGACTGCACGACGCGGGTAGAATTAGGATCTCTAATTCGAACTGCACACCTCATTCCATGAGGAGTAACGGTAGTTCGAATTGAGATCCTAATTCGACTACCTACTCCGTGCCGCGTGTGGCAGCACGAGTTCGACTAAGATTTAAAATGGCGGCGCTGAAGATGCAAATGAAGCCCGGGATATTTAAATCCTGGGCTTCATTTGCAACTTCGAATGCCTACATTAGCCTCCCTAGTTCGAACTAGGGGGCTAGTGTAGACATACCCACAAAGACTAGAGTTAGGGAGTTATCCTCTCATCTGGCAATGATCCTTCCAGACATATTAAAAGGACCAGAGGAAAGCTGACAGTGCCACTGCTTGTGCAGCTCTGATTCTGTAAACAGATGATGCCGGTCTTCAGGGCTATCAACCACTTAATCTCCTTAAAATGGAAACTGAGTTGAGTATTTTGGAAGAGAAATCCCTGATATATTCTGGGTGCTTTGTGCTGCTCCAGTGATGCAGTGATTCGAGCTTATCAGGTTGGTGCATGCCTGTGCATTTGGCCCTTTGGGAATACTGTTCCTGCTGACCATTCTGTGGGAAGAGAATGACTCTGTGGTCAGAAGATTTACAGCATTTGATAGTGGTGGAGTCCAGGACTCTGTTGGCCTCAGCTTCCATAGGCATAGTCAGGGTGTGGTGGATGGCAACTGGGGAGACAAAAACAATAAGGAGACCGGTGCCACTTTACAGACTAACAGATTAATTAGGGTGTTAGGGTTGGATCTGTCCGGTAGTAGGTGACTTTTGGGTATCCACCTGGCTTTATCAATCTATTTCTTCAAGCCAACAAAGAAAGCAACAACATGCCACTAGCCATTACTTACAGCTCCCCCAGCTAAAACCTCTACACATCGTCAGGGATCTGCAACCTATCATAGATGATGATCTCTCACTCACCTTGGGAGGCAGGCCAGTTCTCACTTACAGTCCACCAGCCTGAGGCAAATACTCGCCCCCAACTCCACACTCCACAACAAAAACACAAATCCAGGAACCTATCCCTGCAACAAACCCCATTGCCAACTATGTCACCACTCCATGAAGCTTGAATGGATTGGGGTTCCCAGGTGGTGATGGTAGCGGGGGGATCCAGACAGGCAGAACAGAGTTCCTAGTACGATCAGTCAGGAGAAGATGATGTCCCAATTAAACTGACGTAGAATTTAGATCTGGGCATCAGAACACTTTAACTGAGTATGGGTGGAGGCTTTCTCTATTCTCCATTGTGTATTCTAATGGTGATGCCTCCCTTTCCCACCTTCAATGCAATGAAGCTAGGGGTGTTTTCTTAATCCCATCACCCTTGCCCAGAGGGGTTTAGGTGGGCCATCCACTGCCTTTTCAGTGTGCGTGTGTGCGCGCACGTCTTTCTCAGGACCATGGCCTGGTTTCCAAAAAGCACAGCGTTGGTAGGTAACAACAGTTTCCCCTCCCCCAGTCCTTTGTACATATCCCATGACCCTTTCCCAGGCAAGTCTAATAATTAAATAGGGTGACCAGATCCCTAGCCACGCAGGATTAGCTAGCAGGGTAGCTAATTATCACAACATAGGCTGGGTATGACTCCCCTGAAAGGGTCAGACAGCCTGTGACAGATGCATGAAAGGATGGGAACTAATCTGCATGGGTGCAAGTGGAGATCAATTTGAATCAAAACCCCAGATCTGAACAAACCCTAAAATCTGTATAAGTGTGGATTCATATTTAAATATGGTGGCTCAGGCCTATGCCTAATTCTGGGGTTTGCTTCAAGACAAACAGTCCACTAGAGTGGGCTTGGCATACAGCAAGAGCAAGATCTTGTGAGTTTTCTGGTAATACCTGCTTTTCACCTAAGAATGTCCTGAAAATAGCCTTGCTTGTGTTATTTTAGGATTGTATCTCTCATCTGGAGCCCAAAGGGGATCTTACTGTGATCTCAGCTGTACAACATAAATTGAAATCAGTGGAATTAAACCAGTTTAAAATTAGTGTGAGATCAGAATCAGGCCCATGAAATGCAGACAACAATGAAAAATTGGGGTAGAGAAAGGAGGGGAAGGGGGAAAGAAAAACAATCCTTGTCAAAAAGGTTAACCAATTCTTTTTTCAAGCCTCATAATAAGTTTCTTCATTTGGGGCATGTCTACACTAGGAAATTATTTTGAAATAGCTTATTTTGAAATAATAATTCCTGAAATAACTATTTCAAAATAGTGTGTCCACCAGAGGGAAGCCTCCAAATTAATCCGAGGCAGGCTCCCTTAATGTAGACTTGTTACCTTGACTGAGAGCCTCAGGAAGCACTGGGGAGTAATTACTTTGAATGACTCTGGGGAGTAGTTATTTTGAAATAACAGCAGTGGAGCATCCACACTACTGCTATTTCAAAATAACTATTTCGAAATAAGCATTATTCCTTGTGGAAAGCAGGAGTTATTATTTCAAAATTACCAGCCCTTCATTTTGAAATAATGGGCTTGGTAGTATGGATGTTCTGCTTGTTATTTTGAAATAACTCCCGGGTGCGTCTAGACTGGCAAGATTTTGCGCAAAAACTTGCCAGCTGTCTACACTGGCAGCTTGAATTTGCACAAGAGCACTGACGTTCTAATGTAAGAATTCAGTGCTTCTTGCGCAAATACTTTGATGCTCCCGCTCAGGGATAAGTCCTCTTGTGCAAGAATACTTGTGCAAGAGGGCCAGTGTAGACAGGCACCTTAATTTTGAAGAAAGCCCGATGGCTAAAATGGCCATCGGAGCTGCGCAAAAGCTGTTTATTAGCACGGATGCTTTGCAAAAGCACTTTTTGCGCAAAATCATCCGTGCCAATCTAGATGCTCTTTTGCGGAAATACTTTTAACGGAAAAACTTTTTAAAAGTATTTCCTCAAAATCATGCCAGTCTAGACACAGCCCCCTAGTGTAGACCAGGACTTGAAGTTTTGGTACAGGTTTTAACTGTTTTGTACTATAGAAAACAGGTTTAATTTGTTATTAACTACATTAAGATATATATGTAAATGGAAAATAACATTTTTATCACTTATTTGCTTAGGGAGTGAAGTTGGGAAGGATTCTGTATCTCCAACTGTCTCTTTAAATAATATTTTCTTGAGTCTGTCTTCGATTCACAAACAAATATTTGCTAAGTATTTTCGAATCAACATGTGATTTGAAAAATTCCATTAATTGTTGCATCTTATATTTCATTATGTTCAACAGAATGTGTTTTGGTATTATGGAAACACATCAGGGTTTTTGTGTGATACAGTTAAAATTCACAGTACATCTTCAAGGATTGTATCAGACAAACGTTTTAGGGTCTGGTAGTGTCCTATACAGAAAGAGCTTCAAGTACTACTAAGTTACAATGATCAATGAATTCTGCAGATGGAATGTAACAGAAAGCTGGCTGATAGATCTTCTACTGTTTAGTGAACAGGACTCACATTAGGTAATAGCAGCAGAAAACATTCAAGACAATTGTATATGATGCAATGTTCAGTCAGATTTGTTCACAGTGTATAGTTATTTTAAAATTGTGTTCTTAGTTCTGTAGCAGTGTCTAATATTTTTAAACATTTTTAGGTTCTGTGACACCTTAATGGTATACAATAACAGTATACCTTCCTCTTAGAAAAATAGATACTCTCATTTTTCTAAACATTGTTCCTTTACCTTTAACCATTTCCATTTAAATGCAAATTTCAATCATGTCCACCTCTCTGTATTCCAACAGAAATACAGGGAAAATACTCTACCTTAAATCCTAATTTTGCCATAATTTCCTCCAGGTGTGTCATTCCATGTATATCTATTTTGCATTTAATTTACATACCATTACTAAGGCAGGTTTAACATGTACATTTCATTTTAAACATCTCTGGGGTTTTGTTTTTTGTTTTTTTTGGGGAAGTAGCACTGTTTTCATTTGATGTGGGAATATCAACATTAGTATTTACCATAATTTTCTATTAAATCTACCTGACCTCACCTTCTAAGGTGGAATTTCCCCATTTGAATTCTTAGATTTATTGCAAATACTTGCAGATGTTTATACACTTAAAAGGCAATAATTTCATTAGGAACTGCTGACAAATTAAGTGATTTTGTGCCATAGGAATGGATTAAACATGTAATTATCATTCCCTTTTAAGGGAAATAATTGAATTTTGGGGTTAAAGATAAAACAAGATGCTATGAAACATATGTAATTCTGGTATCTAGTCCCCTGAATATTTATTCCTAATATGAAGCTTAGTAACACATTTGAGCAATTCATTAAAGTGTTTCTCTTTCGTGATTCTTCAGAGGCAAATTTATGTTTCAATCTGTTGTGCCAAACCTCCCCCCCCAAAAAACAACAAGAACAAAAAGCAAAAACAAAAAAACCCACCCACACCTAACCAAAACACTTTATCTGTTAGTCCCTCTTAGTTTACTTTTGACAAGAGAGGGCACTGTGATAACATTTTAAAGAGTGGACATATTTGTGTACACTTGCCTGTGAGATGGAAAAGAAGCCAAGGATTAACCCCCTGAACCAATTATATTACAACATAGTAACTGCTTCAACAGAAAGGTGAGGAGAGAGGGGGGCGGGGAGGAGTAAGGGAAGAGACAATTTAACTAATTAGTGAATATTGTAATGCTCTTTATGGAAATTATTTAACTGGAAGAAAAAATGTTGTGTGATTACAGGCAGTAGGATATCTACCGTCATTTATATTTATTTATTTTCATTTTGAGTCAGTTCTTGGTGGCCAGGAAACTAACTTGTATGAAGCACTCTAAGTCTCGGGCGTTTAAAACAATTATGTATATGAGTGTCTTTACAAACGTAAGTCATTTCAGTGAACTTTTAGTGGGACCACTCATATCTGTAAACTTACCTGAACGTTAGAGAATTGAGGCACAAGACCCTATCACTGGGCAAACACTTAACCCTGTTTGTCTTCCAATACTTGGTACATAAAGGCTTGTCTACATGGGGCCTTCCTGGAAAATTAATCTGAATTAAGTAGACGTGAATTTAATGTAGATTAGTTAAAACATAGTAAATCCCTGTCTGGATACTGTTACTAAGAATTAAAGTGGCCTTAATTCAGTTTAGTGTAATTCATTTTTGAAGTGAATTACACTAACGTGAATTAAGGCCACTTTAATTCTGAATGAAGGTGTTCATGTAGGAATGTAGTGCAGTTTAACTCATCCATTTCAAATGTAGACCTTTAGTTAATTTGGATTAACTTTCCTGGATGGCTCCGTATAGCAGAGATGAACTAGAATGAACATTATATTTTTAAAGTGACTGGTGATTTTGGTCAGTTTTTGGAGGCACATCTTGAAACACCTAAAAAGAGCCTGCTTTTTGCAAAGTGCTGAGGACCTGTCCTCTGAAAATTCAAGACCTCACAGGTGTCTCTAACTGGGCACTCAAAACAACTCATCGTTTTTGAAAATCACATCCATTTGTTGTTATGAACAGCTGATAGATTGTATGGTTTTGGTGGGTAGGGCATTCTCTTTTTACTTGGCTATAAAATGCCCAGTATGCTATTGATTGATTATTGTTGCAAGTAATACTAATAAATGTCAGTTAAAAGAAATAAAAGAGACATAAGTAGAAGTCTTGGTTTTTAATATCTAAACTCAATGTGCAATGACCCACATGATGCTAATAAAATATTTAAATAAAAGCTACTGCAAACCTAGTGCTAGAAGGTTTCTAACCATCAGGGGAATTATGTTCTGGAGCAGCCTTCCAGTAGGAGTTATGGGGGGAAACAACTTAATTGGTTGGAAGACAGATCCTGATACATTGCCTGTGGTGCTACAGGCTGGGCTCTGCAGCACTGGCAGTCCCTCCTGATTGATGACTTATGTTCCTAAAATCTCATGTTTTGGGATTTCAGATGGGTTTTTTATCTCCTTCCCCTGAAGCATCAGAGATAACCACAGCTGAATGGGATTGGCCAGTGCTCTGAGGTGGCACCAAGTATTTACTCTCTCTAGAGGCTGCGTCTAGACTGGCAAGTTTTTGCGCAAAAACTTGCCAGCTGTCTACACTGGCCGCTTGAATTTGCGCAAGAGCACTGACTTTGTAATGTACAAAATCAGTGCTTCTTGCGCAAATACTTTCACGCTCCCACTCGGGAAAAAGCCCTCTTGCGCAAGAATACTTGCGCAAGAGGGCCAGTGTAGACAGCGAACAACTGTTTTGCGCAAAAAAGCCCCGATGGCTAAAATGGCGATCGGGCTTTAAAGAAAATCGCGTTTCAGATTGCCACGGATGCTTTTGCGCAAAAGCACTTTTTGCGCAAAAGCATCCATGCCAATCTAGACGTGCTTTTGCGGAAATACTTTTAATGGAAAAACTTTTCCGTTTAAAGTATTTCTGCAAAATCATGCCAGTCTAGATGCAGCCTCTGTGTAGTAGGCTGGTTTTTGTTCACATGCTAACTGATCACCATACATGAGGATGGGAAGGGATTTTTCCTAGGTCATACCGGCAGTGATCTTATAGGTCTTCCCATTACTCTCTGAAGTGGGGCCTGTGTCACTTGTTACAATCATCTGAGTACAAGTCACTTAGGGTACATCTAGACTACATGCCTCTGCTGGCAGAGGCATGTAAAATAGGCTACCCAACATAGTCAATGAAGCCGGGATTTAAATATCCCGGCTTCATTAAAATAAAAATGGCCGCCATGCTGTGCTGACTCAGCTGATCATCGGCACAGCGCGCGAGTCAAGACGCGGATCAGTAGACAAGGGAAGCCTTTGTCAACCGCTCCTGTAAACCTCATTTCACGAGGCATAAGGGAGCGGTCGACAAAGGCTTCCCTTGTCGACCAATCTGGGTCTTGACTTGCGTGCTGTGCTGACGATCAGCTGAGCTGGCACAGTGTGGCGGCCATTTTTATTTTAATGAAGCCAGGGATATTTAAATCCCAGTTTTATTGACTATGTCGGGTAGCCTATTTTACATGCCTCTGTTGGCAGAGGCATGTAGTCTAGACATACCCTTAATCAATTTCCTCCCATTGCAGGTGCCTGAGGCATTTGTGCACCTCTCTGCCTCCTGTTCTTTGCTTGTAGGTTACGGGGCTCAATGCAGGTATTGCAGAATGGGGTTCAGTGGCCTAGATATAAAGAAGGTCAGGGCAGATGATTATTTTTGGTCCCTTTTGGCTATAAACTCTGACCCTGGTACTTGGCTGAATTTTGCAAGAAATAAATTCTGCATGACTGGAAAGCCTAGAAAACAAACCTGAAGTGCAGCAGTCTTTTATGTACACTCTACAACAGTGACACATAGACTGAAGCTCACAAGCCACAAGTGTCATAGAATTCTAGGGTTGGAAGAGACCTCTGGAGGCCATCAAATTCAACCCCCTGCCCAAAGCAGGACCAACCCCAACTAAATCATCCCAGCCAGGGCTTTGTCAAGCCAGGACTTAAAATCCTCTAGGGAAGGTAACCCATTCCAGGGCTTTACTGCCCTCCTAGTTAAATAATTTTTCCTAATATCCAACCTAGACCTCTGTCACTGCAACTTGAGGTCATTGCCCCTCGTTCTGTCACCTGTCACATTGAGAACAGCATCTCTCCATCCTCTTTGGAAGCCCCCTTCAGGTAGATGAAGGCTGCTATCAAATTCCCCCTCACTCTTCTCTTCTGTAGAATAAACAAGCCCAAATCCCTCAGCCTCTCCTTGTAAGTCAAGTGCTCCAGCCCCCTAATAATTTCTGTTGCTCTCTGCTGGACTTTCTCCAATGCATCCACATCCTTTCTGTAATGGGGGAGGGGATGCAGAATTGGATGCAATACTCCAGATGTGGCCCCATCAGAGCCAAATAAAGGGGAATAATCACTTCTCTAGATCTGCTGGCAGTACTCCTCCTAATGCAACCTAATATGCCGTTAGCCTTCTTGGCTACAAGAGCACACTGTTGACTTACATCCAGATTCTCATCCACTGTAATCCCCAGGTCTTTTTCTGCTGCTTAGAAAGTCAGTCCCCAGCCTGTAACAATGCTTGGGATTCTTCTGTCCCAAGTGCAGAATTCTGTACTTGTCCTTGATGAACCTCATCAGATTTCTTTTGACCCAAAACTCCAATTTGTCTAGGTCACTGTGGACCCTATCCCTGTCCTCCAACGTACCTACCTCTCTTCCTAGCTTAATGTCATCTTGCTGAGGGTGCAATCATCCCCTCATCTAGATAATAAAGATGATGAACAAAACCAGCCCAGTACCAACCCTTGGGACACTCTACTTGATACTGATTGTGAGCCATTGATCATTGAGATTAACAATCTAGCCAGCTTTCTATCCACCTTATAGTCCATTTATCCAATCCATACTTCTTTAACTTGCTGTCAAGAATACTGTGGGAAACCAAATAAAAAGCCTTGCTAAAGTCAAGGTCTATCACATCCACTGCCTTCCCCATATCCACAGATGCCCTGTCACACTGTTTAAATATGAACGGTATTATAGCAAATGAAATAATGAATTCACACTACTGTGTCCTTTTTTAGTCATGTTGATCACTAATTTGACTCCTGAAGCACTGATTCATTTAAGTCTCATTGCCTGTGATAGGGCGAACTGGCCCTGCACAATGGTGGAAGGGGTTAAGTAGCACACTTTAGCTGCAGAAGCGCCACCTGCCTCCCTTTGCTGGGCATGGTCCAGCTGCTACAGTGTAAAAGAGAGTAGCCTAGTTCAGTCTAGCCCAGGGCTGTAGAGAGACTTTCTGGGCCCTTGGGCAAAGTGGGACAGGGTGGCTCTGTGCCCCCAGAAGGGGTGGGACATTGGGCAGAAGGGAGGACTGGGAGCTAGCCTCTCCCATCCAACCTGTCTGCGCTGCCTGGACCATGCCACCTGAGGCCACTCCCAAACCTACCTCACCTCCTTCTGAGGATCCCTTGTCCTGCTTTCTTAATGCAGGAGTCAGGTCCATCCCTGGGACAGTCGGGGGTCCGGGGTTCTGGCTGTTGCCATGGTAGCAATGGGAGCAGTTGTGAGCCCTGGGGCCTTTAAATCACTGGGCCCCAGGGTAGCTGTCCCCAAGGCCTCCCTTTCCCCATCAGCAGCTCTGGCCTGGGATGACTGCCGAGAATGAAGGAAGTGCCGTGACAACACCTGCTGCAGATTAGCTGGGAATCTGGACCTTGGGAGCTGGAGACTCTGATGCAGGCACTCAGGCCTCTGCAGGCACCCAAGGGAAAGCACAGCCAGCAGTGAAGGCACTCCAAGACCTGAGAGACACCCATCCAGCAAGAGGCAAGGCGGAAAGTGACTGAAAAAAGGTGCAAGCGTGGTTTCGCCCACCTGAGTCAGTGTGTAGACCACTTTGCCACTGTTAGGGTCCTGGGACAGGGTCCAGTGGAAAAGAGCAGTTCTACTCCCCTCAGGCTGACACCCTCTGTTGGTGGTCGCCCTCTTGTCATGGGGCACTGTCCATGAGGCAGCATTGCCCTCTAACTAGGAACTGTTATTCTTTGCCTCTCGCCATTGGGCCATACTGCCCTGTGACTAAGGGCTGTTATGTATAGACTCTGGCCATTAGGTGACACTGCCCTATGATTAAGGGTTCCTGTACATTAATGCTGACAAGTAGGCCACATTACCCTGTGACTATAGGCAGTTATGTATTGACTCTGGCCTCTAGGCCATGCTTTTTTGGCAGTCCTGGGGAAGCCCTACCGACTCTGGCCACTAGGCCAGGCAATTGAGTTTCCAGGCATGACTGGAATGATTTAATGACAGAGGTGCTACATTGTCATCCCACTCTCAGAGGGACGGATGAACAGGTCCCATGAAGCAGGCATTCACGAAGTTTATGCCATTAACTCCAACCCATTGTATACATGTGTCATCAAGTAAATATGTGATATGGTTGATACTCAGAGCAGCTCTTTTGACTTCCAGATAGATTAGTTAAACAATGTAACTATAAAATAAATTGTTTATTTTTTATACTAATTTCTTCTTGTAATTTGGGGAAGTACGTCTCACTGATTACTTCATGGCACAGTGTAGAGTTTCTGCCACTAAAGCAGAGTTCTTGAAAAAAGATTAGTAGGAGCACCCTTTCTTTCCATCATGAAGACCCTGGGGACATTCTCCTTTAATGTTAGTTCCTTCTCTACATAGGAATCCTCCTGTGTAAGAATGTAATAGATAATGCATCGAAGGTGTAAAACTATTCTTCTTGTCCATCAGCAGTATTGCTTTAGCATTTTCTTTTTCCTATCCTTTCATGGAATAAACAAGACAACAGGTTTTCTTTTTCTATTTTTAAATCAGGATCTCTATATATGGATGTATAGGTGATTGAGTGGTGCAGTATCTTTCACAGAATGGAGAAAACATAGTTTAGGGTTTTTTTCTCCCTTTTAGTTTTGTTGTTTAGCTTTTGAACATATAGGATAGATTATCTAACGGGGAAATAGCTGTTCTTTCACTCCATCTGATTCAAAGACAAACAGACAGAATCTGCTAGGCACATCCTGACAATTAGCTACTGTTAAGCCCCAGATATGCCAATTGTGGCTAATTTAAAGAATCGTAGGTGCATCAAGAAATGAGGATTTTTGAGTAATTTGGCTGTATAAAAGCCTTGCTTCACATAAAATCCAATAAAACAACGATAATGCACCAGCAAAAATGTATGATGCTGAGATTCTAAAGTCTTAATACAGAGGTCACCCTTTTAAATCAATATTTGCCAGCGGATACTGCATGGTTACCTCAAGGTATCTCTACACTACAGAGTTTTGTCAGAAAATGGCTATTTTTCCAACAAAACTTGAGATACGTCCACACTGCAATCGTGTTCTTTCAAAGGTAAATGAAAGAACAGAGGGGTTTTTCCAACAGCGGTACTCCTCTTTCTACAAGGAAGAATGCCTTTTCCGAAAGAGCTCTTTCATAAAAAGGAGTGTGTGGATGGGAAAGAGGGTTTTCTTTCGAAAGACGAGGCCTCCAGGAAATAACACAGGTGCCCCGATAGACACTCCATCCAAAGTAATCACAACTCTATAGTTCCTGTCTCCTGGCACCTCTTAAAGCTGCAGGCACCCTGGACAAGCCTTGTGGCAGGAAGCCGGCCTAAGAGCTGCAGCTCATCGTGTGGCTCTCCCTGCAACGGGCCATGCCACCCATGGTGGAGATACAAGACCCCCAAGACCCTCCTGGCCCTTGCAGGGAGCAGCCCCAGGGATCCCAGGACCCAACCAGGGGGACCAAGAGGCAGGTACCCTCCTGGTCCAGAGCAGAGATCCTGTCCCTCCTTGAGCTGTGGTGCAAGGAGGCGACATTGCAGGATCTCCACTCCATGCGCCGCAATGCGGACATCTTTGAGCGCATGGCCGAGTCCCTGGCAGAGTGCAGACACCCATCCCGAACCTTAGAACAGATCCGGAGTAAGGTGAAAGAGTTCCGTCAGGGCTACATCAGGTCCAGAGAGGGCAGCTCGTGCTCAGGGACAGGACTACCAGGAGCTGCACCAACTCCTGGGGGCGGGAAAACATCTTTCCCACCTGTTGTGGTGGACTCTGGCCTCGAGACCCCCGTTGTCACCCGGATGGAGGTCACGGCAGAGGAGGAGGAAGACCAGGGACACCAGGAGGAGGAGGAAGAGGAGGCAGATGAAACAGACACCATCACCCTGTCCCTGGAGTCGGTTCCTGTCATCCAGGATGTCTCCCAGGCCTTGTCTGATGCCGGGGTGGGGGGGATCGTCAGGTGAGTGCTCTCAGTTTGTCACACACACAGGGCAGGGGAGGCGGGCTCAGAGGGGCAGGGTGTGAGCGTCGCTTAGGCTGGACATCATGCTGCAGTCCGTGCTTGTGAAACTATGTGCAGCATTAGTGTGCGCCATGCGGACTCAGCAGGCAGCCCCTGAGCATGGGTGGGAGCCTCCTGCCAGGCTCAGGGGAGACTAGACACATGGCTAGCCACAAGGGCGCAGGCACAACCCCAGACACACCAAGAAGTGCCACACACAGCACACGAGCATGCGTGCACGTGTGAGGCACCACTTGCTCCTGCATGGATGATTGACTGCTTCTCCATCTTTGTGTTCTCCACAGCCAGACAAGTCGGGAGTGAGGGGCGAGCCATGCAACCTGTGCCAGTCGCCAGAATCCGGGGTACCTGAAAGTGCACCAGGGTCCAGGAAGACCTCATGTGGCAGCATGTCAACATCCTGCATTACATGCAGCAGACCCTGGCTCAGAAGATCCAGGAGGATGAGGAGTGGCGGAACCACGCCTGGGACCAGCTCATGCAGTGGTGTGATAGCATGTGTGCCATCATGAGGGAAATGTTGGCACACCTGCCTACCATTGCTGTTCCTGCCTACCACCCTCCTGCCTTCCCTGCTATGCCCATTTCCCTGTCCCTGCCCCCCAAGTGATGCCTTTACTCCTTCCCCAAGCAATGCCCATGTCCCCTCCCAAAACAATTCCCATACCCCCTCCCCAAGCAATGCCCATGCCCCTTCCCCAAGTGATGCCCATGTCCCTCCCCCTGCCATCCCTGACCCCACTTCAGCCCCACTCCTGCCTACCCTCCTGTGTTCCCCAGATCCACCCCACCCCAAATCTGATGAGGTTCCCGCACCCGAGGTGGCACATCCAGCCACCCCCCATGCCACTCCGAGCCCCCTTCCCCTCCAGGTTATGAGCCCCCCTCTCCCTCCCCAGCTGTTGTTACTGAAAGATCAATAGAGACTTTATGTTCAAAACCAAACAGGTGTGTTTATTCTGAGGTCAGGGAAGGGGTGAAGGAAGGGGTTGTGGTGGGGAAGGCATAGGGCAGCAATCTAGAGGCCCCTGGGGGGGAAGCTCTGGGGAGAGTTACTGTGGTCCTTCAGAGAACCTCTCCCTCAGGGCCTCTCGAATGCACACCCCTAACCTGATGAATCTGTCGGATGGCAGCTGTCCACGGGTGCTTGAAGGGTCGCCTCTCACGGCAGGCATCTGTCCCTCACCCTGGAAAGAAGGCCTCCCCCTTTCTCTCCACAATGTGAAGTACACAACAAGCCGACACCACCTCGGGGATGTTGTGCTCCCCCATGTCGAGGCGGGTCAGGAGGCACCTGAAACACTCCTTGAGGTGGCTGAAGGTGCACTCAACCTGAATCCTGGCCCAGTTCAGGTGGGCATTAAATTGGTCCCTAGTGGGGTCCAGGTGGTCAGTGTATGGCTTTATTAACCATGGCATCAGGGGGTAGGCCACATCCCCCACAATGCACAGTGGCATGTGCACATCCCCAATGGCAAATTCATGGTGTGGGAAGAATGTGTCCACCTCCAGCTTCCTGTAAATACTAGAGTTCCGAAAGATGTGGGCTGCCCGACCACGCAACAAAAATGACTGTGAAGTGACCACGGTGTTCAACCAGGGCCTGCATCACCATGGAGAAGTAGCCCTTCCTATTAATATACTAGGCCTGCTCTATGTTGAGGTGCGCGGATCAGTATGTGGGTCCCATTGATCGTTCCAGTGCAGTTCGGGAACTCCAGGGCAGCAAATCCAGCCACTATCAGGTCCAGGTCTCCCAGGAGGATGACCCTCCATAGCAGGATGGAATTGATGGCCCTCACAACCTGCAGAAGGAGACGAACAAACACAGGAACCAGAGAATGAGAGAAGGAGTGCCTGCCTGAGCCCTTGGGAGGTGCCTGTCCCCCTCCCATTCCCTTCCCCCCAAACACCCCAGGAGCCACCTCCTGCGAGCCTCCCTTTCCCCCAGCAGCAGGGTTGTGTGAGGGTGGGATGGCACAAACCCTGGGGGGACGGGACTTCCCTCCACCCCCCATTCCACTCCCCAACCCCCCTTTCCTGAGGGTCCCCCTTTTCCAGGACTCCCCCACCCCCTGCAGGGACTGGAGCCCAAGAGTGCCTTACCTCCATGAGGAGGGCCCCGATGGTGGACTTCCCCACGCCAAACTGGTTGCCCACTGACTGGTAGCTGTTAGGGGTGGTGAGCTTCCAGATGGGGGATGGAGGGCCGCAGGTGGGTGTCATGTCATCAGAGGGTGGGGGCGAGCCAGGCACATAGCTCCAAAAAAGGTGTCCTTCCACATGTGGAAGTTTTGGAGCTACTGCTGGTCATCCCACCGCTCCAGGACCAGCTGGTCCCATCACTTGGAACTGGTGTCCAGCCTCCAGAAATGCCTCTCCACAGTGGGTTGCAGTTGCCCAGGTCTTGCTCCCACACACAGGGAGAGGGTCGGTCCCCAGAATGAGCTCAGTCAGGACCAGGAAGGCAGCTGGCAGAAAGTGCTGGAAAAACTGCAGCACAGCCGTGTGGGGCCATTGCATGCCATGGGGCAACTTCGGTTCCATGGCAAAAAGAGAAAAGCTGTGGCATTCAAAATAGCTGGGGAACCACAGCAGGCACTGTGAAAGTTTTGCAGTCTCTCAAAGAGGTGGGCATACAGGAGAAGCAGAGAAATGGCTGTCCGGGGGGTCCCTTTAAGCGTGTGTCTCTGCAAGGCTCTGGCACCAGCACTCGGAAGCAACAGGTGACCTAAAGCCCTGTCTGAAGTGGTTCCGGGTGGCCTTTTATGCGAGATAGCATCCAATCAGTCTGGACGCTATCGTTTGACAAAGCAGATCGTTTTTCGATGCTCTTTGGCAGTGTGGATGCTCTCTTTCGGAAGAAATTTTTTTGGAAGATCTCTTAAAATGTGTTGAAATTTCCAAAAAAGAAGGGACCAGGGAGCAAATAGCAGGAGGAAAAACCCCAAAATGTTCAGGTACATAATTATTAATGTTACACAAATCTTGCCAGATTAATTAATTGGTGGCTTTTATCAATTCGACCCAACTTTCAGGCTGGTTTCAGGCAATCTTATATTCAACTTATCTTTATGGTATGATAATGATAAATGCAGAAGCAGAATGAAGCAAAATAACTTATCTGGATTGAGGTATATCTACGCTATTACATATTCATATGGGAAATGTGTGCATAGTTCTTCTAGGTAAGAAAGCTCACTAGATTTCACCCAAATCATGATATATGGTTGATTGGCATGCTGAACTTTGTTGAAACAAGTTTAAGAGGTACTGGTTTTCTGCTATAAACAATATATAGCTTTTCCTACCCACATGTAAGGGAGGCTAGTATGTAAGCCAGATCACTTAGAATTTAATCACCTATTTTGTTGTTGTTTCCAGGATACATCTTTCTGCTATAATCATTTAAAATACGTTAATAATAAAAAAAAACCTTTGTCTAAAAAAATCTGTCAGAGTTAGTGAGTTACATACCTGCATTGTATAATGTTGATGAACTTTAATTTGTTGCTGACACTAAAGGATGGAATGAGAGAGATAAAACAGCTGATATAGATTGGTACAAACTAAAGTAGCCTGTAACTTCATTGGAGATCTGGGGAAAGGAGAGAACATGCTTTATATTTCTAATATATACCAGCGTTTGTTCTTGTCTCCTGATATCTAGTTATTGAGTGCTGAATCATGTGATGAGAAGGCCCATGGTGCATTGTATCACAAAAGTAAAGATAGACCATTTCTTCCCCCAAAAGGATGGTAATTATTACTTCATAAAAAGCAGGGCTTTTTCCCATCACCTATGGGTAGGAATGAGGAGCAGATAATCCACTGTCAGAGCTTTTCTAATTTTAACTAGCATGGGTATTTCTTAGATAAGTAAAGAAAGGTAGTGTAACTGTGCATTGATACAACCCAGACAATGAGCCTCTGGACCTACTTGTAAGTGCTGATAATACAGACCCAATGCCATTCAATGTCTAAGTCATTTCAAACAACCATATTTAATGAGATTTGAGTCTTTACTGCCCTGAGCAGAACACTAATACGGCATGTGGCACTGTACTACTTCCACATCCCATTCACTTTATTCAAAGAGAATGTGAGGATAGATTCAGATGACAAGTTGGCACTCTGATGCCTTTGCTTCATCCAGAAATACCAGGTACAGAGTTGAGATACAAGCAGCTTACCTTCTGCAGACTCAGAGGGTTTGATTTTACATTTGCTGCTGCAGAATCCACCTGGGGAGAAAACTGTACCTCCCACCTGAAAGCAATTCCTAGTAGAAATATACAAAGCATAAATAAAAGAGGAACCATTTAAAATACCTACTTTTGGTGCACTTCAAGTATAGGAAGTTTAGATGGAAAATTCCCCTCATCATTAGAGAATCATATGGTACAAGGTCTTAGCACTTATGATAAAATAAAATAGATTAGTAGTGCCTGGGTAGGGCTTTTCTTTGGAAAATTCTTATGATTCACCCAGTGCATGACTAAAGTCAGGGCCAGCTTTAGGCCGATTCGCCCGATTCCCCCGAATCGGGCCCCGTGCCCTAAAGTAGGAAGTGTGCTGGTGTGCCAGGCACGCTGCGGGAGGGGGCGTCGGCCCTGGCTGCCGCGGCCCCGTCAAAACTGTTCGAATTGGGCCCCGCACTTCCTAAAGCCGTCCCTGATAAAGTCTAGTAACTAAGCATTTATTGGCTATACTTTTTAATCCTGGCCCCAGAACTCATGTGCTGTTGTCATCAGATTTAGCAAGCCACAGGAAGAGTTAAGCTGTGCAACTGAATCAATGAGTAAGTTCACAAAGTGACACTTCCTTGACCTTTGCAAAAGGTGGCTAGTATAACAGTAAGATGTACATGACTGTTAAACAATGTGCTTTTTAAAAACCACTCTAGCAAAAGGTGTGAGAGCTTGAAAACTGTTTCCTAATGCACTTCAGCAAGAGCTAGCTGACTATCATAAGATGAAATGAGTAACACTGAGATCTTGCTGCACATTTTGATGCAAAAGGAACACCCTGCTAGTTGAAAATTGTTCCTAACTGGATTCAAATGTTAGAGCTACAGTATATTGGGGACGGTACATTTGGTAAAACTTAAAGGTGCTTAAAAAGACCAATAATCTCTCACTGTGGCCTTTATCAGTTCATAGTTTGTCATGGTATTTTAATTACATTCAGTGTAAAAATTTTAATCCATATGTAAAGAAACTGATGCTTATTTACTACTCTATGTCTTGTAATAACAGTATAGTTTCAAGAACTGTGGGAAGCCAACACATAAGCATGTTTGGAAAATTCTATAATAGCCCCATTTGAAAATGCATTTAGCTTCATTTTAGTCACATCATACGCCACTTTCAACCTGTGCTAGCTTTGGAAAAATCTAATGGTAAACACCACCAGGAAGATTTGAACCTGGGACCTTAGTATAGGAGCCTCTACTACTTGAGCTATAAAGCCTGCTGGCTCTCAGCTTGGGCTGTAGAACTCTCTTATTCATAGCTCTTGCTGTAAGTGGTCCAAGGCCACTAGGTGTGTGTGTTATATAACAACAAAACTAAAGACCTAAAATTTCCAAAGAAACCATTGATTTTTGGGTACCTCTATTTTTGGATATTTCCTGAGGCCTGATTTTCAGAAGATGGGAACTCAACACATTCTGAAAAAATGAGCCCTTTAAGGTGTTTCAAATTGGGAACCCAAAAATAAAGACATACAAAACATACTTGCGGCTTCTTAATTTTGCCTCCTATGTGGTATGTGACTCTGGAAGCTGCTTTTCCATAGTCTTTTTCCTCTTGCCCTTTTAATCATGTTATTTTCAGGTCTTACCTATGGGATTGTGAAGACATCACAAAATGTGACAAAATTGGTACATGATACCAAGTAAAGCAATAAGATGTTCTTACTGTTATGTGGCTGCAGTTAAGCAATTTCTGAAACCAATAATCCCCCCACAATTCATAGTGCCACTTGCCGGGACATACAGATGCAGATGCCCTTGTCAATGAGTTTACATCCGACTGTCCTCTTAACCTCACAATCCTTCCTTTATGCTTAAACTGACTTATTTTTCCTTGACTCCATTATACATATGAAAACTCAAATTAAGATTGCATTTAAAGTTGACTAACTCTATACCAGATTATTTATTGGAAATGAAGCTATATAAAAGCACTCAATAAATGGCTGTCTTAAAATTGATTTTCCGAACTGTTCCTGTGATCCCAAGCAAATATAATCTCTGAACAACTGAAAATTGCATTGTGTGTTTGTGAGGAGGGGGGAAAGGTTTGTGTGTGTGTGTGTGTGTGTGTGTGTGTGTGTGTGTGTGTGTGTGATTATGAATTTCTCATGCAGCAGAGTCAGTAATTTGTCAAATGGAAAAATTAGAGCTGAGGTCCAGAATGCAAGACTGCTTTGGATTACAATAAATACGGATTTCAGGATATGGCCCCTATGCATAGCATAAAGTGACAAATGGTCACTTCCATTTGTGGAAGCCAGGCTTCTATGACATCCCGGCTAGTGTGATGTATGTCTAGGAAAAAGGTGCCATTACCCGGGTGTCCCTGTGGCTGTTGGTAGCTGACAAAAATACAAAGCAGCGTGGAGGCAGATCCTTTTTTACACTGGGGATCAGCTAGGTAATGCCACCTTTGCCCACAACTCCTGTGATGCACCTGAGCACAGTTTGGATGCAGCTCAGGGTTTCAGCTACTGTGCAGAGGCAGTTCTCCTACAGGTTTATCTGTGTATTACCATGCTGTAGGGGAACACTTTAACTTTCCTGGACATTCAATAATGGATTTGAAAGTAGCCATCCTTCCACAAAAGAATTTAAAAAACCAGTTACAAAGGGAGACCAATGAACTGGAATTCACTCCACTCCATCTGATGAAGTGGGTTTTACAATTAATAAATCAATTAGTCTCTAATGTGCCATAGGACTCCTCGTTGTCTTTGCAGATGCAGACTAACACAGCTACCTCTCTGACACATTATAGGCCAGGGATGAAATCCCATTTCATCCTATAGGCCTATGGGAACCTAAGCTGTAGACCTTAGGATTCCTGGCATGTCTGTGGCTGATCCAGGTCAGGTGACTCAGGCTCATGGGGCTCAGGTTGTGCAGCTAAAAATTACTGTGTGGATAATTGGACTAGAGTCTGGGCTCTGGGACTCTTCCCCATCATGAAGTACCAGAGCCTGAACATCTACATCCTTAGGCACCTAAAGCGGAACAATGCTCCAGAGAACGATCTTCTGGCCTTGGATTTAGCAGGTCTAGTATAAACCTGTAAATTGATTGCTGAGGGCAGCTCCGCATGGAGTCTGTTCTCCTCGTAGTCACAAGAAGTAAGGGAAGCCAATAGGAGCATCTGCTCCCGTCGGCTTTCCGCTGTGTTGATTGCACGGAAACATGATTTAAGATACATTGACTCTAGCTACGTAATTAATGTAGCTGGGGTTGTGTATCTTAATTCAATCGCCTACTGTAGTGTAGACCAGCCTTAAGGACTATCTACAAGAAAGCCTGTGTAAGGGGCTCTCCAGCCCTCCAATTTCCCAGTCAAGGCTCCGGTTTTCTTAGTCACAAAGAAGGAGTGTTCCCTATACTGAGATACTGACTACTGAGGGGCTCTAACAAAATAACAATCTAAAACTCTTCAAATGTCTTTTTGAAAGGCTTCTAGGCTCTCAGTACCAGATCACTTCCTGGACTTGGTAATTGATTTTTGACTACAACGTTGACCCTTAGCTACTGATTCCTATCTCTTGGCTTTGGTTCACTCCCTGGACTTAGTAACTCAGCTCCCGAGTTGGGCTTTTGTCACTAGGCTTCTGCTCCAACCACTAGGCCAGCCTTATGCCCTGACCATTAGGAAAAACTGTCCATGTCCAGTTCTTAACACGTACTGCCATCTCAATGGTGTGAATGACTTTAGACCACAGCAGTGGGCAACATCGGCAGAAAATGCATGCGTGCCACAGTAAGAGATCATTTCTTGTACTATTATGTTGTATGGAAACATTAGTTTCTGATTACGATGAGCTGACATGAAACAGTATGAAAAAACATGTGCCACATCACGAAGAATAAGAAAGTAGCACACTTTTTCACTTCGTCTAAATCTTTCAAACATGTTCCAGTCTGGAGAGGGATCTGTCAAATATCTTGTTTCCCTTTGCATTAAAAAATGCCAATGCTATTATTTATTTGACAAATCACTCAGAGAACCAGTCCCACTTGTTTATACTGATAAACTGTCTTCTCGAAGAACAGAGATTTTCCCGTTGGCCTTTGAATGCTATGTGCTACTAAATCTCAAACACACACATACACACACACAAAGAGAGTTGGCCAGAGTCTGACAATTTCATTTCACAACAACTTTTGATGTTTTCACTTTGCAAAGTGGAATTATGTTGAAACATCCATTTTTGAACTGAAAAGTTCAGGTTTTCAGTTCTGGTCTTGGTTTGTCTCTCTCTCTTCCTTCTGCCTTGTAAGAAGAAACCTCTTACCTCAGAAACTTCTTAAAAATATGTAGTCAAAATCAATATGTATACATGAAATGCTTTGGCTTCAATGATCAGTGCTAGTAAAAATAATGATAATCATTATAAACCTATGTTAGGATAAGTCTAGGGTTATGTGCCATCACCATCCCAGGTTCTGTCCTTCGTAAATGTACTCACATCATACTGTCTCACAAGATACTCTAGAAATCATGAAATAAAGGAGATTTGTTGTTTAAATCCTTCAAAGCAGTGATTAAACTTGGCCTTTATTTATTTATGCTGATCTTCCTCAGCTGTGTGCCATAGTGAATTACTTTGCTGCTCAGAGATTTTTTAAATATATGTATATATCTACAGCTTATTATTCATGTCTATATGTATCATTACAATGAGTAGATTTGCTTGACTTTATGAACTATATGCCAGACCACATCTGAAGAACTGCTGAGTTTGCAAAGTGTCTTATCAACCCCGCTCTTTTCATTTTTTCTCTTTCTCTCTCTTTCTCTTTTAATTTGGATGTTCCTCTGGTATTTCTACAATCTTTTACAATTTTTTAACTATTTCATGACCCAAATTCTGCAATGATATTCATTTTTTATGTGAAAATAAATATGTTGCCTGTTGAGACTTATGATGTGACTATTATTTAGCCACAAATCCCAAATTGGGTCAATGTCTCTGTGACTACTTAGAATTTATCTACATGAACTTTTAGGTTGCATCAAGCTGGGATGTGGATCTAACACCACCCTAGCCTGGTTCCACACTACTTGTCTGTATGGCCCCTCATAATGTGCCCTAACAGATGGCTTTAATCTATTCTTGTTGCAAAGCAGCAGGGTTCAAAGCACACTAAGGGCATGTCTACACTGGGGAGTTATTTTGAAATAACTCCCCTTAATTCAAAATAACAAGGTGAGCATCCACACTACCAAGCCTGTTATTTCAAAATAATGGGCTTGTTATTTCAAAATAATAACTATTGCTTGTGAAGAGGAATAAGCTTATTTCGAAATAGTTATTTTAGGAGTTATTATTTCGAAATAACTTATTTTGAAATAAGCTGGTAGTGTAGACATAGTCTAACAAACTGTTAGTGTACATCAGTAGTGTCCACATGAATAGTTAGTGAAAGGAAGGCTTGTATGGGATAGATTAATACCCTTCTTTGCTGCAAACTAAATATTCATGTACTGGCCTGTTGATGATGGGTGGGGAGAATTCAAGGGGGCAACTACTCTGGCACTTAGTGATTCACAAGGGCCCAGAGCTCCTGGCTGGAACTTTTACCCCATCAATGGTGGCATCTGTAGCTCCTGGCCCTTTAAATCACTACCAGAGTGCTGGGTAGTTTACTTCAGGTAACACTGGGAGCTGATGATAGGGACTGTGGCACAGTGTACACCAGGCAGTGCTGAGGGCTGGCTGCACCAGTCCCGCCCCTTCCACCCAAGATCCCACCCCCCACCTTGCCAAAGGGCCTGGACAAGCCCACTAACAGAGGTGGCAAAGGGGGCAATTCAAAGGGCCTGGGTATCCTTGCTGCAGTCACTGCTACTGAGGATCCTTAGGTCCTTTAAATTGCTGGCAGAGCATGCTAAGGACTGGGGCAGCCAGTGTGGTGTGCTCCAGGTGGTGCTCAGGGCTGGCTGCCCAGGCCCTGCCCCTTTCAACCAAAGCCCCGCTCCTTCTGGGAGCATGGAGCCACCCCTTCACCTTCCCTGGGGGTGTTCAGAAGCTGTTGGCCCCACTGGACCCAGCAAATCTGTCAGCCCCTTGTTCATGTAGGCAAGCCCTAAGCTAGCTCAAAATATGGGACCAGAGTTCTAGATGTGTTCAGCCCCAGCAATGGTGGTCAGATTTTCAAAAGAGCTTTTGGAAAATATGGCCGTATGTGGGAGCCATGAGAGGGTGGTAAGTACTTTTGAAAATGCAGTATTGCCTAAATAAGAGCTGAGTTCTTTTGAAAAATGTCCCCCACTGGGGGGTGCTGAACACTTGAGAATCTGGCCCTGAGCTCTTTTGAATATAGCTTTATATGGGACAAATTTGACTCTCCAATGTTCATGTGCACTTTTATTACTATTAATGGGCCCCCCATACATGCACCTGAGGGAAGAATGTTCTTGTTCAAAAGAAGACTGGTTCTATCTGAGACAGATTTTGCTCAGGATCTGTTAACTTTTGAGCCAGGTTATGCCCTTGATTTGCAGATACAACTCCTTCTGATGTCAGGTGAAACTGTGCAGGTAGATCATGGACAGGGTATTGCTCTGTGCTTCTAGTGGGACTCAGTACTTGCTCAGCATCACTATAAGACTTCACCTTCAGTGACATAAGGACAGATTTTTAAGTACATAGATGAATGTGTACATTTATGATTTATTTACATGTGAAATTGGTCTATGCATATGGGGAAATCTGCCAGTTCCATTCATACAGTGGCCTGATGGTGTGTGCACAACTGGGGAATTTCTATGTGCAAATGAGGGTCAGATAGGCCATTGCTATATTTTGTCATAGCTCCATTTACTTCAATGGAGGCATGCTGACTTTCGTCAGCAGAGGATCTGGGGGTATGTCTACACTGCCACCCTAGTTCGAACTAGGGTGGCTAATGTAGTCATTCGAACTTGCAAATGAAGCCGGGTTAAAATATCCCGGGCTTTATTTGCATGTTCAGCGCCGCCATTTTTAAATGCCGGTAGTTTGGACTCCTGCCCGCTGGCTAC
Organism: Rafetus swinhoei; assembly: GCA_019425775.1. Classification (NCBI taxonomy): domain Eukaryota; kingdom Metazoa; phylum Chordata; order Testudines; family Trionychidae; genus Rafetus; species Rafetus swinhoei. Next base: position 109,361,226 of record CM033446.1, read on the forward strand.
AGCGGCACGGGCTAGGTAGTTCGAACTAAAGCCCTAATTCGACCTACCGTTATTCCTCCTGCAATGAGGAGTAATGGTTGTCCGAATTAGGGCTTTAGTTCGAACTACCTAGCCCGTGCCGCGTAGTGGCAGGAGTCCAACTACCGGGCATTTAAAAATGGCGGTGCTGAACATGTAAATAAAGCCCGGGATATTTTAATCCCGGGCTTCATTTGCAAGTTCGAATGACTACATTAGCCACCCTAGTTCGAACTAGGGTGGCAGTGTAGACATACCCTAACTCTGTATGTACAACTACATGCATAACTTCTCTGAAAAGCTGCCCCAAAAGTACTTGGGGCAGTCTGGAAGTTTTTCTGAAAGTTTTTCCTGAGTATGGACACAATACAGACTGCAAGTCTGGGCCAAAGAACATTACATTAAAGTTGAACCTCAAAATAAAAGAGCCACGTACTGCAGTAGATATAGAGACATAAAATGTTTTATTAACATTAGGGCTGTCAAGTGATTAAAATTAATTATAATTAATCACATGATTAAAATTGTGATTAATCACAGTTTTAAACAATAATAGAATACCATTTATTTTAAATATGTTTGCATGTTTTCTACATTTTCAAATATATTGATTTCAACTACAATACAGAATACAGTTAGTATTGATTACAAATATTTGTAACAAAAAGCATTTTATTCTTCAACTCATCTCATACAAGTGCTGTAGTGCAATCTCTTTATCATGAAAGATGGACTTACAAATATAGAATGATGTACAAAATATCCTGTATTCAGAAACAAAAACAATGCTAAACTTTAGAGTTTAAAAGTCCATTCAGTCCTTGTTATTCAGCCAATCATTCAGACAAACAAGTTTGGTTACGATTTGCAGAAGATAATACTGCCTGCTTCTTATGTACAATGTGACCTGAAAGTGAGAACAAGTGTTCACATGACACTGTTGCAGTTGGCATTGTAAGACACGGATGTGGCAGATACAATAAAAATTCACATGTCTTTTCATGCTTCAACCACCATTCCAAAGGACTTTTACCTATGCTGATAATAGATTCTGCTTCATAATGATCCGAAGCAGTGCAGACAATACCTGTTCATTTTCATCATCTGAGTCAGATTTCACCAACAGAAGGTTGATTTTCTTAGTTGATGGTCTAGGTTCTGTAGTTTCCACAGTAGTTGCTCTTTTAAACCTTCTTCAAGCATAGTCTACAATTGTCCCTCTTAGATTTTGGATGGCACTTCAGATTCTGAAACCTTGTTTGAGTGCTGTAGCTATCTTTAGAAATCTCACATTGGTACCATCTTCATATTTAGCCAAATCTACTGTGGAATGCATTCTTAAAATCTCCCTAAAGACGTTCAATCACAAATTTAATTAATGCTTTATCTTTTTTAAAGATCATCATTAGCATGGAACCATGTCCTCTAGAATGATGGCGAAAGCATGAAGGGGCACATGAATGTTTAGCATATCCACCAGTAAAAATCTTGCAAAGCCAACTACAAAAGTGTCATGTGCACACCGCTCCTCACTTTTTGATGACATTGCAAATAGGAAGCAGTACTTCCCATCAATGGAAAAAACTTGTTTGTCTCAGTGATTGGCTGAACAAGAAGTAGGACTGAGTAGACTTGTAGGCTCTACAATTTTACATTGGTTTGTTTTTTAGTGCAATTGTTTAACCAAAAAAAAAAATCTACATTTCTAAGTTATGCTTTCATGGTAATGAGATTGCACAACAGTGCTGGTATGAGATTAAATGAAAAACAATATTGCTTTTGTTTATCATTTTACAGAGCATGTTTTTGTAATAAAATAATAATATGAAGTAAGCACAGTATATTTTGTATTCTGTCTTGTAATTGAAATCATAGAATCATAAAACACTAGAACTAGAAGGAACCTTGAAAAGTCATCGAGTCCAGTCCCTTGCTCTCACGGCAAGACCTAGTACGATCTTCTCTAGACCATCCCTGATAGATGTCTATCTAACCTGCTCTTAAATATCTCCAGAGATGGAGATCCCACAACCTCCCTGGGCAACTTATTCCAGTGTTTAACCACCCTAACAGTTAGGAAGTTTTTCCTAATGTCCAACCTAAACCTCCCTCACTGCAGTTTAAGTCCATTGCTGCTTGTTCTATCCTCAGAGGCCAAGGAGAACAAGTTTTCTCCCTCCTCCTTGTGACACCCTTTTAGATACCTGAAAACCGCTATCATGTCCCCTCTCAGTCTTCTCTTTTCTAAACTAAAGAAGCCCAATTCTTTCAGTCTTACTTCATAGGTCATGTTCTCTAGACCTTTAATCATTCTTGCTGCTCTTCTCTGGACCTTCTCCAGTTTCTCCACATCTTTCTTGAAATGTGGCACCCAGAACTGGACACAATACTCCAATTGTGTTGTTACTTGTTTCAATCAATATTGAAAATGTAGAAAAACATCCACAAATTTTTTAATACTTTTCAGCAGGAATTCTATTGTATAATAGTTATTAATCACAATTAATTTTGTTAATCATGATTAATTTTTTTGAATTAATTGTGTGAGTTAACTGCAATTAATCAATAGCTGTAATTAAAATACATAAAAAACCAGTACTTTCATCTTTTCTGTCTTCTCTGTCTCTCTTTCTCGCTAACTTTTTAATAATTTTAACCTCATGAGACTTTCTAACATAGTTTGTGACTTGGACTTTACATTAAGTCCTAAACTGATTGGAATTAAATATAGCAAACTGTATGGATTGACCAGATTATGCTGATGTTAAATCATATAAAATACCCTGAGAACTGAGTTTAAAAGGGAACACTGTAGAAAAAAGTGAGACAGAGTCCATCCAGCTCTCAAGATCTTTGTACACTTGGGTGTGTCCACACTATAGCATTATTTCAAAATAAACTATTTTGGAATAATAACTCCTGAAATAGTTACTTAGAAATAGTGCGTCAACACTTCTCCCTATCCCCATCCAAATAGCGCAGAGCTATATTGAAGCAGCATGTACACACTGACTGGCACCTGAATCACATATAAGGTCACCTGGAAACACTCCAGGCAGGGCATCGGGACAACAGTCACTTCCTGTAGCTTCTGCTTGAGGCTATCTGAGGCTCATGCTTAAAGGGACTCCCCTCTACAGTCCTGTCTCTGGATCCTCACCTTTCCCTACCTCCTTGAGGGACAGAAAACTCATCTTGCTGCATGCTCTGGTTGCTATTGCAGACACCACAACACTCCAGACATGGAGCCAGGCCTGCTGCAAAGCACTTGTTGGCTCTTAGACCCCCTGCTGCACCTCCTGATGCAGATACTACAGGCTGCTTATATGGCACTGCAGAATCAGGACCCATGGCTCACTCTGCGGCACCTCTTCGCCCCACTCCACGTAATGCTTATGCAGCACAGTCTCTCCCTGCCCCCCGCACAGTGTGCACCACCGCTTCTGGCGATGGGACACCAGCTCCGACTGGTGGGACCGGATCGTCATGGGGCAATGGAACGACAAGCAGTGGCTCCAGAACTTTCGCATGTGGAAGGACACCTTTTTGAAGCTGTGCAAGTGGCTCACCCCTGCCTTCAGGCAACGGGACACCCACATGCAACCTGCCATTCCCCCTCCAGAAGTGGGTCACCATTGAACTTTGGAAGCTCACCAAACCGGATAGCTACCACTCTGTCGGGAAACAGTTTAGCATGGGGAGATCAACCATTAGGGTAAGTTGGGGTTAGTCCTGGTGTGGGAAGGGGGTTGGGCTTGGCAACCCTGTGATTCTTTGTTTGCATCCTCTCACAGGTGGTGGGGGCCATCAGCACCATGCTGCTGTGTAGGGTCATCATCCTGGGTGATGTGGAATCCATCGTCACCAGTTTTGTTGCCATGGGCTTCCCCAGTTGCATGGGGGGTAGGGGGCTATTAATGGCACTCATATCCCCATCTGGGCCCCCGACCACTAGGCCTCCAATTATATCAACCAGAAGGGGTGCTTTTCAATCACGCTGCAGGCCCTCATTGACCACTGAGGCTGGTTCACCAACATTGACATCGGGTGGTCGGGGAAGGTGCCTCATTCCTGCATCTTCAGGAACTCCAGCCTGTTCCAGAAGATGTATGCCGACACCTTTTCCCCTGCCCACACCATTAGGGTAGGGGATATGGACATGCAGACGTGCATCGTAGGGGATGCAACTTACCCTTTGCTCCCAAGGCTGATGAAGCCCTACATGGGTCCCCCTGCACCTCTTGAAGGAATGTTTCAATGGCAGGCTCAGCAGGGCCTGCATCATAGTGGCACCCTTGACCATTTGAAGGGGAAGTTCCACTGTCTCCTCACCCACCAGGACCTCGGTGAGTGGAATGTCCCCCAGCTACTGGCAGCCTGCTGTGTCCTGCACAACCTTTGTGAAAACAAGGGGGAGACTTTCCTGCCAGGGTGGGGGCAGAGGCCGAGCAGTTGGCCAGGGCCTTTGACAGTGGCAGTATCTGGCAGAGAGAGGACTTCTATCTCTGCCCGCTGGAGGAGGTGGGGAGGGTGTTGGAAATGATGTGTGTGAGCAGCAGATGCCACTTGCCAGGGAAGGTGCTGCTGGGGTCCCCTCCACTTCCTTCCTACTGGCAGGTTCCCACGCAGGGGCTTGGTGTCCTCCGTCTCGGTACACTTGGCTGGGAGTGGATACTGCCCCAGGAGTGCAGGCATGACTTAGTTGGGATTGGTCCTGCTTTGGACAGGAGGGCAGGACTCAACCTCCTGAGGTCTCTTCCAGCCCTGTGATGCTATGATTCTATGACCGTGTGCCATGTACAGCACTTATGTGAGTGTGTGTCCATGACCCGAGGTTCCTTAGTGGTGGCTTGTGGTGGAAAAGTGTCCTACCACGGAGTCGGGGGTAAGGCAGGCCTCTCCAGAAACCCTGTGAGCAGGAGCGCAAGGTTCCTTTGTGGCAGCCTCATGCGGCTGTCTGCTTGGGACTGGTGCTCCATGTGCCCCCACATGCACAGGCTGCTGTGCAATCCCCAGGTCAAGAAGGCCAAGAGAGGAGCATGCAGCCCCTTGCTGCTTCTCCCGACATGTGTCTAGGGAAAGTAATGGAACTCACCTGATGTGTCTTCCCTGACTTCATCTGAACTCTGGGTGACATTCTGGTATGGAATACCAGCTCCAGGGACAGGATGACCTCCTGGCTGGTAGGCATCATGTCCATGCTGGCCTAATCTTCCTCCTCCTCCTTCTGCACCTCCTTCTCTTCATCCTCTTCATCCATGGACCCACCCTCTGGGAGGCTGATGATGGGCATCTCCAGGCCAGAGTCAATGATGGGGGGGGAGAGGTGAGAGACCAACCCCTAAGTGGGAACTCCGCTCCCTGGCCTTCACGTATGCCTGCCTAGTTCCTTGATTTTCATGCGCACCTGCTACTGGTTGCACATGTGGCCCTTCTGGCCCAAACTGGCAGCCATTCAGCCATAGATATCTGTGTTCTGCAGCTGGTGCAGAGATCCTGGAGGTTTGCTTCCTCTCCCCAGACCTGAATGAGATCCAGGATTTCCTCACCAGATCATGAAGGGACCCTCCTCTTCCACCCTTGGGCAGTGGCTTCAGAGCTGGCTGCCAGCTCACTTGCAGCCATGGGAGGCTTGGTGGGAGTGCCCTGGAAGCAGAGAAATCAGAGCAGGGTGCTGCTGTGTGGCACAAGGCTGTCAGAGCCTGTTTGGTGACACAAACTGTTTCCCCTGGGGCTGCAGCTTTAAAGGCTGCAGGGGAAGGGAAACTATCGAGTTCTGATGGATGTGGACAGAGTGGCTAGCCGGGCAGCTGTGAGAAGCCCTGGAGGCCAATTATTTCAAAATAACTACAGCTGCCCTGTCCACACACCCCCTATTTTGAAACAATTTTGAAATAGGCATTATTCCTCAATAAAGGAGGATTTATTATTCTGGAATAAGAAGCCTGTTATTTTGAAATAATTTTGAAATAACGGGCTTGCTGTGCGGATGCTCACCTTGCTATTTAGAAATAACATTAATTATTTTGAAATAATGCTGCAGTGTAGATGTGCCCTTTGAGTGGAATTTGCTTATCTAGATGGTATGGTAGGCCCATGTGTAAGGGCTAGATTGTCCTTTGCCTACATACCCACGTTGAGGCTTATAGGAAAAGTAAGACTCTATCCTGAAACCCATAAGACCTCTGCATTAGCTTCCCCAGTAAGCAGGCAGTGCAGGCCTGTTACTCATCCTACTATAGCACACAGACATGAAGTGGGCAGGGAGAGGTAGAGAATAGAGGAAGCCTCAGCTCCACGCCCTCACTTGTTGTCTATTGGAGCTGAGCTTGTGCAGGTGGAGGAGGTAGTATTTTGCTGCTTGTATTGGCCACTGCAAATTACTCCCAATGTGGGAGCAAGGAGGTAAGGAGGAGCCATGTCCATAGTTCCGTAACATATTCCTGTGGCTGTAGCCAACATGCTGCCACTTTCTGAAGGGTATGTCCTCATGGTGCACACTAGCCCTTAATTTACTGCCTAAAAAGCATCCAGCATGGGCATAAAGATAGAGGGGTCAATTCTTCATGTGTTTTCAGTGGGGCCCTAATTTAAAGATGGACACAAGTTTATTAACACAACTCAAAGAAAATGAATTCCAGTACTGTCAGTCTGCACAATGAAAAGCATTGCATTGTGGTATAGATTATTCCCAGAATCAAGGCTCTGGTCTCTAGCAGTCTGGTGGTTTCCCTCTTCTTCATTTCACTTCTAACCATAGGGACCCAGAAGATTATATATATATTTTTAGACAGGAGGTCTAGAGCAATGTTCTCTCTCATTTTTCCATCCATATGCAGATTAAAATTTGTTATGTGCACCAAAGAATGTGCAGATGTGCGCCACCAATAGAAACACATACTGCTGGCTGTGGGAGGTTGTGGGTGCTCTGCTAATCAGCTGAGTGGCACCTGAGTTTCTCTTAGGTGGCCACCCAAGTGCTCAGCTTACAGGGAGCACTGGTCTAGAGGCGTCTCCATCCAAAGCTTATTGGAGTCACCCCTAAAGTGGCATTTTGCAGTGGTCATGATGCTACTAGCCATGAGCAATCCAGATGGCTAGCAGTGTCATCTGAGAGGGTAGGGTCTGAATGTACATACACCTTCTCACCTTTGATGTTGGTTCTTCTCGGTCAGGTCTGAGAACATACAATGTGGAATGGTGTGAGGAAGCCCCTGTCCCTGCTCTCCCTGTTCTGTGATGGAATGGAATAGAGTATCCAAGCCACTCAATCAAGCATCCTTTACAAACAGTATATTCTCAGTCAAAATGGTAAAAGAAAAGAATGGCCACCGTTAACTGAAAAGCGCATCAGTCAGGCATTCAGATTGAAGGTCGTGTATCATACTTTCCATATTAATCTCTGTTAAATCAGTAGCAACAGCGTTACATGGGAATTAAATATAAACTCATCAAACTATTCAGAATGAAGTTACCAATCTCTATTCAACATCTAATCACTTCTGTTATTCAATTGAACATCCTCCTGAGGATTCTAAGAGAAACCAATGTACATATTTTCATTAAACTTTTTGAGTCCAGTGTTGAAAAAATCACCCCCAAAACCTGTGAAAAGTTGACGTGTCAAAATTTCACTTGGCAGTGTGCAATATGCCATGTTATATGACTATATACTTCCCAATGAGCCATAAAAATGCAGTATTGACTGCTTATAGTCACTAAAGAACCAATGCTAGTATTAACAAGAACAGTGCCATTAATTTTAGAGGCCAGATTGTACATTGGATGATTATACTGCATTCTCCTAGCCCCCACCATGACCCCCACTCCCATGTATTTACAAACAGTGATTATTCTTCACTACTTGCTGGGCTAAACTGCTGTGTACCTGCTTGCTCTTAAACAGCTGCTATGGTCAGTGTCAGAAAGCATTGCTTGCAGCAGTAAGTGCATTATACACATGCATATAATTGTGGGTACTTTTACACATAGTTGTACATTCCAATTTTTAAAGTTGTTTTCATAAAGGAATTAAATAGTTATTTTCCTTAATATAGAGTGAGAAAAGAGATGTCATTTTACATGCATTTAAAAATTGTCATGTTTTCATAATTCTTTCTTCATAATGTCACATTTCCAGATTAGGAGTTGAGAAGTATGGTATGAATACGTGTTATCCTTCATTAAGGGCTCAATGTTGGCCTTAATCCAGCAACCACACACGTGCTTATCTTTATGCTTGTGAGTGCTCCTGCTAAAGTCAATGACCGTGCTCATGTGCATAAAGTTAAGCATATGCATAAGGGTTTGCGGGGTTGGGGCCTCTTTGTTGTCTGTTATTCATTTGATTTTCTTCAACATGTCTAATGATGTTTTCTGAATAAATAATTCTCGCAATGTCTTGGTGGCCCTTTAGCTCTTGTTCTTCACTGAATTATCCAGTTCCTTCAATACTACAGGTTAGACCTCCCTGGTCCAGCATCCTTGGGACCTGACTGGTCCTGAAGGAGGGAGTTTGCTGGATCAGGGGAGGTTGGCTCCTCACACCACCAGGCTCCACAGCCAACTCTGGAGCACTGTGCTCCATTGCCCCAGGTCTGTTGGAGTTCTGCTGTCCCGGGGCTTCCAGGTTCCACAGCCCCAGTGCCACCATGGCTCAGCTGTCCTGGAGCTGCCAGGGCTCACTGCCCCAGGACCACTGGGGTTCCACAGACAGCCCTGGGGCTGCTGGGACTCCACTGTCCTGAGCCGCTGGAGCTCTGTGACCAGTTTCTCCTTGTTGGGGATCTCTGGTTCAGGGGCTGTCTGGTCCAGCAATATCCGTGGTCCCTGCCTGTCTATGTTGCCCCTTTAAGTCTTATTTGTATAATAATTTAAAATAGGACCCAAGAAGGTCTGTTTGTGGAGTCAAATATTCTCAGTGTATGACATTTCTTTTCCAAGAGATGGGAAAGATTGTTGAAAGTTTGAATCTTGGAAAGTTTCAATATGAATCGTCTGTTTTAAATATTAGACCCTTCCAGAATAAATCTCTTTCTATTATTATTTTGGATTGTGATCATAATGGATGACTTAAAAGTTGGATGGAGTAGAGGACTTTATGCCTTTCATTAGATCTTGTCCATCAGACTATTTTGTCCCATCATTATGAAAAGGGCTTTGATTTTAAAGAGACATGTTTAAGATAAAATAATCATAATAAAATACTCCTAACTTTGCAAAAAAGTAAATCAAATTTACATTGTACTATTTATGTCAGTTGTTTATTTTGAGTATCTACCATAATGAAAACAGACTAGTCATTTTCACTATAATTTATAGTTGGTTTCTCTTTTAAGCTTTCATGCACTTGCAATGTAATGTCTGGGTTGCAACTGTGGTAGGAAAGTTTATCTTTATTTATTTGCATTGGAATTTAATAAGAAATCATGGAAACAGTTTTATTGGCGGTAGTAAAATTATCTTTACTAAACATAAATGTGTGGCTTATTTTTTATCTGATAATGTGTCTTTAAAACTTAAGAACTTTTCACACTACATTTTTCTTCATCTCCACTCTTTATTGCTCATCACATATATTTTCTAATTCCACTGGAATTGTGTGGGAATCTTTTGAGTGACCAAATTTTCAGGCAGAGGATCTGATCTTGAAAAGTCTTAAACATGGGAATAATGTTTATTCAAGTGGCATTAAATAAAATGAAAACATTACACGACTTTGGTAGAATTTATTTTTCATAATAGGAAAGTTTTTCCATAAAGATACAATGCTAATAATAGGACATGAAAAGAAAGTACATGAATTAACATGACAGTGCACAGAGTAAAAGTCAGATTTAAATTTCCAAGTCTCTGGGGGCTGTGTTAAATGCACCATTCAGTAATTTCCAATTTTAATCTGAATTTTTTGTTAGGCAACACCACAGCATCGGCAGGCAATAGGTTGCCATCTGCAATGGTGCCTGGCAAGATATTTCCAGTTAAATTGAAGTTTTAGTTGCTCTCTACTCTTAAAGAGGGCAGACTTTTTTACTACTGAATTATTGTAACCAACATCTGGCCCTTTGAGTGATTTCCAGCAATAGGGAATAAGAGTTTTGCCATGTGAAAGTTGAATTTGGATTCTATTAAAATTATGATCTATATACTCTTTAATTTATTGGCATTGTTTAATAGTCGTGACCACTAAATGTTTCAAGTCAGCTGCATCCCCAGGACTCAGTCTTTTCCAATCTCATCTAACTACAGATACTATTTCAGTTTAGCTAACTGACTTCCAAGTGCCATGTATAGTTTGTTTTATTCTTAACAGGGTTTTCAGGGTGGGGAAAGAAGAGGGAGGATTAATTTCTCTTGTACACTATCCTCCACATGCAGGCTATTCTTCGGAAAGTGTGACACAGTCAGTACGATATGCATTTTCAAATGATGGATAGAGGAAAATTCTGAGGGGAAGCAGTGGTGGTCAGATGATTCCATATGGTTGTGGGCAGCATTCTCCTCCACCCCTCCCACCCCCGGTCTCAAGAAACCTGTTTTTAAGAGTAAATAACTGAATGAAAACACATTTCTTGGAAAACCGTTGTAATTTAACTCATGTAAACGAAAGCTTTTGTAATAGCCTTGGTCATACTGGGATTTCTCAAATAAGTACTTCAAAAAAATATCAGTTTTTAATTGAGCAGAACCCAAGCGGATAGTGTGTTTATGTTTTCTTTCATTTCTATCTTTCCCTATTCTTCCTATGAAACAGAAATGAATGCAACCTCTGTAATATTTTTATTTAAAACTCCATTCAGACATGGCAGTGCTAAACATTTCTAAGGTTTATCATTTTATGGATGGGTACCATTTAGATTTACATAGAGGCCAGGTGATTCAAAGAGGATCCTTTGGAGCACAGGAGCTATACAAAGGCCTGTGTTCTTTATTTAGCAGACATTCTTTGCATTCTGAAAGATGCTTTTATTTGTGCAGCACATGGTACAACTCTGATTTGGCACCTCTGAGTATTACCTCAATGCAAATATATATTTAATAATAAAATAATCATGATCAGTAATAAAATTTCCTTTGCTGTGCTTATCAGAACTACATGGGCTCGTCATACCATTTCCTTTTTTTAATTCTTTTATTATTCAGATGAAAATCAACATGGCACAAACAGAATAAAAACTAGTTAACTGATAGGTCTCAGAATGTAATCGTAAATGAAAATTCATAATAAAGAGCATATTTCTAGTGAGGTTCTGAGGGGATTGGCTCTTGATGCTATGCAGGCCCATTGACGGGTGGGAAGGAGGCAAAGGAGGCAACTACCCCGGGGCTCGGTGATTCAAAAGGTTCTGGGGCTCCCCGCCTCTGAAGCAGCTACTGTGGAGATCATGGGTCCTTTCAATCATGAACAGAGCCCCACACATTGCACTCTGGACAGTGCTGAGGGCTGCCAGGGGGAGCCTAGCCCCAGCCCTGCCCCTTCTGCCTGAGGTGCTGCCCCTCAGACCCACTGGTGCTATGATGTTTAACATTTTTATCAATGACCTGGAAAACCTCCCAAAATCATTACTGATAAATTTTGCAACTGACAAATTACTGGGGAAATGGAAAATAATGAAGAGGACAGTTCATAGATTTGTATTGGTTGGTAAACTGGACACATTAAAACATACTGTTTGCTTATGGCCAAATATGAAGGCATCTAAGAACAAAGAATGCTGGCCATACTTACAGGATGGGGACTATACTGAGAAGCAGTGACTCTGAAAAAGACTTGGGGGGGACATGCTGGATAATCAGCTAACTATGAGTCCCCAGCAGTGTTCCCTCTAATTTTTTCCACACGTGAGCAGAATTAATTTTCTCATGTGCACAAATGTGGAGATGATGTGCAACTCACCGCCTTCCTATAGGTGTACAGAGCAAAACTCATGTGGCAGGAGCGGGACCAAGGGGTTCTGAATTTTGCAGGGGGCTCAGGCTGGGCCAGAGGGTTGAGGTGCTGGAGTGTGAGGGCTCTGTCTGGGGGTGTGGGCTTTAGGTTGGGGGCTGGGCTTATGGGGATCAGGGTTAGAACAGAGGTTTGAGGTTCAAAGGCTTTGGTTAGGGGTGTAGGCTGTGGGACAGGGCTGAGGATGAGGGGTTTGGAATGCAAGATGGCGGTTCCAGGTTTGGGGAAGGGCTCAGGGTTTGGGGTTCGTTGCAGGAAGGGGAACAGGCTCTGGGCTGGTGGTGTGGGCTCGAGGGTACGGCCTGTTATCATGCTCATTGACATCAGCTGAGGCTCAGTCAGGTACTGTGGGAAATTCCTACTTCAGAGTCTGTAGGTCACTGAACCCTCCCAACAATAATTGACTTCCCCACACTCAGGCTATGTCTACACTACAGGCTTCTTTTGCAAGAAGCTTTTCGTGGTCGGGATCTTCTGCAAAAACTTCTTGTGCAAGAGCACGTCCACACTGCAAAAGTGAATCGAAAAAGCGATGCGTTTTTGTGCAAGAGAGCGTTCAGACTGCATGGATGCTGTCTCGCAAGGAAACTCCGATTGCTATTTACAGAATGGCCACCAAGGCACCTGTGCTTTTTTTCAATTGCCTTTTTTTGCACAAAAAAAAACCCTGTTCTCAATCTACACACACCTTTTTGTGCAAGAGCTCTTGCACAAAAAGGAGTTATTCCTCATAGAAAGAGGAGTACCTATTGCGCAAAAAACCCTCTGCTCTTTTGATTTTTTTGCACAAAAATGCGCTTGAGGTGTGGATGCTCTGCGAGTTTCTGTGGAAAAAAAATGGACGATTTTCCACAAAAACTCTGTAGTGTAGACATAGCCTTACAGTATTCCACTTGTAGGGCATTTGTTATCTGACTGAAGAGGAGGACAGTATGTGGACTTTTTTCTGGATTCCTCAATGGTGGCATGAACTTTGGAGGGAGAGACAGAGACAGAGACAGAGAGAGAACAACTCTTTGGTCTTCCCAGGTCTGCTTAGACTTTAGGTCTTTTCACGCCAAGAAAAGAAGGATCAATTTGAGAAGCATATGTTTATGTTATTTAACACATGGATTCATTTTTCTTATTTCACATGGTAAAGTCTTCTTGTTTTCATATTGATTTTCAACAAAAATTTGTAAGTATTTTTTAACTAAACAAATTTTGTCATGACATGTCTTATGATCTATGAAATGACAACTTTTCATTGAAAAAACAAAAATAGTTTTTGGCTGAAAATTTTTGGTGTTTGGTTTGTTGATAAAAAGCCAGAATTTGTTGATGAAAAGCCAGAAAGCCAGGGAAAATTCCCTCTTCTCCTTCACCCCACAATTTCTAATTGAAGCACTAGTAATAGTCTGTTTGTAACACTGACTAATTCACACTACATATATTGAAACTAATAGCACAATTTACTAGTTTGTGGGATTATTTGCACAATAAGGTACTACTAGTCATCATGAGTAAGCATGGTAGATATTTGTGTTTGTTTATGTCTCCCTAAGATTGACATAGCATAACAAAATGTAGACACTTTCAACCAAAGACAGATATACAACACATTTACTCTATACCTTTATGCAATTTGTAAATCTTAAAATACCCAATTGTAGGCCCAATACTTCAATGGGCTGACTGCCACTTGTGAGAGATTGTGAGATGGGGGAATTCAGCATCTCACTGGAGATGCTTAGTACCTTGTCAGATTAGGTCCCTGCAGACAGGCATCTGGCAACTACAAATAACAAAACATCAAAGTGTTCCTTCTCTTTATCTCTCTCCACCTTTTAAACCACTTTCAAATTGTGGGATTTGAAGCTTTGAGTGTGTGAGGCCTGGCTGACCACCACAGTCCTCAGAACCTAACTGTGAAATATGTTTTGTCCAGGTATTGGTTTGTGGTTCGTTAGTGGTTCCAAGAAATGACATAATGAATAACGACATCACTCTAACATCAGTTGTGGGGAACATTGATAAGGGATAAAACTGCATCACCCAGCAGAGAGAGGTAATACATAGGGATCTACAGCTACTGTACGAGAATGATTTTTGCACATGATACTATGTGGGAGAAAAGGCCTGTGTATCAAAAGTGTCTATCTAGCTGTATTGGTCAGACTGAAAATCCTTTTCAGTATAGTTCATAATCAAGACAATGATACTATATGTCTGAAGAGTCACTCACCAATCTAACCGTTTATTGAATAAATTATAGGCATTGATAATTTTTACATTGAAAATTCTTACTAAGGGGCAGCTTCACATAGACAGCATGATGAAGGGTATCTTACAATACAAGTGGTCCCACAGGAGTCAGTGAAATCCTGCTTTGAGTAAGATGCTACTTAGAATGAATAAGGGTAGTAAAATTTGTCCTGTTGAATTTTGGAAAAAGGTAATATGATACACAGAGCCAGATTGTGGAACCTGTTCTCATTTTGCTAAGAACTCTACTCATAAACAACTAAAACCAGTACCTTTAATACCTTCATTCAAGTGCACACCAGCATAAAAATATACACGGTGCAGCCTGCATGGCATGCTTAAAAAAAAAAAAAAAAAAAAAGAGAGAGAGAAAGAGAGAGAGCACAAGTAAAAAGAGAACAAAAGGTCATGAATATTCGTGGAAAGATTATAAGCAGAATATAAATTATTAGGATAATGATTTAAAGAAAAAATACCTATTGATTGATCATACAAAATTAGAAAGAATCAGAAAATTCAGATGACCATAATAGGGAAATTATGTGTATGGATAGATAAATGACTTACTGAACTCGGTGCAGAAAAATGTTAAGCAATAAAACATGCTCAAGATAAAGATTAAAATGAAGCACAATGCATGATATAGAAGTACTGTGTAATAATCATGAAATGAATCTCTCTTTTGGAAATAAATGCAAAGTTGGTTCTTTGATTTATGAGCTGACCATATAGCTAGATCGATAGATGACTACAGAGATTACACAGACATTATCTGTATAATGTTTGGTCAGCTGTAAAATACAAAGCACACAGAATCTTTAGATGAATGAGATATACAGTGAAACAATACCTCCTTCTTATATAGTATTTTCCAATAGTAGTTCACAAATAAATAACAACGTAAATAGCAATAGGTGGATTATGGGAAGTGTAGGTTACCTGTAGATAGACATTTTTCAGCCATATTATTAGGCATTAGTGAACCAGCCTTTGTAATACTTTTTTAGTCAAATTTTAAAGAATGAACTTTCTTGAGATGTAAAAGGCATGTGTGCCTGCTCAAATAGTCACTGAAGCTATTGGGCTTTGGATTGAGTCATATATAACAGTCAGACAAATTGATTCAGGGGGTGATTATGAACTTAAAAGAAATATTAGTCTGATTTAGTCTCTGTATTGTAGTGGGGATGGAGATTAAAGGCTTGATCCTGCAAGATGTTGGGTTTTCTTAACACCTGCTGAGTGGAGAAGGAGCAGAATGCACTTAGCAGCTCACAAGATGCTCTCAGAATCGCTGCACCTCCCTTGTCCTGGCCATAAGGAAAGTTAGGAAATCCCAGTACAAACTCTGGAAAAGAAAATGGCTGCCTTGTTCCAGACAGTTGCCAGTTACAAAACAGGAAATCATAATACAGTGAAGCCAAATAAGAGACAAAACAAATATTGAAGCAGTTGAGATTTCATAGGTATTAATACGTGAATTTGAGATGCAAGGCAGATCACAACAGAAACTGACAGTCTGTCTCCCTCCTATATCTACCAGGAAAGGCCTGATTGGACCTTGTGAATTTTTTGGGTCCCTAATATTTCCAGAGTTTCTAATCGGAGTCCAGTGTGGACAGCTGGGTGATTATTTTTGGATGAATGCTTTATATGCCAGAAATGCACTTTGGAGCAACACAAATTTGCTGAATAGTTTCAGCCAAAAAAATTGATGGTGGTGAGAGAACTAAAATATAAATTCATATTTCTGCCCTAATGGGGCATGAGGGGGACTGAATCCAGGTCTTCCACATCCTGGGTAAGTGAGTTAATTACTTTATCAGTTATAAAGTCAGGTATCCTCCCCCTTCTGTGGCTGTTTTGTGAATCCAGTCCTTTAAAAATGCCCTTAAACAAACTATTTGGATTTGATCCAAATCAGACTTTTTCAGTTTGCCAAAAAAAATCTGAAAAATTTCAGATTTGGTTGAACCCAAATGGCTTTTTTATTTTTTTATTTTTTCAGAACTGCCAGTGACAAGACAAAACAAAACAACACAATTATTTGTCTCACTCTAACTGTGAGGTTACTATTGAGTCATGTGGTTGGGTTGGCTGCCTTTCCATTCAGAACACTGTCTCCTTCTGATTCTTTGTCTCTTCTAAGAAGTTTTCATACTGTCTTTCAGAGGCTAAGGCTCTGCTGTGATCTGACATATTATCCATGTGTTGAGCTATTACATGCTCTCTAATAATAGTACAATATTTATCTTCTGTGTAAATCTATACCTAGCTTTAAGGATCACTGACATCCCAGTATGAACTGTTGGTTGCTTTTACTTTCCAAGGATTTTATGTGTTTGTGGCTTAGAAATACACAATCTCGTTGCTGATTCAAGTGGAAAATATAACTTGAATATTATGATGTTTCTTGCTTACTTTAATACACTGACTCTCAGATCTTGATAGCATTAGAAGTACAGGAATAAAACCCTTGATACCATACCAAGCATATCTGTGTACTATATTCAGTCGGATATAACAATCAGCGAAGAGCCTGACATCCACTATATATTTGAGTGTATATGGCCACAATAACCATGTATATTTAAGACAGTATACATACAGTCAAGGCTGTTCCCCACTCTGGCACTTCAGGTGCAGAAGATGGGGGCCTGCAAGAGACTTTAAAATACTCTGCCACTAGAGGCTTCTATTTAAAAACTCCCCGAGATTACAGATTCCCTGGCCTTCAGTTGGTGTCACTGCCACCACCCAAATGCAAAAATAATCAAACAAACAAAACCCCCACAACCTTTGAGAACCCAGGAAGACACATTTAGGATTTTCCTTCTGCGGTGTACCCTCAAGCACTATAATCCTCCCTTTGGAGAGAGTTTGAAAAAAAAACCTGTGATTTTTCTTAATAGCTGACCTTGCGGTCTTAGGCATGTGCACATAGAACATCCTGCCTTTTAGGAAACAGGAATCAGATCCTGGTCTTAAAAAGGTGACTTTTTATTAACAATGCAAAGAAAACAAACTTAGTTAAACATTACTTGGCTGCTAGGTGTTACAGAGCAGCTGATAAAAGAAAGATTAAACCACAGAGAATTGTTTCCCTAGGATTCAGTTTGGAAAGTTACAATGTAAGGGGGTAGTTACATGTGCTCAGCACAGAGAAGTCCAACAAACCCAACAATAAAGAAAATAACCTGATCCTGTGTGACTAAACATTCCCTGTTGTACTCACATATCTGTTATTCCAAGGTTATAAGAACATTAGAACATAAGAATGGCCATCCTGGGTCAGACCAAAGGTCCATCTAGCCCAGTATCCTGTCTGCTGACAGTGGCCAATACTAGATGCCCCAGAGGGAGGGATCACAATAGGTAATTCTCATGTGACCCTTCCCCTGTCTCCCACTTGCAGAGAAACAGAGGCTAGGGACACCATTCCTACCCAACCTGGCTAATAGCCACTGATGGACCTAACCTCCATGAATCTATCTAGCTCTTTTGTGAAACCCTGTTAAAGTTCTAGCCTTCACTGCATCCCCCGGCAAGGAGTTCCGCAGGTTGACTGTACATTGAGTGAAGAAAAACGTCCTTTTGTTTGTTTTAAACCTGCTGCCTATTAATTTCATTTGGTGACCCCTAGTTCTTATATTGTGGGAATAAGTAAATAACTTTTCCTTATTCACTTTTTCCATATCAGTCAGGATTTTATAGACCTCTATCATATCCCCCCTTAGACTCCTCTTTTCTAAGTTGAAAATCCAAGTCTTTTAAAGCTCTCTTCATATGGAACTTGTTCCAAACCCCTAATCATTTTTGTTGCCCTTTTCTGAACCTTTTCCAGTGCCAATATATCTTTTTTTTAGATGAGGCGACCACATCTGTACGCAGTATTCAAGAAGTGGGCGTACCATGGTTTTATATAGAGGCAATAAGATATTTTCTGTCTTATTCTCTATCCTTTTTTAAATGACTCCTAACATTCAATTTGCTTTTTGACAGCCGCTGCACACTGAGTGGATGTTTTCAGAGAACTATCCACAATGACTTGAAGATCTCTCTTGAGTAGTTATAGCAAAATTAGTCCCCATCATAGTGTATATATAGTTGGGATTATGTTTTCCAATGGGCATTACTTTACATTTATCAACATTAAATTTCATTTGCCATTTTGTTGCCCAATCACTTAGTTTGGTGAAATCTTTTTGAACCTCTTCACAGTCTTCTTTGGTCTTAACTATCTTCAGCAGTTTGGTAGCAAGCGCAAATTTTACCACCTCACTGTTTACCCCTTTCTCTAGATCATTTATAAATAAGTTGAATAGGATGGGTTCCAGGACAGACCTTTGGGGGACACCACTAGTTACCTCTCTCTGATCATTTATTCCTACCCTTTGTTTCCTGTCTTTTAACCAGTTATCATTCCACAAAAGGACCTTCCCTCTTATCCCATGACAACTTACTTTACTTAAGAACCATTGGTGAGGGACCTCGTCAAAGGCTTTCTGGAAATCTAAGTATACTACATCCACTGGATCCCTCTTGTCCACATATTTGTTGACCCCCTCAAAGAACTCTAGCAAATTAGTAAGGCATGATTTCCCTTTCCTAATCTTCTAGAGTTCTTTGAGGGGGTCAACAAACATGTGGACAAGGTATCCAGTGGATGTAGTATACTCAGATTTCCAGAAAGCTTTAGACAAGGTTCCTCACCAAATGCTCTTAAGTAAAGTAAGTTGTCATGGGATAAGAGGGAAGGTTTAGTTGCTGGATTCTCCATGACCTGCACCGTGGCTCAATTAATGTCTCCCAGCTCTCATTTAGTCACACAAAGGCTTCATCTTTACTGCACCTTTCTTCCACAAAAGCTTATGCAAATGAAGCATGGATTAGCATATTGATGTGCTTCATTTGCATAATTAATTAGGGGACATTTTTGCACAAGATGCTTTTGCACAAAAAGGATCTGTGTAGATGGCTCCTATTTGCACAAAAACCCCTCTTGTGCAAGAGCCATTCTTCCTGAAAAAATGAGGAAGAATGGCTCTTGCGCAAGAGGAGGGTTTGCACAAAAAGGAGCCGTCTACACAGCTCCTTTTTGTGCAAAAGCCTCTTGCGCAAAAACGGCCCCTAATTAAGTATGCAAATGAAGTGCAGTAATATGCTAATCCATGCTTCATTTGCATAAGCTTTTGCGGAAGAAGGGTGCAGTATAGATGTAGTCAAGGAGTGGAATAGGAAGACCACTGCTTCCAATTCAAAAGTCCACACTCTTTTTTCATTGGCTCTCCTGGCTTCTGGCCAACTCACTTCCTGCTTCTCCAGCATTCCTGGAGACTCTCTAAGACCCACTGTCTATGGTTTCAACACTTATAGGCAATTTAGAGAACTAAATGACTAGAATGTCCAGAAAAGGTTTTTACACCTTCTATTCCTCACACCTGGCCCTTTTATTTGAGCTATGGAACAAATGCCCTGCAGGGAAGCAATGCACTTTCTCTTTTATACATTTTCTATGCCCTTATGAGCTCCAAAATGGTGACACAATAAATTCACTCTGTTGTCAGTTGAAGCAAAGCAGCATGGGGAGTGTAAATGGCATCTGATTGGGGAGCTGGTACTTGCTTGAGTTTAGCTTGATTTCTCCTCATGTTTCCCTGCAGAGTGTGAGCCATCTAGCCAATCATGAAACATATCTGAAGAAAATCCTGATCAGGTGGTTTTAACCAGAAGTTATTCTTTACTCCATGTGCGCTTTATGTGTGCTCGAATGATTGTGAGAAAGTCTGGGAGAAACAGTGCCAAAGAAGAATCCACCTCAAAATATACTAATATATTATATATGCTACTGTACTTTCTAGGGTCCTAGCTTGGAACCAGAACACTGGCTGAATAGCTTGTCTATATGAACAGGATATACACAGGGAAAAGAACACTTTTTTTATGGTCTCCTTTAAACTAACTCTCTTGACCAATGAGTTCCCATCTGCAAAGAAGGATGGCTTGTGAGTCAGGATAGTTACAGATGCATCAGCTCCACCCTTTGCTCTTCCTCACACCCAGGCATTGGGCTATAGGCAGTCCCTATGGTAATATGAACTTTCACTATGGGCTCTTCAAATCTTGCTTCCTCATGCCAAAGTTGGGGTTTCACTAATTCTTCTATGTAGAAGCCTGTCAGGTCCAAGAATAAGGTAGCATTTGGTCCTTGAAGGAGTTTGTCTTTAAGGGTACGTCTAGAATACATGCCTTTGCTGACAGAGGCATGTAAAATAGGCTACCCGACATAGTCAATGAAGACGGGGATTTAAATATCCCCGGCTTCATTAAAATAAAAATGGCCGCCACGCTGTGCCAGCTCAGCTGATCATCGGCACAGCACGCAAGTCAAGATGCAGATCGGTCGACAAGAGACGCCTTTGTTGACCGCTCCCTTATGCCTCGTGAAACGAGGTTTACAGGAGCGGTCGACAAAGGCTTCCCTTGTCGACCGATCCGCTTCTTGACTCGCGCGCGCTGTGCCGATGATCAGCTGAGCCAGCACAGCACGGCGGCCATTTTTATTTTAATGAAGCCGGGGATATTTAAATCCCTGCTTCAGTGACTATGTCGGGTAGCCTATTTTACATGCCTCTGTTGGCAGAGGCATGTAGTCTAGACGTACTCTAGGTAGTAAAACCTGTCTCCTTGAAAGATAATGATGATTCTTACAGTTTACAAACATACATACTTTCAACTTGCTTTTTATTTGAGGAATTCAGACCTTCTTAATAGGCATTAATTAGCTAAGACTTACCATACCATATCCATTTCACAGATGGATAAACTGATGTACAGGAATGATGTGTGAGTAGCATAATATCATGTGGCAAGTCAGAAATAGAATGTACATGAACTGAATCCAAAATGAATTATCTAAACATAGATGTACTGATGATCTAACTAGTGGACTCTATAGAGATCCTTTGCCAATCTGATTAGAACAAGCACATGAGGACTTGGACAAAGTCCTGAGGATTTTGACAAAGTGATGTCCGATTGGACATATAAGGAGTAAGGTCCAGGGTTTGCAGTTCTTATAATGGGAAGTCTTTCAGTGAATCAGACTGGAGCATTAATTTCTATTAAAGAAATTGTCGACTAGACTTGAAGAGTAAAATAATATTATTTTAACATTTTTGGCTCTAACACTTTAAATATAAAGATTCTTTCTTGGAAAAGTGATTAGAATATTAAAATGCTATAAAAGTAGGCATTAGCTGATGATCCTGTCATTATGTTGAGTACCCATGGATTCACCTCAGTACACCTAGTGATTTCACAAAGGCCATTATTTCATGGCTACATCCCTTTCTTCAGAGCTTATTACTTTAAATAAAAAATGTTAATGGTTTCTGAGAAGCTCATGATGAGAAATGGAGGATTTCAAACTCAAAGAAACTCACTCTCCAAATTTCAAAGCTTGCATTAAACTTGCCATCAAATGCCTGAAATTCTCAGTGGAACAATAATATGTCAATATGAATTCAGCCTCGCTTTAAACTGACCTGCCATTTAGGCATACTTTATTTATTAAATTATGCAGCACTGCTTGGTGTACCCAACGTGAAATAATACCATGCAGAATGTTTGCACATTTGGGAGTAAATGGATGAAATTGTGTGGCCTGATACAGGCCAGAGGTCAGAATAGTTGCTCTAATCATCCTTTGTGGCCTTAAAAATCTATGAATGAATAGAGTAGATGGCTTCCAAACAATGGCACCTGGCTACAAGGAAATGGGTCACTTTAAAAGTTTACCTGGATGGATAGACAGACAGATAGACAGACAAAAAGGGCTGTGCAAGACATTTCAATTCACAGAAAAACTAGGCAAAAGTCACATGTCTTTGAGTTCCATTGCACAAACTTTCTCCAGCAGCCTGCAGGCTCCTTTTTACCCCACAGACCCTTCCATTCCATTCTTGGTCCCCTCTATGCAACAGACTCTAGGATTCCCTATACACAAGCCCCTAACCTTCCACCAGATCCAAGCCCTCCTCAGGAAGCTCTCCTGTCTTTGCTCTTCCTTCCAAAAGTTTTCAGGGGAAAATTGACTGACTCCATAGTGTAGATATAGCGTCAAAGAGCTCCATCTATTTAGCTTAACTTAAAGATTCAGGAGTGAATTGATTACAGTCTGTCAGTATCTACTGATACTGAGATTTAAAAATGGACTCTTCAATCTAGCAAGTAAAGGTAGAACACAAGCCAGTTACTGGAAGCTGAAGCTAGAGAAATTCATGCTAGAAATAATATGGATTTTCTGACAGATTAATTAACCATTGGCTCATTGGATCAACTGATCATTTTAAAAACAAAATTTAATGTTTTTTCTAAGAGATTTGCTCTAGGAATTCCTTTGGGGAAGTTCTCTGGCTTACATAATACAGGAGACCAGACTAGCTGATCATGATGGCTCCTTTTGGCTTTGGAGTCCATGAATCTATGAACAGTCTGGCGGCTGCAGCAACCCTATTTTACTATCACAGTTGGAAGCTGGAGGTGAGGCATGGTGAAGGGCTGGGTCCAGGCTGTCTCTGTCAAGTCAGAATAGGAGGAACCAGGCAGCAGACTGCCTACTTCTCACCTCTGAAGAGATCAGGAGTGAAGGGAGCAACAGTCAGCTAAAACTCTTTGGGAGTGGTGAGGGAAAGTATAGCTAACCTCCCTTCCTCTCCAGAAGCAGGTGATAGTGGAATGGAGCCTATTGGGGATAAATTGTAACAACCATATTGTTCATTCGGAATCCAGAGATTTGTGATGGCAGACTACTCCTAGTTACATGTAGTGCGTGTTTTGGTCCTGATTTTGCTTAAGTTGTTTCTCTGCAATGAACAGATCGATCACACATGCTACAGCAAATTCTTCTATTAGAGTACATTAAGTCATCATGTGTTATGTCCCCCAGTCTACAGTAATACTCAGGAGGTGCTGAACTATCACACTGCATGGTGGGAGCAAGTTCCAAATTTCAGGGGCATTTGCACAGAACTTCCCTGTCTCTACTTCCTCTATTGTTGAGGGAACTTCGGCTTGAATCCCTTCACTGAGCTCAGCAGCTGCAGAATGGTGCAGGGAGTGAGACAGTCTCTCCAGTAAGTATGTTCTAAGCCAGTTGAAGTGCTATAGAACATCTTAGATTTCACCTGCAACAACACAGGCTGACACTGAAGGTAACACAACTGTGGGTGTAATATACTAGGAGGGAGATGTATCCCTTAATAAGTGCACTGCTTCATTCTGCACCTGTTTAAGCATCCAAATATATCTAGACTCTAGTATCAAGTGAAATACATCACATTCATCTCTAAGGTGACAAAGACTTGGCAAAATCTGCATCCAGAAGGTGAAGGTGCAACCTCCCGACCAAGTGTAAATGAAAAACAGCCAACATGGCTACTGATGATGGCAGCATCATATATAATCATAAACATGTAGGGTTGGAAGGGATCTTGAATTCATCAAGTTCAACTCTCCATGTGCTGAGGCAAGCTCAATAAACCTAGACCATCCCTGACAGGTGTTTGTCCAACATGTTTTTAAAAAATCCAGTGATAAATCTCAGATGGGTAGATATGTTAGTTTGTAACTTTAAAAATGAGTAGTCCTGTGGCACCTTAGGCTATGTCTAAACAGCAGCGTTATTTCAGAATAACTGGCGTTATTCTGAAATAACATAGTCCGCATCTACACACAAGCAGTTATTTCAACATAATGTTGAAACAATGTTGAGTTGGAAGACTGCATACACCAGCCCCCATAACCCTCATTGAACAAGGAGTAAGGGAAGGAGTGATCTATCTCGAAATAACTACTATGTAGACTGTGCCAAAAGTCGAAATAAGCTATTTTGACTTAAGTCTTGCTTTCCCGTGGAGTCTCTCCAGTTTATCCACATCTTACCTAAAATGTGGTTTTCCAGCTGATGCCTCTGAGTAAAGCAGGATAATTAAATCCTGTGTTTTACACTGCAGTTAATACACCATATAATGATATTAGTCTTTTGTGCAACTGCATCACATTGCTGATTCATACTCAATTTGTGATCCACTATCACCCCCAGCATTCTTTCCACTGTTTTACACTTGAGTATTACACTTGAGTATTATGTACACTTCTAATATTAAACTTGAACCTCTTGAATCCTGCAACCCTGGGAAAAAGGGTATGCTGGATAAAATAATTTTACAGGCCATGAGTGTCTGAGTGTGAGGGGAATGGAGGTGGGGAGCTTACCTGGTGCCCTGATCTTGGGAGCACACATGGCTACGTGCCTCCTGCCTCTCTCAGGCATCGGCCCATGCTGCTATGGGAGCAGTGGGGGAAAAGCCTCAGAAGAAGCATGTCACTATGGTCCTGTTCCCACAGTTGGGAGAAAAGGAGGAAGGGCTGCACACAGATCTGCTTCCTTCTCCCCCTGCCAGGGTCCGTAGCAGATATTTCCCATTTTGTAGCTGTGCATTTCATTTTTCTTTCCTGAATATAGTACTGTGCACTTGTCTTTATTGAATTTCATTCTGTTGATTTCAGGCCAAATCTCTAATTTGTCAGGGTAGTTTTGAATTCTAATCCTGTTCTCCACAGTGCTTGCAACCCCTCCCAGATTGGTGTCATCAACACAGGTTTTATAAGTATACTCTCCACTTCATTATTCAAGTCATTAATGAAAATATTGAATAATACGAGATCCAGGACTGACCTCTGCAGAATTCTTCTTTCTGGATACAGCCTCCCAGATGACGGGAAGCAATAGATACTGCCTCCCAGATGACAGGAAATCATTGATAAGTACTCTTGAATATGTCAGAAGGGTAGCTGTGTTTAGTCTGTTACTGTAACTGACTATGAAGGAAATTGGGTTGGGTTTGGCATGATTTGGCATGAACCGGTTCATAAGCACCTAGAGAGTAATAGGCTTATATCATAATTTGTTCCACTGTGTTCCTTTTTTTAAAGATGGGGTACTGTGTTTGCCCTTCTCCATTCTTCTCACTCATGTTTGTTGAGTTCTCAAATAACTGCTAATGGTTCCTTAAGTATCTTAGGATGAATTTTATCAGGCCTTGCTGACATGAATACATCCAACCTATGGCTGTGTCTAGACTGCATCCCTCTGTTAACAGAGGGATGCAAATGAAGCACATCAAAATTGATAATGAAGCCAGGATTTAAATATCCCATGCTTCATTAGCATAAACATGGCCACCACTTTTTTTCGACACGGAGTTTTGTCAACAGAAAAAGGCGGTCTAGATGCGGATCTGTCAACCTCAAAAAATGAGGTTTACAGGATCTGTTGAAAAAGGGTTTATTGTCGACAGATCCGTGTCTAGACTGCCATTTTTGTTACATAAGAACATAAGAACATAAGAACATAAGAACGGCCGTACCGGGTCAGACCAAAGGTCCATCCAGCCCAGTATCCTGTCTGCCGACAGTGGCCAGCACCAGGTGCCCCAGAGGGTGGACGGAAGACAATGATCAAGCGCTTTGTCTCCGCCATCCCTCCAGCCTCTGACAAACAGAGGCCAAGGACACCATTTTATCCCCTGGCTAATAGCCTTTTATGGACCCAACCTCCATGAAATTATCTAGCTTCTCTTTAAACTCTGTTATAGTCCTAGCCTTCACAGCCTCCTCTGGCAAGGAGTTCCACATGCTGACTACACGCTGTGTGAAGAAGAACTTTCTTTTATTAGTTTTAAACCTGCTACCCATTAATTTCATTTGGTGTCCTCTAGTTCTTCTATTTAGGAACTAATAAATAACTTTTCTTTATCGGCCCTCTCCACACCACTCATGATTTTATACACCTCTATCATATCCCCTCAGTCTCCTCTTTTCTAAACTGAAAAGTCCCAGTCGCTTTAACCTCTCCTCATATGGGACCCGTTCCAAACCCCTAATCATTTTAGTTGCCCTTTTCTGAACCCTTTCCAAGGCCAAAATATCTTTTTGAGGTGAGGAGACCACATCTGTACACAGTATTCAAGATGTGGGCGTACCATAGTTTTATACAGGGGCAGTAAGATATTCCGGTCTTATTTTCTATCCCTTTCTTAATAATACCTAGCATCCTATTTGCCTTTTTGACCGCTGCACACTGTGTGGAAGTTTTCAGAGAACTGTCCACGATAACTCCAAGATCTCTTTCCTGATTTGTCGTATAAATTAGCCCCCATCATACTGTACGTATAGTTGGGGTTATTTTTCCCGATGTGCATTACTTTACACTTATCCACATTAAATTTCATTTGCCATTTTGTTGCCCAATCACTCAGTTTGGTGAGATCTTCTTGGAGTCCCTTACAGTCTGCTTCTGTCTTGACTATCCTAAACAGTTTGGTATCATCCGCAAACTTGACCACCTCACTGCTTACCCCTTTCTCCAGATCATTTATGAATAAGTTGAACAGGATTGGTCCTAGGACTGACCCTTGGGACACCACTAGTTACCCCTCTCCACTCTGAAAATTTACCATTTATTCCTACCCTTTGTTTCCTGTCTTTTAACCAGTTCTCAATCCAAGAAAGGACCTTCCTCTTATCCCATGGCCATGTAATTTACACAAGAGCCTTTGGTGAGGGACCTTGTCAAAGGCTTTCTGGAAATCTAAGTATACTATATCTACTGGATCCCCTTGTCCGCATGTTTGTTAACCCCTTCAAAGAACTCTAATAGATTAGTAAGACAGGATTTCCTTTACAGAACCCATGTTGACTTTTGTCCAACAAATTATGTTCTTCTACATGCTTCACAATTTTATTCTTTACTATTGTTTCGACTAATTTGCCCGGTACTGAGGTTAGACTTACCGGTCTGTAATTGCCCGGATCGCCTCTAGAGCCCTTTTTTGAATATTGGTGTCACGTTGGCTACCTTCCAGTCATTAGGTCACGGAAGCTTGATTTAAGGGATGGAGGTTACAAACCACAGATAATAGTTCAGCAATTTCCCATTTTGAGTTCTTTTAGAACCCTTGGATGAATGCCATCCGGTCCCGGAGATTTGTTAACATTAAGTTTTTCTATTTGTTCCAAAACCTCCTCTAATGACACTTCAATCCGGGACAGTTCCTCAGATTCATTACTCATTGTTGACAAAACTCTGTGTCGAAAAAAGCGGCGGTCATGTTTATGCTAATGAAGCACGGGATATTTAAATCCCGGCTTCATTAGCAATTTCGATGTGCTTCATTTGCATCCCTCTGTTGAGAGAGGGATGCAGTCTAGATGTAGCCTATCTGAACATTCTTTAAGCTGTTCTTTCCCTATTTTGGCTTGTGTGTGCTCCTTCCTTATTGTTAATATTAATTGTGTTGAGTATCTGAGTTAAAACCTTTTAGTGAGGACTGAAACAAACTAGGCATTAAACACCTCAGCTTTTGTGAAGTCATTGTTACTCTCTCTCCTTCCTCACTAAGTAGAGGCCCTACACTTTCCTTTTTTCATGCTTCTAATATATTTAAAGGACCTCTTCTTTTTGCCTTTTTGTGTCTTACTATGTGTAACTCATTTTGTGCCTGAGCCTTTCTGATTTTGTCCCTATATAAATGTGCTATGCTTTTATACTCCTCTTTAGCAATTCATCCATGTTTCCACTTTTTGGAGGATTCTCTTTTTTTTATTTTTACTTTCAGGTCATTGAACAGATCCTAATGGAGTCATGCTATTACTATTCTTCCTAGATGTCTGATATTTAGCAATGCAGTGATAATTGGAAATTGAAACCGACTCCCAAGTTGTGAACATGAGTAACATGTGGTAGACATATGCCTTCAATCTCAGAAGCAGATATATATCTCACTATTTATTCTGGGAACTTTTCCCCACATTCTAGCATCATCTGGTTTCAAGGGGTCTCCTTGCAATTGGGTACAACGGAATGTGCAGCAGAATAGCAGATCAGGAACAAAATCTACATATCTCAGGACCTGATTCTGCTACCCTTATTCTAGAAATAGTCCCATTGACTTCATTGGGACTAATGGATTTAGGTGCTACTCGACACAAGTGAGAATATCAGAAGTAGAGCCTATCAAAATAAATACAATTAATTACATAAAATTATTGGTTTTGTTGCAGTTTCTTATATGATTGCTGAACTATCTATGTCAGTACAATTCTTTGGGTATATCATAAACAGGCAAAGATGGGACACATATGAACAACACATGCATCGGATAGCTGTTCAGCTCAACAGCTGCATCGTGCATACTTTCATGCATGTGGTCCAGACAGTCTGTAGGCATTTGAAAGATGAGTATTGCAATGACATGGTGGTGGGCTTTTTATTTCTATTCTTTCACAAAATACTATTAGCAGCAAACTAGTTCAGGTATCAACAGGACGAGCGGCCAATTGGAGATGCCAGTAGGCCTAGTGTGCCCCCTGACTCACGCCTCACAGCAGTGTCCTGGTAGCTGGTACCTCAATACAGAGATGATCATAATGATCACTACCTTCATTGTCCCAAATTACCACAAGCCATATACATCAGAGCAACATGATAACAACTAACAGATCCCAGTAACAATATTGTTCACATATTAATGAGTTTACTCAGCTCTGCTGGGTTCACACCACACATTAAGAGAGGCCTCTATATATACCTCAGCATGGAAAATAGGGCCAGGAACTCCACTGACTCCCTGAATGCCTTTCTAGTAATCTCTCTACCTCCATCGGGCAAGTTCATCAGGGTGTTAGAATTAATTAGTTAAGATTTGCATGGAGTTGTGAAGCCATAAAGATACGCTCACAATCATTGGCCAATATGAGCCCACCTAATGAAACACAAGCCCACACTGCTGAATGTGTGATTCAGTGATTGCATGAAGGCACAAAACATGAGGCTACATTTTGTAGGTTGTGGAGAGGAGCAATGGGGAAGGGGGACACGGAGGACAGAGAGAAGGAAGTGACATCAAGATGGGAGAGGATGAAGAATGTGAAAAAAAGATTTTGCTGAAATAAAAATATACTGTTGGAAGCAGTGGCAGGATTTGGACAGAACCTGATTGCTATGGGGCAAAAGGGAATCAGGGAAGGGTTGAAGATGACACCCAAGTTACAGTTCTTGTCAACAGAGAGTGGGGAGCAGAGGAGCTGATTTCAGAGAATGAACAAGAAGTTCTAATTTAGCCACGTGAACTTAATCAGTTAAATTTTGTCTGTGTTTAGGAAGGAACAGAGTCATTAGCCAAGAGGCCCACAAGATCCTGAAGTGTTCCTGGGGTACCACTTTAGCAATCTCTGATGTATTAATTTAGATGGAATATATGGGTCCAAAGTGTAAAAAAGTATTAACATGATCCTGACTCTAGCCAATGTTAAACAGCTTTAAACAAAGAAGGTAGAAGGTATTCAGAAGTATACAGAGATTTCATCCTGCTAATTAGTACCATGGTAAACACACCATTATTTTAAATCTTTTATTAAAAATACAGAAAAGAAGGAAAAACAGTTAAAGCATTTGAAAGGTAAAGTCTGATTGATAGAAGGATTTTGTTTTAACACCATTCCTTTTCACCTTTCACCTTCCAATTAACTGGAGGGAGGTTTTAGAAGGCACCTCTCTCTATACCCTTTGGTTAACAGTTTGTAGATGGTAATAGGGCGGACAGGAGAGGAGAGATTAATTGAGTTGGACGGTTGGGGCATGTCTACACAGCAACATTAATTTGAAATAACTAGTGTTATTTCGAAATAACTTAGTCTGTGCCTATACAGCAGGCAGTTATTTTGAAATAATGTTGAAATACTGTCAAGGTGGAGGCCTTCTTACTCTGACTCCTGTAACCCTCATTGCATGAGGAGTAAGGGAAGTCGAAGGAAGAGTGCTCTATTTCGAAATAAGTGCTATGTAGACACTCCCAACTTCGAAATGAGCTACACAATTGATGTAGTTCAATTTGTATAGCTTATTTCGAGTTAAGCTCTACTGTGTAGATGCACCCTTGATGAGCTGTTGATATTTCTGTTTTATTAAAATTTAATAATATTTATTGAAAAAAAACCACTATCACCACCACTACCCAAACAAGAGAAATACACAGAAAAGAGCAGAAAAAAATAACAGTAAAGATTGAAAATATCTCTGGCATTGTCCTTTAGCTCCCAGACTAGCAAACTTGTACCAGTATTGGGATGTTTAGGGCATTGCATATACCTACCTCTTTCTTGTTACTGGCTTACTGTAGTGTTGCAAAATATAGTCTTGGCCCACTAAGCCAGACTCTAATTAGATAGAAGGAGGAGCAATAGGAGGGGTTAAGGAAAGAGAAGATAGGGAAGGAAAAGAACACATCGGGAAGTGGGGGGGTGCAGGCTCACATTCCAGGCGGTATTGTGGATTTAGCTGGAGCCAGAGCCAGTGATGCTATCATCTGAGTCCCTCTTTATGGTCCTGTTTGATAAGGACGTTTTTTAGGACTAGGCTGGAAAAGATCCACAATCCCAGAAGTTGGTGGATGTGGCAGCCACAATGATTGCTGCAGCAGTTGTTGGTAGACAGCTGGGGGGGGGTTGTTTGTTTTTTTGCCAGTTTCTTCCCCTCCAAAATTTGCTTTTATTTCTCAGAATCCCAAAGAGGAGTGTTGGGTGTAATAGTTTATTCTTATATTCTTTTCTTTGCCAATTCAATCTACTTTTTGACACATCAATTGTGGTTCATGGATTTTTGGTTTTACATTGTTTATGTTTATCAGACATGTTTTTAACACAGTTTATGAATTATATTAGTAGGACATTTTGTTTGGACTAATGTGCTAGCTCTGGTTTTGTATTTTTTACATTTAAAAAGACAACATTGCTTAACAGGTAAATGTGACAATTTTTGAAATTTTACTTACTGTTTACCATTGAGCTTACACTTCAGATAAACTTGTAAGTCCAATTATGACATGTCTCAGGACTACTGAGTTAGGGTTGGGGTGAGAGAAGAGACAGTATTAGAAGAACTCATTGAATTGATCTTATTCTGGGTGAGGGTAACATAAAAAGCTTCCTGTTCTTCTTTCCTATTCAAGAAACCTTGAACCAAGGACATGCACAGAACACAAAGAGGAAACAAAGGCAAAAACTGCTGCACAAACTCTGATCATGGACAGGGGGAGCAGAGAATCTCTTATCTAGATCCATTATACCCAGGCCCAATATTTGAAATGCTACCTTGCTTGTGCACATAGGAAATGGCTGGATTTCAGGCTTAGACTAATAAAAATCACTAATAGAAAAGACCTATTGGAGTCATTTATTTGTCCTCCTGTCAATGCAGGATTGTTCCCTATAGTACATTCTTGAGTGCTTGAGTGCTTAATCTAGCTTTAAATCATTCTGATAATGGGGGTACTTCCAATACTCCTTGTAAGGCTTTTCCAGTTTCAGTGACCTGGCTGTAAAGATATTTTTCTTAGTATTCATCTAAATGTTCTTTTGCTTAATTTCTATCCATTTTTCCTAGTTATATCCACCTTACTTCTCCCCCCTTCTTTGTTTTTTTCACTCTTCAGATTCAGAGAGATGGAGTGCATTTTTTCATCTTGATTTGCATTGAAGACCTTTTAGAAATGTGAACTGTACATTGCAACCTCTATTACCATCTATTACTAAGTATTGATGCAGACACACAGTCCTTGAACAAAGCTATATCACACATTTCTATGTCTGAAATTTTATGTTCCATAGGAAAGTATGTTTGTGTTTTGTTATCAATGAGAAACAGTGTTAGAACTGAGCTCTGGTTTCAAGGACAGTCACACATTACTAGAAAGGGTTAACTTTAAGACTTGCAGCACTGCTCAGTCCACTCTTAAACATGTAACATCTGGGTGTACGGAAGCCACATCAACAGACTCAACTCCTGCTACACCTGGACTCAGAAATCTATCTGTGAATCCACACATACTAGAAACTGTGCAAAATACTCTCTGATTGGGTAAGAAGAGAGAAGATGTTTCACTTTAGTCAGAAATGCAGACCGGTTCTCAAAATTCAAACCTTCCACTTAAGTTCCTGCTGGGACTTCACAGAGTACTTGCTTTCTTTCATGCTAGATTTGTTTCAATGACCTTATTATAGAACCTGGGTTTTATATCTCAATGCCTATTACTGTATTTTTTTATTTGTCACAATGAAAACATTCATTAAAGCTGTTATTAAATAGCTGAGTGTGAATCCTGGGAGTGAATAAAATTCATTTATTGAATGAGCCGGACCTGAAGCTACAAAAGCATGCAGAGCAGTGGAACTATAAAACGCTTGATGCACGTGGATATGGAAAAATGTTACAAGATGCAGCTGCAGTTCCCTTCCAAAATCAACCAATAATTGAAGGGCTCAGTGGCCCTATTTAGAGACCTCAGGAGCAGTGCGGTGCCTTGGAAAGAATTCTGCCTTGTGGATGCAGAGGAAAGAAGTTCACTAATTGTAGCTTGCTATCCCACCCCACACACTGTTAGCTCTGTTCCCCAGAGTAGATGGCAGGGCCTTCAACCACTTCCTTCTTGCTCCCTTTTGGGGCTGAAGTGGGAAGGTAACAGGATCTATTCACCCTGAGCCCAAGGAAAGCAATAATTGGGCACCCACATAGGCCATGCAAAGTTCCCTGTGCTTTTCACCCCACTCAACACACACATAACCTCCAGATACAATCTGCTTCTAATTATCAATATGATTTTATTACATTAATTTAATTATTTTGCTTTATCTTAGCTGGAATTTAGTTATTCTTTCCTCTCTTTCTATTGTTTAGGCCAAAATTCAGATCCAGATCTATAGTAGATTCAGATATTTTATCTTGTTGACTTCTTTAGTACATACATTGAATAAGGGAGCAATTATGTCATGTACTAAGGATAGATTCTGCTCTTTATTACACCAATATAAATACAGAGTAAGCAGCTTCACTTACTTCAGTGAAGCTATTGCAGATTTATAGCTGGGATAGCAAACAACAAAGTTTGGCTGTTTCTGACTCCACAGATATATATGCTATTTAAATATTGAGTCTATTGTTGATTAAATATGCACACAAATACAACAAGCCATCAGTCAAAGAAATCACATTTGCTCTGCTGCTACGGTATAAACCAAAATCATGAAAAGAAAATGCATTCCCCAGATATATTGAATAATACAACTTCAGTAGAAAGCATTGCTTTACATTATTTTAATGTGATTAGTGCCTGTGAAAGGTACCAGATTTACTGATTGGAAACTGGTGTCCTCTATTTATCCAGAAAACAAAGTACAAAAGCCAGCTTTCCTTGCAGTGCTCTACCCATATGCCTGGAGTATGACCTGCTAGTATCACCTCTGAGGATGAAAGTGTAGTCCAGCCTCCATCTTCATTCACTCATTGATGATTTTACCAACAAGAATCTCAGTTGTCTGGGATGATTATTAGAAACAAGACTAAGTACACGAACGACCCAGAAGTAAGGACTTTCGGTTACTACCAAGCTCTGCTGGTTTAAACTGATGATGAAATAGAAGTGAAAGGATTTGAAAGTATTGTTAAAAAGGATAAGGTTAGTAGTGAAATATTCAGTGGTTATCTATGAGACAAAAAAAAAAAATTCTTACTGATGGCAGTAGTTTAATCTATTATGTGCTTATAAACTTCCAGGCCTGGAAGAGGGAGAGACAATTTTGATCACTTTCTACAATTGTCTAATCAGAGATGAACACAGCCTCATCTCTTTCCTTTAACTTATGATAAGGAATCTTTGTCTTGCTTATGCCTATTCAGCCTCCTTTAAATATTTAATCCAATGGACGTAGATTCTCTCTATGATCTATCTGAAAAGCTCTATTCTGAAGCATGGGATAGATAGTTCATAAAATATTTCAATAATCCCAGACAACACAAACATTTAGCATTTCATTAGTAACAACAGTAAGTTCTGTTCATGTTCTGTGCCACTGACTTACTGTGTGGCCCTGGGCAACTACCTAATGGCCTAATTTTCCAAAGGGCTAAGCAGTCACATTGACTTCTAAATGGGCTTGTGGGAGAGCTTTTGAAAATGAACCACTTAGCGGAGGGGTCAATTTTTTTTCCTAAAATTTGAATTTTGATGAGAAAAGGAATACATATTTTATTAAAAAATGCTTGTGAAAATTTTTTTTCCAATGTCTGAGTGGCCGTTGTTCTTAGCACTTGTGTACCTCAGTTTTCCTCATCAGAGGCTAAATTCCACCACTACTACTAAATTGTAATACCTGTGAACAGTACACTGACTTCACACCAGAATTCACCATTACTGAAGATGGCAGAATAGAGTCTTAAATATTGAGGATATACCATTATTTAATTCCCAGGGGTGTTGAGGGATTGAATTAATGAAAGGCTTTTAGGTCCTTTAGAATCCTCAAATCTAGGGCAGTATGTTTTGTGTAGAACCAACATGGGACGCTGATGATGGATGATGATGCAAAGTATTATTTTATTTCCCTGTAAAAATTGAATATGTCTTTGAAACTCTCTTCCCCATCTGTACGTTCTCCTGGATTCCTAACACACAAAGGTTATAAAAAAGCCCGCATTTAGCACATTATCATTTCCCAATCTCTATTCAGCCATAGAGCAGACAGGATAACTTTAACAACCATTTTCAGCCCCCCACACTGAAGGTTCAAACATTGCCAAGGAGTAGTTATGCTCTGACTCTTAATTAAAGTAAACACTATTAAAACATTTCCATTATGATAGCTTTAACCTCCATAACATTCTGACCACATTCAAATGAGCATGGAATGAATTTTACCTTGTGGAGGGAGCTTGCAGTATAAAATTTTGCCAGTATAACGGCTGCCAATAAAAAAAAATATTGTGATTTTCATTACACCATACTCATTTATCACTGAGAAATGCAAGGATGAGATCTTCCATACAAGTTCAGACACATGCCCTTGAGAGCTAAAGAATGACTTTTCAATGCAATTCCAAATGCTAATATCCCCACAGGAATGCAGATCCAACAGAACATACTACAGTGTATCACATTCACCTCAGTGAGTGAACACCATGCATCAGTGTGGCCTGATACTATGATTTGCTACTTTGGAGCTATGCTGCATAATCAGTTATATAGGCAATTCTTTCTTTAAGCCTTTGCCCGATTGGATTTGACATGGGGAAACATTTCCATTTTTAAAAGAAATGTGAGTGTGTGTGTGCATACTTACACACACGCACACGCATGCACACACACACATGCAAGGCAAGTAAGCAAAAACAACGCTTGTGTTTTTAAACAACTATTATAACAGAGAAAGAGAGAAAACAGACATTATGGCTTCAGAATAATGAGCAGAAGACAGATACTATGCTCTACCCACACAGTTCTAGAAATCCACCCCTGAACTATTGTGCTCATTCTGGCCACTTCATTACCAGGAGGCTGTTGACAAGTTGGAAGGACTTTAGGAAAAGAATCCAGGGGCTGGTTATGTTTCATTTGTCCATTTTGTTGCCAGAGAGCCAGCACTAAGGCTATGTCTAGACTACAGGCTTCTTTCGGAAGAAGCTTTTTTCAGAAGGGATCTTCCCAAAAAAAACTTCTTCCGAAAGAGAGTGTCCATACAGCAAAAGTGCATCAAAGAAGTGATCTGCTTTTTTGAAAGAGAATGTCCAGACTGAATGGACGCTAACTTGCACGTAAGCTGTGATTGCTATAGATGTCATGGCCACCAGGGCACCTGTGCTTTTTCCTTTTTCCTCTTCTTCCAAAAGAACGCCCTCTTCCCAGTCCACACACGCCTTTTTGCGAAAGAGCTCTTTCGGAAAAAGACTTATTCCTCGAAGAATGAGGATTACCAATGCTGGAAAAAACCCTCTGTTCTTTCGATTTTCTTGTGGAAGAATACAATTGCAGTGTGGATGTTCCTCAAGTTTTTTCAGAAAAACTGTCGTTTTTCCAACAAAACTCTGTAGTGTAGATATACCCGTAGATTTAATCTCAAGTTACTGATAATGGAAAAGGAAAGGAGCGAAGTATGGGGACCCAGCCATAAATGACAGTCTGCCTCATGGTTCTGTGGCAACTTGCAAGCTTCACCACACACAGCTTTGGTAATCCACTTCAACTGTGAGCACACATCCCACTGTTTCAGTCCTATGTCTTGCAAAATGCCAAAGATATTGAATTGCTTCAGAATGCATCATGGTTTGGTAAGGTAGGCAGCAGTGTAGTTGGGATGAAGCTGAGACTGCATCACTCATTTCATTTCATTTGTTGAAGGATCTGATCCTTCAAACATGTATGCATTGCTTGTGCTTAACATTAAGCACTCATGTAATTACATTGAATGGGGCTATTCAGATATTTAACATTAAACATGTGCATATGTATTTCTAGGATTGATACTTAAATGACCTAGAAAGTAGCAACACACACACACACACACACACACACACACACACACACACACACACACACTCTCCAAAGCAGATTATAGACCTAAAAGTTTCCAGATTCTTAATGAATTCAATGGGTGTTGGATCAGGTCCTAGCATATTATCATCATCCAGCCTTCAATGTAATGATATAATCTAAAATCATGCTCATGTAACTTTTATTAGAGGGAAAAATGTGGTCTACTGGATTAAATACAAGGCTAGGAGCAATAGTAGTATTACCTCACTGCTAACCAAACAGCTATTTTTTTACTCTCTGTTGTGTGAAACTTATGTTTCACTAGTCTGAAGCAGGGCAAATCATTTTTGTATTTCAAGAATAATAAATAACAGCTTTAAAACAAATTGTAGCAACAAAATTATCAAATGAGGGTATGCTCAAAAACCTTTTGATGTGAATGGAACAACGTGAATCAATGTCAATAGAACCAGGGCCTTAAGAGAAGAAAATGTTGCTATATAAGTCTTCAGAGGTCACTGCAAGATCACTACTTCTTCTTCTTCTTCTTCTTCTTCTTTTTTTAAGTTCCTAACCAAATATCATAGTCCATGGGAGGACAATAATGTTTATCTTAATATAGATTTTAGGACTTCCCCCCCACCCAAGGTTCAGACTTGTTCCGGTAAATTACAGAATACAACGGAAGCTGCAATAATAGTTGAAGTGGAAATGAAAAAAAAACCCCTTAATTTTCTCAAAGTACAAACAAAGATCAGTAAAAACAGTATGTTTTTCATCTATATGAAAGATTTCAAATAGGTAGTAAATGCAGAGCTGAATACATTGCAAGAAATCATTCATTTGCTGATTTTGATACCTTTTCTCTTTGTGAATTGTCCGGGATTAGTATGTGATTTTCTCAAATTCATTTGTCCTTATTGCTTCATTAACAAGGTTCTGTGAATAATTCTTGGTCTGTAGAAAATTTTGAGCTGTGTTTATTGGAAATATGGTTTATATGGTTTTGTTATCTGATTGGATATGTGTAATTCTCAGAATCTGGTTTCCAGTATGAACACACAATTATGAGTTAAAAATTCACTTGTGGCATAATATAATGTGGGCCAAGTTAACTGCCACTGAAACCAATGAAAAGCCATTCACTTTGGTTGGAGTTGGATTGGAATCATATTCTTGAATATTCACTTAAAACTTAAAAGCTTCATCCAAACATACTGTCTTTAAATGCATTCTCCGGACTATTTGCCAAAAAGAAATGTTGGCAGACAGATATTGAATGGGTGTTCATTATTGTCTGTCTGTCTGTCTATTTATTTATTTATTTATAAATAAAACTACATTAACATTGTTCTTGTGAGGTCAGAATCCAGGTTGTTTGTTATTTTGTGCTTTCTTTCAGGCTTTCTTTCTTTCTTAAGCTACAGCACTATAATATTTTAATAAGCTATTTTTCTCCTGTACATAATTGTTATATATTTGCAACCTTAACTAAAGCTTAATGAAGTTTTATTTATGGGAATTACTTTAGTTTCTAGATTAATGTTGTCCAAGGAAATATTGGTACTTCTGCCATGTGGAACTAATTATTCTCCTCCAACTATGTAAATAATGCTATACTCAAGATGACAACCATGTTAATGATCAGATCTTAATCTCATCTTCTGCTTGCTAGAATTGTACTAAAGTTTCTTCAAAGCTACACCTGTAGATTTCTCACATCCTTTAGTCCAGATAGGTCAGCTCCAGTCTTTAAGAAGCTGTTATGGAATAGCCCATGTATTTCTTGAAGCAAGTTCATGGAGTACTGAGAGGTTTAAGAGTTCAGAATGAATGTCTTAAAAATTTTCAAGGAACTATTCCCCAAAGACTCAAATGTGGACCTTCATCTAGAAAACAGATAAATAAAACAAATATAATATTAATAAATGAGTGGGTCAAATTCTGCTATGAGTTACACCACTATAAATCTGGAGTAATACAATTGACTCCAATGGAATAACCCTGAATTTACAGAGCATAATTTAGAGTCTAATTTGCCTAGGATGTTCCAAAAATGTAAAAAGAATTTTTTTTTAAGTGACAAATGTCTCATTTTTAAACTTGCAGTTAATCAGAAATTTTCTCCAAAAGTTATCTTCTGGAAACAACTATTGTATTTCTGATGAAGTGGAATTTTAGGAGTGTGGCAAATGATCAATAGATGGAGAGCGACACAGATAGAGAGAAAAACTATTATACTCATCCATAAATTAATAGATTTTAATTCTAGAAAGTGTGGTCATTTTATCTTACCAATTTCATCACATAAGACAAATAATGTCACTCAGTTATTCTTAAAATGTTACTCAGTTATTCTTTCCTATTCTGCACATCAACAGTATTAAACCCAATAGATTGTGACTGAATTGAAGCATATATATTTGAAAGACACACATCTATTACAAAAACTGGGAAAGCGGCGAGGAGTCCTGTGGCACCTTATAGACTAACTGAAGTGTAGGAGCATAAGCTTTCGTGGGCAAAGACCCACTTTGTCAGCTGTGGGCTTTCGTCTTTGCCCACGAAAGCTTATGCTCCTACACTTCAGTAAGTCTACAAGGTGCCACAGGACTCCTCGCCGCTTTTTGCAGATTCAGACTAACACGGCTACCCCCTCTGATACTTAAAAACTGGGAAGAAAACCTTACTCTGAGAAATGCCTCACTGACTTAAAAGAGGAACGTGGAGCAAAGTGATCCTGGGTGGGAAAATTTCTCTCTCACAATGTGCTTCGAGCTATGCAGAATTCCACTAGTTGAGATCTAGCCCCTAGTTAACTTTGAGATTCAGTAGGAAACACCTTGCTGGATGAACACTAGTTCTTCAAGTCCACTAGCCCTTCATGTTAGTAATGCCCTCTAATTAATGCCTCAGAGAATGGTGATTAAATTAGAAAATGGCATCTG
Source organism: Rafetus swinhoei (assembly GCA_019425775.1). Taxonomy (NCBI): domain Eukaryota; kingdom Metazoa; phylum Chordata; order Testudines; family Trionychidae; genus Rafetus; species Rafetus swinhoei. The sequence continues at coordinate 109,400,807 of CM033446.1, forward strand.
GACAAATGGGCATTGCTGTTTGGGGAGGTAGAAATAATTCCTTCCTGACTCTTATGGTAATCATCATATGCCTTGCAATATGACGTTTAATTATCCCTATTTTAGCAAACATAAATACAATTGTTCATAAAATTACCATATTGGTAATAAAATTACCTACCTCTTTTTAAAATTCAGCTGGAGTATTTGACTCTGACCTTCTTTGGCAATGAATCCCACAGACTGATAACATGCAGAGTGAAGATTTATTCTCTCTCCTTTGTTTTACATTTACCTGCCATTAACTTCAAGTGACCCTCCTGTTGTGCTGGTGTTTTGAGACAACGTAGAAAGATGGACTGGCTACTTTTTTACTGTACCGTTCATAATCTTAAATATCTTCATTAAATCTTCTCTAATGCTTCTCATTCCAACATTAAGTAATCCTAGTTCTTGCAGTCTCTCCTACTGCTGAAATCCTACAATATATCTTCAGTGCCCTTCTCTGGAACTTTTCAATTTTAGCATTATTTTTAGCATCCCATTCCAAACTCAGTACTCCAAATCAAGGCCTTGTATTGCCCAATATTTTGGAAGGAAATCTTTATACTGATATGAAAGCACATACATTTCAATGTCTTTCTGAGATCCACTGATTCTGGTCATATACAAGTAAGGCTTAGATTATGCTTTGGTCTAGTGCTGTATGTATTCCATCTAATTTTCAGATGCAGAAGTCACTTGCATATGTAAGGACTAAAAGGATCAAAAGGACAAAGAGCAGAATTTCAGAATTATTTAGCCATCTGAAATAGGTGCCTAGTAGGGTTTAACAGGGGCAGTTAAGTGTCTAATCTAACTCACTGAAAATGCCTCAGAGTATCTATCAATATTTTATGATGGAGATTGCCTATCTCCTAGAACAGGAAGGGACCTTGAAAGGTCATTGAGTCTAGTCCCCTGCCTTCACAGCAGGACCAAGTACCATCCCTGACAAATTTTTATCCCAAATCCCTAAATGGCCTCCACAAGGATTGAACTCACAACCCTGGGTTTAGCAAGCCAATGCTCAAACCACTGAGCTATCCTCCCCCCATTTCAAGTAGCCTAAAACATTTGAAAATTTGTCCTCAAAGGCACTTAATTCCTATAAAATATGCCAGGAAGGCTATGTTTAATTATAACTTTGCAGAACACAGCGTTAATGGACTTTTATAAGTTCTCTAGCAAAACTGATACATGGCCATGCTTCTTAGCGGCCTCTCAATAGCTCCCTTAGGCTAGAAATAGGAATGAACTACAAAAATCAATTCAGAATCCAACCCAGTGCTGAAGGTCCCCAGAACTTAAGGTTATTTGTGCCTCATGTGGCATCCCGGTTGGAAACCTCGATGGGTTGTATTTCTAGAGCTGTATTTTCTATTACAGCATGTTAATATGAGTATATCTTACTGTACACGTGTAGCATGTGTACAGTTCTTTCTTGTGCACTTGCCCCTCATCCTATGGATGATTAAGCACGTATGGAAGCAATTAGATCCCCGCATGTTCATGCCAAACTGTTGGTGACAGAATTCTTACAATGAGGCAGTAAAATTCAGGAACACTTTCTGTACATTAATATCTTATTGTAATAAAGGGTGAAATATTTTTTTTCTTGCTCTTCATGCCCCAATCATAAACTGTCTGAAGCACAACAGTTAACTTTGTGTGTATGAAGTAAATAGGGCAAAGAGAGACCCAATGAATCGTTGCAGTTAGAGGCTTATTGTGTGGGGGTGGGTGAAGGAAGAAACTCACTTTTGATCAATGTGATAATCAATGACATACTGCATCTTGTTCCTGCCTGACTCAGTTTATTTCTCCACACACTGAGGGTTTCACTGACTCTTCCCCCACTCTCAGTCCTTTGCTAGACAACTGGAAATTCTATTTTTTTATTATAGATGCATTTTCAAAACAGACAATCATCAAAGAAGCCTGCAATTTAACTGGGAATGGAATGTTTAGAGACGCAGTTTGTTTAGTGATGATAGTTAATTTTCTCCATACCAGGCTGACTCCATACATGATCCCATGATTCTACAGGCCAGCCAGCAACATGGGAAAAGCCCAGCCAAGGATCGTATGTTCTGTGTTAGACTTGTATTTCTTCTAATCTGCAACCCAAGCACTCTGTGTAGCAACCATAATGTATGTTTCTGTCTTCTGTCTCAATACCCCATGTTATTGTAAAAGTTTGGAGGTTCGCAAAGCAATAACTGTTTGGGGGAATCCTCGGAAAGGTGGTGTTTTCTACTTGGAACAACTTTTGCGGCTTAATATGGCAGTAGCAGCAGCAGCAAACATAATTGATATTTTTGTAAGAGGGCTATGTTGAAGCTACAGGGGTTTACAGGTTCATGCCCATCCTCATCTTTTCAGGAAATGAACTCCGAATTTGTATGCTGGTTAAGAAGGTGCTGAGTCTCCTACACACACAGGTATGAGGTTGCCAGTGTCATTGTACTGGTTCTACATAGCTATTATAGGACTTGCCCTGCTAATGACAGATGTACCTTGGGGCAAAGCTGAAAGGAGGTTGTACACATCACTTTGAATTCTGGAAGGAATATACAGAAGAAAGCAATTTTTATATAATATTGTTTTTATTAAAATACCTTTTTATGCTGACTTTCTCAAAATGCTTTACAAAGACACCATATTTTTATTTTCTCTGTTTGACAAATGGGGAAGTGATGTGCAAAAAGTTTAAAAGTAAAACTTGTCCAGGGTCACACCAGAAAGTAGAAACTGGGAGGTATTTAAGAGAAATGATTTGTATTACTTTGAATACTTCCAAGCTTCTGGCTATCCTGCCAGCACTTTGCTGAAAAATGATCTTTTGACAGTAGCAGGGACTGGAAGAGACTAGGCTCAGGTATTTTAATTTGTATAATTTATACAAAACTATTTTATTTTAAACATGAATTCTTCCCTTGGATATCCATACACACTATTTAGAGAAATCAGTGGGAACAAGTAACTGGGGGTATGTCTACATTACAACATTATTTAGAAATAACTAGCGCTATTCCGAAATAAGTGAGGCTACGTCTAGACTACAAAGATAAATCAGAAAAAGAAATGCAATTTATAGTACGCAAATTGTGTATCTTTTTCTGATTTACTACTGAAAAAGGCTTTTCTAAAATTTGGCACAACTACATGGGGCAAAATTTTGGAAAAAAACCCTCTTTTGGAACATCTCTTCTTCCTCATAAAATGAGGTTTATGGGGATGCCGAAAAAACGCGTCTGCTTTTCTGACATTTTTTTTCAGAAAGCGAACACGTTCCTCGGACGCAGCAGAGCTTTTCCGGGATACCTCTGGCATCCCGGAAAAGCTCTTCAGTCTAGACTTACCCTTAGTCTGCATCTACACAGCAGGCAGTTATTTCAAAATAGTGTCAAAATACTGTCAAGCTGGAGGACTTCTTACTCTGACTCCTGTAACCCTCATTGAGTAAGGGAAGTCGGAGGAAGAGTGCTCTGTTTCAAAGTAAGTACTGTGTAGATGCTCCCAATTTTGAAATAAGCTATTTTGAAATAAGATACGCAATTCACGTAGCTCAATTTGCGTAGCTTATTTTGAGTTAAGTCCTGCAGTGTAGACACACCCTTGGTGGCTGGACTTTGCAGTTGATTCATGCTGCTTGAAAAGGTTAGAACCCTGCCTAAATCTGCTGTGTTAAATTTTGTTGCACCTGCTTGCAGAGCTCTTGAGGTGGAAAGAATTATGTTTTGTAATTAACTTTTGATTTTCTTTTTTTTTCTGAATATACTGTGGCTAAGTAGAACGTGCACCGGCCTACTACTCAAGATAACTGGGTTCTAGTCCCTGATGCTGACAGTGGTAATGTTGGGTATGTTTCTTCCCTTTTCAATAGAAGAATGAGGCCTTTTTTCGAAAAGTGCTTGAGGTTAAAAAATGAAAAGCACTATATAACCGGGAGTTATGCTCAAACAAGGAGTGAACTACATCTTTAATGAATGAAAAAGTCAGAAATCCAGACCAAAGAGGCTGCCCTCATCAGTAAACTCAAGATTGAATTTTTATTAAAAATTAATACAGGAAAAAAATCCTCTGAATTTAAGTTGTCAGAAAACCCTTCACTGGCATCTTATGTCTTGTATATGTTGCGCTGTGCCATTTCAGTGGAATGTAAGATTTCATTTACTATCAGCCATTTTCTGCAGTCATTACACAACCAAGACCTCTTACGATCTTGAATCTTAGCTGCATTACTACTGCAGAGTCTGGCTTCATATGTGCTGTACTGATGATCTCAAATTAAAGGAGTTAAAGAATGCCATGGTAATCTGAACACATCATTTTTCTTGCCCATATTATTTTGGTGTTAATTTTAACTTCCCTATATAAATAATTTATATAAATAATTTATCTATAAATGTGTGTGTAACATATTAGAGCTAGAGGAATATATACACACATGTATAGCTATAGAGATGGACACATACACACACACACATACACACACCCTTTTATTCTTAAACACAAGAAAGATCATGTGATGGCAGCAGGCCAATGCATTGTATATCATTACTACAAATAATTTCCATTAGTGAGAAAATGGCTTATAAGTCATATGAAGCAGAGCCTCAAGTGAGTCATGAAGGTAATTCTCCCTTAGTTATTATCACTCTGCTCAACTGGCTTTTGATAAATGTAGTCCTTTAGCTTTTTTATTAGACATCTACTAGTGAGGAGCTTAGAACCTTGACATTCCTTTAAAGACACTCCATGTCAAGGGTTAATTTGAATTTCAGTATGTTATGGATTGTATGAAGTTTGCATGGAATTTTCAAACTCTGGGAAAGGGAAAGATGTAAAAGTTTGCGTGCACTTGTGGCTTCTCTATTTACTCTAGTGTAAATCAACGGTAACCCCTTGGAGATCAATTGAGTCTCGTTGGAGTAAAACAGGTGGAAGTGAGAAGACACTCAGACCTGTGATTTTATATCTCCCATAGCTTTCACTAGCAGCAAATTTACCTCACATGCAACTAACTCTGTGTGGGACACTACAGTAGTCATACTTGCTAATTTCAAAGCATAATAGATCTAACTGCCATTTAAACAATATGAGATCTTAAACAGTCCCCACCACATCTGCCTATATATGAGAATTGGTATGAAAGACTGTTGCTGACAAGACCCATGAAAGTAAAGATCTTAAGGGCCCTGTATAGCACCAGAGTCCTTTGATGGAATTACTGTACAACTTTGTGTAGTCTGCATGCTTTCAGAGTATTGTTATACCAAAACCACACACAAAACATGCAACAGCTATAAAACAAAATAACATCTGCTCTTTCCCCTGTAAACATTACCTGCCTGTTATGCTGATCTCCTTGTGTGAAGCACTCTCTATGCGCTAATTTAGTGATTGCAATCTCTAAACACAGGTAACAAAAGTTTGTTGTGGCATGGGTTTTTTTTTGGTTTGGTGGGCTTTTTTTATTATTTTTTTTATTTTTGTCTGGTAACACTAAAAGGTTGTGAGACTGAGTAATAGCCTAAGGGTGGAAATTCTATAGTAAATGACTAGACTTTAATCCCTTTTGTAAGTGCATTTCTGCGGAAACTATTGTATTATTATAGTGCCATGTACAAAGGAAGTAGAGCACTGCTGGTCCAGCAGTGATAGCTACTCCTTAGATGGTATTACCATAAAGCCATTTTGTCAATCTATGTTATTAATTTTTTTCCCTGAAAAGGATCCCTTTTTTCCTCAAAAAACCTATAGTGTTTTGAGTAAGATATCTTTGACCATTGTTCTCATCTACCATTGAACATATACAATTATATTGTGCAAGCATTCCTCAAAATCCTATATAAAATCAAAAGCAACCATTCAGAACTGATAAATAGTTCAGTATCAATCATATTTATTCATTTATTCTGTTCATATTATATGCGCTTAAACATACAGGCTAGTCTTAAGAGATATATTTTATCAGCTACAGAAATGACCCCTAGCTATCAAGTAAGTACATGATCCAAAATCCATTGAACTCAATGGAAATTTCCCCACTAACTTGGATGGGCTTTGGCTCAACTCTACAATACTGCCTCTCATAGGATTTCTTTCCTCACTGTTACGTTATCCTTTTAGTCTATGGTTGGATCATTCATGACCTGATTCTGGATAGCTTACTTGAGACGATAGAAGTACTCAGTTCAAAATCCCACTTGATGTAATGCTCACTTTTCGGTCTGGTTTAACTCTTCAGACACATTGTAACACAGAGACACCATTCTACTCTATGATAATAATCAGGCACATTCTATTAGGGAGACCTTAGTTACTTTGATTTTGTGAGAGCAGATGGGGTGTGTCTTTTTGGCCAGGTCTACACAAGGGGGCAATGTCTCACTAAGGTAAGCAACTCCAGCTACATAAGTTGATGTACCTTAAATTGAGTTGCCCCGGCATCTCCACAGCTGGGGATCGACAGGAGAAACTCTCCCATTAACTCCCCCCTTATGCTTCTTGATCCAGTGGAGGAATGGAGTTGAGAGAGTGTGATCTGCAGTTGATTTAGTGGATCTTTACTAGACCTACTAAATCAACCCCTGAGAGATTGATCCCTCTCGCGCCGATCTCCTGATAAGCGTAGACAAGGCCTTTTGAATGGGAAGTACTTTTCAAGAAGTAATTCCAGGAGGAAGTTTTGGGATGCCACTGCATTCTTGCCTGGGGGGGGGGGGGGAGGGGAGGAGAGTGAGTGAGAGGGATTACTTTGTTATAGTAACTGCAAAAACCAGAATGGAACTGGCTTTGTATGCTCTTTCAGGAATAAACATACATGGTTCTTTTGTTTATGAGCTTCTGCTGATCCATTATTCTAGGGACTGTGATTGCTTATGCAAACCTGTGCAAAATGCAAAGCCACTTCCCAACAGACATATTGACTTCAGTTAACTCTATAGGGTATGTCTACACTTGCAGCCTAATTCGAAATAGGGCTGCAAATGTAGACATTTGAAATTGCAAATCAAGCCTGGGATTTAAATATCCCCGCGCTTGATTTGCATCTTCCAGGCTGGGCGCCATTTCTGAAACTGACAAGCCCAGAATAACTGCCCGCGTCTACACGCGGCAGTGAAATGGGCATTCAAAATAAAGCCCTAGTTCGAAATACCTGTTAAACCTCATTGCAGGAGGAACAACAGGTATTTCGAACTAGGGCTTTATTTCGAATGCCCGTTTCACTGCCGCGTGTAGATGCGGGCAGTTATTCCGGGCTTGTCAATTTCAAAAAATGGCGCCCGTCCGGGAAGATGCAAATCAAGCGTGGGATATTTAAATCCCGGGGCTTGATCTGCAATTTTGAATGCCTACATTTGCAGCCCTATTTCGAATGAGGCTGCAAGTGTAGACATACCCTAAGTGTTTAAGTGCCTATGTGGATGCTGGCCTACATTGTTACAAGGTCAACTTTGAATTCAGATCACACATTTAGGATTTCAAGGAGCAGAAATGTTATCAAGTATTGATTTGAAAACAATGACAATTATGGGAATACTGGACAGATTTGTCTTCCATTGGAAACAAAAGGATATCAGAAGGTGAACTGCAGTTTGCTCTAGTCAAATATGAATATCTTGTAGCTTTACTTCCAGCAAGGGAATGGAGCAGACCTAGTTCAATGGTCTGGAGTCAACACAATATTCAAGGAATAATCAGAGGTCAGACCCTAAGATAGTTGAGCATTTGCCAAGAACTCATAATTCCCACTGAAGTCAACGTGAGTTGCATGTGCGGATCAACTCCTTGGATCCAAGCCATTGTTTGTTATCCTACTACTTCATAGCTATTTTATGAGGATCTGGAGTAAACAAAGGCACAGGGGATTTGAATTGATAGGGAAGCTGATTTTGTATTGAAGGAGGAACTTGTTTTCAGACAAAAGGCAGCAACCTGAAGCGACGGGGAAAGGAAGATATGATGAGGAGTTGCAGGAGAAAGAGGCAACGCCAAGGTGCACAGTTTCAACAGTGAATGTGTGTTCTAATGAATAGGTGGATTCCTACAGGGATTTATCTGATTGGTGGTTCATTACTCATTTTCTCTCTTCATCCATTTTGACAATAAATTTAATAAGCTCTCTGAATCTCTTGTACTTGTTAAAGTTTCATGCCATCATCAACATATTCTGAACTAGGACTTAAGTTTTGCCCACAGCAAATAATAGTTTCCATGTTTTCAATACCTTCGGGGAGTCTGAAAATTACTAATTGATGTTTTTTCCCTGCTTGAAATCATTACTGTACTTCGGACTTCGAAAAGTGTGGCTCAGTCAGCTAGTCATCAAGTGGGGAATTAATCTCCCTAGTGCCAACAGTAAATTCTCCAGTTCATTCAACAACCAGTTGAGCAAACTCCTCAATATTTAACAACATCAACTATAAACAAGCAATCTCTTTGCCTATTTTATTTTCTCAGGAGAGCTTACACCTTCCCTGTCAAAATATGTACATGTAGAACAGACAGTCAGCTGCTTCCCTTCTAATGATGAACTTTTTAGCATTGTAAAAGACAATGACTGCCATTGTCAGAAACATACTCAAAAAGCCCTATATGGTACACTGAGCAATAGTGCAAGGAGAGCAATGGCTGGTTTGGAACTACAAAATTCCAAAGAACTTGTCTGTTGTGATGTTTTTCTCTCTGGAGTGTTGGGTGCATAATATTTTTAGGTAGCTCCAACTACTGTATGATATTTAATCATCTCCACTGCCATGCAGTAATCACTTTTATTGCTTTATGCTAGTCAGCATATTCTTTGCACTTTAATATACATGAGGTTGAGGGAGGAATATTTTTCACTGAAGGCTTTAGGGAAAATTCTTTATTTATTAATTTTTTTAAAACAAACAAACAAAACCCCACTGTTATTCTTTATAAAATTGATGAAAATGATTGCTGTGGCCATATTTGTTCAAACAATAATCTAGTGTAATGACAACACTATCTCTCATTTCCACATTTCACCTGGAGAAGGAAACCATTTGATCTAGAAAGCTTGTGTACTACATCAGTCCACAGGAATATCTTTTATTCATGTGTATTAAAAATATGCAAGGAATTTGTGCAACTTGGGTAGGAAAAATATTTCACAAAAATGAAACAAACTTGTCCAGAGAAGCATTGCAGACTTGGAGTTTCTGGGGCTAATTTTTCAAAAGGTGTCTCACAATCCAGTTTCTGAAAATAAACAAAAAATGTAGTCTATGTAATTTTTTACATGTAGACTTTTTCATGCAAAGCTAAGATTTTCAAGTACAATTTTGATTATCCATATGTATAGCGCCAAGTACAATTGGGCCCAGATTCCCAATCATATTTTCTAGGTGCTACTATAAGTACAAAAAATGGAACTTAAGCATGCAAGTTGGGTAGTTCTCCTATCTAGCTACCCGTTTTGTGTGTGCTTATCCCAAGCTTGGTGTGCAGAAAAATGTGTCTGCCAATAATTTCTTTCACAAAATTATTCTGATAAAATAGAAATTTATGTTTTAAAGATTCCATTGGAAATTTTTATTGTTGATGTAAATGCCTACTGAACCATATCAGTTTTTCACCGGTGAAAAGCTATATGTCTTAAAATCCTTTGCATCACATTGCAACTAGCTTGCTATGTTGACAATTATGTAGCCATCAATTAAAAAGGGTTCAAGAAGTGATTTTAATAGCATTACCCTTCCTTTCATTTATATAGAAAAGATTCAGAAGAGACAATATATAAACACTCCCCAAAGGTATAATTTAGAATACCCAAAGAGATACTATAGGCTACTCAAAACCCACTGACCCCTTTTTGGTCGCTCTGACAGAGCATTTTGCTTGAGGCTAACATCTGACGTAATGTCAGATCATCCACTGGTGTGAATCTGTATAGCTTAACTGAATAGATAAAGGGGATGATTAGTGCACTACACTAGGGCTGCGTCTAGACTGGCATGATTTTCCGCAAATGCTTTTAACGGAAAAGTTTTTCCATTAAAAGCATTTGCGGAAAAGAGCATCTAGATTGGCATGGATGCTTTTGCGCAAAAGCAATTTTTGCGGAAAAGCATCCGTGCCAATCTAGACGCGGTTTTGCGCAAGAAAGCTCCGGTGGCCATTTTCGCCATCGGGGCTTTTTTGCGCAAAACAGTTTTTACCTGTCTACACTGGCCCTCTTGCGCAAATACATTTGCGCAAGAGGGCTTATCCCTGAGCAGGAGCATCATAGTATTTGCGCAAGAACACTGACAATCTTACATTAGATCGTCAGTGTTCTTGCGCAAATTCAAGCGGCCAGTGTAGACAGCTGGCAAGTTTTTATGCAAAAGCAACTGCTTTTGCGCAAAAACTTGCCAGTCTAGACGCACCCTAGGACTTTGAGGACCTGGATTCAAGTCTGGCTTTTGACATAGACTTCCTATGTGAAGGTGGGTAAGTAACTCTGCCTCTCTGATTCAGTTCCCCATTTGTAAAACAGGAATTACAAGGCTGTTCTGAGGATAAATATATTAAAGAAGATGAGATGCTCCAATACTTTGGTAACAAGGGCCATAACACATGTAAATAGAATTCAGTGAGATTATGCTGATTTACACCAGTGGAACATTTACTTGCTTTTGTGTGACATTTAAATCAAATAGGAATTTTTTTAAAAAAATCCCCCAACTCCATCCGTCTTTTCTGTGGTGATTAAACCAGGAAAGGTTTAATCTTCCTCTTATTTTGAAAAAGAAACTGCACCCAATGTTCTGCAGTCTTGAACCCTTCATGATCTTTGAGAAAAGACTAGCCCTAACCGCACTGTTCATAGTGCCTTGGGATGGTATTTAACACCTTCAGTGCATAAAGCATTGCAAAGTAGAGGGTTTAAAATGGTTATTATTTGTACAGTGATATAATGTGCTTGATTTTGTACAGACATATGGAAAAACACAGCCCCTGCTTACCCCAAGGTACAATTGAAAAAGACCAAAAACAGACAAGGCGCTAGGAGGAGCTGTTACTAATTTCAGGCTAAGTGATGATGATTGGCCTGTTTTATTAGCTACAATCTTTTTCCCCCCAAGATCTCCCTCTACTTGGCCAGCGTTAGTTCTATTGTAAAATGTGGTTATTTTCAGTTTTTAGTTATTTTAACCATTGCTGTTTTCTAAAGCTTTCTTTTTTCTATTTATTTTCCTAACATTTATCTAAGAAAGCGAATGTTAAAATTACAAAGACGGATATTAGGACATGCCAAAATTCAGGTTGACTGTGCAATCCTAGTCTTTAATTACATTGACCACATACTATTTTTCCACAGGACCTCTCTCTCATTCAGAGTAGAGAATGGATGGTGCCCACTCAGTGAGTAGCTATTTTATTATTTACTTTTTATCCTCATCATTCAGTGTGTGGCTCCATGCAGTATTTTCTGGCACCAGGAAAACTCTGCACTGAATACAGAAGTATTAATCTCTTCATTTTTTATGTTGCTTTCACTGTACTAGCTGAGTTTTTTTACATACATGATTGAACTGACCTTCACAACATTGCTGTGAGGTGAGGTTTCATTGTTATCCGCATTTACCACTTTGGGAATTGAGGCACAAAGATTACAGCCACAGCTGGTAAAAGTATCTACTGTTTTATGTGTCCAATATGATGGCCTGATTTAGCAGAATACTTAGAATATATAAAGGGCTACATAATGGCACATCTCTATGAATATGTATTTCATATATTTATGGGAATATATTTTTGAATATGAATATGTATAACTCAAATATATTGTATGCAAAATATGGCATGTAACCTATCACTGGAGAGCTTGTAATCTCCTGAATGTGTGTATTCTCTTTATATGCATGTATCATTCCTATATTTAAAGTTAAAAATATGAAGTATTAACCAGTTTATATATCTAGATATACTAGCAAAAGACATTATCAGTACTCAAGGAACATAATGGCCCAGTACTCAAGGCAGTGATCTGTGAATAGTTTTATTGTTCCTGTAAGCTTAGACTATGGTTGGTCCTACCAAGACATGTGGCCAGGTCACCTGATGCTGGAAACCTTTTTGGATATGTGTCCCACTTTCCCATGGAATGGGAAAGGATTGAAACTGAACACAAAGGATTCCTAGAATTTCTGCCTTGGGCAAAGTCTATTTATAGTTCGGGAACCAAACATTAGGGGGAGTTGGCAGTTCTGAGTCACCAAAACACCCTCTGATTACCAACAAGATAACTGCCAGAAACATCTAAAGGTGAACAGGGGGAAGGATCATTCCAAAACTAGGAATCTGCCTGGTTTGTGAGAAAGAAGATTAAAACTACTGTTGGGGGTAAGAAATTGCATGTAACACGTTTCTTAGAATACTAAGCTTAGCTGGGGTGTTCTGTTTTATTTTGCTTAGTAACTTACTTTGATCTGTCTGTCATCACCTTCAACGACTTTAATCTTATTTTTTATGGTTAATAACATCTCTTTTGTTTTTTATTATTATGATTATACCCAGTGTAAATAACTGTAACTTGAGGGTGTGGGGATAACAGCTGTGCATATTTCTCTTTCATTGACAAAGGATGCAAGCAACACATGAGCTTGCTCTGAATCAAACTTTTATGCAGAGTAAGACAGATTTAACTTGGATGCAGGTACCATTGAGGCTGTGCATCTGGATGCTGTGTCAAGTCCTTGTGACTGAGACTTCCCAGAGCTGAGCTACTCCCAGTGTCTGTGTCACTTTGCTATGGGCTGTGACCGCCCCCCCCTCCCCACTCTGAGCCTTTGCTGGGGGAGACCAGAGCTTTTGGATCAGCTGCACGGGGTGGAGGGCAGCAAGGTGGACTCAGTAGTATAATCAGTCCATCAGGTATCAGGCTCAAGGGGATCTCTGTGACCCAACCTGTCACAATATCCCATTGTCCTCAGCCACAGTTATAAGTGCTTAGGACTTTTGCAAATCACAACACAAGTGTATGAAATGGAGAATCCCAAAAAAGAAAATACTGTGATGGGGATTGAGACACATATTTTACCAGTGATTTTCACAAGATTAATAGATTCAATTACAGATTCCAGAGGGAAGTGTGCTATAGTGGTTAGACCCCTCTGCCTCTGTCCCCCCAACTTTTCCCTGCTGTTAGCCCCAATGGCTTCTGTTCATCCCTATCCATCCCAATTCTTGCTATTGGCACCACTGCTTCTATTTCCCCCCTCCACAGGATATCATGCTATGCCCCCTTTCCTGAGGCTCTACAATTAGGATAAGTTGATGGAACTGTATATGTAAAGTAAAAAACTCTCCATTCATGCAAAGGCCTAAATATTGAGCTTCATTCATGTACATCTTGTCTTTGTTTAGTTGCACTACCCAGATAAATGCTGCAAAATCAGGCTCTAGGCTACCTTAATATTATCAGAGCAAGTGTGAAGGAACAACTTCATTTCCAGTTCCTGTTGCCTGTGGTTATTGTAATATCAAAAATTCAGGGTGGCCAGTTTGAGCATGTCAATAGAATATGATAATATCAAAACATCCTTTGTCATAAATCACAGAGGAATAAGGAGTTGCTTTCTCTTTCGGAGGGAAAAGCCCACTTCTATTTTTAAACAATAGAATGATTTTGATGCATCTTTTAACTAACCAAAAGTAACATCTTGACAATTTTAATAGGCTAATTATACACTGATGGTCATCTAGGAATGTGCTCATTTTCAGGTCTTTATGTCCTGACAACTGTAAGAGTTATCAACTGGAAAATTGGCACACAAACACAGAATTTCAATCACTAACCCCCTGCAGGATTGGATTTGACTGTTTTCATAGCACAGAATTGCAGCTGATGGTGTTGAGGAAGATGAAAGGTTTTCTGATCCTCCAGGTCCTGGGCCCAGTCATTGTCCTGATTAGTTCAGCAAAATTTAAAATAGTTCCCAATATATTAAGATGCACAATCAGAGCCCTGTGAATATCTGGCATTAATAGTAGTTCACAGAGGTTTTTACTAACCTTTGTTTCAGTTTCAATTTGTGCCATGAAATTCTGTCTATGGGAGCACTGTAGATGTCCCTCTGTGTTTGCCTGGAAGTACCATGTAGGGATGTCTCTAAGCAGGTATCAAAGGTAGAGCTACACAGGATCCACATGTTGTTACGGGGGAGGTTTCACCTGATTATAGAAGCTATATACCCTTCACCTATGATCCCCCCCCATACAGTGGATTACAATGTCTCTTCCATCTTCACCTTGAAAAAAATAGCTTTGGGGATCCACTCCTCACAACTCTCCACCCATAGAGATCCTTCAGATACCAAAATTACCCCAAGATCCCCTGAGTAATGATTAGCAAGCACCATGTCTCTCTAGCTGACAGACCTTCCCCAGCTTACTATATGGCTTACATAAGAACATTACAATGAGTATACCATACCAGACGGATGGTCCATCTAGCCCACGGTCCTGTGGTGGGTGCCAAGTACTTCTCGGAGGGAATTAACATAAAGGGCAGATTATCAAGTGATACATTCCCTGTCATCCAGTCCCAGCTTCTGGCAGTCACATGTTATGGGGCACTCAAAGCATGGGGCTGTGCCCTTGGCCATCTTGGCTAATAGCCATTGCAGGGCCTGTCTTCCATGAATTTGTCTAATTTTTTAAATGTAGTCATATTTTTGGCCTATACAACGTGCGTTGGCAATGAGCTTCACAGGTTTGACTGTGTGTTGTGGGGAAGCAATACTTCCTTATGTTTGTTTTAAAGTTGCTGCCTATTCATTTCATTGGGTGAACCCTGCTTGAGTGCCCAGAAATCAGGCACTGCTGCTGTCACAAAGGAAATAGAATCAGAATGCAAGGCAAGCAAAAGGAGAGAGCTGCTTTGGGCGCCTGGTGGAAGCAAAGATGCGGAGAGGAGTAGAGTGACAGTGACAGGTGTGGAGGAGAAAAAGGAGAGGGTTTCACAGGCTAGGAGGGGAAATGTTGCTAGAGTAGCATAAAATGGAAAGGCACAATGAGTTGCATATTGGGACTCCCACTTCTAAATATCATTAGGCTTTTGCTCTTAACCACCTGTCTCCAGTGATGGAAAAGAGGTAGCTGTTAAGGCGGCAACAAATTGAGAAATGCCTCTAAATTGCATTGAACATCTGTTAATCATAATAGTCAGATCACAGCAGCAGAAGATAAAAAGACACAGTTGTTCCGATGTAGAATAAAGTTCGTGGATTGCTTGTTTTTAAGCACAAAGCTTAAAATAAACTTTTCAGCTATTGTTCAAATGAAGTCAGGCCCATTCTCCTTGGCCTGTATCACAAAACCACCACGTGGCTTGGCATCTCGCAGCAAAACAGGCCATCCTTTATGTGGAAAGGGCCAGGATTGGAGGGGAAGCAGGGAAGGGCAGTATTGCAGGTCTGGGATAAGGGCCATTGGTGGTGCTTTCTAGGGAAGCTTGTACAACTCCTGACTAAAATATGCTGGCTTATTGCATGGCTATTAGCCTCACACATTTGCAAGCATTAATATTCACCCACAAATTTGGAGCAGGGGAAGGAAAGGGAGATATAATCTAACACACTCTTCTATTTTTCATGTTACATTTTCCTGCCAACAGATACCATCAATCACAGTTTTTAAGAAGCCCAATGACATTCTAAATGGTCTATGAATATTACTTTAATATTGAAACTAATTCCTTGGATGAATTTTAACTTTGCTTATCCCTCCCTTTTCCTTTTACCTTTGGCCAGCTTTGTCTATATCTCTCTCTTTTAAAATTTTCATGGCCTCTGCCATTAGAGACCAATGCAATTAAATTAGTGAAAGAGCAGGTAAGAGTGATATCAAAAAGTTTTTGGACATTATTTTAAATCTTGCTTGGAAAGCTCTTTAAGCTGAGTCAGGAATATAAGTGACAGGAAAGCAACTTGGGAAGTTTTGCTACATTGTTTCAGTATTACATGCACTCAGAAATTTAAGCTGTACCTTCTAAAATACAGCATTTAAATGAAATACTTAGATGGTATAGAATGTATATCTGATATACACATTCACAAACAGCAACATTAACTCAGTTATGTTCCTATATGAGATGTTCCCTCTTTCCTCTGTCAAATATTAACTTGAACATAATAGGCTAAATTCTCAGTTTCCACTGGGTGCAGCAGAACAGGAAGCCATTGAGGGATGTTTATGTCTTCCTGATTCTCATCCTCATCACTGATCTCAGGCAAGGCAGAGCAGCCAGGGGAGTGCTCTTAGGGTATGTCTACACTGCAGAGTTTTTTTGGAAAAACAGCTTCAGTTATGTCCACACTGCAATTGCATTCTTTCAACAAAAAATCAAAAGAACAGAGGGGTTTTTCCAACAGCAGTAAACCTTTCTACGAGGAAAATGCCTTTTCCAAAAGAGCTCTTTTAGAAAAAGGCATGTGTGGAGAGTAAGAGGGGTTTTTTTGCGCAAGAAGAGGCCTCCAGGAAATAACACAGGGGCCCTGGTGGCCACTCCGTCCAAAGTAATCACAATGCTATAGTTCCTGTATCCTGGCCCCTCTTAAAGCTGCAGGCACCCTAGACAAGCCTTGTGGCAGGAAGCTGGCCCTGGACTAGCACCTGACCACGCGGCTCTTCCTTGCTTAGGACTGCTGACCCATGGCCCAGCCACAAGCCCCCCGACGCTCCCCTGGCCCTAGCAGGGAGCACAACCAGTGTTCCCAGGATCCACCAAGGGGTACCAAGTGGCGGGCACCCTCGTGGTTTGGAGTGGAGATCCCGTCCCTCCTCAAACTGTGTGGGAAGGAGGAGACCCTACAGAATCTCCACTCCAAATGCCGACATTTATGACCAGATGGCCGAGGCCCTGGTGGAGTGGGGACACCCACCCTGTACCTTAGAACAGGTCCAGAATAAGGTGAAGGAGCTCCACCAGGGATATGCGAGGGCCAGAAAGTGCAGCTCATGCTCCGGGGCAGGGCCCCACACATGCCCCTATTATGCAGAATTGCACCAGATCATGGGGAAGCCCTTTCCCCACCCGTTGTTGTTGACTCTGGGCTGGAGACACCCGTTGTCACCCGGCTGGAGGTTGCAGAGAAGGAGGAGGATGACGGACAGCAGGGGCAGGAGGAGGAGGAGGAGGACACAGTCACTGTGACACTGTCCCTGGAGCCGGTTGCCGTGAGCCTGGATGTGTCCCAGGCATTGTCTGATGCCGGGGAGGGATCTTCAGGTGAGTGCTCTAAGTTTGTCACACACACAGGGCAGGGGAGGCAGGCGCAGAGGGGGTGGGGTGTGAGCATCACTCGGCCTGTTTGGGCTGGACATCATGCTGCAGTCTGTGCACATGGAACCATGTGCAGCATTATTGTGTGCCATGCGGACTCACCAGGCAGCCCCTGAGCGTGCCCAGGCTCCTGCTCCCAGGCTCTGGGGAGGCCACATACATGTCTGGTCCCGGGGGGGACACACACCCTCCCACCACCTACCACAGCTGGAAGCAGGCTAGCCACAAGGGCGCAGGCATGACCCTATACACACTAAGGAGTGCTGACACAGGACATGTGAGGCGCAGATGTGAGTGTGGGCCCCAGGGAGGGTCAGTCTGCTCCTAGCTCCTCTGCCACTCATGGGATCCCACTATGGCTGCACACTTCCCTTGCCTGCTTGTCCATGGGGATGGGAGGGAAGTGGACAGCATGGTTTCCTGGGCACCTCGTGCCCCCTCTGAGGCAGGGCCTGCTATGCAGGCCACACATGGCCTTGCTCCCGGGATAACCCCTGTCCTCCAGCCTGAGGACTGTTGGTCGCTGCTCACAGAGGAGGGCACAGCCTCAGGGACGGTGTCTGCATGGATGACTGACTGCCTTTCCCTCTTTGTGTTCTCCACAGCTGGACCAGCTGGGACTAAGGGGTGAGCCATCCCACCTGAGTCAGCCGCCCAATCCTGGGGGACCCAAAAGTGCTCCAGGGTCCACGAAGAGCTGATGAGGCAGCATGTCAGCATCCTGAGCGACATGCAGCAGACCCTGGTGCAGAAGATCTGGGAGGACTCAGAGTGGCGGACCCGCATGTGGGACCAGTTCATGCAGCAGGGCAATAATGTGTGCCATCATGTGGGAAATGATGGCACACTCGGCTGCTGTCGCTCCTCCAGCCTACCACCCTCCTGCCCCCCTGCTATGCCCATTCCCCCTCCCTCTGCCCCCAAGCGATGTGCCTCCCCCCTCCTCAAGCAATGCCCATGCCCCCTCCTCAAGTGATGCCCATGCCCCCTCCCCCTGTCCTTCTTGCCATCCCTGCCCCCACTCCTGCCCAGCCCGCTGTGGTCCCAGGACCCATCCCAAGTTTGATGATGAGGCACATCTAGCCACCCCTCCATGCCACTCCCAGCCCTGAGCCCCCTCCAGATTATGAGCCCCCCTCCCTCTCCAGGTTATAAGCCCCCTCCCTCTCCCCAGCTTTTTTAATGAAAGATCAATACCAAGTTTGTTCTGTACAAATTCAAACAGATGTCTTTATTCAGAGTTCAAGGAAGGGGGGAAGGGAAGGGTTGTGGTGGGAAAGGGATAAAGGAGTAAGCCAGAGGCCCCTAGGGGTGGCAGCTGTTCCCAGCTGCTCAAAGGGTCTCTCCCTTCCTCTCCACAATGTTGTGGAGGATACAACATGACAAGACCACTTCGAGGATGTTGTTCTCCCCCCCACATTGAGGTAGGTCAGGAGGCACCTGAAACACGCCTTGAGGCGGCCAGAGGCATACTCCACCTGAATCCTCGCCCAGTTGAGGAGGGAGTTAAATTGGTCCCTCCTGGAGTCCAGATGGCCCATGGACAGCTTCATCAGCCACGGCATCAGGGGGTCAGCTGCATTCTCCATGATGCACAGTGGCATCTGCACATCCCTAACCGCAAAGTCACGGTGGGGAAAGAATGTGCCCACCTCCAGCTTGCCATAGAGGCTCGAGTTTTGAAAGACCCGGGTATCGTGTGCCCTGCCCGATCACCTGACAAAAATGTCAGTAAAATGTCCATGGTGGTTGACCATGGTCTGCAGCACCATCGAAAAATAGTCCCTGTGGTTGATATACTGGGCCGCTTGATGTTGAGGTGCGAGGATAAGGATGTGGGTCCCATCTATGGCTCCACCACAGTTCAGGAACCCCAGGGCAGCAAATCTGGCCATGACTGGGTCCACGTCTCCCAGGCAGATGATCCTGCATAGCAGGATGGAGTTGATGGCCCTCAAAACCCGCAGAAGGAGACCCAAAACCACACAAAAAAAAAGAGAATGAGAGGGAGTGCCTGAGCCCTTGGGAGGTGCCCATCCCCCTCCCATCACCTTCCCCATCAAACAGCCCACGAGCCACCCCCTATGAGGCCACCCCCCCAGCAGCAGGGACTGCAGTCTGAGAGTGCCTTACCTCCATGAGGAGGGCCCCGATGGTGGACTTCCCCATGCCAAACTGCTTGCTCACTGACTGGTAACTGTTGGGGGGTGGCCAGCTTCCAGAAGGCAATTGCAACCCGCTTCTCCAAGGGGATGGCGGGCTGCAGATGGGTGTCACATCGTTGGAGGACAGGGGCGAGCCAGACACACAGCTCCAAAAAGGTGGCCTTCCACATGCAGAAGTTTTGAAGCCACTGCTGGTCATCCCACTACTCCATGACCAGCCGGTCCCACCAGTCGGAACTGGTGTCCAGCCTCCAGAAATGCCTCTCCACAGTGGCATGCGGTTGTACGGGTCTTGCTTCTTCACACAGGGAGAGGGTCTCAAAAATGAGCTTGGAGTTGAGCTCGTGCAGGGCCAGGAAGGCAGCCTGCACATAATGCCACAGAAACTGCAGCATGGCCGTGTGTGGCCATCGCATGCCCAGAGACAGCTCCGGCTCCATGGCACAAAGCCAAAAGCTGTGGCATCCAAAAAAGCTGGGCAATCAAAGCAGGCACTGCAAGAGCTTTGCTGTCGCTCAAAGAGGTAGGCAAGCACACAACAGAAGCAGAGAAATGGCTGTACGGGGGGCGTCCTTTAAGCATGTGTTTCAACTAGGCTTCGGTACCAGCATTTGGAAGCAACTGATGACCTAAAGCCCTGGCTGAACTGGTTCTGGGTGGCCTTTTATGCGAGAGAGTGTCCAATCAGTGTGGATGCTATCTTTTGAAAAAGCAGAGTGCTTTTTCGATGCGCTTTGGAAGATCTCTTCCGAAAAAGATTCTTCCAAAAGAAGCCTGCAGTCTAGACGTAGCTTCACATGCATCTGCTTGCAGTGGTTCACAAGGGAGCACTCAGCACCTAGGAATAATGGGTAAAGCATGTCATACTCTGGCCACTGCCGCTGGCCACAGCCAACACACCTTCTGCCCCCAACAGGCCAGTGGTGTACCCATGCATCATACATGGGTGGGCAATCTCCGGCCCATAGTGTGCATGCACAAGACATTTTGTTTACCATTGCCCATGTGCAGGATTGCCAGATTCCTCTGGTTTCCATCCAAGGGCAGACTGGCCCGGCGGGATACCGGGAATTTCCTGGTGGGCCGTCGTCAGAAGGGCCGCCGCTCCTGGGAGCAGGGCCGGCACATTTCTAGGGGGCGGGGCAGAATTCCGGCCAGCAGGAGGAGCAGGCAGTGAGCCCTTCAGATGCCATCCAGAGCTGGGAGCCCTGCGCCTGGCCCCAGGGCGCTGCTGCCGGGGGCACTGGGCTCGCGCATCTGGCCATGGCGCCTGGGGCAGGAGAGGCTGGCTGCGGGGGGAGTAGAGAGCAAAGTAAACCCTGAGTCGCCTGTGGTGGGAGGAGAGGAGACGGCAGCAGGGGATCGATAATGGGAGATAATAAAGACACGGGTCCCATGCTGGGCTCACTCCTCCTCCTCATTTCCTTGCAGGGGCTCATCAGCACCGTCCAGAGGGTCGGCATGAGTCCCAGCTCACTGGGCTCGCGCCGCTCCGGAAAGTCGCCCTGCCTGGGGAGCTCCCTGTGGCCCTAGGAGGTGCTGCCAGCTCCTGCTCGGGGAGTCCGTGAGCAGTGCAGCCCTGTTGCGGCTCGCCTGCCCTATGGCCTGGGCTCCTACGTGTCCCGGTGCAGGCCCCACACGGCTCCACCATCGCCGGCAGGGCTGGAGTCGGCTCGCTCCCGTGGCAGGGCCCGACCACGTCTTCAAGTGAGTGGGGCCCCCCTTGCCCATGTGCCCCCCCTCCGGCTGGCCACCTCCTTCCCGTGCGCCCCCCCGCAACTCCCTTTCCCCTGCCCGTGTACCCCCTGCCTGTGTTCTCTCCCCCGCAACTCCCCTCCCTGTGAACCCCCTTGCTCGGCTGTCCCCGTCTGTGTGCCCCTGCCCACTGTCTCGTGACCCCCCCCCATCTCCTCCCTCTCTTCTCCTCCACTGGCTTGGCCTCTGCCCAGCAACCCTGCACCCCACCTCCTGGCCCACTGCAACCCTGCTGGGACCCTGTCTCCTCTTATCCCCTCCCACCCCACCCCGCTTCCCTGCCGCCCACCTGGATCTCCATCTCCTCTCTGGCTCTCTAAACAATCCCCCCTCCACCTATTCTTGGGGCCCTGAACCCCCCCCCCACACACACCTTCCCAGGAACCCAGACCCCTTGTGCTGTGTCCTGACACCCTCGGGGGGGGGGGCGATTTTTTGATTGGGGCGGCAAAAAACCTAGAGCCAGGGAAAAAGGGAGGGGTATGCAGGGGTGATGTCATGGGGAGGGCTGTTCTCAACCCATTTCCCGGGCCTATTTTGATTGCCAGTCCGCCCCTGTTTCCATCTGTGTCATTTTTTATCCTGACGGTATTGCTAGTGTAAAGCAAAGGCTCATGAAGTGAGGTGTGTCTGACTGCACACAGCATTGACTGTGAGAGCTGTGTGCTCCCACTGCATCCAATCAAAGTGTTGCTATAGCTCCCACAAATTCTAGGCATGCAAGCACAGTTAGTAAAATTACCCTATCCTAGCAGGCCATCTTGGTTAAAACAATCTTGAGGCCCATTGAGATGAAGGAGGGCCACTCATTCAGCCCACTCTCTAGCCTAGATTGCCCATCACTGGTCTAGAGGCTTTATCTGCATGATTTTGGGAAGGGGGCACTAATGCAGAGTCTTCTCCCATTGAGGTCAATTCACCAGGCAAATAAACTGCTCACATGAGCAATGGATTGTAGAATTAAGTTTGCAAGCTTTGCCAACAGAGCCTGTTAGTATCATTATCCCCATTTTGCAGAGAGAGAAACTGAGTCACAGGGTGGGGAAATGACTTGCAGGTCACCCAGCAGGCCAATGGCAAAGCTAGGAATAGAAACCAGGTCTCATAAATCCTGTACTATATCCACTAGGCAACACTGCTTCCCTCAGCAGAACCAGCAAGAGTCAAATCCTGCATCCAACACTTATCGTGAACTGGTTGAGCACACGTAGCAGAGGATTTATTTTCTCTTTGACATTGTAGAACAGGTACAGGACCTTGCTGGGTAGATGTCTCTCATCCTGTGTTTAGCATGGGACATGTGGCCTGTTAAGCGCCCCCTCCCAGAGGGAGGGTATGTCTACACTACAGCGCTAATTCGAACTAACTTAATTCGAATTAGTTAATTCGAAATAAGCTAATTCGAATTAGTGCATCTAGACCTAAAAACTAATTCGAATTAGCGTTTTGCTAATTCAAATATACGTCCACATTGAGTGGACCCTGAATCGAAGGTAAGGCTGGCTGAACCAGTGCCGGCAGGGCATCAGGGTCGGACTTAGTGTGTGGGGCTGCTGCCTCAGGCTAGCCGAGGGCTGTGCTTAAAGGGACCCAACCCCCCATCTCGGACAGACAGTTCTCAGATTTCTCTGCTTGCTGGACTACCTTGCTGAGGGTCAGCAAAGCATTTGTGTCTCGGAGTGCTCTGCTTGGCCTCACTCGGGGCACCACGGCACTCTGCAACATGGAACCAGACCTGCCCCCGGGAACTCTGCTGCATCTCCTGGACACATTGCTGGCAGCCTGGCTGCACTGTCTGCAGGCTGCCATCTGGGAGGACCATCGAGGGGATGTCAGAATCCAGGAGGCCCTGTGGGAGAGCTTCCACCCTGAGGAGTGCTAACAGTCTCCCCGGTCTGCCCCACTGGGGGCTTGTGCCCCATTCCTCCCTCTCGTCCTTCCACTTACCCTTCCCTAGCCCCCTTCCTGATGTCAAATAAAGACACGTATTTTCAAAAATAACAACTCTCTTTATTTAACACAACTGGGAGGGAATGAAACTCTGGGGAGATGGGGGAAAGGAGGCGGGAGAGGGCAGGACAGAGGGTGGGAGAGGGGAAGGGGAAACTTGGGAGGAGGGAGCTGGAAAGGGGAGGAAGGGGAGGAAGGGAAGAGAAAGCTCAGGGTTCGGGGTCCTGCTGGCTCTCCCATCTCGCAGCACTGCGGGTGCAGGGGCATCGGGGGGGAGTGGGTGTGGAGGGTGGGGCAGGAGGGATGGGGGGTGCAGAGGAAGCGGGAGGAGGAGCAGGGGTGGGAGGAGGAGCGAGAGCTGGGGCAGCCACAGGGGCTGGAGCAGGAGGAGGCAGGAACCTGTCCACCAGGGTCTGGAGGTGACCTCGGAGGCCACAGCCCTGATCCTCCAGTGCCTGCAAGCTCTGCTGCCACAGCCACAGGTCCTAGTGGACCCAGTGCTCCTGGGTGCGGAGCTGCTGCTCCAGTAGCCACAGGTGCTCCTGGCTGTGCATGTGGCCTCTGGTGGCCAGGCTGGCAGCCATGCAGCTGTAGACGGCCGCGTTCCTGTGCCTAGTGCAGAGATCGTGGACGTTGGAGGCCTCCCCCCCCAAACCTCAAAGAGGTCCACGATCTCCGCACTAGACCAGGCGGGCGCCCACCTTTTGCAGCCCCGGGCAGGCTCCTGGGAGCTGCCAGCCTGGTCTTGGGAAGAAGTGGAGGTCTGGGTGGCAGTGGGTGGCTGGCTCATCCCGTGCCAGGTGCAGGGTCTGCTGTCTGGATGCTGGCAGGCTTGCAACTGGCACGGGCACCGTGGGCAGACCGTGCCCCTTTAAGGGCTCCGGGGCCAGGAGGGAGGCAGAAGAGTTTCCCTGGTTTGGCCCAGAGTGGCCACCAGGGCAACCTGGGAAGGGCTAGCCTCCAACTAGTTTGAATTAAGTGGCTACACAGCTCTTAATTCAAACTACTTAATTCGAACTAGGCGTTACTCCTTGTAGAATGTGTAGCCCCTATGAAAGTTAATTCGAACTAACAGCTGTTAGTTCGAATTAACTTTGTAGTGTAGCATTCCCGGAGTGAGGACAAGAGAATCTGAGCAGCCATGCAGTAGGTGCTCACCTTTCTCCTACCGTTTTATGCTGTGCTTTGGTCTGCTGCCAAACACAAGATTTTTGGACAGTGCATGTACCTATGTGTGGGCCTCCTCACTTCTGCTCTCCTTTGCAAGTTGGAGTCACACCAGTTCTGCTGCCATCGTAGCCTCCATAGCCACAGAAGCAGGAACAGGATCCACCTCTATGTGCACACCTACGGGAAGTTTTGTGTGTCTATGTTTGTGTTGTACAGCTCTAAAGAGAGTTCCTATTGGGCCACTTTAGCAATCATCTTCAAAGGGCCATCTATCTATATGTTTTAGAAATGTACATCTTTCTGAGTCTGTTTGCTCAAGAACTCCTCCTAAATGTTAAGAGCTAGGGCCACCAAATTTGGCATGCAGCTTCCTCTTATCCTAACTTAAAGCAAGGCAAGAGTTTGGCTGTGCCAAGAAAATGGGAAATGTCAGGAATAGAACTGTTTTCCATAACATGGAAAGGGAGGGGGCAGAGAGAGTAGGGACACAAAAGGGAGGGGTACAGACAGGAGGGATGTGATACTAAGAGTGGCCACTGGGGGCAGCTGCACCACCAAAAGAGTGGCCAGTAGGACCCGGGCTCTGCCATCTTGCCTGCCACCAGACCAGGTAAGTAGCCCCCCTGCTCCAACCCTTCTCCCCCTGGCCCATAGCCACAGCACTGGAGGGAGCTCCCTGGTGACCAGGAGGGCTGGGGGGAGACAGAAGATGCCTGGTAGGTGGGAGGGCTGGGAGGAGACAGAAGGCCCTGGTGGCCAGGGAGCACTGGGGGTGGGGGGGACAGAAGATCCCATCAGCTGTGGGGGAAGAGAAAGAACTGTTGGATGGGACCCCATGCCCTATGCCTCTCTTCACCCCCCAACTCTCACTCTCGTGCACCCCATATCCTTAAGCCTCCTGTTCTGCCTCCCCCTCACATCCCCAAGGCCCTGCCCTGACTCCTGCACCCCCCACACTGCCCGCCTCCTGCCATGAAGGACCCAGACAATGCCGGGTAAGTCTAGAAGATTAATAGATTCTAAGGCCAGAAGGGACCACTGTGACCATTTAGTCTGACCTCCTGCATAGCAGAGGCCAGAGAACTTCCTCCAAATAATTCTTCTGTGACCCAGAATATGTCTTTTAGTAAAACATTCAATGGTGATTTAAAAATTGCCCATGATGGAAAATCCACCACAGGCTCAGTAAATTGTCCCAGTGTCAGGGGCACCAGAACGGGAAGCAGCTGAGGGGATGAAGGAGCATGTCCCTCCCACTTTTGAAAGCAGACCGCCTTGGCCAGAGGCCTGGCCCCCTGACCCTCCTCTTCCCCTGAGGTCCCACTCCCTGGCCAAGCTGGAAGTTAGAAACCAGTCTGTGGAAGAATAGCCAAGTGAGCCTGGGCAGCTGTGGGAACCACAGATCCTTCACCTGCCCCACTTTGTGGAAGAATCCATTGCCCCAGTCCAAAGGTCAAATCTATATTAAATCCAAATCCTTTCTTCATGGCATACAGAGGCACTAGCTCTCAGTGAGAGATGAAATTGCTGAGTGTCAATCTTCAGCTGACATTGCTTAAAGCCTTTTTAACCAGTGGTTAGAATTTTCTAAAATGGGAAAACTACACTTTAAAAAAAATGCTCACCTGAAAACAATTTAAGGGATTTAATTTCAGCAGCTAGTCCTTAAGGAACAGAGAGGAAGAATAATTCCCTCCTCTGCTTTAGTTATTTAGTGAGATTCTATCTCCTGTATTATGCACAAGGTCAAGCTAAATGATTATAGTGGTTCCTTCTGGTTTTAAAAATCTGTGGGTCAGGTCAGCTCTTCAGTTGGTGTAAACTGGTATAGCTCCACTGAGATAAGAGATTTGTTGTTGCTGCTGCTGTTATCATTACTTTCACTACAGAAGGGGGCTGAGCAACTCCAACTCCCACTAAAGTCAACAAGAGTTGAGGACATTTATCACATTGCAGGAATCACCTATAAATTAGTAGATTCATTCAGTTTTCCAGGCCAGAACAGACGATTATGACTATCTGCATAAAACTGTTGTAGAATTTCCCTGTATCAATTCCTGTTTGAACTAGAACCAAGTACCTTCTAGTGCTGGCCTGAATCTCACTGCAAAATAAATGCCCTTTCAAATGAAGTGCAATGACAGAGCATTTCAGCCCCAAAAGATGAATGTTTGGGGGAAGTTTGTCAAAAAGAAGGGTTAATAAAGAAAATTGCTTTGCAACATTAGCTGTGGTAGGTATAGTTAAGCTCTCACCCTTCATAGCAAAATGTAAGCATGTATCTCAGATGGCAGCAAAATATAGCAATATACAGACAATAAGATTAGTATTAATGAGAGGTCCAACCTTTTAATTCTTTATGTCTCCAGCTAACCACAATGTGCATTATTGACAATGGAATATTTTATGAGTCATCTTTTACTATCTGTGTTCGGTTAATGCACTCATCATTCTTTCATCTAAACTTTGTTTTTTTCATACATATGCACCTTATACATTTACAAGTGCTCAAATAACAGTCAGCATCACTGACCTCACACCTGCAGTCCTTTTTCCTTTTACAAGCCTTGGAGCTGGCAATTCATGATTGTCCGGGCAAAAGCATTTCTTTTTCTGACACCTTGTGCCATATAACTGGGCTGATGGGCAAATCGTGCCTATGCCACCATGGATATTACACAAGCGGGACAATTGCAAAAGAAGGCATGCACCCCTTGTGTGGTATGGAGCGCTGCTCTGTAGCAGGGCATGTTCTGGGACATGGACCAAGGATGTGCTTCCATGAAAAGCTGCCAGTCTTCCCTCCTCCCTCACAGAAGGCATATTTTAGAGTTTTAGGGACTGAAACAGTGTCAGGACTGAATAGTAGCAAACACTGCAGGATCTGTGGGCACGATTCTGTTCCCTTTCCCTCTATGGACTTCCCTAGTGGCTCTATGAAGCTCCTGGCCTGGTGGAATTCTCCCCTGGATTGTTGTGTCTCCTTTTGGGTGTGTCTATCCAGCAGCTACAGAGGAGCCTCTCGGTGAGGGTAAACAGCTTGAGCTAGGGTGCTAAAAATAACAGTGTGGACATTGCGGCTTGGGCTCTCGATCCTGCCGGACCCATTGGGTGTGGCCTCAGATGGTCACTCAGGCCTCTGTTAGAGCCACCATGTTCACATGCTATTCTTAGCATGCTAGCTCAAGCCCCACAGGCTAGTGGAGCCAACAGCCAGTGGAGCCAACAGCCTCATGCGCCCCTGGATAAAGTAGGGGATACCTGGCTTGGTGCTCCCAGAAGGCGTGGGGCCTAAAGTGGAAGGGGTGGGGCTGAGGCAGCCAGCCCTCCATGCTGCATGGAGCATAGTGTCCCCTCACCCCTCAGAACCGCATGGAGCATGTGGTGTGGGAATCCAGTGGCAATTGAAAAGTCCCGGGAATGTGGTTGCTGGCCCTGGCCTCTTTGAATTACCAGGCCCCGGGGCAACTGCCTTTTTTTGCCCCACCCTAACCCGTTAGTGGGCCTGTGAGACACTCACTCTCTGCTGTCCTATATGCTCAGTCCCATATGCTGCAGGAGCAATGTACAGAACCTGATCCTTTATGCATGATTTGTGTTGCTTGAAGAGAGCAGAAAGTTGCCATGCCCTGTTGTTCTCTGCCGTGCCGTGCACAAGGCTTAAACTCCTGGGTTTTATTCAAATTCACAAAGACAAAGCCTAAAGTTAAGAACCCAAATCCATTCCTACGCATTGAAATAAACGGGCTGATTTGCAGAGGTGAAGAGCTGCCTCCGCTCCTACCTACTGGATTGATGAGAGTTGCAGGTACTCAGAACTTCTGGCTTTACACTCAGAAGGGCTGTTATACCAGCTACACTGAACCACGCGGTAAACCTCAGGTAAATGCTTTCAAAGCCTTTTTATTTTACTTGTAGCAAGGCCTCCCTATGTTTTGCCTATTTTCCCAGCTGAGAGCTCCTTAGCTCACAGGAGCTTTCATCAGTAAGGATTGTTGGGGTTTATAATTGCCGAGTTTCAGTGACTGATAATACAGCTATTAACTGTTGCACTGGTTTCTGGTTCCAACTGATGGTGTAATAGTCTATAAGTGCTTCATAATAAGACTTCTAGCAGTTTGTCCTACTTTGAGGTTAACGACCAGTGAGATGATAGGAAGTGATAAGAGTGCAAGTAGGTAACAGCAGCAGCCCTGAATATCCTTCCTTTACCAGACTGTGTTCTGCTCTCCCTCTTACCTCCCCCCACCCCCTTGAGAAGAGTTTGTTATGCAAACCTGCACAAAGTGGTTCACACGGTAAAGGACTGAGACAGTTAAACCCGAGGTATGTCTCCTGCTTACAGTTAGTTACGATGCAAACTCTCTTGTGTTGTGTCTGAGATAAAAATAGCAGATTAAAAGACAGCAGTGGGGGGAAAGCAGCTTAAAGTTTTTATCTTCAGTGCTATGAGGAGCAAGAGGTCCTAGTTTTTAAATGAACTGGTAACATTCCGTGTAGAAAAGGACTCGGAAAGGCCTTTTTTTCCCTAGGACAGAGACCTAACTATTCACCAGTGTTTGACTGACATATCAGTCTTTAGCTCAGCACTTTGGTGAAAGGAAAAAAGTAGAATGAGAATTAGGTTTGCAGAAATCAAATCCCAGCAGAGTGCGTATGTACAGTTTGAAAATTAAGGGCCATGTTTTAAAATCTAAGCTCCAAAGTTGTGTGTGCTAAATACATGCATGTGTGACTTTGAGCAGGTAACTGCAAAATTTGCAATTGTTTACACACAAAAATTGCACAGAAATCCATTTGTATACATAATTATCCACTTTGTGTACCTATAGCACCTGCTTTGGACATTTTGTCCTTTTGCCTCTCCAAGTGAACAGATATCAGTTATGTTTTCAGATTCTTGCCTTAATACAGATATATTTTATTACTGTATAAAATATAAACAAAGGAAAAACACATTATATATAAATATACACATGCATACAGAGAGAGAGAGAGCTGCACAAACACATAATACAGCTTTTTTTCAGATGACATTACCTTATTCTGCTTCTAAAGTCATTGTTACCATAGTCACACTTTCAGGTCTAAATATCTATGATAGGGTTGCCTGTGATAGCAAGAGGTCCCTTCCAGTCCTACATTCTTGTATTATATCCTTCACTGATCACAGATATTTAAAAGTTAGAAAACATTAATGCTTCATTTCTGTGCACTTATTATGTTCACAGCACCACACTTATCTTAACCCCGGCTGCTGTCATAGTCCTGGCAGGTAAGCAAAAAGTGTGAAAGCAGGCTTTAAAATGTGTTCCATGCACCAAGAGTTTACATGTATTCACTAAAGAAATTCATAGCCTTTTCCAAAATGCACAGGCAAATATGAGGAACTCAGTAAATGATGTTGCTTTACCGATCGTTCCTAAACCCAAATCAAGCCAATAACAAGTTTTATGGAAAAGTCTATAATACTGGACCACTGTGAAACACTACTATCCTTCCAGTATGACAAGCCCAATCTTGAGTAAGCTTACTGACTATGAGTAGACCTATTGTCTTCTCTTTAAACTGCTAGCCTGTTATCTTGGAGTCCAGGGATACTCAAACTTCATAGCACTGTGACCCCCTTCTGACAAAACAAATATTATTGCATGACTGTAGATGGAAAGAATTGAAGCCTGAGACCACCTAAGCTCTGCCACTCTGGGTGGGGGCCAAAGCCCAAGGACTTCTGCTTCACAGGGGGCCTGTAACTTGAGCCCTGCTGCCTTGGGGTATGTCTAGACTACATGGCTCCATGGACGGAGCCATGTAGATGAGCTTTCTAGACATAGGGAAATGAAGCGGCGATTTAAATAATCGCCGCTTCATTTACATCAAAATGGCTGCCGCGCTGTGCCGATCAGCTGTTTGGCGGCACAGCGCAGTAGTCTGGATGCTCCACAGTCGACAAGGGAAGCCTTGTCGACTGCCCCGTTATGCCTCGTGGAATGTCGACCGTGGAGCGCCCTTGTCAACCGCGGAGCGTCCAGACTACCGCGCTTGGCTGCCAAACAGCTGATTGGCACAGCGCGGCAGCCATTTTGATGTAAATGAAGCGGCGATTATTTAAATCGCTGCTTCATTTCCCTTTCTCGAGTACACTAATTTACATGGCTCCGTCGACGGAGCCATGTAGTTTAGACATGCCCTATGTCTACACTGCCCCCTTTTTGCACAAAAAATATGCAAATGAGGCAAGTGTAGAATATCGCCGTGCCTCATTTGCATAATTAATGAGGCTCTGTTTTTGCGCAAGAGGATTTTGCGCAAAAAGGAGCCAGTTACACGGCTCCAGTTTTGTGCAACCCCCCCCTTTTACGCAAGAACTGTTCTTATGCATTTTTTTCAGGAAAAACGGCTCTTGTGCAAGAGGGGGGTTTTGCACCAAAAGGAGCTGAGTAGGTGGCTCCTTTTTGCACAAAAGCCTCTTGCACAAAAACAGAGCCTCATTAATTATGCAATAGGCAACATTCCACACTTCGCCTCGTGCATATTTTTTGTGCAAAATGGGGGCAGTATAGACATAGGCCTAGGTTAATATTCCTGATGGAAACTCCCCTCTCCCCACTTTTTGAGAACAACTAATTCTCTCCCATTGATTTGATTGTTCTAGGTGATAAAATTGATATGCATTTGAGATAATTGTATGCATTATTTTGTGTGTGTTACATTTTATCCCATGATTTAAATGTTTTGTTCTCACTTATTGTGGTATACATGGAAAAGAAGAGAGAAAGAAAATCTCCGATTTCCCTTCCCAAATAAATGATCAGATAAACCTGCAGTTTCTTAACTTAATTGTGTTTTCCAAAGTTTCTCAGTGATGCATCTCACAGTGACATGTCACATCTTGTGTTAGTCATACTGTATTACATTAGCAGACATGATTGACAAACCCCAAGGTGACAGCACAATGCAACACATCATCCGGGAAATTAGAAAAAAAAATGCAGTTTCCCCAAAGTATAATGAAAAGGATGCTTTTAAAGATTTGTCTTAATTGTTCTCTCTTTGGCTGCTAAAGACTGTGACATTGGCAAGCCTTTTGTGAATCATTTGCAGGAAAAATTAAGTTTTAATTAAAACTGTGTGTGTTTGGTGTGAAGGTGGGGCACAACTATATCTATTTCAATATAGCATTTTTACAAATAATTACCTATATTTGGGAGTGGAATGAAGAGCAAGAAAAAAATTGTGATTCAGTGCCCTCTCTCTACATCTTTGTTCACTGTTCCTTTCTTCTTATCAGCCAACCTAGTCTTTTACCTTTCTGTCACCAAAAAGCTGTCTCCCTTTTATTTTCTCAGCTGGGTGTGGTGGACAATGTTAGCTCCCAAATACATCGCAGAATCATCAGGTTCAGGTGTATTGACAAAGTAAGGCCACAGCAGTTGTTGCAAAGCATTCTGGCTCAAATGTGAATACAATTCACTTATAACTAACTAGAAATAGGCTCCCCTTTGGACCTCTGTAGAGTGGGCCTTTTGGAGTAAAGGGTGGATATTCTGTAACTTGAGGACTTTAACTAATGATTTAAGGACTTCAGTAACTCAGCAAGAGATTATGGGTCTATTACAGGAGAGAGTAAGTTAGGTTCTGAGGCCTGCGATGTTCAGGAGGTCAGACTAGAGTATCACAATGATTCCCCTGGTGCTGGAGTCTATGAGACGTAGTCGTTACTAGATAATAGATGTTTGGAGACTGCCTATTGTCATGTGTGCATATTAGTCCTGGTTCTGTTCTGTTCTCCCTGACCTGTGCAGGGCTCTTCTTGACTATTGTAGCAAAAGTGACAAAAAGGAATCTCACAAAGGTATTACTATGGGCTGAGTACATGCAATGCTGTATCTGTTTCATGAAAAGTGTATTTAAAACTGATTTAGTGAAATGATGCAAAAACTGTAAACTGATATAAACCTGACCTTCTTAAGCCACTTAAGAAATGGTTTGTCAAACTTAAATAAGACTCCATTCTTAGTGCTTTGCACTCATCCTGCCTAAAAACAATTTAAATCAAACCAATGTATTAAGTTAAACTTTTGTGTGTAGACAAGGCCCATGTGACATCTCAGATGGACAGAAATGTTCTATTTAAAAGAGTTAACAACTTCTAAGCCTCTGAGTCTTGCGAGTCAGTGAGCACTTCAGGGACAATAACAGGTATCTTTGACAGACAGTTTAGCAGACAACGCTGCAAAGGTTGGGATGGATCCTGGGGTCCAGCTAAACAGCCTGGAATAAAATTTGGTATCAGGTGCATGAAAGTATCTTAAAACTCTCCTTTGTATTCCCCTAAAAGTTGGACTGCTCTTTTCAGGGCCAAGGGACTTGATGGGGTGTAGGGAACCTCTTACACATCTGGTAAGCCAGCAGAAATGAGGAAAAACATGGCAAAGGAGTCAGTACAATTGTTCTGTGCCACTAGAGAATCCTCTTTAATAGGGGAAGCCTTCACTGGTTTACTGTGCCTGCTTCCTGGGCAGAATCTGCTAGTGATGGAGTGCTTACAGGCATCACCAACCCTCATGGCTAGTCCCTATTGTTTAAGATGTGGAATTTTTATAACACATGGGGGACTGAAGGATTAGGATGTAGGAATAGTATGCAGCATGACTGTTCCAAATTCATATTTGTAGTTACCCATCTTATTTCTCACTGTGGTACACTAAGTTATTTACACATTAGAAGAGAGATTGGTCCAGATCCTGACGTCCTTGCTCAGTTTTTCCTGAAACTTTACTTGGGCACACTTTTAACTTCCCTGCTGAGAGATCTATAGATAAAAAAAAGCATTATAGAGGGGCTAGGTTTTACTTTTCAAATACATTGTCCTCTGCACCCACTCATAGAAGTGGGAACTGTGCCAGTGCACATATATAGCACATCCCTCTGGGGTCAGCTAGGTTTTTATTTTGGCTCACATAGACACTGTCTTCTAGCAGCATGTTAAATACCGAGAGGTCACATACTTTCATTTCTTATGCTAGCTGAAAGCCCACACGTGCTAAAGTACCAATGATGTCATTCAGAAGTACATGAATTTAAAAAAAAAGCCAGCTTTAGAAGACTTTTTTTGGTCAGTAGTCCCTCTTCCTTTTCAAAGATTTAGCCTGGATGATCTGTGCCAAAATCTTTTTGTTGGCATCACACTCAAATTCTGAAGCATGCACAGCGAGAAAGGAGGGGGACAACACAGTGGGATTAATGATGTTAAAATGAACCTAAAGTTCCATTGAAACATTCTGCCTGTTTAACATGGGATTTTTTTAAACTACAGAGATATAGATGGGTATTAAAAAGTACCTACTGATTTCCCTTTTCTTGTGGCTAGTTGCAAAGAACCTGCAATCACCATGGCTGCGTCTAGACTGGCATGATTTTCCGCAAATGCTTTTAACGGAAACGTTTTTCCGTTAAAAGCATTTGCGGAAAAGAGCGTCTAGATTGGCATGGACGCTTTTTCGCAAAAGCACTTTTTGTGGAAAAGCGTCCGTGCCAATCTAGATCTTGTTTTATAAGAAAGCCCGATCGCCTTTTTCGCCATCGGGCCTTTTTTGCGCAAAACAGTTTTTAGCTGTCTATACTGGCCCTCTTGTGCAAATGCATTTGCACAAGAGGGCTTTTGCCCGAATGGGAGCGTCATTGTATTTGCGCAAGAAGCACTGATTTTGTACATTACAAAGTCAGTGCTCTTAGCAAATTCAAGCGGCCAGTGTAGACAGCTGGCAAGTTTTTGCGCAAAAGCAACTGCTTTTGCGCAAAAAATTGCCAGTCTAGACGCAGCCCCTGGGTTTAGACTTAGAGATAATTGGTGGTGGGCAAACTTCTTAATGTTTGGAGATTGAGCTGAGATACGTATCCAAAAGATTGCATGCTTATCCAAACTTCTTTGGGTGAAAATGGGGCTGACAAACAGGCTTTGTTATAAAATTCCTGATGCTTTCTCTTTGCCAAATGGCTTGAGAATAACCTCTTTGTGTGATGTTTCCCTAATTAAGCTTCTTGTTTTATTTGGATTTATCTTGTGCACTTTGGCACAGATCTAGTAAAGTCATCCAAGGATCTGACCCATAAAATTCAGAGGTAAGCAAAATTAAATCAACAACAATATGACTCGGTTTGGGTTCAGTTTGTGATTTGGCTGGTAATAGAAATAAGCCCAAAACAAAACACTGGATCCATGTACCTAAGAACTTAGGGAAAGTATCTATCTAGGTCAGTAGTTAGTAGTTGGACTCTCTCCG
The DNA here is from genome assembly GCA_019425775.1 of Rafetus swinhoei. Classification (NCBI taxonomy): domain Eukaryota; kingdom Metazoa; phylum Chordata; order Testudines; family Trionychidae; genus Rafetus; species Rafetus swinhoei. The sequence continues at coordinate 109,435,456 of CM033446.1, forward strand.
TACCATGGAGTGAAGCTAAATCCTCCATTTGAATACTCAGACTCTGGGAAAGTTTGAATATAGAAGTAAATTATGAGATTTTGTCTTATGTTTAGTCAGTTGCTACTTTTATCTGAATTAATTCATCTATCCTTACATGTAGCGCACTATATGCACCAAATGGTTTATTTAAAAACAAAAAAACCCCAACTGTCCCGTAGCATGACTGCTGGTTTATGGTTTTGGTGTGACTTTGAAGCTCTTACTTGTTCATTGGGTCAGGGGGTCATGGGGATCTATTTTGGTTCCAAAGGAAGACGCTTAAATGATGCGTATTGCTAGCCAGTTACAGAAGAGGTGGAACCTAAGCCCTGAGCCTCTCATTTGAAAATGACAGTCACATGTGGGAGCCACATGTGGATAAGATGAACGATGGGGTAAATATGATGCCAATGAAAGTGTGGGGAAGAACCATAGCATTGTGTGTATCAGTCTTCAGATCTGAATAGAGCTGAGCGCACTTAGGGTATGTCTATACTACATGGCTCTGTCGACGGAGCCATGTAGATTTGTTTACTGGGCAAAGGGAAATGAAGCGGCGATTTAAATAATCGCCGCTTCATTTCCCTATGCCTACAACCCTAATCTACATGGCTCCTTTGATGGAGCCATGTAGTCTAGACACAGCATTAATGTTACTGCTAATAATAATGGACACCTCCGCCTCACTCCACATGTCAGCGGCACTGCTGTCAAGTCCAAATGTGCAACCATATCCTGCAGCACCAGTGCCCTGATTTCTTTTTTGGGTGGTAAGAGATGGGCAATTCACCTCTTTGCCACCCTCACCCCAGAGCCTTCTGGCTTGAGAGCTGTCAGGAAATCTTTACTCCTACTTCTTGCTGTCAAGCCTTCTGCCACTGGAGAATGGTAATGCCATGCAAAAACAATCTGGTCAGATTGAACCACCTTTCTTATGCTTCATCAGCCATTTTTCCCTAGAACCATGGCCCACCTTCACAAACATGGGTGAACCTGGGATGAGTTTCAGATTTGCAGCTGTTTAATTTTTTTTCACCTAATTTTGCATTTTGTTCTAAGTGCTGCACAGAGTTCTAGCTCATAGTGGCTTTGCTCACTGAAAGCCCAGCCACTCCCAAGAACTGTCAAATAAAACCAAATTGAACAATGGAAAATGTATTTTATAATCACTTTTGTAAAGAACTATTTCATTTTTTCTGAACATTTCTTGGGCTAGAAGCCTCATTTGAATGGAGAGCAGTTTAAGGACACTGTAACATGGTCGTTTAATGAAACTAACTAACTCTTGTCATTTTGCACTTGCGTACCAATGATATTTACTATATCTCCTTATTATATGTGCAGCGTCCAGACAATCACTCTATTTGATGAAAGATTGGAGTCATGGTCAGTAGCTCCAGAATGTAGAGCTGGGGATGGAGTAACTATTTCCTTTTCGTTTTTAATCAATGAACAAAATTCTTCCTTCCATTGACTTTAATGGATTGACAACAGGGATATATTTGGTACCACGTGGCCACCCTAAGAGGAGATGGTAAGGTTGGGGGGTGGGAGAAAAGCAGGCTGTCATCTCTGTCATCCCTTTCACTGACCCAGCATATGGCTCAAACTAACATGCCGGAGAAGCGTGATGGGCTTATCTGCATTTCAGTGCTATTCAGTCGTCATTGTCGCTGAAAATGTGCAAATAAAATAATGAAGAACACGATAAAACAGAGTAGGAAAAAAAATCTCTCTCTATTTAAAGCAGCTGTTTGGGTGCCAGCTGCTTAGTTACAAATACATCTTTAATGAAATCAAACAATCCAGCAGCATTTATTGATTGCTAACAATTGTTTTAAATACAGTCTGGTAGGCTGGGCTGTTAACATCCTTTTTTGTCCAATTAGTTCAGTTGGTTTGAATTAGAGATAGTTTGCTATTATCTTGAAAAAAAATGCCGCTCACCAGACAACATATTTTTTCCCTCTAGAATAAAGTGTGGCAGAGCTGCACAGAATAAACGATTTCCATGTTACTCCAGCTGTTTGGGGGAAGGCAGCTGAGCCCTTTATCAAGCCCTTTCACCTCAGCAACTGCAGTTCAAATCCATCCTGAGATCTTGAGTTAAGAGGACGTGGTGTTCTCTCCTTGGAGCCTGTTGAACAATGCAAAGGACAAAGACCCCTGTGCTTCTGTGGCACTTCACAGCCAATTTCTGAAAGAAGGAGAACAGAGTCCTGTGGAAACTTATATCTTAGGGCTGACCTCCCTCTCCCTATAATTCTACACTTGCTAGTAGAGAGGGGGAACTATTAGCATTATTGTAAGAGGATGGACTAGATGGCACAGGAAACTATTTCAACCCTGTTTTTTATGAACCTATGAAAATCCACCATTGACTACAAAATTGAAGCAGTTCTACTCCTAAACAAAGCCCTGACTTTTCATAGACTTTATAGATTTCATAGAGAATAGCAGCAGCAGCATTTATCTATATACTAAAGTTGGGCTTGACCAAAAATCCCAAATCTGAACAGCCTGCAAATGTTGAGAAAATTTAAAACTAGATCTGAAGTTTGCAGTTTAGGTCCATTTTATCCATGTGTCTGTGTGTGCATTCACATCTTACTAGGACCTAGATCTTCCATTAATATGCTCAGATTGGAGTCATGTAGCATCCTAACATACCTCAGTATATTGTCCTTTAACAAAGATGTAGTGTCTTTTATATATCAATTTAATACTGGTATGTATAAGGTAAAAATATCAGGTATAACTACTGTTTAACAGTTGGCTGACACTGCAAAACTCTAAGACCACTAAAACCACTAACGTAGATCAGGACTTGATAAAAAGTCATAGGCTAATGGTCTGGGTGTACTTTTTTAATGCTAAGCACAGCATAGCTTTTATCTGTTATAATGGGTAAAACATGTAAATAAACTTCTTTTGTTGTCACTGTAAATGAGTCTTTAATGTTTACGGCTTGGTAACTCTGCATTTTATGCCCCAACAATTCTGGCCTAATTGTTTACAATCCTTTTATTAATATGAACAAGATGCACAGTAACTTTATTCAAAAGCTTCAGAGGGGTAGCTGAGTTACTCTGTAACTGGAAAAAACAACAAATAGTAACTTTGTTGTTTGAATATGTAGTGGTATTACCCCAAGGTGTAAATTGCAATTACAGCTGCTCTCCGAGTTATGAACAAGTTACGGACCAATACTTGGTCCATAACTCGAACTGTTCGTAACTCGGACCCCATTGAGTTACCCGCGACCGCGCTGTTCATAAGTGCGGGTCGCATTCGTAACTCGGGGACCGCCTTTACGACCGCCCATGGAGCTTTGTTAGTGCGAACGGTCGTAACTCGACCGTTCGCAACTCGGGGAGCGGCTGTACTTTGATAAATTGATTGAATGATTTATGATTATTCATTATCATAGCAGTTCACAGAAATTCCAAATGAGGTTGCACCCCATTGTACTTGACACTGTACAAGCACCCCGAGAGTGACAATCCCTGCCCTGAAGTGCTTACAGTTGAAACAGATGAAGAATAGGAGGGGAAATAAAAACAAAGGAAGATTCAAGGGCAGAGGTCTCAAATTCAATTTACCTTTGGGTCAGTGTCAATCTTCAAATTCTCCTAGTGGGTCAGTGGGCACTCTTCTCTGGCAGGGCTTCTGGGGAGTGGGCACATTCCACCCCTGGGTGTCCCCCCATCCTGCCTGTCACTCCAAGCAATTTTAACACCTCCCCTCCCCCTGGTATCCCCACCACAAGCACTGGTAGCACAGTGGTGCTAGAACGACTTTCAGCTGCTAGCTCTGTGTGACTAGTGGCATGTCCCTGTGGCCTCGGAGAGGTGTGTGCGGAGCCATCTCATCCATAGGATGGTTCAGCGCGGCTGCCCAGGGCTGGTGGAGGCCTCCCCAACTGTTCTATAGAGGGGTAGTCCCCCATTCTCAGCCCTTGGGGCCCTGGGTGAGTGGATACTGGCAGCAGGGGTTGGGCCTCTCCACACTCACCACGGTGGCAGAAGCCACAGGGAAGAGGAGTTATGCAGCAACCTGCTCCTCTCCACTGCCATCTCCCAAGCCATCCGGCACTAGGGCTGAGGAGCACCTCTTCCTGTCACCACGGTGAAGCAGAGTGACCAGGCTGGCCTGGGAGATGCACAGAACAGCAGAGCAGAACAGAGTCTGTTGCATTGCTCCACTTCCCTGCAGTGCCCACTCCCACAACGAGTGGGGGGGCCCTAACCCCTGCTGTCACCCTGTGCCAGATCTCTGGTAAACCCGAGACTGTGTGAGGGAAGGGGTGAAATGAGGGGCAGAGAGGGGCTGGACTTGGGGGAAGGGTACGGACATCCACCCAGGACTTCAGGGACTCACATGCTAGCAGCCGTGTGTGGGCCAGATTGTGGAATGATCAAGCTGCAGATGACACATGGGCCGTGTGTTTGAAACTCCCTGTTTAAGGGTTTGTATAAGGACATGCATTCAGGCATTCTGAGTCCCAGAGCAGTGAGCTATTTACTGTACCATGCCACCTCTCAAGGTTCAATTTACACTAGCTTTCCTCCTTTGTTCCCATCACATAACTTCCCAGCGAACAATCCTATGCCATACTTCAAAAGTACTTTTTCTTCTTTCTCCAGAACACCATTATAATGGAGGCACATCAACACTGAAGTATGAGTGCTTTCTAAAATGATGCCAGTAACTCTTACTTTAAAGACAACATTGTGAGCTTTCATTCAGATTTCAGATCCCCTAGCATGTAATCCCACAGTAATAATAATATTAATAATAATTAATTATCATGGTAGAACCTAGAGGCTTCAACCGAGATTGGGTGCCTTTTGTGTTAGGTGTTGCATATAAACATAATGAGAAACAGTCCTTGCTCCCTTCCTGGATCAAGTTTTTAAATGGTTAAAAGTATTATCAAGAGGCAGCGAATACATTTGACTTCTGTTAATCACTTAGGGTATGTCTACACTAGCCCCGTAGTTCGAACTAGGGAGGCTAATGTAGGCATTCGAAGTTGCAAATCAAGCTTGGGATTTAAGTATCCCATGCTTGATTTGCATCTTCCCGGCCGGTCACCATTTTTGAAATTTACATGTCCGGACTAACTGCCTGCGTCTACACGCGGCAGGGACCTGGTAGTTCGAAATAAAGCCTTAAATCGAACTACCTGTTAAACCTCATTCCAGAAGGAATAACAGGTAGTTTGAACTAGGGCTTTAATTCAAACTACCGGGTCCCTGCCGCATGTAGACGCGGGCAGTTAGTCCGGACTTGTAAATTTCAAAAATGGTGACCGGCCAGGAAGATGCAAATCAAGCGCGGGATATTTAAATCCAGGGCTTGATTTGCAACTTCGAATGCCTACATTAGCCTCCCTAGTTTGAACTAGGGGGCTAGTGTAGACATACCCTTATAAAGGTAATCTGCATCTGAATGGGATGAAAAACAAACCTGGTAGAAAATAAGTGTTATATTTTTCCTTTTTATAGTTGAGAAACGGAGGCCCAAAGAGATAAATGACATGTCTACGGTCACACAAAAGGTCTGAATCCAGATCTGGTGAAGCTCAGTTCTAGGTTAGTGTCTCAATGGGAAGACCACCCATTCTGTTTTCCAGACTGTTAATTTTACTTACAGAGTAACCCTAAAAGAAAGGCTCAAGCTACTTTCAGATGTTTTGAGTTTTAGACATTAATTTTGTGCCCTAATTTATCATTTCTATAGATCTGTAGATTTCACTATTTCAACCACACCAGATACAGATGGGAAATTGTCCTTTCCTGGTGCTTATAGAAACAGCAAGACAGCAACAACAATGAAACATTGAGGGTTTACAATAGAAGAAATAGCTCCTTTGTCTCCCATTCAGTTTCTGACTGTCCTATGGTGGCTTCTGCAAAGAATGAGGAGATAGAGTCTACCTATAGATGGTTTCATTTTCCTTAAATGTGTAACTCATAGTCTTAGCTTCCTTTTTAATTTTTTAGAGTTTTTGTTCTTTTAGAGTAGATTAGTGGGGAAATCCCCACTTGCCCACCCATTTTCACCCCATTACCTCTCACTCCTTACCTCAAAGTGTCCTTGTCTCCTCCATTTTCTGTTCTGCAGACTTTTTCCCTTTGCTCCAGTGTCCAGGTGTCTCTTCTGTTCTTACCGCCAATAGCCCTTTTTTATCATATGTCTACACTACTGCAGAAAGTCAACCTCAGGTATGTAACTTTAGCTACATGAATAATGCAACTGGAGTCGACGTACCTAGAATTACTGAGGGGTCTACACTTGGGATGGGGAGAGCCATGGGAGAAATTCTGCCATTGACTTACCTTACTCTTCTCATCTGGGATAGAGTACAGGGGTTGACTGGAGAGTGATCTGCATTTGATTTGTTCGGTCTTCATTAGACCCAATAAATCGACTGCCAGTGGATCAATCTCAGAGTGACAATCCCAGCTATAGTATAGATGTAGCCTTAGACTTCCTTTCTCCTGTTCTAATTTCTGCCTGTTTTTACTTCATCCAGTCCTTGCTCATTATAGGCTGACTCCAAAGCCAGTTAAAGTTAATGGCAATCTTTCCATTGACTTCAGTGGGCTCTGTTTTAGATCCCCTATTACTAGCTACCCTGCTCAGCAATGTTACTAATTATTAACATTCCCATCTTGCTTCCTCTCTACTTTCTCTCTTCAGGGAACCTGCTTTAATGTAATTACACTAGGCAGGTGGACTAATTGAACTGTCGTTCAAAGTCTTGCACTTAACTCTCCTCTAGCCTTACAAAGGCAACCTAAACTGGCAGTGAGGTTTACAAGCACCAGGGGCTCGTTCCCCTTTGTCTTCAAGTCTTCCATGTTTTTCTAAGGCTATGCTGACACTGTACTTGGAGTTGCAATTGCAGCACATGCCCATATAACTGAGCTAGCTTTATATAGTCATGTTAGGTACCAATAATAGTGAATCACAGGCTGTAGCATAGACTAGCCATCCAACTGTATACTCAGGCTTCCACAGGGTTTGGATTTAGGCAGCTAGTTTTTGCTTCCATGGCTTTGCTGCTACAGGTACTCATGCTAGCTAGATTAAAGCGAGCTGTAGTATATCTACACATGCTGTGTGAAAAACTGGGACCTCAATGGAGGTATATGTGTGTGGGGTGGTGGTGGTGGATAGAAGCAGTTTTGGGGTGGTGGTGGACATGACAGAAGCTGGAGAGCTAGAGAGAAGAAAAGGGTGTGAAACTCTCCCTCTTCTTTGACCTCTCTGTTTTAAAACAAAAACACCAAGATCCATCACAGTAAAAGGACAGAGTGGTAGATAGTAAAATTTCTGTCATCCCTTGACAGTTTTCTCCTAATCCTAACTTTTCCTCCTAGCTTTCCCCCTTGCATCACCCAGTACTTTCTTCCCTATATACCATCATCATTTGCCCAACCCACACTCCATTCTTCTTGCTTACCGCATTTGCTCATTTCCAATCCAAGAGATCACCTTTCCAGCTCCAAACCTTCTTCCACCTATATAACCTCCAGCACAAATATACTCAGAACTTTCTTCATACCCAACCATCCCATCTCAGAATTTCTCCTTCCTATACCACTTTCATGATGTAAAGCTTCCTTAAAATTGGTTACTTGGCTGCAGGAGGATCTAGCCTCCTTAAGGGGTTCCTCAGGTGGTGATACTTCACTGATCCCTTGCTTCTGAAATGGCTCATAGTCAACCTTCAGGCTGCCCTAAATTGCATCAGGTGGATTGGCTTTTCACAGACTGGCCTAGGAACAGGAAAGCAAAAGAGCAATTTCAGCTCTTTTTTGCACCCTCACTTTCAAATTCCCACCTTCAGTATAGTATTTGGCTCTGGCAATCTAACTACTCATTTTACAGATGCAACCAGGTAAATGCTAATATTGGCACTTGCAATTTGGTGTCTATGAAACCAGAGGCTATTTGAGAAAAATGGACCCAAATTTTTTTACCAAAATGCCATTAAAGTCTGTCTTTTTTTGTACTTATGAACATCTGGCATTGCAGATATACAGTAATAATATCCAGTCTGGCATGAAAACACTCCAAAATAATTAATTGAGACTATAAAAAGCATAATTGGCAAATTGGCACACTACTAACATATTAACACTCTGACCCTTCCTATATGAGTCTCATGAATTCAGATATATTATGTTGCCATAGGATGTTGCGAGAAACATGGAAAAGTTAAGCAGTGAGGTAACAGAGCTCAGTTGCACCAATCCAAAAGTTATGGTGCTCAAAGAAAAGGATTAGTGTTAATAATTTTCCCCAGGGAAGAAATACAGGTTCTTTAAAGCCCATAGATACAGAATGAGTCTTGTCATGATGCGGAAAAGAGAACATTCTTATAACTAGGTTATTTCAGTTTTGTTTTGTTTTTTTACGAGTTGTCCAGCAGATAAAACTTGCTGAGATGTTTTTCTGCATAATTGTCTTTTTATGATTATTGATCTCATTTACGCATAGGAATATATACACACAGCAGGTGTTACAAGCCATTTACATCCCTAGGAAATGTGTAGAAATATGACAATATTCCATGATAATGGTCCAGTAACATTTGCTATTATTACTATCATTGTTATTATTAGTGCTATGGTGGTTGTTATGTTGCAGCAGCATCTCAAGGCCAGGGTCAGGGCCACAGCCACATTCTGATAGTGTATGCAATTCCTTGCCCTTCAGCATCTACAAATTAAGTATAAGACCAGAAACAACAGGTGAATAGAACAAACAGAGCACAAGGAAGCAGTGATATAATTATGATTCACGTAATAAGCAGTGGTCATAGTATATCAGCTGCCTAACCATTGTCAAGTGTTCTGTGGGCATCATGATACAGGTGTATTTTAAGAAAGGTCTATGAGGTGGCAATGTAGTGGCTTTGAGGAGTTTCTTCCTTCCATAAGAAGTGGCATGAGAAAAAGCATGAAGGTGCATTTTAGAAAATTTGCAATATGGTGGCATGGGCCATGACAGCATTATATTCTGGTATATTATTAGTATTTGCTTTGGGTCTCAGACACACCAGAATGATATCTTGGCCCGGAAGTCTCTGGCAAAACTTCCTATTGACATCAGTAGTGCCAGAATTTCACCCTGAGATGAGGCACCCCTAAGCACACATGTAGCTTTTGAATTGGGGGTGTATACATGTAGTTTTTCCTAACACTTCAAATATGATAGTGTATTTTATGGGGCTAGTAGTGGGACTTTATGGAAGTATTTTCCCTCTCCAGTTTAATTCCATTGAGTTCAATAGGATTGTTTACATGAAAAAAGATACTCCTGTGAACAAGTGTTTGTAAGAGATTTCTGAAGCATATAATATATTCTCTCTCATATTTACTATATAAAATATTTGGAAATATTTTATGTGTGATATTTTATATATAAGGTGAAATATATAATTCATACACAATGAGATATTGTATCTGTTTTCACTTATTACATAAGTATGTTATTATTCTGCTTAGAGTTCTCTAAAGGTGTCATTTTTTATGTCTCTTCTACTTATATAGCTTCAGGCTTCTAAATTATAACATATTTCACTTATTATTATGGTTATGGATTTATATAAGTAAGTGGGACTTCTAAGGGCAGGGTTTAACTGGCTTCCTGGTTCTCTCAGGCTACATCTACACAGCGGGGCTATTTCAGGATACTGGAAGTATCCCGATACTGGAAGTATCCCGAAATAGCAATTCCACATCTTAAAAGGGGCCTGTTATTTCAAAATACATTTTGAAGTAACGGGCACACTATTCTGGCATCTCTCTAACACTTGTTCCATGAGGGTTAAGGGACTTGTCAGTTATTTCAAAATAACTGTGAAATAAGCTACACAATTTTGCGTAGCGCGACTCGTGTAGCTTATTTCAAGGTAAGGGTGCTGTGTAGAGGCACCCTCAGTGTTTCATTTGAGGAGCTACATATCCTGATTCACCTCTCATTTACACCAGGTTTGTACTGTGAATAGAACTCTGCAGGAACTGGTATTTTCATTGTACAGAAAATTTCACAATTTTGAATCTTTTCCCATGTAAAATGGAATGGAAATAAAAATGGAAATTTCCTGTGAAATGACATTCTGAGGAAGAAATTGTTTGTGGTCAACTGACACATTTTCGTTTAATTGAATTGAAATTTTTCATTCTGATTTTGATTTTTCTTATTTTATATTACATAATGTAAAATTGAAGCAACATGCCACTTTTAAATGAAAAATTGAATTATTCTATTTCAAAAAGGGTCAAAACAGAATGTTTCCACCTGCAAACCTAACTTGTACCTCAGTGCAAGTGAAGGAAAATTCAAGCTACAATACCTTTGCCTGACGGAAATATTGGAAAAAATTGTGGTATAGGTTGGACCTGTCTGGTCTAGCACCCTGGGGACCTGAGCACTCCTGAATAAGGGAGGTTGCCAGACTAGGAGAGGTCAGGCCTCTTGCTTCTCCCGCGGTTCCCCTCTTGGCTGCAGGCCCCAGCCAATGCATTGCCCATGGCCTGCCTGCCCCTGGCCTGCCTGCCTGCCTGTGTTTGTGAGGCTCTTGGGGCTCTGCTCCTGGCTGCTGGCCCTCGGGACTGCTGGCCAGTCTCCCTGCCACCAAGCCACTGGCCCTGAGGTCTGCCACCCCACTAGACCTGGCTTTGCTCCCAGCTTCTCTCAACCTCTGTGGCTGGGGCTCTCTGGTCCAGCAACATCTGCAGTCATTCTGGCCCATGGATACTGCTGGACCAGAGAGTCTCAGATCAGTGAGGTTCAACCTGTAAGTAGTGAGATGGCCCAATTAAATTTACAGTGTTTTTCCTGTCTCCTTCCCTGTTTTCAATGAAACAACAAAGGATTTTGTTTCATCTTAGAATTGGTTAGTCTAGAAAAGAAGTTTCAAATACTGCCATAATTTAAATTGGTGTATATCCATAGAAGTTGATAGACTCATTTTGGATTTGCACTGTATTTGCTAGTATTACTTTTGGGCCATATGCTCTTATGTGTTTCTCCCGTTAAAAGTCTTATTCTGCTCCCAGCAAAGTCAGTAGCAAAACTCCCTCGGAGAGTCCGTGGCGAGGATTAGGCAATGAGTTCTAATTCTTCCTAGACCTTGCCCATACACTTATGTTAAGGGTGAAGAAAAGGGGGTCTCTGCAACTTACTGTCATGAACAATTCCACTGTGTTCATCTGTATACACATTTATGGAGTTAGACTTTGTAGTTTTGGTCTTTCACTCCTTCACTGACTCCTATTCTTTACAACGGGAGTTTGCAGGATGCAATCCAAGGTGTTTTAAATGGGTAGGCTTACAATCTCTATTTTGTACATGGTTCTATAGCCCAGTCAAGACTGAGTTGTTTGTTTGCTTTTTAAATATTTTATTTTTGGGAGAAGAAGCTTTCTGGGTAGAAGGGGAAATGACAGGAATTGACACAGTGGCTATAGTCTCCTTCTTAAAATAAATGGAAGAAATATCTGCATTTGGTACATGTTTTTAGGAAGCACAATCATTTTAATAACTTCAAGAGGGAAACTTGGAACTTTCCAGATACTTCTATATTTTAATGATAAAATAAAATAATAAGACCTATATTACATTTTTATAAATGATGATGAAGACTTTGCAACTAGCCAGCTAACAGTTCTTGCAATCCAATTAAAGAGGAAACCTTTAATTTTGATCCTTTCCCTTGTCTACCCTAAAGTTTTCTGATTTGTTTTGTTTTATGAACATAACCTGACATGTCTCCAGATGTTTTTAATATATTTGAGAAACTGGGTGATGTGTCCTGCTCTGTGAAAAACATTAATAGGACATCTGCAAAGAGGCATGTTTTATATTTAGCTTCAGTGGCATGGATTCCTTTTATCCATGAAGTGGTTACAGGAGTTTGTGCTAGAGGGTGTGCAATGAGGTCAAACAGCGAAAGAACCCCTGAGTTCCATTTCCCCCATTGTAGTTCAATGGAGCTGTGAAACTGTGCTAATGTAACCCCAATACAATCAATCATTTGTACTATTCAAAGCCTGAGAAACAACTTTGCCATTCCCACCCCCTCGCCTGGCATAACAGTGCAGCTCTCAACTTATTACCAGCAATGTGAAAAAGACACAGATGCAAACTTATCAAAGACTAACCAAGACAGGATATCTCTGATCCCTTGATTCCCTTAGGGAAACTCCTTCCACTTAATGCAGTGCATGCTAGTTAGGGCTCTCTGGAGACTTCTGAAATTTATTTTCAAGGGTGTCTATTCACAATGTGCTGCTTTTCTTCTCCTGCTTTGCATTTATTTATAAAGTGGAATTATTAAAAAAAAAAAAAAAACAGTCTGCATCATATATTATTCTTTTACCTTAACAATCTCCCACTCCCAAGTAAGCCCTTATGAAGAGTCCCTCCTGTTTTTCAAGGAGGGTGACTAACGGGTGATTCATTTATTTAGAATCAGGTTCAATGAAAAATGTGTCTGCTTTCCACACTGCACAATCCTCCCTCTATCTACATGTAAAGCTAGTTTGGAGAGAACCTTTCACAGGCTTCATGTGAGGGAGTGAGAGGAGGGCCTGGCAGTGCAGGGGCTAAACAAGGCCTTTTTGCCCCATTAGCCTTGCCCCATTTTACCTGCAGCCAATGCCAGGCCTGGAGGGAGAATAAAAGGAGGGAACCTAGCTCAGTTAGGGGCTGACCAAAGAGGCAGGAGCTGGTTCTGCCATCAGCAGGACCTGAACCAGAGCTATCTGCTGGGTCAGCCACAGGAGGACGCAAGCCTCCAACCCCTCCCCCTGGCACAAAGGGGGAGAACCAAAAGGAAACCCGCACTAAGGAGGGGGAAATTGGACTCGAGGCCATGCCCCAAACTGAAGGAACAGACTCTGGTAAGTGGCCAAAAGTCCTATACCCCGGGCCCCCAGCTAACACCGGAACCTAGCCACTAGGCCACCCCACTGCCCGGGAGTCCCAGCCACACTTCAGCATATTGAGGGGTTGTACTTCCATGTAAACCCCACCCTATTGATTAAGAAAGCCTCACATCAATGGGTAGTCTAAAACAGCACCATAACTAGTCACACACAAAGCCAGATCCTCACCTAATTTTACACCAGTGAAGCATCTAGCCTCTACATGTGGAAATGAACTACAAAATGAGGAAACACACTTTGGATATGTCTACACCATAGGGGAAGGTCGAATTAAGATGTGCAATTTCAGCTACGTTAAATGCATAGCTGGAGTCGAAGTAACTTAACTTGGCTTTTGGAGCTGTCTGCACTGCAGGAAGTCAAAGGGAGCATACTTTCCCTTCAACATCCCCTACTCCTCATGGAAGTAGGACAACCAGCATCAACAGGAGCCCCCCCTCAGTTTGATTGAACTGTCTTAACTAGACACTCTTATTTGAACCCTGGAAGATCAACAGCAGCAGCTTTGATCTTCCTCTGTAGTGTAGACGTACCCAGAGAGATTAGATTTGTCCAGGTATCTTGCTGCTGCTTTTACATAAGTCTCATTCTTTTTCTGTAGAATAATTCTGCTTTTTACTGTAACTTTTCTGATATGTTTAGAGCTGCTTTTGAAATTGGCTGGGGAGCAAAAATATATTTCTGCTTTTTCAATCCCCCCTCTCTGTTTTTTGTTTGTTCTATAGTTAAATATTTTTTGTGAAAGTTGCTAAGTTAATAGTCCAATAGTCCTGGAGACCAAAAGCTTGTGTTTATCCACAAAATAGATACTTCATGGGCAATAACTGTGCAAGCTTCCTTATGTTCCATCAGGTTACGTCTAGACTGTGGGGTTTTTTGGGATACCAGAGGTATCCCAAAAACCTCCGCCGCATCCAGGGAATGCGTTTGCTTTTCCGCTTTTTTTTTTGCAGAAGAGCAGACGCACTCTTTCGGAAGTCCTGTCTTCCTCATTCCACGAGGAAGAAGGGATCTTCTGAAAGAGGGTTTTTTTTCGAAATTTGGCCCAGTGTAGATGGGCCAAATTTCAGAAAAGCCTTTTCCAAAAAGCAAAAGTGATGCAAAATGCGGAGCGCATTTTGCGTACCTTTTTCCGTAAAAACGTTGCAGTCTAGACATACCCTCAGTGTTGTGCCTGAAGCGTAAGGTGATCATATTTCCTTATCCCGAATAAGGGATATCTAGTAAAATTACTTATATTCAAGCAAGTTCAATGGAAGCCAAACACAGTTATTCAGTAAAAATGTTCAAATTAACATCAAGTTGACTGAGCCCCTGTTAAAAATAAAAAGTTGGGACACTTTCAGGAGGACTTAAAATATGGGACTGTCTTTCTGAAAACAGGACATCTGGTCATCCTACTAAAGAGATGAGAGACCACTCTTTTCTAGACCACAGCTTTCTGGAGTGAAAGTGTCTAGAGCCTGATGCTTTCGCCCACCAGACAAATCTGCTTCAGACTGTCTGAAGCAGGGCTGAACCCCACTAGCACTGGGCCCAGTAAAAATCCAGTGATGGGACTAGAGTGAATAATCCAGATCTTTACCTGTCCAGCTGATTGTGTCTGAGAGTTTCTTTTCATCACTTGACTTAGTATGTTTCTACATACTATTTTATAAATGTGAATGTGAGACTGACCAGAGGCTATTCCAAGCTATCCGGTCTTCTCTCCACATACCAAAATTTCCTAAAATGTTTGTCATCATGATCAGTGTCAAATCTTTAAAAAAAAGCCTCATACTTGTGATGGTAGAAGTGTATTTATAGATTCCAATGGACTATTGCTCCTGATCTTCTGTGTGTAACACAAGACATCGAAATTCCCCAAAATATTTCCTAGAGCAGCTATTCTAGAAAAAAAATAAAATCTTGATTCCAAAATAGTCAGTGACAGAGAATCTACCATGACCATTGTAAATTGTTCCAAATGGATTACTTTCAATGTTAATGTTTGCTAGTCTGAATTTGGCTAGTTTCAATTTCCAGCCATTTCTGGCTCTTTCCTCTGTTAGACTGAAAAGTTCATTATTACATACTTGTTTTCCAGGTAGATACTTATGGATTGTATACAATTAGCAATATTATAATGCATCTTGTCCACAAATTTACCAAACCGATCCAGAGCTTTCTGAGTCAGTCACTTGAGCTCTTCATTATTTATAATCTCCCAATTTTTATACTATCTGCAAACTTGATTAGTCATGATTATGTTTCCTTCCAGGTCATTTATACAAATATTTAATAGTATAGGTACAAGAACTGATTCCTGTGGGACCCCAGTGGAAACACACCACTGTGATGAAAAGATACTCTCAGAGACAATCAGCTGGACAGGGAAAGATCTGGATTATCTACTCTAGTGCCATCACTCGATTTTTACTGGGCCCAGTGCTAGTGGGGTTCATCAGGGCTGAACACCTCCTTTACTATTGCATTTTGAGACCTATCAGTTAGCCAGTTTTTAATTCATTTAATGTCTGCCATATTCATTTTATATCATTCTACTCTTTAATCAGAATGTTGTATGGTTCCAAGACAAATGCCTCACAGAAGTGTAGGAATATTATGCCAACACTAAGGCCTTTATCAACCAAACTAGTAATCTCATAACAAATATCAAGCTGGTTTGACAGGATCTATTTTCCATAAACCTGGGTTCATTTGCATTAATTACATTTCCCTCCTTTTATTCTTTATTAATTGACCCCTGTATCAGCTGCTCCATTATTTTGCCTGGGATCAATGTCAGTCTGATAAGCCTATAATTACTTGGGTCATACCATTTACCTTTCTTATATAGGCACATTATCTTTCTTCTGGTGTTCCAGAACTTCCCCAGTGCTCCACAACTCATTGAAAAATCGACATTACTGGTTGTGGCCCTCAAAAGTTTTCAAAAAGTGACATTCAGATTATTTGAAATTTACCTAAGACAAACTGAAACCAACTTGATGTGACATATCTTGCAAACTTTCACCCTAACTCCTAGAGAAAATTAACAATTAAGGAAAATACTGTATCAATGTGGGGAAATTGCTTTTTTTTAAATCTGACCATTTTAAAAATGAGGCTTCTTGTCTTCATGGCTATTGGGCAGGGGAGTTCACAATCATAAGGAGAGCACTCAGTTTTGGGCATTGTAGAACAGCTGCTGGATATACTTGTATCATGGCTCAACACTGTTTGGAGATGTGGTGGAACTGTATCCTCAGAACAAAAAGCTTACTTTGATGGGAGAAAAAATTGTGTAGGTTAATGCAATGTCACTTATGTCAACCTAACTTTGTAGTGTAGGCCAAGCCTAAGTAACTTGTCAAAGGTCACACGCAAAGTTGGTGGTAGAACAAGGAATTAAACCCTTGCTCCCTTAGTCCCAGAATAATTTCCTGACTCCTGGACCATCTTACTACTTAGTGAGCAATGAAGGTCCAGTGGGAATTAGCATCATGGATGTGTGGGAGACAAAAGCTGCTTTCCGGAACAATGATTTTTGCAACAAAGCAAATCTTACCTGATTTTTTGTTAAAATTCCTTATCTTGCAAAGCCCCCAGAGAGCACTTAATTAAATCCAGCTGAGATATTTAGGTAGCAAAATCTCACAGTATAAGAGAAAGAAACTATAATCTTTCATATTTCTGTGGTGCCTTTGATCCCAAAGGAACCTAAAGAATTGTATAAGCTATAAGAAAAATGCTGACCCGAAAAGCCCAAGTAAAATAGGAGAAAGTAGGTGCAAACAGCATAGTTCTCCTATCCACGGTACACTCCAGTATCACAGAGAGAATTCCAGCCTTCCTTTATCTGAAGCACCAAAGTAGGGGGTGTTAGTGAACTAGACTGACTCCCAAGGAAACATGTGACACTATTTTCAGATAAAGTCATAGGAATTGCAATACTGAAGGAGACAAGTTATTCATCTAGGCTTCTGGGGCCCCACACCAGCCAGTTCACAGGAAGGTAGGAGGATCCCTATAGGCAGCAGCATCATTGCATTATTCACCATAGTTGTATTATTACTTTTTGTGCTTATGCAGACATAGATAGTAGGTATGTAAGGGAGCACATGCTGCTCTCTTGCAGAGAATTAGGAAAACGAATTGCAGAGCATGCAGCAGTGTGGGACAACTATCCCACCAGCAAGATGGCTCAGCCACATGGCCAGCACTGTTTCACTCTTGCATTTGTAAGACTCGGTATGTTAAGGAGCGGACTGAACTCTTATATATTTTTCAAAGAAAATACTTTCTTTGACACTGAAATGCAGCCATCCCTTGGTGGAACACAATAGCTCTATAGTAGTAGATTGAGAAACTGCACAACAGTTTGATTGAAAGGAAGTGAAGAATACCTTGCAAAACTAAACCTGTAAATGGGCATTGAGATAGCTACCTTAGCCTATTCAAACTACAATGTAGCCAGGACATCTTGCACTAACACACTTACTCTTGTAAACACATAGTGCAAAATAAAATCTTTAAGTGACCTCAGTTTTGCTGTATGTCTCCTCCAAAAGACATTATCTCCTACCACAGAAAAGTCCCTCACACCATGCTAAGACCATGTTAACTGAGTGGATAGAACGACTCTGATTAATAACAGTGGAAACGGTGAGGTTTTCCTTGGATGTTTGTTATTGAAGAACTGATCAAGTTGTTCACAACAAGGTCATGCTTTTCTGGGAAGAACTCAGCTGTGGGTGGTACAACTGTAAGAGAGGAATATATGAAAGATAAGGGCATAAAAGATTCACCCTGCATAACCTATCTTAAATAAAATAACTAGTCTAGTCAGGGGATACAGTAGTTCACCAAGAAAACATCTATTTAAGTTTATATCTAAAACTGTGGTATGATTTTCCCGTTGCCTAGCCATGAGTCTGTACATACACTGTCAATAATCATTGCAGTGAGCATGAAGACAGCTAATGTAATCATCATGTAAAATAGAATATTTAACCTTTAGGTTGGAGTCATCCACTGTTGCACTGATAGAGGTGGTAGACCTCTCGCAGTAGTCCTCCCATGGCTGGCTCAGTGGTTGAACCAAGATGATGATTCTCACCTCCTCAACTTTGAGTCACTGTCAAATAATCTCCCCACCCACAGAAATACGTGAGAAACGGTTCTAGTTAGAGCTAGAGAGGCAGGGGCAGAATCATAATGTATGGCACTTTCAAGTACCAGACCTGCTACACAGTTTTCAGTTCTCGTTTATCTTTACAACTGATCTCAGGCTTTCAGCAGTTTGCTTAGTGTGGGGTGGGGGTGGGGGTGGGGGAAGAGAAGAGAGAGAGGGTTGTTAGTGTCACCAGTTCCAATATTGTTCTTCCCACACTATGCCCATGTCTCCTCCCTAGTATCCACTATGTCTTATGGTTCTAATTAAAAGTTAGGCTGCTGGTTTAGCAGTAGTCTGACCTATTTATTAAGGCAGGGCCAGCAAGCTTTGGCAGTGGATGGGCACATCAGCTGAAATTCAGAACACAGGAAAAGGAAATAAATGACTTGTAGAGGACGAGTGCTCTCCCTGAGCACAAAGACTGCAGATTGTACTGCACTCTGGCTGGTTTCTGGTACAATGGATATTAAATTAAGCAAGGCAAATAACTACAACTTTTAAATAATATATCCTCCAAGAATGTGCATATTTAGATTTCAGTTACAAATTGTTTGAGCAGGCCAGGGAGCAAAGCAGCTCTGGAGCTTGATATGTTGCAGGTTGTGTTCAGAGGAAGAAGAGAAAAGATCAATGCATTTGATAGGTGGCCACATCTAATCAGCTATTTTTTTAAAATCCTGGTGACTGCGTGCAAATTGTTCTCTTATTCCTTCCTTAGGCAGTGGAGGGACAGCCCTACAGTCTTTCATCCTTCATCCCTTTTAATAAACTGAGAAAAGGGAATTCTTGTCTCTTGAGCCACACAGAGAAGTTACATGCTCCATCTTACAACTTGAGATGTTTATGCTCCCTCTGGTGTACTTCCCTGCTCCAATGGCAGCAAGAAAGAACAAGAATGCAATAGGCAGGGTTTCCAATAGGACGGATTTGCTAATCCTATTTCTCATGGCTTTTTACATTTGTTCTGGAAGCAGCTAGCAGGATTTTGAGACAAGGATTTAGTAATGAATAAAACCTGCCAAGGATGGAAAGGTGGTAGGGCAACCCCAAAGACTCCACTTGAACCAGATTTTGATACCAAATCTCTGACTAGTAGTGAGAGCTCCCATTAGCCCCAAGAACATGTCTAGATTTAGAATCAAGAGAATATTAAACACACACACACAAAATATGTCACTGGATAAAATTACCAGCAAGCATAGAAAGATCCATGCAGAAGAACTGGGCTCAAATGCCATCTGGGAATTTATGGTCCTCCTCTCCACAGCTTGAGCTGAGAGGCCAGATGTTTTCAGCCTCTGATATGAGCCAGGGAAAAGCAGAGAGGCCCACCCTGCTGAGCTGAGGCTTAGGGTCTGAGACAGGGTCCCAGAGAATGAAAAAGGAGGAATATGGAATAATTGGAAAAGAGGACCGAGTGGGGGGAAAAAAATCACGTTAAGCTGGAACATGCAGTCCAATATCATGGGAAGCCTTGGAGTATAAGCCACTTGGCAGTGCCTGTTAATGAATAAATAAACCACTACTTTTCTTTTCTGAGGGTGACTAACCAAAACCAAGCAGCTAAAAAATACTTTACATTTAAACTTTAATGAGTACTTTAAAATTGTATCTTTATGATGCTTAACCTAATAAACACTTTTTCTCCCAGAAAAAATGAGATGATGTTCTTTATATTTATGTTGTCACTCATGCTTGGACTCTGATCACTTATCTGGATAATTAAGCAATATCAGTGAGGAACCAGATACCAGAAATCTGATATTAATCCGTCCCTCTTAATAGTAATGCAAAGCCACTGGGGTGGAAAGTAGGCTAGTCTTCTTAATCCCCTTTTACCAACATTTCGGCATCAGCACATCTCATTTATTTTCAAAAGTGGTTCAAGACATACTATCAGTGGCTTAAGCCTAATTTAGGCTTTAAATCAAAGTATGTTAAGAAATTCAAAAATAGGCAAGATTACTAAGATTTCCGGAGGGAATAATTCACAACCAGTACCTGACTTTCCAATGGGAACAGCTAAATGATTATTACTTGTTTGTGTGATTCTTAGGTGCAGGACTCTCATCAGAATTAAAAACACGAGAAGGAAGGATTGCAGAAGTCGTCTTGGGACTCCATTGCCACACTTTTCAGATGTATGGTAATGCTGGTGTAAAAATAGTTTGAGTAACTTCTACAGCTGTTGGATATGGCATACAGAACAATCCAAGGTGACTCTGCTGCTGAACATGTCACAGAAACTTATCACTTTCACTTTCCTGGTTTAGGCTGGGTTTTTTTTCAACATTTGGCAAAATATGTTATTGTTACTGTCCATGCTTTCCTTTATAAAGCTGGTTGAAACTCAGGATTTCCCTGTTGTGGAAAATTCTATTAAAATTGCTAGGATTTCATGAAAAAAATACAGTTAAATGGCATTTCGCCGCTGAAAACGGTTTAGATGAAATTTTTCTGATGAGCTCTAATTTTGTGCTCTCCGCTGATTGGTGATGGCTCCCTAATTCTTGATATAACTTTACTGGCTTCATTGGACATGTATCTGATATGCATTTTGCTCATTAAGGAACAACATCAAAAAGTACAGTTATCAGACCAGTACTAGAGGTCCAAGCACAAAAAGCCAACCTGAGCCTGATCTTCTGTTCATGCACCATATACAGTCATCTTATATTAATAATTGATAACATTCACCTATGGATATTGAACTTGGAACATTTTGGCCTAAAGGCATGAGGACTAATTCCATTAGCCTAGTAACAGACTTGTAAACCTCTTATGATCCAGCCACAAGAGGGGGACGAAGACCCAAAATGTAGCAGCACATGTTTGTGTTCAAATCTGTATAACTGCATGCAAACAACTACACATACCTCTTTCTGAAAAAAATCTAGACATAAGCATGTGTCTACATAAAAGTGTTCAATAAGGCAGTTAGAATAGCTCAGCCTTAAGCTTGAATCTGAAAGTCTGAAATACTGGCAGTTGGAAAAGGAACTCAAGGACAAAACTTATAGTAACTCTTGTTCAACAATCTCAGAGTACTTAGTAATCACTTAAGTCTTATATTATTAAAACCATTTCACAGAAAGCTGAGTAAATGGAGGCACTGAAATTAAGGGGCTTGCCTAAGGTCTCAGGCACCATGGAGCTTCCTCCTGGTCACTCAAGGGATTAGCTTCAGCCAGGCAATGCACCCTCCTCTGTCAAGTCTCTCCTGTCATTCTCCTGCTCTGCAGAACCCCTTACTCAAGAACCACAGCCTCCTCTTCAGGATTTGGCCCTCCAATCAGGTCACTACATAGAGTGGTAGTCTTCCATTCAGATGCTCTGACCATGTCACGCCTCCAGTAGCTAGTGTACCCAGCTGCAGGTGGAACCAGGCAGATTGAAGCCTGGAACCTCTGGAGCTTATTGTAAGAGCCTCTACAGCTTGAACTATAAAGCCAGCTGGATCTCAGCTAAGGCTGTAGAGCTCCCTTGTTCTTATCTCTTGCTGTAAGTGGTCTAAGTGCCACTACATGAGACAGTGAACCACACTAGGGCTAGGTCTACACTGCCCAGTCTTGCACAAGAACATATGCAAATGAGGCATGGCAATGAATATTGTCACACCTCATTTGCATACTTAATGAGCCGCCATTTTGCTCAAGGGCCTTTTGCACAAGAAGGAGCAGTCTACACTTATTTTCGGGCAGAACGGCTCTTGCGCAAGAGGGGGGTTTTGCACAAAAAGGACCTGGGTAGATGGCTCCTTTTTGCGCAAAAGCCCCTTGTGCAAAAATGGCAGTTCATTAAGTATGCAAATGAGACATATTTGCATATTTTCTTGCACAAGAGAGCATAGTATAGACGTAGCCTAGGTGTGTGGGTTACACTATCAGGGGAACAGACACTCTCTCTACTCCAAGTTCCAGCTCAGGGACCCTATAATCAGCAGAGAGAATCTGCACTCCTACTCCTTGCTGGTTTTCCCTTCAGTCTTCTCTTACCTTCCTGGTTTCCCTACCTTTGCAGGTTGTGAGCCTCCCAACTCCCTCATTGCGGGGAATACTGTCGACTAACCGCTATAGTCCTAACACACTTCCCTTCATCCAGAAGACTGCAAACTAACTCCTTGCAGCCCCTTTCTTCACCTAGCGCTTGTGTTTTATACAGGTCCTGCTTGTTCCTGTCCAGCTGAGCCTGCTTCCAATGAGTGTCCCCTAAGCCACCTAAATCTCTCTCCTACTTGTTGCTTAATTGTTGATTGGGCCCACCTGACTTAATTCTGCCCTCTCAGGGCCAGTGTGGGGAATATGCCCCATCACAGGGTGTCAATAGTAGAGCTAGGTGATTAGTGCAGAAGCCTGGACTTTCAGTCATCTAAACACTAGACTTCCTCACAGCAATTGCAGCAGGACTCTAGCAACTAGCCACTTCTAGATTACTGTTCACTGCTTCATTACATTTGCAAAGAATAGCAAACGGGGGCTGGGAAGCTGGAGTTCACGTAAAGTAATAGTAACAACTTAGAAGCATCATCCCAGTTACTTAATTTTCAGAGCTCCTAGAAACCAACCTTTTCCAATCCTCCTATATCTACCATCAGAGACAGATACACTTTTGAGCCCAAGAACCTCCCAGAGAATGCAGTTCTCCCATTTATATTTTATTAAGCAAGAGTGCCACCGTGCACTGTACAGATGGGGGAATCTATCATGTTATTTATAAAATAATTAGCCTGCTATTTCAATGACAAGAAGGAACGGCAGCGTGTAGGCAGCAACCTGAGGTGCTGCCTTTACCTACCTCTTCATTTTTGTATTTGTACAAAAACAGTAAAATGTTTTTACAGGCTAGGCCAATAGTGCCACCGGAATTGAATTAGAGCATCCTTAATTAATATGTCAGAATATAAGAAATGATGAAAATATGTATAATTAAATTCTTGCACTAAAAACAGGATGATAAAATGTGACTCAAATAGAGCAGTGCAGCATTTTTCTTTAAATTGTCACTGTTTCTACTGGCTTTGTGCTGCATCACACTTCGCTATTGGGTAGCTGGATGACAGATAGGTCACCCAACAAATTAGACACCTATTGTCAAGATGAAAAGAAATCTCCCAATTCTGTGACTCTTGCATTATTTTCAGACTAATGTACTGTAGTGACAATTTGGCACCCTGGTAACCTGTATAGGCAATAAGAAGCTGCTGCTCCAGACAGGCCCTTTTAAGAACACACGTCTTGCATAAATTAAATATATATTTTATATTATGTGTCCTAAATTTTCAAAAGTGATACATGGTTATAGGTACTTCACTTTTCAGGTTCTCAGCTCAAGACACTTGAAAAACACTTGATTTTTCCAGGTAGATGCTCCCTGACTCCTAGAATTGCCATCTGTCCAGCTTTTCTTTTCTTTTCTTTTCTTTTCTTTTCTTTTCTTTTCTTGAGGTGGCTGTCATGGGAAATCTGTAAACATGCTCAATGCACATACCTATTTGTCGAGTTTTATGGGCGCATCCTGGGTGTCCCTGGTTTTTGTACCTCAGAGGTAGCAATCCTAGTTATTGCTGAAAACCTGACCTCTTAAAGAGTTTCAAGTTAGACTCTCCAAAATTGAGTGAACCAAAACAACTGGATACTTTTGAAATGTACTCCGAACCTTTGTCTGCTATTTGGCAAATAGCTCTGCAGGCTGGTTTTCATTATGTGTTTTTTGTTCAACCTGTAAATCAGAGAAGACAGACACACTGCTTTCTCATGGAAACTTTCTATTTGTTCTTTCTTTTCACTATGCTTTCATTAACCTAAATAAAAATATTTCAGCCTAAAACATATGTTTATTTTTTTCTTTACTGGAGCATCATAATCATTATACTGCAATTTATAAATGCCTAGTAGTCTACATCTGATTTAAAGAGTGGTTTTAGTCTTTTATATAAACAATGAGATCAGTTTGTGAAAAGCAAACAGGGTAGTCATCTTACCAAATCCCACATAAACTGTTGAATCATGTTCAATGCTATTTATTCAATTATTCAGTATATTGATCTTTTAATAAGTGCTCTCTCTCACCTGTTACATAATTTTTCACAACAGGATTCCACACTGTACACCCCCATATCCAATTCATTGAATATTTAAATGTTTTCAAAGGCCTGCATCCAAAGCAAGACATCATTGTTTAAATGGGTACTACCCAGATGACTCCACTGGCATGAGAAAATCCATGAACGACATGTAATGAAAGAGCCATGTGGGGAAAATGGAATGTTCCTCTCTGAACTTTCCTAGTCTAGCATCCAGCTCTTCAAACAGACAAAACCAAATATTCATATTGGTTAACATTTCACCCAAACTAATAGATCCAATTGCACATACTCAAATAAATCATAATGTATTTTCAATTAGTTTGCACTTTCACTAGCGGCTGTCCTGAATAATTAGGAAAACAATTCACATTTCAGTAGGAGATGATATGAAGTGTTATTCCTGTGATAATTACCAAGCTGCAGTTCAGCCTCCTCTGCTCCCACCAGGTCATCGGGGCACAAAAGAGGACACCATGAGAGCATTAATGAGCTCTCATTGAAGATGTTAAAAAGCTTGTATTGATCTGTTTGTCCAAGAAGGAGATATTTAAGCTTTTCTGCTGAGGGCAGGAGAGACAGAGATTCATATCACAAAGCCTTTTATCCAGCCCCTTCTGTTTCTGGCTTCAGTATTGCCCAGTCTCAGCATGTCTGGTTCCAGAGGTCACACTTATAAACTTACATGCCATTTCCCCCTTTTTTTCCTTTCTTCTTTTTGTTTTAAAAAGATAACATGTAGTGTACACTTAACCTTTAATCCAGGGATCCCTTTATGTAGCTGGCTCTTTTGCAAAGTAGGATTCAGTATGGCTAGAGCTCTTTTCTCTCCTACCTTCTCACACAAATGCACTCCCTTCAATCCTCCCTCCCCCTTCCCCCCACCATTGATTTATGTAGGATAGTCCAGATAAAGCAAGAGGCAATACTTTGCTTAGCCTCTCAAACCAGACTTTTTGGAAGGTTGATCAAAATTTCCCCTCCACCTCCACCATCACTACATTGTTGTAAGCCTTTGTATTTGCTATTTCTGGCTGGGAGCGGAAGTAAAAGTACTGAAATGTTGCAAAATAACCAGTTCATGTGGTATTTTCAGAGGAGGCTTCTCAGTGCAGACAGGGCAGGCTGCCTGCCGTGTTTTGAACTATATTCATTGTTATGAAGTATACCTGAAGTACTAAATTGGCTCCAAGGGCACATATTTTATACGTCTCTTTTGCCTACTCTCTTTTAAAAGTCAGAATTAGTTTCCAGTGAGTATGGGATTTGGGGTGTTGAGTTGTGCAAATGTAATGGGATTTGTTTTCTCTGTATTACACCTTTAAAATGCTAAGGCTTCTGAGAAATCAGGCAGCCATTTTATGAGCAACTGAGTGTAGACTGTCATGGAGGAGACTCATGGTTCTCTCTCATTGTTGCTTTTTTGTATCTGTTGATCTCTTAATATAAAATAAAGACCATTATGACCAGACATAAAAGTATCTTAAAATTTCTTACAGGTACCATTCTACTTCAACCTGGTTCTTTAAATTGTTCCCTGCTGGATTTTGCCACAGCTCAGGCAGCTCTTGCCAGAGCTGTGCACCAAGGCACACCCGCTTACTTTCACCTCTAATTATGACTGAAAGTAACTGGTTTTTTTTTATGTATGAAAAAATGAAACACTGGGAACCTCATGATAATATTTATTTTCTCCTAAGATTTCTACTCAAGTTTCACATCTCAGAATGGATTGGATAATATAGCTACGATTCAGCCTCTGAAGAGTTTGAAATTTGTAGTTCTGACCTGGGATTATATCCAATTTACCCAGTGCCTTGGCTGATCCTAATTAAATCATGTCTCCCAGTCATGGACACCCACCTGTTTATAAGTATTTTGGATCCAATTCAACCCAGGTTTGAGTGAGTGCTACTCAGCAGATTTGAGTGAAGTTATTCTGATTTACATCTGGATGACTTTGGCCCTGCATATTTATTAGTAAATTTATGTGTATTGTTTCATGGTAACAGAAAGGCTGGAGTGGAAGAACTTTACAGTAAGCACCTTTTGTGTCACAATGGGTCATTCTGTCCTGCAGTTCCATTTATGTCCCTACATCAAGGCTTCAGGGATCTATCTTTTGAATGCTCAAGTCTTGTGCCACTTGAAAATCAATTCCTTGTTTGTCTCTGTGTAATAATCTAATATAAAAAGGAGAATGTTTGTATGTTTGTGCTCGAATAACTTGGACACTATAAGAGCTACCGCAACCAAACTTTGCATGGGATAACCTTTCCTCCAGGAGAAGGTTTTAAGGTACGTTTGGATCCGATCAGGCCCAATCTCAACCTTTAAAAATAAAAAATAACCTGCCGCGCTGCGCTGCGCTGCGCTGCAGGGGCAGCCCTGCCCACCCTAGGTCACGTGCCTGCTGCCTGCAGCCCCCAGCGCCATCCGGGACTCGCCTCACCCCCATGCGCACAATGGCTCGGGCACCTGCCCTGCCCCCCGTGGCAATGGTTACCAGGTAGTCTAAAAAAACCCCAAACAGACACACTTGATTGGAGTGCGGGGGAACAGAGGGGGAGGAACCTGCCGGGAGGGGAGTGGGGCTGGCTGGGAGGAAGGGGGGAGCCGAGAAGCAGAGCTGGCGGGGAGGGGAGCAGCGGGGCTGGCTGGGGAGATCGGGGAGGCGGCCAGCAGGAAGCAGAGCTGGTCGGGGAGGGGTCAGGGCAGTGGGGCTGGTCAGTGGAGATCGGGGCGGCTGGTGGGAAGCAGAGCTGGCCGGGGGAGATTGGGAGGAGAAGAACCGACCAGCAGGAAGCAGGGCTGGCGGGGGATGGGGGAAGCGAATCAGCCGGTGGGGAGCGGGACCGAGCAACGCTGGGTAACTCCAGCTAGTATAACATATTTAGATACTGTGCTCTGGGCTAGAATTTGGATTAGAAAGTCTTTAGCAAAAACAGCAATATAGTAAAGAGCTGGAACATACAGTGATAATATTGGCCACAGTGGTAAAGCCATGTTGTGGAAAAAAGAAAAACATTTGAATTGACTCATGCATGTTGTCTGGTTTGACAATGGCTTAACACCTTTAGAGACTGACAGCCTTGCTCTGGTAATGACATGTTATTAATATAGTAATTTTTATAGAAATAAATCTATGGTGGAAATACTCTGTGATGGTTTCTTGTTGGGAAAAAAGATGGAGGAGGAGTAGGAGAAGAAGAAGCCTCCATGTAGCAATGTTAATGACACACTAATAACCTAGTTCCAAAACAGGGCGTTGATCCTGCAGTTGATCCCTCAGTTGGCACAGGCAGCTCCTTTTTAAAGCAAATGGCCATCTCATCAAAAATCTTAAGCATCATCCTCAGCCTTTCCACATTCCTTGGATCTGAGGTTATCAGTATCCTTGTTTCAGAGCTGAAGGAATCCTTGAGGGGAATGTCTGTGGAGGACTTGAAAGAACATGGAGAGATAGCTGCTGTTTCTTCACTGTGGGTATGTCTAAACTACAGAGTTTTGTCAGAAAAATGGCCGCTTTTCTGACAAAACCTGAGTTACGTCCACACTGCAATCTCATACTTCCGAAAGGAAATTGAAAGAACAGAGGGGGTTTTCCGGCATTGGTAATCCTCTTTCTATGGGGAAGAAGCCTTTTTCCGAAAGAGCTCTTTTGGAAAAAGGAGTGTATGGAAGAGGGAATTCTTTTGAAAGAAGAGGAAAGAGGAAAAGCACAGGTGCCCTGGTGGCCACTCCGTCCATAGTAATCACAGCTTAAATGTGAGATTGCATCCATTCAATGCTTTTATGTGTGGACGCTCTCTTTCGGAAGAAGTTTTTTCAGAAGATCTCTTCCGAAAAAAGGTTCTTCTGAAAGAAGCCTGCAGTCTAGACATAGCCTGTGTCTTGATTGTCCCTTTTGCTCATGAACAAAATCGCCAGGATTAAACATTGCCACATCCCTAAAGTGTTGTGTGAACACAAGTGGCCTCCTGAGGGATAGCAGCTGGAGGAACAGGAATTGAGACTTTGGATTCAAGGTTACAGATGTGGTAGGAGGATCAGCAGGGACCTCATCACAGTTCTCCAATTCTCTGCCTCAGGAGCAGCTTCCAATGCAAGTTAGAGCAGCGTGGGGGCAGCCTTAGAGTAGTGTGCTACCCTGCTCTGTAGCAGCCCATTATTGCAAATTTTGCAATATCAGTTAATGCTTGTATTACTAGGGGCCAAATTCACAGTCCATTTTTCTCAATGTCCATGCTGCAGTTGCCCAGCTCAGAAGGTAGCATTGTAAAAATAAAGATGGCATAGTATAGCTTCACCACCCTTACTTCTGCACTGTGGGGTGCTGCCTTAAGTGCTGAGTGCCAGGCCAATAACTGCTACTCTCCAGCTGCTGTAAGCCCCATGGTTTTGGGGATCCTGTGGTGGCTGCCCTAACTATCTTAGGGAGGGACCTGGAAGATTACAGGATCTGGCACAGGCCAGCAGGAGGCATCGCCCCCCCCCCCAATCACCACGCGGGTGGAAGGAGCCCGAGTGGCCTGGCAGCCTGCTCTGCTCCATTCTACCCAGCCGTGCCACCCTTCTGGACCACTGTGCCCCACTTGGGGAAGGGGAAACGGGACAGGTGGCAGTGAAGTAAGGGCTGGGCTTGGGGAAAGGGGGGAGCCAGGGTGGGATGGGTCCTGTGGTGAGGAGGTTGCCCCAGATTCTCCACCTGGGGCACTGTGGGGATTGCCTCAGGTCCTGCAACCCCTCAGGATGGCTCTGACTACATATTATCCACGGAGCTGCTCTAACTTGCACCAGCCGTCTGCTGTCTTTAAGGATGCTTATGAGAGCTGGAGTGATGCTAAAAAAATCTGTCCCACAAGGTCAGAGAAGAGCCACGTGCCACGACTGAACAAACAGGGATCTAGTGATTTGCGTATGCACTTCTCTGATTTGTGAATGCAAATGTTCTAATTGTGTGTGTAAATGTGGGCTCCTGCATGCACATGCATTCTTTCCCTTTGGACTACATTCTTTGTCTCTGAATTAATGCAAGGGAGCAATTTCCTTGGGATACAATAACTAAAAGAGCCATCTTGCTCAACCAGAAGTGTCAGTTTACTGTCCCAAAGGTCAGAGTCAATCATACCTTAAAAGACAAGGAAAATTATTTGATGTATGTATTGAAAGTACTGCATTTCAAATTTTGGTGCCTGCGTGAAGGGCACCCAGGTCATAAAGGGTTATTTTGAGGGGACATACAATGCAATTCCACACACCCATAATACAAACAAACAGCACATGATATGAGGCAGGAATCTAACCCTTGGGACTATGTTGGCAAAAGTGAGAGTTTGACCAGTGTGAGTTGTGGACATGAAAGAAAGGCTCAGGAACAAGTGGACCTTAAGCAGTGAATGACAATTTAGCGTATGTGGATGAATATGAAGCACGGGGCCCAATGGACTTGCTAGGTAAGGGGGGGATGATTCTGTACTTCCCGAAGAGGCTAGGCCTCAAGTGCAAGGGATGGGGGTCAGGGCAGCCAGCCCTCAGAGCCACCCAGAGCGTGCAACGTGGCCTCTTTTGCCCCTCCCCCCATCCACGGGCCTGATACAAAGGGCTTGAATTATTCATGTAAGGTTCAAAGTAAAAGGCTTAAACTTGATAGCATCCTTTTAGTGGGATCACAGGTAAGGAATCCCAGCTTAGTTTGGCTGTCTTTTGTTGACAGTCTAGGAATTTATTATCCTAAAGCAGGGGCCTGATGTTTCACCCTTCCTTCATACTCCCTCAACACTTCAGCTGCACTAAGTCCTATGAGGTGGCTTGTGGTTTTGCCACAAACTACGTATATGGTGTGGTAAACTGTTGTGCTGTCTGGAGAATAGACAGGCAAGCAGATTAGAATTCCTAGAGTCACAATCTGTTTGTTAGTCTCCACCACTCTGGTGGGTATGCCCAATGCTTGACACAACATATATTCCCCAACTATGCTAACTGGCTCATTGAGCTCCAACCATTACTCGTCCTATTCAACCCCCTTACCCTGCAAACCCATGGGGTTACTGGGAAATGACACATATTACCGTCTACTCTGTGCTGTTCCCCACAGTATGGTGTGCTGGATGGGCCCATACACAGGTTCTTGATACTGGTATAGGCATGAAGATGGAACATAATCTGTCTCTATGTGATAAGCCAAGCGGAGGGCACT
Source organism: Rafetus swinhoei (assembly GCA_019425775.1). NCBI lineage: Eukaryota > Metazoa > Chordata > Testudines > Trionychidae > Rafetus > Rafetus swinhoei. Next base: position 109,465,887 of record CM033446.1, read on the forward strand.
TGAAAACATGAGGTGCTGACAGTGGAGTGGTGGTAGCTCCCATGTGTAAAATTTGCATATTTGCTTGGAAACAAACAGAGAATATCAGACACTGGAATTGGGTGAAAACAGACACCCCTTTGAAGTTACTTTTTCATTTCATCCCTTTGTACCCACTGTCTGGGAACAAAAGGTGTCATTCAAGCTTCACTTTCTAAGGGCCCATTCCTGCTTCCATCAAACTTCACTGCAAAGACTTCAACTGACTTCAAGGGTCTTTGGATCAACATCAGCTCGCAGCTCCAAAGTCCCCTATGCTTGCTCACATGGAACTCATTAGCAAAACTGCCATTGGCTTCAGTGATGCAAGTTCAGGGCTCAAATGAGCATTTTGCTATTACAGAGGAAGATGATACAATATTCCCTGATAATAGAGACAAGTGAAAAAACAGATAGCTGTGAATGGATTTGCAAGAAAATCTATCTATCTATCATCTATCACAGTTTTGTGATATCAGGCAAACTAAGAAAATGGAAAATTTCTCCGAAGTTCAAATGGAAATACAGAATTGAAATTTCATGTATACTTGATTTTTTTATTCTCTCCCATAATTGTATTGGCATTGTATTTTCTGTGCTCTGTGAGTCCAAGAATTAAAAAAAAAAAAAGCAGTATACTTGCTGTTGATGGATAGTTTAGGGAACACTTCTCCTGATATTATTCTTAGATCTGCACAGTTCGAAACCTGCAAGCAATGCCTGCAAATGGCAGATTCTTAAAAGGGCTAAAGGAAGGTGAGACAATTCTGATGCTAAGTTTTATTTACATTTGAAATTAAAGGGCTTCCCTTTATCCTCCACTTTGCAAGAACTGCACACAACACCACTTCTACTTCTCAAGCTGTAAAATCAGTACTTTGGGGAACTGGGCTTTTTGCCTGACCTCAATCAGTGTATGTTTGAATTTAAACAGCCTCTCAAAGGATGATTCTTGCAGTTGTTGCAGTGTAGGTTGCACTTGACAGCTCTCCTTCCAAAAACAGCACCAGACAAATCCACCCGGCCACACATTGTTTAGTACCTCTGATTAGTTGCACAAAATCAGGTCTCTATTTTGGCACCAGGAACAAAAATGTTTCCTTGCAGCCCAACTATTGTTTGCTTAACACCAGGCTGTTTGGGACACTTTATACAAGTTCTGTCCCATCACACACTGCTTGCCAAAACTGCAATTAACCACTGTACATGAATAATAACAACAGTTGCTTTTGATTCCTATCTTTCTCCAGGCTGTCAAACAAGCACCAGTTTAATGGTCCCAACCTGAGTAGGAAAGATAACATATTGCAGTTATAAAAGGTCCAGGAATTGATGTGAATACAGAATTATAAAGAAAAAGTAACTATAGTGCATCAGCACCAGATCCTAATATATAATTTAATTACTATGCAGGATTGGTCACAGTTGTTAAAATCACATTATGCACTATTTATATTATTCCCCAAATCTGGTGATATCAAAATAACATGAATGGGTGAATATTAAGGTCCTGATTCTCCTCCCATGTAAGTTTCATTCTGATGCAACTCAGGGGATTTTAATGCCACAAGCTCCAGAGATACATACTCATGAAAAAAGCCCACAAAGTAAGTGTGGGAAAGCATTTGGTCACATCTTGTAATATGAAAATCTGGAGTAATTTATAAATAAAACCAGAAATTGTCTCATTGATTGAAACCTTTAAAATGAGAGCTAAGTCTTCAAAAAGTTGCTCAGCTGTAAAATTTCAATGCTTCCTGCTCAAATATTGTTTTCATAAAATGCAAAATAACAAAAGTACCCATTCAACACACAAAACTAGTGCTAAAACTCAAGCAGCCTGATTGCTGTGCGGTCTCTCCCAGGCTATATCTATGCCCTCTGATGTACACTCATTACCAGCTGATTTCTAGAAGCATAAGGTGATTGTTTTGACCTCCAAAGCCCTCATAGCTTAGATTCTCTCCACTTCAGAGACCGCCTCTTTCCCAATATGTTATCAAGTGGCCATCTGAGGTACACAAGCTATCATCTTTAATTGGGATGGAGCAGGAGCAAGGACATTCTTGTGAGGTGTACTGGGTGCCCTGGAACTTCCTTCCTGCTTTGATGCAGATCCAGGGAACTTAAAGACATGCTGCCTGGCTCACACTCTTGAAATCAGTGTAGTTATGTTAGTGTAATGGAGAACTGAATATGGTCCCTGATGCAGAATGGGGATAACAACACCCATTTCATTTCACAGGGGTGTTGTGAATCTAATTAATTCATGTGGGAAAAGCACTTGAAGCGCTTGTGACAGAAGGTGCTATACTATGTAAGTGCAAAGCCACTGCTCTCTGTTTCATGTGGAACTAAATGCTTTGCATCCACAAATGCATATTTTGCCTGCTCAGTTATTTGTTGGCATTTGCATGCTGTGAAGAACCTACTCTTTGTATATGCTTCTTTAAGAGAACATTACCCCCTTATTAGCATGAGCAAACTCTATCATGGTATTCCTTCTGTACCACGTGATGCACTATATTACTGTTCAGTATTTGTTCTAATCTCTCTACAGGATTCAATTATATGACTATCTTTGGATGGTGAATGTGATAAGCTGTGGGCCCATAACCCAATCTTATAAGGAATGGGAAATACAGAACAGGACTTGCTTTAATATATTTTTTGTGTAATTTGGTTGATATCATAGAAAACCAGCCTCTCTATCTTTACTCTTCTCCAAACTGACATGTTATGGATACATTTATGCATCTCTCTATATGTTACCATAATTATTACAAAGCACAGCATATCTATCCCTCTCTTAAGAGTTTTCCATAATACAGTATGGAAGTGTAACACACGAGGAAGTGAGGAGACAGATTGACAGAGCCAGACGTGTACCCAGAAGCCTCCTGCTACGGGACAAGCCCAAGAAAGAAACCAACAGAACACCACTGGCCATCACCTACAGTCCTCAGCTAAAACCTCTCCAACACATCATTAGTGATCTACAACCCATCCTGGACAATGATCCCTCACTTTCACAGGCCTTGGGAGGCAGGCCACTCCTTGCCCACAGACAACCCGCCAACCTGAAGCATATTCTCACCAGCAACTACACACCGCACCATAATAACTCTAACTCAGGAACCAATCCATGCAACAAACCTCGGTGCCAACTCTGCCCACATATATACACCAGCAACACCATCACAGGACCTAACCAGATCAGCCATACTGTCACTGGTTTGTTCTCCTGCACATCTACTAACGTAGTATATGCCATCATGTGCCAACAATGCCCCACTGCTATATACATCGGCCAAACTGGACAGTCCCTACGTAAAAGAATCAATGGACACAAATCAGATATTAGGAATGGCAACATACAAAAACCTGTAGAGGAACACTTCAATCTCCCTGGACACACAATTGCAGATCTAAAGGTAGCCATCCTGCAGCAAAAAAACTTCAGGACCAGACTACAAAGAGAAACTGCTGAGCTACAGTTCATCTTCAAGTTTGACACAATTAACTCAGGATTAAACAAAGACTGTGAATGGCTTGCTAACTACAAAAGCAGCTTCTCCTCTCTTGGAATTCACACCTCCAGATCAGCTACTAGAAGTGGGCCTCATCCTCCTGATTGGCTCCACCTCGTCATCTCCAGCCTGATTCTGGCCTGCATATTATACCTGCCTCTGGAAATTTCCACTACATGCATCTGACGAAGTGGGTCTTTGCCCACGAAAGCTTATGCTCCTACACTTCAGTTAGTCTATAAGATGCCACAGGACTCCTCGCCGCTTTTGCAGATTCAGACTAACACGGCTACCCCTCTGATCCATAATACAGTAGACTTCCGATAATCCGGAACCTATGGGACCTAGGTGGTGCCGGATTATCAAATATGCCGGACTATCAGGAGGTACTATAAGCTGGTTTTATATATACTGTATACATTATATACTGTATATAAAGTGTTCTTAACCCTTTTTATTGTACATACTGTATACAGTATACTGTAATGTTTTAGTTTTTAAAGCCTTTTTACCCTTTTGCTCAGTTCAGCTGCTGCTGTTACCTTGTGACTCATTTTTGGCCGAAGCTCACTCACTAGGCTCTTGCCATTTTGATGCCGGACTATCAGGAGTGCCGGACTATTGGATGCCGGACTATTGGAGTTTTACTGTACATCAGTTTCAGGACAATGCAACTACTACTAAAGGAAGCCCCTTGCAGTTTTTTCCCCCCGAAAAATAAAATCAGAAGGCAAAATGCAAAGAACTCCATATAGGTGTATCAAAACAATGATACAATTCTCATCAAAACAGGCACAAAATATTTTTCCAGGCCACAGTAAAGAACCACAATAGACATGTTCCCAAGCAGGGATGAATGGAAGGTTTCAGGCCACTCAGAGGCTGGGTTCACATGATACTGTCAAGATCTGAGATTTATGCTTGACAGCATTAGTGCCAGGGCCACTATTTATGTTGCTTTAATCAGTCACACTTTTAAAATCACCGAAGCTCAGCATTTATATCAATGAGGTGATAAGATTGCTGTCAGGCACCACTATCGATAGTTGTGCCATAATCTAAACACTTTTAATCTTTTCCTGTGCTTGCATTAATGAGTTTGCAAAAAACCAGGGTGGCTCTTGTTATGACAAGTGGCAATGGAAGATACTGTGCAAAGGGAAAAAAATAGGATTTTTGTTTGGTTGATTGTTTTTGTTGAAATTTGGTTGGTTTGGTCCTTGCAAACCAATTTAATTTGACTTTGGCTTTCTCTCTGTGAAAACACTGGCAGTGGATCCCACTGATATTCTCAAAGGCTACTTTTGACTCCCAAAATATTTTAGGTTTGCTGTAAGTGCTGGGAAGGTAATCACTTCTCTAGCTGTTATAAAAATATAAAATGAAAAGAAAAAGAATTCACCTTAATTTTAGTGGGAGGAGCAATAATCTTTTTTCCCCCCTGAGTCCATCACTAAAGCTACAACCTTTGTTCTCTTTATATTGTAAATAAAGTATTTTTAAGGTTAAAGCTTTAAGGGGGGTTTGTAATTAAAATTGAGTTCAAATATGAAAGTTAAAGAAAACTTTCAAAGCAAAATCTACAAACTGATTCATTCAAAGGCCTGTTTTCGTTGCCATAGCTACAGATTACTATAAAGAAACTTGAACCAGACCTTTGACACCTACAAAGGTCAGAAGTCATTTCTGCCTGTGCTAGGACTCTTTTGACAACTTCCTGTATAAATTTGACTGCTATTTGCCTGTCTGGTCACTGTCTGACCCCAAAGTCTGGAAAAAATTGAGAGGCAGCATATATCTTTGTTTCATGGAGACCTCAAAAAAGGGCACTTTTAATCACAGTTTGGTGAGAAACCTCTGCTCTTAGACTAGTGCAGCCAGCAGCTGGGGAGCTCCTAGAATCTTACAAGTTAAGGATCATACAGCTTGCCTTGTGCTACCATAATTTGTCACATACACCCTGCCTACATTGCTGCCTCTGCCTAAGAGAGAGGTATCTTTTTCATAGGCAACTTACCTTTGAAACGGTAAACAGTGACCCCAGTGCCACAAATCACCAAATGAAATATGATGCATTGAATTGAAACCTGAATATTTCATGCTTCTCTAATTTAAACTTGATTTGTGCTCATTGGGCTAGCCCCTCTGCTGTGCCTGAGATCCTGTCAGCACAGCAGAGACAGGTGACATTAAGAAAGCTGGTTACAGCTTCTGGATTCTCTACCCCAGCACCAAGCTCGCTAACAAGCAGGAGCAATGGGGGCCATTGCCCGAGGCCCAGCGATTCAAAGGAGCCCAGAGCTCCCGGTTGCCACCACTACTATTGCAGCGGCGGTGGCGGATGGAGCCCTGGGGTCCTTAAATTGCAGCCAACGTGTTGAGCCGCACGCTCCCCATACTCCAATAGCTCTGAGGGCTGAGGTGGCTCCTGTGCCACAGTCCAGGTAGCACTAAAGGCTAGTTCCCCGAGCCCTACCCCTTCTACCTGAGGCCCCGCCCCTTCTTGGGGCAAAGAGCCACTTCCCCCCTGCCCAGCAGTGTGTGAAAGTTGTTTGCTCCCCTGCACAACACTGGCTCTAGCTTTATACTATACCAGCTGAGACACTGCCAGCTAGCAATAAATGGAGCAGACTGCGTTCTGGCCACACTTTGCTCTGTCCCATCCCCTCACCTAAACTACAGGGGGGAGGTGGCATAGGAATTGGCTATGCTGACTATACATGCCTGGCCAGTTTCTGCACTCTTTGCACTTCTGGGGTATGTCTAGACTACAGGGTTTTTTCGAAAAAAGTAGCCTTTTTTCGAAAAAAACTTCACCTGCGTCTAGACTGCAGCCGTGTTCTTTTGAAAGTAAATTGAAAGAATGCGGCAGTTTTTTTGATCGCGGTAAACCTCATTTTACGAGGAATAACGCCTTTTTTCGAAAAAAGGCGCTATTGAATGCAAACTGTGCTTTTTCGAAAGAGAGCGTCTAGACTCTCTTTCGAAAAAGCGGCTCGCTTTTTTGAAAAATCTGCTTGTAGTCTAAATGCTCTCTTTCGAAGGAGGCTTTTTCGAAAGATTATTTCAAAAAAGCCTCTTTCAAAAGAGGCTTGTAGTCTAGACGTAGTCCCTGAGTGGAGTGAGACTGAGGACCTGCTCAGTCATTATTCGGCGGCTAAGTGCCCTTGAGAACTACATGTAACAATGTGTATTTAAAATGTGTATCTTAAATGATTCTTTAAAAAAAGGAAATAGCAAAAAAAAAAAAAAAAACCCAGCAAAAAATGTGTAGAGATCTGTAGTAGTTTCAAGTTTGCATTAATTTTTAAAGCAGAGATGGGCCTGCAACAAATTCTTCATTGGAAATGATTTACTCTCCCTTTGTCATGTGGAGATCCAGTATTGGTGTCACCGAACCCGACAAAGTGCATTGCTGATAATGTCCAAAGGTGTTGTGTTCCCGACTTCTAAAGGCATCAGGAACAGCACCATCAGCTGCTGCCAGTCAGTAAACAACTTTCTTTTCCAAAGTATTTCCCGTGACCTACCCATTAAGGGTGCTAGTTTTTTATGCCAGAAAACTGTACAATGTGATCATAGTGTGCTGAGCCCTTACCTGGGGCATTGATCTGCCTATCTAGGAGATTTGTATTAAAATATGCAACTGTTAGACAAAACCGGGGAGAGCAAACATCCTCACCATCTTGTCCAATAGCAGCTACTGGAACATCAGCCACTGTGGGAAACAGGATCCTGGGCTTAATAAATGAATGGTCTGATTTTGTAGGGCAAATTCCAGCTTCTGATATCAAATGTGGAACGACCTATGCACCTGTCCTTTCTCAAAGACAGCCTAGGAAAGAAAGATGGGCATGCATAAATTAATGTTGTGAGGGATCCAGACTGGGGCTTCTCTTCAATAGTGTTTGCTGAAAACCACCCTGCTGAAAGATTGTAAAAATACCCTTTGGGGGGAAAAAACGGTGCTTTTATGTGCTATTTTTTCATTCAGTTAATGATGAACTTCAGTTCACTCAGAAATAAAGAGGCTAACTTGAATCAATAAACAAGGACTAACTGAATGAAGTCTATCTAAAAAGGCAGTGTCTGTGCATCAAACCTAAACATGATAGCTGCATAGCTCTGAGAGGTTCTCTTTTGAATACTAGGGTGGAGAGTCCAAGGATATGTCTACACAGTAGTGTTATTTTGGAATAATTGATGTTATTCTGAAATAACATAGTGCATGTCTACCCAGCAAGCAGTTATTCTGAAATAATGGCAAGCTGGAGGACTTCTTACTCTGACTCCTGTAACCCTCATTTTACAAGGAGTAAGGGAAGTCTAAGGAAAAGTGTTCTTCCTTTGACTTCCTACTGTGTAGACAGCGCCAAAAGCCAAATTAAGCTATTTTGACTTCAGCTATGCAATTAACATAGCTGAAATTGCATATCTTAATTTGACCTTAGCTCATAGTGTTGACATACCCCAAGAGATTATGATTATTTATTTATTTGGGCTGGAGTCTTTGTGCTGAAGAACTAAGGGTCACTACCTAAAATTGAAATGAAACCATGATCAGGCTCTTAAGGTCACCCTTGCTCACAGTGAATTCACAGGAATGAGAATATTGGAATTTGGACCCCGGTACAAAATCTGAGATAACAAAGATGGGGAAAGGCCAGGAAGGATGAGGACTATAAAATCATGCAGTAGTTTGGGTGACCTACTGCATAGCTCAAGCATGTTACGCAATTAGTTTGTTTATAAATATGGATAGATTTCATTGTACTGGTTAAGGGAGTAGCATTTCTGTTGTGAAAGGCAGGATTTTTTTTTTAATCAAGGATGGAATAAAAAACCAAAGAGCAACTTTCGACTGCCACCCAGTGAGAATGCCCTTCCATTCAGACTGTGTATTAGTGGGGACATAAAGGTGTTTGTAGCCCTGATTCCCCACCTGACCATTCCTTTGGGTGCCACAGGCCTCAAGCAATAAGAAAAAGGAGAAAAATTAGAGAAATGTAAATAAGGAAGGTAACTTGCCATTTGTCACTTGAAAGTCCTTATTTCATGGCCTGTTCCCTGTACTCCTGGAATTTTGTATCATTATCTTCTGTTAAAAGGATTCAAATGACATTATTTGCATGGAAACTCGCATACAAATGATGTCGTCTGTGCCACAAAGTTGCATTACAATGAAGGGAATGATGACTGTGTCACATGTACGTGACATTCTTTGTGTCATTAAATTTAAAGTCAATGCTGGCAGTTATAAACCACTCACGTCTCAAGCAAATACATCACTTCTGATCTGAAATGAATATTTTAAAACGCCAACTCCAACTGCATCAAACAGCAATAACCTGCAATGTCATCTTAAAAAAAAGGCAAAGATTCTAAACAAAGGTGGACTTATGGGAGTGTCTGATATGCAGCAAAGCAAAATATTTTAATAAGCTATAATAATCTCCAGACAAACAGAGTCCATAGTTTGATGGTTGGGTCCTGGAGACTTTTTTTAAAGCCAATTTGATATCATGTGTATTTTTCAGAGAGTATTATGTTCATAGATAGAGTCTACATTGTTAATTTTAGGCAGACTGAATGAATTAATTGTACATAGTACCCTATCTGCAGGTTATAGGTACTATAACCCAATGAATATGTAACTATTTGTAAAAAGCTCCAACAATTCAGAATAGTCAATACCCTAGGTGTTAGTGTATTTACATGGGAGGTGGGCAAGCCAGGTACATGAAGCTGGTTCATGTCCCCATCCCGGGTGAGTGCCCTAACAGTTGGCCTATTAATTACTTTGGGATGGAGCTCATTCTCTCTCAGAATATTTTGAAAGGTCTTAATGTGGAACTCCAAAATGTTGCACAAAATGGACCGCCCTACTCAATCCTGTTTCATGCCATTGTGGTGCTTAGAGACTGCTTATGAGGGTCATACAAGCCCTGTAAACAGATCTGCTTTATTATTGCTCCAATTCTTGTATAGTCCAGTTTTAAGGTGAAAGACATCTGAGTGAGTTATTGCAGTAGCAATGATAATTGTGCCCTTACTCACTTGCATCAACCCTGCTAGTTTCAGATCTGTTAGCCTTCTGCTACAGTTATAGGGAAAAGCACTTGAACATTTTCTTTAGAAAGTTATTGTTTTAACAGCAGAATGTGCTGTCAGATCTCCTAAAAATTCTGTGTATAATTTTAGACACTCATTTAAATAGAAAAGTTCAATCTTTTAAATGCCATAAAGAAGATCAGTCTTTGGCTAAGTTGTTATATGGCACAATCTTGCATTAAAAAAAGAACAATCTTATATGATACATAGAAAAAAGTTTCCTCAGACTGTATAACTTCCAAAAGCATAAGGATCAGTAAAGGATCAGGCAGTCAGAAAATTTTTTGAATGCAGCCCATTTCTTTTTGCTTACTGATACCATTTCAAATTTAACTGAAACAGCCTTTAAAGAAAGCCATTCTGTCCACCCTTCAGCTTTGATATGGGTTATTTCACAATGAACATGGAAAACATTTAAAATATTTTCTAGATGGACTGCATTAACTTCTGACCCCAACCTAAAGACCACGTTAAAAGGAGTAAATGATCAGGAATGGAAGTCATGCTTTTAAAGTCTTCTGGGTTCTCAACCACGGGTGCACATGTGGAATATGCTAAGGGATGGATCTTTCTAGATACTGGGATTAAGCCATGAGCTAGTTTAAAAAAAAAAAAGAGGAGAGCTCAGTGTTGGTCAATATATATATATTTTTAAAAAGAGACTTGATGCAAATGTCTTTCCCACCCCAGGAATGTATATAGTATAAGCCTGTTAATTAGCAATCTAGTGTGAGTTAGCTGCACTGTCCCAGCGGAAGGGCAGGAACCAGATGGCAACAGTGACAACCTAGTTGCTATTTTCCCCTTTCTCCAAGGGGAGGTGCTATGTGCTAGCTTTTTAAAGGATTGCAATAATTTCCCCCGGGGTCCTGGCTCTGATTGGGGCTGGGGAGAGGTTCCTTTGGAGACTAAATCAAGGCCCCTTCCACTACCTGGACACTCACATGGGGCACAATGTAGCTGCCCAGCAATGACTGCTCTCAATCTTGCCCCCTCTAATCCTGTAGCCCCCTATGATGCAGGTAAGCCAGAAGAGGGTATCTGACATCCTCTTGTTCCCATGTAGGGCTGTGCATTAAGGCTCTCAACTGAACTGTTAATGTCTAGCTCATGCTGTGTCTTGGGATGTATGACTTTTTGTAAAAGGAGCATAGAGGAAAGGGTTAAAAGCAGGACATGACTGAAATGGCTTATTGGGTCAAAGTCCTTTCACCCCAGTTGCTCTGGCATGTCTAACATTTTTCTAAATCTCATTTAACTCAGGTACATTCAATTACAAATGTGGCCAGGAATAAATCAAATGTAATGAGTTTAAGATTAAAAAAGAAGGTTAGATTAAGACAATGGGATCTTACTGAGGTTCATGTACAAGTGGGAGGGTCTGTATTTCAGGGGAGTTCAACAAAATCTTAATTGCTTACTTTACACAAGCAGCTATTGTGAGATATGTTGCCTGTGAAGTGACAGAAAAAAAATGCTTTGGCTTCTTTTTTGATGTAGAGTTCAGCTGTTCTGGTTTGTAAATATAACAGAACGAAAGGATATTGTACTCAACCCACTTCAAGCAAAGAAGACACTCTGGCATCTAAACTGCCATTCTTCCATTGCTTGAGCTGTTACTCAGAACAAAGAAAGAGAGAGAGAATAAACATCTGCATCTTTAGTAATTAGTAAGGAGCTGCAGGGTTTAGCCTGAAAATTATGGTACATATGCTGTCCATTTGTTCAGGACCCCTGTATCTTGAGAACAAGCAAACATTCATCATTCGCAGATGTCCGCCAGGCCCAGGTGACTGAAAATTCAATGCACAGTGCTTTTCACAATGGGTCGAATGCTAATTGGGTGGCTTCAGGAGATTAGAGTAGCCCTGGAGCTATTCTCTATCTGCAAAAGTGTCTCAAACAATAACTGAAGTCAACAGTGTCTTTGAGAAGCTTGCCTCTACTGACACTTATGAGGAAAATTAGAATGAGTAACTAAAAATAACCCCCGCCCCAATTCCTCCATTCACTTTCTTGTCCCAGTTGTTAGCTTGTTGTTTTCTTCTTTTTCCTTTAGCTTTCTGCAAACTTCCCATAAACCAAAGGGAAACAAATAGTATGCATGCTGATAGGGAGTTGAAAATGGATCATAATGCAAGCCTTCAAAAATAGAGGCAGTACCATTGATGTGCAGTATTTTTAGGTTTTGGAATGTATAGAGTGGAGGTGGTATGGTCTAGTAGCTGAGATTGAATTATGGTGAGATGAGATGATGGTTCTATGCTTTTCTTTGCCACTGGCTTATTTTTTGATCTTTTAAAACAGTAATGGGGAACCTTTTTTTGTGTCAGGAGCCACACACGAGTGAAAAGCAAAAAAACAAAAAACAAAAACAAAACCACCCCCCTCCCCTCACTGATCCTGCCCCTGAATGAGGAGAAAGACACTCCGCATATTCCCCTCACACACCAAAGCCTAGGGGACCCCAGACAAGTAGATTTTGTGTGCTCCAGCCACGGACTGGGGTTCTCAAATTCTGGGGATGGAGCCTTGAGCCTTGGGGGGCTGGATTCAGGCAAACCTGGAACCCCATCCAGCCCTTGGGCCTTAGGCTTCCCACTCTTGTTATAAAACATGCTTCTCTGCACCTCAATTTTCTTATCTCTAAAATGGAGACTATTATACTTATCCATCTTAAACTGAAATATATGGATAGAACAATGCATCTCTTTACAAGAGCTAAGGATGCTTGTGTAACTACTAGTGGGTGGATTTGAACCTGGGATCTTTGGAGCTTATGGTAGGAGGCTCCACAGCTTGAACTATAAAGCCAGTGGACTTTCAGCTTAGGCTGTAGAGCACCCTTATTCTTATTGCTTGCTGTAAGTGGTCTAACTGCCACTACATGGGACAGTGAACCACACTACGTGTGTGGGTTACATACTTCCTCTAGATGAGGATGCACATGCCATATCTTCCGGAATAGCTTATTTCAAAATAGAGCATTCACACTACAGGGAAACCTCCAAATTAGTCCGAGAAAGGCTCCCCTAATGTGGACTGGCTACCTCGATTTGGAGTGCCAGAAGTACTGGTGAGGAATAACTTAGAATGGCCCTAGAGAGGCTCTATTTTGACTTAGCAGCAGCGGAGTGTCCCCACAATCCCTCTTCTGAAAGAGCTTTTTCGGAAGAGATGTTATTCCTTGTGGAATGAGGTTTACCAACAAAAGAAAAAGCCCTCTGTTATTTTGATTTTCTTTAGAAATAATGCAATTACTGTGTGGCTGCTAATATTGTTTTTCCAGAATGACGGCCGTTATTCCGGAATAACGGTGCAGTGTAGACACACCGAAGAATGGGTAGGGCCTGCCTTTCTGATTCTGAAATCAATCTTTTGGCCCCAGTCCAGACCTTGAGACCCTCTAACACTTCCAAAGAGCAAAGCCAGCTGTGCCTTTCCCTAGCTCATGCCTAGCTCCCCCCAGCTCCTCTATAGCCCCAATCCAGCCCTCCCATTCAATGTCTCCTTGCTAGCTTCCCTCAAGCTTCCTCAGACTGCTCTACAGACTCTCTAGCTCCTCCTAGAGCACCCTCAATCCCCTCCAGTTCTGGATCAACCTCTGGGTCTCTTTCAGACACCTTCCAATCTCATTTGTTCCAGCCCTCAGCTTCTACATCCCCCATCCAAACAACATTCCAGGCTCATTTAGACTCCTTCTCCCCATTGTCTTCATCCACACCAAGCCACATTTCAGTCCCCACAAGCCCTTCCCTGGATCCCCACTGCAGTCCCCTCTAGCTCTGCCCCAACTCTCCGTCTCCAGAGTCCCCCCCATTCCCAAGTGCTATGACCTCACATGTCTACTTCACACATTGTTGTCATCTGCTTACAGCTGGGGTCTTGGGTCAGCTTGGTTGGAGATCCCTCATTCTCTGGTGGTGGAAGGGGCAGAACAGTGGGTTTCATTCTTTCCCACTGGCCTCTCAATGCTTCAGCAGGACTCCGTGTCAAGGATGGTTGTGTCCCCATAACCTCATGTGCCCTGGCACAACTGTACCACATGCGCCAGTGTCACTATACCACTGACTCTAGTTCTGAGTTTCTGTTTCAAACTCACCCCAACCCTTAAAGAAAAACTAAAATGAATCCTCTAGGCATCATGGTCTTCAATGTGGTATATAACTGAGGTGCTAATTTAGGCTTAATTTCATTGGAATTATGCTGGTGAGTAACTGTGGGATGAATTAGGCCTATCAACTTTGATTTATTTTTAATGACCTAATTCTCCATGACTTCCACCCCAGTTTGCCTGGGTTCTTTTGGAACTCCCCTAGGTTGGCTCAAAACACAGAAGAAGTTTGTCAGCATGTCCTCAAGCTTCAGCTAAACATTTTGTGAACCCTGCCCAAGTTTGGGGTTAATACTAAAATACAAAGTCGGGTGATTTTGCCTTTCCTTTAGGCTCCATTATGAAAGTTTTGCATAGCTCTAGTAAATATGTATTTTATTGTTCTCTAAAGTCTGCCCTTTCTAAATCACCTTATGCTGATGTAACTGCAAAAGGCATTACTATTTTGGGTTCTTCCTCTGCTAACACTGAAGCAGTGAGCTGGGGACTTTCATAAGAGATTGTACTGAAATGTCAACAGATGGCTTGCTAATCACATTAAAAAATACTCATGTCTTTTCTAAAATGGCATTTTTTCCCAGTAAGTAAATCTGAAAGGAATGTTTATGATATAAAACATATTACTCACAACGTCTTTTAATTATCATACTTAATCATCAAGGTCACCATGATAATTGTTTCTAAAAACTAACACCTCGTTTTTTTGAGAAACCTACCAAAAATGCATGGTCAGAAACATGAATGTACTGCTGTGGAACCTAGCTAAGAAAATATATTCTCTGCTCACAAAACCAAATGTATACTTAAATACCATGAAGCCCTTGCAAATTAATTTCTATTAGATGCAATCTAATTAGTCCGCTGTTGACTTGTGAATGCATACCATACCATATGCCCCAAATTGAGGTGCCATGTGGATGTTCAGTGGTGACACACATTTCAGAGCCATTAATATATCTTAAATGTAACCTATTTTTGTAGGTTTTTGTAACCTACTGGAGACAACTGTCATTTGCACTTAATGAAAACAGCCATGATAGCTTGGCAGAAGTTGCACCTTATTTGCGGATGGTGAGCAATTCATGTGAGCCACCATATATCATTGATGCTACAATCTAAATATGCAGCTCTAGCTCAGACACCATCTTCTGCGTGGGTAGTTGGAGCAGAATCTCTTTTATTTTTGATTCCAGGTCAGTTTAAGAGGTTGTTCTTCAACGACAGTGGTCACACATAAAAAGGAGTAGGAAGTCAGGAAGCTACCACTTTCCCTTAATTATGTCCCATACCTAGGAATGTCAAACCTTGTGTGTTAGAAAGGTAAAGGTTAATAGCTTCATAGACTTAAAGCCAGAAGGGACCATTACGACCATCTACTTTTACTTCCTGCATAAGATAAGACAAAGGACCTCTTCCAATAATTTCTGCAATAAGCCCATAACTTCTGTTTGAAATATACTGTCTTGGTGTAAAGATTTCAATTCATGGAGAATCTCCCATGTCCTAGGTAAATTGTGTGGTCAGGTTGTAGTTGGCAGGCTTTATATGAGACCAACTAGACAGTAACAAACTATTTTTTTTAGAAAATGAAGAAATTGTATATTTTCTCTCCCACACATACATACACTTCCTTCATGATCATTTTATATGCAAACATTTACAACACAGAAAGTTTTGAACCTACGTTCCCATTTAAACTTATAAAAGAAAGAGAGATGGTCATGATGATCCTTTGAAACTTGCTCATGAATCTCCATTGACTTATGATCTGCAGAAGAGAAGCAGTGGTGAATAGCTTTTTCTGCCACTTCTGTTTTCCATTTCTTTGCCTTTTGGGTTCCCTGATTTCTTAAAAATAACTAGTATTGTATAAATATAAACATAGTAAATATAACTTAACTGGTATGACCTGAACAGTTTTATAACCATTTGTGTAGCACAAGTGTACTATATATAATAATATTTTGGTTTCCAATAGATATAATGCACAAATCTTCAACCACCACAAAAATTTAAAGTAGCCCATAGACTCACTAAGGCTAAGTCTACACTATGAGATTATTTCAAAATAAGTTATTTTGAAATAATAACTCCCGAAATAACTATTTCAAAATAAGCTTATTCCCCAAGGAAAGCAGGAATTATTATTTTGAAATAACCAGCCCCTTAGGGTGTGTCTACACTGAGGACATATTTTGAAATAACTCCCTTATTTTGAAATAACAAGGTAAGTGTCCACACTACCAAGTCCATTATTTCAAAATAATAGCTCCTGCTTGTGAAGAGGAATAAGCTCATTTCAAAATAGTTATTTTGGCTATGTCTACACAGGAGTATTATTTTGGAATAACTGACATTATTCCGAAATAACATAGTCCGTGTCTCTACACAAGCAATTATTTCGACATAATGTTGAGCTGGAGGACTGCTTACTCCGACTCCTATAATCCTCTGGCTATGTCTAGACTGCAGAGTTTTTCCAGGATACCAGAGGTATCCCAAAAAAGCTCTGCCGTGTCCAGGGAACGCGTCTGCTTTTTTGGAACAGTTTCAAAAAAAGCAAGCGCATTCTTTTGACATACCTGTATTCTGCTCAGTGAGAGACATAAAGGATGTTCCAAAAGAGGAGGTTTTTCTGAAATGTGGCCCCGTGTAGAAGGGCCAAATTTCAGAAAAGCCTCTTCAGAATAAATGCAGAAAAAGATACACAAATTGCAGTCTAGACGTAGCCTCCGTGTACGAGAAGTAAGAGAAGTCAGAGGAAGAGTGTAGATAACTGCTGTGTAGACAACACCAAAAGTTCAAATAAGCTATTTCGATTTAAGCTACGCAATTACCGTAGCTCAGGTTGCATAACTTATTTTGAGTTTAGCCCTGCTGTGTAGATGTGCCCTTCGGGAGTTAATATTTTGAAATAATTTATTTAGAAATAACCTGGTAGTGCAGACATAGCCTTATTTTGAAATAACAGGCTTGTTAGTGTGGATGCTCTGTTTGTTATTTCAAAATAAGGGGAGTTGTTTTGAAAGAACTCCCTAGTATATACATGCCCAAAGGAAATGCCTATGTGGGACAGTAAGGGTGCGTCTACACTGCACCTGGAGCTCAAAATAAGCTACACAATTTGAGCTATGCAATTTCAGCTATGCGTAACTTATTTCAAGTTAATTTCAAAATAGCTCGTTTCTATACAGCACCAAATTTTGAAATAGAGCGCTATTTCAAAATGTCCCTTACTCCTTGTGGAACGAGATTTACAGGGACATCAGAATAGTGAGCCTGCTATATTTCAAAATAACGAGCTTGCTCAAAGATGCAGAATAGCTATTTTGGGATACTTCTGGTATCCCAAAATAGCTCCGCAGTGTGGAAGTAACCCAACAGATTGCAGTAGTGTGATAGTGAGGGGAGTAAAGAGACAGAATAGAATCTTAGAGTCTGATATAGGTTCTGATCATGGGCGAAAGAATGATAATAGAGTCACATTGTTAGAACTATTTAGTCACAAAATTACACACTTTTTTCCAGTGAATAAATAAAACCTATTAGTGAAACAAGTGTGGACAATGTACTAGGTCCTGATCCAAACCCCATTGAAGACAATGAAGTCACTCCCATGGACTCCAGTAGGTTTAAGAACAGCCCCTAATTCACCATATATAGGACCTGATTCAGGTCTTACACTGGTTTTACTCTGGTGAAACCCCATTGATTTTAGAAGTATTACTTTTGATATAATCGGAAGGATCCCTGATATTTCCAACAGTCCCTTAGCCTGCATATAGAATGTGGACAGCTAAACACAGTAATACAAGGATATTTATTATTATTATTATTATTATTATTACTATTACATTTTCAATTACAGTAAAGACTCCATTGTACCAGGAACTGTACAAATCCATGTTTCTACTGCATATTATATACAAAAATTAGCTGCTCATAAGCATGATAAATGACCTGGGCACTAGACTAGGGTTCTGAAATTCCACTTTCTAGGGTTCTAATCCCCGTTCTTTCATTTGCCTGATGTGTAATTTTGAATAAGATATGTTGGCTCTGTTTCTTGACTTTCCAATCAGTTTGGATTAAATTCTTCAAGGAAAAGACAGTCTTTTGCTAGGTGTATGGGCAGCACCTAATACAATGGGGCAGTGATTTCAACTAGGTCCTCAGTATACAATTGTGATATCAGTAATAATTGATAATACTATTGACCATGATGTCATATGTCTGTATCATATAAAGGATTAGTATGCTCCTTCCCAAACCTATATTTGAGCATTTTGATGCTGCATTAAAACACAGGCTCAGCAACGATCCTCAGCCTTTCCTTTCTCTATTTTTAAAAAGGTTTAAAAATTGATGTAGAAAATTATAACTGGATCTTAAAAATATTCCATTTTGACAGGAGGACAGATATCAGTGTCTTTTGTTGTGTGAGTTATTGAAGTTTGACATCCTTTGAGGAATATTTTTCATAACCCACTGTTTGCTACCCTGTCTATCCAATTATTTAGAACAAGCAATCTGTCATTTTATTGTTTCCTTCCAATTATGTAACTTTGGTGACAGTCATGGCAGAGTATCCTTTGTAAGTAAAAACAAACTGTGCTGAGGATGCTAAAGGCTGTAGAGTTTAAGAGTGTGTGTGTGTGTGTGTGTGTGTGTGTGTATGTGAATGTTTGTGTGAATTGTGGGGTAAAGGAGCTGAAGAAGAGGGACTAATAAGACTGTATGTGAGCATTATTTAGAAATATGACTAAATGTGTATCATACAATTTATAAGAATGAATGGAAATAAAATGTATTATTTGTATTAGCAGTGGTAAGAAGGACATACTCTCTGAATGGATAGGTAACATATAACCTACTGCCAACATTTCCCATCTTCGGATCAATTGTTCCACCTTGTTGCTCTAATTTACCATTATACATATTTTGTAGCATTCTCCTATATTTAGAATAGGAAATATTTATGGCACTGCAAGGGGCAAATGGTCAGTGTTTAGGGAACCCATTGTGCCTATTCTGTGTTTTCATATGTGGTATCCCTCTAAAGGCACATCTAAACAACAGGGCAAAAGTCAAATTAAGATACGCAACTTCAGCTACGTCAGCTTAATAGCTTAATAGCTTAATTTGGCTTTTGGCACTATCTACACAGCGGGAAGTCGAAGGAAAAATACTCCTTACCCCTTACTCCTTGTGAAATGAGGGTTACAAGAGTCGGAGTAAGAAGTCCTCCATCTCGACATTATTTCAAAAGAACGGCTTGTTGTGTAGACATTCACTATGTTATTTTGAAATAACATCAGTTATTCTGAAATAACGCTGCTGTGTAGATGTACCCTATCAAAAGTGCCACAGTGAAAGCCTCTCAGAGTTGGCAATTTGTCAGACTAGAACCATTTAATTGATGGCAAGGGACACATTTGATCCTTGGATGCCTGTGTCCCATTGACATCAAGGAAAGCCAAATGTAACTACAGATGGAGGAGTCCTGCTTTTCTCTTTCAGTCAGTGATTGATAATTTCAGCTCTGGAACTTTGGCATTTTCTCAGATTGGATGGATTCTAAATTTGAAACTGAATTTTTTGGTTGTGCCTATTTTGTGTCTAACTGAGGAAAAGGAAGAACACTGAAGTGGCAGCTGGATCCAACTCCATTTAGTAGTCAGAATGTATAGGGAACAGCAGTGAAGCTGGGAAGAAACAGCATGTAAACAGCTGCAATGGGAGATTGAACAGGAAAGTATTGTGGTGGCAGTAGATGGTAGAGCTGTTTGAACAGTTCCACATTCAAAGCAAAATTGTCAAGTTATTGTCTCCCATTGGGTATATCCATATCACTTTAATGCCACAAGCTGGATGGGCTATAAAGTCATAGAGTCCTAAACTGACGTGAAAGAGGAGGAAAAAAAAAAAGAAATGTAAATTTTGTTATTGGTGGAGAGCTTTGTGTAACAACATTAGAGGTGTATTTTATGTCTCAATTCAGTAAAATCATTTAAGCCCCTTTGAAGTCATGCTTAAGCTCTTTGCTGAAGTGGGACCTTAAAGCCTCAGCAAACCAAACCACAGAACTTCTGTATGCTTTCATTTTTCGTGTTTTATTTGACATGAATGTTGACCATCTCTGAGAGGCATCCCTAGGACTTATCGACATGTGAGTTAGTGCATGGCAAGCTGGTGTGCTGTATATTCACACCCTGGCTCACTTGATTGCTAAGTTCCACCATGCAGACAACTCTACTATGTAGTACATTTACAACTAGTATCTACAACTAATAGTTCAGTGAGAAATTTAAAGCATGTTACAACTTCAGACAGGATATTATAGAAAGATTATAACGGGGAAAGCTAAAGGTTACAAACACTGTTATGGATCCCCATTTTTCATAGTATATACAAATTATTTTGGTTCATTATCCAAACCTTAGTTAAAAAATGCTTCCATACCAGCTACTATAGTTGCTCTAATATAGCTCTGTGCCATACCTCAGATATATTTAATTAAGAATAGCATAATGTCAGTGCTGGCTGCTAACCTTGACGGGCCTGCATACACTGGAGATATTTTCTATTCATTTCAAAACTGGTTGGGGTAAAACTGCTTTTAAAACTGCTCAGTGTGTACTATCAACCTACTTTTAGAGTGACATTGAGGTATTCAGGGATCAGCTAAGTAAAAGTGGATCAGACCACCTTAAATCATCTCTAAATTATGGGTCTTTAAAATCAGTTTAGCTAAACCAGTTTTAAAGTTGATTCAAAATTTTACTTTTAGAGTAAAAAGAATCCATCATGCCAGTCGCTGAAGAACATCAAAGGTAGTTTTGAGAACATTCTTCATAAGGATTCCTCATTTTTGGACTATGTTCTCCATCCAGAACTTTGTTAACTTCTGAGGGTATGTCTACACAGCAGTGTTATTTCAAAATAATTGACATTATTACGAAATAACAAAGAGTGCGTCTATATTGCAAGCCATTATTTTGAAATAATGTCAAGCTGGAGTTCTTCTTACTCTGACTCCTGTAACCCTTATTTTACGAGGAGTAAGGGAAATCAAAGAAAGAGTGTTCTTCCTTTGACTTCCTGCTGTGTAGACAGCGCCAAAAGCTGAATTAAGCTATTTCTACTTAAGCTATGCAATTGATGTAACTGAAGTTGCCTAGCTTAATTCGAGTTTTGCTCTGCTGTGTAGCTATACACAAAGAATGCTGTTTCTCTCAGACATTTTGAGGGAGTAGGGGTTAATGGTTGGGATTTGAGTATGGAGACCAGGTTATACTGTTTTATGGAAATTGATTATGCTATCACCTGGCATATGTGCATTTTACATTGGCAAAGAGCAGCTCCTTGAAACTAACTATCAGCAGGCCAAGGTTGGGATGGGTGGCTGTTTATGAGTTTTGGATATTCTAAATAAATAAATCATAGATCTCAGAGACAGAAAAGAATCCAAGATATTTCTTGTTCCTATGCTGATGTTCACACCAACAGACAATATCTAAGTAAATTAGGGTACGTCTACACTAGCCCCCTAGTTCGAACTAGGGAGGCTAATGAGAGCGACCGAAATTGCTAATGAAGCGCGGGACTTAAATATCCCACGCTTGATTAGCGTATTCCCGTCGATCGCCATTTTGAAACTGATAGCCGAAGTAACTGCCCGGCGTCTGCGTGGCAGAGAAGCGGGATTCGAGATAAACCCCTTAGTTCAATTAACTGTTACTCCTCGTGGAATGAGGTTTAACAGTTAATTCGAACAAGGGGTTTATCTCGAATCCGCTTCTCTGCCGATGTAGACACGGGCAGTTACTGGCTAGTCGTTTCAAAATGGCGACTGGCGAGAATATGCTAATCAGCGTGGGATATTTAAATCCCGCGCTTCATTAGCAATTTCGGTCGCCCTCATTAGCATCCCTAGTTCGAACTAGGGGGCTAGTGTAGATGTACCCTTAGTGAGGAATAAAAGCAATGTAAGTTCCTAGAAATCATGCTTTCAAAGCACACAAACCAAAGAGCACTGTGTTCACATACTGGCAATCCAAAACTGCAGAGCTATGAAACAGCTATCAGCAGGAAAGGTATTCTGGGTAATGCCATGCAAATAAGCACACCATGCAGCCTGATGGCTTTGAAAATTGAAAATTGACATAGTTTGTACGGTTTTGTACAAAAATGTAGCTTTTTAAACAACTAGAGTATGTCTAGGCCTTTTAATATTTAATACTAGAAGACTTATCCAGCATTGTCTCGGTCCTCCAGGGCAAGGGAGGTTGAGGGGTGCAGGAGTCAGGGTGGCAGGTTGAAGAGAGTCAGAATGGGGGCTGTGGATTGGGGGGGGGAGAGTGAGGGTTGGGGGAGTGAGGAGGAGCTCAGGGAAGGGGGTCCTCTCAGGTGGGTCTTTCTTTCCTCCTCCTGACCAGTGGGGCCTTTACTCTCCCCCAGCCACACACAGCCAGGAGTGTCCCCCTAAGTCACCCCTGACCAGGAGAGGCCTCTGTTTTCCCCCAGTACCCTTGGTTGGTAGAGGCCTCTCCCCCAGTGCTCCAATCAAGGGCTGGGGGGCAGGAGGGTTGCAGGGCAGGGGGGTTACTTATCCAGTCCAGTGGCAGGCAAGAACCACCTGGCTACTCACTTGGAGGTGCGGCTGCCTGCAGTGGTCACTCTGCAGTATAGTCCTCCCCTGTGTTCGCTACCCCCAGTGGGTAGTTTCAGTATCATGTCCTTCCTCTATATGTCCCTTCCCTTTCCATATTATGGAAAACAGTCCCATCCCAGGCACTTCCCATTTTCCTGATCTAACTGTGCTAGGCAGATTCAAACCTGAGACCTCTAGAGCTTAACATAGGAGCCTCTACAGCTTGAGCTAGGTGTGTGAGTTACAGTGGCACAACCACACCCTGATCTTGCTTTAAGTTAGGATAAGAGGAAGCTGCATACCTAAGATCTTCCCTTTTAGAAGGTGTTCTTGAACTAACAGACTCGCCGACAGACAGACCAATAGACAGACAGATGCACATTTCTAAAATATACAGATAGATTAAAGTATGATGCTTCATCTGCAAACCTAGTGTAACTCCATTGAAGTCAATAGAGTTATATCCTGGAAGATCATTTACTACAAGGCTGTGTCTACACTGGCACCCTTTTGCGGAAAAGGGATGCTAATGAGACACTTCGGAATTGCAAATCCGTGGGGGATTTAAATATCCCCCGCGGCATTTCATGAACATAATGCGCTTTTTCGGCTCGGGGTTTTGCCAGAGAAAGCGCCAGTCTAGACGCGATCTTGCGGAAAATAAACCCTTTTTATTTTTATTATTTTCCGCAAGGTCACGTCTAGACTGGCGCTTTTCTCCGGCAAAACCCTGAGCCGGAAAAAAGCGGCAGTTATGTTCATAAAATGCCGCTGGGATATTTAAATCCCCCGCGGATTTGCAATTCCGAAGTGTCTCATTAGCATCCCTTTTCCGCAAAAGTGTGCCAGTGTAGACACAGCCTAACTGTTTTATGACTGATAGGCCTGTGATGGTAAGTATAGAAGCTGAATTAGCTTCATGCTAAGAATGGGACTAATTTAATAGCTAAACCAAACTTAGTATAGAGAAGCATAATTCTGGTTGCAAAGAACCTGAGCCTTTGGTAACTAAAGACTAGGATATTTCTTACTTCTCATGAGCACTCAAATCAAAACATAATGCTTGTCTCATTCTTTTTAAAAGAGCTCCTACTGGAAATTCTCCATGTAGCACAGATTTGCATGCTGGGTGTAAATTTTCTAGGACATTTTCCCAGAAATCTGCATTTAGATAGAAGTATTTTACAAAGTCTAAAACCGGAGATTTTATGTATATCCCATTTTTGTGAGTGTGCTCTGGATAGGGACAGAGAGGGTGATTTTTTTGTACAGTTTTTGATAAGGAAGAATCCTTCACAAATTCCAGCATATTATAAAGATTGAAAAATACATTAATCCTTTCTCAAACTGAAAACCCAACTAAAATGAGCCTCTGTGATCCATCACACACATAGATGATGAGGGTTCTGGAAGACCCCATTCACTTGAGCCTTAAACAATTGGAAGCTGGCCTCTTCTTTATCTTTACATAGACTGAGAGAAGCTAGGTTAATACATTATTCTCTTTATGTTTAAACTCCTGATCTTTGTTACTTATACCTTTCAGGTGTTTAAAGAACTTGATCTTTCTCTGTCTTTCTCAATTTAATTAGCTGCTAAGAGATCTTTGAATTCATGAAGGTGAAAAAGGAAGGAGAAATGAACCTTAATCAGAGACATTAAAATCCAAACTTGAATCCACCTCACAGTGTTTACTGTGATATTATATATATTTATCTTAAACATTGTTTTGAATTTTTATTACAGTCCACTCCTATTTTGTGTCTCTGTGTCTGTTTAGCCTGAAGACATCTCAGGATTTATTTTTAATTCTGGAATTCCTCCTGCTTTGTCTTCATTTCCAACGATGAGTCTTTACAGGCCCTACTTAGGCTACAATATGTTAATGAGTTTGAACCTCATTACTGCCACAATTGATTCAAAACATGGTTTGTATTCACTTACAACATTGTTGCTAGTAGCATAGTCACTTTGGACAGCGATACTTATTTGACAGATGACTGTGATGTGAAAAAAGGCTGGTATACAGGTATAACTTAGCCATGTTTTGTGTAACTGGTTCAGAGGAGATTCTCATGAACAAAATATAAAAATAGTGAAGACATGTCCTTACTTAGCAGTTCAGTTCTTTGGACAGATACATTCAGAGACTCCACCTTGAGGCTATGTCTAGACTGCAGCTTCTTTCGGAAGAAACTTTTCCGGAAGAGATCTTCCAAAAAAACTTCTTCCGAAAGAGAGCATCTACACAGCAAAAGCACATAGAAAAAGTGATCTGCTTTTTCGAAAGATAGCATCCACACTGAATGGACGCTATCTCACATTTAAGCTGTGATTACTATGGACGGAGTGGCCAACAGGGCACCTGTGCTTTTTCCTCCTTCTTCTTCTTTTGAAAGAACTCCCTCTTCCCCGTCCATACATGCCTTTTTCCGAAGGAACTCTTTTGGAAAAAGGCTTCTTCTTTGTAGAAAGAGGTTTACCAATGTCGGAAAAACCCTCCGTTATTTCGAAAGAATGCAATTGCAGTGTGGACATAAGTGAAGTTTTTTCAGAAAAATAGCTGTTTTTCCAAAAAAACTCTGCAGTGTAGACCTACCCTGAGACACCTCTTCCCTATGAAGCAAGATAATATTTTCATCAGCTTTTCTAAGACACCAGCAAAAAGCAAATCACTATCAAGTGGTCTATATAATAACAAATAAAAAATCTCTGTCCTCTATAAGCTGATATTCCTTATATATATTAAAATTGCCTTATTGTCTTCTGACATGCATCACTCTATAACTTATGAATCCATCTACTGATGCTTGTGCATACATGCATGGCATCTAACCTTACCATGGACATGATGATGGAAGCTTATCACAGCCCATATGTCAAAGCTGAAGAGTGAGCAGCAGGGGTCTGAATAACGCACATAGAGCTGTCGTATGATCTCGTTTATACCAGTACACATCTCTAATCCCACTGACTTCAATTGTGCAATTGAAGCTAAATGTTGCAATGTATTTACTAACAATCACTGTGAATCTGTGTTGAATATTTTGCTGGAAAGTGAGAGAATGTTTAAAGTGCACAGGATGCTCTAAGTTTAACATGTCAAACATTTTAATAGCAAGTTAAGGTCTCTTTTGAGTGTGCTCAGCCCTCAAAGTTAAGGGTGCGTGGCACCTTGTAAGATTGGGCTTCCTACTTTACATTTGTGAGACACGAAACAGCATGTCAGTCTAATTGGAAGTGATTTTGCCATACATACAACATATTTCTCTTTCAGAATGGGTTGGATATCAATGGGATTAAATTCTCTGGGTTATAGACAGAAAATCCTATGTATTTAAGCTTTTAACTGCCCCTTCAAGCAGTGATCAGATGTGGAAAGTTGAGATCTATTATGTGTGTGTGGCAGACTGGCAGTGACTGGACGCAGGCTTAGATTTTCTGCCTCCACTAACAGAATTTTGTTAGTAAAACTGCCAAACCCAGGCAAATTTGGCAGCTTTGGTGGAAAGTAGAGAATTCAGTGGGTTTTTGTCATCCCAAAAGGTTTGCACTTCTGAAGTCCATTTATCTGATATAAGAGACTTCAACAACATATCAACATTGCACAAGAAGCAAAAAGAAATGCTTCCACTTATGCTACATTCAGAGGTAGCAAAGATGCTGAAAATGTCATGCTCTGTATTCTTCTGTTTATCACAAAAAAATAAACAGAATGGCAATGTAATTTAATTTGAGGTCAGCCACACAGATTATGTGAAAACTCTTAGAACTAACAAATGAATAATAAACAAAATTAAAAACATTTATTACTGTCTTTATAGACTGCCTGTTTGTTTGGCATATTGTGTTTTGGAAAGTACTATAAATTACAGTTTTGGGAGGTCAGAGTCTTTGTGCATTATTTGTTTATTGGCACTGAACAAGGAGGGTGCAAAATGAAATTGAGAATAGGAACATTTAGAAAATCTTGCCGAATAGTGAGATCTATGTAACTATGTCTCATTGCTTCCTTCATTTAAAACTTAACTGGACAAAGCACTTCAACTTACAATATAGGAAACAATCCTGCACTGCCAGGATGTTAGAGTAAATAGGCAAATAAACACTTTGCATCTCTAAATTCTGCAGGCAAAAGTCTGTCTTCAGATCCAGGCCACTCACATGCACTCCTGATGATGGAATTTGACCTTGTGATTCCATGATGAAGAAACAGGTGAATACATACATTTACAATGCTGTGGGATTTTAGAAAGACTAATAAAAAGGGTGTTTTATAGTACTTAACATTGTTCCAAACTGCACCTAATATTCAATAATGTCATGCATAGTTATTTTTTCCATTTGGAAGGCATGTACAATGGTTCTGAATAGTGTTGTAGACTGGTAGCATTATTAAGCACATCTCACATAGGTATATATCCCCAGACCCCAGACTTAGCTCCATTACCAATGTATAGCATTTTCTATTAGGGTATGTCTATACTGCACCATTATTTTGAGATAACTAGCGTTATTTCGAAATAACAATGCGAGAGTCTACACAGCCATTCCGTTATTTTGAAATAGTGTTGAAATAACGGATGGCTTATTCCAAAATCTGTAAACCTCATTCTACGAGGAATAATACCTATTCCAAAATAGCTATTTCGAAATAAGGTATGTGTAGATGCTCCACTGCTGCTATTTCAAAATAGCCCCTCACCAGGGCCATTCTAAGTTATTCCTCCCCAGTGCCTCCTGGGGCTCTAAATCAAGATAGCATGTCTACATTAGGGAAGCCTGCCTTGGATTAATTTTGAGGCTTCCCTGCAGTGTAGACATGCTATTTGAAATAAGCTATTTCAGAATAACTATTCTAGAATAGCTTATTTTGAAATAAACATGCAGTGTAGACGTACCCTTACTGTTTTCCTTCTTGAAGGTTGAATGCTCTTACCAAAATCCAGAATAAACAAAGTTTTCTGAATAAGTTTTTTATGAGTTATACATGAATTATAATTAATATACATTTAATCTTACAGTTAATATATTATACATAAAATATATTTGAAATGAGTTACTTATTATTATTTTGTGCACAGCCATTTCCACTTTCTCTCCTTTCCATACTGTAACATTTTTAACATGGGAAGGAAAAAAAGGAAATCATAGTTTATGTTTCTCTTTATTACCAAGATCCACCAGTATCCTAGAACGTGAACTATGGCTGTCTGCACTGAACTGTATATGAAAATCTAGCCCCCCCCCCCTTTTTTTTTTTTGCATATCACAGTTCTTTCCACTATGAATCATTATGAATGCTCCTTGAGCATTTCAGGTTACACCTATGAATACTGACTAACAGAGCTGTATCAACATTGTCAAGAGCCAATCCTAATGTTTGACAACATCAAAGGGAGACAGTAAGTGTTTGCTTTGATGGAGCTCAGACATGCAAAATGATACGGGGGAGGGGAATGGAAAGAAAGAAACCCTTGATATGAAAGTATTAACATTTAGTGTTCATTAAAATATCTAGTATTAGTATTAACTACCAATGAAGGTGTTTTAAGTGAAGCAGAATGTTCTGCACAACTATGATGAATATCCTAATGTGTCTGCTTAACAGAATTGGTTTGTGATATCATTGAACTACTGCATGCAAAGAACAAATGCATTTCTCCTTTCTTTTTTTTCCTCCTTTTGAAAGAGTTGCAGAAAGCTTGGCTGGATGGTCTCTCTTAATGTAAGGCACTGATTAATAAAATGTGTTATAATAGGTGTGACATGCTCTTTAAGACTTTCAAAGCTATGTAGTCTCCCATTAATTCAAGTGCAAATTGGAATATGGTTACATTCTGTTGAAATAAAGTGACTGAGACTTCAAGGGTTCCATTTTTACTTACATTTATGAAGTTTGTGATAATTCACCACAGCCGCAGAAACTGGCAAGAACAGAGAGATTCAGTTTGCGCTCTCTCTCTGTCTGCCTCTCTCTCTCTTTTCTAACTAATGCTTAATAAATTTTCCAGAAGAAAGATACACGTATTATATTCACAGGACTGTTCATTTAAGAAATGTATTGCTTGCTTTTTCCTTTTACAAATTAATTATAGTTGAACCTTTTACTAAATTCAGAAAATAAATTTCTGTTTGTAGAAAGGTTCTTTGTACATTATGGCCTAATCCTGTGTGATTTAATTGTGGTCATGATCCTGTTTCACGCTGTGGAAAACATGATTTCACTGCAGAACAGCTCTTCTTCCTTTTTTCCTCCTTCTAGCCCTCAGACCATCCCCTATAGTCTGTGTCTGGCTGGCAATATACCAGTCTCCAAAAGTGTTTACATTTATCATTGTTTTCCCCTTTCTTGGCCTGATAATACTAGTGTGATGAATGTCGTGAAAAAGGCTCAGCTTAGGCCTGTTGAATCTCAGAACCTTTCATCCGTCCATAGCAGGTAAATGAGTTTGTGCCCCAACTGTTTTGTTTGTTTCTATTTGTATTTTTTCCTCATGCTTTTCTGGGTGCAATCCAATCAATGTTTAATTTCCCAGACTGGCCCTGTGAAAAGATTTACTTCATTGTAAATCCTGCAAACAATATTCATTCTGAAGTTTGTGCTAAAGAACAGGATATTGAAAGGTTCTGGGGGGGGGGAAGAGAGAGAAAAGATAGGAGGAATCTGAAGGGATTGTTTCTTTGCCTGCAGGCTTATCCCAATATGCAAGTTAAAAAGCTCTTCAGATCCTGGGACAGGCTGAGACTCTAAAATGTAGAAGCAACAGTGAATTCAAAAAGCTGGCATCACTATTGTAGTAGGGAGCTTCCATCTCCATAGTCATAGCCACTTGGGGAGGAAAGAAAGAAAAATTTAAAGAAGGAAGGTGTTCATAGACCAAACAGCCTTAGTTGTTAGAATCATCCTGGGAAATCAGAGAGAAAGTAAGGGTGATTAGGATCCAGGCAAACAGATTTATCTCTCGACAATGTCTAAAATGAGAGGAAGATGTAGGACGTAGGGCCAAGTTCAGACCTAGCATAATCAGATGCATCTACCTATTTATTGTTTATTTTTGCTGTGCTCATCACCTTAGTATCTGAACATGTGTGAATGTGATCAAGTGGAATTTTATTTGTGTGTATCTGTATAATATACCAACTTTTTAAAAAAATGATGTCACTTTTGCCTTCTTATTTGTATTCTCTAAAAAAATGCATTGCACATCTATAACAGCAGTCATGGGAAAATCTCAAATTCTTTACAGATATTAAGTTGCCATGAGAGCATCCTGGTGGAATCAATATGAATTATCCTATCCATAATGCAGATGGGTACATGATGTAAAAAGTTTCAACTAACTTACCAAATAAGACATAGTGAGCACATGGCACAGTACAGCTGCTCAAAAAAATGGGAATGAAAATTATGTATACTTTTTCAAAAAGTCCTTTAAAAATTTTTTCAATGTTTTAAATTTGAAAAATTTCAACCCAGCTCTGCAGTTGGCCAAATTATTAAAAAATCAAAATTTGAAATTTTATAAACATTTTACAATTAGAAAAATGCACCTGACTCTGGACAGAACTAGAAACAGGATACAGGAATCCTTGTTCCCTTGCTTGAATCACTGCATAAAGCTGCCTTTGTAGACTATCTAAGAGAAATAAGGAAAATGAACAGATCCTGTTTACAGCAAATATGACGGATACTGCAAATTATGCCACTGTCAGAGAAATCTGTTTTCACAGAGAACCACATTTAATGAGATAGTAGTGTGGAAGGGAGTGAAAAGTCAGTGCTTTCTTCATTTACACAGAAATATTTTAAGCTGCCTGTAAGCAATTATTTTATTGGGTGTGTTCATATGTAATTGCACTCAGTTGTGTTTTTTTAGCATGAAGTCTAAATAAGACCACATGAAAGGAAATAAGCCCTTTTTATTGGTTTAGGAAAAAGAAACTGTTAAGCACCCAGCAGTGAAAGGGTCAAAACCGTTGTATTAACTGAACTCTCCTGAGGACAAATGTTGTTTACAGTATATGTTTAAAATAATATTCCTGGCTACTCAGCCTTTCCCTCAGGATAGTGCAATTACAACAGTAACGGAGGATTAATTAAAGATTCTCCCATAGGTGTTGCTAGAGATCTTGAATCTACCGAAGGGGGATACATTACCAACTCAACACAGAGGTTAACAGACCAGGGCTGTTCAAAATAATTAGTTAGGCACAAGGGCAGGGTTGAGTTTTTGCCTCCTTTATATGATTTTGATTAATATTTTAATTTAATTTTTTATGCAGAACAGGAATATTACCTCCCATCTATGTGGGAGAACTGAATAAGGAAGATCAGGCCTCTGAATCCAGAAATCAATAGAGAATGAATTCATTCTGTTTCAGTGTCAAGTAGGATATCTATTTTTCACATGTGGGTTCAAAGTTTGGAGCCCTCAAGTGTCTTTTTTTACTTTTTAAAAGATAATCATGATTAGACATAATAATCATAATACACAGAATGATACAACTGTATAAAAGGAAGAAACCCTGGCATTAAAGGATATGAATGTCAATGGAAGCCAGATGCCTAATTCCCTTTTATGCCTTTGAAAATCTCTCCCGTCAATTCGGGATAAGATCCTGGGCCGGATCACGTCTTGCAACTCAGCAAGACCCAAATATGGGATTACAACATGTGAGAAATATGCAAAACTAATACACATAGGCTACGTCTAGACTGGCATGATTTTCCGCAAATGCTTTTAACGGAAAAGCTTTTCCGTTAAAAGCATTTGAGGAAAAGAGCGTCTAGATTGGCACGACGCTTTGCGCAAAAGCACTTTTGCGGAAAAGCGTCCGTGCTAATCTAGACGTTCTGCGCAAGAAAGCCCCGATCGCCGTTTTAGCCATCGGGCCTTTTTTGCGCAAAACAGTCCTGAGCTGTCTACACTGGCTCTCTTGCGCAAATGTATTTGCGCAAAAGGACTTTTGCCTGAACTGGAGCGTCAAAGTATTTGCGCAAGAAGCACTGATTTCTTACATTAGAACGTCAGTGCTTTTGTGCAAATTCAAGCGGCCAGTGTAGACAGCTGGCAAGTTGTCGCTTTTGCGCAAAAACTTGCCAGTCTAGACACAGCCATATATTTTTATTCACACAGCAATCTTAACAGAATGCAAGATTCTTTCCTTTTGCACAAATGACTTTTTCTATGACCTGTGTTTCCCACTTCTTTATTTCAGATGTAAATACTGTTCCACAGTAAAAGTTGAGGAGATGCCACATTTGTGTAGAATATAGGGAACTTTGGGGTGGAAATAAGTGAATGAGTGACTCAAACTGAGTTACGCTTGAGAGTTATGGGCCAGATCAGTGGTGGGAGGCAAAACTGGGTTTAAAACTCTCACTTGCAGCGCCCTAATCCTGGGGCTGTTCTGTATCCTGCTTATACCCTAAACTGTGTTAGATCAGGCTACCATTTAAATTATATTACGTACTGAAATTTTCTATCTCCTCAGCTGGTGTAAACTGTTTTCTCCCATCTCAAGATCTGGCTCAGTTTAAAAGTGGGTGATTTTCTTGGCTTACCTCCTATAAATAAATAACTGGTCTGAAAGATGATAGAATCAGAGGGTGAAGTGAAATCCAGATTATGCAATGTATAGATTTGCTGTGTATTAAAATTTTATATGGAAACAAGGTCTTTCAGGTATTGTGAATGTGGAGCTCAGAGCAGCAAAGATATATATCATTTATTCAAGCAGTAAATTTGAGGCAAATACTCAAAATGTACTGCAACTCTTTCAAGTGTATGGAAAATAGGATGCTGCGCCTTTTAATTCCTGTGCTAGTCTGAGATAAGAAATAATAATTCTAAAATGATATAAAAGTAGAATTTTTGGACCAAACACTGATGATTTCAATGGAGTCACATTCGTGTACCTGAGAGGAGAAGATAGTTGCATGAAGCAAGCTTTAGGAAAGTCATAATGTCAGTTTTAGTGTATGAGAAAGCATAAACCTCTCCTCTTATTGCTATCCTGGCAGTTTTCATTCAGAGTTCAGTGTAAGGAGAAAACAAAGAATTCACTAAGAAAAACATTAGTTCAGCATCTATTGTACCTGTAATTTTCAAAGGCAACAATGAGTAATATGACCCTACATAGATTGTTATGTACCATCACGTCTCACAATTGCCCCTAGATACAAGAGAGAGTCTTCATTGTGGATCAGAATTCATGTTTGTCCATATAAATCTACTTTTTAACTCATCTTGGAGAGTCCAATATACTAAAAAGACACAGTTATGTCCCATTGATGAGTACTATTTTGTGCACCTTAGTAGAGTAGTGCAGAAGGCACATTCTTACTCAATAGGGGGCATGCCTCTGAGATTTTCTAAGGGCTCCGTTCATATCTTTTACTTTTATGGAGCATGCCCTTTAGTGCCTTGAGGAATGCTTACACAGCTCAGTATGCAAGTAGTGTGTACTGTAATTCTGACCTACCTGCCAATATTCAAAATGCATGGCAAACAGGCAGTTGTCGGGAGGCTTTCAGTGATCACACAAGAGCCTCAACTATGTCTCTCTTGCTTGTGATTGTAGACGGAATTGACACAAAGCCCCTGCTTACATAATTGATGCTATATCTCATTTTGCAATATGCTAAAAGGGGAGAGACAGAGCATTTAGGCACTTCTTCCTTTACATAAATTATTGAATTTTACTTGGTGCTATTAATGTGCTCAGACGACTGTTAAAACTGCTACACATGTGACCATATTACATCTTCCTGGAGGTCTCCTTAGTTGTTGCCACTAGATGGTGTTAGTCATATAAGGCAGGAGGCACTCTCTTTTCCTTTTGGTTTATCTGAGTTAGGTCTGTTCAGCTTCCTGGGTATTCAGGGTGGTGAGAGACTGTCACCTCCATTATGTCTTTGGAAAGCCATAGTAGCTGCTATATACCCTCAAGTTAATATGTTAATAGAGATGAATTAAGGAACAATCTGCGATCAGCGGATCTAGATTTTTCTTATTGTCATTAATATCCTAAGAAAGGACTGGGCACCTGTATTATCTACAGTATATGGATTGAGTGTGAGCAAATAAGAAGACTCTCCCTCTTGCAGTATTTCTACAGAAACTTTAGGACATCATGTCTAGCAGCTCAGCATGTTTTATTTGGCATTCGCTCACCTTCCTCAAGAAATATATCTCTGAAAATGCTAG
This sequence comes from Rafetus swinhoei, assembly GCA_019425775.1. NCBI lineage: Eukaryota > Metazoa > Chordata > Testudines > Trionychidae > Rafetus > Rafetus swinhoei. The sequence continues at coordinate 109,499,526 of CM033446.1, forward strand.
TTTTTAGCCTTTTCTAACCTCTAAAATTTATTTGGGATGATTATTTCCCTTTGTCTGGGAATCACATCAACCTTTGTAAATGTAGCATGGTTGAATTGGGCACGTTAACCCAGAAATGAAGATTGCATGTTCCTGCATTCCTATTGAAGTTATGCAGTAATCACAAACTACAAATTAAGTTACAGCAAGATGGGGGCTTCAGCTCTCTAATTATTATTACTTATTTGAGTGACTGTGATATCTAGCTATCTCAAATGAGACTAAGGCACCATTATGCAAATATGCTATTGTTCCATTTATCTGAAAACAAAATGGAAAAATGTGGAAAAAATTGATTTGACCTTGGAGTTACCCAGTGCTGCATGCCTTACCTCTGTGAGTAAGTGCCTGCTCCCATGAGCACTCAGGTATGTCTAAACTATATCCCTTTTTTGATAAAGGGATGTAAATTAGACATATTGAAATTGTAAATGAAGCCAGGATTTTAATTTCCATGCTTCATTTGCATAATGGAGGCCGTGGCTTTTTTTCGAAAAGCCGCTTTTCGAAAAAAAATGCGGTCAAGACAGGGATCTTTCAACAAAAAATGAGGTTTACAGGATCTTTCAAAATGGGGCATTTCTTTCAAAAGATCCCCGTCTTGACCGTGTTTTTTTTTTTTTTTCGAAAAAAAGCCGTGGCCACCATTATGCAAATGAAGCACAGGAAATTCAAATCCCTGCTTCATTTACAATTTCGATATGTCTAATTTACATCCCTTTATCAGAAAAGGGATGTAGTTTAGACATACCCTACACTGAAGTCAAATGTGGAAGGCTTCCAGGCTCAAGCCTTTCTATTCCCCCTACACTTTCACTTATAAAGATGATTCTTCACTTTCTCTTGTAAACCTCTATGGACTATGACCCCCCTCACTCCCAGAGCATCTTAGTGGTGGAGGACACTTCTGTCAATACATTTTTATCGCTTTAGTAATTTGGGGCCATTAAGGAACAGGGGTAGCATGAAATCCAGCACAAAGTTTCAATGCTTATTGCCCCCAAATTACTACAGGCAGGAGAAGAGAGTATATTTACTATTATTCCCATCCAGAGGAACACCCACAGCTAGCTGGCTATGCTTGCTAATGCAATACTGCCTCCCTCCCCTTTTTGGGGTAGCTAGGGCCACAGGCCAGGTGTGGTCTTCCCACTCAAGAGACTGTGGTTGGACCTTGAACAAGTGGGGATGAGTGTGTGTGAGAGGAGAGTCCTTTGCACACTCCCCTTATTTTCCAAAGCAGAGCAGGGGCCTCAGGACAGTGCTTTGGGATCCTTTGGAATCAAAGATGCTACAGAAATGTAAGTATTAATAATAATTCCACTCTCCCTTTTCCAAAGAGGGTGCAGAGAATGCTATGGATTGTCAGGAGGACAGAGCAAGGGAGAGTGGTAGAACCAGTGCCTCAGATAACACAAATTTTGCCACAATTATCCTTTCATCCCAATGTAGATCATTAGCCACTAAGTTTTACAATACGTATGTGGTGTTACTGAAAGATAAGCTTCCCCCAAGGTCAAACCTTGAGGCCCTTGATTTTAGTAGGAGTTTGCCAGAGAAAGGATACAGTAAAAACTACATTCAAAGTGAGTAAGGACCTCAGAATGTTACCCACAGCTAACAAAGCCTTCTCCTTTGGTGAGAACAGAGCTCTCACTTCTCAAGGTGCTGGGAGGGATGCTAAGAGCAGTGACAGTTGTTTCCCAGGCAGAAAGGTTCGGCAGGAAGCCAGTATTTAATCATGTAGCCACATCACATCATTTCAGAGCGCCACTCAGTGCAACCACTTGATGCACTGCACTGCACCTCTGCAGCATAATGCTGGCTTCCTGCCAGTAATTTAGAGAAAGCTGCTATCAGTTTATATAATTGCTTCCCTTGATGAAATCACCCAGCGAAATGGCAGGGCTAGAATAGGGAGGAAAGGGAGAGTTATGAGACCACAAAGTTCTCAGACTTCCAAGTTGTACCTATTAACCAGCAATTAAATTACTGGCCAGCTTCAAAAGTCCACCACAATTGGCACTAATCGTCAGCCCTGCTGGCAGTCTCAGCAGGATTAAATGTACATGAAGACAGGGCCATTTTCTGCATCCTAGAGATGATGCCTCTAGGTCAGGTTTGAGGCATATCGGCAGGGCACTGTGAGGAAGCTTACATAGCTGCTGCCTGGGCTGTACCTATTCTGCAGATAGGCTGAGGGCTTTGCACTGTCTAGGGTTTTTAAGGCAGCTGCTTTCACCACCCTTAAAAGAGCTATGTGTAGAAAGAAAAGCCAACCAAAAAAAGTTAACAGGATACACTGTGCTACATGTGCTAGACCCTGCTCCCTGCAACTTCATTGGAAAAACTCCCCTTGACATCAGTGGGGGCAGATCATGCCTGAAATAGGCAAATGACTCATGTTTAAACTGAAATAGCTGAAAATGGTTTCCTCCCTCTGTGCCCTTTCCTGAAGGAAGCTCAGGGCATCCTGCCAAGTTGTAAGAGACCTCAATTCACACTGACGTTAGCAACGTGCATGAACCACTCAGCTCCTCACAGGACTGGACCTCAATATACCTCACTATACCCAGGCATAGTTATTTATTAATATGATTATAATTTGTATTCCCATAACACATAGGAGCCTCAGTAATAGATCAGAGTCCCCTGATCTGCTAGGTGCTGTACAAACAATGAGTATTCCTGTGGTGCCTTAGGTTATGTCTAGACTGCATCCCTCTGTTGGCAGAGGGATGCAGATAAGACAGGTCGACATTGCAAATGAGGCAGGGATTTAAATATCCCTTGCCTAATTTGCATAAAAATGGCCTCCATGTTTTGCCAACTCAGCACTTTGTCCGCAAAACGCGGCAGTCTAGAGGGGGATCTGTTGAGAAAGAAAGCCTTTTTCGACAGCTCCTGTAAACCTCCTTGCAGGAGGCATAAGGGATCTGTCGAAAAGGCTTTCTTTATGAACAGATCCCCCTCTAGACTGCTGCTTTTTGCTGACAAAGTGCTGAGTCAGCAAAACGTGGAGGCCATTGTTATGCAAATTAGTTGCGGGATATTTAAATCCCTGCCTCATTTGCAATATCGACCTGCCTAATCTGTATCCCTCTGCCGACAGAGGGATGCGGTCTAGACATACCCTTAGAGACTAACAAAAATACATAGGATCATGAGCTTTCGAAAGCCCATGATCGTATACATTTTTGCTAGACTCTAAGGACTATTCGTTGTTTCTAAAGTTACAGACTAACACGGCTGCTCCTCTGAGACAGGACAAAAAGACAGTCTCTCCCCCCAAAGAGTATCACTCTACAAATAAGATGAGAGAACAGATGGTTATAGACAGACAAAGGACTGCAAGGAAAGAGTGAGATAATATTGGTCAGTATGATAGACTGTGCTCAACTCCTGTTGTTTTGGAAAGTTACCAGTTGCTTCAGGCAACACTCTGAGCCCAAGTCTCAAGTGGTCAAATTATTTCCAGTCATCTTCAAACATTCCACCAAAACAACAACCATTTCTTTGCCTGTTCCCCTGAGGCTCACACAGTCCTGGTGTCAGCCCTGGATGGGTTCAGCAGCCTCACTGCCATTCTGGCTGACAGGTGCAACACTTTTAGCCAAAGAAAGTCTGATTGGCAGTGACCATACATCCGTGTGGTCAAAAAGCTATGTGCCTATGCATTCTTTTCCCTAGGGCTGACTTGCAGGTTTAGTATATGCATCAATAAACTAAAATACCTGTATTTTTTTCTAAACCAGGGACAAAATGCACATGTCCTGCTTCCTGCCTAGCGCATTAAAAGGCCCCTTTCAAATCTGGATATTTACATGTGGGTTGTATTTATAATAAACAAGTTAGTACCAGAGATTTGGATCCGAATTTTCCCGGAGTTGGGGGTATTTCATTCCAGGGTTTTCGTTCAGGTACATGTATGAACACTATCACTGTTTTATGCAACACTTTAAGCACCATAAATTGTCATTCAGATTTCTAGTAGTTAATATATCTTAACCTGTATGATGGTAATAGCAGATTTCTTCCCCCAATTCATTATTTTCTTTTTCCTTTTCTTTCCAGCACAAAAATCTCTGTTGTCTAAAATAGAAAGAAACAGAGTCTTGATAAAAGAGAAGTGCATATGTCCCAGTGTTATACTTCATTAAAATAAAGCATACAACATTGTTTTATAAGGGAGTTTGTATAACATATGGCTTTCTGGAGACAGTACTAACCATTACCTGTTTATCTATTTAAAGCAGGATACTCTGCTATTCATTATATGCGAGCAATACACGAGTACACTGGCACATTTATTGTTAAGGTCAATACAATGATAGGATTTGATTATGCTTTCCTTGCTGGTTAAGAAAAGAAAGTCAAATACTTGCAAAGCTTGGGTTAATTTTTTCTCTTTGCATCTGACACCAGCAGGATATGTATTTTAGTATCTATTCCCTGGTGGGTTAAGCCATCAAATAAATAAATTATGTTAGGGCAAGGAATAGAGTATCAAGGTCTGGTTTCATGCGAATCTCAACGTGTTTTTCAATTTGTAAAGCTAATCAACCACATTAAAAAAAAAGCTCTACTACAGTATTGCTTGTCTGACAGACAACTCTCAACTCTAATTAACCAATGTGTCTTTTCAGTCATTGTACAGTAGCTACCTATGGGATGTTGTTAGTGACTTTAGAAGCATGTACACGGGTAGCATTGGCATTTAAGTTCTAGGCTCCAACAGAGGAAAACATCTATATTTACAGACAATAGTGAAGTCCTTCTTTTACTGTAAGTAAACACTGTCCTGAATATGGATGAGATTAATCACATGCTTATAAGCTTTCCTGAAGAGATGGAAATAGAAGAGGAAGTGTACCAAGAGATGGAGATAGAAGAGGAAGCGTACCAATCCTTTTATTTATCACCCATTGATGGTTCTGATGTCATGTACTGATGCAACAATACTGCAGTTTGTGATAATGAGATTCAGGTAGGGGAAAAGAATGAAGACAAGTGAGAAAATGTATCTGAAAGTGGGTCAAGTCTCTAAGGATGCCTTTAGGCAGACATTTGCACAGACACATAAGGGAATATTCATATGGCTCTCATTCCAATTCCTATCAATAGAGAGAATCTACATTGATGAAATGAGGGAGGCCATAGGGTCCTTTCTCAGAGAATTGTGAAATACTTGATTCAAACTCCTTCATCTTAGAAGATTTTAGGGTCTTCTAGTCAGACTTTGTGCACAATTTGTATTGCATAGTTTATATCGCTCTTCCCACACTCCTTGGAGGGAGTGGGAAGCTAGCACAGGGCTAACTCTTCCTTCAGAAGATAGGAAGTCTACAGAGGACTCTTTCCTTGATCAGGTGCTATTATTCTATTCACTAGCAGTAAAGGGTGCAAGTCTAGGAAATACTCAGCCTGGCACCTGCTGCTTCCACTTAAGATTTGCCTGCCTTGTGAGACCTATTATATCAACAGAGAAAACAAGAAACTAAGAACTGACATCTCTACCTTCTTGCTCAGCACTGTCTGGGGTCTGACTAAAAGTGAATGTTAGGCAAAGGAGACACATATGGCAACAAGAAGTCATATTACATCTAATTTTGCCTTTAATCATTACATAGTTAATTTATTCATTTATTATCCTGTTTTCTTGCACTGATTTTGAAATTATCCATTTTATGTTGTATGGAGGGAGGGATATTTGTCCTTCTGTAAGGATCATAGTACACTGTACTTGCTGTTAATTATAGATACCTGGTGGTTTTTCATTCTTTGGACTTTCTCTAGAATTCCCTCCTGCATCTAAGATTTACATGCAGAGTTGCACTGATGTAGACTAGAGTGTGATTTTAAACCCTTTTGGGTAAACTGGGGCAAAAGACTGTATGTGGACTCTCATATTTTGGGTTTAAACCAGGCTTATTTTGGATTAATGTAAGTGCAAACTGTATAAAATTGAAGAGTGTCTAGATGGAGTCTAGTACCAGTTAACTGAACCGGTTTAATTCAAGAACTACACGTTTGTCTTTAGACAAGGCTTAAGGCTCTAATCAATAAATCATACTTAAGTAAAACCACATATTTAATGTAATTGTTTCACAAGACAAGTACAGTTTGTCTATATTAAGAGAAGGAGAACATGCTTTATTCACAGGGGGTACCAATGCAAAAATTGTTAAACTAACTAAAATTATGACATTTTAAATTTTCTACACAAAACACCAGTCCAAATTAGAGTGCTTTGTACAATTAAAAGATACAGACCCTGTACCTCTGTTTTAATGTCCATTAGTTGTTCCTTATGTCTTAGAGCTTTTAAAAATCTTGCAAATATGTTTTAGTAAGCACATTTCGTACTCATCTGATCAAATATTTGTTTTATCTTCTGCATCTGTGAATATCATGTGAAGTGATCTGCAGTTAAGTATTCCCTGTGGTGATGGTCAGGTGTGAATGTGAAAGTTAAATAAGAGCTATAATTTTCATTCTTACCTTTTGTAATACAATCTTCTATTAATTAAATACACTGTGGCCTTCCAATGTGAAATTAATGACAGCCTTGTGTGCAGCAAATCTGAATTTCAACATGTTTCCTTCTTAGGCTGCCTCAAAAATGAAATTGTAGAAATACATTCACTCTCATTCAGCAAAGAATATTCAGTGTAATGGAAATGCTTGTGCTTAAAGTTAGGCATGTACTTACATATGTTGTTGAATCAGGCCCTCTGGACTAGTGTATAGTTAATGAACGTTTTTCCCCGCGTTTTTTGTTTTTGTTAGCTTTTTCACAGGGTTCCTCATATTTCATTTTGAAAAAAGGTTGGGTGACATTATTGGAAACCCATTCCCTACTAACTTGGGAACACAAACCTAAGAAGTTGAAACCATTCTAAGATTATATTTCGCTTGGAGTAATTACTTCTGCCATGGATTTTTGTTGGGCATTGTCACATACTGCTCTAGATTCACACTAGAAGCCCCATTGTTTTTCAGTTTGCCTTTGACTTGTGCAAGTGGGTTGCATAGGCAAATTCTGTCATTTTTTAACACAAGTGGTAGTAGAAAATACAATGTACATATGAATAGAGGCAAAGGTAATTTAATCTTTTAAATATTTCACATTGAATTTCCAGTAAAGGTACCCATTCCCCCATTTTGCTTTCCAAGAAGATAAGCCTTAAGGATGCAGAATATTTTGGACAAATCCAAAATACCTTGGTATTTTTGGTACTTTGACCATGGAGAGATCTGATTTAGATTCCTCTCAGGAAAAATAACATCTCCCAAAGGACATTTCTACCCATGAAATAAAAGGTTGCTCCTGTAAAATGTCAACCAGTTTTAAAGTGGTGTATTGTGCTGTCTCTTCTTTTTGGCTATCATCTTTTCATTTTATTTTTTTTGCTGATTGTTCTCTTCATTGTCTATTTCTAGAACCCAATTCAGCAAGGTACTTCAGCAATGGGACTACTCACATGTTCAAAGTGCTGAAGTACTGTGCTAACTCTGGGCTTAAGTGTTCCAATCTATTGTAAGAGAAAAGAGTGTTGTACTAGACTCTGAATTTAGAAAGTCTTCTGCAAGGAAGAGTCCTCCAGTGTTGCCAGTTAGAGGAAAATCAATTAACTTCCTCATACTTTTCTCCAGAAATACTGGGCTCATTAAATGTCTGTTGGTTTTTGCTTTAGTAACATAATCATTCACCTATATTTTTACACCTAAGCTTCAGAGTCCTGAACCATCTCATGCTTATGCGGAACCTCTTTAAGCGGCCTCATGGGGTAAGTCTACACAGCACCGTTATTTTGGAATAACTAACATTATTTTGAAATAACAAAGTGCATGTTTACACACAAGCAGTTATTTTGACATAATGTTGAAATAATGTCCAGCTGGAAGACTTCTTAAACCGACTCCTGTAACCCTCACTTTACTAGGATTAAGGGAAGTTGCAGGAAGAGTGCTCTATTTCAAAGTAAGTGCTTTGTAGACGTGCCCAAATTTGAAATAAGTTATTTCGACTTAAACTATGCAATTAGTGTAGTTCAAATTGCGTAGCTTATTTCGAGTTTAGCCCTGCTGTGTAGACATACGCTTAAAGACACAAAGCACTCAGATAAATAGTTGATGTATGCTGCTGTTTCCTAAAAATAACTCATTGCACTCTTAGTCTTGTAAAAATATATTTTTGTCTAAAGAAAATGCGGACTGTCATTCTCTAAAGAAGATTCCTCTCCATCTGGAATTATTGGGGAACAATTTAATCTGTATATCCTCACAAGTGGGTTGATTTCCTTAAAATCCCAAACCTCTGTACAGGAAAACAGTCCCAGAGGGAATGTAACAATGTAGTGTATAAGACATAGTGCATCTTATTTGTGCAAAACTACATAGTCCCCATTGCTTCAGTTCAAACAGGAAATCCTATGGCCTGCAATATATAGGAAGTCAGACTAGATCAGTCCTGGGCAAAATATGGCCCGTGGGCCAAATCCAACCCACCAACCCATTGGACCCCAGCCCACAGAGGTAGTAGGGAGCCCCAAGCAGGCTCTCCTGCTTGCCCCACAGCCCTGCACACCACTCAGAAACGTGTCTGCGCGGAGCTTTCTCTTTGAGTTGGGGGAGGGGGAGGGGCGATTCAGATGCTGCTCCCACCCCCAGCACAATCCCATGGGCCAGTTTCTGGACAGACACTGGCCAATGGGAGTTGCCTGTTCGAATAACAGCCACAAAGCAGAACCCTCCTGCTCACTCACTCAAGCACATGGCCAAGCAGGCATTTTAAGCTCTGCAAGCCTTTAGCTCTGCAGGCAGACAGGTAGGCTGGTAAGTCTCCTGGCAAGAACCTGCCTCTGGCACCTCAGCCCTTCCCTTCCCCAAACCCCTGCCCCCCAACTCCTGCCTTGCTACTCCACATGCACCCATACCCCCTCCCAGATCTGGACCCCCCAATCTCCTGCCCAAGATCACAATCCCCTCCTACCCTAGGTCACATCCGCAAACCTTGCACCCCAATTCCCTGCCCTAGGTCACAACTGCCTCCTTCACCCAAACTCCCTCCCAGACTCCATTCTGCCTCCTGCACCGCAGTCCTTTACCCTAAGCTCCCTTCTGCATCCAACCTCCATCCCAGACCCCGCACCTCCTCTATTAATACCATGGAAGAGTGTGGCCCTCAACCACTTTCCAAAATTTTGGGAGTGGCCCCCGATAAACAATTATTGCCCACTCCCAGACTAGATGATCACAGCAGTTCCTTTTGGCCTTAAGGACTTTGAATCCAAAATTGCATTTTGATATTTGAAGTTAAAGTCACCTTTCTGGTCACAGTGCTTTCAGAATCCTCACTTGGTCCCTTAGCTTTACAGATAACAGTAATATCATATTGTTAGATGAAGTTTCCTTGCTCCAGATCCCCAACACTTTATTTTCCATCAGAATTAAAAAATATCAACAGGAAATGAAATTAAAAACAGCAGAGGTCAGAATGAAATTACAACAGCAGAGTGCTATTATAACATTCCCCAGGACAGGGGAGCTGACAGCCTGGACAGGCTCCTGGATCGGGGTTGGGGGACAGGAAGAGGGCAGCTCCACACTCCTGGAAGTGGTGGGGCCTTGGGCAGAAGGGGCGGGGTCAGGGTAGCCAGCCCTCAGCACCAGCAGGACTGCACCAGCCCTTAGAGCTGCATCCTCTGCCCCAGCCCTTAGAGCTGCTCAGAGCATGCCGTGTGGTGCTCTGGTGGAAATTTAAAGGGTCCAGGATGGATAATACAAACTTATATAAAGTTGTCATTTTATTAATGGAAAATTATGCGCACAAATCCTGCTTTCTCAAATGGAATTTCCCAAACACTTCAATCCAAATACACACTAGTTTAGAGAAAACAATAAAACCAGATTATTAACCACAGAAAGATGGGTTTTAAGTGATTACAAATAATGAACATAAAAGTCTTGCTTACAAGAATATTAAAGGTAAAACACAATTAATATCCCACTTAACAAGCTAAAACATTTCAAAAGGAAGATTTCTCTCACAACATGCTTTCACAGTCTTACTGTCTGGAATCTTTTCAGACAGGACCTTTCCCCTAGTTCAGTGTTCATTTTCTTGTCCTTCCAGTGCTGTTGATGGCATGGACAGAGAGTAAGGGAGAAGTATTTTGGGATATCTGTTCCCCTTTTTTATATTTCTCTTTTCTTGAAATTCATCTCTAGCTGAGGTTCTGGAGACAACCAGTAGAGGAGACAGAAACCTTCGGCTTTTTCTTTACCTTAACCAGGTGATCGTCCATTTGATTTTGTTGACACCTAGCTAAGACATCGGTTTTCTTTTTGTCTCTGAGGAACTGGTTTGTGCCTGCTTTCCTCAACTTAGAACATGTCTCAGTAATGCTATATAATAGAATATTATAATTTCACATATGATGTTGCCACCCACAGTTTACCAGGAGAATAATGATCAGCAAATTATGAGTTTTCAAATGATACCTCAAAATACATACTTTGTGCAAAATTGGTCATAATCTTGTAAAAGGGGTAAATAAATGACCCAAGATTCAAAATCTATCCAAAATGAAATAGCTTTTTGAAGGAAAGGTGTCCCAAATTACTGAGAATCAGTTGCGACTCAGTTCTAGTCTCTGGTCAGATACTGGCTTCTTCTCTGGCTCTGGGCAAATCACTTGATCTATCTCTTTTTCACCATCTGTAAAATAGGGTTAATAATACTTACCTACAGCACAGGGGTGTTGTGAAGATTAATTAGTTAGGGGTCAATTGTGGCATTAAGCCACAGTCTGTTGAACAGAGAGTTCAGAGGAGTGCCTGGGGGCATTGTGCTTCTGGGAGCTCTGGGAGGGCAAGTTGCTGTGCAACTCTTAAAAAGAGTGTTGTGTATGTAGCTATTATGTTAATCAATGCCATGGCCCTGCCCCCACTCCCAGAACACTGTAGCACTGGCAACCGCACAGATAGGTAGCAGTCCTTGCTTGCATGCCATACTGTTCTTTTGTCTGGCCCCTTGATGCATTCAGAAAGTGAGGAAGGCTTACACAGCTCCTTTGCACATGCAACATTAATGTTTAGAAAATCTTTGAAGATAAAAAGCCATCATTGCTCTCATTAGAGATTCTGTGCTTAGTGTTAACTAAGGAGAGATAGATTTCTGTTTAGATTTGATTATTTATAAAGTGACGTGAGATGGCCTTAGCATAAATGAGGATACTTAGTGTAAACTTATTTTAATGTGATTTGCTCTACATTTTTCTTGTGAGTTTAAAACCTATCTGGTGGATTTATGTCAGAGGGAAAATGATGAATGAAAAAGAAATCTGAGAAGCCTTCTGCTCTCTGCTTCAATAGCCCAAATCTTTCAGCTTACACATGTCTTAATACCAACATTAAAGATGAGGTATCTCCAGACCTAGGAACCCTAACTTCCTACACATAACTGGCTTGTCAACAATGTGCATTACCACTGGAAATGCTAGTTTGGTTTCTGGTTGTCTTTTCTGTTCCCATTTTCACTTTACCTCTCTCTCTGGAGGGAAGATTAAAACCCAATTTGGGTTTTGGGGGCTGTTCTGGCAGCAACTGGAAGTTGAACGTTAGACTAAAGTTACTAGTTATTCCAGCTACTTTCTGTATAAAACAAAACACTGGTAAATAGGCCCGAAGCCGACCCATTACAGAAAAATCCAACAACAAAGTAAATACCTTTTTCTTGGGGAAGGAGAACACTGCAGGGAGGGTTGAGTTGGCATATGCTGTCTAATACATAAGAAATCTTGGAGCCTTGATATCCTTAATCCCCACCACGTAAATGTATAAAATTTCACAGCTAAGCTGCCAGAAAAGCCAAGACCACACCAGGAAAGCTGTCTGCTTACAAGAAGATACCTGCCAGGTCTTGTCTGCCAAAACCTGGACTAATGAATGAATACACAATATCCCAATCAATCAAACTGGATTTGTCTTTGCCCCAGGTCTAGGTGAGGTCTGGTATGAGGTGACCATAACTGTCAAGCATGCAGTAGTTGTGGCCAAGAAACTGTCTGTATGTTTATGCATTTATCAAGGCAGAAATGAATAGAAGGTTTTATTTTTTAATCAAATGTATTATACACACATGAATACACTGTGTATATCTTCATATACATGTAGAGTTATAGAGAGTTGTATGTACTCATAGGTATATAAACACTCACACACAAAGATTTTAGAGGTGATTTTATGTAGATGAATACACATACATAGATAAAATATACATAACACACACACATAGCTATTCCTTTGTTTTCCTTCTTCTACTTGTTCTTGTTTAGAGGGATTTTAGTCTTGCATATGATTTTAATACAGGCACAAGGAATATGATGACATTAAGTATTGAGAAACAACAAACCACAGCTTTCTTTTTTTAACTGCAGTGGGAACGTTTATGTCTAGAGTATTAATTCTCTGTCCCAGTCACTACAGTCTGTCGGGTAAATAGACTGTGTTTTAATAGATGTGTAAATACGCATTTGCATGACAGAGTGCAAAGGAAAAGTGGCAGAGAGATAAAAATAGGGTACAATTTACATAGTATCAACAGTCATATTAGAAATTCTAACGGCTATTGTAATGAAGGAGTCAACCCCACAAATACCAGCAAGTACAGTGCTTACGACTATCCTGTTATGACCACATCCAGCAGTAAGCACAACATTTGACAATAAGAGGAGGTGGCCCATTGGTGGTACATCTACTGTCTTGAAAAACATATACATAAGTTGATCACTGCTCCACACTTCCAAAGCAGCGCTGCATTTTAGGTGCAGTTAGGGGAGCAACCAGAGGGTAATTGATCATGGATCAGTCTTCTGGGGATGGAGGAGATATTCCAGTGAGATGTAAGCTCACCCAAAATGGGGGTGGCTGACACAGAGGATTAACAATAAAGTACCTTTTACCTCTTATGTATATTCAAAATTTTGAGGATGCAGTAGTCACTGTCCTCTATTTACTGCCTTTTGAAATTCCTTTGCAGTTGCTTCTGTCAGGTTCCACCTTCTTTACCACCCCTATTGTCAGGGATGAATCCTGGCATGTTGCCTTTGATCTCCTTTGAAATTGGATCATGAATTCACTCCCCTTTTACTGTCTATGTTAAAGCTGAATGTAATGGCCCAAACAACTTGCACATTTAGGGGACTTTCAAAAGTGTTCAGCACTGGCCTTAGGCTGTGTCTAGACTACACCTCTCTGTCGACAGAGAGATGTAGATTAGGCACGTTGATATTGCTAATGAAGCATGGATTTAAATATCCCGTGCTTCATCAGCATAAACATGGCCACCACTTTTTTTTGAAACTGAGCTTTTGCGAAAAAAACCTGGCAGTCTAGACATGGATCTGTCGAAAATAAACCCTTTTTTGATAGATCCTGTAAAGCTCATTTTTGGAGGAATACAGAATCTCTCAAAAAAGGGTTTATTTTCGACAGATCCATGTGTAGACTGCCATTTTTTCAAAAAAGCTCCATTTAAAAAAAAAGCGGTGGCCATGTTTATGCTAATGAAGCGCGGGATATTTAAATCCCTGCTTCATTAGCAATTTTGACATGACTAATCTACATCTCTCTGTCGACAGAGAAGTGTAGTCTAGACACAGCCTTACTCTGCTTCCTGCTGAAAGCAATGGTACTTTTACCATTGATTTTAACTGGAGCTGTTTGCCCCGTGAGAAGGACTTCTGAAAATCCCATCTGTAGTCCTTAAATCAAAAATTTTCAAGCACTGTTTTACAATACTTATATGAAATATTGATGATTAAAATGCACTTAAATCAATGCTTAAACCTCTTCAATCTTTAATGCTGCATTAATCCTATAGAGTATATATTGTTCTACATTGGTTAGGCCTCAGTTGGAGTATTGTGTCCAGTTCTGGGCACCGCATTTCAAGAAAGATGTGGAGAAATTGGAGAGGGTCCAGAGAAGAGCAACAAGAATGATTAAAGGTCTAGAGAACATGACCTATGAAGGAAGGCTGAAAGAATTGGGTTTGTTTAATTTAGAAAAGAGAAGACTGAGGGGGGACATGATAGCAGTTTTCAGGTATCTAAAAGGGTGTCATAAGGAGGAGGGAGAAAACTTGTTCATCTTGGCCTCTGAGGATAGAACAAGAAGCAATGGGCTTAAACTGCAGCAAGGGAGGTTTAGGTTGGACATTAGGAAAAAGTTCCTAACTATCAGGGTAGTCAAACACTGGAATAAATTGCCCAGGGAGGTTGTGGAATCCCCATCTCTGGAGATATTTAAGAATAGGTTACATAAATGTCTATCAGAGATGGTCTAGACAGTATTTGGTCCTGCCATGAGGGCAGGGGACTGGACTCGATGACCTCTCGAGGTCCCTTCCAGTCCTAGTATTCTATGATTCTATGGCAAATTCCATTGAATAATACTGAATTCTTATAAAATAAGCACCATCTTTCTTCGAAAGAGGAATTGGGAGAAGATGGGTTCAAGAAAGAAAATTCATGGAGGTTAGGTCCATCAATGGCAATTAGCTAGGATGGCTAGGAATGGTGTCCCTAGCCTCTGTCAGGGTACATCTGCATAACAGCATTATTTTGGAATAACTGACCTTATTCTGAAATAACAAAATGCGCATCTACACTACAAGTCTTTATTCCAAAATAATGTTGAGCTGGAGGACTTCTTACTCCGACTCATGGTAACCCTCATTTCATGAGGAGTGAGGGAAGTCGAAGGAAGAGTGTTCTGTGTAGACAGTGCCAAAAGCCGAAATAAGCTATTTCAACTTAAGCTACACAATTGATGTAGCTGAAGTTGCGTAGCTTATTCTGACATTAGCACTGCTGTGTAAATGCACCCTCAGAGGCTGGGAATGGGTGATGGGAGAGGGATTGATTGATGATTCCCTGTTCTGTTCACTTCCTCTGGGGAGTCTGGCATTGGCCACTGTCGAAAGACGGGATACTGGGCTAGATGGACCTTTGGTCTGACTCAGTATGGCCATTCTTATGTTCTTATGGCTTTTCCAGAGGCTAGGAAATGGGGTTAAAACTTGTGAGATATGAGTTCAAATCTCTGCTCTGCCAAGAGTCAGTTTTCCATCTACGAAATGGGGATAATATAATTTCTTGCCTCACAAATGTGAGCTGTTCAGATGCTATCACAAGGGTAGTAGGCTGTATAAAAGTGCCAATATTCTTAAAGTGTACATTGCATTTCTTAGGAAAGTAAATTTCTTACATAAAGTATGTATAGCACACAATATGCCTTTGACTTCATTGGATATTTGAACTCTAATATGTGGATTGTATTAGCTTCATTGACATTGTATTGGATCCCAAAGCTCCCATGGCATAAACTGAGAGCATGCTTTCATATTAAACAGAGGGTCTATTCTCCCCTAACTATTCACATGTAACTGCTATTAACATTAATGAGAGTTATGCATATGCATCAAAGGGAGAATAGACCCTTAGGGCATCAGATGGATGGCCCTGCAACGTTTTGTGAGTTTCAGCGGGAGTTTGTACAGTATGGCACAAATTCTAATGGTTCCATTGACTTTGTATCACTGTAGGTCGCTGGCCCTAATTTGATGTTAATAGAACCTGTCCTCATAATAAGATCCTAATTGTGTGTGTGTGGTACTGATGAATACACTATATCTTCCATATCTCTGCTCCCAAAACACTGTCGGGCACTCTCATAGGAACAATATAGCAGTGACCATATCAGATGACCTCTGTTTCATGTTAGCAGTACTCATAAATCCTAATCTGGCAAATTCAATCTCTGTTGGCACCAGAAGACGTTTTAAATCTAGATGCTTCAATTCTAGGTCTCAAAGAGAAGAGTATTAAAGTAGTGCTGATACAGCTATCAGATCAAATACATTTTCTGTGATTCTGCCTGGGACGGATTAAAATGTAGGTCCCTGTGATCAAAGGGCAGTGAATGAAAGCAATAGACTTGTCTGTGTCCTCTAGCTGCATAAACTCAATGTGTTTGTGTCTTTCTTTTCTCAGAGTGCACTAACACACTATGTTTGGGGCTGCAGGTGATGTTTCCAAAACTACCTGTATTATGCAAATGACCTGCTAAAACAACTGAAGCGTCTGATCATTTTCAGTCTGAAAATGGAACAATCAAAACTATAGAAGCTGAGAGGCAGAGCAGTTCCCTGCAATTATCTGTTTGGAAGGAATACATTGATTTGACATTGCTAAGAAGTCACAGACATCTGATTTCATAATATAATTTGTGGAAGTAAAAAAAAAAAAAAGCCAGTTAAACATTTGCCTATGCACATCATGTTTACATGTGTTCAAAGAACTTTCTAAAAACTTTGTAGTCTCACCCAACTGAATCATTTTTAAGGCTTGTTCATTGTCATGGTTTGTAAACATATTCACAAGCATATTCAAACTTCAGTTTGCTTTGCTTTTGGGGATCTTTCATAGTTCAACTTTTTTTTTCTGGATCTTTAATGAACATACAGATGCAAAAAAAAAAAAAAAAAAAGACAAAAAATAACTTTTCTCCTATAGGACACATGAATATAGCATTAAGCAAAATAATTTTTGCATATATCCACAAAGCTACACAAGGGTAAAATAGATTCAGTTTGCATTTCTGCTGTGTATCAATTCATTTTCTAGAGAGTGGAGCAAGTAATTTGCAACACATTTAAATCAACCAATCAACGTATCCTCTCTTTTGGTTCATGAAATATTAGCAAGCAAAATTCAATTTCCACAAAAGTTTGTCATTAAAAATTATTGATCTCAAAATTCTTATGATATCACCTCTCATGCCCTCCACTTTTCCAGTGATGTGGCCTCAATTCTCTGTTCATCTGCTCTTCCAAATTTTTTTCCATGCAATTCTTTGAAGAGCCGTTCCTAGAAGAGCCTCCTAAGTCCTACCTATAAAGTCAGTATTTTCTTCTCACTCAAATCCCTTGGTTTTTCCTTTTGCCCATAAGAATGAGTCCAAGATACAAATAAAGTACTGTAATTATCCTTTATTATGGCCTTCCCTCTTGGTCTTATCTATTATATCGCTGCTTGCTTAGTGTATAAAAGCTTCAGAGGTTGCACAATATACAAACAAGCCTGTGTTTTTAGCATGTCAGCGATCCCATTGAAGTGGAACCAATCCCAAATTCAAAGCTATGTTAGAAATCTAGATACCTGGCTAACTCAAGGCCAAAATGAGGAAAAGGTAAACATTTTTCTCTCTCCTTGGGTAGATCATGAACAATTTTCTCTAAAGTCACAATTAAGTATTCAAGATTTACTACTTACTTATGATTGCTTAGTTAAGTCACCTGGTATTGTTTCTCATCCCTTACTAAATGAGTAGACAAGCATTTCCTATACTCATGTATATGGCAGATTCATGTGGCTTTTGAAGTTCATTTCCCAGGCACCTTCATGCTAGTAAAACTCAACTGCATGAATGTTTGCAGAATCAGAACACAAGAGACTGTAGGTGCATATCCAAAGAGATTGCATCTAAGAATGTCAGTGAATATCTGAGGGCATTTTTTTGCAAAATATTCACCCAGCTTTAAATGTATGCCATATACAGACCAAGATTTAGAGCCTCCAGCTTTAGAGTATAAACAGCATTACATGGAGACAACTGGCCTTCCAGTAACATGGATTGGTTTAAAATTTGAGGCTATGCTTAACTCTGCCTGACCACTCAGAGGGCTATATGTAGCATGGGTATTTTAATTTGTCTTATAATGGCACCATCTACTAACAAAAGGCACCCTTTTGCCACATTCTCAGTGCAAATAGCTATTTGTATTAGTTCTACCCATTAGGGCTTTAGACATGACTTTGGGGGAGAAACTGCATTGGCTAATGAATGGATTAAAATAGAGAGTCCATACTAATTTTAACCATGCTGTTAGCAATCTTTGGTGACTGCAGAGAAACTACATGAAATCTTTGCTTCAGTCTTTATGGCTGAGGATGTTAGGGAGATTCCCAAACCTGAGCCATTCTTCTTAAGTGACAAATCCGAGGAATTGTCCCAGATTGAGGATTGAGTCATTAGAGAGGGAGTTTTGGAACAAATTGATAAACTTAACAGTAACAAGTCACTGGGACCAGATGGCATTCACCCAAGAATTCTGAAAGAACTCAAATGTGAAATTGCGGAATTAATAGCTGTGGTTTGTAAACTATCCTTTAAATCAGCTCTGTACCTAATGACTGGAAGACAGCTATTGTAATGCTGCCAATATTTTAAAAAAGGGCTCTAGAGGTGATCCTGGCAATTACAGACTGGTAAGTCTAACATCAGTACCCCGGCAAATTAGTTGAAACTATAGTAAACCACAGAATGGTCAGACGCATAGATGAACATAATTTGGTGGTGGAAAGTCAACATGGTTTCTGTAAAGGGAATTCATGCCTTACTAATGTACTAGACTTCTTTGAGGGGGTCAACAAACATGTGGACAAGGGGGATCCAGTGGATATAGTATACTTAGATTTCCAGAAAGCCCTTGCCAAGGTCCCTCACCAAAGGCTCTTAAGTAAAGTAAGTTGTCATGGGATAAGAGGGAAGGTCCACTCATGGACTGGTAACTGGTTAAAAGACAGGAAACAAAGGGTAGGAATAAATGATACGTTTTCAGAATGGAGAGAGGCAACTAGTGGGGTCCCCCAAAGGTCTGTCCTGGGCCAATCCTATTCAACTTATTTATAAATGACCTGGAGAAAGGGGTAAACAGTGAGGTGGCAAAATTTGCAGATGATATCAAACTGCTCAAAATAGTTAAAACCAAAGCAAACTGTGAAGAGCTTCAAAAAGATCTCACCAAACTAAGTGATTGGGCAACAAAATGGCATATGAAATGTAATGTTGATAAATGTAAAGTAATGCACATTGGAAAAAATAATCCCAACTATACATACAATATGATGGGGACTAATTTAGCTACAACTATTCAAGAGAAAGATCTTGGAGTCATTGTGGATAGTTTTCTGAAAACATTCACTCAGTGTGCAACAGCAGTCAAAAAAGCAAACAGAATGTTAGGAATCATTAAAAAAGGGATAGAGAATAAGATAGAAAATATCTTATTGCCTCTATATAAAACCATGGTACAACCACATCTTGAATACTGTGTATAGATGTGGTTGCCTCATCTCAAAAAAGATATATTGGCATTGGAAAAGGTTCAGAGAAGGGCAACAAAAATTATTAGGGATTTGGAAAAGGTCCCATATGATGAGAGATTAAAAAGACTTGGACTTTTCAACTTAGAAAAGAGGAGGCTAAGGGGGGATTTGACAGAGGTCTATAAAATCATGACTGGTATGGAAAAAGTGAACAAGGAAAAGTTATTTACTTGTTTCCATAATATAAGAACTAGGGGTCACCAAATGAAATTAATAGGTAGCAGGTTTAAAACAAACAAAAGGAAGTTTTTCTTCACCCAGCACACTGTCAACCTCTGGAACTCTTTGCTAGAGGATGTTGTGAAGACTAGGACTTTAACAGGGTTAAAAAAAGCTAGATAAATTCATGGAGGTTAGGTCCATTAATAGCTATTAGCCAGGATGGGTAGGAATGGTGTCCTTAGCCTCTGTTTGTCTGTAAATGGATGACAGGAGAGGGATCACGTGATGATTACCTTTGTGTTCACTCCCTCTGGGGCACCTGGCATTGGCCACTGTCAACAGACAGGATACTGGGCTAGATGGACCTTTGGTCTGACCCAGTATGGCTGTTCTTATGTACCACTGACCATGAGCTTTTGTTGATGGCTTTGAAACCATTAGTAGGAGTGAAGAAAGTTGCTCTAGATTTGTATCTTGGTAGTCTCAAGGGATGATTTTGGCCAATTACTTTGTCCTGTAAGCTCTTTCATATGGGCAAGGATCCATTTTATTACATGCTTGTGTATGATGCTAAGAGAGAGAAAAAGAGAGAGAGGGAGGTAATGGGACAATGGGTCTATCCAGTGGGCTGATAGACTTGCCAGGCCCCTGGTGGGGGGAGGGCTACTTCATGCACAGGAAGGGGTGAGGCCTCAGGCAGAAGGAGTGGGGCCAGGGCAGTCCAGACTGCTGCACACTCCCCCCCTCCCATAACCCTCAGTGCTGTGACAGCAGCTAGGTGCTCTGGACCTTCTGTGTCACCAGGCCCTGGGGCAGATACCTCTTTTCCCCCCTTTCCCTTCCATCGGCAGGCCTGGGCGTATCTTTTGAAGTAGGAAGGGTATCGTCTTCTGAGATCATCTTCCCCAGGGTTAAATTGTTTTAACAACTAAATAAATTGTTCAAGCAGTTGGTTGATGGGCAGTAAAATATTCCCCCCAGCCCGGGAAGCTAGCAGTACCCACATGTTCAGATATTTCCACAGTTTTTCAAACTGATTCAGCCCTTCTCTTTTTTTTCCGATGTCTTCAGTAACGTGCTGGGAAAGAAATGAGACTGCAAACCAAATAGAGAACTGCTGAAATTAAATATAATTTTAAACGGCATGAAATTAAGTAAACCAGAATGGGAAAATAAACAGAGGTCCCAAATTTTGATTGGAGTAACTCTCCTGACTTCAGCACAGTTATGCTAAAAAGATATTGGCCTCTTTGCCTGAATTCTTGCTGTTTAGCTTTAGAGAGAGAAGTGTATGGAAATCAATGTTTCAGCTTTCACAAATGTACATTTAATGAAGAGTTTGAAAAGAACCAACTTTTCATGCCCCACGGAATTACTGAAAAAGATCTTCTGTGTTTGCAACCTTGTTGGCAGTCAGACTGTTTTGGGCAGCAATAATTTCAGTCAGAGGACTGCCATAAAAGTCTGAAAACCCACAGAGCTAATAGAAACCAGTCAGAGAAAGTGAAGACTAAACCAGGAATTCATAGGCAGAGGCCTCCAGCTTTGTTCAGCTGTGTGAGGTCTGGCTGAGTCACACACTGCCATAGCTTGGAGTGGTACATTTAGCTCAGCACCAGACTGAAGGACTTGGCCTGTGTAGACTAGGTCTTGGCTCCAAAGACTTTCCTGGTGTGATTTCATCCAAAGCAGCCAGCAGTTTCCCTGCCTGCTAAGGAACATCCCTGTTTTTCATTCTCTGTCCCTCTATGTTTAAGTTCCCATAAATATCATGGGAATTAATTTGTGTGTCCCTGTTCTAAACTGCAACACTGCTATGTATGATGTATCTTTATGTTTTCAGTGTCTTTATAGTGTGTAAATCAGTCACTGTGGACTGATAACAGGCAAACCTTTGGGGAGTGCTACACAAAGAATAGTAAAAGAAGACATGCTGGGAAATGAGGAGAAAGACATAGGTATGATTGCATTAACATATAAACCAAGAATAATACCAGTATGAGTCATTCACCAGGAAAAAACAGGTCTGGACATTGGCTTACAGGATTTTTGTCTTCATGGACAAGAGCTGATAGATATTTTACATTAAGCACAATTCATCTATCAGGAAGTGGGGAATAAGACAAAATAAAAACCTGTTGCTGTAGTTTATTAAAAGATCAGAAAAGCCCTGCTCATATAATTCTTCAGTTAGATCATATTTTATTTGTTCTCAGAAATGGATCCAATTAGAGTTTTCCACACAAGGCAAAACCAAATGTAATGGGTAACTCATGACTTTTTGAGGTTAAACAGTTATCTCTGGCCAAGACTTCACTTTTGACCAAGTAACTGTGAGCTGGATTCTGCTGTCCTGAGCCTGAGTTTAAAAGAAACAGTCAGCTTTACCTGAAGACATTTTCAATTAGTTTCTTTTAGGTAAAATGAACTATGGGTTTTTTACCCTGATGCAAGATGCAGCTAGATAAAAGGCTGGACCAAGGATGGACCAAGAAGCCTACATTTGACTCTGCTACTGACTCACATAATGGCCTGAGGCATATTTCTTAAACTAGTCGTGTCTCGGCCTCTTAATCTGATGTTAATACTTGCCTTATAGGGGTATTGTGAGGTTAGATTTTAATTAGGCATGGATGGATGGAAAAGAGTGTAAGATGCTCACTTTCACCTAGCAATTCTGTGGCAGGTAAGTGTCCAGTGTTATTAATGAACATTGATTCCACCTAGTTTCCCCAATGGCACTCTTACTGTTCTTTCACATGTTCCTGGTAAACTTTTCACCACCCATAGTGATTTTCAGTCACAATTCCCCAATGTATTCTCTGGTGAAAAAAATGTAAAATCAATAGGTCCATTGTTGTAGATTAGTGGCAGAAAATAGGGATGAGCCCAAACACTATCCAGATCAGAACCGTCCCTGAACATTGGGGAAAGATAGAATTCAGGGGTTTAAACTGGTTTTTTTTAGTTTCAAAACAGCAACAGAAAAGGCTATACTAATGACTTCAGCATCTTTTATATCCGCTATGATTTACAAACCTCAGAAAATGCTGTGTTAGAAATGGTAAGAAATGACCATCTAAGGGAGAGAGAAGATGAATAAAAAGAATGCCAATATTTCACATATGTTTAAGAACAAAAAGCAAATCTGAAACCTTCTAACAACTGAATGGTTTACCGCTAAAGTATGGAGTTTTTGGAAGTTCAGTTTAGAGAAGAACCCCAAATTTCAGTTTGTCTAAATGTATGCTCCAAAGCACATGTGATTTTAATGACTAAACTTGTATGACAGAGATTTCCAGACCTGTAAAGACTCTGGGATATTAACAAAGTTGGAAGATCTAATTGTGGCCAAAGCAGACTTTCCTTGGCTTGGTTAAGGAGAATTTATATTCATTAGAGTCATACAGTTTAAGGCCAGAGGGGACCACTAGATCCTCTAGTCTGATATCCTGTATGTCACTGGCCACCAACACCAGCCAGTGCTCTCACACTAACCCCAACAAATGAAATAAAACCAAAGAATTACAGCCCCCAGAAGACTAGACAGTTGTGTGCCATAGGCAGAGAATAGGAGGGGCTGACAAGATACCTGCACCCACATATGAGGAGGAAGGTGAACCAGTTCACAAGGTCACTGACAACATGACCTGGGGAAAATTCTTTCCATATTCCATATTCCACATATAATCATCTGCTTGGCTTAAGCATGTGGATTAGAATCAGCCATACAAGCAACTGAGGCTATGTCTAGACTGCAGGCTTCTTTCGAAAGAAGCTTTTCTGGAAGAGATCTTCTGAAAAAACTTCTTCTGAAAGAGAGCTTTTACACAGCAAAAGCACAGCAAAAAAGGGATCTGTTTTTTCGAAAGATAGCGTCTACACTGAACGGACACTCTCTCGCATTTCAGCTGTGATTACTATGGATGAAGTGGCCACCAGGGCACTTGTGCTTATTCCTCTTTCCTCTTCTTTCAAAAGAACTCCCTCTTCCCTATTCACACATGCCTTTTTCTTGAAAGAGCTCTTTCAGAAAAAGGCTTCTTCCTCGCTTCTTCTTCCCTCTGTTCTTTCAACTTTTTTTCAAAAGAACGTGATTGCAGTGTGGACATAAGTGAAGTTTTTTCGGAAAAATGGCCGTTTTTCTGAAAAAAACTTTGCAGTGTAGACATACCTTTGAGAAAAATGCTGAGTGCTACTTCAGAGCCTTGTTCCACTCAATAAGCCATGCAACCCTGGCCATCTCTGATGCTTCAGAAGGAGGTCAAACAAACAAACAAACAAACAAATCCTCCCAGAATACATTGGAGGGGAAATAAACGTCTTCCTGACCTCTGCCAGTGGCCAGCTGAGAGCCTGAAGATTGAGCTTTCTGAACAAAAGATTGGCTTTATTTTGTTTTTTGGACTAGTTCTTATCTTATTTGGCCAGTCTTAGGAAGAATGCACTTAGAATTCATTCTGTACCACTGAGAATTCTGTGGCTTCCCTGAGGACCAGGGTGGCATGATGGCTTTTGTTTGTCTGGCATGCCCTCAGAATTTTCAGGATAGTTCAGCATGAAAGACTTTTTTTATAAGTGAGAAAACCCCAGAGTCAGCAAAGGGCTTTTTTACCAAAGTCTGTCTAAGTATTGAGGACTCATGTCCTCTACTTCCAGATCTTTTAAAACTCTGTTTAAAAGTGCTTTCAACCTTTTGTTCCCTCTCTTTTTATATTCTTTCACTTTGGAAGATTATAGATGCAAACACAAAATCAAGTTGAATATCAAGCACGTAGGAGTTAATTCTTTCAGAGGGAAAGGGTGATTTTGCTGGCGGTTGGTCACTTTACAGCAAAGAACTTAATAACAATACAGTACAGTGCATACTGCATTCCTGAGGGTGAAATGGTTCTAAAAGGTAATGAAGTAATAAGGCTAAACTAAGTCAGTTTAGTCTCTCGATTGATTTTGCGGATGGTTCTTATTTTGTCTGAACATCCAACCTTTAGTTGCGACACCTGCCACTCTCTGAAGCTAACTGGCTGCCATTCCATCCAGCACAAATGGAGGAGGCAAGTGATTTCTTCTTGCCCTTCCTTCCTCTCTTGTCCCTATTTAGATTAACCATGTAGTCTTTGTGGCTACCTGAGTACAAAGACTGGATGTACCTGATCCCTGCATGTAATAAAGTGGGTAGGAAGAGGCTGCACGTCCCTTCCCTCTTTACATACAGAGACAGGCACAAAATTGATTTGTGTTTACCTGGATATTCTGAGCCCAATAAGAACAAAAAAAGCTTGCAGTAGTTTATTCTGGTTACCTTAAAAACACACTTCATTAAACCCAATGGGTTTTTTTCCCCAGGAAGTTCCATGGTTAAAAAATTAAAACAAAAAATTGCTTAGTCCAAAAGGCTTGAGAGCCAAAACACTCACACACAGTATAGGCCAAATCCTGAAAGGCTACATGACACATTTTTGCTGCCTGAGGATGCTCAAACATCCACACACGCACTGAACAGAAAACCTGTGTGGCAGCTGCCCACACTGCCACATGGAGGGAGTTGGTAAGACAGGGATATTATGGGGGACATGGCCAGTGGCTTTGAACAGAACTCAAAAGTACAAGTGCCAGAGAAATAATGGAGAGTAATGGGAAATGTCCACTCCCCTTCCCTCAGCACCCTGCAGTGAGCTAGATAGAGTCCAGGTTTGTGGCTTTGAAAGCCTCAAAGTCTTGGGATTGAGGATTCTTTTCTTCAGTCTTGTGGTGCTTGAGAGTATTTTCCACAGAGCAAAGTCTTTTTTTTCTTACACAGGCTTTGCCCCATTTCTCAGGATTTTGTCCTGTGCTGATTACAAGACTATTTTCCCTGTGAGAAAAGAATATATCAGTTTTTTCTCTAGACATATTTTTTGTTTTTAAACCAATACAAAATCTTGTCAGAGTTTTGCATAAATTCACATTTCAGTGGCATGACTATAAGTAAGTAAGGCAGAAAGCCCACACAAGTACAGCAACAGTAATTTCTTTCTTACACTCAGCCGGGCATTTTAAAATGAAAAGTTCGGGTGTCTTTTACAATAGCAAAACCTTTTAATGGCACCAGAGAGGCAGGGAAACTTCACCAGATAACTAAATCCATTGATCTCTAATCCTTTGGGCCATACTTACTCTGGAAGAGTTGCATGAATGGCTGCGATCCAGAACTACAAGCTGCCAAAAAAATGCTTAGTACGTTAGCAGCCAACAAAAATGTAAGAGGTCTGCTCGGCATGTGGGAACAACATAAAAAGAAGTGGCTTTTTAGCTTAGCCTGACAAACGTCAGCATAGAACGCTGATATTAAAATGAAATGGCAGAAATTCTCAATCATATCTTGGATACAGGGGGACTTACGTGTGCTAATTAAAAGGGACGGGGTGGCACTCTAGGCTGCTCTGTTGTAAGTTTCTTCTCAAGTACTCCAGTTCAAAACCTTCCTCAGGGAAGAAGCTGCTATTAATGTGCATTTCTTGCAGGCTGAAACATTAAAATTAGAGTTCTATTGAAGGCAGATGCATTTCTTCTGTTTAGGCACAAATACAGCCGTCATTCATATCAAACATCAATTATTCTCTGTCTCAATGGCAATGATATTAAGGAATTATGAAAAAATATCCAAATATATTTATAGCTCCATATTAATATCCATATACAGTCATATCTTAATGCATTTCACTCCTTCTTGATAACACTCACTATAATGTAGATAAAAACTAGCATCAGAAATAGGAATGTGTTAAATAAATGGTCATATTGTACATTCTGCATACCCTCACAATCTTATAGAAGAAAAGACAGCAGCTCTTGAATGTTGTGTTTTCAAAGCACCAGCTGTTAAATTGTTGTTAACTAATAATATTAGCACTTGGTATTTTTTCTGTTATTTTTGTATTATATTTAATATATGAAAGTGGCTATATTTTATTTATGTGCGCACACAAACATACATGTATACACTATATATAGGCTACTTTAACCTTCAGTTTATTGCATTTGTATTCTTTAAGGAAATTGCTACGTTTGTGACCACAGTGTTACACACAAAATTATTTATAAGCAGAAAAGTCAGTGAGCCATATTTTCAGTTACAGCTGAAGAAAACCCAGCACAAGTCAAATATGGATGTGAGTATCCCATTGTGAACTAAAGATCACTTTACACATCCCCAGTCCTCAGGCCACAGTGTTCATAGCTGTGTAAATTATAGCCAGTAGAGGGATCCACACCTCAAATCCAGCCACACATCCAGAGCACCTCACATCTAGCCACATCCCCAAATCTGGCAACAGTGAGGGGAAGGCAACACTTAGCAGACTCTCAAATTGTTCTATGCTGCTAAAGGATTCTTCTTACTCTGGTGTGACCTCACAAGGCCAGATACACTGGCTCTTCAGACAAAGCGGTTAGTCCGCACTGGAGGATTTGGTCCAGAATTTATGTGAGCAAATGGCCCTTGTATGCTCAACTCACCTGTTTGTAGGCACAAATACTGCCTATGGGAGCTAATTCAGGGGGGCACAATTAGGGACTCCTGGGAAAATTATACTCTGCATATGAAATTGTTAGCTGTAGTGAATTCAATAGGAGTTAATTCTCAACACACCGTAGAATGCATTCAGTTCTACTGATGTGATTTTCAAATGTGCAGAGCACCCACAAATCACACTGAAGTCAGTAGGAACTGTAAGCACCTCTGAGAAAGAGGTGGTCTGCTGTATTCTACTGGGATAAAAGTCAATACACAATGCAAATGAAAAATATTAAACCCCATATATAGAATGGCTGCATATACTTGTTGTTCTACGGAAAAACTAGAACATAATATCCAGTCCTAATTCTACCAGCTTCCTTTTTTTAGTTTACATTAATGACATATCACAACATTCTCTCAGGGTATGGCTACACTGTTGGTTTTTTTTTTTTTTTTTTTGGAAGAGGTATGCAAATAGTGCTCGTATTTGCATACCTTCTTCTGTTATTTTCCCTAGAAGAGGCTTTTCCACCAGTTGGCCCTTTCTACACAGGGCCAAATATTGGGGGAAAAAAACCTCTTTCGAAAGCCCCTGTAACCTCGTTTTACGAAGAAGAAAGGGGCTTTTGAAAGAGGGGGGGTTTTCTGACATTTGGCCTTGTGCAGACGGGGCCAAATGGTGGAAAAGCCTCTTCCAGGAAGAAAACAGAAGAAGGTATGGAAATGCGAGTGCTATTTGCATACCTATGCAAATGTGAGTGCTATTTGCATACCTCTTCCGAAAATACCCCCAGCGTAGCCATACCCTGAGAGGGGTAGCCTGTTAGTCTGTAACTAAAAAAAAAAATTTAAAAAAACAACAAATGGTCCTGTAGCAACTTAGGCTATGTCTACACAGCAAAGTTATTTTGGAATAACCACTGTCATTCCAAAATAACTATGCGAGCATCTACACAGCCATTCCGTTATTCTGAAATAACTTCAAAATAAAGGGCAGCTTATTCCAAAATCTGTAAACCTCATTCTATGAAGAATAATGCCTGTTCTGAAATAGCTATTTCAAAATAAGACGTGTGTAGATGCTCCACTTCTGCTATTTCAAAATAGCCCCTCACCAGGGCCATTCTAAGTTATTCCTCTTCAGTGCCTCCTGGGGCTCTAAATTGAGATAGCGCATCTACATTAGGGAAGCTTGCCTTGGACTAATTTTGAGCCTTCCCTGCAGTGTAGACATGCTATTTTGAAATAAGCTATTTTGGAATAACTATTCTGGAATAGGTTATTTCAAAATTAATGTGCAGTGTAGACGTACCCTTAGGGTGCGTCTACACAGCACTTATTTTGAAATAGAGCACTCTTCCTCTGACTTCCCTTACTCCTGTTACAATGAGAGTTACAGGAGTAAGAATTCCTCCAGCTTGACTGTATTTTGACATTATTTCAAAATGCCGCTAGTTATTCTGAAATAATGTTGCTGTGTAGACGTATCCTTAGAGACTAACCACAATAAAATATAGATAGTGTAGTATCATGAGCTTTTATGGGCACAGCCCACTTCTTCATATTTGTCACATGAAGAAGTGAGTTGTGCCCACAAAAGCTCATGATACTATCTACATTTTTTGTTAGCCTCTAAGGTGCTACAGGGCCATTTGTTCTTTTGTAAGTTTTTCACAATATTCTCTGCAAGTCAGAGGCAGTGATAGAATGAGCTCCAACTCTTCATGTTCTCCCATAACAGAGCACAATGGAACACTAGCACCAGGAATCATGTACATTCAATTGTGTATTATCCTCCCAGAGCCAAGTCCTGCTTCTCTTACTCATGAAAAAAATCCCATTTAATTCAATGGGCATTTTGCCTGTGAGAAAGGAGCAACAGAGAGCCCCCACTGGTACTCACTATATATTTGTTTGCAGAGCGTCCAGAACATACATGCTGAGTTCCCACTGATCTACCTGATATCTACAGGACCAGTCCCTTGAAGGGAAAATTTGATTATGTGAACAAAAAATTAAGCAGGTAATAAAGAGAATGCAAAGGATTTTTGATTAGCCTTTTTTCTGCTCCACATTTCAAAGTATTAAACATAGAGTTTCAACCAAAACACTTCCCTTTATAAACGAAATTTTATTTTTAAACAAGGTTTTTATGAGCTTCGGTAAATAGTATCAGATGCACATGAAAGCAGAACGTGTAGAAGCAACAAACGCTAATCTACTTTGCTCACCGAAAAGGTGCAAGTTGTTACAAAGGCTTTTCTCTATGCAAGACTGTGTCAGATTTGCAGGTCTGTAGAACAATCTGCTCTCTCTTGTCTAAAATTAGATATTAGTCTAGAATGATAGCTCTAGATGTTTGTTTGTTTATTTTAACTCTTTAACAAAGCTTCAGGGGTGTCAGACTGACCTCTTGAAAATGTGGATCGTCATGTCTTTCTTCTGATTATTTAGTCTTATCCCAGTCCATATGGCTTGTTTGATCAGTTTTCACTGCTGTTCTGATAACATCCAAATGCATTTATTAAGGCATAAATTCTAGATAATGATCCACTGGACTTTATTTTTTGGATCCGAAGAACTGGCCTGTTGAGCAGACATTGATTTTTCATGGTAGAATAACTTATCAGAATTCTGGCAGAGGCCCAGAGATGAAGCTCCTGATTAGACTATGGACTTGACACACCTGAGTGCACAGCCAATGACAATCCCCAGGGAACCTTATGTTTTCACAGGTGGGCTTCAGCTAAATTAGCAATGGGATCATGTCTTTGATTCCTTTTTTCCTCCTGGCTTACCCAAAACACAGACAAGGTATATCCGTCAATTTAGAAACTTTATTTTATGTGCTCTTGAGTCAATTTATAATGACTCCCATGTCTTTTTTGCCCTCTACTCATGCAAGGACCAAAGCAATGACAGCTGATCATAAACATCTTAATTTCCCTTTAGCTGTTGCAATTTTAAAGCTGAAAAATCCTCTCATTTCTCCTCTCCCCTCCTAAAAAAAAGTTTTTAAATTGAGTTTTCAGAAGGTCACATTGCTGTTCTATAGACATATTAATGCTGATGCACTTTTCAACTCATGTTCCTTTAGGAATTATGGATGGTTCTTTTCACCTAATGATTTTTTCCACCAAATAAAACAGTGTAAAATCTATAGGCTTCTAGGAAGATTTCTGGTTAGAGTTCTTTGCAATAGTTCTACTTCTTCTGCAGTGGGGATGCCAATACGCATCTCTGTTTGATCTGATCCCTACATGACAGGTGAATGTTTGTTCAGGGGTAAGAAAATAGGCATTCCATCCCTAGAGGTTCCATGTGTGACTCCTGGAAGAAATAAAGAGCAGACATTATTTATTTGCAGAATTTTAATTAATAAATAATATTGCTCCTCTTTATCTACTTTTAAGTTTAAACGAATAGTTCCAGTGGTAATAATAACCTAATTTCTGTATTTATAGAATATAGGCATGTATCATAGCATCATGTGTCGATGGAGTACCGCATTTTTATAGAAAATCATATACTATCACTAAAGCTATTCATTAGCATTCAGTAGTAATTAAATCTCAGCCAGGATTGCCATCTACTTGCTGAAATGATACAAACAAAAGTCTGAATGTTCCATCTTTGTTTAGTTCAGATGTGAGGTATATGGGCTGGATTTGCTGAGCTGAG
This sequence comes from Rafetus swinhoei, assembly GCA_019425775.1. NCBI lineage: Eukaryota > Metazoa > Chordata > Testudines > Trionychidae > Rafetus > Rafetus swinhoei. Next base: position 109,530,144 of record CM033446.1, read on the forward strand.
CTACAACCAGATAACAGAAAACTATTGGTCAGGTAGAAATGTCTAGTTTCATAGTGAATTTTAATAGTTCTGCAATCAATATTAAGGTTGTGGTACAATTATAAAATCTATGTTAGTTAATACAGCACCACCAGCTTCATGTATATCCATGCTGTTAAACAGCCAACTAAATCCTAACCCTAGAACTGTGTTCTTAATTTCCACAAGAGACTACAATAATAAGTGCTTCATCTTTTTCTTTAAACTGGTGAACTGTGACAGTTATTTTGCAACTTAACAACTCTGCAAATTATTCTCATTTCCACTCTGGCATTACTCCTCACTGAGCTCATTTAACTAGTGTTAAGTGTAAAACACTTTAGCAAGGTAAGGTTTGTGTATCCACCAAGCTAGATTAATGCACAAGAGTAATTTCTGGAATTGGTTAAACATCTCTAACACTGAACTTCAGGAAAGTAGGATTGATGAGTTGAACTATTAGGTGCTGAAGTGTAGAGCAAGAAGAGACGACGTCTTTCTTGTGATAATTGAAATCATTTCAATTCATTTCCTTCTTGGTTGGACAGAAACATGTTTTCAATAGTGAAGAAGTCTTGAGGGAATCCATTGACCTAACCAGTCATATAATGCAAGAAGTTAATGGACAAAAATGATATTCATCTTCAGTTTATAATAGCTTTTTATTTCACAGAACTTAAACTCTACACAGTCAAAGTGTATTATAAGAGCAACCAGTACATTGGTAGATATGTGACCTTTGTTTTATGTAAAAATTATTGTGTCGGTGGCAAAATAAAATAAAAAACCCCTAACATAAATTTTGATGCCAAGATAATAAATTATAAATTATGAAAATCTAAAGCACCAAACAACTTGTACGCAACATTCCTGTCTCTTAGCAACGAGCCAGGGAAAGCAGCTTGTTGATAGGAATAGAGCAGACAGAATTGTTTTGCAATGATTACCACCAAGGAACCAGGAACAACATTTTAACACCTGCCTTAGGGCACTTCTGCACCTAGCTATCCATCTCTCCAGTGGCCCACAAAGCCTGGGCTCTGTGCCAAAAGGCTTCTGAGGCCTACCTCTCTACCAGAGCAGGCCCACTATAAAAAAAATACAGGGACCCCAGAGGAAAGATCAAAGAGGTGGAGTTCAGGTGTGTTGCACACTTGTGCCATGATTCTACTCCTTTAAATGCTTTCTTATAAACAATGTGTGATCATTAGTGTAAATGTTTATTTTCCCCCATCTCTGTCTCTTTAATGTTATGTGTCTCATTTAAAGTCAGTGTTATGAATGAATGTGGACAAGTATTTGATAGTGTGCCAACTTTTTTTTTGTTTTATTCTTAAATATCTAGCATTAAAATCTGGAGTAAATGTTGCTTTCAAGAGCAGAAAGTTATTGTTTTATTGCCAGACTGATCACAGCTGATTTAATGATGTTCAAAGAGAGTATCTCCAGAAATAGAGTGCAAACACATGAAAGATTTAAAAGGGCCTGAGTTTTAGTAGGTCACAGGCCCACCTCTGAGGTGGATCTTTCTCCCAGGTAAAGAGCCACTGAGGGAGGCGAAGGTGGGGGCAGCGGCAGGGGGAGGTGGAAGAGGGACGGGAGAGGGCAAAAGATAAGGAAAGAAGAGAGAACTCAGGGAGAGGATGGGTTAAGATGTTGAAGGAGAGAGAAAACAATGGATACAAAGGAGAGAAAATAAAACAGCGTAGAGATAAAAAAGAGAATAAAAATAGGTGATGGAAGGAGAAAAAGGAATGGAGTCATGGAAAAACAGAAAAAAACCCAGTAAGCAAATTTTATTTCCCCTGCAGAAATGCGTGCATCACAGAATGGCTAAAAGGATAATTTAATTCTGAGTGGCTGAAAACCTATCACTGACTTGTGAGACCCGGTGCTTCTTTCACTTTAAGTCCCAAGTGAGTCTGTGCATTGATCAAAGTCTGCAAGCCAGCTTAACCCATAACCCTCTCTATTCCCACATTATACCTAAATTTGTTAGGTGACGGGATAGTGTTAAACATATTTCCATCAACCTACCTCTGCTGCTGTTGGCTGTAACACTTACTGGACCAAAGTGCCCAAACTTGCTAGGAATATATGGAGCTGAATGGTAAAGCATTCATTTGGAAAGAAATTGTGGCCTAGAGGTCAAACTCCCACTGCAGAAAGTCCATTTTTAATTTGTCACCTAAAATAGACAGATTTCAGCTACATTGCTGAATATAAATGTTCCTGCTGCTGCAGAGTAACATTAAACAAATAAATGGGTTAACCCACCTCAATTTTTTTCCCCTTAGAATCCTGACAGAATTGGTCATTGTGTCCTCTAAGACTTTAAGGCTCACCAGGCAAAAGTGGGCTTTCTCCTTCACTTTTCTTTTGGGTGATTGAAGATGAAGTCCTGCTCACTGCACATCCTTATGTGAGAGAGTTTAACACAGTATCTCCAGGCTGTACAGTCCCAGCATGCAGTGCTGCACACTGGCAGTAGTTCAGCTGAAGACTAAAATTTTGGCTCAGTGACAGCAGAGCTGCCAAGAGTTGGCAACAAGAGACTCACAGGGAAGCAGCAGGCTGCTAAACCCTTTCACATTTTTAATTAGATCCACACACCCATGTCTTTGAGCTATCATAAATATACAGATGACATAGAGAGCATTATTTGGGGTAAAAAAAAAAGAAAAAAGAGAAAAAGAAAACTGTACTGTGGTATCTTACTTTATTAAAATAATTTACCTACAGCTAGTCTTTGGAACTGAGGAGGAAAAAAAGAAAAGGGAGTAGTGACATTTAGCTCAGATGAAAGTCTCTCTTTAACAACAGTAAATTCACCCCACACACTGTAAATGCGGGTCCCAGGGATGACAGACGCACAGACTTAGTTGCAATAGCATCACCAGGAGAGGGCATTATCGACAGCAACTGCAACATGTAATTTCCCAGCAGAGCTATATGTTCAAGCTATAAGTATTCTTATGTGTATATCTTGCTATGATGGTTGTTGTTAAAACTATTTGTTTTTTTCCCCTTGTGCTGTTGTTACTATTTTCTAAGTACTTTGGTACATTCAAAGCCCACCCTCCCCTTTTAATTCCATAAAGAGGCTTTTCTCATTCAATTCTTCTAAACCTTTCTTCTCCTCTGACTTGCCACAGTTGGTTGGCTCGTTTAATTCAATCCTTTTTTAGTCTATTTTAACAGAACAATTTCCCCCATAGCTGACTACTTGTAATGATTGGTTTACACCTTTTCTGATTTGATATCAGTGTGAGTTTACAACAGTAAAAGCTCGCTTGAAATACAATTGTATCAGGAACTTATGCCATCCTAACAGACAGTCCAACATATAGGCTGCGTCTAGATTGGCAAGATTTTGCGCAAATACTTTTAACAGAAAAGTTTTTCCGTTAAAAGTATTTGTGCAAGAGAGCGTCATTACTGGCATGTGCCTTTGCGCAAAAGATTTGCTTTTGCGCAAAAGCATCCGTGCCCAGTATAGACGTTCTCTTGAGCAAGAAAGCTCCGATGGCCATTTTAGCCTTCGGGCTTTCTTGCGCAATAAATTAACGTTCCTGTCTACACTGGCCCTCTTGCGCAAGTATTCTTGCATAAGAGGGCTTATGCCTGAGCGGGAGCATCAAAGTATTTGCACAAGAAGCACTGATTTTGTACATTACAAAGTCAGTGTTCTTTCACAAATTCTCGCGGCCAGTGTAGACAGGTGGCAAGTTTTTGCGCAAAAGCAGCCGCTTTTGCGCAAAATCTTGCCAGTCTAGACGCACCCATAGTGTCCAGGGCAGTTGACATTTGGAGCAGTACATCACAGCTCCTTTATTATGAAGTCTTAACAGTTTACTCAGAATATAAACTATGGCTATATCGTGAACCTGTAGCATAAAAATGTGCCCAAAGAATGTTGCCAACTGACTCATGGGCTAGTGGCTGCTTCTTGTGTTTCTCTTAAGTGTAACAAAATCTAGCAGTGTAATAAAATACTTTTAATGCTGCAGAGAGAAAGAAAAGGAACTGTGTATCCTGTGTGAGCTCAAATGTTATAAATAGATACTAAAGCAAACATCAGAAAAATTGCTGCACAGAGAGATCAACAAGTCATGTATATTTTACATTGCCCAACTATTCTGAACCACTAGCCACACATTGCTGATGAATGCTGAATGTACAAGCCAAATGCTACACATTTTGGATGTCTGGAAACTTATTTGTTTCCTCTTTCCTTCTATTTTTTTCATTGTCCATCATATCTCACTTTTCTATATTCATGTTCATACTTTGTCAGAAGCTGAAAATGTGAATAAAACTGAGATTCTCCAGTTCAGTTACACAGGGGATGAGACAGTGCCAGGTCCTCAGTTTTCATTTCAGTAGGCACAAAACCCATGAATATCAACAGCAACCTGCCTGGCATTTCAGCTGAGCAGAGCCACACCACCCCAAACAGAATTCCTCCCTTTTCTACTTGCTATGTAGGGGGAGTGCTTCTCCAGCTACAGACCTTCTTGGCCTTGCCTTCTATGTCTTTGTATCATCTTGTGCCTTGGCGTGCAAAGGTGAAGGTGGGTGCAATTCATGCACTCCAGGAAATGCAGAAATTGTAACTGTGCCCTGCTGCACTATAGGGAGAGATATTAAAGAGATCTCATGGCACCTTCATATCCCTCAGCATATGGAACATGATTCAATAGGATTCCTTCCATTATTGTTTCAATTTTGATTTGAATCAGGCCTCTACACAGCTTTAGGACAGATTCTGGCCTTCTAGCACTATATACAGGCTGAACCTCTCTAGTCCAGCGCCCTTGCGTGCTGAAACAAGAGAATTTGCTGGACCATGGGAGGTCAATATTATATAGCAGCATTACCAACACTTCCACTGCTTACTGAGCTCTTAGAATCTTCAGAGGGGTAGCCGAGTTAATCTCTTAGAAGACATTTAGGGGTAAATTAGAGCTAAATAACAGCACAAAACATTGAGATCCAGGACCAGTGGCTGTAAACAATCATTATGGGACCATAGGAAACTTGGCCACACTTATAATAAGTGGACATCCAGCTAATTAAAATCATGCCAGACCACGGATGTTGCTGGATCAGAGAGTGCCAGACTAGAGAGGTTCAATGGCTCAAAGGCTTTCTGAAAATCCAAATTCACTGTATTCACTGGATCACCTTTGTCCAGATGCTTGTTGCCGCTGTCAAGGAATTCTAATAGATTGGTGAGGCATGATTTTGCTTTACAAAAGCCTCTCCAACATATTGTGTTCCTCTGAGTGATTGATAATTCCATATAAAACTTTCACCATTTACTGTAGCTTCAATCAATTTTCCTGGCATTAAAGTTAGGCTTACTAGCCTTTAACTGTCAGGACTGCCTCTGAAGCCTTATTTTAAAATATAAATTGGTGTTATATTATCTAGCTCAGTTGTCTGGTATTGAGTCTGGTTTAACGGAGAGGCTAACATGCCCACAGTTAATATTCTGCAATTTCCTATTTATCATTCAGCAGAACTGTTAGGTGAATACCGTTTAGTCCTGCTCACTTATTAACTTTTAATTCATGAGTTTGTCCCAAAACCTCCTTTATTGATACCTCAGTTTGGGACAATTCCTCAGATTTGTCACCTAAAAGGAATAATTCGTAGAATCATAGAATCCTAGGGTTGGAAGAGACCTCAGGAGGTCATCGAGTCCAGCCCTCTGCCCAAAGCAGGACTAACCCCAACTAAATCATCCCAGCAAGGGCTTTGTCAAGCCAGGACTAAAAAACCTCTAGTAATGAATGTGTGAGAATCTTCCTCTCATCCTGTGCAGGCAAGACCAATGCAAATAATCCATTTAGCTTCTCCTCAACAGCCTTCTATTTCTTGTGTAGTCCTTTAGCACCTTGATCATCTGGTGGCCCTGCTGATTATTTAGCAGACATTCAGCTTCTAATATATTTTAAATATTTTTATATTAGTTTTTGTGTCTTTTTCTAGTTGCTCTTCAAAATACTCGACGAGCTTAAACACAAAAGAAAAAAAAATCCTTGGCGAGGATTCTTGGCAATTCTTGGAAAAGAAATCCTTGGCGAGCTTAAACACAAAAAGAAAGCTTACAAGAAGTGGAAACTTGGACAGATGACAAGGGAGAAGTATAAATATATTGTTCGAGCTTGCAGGGGTGAAATCAGGAAGGCCAAAGCACAATTAGAATTGCAACTAGCTAGGGTTGTAAAGGGTAATAAGAAAGGTTTCTATAGGCATGTTAGCAATAAGAGGGTGGGTCAGGAAAGGTGTGGGGTCCCTTACTGGAGGAGCGAGGTAACCTAGGCTACGGCTACACTACGAACTTTTTCCGGAAGAGGAAATGCAAATGGAACACTCATTCGCATATCTTGTTCTCTCATTTGCATATTTTTGAGAAAGAAGGGATCTTGCGCAAAAGGGGGGGTTTACGCAAAAAGGCACCATATACCCAGCACTTTTTGGCGCAAAAACCTCTTCCGCAAAAAGGATCGGAAGAGAATATGAAAATGAGAGTGCAAGATATGCAAATGAGCGCTCCATTTGCATTTCCTCTTCCAGAAAAGTTCGTAGCGTAGCCGTAGCTCTAGTGACAGATAATGTTGGAAAAGCTGAAGTACTCAATGCTTTTCTCTGCCTCTGTCTTCACAGACAAGGTCAGCTCCTAGACTACTGCACTAGGCAAGACAGTATGGGAAGGAGGTGGACAGACCTCAGTGAAGAAAGAACAGGTTAAGAACTATTTAGTTGGACTTACACAAATCCATGGGGCCAAAACTAGTGCATCTGAGGGTGCTGAGGGAGTTGGCTGATATAATTGTAGAACTATCAAGGCTGATTCCCGACTCTGGCACTATGAATGCAGAAGTGGGGGCCCGCAAAAGTACCCCAAAACCTTATCTTTCCAGGCTTTGGTATAAAATTTCCCCCCAAAATCCTAAAAACCTAGATTTTGGGGATAAAAATCCACTGCCACCATCAAATGCTTTTGAACCCACAAATAGGGGTGGACACTTGAAACCAACCACAGGGCACCCCAAGCTCTTTTTGCCAAAGAACTTGAAAAAGAAAGAAAAAATATAAACTGCAGTCTGTGGCTGCTATCCCCTAGTCAGAGGCATGCAGATCCCACAGATGGATTTTCCAGGACACAGAAATGAACCAATACCAAGTTAATTATAAAAAAGAAAGAACGTTTATTATCAAAACAATACTCCTGTTGCAAGCATGACGACTAGATGGAAAAAGTCACCAATTAATATACTCATGGGGACTCCCATGGGCCAAAACTTAGTTACAAAGGAGAGGAAAACCCATTTCTAACAGCACAGACATCAGATCCACAGTCCCACAACAGAAAACAATAAAACCTAATGGATTTATCTAGGCTTTGCCCTTCTTACAGATGGTGAAGAGTCTTTTCTTGAAGAGGGACATGTCTTCTGTCCCTCTCAGTACCTGGGAGCAAATTAGCTCAGAGACAAAGGAGGGAAAACCCCAAAATTCCTTTGTCTCAGTTTGAAATCCCTATCTGCATTTCTATGGGCTGACTGCTACCTGGCTAGGTACAGTTAACCCCTTAGTCCCCAGGCTGCTAGCCATCCCTCAAATCCATGACAAGAGCCATTGGCCATTATCTTTGAAAACTCATTATGATCATGGGAGGTCCCAGACAATTGGAAAAAGGCAAATGTAGAGCCCATCTTTTAAAAAAGGAAGATGGACAACCCAGGGAACTACAGTCTGGTGAGCCTCATCTCAGTCACCGGAAAAAAAATGGAGGGAACCTCAAGGAATCCACTTTGAAGCACTTAGAAGAGAGAAAAGTGATCAGGAACTGTCAACATGGATTCATCAAGATCAAGTCATGCCTGACTAACCTGATTGCCTTCTATGACAAGATATCTTGCTCTGTGGACATGGGGAAGCAGTGGATGTGATATGCCTTGACTTAGCAAAGATTTTGATATGTTCTCTCACAGTATTCTTGCTAGCCAATTAAGGAAGTATGGATTGGATAATAGACTGTAAGGTGGATAGAAAGCTGGCTACCTTGTCCGGTTCAACAAGTAGTGATCAATGGCTTGATGCTTGGTTGGTGGTCGGTATCAAGCAGAGTGCCCCAACGATCGGTTCTAGGGCTGGTTTTGTTCAACAACTTTATTAATGACCTGGATGAGGAGATAGATTGCACCCTCAGAAAGGTTTCAGATGACACTAAACTAGGGGGAGAGGTAGAGGGCAGGGATAGGGTCCAGTGTGACCTAGACAAATTGGAGGATTGGGCCAAAAGAAATCTGATGAGGTTCAACAAGAACAAGTGCAGAGTCCTGCACTTGCAATGGAAGAATCCGAAGCACTGTTACAGGCTGGCGACTGACTGACTAAGTAGCAGATTGGCAGAAATGGATCTGGGGATTACAGTGGATGAGAAGTTGGATATGAGTCAACAGAGTGCTCTTGTAGCCAAGAAGGTTAATGACATAGTAGAGTGCATGAGGAGGAGCATTTTCAGCAGATCTTGAGAAGTGATTATTCCCCTTTATCCGGCATTGGTGAGGCCACATCTGGAGTATTGCGCCCAGTTCTGCCCCCTTCCCCATTTCAGAAAGGATGTGAACACATTGGAAAAAGTCCAGCAGAGGGCAGCAAAAAAGATTAGGGGGCTGAAGCATGTGACTTATGAGGATAGTCTGAGGGATTTGGGCTTGTTTATTCTACAGAAGAGACGAGTGAGGGGAAATATGATAGCAGCTACTTGAAGGGAAGTTCCAAAGAGGATGGAGAGAGGCTGTTCTCAGTGGTGACAGATGACAGAACAAGGAGCAATGGTCTCAAGTTGCAGTGGGGAAGGTCTAGGTTGGATATTAGGAAAAACTATGTCATTGAGATGGTGGTGAAGCACTGGAATGGGTTACCTAGGGAGGTGATAGTATCTCCATCCCTAGAAGTTTTTATGTCTTAACTTGACAAAGCCCTGGCTGGGATGATTACTTGGGATTAGTCCTGCTTTAGCAGGGGGTTGGACAAGATGACCTCTTCTAACTCTATGATTCTATGATTCAAACTTTTTTTGGCTTGCTTATTTATACCTTTACACTTGACCTGCCAGCGATTATGCTTCTTTTTTTGTCCTTAGCAGGATCGACTTCAGGTTTTTAAAGGATACATTTTTGTCTTTTAACTGCCTCTTTTCTTCTGTGGTTTAGCTATGGAGGCATTTTTTTGGTCTTCTAATGTTTTTTTTTAATTTGTATTTGGTATTTTTAAAGTTTCCATGCATCTTGTTGGCATTTCACTTTTGTGACTTCTTTTAATTTCCATTTAATTAACTTCCCCATTTTGTCTGGTTCTCTTTTTTGAAGCTAAATGCTACGGTAGTGGGTTTCTTGAGTATTTGCCCCCTACAAGGATGTCACATTTAATTATATTCATATTGTCCTCATTTCTGTCAGCAAAATACTTCTAATAGTTTTTAGCAAGCAAATTGATTATGGTTATAAACAAAGCAATCATTTTATCTGCTGTAAATATTTCCTATATACACCTCTAATATTTCCACTGTAAAATGCAAACCCCCCATCTCATACATTATAACTGGGCTAGCCAGGGGTCCAAACAGCTAATGCTTTTTCTAACCAGCAGTATTTACCCACTTAATTCTGCTTCTGTGGACATCACAGTAGTAAAATTCCCATTGATTTCAAGGTTGGACCTGAAGTGATAAGCCCATTAAAACAGAGGGACAAATATTTTATTAGTGGTTTTTTCCTCCTGTGCTCAGAAAAAAAGAATACTTACAATCGGATTGTGCAAAAGTGGCTGAATGCAGCACGACTTGCTCATAAATTCCAGAAGGATTCTTATTTTAGCGTTTGTTTAGTGTTTTTTCCCTTATAAATTTGAACTGCAGAGGATTTATTCAGCAGGCCAGAACTAATTGGGAATCTCTCTGTTTTTAAACGATTAACCCCACAAAATTCTCCTCTGAAGGTGACACTACAGTTTGTGCGTGTGAAAAGGGTATGTGACCAGATGTCCTGATTTTATAAAGGCAATTTTGACATTTGGAGCTTAGTCTTACATAGGTGCCTGTTACCCTGCACCTTGTGCAAATTTTTCACGAAAACCTGTCTTCATTAAAGTCAATAGGAGTTATATCACTGATTTCAATGGGGCCAGAATTTCATCCTTGACATTATCTTTTTATACATCCAGGGATTGTATTAGCCCTTATGGCCAAAGAATCACACTGGGATCTCATGTGTAAACTTTTTCTCCCCTCCTCCACTGGATCTTGTTTTGCACGTTAAGTTTAGAAGAGTGAAGGAGGAGGAGTCAATCACTAGGGAAGAGGGATCAGACAGTTCAGAGGTCAGAGCACTGACCTTTACCGCAAATCTATTTGCTGATGAAATGTAGCTGAGTTCAAAAGAAAATCTAGCAGGGAGGCTTGGGCCTTTCCCCGTTAGAAGAGTTTTTTTTGCCAGAAGCTGTCAGTGTCCATGATGTATTGTAAAATTGCATAGCTATGGAGCTCACATTGATGTTTCTGTATAGGCCTCAGTGGGTCAGGTCTGCTACTCTTTATCAGAAAATCAAGACAGCAGCTTTATTTACACAACACAACGATTAATAACTGTAATTGCAGTAGATTGAATGGGCAGAATTTTGGCCTGGTGCTCATCATCAAACAGAAATCACAACACACTCTCATCCCATATAGAAGCTGACCCTGATCCAAAGCTTATTGAAGACAATGGAAGTGTTCCTTCCCCCCCCTCACCCTGTCTTCAGTGAGTCCAACTAATAATAAGTTAGCTTCTAACCACCCACCCTCATCTATAAAGTGCCCAGAACAAGGGATGATATTTTAATTCTTTTATTCTGTGACAAAGTCCCAGCTACAAGTAGCAAGACGTATAAAGAAACTGATACACAATCCACCAAACTTAATTCCAACATTCTTCTCTCATTATGGGACAGATCACATAAACGGTCAAAACATCTATGATAATGCTACAATCCCTTAAGTAGCAAAGTAGCAGATTTTTAGAGGGTTATGACTGATGGTACCAATTTTACTACCTCGTTTATACTCTGCTCCAGACATTTACTGGACTAACTATCTCTCCTTTTGGCTTCATCTTTGGCTTAATCTTTTCTAACCATTGCTTGCTTCAAACAAAAGAAAACCAGCTATAAATATTTTCATGGTATGGATTTTGCATGATTTTTCTGCAAAAATATAACTTCTCAATGATTCATTAGAAACTGGGTTGAGGCTTTGTCAAAATCAGGAACCTTAAAAAAGACTGACAATGGATTTGAGCTGTAAGTTTTGAACAAAACCAGAAATTAGATGTTCATATGGTGAACATTTTTCTGAGCTCTGATCCCTACCTCTACTAACCTACATCTATCACAGGTATAGTAATATATTCTATATTAAAAATCTCCAAACATCTAAAAGACTTTCACTTGATCCTGAAAAAAGGATTTAGAAGTGTATTTACCAACACCGTTTATTCTGCTCTGTTTTCTCATGCTTCCATGTTGAACTCCTGTATTCATCTGGGGCCAGAGTCTGATGCCTTTATTCTTGTGTGATAGCAAGAAAGACAGTTGGCAGCACTAGAGTTGGTGTCAGGAAACTTGGCTCTGCTACTGATCTGTTCTGTAACTGTGGACCAGTCATTTCACCTCTCTATGCCTGTTTTCCCTTCCACTCTTTGCCTTTCTTGGTTGAAGCATTTAGGCAGTAAAGTAATAGAAATAATAAATAATAATATACCCTAATTCATGAATCATTGACTTTAATGGGAATACTCACATCAGGTGCTATTTGCTCTGAGTGAGGCTCCTAATGAAGAACAACTCTTTTCATCTGTCTAGTCTCTAACTTGTGTGTGTGTGAGAGAGAGATGTAAAGGGGAAAAAAATCACTAAACCTGTTATTATTGCAGTGTTTAAAATTCACCCAGGAGGTTCATTATGTTGCTGTCCACAGAAAGGAAGTTAGTGGGGCACATATAATATGTTATGAAGAAACATGAACAACCCTGCAGGGCCTCTCTCCTCCCTTGAGGGTCAGTAATTATTTCACAGGCCATTTCAGTGGCTGTTTATGTTGGACCTAGATGAAGAGCAGTGGGATTATCTTCCCTCAAATCAGATGCAATATTGAAAGCATCCGATGAGACAGGGCTATGTCTACTGGGCACAACAGTAACTTCTGTGGTAAAAGCTCTGCTCTTTTAGCCAATTAATTAACAACAGAGGAGCCCAGCCACTTAGTAACTATTTTCCACATTGTCATCTCCACAGAGAATTCTCATAAGTTTCTATCAGACTGGCCTGCAGCATCAAAATGCACTGCCAGGTGGCTGACTAGGGTTCAGGACCTTTGCATATTGGGACAGGAATGCTGTTGAGAGGGATGTGTTTGGAAATTAAGGGTTAGTGCTAGCTATTTGCTTCAAGGGACCCCTTCCAGGAGCTGTGTTCACAGCAATTTTGAGGGAAGCTGGCACCTTCCAGGATAAAAACTACTGCTGCATTGGCTAGTAAAAAGGCAAAGTACTTCATGATGATGGATGTATGAAAATGACTTCCCAAACGCTATATTGCACACCCAGTTTTTCCTCTGGGGAGAGGATGAAAGAGGGAACAAACCACATGTGAGAGACATTAGTCACGTTACTGCAAGGCGTTCAAATATTACAGTGATGTGGGCAGATTAAGAACCTGCATGGAATGGAATAGCCAAGTGATGGAAAGGGTAAAAACTTGAATTCTATGAACCAGATCCTTACGATTATCTAATTGACACCCAGAAATGTTATGAGCCAACTTTGCAGCACATGATTCTTTTGTGCCAGGTGTTTGGAAGAGCAACTTAGAGCACTTTTACATCTGTTCTAAATTACGTCAACTGTAACAGTGGCCAAGATGCCATGCTGGCAGGCAGACGTCTTTGGAATTTAGGGACACTCCATACTAGCACTGCTTGGGAATTTTCCAATGAAACATTTTTTTTTTATTTGTTGGGAAATGTTGATTCATTAAGATTCAAACAGTTCACGGGAAAGAATCAATGTTGACAAATTGTCCAATTCCAAAACTTTTTTTCTAAAACAAGTTTTGAAATTGTTAAAACATCCTGTTGTGACATTTTGAAAACTATCAGTTTTGCTTTGTGGTTCAGAATGAATTTTCATTTTGAAATTTTAAATAATTTACATTAAAAGGATATTGTAATACAAGAAAAATACTTAGAAATGATCTATATGGATCTTTTGATTCACCCAATTACATTGTTTTTCAGGTTATCAGTTTGCAACAGTTTCAACATTTCTACTTTTCATCCTGATTCAAGAATTTTTTTTCAAGATGTTGAAAATGTGTACAGGTTGGAAAAAAACATTGCTGCCCATCTCTACTCCAGATACTCACTTGCGTATCTCTTGCCATGCTTTCTTATTAGTGGCTGCTGAGGGAAGGGATGGTAGCATAGAGATGACTTTGTTGGGTCTGCACTGATAAAAGATTCAGACACACCAGGTGAATTTACAACTGGTCTGCTTCAAGTTGCTAGAGCAGTGCACTGTGTATAGAAAGGGTCTGAACATCGGATTTCTTGTCTGGATCAAGTTTTGGACAATATACCACAAAGGCACACCAAGCCCCAAGAAGGGGGACTGTTGTAATAATAGAATATCAGGCTTCAGGTTTTCAGATGACCACATGTAGGAGTCTGAAAAGAGTTTTTATTTTCCCTCCAATGTATTCTGGGGTGATTTTTTTTTAATCTCCTTCCTTTGAAGCATCATGAAAGGCCAAGGGTGGAACTTAGACATTGGAGGAGGAGGGTAGGGACTCTAAGGTGGCACCAAGCATTCTCTCTTTCTCTCTCTCTTTCTCTCTCTCTCTTTCTTAGGTATGTCTACACTACAGCATTATTTCAAAATAAGCTATTTCGAAATAGTTAATTCGAAATAGCTTATTTCGAAATAACACGTCTACACACAAAATGCATTTCAAAATAGCGTTTTTCTATTTCGAAATAGCACGTCCACACTGAGTGGATGTTGAATCGCATTTAAGGCTGTACCCTCAGGAGACATCACTCTCACTTGACTGTAAAGCACAATTGCTTCTGTGGTGTGTGCTTTCCTCCTTATCTTTAGAACATATATGGGTATGTCTACACTAGCCCCCTAGTTCGAACTAGTGAGGCTAATGTAGGCATTCAAAGTTGCAAATGAAGCCCGGGATTTAAATATCCCGGGCTTCATTTGCATCTTCAGCGCCGCCATTTTAAATCCCCTTAGTTCGAACTCCGTGCGGCTACACGCGCACGGAGTAGGTAGTTCGAATTAGAGATCCTAATTCGAACTACCTACCCGCGTGCCGCTGCGTGTGCCACGGAGTTCCTCAGTGTTCTCCTCAGGTGTACTGGTAGTTCTCCTCAGTTCTCCTCAGGTCTACCGGTAGTTCGAATTAGAGATCCTAATTCGAACTACCTACTCCGTGCTACGTGTAGCCACGGGCATGGAGTTTGGACTAAGGGGGATTTAAAAATGGCGGCGCTCGGGAAGATGCAAATGAAGCCCGGGATATTTAAATCCCCGGCTTCATTTGCAACTTCGAATGCCTACATTAGCCTCCCTAGTTCGAACTAGGGGGCTAGTGTAGACATACCCTATGATACTAAAGCACGTTATAAAGTCACACATATTCCTACCAGACATCTGGAGAACAAGCTGATGATTTTAACATCCCTGTCCTAATAAACAGGCTGTGCCTATCATTCTGGCAAAAGTGAGTAAAAACCTTAGGAAAAATTAGGTTACTTTAGAGTAAAGAATTGGGTGGGAGTAAACAGTAATTATCCCTCTATAACTCTTTTCTCTAAGCCCCTTCCAGTCTATCTCCTTTGCTGCCCTGTCCTCCCACCACCGTCCCTAAAACCTGACATTGTTCAAAGGAACCATCTAACAATTTCAAGTCATATTGTTTTGATACTAAGGAGCAGAGTGCCTAACTTCCCAGCAAGACAGTTCAATAATGTGACATACAGTTCCAGGACAGAAGGAGTGGTGGTTAATTACATAACAGTCTCAGTGCTGGAGATTTCAAACGATAGCTATCTTCATGGATTGAAAGTGCCTTTGTTGCACCATTTCCAGGTTTGTTGTCACTCATAATATTTGAGGAAATGTTTCATGAACCAATAATGCAGCTGTCCTGAACTGTTCCACAGGAGCTGTCAACTGGCCTATTAATACACTTACTGACATTGGCCACAGCTGACTGTCTTTAAACACACCATCTTAAAGTTAAAAAAAAAAAAGGTTTTATTGAAGGATTTACTGGGCATACTTCAATATTAAAATACTAAATAAATAATGTCATGTTTCACTTTAAAATATTAAAATGCAACTATATCTATCTGGACTCAGTTCGGAGACATTCATTCATTTATTTAGATGGCGCAATTGGAAATCTGTCTCAGCAATTGCCAATAATGTGCATCTCCTAATGAATAGAGAATGATCACATTTCATATTTTAATTGCTAATGTGCATTAAATGTATGGTATGTGTTAAGCATAAAATGTAAAAAAAAATGTATATGCTATTCCTCTCCCCCATTTGGGTTTATAGTAAATGCTGCTTGCAAGCCATTGACTAGAAATATCCTGTATTGCATTGTTTGATAGACTGACTTTTGTATACATTTTGTATCCATACAGGCACATACACATTTATATCATTTAAAAAATTCTCCTGACTGAACACTTTCCAAAATTCTAATGGGTTCATCTTGTAGTCTCACTCCTCCTTGCCTAGATGTGAATTTGGGGTTATTTTTAATATAGTATGATTTTTATTGCTGCTGTTACTGTTACTAAACTATAAAAACAGATACAGTTTTTTATTTTACCATGAGGGCAGTGAAGATGGTGACTAATTTAATCTCTCATGGAAGGGAGTTCCTGGGTCATGGGAAGCCAAAGGAAAGCTAAGAGAATCCTATCTCCTGATCTCATTACACTCATCCTTGCAGTTGCTTACTCCATTTTACCTGAGGTTCAAAGCTGTCATAAAAAAGGATGGTCATGGAGAGATAGGGTGTCTGTAAAGTTGTCTAGGTGGCACATGATCAGGGTTCAGCTCTGAATATGATCTGCTGGTTGGATCATTAGCTTTCCCAGCTCAAGCCGGGTAGTGATGGTTAGGACCAGAACTTTGAACTTAATAAGGCATTATGTAGGGAGCCTTTACATTATCAAGAGTAGTGGCATGATGTCTGTGGATTGCTCTGTGTGGGTTATCATATGAGTGCATCATAATGAATCAAGATTTTAGAGGCTGTTGTTGCAACTTGCAGGTACAGAACAAGGCTACAAATGACAGGATCACTACGACCAGGAGGCTACAAATTTAAGGTTCTGAGAGTGGCAGCAGTGATAAAGTTTGGATGGTAAGTCTTCACACTACCATCCTGAACATCTTGCCAAGGTATAGCTTCAGGTAGTGGGTTTTCCTGCAGACACTGATCTCACTTAGGCCCTGGGACAGCTAGGAGGTAATACTGCTATTATTTTATATGAGTAGCTGAGACCAGAATGACAAGCATTATGCAAACTTAGCTCCAACAGACACTCCTTTCCCTGTTGTAAAATATTTTAAAATGTATAGCTTTAAGAGAAACTTTCATTTCAAAGGCCCCCATCATGCTTTATAAAATCTACACATACTGAACCACTGAAAGGCAACCACATTTTTGGCTTTGGAAACCAGAGCCAATCGCTCATCTTATGAAATGTGACATGCCATCTTTAATGTCCTTTCCAGGCCAAATAGAGATGACAATTTTTAATGCCTTTGCAGATCTACATTTTCTCTACTACATAAGGATTAAGAAAAGAATTGTCTCCAGTGGAATTTGAATTAATGGATCCAGACATCATATGTTCTTCAAACCTGTCATGTAAATCACTAATCACCTTCTAGGGAATCCCAGACATTTAAAGATGGTCTGTTCTTGTCCCTCCATCTTGAGCAATGCTGGGAACCAAGATAGTTGTGACATCATTCTTTAGCCATGGCTCATTATATTAAGGCAATTCAAACAGGGTCATGGCTCTTTGATCTACAGTATTTCTTCCTTCTTGTTTGAAACTACCCGATCTTTCCCACATTCCCATAACGCATGACAACACAAAAGCAGCAGCTGTCCATTCTGTTTCTTAACGAATAACTTCTGTTTAGAGTGGGAGGAAAAAGCAGCTTTGTATTAATGCAAAATTTGCTGTTAAAAGTGCTTACTTCATGTTTAGCCCATTCCTTCACTCCTAAACTGAGAATACTATCTTTCTCTCTCTCCTCTGTACTCCCTATTTTCCCCCTTTCCTTTTCTGGGCATAAATAAGAAGCAGAACTTTGCTACCTTTCTGATTATTAGCAACATTGGGTTCATACTGATTAGTCCTAGCAGCACAAGGTTAATGAGTTAAGTGCACTTATTCAATTAAGCCACCTCTTTGCTTTAGCTTACATAAATTTTAACCTAATCTCTTCAACATTCATTACCTTTGGCACTATTTAGTAATAGAATAAATTGGATTATAAGAAAAATGAATGCCTTCTTGGACTCTTAAGCACGTGTATATTTCATTTGTCCTCAGTAAAATAAACAAATGAAGATTTCAGAGAGTCAGCTGGCTATGTGCAATTTATAGCAGAGTCTCTTATGGATTGTATGGAATCGTGTTGGAACTCAACAAGCCAAATGCTTCCTTCCAGTTGGATCTATTTGCAACTTCAGTCTGTTTTCAGTGTAGGCTATTCATTAACACACAATTGCAGATAATACTGGATCTCAGAATGCCCAGAGAATATGACAACTGCTGCTTGACAACATACAGTGAAAAGGAATATGCTATCTTTCCCCAATAGAGATGCATGTTTTTCTCAGCTCAGTTGCAAAATATGGCAATTTTCTTTCTTCAAAACTGTAAAGCAGTCATGGTATTTTCCTACAACAAATCATAGTGCAGCATGGGAGGGTGACTGGCGGGTATACTTGAAAACATAATATTGCAAATTGGAACAAAGAATCCTAAGAGATGCTGGCACCAAATATTGGCTTTTTGCTTCTGCCAACAGGTAGTTGGAAAAAAATTGGATCCTTCAGTTTGAATGACCTGTATTTCTGTGCATCAAATTCATGGCAATAATAACATGTCCTCTGCTGGATACCAAGTAATTCTATTTAGTTGCAAACATTATGTTTGAATCTTTTTAATTAAAAATACTTTTTTCAGTGGCACTACTCAGAAGCATTGCTAGCAATATGACATTTGTATACACACTGGCTGATCTGTAGCTAACCACATGCATTATACCCATAATTTTAATAAGTTAGACATACTCTTACACATGATCAAATAACAAATATCAGTGGTAAGTGTGATAACAGGATATACACCGGGTATATTACAGTCAGAAGAGACTGGATGAAGAATTAAGAAAACCTACCTCTAATGCCATATTAATTGAAAATGGCTTGACATAGTATGGAATTCTGACTATATACCTTGCTACTTTTACTGTACGAATGTGTTTTATTAAAAGATATGTGTCACAGTTCAGGTACAACTGTACCTGCATTCCCACTCTGTGGTCCCTTGAGGGCACCCACTCTAGATTCCCTGCACCTCAGCCACCACCTCTCTTGAGAAGAGACTGGCATTTCTCTCCATCTTGACTGAGGGTTTTTGTAGGCTACGCTGTGATATCCCTAGCAAACCAGACTACCTAAAGAGGCCAGCATCTGTTCATTGTTTTCTGTCCAGAGGTTATGAGCAATATAATGGCCCACAGTGATACATTACCCTCACAGACTTTTTATGTGCACATTTATGCTTAAATTGAAAGCATTACAGAGAACACATTAAAAATAATAAAAAGAACCAACAGACATGCAAAAATACTTCACAGAGGACACCTTCAGGCTCTGGTTTTAACCCACAACTGTGTTTTTGCCATGGTTACAAGTTCATAACTATCAGATTCAAAACCAGAACAACCATGAATAGTTCTTTCCCATATATAGCATGGGATTATGATCTTGGCCTCATGTAACAGGTAATCATCAGATAATGGCTAACTCTTCAGGGTGTAGCTTCTAAAGGCACGGATTTGCATCATCCAGTCTTTACATTATATCTCTCCCTAGAGTGGTCACATAGTATCTTTGAGGTTCATTGTAGTAAATGCAAAGTTTGGGTATTATTGTGGGTCAGGATCATAACACTCAATAGGATTTCCAAGTATAGTGTGTGCAATTGTTATATCTGTCACATTGAGCTTGCATGGTTTTGATGAGGACTGAGCAGCTGCAAAACTAACGTAAAAGAAGCCAATGAGTGGAAAATAGCTTAAAATGTTCATATATGGAGAATGACTTTTTTTTCTGTCATTTAGAGTATGTGCCCAATACAAAGTATCCTATGGTTTTACTCTGGATCTATCAGTTTTCCTTTATGATCTATGGGTAAAATCCTTGGCAGGCCCTTCTTACTGTTAAAACTTTGCCTTTGGTGACCTCTTGATATGGAGAAATGTCACAGGGCATTCTACACACTGCTTTCCTCATATTCAACGTTACTATTTTTCCTTCAAGACTTCATTCATTCTAATTATATTTCTTTGAATCAGTCGTTGCCACTGCAAACTAGCGCTCAAACAGTTCCACAATTAATATTTTCTTCAAGTGGAGCCAAATAGACATCTTCATTTATTCATTTTCTGTAGGAAGAATCAAAATTACATTAAAGTCTTCACATTAAAATGGACCTCAAGATCCCATTCCCATTTGGCAGGTTGATCTCATCTAGGATCCTGATATATAGCTTTACTTCATCCAGAACTGATTATTGATCTACCTTTGTACAGATCTCCTAGGCTATGTCTACACTCGTGGCTTCTTGCGTGAGAAATATTCAAATGAGGCTAAGTGTGGAATATTGCCGAGCCTCATTTGCATACCTAATGAGCCACCATTTTTGCAGAAGAGGCTCTTGCACCAGAAGGAGCTATCTACACTTCCCCTTCTTGCACAAGAAAAACCCTCTTGCTCAATGCCGTTGTTCCTGAAAATAATCGGCGTAGCGGCATTGCACAAGAGGGTTTTTCTTGCGCATGAAGTGGCACTGTAGACAGCTCCTTCTGGCGCAAGAGCCTCTTCTGAAAAAATGGCGGCTCATTAGGTATGCAAATGAGGCTCGGCTATAGTCCACGCTTAGCCTCATTTGAATATTTCTCACGCAAGAAGCCACAAGTGTAGACATAGCCCTAGAATCATGATCTTCTGACTTCATCTTCTTCAGACATCTTTGCAGCCCATACAGACAGTACATCATTCTCGTACTATCTTCACTGCACCAGCCCCTGCTTCTGAATTACAACTTTTAGCACATGCTGGCTCTTGCTTACTTGGCTCTAAAAGGTAGTTCTTGCTTTCTGTTCCTTATGAACGGTTTTCTCTTCTATCATTGGGCACAGTTTTGAAGTTTATTGGTACTGACTTATAAAAATTCCTTTTTGGCATGCATAATCCCTTGTGAAACTCACTACTGTGTAATTGAGACACACTAGCGTACTGAAAGCATCAAGTCCCTGGTTGAAAGTTCTCTCCTGGGCTAATTGAGCCTGTGGAAACTTCTGCCTCACATGTTTTTATAAGCAGACTCAACATGCCTCCTTTGGTTAAGGCCTATTTTTAATTTATAATTTGTCAAAGATTGGCACACTGTTCAGGCTGTGGACACCTGATATTTTTATTTTTTAAAAAGTTCAGGCTGGTTTCATCTCTCTTCTGTATTTGTACTAATAAAATTCAGATTTGTGAATCTGGATTTAACTTTATTTTTTACTTTCATTAAAAAAAAAAAAGAAACCTATTTTTTCTTCCTGGTAAGAATTGGCTTCAAAGTCATATATGCATTTTCATACAGTATGCTCATGAAAACATGAGGGTTCAATTCCAAATTTTCCAGATCCTAATTTAGTTCCATGTTATCACAGCTATCTGTACAGATGAAAAGAGATTACCTTTGTTTTAAGGAATTGATAATTCGGTTCATTTTTCAACAATGATAATTTTCACATATAGGCTTATAACTTGCTCTCTAAGGTTACGTCTACACTGCAGTCTTTTGTCGGCAGAAACAATGCAAATGAAGCTCTCTCGTTAGCATTTGTTGTGCTGTCATTTGCATATTTCTGCTGATGCTTTTTGTGGAAGAGGTTTTTATGCAAAAACAAGCAGTGTAGATTGGGCCGTTTTGCACAACCCCCCCCCTTTTGTGCAAGATCTCTTATGCCTCAAACAAGGAGGTATACAGGATCTTGCGCAAAAGGGGTTTTTTTTGTACAAAATGGCAAAAGGCAGGGGCATTAGTTGGCATTAGTTCTAGAGAAACACATCTTAGATCAATTTCTTACTGGGAAAATATGCTGCATTTTGATTCAGAAAAGTTTCAGTGTAACAGCACTGGTGAAGCTGGAAGCTTTTCTGTTAGTTTTGCTAATGCAGTTCTCTGTAGTAAGTGTGAGTGGGATGGTATTGATATATTACCCCACTGTATCACAGTGTATGTTATTACGTATTTGCTACAAATGACAAAGTTGGAGAACAGAGATATCCCTGTAAAGTGCCGTGCAAACTGTGAATAATATTAGGATTATTTGGAGACTTGTAGAGAGTCAAACATTTTGAGTGGTTCAAAAATATAATGGTAATTTCAAAATATTCAGATGCTGACTCCAACCTTAATAATTTAGCAGTGCTGGGAAGGAAACAAACTTAAGGGGAGAAGATAAAAGTGAAAACTTGCTCCTCTCATTTTCTCTTCACTGTTATTTATTTATGTATATTGCAGTAATGCCTACCAATAAAGGCTTAAGTCCCCACTTAGCTAGAATTGGCTCCTACCCCAAAGAACCAGCAATCTAAGCACACATTGAGAAAGAACAGGTAGGTACAAAGTGAGGAACAGGAGGAGGCTACAGAGTCACAATGAGATGATTATGGCCTACTACCTAGCCATTAGCCAACTTTGATTGATTTTTTGTTTGTTTGTTTCTTTGTTTGTTTTCTCCAGGGGAAAAAAAGCTTCACATTGAGTTTTTCTGTATACAAATAACATGTTAATAAACTGATAGATTTTATAACTAGAAGGTATCATTAGATCATGTAGGGTATATCTGCACAGTGGAGCTAAAGCTGAAATAAGCTACGCAACTTGAGTTCCATCAATTCCGTAGCTGAAGTCGAAATAGCTTATTTCGGCTTTTGGCACTGTCTACACAGCAGGAAGTCCAAGAAAGATCACTCTTCCTCTGACTTCCCTTACTCCTCATAAAATGAGGCTTGCTTGTTCACTATTCCCCTAAATCTTTTTCAGACTCACTACTTTCCAGGATATAATCCCCCATTATATAGCTATACCTTGTATTTCCTAGAAGCATAACCTTGCAAATGGCTGTATTAAAAAGTCAGTGTTTGAATACGCATCATTCACCAAGCAATCCAGATCACTCAGTATGACTGCCCCGTCTTCATCATTATTAATCCTGCTACCAATCTTCTGATCATCAGCAAGTTGTTATCACCGGTGACTTTATGTCTACACCCAAATTATTGATAAAAATGTTGAATAGCCTGTTTTAATCCATTTAATAGGTTCTTTATTTTATAATATAAAATAAATAATAGCACTGTATATATGATATGATATGATATGATATGATATGATATGATATGATATATGATATTAATTTTTAATCAGAAAGTTGTGTGGAATTAAGTTAAAACCTTACAAAAAGTTTAAGCATATAACATATATGCAGTTACCTTTATCAACCAAACATGTAATCTTATAAAAGAATAAAATCAGATTTGTTTGACATGAACTATGGCTACTTTCACTCAATGTGACTCAATGAAGATTAAGAAAGCATCAAAACAAAAAGGAACAAAAGATATCCATGTCTGTATCCAGTGTATGTCTCTCCTTGACAGCCTGAATTAAAAATGAACACAAAATGGCAGCCTGTCATACAGACAGCATAACCCTTACATTTAAAGACACAGTGCACACAAAACAAAAGTATATAATTTACACTTCTAAATACACCACAGTTGGATGGAGAAATTACAGGAAACTCCTAAAGAGAGAAGAAACTAATACCCTCAGATTTTTTCACTTCTTCTAAATATATGAGTGTTCTTTACTCCACACAAAAAATATCAGATTTGTTGCTATAGGCCTCTATCTGATGTATGCATTCATTTATCTGGGAAAATAGAAAGGCAAAGATAAGACCTTATGCTAGATCACTAAGGATTTCCTGCTCCAAACAAGGGCCCCATTTCTGTCTCTTCATGCACACAAATGGACTTTCATTGGGGTCCATCATTAATTACATTCATTAATTATTGTTGGCGCATAATTTAAGACCTTCTGAAATTTACACTCTAGCTTGCTTCATAGTGAGGAAAGTTCTACTCCACACTACCAGTTGCAGCTCAAGAATAAAATTAAAAAAAAGACCAAACCAACCAAAAGTTTTAATGGGGAATAAATGAACATTTTCAGCCCACTTTTTCCAAGAGTTTCTGGCATGTGCTGCATACTTTCCCTGTTTTCCTCAGAAGCAGGAGGAAAAGTCTTTCTATTGAAATGCTAATGGAGGAGTAAACTGTATAATAAGACTGCATCCCCTCTGGGCCTACATATAATTTACACATAAAATGAAATTGCACATGGCCTTGTTTCATAGCATATTTGTTTAATTATCATTCTTTAAAAGCTTTTTTCAATTAATTTTCAATATTTAAAAAAAAGAATAAAAATGTCAATTTATCTGTGCACCTGATAATTAAATATAGTTTGGGGAATAATTACATTATCTAATAGCAGAAATTTGTCCAGCTCTAATAACTAATGGTTAGCAATGATTTTGCTAATTTCATTCTTCTCTGAGGACTCTAATTCAATAGAAGTTCAGACTCTGCAGGTGTCAGTCACTCTACCCTCACGGTACCATATCTTGAGTCGGAAATGCCTGTCTCTTCCCTGAAAAGGAATGCTGTTCTTGATCTGTCTCCATCTTTGTAAACAGATCAATGCCATTCTGTCTTCCTTTCAGCAGGTCACCCATGCAAGAGGACCAGTTCTGTCTCGCATGATACAGAGACAACACTACAGAACTGCATGGGTAAAAAGGCTCTCCCTGACATAGGTCACAGAATAACTCAGCATAATCTGTGATGCTTATTGTCACCAGAAGGGGGCAGATGAAACTGTGATGACTCACATCTTGACCAGTGTCTCCATTTAAGTCACAGCTTGGATCAAACAGTAGCAGAATGGACATCTGACCTTAATAGACTTCTCTAGCATCTACAACAGGGGTCAGCGATGTCCAGCACGCGTGCCACAAGGCACGCAAGATGATTTTCAGTGGTACACACAATGAATAGGCTCTCCTTTGCTCCCCGCCACCCGTAACAGGGAGCCCATGCTTGCAATCCAGCATCATCTCCCCCACAAGACTGGAGCCAGTGCCGGCTTCCTGCAGGAGAGAGGGGAATGAGGGGGAGCCCGTTCATTGCGCATGCGCCGCAGACATGAGACTGAGCTTGGGGGTGGGAGAGGAAGAGTCTAGGCACGTTCGTGAGCCATTGCAGGGTGCGTAACACAGCATTCCATGTGTGTTGTTTCCGTTTGTGGAATCAGAAATGACGGACGTCAGCTGAGCCGCCATCATGGCAGTTTGGCCCCATCCCTTTCTCCACCTGGGGCCACGACTTCATGGTGCATTCCTGACTCTGTCGCAGCCCCCAGGATGGGAGCCAAATGGGGGAAGGAGGGCGGGGCGGAGAAGGAGGTGTGTGCATGCACATGCACTGAAGGCAAAAGTCTGGCAGCTCAGGCTGGCCTGGGAAGCCCTGAGGCTTCGTGCCGGATCCGGCTTGCGGGGGAAGCACATTCGCAGTGCTCCTCCCTGCCCCACAGGAAAAGGCAGAGTGGAGTCCATGGCAGGAAACCAAGCAGGGCGTGCAGTGAAAAGAGCCCTTCCCCTCCCCCCAGGAGAGCGGCGCAGCCTAGGGAAGGAAGATTAAAACTTGGCACGCCACTTTGGAAAGTTTGCCAACCCCTGATCTACAGTTTTGAGCAGAAGGAGTGGTCTGATGCTAACAGACCACTTCTAGAGTCATTCTTATTTCAAAAGTGCTATTTTTATCCTCATAATGTGACACAGCTTCCCAGCTATTTAGGCATTCAATCAAGAGTATATGTGGTTAAATGGATTGCAATGCTCAACCCCATTTTGGAATAAAGACAGCAATCTGGGCAGATAAAGTTAAACAAGTTCCTGTTTGACTATCTCATGAGAGGAAGTTTCTGTTTATCATAGCTACCTAGAGTACCCTACTCTTATATTTCAGAGGAGTCTCTGTGTTAGTCTGTATCTGCAAAAATGAGGAGTCCTGTGTCACCTTAAAGACTAACACATTTATTTGGGCATACGTTTTCGTGGGTAAAAATCACTTTGTTAGATGCATGTTCATGATCATGCTTCTGATAAATTGTTTTTTACCCATGAAAGCTTATGCCCAGATAAATCTATTCGTTTCTAAGGTGCCACAGGACTCCTCATTTTTGCCTATCCTTATAGATGAGGCAGAATGTATTAAAACAAACCAGGAAGCAGTAGTACTGTGCATTTTCCCATTCATGGAAAGACTGAGTACAGTATGCTTTGGAGCAATCAGAGATTGTAAGGGGAAGGGAATACTGACAGATCAATGACAATTCTTCCCAGAAGATTTCTCCTAAATCATAGTTATTGGTTTCAAGTTACATGCCAGTCCCTTGCTGCCTCTTGCTAGGAGCAAACTTGTGATGATGGGGTTTCAGGTCAAGCACTTAAGTAAATGTGTTCCGTCAAGTGCCTGACAAAGTAAAGCACAGTCTTTCCTCAGCCCACCAAATTTCTCAAATCGAAAGCTTCCTCAGCCAATGCTTGCTGACAGGAATGTGAGGTTTGTCTAAAACAAAGTTCTTACTAAGAAATACTAGTCTTTCCCTTGGCCAGTTAGGGAGAAAGTCTACATTCTGCAAGCTGTTTTCTCTTGTGCCTTCCCTGCTTCTGGTTTGTGTCACTTCACTCTCTAGTTCATTAGACCTTTCTGACAATTAGGCTTGTTAACATTCCCCTCATAGAAGGCCAGCTCTCCAATTAGGCTGGTTGTTCCATTTCAGGCCATTACAGGCAGAAAATAAAGTGGTTGTTCCCCTCTTCAGTCACAACAACCTCTGCAGGGAGCCTAATAGTAAAGTGTTTATATTTTTGACTCTGAAGGATCAAAGAACAAGTCACTTCCAACACTCACACTATCAGGAAAGATTGCAGGCAAACCAAGAAGAGGAAGAAAGACACTTAGTTATAAAGCCAGATAGACTAAAATCCAAAGGAGAGTGGAAATTTGATAACTCTGTTGCTACTGAGAAAGTTGGAAGATGGTGACCGATAACCTCCATATTGGAGACGTCACATGAAGAAAAAGCAGAGGTAGTTAATACCATAAAACAATCCAATCAGAGTTAGAGCTCAAATCCTCTCAAGTATTTATAGTCCTAAATTCCAGTGAAGTTACTGGAAGTTAGGAGTCTAAATATCTTTGAGAATTTAGGCCTAGGTACCTAATTGCGTAAGGGACTCTTGAAAATTCCAATAGGTATCTATCTATAACTTTAGGTGCCTGAAAACCTTTGAAAATCTGTCCCTAACTCCTTTGTGTGACAGTGAGCAGGCTCAGTACCTTTGCATATTGGGACAGGAGTGCTCTGCTGCTCAGGTAAGCAGTATTTAGAATGTGCCATAGGCAACCAATGTGGAACAAATAAGAGGCAATATATTGAGGTGCTTAATGTACCAGGAATATTGAACACTGGTAAGAAAAAACTGCACTAATGTCTCAAAAATAACTGTAGCTCCTGCACTTGTAAAAAACTACATTTAGTTGTTAAGAGATTAGATGTGCAGTGCCATAGAAAGTACTGTGTTAATTAGGGTGAACCTCAAAAGTTCCTAATGCAGCAAAATGCAGAGGGGTTTTGTTTTTCTGTTTTCTTCGTGCATCCAAAGAATGGTGCCCAAAGGTGAACCCTTTATATTTTTAAAAAAGAGTTATCTTTTATATTTAGGTAAGTAACAAGGTAAGAGCGAGCAAAAATAAAGCCTCCACGAGACAGCAGTTTGCCTCTGTAGCACATTTCATCCATTTCGCATCATAAAATGGTAGCTTTCAGATACCAAGATATCAACTGACAGCAGTGTAGACACACTCTATATGTAGAGAAACTGGTGTAAGTTATCCGACAGGTGTTCACAGAAATTATTGATTATTGAATTATATACAAATATAAGACCATCAATTACCTTCCATGCCTTCTGAGACTGTTTGTGAGTCACTTTCACAGAAAGGCATTGGAAGAGTGGTCATAAAGAAACCTAAAGTAGTCACTTTTTAGCTTTGTTTGACTAACTTGAACCTCAGCAAGTCTCTGTCCTTTTGTGGAGTATTAGCAATAGTTACATTACTGCCTTGAAGAAATTAAAATTTAAGAACAGTTATTCTACTATGTCTTCCCAGAGGGTTAGTCCCTAATAATGTTTCATTGGAACTATATTTTAATCTTGACTCTTGTTAAAAATAAAATACTGAGTACTGTTTTGGCTCTTAAAGCTATGCTACATTAAAAGTCCATCTAAATGCAATCAGTTTTATTAGCTCCTATAAAAATTAAAATTTACTCCAACTATCATAATGCAATTTTGTAGTCTAGATTTATCTTTAGGACCTTCAACACCACTGCCAGGTCTCAACTGACATTGTTGATGGGAGTCTTTTGAGATTATGGTTAATATAGATGAGATAAAAATAAAGCATAATCACCTAGCATTGAGCAAGAATGGATGACCCTCCTTTTCCTCTTAAACCAATCCCTACCACAACTCCCCTGCAGAATGGGGGAGCAGTGCAGAGTGCAAAACATTGAAAAATGAAGCGTGTGGGAGTGTCGAAATGCGAAAGGAGGAGGATGTGCTAAGAAGCAGAGAACAATGGTTCTGAGAAGGCTTAGGAAGTGTCCTAAGGTGGGGAAAAGTGGAAAGAGTATTTGAGGACAGCAGATTAAAAATGTGTTAATGAAATGTATTTTGAATATAAAATGGCTTTTAATAGAACAGCAGTTATGGTGGCACAATTACTGGTTTTGAACATTTGGGGATTTTCCTTGACAAACAGAAAAAAATATTTTGTTACTGAAAACTGAAAGAACAAAAGATTTGTGCAGTTGCGGGGTGTTTGTATTTTGTGAGGAATACATATAATTTTGTTTAAAAAGTTAATAGGAGGAAAAATTAAATAACCCTGATCACCTCTAGTATTGAGGGGGGTGAAGAATGAGGAGGAGTGATGAGGGACGAAGGGAGGAGAAGAGAAGGAATAAAAGAGGAAACAGGATGAACAAACAATGTGGAGAGGCAAAAACAGAACATGGGAATAGGGAGAGGATTGGACAAAGAGAGTTTGGGGAAAAAGAAGGCTTCTTTGGCCTGGCCTAAGGGCAAAGATTACTGGAGTTTCTGTGCTTTCTCTTCATGCTGGACAAGAAATTGCAGATCCTCTGCTCCACTAGCCTGGGGAGTCAATTCACTTGAGTCATACTCATCCTCCTGCTAGGTAAAATGGCAAAGATTTGGGCCTTTCTCTTGAGCCAAGAAAAACCGTTAACAATGATATGCAAAGTGGGAAGAGGAGGAAGCATGCCAATGTGCCTGTTCAGCTTGTTGCGCCAACTGGGTTCAACATATGTCTGTAATATCCATGTCCTGATGTCCTGCAAAATGGCCCTGAGCATTCAAGTCAGAAATTCACCATGCCCCTACACCTGCTCCAGAATGGTGAGGATAGGGCACACGCCAAAGGAGTCTTATTTTTCTCCAAATAATGGGAAATAAAGAGGAGGCTCCAACTGTGTATTTCTTTCTGTCCTCTCAGTTACCCCTTTTCCCCATTCTCTGTCTCTGCACAGCTCCTCTGTGCCCTGACTCATGCTGGCAAAGCTCCCCTGTGCCCTCCTGCCTCTGTCCATACCCCACTCCTCTCTGCTCCCCCAGCTCTGTCCCTCATGCTCTGTCCTCTTCCCACCCACCAGTTGCTCTATGCGTTCTCAGCTCTGCTCCCACTTCTGCTCCCCTGTGCGCTCCCAGGGCTGTCTCCCACCACTGCCAAGGCATTTCCCAGCTCCAGCCTTCCCACCGCTTCTCTGTACACTCACAGCCTCTGCCCCTGTCCCTGCTCCCTCATGGCTTCTCAGCTTTGGCTTTCCTACTCCCCAGTGTTCTCCCTGCTCTGTCACTCTCACTCCAGTCCATAGTTCCCCTGCTGGCCCTCTACCACCTGGGGAATCTCTCTGCACTGAAGGCAGCAATGTAATAGATTGGCATGCTGTCCAGAATTGGCACTACATGTGGGAGAAAGGCCTTCATCCCACAGTAAGAATTTTCAGGATCGTATCCTGGCCAGTACTGATATCACTGTCAGGCTGTTACAACACACACCTGTTTTGTGTCCTGGCCTACTTTAAAAACACAAGTCTTTGTATTGTATTTATTTGCACAGTGTGCTTTGACTTGCCTACACTCTGACAAAGAGAAAATACTGTTTGTAACAAATATAACTTAGCAACTAAAATGATATATGAGGCTTAGCATTTCTCTTAGCTTGAAACTTCAGATGTACACGACAGCAAAATACAGTCTACTAACACAAGGGAGGAGCCACTGTAATTGCCTTTTGCTGTGAT
The DNA here is from genome assembly GCA_019425775.1 of Rafetus swinhoei. Taxonomy (NCBI): domain Eukaryota; kingdom Metazoa; phylum Chordata; order Testudines; family Trionychidae; genus Rafetus; species Rafetus swinhoei. The sequence goes on from CM033446.1 coordinate 109,560,145, forward strand.
CTCTAGGTTTTCAATTGAAGGGATCATATCTAGGGTTCTATGCTGGTTCTTTTCTCATAAGCTCTCAGTACTTAGAAGTCTTTTCTTCCATTCTTAATTTGCCTGAAGCAAGGCTTTTATCTAGACTTTTAGCCAAAAGGCACCTGCTGAAATATTCATTGGAAGAAATTGTGCCATGGGTGTTTTTCCCCATTTGTCCAGTTCTATGTCATTAAAATAAGGTTGAGTGGGATGAAAATAGGATTTGACACAGAAGACTGGCATTCTTTCAAAACTTTATGTAATAGGCAATTAACCCTTTTCAGTGCAAGAATTTCAGCACTAAAGACAGCTGAATAGCAGCCCTTTGTCAATGGTCATAGTCCTTTTACATCCCTTCAAAAATGGATTTTAGTATTATAACTCCACTTTCTGGTGACTAAATGATCATTGTGAGTTTTCTTTCAAGACTGTAGTGATCTTTACCTAAATGCAATAAAGGGCATCTGAGACTAGGAAACAGAGTCTGTAGAATTTCACCACGTACACCCAAAGTGTGTGTGGGTTTTTTAAACAGAGAGATCATGAAATTCAGATGATTGTTTAGATTATTCAAATTAATATTCTGGTTTGGATTTTGGTCTAGACATAAATGCTTCAGCATTTGAAATTTTAGGAGATTACAACAAGATTGAATCAGAGCAACTGAAAAAAACCAGAACCACAGAAAAGTAACATTAAATCTGTATTTTTGTATCATACCATCATAACAATATAACTAAACACCCAGTTTACAGGAGAGAGAACAATATTTGTGGGGGAAGAGAATAGTAAATCAATTTTGCATGAGAGTTTTGCTGCATGTTGACTTTCATTCAATATTTTAGCGGACTAATTTTAGGCTTGATGTTGTAGAATGTACATGCATGTAAATCCAAATGAATGATGGAGTTTTCCTTGCAGGAGTATATTATCTTGGAAAAAGTAAAGTTGTAACAATTACATTTAGTACTTTTTTTGAAAACTTCCCTCCAACAATCTCAAAGTGCTTTATAAAAATTAATGAATGAAGCTTTATAACACTCTTAAAGTAAAGTACCATTGTCCCCAATTCACAGATGTGAAAACTGAAATACAAAGAGATGAAGGAATTTGCCCCAGGGTCACACATTTAGTGTATGAAAAACTCAAGAGTAAAAGCCTGGAGTGATATTCTGTTCTGTGACTGTAAAAGGCCTCCAGAAAACTTGCAACTTGCAGTTAACAGGGACTATAGTGGCTTTAAGTTGCCTTTGCACCCTTTTGATCATAGGGTACTGAGAGAGCTAGATTGGCCCCATCATAATTTAGATAGCCATAGGTGCCTCTCTACACTGCAGGCTTCTTGCACAAAAAGCTTTTTGTGGAAGAGATCTTCCACAAAAACTGCTTGCACAAAAGCGTGTCCACACTGCAAAAGCGCATCGGAAAAGTGATGCGCTTTTGTTCAAGAGAGCATCCAACTCTGATTACCATTAACAGAAGGGCCACCAGGGTACCTGTGCTTCTTTCTGGTTTTGTGCAAAATAACCCTTTTTCCTGTCTTCACACACCTTTTTGCACAAGAGCTCTTACACAAAAAGGAGTTGTTCCTCGTAGAAAGAGGAATACCTATACTGCAAAAACCCCTCTATTCTGTTGATTCACTGTACATTTTCTTGCACAAAAACGCACTTGAGGTGTGAACTCTCTGTGAACTTTTGTGCAAAAACTCTGCAGTGTAGACGTAGCCTTAGTTATATGGGTGAAAATCCAATGCAATCAGTGCAATTACTTCAGAGTCACACAAATATAGCTGATAAAAGAATTTTTCCCCATGTGAGTAAGTAAGCAAGATGGTTTTATTTTTCTTTGGGAACACAATGAGATATTCCTGACCTTCTAGAGTAAAAATGATGAGAAGAGGACTTGTCAGAAAGACATTATGATGTCCTGTTGCATGGTGTTGTATATACACCCCCATATCCAGCTCTGAATTACTTCAGCATAAATTTGGAGTAACTCTGTTGAAGTTATTGGAATTAACTCCGGATTTGAAGCCATATCTTTGGCAGAATTTGGCTCCTGACTGCTTTTTTTTTTAGCACCAGCAGTGCTGTAGAAATAGTTGTGTGTATGCTATTTCAAAAATAAAAAAGCAGAATGCTACTATGAGAGAAACACAAGTGCAGTCAAGAGTGTTACAACACAGTTCTTGATTACATCAAAATTTCTTAAGACAAGATGGACTGCTTCGTTGACTTAATGCAGCTGTGGGATCTGAAAGGCACTGATGGAAACAATGCTGGTACTTTCAACAATGTATTTTAAAACTAAAGCGAAAGCAGCCGTCTGTGTTTAAAAATGAAAAAAGATGTCTCTGCAGAGTGAGACATTGCAATAAATGGAAAGCAAGATTTTAATGGATAAGCATCAAAAGATTTTGTTTTCTAAAACAGAACAAATAACTCGGTAATTGTTTAACACCACTACACAGCAGTCAGAAAATAACAACTATCTAATGAAAAGGAAGTTGACATCTCTGATGCAAAACACAAACATGCCCATGAACTTTCCTCACAGAGCTATTCATTTATCTTCTGCCCAGCTTAACACATTACCTTTGGAAGAGAAGCTTCATTTAACCACTTACAGATAGTTCCTCAAAATGGAAGCATAAGGAGTTGTGTATAGAAACTATGATTTTGATAAATAAAAAGAGGATAATATTACCAAACTGTTTTATATCCCAGTAGTATAGCACAATTAAAGTTTTAAGAAAATGACATGGGAGAGACTGAGCATGATTACAGGTGGATTGTATTTGATATTTAAAATGTAATCTGTTTAGATTTGACTACAGGTTCTTAGTTCCCTGATTGGAAGAGCAGCATGTCTACAACCATGTTTCTGGTGCAAATCCTTACATTAACAAATTCAGCAACTACTTCTCTAACTATTCTCCCACATTTGCTATTCATTGTTTTTGTGACCCCTCTGCCTCTGTTGTTCTTGGAGTATTTTCAGACAACACACAAATGGAATAAGCAGGCCATCTGAATGAATCCATTGAAAGTTCTCAGTGAATATTTTCATAATTTTTTTTCAATAATTTCCCAGAGTGACTCACAATTTAAGCTGTGATTCCAGGTTAATCAGTTATCTAAGGATCCCTTCTGGCCGTGGATATAGGAGTGGGGCATCTCTACACCCGACAAATCTCATCTTCTGGAATGACCTCTTACATTATCAGGTCTGTTGTATGGTGTGTGCTTTATTCCACCTTTGACCTCTCTTTCTCACTCCTATCTCAAGTACAGTTGGGCCAGACTGGAGACTAGGTCTAATGAACTGACCATGAAATTAAGTCTGATAAAATGCCTCTAATTATTAATGGTGCCTGTTATCATTTATGTTTATTTGTTGCCTGATAAATAAATGTCACCTGATGTCATTTCTGTTTAATTTTCACCCTTAACAATGGAAACAATGAAAGTAGTCCACAAAGCAGCTTCCATGTTGTTATCATTTATGTATTAGTTGAGGAATCCTAAAGATTAATTAGATCCAGCATACGTTATTGCTTTTGGAGAAGTACCTTGTCCTTAAAGCTGAAAAGAGAGAAGGAAGAAAAAAAGAAAGAAATTTCTCCCAGTAGGCAGTTGTCCCACCAGAAATGTCTGTACCTACTGCAGGCAGATCTGTGGATCCAGGATTAGACTCCTGAGTCCTCTCAAGATCCATATGTAAATCTGTGGTAGAGATCATCCTCAAATTGAGGGATTGCATATGGCATTATTGCTTTTAATGTAGCAATGATGAACCCTGAAAACTGTTGCTTGTTGTTATTTCTTCTTTTTTTGGGGGGGGGGGGGAGAGGAGTACACTTGGAGAACCTCTCTGAAGCTTGAATAGGTATCAATATCTCCTGTAACTATTCAAGCACCTTGGTTTTTCAAAAATGAACTGGAAATCTCATAGTAGTAAGAGAGTAGAAAGCTTCATAGTAGTAAGCTTTTTCAGGAGATTTCCAGTATTTCTCATTTAGGCTGGAAATGGTCTGAGTAGAATATTTTATTTCCTCCACATCAGGTCCCTCTAAAGTCTAAGCCTTCTATGGACAACAGTAGGTGAAATTATCCATGATCTTGCAGAGCCAATGAAACTCAGAAAGAAGCAGGAGAACACCTAAGGTGATTTCTAAAGCTAGAACCTGATTTCTGGTAGCTCTCCACAGATTTTCATCTTCTGGGGTCAGAACCCTCTTTTTCTTCCATGAAGAGGGAGGGCAAATCCTTCATACTGACAAAACTGTCTGGGGAAGACTTAGGTCTTGATACCATGATGTGCTGAGTACCTCCAGAATGTGTTATGAGCCCTTAATTTCACTGGGGTTTGAGGCCACTTGGCACCTTGCAGGTTTGAGCCCCTGCAGAGAGTTACCTCACAGTTAGCTTCCCCTTATAATAATGTCCTCCAGAATTCTCCCACAGGAGACAGAAATCTCACCAATTGTGTGTGTTGTGTATAAATATCTATGAACACTGAAAGATTCCACCTTTCCTCTTGCTTTGAATTTCTGTAGAATTTCCTTTATTCATCTGAATTCATGAGATTTCTCTATTTCTCTAAAGCAGCAAAGATTTATCCAACTATTTTGTGTTTAAATATGGAACTTGAAACTCTAATCACAATTTAATATGACTAAATACGTACATACTTTATGGTCAATCATCCAGATCTTTTACAAGGTCCCTTGGCTTTGGAATTACTAAATCTCAAATGGTACTATATATGAGCCTTGTCTGACATGACATATATTGAAACAGACTGTGGAACGATCACTTAGAGATGAGAACCTTGTTACAGTTTTAGTGAACCAAAGCTAAGAGGCAAATTATTCAATTATAGTAAATTTACAGTAGCTTAATATTTGATAGAAGTGGTTCTTCTATCATCAGAGCATCATATTGAAAACCCTTGAGCAGCAAAATAGCTCCGGAAACTCTGAGGATGTTTTAGCCACTTATTAAGAAAATTCATCTATCTTGATCTTTTATGAACACTTTGGTTCTTACACCTTGTACTATAATGTTTGCGACATATTTTGTGTGTGCGTTGACTTTCTAAATTATCTTGTTTAGTGATCCACCAGAGGGAGGGAGAGGACAACATTTTGCCAGATAGTGGCAAGGGTTCAAGCCATATAATTAAAGAGAATTAATAGTGTATAATGTTGGTGAGACTGCAAATTCAATAACTTCTGTGAACCTTTTCTGTAAACTGTAAGTTTCTAAGGCAGATAAACCTGTTATACTGGTTTAAGTTAAATAGTGTAATATAGTGCAACCTATTTAAGTCAAATAGGGGTGGTTGGCCTGAGGAACTGGCCACATGACCAAAAGAGACTGTACATTAATCAGTTCAGTGTGTGTTACATCTCTCTTCTGTGACTGGCCTATATAAGAAAATATGGCCCTACTACTGCTGTCAAAAATGGAATTGTTCCTTTAGTTTGAGTGGCAGAGATCTATTCTTTGAAGATCTTTCTCCAGAGTTCATTATATCAAAGATGTCAAAGATGAGTAGACTGGGGCATTAATTGTGACACTCAGTCTCACTGCAGTGTTGTTCTTATTTAAGCATGGAAAGTTTATCTAACAATTGCATTATTTTTACTTAATCATTACAAAACACAACAATTAGAGCCTATAGTGAACAGCAGTCTGACATATTCTGTTCTGAGCCAAGCAATCCAGAATCTCACCTTCCAAAATGGAGAATGATTTTTTATCTCTTCGGTCACATCCTGATCTTTGCACAACAGTAACATGGCGATGACACATACTGCCAACATTGTATAGTGTGTGTGTAATTTACACTTGCACCTGAGGGCCATTTGGAATATCAGATTTTAAACTGAGCACAATGATACCTGCACAGGGAAAGGTGTGAAAAGAAATACTCATCAGAAAACACTGAGGCAATGTCTACACTCGCGGCTTCTTGCGCAAGTAAAAGCAAATGAGGCTAAGCGTGGAATATCGCCGAGCCTCATTTGCATACCTAATGAGCCACCATTTTTTTCAGAAGAGGCTCTTGCGCAAGAAGGAGCGTCTACACTGCCCTTCTTGCGCAGAAAAACCCTCTTGCGCAATGCCATTACACCTGTTACTTGAGAGGAAGAACGGCATTGCGCAGAGGTTTTTCTTGCAAGAAGGGCAGTGTAGACGCCCTTCTTGCGCAAGAGCCTCTTCTGAAAAAATGGTGGCTCATTAGGTATGCAAATGAGGCTCAGCGATATTCCACGCTAGCCTCATTTGCATATTACTTGCCCTGATAGTGCAAGTTCACCCAACCTCCCCCCTCAACCTTTTTTTGTTTTCACTGTGAAGTTCTCTGAAAATTGAAGGGCTCTATTGCAGTAAGGCAAATGTAATTTTTCTGTGGATAAATCTTGCTTGGGTAGTCTCGGCTTGATAAAGCCCTGGCTGGGTTGATTTAGTTGGGATTGGTTCTGCCTTGGGCAGGGGGCTGGACTTGATGACCTCCTGAGGTCTCTTCCAGCTCTATGATTCTATGATTCTATTATAATATTTCTCTACAATCCACCACTGCTATGTCAAAATAGCTCCTCGCCAGGGCTATTCTAAACCTGGGGCTCTAAATTGAGATAGTGCTTCCACATTAGATGTACAACTAGTGTGGTTCACTGTCCTACGTAGTGGCACTTAGCCTGCTTACAACAAGAGATAAGAACAATAGAGCTCTATAGCCTAAGATGAGAGGCAGTTGGCTTTTAGCTCAAGTGGTAGAGGCTCTTACGGTAAGCGCCAGAGGTTCCAGGTTCAAATCCCATGGGTGGCAGTTACAGGAACTTAGGTTCCATTTCCTTAGTCAAAGGTTACTTCTTGTAAGAAGATTGCAGGAGGTAGCACAGTAAAAGTTGCTCTTTTCAAAATATCTGTGCCAGCTTGTTTCTTTTGGGAATGTATCCATATTTAGTAAGAATGAGTAGTCCTGTGGCACCTTAGAGTGTGTCTACACTGTGGCGCTAGCTCAAAATTGCGTATCTTATTTCAAGATAGTCTATTTCAAAATTTTGCACTGTCAATACAGCACCAAATTTCAAAATAGACCGCTAATCCAACAAGTCCCTTCATCCTCATGGAATGAGGTTTACCGGGATGTCGGAATAGCGCGCCCGTTATTTCAATTATATTTCAAAATAATGGGCGCGCTGTCAAGACGTGGAAAACACTATTTCAGGATGCCAGAAGTATCCCAAAATAGCACAGCAGTGTAGATGTACCCTCAGACACTAACAAAAATATATAGTCTCATGAGCTTTCATGGCCAAAAACCACCTCTTTGGATCAAGCTCATTTGATGAAGTGGGGTTTGCCCATGAAAGCTCATGATACTTTCTTTTTTTGTAGTCTCTAAGGTGCCACAGGACTACTCATTGTTTTTAAAGTTGCAGACTAACATGGCTACTCCTCTGAGAATATTTAGTAACATACAACAAATGCTTAAAGGAAACAATATAATTCCTGATTGTGCTCATTTCTCTTTGACCTCTGGGTATAATTTTGGGCTATCTAGTCAGTGATTACTTTGGATTATCTAAATTACTCTTAATTCAAATGAAGAGTAGCCTATCAGATCCAATGATAATAAATGTTAGAAAGCACCATATTTATCTTAGAAATTAACCGTGTTTTATATTTTCTACTGTGACATTTATACTGAGTTGCAGGGCAGGTTAATTTTTTACAAAATCACTCTCTCTTTTTTACTGTGAATATAGTAGCAGTATTGTCGAGTAAAGTGTGTGTTGTTAATAAAAAGGCCCACTCCATCTCCTCACCTTTCTATTGTCTTTTTACTAATGTGTGTACCTTAGCCTGGACTGAACAAAAAGATACTGCATTGTGGAGAAGAAAGGGGAGCACCTCCTTTACCTTTTAACCCTGGGATTGTCAATTTCTATCAGCAGTAGCAGGGTCTGACACTCTTAGGGTAGCTTTAACCTGATTTGCATACTGTGAATTCTTACAACAGCAGCATGAATTGTGACAGGGGCTAATTAGCATTTCCACCCCCTCTATTCGACTCTTTTATTTTTGACGACAAGTGCCAGAAGCAGTAGAGGAAGTTTAACTAAACCCGGATTAAAAAATCAGTCTCTGATTTTGGAAGCTAGAAAAAGAAGAGAGATCAACAGTCCCAGGAGTAAAGAGTGGGATCTACCTATCTATCTATCATCTTAATGTTCATGTAATTTTTGACTGGAAACAGAACTTAGGGTGAGACACACAAATGTTTGTGATTTTGTGACATTTCAGAACAATATATACAGTGGGTTCAAGCTCCCCCTCCAAAGAAGCCAATGCAAGTCTTTTTCATTGATGTCAGTGGGTATTGGATCAAGCCATTAATACTAGAAAAAACATGGCTTTGAATCATATGTTTCACTTCATTTACTAGCAAAGGGGAGCATAAGTCAGCAGATCTGGAGGAGGGGTTCCAAACTGCAACTAGATCAGAGGCCATAGCCATGGAACATGGCATCTCCTCAAGTATTTTTTCATTGAATGTATCAACACCTCTTTGAAAACATATGGCATAATTGGGATTCACATATGATATGGAAGCACGTGACTCTGGATGCAGCTCTTTGAAATAAAATGGTGATAAAATGGGATAAAATGGTGTCCTTGGCCTCTGTTTGTCAGAGGCTGGAGAGGGATGGCAGGAGACAAATCGCTTGATCACTGTCTTCGGTCCACCCTCTCTGGGGCACCTGGTGCTGGCCACTGTCGGCAGACAGGATACTGGGCTAGATGGACCTTTGGTCTGACCCAGTATGGCCGTTCTTATGTTCTCTTCTACCCAGGCCCAGAGACCCAGGAGATTTCCAATAGGAAATATGCACACAAGATCTATCTTTATTATTTATATTATAATTGCATCCAGAAGTCCCAATCAAGCTCAGAGTCCCCATTGTTCCAGACACTGTACAATAGCCAGTCCTTCTAATATACAGCTTACATTCTAATGGAGGGGAAGAAAACAGAAGAATATAGAGATGAAGTGACTTGCCCAAGGTCACACATTATGTCAGTGACACTGACAGGAGTTAAACCTAAATTGATATTCATATTAAAGCAGCTGTTATCTGATGCATATGCTGTGGGACTATACAGCCATCAGGAAACTGGGAAGAAGTAGACAGAAGAGCGAAAAGTGCTTGGCTTCAGTCACCAAACCCCCACTGGAAATTATACCGTAGGGTGCATCTACACTGCACCGTTATTTCGGAATAACTTGCATTATTCCGAAATAACAATGAGAGCATCTTCATAGCAATTCCGTTACTTCAAAATAATATTGAAATAATGGGCAGTTTATTCTGACTTTTGGAAACCTCATTCCACGAGGAATAACTCCTCTTCCAAAATAGCTATTTCAAAATAGCTGCAGTGTGGATGCTCCATGGCTGCTATTTAGAAATAGCTCCTTACCAGAGCTAAGTCATTCTAAGTCATTTCTCCCCAGTGCTCCCTGAGGCTCTAAACCGAATTAGCACGTCCACATTAGGGGAGGCTTGCTTCAAACTGATTTTGAAGCTTCCCTGTAGTGTGGACTCTTTATTTTGAAATAAGATATTTTGGAATACATGTTCCAGAATAGCTTATTCTGAAATAAGCATGCAGTGTGGACGTACCCTGAGTTAGCAGAAAAGGAAAAAATATATTGATGTAGGGAGTATTTATTTGAATTAGGGATGTGAATGTTTAACTGGTAAACCAGTAAGCATCACCCTTAAAATGTTTAACTTGTTAACTAATTAAATTGGATTTTACAACCCTAATCTAAATACAAAGAAACTGTTTCTTGGCACATTTGGATAAAGAATGCTGAGATAGAGGGAAAGGAAGCCACATTATCTGAGTTACTGCTCTGCTTCTTTGCCTTACCCAGTCACTCTGGTTGCCTCCTTCCCATTTTTGCCTATTTGTGTTTGGTGTTCTTTTTATGATTATTATTATCAGGCCCACTGATGGGGGGGCAAAGGAGGCAGTTGCCCCGGGGCCTGGTGATTCAAAAGGGTCCATGGCTCCTGACTGCCACTACTGCTCCTTTAAATTACCTCAGGAGCGTCATGCTCCTGGCAGCCCTCAGGACTGGCTGTGTCGGGTAAGGAGGGCCAGCACGGTGCGTTCCAGGTGATACAGAGGACTGGCTGCCCCCACCCCGCTCCTTCTGTCCAAGGTTCTGCCACTTCCAGGACATGGAGCCATCCCCCCACAGTGGATATCCTGTGAAGTATGCAGTATTTGGTAACATACACAAGCTGTGGGTCATTTACCTTTCCTATTTTTGTTTCTTTATGAAAATTATTTTTAAAAAATCACTAAAAGGAATGCGGATAGAAAGTCCTTGAGTAAAACTTGAAGGTAGTCCCAGCAAGGTTGGGATGGGAGAAACCGCTGAAAGTAGTAGCCTGTGATGAAATCCATCACCAGCCAAACTTGTGAGGGACTCATCAAAAAAGACAGCTCCTTTATTATTAGTTTCATATCAATATATCAGGACAATGGGGACTCCCTTTGGAATGCTTCTTATCAGCAGGGTGCTTATTTAAGAGGGATGTTATGAAGATGATTTGATTGTAGAATCTTCTGGGGCTTGTAGGAAGTTGGAAGAGGTCACTTAAGGACTTGCAAAGATATTCCCTTTACAACTCGCCTTTGCATATCTAATTTATTGCCTCGGTCAGCAAGTTCTAAGTATGAATGAGGGAGTCATTTGATTCAGGTTATTGATGGAAAATCTGAGCATTTAACTGCAAGTCAGAAAAGCTAAACTTGTATCCTAAGTCCCATAAATCACTGCAGATGTAGAACATGAGGTATCCTTAGCTGTCTGAGCACAGAGTTTCCTTTTTTGGGGAAAACAATGGAGAGGTTTCAGGCTGTTCTCTCTTTTCTTCTTTGATGTTGGACATTTACATTTTTCTCCCCACCATCACCATTCCCACCCTGATTTACCTTTTAAAAAATGGCTGAAGGCAGGTTCCTAGGTTTTTAGTAAGCAACACCACAAATGCAATTTTGGCTTCTGTCTGACTTCTTTCTTAATTATAGAAAATTAAATAAAAGTACTTCCCCCCACACTCCTAACTGTGTTTGGGAAATGTTCAGGCACTCTTTCAGAAGCACAGAACTTCAGTGCCTTTAGGATATAACAACACTTTATTTGGATTCAAGTGATTAAAGAGCTAATTTTCTTAGTGGGAGGTTGGTACATTTATACAGAGAAACTACATTACGGGATATGGATACATTTCAGTTCCATGGGAGCCCAGGGAATTCCAAGTTACCCAAATTCTATGCATTTAGCTGCTAAGACTTTGAACTACAAAGACAGCAACCCGGTAATTTGTATCTACTGATTCTAAGTAACTGTCTGCAGTGTAGTTGGGAACAGTTGTCCTCAGTTTTTATAAAATTGTCTATCTGGACCATTTTCATCTAATTATTTTCAATGGCAGCAGTGGAGCCAAGTTTTTCAAGGAGAAGGAAGGAACTGACCTCTCACAGTGCCATTCTACATGCTGGCATTATAGCCCAAATCCCAGCCCAGTGTGAAGGGGAGGAATGAATGGTGTGTGACAAAATAATGGGGTCTCACTGCCATGTGACCTTCTGTGCCTTGTTGCAGCACTGGTAGTGGGGAGCTGGGCCCACCCAGTCAGGACAGGAGCTATCACTGCTGGCTGAGGGAGGTAGGTTCTTTTTCCAGCTCAGTATGAGAAGTCAGCACACATACACAAAAGGCTGCCGGGGAGGAAGAGTCACCCTTTATGCCCCCTATTAGACCACCACTGTTTCCCTGTGTTATCTTCCTAGAGTGTAGAGTTTGAATTTGTTTTCAGCTAATGCTACGTTGTTTCACAGTTGTATGGAAAAGCTTTTAATTTTTCTGGGCTAGAAGTTCTTAGGAAAGAAGACTCCTCCAATAACACAACAATACAAGTATAATTTGGGTGACACTAGCAGTGCTAATACTGTAATAGGTTCCAGTGAAAACCAATTCACTGTGGTACCATAGCATCTTCTATTCTACATTTAAGAATACAACATAATTACTGCCAGCGTGTGTGAATGTGAATGTTGAGTTTTATGCAATGAATAGTACATTCTCTGGTAGAAAAAATTATATAAGCTAGCATGTAATTAATCAAATTGGAATTTGACTGGAATTGATACATCTACTCTTGCAACTATGTCATCTTTAAGGAATATATGTCACATCTGTGGTTATGTCTCATCTCAATGATAACACCCTTAACAGCATTTGTGGTTCCAACTCCAGGATATTTTGGTATTGACTTAGTTCCATTTACTGAGTAAATCTCATCCCACATAACTCTGTTTTTTCTGGCAGTCCTTCATTCAAGGAGTGACCAAGCCCAGCCCTACTTATTCTATATACTTTGACAACATCTTAATACAAGTAAATGAGGATGTGTCATTGAAAACTGTCTCATGCACTGACAACACCCTACCACACTTCACACACTGCTTCTCCTAGTTGAAAAGTTCCTGCAGGATATCTGTAATCCTGTAACTGTACAAGAGGCAGGGTCTTCCCATGAGATGCAGAGAGATAACTACACAGGTCTCTGGTCTACACTACGGAGTTATTTTGAAATATCCCCCCCCCCCTCCTTATTTCAAAATAATAAGCGAAGTGTCCACACACTATCACATCCGTTATTTCAAAATAATGAGCTGGTTATTTCAATCTCTGTATTCCTGCTTTCCTCAGGGTGTGTCTAAACTACACCCCTCTGTCGGCAGAGGGATGTAAATTAGACACATTGAAAGTGCAAATGAAGCGGGGATTTAGGTATCCCACGCTTCATTTGCATAATCACGTCCTGGCGCTGTTTCGAACAAGCACCATTTCGAAACTGAAAGCGCAGTTTAGATGTGGTTTTTTCAACACCGGGGAGATTTTTCGAAAGATCCTGAACTTCTCAAAAAATAAGGAGTACAGGATCTTTCAAAAAATCTCCCTGTTGTCGGAAAAACCACGTCTAAACCGCGCTTTCAGTTTTGAAATGGCACTTGTTCGAAACAGTGCCAGGGCACAATTATGCAAATGAAGCATGGGATATTTAAATCCCCGCTTCATTTGCACTTTCGATGTGTCTAATTTACATCCCTCTGCCAACAGGCATGTAGTTTAGACGTAGCCTCAGGGTATGTCTACACTTGCACCCTCGTTCGAACTAGGGATGCAAATTTAGGCATTCAAAATAGTCAATGAAGTGGGGATTTAAATATCCCGTGCTTCATTAGCATGATCTCACCGGCACGTTACTCCGATCAACAGCTGTTTCGAAAGTGAAAGTGCGCACCGGGACGCGTTAGTTCGAACCAAACCCCTTGGTTAGAACTAACGTTACTCCTCAAAAAATGTTTTTTCAACAGCTGTTGATCAGAGTAACGCGCCGGCGAGATCATGCTAATGAAGCGCGGGATATTTAAATCCCCACTTCATTGACTATTTCAAATGCCTACATTTGCATCCCTAGTTCGAATTAGGGTGCAAGTGTAGACATACCCTCAGGGAATAAGCTTATTTTGAAATAGTTCTTTCAAATTTAGTTATTTCAAAATAATTTCCTAGTGTAGACATCCCAGGGTGCCCTAGAATCAAGGAGTTGATGTCCTCATCAGTAATGCCCTCTTTTTCTTTTTACTTCTTCTCCAGCTGCCATTATTGTTTCTTCTCAGTACTCCCCTTTTGCCTTCCTCAGATGTTTGTATTTTCTCCTTCATGTATTGGTATTCGTATAGATTAATCATTAGTAGTTTTTATAAGTAATTGCTCATTCCACAGGATGCTAGATAGTCAAATCTTGACAACTTACTGCTGTTCAAGGGAATGTTCTCACTGCACAAGTAACCTGGACTCTTTTTCACAGAAACATACCTGCCACCCACCCAGAAAAAAAAAACCAAAACCCTCTCATCTGGATTTTATTTGGGAGGTCCATAAAACTCAGGCTAGCTTACCTGACTAGGGATATAGGTTAGAGCTCAGGTCTGGTTTCAGAGATGTAACCAGTGAGCAAACTGCAGTTTGAAATGGCAAATCATCATTGGCAAGGTGGTGTGGACCTGCTCCCTTTGCCTGTCCTGGCTGTGTCCCTTAGTACCCTCAAAACTTGCTTCAGGCCCTGCAGCCTGGGAGCTTGCTTGGCCAGAGCTTCCCCAGTTCTGCTTGCCTTTTCCTGCTCTTAAGTCAGGAAGCCTCTCGCTTCCCTAGCAGATAAATCCCTTCTGCTCCACACCTAGAGCAAGAGTGAGTCTCTCTCTGCTTTTCCAATAGCCTTTATTTATACTGCCCTCAGCTGGGACCTAATTGGCTAATTATTTCCACAGCTGCTGGCTCCACTGCTCCACTATTCCAGCCCTTGCCCAGATCTGGGTTTTAACCCTTAAAGGGCTAGTACAGGGCAGATGCCCCATAACTGCGGGTACAGTACCTAAGCAAGTCAATTCTTTCAATCCTAGGCTGAGCTCTGCTGAATGTTTGTAAGAGTCAATATGTTAAATGGCCCCCATTATCTGGGGAGAAGAGTAGTAAATAAAGCAGGTATTTTTATTGTCAGTTAAAAGCTGAGTGGCATTAGTGGTGCGCTCTTTTGTAGTGACACAGCACAGTAATCTGGGTTCAGACAAGTTGGTTTATGGAAGGAAAACCCTTTTCTGTCTGCATTCCAGGATTCAATAGAGAAAATAGCGGCTGGGATTAGAGCCAGACTGAGGAGAGCTGAAGCAGTCTGTCAGCAAGCCCTCAGGTAACAATATCATCATTTATAAATTCTACCAACAATAGGATAGTAATTAAAGATGTATATTTCCTTTCTGCTGTCCCCATTTTGAGCAAAACAGATTTCAGAATGCTCAAGTATGTGCACGTGTGTGTCTCAATGCAAGGATTTGGGTTTGTTTTTTTTAATCCAGGAACTACATATTGCATGGGGAAAGGGCCTCAGTTCTGCTTCTGTTGTGACTTGCAGTTGTTGTTCTTTGTATTTTAATGGCTGACTGCTGGCTGGACTCCCTAACATGCATCCACACATGACCCTGAATTACTTTCCTGCAGAACTAGATTACAACATTTTGAAATAAAAAAGTGAGAATTAAAATACAGGGGTAGATCTTTAGCTGGGGTAAATTGGCAACATTCCATTTAAGTTAACATATGCCAATTTACCACAGCTGAAGATCAGTCCATATCATTTCCAGTACCTGGCCAATTGTACCATGCAATGCTGGATGCATCATGCTCATTGTAAAATCTACATACAGATGTGGAAAAGATGGCTATTATCACTCCATTGGATTGCCTTAAAATCTTGTGTGCTTGCTTTCTTCAGAGGAATATTTAATAAAATAAATGTAATTGTTTTAATAATGTTTGTATATCTAATGGAAGAAACCCTCATTTTACCAGGAGAAAGGGAAGTCAGAGGGAGAGTGCCCTTTCTTGGACTTCCTGCTGTGTAGACAGCTCCAAAAGCCGAAATAAACGATTTCAAATTAAGCTACGCAACTTACATAGCTCAATTTGCATAGCTTATTTCCGCTTTAGCCCTGCCGTGTAGACGCACCCTAAGGTGCCACAAGACTACTCATTGTTTTTAAAGTTACAGACTAACATGGCTAACCCTCTGAGACTTTTCATCAAAATCATGTCAAACTGCTTGCTTCTTAAAATCAAGCTCAGCTATCTCAAGAAAACAGGCTTTCTTGCAGGATTTCCAGTACTCCCTGTTTTTTTTTCAGGCATACACCCATTCCTAGAAATGTGTTCCCTCATGTTAGGCGCTCCAGTGTAATCATCCCAATATACAAGGTTATGAAAGTATTTGCTTCAGGCACTGTTGTTTTTATCCAAGCAAGCACTCAGAGGAGAAGGAGGTTAGGGCGGGACAAAACAATCTTGGAATTAACGTAGATGAGAAATGTGAAAATGCATAACTCTCAACTGCTTGTGCTTGGGAAGCATTAACTGATTTAATGTAAGAAAGCAAGAGAAAGAGACAAGTCATGTAGTTTCTGTTTAGAGTGAATTAGTGTAAGAAGGAAGGATGGAATAAGGGATTTGATGAATAGTTTGATAGTAATCCTAACATTGGAGAACTGGGCAACATATAAGCAAAACTGGCATGTATTCAACTTGGCTGTACTAAAAAGAATTATAACACTGGGAAAGAAAAAAGAAGAAAGAAATGTATTTTTATAGGGATTATTTTCCCTGAAATATTGGGCCCACAAATTTTGTTCATGCAAGTGCTCACAAAGGAGAATAATACAGGGTCAATGAAAAATTCTAGCTTTTATTCGAGCTTAACTGGATAGGCAGTGTGATGTAAAAAAAAAAACCCTTTATTTTCATTCAGTGTTAATTGAATGTACAGATAGAGATGCACCAAAATGATGATATTAAAACAAAAATGTCCCTTGGGAGCATGCCTTCATACCCCCCCCCCCCCCCCCCCCAGCATAGTTAGAACTTCTTCTGGCCAACAAAGCCGATCTATAGTTATTATAACTCTTTGTCTCTTTTCATATCTCCTAATGGAAGCATTGCTGTAGCTGCTGGCTAGAAAATTAGCCAAGTGAACTCTCTCTGTCTGTCTCTCTCTCTTCTCATCAGATTAGTGGAAAAATTTAACAGTGACTCTCTCTCTTTCTTTGCAAGCTAGTAGCACACTTTAGGGGCTAAGAGTGAACCAATTTAACTCTCTCTCACACAGTCCTCGCTAAGCTGATGGCACATCCTTATTCTTGATCCTTTTGTAGAAAGGCAATGAGATGATAGTTTCCTACCCACCTAACAAATCTTACTCCCAAGTCACCATTTGTCAGTAAAATCTAAAATGACAAACTGGAGAAGAAATAGAGAGATATAGGTCCACACCATTCCTTTCATTTGGGTGTCTGTAATGGGACTACATGCACATAACTTGTACCTCCTTTAAATTTTGGAAGGTTTGCTATAATGTCCCAGTTCAGGACCATCACTACACAACAATTTCAATTAGAATGGATACAAAACTCCCTCGCTTATAACTAAACCTTTGACTTGAATCAAGACCCTTTTGTGGGTTTGAAACATTTGGATGAATGCTTTTCTGGTAGGGATAGAATTATTAAGTTTAAAAAATGCCTTGGGAAAGGCCTTAGAATATGAACTAGGGGTAAACACATCAAATAGCCCATAAAGCCTCAGATGTGTGAGAGAGCTGTGAGACCAGAAAACTTGACCTTTAAGAAAAACTTGTGTTGGGTGCCAGCAGGGGCGAAAAGAGATTTCAAAGTACTGGATGTGGATTGTGTTGAAACTGGATTAGGAGGGTCACAGGATCTTTTGGATAATGGGGGTTGTACAGCAGTCGGGAAGGATGTTAGCTGAATGGCATAGGGAGAACTTAAAAAGTAAATAAAGAAGAGCTATTTACTCCTTCCTATTGCACAGGAACCAGGGGGTCACCAAATGAGATTATTAGGTAGCAGGTTTGTAACAAACAAAAGGAAGTAGTTCTTCATACAATGTACAACCTGTGGCACTCCTTGTCAGTGGATGTTGTGAAGTCAAAGACTATAACAGGATTCAAAAAAGAGCTAAATTCATGGGGGATACGTCCATCTATGCCTATTAACCAGGATGGGCAGAGATGGCATCCCTAGACTCTGTTTGTCAGAAGCTGGGAATGGGCAACAGGGGATGGAGCACTTGATGATTACCTGTTCTATTCATTCCCTCAGGGCATCTGTCATTGGCTACTGTCAGAAGACAGGATATTGGGCTAGATGGATTTTTGGTCTGAACCAGTATGGGCATTCTTATCTTCTTATGTTCACCTGTTGCTCCTGTTCCCCCAAACACCCAGCACCCTTGACATTTGAATGGGATACTAATGGTCCTGAGGAGAAGGCAGGTCACTTGATGAAATGGGGGATTCGAGGGAACTTGATCAAGGATGGTGCACCTGGAGTAGCTCCTTAGCAACAGGAACCAACAGGACCTGTCTGTGAGGGCCTGGTGGAAGTAGCCCACACAAACCAAATCTTATCATATTAATTCACCAGAATCTTCCTTGCAGATTCCATCACTGCATTTGGGTGTGAGCTAGTTGAAAACACATTGATTTATCCCACCACAGTTGCTAGGATGTTTATGTTTTTGGAGGCATATTTCTAACAAATAGTATGTTCCATGCATACCAGCTATGGTGGTCTCACCCCCTTCACAGACACACTGCCTTCTGTATAGACAGTTACTTGACATTTTGCAGCTCTTTAGATTTTTGCTGCCTTTGAGTGATTGCCAGCATGATGGAGATGGGCTGGGTTTCTCTGAGATACCTAGTGTATTTTTCTATATTGAAAGGCTAAAGAGTCACATCTGAGCAAGGTTAAAAAAATGTTGCCATTGAAAAGCAAGCTCTCTGAGGCAGGAATCGTGTTTTTGTTATATTTGCTCAGCACATAGAACAAAGTGCCCAGGTCCATGATTGGAATCCATGGCATCATAGCAACACAAACAATAATTAATAGAATTAATTCATTAAGAACAAGGAAATTACAGCCAATTGAAGAGTGATTAGTGGAATATTCCTAAGCCAGGACATCATCAGTAATTATTATTTTATTGTCATATTTATGATCAGTGCCAGTGGCTCACATGGTGCCTTGCAAACAAACATGTTCCTTGATACATGGAGTGGACATTCTCAGGGCCAAAGGCTGCTTGCCATAGCAAGGTAAATAGCTCCATTTGCTTTAGTTTGAATCAGGGATGTAGCTACGGGGGTGGGCTTGAATGGGCCATGGCCCACCTACTTAGCATCCAGGCCCACCCAAATTGGAGGTGCAGCCCCCAACACAGGCTGGGACTCCTGACTCTGACTGGGTCTCCATCAGCCTGGCCTCATTTCTCTCCTGCCAGCTCCATGCACTGCTGCCCTAGTTTCTGGCCCCAGCACTAGCCCCATGGTGGCAGGTTTGGGCTGGGCTAGTGCTGGGTCTGGAAACTGAGGTAGTAACCTACGGCATTTGTGCAGGACAGCAGTTTGGCAGGGCTGCCTGCTGAGCAGTAAGAGTGGTGTTGGGGAGGCAGGTCCCCCCGTTCCTCCTGACTCCTCTTGCCCTTTTCCCCAGGGCACCAGACCTCTTCTGCACTCCCTCCTGTTCTTGCCCCCCCCCCCCCCAGAGCACTGGATCCCTCCCAATGGCACTGGATCCCCCCTGCACACCCAATCCTTCCTGCCCCCTCAGGGTATGTCTACACTACATGGCTCCGTCAATGGAGCCATGTAGTGTAGACATACCTCAGGGTCCTCCATCCCTCTCCCCTGCCCTCCATCGAAGCCCTTCCGCCTGAAAGCTGAGCCCACCCACTTTTCCTGTCGTAGCAATGCCACTGGTTTGAATTGATGTTGTTAATTAATTTAGTGATTTTCTTCTTGTTCATGTTTCCTTTAAAAAAATCATAAAAAACCCAGAACACAGAACTAATTTAATAATATTTAATACATTCTACAGATTACTTTAATTATGGAGCAGCCTTAAAAGACAGCTAAAATACATTAAATACTTCCCTAATGGTGTTTTTACATATAGGCAATTACTGCAGTTGCCACAGGGCAGTTATATGATCGCAAATGGGAGGGCATCGAGTGATCCACATGGCAGGGCAGATGTCCATGTGACAATCTATTAAGTTGTACTGTATGATATAGGAAGGTTTAAGGACACCCAATATAGCATAGAGCTGGGTAGGAGACTGAGGTTATGTCCACACTGCATTCTTTTTCTGGAAAAAAAGATAACACACATTGCGAACTGCAATGTGCGTACCTTTTTCCTCTTTTTTTTTTTTTTTTTTTTTTGGAAGAGGCTTTTCCGACATTTGGCCCATCTACACAGGGCCAAATGTGGAAAAAACCTCCTCTTTCAGAAGATCCCTTATTTCTCATAAAATGAGGAATACAGGGCTTCTGAAAGAACACTTTCACTTTTTCAGAAACTGTTCCGAAAAAGTGGATGTGTTCCCTGGATGCAGCAGAGTTTTTCCGGGATACCTCCAAAAAACTCTGCAGTCTAGACATACCCTTAGTAATACAACTCCCATTATATAAAGCAAACTTTATTGTGTATCCTTTGTATTCCCATGGGCCCGCATCTAGACTACATTCCTCTTTCGAAAGAGGAATGTAAATGAGGCAAATCGAAAGTGCAAATGAAGCACGGATTTAAATATTCATGTCCGAGTGCTTTTTCGAAAAAGGGTTTTTCGAAAGTGAAAGCGCAATCTAGACGGGGTTCTTTTGAAAAAAAAACCCTTTTTTGAAAGAACCCATACTCCTCATTTTTTCAGGAATATGGGTTCTTTCGAAAAAGGTTTTTTTTTTAAAGAACCCTGTCTAGACTGCGCTTTCACTTTCGAAAAACCCTTTTTCGAAAAAGCGCTCGGACACAAATATGCAAATGAATCACGGGGATATTTAAATCCACGCTTCATTTGCACTTTCAATTTGCCTCATTTACATTCCTTGTTCGAAAGAGGAATGTAGTTTAGATGTGCCCCTATGATCACAGGTCTTGATGAAGATAATGACCTAATTTTAACAGATGCTTTTTACATACATGTTATGGGAGCTAACAACAATAATGTACACCTAAATACCTATCTGTCTACCTGTAAAGCCTCCCACTTATTTCCACAGATCTCAAAGCACTTTGGAAAATCTGGAAATGTATATGCTGGGCTGTATGGCACAGAAATATTATTTGAAAGTACCCTGCATACCACAGTGCTTAGAAAGATAACACCCAGGCAATGCCCCATCCATGCACTAAAAAGGCCTGTCCTGCTTACTCCCTGAAATTAGGAACAGGACATGTGCAGGCTGTTATTGCCCCAGATATCACACACAATGTACAAAACAGAGTATAAGACTCAAAACAAATGTCACACCAAGTAAACAATAGAGAAATTGAGAGGGAAAACACTAAGATGCTGTACTTATTCTGTCTATAGAGGTTTGAAAAACCAGAAATTTACCCCTCAAAAAAGGAAAACAACATAGCGTTGTCCTAAAAATGACACATAAATCTTGGAAACAATTATCACAAATCCAATGAGCCTTAGGACTAAAGTCAATATACAATAAACAACATAGGCTATCAAAAGATAAAAATCACATTGAAATGAAGTAAGTATCAAAATCTGATGATATCTTCATCCTGCCTTCTAAATTATATAAAATCTGCAAAATAAAAATGCTTAATAGGATCATCTGTCAAAACGCATCAAGCTCTTCTTCCAGGTTTTATACAGAAATCTGCCTGCCTAACGTCCTATATTTTTCTTGTAGAATCATATAAAAGAAAAAGAAAAGTTGATCCCATCTAAAATTACCAAGGGGGAATAAAATGTGCTACCTGATCCAGCCAGATGAATTCCTCAATGGCGAGTATTCTAATTTTCACCCTGGACTGCAGACATTTAAGGAGGTCTATGTGACTGGAACTGGCCAGCATGGCAAGAAAGCAAGTTGGGCCAGGCTAACTGGTCAGGCCCACTGGTAAATTGCAGGAAAACCATATAGTCTAAAGCTGCAAAAGAAAATGTTGTGTGCTTTACATGTTTAAAATTTAAAATAATGTTGGGCTCCTATAAGTTCTTGCAAAAAATAATTTACTTAATAAAAAAGTATGCTTACTTAAGGAGCTCAATCTAGAAAACTTGCCCCTGAAAAAGTAAAAGATTCAGGGACTTGAGATTAGTAGAAAATGGGGAGATTATAAAGGAAAGCAAGTGGTAATGATAACAACACTTATCAATACCAGACCCTTGTAGGATAATAAGAACATAAGAACATAAGAATGGCCATACTGGGTCAGACCAAGGCTGTGTCTAGACTCAAGGGTTTCTTCGAAAAAAGTAGCCTTTTTGCGAAAAAACTTCACCTGCGTCTAGACTACAGCCGTTCTTCGAAATTAAATCGAAAGAACGGCTTTTCTTCGACGGGAAAACCTCATTTCACGAGGAAGAACGCCTTTTTTCGAAAGTGCTCTTTTGAAAAAAGCGTTCTTGAATGCAAACAGGGCTTTTTCGAAAGAGAGCATCCAGACTCCCTCGGTGCTTTCTTTCGAAAAAGCGGCTTGCTTTTTCGAAAGTACTGCTTGCAGTCTAGATGCTCTTTTTCGAAAGAGGCTTTTTCGAAAGTATCTTTCGAAAAAGCCTCTTTCAAAAGAGGCTTGCAGTCTAGACATAGCCCTAAGGTCCATCTAGCCCAGTATCCTGTCTGCAGACAGTGGCCAGTGCCAGGTGCCCCAGACGGGGTGGACCGAAGACAATGATCAAGCAATTTGTCTCCTGCCATCCTTCTCCAGCCTTTGACAAACAGAGGCCAAGGGCACCATTCCTTACCCCCTGGCTAATAGCCTTTTATGGACCTAACCTCCAAGAATTTTTCTAGCCCTTTCTTTAACACAACTCTCCTGTTCCACCAGAATATTGATATTTTCCACTCATTCCTCAGTCTCAAATTCTTACTTTTGATCTAATTTTTGTTTGCTTCTAAATTTAAATGATTCACTTTTTCTTTTTGTGAATACAGTAGATATTTGTTATAATTTTTCCTAATTCTTTATTTAAAATTGTAAGATTTTCAATTCCTCCTCAGAGATTAAATGTTATCCTCCTGGTTATAGAAGGAGTGGTGCAAATGCCTCAAATTTAAGATGAATCCTTTCCTCAGGTACAGTGTGTAGGGAAATTTCTGAGGTTAACTGCACAGTCTGTGCTTTCTTACTGGTTGCAGTTCTATGGATCTAATCCTGAGATATGCTCGTCTCCCATTGAAATCATCAAAAATCTCACTCCCATATACCTAGACTTTTTTAAAAAGGCAAAGTACTTCCCCAAAAGGGCATGCATAACAACAGTTTTAATAAAAGTGTCAATAAAAATAAAGTAGCAGAGCTTCCCTAACAAAATAATGTTGAGACTGGCACAAGCTCCTGAATTCCTTACCTGCCTTAAGTAAAAGGGTTGTCTCCCTCTTTGAAACCCCATCTTCCCCTCCTGCACAGAAGATGTCAGTAGGAGCAGGTATGCAAATGAGCTAGCAGCAGCAGGAACAATGGAGGAGAATAGTAATACCAGAACTGGTTGAAGGAGCTGGTCCTGTGAGTTATTCTTCACACTGGAAACCACATCAGCAGGAAGAATTCATAGAATCACAAAATTAGTGTTGGAAAAGAATCACTAGCTAATCAATTCATTTCACTGCCAATCCTCATAGATAGGGCAAGTCTTTCCCTTAAGCATTTTATTTCAGGAAATGCTTCCTACTGCCCAGCATTGGCACATAGCAAGGGGAGGAAGATGTGGACAATCCCTTCATGCAGCAGAGTGCATGAGGAGGGTAGCTACAATTTGTTTGCTTTTGCTCCTAGAGTGCATAAGGGAAAGTGTGTGTGTGAAGGGGGGTGGGCCTGAATAACCCAAGGGGAGTGTGTTTGGGAAGTGTTGGAGCACATGTGGCCATACACCCATCCACCCCTACATATCAACCAGTATCGGAGGAAGTGCTGAGGCCATTTTATGACTCAGTACATCTCTCAGGATACGTCTACACTGCACGGCTATTTCTACACAAGCCGCCTGTTATTTCTAAATATTTTTCAAAATAATGGGCATGCTGTTTCGCCATCCCAGTAAACATCGTTGCACGAGGGATAGGGATGGCTCAAAATATCACATTATTTTGAAATTTGGAGCTGTGTAGATGTGCCAAATTTCAAATTTTAAAATAGTTTCTAAATAAGATATGCCATTTGCGTAGTGCAAATTGCATATCTTATTTTGAGTTTAGGGTGTTGTGTAGACGCACCCTTAAATAGTTTTATATCTTGCCAGCACAAGTGTCATCTTTCCCAGGATAAAGAAGACACATGATCCAGTTAGACTGAATAAGATCATCTCATCTGAAGAAGTGGGTTTTGCCCATGAAAGCTCATATATTATATATATTTCTGTTAGTCTCTAAAGTGCCACAGGACTACTTGTTTTTAAAGTTACAGACTAACTCGGCTACCCCTCTGCTACTGTATAAAGGTGATTTTTCACACAATTCTCACAAAGAGGACTTTTAGTTCTCTCAGACTCTCCATGGGTCTGTCCTGCCTTATGTTTTCTCCACATAGAGTAAGTGGTGTAGCCAGCTTTCCCATACTGATTTTATCATAAGTCTCAAGCTATAATATATTTTTAAAGTCTTGGTTCTTGGAGTCATGTGATTCCAGATTATTCCTGACTAATAATGTTTCAATGTTTGGGGCAGACAGTACTATAGCCTTTCTAAATACTTTCATAGAATGACTGCTGCCTGTACTACCCTAAATGGGATTCACCCCCACAAACCACTTGCATAGCTAAGTTGCTCTAATTCCACCCCTTTCCCTGGCACAGCTCCCCTCCTGGTATCTATAGGGAAGTTATCAAGATGCCAGTACTGTTATAATTAGGACACTTCCAAATTTACAGTCCATTTTGGCCATAGTATTTTAAAAAATCATAAATGTAATGATTTCAGCCATTTAAATCTGAAATTTCACGGTAGGGGCCCTAACCCAAAAAGGAGTTGTGTCAGGGTGTCTGAAGATTATTGTAGCGGTGGGGCGGGCGGGCAGGCTGCAGTAAAGCTATTCTTACTTCTCCTTTGATGTAGGCAATGGTATTGCCGTCAGAGCTGGTCAACTGGAAAGTAGGGACTGCTAGCTGGGATCCCAGTTCTGAAGGCAGCATCCCATCAGCATCAGTGCAGAATTAAGAATGACATGGTATAGTATTGCCACCATTACTTCTGCAGTGCCTCTTGTGGGATGCTGCCTTCAGAGCCACAGCCACTGTTCTGCAGCCACCCAGCTCTAAAGGCGGTGCAGAAGCAGGGTGACAATATCATGACCTATCCCCAAAAATATCCCTGAGACTCCCCCTCAAGGAGGAATTTTAAGGGCTATGTTTTCTAGTGTTTTCTAGAGGTAGAGATTTCTGATGTAGTCCAGCCTCAATAAGTGAAAACATCTCAGGGCTCCCATTTACCTGTACAGTGACATTTTCCCCCTCTATCCCAGCAGGTAGAAATAGCAACAGAGCCAAGAAAGAGCTGTTCCTTGTTGAAGTAATTGAGGGCAGCAGGTACAAGAGCCCAAGAGTGTTCAGATGCTAACAAGAATGTATTAGGAATACATAGAACACACAGCAATTCACAGAACTACAAGGGTGGTAAGTACTTCCAGTGAGTATTGAAACACATTATAGGTGACATAACAACCTAAATTAAACATGTCTTTCTCTTAGCTATGATGAATCATCTTTTTCCAAGTTCCAACACAATATTGCGTTGCAATAGAGATTCACATCATAGGTGATTCACCCTATAATTCTGCTGTAAACAGTAGGCGATCAGCGTTCAAGTTCCTATATTTTTCTTTTCAGAAAGAAGATGGTATTCAGATTCAGGGCAGGAGCTTTCATTCCTGCAACAGGTCAAATCAAGGTCAAATCAGGCCTAGAAACTGAGTGCAGAGTCAATGGTGCCAAAATCTCACAAGGTTTTCATGTGTGATTTTGCAGGATAGTTGTAGAAATCTGATGAGATAATTTGTTCTTGCAAGCAGAGTTCCTTCTAACTTTTTCCATTCATGTGTGGAATAAATTTTGTTATGTGCACTAAGTCATGTTCATATGTGTACCACCAGTAGAAACACATGCTGCTGGCTGTGGGCACTGTGGGTGTTCTGCTAATCAGCTGGGTGGCACTTGACTCTCTCCTTGGTAGATGCCCAACTGCTCATCTTACAGAGAACACTGCTTGCAACATTAGGCAGAAATCTCCCAGTGGTGGTTATTACCTGCAAATTTCATCCATCTTGGGACACAATCTCACAAGACCATTTTTGTTGCATGAGATTTTGGCCACATGTGGAAATCTGATCCTGGTTGACAGGACCAGGAACTAAGCCACGCTATGTAAGTTTATGCATGTCTATATGATACCTACTCTGAAGTGTTTTCTTATGGATACAGCAGGAGACTGGGAAACAGGATTCTTGGATTTTGTTTGTAACCTTATTAGTGGCTTTCTGTGCAGTCTTAGGCAAGTTGTTATACCTCTCTGTGCCTCAGTTCCGCCTCCTGTATAATGGGAATAGTGTTATTTACTATGACGTACCAGGGTATAAGTCAAAATAAAGAGTTTCTTTGTCACTTGTGCCCTGAAACTTTGGGTGCTTTACAATGACTTGCTGAAATAGCTTCAATCTTGGCTGCTCACAGTCTTCCAGGATAAAAGCCATACTCTGAGTATCTGTTAGGGATGTAAGTGGCTACTCAAATAGTTGACTACCCAATAAGCCTAGTCAAGTGACTACTCAACTATTCACTTCCCCCCTCTCGCCTCTCTATCAGAGGCAGGCGGGGAGGACAGGATCAAGAACTGGTGCTGGGGGGAGCTGGCTTAAAAGCCAGTTCCCCCCAGCACTGTCTCTGTGGTGTGGGGGTGAGGGGCAGAGGAGGATGAGCCGCAGCTCCAAGACCGCTATAGCTCTGCACTTTAAATGTAGCAAAACCCACTGGGCTCTTACTACATTTAAAGTGCAGAGCCACAGCGGGGTAAGCTCCTGGGAGTGGCGCGAGCTCCTGGGACTGCTGCAGTTCTGCACTCTGAGGATATGTCTAACTGCAACACTATTTCGAAATGACTAGTGCTATTCCGAAATAACTTAGTCCACGTCTGCACAGCAGGCAGTTATTTCAAAATTGTGTCAAAATACTGTCAAGCTGGAGGACTTCTTCCTCCGACTCCTGTAACCTTCATTGTACGAGGAATAAGGGAAGTCGGAGGAAGAGTGCTCTATTTTGAAATAAGTGCTGTGTAGAGGCTGCCTATTTCAAAATAAGCTACACAATTGATGTAGCTCAATTTGCGTAGCTTATTTTGAGTTAAGCCCCGCAGTGTAGATGCACCGTAAGAGTACGTCTACACCGCCACTTATTTTGAAATAAGCTATTCCAGAAGAAATACTCTGAAATAGCTTATTTCAAAATAGCTTGTCTATACTACAGAGAAGCTTCAAAATTAGTCTGAGGCAGGCTTCCCTAATGTGGACACACTACCTTGATTTAGAGCCCCAGGAGGCACTGGGGAGTAATTAGTTTGAATGGCCCTGGGGAGGAGCTATTTCAAAATCGCAGCAGTGGAGCATCCACAGTACAGCTATTTCAAAATAGCTATTTCAGAATAGGCATTATTGCTCATAGAATGAGGTTTACAGAAGTTGGAATAAGCCATCCGTTATTTCAAAATTATTTTAAAATAACTGAATTGCTGTGTAGACGCTTGCATTGTTATTTCAGAATAATGGCTGTTATTCTGAAATAATGCTGCTGTGTAGACGCATCCTAAATATAGTAAGATCCCAGTGGGCTCTTACTACTTTTAGGCTGCAGAGCTGCAGCAGAAATGCCCCCCTTATCGACTAATTCAGTAGTTGATGGAAAGTCCATCGACTACTCAGTTAGTTAATTAACTGATAATTAACATCCCTAGTATCTCTGTGTAACTGCCGGCCACAAGTGAATTACACTCTGGCTCTCACAAGCCTTGATTATACTGCAGGGTGATGCCAATACACTCAGGCTACGTCTACACTGCAAGGTTTTTGCACAAAATGGCCGTTTTTGTGCAAAAACCTGCAGAGCGTCCACACCGCAAATGCGCTTTTGCCCAAGTAAATCGGCAGTAAAACGGCAGAACAGAGGGCTTTTTCTGGCGTAGGTAAACCTCCTTTTATGCATAACTCTTTTTTGCATTCTACAGCTATTGCGCAAAAAGAGCCTATCCGAAAAAGCACAGGTGTTCTGATGACCATTCTGTGAATGACATCAGAGCTTTCTTTCACAAGAGCGTCCATGCGTGGACACTCTCTTGCACAAAAGCTCATCCCAAAAGCGATGTGCTTTGAGGTGTGGACGTGCTCTTGCGCAAGAAGTTTTTGCGCAAAAGGCTTCTTGTGCAAGAAGCCTGCAGTGTAGACTTAGCCTCAGAGTCCTAGATTTCCTGCCAGCAATATGTGTCCTGGACTGCCCATTTCTCTCTTGAACTGTACGAAGCATTTTAAGTCTGTTTTTCCTACAAAGAATTACTATGCCAGTTTATTATCTCAAATAGTTATCTCAAATAGTTACACTTCATTTTAAAGACAATGGACTAAATGAAACAGTAAAAGTTTATTAACTACAAGGAGATAGATTTTAAGTGAGTACTAGTAATGAAGCATAAACATCAGAAATGGTTCTAAGAAAAAAAAAAACATGTTTACTGAGACCTAACTGAACAAACTACATGAGATTCAAACAAAATGTATCATGACCAGCTGATCAAATTCTGTACATCAGAACTCTCCCCCCAGAGCCAGTGACTGTTTCCATGCTTCCATTGTCCCTTTAATTATGGTGAATTTGATGGATGGAGAGAGAGAGAGAAAGAGTGCACCTCTCAGGTGTTTGCTCTGCTTTTTATAGTTTCTGTTTCTCTCTTCAAAAACATGTGCAGCTTGGCACTAGGAAACAAAGGGTCTATCTGGAAGGATGTCTTCTGCTGGCTTTTTCACTGCTGTTTGAGCTTTCTTTGCTTTCCTTCCTGCTTGATGATTCTGTTTACTGCTTAAATGCAAATTAGGTGGAACACACATTCCTTTGTTTAGGACAGACCTGTTTGCCAACTTGTGTTTGGGGTGTGTTAATAACACCACAAAAGGAAATCTTATAATTTCATTTACATCATTTTCACACATATTTCATCAGGATAATACCGACCAGCAAATTATGAGTTTTCAACTTCTGCCTTACAAAGCATACATTGTACAAGGATTATTATAATCATGTGTAGGGTGTGAACACAGGGCACATTCAGTTGCATTTACCTACCTCAAAGGGGTGTTTGTGCACTATTGATTAATTTATGTTTATAAATCTGTTTGCAATCTTTTGTGAAATTTGCCATGCAAATGCATATTATTATTACTATGACATCCCTGACCTAAGGTTTTATTACAGCAGACTGAACAAGTTCCTAGAGCTTTTCCCTACCTCTTCAAAAGCACCACACACATCTCACTGTCGTTGTCATCACTACTTCACACTCCCTTGTTACTGTCTCCCTGTTTATGTTGCATTATAGCTACTGAAGTGTGGAATCTCAAATGCTGCCATTATAGATTGAAACAACTCAAACTGTTAATGTGAAATATTTTGAGCAACAGAAAAAAGAAAGAAAAACGAATGACTTAATTTTCAAAGAACAACCACGCTGAGGCTACGTCTAGATGGCAAGCCTCTTTCAAAAGAGGCTTTTTCAAAAGATACTTTTGAAAAAGCCTCTTTCGAAAAAGAGCGTCTAGACTACAATCAGTACTTTCGAAAAAGCAAGCCGCTTTTTCAAAAGAGAGCACCCAGGCAGTCTGGACGCTCTCTTTCAAAAAAGCACAGTTTACATTACATAGCGCCTTTTTTCGAAAGAGCACTTTCGAAAAAAGGCGTTCTTCTTCATAAAACGAAGTTTTCTGCTATCGAAAAAACTGCCACATTCTTTTGATTTACTTTCGAAAGAATGCGGTAGCAGTCTAGAGACAGGGGAAGTTTTTTGGAAAAAAGGCCACTTTTTTTTTAAAAAACTCTGTAGTGTGCCCCCTGAATGTGTGCCAAGGACACCCCCTGAATGTGTGCCAAAGACAGCAATCTCTGTTTCTCTGTGTCAGGCTCTGTACTGTTCCTTCTTATTACAATCTCACTTCCTCAAAAGGAGGCCTATTTTATCTCAGTTTTCCTACTAACTGAGTTTAATCGCTAGGTGGAAACATACTAATCTAGATGCACATTTATCAAGCACAAGCCGATCCATTAGCAGTCAGGAGTGGGGAACCTAAGGCCTGAGGGCTGGATGCAACCCCTGCTTGTCTGGATCTGGCCCTCCAGGCTCGGAGCTCTCCCGGTCCCCTCCCCACCCAGCATTGGTGAGCCCACGCTAGTGCTCTAACCTCCCGCCATTCCCCACAGGACTGGAGTACACAAAATCTACTAGCCTGGGCACTCCAAGGCTCTGGTATGTGAGGGGAATGTGGAGAATGTCTTTCTCCTCAGTCAGAGGCTGCCTCAATGATGGTTTTTTTGTTTTATTTTGTTTTGGTTTTTTTGTGTGCAGCCCCTGCCTGATTTTTCTGTGAGTCAGCGACCCCTGACCCTGAAAAGGTTCCCCACCCCTGCATTAGCTGTTGTTGGACAATGGACAGGTGCTGTGCTGATGAGGAAGCAGACAGCAGCATACTTAAAAGACAAGATCACTTTTGGTACCATTGGGTCATATTGGTCGCTCGTTCCTTTTATTCGATCCTTGCTTGGGCAAGACTCCCACTGAAGTCGTTAAGGAAGGATTTCAGGATGTGGACTATCAAGAATAAGGCAAGAAGAGAAAACCTCATCTTCTATGTGTCTTGATCGAAATGTGTTCCTGTCTGCTTCCCCATCCCCACAACACCAGTGCATTTACGAGCCAGCCTAAAAGAGCAAGCAACAGCCAGCAGCTTCCATTGTTGACTGAACACCTTGTATGACAAGAGGTGTCTTGCACAGTTCCTGCTGCCAGGAGATACTGACAAGTATAGATGAAACTCACAGGAGGAAACAACATCAGAGCTGATTCTATTTTATTAGCTATGATAAGACATCCAGGCAACATTAATAGTTTGAAGAACACATTCTTTTAGGGCTGGTCCAAGAACTTTTCATAGAACTATATTTCGTTAGAATATGTGGCTCTATTGAAACTGAAAGACTTTGCAATATCAGGTCAGTTTCACTGGAATTCTGCTTTGGGGAAAATGGTGGGGTGAAAGGGTCCATTGATGTCAAAATGTCCCATTTTGTCATTTTCAGAATAAGATGTTTCAGTATTTTGTTTTGAAACAACTTTTCATTTTGAATGTTGATCGTACCATATATAGTATAGCAGTGGTCTTGAACCTTCTTAACCACAAGATCACTTTTTCAATTCAAGTGCAATATAAGATCTACCTCAAACTCAAATACCCTTGCCCTGCTTCCTTCCTGCTACTTCTTTGAGGCCCTGCTCCTGCTCACTCAATCCTCCTTTCTCCCTCATTTTTCACCAGGCTGGGGTAGGGGTTTGGACTGGGGTGCAGGTTCTGGTCTTAGACCAAGGAGTTTGGAGTAGGGGGGCTTTGGGTTTAGCCCAGGCTGGGTGATTGGGGTCCAGGAGGGGTTTCAGGGTACAAGCTCTGGGAAGGAGTGTGGGCGCAGGAGGACTCACATCTGGGGCAGGAGGTTGGGGGTGTAGGAGGAGGTTCAGGGCTGGGACAGGGGTTCAGGAAGCAGGCTCTGGCTGGGCACCATTAAACTGAGATGGCTTCCAGGTGCTGGAACAATGAAGTTAAGGAAGGCTTACTCCTGCCCTGGCCCTGCACCACTCCTGAAAACAGCTGGCATGTAAAGCAATGGGTCCATGGGCCCCTGTGCCAGCTAGAGGCACTGAGCCCACAGCTTCTACTGGCCACTGTTTCCCGTTATTGATCAATGGGAGCTGCAGGAGGGTGTCTGCAGGCAAGGACAGCATGTGGAGATTCCCTGCTCTGCCTTTCCAGGACTGCAGGGACATGCCAGCCACTTCCAGGAGCAACAATTACTACAGGGATAAATACTGCAGCCACGCCAGGTTAGACATTTTAGAACTCACTACTCAAAAAATTAAAAGTAAGTGTAGGAGAGAAATTAAAATTATGAAATGCACAGACCAGTCAAAAACCAAACTAACACACTTTGCAAGCATTAAAAGAAGTAACAACAACCCCCCACCTATGTGTTGGGTCAGGAGATGAGAGCAAAGGACAGTGTGGCTATGTCTACATTGCACCCGTTTGGCGCAAGAAATATGCAAATGAGGTGAAGCATGGAATATCGCCGCACCTCATTTGCATAATTAATGAGGCTCCGTTTTTGCACAAGAGGCTTTTGCGCAAGAGCCATTCTTCCTGAATAAAATGCGGAAGAACAACTCTTGCGCAAAAACGGAGCCTCATTAATTATGCAAAGGAGGTGTGGCGATATTCCATGCTTTGCCTCATTTGCATATTTCTTGCGCCAAACGGGTGCAGTGCAGACATTGCCTGTGTGTTTGTGAGAATGACAGAGACACGCACAGTGTGTGAGAGTGACAGAGATTTGTTTTGCCAAGCTCCCTCCATCCCCTTCTCTCTGTGTGGAGGTAGGGTACAGAAGTGCAGGGAGGAAGGACATCCTGACATTAGCATCTCCCCCCTTTCCATCCCACACCAGTAGATCCTGATCTACTGGTTGGTGACCACTGTAGTATCATATATATAGTAGCCCAGTGTCTGAGAGTCTGTAATGCCGAAATGCTGGCTGTTCCCTCTGGGGGGGCGCTGTTGCCTGAAATGCTGGCTGTTCCCTCTGGGTGGCGCTATTGCTGAAATGCTGGCTGTTCCCTCTGGGCGGCCCGTGCTGCATGGGGAGTGCGGGGCCCAAACGGCCGCTTGCACCACTTGCTCCCCCGCGGCGGCCCGGCTGAGCGGCGCAGAAGTCAGCCGAGCGCCACAGCAGGAGGCGAAGGGGGGGCGGGGCAGAGACGTGCGGTGTGACAGCGGCTCCAGGCCCCACCCCCTGGCCGTGAACATCACCGCCCCCTCCCCTTCACCTCCTGCCATGGCGCTCGGCTGACATCTGCGCCGCTCAGCCGGGCCACCACGTTGGAGCAAGTGGCGCAAGCGACCGTTTGGGCTCCGCAGTCCCCCGAGTGAGAGGCAGGAGGGGGAGGAGAAGAGAAAGAGAGAGATGGAGAGAGAGGCAGGAGGCAGAGGAGAGCTGAGAGAGAGAGGGGGAGGCAGGAGGAGGAGGAGAGAGGGAGAGACAGAGCGAGAGACCGGAGGCTCAGGAGAGAAGACCGACGTGGAGGAGAGACCTGAAAATCCCGTCTTATGATGGGCTAATTGGCTAGTAGTAATATAATTTTCAATGTTAAAAGTCAAAATTGAAAAGAAACCTTTGGATTTTGTGGGATATTTCAAATGACCTGAACTAAATATTTTGTTGGAGTTTTCCTTTGCAAAGAACTGCAAACTTTTCAGTTTTCATTCCAAGTCAGAGCAAAGCCAGATTTCAAAATCTTGAAATCCTTCATGAAATCAAACACCTCTGCTGCACACATCTCTTTATTTTATTATAGATAGGGAAAATATTGTTTTAAACAAGAGAAGCACAGAGTAGCTTTGACTTTTCAGATAGATCGTATGGGGAACCTTTCAAATAGGGAGCTCACATCTGAAGTAAATTATTCCAGTTATTCCTATCATCCTGGGAGCATTTATGGTCAAGTTATGTTACTCCTGCATGTGTATGAAAGTGCATGTACCAAAAAAGAATAGCTAGAGCTGTCTACAGAATCAACAGAGAGGGCTGTCAAGGCATGGCTGGGATGTGTTTGGATACTTACCTCCTGTATGTGGCCATTTGACCAGTGGATGCCTTCCTCACTTCTGATTGCCTTAGATTCTTTGAGATGGAATTTTGCCCTTTAATGTCATGCAGGGATTGTGTTATGTGCATTCTAGCTCAGGATAAACAAATTCATTTTGCTCAATTTTAAACACAGACTCTGGGCTTAAGCATTATCTTTCTCCATGTAGGCATTTCTGCAGTGCCTAATGCCAGAGTATCTAGGTGCTAGGTCTAGGTTTGTATCCCGATTAGTGGAGAGGCTGTGAGAAACAGAGCATAGAAGAAAAAAATTAACTGAAAACATGGGGTGGGAAGTAGAGCAGAGATTGGAGCAGAGCAAAAAACAAACACAGGGAGACTGTGAAAATAGCAGAAGAGCAAGATATACTAATATAAACACATGCTTTGCATACACTTTATATAGGGCACCCCCTTGTCAAAGCACAGTCTGGAGGAGAATCTTTTATTGGCAACTTACAGCTAAGGCTTCCATCTGACA
Source organism: Rafetus swinhoei (assembly GCA_019425775.1). Lineage (NCBI taxonomy): Eukaryota > Metazoa > Chordata > Testudines > Trionychidae > Rafetus > Rafetus swinhoei. The sequence goes on from CM033446.1 coordinate 109,594,340, forward strand.
GCCATGTTTGTTATTGTCTAATTTCAGGGGAGATAGGTACAAGTAAATGTTGTTCCTACAATCCAGGCAGTTCTTGTGAGGGAGGCATCCTGCTTTGCTCCCCATTCAGCAGAAGCAGAATCTCAAAAGCTTCAACAGACCTTGCAGCTGGTTCTCTGGGACCAGTTACCTCACTGCTGGAGAACGTATTGCATGGCCCACCCTCTGGCGAGGCTACCTGCTAGTTTCCAGCCACTGAATGTGCAAGATGGTAGAACAGGCCAGCCAGCAGATTGAGTTTGCAGATCACTGCTCAATCTATACCTCAAGAAGGCTGTATAAATGAAGGGAGTAGCCCAGGTTCCTGTTGGGGGTAATAAGTTGGCTTGCTTCACTGACAAGCATATGGAGTTTTATGGTGAACACAGGCTGAGTTTGGGATTTCTGATGAAAGCTTTTGGGGGTGGCTGATGAAAGCTTTGTGCTGCCACTCCATATCAAACCAAATGTCCTGTTTGCTAAACCCTAATGTTGAAATCATGGGCCAAACTCATCATCTGTAGAGAGGTATCATCTCAGGAATGAGTTTGCCCATGTCTCTGTATAGACCCCCTGCTCTAGTCAGCTAGCACTGGCTTTCTCATGGATTTTTTGTGTAGTCTCACCATTATTGAGGGGTAAGAGCCTTCTCTGCAGCCCCTGCCATCTGGAACAGGCACCTTCTCTTTCAAACACAATAGTCAACTTTTTCCAAATTTAACCTCATAGATGATATTTGTCCTCCTTTGCCCTATAATTCTCAACTCTCCTCTCTCTCTGCCCCTCTTTATTATTTAACTATGCAACTGTGTTGTTGTAATACAATAAACCATTTTGGGGATATCTGTCTTATGAAAGTTATTATAAAAACCAAGTTACCTATTATGATGAATGATGACACTGGACAAAAACTCATTTGTTTACATTCTTCATTTTATCATCTGCTCTCTTGTGGTATGGTATGGTATGGTGCATGCTTAAAATTCAACTCCGAAAGACCCACAAATCAATAAATAGTGATGCTTGATACTGTTGTTTCCTTGACAGGGAAAGGCAGCTGGTAATAATGCCAGCTGCCCTAAAGCAAACCATTTCCACAAAGAAATTAAAAGGTGTATTATGAAAGGTTCTCGTGACCTGCTATTCCTATTAATATTATTAATATTAATAATTAATAATTTATGTGCACTCCTCTCAAACACACTAGGCACTTCACAGCAATAAAAAGGCAAAGTCCTTGCCCCAGAAACACTGCGGCTGTGTCTACACTGGGCTACTTATTCCGGAAAAGCAGCCGCTTTTCCGGAATAAGCTGTGAGCTGTCTACACTGGCCCCTTGAATTTCCGGAAAAGCACTGACGATCTACTGTAAGAAATCAGCTGCTTTTCTGGAAAAACTATGCTGCTCCCGCTCGGGCAAAGTCCTTTTCCGGAAAACTGTTCGGAAAAGGGCCAGTGTAGACAGCCCAGCAGTCTTTTCGCAAAAAGCCCCGATCGCGAAAATGACGATTGGGGCTTTTTTCCGGAAAAGCGCATCTACATTGGCCACGGACGCTTTTCCGGAAAAAGGGCTTTTCCGGAAATGCATCCTGCCAATGTAGACGCTCTTTTTCCGGAAATACTTATAACGGAAAACTGTTCCGTTTTAAGCATTTCCGGAAAATCATACCAGTGTAGACACAGCCTGCATGTCTGGGAGCTGCACATGGAGTCAAAGAGAATGCATACGGTGGACTATCCCTAGGGGACTGTTACATGCTCTGTTCTGCGTGACAATTCAACTCAGCTCACATTCCTCCTTGGCCCCTTTGTGCTGGCTAGGGCCCAAAGAAAGTTAGGAATGAGCAATATAGTGGTTACCACTGTGACTGTCCTTTGCACAGGAGTTCCAAGTCAGGATACACCTCATAGCACAAGGACCAGCAGCATATAGGTGTATATTGAGACAGGTCTACTAGACAGAGGGCCCCCTTCGTGTCGGCCTGCTGTCGCTATGCTCAGCATCTTTCCAGAGCAGGCTATGTTTGAGACAAAAAGGCAAATTCTAATTCACAAATGTGCCACATCAAGAAAGAAGAGAAAAAACTTTACTTGAGAGATTCTTTTCATAAGTTAAAAAAAATAAAGATTCCTCCTTTTAAAAAGATGGTCACTGATGTGTATTAACTACATCAGCCGCCAAGATCTTGTCACTATCTAGACTAATAATCCAGTATCCTTTCGACAGCCTTCACAATAATGGACATATTTTCAGCTTTCTCAGGTCGGGCAACTTATCAAAGAGAACTATATGGCTCCATGCAGAGCTGCAAGTGATTCTTAGCAGCTTACCCTACAGTACATCATGCAGGGACTTGTGCTACATTCTCTTGGATTATGGACTTCATCAGAGCCTTTCAAATGAAGTAGCTTCCAATATATGCAGGGATCTTACAGGTAGCTAAAACTTCACTGATATCTGAGAATTCTACATTTGTTTATTTATTTTTAAATAAAAATACTTTATATATGGATACACACGCACACATACACACATGCCATCAGAATACATGGGGATAAAGAAATCTGCAACATTTTCACCTGAGATGGAAGAGGCGAGGGAAAGAGAGTTCTATACACTACACTTATTTTACCCATTTTTCATTACGTGAATAACCTTAGAGCATTTCTTGTTAGCATTTAGAAAAAGGGGAAAATCTAGCCTCCTGCAGGGGAGCTATTATTGTTAGAATGTACTAGCATTATCTTGCTTACAGGGGGGCATATTGTTTATGCAGTCTATTTATCAGTGTAGGAATATATCTACCAATATAGCAATATCTCTGCAGTAATAGCATACAAGAATAAAAGAGTTTTCATGAATAGAGAGTTCCTGCCTGTAGCATGTACATCTGAGATACTAAAGGATTATTTACCTATCATTAAGATATGGATTTTTTATCTGGTCCAGTTTTTCTTGCAGCAGAAATCATATTAAACTCTCTAGCTATTATATCTAACATCCATTGGGCAGCTTTTCATTCTGTGTAACCTAATATAAATGAAGAAAATAAATCCACAACAATTTGTTGAGCTGTTTCTTCCCCAGCCCCCTCTCGGTATTAAATTCACATAATAAAATCCAAGGGTTGCATTTCACTTGCATCCGCTTCAATTAACATGCCTGACATAAGGAATTTTTAATGGGAAAAAAGCTAAAACAGTATTTTTAAAATCATTGTTTCTATATATTATGTCTGAATATATATTTTTAAATGCTGCATGCAACACAATACAGTTACATGTTACACGACAGTCAGTTTGGCTATAAAATTCAGTGTGAAGTTACCAACATTACCACATCTTCCCCTCCCTTAACCATACCATGCTGTAATCTTGCATGAATTTTCTCAGGGCTAATTTTTATTATTTTCTCCTCTCTTACCATTTTAGGACATGTTGTTTTGTTTAAAAGTGTCAGGGCTGATTATTAATTATTACATAACACACAATAGATGAAAACTAGAGCAAGGTAAAATTTTCCCACTTTAACAGTTTCCTGAGACATAATGGCTTTTGAACAGAATGGAAATTGTAATGACAAAAGGTCCATTTTTGTTGAAATGGTTGGTTTTCTGTTGAAAGACCAAAAAAATTTTTGTTTAGGGGTTTTATTCAATGAGGAATTTCAAAGAAAAAAATAATGAAAAATGCGACAATTTATTTTTGTCAACATTTTTAGGGGTAAAAATATTTCCCAACTATCCATGGTGAGATCTGTGTGCAAAATCACATGTATGAATCCATCAATTGCATACATAAGTATCCTTATATACCCTTATTCTGGAGGGTCAAAGAAGTCACAGGGGAATCCCCAGATTGCTCAAAGCCATTTTGGCTAGCCCCATATCATTCCCTTTTACAGTAACTGGGGCATGTCAGGACAGTGTCTGGGGTCAGAAGGAGATTGTGTGTCTGGAGTGCTATTGCAGGCTGTCCCATTCACAGAATTCTTCCGGTGTGCCCTGGTCTTCTCCAGCTCACCCATTGTGGGTACAACTGGAGACCCTAGAAGAAATTCTGCCTGATTGAGTTAGAATTAATTGAAGGCGCTGCGGGTGTAAACCACTGTGGCAGTTGTGTCATTTTTCGATATAGACTCAGTATGCCACCTACTTACAACTAGCTGAACATGCGAGGATCTGAGTCCTTGCTCCATAATACCCTGCCCTCTTTGCCAACATTTTTTGCAGAAGAGCAGACACACTCGTTCTGAAGCCCTGTCTTCCTCATGCCATGAGGAAGAAAGGTTCTTCTGAAAGAGGAGGTTTTTCCAAAATTTGGCCCAGTGAAGATGGGCCAAATTTCAGAAAACCTCTTTTGATAAAAAGCAGTAGTCTAGACATAGCCCTTGTGTCCCAGGGCAAGGTCCAGCTGTAGTGTGGCTGGAGAACTCAGGCTGATGTTCTCAATGGAACTATGAAGTAACATAGCCTGAGTTCTCCAGCCACACTACAGCTGGACCCTGCACTGGGACTCAAGGGCTTCCGAAAGAGCACATCTTCTCTTCCGCAAAAAATGTTGGAAGAGCAGACACATTCCCTAGATGCGTCTGAGTTTTTCCAGGATACCAGAGGTATGCCGGAAAAACTTCATAGTCTAGACATAGCCAAGGAATACATAAGCGTGGCCCATACAAGACTACACATAATAGACCCTGAGTCTTAAATCTTAGAATCATAGAAGACTAGAGCTGGAAGAGACCTCAAGAGGTCATGTAGTCCAACTTCCTGCTAAAAGCAGGTCCAATGCCAACTAACTCAACCTAGCAAGGACTTTGTCAAGCCTTAAAGACCTCTAAGGATGGAGATTCCATCATCACTCTGGGTAACCCATCCCAGTGGTTCACCATCCTTATAGTGAAATAGTTTTTCCTAATATCCAACCTAGGCCTCCCCTGTTGCAACTTGAGACCATTAATCCTTGTTCTGTTGTCTGCCATCACTGAGAACAACCTCACTCCATCCTCTTCGGAACCTCCTCTTCAGGTAGTTGAAGGCTGCTATCAACTCCTCCATACCCTCCTCCCACACATTCTTCTTTTCTGCAGACTAAATAAGCCCAGTTCCCTCAGCTTCTCCTCATAAGTCATGTACCTCAGCTTCTTAATCATTTCCATTGCTCTCTGCTGGACCCTTCTTGGTCCCAATTTATTTTTTTCTTTAAAAATATATGTAAGTGAATTAAATTTTCCTACAAGGGGCTGATTTGACAATATTAATGACTTGAGTGTCTTTAATGCTACGTGTTACCGTAAAGTTTATCTTAACCCAGAGCTTTCTTGTAATGTCATATGTCTCTTATAACAAACTAAATCCAGATGAAATAGTACAGTACAAGGAAAATCTTGTGTTCTATTTTTATAGAAACATAACACACATACAATGATACTATGCTTATTCATTCTGTTTATTGGTTTGAATGTAATTTTTAATGTGTACATAAAAAAGGTTTTCAAGTTTAATTGCAGTGTCAACCCCATCATGCTCATCTTTATCTCTGACCACTTTTACTTCCAAGCTACACTCTAGCATTTTCATAACATATCCTCACATAATAAAGCATCCAAACAACTTTTTCACATCATCTTCAATGAATTCAGAGGATGCAACAGTTTGCACAGTCTTCTGCACACGTTTTATTACTCCCTTTTCATTCTACAAGGCTGAAATGAATCATGCCATAAATATCTCTTGCACTCATGAGCTTGATATACTATTTTTCTAAGTTACTCTTTTTGCTCATAACTTAAAGGTCTGGCAAAAAGTTTCATGCTTTGTTGTCTCACTTTAACAAAATTTCAAAATGTTAGCAAAAATCTTATTCCAGAACTGACATTTTTAATCATAATGTGTTGTTTTCAGATAATTTGAGAATGGGCATGTGTACAATACAAATATAAGAGTTAGATCCAGAGGTGGTATAAATCAGCATTGAAGTCAATGGAGCTATTCCTACTATTATTCACTGTAATTCTTGTTCACAAAATGGGGTTTTGGAAGCCTGGCTAGGCAACTGTACTTTTTGCACCTGTAACTTTCAGAGATTCATAATTGCAGATGTACTTGATGCCAGCTACCTTATTTGTGGGTGCAGATACTTAAAGGCACAGATGACACAAAATGTGTGAGTACTTAAGCCGGATCCAAAGGCCATTGAAAGACATATAATCTATTAACTATAATCCTTTGGTGCACACAAAATTGAAGGCAGGTAAATGGATATTGGGTTAAGACCCACCACAGTGTCAGGCACCTTAACTTACTGTAGCTATACAATCCAAAATGATCTTCTTCTGTATTATAAGCCCTGACATTTCTATGTTTCTCATCACAATACAATGACTGAGAACTCATTGGAACATCTCTAATCAGATGGTAAATATGGTTCAGAGATACAAAAAGTAATAGCAGACTTGTAACCAGACTGTTCTTTTGACATATTCTTTCTTTGAATGTTTGTCAGTAATTTTATTGTATTATTATGGATAGATTCTAGACATGGTCTGTTGCAGAGTATGATTTCATCCTGATTCAGTTTAGGCTTAGGTTTAAAGTATAAGTCTGAGAAAAAAGCATTGCTGGGATTTGGTTCAGTTGCATAGCATTAACATTTTGCAGGCTGTTCTCCTGAGATTTTGACCCCAAATGGCAGAATGTGAGACAAATTGATATGTAAGGTTTCTGTCATATTGAATATCAGAAATCTTGTTAGATTGCTGGGGGGTTTCTTAAGAATTCTGCCTTTTTGGGCCAAAACCTCATAACAAGAGTGTTCTTGAGGGATCTCATCTGTATAATATCAAAAATCCTAGCCACAAAAATAGACCCCTTTTGAGTTTGGATCTGGTCCACCAGGGAATTATTTAAATTCAGATATTCCAATCTGAAGTTCCCCCAGCCCTTGACATTTGAAAGGGGTGTTGATTAGAAGTTAAGATTATAGGTTCTTTTTCAAACTGATATTCAGTGATATTTTGTTCTTGTGATTGGTACTTGGCTTGCACAAGTTACTCCTTTTGACTGAAATGATTTGTAGCAGAATAATTTTAACATAACACCTGTGTTCTATAGTGCTTAACACTGCACAGTAGGCAAAAGCAAATTAAATGTATTTATTATTAGCTGCAGTGGGAAGATAGAGATCAGTAACTTTTGTTCACCTGGTGTTATAACTCAAGAATAAAGAGTATAGTTGTAGCCGTGTCAGTTCCAAGATATTAGAGAGATCAGGTCAGTAATGTCTTTTATTATTGGACCAATTTCTGAGGTAAGAGAGACAAGCTTTCATGCTACACAGAGCTCTTCTTCAGGTCTCTGTATGGCTAAAAAACTTGCCTCTCTTACCCACAGAAGTTGGTTCAATAAAAGATACTGCCTCACCCTGCTTGTCTCACAAGAACAAGGAGACATTGAAGAAAATGAAATGTAACAAATTCAAAATTCATAAAAGCAAATAGTTTTTCACGATACATAGTTAGACAATGGGAACTCATTGCCACAAGATATCATTAGCCAAGTGCTTAATGGATTTTAAAAAGGATTATACATTCTTATCCAGAGTTACTATTACCCTAAATAAGAACTTTGGAAGGGATATAAATCATCAAGCTTCAGGGACTAGCTATTCGCTAAATATTTGGGGTACGATCAGGAGGAAACTTCTTCATGAGGCAGGTTATCCCATAACTGCTAACTACTTATTACAGAGTTTCTTTCTTTGAATCCACTCTTGGATTGGATCCGCACTGGTCTAATCCATTATGCTATTTCCTGTGTTCCTGCATAGTAAACAAGCGAGCCCCAGAAAGCTTACAATCTAAAGACAATAGCTGTTCTTCTTACCTAACTAGAAGGCATAGATGAACACCAAACTTCCATATCAAAGTTACTCAACCAGTGGTCTATGATGAGTTTTAATATTTTAAGCTATGGAAACATATTTATAATGTTGAACAGAATTTTTTTTAGTTATGGAATTTGTATTTTGGTATGATAAATATTGTATACACTCATGATCACTATACAGACATATCAAAAAGAATTAATCTATATGGGTATAGCTATTATCTTTTATATATATATATATATCTTTTATAATATCTTTAGATAGATAGATAGATAGATAGATATAGATAGATATAAATAAAGCCAGATAGAAGACAAAAGATAAACAGAGGAAGAAGTCAAATATTGGTAAGAAAAGAGATCATATAAAAAGAAAATGGTTATATTATATGAAAATAAAGCACCTCAAGATTCTCAGATACAAGGTGCTATGTAAGTGCAAATCATTATTATTATTATTTTGTAACATTTCAATTAAGTCAATAAAGTCTAAAAGCCGTTTCTAAATGTGATTGTATGAGACTATGGATAGAATCTCTCCCAGGTAGCATGAATTTCAGTGTATTGCTGTGTTATTAAAAGCAACCAGCAGTGTGAACCTGCTGTATTATTAACATGTTACATTAGTCTTAATAGTTAATTGAGTATTCATATTCATATTGCGGTCTCTTTTCCTAAAAGAGAGTAACAACTTTCTAAATGCTTTTAAGACTTCCAGGAATAAAATGAAGTTATGTTTAAGTACTTGATGGAAACTGTATTTAAAATTATGATTATAATATATTACTATGTTGTATGAAGACCCTTACCAGTTTCAGCTGAGAAAGAAATTATGTAAACAATGGTATTTGGGCATATAGATCATCTATATCTAGGTACACAGTTATATGTATCCTTTTCTTTCAGTCTGGAATGTGGTATATGTGCGGCAGGCCAACGGACTTGCCAGGCCCCCTGGCAAAGAGGGGCAGCTCTACACTCCCGGAAGGGGCAGGGCTTTGGCTGGAAGGGGATGGGCTGGGGCAGCCAGCAGTCAGGGCTAATCGGAGCACACTACGCCATGACCCCCCATTCCCAGGCAGCCCTCAGAGCTGCCCAGAGTGCACCTTGTGGGACTTTGACAGCCATTTAAAGGGCCCAGGACCACGGCCACCACTGTCGTTGCCTTAGTGGTGCCTTAGCCAGAGGCCCCTGGGCCCTTTGAAGGGCCAGATCTGGGGGGCAACTGCCCCTTTTGCCTCCCCCTGTTAGTGGACCTGTATATTTGAGACAGCAAGAAGTATCCTTTAATTCTCTTCGATTTTCTCTAATCAAACTATGGTTGAGATGAACTTCAACTGTGCTGAGCTGACCCAAGCCAAGATCATCCCGTGTAAGAATTTTGAGGAGCAAGGAGGAGGGAAGGGGACACTGTGGAAAGGGTCTCTGTACTGGTTTAAATTATTTTACCATGAGAGTCTGGTGCACAAGAGGATCGGGCTGCTGCTCCATCTTGTATAGCTTAAGTGGTCCCAATACCCCACTCATCTGGCAATCAGAGATGTGGCTACTGTTTTAACACAAAGCAATAGCAGTTGCATGGGAAGTGTGCAAACTACCCCATACTCTGGCCACGGGTTTGGACTAAATTTTCTTTGTCCAGTTTCTCACATGTCAAACACCTGGGGTAGAATGGATGTCAACCTTAATTCATTTCTAATCTCTCCAAAATCTTGTTCTTTCTGATAGCAGTCATTAATTTTACATCCCTATGAGCTGCATGCTTAGTACAGATCACTGTGTCCTTTCATATTTCTGCTTTTGCCTTCGGAATACACTATGAATTGTATTTATCTAGAAAATATAGATGAAGGACTTCCTTGAAACACTAACAACTGTCACTGATTTTTTTAGACAACTATTTTATTGTAGATTTAATATTTGAGCTAAAGAAAAATAGTTGGAAACCCCCACATCTGAATAAATAGTGTAAGTACAAGAAATCATTGATGAAATTTAAAAAACCCTCTTTTTCACACACTGTCTCTTGGCAGTTTTTACACCTTCCGTTATATTTCTGATGTTTTGTAATTTATGTTGGGTATGCACAATTTTAAACTTCATACATGTGAGGAAAAATCAAAGAATAGTTATTTGACCAGCTTATCATGCTTCCCTGTTTGATTATGTTGGTTTCAGGGCACCACAGGTGGAGGATACTGAATTATAGCAAATAAAAGAATAAATCATGATGAAGCTACCTGAGGGTTTGGCTAGATTTCCTGTGCAAACTGTGATTAACTGAATACCTGCTCTGGAATGTTGGTTTGGCAAGAGGTTAAATGCACATGAATGAATCTGTCTGCATACTTAGACACTGCAGTTAAATTTGTGTGCTATTGTCTAAGTTGTTGAATATAATTTTACTATGTTTGCATGTTATACTTTGTAGGCTCCTCCACATGGGAGGATAAACATGCGAGCAGTTTACATCAGGAGTCTTATTAGGTCCTGGGCTGTCTAAGTTATAAAGGGTATAAAGATGGTTTAGACACCTTTGTTGCTCCCCTACTCATTTGTGCTGTGTATAAACTTGTAGCAATGAGGGATAGAGCAGTGTTTCTCAAAGTGGTCCGTGGATCCACTCTGAGAAACCTGCTAACTAGCTACTCCAGTTTATTTATTTACCGGCTCTGAACCCATGGAGCCTCGCAACTCCCATTGGCTTCAGTTTGCCATTTGCAGCGAAGGGGAGCTGTGAGAAGCAGCGGCCCAGCCCATGCCACTTCCCACAGCTCCCCTTGGCTGCAAATGGCAAACCGGATCCAATGGGAGTTGGTAAATAAATAAACCGGTGTGGCCAGTTAGAAGGTTTCTCAGAGTGGATCTGCATGGACCACTTTGAGAAACAATGGAATAGAGTGAACCAAACCATGACTCATCTACTCTTCTGAAGAGTTTATGGGCCAAATCTTGTTGGTTTCACTCAAGCAAACTCCTTTTGAGATCAAAGGAGTATTTAACTGCTAATGACCAACTGTTCTTTCCCCTCTCTATTGATTCTTCCTTTTCTGATTCTCTAGTCTTTTACTTCCCTGAGCCCTTTCTTGTCTTTCCATCTTCCACCAATCAAGGAACTAGAGAAATCTAAGACAGAAGAGCCCAGTCCATCAGGCAGTCCATGAATAATTGCACATTTTCAGCAGAAACGCCACCCCTATGCGTTATTGCAATTGCTTTTATTTTTAATAGGGAAGATTGCTTTATTTAAATGGTTAGTTATTCTAGGCTCTCCAGCTGAAGGCCCATTTTGTGACTCACCCTTAGAAATTTCAATATAGATGCACACCAGTAAAACCAAAATCTAGCACTTGCATAAGACACAGAGGTGGAAAGGGCCAGTTTGTTTTGCTTCTTCTTGTTCTGTGAAAAAGACTCCCCACCCCCTTCTCTTCATCTGAATAGGCAAGATTGACATAAAAGAGTACTTCAAGAGCTGAACTCTCCTACTGAACACAAATACAGTGAATTTCTGTATATCTTTAAATGTTTTATATGTCCTAGTCATATATAATTTATTATGTTGTGAAGCTGAGCCCTCCTTTGAATGAAAATTTTACTGTCAGAGCCTGGGGTACTTTAGTTTGATGATTTAAAACTCCCAATACACTCACAGCAAATAGCACTTTTTATTACAGCATGTTTGTCCAAGAGGTCACACAGTGGGATTTTTTTTCCACCGTAGAATTATTTCTGACGGCAAGACGTCTTCCATCTTAATTCACCTGACACTGAATGCAGTAGCCATCACAGTCTTAACCAGCTTGTTACAGATTGGACCGACAATGCTCAACGAAAGCGTAGAAGCTTTACCTTTTCTTATGCAAACATCATTGCATGCAGATTACACAGGCTGTTAAATGCTGTACACTCATTTATATTTCTTTGGTTTCAAGTTTTCCATTTATAGTTTTGCTCCAGTATTTCATTTCCTCGGAGATGATGTTGAATTTAAGCTGCCTTGTGATGATGCTAAATTCATTTCTGAGATGAGTAAAAGTGACTAAAATTATGTGCATGTTTCCTGTGAAATATTGTATACTGAGCAGATCCTAGATTAAAAGACAAGCTTGACTTTAAAAGTAATGTGATTAATTTCCTCAACCAAAAGCAGTTAGATGGTTTTCATGCTTCTGCTGGTTCTGCATAGGTGCCCTATTACATCCATGTACATTCTCCATCCCCTTGTGGTTAGCCCCTGCTGAGCCTATTAAAGTTGGTATCAAGTCAACTTGTCCCTTAGTGATAGTACACAAACTCTTAGAAAGCTGCAGAATTCTGCATCTGTCCTTTTACCTGTCACTTCAGCCTCTTTTTACTGATGTTAAAAGAAATCTTTACTGTCAGTCATATAACCAATTCACTTTGTTCACAGGCAGTGACAACCTTGTTGTGTTTCTCCCACCACAGAACTGACTTCTGTGAATTAGCATTCTCAAAATTTAGACTAGCTCATTAGTCTGAATAAATTTGAAAGCTGCTGTTCGGGTTTTTAAAAATGTAGCCTGGCTTTACTTGGATATAATTTAGACATCTTTAGAAAAATAAATTAAAATCTGTTTCTAAGTATGCACTTTGTGATTTTAGAGCCAAAGCATGTTTTTGTGGCTTCATTTCAGCTTTTAAAAACCAACACACCACACACAAATACAAAAACAAAACAAAAAAACCCATCTTCTTCAGCCTCATATCTCTGTTAATTATTTTTAGTTTGTAATAAATGAAAGACAGGCAACTACTCTTGAAAAGCAAACAGAAGTCAATAAAGCTAAACTCAATCATATTTCTGGTTGGCTCTGTCCAACACATCATCTTGTTGCTAAATTGCCACTGAAAATTTAGTCTAGCATCCCCCAGTTCTAGTTATTTATACCCCTCCCCATTCTATACAAGTAACTATCATATGGTCATTCTGATGTAATAAAGAATAAAAGAGATGCTTGAGAATGAACACATTAACCAATTTATAATGATTTCTTCCTACCTCTTATGATCAAAATTCAGCTAGTATGGCCTCTTAATACTCTAGTTTCAGAATGTAATCTAAGCCCTTGATGAAGGCACAAAGATATGTTTCTCTTATTGCATCATATTGTACAATTAGTCAGCTCCAATGTGTATTGTTGTTTTTTATCGTGTGAAAATCAGGCATTGGATGTGTAACGAGATGAATCTAGTTTGTCTAGGCATGCTAACTCCTGTAGTCTTAAACTGTCTACAATAATATGCAAACATACAGTGGTGAAGAATTCAATGCAAAGCAAAAGAATTTCCTTTTCATGCACTGTTGTTATCCTTGCTCCTTATAGTAACTCTGCACACTCTCCTCAAGGACAATTCTATGGAACAGACAGCGGGAGGGTATCAAGATATCTAAATGAATTGTGCCTGTTTTCCAGGGTAGTATTACCTAGGAGACACTCTACAAACAACAATAATACATACATACAATTATTTGTATTAATATAGCATCTCTGATATGAGTATTTCAGTATTTTACAGCTATCGATGAACAAAGTAGAAGAGGTGACTATATGGTGAATAAATAGTGGCACAGAGGGGAGGGCTTCATTCTGATCTTAACTAGTTTTACCTTGCTACAACTCCATTGTCTCCTATAGAATTTCTACTGGTTTACCGTGGTGTAAGTGGGATCAGATTTCTAGTTCAGAGAAGTTAAGTAACTTGGTCAAGGTGATAAAAGAGTAAGATGCAAAGTGGAGAACAGTGACTTGCAGGGTTCTGACTAATAGTGCTAATAATAATTTCTGTAACACTGGCACTAAAATGAAAATATGCAGTGAAGTATATCTGATTAAAACCCCAAGGTAATGGAAATATTAATATAATTGGAGGAGAAAGAATAGAAGTGGTAAAGTAATGTGGTAGTTCTCTAGGTTAAGACATATTAGCCATATCCATAAACCCAATATTTCCCTTTTGCCTTCTCTGTTCCTTTTAAATTTCATATATATGTCATGTTTTGATAGTGTTGCCCCTTCCTCCAACATTATGTCTCATTCTGACACCAGCATTTCACTGCCAGGCATACCAGATGTGCAGGGCCTTGAGGCTGGTTTTAGGAGAGGAGAAATCAGTGACTGGGAGACCAAGAATATATACATGGTTTACTTACACACATACATCAGTCTTGGAACAGAGGTGGTCAAAAACAGAATGGAAGGCAATGATGTCTTTTAGGAATGCCAGTCCATCACCAATGCCTGGGGTACCAGGAATTGATTTTAATCAGAGATCAAGGCACAAGAGAAATGCACCCATTACTCAGACAGCTTCCTCTGCATGCACATCACAGCTAACAATAACACAGAGAACTCATCTTTTCCAAGATTCAACATTTGCTTACATGGTAAGAAAAGAACTTGGAAGCTTATGGGTAACATCTCCACCAGGGAGTGTCTGCTATAACAATATTTATGTAGATCAGAAGTATTTCCATCTAAAATATTGTGTGGGAAAAGTTATTCATAGATAAGGTTCTATACCATTTGACACACACAGAAATCATCGAAATCCTAAGAGTTTCATCTACGCACTGTCTGATTAGTTGTAAATGTGCAACTTTACATGGGTTTACATTCATGTTTGTCTCCTACAAAAAAAATTCTGTGACTTCTGCCCCCCCATGTTGTGCCCTGCCCACAATTCCCTACCCAATCTGCCTTTTTCTCCCTTCTACGCACATAAACTGCTCCCACAGATTGATACACATCTTCCTGCTCTTACCATCTCTCAAACATTTTCCTTTCACTCTCAATCCCTATCCTTGGATCAAACCAGGATGTACTTGGCCCAGAACTAAGTGGGGACAAAAGAGCTATAGCAGCAGCTAGGCAGGATTGCTTTCTTTAGCTAGACCACTTCTCTCTTCAATAACCCCACAGTACATGTGCTGGGGGATCTGTATATGTGGGGAGAGATGTTATTGAACTCCAAGGCCAGCTCTGTGCTACCATTGACTTCTGTGTGGCTGAATCTCACAATATATAATGTTTTACTTAAAGCTCCAGCACCTGAAGTCAACTGGTTACATTAGAATCACTTCTGTCTTTTCTTATCTTTTCTAAAAGATATTATTTCTAGCCCTGGTGGGAGATAAACTTAAAATTGTGACACAAGGTCATCTTTTAGCCTCATAAAGAAATAAAAAGCACCCAAAATGTATCTCATTTTTAAAACCAATGTCAGGATTTCAAGGGCCCTAACTTGTTTTTTAAATGTTTGGATTTGGTGATACTTATTCCTCAGTGGCAGGGGAATCCCAGCTGGCCTCTCAGGGGAGGATCTGACCCTCCCATGCACACCATCTGCTTCCCCCTCCCTCACACTCTCTCTCTCTGTATTTTTCCTTTTGGCTCTCTCCTATTAATTTTTCCTTGGCCTCTCTGCTTTCTCTCTTCCCCCTTCCCCCCCGGTTGTACTTCCATTTAATTTTTCATTTGTCCCCCCATTTAATTTTTTCCATATTTTCCTTAGCTCTCTTTTGTGCCTGTTTTCTCTGCTTTCTGCCCTCCCCCCAACCAATTCATGTAAAGATGTTTCTGAAGGAACTAGAGCAGAGTTAGCCAATTTCCCCTCTATAACCCTGGTGATTGCTACAAAGGGAAGATAAGTGTCACTGACTTCAGTGAATTCACACTGATTTATATCAGCTGAGGATCTGGCAAAGCACTTGGACAAGCCTTTTCTCCAGGGCTATGTCTAGACTGCAGGCTTCTTTCGGAAGAAGCTTTTCTAGAAGAGAGCTTCTGAAAAACTTCTTCCAAAAGAGAGAGTCCACACTGCCAAAGCGCATCGAAAAAGCGATCTGCTTTTTCCAAAGATAGCATCCACACTGAATGGACGCTATCTCGCATTTAAGCTGTGATTACTATGGATGGAGTGGCCACCAGGGCACCTGTGCTTTTTCCTCTTTCCTCTTCTTTCGAAAGAACTCCCTCTTCCCTGTCCACACACGCCTTTTTCCGAAAGAGCTCTTTCAGAAAAAGGCTTCTTCTTTGTAGAAAGATGTTTACCCATGTCAGAAAAACCCCTTTGTTCTTTCAATTTTTTTTGAAAGAACATGATTGCAGTGTGGAGGTAAGTGAAGTTTTTTTGGAAATCGGCCCTTTTTTGGAAAAAACTCTGTAGTATAGACATAGCCCAGGGCAGTTCAAGCACAAGAAGACTGATCCTCTGCACACTCCTAATCACTTCAAATATGCTCCCTTACATCACTTTCCCCACCAATCTGCAACTCAGCTCAGGCCTCTGTACAATGAAAAAGTGTTGCTAAGGTCTCTGTTGTCTGATACAATCATGTGACATGAGCTAAGGGTACAAGAGGTTAAACGCCATCACATGACACTGTCAATCACCCAGTGATTCCTGCTAAACTCTGCTTGGCTTGATCCCCTACACTTGCGTCATATTGCCAGTCTGCTATTGAGCTTGATCCTTATCTGTCAGGCAACTTTCTAGGTTGCCCCACCTACTCCTCACTCCCCATGGCTAATTATAGGTATCAAATGAACAGCAAAGCAGAATTTACATGATCTGTTCTGTTAATCCTAGGTCTGATCCTGAAATAATTACTTATCAGGGTGGGTATTACACAGAGATACACACACACAAATTCCCATCCACTTTCATGGGATACCTTGTGTGAGTCAGATTTGCAGGGTAGAGCTCCTGGTTTACTTTGCTCTTCAGCTCACTCTTGGAACTAAGCAGTGTAGTAATTAAAAGCATCAGCAGGTGTCAAACCGCCACCTCTTCCCACACTGGGAAAAAATGAAAAGGACTCTAGCGTATTAACAAAAATTAGTAAGAAGTTACAAAATGTATTTGTTGAGGCAATAAGAATGGGTGGTTTTAATTATTCCACTATTAACTAACTCAGGACACATCAGAGCATGATTGACAGAAACTATTTATTCATACCATAAAAGCCTATATTTTGGGGCAGTTTGTATTGATGCCTACAAGTGAGAAGGCAACGTTCTGTCATGCTCAGATACTTCTATGTCTCCTATTACCACAGTTTCCGAGCACCTCACAATCGTTAACATATTTATGTTTATAATGCCCTGTAAGGCATTAATGAGCTATTATCTATTTTTATAATGGAGCACTGAGGTAGAGAGAAGATAAGCTCCGGATCCTCAAAGGTATTTAGACTCCTAAATTCTGTTGACATCCATGGAAAGTTAGGCACCTAAATACCTTTGAGAATCTGGGCCTATGTCAGTTTCCTAAGGTCCCCTAAGGAGTTTGTGACAGAATAGAACATTGAAATGAGACCTGCCAAGTCCCAGACTTGTGATTTCACCACTGGACTAACCTTCCTCTTTGAGTCCAAGTGACTTACTATTAGTATACAGAAAATATTAGGAGAGGCCTGACACTGTGAAGGCTAGATCCTCAACGGTATTTAGGGACCTAATTTCAAAACAGTCATTGGGGCAAAAAATGAGGAATAAAGACCTGTGATTCAGCTCCCCAGGAGGTTGTGTGGAAGATCATAGCTCAAGCCACTGTTCCAATGACTTATTTTACAAAGTAGAACAGATTCTTCAGGAGAGATTCACCCAGAGTCCAGTCATTAGGGCACAAATCCCTGCTGCATAAAAGGCAGAGTGGGGGTTCAGACCTGGTCTCCTACATCCTAGCCAAATGCTCTAAGCACTGGGGAAAGTTTATAAAGGAACACCAGCACCATTTCCTCCTCCTCTCTCTCTCTCTTTTTTTTTTTTTTTTTTTTTAGTGTGAGTAAAGCATAGGGCACCTAACTCCAGGAGAACCTTCTTGGCCATGATTTTGAAGCAGATAGAGGAACCTCCCTCTGGCCCAGACTTAAGAGACTAACTCCCTTTGAGGGGCAGTTTGAATGTTTTTTTTTCTCAGAATGCTGGCTTTTGTGTATTCCATTTCTAGATGCCTAACTCTCCCTATGCCTGGTATAGGGAGCCAGGTATGGATTCCACTAGATGGCAGGGGGCCTAAATGTTAGGTGTTATAGCACTGAGAATAATCCCTTTTTGCAGATCGAGTCCTGAGCATCTCCTCAAGTGCTGCCACAGACAGTGGAAAATGAGGGGTGTGCTGCATCTCACAGGATCAGGCTCTAAGTAAGGCCTAAGTAAGGATCTAATTTATTTTAGGTACCTTGATATCAAGGGCTCCCCAGCTCTACAAAGCTGAGCTCCACTGGGTAACAGTAATTGTTGCACAATTAGGTTTCATATCATTATAGAGAACAACCCAGGGGGACAAAGTGACAAACATTAAAAGGGCAGATTTTGAAAGTATGTGGAAAATGGTGAACAGCAGGCTGAAGGGCAAAGTAAAAAACTTTTAAAACCACAGACTCATCCTGGAGGCTATTCAAGAACATTGTGTTAGAGGCACAGATGGTTCGTGTATCAACGAGCACAAAAACAAAGTAAAATGGTGAGAATAAAACTATGGTTAAGCAGGCTTCATTGAGGCTAAATAGGCATTCTTTAAAGATAGAAATGCAGATAGAACACCTTAGATCAAATCATAACCTATGCCAGGAAAACTCCAGTTTTCAATTCAAAGGCTTAGGAGGAATGTGGTCAGATATTAAGGCAATGAAGGCCTGTAAGTAGATATTGTAGGTATTATTGTAACACTAGCAGGCAGAACTGAACCTGGGCCCTCTGGAGCTTAGTGCACAACTTAAATGATGGCATAGAGAGTACACTTATTAAGTTTGCTGATGATACCAAGCTGGAAGGGGTTGCAAGTGCTTTGGAGAAAAGGTCAGTTGAAAATGATCTGGACAAACTAGAGAAATGGTCTGAGATAAATAGGATGAAGTTTAATAAGGACAAATTCAAAGTATTCCACTTAGGAAGAAACAATCAGTTTCACACATACGGAACTAAAAGTGACTGTCTAGAAAGGAGTACTGCAGAAAGGGATCTAGGAATTATAGTGAACCACAAGCTAAATATATGTCAGCAGTGTCACACTGTTGCACACAAACCCCCCCAAAAAAACCATGATTCTGGGATGCATTAACAGGAGCGTTGTGAGCAAGACATGAGAAGTCATTCTTCTGCTCTACTCTGCGCTGATTAAGCCTCGGTTGGACTATTGTGTTCAGTTCTGGACACCACATTTCAAGAAAGATGTGAAGAAATTGGAGATGGTCCAGAGAAGAGCAACAAAAATGATTAAAGGTCTAGAAAACATGAGCTATGAGGGAAGACTAAAGGAATTGGACTTGTTTAGTGTAGAAAAGAGAAAACTGAAAGGGGAATGATAGCAGTTTGCAAGTATCTAAAAGAGTGTTACAAGGAGGAGGGAGAAAAATTGTTCTCCTTGGCCTCTAATCATAGAACAAGAAGCAATGGGCTTAAATTGCAGCAAGAGAGGAAAAAGGTTGCACATTAGGAAAAAACTTCCTAACTGCCAAGGTAGTTAAACACTGGAATAAATTGCCTAGGGAGGTTGTAGAATCTCTATCACTGGAGATATTTAAGAGCAAGATGGATATACATCTATCAGAGATGATCAAGATGGTACTTGTTTCTGCTGTGAGGGCAGGGGACTGGACTTGATAATCTCTTGAGGTTTCTTCTAGTTCTAGTATTCTATGATTCTATGAGTCTCTACTGCATGAGGTAAAAGCCAGCTGGCTTTCAGCTACAGCTGTATAGCAGATTCATTCTTTCTCTCTGTAAATGGTCTCAGTGCCTCTAGATGGGACAGTATACTACACTCAGAAGGTTTGTGAATTACAATGTCACCCAAAAGCTTGCACCCTGGGTGACCATCTTGAAATTGCTGATTTCCCACTCCTCCTGTTTTGAAAAAAAAATCTGGTATCCAGTCAGGATGAAGAAACATGTGACTTAGATGCCCAATCATACACCATAACAACATAATAGTAAATAGTTGAAGGCATAGGGACAGATTCTGCCCTGGGTTAAGGTAATTTTGTGCTACCAAACTGTCTTTAAAGCTGTCCCAAAGGGGTGACTCAGGATTATGCTGAAATAGCTAATCAGTCTACACCAGTGGTGCGCAATCTTTTTTCAACCGCGACCCCCATATACTCGTGTTTCGAGCCTCAAGATACTTTGAGCAGCATGGTGCAGTGCTTAGATCCGGGTGGCCAGGGACTGGGCCTGGCCGTTGGCAGCCCCGCAATGTGGCGCAATGCTTAGATCCAGGCTGCCGGGGACTGGGCCCAGCTGTTGGCGGCTCCACAGCGTGGTGCAGCACTTAGATCCGGTCGTCCAGGTGCTGGGCCCGGCCATTGGTGGCCCCCCAGGAAGTCATCTGTGACCCCTTGGGGGGTTGCAACCCACAGGTTGCACACCACTGGTCTACACCAGTCTCTGCCATCAATTCTACCACATAGAATTGTTTTATGGGAGCAGGAGTTTGTGGTATTAGAAGAAACCAGGACACAAGTGCCTTGCACTCTGAAATTATTCCCTGGCATAATGCCCCCTCAGGAGTTATTATAAGCTGGTAGAATTTAAAGGAACCCTGCCTCTCCTGTACTTTATGTGAGGATCAATGGACTTCCAGGAAGCCTCAAGACTGTGGGAGGATCCACCCGATGTGTAACGGATGTGGGTTACAGAGGCACCCTCTCTCTTTCTGCTCTCCTCCCTTCCCCTCCCCATCTTGATGGGACAGAACACCATATCCAGCAGGCATGTGGGTTACAATAGTATGTGCTGTAATAAAGATACTGACGAGTAACAAAGATAGAGATTTCAAGTGCTACTTAAATGAAATTGTCTGCTGTAGTGCCTGCTGCAGAGCCAATACCTTGAAATGGAAACTACAGTGAAGGACAAGCGAGCCAGACTGGTATAATTTTTGGTAGTGCCCAGAATGGGTCCAAGCAGAACTGTCCGGTCCATTGGCCAGACCATGACAACCACAATAGGCCCTAAAGGGGACCTGGCACTTCAGGGGAACACTGGGATCAGGGTGGCCTGAGGGATGAATGGGGGCCTGGCACCAGCAGCAGCAAGTGACCCCACTCTGCTGGCTCCTCATGTCACTTGGGAGAGGGAAGGCAGGGCAACGGCAAAGCAGAGGCAGGAGGAGGCAGGGAAGGGATTTGGGGGAAGAGGTAGAGTGTGGGCAGGGCAGAGTGGAGCAGGGCAGGGCAGGCTGAGTGGCCTGGGGTCAGATCACTTGCTGCTGCCAGTGCCAGACCCTTTGGTAACCTCCCAGGCCACCCTGAATCCCATGGCCCTGTGAAACACAGGAATCCACAAAAGAGCTCTGAAAATATTAGGCCAAACATTGGAGGTGGAACCAGGCCCACTTTCCTGAATATTGGTGGAGCACGGGCACCATGCGCCTATTAACTTGCCGCCTGTGGTGAAGGAGGCTTATTGATAGTTCAGATGGTGACCCCAAACTGCAGAGATTTATTTAAGCTCCCTGAACCTGATGGTTCTGCATGATTTGGATGAAAATCTCATAAGTATCAGATAGCTGGTAATTTGCACTGCAGTCAGGGCTGATGATATCAGAAGAAAGCCTTTCTCACCGATTTTCAGCACTTGATATGTTTCTGGTCCTTGCTGGAACCAAGAAGTCAAGAGCAAAAAATGGTTTAAAAATGTCACCCATATATTTTCACAAATGGAAGCATCCCAACCTCATCTATACAGAAATCTCTGCCAGGAGGTGATGGGGACTAATGCACCTTGTAACACTCTTCTAAAAAGGAGACCTGCTGAGAAGGAGATGGCTCGTCACAGAACAGATACTGAGGGAAAGTGGGGGTAGAGCAGCTGCAGTGACACAACTTCAAAGATTAATGGAAGAAAATTTATCGTGGGATGGGAAGTGGAGGGATTCTATAAGATAGAGGGAGCTACGGTCTGCTGAAGATGCAAAATGGGCACCCAAAAAAGTTTTCGCTAATATGGGCATGCTTTGGATAAACACTTGACATTCCAGACTTCATATACTCTTGTGTACTTTATAATCATCATATCCACAGGGGGAAAAAATCTTCCAGAACCTCTTAAAATCTTCAGTGTGAAGGACTTTAGCTATGAACTCTACTGAGAAGAGAAATGGGGTGGACTTTCAGCATCACCACCAAAAAGAAATTCTACATTTTCAGTGTATAACATTGATTTTTTTTCCTGGCAAAAAAAAGGAGACACTGCCTGGCACTAATAAGCCATGGCACATGCATGCACATGCAGTGTTATACGTGACTACTACTCTCCTACGACTTTATAAGAACCTTAGATGCTTCAGTTTGATTAGCACATTGAAAAGACATATACTTTACCTGCAGAAAGGCAGGCTATGAGGATTTGTTAAAATTTATAAAAGGAAGACACCGTGAAAGGATTATTTCAGTTACAGTAACTAATACATTCTATTAATGTAACAAGGACAACGACAACAAAAATTAGGCCTCTTGCGGAATTAGAACAATTGTGCTTGATTCTCTCTGAATATGTATAGTTATGTATATGAACATATGTGAATAATATATATTTATAGAAACATATTCATAAATACTCATGTACATATGAACACACATACACATAGAAATATATCATCTCAGTAGAATGTGTTATATAGAGGGCTACTGCACATCTTTATTTAAAATACGTAGGATGCCAAGACAGAAAAGTACAGAAAAAGATATACATATTGTTTTTGAAGCTGAAGCATGAATATGGTTGTAATTTTAATGTTTCTTGCTGGAAAAAGGTCATCTTTGGCGAGGTCGGGTTTTTCTTAAGGTCATTTCACATTGAGATATCTGCCTGCTTTTGACATTTCATCTAGAAGAGGCACAACTATTCTGACACATGAAATGGGTTCTTTACAAACCCAATGGCTATTTCTATCAACATCTGTTATTGTTACACAAAAGGGGAATATGCATTGATTGCAAACAAGGCTTCACATTTTTTGTGGAGAAAAAAAAATATATATATTACTTAAAGGGACAGCAATGTCCATCTGAAGTAGCAGCAAAAGAAAACACTGAACCATGAAAGACTGAAAAAATAACCCCAGATATGTTTTTTTCTTACAAATAGAGAAAAAGAGAGAGAAAATTAAATGGCTTTTGGTAAATTGTAACACTCCCCTCTAAAAAGCACCAGTTATTTACTAATAATTTCTGTGATGTTTGAGTGTGAAATACCCCTCTCTTCAGTGGATTTAATCTGTTAATCTGCACAGCACCAGAATTTTGCTTTTCTCTTGATTTCCAAATAGTTAATTTTCACCTTGGCCAGCCCTGGGTAGTTCTTGTAAGTATTCAGCTGAATACTTGATAGTTTGAATTTTCTATCTGAGCTTTGTGACTGGTCACATGGCATTATTTCTGTTTGCTGATTAGATGATCTATTCTTTGTAACTACTGCTTTCTCCCCAAATGAATTTTGTTTTGTCAGGAAACAGATTTTGTTTTCTGATTGCATTCATCTTGGCTATGACCCAAATCTGCTGTTTGTGAATGTTTGTAGGAATATACCAGTGTTCGGGAGCAATGACTAATAAAGGATACGAACAGGCTAAATTGAAACCTAATTTATTAATCAGGCAAACTTTAAATGAACAGGGTTTTTTGCCCTAACTACCTTGATTAGCCCACTTTCTCCAGGAGAACTGATAAACTCCGTGACTGGAGTCACAATGCTTCCAACTATGCTTAACATGTCATATAAAAGTTCTCTGCAAAATGAGGATGTATGTATGATAGACATCCACAGGGAACTACAGGTGCTGTTATTCTGGACAGGTGCCATATGTCCATAGGGCATTAAAGAGGTTACTATCCAGGTGTACAAGCAGTACTGTTGGAACATGTTCTGTATTTCTTCCAGACTTTGGCCTCAAATAAATGCCTTTAACATCATTTATTAACATGTCACAATGAGATTTATTTAATGCACTGGGATCGAGAGCATGTCAGCTCTGTGGATGACAGTAAAATACTTCATCAGCCTCAGACAGAGCCACAAGAAAACATGACTGCCGGGCTCCCTTGCCCCCCATAGTTTGAAAACAGTTCTTAAATGTTCTCAGCTTATGTGCCAGTTGATAACAGTAAAAACACAAGTACTCCAGGGCACTGTAGTGTTGCATTTGATTATAAAATAATGCTTGGGATCTCTATGCACTAAAATAGGAGTTTCAAACTCCTGGACCACTGGCCAAACCCAGCCGGAGCGATTGTAGCTGGGACTCTTAGCAGACCCAGTGGGGGGATCTGTCCATTACAAGCCCACAAGCCTTGCCCCTCACCACCATTGCCCCGTCCTCTCCCCCCATGGCATTGCATCCCTGAGCATGCTGCTTTGGGGGTTGCCAGGGGGGTGGGGCCTAATGCCTTGGAGTGGCAGTAGTTGTGCCCTCCCACACTTCCCACAGCAGCAGGAGCTGCAGGGGAAGTGGAGTGCAGAAGAGCGAGTTCTTCCCCACAGTGTGTTCTGCTTCCCCTGCAGCTCTTGCCTCCATTGCAAGTGTGGAGGTGAGGGGTCACAACTGCTGCCACCGGATGGCACTAAGTCCCACACAGTGATCCCCAAAGTTGCATTCTTGGGGGGATAGGGTGCCATGGGGGGGGGGAGAGGGTGGGGTGATGGCAGGAAGGGTTGGAGTTTGTGGGTCAGTAACAGACAGGACCCCATAGACCACTGGAAGTCCTGGGCTGGATTGCACATTCTGGCTGGGATTGGCCTATGGGCTAGGAATTTGTAACCCCTGCACTAAAATAATGTGAAGAAAGCATTAAAGCATTGTAACTGTCATATGAAATGTGTGGCCCTCTCTTAAATAGTTCTCTTAAATAATTCTACTGCTGCATAATGGTACAAATGAACAATATTACTGCACTGCAATGATAAAATAAATATTCTCCCCCATCACCAGTCTGGTAAGATTGCCTGATTGATAAAAATAAGTCCAGTTAAATCAGGGAACTGAATTCTGCTCTGGCTTATTCGGGTCTAAATCTGGAGTAACTCCAGTTAAGTGAAAGGTATTCCATGAGTATAAAACAATGAAATATATGAGGAGAATCAAGCCTTAACAGAAAAGTCAAATCACGGGTTATATTCAATAGCCAGTGCTTGTGACGAATAGCAAGAGTGAGCATTTCAACAGTCAGATTGTATGCAGCGCTGTTGTAGCTGTATCAGTCCTAGAATGTTAGAGACAGAAGATGGGTGAGGTAATACCTTTTATTGGACCAACTTCTGATGGTAATAGAGAAAGCAGAATTTGGTCCAATAAAAGACCTTACCCCCTTTCTCTATCTAACAGATTGCGAGGGGCCCTGAAAAGGGGTATGCATGGATCTAGAAGAAGACCTTGCCTCTCTCCTCTGCAAGACTGCACAAAGGCCTCCCACAAGAAATATCTCCATTCTCCCTGGGGAGCCTGGAACTGCAGTCCTTTGTATTGTAACTAGGAGTAGACTGGCTCACAATGTTTTAGATGCTGAAAACATTTTGACCTATCTGATAAACCTGATAGTTTTGTGGGGCTGGACATAATAATCATGCTTGACCAGGAAAAAAGAAAGCCCTTTTACTAGGACTGTGTTGTCTGTTTCTTGGAAAAGTAAGCAGAAACACACACACACTAGCTTTGTAGGACGAAGGGTGAATTTGTAAGTTCGGCTTTGAGACACACAGAAGGGAATGTGCTAATCCCCGCTACCATTTCCTTGTTCTCCCACACTGACCACCAGAGACCAGCATTTGTAGAAAGGGATTTTGAAATAGAATCATAGAATCATAGAACCATAGAGCTGGAAGAGACCTCAGAAGGTCATCAAGTCCAACCCCCTGCTCTAGGCAGGACCAATCCCAACTAAATCAACCCAGCCAGGGCTTGGTCAAGCCGAGACTTAAACACCTCCAGGGATGGAGATTCCACTACTTCCCTAGGTAACCCATTCCAGTGCTTCACTACCCTCCTCCTGGACCTCTCCCACCACAACTTGAGACCATTGCTCCTTGTTCTGCCATCTGTCACTACTGAGAACAGCCTCTCTCCATCCTCTTTGGAACCTCCCTTCAGGAAGTTGAAGGCTGCTATCAAATCCCCCCTCACTCTTCACTTCTGCAGACTAAACAGACCCAACTCCCTCAGCCTCTCCTCATAAGTCATATGCTCCAGCCCCCTAATCATTTTGGTTGCCCTCCGCTGGACCCTCTCCAATGCGTCCACATCCTTTTTGTAGTGGGGGGCCCAGAACTGGACACAATACTCCAGATGTGGCCTCACCAGAGCCAAATAAAGGGGAATAATGACATCTCTGGATCTGCTGGCAATGCTCCTCTTAATGCAACCTAATATGCCATTAGCCTTCTTGGCTACAAGGGCACACTGTTGACTCATATCCAGCTTCTCATCCACTGTAACCCCAGGTCCTTTTCTGCAGAACTACTACTTAACTGGTTGGTCCCCAGCTTGTAACTGTGCTTGGGATTCTTCCGTCCCAAGTGCAGGACTCTACACTTGTCCTTGTTGAACGTCATCAGATTTCTTGTGGCCCAATCCTCCAATTTGTCTAAGTCACTCTGGACCCTATCTCTGCCCTCAAGCGTATCTACCTCTCCCCTAGCTTAGTGTCATCCACAAACTTGCTGAGGTGCAATCCATCCCCTCATCCAGGTCATTAATAAAGATATTGAACAAAACCGGTCCTAGAACCAGACCTTGGGGCACTCCGCTAGAAACCGACCGCCAACCTGAAATCGAGCTGTTGATCATTACCCGCTGGGCCCGGCCTTCTAGCCATCTTTCTATCCATCTTACTGTCCATTTATCCAATCCGCATTCCCTTAACTTGCTGGCAAGAATATTGTGGGAGACCGTATCAAAAGCCTTGCTAAAGTCAAGGTATATCATATCCACTGACTCTCCCATGTCCACAGAGCCAGTTACCTCATCATAGAAGCTGATCAGATTGTCAGGCACGACTTGCCCTTTGTGAATCCATGCTGACTATTCCTAATCACTTTCCTCTCTTCCAAGTGCCTCAAAATGGATTCCTTAAGGATCCCTTCCATGATTTTTCCAGGAACCGAGGTAAGACTGACCGGCCTATAGTTCCCTGGATCGTCCTTCTTCCCTTTTTGAAGATGGGCACTACATTTGCCTTTTCCCAATCATCTGGGATTTCTCGATCTCCACAACTTTTCAAAGATAATGGCCAAAGGCTCCTCAATGACATTTGCCAACTCCTCAGTACCCTCGGATGCATTAAGTCCGGACCCATGGATTTGTGTCGTTTAGCTTTTCTAAATAGTTCCTAACCTGTTCTTTACCCACCATGGGCTGTCCATCTTCATCCCATCTTGAGTCACTTAGCGCAGAAGTCCAGGAGCTGACCTTGTCCGTGAATACAGAGGCAAAGAAAGCATTGAGTACTTCAGCTTTCCCACATCATCTGTCACTAGGTTACCTCCTTCATCCAGTAGGGGCCCACCCTCTCTGATCACCTTCTTCTTGTTAACATGCCTGTAGAAACCTTCTTGTTATCCTTCACATCCTTAGCCAGTCGCAATTCCATTTGCGCTTTCGCCTTCCTGATAACCCCCCGGCATTCTCGAGCTATACATTTAAACCCCTCCCTGGTCATTTGTCCAAGTTTCCACCTTTTGTAAGCTTCCTTTTTGTGCTTAAGTTCACCAAGGATTTCCCCTGTAAGCCAATCCGGTCTCCTACCATGTTTGCCTCTCTTGCTTCGCGTCGGGATGGTTTCTTTCTGTGCCTTCAATAAGGCTTCTTTAAAATACTGCCAGCTGTCCTGGACTCCTTTCCCCTTCATGTTAGCATCCCAGGGATTCTGCCCATCAGATCTCTGAGGAGTCAAAATCTGCTTTTTGAAGTCCAAGGTGTGTATTTTACTACTCTCTTTTCTTCCTTTGGTCAGGATCCTGAAATCTACCATCTCATGATCACTGCTTCCCAGGTTGTCACCTACCTCCACTTCCCCTATTAGTTCCTCCCTGTTTGTGAGCAGAAGGTCAAGCTGCGCACGGCCCCTGGTCGGATCCTTTAGCACTTGTGTCAAGAAGTTATCCCCAACATTCTCCAAAAACTTCCTGGATTGCCTGTGTACTGCCGTATTGGTTTCCCAACAGATGTCAGGGTGCTTAAAGTCCCCATGAGAACCAGGGCCTGCGATCCGAAGCTTCTCTCAGTTGTCGAAGAAAGCCTCAACTACCTCATCCACCTGATTCGGTGGCCTGTAGCAGACACCAACCACAACATCACTGCTGTTGTTTGCTCCTTTAAACTTAACCCATAGACTCTCAACAGGTTTTCTCCTCTTTATACTGGAGTTCAGAGCTATCATAGTGCTCTCTTACATATAGTGCAACTCCTCCTCCTTTTATCCCCTGCCTGTTCTTCCTGAACAGTCTATACCCTTCCATGACAGCGCTCCGGTCATGCGAGTCATCCCACCAAGTCTCTGTTATCCCAATTAAATCATATTTCTCGGACTGGGCCAGGGCCTCCAGTTCTTCCTGTTTGTTGCCCAGGCTTCTCGCATTAGTGTACAAACACCTCAGGTAACCAGTTGATCGCCCTATCTTCTCCATTCGAAACAGGGGTCCTCCTTTCTTGCTCGTTCCTCTCTGCATTTCTTCCCAGTATCTGACTTTCCCACTCCTCTCAGGGTTTTGGTCACCGTCCCCTGACGAACCTAGTTTAAAGCCCTCCTCACTAGGTTTGCAAGCCTGCCCGCAAAGATGCTCCTTCCTCTCTTGGTTAGGTGGATCCCATCTCTTCCTAACAATCCTCGTTCCCGGAACAGAGTCCCATGGTCGAAGAAACCAAAGCCCTCTCTGCGACACCACCTGCGCAACCACGCATTTCGTCCTCAATTCGACGATCCCTGCCCAGTCCTTTCCCTTCAACAGGGAGGATGGATGAGAACACCACTTGCGCTCCGAGTTCTTGGATCCTTCTTCCCAGCGCTACATAATCCGCAGTAACGGTCATTCTTGGCCGTATCGTTAGTTCCCACGTGGAGAAGCAGGAAGGGTAGTGATCCAAAGGTTTGATCAGTTTGGTAAGCCTCTCAGTCACATCCTGAATGCGAGCTCGGTAAGCAGCATACCTCTCGAGATTCCAGGTCCGGACTGCAGAGGGATGGCTCAGTCCCTCTTAGGAGGAGTCCCCGACCACCACCACCCGTCGTTTTCTTTTGGGGTGGTGGCCGTGGAACCCCCATCCCTAGGACTACGCATCCCATGCCTTCCAGTAGATGGTGTTCCCTTCCGGTTTCTTCCTTGTGAGATCCCTTCCAAAGCATTCAGCACTGCAGAGCCTGTGGAGAGAGCCTGAAAGCGATTACTTACCTCTATAGGTAAGTTATTTCAAAATAGGTAAGTTATTTCAACTATTTTGAAATAGTTATTTCAAAATAGCTTATTTCAAAATAATGCATCTACACAGAAAATGCATTTTGAAATAGCATTTTGCTATTTTGAAATAGCGCGTCCACACTGAGTGAACTCTGAATTGCATTTAAGGCTGGCTGGAACCAGTTCCGGCAGGGCACCAGGTCAGGACTTACAAAACAACAACCTGACATGTTTGTTTTAAATTCTGATTTGTTTTTCAGAAAAGTTCCAACCTAAGAGGAATATTTCTCATTTTTGATGAAAATTCCTACTGTTTTGCAGAGTCATCGTAAGAGAAGTTATTACAGCTAACATGTCCTGGTCCTGCATATCGTGTCCTGAATATTGAAAACACCACCAGGGCCGGCCTTAGGCCGATTCACCCAATTCCCATGAATGGGGCCCCGGCGCCTAAAGGGGCTCCACGCCCTGAACCTGGAAACGTGCCGGGCACCATGGGAGGCGAGTTAATATTCAGAGCCGGGGGCCCTGCTCCAGCAATATGTGGAGCTGGGTCTCTCCCCTGGCTCTGCCTGGAGCGGGCCCCGGCCCCCACCTGCCGGCCCCCCCGCATGTTCTCCCACACTGCCCCCAGAGTGTCCCTCTCAGCCCCGGACTGTCCCCGCCGTGCGCAGCTTTCAGTGTGGCTCCCCTTCGCCTGCTGCTGCTGCCATGCACAGCATTTGCAGGTGAGCGGTGAGACGCCCGGGTATGACGTGATGTCATGGCCTGGGACTTTAAAACTCTTCGGTGCCACATTGTATCGTGCGGCCTAGTTCCAGGTTCAGAGTCCGGGACCCGAGCGCAGACTCCAGCCCCGCAAAGTAGAAGGCAGAAGGTAGGGGAGGGTTGGGAGAGGAAGGGGCTTGTGCGGAGGGGAAGGGGTGGGAGAGGAAGGGGCTTGTGCGGAGGTGGAGGGGGATGAAAGAGGAAGGCACCAAGAGACAAGGGTGGAGGAGAGACAAATGCCAGGGAGCCAAGCGCAGACAATGAGGAAAAGGGCAGGAGGGGAGGTGTCAGTGGGAGGGGGGACAGGGTGATGCTGGAAGAGAAGAGAAGAGGGGAAGGGCATTTGGGGCTAGAGAGGGGAGAGGGAAGTTCTGGGAGAAGGCTTGAAAGAAGGGGTGGGCATGAGAAAGGTGGGGATGGAGCAAGTCATGTGTGAGGGCACAGAGGGGCAGGAGGAATGGGGCAGAGAGTGGTGAGGGGTGGGCATCAGGGAAAAAGAGGGCAAAGGGGCAGGGGCAGTAAGGAAGGGGAGGCACCAGGAGGGTGCAGGGCTAAGGGAAGGTGCAGGTGCCAGGGATTCTGGGGTGAAGCAGAAGGGCAGACACCTGCAGGGAGGGACCAGCACCAGAGGAGAGAGGCAGGGCAGGTGTGTAGAGGAGGTGTTAGAAGAGGGGATGAGGAGGGTAGCTCACCTGATCAGAGTGGGGCTACTGGAGGAGAGGGCACAGGGGGGAGAGAAGGGCTGGTGGAGGGGGGCAGGTCGCAGGAGGGCTGAGGGCAGTGAGAAGGGCAGGAGTCAGAACAGCAGAGGAGGGTGAGGAGTTGTGGGGCAGTAGGCACCAGGGGAGCTGATGGAGCAAGGGGAGGAGACATGGCAGCAGAGAGAAAAGGTAAAGGTTTATAAAATATTTATTAATAACTTGGGTGCCACAGTGGCACATCCAAACAAGCCACATGAACTCAGTACTGGTGCACAACACAAAATCCATTCTGCTCATGGGAGGAAACTCTTAGGCTATGTCTACACTGGCGGCTTCTTGCACAAGAACATCTTGCGCAAGGGTTCTTGTGCAAGAAGTCTTGCACAAGAACACATCCACACTGTGCTTTTGCGCAAGAGCATCCATGGCAGTGTGGACGCTCTCTTGTGCAAGAAAGCTCCAATGGCCATTTTAGCCATAGGGTTTTCTTGCGCAAGAAATCCCTGCCGAACATCCACACGGCCCTCTTGCGCAAGAGAGCTTACAGCTGTTAGAAAAAGAGCGTAGCTCTTGCGCAAGACACCCTCTCTTACTACGCCATACTGTAAATTTCCTTGCACAAGAGCAGGCGGGCAGTGTGGCTGCTCTGTGGGTTCTTGCGCAAGAACGGCTGTACTTGCGCAAGAAGCCGTGAGTGTAGACATAGCCTTAGAGGGAACACTTCTCCTAGCCTCTCTGCCCCCAAGTTAATGTCACATACATTGGGTTAATGCAATTGCAGGATAGTTGCATGAGGGGGGGTTTGTTGGGGGCCAAACTAATCCCTGTTGGTAGGAGGATGGTGGGAAAATTCCTTCGAGAGGAGTGACATGACACCTTTTACTTCTGGTCATGTGTCCATCTTTCCCCGAACGTGTTACCTCCAGAGGCCTGGTTAACAGGGGTCAGGGAGTGTGGCTAATGGGAGTTGGGGCGTGGTTAACGGGAGTCAGGGTGTGTGGCTAATGGGGGTCGGGGCATGGATAACAGGGGTCGGGGGTGTGGCTAATGGGGCACCACCAAAAATTATACAAATCTGCTGCCCCTGCCGGCTCTGGAGGAGGAGTGTGTCGGCTGCCTGCGCCGCAGGAGGTGTGAGTTTAGTACAGGGTTTTCCTGCACCGTGTGTGTGTGTGTTGGTGGGGGATTTTTGTGCCTTTTTTTCCTTTTTTTTGCTCAACCAAAATTGCTGCGGGGCCCCTTCGAAATTGTTCGAATTGGGCCCCGCACTTCCTAAAGCCAGCCCTGCTCCCTGGTCTGCCCCACTGGGGGCTTGTGCCTCATTTCTCCCTCACGTCCTTCCACTTACCCCTCCCTAACCCCCCTTCCTGATGTCAAATAAAATACATGTATTTTCATGAACACAAACTCTCCTTATTTAACAAAACTGGGGGCTAGGGAATGAAACTCTGGTGAGACTGGGGAAAGGAGGTGGGAGGGGAGAAGAGAGGGTGGGAGAGGGGAGGGGAAACCTGGGAGGATGGAGCTGGAAGGGGAAGCAAGGGAATAAGGGGAAGGGGAAGCTCAGGGCTCAGGGGTGGGGGTCTCGCCGGACCAACTTGATTTTCATGTGAACCTGCTCCTGGGTTCGCATGCAGCCTTTGGTGGCCAGGCTGGCAGCTATCCTGCCATAGACGGCCACGTTCCTCCATCTAGTGCGGAGATCATGGACGTTGGGGGCATCCCCCCCAAACCTGAATAAGGTCCATGATCTCCACCCTGGACCAGCAAGGCGCCCGCCTTCCCCAGGCCCTAACAGGCTCCTGGGAGCTGGCAGACTGCTCCTGGGGAGCAGTGGAGGGCTGGCTGCCAGTGGCTTGCTGGCTCATGTTTTGGGGCCACTGGGTCAGGGGCAGTGACTGCTGGCTCTGGGCTGGCAGGCTTGGAGCTGGCACAGGCACTGTGGCCAGAGTCTACCCCATTAAAGGCTCTGGGGAGGCGAGGAGGGAGTGGAGTGTTCTAGGTTGAGGCTGGAGTGGCCACCAGGGCTCCGTGGGAAGGCTGGAGGCCCCCTATTTCGAAATAAGTGTCTACACAGCACTTATTTCAAAATAGCTATTTTGAATTTGGCATTATTCCTCATGGAATGAGGTTTAGCAAATTCAAAATAAGCGCTCCGCTATTTCAAATTTATTTCGAAATAGCGGTTTGGCTGTGTAGACGCTAGGAAAGTTATTTCGAAATAAGGGCTGTTATTTTGAAATAACTTTGCTGTGTAGACATACCCTAAAATGGATAAGAGCCACAAACTGGGAGGATGTGAAGAGGAAGGGATAGTCTAACTAAGAACATCACTACTTTAGAGAGGGTTGTTGGAGCTGGGTAGGTGGAGAATGTATCCTGCGTAAGAAGGCATTTGGTAGCCTAAAGCAGAGTCACTTGTACTAGGAAGGAGAGTATTTGCAGTTATTTAAGTGAAGGTATATAGGAGGAGAAGAAAATGGCTGAGGTGAATGAATTTATATTGAGAAGTGATGTTGTCCATGTCTATACCATAGCATTCTGGTCTACGTTGAAAGGCTTTTAGCTCATACAGTACTGGTTCATGTCTTAAGCTCCAGAAGTTACAGGTTCAATTCTATCCTCAGATGATCAGTTTCTTACTGGGGTTGTACATTGTCTAATCCTGAATAACTCAACAGCATTCAGTGCCTGCTGAGTCCCACATATAGAACAGGGTCTTCAGAATTGTTATCCCTTGTTTTCAGATGAATTTCAGAACAGCCTTTTTTATGGCTAACTGCAGAAACAACAACTCCTCTTCTAGAGGCTCTAGGGTTGGTGCCTACTACAAACACTATTGACAAAAGGTGGGAGAATGGAAGTATTATTATTTCCATTTATTTTATAGATGGAGAACTGAAACACAGAGAAATTATACTTGTTGCCCAAAATTACACAGGAAGTATGTAACAGAGTTAAAGGATTCATAGTCATAGAGTATAAGGCCAGAAGGAAGCACCAGATCATTTGCTCTGAACTTGCCTACCATTGGCCACCAACACCATATATCCCCTACATTCTTACCTCAGCCATACAGTCCCTGCATTTTACCCCAGCATGGAAATGAGACCAAAATAAATGAGACCCAAGAAGACTAGATTATGTGCCACAAGTAGACAATAGGAAGAATCAAGGTTCACTGGTGCTTGAACCCCCTGCAATGGGACAGAAATAATTACATGCACAAGGGCAGAATTTTGGGAGGGTGGGGGGGCAGCAGCCATGTGCTCCAGGCTTGCTTCTCATCTGGTTCCCCAGACGCTAAGGGAGTTAGGGGAAAGTTCTTGTATGCCTCTCACACCTGGTCAGTGAAGGGAGCTCACC
The DNA here is from genome assembly GCA_019425775.1 of Rafetus swinhoei. Taxonomy (NCBI): domain Eukaryota; kingdom Metazoa; phylum Chordata; order Testudines; family Trionychidae; genus Rafetus; species Rafetus swinhoei. The sequence goes on from CM033446.1 coordinate 109,628,492, forward strand.
ATCCAGATGTGAGAGGCATGCACAGAATGCAAATACTTTCCCTTCACTCCTTTAGCATCTGGGGAATGGGATGAAAAGCAAGCCATGTCCCAGGGGAGCACAGCTGCTATCTCCCCCACCCTCCCAAAATTCCGCCCTTGGTGGTCCACCCGGCCTTGTTTCCATCCCTGGGCATCCCTGATGCTTCAGGGGAAGGACATTAATAATAATAAAAAAAACTTCTCTGAAAATATGGGGTGGGGGGTGGGGGAGAGAAGAAATTCCTTCCTGACCCTCACCAGTGGCAGAAGGAAACCCTGAAGCATGAGGGTATTTGGAACATAAGATATAAACAAGAAAGAGCAATTCCCCACCTTCCCAAGCCACTCAGCCATACAACTGTACTTCTACATTTGCCTTACTCTGTTAAGATGAACTAAATTATTTATTCCCACAAATCCCATGAAAAAGCTTTTCCTGGACCAGTCTACTGAGCTACTGTCCAGTGCTTATTTTCTGGGCCAAACGCTTAGCTAATGAACTTATGGCTCTCAACAACCCTTGAGCCTACTGGTCTGTATAAAATGTGCCCTAAATCACTGATACCCCAATTCACTCAAAACCTAATATTTAGAAATTGTTTTCATTCACTATCATATCAAAGTCAGATGAAGTAGTAATACAAAGTGTCTATGAGTCCTTTTAGAACTAGGCCAAAGTTTCTGGGTTTGACCCATAAACTGTGTGGCTCATCACAAATGCTCAATATTACTTGCTATTTAACAGTGTATTTCCTTTATTGCTCAGAAAAGGTAAGGCTTTACATTAGACACTTGTGCAGTCTCACAGTTTTGAAGCCATACTGGTATGATAAACACTAAAGGGTCAGGTATGCCTAATTTTTGGCTTCTCTCTATCCCCATATGTTTTCAAAAGCCCTATGAATATATTAATGAAGCACTTAAGGGCATATAGGTTTTGAATATAATTTTACCTAGACAACATTTTACTAAGCTATCAAAATCCAGCCTCTTTTAGAGAAAACAGAGACTATCTATTACACCTCTTAGGGCTATCACCTCTTCTTCATTAATGTATTCCGGTCGTTGCTCCTACTAATGTATATATATTTTTATCTCTCTCTTTCATTACAGCTATGAGAGTGCACCATAACAAACCACCTCTGGCACCTCATCTTCAATCAAGAGAGGAATGACTATTCTCCAGAGTCCATAGCTCCACATTATTAACATTCTAGCCCCGCGTATCTGCACCTAACCTTACGTTATTTCTTGTTTATGTGAAGGAGCCTTTCCTCTTTCCACTATTTTTCATAAAGCAAAGGGAAAAAAAGATAAAATCATACTGCTGATTTTTTTCATATGTAGGAAAAAAGGTTTTTTTGTGTTTAGATGCACCAAACAAGGTCATTCATATACTCTATAGGAAATGGGCCCAATTCCCTTCAGGTGTAAATCAACAGTTTACACCTGTTTACACCAGGAAATAATTTGGACCTCTATATTTAGCTACATTATTTAGTTTTATATATATATATACATATATATATGGTTATATTATTTACCTAAAAGCACTTCTTCCTGGCCCTATTTTTGCTGCTATATCCCAATGCTATACAGAGTTGGGAGTGCAAGGAAGAATGATGAATCTCTCTCTCTCTCACAGCCAGCTACAGACCTAGCATTAATGAAAGCCAATGTAAAGTCCCCACCTGTTGTTAAATGGCCATTACCCTTTAATAAAACATCATTCACAGGTCATTGGTAGAGCTGGGTGAAATGTTAGCAAGAAAGCCTAAGATTAACCAACAAAACCCTAGACAAACAACATTTGTCTGATTTAGTCTTTTCATCACAAACCTGAAACTCAGGGTGGGTTCATTAAAATGTTTGCAAGTTTCCTCCCAACTGCTCAAACGTATGGCTGCTTAGAGCTATCCTAAGAATTAGGCTGCTGTGCATTCTTTTTAAATCAGTGGCAACTGGCCATGACTTTTTAGTGTGAGCTACTATGTTCACAAGCTTTCCAAGTTAGGCAAAACAAGTTTCCTTATCCTTAGTTATCTTTACCTCCCTCTCAGGATACCTGCACCTTTTGCCTAGTGTTGGGTCGTGAATTTTCTTAAGCCCTTTTATTTAAAAAAATATGCACCAAGGGGAAAAAACCCGTAGTTTTTTTGAGCTAGTTCAGAGTTGAGCTAAAAGTTTCCACATTTTTTTCACAATGAACTCATAATAAAAATGTGTTTCAGTGTTTTGAATAACCTTGTTCACATTCTCAGAAATAAGTTATGATTTCTTCTTAAGGTTTTAATGTTTAGGTTAGAGGTTCATCAAAAGTCAAGTCCCACCAGCGAGAGGCCCAGAAACATCCTTTTCATGTTGTATATGTTTTCTTTATGGGTGAAAGATAGGAACCTTCATGGTAGCTAGGGTGAATTTTATCTGCCGATATGTCTCTGTGGCCAGAGGCTGGCTGATTCATTTCTTTAGTAATAATGGCTTATTTATGGTTACTGAATCATGCAAAAAATGTAATTCTAGTTATTTTTGACATATTGTTTTCCATTCCTGGCATTACTACTGAATTGCATAAACCATGTTAGCAAATCTACATATCCAGGAAACCTGTCTTGTTCTAGCTATAATAAGCAATATTATGCAGTAACTAGTGTTGCACTTGTTCACAGATCTTCTACCAATGAGAACTGGGTCAGTGTGTATTCCAAAAATAAATCAATACTATTTTTATTATATTAATTCAGTTTTGTATTGACTCAGTCAGACGTCAAGTGAAGTATCAAATATGATTCAAGTCTCCAGGGACATTACTCTTCCTGTGAATTTCACCTTCCCAGCTTTTCACCATAAAAAATAACTTTTCTTCTTCTGTACCTTCTCACAAACAGGCAATTTCTTATTGTGAGGCCTAGATTAAATGTTTAGGTCCAGCTCCCAACACATAAGTACATGCCCATGTACATGCACATATACACACACTATAATTAGCCCCCTTGTTGCTACACTTAACAAAAATGTGACTGGACCATAGAGAGTGAATTTTTCTTTTACATCTAGAGATTTTCCTTCCAAGTCAGGAGTAAGATATTCTGATAAGGTAATGTGGCTAACTATGATTCCCCACTGTTTCTTATGCTGTATCTATTTTACTGAGAAAAAATATTTTTTCTGGGGGTGTCAATTTGTTCCATTTCTTTGGCACTAAAGTACAGTGCAGAGGCAGATCTCATAATATCCAGGATTGAGGTTGTGTCTCTGAAGGTTCTGCCTGTTTTCACTCTGGCTACCAGGAAAGTTCCTATCTTTAACCCATAATGAAAACATATATCATATAAACACGTTTTTATTATATATTCATTTTATAATAAAACATGATTGGAGAACTTCAAGCTAAATTTTTTTGGAACCTGGACTCCTTAATTCCATTCATCTAAAGAAGTGGGTTGTGCCTACGAAAGCTCATGATATCATTTATATTTTTTGTTAGTCTCTAAGGTGCTGCAGAACTATTTGTTGTTTTTTTAAGTTTTTTTGTCTATTAGGGTATGTCTACACTTGCAGCTTATTTCGGAATAGGGCTGCAAATGTAGGCATTCGGAATTGTAAAATCAAGCCCGGGATTTAAATATCCCGGGCTTGATTTATCTTCAACCGAGCGCCATTTTTGAAATTTACAAGCCGAATAACTGCCTGCATCTACACGCGGCAGTGAAGCGGGCGTTGAAATAAAGCCTATTTTGAACTACCTGTTATTCCTCCTGCAATGAGGTTTAACAGGTAGTTCGAAATAGGGCTTTATTTCGAATGCCCGTTTCACTGCCACGTGTAGACGCGGTCAGTTATTCCGGGCTTGTAAATTTCAAAAAATGGCGCCCGGCCGGGAAGATGCAAATCAAGCGCGGGATATTTAAATCCCAGGCTTGGTTTGCAATTCCAAATGCCTACATTTGCAGCCCTATTCCGAAATAGGCTGCAAGTGTAGACATACCCTTACAGACTAACACAGCTACCCCTCTGAGACTTTTGAATAGGCTAAAATCTGTGATACAAACCAGTCTCCTATTTCACTAGTAAAATGTTGTGGAGAGATACTTCATTGTAGGTCACTATAGAATTGCAGATGGGACTTTTCCTGGTGAAGGGAATGTTTTCAGAATTTCTCAAGTGATTGATAATTAGGCTCACCCTCAAGAAATTGTCTATTGTGCCTGACATGCTTCCCCCCAACCCCCGTGAATCTCTTTTTTTTGGGGGGGGGGAGGGAAGAATATTGATAAGTCTGTAGAGAAGAAAGCATTGTGACACCTGGAACCCTCAGATTTAACAGACTCCTTGTATTGTAGTTCTAGACCTGGGTATGTTGTAACATTGCATTGATCTCAGGCTATCTGGGATGATGATCTCTGCTTAGTGATGGAAAAAGATCATCTGTCCATGCTGATTTGTTTATATTCAGAATATCAGCATTACAGCTGATCTTAAAATCCAAACCTATTTTTGTAAAAAAAAAAAAATCAAAGGCTCCAATTAGCAGCAATCTTTGACATGCTTGACCATGAAGTATTGCTAATGTAACGATAACTGCTAGAAGTGACAGACAGACACCATTCTTGAATGGCTCAAAAAGTTCTGTTTGAAAAGACTTAAAAGGTAATATAGGTTTATAAATCTTCTGTACCTCAGACCCTCTTGTGTGGGGTGTTGACAGATTCTGTCCTGTTAACCATAGTTTTCAGGCTCTATATCTGGTCGCTAAATTGCAGTAACATAAATATGCAGCTAGCACTAAATTCAAAATTTCCATTTCATTGGTCTTTGCTAGTTGGTTTCTCTGCTTTCACAAAGTTTATTTGAAGAAAGGCTTAGATAAGAATTGTCTTACTCAAGCTTAAATTTGGTAGATAGATATGGTGCAGGGAAGCAAGAAACAACAAGTATCGAGATTTACCTGTCTTTTCTGAGTTTCAGGGGTCCTTTTAAATCTTCAGTTCTTTCTTGATAACCTAACATCATCTATGCATATACCACATCCAAGACGGATTATTCCAATCCATTTTTCTTAGAACTACATTTGTACATTTCTCAGAAACTTCAGCTGGTACAGAATGCAGTTGCTAGCTTACTTAGTTTTGAATCCAGTAAAAATCCTTGTGCAGGACACATTTCATTCTCAAATGCTATTCAAGGTGTTGAGATTAGGTCAAGACAATCTAAATATTTGGGGTGATTAAAATGTTATCAAATTTAGTTCTATAGATTATTCATGAATCATTTGTGCACTGGTCACTATTTTTTAAAAATGCATACATTATTTGTAAGTATTCATGGAATCATTTACAAAAACAAATTTCAGACTATTAGCTACAAATTTCAGACTATTAGTTGCTTCAGAACTGTTATTCTTGCTAATTGCTTGTTCATGTAAGTCTGATGGCATTGCTTCTTTTCCTTGAAATAAATGGAAAGGCCATTGAGGCTTCTTAAATGGAGACTGAGAAGCTTAAGTTTGGGCACTTATTGTTGAAAAATCTTACCTGGTTTTCAAAGTTATAAAGTAGTAATGTTTAAAGACACACCACTGGGCTAAAGCAACAAAGCTACATATTTATCTTGCACTTTGACTGACATACAGTTAACTGCATAGGATATATGATTAAGTTATCCTTAAATGTCCTTAACTTGGCTGTTGTATTGTTGCCTTTCCTAGAAAAGGTACATACCTCCCTATTTCCTTAGTCATTAGTACGGCTATATGCATGACAGGCAGTGGTTATCAGAAAACCACTGTATTTGACATCAGCTCCAACCTGTCTTTCCTTCTACCAAGATTTCTTGATTATGCAGTGAAAAGATATTTGGTTGATAATAGAATACAAGATGTTTGATGGGGAAACAAAACATTTAAACTGAATTCATGCTGGTGGGGAGGGAAGATCTCTCATTAACAGAATAATTGAGCTGTGTTAGATAATTTTATTTGTTATCTATAGAAAAGGGCAAAAATCTTCTAAGGGATCAATATTCTTCCCTCAAATGATTAAAAGAACAACAAACAGGGTTTGTATCTTAGATGTATTTAGTAATTAAATTCCTGAGACCTTTTTTTTTATTTCGTATGAGGCAGACATATAAAAAAATTAATGATAATTTACTCAACTCTATTCCTGACCAGTAAGTTGCTGTCCCACCCCCAGCCTTATTAGCTGCAAAATCTCCTAATTGATAATTAATACCTTTATCTTTATTGAATGTCATTACTGGTGTATCAACACTTCCAGTTTGCTACAATCAATATGTTTTACTGTTAGTGTAAATAATGCATAAAATAAATTGAAAAATACACTTGTAAAATTAATTTTCCATTCCATTTATTTTTGCCTCTTTTTTATGGTGTTTTACAATCTTGCTCCCTGCCCTTCACTATAACCAGTAAGATTTGTAATAAATAACTATAAAAGCTAAATAATACAATTCTTTGTATTTAAACATCATTAGGCATGGAACATGACCCTACCAAGATAAAACAAATAACAACCAGTTCACAGCTGTGCAATAAATATCACCCCTTTTTTTCAAATTAACTTTAATAAATCTTTAATTGATCAGTAAAACTAAATTCTCTTTTCTTTATTTTCAGCAAGAAAAATAGTTAGCTCATTTATGTTTGTAGGTTAATTTAAATTAAATTGATGATGTCTTTAAGGCAATAAGCAGCATATGAGCATATAGACAAGGGGGCCTGAGAGTGTTAGCCCAGTATGACTACCTAATAGAACAAGTTGGCAAATTGCCCTGGCATTGCTGTATAAAATATAACACAGTAATCACATTACTTAGGCATGCTCCCCCACGCACCTCCTTCCCATGCTTAATTAAATCAGTAACACTCCAGTATGGGAAAGACAAAGGATAGGGTTTTATTTATGCAAAACTACATTATTCCAATGTACCTGTATTTGACTTGATGATTACAACTTTTGTACACTAGGACCCAGTTCTATTAGACTAAAGACATCAGAATATGACCATTATTAATATCATATTTTGAGCTTTCAAGCAGGAAACCCCCTCTGGTGGGAATAACATCTCATTCCAACAAAGAAGACTAAAGATTTACAATGGGATGTTTTTGGATGCAATTATCTCCCAAATATGTGGAGTTTCTATTTCTCTCAAGTGTGCAGCAGAGAGCCAGGTTAATTACTTAGGACTCTAATCTATGAGATGCTGAGTACCCATAACACCCTTTGGGGTCTATAGGCTAATGGTTGTGCTGAAGGTCACAAGGAAAAGCTCATAACTTCTGCAATATTAATGCTTTATTGTGCATAAGCTAGCACCATTGCAACAGTAACACCAACAGAAATAGGGAACATCCTTACGCAGTTTTTGTTCAGGCAAATAAAAAGTTAATGGAAATACTTTAGGATTTGTCCCAATGGTAATTGCACAGGAACTCAAATTATGCTACTGCATGGGACCTTGATGACTAATGCATTTGCAACAACTTTGTATGTAACAGAATCATCACCATAATCCCACATGCGCACATGATATTGGCAGACACCCACCTGCTCTTTCGAATGTCAAGACACCAAGTCTCAACCTCCCTCCAGGCCAAGACTACCATGTAATGAGAATCCCACTGAGGTGGTCAGAACTGAGGCTGTGCTACCTTTGCTGCACCTGGAAAAGTCCCAGATAGTATTACCTGCTCCTGGCAAGAGATGTCACCTAATGAGAAAGCAGCTACACTCTGTGCTAGTTTCTGTTTCCCTATAGTCTCAAGGTGAAACTGACATAAGAACATTATGGTAGTCCAGTCTCAAGGCGAACAAGCCATAGGTAACTGTAACAAGATCTGCATCTGAAAGAATCAGTCCATCTCATTTCACTAAGTGCAAACAGAAGAAATCTCTCTTGATCAGATTTGAAATCCTCAATCAGCCTAAAATAAGATGACCAGTGAACTAAGCCCCTGAATTACAAATAGAGACCACATTCCCTAAATTAGTATCAATGTAAACCTCACCAATCCTTCTTATTGCTTCCCCCAAACTATCTGCATACCTCAATCCACTTGCTGTCATCCAGATTCAGGCAGACTTGGCACTGCCTAGTCCACTGCATCGGTAGGGCTGAAGGATGGAAATAGAAAGGCGAGTAACCTCAGCACACACAGAAGTCATCACAGCTTCTGTCTCTTTATTAATCATCTAATAGTCTTATTATATATATATATGACAGAAGAGATCATGAGATGGAGCCCTATGAAATCCCTCAGGAGTCCTTAAAATTACCCTTTCGAGAGCTCTCCCAGCTCTCCCAGTACAAAACATCAGTCTATCACAAAATCAAGAATACGACATTGCATTGCATGAGCAGTAAAAGTTCTAACTATGAGAAAAACTCAACTCTGTAATCAAATAGAGGTGGCCTGGATTAACCAAGCTATGTAGTATCAAGGAACAGGTCTGCAAATGGCAATGAAGGGCAATATCTTCACCTCCTCCTCCACAGCAACAATCGTACAGCATCATAAACTCTGTGCATCACAAGCAGTCAGATTCATTGCAAGGCATCCTCCACCAGCATGATAGCAGTTCCTCGCCTCCACTTGCTTTCTCTGGTGCAGGACACCTTTAAAGATGCTGCTGCTGCAGATGAGACAATTCTAAAGCCACATCAGTAACATGGTCAGTCACTTGAACAATGTCCTTTACTGAGCCCCTTGGTGCCATACTAATTCCATGCACCTCCAAGGACTCTCATCAAAGATGTCCTTTACCCAGAAAGGAAAGAGGCAACCTGACCCTAAATTTCATCAAAGAATCATCCTGGATTATATTGCCCTCCGTAACCTGTTCTTGGCACTCATTGTGGTGTTCAAAGGCCTGATATTTCTCTATACTTTTCATTTTGTGATACTGGGATCAGACCAGGGTTACTTCGGTTTCTAATGACTTCAGAATCAATATTAATGTATATTAATAGGCCAACATATGCTGTCATGATCTGCAAGTAACAGCACTGCTACTAAATACCCCTCTTGCCATCCCAATACAGGATGGTTTTTTCTTAATGATGCTACCATCTGTGTTCAATAGGTTTTGAAGGGTACCCAGCTTTCCATCCAGAACACTGAGGGCCAAATGCATTTGTGGTGTAGCTTGGATGCTGCCAGTAGTTAAAGCAGAGATGAATTTTACTCATGTTGTTTGAATAACCAGAAGTTCTCAGGTTCCATTCCCTTCAGGTATGCTTGTAAAGGGGCACAAATAGCTGTTAATGGGCTACTACTCACTCATCCAGGTGGGTATTCTCCAGGTGAGGTCTCACACAGCTCCTCAATGTGCTGAAATGCAAAGTGCCAATTGGCAAAATAACATACAACTCTGCTACTAATATGAAACATATGAAGCCAAAAGCACAAGCAAATCCTAGGAGGGAAAATAAAGCAAGCAGAAGGCAAACATCTCTTTCAGAATAAAAGAACATGACTAAATCAGTGAAGCGCTGGTAATTCACCAGGAGGAAAGACATGAAAATTAAAATTAAAGAGACTGAGTACTTTCAGGTTGCCTCTGCACTGTTTTACCTTATTTGCAGTTTTGCTGGTTTAAGGCCCATCTGCATGGATTTGATGCTATATAAAGATACATACAGTTCAATAAAGATGTATGGTGCTGTTTATAGTTTAAAATGCATTAACCTTGAACTAGATGCATTTGGAAATAAAATGTTTACCAATAGATATGGGCAGAAAACAGTCTTCCTGTTTCACCAACATTTTCAATATTTTGAAATGTTTTCTTATTTTGGATACAAAGTTGAAATCACTAAAGCTTTAATGACATAAAAAGAGAATAAATACATAAAACTTCAGTTCAGGTCCATTCAAATGTTTCATTTCAATTTCAACTATTTTTTTACTACTTTATGACATGTAATTTTAATTTCAAAATGAAAAGTTGCTTCAAACATGGAAAAAAAACCAAATTTTTGTTTAAAAAAGTTCAAATGTACCGTTTTAACTATTTTGAAATTTTTTATTTCAAATTTTTTTCAGAAAAGGAAATTAACTGAAACTGACCTCTACCCCATAAAACTTCCAGCATTTTCTGATAAAAAAAATACTTTATTGAAACATTCCTGACAGATTTAGTTACTACAAACAGGTGCCTGTCTTTGCAGACTGAACAATGACTCCCCTATCTTCTTGACTGTTTTCTTTTTATTAAGCAATGCACTGTACAAATCAATACGGCATTGTCCAGGGATATGTTCTTCAGTTCAACACCTAGATGCTCATATTGCTTCTTTCAAAAGACAACTACTACAAAGCTGTTCTTCCCAGCTGCTCCTTCTGTCAACCACATGCATACATGGAAGTAGGCCGTTTTCTGTAAGACATTTTGAATCATCTTGAATTCCCTTTCCAGGATGTGATGCTGTAGTCACCTATGTGTGGCCTTAAGTAGACTCACTTATTTCATGTTTCCTAGTTTCCATTCCTTCTCCAACTATCATAACTAAAATCACTTCTTTAGACTCTACACTATAATAAAGACTCCATCTGACTTCTGCATACATAACAGAACCACCTTTGTTTCTGAAGCCTGAAGAAACAAATGGACACTGCCACTATTCCTTGCCCAGTCAGTAGCTGTGGCTTGATGTGATTTGAGTGCAAGAACACTAATGTCCTTTCCTTTTTACAAACTTGCTGGGGCAGGGGTTGTGTGGACAGATCTTAGAACATGGGGTGTGAATGAGTAAAACAAAAACTTTAACAATAAACTTGTTCTTTGTAATTGCTTTTCAGAGGCTTTTGAAAAATCTCAGATCACTGTTCTTTTGGTCAACAGCCTCTTGTTAGTGACCACTTGGGCTATGTCTACACTGCAGGCTTTTTACGCAAGAATGGCCATTCTTGTGCAAAAACTTGCGGAGCGTCTACACTGCACGCATGTTCTTGCGCAAGGAAATTTACAGTAAAGCATCAGAAAAGAGGGCTTCTTGCACAAGAGTTATTCCTCTCCCCACGAGGAATAAGCCCTCTTGTGCAAGAGCTCTTGAGCAAGAAGGCAGTGTAGACAGGCAACAGGGGAGTCTTGCGTAAGAAACCCCTATAGCTAAAAAGGTCATCAGTGCTTTCTTGCACAAGAGAGCATCCATACTGCCATGGATGCTCTTGCACAAAACCACATCTCTTGCGCAAAAGCACATGGCAATATGGATGCGCTCTTGCGCAAGACCTTTTGTGCAAGAACTCTTGCGCAAAACAGTTCTTGCGCAAGAAGCCTGCAGTGTACACGTAGCCTTGGTCTTCATCAGCATTTGAACACACTGAGGCTGTGTCTACACTGGCGCGATCTTGCGCAAAAGCGGCCGCTCTTGCGCAAAAACTTACTGCCTGTCTACACTGGCTGCGTGTTCTTGTGCAAGTAAACTGATGTTCTAATGTATGAAATCAGGGCTTCTTGCACCAGAACTCTGACACTCCCGCTCAGGAATAAGCCCTTTTGCGCAACTGTTCTTGCGCAAGAGGCCAGTGTAGACAGGCAACATGAATCTCTTGCGCAAGAAAGCCCTATGGTTAAAATGGCCATCAGAGCTTTCTTGCGCAAGAGAGCGTCTACACTGGCATGGATGCTCTTGTGCAAAAGCACATCTCTTGCGCAAAAGCACATGCCAGTGTAGACGCTCTCTTCGGCATGTCTACACTAGAAAATTATTTCAAAATAATTAAATTTGACTTAATAACTCCTGATTTTACAAAATTGAAATAGCGAGTCCCCATTACAGGGATGCCTCAAAATTGGTCCGAGGCAGGTTCCATTGATATGGATGTGCTACCTTGACATGGAGTCTCAGGAAACACTGGAGAATAATTAGTTCAAATTACTTTGGGGAATAGTTATTTCAAAATAGTGGCACTGGAGCGTTAACACAAATGATATTTTGAAATTAGAGTTATTTCCCGAGGAAAGCAGAAATACAGATTTTGAAATAAGTGTCCCCTCATTCCAAAATAAGGGGATTTGGTGGTGTGGATGCTCCACTATAAATTTGACCTAAGGAGGGTTATTTCAAAATAATGCCCTAGTGTAGACCAGGGGTGAATGAACGAAGAGAAGGAAGGGAAAAGTGTTTCTGCATTAAAGAAATTATATCCCCTTCAAATCACTGTACTTTAGATCACCCCAGCAAACATTTATATTTTGTGGTATTCAAAATAAGGAAAACTGGTTAGATATTTATGAAAAAATCTGTATAAATAAATACAAGAATACTTTACTCTTGTGTTTTTTAATGTTCCACATTCCCAAGTGGGACCTGACTGTATGGAAAGTACAATATACAGTAGAATTAACTTTTTTATTCAGCCATTTCTACTGTTCCATCACAGGTCACAACCTCTAACCTCTTGTTTATTTCTTCCCATGTTGACCTTTCACTGAAGCACAAGGCTAATTTTGTGCTCCAGTGGCTAAGAATGGGAATTTGTCACTTTATTCAAAAAGGAATGAATACAGGTATGTCTGGCATTCTCAGCTGGGCTTAACACTTTCCATGCTAAAACAGTCAAATATTGGAGTGATCTTTATTAGGAAACATCTTTTTTTTTTTTTTTTTTTTTTGAAGTTGTGCTATTTTTTATAACAAAAGAACCTTGCTTCTTTTGTCTGGAAAAAGGATTTTTCTTTTTCTGTGCACAGTTGGGTACAGTTTTCTTTGTTGCAAAATACAATGAAGCAAAAAGAAGAAAATGACAGGCTAGAGGTCCATACAATTTACAGTGGTTCTAAGGGAGAACATACATTAGTGCTAGGAAATAAACTCCATCTTAATTGTCTGCTGTACAAACAAGTTATACATGGTATCTTGGACTGGGAGAAAAATAGCTAATTTCATCAATAAGATGGCAGTAATGAATTCTTACAGAATAATCAAAATAAGTATGTGCAAAGCAAGCTATGCTTCTCATGTTGAGTTATAAAATATAATTCTTTGCCTCATGCACATACACTGATACCTGTCAATGCATTCAAATCTGTGTGGGAAGGTTCATTTTTCAATTTCATGCTTTGTAAGGGAAAATGCTGCAAGTGAAACTTATCATGATGCAGACAGGCCCACCAATAGAGCCTACCCTCAGAGAATGAACGGGAGGCCATTTAGGACAGGAGTGGCTGGCAGGGGTGAGTTGAAGTGTTGTTGATGGTAATTTACAAAAAAATTAGGTCAGGGAAGCTGTTGTCACTACATCAGCCTATTGGTAGAAGCAATGGCTGCAAGGGTACGTTGGCCCAAAGTTGGGGCTAGAATTCACTTTCCAAGCCCTCAACCCTACACAGCCTAAACTACTTGGGTTTTATGGGTTTCTAGTTTTGGGTTTCAACTGTTAGAATCCGATCAAAACTAAAAATTGAAAAAAGGCTTCTGTTTGCAAGGGAGAGTGATGAACACTACAGTTTCCCAAACTGTCTGGGAGTTCATCCTTGAGCACACGCACTTGTTATTTGGACACAGAGGTTTCAATGTAATTCAAGATAAACAGTTTTTAAGTACAGATCCTCCTCTTTTTCTTTTACTAGCATAAATCTGTGTGGGTTGCTCGATGGCACAGAGTTTATGGCTGTCAGTCTTAGCACTAGAAGGCTCAAGGACAAGACACATGTGCAAGGAATGCTATGAGCTGTTCCATGTTCAATCTGCCATGTGGGGCATTCAAAATGTAGAAATAGTGGCAAGAGCTGGTTTTCTCTATTCCTGCTGGTTTGCAATTCAAAACTTCTGAGATACTGCAGTTGTTTCCTAATAAGAAACAGGGGTGTGTGATACAGTGGGCTAACTCTGTAATGGAAAATGCATTCGATGGCGTATTGACATCACACCAGTATTCTAGAGACTCTGTGTAATAAATCTGTCATTTGGTCTGCTGAGAGCCCCTACTCAGAAAACTCTGTCTTTCCCCTAAACTACAACCTGGTTTCCAAATTCATTTTAAATGTGGTTTGGCCTGCCTACAGTATTTACCCAAATCATGTTGGAACGAATCACCTGACCTAAGGGAGATTCTTGACCATGAAGAGAATGTAAGTCAAGGCTGACTAGTTTCAGCAAATGTGGCTCTCCCCACCCAGCATAGCACTTTAGCACTATAATTTCACAGGAAGCATAAATTCAAGCCTAAGCCTGTTAAAGTGGTGGTTATTTGCACTTGTATTATTTAATCTGTATTTATAAAGCTGTCATCTCCATAGCATCCAGGCATTTTTAGACACAACTAAGAACATAGTCCTCTGACTGTTCCAGCTTTTCCCAAAGTGTGGTGCAGAGTGCAAAGGGCTAGTGGAGGTGGGAAGACGTACCCATGAAGACAGGCATGCCTTTCACAACATGTGGCAGGGCTGTAAAAAACATAACTGGTTTCATTTTATGAACAGGTCTCCCTTCTAAAGTTTAGAAATGATGGTGTATATCATGGAGTAATACAAATTTAGATTATCAGAGAATCTAGTCCTTTATCTGTGCACTACCATGCCTATACCTATATGATATATACCTCATTTTCATTACAGAATGTAATTATACATTCACGGAAATCGTTGCTGTTCTGCATCTTATGTGGCCACTTAAATCTCTGCAAAGGGAGTGCAAAGTGCATATAAAGTGATATCATTCTGAGCTGGTAGCATTTCACACTCATTTTGCATACGTATAAATAAGTACACAAGATGCAAGATACTGGAAATTTAGGAACAAAATAATCACTTAGTTCTTGCATTTGCATCTATAATTCTGTATGGTGAACATTTACCTGTGCATGCTTGGCTATCTGAAGGAATAGTGAAAGCTGCAGGACAGAAGGGGAAAAATAAATCACCACCATGCACAACAAAAGCCCATCAAATACAATGTTCCTCTTGCTCTACAATGTGTTTTACATGGAAGCTTACCCTCTGTGAGCACATGCATGCACAGATTTTGATCTTTTAAAATTTCTGCATCCCCTAGGTTGCATTTATTCACTCCAGAATAACACTTCTTGTGACAGATGAACTGGAACAAGTGTGGGCTTCCTCAAAGCCACTTCTTGTCAAATGCCCTGTGTTAAGCAGCAAACTGTGCAGTGAAATGGAAGGACACACAAAGTCCAGTTTTCCCTTATCTCTTCCCCATGGCAACCTGACCAAAAACAGTGACCCTTGGCAGCACAGCTGAGGCCCAAAACTGTGCGGAATTAGTTAGAAACAGCATCTTCTGACCCCTACCCGAATGGAAGCATGAGCCCCGAGACTGTAGAATCACTGGTCCAAAGTTGTGTTTATACTTTATATAGACAACATGGGTCAGACTCATTCATGAAACTAATGTAATGATTTCCCAACTTAAGTTAAAGCAACTGAAAGGGGCATCTATAGCTATTCATTTTGTAGTTCTGCGCTTAGGTGAACATATTAAATCAATCAAAGAAACATAGACATATTTCACCTTCTTGAATTAAGTATTGAAATCCAAATTTTTTTTTATACAGTTGACTTTTGTCTCCTCCATGTGAACTGAACTAATGATGAGTCACTGAGCTAGCAAATTACCTTCTCATAGTTATTGACAAGGCCAGCAAGAAAACTACCACATTTTTAAACAAATATAAATAATCTCCTTTGTCCTATGTATTATTCACTTGGTATGTGCAGTTCCCATTCTTAAAGGTATTCAGAAATCTTTGAAAGCAAGGAAGAGAAAAAAGGAAGTCCTGTTCTTCATGTTGCTGTGTATGTAAGTGAGAGCCCTCTGACATAACATGTTAAAACTGTAAACACCACATTCTGAAGAACTCTGGTTAAATGATCATAGCAGTGGCTATTTCTTTTGCTTTTGACCACATCAGAAACATCTTTGACCTTAAAGTTGTGTGCACAAGGGATGAAATCCATTAACACAGTACCTATTTTGGTCAGTGTTGCTGCCATAAAACCAGACTTCTATAACACTTCTGCACAGCTAATTCTTCATCTTGCAGTAATAAGGCTGACCAATAATTTATTACACAGAACACTTATGACTGTATTGGCAATTTGAAGCACAGCTAATCAGAGCACTGAATTCATTTTTGAATGAGAGCAACTTACAGTTAACAACTCTTGCAAATGCATATGATATGAACAGCATTTTAATTTCAGGATGAGCCTCAGAGGTGAATGTTTAGCAGAATCTTGGCTCATATAAATAACTTCCTACTTAGCCTATGAGCTATTCCTGGGGTAAGGTCCAGTGGAACATAGTTGATTAATACATTGTTGCTGTGGTAGTTATTGGCATTTAGATGAACTACGTGACTAAAATTCAACCTGGCCATCTTAATTTAATCCTTGTTTTACAGTCAGAATATCATCACATTGTTTTATTGCATCGATCACAGCAGTTTAAACTGCTTTGAAATACAGTCCATGTTAGGGAAACATTTACTTTTAAAATTACTATAGTCAATAAAAACGTTTCCTTGTATATACTTTCTTAAGATAAGCAGTATCTTCTATCATTCTTCATGCTTTCCTCAATCTTACCCACTCATCTTTTGCTGAGGGCCTTTTCACATTTGAGCCGGTCTTCTGAATCCACCTATTTTGTCTCTCCCCCAATATGTTACACAACTCTGTTGTTCCTTCTAGTATTTGGCATTTGCTTTTGAAGTATGTTTGTCCATCTGTTATTTGTCCTTTAGGTACTGGATTTTACCCATTTCCATTTGTTCCTCTGGATTTTCTGTACAATTTTAGCTCCAAAACTTTTGGTTGCACCTATAATTCTGTCTCTCAGCTTCGGAGGATGTTCCATTAGAAATTCAAGATGCAGGAAAATGGCACCTATATTCTACCTGCTTACCTTGCTATTCTTTAGGAACTGGCTTATTCCTTTTTTGTTCCAGTGTTCTTTTCTGATAACTTACTCCATATGTTCATGAAATGTGTTATGAGAGAGACTTTCACATATTTTTGGAGGCTCTATCCATACAAAAAGGAGGAGTCATTGTCATAGGTGCTAGGAAGCACCTGTATTCTTCATGAGAAGAACATAATACCAGGAGATATTCCTCTCCTCCTTTGATTAAGTTTGATCATTACCTACATGTTTTTATTTTCTTCATTTTATGCTTCCATCCCCAATAGACTCTCCTTGGACTTCATTGGCCTGATATGGCTGCCTGATCAAGCTGTGGCCATTATTCTACTCATTCATGCTTCCCAACAATGTCTGTATTTCCCTCATGCCTTGCTACACCTGACTTTCACTTCACCCACACTCCCTTTTCAAGGTCAGAATATTTTGGATTTCATAGTCAAACTCTCTTTGTGAAGTTGCTCCTCACATGTTACCTCTGTGTAGCACAATCATGAGGCTGTCGCAAGGCTCAGAATTCATCCACACAGAATATTTTCTTCTCAGTCACATCTTGGAAAACTATTTTCATGGCAAGTCAACTGATAATTGCAGAATTTAGGCCCAGACCCTAACATGACTATGGTGAGAAGCCAGCATCAACACTTCCTAAATCTCTGAGTCCCAGCCCAGTTGCTGTAAGGGTTCTGATATCACATGTCCAGTCATGCAGAGGAGAAAAGAACTATGCACTTGATATTCACCCATGCGAGCAGGAGGGCAAAGAGATACCTAAGCTTTGGCTCACTCTATTGTCCACAAGATGCCCAGCCAATGCCTGAGGGGCAAATTAAGCTGCCCCTGTTTAGAGTTTCATTTAGTTACTTTCTGCCCATTCGGAGTCATAATTCATCCCCAGTATTCCCCTTTGGGTGAGCAAATATAAAAAGGGCATTGAACACTGGCCTTAGCAATTACATTAGATCTGCAGTGCACTAGGTGGCCTAAACCTTTGTCAGACCTCGTATTTATATCCATGATGCTTATGCAAATTTGTTCTGTATTCAGTGTCATCCTGTAGACTCTAGCCATTTGAAAATATATCTGTGAAGACAATGGAATTATTCATAGGCTTATATCAATGTCCATGTGGAGATGATTATGCAACACTCATGCATATAAGTAAGCACTTGCTTGTACACATGGTCCTTATTGAGGTCAATAGGAATACTTGTATGAGTATATGCTCATCGAGATGAATAAAGGTTATATAACCTCATGTGAAATCCTGCCTTTACTGAAATCCATGAAAGTTTTCCCATTGACATCAACGTGGCCAGTATTTTGCACCTAGTGTTCTGCGTATATGTGTTTGTCAAAGGGGCTTTTTAGCGCAGCTTCCTTGTTTCTATATTCTGGGCATTAAGGATAATCTGTGACATGTTTTGTGATTTGAGAATGGTGTTTGTTATTATCATTCAGTAAAATCAAATTTGTAAAGAATCTATAAAACATGCAGTTCTAACAGGTTGAGTGGAATTTGTATACAAACTGGGCATATTGCATGTGAAAAAAAAATTGTGTGCAAACATTCTGGTACTGGGTGTGCATAAAAGGTCCTTGTGGACAAAAATTGCTGCATATTAGGGGTACATTTTGATGCCTTTCCAAAATGAGATATGATCAACCAGCCCTTATAAAAATTATTCTGATTCCAGTCCTGCATCTTAGTAAGGACAGACAACACCTAATGAATTTTTGCTCTCTTAGTCTTGCTAGCAAAGTAAATCCCATTGTGAAGTAGACATATTGCATTAACATTGGCATTACCATAAAGCAGTCATAAACACACCAGAAGAGAAAAAAAACAAGGCAAAACTTTTAAATGTGCAAAAAATCAGGATCTGATTAGAATCACTATTTGATTCTATTAGAATCACTATTACACTTTAATATATTTTAATAGTGAGCTTTTTCTATAGCAATAAAACTTGTGCACAAAAAATCTTATTGGACACCCAGGATGGGAGTAAATGAGAGAAAATCATAAAACCAATGAAACATATATAACTGGATAAAAGAATTGCAAGATGTGCAATAATTGCCACTGATTGCCATTAATTACATTTTCACTATTGATCATAAAAGGCTTTTCTGGAGCAGAATTAATGTAGTAAATTTCAAATCAACGACCCTGTATAATCAGATAAAGTTTGACCATTAGGTCTAATATGGTCTGGGATCATCACATCTCGTTCTTATTTTTGTGATACATCATTTCACGATTTGGCATCACAGTGAGGGATGTCTGCATATGAAGTTATTAATCAGGAGATACATGCAAACATCATTATTACACACACTGCAATTGTACAATGAGAGCCACATCTTCTTTGAATAGAAGGTGCTATTCTACTGAGAAGTGTAAATCTAATATTTTTTCTCTGCAGGAGGCTGCCTACAAGATATCATCATCTTCCAAGACTTAATGCTTTTAAAATAATTAAAACATTTCCACATTGCAATAGTGTCACATTTAAACATCACTAGCAATACAACAATTAAAGTACCGCCCTTCCATGTTGTCGGTTAAATTCTAGAATTGGTTGAAAGCAAATTTGTTAGAAGAATTCCAAAAACCCAGATTTAACTTAGCAGGTTCAGAAAGGGGAAAATAGAAGATTCGCTACAGAGCACTAGCCCCATATAGTAAACATTGTAAGAAGAGAAAATGGTAATTTTGTATTATAAACTAGAGCACACTTCTCTCTTTTTTTATTCCAGAGAGCTACAATTAAAGGAAGCAAGTCATAAAATGGTGTATTATGTGATGCATTGTTTTTAATCTCACTGCCTTGTATTATATATCAGGTACATATAATTTTTCAGACAGGAAAAGGCTTGTTTCATAAAAATACTGTCCCCTGAATTTGAAATATAAGTTCACATACAAACAATGTATATATCATCAAACCAGCAAACTAACTCACTTACTTAATACACTAAACTTCAGGTTCTTCCTATATTATGTGAAATGGCTTGAAACAGGAGGCAGCTGCCAGGAGACATCACTGCTTCTTTGCTCAAGAGAGACAGGGGAAGGAAGAATGAAGAAAAAATTCCCTCGATGGATGCCACAATAGCATGTCTTTCATTATCGCCCTGTGTCAAGGCACTGTGTAATGTTCATTGTGCATGCATAGTAAATTACTATTTACCTGCCAGTGCCTTTGATAAGTCAGTCTTTTCTCCCTCTTTTCGTCCACACAGCATGGAACAGTGAAACCCCTTTGCCTATAATTCTTATTAAGGTGGTACCTTTTCTGAATAAGAAAGTACACACTTCCAAAGAAGGCATTCTCTTGGGTTTTTAAGGGCCATTGTTTTTATTGTTTTCCTTTTATTTCTCCCACCCCGCTGTGTTTTAATGCTATAGTGACTTCTGTGTATACAACTCTCATATTGAAATGTCTGCCGCAGATATATGCAATATTAAAGAGTGCTTATGAATTTTTGACATCTAATTAGTCGCTACCCAGTTAACATGTCAAGACTCAGAGGGATTAGGGAGTCAGCCCTTTCTGAATAAGTTAAAGCTATGCCCTGTCCTTTTCATGTATTATTCTTTAATGTAGGTGGTGATTATTTTGCTGTGATTAATTGATGAAGCTCATTGGTCTGGCAAGTGTTACAGAATTCACCATTCCTCACTTTTATTTCTCTCTGTAGGGCTTTCCCACTTATTTGAAAGGAATCAGTTCTATCCGGTATGTGAGGCCTCATTTTCTTTCCTGAACATTGGTTTTTCTTCAGATTTTATCTATTTAATTTTGTATCTTTCAGACTGCAAGGGAGGAAAAATAATTATGTGTTTCTTAAAGTCACTTCACTGTGTGATAGTGGTTTTGAATTGCCATGTTTATATTTTCCTGATTTTTTCATTTAAAAATATAGCCTTATACTTTTTAGGGTAAATATAAATTGTTAATGGTGTTTAAAAATAATCTAGGATGTCCCATACATCCAATAAAAGTTCAGATATTTTAGGTCTCCCACCTGTAAAAATCATATGGTTGAAATTTGCTTAAATATCAAGTGCTTTTGTTACATATTTTAGAATATTTTCAGATTTGTGGCTATGGTGAGGTGCTTCTATTTTAACATCTAGCTGGAAACCCTGATTATACACAATCTCTGCTCCTCATACATATACTTTAAAAAAAAAGTGTGGGGCAAAACTTAAACACCTGTAGAAATTTAAATCAGGTATATTTACTACAATCTGAGTGCTCATGAATTCAGCTGAGTGTCAAGGTTATTGTTGACCTACAGTGTCTTCTAAAGGAATGGTCCAATGATTGTATACAGCTGTGAATGCCCCAAAAGAAACCACATACATGTGTGCTTCACAGTCTGATAGATTTGCTATAACTCCCTCTGTATAAGTGATATTGGGGTCTGTGTACAGAAACAATAATAAATATATGCTGAGCATATAATGGCTGTGCTGTTTCCCTATACAGTGTATATGCATCACACCATCAGCATTCAACTCATTGCTTTTTAAAGCACTATAAGATATCACAGATATGAAAGGCATGGTACCCTCCACCCCCCCAAAAAAACCCCAAAACAAAACCCCACAACCAACTCCTCTCCCCAAAAATTCTATTTTATTTGCTTTAAAATTCTGTAATGCAGCATGCGATTGTATCCATTGTTTTTGGTTTGTGGTTTCAATGTAATTGGCTCATGAGTCTCTGTGTTAGGCCTTATAAAGTGTGTCCCAGTCACACATGTTTCTCAAAAGACTAAAACCAGAAAAGAAAATTTTTCAGCGCACAATGCAATAGGTAAATGTATAGATATGGTTATGAGAAACTATTTAATCATGCACTTTGGCAACTGAGAACTTTCTTCAATTTCCCTGCCTCTCCATCGTGAGGGAGCTGAACAAAAGGCTGTTGCCATCTGAGTTCATTTCTGCAGCCTCCTGGTTTTATGGACAAATAATTACTTTTCGCAGAGCAGAATCAATCCCATTATAAACCTTCACTATTCATATCAGTAATTGGAACAATAACAGAGCTCCAACCAGTTTATCTGTTTCAAAATGTACAAACTCATGCAAAGCCATCCTAAAAATTGTATCATTATAAATAAACCTTCACCTACTTAAACAGAAGGACTTTAAAATTATAGTATTAAGTGCCAATCAGAGATGGTGCTTTTGTATGCACACTTGAAGGGACATTTTCTTAGATACTTAGTGTGTGAAAATGCGTAAGCAGTGTTGTTTTATCTGCATTAAAAAGGAAATTACTGGTTGTGGGAAACTAAAATGTTGGGGAGTTTTTTTAGCATGCTCTCCCTCCTTACCTCTTGCATTGTTGCAATGGTGGAACTTGGGCTTGGTTCAGAAAATCTGGGTTGCTGAAGGCTGAGTTGTGGAGGAACAGAAAACAATGGTAAGAGCACCCTTCTCACATACCAAACCACAAACCCCTAGGAACTTAAATGGCACCAGCTCTTCCACAGAAAGTGAAGGCGCTACAATGCACTACAAAAGGGAAATAAAACGCAGTGGGGTATGTGTGTGTGTGTGCATGCGTGTGTGCGCGTGTGTGTATACACATACAGGATTGAAAGAAATATCAGTCATTTGAAGCATATACTCTTTCTCCTGCACAGTAGATTCTATCAGAAGAAAACACTGAACTTTGTAGTGTTAGCAGCAGCTGAAATTTAGAATTATTGTTTCCTCCTAACAGAAGACTCATTTTCCACGGCCGCATTTGCAGCATAATAAGCTTTTTGTTATTTTTTCAATTAGAGTCAATTGACCTAACAAAATGGTTGGCAATTAAGTGATTTTTGTAATGGTCCGGGGGTAATTTAGTCGAGCTTGTCAGCTGTGTTTCATGAAGCCGAGATGTCTTTTTTTCCCCACTGCCTCTCTCTCTCTCTCTCTTTTCTCTCTCTCTCTCTCGAGCATAATGGCTCATAATTTCAAAATCTTTTCCTTCTGTTTCCCTCACAATAATTCGCAATTACAGGAAGTTGTTGGAGGTGATTTTTTTCTACCTTGCCTTTTGAGTCAGTAATTTTAAATAAAATGTACATACTTGTAAAAAGGGGGCTATTACAGAAATCACTTTTTGTGTAAACTCAATTATTTTATGAATAGTGACACCAGTTTCTGCTGGGTTCAACTCCTAAACGCTGATGTATTATTATTTTCCAAGTAAAAGGTTTTGAACATTTAGAGCACTTTTTCAAATCCAACCTGCATTCACTAAGGTAAACAACAACTTAAATGATCAGGAGCCATCTAGTAAAGCTTACAGGTACACAATGATAAGGAGTGTCAGCAAAACATTTAAACACCAAGCTGAAGCTACTGGACTTTATCTTCTCATACTATGATTTATGAAGGGATTCCTCATTTGCCTAATTGATTCATTTTCTTAAGACAACATCTGGAGTTGCAATTCCTATTAAAGTGCTGTAGTTAGATCTGATGACTGATCAGATGTTCTTTCATTTGTATTCTGTTTATTATCTCTTTTTGTAGTACATGCACATTGAAAATCGGATCCATCCATTCACCCACAAATACAGAGCTGTTCTAGCATTTGCATGTATACTATTGTCTGCTTCTTGATTTAAAAACCATTTTTAACCCCCATTCATCTGTAATATTTTCCTTCCGTTTCAATAGCCATTTTGCAATCCAGGGTGATGAGCTAGACACACACAGCTGACTCCAATAATATTTAGGATTGCTTCTTTGTGAACCAGCAGTAGGGGGCACTGTAAGAGCAAGACAACCAACACACTCTCAACCAAGGCTTCTCCCTCACCTAAAGTTAAACCAATCACCTCCAAAATGCAGATGGCCCCTTTGACTCCAGGTTGCTACCAAGCCTGGGCAGGTGTGTTGACCTCATCACAAGACTCATACAGAAAATATTTATCAGGCACATCTTACTAGTGCATGAAATAGTGTTCTTGGCCATCAGCTGGTCTTAAAGTTACTAAGAGTCAATTAGAGTCAGTTGTTGCCATTCAGTTGATGTTTTTGTCACTGTGTGGCTGAACTATTGTGCTTACAAGACATTCCAAAGGCACATTTGAAAAATAAGAAGAAAATGAGTACTGAGTTCTTTCCCATTATTATAATAATCTGCCCATTACCAATTTTTACATAAGCATGGTGACATCTTCTGAAGGCTTCCATCTGATAGTTTAATTCCTAAGACTCGGCTAAAATCCGTGATCAAAATCCTGAGAGGTGCCCGGCATCTGCAGCCTCCATGCTACACAGCATCTCTTAGGGTATGTCTACACTTGCACCCTCTTTCGAGAGAGGGATGCAAATGAAGACATTCAAAATTGCAAATGAAACACTCTTCTTCTAAAATAACTGTTAAACCTCATTTTATGAGGAATAAGAGTTATTTTGGAAGAAGGGTGTTCTCCCGCCGAAATAACCGCATCTACACCGCGTTTTGGATTTCGAAATAGAGCTATTTCGAAATAGCTCCATAATGCGATTATGCAAATGAAGCATGGAATATTTAAATCCCAGCTTTATTTGCAATTTTGAATGTCTTCATTTGCATCCCTCTCTCGAAAGAGGGGTGCAAGTGTAGATATACCCTTAGGGTGCATTTACACTGCACCGTTATTTTGAGTGTTATTTCGAAATAACAATGTGAGCGTCTACACAGCCATCTCGTTATTTTGAAATAACAGATGGCTTATTCCAAAATCTGTAAACCTCATTCTACGAGGAATAACTCCTATTCCAAAATAGCTATTTCGAATTAAGGCATGTGTAGACGCTCCACTGCTGCTATTTCGAAATACATGGGCCATTCTAAGTTATTCCTCCCTAGTTCCTCCTGGGGCTCTAAATCAATATAGCACATCTACAGTAGGGTCATATGAAGAAGTGGGCTGTGCCCATGAAAGCTCATAATACTATCTACATGGGATTTTTTTGTCTTTAAGGTGCTACTAGCCTATTTGTTGTTTTTTTAAGTTTTTTCATTAGGGAAGCCTGCCTCGGACTAATTTTGAGGCTTCCCTGCAGTATAGATGTGCTATTATGGAATAAGCTATTTTGGAATAACTATTCCAGAATAGCTTATTTCGAAATAAGTGTGCAGCGTAGACATATCCTTAGAATGTGACATTAAGAGATTGGCCTTTTTTCCAGCATTCCTCTGGGATCTAACAAGTTATATGCATTGTCTACAATAAATACTACTTGTGCTTTAGAATCTCCACTCATTTCCCTTATGGCCACTGACAGTCTTCTCCTAGGTTTTGATTATAAGTCACTTTAGTCTGGACTAGGCTGGAGCCTCCTAAGGCTTTGATTAATCCACTGCACCACACATTTCTGTGACTATAAAAGGAAAAGTTATGATTCTGAATAAGCATCATGCAGAAGAAAGAAGCAAAAGCATAAAGTATTAAACTTTCATCCAGCACCATAGGAGAGATGTAGTTATTAAATCTCAGCTGCTTATCAAACTGATATGAAAGTCATTTTGCATGATTGCTTTGCATCCTCAAATCTTCCGTTTTTATTTGCAGTGCATCTCTGTGCTTTCTTATTAGAAAAATACTCAAAGGATAAAAAAGCTGATAATATTATTCAGTTTTGACAATTAGGTAGAAAAAACATTTTAAGAAGTGCTTTTTTATTGCAGCAAGTAATAATATTGGTGGTCCTCCTGACAGCAGTCTCTTCTCATGCTAGCTGGAATGATGTTAGTTCTACCCTGTAACTTCTAAAGCCTTGATGGTTATACTGGCAAGGCTGATAAGAAGCATGGGAAAGGATGCCATCACTTTCAATATTATAACTGGTATAAACAGCTATGACTTCTACTATCAGGGGAAGAACCACATTTCATATATTCTCCATTCTGCCCCCTTTCTCAAGAATGTAGGGGTGCAAGACAGCAAGAAAGTACTCCTGGATTTCTGCTAGTTAGCTGTGTTAGCCCTCATCCCACTGAACAGCAGCTGCATATGCCTGGGATGTGTCATAGCAAATGTACTCACCTTTCCTTTCTAGGTACATCGTGCTTCTTTGTCAAACACTGCTTGGAATCCAGAGTTCCTGCTAGGAATCATGCCTCACTAGACCCCATATGGGCCAAGGCTTTAAAGGTAACATTGAGCCCTTATTAAGGAACTTGATTATAGTATTTTTGCGAAGCTATGAAAAGAAGAGGAAGTGAGAGAGAATAAACCATACCCAATATATGCTAATTGCAATATCTTAATGCATTCCAAGAAGGGGCTCGGATATCATGATGATGGACACCTAAAGAGCAAATATAAGAGAATATTAAATAAGAAAGCATCAAGTTTCACCTGTCTGGACTTGATCCAAAACTCATTGAAATCAATGGAAAGAGTCCCATTGAACTCAATGGGCTTTAGATCAGGCTCTTAGACAAGAGGCGCTCAGGTGTTGTTATTTCCCCAGTGAGTTGCTGTGATTCTGTCACAATAACTGGCCATGAGTAAATTCTATATCAATAAAGTGTTTTAATTGCTACTTTGTCATATCAGCGGGGCAGATAGTGCATAATCAAGGAAAGAGAGAACAGTGATTGTACTTGCTGAACAAACTGGACAGACAGAGCAAACCTGGAGAACCAAAAGTGAAAACAGAGAGTTTAAGAACTAAGGCCAGGTCTACACTAAGGGAGAAAATTGACCTAAGATACGCAACTCCAGCTACGTGAATAGCATAGCTGGAGTCAACATACCTTAGGTCAAGTTTCCACAGCCCGTTGACTTCTCTTACTCCTCATGACCCAGTGGAGTACCAGAGTTGATGGGATTCCATCAACGGTCGATTTAGGAGGTCCTTACTAGACCCGCAAAATCAAACCCCGTGAAATCAATCTCTGCAGTGTCGATCTCCCAATAAATGGAGACAAGCTCTAAGGGAACAGAGAAATGGGAGGGAAAAAAAGGAAAAATGTTAAAGAAGGGAGTGAAAAAGAAGGTGAAAATAGAAGGGGAAACAAAAGAGAAAATATGTAAAGGGGAAAATCAAGCAAATTTCATGAACACAAGAATGAAGGAGCTGGAGAAGGAAGTGTTGGAGAAAGGAAAGATGGAGGGATGTGTGGCTTAGCGCTCTGATCATAGGACTGTGAGACAAGTACCCTTAGGTTTCTGATCTCTGCCCTGGCAATTTCTCCATCATTCTAAAGCCTTGAGAAATAATGTTAAAAAATCAACTGCGCCTCATTTTCCCTGTCTCTAAATTGTGGATTCTAATACCTGAAGTGCAGGTAGATGAGAAGATTATTTGGCTAATATAATTGGCACTTTGTATTCATCATTACCAATTCATTTAAGCAATTCATGAAAATAAGCATTTCTTCTCTACCTTCAGACATTTTGGGGGTAAAATGATATTTAAATAATTGGCAAAAGCAATAGGTGCTTTGTACCATACCTCCTTAGGACTTGTCATCATTTTAAAAAATTGGAAAATGGCATGGAAATGTAGTAATTATTTATTCTTCACAAATCTTTATCTATCTATTTATAGCAAATATCCTACACAGTCTAGCAGAGCAGTCAATGCATTAGCTATCTCCCCACATTGTCCTGTTGCAGTTGGATTTAACCATTTCCTAATGTCTTGTGCTCAAAGTATTAACATTTGTAGAAAGAACAGCATGCCACTTTTTTGTTAAGGGGTGTGAGCAGGTAAGTGATCATCATTATCAGTCAGTCTGTCTTCCTTTTTCACTCTCTTTTTCTCCATACTGAATTTTCATTCCTATATGTTCAACTGGTTTCTCCAATCTGCTCTCCAATCATTTCTTTAATATGTCAGCTCCCTTTCACAATTTCATGCAGTATTCCACAAGTTCTAAGGTTGGTCCCTTGCTCCTCTCACACTGATCCTTATCCGTCATGCACTCTCATGAGTTCAGTAACCATAGAGAAGTGGATGGCTCCCTAATTTACCTCTTTATCCATGACAAGTCCCTTCTGCCCATTCTTCTACCTCCAACTGTTTGCCTTATGACTCTTCCTGGATATCTGCCCACAAACTTTTCATAAAACTTTAATCTTCTCATCTTCCTTCCTGCCTCCTTGCTTCTCTATTCTTGTAGGAAATTATTTCTCTATTATAGTGCAAGGAGATTCCAGCACCATCCCAGCTTCTCTTCCTTTCTCTGTTACTCAATGTCTTTATTAATCCTGTCACTGCTTCTACACATGTATAAAACCTGTCCCCTTCTTTCTGTCCTACCTACCAAGCCCCTTATCTGTGTATTTGTATGCTGCCTCCTAGACTACTGTAATCTCCTTCCTCTCTGGGCTATTTTATCTCCATTCAAATTCCACTGCATACTGTTCCTCATTCCACACTTACACACTGCATCAGCCAGGTTGCTGGAGAGTGTAAGCTTGCATGCTCCCTACCGATGCAAAGAAGGTGAATGAGTGGGCTTATTCCTCAGGAGGTATCATTGCTCTTAATGGTTGCTTTGGTGTAGTACAGCTCTGCAGCTTGCAATGTAGCCTGGTCCATCAACAGTTTGGAGCGGAGAACATATGGGAGAGGAGACACCAGATTTCATCAGGAAAAAGGCAAACTCTATATAAGATATCAGGAAAATCTTCATGACAGTGAGCTCTATGAGGGTATGAGACAGCCCCCTTTCCTTCCTTCAAAGACATTTATAGATATTTAGTACAATCAATTCTAAATTTTAAATTCAGTTTAGTATAACCCACCTTAAATTTGAAGAAGAATCCTGCATTGGGAGGGGACAGATTAAAATGCCCTATAGCAAGGCAGTCACCCCATTCCAGGTAAAATAAGGGTTAAATCCATCCCTGGGAGAGGGCTTTACCATGGAGCAAACAGCTTCAGGAGGTAGCAGCCAATTAGGGCCCAGCTGGGGCAGAATAAACAGGGGCCACTAAGCTCAGATACACACTCTAGCTCCAGCTGTGGAGCAGGAAGGACTAGCTGCCTGATAAGTTAGAGAGGGTACCTGAGACAGAGCAGCACTGGGGAAAGGCAGGCAGAGCTGGGGAGCTCTGGCCTGACCCAACTCCCAGTCTGCAGGCCAGATACAGGGGCCTGAGGGATACTAGGGCTGCAGGGAGGCGGCAGGATATATGGATATGGCAACAGGTCCACACCTCTTTGCCAATGATGAGTAGCCATTTCAGATTGCAGTTTGCTCCTGAGATAGGGGCTAAATGATGACTAGCGTTGGGTCACTCAGGAAAGGTGGGTCCAGGAGACTGGGACTCCCTGGGAGGGAAGGACCACAGCATGCGGGGGCACAGCTGTGAGGCAGTACTGTGAGGAAAGGCACTGTGGGTTGGGAAGGACATGGGGCCTAACAAGAAGCAGAAGAGCTCCAGGGCTCAAAGGGCTAATTCCCAGATAGAACAGCAGGAGGCACTGCTCCAGTGAGTCACGACCTGGATACATGCCCTTATTGGACATTTTTTTATTAGGTGATAGCGACAACTAGCCAGTGCTTTGCCAGAACAATGAGCATTTGTTACTAATGGCTGGGGCAATAATTCCTTTGTGGGATAAGAGCAAATTGGTCAAACACTGACTACTGATGTTGCATAGCGGTCCTGCTAACTTCAGTGGGAGCAATGAGTATGCATGTAAGGGCTTTATTTAGCCTGGTATATTTCTTGTGCTAAACATTGCTTAAAAAAGAAAATAAACAACATTGCATTGTTTTACTGTTTGCAGCTGATATTTTATCTTTGAAAGGTGGTAGCCTTAGATTGTCAATACAAACAAAAAAGGCAGGTGACCTGTTAAATATGTATAATGTCCTTTGCACACTGTTTAAACATGCTCAGCAGTAACTTCCCACATTTTCCCTAGAAGAGTAAAATTACTGTGTATAGCTGTAGAGCTGGCCCAATACTTCCATGCAATGCAGTCATTAGGGACTAATTCACAATGAATAGTTTAGGCAGTGAGTTTAGCATCCACCCCTCCACCCCACACACACACACACACACACTTTTTTTTTCTTGACTCATGGGATCTCGAGGAGCAGCGTGAGAGTTCCCTGAGTTTATTTGTTATACTAAAGAATTCAGCTAGATTTTTTTTTTGCAAATATTTTGTATGGATTGATGAGGAACCATTCTCTGTAAATATTCCCCAAATGCTACTTGAGCTTTGTTTGTTAGTTGTGACTGATTAGATGAGTCACAATGTTCCAACTGGCTAAGTGTGCAAGAACTACTGGGACGAATACTCACATGTGTAAATCTAAAGTCTGGTTACTACATATACATGCAGCTTTAACATTCTTTTTGTATGAACAGTCATGACATTAACCCAAATGTCTATAGGAATTAAACACAAATGGTAAGGAGTAAGGAGTACAGCCAGTGTGCATTCATTTCAAACTTCTAGTGAATATACAAAGAGGGTTTTTTTGGATAAGTTTATGCAGCTCTAGCAGATACCTGTAGATTACAGGCATAATGTTGATGTCTCACCAGCCTCCTTTCATCCAATCCTGACTTTTTTTTCTTTGTTGTGATGTAGCAGTGGGGATAAAACAATAGCCAGGTTTCCCTTAAGAAAACAAATTCCAAATAAATTTCTCTAGGTACTTCAGTTTTCAATAGCAGGCAAGATTATTGGAGTTGCACCCAGGAGGTCTAAGTAGCTCAGTGCCTGCCTATCTCTTGTATTCAATCATGCAATAGAAAGGATAATTGGGAGGCAAAAATAGTTTCAAAACTCGACCTATTCTACCTGCAAATATAAGCAAACATTCACTGTTAAAATGCATTTTAAGCATTAATGTTTTTGGACTATGATCCTAAGCTTGAAATTATAGTGGTGCACACACATAATGCAAAGCATCTAAGAATAATAAACTCTTGGAGCCAACTTCTGCTCTCAGTTATAATTTTGCACCTTCAAGAAACATAGTATACCTACAAGGATATAATGAATGGCCAGATTCATTCCCACCAGTGCAGGGAGTCACAATTCCCTGCCTGCCCTCTTCACCCATCTCTATGGAGAACAGGGAATGTGTCCAATGCTGCCCTCCCTGGTGGTTCATGTATGTACTACTGTTGTCCTTATGGCAGAGTAAGGATTGTAGAAACAGGCACTTAGAAACCATGATTTGGGATGTCCTGCCAAACCGTACACTGAATAAAGAATTATACATTTCATCATGGGCTTTCCCATGGTGTTCTCATTGTAGTGTCTTGGTGCTTTACAAAGATGAATGAATGGATCTTCACAACACTCCTGTGAGGTGAGGTAATATTATGATCCCAGTTTTACACATAGGGTTGTGGCAGAATAAAGGGTGAAAGGAAAGGTGGGACATAGGACTGACACCGAGGGAGACAGGATACAAACCAATTTTTCAGTTGAGTGGCTAAAACATAAAATTGGAGGGAACCCTTTTGGATTGACCCAAAACAAAATATTTTTATTTATTTCAGTTAACCTTTTGTTTCAGTGTCAAGGATTTCTTTTACTTTAAAAATATTAATAAAATTGAAGTAAAACTTGATACGAAATCATTTTGAATCAAAAAAGTCAAAATGTTTCATTTAGAAAACATCAGCATTTTAAAAGCCAACTCCCTCCAGAACTGGCTCTGTGGTGACTCCTCCTGCACTATTGCCTTTATCAACATGGCAAAGACCAGAACATTTCACAGAGGAGAGGAAAACAATTTGAAAAAGGCACAACAAAACCTACTTGGTTAGTAGGGGCATTCAAAACATATTTCTGCACTCGTGCATACAATTCACTTTTAACGCATACCATTTTTGTAAGTTTCCACAAGCATTATGTGTGTTACCATCAGAGCATGTCAGTTTAAACTCTGATCTCACTTATCCATTAAGGTTTAGCATCTTATAACTTAGAAACCACAATGGTGGCCATGTAATACTGTTGAGAGAGAGACAGAGAGTCAGAGACAGAGAGAGAGATTCTGATCTAGAAAAAAATATATGATATTGTAGTTCCACCATGAGTGATATTAAACATATGGGTAGGCTTTTGCAGGATTTGGCCCATAATCAGCAGAGAGATAAAATAGATAGATAAAGTTAAATCAGACTCAAAGCATTATTTAAATGTAGCTCTTTATATTTATAGACAACAATATGCTGCTGTTACAAAAGCTATTTCATTTAGTACCAACCCACATTCAGCAGTGTAATTATTCTCTTAATTATTGAAACATTCATCATAGTTTTCCAATTGATTCATGAGTGGCTGGCTGCATTTCTTTGACTCATTAATATAGCAACAAGTAAATTGACAATACTCTTGCTAACCTCCTATATCTGAACAGTAATACTTCGGATAGAAGACTGAATTGTTTTTACTTTGCTTGTTATTTATTATGGTTACTAACAATACCTAATAGTAATTGTCTCATTTAATGGCAGAGATACAAAACAATATATTAGGAAATCCTAATTTTCAATGGATTTCATAGTAAAATCTTCCAAGTAGTATCTTCTTGAGGATACATTTTTTTTTATTATGAAGTGGGTAATAAAGAAGTGATCATTCTAACTACAGATACAAATTATGAAATACATAAACCCAAGACTAAAAAATAGCAGTGACCTTATATGCCTGGAAATAAGAAGTAGTTTCAGTCACATATATCAGACAGGATTAGCAAAGAACAAAGGGAGTACACACAAGAGAAAAGATTACCGTAATATAAAGAGCTCCAAAAATGTATTTAAAATAAAATTCTATGGTCTTTCTTCTTTTGGCATGACTGTATGTTATTATCATAGCTTGCTTACAAAAAAGGCTATGCAAAGTTTATAATATTTTCTTAACTTATGCCATGAAAGCAGAGCTATTTCTTCTTTCTTACCCATTTTTCACAAGCTACATAGACTAAAACATGACACTACAATTTTTTGCCATCACCCCATTATTTATTTTATTTATAGTGTTCCCAAAAATGTACTAGGTGTTTTCCCCACTGCCTGCCCTATGCTCACCAGCTTCCTCTCAGTAGCTGACTGACGGTGTCCAGAATCTCAAGCCCACAAAGTCCAGTCTTAGTGCGATACCAGGACTACTTGTCCTTGGATATTACTCCTTGACTTCATGATGCTAAACAAATTGACAGCTCCTCTTCCTGTAGTTCCAGCTAGGGCATCTGTGTGTAATGCGAGAAACCAGAAAAATAACTAAACAAGGAGCAAGAGCATAAGAAATAGAAAAGTTGTGTGTGTGGATGCCACTCATGCACTATAGTTTGAAAGAGTAAATCTGTGTAAATCAATGCATTTATTTAGCTCTCTCACCAACTCTTTCCCTGAGTTAACACCCCAGCACACAGAATGCTAGCGAAGGTGATTATCTCTGCTAGCATAATTCCTCCGTAACATCTGCTTTCGCCCATAACACTCCACTAATTTTTCCCTCATTTCATTACACATAATTTTCTTTCAACACAATCTACATGTATTAAGTGGTAATGACTTTCCAGTTAAGAGCAAATCGACGCCAAGGGACCCCCCCCTCGATTGCCTGCCGTGCCTGACTCCGGCTATTAAAGATAAATTTGGTGCCTCAGAAAGCTGCAGTAAGCTAATCAATCAATTAAGCGGTTAGGACATACATTATCAAAATTCCACAGTGCGGGGGTGCATGAGTGCATGCTGATATACTTGGTATGAATTAAGGAATTTAAAAAAAAAATTGCAAGCTACTAATGAATACAATTTGAGGTTGAAAGTCAGTAGTTAGTGTCTTCTGAATTAGAAAACTCAAGCTATTATACTATTGATACTAACTTTGGTTTCTGTGGGTAGATACCATGCATTACAGGTTTTTAAAACTTAGATAGATAGATAGATATGTGTGTGTGTGTGTGTGTACACACACACACACACACACAGACCCCTATCTATCTAAGTTTTAAAAACCTGTAATGCATGGTATCTACCCACAGAAACCAAAGTTAGTACACACACACACAGACAAGCTTACTAATGACACAGCATGGAATGTACAACAGAGTCAAATAAGTGTTAAAACAATGTTAGGAGTCTGATATAGAATAAGGCAAGGATACTCCCAGTTAAGGCAGCTGTTTTGTCTTTGACTTACCAATGTATTTCAGGTTATTGCAAATGGTGATTAATATTCCAGATCATTAAGTGCTGCAATATTGTGATTTAAAGACAGAGGGCCAATCATCACCCTGAATCTGTTGCCTTTAGTTAAATACAAATTGTTTAAGGTAACGTTAAAGATCTAACTTTCATGGGCATTTTAATGGTAGTAAAAGAAATCTTCAAATAAATGCCTTCCATCAAAATGATAACCTGTACTGATATCTTTAGCACTTTTTACACTTAATTATTACTCTGAAGAAGTTGAGCTCATCTATGATAGAACTGAATTTGGCTTTCTGAGTGCTAGGAAATGAAACAATTCCACTAGGCAAGAAAAGAATATTTGATACCACCTTTTTATTGATATTCATTTTTTAAAAAAAAAATTAACATTCTTGTATTTTAAAAATAGCTTCTTCAGCTAGAAGGTAATGTTTTAATTACAAAAAATCTTGTATTTGCATGGACAGCTTGTGTGCCAAATATGAGTCAAATAATACCACGTAAATTAATATGAGCATAATCCCAAATATTATGGAACTTTCTATCAATATTGTACAAGTTACTTTTCTGTACAGAATTGCCATTAGAAATACAATCAGAGAGTTAAATGAAACATTACAGCCATGGTTCTATATGGGACAAAACTAGATAAAAATAGTGAAACTTATGTTTTAAAGTAATCAGTAAAATCTACAAAATAGAAACTACAAACTTATTGTTACAAGGCTTTCCCAATTACTTTTCTTGTCAGTATTAACCATTTTGCCTAAAGCTTTGTTATCATTGTACTGTAGTTATCAGATGAAATGACATGGTAAAACTCTCTGCCTACTTTTCCAAGGGATTTTTCCCTTTCTGCAAATTGCATCGGAGCGGATACAGCACATATACAAGAGGTGGTGAAAGTAACCACAAAGTATATCACCCTTTTACTGTCCACATAAATAATGTTCTTCAGAAAAAGAGAAGCAACTTGTTTAAAAAAAAAAGAGAGAGAAGGGATTTTTTCTAGTTTGTTTTGTTTTTCTTTTAAATTATATAGAAATAAAAGAAATAAGTCAGTCATTCCCTTCTGATACCTTTATAAATGCCTTGATGAAAATACTGAAAGGGAATATGCATTCATAAAATACACACAAACAGAACCTTATCGAAATCCTGATTTGGTTTCTTCTGATTCTATGCAATATAATGTCTACAAAATGCTATTACAGAGCGCTAATAAAGTAAACGCAGAGTGATAAA
The DNA here is from genome assembly GCA_019425775.1 of Rafetus swinhoei. Lineage (NCBI taxonomy): Eukaryota > Metazoa > Chordata > Testudines > Trionychidae > Rafetus > Rafetus swinhoei. Next base: position 109,663,840 of record CM033446.1, read on the forward strand.
GCATACCTATTGATACTATAAAAATGTGTCCTTCAATAAACAAATGGCATGTTTCAATATTATAACTCTTGCCCTTGCCTCCTTGGCTTTCTCCAATGGTTAGATGGATATCAAAAAGGGGTCAGAGAAATATGCAATCTAAATGTGCTGATTTTTATTTTCTTTCCTTTGTGCTTTTTCCTCTCATTTAGATGTCCTTTTCTTCATTGTTCATGATGGGTATGAAATCTTACAGATTCATGTATTCCTGAGATGCTAGGATCAGATTTGACTATGTCATTTCTTAGAACACCTAAGTTTAAGTTTATTTGGTTAGAAGGAAATGCAGTGATGTAGCTCTTCCTATATGGAAACAGTTATTTTGGTATTTATTAAATTTTTAGTACACGAGTGTTCATTTCTGCTATATCTGATAGCTATTCAGTAGAGTTAAGGGAAACTTAACCCCTTCTTTTTTTCCTAAAATTTCATTCCTATTTATTGAAAAGAACATAAAACTTCTGTTTGTTTTTACAAAGTATTGAATTCCTTCTGATTAGAGAGAAAAAAAAGCAGACAACAAAAAACTCAAACTAAATCAGTTTTCATTGACCCTTTGCCCAACACAAGTAAAGTCTGAACTTTTGACCTTAACATTTTTCAGTGATGCAGCTCTGTGAAAATAAAATGAGCTCTTTAATGCAAAGATTGGTCTAAGGAAATGCCCTGTGAGGGGATATTTTTTTTGGTTGTTGTTTACTTGAAGCAGATAAAACACCCACCTTAAACCCACCCTCTATTCGGTTCAGCAGCACCTCCATACTCCAATAAACCGTTTTCATTCCATCTGGCGTGCGTTTGCTCTGAAGACATTTTCCTGTCAATCTCTCCCGCCACATTAAAAATCTGTCATTACTATTGCATTGCCGCCTGGCTCCTGAGATTTGTCTGACTGCTTTATTGCTCCTCTCATTTTTTTCCCTGCTACAGCCGAGAAGCAGAAATAAAGGTTTGTTGTTGAAACATGGCCGCAAGGAAAGTAGGAGGCACACATCTGTCAAGGTATTACCTTTCTTCAACCAGGGATTAAGGTGTTTTACTGCTCTCGCTACTGAGCAGTCACACTGAATAAATTTTCTCAGTGGAACATAAAAATGAACTCATACATTTTGAACCGGGTTTCATTCTTTCAAGCCAACCCAGATAATTATGCAATGGCATCAGTGTTCATGGGGAAAAAGAAAAGTCAGGAAGGATTTTTTCCCCTTGAAATTTGCATTATTTAAATGCTTATCAGGAAGACAAAACTGAGGCACCTCAGTATTGGGGAGGAAAATGTTTTCACTCATCCTTTTCCTTTTGCTGTTACTCAATCTCTTGCAAAGTCAGGTAGGGTACAGGACTTTAGTCCTCTTATTTTGTCTATATGCTCATAAAAACATGCCTTGCTGTGAATATTCACTGTTAAATCACATGGAAGTAAACTGGACCAAATTTTGATTTCTGATACACTGTCAGTCTGGAGCCCTAAAGAAACTGACAGTAACATTATCTTCCATGTATCCTGTCCCTTGCTGCTGGTGGAATGTAAATGGCCATCACTTGGTATAAATGAAACAAAAAAGCCTATGTACAAAGGTGGTTGTTATGCTGGATCAACATGTGCAAAATTGTACTTCAAACCTACAACCACCAGAAATCTCTGGAATCATCTGAGTTCAGTTGACCTAGCTCACAGAAAAAAGATGGGATTAACTTGAGGGCTAACTCTGATGTAAGGGAATGGCAAATCAGACCCAATATATTTGTTGAGCTAAACAAATGGTCTATAATTTTGATCCAGAAAAAAAAGAAGTGAATCTACCTGGGAGAACCCAGAGGCAGAAAGTCAAGCCTCACTATGGAAATCATGACTATTTTCCATTGAAGACTACAAATACTTCAGCTTGGTATTCTTCCGAAACCATTCTGACTAGAAGCACCAGTTACCCAGTGCACCGTGCCTGCATTTGACCAAGAGATTAATCTCTCCCTGTCTAGCAGAAGGGTACAACTCACAGAAGTCAAAGTGTGAACTCTGTATTTAGGAGCAAGACATCCCAATTCGATTGGGGATGCTTAATTTCTAGTGAACACCTATGCTTACAGCTGAACAAAAGCAAACAACCCGGCCACAAAGCTACCATCAGTCACTCACTTATTTTCATCACATCTATTTTCCCAGTAGATCTGTGAACTATACGTGTCATTTAGATTCCATTTCCCCATCCTTTCTGTTCTACGTGGATGTCAATGTACCTTAATCATTTCTTCCCAACCAAAGCATAAGAAGAAGAAAGCATGATGAAATATAGCTGACAACCTGAAATCAGGTGGCACCATTGAATCGCTTCTTCCCCACATGTGAGCACAGGAGCTAAAATGTATGTTCTTTGGCAAAAAGTTGTGGGTTTGTTCTGTGTTTGTACAGCACCTAGCACATGGCAGGTCTTTAGAGAAATAAATGAATGCATCTCTGTAAATGTAGATTCTATTGCCTCCTCTACAGTCCACCCCACACTTGCCATCGTCTCTCAGGATAGCCCTTCTCAGGATAGACATTTTTGCCTTCAGACTCTTGGTGTACTGCAGATATAGGTGTTAAGTGCTATAGAGAAAAGTTTCACTTGCTCTCTACACCAGGTGAATTTTGCAAGATTTGACTACCTCACTGAACCTTGTTCATCTGCTGATCTCAAAAAGAAATGTCTGCTCTTGTGCCTTTCTGGTACCTATTCTTAGCAGAACACAAATACAATGGAAATGACCTTGTCTGCATATAACTATCAGTGAGTTACAAACCTGAATTACTATCTATACATTCAAATTATTTCTGCAACTCTTCTTTTCAAGTCCAAATTTCAAACTTTTTTCTCTGGAAATGTTGGGTGGTTCTAATTGCCCAATTACCCACTAAAGCTTTTATAATGCATAGTTAAAAAATGCTGTCAACTGCCTCTGCTTGGTCTGCAATTATTGTACTCATGTTTATGTGTGATTTATAACTTTGGGTGTGTTTAAAATGCATACCAGGGTCTGGATCAAAGTTTTCAAATGGCCTTTAGCTAAAGTATTCAAAAATGACTAATGATTTTGGGTGCCCAGCCGGAGACACATACAAGAGGCTCTGATTTTCAGAAAACACTGAGCATACACCTTCTAGCAGAAGACCCAAAAACGCAGTCATTTAAAAAAAATGGGTATCTATTCTCAGAGAAGCAAGAATCCCAGAACTGAACACTCAGAAAGATAAGGGATTCTAAATCTATAGCTGCCCTAATCCGTGGAGCAGTCACTGATTTTATTTAGCTAGCTGAGAAAAATAGTAACATTTTTGCAGAAAGCAAGAACATACCCTGCGTCCAATTAAAAATACAATTCAAAATTTAAATTTCAAATATGCATTACCTCTTATGTGCAATGGACTGATAGCTAATGTGTATGAGAAGCCTGAGCTCAGTTTGTTTACCTGTTTTTTTATGGTGTTGTCTACTTAACTATCAGTGGATCACATGCAATCAATTCATCATGTCAAAACAGTGTCCTCAGGTCCTGGGAGAATGGTGTGTCACCATGACTCCAAGAACCAGTTCAGTACACAAAATGCACTGAACACAGTGCTCTAAGGAGCCAAGAAACTTGTATTAGCCTTGACTGCCAACCAATACAATTAACTCCCTCCACCCCAAACTTCCATATAATTAGTTCACTCTCCATATAGTAATTTTAGTCTTTCATCCTCTCATCTCTAGAGCTTCCTACCCAAAGCATTTAAGTCACCCTTCCCTGACCACCTTTATTCTTTTGGTTTCAATACAATTTACTGAAACCACCCCTCTCCCAACATCTCAACTCTACACAATTAATTGAAGCCCTCCTTTCTAATACAATGAAACCCACACCTCCCCATACCAGTATCACAATGCACAAGTCACCTGTCCCACCTCTCTACAGGTAATTTACATCAGACCTCAGCTTTCTGCAGAGCTCCCCCTGAAGTCCTAGCTGCTCAGATGCAGACATTGTTTTCTGTGAGGAAGGAGAGAGACTAGAGGGGAGCCCAGCAATGCAGGCTGTACTCCACTTCCTTCTCCTCCTTTCCCTGTCTGAAAAATATGGCAGCCCAACTTGATCACTCCTCAGCCCTCTCTTCGCCCAGCTTGTCCGCTCTTCACTGAGTCTCTGCCTGACACCCTCTCTCTGCTTCTTGGATGGGAGTTGATTGAAAAGAGGGAAGGGGGATCAGAACTGCAATAGGCATGTCTCCTTCAACACCATTATCTGCTGCTTTTCTTGTGAACCCCAATTTAGTCTGCAGTGCTCCAGGGCAGGCAGGCAGAAGGAGCAGAGTGGAACAATTGGGGCAATAGTTAGGGCACTCACTAGGACTTGTGAATAAATCAATTTATTTATTGATAAATTGGGGGTAAAGACCCTGCACTGCCACAGCCATCCTGTGTATGACCTGGGATAAATCAATTGGCGTCTTTTTGCCTGAGTTCTATATCTGCCAAAATTGGGAGAATAACAGCTCCCTACTGCAAAGTGGTAAAGGGGGCTATATGGGTAACTAAAACAGATAGCCACAGTGTAAGCACAGTTCTGTTTCCCATTTATGTCAAGACTATTGCTTGCATGTGTAAAGATATTACTTATGTACTTCATCTTACCAACAGAGTATTCTTTCTCTTGTCCCCCTCCTGCCGAAGAAGAGGGGGCCACCTGGATGCCAGCCAACAAATGCATACATTTCCCTCCAAAAAATGCTGTTCTGCTGTTTTTGCTCTGACTAACTCACCCTACCCCGTTTCCTTCTCCCAGCTTTGCATAGAGGATTGGGGCAACGGTCCACAAAAGCAAATCTTCCACGTGAATATGTTACATTGGTGCAGAGACCTTCACTCCATAGATAACAGTGCTGGTTGAAAAAAAATGAGAAACCCCATTCCATGAAAACATTTCAATTTTGCTTCCATTCTGAAGAGCTCAATATGGAGCCCAATTTTTTTGGAGACTTTTGGTGAAAGTCCTCACCAAAGCTTCTATGTCAGTACTGTCAACTTCAAGAGATCAAACGTCATGAGTCGGAACTCCAGAAATCATGGGTTTGTTCAAAAAACCATGAGATTTTTTTTAAAAAAAGCTTATACTGTGTGTTAGGTCAGTCTCTTGCTTTTAGAGCTCCCCCTGCCTACCTCAGGCTATGTGCATGTGACAGTTAGTGTGACCACTCTCTCACATGTACCACATTGGCATCTGCTTCAGGATGCCATCTCCTGCCTAGCAATTAATCCTGAGCCCCAGTTCCCCTCAGTTCAGTCCCCCCCAGTCCCCATCATTGCCACCCCATCAGTTCAGCTCTCTACTCCATCAACCTTCACTGACCTCAGTTTACACCCCCCCCCCCATTCCAGTAATCACCCCATCTGCTCAGAATTCACCATCAGGTCAGCTCCCTTGCCCCATTAGTCCCCACTCTCCTCACTTCAGTCCCCCTACAGCTCTCAATCCTCCCAGCTCCACCTCAACCCCTTAGGGTTCTTCACTCTCCCCAAGCCTGAGGGGGTGGGGCTGTAGTGGCCACTTGACAGGCTGGCAGGGGAGCAGCTGCCTGAAGAGGTCAGCCAGAGCCATAGCTCACAGGGCTGACACCTGGAACCCAAGAGGAAGGGCCCCTGCTGTCAACTCCATGTTGAGGAGCTCTAGATGAGAGTCCCAGGAGACTGAGCTCCCATTCTCAGCCCCTCAAAGAGGGCCCTTTCTCTCAGCACCACAAAGAGGGGCTATGGCTACCAGCTCTTCAAGGAAGGGCTCGTGATGTCTCCCTTAGTTGGACAGGCTTCCACTTTTAGCCCAGTGAGAAGGGGAGAGAGGAGGTTGACATTGACAGCCTGGCCACCCAGGTCTGACAGCAATTGCCAGCTTTTTCTATCATCTGTGGCTGAAATTTGAGAGTGCTATTGTGAGATCATGAGTGAGGCTTAATTTTACACAGAAATTGCTTCTCTGACAATAAATTTGTGTGTCTGCTATCTACATTTCCACTTAAATCAATATAAAATTGTTCTCGTATTAAAGTCTAAAGAGTTGTTTAAAATTTCACTGAAAATGTAAAATAGAGCAAAAATGGAAGATTTTTATAATGTTGACTTTTTTCTAGGAAAAAAGGGGCACTTGAGAGGATCACTATTCCTTAGTGATCTCTGTCCCCCTTGGATCAGCCTCTTGGGGCCACTGGAAGCTGGTGTAATTTAAAGTAGCCCTGAAGCTGCTCTAATATATTTTGCAGATTGACCTGGTACAGAATATGCTCAACGACTAGGGGGTTGGAGCTGTATATGAGCTCCTCTGTGCCCAACTCTTCAACTACCTCCAGAACTCCTTGGAAATCTGGCCCAATACATCATCTCAACACATTCTCACTTCTAGAAGCAGAACATGGTGAATGGCACCTTCAACGTGCCTCCCTTTCTGCAAGTGTTGAGCACTTCTGCTGAAGCCAATGGCATGTAAGACTATTCAGCTCCTCAAAGGAGGTGCTCTGCACTTATGTTAAATCGTTACGGATTATCATGCAGTTTTTGCAAAAGTAGGTTGGTTTCCTTTTCTGCAAACCAATGTTAAGAGAATAGAAGAGCACTGCTGGCCACTCTAACCAACCTACAACATTAGCAGCAACCTTCACTCTGAAGCGGAGAAGTGTTCCGGGTAGAATGAAATGGCGAAGCCAATACACTTGCAGATAATATAAGACTAAATACTTGAAGTTAACATGGAAAATTCTGAGGTCAGTTGTTAGTTTACAAGGGGAAATGAGCCTTGTATTGTTATGGTTCCCTTTCAATATTGTTTGTAGTACCTCAAGGGGTAATGGTGCTTGTTTATCTGTATTCTGTGATGCTGTGTCCTGCTGGGCATATTAAAGCCCATGAAATAATGATGAAGCATAGGGGTAATTAAAACCACAGTGACATTGATCTGTTGAAATTTCAGAGGGAGCTCAAGGCACACAGGGAGACTATCCATCTTACCTCACGCAGGGCCAGCTTGATTGGCCTACTGAGTATTGAAGATGGTTAGGTTCCTCACCTGTGGCCATGGGGGCTCCCTATGCAGCAGTCCTACTGGCTTAAGAGCTTTACAAAACAGGAGGCTTGGGATGAGCGTGGTCACAGCTGTGCCACTTTGCCCTTACCAAGAAGAAAAATCATTTAAAATATAGATCTCCCTCATGAATCTTTTGATCTATACCTGGTAAAAATATATACCTATTTTAAAAGACATAATTCATCCTACTAAGAGCTATTAGGCTTTCCAGTAGAGATACCTGGTTTCTGAACTCTGCCACTGTTTGACCTTAATTCATCATTAATTGACTTTGGTTAAACTCATTTTCATTGGTCTTTTTTTCCTCCATTAAAATATTCCAGTGCATTTGCCAGGGCTATTTTTACACACTCTTCAGATTCATTATTTGAACTTCACTGTAGTTAAACAAAAATCAATGCAGTGCTGACAGTTATTGTATCAAGTATCATTCTCACCACACCCTCACTTTTTCTCCCCAGTTTTGGCTCTGGATATCTGGGGGCTTTTATGCAACCTGTAGTATCATGATTATGCATCAACTGCTTCAAAACTGCCTTCAAATCAGGAAAGTGCAAAGTATTGAGTGTGCTAAACTAGCTGTTATGCCATAGCTTGTTCTGTTTACTGGCACCTACTGTACATCATTATATAATCACAGATTTTTACATTCTTTTTATAAATCCCAGACTATTTTTTTCTTTGCTTCCTCCCACTTCATTTGCTGCTGACGGCTGCTGCTTCAGCTCTCTTACCTCTCTTAAGAGGAAGTAGGTTAAAAACAACAAGAAAAACCCTATCAGATTAAAGCAAACATGTGGGTCCTACTGAGAAATGATGCATCGTACAATAGAGCAAGCAAAACAGCTCACTTTGAAGGCTAAGTTTCTAAATATACCCAGAGACGTCTGAAAGCAGAAAGCAGCTGTCTTCTGCTTGTTGTCAGTTGTTAAATTCCTGATGCCCTAAATAATGAGAAATCTAATGAAGGACCAAAATTGATGCAAATGGGGCAATAAAACCACTCTGACGAGGCTGCAGTTTATACCTAGTTTATAATTAAAATGAGTTTGGTTGATAAGGCTAAGCTACTATAAAGTTCCAGTGACTTACTAAACAAGGCATAAGGCTGGAATATTACAAAATTGGAAAAATACAGTGTGCTGAAAAGATCTTAGTGTAAATATATCAGAAATAGATGAATAGGAAAATCTAGAAAACTTTTTTAGGGTGTATCACGGATACTGGAAATTGTAAGGCTTTGTTGCCTTGGGGTTAGTGATAGTGACAGAATTATTAGGTTAAAAAAAGAAGCTGGTGTTGAATGTCCTAGTTCCATTTTCTTCTACTGAGCTATAAAGACTCATACAAAGTGAGGATCTCGCCCCATGTATCCAAGTATATGCAACAATTTTCACAATCCTCTCAAACTTTTCTAAGTGATCTAGTGGATTTATTTAAAAAAAAAAACCCTATATTTCATAGGGTTTCTAGTTTGGAAGTTATATACACACACACACACATTCACACACACGCACGCACACTTTTAATCATATGCAATTAGGGTTTATATAAACAATTTTAGACCAAAGCCCCAGTACTACAACTTGATTTACATGTAGCTCTCAAGGGTCTGTCTGTGTGACTCTGACTGTACAATTGTTACCTATGTGTCTGCTTTACAGTGTGCCATCCTGCATTTTTTCACATCAATCTTTACAAATTTAGATGACTTTCTGCATAGTTTTCTCAGGGCCTACACATATGTTACAACTCGCAATTCATGTTTCACTTAAAATCACTGCTGCACCTGGGTATGAGATCATAAGGGTAAATAGCCCAATCTGCAGAAGGAAAGTATGAGAAGTTTCAAACTATCCCTGAAGAAATCACTTGCTAAAAGTAATCTGAATTATTATCAATCCTCAGCTTGCATAGAGCAGTTTTTGGGGTACTTTGAATATGAAAAGCTCCATATGAAAACCAAATTCTATGCCACTCTATCATACTGAGTATGTTTATAAAGGGAATATACAAAGATGACGGCTGGAAACAGATTTTTTTTTCTTTTGTGAGTGTTCAAGGTCTTTAAGTTTGAAGTAAAATATCCCCGAGTAAAATATAACCTTCTACAGCATGACGGTTTCTACTTTTCATGTGCAGGTAAATGCATCCTCAAACTAAAGTTCATATTTTCTCATTGCACAGTGTTTCAATTTATTTATTTACATTAAGTTCTGGGAATCATATGTGGATCTTAGGCTCCTAAGTAGAGCTTCCACTTTTCCTCAAAAAATGTGAGATTGGCTTAAAATTATTCAGTTTTAAGCATATCATATATGTTGTTTTGTCTTCATTTGCTTTCTGTCTTTGACCATTTAGGGTTCACATTTTCAAGCTTTTCTTGGCAAACCATGTTAGAAACTTATAGTTAAAATCACAGAACTAAAAATTAACAGTAGCTTAAGTACACATGATTATGACTTGATCACATTTATTATGTGCAAATAGTGTCTCAATCAGTAATATATGTAGAGTGAATACAGTACTGGGATGCATCACCTCAAGTAGTGGTAGAGCGGTTATTTACCTCTCTAGTAGCAATTGCGAGGTTAATTACCTCAATTTTTGGCACTGATGTGACTGCTGCTAGAATACTGTGTCCATTTGTGGGGCCCATTGTTCAAAAAGGATGTTGCAGAGGGTTCGATGAAGAGCCACAAGAATGATTAAAAGATTAGAACACATTTCTTTTAGTGATAGCTACAAAGAGTTCAACCTATTTAGCTTAACAAAGAAAAGGTTAAAGGGTGATTTGATTCAGACAGCAACTAAGGTGTAAATTTTCACTGAAAACATTTTTCCAAAAGATGTAGTGGATTCATCACTGTCCTGCTGAAAAAGGATACAGCTAGTCTTCCCAGGGATGTAAATGGCAACTAGTGATCAGTCCTAATGCAAGTACCAGTTGGAGTACAGATCATACCCACTGTGCCCTGTGCAATATTCTTCAGGTGGCAATCAGTGGCCCGAGAGAATTCCAAGGTTAGCCACAAACCTGCCTCTCATGATTAGATGCTGTATAATCAACTAAGCTAATGTGCTAATCTGAAGGAGGAAAAAATTGGAAATGATCATATATGTGGTTTAAAATAAACTTGGATCTTTATTGCATTAGGAGCTAGGCATGAATGACAAGACTAGATTCTGACTAGCCTGTGCAGAGCATAATTTACAAAGGTTCTTGTATTCCTTTCTTGGTCTCTGTGCTTCCAATGCACAAGGACCAGATCTGTCTATACTAACAGTGACACTAGATACCCCTTAGAAGTAAAGTATCAGAGGGGTAGCCGTGTTAGTCTGGATCTGCAAAAGCGGCGAGGAGTCCTGTGGCACCTTATAGACTAACTGAAGTGTTGGAGCATAAGCTTTCGTGGGCAAAGGCCCACTTCGTCAGATGCATGTAGTGGAAATTTCCAGAGGCAGGTATAAATATGCAGGCCAGAATCAGGCTAGAGATGACGAGGTGGATCCAATCAGGGAGGATGAGGCCCACTTCTAATAGCTGATCTGGAGGTGTGAATACCAAGAGAGGAGAAGCTGCTTTTGTAGTTAGCTAGCCATTCACAGTCTTTGTTTAATCCTGAGTTGATTGAGTCAAACTTGAAGATGAACTGTAGCTCAGCAGTTTCTCTTTGAAGTTTCTCTTACCCTTAGAAGTAAGATGAGGTGATGTGGTACCATTGCTTCTCCCTGGCTTCCATGATGTCCACAAGGCGGGACTGCTGCAGAGGGATATGTATGCCTCATCCTTTCAAACAGCATAACAGCTCCTGCTTTTACATGCATTCTCCCAAAGCTCCCACATGAATTCTGGCTAAGTCAGCACAAATGCCTTTGACAACAGCCACTGGGGAGAAGTGCCTCAACACATTCCTGTAACACAGACTCTAGCTATAAAAGCCGAACTAACGCCTTACTTCACAAATGATTTTCTGGTGTAATGACCAGTCCTCACAGCAGAATTCATATAGTTTAAAGAAGCACATGGTACATTCAGCCTTATATTTCACCTGCCATGCCACTGTCATGGTTAGTAAGGAAGATCCTTAAACTTACAAATATTGGCTAAAAAGTGACAAATGTACCATTAAGTTGCAGTAAACAAGAAGACATGAATGATTCGGTATCATAGGAGCGGGATTAAGAGAGGAAACACTGGAAGTCTAAAGACCAGGGTTCTGCTACCAGCTTTTCCACAGACTTCCTGGATAAGTCACCAAACCTCTTTGAACCTCAGTTTCTTCCTTTGTAATAGGTTGTCAAGGTGCCCTAAGTCTGCAAATGCTTTGGGATGCTGGAAATACAAAGTCTTTTCATAGGTATTATTTATTCATATTATGTCAGGCCTAGAGGCCGCAGCTGAGATCAGAGCATTGGAAAACTCACTGTTTTTCTCTGACAGAATGCCGGTGGGGACATTTTCACCCTGCGTCATCTGGTGGGGGGGATTAAAAGGCACAGCAACCTTTTTTTTTTTCTCAACCAATTTTTTTCCCCGCCATGTTCAGGATTTTTTGTGAAAGTATCTGGCAACTCTTGCCTGACAACACATAAGTCTTGTGGTAGAGCCAGGAATTGAATGCTGACATTCTGCATCCCCAGGTATGTTTTAACCACATAACCTCCTCCCCATTTCATTATTATTTCCCTGATTTGGATTTGTGACTCCCTCTATGAGCACTGCATCCTCAGGTTTGCTGACAATATCCCCAGCGCTTGACACCTTTGCTAATGCCGGGGCACAAACAAGTAGTGTTTTCCCAGGCCTGTGGACAGGGGTGCACAAAAGGGACAGTTCCCGTCGGAGCAGGCAATTTAAAAGTGCCCAGGGTTCATCAGCCCTGTGTTTACCAAGGGGGAAAGGATAACACTAATAGGGAAATATTTTTATTACTTTTCCATACTTCAGACTCGAGCCCTCAGGATTTCTCCACTACAAAGTCACACTCTCCATCGCTACCATCACCTGGCCAAGAACTGGAGAGGAATCAGAGGAAGCTTGTATGGGGCTATCGACACCACTTCCTATGTAGCCAGAGGGGACTTTTGTTATCTGCTGAGAGTCTGGGGCTCTTACCTTGCAAATGACTCCTTGTGGACACAGAAATCCAACTACAAAGATGTAATTTCAGGACTGGGGTGGAGGCGGTCAAGCACACAGTGTCTGATCTGCACCTCACAGGAGCCTGGTGATGAGTAGCATTACTGAAGGGTATAGGGAATTATATCAATGTAAATTATATAAGAATCAAAGCTAGCATTCTTTTTAATACTCCCAGCTAGGGGATGGGGTTGTGAGGAGAGAAACTCAGATGGGAATTGAACCTGGCAACTCACAAGGTAGCATTTAGTTCCATCATTCAGCCAACAGCCCAGCCTAGGGAAAGAAATGGTACTTTCCAGCTCTTTAGCAAGAAATTCAAAATAATGGACAAATATATAAATTGAAAACATTTTATCACATATTTTTAAAGAAATTAGGCTTATTACATTCATTTTATCTATATGGAGTCAGTTTTATTACTTAAACAGTCATACAAAAACGTGTTTCCTGTAAAAATGAAACCAGTATTATGTTCAACTCCCACATGGTTTGTTTTAAAAATATCTTTAAATACTATTAAAGAACAATCATTCTGTAAGTTTATATCATGAGTGGGAAGTAGAAACCATCAATGAATCATATTATTCCTACAACTGTAACAACAATATGAGCAACTATGGTAATAACAAGAAGTTTATGCCTACTGTATATCTGCTGGGTAGACACTCTCCTGACATGTAATCTACATAATATGTAGTGGTGGCAAGTGTAATATGCTTTTTAATTTTCATCCATTATGGATAGCCATGCAAAGTAAACCTTTTCTTTGATTAATTTCTCTGCCACTCACCAGCTATATGATCATGTATAGCCCCGGAAAAGAAAAAAAAATACATTACATTAGCCACTATCACATGTTGTATGTCCATTCTATTGTCTCTTTCTCTGAAGGCCCTCATATACCACAAGCTGGCACAGGACTAGCTGAGTTGGGCAACCTTGTAAAAAACGTAGATTATAGATAAGGATATTGGCAGTTCAAGCTCTGCACTGTGAAAGAATATCTTCTAGACAAGAGTTAATTAATTCTATGTGCCATTCAGATATAACAAATTTGTCAGTTATTATTGTTAATTGCTGTGGTTGCTTCTGTCCTGTGGGGTAAAACTTTCAAAGCTTAAATTTGTAACTTTATGAGACACTTAAAATCATTGTCTTAATAAAGGCACTGGCTTTATGGGTTATTACAGCAATCTATAATCTAAGCTCACTTTTTGTCCTATGACTATCGGCCAATTTTCCTTAAATTGTTCCTTAGAATATGTACTAACTATTTATGCTTGATCTTGTATGTAGCTGTGCCACTCTTAGCATCTTCCCCAGAAGAAAAGCTCTGTGTAGCTCAGAAGCATGTCTTGCACACCAACAATAGTTGGTCCCATAAAAATATTACTTCACCCACCTTGTCTCACTAATATCCTTGGACCAATATGGCCACAAGTACACTGGGTAACAGTTTCAGAGTTAACTGTGAATTTGACAACCTTCCCTATCCCCAACCCTCCATCTTCCTCAAGGGCTCCCACATTAGGTTTCAAGCTCCCAGCCATTATACCTCTTTTAGGTGGAGACTCAAATCTTTCTTCTTCTAGACGAGCGTTTTAAGCTTGCAGTTTCCCTGTGCCTCGCAGTGATTTCCCCAGCAGGTGTGACAGAGGCCTAGGACCTGTGGTTAAACGGTCTCCAGAGACTACAGCAATGTACATGGGCTACAAATGAGCCTTCACAAATCAAACTGTAATTATTCTGAGGGTAAAGGCATAATAGAGAAAACATATAAAGTTCCTACACACTTACTAAAGCTTCTGAGAGGTCACCCAGCCATCTTAATTAGCCAAAGTCCTTCCAATACTTCTGCAAAGGTTACTGTAACGAGGTGTACCAATCCCACACTGGCCATAGGGGTGGAGGACAGGCTTATTGGGTGGAGAAGGCCCCTCCCCCACAGCCCTACTGGGCATGCTTACACTGCAGCCCTAGTATAAAGTCCAGAGAAGCTGGTCAATTTGGGGCTGGCTACTGGGAAGGAAGGAGCTCCTGCCCTAACCCAGGAGCAGCAGCCTGAAGAGCAGCAGCCTGAGGAGCAGCCTGAGCCAGAGGGAGCTGCAGCCAGAGGGAGCTGCTGACAATGAGAGCCGCAGCCAGAGAAGCCACAACTGTAGGAGCTGCAGCTGGAGGGGCAGCATGAGCCAGAGGGAGAGGCAGCTGGATGCCAAACCACGGCCTATACAGCTGGACAGGGATGGGAAGTAGGGAGCCAAGAGGCTGCCCAGTGAGCTTAGTGCGTTTTGGAGGAATTCCCCGCTGAGCTGGTGGTTGGGAACGTGCCCACCACCAACAGGGCCCTGGACTGGGGCCTGGTGGAAAGGGTGGGCCTGGGTCCCCCTATCTCCATCCCCGTGACCCCACACTGATCCTGTGAATGACTAGGCTGCTGGGCCTGACCCGGTGTGACTAAGCTGCCAGGGACTACTGGTGAGGGGTCAGTTTGCAGGGTGTCACCTCCCTCGGCAGAGGAATGGGGCAGAAGGCCCCGTCACAACTGGTGGAGAATGTGGGCATAGCTTAAGCGATTTCCCCTTCCCCCTCCTAGGGTTGCCAGGTGTCTGGTATTCACCCGGACAGTCCAGTATTTTCGGCTCCTGTCCAGTAAAAAATTCAGAGAATACCGGACACCTAAAATGTCCGATATTTTCTGAATTTTTCCCCAGCCAGGAGGCGAAAATGCCGGGCACCTGGCAACCCTACAAACACTCAGCACCTGGCCTCCCCTTCCCCCGAGCCCCCCACTGGCTCCCAACATTCCCAGCCCCCATGCTTACCTGGTTCCCCAAGGCTGCCAGCACAAAATGGCTGCCGGCCAAAAGACCTAGGGGAAGCAAGGCTTTCCCCTGGGTCTTAGTGCTCAACTTCTCCCCTGTTCCTATCCCTGCACTAACGCTTAAAGAGGATATGCTGTTTTAATGCTGTTTTATTTTAGGGATTTTTTTTTTTGGCTTACTTGGAATCCTTTTTTTTTGTGTGTGTGCTCAACAACTTTGGTCTCCCCCCCCTTTTTTTCCCCTTCAACAGAATTTTTTCCCATTTTTTGGGGGGGAGGGGGTTCAGTATTTTTGTTTCAACCATCTGGCAGCCCTATCCCCTCCCCACCCCCGGTACAAGGGGGAAGGTTGGGGACTTTAAAACAAGCCCCAGTACGGGGAGAGGCGACCTACTCCAAGAGTGACAGACACCCCCCCTGGGAAAACCCACCAACTGGTCCAAGCTGAGCCCACTGTTACGAGTGCAGCCAGGAGGGTCATTTCAAATGAGAATGTCCATTCATGGACTGCAGCTATGGACAGGTACTGGTTTCAGGGGCACGAGCTTGGAGAAGTGACCGAGCAAAGATAGTAATTCTGGTCAGGGTGAATAGGATAGCGACTGTGGCACTAGTGGACTCAGGATGTAATCAGACCTTGATATGGGAGGGACTGACCACCAGGCCAAACTGGTGGAGAATGTCGGTGCAGCTACAGTGTATCCATGGGGACATGAGGGCATACCCCACAATAGGGGTGTCACTTGCCGTGGGTCCCCACAAGGAATGCCGTATGGTGGTGGTGGCCCCCAAGTTGGCGTACCTGGTGGAGTTAGGCTGAGACTGGCCCTACTTTACAGACCTCCTGCAAGGCAAAACCCCTGGAAAGACCCCAGCCCCAGGAGGCAGTGTCATCCATAGACCCCCCACAGGTGGGCATTGACCTAGAAGGGGACTTCCTTGATGAGCAGAGGAACAACACAACCCTCAGCTGGGCCTGGGAACAGGTGGGGAAACCCTATCCAGAGGGGATCACAGCGCAGAACTCAGGGACCTTAGTTTGAGATCCGAAACAATCTCCTGTATCGGCTGGTCACGGATCCTCAAACCCAGGTTGAGATTTGCCAACTGCTGGTACCCCAGTGATTCCGGCGAGCATTACTCCAGCTAGCCCATGCCATACCATGGGCAGGGCACCTGGGCCGTGAAAGACACTGCTTAGGGTGGCCCAGCGATTCTTAGAGATCCACTGAGAGGTCACCGACAATTGTGCCTCATGTCCAGAGTACCAAAAGACTAGCCCTGGACGGGTCCCACAGGCGCTGTTGATACCACTACCAGTGATGGGGACACCATTCGAGTGCATAGGCCTGGACCTGGTGGGCCTGCTAGAGTGGAGCACAAGTGGGAAAAAGTATATTTTGGTCATTGTGGATTACACCATGTTACCCGGAGATGATCCCTTTACGAGTCATAACCTCCCGGGCCATCACAGACGAACTCCTAAAGGTATTTGCGAGAGTCGGGCTCCCGAAGGGGATCCTGATGGACCAGGAGACAAATGTAACATCCAAGCTCATGTCTGAATTGTGTCACCTGCTGAACATCAGCGCCCTAAAGACCTCTGTATATCACCCTCAGACAGATGGATTAGTGGAGTGGTTTAATAGAATTCTCAAGGCCATGCTTCGCAAGTTCGTGGAAGAGGACCCATGGCTTTGGGATAAATGGTTGCTGGCTCTCCTGTCTGTGGTGAGGGAGGTACCCCAGGCTTCCACTGGGTTCTCTCCCTTCAAGTTATTGTATGGATGCTACCCAGGAGGAATCCTGGACCTAGTGAGGGAGACATGGGAAGAGCAGGAAACACACACCCAGGAGTCTGTCCACTATGTGCTGCAGCTAGGGGGGTGGCTGAAGGAGTTATGCCAGCTAGCCTGTGAGAACCTGCAGAAGACACAGAAGGACCAGGCATTACACTATAACCAGGAAATAAAGGTGAGGACCTTTCAACCTGGGGATTAGGTGTTGCTCTTGCTACCCTCAGCCGAGTTCAAGCTATTGGCGAAATGGCAGGGCCCATTTGAAGTAATCCGAAGGGTGGGTCCTGTAGACTGTGAGGTACTGCTTCTGGGGCAGCGCAAAGAGTCCCGATATACCATGTGAACTTCTTAAAAGCCTGGAAGGAACGGGAGGCTGTGCTGATCACCCCTTGCCCTCCGGAGCCAGAATTCGGGCTGCAAGCCAGGGGCTCACAGGAACACCATCCAGTGGACCTTGGGCAAGGCTTAGGGGTGGAACAGTGGCAACAGCTACAAGGATTGATCGCCCAATTCCTTAGGTTTTGTCAGACAAGCCAGGGAGGACCCGATTAACCAGTCACCACATCGCCACCATCCCAGGTCAAAAGGTGAGGGACAAACACCGCTCCCTCCCCAGGAAGATGTGGGACACCGTTAAGGAGGAGCTAGGAAAAATGCTGGTGCTGGGAGTGGTTGAGGAGTCGAAAAGCGAGTGGCGGAACCCCATTGTATTAGTTCCCCAAAAGACATTGCAGTAACTGTCACATGCCTCAGTCACTTAAAACCCTACATGCCATATTGTTAAAGATATTTAGGTGCAGGCACGTGCCCAATAGGATTTCAAAGGGCCTAGGCACCTAACTTCCCATTTCTGCCCCTAAGTGACTTAAGCGCTTTTGAAACTCTTCTTGTGAACATGCACATTAGACTTGGATGGAGAACCCAATTTCTAGCCACAGAGGTGACTGAGCAGACAACTAATTGTTAATTACTGTTAATTTACTTGTATGACATCACAAAAAAGAAAAAGAAAAGGTGTCTAAATCAAAGAACTCCCAAAATTGGAGCCATATTCTGAACATACTGCCAATTCCACAGTATAGTGCTGTGATTACGTCTACTGACTACAAGGGGAGCAGTCTCAGTAGCAAAGACTATGCATGACAGCATTACATGTTTGCAGGGTGAAGGTCAGGGCATGGCTTGCAGGATCAGGCCAACATAAGAAGAAGTGACAACAGGCCATAATAGAGGGCAGATAAAGATTACAAGAGGAACAGAAAAAGAGCTCATATAAAGTATTACTTACATATAATTAATTTGATATTTTTAGTGCATGTTTTTGGTTTTTTATTAATTTTATTTTCAATGTAAATGGACAGAGGAGTGCATAGGCTCAGCAGTAAAAACTAGTAATGAAAAAAATGTCAAAATACATTTTTGTAGAGGTATATGGCTGCTAAAAAAATGGATTTTAGGGCTTTTGTCATTGTTCAGAGTTCATCAGTGAGTTAGAAGTGAAAGATTCTGTAAGACCATTATCAGTCTCCTGAGATATCCAATCTCCTATTTGGAATTTTGCTCACCAGAAAAAGAATTTCTGGACTTCATGTCTAAAACATGTTTTGGGGGGAAAGTGTGTGTTTGTGTGTCTGTAATGTTTGTGGTGGAAAAAGAATAGGTGATGCACATTTTAAGTGGAAACACTGACTGCATAAGGAGTTATAAATATACACTAAATCACACCTCCATATGGGAAACCCCCTAATTCTTTCTCTTGGGTTTAACCAGGCAGCAGTTGGGTTTAACCAGGCAGTCCTGAATCTAACCCTTTGAAGTAGAGCTGGAACACATAACACTTTTTACTAGTTATATTCTACATGGAGTTTAATTTTACTCTCTCTCTCTTTTTTGATGTGTTTCCAACAAAGCAGTCAAAAAAATGAGACATTGTGGGCAGGAAAATTATTTTAAAGATGTTAAAATTATATTATCAGGTATCATCTGCATGTTAATGAAACTTCAAAGTTATTTCCAGGGTAGGATTCTGCAGATTGCTCCAGAGAAAAAGTCCAATGATCTATCAGAACACCTCACTCCTTCCTAATGAGTACTTAACCTCAGCATATTTGAACTTGGGCTACATGACCAATAGTCAGGTTTTACTAACAGCTCTTTTTTTTTAATCTTGAAAATCTGCAGCCGTGTCATCAGCTCCTTCTTAATTATACCATATTCTTTACATCTGTCCTGCTAAATAACTCTAATTGAAATAGCACCGGCGTGAATTTTTGTAATGTTCCCCCCAAGACATCCCGAAAGTGACTCACACGAGAAAACAGACTGAAGTCACAGCTGGAAGCACGTCAAGGATCATTTCCATTTTTACATGATTAATTTGAATTTAATATCTTAAATCAAAACCTGATTAATTTAAATAAAATTTTGATGGTGCCCTGCTTCTAATATACATTGCAGTAATTAGATTCGGCTTAATGTGATTTTTTTACATAATTAAAAAAAAGAGTAAGTCAAGTGTAACAAAGGAGTGTTGGTATAAATCTGTGTGTGTCTATATATCTATCTATATCTATATATGGGATCATTGCTGAGGCCATTAGTCAGGTACAGAGTATAGCAGCAGGGTGGATACATAAAGGTCAGCAACATATTGCATGGAGTGAAGAACATCCAAATTGTATAGTAACAGACCAACTTGTGGTAGAGGAACTGTTATTTCACAAATGTCTGGCCAAAAATAAAACTTCTGAAATTAGCACTTATAGTAATGAAATCACCACCTATGAAATTGTGAGGGTCAGATCAATAAACTGAGTATCTTATTTTTAAACCAGACTCTGTGGAATGTACCTTTTCTGAATATGTGGTGTGTGTGTGTGTGTGTGTGTGTGTGTGTGTGTGTGTGTGTACCTTATCTAAATATGTGGTGTGTGTGTGTGTGCATGCATGCGCACACTCCCACACCCTCTGCTTGTCTCTTTTCTGATTTGGGAATGTGTTTGCAAGTGCTGTATGAGCAATACTAAATGCCAAACCCCACACAGACAAGTGGTTCTTAGTACCATATCTTAATATCAGAGCACTAAAGCCCCATCTCCACTGGTAATTTGACCCAATGCTGACTATGGTTGTTATGAACAAACGCTGCTGAAAGGTTCCGAAAATGGTTTAAATATTAGCATGGGTCAATTAGGCGTTTTTGCCACTCTTGCATTCTGCCCTTGTAGCATTCACACTAATTGTAAACTCTTTGTAGCTGGAGAAGCTGCTGATATATGTTCTGAGCAATGGATCTATTTGCTAGTGTTCCAGCTTTAATGAAGCTTTAATGAAGCATGCATCAGAAAGAGGTAGGTTGGTCAGAATCTTAATAAACCCACATCTCACTGCAGTTCTAAAACAGGAAGACGGTGCTTTAAAGGGGGAAAAAACTTTTTTGCTTCCTATTACAGAACTGAAGTTCAAATAAAATCATTTTGACTAAGGCAAAATCATCCCATTCTTTTCTGTAAGATACAGGGCTTGGAGATAAAAATGTTTACTCTTAACCCTGAAAGATGAAGCTGTGTACAATCCTGCTCAAATTAAGTAGTTCAATTCTAATACATATTTAGGTATTTTTTAGGTTCCCATGTTGCAAGATACTTAAGCATAAACCTAACTTTCAAATGTAGGAGCAGTCCCACTAACTTGAGTGACTCTACTTGCTGCCTCAAAAGCTAAGTTCTTGCTGAATCTGAACTGTAAACAGAAGAGGATGATGCACTTTGCAAAAATCCTCATACACACAGATAACTGCACAACAACTAGGTATGTGTACAAGTAGGCCAAATGCAAATGCAATAAGACTAATCACTAATGTTTTCTACCAAGATCTCAACCTCACTTTTTATCTTTTTTTTTAATGCTCTGTAAATAGTATATTCAGTGTGGTATTTTTATTGTAATGTTAAGAGATTCTCCCAACACTGACACTGGAACAGTTTGCTGATTGCTTCATTGCAGAAGATGGCATTGGCTTTCCCTAATTTCCTCATAAGCAACAGTTATTCACACAATAGAGCTAGATAAATTCTTTGCGATAGAAATTAAATAAAACGTATTTAGAATATGAGATGGAGAGGAAAAAGGCAGACTTGTATGTTGCTTTACACCATCTGAGGATCTTGCCTAATTTTCATACACACATCAAATACTTTCTTAAAATACAGAAATTATCTATCTGTCCATCTGTCTATCCCTATTTTAAAAACTGAAATCAAGGGGGCGCAAAAAAGGGAGTATATGTCTTAGTATCTGAGTTGCTGAAATGTACTAACATGGTACTATGTGCATGCAGGAAAGGTGAAAGCCAGTCTATAGATCAGTGTTAGTTATGAGTTGCAAATGACTCAGTTCAAATTAATGAGTTCGATTTTGACTAACCATTCCTTCATCTGATGGATCATGTTGACAGAAAACACAGAAGTTGAATACAAATTCTGAGGAAGTCTCTTATTTATTATTCATCACATAGAAATAATAAAAAAATAAAAGGCCACTTATTACCTGACAGCTGAGATTTTTGACAATCAACTATTTAATATTTTTCTAAATTTAGGCTTCTCTCTGCAAAGTACAAAAACAGTCTAAAAATAGCTGCAGAGTTACTATCTGGGGGAAGTTACTTTACTGCTTACATTCTTATTCCAGAGTTAAAGTCAAAACAAAATTAATCAGGAAGGGTTATCTATAATGAATCACCATTCATTTCAGAAAAAAATATATCTTTGCCAGCAGCAGAAGGAAAGTACTTTCAAGCCATTACATTAGACTATAGACTCCAAGGAGAAGATTACAGATCTTCCATATTCAGCAACATGAATCAAAACTCTTAGGAACTAGTCTAACTTTTTTTTTTATTATTACAAGGCAGCAGGGATTGCTTTTTGTATAGGCTATGATTTAGATGGCTAATTGAAAGTAAGCGGTGGTGAGCTGCTTTCTTGGTAAAATATTACCAAGACAATCTTATCTGAGTTTACAGAGTTATTTCCAATTTGTAAATGCTGTATTCATTTCTACCAGATAAAATACCTTTAAAAAGCCTAGACCTGGGAATGGCGGGATTGCTGTTATAACCACTCTGTCTAGCCCTCAGCCCCCTTCTTCCCTCCCACATCCACATAAACTTTGGACTCGCTATTGAATCGTTTTACTTAAAAAAAATCTTCATCTTAGGATAAAGAAATGTAATGATTTTCTGAATCCTGATAACTTTTGGCTGATGTTGTAGTTGCCAGTTATCTAACCTGCAGAGGATCTCCTTCATTCAAACTCTAAATCTTTTAGAACATCACCTTTCACAAATTCATCTCTTGCTTATAATATGAAGAAAAGCCAAGGCTTTGTTTCTCCATTATAATAGATGTAAATTAATGTTTTGCCTTTGTTTGTTGCTGTAATCATAGAGGCAAGTATATGCTCCTAACAGCTATCTTATTTTCAATTTGCAAAGCATACTGTGCTTAATCCCATGAGGCAGCCTGTGGTTCTAGATATGAATTTTAAAAGGTAATTAGACCAGTGCAGGGGTTTCTCCCTGAGACAGAAAGAGCAGGCTCCTGCCAGGTCCAGAGGGGTCTTTTAGAGGTCCCAGGCTGGGCACAGTTCTCATCCTAGTTTATTACTCATTTCCATTGTGTGAAACAGCTTATTTGTTCATGAAAATTTAAATCATGTTGGTACTAGAAAGATTATTTTTTATTTTAAAGCCAGAAAGGTCACAGTATTATTTTTGGTGTCTGGCATAAAGCTTTTATTTTAACTTGCACCTCTTTTAATGATCTTTGCATTTTTAGATTCCGAGAGTAAAAGAGATGTGTGCTGATAAATGCTTTCATGCATCTCCAGTAAGCTGCACTTTAAATATTATATAATCATTATCAAGCCATGTATGCAAATGAAAACCAGTTTGCCAACTCTTGAAATGGCAAGAAATCGCATTGTTTTCCCTGTATTTTGGCTCCCCTCTTCTCCCTTTTGCTTGGCGCTATATGTTACACAATGTTATACTAGGCTCTGTTTTCTTTATGGTTCTTATCCAAGCTTTCTTCTGAGTGAGGGTCATACACCTGACCAATGGAAAGAGCAATGATTAAAGGTTATTTATTTAGAACAGTGCTAGGCCCAGGTTAAACTTGTCTATTATGAAAAATACAAAACACTTAAAGGTCATTTTCTCTGGCTGAGAACAATGAGACATTTGAATGGGATTCATACAAATATGAGGGATACTTTGAATAACAACAGACAGGCCTGAACCCAAACCTGACATACAGCAACCTCATTGATTGAAATCTGCTTCTGGATCTGTTTTTTCAGGGTTCCACCTGTTTCTAGTTTGCATCATGTGAATTTCTTTTTGAGTGAATTACTGTATCAAATGAGATCATAAATGCTTCCCCAGAATCTGTGGTAAAGAGGGAGAGATTCTGACTAGTCAGCACAGGTTTATGCTAAATATGCGGCTTCCTAGGCTGAGTACTTGGTGGCAAAAACTAAGACTTAAGAGAGCTGAACTGTTTATATTTACTGGACTGACAATATTTAAGGACCCAATTCTTCCCTATGTTAATTTTAGTAGATACTGTGAATGTTCATTCACCATTGATTTCAACTGCGTTATTCTTGATTTTCACCTCTGTAACCAGGAGTAGAGTCAGGCACTGAATTGCTAATGCATCTTAGGGATGGGCTTGGAACAAACCTGGATCTGAGTATCCACAAGTTTACTGGTAATTCAGATCCAAATACTAACTTTGCAGCTGGTTTTGAACACTTTGATGGGCTGAACCACTATCCCAGAATTTGGATCAGGATACAAACTTGTGTTCACCCATCCACCAAATTAAAACTTTGTATTTTTCCTGGTAAGAAGCTCCAGCCTAATCTTAACCCTCAAGTAATAAAATAAAAACAGCAAAATTCTCTGCCTGAACTATCTCCTGAAAATTGTCTAAAGTGTTCTGTGATGAACGAGAAGGGCACTGAGACCACACAGAGTGAAACAGCAAAAGTGATTTGGTGACTCTAAACTAGAGCCCTAGGGTGCAGTGGGCTGATGGATATCTTGATCAAGAATCTTTAGGTTTTTTAAAGGTTGTAACACCTTGAATCGCACCTGGAAATGTATGATCCAGCAGTGCAGGGCTCAGACTGAAGTTGTCCCACCAATGGAGGTCCCTCAAGACACACGCAGCCTGCCCAGTTGTTGAATAGATCCTGTGTACTCTTGACCGACAGTCGTGAAGGAGCTTTGAGTGCTCATTCACATATCAAGTTTGCCTACTCACGTTCAGATATCAGCAGCTTCCCTTGCAGTCCAGTGCCGAGGCTGCAATTTGTACCAGCTGCAGCTTCCGCTTACTCTGCCTAGACACTCAGAGCTAGACAAAAGCAAAATATAAAATGTCCCTTCAATTCTGCCATGGCTGCAGGACCTTTTCCCCAATGGCTAAAGCAGGACCATAATATTCAACATATCCAATAAGACTGACTTCTGGAGTCATTTCAAAAGCCTGTGAGCTGTAAAGAAGTTAAGCAGGAGAGGCAGGATACTAGTTACAATATTATACACCAGATGTGCTGCTCTTTAAAATATAAAAGTAAGAAATTGCCTATTGGTGCTTCAATAATATATTTCGCTAGCAGAGCAATACTCCCCTCTCATTCACCCCAACATGCTGTAGTAAGCCTAGCTAAAATGCCTGAGCCTCAGAAGTTAGGAAACCCTGAAACAATGCAATCAATCCTGTCATGCCTGTGGTGAATAATAAAAGTTTATAAGAAATCCACAGCACTTCACGCTGAATGGATAAAAAAATAGCACACATTTTTCAGAATGCTTGAAACACACCCCATTCCACTAGAGCAAAGCAATCAATGAAACTATTCTTCACCTAAAAGATTTCCATTCTGTTTTGCTAACACACTATATTCAGTATTGATGTGTCTCTGTATACAGTATGCAGACTCTGCAGTACTGGGACAACTCATTCACATGACAGTGATATCACAGTCACCCTGCATTGCTCTCACTTTGCAGAGCTCCTGGAGTTCTTTTATTAAAGCAGCACCCAACTGTGCCAGCAGAGTAAAAGAACTTGTCAGTGTTTCCCACTGAAGACTTCATTTTTAAGGGGCTTTTTTTTAAATGACCATTTTATCTAAAGACGATGAAGCTGTATTGCAGTTAAGCTCAGGATCTGGATCTACAGCTGAACTTCACCAGACTTCAGAGTATTTGGATCTGGGTATTTGGTTTGACCTATTTATAAGATCCAGGAAGTTCAGAGAAAGGTTTGAAGATATCCTGTGTGATTGAGGATCTTTGGACTGGGAGGTCAATTTTGGATTCATCCCTGTGCTAGCTGAACTTCAAATAAAGTAAGCTTTGGAGGTAGTTGGGGCACGTAAATGAACCACTCGAGCCAGACAGACTGGGATAGGAATCTTATAAGATGAGTCTCCCTTGTGAGATTTTCCCTCCCTGTCCTAGCCAGAAATACCACAGGCCTTTCTTCGAGGTATTTTGTCTCCTATGGTTGTGGTTTCCAGCTAGAAGTGAAAAGAAAGTTGAAAATGGGGGAAAAAATTGAAACAGTTAACAAAACACTTCAAAAACTTAAAAAGGCTGTGTTCAAAACTACCATTAAAAAGGGTGAACACTCAGAGATTTCTTCTCCTAAAAAAATTCATGGCCACAGCAGAACTTCACTGCGGTAACGGCTGTATACACAAATTTCACTCTGTGATTTGTGACAACAGCCCAGATGGAATTGGGATCTTCCTGCTCCAGAATCAAAGTCCTGTCCCTAGAAGAATATCCATTACCAGTGCAGGGTCTATACCATGCAGCTGAGAAATTCTGAAGGCAGTAGTGTATCCTAGTCAGCCAGACAAGCATGGTATTTGCCCTTTTCTGGTGTTCTCATTTCTCATCAGGAAGAAACACTGCATACAAAACTCTCTCTCTCTTTTTAACATAAAACTGACTTAAATTACTAGAGTTGTTTATTATTGAAGCTAAAGAGCAGCTGAGAGGTAGGTAGCTTTGGAGGCTTTTTGTTTTGCATTCATCTAATTAAAAATTTTAAAAAAGCGAAACTTTCTAAAAGGGCATTTTAAAGCCTATTAATTGATAGTGCAGAGAAAAGGGACTTTATTCACTGGAATCCTATGGTGATGGAAAGGCAGGAGATACCACCATGGAAGGCTCCTAGAACTTGATGTTGCTTGTAGTTCTGGAGCTAGCCAAGGAAGTGCTATTATGCCCATTTTATAGATGAGGAACTGAGGCATAAAGGAGGTGTGTGGTGGGGTAGGAATGGAATCCTCAACAGAGGCAAAAGCTCTAACCACTGGACCAGCCTTCCACTCTAAAGCAGCTCTCCTCCATTCCTATGCACTAGAAGTCTCTTTGGATCCAGCCCAAGGATGTTTTGGATTCTGGCTAAAATTCTCATTAATATATAGAGAAGTTGGAATCCTTAAGGGTAGGAAACAATCCCTGAAAATACTGTAACTATAACTTAGTTCCCAACCCCAACATTAACACAGTCCACAGGCTACAATGCTAAGAATGGCACTCTGAAAACATGCATGTTCTGGAAGGAGAAAGAGATTTGAATCAAAACCATAATTTTATTTCACTCAACCTAGCCTTCCCTGGCATCACATTCCAACTGCCACTTGAAGGTGTGCTTAATATGGATGCATTTTGAGGGTGGGAACGTCAGCATATGAATGCACAAGCAAAGGGGATATGCCACACATAGAAGGGGATGTGTCCAGGTGTACAGTCCTCTGACCAAATCTTAGTCAACAGAAAGGTCAATGGGAGTCAGCTGGTCTAGCCAGAAGGGTTTAGAACAGTCCTCAAGCTACCCTACTTATGCTGTAGGGTCAAAGCACTACCAGCTACCTTCAGAAAAGGGAAGTGAACTCTTTGAACTCATGGTGGGTGCATCTGAGCATTGAGCCCCATTTATAAGGACACATTATTTGGATTCAGTATCAGAATAAGAATATTCCACAAGGATCATGATTGCAGCAATACCATCTGTCCCCTTTAGGCATATTGTTTCTTTATTATTGCTGCACGAGAAATATGAACTTAAAAAAATTGATAGACTCATAGAGCAAAATGTCCAGTATGTTGAGAATAATTTCACCCATCTCAGCAGTTCACCCCATGTATCAAAGGCCCAGGTTGTGCTTATATGGTCAAAATATAAATGCAAGCTTCTCATTTTCCAGGTTTGGATTTTGTACTTGAGTTTATAAGGATGGGATAAACTTAGTTGAGGAGCTAGGGAAAGAAGGAGGTTTGCACTGTATCTCTGTCATGTCAAATACACTGAAGGAAGAGCAAGACTCTCATTCTGTGGAGCGAGATGTCCTTGACAAAAGTGACCACAGTACTCTGCAGTTAGCTATGTGTCTTATTACATAGGTCTGAAACAGCAGTCGACCAACATAGACAATCAGGTCCTCTCCAACCCTACTTAGATAGTAATACACAGATGCCTTTTTTCAGGTATAGTTTTTGATGAATACATTGAGAAATAATTGCTAACAAATGTATGTCTCACTTTTCTTTTTGTGCATACCTATACTGTACGAAGAGTTAAACATGAAAAAGAACAAAGATAAGCAGTAAAAGACAACATCCGCTCTCATTTCAATTTCCTGGAAGGAAAGTGCGGTTGGGCAGATGGTGCTTTTTTGTTTTAGTAAACTAAATGATCAGATGTAAATAATGTACACTATATATACTATAAAGTTACGTTGAAGGTGAGGTGCCATGTGCAGTGAAAATTTTCCATATTGTTGGGAGTTTTTCTCAGGTTGATTTTTTTTTCTTGAATATTTTTTTACTCCAATACCAGCATGTTTACTGAACCCACCACCTGCCTATTCAGATTTTTTTCCCCCAGCACTGTTTATTTCAGAGGGCTAAGTTAGACTTGTTTCTTTAACAGTGATCCATTCTGAATCCATAGGTATTTAGGATGCTGATCTTAGGTCCTTGGTTGAGGTAGGAGAAGAGAATGGCTGATAATTTGGTCTTAGGTGAGAGCCACTATTTCTTCATGTCATTTTTGTTCATTTCCTGCCTGTGCATCATCACCTGAAGAGTCCTTTTCTTGTGTCATTGACCCCATGTTATTTTTCCATCCTGAGTATCCTCCTTGAATTTCCTTTTGGTACTAAGACATAAGCGTTTTGGGAAGAAGTGTAGTTTTCATAACTCACTGACTGTTCCAATAAATAGAGAAGGCCAGGGCCCAAAAAAACCCAACAATCCATTCCCAAATGTTTAAACATGGTTATGACCCAAATGTGTTATAAAATGGTCACCTCTTGCCTGAACGGACAGAAAAAAAGCAATTTATTATAGTCACATTAAGAAATAACAATATACCCTTGCTATCTACCAGGATTGAGATGTGGTTACTTCATTGTGTTATAATAATTTATTTTATGTCCATAAAGACAGCATCTACACTGGCTTTCAGGAAGCCAGGGGACACTCCCATAGTTACGCCACTACTAAGGTAGCTGTGCCAGTGCTGACAGCATTGATACATTCACGCAGACATGGTAGTGGGCTCATACCACATTTCATCAAATCATGTTCAAGCAGCTCAACATGACACAGTAGTTAAAATGCATGCAGCCACTACACCCCATTTACATAAGTGCTCTTTCCATTCTTATTACCAGTAGATTTGAACAGTGTAGAAAGTGAGAAGAGGAAGGAAGGCAAATGTCAAGGACCCAAACTTGGACTCTGACCAATAGGGAGCCAGGAAAAATGTCTGATCAAGTCTTTGATTAGTTGCAAGTTGGCCACGCCTCTTTAAAGAAAATTGTACTTCTGTGGTTTCCACAAGATAAACTAGCATCACAATCCTCTCCCGGAGTGAAACAAAGAAAGCAGCAGCAATGGCACATTGATTCAGAAGGGCCACGTCTGGTGACACCAGAAGAGACAGCTGAGGCTCACTCTCCACAATAAATGATGGAGCTTATCTGAAGTAGGTCCTAGAGTACTTCCAATACTTTCTTCATGTATGTGGGAGTTGAAAGAGTTGTGCTACACAGAAAGACTATTTGGTTTCTAGTGGACAAGTGGTCATGCAGAATGTATCCTGTACATGTGCAGCCTTTAAATTTATTACTGAGTCTTGTGAGAATAATGAAAGATTTCCTTTAATCTGGAGCACAGTGGTGACAACTTTTGTGATTTTTATCATGAGTTGTTTGCTCTTTGTGCTAAAGCCTCAGCTCCTGGAATCAAGTGATTAACACAAGAATCTCAGTTTTCATTTTGAAATAAAACATTTCTAGTCCTTATTGTTGAGAATAAAAGCTTGTAAACATGATCTGACTGAGCTCTATGGGCTCAGAAACCAGAGGAAAATAAAATAACCATTTTTGAACAATCCCATGATTATGAGGGTCATGGACTCATGATTTCTCAATGGGTGGTGTTCAGGGCCGGCTTAGCAATTTTCGTTGAGCAAAAAAAAAAAAAAAAGCACAAAAAACCCCCTGCCAACACTAACTCACACCTCCTGTGGCGCAGGCAGCCGACGCACTCCTCCTCCAGGGCTGGCCAGGGGCGGCAGATTTGCATAATTTTTTGGTGGTGCCCCATTAGCCACACCCCCTGACCCCTGTTAACTATGCCCCAACCCCCATTAGCCACACCCCCTCGCCCCCATTAACCACGCCCCAACCCCCATTAGCCACACCCACTGACCCCTGTTAACCAGGCCTCTGGAGGTAACACTCTCGGGGCAAGATGGACACATGACCAGAAGTAAAAGGTGTCATGTCACCCCTCTCGAAGGACTTTTCCCACCATCCTCCTACCAACAGGGATTAGTTTGGCCCCCAACAAACTCCCCTCATGCAACTATCCTGCAATTGCATTAACCCAATGTGTGTGATATTAACTCGGCAGCAGAGAGGCTGGGGGAAGTGTTCCCTCTAAGGCTATGTCTACACTCGCGGCTTCTTGCACAAGTACAGCCGTTCTTGCGCAAGAACCCACAGAGCAGCCACACTGCCCGCCTGCTCTTGTGCAAGGAAATTTACAGTATGGCGTAGTAAGAGAGGGTGTCTTGCGCAAGAGCTACGCTCTTTTCTAACAGCTGTAAGCTCTCTTGCGCAAGAGGGCCGTGTGGATGTTCAGCAGGGATTTCTTGCGCAGGAAACCCCTATGGTTAAAATGGCCATTGGAGCTTTCTTGCTCAAGAGAGCGTCCACACTGCCATGGATGCTCTTGCACAAAAGCACAGCTCGCACATGGCAGTGTGGACGTGTTCTTGCGCAAGACTTCTTGCACAAGAACCCTTGCGCAAGATGTTCTTGCGCAAGAAGCCGCCAGTGTAGACATAGGTAAGAGTTTCCTCCCATGAGCAGAATGGATTTTGTGTTGTGCACCTGTACTGAGTTCATGTGGCTTGTTTGGATGTGCCACTGTGGCACCCAAGCTATTAATAAATATTTTATAAACCTTTACCTTTTCTCTGCTGCCGCCATGTCTCCTCCCCTTGCTCCATCAGCTCCACTGGTGCCTGCTGCCCCCCAACTCCTCAACCTCCTCTGCTGTTCTGACTCCTGCTCTTCTCACTGCCCTCAGCCCTCCTGCGACCTGCCCCCCTCCACCAGCCCTTCTCTCCCCTGTGCCTCTCTCTCCAGTAGCCCCACTCTGATCAGGTGAGCTACCCTCCTCATCCCCTCTTCTAACACCTCCTCTACACACCTGCCCTGCCTCTCTCCTCTGGTGCTGGTCCCTCCCCTGCAGGTGTCTGCCCTTCTGCTTTACCCCAGAATCCCTGGCACCTGCACCTTCCCTTAGCCCTGCACCCTCCTGGTGCCTCCCCTTCCTTACTGCCCCTGCCCCTTTGCCCTCTTTCCTGATGCCCACCCCTCACCACTCTCTGCCCCGTTCCTCCTGCCCCTGTGCCCTCACACATGACTTGCTCCATCCCCACCTTTCTCATGCCCACCCCTTCTTTCAAGCCTTCTCCCAGAACCTTCCCCTCCCCGCTCTAGCCCCCAATGCCCTTCCCCTCTTCTCTCCTCTTCCAGCATCACCCTGTCCCCCCTCCCACTGACACCTCCCCTCCTGCCCTTTTCCTCATTGTCTGCACTTGGCCCCCTGGCATTTGTCTCTCCTCCACCCTTGTCTCTTGGTGCCTTCCTCTTTCATCCCCTTCCCCCTCCGCACAAGCCCCTTCCTCTCCCACTCCTCCCCCTCCGCACAAGCCCCTTCCTCTCCCAACCCTCCCCTACCTTCTGTCTTCCACTTTGCGGGGCTGGAGTCTGCACTCGGGCCCCGGACTCTGAACCTGGAACTAAGCCGCGTGATGCAATGTGGCACCGAAGAGTTTTAAAGTCCCGGGCCATGACATCACGTCATACCCGGGCGTCTCACCTCTCACCTGCAAATGCTGTGCATGGCAGCAGCAGCAGGCGAAGGGGAGCCACACTGAAAGCTGCGCACGGCGGGGACAGTCCGGGGCCGAGAGGGACACTCTGGGGACGGTGTGGGAGAACATGCGGGGGGGCCAGCAGGTGGGGGCCGGGGCCCGCTCCAGGCAGAGCCAGGGGAGAGACCCAGCTCCACATATTGCTGGAGCAGGGCCCCCGGCTCTGAATATTAACTCGCCGCCCATGGTGCCCGGCACATTTCCAGGTTCAGGGCGCGGGGCCCCATTCAGGGGAATCTGGTGAATCGGCCTAAGGCCGGCCCTGGTGGTGTTTTCAATATTCAGGACACGATATCCAGGACCAGGACATGTTAGCTGTAATAACTTCTCTTACGATGACTCTGCAAAACAGTAGGAATTTTCATCCAAAATGAGAAATATTCCTCTTAGGTTGGAACTTTTCTGAAAAACAAATCAGAATTTAAAACAAATGTGTCAGGTTGTTATTTTTGTTATGGTTTTGTCTTGTTTTTGTTCTCAGTACAGCACAGCCTTGACTTAAATATTAAAAATAAAGTAAAATAAAATAATGGAGTAAAAAGAACTTTGGTGCAGAAGAAACTCAGCCTCTCTCTCTCTCTGCCGGTTAGCTTTAAAACCTCAGAATGAGATAAATCTTCTCTAGTCACATAGGCTATGTCTAGACTACATGGTTTTTTTTAAAAAAAGTGGCCTTTTTTCGAAAAAACTTCACCTGCGTCCAGACTGCTGCCGCATTCTTTCAAAATTAAATCAAAAGAACGCAGCGGGTTTTTCCGACAGTGGTAAACCTCATTTTACGAGGAAGAACACCTTTTTTTTTGAAGGCATTCTTTCAAAAAAAAAAAAAAAAAAAAAGCGTTCTTGACCACAAACAGGGCTTTTTCGAAAGAGAGCACCCAGATCGATTTTTCGAAAAAGTTGTGGCTGTCTAGATGATCTCTTCAAAAGAAGCTTTTTCGAAAGATTCTTTCAAAAAAAGCTTCTTTCGAAAGAAGCGTGTAGTCTAGATGTACCCATAAAGAGAGAAGACAAAATAAATAAAGCATAAAGTTTCAGAAGACACAGGTTAGCAGCTCAGAAATCAACCTTGTTGCATACTATTCTGATGAGCACTCTCTTTACAGTAAAGAAGCAGTTCCTTCCGTGGCAGATGTATGCTGCTGATGTGTGCCAAAGGCAGGAATCAAGGCAGTGGAAATGGCAAGAAGACACATTAAGAAACCAGCAGTCTATCATAAGAAGGTACTCAGTTTCCAACTGCTGGAGCTGACAAACTTAAAACATGTAGGGCCAGATATGGTAAACTGTACGCATGAAAAATAATAGGCTTTTGAAAGCTGGGCCAAATCCTCTGCTGGTGTAAAGTGTCATCAGCACTTCATTTGCTTCTACAGAGTTCTGATGATTTACATATTGGGTTGTTAATGTGTGCTCTCACAAACATAAAAATAGATCTGAGGGCATTTTTGGCCTCCTTAGGAAAACAGTCTCATACAAAAGCATGTATATCACTATCCTTAAAGAAGGTGCCATCTATGTTTGCAATACACAGCTCTAAGAAAAAAGACTGCTTTCAGTCCGAAGTCATCTATTCTGAGGGTAGTACACTTCGCTTAATTTCCATTCTGAACTTTTAAATGAGGCTACTGAAACACTCTTGAGTTCCACTGTAGCAGAGATCTGCTACTGAGCCAAGTTTTCAATTGCAGTTATTAGAGCTGGTCCAAATTTCTCAAATGTTGATTTTTTAAAAAGAAAATACTCCCCACCCCTAATTTCCATTCTGACATCTTGGGGTTTTGACCATCCCTAAATATGTTTATTAATTATTTTGAATGGAGCTCAAAACTTAATGAGAGAGAGAGAATGTTTGCAAACTTGATAGGAATTAAATGATTGATCAGTTACCAAACAAAATTAAGGCAGATTACAGGTCTTGATTGTACAGGGTGTATAGATAGCACATGCAGTAGAGTTGTAAACAAAATTTAGTAAACCAGAAAAGCATCAATGCAGTATGGAGCTGGATAATCAGAAATCTCATATCTGATTTCCCTCTCTCTTGAAAGACTCACTTCATCATACGAGCCATCTTCTTTGTTTGGTGAGTGGGCCCAGACTACCCACTGTTCATTACAACTAGAGAGGATGTAGAAATCAACAGAATAATATATTTCATCTCTGGCATTATAAGAATTCAGGTTCAATTTTTATTTTACTGCACAACCACTCAATAGTTGCCTCCATAGATTAACAGGAGTAGAGAACAGGAAAAACAATCCCCATCTTTTTCCCCTAGTACTACTTTTTTTCATTTTATAGCAGTTCACTTCCTAAAATATATAGTAATATTAAATGAGCTACACATTTAATACTAAGCTCTTCTCTCAGAAGCTTTTTGTTTTGAGCAAATTGGTAGGCAGTGGCAATCTAAAATCAAGGTCTTCACTTTATGGCCAACTGATGTCCTGCACCAATAACATAGTAGGAACTTAAGAGCCAGTCTTAATCTTTATACAGTGGAGCATGCTGATACAGCTGCTCTCTTCTTGTGTACGGTGGTTCAGCCCATGAAGTATATAAGTATCAGCATACAGGCTTTATCTTGATCTGTGTGGCCTATGTACTACAGAACTCCCTCTGGCCCCTTCTGGCTCATGGGAATTCATTTTGGCCTTGAGGCCTGCATAATGTTATTCAGTCTTTTCAGCTTGAGGGTTTACAGCTAGGCTGCATGGTGGTTAATTTTTAAAAATGAACTTATAGAGATAACTCACCTGTCTATGTGGGTGACTTTTAAAAATGCAAGGTCATCATTTCCTCCCCTCCCTCCTTTTTGCTGGCTCTGCACGTGTGTCTGACTGAAACTCTATATAACCGGTGGTTTGTTATGTGGTCACCAAACTGTTTCTCAAGTCCTTTAAGGTGTTTCACATACCAGGTGGCCTACCGGATGTTCAGTTTGGTTTAAGTGCTACAGAATCAAGTTCAGCTTCAGTGATGGTCACAGAAACAGAGGAAAGAGAGCAATGCCACTCAGTTAAGTAGAGTGATGAAATCCTCTTCAGATGCAATTGTGTTAGCAATTAGAGTTAAATAAGAGTTTACAGAAATGCACTGGATTTCTAACCAGTGATAACTATGTCTGCAACAGGCTGTTTTAGCTCAGATGAATATATCCCCATCTAATTTGAATTAGCAAAATGCTTTGATTCCAAGAAGCTGGTCTGGAAAACTCATGAAAAGAGGCTTTTCACTTGAGGTTGTCTGTACTTGCTGGATAAATCAAGAGTAACTCTACTGAAATCAAAGGCAAAGGAAATTCAGACCTCTTGTGTTTGGCTGTAAAACCAAAAGTCTAACTAGGTTGTCCATGAGAGAGAGAAATGTTCAGATAGTCATCTTGAAAAATTCTTACCTATAGTTTTCTTATATCACCTTTCACCATGAGATAATTATATAATGACTACTAAGGAAAACATTATAGGTAGGTAGTAAGTGAGTATTATAATTAACAAAACTGAGCAAGGAAGAATAGATTTAAGTCTCCTCTACCACCACAGTTAATAATTTTTTTTTTTTTTTTAACAAGGACAACAATCTCAGGCCAAATACTGAATCCTGAATGATTATTTTAATCCTAATAATATTGTGCATATCAAACTTATTCAGAGGAAGTGATTATAACTGTAAACACTTGAGTGATTATCAGAGTAAGACAAATGCACACAAAAAACCTCTAGAGAGCACTTCAGATGCTTTGGCTTTTGTCACCAAAGATCTAGAGTCAGGTGGACTATATTATGCATAAATACTTACCACCCCAAACTGTCATGGGCAGCTGTAACATACCCACTAGAAGCAATCTCCAGTTGGTTCTGTATAGATGGGGTCAGCCCCATTAATTGCATTGTTTTTAATTCCCTTGAACCCAAGAGTAATTCTCTTCACCTATTATTTGAAATTAAACTCAAGTAATTTACACATCTGTTTGACCACAAACTACCTCTTAAGCAAACCAAAGAGTTGAATAGTTTATTTCCACAATACTCTACAGAGTTTCATTACTGCAGTCATGACAGGAAAGGAAAACTGAAAGGCTATTCAGGTTCTTGAATTGCTATTTTTTGGATATTACTACCATTGTTATGTGATTCCCAAAAGATTCAAAGCAGAGGAAACTGGAAAGGCAGTTTGCTCACCGGGCCGAAGGCTCCCAGCCAATCACAACAAACACAGCAAAAATGGAGCAGTGGAGGTCTGAAAGTGCAGCCCTGGGTGTAAGAGAACATGCTGTTCTCTGCAGGTAGGACAGTTTAAACCTTGCTTCTTTTTATGTAGTTAAGATACTACCTAAAAAAAAGTTACATGATGCAGATAGTGCTAACCACCTAATATCTGATATTTAGGGCAGGTAATTAAATGTATATAATTTAATTCTTGAGTTAGATTATATCCCATCTTGGGACATTTTACAGCTCTAGCAAGCCTTGACAGACATTTTATTAGTGATGAGATTTGTGTATATACATCATTTTCTTAACCTTTTAACTTCATAGCTCTGGATTGCCAAATTTTAAGATTCAACAGTACAACTGGATTTTTTTATGGTGTGGTGAAAAGAGTAGCTGATAACAATTTTCTATAAAATATATTTGTTATGTGTTTTGTGTCCACATATGAACACACATGCATTTAAAAATACAACAGATTAAACAGATTTATTTTAAAAGCCCAAAAGATGACTCAAAATTCATTTACATTCTTTTATGATGCCCTATATGAGACTAACCAGTTTAGTATCAATAGAGAAGACCCAATTCTCACTTTCATTTTGTAAATAGGAACAACTCCACTGATGTCAATGCTCTTATACCCATGTAAGAGAAGATACAGACCCAATGAGAGAAACTATTTTTTAAATTTTGTAATCTCATTCTTGTTAATATAGTTTCCTAAGAGGAAACCTTAGTGCTAAATAACTAGTAAGTGCTTTATTTTTAACAGTGAATATGATTATCCTTTCAACCATATTCTGCATTTCATTTTTTACTATGAAAGTTATTCGTTGTCCAATTTTAAGCTGAAAAAGTATAAAAGTCCATTTGACTTCACTAAAGCAGAACTAAAAGATTTTTTGAACTAAGATTAAATTGATGTATCTAGAGTTTCTGTCATTGTAATATGACATTAGGAGGATACTCAAACACTAGCTTTGACTATAAGTGTCCTACTAAAGTAGAAGTCTACTGCAGAGTGCTTTTTTGATGTATCAAAGAAACGGAACTATCTTTCAAACTATATTCATATTCTAACCTTCTATCATCAATGTAAAGTAATAGCAGGGCTAAAGCATGATTGCTTCCCCCCCCCCCCTTTTTTTTTTTTTACCAGTTTCCAGAAGTCAGTGTTATGAGGGATTGCCAAGGCTTGAATAAAATAGTCAGGTTTAAATGTACCTAAAAACTGTGCTAATTAGATTTTGCCCTTTTACCATTATTTTATCTTAGTCTTCTTCTGCCTGCCTGCCTGCTGTTGCTGTGTCTTTGCTGTGGCACTCCAAGCAAATGACTTGCAAAAGTGGAGATACTCCCATTGGGTCCATCAGAAAATATTTCTGTATCATGTAGATGGCCAGTACTTCTGCTGCTGTGCAGGACCTTTCCAGCTCTGTTTCAAAACCCCAAATAATTGTAGTTGATGTTACCATTGCTACCATGTCGGTGGAGGGGAGAGGGAGGGGAGGGAGAAGCACTGCTCTAAAAGACCCTATCCTTATTCTGTGAAAATCCTTTGTGAGGACTGGCTACTTCTCTGAGCCCTGGTCTGCTCTAGGGTGTTATTTCAATATAACACCCATAGGTCAAATTTATAAGGGGTGCATCCACGCTACCAAGACTGTTGTTTCGAAATAACAGGCTGCTTATTTCAAAATATGTACTCTTACTCTCCTTGGGGAATAGCTCTAATTTCAGAATAGTTGTTTTGAAATAGCATTAGTATGGATTCTGCGGTGCTGCTATTTCAAAATAACTACTCCCTAGAATAATTCGAACTAATTACTCCCTAGAGCTTCCTGGGGCTCTAAGTCAAGGTAGCATTCCATATTAATGGAGCCTGCCTCAGACTAATTTCAAGGCTTCACCATAGTGGTGACATGCTATTTTGATGTTGTAAAATTGGGAGTTATTAAGTAAAATGTAGTTATTTCGAAATGATTTCCTAGTGTAGACGTGGCCTGAGAGGCTCTGACATGCTTGGGGGATCTAGCACACCAGCATGTAAAACTTCACAGCAGCATCCGCACCCATGCGTGGTCCAATAAAAGATATAGGTGAATGTTGCAATGACTCTCCGGCTATGTCTAGACTACAGAGCTTTTCTGGGATACCTCCAAGGAACACATCCACTTTTTAGGAACAGTTTCCGAAAAAGCAGACGTGTTCTTTTGTCATCCTTGTATTCCTTTCAGTGAGAGGAATAAGGCATGTTCTGAAAGAGGAATTTTTTCCGAAATTTGGCCCCATGTAGATGGGCAAATTGTGGAAAAGCCTCTTTTGGAAAAAAAGCAGAAAAAGATAAGCAAATTGTGCTTTGCAATTTGCGTCTTTTTACAACTTTTCTCTGCAGTGTAGACATAGCCTGCACATGAATAGGGGATCTACAGACTGAGAATTTACAGCACAGAGAGAGCAGAGCTGGGTTCTTATATGTGTATTATATGCTTTTGTAGGGAAAGATAGGTTCAGCCAAAACTCCTCATAATTAGAGCAAGTTAGAAAATGGAATTTCCATCCTGCATGAAGTTCTGACACTCTGAATATTGGTTTTTGCTCTGAATTAGGATAAAAAGTCAAAATTTTCACAGAACAGAGATTCAAAATTACATGATTTTAGAACTATTTAAATGGCCTTATTGAAAGGGTTTGTCTAAATAATGTTAAAATGTCTTAAAATCATAGAATCAAAGGATTACAAGGGGCCATAAAGTTCATTTAGTCTAACCCCCTGTCAAACTGCAGGATTTGTAGTATCTACAACATCCAAAACAGATGGCTATCGAACCTCCTTTTGAAAATCTCCAGTGAAGAAGCTTCCAAAACCTCCCAAAGCAGTTTCTTCCATTATTCCACTGTTCTTACATCTTGTTTTGACAACACAACACAACACAACATATTTAAGATGGTTTTATTGGAAATGAAAGGAGCCTGCAGTCCAACGTCCTCTCTCCACAAAACTACTAACACAGTAGTGAAGTCTTTTAATGCTTTCCCTCTCCTTCCCATTGCACTGGTGACTGGTTCAAAGCTAGATGAGCAAGTAGTTTAATCTGCAACTCCAGCAGATGCTTGGCCTCATTGTTAGTTCCAACTCCTAGTGTAAATGTGCCTCCATAGTGATTATAATAATAGAGGGCATCCATTACAAACAATGGCTATGTTGTTACTTGTGTATTCCAAGATTATTCACAAAAGTAAAATAAAAACCAACTACCAGGTGCTAAAGGCAAAAATCAAACCAAAATGATTCTACTACTGAGTGTTTCAACTGGACAATTCTAAAGACTGAGCTCCTCTGTTGAACTGCAGTCCCGGGGTGGCAAGCCATCAGCACAGGCATAACATGTGGTTCAACTACAAATAGGAAGGACAACCTCTAGGAGTGCAGAAGTAGGTTCAGTTTTAGGCCTCTTGACTTTTTATTCAGTTTGCTGAGGTAACCAATCATTCCCAGTTACAATGGGGGAAAACTTGAGAACTGAACCTGAGACCAGCTATAATTTCATAAGCAGCTATCAGATGGCAATGATTTGCAGACATTATTGAACCCGCCACAAACAAGTGAACAGCTCTGTATTCCATGACAAGTTTCCTGAGTTGTTCAGCCTTTTATGTTTTCCTCTAGATACACAGATAGAACCTTTTCAAAGACTCTTTAGACTCTTTTCTTTATGCAATGAATTGCAAACATTGGAAGTACTGTAGTATTAAGCTCAATGAGCGGCTGGTAATGTAACATACTGATGATGCTTCCAGATGTTTGATCTCATACAATAGTGCTGGATGCTGGTGGCACAGTTGATATTTTTCATTTCTGTAACTCTGTCAGCCCACAAAGAGAATAAGACAATACAAGTAAAAGTGTGACAAAACCAGTCTCTATGGACAAACTTTAAATCAATTTTTATCATTGGAAATTGGGCACAACTCCATTGAAGTTATTGGAATTACTGGAAATTGACATTTGTGTAAATGAGAGCAGAACTTTCCATTCAATTTTGTGGAGTTCCTGTGGTTTAATTGAGAACAGAATTGGGGTTTGAACTGTCCCCAATTTTTTTTTGTTTGTTTTTCTGGTAAACATATTAATTTGACTCTGAGGCCCAGGGCTATTGCAGCCTGAGCAATTTTCATTCACTCTGGCTTAAAGATGGCCCAAGATTTCTTCCCCAGCCCTCACACCAACATAAGGTAGCTCCAACTTGACCTCCTCCTTGTGGCAGACTACAGCACAGTTGGTGCACCCACCTCAATTTCCCCTGTCAGATAAGCCAAGAAGTCCACTACAGATTCTTGTGCCTTAATAATAATCAGCCTCCTTAAGCATATCAACCACAACAAGTCCCAACACATAGTTCATTTATCACCCCAGTGCCTGTAGTCATAAAAATGCCATGCTTCTCACACATTATATGTGTGACTTTTACCACATCTGAACTATGTGAGTTTTCTTCTGTCTCTCTGCCAGGACAGCCACACACTCCTTCCAGATGGAGTGCAAGCCCACACTTCCCAGACAGAATCTTCTGCAGCCCCTCAATGCAGGATCGTCTTTATTGGGAGAGCATCTGTCTCTGTTCCTAGCCCACTCACAGTTCTCCTGGGTCCAGTTCTCCAGCATGGAGATGTCAGCAGATGAGTTCCTTCAGTGAGCCCCTGCCTTCACCCCTCTTTGGTCCTCAGCTCCAGCTTCTCCCGCTTACAGTCAGTTAAAAAAAAATCCTCTGTTGCTGTTCCTCCTGCCTCCAACATCTGCCATTTCTGGCTCTCTGGCTTGGAGAGGTCAGCTGGCAAACAAATCCTCTTGCTTTTCTCCTGACTTCAGTCTGTCTCCCCCCCCCCCCACACACACACACACCCGGCAACACTTTCTGGCTGTTTCACAGATCTTCTCTAGTCCTAGGACCTTTGGCAGCTCTCAACTGCCTTCCTGACTCATCAGGCAGGGGTCAAATGCTTCTTTTCTGTCTGATTCTGGCCGCCCTGAACTGGATTGTTCTCGTACAGAGTTTCTCCCTTGCCAGGTTTCTCCCCTAAGATTCTCTTATTGACAGCCCAGGTGTTTCTGTTCCCCTCTAACTGGCCAAACTGGGAGCACTGGGGAACTAGACATATTTAATTTACAAGAGCCAGCCACATTGTGAAGGCCCTAATTCACCACCCCTCAATTACTATTTTTATTACAGGGGTCCGGACTAAGATCAGGAGCCTGTAGCGCTATGCACTATAAACACATATAGCGAAGGATCTATATCCCCAACATGTTTGTTATTGGACAAAACAATCCAAGATTAGGAGGAAAGCAGTATTCTTACCATCTCCATATTACAGGAAAGGAACAGATACACAGAGAGGAGAAGAAACTTGCCAAGTGACACATAGCATCTCAGAGACTAGAGCCTATGTCTATTGATTCTCAGTCCAACTGGAGGCCTGTTAATGGGATCACACTGCCCTGAACAGCTTCTTGCAATCATAATTTGGTTGTTCTGTGTTGAAATATAATTCTTTTCAGAAGTCTCCAAACTCTTTTGAATACTCTCACCTGAAAGAAATAGAATTAATTCTAAAGAAAAACAGTATTTAGAAACCTGCTTCTTTCTGATAGATTGAACCTTTGATATTTACACCACAAATGGCCAAGATATGTATTTGTTTCAAGAACTAGAACTTAGATTACAGTTCTTACAATGCACTGAGAAAGAAAGTAGCTCACACTTCCATAGCGGTTTTGAATCTGCATGTTATTTTAGCATGAAATTCAGTGGTGATGACACACTGGGAGCAAGCCAGTTGAGGGATGGTACCATTTTTAAAAAGTCACTTTCCTGACTATACTGGCTGAACCCTTAAAATGAAAGTTAAATAAAGACACAAAAAAATAAAAAACAGAAGCTCTGTTCTTCATTCAGTTCGTTTTGAAGTTTCTGATATTGCAATGCATGGAGTACAGCATACAAATCATCCTCTATTCTCAGCCAGCTGAAGGTGACTCAAGGATCTCTTAATTGCCACAGAAGGTAACATGCTGACCACTGGGGGAGCCCAAAAACTAAATGGAATTCACAAACTTTCAGTAACTGATCATTCTCATTTTCAATCAAGCTGAATTGAATGATGGTGGAAGTTGCTGGGTCAACAACCATCTGACCTGTTTCATTCCTCACTGCAGGATATGAGACATCCCTATTGAAGTCATTAGTAATTACTCCTAGTTTTCATAGTCCAAATCTTCAGACTAAATCTCTCCATTAGTCTACAGAATGGATACAACATGGGGAGTACCAGTGCCAATGTAAACTCTCTTTTTTAAAAAACAATTAAATACTACATTTATGTAAGGTTTGAAAAGAATGTGTTTCTTGCTCAAGCTACCAGAACATACTTTGGTGACTGGTTTATATTATTAGTGATCACAAATAAGTACATTATCTCATGTACCACCGTATAGTACTTACTAGTTGATATTGACTTATTAATGTTGGCATCTATGTATGGTGGGTGGAAACACTTGTGTGCCTGTTAAAATGTTAAACTTGCATTAATTAACAGGAAAGCAAAAATGTCTCTTAGAAAGTATCTATTTAAATAGGTTAAGAGTACATCTTTGTGCAGTTTTTAGAACATAACTTGAAGAAAGCAGGTGAAACTCACTCCATGTTTTGTTACAAATGTAAAATTCTGTCCAAGTTTACTGAAGTCTGGATACATGTCAAGAAAACCTCTCCCACAGGGGTAACAGTGAGATACATTAAGTATTAATTTTGTAAAAATATATTCTTTAGCTCTCCTGCAAAATAGAGAAAGTATTATAACAAAATAAATCACTTTCCAGATTTCATTTTTAATTTACAGGATATGTTCTGCTCTTATCTGCTCTAACATAATAGCATTATTGTGTTTTAACGGCTGTAAATCTAAAGCAAGTAAGGGGGACAATCTGGCTGGTTTATTTTTAAAATAGCCAAACTGAGCTCTTTCAAATGTTTGTGTGTGTGTGTGTATATATATAAAATTCATTATAACATTATATAACACTCATCGTAATATTTATAATACAATATAACAATGATATATAATTATTATATTATAGATATTACATATATAATATTTCTTCTGGTGCTAGGACTATATATCACAATTTTGCCTGGTAACAAAGTTCCTGCAGTAAAATTATAAACACCCTACATTTTGTATAGTAGGGTGAATGCTCCACTGTCATGAATAACACCAGCAGAATACTAGCCCCAAAAT
Organism: Rafetus swinhoei; assembly: GCA_019425775.1. Taxonomy (NCBI): domain Eukaryota; kingdom Metazoa; phylum Chordata; order Testudines; family Trionychidae; genus Rafetus; species Rafetus swinhoei. The sequence goes on from CM033446.1 coordinate 109,706,796, forward strand.
TGATACTAAAAACTGGATTTGTGGGGAAAGCAACCCCTGTGAATGCTGTACAGTGAGGGATGATTGTACCATTGTCATGAATAATACCATTCACTAGGGTTGCTTCCCCCACAAATCCAATTCGTAGCATCCACTTTGGGGCAGTATTTTGATGATCATTTTTTACCTCTCTAGTTTTCTCTTCCCACGGTGTCTTCCTAATTCATTACAAAATGGAGATCTGAGACCAAATCACAAAGACCTTAGACAGTACTGTCCAGTTGGTTAGGGACTGAAAAGAATCTCTTTCCTTGCAAATTTAAATGCTCCCAGATGAGCCTATGCCTACAAGCTCAGTCCTGCTGTTTTTCAACTAATCATCTGCAAAATTGGAAGAAAAAAAAAGACTTCTGGTAGGTGAGCCACAGCAGGGCAATTAAGATGATGCGGCAGAGGTAGACATCTGCTCCTAGACAGATACAGTTCCACTGATGCTATCTATAGTTACAATCCTTCCGAGAGATAAACAACATGCGAAAGCAATGTGCAGGAGGAAGTGCCACACTGAGAAAGTGGTGATCGGAGACCATGCTTGCGGCCCTTGTGGTCTGAGAATGAGAGAGAGAGAAAGAGCAAGAGAGGGAAGGAGAACAGGGCATATGCCAGGCACACACAGGTGACAGAAGTCGCAGGACAGACACATCTAGATGCAAATTGGAAGAGATGTGTGAGAGTTAACACTTGAGAGAGACAGAATTATAGTAAAGATGAAAGGCACAAAACCAAAAAGTAGAGAAGAGACCCTCTCTGAACAGTTTACAGATAGATATAGTTAAATAAATTTGATATTAAGAACTTCATATGCAGATAATTTATTTATTTGCTAAACTCAGAATTTTGAATGGCTTTTTGGAATTTTAAAAGTCTCAAAGGGGTTGCTGTGTTAGTATGTAACTTTAAAGAAACAATAAGTTGTCCTGTAGCACCTTAGGCCATGTCTACACTACAGAAAAGATTGAAGCTGCCGCAGTCTATCTTCCGGGGGTTTGAATTATTGGGTCTAGTGAAGACAGGCTATTTCGAACAGAGAGGGTGCTCCTGTCAATGTGGGAAGTCCTGATCCTATGCGGAGTAAGGGAAGTCAAAGGGAGAGTATGCTCCCATTGACCTCCCACAGTGTAGACAGTGCCAAAATTTGATCTAAGATTGACTCAAGCTACACATTTCATGTAGTTGGAGTTGCGTATCTTAATTTGAACTTATCCCCTCTAGTATAGACCTAGCTAAGGTGCTAAGAGAATTTCAAAATCATTTTCAGACTCTCTGCCAATGCACCCATTGCTTGTGACAAGATCTTGGGTGGGGTCTAGCTCAATACTGCTGGATTCTTAATCAGACTTTATTGTTACCATTTAAGATTTCTGTTACAGTAATGCCTGGAGGTCCCTATTGAAATCTGCCTCCATATTGTGCCAGCCCACAGAAGAGGACATGGCATTTGTCCTAACAAGCTTACAGCCCTAGAAGATAAATTGTGCCATTTAGGCTTAAAATGGGGGATAACAGAACCATTCTGCAAAATGCCTGTCAGGGCTCCCCAGTTGTGCAAGGGCTCATAAACAATTGGCTACAAGCTGTTGGGGGTTGAAGAATGTTTCCTTCCTTCATGGTTTGCCATGCTATAGCTCCGCTATTTGTCCAGTTGCTCGGGAGCGCTTAGGTCTCACAAAAGGTGGGGAAGAGTACTTACTTCCTGTGGCTTCCCTTCATGGCCATAAAGGTCTAGCAAGGGAGCAATATAGCCCTAAGACACCCTGGATTATCTCAAAAATATGAGGGCTTATCTTGTCAAACATTTGCAAACCTTCCTCCACTTTCTTACACAGCCCATTGCTGGTAACATGCACCTACCTTTCAATACCAGTTTTGTCTGTTCAGAGAAGGCCTGCTGACCCCTTACTGATGTGTTCCCTTCATTTTCAGGAGAGGCTTTGGGGCCTGATTAATAATAACAATAAAAGAGAACTAAAAAATCCAATGTGATACTTGTCCATCTTGTGAGAATCACTGACCAATAAGCATGAAGTTTCATAATGTAAGCTATAAGAACCTCCCAGCCCACCTACATTCTTTTCACATTTTAGAAATAAAATATTATTTTTGTCTCTCTGGAAAAAATACAAACACACATCCCAAACTCTAGAGATTAATGTAAAATTAAAGGCCTGAGTGGATACAAAGTCCTCATGCAATTTTGTGAAGTTGGCTTTTTTAACTTTAAATATATGCAGTGCTTCTGAATAGCTCCTGATCAAAAGCCCTGTGATTCCCTGTTTATACACAGAACAAGTGGGACTGAATGTCTTCAGCAAATAATTCAAACAGTTCTACTACCCAGACTCACCTTACTCACAGTGGTAGATAAATGTAGGCACTTCTCCTCATGAAACTTCACAAGTAGATTGCAGATCTCTTAGGCATCTTTATTGTTCCATTTGCAATTATTCAGAACCCCTCCATTGCATTTTTGTTTCCATTTGTTTTACTCTAACGATAGATAAACTATTCACTTGGTGAGTCAAGCTCTGAGGTGCTTGGCTAAATGGTGTAATGATTTCTTGTGTTTACTTTCATGCTTCTTCATTTAAAATCCACAGTCATATATGATAGCTTAAAAATTCCTTTCCAAGAGTATTAATACTGGTAAAGCTCAATCACGCATATTTGCAATAAGTGGAAAAAAAAAAGGGGGGGGATCTAGAGTTCCTTTGGAAACAGAACAGCAGGAATTTCATTTTTAAATGAGTGAATATTCATAGCATAATTTTAGTAACATTCACTCAGCCCTGAGTTAAAGTATTGAAGCAGTAATGGAGCAAATAGCAAGTAGATTCTTGCTACTAATATAGCCCCATTAATGCATCCCAGTCCTAACATGGAGGGATCATGTCTGAGTTACCAGTATAAATCATTCTGCATGCCCAGCTAAGGCTGGTGACATAATCAGCTGTGTTATCATCAGAAGGGACAGAGGTTAGGGGGAGGTTTAAGGAGATGGTTGGAGATTCGATCTTGATAGATGATCTGGGAATTGTGACAGCGAAGTGACAGGGAACTAACTGAAAGTCAGAGGTTCAGGCAGAAGGTCTAACTAGACTTGTCTAAAGAAGAGGGCTAACTGAGTCATGGTAGAGCTTTGAGGAGGAAACTTGAAAAGGCTGAAAAGAGTTCAGCTTGGTGTCTGTGCCCTGGAAGCTTCCCACATAAATTTGATATTTGAATAACAAATCCATGCTTTGGAGGACAGGAATTCCTCAGAAAAAAATGAGGGACTAAAGCCAGCCCATTAAGTCAGCAACAAGGTTTTGTGCTGAAAGGTGACATCAGATATGGCAGAATCATAAGACTGAAAGGTCTTTGTGACGTCATCTGGTCTAGTCCATATAGGGTTATCTAGACTATCCCTGACAAGTGAGAGGTATGTAGATGTAATATATGTCTACGTATAAGTAAATAGTTAAGAAGCTCATCCAGGGTTTGGAACACCAAGCTGAGTTCTCTTCAGTCTCTTCAGTTTTCTTCCTCAGAGCTCTGCTAACCCTGCTTACGTTAGTCTTCTCCATGTAAGTCCAGTCCAACCTTCTATCTGACCTTCGGTTTCCTGTCACAATTCCCAGACCTTTCTCTCTCAAGATCCACTCTCCAACTCTCCTGAAGGCTCCATCCCCTCTAGTGGTATTACTGCTGGTGATCTCCTCAGTCTCTATATTTCTTTAATACTTTCAGTTCTTTGAATAATGAACAAGATACTTTATTTTCACAGCCTCTAAGACTAAGCCTGATGTATACTATTAAGTTATTTAGACATGTGACTGCCACACTTTGAAGTGATATTACATAAGAGTTACCACAAGCTACATTGTATCTGTAGGTTTCCAGTTCCTGGGGACAAAAAGACTAAAAGTTTTGACTCTAAGGCTACATCTAGACAGTAGTGCTATTTCTGGATACCCGAAGAATCCTGAAATAGCTATTCTGCATCTTTAAATGTTCCCGTTATTTTGAAATAGATTTCGAAATAACGGGGACGCTATTCCGGTGTCCCTGTAACTGGGATATTTCAGAATAGTGCTTTATTTTGAAATTTGGTGCTGTGTAGACAGCACCAAATTTTGAAATAAACGATTTCAAAATTAGATCAAAATAAGATACACAATTTGCATAGCTCACATTGAGTATCTTATTTCAACCTACGGGTGCAGTATAGATGCACGCACAGTATCAAAGAGGCAAGGAGTGCATATTGGGTGGTGGTAGCACAGGAACCAAATAAAAAGGCACTAAATATATGTGTGCACATGTGTCAGTTGTGGGAACGAACCAGTAAATCATTAAGCTTTCTTCTGAAAATGCCAGAAAAAGTGACACCATTCAAGTTTGTTGGAAAATGGAGAAAAATGTTCAAAAAAAATGTTGACTATTTTTGTGAAAATACTTGATGAGCTCTTGTTACCATCATTATGATGTCTTATTGATCTGTAGTGTGGATGAATTCACAGAGATTGCCTTTTCAGGAAGACCACCAATTCATTTCTGATAAGATGCAAAATAGCTATCAGACTAAAACAATTTCTGGTCATTCCACTAGATTTCTAGTGTAGCCTTAATTCATAGGCTCTGTTATTTCCCTGAGCCAATAGTCCTGGGCTTTTGATTGATAACTGGGTAATACATTAACTTTTATCCTACTCTTTTTATAATGGGAGTAGTCTAAAGTTCCTGAGTTTTCTGAGAGGTTTAGAAATTGCAGTAAAATCACTCTCTATCTCTTCTTTTGTGTTTCTCATTGAAGAGAATACAGTAGATTTTATATGGTTTTATAGCTTTATGAGAACAAATACATTTTAAAAATGGGCTGGTTTGTATATTGGAGGCACTTTGCATTGCTTGATTCAAGAGCACTGCCTTACTTTCAGGAAGTAGCATTTTATTATGATTGTCCTTTTTCATTGAAGTTTATGCTTTCCCTTGAAAGAGTGCATTTCCCCTAATTCTGCTTTGCTTTGCAACCTTTTTATCTTTTCTACCTTGCTGGAGGCATTATTAGGGCATGTCACCTTTGACCACATGGGCAGATGAGCAACTATCCTCTGGAGCCAGTACTAATGCTGTTCAGTAGATCAGCTCTCAAATGGTACTGAACTGTGACCTCTTCTTCTGTTCAAAGACTAAATACATAAACTTGTGTTTCCTGTGGTGCCAAGCCTGGGAACCTGAGTTACTCCCTAATCCCAGGTCTCCCAGTCGGTAGCACAATGGGTAGCTCTCCATGCCAGCTGGATAGCTACAAAGAATGACTTTATTGTCTCATCCTCAACAGATTGAATATTGTTCAGTCTGCAGGCTGCCAAACCATGTGAACTGTCCAAAATATTGCTTTGCTGTTGACTTCCTTTCCCCCCTTTATATTGTTTATAAATAAGATGTATTGTGTTTGTTATTTATAAATAATAACATTTTAAAGAGTAATGGACACTTTTGTTGTGCTTTTACAAGAGATGTGTCTTCAAGAAGTCAATGGCAATAAATTGATAAATATATGTCATGCATGTTTGAAATCTTCAGAGTGAAGGTACAATAGAAATGCAAAGTATTATTTTAATACAGTGCAGAACACTGACTTGGTTAAATTATTCTGGTAAAAAAAATCAGGATAAATGGTGCTGAATATTCCAGAGCAACAAAAAACTCATGCACTTTCTTTCCATAAATTTTGAGACACATCTGATATGGCTGAGCTGTTCCTGGGATAGAAAAAGAAAGAGAGTAAAGCAAAAGTGTATGTACCCTACCTTGGGAATAAAAAGCTGCACTTTTGGGCTCTCCAGGGACCAGAACAAACCCTCATGTAAATTAAAACTGGCTCCTTTAGCTTCATTGCCTACAACTACAAGGAGAATTTCTGGTAGCAGCCAATAGCCATAACCCATAATACCAGAATCTGACCTCATCTCTTTAGTGGGAGGAGTTGGATGCATCATTCCTAGAACAACACAGTAGAAGTGGGAGCACTAGTGGAGTACAGCCACTGTTACATTTTGCAAGTAGGTTTATTATAGGCTCCCCCACCCTAAGCCAGCTCAACTGGTTGCTGTGGAATGTTCTAGTGCTTCTGATGGAACTTACCATTTAGAAAATTCATTGAACAGAATTGCTTCTTTAAGAAAGGGCTCAGAAGTTGGCTGGAAATACTCATAAAAAGTTAGGGCTTTGTGTTATCTCAGCAGTGCTAAAGTGACAATTTAATTGCTTGTGCATTTCTACAACTGATTTTACTTTTTACACACATTCATTATGATCTAAGAAAAAAGTATAATGGTTTCTGGAGGAACATGTCATCTAAGAAACACACAAATTTACTAAGCAACAAAATCCATATTAACGGACAATTAAGTCTGAGAATGCAAACCTAAGAGTCCAGGCTTTTGAAAGCATAGCATTTAGATCTCTACATGCATAGTTTAATATAATATATTTTAATGTGTGTGTGTGTGTGTGTGTGTGTGTGTGCACGTATGTATGTGTAGGCCAAAGGTCCAATGCTGTCAGTTACACAAGTGTAAATCGAGAGTGACTGTATCAAAGTGAGTGAAATGTAGCTCAGAGCAGAATATAATTCAGTATGTGCAATGTCACTGAGGGAATTTCCTGACATTTGTGCCCTTAAATTTTCATGTTTTTTCTTGCAAAACTATTATATGATTCATTTCGTTTCTTTGTTGTTGTTTTCAAAGGAAAAAAGTGCCACCACTCTGATGCCCAAGTAAAAGGCCATCACCGCTCACCTACCAAGTCTTCCAAACCTCAGTCCCAATGACATGATCAGCATTTCGTTAGAGGTACACAAAATCTCCTTCCCCCAAATACATTAAAGCTCAGCTCTCTAAGATACAACATGTGTAAGACTAAAACGCCAGCTGCAGGTTGTCAAGTTGGAACTCAGAATGCGTTTTGAAATATACATAGATTGGGTAGATTAGTAGTTGAAAAGGCATCTATGGCTTTGCCAATGAGTGTGAGTTGGGCTTGTCATAAGTGATATGCTTAGGTATTTGGGGCAGTAGTGAGATGGGCATCTTTAGATTTTAGGAAGGGGATTATGCAGAGTATTCTTCAGTATAAAAGATTGTAGGAGAAAAAACTTGAATATGTAGACATTTGGGGACCATGACAGACACCTGTCAGATATAATGGGCTCCATCAATTTTTGGGATAAACAGGAAGGAAGTAGTAATTATCTGTATTGAAATAAAATCCAAAAAGTCTTTGGTGTTAAGTTAATGATAACATCAGAATACATTACTCAATAAGGAAAATCATGTCCCTCACTAGCAAAACTGGTATATTAATATAATATTCTGTCACTTAAAATAATGTCATTACTTTTTAACATACTTTTAAATTTAAAGTACTTGTCTTCATGGATGACTTTAAAAATAAACCTTTTTGATATACCATACTGAAGTACTCAGAAATATTAAAAGAAAACTCATAAAGATTTTGCTTCTCCCCTTCCACCTGCACCTTCCAAAATAATCTCCAATCAAAATGTCTGATTAAGTTTTATTCAGACTTTCAAAAAAACTGCGTAAGGTTGAGATAATCAGCTATAGGAAATTATAGCCTCAAAGGAACATAAAGCAAATAATTACTGAAAAATGGGGAGTTGTATCAAATGCCCATCTCAACCATGCTGGTAACTATTTTGGGGGGAAAAACCTAATAATTATTTATGATTCACTAAAGGGATCTTTGAAGATTATGAAAAATTTGAATATGATACATTATAGAGAACTGTACACAGATAATGGATAGAGATCTAGAGATAAATTTATTAAATATAGATGCTCAGGAGCATGCACACCTAGCTAGCTAGATACGCTGTATAGATACAGATCTGCCAGGGTTGTTTGATCCCATAAGGACTTTTATACAAGAAACTTCTCTTTTATATTCTGAATGATCTCTCTAGAGACTGGTAGTGATGATACAATAGGCTAGAGTTGCTGTTATTAAAAAAAAAATACTACTTTTTTGACTAGGTTGCTTTTTTTTCCCCAGTGGGATTCTGATTCCAGACATTCTACAGCCTGACATCCACTGGGAAAGTGATGACACCATTAATTATTTAAAGGTTTGAAAACCACAAGAACTACTGTATATAACTAGATTGGATTGACTTTTTAACTCTTTTGATTAATAATACATAGAGCCTTGGATATGTGAATTGGTCGAGTGCTAACCTGTTAACAAAAAGAGTATATGGGATGAATGCGAACACTTCTCATAAGTTATTCTACTTAACACAGTGGCCAAACAAAACAAACAAATGGAACATTCTACCTCAGTCTTATATTTTCAATGCACCATCAATATTTGATGACTAGTTAATGTCTCTATATAGATACAGATATATATTTTGCGCATATGTTTTCCCAATACCAGTATTCCCCATTTTCTACCCTTTCCTCAAAAAACAATGAAAACAAATGTAATATCCTGTTTTACTTTTTGACTTGCATTTCATTTCATTAACTGTTTAGAAATGAAAGTAATACTGCAAACTTCAGCAACAATGTACAAAGGGTGGGAACTTACACACTATATGACCTTTGTAATTCGTGGCTGATGGGAGCAGATATTTGTGCAGATTCATACTTCCACTGCTCCAACTATTTTCACTATTAGCTGGTTTCATAAGTCTGGGGATATTACCTTCTATCCAGGGCAGAGCTTTGATAAAATGGCTACATTGTTGTTTTCTTTCCCGTGTAAATACATAAGATAAATAGGCCTGAGAAAGTATGCAAGTTTAAGTGCAAAAGCACAATATACAAGAGGACAGACCACTGGTTCCTAGTTAATTAGTCAGATTGTACAGGCGGCTAATTATAGAGCTCTGCATCAATAGAATACATTAACTTTCACTGGTAACTGCTGCCCTTCTGGAGTCCAGTGGCTTCCTATGGGCCAGTTCCTAGTAATGGAAATCTTTTGAGTATTATCCAAACTGTAGTTTGCCTCTTCAGGCCAGCGATAAGCCTAACTGATCAGGGAACCCTACCTTGTCAGATCCCTGTACAGTAAGCACCTCTAGTGGTCTCAGTATGCTAATTCCTTATGACTGACCATTCTGAAAGATCACCTTGTCCCTTTTCCTTGTCTCCTTGTCTGTGATAGGTTCCCTTTCCTTATTTCTCTGCCAGCTGCAGGTACATGCCCACGCTGCAGAGTTCCCTGCTATAGAAACACTCCTAAATTCTTCTTTCCTGTGATGAGTTCATAATGCCTTCCTTTTACTGTCTCCCAAAGGATCTCTATTCCACCCTGCAATCAAACTATTCTCAGCTCTCTTCTGTGAGTCGTGGATTTTCAAAATCCATGAATGTGTCCCTGAATGTCCTATTTATCAAAGGCCCCACAAATATCTCCACCTCTTCTGAGCATTTTTTAAGACCAGGGTAGGCATGGATTTTCTTAGCATAAGGAATAAAAGGACCTTATAGATTCAATGCCTCATTATTAAATAACTATCTGCTGCTCCCCAGCTAACTGATTCTGGTCAGTAATGTTAGTGTAAATCCCAAGTAACTCCATTGACTTTGGTGGAACTCCTCTGAATTTTCTGTTGATCAGTATGAGGATTAAGTCCTAGTTGTGTAAATGAAAGTGGGTTCATATATTTGCCATAATAGAATGTTCAATGAGTTGTATTAATGAACAAAGACACAAAGACTGGTTCTAATATCATTAGTGCCAGTGTCACTTCATTTACACTAGTGTAACACAAATATACACAAACTCAGGTCAGTCCCTCTGCATGGCTTTCCTTCATAGGAATGTTATATGAAATTCACAGAGACATGTGTCCAGATTTTGTTCCCTATTACTCACCATGATTTATTTCACATGTGGTCCCAAAGAAGAAGTAAGAGTAATCATGAAAAAGTTGCTATTTAGTGTGAGTAAGAGGATCAGAATCTGCCTTTACATGGAATTCATACCTCTTTTTTTTAAGAATTCAAAGCCAGATCCATAGTGCAAAACAATGTAGCTTTATTGACTTTATTGCTGTTTTTCTGATTTACACCAGCTGAGGATCTGGTCCTGGGTTCTAAGTAAGTTTTGTATCATAGCTTCACATTTTGTTTAGGACTTTGATTGAATACCCCCTAACATCTAATCAGGACTTGAGATCAAAATCTGATTTACCTGGAAAAGCAACTATCTCAAGAATTGGTCTTTTTTACACTATCTTTTACCTGTCATTAAAAAAAACAAAAAAAACCCCCAGCATTTGTTTTCTTTTCCATCTGGGATTATGTGACAAAATGATCTCCTGCCTCTAATCAATTATTTTTCCTCTATATCTTTTGCATTTTCCTGCAGAACCATTTGCAAGTATAACAGAAAGATCCTTTAGAGATAATCTGGTGATTATTACAAATTCAACCTCAGACGCTGCAGGCATTAAAAGATGAAAATTGCCTAAAGTCCACTGTTGTACAACAAATCTGTACCTATGGACTCCTGTCCTGAGGTGAAAATGCAAACCAGAGAGATGTTTAGAATCATTTTGACAGTTCATAAAATTAAGCAGGGATTAGGGATTCTCTTTAAAAAAATGCCATGGGCCCATGCAATGTTAATCACATGTCCCAGCAACAGGTATTTCTATAACACACTAGTTGGAAGACAAGGGAAAAAAAGAATTTCATGTAATTAAACCTGCCATGTATGGAAGAGCTATGAAGCCATTTTAAAACTCTACCTAGTATTCAGTACCTACATATATATGTAAATTTTTATAGCACTATTACCTTTCCCTTGTTGGACATCTTATATATTTACTATGCTTCATACATACTGAATTGGCCCCTGATCGTTTAACACTTTTACATATTCTTAATTTTACATACATTGTACTCCCCTTGACTTCAACATGATTATTCACATGCATAATGCATGAGCATAATAATTAGCAGCATCTGGGCCACAATCAGTAATAACAGTATATTAAGGTATTCACTTAACAAAAAAAGCAAGAATAGGAAATACAATATATAAGTACAAATATTTTTGCAAGTAACAGTCATGAGCATGGCTGAAATGAGTTCATACTAAGATTCACACAACTAATCATGGAAATATCTATGTGGTGCGCACATGTAGTAGTGACATCAGTCTTCTGACATCCCCCACCCACCAAAGAGTCCCTTCAATACAATACAGTACAATGTTTTTCACTGTCTGACCTAAAATAATGAGTAATGGTTCTCTGGCATTTTAAACAAGAGCCCATTCCTCCCTAGAAGAAGCTGCATTTTAATTACTGTGTAATCTGGTCTTAATATATTTAAGAGCTAGTTTCATGCAAGATCATTAACACAGAGAAATGTTCATGTTTCATTAGTTGCCAAAATATAAGATTTGAACTGGCTGAAAGCTTTAAAATTAAAAGGTTTTTTTGTTGTTTTTATAAATTATAAATCAATATGGATGAATACATGTGGGCTTTGAATTTTGACTTCCTATTTACCATTTGTGCCCCTGGAAACTATAGCTGACAAGAGGACAACAATCCCATAATGCAGCAACTTCAGGTTTCAAAAAAAATATTTTTGTTCCAGCCTGGAATGAAAACAAGATATTTCAAACATTTTAACAAAGTCATGTTATTGTGTCAAAGTCCATTTTTGGACCAAAACCTTTTTTTTTTTTTTTTTTTTTTTTTTTTCCGTTCAGGAAGGTATGGATCCATCCTTTTGGATAGGGCATATGCCTGGGATATGTGAGAACCAATCCCTGCTCTGCTTGATTCAGAGCGGAGCTTTTCATTCTAGATCACACTGAATCAGCCAGAATAAGGACGTGAATCTAGGGTATATCTACACTACAGAATTTTGTAGGAAAAATGGCCATTTTTCTGACAAAACTTGAGGAACGTCTACACTGCAATTGTGTTCTTTTGAAAGTAAATACAAAGAACTGAGGGCTTTTTCCAACATTGGTACTCCTCATTCTATGAAGAAGAAGCCTTATTGCGAAAGAGCTCTTTCGGAAAAAGGTGTGTGTGGGTGGGAAGGAGGATTTTTTTTTGAAAGAAGAGGCCTCCAGGAAATAGCACAGGTGCCCTGGTGGCCACTCCATACAAAGTAATCACAACTCTATAGCTCCTGTCTCCTGGCCCCTCTTAAAGCTGCAGGCACCCCGGACAAGCCTTGTGGCAGGAAGCCGGTTTCAGAGAAGCACCCTGACCGTGCGGCTCTCCCTGCCACAGGCCTGCATAGAATGGCACAGACTCAAGCCCCCCACAACCTCCCCTGGCCCTCGCAGGGAGCAGTCCCAGGGGTCCCAAGACCCACCCAGGAGGACCAAGAGGCACACTCGTCCTGGTCTGGCCTGGAGATCCAGTCCCTCCTCGAACTGTGGAGAGAGGAGGAGACCTTACAGGATCCCCGGGCCAAGCACCACAACACGGACATTTATGCCTGGATGGCAGAGACCCTGGCAAAGTGCAGACACCCACCTCAAACCTTGGAACAGGTCCGGAGTAAAGTCAAAGAGCTCTACCAGGCCACAGAGCACAGCACACACTCAGGGCCAGGACCCCACACCTGCCCTGTATTACAGGAGCTGCACCAGATCCTGGGGAGTAGGGAAACGTCTTCCCCACCCATCCTCATTGACTCCAGCCTCGAGACCCCCATGATTACCTAGCTGGAGGTCTCTGCGGAGACGGAGCAGGAGGACCAGGGCCAGCCGGCAGCGGCGAAAGAGGAGGAGATGGGCACCGTGACCTCTCCCTCGAGCCGGTGCCTGTGAGCCAGGATGTCTCCCAGGCCTCCGAGGAGGCCTGGGAGGGATCTTTGGAGGTGCCCGCCCTGCTCCCCTACCCTGCCAACACCCCAGGAGCCACCTCCTATGAGGCTGACCCACCCCTAGCAGCAGGGCTGTGTGAGAGCGGGACAGCACAAGCTCCCAGGGATGGGACTTCCCCCCCTCCCCCACACACACTCACTCCACCCCCCCCAATACCCAACCCCTCTTTCCTGAGGGTCCCTTTTCTCCAATACTCTCCCCACCTTCCTACAGGGACTGCAGCTCAAGAGTGCCTTCCTCCCATGAGGAGGGCCCCAACCATGGACTTTCCAATGCTGAACTGGTTGCCTACCGACCAATAGGCATCAGGGATGGCGAGCTTCCAGAGGGCTATTGCAACCCACTTCTCCAGGGGGATGGCAGGCCGCAGGTGGGTGTCGTGTCGCCGAAGGGTGGGGGCGAGCCAGGCATATAGCTCAAAAAAGGTGGCCTTCCACATGCAGAAGTTTTGGAGCCACTGCTGGTTGTCCCACCACTCCAGGACTAGTCGGTCCCACCAATCCGAACTGGTGTCGAGTCTCCAAAAACACCTCTGTACAGTGGGGTGCAGTTGCCAGAGTGGAGCAGCTGCAGCCATGGAGAGGGTCCCCAGAATGAGCTCGGGGTCCAGGTTGTACAGGACCAGGAAAGCAGCTGGCAGAAAGTGCTGCAAAAACTGAAGCATGGCCATCTGGGGCCACTGCATGCCCAGGGGCAGCTCCAGCTCCATGGCACAAAGAAGAAAGCTGCGGCATCCACAAAAGAACAGGGCAACCACAGCAGGCACTTCAAGAACTTTGCTGTCCCTTGACGAGGTAGCAAGCACGCAGCAGAAGCAGAAAAACGTCTGGCCGGGTGGGGTGGGGGTCCCGTTAAGCACGTGTTTCTGCAAGGCTCCGGCACCAGCACTCAGAAGCAACTGGTGAACTAAAGCCCTGCCCGAAGTGATTCCAGGTGGCATTTTATGTGAGAGAGCATCCAATCAGTCTGGACGCTTTTGTGTGTGAACGCGCTCTTTCTCAAGAAGTTTTTTTGGAAGATCTCTTCCAAAAAAAAGTCTCTTCTGAAAAAAGCCTGCAGTCTAGACATAGCCACAGGATATGTCTCCACTATAATAAAAGACCATGCCACCATCATGGTTGGCCAGAGGTAGCTAACTTGGCCTGTGGGACTTGGGCTGCAGGGCTAAAAATTGCAGTGTAGGCCTTTGAGCTGAGGGTAGACCTTGGACTCTGAAACTCCGTGAAAGGGATGTGTCTGAATGCTTGGGCTCTACCCTGAGCCAAACATCCACATAGCAGTTTGAGCCCCACAGCCCCAAGATTCTAGATCATGAGGGTGTCTAGATCATGAGGGTGTCTCTCCCTTTCATTTCACCCAATATATTCTGCCTAGCTCTGCTGGAAACCTAATTCAGAGAATCATGGGCATCCAATTAGGACACAAAAACACACCATGTGACCTATATGTCTGATCAAAATGGCTTGTATTTCAAATGTTGTAATAATTGCAACAAACTGCTCTCGCATAAGCCAAGAACAACTAACAGAAATTATTTCAAAATAATTGTGAATAACTAAGGCTATGTCTAGAGTACACTGATCTATTGGAAAAAGGTACGGAAATCCGATAGATCAGTGTAGTTTTTTTGGAAGAGGCTTTTCCAAAATTTGGCCCATCCCACTGGGCCAAATTTCGGAAAACCCTCCTCTTTCGGAAGAGCCCTTCTTCCTCGTGTTTCACACTAAAGCGTATACTCTGAAGATGAAGTTGTGGAAGAGAGAACAGGCTGCCTGAAGAGAGGAAGTAGATGGACTTTTTTCTCCCCTCCTCACCTTTTCCCATTTTTGGGTTGGAATTCTGGAGATTAAAAAGCTGCTTAGGTGTTGTGGTGCAATGAGGTAACAACACAAAGCAAATAATATTATCTTCTGCCACAACTTGAGGACATTGCATATTCAGCTCTATGCAGATCAAACCCATAAAGTTGAAGTTTAATCCAATAGAGATGAACTTGCTCATCTTGGGCTACATCTACACTGCAGGCTTCTTGTTCAATAACTTTTTGCAGAAGAGATCTTCCCCCAAAAGTTTTTGCATCCACACTGCCATGTGCTTTTGCGCAAGAGATGTGCTTTTGCACAAGACAGCGTCCACACTGCCATGGACCCTCTTGCGCAAGAAAGCTCTGATGGCCATTCACAGAATGGCCATTAGAGCACCTATGTTTTTCCTAATAGGGGTTTCTTGTGTAAGAAACCCCTGTTGTCCATCCACACAGTTCTTTTTGCGCAAAAACTCTGCAGTGTAGACGTAGCTTCAGAGACGCTTGTTGCAGAACAATATACACATCACCAATTCTAATGTTTCATACAAGATCACATTCTGTGGAGTAAATTAGTTGTGTTATGCCAGGTTTTCATAAACATGTTGACATGGGCCAGCATTGTGTGCAGTTTCTTATGGTCTCACTATGTGTATAAAGGTTTGAGTTATGTATTCTGTTGGATTTTATTGTTCAGTTGGCAAATAAGGAGTAATAGCACCTTCAGTAAGTAGAACCATATTTCTGGCAAAGCTGCCAGCGTATGTCAAGGCATTTTTAGCAAGGAATTACATTGATATCAGTTTATCTTCTAGTGCATGATTTGGAAAGTTAGCTGTGAGGGTATGGTTATGGGTGTAAGTGGTCAATAATGTATCAAGCATTATTCCACATATCAGATCCTTCAGAATGAAAATATTAGATTACATTTCAACAAACTGTGTCTGTTTTGAGGGAATGATACTGTGTATTTTATTTTCATATTGACATCTGTATTAGTTGTCAAGGTATGTTACTTCGCAAATCAGCATTTTGCTTGAAGCTTTTAAGCCAGTCCAGCCAAACAGTGACTGCTATTACTGTACAATTAGTGTCTAAAGCATTTAAAATGAAATTAAAAAAAATCCAAAATATTAGAGAGTTTGCTTAGTAACATGGCCAAAAAAAAAAAAAAAGAATTTGCTGACTATATAGAATAAGGCTTCAGTATGACTTAAAAGGGACAATGGTGGTATACATTGTGAGATTTTCAAAGTGGAGAGGAGATGTTCTAAATTGCATAGGTCTTCAGAAAATCCTACCCTGCCCATTAATTCACAAAATATATTACTTAGATGCTACACTCCAATAGCATGTGACAGTTAGAGATGGGGTATGGATTCAAGTTTTACATTAATTTAAAGAAAGGCTTATGAGCAGGGATTTCATGTTAACTGGGGACTAGATTTCAGGTTTAGAACCAATGGCGCCAAAGGCTTGCAAGTTTTTCTTGTGTGATTTCAGCCCAAAATGGAGGAAATGTCAAGGATTTCCATCATTATTGAAAGCATCTTAAAACTTCAGTGTTTTTATGATATATCTTCTGTCTTCAGCTAAATTTGTATAAACAAGGAATGTCCTCCTGAGATTTAATCCTTCTGTGCAACAGAACCTTAAAAGACACCCAAAGAAAAACAAATCCACAAATCTACCTGGCAAGAAAAACTGAAAAGAAAAAACTTGGAACTTGAAACTAACTCCCCCACACTCCATTTGGGGTTGTCCTGTCTTAAAGAAAACACCAATGAGAAAAGATTGAAATAGGAAAAGAAGACAAAAAAGAGAATAATCTGGAAGACTGATATTAGACTGGAAATCTTCTTAAAATGGAAAGAACTAAGTAAGTATAAACACTGTTAAATTTTTATATTACACTAGATCTCCTTACATTGACTCTTATTTCAATCTTCCCACCCCATTGTGTGTTCTGTTCTTTCAATGGCACAGAAATAACTTTATACTGATATTTTGCTGTTGTTGAATGTCTTTCAAAGGCATTAGGGAGACAGGGTGAGAAAGTAATGATTTCCACTGGACCAACTTCTGTTAGTGAGAGAGACAAGCTTTCCAGCTTACACAGACCTCTCTTCTTCAAGTCTGGATAACGGATTCCAAATCTGTCAGTTAGGGAAGAGGAATCATTTTGTCTTTAATAATACATTCAAGAGCATTGAGAGGGGCTTTTAGTGATTAAATGCATTTCTGAATCTATGCACTAGAATTCAAATTGAAATTTTTCTTTTTTCCCCCTATGTTTTTAATATTAGCATCACTTTATATGGTAGTGTGCTTATCATGAGTAAAGTGCTTTGGAAGATTTCTTTTTCTCTTCAGCATCTGAGGAAGTGAGTTGTAGCTCATAAAAGCTTATGCTCTAATACTGTACAGGCAGTCCCCGGGTTACGTACAAGATAGGGACTGTAGGTTTGTTCTTAAGTTGAATTTGTATGTAAGTTGGAACTGGTACATATTGTAGGGGAAACTCTAGCCAAACATTTCTCCAGAGCTCAGTTTTATTCTCCCACACCTCAGTTCCGTCAGTCCTTTATTCTCAAGCTGAGGTGTCTGCTGAGAGAAGCCGCTCCGCGTCTCCCTGGTCTGCTGGGAGGGGGGTGCTAGCTTCGCGTCTCCCTGGTCTGCTGGGAGGAAGCAGCTAGTGCGGGGTTGCCTCACCCCGTTTGTAAGTAGGGATCCGATGTAAGTCGGATCCATGTAACCCGGGGACTGCCTGTAATAATTTTTTTTAGTCTTTAAAGTGCCACCAGAATCCTTGTTGTTTTTGCTGAAACAGACTAACACTGCTACCTCTCTGAAACCTATAATTATATTGAACAGTACATACTTTAAGGCTGGAGTATGTGCCAACTGAATCCAATCAGTTTCTATCACCTCTATGTTTAAAATATAAATGGATTTTTTAAATATACCAATTTAAAAAATCTTTGCCAAAATTTAATTTCCAACACAAATGAGATAAAGCACCAGAGGTTTCTCAGTTAAACTGCTGGCAATTAGGATAAGTCAATACCAGTATAAAACTGGTGAAAGATAGAAGACTCAGACCCATGCTTATCATTGGACTTTTTGACTATATCAAACATATATGTGGCTGGCCGGGGGAAGGGGGGGAGAAAGGTGAGCTTTAACATAGTCAGGACTATGGGATGCTCAGTGTATAGATCACATTGATGAGCATAGCTGACACATCTGGTGTATATGGAAAATAAACTGCCTAGTCATTCTGAATCTAACAGTGTACAAGCCCTGTATGATACACTGACACTGGTGACTTCAAAGTTACTAAATCAAACCCCTACCAGAAGGTACTGACAAAACTAAGCAATAAAAATCAAAGAGAACAAAAGCTGTTTTGCATAGATGGTTATCTCACACTTGTGCCTTCTAATATTTAATTTATATCTTTATTGTGGCTTTTATGAAACTGTCTTAATTCCATATGGACAACAGGTTTGTAGAGCAATTACTGGTACAATCAAAAGGGTCACTGCTATACCTAAGCTTATCAGAAAGCATTGGCTTAGATACCAAAAAAAAGTCTTACTTTTCTTAAGAAAACAGGTGGTATTCAATAATTAGTGGATTAACCTCATTCAGACAGTACATTAGTAATATTTGGATTAAACATGGGTGATACAAAAATTAGACTATGTTTAATTGTCCTATTAGAACTTCTATATGGAATGCTGTTTGGGTAGACTTCCTTTCATTCAACTGTACCAATACATCAGTACATTGCACCTTTGCTGCACCTGCTATAACTTTATACTAGACTGGGTCCAATCCAAAATATGAACTCCCTCAAACTTTGGAAAAGTGTGAATCCAGATCTGATTTGTGGCTTAGGTTCATTTCCCTTTGATATTGGAAAAGATACATTTTGAAGGAGAAATTCTGGAGAAATTTGGTCCCAAATATAATAGATTCAGGGTACAGTAAACATGCTTATAAACATTGCACCAGTTGCCATAGATTAATAAATAAGGTTACTTTGATATTTGCAGTATTTCTTAGGTATTTTTCATAGCAGGGATTCACAAATGTTTTCATAATGTGGACAACATATTAATGGAAAGATGACTAAGGAGACTTCCATTGCTATTTGCTACTGCCTGCCTTCCCATTCATGAATTCCTAACATCCCTGGGATGATGTAGGCATGGGAACAACAAACTTGAGTCACCAAGATAGAAAGGCTGCACCTTTATTAACAAGTAACAGCAAACCAATGTAAACTACCTGGAAGGGTTTTTTCCATTGAGAATTTCAACCATCATCAATGGGTCTTAACGGACTGTAAACATAAGGGTGAATCATAGAGACCTAGGGCAGGAAGAAACCTCAGGTCACCTAGTCCAAACCACTGCTCAAAGCAAGACCATACCCACCTAAGACAAAGCCCAGTCTAGGATGACAAGCTGGACAATAAAAACCTATAGGGATGGAGATTCCACCATATCCCTGATAATCCATTTCAGTTCTTCACCACCCTCCTAGTGAAACTGTTTTCCTAAAATCCAACCTAGACATTCCCACTGCAACTTGAGACCATTGCTCCTTGTTCTGTCAGCTACCACCACTGAGAACAGCCTCACTCCATCCTTTTTGGAATGCCCTTCCCCTTCAGATAGTTGAAGGCTGCTATCAAATGCCCCCTTACTCTTCTCTTCTCCAGACTAAATAAGTAGAGTTTTCTCAGCCTCTCCTCCTAATTCTCATGCCCCAGCCCCTCTAATCATTTTCATTTCCCCCTGCTGGACACTCTCCAATTTTTCCACATCCCTTCTGTAATGTAGGAGGGAGGGGGAAAACTGGATACAAAACTCCCGCTGAATAGACAGGAATAATCACGTCCTTTGATCTGCTGGCAGTGCTCCTATTGACCATAAAGACAGAACTATGTAGCACTGTAAAGACTAACAAGATGGTTTATTAGGTGATGAGCTTTCGTGGGCCAGACCCACTTCCTCAGAGGTGGGTCTGGCCCACGAAAGCTCATCACCTAATAAACCATCTTGTTAGTCTTTACAGTTCTACATAGTTCTGTCTTTTGTTTCAGCCAGACCAGACTAACACGGCTGCATCTCTTTCCCTACTGATCATGACCCTTTTGCATCCTCAAATCTCCCAAGGGACCTTGACTAGAACCCAGACTGCCTCCCTCACCCCAATGTGGAAGGTAGAAGAAATGAGTTGAAAGAAGCCACAAGCTATGGCAGATGTATAGGTTTACCTCCTTTCCAAGTCATTGTGAATATCCCAGACTAATGCCCAGGCAACCCCAACTGGATCTGTCTAAGCACATTAACCATACTACAACCTGCTAAAGTTGCAACAATACTATTTAACATCTATCCACAACCACATGGAAAAAATCATTTCCAGACTCCAAACCCATTATCATAGGAGAGACATCATTCTAGCTTAAGGGAGGTTCTGAAACAGGGAGCTTATAATGACCACCCTAACAGGGAAACTAACTGTATCATTCCCTTCCTCTTCCACTGAAGCGAGCCAATCACCTGGTCCTGCATCACCTATACCGCTCAACGCCAGACCACTTGTCAGGACAAGCCCCAGAGTCTGCGCTTAGATGCAGCATTTCATTCCCTCACTACCCCCTTCCTTTCCATGCCATGAAGCATGATGTAACAGGATGTTCACTCATTGCCGTGGTGCCTCCTGCTGGTCACTCAGGGAGTCAGCCCTTCAGCCCTGGAGCACCCCCTTCTGGCTGGTGTCATGACTGCTATTAGCTGTTATTCTCCACCACTTTGCCCTCTGGAAGGGGTGTGGGTCCTCACACAGTGTCCTCCCCTCTGGGTACTGCCTTGCTGCAGTGCACCCACATTCTGTGGTCCTCCACCTCAGGGAGCCCCCCCCCCACTCCCTTATGCCCACCTTGCCTCATTGACACTCCTGCCAGTCATCATCAGGATGCCATGTCACACATGAGAAAAGGGCAGCAGGCAAGGTATTGGGGGAGAAGAGTGAAATGGCAGCACCCAGCAACCAGAAATGAAAGGAGATGGGGGGAAAAGAAGGGACACATAGAACACTGCTGCTGTCAGCCAACAATTATCCCTGCCTGCCCTCTGCTTGAGGGTGTCGCTGCCCCAGATCCACAAAAGCCCCACTTGGCCATGGAGGTGAGCAATTATTCAAGTGGAACTGAGTGGAGTTTTGTAATATTCTGTGTTGGCTTAATTCTGCTTCTGCTGAGGTCAGTGGTAAAACTCACATTGACACAGCTGGAAGCTGAGTTATGCTGAATGCTATTGAGAATCGCATCCTCAATGTATTTTAATCTGCTTCTCTGTGCAGATTAGTAGCTGGAATCAAGGAGAGATAGCACTGAGATCAACTAGCCCTGCACAGACCACCAGTCACACTGCCCATGACAATTTGAGAACTGCTGCCCTATAGCTAGTATAGGGAATACAGCAGACAACGCTGTGTCCCCAGGTACTGATCTAAGGCAGAACTAGTAAGAGATCACTATGTTGTTACAATCTCTTCATGATGAATTCCAAACTCAACCAAACTCTGCCCACCCCAGGCATCTGCACTCTAGCTAATGTTTGCTGAGTACAATGTGATGTGTTTTTAGCAAACTAGCTACAAGTTATGTACATTTAATTTCTTTAGGAAGGAAAAATGGTTTGTGCTGTCTCAGGCCTATAGTATATTGGTAATCATGGGCATGAAAGAAACTCTTTCTACCTGGCCTTTGTAGAAAGAGAGGGTGATTATCAATCATTATTACTCAAACAACATTTGCTTCTTTCAGCACTGGTCACTTCCTTCTTTCCTTGCTCACTATGTTTTTTAATGTCTCATATTCCCACTCAGCATGTCATCTTCTCCCAAGTTATTTTGTGTTTGCCTTTCCCACTGTTCCCAATTTCCCTTGCTCTGCTGGCTTGGGTTTGAATGGCAGCTAGAAGTCTGTAAGCAGGTGTTGTGGAAGTGAAGCGTGCCAGTCAGCCAGTACATTAGGTAAAGTAACGTTCCCTTGGGGACTCTAATGCTTAGAACTGCATCAGTCCCAACTGTTCCTCCGAGAAGAGGAAGGGGCCAGTTGTGACCTGCTCTGACCAGATGTTTTGGAAATATGCCCATTTTTAGCAGATATAATTGCTGTTAATTTATCAAAACTGTAATAGGTACTAATGAAGCAGACTTTTCGGTTACAACCTAGCAATAAAATATAAGAAAGAAAATTAGGGATATACAGTGTAGACTGTATTTAGATGCATTTAACTGTCTATTTAATACTAGTTCAAGACTGTTTCCAAGATACTTTGTTCCATGTGAATGACATGATCTGATTGATAATAGACCAGAGCTTGGGGAAAAAAAACCCTTTATTTCAGTACCTTATGCTAACATTGTTCAATAACCTCTGAAGTGACAAGACTAAAGAAAAGGGAGCAGCTACCTAACATAAAAGCAGAAGCTCCAGTGAAAACTAATTCCAAGTCACAACTTCTGGATCTTATTTTAAAAACTCTGTAGTTCTGCATTAAAGTAGAAGGCTACATCTACACTATGTGCTAGGGGTTTGATTCCCCTGTTTGTGTACAAACACTTGTGGTAGCTTTCATCACCCTAATGTGCGTATAAACAGCAGTGTAGCCACAGTTGCACCAGTAGTGGCTGTAGAGGTAAGACTGTCACGCTAAGGAAAAACCTGCATGAAACCAGTGGGGATGCATGTACTCGGTATGCCTCCCCTTCTACTATTTGTGCTCCTGTGCCTACACTGCTCTTTATACTGGTGCTAATTCAAGGAGATGTATGTGCACAGAAATTGGGGAATCATACCCCTGGCCCACTGTGTGGCCATAACCTATGAGGAGCAACTAGAAGAAGCTGCATTCATATCCTTTTATTAATTTCTTTTCAAAGTGTGTGAACCAGTATTCACGGTGTTATTTCAGGGCAAAAGCGTATCAGGATCCCTATGTCTGCCTTAGTTGAGGCCACAGTTGCCCATGGGGGGTTTAGCATGCCAGTTTCATCCTAGAAGAGAGCAGAGAGGTAGAGAGCCAGTCCTATCCTGAGAAGTAGGGTGTGGTGGCAATTTGGTGTGTGTGTCTCTCACTAATGGTTAGCTTGGGGCAGAGATCAGGGCCTGGCATGTTCTGAGGTCAGCTCTGGCCCAGGTTGCTGGAACTGCTTCCAGCCCTATCAGAGAGGAAAGAAAATGGTACTGATAATGTGGCAATTTGGACTCCTGGCCCAGTCCACCGCACAGCAGCCCCTGTAGGCCCACAGAAGAACACACCTATTAAAAGTCTGGGGTGGCTTTTGGGGTACCACAGCCTCCTCTGCCCCATTACTCACTTCAAATGATGAGGCAGCCTGCCAATATTTCAATTTTATAAATATATGTTTTCAGAATGCAAGTGCTCGTATTCATTAGTCTCTTAAAGCATTTGGACCAGATTCTGATGCTCAGTTTCCCACCAGTTTACACCCAGAAGGAGTCTAAGGAGATTAACCGTATGCCTGTGGGTTTGCACTCCCAGAACTAAGAGCAGAAGCTGGTGATTGGAATTTGTATAGACTGGGCTGTCTGTATTTCTGAAGCATCTATTCAAGCTTTTTATTCATGGTTATGAGAATCAGTTTGCCAATCACCAAGAAGCAAACATGGGGAGGCTGTATTTAAAATCAAAATGCTTTCTTTGTACTAACTTTGCCCAGCTGCCCTCGTCGTCCAACAAGGATTTTTCTGCAGAACAAAGATGATTCAATAAACAATAATAATGCAATGGTGTCTTTTGTCAGCACTCTTCATTCAGCTGTGTGGTTTTAAGTTTGCTCTTTTTGACCAAATTAGGAAGAGGGTAAAGCTTTTTATTTCTATTTTTAAAATCCACTATTTGAAAAGGGACATTTCTTCTCAAACCGTAGCTCTTGCTATATGCAGTGCAGAGCTGTGCATACAAGGCATCCCATATGGTCGAAGTAGGCTGGAGGGGTTGCTACTAACCATATTTTAAAAAGCAGATGTTGCTCATCTTCTAAATATCACACAAAAATGATGTCATTTATGATTGACAATGGTTGTGGCTCATCAATCCCTTTCAATATTTTTTCTTACAAAAGACAATGCAACGCAAATGTCAATGCAAATTTCTTTTAAAGAGATCTTGCCTCTAAGAGTAGACCGGTTTGTGTTAGCATTGAATATTTTAGCCAAAAATCAGTCCCTGCACAGGGACACACACATATGTTATATTTGAGATACTAGAGAAGCTAGTCCATGAATAGTACAGTCGGAGAGACTTTTAGGACTACATTTTGAGAGCCAGCTTTCTACTGGTAAGCTGAATTTTATGCCCAGAATTGATTGCTACCCCCAAAAAACTACAATCTCACAACTATTTTCTTTGAATGTGTAATCAGAGTGTTTTTGACACCAAACTGCCTGTTTTGTGTACAGAAATGGATTTTTGTGTAAACAAAACTGATGGGCACCCAATTATAAGCTTACAACCCATTGTGCTTTCAAAAGTGAGCACATAATGTATCCTGGGGTTGTGGTCCTAAGTGGTCCATTTGGTACACAATGAATCATCTGTCCTTAACCAAATACAGTTTGACAGCAATGTACTAGTTTGAGTTTCTGTTTACAGCAATTGCACATTAGTAAGATTTTTCATTTTCCTTACAGAGTGTCTGAATCAGCTGGTATGGTCTGGGTTTCTTTGCTGGAGAGCCATAAAATATGCACAAGAAACTATGAAGTTTGGGTATTGTATGTCAATAACACTCTATCTATTATATTAAGTCTCATGTTCACTCATCTTCCATTCTTGCCACCCAGCCATATTGTCCTTCAACCTGTCCCTTTGCAGGTTCCTTCCACATCAGCTTTAAATTGTTTATCATTACTTTCAAAGCTCTTCACAGCTCCATCCCACCGTATATCATAGCAGGACTAATATTGTCCTGTTCGAACACGGTGCTCTTCCAATGATGCCTCCTCTCAGGCCCATTTTACTAAGGTATTTGAATGAATAACATTCTGTACCACTGATCCCCATAGATTAATTTTCTTTGATCAGTTTTGAATATGTGGTCATTCCATTATTTTATGGCCCTGGTGTTTTTACATTTGGGGAAAAGGATAAATAGGAGCACATAAATCACCTTAACTCTGTTCTTCATCAGTCATCTTTCTACTCTATATTCCCCAATTATTTTTAATCTGTATCTTTCCCTCATCTCTTACTGGTGATCTAACAATTTGTGTTGTCCTTCTTTAGATCTTTGTATTCTGGAAGGTTCTAGGCCTGATCTAACTTATGTTGAATTGTTGATCTTGAGGAGATCAAAATATAATGGAAGACCTGACTCTGTTAAACAAGTGTAACTTTATTAATTCTAGTGAAGTTACACTATTGTTCGAAATCATAATATACCCATCTCACTATTCAAGAGGAAAGTGCAACATTACTTTATGTATGCCATGCTATAGAATCATTGAATCATGGAACACTAGAATTGGAAGGGACCTTGAGAGGTCATCAAGTCCAGTCCCCTGCCTTCACGGCAGGACCCAGTACCAATTTTCTTCATTATTCCTTAATAGCATCTTAATAGATGCTAACATCTCATGCCAGTGTACAAGATAAAAGGCTATTCTGACCTGTGCTTGCATTGCTAATCAGCATTTCTATCTTGCACTTCACACATATTTTGTATTTACACACTGTTCACTATATGCCAAGTACCAGTGTGTACTAAAGCCTTGCAAAGGACGATACGAATTGGAAGTGGGGGAAATTTGATTGATTGGCAACAGACACACATGGTTAAATGTCAACATTTTGGTATGTTGTTGAATGGTCAGACACATCTATGAATTGCCATCTAACAAACCTATGAGACATAATATTGTGGAATATATGCCAACTCTTTTCCGGCAAATTGCTTCATGCTTGATGCCAAGTACTGGTGGGTGTATACCTTTTTCTGCTGTCACTGCATTCAGCCTCCAGGGTGTTGCGTGAAAGGATCATTGGATGTTAATGAATAACAAAATGTGTCATTTCCCTTTAGAATTTGTCTATCTATCATATACAGTGAAAAAGACAGGTTTGTTTTCCTTTGCCCGTATTTACATGTGTGTCAAAATGCGTACTGTTAAACCTGGCCACATGCTTATACATTATGTTGTCTGATTAGTCTTTTTTTTTAAATTGTGATTGCACATGATCATGCATCTATCCTTATAAAGAAAAAATAATATCCATGGAAAAATAATATAGCCAATATAGGTATGTTTTTTATTAAGAACAATAATATTTAGCACTTAAACAGTATTTTGCATGGTCAATGGAATCCTCACACATGTTCTAATTAACTCGGTTTTGCAGTATCCCTGGAAAGAAGGTAAATATTATTAGCCCCATTTTACAGATGGGTAAACAGACTTAATTAAATGAGTTTTGCAAGACTGCCGAAGGAGTGAGTGCCAGCATTAGAACTCAAGATCGTACCTGAGAGAAGAGGGTGATTTTTTTGAACATGTTGGCTTCTTTAAATATAATTTAATGTTTACCATGGCCCCACCATTTTTTGTACACATTCTTGCAAACATAATTTCCAGAGCACCTTAAAGCCTGAGCTTGATCTGGATGTCGCTCAGTCTGTAAGGAGGCCATGCCTTTGGGATTTACCATGATGATGCAAACCCAATTTTGCCAGTTTTGTTCACATAAACAGAGTTTGGGCCGGTAGCTGAGATTAAGTAAATTCTAAAACAACATTAATTCTGGGCAGAGGCAGAAATAATTCATAAAATGTAGTTAATCAGATTAAGAAACAGAACCAATATCTTCTGGCAGAGATAACCAAATGCAAATATTCTGTTCACACAATTTCATAGGCTGAAATTTGGTTGTACAAAAACAAATGCAGAACAGTTTCAAATAAACTAACAAATGGATGCAAAAGGCAGTGTTCCTTGTGAACAGAATGCAGGGATATGTTGCTTGCAGATTCCTCATTTAGCTCTATGCAGGACTTTCCTGACTTGCAGTTCTGGGTTTTAACCACTGGTCCACAGTTCTTTCTCACGTCTAAATCAAGCAGAAATAGACAGTGTACAGTACAGCAGTCTAAGTTTTGTCACTAATGATAGTGACAATGACGTTTTCTGGCTGCATATACAAATCAGTTCAATTCCTTATAAAGAATCCCAAATACTGAATTAGCAGGCACAGCACTTAGAAAATATACACTGAAACTTCGAAACTTAGTAATTCTTGTTGTTAAAAACTTCCAAATTCCAAAGTACCAAGTGTGCTCTAAATTTTATTACAGCTAAAGTGGTACATGTTCTCTCTCACACACACACAGAGAGAGAGAGAGAGAGAGAGAATCCAACCCATTGAGGATTCTTTAATTGTGTTTTTCAGCAAACTGAGTTTACGTTCCCTGGGGCACACATACTGCAGGATTGTGACATATCACACCAGATTAAGTTAAACTCAAAAAGTTATGTGATATGACAAGATGTAAAGCACATGACTAACGCACCCACTGGGAACTTGGCTTTATGGAAAACTGCGTACCAGGGAAACTCTGGACTTTCTGAAATAAACATTGCTTTTAAAAGTTTAGAGAGTATAGGTTACTTGACTAAACAGTTCAGGTTCAGTTTGACACCCAAATATTTCTGCTTTGACTTGAACTGTCACAGTTCAAAGCGAAATAAATATTTGTTGACAAAAATCTCACTTCTGTTGTAATGGAGCAAAAATAGCTTGTGGCCAATTCAGGCAGTGGTAATTGGGATAGAGAAATCAATGGTGCAAACTGCAATTTAGTAAAGGACTCTGTGTGTATGTGTGTGTATGCATGTTCTGTGTGTGTGTGTGTGTGTGTGTGTGTGTGTGTGTGTGCATTTTCTCTTTTCCTGAGAAATACAGGAACAGAATGGATTTTAAACAGACTTGCAAAAGCATAATTGGCAGACATAACTGTGAGTTTTGTTCATGCAGCAACACTAAAATAAAAGCGTACACTATGCCCATAACTTCACAATAAAAAGAAACAAATTATTACTACTTTAATTGAAAAAGAGTAAATTATTTATAGTCTTCACATATTGGAAAATTCATAAATTTTAATGACGGAAGATTTTTAAGTCTGACTTCTTCTATAAATGCAGGCCTTAAAACGTCACCCTGTACTTCCTTCAATTGTGGGCATTTTCTCTCTCCACTAGATAGATCCACTTTGCACACCTATAAATAACTTCGTTTTCCCCTTTGTAGGCTTCCCATGTTTCAGATGGATGTATGATAGTGAGAAAAGCACAGGTGAGCTGATGTGGAGAAGGAACATGAGATGTAACAAGTACTGAGTTTGCTCAGTTTAATCCCCTCTTGGTGCAGTATAAATGCAGAGACTGAATCATGAACAAGTAATATTTTGTCCCTGGTCCACTCCTGGGACAGCCTAAATAAACTCTATCCCTTATTCAGTGCTTGTGGTAACTCTACCATCTAGTCAAAAAGTGAACAATAATAACCCCACGGTCCCTAATGCTTTCCCATCTAAAAGTTGGACCAACAGTTTCTATCCCAAGCTTTCAAAATGATGTTGATGTTTTGGGAGTTTTTTTTTATAATTTTTGCATAATAGATTACAATATTCTAGTTTTCTAGTGTACTAACTATGTATACTTAAGTACTATAGAAAATATGAATATAGCAAGTAAGAAATATAAAGAGAGATCATAAATCCAGCAGATGTTAGATGCCATACATCATTTACCTCCTCACATTATTGATGACCTCATAAGTGGTAGAGCAAAGCCAAACCATAAGTGAGTTATGAAAGGTCATCTATAATGAGTGGAAACAAATGACGTGTTTAGAGATAGCCCATTGTATGCTCTGTTTATGCATCATTGGTTTTAGTTTTAATGGGCATCGATAGAAATATATATTTAAGGCAACACAAGGCTTCATCAGGGCCCCAGGGATTCTGCCAGCTGATAAAGGAGAGACAGAGATAGTGAAAAGATCTGTTTTGTTACAATACAAACTTCCAATAATGAAGTGCTGGCAGCAGAACAAGAAGTACTGACACATCCAGCCATTGGGAGAGAACAGGACAAGATACTAAAAATGTCAAGTGATTTTGGACGCCCAAGTTGAGGTATCTTCCAGGCGCCTGATTTCCCCAAGGGGGGTGACTGACACGTTCTGAAATTGCACTTCTTTTACCATGTCTATATGGGAGTAATTGGGTGATATTACATGGCCTGAGATGTGCAGGGAGTCAACTAGATGATGATGATCATCCCTTCTGACTTTACAGTTTATCCATCTCAAAGTGAGGCTCCTATAATCCCTAGTCACTTTCAATCAGACATTATAGAAGCAGACTTTTTAAGACCTTTTAAAAGTCTTAAGTGTTAAATACCAATTCTGCATCGAGATTTAAGGAATGGGCTGCAGGGATGGATCACTTGATCATTACCTGTTCTGTTCATTCCCTTTGGGGCACCTGGCATTGGCCACTGCTGGAAGACAGGATACTGGGCTAGATGGACCTTTAGTCTGACCCAATATGGCTGTTCTTATGTTCTTATGCTCATAATCAATGACTTCAGTGGAATTTATCTCAATCCCACGGAGGGTAGAATCTGTGCAGATTTCCCACAATTATGCTGAAGCACTTAAATTCTGACCTGCAGCATCCTTACAATTTTTGAATAGAGATTGTCAATCATGCTGCATTGTATAGCAGCAAAGTGTTTAGAAGTGAAAAGGAAGATTTTCCCCCACTCCATCAAAAATGAAATAAATAAAAATGTTGGCACTACAGGGAACTTGGAGAAGAATCAAGAGCTTTTCAAGGTTCCCAATGAGCTACACTGCTGGCTTGAGTGCTGATTTAACAAGTTCTTGATGTGGATAGCACCATACCAATGTTAACACATAAGGGATCGGAACTTATTACATGGCATGTATCCACAGCACTCTTGAAAAACAATGTGGTAAGCAATTAAGAGATAAAGAGAACTGAATTAATCCATCTTAAGAGATCTGTATAGTTTGTTCTAAAGCACTACTGAAAGGTGCGTTGCATGAATGTGCTTCAGGACCACCTCGCTTATACAAAATAAATGTGCATAGGCCCTCTTCAAAGCCTATACCTTACATTGCTGAATGATCTTTTGATTCTAGAGGGATAAGGTAAATATTTCAAATGCTTCTCTTTGAGGAGACTGATCAGATGCAGAGGAAATAAAATCAGAAAATCCCAAGTAGAAAGAGACTTTGCTGCTCCCACTCAAAACCTTGACAGATTGCTGCCCAGTGGAGCAGCAATCAGCAGTTAAGAGCCCATTACACTATGAGCTGAGAGACTAGGTTGGTAGTTGACTCAGGTTACTAGCCCTGAGCTAGAGAAGCAGGGTGCATCACAGAGGTCACACACTCTGCCTTAGAAAGAGAAAAGGGGGGGAGGGAGATGAGAGTTGATCTTTCCCTCTGCGTGTCTGCCCTTTAATGGCCTGTTAAGCAGCAGTGTTAGATCCAGTTTAGGAGGCAGGCATGTAACACTTTTTGGGTTTAACCTGGAAGTGAAATTATACACTTTATGGAAAGGTCCTATAGAATTTAATAGGGATGAAACCTGTAAGAGTCTATTGAAATTTAATAAAATTTAATTTAATAGAAATTACTCATAAAAACTACAGATGGTGATGGAGTATGATCAGCCTCCCATAACATTTCTAAACCAATGTATTGAATTTTTAATAGAGCATTTTATCTTTGCTATAGATTGCTATGGATTGGTTTAAAGAGCCTGTAGAAATGTTATGATTCTCTGTCCAGTGCTGCTGGATTTTTCCACAAGAGGCAGTATAAGCGAATGAGTGGTAAAAGAAGCAGACAATCTCCATGGAAGACAAATTACTCATATAGCTGTGCTACAGAACTGGAGCATTGCTTTCTACAGGTCTGATGCCTCTATCCCACAATTTCCAGAGGTAATGCCGACATTTTAAGTCAGTGTATTATATACCCATCTTCCTTATTTTTCTTCATTTTTTATTTGCACTACAATAGCACTCAAGGTATGCTTAGCACTGCATAAGACTTATCCAGGGGAAGAAACAGACACAGCCCCAAAGAGCTTGCTACCTCAAAGGATAATTCTTCATAACATAAATAAATGATGAATTAAATGAAAACAGCTATAAACTGCCTCTGCTTTTATTAGCCTGCCTAAGTGGATTCTGGTGAACTGGCAAGACTCACATTTGTTTCAATTACAGATAGGCTACTACTGCTGGCGTGAATACATCGCTGTGCTCTGCTCTGCCAACAGCCTCAGCACTAACATGCAGGGGAAAAGTTTCACCACAGGATTTTGACATCTGACTATGTGACAAGAGCTTGCGTTTGCCCACTGATTCTTGGCCTCTTTTAAATGAGTATGTAAAATTATTTCAATTACTTTGTGAGCCAAGGTGGTGCCAGCAAGTAACAAAGAGCAGAGTACTTCAAATGTATTCCAGTTGGGACCAAGGAATGTACTTGTTCTGGAAGCTGAAGGTCATATCTCATGTCATCATTCCTTTGGTGTTCATGGTATACTCTTACAAGTGGTAAACTAACTGCTCCATTGTTGGGTGCACAATATAATTTGAATTGTTTTATATTCTGCTACCTTTTAAAATGCATGTATAGGTTATGGGGTATGGATCAGGTTTATTTCATAATTTTGCATCTTATATGGGGTGAAAATGAGAGACTGTAACCTGGAAAGCAAGTTAAACAAGTTCCAATAACTCTGAGAGGTTTTATCATAAGGCTGACTTTTTAATAAAGAGCTCAGATTAGCTATTATTCTGTCTAATGCAATATAAGGGACTCAAGACTGCAGGCCATGTACTGTGGTAAGCTAAAATCTACTTTTCTTATTAGTCCTTAAAAGCATGAAAGCAAAAATCAGGTCAATTACAATTTTAAAAGTATTGACTAATGTATTAAAACATTTTTTCACAGAACTGGTGGTTTGAGAAAATCAAAGTAAGAAGGACTTAGCATTTAAATTACCAGGGGCTGAAGAAATTAACTGATCTGTTAATGTGTAAGTGATTTCAAACCAAACCAAAGCTCTAGCCCTAAACACTTCCAAAATTCGGCTGTCAGATATTTCAGTGTTGGGAGCCATATAGATAAGTTCTCTTCTTTACATTCTATCAAGATCAGACAGCCAAATTATCCCAGGCTATGTCTGAATTCCATATCTGGATCTGAACTGTTTAGCTTTTAGAACATCATTGCTGAGGCTTGGACTTGCTCCCCTGAAGTCAATAACCATATTTTACTTAAAACATCCTGAACATCTCAACAAAATCTTAAAGGCTTGCCGGGCTTCCCAGTACAACCAACTATCTATTGTACCTGCTAACACTGTCTCAAAAAGGAATTATGCTGAAATGTGTCAGGAAAAAATTAAAAAGGAAACAAACTAGCATTTTAAACTAACTATGCTGAAAACCAGACATATATATTGAAAATCAGGTCACTTGACTCCCTGTTAAGAAAATACCTAACAACCTGGAATCCTTTTTCAAAATGAGGGCTCAGCTCAGAGATAGCTGTATATTTCCCTTTATTAATAGTGTTACTTAGTTTTTTAGACAAAGTTTCTTGAAGGATTCTGTGCATGAAGCATTCTGTAATTGTTAAATGGTACTTCACTTGGACGTTTAGAAAATTCCCCCATTAGAGTATGATTTAAAGGGTACCCATGAAATATTACAATCTACTGTACTAGATTTATAGCTAATTTTCTTATATATTACAGCATCCTCCTATCAGATTTGCAGCTTTCCAAAATATTGCATTTCCAGGTTTGGAATCTTATTAGTGGGCTTGCATGTCTAGTTTTATTGAATTTGATGTTTGCTAATATAATGTAAGAACTTATTACGGTATCAATTTTTTAATGAAATTTGCAATTTTAAAAACTTAATCCATGTTTCCATTTCACTAGAGTCAGTAATAAGATACAGGCATAATATTTTATTGTTGATTTTACAGTGCTATCAGATTGCCAT
This sequence comes from Rafetus swinhoei, assembly GCA_019425775.1. Lineage (NCBI taxonomy): Eukaryota > Metazoa > Chordata > Testudines > Trionychidae > Rafetus > Rafetus swinhoei. Next base: position 109,739,690 of record CM033446.1, read on the forward strand.
TGTATTTATTAATTTTCATTGCCACTAATATCTCATTCAGTTATCATGGTATTTATTCCAAAATGCAGAAGGGAACAAATCTTTTTCATCAATTTACAGGGTATTTCTAAGAGTGGAAATTCTGGAGTCAGCATAGTAGTTCAGAGCAAAAACCTGCCGTTATGCAATATGGGCCACATAAGAGATAGAGAATAGAGGATTGTTGGCCATTCTAGGACACTAGAACCAGCCTCTTGGTGCAGAGCATGATGGCTCCAGGCAGTAAGGGAAGATATAGGGGTACACCTGATTTTATGCACCCTCAGGGCTGCTCAGAGGATTCGGGGGTCTGGAACAAAGCAATTTCGGGGGCCCCTTCCTGGCACTCCCTGTCTCAGACTTCAGACATTCTCATGGGGGCCCCTGAAGGGCCCAGGGCCTGGGGCAAATTGGCCCACTTGCCCCCGGCAGCACTGTGCAATCTGAAGGAAGGTTTTAGAGCTCAGAACTCTCCATAAATTAAATAAGAATAATATTTGTAATCAACCTTCAATGAACTTTTTGTGACATTTACACATTTACATTTTTACACATTTACATTTTTAATCACAATATTCTAGTAAATATATGTAATATTTTCATTCATTTATTTTTATGTTATGAAGAGATAGTGATGCTTTAATGCAACAATTTAAATTTAACAAATATATATGTGTGTATGTTCAGGAACATGCAATGCTCTGAGGATCTGAGACTATGCTTCAGTACAGAATCTGGATAGGAATCCTACAGCTTGAAAAGTAAGAGAATGTGTAACATCTTCATGAGACGATAACATTCTACTCAGAAGTTTTTTTTTTTAATTACCAAATCACTTCAAACAATTTCAAAATGTAATGGAAACAATATGGTTTGACTCTTGATGTTAGCTTCTACAATTAGTGTGTTATTAATTAAACTCTCGAGTAATATAATAACTTGACTGTTGGAACCTCTCTTTGCATTTAAAATACATGCAGACTGTGGCTCCAATTATAAATAGACTATAACTCTAAAGGCTTAAAACAGCAAATTAAATTATTCAGAGACAAATTGTTAAATTTGTTATATTCTTGGGAAATTATTGTAGTTGTATTTTTTTTGAGAGACTGTATGCAGAGTATTATCAAGCAATGTGTACATATTTCCACATTATATCAATACTGTTTTATTGGTTACTACAGATCTGTTTTATACATACACATATGCATATTGTCAAGTGGCATATCTCAAGGCTCTACCTAGGTGAGTCAGAAGTTGGACCAAGAGGAAGTGATAAATGACAGTCTTCCTGCTATCCCTTAGGAATGAAGTTCTGAAGAACTGTGATTAGTTATGGCATATTGCAAGGGAACTAAATTAAAATGGGACATTTTACCATTGCCTATACACAGGTTTGCCAGATTCCACTGGTTTCCATCTATATAGTTTTTTCCTACTGGTATTACTACTGTGACATGCACATAAAGCAAGGACACATTGACCATGAAAGTCATGCAGTCCTTCTGCATCCAATCAAAGTACTACTACAGTTCAAGCAGCCCAGCCTACAAATTCTAGGTACTCAAGTACTGTTAGCCAAAGTACTGTATCCCAAGAGACTGTCTTAGTTATGACAATCTTGCAGCCCACTGAGATGAAGAAGGGCCACTAATGTGACCCACTTACTAGCCTTGGTTGCCCATCACTGGACTAGAATCTTGATATGATTCTATCCCTCAAAATTTCATTTACTCAGACTTTGTGCAGGAGATGAGAATTTGGCCCTTACAGCTTAACAGCTCCACCACTGAAATGAAACCATCCAGTATCTTGATCAAGAATGCATCTGATGTCTCATAAATTTGGCAGCCCAGGCAAAAATTTACTCATTTACCTTTGACATACTAACAATGAGAATTCATTAAATCACGTGTCTATAAGGGAAGCAATTTGGATTTTTTAATTTAGGAACCTTGAAACCCTTTTGTTTCAGTGAAGTCTATGACTAGAAGTGTTCCTATCTACAAGATAATCTCAAATTAATATATAAGATTGATCCTTGAATTCTTAACACAGGAAGAAAGGTGTTTAGCATAATATATTCACATAAACTCACATATTATTTTCTAGCCACTAAGGCTATGTCTAGACTATACCTCTCTGTCGACAGAGAGATGTAGATTAGGCAGGTCGAAATTGCTAATGAAGCAGGGATTTAAATATCCCACACTTCATTAGCATAAACATGGCTGCCACTTTTTCCGAAACGGAGCTTTTTCGAAAAAACGGCAGTCTAGACGCGGATCTGTCAAAATTAAACCCTTTTTCGACAGATCCTGTAAACCTTATTTTTTGAGAAATACAGGATCTGTCAAAAAAGGGTTTATTTTCAACAGATCCGTTCCGAAAAAATCGGCGGTCATATTTATGCTAATGAAGCATGGGATATTTAAATCCCTGCTTAATTACCAATTTCGATGTGCCTAATCTACATCTCTCTGTCGACAGAGAGGTGTAGTCTAGACATAGACTAAGAGGGGACTGAATATTATTATTATACACTTTTGGGAATGTTTATATTCCAGAAAGAATGTAAATAGTGAGAGCAAATGCAGTTTCTTTTACTCAATAAAAATGTGGCTAAACAATTTATTCCCTTTATAGTTGCAAAGACTTTGGATATTTTTAGGTAATAAAGAGACAACAGTTAACTTTTTTCTTCTGAAAACTGATTCCCAGATTTTCCAAACTGTATGCACACATTGTATGCATAGATGGCAGGTTAGATGTCTAAATGAAGTAATTTCTGAAATATCCACTATTAACATGCAGTAACACTGAGTGTATGCATATGTGTGCGTGTAAATTATACACATGGAATAATGTTAATTTTAATGGGGACTGGATCATCAGGCCCTAGAAGAACTACTCAAATATTCATTAATTTTGTTACTGTATTTGAGTTTCAACATTTTTGAGTGCATAGGTTCCGAATGATTTTCTGAAGAACATTTAAAAATATTCAGCATGATTAAGCCATAACTAGATGGATCAACAATTCACTAGGGAAAAGTGTTAGACGTGGTAAAGAAACATGAAAGCTGAGTCAAGAAGGTTACAAAAAATAAGGCAATGAAGATCTAGGCTAGAATAAGATGTTATAAGCATAAAAATTACCTAATTAAGGGATAATCTCTCTTACTTTGTAGCATAGGAGAAATAAAGGATTGCTGAGGTTGAGTAATCAACTAAGCTAAAATGGAGCCTTTAAACAATCTCCAAATTTGTTTATCACATGACAAAACAATGGAGATGACTAAACTTATATAAAAAATACAACATCAAACAGTTAATAGGCCACATTTTCTGATGGTGAAAATAAAGAAAACTCCATCGAGATCATTGGAAATGTGTCCACTGACACCAGCAGATAATTTGTCTCACTAAATGTTTCTCCTTCCTGAGGGAGCTTATTGCATTTTGCAACGGTACAGTGCAGAATAATTTGAATGGGGGCAGCTTTTTTATATAAATAGTTATTGAAAAGACTGGTGTAAATGGTAACAGAGGATGAAATCCTATATGAAGTCAAGGGCAAAACTCCCATTGACTGCATTGAGACCAGGACTGCACCCTGGGATCCTGCACCATAGGATCTAGGAGTGTCTGTGCTGTATGTGGCAGGATATTGCTTATGTAATGTGATCCTCTACCCATACTAGTGGCATTATTAAAGGTCATCATATCTATTTTATTGCAGTTGATTTTCCATCCAGTTTGTTGGCTGAATGTATTGAAGCCTAGATGCCTCCAATTTGGCTCCTAAATTCATGTTTAGGCTTCTAAATAAAAAAGACTTGATTTCTCATGAGTACCAAGTAGTCACAAAACCCAGTCAAACAATAGTATCTTCAGCACCTTTGCAAGTCAGCCCATTCTTATTTAGGACCCTAACATTAGGCAGCCAGGTTTGAAAATTGTGACTATAACTTTCAGGTCTGGGATTGGCTGACTATTTGCATAATGATATATGGCACCATGGTGTTACCAAGAAAATATTTTTTCTTTCAATGAAAGATAGCCTACTCTTTTATTTTATACCAGAAGTTATTAATACACTTTGACCTGTACTGAGAAAATCGATCCTCTGAAACTGGACTGTGAATAGAAACTTTGCAGTATCAGCTCATATCCAGCTAGATTTCACAATGGTAACTGCATTTTTGGAAAAAAATATTCTAGACTCTTGACAAGGTGTTGTTTTTTTAAATGACTGGAGTGTGTAGGTGTCTTTTGTGTCACGTGACACAAAAATACCATTTTTTTACTAAAAACAGTGAGGAGTTCTGTGGCACCTTAGCCCTTGTCTACACTAAGGAGTTATTTTGAACAAGCTGGTTATTTCAAAATAGTAATTCCTGCTTTTCCTGAGGAATAATGCTTATTTCAAAATTGTTGTTTCAAAACACTCAGCTGTTGCTATTTCAAAATGATTGGCCCCCAGAAGCCTCTCACTGATGCACCTGTGGCCGCTCTGGCCACACCCCTGACAACTCCAATGCTCCCCTTCCCCCAGCAGAGTTTAAAGCTGCAGGCAGAAGGGAAAGGGCTTGTGGCACCAGGACAGCTTTACCAGCCCCATGCCACACAGCACCCTTCGTAGAAGCCATAGCTGATCCCAGCATTCCCTCTACACCCCCCATGGCTGCCAGGACTCCCATAGCACCCTCTGATGCCCTTGGCCAGGGATGAAAGAGGTCACTGGCCTGGACTGGTGCAGAGATCCTGGTCCTCATCAAGAAAATGGGGGGAGGGAGGAGGGGGAGGAGTCCATCCTCCAGGATCTCTGCACCAGAAGGAGAAATGCAGATGTGTATGGCTGTATGGCCACCAGCCTGGCTGAGAAGGGACACATGCAGACTCTCAACCAGGTATCTATGAAAATAAAGGTACTCTGTCAGTCCTACACTAAGGCCAGGGAGGAAACTGGATGCTTTGGGGTGGCTTCTCACACCAGCTGCTTTTATGAGCAGCTGGATGCCATCCTGGGAGGCGGCCAGTCACCTTCCCCCCACCATCTGTTGACTCTGGCCAGGAGATGCCTGGCGTCAAGCACCACAAGGGCGGGGTTGTGGAAGAGGACAAGGAGGAGGAGGAGGAGAAGGAGGAGCAGGCCAGCTAGGACACCATGCCTGGCAGCCAGGAGCTGATCCTCACCCTGGAGTCATCCACCATTCCCAGGATGTCTCCCAGGACTCGGACTATCCTGGTGAAGACACTTCAGGTGAGTTCCATAACTTTCCCTATATGCACGCGGGAACAGGCAGTGGGCTTCATTCCACAGTTTGCAAGGGACTGAGGCTCATTTGCTGCAGCAGGAGTGCCAGGGTCTGGGGGAAGGGGTCCTGCAGTTCGGGCTGGTCATTGTCATCCTGAAGCACCACATGGGCAGTCTGGATGAAGTGCGTCATGAGGTGCAGCACGAGGCCCGTCAGCCTGGCTCTTCTTTGCAGCAGCTTCAGCTCCATGTTGGAAGTGCTGTGGAGTCCGCAAGGGCAACTGGAGCACATGGCTTGAGTTTGGTGTCCTGCGAGGGGGTAGGCAATGGAGGAGTGGCATGTGAGATGCAACTGTGGAGAGGAGCCCCTTTAGCACCTGTCTCAGCTAGCCTCAGCCAGCCACTACAGGAAGTGTCTTCCCTCCTGATGTTCTCCCCGGAGTGCTTCCAGGGGCTTTCAATCCAATGCTGGCTCCAATCAGCATGGACACACTATTTCAAAATCGTTATTTAGGGAGTTATTTGAAATAAGTTATTTAGAAATAATTTCCGAGTGTAGACGTGCCTTTAAAGCAGGGGTGGGGAACCTTTAAAAATCAATTGGGAAGCAAAAGTGAGAAGCAAAAAAAAAGGCCCCTGACTGAGAAGGAGAAGGGGACACTCCCCACATTCCCTTTGCACACCATCCGGCCCCGGGCCTGAGGTTCCCAACCCCTGCCTTAAAGACTTACAGATTATTTGGGCATAAGCTTTCACGGTTTTTATGTCCAACTAAGTCTGTTAGTCTTTGAGGTGCCACAAGACTTCTTGTTATTTTTGCAGATGCAGACTAACATGGCCCCCCCTCTGAGACTGGTTTTATAAAAGCATTTTCATAAACAATACATAAAGATAGGCACTTGGAGTCTAAAATTCTCAGTTCATGAGTCAAGCAGAAGAAGGGAAGGCACAACTTGTTTATTCCCTCTTGCTCAGTGTATATTTACCTTAAACCTAAGCCAACATAGAAACCAAATTATCTTGAAAAGAGTAAAGAAAATCTCTCTGCGAACTCTATTAGCATTAAGCTTCCTTTTAAGCAAGCACCACTTCATGTGCCAAACTGTGTGTGTAACTGATGCTGAATAAAGTCCATGTGAGCCTGAGCTGTGATCAGCAAATTCATTTAAGCACTCAGGCTAATACTAAACCCATGCGTTAACAGAGGAAAATGCACTCCTAGAGACTCATTCCTTTGGAAAAACGAGTTATGCAAGTAAGTGGTGTTTTGGTTATAGAACTTTTACATGGAAATTGGAGTGCATAAGGGGTGTTTAATTGAATACTAACAATTCCCATGTCTACATTTCTGCATGCCAGTGTATGAACATGATGGGGAAAATGAAAATTTTTGCACTATTCATCATGGAGAATTGTTGAACTATAGTGGCGAGAAGCACTATTCTCTATGTTCAGAACTGATCGCAGATGATTACTTTATGGCATCAGGGCATTGTATGGAAACAATGGCCACTTCATGGACTGAGGCAATATTATGAACATGGAACTACTATTACAACTGCATGGTTAAAGTTGCAAGTAGTTTTAATGCTAAGGCTTTATTTAGTCCTCCTCTTATATCACACGCACACATCCTTGTAACTTTGACCAGATTATTATTTTGACCTAAAAATTTCCAAATTTACTCAGAAGGCATTGGAGAATTTTTCAGCAAATTTTGCAGAACACCTGTCATTATTTCATACGGACTTTTAGTTACAGAAAAATTAAAATGCTAAACAAAGAAATAGATACCGAATGTGCAAAACAAACGACATTTGCTTCCTCATCACTCGTACCACCTTCTTACAGCAACTTCCAACTTTTGCAAAAATGGTACAGCTCAGAAAGAAACAGGGAATCAGGGGAGCCATTTTATTACCCAGTGGAACAGCAGACTGCCTCAGGGCAAGGTAAGCGAGGGCCTGCTGATGAGACCATGAAGCTCTTTAGATCTGTTTAGGAATTCTGTAGTTTCCTTGACTCTTTGTTTCTTCAGTGTAGAGCTTAAGTGGCTGGTTAGGGAGACACAAGCAGTGGGTGCATCAGGGATCTCAAAACCCGCACATCAGCACCAAGTACAAAAAAATTAAAATCTTTGCTACCCTTAAGTTAAGTTTGCTAGTTAATATGCCAGTTGAAACATGCATAACACTCCATGCTGGCAACGTTTGCCTGAAAAATCTGTTTCTGTCAGCAGGTGTTCATCCCATCAGGAAAGGGTTAAATGGGCTCTGCTAATTCACTCTGCCAAGAATTTTGTTTCCCCAATAACTGATAAGAAGAATGGGCACAGCTCTCTACAGAGACAGGATTGAAGGTGTGAGATGAACAGTTTAGAGGCAGGAAACCTAGGAGCAGCCAAGCCTAGGGAGAAGATTTGAGCTCTATGGGTATATCTACACTGCAATTATACACCCGGAGCTGGCTTATGTCATGTGATGAGGGAATGTGGGGCTTAGACTTAGGCTAGGTATTTATCTGCAGTGTGAATGTTTGGGCTCATGCTGGAGCCTGAGCACTGAGCTCCTCCCACCACAAAGTCCCAAAGCTTGGGCTGTAGCCTGTGCCCAAAATGTCCACAGTGGCCTGGAAGCTCAAAGCCTTACCCTGAGGCCTGGGAGTCCAAGTCAGCTGTTGTTTGGAATTGCAGTGTGGACGGGGTGGACTGGCCTGGCGGGACACCGGGAATTTCCCGGTGGGCCATCCTCCGAAGGGCTGGCCGAAGGGCCGCGGCTGGAGGCTGCTGGAGGAGGAGGGGGATTGTGATGGGGCGCCCGGTGCTGTGCGCTGGCCATGTACAGAGCATGGTGGGGCCGAGGGAGTGCATGCGCGGCATGCTCAAATGCAGCGCAACAGGTAAGAGGGGAGATGCCCAGGCGTGGCGTGATGTCACGGCCCGGGACTTTAAAAGCTCTTGGCCCAGAGTTGCACCGCATGGCCCAGCTCAAGGCCCGGCAAGTGGTCTGGAGCCCCAGAAGCAGCTGGGGCCCAATCACAGACTCCAGCCCCGCAAACTGGAAGGCAGAAGGTAGGTGGGAAGGAGGGGGGGGGAATAGGAGGAAGGGGTGGGAGAGGATGGGGCTTGTGCTGAGGGGAAGGGGGCAGGTCAGGAGAAGAAAGAGGAAGGCACCAGGGGACAGGGTGGAGGAGAGACAAATGCCAGGGGGCCGAGTGGAGACAATGAGGAAAAGGGCAGGAGGGGAGGTGTCAGTGGAGGGGGACAGGGTGATGCTGGGAGAGGAGAGGGTAAGGGCATTGGGGGCTGGAGGGGAGGTGCTGGGATAAGGCTTGAAAGAAGGGTTGGGCATGAGGAAGGCGGGGATGGAGCAAGTCATGTGAGGGCACAGGGGAACGGGGCAGAGGGTGATGAGGGGGTGGGCATCAGGGAAAAAGAGGGCAAGGGGGCAAGGGCAGTGAGGGAAGGGGGAGGCACCAGGAGGGTGCAGGGCTAAGGGAAGGTGCAGGTGCCAGGGGATTCTGGGGGTGAAGCAGAAGGGCAGACACCTGCAGGGGAGGGACCAGCACCAGAGGAGAGAGGCAGGGCAGGTGTGTAGAGGAAGGTGTTAGGAGAGGGGATGAGAAGGGGTAGCTCACATGATCAGAGTGGGGCTACTGGAGGAGTGGGCACAGAGGGGAGAGAAGGGCTGGTGGAGGGGGGCAGGAGGGCTGAGGGCAGTGAGAAGGGCAGGAGTCCGAGTCAGGACAGCAGAGGAGGGTGAGAGGTTGGGGGGCAGCAGGCACCAGGGGAGCTGATGGAGCAAGGGGAGGAGACATGGCAGCAGAGGGAAAAGGTAGAGGTTTATAAGATATTTATTAATAACTTGGGAGCCACAGTGGAACATCCAAACAAGCCACATGAAGTCAGTACTGGTGCACAACACAAAATTCATTCTGCTCATGGAAGGAAACTCCTAGAGGGAACACTTCCCCCAGCCTCTCCGCCCCCAAGTTAATGTCACACACATTGGGTTAATGCAATTGCAGGATAGTTGCATGAGGGGGGTTTGGTGGGGGCCAAAGTAATCCCTATTGGTAGGGGGATGGTGGGAAAAGTCCTTAGAGGGGTCACATGACACCTTTTACTTCTGGTCATGTGTCCATCTTGCCCCAAGAGTGTTACCTCCAGAGGCCTGGCTAATGGGAGTCAGGAGGTGTGGCTAATGGGGGTCAGGGGCGTGGTTAACAGGGGTCAGAGGTGTGGCTAATGGGGGTCAAAGAGTAAATTTTTAAAAAGTTCTTTGATGTGAAAAAGTGGGCAGTTATCAATCCATTTCCCAGGCCTATTTTGATTGCCAGTCTGCCCCTGAGTGTAGACATGCCCTGTACCATCTTGTTAATGCTTCTATTATCAAAGTCCATCCTCAGGGAAGGAGTACGTGGTAGCTCACATAGGCCTGGTCTGTACTAAAGACCAGGTCAGTTTAAGATATGCAACTCCAGCTATGCAAAATGCATAGTGTTCCCTCAGCATTCAAGGTATAGATCTACATTAGACCTGCTAAATAGAATACTAGAAGATCAACCTCCAGAGGGTCAATCTTCTTGTTATTGTAGACATGCCCACAGTGTGTAGGCTTTTTGTAACAGGTTCCAAAGGCACCTGCTCACAGTACACATACCAAGGAACATTGCAGTTAAAAGAAAAATCCTTAAGCTTCTTAAAATACGGAAACAAACTTTTTTAGAGAGTAACAATTGCCAGGAAAGGGAGAAAAAAAAGCAACAAAGTGTTTGGCAGTGAATCTACAAAGTATTTCCAGCAGTCATAAAAATATGCCCTTTCTTTAAAGCTATGATCTCACAAGCATAGATGTTGAATACAGAGAATAGGGTGACAGATATTGATCTCTGTGTGAGAATTTGATTGAATCCTTAAACGAAAGCCAATCCTTAGCCAACATAATTGCTTTCACCATCTTGTATGAGTTCTTTCTGCTCAATTGTCCCCGGGCTCCAGAGACATTAAGTTCCATATTTTCCAAAATGGCCTTTCAAGTGGTGCCAAATTTCAGATACCAATGTTGGCACCCAAAATGAGAGGCCATTTTGGAAAATTTTAGATTTCTTTGTTTTGCCAGAGGCCACACATCATAAAAACGTGAAATCAAAAATTGTAACTGAGGCATTCCAAATCCCCTGTTCCATGTTCTGTCTGCTAGGCTATGCTCTGGGTTAAATCCTGACTCTATTGAAGTCAATGACAAAAGTCCCATTGACTGCAAAGGAAAAAAAGATTTAACCCCATGTCTCAAACAGATTCTTCAGTGGCGTTTTAAAATAAATTTACATCTTATACCTGTATTAACAGTATCACGTTATTAGCAGGATCACTGCAAAACCCTGGACATGGAATCATGGGTGCTTAGGGAACTCCAATTAGTAGAGAATGCTGCAGCACTATCCTGATGGTAATATGCTAATGCCAGCACATCAGACTTGTCCTCCTCTCCCTGCAATGACTTCCCATAGAATACCAAGTCAAATTCAAGGTGCTCCATGCTCTGGGTGCAGGGTCTCTAAGACTTACTACAGCACTGAGAGGAAAACTATGAGTGACAGCTTTGCTCCTCTGGAGCAATGGAACATTCTATTGATGCAGGAGATGAGAGTTGTCTTGGGAGCTTGTCTAAAACTCTGGAATGAACTCTCACAAGAATGAAGGATCAAACCTCACCACCTTCCACCTTGAGTGCACAAAGCATTTCTTTAGCCTTGTCTTCTCCAACATAAAAATGCAGCAACATGTGTGTATGTTTATTATTTATTTTATTTTATTACATTAAAGTAAATTCAAAACAAAGCTCTCCAATGCCTGCATGCTCCTTGGGGGAGAGGATGAGAATAGAAATGTGACAGATTTTAGTTACACAGCTTAAGGCACTACAGGTACTAGAAGATGCTTAGATACTATGGGGATACAAGAACGTGCACAGATTTGACCAGACCAGAATATTCATGTATGTTTGTGGAGTTAGGACCCAATCTTCATGCAAGTGAGGTCAATTACATTTTGAAATTTGATTAAACTGGCATCACAACATGTCCCTTACCAAATAATTTTTTTCCAGGAAAATTCTTTTCTAGAGAGTCTTGCCCAAAAGAATCTCCAGCACCTGGATACAGCAGTCACACCCAGATGATTATCCAGGTATTGAATAGCGTAAACTTTCTCCTTTGTCTAGAAGACAGAGAATTGCCAAGAAGCCAACACCAGGGAACACCAGTTATAGTCAAACTTGTCCTGGTAGTTCCCTTTTTATCCTGGAACACCTTGACAAATGAAGGGTTTAATACTGAAGATCCATTTGAACTAGCCCATGCTCAGTATTGGAAACAATGATTTCCATGCCACTGTTCTATCTGATTTTGGGGGCAGGAAGGGTGCAGGATCAAAGTGTGTGCTGAAAGCCAGAGACAAAGACAAGAGTCAGAAAGGGGAGCTTTCTTATGGCTACGGAGCTGAAATATCATTTTTTGAGGAGTAACGTTAGTTCTAACCAAGGGGTTTGGTTCAAACTAATGCATCCCGGCGCACACTTCCTGGTTCGAATCAGCTGTTGAGCAGAGTAATGCACCGGCGAGATTATGCTAATGAAGCTCGGGATATTTAAATCCCCGCTTCATTAGCAATTTCGGTTGCCTACATTTGCATCCCTAGCTCGAACTAGGGAGCAAGTGTAGACGTACCCATAAACATTATTTAGTAGTAGTAGTAGCAGCAGTAGTAGTAGTAAGCAGTTAGACTAGAAAATATTCGAAGATAGTATCACTTAACTTCCCTTCTAGTAGCTGACCTAATCTAAAGTTGCCAACACTACCACTTGGCAACGAAGTGACTTCAATATTTCTTCTAATTTGTTCATGCTAAAGTGGTGGTGCCTAAATGCCTCCATGAGGATCAGTGAGCCATGGTTCTAGGTGCTGCACAGTAATCAGCTGGCTTGTTTTTTAACAGAACTAATTAACACTGTAAGTGGCCCAGGCAGGAACCTCCACCCTCAGTTGAAAAGTTAGCTATGGATTACTTCTTGAAATAAAATATAACTTTTATTAGGAATTTCAGGATAAATAAAAACAGCTGGAAGGAAAATATCTTTAAATATTGTGACAAGCTCCATAATGTTTCACTTAAAGTAAACATTCCTCTTGTTTCTTTTTTAAGGACTGCAGTTTGTTGGGTTAAAGTCACCCTTTCTTTCATGTGGGACAAGTGAAGTCGAAAAGAGACTGTACTTAACACTGTGGATTGAAAGTGCAGCTTAAATGAGTTTAGATGCAGTATAGTTCCCTAAATCCTTCACGCTCTCTATAATAATTGGCCGCTCCACTTGTGCTTCCTCTCTCACTTTTATGTAGTCTTCTGATTAGCTCCATTTTTGAACTATAAAACACTATTTGCCTTCTGTGGATGCAGAGTTTGGCAAATGCTCAGGATATCTCATCCTTGAATGAGATGCTTCTCCTTTATGAAGGAAGATTATTAACAGAAGATATTACAACCTTATCTGTGAATAGGACTAGATTGTGTCTGGATGTTGTGTGAGTGGACAAGGTCCAAGTTATAACTAAACTGTTCTGAGTTCAGGAACAGCTGTCTCCTAACATCTAGGTCTACTGGAAAGAGGGCAAAAGTGGAAGGAGCCATGACTCTTGCTCATCTCCATATTGGTCAACAGAAATGGACAGACAGGAAGAAGGGGAGCAGGCCACACCAGAGACCTTCAGCCTGTACTGATTGGAGCACTGGGAGAGATTGTCTATCCTCTACAACATCAGTAAGATTTCATAGGCTAAAATGACCGATTCATGAGGTTGTTCAATGGGAATTAATAATTATTAGCTGGCTTTGCTGGTCTTCATTTGTTCTTATGTACTATTTTCTTCTGCTCCCTTTATGAACATAGCAGGTGTGCTGAAGACCTCCTGATGGTTTTATAGCATGTTTATTGTAAGCTCTTATGATGGAATGGAGCTATACTGATCTTTAGCAAAGAAATCCTATATCCAAAATGTTAATTATTCATTGTAGTTAAATTATTGTTAAAAATGAGATTTAAAATGTTTGCATTTTGTACAGTCTGATTTTAGAAGCCCTTCTAACTTTAATTTCTTAAGTTTCACTTTCTAGGGAATTGTGATGCCATCATTTTAACAAGCCTAAAGTTAGCAGGGACCAACTTTTTCAGTATAAGAAGAAAACAGAAAATAAACCTTTGAGGTTTTGGTCATCACTGAAGTAAAAAAAGTAAAAGTTTCTTTTCCACCTCTTACAGTTACCTGTTTTTTCTATGGAATCCTTTCAAAACACACACTTTTCTTAATAAGCAAATACTTCTATATACAATTTCTAAATAAAATCTCTGAAGAAAATAAAACCTGTTTATTTTCATAAACTCCAGTACATGTTTCACTTAAAGTAAACATTCCTCTTGTTTCTTTTTTAAGGACTGCAGTTTGTTGGGTTGTCACCCTTTCTTTCATGTGGGGACAAGTAGTTTAAAAGAGACTGTACTTAACACTGTGGATTGAAAGTGCAGCTTAAATCAGTTTTAGAAGATTTCACTTTTAAGTCCATTGAAAACAGGTTAGAGATGTTATAAAATATGGTCTTCTCAGTGTCAAGCTGCTACAGATCTATGATGAAAGATCAAGACAGAAATCATGGCCCCACTGAAGTCAATGAGATTGTCTTCCTTGGATCCAAAATCTCATCTCCATTATTTACTACAGTATCTGGATGCCTTGTCCAGTGCTTGATAAGAACTTAGTTTAATTCTCTGGTTAGCTCACTAATTGATCCATAACAGTGTATTTAAGGCCTGATTTAAGGTGCTACAATTATTTGCATATGCAAATGAAAAGGATGTGTCCAAGCTGCTCATCTCCATATTGGTCAACAGAAATGGACAGACAGGAAGAAGGGGAGCAGGCCACACCAGAGACCTTCAGCCTGTACTGATTGGAGCACTGGGAGAGATTGTCTATCCCCTCTACAACATCAGTAAGATTTCATAGGCTAAAATGACCGATTCATGAGGTTGTTCAATGGGAATTAATAATTATTAGCTGGCTTTGCTGGTCTTCATTTGTTCTTATGTACTATTTTCTTCTGCTCCCCCTTTATGAACATAGCAGGTGTGCTGAAGACCTCCTGATGGTTTTATAGCATGTTTATTGTAAGCTCTTATGATGGAATGGAGCTATACTGATCTTTAGCAAAGAAATCCTATATCCAAAATGTTAATTATTCATTGTAGTTAAATTATTGTTAAAAATGAGATTTAAAATGTTTGCATTTTGTACAGTCTGATTTTAGAAGCCCTTCTAACTTTAATTTCTTAAGTTTCACTTTCTAGGGAATTGTGATGCCATCATTTTAACAAGCCTAAAGTTAGCAGGGACCAACTTTTTCAGTATAAGAAGAAAACAGAAAATAAACCTTTGAGGTTTTGGTCATCACTGAAGTAAAAAAAGTAAAAGTTTCTTTTCCACCTCTTACAGTTACCTGTTTTTTCTATGGAATCCTTTCAAAACACACACTTTTCTTAATAAGCAAATACTTCTATATACAATTTCTGTAAAATCTCTGAAGAAAATAAAACCTGTTTATTTTCATAAACTCCAGTTACATGTTCAAACTCTTGCATTTCTACAGACATTTGTAGTAGTTACTTGTAGCCAATTTTGAGGTCAGTAAGATTTTATCCTTTTTGTAAATAGCAAGGGATTCTTACCACTCACAGTTTATTTTAAAGGGATAACGACAACACATTGATCACAGTTTTAGAAGATTTCACTTTTAAGTCCATTGAAAACAGGTTAGAGATGTTATAAAATATGGTCTTCTCAGTGTCAAGCTGCTACAGATCTATGATGAAAGATCAAGACAGAAATCATGGCCCCACTGAAGTCAATGAGATTGTCTTCCTTGGATCCAAAATCTCATCTCCATTATTTACTACAGTATCTGGATGCCTTGTCCAGTGCTTGATAAGAACTTAGTTTAATTCTCTGGTTAGCTCACTAATTGATCCATAACAGTGTATTTAAGGCCTGACGTGTGCCACAATTATTTGCATATGCAAATGAAAAGGATGTGTCCAAGCTGTCCTCCCCTCCTCTTGCACAGCTGAAAGGAACAATTCCACTGAATTGAAGAAGCCCCAAAGAGCTTTGGAAAGGATGGGGAAAGAGTAGCATAATGGCCCTGCTCCCCTCTTCATTGGCTAGCTGAGCTGCCAGGGAGGTGAGGAGGAGAAATGCTGCACCCTTGAAGGAGGGGAATGAATGCACTCCCCTTCCACATGGGCAAGCTCAGAGTGAATCAGTCTTCCCAGTGTTCAGCAAGAATTTAGCCTTGAAATGGGAGCTACAAATGGGTCCTTTGTAGTTTAAAAAAGGGATGCAGCATATTTTATGAATCCGCTAGATGCACTGTAAGTATATAGAGGAGTTGAAGTTACATAACACTTAGCGACATGCTGTTCTCCTCTCTCAGCTCCCTAATCAGAGAGGTCAGAGCTTCATCCCCTTTGCTATGAACAATGCCTTGGAGCAGCAGTCAGGAATCTGTCACTCCACAGCCACATGCTGCTCTTTGGAAACAAACTTCTTCCAGCCTTTAGCATCAGAGCACTCATGGGTGTAGGGGAGAAGGGAGAAGAGAGCAGGGAGAAGGGAACCCAACCCCCATCATTTTGGGTAGGAACTGATTGCATCTAAACTTTGCCATCATCTCCTCTAGAAATTGACATTCTCCAGTCTCAGGCGTTACTGAGTATAAAACACCAAATTTGTTCGTCTACATGAAATGCACATTTTTGCTTCATTTGGTAGCCTTGTTACTAACCAAAGATACATTTTCAGAGCAGTACTCCTAAAAATTTGGCAACAAAATGTAGTTTTTTCATAACTGAGGATCAGGTAAAAGAGAATATTTCTCTGCCACAATTCATTTACAATTAGTGAGGCATTTTTAGAAGTTGGGTGAAGAAAATGAAGGAAAGAAACTGGCCATATCTATATTAGATTTAGGGCTACTACAATCTTTTCAAAGAATTCCCTAAGATTGCAGCAGAGAAGTTAAATCTTACTATGAAGTCCTGGATACAAAAGGCTTGGTTCTGCTCTTTGTTATACTGGAATAAATACTGCTCAGTGGAGTTATGCAAGTGTTTCAAAGATTGTAATTGGGGTAGACAGGTCTGCACTGTGCACCAACTTGTTTATTTGTGTCAGTTACCAGCTGTAGAGAGGATTACCAACCACAAAATTTGTATCCAGGTTGGGGTTCCAACACTCATCCCAAAACTTGGATTCTAAATGTTGGTTCAGGCCTAAATCTGATTTCAAAGAAATACTCAAAATGGTTGAACATACAATTCACAGTAACGGTTAACATTTGAATCCTTTTTAGAGTACTACATCTGGTTTGTTTGCCTGCCAAAAAATAAAGTGCATCAGAAACCCTCCTTGTAAGTTAGCTGAATGAGAGTCAAAGTAGTCTCACTGGATTTATTACTGTCACCCCTGCAGGAAGCCAAGAGAGAAGGGAAAACACTTTCTAATGGTCCAATTGTGCCTTTAAGGCCCAGAGAATGGGGAACTGCCCAGCCAGAGGAGAAGCTTCACTAGGAATTCCCCCTAGGTTTCCTAGAATTCATGGAGAATGGGCACATTGCCACCCCCTCCATGGGCTGCAGTTATTTCTGCCTCGGTAGTTCTGGCTAGCACCATCGGCTGATTTGGGAGGCCTAGTCCTACATCCTTCCTGCCCCCTTTGGAGTGACCTATGTTCCAGGAGCACATAGATGAAGTAGTTCCTGTGTTGCAGGGAGTGCAGCTGTGCCCTATTACTTAGGTTGCTTCTTATGACATCCTCTCCCCTCCACATCCCAGCTGGACACAATATGGTCCTAAATTAAGGGAAAGTGCCCCTAGTACAACACATGTGAGGACAAGAAAGAGAAAATGTGATTCATAGTTACTGAGCACTGTCAGGAAAGGGAGCATTACAAGGCACACAGTCTGATGTGCAGAGAGATCTATATACAGCAAATAAGGCCAAATTTGTCTGAAGATTGTCCTTAATTTGCCAACCCTTTCTGGTGCACTTGGTTCCAGTTAAGAAGCCCATAACTCACTGTTAAAAGTGATTTGCTATTGAAATATGATAAAATGGCCTGCTAATGCCAGGGAGAGCGGTCTGCTAATGTTAGCTAGTTATTTTATTTCAAGTCTGAAGTTTCTCACGGAAAAAAAGGGAGAGAGAGAGAGAGAGAGAAAATAAAAGGGGGGGCTTTTATGTGTTTGCCTTCACGGCTTTGGAGTGCTCGCTAATTCCATCTGTCCACAACAGAGCCATCGGAACGGCGAGAAAAAGCATTTCCATATGTGCAAATTAGCATCCAGCCTCTCTTAATCTGTGCAGTGCTCCTCTGAAGTAGATGGCGCGGATCGCTGCCAAACCCACTAATGGCATTCAAATAAAGGACTTTATTGGCTTTAACTGCCACTATTTTTTTTAAGATTTAGAATATGTCACCCTTTATTTTATTTTTTGTTCTGATATTGTCACTTTGTATTTCTACCAGTAAACAAAAGGAATCCACAGTGCAGCTCTCTGATGTGAACAGGTTTCCCTTAAGATCCGCTATTTTACTTTCTATAAAATGATCTCCTTTAGATATTACACTGTAATCAACACCTAAAATGTATAATTTCTACTGCAGCCAGATTGTCTTTCACTAGAAACTTCTTCCCAGTTCCTTTACCACTTGGATGGCAGAGACAGGGCTGAGATGTGAAATATCTTGCTTGGGCTCCTGCCCGCATCATGAGTTCACCATAAAAGGAATCTCTGTAAATGTATGTCTGCGTGAGAGAGAAAGAAAAAGAGAAAGAGAAAGGGAGAAAGTATTTTGCGTCTCCATTTTTTCAAGCATTGGCCCATTAACAAGTGCAACTCTGAACAAGCTGGAAAGCAATGCTGGTCACAGATCACTGTCCCACCTGATCACTATGATTCTAGCAATGGTGATTTGGCATACATGTTGAATGTTGCACCATTTTATTATTTTAAGGGGAAAAAAGAGGGAATTCAATGCAGAGAGATAGAGTGCACCATAATCAGGAGCATTCTAATTAAAGTATCCCTTATATTAGTAACTGATCACTCTTCAGCATTCCTTCTACTGCTGGCAAGGGTTAGGTAACCACACCTGGTGCCGTGTAAGCTCATATCTTGCTGCGAATATCATGGTTGCTAATCCTTACTTGACTGGTGGTGCCAGCAATAAAACCACAGTCTCTTGTGTGCAGCAGACTCCATATGTTAGCCCCCTAGTCTGCTAAGTCACCACGCCAGCCTAAATTTGAAACATTTCTAAAGTGTTATACAATGTTGTAATAATGTTTTTACAAAACAAAGGCTGAGTTACTGGAAGCCATATTCAACCAATCAGCATCTTATTGAAAGAAGAATCCTGATGGTTGCAGTGGTGACACAGACACTATATATACATATATGTGGGCATGTTTGTGCCCCTTTTGCCTTCTGAGAACATCTATTAGATTACCCAGCGAGATTGCTTGTATACATGTTCTGATTTTCAAGATGCATGCTCAAAGTCTCTTGGCAATAGATTTTTAAAGCTTTTTTCCAGGAACATTGGCACTGTGAACCCGGCGATGAGTATTCATTACTAATAGAGCCTTTTTAACAATGCTCAGTAAGGATGAGGGCACCAGTGTGCCAGGTGCTGTATAAACATTGTCTAGAAGAGACTGGAGAATAGAGGGGAGTCCCTGGCACAAAGAGATTACAATAGAGATTATAAAGATAAACAAAGAACTAATAAGCAATGTGTAAATTATGCTCAGTTAGAGAGAAGAAATAATTCATCTAATTTATGAGCTCAAACACTGTAGATCAGTTCAGCCAAAATTGGAATATTGAGTATCAGTTACAGTAAATGACACAGATGCAGAAACCAAAGTAAATTGTCCATTCATCTCTTTTTGTGTTTCTTATGGCAAAGACTCTAAATTACCAGACCTACAGGGGCAAATAATCATCATTACTAAATAATGCAAGTAGTGTAATTATTAAGTAACTCACCAATAATAATCATTACCCTTTTTAATAATATATAAGGACTCTTAGCCCCAGTCTACACTAGGAAGTTATTTTGAAATAACTTCCCTTATTTCGAAATAACAAGCAGAGCGTCCACACTATCAAGACCGTTATTTTGAAATAAGTGGCTGGTTATTTTGAAATAACAACTCCTGCTTTCCTCAAGGAATAATGTTGATTTTGAAATAGTTATTTCAAAATAGTGGTAGTGTGGATGATCCTCTCCTGCTATTTTGAAATAACTACTCCTCAGAGTCATTCAAAGTAATTACTCCCCGGTGCTTCCTGGGGCTCTATGTGGAGGTAGCGCATTCACATAAGGGAGGCTGCCTCCGACTAATTTCAAGGCTTCCCTTGAAAGTTTTTGAAATATTTTGAAAGTTATTTCAGGAGTTATTTTGAAATAATTTCCTAAGATAGACATGCCCTTCAGACTAGACATGGTCTCAGACTGCCACATTCAATTGCAGA
Organism: Rafetus swinhoei; assembly: GCA_019425775.1. Lineage (NCBI taxonomy): Eukaryota > Metazoa > Chordata > Testudines > Trionychidae > Rafetus > Rafetus swinhoei. The sequence continues at coordinate 109,759,618 of CM033446.1, forward strand.
TCTGAAACATCTGTTTGGATACAAGATTTTGGTTTTGACCAGGGCAGTCCTATGGATAAAAATCACATTCATTTGGATGTCAAACCTTCCTGTTATCCCCACCACACATACAGTCAAGGGACACATGGATAAGGCTTCTTGGTATGTCAGCGTTATATAGTTCCAAATAAATCCCAGCTTACACATATTAACTAACATATCCCCTGTGATGTAGGTGTTATGATCCTCATGTAACAGAAGCAGAGATAAGAGGCCAGCTAAAAAGGTGGTTCAGTCTATAATAGTGTCTCTCACATTACACATATAAAAATGAATGGGTTTAGGTTAAAATACACAGGTCACTCACCATGTCAATAGAACACAAATTCACATTTATTTAATGTATTTGACTTATACTTAAATATTTCTTTTCATTCAAAAGGATCCCAAAGATTTATCCAAGTTTGGTAAGGTAAATGTATTAGACTAATGCATCATATTATTGTAAGGTATATTTCTTTTAAACATATGAACTAGAAATAATTTAATTCAACAAACCTTTGTGAAAATTTTTCAAAAATTTTCATTATACAAATGTCAAATAAATGTGGAAAACTCAAAATATTTCAACCAGCTGCTATGAAACCAATTCCCATGCTTATCAGTTGAGTTTGATGGTTAGATGGCTGTGTTATTAACCTCACTGGGAACAAGCCAGTGAAAGTGCACAGCATGGTAGTACCTTCATAACACTCACATTTTCACAGGAACAACTCTTTCTACAGGAATTCTCCCCCAGCTTTATGAAAGCTTTTCTGCCCTCATAAAGTACTCACAAAGTCTGATGGACACAACTTGAGAGTCCCACTTTTATTCTGATATCAGAATCACTTTGCACTGATAGAATCCTGCTCTAAATAAACCCTAATTATGTTGGTGTTGGCCCTTCTCCCAAATTAAGTTGATTGTGTGTGTTACAGAGCTGTCTGAGTGTTGTAAAACTTCTAACACACACACTCTGGAAGAAGGAAAAGAAAAGAGACTATGAACAGTGTTTTAAATACACCTTTTTTCCATTTCAAGGGAATGTGGCTGATTTACACCTGCTGAGAATTTGTTCTTCTATTTATTTTAGAAAAATGCAATTTTATCCTAAGGAGCAGTTTGGGAGGCCTACTTGATTGATTTAAGTAACTCCAGCTTTATCACAGCTTAATGTGTTCGCACCACTATTGTTAAAGTTGTTTCAGCACTTCTATTATTACCTCCTAGTTCTAGCATTTAGCAGTTGATAATAATAATAGTGTTTTGTACTTTTATAGCATCTTTTTTTTCCTGAGGAGCTCAAAGAACTTATCAAACAGTAATTATTCCTCACCACCCCTCACTATGGAATATACACTGGGGCAAATGCAGAGCAATACCACTGGCTACAAATTTAGTTCAGATTTATAGTGATAAAACCAAAACTCAAATCTAGTTAATGGTCTCCCAGTAACCCATGCCAAGCTTTGGTGACACTGGAATAAGGAGGCACCAATGGTACTCATTCCCTTTAAGGCACAGAGCCACTATCTCCATGCAGATCTTGAGTTGCTGTCCCTCCAAGGGCATGTCTAGACTACAGGATTTTTTCCAAAAAAAGTGGCCTTTTTTTGAAAAAACTTCCCTTGCGTCTAGACTGCTGTCGTGATCTTTCAAAAGTAAATCGAAAGAGCACGGCAGTTTTGACCTCGGAAAACCTCGTTTTACGAGGAATAACCCCTTTTTTCAAAAGTGCTCTTTCGAAAAAAGGCGCTATGTAATGCAAACTGTGCTTTTTTGAAAGAGAGCATCCAGACTGCCTGGGTGCTCTCTTTTGAAAAAGCGGCTTGCTTTTTCGAAAGTATTGGTTGTAGTCTAGACGCTCTTTTTTGAAAGAGGCTTGCAGTCTAGATGTAGCCCAAGGCTCCATGACCAAAGGGGAAGGGGGGCTACATTGACCTCTTAAGAGAACTCAATCATCTGTTATTATTGTAAGAACACATATGCTACAAGAGAGCCTTACATTGGAGTGTCACTTTAGCCCAGCAGGGTAAGGCTTCAAACTTGTTAAAAAGAGACATCAAAAGATCCTTCCTGCTACTCATCAGAATATAACCACAACAGGTAGAAAGGTTAATGGACTTTGGCCATGGCCAAATGTTCCTATGCTGAGACTTGCTCCATCCAAAGCCCTCAATCCCAATCAGGTGGTCCAAATCTCCTGCACACAGGGAAAGGTGTACTGACCTGACTGTGTCTATTGGTTTTCCAGTAGCTTAGTAGGTGGGACATCTCAGGGTGGGATTAATGGAGCACCTTTTCTGGCCTGTAGTCTGGGGTCATGACTGGAGTACTTCCCCATGCTCCTGAATAGAAACTCTTTGTCCCATGCTCCTGATTCTCAAGGGCCCCATCAGTCCTGGGCCTGTGGTGTGGGTGCACCAACAGGACTTGGAAAGAGTCTGTCCATAGAAGAGGACCCCCTGGAAGACTCCTTATAAACCTTCTCCCACATGTGAGACAAAGATCTCGCCTACCCTAGAATTCCATCTGCTAAATACCTTTTATCTCATCACTGGTACTTGAACCCTCCAGGATTAGATTGGACTCTTGACTGGGTTGGCTCACATGTTTTATATCAATATGGTGGATCATTAGGGAGATTTTTCCTAGAAATGAGAAAAAGACATTCTACTAGGGCATCTAACTGTCGTCTCTTGCCAACGGACAATCCATCCTCAAGAAGGGACCCCTTTAACTTCTACCTCAACCAGGCCTGGGAGCTGGGATACTAAATCTTTTCTCCTTCTTCTGAATGGATGAAGAAATCTCCCAGGGCTTTAAGCAGATTTACATGGTAGATCGGTTTTGGCCATCCACCACCTGGGCAGTAAATCTCTTCATTGACCAGCCCTCCCCCCTGAAGAACCTCATAAGGGCCATTCCATTTGAGTAAGAATTTGCTCTCTGAGTTAGGGAATGATAGGTAGACTGGGTGGAATACTCTAATCCTAGCTCCCTTATTATACTGAAGGGCCTGGCTCTTTTGGGCCTGGAATAAGTTGACCCAGGTGAAGAGCTCCCGTCTCTCTCTCATTTGCAGGGCATGGTGGAGGACATTTGATGAGGTTAGGCAGTGCAAAGGCACTTTTCCCATGAAATAGCACACAGGTGGTGGCCAACTCAATTATAGGTGGCTTAAACAGCTAGCTGAGGTTCCCTTACACAAGGAAATCTCAGGGTATAAATTTATTTTGGCTCCTTTCTGTTATGGTCTGTGTGTCAAGGACAGGAGGTAGTGTGGCCAGAGGCAATGTTCTAGCAATCAGGGGCTAGCAGAATGGCTTATAGGGGCTGTTATTGTCAGGACAAATTAGAGAATCACTGAGGTCACACTGTTTTACACAATAGGCTGAGCTGGCCTTTAACCACTCAGGGTTAGGAGGTGGACAGGTGGCTGAGAGTCATGCAAGTTCGTCCATTCAGTCATGCTCAAAATTCCAGCATCTGTAAGACCCCGGCCCATTGCTTCTGTTTTACAATTAGGCAAATTTTTTTATTTGGATTAAATCTTGGTATTCCAATGGTTAATCTGGGAATTTATCATTTCACCAAATTAATACAAAAAAAGAAAAAGAAAGGAACCCTGAGTGTAAAATTGTCTGAGGGCAAAAGAAGCTTACCAGCAAGCCATTTTTTAGTACTTATCTATGTGAAAACAAGCTAGAAAATAAAACTGCAAACGTGTATATAAGCATCTAGGACATGGGCCCATCCTTTTACTCATTATATTAAAAATACATACAGAAGCCAAGATGAATGCCACATATTTTCATTTCCTTGTAATGAAAGGATTTACAGAAAAGAAAGAGGTGATGCATTTGATAACTGGCCTCTGAGTGCAGGTCTGACCTACTACACATTGGCTGTGTCGCATTATTTACTGGGAACTCTTCTGCTATTAAAATTGAAATCAAAGCAGAACTGAACTTCAAGTGCATCATTGCTTTACAATGACAAGAAAAAAAAAGATGCAAATAATCTCATTTTCTTTTGTGGCAAGTTGAGAGCAGGTGATAATTCAATTAACTTTTTTTTTTTTTTGCAAGTCTTTGTAAACTTGGTAGGATTGCTCAGTTATGACAGGCTCATTTCAGGCATAAGATAAAGCTTCAGTCAAAACCACTGAAGTCAAGAAATTCAGGATCAGAGTGAGATCCTAGCACTATGCAAATCATTGGCAAAACCCTCATTGACTTCCATGGGGCCAGGATTTCAGAGACAAATCCTGGAAACAAATAAGTAAGCAAGTAATAATATTGAACTCAGTAAGATTACTTATTTTATGTACTTTGTTTGCAGGATTAGTAAATACTTTGTAGCAAGTCCTGGGTAATATTGGGCCATACTGAATGACTGAAATCAAAATGAGGGGGCTCTGCTTGACAATTGATGGCATGATATGATCTAAATGGTGTTTCCTGTCTGAAACCCTAATAGCTTTCAATTTGGCTGAACTAAACCACTCAAGATTCGGACCAAAGAAAATTTGAAATAAATATGAAACTGTTCTGAAAGCAAGGCGATGGTGGTCAATTGTTTTCAGAATTAAGCCCAATGATTAACTAGCTAAATTGAAAAAAGCAATTTGAGTAAATCTTTTGGATTATTCTATTTCCTAATCCACACTATGATTTAAATGTTAATATTATCATAGTCTAGGATAAAATAACATAATTGAAGTCTCTAACTGTTTGTGTTTACATTTTGAAAGACGGACACAGTTGATTCTACTCAGGAGAAAAACCAGTAATCTTAACTCTATCACTTCTGACTAGAGTGTAAGAATCAAATCAATTACTCATAAACACTTGTGATAAGATTAATTTAATTTTTTTCTTAAACAAAGAGGGTAAATTAAAAGAATCAGCTTATTCCTTCCTACTCTGTAGTGACAAGATTAAAAATTAAATTTATACATATTTCATTCCTACATAATAAAGCCTTTTTGCAAAAAGAAAAAAATACCACAGTTCATCTAATTAAATCAAAGAAAATTGCCTGAAGCAATGCTACAGTATTACAATTAGATGTCTGCCAAAACCAGCCATTTGAATTCTTAAACACCACTCCAGTCTTAAATGCAAAACATGGTTTTCATCATTTTGTGTGATATCATTGAAATGTCATTTTCTTTCCCTCACTGTTACGTCGATCTCGGATGCCTTACATATTCATTATACAATCTGGTCCATTTTATGGGAAAAGTAAACACAGGATAGTTTTGTTTTATTCCCTGCAAACCCGCACATGAATGTAAGAGTCTGATGCCATGGGAAATGCAAAGACATTCATTAGGGATTTTTTCCATATCAAGAAATCAAGTTTCCATGTAATGCAGTACTAATCATTGAAATCAATGGAACTACACTTATTTACAACAACTGAGGATATCAATATTTGCCAGTTATAGAAGGCCTGACTGGGAAAGATCGCCAGGTGGGCAGGACACTGTAGCGTGATCCAGACACAACTCATCCACATTCTATGAGGCTTGCAAAGTCTATGCATCTACCCCATACCTCCGCTTCCCATCTGAGAATAATCATTTCCTGCCTCATAAGGAGATTGTGAGAGCTACCGGAAGAGACAGGCTTAAATATAGTTGAGACTGGTTAAGTATGGTGCTCTGTTACAGTAGAGGTAATTCATTTAAGCAGCCTTAGCAATAGCAGTGTTGAGTTACAAATCAGTATGGACTGATAAATACAGAAATGTACATTGAAAGAACGATGGTGGACATAAGCTAAATTATTGACTTTTAATTTCAAAAACACTCAAATTCCTAGCACTTTGGAGGACAGAAATAGTGAAAATAATTATATTTAATGAAAATATTCTGTGTCAAGATATTCCTTTATATGCATGATACTTTGGTTGTAGTTTTCACAACTGCACATATCTCCACATTTATTGACACCCCCTTTCCTCTCTTCCAAGTTCTTATGCGACCCAGAACAAGTAGCTCTGCAGTTTTGATTAAGAAATCTTTGCAGCGCTTCCTCAGATCACATGCATACCAACCATGTGACTCCTGAAACTTTCGGTGACTCCTGGTCCAAGGTAAAATTATATTTAAAACTCCAGGGGAATTTTTCAGTGGCCATCTTATGATGTCACTTCAGCTGATCAGAGGAGGAAAATATTCAAGTTCCAATTTTATGCTTGCCTGCACAAAAATCAGTGCCCTGCACAGGCCCAGGGTCATGAGACTTTTACAATCCTCTTTGGACAAACACATATGTTTCCAAAGCTTTCTCTACGTATGAGACAGATGTTCTGTGTTTTGTGCATTTATCTTCCACTTTTCCCCATACAATCAAAATTGTTTTCCAGGGGAAAGCTATGGACAAATTAATGTACAAGGCCATCCAGGAAACTGATTTGGGTTGTTCTGGATCATGCACAATGGGCAGGTTGCCCATCACTCTAGCCTAGCAGCTCTCAAACTGTGGATTGGGACCCTAAAGTGGGTCATGACTCAATTTAAACAGGGTCACCAGGGATGGTGTTAGTCTTGCTGGGACCCAGGGCCAAAGCCTGAGCCCCACTTCCTGGGGCCAAAACTGAAGCCTGAAGGCTTTGGACTATGTGGTTGGGCTCAGATTACAGGCCCCTTTGTCTGGTATTGGCACCCTTGGGTGGAAGGGGGCTTGGAAGGGCTCAGATTGGTCCCCCTTCTTGAGGTCATGTCGTAATTTTTGTTGTCAAAAAGGGGGTCTCAGTGCAATGAAGTTTGAGAACGTCTGCTCTAGTTAATTGAGCAACTTGTTTGAAAGGCTCTGTCAGATACAATACTCTTTGCTTCACTTTGTCCCCTGCTGCTCCTGTCTCACATGGGATTGCCTGCACAGAGAATGCCTGGGGGAGCTATACTCAGGTTTCAAAAGCAAACAGAACAGAAATGCTCTTTATGGGATACATACTCGAATGTTGCAGAACAAAATATGTATAGGAGCTGCTCTTAATGGTATCCAAAGCCTGGCCTTTGTTCTGCAAAGTCAAGCATCTCTCCCACTGGAAAAGGGAGAGGAAACTCTCAAAACATAGCTATTTCACAGCAAACGGGAACATTTTTGCACATTTCCCAATTTTCTTATTGTGACTCCAATGAGAAAAATGTGCTGAACTTAGTTAACTTAATTCACCAATGCCATTGGAGAAAAAGGTTTTATAAATGGGGAATCTATGTTTATTACTAGAGGATTTGCCTGGCATTGTTCGGGTCCTTGTGGGGGGCTCAGGTTGGGTGTGGGGGGTGGTGATAGCAGGATTCAGGGCTGCTCTAGTGATGGCAGCTCCCTGGGGCACCTGGGGCCACACTGCCTGGTGGTTGGCTCCTCCTAGGGACCCAGGGCTGCTCTGCCTAAGCCCAGCTGGTGGCTCCTCTGGAAGGGGGTCTGGAGCTGCCCTGTTCAGCCTCTGCCAGCAACTCCTCCATGGCAGTCCTAGTAGGGGCAGGGCCTGCACTGCTTGATTCTTCTGCAGAGGTGGCCAGGGCCAGGGTCACACTGGCTGGTCCTGGTGGTACTCCTATGGCTGTTCTGGCCATCTCTGGTGGTGCTCCCAGGGAAACCAGAAAGGATCTCCCCATCCATCACTGTGGTCGAAGGTTTGGAATGGGGGGGCCACTGGTAGCTGGCCATATGGAGAGCCCTGGCCCCAACAGCCCACTCTCTTTCTGGTGTGACCACCCCCAGTGGTTAGTCTCCGGGTAACACTGTCCCCTGCTTTCACTGGTCGTAGTGGTCATTGCAGAGCACAACTGCTCTCAGACCCCTCCCTGTCCGTGTTATGGAAAACAGTCCCACTCCACTTCTCATTTTTCTGGCACAACCAGACCTTGACCTTGCTTTAAGTTAGGCTAAGAAGAAGCTGCATACCAAATTTGGTGGTTCTTGCTCTTATCATTTAGGAGGAGTTCTTGAACATATGGACTCACAGATGGATCGACTTATGAAGAGACAGACTCACAAATCCTCTAAAATAGATAGATAGATAGATCGATAGATCGATAGATAGATAGATTTGTTATTGCATATAGTGTAATAGGGGGAAAATATAGAAAATATGGAAGAGGATGAACACCTCAAAAGCCATTAAAATTAATGAACATGAGTTGGGATCAAGGAAATTCATCAGAACAATGAGTATTGTGGCTGCCAGATCCCCTATGAATGTAGAAATGGGGTTGAAAGATGCCACAGTGAAATGTCACTAACGCATTGAGACATCCTCAATAAAATATGCATGAGGCATCAATATGGACCTACATTATCCAAGGAAGCTAGGACCAAGCTCTCCCTTTTGAACTACCATTTTATATGGGCCTTTTAATATAGTATCTGAGCACCTTACACTCTTTCACTTATGTTTACTAGAGCCCTATGAGGTATGGCAGGGATATTATCCCTGATTTTGAAATGTGGAACCGAGGCACAGAGCAATGAGGTGACTTGCCCAAAATCACATAGTGGTCCCATGATAATGTTGGAAATTGAACATGAGTGTCCTAAGACAGGGTACTTTCCCAACCATTGGACCATTTGTCTGCATGCTTGCACTAGGATGGAAAAGAAATGACTGACCACTATTAGCTTAAACAAAGGACGTTGAGCATGATGAAGTTAGGCAGGACCCCACTGACATGTTAGATTTGAGCAAAATTCAAAAAAACAGAAGTAGTCTGGGCTTGTTAATAAAAATATTTTTCCTGGTTCCAGTGTAACATTTATAATACAATATAACATAGGCACACTCTATGGATTCATGTTGATGCACACCCATGGCACTGATTCTGCTTAGTACCAGCTTTCCTTCCAGAATCCAATAGCCACATAGATCTGGTTAACAAATACAGATAGGATATTTCTGGTTTTGTATGTGGTTATATTCCTAACTCCCCTCTTGTTCTTTAGGCATTGCTGCTTGGTAATAAACCTCTCTTGATCCAGAAACAAGATGTCTATTCTGGCAGTCAATTCAGCAAATAACCAGCCTAATATTCCACCAACATCTGTTTACCCTGACATTCCAAATTCTGTCATCCTTTCATGGCTGCCAGCAGATATGAAAGAGCTATAGCAGTGTTATAATCATGAGAGATGGCCAGCATCCTGGGGACTAAGAGGTTAAATATGTCCCTTACCTAAACCAGGTGGCAGGCAGCCAATAGAGATGAAGGTAGGAATTTCAAACTGGGACAAAGGAATTTTGGGGTTTTCCCCTCCTGTATAGTTTCTCTCCAGCTGTTGAATGGGACAGGATGTCTCCCTCTAAGAAAATATTCTTCACAGTGTGTAAGTAGGATAAAGTTTAGATAAATCCGTTAGGTTTTATTGTTTTATGGTCTGGGAAATGGGATCTGGTCTGTGTATTTAAAAGTGGGTTTTGCTCTCCTTTGTAACTAAGTTCCTGGCCCATGGTAAATTTCTCCTCCATGAGTATATTATTTTGTTACTGTTCCATATAGTCATTATGCTTGCAACAGGAATATTGTGATAATAAAAGTTCTTTCTCTTTTCTTTTTATCAAACTGGAATTGGTTAATTTTTGTTTCCTAGTTTGTACTTTAGGGGTGAGATTTCCCAAGTAGTCTCTCCCAGGTTGCTTTATTAATATTTGGGTGGTGGCAGCGGTGTTTTATTCCCAAAATCTAGGTTGTTAAGATTTTGGGGGGAAGTTTTATACCAAAGCCTGGTAGATAAGGGTTTGGGGTACTTTTGCTGGCCCCCACTTCTGCATTTATCTTGCCAGAGTGCGGAAGGAGCCATGACAAACAGTCATCTAGAAAACAGTTAGGCTGCGTCTACACTCCGGTATCCCGAAATAGCTATTCCAAATAGCACTTTTGAGTGCACCCGTTATTTCAAAATATAATAGGCTCACTATTCCCACATCCCTGTAAACCTCATTCCATAAGGAGTAAGGGACATTTCGGAATAGCAGTTTATTTTGACATAAGTGTTGTGTAGACAGTGCCAAATTTCAAAATAAGCTATTTCGAAATTAACTTGCAATAAGCTATACTATTCGCGTAGCTCAAATTGGGTAGCTTATGTCGAGCTCCAGGTGAAATATAAATACACCCTTAGTTTCTCTTAAGAAATGTACAATAGATTCAGGAATGTCCCATAGTAATTTTATATACTCTCTTTATTTTTTGTCTATGTAGGTTTATGTTGTTACGGCAGGCGTCACCGGATGGTGCTGGTACATGTAAGCTTATGAGAACACTTTTTCAAGTGTGCAAGCAAGCTATTAGTCTTTGAAGAAAGGCATTGTTGTTACTCTTGCTATGTTTGGTCTTTTGAGGGAAACAGTGGCAGACTGGAGGGTTTGTTCTTTGCCTTATTCCCTATATTTGGAGGCAACGCTTCAGGGTGTGTCTAGACTACAGGGTTTTGTCGACAAAAGTGGACTTTTGTCGACAAAACTATACCTGCGTCTACACTACCGCCGAGTTCTGTCGACATAACGTCGACAGAACTCAGCAGTTTGTCGGACGGCTGTAAACCTCATTTTACGAGGAATAACGCCTTCTGTCGACAGAGTTCTGTCGACAGAAGGCATTATTGCATCTAAACTGTCCTTTGCGTCTACACTGCCATGTCGACAAAGCGGCTTGCTTTGTCGACAGAACTGGATGTAGTCTAGACGCTCTTTGTCGACAGAAGCTTTGTCGACAGTATCTGTCGACAAAACTTCTGTCGACAAAAGCCTGTAGTCTAGACGTACCCTCAGATAGATTAGCACTGGTGTACAAACTGATATTTTTTCAGATGAAAAAATGCCTGCATGATGGTGTGTGTGTTTGTGTGTATGTGTAGAGAAAGCAGGTTACATTTAAAACATACCCAGACTCTATGTCAAAGTCTTCTTCTCTGGGCATCTGACCTCCAAGGCCCTATAATTTTGCTACCACTCAGTATAGGGGCAAAACTAGTGCCAGAAGAAAAGATGACAAATATAAAGCCAAAACTTTGAGTAGAGATATAGAGGCATACCTGCTATTATCTTGGCTGTACTTACTGGTACACCAAAGACCAAGATTATGTGCAGAATACAAAATGAGGAATTACTACATCAGAGTATTATTGAAGTAGAAGATCATTAATGACCCTCTTCTCTGAACTCTGGATGAAATAACATATGCTGTAACTACTCTCAATGGTTAGAATGGCATCAAGGATCATTTGCACCAGTTCAAAACTGCATCTGATGGATAATATTGCACTCAAATTACTATATGTTCTAGTTTTAGAATTCTTTTTTCTTCTGTTGAGGTTACACATCTTCATGCAGCAGTGTTTATGGGATGAAGAATTAATTTCTGATCTGCCAGGGCCTTGTAGGGAGAATTAACACATATCTCCATGGGCTTCCTTAATGCGTTCCCCTAGACAAGTTAATGGAGACCTGTAACATATGTTACTCAAGACAGTGTCATGAAAAAGGTGGGATTTTTTCCCCTCACACATTCTGCCTCTACAAGTCCATTTTTATTTGGGATACCAGGGTGCACGCCATGTGCTGTGATCCACAAAAGGTTATCATTGGGCAACTTTCCCCTTTGCCAGTAGCTGAAAGTACCGCTGAAAGGTTATTTGAGATTAGTATTTACCACCTGTACCCAATCTGGAGACACTGTAGATGACAAAGGCCTCTAGAGTATTTTGACGTTAGAACGGCACTTGGAAAGACTGAAGTGAAAACAATGAAGTGAACAGGAACCATAAAATATAGCACACATATAGCACTTCTCATGTTGACACCACTTCAAATATTAACGGGATACTTCTCACTTATTCCCTGTGAATGTGGGAATTTTATTTTCATTGCACAAATGGAGAGGACCATAGTGACTATGAAAGCTGTCATCAGATCTTAGAAAAGCCTGATTCCCAAACTCATGCTCTAACCTCTAAACCACATCTTTATTATTTAGGACCTGCTTGAAATCATTGGAACTACTCATTGCTTCACTTTAAGTGTTTGTTTAAGCACCTTGCTGATGCAGAGCCTACATTCTGTAGTTTAAATGCCACAGTCCTTACATTGATTGTAAGAGCTAGACTGCTGGATTTGGCCTCAACAGAATGTGTTCTTTTTCTTCTCTAGGAAAATATTGCGTCAACAAGGCCGTTAGAACTCATGGGTCCAATGGGTTAGCATGTCACTGAAATGTTACACCAAAGTAACTCCACTGCCATTAGATGAAATACAATGGCTTAAAAAAGGAGTAATGTTTTTGTGAATCAGGCTTGTTGTTTCCCTGTCAAACCTCAATGAAGTCTTGCCTTTGAAAAATATGGCCCCCTCATGTTCTGATCAACAGTTTTGCAGTTCTGAAAATGATGTTACTGCCCCTTTGCTAAGCCAATTATATACCAGTAAGTTTAAGAATTGGAGAGAACCTGGCTGAGAAACATCAGAGGAAATCTTGGTGTGTTCAGAACTCCTTATTGGCTATTCATCACTTCTTTTGCATTTCATCTTATTTGATTTGTGAGAAATAATATAATAACCCAGGTTAAATCATTATCCACAAGCTGAAATCTGGTCCTCAGTCTCTGATATATAAGAATTTCTGGCATACATGCAGTTGCCCATAATTTTTCATCTAGAAAGTACCTTTACTAGACATGATATCATGCTAAATGAACAGGGTTATTATAAGGTAGATCTCCTGTGAATATCAAACACTAGCTTTGACAAAAGACATGTAATGGGTCAGGGAATCGGGAAAAACAAAACAAAACAAAACAAAACAAAACAAAACATTGAAACCTCTGTCTTCCCACCTTTATGTTTTTCTGTTTGTACTCCAGAGCCATCTGAAGTTTCTTTGTCTCTGCTCAGATAACTGGCCAGCTGGCACTTATGCATAATGTATGCATTGCAACAGGACCTGGGGTATTTGGTAAGCATGTGTGTGATGACTTGTCTGTGATCAGGTCTCCTGCACATTCATGCTACATTAGCTTGTGGTCCTCTATATCTTATTTGCCTCATGGATACTGCTCACAACATATAACATTTGGAGGAATTCAGAGTTCTCAGATAATGTTGACTTCTTCTATTTGTGTGGAAATGTGATGCCAAGAGCATCTAAACTCTGTATTATTTTGTGGCCTCTTAGAATGGACATGAGACAAATCTCAGCAAATGCAGAAGGTTGCAAAGACACAAACTTTGCCATACTAGATCTGTATTTGTTTAGCATATTATTCTGTTATCCAGGGCCCTACAGTGGTTGCCAATTAAACTTCACAACACATAGAAAATTATGTTGTTGGCCTACAAGGCAATGCATCACATCAGACTTGTCTATATTAAAGATCTTCCAGTTAATTACCTTCCTAGTTGCACCCTGAAGTCCTGTTCAGCCTGATCTCTGTTAACTCATTTTGATTTGAAAGCATTTGGAAACTTTGTTTTCAGCTGCTGTTCACCCATCTTCTAGAACTTTATGCTTCCAAGTGCTTGCTAAGAGGACTATGCTCCTGTTTGTTGCAAGGTCCAATGAAAATGGATGGAAAAGCATTACATATAGCTGAAGTGGGTGGGGAAAGGAGTAAATGAAGCCATATTTTCTCAGAATTCTCCTTGTCTAGAGAAGCCCCTTCCAGGTTAACTCCATTCTATATGGAATCTTTGGCTCAAATATATATTATGGGAGGGTGTGCATCAGGGACAGCAGGTTGGTAATTTGGATAACAGTTACATGCTCACCTCACAGAAGCCTGAGTTTTCTAGTGTGTGAAACCTAGGCCTTCTGCCTGTTCCACAGCAGAAACTGCATGAGCTAAACCACATCTGCATGCACGATATGGCCCTAAATCTGTTCCCTCTCCTAATGCTCATTTTTTTTTCTGACTTTATGCCTATGGATTGTTTTGCTGACTTAATGCCCAAGTTGCAAGAAAGTCCATTGGAGAAGGGAGAGACGGCATATAAATGTCCCTCGAGATCCCTCACAGAGTGCTGGGCAAGGGCAAGACGTCTTCCCCCAAACATATTTTCATGGATGCCATGGCAACCAGGTGATACTTTCTGCCATGTCAGTGCTCTAGTCAAACAACAGACCCTGATCCTTCCTTGGAAAGATTTTGCTCCCCACAACAAGACCATCTAGCCAATCATGTTGGTGGGAAGTAGGAAATTCTATCTTTCTTTCCATCAGCCCCCTGCAAGCTCAGGCAAACAATTTAATTTTTAAATCCCACTTTAGGTTATTCAACAATCATGTTAAAAACTGACATCCCTCTTCCAAAAAGCTTAGCATCTAAATGCTATTTTGTATTTATCAATATTTGTCAGGGACAACTGAAATCAGAGACCAAAAGATTAAAGCCTGTTAAAGTGCTCAGGACCCAGAGTTCACAAAAGCGTTCCCATTAACTTCAGTGCGTCTATGGGACATCCATACTGTGCATCCCTAGAGTCAAACAAATGCTCTTCCACCTGCATATATTTAGGCACTGAAGAAGAAAAACAAACACAGGAAGAGAAGTGGGAATGTTTGTGATCTGTCTCACTAAATAAAAAAGAGGCAGCAGATGAACTCTTTTCAGATTATAAACAGGGCACTATATCCTTTCTAAACATACAATACATAGCAGATTCCTCCTTCCCTGGTATCCAGTGCAATGGGGTACATACATGCATGCACACACACTATCTAAGAGCATTTTTGAATATTTGGATGGTAGAAATGCTTGTCATACCCACAAGCTATAACTGAAAGGGGAGAAATGGGGGGGGGAAAATCTCCATTCTGGCGTCATGCTAAATTATCAGTATCTTGGCTTCATGCCAGTGCAGCCAGCTTATAATAATAACTGGCTTTGGGCCAAAGCTTTTTAAAATGAGAGAGAAAGAGAGAGAGGGGGAGAGAGAGAGTTGCTTTTTTCTTTCTCCAAAAATATTTGTGAATAACTTTTATCTTAATCATAATCTCTATAAACTGATTAAATACAAGTGACTATTTTAATTTTTCTGTTTACTTGAAACTGGAGATGGGACTACAATGGCAGCCTGTGGATTCAGGTACTGGATTTCAAACATCCGGACCTGAATTCTAGGGGCTTTATTGCTATAGGCTTTGGACTAGAGCCCAAACCTACTGAAAACTGAACTTACAGTTTTGTGATGAATGGCATGCAAATAAGTGTGCATTGGGCTCATAACCTGCTGCTATGCTGAACGTTGGAATGAAATTGTGCCCAACAGTTTGGATGTTTATATACTTGTGCCTAATCAACTTCCATCTTCCTCATTCTTATCCCAAACCATATGCAATGTACCTGAACCTCTTTGGCCAGGAAAGCTGGAATGAAAATGTGTCAAGAACAGGTTTTCTTGTGAGCTTTCTGGCACCTCTTGCTATCAGGAATAGCCCTTCTCCCAATATTTTTGGCAATTCTGCTTTGGAGAATTGGTCTGTGAAGTGCTAAGCTGAGGATGAGCTCAGAGAAAGCATTCTGCAGTTCACAGGTTTAGGCCTCTAGTCCTGGCGAAAAATCAGACAGTGCTGACGATGTAAGTTACACCCACATAAAGAGGCCACAGTAAGTATATCTCTTTACGTGTGCATAATTGTCTCCTTGTGTCAGCGCAGCACATACTCACCACGAGTACTTTTTTTTGATGCACAGCATGTTGACCATAGATAGGAATCCCAGAGCACATCTACACAGCAGGGCAAAGTTGAATTAAGCTAGGCAACTTCAGCTATGTCAATTGCATAGCTGAAGTTGAAATAGCTTAATTTGGCTTTTGGCCCTGTCTACACAGCAGGAAGTCGAAGGAAGAACACTCTTCCTTTGACTTCCCTTACTCCTTGTGAAATGAAAGTTACAGGAGTCGTAGTAAGAAGTCCTCCAGCTTGCCATTATTTTGAAATAATGGTTTGCTGTGTAGACACGCTCTTTGTTATTCCCGGAATAACATCAGTTATTCCATAATAATGCTGCTGTGTAGACATACCCCCAGTGTGCAACTTGTCATTTCCAATGCTTGGGTTTTGGGAAGTTTTGGAAATACATTGTGGGGGAAAAAACAAGTTGCACAGCGGTGAATGGTCCAGTTTCCATAATGGAATTTTCTCACCACTCTTATCACATATATTTGGCCCTGTAATGGTGTACGCATGCCCATCCCATAAGGGCAAGGGCCCAGGGTTGTGTGGCTGCTGTTTACACTGCTGTTGGTCCGTGGGTCCAAATCAGTCCATCTCCCCAAGACAGCATGGCCTAATGGCCTGGGTCAGACAAGTAGCCTTTGAGTTACAGGGGAGTATGGCTTAAGGGCCAGAATCAGTAGCATAGCACTGGGGGTTCAGGGCAGCACAGTCCAATGGCCAGAGTCTAAGGGGTTGGGGCAGCAGCCTGGGCCCACCCTACTCCACCAGGCCCTGAGCCAGGACTCTGTGAGTGGAGGAGTGATCTGCTACTCACTTAGCAAGGAATCCCACCGCAACATACTGAGCTCATTTGGGTGGGAGATACCACTTGCACACCCTCCCTGTATCACTTCTTAACAGTTCAGGCATTGGAGTGATCCATGGGGTTTCAGGGTCCTCAGGCTCCGCAGCACCAGTCTCTAGCTGAGACTCCACCAGCTATGGAGGCTCAAAGTGGTCTCCCAGGTCTCTAGTTCCCATTGTCCAGGTCTCTGGCTGGGTTACCTCTGGAGCTCCTGCAGCCAGTCGTCTCTCTCTGGTGTCCAGCCCAGTCTGGGCTGAGCTACTCCCTTTTATACTGTCCCAGCACTTGGAGCATGCCCAGCCCGGTGGGAGGGGTAGGACTTCCTCTACCCATAGGGTTTTAACCCCTCCTGTCCCAGTGTAGGGTATGCACACCTCATCACAAGCCCCCAAATCCCACAAATCTACAGAAGACTTGGCCATCTGTGATGGAAGCATGGAGCCTTCACAAATTTTCACTATTGTTACTAGAGTTGCAAGCACAGGATCTGGGCCATTCCTTAGCATATGCGAAATATGCGTCAGCATAGAGCACCCAAAATTTGAGGCACCAAATTTTGTGTGCTCCTATGTGGTCATATGTATTTCTATGCCAGGACTGAAGGCCTGTCACTTTTACAGCTTGGTTCCTTTCTAGCCCCTCTCTCCCAACTCCTCTCTCCTGCTGGCAGCAGCAAGGTTTCTCCTTGCCCACCTCCTTGCTCTTCTGGACCAGCAGCCAGCTGTTAGTAAGGGGTGAGGCTCCCTTCTGACAGACTGGGGATAGAAAGAAGCTGACCTAAGCCTCTGCAGCTCCACTCTGGCCTCAGGGAAGCCCCCTAATTCTGGTAGAAACTGCAACGGCAGAGAAGCCCCAGAGGCGAAGGGAACCCCTATCTCCCTCCCCCCGGGCAGTAGCCATGCAAGGGGAGGGAAGCGTCAAGCCCCAGAAAAAGCAGCACAGGCAGGAGGGAAGCCCCAAACCTCAGTTTGCCTCAGTTTGCCTCAGTTCTGTAGGGCCCCATAAAATGCAAGTATGGCCCCACACAGGATGCACAATCCTTCAGTATTTGAAGAGCTATAAGAAGAGCTGCAGGGAACGTGTTGATTTCCTGGAAGCGAAGACTGCTGTGAGACATAGAACCCATTCAAGACTGGTGGCATGTCCAGAACAGCTTCAAACGGTGGAACGTCACTCTGGGCCCAAGAAATACGCACTGACCGATGGGATCATATTGTAGTGAAGGACTGGGATGACGAGCAGTGGGTGCAGAGCTTTCAAATGCCCATGGCCCGACAGTGGGAGGACACCAGAATGAGAGCTGCACTGACAGCAGAGAAGCATGTGATGATTGCACTGAGGAAACTTGCAACACCAGGTCAGTGTAGGTCAGTTGGCAATCAATTTGGAGTTGGAAAATCCACAGTCAGGGCCATTGTCATGAAAGTGACCCTAAGTCACCTCCTGCTACACAGGCCTGTGACTCTCACCAATGTGCAGGACATGATGGATGAATTTGCAGCAGTGGATCTTGCTGTACATTTATGATTATTATGCGGTTTGTCATAGGAGCTGTGTCAAAGTGTACAATAACAAGTAAGTGGGTGATTTCAGTATCTCCAGGCATACTGCATGATATGTTGGGAACTAATAAATATGAATTATTTCCCAAACAATAGAGTTTTACTGAGTAACTAAAACACTTAAGAATTCTCTAAGTTAAAATCAAACACATTTAAACCTTAATAAATTTCTTGAGCAGAGGCTTAAAGAAGGGAAGGAACATTCATGTCCATTTTACATACACATTCATCAACTACGGCTCTTACAGGTCAGACCTGTGATTGTCCTTGATGTCTCCTGGAATGGAGAGATAGAGGTAGGAATGCAGTCCCTGATGCCACAGAGAATGTTGGGAGTAGAGGCATAGGTGTAGGGAGGTGCTATACTGGAGTTTCCATGTTCGGCAAAGGGAAGCAAGCCTTGGAATGTGGAACCTGTAGGTCCACAAAAGTTTGCAACACCTGTGTTTGCGTGCAGAGAAGCCCTATTATGACCTAGTGTATCTCCGGGTATGTCTACACTAGCCCCCTAGTTCCACAAGGAGTCACGGTAGTTCGAATTAGAGATTCTAATTCGAACTACCTACTCCGTGCCGCGTGTAGCCGCGGGCACGGAGTTCGGACTAAGGGGGATTTAAAATGCCGGCGCCCGGGAAGATGCAAATGAAGCCCGGGGTATTTAAATCCTGGGCTTCATTTGCAAGTTCGAATGCCTACATTAGCCTCCCTAGTTCGAACTAGGGGGCTAGTGTAGACATACCCTCCATCTCTGACTTCTGGGGCTTTCTCTTGTCTGCTTTTTCCTTCTCCATACAGTTTTCCTCCTCCAGGCCCTCTGTTCATGTCTCAGTAAGGACAAATGCATAGTACTCCTCTTGGGGAGGAACAATCAGTTTCACACATATAAAATGGGAAGTGATTGTCCAGCAAGGAATACTGCAGAAAGGGATCTAGGATCATAGTGGGCCACAAGCTAAATATGAGTCAGCAGCATGACACTATTGCAAAAAAAGGAAACCCTAATTCTTCTGCTCTACTCTGCAGTTCTGGAAAGATATAAAGAAGCTGGAGAAGTTCCAGAAAAGAACAACAAAAATAATTAAAGGTCTAGAAAACATGAGCTATGAGGGAAGATTGAAAGAATCAGGTTTGTTTAGTTTAGAAAAGAGAAGATTGAGAGGGGACGTGATAACAGCTTTCAAGACCCTAAAAGGGTGTTACAAGGAGGAGGAGGGGAACTTGTTCTCCTTGACCTCTGATGATAGGACAAGAAGCAATGGGCTTAAACTGCAGCAAGGGAGGTTTAGGTTGGACATTAGGAAAAACTTCCTAACTGTCAGGGTGATTAGACACTAGAATAAATTGCCTAGGGCGGTTATGAAGTCTCCATCACTGGAGATATTTCAGAGCAGGTTAGATGGGCATCTGTCAGGGATGATCTAGATGGTGCTTGGTCCTGCTATAAGGGCAGAGGACTGGACTTGATGATTTCTCAAGGGTCTCCTCCAGTTCTACTATTCTATGATTCTGTGATTCTCTATTCTAATGCAGCACAAGGTTGCAGGATTTCGCTGAATATGTCATCCTGAGTCCTCTTCTTTCTCCTTTTTATCTGGCTCAGGCATTCCATGGGTGTGGAGAGGGAAAACCTAAAGTCTGCAACATCGGCAGTTATGGATACAACATGCAGAGGTACCACTGTCAGCATTGTCACAATGGAAAGTTTCAGAACTTGCTTCCCTAAAGTTTTAAACAAGACATGCTTATTGACACTTCTGCTTGGGATTGTTTCTACATAGCACTACTCACAATATCAGTCATGATGCATATGGCCTGCCGTGGTGAATGAGGAAGGAACAAATTGATTGCATGATGCTACAAATGTAAGGCCATTGCACTGAACACTGGCACCATTTTCCACAGGCAGTGGTGATTTCAGCTAATATCTCTCTCCTGAAAGTAACAAAGGCACAGAACTCACAGATGTGACTGGCGTCCTGAAACCACCCAGGCCCATATGCTGCTAGCTTGTTTACTACAGTGGTGTCTGCCAAAGTTATTGTTGATTTGTGTGGGAAAGTGATCTACCACAGAGGAAGAAATAAGGCTACCATCCCTAGAAACCTTTAAGAGAGGATTGCAGAATACCTCCATGCACGTTTCATCAAGCTTCCTTAGAAGAATTCAAGGAACATCTGTGCGTATATTAAACAAAAAAAGCAAAAGGCTTTCAATGCCCACCACCCTGACTCTCTACAGGAGAATGACAAACAGAGAACAATTCCATCTCTCTTTGTTGTACTGCTTTCTCTTCTAGTATGCGCAAATTAATAAAAATTTAAAAGCTGTGTCGTGCTGGGACTTGACTGAATTGTATCTCAAACAATTCCTGGGTCACAGCATAGTTAGACCCACCCACCCCCTAGTCATATGTCCCTCCTCCTCCTTCCTTCATTTGCTTTTCATGCCAGGGACTGTGACTTCAAAAAAGTTCAGTTCCATTTCTGGTGAAATTTTGTGTTCATCCATCCCCAGTGGATTTTCCTATAAAAAAAAAGAAAGTTTGTATTCCTCAGGTATAAATGCAAAGAACTATGCAATATTTCCATCAGCTAATAAATGGCAATCTTTAAAACGTTACCAATTGCAAGTTCCACACCAGATATAAGCTGAAATAATTTCACCTGAAATCTCATTATTTCTGAAATAGACATTCTTTTATGTGGCAACCTTAAAGGGCAGTTAACATCCTGATAGCCAAGCAGCCTATCCAGACAGTTTGGCTCGATAGCTGAAATTCCATGTAATTTGGAATACTCAGCTCTGAACTACCAGGGTTTGACCATTCTACATTGGAGTTAATGGTAACAATGCCATTAATTTCAAATGATCAGAGTTTTATTATAAATATAAAAGCAAGGTGAAAAAATGTATCTTTATCCAAACTTCTCCAAAATGTGGTGGTTTTCAGAGGTGGTAGGTTTGGTAATAGCTTATCTCAGTTTTTAGTATTAAAGTTTGTCATCGTAAAGTGAGACTTCAAGGGCATGCAGTACACTGACATTTTATACAGAATATCTGAAATTAAAAGCCAATATATTTATTTAAACATTAGATATAGGCATGGATCTGGTGAAAGTTCATTACAAGCAACATCCCCATTCTGTAGACGAATGACTAGATTGTGGCACAGTTTGCACAGAAGTGCAAGGAAGTGGGAGACATAAATTGCCCTGGCTACCTGGATTTGGGTCATAGGTAGCAGTTCAGGGGAGGACAGATACCTTTCAAGCAAAAGTGGGCAAGATTGTACAAGCAGTGGAAGGTTCCCCTCCAAGGCACCAGCTGGTGTAGCTTCTTGTGAGCATTGGACAAAGTACACTGACATAGGCCTGGTGTAGTGTGTTTCCCACGCAGAGCAAAAGGAAACCTTGAGGTATATTGTGATTCACAGAGTCAGAGTATGCTTCCTGAGTTGCTCTTAGGGCTGCACTGTAATGAGGTGTCCCTGCCTTAGGGATTATGGTAAAGTCGTGCTTGAGCCCCTAAATTAAGAAATTAGATTTCTGAAGGAAAGCAAACGATCAGCCCATGTCAGTGAGCTCTCCATGTAAAAATTGTGATTCCAGTGGTGGCTTGTGCTCATTACATAGTGTGAGATCACAAATAGCAGTTTTCACACTTGCCCATCTGCCACCAAGTGAATCATACACTTAAAAGAAGGTGTTTTCCCCCCGCCCTACCATTGGAATGTGTTTTGAAATTAAATCTGCACGGTAGGAGTAATAAGGTGGTGCCAATAGCACCAGGCAATTTGTGTAAAGCTACAGACATGAGAGTCAAGGGTCTTGGTCAAGGAGCATGGCCCTCAGTCACTGCATCAATAAAAGCTGATTCCTCCCTCCTCTTTAAGGTGTGGCTTTCAATGTCTGGAGAGAATAATCAGGAAGGATTTTTGTAGTTGGGCGAAGGGAGGTAAGTAATACAAATATGGTGATAAATATTAGTTTGATGCTTACATATGATACATTTCCCCCTCTCCATCTATATCCATACATTTTCCATTCACTATTTGTAATTATGGCTTTGGCTTTACAATGTATTCATCAGTGACATTGTGATCCTTTTGTTCTGCTGCATATTAAAATGGACCAGAAGACAGATTCAAAAGGTCTTAGGTTCCAGAGAAAAAACATAATAGGAGTAATACGTGGCAAGAACAGTTCCCACTTTCTTCAAAATAAGCATAAATAAAGTAGCTATGGCATTACGTGTTGTATATCACATGAAACACTGTGTCAAAGTATAAGACTTCTTTATACCCTGAGCATATTAGCTCTCAACTCAGTTTGGGTATGTCTTAGTGCGCGTCTACATAGCAGGCAGTTATTTCGAAATAATGTTGAAATTCTGTCAAGCTGGAGGACTTCTTACTCCGACTCCTGTAACCCTCATTGTACGAGGAGTAAGGGAAGTTAGAGGAAGAGTGCTCTATTTTCAAATAAGCTATTTTGAAATAAGCTATGCAATTGACAGAGCTCAATCCGCGTAGCTTATTTCAAGTTAAGCCCTGCTGTGTAGATGCACCCTTTGTGTTTTGAAAAGTTCCCTGGATTTAAGATGTAAAATAGTTAGTGCTTGCGGAGTCCTTTTGGCGACATTCGTTTTGCTGGGGGCTGTCTCAATTCAATCTGTCATGGTCATTGACAAATATTTTTGTTTGTTTTCTGTTTTCACTTTAAAAGTTCATTTTCTGTATCTGTGGAACTAAGCTACATGAAGTTTAACTAACCCTATAGTTTGTGAGGACAAAAGACATTACATATGTTGAGGCTATCAGATCTTATGGTGAGGAGGGGCATTTAAGTCCATCTGATCGATCGATAAAGGATCTTGCTGTGGGCTGACTTCTTTTTGGAAGGTTTTTTTTAATTGACATGACGTATTAGCAGGTAATTCTCCCTTCCCCCCCTCCATTTGTTAATTTTTGTGTGTTCTGGGGAGAAGTTTTGAAATAGTTAAGAAGAATAAAAAAAAACCAAAGAGAGTAAGGGAAAGGTAGGATCAGTTGATATTAACTTGTCTGCATGCTGCTGCTCCTAAAAATTCTGAAGCAACGAAGTACTTAAGCCTGTGTCTACGACTGGTCATGTGAGGCATTCACAGGGTTCCTCATGGGCGTAAAAGTCCATGTGTGCTTAAGTACTTTGCTGGATCAGGGCCATGGCTTTTCAGGAATTTTAGCAGTCCACTGGCCAGTCATCAAACACTCATATATCAGACAGTGAAAACTAAGAGCAAAGAGACAGTTATTTCATTCTTTGCATTTGTGTCTTTATGAATTATACTTATTTTACATATTTATGTTAAATTAATGTTGCTGGCTATATATTGTGGATAATGTGGTTAAATAATTAGTGCTGTCTCAGTTGTTTCTTACTTGTTTTTCACTCTAGTTTCATTGTCTTTGTCTTCCACCTGGGGAAATTTTGACATATTTTTACAGTAGGCATTATGGACCTTTTTTATTTTAAAGGAGTCCCCTGCATGCAGTGTAGGCTGGTAGGCTAAACAAGAAGACAAAACACAGCCACAGGCACTAAGACCTGCTCAGCAGGAGACATATTTTAGAAACACAAATCAAAACAAGGGGACATGTGCAAAGACTTTCCTAGTCTGGGGACCTGCTCATGCCTAAGAGCTAGGTTGGTTTGACGTAAACCAGCCAACTAGCTTATCTTCTCCCTCACCTTTTTCCTTTCTTTTGTCACCAGCATCCTCTCTTATAACCCTTTCCAGAAACACCTGGTCAAGGGAAGGGGAAAGAAAAATTTGAGTTTAACCCTTTGGGTATTAGGGATTAAGCCATGTCTTTGAAGGACATATGCACTTACACTTAGGTAATTACATGTACATGTGTATAATTGATGTTTATGTGTTTTTGTCTCCTGCTTTTATATTAAAAAAATACCCTTTGTGATTCTTTTGGTGCCAGCACATTCATTCCCTTTCTTCTATAGAGACACTTTCTCTGCTGACTTATCTCCGGATCATTTGCAATTCTTGTGGTTCAGTTACATCACTATGAGTCATAAAACCCGTACCCCTTTGTGTGGGGAACACGGGCTACAACTTCCTTGAATGCTTATCTTTCATCATTCTGTGTACGGTATGTTTTTCTCAGCTCTTTTATGTACTCTTTAAAATAGAATTTCCCATGTGAGGAGCTGCAGAATGAGACTCATGGTTTGCAATCTTGGTAGATATGGTTGCTGTACTGGTTGCAACCTCTTCGGTTTCAAGCAGCAATCTCCATTTTGGACCTGATTTTCAGAAGAGCTTTGGGCCAGAGTGTTAAGTGCTTATCATTCAAAGCAGGGGGCCAGATCTTTAAAAGACCACAGTGCCCAAAATGCAAAGCACGTCTGAACATCTGGCCACTTTTTTTTCTGAGCAATGGGATCTGAGCTCTTCTAAAAATATAATCCCAGTTATAAGGCCTGAGCACTTCTGATAATGTTTCCCTTCATGCCAACTTTTGCTATGTGGGTTGTTTTGGTTCAAAGTTGAAATACGGACCAAAGCCGTTCAAGATGTGCTACCTGGAGGTCTCAACAATCTTAACAACATGATGCCAAGGAGGCAATGATAGAAAGGTCAGAGAAATAATGTAAGCTGAAAGTGAGACTTCTGCATTTGTTTAACTCTTTAACTGATGTGGATTTGCAAACTATGGATGATCTACTGCAGCAAAGAATTCATGTAGTTCAGTGGAGCAGCACTAAATGTGAAAGCGCTCACTGATTTTTAATGGGTAAAGTCAGAGTTCAAGAAGAGAAGGTAAATTCAGAAACCCAATGTGCAGATTAACATATTAGCCTGGAATAAAAGAACGGACACTCTCATGGGACCTTTTTACTTACAATCTGAAGCTGGTCATCTCCATTTTTTTTTTTTTGCGCAATGCTTTGACAACGTACAGTGCTATAAAACTGTTAAGTATTCTAATAATAATCATAGATGCTGCCCAGACAAAACGTGATGAGGAATTTCTCCTTAATAACATTTCGGGAGGTTAGTGGCCGGGGATTAATAGCAAGTGAAATCTGTACTAAGGCAAGGGCTTGAGTCAAATCAATATGGATTGCCCATTATAAGACCTGATGTTTCTCTAACTTACACTCAGATAACTCAGAAGAAGTCTATAGAGTTACCTCAGTATTAAAGTAGTACAAGGAAAAGGAGACTCAGACTCATTATATATATAGGCTATATTTCTGGGAGGAAATATGGTCTTCTGCCTTAGCCCCTGGATTGGGGTTTTGGCTCTGTGTTCAGTTCCTAATTTTGCCTCAAGTCTTTGAATCTCTTTGTGTCCTTATACTCAGGGTTTTTGTATGATCAATTGCTTTCTCTTACCCTTTGTCTGACTGGTCTATTCAGTTTGTACACTCTTCAGGGCAAGGGCTGTTTCTTAGTAAGTGTTTTGACCCTGATGTTAGATAAGGCCTCTAGGTGCTACTGGAATGCAAATAAATAATAATGAGATTGAATTAAAGTTGGTGGAGAAGGAGGTTAGGAAAAGATGGGGTGAGAGAGAGAATTTTCACCTCTTTTTTTTACTTTCATTACTTCACTTTGCATAAAGAGATCTTTGTTTCCCTTGATTCTCTGACACTGCAGTGCATTGCAATTGAAAGGACTGTGCAGGGATAAACAAGTATGTCATGTTACCAGCCGCTGTTGGAACAAGCCTTAACAGAAAAAAGATTGAAACCTTAAAAAAAAAAGAATCATCAAAACTGACATCACCACTTTAAACAGGCAATTTTAAAAGTGTTTGCATTTATCTTTATTTGGTTTAACATATGCTATTTGCTTCAGAAAATAAAGTCCTTTTCATGTATCTTTAAAGCCTTTCTCCCCCCAAATATTATCACTCTTACTTTTGTGAAACAATTACAATTTTTAAAGTGTGGTTTGCCTGTTATTATTGTTGTTTTTTTCTAGTCAGAAAACAATTATGTCTTGATGCTTCAGTCTGATGAATTTCCAAGGTAAGGCCATTTGAAAAGATTCCCCCTTCCCTTTCTTCTAAAATATTGTAACAGAATTTTGAACAGATAGCTTCCTGAAACTGAAAGAGGCCCATTGTAACACACAGGGAGAGAGTGAAATACATAAGCAAACTAACATTTTCTGTCTTAAAACTTGGGGTTTTTTTTTACAGAAAACCCCAAACAAAAGGGTTTTAAACTTTTATTATTGTTATATTAAATAAGGCGCTGTCAGCGTTCCCATAGATTTATGTGACTACTAATTATGATACTAAAAACCCTTATTTCAGTGACCATATACACTCCACCTGGAATTACCTGAAGCACACAGTACCAGCTATCTCACTGCCAAAGCCGATGCTAATTAATGGTGAAAATTTGGTGCTGACAGCTGAGACCTCAATCCTTAGGTCTGCCCAAGCTCTGATCAATGTGAGACCCAAGGGATTTTGGCCAAGTTAGTTTTACACCACCATTATGTTCTTCTGATCCTGTGGCCAGCTGGAAGACAGTTCAGCCACAGATGAAAACTAAAATAGCTTCAATATATTATTACATAAGAACATAAGAACGGCCGTACCGGGTCAGACCAAAGGTCCATCTAGCCCAGTATCCTGTCTGCCGACAGTGGCCAGCACCAGGTGCCCCAGAGGTGGACCGAAGACAATGATCAAGCGCTTTGTCTCCTGCCATCCCTCTCCAGCCTCTGTCAAACAGAGGCCAAGGACCTCATTTATCCCCTGGCTAATAGCCTTTATGGACCTAACCTCCATGAAATTATCTAGCTTCTCTTTAAACTCTGTTATAGTCCCTAGCCTTCACAGCCTCCTCTGGCAAGAGTTCACATGCTGACTACGCTGTGTGAAGAAGAACTTTCTTTTATTAGTTTTAAACCTGCTACCCATTAATTTCATTTGGTGTCCTCTAGTTCTTCTATTTAGGAACTAATAAATAACTTTTCTTTATCGGCCCTCTCCATACCACTCATGATTTTATACACCTCTATCATATCCCCTCAGTCTCCTCTTTTCTAAACTGAAAGTCCCAGTCGCTTTAACCTCTCCTCATATGGGACCCGTTCCAAACCCCTAATCATTTTAGTTGCCCTTTTCTGAACCCTTTCCAAGGCCAAAATATCTTTTTGAGGTGAGAGACCACATCTGTACACAGTATTCAAGATGTGGGCGTACCATAGTTTTATACAGGGGGCAGTAAGATATTCGGGTCTTATTTTCTATCCCTTTCTTAATAATACCTAGCATCCTATTTGCCTTTTTGACCTTTCGCTGCACATGTGTGTGGAAGTTTTCAGAGAACTGTCCACGATAACTCCAAGATCTCTTTCCTGATTTGTCGTAGCCAAATTAGCCCCCATCATACTGTGCATTATAGTTGGGGTTATTTTTCCCAATGTGCATTACTTTACACTTATCCATTAAATTTCATTTGCCATTTGTTGCCCAATCACTCAGTTTGGTGAGATCTTCTTGAGTCCCTTACAGTCTGCTTCTTGACTATCCTAAACAGTTTGGTATCATCATAAACTTTACCACCTCACTGCTTACCCTTTCTCAGATCATTTATGAATAAGTTGAACAGGATTGGTCCTAGGACTGACCCTTGGGGACACCACTAGTTACCCCTCTCCACTCTGAAAATTTACCATTTATTCCTACCCTTTGTTTCCTGTCTTTTAACCAGTTCTCAATCCAAGAAAGGACCTTCCCTCTTATCCCATGGCCATGTAATTTACACAAGAGCCTTTGGTGAGGACCTTGTCAAAGCTTTCTGGAAATCTAAGTATACTATATCTACTGGATCCCCTTGTCCATGTTTGTTAACCCCTTCAAAGAACTCTAATAGATTAGTAAGACAGGATTTCCCTTTACAAAACCCATGTTGACTTTTGTCAACAAATTATGTTCTTCTACATGCTTCACAATTTTATTCTTTACTATTGTTTGACTAATTTGCCGGTACTGAAGTTAGACTTACGGTCTGTAATTGCCCGGATCACCTCTAGAGCCCTTTTTAAATATTGGTGTCACGTTGGCTACCTTCCAGTCATTAGGTACGGAAGCCGATTTAAGGGATAGGTTACAAACCACAGATAATAGTTCAGCAATTTCCCATTTGAGTTCTTTTAGAACCCTTGGATGAATGCCATCCGGTCGGAGATTTGTTAACATTAAGTTTTTCTATTTGTTCCAAAACCTCCTCTAATGACACTTCAATCCGGGACAGTTCCTCAGATTCATTACCCACAAAGGGCCGGTGCAGATTTGGGAATCTCCCCAACGTCCTCAGCGTGAACTGAAGCAAAGAAATCATTTAGTTTCTCCGCAATGGCTTTATCGTCCTTGATTGCGCCTTTTATAGTTCGATCGTCTAGGGACCCACAGGTTTTTAGCAGGCTTCCTGCTTCTAATGTACTTAAAAACATTTGTTATTTCTTTTTGAGTTTTGGCTAGCTGTTCCTCAAAATCTTTTTGCTTTTCTTATTACATTTTACACTTGATTTGACAGTGTTTATGTTCCTTTCTATTTATCTCACTAGGATTGGACTTCCACTTCTTAAAAGATGCCTTTTGTCCCTCACTGCTTCTTTTACATGGTGGTTAAGCCACAGTGACTCTTTTAGGTCTCTTGCTATGTTTTTAATTTGGGGTATACATTTAAGTTGGGCCTCTATTATGGTGTCTTTAAGAAGTTTCCATGCAGCTTGCAGGGATTTGGCTCTAGTCACTGTGCCTTTTAATTTCTGTTTAACTAACCTCCTCATTTTGTGTAATTCCCCTTTTGAAATTAAATGCCAGGTGCTGGTCTGCTGAGAGTGTTCTTCCCACCACAGGAATGTTGAATGTTATTATATTATGGTCACTATTCCCAAGCGGTCCTGTAACAGTTATTTCCTGGACCTGATCCTGCGCTCCACTCAGGACTAAATCGAGAATTGCCTCTCCCCTTGTGGGTTCCTGCACTAGCTGCTCCAAGAAGCAGTCATTTAAGCCATTGAGAAATTTTATCTCCGCTTCTCTTCCTGAGGTGACATGTATCCAGTCAATATGGGGGTAATTAAAATCCCCCATTATTATAGAGTTCTTTGTTTTGGTAGCCTCTCTAATCTCCCTCACACAGTGAAATGAAATGAAATTGCAATCGGTTATTGATTTAAAACTGGCTATATCGGTTTAGCTTCTACAGGTAAATTTAACAACACTCTCAGAACTGATATAAACTGGTATAAACAGGTTTAAACTGGTATAAGTGTTTTCACATGAAGTTGCACCAGTTTAACTAAATTGATATAAAATCATACTATCAGTTAAGCCAGTACAGTTTTTCTGTAGATGAGGTTGCACATCTCACCTCTCTACAGCAGCTATGCTGAGAAGAAAAGGAGATGAAAAACATTGCTGCCTTTTCCTGCCGGGCTGCTTAAAGAGAGGTCTGTATCCCTCCTTACCCAAAACTTAGAAGGACAGGGAGGGATAACAGTATCTTTTATTCTAAACAGCATTTAGACTAATCAATGAAAGATGATGCAAAAAACTCAAAAAAGAGAAGGTGATGGTGCTGAAGGTAAATTTATAGTACTACATAAGAACATAAGAATGGCCATACTGGGTCAGACCAAAGGTCCATTTAGCCCAGTATCCTGTCTTCCGACAGTGGCCAGTTCTAGGTGCCCCAGAAGGGGTGGACCGAAGACAATGATCAAGCAATTTGTCTCTTGCCATACTTCTCCAGCCTTTGACAAACAGAGGCCAGGGACACCATTCCTTACCCCCTGGCTAATATCCTTTTATGGACCTAACCTCCATGAATTTTTTAAACTCTAGCTCTTTTTTAAACTCTATTATAGTCCTAGCCTTCACAGCCTCCTCTGGCAAGAAGTTCCACAGGTTGACTGTGCGCTGTGTGAAGAAGAACTTTCTTTTATTAGTTTTAAACCTGCTACCATTAATTTCATTTGGTGTCCTCTAGTTCTTATATTATGGGAACAAGTAAATAACTTTTCTTTATTCACCCTCTCCACACCACTAATGATTTTATATACCTCTATCATATCCCCCCTCAGTCTCTTCTTGTCTAAACTGAAAAGTCCCAGTCTCTTTAGCCTCTCCTCATATGGGACCAGTTCCAAACCCCTAATCATTTTAGTTGCTCTTTTCTGAACCTTTTCTAATGCCAAAATATCTTTTTTGAGGTGAGGAGACCACATCTGTATACAATATTCAAGATGTGGGCATACTATAGTTTTATATACATTAACATCAATCAGATTTTTAGTAAAATACATGACTCCATGTTCATAAAAAATTCAGAGAGTTCATGACAGGAAGTTCTTGATTTAGTCTTAACTGGAGTGCAGGATCTAGTCCAAGAGATAAATATAACTCGATAGCTTGGAAATAGTGACAATAATGTAATACAATTTAATATTCCAGTAGTGGGAAAAACACCTCAACAGCCCAACACTGTGGCATTTAATTTCAGAAAGAGGAACTACACAAAAATGAGGAGGTTAGTTGAACAGTAATTAAAAGGTACAGTAACAAAAGTAAAATCCCTGCAAGCTTCATAGAAATTTTTCAAAGACACCATAATAGAGGCCCAATTTAAATGTATGCTCCAAATTAAAAAAAACATAGTAAGTGAACTAAGAAAGTGCCACCATGGCTTAACAACTACGTAAAGAAGCAGTGAGAGATAAAAAGGCATCATGGAAGTTAAATCCTAGTGAGGAAAATAGAAAGAAGCATAAACTCTGTCAAATTAAGTGTAAAACTATAATAAGAAAAGCCAAAAAGGAGTTTGAAGAGCAGCTAGCCAACAATTCAAAAAGTAGTAGCAACATGTTTTTTAAGTACATCAGAAGCAGGAAGCTTACTAAACAACCAGAGGAGCTCTCAAAGTTCATAAAGTCGTTGCGGAGAAACTAAATTAATCCTTTGCTTCCATCTTCATGGCTGAGGATGTTGGGGAGATTCCCAAACCTGAGCCATTCTTTTTAGGCGACAAAACTGAGGAACTGTCCCAGATTGAGGTGCCATTAGAGGAGGTTTTGGAACAACTTGATAAACTTAACAGTAACAAGTCACCAGGACCAGATGGAATTTACCCAAGAGTTCTGAAAGAACTCAAATGTGAACTTGCAGAACTATTAGCTGTGGTTTGTAACCTATCCTTTAAATCAGCCTCTGTACCTAATGACTAGAAGATAGCTAACATGATGCCAATATTTACAAAGGGCTTGAGAGGTGATCCTGGCAATTACAGACCGGTAAGTCTAATGTCAGTACAGTAATTACTCGTTTAACATGTGCCTGCTTAACAAGTTTTCGCAATAGCACGATTTTTTTTTTATAGGGAAAGTTTTTCAAATAACACGGCTATTCCCGAAATAACACGAAAATAATCAACTGGAGGACTACTTCGTGCAGCGGTATAAGTTGATGAAAATAGTGGTAATATGCATGAGCGGATGAATACACATGGTCACAGCACTCCTCAGCTCACTCACGTGTTTATCTTTGTGTTTTAACAAACCGCGGCGACTTGTGTTGCTTGATATCTTGTGTTGCTAGATATCTAATGTTGACTTTGATGACTGAGCACCAACAAAAAATTGACTTTGTCACCACCACCTGAAATGCAACCCCCACCTTTTCCATTCTTTTTAATGGGAAAATTGATCCCACATAGCACATTTTCGCTTAGCACAAACATTTTCAGAAATGCAACTATAGTGTTAAATGAGGAATTACTGTACTGGGCAAATTAATTGAAACTATAGTAAAGAATAAAATTGTCAGACACATAGATGACCATAATTTGTTGGGGCAAAGTCAACATGGTTTCTGTAAAGAGAAATTATGCCTTACTAATCTACAAGATAAACTTAAAATACAACAAATGGTTTGGTAGCACTTTATAGACTAACAAAACTTGTAGATGGTATCATGAGCTTTCGTGGGCACAACCCACTTCTTCAGATGACCAGAATTAACTCAAAACTCCGTCATCTGAAGAAGTGGGTTGTGCCCACGAAAGCTCATGATACCATCTACATGTTTTGTTAGTCTATAAAGTGCTACCAGACCACTGTTGTTTTTTAAGTTTAGCCTATACTGACTAACTCGGCTACCCCCTGAAGGTAATCTACAAGAGTTCTTTGAGGGGGTCAACAAACGTGTGGACAAGGGGGATCTAGTGAATATAGTATACTTAGATTTCCAGAAAGCTTTTGACAAGGTCCCTCACCAAAGGCTCTTAAGTAAAGTAAGTTGTCATGGGATAAGAGGGAAAATCCTTTCATGGACTGATAACTGTTTAAAAGACAGGAAACAAAGGGTAAGAATAAATGGTAAGTTTTCAGAGTGGAGAGAGGTAACTAGTGTTATCCCCAAAGGGTCTGTCCTGGGACCTATCCTATTCAACTTATTTATAAATGATCTGGAGAAAGAGGTAAACAGTGAGGTGGCAAAATTTACAAATAATACTAAACTGCTAAAGATAGTTAACACCAAAGCAGACAGAATGTTAGGAAACATTTAAAAAGGGATAGAGAATAAGACAGAGAATATCTTGTTGCCTCTATATAAAACCATGGTACACCCACATCTTGAATATTGCATACAAATGTGGTCACCTAATCTAAAAAAGATATATTGGCATTGGAAAAGGTTCAGAAAAGGGGAACAAAAATTATTAGGGATTTGGAGTGGGTCCCATATGAAGAGAGATTAAAAAGACTTGGACTTTTCCGCTTAGAAAAGAGGAGACTAAAGAGGGATATGAGAGAAGTCTATAAAATCATGACTGGTGTGGAAAAAGTGAATAAGGAAAAGTTATTTACTTGTTCCCATCACCTAAGAACTAGGGGTCACCAAATGAAATTAATAGGTAGCAGGTTTAAAATAAACAAAAGGAAATTTTTCTTCACGCAGCACACAATCAACCTGTGGAACTCCTTGCCAGAGAATTATGTGAAGTCCAGGACTTTAACAGGGTTCAAAAAAGAGTTAGATAAATTAATGGAGGTTAGGTCCATCAATGGCTATTAGCCAGGATGGGTAGGAATGCTGTCCCTGGCCTCTATTTGTCAGAGGCTGGAAATGGGTGACAGGAGACGAATCATGTGATGATTACCTGTTCTGTTCACTCCCTCTGGAACACCTGGCATTGGCCACTGTTGGAAGACAGGATACAGGGCTAGATGGACCTTTGGTCTGGCCCAGTATGGGTGTTCTTACATTTTTATGAAGCATTTAGGGAGATAAAGGCGATTAGATAGATAGATAGATAGATAGATAGATAGATAGATAGATAGATAGATAGATAGATACTTAAAATATAGTAAAATAAATAACATATGTCAGATATCAAATATTCATCATTTGAGCTACAATGGCTGATTCACATCTATCTAGTCTCCAGAACTGAAATATCAAAATAAGTCAGTGTGACTTTAAAACAGCAAATACATTAACACATTGCAGTTCCGATGAAACAGAGTAGAACAAATCTGATTGGACGCTGGTCAGTTTGTGCCTGATGCCTAATCGAGAGCTTATTTTTTACCACAGTCCCCAGGGCACTGCTTTATCTTCAAAGCTTGAGCCAAGAAAATTCACATCTTTAAGTTGTCTCGAGGCTGTTTTTTTTTTTTCTTTTTTCCTCTCCAGTTCTCCATCCTGGCTCATTTGAACAATCCTATTTATCCTCAGTCAAGTGCATACATGTAAACCCCTGATGAAAGAAAGCAAATATGAAATACAAGAAATGGAGCTCTTTAGATCAACACCAACAGTACTATTTACAGTCTGGCCCATTCTGAATCTTTGGCAATGTTTCATTCATCTACGAGGTTTTAACAAAGGTAGTTCTGATAAAGTTGATTCATAAACAGAGTTGGGCCAGCAGGAATTTACATAAGCAGCCTCAAATTGTACATACAATGGCGTCTAGGGACATGGCATTTTTCAAGGGAGCTTTTCAAAGGCACAAAGGACAGTGATACACTCAAATACCACTCAAATGCAAGGGCTGTAGCAGGTGGGAACTTACGTCCCATTTGTTTCTTTGAAAATATCTCCTTTCCTAAATAATCAAATTTCCAAAAATGGTACGCAGAGGCACAGATGCAAAAATGCACTTCCAAACATGCATCAGCAAAGTAGACATAAGCAAGTGACTGAATATGTAAAATCAGCAGTTTAGTCAGCTACCTATCCAGTGAATGCACAACTTCTGTCTGGTGGGTGAAATTCATCCCTATACAGAAGGACAGCACAAATCCTATGCACCACTTAAGTCCCTTTTAAGCCATTTTCATTCTAATATATGCAGGCTTTCACCCTAATGTATGCAGATGTAGATGCACTTTGGCACACATTGTTTCCAAGCATCCATTTCTTGAAAATTTGGCACACTATGTGTTTGAAATTGTTTATGACCCTTTTTATCGCCTTTAATTATTTTATTCCACATGGAATGTGACTTGGCATGGAGTTTTGAATCTCCTTATTTCAGGTCATACAGTGTTGTTGGTCTACCTATGGCTTGCATATGATCATATTTTAATGGGAACTAGAAGAAGAGATCAAGGTTATTTAGTTTCCATGCGTCTTCATCTTTCAAAGGGTTTAAATAAAGACTGGCAGGTGTACTAATGTTGATAATTACCAGCATCCGCTTGGGAGAGAATCAATGATCACCTAATGCCTAAAATGGTTAAAAACAGATCCTGAGAACTGAAAAGTCAAAGTCATTAATCAACCTATAGTATGAGCTACATAAGACAAACTACATCCTCTCAGCAAGGAAAGCATGTTGACTCTTGTTTCTGTGTGTGTTCTTTCTCAATTTATAGCTCATGCAGATTTTTCTGGCCCTCAGAAGCTCCGTCCAGTGTGTGGCTTGAAAACATGTTTGAAACTGTGACTATACACTTGTTCAGACATAGCCTTTTGCAGCCACATTAATAATTGTTGTCAATGGTGTTGCAAGTACTGGCTTCCATATATTGGAAAAAAAAACCCATCCCCGTCTGTATGGCACAAGGGAATCCTATGTTATCAACAATTAGATAGGAAATTACTGTTTGCAAGAGTTGTCACAGCAGAACTGTGCTGGGTTACTGTGTTGGAACACAGTTGCAGTGTGTTGGCAGGTAATACTAATAATAGTAATAATAATAATTATTATAATCTTTTAGTTATGCTGTATTTTCTATCCAAAGATGTCAATATACTTTGTAATCATTAATTATACACAGGCTCCAAACATGCCTTAATTAGGGGCACATTTTTATACTAAGTCAATCAGAAGACTTCTGGAGTAAAATACTTCTCAGTAGAAGTAGTGGTGGCAGAATCAAGAAGAGACTGAGAACCTCTGCATGGGTCAGATACATAGATTCTAAGGCCAAAAGGTCATCGAATCTGAACTTCTATATCACACTCTCAGTTTCAGTTGGATGAAAATGTGTGGGAAGTGGACTTGTCTTCTTTTATGTAACTAAAGTGTTCCCTAAATGTGTTCCTTTAAAACTACTTTTGATTTTGCATTTGTTGTTTATCATATTTCTGATAATATGCGCAGCTTTGAGTTTTCCAAAGTTATGTAGGAATTTAAAATAAAACAAATTTGAGAATCAGAACCTTCTATCAATTCAACCATCAATCCTGGTGCTTACATGGGCCTCATCATCACAGTGCTTCCCCTCAGAGTTTCTTGCCATTAACCTTTACCCATGTGATCAGGACTAGGTCACAGAGCAAGGCTACAGCAAAAATGAAGTGTTTTCTTTCCAGGATCCAGGGCTCTTTCAGAGATGATGGCTGATGATTATTTCCAACCTTCGCTTTTTCAGAATACCACAGAATGTGTTTCATTTATTTCTATAAAAGATGCTTTCTGTAATAGACTTTGTATTTTTGTCAGCATATTGAATGTATTAAGTAATTACAATTTGCAAAGATTTCTAAGTGGGCTGTAGAACTCAATCTTCAAACAGACTGGTTTCTCAAAAGGCATAAGCCACCTTTTTGTTTTGTGTTTGTACAGTGCCAAGCACAGTAGAGCCCTAGCCCATAACTAGGGCTTCTCAACAGTATGGTTATATTATACTACTGTCATAATTCTAGTAATGTTTTGGTCAAATTTGCTGTCAGTAGCTTCTGAATTAGAATTTATCCAATAAGGGATGGACTTGTTTTACAAAAAGAAACAAAAATATTGATCCTGTTTTACAATTATGCTAGTTTGTGGATGCTTATTCTTTACCCATTATAAGTGAGCAAGTTCTAGATTGGTGTCCCTGGATGAGAAAATCTTATTATACTTGATGCAATTTTCCAAATGTATTTATACATATAATAGGTTAGTGTGGTGGGGTTGTGTCTATTCACAAATTCCAATTTGGTTTGGGTATAAGGCCTAATGGACCAATGGCAGTGAATACAATTTGGTTCAATGATTCAATGAGCAACCGTGACAAAATGGCATCTTGACAAAGTGACATCTTATCTGAGATAGGTTTTCTTGTGAGTCTGCACTGCTACATTATCATTACACGTTTTTTCTCAGGCCTAAAAATATGCAGTGCAAGAAAGGAAAAGCATGAAACTCAGTATTAGAGTGATACATGGCTGGTTGGAGGCAGAACAGCTCCTGACAAATTCCTATATTTCGGGCCCTCCCAGGTATCAATTTATTGAGAGTTTCTTCAGAGAGTGAAAGGAAGCACCAGAAAGAAGTTGATATAAAGACTATGATATTTTCAGCCTCAAGATATGATTCATCAAGACACTACCATTTTTGGACCAGGGCATTCAACAACTTGTTTGCATTTCTAAAAGCGGGGGGTGGGGGGGAAACACTTCAGAAATTCTCTTTCTCCCGTCTTCATGATGTCAAGGCACTTGAACAAAGCAAAATGATAAGTCATGTTAGTTAACAAACATACTGGGCTATGGAAGAGTAGGGTTTTTTTTTTTTAACCCTAAAGAAGTCACAGCTGAATGGAAAAAAAAAAGTCATAATGAGGCAAGGATGGATCACTTGATAATTATCTGCCCTGTTCATTACCTCTATAGCACCTGGCATTTCCCACCATCAGAAAACAGTATACTGGGCTAGATGGACCTTTGCTCTCACACAGTGTGGCCAGTCATGTATTTTCAAAAATAGAAGGAAGATCGTTCCTGGTAATCACAGTTCCAAATATATAATTCCTTTCTCTGATGAAATAATGGTATAACCACTCAAATAAAACGTCTATCTATCTAGCCAATAACAAAGCTTGATTATAAAGCAGTACAGATTTACTAAGAGTAATGGGTATAAGTTCAGTGGCTTCCCTTTTGTAAACTCAGTTTATACCAACGTTTTTACATTGCAGCTCAACTGAAAGCACAAAACCACATAGTTACAATTTTGGATATCTCACTGACAATCCAAACCAAGTACTTATAGGTATAAGTTATTAGAGTTGGATGACATTTTTTTATCTAAACTTTTTTCAGCAAAAATGCTGATTCAGTGATACTGAAATATTTGGCAAACGTGTGTTGATTTCTTTTGTTGAATTGTTTCAATAAAAAATAACCTAAAATGAAGAGAAAAATGATTTGACAAGTTTTCTCTCTCTCCTATTTCTTTGGAAATGGCAGATAAGTAAAAAGTGTATTATTTGCATAACTCTAATAAAAGTAAACTTATTTTAACTCATAATAGATTATGGCTATAGCCTGCAACATTTTTGCACATATAATTGACTTGAATCTGGACTTTTCCCCTTTAACTAAAGGTTGCAAGGTCAAAGCAGGAGGGTAGAGAGGCAACTATTTGATTTTCCCTTGCAATTTATTTTGTGGGTACAAAACTGTGGATTCAGATTTTATACTTGCAAATAGCACATTCAAGCACAGATCACTGAATCCTTTTGAAAAAATCTCCTTATTCCTATTAAACAAGCTTGATTGCTTATTTGGACAAAGTAGCAAAATTACTGGATGAAGGGAAAGTGGCAGATGTAATATACTTGGATTTTGTAAAACACTTGATGTTAAGTATGACACAACTTTACTTGAAAATTTAATTGAAGCTTGTATGGAGAGGAACAGTGTTAAGAGGATTGAAAGCAAACATTAATGTGTAAATGGGTAAACAAGACTGCAATCACATGACAATGCTAAACCAAACAATGTTCTAATTTGGAGGATGATGCCTATTGGGCCCCAAAAGTTCAGGTTGAGTCTTATTTAATATCTTCATTAGTGATCTGGAATAAGGAGTAAACAACATAATGATCAAATTAGCAG
The DNA here is from genome assembly GCA_019425775.1 of Rafetus swinhoei. Taxonomy (NCBI): domain Eukaryota; kingdom Metazoa; phylum Chordata; order Testudines; family Trionychidae; genus Rafetus; species Rafetus swinhoei. The sequence goes on from CM033446.1 coordinate 109,798,101, forward strand.
ATGACTCCAAATGTTTCAATATTTAAGTGTCAAGACAGAGGAATAAAATGAGTAGATTATAAAGCATGAGTAGAAAGTAACAAAATCAATTTCCACTTGTATTCCTTGTGCTCAACCATAATAACTTACTTTTTTTTAATAATACACAATATTTTATAGGACAAGTCCAGCAGGAATCTTGAGGAAGACCTTGGGGAGATTGTGGACAATTACAAATAGACATGAGCTTTCTATCTAATATAGTGGAACCAACCAATATGCAGGATCATCATTCCATGCCTCTTCTTGTCTTCAGTCTTGAACAAAATGGAACATTGTATTCAGTTTAGGGAGATCATTTCCAGAAAAAAATTGAGAGAGTTTGGAGCAACACACAAACAATAAAGGTCCGGGGTTATAGGGCATCTACACAGCAGGGCTAACTCTAAATAAGCTATGCAAATTGAGCTAAGTAAATTGTGCAGCTTATTTTGAAATTGGGAGCATCTACACAGAACTTATTTTGAAATAGAGCACTCTTCCTCTGACTTCCCTTACTCCTCATACAATGAGGATTACAGGGGTTGGAGTAGGAAGTCCTCCACCTTGATGGTATTTCAACATTATTTCAAAATAACTGCCTCCTATGTAGGCGCAGACTGTTATTTTGAAATAATGCTAGTTATTTCGAAAGAATGTTGCAGTGTAGACGTACCCTAAGAGCAAAGTACGTACAAACATGGATATGTTTGTAAGTGCAAACATGGATAATTAAGAACTAAGGAGAGGGACATAATAACTGCCCAAATATTTTAAATCTGGAAACAAAATAGAGAAATAGAAAATATTTAGGGTGCAGAAGAGGGGAATATATCTGAAAGCAATAAGCTGGAACTGATTAAGGAGAAATTTAGGATGAATTTATAGGAAATATTCCTTCCTTTGAGGCATAGTAAGCTATGGAACAGTTATCTTTAAAAAGTGGTGGAATTTCTATGTCTAGGGACATTAAATCTGAACTCAAACAAAACTAGGGCTCAGATCTTTAGCTGGTATAAACTGGCATAGTTCAAGTGTCTTCAGTGGCACTATGACAGTTTAGAATCTGTGGAGACAGAAGACTTGTAAGAACAAATATATTATCTTTTATAGAGTGGACCAACTTTTATATGAGTGGGATAAATCTAAGACATGGCGGAAGCCGCTGCAAAGCTTGGCCATCCAGTAGGGGCATATTATTGCAGCAGAAGGGCTCAGGCTTCATGGAGACAGCATTTATATTTTCTTGTACCAGCTTTGATGAGTCTGGTGCAAGGAGTGTCCAGGAAGTGTCTGAATGCCATCTGGAGTGTCAACTCATACATTAGAGAAACTTGTTATCCACAGGGGTTCTGTAAAGCCTAGTTTTACTATGGCAACCAGGTGCATCAAGCAACAAACTACTTGGAGCATTGGAACATAAAAGAATTACACAATGGGGACTGGCAGTTTGTCCTAAGACAGTTTGTCAGTGGATCAAAATGCTGAGGATTTTTTTAAAGAACATAATGCCCTTTTAATTAAATAAGAAGAGGACTGCCAGTATTTGTTACAGAGTGAGTGGTGACAGGAAGCCAGAACCAGCAGTGTAGAGCTAATGCAGCCATAGAGTGTCAGCAAGAGCTCCAAAATGTATGGTGCATCTGATAACCAAAGTGGCTTGTGGAACAAGGGAGTATGGCTACTGGAATGGGTGCAGTGCACAATCCCACTTGCCTACCAACAGGAGTGATACATTTCAGTAACAAAGATTATTGTTATAGTAGGAGTCACAAAGTGGCACTCTTAGACTGACTGTTCCACAATTTTTTCCTTAGCATGTGAGCAAACGTTCAGTCCTGGGAGGACATGTTATATGTTGTTAGTTGTTATGCAAGGCTTTGCTTGGTAGTAGAAAAAGCCGTGTGAGCAGCAGGAGAGTGCTATACTGTTTGGACTCAATTCTTGGGGCAGAATTGCTCCTTGAGAACTGGGCACTGATGCTGGGCTGAGATTTCTAAGAGGGCATAGTCCTGTATGTTGTTTGTGACCCTTGGAAATTCATCACATTAGGTGCACCTCATGCTACCTCAAAGGGATCAAACACAATCAGGGTGCCAAAAACATCTTTAATTATGTAGAACAACGTCAGCATAACTCATAACACCAATACAGTGCATTAATAGAGTTCTCCTTTCATCCTGAAGAGTCCTTGAGCGCTTTATGCAGTCATCTGTTGCTGAAATGGGGTGCCTCCTCTGGGGTGGAAGCCAGTCACTATTCGGCATCAGTGATACTACAGTATTTAAACAAGATAAATGCATGCAAGAGGGTCCATCTGTTAGTTTGCCAGTCAATTTGTAGATACAAGTGGATCAACAGCAAGTTATGATACCCATGTGTGCCAGATCCTCTCCAATGTTTCTAACAGAGCACAAGCAAGCATAAGGAAGTCATTTGTGTCTGCGTTAGTGGTGTTGTCAGCTTGCCTCTGAGATCCCTTTGCATTTTTAGAGACCAGAATTCTCTCTGGGCATGATTAAATGAGTAGATCAGACGTTATCAATATATATCCCCATCTATATAAGGACATGTAGGTAGATGCTACAACCTTTTGTTTAATTCCAGTCCGTGCCTTTTGCCAAAGACTTCAGCCAAAGCTCCTCACAGGAGGAGTGCCCAGAAATTTTTGGCTCCAAAATCAAGATTAGGATCCATGAGAGCCAAGTTGTAGAAGCCTCCTGGAGTCCCTGTGGCCAAAACCATGGAAAATGAAATTTGCTCTGAATAGAGCCCTATAGATCAAACATTCAGAGTAGACTAAACATCTTTGACAATGAGTCTAAGATTTCATAGCAAAGCAATTTTGCTCAGTAATTTGTCCAGATCTAAATGCCCTTAGTTCTTCTAAGTTCGTGTCTCATTAATTATTTTCCCAGGACTGTTCATTTGAACATAAGAAGGCAACCTGGCTACAACAGGACAAGTGTATGTGTTATAATAACTTATTTTCCTTCATGGAGATTTAATCAAATGGACTAAAATGATAGATTGTAATTTTTAAATAATATATATTAAAAGAGAACTTATGTAATGATTTAGAACTAGGGAGTGAAAAGATGATGGTGTGCTACAGCATACACTATTCTATGAAGAATTAGCCTACTTACTGGGAAGCCTATGTAGGTCTCCACTACCCCATGTGTTTGTGAATCATTATGGCCTTCTTTGGTTGACTGGTAAATTCTGTAAACTGGGGTACTGTATATCATACAGCAACACTGTGTATCATTCCATTCTCTAATAGAAACATAAAACAACCATTGATTGCAAACAGGCTCACTATGCTGTTTGGCATTTCCAAATGTTTTTTTATGTTGGCAAGCTATTATAATAACTCATACGGGATCAAAATACATGTAACCTATTCCAAAGTATTCCACATGCTAATTAAATAAACAGAAGTGCACTTGTCCCTACTTCCCCCATCAAAAAAGAATATACTTATCCTCCAGAACAGTATTTCATTTCAACTTCTCCTCTTTGTGTATCACACTGAATCTTCCCTCCCAGCCCTCAACATTCATATTCCTGTTCACCGACTCTCATGTTACTGTCTCTGTCTCTTCATATATCTAAAATATTAAAGTGAAGCAAGGTAATGAGTCACTTTTTATCTCTCCAAGGAGGAGAGAGGAAGGAAGATGACACACACTCTACTGATCTTACTAAGAAAAGCAGGGCCGTTTTTTTGTTTTTTGTTTTGTTGTTATTTAATCTTTATCAAAAGTGTATTGCTAGAGTCATTTCACTATTAAGTAAAAAGGCAGGTAAAAGCCACAATAGTAGTGCTACCAATGACAGCACTTCTCAGGTTCAGTTCGAGGTACTTTTCTGCAAGTCATAATATATTTGCGTATAAAATATGTTCAATATATGTTAACTTCAAGCAAAATAAGCTTTCACTTGATGAGCCTGTGTGTAAGTCCCGTTAGCATTACTCCTCCATATAAACCAAGGGGAGAATAATCTGTTAAATTGTCACCTTACGTTAGAAGCCATGAAAGCAATATGCCACTAGAATGTTTATGACCAGACTTATGGCTTCCTGTGGATAGTGGACATTATTAAAGAGTGGAATGCACAAAAAGCAAATGAGGGTAGAGCCTTAGTTTGACATTTAAGAAACATATTCTGTGTAGGTCTCTCTCTCCCTCAGCCCTCACCATTGTAGTAACAAACAACTAAAGAAGAAGTCTCCCTCATTAGCGCCAGGTGCCTGTGGTGTTTACTTCCACTGCGCAGTTACAAAGGAAAGGGCAAGGGGTGCATACGGAATGCAAGCGTAAAATGAGTTTGGCAGATGAGGTGGGTTAGGGCTGTGGCCAAGAATATGTTGCTGTTTATGGAGATTTCAATGAAGATCAACTGGGTGCTAATGGTCTTTGAGGTGCAAGCCGTTTTTGCGCCCAAAATTGTATCCATAACTGCTTGTGCCAAAGGAACAGCCAAAACCAGCTGCTCTGCATTGTCTCATTAAATCTGCCATTTTACACACAGCAGCCAGAAACAAACAGGCAGTCGCTTGGCAGCAGCATGTGGCTGCTTGGCACTGCAGCAGAAGCATGCTCGTCGCTCAAATTGTGGCCAACCTGAGGCATTGAGAGAAGGAGAAAGGCAGAAGGAGAAGGTTCACAGGCAGTGCAGAGCCATAGCATTGAAAGGTTAGCATTGTCCGTACCCCGTAGGAACAACACCTCGCAAACACAGAGGAGAGGCACACAAATTATCCTGAATCTTGAGGAGGAGTTACAAGAGGGCCAGGAGAGTTCCATGCAAGGGAACCACACCATAGGTGTGGATGATTTAAGTAACCACTGCTTGGAAGGAAGGCAGCAGATGCTTGTTACAGAACCATCAGGGAGGCCATGGGATTCCAGCCAGCCTGCCTTCTGCTTTAGGCTTCTGAGTGCCATTGTCAGAGGCATTATCACCCCCCCAAACCCAGGCAGAACTGCATCTGGAGTGGGTTTTATAAAAATTACACATTTCACATCTGTCCCTGGTCTGGAAAGCAGCGTGTGACCTAGTGGAGTAGGATTAAGCAGACCAGGGTTCTAGTTTTAGCGGATGTCCTTGGGCAAGTCACTTAATCTTTTTGTGCCTTGGTTACTCTTTCTTAGAAATGGGGATAGTGATACTAGTCTCTGTGACATGCTGGGAGATCATTGGATGAAATGTGCTATATTGAAGCAGGTGTTACTATTGTCTTAGACAGTACATATGCTCCTCCTACCCTGACCTCCTGAGGGAATGAGGCAGCTGACTGGGAACAGGAAGATGTTCCATTCTCTCAATAGAGGCAGTGGCAGTGACATGTTTTGATTCCTATATGATAAGGTGATCTGACTTTTCAATGAAAAGAAAGGGGCTACAAAATGGCAGGCTGCTGCTACAGGATAATTATGGAGTGCTCTTACAGCATTATTACTGGGATACTTCTTCCTTAATAGAAATATTTTTCTGGGTTTCAGGAGACCAACCTAATCCCTAAAAGCCACACTTTATGACTTCTTTTCCAAATCCCCATGATCCCTTAGAGGAAGTCATAATGAGGCACATCATGCCAACAAAACGTATTTCTCCTCTGAATAGATAGTGGGCTTTTTATTGTCCTGACGTCTTCTCCCTTTTTCTGAGCATGTTGTTAGTGATTATAAGGCCACTCAGAGTATAGAAATTCTGACCAGCATCCAGCAGCACTGGGCTGAGGATTGTGGAACATTTGTAGTGTGGATACCTCACACACATTTTCTTTCGTCTAATCATTATGACAAATGTGGCAGCATCCAACACAGCCATAAGTGCCTCCTGTTGGGCAATGATGGCGGTACAATAGAAATGGCAGTGCTTGGAAGTTAGTCAATGACCCTGTGAATGATACATTTGGTGCTCTCTCCCTGACTGCACAGATAAGCCGTACAGAACTATGTTCCAAAATGTACCTATTGGTCTCAAATATGCCTGATGGGTTGACTTTTTTCTTTGGGACCACTAGAATACATCTCAGCATTGTCGCCTCAGCTAATTCCAAGCACTGAAGGTTGACATGCGCTCCAAAACCTGCTGCTGACTTCAGGAGCATGTAGTATTTTGTTGAATTTAAAGAAAGGTAAAATGAGGTAGTTAACTTTCAGCTGTGCTTAGGTGAAACCCTTAGAAAATCTGTACTGGAATTGACAGGGCTTAGCTGTCTAGAAGACCCATCTTGTATTCTAAAAAGCATCAGAAGAAAATAAAGAAAATACTGTACAAATCACTAGTGGCTCTGCTTATGTCGGACATGTTTATACAAGAAATAATGAAAAGTGCAAAGCAGCAGAGCAGCACATTGTACAACTAACGGAGGGAGGAGGGGGAATAAACCCTCAAGGATGAAGCTCTTGTTACATGTGAGAAGGTAAAAAAAGAATGGTTGGTTTAGTAAAATGCGTTTAATTTTATGCCATATTTTTTAATAAGATGAGATTTTAGAAGTTTCTCTTTCTATTAGAAAGTGTGTTCAAAACATATTATTCATTAGGTATTTGTCTTTCCAGAGCTGAGAGAAATACACAAAGAGAAAGAACATGAAATACATTCAAGTCCAAACTGGAATCCTCACTGTTAAGGCAAACTGGGGACACTCCAAACTGTTATGCATTAGGAACAAAGTTTACTTTTTCCTATTGTTACTTTATAAAAACGTATTGTATTTTATTTTTTTAAGACTACAAAATAAACTCTTATAAGCAAACCCATGGAATTTCAAGCAGATGCAACACTAACCATATTTTACAGCACGAGCTTGAAAACAATAATGCCTTCATACACAGAAAGTATGAATGGCCATGCCTCTCAGAGAGCCAGTATGCCATGCAGTCGGTGCCTATATTCAGAGTCCCTCTTGCAAAGGTATGTGTTTTCTATATTACAAGCAATGTATGGGCAGAAAATTTGTGCTCAGGGTACTGTAACATAACCCTCTTCTCTGCTATTCCCTTCTCCTGGCATCAGGGTGGATGTAATTCTTCTCATGCATTATTGATAGGCCCAAAAGCCTGCCAAGCTAGCCTGCTTTTTTTGTGACAGACAAAGGAGGGTACACGGATGGCACCTCTCACTGCTTGGGGCTCTGCTTTCATTAAGAACATTTTCTGCCTGTTCTCCAAGGGCACTCTCTGTCAGAGACTGCCAGGCAATAAAAAAAAATATGGCTTTGAAGTCCAGTGAATAGAAACAAAATGAATTAGCGTTCAGGTGTTCGTGCAACCTGATTACAAAGGCCCAATTCAGTGGTGTCCTTCACACCTTTTCACTTGTCCCTGCATAATCTCAACACATCTTTTAGGCTCTCTGCCTTTCCAGCCCCCTCATCCCCTCCCGTCCCTTTATTTCCTAATGCTTGCAGGTCCTCCAGGAAGACACAAGCACTTACAGTTGTTGAGTGATTAAATATTTATAATCAGGGCAATGAGTGAGGTGTTGAATAATAAATGCTAAGGTTGAGGCGGCCTTAGATAATTTCTGCAGATTTCTTCATCCACAGCCTCTTTGATTTTAAGGCAAAATCCTTTTAATTAACAAAAACTTTTTTTTTTACAGCTGTGACAGTTGATAGTCCTTTATCACTGTTTTGTTCGTGAACCTTAACCTCGCCACAGTGCTAGAGCTGTCATTAAAATCTTAGATAGACATGCATAAAATTTGCATTGGTTGCTGCTTTCTAGCATGTTGTTCATTTTGTTTTGGTTTTGCCCATGTTACCTCAGACTCTCATACATCGGCCATGTATTTAGTTGAAAAACTGAAGTCTGTATAATAAATGGTCAGTCTAGTTATTCACAGACAGAGCTTTGATATGCTGTACTGGGAATTGATAGTGATCATTATATAAAGTTTCTTTATTGGGCTGGATATGTAGAGAGTACAGTACTTCACGAAATAGATGGTGGGCCAGATTCTCTGCTGGAGTAAATCTACTGACTGCAATAGAGATTCACCAGTAGAGAAATCAGCTGTAATTGTCAATCCCAGCTTTGAAGAGCCCACACAGTGCTATCATTGAGACTTTATTGTGAATCTTGCAATATTTTTTTTTTCTTCTTAAAACTGAAGCTACTGGAGTCATATGATTATGTGACACTCTTATCTTCCATGTGTCTTAAAAAAGAAAGTTTCTAGCCTCCATATTTATGGAGAAAATGTAGTTCGCTAAAGATTCAAAAGCCAGTGGGCAATTAGGGTATGTCTACACTAGACCCCCCCACGTCTACACTGGCAATGAGGTTTACCAGCCAATTCGAATTAGGGGCTTTAAATCGGACTCCCATTTCACTGCCGCGTGTAGACGCGGGCAGTTACTCCGGGCTAGTGAATTTCTAAAATGGCAACCGGCCAGGAACATGCAAATCAAGCGCGGGATATTTAAATCCCGGGCTTGATTTGCAACTCCGGTATGCTTCATTTGCCTCCCTGCTTCGAAGTAGGGGGCTAGTGTAGACATACCCTTAGAAAGATACTTACATTTATTATTAAAAAAATTCTTTCCCCCCCTTGGGCCTTATTGATGATTTTTCAATACTTAATGTTGGCAGGACTGCATGCAGTTTAACTCTGCAAGAGTAGGCCAGGGCTTAGTGAGAGACCATTGCTAAGGAGACCAGTATTCAGATGAGTTCAAGGAAGAAATATGTTGTATAGCAAGAGCTGAAAAGGGGAGTAAAACATCTGGTGGCTAAGCCATGTGAAACATTCCAAGTGTAGAGGGCAGCATAAAAGGAGGCACAAAGCCAAAAGCAATAGACAGCTCAAGATTTGTGAATTATTTCCCAAGCTCTGCCAGTCATTGGACAAACCATTGTAAAATGGGCACCATAGTATTTTCCTGTAAATCAGGGCTGTTTGGGTGCTTAAAAAATTGTCCGTAACATATTTTGTGGTCCTCATATTAAAAGGAATATGTAAGTGAAAAACAGTATTTTAACTGGTAGAGGAAAGCTCAGGAAGAAATGACATATTGGGATTATTCTCAAATAGTTTAGCTTTAAGAAGATGAGGAATACCCTCAATGATATATTTTATTATTTAACTTCTTAAATATAAATGAGGATCAAGATAAATTAAGTTGTCCACTGCAGCTCAGCTCTTGAAATGCAAAAGGGAATAGAGTTGACTTTATGTCAAAACAGCATCATGCTGGCAGAAAAATCAGTTTCTCTTTCATTCACCCTGCTGTTCTAGTCATACTATCATTTAGCTCAGGTAATCTGTAATATCATAATGTCCAGAGGAGGGAAAGGGGTGGGGGGGAGAGTCTGGAAATGGAATGTATGAAGAAGGAAGATTGTGGCATCCATGAAGACTGGAATGGTTGATGGGCATCAAAATATTAGCCCTGCATGTCTGTGCAACTGTGAAAACCAGGATGGTGCAACTATAGCAAGTTCCAAGCTGAGGCTTCTGATTTTCTGCTAAATGGCAAACCACAGCCAATCGGAGCTGGGGGGCTTCCTGGCTATGGACATTTTAGGTAAAAAAAGTGATGAAGGCCCATCAGCAGCTTAACTGAGTGGGCCTGCGACCCACTCTGAGAACCACTGGCCTAAAACATTGTCAACTTAAGCAAAGAAAGTACAATTGCTTGAGATTTCAAATTTCACTATAGGCACATGGATTCTCTTAAGTAGGCATATAAAGAAACTGAAGTCTTGGAACAGAGTTAATGCATCTGTCCTACCATATTAGTGGACTACCTCCCTTGTCATCTTTTTTTTTTTACACATTTCCAGTGCTGTTCTACAGTAGGAACCAGGACTTATGCAAATGATGAGTAGCCTCCTTAGTACTTTAAGAATGTAAAATATTTTAATGAGAAAAATAAGCTGGAAAGACAGTGTTGTGATGTTGGTGAAATTATCCATTCGGACTCCAAAGATCACTGTATAACACTGGACAAGTAATGTCACCTCTCCTTCCCTTTGTCTGTGTTTTAAAACCTGTAACAATTGGGGAACAGGGACTGTCTGGGTAGGTCTACACTTGCATCCTCTTCCGAGAGAGAGGGATGCAAATGAAGACATTTGAAATTGCAGATGAAGCCAGGATTTAAACATTGCATATTTGCGTTATGGCGCTATTTCAAAATAGCGCTATTTTGAAATAACAGACGCTGTTAAGACGCAGTTATTTCGAGAGAAACTTTTCTCACGAAGTAACTGGTAAACCTCATTGTATTTAGGAATGAGGGTTATTTTGAGAGAAAGGTTTTCTCTCGAAATAACCGCATCTTAACAGCATCTGTTATTTTGAAATAGCGCTATTTCGAAATAGCGCCATAACGTGAATATGCAAATGAAGCACGGGATATTTAAATCCCAGCTTCATTTGCAATTTTGAATGTCTTCATTTGCATCCCTCTCTCGAAAGAGAGTGCAAGTGTAGACATACCTTCTCTCACCGTGGGTTTGTACAGCGCCTAGCACAATGAAGTTGTAATTTCAGATGGGGCTAATATAATAACACAATTACAGATAACAATAATAATCAGTGGGCAAACTGCCAAAAAGGGCATTTGCCACCCTCCTGAAAGCATCTCTAATGCATACAAATCATTTGACTAATTAACAAATCAGATTTTAAGAAAAGAAAAATAACCCACTTCTATAAAAATTTCTGTTGGGGGAGCGAATGCAAAACTACATAGCTTAACTATATGCTTGGTTTAGTATTTTTGCCCTAATGACATTAAATCACACCTTTTTTATCTTCGTTTTCTCTTGGTCCCACTTGTTTTTATATAAGCTTTCATGCACCTTGAAGCCCACAGCAATAGTCTGTGGACTACAACTATAGCAAAGTATACAGCTCAGTGGTAAAAGGTTACTTAAAATTGTCTCCTAATTTTGTTTTCTCTCCCCACCAAGGGGGTAATTGCTAAACCACCAACAGCTAAATAGATTGATCACCAGTTGCCAAGCCTGCTGATAAGTTCCAGGCATGTCTTTCCCAGTAGGGGCCACTACAGAGCATTAAATAGGGAATCTGGAAAGAGAAAATGAGTATAACAGAAGAAACCAGGTAAATATGAAAAATGCTTCAGTGGAAGATTAATCCTTCCTGTAGTCCACCGTTAAAGTAATAAAAGGTTTATGATTCATTTCTTACATTATAATGGAGGAGGCAATTAGTAATTACTGGATTTATAGTATTTGTTGTGTTAACTCAGCCAATAAAATATACAGCAAAACTGATTTTTTTAGCGCATTCATTGCAAACTAATGTTCTTGAAGCATTAAAAATGCAATCTAGTGCACTGCACTCCTTATGTTATTGCAGAAAGAAAGATGGTCCTCCAACGTACATGGATGTTCAGTATTAAGAACTCAAATATTTTCTTTTTTTCCCATGCCAGTTTTTTCCTGAGGAAAAGTTAAACAATAATACTCTAGTAATAAGATTTATCACAAAACCTACAGCTGTTTAATGTGTATTCTTAGAAGTCTGAATACAATTTCCCAATCAAATTACACCATCTTATCCCGCACTGCACGATCAAGCTTGGATATTTTCTTGGGGTGTGGGAATGATTAAATTCAAGTAATCTTCACTAGCTAATGCCACTCACTTCTTATTTGCCCCTAGAAATATTTATGTCTCTGAATTTTGTTCCACTTAAGTATTTAATTGATTAATATTATTTACTTCATAGCTATTTTTTTCTGCAGTGGATCAGAATCTCTTTATGACATATTGTTTGAAGGCCACTAAAGGTTTATATTCTGGCAACATTTCAAATTAAATTCTGTATTAAATCTCTATTCACGTAGAGCAAAAACAGACAAAAGCAAAGTAACATTCAGTTATTTACTACTCTATCACCTTACTATGCATACGATTTGTAGAGTTAGCAAAATAATTAATTGACTTATAATAAATCCATCAATATACCAGGTCATTGTCATCAGCTAACTTATATATGTATAACACGAGGGATAGAACACGGGACTTTCTCCTAAACCACATACCTCTTTCACTTTAGCCAAAGGGTAACCTACAATAAGCATCCCTAATATTGATGCTTTGTAGCATATCCCATGGTGGTGGTATAGGTATTTACAAACACCTGAGTAGGACTGACATTCCACTAATGAGAAGTCTATGGGACACATACTAGCTGTATCTGATAGGAAAAACAAAATATGGCAAGAGACCTCACTGGCTTAACCAGGAGATCTTCAATCATCTGAAACTCAAGAAAGAGTCCTACAAAAAGTGGAAATGAGGTCAAAGCATAAAGCTTTAATATAAACAAATAAAAGCATATACAGATATAATTAAAATGTTCAGGGCACAAAACAGGATTAAACTAACTAGAGACATGGACAAGTTACAAGGAAACATTTTACAAATACATCAGAACCAAGAAGACCAACAATAGAATAGGCCTGTAAGTCAGAGAAGAATGGAGAAAACAATAACAGAAAATGTGGATATGACAGAGGTGCTAAATGACTTTTTTGTTTCAGTTTTCACCAAGAAGTTTAGCAGCAATTGAATGTCTACAATGAACAATGGGGAAAAAGAAGTTAGATATGAGGTTAAAATAGGAGAAGAACAAGTTAAAATTACATGGACAAATTAGATATTTTCAGGTGTCCAGGGCCTGATGAAATACATCCTAGAATACTCAAAGATCTACCTGAGGAGTTATCTGAGCCATTAGCAATTACCGTCAAAAACTCATGGAAGATGGGAGAGACTGGAGAATACTAGAAAAAAGGCACACATAGTGTCAATCCATAAAATAGGAAATAAGAACAACCCGGGCAATTACAGACCACTAGTCTTAATTTCAGTATCTGAAAGATAATGAAGCAAACAATTAAGCAATCAATTTGTAGCAACTACCTACAAGATAATAAGGAGATAAATAACAATGAATAACAATATGTGAAGAGCAAATCATGTAAAATGAATCTAATAACTTTCTTTTGAAGGGCAACAAGCCTTGTGGATAATGGGGAAGTGGTAGATATCATATAGCTTGACTTTAGTAAGGCTTTTGATATTGTCTCACATGAACAAACTAATGAACTAGGGGAATACATCCTAGATGGAGGTACTATAAGATAGTTGCATACCTGGTTGGAAAATCATTCCCACTGAGTAGTTATCAGTGATTCACATTCAAGCTAAGCAAGCATATTAAGTTGGGTCCTACAGGGATGAGTCCTGGGTGCATGTCTGTTCAATATTTTCATTAATGATTTAGATAATGGCACAGAGAGTACACTTGTAATGTTGGCAGATGATACCAAGCTGGGAGGGGCAGCAAGTGCTTAGGTGGATAGCACTAAAATTTAAAATTATCTGGACAAACTAGAGAAATGGTCTGAAAAAAATTGGATGACATTTTCAATAATGACAAAAGCAAAGTACTCCACAATCAGTTGCAGACATACAAAATGGAAAATGACGGTGTAGGTCCGCTATGTGCAAAGAGATCCTAGGATCATTGTGGACCATCAGCCAAATATGAGTCAACAATGTAACACTTGCAAAAAAAAAAGCAAATATCATTCTGAGATATATTAGCAGGAGTGTTGCAAGGCAAAGGCCAATGACCGAATCGCCAATCCTTGGGTAAGGGGACGAGGGCTCGGCTCCAGGCCCCCTAGAAAGAGTGAGGTCTTGGGCAGATGAAGTGGGCAGGGAGCTAGCCTCCCCAAACCATCCCTCTGTACTGCCCAGACAGTGTCCCTCAGGGCTCTGACAGTGATTTAAAGGGTTTATTTAGTCCGTAGAAGAGAAGATTCAGCGAAGATATGATGACAATGAGAGTTTTCAAATACATAAAAGGTTGTTACAAGGAGGAGGGGCAAAAATTATTCTCCTTAACTCCTGATGATAGAACAAGAAGCAATGGGCTTAAATTGCAGCAATGAAGGTTTAAAAAGGACATTAGGAAAAACTTCCTAACTCCCAGGGTGGTTATGCACTGGAAGGTTGTGGAATTTCTGTCACTGGAGATTTTTCTGAGCATGTTAGACAATCATCTAACTAAGTTGGTCTAAATAATATTTAGTCCTTCCTTGAGTGCAGGGAGCTGGAGTAGAAGACATCCTGCGGTCCTTTCCAGTCCTACAGTTCTATGATCCTATCAGACTAAAGTGAAATCAGGAGATAGAAACGGTCAGATTTCTATTTGAATTTTGTTGTTTTTGTAAGGGTTGGTGGTTTTTCCAACTATCATGACATCTTGTCAATATATTTACTGCAGTATTATCAATCAATGAATCAAATGTTTATTGAAAGTAAAGTCAAAGGGGCAGAGGCCATCTCTTTATTGTTTGTTTGCACAGCTCCTAGCTGAGACCCCTAGTTGTTACTTTAATACAAGTAACAAAACATAATAACCACAAAAATCCAGGTGAGGATTTTGGTATAGAGATGACTACTCATTTCAAAACCCCATACAGAAGTTCTTATTACCATAACAGATCTGTGCTGTACTGTAGTATGTAGAGCTAGTCAGGAATCTTTCCCTAGGCCTATTGATGGAGGGGGCAAAGGTGGCAGTAGCCCGAAGCCTAGCAATGTAAAATGTCTTGGGTTCCCAGCTGCCCCTTCTGTGGCAGCAGCAGCAGCCGGAGCCCTGAGCCCATTACATTTCCTGGGCAGTGCACTCCGGGCAGTACTAAGGGCTAGCTGGGTGGAGGCGGAGTGTGATCCAGCCAGCACTGAGGACTAGCTATCCCAGCCCCACCCCTTCTGTCTGAGGCCCCTCCCCACTCAGATAAACTATTCATTTCTAAGGAGCATGGCGCTGGCCCCTCACCATCTTGCCTGGGGCCCATCAATTCTGTTGGCCCCCATGTCTTTCACAAAATATTTTTTTCATCAGAAAATGCCAGTTCATTGAAACTGAGACTTTGCTTTCAGAAAGATCAATTTCAACAATTTTTAATCTGATTTTTTTAATTTGTCCTGATTTTTTCAGATCTCACAATTTTGGCAGAAGAGTATAACTATTTAAAGACTACTACTGTAAAGAAGAATACTGGTGTGTCAAAAGGCTACCGCTAAATATGTCTACTTTATGACAATTTATAAAAATAGCAGCGAATAAATAATATTGCATTCTCAACATAACATCTTGCAGCCACATGTTAATGGGAATGATAACTATAGGAAGAAATAAATCACTCTCTCATTTGTAAAGTTGGATGGAAATGACTGAGATTGTGTGGACTGAAGTGCACAATATATGTGGGAACACTAGGGGCTTGTGCAGCAACTACTTTTCAAACTTCAACAACTTGGCAATTTAATTGTCTTTTTGATTTGGCTAGTGAATGCTCCAGTCAGTATTGTGCACTTGCCCTCTTCAGTGTTGCATTTTTTGAGTAAGTAAACTGTGGGGTTTTTCCACATGTTGAGAAAGGATCAATTTAATATATTGATTGTTGGCACTGTTCTTGAATGCTAGTGAGCCAGGTGGGTGATACTCTTCCTTTTAGTCAGTACTGAGTCAGCGCATTATTTGAGGACACTCTGGTGCTCCACTTGGAATCTTTTAGATCAGACAAAACCAACACCCTGAAAACTTGTGGTCACTAGAGATCTTATTGAAAGAGTGGAGATGCTACAGTAAATATCCTCAGCTGTACCAATGACAATAAATATTCTGTTGGATATACCTAACCCTCCAAGGAACCTAATTAGACAAAAATATTCTTTGTTTGCTGTCATTAAAATGTTATTACTAATTATTATTTATTGGTATTAGCTGTGTAATAACCACTATTATGCACATTGGAACTGACTGTATTTCAGTGGAGTGTAATAGAGAGGTAGCTGTGTTAGTCTGATCTTGCTAAAACAAAAGGAAAAACTATGTAGCACTTTAAAGACTAACACTTCAGTGGAGTGTGAAATGATTCATGTGTCATGGTCAAATAAATCAGGCAATCCACATATACCCTCATGACAGTGCTTTTTCATTGACTTCGATAGGCCTTGGATCAACCCATGGCTGGTAATACACTTGTGGATCCATCCTAAAAAATATAATTTTATTATTATTATTAAATGTAGACTCGTGTCCTGTTGTGGTGGTGGTGATGTTCATTTTGATGATAGATAAATCATTAATTCCTAAGAGTGTAAGAACTTTGAGGTAGGGACCATCTTCTTCTTATGTGTTTGTTCAGTGCCTTGCACAATGGATTCTTCTCTTGGCCCATCACTCAGTCTAGGAGGCATGACTGCAATACAAATATAAGAAATAATAATTATTTTCCACTGTTATACATGCAAATAAGCTCTGTAGTTTTCAATAAGCAATGCTTATACTGGTTAAGTATACATGATTGCTGTGAATTGTGATGATAGATAGATAGATAGATAGATAGGAATTACTTTATTACTTTAATGCTTATGTACTTTAACTCTAGGTATAACAACCCTCAATGATGTTTCCCCTGATTTACATAGTTAATTGACAGTGTACTGTGAGCTCATTATGAATATTGGAAACACAAATAACAGAAACAAAATCTGTGCAATGAAGGTGACAGTGTCATTATTTTGAATTATACTAAAATTTCAAACAATTCAAGCTGGTAGGTCAGGAAGCAATGATAATATTAGAAATAAAACAAGAAAACATTTACTGTTTCTAAAATCTAAATGCCTGGCTCCTGTTACATGAAGTTTGAATGAAAGTATGCATGAAAAATACACTCAACATCTGAACTAACTTGTGTATCAGGCTACAACTCAGTGCAAAATTGAGGGTTAGTAGGTCTTCCAATAACTAATTTCAACACTCAATGTTGCTCAAAGACTCCCAACTTCATTTGATCTTCAAGGGACAAATCCTGGTCTGCCATTGATTTCAATGGGAATAGGCGCTTGTCTTTAATGCACACCTTAAGGATCATGGAAAGCTTTATATAGACACTCCATCTACAGGAGAATTTCCCCACTGCTGAATCAGACAAATTTGGAAAGGGAAGTAAAGTTGTGTCAATATCAGGAAAAATGGCAGCCAACATTTATTGGATAATTTAGATTATACAAATTGATTGTGTATATAGCACACACATATAGTGAAATGTGTGCATGTCCATATATATGAAGATTTTTGTACATGATACAATCAACTAAGTTTCTCCTTTTTATTAGGAGTGCCCTAGATGAAAAGAGGAGGAAAACATTTGGATGTGCAAAATGTGGGGAGGAAATGTAAGATGAAAGGAACCAGAACATGACACAGGATAAAGCTACAGAAAGAGCAGCCAATAAAAAAAAGATAAGGGTTAAAGAGGAAATTAAAAGACAACAAGTTATCCACTGGGAGTTAAGCAAGAAACAAGATCATATATGTCTGTAGTAACATCTGCATCTCCCACTGGCACTTTTTCCAAGAACCAGGGTGTTCCTTGTACCCTGGCCAAAATCCAGCTTGGGTAATTATATCCTACTTACATATAAAACCCACTATAGTTTCAACTGGACAGCATACTCTTCTCTAGCTTTTATCCCTCACCTGCTCTGTAGTTTTGCTATGCATGCTGCATTTCAGTAGGGGGTCATGCTACCTTCATGTATAGTTTGCATGTTATAAAGCACATGGGACCCTTCTGACCCAAATGTACAATCTACGGTATGTTATGATCAGTATTAAGTAATTAAGAACAGAGTTACAGTACATTTTAAGTAGGATCTCAGCCAAATCATAGCGCAACAGTAGAACTCAGATGAAACTGAATGCTTATACAAGCAATTGAGCAAGGTAGCTGGGAATAGGAACTCAAAGGGTCAGATCCTTACCTAATATAAACTGGTATAGTTCACAAGTCCACTTTTTTATTTTCCCCAATTGTAGCCATACTTGCTGGCAGATAGTGTAGTATGTAAAATAGTGTAAATTGGCACAACTCAAGTGACTTCAATAGCACATTGCCAGTTTACAATAAACTGGTATAGTTCACAAGTCCACTTTTTTATTTTCCCCAATTGTAGCCATACTTGCTGGCAGATAGTGTAGTATGTAAAATAGTGTAAATTGGCACAACTCAAGTGACTTCAATAGCACATTGCCAGTTTACACAATTTAGTTCAAAATGCAGAAATCATGAGAGGGACAAGCAGAAAATGGCCACTCATCTCAAAGTTTTAATGGCTGAATTGTCCCCACCCAAATATGAATGATAACAACAAAAAGGAGCAGGCATAAGGGGGCAGATGTGGTGTGTTTTGACAGTAGTTTCATATTTGAAGGAGGCTGAGGGGCCAGGTATTAAGAGAAAACAAAGTCAAAGGGAAGAACAGAGTCGGGGAGGGGGGGGGGAGGGGGAAGAGGAGAAAAGAAAAGAAAAACTAAAAATGCAACCAGGCTAACAGAAAAGATGCACAGCAGTCAGTTACTACTGGTGAGGGAGAGAAGAAGTAGGCAACTGTACTATTGCCAGATAGTTTGAAAAGAAAAAAACCCAGCATGATTAGGGTGGGATTTTGTTATACAATGTTGAGCTCAAAAGGGCACTGAGTAATGCAATTCCTGTGTTCATGCTGAGAAAAGTATTAGTACCGGGGTCTTCAACCTTTGGCTCTAGAGCCAAATATGGCTCAGTTTGGAACCAAATCTGTTCTTTTGTCATTCCCAAAATACACACAACTTTTTAAATTAAAATGAAAAATTAATTGAAAATTTAAAAAATGCGTAATTATTCATGTCAAGATGATTTTTTTGTCTATTTCACCTTTAACTGCTCATTTTAGCAACCATCCATCTTCTCAACTCATTGGGGGTCATGCATATTCTCTTTTTATTTGATTGGTCAAGAAATCCTTCCATCATCATACATGATGGTGAACTCTGTAACCCCCAACAGTAAAACTGGTGAAGAGAAAAAGAGATGATGTGTACTGAAATTTTTAAAAGGAGTGGACAGACTTATATGCATTTGTGGACGGGTCTGGATCTCCACACTGTCTCATTTGTAGAGAGAGACTGTTCTAAAACAAGCAAACAACAAACTCTGAGGGTGATATATGAAAAAAGCCTGCAAGGAGCTGCAGCAAAAAATGAACATTGGAAAAAATAGCCTGCTAGCACAGTCAAAAAAAGGTGGGAGCTTAAACTCTGCAAGTTTTACAGGCTCATACAGCATTATTTGAGTGGGGAAGCCTTTCAGTAATGGGTATTACATGGAGAGATGAATGCTAAAAATTGGTCATGAACTATTTGACAAGTTTCATACCAAGGACAAAAATCTTATAGAAAATTCAAGACATGCCATTATCGGCAAAAACAGTTCATGACAGAGCTGTGAAAATGGCCCATCAAATCAACAAGGAACAGATGCAAAATTTGAGTACAGCTACTTATTTTTCATTTGCTTTGGACAAGACAACTGACATATGTGATGTTAATCAGTTTTGTATTCTGGGATGATATATACTTGTAGGAATGTTGTGCACAAAGAAATGATTGAGATATTACCAATGAAAAATCAAAGAAGGGGCAAAGACATACTTAAAACTGTGAAGAGCTTTGTAAACGAGAAAGAAATTGGATTTTCTTGTGTCTGTGTGTACGGACAGTACACCTAGCATGGTCACAAATACAGGGGATTCTTTACTATTGTCAGAACAGCTTTTGAACTTTCATTGCATAATGTATCAGGAGGTACTTTGTGTGCAATCTTGAGGAACCTAACTTGGAAATGTAACAGGACTTGTCGTTCACATCATCAATTGGATTCTTACACGAGCCCATAATCACCATCAATTTCAGGCACTGCTTGAGGAAGTAGATTCCAAATACCCCGATTTACTAATGCACCATATTCTCTGATTATCTCGTGGCAATGTTTTGTCACATTTTGCTGCCTGCATTAATGAAATTAAGCTATTTTTGGACATGAAGGGTGTCAAGCACCTCAAGCTTTCAGACTGTGATTGGTTGCTCAAGTTTTACTATCTCGTTCACATTACCGGTCATTTGAATGAGTTGAACCTTAAGCTACAAGGGCACGGAAATACAGTCATGACCCTGAAGCAGGCAGTGTTTGGATTTGAGTCAAAATTGACTGTCTTCATCAAAGATATTGAGATGGGCAGAGTGGCACATTTTGAAACATTATGAATGCTTCGTGATTTGTATCAGAGAGAGAATCCAAGTAACAGCCTCGATTTGCAGCAGCTTGCCGTGTTTGTTTCTGAGCTCCTGATGGCATTCAAGTCTTGTTTTGTTGTCTTTTGCAAACACAGTGCTCTGTTGAAGTTTATGATTCATCCACATAAAGCATCCATTGAAAAACTGGTTTTGACAGTCTTTCCAGGCATCTTAGTCAGCGATTTGGAAATGGAAATAGCAGATTTCAAGGAGTCAGATATCTGTGTGGAAGATTTCCTCAAGCTGAATTCTGATTTAGAATGCCTTACTTGACAACTTGCAGAATTGGCAAAACTGCACAAATGGCTTGACATAAAGAAATTGGAGCATGATGATAATCTGATTCTGCAAACTTGGAAAGAACTTCCTGTCACATATAACACCATGCAGAATGTCAGCTTGGCCTTACTTTCAATGTTTGGCTCCACCTATAGGTGTGATCAGCATTCTCTCATTTGAATCACATCAAAGGTAATTTGCACTCAAAATTGACAGAAGACAGCCTGAATGCATTCATGAAGCTGGATTTGACTGGTTATAAAGTAAACTTCAAAGAAATATGCAAAAAGATGCAGCAGCAGAAGTCCCGTTAAATAAAGTCCTTGAGTACAATGTTTCATTTATGCTATAATTAATCATGATGTCAATTATTAGTAATATCAAGTTTATTTTCAGTCATGCAAATGAGCATTCTTATACAGCTCTTTGTTAACCACTTGTTTTGAATTTTGGTTTAGTTTGGCTCTTTGTCTTGAAAAGGTTGCCGACCCATACATTAGAAGAAGGATGTAGGCTGAACACATAGAAATATCTCCTAAATGAAACCACACTAAAAATACCATGCAATGCCTCACAAAAGCATTTGTATGGATTGCAGCTGACCACCAGATAATTCAAGAAAAGGGAGAGGAGCAGGATGCAAGTGAGCCCAACACTAGGTCAGAGATAGATAGATTTGCTATCTTCTCCTAATGTGATACCCTTTTCTAGCACTTCCACACCCAGTGTTAGTGGAAGGAGCTTGTTTCATATCATGGTCATGGGTGTGGTATACAAAGGTTGATAGATTATGAGGTTGATAAGGAAGTTGTCACTCTTGATAAATCAAGAGATATAACTCATGGTATTTTGAGAAAAACAATTGGAAAGCAATTTGAAATTCAGTACCAATCATTGTATTAGCTAAGTATTTTACATAGACAGTATTTTTCCAAAACAAAAAACAGGACTATGTAGCACTTTAAAGACTAACAAGATGGTTTATTAGCTCATCACCTAATAAACCATCTTGTTAGTCTTTAAAGTGCTACATAGTCCTGTTTTTTGTTTCAGCTAGACCAGACTAACACGGCTACATTTCTATTAATATTTTTCCAAAACCTTTAGAAGGGTAGCCGAGTTACTCTGTACCTGGAAAAAAACAACAATGAATAGTCTAGCAGCATCTTAAAGACTAACAAAACATGTAGATGGTATCATGAGCTTTCATGGGTATAATTAATATTTTTTCCAGTTAATTTGAAGTCCTTGGGTCTTCTATGTTCTCTGCTTCTGATTTGCTGTCTAGTCCTGGGAAATTCACTTAACCTCTCCATGCCTCAGTTTCCCATTTTCCTTAAGCTGCTGTTTGGCTTAAATTATACATATTTGTAAAGAGCTTTGAGTTCCTGTGAAAGACTTAACTTGAGTAGAAGGTGCTGGAATTGGGAGGGGGAAGGGGGATCTGACCAAGCTGTGAAATATCTGAGGTGGGTTGTGTGTGGCTTCATTACACCACCCTTCTTGGTTAGGATGATGCATGCCTTTTGGACAAATCTAAAAGCTAGTGTATCATTTCTATAGTTGGCAACACAACTGGAAAGTCACAGTTGTGGCACCTTAGAAACTAACACAAATATTTATAGTAACATGAGTTTTTGTGGGTAAAATCCACTTTTTCAGATGAGTTGGAAGCTGAAGTATAAATATAAGGAGCCCAGAACTTATAACAGAAAAAGAGGGGGGGGGGGAGTTACCTGTAAAATGGTAATACCAGTGCTAATGAGGTTAATTGAGTGAGCTGGAAGTGTCCCATACTTAGCTTTTGACATACTATTCAGTATTTTGTTGAATTACAAAATCACATTATCTGAAAAATCTTACAGAAGCACTAGAGACAAGGCTTAACGTTTTTATTGTGGGTCTCCTAATTCTTTTCAGAGTTAAGCTAAATTACTCTGTCTTTGAAGACTCATATTTTTGACAAATGTCTAAGACTTTTTGATCTCTTAAATGTAATTCATGCTGGTCCACCAATGAACTTCACAAAAACTTAGCTTTTGATTTTGTGCCTTGCATTTTATCAAGTGGATTCTTGTGAGCTCTGGTTAAGCAATTTTAAGATGCTGCTTCACATAAGTTAATTAAATTCAATCAACTGAATAAAAAGGTCTTTAAAAATGAGGAGTCTCGTGGCACCTTATTTGGGCAGAAGCTTTCATGGGCAAAGACCCATACATGCAGCTGATAAAGTGGGTCTTTACCCATGAAAGCTTCTGCTCAAATAATTCTGTTGGCTTGTAAGCTGCCACAAGAGTTCTTGTTTTTGTGGATTTAGACTAACACAGGTATCTTTGATACTCGTCACTTTAAGTGGCACAAGAACCAGTCCCTGAGGGATGCTGAAGGTGAACATTTCTTTCCCACAACTTCTTTGTATAAAATGTCCTAAACACTGCCCACAAAGCACTTAGCACAAGTTGGCATTTGCCTTCAAATAACATTGGGCACAAGATAAGGGAAGTGTCTGTGCTCTTAATATTTTGATTCTCACAGGAAATAAATTCTCATTTATCTATCTTATGAAGTTACTTGATTGAGGGGTACAGCTTTACTAGCTATTTTTCCCCCATACACTTGAGATTGTCAAGAAAACTGCCGGAATGTGCCTTTGGAAGCAGGTATATCACTTACCACAGCTTGCAGGCAGGGAGTATAGTATGGAATCTGGCCATTACCTGCTGATCAATAAAAGAGTCTCAATATAGAAAGGTCTGTAAATCTGGTTACAGTTAGGGTAATTTCCAGGAATCTAGTGACAGGAATTGTAATTAGTGAACATAATTTGAGGTAAAGCCAGTTATTACATCATCTGGAAACCTCCTGCTTTGAACTGAAAAATGGAGTTATTTTCAGGTAGCAAAGTTTTTCTGTTGGTGTAGACAGCAATAATAATATTTGTACAAAATAATATTTTTAATTAGTATTGGGTCTTATATCCCTACGCTACATTAATGGCAACTTCTTTCCAACATACTGTAGTATTGCATCAGATCGGGCAAAATCCTGTTACCAAGGGAGTTTTGCTAGTAGCTTAAATGAAGTTAGGAAGTTTGCGGGTCCCATTCACCTACAAGAGGGGATAGTATTCCAAGATGGCAAATCACTTAACTTTTCTTGTGAGTCAGTTTATCCACTTGTTAAAACAAGTCGAACTGCAAACCTCAAGAATACCAAATGTATTAATTTATGCATGTAAAGTGATTTGAGATATCTGATTAGAAATACATTGCAGTATAAAGTATTATTATGATTTTTATCATTTTGGTGATCCATCAACCTCTGGCATCATAGAGACAGGAGCTGCTATCTGGTTTAGTATACAAACACCAGCAAAGGCCTCTGAGACTTCCTTTGTAGTCACCTGTCAAATATGTTTTTTATTTTGATTTGATTATTGGGCTTTATTGGGAGTGAGTTCTGATTCTGAGTGGTTTTATGGGCCTTCAGATGGCTATGTTTCACCCAGGGAAGTGATAAAAAGTAGGTCATATACCACAAATGTAACCAGACAAGTCACTCAGGGGAGGATCAGCTGTTCTAAACAATTCAGGTCAGAGACTACTGGGTACAAGGAAAAGATTTGAACTTAGCTACAGTGGAATAGACCTTGATCACTCTCATAATCATCTGAGTTTGCCTTAATATTGATCTCCATGTATTATGCTATATTGGAAACTTAGGCCCCCATTCTGCTTTCCCTACTTTGGGTCTTACTCTTAAAGTAGTTCTATTTAGCTGTATTTGCATATTACAGGTGGCCAGAGCAACGGAAATGGGCTCCAATTCAATAAAGATACATGAAATCCTTCATTCGTACTTTAGGATAAGCTTTGCTTAAGCACCTGAACAAATGAATATTTGTCCAAAATGATACCAAATTTTGAGACTTTTGAGGTTCTTAGAGGGATGGTGCTTAAAATTCTGCAAGCTGCCTTTGGTAATTAATGAGCACTTGCAGTTAGGTATCCCCAGTATTTGCTACATTTGAGGTATTTTGTCTAGCTCATAAGGGGAAGGGAAAACCTATAGTGATGCTGAGTTATCAATTTATCTTTCTAAAACTAGAAGGCTTTAAAGGGCTACCGTTGCATATTCCCCATTCACACCTTCTCTGATCTCACTCTTGACTATAATAAGGCCTTCCCAAATCTTTCCCTTCAGTGATGTAATATTTTTCTTTTTGGAGGCATTCACTTCCTTGATAGCTTTGCAGAATTTTTTTGTATCATCGTGGTCTGAAGAGTACTGAATTTCATCAGTTTCCTTGCCCCACCACTGATCTCATGCTTGCCATGAGCTTTAACATTAATGTTTTTATAATGTGTTTTCTTTGCACTGGAGTGGGGAATCAGAGAGCAGGCTGACTGTCTCTTTCTTCAAGCAAGGTTTTGATTAAGTCATTAAACCAATCCCGATGCTAACATTTGACAGTCAGTTCTGTCAGCAGTGGACAGGTATACAGCAGAACCACACAATGCCTCCTGCTTGCCAGTCTTTGTAGTTGTGTGTTTTGGGTGCAGACAAAGTCTGTACTAGTGATATTACACAGCTCTTATTTAATGTTTAGCTTTTCAAAGTATTTTGTGTCTAAGCGCCTCATAGGCGCTGGGCCAGTTCTCCAACAATGTAGTTGAATCAGTAACTTGGAGCCTCTTCTATGACAGTGGGTCCTGCAGTCTGCTCTGAATACACATCTTGTAATGCCTGCAGACTACAGCCCTCTTTGCCAGACAATAATATAATCAAGATGCTGCCAGCTCTTGGATCAAAGATTTATTCAGGCTATTTTAGGCTTATCCAGTTACTGATTGTTGTGTTCACAAGACCAGCTCGTGTTCAGCACATTTGGTTATGTTACAAAAAGACCATTGTGTTGACACTCCCAATGTCATTATGGCCACAATATGCCACTACACTATAATGTCTCCACTGTACTTGCATTGAGGTTACCTATGATTACCAATGTCTCTGTTATGGTGCTGCTACAATGATATCAGCCAACTCTTTGTAAAGCTACTCATTCACATTATCATAATTCCTTTTAGTTCCTAGGTAGATACTAATAATACTGGCAGAACTTCTCCCCTTCCTCCAACCCCTTTCTGTAGCTGTCAGGCAGTTATTGAGAACTCACTAACATCCCAGAGTTTATTGCCTACCTTTGAAGCGACTCTTCAATGCAACCCTTCAGGACTGGCAGAATTTCCGGGCACTCTTCATCTGTGGTGCTGCCTTGGAGACTTCCACACCCCTGAAATACCACACCGCTAGATGTGCTAGAGCCGTCCAAATTCTGGGATTAGTTTTCTAATAGGAGCTCAGTGTTTTTCAGTCCAATGTACTTTGAAGAGCAGGAAATACCCTGAAAGGAAGGTGAAAATGTATGAGCCTAAGAACTGTTCCCTGGTTCTACAAAGGGACTTAGGTGTTGCAATGCTGAGCCTTCTTATTCCTTCAAATTTCCAATCCGCCAACTCCGGGGCCATTTTGTATGGACTTAGGCACAGTGAGGTTGCCAACCCTCCAGAACTGACTTGGAGTCTCCCAGAATTGGCTTTGATCTCCCAGCGACTAATGAAAGCAACCTGAGAGATTTTAATTGGATATCTTAAGAAAATGACCCTACGTCATGTTGGGAGAAAAAAATTTCACAGAATAGCTTCAGTCAGAGCTGGTAATCCTAGGCACCGCATCAGGCCTTGAAGGAAAGATAGGCAGAAGAACACCTAGCTTTCTCTGAGCTTAAGGATCACACTTCCGCTTAGGTATGAGATAGGCATCGAGATGTCTGCCTGAGGCAGCAGCACACACGCCCAAAGGCAGAAATTTAGGTACCTTCAGGGGTTTTTGCAGGAGAAATGTAGTCAAGAGAATTTAAACATCTACAGAGGTAGGCGGCAGCTGAGCAGAAACTTTGTGGATCTCAGTGGTATCTAAATGTGGCCTTAAGGGACCTAAATCCCTTTGTGGTTTTGGCCCTGTAGCTCTCTCTTTGAATTTTGCTTTAGACACGTCTTCTAGTATAAGCAAAATAATTATTCAAACCTCATATCCATTTTAATATTTGACACCCTCATTCTATAATAAATCTTTAATATAATAGCAGTGTAATTGAAGCTCTGATAATAGTGATTGGGCCCCACATGTGCTGATGTTGTCAAAGAAGTCTAAGCTCTATAAACCCCCAAACGCAATAAGATTTGGGTGCTAGCTCCTTCAGCCTCCTTCCAGCCTAAGTCTCCTTCAAAGAGTTTTGTTTAAAACTGTTTGAAATAGTTTGCATTCCACTTGTGCATTTCTGTAAGTAACCATAATTTACTGGGCACAGAGCTGCCTGCTACAATCCATTTCTTAATGTTTTCAGGATCTCTGCTTCATAGAAAGGATTTTAATCTTACCACCTGGGGTAAAATATGAGGTGCTGAAGAAAAGCAAGTGGACCGTAGAGTGCATGCATTTGTATACTGTAGAGTAATACTTGTTCTAGATTTAAGGGCGATGAGTGTATAGCAGATGTCCCTGAATCACCAGTAAACATATTTCACTCTATATCCAAAGTTATGTTAATAACAAAAGGGTTTTTTTTAAGATCCCAAGCAGTGAGATGGTGAGTACTGAATGTAGAAAAGCTGTGATGTATTCCTGTGGCATAAGTTGTGGTTCAAAGAGGACCTGTGTGCCTGACAGTAAACTGCCAAAGGGAACTGTCTCTACCCTATTTTCCTGGAAGGAGATAAGGTGCTATGATGGTAGCAGTTTAGAGTGAAAACAAATCAAGAGAGGGATTAAAACAGTCCAAAACAAGTGGTAACATTTATTTTTTACTGACAGCTTCAAAAATGTCTTAGGATCCACATAAAAGTACAGTATGTGGGATTCATATAAACACAAACGTCCAACTAATGCACTGACATTTATATAATTATTTTAAACTCTGGTTGCACAACAATGAACTCTGCTTTTCATCTTAATCTCAAGGAAAAGAAGAGATTTCTGTGGTCTTGGTAAAATGCAATCCACGCCAGGCTTGGACTAGTCTGGCCACCCAGGTTTCCCTTTTCATATATCTGATAGATGTGTTTTGACAAGTTATATTAAGTACAAAGCAGGCCACCAGAGCAGCATGTGGAGTTGATATAGACAGAGACAGAAAGGCAAATAATAGTATGAAGCACACTTATGTAGGCAATATTTGCCATAACTAAATGAGCCCCGTCCCTCTCCCCCAACATCATATTACCACATTTCAGCAAAACATACAATAAAATGGTTACTGACAGTTTTTGAAAGGGTCTGTTTTATCCAGGATTTACAGCTTCTGCATCCTATTCTCCCCAAAATCAAGGTGTTTTAGACCTGTAATTGCTCATCTTCCTGTACCTTTCATTTTAAATGACTCTGGTTAAAGGGCACTTTGGAGCCCCCCTCCTTCCCCACCCTGATAATATCAATTCAGAATCTGCTCATTCACTTTTTTTGAAAGCTGAAACAGAAACTTCATAAAAGGAAAAAAAATCTGGCACGCACACCTGAGCTGATTGCCCTTTTCTTTCACAACCATCTTGAGTACATCATTGTCATCCTCCAGAGCACTCCTAAACAAGTTTTGGCAAAGGCAAAAACAAACAGTATTTTACAACATCTTTGGATGCACTTCCAAAATGCAAAACCAATTAATCAGTAGTCTCCAAGAGACTCAGCTAAATGTGGCTGCCTCTCTGACACTGATCTCTGCTTTGATGTGAAAAGAGAAAACATGTGAGCAAGCCCCCCTAAAAGAGGTAATGAGTTTCAATTATTTATTTGTATGGAAGATGGGGGAATAGAAGGTTAGCAGTAAGTACATAGCTAATCCTTCTCAGGCCCTCCCAACTGCAAGGGTGTTTAACTCCCTGCTTTCTTATGCTGTTTCTGTACAGGAGCCAATGGGTTGCTTTTTAAATCTGTCAATGGGCCAAGTTCTTTACAAAATACAGTATACTTAAAGGACTTGTATTCTGTCAAACCTCATATAAAGACTGTTACTTTTAATTATTCATTATCAACATCGGAGAGCTACTAGCTCAACATATAGTCTTTCCTCCCTGCTGCATTTAACTGTCATTGGTTTTCAAGTCAAGAGTGTATATTCTGAGCGCTAGCTAGTCATTAGCATCATATTCTCCAGACACAATATAATCATCCTAATAATTGATTGTAGTGAAGGTAGTCACTTGTAGCCCACACAATTCTCAGCCATGAACTTTGTCCTTTGTCGTTTATTATGCGAGGGAAACATCTTGATGGTATAATCTATCTTCCTTGCAAATTTACATCAAAGGGTAACAAGCTACATATTGCTACTTCAGAATATACCACTTCTATCATGCTTTGTCTGAAAAGCATATTATTAAATGTGAAATTAGAATGCTGGGGTGAAAACCTCCCTTGTGTGTATATGTGATAAATCTACATAGAAATATTGATATTGATATAGAACTACTACTATATGTATATATATAAAAACCACTACTATAAATGTATACGTATAAAACTGCTATATACTATATATTTGAGAGTGTTGGTGTGTGCGTGTGTTTGTGTCTGTCTGTCCATCTGTTTGTGTCCATTTGCTCAAGAACTCCTCCTAAACAGTAAGAGCTAGGATCACCAAATTTGGTATGCAGCTTCCTCTTATCATAAGGTCAGGGTCTGGTATGTTTTCTCTCCCTTTATCACCCTTGTCTTTGGTATGGGCTTCTTCACTTTAAAGATTTTGGGATGCCCAGTTCTAAGTTTTAAAGCCTTTTTGTGAAATCACAGTTTTCACTGGTCTTAAATGTAGACATTGAAAATTGCAAATACAAAGTAAAAAAAAAAAAGCAATTGAAATATTTATAAATCAAGAAGAAGTTGTCAATGGCAACTGGCAGATAATTACAAACCTCTCCCATATCTCCAGTTCTAGTCCAGTCTGACACTTTATCTTTGTAGAATTTAGATGTGGGTATGTTCTGTGCCAATCAAGTTGTTTTTTATTTAATAGTTTATTTAATTTGTTCACAATTTATTTATCTTTGGTGCATCCACACTGCACCCATATCTCGAAATAAGCTATAAGTGTCTACACAGCACTTATTTTGAAATAAATCGCTATTCTGAAACATCCCTAACTCCTCGTGGAATGAGGTTTACAGGGACATCGGAATAACAAGCCCATTATATTTTGAAATAACGGGCATTCTCAAAAGATGCGGAATAGCTATTTTGGGATACCTCTGGGATCCTGAAATAGCGCTGCAGTGTAGACGTAGCCCCACTTATTTATTTATATATAGATCCATCAGCACAGCAACAACTCACTTATTTGCATACATACATGTATGCATGTGTATAATAAACATATGTATTACACTCACTCTACCAGTCAGGAGCATTTAAAACAACAGGGAGTCATTCTGATTTACACTGTTAAGGTACTATTTACATCCAGAATAGTTTAACTGAAAATCAGTCCCATTTCCTTGATGTCCAGAAATAAGAAAAGCCAACCCACGATCAAAAGCTAACAGGAAAAAAAGAATATATTACATCAAACTCTGAGGATAACTGGACTCAGGATTTGGAAGCAGAGAACTCAAAAGATTCATAGATTTTCAGGCCAGACCGGACCATTATGGTCACCTACTGTGACCTCCTGGGCAATACAGGCCATAGGACTTCCCTGAATTATTTCCTGCTTCAAATCTAACAGCTATGAATGAATAAGCATATATTATAGAAAAACATCCAATCTTGCTTAAAATAATCTCCTATGATGAGGAATTCCCCACAACCCTTGATAGATTGCCCCAGTGATTAATTACACTATCTGTTAAAATTTTGAACCTTATTTCCAGTCTGAATTTACCTAAGCTTCCAGTATTGGATCTTGTTATACCTTTGTCTTTTAGATTAAAGAACCTTCTATAATCAAATTTCTGTTCCCCATGTATATACATATAGATTGTTATCAAATCATCCTTAACTTTCTCTTTGATAAGTTAAACAGCTTGGTCTCCGTAAGTCTATCAACTCTAAGGCATGTGTTCCACTCCTTTAATCCTTCTCATGACTCTTTTCTGAACCCCATCCAGATTTTCAACATCCTTCTTGAACTGTGGACACCACAACTGGATAAAGTTTTCCAAAAGCCATTGCATCAGGGCCAAAAACAGAGTTAATATAACTCAATTATTTCCTGCTTATGTATTCAAAGATCAAATTAGCCTTTTTGATTATGGTGTTGCACTAGAAGCTCATGGTTAGCTGATTATCCATCATGACTCCTCTTCTTTCTTAGTATCACTACTTCTTAGAATACCCTCCTCCCCCCATCCAGTAAGTAAAGCCTACATGCTTTGAGCCCAGATGTATATTCTAACACTTGGTCATATTGAGACACATATTATTTCCTGAAACCAGTTTGTCAAGTGATATATATATTACAGAGAGGGTAAGTCTGCACATCAGCATTATTTCAGAATAACTGACATTATTCTACACTACAATCATATCGAACTGGAGGACTTTTTACTCTGACTCATGGTGATGCTCATTTTACGAGGAGTAAGGGAAGTAGAAGGAAGAGTGTTCTTCCTCCGACTTCCTGCTGTGTAGACAGTGTCAAATGCTGAATTAAGCTATTTAGACTTAAGCTACGCAACTGACATAGTTGTAGTTGCATAGCTTAATTCGACTTTAGCCCTGCTGTGTAGATGTACCCATACAGACTAACATAGCTACCCCTCTGAAACTTGTCCCAAAATCTTTTTGCCTCTTGCAAATTTTATCAGTAATAAATTATTCTGTTTTTTCAAGTCATTAATAAAAATGTTAAGCAGCACAGGGTCAATAACTGATCCCTGTGAGGCCCCATTAGAGAAAGCATTCAATGCTCAATGATTCCCTACTTAACAGTTGCATTTTCAGTCCTATCACTGAAGAAATGTTTAATCTGCTTAGTGTGTGTGCCATCTTGAATTTGTATTTTTCTAGTTTTTTAATGAAGATATAAGGTACCAAGTCAAATATCTTACAGAGATTTATCTAAGCATATTGTATTAACAGTATTACTTTTGCCAGCTGAACTTGTAATCTAATCAAAAAATTGCATTGTGTAAGCTTGAAAAGACCTTTTTGCTCTAAACCTATGTTGATGAGCATTAATAACCCTCCTTTAATTCTTTCAAAATTGAATCCTATAACAGCTGCTCCATTTTTATGCCCAATATCAGTGTCAGGCTCATGGACTCACAGGCCATGTCTACACTGCAATGATATTTTGGGATACTGGAGTATCCCAAAATAGCTATCCCACATCTTAGCAGCAAGCTTGTTATTTCGGGCTCGCTATTCTGATATCCCTGTAAACCTCATTCCATAAGAAGTAAGGGACATTTCAGAATAGTGGGCTATTTTGAAATTGGGCACTGTGTAGACAGCGCCAAATTACGAAATAAACTATTTTGAAATAAGATCGAAATAAGATAAACAATTAGTGTAGCTCAAATTGTGTATCTTATTTCAACCTATGGTGCAGTGTTAACGCACCCATAGTTACCTGGGTCCATCCATTTACCCTTTTAAAATATTGACAAAACATTAATTTTCATCCATCCCTCTGCAGCTTTCCCAGAGTTCCAAAACTTTTTGAAAATCAACATTAATGACCCAGAGAGCATTTTGGTCACCTCCTTTGAAACTCTTTGATATTGATTTTAATATGTCTAAATTTAGTAGCTGCTGTTTAACATCATCCATAGTTGCTGTTGGAGCAGAAAATATTGCACCATCCTTATGTGAAAGGAATACATCTTTTTTTGAAATGCAAAACAGATTATGTTTATCTAACTCAAATGGCATTGTTAAGAGTGCTTATGTTTTTTGTACACTTAAATTCTTTTTCACTATCTTTAATTCTTATACCCATAGATTCCTTCTTGTCCTTTTGCTTCCCTTATACATTTTGACACTATCTATCCTTTGACTTACAATTACTAGCAACTTCCCTTTTCCCTCCACATCCATCCAAGAAAAATGAAAACAGGAAGTTGATAGTAATAAATATAAATCAGAAGCTAAGAAGTGTAGAAAAAATTGAGAGAGAGAGAGAATCTGCTTTCAGTTCCATTCTAAATCAGCTTCATTTTGTAACCTGTTTAACCTTCTTTCATGATTCTAGGATTGTAGGTTTTTGGGTATCTAGTAAAATGATCTTAAGTAATTTCCGATTGGCATTCAGATTTTTCTGTTCTAGTTCTTTCTCCCTGCTGATTCTGTTCATTATTGGTTTCAACTTTGTGAAAATAACTTTTTAAAACCATCATGGATTGATATTACTGAGAAATATGATTACTAAGAGATCCCTTTTATTGGTCTTTCTAGAGTGTTTACACCAGACACCAATACCAAATTTCTCCTAGTTTTAACCTCAAAAAATGAGGTTTACAGGATCTTTCGAAAATGCACCCCGTTTTCGAAAGAACCGTGTCTAGACTGCGGTTTCAATTTCAAAATAGTGCTTTTTTCAAAAGAGCACCATTACATGATTATGCAAATGAAGCGCAGAATATTTAAATCCCCGCTTCATTTGCACTTTTGAAGTGCTTCATTTACATCCCTCTGCCGACAGAGGGATATAGTCTAAGCTACGTCTACACTGCAAGCCTCTTTCGAAAGAGGCTTTTTTGAAAGATACTTTTGAAAAAGCCTCTTTTGAAAAAGAGCATCTAGACTACAACCAGTACTTCTGAAAAAGCGAGCCGCTTTTTCGAAAGAGAGCACCCAGGCAGTCTGGATGCTCTCATTCGAAAAAGCACAGTTTGCATTACATAGCACCTTTTTTCGAAAGAGCACTTTCAAAAAAAGGTGTTCTTCCACATAAAACGAGGTTTTCCGTGGTCAAAAAAACTGCCGCTTTCTTTCGATTTACTTTCAAAAGAACACGGCAGCAGTCTAGACGCAGTGGAATTTTTTTGAAAAAAGGCTACTTTTTCCGAAAAAACCCTGTAGTCTAGACACACCATATAAAAGAAGGGTTTTGATTAGAAATAACTGCATCTAGGCAGCGTTTCTTTTTTCAAAATAGCGTATTTCAAAAAAGCGTCCGGACATGATTATGCAAATGAACCGTGGGAAATTCAAATATGCGCTTCATTTGCAATTTCGTTCGCCTTTATTTGCATTCCTCTCTCGAAAGAGGAATGCAGTGTAGACATACCCTTACTGAATTGGCCTTGTTAGCATTGGTCCCCTGCATAATAATGTAGCGCATCCATCTTTGCATGTGTATATATACCAGCCAAACTGAAGTTTCCACTTCATGCATTTGAGGAAGTGGGCTCCAGCCCACAAAAGCTTATTTAACACTGACTAGTGAGATTTTAAAAAAGAGAGTAGGAAGCCTTAGAGGGCTTAAGGAGTTGCATTGTTCCTCTTGTACTGTACTTTCCCCAGAAAATGCTATATGTGGAAATGATAGAATCCTGCGAAAAGGAATATTATAGATAGGTGAGTTCTTTGTGAAATCCATAACACTATTGCTGTGGGGCCAAAGGATTTGGAGTTATATAGCTGTTACCTCTTCACAGTTTAAAATTCTATCCAAGGCACTCTAAAGCATGTTGTTTTTTGCAACTAAATATTATTGTATACCCTTATAGTCTTTTTTTCCTTCTTTGGAAGTCTTACATAAAAAGTATATTTTCAAATTTCATTTCAAAGAGCTGTTTAATTTTTTTCAGTGAATTCTTTGTTAATTTCACCAATTCACTCCTGCATCTTTCTCATGCAGATCTATAGAATTTATGCCATACAATAGATATTTCCCTGATATGATAGCATTTTGTTAAATGATAAACAGGTCATAAGTTGGATCTGATCAACAATTAAGTGCTTTAAAATGATTAAAAGAAATATGGCCTGTACACAACACCACCAGCTAGCTGAATTCTTTTGTGTTCACATTCATGTATGATATGTGAAATATTTATAGTTTTAAGCACAGAATTTACAAGTATTCAGGAAGTGTAAATATTTTCTTATTCTTTACACAAAGAAAAGTTCAGGTAGAACTAAATTTTCTTCATTAAAAATGTATTAAAAACTCACATTTGTGTTATAAAAGTAGTCATTTATTCCCAATGAATACATTTAGTAAGTGACTGTCTAGCATAATAATCCTCTAGCTTTTTACTTTTGTCACAGTGTATAGTGTTTCACAGTGTGAACAGTAATAATGATCATGTGTTTGTATGAGTAGATTCATTTTGGCAAGCCTTGTTAGTTGACAGGTATGTAATACACTTGCCTTGCGGCTTTGGGACCAGGTTTCAAATACAGCCTTCATTGAAGTGACTGAAAATCATTCAGCTCTCATAACTGTATCAAGTGACAGTCAGTCAGTATATGTGTGGGACCTGATGTGCACTAGCCAGTCAAGAATACTTCCCTTATTCAGTCTCACTGCTATCTCTGACCATCAGAAAGAAGACACTTAGGGCAAGGGATTAAGGCCAGCAACACAAATCTATCTTTCTAAATATATTCACATCTTTCCAACAAGACATGTATGTGCCCAGCAGCTTTTTCCTTCACTTTTGTAGTCTGTGTCCACTAAGGGAACTCCAGTTCATCCAATGTACAATAAGGGGCCTGTACTAATTGTCAACATAACTGCCAAAAGCAGCATTTCTATCAAGTTGATGTTGACTCAGACATGAACTTGTCCTGATCTAGTTACTCTTTAATGCTCCTGGACACCTCTTGCTGATAATGTTATTTTCATTGCTGTGAAAAGAGTGCCAAATGTTGGCATGGCATTCCTGCTTGTCAGTATCATGATATCACACATTACAGCCAAGAAAGAAACAAGAAGATTTCACTATAATCCTTATTATATCACGTACAAAGATCACATCAGTCACCCATGTGTTCCAGAGGCTAGAACAGAGGAATGGAAGTCAGGATTTGGGGTTGGAGGGTGTCTCCAAGTAAGTCTGTCAGGGATTCCCTGAATAATACTGGGCAAGTTATTTAAAAGATCTTTGTGCCCCAATTCATCCAGGGTAAAATAATGGTAATAATCCTACTTATCTACCTTTTGGGGCCCCTGTGAGGCACAACTGATTGTATTTGTGACAATAGGTACAAGTTCAAAATATTAATTATTTAAAATAATAAGATAATAATTCTAGTACTTTTAAGAGCTGTCATCCTTCCCCCAAAGTATCACAGTACAGAGACGAGAGTCTCTCATGGAAGGAATATCTTCCAGCTTTGATATATTTACAAAGAAAAAATATATTATAGTTTACTCACTAACACAATCTAAAAAAAATCAGGCCAGATTGCTGCTCGCTCTAATATGGCTACACGGACAGTGATTAATGTAGACTGAAACATGTGGAGTGGGGAAACCCTGATCACACCAGATAATGGGGAGGCTTCTGACCCAGTGGAAGGAGAGGTAGTGGACTTTAACTATGGCTTTAACAGAGGGTAAACTTCTCCTTCCCATTGCTCCTTCTTTTTACTGTCACACACAGCAGAAAGTAAAGGCTCCCCTGGATAACAGCTGTGACCCTTGGAGCTGCACACAGCTCCTGCTTCCTCTCTTGCTCTCCTCCCCCTTGTCACATACACATGCTTTCACATAGAGATGCATCTTCCCCAATTGCATTGTCACATGCAACAGCCTACCTTGTTTGTGGATTTTTTGGTATCTTGCCCAGGACTCTAATTTCTCTAGGTCAGACAATTATTTCATTGTACTCTGTATTTTTTTGCAGTGCCTGCCAATTTACAGCTTGTCTATGAGGTACTTAAACCCAACTAAGTCAAGTTAAACTGGTTTGAAAACATTTGCATTCCCATGAAGCAATTCATTATAGCATGCTAACTCTGTACTTCTTGAAAACTCTGGAATCTTCTTTCAAAGTGAACTAAGTTCAGTGTGAACTGGGTTAGTTTAATCTATTGTTCATGTGCTCACAAAACTAAGACATAATTCTTGGTGCAGGTGCTAGCCCACAAAGCTTTGTGGATGATTGTTACTGACCTGTCTTTTTAGCCCTCTGCAGCTCTGGTGTCAAATTGACCAGATGTCCCTGCCCCATTTAAAAACTGGCCCAGAGCCAGAATTTGCCGACTTTCTCCTGGGTTCTGATACATCTGAACTGCTGCAGAATTACTCCAGAAGCCTTACACCTCGTCTTAAGCAGCTGCTTGGAGCCATGCTGAGACACTGAATCTCATCATCATCTGGAGAAAGAGTCTGTGCGGGAAACTCATGTGGCCAGCCACTGGAAGCCATTTTTTTCCTGGATGCTGCTAAGGAGGTGACTGTGAGGGACCACAAGCAGGAGGCCAAACAATGCCGGATGAAAAGCAAACAGATCAGGAGGACTTACATTCAAGCCAGGGTGCTAGGAATAAGTCTGCAGAGTAGAAGTTTGACTTGTTCATTTTCTGAGGAGATGGACAGGATTTTGGTCAATGACTCTGTGGTCCAGCCCATGGCAGTTGTGCACCTAGCTGCCTGCTGTGTTTTCTCTCCCCCTTAACTAAGGATGGGACATCAGAGGATGAGCACAAGGAGGCCAGTTAAGAGATGTCCCCAGTCCTCTAGGATCTCTTTGGGACTCACACCCTGACACCAACTTCACAGAAGGTGAGCGTAATTCCTGCAATGCAGCAGCCAGGCTCACTTCCCAATAAGAAATCCAAGCTGGGACTAAGGAGGCAGAACCTCTGCATATAAGAATCTACCTTAACATTTTACGGCTAATACTGCGTTGTGTAATGCCCTGCTAACTTCTCTTCCGTATGTACCATTGGGGCAACAATTTTAGAAGGATATGAGCTGGAAACCTTTCCAAATTTCTAAACCCATCTCCTTCCTCCTTTGTCCTACATTGTCTACCCAGGCCCCACCTCTCTCTGCACATGTTTCCAAAATGGCAGTTTTTTCTCTGGCAAATCAATCTCTGTCTTATCCTGAACATCTGAGTATCTATAGTTTCAAGCCTTGCCATGAAGAGTACATGCCTATCTCCCATGTGTTAGTGGCTGGCTGTACAGCTGCACATTTTCAGGCTTAACACTTAAAGAAAGAGGCATCATTAACAGGATTGTACTGAGAGACTAGGTGAGTAAGGTATTATCTCTTATTGGACCAACTTCTGTTGGTGAGGGAGAGAGATACTTTTGATCTATACAGAGCTCTTCTTCAGGTCTGAGAAATATAGAATGTCACAGTTAACTGCAAGATCAAACAAATAGATTAGTATAAATAGTTACCACATACTTTAAGGGACCAGTCAAAGTGAAGTGGCCCATTAATACCACTGTAATCACAGGCCAAAAAGGGGAATTAGTCTGTTACAGATTTTTGTAATAAGCCATAAATCCAGTGCCTTCATTGAGACCATGATTTTATTGACTAGCAAAGTTATGAATTTAAGCTCCAAGGCTTGTCTTTTGAAAGTGTTATTGCAGGTTTCTGGTGAGGTTCAGGACTGATAGGTCAGATAGAGCGTGATCGCTTTGTGGAAAGTATTCACCCACAAATGATAGGATGTTTTCGTCTATTATCATTTTCCTGTGTGACTTCATTTAAAAGCATAGTGGTTATCTTGTTTCACCCATGTAGTTGTTATTGGGGCATTTACTGCACTGGAAGAAGTACACCACGTGTTGTTATAGGCATCATAGAACTTAAAAGGTCTATTGTGGGGAGGTGTTGATCCTTGTAGCAGTGGATATATGTCTGCAGGTTTTGCATGTTGTTTTGGCAGCATCTAGAGCTATTTTGAGTCAATGTATTCTACCTTGTGGGCAGTTTATCACTGATGCTGAGCTTAGAGAGGCTAGGGAGTGGTTTGAAGACTAGAAGAGGTGGTTCTAGAAAGATGTATTTTCAGGATGGTGTAGGTTGTAGCAGGGGCATGCACAATGGGGTTGGGGAAGCAAGGTCACAGGTCCACCCAAGAGTAATCAGGGGCACAGAACTCCTCCGACCCTAAGGGTATGATCAGAAGAGCAAGATCCTCCAGTCTCAGGACTGCAGTGAGAGGAGAGGGAGCTCTCTGTTCCTGCTGTCCCCCTATTCTTTGGCTATAAAGTACCCCTGGTTATACTGGCCAAGTAGTTTGGATCAGAAAGGATTCGTTATAGCAAGGGTGTATTGTAATTCCTCATAACATCATCTGTTTAATATAATCCTCCAAAAGCAGCCACATTTTAGTTCTTGCACACACCACTGGTTTCTAGTTATTTGATCATACTCGTAGGAATTCCAATGTGGGGCAGTGGAGACAAGTAGGGATATGCAGCCAGAGCTGGTTTCATTTCTGTATTGAAGCTGATTTTCCCAGTGTTTTATAGTAGTCCATTCCATAATGTGATCTGCTTCTCTGGGGGAGTGTCCTTCTTTAGTGAAGGCAATTTTGAGTATGTTAATGTGATTTTCTTCTGGGAGCATATTCTGAGGTGCCTGAGTACCTGGCTGCAGATGACAGATGTATTGGTTTATTTGTAGTGGTTATTGGATCTGTGAAGGTAGGTATGGTGATCCATGGGTTTCTTGTATATGGTTGTTTTTAGGATTCCATTGCTAAAGGTAATTAGCAATTAGCTCATATCTGGTGTACAGAAACTTGATGCTTGTGTGGAAGTGCTCCAGAGAGAGTTTAATTATTACCAACAGAAGTTGATCCACTTTGTCTCTCATAGACTCTTGGACCTGAAAGGACCATCCTGATCATCTAATCTGACCACTTGTATATTGCAGGGCGTAGAACCTCACCCACTCTCTCTTGTAATAGTCTCTGAGTTACTGTTGGTCATCCCAGGTCTGCAGAATGATCCTTACCCACCAGCCAATGCTGGTTTCCTGAATGGTGTGATGCTGCTCCAGGAACCACACCTCTAGTAATAGTTGCTCAGTTTCCTCCTCTTCTTGCCTTGCTTCCTCTGCTTCTGCTGAAGCTGCTGGTGCTGCCAGAGTAGATACTGCCTTATTGTCTGAGTGGTGCAGCATCTGAAGGCCAAAAGTGAGTTACTCTGGCTTTGAATGCTGAAATATAGTCCAAGCAACCTCTGCATATTTCTTGTTGTCAACATAGTGTCATAGAATCTTGTTGAGGCCATACTGGCTGGTCCAATTGGAAAATTATGCTAGCCAGAAAGGAAGTACGTGAGTGGAGGGCAGACAGTGGAAATGAGATTTTTTTTAAATTTGGACCCATCTGGCTTCCACATAATGCATCCCATAATGCATTTTGAGAACAATCCCAGAGTGCACACCGCTCAGCAGTGAAGCAAAGGACAATGGGATACCCTTTGAGGATGCCACATACATACTATGCAGCAGGCTACTGCCATGTGTACACAATGAAGTGAACTGAAAGAGGCACAGCTGACCTGTGTACATGCTACTAATGCAATTTACATAGTGCATGTTGAACAATGCATGTCACATCAATCTGGTTTAATCCCTCCATCTAGACACACCCTGTGTCTTATATGTTGTTTATGTATCTTATATGTTCATTAGTTAGCTGCTTACTCAATCTTCCAGGTCATTAATGATGGTATTACATAAGGGCATGTCTACATTACTGGGAAGATTGATGCTGAGGTGGCCAATTTTTTGGCGTTCGATTTAACAGGTCTAATGGGGACACGCTAAATCAAACACTGAGGGTACCCCGTCAATACCAGTACTCCTTACTGTCATGAGGAGTAAGGGAAGTCAATAGAAGTGTTTCTGACCATCGACCTACTACAGTAAGGATGGCACCCTACCTTGGCTTAAGGTACGTAAACTCCAGCTATGTTATTTACATCACTGGAATTGTGTTCCTTAAGCCAATCTTCCCCTGTAGTGTAGACCTGCCCTAAAACTAGTAAAACTAGAAGCTCTTTGATAGCTCATTAGATTCCTGTCCCAAACCAACTATACTACACTATTCCTTATCTATTGCCTTAAGACAGTCTTCCATCCACATTACAGTGTTATGATCAAGTCATTTTGACATAATATCAAATGCTTTACTAAAATATGAGTATAATATGGATATAAAATAATTGTAATGTAAAAAACTTAATTTACAAAGCTTTTGTGTTTTGTTTCTACTGTCCCTATTTGCTAGCTGCCAAGAGCCACATTTTATAATGAAAATCAAAGGAAATTAAAGGCCTAAGTCACTTAGATCACAAAGATATTTAGGCACATCAAGATATAGGTAAGTGTATAGTAGAATTTTCAAAAGCATCTATGTGAATGTATTATTTTACAGCCAGTACTATATTACTAGAAAATCTGGAATGACTGTGGATCTTCATATTATTGACTTTTTTTATTATGCTTACTTTGCTTAATTATCATTAGATAAACAGAGTCAAGTTTGATGACATGTAAATTATTATTAGCAGCACTGCTAAAAGCTGCTGAACTTATTCAGTAACATATTTCTGATCAAATTACAGTTGGGAAAATTAAAGAGCACCTTACTGTATGAAATACCATTTCAAGTGTCTATAGGCTAGTTAACAGCCATTTGCATGACTGTGTAATTGAGGCCATGACGTTCAGAGACATTAGTCAACAGAGGCCTTAGGACAGGACAGGACAGGACAGGACAGGATGGAGAGAACCAGGAAGAACAACAGGGACCTATGTATGTTGATCAGCCATAGTATATAATCCCTTTTATATTAATTACTATAGTCCTGACTCTTCTCTACTATGAAATCGCTACAGAATGTTCATGTGCTGCCATGAGAATTAGTAGCGCTACTGAATCCCTGCTAAAACATAACATTTCAGTCCAGAACCTCAGCTGGTATAAATTAGTGGAACTCCCTTAAACTCAGTGGAACTATTCTAATTAACACCAGATGAAGATTTGAAACTTCATCTCAGTACAACTATTCTGTGCTTGCCAGCCAATAATGCTATATTTTATATGGGGTCTGAACAAATGTTTGGTCCCAGAAAGTTTAGCCCTATACTCAAGTAGGCTAACATAAAATGTTAAATACTCATAGGTCTCAACTATGTATCCCCTCTGATATTGGGACCCAGAGTGTGTGGTTTGGGTGAATCCCCAAGTTAAAAAAAAGTTTAGAACTATAGCTCTAAATGCATGCCACTAGAATGATAGTTTTCATCAAATATTCTTTGGAGGATGCACCAAATACAATAGCTCAGTTGGGAGGAGGGGGGTTCATATTTACATTTCATTTCAGTCAGCAGATCACTTTCTCACAGGGTGGAGCAGGAAATGGAAGAGAGAGAAAAGGACAATACAGAATGAGACAGTATGTATGTCTGGCAGTGGGAAGTAAGATATGGACAGCAGGCCAAATTTATCCCTAGAGATACAATTATACAAGAGATATATCTCACCGAGAAAAACGTCTCTGTGTCTGAGGCTTCCAGACCATATAGTTTAAACTAGAGCCAAGGCCTACATGATCTAATCTATATAACCATTTTGTCTGTGACCATCACCGTGACTTTTAAGCACTAAATACAAGACTTAAAAAGAGCATTTTTGCTCTGTCAGACTACATCCTCCATTTTTCTCCTGGCTAGGATGTATATTTATGGCTTACTTTTGAGGAAAGTATATTTAACCGTTTCAAGTGCTGATTTGGAGCGGTGGGGTAAAAGCAATGTCAACTCAGATTAATTCTGACATTTTGTTTTCCCTTGTCTACCCATTGTCTCAAAAACCTAAGTTTACAGTAGCAGTTGCACATTAATGACAATGAGGGAAATTCAGCTGTTTTTTGAAGTTTCCTTAGATATTTACTGATCCAGAGTGCCCCTTTTTCATTCTGTGGTTAAGGTGCACCACAACACAAGCCACCAAACTTTTTCTGTCTTTTTCATTATTTCCAACTATTAATATGTAATCACAAAGAAAGTAGAGAGCCTCACACTAAGTCTTTGTAGGACCAGGGCCTTGATTTTTACTCAAGAGTTCCAGAATTTCCCACACAGTGCCTCCTGCCACTAATCCTCATGTCCCACCTGTACCAATCAGGGATGGGGCAAAGAGAAGCACTGATTCACAGGTATGCTCTCTTCTTTGTTGACAGTGTGCACACGAGCATTGTAAGCTGCATGATGCTGATATCCTCAGCGGCTCCCAGTCCCCTGTCAGTCTGAGTCTTCCTAATTCTGCACTCCTTTGTGTATCCCAGTTTCATTTCACAAAACATGTTAAAGTACTTTTTCTTGTTTTAAAAATCATCTAGGTATAGGCCCAAGAACATATGGCAGTTCAGCTCTTTATGGTACCCATGTCAATAAACAAAGTAAGGGACTTCTGACCTTGAAGTCTGGTGGAGCAAGGAGTCTAAGCCACAGTGCAGAGAATTTGTAGCTGCGGGCATTTTCTTTTGTTCTTTATATTTTGCATGGGGGTTTTAAACATCATGATCTGATGAAATCAATAATTTGAATAATTTTGCAGAACCAATGCAGATTTATAT
Source organism: Rafetus swinhoei (assembly GCA_019425775.1). Taxonomy (NCBI): domain Eukaryota; kingdom Metazoa; phylum Chordata; order Testudines; family Trionychidae; genus Rafetus; species Rafetus swinhoei. Next base: position 109,841,173 of record CM033446.1, read on the forward strand.
ATGAAAGTATCCCAAGATTTAATATAGGCTCTTTATTACCAGCAGTCAATTTCAGAAACAGGACATTTAAAAAAAATAGCTATCATGTAAATCAAGACTCAATTAGAAACATTAGTAAAAAGAACCCTGTCAACTTCCATTAGACCTAAAATGAGCAGTTTAATCTCCATTAAGCATGCAATTGTTAATCACTGTTTTTATCAAGATCATAAAAAACAGGGTCTTTAATTTCCCTCAAATAAATTAAAAACTCTCATTGTTAACAAACTACAAGTAGCAATGCCCTTACCAAATGAAAAAAAGGGAAAGGAATTAATTGCTCAGTCACTTCCGGTTCACAAACTGAGGAGAACCACTGGCGGAGACTGAAATAGCTAATCGGTAATTATTGTAATTTTGTCCTGGGTAACAGAATAGCCCCACTCTCTAAAGCTTGCATTGATCTACTTTCAAGATTGGGCCCTAGGGAATGTGTAACAGTGTCAGGAACTTCTGAAATCATTCTTCATAATAGAAATGTATGAAGTAAAACCGGCACCAAACCAATTCCTGTTAAAGAATTAATAGGGGCAGCACAAACCAAATTATAAACCTGTATAATGGAAGCTGCTTCGAGCCAAGGGGTGCAGTAGCACCCCAGATCCTTAATTCCCGTACCTATGCATGCTAGCTGACAATGGTGAAAATGAGTAGGATGCTTCTGCATATCAAAAATGCCTCTCAAAGCTTCCTCCTTTGCAGGGAACAAACTTAGTTCAATCCCAGTGTTACCTATTTTCCAAACAAATTTGGTGGTTTCACAATTTGTTGTTGACAGTTATTTAAATAAGAAATACAAAGTCATGAAAGAGAGGCTACAAGAGGGGAGGACTCCTACAGCACTTTAAGTTTCCTGCATACTTAATTTGTGGGCGTGTTCCTTGTTTTCAGTCTTTGGCACACACTGTGCCTTACATTTTGCATTAATAGGCAGAGAAGTGTGTAGGGGGAGTTGGAGCTTGTGGGCGGGGAAGGGGAGGGACATGAGTATGTGCAGATGAAAGGATACAGAGTCTATTTGGGTTAGGGTGCTACATGTTGGAGCTTCTAAAAGAGTTCAGATGTTTTAGATTTTTCATCTCAGTGCAACTATTCTGCACTTACCAGACAAAAACTGCTGTTTTTATATGCCATTTTCTTCCCCTTTCTCAGAAGTAGGTGCCTAAATCTGTTCTGCAGAGAGGCATCTATCTCTGCTTAGTGATTCATGAACAGGAGCTCGCTGCTTGCAGTCAGCTGCTACAGGATCTTTGAGGAGATGAGTTAAGAGCCTGCCTTACTCCACACAAAATGCCCCAAGGAAGAAGTGGTGATGGCAGCACCTACTTTATAATTTTCAGGACAGTGTTTAGTGTCCCAAAGCTGAACTTGTCAGCAGCTATGTTTTCCAGAACAGATCTTCCAAAAAAACTTCTTCTGAAAGAGAGCACCCACATAGCAAAAGCACATCGAAAAAGCAATCTGCTGAATGGATGCTCTCTCGCATGTAAGTTGTGGTTATTATGGATGGAATGGCCACTCTCTTCCCCATCCATACATGCCTCTTTCCGAAAGAGTTCTTTCGGAAAAAGGCTTCTTCCTCATAGAAAGAGGTGTACTGCTGTTGGAAAAAAACTCCGTTCTTTCGACTTTCTGTTGAAAGAACGCAATTGCAGTGTGGAAATAAGTGTAGTTTTTCTTGAAAAAGAGCCATTTTTCCAGAAAAACTTTGCAGTGTAGACATAGCCTGGGATGTGAGAGACCCAACTTCAATTCCCTGCTCTTTGTGACTAGGAGAATAAAGTGAGTGGGTGCTAGAACCCTGAGTTATGGGATATTCTGATGTTGGGAATCCATCAATCTCTCCTGTTGAATCTCTTCCACTTTGGCTCAATAATGGAGACATGACTGGAACAGTAGGCCTGGACTCAGGGTCTCACACAGGCTGCCTGAATCACTAGGTTACAGAGCTTCACCAGGGTTGTGGATTTCTCACGCTCTCCAGCACAATGATTGTTCCACTGTGGATAAATAATTTTTCTATACAAAATAAAAATTTCAATCTTTTCCTCTCTCTCCTGAAAGCTATTTTCAGTAGCAAAATAGAAAAAGGCAAATGTGGGGAAGAAAGGGAGATAAAGAGGCATACAAAAGTTGAATAAATCAGTTTTGAAACCTGGAAAGTTTTCAGTTTAGGGAGAGTTTATATTACTTTTTTATCTTTTTGTCATAAAAAAATCAGAAAATTCAAAAACATTTTAGTGGAAAATATTGAGAAAAACAAAGTTATTGGATTTTTTCATAACACATACTTACCATTTTTCAAACAGCTCTAGATAGCAAAGTAGGATTGGCTCATGACAGCACAATCTAGCCCTGAGTAAAATAATATCCTGGGTAATTCAACATAGAAAACTTCCCTCAGCACAAAGCTCACTCTGTCATGAATTGTTTCCTATTTTTCTGTAGACAAAAATAAAATCTAATGCAATAAATATACCCACAAACCAAATATTCTTGCTTAAGTTGATGTTGGCCAAGCAATGGCTTTGTTCTGGGTTTTTTGGCGAGGCAAAGTAAGGAGAAGCGGTCTTACATACAGGGCTCCCTCTAATTTTTTCCATCCATATGAGGAAAAATAATTGTTATGTGCACCAAAGCATGTGTGGATGTGCACGATCAGTAAAAACACATGATGTGGGTGCTCTGCTAATCAGCTGGTTGGCATTTGAATGTCTCCTGGGTGGCCACCCAAGTTCTCAGCTTATAGAGAACACAGCTTATGTATATCTCTGGTGAAGACAAACAGCAGCAGAATAGAATGCTCCCATTTGCTTGACCTCATCGGCAAAATAAAAATCCATACAGTGAAAATGAGACTTAATTTTCAGTCTCAATTAATTTTCAGACTCAAGAATCTTTCCATGCTTGAGATTTAGTGGAATGATCAGAAAGACACCTCAGGCACCTTGCCTACCTGCCCTTTAACAGCATCAGCGGAACCAATGGGCTTTGTATAGCTTATGGTGCAATCTGATGAGCAATAGTACAATGTCTCACAAAGTTATAATCAGACTGGATCTCACTAATCTGGGTTATAGCTCAACTGTGAAGGCTCTTTTGAGTAAAATCATTCCTTTATTAATGAGATTCAGCCCAATCTCACAGATAAAAATCATTTTAAAAGATGTCCCTTTGCTGCTATTCAAATGAATGGGAGAAAGCAGTTCGTGTTTTAAGAGCTGTCTTCCTGTCATATCACGATGGATCTCATTAGTGAGGGGAATGATTTTACTGGGAAAATCTTCTACAATAAAAAAATATAACCTATTGTGGATGAGCAAAATCCAAGTCAATTAGGCTAAAAAAAAGGCTTAAATATACCACCTCTTTTCTCCCGTTCATTTTAATAACAAAAAGAACTTTTCTTCTTCTTTATTTAATAAAAATTATTCCCTTTTTAAGTTGAATTGGACTGGCTCTCCACTGTAGAAGTAACAGTTTTTCTTAAAAGAGCTTGCAATGTTAATCTTCTGTTCCACCTAGATTAACCAAATCAAACATGGTTTGAGTGAAAAAAATATAAAAAGCCTAAAAGTATTATATCTATTTCTAAAGCGTTAAAAAAGTACATGAAGGTTTTATAATCCACTGTTTCTTTTAAAGTAACTGGGATACATTTGCCTAGGTAAACCAATAAACTGGTGCTTGGAAATTCAATGAGATGTGGTCAACCACAAGTGACTGAAGTGAAGTCAGTTCAAATAATTTATATGCATGCATTTAAAAAAACCCAACAATGTGCAGAGCCAAACCCTACAATGAGCTCACTCTCAGTGAGCCCCTCTGCTCTTGATAAGTTCAGAGGAGGAACAGGACCATAGACAGTAGGGAAATATTGGTCTCAGACTGTGTATCAAAGGAAGGATTGTTTAGTGGCTAAGGTTCCAATTCTGTTCTTAGCTCTGCCATCTGATCTGTATCCTTGGGCAAATCACTTCACTTCTTCCTGCTTCTGTTTAGCTTTTAACCCTTGTTTTGTCTATTTTTTGCATTAGATTGCATCTAGCTATATTACAATATAAACAATAGCAATGGTAAAATCAAGACTATGGACTCTGCAGACATTCTGGTTTCATTCTCTGCTTATTTTCACATATTGAGACTTTTCTGATCTTTTTTTCTTTTCTTTTTTTTAAAACAGAGAACACCCATTAAGCCCTACATCCAGCCACATATACACATTGCACACACAAACTTGGACTGGAATCAGATCTTTATTTAAATGGCCCTAAATTAATTTAAGTTTCAGTACAACTGAATACCCCGGTGCCTGCAGATTCCTCATGCTCCAGCCCTATAACTTTCTCAGTGATTTGTCTTCTACTCTGGAAGCTGCAAATGGTGATCTACCGAGACTTATGTACATGAGTGTTTACTGCAGTCAGTTCTGTGGAGATTTAAAGTTTATTGAGCACATTTTCATCTAATAGCAACTATTTAATGTAAATACTTGGGTCATTGTCAATATGCTTACAATAACTGCTGATCAGCAAATTATTTAATGTGATTTAAATTTAGTGGGCGCTCGTTGCATAGGATGGAAAAAACACACAAGGTATTTTTTTTCTCACTATCATAGAAGCATGTTGTCAGATTCCTTGGCAAAGTCACAACCTGGCATTCCAGCTCTTTCAGTATTTATATACACTACTAATAGACTTAAAATTGCAAATCATCTCTGTAACATGCCTTGTAGTATTTAAAATTCTATTTATTACATCTCCCTCAGACACAAACATACACACACAAACACATGATCATTTTCTCTCTCTTATAATAATTAGAGATGGCTCAGTCTCTTATTATTCAATTTGGGGTTACATGCTTAACATATAGGAGGAAATCAGCCCAAGTCAAATTTACAGTTCACACAGGGAGGCTGTGCCTTTCTACATGGAAAAGCTGCTCTAAGGACTGATTGCAGCTTTCCCAGATGCAAATACTGTAGGTGTATCCCACTTTAAATATTCAGCTTGCAGCTAGCAGTTAAGCATGTCACATTAGTCTGTGTATAACAATATGATGAGCTGAAATGACAAAATGCCAGTTTACCACCAAAATTCAAAGCAACAGACACTATTTTCATCTGGGGAGAGTAGCTATCAGTTCATATTGTGTCTTTTCCAAATGAAATAATGTGGCAGACTGGCAAAATGGCACATAGCTAAAATATCTGGAATGTCTACTAGTTAGCAAATGGCTCAGGTTTTCTATTATGCTGAACTACTATCAAGCAAATGGTCCATCTTGAATTGGAGGTCTTTACTGAGGGGTGCATTCTGGTTCTCTTTTACCTAGGAAAAGAAGATATTACTCAATGCAAAGTTGGCAGGATCTGTACTTAAAAATATAGGGCTAGCTCTTTTTATTAAAGTTTTTGGAATGGTAAGCACAATGAATTTGGTCCTTTATCTTAGAAAGACCACTAGAGATATTTAATGGTGAAGAAAATTACAATTTTTAAAATCTCAGCTTCTATCCGTTCTATAAAGGAGAACTATTTTGGGTCTTTTTTGCACTTACGTGTAAGACCTCACAAGGTTCATCAAGGCAGAAAAGATACTCTTTAATTAGGTTAATATTTTATTTATGTTACAATCTCCCCCTGGTCATGTCTAACAGAGGTTCTATTTACAATCTTGCCAAATACCAAAGAACCAATCAACAGAACATAAATTTACTTTTCAAAAAGATGTTACTTGGATGAAATTTACATTTGAAAGTCTAAATTTGCATTTCATTCTATCCCCCCAAAATATCTGCTTATTAAAAAAATAGTTTCCAGGAGATTTTTGAAAGTAAAGCAAAACTTTTTTTTAATTTTAGAATGCTTTCAATAATTTTTCTTGTTCTGCATTTTTTTATAGGCCAACTACAGTATGTCCTAATTTTAGTTTTCATGGTATTGCAAAAGATTAGGTTTTCTTTCCCTGAGATATCGGGGGTCATTGTTTATAAATAAGCAATCCCTCCAAATGTCCTTCAACAAACACACACTTTTTAAAAAGCTGAAAACAGCCAAATCTTATACTGAAGATTAGTCATATAAGCAAGCTTTTACCTGCCATACAGAAATTATGATAGAAAAGAGTTGACAGTGAATTTTAGCATTTTTAGGCATCTCTTCCAAGACATAGTTATATTGCACAGAATATTGTGATTTGGTCTGACCCAGCCATCAGAGTGACTGTCAGAGCTTGTGGGATCTGTCCTGTTGATCGTTCTAGCTTACCTTCTAGTTTCTGGTGGCGAAGTTCCAGAAAAAGAGTAAGAAAGTGTCCCAGAGCCAATTTTAGATTTCCAAGAGGAAGGAACTGAAGATGTTCAAATATATCTCTGAAACTATTTGAATGTCCAAATTCATAGGGCTCGATTATACATAGAGTTATTCCAGAACAGTTATTTAGCAATCAGAAAATTCACACATGGAATTCTTCCAGAATAGGTTTTGCATTTTAAATTCACACTGTGACTTAAATCTAAATAAAATTTCAAGTGTAGACAAGCCCATAAAGGCTCCTCTATAGTGTCTGACTGTGTTCATCACTAACTCTAGGGCAAGTGCCACGTACCTATTTATATAAAATAACTCAGATTATGGGGTGTATTACTTTTTGGAAGAGTAGAAATAGCAGGAAACAGAAATAAGAGAAAGTCACTTATTTGTTTTATTAGTACTTTCTTTTAGCTGTAATCAATTCTGAAAAATAAGCCACCATCCCAAACCATCTAGTATTTAAATAATAATATAGATTTCAGGTTTTTTTAAATGAGGTCCAGAAGTCTGCCCATACACTAAAAGCATTCCATTACCTTCAGCAAGTTTCCCATGACTACGCCCACACCTGATAGATTTCAGGAGATATACCTATCTCATAGAACTGGAAGGGACCTTGAGAAGTCATCGAGTCCAGTCCCCTGCCCTTATGGCAGCACCAAATACCATCCACCTCAGACATCTGCGGAAAAAGAAGGGATTTGCAGCATGTCGCCAAGGTTGAAAAAAAATTGGGTTCTGTCAGACCAAAGAGAGGAGCAAGTTCCTATGTCAGGCATCTTCTTGGAGAATTCTTTGCCAGTAACTCTTCACTTGACTTTGAGAAAGCTGCAATGTTTTCCCAAAAGACAACAAGCAGCTGCCACAAACAAACAAACAAACAAACAAACAAACAAACAAACAAAGCTTTCCTGGCTTTATTCTCACAGGACTACAGGAATGGTCACACTTGTACTACCCAAAGACAGATGAAAAAGTATTCACTTCCCTATGGCTGTTACCAGACCCTCCTGGAGCAGCCCACATTCAGGCAAAACCTCTAAATCAAAAACATTTTCTATGCTTTTAGTCCAGCTATATCTTAAGACTTGAAAGTGTCTTTGTCTTGATGCTTCAGTCTTAAATTAAGACTTCCACCAGTCCTGTTCCAGCCCTTGTTCTTCTTACTTCATCAAATGGAGGTGTTCATTAAACCACAGTTACCTGTGAGAATACAGCCAAGGAAGACACAGGAGAACCCTTTATTTTTGTCTGACTTGCTGTAAATGAGCAGGGACCCATGTTTTATTCCTCATCTTCATGGGACTGATGCTTGGAACCTCTGTTAAAGTACACATCACTGGCACAATGTAATATGGGTAAACTTAAATGCCGATAGAAGATGTCTTCATTTCTTTTTTACCTTGAACTTGAAAACACTATTTTCATTCCAGGACACTGCTGTCAAGGTAACTCTATATGTTAAGGCCCATAGCAGCTGATCTGAGCTAATGGTCAATGCCAGGGTCAGAACTGGGAGCCACTCAAAGGGTTAATGGCTGGGTCAATTACTGAATTTAGGGCAAGGAAGCAGGAGCCAGGAACAAAGAACACTAGCTGGAGCCAGAAATGGAAGGGGGCAGGAACTAGCACCAATTATCAAGGTGTGGTAATAGGAGCAAAGAGTAGGAACTAGGCAAGAACTTGGCCTAAGGGATTGGTCAGCAACTGGCCTAGCAAACAACTGCTCAGAGAAGGTGTGGGACTTTATGCTCAGTGCTGTCCAATCAGCACTCTGTTGCTAGTTACCTGACCCATCTTAGTCAGTGACAATGTCCTCTGGGAGAGAGGTATTAGCAGCAGTTGCCTTGACTGACTTTGCCTTTTGACTGACTTTGCAGGAAAGAAAAGTGTAGTGGTGGAGAGGGTAACACTCTTGCTCAGGACCTTTGAGCTTTGTATTCAAGCCCTATAGCACCCAACACTATGTGACAAATCAAATAAAGAAGATATTCAGGCAAATTCTCTGAATATCTCTGGTGTACATCTGGAACAACTCCAAAAATTCAAAGGAAAGGAATTACTATAAATTGATTCAGGAAAGGCTGAAAATGAAATGTAAACCAATGTCAGATGATGCAACAGAGAAGAGTGTGGCTGGTATACAAATTAAGAGCTCATTTATGGTCCTAATTGTGATGTATAACACCCTCGCTTAGCTGAAAGGTCGCTGTCATTTCTGGTCTTGAAGACACATGTCACTCATTTCCAGCCTCTTCTGATGTTTGACAATATGGACCTGCCTGGAGCTGAGAGACACAGTTCACTGAACAAATTTCATTAACAGTTTTCCTCCTACTCCAGTAAGAGGTCACCCCAGCTCTGAAATGTAGGTTTGGCTACAGAAGAGACACTTGTAAGGACTCAAAATTAATGCAATCTTCAAGACTTTTCACAATCAGTTTTCTGTACCGGAAGAATGCTTGAATTGGTGGCAATCTTTGATATGATACTGCATAATCCATATGAGGGAGGTGGACAGTGTATCTGAAAGTTTCTCAATTTTAAGATTAGCAGGAGAGGTCATGCTATTCATGCTATAGTATTAAATTAAATTCTATTCCTTTTTCTTTTCATGCAATTTTAAATCCCATGAACAGTTTAATTGCTAGGTTACTCTGAAGGTTCTGTGCTGCAGTGAAACATCAGTGGTGTACCTCTGAATGCAACATTACCACTTCAAAGTAATATACTTGGTACCCGATGTGAATTTTGCCCCACGTACAGGAATGTTACTCTGGTCAAGTGGTTAATGGAGTCCCAAGATGTCTTTTGTTTAAAGAATAATTACAAAGCACTGTATACAGCCTCAGGCAGTGTGAGTTAGCATAATATATGAGATTATAATTATATTTTTATTAAAGACAGAGTATGAAATTTCACATTGGTTATCATATTCCACTCACTATTAAGTAGAGATGAGCATCAAACAAACCTCGATTTAGGAAAAATTTGGATGTGAATTTTGTGGTTTAAGCCAAGCTCTAGTATTAAATCTAGCTAATTGCACCATTAATGTCTCCTATACAACCTGTGCAGACAGAGATTAAACTGAATTTAAAGTAATGCTGTGGCAATGAATGCTCCTCAGCAGACCTTGCTCCTCTGGCAGGGCAAGGCGTACCTCAAAGAGGCAGCCCAGCCACAATAATGCCAGCCTTTTCACGCTTTTTTTTTTTTTTTATAAAAGGGGTTCTCTTCAATTTTCCTCTAAAGTGTCCTGAAGAAAAGCTTGAGGGGACATGAAATGTTGACAGTCCAGTAGCCATAGGAAAGAAAAGTTCAGCATTACTTGGTGATTTAGGTTTAACTTTAGAGAACAGTTTCAAGACCTGGGCTATTACTCAGAGTAAGCACTGTATAGGTTACAATGCTCCTTGCCATAAGGAGGAGAGAGTCATAGCAGAATAAGCAACCCATATGTTGGGTCCTAATGATGAGGTAAAAGAAACAAGAATTAACAGAGATTATTCAGTCACCACCAGAAGGAGAAATTATTACAAATTTTGAGGCCACATTCCCATATTCTTTCCTCTTATTGCTGAATAGGACAATTCAAGCAGTCAGATGTTAAGATTCAAGCTTAGTGGGGGTAGGACCTATACAGACCTCTTTACTACAGCTATTATAGTGCATTTCACTCCTGACCCATAACACCACTGTGGTTCATGCTGGACTCCTCTCTTTTACAGAGGATAGTGATTCTGACTCACTGTGTGATGTCTTTGTGCCCTTCACATTGGTGACCTAAAACCAGAACGATAAGCCAGTGTCTATTTGCACTTCCCCATCTAGATACCTTTCATAGTGTCAAGATCTTGTATTCTAAGTTAGCATTTTAAGCAGGATTAAACAACATAAAACTGGGTTCAGCAACACCATGTGGATTATAGGATTTGCTCCATAGGGACTCATTAACAATGGAAAGGAACACACAATTATACTATTAGCTTCTGAAGGATTAAAAAATTGCTACCTATGGGGTACCTGATATCTAATGATGGCTAGAGGCAGAAGCTACTAAACTGGGAAGGTAGAGAAGGGGATTTCTAATGGTATTTTTCATTATCTAAACTAAGGGCCAAATCCTGGAGAAATGTCATTGATTTCTAAGAGACACACTGCAGCTCTATGTGTACTCACTTACCTGGCTGGCAGTTCCTCATCTTCTTAGCAAGTAATTATGTTAGTGATCAAGTTTTCAGACAGTGTCTGCATTTTCTAAACAAGATGTTCAGCCATTTTCTTTCTTCACTTACGATTGTATGCAACCCCATAGCTATTAAATATCTTGAAAAAGATTTAATGGGAGCAGAATTAGGCCAAATATACTCAATATTTTATGAGATGACTGAAGTGAGCCTTCCAGGTATTCCTGCTAGTCTAGAGGCAATAGATTTGTCACTCCAAGGGCTTTTAAAAATTGCAAAGGTTGTAACGTGAAACTAAAGAAGGAGAAAATAAGAGATCAAGGACCCTAAATAGAGATCAACTGACATACCAAAAGAAAGGGCATTGTCTTGATTTTGTATCAGGGCATTGTCTCAATTCACTGGCTCTTCATCAGACTGGTGAATAAGGAAATGCATTTTATGGCAATGAATTTGGATCTAAATTGATTTTATCACTTACAATTTTTCATAAAATTATAGAACTGGAAGACACCTTGAGAGGTCTCCTAGTCCAGTCTTCTTCATTCAAGGCAGGACTAAGAATTATCTAGACTGTCTCTGACAGAAGTTTGTCTAACCTGCTCTTAAATCTCCAATGATGGAGATTCCACAACCTCCCTAGGCAATTTATTCCAGTGTTTAATCACCCTGACAGTTAGGAAGTTTTTCCTAATATCCAACCTAAACCTCCCTTGCTGCGATTTAATTTTTATAGATTCTCTGTCATGTGATGGGCTCCTTAGAAACCTAACCAATCATTCTGGGTGGAGCTTACCAAACAGGCCCAAGTTATGTCTGAAGAGAAATCCAAATAATCAAAAATGAGCATCGCCCTTAAGAAAAGGGCATCAAACAAGGACAGTGACCAGTCTGGCTGGTTATATGTATTCCTTCTTTTCCATTGTCATTTTTGTCATTCTTGAATTGATTCTGTTTCACTATGAAATGGATTACACACTGAGCTTATAGATATGAAAGTGGGTTGCTTGTTTTGCTCTCCGCGATCATGCTCCAGTGGCATTAAGTGGTCAATCTGGATTATGTCATATTTAAAAGATGGTGATTAAATACTTATTTTCTTGGCCTTGAGAATTTTCCTTTGGGAAGCATTTACTCACATAGAATTACATTGCTGATGTTACTTTGTAGGTGGTCTGGGTGGCTGACAAGAAAACAAGACCACCACACACAAAAAATCTTGTCTACAGAGCAAGCACTGTTTCTTAATGAGGACATGTATACAAACAGAATGCAGAGAACTAGTAGCAGAAATTGGACACTTTAATTCTCACAGAAGTTTTCTCTTTCAGTTTTAAATAATTTTGCTAAGACCCAGTAACCAACACAAGTTGACACACACTCACAAGGCAAAGCCTGAGTTCTGCATTTTACCTAGTACAGTAATGGGGTTCACATGAGAGAAAGGAGGCTGTATTTTGGGGTACTATGCAAAAACACTTGGGAGAGCCACAGATAGAACAAAATTTGGAAAAAAAAAAACCCCACAGATAGAAGGAAAACTGCAAAGGAAATAGGAAGTTGTTATTACAAGTCAAGCAGCTCTCAGGAAAAGAGCTAAAGTGTCCTGACGATAAAAAAATGATGCTACTTTTATTAAAAAAGCAGCATCTGTGATCTTAAAGAAACGTCTATTAGTAACATGCTTGTGTGCACACATCTCACACTTCTTGCTTTGATGCTCAATATATCCTATGCTGTAGCAAGAGGACAGGAAGCTGCTGGATTATTTCAGTGGCCAGCAGTGGCTTGGAGGCGTGTGTTAGCTGCCTTTCTACACTGTGTGGGCAGGATGGGACAAGCTGCTTCTAGCCATAAGGGAGTGGGGGGTCCGGAGGGAAGAGATGACTTCTGGAAAAACACAGGCCATGTCATCCCGACTCCCACCCCAACCCTCTTCATCTGGAAGCAGCTCCCATCCTTTCCCTCCCACACAGTGCTGAAAGGCTGCTGCTGGCCACGTTCTGGTGTGAACCCTGACAGAAATCTGGGGAGGAGGGTTGTGACCCTGCATGCCCCCCACATGTTGCCTTGAGAGGATGTGGCATAAAGTACCAGGAGAGGTGGTCCATCCCAGGGCCCAGCCAGGGATGGAGGGTGGAGAGCACTGGGTATGGAGGGCTAGGTGAGGTATGTCAGTCACCCCCATCCCCACGTGAGATGTATACAGGAATGTGTGTGGCACTCTCCCCATGGAAACCTTAAAGACAAGAAGGTAAATAAAAAGACTTCAGCTACACAATATTTCTTTTTAGCAGAGGCTCAGTCAACTAGATGTTAATATGAACATTTGTACGGCATAGTTCTGATTAATATTGAACCTGCTTGAGTATGAGTAATTTTTACCATGTGGCCCATATTCAACATAGGGAAATATGGTCACCTATGCAGTGAGGAAAAGTGTTTAAAATACCTTAATAATAGCTTTTCCTCACAAATAAGTTTTAGCTCAAAGCAGAGCCAGCCAGGACTGAATTAGAAGAGGAGTTGCAGGCACACTGGTAGAACTAACCAAGGCTGTTTTCAACCCCCTACTGTACCTACTCTATGTATGGCTTAAGTCATATTCAGGAGCACAGCATTCACTGACAGCAATTCTGTGATTAATGGTTTGGGTTTGTACTATAGATTGCAATTTTGGCCCCCTTCACCCTCTTACCTGTGTAAAGGTGGATATCATTCATTGGTCCTTGAGCTTTTAGAAAGGTTTTAAGGCTATAACTGCAGTGCTTTTGGGTGGAAGGTGATTCCCCCATTCTCCCGGCTCATACTGTCATAAGTCACTGAACTATATGTTTTAGAACTGCATTATGTTTGTGTTTGGGGGTAAAAACTTGGGATCACATGACTAGAGAGCAATTAGACTTTATTGCCAATGGTAAGTTGAAGCTGTGCCAAAAATCTCTCTATATTATTTTCCTATGCTACATAGAGAACATACAGCTAAGGAGGGTTAAAATAACCTCTCTGAACATAAAGATTCCAGTAGCCGGGGGTTGTTGCACCTTCCTTAGCAGTGAAGGTGTTAATCAGTGTATCCCAACTCATCTGCATCTAAGAAGCCTTGCAATTAAAATTAGCACTTTTATGCCTGGTCCCCAGCTTGCTGCTATTCAAAGCCCCTATCTGCAAACACTGGGGATGTAAAAGGCCTTTTGAAAGTAAATAATTGAAAAAATTAGAAGGAGTTTTGAAGATGGCAGATCTTCCCTTTAAGACCTGTGCAGGAGCCCTCTCCTTCTGTCCAACTACAAATTACCCCCATATGGTTGTGTCCATTGTCTCAATGTAATTTATTCATTATGCAGGGCACCAAATCCCAAATGGTGAAAGCACAGCCACAAAACAATGAAACAGGCTTCCAAAGCTTGTAAATGTCCAATCCATGAGAACCTAATGAACTATAACATGTATTACTTTATAAGGCATTCAAATTAAAAGAAGAAACACTCATTGCAATATCAATATACTTATTCTAATTCTAATCAAATGAAACATTCATCAGCCTCCTAAAATATAGCAATAAAAGACAGTTGGGGAGAGAATATGATCATACCAAAATTTCTTTAAGAGTATTTCCACAATGACCACCTGTCCGTATTTACCCCAGGTTTTCCTTTCCATAGGCTCTTTGCTGAGATACCAAAGGCTTTTTCCAGAAACAGTGATACAGGAAGAGGAAAAATCAAGCTTCAGAATATGTGACAGCAAATACGGTAAGTGCAGTTATGCTCTTTACAAGCAATTTGTTGATTAATTTGGCCAAATTCAGTATCCTTCTCTTTCAGGACAAAGGCAAATGCCTACCTACTATCTGTTCACCCTCTCCCATTCCCCATGGCTCTTATTTTACTTTGTTCCTCCCATCTGTTTGTCAGAGACTCCTGGATTCAATTCTGCCACAACAAAGAAACCCCACACTGGATAACCTTGGAAACTCCCTGCCCTTCCCCAGTAGCCAATATACAGATCATCTTCTGGAGAGAGCTGATTTTAATGAAGAGTTGGCAAGGACATCATTACCCCTCCTCAAGATGAGGGCAAGGATCCAGGATTTTTGAAATTGAGAGTCCTGTTTGACAGAGCACTGTGTTGGTTTTCTTGTCTACTGGGATAGAGAGTAAGGCATGTTTCCCCACCCCAACCCCCACGGAGACATCCTTACTTTAAATGACATAAATTTCACTCAATGCTTCTCTGAATTATTGTTAAAAAAATAAAAAACAGCTTGTTTTACTATTTTTGTACTTTAAATCCTCTTAATCCACTTTATATTGGCTTGGATTGCCTTTCCTGACAGAAAAGGTGCCAACAAGATGGCTCATTCTTGTCTCAGCCAGCCACACATATTAGCAATTCTCACAGCAGTTGCCAAGTCTAGCTCCATGTCCTCCTCTTCCTAGAGTGGCTATAGTTTTCTTTTTCTACAGTAGTTGACAAAAGTGTCTGCTGCATTTTCTGCTGTTCCTGTTCTCTGGTGATAGCAGTTAGTGTCAACTTTGCTATCTCCTAATTTCTTCTTCTGTACTTGGCTTTGTCCCATCAGAGCTTTTTGAGTTAAAGAAATAGGACAGGGTTTTCCCCTATTTTTGTTTGTAATTCTGCACTGGTTTTTTTCCCTATTCATCAATGTTTAGACCAGGAGACTAGGAGTCTGAACTCCTGGATTCTATACCCACCTCTGCCACTTTGTGTCATTGTGCAAAGTTCTTTTCTGTCATTGTGTCACAATTTATCTGTCTGTGAAATGGGGACAGTATTACTTTTCTCACTCTGGGCTGAGTTATCTGAGGGTTATTGTGATATGAATGAATGATTCAAAATATTTTTCACATCTGTGGACATTTCCTGCAAAAATCTCAGAGAATTAGTATAGTGAACAATAGTACATTTATTAGTGCTTTGCTCCCTTACAGAACTGATTCTCTATTCTCTAGTAGATTCTCTGGAAGTTGAAGTCTTTTAAACCATGATTTGAGAACTTCAGTAATCACCCAAAGTTTGGATCTATTACAGGAGTGGATGGATGAGGTTCTATAGTTTGCAATGTGCAGCAGTTCAGACTAGATGATCATGATGGTCTATGAGATTATACTTCTAAGTAATGAAAGGAGAAAGGCTGCACATGGTGGTCTCTTGCAGTCTATTCCATGTGCACACCTAGGGACAAGGGTGGTTTTATGTTTAAGATATAAAACAGGGAGTCAGGTGATCTGAATTCTATTCCTGCCTCTGCCACCAACACTTTCCTTTGTGAAACTTCAGGCATGTCTTGCTTTCCCTACCTATAAAATGGAACTAACACCTCGTTAACTCACAGGAAACCCATGTATATTCATTAATAGTAATATAAAGTGTTTTGCAGACCTTAGATGAGCACTGAGATGGTGGATGCTCAATACTTCCTTAAAAAACTACTCATTCTACTGCACAGCCTTCCCTGCTTCTGGTCCTAGACTGCCCCTCTCTCTGTCTGTCTCTCTTTCTCTCCCACAATGTCCCAGGTTGACAGTTAAATCAGTGCCAGCACTCCTAGGGAGACACACACCACCGTCACAAGGTATGTAGAGTGGACATGCAAAAGCAATTTAGTTACTGCAGTGGCTGTACATTTATGTAACTTAGGTCAACTTAATTTTATAGTATAGTGACTGGCCCTGAGTTCATAAAAATCAAATTGCAGTTCATACATTCATACAGGCATATTCTCTATTGTCTAACTTGAAGCACATAATTAGTCAGATAGAAGGACTTAAAATTTCATGTGTGGCTAAGGACCTTGCTTAAACAGGGCCCTTGAGGTCTCAATTTTTTTTCCTTAAAAAAAATCAAGTTAAAGAGTGAAAGTTAAAATCAACCATTTAAAAATGCCCTTTAAAACATTGAAATAGCCTTCTAAACAGTCTGTTTAATCACTTTGTCGATTCAGATACCAGTAAAATATTTGCTTTGGAATAAATGTCTCTTACTAACATCCTGCTCAGTATCATGCTGTTCCTGTGGACTCAGAACAAAAAGCCTAAGGGCTCTTATTCAGGGATACTGCAAGAGCTGTGTTTGTAATTTATAACTCTAGACAGGGTAACAAATTCTATTATACAAATATTTGAAGCTAACACAAGAAGAGGAATACTTTAAAATAACCCTTTGCTCAGAAGCTGCACTTGCAGCACTTTTCACTTACTTTTCATTATTTCACGACAGGGGAACAGTTTCAAGGAATTATGATGTTAAATAATATATTAAAAATTAGTCTTAGAATCTTCCCCTACCCCAATAAATAACATTTAACATTTGTCTTTGTGGTGGAAATGTGTAGCAGACAACTTAAGGGGTTCTTTTCTTTTCCTTCAAGGAGGTATGAAAGTATTAGCAAATGTTCAAATCTCCACCACTCAAAATATTATGGTTCAGGTTCTGAACCACAGTAGATAGGTCACTGCTCCATCACAACTACTTTATATCATTATGGGCTTTAGGACAGAATAGCCTCTGAGCAATCAGGGAAGCCTGGTTAAAAGACAGGAGGGAAACCTGAAAAGTGTAATTATGGAACACATAACCCTTGACACTTCTTTCAATCAGATTCAACTTAGTTTTGAATAGCGCCATAACACCAGCACAACGATACCACTCCCTTCTATTGTACGCCCTGTCACTTTGATGAGCTCAGTGATGTTCATCCACTAGAACTGAATCCATCCAACTTGCACTCTGACTTCCAAAGGCTGTGCCTGTTTCACTATGGATCTGGTGCTGAGAACTCAGTGCCAGTAGCCTTAATACACCAAAATTTGTTTTTTTTTTTTTATAGTTATTAGTGTTCTTTAGGCAATCTGGGAATTTACCCCCCCCCCTTTTTTTGGGGGGGGGGGGAGAAAATGTTAGCCTCTGTCTAATTGGCTGAAAGAATGTGAGTAATTCAACTCCAGTTAATTGGATATGGGCTCAAATTAAAAAGAGTGAATAATTATCCTAGAATCTTTGTACTGAAGTTCACTGGCCTTATCTATATGTTAAATGAAAGCCCTCATACACATATGCCATGAGTCTTACTGACATTAAGCCAACTACATTGTATCAGAAATTACATCTACATGCAGAGAACATGGGCATCTTACTATTATTATTTTATTTACAGATGGTCAGAGAACAGGATATATGGTTTGCAAAAATGTCATGAAAAATTTGTCCCATTTTTGGTGGAAATTTCAAAGTTAGAATAATGTCCCAAATATCTCTTATTCATTCATTCATTCATTCATAGAAAGATCCTCAAAAGTGCTGTGTGTGCTTTCCTAGTATTCACTGCTCTAAAAAGCTTAAAAGTTAAACTCATTTTTGCTTTTTTATCTATGAAAAATTCTGGAGTTTTTAATTGGACTTGACACTGATTTCAGTAGGATTTATATCTTAGTAAAACATGAGTAACAAATGATTAAGGATCATAGCAGCTGGCCCAACACATCACTAATCAGGAATAATAATGGATAATATTTACTGATTAAATGACTAATCACAATGATTTTATCTTTATGTTGGTATTATTATTTGTATTGCAGTAGTGTCTATGCTCCCAGTCCCATTGTACTAGGCACTGTCCAAACACCTAATAAACAGACATATCCTATTCTAAAGAGTATTTTTCTATACTAATAACCAAAGGCCCCATTTGTTTGTTATATTCCTATGCTGGCTATATGGGTATCATCCTCAGACAGTGATTCTGAGAATCAACAATTGCCATCCATTACACTTCACACACACGCTCTATCTCTTCATAGTCATATGTCATAGAAAGGGAATCCCAGAGAAAAAGCTGGAGCAGAGAAAAGAAAGCATTTCATTATATCAATAACCAATGGGGTGCACAGTACAGTGCACATATAACGGTAATACATTTATGGTGTCAGAAGCCAAGGACACTTTAAAAACTTAAAGCTTTTTCAAATAAACATATTGGTTTAAATACAAGCAAATATTCCTAACTCAGCAGGTAGTTGGTAAATAAATCACACTAACACTTCACATAAATACACATGTCAAAGCATTTAACTGGTAATAAAAAAAATCTCTTAAGGAATGCAGTTGGGATAGGGAAGTGTCAGTAATTTGCACATCTTCCATTTCCACCCCATTAATTTCAGTTTTTGACAGGGGTGGAGTTGGGGAATGGGGTGGAGGGTACGGAGGAGGAATCCAGTATAAATTTTTCTCTTCTTCCAGTTCCATGTGAATAAACAAAGGAAGGAAGGGAGTCCCTGCCTGTCCGCCAGACATGCTAGGTGCTAGTGAATATTAACAGTGGCAGCCCGTCAATACAGGCAAACTAGGCGGTCACCTAGGGTGCCAAGATAAATGGCCGTTGAGGGCTTTGGAGGCGGGGGCGCCGATCGCGCGTTTCACCTAGGGTACCAGTTGCTGACAGCTCGTCTAGGGCCGCTCCTGAATATTAGATACTAGATGCCTGTTGGTATGTGATGCTTTACCAGGTCCTGGGAAATCCAGGAGGAGTGGAGTGATGGAGACCCCTAACCACTGCAAAATTGATTTTGGACTTAGGACTAAGGATGGAAAAGCTTCACAAAAACATATGTAAAGTTTGCAGAATGGTCTTTCTCTTTCACGTCTACCAGCTCTACATTTTTTCTCTCAGTCCATTCATCTTTTCATTCCTCTTCTCAATCAGCAGACCTACAACCAGTTCCTTCTCTTTGTCTGCATCCTTATGTCTCTATACAAAGGAGCATGTTAAGCGCTGGTAGTTAAAGTGGATAGTTGGATTTAGCCTAGTCTCTCCTTGGTTCTGATTAGATCTTCCCTGTGTCAGAAGCATTACATGAAATGACATTGGAAAGCCCCAGAATTCATGAGATTTAAAGATAGAAGCTGACCCTGCAGAGATAACAGACCTATTGATCCTACAAGTCAGAAAGCATTGTACTGGAGGCAACTGGAAGACAGAAGATTCTACTGTATTCTAATCAATCTTTTTCTTATACCACTCTCATCACCACTGTATCTGAGCAGCTTTCTGAAGTTCATTAGGTAACAAAACAGATATCTGTAACATAGTTTGTTCTTTCATCCTCTTGCTATGGGGAAAAATTATGTGACTAATGCAATGTTTGTTTTGGTAAGCGTTGTACTCAGTTCATTTTACCACCCATGTATTGTTATGTTATGTATTAGTGGTATGATGTTTCATATATAATCAATGTGTACCAGATAGATGTAGATTGTAGGATTACAGAAGTACTGGGCTGTAGATATTTAGGAGTGATGATGGATGAAACACAAGGCGTACAGGCTGAGACTATGAATTGCAATATACAACAATATACTGTCCAAGCTCATGAGATCACTTGGTTGTAACATCTTTGAATGTCTGTCATGACCATCGAGTCTACACAGTCTACTGCTATAGGTGAGTGGTATTTATGGCAAAGAAATGCACTTTGTATTTGGAGTGAAAGTTGTGAGGTTTGTGAATTAAGCTACTCAACTTCAGCTACATCAATTGCGTAGCTGAAGTTGAAGAAGCTTAACTTGGCTTTTGGCTCTGTCTACACAGCAGGAAGTTAAAGAAAGAACACTCTTCCTTCAACTTTCCTTACTCCTTGTGAAATGAGGGTTACAGGAGTCAGAGTAAGAAGTCCTCCAGCTCGCCATTATTTTAAAATAATGGCTTGCTGTGAAGACACGCTCTTTGTTGTTTTGGAATAATGTCAGTTATTTCAAAATAATGCTGCTGTGTAGACATAGCATTAGAGACTAACAGATTTATTAGGGCATAAGCTTTTGTGGATAAAACCCACTTCATTAGATGAATTGGAATTGAAGTTACAGAGGCAGGGGTCTACATATTGTGTTAATGAGGCTAATCGAGTTAGGGTGGAAGTGGCTCATTCACAGCATTTGGTGTGAAGATGTGAATATCAAAAGAGTGGAAATTGCCTCTGTAGTGTGTTAAACAGTTAAGATCCTTATTCAGTCCTAAATTGATTGTATTGAATTTGCAAATGATGTCCAGTTCAGCTGCCTTCCTTTGTAATCAGGTTTCAAAATCCTTTTGTAGAAGGTTGGCTACTTTCAAATCCATTATTGAGTGTCCATGGAGCTCTATCCAAGAGCAATCACATTTAAAAGAAAAAAATTGGCACTGGTATTAGAGCTGAAGATCAGTTTCATTCTTATTGTTGCACAGCTGACTTTCATGTTCCAGTTTATAAGCTCCATATGTATTTGACCTTTTGGGCTTTTTATGAAAAGAAGTATTAAAATAAAAACAAGTGGCTGAAGGCATTTAGTGATAATCAGGATGGCAGGGTTTAATGCAATGTTTAATTGATATTTTAAAATCAATGTACAGGTTGAATCACTGTAAACTGGTACTCTCTGGCAACTGTAAACTGGTACTCTCTGGCAACCTCCATAGTTCAGCAAGACCATGTATGTTCCTGGACCCGAGAGTCCCAGAGGAGGGCCAGAGGCAGGAGCCCAGTGGGAACTGGCAGCCCAACCAGGCTGGCTTCAGGAGGGCCAGTGGCTGGGAGTCCTGCCATGGGAGTCTGGCTGAGCCAGCAGCAGGGCAGCTGGAGTACCAGCAAGCTCTGGAGGGGCAGTGGGCTGCCATGATGGGGCCAGGAGCTCTGGCGACAGGGCACCAGGCTGCTGCGGTGGGGCTGGTGAGGTTGGGAGCCTGCGGAGCCAGCAGGGCAGCAGAGCCAGCAGCAAGGGAGCCAGTAGGCCTGCTGTGGCTATGAGCCTAGCTGTACCAATGTCGGGGGAGTTGAGTCAGCCTGGAGGCTGGTAGCCAGGCTAGGAGTGGAGCCAGCTAAAGATCTGATGGCAGAGGACCAGAAATTATCTCCCCTGGCCCAGCAAAATCCCTCTTTCAGGACCAGTCAGGTCCCAAGGGTGCTGGATCAGGGAGGTCCAACCTGTATTCACAAAAGTTATAACTTGTATCGTTTTTATTTTGGACTCAGCTCCCAAGCTTGGTATCTGAGATATGACACTGGGGAAATCATTATGGTGATGCTCAGTCTTCCAGAAGCATGAAGCAAATAGTCAATACAGTTTCTGCAGAAGCTAACTTTATATTTTTAATGATGTCATCAGCATACCTACCATCTATGTTGAAGATCTTATTAATTTTCAGTTCCATTCTGTTGCCTGATTCTTCTGTCCACTTATAAGGGTGTAAATCAAGAATTAATCATTATGTTCAATGGAGCTATATTGGTGGAGCTGAGAGAAGAATTGGACCCAAAGACAGATTAGCATTTAGGAAGGAAAGATATTAATGGAATAAGTCTCTTTTTCTCTGAGAGTAAATAATAGCTACAGCCTATTATTAGATGCATAAGCTCAGCATCAGAAGAAGTGGGCAAAAATAAATCCCCGATAGGTTAAGAAACAAATAATAATACAAAATCATATAAAAACAGGATATACTTCCTTGTTCTGAGTATTTTTTATCATTTTGTGCTTATATTATGAAACCAATTGTTGATATTAAGAGGATAAGTGAACCAAACCATGAGTAACGTTTAGTATAGAGTACATCAAATGTCAGAGAGGCATGTGGCAGAGATATTATAGAGACAGAGTTCAGCATTCAATGCAGAAGATGCTGACCCAACAGAGAAAGAACTATACATCCGGTTGCTGTTGATCATTTTTCACAAATCCCCAGTTGTTCAATTTGATGTGCTGCTCTAAAATGTTAGTGGGTTTTGTTTGTTTTTCCAATCTTTTTTTTGTTGTTGTTGTTGCTACCAACCAATAAAAGAACACCATGATATTATAGTTTTGTTTGAAAACATATTTATATTTGTTTTCCCTATAAAACGAGATAATAATGTTATGTTCCAATAATATTAAGTTGCAATGTTATTTGCAAGATTGCAGAGCTTTTAATTTTCTGATTATTTCCACAGTGGGAGTTTCAGCTCAATTTCTACCAAGACACTTCTATCTGTTTTGGTTATTTTTTTTTATTACAGCTCGAAGCAACAATAATTGCCTTTAGTGTATGAAAACATGACTGAAGAGACAATTGTCGTCCCTAAAGACTAAAATCATCAGCATGCATTTTTGATGTAAAATTTTTGTAAATTAATTGCAGGGTCCTATAAATATTATATTTACTAAAATAGTGTTGACTGCCGCCTTCAAAGAAACAATCTGAAGGAAAAAAGTAGACTTCAGACGCAGTATATTTCTTGAGGCTCATGGTGAAAACAGGAAATAAAGTATTAGCATTCTATTCCTCTAATTTAACATTCAACTACTTTTTTCTTCCAAACTTTTTGTTTTTAACTAAGCAATACACAGAAAAGTCAATAAAAAACTCAGCAATCAGCATCCTCTTATTAAAGTGCTTTTTCAGTTCTACACTGGTTTGGAAGGACCAGAGCTAAACAAAAATTAGATTTTCAATGTCCTGCAAGATGTCAATATTTTGGCATTTGTTTGCATACCAAATTAAGATGAAAAATCAAACTATCTAAACCTTTTTTTATATTTGGAAGTATCAACATTAAATGTTTTGTGGTTTCCAAACTGAAATAGCTTGCCTTTTTGATCTGAAATACTCCTGTTGCACACCATGGTAGCCAAGTCACAGGGAGAGACTAGAACAGAAGATGTACTCCAGATGGGAAGCAGGACCCCATAGAGAGTGAGAGGAACAAGGGACCTAGAACTACAACTCCCATGAGGCAAAACAGTGGCTCAGGTGGATGCAGACATTACTCAACTTAATGCAAAATGATACGTTTTGTTTCAATTTTCCTGATGGAAAATTCTGACTAAAGCAATGTGCTTCTGCAGAAAATTTTGATTTTGATAAAACACCATTTTCTGACTGGACAGTATTTCATTAAAAAAATGTAGACCAGGCCTAATTAGGACCCAGTTTTATAAATGCTGGGTACCCTCAGCTGACATTGACTTGCATAGGATATGAGAGCCACTGCTATGCTCAGAAGAGGTATGAAATATGTCATTAATTCCCAAAGCTGGACTTGACTACATAATTAAAAATACATTGGATAAACAAATTAACCATCCAGAGGCATGTCTGGTGGAGATGGGCTCTGCAAGAGTTCTGCACTGAAAATGGTACTCTTCCGTTTCAGCTCTTTGCTGTCCTATATCAGGGATTTTCAACTGCATTTGAACGTACTACAGCAAAATAACTACTCAGCAGTCCTCTGTGATAAGTGGGATATATTTGATAATCACCGAGGGTGCGTCTACACAGCAGAGCTTAACTTGAAATTAGCAACTCAAATTGAGCTATGTCAATTGCATAGCTTATTTCGAAATTGGGAGTGACTACATAGCACTTTTTTCGAAATAGAGCACTCTTCCTCCAACTTCCCTTACTCCTCATACAGTGATGGTTACAGGAGTCGGAGTAAGAAGTCCTCCAGCTTGACAGTATTTCAACATTATTTTGAAATAATTGCCTGCTGTGTAGACACGGACTTAGGCTACATCTAGACTGCAGGCTACTTTCAGAAGAAGCTTTTCCAGAAGAGAACTTCTGAAAAAGCTTCTTCTGAAAGAGAGTGTCCACACTGCCAAAGCGCATCAAAAAAGTAATCTGCTTTTTTGAAAGATAGCATCCACACTGAATGGACACTATCTCTCATGTAAGCTGTGATTACTTTGGACGGAGTGGCCATCAGGGCACCTGTGCTTTTTCCTCTTTCCTCTTCTTTCAAAAGAACTCCCTCTTCCCCATTCACACACACTTTTTTCAGAAAGAGTTCTTTCGGAAAAAGGCTTCTTCCTCGTAGAAAGAGGTTTACCAATGTTGGAAAAAACCCTCTGTTCTTTCAACTTTTTTTTCGAAAGAACATGACTGCAGTGTGGATGTAACTCAAATTTTTTCAGAAAAATGGCTGCTTTACCGAAAAAACTCTGTAATAGACATAGTCTAAGTTATTTCGAAATAATGTTGCAATGTAGACAGACCAGCTATGTCTAGACTACATCCCTCTGTCAGCAGAGGGGATGTAAATGAAGCACTTCGAAAGTGCAAATGAAGCGGGGATTTAAATATCCCACGCTTCATTTGCATAATCACGTAATGGCACTCTTTCGAAAAAGCGCTATTTTGAAATTGAAACCGCAGTCTAGACACGGTTCTTTCGAAAACCATTTTTTGAGGTTTACAGGATCTTTTGAAAAAGTGCCCCATTTTCGAAAGAACCGCGTCTAGACTGTGGTTTCAATTTCGAAATAGCGCTTTTTCGAAAGAGCGCCATTACATGATTATGCAACTGAAGCACGGGATATTTAAATCCCCACTTCATTTGCACTTTTTGAAGTGCTTCATTTACATCCTTCTTCCGACAGAGGGATGTAGTCTAGACACACCCACCCTGCATGGAGTTCAGCATCTAAGCTGCTTCATAAATAGAAGGAAAACAAAGTATTCCCAACTTCCAGCTCCTCCTCCTCATCATGCATGTATGCAGTATTTGCCATCCAGGCAGCTCTGCTTAGGGATCATATCAGCCTGTCCCCCCAGTTCTAACAATTTTCATTGGCTACCCCCACCAGGACATGGAAGAAACAGGAAAAAGTGGAAGGAAGGACAGGGAAATTAACAGGAGAAAGCAGATGAAGCAGGAAGAGGCAACATCGTCTCTGGGACAGGGAAATACTCATCTCTGAAATGGAATGCTAAGTGATGAAAGAAGGAAGGAAGGGAAATAATGTACATTCTCTATCCCTTGTTACAAATGTGTGTGTATTTGTGTGGGGGGGGAGAAATCTAGATGTTCATTTCCTGCAATAAGAACAAGCAATAGCATCCTATTTTCAGTGATATCAGCATGTGATGGTAAACAGTATCCATGGTAAATCATCCTACAAATAAATAAAGGCCGCTGGGAATTTTGGCCCAGCACAAAGTATTTGTTCCCTCAGAGCTGCTTCTTGCTGCCTTTTTGAAGTCATATGACCAAGGGTGTCTCCTGTGACCTATATCTTGCACATTCCAAATACTGACATCCTCAAAGGTTCACAAATTATTAGGCAAGCTCCCCAAACTCATGAGACTGACAGGAGATTTTGTAGGCAAATCATAAATATTAGGTTTGTTCAAGTTGCCTGTGGTCTTTTGAGCCTGTAAGGTATGCTCTGGTCACATTTGCAAGCTTTTCTCTCTGGCCAGGAGGGCTAGACAATTACTTTTTTTCATTTTACATCAAAGCTGAGTTTCTTCTATTGTCCCATGAGTCCAGGAGCTAGGGCTTCAGCTATCACAAGGCTCATAATAAATTTGTGAGCTAGCAACCCTGCATTTGCTAGGGTGTCTCTAGGCTTTTTGTAGAGTCCATGCCCCCAAAAATTCTGCAAGAAAAGCATCAGTATGAGTACTGCCTTACCTCCAGACTGTGTGGATACTGTCTGGGTGGTCCCATTTTCCTTCTAGAGCAGTGGGAATAAATTGTACTCTTGAGGCTGGGTGTTCAGGTAGGACAAATAGGCACAGTTCCTCTGAAATCAATGGACCCATACTAATTTATTTCAGATGAGGTTTTGTTCCTTAGTTTTATGAGGCAGCAAAGTGAATGGATACCAATTGGCTTCCAGACAAGTTTTGTTGCCAGAAATAGATATTTTGCCAAAAAAATCTGACACCCTGTTTGAAAGGATTAAGGGGCTGATCCCACAATCATCCATGCTTAGAACTGGAACTGTCAGAAACCCCTATTCAGCAAATTATTGAATCAAGTGCTTAACTTTTGCTATCAGGAAAGTTTTAAGCACATGTACAAAGCACATGTACAAAGAAAAAACAGTTTCTTGCCATTTCAACCAGAAAGGACACTGTCTCAATGACCTAATCACATGCATCCTACTCCAGAAGACTTTCAAATCTGCACTTGAAAGGGAATCCTCTGAACTGGCATTCATGCTAAAATTCGACACTCTCCGCGGGGCTGAACAAAGACCCCAACTACCTTACCCATTACAAAGATAGCTTCCCAATTATCACCTCTAATACCATTAGCTCACAGACATCTACCTTTCCCCACCTCTAATATCATTAACTCACAGACATTTACCTTCCTTCCCCATCCCCTTCTGTTCTGAAATGTGATTTGTCCTTTTCATATGTGTTCATTTTTTTTTTAATTGTATCCTTTGGTATATATGGTTGTGACTATTTTCTTCCACTGTTTGATCTGAGGAACTGGGTCTGGCCCACGAAAGCTCATCACCTAATAAACCATCTTGTTAGTCTTTACAGTGCTACATAGTCCTGTATTTTATTGACTTCACTGGGAGTTAAGCAGGTATTTCACTGCATTGCTGAATAGGAATGGATTGAAGCAGGTGAATCAGGATAAAGTAGCAGCCTGAGAATTGTAATTGTTTATACCCACGTTTTAGACTTTAAAGAAAAGTTTTAGTATTTGGTTTTGTCTAGTTTTGAAATAATCTTCAAGTTACACAAATGAATAAATAATCCTGTGCACTCCTACATACTTTCTAGATGAAGATCTCAAAGTGGCTTATACATATTAATGGTTTAACCATCACAACAGTCTTTGGAGTTCTCAAGAATTACTTTATAACAACTATGACAAGCACCCGCCTTTGGGGTTGAGCAAAGCAGCTGTGTACCAGTGCACAGAAACATTGCACAACTATTTGGAACAAGTGGTAAAAATAATATTAAACAGGAACATGAATAATAATTGGACTAAAGATTATTGTACATTTCCTTTCTGCATTCATGTTTTGGTATATAAAATACCTGAACATGAAGAGTCAAGCAATAGTTTATCCTCCCACAAAGTAATTAAGAGAAAACATTTGTATTTAATTTAGAACAGGGGCTAATGTGCCATTGTAATCTTTGATGGTTGCTCTTCACAAGAAAGCTATAGTAGAGAGAGCCTTTGCCATAATTATTGCTAATTATTCTAATGCATTTCATTTTATTTTGGTGGGTTTAGTTTATAGAAACAGGTAGCATCAGTTTACATCCAGTTTTAAAAGAGATACACCCCCAGTTTTCCTCTGATAAACTTCATAATACAGCTAGAAATGTCAGCAATATTTAGACAAAATGCTTGTGAAAACATAAAATGGAAACAATATATCTTTTTATAATAGAATCAGTTTGTCTGATTATCTCAAACAATGTGCATTTCCAACTGCCCAGGAGGATCATTAGAGCTTATGAAAATCAAACTCTATTTTTTCTGCTTCATACAATATTGGACAACAATATTGTCTCTAGATTCATTATATATTGTCTGGCTTTATAAATATGTTAGACTTCATTATGCTACACTGAACTTGGAGTACGGAATGCATTTAAAAATACAAATAACAAAAGAAAAAACAGGCTTGTTTTGCAACAAACTATTGTGCACAAATAGTTGGATGTATATCCTCTTTAGTGGATAGAATATTAGACTGGGAATCTAGAGACTTTGGTTTAATCCCTGCTTTGGTCACAAATTTCCTATGTGACCTTAGGAAAATCACTTCTACTCTGTGTATTACTGGGTCTATTTAATTCCTTAAATATATGGCGATCACATCACAGTAGATATCCCCACTATGTGCATGTCCAGATGTGAGTTATAATTCAAAAGCTCTTGCTGCTCCTTCATGAAGTATCACTCCTACCTTTTTCTCCATCTGTAAAATGGGGCTATTACTCCATTATCTTCATAGGAGAGTTATAAGGATAAAATTCATTAATGATTCTGAAGTGCTCAGAAACTACAGTGATGAGGGCCATACAGCAGACAGATTTCTTGACAGAATACTATAATAGGAAATTAAATTACTGATACAGTAGACTTCTGATAATCTGGAACCTATGGGACCTAGGTGGTGCCAGATTATCAGATATGCCGGACTATCAGGAGGTACTATAAGATGGTTATATATATACTGTATACATTATATACTGTATATAAAGTGTTCTTAACCCTTTTTATTGTACATACTGTATACAGTTTACTGTAATGTTTTAGTTTTTTAAAGCCTTTTTTACCCTTTTTGCTCAGTTCAGCTGCTGCCGCTGTTACCTTGTGACTCATTTTTTGCCAAAGCTCACTCACTAGGCTCTTGCCATTTTGATGCTGGACTATCAGGAGTGCCGGACTATTGGATGCCGGACTATTGGAGTTTTACTGTATTATTTTACAGTAGTTAAAGTTTGTTGAGGGAAGGCAAACACAATGTAAGATTAATCAGGCTAGTATGCTTGAATGGTATTGTGTTACTGGTCTGCTCATTATAAAGCTGAGAAGCTAGTTCAGATTTTTTAGCTTGTTTGAATATGAGCACAAGTATGTTCACTCTCCACAATGGCCTGAACAGTTTGCTTTCATTCATAACTCACAGTTTGTTCAGTCTTTTTCCCCATGTCTTTCAGATTCAGTGTTAGCATCTCCCAGAAAGATGTGAAGTGAGGGGAGCCACTTCTGCTTTGTGGACAGAGTTCTGTCATGTGGACTATCGGCTGCTGAAGAAATTAGTGCATGTGTCACTTGTAGAACCCAAACTTCTAGATAAAGGATAACATGCAATTGATTTCAATTTATTTAAATTAAAGTCTAAAGCTTTTATAAATATTAAAAATTGGTGAAGATACTAAATCATGAATTAAATATGGAGTTAAACAAAAATATGTTAAAAGGTTTTTCTAAACTGCTGCTATCAATTTGCAACCTATGTCTCCTTAGTCTGAAATTTTCTGTTAGTACATGTGTCCCTCACTGATGATAAGAAAATGCTCTTCAGTAATGAACATTAACAATCGGAAAAGAACTAAAAATAAAAATAATGATGTATTTGATGAAAGGAGCTCAAAAATCCTAAAAATGGGGTTTTAAAAAGTTTGAACAAATACATAAAAGAAAGGAAAAACCAAAAATCCATGTTTGTTACTCTAACATCACAGTAATGCAACTACACTGATTTTCATTGAATCACACCAGCGTAAAAGCTGACTAATGCATCACTGAATTAGGCAGTAGATTTTCCCTGTGAGCACACTAGGGCTATGTCTACACTGGCAGGTTCTTGCGCAAGAACATCTTGTGCAAGGGTTCTTGTGCAAAAAACTCTAGCGCAAGAACACGTCCACACTGCCATGTGCTTTTGCGCAAGAGCATCCATGGCAGTGTGGACGCTCTCTTGCATAAGAAAGCTCTGATGCCAATTTTAGCCATAGGGCTTTCTTGAGCAAGAAGCCCCTGCCACGTGTCCACACTGCCCTCTTGTGCAAGACCTCTTGCGCAAGAGGGCTTTCACTTGTTAGAAAAGAGCGTAGCTCTTGCACAAGAAGCCCTGTCTTCCGACGCTGTACTGTAAATCTTCTTGCTCAAGAGCGGGCAGGCAGTGTGGACCCGCCAGTGTAGACATAGCCTAGGGGTGTGTCTACACTGCAGGGCTTAACTCAAAATAAGTTATGCAAACTGAACTACGTCAACGGCGTATCTTATTTCGAAATAGGGAGCATCTACACAGAAGTTATTTCAAAATAGAGCACTCTTCCTCTGACTTCGTACAATAAGGGTTACAGGAGTCAGAGTAAGAAGTCCTCCAGCTTGACAGTATTTCAACATTATTTTGAAATAACTGCCGGCTGTGTAGATGTGGACTAAGTTATTTTGGAATAACACTCGTTATTTCGAAATAATGTTGCTGTGTAGTTGTACCCTAGGTCTTGTGCTATTGTTGACACAAATGGAGAAAGGTACAAAAAAATCCAGTTTGACTCTCAGATAAGGCCCAACTGTTAATTATCTAAAGCCATATCAAGACAACACAGCCAATGTCATATTGTTGGCCTTTTGCAACCTGTTTTGCACATGACTGGTGGTGGAAATTGGGTGGATCTTCTTAGCTGAGGATTCCCCTGATTTGGATGTATTCCCAGGATTCACAGACCTGATGCAGCCAGCACTACAATATCCCTCCTTCCACTCCCGTGGTAGAGATAATTAGCAGGAAAGAGGAATGTCTGGTTAGTACTCCCTTTTACTCTGAACATTCTTCTGTTGGAATAGCCCTTTAGGGTCACATGGCAAAACTTTATTCTACTTTCCTAAATGGTTGTTAGAGTATCCATGTACCTCAAAATTGTGAATGCATTGTATCGTCACAACACCCCTGTTAGGCATGAAAGGATTATCCCCATTTTACAATAGGAAACTGAGACAAGGTATGTGCACACAGCAGGGCTAAAGCCAAAATAAGGTACGCAACTTGAGCGACGTCAATTATAGCTTATTTCGGCTTTTGATGCTGTCTACACAGCAGGAAGTCCTCTGACTTCCCTTACTCCTCGTAAAATAAGGGTTACAGGAGTCAGAGTAAGAAGTCCTCCAGCTTAACTATGTCAAAATAACTGCTTGTAAGTGTAGACGTGGTCTATTGTTATTTTGGAATAACGTTGGTTTTTCCGAAATAACACTGCTATGTAGACAAACCCACACAGGGCAGATGAAGTGAGCCAACTAAGATCACATAGGAAATCCATGGCTGAATTAGCTGTTGAACACTCGTCTCCTGAGTCTCTGTCCAGGGACTTATCTGCTAAACTACTGCTCCCATAGCAACTTAATGTAAGCTCTAAAAATCTCTGCTATGTCTATATGCATGTGGTTTTTTTTTCCTTTAATGCTCTTTTTCTCAAGTTTAGAATGTTTCTGTTAGCCCCATTGTTTCATGTCATGTATTTGGTAATGATATTTTCCTACTTCTGTTATTTGCTTTCTGAAGTAACTCCATTCATGGAGTTCAATAAACAGTGTGTTTGCCATCAGAACAAATTTGAGTCCAGTTCTAATTATA
Organism: Rafetus swinhoei; assembly: GCA_019425775.1. Classification (NCBI taxonomy): domain Eukaryota; kingdom Metazoa; phylum Chordata; order Testudines; family Trionychidae; genus Rafetus; species Rafetus swinhoei. The sequence continues at coordinate 109,872,619 of CM033446.1, forward strand.
GCAACAAGCTGCTTTCTTCAAGCATATTCTGGTTGTTTCATTATTTTAAATTGTTATCTTCCATATTAATTACAGAAACAGTTAATCTGTTTGGTGAAGCTAGCAGCTGCAACTTCCCCCGACACCCTTTCATCTTCTCCTTTTAATAGTTAAAGTTTCAGGTAAAAATTAAATCAAATTGTAATATAATTTTGCAAAAAAATAATAATAACAATGTGTAGATTACCAAAGCATTGCATCCAGATTTTATAGGGTTACACTGCTTAGATTTACTCAACCATATCCCATAGTATATGATCACAGCCAGCTGCACACTGCATAGCTCAATCACGAACAGAAAAAGCCCTACATAAATCACACAGCAATGGCAGTGTTACTAATGGGACCTTCAAAATAAAAGGATGCTGGAAAGTGCATTTGAACAGGACCTACATAATTGCCCTGTAGCGTCTGTGCATAGTATTGTTAGTGAGACATTCATTTTCTTGCAAATACTCCAGATTTAAAGTGAGGGGCAAAAATCACACCACATGCATTATGCATAAATTAACACTATGTTCAGAGTCATAATAATGAGGACAGGTGATTTAGTATTTACTGCATGATATTTTAACACCCAAACCAGCGGACTCAAACAATCACCTTTTCTCCTTGTCAAAGTCAACACCTGAAATCCATGCAGATTTAGACTATTGAATATTAGTAGCCACCACTTTCTGCAGCTTCTACATGTAAAATAAAAAGCATAGATGAACAGTTAACTACAAATTCCATTCTTCACTTTTACCAAATTTGTATCTATTTTTATTCAATGAGCTGTACCTTTAAGAGTCAATAGGAAGTCACTCCTGCTTATGAAATATAAGTTAGTGAGACTTCTCAACTAGAAGATGGACTTTTCACCTTCCTGTTGTGTTTAGGACCCTGTGACTAATAAGATGTTAAGAACTAGAAAGGACAAACTTCAACTAAATATTGGTTGAGTGTTAAGAAAAATGTTCTCAGAATGAACTCAACTCCCAAAGGGAGTGACATTGAAAGACAGATTTAAAGCTTGACAGGAGAAAATACTAGAAATTTAACTGTAAGTAATAAGCCAGTATTGGGTGGGGGATAAGTCACATAGGTGTTTTTTGAATCTAAAATAATGTACTCAGTATTGTTTTCAATCTCGGTCACATTAAGGTCTGTGGCCGTTTTGCCAATAGATCACAACTACACTGTAAACCTGGAAGTCAGAATCTGGCCTACTATGACTGTGTTCTAAGGACAGAGGTTCTCAATATTTAGTATTGGCTGAAGATGAATTAATTTTCTTCTTTCAATGCTAATAATAAAGATCAGGAAATTTTACAATGTTATGTCTAAAGGACTTCATTGATCTAGCTCATTCATATCAGATATACAAGTAAAAAGGAAAAAGAAGGGAAAAGAGAAGAAATAAAAAACAGAAAACCTGGTCCTCAACCAATCAATTTAACATTTCCCCAGAGAAGCTAATGAACCCAGGCTAGTATAAATCAAGAGTTTATAATAAAAGATCAATTATCCTTTTCCTGCAAAGGATCAATAAACACACCCAAACATGTTTCATCCAATCAAGAAAGACTTTTCCAATGACTAACACTCCAAAATTAACACTCAGAGCAGCTAGTTAGATAGTACTGCTAGTTCTCTACATTTCATTCTATCTTGTTTGTCCCTCCCAGTTTGCATCAGACCAATTAATATCTTTCCTTCCCTAACAGGTCTCTAGATAATACACAGCAGCATTTGTCTGTGTGGCCTAGCATTAAACAGGGACCATTAAACAGTCAACTCCTATCTCTTCTATAGAATTAATGTCATTTTAACTCCTAATGTGCCTTTCTGCACTATGGTGTATAAGCAAGATATTTTTAACAAGTCACCAGAGAACTCACTTTCTTTGCTGACCCATTCTTCCCATTTAAACCAGGATATGGTAAAAGTAATATAGGTCCTATATCAGGGTCCTTTGATAACTAATTTGATGTTTACATATACAGATGGAAACACACAAGGGGGATTGACTCCCCCTTTGCAACAGGAAATGCAACCACTTCGAGCTTTTGTTGTTCAAAATCTGTGCATTTATATGGTAGTTTAAAAATCATGATAAATGTCTTGTTTAGATCATTAAGTCATTTTATTTTTCCTCCTGCTGTTTATAATAACTCTTTGGAAGCTTGAAACAGAAATTGTTTTGCTTGCAAAAATTATTTTTGCCAGCCTATGATTCGTTGGTTATTATTGTAGGGTTGCTAATGAGCTATTAGTATTGCCTGGAGCACTGGATCTTCTGGGTTAGGAGTTTTAAAATTATAATTATTGTTGTTATCTGTTTATATTTAAAACATGCAATTTATTTTTAAAATCATAACAAAATTACATGAACTTTCCAGATAAATATTTAATGTAAAGAGTGTCTACTTGGAGGCAGAGGAAGTGCTCATTGCACTATTACCTTTCTGAAACAATGAGCCTTTTGTTGAAGTACAGGGGAGATATTGGCAGAACAGTGAGATTTTAGAGTTGACACCACCTGGAGATCACTTATATCTCTGAGTTATTGTTTCAGGCTGTTTGCAAACTCAGGCAGACACAGAAGATTTAGTTAAATTTGTTTTTATGATTTCAAGCTTTTCCTTTTAACTGTGAGAGCTGGAGGATTTGTTTGTTGTGTTTCTAATCTGAGATCTCAACGCTAATCATCTGATTCCAGGAGCTGACTCCTTGATTTTTAGAGGTCTTTAAGGTATGTTTACACTACAGAGTTTTGACAGAAAAGTAGAAGTTTTTCCAACAAAACTTGAGGAATGTCCACACTGCAATCGCGTTCTTTCTATAGTAAATTGAAAGAACAGAGGGCTTTTTCCGACAGCGGTAATCCTCATTCTTTGAGGAAGAAGCCTTTTTGCGAAAGAGCTCTTTCACAAAAAGGCGTGTGTGAACGGGGAGGAGGGATTTTTTTCAAAAGAAGAGGCCTCCAGAAAAAAGCACAGATGCCCTGGTGGCCACTCCCTACAAAGTAATCACAACTCTATAGTTCCTGTCTCCTGGCCCCTCTTAAAGCTGCAGGCACCCTGGACAACCCTTGTGGCAGGAAGGTGGAGAGAGAGCAGCACCCTGACTGCGTGGCTCTCCCTGCCACAGGCCTTGCAAACCATGTCCACACCTCAAGCCCCCCACGATCCCTCTGGCCCTTGCAGGGAGCAGCCATAGGGGTCCCAGGTCCCACACAGGGGGAGCAAGAGGCACTCACCCTCTTGGTCAGGCCCGCAGACCAAGTTCCTCTTATAACTGTGGAGCGGTCGCAGCCACGGAGAGGGTCCCCAGAATGAGCTCGGGGTCCAGCTTGGGCAGGATCAGGAAGGTAGTTGGCAAAAAGTGCTGAAAAAACTGCAGCATGGCCATGTGGGGCCATCGCATGCCCAGGGGCAGCTCCAGCTCCATGGCTCAAAGGAAAAGGCTGGGGCGTCCAAAAATGAACAGGACAACCACAGCAGGCACTGTGAGAGTTTTACTGTCCCTCGAAGAGGTAGCAAGCTCACCGCAGAAGCAGAGAAATGTCTGTCCAGGGGGGTCCCTTTAAGCACGTGTCTCCGCAGCAACTGGTGACCTAAAGCCCTGGCTGGAGTGGTTCTGAGTGGCCTTTTATGTGAGAGAGCATCCAATCAGTCTGGACACTCTCTTTCACAAAAGCACATCGCTTTTTCGATGCGCTTTTGTGTGTGGGCGCTCTCTTTCGCAAGCAGTTTTTTTGAAAGATCTCTTCCGAAAAAAGCTTCTTGCAAAAGAAGCCTACAGTCTAGACATAGTCTAAAGACCTTTGAGGATCTGTGCCAAGGGCCCTAAATACAGACTTTTAGTATCTATGCCTTAATTCAGCCTTGTACTCACAGCTTCTATTTTTTAATCTTTCTAATGCTCCAGAATTTGCTCTTATCAATCTTCTTATTGTTAATTAACTTCTTGCTTGCCGCAGGCTCACTCACTAGCTTGCTGCACACATGACAGAGTACAGCTCTCTTCATATGACTGAGGTTTTGATTGGGCCTGGAAAACCATTTCCCCCTCTACTCCCCCCCCAGATCTAACCAACAACTTTTGACCTTGACTGCAGAATCTGAGGATGGTTAATGATATGTCACTTTGGGACTTATTAGGATCATTTAAAAGGTGTGTGAGATGGGATCTTTAGATCATTGCCAGCCTGCTGAGATGCAGAGTCCGTGATGTTTGTGCTGAGTCTATAAACAGCTGATTACACCTCAAAGAAATGTTTTAAGGGACAATTGTCTGAATAAGTTGCTGATCAAGAGACCACTGGGCCTCTGGAAAGGGTTTGGTGAATTTTAGTACTTGATAAACATTACTTAGGTATTCATTACAACTTTCCTTTTGAAGTAACTAGTGATGACCTTCTCATTAATAAACTAGATGGTGCTTGGTCCTGCCATGAGTGCAGGGGACTGGAATTTAAGACCTCTCGAGGTTCCTTCCATTTCTATGATTCTATGATTCATGTCCCTGTTGTACACGTGATGAAATTAAGACATAATGGTAGAGCTACTTGGCAAAGGCTCCCCCCCCCCCCCCCCGACAAAAAAAAAAATAAAGTCAGTATCAAAGCCAGAAGTAGAATGCAGGATTCCCTTGCTTTGTCCTGAGCTTACCCACTATGCCCTGCTGATTTGTCCACTTTTTGTGACACAATAGTCACAATAGCGATCACAATAGTCACTCAGCTGCTGGCAGTCTGTCTGGAGGAAGCCTGCAGAAGCAGTAACATGATCTGCAGCATTGCTTCTCACAGCCAGGAATCTGGCTGGGATCCTGTCTATATTCAAGGGAATGCAGAGATAAAACCATTACTAGCTGTTTTCTGGACCTGAAACCCACAAAAGGAGAGGCAATTCTTCATTTAATCCTAAACGTAGTGCAGGATCTAGTGCAAGAGTGATTATAGCTGAATATAGCTCATGTGTGTATACCTGATATTCCCTCTGAAGCATCTAGCATTGGCCACTGTCTTAAGACAGAATGCTGGGTTGAATGGACCATTGGTCTGACTCACTATGGCCATTCTGATGTTCTGATATTATCTATGGCTGTAGGTTTCAGTATCCTAAAGGCCAGTCCTGGGCAGTAGTAGATGGGAACACTGAGTCAAACTCATCATAAGTGTAGAAACGTATAACTCCTTTGACAAACATCCTGACTAAATTTGGCCTGTTTGTATTTGTTAATAAATGAGCAAAAGCAGTGATACATAATGCATCAGTTTTAAATGATATCTATGAAGGACTACATAATAGTCTATAATATATATAAAGTTAAACTCAGCATATGTGTTTATAGTAGGAATTAAATAACGATATAGTTTTATAACAGAAAAGATCTTTGGAAACAATAGCAGCAAAATGACTTTTATTTGCTAAGAACAACAACTGAAAACTGCTAATCCCAACAATTTTTACTACAGAATCAGCTAACAAGAAACACATGACTCTTTAATGACACATATTTTATAAAGTAATAGGATGCATGTTGCTGCTGTTTTGTTTTGTTTGTGAGTCAAGATGAATAATAACAAGTTGCAATTCATATTTTAACTCGTTATTGTACATTTCCCATTTGCTACTCCTGTTTTCCCCTTGTTCTTTTATTAGGACAAATACAAAAAGCCCACCACAGATGAGTATCTTCACAATCGTAATTAGCTCGGACAACCTCTGGTAACAACGTCAATGAAATCACAACAGGAGAAGGGGAAAAGGAGTGTTGTTTTGTTTCAGCAGGAAGGAGAAAGGAGGAGAAATAGACCTGTGACCAGGAACAGATAAGCTTCCCAAAAAGTTTTGAGACCACACAGCCAGAAGTAATTCAAGAGAGCAGGGCCCAGATAGTTTTGTGAACAATGCTATTAAACCCATTTCAAATAGAGAATCTTGGTAGGGGACGCAAGACTTGCTTCTATTGTTAATGTGAATATAGGTCTAATCAATGCATACATACAGAATCTGGAATTGTGACACAGAAAAGGAATAAGGAGAATTTCCATTGATAGACAGCTTAAAACAAACAAGGTCTTAGAATCTTCATTGTGCCCTGACAGGTTAGGGAAACTCAGTAGATGTGCAGAAAGCAGTAAGAGATTTTTTTATTTAGATTGTAATTTCTGTTGTTTGTAGTGAAATGTTAAAGATGCAAAAATAAGCTTTTTAAATCTAAAAAAAAGTCTATTGTGCCTCTCACAATAATAAAACATGCAGCATTCCTTGTTGTCCTTACCTTTGAACTGCAGGTGACTATGCAGCAATGTTACAGGACAGAGATACACTTGTGAAATATTCACGAGCTGATGTTTTTGCAGCCCTGTGGGACCTGTGAAGAGCTCTTTTTTCCCCCCACATCTCTCTCTCAGACTTTAAATAATGAGCAGCAGAAAAGGTATGAGACAACATGTCTGTGTGTCTCCTTTGAAATCTTTTCTTACATTACCTTGTTATCTGTTCTCAAGAGCAGCAGGTATTCCAGGAGTTCAGAGTGTATCCACAGCAAAAACACCCAGCGAAACAGAGTGCCAGAAGATGTAGCTTCTGGAACCAGATCCAGAAGGAAAATACAATACTCGTATGCAGAGGAAGGGGTTGATTGTTGGGACTGCAGCATGGGGATAAAGAGGGAATTTTTGCCTAGCAAAGTTTGCAGAGAATAAATGTTATTGTTTGATATGGGAAACTGATCTAGTGCCCTCAGTCTTGTCTATTCACATAAAATCTATTTGAACAGAAATCTACAAAACTTTATTAGTTTTAGGTAGACATGGCCCAAGCTGAAAACTTCATATCCAGATTGGAATTCAAGCTCTCCAGTATTCAGGAACATTCAGGTCAGCAGTTTCAATTTAGCCCTTTGTGGCAATCATGGGATGAAAATGGATCAAGTTCTAGATCTGGAGCACAGCCCTTGGGGCAGGAATAGTGTTGCTATCTATGCTTTGTGCTCCAGGGAGCACACTGTAGTCAAAGTGCCAATTTGGAGCGAGGTCTGACTTCAGAGCGTGCATAATAAAGTCAGTCATGGAAAAGCTCTGATGGGGGATCCATGCCCATGCCAGCACAGGATATAGTCCCCTGACAGAGGACAAATCAGATACTACATTCCAAGAGCTCTACCTTCCTAACTGTTTTTATTCCCCATGCATGTGAAAGTTGCTTATGTAACACGTACTTTCCCACAGTGGCTTTAAAAGCCTTTATTTCCTTTCTTTTACTATTGCAACAGACTAACAGTCATTGCAACACACAGGGCTGTAAATCAAGTTAAGTTGAAATCTAGGTCTGATTCATCTCTGTACAATATATGATTTGTTTGCATTACGTTATCTTGGAAACTGATAAGTATGGAATAACTACATGTTCACACATGGCAAAAAGATGAAAGTTATCTGATAAATGCTAAATAAATTTACAGATAAGTTTCAATAGGAGACTTGCTTTCTAGCACCCTTGAAGTACTATTGATATTAGGTATTATTAATTATGATTGTGATGTTTATTACAGTGGTATATTGATATTCCAATCAGGACCATTATTCTCGGTGCTATAAAATTTACTAAGAGATAGTCCCAGTCACAAAAGCTTACTGTCTAAATAGCTAATATAGACAAAGGATCAGAGAAATGAAGGGTTATATCCCCATTTTACACTTGGGGAACTGAAGCACAGATCAGTGATTTGTGCAAGGTTACACAGAAAGACTGTGGCAGAGTTGGGAATTGAATCAAGATCACGTGAGTCCAGTTCAGTTTTTAACCCCTGAAATCATAATTCCTTTCTAAATTGTAACAATTTACTGTAAATATACAGCATGTTCTTTAAAACAGTAGTAGATGAACTTTGTCTCACTGAGGGCAGTATAAGTTTGCCAAAAAAGTAAAATGATTCAACGTACCTTCCATACACATTTATATGAAATTTAGAACAAATGCACAAACAGCTATTGTGATTGTAGGGAGGGACAAGGTTTGTTACAGAGTTTACCAATATTGAGAGCAAACACCCCAGGTGGTAAGCAAAGTCATAAGAGATAAAGAGCAGATATGGCTGATAGACTAGTTAGCGGCCTATATTGGCCCCATTTATGGGGCTGAGACACCACAAATCAAATTGAAAAGTCCCAGGGAGTTATATTTAGGGTTCTGTAACCCATACATTGGTCACTCTACTGAGAATAGTGAAGGGGAGAGTTTCAAGGCACAAGTTTTGACTTTCCATGGAAGCTGGACACTTACAAGGGTCTTTGAAGGTCATCCCAGAAGCTATAAAATCCCATTTATTCTCCTATGGTATTGCTCCTAATGGGTAATCCCACTTACTCACATGAGTAGTCCCATATAGGTCAGTGAGACTACTTGCATAACCAAAGGATTCAGTATTGGGCCTGAGATGAAAAAATACACCATTATAGTATTACACCTGATTTTTTTTAGTTTAAATTCCTTTCATTAAAATGCAGATTTTTTTAGCATGATGGAAGCTTTAGTCATTCCTTTTCAATATTAATGTTATTGCTTTCCTATAGTTGCTGTTGTTCGGTCGTTCCAGGGGCCTTGTCTAATCCCATATGTAGCATGTTTATTAGATGTAATATTTTATCTCCAGGACTCAGTGCCTGACACTATCATTTCGTTCTTATTTCAATAAAAATGATCTCCCTCCTTCTGGACCTGACAGAAGCTAATGGTTTTCTTTATCACAAGAGAAAGTTAGGAAGGTGGCCTTCAAAAAGACAAAATGAACTGTATATATTTGTGACTTAATTCAATTTGTAGCATAAACTCCAATCCTAATAAAGTAACTTCATAACATTAGTTAGAACTGGGATGGAGCTGGGGAGGTGTGGTTTGTTTTTTCATTGTTTGTTTTTAATATACAGGCAGCCAGTCCTAATGTATCTATTGCTGCTTGATTTCGTAACCTATATCCATGTGAAAGTAGAACAAAATATCACAAACACTCACACAATTTCTGATTTTCATTGTGAATTCTCTATCTGTGTGCTTTAATCAAGTAATAATAGGTAGGCAAAAACTATAAGCTGGCAAAAGCACAATACAAGTTTGATGAAAACTCCTTCAGTAAAAATTCCAGGTGGATTTTTCCAGGCTTTGCAAATTTTATTTAAAAGTATTATATTATCTACCCAATTAGGGTATGTCTACACTAGCCCCCTAGTTCGAACTAGGGAAGCTAATGTAGGCATTGGAAGTTGCAAATGAAGCCCGGGATTTAAATATCCCGGGCTTCATTTGCATCTTCCTGGCGCTGCCAGTTTTAAATCTTAGTCCGAACTCTGTGCTGCCACACGCGCACAGAGTAGGTAGTTCAATTAGGATCTCTAATTTGAACTACCGTTACTCCTCGTGGAACGAGGTGTACGCAGTCCGAATTAGAGATCCTAATTGAACTACTCCGTGCCGCGTGTGGCGGGCACGGAGTTCGGACTAAGGGGATTTAAAACTGAAGCGGAAGATGCAAATGAAGCCGAGATATTTAAATCCCGGGCTTCATTTGCAACTTCGAATGCCTACATTAGCCTCCCTAGTTCGAACTAGGGGGCTAGTGTAGACATACCCTTAGATCCTAAAAGTAAAGGCAGTCGAGTTAAGCAATTTATTTAGAATGCAATACCTTCCAGAAAATAAACACATCATTTTAGTTATCAGGTGTAACACACAAACAAGTTTCCAAAATCTTTAGCTACTAAGACGTGAAATGATTCCCCTAAAAAACACACAACCTACTCTGGAAGGGACTTCCCCATCTACAATTTTGTAACTATATAGATGTGATACATTTTTTATTAATTTTCAATAATTGGTCAACATCTGTGTATGCAGTGGGTGAAGTTGCCTTTAATGCAACGGACCCACAGGTTGTGACTTGCCAAACATGGGATAGAAATTTGCACTTTGCAATCACTGGGCAGCTGAGACTACATACATTATTGAGGTGACAGGTATAGTATGCAATGATGAACCTTCTGTCAGTCAGGCAGAGGTCACATTAAAATCAGTCGCTCAAGAAGCCAATCACCTTCTCTTGCAGTCTTAAAAAAATCTGTTTAATGTGCCTCTCTCTTGGAAATGGGAACAGAGTTGATGTTGTTTGCTGGTGTCAAGTGGTCAGAGATTTAGAGTGCTAAAGCTCAGGAGGTATCCTTTAACTGTGCTAGCTGCATCCTTTGTACCAGCATAAATTACTGCCTAAGCTGAGCCCCTCAGCTTTCCCAGAAGGGAATATGGCAGAAAGCAGGAACCTGAACTGTTTTGGGAAGCAAATGGGTTTGATTCCAGTGTTGGTGAAGTCAAAATAAAATCACTTTGGTCTCCCATTTTTAGAAACATCATCATCATTGTCTACGCTTAGTGCCTTATACAAAACATAAAATAGGGTTTGTTTAAAACTGACACCTTAACAGGCTGACCTGCTGCTTTTGGGTCTATAGAGAGATGTCCAAATCTCACAGGGAAGTATACATACCAATGTTAATAATAGGAGCAGCATAACTGTCTTTTGATGGATAGTCAAGGGCAAGTCAAGCTGTAAGACAGTAGCAGTGAGAAGTGGAGCCACTCAGCCCCAGCCTGCTGTGCTCCCCTGTCTCCAGTCACATCACTCAGCTTCCCCTCACCAGTGGGTGTGGGGGGCCATTCCACCCATTCCCCCAAGCCTCCTCCCCAAAGTGACATGAGAGCTGGGGGAGTAGAGCAGTCTGGAGACATGTTGTTCCACTTCTCCGCTGCTACCGGTAAGTGCAGACGGGGAGGTCTGACCCCTACTGCCAGCACCAGGATTCCTTATATTCCCCTGGGCTGTCTTGGGCCCCACAGGTTCCCCCAGAGCATAAGGACTGGGCCATCCAATGGAAGGGATGATTCTACTGATGACAATGGCTTAATCTTCTTGGTATCACGTTGGTACAACAATGTTACTGAGATCAACAGAATGTAAAAGATAGTACAGGTGAAAGGACGATGCTGTTTTAAGTTAACACAAAATATTCTGAGCTAATCCCCAAACTAAAAGTGTTGATCAAATATGGTAAAGTCCTTATCCAAAGTCCATGGAAGCTAACAAAATTGGGCTCAATGTGGGCCCTTTTTTTACATCCTTTAATCCTTCATTTGGTGGTTAAGCACCTGGCTAACTGGTCTGTGCATGTGAACTGTGGCCTTTAACATGTTATGTGTATGACTCACATTTCCGTGTACTTAAAAATTAAAGAGGCCCTTTCAAAGTGCGCCTCTCTGGACCAAAGTCAGCCCTCGCATAAAGCAGTGCAATTCACATCGAAGTAACTCTTTTTGCCAAGGCTAACCTTGTTTTGTTGGGCCCACTCAAACTGGTTAGACAGCTTTTGCAACTTGAACTGGTGAGCAATTCCGTAATCTTGCCAACACTTACATAAGAGCTTAACTTTATTCATGTGTGTAGTCCCATTGTGTCAGCATTTGCAGAATCAGGCCTTAAATTTGTTTCTTCGATACTTAGCTTGTACATAGAAAGGGGGAGGTTTAATATAGTACCTCTGAGGAGTCTTTAAGCATTTTTCTAACCAGAGGAATCCCTTAGGAGCATGGCTTTCAAAGCTCGGTTATGGGCAGTGTTCTCTGTAAGCCAAGTGCTTGTGAGGCTGCTCAGGAAAGATTCAAATGCCACCCAGCTGATTAAGCTCACAGCGAGGTGTTTTGTTTCTACTCATGGTACACATGCGCACATGCCTCAGTGCACATAAAATTATTTTGCACCTGGATGGAAAAAATCCACACATGGATGGACAAGATTAGAGGGAATATTGGTTGTGGGCCCACCGAGTAAGCTGCTGGCAGGCCCAGGATGCTTTGTTTATATAAGCATCCGTGGCCACTAAGCCTTGTTGCTCCCATTGGTTGTGGTTCACTGTTTCTATCCAATGAGGGCTGTAGGAAGTAGTGCGGCTTGGGCCACCACTTTCTGCAGCTCCCCTTGGATGGAAATGGTGAATCACAGCCAATGGGTGCTGTGGGGCTCTGTGGCTACAGACACTTAGATTAACAAAGCACTGCAGGCCTGCCAGAGGCTTACCCGGGTGGACCTGTGACCCAACTTTTTAAACCACTGCCTTAGGAGTGTAATATTGATGTATAGAGAGGAGTTTTCAGTAGAGTCCATCCCATGCAACTGTGGTATGTGATGGAGATTTTTTTGGCTGGGAATTTTTTGGGGAGCATTGCTTGTAAGATATGTTTATTTTTTTCTTGAAATTTTTGCTTTTAGAAATTAGATATGTTTATCACAAGCTTTAAGCATAATAAAAATTCCAGTAAGTGAATAAACAGGACACATTTTCAGCTCCAATGAATACTGATTTAGCAGAGGGGTCTGCCTTTTCAGACCACTCTTCTAAAAACATACTTAGTACCTCTCTCACCAAAAATCCCATTATTGTCCTCCACTTCTTGGAAGGCAAACTGAGGGGACCCATCCAGAACTCTTCCTGGCTCATGAACCCTTTCTGTATGAGCCATTAAAGATAAACACCCACATTGCACACCCCAGTCTCTGAAAACCTTCCTATAGCTAATGATATTTGCAATGGCCACCATCTTGGCCAGCATATTAGGGACTGAACTGGGGACTTCCAGAGCTGGCAGCATGAAACCTCTGTAACTTGGATGCAGTATCAGACTCACATCACCTCTCCAAAAGGCTGAAAGGGGGACATGTAACACACCCTAAGATACGCACTCCTGATCCATTCAACTTCCAAGCTCTCCTGTCCCAAGATATGCTCTGTAGGTAATAGAATACTGTGTCCAGTTCTGGTGTTCACAATTCAAGAAGGATTTTGAAAAATTGGACAGAACAGAAGAGCCATGAGAATGATTAAGTGATTAGAAAAGCTCCCTTATGGTAGACTTGAGGAGGACAATTTATTTAGATTAACAAAGAGATGGCTAAGGAGTGACTTGATTATACTCTATTAGTATTTTAATGGGGGACAAATATTTAAGAATGGACTCTTCAATTTAGCCAAGAAAGTTATAACAGAATCAAATGGCTGGAAGCTGATGCTAGACAAATTCAGACTGGACATGAGGTGAAATAGTGAATTTTAATAGTGAAAATGATTAACCAACGGATCTATTTACTATGAATTGCAGTGGATTCTCCTTTGCTGGCAATTTTTAAATCACTGCAGCATATGCTCTAGGAATTACTTTGAAGAAATTCTGTGACCTGTGTTATACCAGAGGTCAGACTAGATGATCATAGAGGTCGCTTCCAGTCTGCTTGAAACTTTACATTTCACTTTTATTTTACAATGGATCCTGCAAAGTCTAGGAGTTACCTTAAATATAAACCAACACACTCAGAGCATTGAACTGAGTGCAAAATAAACTTGGTTGTAAAGATTGCAAACCTGCAAGGTGTTCACACCTGTGCTTCTGTTTCCTGTATGTACTAAAAAAACACTTTTGGTTCTAGGGAATTATTCATAGTAAATACACAAGGTTATGTTGTGATATAAAAGTATTTGGGATGGCTGCATTACTCACATTATATGCCACACAACTGCATATTTTGTAGATGCTCCATTTGTTGGAACTAGTTTTTGTGTAGCCTCTTTCTGCAAAGCCAGCTGCCTTAGTTACCATGAGTGCAACTGTTCAGGGCTCAGAGAAGAAGAAAAATTGAAACTATTCATTGCAAAACTGACTGAAAACAGCTTTAAAATTAGATAACTCAGGCCTTCCAATGGGCAGCGGTGAGAGCTAGGTCTCACTGGAAAAAAGGAGAAACTCTATTTCTCAGCATTATAAAGAACCCATTACTAACTCTGAAGGTTTGAAAGGTACTGGCCTTGAATGCCATGAGGTTTTCAGGTCTAGAAAATACAGGTCAGAGGCTCCTCTGTTCTGGGTTAATTTGAGAGGGAAATTCCCAGTCTGAGGGAGGAGGAGAAAACATTTTTTCATACTCTTTTTTTATAGATAGATACTGTACAGATCTCTCTATATATCATCTAATCTAGCTCTATATATCGATATCCATATATAAATATAGCACCACATGTTATCTTATCCGGCCTCAAAAGTGCCTTCCATGGTTTGAAGGGGCCCTAGTGCCAGGCTAGGCCAGTGGGAGTTCCTGATAGCACAGCTGCTTTGGAACTATGCTGCCAGGGGCTCCAGAGGTAAAATCATTACCCCATTGAAATCTATGGCAGTGTAACCACTGGCTTCAGTGATGCCAAAATGTCACCACCACCCCCAGTAGATGAGAATCCATCTTTGTGGATAGCCTCAGTTGCCCACTGATTCCCCAGGATCCAGACAGGCCTCTCAGTTTTGACTTTCTTTTAGCTTCTCTTAACTGTGTGAAGAGAAAGAGGCAACATATCCTTTGGTTAGCAGAGTAGACACACCAGTCTGGTCCTAATCTCCGTTACCTCACTATAAAAAAGGAATTACAGTGGTGTAAAACCAGTGGGCGTCCCAGTTGGAATTGGACCCACACTGATCAGGATGAGTAGCAAAAGAACAAAACAAAAGAACAAAAAAACCCACCAAAATACTTAATTTCAGTTGGTGCAATGCAATTATGTTGTGCTGTGTATGCACGCAATCAAAAACATGTTCTTGGACATTATCATGAAAACACTGTCTCTCTCGTCATGAGATATTTGGATATACTCAAACATATGCTTATAGCTAAGTGTCCAATCCTATTCCATCTTGCAGATTTAGCTCTAATATTATGTATAAATAACAGAGTTAATCATAACCCTAGAATTTAGTTTTATTAAAACCAATTTCTACCCCTCCTCACACACACACACATCCATTACATTAACTCACTTTCTGTCCCCTCCCCAAAGATGCTATTCATTAAAACTTAGAAAAGAAAATCTCTATATGTGCATTTCTGCTTATTAGCTGTGCTCACTGCCTCATCATTTGCCAAATTCTTATTTGTTGAACAAGAAGTGCAGAAACAATGTGAAATCAATCTTTTTTGCTTGGCCAGATAAACATAAGACACAATAAGAGAGAGAAAGTCAGGGAGAGAGAGGGTGAGATAGGGAGAAAGAAAATAAAGCCGGAAAACAGAAAACACCATCCCAATGGTGATGGATAACTGAAGTGAACGTGTCAGGACAGTATTATGTAAATTACCAAGGCAGCCGAGCAGTGCACTGGTGATTACAGAGGATGTGAACAATGTTGTGGTCCCCAGATGCCACCGTGCCTTGTTATTTTTCTTCCCTCCAACTACCCTTGGGGTGGATTCTTCCTGACCCTGGTCTTTGAAAAAAAAATCCTCCAAGTTTTTTTTTTTTAAATAAAAGGTTAGAGGACATCTTATGACATTTCTTTAAATCAAACCCTCCCTCTCTTTTTCTTTCCAGTGTAGCATCTTAAAACCATATTTTGTGTAAATCACTGAAGGATTTGACTTATCAAGCACCATGATTAGTACATGGTCTCAAGGTCAATAACACTTAAAAAAAAGAGGGAAACAGAAATGGGCTTTGATATTGGTCGACATTGAACTGTATAGATACAGGTCCTTGAGTTACTCTATACTTCATCTTTTTCCTTTCTTTCTTTCTTTGTTGTTGTTGCTGTTGTTTCTTTAATTGTTTATGATATTTTCCAACTCTTGCTTTTTCTTATTTGTCCTTATTTGAAGTGGACATGGGCCCAAACTGAAATATACATAGTCAAGAGAAATCCTTATAAACAACATAAATGTCCAAATCCTCCATTGGTATCCCAAGATAGGGGGCTCAGAAAATAAAGGACCTCCAATTGGCTTAGGTTATATAAAACAGAACTCGCAAGTCTCAATTCACCCTGAGTTTTGCAGAGACTTCTTTTCAAACAGAGATGAGCCAGGATCAGAACCCTTTTTCTAAATCTCTTTCACCACCACATTTCAGTGTTTTATGTCATTAGAGCCCAGATCCTCTGGCTATGATTTTGCAGGAGGTTACCTGTCTGGAGCAGAGTGCACGCGTGGAGCTCTAATTCAAATTTACTGCTGTGTGGTAGCTGTTGGCAAATACTGACACTTTGATAGCAACCACTGCAGTTAAACACTCCCAAAGGAGGAGAGAACCGAGCATGTTTATTATAGGCAGGGAAGGGTAGATTAGTACAAGTGGGCCACATGAGGAAAACAGGAGAAAACTTGTGAAGTCATTGCAAGTTTTGCTGCTAATTTCAGCAGTGTCCGGATTTTACTCAATGTCTACATTATTATATAAGATGCCAGACACAACACAAATGGTTGGAAGATGTGAGGGCAAGTATTAATATATTTGCAAATAATGATCATATGATTTTTTTAAACAAAATCATTTGGGCCACATTCACACTCATCTGTGCAGTCACATGTGGCTAGCAAACTCATAACTTTAAGCCACCTTTGCTCTATACTTATCCTACACTGTGTAAATCTGAGGGTAGATATAGGAGGCAAAGGTCCATGAGCCCTGGCCATAGCTCCTATGCTGGCGTCAGGGAGGAGTACAGCGTGGTCCTCTTAAGCAGGAGGTCAGACTATACAATCATAAGAGCGCTCTCTGGCCTTAAAAATCTATAAACCAGGATTTGAGGACTAGGTCTTCCTTCATGTGCATACAGCACCTATTGCAACGTGCAGGACCAAATGCACGACCACAAGATGTTACCATAATGTAAATAATAAATTTAAAAATTAGTAAGAGTTAATTATTCTTATTTTAATAGGAGTTTCTTGGACTAAGTACTGTAAACTATGTACACTAATATATTTCCTTATGGGACTATCTTTGAGAACTTGATAACTGACACTAGTGCAGGTTTAAATTTAAAATTGCATGTCATTATATAATTGAGAACATGGATCTTTAAGGCAAATGTAGCAGTAAATGGGCATCTTGCTAAAAGTTATTTGAAATGCAATAAGTTGGTTTAATGGAATTCATATCTCTGGAGACTGTCATGGGGGCTCTCAGAAGAGGAATTGTTTATTTTGTTTATAAGTGTGAATGCACTAATGAAAGATGTTAGATTCATAGCCCTGATGTCTGAAGTCCTCTCCCCACAGAACATCTACAGTTACCCTATCCTGACTGTGCACTTCATCATGGTCTGTCGGGTTATTTGCCTGTATGTTTTAAAAAATGTTTAAGGATGTCCAGAGCACTGGATGGGCAATATTTTATTGTAATTTGTAAAAATTCAAATAAACCTTTAAATACACTGAAAAGTGGAAGAAAAATTGTTAGTTATGAACCAAGTAAAATTTCATTGTTCTCATCCACTGGGCCCTGACTCAGAGGCTTGTGTTTGTTTGTTTGTTTTAATGTATAATGTGATATTATTTGTAGCAACAAGAAACCTTGCACAAAATCAAGGTGCTATAGGATTAGCCACTGTAGTTAAAAATGGGAAAAAGACAGTCCCTGCTCCAAAGGCAATGTAGACAAAGGAAGGATTATTCCCATTTTATAGATGGAGAACTTAACATGGGGATTCAAGTTCTGATCCCGTTAACATGAATTTTATGAGCTTCAGTTTATTTATATGTATAAATAATTCTATTGGACTCAAGACTTCCCTGGATCTAACATTAAGTGACTTTCCAAAGGTCACACTACACCTATAGCAGAGCTAGTAACTGAACTCACATCTTCTGATTTACAGTTCAACACCCTAATAACAAGAACCTCTATCCTCATGTATTAGCATATTAAGCAGATTAACATATTCAAAACAGTTAGCATATTAGGTGGCATCAAAAGTTACTCATTTTTGTTCTGATCATAGTGGGCACAGTCCTGTAGTTCTTTCATGTAGGTATTTTTCAGTATCATCAATGTTATTTTGTTTGCCTATTGGGCACAAGATCAAGCCTTCTGAAACAAACATAATCGGTATTATTTCATTAAAATAATAAAAACAGAATAGTCTTGGAAAACACTGTCAGAGGCATTGTATTTAGAAAAAAAAGGTGTTATAAAGTAAAATACATTTCAGGGACAGGAGAAATTAAACTTCTGTTAATTTTGTTAGTGCAAATTAAGACCTATTGACATTAGGATAAAATGAATATTAATGTTTAATAAAAGCTATTTCAAAGTAGCTGATGCTTATGCATCATTAACAACTCTATTTTTCAAGGACTGCGCTGGCTATCAATATATCATGATATAAACACAACAGAACAACAGAAATAACAGCAGTCAAATTGAGAAATGTATTACTGAAATTCACTGCTGTTGCTGGCTTCATTCTCAATATATAGTGGCTCAGTTTCTCAAGACATCAGAAAATGCTAGTGAGATGGGAATTCATTTTTAATGAAAGAAATTGCTTGTGTAACTTCTAATCAGTTTGGATTCTGTCAGATTGCCTGACCTGCTTACTAGGTAGGATTATTCTTAACTCCTAAAGTCAATGATCAAAAGTAACATGAAATATGACACAGCAATTGATCCTTACTTGGCTTTTCCAATATATTTATTTTTTAAATTTTCATATGGCTTTAAATATCATATGGCTTTTAAGTATGGGAAACAGGAAATCAGTCCTAGAGCTGAGAGACTAATGTATTTGTTAATTTGTTGATAATTTTGAAAAGAAAACAAAGACACAAAATTTCATTTCCCATCGTACCAAAATTCAAGATTTTCATAGAATTAAAAAAATGATAAATCAAACAAAATGCTTTGACAAAATCAAAAATTTCCATTTCAATCTTTTTTGGGTCTGTTTAAAAAAATCAAATGAAGAAAAAATTGAAACGAAAAGTCATTTCAAACTGAAAAAACCCCAAAATATTTCCTTTCATAAATGTCAAAACAAAATGTTGGATTCTTTTTTAAAATTTGGAGGGTGTAATGTTGGGGGGTTCAAAATTAAAAGGTTGGCAAAGCCATTGGGAATTTGTGAAAGACTCTAGTGTCTCTAAAACAGCAGTTTTCTTCAAAAAAAGTTTCAGCTGAAAATTTTCTACTTAATAGTTTTTATTGTGGCTTTCTCATTCGTGAATTAGAGATTTTGTGTGAGACTTTAAAAAACACATAAGTGGCTTAGAAACAAAAGACCTCTTGGCTGTCAATGGGATTTTCAATAATATTTGTGCTGTCACTTTACTGAGCTGTTTTTAAACGTCCAACACTTTGGTCCTTACTTTTCCAGTGAGCAGCAAATCTGTATGAGCTAAGTGTCATCTTGTATTCTCGGCTCAGTATGGTAGGATGATGGCTACATCCTGTAGGTTACAGAAAGCCTCAATTGCTCAGCATCTTACAAGACTAATGTATCTATTTCTGGGTTTTATTTTTTCCAGACACCATTGAAATGCAATTATTTATTGTGGTGAAATGAGAGGCAGCTGTTTCAAGGTGCTCATCACTTTGAGCCTGATAAAACACCCAATCAATTTAAAGACTCCTACTGATTTCAGTTGTCTCTGGAACTATTTTCATGGGCCTGATATAGCAAAATGTTTAAGGTGGTGCTTAATTTTTAACATTTGAATAATCCCATTGGCATCAATGAAATATTGGTCCTTAAAGTTAAGCATATGCTTATATATTTTTTCTGAACTAAGGCCAGATTTCTTAGCACCTGTCAGGAGGGAGCACTACGAATGCCCTGCAACAATACACAATATTGTAGGATAAGAAATAAAGAAAAGCACTGTATCCAGCTGGAGCTGCCGGAGGAATGTAGGAAGCCAAAATGTAAATACCTTTACCTGGCATCTGGCCAAGACAACACCAGAAAGAACAATACTAGTCCAGTACTTGAAATGTTTATGTATTCATTGCATGCCAGTAAGTTTATGCTACTACCTGTATGTTTTCTTGCTGTTGCTTTATTACTTGCCGAGTGTAAAATTATGAATCTTCTTGTGTTTGCAGATCTTAAGCCCTTTTATTGTAATCCAGTAATTCCTTAAAATTCTTTCTTCATTGATAGTTGGTTTAATAGGTGGCACTTATATTAATTTATTAGATTTTTTTGTTTGATTGTATATAAAGAACATAAATGATAGGAAAGAAACTATCAGCAAATTAAAGCAAAGCGACTGATAAAAGTTGCTGCTTGTCTGTTTAACATTAGCCAACTATAAGGATACTACTTCTCAGCTCCACAGACAGTTTGGTTTTGTGATACTAGAAAAGATAGTAAGTCCAGGTCAGAGCTGGGACAGTAATAACCCTTCTTCATAACCCAACTGCACCCTTCCATGTTAACATACTGTGAACCGAGCACAAGTGACAAAACCAATCCATCACTGCACCGCCAACACAAAGAAGAATAGAGAGGTTAACAGAAATTGATGACATCCCTGCTCGAATTTTACACTGATTCGGCCAGCTCTACGATTGAAACAGACAAAGATTTATAGTCCGAGCTAGGACGCTGGCTCTCCTTGATTGCCTTGATATTTTTTTATGCGCTTCTGCATATTTATTTCCAAGCTCATCACGGGCTTGTAGCATTAGAATGCTGATTTGATTTTACATTCCAAGAGGAGTAGACATTATGCAGCCATTTGCATGATGTGAGAGAAATCACCATAACGGTTTGTGATATCGGCAACCAAAATGAGCGTTAATGTTCACCTGTATAAGCAGGAGGGCATAGTGTGTGTGTGTGTGTGTGTGTGTGTGTGTGTGTGTGTGTGTGCACGCACGTGTGTGTGTGTGTGTGCATGTGCACGTTTACATTTATTCAGATTTTTTTCCTTTTGCATCCCTCTATGTGGAAAAAATTAAAAAAAGAGAATTATTCCATATCCTGTGGATGAGAAATTGTGTTTTGTCATGCCTCCGAGGGCTACCATTGTATTGAGCTTTTATGAATTCGTTTGATATCAGGGCTGAGCATTACGAGTTCCAACACAAATTTTTCCCCCATGACATTATTACTGAAAGCTTTTATCAGTTCATTGTGACAAAAAATTGATTATTATCCATGACATTTGATGGATAGCTTTCATAAACGTACATTTTTTAGCATTAGTCTATAAAGTTTTCTTAAGAAGGCTTTACTTTCTTGTGAAAAAAGTGCTGAGTTTAATGGAGCATTCTTGCTGCCTTTAACACCATACAGTACCTGCAAAAAGAAGGTTATTTGAATTGAAATGATGATCCTGTTGCTTTACTGCCTCCTTCACTTTAACTGTAGTAAGATGCACATTTGCACAACTCACAGGTACATTTGAATTAGCAGTAGCACTAATTCACAGACACCTTAGAAAGGGTTCTTTAAAGTAGTTATTACAGAGGCATTAATAGCAGCTCTACAGTTAAGGTTAACTCAGGCTTTTTGTCTTTGGCAGGACTTCTAAATACTCTTTGGAGTTACTGTATGTTAAACACATATACAGCCAGTGTCTGAACAAAGCGGCCTTTAGATAGTTTAACTGTTGTTTATTGCATTTGAACAGCACAAGGCAATAGTTCTCAGCTCATTATAAATAATGCCAGCATCTGAAGCTAATGGTGATTCAATTACAATCCCTCACAAAGAGGAATATTCGCCTCTCTGTGTTAGTGTTGATGGGAACTATTCGCATGCCTCAAAAGGGGAGTATACTTTAACCATAGGTGGCAGAACAATTTCCCTTTTTAAATCGCTGGAAATGACTGGCTTTCCCATGTTACATCTTGACTGATAGGTTTATAGGAGTTTCCCCTAGGAACATTACTGAAACAAAAGGTAGTAGTGGTACAAAGGGAAGGGTAGTGAATTTTGGTAAACTTTGGAACAGGTAGGAAGCAAGCCAGACACCATGAAAATAGTAGTTGCAAGACCTTCAAGGAGATCAGATAATTTTCTGGAATCCCACAGACTTCCCAATTCTGAAACAAAAATTGTTCGAAGTATCAAACTGATTCGGGAATAAAAATAGATGAGTCTTCCCATGTGATCCCATGTGAAGGGAAGGGAAGGGAAGCAGAGATGGCAGCTCTCATGAATTTATCACAACACTTGCTATTTCTGAGTAAAATAAAGCCTCACTCATGATCTCTTGGTATAACTCTCTTTTTTTTTTCAGCCATGGAACACTCTTAAAACTTGTTTCTTATCAAACAGGGTACCCCACCCTAAACGAAGGAATGTAGTTTTTCCAAGAGTCAATTGCTTTCAAAGTATTTTGAAAGACCATGAAAATTCATTTACATATCAGAGAAACAAGGTCCTAGGATTACAAGTGGTGGGAACAGAAAGCGTGGCTAGAGCCCAGTAAATCCATGGATATCTATTTTATATTTGCAGGTATCTGCATCCGCAGATGTGGATATCCACAGCTTATTTTTGCGGATGCAGATGCAAATTTTGTATCTAGAACCCTGCAGATTTGTGGATACCTATTTTATATCTGTGGGTATCAACATAGGGCCGGTCTTTACTAAAGCTATATATCAATCTAAGTTGTGCTAGTTCATATACATAGGTTACATAATTGAAGTTCACATAGAATCATAGGGCTGGAAGAGACCTCAGGAGGACATTGAGTCCAGCCCCCTGCCCAAAGCAGGATCAACCACAACTAAATCATCCCAGCCATGGCTTTGTCAAGCAGGGACTTAAAAACATTTAGGGATAGAGATTCCACCACCTCCCTAGGTAACCCATTCCAGTGCTTCGCCAACCTCCTAGTGAAATAGCTTTTCCTAATATCCAACCTAGACTTCCCCCACTGAAACTTGAGACCATTGCTCCTTGTTCTGCCATTTGTCACTGCTGAGAACAGTCTCTCTCCATCCTCTTTGGAACCTCCCTTTAGGTAGCTAAAGGCTGCTATCAAATCCCCTCTCACGCTTCTCTTCTGCAGACTAAACAAGCCCAAAATCCCTTAGCCTTTCCTCATAGGTCATGTGTTCCAGCCCCCTAATCATTTTGGTTGCCCTCTGCTGGACCCTCTCCAATGCATCCACATCCTTTCTATAGTAGAGGGCCCAGAAATGGATGCAATACTCCAGATGTCGACACCATGCTGTGTCAATGGGAGACACTCTCATGCCAACTTACCTTCTGCATCTCAGGGAGGTGGAGTACAAATATCTATGGAAAAGCATTCTGCCATTGACAAGCTTGTCTTCACCAGACCCAGTAAATAAAGATTGCTGCATCAACTTCAACAATGCTGATTTAGCCATAAATGTAGATGAATAGGGTATAGTGACATGTCTGTATTAAACACTCTAGAATAAAACTAGGGATCTTCGTGGATCACAAGGGCTTCCAGTCTGATGTTATGTCTGTCTTAGAGACTAAATGCAATCCTCGGATATATAAGCAGCTAAATATTGACTAGAAGTTAGGCATTGTTATTTATTACCACTATGTATGGCATTATTGATAGCATTTCTGGAATACTACTTCCTGTTCTAATATCCACAACTTAAACAGGATGTTTACAAATGACAAGCACAGGCATCTCCAGTCAAAGGGGAATTCTCTGCTGGTGCAAATATGCCAGGTCTGGACCCTGTGCACGGGGAATATGCAGCAAAGAGAGGAAATAATTTGAAGGGGGGAAGGGAGCCATAGCAGTGAAGAACTGTTCTATGCCTATCCTTCATCACCATAGGATTCACTAAAGCCCCTGTTTCAGAGGCACTACTTAGAACAGCCTCACAGCAGCCTTGAATTGCAGTGGGGCCTTAACTGGTTTCGTGAGACCCCTTCACATGCCATAGGAACTACAGCAAGTTTGCATAAATTAGAGGAGCCCGAGGTTACTCTCAGTGACAACAAGGGTTAGAGCTGGTTCGGACCCGCTCACAGAATCAGGGAGCTGATCTGCTTTCATGATCACTCCTGCTATCCTCCTGCACCCGGAAGACTTGGTGCATGAGAGGAACGGGCTTTCTGTGTGGTGTACTGTGGACTGTGAAGGAATTACAAGGTATCACTTTTTTGTGTGCGGGGAGCATTTCCTAATCCTTTTTTCAGGGTAGGGGGCTCTGTGGCAAAGCATGCTTTTCAGAGTCATTTCTGAAAAGAGGCAATGGAAATGGGGTGAGTTGAGCCTTGGTGCTGCAGGGAGCAGCCAGTTTTATCACTCTCTGATTTGAGGTTCTTGTGTGTGTCATCATTCTGATTTCTAAGAAATAAAGTAATGTTACATTGCAACCTCCCCTGCAAAAGTATTTAGGGTTTTACCTAATTTCTCTGTGTTTATGCCATGAACGTAACACTCTATATTTTGTTCTTAGACTCTGGTCTAAAGTAAATGTAACGTGTCTGCTACCACATACTGATGTAATGTAAACCTGGAAGCCATAGTATTATATTTTATATAGAACTGTACCTGATGGTTTTAATATGAATGAATTAGAGAGCTTGCATTCAGAAGGAAACACAACCCTACTGCTGATGAAATGAATAGTAAACTGACTTCAGTTAAAGTAGGACTGGTTCCAGTGTGGCCAATGCAGATGAAGAAGCATGGAGTTCAGGAGGGAAATTGAAAGGGTATAATGGGGCAAAGCATTAGCAGCAGTATCCATTTCCAGCAACATGAATACAGCTACTGACTAAATAAGAATGAAACCAGGTGAGCAAATACAGAAAATGCAGAGGGTGCAAAATCTTAACCATAGCCTGGCTTTATCTTCCAGTTATTCCATGGTAACCAATATTAATTCCACTGAAATCAACTGAGATAACTCATAATGAAAAAGATGTAATGTAAACATTAGGGCTATGTCTACACAGAAGCGTTTTTTTGGAATAACTGATGTTATTCCGAAATAACATAGTCCACGTCTATGCTACAAGCAGTTATTTTGACATAATGTTGAAATAATGTCAAACTGGAGGACTTCTCACTCCTACTCATGTAACCCTCATTGTATGAAGAGTAAGGGAAGTTGGAGGAAGAGTGCTCTCTCCCAGACTTCCTACTGTGTAGACAGCACCAAAAACTGAAATAAGCTATTTCGATTTGAGCTGTGCAATTGACATAGCTCAAGTTGTGTAGCTTATTTCAGCTTTAGCCCTGCTGTGTAGACATGCCTTAGGAGAATTAGGCTCCTTGAGTCTTGCTTGTAAATTTTCCATTGAAAAGATTTCTCCCATCCTCTTCCTATAGACGAAGGGGGAAATGTACTTTTTATCTTAGTCAGTGATTTGAAGTTCAAGGCATTGTATGGACTTTCTTAATGAAATCACAATATATGCACGTACCTAAAAATTGTATCTGATAACAATTATTAATTGCATGGTAGGGCCTCAGTCATGAAGCAAGCCCACATTGTTATAAGCATGGCACAAACACACCAAGAAAGGATGGGCCAATCTGAATAATCGTAAGGAGTTTACAATCTAACATCTCTACTATGGCTAGACTGTACTACTATAGCTCGACTGCATTTAGAAGGGCATGTACTACTCTGATTGAAAAAGCTGGGGTTTGGTTCTGTAAAACTGAAAGTTGTTTGGATCTTGAACCTAGTGGCTGCGAACCCCAACAAACCTCAACCAATTATTTCAGTTCATTTCATACATATTAAATAAATATTAAATATATTAAATTAAATAAAGATGGACAAACTGTCAGTCAAGTTTGGATTTAGGTACCATGTTATCCAAACACCCAACTTCCCAAATGGTCAGAAAATATATCCCACCTTTGGTTGATCTCTTCTTGCCCTCTCTAAGTTGATCTGTGAGCGTATTTCGTATCATATATCCATGGATTTTAAGGGCTGATGGAAATTAGCTATGCTGACCCTAAGACTTGCATGGAATTGATGAATGAGAAACTTACTTCACTGTGTTTACAGACTAAGCTCTCAATCAGACTTGTGCAGAAGTCAGAAGTTCCATTTTGAGAGTTTATCCCAAGTCTGAATGAAGCCAAATTGAAAGTTTCAAAATTCTGCAGCAAGGAAACAAATACTTATTTAACAAATACTCATTCTAAATACTTCATTCCAATGTTTACTTTTACATTTTTTCTTATATATTCAAATATAAAAATTACATACAAGAATTGTATTAATAATTAAAAACAAAAAAATATTTCAAAATGAAAAATAGTCATGCTAACATTATTAAAATTATGGTCAGAAATTTGCTCCTCTTTTTTCCTAAATGAAATTCCAATGAAATCAACTTGATAATTGTTGAAGCACATGGTTCCATCAGACGTTGTCTGATTAATTCTAGCCCTGCTTCTGCAAACTGCTCCTTGTGTATGGATTTCAATGCAGGCGGTACCGGACATAGCCATGTATGCTTAGACATCAGGTTCCAGGAATGGGGCCTAAAAGGAGAAGCAGACAAACGAATACTGTATTCGTTATCCCGAATTAAAGTAGCTTTTGTGGCTTGGGTGGCATTAATAATAAATAATAAATGATAATACCCATTGTTTTCATCAGTTAATCACAAAGTGCTTTACAAAGGATCTTGTGATAAATTATGTAATTTCCTGAATTTAGGGAAAGCAACCTAGACAAGCATTTTATATCCTTATAGTTAATTTGATACTTGTGTAGACCACATACAGGTGCACATAGGCAGATATGGACAATATAAGTTATTTTTAGTGCTTTGTGGTTAGAGAAATAATGAATTTATTACAAGTAAAAGTAAGTCAGTTTAAAATCATGATGTACTGGGCCATCTTGAGTGAGAGGATAATAATAAACTAAAAATAAAAAAAAAGAATGCTCCCTGTTGTTTGGAGTGAAGTTATTTTATTCACATATCATTCTGAATATATTTTGTCAAGGTGATTTATCCTTAATCCATGTATGTTTTGTGTTTGCATGCCAAAATGTTATGTATCACATGTACAAGGATGGATAAAAGATTATTTCAGGGCCATAAATATGCATATGCAAAATCAAATACAGTAAGACTGAATCATCTCTGTATATTCTGGAAAAGGAATATAAAAAGATGACACTGAGCATCAAATTAAGTTATTTTACTAGCTTATGCCTCAAACACATTTTAAAATGTGCAAAACAATGTAACTTGTTGTGGCATGCAACTCCCTATGTTGCTATTAAACTATCCAGATGATGGCCTTTTGGGAATCCACTCTGAACAGAGGCCTAATTCAAGACTGGATCACAACATCTGCACCGGATAGAATTTGTCATCATCTGTCTTCAAACCCATTGGCTGTTGCTTAGCAACTGGTCAATCTTACAGAGTATTTGCTATGACAAATTAGTAGCGTTGTTACCATGACAACCAGCTTTGTTACTTAATTAAATTGATTTGAATCAGAATTGGCTTTCAGGAAAACAAGTGTGCTGTATGAAGTAGTAAACATGAGCTTGCAACTAGCCATTCATGCTTTGATGTAGTGCTCTCTAAAATCAACCCATCAGGATGAAATCCACAACCAGGTTCTGCAAGTAGTGTGACCAGTTTTGGTCTTGGAGAGCATAAACCTATAAAGATAGAAATATAGATTTTATATATATATAAAAATCTTAGAAACATTTTGGTTACAGTTAGCAAACAGACACCATATTTCCATGAAAAATGAACTGGCTTATCAAGTGGCTTGATTAATGGCTTGATGCTATATATATCGCAGGCACTACTCTTTAAGCAACAGATTCAGAGAATCATAGAATACTAGAAGTGGAAGGGACCTTGAGAGGTCTTCGATTCCAGTCCTCTGCCCCCACAGCAGGGCCAAGCACTGTCTAGATCATCCCTAATAGATGTCTATCCAACCTGCTCTTAAATATCTCCAGTGATGGAGATTCCATGACCTACCTAGGCAACTTATTCCAGTGTTTAACCATCCTGACCCTAATGTCCGACCTAAACCTCCCGTGTTGCAATTTAAGCTCATTGCTTCTTGTCCTATCATTAGAGGCCAAGGACAACAATTTTTCTCCCTCCTCCTTATAACACCCTTTTAGATACTTGAACACCTCTATCATGTCCCCTCTCAGTCTTCTCTTTTCTAAGCTAAACCAGGCCAATTCTTTCTGTTTTCCCTCATAGCTCATGTTTTCTAGACCTTTTATCATTTTTGTTGATCTTCTTTGGACCTTCTCCAGTTTCCCCATAACTTTCTTGAAATATGGTGCCCAGAACTGGACACAATACTCCAATTGAGGCCTAATTAGCACAGGGTAGAGCGGAAGTATGACTTCTCATAACACTCCTGTTAATGCATCTCAGAATCATGTTTGCTTTTTTTGCAACGGTGTCACACTGTTGACTCATATTTAGATTGTGGACCACTATGACCCCTAAATCCCTTTCAGCAGTACTCCTTCGTAGACAGTCACTTCCCATTCTGTATATGTGAAACGGATTGTTCCTTCCTAAGTGGAGTACTTTGTATCTGTCCTTAATAAACTTCATCCTATTTACCTCAGATCATTTCTCTAATTTATCCAGATTATTTTGAATTTTGACCATATCCACTTGAAACCACTTCCAGCTTTGTATCATCTGCAAACTTAATAATTGCACTCTCTATACCATCATCTAGATCGTTGATGAAAATATATTGAACAGAACCAGTCCCAAAACAGACCCCTGCAGAACCCCACTTTTTATGTCCTTCCAGCATGATTGTGACTCATTAATAACTACTCTCTGAGAATGGTTATCCAGCCAGTTATACACCCACCTTATAGTAGACCTATCTAGGTTGTATTTGCCTAGTTTATTGATAAGAAGGTCATGCGAGACCATGTCAAATGCCTAACTAAATTTTAGGTATACCACATCCACAGCGTCTCTCTTATCCACAAGACTCGTTATCCTATCAAAGAAAGCTATCACATTGGTTTGACATGATTTGTTCTTTACAAAGCCATGCTGGCTGTTATCTATCACCTTATTATCTTCCAGATGTTTACAGATTAATTCCTTAATTACTTGCTCCATTATTTTCCCTGGCACAGAAGTTAAACTGACTGGTCTGTAGTTTCCTGGGTTGCTCTTATTTCCCTTTTTATAGATGGGCATTATATTTGCCCTTTTCCGGTCTTTTGGAATCTCTCCCAACTTCTATGATTTTTCAAAGATGATAACTAAAGGGTCAGATACCTCCTCTGTCAGCTCCTTGAGTATCCTAGGATGCATTTCAGCAGGTCTTGGTGGCCTGAAGACATCTAACTTTTCTAAGTAATTTGTAACTTTTTTTTTAACCTCTAAATCTGCCCAGTTTCCACTAGCATTCACTATGTTAGGCATCCCATCACTATCAAACTTCTTGATGAAAACTGAAACAAAGAAGTTGCTAAGCACCTCTGCCATTTCCAAGTTTCCTGTTACTGTTTCTCCTTCTTCGCTGAGCAATGGGCCTATACTGTCCTTGGTCTTCCTCTTGCTTCTAATATATTTGTATAAGGTCTTCTTGTTACCCTTTATGTCTCTAGCCAGATTTAGGTTGTTTTGTGTCTTTGCCTTTCTAATCTTGCCCCTGCATACCTCTGTTGTTTGCTTATATTCATCCTTTGTAATTTGTCCTACTTTCCACTTTTTATATGACTCCTTTTTTATTTTTAGATCATGTAAGATTTCCTGGTTGATCCAAGGTGATCTCCTGCCAAACTTTCTATCTTTCCTACACAGTGGAATAGTTTACTTTTTGGCCCTTAATAATGTCCCTTTTAAAAAATGCCAACTCTCTTCAGTTGTTTTTCCTTTTAGTCTTGCTTCCCATGGGAACTTACCTACCAGCTCTCTGAGTTTACTGAAATCTGCCTTTCTGAAATTGTGGAGCAGGCTCACAGGAAATGCAGAGTCCAAGCTTCAGAGAGGAGGGAGGAGGTATAAGATTATATAGGATAATATAGGTACAGAAATATTATCCTATCTGTAGGTACAGAAATCGTTGCAATCCTTCCTAGTCTGGTTCAGTCAATATTTTAGCTAATGCATTGGGATTTTCAACATTCTCCACATAATATAAGGCTTCACCTAAGTTAAGGAAGTTGTGGAAATAACATGCTTTGATACTTAGGGCTCATCCATCACTATTACTATAAAGCAATATAGATTTTATAGTATTGGTAAGTTTCTACACACATTTTATTTGTTCTCTACTCTTAATTTCTTTTATTGTGTGACAGAGAGAAGAGAATTATGTACCTATACTGTACATACTTTAATGAAGGAAATCTGCATATTAAGTCTGCCTATAGCTTGGTTGGAGACTTTAGTTATGCAATCTTACAGTTTCCCAGTTTACCTCTATTTTATCTGCTGGCAATATATGGGGTGCTGCTGCTGTCCTCCCTGGTCTTCTTGCAAATGTATCTGTAAAACTCAAGCTGTATTTTTCTTATAAAATTTGAAATGAATTTCTTGGACTAATTTGAGATTTCTGATCATATATGATTTATTTAAAGCCTGAATGTGGAGTTGTTCATGAATGTTTTTGAAACCTAAGTATTCCTAAACAATAAATAGGAAGCATCAGCCAGACTATAACAAAAATGTGAAACTAGAAACATACTAAATGTTGACAAATTCTAAATTATAAGGTGTTGTGTGGTATGGCTACTTTTTTATGTGTTACTCTGCAATTTACACTGTTATCACTAGAGTTCTCAAGCTTTCCACTTAAATTCCATTAAACTATTATATCTCTGAAAGAGATTTTAATTTGTGTAGACTTTATAAGCAGGCTTTTGATTTTGCTTTTTTTTAAGTGTGCTCTTGATTAGAATCTTCTAGAAAGATACATCATTTAAATGAGAGAACTAAAAAATGCATTGTAATAAAAAAAGCCCTAGATGAGCCTGAATTCAACTAAGTACATTTATACAAAGCAATTCACCCAGTCAAAAACACTCACAGGAAACTTGGAGAAAGTGAAGCTTGGTTTATAGTGATGCAAAATGGAATTCTAAAGTTGTTTTTAAGTTTTCTTTTTTGCATATATTATATATTTATAATAATACTTACCCTTTTTCAGTGATTTCCTCTTCAAAATACTTTACAAATATTAACCTTAGCCTTCACAATGCCCATGAAGACTTGTCAGCCCCACTAACACTGATGCAATAACTGACACAGAAAAGTTAAATTAGTGTCAAAGCTGGCATTGGAACCCAGGTGTTCCTGCCTTCAAGTCCTCTACTCAGGTCACTAGACCACAACTCAGTATTAGGCTTGCCATCTGTTCTATTAAAACTATCTTTATAAACAGACATTTATTAGGCTGGGTCAAAAAATCTTATGTCAAAACATCCTTTCACAAAAAATAAAATTTCATATAAAACTGGGTTTTCATGAAAAATGATTTTTGAGGAAAAATATTTCTTGACTAGCTCTAGTGTTTCTTTTTCATTTTATGTAACTTAGAGTTTTCTGTGATTGATCTGCTGAAATAATAGATGACTGGACATAAATTGGTCTGGAGTAAAAGCGATCAGACCAGGATCTTTAGACAAAGTTCATAATAGAAACCTAAAAGAATGAAAACAAAGAAGTGTGGAGCAGAGTAAAAGCCAATGAACACATATTTTATATGTGAATATATGCACCTTCCTCCACCCACCCACATCTGATAGAGTGACAGGTGTCAGTAGATTTGTGGTATGTAATGCTTGCAAATATCATGTGCAAGAAGAAGTCTGAGAAGACAGGAGCAGGAAGCATTAAGCTAACTCCCAATCTTTGCCATTCTGGAGAAAAGGAAACCAGATCTCTTCCTTTCACATGGCAGTTCAGTAATGAAGGAGCTGTTGGCTCAGCTGGAGAATGGTTCACCACTCACATTTCCGTTATAAAGAGTAATCAGAATTGTCCAAGGAAAAGTATTTTGAATGAAAAGAAAATGGAAATTGCTCTCAAAATGAAAAGACTAGGCATTTCAGCAAACATTTAACCATGCAAGGAGGAAAAGATGGAAAAACTTTAATAATCTTTAAAAGTATATTTGGCCTCCAGCGTTGGGTGCTGATTTCCTTTAGCCAGTGGTTGCTGACATCTCCTTCATCCCAGGCTCCATCCCTACTCCTGCCCTTCCCTAAACCCCAGCCTCTTCCTACCCCTGTTCCACCCTCTCCCTGCCCCTATACCACCACTTCCCCCCAAGTCCTACCCTTGCTCCACCCCCTTCCAACCCTCATTCCATCACTTCTTCAAAGCTCCCACCCCATTCTGCCACTTCCTTTTCCCATCCTATCTCTTCCCCGTCTCCTCCCCTAGCACACCCCATGCCCACTCTTCCCAGAGCCTCCTGAATGCTGCAAATCATCTGCTTCATGGTGCTCTGGAAGTGCTGGAAGGATAGGGGAGGGTTAGAGTTGGTCACTGGGTAAGATGTGTCAGGGGGGAACTTGGCTGATGGTGTGTGCTCAGCACTCACTAATTTTTCTCTGTGGATATTCCAGAAATAGAGTTGACATCTGTGCCTCTAGCTATCATGTCAAAGAGAAACAAGCTGTGATGGTGTCCACTCACTACTGTGGCATCTCCTGCTAGCCACCTTGGGGATTAGCTCTGTCAGCTAGTGCACCTTCTCATGGTGGCACCTTTCCCACCACTTTCTCCACCAGAAAACCAGCTTCATTCCAGGAACTGCAGCATCCTCTTCATGACTCGGGCCTCCAGCCATGCCAGCATCTGCATTTCCCCCTTCCAGGGGGAGGTGATGGTATCACCCAGTTCTATAGTCTACCCACTTCCCTATTGGCATATGGGGAGGCCCAGGTCAGCCCAATACTCTCTTTAATTCTCCACCAGTTCTGCTTCAGTTTCCTGGGCCATTTCCCAGCAGTCCCTGTACCCTCTTCATGCGGCCTTTAGCCAGCATGACCCACAAGCCAGTCAAAGCCCCCTTTTGCTCTCCAGTCTCAGACAGCCACTGCTCTATGTAAAATGCTACCTTCCTGCAACCCACTAGGAACACAGTCCTCTCTCCTTGGGCTCCCCTGCAGCTCCCTTTTAAGTGACCATACTGAGCCCTGATTGGCTGCTCCATGCAGCCTCTCTCTGATTGGCTGCTCTCTGTACAGTCCCCCCAGCTGCTTTTACCCCCCTTCGTCTGAATGCAGGGTGAACATCCTATCATACAAGCTTGGACATAAGTTCAACAGGTCAGCCTATTCCCCATAGCACAGAGCATACATACATTGAGAAGTCCGTTGAGCTAGAGTAAAGGTTTGGTATCAGAGATGGAATCAGGGTCTAGTGG
Organism: Rafetus swinhoei; assembly: GCA_019425775.1. Classification (NCBI taxonomy): domain Eukaryota; kingdom Metazoa; phylum Chordata; order Testudines; family Trionychidae; genus Rafetus; species Rafetus swinhoei. The sequence goes on from CM033446.1 coordinate 109,905,853, forward strand.
ATGACATATTAATAATGCATCTCTTTCTAGTGCATAAACAGAGCACCTGACCCAAAACCCCTTAAAGTCAATTAAAGGCTTTTCTTTGACTTCTGTCATCTTTGGATTAGGCCCTTAGAGTTTGGAAGCTGCTTCTCTGTAAGGTGGTATGTTTCTGAAACATGAGTCAAACTGTATAAATTCTTCTTAGTCAGGGTTAGGTCAATTCCACGGTGACTCATGCAGTCAAACCATCTGATCACTATAATTGTTAAGTTACATTACCTGCCCTTAAGCAATGGGGACAGATATTAAGGGGAACTGGCCACTACTTGTTTAATGGGCTTGTTAAATAACTAATAAAAAGGCTTTGAAATTCATTTATTGTAAAGTTGAGTTAATGTTTTACATTCTTCTAGTTCTTTACTCAATTTTTGGAGAGCTGAATTAAAGCTGCAACTTATGACGTGTTCTTTGCAGCAGTTTGTCATCACTTGTTAACCTTCCTAGTCCCCTCCAACAGAGTAAATAGATGGGGGCACTTTTTCTCTTCAAGGTTAATGAGCATTATTAAACTGAAGATAAATGCTTTAAGTTCTCTCTGTAATGATTACTTTCATACACAAGCCAGGAAACTTGTCTTTATTGAAATTATTTTAAACTTAGTATTCTTCTGTAAGTAGCAGCTTACTATTAAATCTGTGTGAATAATGGATTTTTTGATTCAGTGGTAATGCTGTACATTTTTTAAAAAATCATTTGGGGTCAAATAAAAAATTTCATTCAATCCCAAAACAAAATATTAAATTTTAATTTTGAGCACTTTTTTATATTTAAATAAATTTGAAGAAAATTTTGAAACAAAAAGCCATTCTGACTCAGAACAAAAATGTCAAATGTTTCCACTTTTTTTTACATGAACATTTCAGTGAAACTGATATAAATTCACAAAGCTTTCAGTGTAATTAAATCTGCATTCTTCTCTTTGTCCCGTTCTCCTTGGCTATCTTCCTCTTTTTTCATTTTTGGGTACAATGAGATGCTGAGATTTTCAGACTTTTTGAAGTCATTACATGCACTATGGGGAAGGGCACAATTCAGTAACCTTTATTCAAGTTTAGAATACTCTGACAAGTTCAGTGAGCATCTTTGTGCATTAATATCTATCATAACTTTCTCCAAACCAAATGAATACACACAAACACATATATGACCCAATTCTGATGCCTCTCACATAGACATAAATGAGGAATAATTCCACTGATGTCAATGAACTCACATCTATGTAAAATCAGAATGTAATGGAGATGTTACTGCCTGATATGGACACTTCTAGAAGACCTTCAATAGCTTTAGGTGTTCCTTTTGTGGCAGCTCGAAAGCAGGGAGCTGCAGAAGCCTGGTGGAAGGCAGGTACAAGGGGAGTTGTGTATGTGGGTTTATGTTCCCTCAGTAGGCTTCCAGAGACTGCGGCTCAGCCATTAGGACACCTGAAGCCCATCTGGAGTCAGCCTGGAGGAAAGGCTGACTAGGACACCTGCCACCAGCTAAGATTTATGGGCACATCATAAAAACCTTCCCTCAGGCAAGGCAGGGAGAAGGAGAAAAGGGATGGACTAGAGGAGAGGAAAAGTTGAGCAGAAGACAAATCTGAAAGGCAGCAAGCTAATAGGGCCTGTTCCAAGATGCCAGGGAGAAGGTACCCAGGGAGTGGTTGGGGAAGTGGCCCAGGGAGGGACTGCTATTCAGTGGGGCAATGCCTCACAGCCCCACTTTACTGCATAGGGCCCTGGGCTGGAACCAGGAGCAGGTGGGTGGGACCAGGTTCCCCCCAACCCTCCTCCTGGCTGGTGGGCTGCCAGCAAGGAAAGAAGTACCCTTGGACTATTGGAGGGACTGACCTCCAAACCCCCTGACTGGATGATGATGAAAAGGGCTCTTGGAGCGGGGTACCCTTGCCTTCTCAGCAGTGGTAGGGACACCACAAGCCTCTGAGGCACACGCAAAGACCCCACCAGGAAGCGCAGGACCCAGGGGGCTTAGCCCAGGCTTTCCACACTTCCTATAGGGATAGATTCTGATGACCTCTTCACATACTAAAAGAAGTACAGAAGTGGTTAACAAAGGGCTCATTAGAACAGGGATATAAAGAAAAGTGGACAGTGCAATAGATTGCGCTCCCACTCCGTCTTTTTCCACATGGTCTTACCTATTTCCTCTAAATTATGTCAATGGCTCATTGGGCTGATGTGGTTCATGCATATCAGTTTCATTGCCAAGAGCACGCAAGGGAGCAATGTGGCCAGCATCAGATGTGACTACCTTAACTCAATGCATCAAGTACCTATTTTGCAGCTACATGAACTAGAGGTAGCTTTTCAATGTGAGAACAAGAAAGGCTCAAATCCATGACCTTCAGATTTGTAGTCACGTACCTTAGCCACTTAGCCACTTAGCCACCGCTCATTGCAAAAATAGGTGCAAAGGCCAAAATGGCATAATACTAAGAAATTCTAACATCCTATTTCTTGTTGAAGGTTTCCATTAGCAGCACGTTTTAACATTAATATACACTGCAATGTTATTAACTCCAAAAAGCTACCTCTGTTATGCTCACACCATCACATAGTTAACTTATTTCATAAAACCAAACAGATTGGTTGTTCTATTTGTATTCATAACAAATATATCTTTGCTCCAGTACACCCTGAGACCTATTAGAGCTGCACCTCTTCATTGGACCCTGGGACTACATGTCTTTCACAATCTTTACTTGGCATTTAATAAATATTACATTAAATCAACAGTATACATCCAACAGCATATTCCCTTTATGGAACAAAACAAAGGGCAAAGGGTTGGTGGAATGCTTGGCAAAAACTGAGAAGGAATGATATGGAGTGTTGAAGGGTCACACAGTAGTGAGAACTGGGTGGTTCTCTTAATTGTTATTTCCAGACTTTTTTAGTCTATTGCTTTTTTTCTTAAGAAGATAAGGTATCAGGGAATTTGGAGGGCATTTGGAGAGCAGGATGCTCTTAGATTGATCTTATTACCTATTAAAACACACTTTACCTGTGTGCATAGTTTTTAATTACTATTTGGGATCAGGGAGAAGAGGTCTGGAATGGATTGTAATTTAATGTAAAAACACTCAGGAGTTCTCTTTCTTCATTAGTAAATAAACTTCTGGTCAGTTGGGTGAGTTTAATTAAGAATATAAGAACATAAGAACGGCCGTACCGGGTCAGACCAAAGGTCCATCTAGTATCCTGTCTGCCGACAGTGGCCAGCACCAGGTGCCCCAGAGGGGGTGGACCGAAGACAATGATCAAGCGATTTGTCTCCTGCCATCCCTCTCCAGCCTCTGACAAACAGAGGCCAAGGACACCATTTTATCCCCTGGCTAATAGCCTTTTATGGACCTAACCTCCATGAAATTATCTAGCTTCTCTTTAAACTCTGTTATAGTCCCAGCCTTCACAGCCTCCTCTGGCAAGCAGTTCCACAGGCTGACTACACACTGTGTGAAGAAGAACTTTCTTGTATTAGTTTTAAACCTGCTACCCATTAATTTCATTTGGTGTCCTCTAGTTCTTCTATTTAGGGGAACTAATAAATAACTTTTCTTTATCGGCCCTCTCCACACCACTCATGATTTTATACACCTCTATCATATCCCCCCTTCAGTCTCCTCTTTTCTAAACTGAAAAGTCCCAGTCGCTTTAACTTCTCCTCATATGGGACCCATTCCAAACCCCTAATCATTTTAGTTGCCCTTTTCTGAACCCTTTCCAAGGCCAAAATATCTTTTTTGAGGTGAGAAGACCACATCTGTACACAGTATTCAAGATGTGGGCGTACCATAGTTTTATACACGGGCAGTAAGATATTCTGTGTCTTATTTTCTATCTCTTTCTTAATAATTCCTAGCATCCTATTTGCCTTTTTGACCGCCGCTGCACACTGTGTGGAAGTTTTCAGAGAACTGTCCACGATAACGCCAAGATCTCTTTCCTGATTTGTCGATAAATTAGCCCCATCATACTGTACGTATAGTTGGGGTTATTTTTCCCGATGTGCATTACTTTACACTTATCACATTAAATTTCATTTGCCATTTTGTTGCCCAATCACTCAGTTTGGTGAGATCTTCTTGGAGTCCCTTACAGTCTGCTTCTGTCTTGACTATCCTAAACAGTTTAGTATCATCTCCAAACTTTACCACCTCACTGCTTACCCCTTTCTCCAGATCATTTATGAATAAGTTGAACAGGATTGGTCCTAGGACTGACCCAGCAGGGGACACCACTAGTTACCCCTCTCCATTCTGAAAATTTACCATTTATTCCTACCCTTTGTTTCCTGTCTTTTAACCAGTTCTCAATCCAAGAAAGGACCTTCCCTCTTATCCCATGGCCATGTAATTTACACAAGAGCCTTTGGTGAGGACCTTGTCAAAGGCTTTCTGGAAATCTAAGTATACTATATCTACTGGATCCCCCTTGTCGCATGTTTGTTAACCCCTTCAAAGAACTCTAATAGATTAGTAAGACAGGATTTCCATTTACAGAAACCATGTTGACTTTTGTCCAACAAATTATGTTCTTCTACATGCTTCACAATTTTATTCTTTACTATTGTTTTGACTAATTTGCCAGGTACTGAAGTTAGACTTACCGGTCTGTAATTGCCCGGATCGCCTCTAGAGCCCTTTTTAAATATTGGTGTCACGTTGGCTACCTTCCAGTCATTAGGTACTGTAGCCAGACACGAACCCCATCTTGTTTCTCCCCCGCCCAGAGAGCAAGAGAAAGGCAGTCAACCTTGGTGGAATTGTTTGCTGGGACAGCTGCAGCCTTTCCTTTCCATCTCCCTTTAATCAATTTAGCACTACCGTCCCCTAACCACCCGAGGTGGGGTCCTGTACCATTTTTGTTCGCAACCTACACTATGGGGTCAACCTCTGGAGTATATAACAGGAACCTCCAGGGAAGTATACCCCATCTGCTTTGAGAACAAAACAAAAGGTCAGCCGGTCTTGGATACAATCCAAGCCTCAGAAATGGTTAGTGGCAGTTTGTTGGGGTTTGCAATAATCCAAACGCCCTTGTCTTTATAAGACTGAAGTACACAGGTATGTGTGCCCAGGCTGGGGTTTTTGACCACAACAGTATCCCCAGGGGGCATATTTGGAGTCCGTTAGTGGTGCCCCTGGAGTCAGAGAGGCTTTCCTTGTAGGGAAAAATCCTTTGCTAATTGGGCTACCCGTAGGGGTTTGCCGATTGTTTAGCCGTTGAACCACGGCATCCAGTCTGCCTCCCCGGGTTCCCTCCGTAGGTTTAAGGTGGTATTTTAGCAGTCCATTCCATCTCTCAATTATGCCATTGGACTGAGGTCGGTATGGGAGGTGAAAGGTCCATTGGACTCCATTCTGGAGACCACATTGGACCTTTCACCTCCCATACCGACCTCAGTCCAATGGCATAATTGAGAGGTCCTAAATTCCCTCTCCTGTGGTGTTACTTCGCGTCTAGGCCTAAAGCCTTCCTGCTTGCTTCTATAATCTCCTTTTAAATTCCGCACCTTAACGTTAACCTGTGGTGCCTCAGTTTCCCCAAATTCTCGGAGATCCCGCAGCATAAAATCAAATAAGTCCTGATAGGTCATGCGGTGGTCCTGAGCATGATTTCTTGTGGCTAGTGCTATAGCCTTATAGGATCCGGGGGCCCCTTTTAGCACTGGTCTTAAATCTCCTGTCACTACCTGTTGTTCCCATGGGCTCTCTTCCTGCCTCCCATTTTGGGGACCCTCTTGAGCATAGCTATTATAGCAACAGTTTGTAGGGCTCCTTTAAGTTCATCCCCATTAATCCATGGGATGCTAGTGGGTTCACCTCTGTCAGCGTGGTGAATTCCCCGAGCCCATCTACAGGCAAAGGTCCAGACAGACTTTGGACCCTCCTGATTCCTGGGGCTAAGGAATACTCCTGCACCCAGATTTACCCTGCCACACTCCCGGGAGGACAGTTGGGTATGGCCAGCTCCTGTGTCCCATATTCTAGCTAGCCACTCTATCACCCCTTCCCCAGGTCTCTTGGCAAATTCGTCCTGGATCTTTCTCAACTCTGCAGGCTCATAACTGCGAGTAGTAATTCGGGTGGGTCGGGTTCTGTCCTTTTGCTAGTGGAGGGGTTATCTTCATCCACCTCACCCTCATCTTTCTCAGTTAGGTCCTTTTGGTATGTGATGATGGGTCTCATGTGGACAGGGGGATTCCCTAACTCAGGGGAGGTGAAACACTCATCATTGGAGGAGTCCCAGATGTCTCCATCCCAATCCTCCGGATCTACCCAGAGAGCAGCCTCTACTTTGGCTTGATTAATTTTTCGGGGCTTGCTCTCTAATCTCGCTCTCCTTTCTGCTCCCTCCCTTTTTATTATTGGAGCAAGGCGTTGTTCTAATTGGTGCACATCATTGCTCAGCAAGCGCGCCCGGGTGTCTAGGTTCTGGCAGCGCCGCTCGAGCTCATCCCTTTCCTTCTGTACCCTTTCAAGCTCCATTTCCAATTTTAAATGGCTTTTACATGCTGTCTGCAGGGCACTTTTAAATAGCCAAATACACGCTCCTTTCCCCTTTCCCCTTTTCATTTTACAAGCAGTTCTCCAGTTACAGAACTGCAACCACAGTTCCTCGGGATTTCCCCACTCCTCCTCTAACATTTCTTTATCCCATTTAGGGTCAGCCCAACCTTCCTGGGCAAAACTCTTTTCTACCTTGCTAAAAATCAGTGACTGGCTTCATGCTGCTGTATTTTGAACCGATATCACAAATCCTGCCGACTACGCCAATTCTTCTTTACTGGCCATACCGGGGAGTTGTAAGGGGAGTGAGTGCGAATTAAAACTCCCCGTGTTTCCAGATCTTTAATTAGCTCAGTGACAGGCATTGTAGCTTCAGCTGGGACATTGTATTGTTTTACATGAGTCACAGCTGATGGTGGGAGAGCAGGAGCTTGGGCTAGTAACCTGACACTATAGAGAGGAACTTTCCCCTCCTCCAACAAAAATGGTACAGGACCCCACCTCGGGTGGTTAGGGGACGGTAGTGCTAAATTGATTAAAGGGAGATGGAAAGGAAAGGCTGCAGCTGTCCCAGCAGACAATTCCACCAGCAAGGAAGGAATCATTGGTGGGGAAAGGTGGGCATTCGGAGCTGGCTGCAAACCCAGCACAACAATCTTGGAGGAGGGGAAAGTTCCTCTCTATAGTGTCAGGTTACTAGCCCAAGCTCCTGCTCTCCCACCATCAGCTGTGACTCATGTAAAACAATACAATGTCCCAGCTGAAGCTACAATGACAAAAATGGTACAGGACCCCACCTCGGGTGGTTAGGGGACGGTAGTGCTAAATTGATTAAAGGGAGATGGAAAGGAAAGGCTGCAGCTGTCCCAGCAGACAATTCCACCAAGGCTGACTGCCTTTCTCTTGCTCTCTGGGGGGGGGGGGAGAAACAAGATGGGGTTCGTGTCTATGTCCATGCCCAGTATATTGGCATTCCCAAGTATCAACTCATGTTTCCTGGGTTGCTGGTAGGGGTTTAAAGGGATATTCCCAAGGGGTATAAAAAGGGGTTTAGTAGCCCACCCCATTTTGAGCTCCAATCACCTACACCTGCTGGCAGGTATTGATTGTCTCCCGAGGTCCGTGGGACGCCCAACCTCGCCCTACTACTGTGAACCACACTCCCTCAGGGTGAGATGGGTCAAATGGAGCGGCGTTTTGAATGGGAGAGGGCTGCGGGGGCAGGTGATATTCATTGGGCATTCCCACCCTCCACAGAGATTCCTTAATCATAGTGGGGCTCTGTGCGGAGTCTGCACCACCCACCCTGTAGTGTATGTACAGTGCCCATTTCTGGGTGGTCATTTTCTGTGCTACTCCTGGCGGGTCGATTATGTGGGTCCATTGTCCACCACCAGGCAAGGGTGGAAATACATTCTCACAGGAGTGGAAGTCATCTCAGGCATAGGGTTCGCTTACCCTACTCGTTTAGCAACAGGACTGTCCACAATTATGGGACTGAATCGCCTAATTGCACTTGTCCCAACACCTCAGGAAATTCAATCTGACAATGGCTCACATTTTAAAAACAAGCCTGTCCAGGAGACAGCCGAAATGGTCAGGGCAGTATGTGCGTGTGTGTTACACCCAAGTCTTCAACTGCTGAGACGCAAAGTCTCGTTGCAGTGGGCAGCCTAGGAGGCTGGAGGGCGCCCCGAAAATAGTTTAACGTCTGTGACTTTACTGCTAGGACCGGGGTCCCGTCGCAGAGGGCAGCCAACAGGCTCTCAGACGCCCCAGTGTGTGTGTGTGTGTGTGTACTATACACCCGAGACTTCAACTGCTGGGACCGGGGGAGTGAGGAGCTGGTGAGGCAGGCACATATCAGGGGGTGGCCCATCACCCACCAACAGGTACGGAAGCCGATTTAAGGGATAGGTTACAAACCACAGATAATAGTTCAGCAATTTCTCATTTGAGTTCTTTTAGAACCCTTGGATGAATGCCATCCGGTCCCGGAGATTTGTTAACATTAAGTTTTTCTATTTGTTCCAAAACCTCCTCTAATGACACTTCAATCCGGACAGTTCCTCAGATTCATCACCCACAAAGGACGGTGCAGATTTGGGAATCTCCCAACGTCCTCAGCCGTGAAGACTGAAGCAAAGAAATCATTTAGTTTCTCCGCAATGGCTTTATCGTCCCTTGATTGCGCCTTTTATAGTTCGATCGTCTAGGGACCCACAGGTTTTTAGCAGGCTTCCTGCTTCTAATGTACTTAAAAACATTTTGTTATTTCTTTTTGAATTTTTGGCTAGCTGTTCCTCAAAATCTTTTTTTGCTTTTCTTATTACATTTTTACACTTGATTTGACAGTGTTTATGTTCCTTTCTATTTATCTCACTAGGATTGGACTTCCACTTCTTAAAAGATGCCTTTTTGTCCCTCACTGCTTCTTTTACATGGTGGTTAAGCCATGGTGATGCTTTTTTAGGTCTCTTGCTATGTTTTTTAATTTGGGGTATACATTTAAGTTATACTTATACTTATTAACATATAGTCCATTATACTTATTAACATATAGTTAATGTATGATGTACTAATTATTCAGAAGATCAGTAGAAATGGACAAAATGATTTATCTCTATTTTTTTAAATCTAATAATAATAGCCGTGGAGTATGAACAACTTTTCACATGACTGTTAGCAGCCTTGAGAAAGGTATTAGAATAGTTAGCAAAGGGGGAGAACTCTATCAATATGGAAAGATATATTCTACGACTTCAAGAGAGATTATGGAGTCATTGTGGATAGTTCTCTGAAAACATCCACTAAATGTGCAGCAGCAGTTACAAAAGAATACTGAATGTTAGAAATCATTAAAAAACGGATAAAGAATAAGACATAAAATGTCTTATTGCCTCCGTATAAATCCATGGTATGCCCACATCTTGAATACTGCATGCAGATATGGTAGCCTCATCTCAAAAAAATATATCTTGGACTTGGAAAAAGTTTAGAAAAGGGCAAAAAAAGTTATTAAGGGTTTGGAATGGCTTCCACATGAGTAGAGATTAATAAGACTGGGACTTTTCAACTTTGAAGAGAAGAAAGCAAGGGGGAATATGATTAAAATTATGACTGGTGTGGAGAAAGTAAATAGGGGAAAGTTATTTACTTGTTCCCGTAACAGAAGTAGTAAGGGTCACCAAATGAAATTAGGAGGTAGCAGGTTTAAAACCAACAAAAGGAAATATTTCTTCCCACAATGCACAGTCAACCTGTGGAACTCCTTGCCGGAGAATGCTGTGAAGACCAGGATTTTAAGGGTGCATCTACACTGTACCCTTAGCTTGAAATAAGCTAAGTAATGTGAGTTGTACAAACTGTGTAGCTTATTTTGAGTTAATTTTGAAATAGCTTATTTTGTAATTTGGCATGTCTACACAGCACCAAATTTTGAAATAAACTGCTATTCCAAAACATCCCTTAATCCTCCTGGAATGAGGTTTACAGGGACATCAGAATAGTGAGCCCATTATATTTCAAAATAATGGGCTTGCTTAAAAGATGCGGAATGGCTATTTTGGGATACCGGAAGTATCCTGAAAGAATGCTGCTGTGTAGATGTACCCTAATGGTTAAAAAAAAAACTAGATAAATTCATGGAAGTTAGGTCCATCAATGTTTATTAGCCAGAATGGATAGGAATGGTGTCCATGGGCTCTATTTGTCAGAGGCTGGGAATGAGTAGCAGAGGAAGGATCACTTGACGATTACCTGTTCTGTTCATTCCCTCTGGGGCACCTGGTGCTGGCCACTGTTGGAAGACAGGATATTGGGCTAGATGGACCTTTGATCTGACCCAGTATGGCTGTTCTTATGTTAATACAGCTCCTTAATCTATGGTACTCTCAAAATAAAAATCCAAAAGGTGAAATATTTTGGTTTAGTCATCTAATAAGTAAAAAATTGGGGTTTCTTGAATTTTTCAGTAAAAACCCCAAGCTCAAATTTTGACAAGAAAATGTTTGGATGACCCACTGTTATGAATTTAGGAGTCAGATTGTGACAGCTCTGAGTAAGTAGGAGAGTGGGAGCAAGGAACACCACCTATTTGCACCACGATGCAAGAAGGCATTTTAATGTGTTTGGAAAGTGCAGTATTGTGTCTGGAACTTGTATAGGTAATAGCATTCCCAAAAGTAGTGGAAAGGGGGTTGGAGTGAGGTAGGAAATAGAGGCAAGTGCACCCCAGAAGTTCAAGGAGAAATACTGGCACCCTTTCTATGTAAGCTGTGGTTGTATCACAAGTGAGCCCTTATATAGCTTACAGGTTCCCATTGTGGTTGTAAGTGTACATTTTAAATAATCACTTAGTGGACTTTAAAGTAAATATTGTTTCTGCTAACCAGTCTCTGTGTTCTGCTTTGTTTTCTGTATGTCCCATTCCTTCTTTCCCTTTAGTATGCTGACAACATCACTTTGTTAAGGCTGGTTGGTTCCATTTGCATTGGACACCTTTTCTGCATATAGATTGATGAGTTTAATCAACGAATCAGGAGAAAGACTTGGACATCAATCAGTGTCAGTTTTCTTTCTTTCTAATTTTTGATTTGCTGCTTCTAGTTATCAGTGCAATAAAAATGATGCCCATTTAAGGTAAAGCTTAAGTATAGAGCAAAGTTAGTTGGAGACTTACATTAGCCCAAGGAGTTCTCCCAATCTCTGGTTAGCAGTATGCTAGAGAAAAAGAATTTTCTTATGGTGCATAATATTTCATTGGCATAACCAATGACTCCATTACTCAATGATCAATGACAAAAAGCCAAATTAGTATCTTATTGATAAGATTGTATGTTCTTTTATCATCCTGACAAAACCAAGTGCTCAGCCATTTCCTTTAAATATCCATAGACACACAAGACACAGAGAAGACTACAGTTCCTTCTGCCTATGGAGCTAAGGAACTTATGTGCCCCCATTGCTGTATTAGCTGAGCACCTCACAATCTTTTCTAAGATATTTACACTCACAACATCCTGGGAGGATGGGAAGTACTGGTATCTCCATTTTACAGATGAACTAAAGCATAGAGGCACCACGGCCCATATCCTCAAATGGAGCTAGATGCCTAACCCAAGGGGAGTTGAAGGGTCTAAATACCTTTAAGGGACAAAGTGAACGCCACATGTCACACTAGAAATCTATTACAGAACAGAAAACTGAATCTGAGTCCTAGACTAACACGTTAATCACTGCATCATCCTTCCTCTCTTGCAAAGTACCTCTGCTTTTCACCCTTCTATTAGCAGATTTTATTTCCAGCGGCATTCCACTTGGATGGAGCTACGCATCTGACAATTCCTCTCCTTTTCCCTCTCCAGCCACCCGCATAGGGTGCTCCTACTTCCCTTGATTTCCTGAACCTGCAGCCTAAATATGAGGAAGCTGTACAATAGAGTGTGTGGGGGGAGTTATCACTCTTCTTTAATGCCTTTCCATGACCATCTAAGACTGGTCCACTACATGGAACTAATTAAGCAATATAGCAGTATCCTTTTATTTTAAAGGGTTATTGACTGAAAAGCAGTGCAGTTATACCAATTACCTTATGCCTCAATATATTAAAAAGCAAGAGTTCGAAGGCTAGCCTCCTTAAATGATAAAATGTCTGGTATAATTACACTTCTTGACGTATTTTTCTGCTTTTATAAATTCTATTTCATGCTAATTGGAATTCTTAAGTTTATGTACTAGAATCCTGTGGGTTTGGAGCAGAAAGTCATAAATTCCATCTTTAGCAGTGGTTGTAGTTGATGACCATGTCATTTTCACAATAAAGAGCAATCATTTAAAAATCTTATTTTGAATATTGATTTTGATTCTGAGTTTAATTTTATTTTGTCATTTAGTGGTCACTCTGAGACATCAAAATATTTCACCAAACAATTTGTGTGTGTTTGCATCAGCAACCCTATGGTCAAATGGATTTTAAATTGTCTTGGGTATTTCTTTCAGTTTGAAAACAGTCCCTAGTGAAATGGACTTAAAATAATACCACCTACCAGTTTGCATCATACGTTGCAGAATAACTTTCAGAACATACAACTACTATATCCACTAAAGATTATGTATAGCCATATGCAAAGGGGGAGATACAAGTAATCCATAATATTGAAATATCTGATGTCATATGAATATTTACACAAAATCAGACTTACCATCATAGACAGACAGATAAATTCATTTGTGTCTTATTCATGAGTTACAAAATCAGCCAATAGCTTAGAAAACTATGTCATGATTTTATATACCCACATGAGGCAATCAATAGATTAATGAGAGGTGACCTGGCTCAACTGACAAGCTCAGTTGTTTACCAAACGTTTTATTTGGTTGTGATGTACTCCTGCCCATTCAAAACAACAGCAGATCCATTCTTGTGGACCGAAAAGATGTGCTTTGGATTAGAAGAACCATCCAATCCATATAGATCCTCTGAAAGTAACAGCTGTCTTCCTATATCCCCAATAGTGGTCTGAATATTTCCTACAATATTTACAGAAGCAATGCTATTTTTGCCCAGTAACAAGATTTATAACAATATCTACAATATTCTGTGCTGATTTATTTAACATCTCTGTATCAGAAGGAAAACAAAGTGATGATTTCTATTAAAATCAGATCATATGATTTTAACTGTAGTTTTAAAGGGCGTTCAACATGTTGATGTAACATATCACAATACTAACTCTAGACATTCCTCCCTTATGTTTCTCAACTCTCTCCATAGTAGAAAAAACTATAATTTTCTAAATACTCTAATTTCAATCCCTTAGAAACATTAGCAGGAACTTCATGGAGGATAGGCCCATCACTAGCCATTAGCCAGGATAGGCAGGGATGATGTTCCTAGCTCTGTTTGCCAGAAGCTGGGAATGGGTGACAGGAATGGATCACTTGATGATTACTTGAGGTTAGCGGGCTAGATGGATCTTTGGTCTGACCCTCTATGGCTGTTCTGATGTTCTTATTAACATATTTGGTGATCTTCAAGTCACTGGGTGATATTTTGCTGTCCTTTATATATGAGGAGCTCTATTTTCAGAGAAGAAGTTTGCCAGCCAAACATCTTTTCTTTCTATACTCATAAGAATCAGGAAAAGGGTAATTAATCACAGAACCATATAGCTACAGCTATTGCAACATCCCTCTCCATGTAGCTCCCTCTGGCAGCAGAACCATAGCAGTTCCATTTCCCAGGTAGTGGGGCATGTTTTGAACTGCAGCTGCATTGGGGATGAACAAATCTGTGGTTTGGGCGGAGACAGGGCAGGAGTTGGGCTGGAGAATCTTCCAGTGACATGCTGAGTCCCCAGAGAGCTACTCCAGTCACTGGGCTAAATCAGTCTCTCTGGAGTATCCTTGCAGCCACACCACTGTTTGAGAGAGGGGTTCTACTTCCCTGTAACTCTCTGTGGAGATACCCATCATCCAGGTTATGCAGGGATCTTAATGAATAAGAACAATAGGCTGAATAGCATAGTTGACTGCACATGTAACCATGTATAAGCACATGTTAAAAATAAGATGTACCATTGAGGCTGAATTTCTCTCTTGCTTTACCTCAAGTTCATACTGGGCTGAACTGATCTGATCCCTTGTACTCCATGCTCCCATTTATAATTAGCTATAATAATTCAAAGCAGACAGTTGTCCTGGAATCTGAATATACAGGCACACCTGATCACACTAATGCAGAAGCCAAAGAAATCTCTTGGGGCATGCATGCTGCTTTCACACCTCTCCGATTAGTGACTGAAGCCAGGCCATTTTGCTTGTGATAGATTAATCAAACCTTCTCTCAGCCTCTAATTGGATGCCAATCAGTTTCTCACTGTGTTCTAGAAGGGGGAAAAAATCTCCTTCCCTTATATTTAACATGTCTCTTTCATTTTTGGCCTATCACTTTAAACCTTTTTGTGTGTGTGTGTGTGTGTGTGTGTGTGTGTGTGTGTGTGTGTGTGTGTGTGTGTGTGTGTGTGTGCAATTCATTTACTTTGTGACAGTTTCTCTTTCTTTAAATAAGCTGCATATTTTCACCCAGCATTACTAACTTCCAGTGGTTTTCCACCATAGACACAATCTTTTCTTCTTCTTCTTCTATCAGCACAGCATGAAAATTAATAGTTAGGAATTGGATTCCTGCACTCAGATTACAAACCCTCATTTTCAGGGAATCTTTTTAATGGAGCCATGGAAATGTGTGCAGGACTTAATGTTTGCTTCTAAGTCTCACTTAAGGAGGAAATTTCCTTTGCTTCCATGCAGCTGAAGAAAGAAGTAATTGGCCATGTTTAAGTGCCATGAGTACACAAAAATGAGTATAGGAAAAAACCATGAGACAGATTTATGAATCCAGAATTATTTTGGTATTTATCTGGGATAAACATTTCTATCACTTTTCCTGCCACTATTATAGGTCCTACTCTATTTCATAGTGATGGTATATCTAGCCAAAGAAAGTTGCACTTGATTCCCTGTGAATGAATATGTGCTGAATGTCTGTGGGTTTCATTCATTCCATATGAGGACCTTTGGGTCTGGATGCTTATTCAAGCTATCTGAACTCCTCCCCATTTTGCTTTTTTCTTCTTCCTCACCAGTATGAGCTAACGATGAAGTAATACCTTAACTTTCCATTTCCTAGGTTTTCATTTGTCTGCGTGTCTCCCGAACTTAATGCTCTTAAAAAATATGTATAGACATGTTTCAAAGCTCACTGAAGACCATGAAAATATTTCCACTGACTTCCAAAAGCTTTGGATCAAGCCTATATTCTCTCTGTAATACAAATAAAAGTCAAAAATAGAGATTCCACAATCTTCAGTGTAATTTACAAACACTAGATCCCATGAATCAAGACGAAACACAGTTTAGAAATACTGTGTTTTCTAGAACTATTTTTTTCTATCTGTAAGCCAGTAGGAACTGCGCTGAAGTCCAACAACATAATGAACTGACTGAATTACCTCCAATTTCACAAATCACACAAATATTTTTCACCAAGCTACAAGTTCAACCAAAACCAATCTTCTTGAAAAATTTGTGTGCCCTCTATTTTGTCCCACTTTTTCCCAATGAGTTTGCTGTTTGTAAATAGTAGTATCTGCAGGTATAGGTGGAAAATCTATAGTTTATAATATAAGAAGTCCTGTCACCTCTGACAATCTGCAACTCCCTTTGTGCCAAATTTTGACTTCTTCAATGTGAAGCAAATTCACATTGATTGAAACCAATGGGAATCATGTGTTCCCAATACTACGGAAAACTAAGCCCCGTGGTGCCCCAATATAGATCGAGATGCTTATCCAAATCATCTTCATTAGCTGTCCATTTGACTGTATCACCCCATCTCTTAGGCTACGTCTAGACCGCAAGCTTCTTTTGGAAAAAGCTTTTTTGGATGAGTTCTTCCGGAAAAACTTCTTCCAAAAGAGCACATCCACACTACCAAAGCACATCAAAAAAGCGATCTGCTTTTTCAAAAGATAGTGTCCAAACTGATTGGACACTCTCTCGCCTCGCATAAAAAGCCACCCAGAACCACTTCAGGAAGGGGTTTAGGTCATCAGTTGCTTCTGAGTGCTGGTGCCGGAGCCTTACAGAGACACTTACTTAAAGGAACCCCCCTGGAAAGTGGTTTTTCTGCTTCTGCTGTGTGCTTGCCTATCTTTCGGAGGGACAGCAAAGCTCTCGCCGTGCCTGTTGTGTCTGCAGTGGCATGCAATGCCCTGACACAGCCATGCTGCAGTTTCTCCAGCACTTTGTACCAGCTGCCTTCCTGGTCCTGCAGGAGCCCGACCCCGAGCTCATTCTTGAGGACCCTTTCCATGGATGCAGATGCTACACTCTTGCAACTGCCCCCACAGTGGAGAAGCGTTTTTGGAGTCTCAACACCAGTTCCAGCTGGTGGGACTGGCTGTTCATAGAGTGGTGGGATGACCAGTAGTGGCTCCAAAACTTCCACATGTGGAAGGCCACCTTTTTGGAGCTGTGTACCTGGTTCACTCTGGCCCTCCGACAACATGATATTCACCTGCAGCCCACCATCCCCCTGGAGAAGAGGGTTGCCATCTCCCTCTGGAAGCTCCCAACCCCCGAAAGCTATTGGTCGGCGGGCAACCAGTTTGGCATGGGGAAGTCCACCATCGGAGCCCTCCTCATGGAGGTAAGGCACTCCAGCTCTGCAGTCCCTGCGGGGGGGAGGAGGGGCGGAAGAGTCCTGGAAAAGGGGGAACCTGGGGAAAGAGGGGTTGGGGACTGTGGGGGTGGAATGGGGGTGGAATGGGGGTGGGGGAGAAGCCCTGTCCCCGGGAGGTTGTGCTGTCCCACCATCACATAGCCCTGCTGCTGGGAGGGTGGCTCCTCGAGTGTTTGGTAGTAGATAGGAGGGGGGCGGGCACTCTGCAAGGGCTCAGGCACTCCCTCTCTCATTCTCTGTTTTGTGTGTTTGTTTGTCTCCTTCTACGGAGGGTTGTCCTCCTGGGAGACCTGGACCCGATCGGGGCTGGATTTGCTGCCCTGGAGTTCCCAAACTGTGCTCGAGCCATAGATATGATCCACATACTGATCCATGCACTTGAGCATTGAGTGGCTGTCAGCCAATGGTCAGGGCAGTGAGTGGTGTGTGTGTGTGTATTATACACCCGAGACTTCAACTGCCAGGACTGGGGTCCTTAGCAGCGGGCAACCTGGAAGAGGTTGACGGGCGCCCCACTAAGTTTACAAGGAAAGTTTATACATCCGAGACTTCAACTGCCAGGACCGGGGTCCTTAGCAGCGGGCAACCTGGAAGAGGTTGTGAGGCGCCCCTAACGGATCTGTCCCTTATGACCGGCTGGAGTTCTTTTAAATTGTGCTTGGTTCTGTTACAGCAACTGAAGGAGTCAGGTTAAAGCTTAAACAGTTACTATTTTATTGTTACAGGGTAAACTTAGCTGTTAAATGCTACTGCTGTGTTACAGATAACACAGCCACTACAGAAGGACAGGACAGAAATTACACTTAAAACAAAAGTCACTTACAGGTACCATGAAACCCTTTTGGTTCTCTGAGCTCTTATTAAATGCATGCAAAATAGACACACAGCAGGTATATATTCTCACCCCTGCGTTCCAGACTTGGCGTGGCCAGCGTCTTTCTCTCAATCCCTCGGGAAGAAGTAGGCGAGGTTGGGCGTCCACAGACCTCGGGAGACAATCAATACCTGCCAGCAGGTATAAATGATTGGAGCTCCAATGGGGTGGGCTACTAAACCCCTCTTTATACCCCTTAGGTCACGTAGGCTTCTTCCTGGTCTCAAGTGGCCAATTAGGAAAAATGGCTTTGAATGCCAAGTTTCCCCACGAAGGGTGCAAAGCATAATTCACACCTGGGAAAATGCAGACAATGGGCACTTCTAGTATGTGATGGGCGAAGATTCCTCTCCTGGGACAGTGCAGGCATGTCAATTACTGGTACTAGCCATCAGGGCGACGGGAGGCCCCGGGTCGTCAGCTAGCCCATTTACTGTCTGGTTTCTGTTTATGGTAGAGTCAGGGACAGGCAGCACACCTGCGTTCCCAGGGCATCAAAGGCTGACTGCCTTTCTCTTGCTCTTTGGGGGGGGGGAACAAGATGGGGTTCATGTCTGGCTACAGTGGCCCAGTAGATTAATAGGAAGGGCTACTTCTCCATGGTGCTGCAAGCCCTGGTTGACCATGGTGGACACTTCACGGACATTTTTGTTGGGTGGTCAGGCAGGGCACATGATGACCGCACCTTTCAGAACTCCAGCCTGTATGGGAAGCTGGAGGCGGGCACATTCTTCCCCCGCCGTGACTTTGCCATTGGGGATGTGGGGGATGTGGCCTACCCCCTGGTGCCGTGGCTTATGAAGCCATACACTGGCCACCTGGACCCCAGCAGGGACCAATTCAATGCCTGCCTGAACCGGGCCAGGATTCAGGTCGAGTGCACCTTTGGCTGCCTCAAGGCACGGTCCAGGTGTGGGAGCACAGCATCCCTGAGGTGGTCATGGCATGTTATATCTTCCACAACATTGTGGAAAGCAAGGGGGAGGCCTTTCTCCTGGGTTGGAAGGGCAAACACCAGCCATGAGGGGTGACCCTTCGAGCAGTCACGGACAGTTGCCAGCTGCCAGGTGCATCCGGGAGGCCCTGAAAGAGGTTCTCTGAAGGACCCCAGTAACTCTTCCCAGAGTTGTGATTACTTTGGATGGAGTGTCCACCAGGGCACCTGTGTTATTTCCTGGAGGCCTCTTCTTTTGAAAGAATACCCACCTCCCTGTCCACACATGCCTTTTTCCAAAAGAACGTGATTGCAGCTTGGATGTAACTCAAGTTTTGTCAGAAAAAAGGCTGTTTTCTGACAAAACTCTGTAGTGTAGACATACCCTTAATACCTCCCTTGGATCTGCTGCATCAAATTCAAATATTTTGCTTTTGCTATCAAGATCTTGCCTAGCTATCCCTTCACTACTTTGCCACCTTCTTTTAGTCTCACTTAGCTCTTCCTGCCGCTCCACCAACAGTACCAACCTTGTCACCAACCTCATAACTGCTTGTCTTCCACACTGCCTTCCCTATGAATGGAATGCTCTTCCTGAGATGACCTGCAAAGCCACTAACACTAAATTCAAATCCCTCTGAAAAATCCACTTCAACTGTGATACCTATATGAACCAAATAGCTCATGATGGCTACATTGGAGATAATCCATTGTATTACCAAAATCTTCTGCCTAATGTGGCCCATCATCTTGACCAGTTTACCTATCCATTGCAACCATTTATTGTTGTCTCTGATTTTTAGACTGTAAACTCTTTGGATCAATGACCATATTTTCTAATGCTTTTGGAAACCACCTAATAAATTGTGGCTGTTACTGTTTAAAATAACTAAATAATCATAAGCACATGGAGAGAGATCTACATTACAAATGTCAGTTCTGCCCATTCCACAATTTTGGAGAAACCTTCATCTGACTCTTGCATCTCAGGTCCTTCTCTGGTGTCATAGTTACAGTTGTCTTTGTAGCTTTTTCTCCTAAAACTGACCAGAGGAAGTCACCTTCTGTTTTTCATTTTCCATTATTTAAGTTTAGGTTTTTAAAGATCTTAAATGTAATGTGGATTACTGATCTCACCCTCTTTTTTAAAGGTATCATATTAATATAATACCATATACTGTTAATTCAAGTATAGCTTTTTGGTGTTTGTTATTTTGATGACAGTGGTCATACTGATAACAAAGCAACGTTGTCTAAGTTTGTCACTGGATTTGAGATCTAATAATCTAACTGAGTGACTAAGTCTCCTCTCTGAATGCTACTCGGCAGTAGGCATAACACACAGCTGTGTTGCTACCAGCTCTCCCTCTTTCAACAATTGCTTCTAACTTGGCTAGTGACCCACTTCACTAATTGGATCTCTACAACCCAGGCAATTTTCAGTACAGCTTTGCTTCTCTGCTTTCTCACACTGGAGTTGTAACTGTTCCAAGGACAGGGAAGGGATTTTGTAAAATTAATTTATCTGAAGTTTCAAATCTACAAAGCCTGAACTTTCAAATCAGATGAACTTCAGATGTCCTCACTCCTTCAATCCCTCACCTATACCAGAGCCCTCAGCAGCAAATTTGAGTGACGGAATGATAAAACACCTCAATTAAATTCAGGCCCCTAACAATTCTGATTGAGACCAGTTGAGTTGCTCTGGCTTTACACTGGTGTAAGTGAAAGCAAAAGTAAGTTCCTGGGGTAACTGTGTATGCTGTATGTCAAGGTAATTTGGATTGCACAATTCCTTGTTAAATTTAAGCAATAAAACTTGGGAAGACAAGAAGTGTTGGTCAGTGATTATGCACATCTGGCAGAGTTGTAAGACATGAAGCCTAATAATCACAATACTGATGTTTCCAAGATTTTGCTTTTAAAAGGACATTGGTCACTGGGGGTATGTCTAGATTGCATCCCTCTGTCGGCAGAGGGATGCAGATTAGGCAGGTCAACATTGCAAATGGGGCAGGGATTTAAATATCCTGCGCCTAATTTGCATAAAAATGGTCGCAGTGTTTTGCAGACTCAGCAATTTGTCGGCAAAAAGCGGCAGTCTAGAGGGGGATTTGTCGAGAAAGAAAGCCTTTTTCGACAGATCCCTTATGCCTCCTGCAAGAGGTTTATAGGATCTGTTGAAAAAGGCTTTCTTTCTCGATAGATCCCCTTCTAGACTGCCGCTTTTTGCAGACAAAGTGCTGAGTCGGCAAAATGCGGTGGCCATTTTTATGTAAATTAGGTGCGGGATATTTAAATCCCTGCCTCATTTGCTATGTCGACCTGCCTAATCTTCATCCCTCTGCCGACAGAGGGTTGCAGTCTAGACATACACTGGGTAGAACATTTGGCAGCTTTCTGGCAAGGAAGAAATGACCACTGATGTACACACAGCCAGGGATGTATATATTTGAGTGGTCATATAGATCTTTTCCACCTCAGATGTTCTTAATGGAGAATAAATCACCTTTTTCTAATCCTGACATGCCAACGGTCACCTTTCTCTGCTTTTATATTTCTTTGATTCATATCATATGTATCTAAAGATGTAACTAGAGTTCAGACTCCCTAGATTCCCAGATCTAGCCTCAGGGTATTAGTATACAGGTTAGCTTCATATCATACTGCTTTGCTAGGGGCTTCTGAAGTTAAGCTTTAGTTTGTCTTCCTTACTGACATTGCATTTCTCTAACACCTTTCCTCCAAAGATCTCAGAGAGCATTACAACTGTCAGTGAATGAAGGCAGAGATTTTCAAATGCACAAAGGTCAGCTCCTCTTGATTTTTAAGGAATTGAGCATCTGTCTGTTCTTTGAGCCTTTAAAAATCTGCCTTCCCACAAGAGGTCCAACATTCTCATGAGGGATGTAAGTACTCTTAGTCCCATTTTACTTGTGGGCAAACTGAGACATGAGGGACATTCTTTGGCTAGCTCAAAGTTACATCTGGGAACAGAACTCAGGAGTTCAAACTCCCACTCTGAAGTTTTTATCATGAGAACACTCCATACAAACAACAGTTTTCCACTTCCCTAGCACATCTATCATGTCTAGCCACATTTTCTCCCCTAGCAAAAGAGAAAAGATGTTTGTTTATTGCCAGGGCTTCTCCATGTTCTTTTAGTCCATTCAAAATACTTAGACATGTTTTTTAAGTGAACACTGCAGAATTTACCCCCAGAGCCTGGAGCAGTTTTTTCCAGCTGTTCTGGTCTACTGGGTTCATATGTATTCAGGGTTTCAGGCATTTTATGTAGCCAGTTGATTAAATATATATTTAGAATTTGTTAATATGCATATTAATTACCCAATAGACTGGAATGACTCTTTAGGAGCAATTTTAGTCTATTGTATAAAAGCATTATGAAAACCCTTATGAAAAATAGTTACAGTGTATACTTAATGTACTATTTGCTATTCCTGCCCCAATATTTAAAAACAAGTGGTATCATATCCTGGATTAAGCACGGATGGACTTTCCATTTTTGTGTTACATGGATACAAAATCTCATCTTCAACTGTATGTATTCCCCTTAGGTTCTGAATCGGGGCCTTACAATGTAGTTAAAATAACACTTATTTAATCATTCTTTATTATTAATATAATATTAATATTATAGTTCATTTTTTAAATGAGATTTTCTTTGTCTGGGGGCTTTTAAACTGCATTTTAGCCTCCAGCAGATATTTTGCATTCACATTTATAATATCACAGAAATAGATAGCTGGAAAAGAAACCGTGGCTGCGTTAACACTATCTGCCTGAACAATTTACCTGCATTACTACCTCTCCCTGCAGCTTCGGGGGGGGGGGGAGGGGGAAGAGGGAAGGAGGGAACTTTTGGTAAACATTCTGCTTGCCTCTAGATTTTAGTCATGCGGGTTAGCAATGGGAGAGTGTCACAGGTTTGCTCTGTCTACAGGTGATAGTTGGGAGGTAGATAACCAGAACACCAAAAATCTTAGAAACAATTGTTTGTGCAGGGTGCACAGAGAAAATAAATGGAAGTGCATAGGACGGTGCAAAGGAAACACACTATTGTTCCGCCTTGAAATAACTGAGCATTCATAGCTAGAGAAGGTTATATCATTCATATCAGAACATAGAGGTAGATCACCCAACCCGCAGAGAAAGTAGAAGGAAAGCTCCTATTTTCTGTATGGGAGTGTCCAAAAGGCAGCATGGAGGTACATGTTAGGCTGTAGATATTTAGGATTGCCTGTAAAGGTCAATATGTTAAGAATGTAGGTATCTGTATCACTTAGCAAGTTACAGAGGTATAAAAACAAAGAATCAAAGTCACAATCTATCTGTATATCATCTGAGATCTTGTTCTTAAGCTAAGGTCTTTGGCTAGGCAACAAGACAGCCATAAGCTAAGCTGGGGAATGTAAGGTCAGGTCCTGACACATCCCAGACCAGTCACATTAACCCGAGACTCTTTGGGGCTGTTAGAAAGGTGCCTCCAATCTGTCTCCTGCAGATACAGGGAAGAGCCTTGAATATTTAAAAAGAACTTAGTTGGTTGCTTTCTGTCTGGCAAGGGCCCATTTAACAGTTGGGGTTGTGAAATCTCCATTTTTGTATTGTTTGATCATTATGGACCCCACTTCTGTATTGTTTATCAGTATGGTCTCTGTGTGGTTCTTTGATTGTTTCTGTCTGCAGCATAATTAATTTTGCTAGGTGTAAATCAATTCAGGTGGTAAGATATAATTGGTTAGATAATCATGTTACAATAGGTTAGGATTGGTTAGTTTCATTTCAATAAAACGATTAAGTTGCAGCTGGGAATATTACTATATAAATTGGAGGCAAACGGGAAATAAGTTGGGAACAAGGGAAAAAGGAAGAAAGGGGAAAGGAAACTGGATTCATACTTGCTGGAAGCTAGCCCCAGTAAACAATTAATTGCTTGCATCTTGCTGTTCTCTGTTCACATGAAAAGGACCAGGGAAGTGGAAGGGTACTGGTACTAACAGTACAAGTTGTCCATGTGTATGTCTCCAGCCTTAGACAGATCCCTTGAGATCCAGTTTTAGGAAAAGAAGCTCCTGTTGGTTTCACACAAGTGTATAACAACTGGAGTGATTCACAGGAAACTCTGCAAAGTGAATCCTTGCCACTCTTGTGGACTTTTTATAGGAAGAGTTTCTCCAGTTCCATTGCACTTCAGAAAGCCTAGTAGTAAAGACTTCTCTGTTAACCTATTCTTTTGTTTGCTAAAGGAATGCAATTGAAACCTGGATGGATGTACCATGAAGTCTGAAGAGAGCCACAAGCCACTCAAGGTGAGATGTGTGCATCAAGCAAATAATATTGCATGTTTGGTTTGGGGGTTCTGAGAAATTATCACACCATAAACTGACTAAGCCCAGAGTATTAGATTTTGACCTTTTAAGTAAATTCTATCACTTTTTTATCTTGAAAGATCTTTCATTTACCACTTGGTCATGCATCAGAAAGTATAACGTCCTTTTAGTGGTGAAAAACAGGTGCAAGCAAACCCTATGGGAATGGGTGAGCTATGAAAGCCTTTTGTAACCTTGTACATTGCCTCACTTTAAATGTGGTATTATGTGTTAAGTGAAGGTATAAATAATACCACTCACATATCTGCCTTTAAAACTCAGAGGAGCTAATATGCACTGTATTTTTCACAGACATGATCACATCTGAAGCATAAACTGAAGTCTTTAGTGAACTGGGTTGGGTGTTTCAGCAGAATCCTCAATAGATCATTGCCAGCAAATCGCTCCCAATTTTACAAACTGCAGCTAATATAAGTATTGAAGGAAAAGATATGCGAATACACCAGGAATTATCTTTCACTTCCTACACTCTGCCTTGTAGTTACTGACAGAAGACAATTTGAATTGTCAATTAATTCTTTTTTCCCCCTAGAAAAACACACTGCAGACTTTAAATTATCTACTCCACTATCCTTAAAGGAAAATAAATAAAAATAACTGAAGAATGATTCATTTAAATTTGATCTCACTTCTGTCTCTCACTCCCTTCCTGCACATACACATTTCACAAAAGTGGGGAGGAATATGCTCACCTATATTGCCAAAAAGTAACAAATCTACCAAACCAGCTCAGCAATCAGTGCAGGTCAGTTTATTCAGTGATGGCAAGAGAAAAAAGTATGATCTGTTCAATGAAACTCCCAGTGAGGAAACGGAAAGCCCTGCCATCATTATGATGATTGCCTGACATCTCAGAAAAGAGGTTGCCTTCTCTCTTTGTGAACACACACAGAGCGTGGACAATCAGCAGCCAGTGAGGTGGATAACAGAATGCTATCCTGTGCAATCAATAGAAATGATCAACACCAACATTTGTAGTTGAATCAGTGCTCTGTTCAGAAATTCAGTACAAACTTCTTGCATGTTCCTCCCCAAAACAAACTTTTAGAGGCTACAACTGAGTAAAAGAAAAAATTCTCAGTTTGTGATACCAGCCCAGGATCACTATAGTTCCTTCTGTCAAAAAGTATTTGTCTTGCACCCAGTGTTGAGCTGAGTTTACAGTGTAATCATACAATGCCAGGATTTGAAGAACAAATCCCATATTTTATAAGTTTTGCCTTCATTTTACAGACACTTTAGCCTATGTAAAGAGTGATAGCTGGTTATCTAGCCACAGTGATTTGCTGCACACCAGTGGGGGAGAAGGGATAAACTTAGAGCATTCAGGAACCAGAATTTCTACTTCATGTGAAATTTTGTGATCTCAAACTTTGTTTTCACTCTGAATCAGAATGTAATGTTGAATTTTGAAATTTCGTATGAAGCAATTTAAAAAACTCATTTGAGGTCTATTTAAATATTTAATTTTGATAAAATCAAAATGTTTTGTTTAAATTGTGTCCTTTTTATTTTATATTTAATATATTTCAGAACACCAACTCATTTTACAATGAAAAAAACAAAACATTTTGTTCCAATAAGATCAAAATGGAAGGTTCCAACGTTATCAAAGAGCTTTGTTTCTAAACAAACTTTTACTGAAATTGACATATTCCCAAGAAAAACTTTGATTTTAAACAAAACAGCATTTTCCAGTGAAGAAAACATTCTGTCGGAAATGTTTGACAAGCTTTAGCAGAAAAACCTCAGAAGACTGGACTTTTCACATTTATTTGTTAAAAAATATCCATTACAAGTTTCAGTGTGTAATTCCATGAAGAGGAATAAACTACTCACTCTAATCTATATGTCTCTTTTTCTAGATGTAATGTAACCATAGGCACAGGAAATAGGGACGTGGGAGGTGCTGCAGTCTCACATATTGGACATCCCAGCTCCACGCCCAAGGTGCTGCCGAAGGTCGTGACTGCTGGCCCTGTACCCCTTAAACCTGGGTCTTTGCTACTGACCCCTCATGCCCACTCAGCCCTAGTGCAGGTTGACTTTTAGGTCATGCACTAAGCTCCAGAGATTCCAAGTTCGGTTCCACCTGTCAGCATTACACATGACCCTCTACACCACTTGAGCTAAAAGCCAGCTGGCTATTAGCTAAGGTTGTAGAGCAGACTTATTATTCTCTCTGGGCATGTCCACACTGTCGAATTAAGACACACAACTTCAGCTACATCAATTGCGTAGCTGAAGTAGAAATAGCTTAATTCGGCTTTTGACGCTGTCTACCCAGCAGGAAGTTGAAGGAAGAATACTCTTCCTTTGACTTCCTTTACTCCTTGTAAAATGAGGCTCATGGGAGACAGAATAAGAAGTCCTCCATCTTGACATCATTTTGAAATAATGGCTTGCAGGGTAGACATGAACTATGTTCTTTCGAAATAACATCAGTTATTCCAAAATAACACTGCTGTGCAGATGTACCCTCTGTAAGTAGGCTCAGACCCATTAGATAGGACAGTACGCTGCACCCAGCAGGTGTGTAGGTTACAAATAGTCATTGGCAGTCAATGATCGTAGACAAATGAGTTCACAGAAATGATGAACTTGACACTCACCATTGACTTCTGCTGACAAAAGTATACTCCAGCTTCACAGACAGCCAGTTAATGGGCCAAAACTAGTCTGTCTCAAACAAAAGCTTTTATTACAGCTAATCTATTGGGCAACTTTCTGTTCTGACCAGTGTAAAGCCATCAAATCATTAGAGACTGAAGTCTTACTCTGTCCTCTGATGAGGATTGGTGTTGTGTCAAGTCATCTGTGCTGATAGCTCAGTGTTGGGTCCTCACCCCTTCACACTCCACCTGTGAACAGTGAGAATGTTCTCATATATGCTAGCACTATGAACAAAGGAAGCTACCATTTGATCTTTGAAGAAAGGTTGGCTAGAGCAAAAGCAAAGGCTGAATGATTTTGACTTTGGGATGCTGTCTAGCCATTATATAAGAAAGATAAGAAATCCTAGTGGTTAAGCAGTTCACTAGTTCAGAATATCTGTGTGCCCTCAATTCCACTTTGTAGTGTCTGCAGAAGAATGTGGCACCAGTTTGTTCAGTAAAGGTCTGGGATGGCAGTGTCAGTAATGGGAAGATGAATTCAAACCACTTCTTAAAGGTCTGGTATCTGAAGAGAAGAGATGAAAGAATTTCCAGTAGAGATGCTTTCCCTCAACCAAGAAGAGATCTCTATTTTAGACCATAAGGTGAAGTCTGGGAAGTCACCAAAGGTTTGTAGCATTATAATAGAATATATGGAGATACACCATCTCATAGAACTAGAAGGGACCTTGAGAGGTCATTGAGTCCAGTCTCCTGCCCTCACAGCAGGACTAAGTACCATCCCTGACAGATTTGCCCCAGATCCCTAAATGGCCCCCTCAAGGATTGAGCTAACAATGCTGGGTTTAGCAGCCCAGTGCTCAAACCACTGAGCTATCCCTCCCCCCTGTTATTCATAGTTGCTGAAAATAGGTGAGTATTGGTTGTTGTGCCATGGTTGCATACATTCTCCCAGATCATCTAGCATGCCACTATTGTCCCTGAATCCTTCTTCCCTAGGTTTAAAAGGGCAACGAGGTTGAATGTAGCAACTCTAATTACACTATTCTCAGTCCCAGGGAAAGTCTTATCTTCCGTGTCTCAAATCAATGATGGCCTTTGTGACAAAGCTCAATAGCATGGTTTCCAGTCTTCACAGGAATGTGGCAAGGCAGTATTCTCTCACCAACATTGTTTAGTATCAGAGGTTCTGTGTAGCTTTGGGTTAGCTGTGTTGCAGGCTAAGTAAACACATTAGCTAATGAGCTGATCCCTTCATTTTTCAGATCTGTCTGAATGAGCAGACTTTGAGCAATGAAGCTGTTTCCCATTTTCTTCATTCTCTTTCCCTTTTCTCCAGTGTGAACACTCCTTGCCCACTCACTTAAATATCTCTTTCTTTTAGATTATGTAGCAAACATCTAGGTGTGTGGGGTTCCCCAGTTTGAAATTACCTGCTTTGGTTTGACATTAAATGCTTTTGCTACTTCTTATATGATTCATAGCTTTCAACAGACCAGACCTGGGTTTTCCCAGTGCATGCAGAGTGATTTTCAGTGGCCTGGGACTGTGTGACAGCAAGAGACAACTTCTCTAAACTGAGTTGTTTCTTAAGCAACAGGTCAGTGCCTCCTTCTGATGCCTGCTTCTCTCTGTTGTCAGCAGCTGTACCACTGTTCACAGCAATGGGGGGGGGGCATGTGTTAGTAGAGGTGGATATGACTGCTGCTGGGAGAGAGGCAGTTGGCAGGGAGTGGAGGGGGGATTAAAGAGCTGCCGGGCAAAGCACCTGCTTGGCACATAGAGGTGGGATGTAGATCAAAGAAAGAAAGAGGGGGGGAGTGGAAGTAGGCATAAGTGTGGGGTGAGTTGGGGTGGCAAAGAACAGCGAGAAGCAAAAGTGGGAAGGGAAATAACTGTAAGTGGAAAAAGAGAAGGGGGAGGAGCATATGGGGTCACCAGTCTTCAGCCCCTAATTTATGCCATGCTAATTAGAACGGTATAGATTTAAAGATATAGGAAAATAGAAGACTTTTTAGTCAGTTTCTTAAATTTTTGGCACATATAAAGAGGACTAATTTTCAGAAAGTACTAAACACACATTCTCAAAATCTGGTAAAAGGTACCCCAAAATTAAAGCACTCCAAATCACTGTTTATTTTGAAAATCTTGGCTAGGCAGCAATAGCTTTGCTATATGGTGGCTAACAGCTATGCCAAGGTGCCAGAGAGCAAACAGCTGCTATGCTTTTTCCCTGACTTGTGTATGTACGCATGCAGTGTCTGCCGTAATGTAGCCCAAAATGCAATGCATGCCATGGTGACCACAGGAGTGCTGCATGTTCTAGCTACATATAAAGTATTTCAAAGAAAGTAATCTTTTCACTTTCTGAGGGGAACTTTTGTCTCAGCACAGATGTTTTTAGGGAAAGCCAAATTTAGCAAACCAAGATTGTTGGTACAAAGATCACCATTACAAAAATTAAAATCAATCCCAATAATTATTACAGTTGCATTGGATATACCTCAATTTTTCCCTTTACTTAACATAACAATATTTCTGGATAATATCTGATGGGTGTTATATTGCCTTTTCAGTGATAACCAGTGCATTTGGTTTAGGATAATGTCAACTCCCGTGACTTCAGGCAACAGCAGATTCAGGCCCTATTTTACTTTTGGGGTTATTTTTTTAGGATCTAAGGTGCTGCAGATGTAGATACTAGGAAATAAAGCTAGTGATGAAGAAACCTGAAAGCCCATCTGTCACATACAGATGTCACATATTGTGCAGAGATGAGAAGCTTTTCAGGATGCATGTCGATCCTTTAAACTAGGGGGAGGAGTTTTGTGTAATTGAGAACAGATGGGAAAAGGAAGGGAAAAGCACCAAAATCATGCTCCTGACTGTCATACTTGAAGAAGCATGTTCTGGTGTTTTCATGTTATTTATGTGTAAGGTTCCAGCCATGATATTGGGTTACATGGTGCTTTATAATATTAGATTTCCACAACAGAAATAAACCCCTTACTTTAGCAGTATTAATATATTAGAAATAATGTGAATAAGGTGTCTAAGTCAATGTAGGCACAGGAAAGTGAGCTATAATAGAAACCAGAAATGACTTGATCCATCCTTAGTAGATTATTTTCTTGGGTGAACGCTATATAAAACCTTCTTCTGCCTTTACAGTAGTCTTGGTTTGGTGTGGGGCTCAATGAGAATGGAATCTCATTTATGTCAGAGTGAAATGAGAGTAGTGCTATCAGGCTAGTTCCCAATGGACATTTGTCCTCATTATAAAACCACCAAAATCACCGCATAATTTAGCTTAGCTGCATGAAGGAGCTTTCATAACACCTGTGCCTGGCTTTCTCACAGAATACTGCAGATGCAGTGTAGTTGCTTCCGACCAGGGTTTGGCCACAGAAGTCTTCCGTTCAAACATTTGGGTTTCAGCAAAGCTACTCCAATCTGCTAAATACCACATGAGAATCAAAAGTTGTCCCAGTCGACTGCAGGATTAGCTATTGTTTTGATATTCAGTTCATCCAGCTCAAAGCTGAGTTAATGGATCTATAAACCAGCTTTTATTCAGGTGGTGTTAGAAGAAACCTACAAGCTTCAAAGAATGTTCTTTCTTTTCTTTCTTTCAATCTCAAATGCAAATAGACTTCACAGGTGTCACAGTTCAGTATTATGGCCTGTGGGGGCTAAGAGTTGTTTGACCCAACTAAATCTTTCTTTCTTTTTTTCTTTCTTTACCTTTAATTTACATATGAGATAGAGAACAATCAAACCAAAGTGAGCACAAACCCATGTTGACACAGTCAAAACATATATGTGAAAACTGGGTAGTTAGCGTCCCAATTTGCACGCACAGAACTGGTGCATGCCCACATCAGAGCAGGCAAGAAGGTGCATGAACCAAAGTGGGTGTGCAAAATCGAAGACAAGGACTCAAAATGTATGCTCAAGTACAACTTTTTAAGTCTGCCTGATGATCAGGCACCAGAGTGAATCTAAGCAGTCAGCAGTCTTCCCCCCTCTGGCGTGACTGGACACACCAGCAGAGATTCAAATGGGACCTTTGTGGTCCAAGACAACAAGCCTTGCCAGCAAGCCACAGAAAGGACCTTATCTTAGCCATACCACAAGGAGCCGTGCTAGACTTACTGCTGGAAGTTTCCCTTTGCATATCTTACATCAACTGAAAATAATCATATTTAATCCAAACAGGAAATGGTTTGCTCACACCACCACAGCCAGCACACAGGGCGTTGCTGTTATCACTGTGCTGAACAACAAGGTTCAAAATACAGATACAGGAAAAGATACAGTGCATCACCTACGGTGCAGATGTATGTGTCAAACGAAGGCAAAGTATCATAATGGTTATGTTCATTTCAATCCTCTACTTTTTAAAAACATGCTGCTCCTAGCCCAGCTAACTCCAGGTTCTGTTTGCTCATGTTTTTAAAACCAGCTTTGTGGTTTCCCATCCCAATTTGTCTGCTTCTGCAGCAACAGCCTCAGCTATTGTAATAGACGTTAAGTGGAATGGAGTTTGAATTAAATGATACCAGATGATAAGACTATGTTATTTCCCATTATTAAATAAATCACAAAGAAGTAATTTAATTACTGAGAAGTGACTCTTAAAAAGCATGGCCGGGATTGCATAAGTGTCAAAAGTTTCTAAAGTTTATCTGTACTGCCATTATTCTACATTGGAGATTGACTGCATTTAGTCTCCAGGATCCGTTTTTCACAGCCTACAACCTTCTACTCTCACCAGTCTCTCATGATTCACACACACAGCCAGCGTCAGAAGATGCTATCAATGGGCCCAGCAACTCTGGCAGCCTTTCCTTTGAGGTCTGCACATAACTTAATTCAAATTTAATGTGACCTAAACTCAGGCCTGCTGAGGGCCTGAGTTTAGGTCACATTAAGTCACTGCCAAAGGGGATAGTTACCCTGGGACACAGTGCTTCACAGTGGCAGCGGCCAGAGTCCCAGGCCCCTTTAAATTGCTACCGGAGCATAGCATGGTATGGGCAGCTGAGGGCTGGCTGCTCCAGCCATGCCCCTTGTTCCCAAGGCCCCGCCCCTTCCAGGGCATGGAACTACCCCACCACCACCACCACCCACCCACACACATACCTTGCTGCCCATGGAGAATTTCCTCGTGTTATGCAAAATACGGGTTGCTCACGTGGTGCTGGTTCTCTCTCAGAAGAATATAGTATTAGATAGACTGCTGGTCTGTTCACAGCAGGTCCAGTCTCTGGCAGCAGCCAGTGCTAGATGCTAAAGATAAAGTTGCAAAAAACCTGTATGAAGGAGAGATATTAAATAACCTATCCCAGAGGGTATTTTTCCTCAGCAGTTAGTTAAGTATGAAGGTTTATAAAACTTCCAAAAATATCCTAGGTAACCTTGAATGGCGACTAAGGGCCCACTGCAGTGTTGTTTTAGCCATGTTCATCCCAAGAAGGGAGAGAGACAAAGTAGGCGAGGTAATATCTTTTATTGGACTAACTTGTGTTCACTCACCTTCCTTGTGTCTCTGCTAAGTGCTTGGGTCACTTCTGAAAAGGGGACTTGCATGTTCTTGAAATGCTATTCCCTAACTCATGTACGTAGGCTGGAAAGATTGCCTTTTTATTGGTAAATCTTTGTAAACCTCATGTTCACCATACATACATACACACCCCAACAAAAAATATTGCCATAGATAATAATCAAAATGTACAGTTAGGCAAAGCAAAAAAAGTGCTGCTAGAGGATATTTATATTTTGAGCAGCGATATTAACAATTACTGTTGCATCAGTCATAAAGTGGACTCTTTTTAATCTCAATATCTACTAATATTAAATAATTGTCACCCCATTGTGTGATGGCACCATTCATTTTCCCACAACTCTAAGCATTTAAATCAACAAAATTTAAAACAGTGCTTAAAAATGATCAAACTTACTCATTGAAGTTATTTTTTTAAATTGATTTTTCCAACCAAAATGTAATGGTATAGTTATGCCACAGCTATACCCATAGTAAAGCCGAGATTCTCTACTACATCCAATTTCCACTAGGCACAGCAGGTAAAGGAGCCACAAGGGAGGTGGCTGCAATTCCCTGACCCTGGAGCTAATTCTACATCTCCCCCCAGCCCTCGCCCTCCTCCATTTTAGATAAGAAAGAGCCTCTTCCCTAAACTGTGCAAGCTGGCTATGGTTCTTAGAGGGCTAAAATTTCAGTAGAAACATAGCAATAGAACACAACATTACAAGTAGAATGAGTTATTCATCATTATCATCATTATTATTATTATTATTTATTATTATTTATATATTGCTACCATGGTGCCCTGGAGTTATAGACCAGCACCCATTGTACCAGATGCTGTACAAACACAAAATAAAAAGACTCACCGACTCATCAAAATATTGAGGTCCTATGCAAATTTCTGAAAGCAAATAACATACTAAACTAATTTCAGTACCACTGTCTTTGTATTTTAATTCCAGATCTACGGATTCTATAAAGGATGTTTACATATTTCCTGATTCCTACAAAAATTCCAGCATCCATATTTTTATCAGATTCTAAATCTTTAAATCAGATTTTTATTGTAATGTTTGAGGCTTCTTTAGATCAGGAAAGACTGATGACAAAGGTCTGAAATTAAATTGTGACAGTAAATAAAAAGTATTTTCCCAGCTGTTTGTTTCCATCCAGAAAGATTAGAAGAAAACATTTCTTACATTCACATTTTTTCTGAGATTTACAGTTTTGTTCCTTCTTCTTGCTACATTTTGCCTCGTCAGAGATGTTTTAAAGAATTTGCTTCATGAATGTAATAGAGCTATGAAATTTTTGAACTGAAGATTAAGTGGATAAAAATGAGTTTATTGCAGAAAAGTCCAATTATGCAAATAAGTTGCCTTGATTGATTCAATTTAATCAGAATTTCAAATAAAGTTTTTACTTCAGTTTTCCATTCTATTTGAAACTGTGAGATCTGAGAAGCAACATGTGTATATTATTTTATTTCCCATCAATACTCCCAGGGAAGTTGATAGCTTCATTCTGGAAAGAGTTACTCCCATGTAACTTTAATAAGTATGTCCTCAATCCATCTTTCCATGAGCAGTCCTATGTAAGCCAAAGGGCCTCTGCACAGACACAAGATTCCCCATGCACAGACCCAGACACAAGATTGGGATTTATATTTATGATTGTAACTCTTTCCAGGTTCGGACCTTTATTTTGATAGACTTTTACAAAGTTGATTAATCTGGTCTAATTTAACTGAAACTTGGTTAAGATAAAAATATTAGTTTTGACTTGGTTTTCTACTGATGTGTATCACTGAAATTTTATAATCTTGAAAGTAATACATTTGTTTTTACTTATTAAAATATTAATTGGAGCCTAACTGATGGCTTTGCCACTGAATAATCTGAATAATACAAAAATAATTCTAATCTAGCTCCTGATTAATGTTTTTATTATGAAAACTCTGATCTGAAGAGCAGCATGTTCTTATTCACTTACTATTTTATAAAGGGGGCTCTCTTGTCACCTGCTTGAGATTTCTGAACTGACTATGTAGATCAAATTTAAAAGGAGTTTGAGTTTTTAAAAATGCAGTTATGTATTAGTTAGAGATGCTTAAAAATGGGGATACTCTTGAAAAAAGGTTTTGTAAAA
The DNA here is from genome assembly GCA_019425775.1 of Rafetus swinhoei. Taxonomy (NCBI): domain Eukaryota; kingdom Metazoa; phylum Chordata; order Testudines; family Trionychidae; genus Rafetus; species Rafetus swinhoei. The sequence continues at coordinate 109,940,197 of CM033446.1, forward strand.
TATTCTTTTTTGGCAGAAATTGAGATTGCAATGAAATTTTTTGATCAAATTTTTTCAAAATTTGAAACATTTCTACCAGCTGTAATTATTAGTTATTAAATTCTAAATTAGAATTTGGCAATACTAATTATTGTGTGTATTTCATAGCTCAACATTTTCAAAAATCACTAATGATTATGTGTTTCCAATCTGAGATACCTTGATGTTCTGAGGGTGGATGCTCAGTGTTTTCTAAAATGCAGGCCCTTTAAAGGTCTATGCTGTTGTGTCCAAAAGAACAAAATTAGTAGCTGATTTTCGAAATCTAGGCTATCACACTTAGTTCCATTGCATGTGTTAAATTATTATAATCCAAAATAAAATCCTTTATAGTATTCCTTGAATGGTCTTAGGTGATTTACCTTTACTTTTCTTTGTTGTTATTGCCTCAGTTATTTATAACACAGGCTTAAGCACACAATTATTTAAAATGTACTATTAAAGGTATGATATCAGACGTCACCAGTTTCAGAATGCCAATGGGTAGAACCTTGCTTGAGCCTTGCATGGGTGCAATCAGAAAAAGTGCCAGTACAATACCTCCTTCACAGCCTGTTCTTTCATAGCATCCCCAAAGTAGGGAAGCTGGGCCTCTGGGCAAGATGGGGCCGGAGGCTCTGGCCTCCCAAAAGGGGTGGGGCCTCAGGCAGAAAGGGCTAGTCTCAGGCAGACAGCTCTCAGTGCCGCCTGGACTGTGCTGTGCTTTGCCCCGCCTCTCCCTCTCCCCCGCCCAGTTCTTAGTGCCACCCAGAGCATGCCAGCAGTGAATTAAATAGCCCAGGGCTCCAGCTGCTGCCACCACAGTAATAGCGTCAGCAGCCGGGAGCCCTGGGCCCTTTTTCAATTGCTGGACCCTGGGGCAATTTGCCCTCTCCCTTGCCCCCGCATTGTCAGGTCTGCTCCAAAGCTACAAACAGTGCACCATGGGGCGGGGAACAATTAGGGAGGAGGCCTTGTTAGCTAACCCTGAAGTGGGGAAGTGGTGGCACCCTCTTAGGATTTATGTGACATGCTCCCTGGAACTCAGAGAGATTGCATTTCTCTCGAGACACACTACCACTTAACTTCCCTGAAGAGGCACTCACCCGGGCATCAGTTTTCTCAGCAACGGCAGTGCGTACATTGAGCCATCTAGCCCTATGGATGTATGGTGCGTGACCTGCCTCTCATGGGTTTTAGGAAATGATCATCTGTTGACCAAAAAGGGATGCTTTCTATATGACAACAGCCTCAATACTGGTCTCGGAGACCCATCATATAACACTGAGCTCCTTTAAGAATGAGACAGTGGAGAAATAAATAGGAAAGTCACACAATTAGAAAGGTCCAGATAGGGTTGAAAATATGGCATTAGTAGTAAAGGGAGGACAGTAATTTGAGATTCCTGTTTCCCATCTGCTCATACCAGAAGGATAAAAAAGTGATGTAGGGATTATCTGAACTAAAAGGCCAAGCAAAGGTTCATCTTACTTATTTTAAAGCATCTGTGATTTTAAAAAATGCTATGTAGTAGTTTGCTTCATGGTAATTATATTAAATTCAGTACTGTTTTTTTTCTTTGTGTCTATAACTCCTTCCCCCTTCCTCACCACGAGCAAAACTAAAATGTTCTGCTCACTTGGGGAATAAAAAAGACAAACATAATTTGGATATGGCTTTTAACTGTTTTTTGCAAATGCATATACAGTAACAATTAAAACAACAAACAATATTTTTTAAATGTGCACATATTTAATAATTTTAGACTAACACAAATACTTTGTACTTATACAGAACTTTCTATTTCAGTTATCAGTGTACCGTGTAAGCATTAATTAAAAGGACACACTCAGTTGAAAATCAAATGTTTGTGTAGATTATTAAAATGGAAATAATGCCCCAAAAAATCAAGTATAACACTATCATGAATGAAGTTTGACTTGGAATTTGCATCATGTTCAACTGGAACAAGGGAACCAGAAGAAGAAGTTTCATTTCTGGATCTCGTATACTAGCACAATTATTTATGATGATGAAGATGACTACACACCCTTTTCATTCTGGTAAAAATGATAGACAGTCCAGATGTAAAAATAGTCTTCCCTAGCAAACAATCCCAAGAGCTCAGCCAGGTGCCAGCTGGAGTGATCATTGAGTTACCACCAGTTGGGCTCAAAGTAAGACAGGAAAACATGATAGAAAGTGATTTCCCCAACTCCTCCCCTTAACAACAGCTTAATTCAAAGTTTAACTCTTTGTCAGCTAGACATACTTAACTATTCTTCAGTAAAACAAGGATAAGGGTAATACATGAATATTTTCTGTCAGCCTGGTGCCCTTTAGTATAGACCCAAATATAAAACAGGCCTATTTTCACTAGTTAACCTTTCCTGTGACATGGTTAAAATACAACAGATTCTCTTCACCATATCTACTATTATTAACACACTATAAATTCTCAAAATAACTGTGAGAAATGAGCAATCCTAAGTAATAAAAAAAGAACCTTGAGTTCCATTTTCCTTGCAGCATTTAGCAAAAGATGGGAAGAGGAGGATGAGCAGGGCAAGTCAATAAAAAATGGCTTAACTTGTATCTCTCTCAAACTTCAGAGGGGTAGCCGAGTTAGTCTGTAAGGCTACATCTACACTACACGTTTATGAGGCAGAAAACATGCTAATGAGGAACTCGTTAGTATAAGTCATGATCTCATTAGCATATTCTCTGCCGTTTCTTTTTGCACAAGGGGTTTTTGCACAAAAAGAAGCAGTGTAGCCGCTTCCATTTTGCGCAAAAACCCTGTTTTGTGCAAGATCCTTATGCCTCTCCAGGAGGTCATTTTCCAGGATAAGTTGTAGATTCTTATCAGCCTCTTATAACTATTTGAACCATCTATTTACTGTCTCTCTCTTTCTCCCTCTCTTTTTTTTTCCTTTCCCCCTCCTTTTTTCTCTTTTTTTTTCTCTTTTCCCTCCTCCTGCCCATGTTTAATCTTGGATCTGGACTTTTAATACTCCAGTCATCTGAAGAAGTGGGTTGCGCCCATGAAAGCTCATGATACCATCTATATGTTTGGTTAGTCTTTAAGGTGCTACTAGTCTCTTTGTTGTTTTTAAGTGTTTTTCTGATAAAGAGCAGTGATCAGAAATATACCCATCCTTGCAATAATTATAACAGCCAACAAAGAGCAGATCAACAGAATAGTAGTCGATATTTCATTCTGCCTTCAACTGGAAGTCTCTGGGACACATATTGTTAACTCTTTTCACATCCTCTTTTCCCTCATCTGTCTCCTTAGATCATTTGCATCCTGAATATGTGCTTGTAGGAAAATCTTAGCATCATCTGGATAGCAGATGATAAAGTCAATATTTCTTTTTTTTAAATTTGACCTTAATCCAGACAGATTGCAAAACTAGTATCTGACACCAACTGCTGGTAAAGTATCTTACAGCACAGACCATTTACTGGAGACTTGTGTGACCTATGGCTTATGCAAATCAGAAGCATACTATGTACATCATCTTGTTGTGAAAATAATTTTTTTTAGTTCTCTTTATGTCGAGGAGCACATGGTCCCTTTCAGGAATACTGCAAAATATGATCATAAATGTAAGGCTGAGAGAAATTCCATCACTTTCCTCATGTGCTCAGGTGGGCGGAAGCAATTTGCACTGTTTAACAGAACACACTGTATCAACAGTTATAGGAAGGTCTGCATTCTCAAGGATATCCCTAGCACTAGTTGGAAGACACTGAGAATGGGTCATCTATCCATCCATTCAAAAATCTCAGGATATGTCCTTTTTGAAATTGTTGGGTTGTATTCTTCATATAGTCCAGCAAGGTCATACTGAAGAGTATTTTTAAATTTAAGCCAAAAGCACTTACTCTGGGCTAATAGACAATTTTCTCTAGAGTTACCATAATTTCCTGTAGCACTTATTGATTCCACCTTAATAAAGAAAATCTGCATTGGTGTGGTTTTTGCATCTAGATGTAACTGCATTCAATTGCGGCTGCCTAAATTATTCCTAAATAAATGATCATTTCTCACATACAGCAAATATTATGTGTGTTTGATAGATGACATAGTTACACTTGTTGCTTTAGAAGTTAAATGAGGAGTTGGGTGCTTATTCCATGTGAAACCAGGGATTTAAGGTTTATTAGGGTCCACCAGGGATTGCAAGCCCGTTAGCAAAAGTAAGGTGTTGTGCACTGAAATTAAAAATGGATTGCATATGTCCCTCAGGTTTACAACCTGCTGCTGAGACACAGAGAGCGCTAATATACACAGAGAAGCATTTAGTAGAAATGTTGCTGGTATTAATTACTAAACCAACCTGCATTTTTAGGTTAGATCATAAACCCTCCAGCTGCTGAGAACATCTATAGGTATCTTCCCGCTGCATTTATTTGCTGGGTAAAATAGCAGAATGCTGGGAAAATGGGAAGAATTAAAATGAACTGAAGTAATTTCTTGCATCTGTATGCTAACAGAGAGTCCAGATAAAGTTGTGGGGATTTTTATTAAAGAATTTAGCTTCTATGTTTGTTGATTCAGCAGCCATTTCGGCACCAGGCAAACTAATTGTTTCTCTCGAATGTCTTAAATTAAACTACAAACATAGCTGAACTCAGGGTAAAGCACAAACATTTACCAAACACATAGTCTCCAGAACCAGAAAGGATTCCTGACTGCTGCAGTGAAGAAAGTTTTAAGCCAAACTGACAGCTCTCTACAGTAGCTTCATAAGCAATAAAGTGTACATGTAAAAATAATCGCAAACTCATTGCTTCTAATTAGGGATGAAATTTGGTTTATTATTTAAAGGTCAAGACCAAAACCCCCAGATACAAACCTCTCAAAACTTCTCAGGGATGCTGAACTGTACTATGTAGTTTGATCTTTTCTGTACCATTTAATTCCTTTCCAGAAGATGTTTATGTTGGCCTAACAATACAGATTATTAATCAGTTCAGCGCAGAGAAGGTTGGTTGTTTCCTGGCATTCCTCAGCTACTTATAACTGCCTTACTGCCCCATACTTCTAGAACTTTCTCTCTTGGTCCCTGTGGCATTTTTTATTCATTCTGAATTCTAAGATGCTCCAAATATCAGGTGATCTTGCTACATGAACAAATTGTGGAAGTGCACAGTAATTCTTTGACATTGTGAAGTGTTTTTCCTTGGCTACATGGATTATATTCAATAGCAGCAGTTCTTCACCAAAAGATGATTTAATGGAGATAGACTTAGACACTGAACTAATTTCACTTGCAAATATAACAAGTTCCCAAAGGAACTGCACTGCAACTAACAACATATCATTTTTGTTTCAAGATCTAACTGCTTATATACTCACATAAGCAGGGCTTGTATGGTTACCCTAAGGTAGCCCCATCTGGGGATTTCCAATAACATGATATTTTTGCACTGTTTCTCTTCCCACTTTTCAGGAGTTTCTAGCTACAAAATGTGTGCTCTATCTCTGGAATTGCAGCCTCTCTTCCTTCCCAGTTCTTTTGGTTATTCCCTACCTCAGATGGCAATCAGCAGAAAACAGCAAAAAGAAAGCACCATAAAGTGGACAAAATATTTATAGTCACGTCATGCTTAAAAGAGCAAAAAGAAGAGTGAGCTTCCTAAAATACTGACTGCTGAAAGCCTGCTCATTCCCTGAATGAGACTGGCAGAGATGTGGAGCAGGAAAGACAATGAGCGAAATTTCTAGTGTAAGCTTGGCAGCAGAAGAAAGACACAGTTAAGAATCAGTGGGCCTCAGACAGGTTTATGCACTGTGTCCTCTTTTTGCATCTACTTCCAGTAATGGCAAGCTGGCTCAAAGAGATACCACACTACCACTGTTTGAGGGCCTGTCAGTATTATGCACAACCCTTCTCTGGAATCTCTGAGGGTATGTCTACACTAGCCCCCTAGTTTGAAGTAGGGAGGCTAATGTAGGCATTCGAAGTTGCAAATCCAGCTTGGGATTTAAATATCCCACTCTTGATTTGCATCTTCGCCGGTCGCCATTTTTTAAATTTACAAGTCTGGACTAACTGCCCCCGTCTACACGCGGCAGGGACCCGGTATTTCGAATTAAAGCCCTAAATCGAACTACCTGTTAAACCTCCTGCAAGGTCTACCTCCTGCAAGGAGGTTTAACAGGTAGTTCAATTTAGGGCTTTAATTCGAAATACCGGGTCCCTGCCACGTGTAGACGCGGGCAGTTAGTCCGACTTGTAAATTTAAAAATGGCGATCGTTGAAGATGCAAATCAAGCACGGGATATTTAAATCCCAAGCTTGATTTGCAACTTCGAATGCCTACATTAGCCTCCCTAGTTTGAACTCGGGGGCTAGTATAGACATACCCTGACAGTTGAGGAGAAGAAGTGATTTCTACTTGCATTTCACCAATAGTAATTCATGATGTAAATTACATCATAGGCCCTGCTACTCTGAGAGGAGACCCGTGGCATGCAGTGGCTGTTCTTCTGATACTTCACCCATCTGACCCCACATTCCATGGTGGAAGCAGCAGTGGTGATTGAGTAGTCTATGTGTAAATAGACTGGATCACATGGCTTATATCATGCAGTTCAATATATGATCCTATGAGTGTCATGTAAAAATGCCATTGGAAAATTTATTTATTCTGTATTTATCTAGATAAGAGATAAATCTAAAGTAAATATTTCCATTAATGGGTTTGCACTGGTACAACCGAGATCAGAATGTGACCCACTGATTTGTACTATGTAGTTGGTGATCTTACATAATGATTACATAAGTCCCACTGGATGTCCCCTTCTAGCTGTGATGCCTCTTTCCATGCCATTCTCTATGTATTTGAACTTCACATCAATCTATATCAGAACTTTGAGAGAGCAAGAGAGTGGGGAATTATACTGCAACTAAAACTCTTCCAATGAATTTACATAAATTTAAGATTTTCATTCTCCATTCGTTTGAGTAAAACATGCTCTAAACAACAGTCAGTTTTGTAAGTTTTCTAGATCGTTTTTGAAATCTTGATAATTCTGAGGATCACAACAAGGAAACTGCATTATGAAAAGAATTCATGCTTCAGAAAGGTTTCTGTTAATGTTCAAATAGTTTTAGTCTTCTTTTTCCTAAAACTTTGCTAACAAAGATGTTTCCCTTATTCTTTCCCATTGTTTAGATGTTATACTTGGATAGTTTATCAGAGGAGATTCCTTCCATAAAGAATTTAACAATAAACACTTTTTAACTTTTAATTGGCTGTTTATCCTACTGTCTAGTGAGGAACTGAAACATTGGAGAAAGGGTCATTTAAGGACTACATACTTTACCTTTATTTCTATCCTACATTGCTCTTTCAGGGGAAAAAAGTGAAATAATGTGCTCTTGTACAGGAAAACAGTGTGAAACACAATCTAGTCACTATTTAAAATATGCAACACTTAATTTTATATTGCTCTTCAAAACCATGTGACTTATTGAAACTGAGTGTTTTCCTGCTGCAGAAAAAAAAGGGATTGAATGGTGAGGAAAAAAAAAGAGGAGAAAAATAATGAATATAATTTATTTCAGTTATAACTTATGGGAGTTTTTTATTTCTCCTTTAAATTATATAGTTGTCTGTCTTTCTTATAATGAGTGTGTGACACAAATAACTGTCTTGAATATAGAATACAGATACTTGTACGTTTTATTTACAACTCCATATCTATCCAGCTATCTAGCAAAATATGGAATTGTATATATATATGCACACACAAAGTGATTATATAGGAGCAATATTGTTCTTGGACATGTTACAAGGTATAACTAGACTTTTAAAATAGTTGCTATATTTTAGCAGCATATGAAATATTGTGTAATAAGTCTAGACTGCATCTGCTGTATACATATAATTTCATACAAAAATCACCATTAAATATTACAGCTGAGGCCTGACTGCAGCATTTAGAAAGAGAGCCACATTTCAGGTATCCAATTATTAGATTTTGGTATGCACCTCTGAAGCTTGCCTGGAGACATTTGCAAGCTTCAGATCTGGATATAGGCTTTCAACATCCTAAAATACGAGGATGTGAAATTTCTGGATTTCGTTTGGGTCCATTGTTAGTACATAGTCATGTTAATAATTGTAATATTTTGCAGGCCATTTGCCTATTTGGAAATCAGATGAGGAAAAACAAAACAAAAGGAACACATTTTTCTACAAGCAAATTCCCATAAAACCTGTTCCCACAGTGGCACCAATAATCCCAAATAAGGTAGGGAGGTCACACAAAGCTGGTTGGGCACACTAAAGTAAGGAAACCACATGAGCCATAAGGATGGTGCACCAAGCACAATTCCCTGCATGCAAAAGGATAGGGATCAGGACCTGGAACCTTAGGCATAGTGCCTCCCAGTAGTCCCCTAAACTGGTGCAACTCTGTTCTGGCTGAAGTGCATTCTACCCTCTAATGCCTGTCTTGGACGATGTGATCTTTAATACATAGGTCTCACCAGGAGGCAGGATCTGATCCCCGTCCACACACAGAATCATACCTTATCCCACAAGTAGTCCCATTGAATTTGTGGCATCAGGGTATAAAAACCTCACCCAAAATTAATAAAAAAGCTTCCCTGCCTCCACTCTCACAGGATCCTTCTATTTATGCTGATTTTGGAAGCAATCATTGTGTAAGGCACATAAATGCAAGTTTTCTCCCTGCTGGCTTTAGTCAAACAGATAGTCACCAATTTCTTCCATGTCTGCTGTTTGGCTTGTGGGATCCCCACCAGTTATTTCCCCACCTCTCCATTCCAGCATGAATGTAAAAGCATCACAGCATACTAGGAACTTTCTACTCTCCCACATCTTCTCTGGCTGAACCACTGCTGCTTCACGTCTTCCGAAACTAGGAAGATAATAGACCATTGAACATTAGTCTGCTGAGACAGTAAAACCCTAGAGGTGTGTCCACCTCATAAAACAACTCCTTTTTTTTTCATCACTACAAAGACCCCAGGTCACGCAGCAGGAAAAAAAATCAGTCTGCCATTGCCTCTGTGAATTCACCTCTATCAGGCAAAATGGGAATATAGAATAAATATGTTATACATCTGGCATTCTTCTTTGCAAAAACCCTTGAGCTGTTTCCTATCCCCTTAAAGGCTGGTATTAATATCACCTCTTTTCTTACCTGCAAGAGATTTTATTTTTTAGGGATAAATTCTGACTGATTGTGCACTGGGGAAAGAGAAGGGAAAAAGGTGCAAAAAACTCCACATTATACCCACACAGAATAGAGGCAAAAATACTGTCACTTGGAATCCCTGAGAGCACCAGGGGAACACCAACTATGTGAATAACTTAGCTGGAATCGACTTACTTTAAGTCGACTTGCCACAGGGTCTACACCAGGGGTAGGCAACAGAGCCTCTGCAGTCTGGATCTGGCCCCGCCCAGAGGGTTGATCTGGCCTGCAGATGTGGGTTGATCTGCCCCATGGATGCTCTGCTGCTACCCCGCCCCCAGGCTAATCAGGATCTGGGGATGGGGGAGCACACGAAGTCTCCTCCCTTTCCAGGGGCATGCAGCACTTAGAGTGAACCACCAGCTGTTCAGATGGTGGTTCACTCTAAACTCTGCATGCCCCTTGCAGCGTGGGGGCAGGGAGCAAGAGACGTCACATGATCCCCCCCACCCACGGACCATGATTGGCCTGGGGGGTGGAAGGAGCACATAAAATCTCCTCCTGCCCCAGGGACACAGATGCCTAGAGGGAATCTCCAGCTGTTCAGAACAGCTGGCAGTTCCCTCTGGGGGGCAGCAGGGGCAAAGACTTCATGCACTCCCCCACCCCCAGGCTGTGGGTGAGGGTGCATGAAAGTTTCCTGGCCCCACCCCTTCCGCCCAAGTCCCCACCCCTTCCAGGGAAACCTGGAGACACTTCAAAAATGTGTGAAGTGGCCCCCCTTCTAAAATTATTTCCCACCCCGGTGTACACTGTGAGGCATCAACCAAAGAAACTATCCCATTGACTTCCCTTACTCTTCTCATCCAGGGTAGAGTAACAAGGTAGATGGGAGAGCAATCTGTGGTCAATTTGGGTTCACTAGACCCGCTAAATCGATTGCTGGTAGACTGATCTCAGAGTCGATCCAGGCTGTAGTGCAGAAACCACAAAGAGGCAGCAAGTGGCCTGAATCTCTGGGCATAGCCACAACTTCAAGTACTCCAGAGCCTGAGACTAAGTTCCACAGCAGCAACTCCTACATTCTGGGCCAACATTAAATCATTCTATTTGCTATGAAATAATCCCCTCATTCCCAATCTTGCCCTCCCTGCTCCTTGGCTAGTACACGGAGACAGGAGCTGTGTGGGAAGAACTCTCAAGTAGCAGGTGTAAGAAGTACTTTTCTATGGGTGCGTCTACACTGCACCTGTAGCTCGAAATAAGCTATGTAATTTGAGCTAAGCAAATTGTGTAGCTTATTTTGAGTGTATTTTGAAATAGCTTATTTCAAAATTTGGCAGGACATTGGAATAGCAAGCCCGTTATTTTGATTGCATTTTGCAATAACAGGCATGCTGTTAAGATGTGGAAAATGCTAGAAGTACCCTATGTGTGCTCCCTTATACTCCTGAGGCATAGCAGCTTCATTGGACTCAGAGCACCATTACTCAGACACTAAAACTGTGCATCTGATCTAAGCATCAGTAGACATGGGTAGCATTTTCTCCTATGTCACTGATTAATCTATTCTTCTCACTAGCTCACTTACCACTAGATACATAGAGGCTGCACCATCTCTTTGCAATGCAATTTTGCTGTTCCTGGAGTAGACATACTGGCAAAAAGGGAGAATAAGAATATGTCATAAACTTAATAGTTCAAAGCATGAATGTCTTTCTTCTGCCTGTCATCACCCAGAAATACACTCACCTCTCACAAGCTATATGCTAATAGCACAAAGTGTATATTTTTAGTTAAGCACATGCTTGCTGACTGCACCCCTATTGCAGCATTTTTTTTTAATTGACTTGAAATGGATGGGCAAAGGAGTAAGACAGAGAATAGAAGCAGAATTCTTTACTCAGCAACCCATTCAACCCAGTTCAGATGAGGCGCAATAAACTAGGGTCTGGATCCAGAATAATCACACTCCTTTTAAAAAGCATCACAAACAGTGTTCTGTTTTAAGGCCCAAAGGCAAAACTAAGACAGCCATTTTGCCCATCTCTGTAAAGAAAGAGCATTTCATTGATTTAAGCATTAGCATAGTTCATTATTAATCACCACTATTGCTTTGAATATTTATTTCTGTGAGTTGTCCATCACCAATGTATCTGGACAGCATGTTTTATTTATATAAAACTTCCTTGAAAAAAAGGCTTGAAGGTCTTCACTTATTAAGCCTCCCCCTTTCTATGGTAAAAACCAATCAACCTATTCCCATTTCCTCCCTAGTAATACACTCTGACCCAAACTTTTTCACCAATCCCAAACCCTCTAACACTTGCCACTAACAAAATCCCTAGTTTGTTCCTACAGGTCTGCTATACCACATTCTTCCTGACAGAAGACCTGAACCAGCTGCCTGCCAGATGCTAAATCCTTGCCCCAGTGGAAAGAATCCTCATGTAGTCTTCTTCCATTCTCCTAACAGTAACAAGCATCCCTGGAGACATGTCCAAGTTTACCCATTCAAAGCATAGGCCCCTTAAACATACAGAGTGTGCACAAGAAAGTATCAAAGTCTAGCAGAAGGGAATCAGCTGAGAGGTCATCTACAATGCTCAAGCAGGAGGAGATCAGTCTCCCAAGATCAAGAACTATGATCAAAGAACTGCCCATGTGGGGGAACGCCGCAGAATGTGATTAGGCAGAATACCAGAAACACAGAGCTCCCAACTTCTAGTCATTTTTACTGTGATAAGAGCTGGGCCTGAGATGCAAACTTTAGATCTGGATTTTTCCCAAATTCAGGGACACTTGGGTCCCGGACTTTGGACCCATCTCTTATTTTAAGGGAGGAAGGGTAGTAGCCTGCAGATGTTTGTAAGTGGAAACACTGGAGAATAGAGAATGGAAATTAGTTGTGGAAATGTAAATCACATGCTGTGTCAAACCCCTGAAGAATACTTTGTCCATTTGTTGTTCTAAATCAGTGTTTCTTAAACTGTGCTCTGTGGTACACCGGCATGCCGTGAGGCAGTCAGCGGTATGCCATGGAAAACAACAGAATTCAAAATGGCCACCCTTAAAGGGGCAGGTGATTTTTTTTCCTCAATAACTTCCCCCCCACTCTGACCTTTTTTTTTTCTGAACCAAAAATCCTTGGTGTTCCTCATAAAAGAAATATTGTTTGGTGTTCCTCGGTCTTAAAAAGTTTAAGAAATACTGTTCTAAATAAATTCATTACTAGTGTAAGCTCATTGAAGGACTCAGGCAATCTGGGCTCCACAGCTGATTCTACCACAACCTTCTTGTATGCTCCTACGGGAAATCAGAAGGGCTCTGACCCACAAGTAGAATGTGAATAGTCCCACTGAAGTCACTGTAACCTCACTAGTAGCTTCTTGGGACTCCTTACATGCTTAATGTTAAGCATCTACATCCAGGGTAGCAAGACTGGAGGCTCACATGGTGTGGTATGATATGGATCTCAGTTCCCTGTCAGTAAAATAGGACTATCTGTGTTGTCTTTTTAAACTGTGAGCTCTTTAGAGTAGAGACTGATTCTTACTATGTTTGTTCAGTGCCTAGCACAAAGAGGTCTTGATCACAGCTGGGACCATTCTTCCCTTCCATAATGTACATAGATGAAGATAACCATAACATCAGACTAATACAAATATCACAGCAGTCACATTTTAACATCATAACTGTACATTAGTCAAGTCATTCATATTAATTATTTGTTCATGGCCATGAATTTCACAACCTCCCCCCCACAAAATGTTGGTTATGCTCAGAAATTCACAGGTCATGATGTGGAGGTTTAGTTTGATTCTATATATTGTATGTCTGCTGAAAGAAAGAAGGACCTGTGCGTTTTAAAATCATTAGAAGGAGGATTTCAGATTGGATTAATAAAGTCATTTCAAAAGCACTCATCTGATGGAGAAGGTCCCATTAAAAAAATGTTAACACTACATTAGTGTGCACAGTATGAAGAAGGATTTTATATTTCCAATACTTTTGCAAATGTAATTAATGTATCAATTTAAATCTTAGAACACAGTTCATACAGTGGCATGGATTTGCCATTCTCTGCTTACAATCTGGTTTCAGCGACATACCCTTCTTCAAGGTCTTCATTGTATGCATGTTAGCACAAAGAGAGGGCATGCTCTGTTCAACGAAAGCAGGGGATTTTTTAAAGATAAAACTATTATTAGACCTCTTAATACACATAGTTTAAATCACAAAACCAAAAACGCAAGTCAGCACAATTGAGTAAACTGATGTCCTTTATTAAAATACAGACTCAGGAGGACAAACTCTAGAATGGACAAAGACTGAATTATTCTTCTAGCCAGATGAGTGATCCTTTCAAGTCCAGGTTCAAGTTCACCAGCACAACGATGGGATTGAGCCATCCCTGTACAGTACCTCATCTAAAGACAGATAAATCTTCAGAGCTCTGCAGGGAGCCCAGGTGCCATGGTGTATTTTATCATCACTCTATAAACCAGGCTCTGTGTCCATGCCTTTATAATGAGCACAAGGACATGAAGACAAAGAGGCTTGCTGCATATGCATCATGTGAATCTATCAGTTTCATTACTAAATTTGAAGAATTCTGCAAAGGTCAGTTTGTGTAACAGAAGCGTGTCTCTTCCCTTCACTGTGTTTACATACACTGAGAATTACCTTTTTGTTGTTTGTATGGGATTCAATATATATTTAAATAGGATTTTACTGTGTATTATACACTGTATTAAACAGGCTGCACTTGACACAGAAACTGTGAAAGGCTTATCTGATGTTTTTTCTAAGCTTAGTGAAACAAGATGCTGCATTCTATGGGTGTGAGGTTAAAATGTTTGAATGTCTCTTAAACCTTGTCTCTTATTAATTTGGCTCCATCCTAATGATCAGGAGACTGATAAGAGTGAGCAGTAGTCCAAAAAGCTGAGGCATATGCCAAGAGACCCCAAAGGGCTACAGTTATCAAGATAACCTCACCATGGGAAAAATAATAAATAATAAAAGGGTGCTCCATCTCTTTAAAAAAAACGTGCCAGAAGGGAACCCTGTATTGTCTTAAAAAAATCCTACAACAGCCAGTAGGAGGAACATTATTGTTTTTGATCAGCTACAGACAATTGCAAACTATTGAAAAAAAACCACCCACATTTTCGAAAATGGATTTCACTTCTTTGATGCCCAAACTTTGTTCCATTGCTTTAGAATTCCTTATTCAGGTTTATTATTAATTTACATTACATAATACTCCTGAAGTCCCAATCAGGACTGAGGGTCCATTGTGCTACATTCTGAATTCAGAGCTTAGAACAGGAAATTCACCCAGTGATGAGTATCAAGGAAAGGCTGAGGCAAAGAGGTACAGAAATTGAAATCCTGGTTCTGCTCTCACTTAGTCCATTGTGAAACAGAAGTAATTTCACTGAGGCAATTAGGAATACACAAGTTCCAAACTGGTATGCAATCTGAATCAGTCCTTAAGTATCCTCACTTGCCTTTACAGCTATTCCTGGGAGACAAGATTAGGAGTTTGCACTCTGATCATGATAACATTTCCAAGAGATCCGTAGTGGGTTAGGAGCTTAATTCCCATTTAAAGCAGAACAACTTTCTGTGCTGCGAAGGTCTTAGATACTTAGGACCTGAAGGTTTTTTGAAAGTCAATGGGTCTTAAGTTCTTAAACCATTTAAGTCCTTTTAAAAATACCTATGTTTTAAAAGGCTTTTTTTCTATCATAAGTTTCAAATAAACTGGGAGGCTGTTTATCATGCAGAGTCTTATTAAGCAACAAAGAGCCTTATGCTGAAGCTATTTTGGAGCAACACATTGGATTGTAATTTATTTGACTATTGCCTGAAGTGCTCAGAGTCCCGTTCTCAAAGGACTTGCTTATTTACTTGAGGCAAGGACAACTGAATTCTCTGGTGATATCTGCCAACATTGACCCAGCATGGCACTTCCAGTTACCTCCAGGTGTTTGTATTTCTTTGTGTACCAGTTGGATCCTTTTTCATTTTCCCTCACCACAAGCCTGTCTCTATAAACCCCTTTGACTGGCTACATGTAAGGTAAGATTTCTCCGCTTATGTGTATAAGCCAGTGCACTGAGGGTTTGAGGAGTTGTGCATGAACAGTGAATCATGCTCCTTTGCTCAAGTAGACCATGTGACTAGAAGTGGGATAAGGGAGCATGGGAATTCTAAAGACAGAAACAGAATAGCACTCAGCTGTTATCTGAGAGCCAAGTGATGCCATGGCACATGACTACTGGACTACTGTCGCATTTGCTGAAGTGGCAAGATAAAACAGGCCTTGAAAATAAGGAATAGCTTTGAGTAGATGACAGTCTGAGTTAAGATCCGTTTACTGATTATAATGAGGCTGTGAAGTACACCTAGCAGAGCCTTGAGTGTACTCCATAGTTATATTGTCTCTCAGCTATGATTATCTGTTTTTATCATCTGTGTCTATTTTGGAAAAATGTATTTTAGTTACTGTGAGTTAGTCGGCAGTTCCCATAATAAACATCTAGTTATAATATGAGTGTCAGATTCCTACTGTGTCCAGCTACTAGACTGGCTCCACCAGTGACTTTTATTAATGCAGTGCACAGAAAAATAGACCTTTTTTAATGTGTGGCCACAGAACAGCTGCTCAGCAACACATCTTCATGAAAGCAGGACTGATAATTATCAGCAAGGATGAAGTCTAAGAAGAGAAATTAAGGAGGCATTAATGGAACTTCAGCCTGTTGACCATACCTTTAACTTTGTAAATTTGAAGGTAGACACTAAAGGAAATGCTAGAAGTCCAGAAATAATGGGAAAGGTGCAGAGCATCAGTGGTCAAAACTCAAGAGGATATAAAGAACCCTCATGTTACTGCTGACTGGAAGATGGTGACTTTTCTCCCATACTAAATCTAGCCTCATTTCCAAACTCCATGGACCATCTTTTTGTTCTAGTTTTGTATAGAGCTTAGCACATTGCTGTCCCGGGCCATGACTAGGCACTAGTTCAATGCAAATTGTAATAATAATGTCACAAAAATATGAACTAAATATCTATATTAGAGAGAGATTGCTGAGGATCATCTGGCCTTCTGATTACTATCCCATGCAACTAATCCATGTGGACACTCAGAATACTGGAAGATATCAAAAAGTGGCTACAGGGCTAGGGGACTATGGGTGAGGAAGTTTGGAGCACAGGTGGTGTTCTTTTTTATCCTTCTGGTCAAAGGTAGGGGCCCATGCAGAGACAGACGTGTACTGGAAGTGAATGCTTGGCTGTGAAGATGGTGTTGACTGGGGGCCTTTGACTTCATTGACCACGAGATGCTGTTCCAGGAAGGAAGACTGCTGAGCAGAGATGGGGAAGAGGGTACTTGGACACAGTCTAACTCAGTGCGGGCTTTAAATTAGGTTCAACTAAAGCCCAAAGGTAAATCATAAACATGAACACCTGGGAGATGGGTCAAATATTGGGGAAAGCATGGTCTGTAATAGCAGGGATAAAGGAGAGACAAGACAGAACTGGGGTGGCAGGCAAAATACAATCAGTATCTTAGTTGTCTGAATACTTGTGACGGGGAAGACACTCCCCGCACTGATGCCTGTGCCATCACCGAGGCGCCGGGCAACGCGGCTGGGCGGGACCCGGGGGAGAGCGGGCAGCAGGAGGTGAGGCCGCCGAGCCGGGAGGCAACAGGGCGGGCGCGCGCGCCGGCTGGCGCGCCGCCCGCGGAGGGCGATAGGACTCGGGAGGAGACGGACAGGAGGCGAGGGGCGGAGTGGCACGTCCCTGGTGTGCCGGCTCGTAAAGGGGGGGAGCCGGAAGGGGAGGGGGCTGGCGGCATTCCCTCTACCCCTGCAGGCAGCCGCGGGAGCGTCGTGGAGGGGGAACGCCGGACCTCCGCAGCCCAACCCCAGAGCGGGACGACCCCCCCCCCCCCGGGATCCAAGGACGGGTGCAGGCGGCGGACAGCCCCGACCCCCCTACGCAAGGAGCAACGAGAGCCGAGCGCGCCGGAGGACAAACCCCCGCTGCCGGCCCGTGAGTGGGGCCGAGGGGCGAGAGCCCTTCCTTCCCCCGGCTGAGAGCAAGCCGGGGCGCGGCGGACATTGCAAAGGGGGGTGCAGAGACTGAGGGGAAAGAGGCACAGGTGAGCGGAGAACCGGGGATGCTCCACACCCCCCGCCCGCTCATCTTGCCACAATACTAATGAGAGAATCATAGAATACTAGAACTGGAAGGGACCTCAGGAGGTCCTCACGGCAGGAACAAGCACCCTTTAGATTGGGGTGGCACTTCGGAAATTTCAATATTTTTTGCCGGGGGCCACGTGGGAAATTTTTCAAGTGGCCCTGGGCGGCACAGGAAGGGGCGGGGCATCAAGTGGGAGGGCCAGGACATCAAGCGGAAGGGGTGGGGGCAAGATACTTCTGGGTTTCCCATCTCCAGACAATGATTTGTCTAGGGGTGGGGGAGTGCCTTTGCCCCCCCACGTTTCCCTTAGGAAGGGAGTAAACTCACTGGCAACAACAGGACTGGATTATAGGGGCGATGTCTAGTCTACGCGGAAGATTCGAAAGAGGAACTCCACTTTCGAAAGTGAAAGTAGTAGGGACATGGCTTTTTCAGCAAACCCCCCCTTTTTCAAAAAGCCACTTTTCCTCAAAAAATGAGGTTTACACGGCTTTTCAAAAAAGGGGGGGTTGCCAAAAAAGCCATGCCCCAACTACTTTCATTTTTGAAAGCTCCGCTTTCGAAAGTGAGATCGGAGGAAGATATGCAAATTCCCACAGAATTTGCATATCCTCTTTTGAATCTTCCATGTAGTCTAGACGAGCCCAGGGACTTGACAAAATGAATCTCATCAGGAAGGTGACCAGTGGACCTACACCTCTTCCTCATCATCACCGGTCTTCCTAATGCCATAGGGACTCTTGCGTCTTATTAAATCTTCAGCTGTCTTTGTTCTGTGCCATAAACCACTTACTACCTCTCCCACACACATGCACACACTTATATCCCATCAGCCTCTCTCCTAGGCTAAAAGATTCTCTGATTAATGACTTTTCTGGTGCATCTCTCCTGTAACCTTGTTCTTTATGCTGCCACAGAACCAAATGTGTGTCCTGGCAGCAGTTTGCTAAGAACATTTAGCTCAGTGAACATCAGCCTACTAGGTAAGGAAGGACATGTCCAAACAGGACTGAGGAGTGCCATGGCAGTTCCATGTGCACTCTCTGATCAACCAAGAAAGAATTAAAAAAAAAAAACCAACAAGAACCACCACCAAGCAGCCCTAAAGAAACATGGGACTATCCCTTCGGAAAATGGGCAGGTGCCTAGGTATAGTGGTTCCCCAGTCCTTAGAGTGTATCAAGCAATGAGGGCTCGATCAAGCCTGCGCTCGGCACGGCCCAGGGAGGATAAGACTTTGCACTAGAGAACCTAAGGTCTTTTGCATCTGGTTTGTGCAGACCTAGGATCTCATCAAGAGGGAACGTCCAGAAGGGAAGAGGCTGCACGTATACAGGGTGGGACATTGTCAGTCTTGCTCCTTGCCCAGCTTTGCCTCATCACCCTCCTACACTGGACACAAAGGTGCCCCACAAACACCCCACATCCCAGGGTGACTCACTCTCTGGGGAGCCTCTGTGAGGGCGGGGGGAAAGGGGCAAGGCATCAGCACCGGATGATGGTGGTTCTTATGAATCGGGACAACCAGGGCAGAGGATCACTCCATAGCCAGATGTGGGGATTTGCACCTGTTGCTGTGCAGAGATCTGCGGGCCAGCCCTCCCTGTGCGCAAAGCCCACCAGCAGGTGCGCCCCTTCCCCAACGCTGGCGATCTGTCTGGCCAGGACCTCTTCTTTTCCCATCCGCCAGGCTCACCCTCTCCCAGGGCAGTGCAGCCTGGTGCTGGAGAGGATCCCTGCTTAAAAGCCTTCCCTGCCCTGTCAGGAGCACGTGGCGCTTTTAAGCGCCGCACGCTGCTCGCAGGACAGCAGCAGTGTGGAGGAGGCTTGGCATGCTCCCCCCAGCCCCAGGCCAATTAGGGGGCTTAAAAGTGCCACGTGCTTCTAGCAGGCTTAAAAGTGCCACGTGCTTCCAACTAGGGCCTGGGGATGGGGGGAGTGCATGAAGCCTCCTCTGCTCTGCCCCCGCCCTGCGAACAGCACATGGCACTTAAAAGCACTACGTGCGCCTGGCAGGGCCGGGGAGGCTTCACTCGCTTCCCCACTCCAGGCCAGTTAGGGCCTGGGGGCAGGAGAGCGGCAGGATCTCCGCAGGCCAGATCCACCTACTTGTTGTGCCCTTCCAGCATGATTGTGAAACACTAATAACTACTCTCTGAGAACAGTAATGCAGCCGCTTATGCACCCGCCTTATAGTATCCCCATCTAGATTGTATTTCCCTAGCTTATTGATAAGAAGGTCATGCGAGATGGTGTCAACTGCCTTACTAAAGTCTAGGTATACCACGTCCACCACTTCTCCCTTATCCACAAGACTAGTTATCCTATCAAAGAAAGCTATCAGATTGGTTTGACATGATTTGTTCTTTACAAATCCATGCTGGCTGTTACCTATCACCTTATAATCTTCCACTTTTTTTCAGATGAATTCTTTAATTACTTGCTCCATTATCTTTCCTGGTACAGAAGTTAAACTAACTGGTCTGTAACTTCCTGGGTTGTTCTTGTTTTCCTTTTTATAGATGGGCACTATATTTGCCCACTTTTCCAGTCTTCTGGAATCTCTTCTGATTTCCATGACTTTTCAAAGACGATAGCTCCTCTATCAGTATGGGGAATAAGCAGGAAGGACTTGTAATGCTAGTAAATTAACACAAGTATGACATAGTTGATATCATATTCACTTTGTGGGATAATACACGACTGGAATGTAGGTATAGAAGGTTACTGTTTGCTCGGGAAGGACAGACAGAAAACAGGGAGGATATGTTGCCTGATTTATTAAAAATGTATACTCTTGGATTGAGGCTGAGATGGGTATAGGAGAGAAACATGTTGCTGAGAGTCTCTGGACAAGGATAAAAGGAGTAAAAAACAAGGGTGATGTCATGGTAGGAGTCTACTACAGACCATCTAATGAGGAAGATGTGCATGAAGCTTTTTTTTTTTTTTTTTTTTTGAACAACTAACAAAATCATCCAAAACACAGGATTTCGTGGTCATGGAGGACTTCAACTTATCCAGACATCTGTTGGAAAAGTAACAGAGCAGGGCACAGATTATCCAACAAGTTCTTGGAATGCATTGAAGACACTTTTTTTTATTTCAGAAGGTGGAGAAAGCTACAAAGGGAGAGGCTGTTCTAGAACTGATTTTAACAAATAGAGGAGAACTGGTTGAGAATTTGAAAGTGGAAGACAGCTTGGGAAAAAGTGATCATGAAGTGATAGGGTTCGTGATTCTAAAGAATGGTAAGAGGGAGAACAGCAAAATAAAGACAGAGGATTTCAAGATGGCAGACTTTAGCAAACTTAAGGAGTTGGGAGGTAAGGTCCCATGGGAAGCAAGACTAAGAAGAAAAGCAATTAAAGAGTTGGCAGTTTTTCAGAGACATTATTAAGGATGCAAGAACAAACAATTCCACTGCATAGAAAAGATGAGAAGTATGGTGAGAGAAAACCCTGGCTTATCCAGGAAATCTTGAATGATCCAAAAAGCAAAAA
Organism: Rafetus swinhoei; assembly: GCA_019425775.1. Lineage (NCBI taxonomy): Eukaryota > Metazoa > Chordata > Testudines > Trionychidae > Rafetus > Rafetus swinhoei. The sequence continues at coordinate 109,961,131 of CM033446.1, forward strand.
GGAGTCCTACAAAAAGTGGAAACTAGGTCTAGTTACAAAGGATGAATATAAACAAACACCACATATAACACAGATAACAGTATGTAGGGGCAAAATTAGAAAGGTGAAGGCACAAAACAAGCTCAAATTAGCTAGAGACAAAGGGTAACAAGAAAATCTTCTACAAATATATTAAAAACAAGAGAAAGACCAAGGACAGAGTAGGCCCATTATTCAACAAAGAGGGAAAATCTACTTCAAAACAAGTTGAAAAAAAAAACAAAAAACCCTTGTGTAAGAGACCTGACATATTGGGAGTATAAGTATGTGGAGAATGACATTTTCAGATAGCTGTTATGTTATTTAATAGCCCTTAAAAGTGTTAGGTTGTTTCTATATATTTCATCTATTCCACATCTAGGTAATAACACTCTCTCATTACCACTTCAGTAACATTAATGGTCATTTGATAGCAACCTTTAAAAGCAACAGTATTAGATTTTCATAGTTGACCTTATGGCACAGGTTAGCAACTTTTTCAGCTTTATTAACATATACTTATATTATTTAAAATAAAAATTCAAATAGAGGCAAACATTCCATTTTGATAGTAGCTTTGCCATCATAGAATACTGAGAGCTAAGAATATTTGTACAATCAGCTGATAAAGTCTTGTGGAATATTTAATAGACAAATAGAGTAGTGTGTATAGTAGTGATTCTTATCTGAAGGTGTCTCAAACTTTTGAGGTTCAAGTACTGGATTTTGCTCATCCTTCTGTATGCTATTTTCTTCCTTCCACAATAGAACTTATTCACAAAATTTAATAATATCATGTAATATTTAATTGGGGTAAACTCCACCCCCAGTTTGCCCCTAAAACAGCTATGGGTTATATGTGTGGAGCATTGTAAAACTGGCTCTGTTGAATAGCTTTCATCTTGAAGCTTCCAATAAACAGGAATCACTTTGCCCAACAATTAAATACATCCACATATGGAATGGGAACTCAATAGCTGTTACATTCTTCATTCAGATACACTGGTTCTTCCCTCATGGAAATTGAAAGAGTTTCTCTGGTGCGACTGAAAGCTGAATTTGGCCTGTAGCTTTTACCTAACTCTTACTATACCAATTCTCAGGATGCTTAACATGAAAACAGAAGTTCGAAAAAAAAAAGAGGAAGAGGAAATGTCTTTTTATATACTGTAATAAGTCCCTAAGGCCATGTCTACAATGCAAAGAAGATAGAAGCTGTCCTAGTTGATCTTCCGGGGTTTGAATTAGCAGATCTAGTGAAGACACACTAATTTGAACTGAGAGGGTGCTCCCATCGATGCTGGTAGTGCTGCTCCTACAAGGAGTAAGGGAAGTCGAAGGGAGAGTGTGCTCCCATCGACCTCCTGCAGTATAGACGGCACAAAAATTGACTTAATACAGCTTTGAAATTTTACTATGCAGAAAAAAAATGCTAATTTTAACCACCTTAATGTAAATAAAACAAGCACAGAAACAGTTTCCTCACACTCTCGATTTTTTTAATTTTCTTTTTTGTTAATCATCTACATTTAATACAGCACTGTACTATATTTGTTTTTCTTTTGGTGTGTGTATTTCTGCAGCTGACTGCATATTTCCAGTTCCAACTGATACGTGTGATTGACTGGTCAGTTCGTAACTCTGGCATTTGTAACTCTTTTTACTGCAAGCATGAATATGTACACATACCTATATGCACACATATAATTGTGTCAGCATTATCTGACAGATAGACAGACGTAAAGGCTTTTAATAAACTTATTGCATCAGGACACTATATGCAGCACAATCATCCTCCAGTGATAGAGATGCAGCCGTGTTAGTCTGGTCTAGCTGAAACAAAAGACAGAACTATGTAGCACTTTAAAGACTAACAAGATGGTTTATTAGGTGATGAGCTTTCGTGGGCCAGACCCACTTCCTCAGATCAATATGTGGAAGAAAATCGGCACAACCATATATACCAAAGTGATACAATCAAAAAAATGAACGCATGTGAAATTGACAAATCAAATTTTAGAACAGAGTGGGGGGGAGGGGGGAAGGTTAGTGTCTGTGAGGTAATAACATAGGGGTGATAATAGGGGAAGTTTCTGTGAGGTAATGACATTAGGGGTGATAATTGGGGAAACATATTGATCTGAGGAAGTGGGTCTGGCCCACGAAAGCTCATCACCTAATAAACCATCTTGTTAGTCTTTAAAGTGCTACATAGTTCTGTCTTTTGTTTCAATCATCCTCCAGGTGTGCTGTGACTGTGATTTGATCTTCCCTGAATTGATAGTTGTGATACAGTCTTCTAACTGCTTGTGATGGCAAACTGTATGTTTGTTTTGTCTAGACACAGATAACTAGAATGGGTTGCATTATTTTTAAATATTTAACCATTAAAATTATCTTTTTCTGAAAATAAATGTTGTGAATCATAGTCAATATTAATTTAAGTTGTCCATACAAAATATGCATTCTTCCAGTTTATTTCAAATTTTTATTGGAAAAAATCAAAATGATTTGCAAATTCTTTTGTTTGTCCGAAACCATTAAACAAATGTATATTTTTTCTTTTTTAAAAATATATCAAAAATATTTTGTGTTTTTTTAATAAAAAGGGGGAAAGGAAAAAGTGAATGATCTCGAAATGAAGGGTTCATTTCAAAACAAAAAAACCTTGTGCTGTAAAAATATGTCATTTTTATACCATGTCAAGTTGTTACTAAGCTGCAAAGCTACCATTCTATAATACGTTGCCTCAGCCTCATACATTTTTTAAGCTACAGGGGCACAAAATCAGAAACCAAAAGAATGTTTTAATGTATCCTCAGATCCTGCAGAAATGACCATTCTCAAGCTTCAAGATGCTTGTCTCACATTTCTTCTTTTTGTAGCGATGATAACAAAGTTTCAATTAATTACAAATTATGTCTAGAGAAGAACATTGGGCAGCAAATTCAATAAGCAGAGGAACTCTAGTTATAGCTGTCCTGACAATGAGTCACTGTTGTGTGGAAAGTTTACCCAGGGTTAAGATCTATTATTCTGTGGCCAGCCGATCATACTGATCCCCATCATTTGTGGCTGACTTTAAAAGGGTCTCTCTGAGAGGTCTGGCTTAAGCCTTATCATTGTGGTTTGTGGTTGGATGGGCCAGCTGAGGCCCCAGCCAGAATTTATTTACATGCTTATGGCAATTTCTGAAGAGCTTTTTTCAAAAACAGTAACCCAGCTGTTAAAAAAGGGAATGACTCCTAAACTAAATCTAGGTCAAAAATACTTGAGAGTGAAATTCTCTCTTTGCCTGGAGACCTCAAATAAGCTGGATGAAAATAACAGCTACACCTCTTGTTGTTTATTTAAAACACACACACAGAGACACACGGGCTATGTCTAAACTGCATGCCTTTTTCGACAGAGGCTTTTTCGAAAGTATCTTTCGAAAAAAGCCTCTGTCAAAAAAAAGCATCTGGACTGCATTACGCGGTTCGAAAAATCGATCTGCTTTTTCAAAAAAGAGCGTCCAGACACTCTTTCAAAAACAAAAGGCACCCAGAAGTGCTTCTGGCAGGGCATAGGGGCAGCCTTTATTTCCAGGTGCTGCTGCATGTCCTTTGCAGAGACGCATGCTTATAGGGATCCCCCTGGACAGCCATTGCTCTGCTGCTGCTTCTGGCTTGCCTACCTCCTAGAGGGAAAGCAAAGCTGTTGCAGTGCTTGTTCTGGTTGCCCTGCTTCCTCGGACACAACAGCAGTTTATTTGCAGTGGTTTTTTTTCTGCTTTTCACTGTTTTTGGCCACGAAGCCTGAGCTGCCCCTGGGCACATGATGGCTCCATGCTGCCATACTGCAGCTTCTACTGCATCTTCATGACTCTGTCATGCATCTCCTGCCCCATATGGACCCGGACTGCACCAAAGAGGCCCTCCTCCAGGATGCAGGAGCTCTGTCCTTGCCCCCAAACTTTTTTGGGGACAGGCAGATTTGGAGGCATGAGACGAGTTTGGACTGGTGGGACCGGCTCGTCATGCAGCTCTGGGACGATGACCACTGGCTCCGCAACTTCTGGATGCAGAAGGCCACATTCCTGGAGCTGTGTGCCTGGCTCACCCCTGCTCTGGAACACCAGGACACCCACCTGCGGCCCACCATCCCCCTGCAGAAGTGGGTCGCAATCGCCCTGTGGAAGCTGGCCACACCTGACAGCTACCGCTCCGTGGGACACCAGTTTGGCATGGGGAGGTCTACCGTCGGGGCCGTCTTGATGGAGATAAGTCACTTTCGGGGGACAGGCCCTGCTGAGTGGGGGGGTTGAGAAAGGGGGACTGCCAGGCAAGGGCAAGGGGGAGTGGGGATGGAGTGGCACTCGGAGGCTGCTCCTCAGACACCCCTGCACTGATGCGGGGAAGGGGAGCATCCTGACAAGGAGAGGGCTGGGTTGGGGAGGGGAGGGGAGGGTTCTCCTCCCAAGCGCTCAGGTAACCTGTCTAACTCCCTGGTTTCTGTCTGTCTATTTGTCTCATGCTGCAGGTGGTGAGGGCCATCAATGTGGAGCTGCTGTAGAGGCTCGTCCGTCTCGGGGACCTGGACAACATCCTTGCCGGATTTACTGCCCTTGGCTTCCCGAACTGTGGAGGAGCCCTCAAGGGGACACACATCTCAATCCATGCACTGCCCCATCGAGCAGCCCAATTTATAAACTGGAAGGGCTACTATTCCATGGTGCTGCAGGCCATGGTCGACCACCAGGGACATTTTATGGACATTTGTGTCGGATGGTTGGGGCGGGCACATGATGCCCGTGTATTCCGCAACTCCTACCTGTACCGCAGGTTGCAGGCAGGAACATTTTCCCCCCAGCAGCACCTCACGCTCGGGGATGTGCAGATGCCTGTATGCATAGTGGCCGACGTGGCCTACCCACCGATGCCGTGGCTCATGAAGCCCTACACCGGCCACCTGGATGCGAGCAAGGAGCTTTTCAATATGCATCTTGGCCAGGCTCGCATCGAGGTGGAATGTGCCTTCAGCTGTCTGAAAGGGAGATTCCGTTGCCTCTTCACACTCCTGGAGATGGGCTAACGCAACATCCCGGAGGTGGTGGCTGCATGTTGCACCCTCCATAACCTGATGGAGAGGAAGGTGGAGGCCTTCCTCCCAGGGTGGGAGACAGGTGCTGATGGCGAGGACAGGCCATTTGAGCAGCCCCAGATGGCTGCCATCTGCCAGGCTCACCAATCTGGTGTCCGAATCCGTGAGGCCCTGAGGGAGAGATTCTCAGAGGGAGCCCACTGACTCTCCCCAGGGCCTCCCCCATGCGGGGTTTGGCCTGGCCCACCTGGAACTTTCCCTCCACAACTCTCACTCTCTTCCCATAAATACATACACACCCGGTTTTCTTTGGAAACAGAAATTGGTTTTTTATTAGAAACAGTAGCAATACAGAAAATGTGCAGTGTATAAACCACCTTTCTTTTGGTACCATTCAACTGTTTAAAACAAAGTAAATCTGTCACTCAAAAATAAAGAATTTGTTCCATAACTGAAATGTTCTTTCACTGGCGTGGTAGGGGGCAGAACACTGGGAGGGGGCTCAAGTAGGCCGCTGCTTCCCTGATCGCAGGGTCCTGCCACCTTCCTGCGTCCTAGCACTGCCACGGCTTTGGGCTCGGGTGGAGCGAGAGCCAGTCCTGGCCCGGGAAGGGGGTGGGGGGAGGGCAGCTGTTGGGCCTCTGAGGGCTCGGGAGCAGGAGGGGCTGGAGGGGCTAGGGGAGAAGTGGGGGCTGAAGGGGCTAGGGAAGAAGGGGGGGCTGGAGGGGCTGGGGGAGCAGGGGCCTGGTGTGCAGGAGGAGCAGTGCCCATGGCAGGGGCAGGCAAGCTTAGGACCTCCTACATAGCAGCACAGATGGAAGTGAGCTGCTGGACCAGCTCATCCAGCAGACTGTTGCACCACTCGGTCTCTGCCTCCGTCCTCTGCTGAAGGGTCCTGTTGAGGCCCTGCAGGGCCACTACGTGCTCCTTCATCAGGTCTGGGTAGACACGCCAGTGCCTGCAGGTGCCACGGGTCCGGGATGGTGGTGGGGCGGGTGTGGTGCTCCCCTGTTGGGTAGAGGGTCCAGCTGTGGAGGAAAAGAAGAGGAGACAATCAATGTCTGTGTGCACCCCCGCTGTCCCCGAGGGCATGCCGTGTCTGGCAGGGGCTTTCCTTTGGACAGGAGACTCAGGGGTGTTACACATGACACCGTGTGTGAGTTGGGCAGTGGCCTGAAAGCATCACAGGGGCCCCACAGTGGCAATGGGACTAGATGGCCACCCACACTGCCAACCCGCCCGTGTGTGGTGACCCCTCAAAGCACTCACCTGATGATCCCTCCCCAATGTCCACGGATGCCTGGGAGGCCTCTGGGGTCTGGAGGACCGGCTCCTGAGAGAGAATCCCTGCTGCCTCCTCTTCCTCCTTGTCCTCCTCCTCTGTGTACAGCTTTCCCACCTCTCCTGCCTGGTCATCCTCCCTCAGGGGTCGGTCCACGATGTGGTGGGGTAACCCGGACTCCACCACACGCAGTGGAGTCTGGGCTTCCCCACCACTCAGGATGTGCTCCAACTCCTGGTAGTAAGGGCAGCTCTTTTGGGCTGCCCCGGAGTGGGAGCTCTGGTCCCGGGCCTTGGCATATCCCTGCCGCAGCTCTTTGACCTTGGCCCTGACTTGGTCCATGGTGCAGGGGGTAATTCCCTTTCTTGGCCAGTCCCTGGGCCATGCGATTGTATATGTCCGCATTCCTGCGGCGCGACTTCAGGGCCTGCAGGGCCTCTTCCTGGGACCAGAGCCCCAGGAGGTTTTTTACTGCTGGGCCAGACCAGGCTGGTGCCCACTTTTTGGTGCCCCTGGGTGGGTTCTCCTCACTGTCCTGTGAAGGGCCAGGGGGGCCTTGAGGCTGGGACATGGCTATCACGGCTGGCACGAGTGTGCTGGCTGGCTTCCTGACAGCAATGTCTGTCTGGGTGTCTTTAAGAGGCTGCGGACAGGAACCATAGAGGTGCTCAACATGTAAAGGCTGGACTGTCCACCAGGGCTTCTTCCTGGAGGCCTTTTTTTTTTTTTTTTTTTTTGAAAGAACTGGCTCCCTGCGTCCACACACACCTTTTTTCGACAGATCTCTGTCGAAAAAGGCGTTCTTCCTCATAAAACGAGGTTTACCACTGTTGACAAAACCACCGCGTTCTTTCGATTTACTGTCGACAGAATGCGGCAGTAGTCTAGACGCAGGTAAGTTTTTTCGAAAAAAGGCCACTTAAAAAAAAAAAAAAAACCTGTAGTCTAGACACAGCCACAGACACGCACAATTTTCTGTAAAAAAGGAATAAAAATACAAATCTGCTGCAAGCAGACTGCCCTTCTTTATCATAGCCAACCAGAAGTCAATGGCAATGCCCCTCATTGACTTCAGTAGGATGTAGATTTCATTCCATTCATAATTGGTATTTATATTCCTTTTAAGTGCCCAGGAAATTTTTCTAACCATGAGTACCCAGCACACCACAGTACATCATCCCACTGCATTCAGTGACTGTTAATTACATTACACTGCACTTGGTACTTTAACAACATATAGTTTAGTGTATTAATAGACACATTTTCTGGCCAGCACCCAGTTTGAGTAGGCTCTTTTGCCAGTGAAGAGCTTACCTTGCAGTGGTATGCTAATCCTGTCTTAGTGCTCTTGAGACAACCCATGTCCTGTTATACGGCATGCAGGGAGCCATGTCAGAGGTGAGCTCTGTGCTGCAGAGGCCAGAATAGTCACCTCCCCCCTTTCAAACAGTATCCCAGGTTGGTACAGCAGAATTGTACCAGTCCAAATGCCAGAGGAACATCTGCAGCTGCAGAGGATGAGTAGACAGGATTCCCTCTCCCACCCCCATATTCATGGATGAAGTTGCCCATCATAGTTAAAGTGATATTTCTTTAATTTTACATTTGGATTGGGCATAAGTGACAATACTGTAGAATAACTAGCTCCCATTTTCCCCTTTCTCTGTGAACCCCAATGGGAGGCAAATGAAGTTCTCACACAAATTTGTCCCAGAGCTTCTGCCCCATGGATTGGCTGTGAGATGACCCCACAAACTGTATTTACCTTGGAGGCTTAGTAAGAGACAAGAGACATCTGTGGAATCTCTGCCTTAACTTGGGGTCTTCAGCATACGCTGACCTTCATTCCTTGGTGATGTGAAAAGAATTTCCTTTCCTATTTTATGGCTATGCAATTCTCCACAACAGTACATCCTCGATATTTTATGTTTGTACATGGCATTAATGTGATTAGGCCTGCACAAAACCAAACCAAAACTCCAGATTTAGTTCAGGATTTGAATCTCAAATGAACGTCTACATTGTTCCTAATTCAAATCCCAAATCCAAATATTTCAGATTTGGGGAAAGTTAGTTTTTCAATCAGATGTCTTCCTGGTTCATTTCATGGCCTTTCCAACATAGTTTCTGCTCAGACATTTCAGAGGCAAAAATATATATTATGAATTCAGTGTCATGAAAACGTTGGTTGAATATGTAATTGTTTATTGAGTGAGGTTGAATCCAAATGGGAGGTTTTCATCATTACTTAGAGATTCAGTTGGGCTGGAAATTATTTTCTTGTCCACAAACTTTTTTGAGATTTTGAAAACAATTCCCATCCCAAATTAGGACAAAAAGTCAAAATTTCAAAAAAAAGAAAACCAAATTGAAAAATCAAAACACATGAAATTTGGGTCAGTTGCAACATTTTGTTAAAAAAATGTTTTTCTGATTTCAGTTAAGAATTTCTTTTTTACTATATATTATTTCAAAGAAAAATCTGCCATTTAAACAATTCAGAAACTTTATTTAAAAAAAAATCATAAAGGGGAATTCATTGAAACCTACCCTTTATCCATGAAAAATGCTGTTTTTCATGAAACTGGATTTTCTGACCAAAAAAATAGGCAAAATATTCCTGTCCAGCTTTACTCAGACTTCATCAGTGTTTCTGCTATTTAAGATTCTTGCTGTTGTCACCCCAAAAACAATATGCATTTTTAAATGCCTATTTTTCATGGACATATGCATGAAAAAATGTATTACAGGAAGAGTATTCTGATGCATGAATACTGTGGATGAAATTTATTTCTGGAGTAAAACATCTAACTTCAATAGCTTTAGACTGGAGATAAATTTGCTTAAAGATAAAGCAGTATGTGATAAGTTCAAAGATGTGTTTTCCCTATTTAAAAAGGCAGTGCCTTTTAAAAGGTACTAACTGATGAAGGATTCATCCTTAAACCAGCTGGCTCCCTAGTTTGTCCACCATCAGAAGTAACATCCAGTCTATATACCTCTAAATTTAGAAATACTATTTTTATTGTTGTCAAACTAGCCATTTTGAGGAACCTATCCTCAAAGAGGGTCTGGCTTTCTTACCGTGAAAGCAATTACATTTACATGTCAGTGCCTGTAGTCCAGGAATCCTAAAAAAACAATTTGTCATGTTTGCTATGGATGTTTTTATTCAGATTGATATCTGAAATTTGGATGCTTCAGATGTGGGTGAATTCCTGTTGTAAAATATTCTGCTAGCCTGACAATGCCACTTTTTCTTTAACTCATCAATAGAGCCCTCCTTTGTTTGGAGGTTCAGGTTTTAGAGACTCATTGATATCATCATGCATAAGTAATTAGTGCAGACGTTGTGCATACAGAGGTTCACTAGATCTGATTTTTTTATGTCAATCAATGGCCGCTGCAAGTCCACCAAAACAAAACACCTAGAATGAACATCAAAGTAGTCCTGATGGAATAACTCTGCTCAGCCCTGTGGGCAGTCAAAGTGGTTTCAGGCAGCAGCGTCTTCCCAAGGGACAGACTAGTTAAAAGAACCAAGTCTTGCTATGAGCATGCCCCAGTTGGCTGATTAGTAACCACATCAACTGCTTTTGTAGGTCTCTCATTTAGTGTTGCAATATGTTTTTGAGTATACTGGTCAGTGCTTCTGCACAGTGCTATGATTTGGAGGCATTTACTTTGCAGTCCTTTAATTTGCAATGAATACTGACTAAAGAGTAGGCAACATTATTTTTCTTAGTTATTTTAAGGATTATATTTAAAAATTGAATGTGTAGAAACATATTTCTGTTTCACAGAGCCAGTCACCACTTGGACTAAGCATGCACTGAGGAGGATGTTGCAGTACTTCACAAGCATGACTACAGCCTAGCAAATTTTGATTAAATCTCAGGAAAAACTTTCTAACTGTAAGAACAGTAGGACAATGGAACAGACTGCCTAGGGGGGTAATGGAAGCTCCTTCACTGGGAGGTTTTGAAAGGCGGCTGGATAGCCATCTGTCTGGCATGGTTTAGACACAACAAATCCTGCAGCTTGACAAGAGGTTAGATTAGATGACCCTTGCAGTCCCCTCTCACCCTATGATACTATGAACTCAATATTATGTTGTAAGTGTTATTAGTTGCAGAACATCACATGGTAGACACATATTGGAGTTTACAGACACATAAGAATGTAAAGTCTATGCCCCATGGAAATCACAACCTCTGAGTTAGACGGATATTTTATTCTCAGCCCTGTGCATAGTAACATTACTTCAGGAGAAGCCCTATAGCAATTGTGACTCAGAGAATTCCCAGCTCCTCTTTTGTTCCCCAAAGGAGTAATTGAATGCAGTGCTTTACTGGGTGCAATTAACTTTATTTCATCCAGTCTTCCCTTCCCATCTACTTGCTCAGGGGCAGTGTGGGACTAATAAGCACGCAATCCTTGCATTCCCAGGAACTCAGCATCCCTGGACCTATAGCAGTGAAGTCTTACTCTCCTACACAGCAGTATAAGGTGGAGTTACATTCTAGCCCTAACTTTGACTGTGGATAATCACATCAGACCATGGTATGGATTTGTTATAGGAGGAGTGAGATGAGGAACTAAGGGAAGAGGAAGCAATTGCAACCATTCAAGAGAAGAGACACGTTTTCACAAAAATAGTATTGAATTCTTTGAAAAAAAATCAGAATCTGAATTGTTCCAGACAGCTCTTTGGGAAGGTATTCCTTCTCTTGGAGTGACTATGCCTTATCAGATCAACAGTATTATACTCATTTTACAGGTGCTCATTTTAGGAAGCCAGGACTCACAAATAAAAATGTGTATGTACCAGCACACAAAACGGTGTGCTTTATTTACCATGTGGATATTCAAATATCTCAGGGTATGTCTACACTACAAAGTTAATTCGAACTAACAGCCGTTAGTTCGAATTAACTTTCATAGCGTCTATACATACAAACCGCTAGTTCAAACTTAATTCGAACTAGCGGAGCGCTTAATTCAAACTAGGTAAACCTCATTCTACGAGGACTAATGCCTAGTTCAAATTAAGTAGTTTGAATTAAGGGCTGTGTAGCCACTTAATTCGAACTAGTTGGAGGCTAGCCCTTCCCAGCTTGCGCTGGTGGCCACTCTGGGCCAAACCAGGAAAACTCTTCTGCCCCCCTCCCGGCCCCGGAGCCCTTAAAGGGCCATGGTCTGGCTACACTGCTTGTGCCAGTTGCAAGCCTGCCAGCACCCAGCCAGCAGACCCTGCACCTGGCACGGGATGAGCCAGCCACCCACTGCCACCCAGCCCTCCCCCGCTTCCCAGGACCAGGCTGGCGGCTCACAGGAGCCTGCCCAGGGCCGCAAGAGGTGGGCGCCCACCTGGTCTAATGCGGAGATCGTGGACCTCATTGAGGTTTGGGGGGAAGCCTCCAACACCCACGATCTCCACACTAGCACAGGAACGCGGCTGTCTACAGCCGCATGGCTGCCAGCCTGGCCACCAGAGGCCACATGCGGACCTGGGAGCAGGTCCGCTGCAAGGTCAAGGACCTGCGGCAGTCCTACTCCAGGGCCTCCCAGCCCGGGGGCCGACCCGGAGGCCTGCCCCCACTTTGAGGCCCTGGACCGCATCCTGGGAGCTCATGCCGTCCATGCCCCCCGGGTGGTGATCGACCCCGGGGCAGAGGGACCCGTCCCTGACACCGAGGAGGACGAGGAGGAAGACGCCGAGAGCCAGGAGCCTGCAGGGAGCCTGCCCAGGACCCAGGACCCCCGAGGCACCCCACAGAGCACATCGGCTGTGTCGTCCGAGGCCGGGGAGGGCTCCACATGTGAGTGCCATCATGCTCCCCTTTTGTATACGGGGGGTGGGGAGAGGGAGCCCAGGGACCGTGCGCCTGGGCCTTGCCCACCATGGAGCAGCAGCTGGGTGTCATGCAGGGGCCCTGGCCCGTTCCCCGCACGCCGACCTCACCTTGCAGAGGGGGGCTGGGTTTCACCCACCGTGTCCCCAGGGAGAACTGACCACTGCTCTTGTTTCACCACAGCCGCAGCACCTGGGACTGCAGGGCGCGCCACCCCGCCTGCAACAGCCACCCGCACCCAGGCCAGCAGGTGCACCAGGAACCTGGAGGACTACCACCGGTGGCACCTGCGGCTACTGGAGCACCAGCTCCGCACCCAGGACCACTGGGTCCGGGAGGACCTACAGCTGCAGCAGCGGAGCTTGGAGGCGCTGGAGGAGCAGGGCTGTGCCCTCAGAGGCCACCTCCAGACCTTGGTCGACAGGTTCCTGCCTCCTCCTGCTCCGGCCCCTGTGGCCATCCCAGCTCGCGCTCCTCCTCCCACCCCTGCTCCTCCCACTTCCTCCACACCCCGTCCCTCCTGCCCCACCCTCCACACCCACTCCCCCCCGATGCCCCCGCATCCGCAGTGCTGCGAGATGGGAGAGCCAGCAGGACCCCCAACCCTGAGCTTTCCCTTCCCTTCCTCCCCTTCCTCCCCCTTCTAGCTCCCTCCTCCCAGGTTTCCCCCTCCCCTCTCCCACCCTCATTCCTCCCTCCCCCCACCCCAGTTATGTAAAATAAAAAGAGATTGTTGTTTTCAAAACAGGTGTCTTTATTTGACATTAGGAAGGGGGGTTAGGGAGGGGAAATGGGAAGGAGGGGAGGGTGGAAGAAGGCCCCAATGGGGTATGCAGGGAGAGTTCAGTCCTCCTCCTCCACCTGGAAGCTCTCCCGCAGGGCTTCCCGGATCTGGACGGCCCCCCGCTGGGCCTCCCGGACAGCGGCGGTGTGGAGCTGAGCGTAGTGGCCAGCCATGCGCTCAGCCTCAGCCATCCAGGCTGGCAGGAAAGCCTCCCCCTTCCGCTCGCACAAATTGTGCAGCACACAGCATGCTGCCACCATGGGAGGGATATTGTGCTCGGCGAGGTCGAGGCGGGTGAGGAGGCACCTAAAGCATGCTTTCAATTGTCCAAAGGCCCCTTCGACCACAATGCGGGCCCTGGTGAGCCTGGCATTGAAGGCCTGGTGGGAGGGGTTGAGGTGCCCTGTGTACGGCTTCATCAGCCAGGGCTGTAGGGGGTAGGCCGCATCCCCCACCAGGCAGACAGGCATGTCCACGTCCCCGACCCTGATGTGGCAGTTGGGGAAGAAGGTCCTGGCGTGCAGCCTCTGGCACACGGAGGAGTTGCAGAACACCCTGGCGTCGTGTGCCTTGCCAGACCAGCCCACATTGGTGTCCGTGAACTGGCCCCGGTGGTCACACACGGCCTGCAGGAGCACGGAGAAGTACCCCTTCCTGTTGATATACTGGGAGGCCTGGTGTTCCGGGGCATGGATGGGGATGTGCGTCCCGTCGATGGCCCCCCGCAGTTGGGGAAGCCGAGGGCGCCGAACCCCCGGTTGATGGCGTCCGGGTTGGTGAGGTGGACCACCCTGCGGAGCAGCACCCGGTTGATGGCCTTGACCACCTGCAGAGAGACACAGCAAACTGCGAATCACGGGGGCGCCCGGGTGGCTTGGAGTGTTCGTTCCCTGGCACTGCACCAAGCCCCACTCCCAGAAGCGACCCCTGCTGTGATCCTGGCCGCCGCGGGCGGCATGTAGTACGGCTGGGACAGACTGAACCCTCCCATGCAGGGCACTGTCGCCTCCTCCCCGGCCCCCATTTTCCCTGGGGCGGCCCATTCCCTCCTTGCATCCCCCCTCCCCCCTGGCCCAGTGGCCGGTGAGTGCCGTACCTGCATGAGCGCTGCTCCAACGGTGGATCTCCCCACGCCGAACTGGTTCCCGACGGATCGGTAGCTGTCCGGCGTGGAGAGCTTCCAGAGGGCGATGGCCACACGCTTCTGGAGGGGGATGGCGGGCCTCATGCAAGTGTCCCGTCCCTGCAGAGCAGGGGCGAGCCACTCGCAGAGCTCCAGGAAGGTGTCCCTCTTCAGCCTAAAGTTCTGGGTCCACTGTCTGCCTCCCCAGTGCTCCAGGACGATGCGGTCCCACCAGTCGTTGCTGGTGTCCAGACGCCAGATGCGGTGGGGCCCGCTGGCGTCCGGGTGGTGCTGCGGCTCCTCCATGGCCCCCAGGGATGCCAGGTGGAGAGGTAGGGGGGCTGATGTGCACCAGGTGGTGCCAGGCAGCCTCCAGCCATTGCTGGCAGGCTTGCAGCAGCAAGTCCAAGAACTGGAGCAGCATGCCCAGGGTGAACTCTGGTGCCAACTGCGGCGGCGGCCCCAATGGGAAGCACCGACACAGGCAGGCGAAGAGAAAAACGCTTTGCTGTCCCTCGGCGCAGTAGGCAAGCAAGCGGAAAAGCTGAGAACCGGCTGTCCAGGGGGGTCCCTTTAAGCATGAGCCTCAGATAGCTTCAGACAGCAGCCACACAAAGCAACTACTGACCTGATGCCCTGCCGGAACCGGTTTCAGCTGCCCTTAAATGCGACCCAGCATCCAATCAGTGTGGAAGCGCTAGTTTGAATTAGCAGAACGCTAATTCGAATTAGTTTTTAAGTCTAGATGCGCTAATTCGAATTAGCTTAGTTCGAATTAACTAATTCAAACTAAGTTAGTTTGAATTAGGGCTGTAGTGTAGACATACCCTCATTTGTGCTTGCAGTGGCAGTAAATTAGACATGTGTTTACACATACATTTTCATACATGGTGGTAGGTGACTTATTTTGAAAATCTGTCAAAGGACATGTAAATCAAATCAGTGGCAAAGCCAGGAATAGGTTAAGGAATCCCTAATCCTAATATTAACCATTAGCTAATACTCCCTCTATTGTCCATTAGTGTATTATTCATTTTTTATATAGTGCATTATAATGGCATCACAAGAGGTCATTCAGTTGCTAGATGAAGTAAAATGACTCACTTTACACACTCCAAACCCCTTCAATAATTTGGTTAACGTTAGAATAATAAAGTTAAGGTAAGAGTTAGCTCCATACTCATGGGCTCAACTAAACAGATAAAGTATATGTAATAATGATTCTAGGAAGAAGATTTCAAGGACTATGTTTTACAAAAAATGGAGCTCCATGAATGACAGCACAGTTTGAGGATACTGTTTGCTAGACTAACTTTTATTCTGAAAATTTGCACAGGCCAGGCTATAGAAAGGAAAGAGAATTCAGTATTTTAAGAAATTATTTATGAAATGTAGATGGGCCTTCAGTTGGGAATAGGGCTGGGCAAAATGTTAGTAGTTCTTTGTTCTTGCAGCTGGCCTGTCGAATTACATAGAGCCAGCACAGTAAATAATACTACTATTGTCTGCCTGTGTCAGAGACAGACAGAAGGTACATTTGGACTTGATCCAAACACCACAAGGGCCACTCATAGCCACAGTGTCCAATTACTGCTTGCTTGTCTATAAAATGCACTTTTTCGCTGAGCTAATTTAAGAATGGCAGCTTTTAATAGGGACTGTATTAAAAGGGGACTATGCCACGTCTTTTGACAGCAAAAAAGTTCTGCACTGTATGGGAATCATCAAACACATTCATGCTGAAAATGATCAGGGCTGATAACATTAGCACAGCAATAACAACAGTAGCATCAAAGTCAGTGCCTCAAAAAAGAAAATTGAGACTCAACTTAGCAAAAATATCAAGTGGTTCTTGAAACAGCATGGTGAAAAAGAAATAAAAATGTAGCCACCATATTTTAGATACACACATACACAACCATGTTATAGCTCTTAATCAGATTTTAGAAAGGAACTAATTGATCCAATATATTGCAGTATTTACACAGATGCCCATTTTTAACTTCAGATGTTTCCATGATCATTCCTGCAGCAAAGCTTCTAAGCTCCATGAACAAAATACTTGGGACCATCGAAAGATATTTGACCCATGGAGATGTTGCTATAGACTGAAATCCACTTGCTTTGGAAGTAATGCTTAGGTTGTGTACATGCTTGCAGAAGATTATGTCTAGAAGAGGTAGATGCTGGTTTTGGGGGCTAGGCCTCCCTGAAGAATTCTTCCTGGTATAGCAAGCATGCTTTAGGGCTTTGCACAGGGTAGGCTGCCTCTTAGCTCTAGATGAATTTGGATCTTTGGTCTAGAGCAATCTGCCTACATTGGACCAGAAATCTATAGTAGTGAACAATTTATGATCTTTTATTCTGTTTCTTTCCTTTGCTAGACAGTTGTTAATTTCCTTCTTGGAACAGCAAGTAAAAAAAAAATAATAAAGTGACACATTTAAGTGAATCTCAGGCAAAGACCAAATTGCTTTTTAAGGCTACTCCCTGTCATTGTTCCATAATGGAAGTCTTGCATAAAAAAATAATCAGCAGGGTATGGCTATTCTCCAATGTAAAAAATCTCATTCCTTTCTCCAGCTTTAGAAAAAATATCATCCATATCCCTAAAATAAATTCACTCAACTGAAGAAGGGTTTTAATATATATGCCACAAGTACAGGAGCATTATCAATCACAGTGTTCAAGCCTTGATAAACTCTGTGTAGGTGAGTTCATTCTCCATCTCTTTCATCTCTGGATATCTTGCAGAGTGCTTCATTTGGAGAAAGACCTAAAAGCCACGTTAGGTAACAAGAACGGATAAAAGGGTAAACCTGTCTGTTCATATTTGCCAGTCCTCAACATGGAGAACACAGCAAGCATTCTGTCAAGGAAAATGAGGATATTCTTTTTTTCTGTCTTTGAATCCTCAAAAAATGCATCTTCTTTGTAATAGAAAAGACGTATCTCAATACTTAAGTCAAAATAGAAAACTTTTCAAAGGCTGGAAACTTGGAGCTGGTCATGCGACTGGTGAATTGCGTACTTCTGGATTGTTTGATATGGCATAAAACAGAGAAAACCTGAAAAAAAATCTTCAAAATGATGGATTATGGACAGTGTTTTCTCCCCAAAGCAACCTTCAATTACTAACAGCAGGACTTGTGCTTGGCATAGTAAAAAATCTTCTTCGGTATCTAGAGTAAAACTCCCTCCAACGTCATTGTCAATCCTCCTTCTCTAATCTTATATGAAGATATTAATTCTTCTCCAGCACATAAAAAACATTTGCATACAGGGAACTATGCACATCCAAAGAACCAGTCAAACACAGAGATGTGTCACTACGAAAGCCAGGTTAAGGATGTCACTTAAATAAAAAATAAGAAGATTTAGAGTTGAAGCAGCTGCTCCTTCCTTAATCCACATTGTGGCCAAAAATACATTGGGCTGTAGGCTACACAAGCTAACAGACAGCACAGAGACCTTAGCAATCTTGGCTACAAGCTCAATTAAAGGCCAAAGGTCAAATCCCCACCTGGTGAAGTCCATGGGATTACTTCTATGTAAACTACCTAAGGACCCAGCCATCAGGCAGTGTCAGTCTTAATTTGCTCCTAAAGGTAACACACTTCTGAGAGTCTGTAATAAGAAAGTTTCTGCTTTGCTAACTTCCTTAATTAAAACAAAAAGAAAACCATTTTAAAGATAACATTGGACATTCCAGAGCATGATCTGCTTTAATACTCATGCCAGTTAGATACATATTCTATAATGTCCAGGACTGTGGTACAACTGAGACTCCTAAGTGCACAACTTATTGATACAGTCTGGGCATTGTTTTGTCAAGGTCTCATTGAGGACTGTTGAATCCAAGGGGTCTTGATATGATATAATCAGAAAACTGCTTTGAAGCCATAAATGTCTGGTATGTCGTAGGCTATTTGGACACTCCTTACTACAGTGCAGGATCATGAACGACGCTGCAACTCTTTTGTGATCTGTTGTGCCTATCTAGGTTTTTATGGAGAGCTGATAAGAAAATTTAAAAAAAATCATAAATAATGTATTAGTAAAATGCTAAAGTTTGCAGAAAAATACCTCATCTTGAGTAATCTGAACTCTAAACCATGAAACTCTAAACCATATCACAGGAGTTGTTTCAAAGCATATTCAAAATACATTGCCAAGAAATCTACATCTTCAGAATGATAATATAGCATGCAGTAGAATAAGTGGGACAGCCAATTATATGAATATTGCAAAATCAATTTAACTGCAAACAATCACTTCCATGGTAAAATGAATCTGAAATTCTCACAGTAATATTTCTTTGCCCTTGATTAGACTAAATCCTTTTCTACAAAGTAAATTGATTCATTATGAACAATGAAAAATAAATAAAAACCTCATAATCCAAACAATGGAAGATTTTAGGGAAGAAATTTAAAAACTGCCAGTCTTTCTGAATTAAAACATACTATACTCACAAGGGAAAAATGAGCACTAAAAAATTCCCCATATAGTAGCACATTCAACATATCAGTTTTATGAACTCATGCTGGGTCAATTCTTTGTTCCTGATAGTTTGCTGAGTCATAGCATGCCTTTCTCTGGAAGTCTGTGAAGACCCATTACTGCCAGTGCCAGCTGCTGACTTCGTTTCATTTATAGAATACTTTAATCCTGACAGTGAGTTCCTTGATTGCTCGGGATCTTCAGATTTCTTTTTTTTTTAAGTTAATAAGTCTTTACTTTTTACATACAGTGGTTCTACTTCTCTGCCCAGTTCAAGGATTTATAAGTGAAACGGAGATAATCAGGAACTTTTTGGACTAAGCATAGGGTGAAGATATTTAGTTTCCCTACTGCCTCTTACACCCAGTCAGAAATTTTTCATCAAATTTTCAAGGTAAAAATGTGAAAAATGATTAGTGTTAAATAAAGACTTCTACTTTTGAACTGTGACATGATATAGATAAGCCTCATGTTGAGCCTCATGGAGAAAATATATGGCCTGTTCCTTGCCATATTTTATTATCATAATTATTGTGAATATAATTCTTATTGTTTTTATTTCAATATGGGCTAGAAGCTCCAAGTGAGACCCGGGAGCTTTTGTTCTACATATGTACAAATACAGTTAGAGAGTTATAGTTACAGTTCCTGCCCTAAAGAGCTTAAGTCTTAATAGACAAGACAGAAGCAGGAAATGGAAGCAGTGACTTGACTACAGTACATCATTAGCAGAGCTGGGAGCAGAACCAGCGCTACTATTTCCCAATCTAGTTCCCTAGTCACTAGACCAGGTTGCTTCATAATATGTGCTCCCCACACTAAACTGTGTAAGTTTATATGTAGTCTGAACCATGCCACTGTTCACTCTTGGGCTGTGTCTATATTGGCGTGATCTTGCGCAAAAGCGGCTGCTCTTGCGCAAAAACTTGCTGCCTGTCTACACTGGCCGCGAGTTCTTGCGCAAGAATGCTGATGTTCTAATGTACGAAATCAGTGTTTCTTGCACAAGAACTATGATGATCCCACTCAGGAATAAGCCCTCTTGCGCAACTGTTCTTGCGCAAGAGGCCAGTGTAGACAGGCAACATGAATTTCTTGCACAAGAAAGCCCTATGGTTAAAATGGCCATCAGAGCTTTCTTGCACAAGAGAGCGTCTACACTGGCATGGATGCTCTTGCACAAAAGCACATCTCTTGCGCAAAGGCACATGCCAGTGTAGACGCTCTCTTCTGGAAGAGTTTTTGCACAAGAACTCTTCCGCAAAAGAGTTCTTGTGCAAAATCATGCCAGTGTAGACGTAGCCTTGGAGTTGAAGGTCTTCCGTTTAAAGCTTGGATCATATTAGAACCACACGGTCATAGATTTTCTTGAAGCAGAGAAATCTTACAGACTTTTATCCATTACCCATTCAGTCCTTATTTGTAAATGATTGCAGAAACTCATACGCATACTTAAAGCTCAGCTCCTTGCCTTCAGTGGTTCATGTGTGAATAAAACAAATTGATTCCTAGGGATTCTGTTTCAAGTGGTGTATGATTCAAAATAGATGTTTGCTTCTTTTTCTTTCTTTTTTTGTAACAATCCTTTATCTCTACTTACAAATGGCTAAGTCAATTATTCTGCACTTGATTAAAATGGAGTGCCAATAGATCATGTATTTTTTACTCATCATAGTAGCCTGCTAATAGGAGGGTAGGCACATTATGGGACTTTGTGTCCTTAACAAATACAGGACAATAGGAAATAAATTATAACAGATTTTGAACCAAATCAGTACTACGGCTAGAATGTGCTACTTTACTACACAGTACCTTGCTCCACAAATCTTCCAATTGAGCTCAGGAGAGCCATGTGTGGTGCATTATTCAAATTAAGTGTATCTGGTCCTGAATTTGCACCTTTATCTCATCGTTGAAATGACCTTTCCTCTTTTGGGAGAGGGGTAAGATTTTTTCCTACTTAACTGTATGCATCTGAACAATTTCATACTTTGAGACTTTAGGATCAAGTTGGGCAAAATGCTAGTGGCACATAGACAGTACAGTTAAGAAGTGCCTTTAAGGTCTAAAATATTTCACGTGTCAGACTTAAAAAAAAAATTGGTCAGTTTGATGTCAACTGCAGCTGTCAGTGGACTGAAGCCTGAAAACATGAACCAAGTGGGCTGGACCTAGAACCCTCTCACCTGATTACTTTTGTTATTACATTATTACGTTATTTGTATTGTTGTCCTGACCCAGCAACAGTCCTGTAGTTCATTAGAGAAGCTTCCTGGACATATTGGATTTCAGAAGCAAAAACAAAGAACACCTTCTGTCCAGTCCAGTACAACCTTCTGTCCGGTCCAGTACACCCTCAACTCCCATTGATGCCAATGAGAGTCCAGAGCATGGTGCACCAGCCATAAAATCATCACCACCTCACAGAAATGGCTCTTGGTTACTGAACTACTGAAGCTGCCTTTAAAGAAGTCAAACTCTCCACCTAGGTTACGCCCTGAATTTAGCCTACAGCTTATTTCAAAACTGGTTATTCCAAACTCTGCACCAGAGGAAACCTCACTTTCTCTTACTTCCCCCATAAGGATGCCTGTATACTTTTCCCAGACTAAACAAGCAACCCTGACCTGCAGCCATTTACTCTCACATAACCAATTAAAACCTAAAGCATGTGTCCTAACATGAGTTCTGGCTCCACAACAATCTAGCATTCCTATGGGAAACAGCCCACATTAATTACAGCCTTCCTTCTACAATATTTACAGTGCCCTCTCTTAAAGGAGAGAGATACGAGCACTAATTTTCCATGGACTAAAACATTCAGTTAAGACCTAGGATAGATGCCGGCAGGATACTTCTGTTACACTAATGAACACAATCAGCCTATTGTGGTGTGTGCAGTACAAATGCTCATACAGTTTTGAATGAAACTTTGCTTTTTTGGTCTCTGTGCAAAACAGAGTTCTTTCTTTTTCCTTTTCTTGTTTCCCTTTTAAAGTTGAAATCAGACAGATCCTGTTTAGCCATTTTGAGTTAGGTTGGGATGGGAAACAATATTTGTTCCCAATATAAAAAAGACCAGGGTGCTAATCTACTCAGAAGCTCCACCAAGCCCAGGTGAGAGAGGTTGCTGAATCTGCTTTGCTATGGAGCTCATTAGCATATGTTCCTGTTAAGACTGGTCTTCTGTGCCTGTGCACATCTTGAAATGCACGTGTATTACCGATTCAATTGAAGGCTCATGCACATTGCAATGGCAGTGGTTTGGCTCTGATAAAAAAAACACTTGTAACTCCGGGACATGTGTATTCATATTCTTTCCCTCCCACCACCTACCTCCTTACCGCATTAAAAACACATTTAGAAATTAGCTGTGTGATGGAACCTTCTACTTTCAGCTTCTTTAGCCATCGTGTGCCCACTGTGACACCAGCAGGTTTTTCTCTGGCACTAATTCAGAGAAAGGACTACAACCCTATGCATGCCCAAAACCAATACGCAGGCTGCCATCTTTCGCTTTTCTCTGTTAAGCAAACAGACATAACAGATGTATAGCTGAGGTGGGGGAAATATACACAGTGCCTCCTTTCACAGGACATATGTGCAGCCAAATCTTCATGCAGTTTTTATTAAGTCCTTACCCAGTGAAACTCCCATTCATTTCAGTGTGGCTGAGTAAGGATGGATTAAAAGCAGAGGATGGATTAAAAGCCTTGATTCTGTTAACCTGATATTGGGTAGTGTCTAGACTACAGGGTTTTTTTGAAAAAAAGTTGCCTTTTTTCGAAAAAACTTTACTCGCATCTAGACTGCAGCTGCGTTCTTTCAAAAGTATATCCAAAGAACACAGCAGTTTTTTTCGATCGTGGTAAACCTCATTTTACGAGAACAACACCTTTTTTCGAAAGTACTCTTTCAAAAAAAAGGTGCTATTGAATGCAAACTGTGCATTTTCGAAAGAGAGCGTCTAGACTCTCTTTCAAAAAAGCAGCTCACTTTTTCAAAAACTCTGCTTGTAGTCTCTTTCGAAAGAGGCTTTTTCGAAAGATTCTTTCGAAAGAGGCTTGTAGTCTAGAAGTAGCCCCTGTGGGTAGTTCCTCTTAAAAAGAAGCTTGTTGTCCTTGTTGGCCCTAGGACCCCATCTGTCCCATGACAGCTGCACTTCCAGAGTTTCTTCTGCCAGAATCCCCCCATGAAAGAGGCCGCAATTGTAAGGCAGGAGCACGGAATTCAGAAAAGGTAACACTGCCTGGCCCCTGCTGGATGCTGAGGAATGTCTCTTCTGGTCCTTTCCATCCTATAGATGAAACAGCATCTGTAACATCCATTTCAGGAGTAAACAATGTAGCTGGCTCCCTCCTTCCATGTAGAAGGGAGAAGATCTTAGCACCAAGGGTTACCTTCCCTGCATATAGCTGGAAGGAGTGATTTCTGAAGGTGCACATATGCCAGAGACAGTTTAGGACAAGGAGTCAAAGAAAACATAAAATGAAACCCAGAAAGAATATTAAAAAAAGGTTCAAAATGAGATGGGAGTTGGCTTAAAATAATCATTCACAAAATGGACAAAAACAGACCATATTCTGAATTCCTTGCTCAGATTTACACAGTCTTTCCTTAGGGTATGTGTACACTAGCCCCCTAGTTCGAACTAGGGAGGCTAATGTAGGCATTCGAACTTGCAAATGAAGCCTGGGATTTAAATATCCCGGGCTTTATTTGCATGTTCCCGTCCGGTCGCCATTTTTAAATGCCACTAGTCCGGACTAACTGCCCGCGGCTACATGCGGCAGTTAAGTCCTTAGTTCGAATTACCTGTTACACCTCAAATGCCTAAATTAGCCTCCCTAGTTCAAACTAGGAGGCTAGTGTAGACATACCCTTAGGGAATACCCCTCCCCCCAAAAAATCAAAGATGTAAAGGAAGTCACAACTTTGAGGTATGGCATTATTTTTGTGCAGTGCTACATTTGCACCTGGGCACATTGGTAATGTTTCCCCCCCAGTTTTAAATAATCTATTGTTCTCAAATACACACCCCAAATATATAGAATTTTTTTCTCTACAGCCCTTCAACCTTTGTGATTCCTCTCACCTCTATTTTCCCTGGGCAACTTTAAGTTTGCATTAATATTATTTTTAAATCAACATATTGGAACCCTGCTCCAGGCTTCCTCTGTGTGATCAAACTCTCCCTTATCTTGAAAGAGCACAGAAAAATGTAAATATTAAGCCACAAAAACTGAATTAAGGTTAAGGGCCTGACTAATGCCCACAAAAGCCATAAGTTTCAAATCTGAGGCTGGTACTTGTCATGTTGAGCTCTGGCTTTTCAACACTCATGTTAGGTAAAATTCAATTAAAAGAAACTGTGATAAGGCTAAGAGCAGGTTATTTTACCATTGCTACAATTGGTAACACAATTACTTTAGCATTCACAATGTTAATACCATCCACACATCATAGAGCTAGATCTCTGGTTCCAGTTGAAATGCCCACAGCTTAGGCTGCAAAAATCATGATCCTAGGCCAGCTGAGTGCAGTGTCATTTCATGGCATATGTCCAAGCAACCTAACATTGCTTTGACTCACACCAGTCGCTAATGGCCCAAAAGGCAGAAGTAGAAACCAATGATAAGTGCAGTTTAAAGGGATCCCAATAAGACCATTTTTTCTTTCAATACGAGTCCCTATAGTGGCTCTTCATCAGAGATAGCTTATCTCTAGTATTGGGAAGATCCTTTCTGAGGTAACAGGCCAAGTTTTATAAGCAAACTCCACCTGTAATTTATATAGTTTATATATGTAGTTTACCTGGCATTACTTGGATCCTTAACTTAATTAATTTTTGTTTTTCTTCATTTGAATCATTGCTCTCAGATGGGGCTGGGGATGAGGGATTCAGTATGCAGGGTGCTCTGGGTAGAGGGGACTACCTCAGCCCTTTCTCAGCGCATCAGCTTGGGGTTAGTTGAGAAGCACCTCTCCATGGCCACTGCAGCTCCAGGGGCACCGCCAGGCGATGGGTGAATGTCCCTGGCTGGGGCAGATCCAGATTTGTCTGCCTGATGTGCTCCTCAGCCAGAGCGAGGAATGTAGTAAATTGTGCACTTTCCCTTGGGGAACAACCAGCAATGTCCCCGTATGAATCGGGTAGGGGAGATTCAGGCCCCCCCACCCTCCATAAAAGGTGCTGGGAACCTTCCATTCATTGTCTGGCTTCTCTGTATGTAAAATCTTAGGGCTTGATTTTACATAGCTGTGCACATTGGAGCAAATGTTCCACCTGAGCAAAAAAGGCCCGCAATACTATACAACACTATCAAATAGTGGAGTTTTGTACTCTTCGTACAAGGGGAAATAAGTAGAGGAGATACAAGGTAGTAGAGAATCAGGCCCTCAGTCTTCATTTGTCTTTGTCATTCTGCAATTCTTGCATATGTTCAGAATTCCACTTCTAGCAAGAATAGCAAAAAATACAAGGTTCTTTTCACCAGAGATCTCAAAGTGTCATACAAATGCTAATTAATTGGACCTCCCAGAAAACCCCCACCAGATCAGTAGGTAAATATTGTTTTCATTACCTTATAGTTTGGTAGGGGCAAGGCTGAATCAAGAATCCAGATCTTCATACACCGGATGTGCTGCTTTAGCCAGTACACCACATTACTTAGTAAGCGAAATCAATAGCGAGATTGCTATGCTACTACATGAGGCCAGATTCTGCCACATTTATTCTTACTAAGTGCTTTCTTACTCCACAAATAGAAGTGAATCAGAGTACTTGATCAAAGGGATGGAATGCAAGCCATATGAGCAAAAGCTGAAGGAACTGGGTATGTTTAGCTTGGCAAAGAAGTGATTAATAGAGGAGACCAGTCCACAAACTCTTGAAAGGCTATCATAAAAAAAAAAGAACATAAGAACGGCCATACTGGGTCAGACCAAAGGTCCATCTAGCCCAGTAGCCTGTCTTCCAACAGTGGCCAATACCAGATATCCCAAAGGGAAGGAACACAACAGGGAATCATCACATGAACGCCCTCCTGTCATCCATTTCCAGAAAAACAGAAGCTAGGGTCACCATTCCTACCCATCCTGGCTAATAGCCTCCATGAATCTAGCTAGCTCTTTTTTGAACCCCATTAAAGTCCTAGTCTTCATAACATCCTCTGGCAAATGAGAAAAGTTGCTCTCTCCTGACATCGAGAGCAGCACAAGAGCCAGTAGGTTCAAACTACAGCATAGCAGATTTTGATTAACTCTCAGAAGTAATGGAACAGCCTGGTTAGGGAAGTTATGGAAACTCCTTCCCTGGAAGTTTCAAAAAAACAGCTAGCTATCTCTCTTGGATTGTTTAAATGCAACAAATACTGCATTTTGACAGGTAGTTACACTAATGACCTTTTTTGTCCCTTCTTAATCTGTGGTTCTCTGATTCTAGGATTTTATTTGAGGGGTGAAATACTACTGAACCTGACTAAAGGCTCAAAATTTAGGCCAAAACTAATTGCAGAATCTGATGCATAGTGAAATATACTTGAGGCCAAGTTGAGGCCATGCAAAAGGTCTTAAAAGTCTTTGACAATGAAAGCTTGATACTGCAAGATGCCAAACACTTTGCTCCTCATCCAGCACATCAGTGAATCATGAAAGTAGTCCTATTAAAATTCAACGGAGCAACGCTGATTTATGCTATCTGAGGATCTGTCTCTTAGTTTTCTAAAGTGTTTTGTATAGATTTTGGAAGGTGCATTTCCCAGCTCCCTCAAAAGCAACTGCAAATCATTCCATATGTATCTTATAAACCCCTGTGGATGGCAAATACAGCTACTATAATGACATAGTTTAGTGTATTTCTGCAGAAATTAGTACTATAAGAGGTTAGCAAGTATCTACTATTTTCAATTTACTACAAATTGCCCTCTTCAATGGAGGGAACACTTCACAGAATCAGGCTAAAGATAACGATGTATTGCTTTTTATCAGCCACCTTTGCAGATCAGGCCCCAAAGTCCTAATTAACTAACATTAGTAGTTTAGTACCTCTTGGAGGAAAACAGTGTAAGATCTTAATTACAAATAGGTATATCTTTGCCCCAAACCTGTGTTCAATCTCTGATAAAGAGTTATAGTTTGTAAGAACATTAATTAATTAAAGTGAGGTGTTCTCTTTCTAAAGCACCCTTGTTCCATGAATACTTAGTAAGAATAAGATTTACTTTTCCACAAAAATATTTACTTTTCCACATTTTAAGAATTAACAAAAGCAGGGGAAGACAGTTTACAAGGTAAGAATAGTTTATCCATCAACGTTTTATATCTTACATTTGCTATTTTAGCTATACTGGTACCTTGAGTACAAAGGAAAGCTAACAATGCTGTAGAAAACAAATGCCTGAGTTAAAGCAAAATCCTTTGCTATATGGTGCAGAGTGGAGCAAAATACTCCAGAAAATCCTTACACAGAGAGAGGGAGAATAGCAACACAACTTATTCCCCAGACACCTCCAAATTCTCTCCAATCTATGTAGGTTCTACAGCTCTTGGAGCATGCCCCAGTAGCCAGTACCACCGGCATTGCAAAATAGAGCACTGATTATAAAACAAGAGCCTGTTGAATGGTGTTTGCACTCCACACATTTTGGACAGTAAAACTAATCTGATTTTTTTCACTTTCTGTTTAGATTTAGCTGTTTCACCATGCAGATTCTAATTTTGGCAGCCTCCACAACTAGATCAGTCCCTGAAGAATTCACCCATCTTGACTAAAAATGGCATAAGAGATTGACACCTCATAGCTCACACATAGGTGCTTAGACATCATGGTATTAATATTAGAAAATAATATTATGTATTTAATAATTTATATTATTTAGCATACAGTGTGCATTCACCTTGAAATATAAATTGTATGTATAAGAGGAAGAGTCAATTTGTAATTACATATTTAAATTCCCTTCCCATCAATGCAACACAATATACAATGACTGATATATCTTAATGGTTTAATTTTTCTTGTTTTAAGATCATGCTAAGTTTCTTGGCCATACCCTTAGTAAAGAATATAGGCCTGAAATTGTATACTAGTTTTTACACCAATTTACAATAACTCTTGATTTAATCTATCATTTAGAAGGAGCAGAATCAGACACAAATACATCTTTACTAAAAATCTCCCTGGGTGTATTTCTGTGCATTACCAAGATATACAGGTTGATTTTTTCCCCTCTGTAGCAACTGTTAGGGCCTGTTTCTATAGAAGGTTGTGAGAGGACAGAGATTCAGACATGCTGGAATGTGGTCTAATCTCCTCATTTTGTCTTTATTTACTTTACTTTTTTATGTACATTGTCTTTCAGAATATAAATACTCTGAAAGAAGCAGAGTGAGGTTGGAAAAAGAGAACATTGTTTTAGTCGTCTAATCAGCTCAACCTTTGGGAGAACAACTGTAACCTTTGGACAGATGCCAACAATTGCCATTTAGGTATTTACATCTGTTTATCCTCTCAGTCAAATGTCTTTTGTCTTAGGTTTGACACGGTAGTACAAATGTTCTGACCCTTACAAGCGGTTCTCAAACACTGGATAAAAGACGACTTTTCCCCTTTTCTAAAAGGATGAACACATACTTTTACCTCTCTCCTCCCCGCTTATTCCTCTTTACCAGTTCTACCCTTTTGAGGCACTTGTTGACAAGACCTGCATAATTCAGTTCACATGTGTGACTAGAATTTTCTGAAGCCATAAACTGAATGTTGTAGATACACTCTCAAGAGTTAACTCTCTAGACATTTTTAACATTAAAATACGTCCTATTACTTTCCACAGCTCCATAACCCATTTTGCATTCTGATTTCTAAGTGATCAAAATCCAAAGGGTTTTTTCCTCCTAGAACTGGGGATTTAAAAAGAGTTAAAAATATGCTCTTGGAATGTAACTGTTTAACACACACATTGGTTTTCCTTCGCACTGAATAAAAATAATTCTTATTGTACCTAAAGCACATTTTATTTTGGGCACATCTATTTAGTGTAATCAGACAGACTTAGCTGTAAAGAATGGCACTAATGTGACCACCATTTTCATAGGACTTGCAACTGAACTTGTCTCAAATATGACCTCAGCACCGAGAGATCCATCATTTACATAAGGAGGAGCAAAGCCTCAGCAAGTATAAATGGTCATAACTCCATTGTGGAGTTATTATTATTTACATCAGCTGAAAAGTGCTCAACAGCCTTTAAAGCTGCTAATAAATGTCATATTTCAGTGATCACTGGAAAACTGGATGAAAGTTTTCTTGAGCTTCAGGTGAAAATAACAGAGGTAATATTTTCTCTGGTAGCTTAATACAAACAGAACATGAAACTTAAACTAATTGATAGTGTCCTTTTAAGGTAAAATGGGAAATCAAAGTTTAATGAAGATGAAGCTTCCAGCTAGAACTATAAAATAAATTTAAGCTCCATACTTAACTGTCCTGGTAATCCTGGTAGTGTGCCTCTAAGCTTGGTTAGTATGCATTCTCTTCCACAGGAAGAGGCAATGTGTAGTCGTAAGTCCAGCTTGGGTCTACTCTATGGTGGGAGATGGAGACGTAGGGTGGTAAGGTCCACCCATATCCTGCCCTTTCCTTGCCCATCTGCATGTACCTTAGCAGAGGCAACTCCCCATCTGTGCTTCAGCGCACTGGACAGATAGCCCATGCAGAGGAGAAAGGAGTGGCAACTTATTCACCTGCATGAGCACCCAGGGCAAGACACAAGCTTGTTCCAAAGCAATTCTGGGTACAGTTGGTCAACGCTTTCCAAAATCTTAAAAAAACAAAACACCTTTCACCAAACTCACATGGTGGGGCATACCCCAACAAGTGACCTCCAGAGCAAGCTTCCAAACCTGAATGCTACTTTTGAATCTAGGTTTTTAAAGCAGTGGACACTGAAGAATACAATCCACCATACACAAAACATTGCTCTTTATGGGTAAGTGATAGAACTGAACAAATATTCTGTAGTAAGTAATTTAATTTGTGAAATTTACTTTTTTCTTTTCACTGTTCCTGTTCACTGGTTTATGTTTTATTTGGATTTATGTGATATTGGAAAACATTTACTGAATTTTTTCCACACATAACCCTCTGTCTGTGGATTGCTCATAAGCACTTTACTGTGAATGTACAATTTTCACATTTCTTCAAGTTTTGACTGGAGACATGGGGCAGATGGCAAATTTCTTAAACTCAAGATTTCAGTGCATTACTCTCTCAGATTGTAAGCTCTATGCAGCAGAGACTGTGTCTTTTGCTCTGTCTGAAATATACCTAGCATTTTACCACAATATAAACAAGTGGTATACTGTGGCTGTTGCATTCAGTTGCAGTGATGCTAGATCCCCTAAGATGCGATAGAAAATGGTGGCTGACAAGAAATTCCTCAATAAGGGACTGAAGGCTCTGGGCTGCATACCCATCCTGGTCCAAAATTGTTTGAATTTCTCACTTTTCATTTTGCCTGGCCTTGAAAAAAGGACAGAGAACACTGAAATATAGGACAATGTGCTATCGGGTGTTATTTGCATTGGAAGCTACTGCCCGATAAAAAGACTGAGGTGACTGAAATAAGGATTTGATTCTCTAATTTTAAATAATTAGCAGGCACTCAGAGAGTATATTGTTCTAAATAAAAATGCATAAATAATTAAGAAATAATAATTACAACAATTTACAAATCGAATTTCAGTCTTTGTAAACACTATTTAGCATTCACTTAAAACCCACCATTTTGCCATACATTCCAGCCTATAAACATGTTTGATTGTATTCACTTTCAGTGGATGTTCTAGCACAGCACTTAGTTTGAAATAGAGCACTTTCCCCCGACTTCCCTTACTCCTCATACAATGAGGTTTACAGAAGTCAGTGTAAGAAGCCTATTATTTCAAATTTATTTCTAAATAATGGGCTTGCTGTGTAGACGCGCATTACATTATTTCGGAATAACTGACGTTATTCCAAAATAACGCTGCTATGTAGACATGCCCAGAATGAGCCTGAAAGTGTTATTTTTCTTGTAAAAACATGTAAGTATCAAATATCTACAATTTCTGGCTCTTCATCAAGTTAGCAGAGAAAAAGAAAGGTATAATCCTTAAAGTGACAGGATTAAACTTCAATTAAAGAGTTGGTTTATTTGATAGTAAACACAATAAGACAGAATAAGGCAGGATTCAAGGGAAAGTAAGTTCTCTTATTTTACTATAAGCCCCTTTACATTAGCAGAGCAGGATAGAGTATAAATGTGTAGTAACCAGCAATTGCAGGAACAAGCCCTACATCATTATATTATGAGATATTAATAAAATACTAATTTCCATTTTTCTTGTATTAAAATCACTCTTCATGTCAAAACACTTTTAACACAACCTTACCTAGATTCAGCAGCTGGCAGAAATACAGCTTAACTAGGTACAGACATGCCTGAAGTCTGAAGAAAGGGAACAGTGGTGGGGATTAACTGAGAATGCCCCCAAATTGACATGATAATAAGTATGTGATTGCAGGTAAAAATACAGTTTCCTTCCTTTGAGGAGTGAGATGGTTTGGAAAACTGGTGGAAACATGCCCAGGTGCAATAGTGAGCCTCAAGTTTAGGAAGAACCAACACAGAGGATCACCATGAGTTGGATTCGCATAAACACTTTGCAGAAAACTACAGAAGGAAGCAATAGATACATTTGCCAGTGATTTGGCAAATAAACTGACTGAGGATTGAAGTCATGGTGTAGCTCTCTCTAGCCTGACCAAATGGTTTTCGTCATTTTGTGCCAGGAGGTATATCAGTAACCATATTAGTTGTAACAACTACAGAAATGCTGAGATCTACCAAAGCACAGTGTTTGGAAAGAATGAAAACATATGATTAGGCACATGGCCAGAATTCAAGGGCCTTCATCTATTGTATGGGTGGGGATATCTCAGAGTATCATCATACCTTGCAGTGGTGGCACAATGTTATGATTAACTAGCTTGTATATATTTGAGATGGGCAAGAGAGATCATCTTGTTTAGCATGCTTTA
Organism: Rafetus swinhoei; assembly: GCA_019425775.1. NCBI lineage: Eukaryota > Metazoa > Chordata > Testudines > Trionychidae > Rafetus > Rafetus swinhoei. Next base: position 109,992,859 of record CM033446.1, read on the forward strand.
AATGCTGCCAAGTTACAGGGTAGATGAGCAGGAATTGCAGCCGTGACGACGCTTCCATAAAGTTTTCGGTAAAAAACATATTAATTAAAGGATGTGTTCAAATCAGAATAGATCTTCTATCACCATGGAACATGGAGTATGGATCCAGGGTAGGGATGGAGGAAAGGCAGATCAAGGAGATCTGATAAAGGTCATGTATAGCTTACCTTTGCACACCCCACTCCTAGCTATGTTCAGGGTTGGCATCTTGGCACAAGTTAAAGAAGCTTAAAAGTTGCCCTTAATTACACCAGATACCAGCATCTCCAAATGTCCAAATAGCACTGAGGATCTTTGGGGTGAAAGCTTTGATTATGATCCCTTTGCTCTGGATAGTGGCAGCAGGAAAAGTGTCTTGCAGGAACTGCTATGTTATTCTGAGCTACACTGGCATGAACCTCTTGTGGCCAGTTGAACTGATTTCACAGCCAAATTCTAGCAGTGATGCAGCACAGAGGAGTCACTCTACATCCAGGGACCTGACCTATTAATTCTACAAGTTGAAAAACTGCAACAAGCATAAATAATTTAGCCAGGAAAGGAGAGTAAATGGGAAAAGACTTGATTGAAGAGTTGCAGTTTATGATGAGCATTACTAAAAACTATTCATTGCATTTTCTTTGTACCCTACCCCATAAAAGGGGGTGTCTTGTATCCTCCATTAAATGAAAGATAGTATATGTAACACTGATCAAAATAAATCTAATTTGATAGTGTTTAGACATGATATAGAATTTAGTGACATCATAGGTCATTGAGTAAAATACTATGACTGGATTTTCAAGAGGGTTGAAAGTTTCATGATAACTAACACAATTTGTAGCTATCTAAGCCACTAAACAGATAATCAAATCTCATGCTTTACTCTATAAAATGATTACCCACAACAATTGGGAAGGGATTTTTCCTCCATATACTAAATGCATGATTGGTACATGGCTTGAAGAGAAGGTTTCACTTTCTTCTGACTCATCAGATACTGCCTTTTTTGGGAAGGGAATACTGAACTAAATGGACTAGATTTGCCAAAAACTATTTAGAAACCTGGGCTCAGAAGGGAAATGCTGTATATAAGAAAGGGAAATGGAACTAAGCATGCTAAGGTACTGTGAGATGAAACTCTCTTTTACTCTTTATGGATTGAGCATTTTCACATTTTATACACTTTATTCACTATCAAAGCACTGCAATTGCTTTTGCCATTAATTTTTAAACTCAAGCTGCTCTGTAATTTTAGAGTCTTTTCCCTCTCCTACTCTGTTTATCTCCATGTATAGATATATATGCACAACCATGCATTTATCCAGAGAAAAACCCTAAATATTTTTCTTTATTTCTCAGAACTCTATGATGAGATGATGAGTTCAATATTAAGACTGAGATAGAAATTCTTACATGGATGAATGCTGTGCTAGGACTAGAATTCCTCATGCACATGTCCAAAACATCTGCAACTCCACAGCTAAATGCAGGTACGCTGAAAGAGCAATCAGCATGCCATCTGTGTTTGGGAGAAGATTTCCAACCACTTTGCTGCTTTCTCCTTCTCTTCTCTCTCAGTGCGAACAGAGAGGGGAACCCAGGGAGATTCAGTGAGAATTTAATCAGAACATATTGAAGACTATACTGACAATTGTAGATTCAAAGCAGATGAAAAGTGAATCCTAGATAAGCAATACTGCTCTGGATTAGAAAAGGATCTATTAAATGGTTAACATAGGTGTTAGTTCTATTGGGGCTTCAAATCTGGACTCCCTGAAGCTTTGCTTTTTTATGTAGAGTTTCATAGTGCATAATACTGGTGATTACTGATACTTGGAGTGACCCTCAGTAGTATTTAGCAAAAATCAGCAGTCCAGGTAGGTAGCATGAATAATTATACAGAAATAAAGACCTTGATATCACCCAGAAAATGAAAAAATCCTTCATTTTAAAGTAGCAACTAAATCTGGGGGGGAAAAAATCACATTTTCCTAATGTCAGATTTGTCAGAAGCAGGTGGTTGCATTACTGTGACCTTAGGAGGAGTTTCCATCTAACATCAGCCAAACTTGTGTCAACTAATAGCATATGTAGTATCCATGGAAATTCCTTCATTTCATGTCACTATTCCCAGCCAGTTTCTTAACAACACTAACCCTGCACTAGATTTATTCTATTCTAATATGTATTCTGCCTAACAGGGAAAATCAGCTTTGGTATAAATGGTCCCAACTATATTGACTCTTAATACAAGGTAACATTGAGCCTCACTATTATTGCTTGGCAAATGCATGCAAATACCACTAAGTGGCTGGTCTGGCATACTCATTGGCTGGGGTTTTCAGACTAGCAGGGTGGCACATCCTTAATATAATGTGCTCCAAGTGTAATGAATCTCAATACTTTAGCTACCCTATGTACTCCTTGACCAGTAGAATTTACCATATGACAGTTGCACACATGGAAGCCTGTTTGGTCTTTGAACAGACTTGATATAGCTTGTGAGTTCTAAAACGATTTGTTTCTAAAACACAGATTTTTGTAAGTGTGATTATGGATGGAAAAGTAACTTTGTAAAAGCAGCCAAAAATAGAGAGGACCAAGCCAGATCTTGTTCGGCCTTGGCAGCTAAGATCTTGGCGGCTAAGATCTGATTGCAATATATTTGATTGATAGATTGTTTGATTAACTGGAGTAGGCCAAGCTGAGATGAATTTACAAAAGAGTAACACAAACAATACAAAACTAACAAAATGCAACCAGAGTGTGACCTCACTTATCCACAGTAAAAATTGTTCCCCAAATAATTATTTTAACAACCCATCCTCTCACCACCCATGAGAGGACAAAGAGCACAATTTTATTTTTGGTATCACAGCTTGGGTTTGTACAGCTGAAAGTTGAAAAAAATCATCTGTTGACTTCTCGTCAAATATGTATTTGGTTATAATACACAAAATGTTGCTTGGTACTTGACAGATACACAGAGCAACTTAGTTGCTGCCCTGAAGCTCATACTGGTTTTGTGAAATGAACAAACTTATGCGAAAACCAATAAGAGAAAATAAATGTGAAGCCCCACAACATCATTTGTTGCAGAGCAACTTTTCTCACTATAGAAAGTAATTAAAGACAATAAAGAGTCTGCAATTAAGGCCACTTTTTTCAGAAGGATCCAAAGCTGATCCAGACTGTCAAAAGAGCTCCACTCCAATGGCATGTCTACACAAGTTATTTCCAAATAATTACATTCAAAATAATAACTCCTGAAATAACGAAATTGAAATAGCCTGTCCACACTACGGGGGAGCCTCAAAATTAGTCCAAGTTAGGCTCGGTTATTGTGGATGTGCTATCTTGACTTACAGCCCCATGAAGCACCAAGGAGTAAATTACTTTGAATTACTGTGGGGAGTAGTTATTTTGAAATAGCAACAGCAGATCATCCACACTCATGCTATTTAGAAATAACTATTTCGAAATGTGTTATTTCTCGAGGAAAGCAGGAGTGCAGATTTTGAAATAACAGGTTTGGTAGTGTGCATGTGTAACCCACACACCTAGTGGGTGTGGTTCACTGTCCCAGATAGTGGTACTTAGACCACTTACAGTGAGAGATAAGAACAAGGGAGCTCTACAGCTTATGGTGAGAGCCAGCTGGATTTATAGCTAACTTCTACACTAAGCTCCAGCAGTCCCAGGTTCAGTTTTGCCTGCAGGGAGTTACATACACTCCGCTTATTACTTTGACATAAGGGGCTAATTTTGAAACAACCCCCTAGTGTAGACCAGGGCCAAAAGAGGTACCAAAAGAAGAGGATAATTTTTCAAAAGAATTCAGCATATTAGATGTTGTCAATCTAAAAACTCTTGCAATAATCTACTATATATTTGAGAGAATTTGTCTGTCCATCTGTCTGTCTGTTCAAGAAACCCTCCTAAATGTTAAGAGCTAGGCCCACCAAATGTGAATCTCTTAACATAACTTAAAGCAAGGTAAAGGTTTTGTTGTGCCAGGAAATTGGATGTTTCTAGAATGGGAATACTTCTTATAAAACCATACAGAAAAGTGACAGAATCATCAGGCAGGTGAAAGAGGCTCCAGCCCCGTTAAGTCCCCCCACCCCATTCATATGGGAACATTGCTGGCTGTTCCCCTTTGTCAGGGAGCCAGGGGGAAAGTCCACTGTTTGCTGCACTCTTCACTGTCTGGGGAGCTCAAGGGGCAGATGAATCTGGACCTGCTCCAGCTGGGGGACATGCACCCCTCTCCCAGCTGTGCCCTGGATCTGCAGCAGGAGAGGTGCTTCTCACCTGGCCGCACTCTGCTGTGGTACGAGAGGGCTAAGTTAGTCCTCTCTCCCTGGGCAGCCTGCATACAGAACCCCTCATCCCCAACCCTGCCCTAGAGCAATGATTTCAATGAAACATGCACATTTTCATTTTATTTCCTAAAAAACAAAATTGAATTTAGTTAAGGACCTGAGAAATGCTGGGTAAACCTTCTAGTAGGCCATAATTAAAATTATTGAGAGCTAAGCACTTTTGAAAATCTATTCCTTACTTTGGTCCCTAAATAGGAGTGTGCTCTTTTGAAAATCTGGATCCAACTTGGAGTGGTGGGCACTTGGAAAATGTGACCAAACTCAAAGACAGCTTGGAGTTTAGGGGAGATATTCACTAGAAAAATGTGCTGGTTGAATTGGTAAGATGGCATAATGATTATAGTTGGTTGATTTCAAAAAGTGCTACCTCAAAATTTAAGCTTTGAAGCTCCCCTCGAACAATCTGCTTGTTACCCCTTTCGTCTGCTTTTCAACTCCAGAGTAGCCAAGGAAACACTTGAAGGACACAGATATAATCTTTGGATAAAGTGATTGGCACACTCTTTGCAAAACAATGTATCTTAATAATTCCTAATACATATAGTATACTCTAAAATCCGAAATAAAACACAAATCTCTTATTGCATATTAAAGAGCATCTAAACTACAATAGCACATAATTCTAAGTGATGTGCTCCATTACAGGTGATCAACCTGCCATAAATCACTGACAGCAAGACTTAGCTTATATTTTAAGTTTTACATAAGAAAATTACAGTTAACAATCGTTAATTCACATGCTCATGCATACTAATGCTGTACTATACTAATGTTAAACTATGGTTAAAAATAACTAGCTTCCTATTTTTTTTATTTCATTGCATTGTTTACCTAGGGAAGTAGCGGAGTCTTCATCCCTAGAGGTGTTTAAGTCTCAGCTTGACAAAGCCCTGGCTGGGATGATTTAATTGGGATTGGTCCTGCCTTGGGCAGGGGGCTGGACTTGATGGCCTTCTAAGGTCTCTTCCAGCTCTATGGTTCTATGATTGTTACAAATGTTGTTGCTACTTGCTGCTGAAGCAGCATTTCTTAGCAGTTTTCTCCTCCGGATTCTAAACTGTTACTCCCTCTCTCTGGAGTTTTTCTGTTTCCTTGGTTTTCCTTTTCAGCCACTCTTCTTACTGGCTCCTGACTGACTTCTTTCCCTACTCCCCAATCTCTCTCTCAACCACCTTAACAGTTTGCCTTATAAGCTATTTTACTGGACTTTTCTTTTATAGTGCTATTCTTAATTCCTATTGAGCATGCTTACTGGCACACATTACTTTATCTCCAGACTGCACATGCTCACCGACCTACATTAGCTCAGTCTGCAAACGCTCACTTATGACTCATGTTATCACCTTGTCTGCCCCCACTGCTCCTGCTCCAGGCCTTTTACTTCGTGGCCATAACTCACTTTATTCTGCATTACCTTGGTATGCTCCAAATTTGACCTACTTAGTTTATTTTTGCACTGAGCAAGGTCAAGATCTGCAGTTCCCATTTCAGGGTGGAGTGACTCCGAGTACTGCTTATTCAGAAAAGAGCTTAGGCACACAAAATGGAAGTTGGAGAATTTCTTCAGTAACAGGTGATTATATTTAGAAAACTCCCAGAGGCACACAACTGGAAATGAACTCATTAGATTTGATTATGGTACTTGCAGCATAACATCTCAGAGGCTGTGTCTGAGATGTTTGTTTGGTTGAGTCTCCTGGGCAGTGTCCCTGTGTCTGATGCCAAACTGGGTACATTGCAATGGGGTGCTCCTGCCTAGTTCTTGTTTTTATGAAAGATAAAATCCCGAAAAGATTGAAAGTTGTGTTGTTAATATCAAGGACACTATACTGGGGCCCTGGTGGTCAAACACCTCAATAGTCACCTTCATCCCACAGATTGACAATGGGAACGGTTTATACATACGGTATATGTCATGTCATGTTGCATTGTTTTTGCACCATACTAGGAAACTTGTAACTCCAAAGAAAAGGGCCAAATGTTGTTTCTGCATTAGCAGATTGTAAGAAATGAGCATGTCTCTGAATGCCAGTGTGCCATCAAGGTTGCAGTCAATACTGAAATAACATGAAAGGGCTCTTCCATTTGCTTGTTTATTTTTATAAATAATTTATTTCTATCTCGATAATTTCTCTAGTTTACCCATTTTCCTCAACTTCAGAATAGCTTCCAGGCCCAGCTCTGTATTGGTTTCATGTCACCACTGCATTCAGCCAATGGCTATTACATTACGTAATGCCATGTTGCAAAATGCAGTGGCAATCAGGCAGTGTTCATAAATACAAGCCCTGTATTACATTCCTCGGCCAAACTCCTGGTTAAAACAATCAAAGAAAGCCACAAAACATTCATTGAGTCTGGAGAAAGACTTCTGGCCTTAAGAGACTTGCAGTGTTAGTAAAGCTGCTTGGAACAGCAGCAGTGAGGAAGTGGTCCAGATAAACAATCAGGGATATCCAGGATCAGACTGATGCAGTCCATAGTGACTGTGACAGGCAGCAGGGGAGCCAACAGCCACCACAAGCTCAGGGGCAATGTGTGTGGGGGAGGAGGGCCAGCTCTGTGCTCCCACTAGCAGCAGCCTGGAGCTCTGGGCTCCTTTGAAACACTGGACCCTGGTGCAATTGTACCCTTTCTGCCACCCCCACACCCCTTCCCCCCGTCCCTGTCAGCAGGCCCGGTGACAGGAGTTCTTCTTTCATTGATGGGGAAGGTACAGTATGGACTATTACTGAAAACAAGCTCAAGCTTTACTTGATATTCACTCACACCTGGTTTTTCCATTATTTGGGGAAGGGGAGGAAACTGGTAGATATTGAAAAGAATCTGAATGATCTCAAGCTGTGAGACATGAAAAGAAGAGTGAGTGGGCTAAAATTTTCCTGAGGCTGCCAGAGGAGTGTCTTGGGAGGAAGCCACAGACTGGGTTGGAAAACTGGTGGGGTCCCACCCAAGAGCCCCATGCAGCTGCTGATAGAAGCGACATGTTTGTGGCGCTGACCCAGACCATCCCTTTGCCTCCTTTGTCTTCTGGACATCTGCCTGAGCGCCTTTATTTTCACACTGAGTCTCTGGCATATCCCGTCTCCGCCATGCTCTGTACAATCTTGACATAGATATCCCCATTTCTTGTGCTGCTTTGTAGTTCTGCCTGAATTGATTCCTCCCCCTAGACAGCAATGAGGTCCAGGATCTCCTACATGCTCCATGCTGTAGCGCATTTACAACCCTGGGCATTTATGGTCAGGTGTGCTGCTCAGGTGTGCTGGCCACTCTGCGGTCTGGTTTGCCATGCTGTCCGAACAGGAAATGAAATTCAAATTTTTTGGAGCTTTTCCTGTGCACCTGGAGAGCAGCAGAGTTCAAAGTCCTGTCTGGAGTGGTCAGAGCAGAGCACTGTGGGACACCTTTCAGAGGCCAACAACATCAACTTCTGTGTTTGCACTACTCTAAAATCAGCCATGCCAGGTCAAATTTACCATTATTCCTCATGAAAAGCAGGATTACCAAAACAGCCCTTAAAGTCGGCAGAATTGGCTTTGTGATATGGACTCATTGTTTAAAAAAATCAACCTAATGTGGCTAAGTTCAACCTAAACTCCTAGTGTAGACCATACCTGATATCCTGTGCTGGGTAAACATGCTGCTGGATTTTCTAACCAGTCACTGAACTCTAAAAACTATCAACTTAAAAAACAACAAATAGTCTGGTAGCACTTTAAAGACTAAGAAAACATGTAGATGTGTTTGTTAGTCTTTAAAGTGCTACCAGACTGTTTGTTGTTTTTTAAGTTTATCCTGTACAGACTAACTCGGCTACCCCCTGAAGCTCTAAAACTATAGTAATATTTAGGGACATTGCTATTCTCATAAGAACAACTGAAAAATAGTGAGATACTCTCAGTGATGCAAAGTTAAGTTTCTAACTCTAAACATGATCTGAAAGGGCATAGAAGGAAAAAAATCAGTCTGAATTCAGAGTAAAGTTGACTTAGTGAGGGAAAATGAGAGGCAAGGGAAGTAACAACACAGTGGTTAACCCACATAATAAAGAAAGCTCTCTCTGTGCGCCCTGGTTAATTACAAAAAGAAGACATTTGTTTTTGGTGAGTTTAGTACAAGATGGCTCATTATTTAACTGGATGGAGAAAAATGGTTAATTGATTTACTTAACCAACTGTACTTTTATGTAGTATTATTCTTTGTCCAATGGATATCATTAAATACATTTTACGTACTCTTTTCTGTTAATTGATTCATTTTCTGTTAATTTTGTTTCACAGTATCAATGTGAATCATTTAACTAGGTCTCTTGATTTTTGGTGAAAATCATTAAAGGAAACAAAACAGTTTTTATTTGTCTCAAACTAATATTCATAATAAAATCAGCCACTATCACTGGCTTTAATAATTGAGACCTGAACAATTTAAATAAGTGTGGGCATATCTTTTGCTTTTTATTCCTTACAGTTAAGGCCTGAGTCTCATTGATGTTAAGGCCCCTTTACATTTTCTTAGAGTAAGTGGAAAAAGAGGCCACAGAGTAAATTAAAATCAGGACTTCCGTCTTTTTGCATTTGTTTAAAAAAATCCAGTGAAGACTGTGTAGTTTACATGAGCTATTTAAAAAGAAATGGCAACATATTAACAAGATAAAAAGTGAAACCTCAAGAGGGCAAAGGGAGGGAAAGACCTTAATATTTTAAGCTGCCTTCATTCTCCTTTTGAAATACCCTTATATAATTTATATTCCATACCCTTAAAGCATAAATGTGACCTTAGAACCTTTTGTTTTCGGCTCAATAAAGGCATTTGCACTTCTTTATTTTCTGCACAAATTACTGGAGATTAAAAGCAGCCTGCTGTAAACCTTTTCAGAAAAACACATAAGCATGAATATAGCACTTAACCTTTTAGTCAGATGGGAGATGCTACCTACACTTAGCTAACTTGTATGTACTGTGGGTCTGATTCATGAAAATTGGAGACACGGAAATGGAAAGCAGGTTGAGAAGGAAAAAATCATTTTTTTACTATCATCTGCACCCGCATATTCAAAATTCACCATATGTTCATGTAAGATTCTGGGCCAGATTCCTTCCCAGAGTCACTCCATTAATTTCAGTAGAATTATGTTAGGGATTAATTTTACCCTCTGAATATTTTAGAAAGTTTTAAAAGAAAGGAGAAAAACAAAGAAATTCAACATATTGTATTGCTTTGCATGCAACCAGTTTCACAATCAATAGTCTGAGGAAGAGGATGGATAGCAAGCATGCATGCTCACACACAGTACTTAGCATCTACAAAGCACTTTTCACCCAAGGATCTCAAAGCACTTTACAAAAGTGGGGATTTGTTAACCCCATTTTAGAGACAGGGAAATTGAAGTGAAGGATGATAAGCCTTTCCTAAGTCTATCTGCAAGGAGAGCCATGCACAGAATTTAGATCCTCCAATTCTAATTCCTGGATCCAATCCACTGGACTACATTATACTCCAGTTAATATTAACATCTATACAGAAGGACTTCTATTTGATTAATCTTTAGTCCTCTAAGGGAAGCAACACCCTTTGCAAATCTATAGTACAAGATCGATTGGTGTTTACATTATAGATCACCACCTATTTTTGAGGTCTATATAACTCAGCCATAAAAAAATTGCTCCAGGTGAATGTTGGCACATCACATCTCAATCCAGGAGCTCAGTTTGTTGTTGTTTTTTTTATGCTAACTTTCACAAAATGGCCAAACCTTTTTCTTTTTTTTCAGAGTTAGTGAAGTTCAAAACATGGAGTAGATGGGTTTATTCAGACTAGTATACGCAGCCCTAATCATGCTAAGGACTAACCCAGGACTGAAGCACCGATTGTTAACATTTCTGGATATCTCTACTTTTCCTGGGTTCATTGGGACTGGATGGAGAAATTCTCTGATGCACGTTGTTTTTCAAAGTATTTTGGCTAATCCAACCTCAAAGTACTGGACATTTTGGGAGTGAACTTGAAACTACAAGAATTTCCAGACTAAAGAGATTTGATTCAGATTTGGATCAAGAGACAAATTTTTGGCTTATCTGAATCAACCTCTCATGAAGGACCAGCTTTAGGGCAAATTAATGTGTTCATCTGCACCCACAAAAATCATGAAACCAAGGATGCAAAAACAAGCAAGCATACATTTACATAACTATTCTGGAATAGCTTATTTCGAAATAAGCGTGCAGTGTAGATGCACTTTCATTTGACTGATAACTACTCTCTGGAAATGGGTTTCCAACCAATTATTCACCCATCTTACAGAAGCTCCATCTAGGTAGTATTTCCCTAATTTGTTTAGGAGAAATTCATGCAAGACTGTATCTTATTGAAGTGTAGATATACCACATCTCCCACTTCCCCCTTATCCATACAGCTTGCTATCCTATCAAAAAAAGCAATTGGGTTTGTTTGACATGATTTGTTTTTGACAAATCCACATTGACTGTTACTTATCTTATTATCTCCTAAGTATTTGTAGATGAATTGTTTAAGTATTTGCTCCATTACCTTTCCAAGTATTTAAGTTAAATTGACTGATCTGTAATTTCCAGGATTGTCTTTCTTTCCCTTTTCATAGATTGGCTCTATTTATCCTTTTCCAGTCCTCTGGAATCTCTCCTGTGTTCCATGACTTTGTCTGAATGCTGCCTTACTCCCTCATCCTGACTTTCTGGAGGAGCTACTAAGTAGCCTTTTGGTCTCCAAATATCATGAGAGATATCTTCACAGAAATAGGGATATACTAGAGATACATTTAGTAGCAATGAGTCCAGCAAATGCTCCTTCAGAGAGGTTGCTCCCACTTGAAAGCCTACTTATCTAATTCCAGGATGGATGCAAGTGGATTTGGAGTTCTCTAGTTAAAATTTAAAGGCAAGGAGGGATTTAGTGGTTTGAAAGACAAGAAAGATGTAACAAAACAAGCAGAAGAGCTATCCTGAGCTGCTGGAAATTGACAGTTAGACAAACTAAGGCAGTGGTCACCAACCAGTAGATCGGAATCTACTGGTAGATCTTGGAAATGCTGACAGGTGCTGGCACTTCATCTGCCCCTCTCAGCACTGCCATGCAGCTCCTGCCTTCTGCCTTGGAGGTACCCCTCATCCCTGGGAGCCTCCTGCTTGCTGTGCATGGCACAGGACGAGGAGGAAGGGGGGTGCTGATGTCAGGGTGCCCTTCCCCCACCATGTACCCCATCTTCACAAAGCAGAGGGGGGCAGAGATGCAAAGAGTTTGCTGGCTGCTTTTGGGAGCGGTGCAGAGCCATGGAAGGGGTGAGCCTGCCTTAGCCCCCGCACCACCTCCCAGAAGCCACCTGTGGTAAGTGAGTCTGGAGCCTGCATTCCAAACCATGGCCCCAGTCCTGAACCCCTCCTGCACCACAAATCCCTGCCCACAGCCTGATAAAAGTGCGTGAGCAGCGGCGGGGCCTCAGAGAAGGGGAGGGAGGGAGGCAGGGCAAGGGTGTTTGGGTAGATCCTGGATTGCATTTAAATTCAAAAAGTGATCGCATGCTTAAAAAGGTTGGAGACCACTGGATTAGGGAGACCCATAATGGGGGGAATATGTTAATTGGTAGGGAATCAGAGGGCATTTTGAATTGGCTTCAGGGGCATAAAAAGTCATATTGATTTCAGCGAACATAGAATGTCTCTCTCACTTCTTGGAGTGAGTTTTGCATTTATTCAAGTTTTCCCTTTTACAAATGATGAAAACAAATCTCTTTAGTATGTATGTATATAGTTCTCAGCATCAGAAAACACCAACAAAAAGATCCTTGAGATGATGTCAGTTTTGCAATGTAAATTCCACAGGCTCTCTTGTATTTTTTCCTGCTTAATAACTTTGGATAACTTCCTGTTTACTGTCAGTGTATCTAATGCATATGTCAGACCAGTGCAGCACCAACATAATATAGCCATTAGACACACATTGATAGCAAAGAGGAAGTTATTAGATTCTGACAGAACAAGAAAATTACTCACAAGTAGTAAAATATAAGAGTGTCATGTGATTGCTCTGCTTCAGAACAAAGCATCACATGGTGATAACACAAGGAAGTCTGGGAGATCCCTGAATTTCATATCTATGACTGTATGCTTTCTGCATTAACATGCACTCCTGTTTCAGTCCCATCTATGTCCAAACATGCTGCTGAGCTTTGTTTTGCCATCACTGTGGATTATATTCCAAAATGTTCAGTGTGATTGCTACACTCCAAAATCGTCGTGTTATTTTCCTTGCAGGAGTGAGTGCATGCTACACACATTTATTTTAATGTCTTTTAAGACCAAAACATTATTGACATACTTCCTTTCCCCTCACCCACCTTTCTGCTGTTATTGTACATTGTACCATAACTATCCATACAGCTGAGATCAGAAGAACCACCATTCTACAGAGTAAAATGAGTACACAAAACAGAAAAGCAGAACAATTTACTATACACATCACTAGTTCAGCAGCCTTTCTTCAAACTACAAGAGTACAATGGATTAAGAATGGGGCCTACATAAAATGCTGTTGATGTTTTTAAGTACAGCATAAAAGTATCAAAGGGCATCAGATCTTTCAAATTAAGGAAGAGCACTAGATGTCATTTGGCAGTGAAACAATATAGCTTAACTTTGGCCTTAGCAGACTGAGTATTGTGAATCTTTCTGCTTATTTGCAAACTAGCCCCTACATTGGTGCAATGACTCTGAGGTATCAAAAGGTAAGGAATCAGTCAAAGCCTTATACATGTGTTCTTGCCTTTACTAAGATTTGCATTTGCATAAATGCCGACTGTGCTACCTGAAAGCATTCTTGTCCTGATTTATGGGTGTGTTTGTATTGCTTATATCATAAATCTTGCCCTCTTGGACACTTCTGTTCTGGTATTTATTGACCAAAGACAATTTGCTTTAAGAATGTTTTGAGATCTTGCCAGATATGCACTAGGGGATATTTGAGAAAACATACAGTATTCAGATGAATGAATATAAGCAAGTGAATGATCTCACTACCCGGCTAAACATTTTACCATAACATTTGAGTGCTCTGTTTTATTAAGAGAAATCTATGTCTTCATATGCATCTATTTACCACAGTCATTCATTAAGGCCACATCAAAATAAGTGCTCTAAGATAATTCAGGCTAGTAATTGTGGTTTAGTGGACAAATGCTCAAGTATAGATCCTGTGTTCCTAAATCCAGCTCCGGTTCTAGCATTACAGCTTGTTAAGGGCACCCAAGATACCCTCTAAGGGTGTGTCTACACAGCACCCTAAACTCGAAATAAGATATGCAATTTGCACTATGCAAATTGCATATCTTATTTTGATTCAATTTTTAAATAGCTTATTTTGAAATTTGGCAGATTTCAAAATAACGCACTATTTCAAGTCATCCCTTAACCGTCGTGGAACGAGGGTTACAGGGATGCTGAAATAGCATGCCCACTATTTAAAAAAATATTCCAAAATAATGAACAGCTTGTTAAGATGCAGGGTAGATATTTCGGGATACCAGAGGTATCCTGAAATAGCAGTGCAATGTAGACGTACCCTCTATGTCCACATTTCTATATTTTATCCACATTCTACTCTGCTGCAAGGATGATGTTTATTATTTATTAATTTTTATTAGCCTTGTTGTCAAAACATATAGAGACTAAGACTGATATCAGAGATACATTGTGCTAAGTGTTATATGTATAAATAGGAAGCCTGCCTAGGTTATATTCTAAATAATCAAGACAGAGAAAGTTGGGAGAAAAAGCATGATCTCTGCTTTAGAGATGGGGAACTGAGGCAGAGACTAAATGACTAGCCCCAGGCTCCATAGTCAGTTTGTGGAGGAATCAGGCATTGAAACCGCATTCTCAAAAATCAAAGTCTAGCTCCTGGCAGCAAGAGCCTCCTTCCCCTGTTACGAAATGGTCTATATAATTTCAGACTGACGAGACTGGAGCGAGGGTGGAAAAGATAGAGACTGTTCATCACCCAGAGCGATCACAGTTAACAACTCTGCCATTACGAGTGGATGTATGTAATTAACAAACCATTCAGTAGACAACCCTGAATGAAAAGCACAAATAAAGCTGGTGAGTTCCTGGTGTAACAATTTAGTTATCTTTCCAGAGCAAAACAATGTGGCTGTGTGTAACCTTTTAACTTTTTTCCCCCTCCTTTCTTCCTTTCACTCTTATACCGGATAATTATTTATTTTGTAACTTAATTAGCTAATTAGACATGTGCTGTGGTACATCTAAGAAGGAAGCCACTTTATTTAGTTGCTGGTAGCATGTGGATTTTGTTTGGTTTCTGTGATGTGCACTTGTATTATACTAATTTTTTCCATATAGTGGTCTGAGGTTGTATAATGCATTTAACTGGTGTTAATTGATATTTTAATGATTGGAGTAGTGAATCAAGCTGCTTTCCTTTAGAGTGATTTTGTTCAAACTTTCCTAAGAATGTATTTAAAGGGTACCTATTAATTAAGAATATCGGAGATCTGTATGATTCCTACAATGCTTCAGAAACTTGGGTGCTATTTTTCAGGGGAGACACTGAAAGTATGTCTACGCTGTGATAAGAAAGCACTGCACCAAGTCTCACAGCTAGGGCTGAACAGGATCAGGCTGCAGGGCTAAAAATAACAGTGTAGACACTCTTAGACTGGAACCCAGGTTCTGACACACTGCAAAGGAGGAGAACCTGAGAGTCCAGACTCCCGCCCAAACCCAAATGTCTACTCAGCAATTTTGTAGTCCAACAGCAAAAACCCTGTGAGCCCAAGTCAGCTGTCCTGGGCCATGTCATGGATCTTTTATTGCAGTGTAGATCTGTACCCCTGGCTATCTTTACAAGAGCATGAGAAAATTATTCTCAGCCTCTATCCATTAACTCAGCAGTATCCAAATCTAGTTTGCACTGCTGAGGTACATCACTGGGGGAATGTGCAAATAAGCCATTGCAGTGACAGTTTCTGGAGGAAATCTAACTAGGTCCTGAGACCTTACACTACAATACAAACTCCACCACTCTTTAAATAAATACAAAAGCTTCAGAGCCGTAGCCAATTAGTCTGTAACAGGAAAAACTTAAAAAAACAACAAATAGATTAGTAGCACCTTAAAGACTAACAAAACATGTAGATGGTATCGTGAGCTTTTTTGGGCGCAACCCACTTCTTCAGATGACAGGAGTAATAGAAGTCCAGATCCAAGAATTTATTTATTTATTATCCATTTATTCTTGGATCTGGACTTCTAATACTCCTGTCATCTGAAGAAGTGGGTTGCGCCCCATGAAAACTCACAATACCATCTACATGTTTGGTTAGTCTTTAAGGTGTAAGATAAAGAAAGTGCTTATCAGAAAACTGCTCTTTGATGATGACGCTGCTATTGTAGCTCATAATGAAACACAACTCCAGGATCTTATGGCCCAACTGTTAAGAACTTGTCAACAATTTGCTCTTACCATCAGCGTTAAGAAAACTGTGGTCCTTGCACAAGGTAACACGACTCCACCATGTATTATGGTAAAGAACAACCCTCTGGAAGTAGTTCTGAAGTTCTGCTACTTAGGTTCAACCATAACTAGCAACTTGTCATTAGATGCAGAAATTAACATTCGTATTGGAAAGGCGGCTATTACTTTCAGCAGACTAACAAAATGTGCATGGGCAAACTCAAAGCTCACAATTAGAACAAAGATACTTATCTACCAGACATGCATGCTGAGCGTTCTTCTCTATGGATCAAAAACATGGACCACCTATGCAAGCCAAGAAAAACAACTTAGCTCTTTCCATCTCCGTTGCTTACGCAAAATTTTGAACATCAAATGGCAAGATAAAGTCCCGAATGAGAAAGTATTAGAAAGAGCTGGAATGTCAAGCATGGGAGCCATTCCGCATAACAGGAGGCTATGGTGGCTGAGTCACGTGAAGAGAATGGACGATAACCGTATCCCAAAGAACATTTTGTACAGAGAACTGGCAGAGGGAACAAGACCAAAAGGATGCCCTAAACTCCGTTTCAAGGACTACTGCAAAGCTGCTTTGGTAAAGTTTCAGATAGACATTGATAGTTGGGAAAACCTGGCAATGGATAGAAATACCTGGCGTCAACACCTCTTCCAAGGACAAAAGCACTACGACAAGACTTTGGCAGAAAACCAGAACAAGAAAAGAATGAAGAGGAAAGAACAGATGATAACAACTAACACTACTACAGCATGGAGCTGTACCTACTGCAGCCAAACATGCCTTTCTCGCATTGATCTATTGAGCCACACAAAACATTGCAAAAAGAAACCAGTTTAATGCTGCATCCCACCATCTTTCGAGACGTATGGAGGCCATGATAGGGTGCTACTGGACTATTTGTTGTTTTTAAATAAATACAGTGCAGGGTCTTACTGAACCAGGCCCAGTCCAATGACTGAGGAGGAGATTTGAGGTGTGTTGGCTCTGCCCCCTCTGGGTTGGCTAATGACACTTGCAACTATACTCGGATCAAAGATTGTGGTCTCTATTTATGCTGCCTTTAGTTTTGTATAGAGTTGCATGGGGTAGTGCATTCTTACACCTCCTAAACATTCATGCAGAGCCCTAGATATTACACCTCTTTTAACTAAAGTCATTCACACATAGGTCAAACTGCACATGTTCAAGTGAGTACACCAATATTTGTCCCTTATTTAGGTGCCAGGGTAAAGTTGAAGGCTGAATTTATACACATTAATGTTCTATATATTCATTCAAAACAAGCTATCCATTTATTTATTCACTAGAATCTATGCCCCATAAATGAAGAATGTAGACAAAAAAGTATGGCCTTTGAATATCCCTCAGATACCTTAACATCTACAGTCAGCTGCAAAGTTGCTTTATTTTTCAGCTTTCCTGACAGTTTTAAGATTTAAAGGAATTTTTCTACCTCTTTTCCACCCTCCCATTCATATATTCTTCACCGAGGTGCCTGTGCAAAAGCACTCACTAATAAACCTCTTTCCCCAAGGGATCAAGGAAGGAAATTCAACAAGTCACTGCCTCTCCCCTTTCATTTTTTGTTTAGTTTGGATGGTCTCTGAAATGGGCTGGAATGCAAATGGAAGATGCTTGGCAGTTTGACATTTGTCTGCAAAACTAGGCAGTGTGCCAGATGCATGGAGGAAACTGGAGTGGGTTTACATAAAACGGAGGCACCAATGCCAGAGCACTTCAGCGCATTCTCGCATGAGACTCATATGCTGCCCACTCCATTCTTCCCTGTGAGTGACACGCAGCCTGCTGCAAAGGGCCATACCACAATGTCAATTAATCACTTAAGCTCTTTCGGGCTTAAGAAGTGCAAACCCCTTATGAAACCCACTCTGTGCAGGATTGGATTTCATCCAAAATAAAAGTCTTGGGCCGTATAACAGATGTTATTACCAAGATCAGAGTCACCAATTCCAACAAAAGCAGAACACCAGCACTTAGTTCGGTGACTTACAATTCCTTCCCTGCATAGATGGGCCAGATCAATGGCTGAGCAATTGTCTTCTATCCTGCATATCTGTGAAGAATCCACACATGTGAGGAGGAAATCTGAACTCGGGAAGAGATCTGGGATGACCCTGCTTTCATCCTTCAAATGGAAACTATGAACACACACAGAACTGGCAACCTAAATACTTACCTGATGGGTGATGAACACATTCCATAGATGTATGAATATACCACAGATCAGGGGTTCTCAAACTTCCTTGCACTGTGACCCCCTTCTGCCAACAAAAATTACTACAGACCAGATGGGACCAGACCCTGAGCCCATCCAAGCCCCATTGCCTTGAGTGAGGGAGTCAAGTCCTGAGCCCTGAGCCTGAGGTGGGAAGTAGGCAAAACTGAAGGGCGTCAGCCACAGGCAGGAGGGGGCCTGTAACCGAGCCCTGCTGCCCAGCACCGAAACCCTTGGACTTCTGCTTCAGCCCCACATGGTGCGGCTTTAGCTTCAGCCCCAAGTACCAGCAAATCTAAGCCAGCTCTGGTGACCCACTTTGGGGTTCCAACCCATAGTCTGAGAACTGCTGCCATAGACATTTAGCATGTATAGTCTCTGGTGTGCTGTGGTAATGGCAATTTTTTTATTGTACACAAGCACAATCCTCTGGTATCTTCTGATTACAATAGACAATTTTGAGGTGGAGAGGTTAACATTTTTTATTATTACTATTATCTCCATTTCTAAAGCTGGCATTTAGTAGCTCTGCATTGTAGGAGGAAGTTACTCCTAGATGGAGGATGTCCTTGTGTTAACAAGGTCAACACCATTATTTTCTATTGTTTGCAGTAATGCTTGTTGGTTTGCATGCAGTGCAGGGTACACTGCATATTTTAACTTCAAAACAATGGTGTGGCACTGTGTCAAAGAAAAGCAGACTGACTAGGACAACACGAGGGTGCCCGAATGTGAATATTACTAGTAGAAAACCACAGCTTTCCTAGAAAAATAGTGATAATAGCAGCAAACAGTCTCCATAACATGAACGAGCCCAAGGTCACTTTGAGTCTGTTTTTAGCTTCCTTCAGAAGGCATCGGCTCCATAAATAAATCTCTTTGCATAGTGCACTAAATTAAAATGTAGTGCTGCGCACTGAATGCAGGAAATATGGTTTTCAATTAAAAACCTCTTCACACAGTGCAAAGATGTTGAGTGCTGGGATAGGGACTTACCAAACAATTTGCGAGATCATCCCACCAATTGTATATTATCCCCTTGATGCACACATTGAACTCCCATTAGCTGCAGTGGAAGCAATAAGACTGTGCTAGTGGAGAGAGTTGACAAACTGAGATGCTTCCCATTGAAATTAAGGTGCTTTTAAGAATGTGGGGTTAACAAAAATACAGTCTACACAAAGAAAGAGAATCAAATGTTTACATTATATAATTGCTTTAGCTTGCTTTGACAAGGAAAATTATCTCTGTAAAGTGCCAGTTCTAAAATGCATCCTTGCATACACTTGATGAGCATAAGATCTCTGAACACCTAAGGCTAGATTGATTTTTTTTTAAATCACATATGCAACTGAGCTGAATATCCCTTCCCCTTCCCCCCACACACGCACCTTACAGTTGCTGTCAGGAGACTGTAAGTTGAGGAGTTAACTCTGTAATTTAAAAAAAAAAGCATCATATGAAAGCAAACGTATTAATATGTGAATCAGGGGCATTCTAGCAAAAGGTTTATTGGTGGAAATAATTTAGGGAGTTCAGGAGACAGCTTGCCCTCCTTTCCACCTCCTCCCCACTCTCAACATTTGTCTGGTTAGTATCATAGTTCATAGATCACAGACCGGACCATTGCATTCATCAAGTCTGACCTGCGTAGGCCACAAAACTTACATGAATTCATTCCTGCTTCAAGTCTAAGAGCTGTGAGTTGATCTACAGCTATGGTTTTCAGTGAGGGCTAGGTCCTTTTCCAAAAATATTTTAGGAACAAAAATTCAATCAAAGTTTTTTTGTGATAGAGAATCCATAACAGCCATTTGCAAGTTGTACCAATGGTTAATTACTGTTAAAATTTTGCACCCTAATTCTAGTTGGAATTAGTCTGCTTTCAACTTCCAGCCACTAGATCTTGTTATGTCTTTGTGCATAGCTGTAAGTCTGATAATAGAGTACTCTTTGATTTAGCATACACATCTGAATGGTACAGTGCTATTTATGTAACTCTGAACATAACCAGTTTGGTAGTAAAACCTTGATTACAGACCGATGCTAGGTCTACATTGTAGCTTTTTCCAGTCGCTTTTCCGGAAGAGGCTTTTCCTCATAGAACGAGGTATACAGGGCTCCCCGAAAGAGCGCGTTTGCTCTTCTGCAAAAAAAAGCAGAAGAGCAAATGCGTTCTTTGGACTCAGCAGAGTTTTTCTGGGATACCTTTGCTATCCCGGAAAAGCCCTGTAGTGTAGACATACCCCAAGACACAAGAGTAGCCTTCTGCATGTTAAAGTACCCTGCACTTGTTCAAATAATTTACAATTAACTTGGCACTTAAGAGCAAATAGGAAATAACAGAAGCAAAAAGACTCAGATTAACTCTATGAGCCAAATTCTGAGTTAGTTTATTTAAAGTTAATGCTTCACATCTTATTACCTCCTTGTTGGTCAGACTCATCATCCCTTCTCCATTTCTCTTCTCCTCCTGGGTACCCTTGGTGGAGAAAAAGTCAGATTTGGAAACTTTCATGAAAATTTCCACATTTTCCAACCAGTTCTCCAGCAGAATCATTTTAATTCTTCAGGAGCAGAGGAAATGCTACTCCTGAAAGGTATAAGGTTCAAGTCTTATATTGATTACTGGTTTGTAATAAACATTGGTCAGATGAATATAGATACCACAAATATCAGCGAGGATTGAACATGACAATATTTGAACACAATGATCCTGTTATTTAAGCTAATGGGGTTACTTATTTTCCTGACAGAAGAGCTCATTAAAAATCCCAAACACTTCATTTCAATGAACATTTTCATCAAAGACTCAATATTCAGACCTTTTTTTATTTCTTTCTAGCTGTCAATGACAACAGGTTCTTACTTGTACAGGATCCTACCACTAAAGGAGACATGATCATACTAAGTGAATGCACTCTAAAACCATCCACTGTCAGTTGGAGACAACTTCTGCAACAATTAAGGTTTTCAGTGATAACTGTTTCTATTGGTAAGCTACAGGCTATGTAGCGAGATTTGCTATTGCCTTCAGTGAGGGCTAAGTCCTTTCTCAAAAAAATCTTCCTTTCTTTGCTTAAAGTAAGTTTTGAGTTTTCTTTTCTTCTTCCTTTTTGTCTTTTATCTTCACGGCCTTACCAACCACCATTCACATCTCTTTTCCTGTGTATCTCCTTGATTTCTCTCCTCCCCCTCCCCCCCATCTTTCCTTCTCTCTTTCTCTGCTTCGTATTTCCATTTTACCTGCATTCCTTTATTTTTTCTCCCTGTTCTGGCTCTCATACTATCTCTATCCTCTCGTCCAACTTACTCCACCTTTTTACTCTCTTCCAAGTTACCCTATTTGGTAACATCATCCTTTCCCTTCCATGTATCTTCCTCTCCACTATCACTTTTTCTCTTATGGCTCCTCTTTCACATCATGTTTCCTCTGTCTTTCACTGAGTGCTCCACACCTCACCCCATTTCTCTTTTTTCCCATCACCTTACAGACCTCTCCAGTGGGGAGGGTTATCAGGATTCAGAATCCCATTTTCTTTTCCTAGAAACTCTTGAATAATCAAGGTTGACCAAACAACTTCTCCCATCTGGCCCCTCTTGAGATCAGTTGCCAAGTGAACAAATGGAACATGTAAAGTCCACTAACCCGCTCTTCTGTCCTATGCATTTATCTTGCAGGTCACATCTCTTTTCCCATTCCCCACACTGTTGATACTGCTCCTAATCCTTCTTGATTTCAGCAGCATACACCTTGTAATTTAAATCTGTCCTGATAATAATAATATAGCATTTTAAATCACCTTCATTTTTAATTCTATCCTTGCCTTTGTTTTGACACACCCAAACCAGATGTGGCTCTAGTAAAGAGAATAAGTTAAAGATTGCTAAACAATCTCATTGCATGTAATAAATCCATTTGGGTCTGATCCTGAGTAGTGCTCAGTTCCCACTGATTTGACAACAAGTGTAGGAAGGTACTCAGCATCTGAAGGAACAGGTCTTCATTGAACAGAAGAGAAGAATCATGCACAGGCAACCTAAGTTCTCTATTGTCTATAAATACTATTGTATACTAAATTGGAGAAGTCTTTTCAACAAACCAATGCTGAGGGGAGGAAGAATTGTGAACTGAGTTCTTTAAAATTTTGCTGAGGGCTATGTTTCACAGAAATGCAGTGTCTTGATTTCTAGAGCATCCTACAACTTCTGACACAAACAGTGGAAATTGAAAGCAATGAGTGGGAGAAGTGTACACACAACCCACTGTATTTTCTTCACAGGTTTTGTGTGTGCACTTCCCCTCCCCCACGATGTTCTGTGAAAGCTCTCGCTGAGGTGCTACAACCTGAATATTAGCTGTAGCTTTGTTTGCAACATATTTCTAAGACAGAAAGACAGAAAGAAAGACTCTCTTAGGCCCACAGGCCAAAATATTGAATTGTGGCACCTGTGAAGTCCATTTGCATTTGAGATTGTCATTGCACTGATGTAAATGAGATGAGAAGTGGGCCATACAGGATTTGTTTACATACAACATTCAATTTTTGGTATGTGCTGTTTGCATAGTACTTTGTAACTGTAGTAGGATACACCTGTGCCACTTTTCTTATCAAATTATGGCCAACATTATTTCCAGCATGGATATGGAAAGCTGTCAATTAAATAAGTGGCCTGACTTTCAGAGCCACTAAATGCCTATAGCTCCCTTTGCCAGTTTTTGTACACGTCAATTTTAAAACTCATTGATTTCATGGACATGAAGACTTGAACTAACCATCAGTACGCTGTATATCATAACATTCACCAGTGGCCGATATCTCCTAAATAAGATGGAATTGCTTTTATCTATTCACAATTCAGCAGCCACAGAGTGGTCAAGAGTAAGGATGGGAGGTCAGAACAGTGTTGCAGAATAATGAGGCTCTTTCAGTCACCAAGAAACTCAACAGCTAAAAGAAATTGCATAGGAGGCTTTCAATGGGTCAGGCCAACTACAAAGGAGAAACTCCTAGGGTCATTATAATTGTGGGTAGGGAAATGGAGGGAGGGAGGAAGAGGTCCCAGAAAGAGGAGATACAATCCCAAGGCATTTCAGCAGAAACAAGAATTCACATACATACTAGATGGTGAAGCAGGGAAAAATACATTGAGGCAATGTGATATGGAGTGCATAAACTATGTAGTCTAAAAGCAAAGTAAAAGAAAAAAATTAAAAGACAAAAGCCTGAAACCAGACAAACTTGAGCCACTATGCACACAAAAAATGCTCCATAAAGTGAAAGCATAAAACCTAAGGGTGTGTCTAGACTACAGGGTTTTTTCAAAAAAAGTGGCCTTTTTTCTAAAAAACTTCCCCTGCATAAAAACTGCAGTTTTTTCGACTGCGGAAAAACCTCGTTTTATGAGGAATAACGCCTTTTTTCATAAGTGCTCTTTCAAAAAAGGGCACTATGTAATGCAAACTGCTTTTTTGAAAGAGAGCATCCAGACTGCCTGGGTGCCTTTTTAGAAAAAGTGGTTCACTTTTTCGAAAGTACTGATTGTAGTATAGATGCTCTTTTTCGAAAGAGGCTTTTTCGAAAGTATCTTTAGAAAAAGCCTCTTTCGAAAGAGGCTTGCAGTCTAGATGTAGCCTTTTGAGGTTTACAGGATCTTTCAAAAAAGCCTTCCCTTTTCAAAAGAACTGCATCTATACTGCGGCTTTAGTTTCAAAATAGCGCTTTTTCGAAAGAGCGCCATGATGCGATTATGCAAATGAAGCACGGGAAATTCAAATCCCGGCTTCATTTACAATTTCAAAGTGCCTAATTTATATCCCTCTGTCAAAAAAGGATGTAGTCTAGACACACCCAAAATGAGGAGTAAAGGTTAATTCGAAGGAAAGGTTTTATCTCGAAATAACCCCGTTTTCTCTCTAGAAATAGCGCTATTGAGAAATAGCGCCATAACGCGATTATGCAATTGAAACGCGGGATATTTAAATCCCCACTTCATTTGCAATTTTGGGTGTCTGCATTTGCATTCCTCTCTCTCGAGAGAGAGGAATGAAGTGTAGACATACCCTATTGCTCCAGTTAAAGAACTAGGTTCATTAGCTCAATGGCAGTAGCAGACACATAAGCATCTATTATGTGAGCTGTTCACAGATAAGGACAAAAACATGTAGATTACACGTTCTGTGGCCCAAAGGAACTTCAGAGGTTCACAGCCTTTCAAATAGCTGCAAGACAACCAAACTGGGCATGTTGTAACACCATCTCATTTATAAATCCTGAAAAATATGAAAGCGCAAATCCCCACATGAGATGGAAAATGAGAGAATCATGATAGTAAATCAGATTTGAAATAGGAACAAAATCAATATGAAAAGAAAAGACTGGAAAGATTACTTTTAAAAGTAATTGATCACTCCATGTGGATATGTGAATGTCTTGTAAAGGTGAGTTTTATACTTCTTAATGCTAAGGCATTTTACTATTGTGGTTTAAATCCTACTCACTTTACTTCTGAACATCAATGGAACTACTTAGATCGGCGGGAAATGAAGGGGTTAGCCTCAAAAGGCTGCAAAGAGGCTGAAATGACTACGCTATACTTGAGAGAGAAGGTGGGTGAAGTAATATCTTTCATTGGCCCAAGTTTTGTTAGTGACAGAGGCAACGTTGGTCCAATAAAAGATATAGCCTCACGCACCTTGTCTCTCTAATACCCTAGGAGCAACACAACTACAGCTATGCGGGACACATGGTCAATACCTGAACTTTGGTAGTCTCCTCAGGCTACGGCTACACTGTGTGTTTTTTGCGGGAAGAGGAAATGCAAATGGAGAGCTCATTTGCATATCTTGCACTCTCATTTGCATATCTTCTTCCGATCCTTTTTGCAGAAGAGGTTTTTGTGATAAAAAGCCCTGTGTAGACGGGGCTATTTGTCAGAAAAAAAACCCCTTTTGCGCAAGAGCCCTTATTCCTCAAAAAAATGAGGTTTACAGGCTCTTGCTCAAAAGAGGGTTCATGATGATAATTGGCCTGTCATGATAAAATGGAGTCTCCTGAGCATGCTATTGCATGAAGAAATAAATGGGAGGATGGGCCTAAAAAATGCATCTTAATTGCGAAGCCAACTCTGAAACTTGAGTATAAGTCCATGAGATATCACAATAACCCACCACAACTCATGTTGAAGGAAGAACTAGAAAAACTGAGACAGAAATGCTCAGTTAGTCCAAACAAAAAGTCCAGCTGATATAACTCAAGGACTGTGTTCAGATCATGCTTGGTAAACAAGAAAAATATGGAACTTGAAAACCAGCAAACCAAAATCGATGTGTCAGAAATTGCCCCTAACTGGTGGACAAGAGAGCAGATGTGCTATTTCACCTTTTGAAGTCCCCAAAAAGAGACTTTAGGGAGAAAAGCTGGCTACAGTGATTCCAGTTGGCTGAAAGACAAGGGAAACCAATGCTGCAACAAGCTTCATCATTATGACTGCCTGTCAGGGGCCAGGGTTCTTGAATGCTGTTTCACATGACTGTTATAAACTCCAGCCTGCTATCCAGTGACCTGCTAACACTTGCTAAGCAAAAGATAAATCCTGGCAGAAGAGTCCAGTTCTGGAACCTGACTGATGGAATGCTGAAGGTTCTGACTGGACCACAGCTTCCATATAGATCCATCACAGGGTGTTGTCCGTGCAACTGGGATTCATTCTGCTCTGGACTGTGTCTCTCCTGCTCTTGAAGCTGAACTTCCTGGATCCCAGCCCAGTTTGACTCTTGGCTTCTTACTTGTGGTTCTGATCTCTGGTTTGCCTCCTGCTACTTACACTATGGTATCCTCATAGACTTTAAGGTCAGAAGGGACCATTTTGATCATCTAGTCTGACCCCCCGCACAATGCAGGCCACAGAATCTCACCCACCCACTGCTAGAATAATCCTCTCACCTATATCTCAGATATTGAAGTCCTTGAAACGATGGTTCAAAGACCCCAAGATGCAGAGAATCCTCCCGCTAGTGACCCGTGCCCCATGCTACAGAGGAAGGCGAAAAACCTCCAGGGCCTCTGCCAATCTACCCTGGAGGAAAATTCCTTCCTGACCCCAAATATGGCGATCAGCTGAACCCTGAGCATGTGGGCAAGACTCACGAGCCAGACACCCAGAAAAAAGTTCTCTATAGCAACTCCTATCTTCCCACCATTGGCCTATTTACCACTGATAGTGAAAGGTCAATTAATTGTCAAGATCATGTTACCTCATCAAACCATCCCCTTCATAAACATATCTAGCTTTATCTTGAAGCCAGATAGGTCTTTTGCCCCCACTACTTCCCTTGGAAGGCTGTTCCAGAACTTCACTCCTCTGATGGTTAGAAACCTTCGCCTAATTTCGAGTCTAAACTTCCTAATAGCCAGCTTATATTCAGCTTATATCCTGACCTAGCCTGACTCTGATTACTGATTCATGGTTTTACTCTCAAGTTTGTCTCCTGCTTCTGAACTTCCAGTATACGGACTTGGCTAACTATTGGCTAACTATTAGCTCCAGTCCCATGACTGTGGACCCCAGCTCTGACTACTAGGTATGGTTGCCCACAACCTGGCCATGACACTGCCACCCTCCACCATTTTCAGATGTTTTTCACCCTACCCCTGAGTGATGTCCTGATTAGACCAGGCCAGAAGGAAAGAGTCTCCACCTCCACCGGCTCCAGCTGAATCCCAACCACCATGTGGGTTGTGAGGCTTCATCTCTCCCCTATGCCCACACTTCTTGTATGCTTTTCCTTCCCCCACCTTATTATTTTGCTTCCTTCCTCTTTCTCTTTTGCCTTCTATTAATACAAAGCTGGCTTAGATTGCCAAGACTCCATATTTTGCATCACTGTTCTAAGCCTGTAACCAGAGGGGCAACTAAAAGCAATGCCTTAAGCAGCCCAATGTTGGTACAATTTTTCCTGGTATGAAGTTCTCATCCCCTACCACTCCTCCTCTACTTGTGCTACATTGATGACATCTTCATCATACGGACCCATAGAAAGGAATCTATTCCTGCAGCAAAGCCCATTGCCAACTCTGTCCACATATCTATATAAACGACACCATCACAGGACCTAACAACATAAGCCACCACATTGAAGGTTCATACAACTGCCCATCCTCCAATGTGATCTATGTCATTAAGTGCCAGTAATGCCCCACTGCCATGTATATTGGCCAAACCAGACTGTCTATATGCCAAAGGATAAATGGAACAAGGGGTCTTGTTAAAATGTTAAAATAAAAACTTTGTTTAATACTTGTGTTAATTTAGAATGCTCTACATTTTTCTTGTATGCATCTTTAATAAAAGGTGAAAAGCATTTGTAATGGAGTGTTTGCTATGACATTAAGCAGGCTAAGGTCTCCGTATACCAGACAGTGACTGGGTCATGTTAACACCTTTGGCTTTTTTGACTCCATATATTCCATCTAAATTAATATCAAGCAAGAAGCAGGGAATTGTTTTCCTCTGGAAGTTATTAACTCTGGCCATTGCTCTAATTTAGTGCACTAATAAATGAGGGAGAAAGACTCTTAATTTAAATAAGCAGGTGCAGATAACTTTTATCCAAGAGTCGTAAGAGAACTTGCTGAGGAGCTTCTGGACCATTACTGTTCATTTTCAATAAGTCTGGGAACATCAGGGAAGTCTCGGAAGACTGGAAGAAAGCTATTGTCATGCTAATATTTTAGAAGAGTAAACTAGATGATCCAGGTAATAGAAATATAGGGCTGGAAGGGACCTGAAGATACAACCAATTCCAGCCCCCTATGCTGAGGCAAAACCCAGTAATTATAGTCCTGCCAGGCTGACATCAATCCTGTACAAGATAATGGAGCAGCTTATATTGGACTTGATTAATAAAGAACTAAAAAAGGGTAATAGATTTAATGACAATGAACCTGGGTTTATGGAAACAGATCTTGTAAAACTTTTTAAAATGAAATTACAAGTTTGGATGATAAAAATTATACGGTTGATGTAATATACCTAAGACATCTGTAAGGTGTTTGACCTGGTACTGCATGACATTTTGATTAAAAAGTCAGAACAATATATAATTAATATGGCACACATGAAACAGATTAAAAGCAGGCAAGTCTCAAAATGTAATTGTAAATGGGGAATCATAATTAAGTGGGTACATTTCTGGAGGAGCCCAGAGGGATCTGTTCTTGACCCTATGCTATTTAACATTTTTATCAATGACCTTTTACTACCAATAATGTCTGCAGATGACACAAAAATTAGGGGCAGGGTAAATAAAGACCACAGGTCACTAATACAGAGAGATCCAGATCTCTTGGTAAACTGGGAATAAGCACTTAATATATGTTTTACAGGTAAATGTATAAATCCAGGAAAAAAGAATGTGACCCATACTTATAGAATGGGGAACTGTATTCTGGGAAGCTGTGATCCTGAAAAAGATTTTGGGATTGTGGTTGATAATTAGATGAAAATGAGCTCCCAGTGCAATGCTGTGACCAAAATGGATAATTGCCATCCTGGGATGCTTAAACAGAGGAATCTCTAGTAGGATTAGAGAGGTCATTTTATCTCTGTGTTTGGCACTAGTATGACCACTGTTGGAATACTGTGTTGAGTCCTGGTGTCCACAATTCGAGAAGAATATTGCTAACTTAGCCTAGGTCTACACTATGCTAGATAGGCTGGCTTAAGGTAAACCATCCAGCTATGCAAAATGCATATCTGGATTTGACTTACCTTAAGGCAGTGGTCCCCAACACGGTGCCCGCGGGCACCATGGTGCCTGCCGGGGCATTTATGTGCACCCGCCGAACAATCTGGGCCGGCCCCACCCCCGGAAGCGTGAGCCATCGCAGAGTCTACAGTACAGGAGGCTGTTGGGAGCACACAATAACAGAAAGGGATGCCCTCAAAGTTTGATTTGGGGGTTTACACTAGACCTGCTAAATCGAAAGCTAGAAGATCAACCTCCAGAGGGTCAATCTTCTCCCTAGTGTAGACATGCCCTTGGAGAGGGTTTAGAGAAGAGCCATAAGAATGAATAAAAGATTACTTAACCTATTTCCAATGATAAACTCAAGGGTTATGTCTACACTGCAGGTTTTTGCAGCAGAAAATATGCTAATGAGGGACTCATTAGCATGAGTCACGATGTCATTAGCATATTTTCTGCTGATTCTTTTTGCACAAGGGGTTTTTGCGCAAAAAGAAGCAGTGTAGCTGCTTCTGTTTTGCGCAAAAAAAAATTGTGTGCAAGATACTTATGCCTCTCCAGGAGAGGCTACACTGCTTCTTTTTGCGCAAAAACCCCTTGCGCAAAAAGAATCAGCAGAAAATATGCTAATGACATCACGACTCATGCTAATGAATCTCTCATTAGCATATTTTCTGCCACAAAAACTTTCAATGTAGACATAGCCAAGGAGTCTAATTTAATTTGTTTCACAGACAGATGACTAAAGGATGACTTAATTGCAGTCTACAGGTACCTGCATAGGGAGCAAATATTTAATAGTGGGTTCTTCAGGTCTGGAGAGAAAAATATAACATTATCCAACAGCTGGAAGCTGAAGCTAGACATATAGGCTACGTCTACATTGGCACCCTTTTGCGGAAAAGGGATGCTAATGAGACACTTTGGAATTGCAAATTGCTGGGATTTAAATATCCCAGCGGCATTTGCATGAACATAACTGCCGCTTTTTTCGGCTCGGGGTTTTGCGGAGAAAGCGCCAGTCTAGAACGATCTTGCGGAAAATAACCCTTTTCCGGAAGATCTCTTATTCCTACTTGGAAAGTATTCCTACTTGAATAAGAGATCTTCCGAAAAGGGTTTATTTTCCGCAAGATCGTTTCAGACTGGCGCTTTCTCCGCAAAACCCCGAGCCGAAAAAGCAGCAGTTATGTTCATAGAAATGCCGCGGGGGATATTTAAATCCCCCGCGGATTTGCAATTCCGAAGTGTCTCATTAGCATCCCTTTTCCGCAAAAGGGTGCCAATGTAGATGTAGCCATACAGAATGGAAATAAAGCATACATTTTCAACAATGAAGGAGGTAATCATTGGACTGTTCTACTTAGGGATTTGCTAAAGTCTCCATCACTGACAACTTTCAAATCAAGATTGGCTGTTTTTCTCTGTTTTTCCCTTAAGGGTTATTTTGAGGAAAGGGTTTTATCTCGAAATAACCGTTTTCTCTCTCGAAATAGCGCTATTGAGAAATAGCGCCATAACGCAAGTATGCAAATGAAGCATGGGATATTTAAATCCCCGCTTCATTTGCAGTTTTGGGTGTCTGCATTTGCATTCCTCTTGAGAGAGAGGAATGAAGTGTAGACATACCCTATTGCTCCAGTTAAAGAACTAGGAATGTCTACACTAGAGGATAAAGTCAAATTAAGGTACACAACTTCAGCTATGTTAATTGTGTAGCTGAAGTCAAAGTAGCTTAACTTGGCTTATGGTGTTGTCTATACTGCAGGAAGTCAAAGGGAGAACACTCTTCTTTCAACTTTCCTTACTCCTCGTGGAAGCAGAACTACTGGCATCGACCAGAGTGCCCCTCTCAATTTGAATTAACGTAGCTTCACTAGACCCGTTAATTCGAATCCTGGAAGATTGACAGTGGCAGTTTTTACGTAAAAAGATCAGTTTAAAACTATTCTGGGGAAGTTCTATGGTCTGTGTTATGCGGGAAGTCAGACTAGGTGATCACAATAATCTCTTCTGGCCTTGGAATCTATGAATCTGGGAACAGTCATGCAAGTAGGGCAACTGATGCAAAAATGTCAATATTTCTGCTGCTCCAGATGGTATGTGGTATTTCAGTATTTACACTGATAAATCATATTTCAGTCCCATATGTATGATATAGTGTCATCTTTTCATTATAAATTTGCTCCATGAAACACCAATATTGAAAGCGGACACAGATATAATTTTCCTTTGAGGATGCTTTGGTTGTTAAAAGATTATATTTCAGGTTTGTAACTTTGAAAGCCCTGAACTCAATTTTATGTCAACCTAGAACTTTCCTTTCAGAAAGCTTAGAAGCTATGGCA
Organism: Rafetus swinhoei; assembly: GCA_019425775.1. Taxonomy (NCBI): domain Eukaryota; kingdom Metazoa; phylum Chordata; order Testudines; family Trionychidae; genus Rafetus; species Rafetus swinhoei. The sequence goes on from CM033446.1 coordinate 110,024,123, forward strand.
GGAATAAGGGAGATGTAACTGGACTCCCCCCTTTACATAGATTTCTATAGAAACTTCTTGTCGTTGACAGACCAGGTCCTGGTTTTCAATGTTTTGTTAAAATACCAAGGTCAAACCATGATTAAAGTTTAATCGTCACTGTTTTTGAACCACAGGGACTTTATTGTTAAATAAAGAAAAGAAAAGCGTGAAGTATTGGCTAGCATATATTTATGAGTATTTAATACCTTCAGATCTAACATAATAATGACAGTTCCTGTTTGGCAAAGTTATGCATGATAAATACATTACTGGTCCAGTCCCTGTTCAGATTGCTGACTTGTTACAAATATTTCTATATCTGAGCATATTTGAAAGTTAAACCTGGAAGTATTTGAAATATTAAGCATGCATAATCAAGGTTTAATGCATCAGGAGTTTGTGGTGAAGGCATTTTTTTCTTCTCCAAATCCTGCTGTAATACTGTTAAATAATTCTTGTACTAGGTGTTTTCTGTTTGGCTTCATAGAATGGATGGATAAAGTAATCAACATACTGTAAAGCCTCCTGACACATTTGATTCACAGATACATTTCATTATCTTTCCCCAACAGGTAGGTCACTTTTACATCTCTCTTTTCACAAAATAACGGTACATTCAGAATTAGTTTTTGAATCAGGAAAAACAAAATGTTAAATTGAATAATTAGCTCTGCCTTCACAAATAGGTGTCTCAGTGAGAAACAAATAGGCTAAGTCTGTTCTCTTCTGAAGAACTAATTAAAAGTTAAATTAAACATACTGTAATCAAAGAAAGAACATGTCAGTCTCTTCGAGGACTAAGTCGTTTGTTGGCCTGTTTAGATTATTATTTTTTATTTGGGGGAATTGGGGGGTTTTGTTTGTTTGTTTGTGAGGGTTTTTTCTATTCTAGTTTTTAAATAGCTTCTGTTTTTAAACATAGAAAATGTGACCTATTTTGCTAGCTGAAAAAATAGGCAGGATTCTTAACAGGTGTAAATCAGCATAGCTTCTTTAAAATCAACAGAGAAATGTTAATTTATGTCAGCTGAGGATCTAGCCCAACCTGTGTGTAATCTAGCCAGGGAACCTTCATGGTTTTACAAATTATGCAATCTTGTATCTAATGTCTTTCATGATTAACAGAGTTGTCTCATATTGTAAATGTTGCTGTTTTTCTTGTCTAAGAATATATTGGCTGAAGTCATCATTTGGAAAAAAAAAACCCCAATATCTTGATATAAAAGAATTCTTTTTATTTCCTTCATGACTATTGAAGAATCCAGCAGTAATACGGTGCTTGGAAACCACACACTCCAAATGATATTACTATGCAGAGGTGGGAAATGAACATCCAGTTACTCAAAATCAACACTGTCCAGGCAGAAAACTTGCATCTCACAAAATAAATTACTTGTAAAACTAAATGTCTAGATGAAATATTAAAGTTTAAAACTGTTCTGTGTTACCCATTTTAAATACAGTCACCCAACTTCTGCTGCTACTTCTCCAACCGTATCTGAAAGTGAACAGGCACGCTGCATCAATCAGAAGAAGACTGCAGTGAGAAAAAATAATCTCCCATCAAAGCAAAACACATAAATACATAAATAAGGACAGTGTTATATAAAATATCAGCAGTACTGGAAAGTATGTAAACGAGTAGTTAAAAACTTCAAGGTATTTTTCTCTTCTCTGTCGCCAACCTGTGCTGGGTTTTATTTGGTAATTTCAGAGTCTGGTTCCTTAGGCAAATATTTATGAACTTGTCTTTAACCAAAATCCCATACAGAGCTGCACCAGAGAGTTACTTCCACCTCAAATTGCAGTAACTCTCGGGGATCAGCAAATTGTTTGGATAGCCACGGAGGGGGAATTAAAAATCTTGTTGAATCAGGATTAACAACCCGCAGGAGGAGGAGGAGGAAAGGAGCTCATTTCCATAAGCTCTTCATCTCCCAGGCTGCTTCTCAACTCTCCGTGGCCTCTGGGCATGTGTGATTCAACACCCCCACACACACCAAACAAACATTACTGGTGATTGCAAGGAATGTATCCTTGCTAAATCTGCTGGGATGGGGGCACAGTCAGCATCAGAATCAACTTCAGCCTCATGTGCTTCCAAGCATGGAAGGGGGCAACTAATATTCATACTGTATCTGCACTGGGCTCTCTATCTGCACTTATCCTGGTCTCTGCAAGCTCTCTCATCAATAATGCACAAACTTTGCAACTCCTAGAACTTTGCTGGCGAGTGAGTTAAGCACATATAATTTTCATATTCATTGACATTATTATTTAAATACAAAAAAATTCACACCCATAATATCTGCTTTTGTTTGTGTCTTTCATGTTCAATGGTTGAATTAAGCTGGTTGGGTTCAAGACATTCTAAGGTGGCCCTGTAGCTTCCAAGGGAAGACAGATTACAGGTGCATTAACTCTGCTGTAGAGTCCTTTTGGATTGTGAAATGCCAGCCCACAGCTACAGAGGGTTCCATAGTAGCTACAGACATAATATATCCCCAGTAGTATGGCTGCAATAGAGCTGCATTGCCTGGGGCACCAGCATCAAGATAGAGATACAGGGTCCAGACGATCCTCAAGAACCTGATTTTCTAAGAACAAACTACATAGTTCCCTGCTGTGGGGAAAACCATACAACCCACTGTCAACTGCAGCACTTGGAAGAAACACTTCGTTGGGAAGCTCATCATGACTCTATCACTTCCTTAAGCCCCGGTCAACACTAAACAGTTATTTCAAAATAACTCCCCTTACTTTGAAATAACAAGCAGAGTGTCCACACTACCAAGCCCATTATTTCGAAATAAGGGGCTAGTTATCATATATATAGTAGCCCAATGTCTGAGAGTCTGTAACGCTGAAATGCTGGCTGTTCCCCTCTGGGCGGCGCTGTTGCCTGAAATGCTGGCTGTTCCCTCTGGGCGGCCCGTGCTGCATGGGGAGTGCGGGGCTCAACAGCTGCTTGCACCTCTTGCTCCCCCGTGGCGGCCCGGCTGAGCGGCGCAGAAGTCAGCCGAGTGCCACGGCAGGAGGGGAAGGGGGGCGGGGCGGTGATGTATATGGTCAGGGGGTGGGGCCTGGCCGTGTACATCACCACCCCGCCCCCCTTCACCTCCCACCGTGGCGCTTGGGTGACTTCTGCGCCGCTCAGCCGGCCCGCCACAGAGGAGCCCAAACAGCCACTTGCTCCCCCGCGGCGGCCCGGCTGAGCACTGCAGAAGTCACCCGAGCACCACGGCAGAGAGGAAGGGGGGTGGGGCGGTGACATACACGGCCGGGGCGGGGCCTGGCCATGTACGTCACCACCCTGCCCCCCTTTACACCTCTCTTTGCCTCCTGCCGTGGCACTCGGCTGACTTCTGCGCCTCTCAGCCGGGCCACCGTGGGGGAGCCCAAACGGCCGCTTGTGCCGCTTGCTCCCCCGTGGCGGCCCAGCTGAGTGGCGCAGAAGTCAGCCAAGCCCCACGGCAGGAGGCAAAGGGGGGCGGGGCAGTGTCGTGCAGCGTGACAGCGGCTTCAGGCCCCGCCCCCTGGATGTGAACGTCACCGCCCCTCCCCCCTTCACCTCCCGCAGTGGGGCTCGGCTGACTTCTGCACCGCTCAGCCAGGCTGCCACGTGGGAGCAAGTGGCGCAAGCAACCGTTTGGGCTCCGTGCTCCCCATGCAGCACGGGGAGCGCGGTGCCCAAACGGACATTTGGGCTCCGTTGTCCCTCGAGTGAGAGGCAGGAGGGGGGGGAGGAGAATAGAAAGTGAGAGACAGCAAGAGAGGCAGGAGGCGGAGGAGAGCTGAGAGAGGGGGAAGCAGTAGGAGGAGGAGAGAGAGAGAGAGAGACCAGAGGCTCAGGAGAGAAGACTGACGTGGAGGAGAGACCTGAAAATCCCGTCTTATGACAGGCTAATAGGCTAGTTTCAAAATAACAACTCCTGCTTTCCACAAGAAATAACGCTTATTTCAAAATAGTTATTTTGAAATAGCAGTAGTGTGGACGCTCCATTGCTGCTATTTTGAAATAAGTACTCCCCAGAGTCATTCAAAGTAATTACTCCCCAGTGCTTCCTGGGGCTCTAAGTTGAGGTAGCACATCCACATTAAGGGAGCCTGCATTGGACTAGTTTCAAGGTTTTCCTGTACTATGGACACGCTCTTTCAAATTAGTTATTTTGGAAGTTATTATTTCTAAATAAGTTATTTCAAAATAATTTCCTAGTTAATAATTTACTGCAGAAGGGATAAACCAATGTGAGTCTTAAATTAACTCGTGACAAACCAATCAACAACCCACATGCAAGTGCCGTGAGTATTTGTTCCCAGTTTTGTTATTCTCACCTTGGATTCTATACCTTATCTCATTGAGTAACATCCTAGTGTGGAAGTAGTCCTATTCATTTTAGAAGGACTGTTCACTAAGTAGCATAAGAAAGCCTGGCAGAATCAGATCTAAGTGAATAGGATGGAAGATAGCATTATATTGTACAATTTCATGTTTCTGGTAATTGTATTTATGATCTTTGGGGAATCAGAACCACAACGTCTATCTGTATTAATTGTGGTTATGCAGCAAAGAGATGTCCCAAACAGTACTTCCCATGATGACTACATCTGTTATAAGATCTTTTGTTGGATAGGTTATAAATGGAATCAGACGTAGAAATCAATGTTTGAACTGCTCAAGGAAACAAAAATGCAAAACACAGCTGTGGATGTCTCATTTGAGACTTTGGCTAAAAGTTAACCAGCTTGAGATCATTTCTCTTGGTAGGCCGGCAATTATCCACTAGCGCTCTAGCACACCTCCAAAATGTGTGTGAAAATCTAGCCCATTTTCAGTTAGGTGCATTTGTTGCTAACATGTAATTTTCTTGCAATTTTTGACTGAAATTTTGTGTGTGTTGTAAATTATGGCTGATCATATCAGTCATTTGGGCCTCAAGAGTGCCAACATTTACACGCATGTTTTATTTTGAGCACTTGCACAGTCTATTGTGTGTTCCTCCTCCACCCTCCTCCCTAAGTAGAGCACCTTGCAGGTGCACATCTTGGAGATTTTAAGCTACTTTTGTACCCTCAGATCCTAGGCTACTCTAAAAAGAGGAGAGGCTCTCAGTGGGCTTATGAATCTTTTAGATGTCATCTGCATTGGTGGGAGAGGGTTATTCCTGAGCCAAATCTCGGCTTTTTATGCCAATCTAGCCCTTTTGCCAGTCATAAAGAAGATGAAGCTGGGATAATGATCTTATTGCTTGTGCTTATTGTACCTTCCCCCCAGACCCATCTCCGGGGTATAGACACACACCCCGGAGTCACCAGAATTCACAGGACAGATTGCACATATACTCTCACCATAGATGACCCATGGGCTGGGAGTTTGAGATCCACAATCTAACCCATCGTGTCTTCTAACAGTGGACAATGTCAAATGCTTCCGAGGGAGTGAACAGAACAGAACAGCTATCAAGTGATCCATCATCTGTCATCCATTCCCACAACCAATGCATTTCAGTCTATGAACCCAAATGTCAGTCACCAACCTTTATTACCTTCCCAGCATTAGTGCCATGATACCAAGGTGACTGGTTCTCTCTATATATTATCTAAAATTGATAGATTAATAGGCGTGTAATATGTTATAGTCATAGCACCAGACTTTTAGGACATTTTTTGCAGCTGTTTTCTTTATTCTCTTTAGAAACTGTGCAGTGGCATATTATATTAATACAAACTAGTGCTGATACTCGGAGGCCATGCCTATTGTGTCAGGATTTTAAATATTACCACAATCAGCAAGTAAGAAATAAGATATGACAAGGAGTGTGATACTGTAACATAACAATATACCCCGAGGGACACCTATGAGGGAGGAGGTGAAACCGAGTGTATTCAACTGCCCAAGGTGTGATTTTTATCTCAAACTATAATGTAATAAGATGTGATAATAAAAAGGCACAGGACTGAAACAAACCAGGTTTTTTTTTTAAATGTCAACATGTTTATGCTGTATGCTGTAAAAAACATTATGCAGTTTCTTGCCTCCTAAACAGAATAGTTTTAAACTTATATATAAATGTCAAATTATAGCCACTATCTTAAGAAATCCATTAGCAGTTGATTATATTTTCCACTTCTGGGTTGTGATCCAACATTCTTTTAGCACCAAAATCTGCCTTGTCGATGGCCAAGACGGCAGGACTGTGTCTGATTTTGTTTTGTTTTGTTTAAAACATGAAGTATTTAGAAATGTTTTAAAGAACAAATACAGCTACACATTCTTATGACTCCTTGCCTCAGATATGGTCATAGACTAATTGTTAACTACCCCCAAACCTCCCTTCAAAAAAACCCCATAATGAAACAATAATAAAACTATATTTACTAGATGCTAAAGTCAAAAGACTGTCACTTCGGTACACGGGTGTACAATGCCGAGTACAATGACCCCTAAAATAGAGTCTCCTTTGTGCCACTACCATAGAAACAATATATGCAACATAATATGATGAAAAACACAACAGATATTTAATTAATAAAATAAATACCACCCACCATGGCCCTAATTCTGAAGGAGCTGAGCACCTTCTTTTCCCAATTATTTTAATTTAACTTCATAGGAGATGTCTGAACACTTGATGACCAGGCCATTAAAATCAAATCTTCTTTCTATAACAGTCTTTCCAATAAACCTTGCAGCACTGCTTATTTTCATATATTAATCCTCAATACAACCCATTCATGTCTTATAAAATATGCTTGCATGATATCAGTATTGTCACAAATGGCTCTAAAGAACATGCTCAGATCTCATGTCCACTTTTGGTGTAGACTGGAAACTCTTCTTTCTATTTTATGAATAGAACAACCAGGCAAGCCCTGATCCTTGTTTTCTCTGAAACATGCCATAAGTGCCTCCTAGGTCATATAGACAGGATAACGAGTTGTAACAATTTTGGCAAATGCAGTCCAATTAGCACCAAATGAAAAAACTGAAGCAAGAGGACAGAAGGATGTGGAAACAAACAAATGCTAAATGCCATGCTAGGATTTTTGCATTATTTATTTAACCATTCGCATCCCACTGAGATGACGCATCTCAGTTCTAAAGCCATTCTATTATTGCCATCAGCTGTGCTTGAGCCAGGTTCTTAGCACATGCTTAACTTTAAGCAGGTGAATAGTTCCACAGTGAGACTACTCACACACTTAAAGTTAGGCTTAGATATGTTGCTGAACTGGAGCTATCTTTAAACTACACGTTAAATCCTTCTTGTTTATTTTAGTGTGTGATAGCCTTCTCAATACAAGTCATTCTTCTATCAAACCTTTTTTGTGGCTAGCATGTAAAAACCTTAATTTACATCCTTGCTCCTTATTTCAGCTTGTTTTGTTTTCCTTGTCTCTCTTCCACACTGAATTGCCTGTCTTCATGTCTTGTCTGTGTAAGATTCACTGAACCTGAAGCTCTGTAAGGCATTATTTCACTGTTTTCCTTCCCTTCATAAGGCATTCCATTATCAGGACTCATAAGTTAAGGAAAACTGGCTTTGGTCAGTGCTTAGATGGGAGATCTTTACTAGAAAAAAAGAGTGAGAAGTGTTTGTGATTAAATGGTACTATCCCTTCTCCGTCAATATTAAACTCATGCTCCAACATGGTATTCAGAGGCAACTGTGCTCTTGGAGGTGCTGTGTTTTTGATGAAACATAACACCAACTTTCTGACTATTTGACTTCATTAAAGAGTAGGCCACACAGCAACATTCACAATAGAAAGACTATTCTCCCCTGTGTTCTGTCTTCCGGTTTGAATAATTATATTCTGTGTATCTACATTTCCTTTGTAATTTCTACTGGATACAGTCATTTCTTGCTTCCCAACTTCAATTTTTGTAGCACAATGCACTGGGAAAAAATTGTCATACTCCTCTTCAGTGTTAGGTGCATGGGAGTTAAGATACTACAGTGGTAAGAATTGTAACATTATATATAAATAAATTAATGCATTTCAGTCGTGGGTGAAGTGATTCATATATACATATGGGACACTTCAGGATGAGAGGCAGTTTATAAACATAAGACAATGATGCTATCATGCTTTGTATGAAGGATGCTGTATAAGATATTAATGTATTTCATTAAAATGACTCTTAATGTCAATACATAGTGTGACTGCTCCATGATTTCTTACTTTAGTAGGTGCTTTACTAGAAGTTATAACTTTACATTATTCAACCACAATATTCTCTGTAGTAAATGTATTGTCTCTGTTATCAACTTACTTATGCCCCATGAAAAACCATTGCTATGGTGATGAGTATTTTATGGTACAGTATTCACTTAATTATAAAACTGTTCGTGAACAGATGAACTAATGTTGCTTTCAACTGCAGAATTCATTTTTGAAATTAAAATATATGCAAATAATTGTGCCATAACCCATTCTCAACAGACAGTATCTCAGATTGATAATCATTTTTGTGTGTTAAAAATGTTAGAGGTAAATGCAAAAGTTATTGCAGTTGATATTTAAGAAAGCTTGTTTTTATAACTTGAAGGTAACATATACCTTTGTTATATGTGTGGTGATAAGATGCAAAAGTTACAATAGAAATAAAATGTTTTCTATTTCTAGACTGAGTGCGAGATCATGCAGAAGAAAAATGTAAGATCTTGCTTTATTAAGCATTTATTTGTAAATAGCATCATCCTAGGAAAAATGGCATTTTGTTCTCTGACTTTATTACCACTTCCACAGAGTTCAGTGTTTTTCTTCAAATCATTATTATTATTATACTCAGTCTGAGCATTTGACACCTGCTGTTTCAAAACTTGATCACAAATGTTTCTGCATATATATCAGTACAGATAAGAAGGAAAAAATACTGACAATAATAATGTAAGGAGAGTATTTTAAAAAATGCTATTCCCAGTAAGCAAAATCAGCCAAAACAGAGGGAGCTGGAAAGAACATGGTGTGTGCATTCAAATTAGCAACAAGAAAATTATATTTGTTAAAAAGAGAAAAAAATCCTGCTACCAGAGGAAGTAAGACTGGTTGAATCACCTCAACTAACTCTCTAAAGCAATGAGACTAAAATGAAGAAGACTAATGGTAAAATGGTAAAACAATTCAGAAATTCTTGACTGAAAAAGAGTGGGACATCATTATATAATATGAGTAACAATAAGATGGGTAATGTTGAAGCTTAATTTTTATTCATTATTTCAATGGGAAAAAAAGAAAAGGTATCAGATAACTGTTTAATATCTACTGGGTTATTATCATCACAGCTTTGTATTTCAAGTAATCTGAAAGCTCTTCTCTCTCTTGCCTATTCCTCTTAATTTGTCTCTCTTTTTTCCTTTTTATTTATAACTGGATAATAGAATATTGGAAATGTATTATTAACTCTGTAAAGCATTTTGAGACACATGCTTTATGGAAGATGCCATGATATATAAAACAAAGCAGAAAAGTGCCTGTTCTAATCACTAATTAAAATAGATATTGTGATCTTTTTTAGAGTCTGTGTTTCTTAAACATGAGAGTCTATGTTTCCTTAAAAGTTAACCACAGATTCAATTCAGCATGTCATGTATGCACAAGTTAACTTCAAATATGCTCCCAAGTCTGTCCCTACTCAGTGAAATACTTAAGCACATCTTTAAATAGGCAGCATGCTGAATCACTGCCACAGGTCCCACGACTATGGGTCCAGACTTGTTAGTTACTGAGGAGGGCTCTCAACACGCACTGGATTTCAGCATTTTTATACTGAGACTGGAGGTGCAATAATGAATGATGTGGTAACTTACACTAAGAGGTTTAGCTAAAGTCCTGAAAATTGATGGTTAGTCACTGAGCCTCGGGTAAGACATCTGTCTGCTCTGACTAGAGGCAGGAGAAAATTAATCTCTTGAATTTGCCAAATTTTGGGGAAGAGGAAGAGTAAATTTTGTGGTGCCTGGATCTGTTAAGTATCCCAGTGGTTGATCCATTTCCATAACCAGTCCCCAATTTCTATTAGCTATCACAGGTTAAGGAAAGGTGGCTTACTGCAGGTGAGTGTTGGTAGAATGAGGCAAGATTTAGTGCCTGCTTATGCATAATTTTGCTTTGTGGAGAACAGTTGCCTTCTTGTTTCCATGTGTATGTATGCAATATGAATGCTGGTGTTTGCATTTGATTTGATCCTTCTAATATGGGAAAAATTGAGAAAGTATTACTTAAGAGGAGAAAGGGAAGTTATGTTAGTAAAAAATTGATACAAGGGAGCAGAGGAAATTTGAAAAGGTACCAAAAAGAAATTTGTCATCCTCAGCCCATTATTCAAAAAGAGGGGATGCCCTGAATGCCATGTGGCGTCTCCCTTCTATACTTGCAGCTCTTGAGAGTATGTTTTGTCTCAAATGTTTTAATGTAATTATATTATATTTTAAATGCATTATTTTTTAAAACCTCCCAGTAAAATCAATATTCTTTTTAAAGGTTTCTTGTAAAAGAAAAAACCCTATTGAAATTTCAAGGCATTCAAATGATAAGTTGTGGCTTATACCCCTTGCATTTTAAATCATGGCTGCGGTTTTGATTTAAAACTGCTCAAATGTGTTCTTTAAAAAAAAATCCTCAAAGAATTCTATGGATCTTCAAACACCCTGAGCAGCAGGTGATATTAAAATATAAAAATTTGTTTTCCCACTAGTATAGTCCTGAAAAATGAATAGAGGTCATGAGAAAATGCAAAATATCATCTTGAAACACTCAGTAGGAACTTAACCTGCTGGTTTACTAATGCCAGGGTTTCCTATAGGTGCACACTGCAAGCTTGAAAGATATTTGCATCCAACTTTGTTCAAGTGAAGATCACAGAAATATACGGTTGTAAAAAGCCTGCAATTACTGATAAATATCCTTACAGATTTGCAGCATCTTATCAGATAAATAAGCTAGCATGCTGAAATCTTATCTTTTTATCAGGTTGTTGGTGAAGACTACAGAGTTGCTTCTACTTCTAAAACATGGGGGGGGGGACACTCTAAATAACAAACATTAAATATTCCAATACTATTGATTTCAGCAGGAATTGAGAGCACTCAGCCCTGAGCAGGAGGCTCTTGGAATGCCGGAAGATGGGGCCCTTATGAAAAAGGAAATTTCTTATTGATTGCTCTTAATTATAAATACCACCATTTCTGGGGATGTAGCAAAGAATATCAAGTACTGTATGTCAAATTCAAGGCCCCATTCTCATAAACACCTATGCATGTAAGCAAATTTATGTAAGTGAGTACCTTCTTGAATTCAGTGGTGCTAGCTGCGTGAATAAAGCTGCTTTCATATGTAGGATTTTGTAGGGATGGAACTTTAATGGAAAGATTTCCCCCAAACCTTTTTTTCCCTGACCCAGACACTTTCAGGCATGTGAACTGAATACTGGATGTGCACATATATTCCCTTACAAGCACACTTGCAAATGTTCCTACCCCGTGCCTTGCTAAGTCATTTTCACTTTATTTCCTTTTAGTAGCATGAACTTTTCAGTATGCCCAGCACCTGTCCCTTTAATATAGCACACAGGGTTCTTTGCTCCATACTGTACATTATCCTCATTAACACATATCAGTCAAAAGCACTGTTAATTAAACTGGCAAGATGATTACACACGCCTCCATGTGCCCCCTCAGAGCATCCGCTTGCCAAGATTTTTTCCTCGCTCATCTAAAGTGGGTGGAGAAGGCCCTGAGTAAAGCAGGATCTAATGTTTAAAAAATATCCAAGCACATTGTTTTCTTTGAGCAAAATGCCCTACACTTCATTACCACTGCCCCAAATAAATAAATGCAACACTGACACCAATCTGTAAAACTAACACATGCATATTTGATCTGTACAAACACTGCATATGATATGACATTTCCTTTCAAAACGCCCTTACAGATACAAAATTGAAATTAGAATGCACTATCCTTGGACTAATGAGTGTGTCATAAATAATTGATTAAAACTGGGCATAACCTTGTGGGATTTTGCTTTTCAAAAATTTCATGGCAAAAACCTCAGACCTTGTCCAAATTTTCTGCTCAATTTCATTTCACCGTAAAACTTAGACTGGAAACTTCAAGGATGTCCATCCAACTTTTTTTTATCATTTTTCAGCAGTTACAATTATTTCTGCAACAGTTGCAGGAAACCTTTAATGAATCTCAACATTTCAATGGGCTTTGGATCCCTAAAAAATATATTGGGAAAGCAGAGCTGAATGTTGGGGTAATGAATATTTCAGAATTAGAGGATAAATAAAGGCACGCAGTGGGAGCCCGGAAGTAATGATTGATTATTTTTCTAGTACACGCACAATAGTCTCATCACTACAAAAAAAAAATCCAACAAGCTTACTAGCAGAGTGCAATTGTAGAGAGTGACAAGAAAATACTGACTTCTGAGAAAACTAATTAATTTAACTTGGATGTGAAATTTTTGTAAAAACCTATTTGTTTAATTCACTGAGAACATGCATGGTTACCATATATGGGAAACTGGGCCAGTAATTCAACTGATGGGCAATAGTTATATGCTCAGATAAAAGAGACATCGTTGAACACTGAACAATGTATTAGTAAACCCCTCAAAATTAGTCCTATATGGGAAAATATTTTTGCAGTTTAGCAAGAATTCATTATTTTGAAAATGTTCCCATCCTAAATCAGGATGAAAAAAAATTAAAAAATCTCTAACTTTTTTACCTGATAAGCTGAAATTTTGGGAAAATTGAAATGAAACAATGTGATTGATCCTGTAATTTTGAAAGAATTCATTTCAGTTTACATTTTTAAAGGATTTTTTGTTTGGGAGAGTGTTTCTGTTTATTATAAATTAAAGAAAATCACTTCAATTCAAAAACATTACAATGAAACATTTTAAAGATTTCACAACTTTTGTTCTAATAGGGAGATTTGTTGAAATCCATCCTTTCATTTCAATGAGGCAACATTTTCTGATGATGATTTTGTTGTTGTTGTTGTTGGCGAATTCCCAACAAGCTGCTCTACAGAGAATATTTTAAAAAGCTACACGTTGATTGGAGATAATCGCTCTCGTCTCATTACAAAATTACAGCAGATTTGATGTCTTTGCCTTCTGCCAAAATGATTCCTCCCATACTGAAATTGGCTAAGAAAACCATCTAACACTAAAACTTCAACTTGTTTCCAAAATTGGGCCTTTTTGCAGGGGGAAGGATTAAGCTTCAGACAAGTTCAGTTCAAGGAATATCAGCCCTCATATTGAATCGGGTTGGGGAACCTTTCTTGGGCCGGGTGCCGCTGACCCACATTAAAATCAGTCACGGGATGCACACAAGTGAGAAACAAAAACAAAAACAAATCCCCAAGCCCTCATTGATGTGGCCCCTGACTAAGAAGGAGAAAGACACTCCCCACATTCCCCTCACACACTAAAGTTTGTGGTGGGGGCAGGCTAGTAGATTTTGTGTGCTCCAGCCCTGCAGTGGGGTAGGGCTGAAATGCCTGCGCAGGCTCCCCAATGCTCAGGGGAGCCCTGAGCCTTGGGAGCCGGATCCAGGCAAGCCAGGGACCATATCTGACCCCCAGGCCTGAAGTACCCTGCACTGAATGAACCAGATACCTCAACTCTAGTGTCAACATAGACTGCTAAGAGGGATTCTATAATCCTCATGTTGTACACATTGTTTCACAATATTTAACAAAAGCTCTGTCATTATTAGCAGCATTTATTATTTGTATTATTATAGCATTTGGGAGCCCCAGTCAGGGACCAGGACCCCACTGTGCTAGGTGCTGTACAGACACAGAACAAAAAAATAGTGCTTGGCCCAAGGGGATTACAATCTAAGTAGACAAGCGACAGCAGACTGACAGGGGACTACAAGGAAGCAGTGAGACAATATTGATCAGCATGATAGAGTTTGATCTCAGCAAATGAGCAGCCTAGTAATACTGGGCTAGATCCTCAGTTGATGTAAATGAGTGTACCTCCACTTATCTCAATTTATACCTGCTGATAATCTGGCCCATTGGCTTTTGTGTTTAATATTTGATATCCATATAATGCAGCATGAAAGCTTGACAGGTAATTTCCATTTTAAAGATCATTAAAAATCCAGTACATTTTATTTGAAATGTGGTTGAGACCTCAGTTTACATGCTAAGTTTTAAACAGTGGAATTTTGCCAGGTTGAAATAATCTGAGTGAGGAAAAAAACCCAGCATGTGTGTGCATGCACACACACACATACAAATATTAAAAGACATTATCATATGTGATGAAGATAATGAAAGCCTCTTGCAACATAGATTACAGTTTTGCATCAGTGCAAAATGTATCACTTGACTTTTGTACTGCTTTAAACCTATATGCCTGACTCAAAGGATCGACTGTAGCAGAGACACTTTCTCAAGGTGATCTTGGGTTATTTTTATAATGCAGGCAGAGGCCGCCAACCATTTCTTTCAGTTTTGTGCTTGAAGTGACTATCTTAATTGTTTCAATGTATTTGCAAGCAGTGAGCAAGACTAAAGCTGTCCTATGTACTAAAATCACTGCTGAGCCGGATTCTATCTCCTTTGCAAGCAAGCAATAGCAATTTTGACACTGAAATCAAGAGAAGCAGGCTATTGTCTAAGGCAGGAATAATCAACAGGTGGATGGCAGGCCAAATCTGGACCACTAAGAGCTTTTGGACAACCCACAAAATAATTAAGTTGTTTGTTTTAATTTTCTCTGGAGTCTGGACCTTGACAGTACCTTGACCAAAAAAATTGGATCTTGACAAAAAAATACTCAATTGCCCCTGGTCTAAGGGCCCAGTTCTGTAATTGCCTACATGCTAAGATGGTGCTGCACAGACAGTTGCAGACTCAAAGCCCATTTAAACATTTAAATTCTGAGAGAAGGATTTGACTCTTTTCACTAAATCAATCCCCTTTCCTTCCCATAACTCCTACATAGTCTGGGTGTTGGAGCTTCTATATTATAAATGTTATAAATTCTGTAAATCTATTGAATAATTAGAAAGCAGCAATATATAATGGTGAGAAAGTAACAAATGATATCATTAGTAATCTGCCTTTTTAAAGCATTTTGATTAAAAAGTGCTCTGTCAGAGTTCAGAAATAAATAAAGTAGTGGTGCAATTTGTGTTAGAGGTTTTTTTTTTTTTTTTTTTTTTAAAGGATAATAAATTAAATTCAAAAAACTTTTTCTTCAGAAGTATCTTTATGGACAGGAATAAAATCGTTCTTGGTACAGATGTTTTACCATTAGCCAAAGAAAGGGGCAACTCCTAGCCCCCCAGAAAAACAAAACAAAAAAACAGATTTTTTTTTCAAGTCAAGAAATATTAGGATGCAGAGGAAATTTTCAGCAATATCTGAAATAGAATGTACTCTCTAGGGATAAGAACAAGTAACCCAAGAGAATACTTAAAATTTTATTAGCAATGAACCAGAATTCAAACAGTTGAAGATTTTGTGAATATTTGATATCAAGACCCAAATCCAAATCCAAATGTCATGGGGAAAACCCTGCAAATCTGTGGATATCTACTTTATATCCACAGGTATCCAGATCCGTGGATGTGGAAATCCACAGCTCTTTTTTGTGAATGTGGATTCAAGTATACATTTTATATAATTAACCCTGAAAATTTGTGGATATCAATTTTATATCTATGGGTGTCTGCATCTATGGATGTGGATATCCGTGGCTCATTTTTGCAGATACAGATATAAAATTTTGTATCCGCACAAGGCTCAAGTCATGGTTATAACCTCCTAAATTCTAGAAGAGTTCAAAGTGTGGATGGGAACATGCATTTGACCTTTGCAGCTCAGAAACATTTCTACATTTTAGTAATTAGTACTTGGCACTGCATTACTACTTTTCTTAACTACTTAAGCTGGCAAGGCACTCAGAGAGTCCAATGGGCTGGGCTGCCATGAGCCACTACATCATAAATACACACTGTAGCCTCCCCTAGTTATTAGTTTTTCAGTGACATTTGTCAGATTCATTAACCTAGTAGTTGACATTTTTTCTTGACTAATTAGGGAAAGGAAAGTTCCAAGAGATGACAGGTCAGATTCTCCAGTATGATCCAACTTCTTTGCATGAGCCAGATAGCACAAAGAGTGTGGATTCTGTCTGAATATGGCAAATAGAGAATTCCACATGCAGAAAAACCATTGAAGAGTACTGTGGCACCTAACAAATTTATTGGGGCATAAGCTTTCATGGGCTGGGATCCACTTCAGTAGATACTCCTGTTGTCCAAATAAATTTGTTAGTCTTTAAGATGCCACAGTATTCCCCATTGCTTTTGCTGAAATGGACTAAAATGGCTACCACTCTGACACTTACAGGAAGGAACTCTCTGCTTGCATAAACCCTGACAAAGGTGCTCTGTCACGCCAATGTGTCAGGGATGCATCGGGGGCAAAATGGAGTTGGCAGGTGGCAGAACACAGTGGAAATTTGTGCAAAACCTTTTCTTCCAAACAAAAAATGCAGATTTAGGTTTACTGAAACAATCCACAAATTTGGTTCAATTCTAGAGAATTGTTTCTGTCAAGATAGAAAAAATGGAAGTGTCATAACTGTTCATTTTACTGTGTCTGAAACAAAACATTTCAACTTTTCATTTGGAAGATATTTCATTTTCGATTTTCCCTCAGTGTTATTTTAAAGATAATTGTATATGCTTAAAATCTCCCAAAACAACACGAATGTTTAATGACTTTTTCCAGTTTTCTGATGTTTTTAATTTTTGGTTCAGCTCCCAAGTTAGTTACTCATACAGTTCTAGGGGCAGCTGAGCTCTACTTTACCAACCCTCCATTGTGTAAGGTCTCCTAGACACCTTACACCAGGATCCATGTGTTACAGTACACCCTAACCTGCTTTTTCTGAGGTTAAGGCCAAGCCAGCACATATAGGCAGAACTGTCTCCTTGATAGATCCTTTCCACCACCATAAATGCAGGACCATTTGTGTGGACTTCAGACACAAAGCATGATTTAGGACAAAGCATATAAATAATAATAGCTACCTTTTATGTGGTGTTTTTCATCTTTAGGTCTCAAAGCACGCTGCAAAGGAGGTCACTATCATTATCGCAAGTTACAGATGGGGAAACTGAGGCACAGGGCATGACTTGACCTGGATCAACCAGCAGGCCAGTGCAAGAGCTGGGTGTTAAACCAGATCACCTAAAGTCCCAGCCATCGCTTTATCTTCTAGTCAACACTGCTGGAGCAAGCATTTGTCATTATCAGTGGGTAATAATTAGTTATTTCTATTGGGATTATTATTACTGTGGCGAATGTTTTGAATAATGTATTTTATACCATTGTGAAAGTGCCCAAAGGATCAAAAACCATAAAAATGGCTATGGAAACAAATGATACTATGTAGCATTAACCTGTATGATGTAATGGAAGAAATAGGTTTGATATAAACACAGATCACATTGAAAATGATTTGTAATTCTCTGAAGTGTACTGCCAGGGATACAAGTCTGATCAAGAACTGTTATTCTTCCTTTGAAACCTACTATAAATATATGTCTACATGGACACAGAAAGTCTTAATTTCTCTAAGTGACAACTGAGAAAATGCAAGCTGGAGAAGGAAATGTAGCAAGCCAACCCAATGGGAATTTTCCAATGAATTTCAAGGGAAAGCACGTTGGAATAGTAGCGATGGAAAACAGAGCAGAATGATGCAAAGGGACTTCAGGCACAGAGGCCATATCTGCCATCTGTTAGTTTTTCCATTTTTATAGGGCTTGAAAAAGGCACTCGCCCACTTACCAGGAGTGAGTGGGAAACATTCTCTGTTGAGCACAGGCAGCCGCAGCAAACTGAAGTTTACAGGAATGTGATCCGTTTTACTAGGAATGCTTAGAGGCAGCTGCTGTTGAGGAAGAAGAACAGTGGGTAAAATGGAGAAGAGCAGCAGAAGAGACACCCTCTTTTCTCCCCATTACTTCAGTACCATATCACTAGCATGAGCATGATTCTAATAAACCAATAGATGAGGTTCAGAAAGAAATTCTCCTCATTCCCTCCTTGGAAAGCATCTGGGCCTGGGCAGTGACAGAGACAGGACAAAAGGTTTGCTGCCCCATGGCTCTGATTTAGTTTGGCAGTCACCCTCTTTTGGAATATAGGAGCACAGAGCTTATGTGAATAGCGGTGATAAGGCTCTGAGCATGCCTATAGTGAATGACATGTTTCCAAAAGCCTGGGTCAACACAGACTGAGCTGAATCCTTTTGTCATTTATTTTAAAAATGCTATGCTTTTTCTTTTGGCCCAGTTGACTTATGAATGCTTATTAATTACTATAAACCCAAAGCTGAGACTAGGTGTGGCACTCCCATACTGAGTAAAAGAAAGTCTACAGCAAGATCGTATCACACTGATACTCTCTGCCAGGGAAGTCACTTCAGAACAATTTGGAGGAGAGCCAAAGTTGTGTCAGTACACAGAACATGTTATGCCATTTTATTATGTGAGGCACAGCCATGGAAATGGGGAGTAGAAGACATACAGACCCCATGAAAAGTCAGAGGGGGGCAATGCAAGATCTGCAGGGACATCTGCTTCCTTGCCCCATAGCAAATGAAGCCTCTGCTCTGTGCTTTACAATTATTCCCAATGCAATTCCAGAGATGGTTTGTGATTCTATGTCCAATCCGCTCAACCCTCAGATCTAACCTTAGATGTAGCAACCTCCAGCATTTCTTCTCTTTGCACTCCCTAGAAATGGGATGTTGTGACACACAGGACCCAGGTAAAGGTTTTGGGGGCAGTACATTCCCAACAGTGGCACCTCTTTCACTAGAAATCAGAGGGTGTTCAACTTTTACCACAGCTGCAGCACAATGTGAGGCTTTCCTACTTGCGCAAACCTTGTCATTATTCTATGGGGATAGGTCCAAGAGAAAGTCATATAATGACAAATGGAGTGATGATGAAGGTGGGGAACCAAAAGAAATAACAAAGGGTGACCAAAGAAATAGTGTTTATGGAGCTCGAAAAGCCAAAATGATCTGAGAAGAAAGAGAAGACTGCTACACTGCATCAGCGCTAACATCTTAGGTGGACACCAATCACACAATGACAGGGAAAGCCTCCTGGCAGAAACTATGTAAGCATTGATGCTTTGGCAAGGAAAAATAAAATAGAGCAACCATCAGTTAGGTTTATCACAGAAAAAAACACTGGCTGAGAGACCTGCATCGGAGCGGTAGGCTAAACGGGAACACCTTAAGTACTGTGAAACCCTAATCTTCTTTGGACTTTCCCTTAAGGGTCAATTGAGTAGATTAAAATTGGTGTGCGCCTTCGGCTTTTCTGACCTTTTCTGCAAGTCTTATATATTTTTGACTGCAAGTCTTATATATTTCTGAACCCACCAGATGCTAGCCATCAATGGATATAGCAGATGGCATAACTTCAGCACTTGCACTGGTCACTGGAATTGGAAGTGCTGGAAAATTCCCTAGAAAATCTATCCTTGCAAAAGACGTGCTGAATTTATGTAGATTACATCAAGAAATTCAAAAAAGCTTGTGAATTTTGATCTCAGCTAAATTCAAAAGCTGAACCATTTGAAGTTTTTCCTTCATCCCACTTTCCCAGGTCACACACCAAGGAAGAGATACTATAAATGTTGTAAAGCATCCAGATTATTTAGAAAATTAAAATAGTGGCTATTTCCTTGTAGCCCTTAAAAGCATAAGGGGTTTATTTACACACACATACACACACACACAAACACACGAATTAATAATGATGGGCTGTTCTATCATCACTTTGAATTAAATTCTACACCCCTATGAAATTTAAATGGCTCAACCACATCTGGTACATTGGCTGTGCACATTCATTTCTTATAAAACCTGCCAAAGCTAAATCTTATACAATTATCTGCTGCAAAGATAGAGGCACCTATAGTCACCGATTTTTTTCCAATGTATGCACACAGCCAATTTTACTGTAGAGTGACTAATATCTCTGGATCATTAAAATATTTTTCACTCAGTATATTCATAACTATAACTAAATTTGTGCATTAAATTACATTGGGTTGTTCCAGAAAGCAGCCTAGCAGTTTTCATGACAGACAGAAATAAAAAGCAATGAAATTATGCTGATTTTTAAACATAATTTTCCAGTAGTTTAAGAAGAATAAGTTTTTCATTTAAAAAAGCCAGCAGGATCAGCAGGCAACTAAGTTCTGTTTTAGTTGAAAATCAGTGGGAGGGAATATAAAGCCATATTTTTTCCCCCTAAACGGAACTGGAGCTGCAGCAAAGTTAACAAGTTGTAATCAGCCAAGATTTTTTTTAAAAATATGGCAAAGTGGTAGTTTTTAAAAATCCATATAACAACATATCAGTTGCAAATTTGCTTCTAGTATCTCCTCTTGCCGTACAAAGAAAAGCATATATTTAGGAAGGTAGAAAGAGGTGGCAGAGGAGAGGGGAAAGCACAAGCCCTTTATAAGTATAATTTAGTTTATTCATTTATATTTATAAAAATCGCTGTAGGCAACCATCTTGCACCAAGGCCATCCCAAAATTACATGTAAAGCACAATGTATCCCTCCTAGAAGATAAATAAATGTTCACCAGCTAAGTAAGAATAATGAAACAAAACCAAATTCCTCCAGTCCTCAGCTTGACCCTTCCTTACAGGATGGGGTGGAATGAGCTTTGCAATTTGTTATGAAGGGTAAAAAATAAGAACTATAGTGGACCAAATGAAGGAGAGAGCAAAGGATTAGCCATAAGGAATGTTCTTCCGGTATTTTTTTCTCATTTAAAAGACTTGATCCATAGTCCATTGAAATCAGTTGGCAACCTACCAGGAATTTCACTGGGATTTGGATCAGACCATCCACAGTTAAGAAGTTCCAGTCTGCAAGCTTCTGCTGATCTCAGCTGAGGCAGTATGACATGGAAAGTTTTCAGCAACGCAGGTCCTGGAGTACTTAGGACTTCAGAGGCTTCAGTGTTTTGAAGTCCATCCAGAAACATACTAGTGCATATCCCAGACCACTAGTGTAACATACTCTCAAGATGAAACATAATTTATTAAGCAGATATCTGGATTCTGCATTAGCCTCTGTTTCTGAATGGTCTTCAGGTTATAAGACCTGAAGACTTTCCCAAAGCCACAGAGGAAGTCACTGACAGAGTGCTAATACAAATTATGGAGTTCCTGACTCCTGTTCCTCTAGATTATTCACACTGCCTATCTAAACCACAAGAATAATTTGTACAGACCAGAGATATAAAAATCCACAAGCACAAAACTGGAAGCCTATTTAAATACATCTCTTTATATGCTGTTTTTGTTATTACTGTTCTGATTTTAATAATTTTAGTGCTGTTAATATAACAGATGTAGGGTTTTATGATAGCCAAGCTCTTTATGAAAATATGCTGGGCTACTAAAAAAATAAGACTAGGGAGGCCTGCTAGAAAAGAAAAGCAAGGCAGGAATAAAAAGGCAGAAGAACATAAGAATGGTCGTACTGGGTCAGACCAAATGTCCATCTAGCTCAGTATTCTGTCTTCCAACAGTGGCCAATGCCAGAGGCCCCAGAGGGAGTGAACAGAACAGGGAATCATCAAGCAATCCCTCTCCCATCACCCATTCCCATCCTCTGACAGAGGCTAGGGACACCATTCCTACCTATCCTGGCTAATAGCCAGGGCTTGACAAAGTATTGAATTTACTCGCCCGTGGTGAGTAGATTTCAGCCAGGTGCCCTGTTCATTTGCGGCACGCGCATGCGCACGGCGGGTCTTGCTCACGCGCAGTGCGGGGCTGGCGAGCGGCTTTCGCCGCCATTCGTCAAGCCCTGCTAATAGCCATTGATGAACCTAACATCCATGAATTTATCTAGTTCTTTCTTGAACCCTGTTAAAATCCTGGTCTTTACCACATCCTCTGGCAAGGAGTTCCACAGGCTGACCATGCACTGTGTGAAGCAAAACTTCCTTTTGTTTGTTTTAAACCTACTACCTATTAATTTAATTTGTTAACCCCCTAATTCTTATGTTATGGGAACAAGTACATACCTTTTCCTTATTCACTTTGTCCACACCAGTCATTATTTTATAGACCTCAGTCACAGACCCCCTTAGTCTCCTCTTTTCTAAGCTGAAATGGCCAACCAAGTCTTTTTAATCAATCTTCATATGGGACCCAAATGATTTTTGTTCCTTTTTTCTGAACATTTTTCCAGTGCCAATATATCTTTTTTGAGGTGAGGTGACCACATCTGTATGCAGTATTCAAGATGTGGGTGTATCATGGTTTTATATAGAGACAATAAGATATTCTCTGTCTTATTCTCTATCCCTTTTTTAATTATTCCTAACATTCTTTTTTGACTGCCGCTGCACACTGAGTGGATGTTTTCAGAAAACTATTCACAATTACTCCAAGATTTCTCTCTTGAGTAGTTGTAGCTAAATTAGTCCCCATCATATTGTATGTATAGTTTGGATTATGTTTTCCAGTGTGCATTACTTCACATTTATCAACATTAAATTTCATTTGCCATTTTATTGCCTAATCACTTCGTTTGGTGAGATCTTTTTGAAGCTCTTCACAGTCTGCTTTGGTCTTAACTGTCTTGAGCAGTTTCGTATCATCTGCAAATTTTGCCATCTCACTGTTTACCCCTTTCTCCAGATCATTTATAAATAGGTTGAATAGGATTGGTCCCAGTACAGACCCTTGGGGGACACCACTAGTTACCTCTTTCCATTCTAGTAATCTAAGTACACTATATCCACTGGATTCCCCTTGTCCACATGTTTGTGGCTTCCTTCACAATGAAATTAAAGAACCAGTTATCTCAAATATTCATAGTGGTATAAGATAGAGCAGTCTGACACTCCTTTTTTATATGAATTCTGGAAATCTTGTAATAGATATATTATTTACAAGGGTTATATAAAGCACTAGATATACTCGAACATAAACCCATTCATTCATAAACCAACCCCCTCCAGTTACAGCAAAAAAGTTAAAAGATCAATGACCTGTTTATAAGCCGACTCTGTATTAGCAGTTTACAAACTTCCAGTCTCAGCTCATCAGCATAAGCCTCTGGCACATCAGGACATTTTGTTTACCTGAAACATCTACAGGCTCCCAGAGTTTGGTTCACTGTTTCTAGCCTACAGAAGTGGAGGGAAGTAGCAGACAACATGTCCCTCAGCCCGTGCTGCTTCCCACAGATCCCATTGGCTTCTATTCACTGTTCCCAGCCAATGGGAGCCACGGAAAGCAGTGAGGGTTGAGGGACGTGCTGGCTGCAGGCCAGGTACATAAAACGTCCCATCATGCCAGCAGTTTGCTCTGCTGGGCTGGGAACTGAAGTTTGCCAACCCCTCCCCCATTAGAAAGAAAAATATGAAGCACAATGACCTGATCATAAGCCAACCCCTGCTCTTTAGAGCATTATTTTTTATCAAAAAAAATTGGCTTATGATTGAATATCTACAGTACTTTTATCTATTGCTTGAAGCAATTTTAACCCAAATGACAACAGGACTCGTGAGATACTGGGATTTTTAGCACTTGCACATACTTAGTTGATGTGTGGAAGCTCTGACAGCTCTAACACAGAACACTGAGCTGTTGCTGCATCAGGCTGGAAGACAAGTAATATGTTTTTAGAACATATTTAAAACTAGAAAAGAGCCTGCACTTGCTAAGTGTCATCACCACCATTATACTTCTGGTCAGATTTGCATCCAGATTCAAATGTAACAGTTTGGGCCTATCTTTAAAAACAAATTGGTCCATGCAAGAAGAACCAAATCTAAACATGGGGAAAGCTCTAAAGCAGGCTGAGATCTGCATGTGAATTTTCCATCTCAGGCCCATCACTATTTCAAATGAAGTTTAAAGAAAATACATGCTTTAAGTTGTGCTACTCCATTGGTTCATTTCAGGGTTACTGCATTTGCTTATGCAAGTGCTGAATTTGTCTTAAGACAAGAATTGCCACCTCTGTGGAAAGGAATATATTATTTTGAATCCATGATTTTGTTCATGTAAAAGGCAAGATTATCAAAGACAGTAAGTATCATTCTTATTAAAAGTAATTCTTGTTAAGAACTGGTCACAGAAAGGTCAAAAAGAGACAGATGGCCTCCAGGTTTGACACTTAATTGACCTGCAACTGTTCTATAGTCCAGGGAATAATTGCCATGTAAAAAAGCATTAAACTAGAGACACCGATTCCCTCACCCTGGCAATAGCATTTGACATCATTACATTATAAGTGTGTCCTGCTTGGCTGACCAAACCAAGCCTTGGGTCACTTCAATAATTAAAGAGATGAGTAAAATCAATAACCTCAAGCTGTAGCAGTTTCCAGCACAATCTAACTAGTTTAGCGTGGTAAAAAGACAGTAACAACCTTCTACGTATTAAGGCTGGATTAAATTGACTGGTGAAATTGTTCACTAGTTTGTTTTCAAACTCTTCCTAGTCAAGTTTTCATGAAATTTCAATAACTTATTGATTTTTTAATATGGGGTGTGAAATCCACTTATGCTTCGAAATTTCACAGACTTCCCATATTAGCTATCTTTGGCACTTTTGGATTTGTGGAGGAAAGACAGGGAGAGCCAGATCAAGTCACAAACAGTGTTTCATCCATACACACATTGATAATGGTACTACACCCACAGGCACTGGGAAGGCAAAGTAACTCAGGAACCATGCATTCTGCTTCCACATCTAAAAGAGAAATGGAAGACTGTGCACTTATACTCAAAATTGGAAGATATATAAATCTAACAGAAAACTTTAAAATAAGATTCACAGCACAAAAGCTCATCCATCCTATCAAAATCCAGAAGCTCTCCTTGCCACTCTCACTTCTTGGCATACGATAGGCTCAATCAATCGTGGACCCAGACACATCCATCAAAATCAATCGGCCCTATCAGACATTCCAACAAGTATATGTAGAAATGTACCTCTGAATTTTCCAGAGTCATCTTGATCATAGGATATAAAAATCTCTCATGACAGAACTTTGCTGAAAAAAATTCAAATTCTTATAAAATGTCACCAGTTTGCTGAAGGTTTCGGAATTTCAAAACAAGACACATTAAAATCAAGGGGAGGAAGGAAACAAACACAAAAACAACAACAACAACAACAAAAACCTTTGTCAATGTTTGGCCACATCTAATATTTACACATTGGGGAAAAATGAAATTCTATTTTAATACTCTCCACTCCAAAGTTACTCAGGTGGATAGCTAATAAAGGCTATACAGCTCATGTAAATTGGCTGAAAATCCAGAAAGAAATGAGATTCAGGCACCTTTTTTCACATCTGAAATGCAAAAGGCAATTCAGTGGACAGAACCGGGGCCAAAGTCACCAAGAAACATAGCAACCTGATAGTTTTTTGGTGATTTCCACATGCTATCCTGTTTTCAGGGTTCATGTTCAACCTGTCAAAGTTGTCATGACAGTAACCTTTTGCCATCAATTTAAACTGGGCTTCAAAAGTTGCTTGTTGTTGAGTAAAGAATCATTGCAGGCCTTTATATAATAACCCTCAACCCCTAGCTTTTCTTGGCTCACAGACCTCTTTGAATGTGCAGGAAAACTTCCATCAAGATTAAAGAGCCTCACTGGTGGTAACTTTGAATGATACTATCTTAATAAACTTTCTGTACTTGATTAGCCTGGATTAACAAGATATAGATCACTCATGATAAGTGGAAAACTACAGATAAGCTGGTCATCATTTCAAGATAAAAATGCCCATCTGTTCAAAGATTGTAATCAAGAATCCTGTGCTGATTTTTAGTCTATTTTCATATGCCTATAGCTAATGAAGTACTAAAATGAAATTCAGAGTTGATGCTTTTGCTTTTTTCCTTAACTCACTCTATACTACTTATTGTGTTCATCACAGAGGTCACATAATGCTGCTTAATTTTATGGTGCTTTAAAGCAAGGACTGCTTCAGCCTAGCCATTCCATACTGTGCTAATAGACTGACAAAAGAGATCAGAATTCTTTAGGGTGAAGAGATTGGTGAAAATTAGAGAGAGGTCCATGATAAGCAACTAAATTCAAATTACTCTGTATTTCAGGGAGAGTGCATGCTGTATCTGGATATGACTGGGGTCCCAGGAAGACAGTTGAGGTCTCTCAATTACAATGAACTGTAAAGAATGGGGCAGCCACTCCCCAATGCTGGTGGTTATTCCAATACTTAGATTTACCAAGTCAGCACAAAATAACCTCTTACTGGTTTCCCAAAAGCCAACAACACCGTTCCCTTTAGCAATCCAGCCTTGGGTTTCCACCCAGACATCCAAGTAAAATAAAGTTCTACCAATCCCAAAGCATCAGATGCATTACCTCTAAGATCAATGAATATTTCAAATCTTATCCCAGACACACACTTCTAGCCAATTCTTATTAAACAAAATGCAATTTATTTCAAAATAAAGAAAATAATTGCTTAAAAGAGCAATAAACATAAGGTATGAGAACAGTTCTGAAATCAGATTCATAGTAGAGAGGGTGAGCTTTGTAGATGGAGTTATTTTAGAGTTTAGTCTATGGTTATAGTGCAATATTCATCAACATATTCAGGATGCACGTATCAACTTAGGACTGTGATCTCAATCCTTATGTTTTAGGCTTCCCCTGCCTGAAACTTTAAGCAGATCTGAGATGACAGGATCAGGACCCAATTGTCTTCTTATACCAGCCTCTTGACCATACAGTTCTGGGTGAACAATATATTTTTGATGTAACCTGCTTCCCAAACATTATGGTAATTAACATAAGGTAATTTATCCATTAAAAAGTTTATCACAACCTTTAAAGAGATATGTAGATAATAAAATTATTTCACCCAAGATTCACTGAAATATTAATATTACCTTTGATCTTCTAATCAATAGCTGTGGTAATAGAAAGGAACTGTCTGTTGATTGTCTGTTAACATCTAACATGATAGATAAGTAAACATGCAAAATTAAATTTGGATTTTAACATGGCCCTTGAACTTGTCTCTGGGTCAGTTAGCTTTCAGGTTGCTTAACACTTTCTGGACATCTGTCATACTTGGCATAAGTTTTGTTGTAATTATATAACAGTGGTATCAACAAAGGTTTTATGGTGACTTGGACACGAGGGTCCAAGTTTGGGTCCACTTTTCTTAAATTAGAACCTAAACTTTGCCAAAATTGTCTTCTTTATTTAGCATTCTCTGTATTTTCAGTGTTATAAAGTTTGTTTTATTTTTTTCAAAGTTGAGAAAGTGTAACCTACACACCACTTCCCCTCATTGTAGACCTCTGAGTTCTGCCAAACATATCTGAAGCATAGAAAGCTGTTCAGCAAATGGAAAGGGGCAAAGCAGCAAGTTTAGATGGTATTCCTGCAGAAATCTTCAAACATGAACACCATGAGCTGATCAGGAAGCTCACACGTCTCTAATAAGATTTTGGAAACAGGCGGTAGCGCAAGAGGAACTTAAAGATGCCAACAGTATTCACCTTTACGAAAGTAAAAGCAATCTCATTTCTTGCCACTACAGGAAAGACACTTACTCTAAACCAGCTTTCGGAGAGGATATGGCTTGAAAGCCAGTGTGGCTTCCATCCAGGGCATGGTTCTTAAGACATTATTTTTTCATCTGACAAATTCAAGACAAACATTGTGAGCAGAATCGAGACATATATAGTTTTTGTTATTTTACTGTGGTTTTTGATTCTGTAAATAGAGATGGCCTGCCGACTGTCTTTCTGCAAAGTTTGGTTTCTCCAATAAGTTTGTCAACATCATTAAATCTTTTCCTGCAAGATTGCAGGGCCATGCCCTTGACCAACTTTGCTTCTCAGATCCCTTTGTCATCACCAATGGAGTAAAACAAAGCTGTGTTCTTGCTCCAATATAATTCAGTGTTTGCAGCTGTTCTAATAGATGCATGTAGGGACACTGATTATGGCATTTATATGCAGAAACATCTGGCTGGATGTGTCTTGAATCTGCCCTGCTTGCATGTGAAGACAAAAGCAATGAAGAAAGTTATTTGCAAATTACTGTTTACTGGTGATTGTGCTTTATTGTCCCATAACCTCTGGGACATTTAGTTGCTCACTAACTGTTTTGCAAGTGCAGGAGAATGTTTTGGCTTAACGATCCGCCTAAAACAGCCAGAAGTCATGGTGCAACCTTGACTGGAAAGTATTGCAACTACTCCATTTGTATCCATTAACAATGAACCATTCAAGGTTGTTGACATATTTTGCTACCGAGGGAGTGTCATTTCATGAAATGTAATGATTGACAATGACATTACAAAGTGCATTGTTGCAACCAGTGTTGATGTCTAAGACAATGCTGAAATTTTCCAGAATGAGCAGTGTCAGCCTGCAAACAAAAACTAACATTTAGCTCAGCAACATCATCACCACATTTCTGTGTAGGTGAACTACTTACCAACACCACATAACACACATGGACCAATTCCATCTATGAAATCCCCAGCAGCTAACAGGAATTCAATTTGGTTTCAAACACTAAAGTCCTTCAGTGCCACATCATCACAGACACTGAAGATTTTATAGTGGTGCAGTAATGTGGCTCATATAATATCAAAGGCCATTTCTTACAAGAATTGCAGATTAGAACTCATTTTAGGGTTCTAGGCAAACCATGAAAATATTACAGAGACTCTTCAAGGCCAGCCTCCAGTCTTGCAATATGGCCCTCAATGCTCTTTGCCCATAAATATCCAATGGCAGGAGCTCTGCTACATCAGATTGAAAGATTTTGAGAAGTCACAGATTACTGAAATCGAAGAGAGAGGTTTGAAGCAAAAAGCTAAAAGTAGTACACACTCATGTAAAATTGTCTTCGCCTGTGCCACATGCAGATGGGGCTGCAGGTCCGAAATTCGTCTGTGGTCCGATCTCAGGACACACAATAAGTGGTTGTAACTAATTCATCAGACTCAATGGGAGATTCCACCACTTATCCAGAAGTGTAAATTAATAAGAATTAGGACTGGAATGAATTATGGCTGGAAGTGATTCCAATCCAGTCCTTTCTACCTCTTTGCAGGGATTTAATTGAATGAATTATGGCAAGTCTCTCCATAATTAAGGCTATAGGTAGTGCTGATAGAATCTATATTGTCCTTCTTCATTAGAGTTAGTTTTGAAGTAATCTTTTCTGTTTCTTACATTCAACCCACTATCTGTCCATGTATGCATTTACATTGACCTTGGCCTTGTAGTTTTGGGATTCAGTTCAGACATTACGCATTTCTGTCCCATTATTTAATATTTATACTGTGATTTTAACTTGGAAATACACTATCAGAATGTGTTACTATTAAAGCTGCTATTGTGATAGCTCCTCCCAATAGTATTTATTCATTCAATTGCCTTATATTTCCATCTTCACTATCCACCCTTTATTACCTATTTTATTACCCTTTATTACCACATTTTAAATGCTTATCACTTAGTCCACAAATTATTTCCAGTGAAATACATCACAATAAAAAGCTCTACTCCACATATGTTCTAAAAAAAAAAAATTTTTTTTGCTGCCTCCAGAAAAAATGTAATTATTCAGTCCAAAATATACTTCCGCTGCTCCTGCAACACTATCCACTACTGCTTCTTCAAGACTAGATGGACAGATTATTTCTTCTTGACATAGCAGATCCTGTTCTAGCATAAATTCCTGGGTTATCAGCTGGTTCTTGGCCCTGTGGCTGTTCTAATAAGTTTGACAAAGCTCTGGTGTCTGACCTGGGATACTTGGCATTGCAGGGTTCATTCACTTTTTACTTCTCAGGCTTCAATACAAATGTAAATTCTAGTAATTCATGCCCTCATAATTGTTCCAGAAACTTCACTGTTTGGTCCATTAGGCATCTTGCAACCTATGGTGTCACCATAGATGAGCTTTAAATCACATCATCACCTACTTATTTCCATTCCACATCATCTCTGTACTAACAGCTTTCAGATACAGCTCTGCCTTGCATCCAACACATGGAACCAGGACCTTCCAGTTGTGCTTCCCTACATTGCCTCTCTCTTTTGTGGCTATTTATCTCAGTCTCTGGTATTCAAAGTGTCCTACTCAAATTAGCTTCAAACCTCCCAAGCATATAAGTTTCTGTTTCTCCATCTTCTGTTGGAAAAAATATTCGTTCAACTGTTTACATCTTATTCATCTTACTCCTAGAGGTAAGAAGACTTCTAATACAGTTCCAGGAGCTTCACAAATCCTTTATCTCCACCTCCCTCTCTCTCAGCCGCCCTTTAGCATCCCTTCCCCTTCTATCTTGATTTCCTCTACCAGCTATTTTCTTTCTGACCTCTTCTATGCCTGTCTTCTCATACCAATTTCCTTTCTAACTCTAATCTACAGTCTCAAAATCACTACCATCATATTTCATACAACACTTCTTTTTAATTCATTAGCATCTGTGAGACCACAGTAACATAAATTAACCTTAAAACTTCAGCATCTACTTTTTCAAAATCTTAGTCCCTTCCGAGTTCTCTCCCACACACACTATTTATTGTGACATCATTTATGAGGTTTATCTTGACAGAAGAAAGGAATGAAGCAATGACCATATATCATTTTAAATTGCTCTGGTTTGGTAGTTCTACATTTTATGAATATCAAGAGATATGCACACTAGCAGAAAAACTAGACTAAATGTGATAGAATTTCAAGTGCCTAAAAATGATAAAGGAATTGCAATACCAATGTGTCCTGTTGCCATTTAGTGGCTCATCTAGTCTATTTTAAACAATAGGTGTGAGGTCAGAAATTAAACTTCTGGAGATAAATTGGTTGGATAACCATTCTCAGAGAACAGTTATCAATGGTTCATAGACATACTGTGTAATGCAAAGTACTCCCCTTAAGAAGGCACACATACAACATGGGAAAGGACTGCCTAGGAAAGAATAATGTGGAAAGAGGTATGATGGGTCATAGTGGACGACAAGCTAAATAAGAGTCAACAGGATGACACTGTTACAAAAAAAAAAAAAGCAAACATAATTCTGGAATGTATTAACAGGAATGTTGTAAGTATATTTGTTGCTCTTCTCTGGATCCTATGGAGAAATTGGAGAAGGTCCAGCGAAGAGCAACAAAAATGATTAAAGGTCTAGAAAACATGATCTATGAGGGAAGACTGAAAGAACTGGGCTTGTTTAGTTTGGAAAAGAAAAGACTGAGAGGGGGACATGATAGTGGTTTTCAAGTATCTAAAAGGATGTTACAAGGAGGGAGAAAAATTGTTCTCCTTGGTCTTTGATGACAGAACAAGAAGCAGTGGGCTTAAATTGCAGCAAGGGAGGTTTAGGTTGGACATCAAGAAAAACGTCCTGCCTGTCAGGGTGGTTAAACACTGGAATAAATTTTCTAGTGGGGTTGTGGAATCTCCATCACTGGAGATATTTAAGAGAAGTTTGGATAGACACCTGTCAGGGATGATGTAGACAGTGTTTGGTCCAGCTCTGAGGGCAGGGGACTGGACTCGATGACCCCTTGGGGTCTCTTCCAGTCCTAGTGTTCTGTGATTCTAGGATTCTATAAGTAAGAAATGAAAAGTAGTTCTTCCATTCTATTTCATACTGATCAGGCCTGAATTGGATTCTTGTGTCCAGTTCTGGGTAACACATTTCAGGAAAGATGCGTACAAATTGAAAAAAATTGAAAGAAGAGCAAGAAAAATGGTTAAAGCTTTAGAACACAACCTATTAGATTAGACTATTTGATGAACTGGTACTAAGAAAACACTGCTAATCATTTTAGTAAATCAAGTGGTCAATTAAAAGTGTTTTACATAGACAGACATTATTGTCCCTTCTTCAAACCCCAATGTGGCACCTCGGCTGAATAGTAACAGGATTCTGGGCCCTTGCATATCAGCTTTCCAGTGGAGAAGAAATCAGTGATAAAGGTTCTGGGTATACTCTAAGGCTACGTCTACTCTGCAGGCTTTTTGCACAAGAATGGCAGTTCTTGCACAAAAACTTGGCGGAGCGTCTACACTGCACGCGCATTCTTGCTCAAGCAAATTTACAGTAAAGTGTCGGAAAAGAGGGCTTCTTGCACAAGTGTTATTCCTCTCCGCATGAGGAATAAGCCCACTTACGCAAGAGCTTTTTGCACAAGAAGGCAGTGTGGAGGGGCAACAGGGGTTTCTTGCACAAGAAACCCCTATGGCTAAAATGGCCATTAGAGCTTTCTTCACAAGAGAGCATCCACACTGCCATGGATGCTCTTGCGCAAAAGCACATCTCTTGCACAAAAGCACACGGCAGTGTGGACGCGCTCTTGCGCAAGAATTTGTGTGCAAGAACTCTTGTGCAAAACAGTTCTTGCGCAAGAAGCTTGCAGTGTAGACGTAGCCTCAGGGTAACTTTGTTTCATATGCACATATATGCTTGTCCTGAAACAGAGATAATCACAAACAGCAGGAAAGCAATCCCCTCTTCTAGAAATCTCTACACTCTACTACCTGGTTCCCTGGAATGTGTTCTGCCCCACAAGCTGACTCTTGTTAGAGAGATTAAGGATGAGACAAAATCTTCCTGAAGCAGACCTTAGCTTGTTCCCCAAAACTAATATTGCCAGGTGACCGGAAAGTTCATTTGAAAAGGAGACCTACCAGAATCCATTCAGATGTACTCACTGGACACCGAAAAGTCCAGTTACTATGGGGTGGGAGAAGGTGCCAGGTCATTAGGGGCTACCTCCTACCTGCATGTAGGCTTCTTATGAGGCTGCAGACATTTCCCATTCCAGCCCAGAGCAGAGGGAGCCAGCTGTGGGAGGAGAAAGGACATGGAGACCATGCAGAGAGTGATGGAGGGGTGAAAGAAGAGGAGCGAGTAACAAAAGTGGGGCCTTCGGGTAAAGAGGTGGAGAAGGGGGCAGGGCCTCAGAGGTCTGGTTATCAGCATTTAGAAAAGTGGCAAATCTTACCTGAAACACTCATGTATTGCTGAACTGACAAAACAGGGATTTATTTCAAGACTAAAACCTGGCTCATTCACAAAAACTACCTGCAACAGTGCCAACTGCTGACACCAGCCATAACTATTATGTAGTATTGATTCACTGCGGGGCCAATCAGATTGTGACTTTTAGCTGCGGGCTGGGCAGAGTATGCTGCACTGCTGCATATGGAACTCAAGGAAATATTATGCCACTAGGAAATGTAATCCAATCCCAAGCAGCATGGTGATCAGAGGGACTGGCAGGTTACACAGTAGCCCTGGCCTTTTACCTGTCCCTTTGAAGAATTGTTTGCCTCTGGGTCAGATACAGGGAGTAGCCACTTCATTGTAAACAAAACAGGCCCTTGTGCAGGCTGTTGAAAGAGGAGGGAGATTTCCACAGGAGACTGTCACAATCTGGCCTTTGTTTTAAGTCTTGTGGAAAAAATGAGAGGAATCTGAATGAGGAGAGGGGAGCAGCTTGGCCATCCAGAGAAGGAAGAGGCATTCCAGGCCCAGGGGACTGCATACAAAAAAGGCAGAGACATACCTGTGCAGGAAATGCGGGTGTGTCTACACTACAGAGTTAATTCGAAATAACAGACGTTATTTCCAATTAACTGTAATAGCTGTCTACACATACAAACTGCTATTTCAAAATTAATTTGAAGCCCTTATTTCAAATTAGGTAAACCTCATTCTACAAGGAATAACGCCTAATTCGAAATAGCTAATTCGAAATAAGTGCTGTGTAGACACTTATTTCGAATTAGCTGGCCTCCAGCCCTTCCCAGGGAGCCCTGGTGGCCACTCTGGGCACAACCAGGAGAACTCGTCTGCTCCCCGCCCCCGAGCCGCGGAGCCTTTAAAGGGGCAGACTCTGGACACAGTGCCTGTGCCAGTTGCCAGCCTGCCAGCACACAGCCAGCAGACCGTACACCTGGCACAGGATGAGCCAGCCACCCGCTGCCACCCAGCCCTCCACCGTTCCCCAGGACCAGGCTGGCGGCTCCCAGGAGCCTGCCAGGGGCCGCAAAAGGCGGGCGCTTTCCTGGTCAAGTGTGGAGATCATGGGCCTCATTGACATTTGGGGGGAGGCCTCCAATGCCCATGATCTCCGCACTAGGCACAGGAATGTGGCCGTCTACAGCCGCATGGCTGCCAGCCTGGCCACCAGAGGCCACATGCGTACCCAGGAGCAGGTGTGCAGCAAAATAAAAGAACTGCGGCAGGCCTACGCCAGGGCCTCCCAACCAGGGGCCGACGCGTAGGTAGGCCTGCCTGTACTTTGAGGCCCTGGACCACATCCTGGGGGGTCAGATGGTCCGTGCCCCCCTGGTCGTCATCGACCCTGGGGCAGAGGGCCCTTCCCCTGACACAGGGGAAGAGGAGGAGGAGGAGGACGACGGTAGCCAGGAGCCTGCAGGGAGCCTGCCCTGCACCCAGGAACCCCGAGCCATCCCAGAGAGACCGTCAGCAGCCTCATCCGAGGCCGGAGAGGCCTCCACATGTGAGTGACATCACGGTCCCCTTATGTGGGGCAGGGAGGGAGGGAGGGGGGAGCCCAGGGACCTTACCCCGGGGAGAGACACTGCACACTGCCCTCCCTCCAGACGCCCCCTCTACACGGAGGCAGGGCACATCTCCCCTCCCCCCACACACACCACACTATAGGCAGCACAGGGGCTGGGGTGCGGGTCTGGGGTGCAGTCCTGGGCCAGCTCACACTCCCGGGGATAGCAGGACGTGATGGTGCAGACACCTGATGTCCTCACCTTGCAGATGGGGGGCTGGGTTTCACCCACTGTGTCCCCAAGGAGAACTGACCACTTCTCTTGTTTCACCACAGCTGCAGCACCTGCGAGTGCAGGACGCACCACCCCGCCTGGACCCTCCACCCGAACCCGGGCCAGCAGGTGCACCCGCAACCAAGAGGAGTTCCAGAGGCAGCAGCTGCGCCTTCAGGGAAGGCAGGTCCACAGCCAGGAGCAGTGGGTGCAAGAGGTCCTGCAGCTGCGGCGGGAGAGCTTGAGGGAGCTCCGGGAGCAGGGCTGTGCCCTCCGCAAGCACCTGCAGGCCCTGGCAGACCGATTGCTGCCTCCTGCTGCTCCAGCCCCTGCGGCCGCCCCAGCTATCGCTCCTCCTTCCACCCCTGCTCCCCCTCCTGCTTCTTCCGCACCCTCCGTCCCTCCTGCCCCACCCTCCATACCCACTCCCCCCCAACGCCCCTGCACCCACAGTGCTGCGAGATGGGAGAGCCAGCAAGACCCCCAACCCTGAGCTTCCCCTCCCCTTCCTCCCCTTGCCTCCCCTTCCAGCTCCCTCCTCCCAGGTTTCCCCCCTCCCCTCTCCCGCCCTCATTCCTACCCTCCTCCCGCCCCAGTTATGTGAAATAAAGACTTTTTTTGTGGCAACACAGGTGTTTTTATTGTAGATCAGGAAGGGGGGTTAGGGTGGGAAAAAGGGAAGGAGGTGAGGGAGGAATGTAAGGCCCCAGGCCCCAGTGGGGCACGCCAGGGGGACTTCAGTCCTCGTCTGCCTGGAAGCGCTCCCGCAGGGCTTCCCAGATGCGGCCAGCCCCCTGAAGGGCCTCCCGGCTGGCAGCCGTGCGGGGCTGTGCGTACTGGCCAGCCATGCGGTCAGCCTCTGCCATCCAGGCTGGCAGGAAAGCCTCCCCCTTCCTCTCTCACAAATTGTGGAGCACACAGCACGCTGCCACCACGTGCAGAATATTGTGCTGGGAGAGGTCGAGGTGGGTGAGGAGGCACCTAAACCGTGCTTTCAGTCGGCCAAAGGCCCCATCGACCACGATGCGGGCCCTGCTGAGCCTAGCATTGAAGGCCTGCCGGGAGGGGCTGAGGTGTCCCATGTAGGGCTTCATGAGCCAGGGCTGTAGGGGGTAGGCCGCATCCCCCACCAGGCAAACTGGCATGTCCACGTCCCTGACCCTGATGTGGTGGTCAGGAAAGAAAGTCCCAGCATGCAGCCTCTGGCACACGGAGGAGTTGCGGTACACCCGCGTGTCATGTGCGTTGCCGGATCAGCCCACATTGATGTCCGTGAACTGACCCCGGTGGTCAGACATGGCCTGCAGGATCACCGAGAAGTACCCCTTCCTGTTGATGAAGAGGGAGGCCTGGTGTTCCGGGGCACGGATGGGGATGTGCATCCCGTCGATTGCCCCCCCCCGCAGTTGGGGAAGCCCAGGGCGCCGAACCCCTGGATGACTGTGTCCAGGTCGGTGAGGCGGACGCCTCTGCGGAGCAGCACCCTGTTGATGGCCTTGACCACCTGCAGAGAGATGCACAAAACCAAGGGTCACTGGGGCGCCCGAGTGGCTGGGAGTGTTCTTTCCCCACCACTGCCCCGTGCCCCACTCCCAGGAGCAACCCCCGCTGCAATCCTGGCCACCACAGGTGGTCTGTAGCGCAGCCGGGACGGACCGACCCCTCCCGGGGAGGGGCACTTACACCACCTCCCCCCCGTTTTCCCTGGGGCAGCCCACGTCCTCCTTGCAGCCCCCCCATCCTGGCCCAGTGGCCGGTGAGTGCCGTACCTGCATGAGCACCACTCCGACGGTGGATCTCCCCACGTCGAACTGGTTCCTGACGGATCGGTAGCTATCCGGCGTGGAGAGCTTCCAGAGGGCGATGGCCACCTGCTTGTGGAGGGGAATGGCAGGAGAGCAACCGAAGCAGGTGGAGAGGAAGATGCTTTGCTGTCCCTCGGCGAGGTAGGCAAGCAAGCGGGAAAGCTGAGAACCAGCTGTCCAGGGGGATCCCTTTAAGCACGAGCCTAAGATAGCCTCAGACAGCAGCCACACAAAGCAACTACTGACCTGATGACCTGCTGGAACTGGTTTCAGCTGCCCTTAAATGCAATCCAGCATCCAATCAGTGTGGACATGCTATTTCGAAATAGCAAAACGCTATTTTGAATTAGTTTTTGGGTCTAGAAGCGTTATTTCGAATTAGCTTATTTCGAATTAACTAATTTGAAATAAGTTAATTCGAAATAACGCTGTAGTGTAGACATACCCTGAATGAATGATATATCAAACCTGGTATCACTGGCAGAGTATAAGGGACGGGAGAAAGCCATGATCATTGATAAGTATGGAACAGTAAGCAGAGTGTCATTTCAACACACTCTTAAAAAACCAGATTATGGAAGTTTATTGATAAAGAGAACATGGGATCTTTCATACCAGATTTGACTATTGCTCCACTTAGTCTGTGATATATCTCTCAGTGACCGACTCCACAAAGGAAGGTGAAGCTTTTACATAAATGCACCTTAGCAACTGGGAAATGTTGTATATAAGGAATAAAATTCCTTCCTGGCCATTGCAGGTTTTGTAATCATCTTATGCCCTGAAGAATACGGTTTCATTTTCCCTATTATCTTAGTTTTAGCTATAAAATATTATTAGTGACCATAAATGTATTCATACTTTTTTAATCACGCTACATTATTTGCCTTGATTGTTTCCGGTAACCTTGCATTTTGTAGGTCAACTGTATCTTGCATATCTGAAGCTTATCCAAAACTTTATGGCCTGCAAATGAGGTCCAATATTTTCTTATCAGAACAAAGTTTCCTGGAGATTTAGTTAGCACTTCCTGCTTGTTTGAGGATGGCAGGAACACTGCATGAACTGCATGCTTTGAGATATTTCAGCCTTTTCAGCACTAATCTTGGATACAACTAGATAAAAAGGCTGTAGGTTTACGAAAATTAAAATATAACAAAAATAGGTTAGTCTCAGGTAAACAATCATCATAATATTGCTAGCCATTTCTACAAGTTTGCCCACAGTTTTAACATCCTTTGAGGACTACAAACATCATTTCTGACATTTTACAGATGAGGTAATTCATCCGAAGCCAAATTTTCAATAGTTGTCTCTAATTTTGGATGTCCCATTAAAGACTCTTTGGGCCTGATTTTGATAAATGGTGGGCATCTGCAGCTCCCACTGTCACAGTAGGTGTGAAAATCAGGCCCACCAAAATACAGTGTCACCCAATATTGTCTTGATTTAAGAGAACAAAAATTTCCTCAGTGGCTGCAATGTTGAAAATAAATTACTAATTCTAATTAGCAATTTGAAATAATATTGTTCAAGTACTGGAATTACAAGTGGAGCAGCCACTAACTGACAAAGAAAGAGTTAACTGTAGTTTCAAAGTAGAATTAATGGTCAGTATCAAAGGTCAGAAACAGAGAAACTGAATCCAAGAGGCCAATCCCCCGTTGGGCATAAACTTGATCTCCTGCTGACCTGCAGCTGTCATGGAGTCCTAAGAGTCACGGTCAGGTCCAAAGTGAAGCAATCTGACCCTAGAGCTCAGAGTTACTATGACAATGACCTCCAGCTATTATTTATTGACTGGCTTCTCTGCATGCTTGACTAGGCCTCTGGTCACTGGTGAAAGATGTATTGATTATACATTAGTCTGCTAGGACTGGCTGGCATCATAAGCTTTTGAGAAATGCATACCAACTCTCACACTTTATTAGGTTTGGCATAATGCTAAAAGGACACATAGAATGGTTTTATTTTACCTGGCAGCCATGACATTCACTGATATAAAGGATATAATCACAGAAACTGAATAAGATATTAATGTGAAATTTGGTACAACAACTCTGAAAGCTCCAGGCTGGAAATGTATACAGTGCTTTCTAAGATGTCACCATTTAATTTAGCATCCAAAACACTCTATCCATGCATGTTTTCTCAATTTATGTCAGCCAAAACTCTGAAAGAAGGGCATAAAAATGTGGGCCCCCATGACCAAAAACCTCGGAAAGAAATGTGCATTTTTAACTGCTTAATTCATATCCTGTTTTCAAAACCAAAGAGTTAAAAAAAATAAAAGATGATGTGTCAACTAAGGCCTTTTAAATGATTGCTGTTATGTTTCAGTGAGGCTCTTGCCTTTGTAGACTGGATATTTACAGATACCCTTTCACTTGTAAAGCCATTGGATTTAAAAAAGACACTTGGTATGGAAACATGGAATTGAATAAAACAAATTTATTTGTTTATATTCTATATGCATGGAAAACTTGAGAAAATGTAGGCTTAGCTTTTTTTTTTTTTTAAATCAGATCTCTGAAATGCCCATGTATCAACCAGTGTCTTAGTTTCAGTCTACATAATATGTGGAAAATGAGTTTTGAGACGTATTGAATAAGCAAATTAAGTGAAAAATAAAATCTTTTTTAAAGTGATTACAAGAAAATGGCAATAAATTTTAGTTACCCTATTTACTCTGCCTCTAAAAATCAGAAGAGGATTAGTCAGTTCTGTTGTGGTGAAGGAAAGCATTTAACGGGGGGGAAATCAAATCCTGACTCTCTACTAACCCATGCAAAGAGCATGAAAGCCCATTTTGGGGAATAAAAGATCATCAGTGGACACATGCTAGCAGATGGAAAAGGTGATATTACCGCATGCTCCAGGGAATCTATTTGATTCTCCTAGCCAGGTGATAACATAATTCCTAAACTGGAACCAGAAGGGTAAGGGCAAAGAAATAAGATGGAGATTTACATGGTCTAATTTTAGATTGTGCTGCCTTATGAGCAGCCAGATGATTTAGTAGAAGCATTTAAAGTAGGCCTGGCTTTCAGAAAGTTTGAATGGCAATGAACAGTGTTAAGTTAATGTCATGTTTTGTTGATCCCATAGCGCATTTTATTGATTGTTAAAAAATAAATTTAAAGCCAAACCATAAAAGCCTCACAATGTGGAACGAAATATTGTATGTTCACTAGCAACATATCATTCATTCTGATTAAAACAAAACATTGTACTAATGGTGTAGGGCAACAGTTCTCAACCCTGGGGTCTGGGACTTCCTGGAGAGCTGTGAGCAAGTTTCAGGGTGTTCACCAGCATAAACCAGGGCTGATGTTGGACTCCCTGGTATCCAGGGCAAAAAGCATGAGCCCTGCCACCCAGGGCTGAAGTGGAAGCCCAAGAAACTTATCTTTGTGGGGCCCCCTGTGCTGTGGGTCCCTGCTTGCTACCCCATAATGCTGGCCCTGGCTTTTAATGTATTGACTATGCAGAAAAACAGTCGTGACACAGTTGGTGTGTGGACTATTTATACTATGTTGAGGGAGCCTCAAAAGGAAAAAAGTTTGAGAACCCCTGGCATGGGTCCTGAAAAGGTGCTGCTTACTGTCACCCAGATGCTCAGATCCTCAGCTGAGCCATGTATCCGAACCATCTCACTAACTGAATATTAAGAGGAATCAGTGTTTGCTGGGAATGGAAACTTTTAGCTAAAACAATTGACTAAAGAATTCAATGGCCCTTAGAACCTAAACCAGGTAAGGAGAGGGGAGTATTGTGTTCACTTCTGAGCCTCCCCATTACAGAAAGGCTGTGGACACATTAGAGAGAGTCCAGCAGAAGGAAACAAAAATGATGAGGGGTTGGAGTACATGACTTATGAGGAGAGGCTGAGGGATTTCAGCGTATTCAGCCTACAGAAGAGTAGAGTGAGTGAGGGGAGATTTAATTGCAGCCTTCAGCTACCTGAAGAGAGGCTGTTCTCAGTGGTGAAGAGCAACTAGATACAACTAATGTTTTACTGCATCTAGTTTGAAGAGGCTCATGCCACACAACAGAT
The DNA here is from genome assembly GCA_019425775.1 of Rafetus swinhoei. NCBI lineage: Eukaryota > Metazoa > Chordata > Testudines > Trionychidae > Rafetus > Rafetus swinhoei. Next base: position 110,064,901 of record CM033446.1, read on the forward strand.
GAGTCCAAATTTTAGACACACTGGTATTTGGACATTTCAGCTCATCTCTGATAAATATAACAGGAACTGTGGAATAAGTGACTGAGTGAGAGAGAAGGAGAACGTGCACTCATGCAGGTATGGAAATTAATAACGTATCTGGCATAAAATCTAGTATGCACTAAGCCTTGCCAGCCTTAGGTCTTGTGCAACAATAATTCATCCACTATACTTCAGCCTCTGGCACAAGCAATCTCAGCTACCAAGAGGAATTTCCTCTTAGAAAATGGAAGACTATTTTGCACATTTAATAATAATACAATTAAGACATCCTTTCATTTGGCAAAGAAAGAAGTCTATACCGTGTAGGTCTAATTTTAGGCATAACATACTGTAGATCTCAGATAAATGGCATAGTAGAGATACCAGTGAAATAAACAATGTAAGTTTTCCCTTCTAAACTTGAGGCCGGATATGGAGTAAAAATGAAAGGCTTCAAAAACAACTACAGAAGGTAGTAATTAATAGAGTAGGCCACCACACACACGAAAATAATAAATAATCCTCCTCATCATGGCACCAGTCATTAGAAAACACAAAGATTGTTCCAAAGTAAAGTCTAGGATGTTCTAGAATTCCCCTGATATCAGAATGCAAGCTATGACATTTAATCATTAATGCTCATGATCTCTCACATTAAATAAATGGAAAAGTACGGTGTATATATTAAGGAGGATGAAATGCCCTGGCTGTCATGGTTTATAGTATAGCAGCAAAATTAATACAAAATGATATTGTTAGGGGAGGTCAGAAATATGATCTAATCGGAATGTATTTTACTGTGCTTTAATTATAACATAAGTTGATTAAAATGTCATAAGTTTTACACAAGTTTCCAGCCAACAGGTTAAATAGAGACTCAGTCAGGAAGGCACAGGGCAGAAGGCTGCAGAGCATAAAGCAGGTATAATGTCTCTGGCAGTGCTGAGGGAACCAGCAACACAACTAGAGCTGGTCTCACTAACCCATGTGCAGTGGGATGGAGTTCTCAATCATGTCTGAATCCTGCCCACAGATACTCCCTCCAGACAATGAACATCTCTGGAAGTACCAACATCCCATTTACCTCCATATGCTTCCTCAGCATCCCTAGAGGGATGTGTTAAGAGGCTAGGGCTTCCTGGACCCTCTGTCATCAGGGAACCCACAGAAGGCAACTGTAATTTGCAACACTCCTGGTCAGCATAAAAATTCTCATGCTGTGAGAAAAATTCTGGGAGATGCTGTGAAATATACAAAGTTGATCCTGAGCCGAATTTTGGAGGCAGCCTTCTTGATAAGAAAATGAGACCTGTGTTGCTAGTGCCAATGGAACCACAACAGGAAGCCAGAGAAGGTGAAATCCCTTGCCCTCAACACATTGGATAAAATTTTGTCCCCTTGACTGTCAATGCTGCTTAGGTATATGGGAAGCCCTAGTGCTGAGCCATTACATCTCCTCCCACGGCCAACAGAGAATGACAGCAGCTGAGGTGCATGGGCTGCTGTTTCTCCCAGTGGGGAAGGGGGCGCTGCCTCTCCAGAAGTCCTGCATGAAGCACATGGGGAATGCCAAGGTCTTGGAGCTGGCTCCAGGAGAGCTGTGGGGGTGCCAAGGAGCTGACTCTGTGGATGTTGATTGCAGGGAGGTGTTATGGTGGTTTGGGGAATGGTGTTGCCACTGCCATATCTTTGTTGTATTGCAACCTGTGCAGGCCTCACCTAGGAGCTCACACACCACTGTCATCTCCTAGCAATGCCTGAGGCAGTGCAGTGAATAGTGCCTGACCTAGAAAAATGCCAACCCTGCCCAGAAATTCTACTTCATAGCATGGGATTAGATCTGTAAGGCCTGCTCTCCATCCCACTTGATCTACCAAACTCCAGCCCTTAAATTCTACCCAATTGGGGTGTCTACTTTCATCTCCTCCTGCTGCTGGGGGCTCTTCCTCCAGTACCACTTGATCCCACTCCACATCACCAGCTCCTAACTATACCTCCCTCCTGCTGTGGCTTCCATTCCAGCTTCTGATTCTAGTTACACCTCTGCCCTACAGAACAGCACCCCATCCTGATACCCCTCATCCTTTAATAGCCCCCATATTCACATTACTTCTGCCCCAATGCTCACCCCAGTCCCACATAGATGTAACGCATGGCTCCAATCTAGCAGACACAGGTCTAGTATCCACTCTTCCCCTTTTTCCTCCACAAGCACACTCCACTCCAGTCCCAACATCTTTCCCTAGCCCACTGCTCATATCCATCTCTAGTTCCACTTAGCCACTCATACAAGAAATATTTTTTAGTTAGCTCACAGAGTTGACACTATTCAGTAAAACTTTAGGAAATGTTTGGTAATTTTTTTTTAGACTTCATCCCACCTCCCCCCAACTTGAGAGCACACATGGTACCCCTGACTTATGCCAGAGATCCCATTGAAAGACATTGCAAGCTGCTTTTTCACCTACTTTAGCAATGTTGTAATCAATTTCCACTTTGGTGTAAGCAGCTACTGACTTAATTCTGAAACTAAAAATAGCTTAGACAGAGCTCGATCTTGCTCTCAATGAAGTCAATGATTAAACTCCCATAGATTCCAATGGGAGCAAGATCACTCCCTTGTTGAATGAAAACTAAGTAATCTGAAAAAGTTTGATCAGATGAATTACCGTATTCATTATTGTTATTGTTATTGTTAAACTTAAAATGAATGATCATACTATGGCAGTACCACCAACATCATTTTCAGATAAGGCTACACTCTTTATGGTACCAGGAGGCCAAGATTAAAGTGAAATCAAGGCTAAAAGAATCAGCATAGGAAATAATTACACAGTGCAATGAAATTTCTATTTGCAAGTTTTTACAGCGCTAAAACTTTTATTAGGCTGTAATTGAGGAACTCTTTCAGATGTTAAGCACTGCTAACATCATTTAAAATATAAATGCTACCAGCTAACCTTAAGGCTTGTTATAAATCAGACCCACACTGTATAAAAACTGTTATTTGTGTCCTAATGGGTCAAACTGAAGAGATGCACTCTCTAAAAGAGCTGGATACAAGATTCCCCTTTCATTGATCGAGGTTTCAACTCTGGGTGCTTGAGTTTATGACAAAAGAGTTCACAACGCTACTGTCAGGAAGTCGATAGTGTGATAGATACCCTGTGCAGTTGGTCCTGTCTCTAGCACTTTAACCAAGCTTTCACTCTGACAGTTATTACTGCTGCAATAAATTCTTCAGTAAAACAAATAGGCTCTCCATAAATGTATTAGTCCAAGCACACTATTTTACTTAATATAACTGCAAGTCTTAAACAGGTAACTACCCTAGTAAATAGACCAATATATTTAGAAAGAGTCATGTGTTTATATATATGACATTATAGTAAATTACCTATAGTTCTTTTCAGATCACGTTGCTTAATATTTATTACATCTTCTAGCTATGCTTTTAAAATTCTCAAATTACTGACAGAAGCTAAGATTTTAAAAATCCATTTTATATAATGTATCAAATCTTCTTTTTAGGTTCAGAACCTGAATCTTATTGAACATAAGAATGGCCATACTGGGTCAGACCAAAGGGCCATCTAGCCCAGTATTCTAACTGCCGACAATAGCCAATAGCAGATGCCCCAGAGGGAGGGAACACAACAGGTAATCCTCATGTGATTCCTCCCATGTCACCCTCCACCAGAGAAACAGAGGCTAGGGTTACAGTTCCTACCCATCCTGGCTAATAGCCATTGATGGACCCAAACTCCATGAATCTATCTAGCTCCTTTTTGAACCCTATTAAAGTCCTAGTCTTCACAACATCCTCTGGCAAGGAGTTCCACAGGTTGACTGTTCACTGAATGAAGAAAAACTTCCTTTTGTTTGTTTTAAACCTGCTGCCTATTAATTTCATTTGGTGACCTCTAGTTCTTATGTCATGGGAATAAATAACATTTCCTCATTTACTTTTTCCACACCAATCACGATTTTAAATATCTACATCTCCCCCTTCCCTCCCCCCCCCCCCCCAATTGATTTTAAGTGGGACTTAGGTTCCTAAGCTATTTAGGTGGTTTTGAAAAATTTTATGCACTGAACCCATGTTTAACATTAGCAGCTACAGAGTCTCCCAAAATATGTATTTTTAAACATACCTTTATATTCAAACACTACTATATTTTTGTAAATAGGGGCACATTACCACAAGTGACTGCATAATTTTATACCCAGTTAACTGGTGTGTTGTCTCAAAGTTATCGCCCCATTTCACCAAGATGTTTGGTGCTGCATTACAGAAAGTCAACAATTAAAAAACTCAGTCCCTCAGTTTCCCCTTTTAAAGCTTCTTTGTATTGCTCTGCCCAAACAAAAATACAAGGTCTGAAGACGCTGCACAGTTTAAAATTTGGATCAACATGATCTCCAATTCATCTAATAATTTAACTCTTTTGGGAGAAATTTGTAAAGGCATAATATGTTTTCAATGATAATAGGCATATCAAAGAAAGGAGTATAAATTGAATTTAATTTATTACTGCAATAGCAATTCTTCCTTCCCCCTGCCTCTCAAAAAAAAAATCTACATACAGAACCTTTCAGCAGTGTTTCCTATATCCAGAGTCTTTGTGTCACTTAGGCGAGATATCTTGAGACATCTATCCTTCAAGATTAAATGCATACCTTCTGAGTGGCAGTTGCCACAATTGAAGTAAGCATTTATTGCTAGTGCTCAGCCATGCAGCTAACTGCTCTGTAGTTGACTGTGGCCTCTGGAGGTGCTGGACACTCATGGGGGAAATGCAGATAATTTTGTTTTACCCTGCAGGCATGCAGTTTCTGGCTGCATTGTGAAGAAATATTGTGGAGTCCTTGCTGTGAGCACTGTGCCTGCTGCTCAGAGATCTGATGAAAGGAACAAGAAAGATGAGGGCTCCCCTGACCTTCAAAAGTCCACTTATCTTAGGGAGTGGATCTTCCAAATATTTGTGAAAACAAGACCATTAGACCAGCAAATGGTCAAAAATGATGAAAAGTGATAAAATGCTACAGAGGCAAGGTGGGTGAGAAAATCTTTTATTGGACTAGCTGCTGTTGGTGGGGGAGAGATGTTTTCAGGATCACACAGCGTTCTTCTTCAGGCCTGGAAAATGAATACAGTATCACAGCTCAATACAAGACAAAAGAGATTGTTTAGCATAAATAGTTAACATATTTCAAGAGACCCGTAAGAGGCCTGTTAACGCCTCTCCAGTCATAGGCGGGAAAGGGGGGAAAACCCCAGGGACAGAGGGGTTAAAGTGAGTTACAAATTGTTGTAATAAGCCATAAATCTAGTGTCTCTATTCAATGCATAATTTTTTAGTATCTAGTATCCCAGACTCATCTTTTGACGAGCTGTTGTGCAGATTTTCTTTGAGGATGAGGACCAAGAAGTCAGATATAGCGATCACTTTGGGTATGTCTAGACTACATGGCTCTGTTGCCAGAGTCATGTAGATTAGTTTACTAGACATACCCAAATGAAGCGTCAATTTAAATAATCGCTGCTTCACTTAAATTAAAATGGCTGCCTCGCTGTGCCGATCAGCTGTTTGGCGGCACAGCGCTGTAGTCTGGACGCTCTGCGGTCGACATCAAAGGCATTTGTCGACCTCCCCAGTATGTCTCGTGGGATGAGGTTTACCGGGGAGGTCGACAAATGCCTTTGATGTCGACCTCGGAGCGTCCAGACTACAGCGCTGTGCCGCCAAACAGCTGATTGACACAGCGCAGCAGCCATTTTAATTTAAATGAAGTGGCGATTATTTAAATCACCGCTTCATTTGGGTATGTCTAATAAACTAATCTACATGGCTCTGGCGACAGAGCCATGTAGTCTAGACATACCTTGTGAGATGTGTTCAGCCAAAAGTAATAGGATGTTTTTCTTATCTTTGTGTGTGTGTAAAAAAGAGAGAGTTGATTCGAGAGTGTAGTGCGTTGCCGCCTTTCACCCATATATTTATTATTGGGAAATTTTGTGCATTGGATGAGCTATAAAGTTGTGCTAGGCAAGTATAGGACCAATGGATATTGAAAGGTGTATTGTGAAGGATGTCAATCATTGTAGCATTGGAAATATGTTTATAAATTTTGCATATATTGTTCTTGCAAGTGTTGGTGCTGCATTGCATTGGTATGTCCAGGTCTGTAAGGAGTAAACACTCCAAACACACCAGGCAGGGCAATGTGTCACATATGCCCCTCCCTAAAATGAGACAGTAGGCAGAGGGAAGGGGCCAGAGACTTTTCTCTTCCAGTTCTGACCACCATACCAGCCTGGGCAGTGGCCGCACTCTCTCAGGCAGCTGCTGTGCCATACTGGTCAGCGTCCCAGGAAAGCAGCATGGCCAGAAGAGATAACAGAGCATGCCTCTCCCCCAACAAATAACGTGCCATGAGGCAAGAATGGGAGGCCCCAGGCTGGGGATGGGAACAAGTCACATGGAGAGCTTGACCTTTATTATGTCCTTCCACTAGTCACCCCTAAGACCAAAAAATCTCTTATCTATAGCTAGTCACTCGGATACCACAGAATATGCTCTGAGGAGAAAGTCCAAGAAATACACCTTAACACACTTACAACAGATTTCACCAAACAACAAGAAGCCAGTGAAGAAGTTGTTTAATAATGGAATGGACCACCTAAATACCCTGAGATATCCTGTTTCAGAACAGAAATAAAAACCTGTCCTACTGCACACCTTTAGTTCTCATCTACTACCCTACACTGGAGCCCATAAGGGGTATCATCAAAAAATTAAAACCCATACTTTAGGGACATCCTGAAAGAAATCTTTCCTGAATCCTCTCTTCCAGACTTCACGCAGCCCACCCAATCTCTCCAATTTCACCATCAGAAACAAGCTTCCTACAGACCAGGACCCACTATCTCAGAAGCTGCACTAGACCCTGCAGGAACAACAGATGCAAACCTGTAGACATATCTCCACTGATTAAAAAACACCCCCCATAACATATTTTTGGATCCATAGGTCCTACACACAGATGCATGGGGAGGCATGGGAGGCCATGTATCCCCTCCCCAATTTGCTGCTTAGCTTGTACAGAGCATGCTCATACAGACTGAGCATGCTCAATAATATTTCAGAAGCCAGCTGCCCTCACTCTGTCCGCCCCCCCCAACCTCCCAACATACTATCAGCAGGCACAAGTTGTCTCTGTCTGCACAAGACTATCACATGGTGTTCCTCATTGTGATGGGGCAGTTGCCCTGCACTGGAATGGAAAGGGTAAAAATAGTCCTGAGAGAAGGCTAAGGCTGGGAGCTAATCAGGAGAGAACTTGAGGCAGCCAATCAGAACATGGTTGGGATGTATAAAAAGATGACTGGCCAGGAGGAGCACTTTCTCTCACTCCACTATGGAAGGAGGGGGACCTAGCTGCCTGAAAGCAGGGATACCTTGGACAGAGCAGTACTAGTGTGAGCCAAGATTGCTCAGGCCTGACTAACCCCAGGCTGAGGCCCAGCAACACAGTCCCAAGAAGGTACTAGGGCTGCAGAGGAGCAGCCAGAGCAGGAATAGGCAGTAGGTCCAATCCCACCTCCCCTATCCAGTGATGAAATGGCCAGTTCAGAATGCAATTTGCCCCTGAAGGAAGGAACTAGATGATGGGGGTGGGTCACTGAAGCAAGTGGGGACCTAGGGGAAGACCTCAGAGTGTGGTCACTGCTGCAGGACAGTACTCTGAGAGAAAGGCACTGTGGTCTGGGAAGCACACAGGTCCTAAAAAGCGATGGAGAATGTAGAAAAAGACAGGTAACAGCAAGTGAGACACTGTCAGAATTGGGTACTTGGAGGGCATGTCTCTACACAGCACACTTATTTTGAAATAAACTATTTCAGAATTTTTTCCCCCAAAATAGCTTATTTTGAAATAGCACGTCTACACTACAGGGAAGCCTCAAAATTAGTCCAAGGCAGCCTTCCCTAATGTAGATGTGCTACCTCCAATTAGAGCCTCAGGAGGTACTGGGGAGTAATTATTTTGAATGGATTAGGGAGGAGCTATTTTGAAATAGCAGCAATGGAGCATCCACACTACTGCTATTCCGAAATAGCTATTTCAGAATAAGCATTATTCCTCTTGGAATGAGGTTTATAGATTTCAAAATAATCCATCCCTTACTTTGAAATTATTTCAAAATAACAGAATTGCTGTGTGAACATTTGCATTGTTATTTTGAAATAACGTCAGTTTTCCGAAAAAAGCTTCTTCCGAAAGACGTAGTCATAATTAGCTGTACTGCCGCACATTTCCCATGCCTGAAGAAGAACTCTGTATAATCTTGAACTCTATAATCTGTGTATAACATCTCACCAATAGCTGTTGGTCCAATAAAAGCTGTTACCTCACCCACCTTGTCTCTCTAATATCCTGCGACCCTTATGGCTACAACAATATTGTGTGTGGTAAAATGCTGGCAACCAAGACAAAGAAACAATCTGTGTTTAGCACAGCATCATACTTGACAAAGCTATTAAAGTAACAAAAAACAATGAATAGTCCTGTAGCACCTTAGAGAGAGTCTCATGAGTTTTAATTGGCAAAATTCACTTCCTCAGATGAGTGGACAAAAAGAATGGAGAAAAAAAGGGGGAACCTCCAAATTTATAAGGGAGGGGGGGTGATATATATTGGTCAAACTGGACAGTCTCCATGACAAAAAGTTAAATGGACACAAGTCAGATATCAGAAAAGGTAATACACAGAAGCCTATAGGAGCACATTTTAGCTTTCCTGGACATTTATTAATGTATTTAAAAGTAGCCATTCTTCGACAAAGGAATTTCAGGAACCAAATACAGACAAAGACTGTGGAATAGGGATGTGAACGACTAGTCAGGTAGTTGACTATCCAATAGTCAACACGGTAGTCAACTAGTTGATTCCCTACACACACACCTTGCTGTCTCTATCAGAAAGAGGCAGCAAGGGAGGAGAGGAAAAAGAGGGGATGCTTTAAAACTGCAGCGCCTCACGGGGCCAAGAGCCAGGCCACGGGCTCCACATGTCACTGCCACTTTGAAACACCCATGCAGCCCAAGGCCAGCTGGGGAGTCCCCACGCTGCCTGCAGCATTTCAAAGTGCAGCACTGCGTGGAGCCCAGCATCAGCTGCCACTTTGAAACATCACATGGAGCCTGACGCTGGGCTCCCTGTGGCGCTTCAAAGCAGCAGCGCCACATGGAGCCTGGGGTCAGTGGGGGAGTCCCCCACTGACCCCGGGCCCCATGCAGTGCTTCCACTTTGAAATGCCGCAGGGAGCATGGGGCCACTGGGACTGCCCTGCTGGCCCTGTGCTCCCCACAGCACTTTCACCATTGAAGTGTAGTAACAGTCCTGGGGCTGTTACTACACTTCAAAGGCGAAGGTGCCCTTATCAACTAATCGAATTGTTGATGCAAATTGCATCGACTATTCAATCAGTCAATTAATCAAAATTTAACATCCGTACTGTGTAACTATCATTAATATGCAAATTTGACACTATCTCTCATGGCTTGAACAAAGACATGAACTGGATTGGCCGTTCTATTCAACACCCAAATGACATCAAATCTAAGTATGAGACACGTATAGCCCGCTCAATTAGCATCATTAGCACGGGCGCTACTCTTGACAGGGTTTTTTTTTTCTCCTCTCCCTGTCTCCCTTCTTTTTCTCTTATTATATTTGGAGGTTCCCCCTTTTTTCCTCCACACATTTGAGAAAGTGGGTTTTGCCCACAAAATCTCATGATTCATATTCTCTTTCTCTTTCTCATATATATGTTAGGTGCTACAGGACTACTTGTTGATTTTTTTTTTTAATTTCAGACTAACACTGCTACCCTCTGAGACTGTTAAACAAGGTCGCATCCAGTATACCATGGTGACAATGCGCACCATCTCTTTACTAAAGTTCTGTCCCTTTCCCTTGCCCTCACTCCAACAAATTGTTTCCCTTCACTCTGATCTACTACTAATACCTTTCCTGTTCAGAGACCAGCCCTTCTTACCTCCTCTACACCAGGGATCAAACCTGCCCTAGCATTTATTTAACTAGTTGTAAGCTAGTGGAATAATACAGAAAAGGAAAGTGACCGATGCACTCAACCAGGGTATTCCTCAAAAGATAATAGTTCATAACCAGAAATCAAATGAAGTGATCACTAGCATGCACACATGCTCACAAAAAGTGTAACAAAAAACTCCTGCTGCCCGGAGTTCAGCCCAGTAATATAAGCTTGAATCTGAAGATTGAACAATGTATCTTCTCTGTCTCACTAGCAGCCAATTTTTAGTCCTTCCCCTGAGTATCTGTGCAAGGAGTGAAAGTGGAGGAAATGGAACTGCAGTGAACTGTTTGTTCACCACAGAAAAGTTAGTGCTCCTCACTCTTGTCACATGTCTTAATGTACACACACATGTATACACCAGTAGTACCTACACATATTTCATTGTTGAAGTCTTCATGCACTTGTACACTGAGGCTTCTCTGTAAAGTATATTCTATGTCCACAGCCTAGATTTTCTTCATGAATAAAACTTTGGAGAGAGACTGACTGGAGGACTATTACATAGGATGCAGTACAAACATCACATAGAGGTCCAGGCAGTTGAATTTCTAGATAGTTGCATCAGAGATAGTCCAGAACAGGGACTTTTCCCCAAAGGGAGAAAAAAGTAGCAGATTCCCTCCTTAATACAATGATCAAGGAGAATAAAATAAATGTTGCCAAGATCACACAAAAATGTTTGTAGCAACATTCAATTTTATTTTTACGAAAGAAGTTTCTTCAGTTATTCTGTATTACACTCTGAAGAGGCTTCCTTAGTTGTATCAAGTCAAGATTCACACCATGCTGTTTCAGCTCTTTTAGCCTTACCACAGACCTATTGGCCAGAACAGAACCCTGAGGGATATGAATTTGCTCAAGAACACTGACAATCTAATGTAAGATTGTCAGTGTTCTTGCGCAAGAACTCTGACGCTTCCACTTGGGAAAAAGCCCTCTTGCGCAAGTGCTCTTGCGCAAGAGGGCCAGTGTAGACAGGGAAGGAATTTTTTGCGTAAGAAAGCCCCGATGGTGAAAATGGCGGCCGGAGCTTTCTTGCGCAAAATTGCGTCTATACTGGCCACGGATGCTTTTGCGCAAAAGCACTTTTTGCGCAAAAGCATCCATGCCAATCCAGACGCTCTTTTGAGGAAATACTTTTAACGGAAAAACTTTTCCGTTAAAAGTATTGCCGCAAAATCATGCCAGTCTAGACACAGCCTAAGGGTATATCTACTCTGCAATCCTCTTTCAAGAGAGGAATGCAAATGCAGTCAAGCGAAATTGCAAATGAAGCACGGATTTGAATTTCCCACGCTTCATTTGCATAATGGCGTCCGGGTGCTTTTTCGAAATACCCTATTTCGAAAATAACGCAGTCTAGATGGGGTTATTTTGAAAAAAAAAAACCCTTCTTTTGAAATAAACCTTACTCCTTTTGTTTTGAAAGAAGGGTTTTTTTTCCAAAATAACCCCGTCTAGACAGCAAGGTTTTTTTCAAAATAGGGTATTTGAAAACGTTCCCAGATGCCATTATGCAAATGAAACGCAGGAAATTCAAATCTGTACTTCATGTGCAATTTCTCTTGTCTGCATTTGCATTCCTCTCTCGAAAGGGGAATGCAGTGTAGACATACCCTTACACATGTGCTTAACTTTGTGTTAGGGGAAGTACTGTTTAAGACATTCAGACTAAGTACAATAGGATTAAGGACTTACATTGTAAATCTTTGTCACATAGACTGTCATTTACTTATGTATATGTGTTCTGACTAGCATAATGGGGCCTCACACAGGGGCTACTATATATTTTAGAGAGTTTGTCTCTGATCAAGAACCCCTTCTAAATGGTAAGCGCTATGATCACAAAAACCAGTACACAGCTTCTTCTTGTCATAATTTAAAGCAACTTAAGGGTTTGGTTGTGTCAGGAAAATGGGATTGCTTATCAGAAAACCAAACAGAAAAGAGACAGACTCACCAAAGCAAGTACAGTACTCAAAACTGACATAACTCAATCAATGTTGAAAGATATTGAACCAGGAAGAGCCAGAAAAATAGAATGAACCTGGAATAGGATTCTCTCTCAATAAACTTTCCAGAAAAGAGATAAAATGGAGAAATTTGGAATATTGTTCTGTTTTGGCATAGGTAAATCCAGTGCTTTTTGTGTTAAAAAAAAAAAAAAAAGGTGCCAGTACTAGGGTTGCCAGATGGTTTAAAAAAAAATTGATAAAAATTTGTTGAGAAAAGAAAAGAAAAGAAAAGAAAAGAAAAGAAAAGAAAAGAAAAGAAAAGAAAAAAAGCACCAGGGAGTAACCAGGGAGAATGGGGATGTTGGGACCGAAATGCGGTTGGAGCCCCTTAAATTGCTGCATGTCCCAAGCGGGCTTCCATCTGGTGCAGCACGAGTGCTCCCAGGGCCGGCTGGGGGCTGTGCCAGGGGAAAGCGGCAAGTGCTCCCCAAAAAAGGTGATGGTATGCTGTAGCGGTATGTACAGTCACAAAAAAGCACTGAGTAAATCAGTGCTTAAGGTTTGAAAATTAGAAGAAAATATTAATGGAAAGCAAATTGACTTAAATCTTTTTTTGTTAAAACATAGCAAATGATAAGACTGTATAGGAATGAAGAAACAAAATACACTTAATGAGAATTCCTGAATTATGGACCCCGAGAAACACTGGGTAAAGCTGATAATAATACACTAAAGGTGAGCTACTGCAGCGCAAGGTTCTGCTAGCTCTAAAGTTTTAACTGCTGAAATTAGTACAAGAATGAGTCTTATATAGAGCGATCATACAGAGTGACAAGCACCACTCATGCACCCCAGTGCACCTCTAGTAAAAACCACGAGTGAATACATTCCTTTCAACGTGGCGATAGTTTCTTAAAATGTTTCTAAAACCACTTCACAATGCAGAGCAATGCTTCCAGCCATGGTCTCTCCTTTTCTGAGATATCCTCTCTGTTTAGGGAGTGAACCTGAATCTTTTACAATGTCTTGGGATTCTATATATAAATTTAGAAAATTCTGCTTCCAAAGTCTTTTTATTGACCACAAAGCAAGATGGAAGAGTTACCAATTGATTTTGTCCTACCATAGACATTTCCTTTCCATCCAAAGAAGGCCAGTAGTATCACCTACCCTCATCCTTCAATCCATCTGCGCGACCTCTCTGTGGAGGACAGTAGGAACTTTGAAGTTCACACCAAACATTAACTTGGACTACCCCTTTTTCTTTTCAAGACATACTGGACTCATATTTGCTGACACGTCTTTCAATTAAATTAACCTTGAGCTGCACAGAAACAGGAAATCACTCTCAACCTCATTCAGACACAGGAAACCAGGGATAGACAGAAGCAAGCGGCAACTTTATCAACAACAGCCAGAGTAGCAAAAAACAGCACTTGCAGCAGGACATCAGACCTTCCATTGCATATGCCCTGCCTAAAGCCATAAGCTCATCAGCTATACTTCACAATCCGTGATGAGTCCACTTCAAGAATATTTATAGCCCATACAGGTCACACTAGGCACCAATGATTTGACAGAGAATATCCATGGACACTTGGATGTGGATGGAAATATCATTACTCATACAAAGTCAGCTGTGGCATTTATTGCTATGCACAAAATAAAAATAGGTGTAATGTGTTATTTTAAACTGAGCAGAATTGAGCATATTTACAGAAAATTCACCTTGTACTTTTTCAACTGTCCCATTGAAAACTTCATCTAATTAAAACGTCTACCATTTTAAAACTTTTTGCAATAATGTTTTCAGTTGAGAAAGATGGTGAAACCAAGCTATTCTTGAGAAAATCTTTGGCTCCTGTGAATTGGCACTGATAAAAAACATTTAATATGTCACTTTTTATCACTATCACATTAACTAAACAGAAAGGCAGTTTGATCTTGTTATTAGGGCACTGAATAGAGATTCAGAGGGGCTGAGTCCTCCTGTAGCTCTGACACAAACCTGCTTAGATAGGTCACTTCATATCACTGCTTTCTGTCCTTTGCCTCTCTTTTGTATTTAGATTGTAAGCTCTTTGGGGGCAGGGACTATCTGTATGTGCCTAACACTATGGATACTACTCTTGGTTGAGGCTTCAAGGCAATATAAATACATAAAAATGGACACTAGCCCCATGTTAGGAGATCTCTGTGTAATTATTAATTTCCCCATAGAACTTTCCAAAGGTAAACTAGGTGCATTAATGAAGTGGAGGGGAATTGTGTGAACTCCTTATTAACAAAGAAGATGACTTTTGGGCCAAGTAACTGAGAATGTCAGCCAGCATTCACTTAAGAAATGACAGTAAACGCTCAGCCCTTTTACTTGCGGGGATACCCTTGGCAATGAAAACCAATAGCTACAATTGAAAGAAGTATGCAGCTAGTCTCCACTTTGGTAGCACAAATTTTCTGGAAAAGGGGACACATTAAGAATCCCCTATGCAGTATTTTATAGATCCCAAGGAAACATCTAACTCTCCCCACAATCCTCTGACCAGCCCTTTGCATAGTGATATGATAACCACAGAGGGGAATTGGCTATAATTGTGGGGAGACAGCAAACTATGTTTCATATCAACATCAGAATGCTATATTTTGCTCCCCAAAGTAGTAAGTGATCAGAACTGTGAACCAACTGTTTGCTTAGAAAAAGTCAGTCAGTGTAGGAATGCATTAATATTTCTTCTAGACTGTGCCAACAAGGGTGCAAATCCTTTATAGTGAAAGTTCTGTGTTTTGCCTTATTCACAAATCATAAAACAGAAGCTCTTCAAATTAACCTCCAGTGTATTTAAGGTTTGAAAGTTGAAGGCCTCACCTGCATTACAAAGGATGCACTTACAACATGGTTGGCCCCTGACCTAGTGAAGATGGGAATTAACAATGTTGTAAAGTGTTGCATAACCAGGCTTAAAGCCTGGAATATAAGAGATTTGTGATTATGTTGGACACATCCAAGGCTGTAGCATTGTTATCACAAAGTTAGTTAAAAATCTGTAGTGTGGCTAAAATCTGTGCTGTAACTGGATTGCCTGACAAGGTTACATTTGTTTGCAGTGTTTTTTGTAGCCGTGTCTGTCTTGGAATAGGAGAGCTGTAAGACAGGTGAGGTAATTTCTTTTGCTTGACCAACTTCTATTGGTGGAAAGGACAAGCTTTTCAGTTTCACAGAGCTTTTCTTCAGGTTTAGGGAAGGGAACCAAAGTGTCTAATCTAAATACAAGTTGGGACAGACTGTTTAAGTTAAGCATAACAATCACATGAGCTGTAGACCACCACAAAGAAAAATTAAAGACACAAGAACACCATGTCACCCATGGACAAGCATTTTTCACAGAATGATCACTCCATATCTGTTCTGTATTCCTCCTTAAAGGAAACCTGCACATCTTCAAAAGATAAGCCCCAGAATTTAAATTCACAACTCTGCTAAACACTAAAACCCATGATTTTATGGCTCATTACCATAATTTGTAACACAATCTACTACTTGCTCCCCCCCTTAATTGGGATCGTACTCGGACCTGCCATGAAGGCAGGGGACTGGACTCAATGACCTCTCAAGGTCCCTTCCAGTTCTATGAGATAGATAGGTATATCTCCATATAATATAAATTGCCCACTTGATTTTAAGTGGTCTCCTGTGGCATGGGTGAACCCCTTATACTTAAACTGCCCCAGCTTGCCTTTAGCTTAGATACTCTGGTTACTGTCCCAGATCTGAAGAAGAGCTTGGTGAAACTCTAATGCTTTTCTCTTATTTAAACCAACTTCTGTTGGTGAAAAGATATGATTTCATGCACCTTGTCTCTCTCAATGTTATATGTGAACTCCAAGTAGCAGTAGCACTAGGACATTATAGATGTCAATAATGCTATACTAGAGACTGAGGTAACAGAACATGTCAGACAAGTTCCTAAGCATCACTTAGTAAGGCAAAGCTCCATAATGGAGTTATCAGTAGCATCATCGTCATCTTGGCTATCAATGTTCACACCCACAGGAGCATAGTCATTTATCAAAAATGTTAGGGGTGGCACAGGGCTGATAGCCCATCTCCCACTTTGAACTGTAGCGGGAGAAGAGTCAGTCTCCTCCCCATGTTTCTATAAATGCTAGTTGCATACCCACCAAAAGGGGGGGGACAAGAGGAGCACCTGCCCAAAGGCCCAGCAATTCAGAAGGGCCCGGGGCTCCCAGCTGCTTCTGCTACGGTAGTGGCAACCAGAGCTCTGGGCCTTTAAATCACTGCAAGAGCCCTGCATAGTGTACTCCAGGCAGTGCTGAAGCTCCTGGGGAAAGATAGCCACAGCAATGCCCTTCTGTCTGAGGCCCTGCCCCTTCTGGGAGTGTGGAGCTAACCTCCCACACCTTGCCAAGGGGGCCAGTGAATCTGTTGTTACCTCTAGCTACGACTTTCTACCACGTAAGAGAAGACTCCTTTCTCAACACCTAATCATGTCACCAAGTAAATGTTTGAAGTTGTAGGTAGTATTCTTCTTTCCTTATATAGGTATCCTCTTTGCTTTGGGCACCAAACTTCATAGAATCCTAGGACTGGAAGGGACCTCGAAAGGTCATCGAGTCCAGCCCCCTGCCCTCATGGCAGGACCAAATACTGTCTAGACCATCCCTGATAGACATTTATCTAACCTACTCTTAAATATCTCCAGAGATGGAGATTCCACAACCTCCCTGGGCAATTTATTCCAGTGTTTGACTACCCTGACAGTTAGGAACTTTTTCCTAATGTTGCTGAATTATACATTACTAAAATGGTGATTATTTGGGAATAAACCTGTAGTCTATATTCAGTCACTGCTGTCCATACCCTATCTCAAAAGGTATGTACTGTCCCAGAACTAACCACCGCTTCCTCAGAAGACTGTTTTCTCTTATTTTCAAATAGTTATCAATGACTGTTAAAAGCAGAGATGGCCCTTTTTTGGCATAGTTTGGATCTTGATCCAATGTATAATACAAATAAAAGGCCAAACACATTGGGTCAGATTTTGTAAGTATTTAGATGCCTACAGTCTCAGGTAGATATCTAGTGGGATTTTCAGAAGTGCCAATGTGCCTATCTTCTACTGATTTCAGTACAAGTTAAGTGCCTCAGTTACTAGAGGATTAAAATATAGGGATGTGCTTCTGGTCTCTTTCCAGATGGGAGGTGCTCTTCATTTTGAGAAGGGGCATTGCTGATCATGGATAGCTAGGAGTGGCAGCTGAATGTGGTGAGATAACATGACGCAAATTAATATAGATAAACTTTTATGAATGAAAATATCAGTTGAGAAATGTTGTTAGCCCAGTGCGGTAGGTTGAATAGTTAGGAACATGTCTACTGCCAGCAGAAATGAGGGCTGATGCTATGTGGTTTAGCTCTTATTCCTTTGGGACAGTGGCATCTCAGTGATGTGAATACACTGAATGTTGTTGATTATAAATTACCATCCCACTGTGAGATAAACAAATTTGTATAGATGTGAGCTATATCAGAGGATACACGGTCTCTAAGGGTATGTCTACACTGCAAGTAGACAGCCACAAGTGGCTCATACCAGCTAACTCAGGCTCATAGGGCTCAAGCCAAGTGGCTATTTAATTGCAATGTAGATGTTTGGGCTTGCAGCCCAAGCTCTGGGATTCTCCCAACCTAGCAGCATCCTAGACCCTGCAAGCCTACGTCAGCTGACACTGGTCTTTAATTGCAGTGAAAATGTAGCCTGCATGAGGACCAGAATTATTGAGCTCAGGTGCAGGTATTGGGTATTTCTATGATGGTTTTTCTCTAGCTCCAAATCAGAAATGAATGAAGGAATGCATATTGTAGCTCAAGACTCTTAATGGTTATATATCGTATCATATATGTCAGATATATACAGGCAGCATCTCGGCTCTTTTCCACTTCTTCTAAGTCCTCTGTTCAGTTAAGAATTCTTCAATTACCAAGAGAGACGCATTAAACTGCCTATATATAGAAATGAAAACAAAGAAATATCTCCCTTTTTATTGTATTTTTATTCATATTTTAAATTTCCATTATATTAAAAGTTGCTTTTGATTAGAAAAAAAGTGGAGTGAGTGGCTTCTTTCACTTAAAAAGTATCAGTTTGTGTTTGCATTTTCTGACATGGGATGTTATACTAAATTATTCATTTTTACAGAATGGAAATTAATTATTGTGTACAAAATCCCAAAAACACATATGGTCACAGTGCTGGTTAGATCTGCCTCCTGCTATGCTTTAGAGATTCAAATTTAGAGGTAGCATGTTATTTTCCATGCCAAGACCACCTATGGTTTTCAAGATATAAGTATCTGAAAATTAGCATTTTCACACAGAGCACATGTTCCAACTTCAGTATACACTGACTACTACCATTTTGTAACTGCATGTATTAGAATGGATGTTAGTAGTTTATAAATGTAATTTCAGTTCTCCTAAAGCACACTAATTGACTGCCCTTTTCTACATCTACCTTTAGCACTATATAATATCAATCTCTTCTTTGGAAAACCTTGAAAATGTTTTTTGACTGATGGGTACTAATCAATTTCAAGGGTCAGCTGTGAATGACTGGTTCATCATGGTCAAGGATTGAATTATAGATGACCAGGAAAGTGGTCTGAAATGGTCAGTCATTCTGTGAAAATCAAAGAATGCCAGTTCAGATGGGAGAGAATTCATGACTCTCTGAATGTATCCAAGCCACTTAACATCCGAAATTAAAGGCTCTCTTGTCATGAAGATTTGTGGAAGAAAGGAAAATCTAACTGCATTTTTAGCAATATGGTCTATAAACAAAAATTCCTCTTCCTTTCATAACTGTAAGGGAAGTCCCTCTTCAGAAAAAAAGCAGATTCAGCAACTGTAACTCACTAGTTTTTATTGTGCAAACAAAATCAGATTAATTTTTATTGAACTCATTATATATTGTACACTTATTTCTTAAATCTTCACTAGTGCATCCATATGTCAAAGTAACCAAAATAGGGAGAGGAAGATTTTGGATTACATTTTAAAAATCGTGATAGTTTCCGGTTTGCCATTATATTGGATCATCTTAGTGTCCTAATTTGCATTCCCTACAGTATGTAACTAAAAGAAGAATGAAGAAAAAGAAATATACTCAAGGGATCTATTCTTCCTTCCAAGAAAAAAGTCACTTGTGATTTCTGTGCCAACATACTCATTGATAAAGATTGATGTCGAAAGTATTCTAATCAAACACATCGGTGAATGTTCATTACATAAGGCTTTTATAATTGTATACTAGATACATAAACCCAGTTAAATCAGTGCCTAAGGGACTATATGTAGAAACAATATCTTGGAATGTTTACTGTAGGAATCCTTTAAAAGCTTGTTAGACACTGACAGTGAAAATATTACTTTATTTACTCACTCCAGTAGTCCCATTGGTATTCTCCGAGCTTAGCAACCAGGATTTGACCAACATAGAAGTTTAAAAGAATATAGCCAGTTACATTTTGCCCTTTCATTTCTCATACTCTCTGATACCATCTACATGTTTGGTTAGTCTATAAAGTGCTACCAGACCATTTGTTGTTTTTTCTGTACAGACTAACTCGGCTACCCCCTGAAGCTTCTAAATAAAATTTGCCATTCATTGCACTCAAGATCCACCATCAAGGGGTATTTGAGTTTCAGTATAACAAAATGTAACATATCTAACTTTTAGGCCTAATGCCAAATAAGAATCACTTCACCTGCACATCCAATTCCTCTCTTTTGCACATTTGTCCCCAACAGCAAATACAGGAGCTATAGTCTTTCTACAGATTCCCTATCCATTATTAAACTGATATTGCTCTTTACATAAGCCGAATAACCTGGTGCACATGGAAAACATAAAATATGAACATTAGAAATTCTAGATGCTGATAGGCTATTTCCACAAAATTTTCAGCCACATGGAATTCAATAAGTTTAGACACTAAGTCTGGTATGCATTGCATACTTACCCAAACCAAATTGAACCATTGTTTCTTTTGATTATCACCCATTACTGTTAAATAAATTGGACATGACCTAAATGCTGCATTTTTTTATCATGTGTCTATGATCTTTTTGATAATAAGTAAGCAGTTGTTAGAGAATGTATATGTGCAAGACCAGAGAAAGGAGATAAATATTTGACTTAAGTGATTCATTGTATATAGAACTGTGCAAAAGAGGGAAGTTATGTTTTATAAAAGATTTAAAGATTTTGAAATTTGGCTTCTTTCCAAATCAAAGCAAAACCTGAAAATTCAAAATGTTCCAAAATGTTCTTTTGACGATTAAAACATTTTTAAAATATTTTCCTTTAGAAAAAACCCTATATTAATAATAAATAAATGAAATATAGTCTCAAAATTAAAAAAATGAATATTTCATGCTGCAAATATTGAAACGGGACATCTCAATGTTGTTGGAACTTTTCTACTAGTTGTCTCCTGAAACAAAACCCTGGCACTATCTACCCAATCGCGCAAAGTGTTTTAAGTATTCTTATAATCACAAGAATAATTAGTGCATTTCTCCTCTTCCATCTTTAGTTTAAAGCAGAATAGGCTGTACAGAACTGTGTAAAATATGTTTTTAAGGGGCTTTAACCATTGACAATAAATATCGACTTACCATATTCTCTCTCAGGCTAGGTGTCTCAGTGAAAGATCATAGCAAAACAGTGATTATGGATTTAACTGTAAACCACAGAGTAATTTGTACATGTGCTATTTCTAATCGATCCATCAAAAACATTAATAAGCAGGTTGAAATTTTGAAAATTGAAGGTAACAGGAATATGCAATTCACCGTTATTGACAGTCCCATTACACATGCTACCAATGTTATCTAGTGTATATTAACAGCTTCCAAAGCTCCAAAGATTCATTATTGTGGTCAGAGAAAATAGGAATAGTTGTCTCTAAAAATAATTATTTTTTTCTTGAATGTACGTTGTTATAAAAGAAAACTAAAACCCAAGATTATGCAATACAGAACAAAAATGAAAAGTTCAGTGATCAGATTTGTAAGACAATTTCATGAGTTTTGAACTCAAAACTTGCAATATAGTTAACTTTTTATTAAAACAACTTGGTATGAGGATGAGAGTCCAGGGATGTACATTTCGTCCAGGTTCAAGAAGCTGCTGGTTCAGGGCCTCCGACAACAAATGACATGTGAATGGTGAGGGGAAATACAATCAGTTATGCATAATCACAAGATACATTCGGTCTTTAAAACTTATAAATGAATTAATTAAATGCCAACTATCCCCATCTGCTCCTTAATCTACCCATGTTCAAATGCCCAGTTTCTTACAGGTGTTGCAGCTTAAGTGTATCTTTTGTGTTTGTAAATTAAATTGGATACATAAGGATGCATACAGTTTCTCTGATAAAAATAACTGATTTTAATTAAATTATTTTTAAAACAGACACCATTCTCATGATACAGGTGCATAACAGTCATTAATTTCAACAGGGTAGCTTTTTTATATATAATATATTGAAGTAGCACCTACACACCACAACAAGGTTAGGCTCCATTGTGTTAGTAGCTGTACAAACATAATAAATGACAAAACCTACACCTGGCACTTACAATATTTAAGGAGGTATAGAGCTGTGTTATTTCTTTTCTGATAATCCTATATCTGATTCACTTATTTTAAATCATTCCATGGACATCATATTTAATGGAAGTATCCAAAGATGGACACCAATGCTTGCAAATATGGGACAGATCTAGGAGCCAGAGTCACAAGTTTGCCTACTCAAGTGGAGGGGAGTTAAAAATATTGGGTGAAATCTTGGACCAACTGAAGTCAATGGTAAAAATGTCCGTTGATTTCAATAGGCTCAGGATATTATCCACTGTATATAACTAGATGTGTTCATGGGTTCAGAACAGTATTTTTGATTCTCGATACATCATTTAGTACAGTACAGAACTAACATGAACTGATAGCAAAATCATTACACAGTCTAATGGCCAGTGCCAAATAGGAAAGACTCCCTCTGACATCTGTGGGGTTTGCATCAGGACTTAAAACTGATTCTAAGAATATTGATGCACAGTGAGTTGAAGAGCCAAATGTGCTCAACAGTTAGGCCTAATCAATGAGCACTATGAGAAACTATGGTGATGAGCATATTAAAAATACTGAGACAGAGAGAAAGAAATGGGCCAGTAGATAAATAATAAGATCACTCTAACCCACATACCTCCTGGGTATGTTGTTCTGTCCAGTCTGATGGCATCGAGACCACTTAGAGAGATTAATGAGTCTGATCTACAGCCATAGGTAAAAGGCCATGTAGCTTTTAGCTCATGTGGTAGAGGCTCATGCATTTAGCTCCAGAGATTCCAGGTTTGATCCCACCCAAATACAACTAGGGTCTGTTGGTGTCACACTATCAGTCTATAGGGCTACATCTAGACTACATGGCTCCGTCGACGGAGCCATGTAAAACAGTTTATTCGGCATAGTCAAAGAAGTGGGGATTTAAATAATCCCCGCTTCATTAAAATAAAAATGGTCGCCACGCTGTGCCGACGATCAGCTGATCCGGCACAGCGCGGCAGTCTAGACGTGAAACGAGGTTTACCAGAGCGGTCGACAAAGGCTTCCTTTGTCGACTGCACCGTGTCTAGACTGCCGCGATGTGCCGGATCAGCTGATCATCAGCACAGCACGGCGGCCATTTTTATTTTAATGAAGCGAGGATTATTTAAATCCCCGCTTCTTTGACTATGCCAAATAAACTATTTTACATGGCTCCGTTGACGGAGCCATGTAGTCTAGACATAGCCTCGGTGATGTATATTAGAAAGCAGCAGGTGAATGGAAACTTGTAATACCTTATTCATTTTCATTTGGGAAATTGATATATTTCCAAACCATTGGTGGAGAGCACAGGAGTGGGCCAATGTACTATAGTTCGCATCTGATCTGAGAGAGAGGGATTGAATATACCTGCCATCATCACTTACATTTTGTTTATTAACATATAGACTGACAGTACTGTGTATGTAGAAAGAAAATATGACTTGGGTATGAGATGCTAACACATGCTTTCCTAGTAAAACACAAGTTCTGGTTAAGTGTCAGTGGTTATTTTTTAAATTTTATTTTAGATTTTCCCTGAGATAGAATAGCCCAGGCTTTACAGAGTCAAAGTACCAGTGAACCAGTTTAGTTAAACAGCAGGCACAGCTGGTAGAGTAATCAGGCATTAGGTAGTGATCATACTAATGATCAGGCAGTGTAGGAAAGTGGAGAACTATCAATACACAGCTGACATCAGAGTTGTAAAGAGCCATACCTATCCCCTTTCACCATATTAATTTAAAACTATACTGGAGACAGTGTTGGCCAATGCCACCTTATCAGCAAATTTAGGGTGTGACAGCCTGTTCTGAAAAGTGAAATAGCCTGTAATTTGCTCTGCTGGTACTTTGTCAGCCCAATAGAGAGCAGGGTATTCAGACTGTTTCTAATTCCAATACCAGCAGGTTGTGGCTAGCAATCCATCATGAAACTAAAAGGGGCCACGAGTTTACCTGTATTTACCTAGATTGTTACACTCCAAAGGGGAAAATTATGAACTAGTAGCAAAAGTTATTTGTGTTGAATTTTTTTTCCTTCACTGCTTTCTTATATTAAATGTACTATACTGTTTTGGAATAGTCTGTTTACACTTGTGCTCACTTTACAGGACCAGTTCCTCAGCTAATATAAATCAGTGAGGTCAAGGGAGCTACCCTAATTTACATTAGTTAGGGATCTGGCCAGGAGTGTATTTTTCACTATGATGAGTTTTGAAAACTTGGTAGAGCAAAATATATAATATAATCTGTAAACTGAGATAACAGTTAATTGAGTCATTCAAAGCCTCTTTGTTAAGACTCGAGACCATGACACACCCATAAATGAGAATGTACAATAGCATTTCATTAAGCACTAGTTGCATATTACAAAGTCACAACAACAAAACTGAAGAGTCACACACTCTCACTATGAGCCTGTACACTATTTTGCACTAAGTTATGTCAATGATACTGCCTGAATGTGACAGTAGCTTTGATACCAGTTCTAAGCCACTTTCTGGACTTAGTTGTTAAAGGAGAAGGCAATCACAGTTCATACTATATGCCACTGTAAAAATTCATGTGTGCTAAGCCAAGAATGATCTAACTATGTTGGTTCCCTAAGAGCCAAAACATACATTTTAAATCTTTGTAAAGAGCCCAAAGAATTGGAGAAACAAACCAAGAGATTAATGGATCATTTTAGGCATCTAATGAGAATGAGGGTACATCTTAGACACAGGTCATAAAACTGGCTCAAGAATGACAACAATGCATAATGACTGTGCAAAGGAGTTCCCATTACCAACCTAATAGTCAGGAAAAGATAGATGAGGATGACACAGTATTCAGAGGCATCCCCTTTTGTATCATTTTTTATATTACATGCAGAGCTGTAAAAAAGGTGATTTGTTGAGACATGGGGATGAGTTCTGTCCTAGATATTTCCAGGTTTTCAATATGGCTTATGATTTGCTTTCTTCTTAATACGTGTTTCCAGCAAACAGATACATTACAACAGTTTCCAAAGAGTTAGTGCACAATAGCATGTGTGTGTGTTTCAACAAACAGCTGGATATGTTCCATTCCACTAGCTGGGCTTCATACACTATACAATGAAGAATATACAGGCATAAAGGTGTGAGATATGCACACAAAAGAGAATTTTCTGAATCTAGTAATCTTATATGGACCAGAATTAAAAAATTCTACCCTAACCACATACATAATTAATTTCAGTTGATGCCAATGGTAACGGTTACATATGTGACAATCCTTAATGTGTGTCCCCATTAAAAACATGAGTGTTTCATATTAAGAAATGGTAACATGGACATTGCAAATACAGGGATACACTATGCCATTGAGGCACGAGCTCCATTGTGGGAGATGGGCTTTGCAGTTCTGCCCAAGGGAAAGTGTAGTGGCCCTGCCCACTCTGAATTGCCTAATGCTATAGCAACACAGACCCAACGATGCTTCAAAGACTATGTCTACGCCACAAAAATAAATCGGAAAAAGAAAACGCAATTTGCGGTATGTAAATTGCATATCTTTTTCAAATTTACTTCTGAAAGAGGCTTTTCTAAAATTTGGCCCATCTACAATGGGCCAAATTAAAAAACCAAAAAACCTCTTTCAGAATATCCCTTCTTCCTCATAAAACGAGGTTTCCAGGGATGCTGAAAAAATGTGTCTGCTTTTCTGACTTTTTTTCACAAAAGCAGACGCATTCCTTGGACATGACAGAGGTATCCCAGAAAAGCTCTGCAGTCTAGGCATAGCCAGAGGCTTCCCACATCATTGGGAGTCCTCCGGGGTGTAAAGCTGGCTACGTTGACTTTATGCTACCCTTTCTGCTGCAGGAAAGGGATTGGCCTTGCATGATCTATTACTTCATGCAAGGGTCAAAACAGCCTACCCTCCTGACAAGTGCTTTTAACTGAAATATTTGGAGGACTTTTTGGACAATCTAACTATAGCCCTTTTACTAGAAAAATGGGAGAAGAAATCTCCAGCATGTAAACAGTGCATACCATGGGGCTGATCCTGCTGGCCTCTCTCACTTCACTTCAGTGAAACAAGTCATATAAGTAAGCGGGATTTGAGTTTTTGTTCACATGGGGCCTACTGCAAAGGCCTTTCACTGACTTTAGGCCATTCTTGTTCCTTGTTAAGAATAAAGTACAATGAGGGAATTGTGTTCTAATGCTGGTTTATGCCAAGCAATTGACTCAAAAGGTAAGGACAATGTAAAAAACTTTGGCGAGTTTGTCAAACCATGAAATAAAATGTAAAATCCTTGAATGAAGGTTTAGACCCATCTGGGGAACATATAACTTAAAAGAATAGTCCATTTATTTTATCCAATTTTTATACTCCCAGTATTGTTCTTAATTTCCATTTATAGCACAGAATGAAAAATGAAAATTGTCCCTTCCAATGTTGTCCTCTTCCACTTACTGAATATTGTGTATTCCTGTCTTTCTAATGCAGCAAACAATCAATATGGCTTTCTGCGTGTTTACTTACAGCCCAGTGCTACTATTGATCTGCACTCAAAGCTCCTCTTCATTTCAGTAGGAGTCTCAAATATGTAAGGACAGCGGGACTTAGTCCTAATGAGTTTCTGCATCAGCATCATCCATGATATATATAGGATTATGTACAGTTCTTGGAATAGTGTCAGCCAGTTTAATGCTGCTGCATGTCAGCAGAGGGAGCCGTACATTATTCGTGTGACCCACTGAAATAGCCTTTGGCACTAGAAAGGAGTTGCTAGAAATTAAGAGCAATATTGGGTGGTTAAACAAGACAAGGGAAAGGAATGCAAATAAATGTATATTTTCATTTCATTCTGACTCAGCTGCCTGATTTGTTTTGGACCCTTTTCATAATCTCCAATGCATTGGACTTGTCTTTGATTCATTCTCATAAATACTTGGGCTGTGTCTAGACTGGCCAGTTTTTCCGGAAAATCAGCCGCTTCTCCGCAAAAACTTGCCAGCTGTCTACACTGGCCGCTTGATTTTCTGCAAAAGCACTGACGTTCTCATGTACGAAATCAGTGCTTCTTGCGGAAAAGCTTTGACGCTCCCATTTGGGCAAAAGTCCTTTTTGCGAAAAACTGTTGTGCAAAAGGGCCAGTGTAGACAGCTAGCTAAGACTTTTGTGCAAAAGCAGGCTAAACAGAAAAAAGCCGTTTGGACGCTGGGAGACCCCGTAGCCGCCCCGGAGTTCCTGGTGACCCGGGCTCTTAAAGCACACGCAGGCTGCTGAGCGCATGTGGCAGGAGTGTGCCTCAGACCTCTGGCCTGAGGTCTGCCACGTTGCCCCTGCCGTGCCCAGCAGCCACCTCGCAGCCCAGCATGGCAGCTCCGGGTGCTCAGCCACCCGCACCCCCAGCGCAGGAGGCCCTCAGGGGCCGCAAAAGGATAGCCCCCTCCTGGACCTTGGGGGAGCTGGACCTGTGGGAGGAGGAGGAGGGCCTCCATGACACCCGGTCCCGGCGCCGCAACACCGACATCTTTGGCCACATGGCCCAGGCGCTAGCCCAGCAGGGACATCCAGCCCAGAACCTGGAACAGGTCCGGGCTAAGGTGAAGGAGCTGTGCCTGGGCTATGTGCGGGCCAGCGAGGGCCGGGGGGGGCAGGACCAGACACCTGCCCCCACTATGACCGGCTCCACCGTATCCTGGGACAGCCAGCTCCAGAAGCCCCAGACATCACAGCAGACACCTGCGTGCGCCCCCCCGTCACCAGGACCACCACAACGGGGGAGGGAGACAGCAGCAGCAGTGCGTCAGAGGACTAGGCCAGCAGTGCGTCATAGGACGAGGCCAGCAGGCCCCCTCCGGCAGCCCCGACGTCTCCCGCGCGTCCTCGGAGGCCGGGGAAGGATCCACCGGTAAGTGTTGCACTTTGCACTCACAAGGGCGGGCAGGAGGGGAGCCAGGCACCCAGAGGTGGGAGGGAGAGAGCATGTCACTCGGGCCACGTGAGCTGCACGCTGTGTAGCATTAGGTAGCAAGCAGCACGTGCAACCACGTGCAGCCTGGTGACCGAGCGGCACGTGGCCGCGGCAGGCAGCTCCAGGGCACACCTGGGACCGTGCTGCTCACACACATCTGGCAGGACCGGGGGGGGAAAGGGTGGATGCCGGCTGGAACCAGCCAGGGCCCCAGGGACTCAGGCCAGAGCCCGCACCTCCGCAAGGGTGTAGCAGGCAAAACGGCACACTGGCCCCATGCCTGGCTGTGAGGCACAGCCAGCTGCTCCTGGGAAAACCGCAGTGTCACAGCCCTGTGAGCGTGGCCCCCCCTGAGCCCCTCGCCTGCTCCCGGTGCCTTGGCTGGCTCCCCGAGGGAAGTCCCCACTGCGGCCACACATGTCCCTGGGCTACCATGTGTGAGGGATAGTGGGAGGGAGAAGGGGGGGAAGCACTCGGGCCACCCCTAGGGCTGCCTGAGTTTTGCTGCAAGGATGGGACACTCCCCAGTCACTCTCCTGGTTCCGTCCAGGAGATATCCCACACGATGGGGATCTGAGAGCCCAGACCATGTCTGCCAGAAGGGCTCCCAGGCACTGTGTGGGGATTCATCTCGCTCCCTGTCAAACACCATTGATTAGCCCAAAGCCTCACAGCCTCCACCGGCAGGGAGTTCCACAGGTTAACGCAACACAAGCACCCTCCCACCCTCCACGGGGCCAGAACACAGACCGGGGGTTCCAATACATGGAGGAGGACCCTACTCCAGGGGCGGTCCTCTATGCAAACATACAACACGAGGGGGACAGGGGGGGAATCGAGGGGGCCCAAGCCACACTACCCCTGTGGTGTCACCTGGGCTCAGGGGTGGGGTGGAAGGCATGAGGTGTGGGGACAGTGGCCGGGCTGCCTGACTGACCCATCCTTTCTTCTGTTCCCTGCAGCGGGACCAACCAGGAGCGGGGGACCCTCCAGTCCAGAAGCAGCAGCACCCCCCAGCCGCCCAACCATGGAGGCAGCGCATCCGACACCGGGACCAGCTCCTGCGGCGCCACGTGCAGGCCGTCGAGCGAATAGAGGCTGTCATCCAGAGACGCACAGAGGCGGACCTGCAGTGGCGCCAGGAGGCCTGGGCCACCTTCCAGGGACACTGTGCGCTGATGGCGAACTCCGTTGCCAGCTTCTCCGCACACATTGCCCATGCCATACATTATGGCATGGCCTCGCCCCATGCCCCCACCATCCCTCCCCTAGTACTGCCCCGCCCCTCCTGCTCCTCCTGCAATGGCCCCTCCTGCTCCTCCTCCTGCCCCTCCTGCTCCTGCATTCAGCCTGCCCCAATGTGGCCTGCCCCCATGTCCAGGTCCGCCTCGCAGGAGCAGTCGCAGGGGCCACCCCTCCCAGGAGTAGCTCCTCCTCCCAGTTCAAGGTCTCCTCTCCCTCCAAGTTGAAGGTCTCCTCCCCCTCCCAGTTCAAGGTCTCCTCTCCCTCCAAGTTGAAGGTCTCCTCCCCCTCCCAGTTCAAGGTGTCCTCCCCCTCTCCCCCCTTTGTAAATAAAACTGACAAGTTTTATTGGTGAACCAAACTGTGTTGTTGTGTATTGGGAGGTAAGGGAAGGGGAGGGGGAACGGGAGGGAAGAGAGTTGTCCAGGGAAACCGAGGCGACCCTACTCCGGGGCCTGTGAGAACATGTCCGTGAGGGCCTCCTGGATGCGCACTCCATCATGGTGCACCTGCCCCCGCCCCCTCCTGCAATGGCCCCTCCTGCTCCTGCTCCTCCTGCCCACCTCCTCGTTCAGCCTGCCCCCCATGTCCAGGTCCACCCCCATAGGAGCGGCCGCAGGGGCCACCCCTCCCAGGAGTAGCTCCCCTCCCCCTCCCAGTTCAAGGTCTCCTCCCTGTTACGCGAGGTAACGTGAATAATTAATTTAGAATGCTGATCAACCTAATAAAATCATGAAGATGACAAATGCGGACTCCAAATTCCATATCTATCACTGGTTTTCTAAAAAAAAAAAAAAGGGAAATAATTTTAAAAGGTTATGAGTTTGTGATGCATAAATGAATACCAACTCCGAAGATAAAATTTAACCACAGGACTATATTTGACATGCATAAAATCACAATCAAGCAAGGGATAGATTACAAAAGAGTAAACACAACACAAAATACATTCAACACAGTCTAGGCACGGAGGGCGATTGCGGTGACGCTGGCGACCTCGATCCTTTGGTCCTTTCGGGCTTCAGGAGAGGAACTGCCAGGAGATCCCTCAACAGACGAAGCAGTGGCTGGCGACCTCGATCCTTTGGTCCTTCCGGGCCTCAGGAGAGGAACTGCCAGGAGATCCCTCGAAGATGACTGGAATCGGGTGCGCTGACTCGAGCCTTCCGCACGAACCTTGAATCCTCTTCCTGTTCTTCGGGACAGCTCAAACAGACGATGGTGGCCTAGAATATCCCTAAACCTAACCCTGAACTCAAAGAAAATCCTAGCTACGGCCGACGCGCCCGACGAACAAACTCGACGACGGCCGAAGTGCTTTGAACCGACGACGATAGCTAATCTAACTAAACCTAAATCTAAACCTAATCCTAATTGGTAGGTACAAGCCTTCCGCTTGACCTGACCAAACCCTTAACAGAACAAGAGTACTCTGCTCTGAACTAGACTGCTCATACATATTCATATAACAATCATGAACATTCTGCACAACATCCCCTTCTCCCCCAAACTGTGTTGTTGTGTATTGGGAGGTAAGGGGAGGGGAGGGAGTTGTCCAGGGAAACCGAGGCGACCCTACTCCGGGGCCTGTGAAAACATGTTCGTGCGGGCCTCCCGGATGCACACCCCATCCTGGTGCGCCTGGTGGCTGGCAGCTGTGTGGGGCTGTTTGTAGGCCTGGCCCTCTGCTGTCATACATGCGGGAAGGAAGGCCTCCCCGCTCTGCTCCACAATGTTGTGGAGCACGCAGCACGCGGCCACTACCTCCGTTGCATTCCGCTCACCCATCTCGAGACGGGTGAGCAAACACCGGAAGCGGGCTTTTAATCGGCCAAAGGCGAGCTCCACTTGATTGTGGGCCCGGTTGAGGCGGTCATTGAACCGGGCCCGGGTCTGGTCCGGCCGCCCCGTGTATGGCCACATTAGCCAGGGCTGCAGGGGGTAGGCTGTGTCCCCGATGACACAGATGGGCATAGGCACATCCCCGACAGTCAACTCCCGCCGGGGGAAGTAGGTGCCCGCCTCCAGCCTGCGAAACAGTCTGGAGTTGCGGAGGACACGGGCGTCGTGTGCCCTGCCGGACCAGCCCCCATAAACATCCAGAAAGCGGCCCCGGTGGTCCACGAGGGCCTGCAGAACAATGGAGCAGTACCCCTTTCTGTTCATGAAATGGACCGCTCGATGCTCCGGGGCCCGGACGGGGATGTGGGTTGCATCCAGGGCTCCCCCGCAGTTGGGGAACCCGAGGGCAGCAAAGCCGGCGATGGTAGCATCCACGTATCGCAGGCGGATCACTCTGGGGAGCAGGACGTTGTTGATGGCGTGGACGACGTGCAGAAGGGTGCAGAGAAACACAGGGGAACACATCACATAAGGCAGGGGTGGGTGTGCGCTCCCTTGGCCCCCTCCCCGTGATTCCCTCTGTCCTCATGCACACACACGCACGCACACACACACACCACAGCCCCCTCGCCCTACACCCCCCCCCAGCAGGCCTGTGCAAGGGAGTGATGGCCCGAACCCCTGGGTGACCCAGCATAGAGTCTTGGCTGCCCCTGGGCATGGAGTGCAGCACCCTCCCCCCTCCCCACTCCCTCTGGGACTTACCTCCATCACAACGGCGCCGACGGTGGATCTGCCCACCCTGAATTGGTGTGCCACCGATCAGTAGCTGTCCGGGGTGGCCAGCTTCCAGACTGCGATGGCGACCCTCTTCTTGACGGGGATGGGTGCCCGCAGCCGGGTGGTGGCTCTCTGGAGCACGGGGGTGAGCCAGGCACAGAGCTCCATGAACGCCCGCTCGCATGTGGAAGTTCCGCAGCCATTGCTGGTCGTCCCCATTGCCCTAGGACCAGCCGGTCCCACCAGTCGGTACTGGTGTCCAGTCTCCACAGTAGCCTCTGCACCCTGGGGTGGGGTGCCACAGGACGCCATGGCCTCACTGGTGAGGAAGTCCAGCGATGTGCCTCCTGGTCCTGGAAGAGGAGGGCACCAACCTGGAGCAGCAGCTGCAGGCACTCGAAAATGTCCGACAGGGGCCAGAGCAGGCACATGGCCACCCCTGGTTCCATGGCACAAGAAACAAGGCAAGGAAAAAAAACCCTGGCAAAAGCAGTAGGTGGCCAGAGGCAGTGGTGTCCAAAAGTCAGAGGGCAACCACCCCTGCCCCCGGAAAGGGCTGGTGCCCTTGTGCCCTCCGCAAAATGGTTCCGGGCTTCTGCTTTTGCGGAAAAGCGCGCCTCCAATGTAGACGCGCTTTTCCGCAAAAGCGCATCGTTATAACACAAACTCCGCGCCAATCTAGACGCTCTTTTCCGAAAATGCTTTTAACGGAAAACTTTTCCGTTAAAAGCATTTCCGGAAAATCATGCCAATCTAGACGCAGCCTTTGAAGTTTGCCTATTTTCCCAAATCGGGCACTTAAATCCTAAGGAACTACCAGGGGTAACTGAAGCTAATTTCATATCACTTGTCTTTGGGTAAAACAACCTTCAGGGAAACCATTTTTAGGCTCTTATCCTGCAAATTCATACCAACCGCAAACGTTCAAAAAAACCAAGATGTAGAATCCATAAATATAATGAGGTTGACTTAAATGTTATAAGGCTTTTAAAAATAATACATTTTGGATGCTTTGTATTTGCCTGATGGTTTCTGAGTCCTTAGGGTATGTGCAGGTCAGGTTTGCATGTTTTTCTCTGCAATATTAAGGCCTAGAAACTTACCTTTTTTTAAATGTAAGTTTCAGGTATTAGGCAAGTCCAGCAGTGGGAGCTCTAAGAAACACACCAAATTTCATGAGACTGGGCAATACCAGAACAGTTGTGCCAGTACTGAAACTCTCAAAACAGAAATGGCATGAATAAAATGTCAGTCAAGATCTAAGACAAAAGAAAATACTAACCCATGACTAAATTCCAAGGAAAGCAGGCTAAAGTAGTACCCAAATATCACAGTCATAGTTATTTTACAGAACATTTACTTCATGTCTATACTATATAGGTATATATCAAATACATTTTTATTCAGCAGAAATTATAGCTATATGTTTATTCCAAATAGTGTTCAGAAAAATGTCTGTACACTGGTCAAATATTTTTATAATGAGGGACAGATGTACTGTGGGTTGTGGAAATGATTTGTGCACCTTCTTGGAAAATCCCCAAAAAAGCCCACATCTGTACATGTAACACATACAGCCAGCCAGTCAAGTATCCCTGTCTATGGGATATGATGCTATATTTTCTATATTACAAAGTCAGTGGGAATCTATGCCTTGACTTCAAAGGGCTTTGGATCAGGCTCGAGTTGACTGGAAAAAGTAAGTATTTTCCATGAAACAAAAGAGAAAATTTCCATATAATTTGAGTCCTTTGATGAAAAAATTAAAATGAAAAACCCTTCAACATTAGTTTTTTGGGGCAGTCTTTGCTTCAACACCCTTTTTCTTCATTCCTTTTTGCAACTGAAAATGGAACAGAAAAGTAGAAAAAAGAAAAATGTGAAAAGGGGAGAATAAAGGAAATATTATAACTAAAAATTGTTAGTTTCTTTTTTCATTTAAAAAACTGAAGAAATCTGTGAAAACAATGTTGTGTCAGAAAGTCAGTTTTGTCAAACATATGTTAAGAAAACATTTGGATAAGATCTAGATCAGACCCCTAGTTCCTGATCCTTCAACATCCTTCATCTAGGTCAAGGGTCGGCAAGATAGTCTCCATGGGTTGGATCTGGCCCTCCAAACCAGGGATCTGGCCCACAGTCCACCTGCTGCTCCCTCGCCTCCAGACCAATTGAGACCTAGGACGGGGAGCATGTGAAGTCTCCTCCCCCTCCAGGGGCGCACGGCACCAGAAGGAGCTGCCGGCTGTTTTAAAATGCCAGGGTTGGGGGGCAAAGACTTCACGAACTCCCCAACCCCCCAGGCCAATCAGGGTCTGTGACCAGGGCAATACAAGAAGGCTCTTGTTCCCGCCCCTTCCGGGGTGGGTTGGGGCCACTTCAGAAATGTATGAAGTGGACTCCTTTTAAAAATTATTGCCTACCCTTGATCTGGTAGACCCTTCGTACCCACAGGGAGCACCATTATATTAGATGTCTTACTAGGCACAGAGATCCAGCGACTCAGAGGAACAGTGTGGCCTCCTATGAGCTTAACATTGCTACCTGACTTGAAAACTCAGAATGTTTTAATTTACTTCCATAGCCATGACAGAATTAGGAGTACAAAACAGAAAAATAAAATGGGTATATGAGGGAAAATAGAATATACAATGTTAAAAGGATGATATAATTGTATTTTAAAGGCATATGCTATGTTCAAAGTGCTTTACAACAGATACAGTGCTCATAAGAGGCAGGATATAGGTGTTATTGTCATTGTACTCATTTTACAGATCCAGAAACAGACAAAGTGAATTGTCCAAAGCAATACAAGTAGTTAACAGTACCTGCCCCGACTCCTACGCCAATGCTTAATGTACTAGATGACACAACCATTCATCTATGATATAGTCAATAATATAGCCTCTCAGGCCCTAATCCTGTGATCACTTATGCATATTAAGTTTCAACATGACACTCCCATTGAACCAATGGCACTAGTTGCTTAAAGTGAACACATGCTTGCTTCCAAGATCAGCATCTAAAAATTTAATTCCATAACCAAAGCACTTCATGTTTATAATCCAAGGGCTTGATCCTCTATTGGTATAGCTCCTTTGACTTCACCAGAGCTATACTAAAACTCGCTGAGGATAAGGCCCAAAAATGCACCTGTCTGCCTGGAATTATCTCCATTTCCTTCTAGTGAACTTTTCGGCAGCTCCCAAAAGTATCCCAGTTTTCACCATAGCTAGAATAATACTTTGGGCCTGATTGAGCAACCGTTACTCATAAGAGCTGCCCTTACGAGTAAGTGGCACTCTAAATATAGGAGGACTATTTGTGTGCATTGTTCTAAATTGTCACAACACCAATAAAGTCAACCCTTCTGTGTAATTTTGCTTGAAAAACATCCCAACAATAAGATGGTTTTAAGTTATTGGGAAAGTGACCATACCCTCAACCATGAATCCTACAACTAAGCACATCTGTTCTATTGTCAAAGAAGGGGTCATAATGCATTGAGAATGGGCCACAGAACTTTTTTAATACTTCAGTTTTTCAAAGGGACATTGTTAAGGGCCCAAAAGCAAGCTATTCCGCTGTGTCGGAAAGATAGAAAATATGGCAAAAGACCGCCTTGGCTTAACCACGAGATCTTGCATGATCTAAAAATTAAAAAGGAGTCATATAAAAAATGGAAAGTAGGACAAATTACAAAGAATGAATATAGGCAAACAACACAGGAATGCAGGGGCAAGATTAGAAAGGCAAAGGCACAAAATGAGCTCAAACTAGCTACGGGAATAAAGAGAAACAAGAAGACTTTTTATAAATACATTAGAAGCAAGAGGAAGACCAAGGACAGGGTAGGCCCACTGGTCAGTGAGGAGGGAGAAACAGTAACAGGAAATTTGGAAGTGGCAGAGATGCTTAATGACTTCTTTGTTTCGGTCTTCACCGAGAAATCTGAAGGAATGCCTAACATAGTGAATGCTAGTGGGAAGGGGGGAGGTTTAGAAGATAAAATAAAAAAAGAACAAGTTAAAAATCACCTAGAAAAGTTAGATGCCTGCAAGTCACCAGGGCCTGATGAAATGCATCCTAGAATACTCAAGAAGCTGATAGAGGAGGTATCTGAGCCTCTAGCTATCATCTTTGGAAAATCATGGGAGACAGGAGAGATTCCAGAAGACTGGAAAAGGGCAAATATAGTGCCCATTTATAAAAAAGGAAATAAGAACAACCCAGGAAACTACAGACCAGTTAGTTTAACTTCTGTGCCAGGGAAGATAATGGAGCAAGTAATTAAGGAAATCATCTGTAAACACTTGGAAGGTAGCAAGGTGATAGGGAACAGCCAGCATGGATTTATAAAGAATAAATCATGTCAAACCAATCTGATAGCTTTCTTTGATAGGATAACGAGTCTTGTGGATAAGGGAGAAGCGGTGGATGTGGTATACCTAGACTTTAGTAAGGCATTTGATACAGTCTCACATGATATTCTTATCAATAAACTAGGCAAATACAACTTAGATGGGGCTAGTATAAGGTGGGTGCATAACTGGCTGGATAACCGTACTCAGAGAGTAGTTATTAATGGTTCTCAATGCTGCTGGAAAGGTATAACAAGTGGAGTTCCGCAGGGGTCTGTTTTGGGACCGGTCTGTTCAATATCTTCATCAACGATTTAGATATTGGCATAGAAACTACGCTTATTAAGTTTGCACATGATACCAAGCTGGGAGGGGTTGCGACTGCTCTGGAGGATAGGGTCATAATTCAAAATGATCTGGACAAATTGGAGAAATGGTCTGAGGTAAACAGGATGAAGTTTAATAAAGACAAATGTAAAGTGCTCCACTTAGGAAGGAACAATCAGTTTCACACATACAGAAAGGGAAGCGACTGTCTAGGAAGGAGTACGGCAGAAAGGGATCTAGGGGTTATAGTGGACCACAAGCTGAATATGAGTCAGCAGTGTGATGCTGTTACAAAAAAAAGCAAACATGATTCTGGGATGCATTAATAGGTGTGTTGTAAGCAAGACACGAGAAGTCATTCTTCCGCTCTACTCTGCGCTGGTTAGGCCTCAGTTGGAGTATTGTGTCCAGTTCTGGGCACCGCATTTCAAGAAAGATGTGGAGAAATTGGGGAGGGTCCAGAGAAGAGCAACAAGAATGATTAAAGGTCTAGAGAACACGACCTATGAAGGAAGGCTGAAAGAATTGGGTTTGTTTAGTTTAGAAAAGAGAAGACTGAGGGGGGACATGATAACCGTTTTCAGGTATCTAAAAGGGTGTCATAAGGAGGAGGGAGAAAACTTGTTCATCTTGGCCTCTGAGGATAGAACAAGAAGCAATGGGCTTAAACTGCAGCAACGGAGGTTTAGGTTGGACATTAGGAAAAAGTTTCTAACTGTCAGGGTAGTTAAACACTGGAATAAATTGCCCAGGGAGGTTTTGGAATCCCCATCTCTGGAGATATTTAAGGTTAGATAGATGTCTATCAGGGATGGTCTAGACAGTATTTGGTCCTGCCATGGGGGCACGGGAC
The DNA here is from genome assembly GCA_019425775.1 of Rafetus swinhoei. Lineage (NCBI taxonomy): Eukaryota > Metazoa > Chordata > Testudines > Trionychidae > Rafetus > Rafetus swinhoei. The sequence goes on from CM033446.1 coordinate 110,102,031, forward strand.
TGGACTCGATGACCTCCTGAGGTCCCTTCTAGTCCTAGTATTCTATGATTCTCTGATTCAGTATATCCATTTCAGTAAAATTGACCTATTTCTGTAAATGAAGAGTCCTCATTTTTCTCTGATAAGATGTGCAAGCATGCCTCACTAACAATCACTGAGGTCACGAGCAAACAGTTCATACACCTACTGTACATAATAATTGTCATGAGAAATTATCTTCATATGCTTCTATGTCTCCCATTTGCAAACAATAGTCTGTATGATGATAATACCTGTATAGCTTACAATGCATACATATTAGTTTGGTATATACACAGCACAGCTTTTCCAAATGAAATCAGCATTGATCATCAAAACTTTATTCCATGTTTCATAGTTGAAATAAAATCATTGGAATATCATAATATTATATATATATATTTATATACATTTCCAATGTCTCTGGCTGCATATTATTCCTGGCTAAATACGCATCATAAAAACCTCCTACTTTACAGCGTAAGGCCTCCTTGTATGTTTTTTAAAAAAAATTAAGTAGTCATAAGCTTGAATTGTCTTCATTGTGCTTAACTGAGAAGATTTTGGAATGTCATCTCACATAACGTGGTTGCTTTTACAGATGCCTCTTTCTAAACTAGAATTTTAAATTGAGAATTATAAACAATTTTATTCCCATTTCATATAATTGTAAAATATGATGGTTGTGTACCCTATCATGCTGTTTTCTATAAAGATTGTATGTGTATGTGTGTTAAGTTTATATGCTTCTTGTATATAACACTTGCACTGTTTGGCAAACTGCTTCTCTAGAGCTAATATACAGAAAAATAAATAGAAGTTAGAAATGCATCCCATTTTGTATTCTGTACCTAAGAAAGAAAACTAAATTGTGCTTTATATGAAACACACTTAAAAACATATTGTATTATTAAAACACACCAAAAAGTCAAAGTAATTATTTCACTTCCTTTGAGTATCCCACAATTCTTTAATTTAGCTTAAGGCTAAAATACTAGAATACTGAAAACAGGTGTATCTTGACCCTCTCAGGATCTGATAGGATCTGACTGGATCAAAGGCCAAGGTCACTTGAGTCATAAGATTGGCTGAGTGATATTATTTTTGTCATGGTTCCAAATTGTTGAGAGGTAGGACTCTGAATCTGGCACATGAGAATCAAATGATATGATAGTCTAGTTATTAAATATGACAGATAGAAAAAGCTGTATGTTGCACAGCTACTCTGTGATTAGCACACTATATTTTACAAAGTCACTGTTCTGAATGCTGTAATACTTCCAAGACTCTTTCAAGAACTGATGGTTTTGAATTTAAAATAATACAAGAAAACATAGATGAAATATAGCAACTTCCTTGTTAGATTTCTCAACTTATTTTCCTAAACAGCACTGTTGTTCAATAATTCAAATACAAGCCAGTTCTCTTCCTCCAATTTTTCAGAGGGATAAGCTTTACTGGTTTTTTGTACCAAATTTATGTATAAACAAGTATGAAGTACTGAGGAAAAAAGCAAAAAAAGTTGGATGTGTCATCTAATTTTCACAGCTATGCTTAAAGCTTTTCTCCATTTCCCTACGGGAAACCTATATTAAAGCTATTAAAAGGTAGATGAATCTCCCCACCCAAAAAAGTGAGAGCATCCATTTCACCTCAATTCCCCATACATTTTATATGTAAACAATCTCAGGGTAGTAGTTAGTGTGGAGTAATGGCAAGTCACATAGCATATCAACTTATGCATCTGTAAAGTGGGTACAAAATTACCTTCCTCCCAGGTGTGCTGTCATAAATCAATGGGTATAATGTCCTTTGAGGTCCCTGGCAGCATGAAGCACCATTTTACAGAGGCAATAAGAGAGTCCAGTTTTGCTCATAATTTGTGGAGTTTGATCCCCCTCTTTAAAAGTGGGCTCAAACTCCAAGTCAGAATTAAAATTAGCCCAACCCAGAGATCACCACCCCATTGTCAGCATTAGATAAAAGCGCACAAACCCCAAATCCATTGAACAACCATGTAAAAAGTTAGATTGCAATTAGGTATGGTTTCAATCAGTGGAGAAACAGGAAAAAAGTCTGTGACCATAGGTTTAATTTCTACTATGTAGCCAATGCATACAGAAGGCTAAAAATGTATGAAAATTACTTTGGAAAATAATAGATTGGAGAAGATGTGTTCATAACTTAAGGTTTGGGTAGTTTATTTTTTTTTAAAAGAATGCTTTTCATAGAACACAATCAAAAAAGGACATGTCTGGACGGGCAATAGCAGCTACTGTACCTCAGACAAAAGCTGGAAGGAATGACGGTTTCTCTTATGAGTAGAAATGGGCCCCCCGGTCTCAAAGAATGTGTGCATGATGTATAATAGATACCTGTCTGGTATAATTAATTATATTTTTCCTAAATTTAACATTGCCTGAAGGGTGAAATCATTTTGCTTGGTGAAATCCCTCATGCCACACAAAGTCTGTGAGCAAGCCAGATTTAATTGCTGTGATAAAACCACAAGAAAGACCAGGTTTGCATTAAATCTATAACCACATCTAGTGAAGAATAGCTTTAATCACCTTGGAAATTGTGACCACAAGATAATTAAAGGGAAAGTGTTCTCATTAGTAATTATCCAGGAATATCAAATCTCAGTTTATCATGAAGGCCAATTTAAAATGTCTTGGCATGGTCTTAAATTTTTCTCTATTTTTGAGGTTATGTCTCTACTAGGACTTTTTACAAGAGGTTGGGAAAACACTTATATGTGTCCTTGTGCAATTTCACAATCCATATTGTGTTTACCTACACAAGAGGGTCATATACTGGGTCATTGCTAGTATGATCAAAGAAATGCAAGTAGCAACATTTACACTTTTACTTTCTGATCATTTTAGGACACACTGAAAACAATTGTCTTTCAATCCCAGGCTCTCTTCACCAGGAAAAGTAAAGGGCAAAAAATCCTTTCTTTTAGTATATATTGTTATCCCTACTACTAAAATCAGTATCTCATTATGATAACAGCATCAGCCATCTGCCAAGTGATTGCAGCTGTCTAGGTTTTTGAAGGTTGACTTCTCAGTACAGGAGAAATCATTGAAGCAGGGCATATTCTAAGCAGAGCTTAGAACTTTAACATATACACCAGTCCTTCCTGGAAGTGGTCGAACAGAAGGCAGGGTAATCTCTTTAGGAATCTGAGACCAACATTTAAACCTTAAAAATTTACTCTAATCAAAGACCAAAGCATGGAGCAAATTCCTCAGCAGCTCACTCAGCTCCTCACATAACACAGAAGCTCATATAACAAAGCTGATAATATACTGCATATCTTCTCAAGACTTAGAACGTGCTGCCAATACATGTACAATCCTATAAGCTTATTTCCTTTTGGAACAACCAACAAGCCTCAAACCCCCTGGCTAACAATCCAGAAAGAAAGATTATATTCTAATGTAAACTCATGCCTTTCAAAATTCAGGTTTGGTTTTTTGGGGGTAGTTTGTTTTATGGCAAAGTTTGGTGAGGTGAATGGTCAATATCAGGCTTATATTGAAAGTCTTGTTGAAACCTTATTTCAGCAAATGATAGAGATCAGCATCACCCAATATTAATAAAGAGGGCAGAAGTCTGCTTTTTCTTTCTTTAATGCAATTTAATTTTTTCTTTCTCCCAGTTTCATTGTGGGTTTACTTAGCTATGCTCCCCTTGAGGCAGAAATGGAAACCAGAATTATTACATTTATCCAGTCCATTTCTGACAGCCAGTGTGGATGCATCAAGATAAACAGCTGTAAAGTTTTGCTCACTAGTGCAATGCATCTGTGCAGAACTTAGCTGTTTGGGATCATGACAGTTTATACAGACCTTTTCAGGCAATTTCAGGGCACACTTACTAGGTCTTTAGCTACTGAGTTTCATATTAAGAGACAACCACCCCAAATGCACAACTCACTCAAAAGCACTGTGTTTCTTCTGGTTACATGTTGAACCTGTTTGAAACTATACCATTTTCAAAATATATGATGAAAGAAAACTGGGCCTGCATTCACTTTGAAATGTTTGTAAACCATAGCAAAGAGATTTTAAGTTCATAAAGAAACCAGAATATTTTACCTGGTTTCAGATTTTATAATGCATGCCTCTTATAGTTGTACTCTCAAAGGAACATCTTCCCTTCTCCAGATGGTATTTACATACTTGTAGATAACTCCCCATATAGTCAGACATTATTTTTATACTGCTATAAATCCTCAAGCTTTTATGTTATGTCAAGGAGAAGGACCATCAGATCAAGGGCCAAATCCTTCCCCTGCATGGGTATGTTGGAGCCCAAGAGGCAGAAGAATGCTTGTGCTTTCAGAAGGTATGTAGAGGAGTAGGAGTCATCTACACCCCATAGCAGAGCTCAGAACGGTCTCTGTACATGAGGGGACTAAGTGAGAGCACAGCTGCCCTGCAGAGAGCCCTGGAGAAGGAATTCATTCCAGAATCATGTTTCTAGCAGACAAGGCTCAGCATCCCAGTGGAGACCAAGGACTGAATAGCTACTGCCACTAAGCTACAAAATCAGAGAAGTGCACAGTACTGTATCTGCAGTTTACTGGAACTCAGAGCACCCAAGTGGGACAGAGACTTATCTAGGTTTTGTTTCCAGAGATTTTAATATTGTATATGTTGTAATTAAATGATAGCATCACTTACTTTAGGACTTGAGTTGCCCTTCCAGTTCTATTAATTTAATACTATGTTACTTCTACTTTGTACTTAGATAATACCTATTATTTGGGGATGGCAGAATGCTTTATGAACAATGAGAATTGTCCTCATGTTATGGGCAGGAAAACAAACAGAGGGGTTCCATAATGACACAAGAAAAATCTGTCTGTTGAGACCAGAACCCAGGTTCCACTACCTTTTCTGGCTACCAGTCCACACTGCATCCTGTAGTTCTATTTGTTTTCTCTGCACGTCTTTCCTGAAACACACCTCTCAACTCCTGCACTCTGTAATTTTCCTTCTCTCATGACTACACATTGGCCTTCTAAAGAAAGAAATATTCTGTACCAGAGAAGGTGGACTTTCCACACTTCTGTAACAACTTTCATTCTAAAAAGAAAAGTAGATATAAAGAATGGCCTTATTTAAGGTCTAAGGACAAGTTCAACAAGTCTCTTTTAGTATAGCCCTCATAGAGGGATAGCTTATTTCTACCACAGCCACTATTGCTCATTCACAAAAGTACCAAGAAGATCCCTTTGGTGTTCATATGCTTTCTAACCCTTTATTCATTTTTCCCCATATGCCTCTCCTTGCTAAACTGAGTCTCCTCCAATACACCTCTTTTATACTGTGTGCAGGGGTATATGTAGGAATTAACTCCCCACAGCTGACCCAGCTAATCACTACAAGCTATGTAAACCACTGACCTGAGAGTAAAGGTTAACCCTGTCCCTCCTAGTGTCCAGGTGGGGCCAATACTCCTCACACATTCATGTATTTCTATCAGTTTACACATTTCAGCTTTCTGGACCCATAAAATCTTTCAAGCAACAACCTTAAGTGCCACACCAAAAAGACAAAGGCATATCTGATTTTAAATTAGATATAAATATCTGAAACACATTAAAATGAAGATTTGGGTTTGTGGTCATTAGTGTAGATGCAATCCATGCAAAACTGATCTTACTCTGCAGAAATTAGCCAAAGACAAATAAGAAGGAAAACATGGTTGATGCTTTTCATCATACAGTAAGTTCTGTGTCATTCCTGCTTGTACCTTCCAATACAGTACATATATTATTGAATGATAATAATAATACATGGCATTTATATAGCACCTTTCATCTGAGGATCTCAGCACTTTTCAAACAGCTACAAACATCACAGATGCTAGCAACATGGCCTATGCTCTTTTCAGATTAAACTTGCAAAACCTTACATACCATATGAGCATGTTAAAAGCAGGAAATGAACGTGCCTGTGACCCCACAGAATTCAACGTACACTCAGTTTTAAAATCTGGTGCAAATATGTGACCACATTATGAAAACATGGCCTTGGAATGTCTAGAATTAGAATATTATTGATACTTTTTTTTAAACCATCTCACCAAGGACTTCATTCAGACAAGGTTTGCTCTGATCCATAGACCTAGATCTTTCACAGTCCCACATGACATCTGATACCTCATTTTACCCAGACATGGGCAGCAATAGTGAGACAGAGGGCTTGACCAAAAGAGCCAGGAGAATCCCTATATCACCCTTAATGCAGCCTTCATCATCAGTGCTGACACGCTTGCTTAGCTAGGGGAATTATGTAACCCACACACCTAGTGTGATTCATTGTCCCATGTAGTGGCACTTAGATCAATTACAGTTAGAGATAACAACTAGGGAGCTCTCCAACAGAAAGCTAGCTGGCTTTATAGCCAAGCTGTAGAGGCTCCTATTCAGAGGTCACAGGTTCCAATCTACCCTGAGGCTCTTAGGGCAGAGAGGCTTTGGGCTCATATTTGGAGCCACCTTAGCAATCTATTTTTCTTAATTTAATCAGATAATTGCTCTTTTCTGTTTCCTTTATTTGAAAACAGCTCTGCCATTTTTGTTTTCATTTTCAGTCAAGAGTTAGTTCTGACCATGTTTCAGGCCAGGAGGATATTTAATAGGTAGGACAGTAGTTCTCAAATGTATTTGTGTTGGCGAATAAGTTTTAAAAGGGAGTCCTTCATGAATCACCTTCAGTCCTAAACCCAATTGCACACCTCTCCATCATTGCCTGGGGGGGAGGGGAATATTGTTAGGATATTAATAGAGACAGGAGATTAAAATGCACCTATTTCACTGTAAAGGTCAGGTCATGCCTCCTATTTTTTTATCTCCCTTGTTTTATTTCCTTTTCCTGGATCAAATCCTGAAGCCAGTGAGAATAGGAGTGGAATCTAAGAAATCACAAGCATCGCTGTTTAAAGACTGATGGCTGCCTTCCCCTCTCTGACTGAAAAGCCTGGGTGAACCACCTCTAAGTGTGTCTTGGACCACAGTTTGACAACGGGTGAGATAGGATAACTCACTCATTTTAAAACTGATTCCTACTCTTCATTCCCAACAGTTTCCTTTAAAGGGAGATGATGATAACTGACAACACAATTGCTTGGCCAAAATTTCTGTACTCCTCATTTCCACTGCTGTGCTCTGTGCTGGAAGCCACCTACTTGCCACTTTCTACTTCAGAGGCAGCTGCTTTTTGGTTGTGCTTTAACCGTGTATTGTTGCAAAGTGCTTTGGGATTTTCAAGAGGGAAGACACTATCGCAATCTCAGATATTGTATTATGTCCCTGATGAAGGTTATTATTAAACCTTCCCTTTGTATTAGCCAGATCTTTTCATGGTCCTTAACAATCACATTACTACTGAAGTCAGCAAAATGTCATCACTCTTTTCAAATTAGATATAGGGCCCAACCAGGTGCATTTAAATATCATTATCAATCCCTGGAAGATTTTAATGAATCAAACATGCATATTTCTCATCCCTAGGTTTGCAAAAACAAAACCGATCAGATGTTGCAAATCACAAAATACCATCAATTTTGCCTATTGCTCTATGTAGGATGGGTTAAAACCAGAACCATTTAACCAAATCACTGCCTCCCTTTAAAATTGGGAGGTGAGGGTTTTAAATAAATCCAGATCAACAATGGGCTTAGTTTTTTCCTTCTGTATTTCAAATTCCTACTTTAAAGTAGCACTAGAAGGTGGCAAATTGTGAATAAAAAGTCTCTTTTTACTGTTCAGATCATCTGAAACAAAAACAGTAATTAGAACACACACACATGCGTGTGCACGCTCATACACACACAAAGAAAACCTTTATCAGCCAAGTTAGTCCAAATGGTCCAGTAAGGAAACAAAAAAGAAGGAACTAATGCATTGTGCAAGCAGCCTAGTGATTAACAGCTCTACACAGAGATGGAGGCTTAGCTAAAACATTATTGTTGAAATAAAGAAATTAAAAAAACCAACCCACAATTATGACATTCAATTATTCTATTAAGTGAAATTAACTATTCTTCTTGTTCTTTGAAAAGAGCAAGATAAAGCACAGGAACCAAATCATTAGGTCAGCAGCAATGAATTCTGAAGAAAGGATGTCTAGACTTCTATTTTCATTTTCAAATTCAAGTGGTTGGGTTGTGTGTGTGTGTGTGTGTGTGCGCGTGCACACACACGCATCTGTGTTTATTCCTTTGAATTCTCAGGGTGGTCACATTAATAAATTTGCCCCGGAAGGTAGAGCAAAGTCTGAATCAAGGTGTAACATTCTCGCTTTGATGTCGGCTGTCATGCTTGAATGCCTCTGGATCTCTTTGGCTACCATCAAGTCTGTTGTTGTGGGAGACCAGGTAAGCCAGAGTTGTTCTGCTCTTTGGCACTAGTCAAAGGAGAGTTGGTTTAGACTTCTTTGAAGCTGTGAAGTATTATGGTTCTTTACCAATTATATATATATTATGAATATATCTAGTAGCAAACTTTCAAATAAAAAATACATTGCTTCTCACTGGCCTCTTAGCAGAGATCTCAATATGTTTGTACAATAGTAATGATCAACCATCTGAAAAAAGTCATCTAATAAGGAGCCACACAATGGGGTGGATGTAAGCTGTGGACTAAGATAAATAGTTCATGCAATATGTTTAACAAATTAGAATGTAAAACACAAAAACATATAGAGGAAGAGAGGTGGAGAAATACTTCCTTTGGCTGGGACGTTGTGGAACATTTTGAGACAGGGAGCAGAGAATTTCTCCAATTTTTCCTCTCCTACAAACAAACAAATATAAAGAAACACATAAACGATGCAACAGTCAATTGTATGGTTATTGCTATTACAGACCTTCTTTTTCTGTTCATAAACCAGCATTCTAAAATGCATAGTCAGGCAATGTTAAAATCAGAATCCAACATTGTTTTTTTCTTGGGCTCAAGCAGTTCATTTCAAAGGCGGTTTCACTAGATAAAGCTGGTGATTTGTTAGTGTGAGGTAAGGAACTCCCATGGATCACTTCTCTATTTAGCTCAATGGTTCACAGCATGAAAATTTTCATACACATTTTTCTAAAATGTCTAAAATGTTTCCATTTAAAAAAGAGGGTAGAGCCTCTTAGAATGTTCTTAAAAACTGGATCATTGCACTATATTCTAAGGGTGATATTGTGCAGTAAACTACAAACTTCTCCCTGGAGCACAAAGCCCTGAAAGTGCAGGCATGTTAATGGAAATCTTCAGTCTCTCATATACTAGAGATTCTATCCTCCTCTAACCCATACTCACATAAGTACTCCTTGCTCATGCAGGTAGACACACTGAAGTCCCCAAGAATTTTTGAGTGAGCGTTAAATAAAAACTGGGTATGTGCCCCAAGATTTGGCCCATTTAAGAGTAAATGAAATACAGAGCACCAAAGTACAAAACCAGCTATTAATAATAGTACCTGTGCCCTCATCTCATCTTTTTAAAATTCAACACAAGTTCATAGTTTACTGACTTATTTCACTCCTCACACTTCCTATCTCAATACCTAGACCAAAACAAGGACTAGAAAAATTCTTCCTAAGCCACATTACGCTGAACTAGCACAATAATAAGGTCCATTTAACTTAGAGGTGAGAAGAGGACAGTCATGGAGTAAATTGAGCAAACATATAAAATCCAATCAAGCCCAATTTCTGAAATTCACCTTGTTACACAGGTTTCCTGACAGAATACTGAGCAAAATAGACACAGCCACAATAAACCACACATTTTGAAATTAAAAAACAAGGCAGAAAACACTGCAGACAAGAGTGCACTTATTTATTTCTTATTTCTTCTGGAGCTAAAAATTGATGAAGCCACTGTTGCTGTGGGAAAACAAATAATAATTTGCTTGTCAAGGAATTTATAAAGAAGGTTCCAAAGATATTGAGTGTAGCTTGTTTCCAAAAAGCATCTTATGTCAAGAATAGTCTTATGACCAATTCTAATTAGATTTAAATTCATGGAGGATAAGTGTCTAAATTGTACTGGGAGGCACTAAACTGGATCCTGATTTCGGAACTACTCTGCAGTCCAACAGCAAAAGCTTGTGGGAAATGTCCCAGCTGATCTTAGCCCGTGACAAAAAAATATCACACAGCATTACTCAACACCAGGCTGGTTATTTGGACAATATCCTGTGTTTGAAGCCTTATAGTAGACTGTTAGAAGCTCTTGGCCCAATTTAGCTATGATATCTGTGGAGTTTTTGCTCTGGCCAACTCAGGGTATGTCTACACAGCAAAGCTATTTTGAAGTAACAGCCGTTATTTCGAAATAACTTTACTAGCGTCTACACAGCCAAACCGCTATTTCGAAATTAATTCGAAATAGCGTAGTGCTTATTTCGAATTTGGTAAACCTGATTCCATGAGGAATAACACCAAATTCGAAATAGCTATTTCAAAATAAGTGCTATGTAGACTCTTATACTGAAAAAGGGGGCCTCCAGCCTTCCCAGGTTGCCCTGCTGGCCACTCCAGCCTCAACCAAGAACACTACTCTCCCTTCCCCATCCCCAGAGCCCTTAAAGAGGTTGACTCTGGCCACAGTGCCTGTGCCAGCTCCAAGCCTGTCAGCCCAGAGCCAGCAGTCACTGTCCTGACCCAGTGGCCCCAAAACATGAGCCAGCAAGCCACTGGCAGCAAGCCCTCCACCGCTCCCCAGGAGCAGTCTGCCAGCTCCCAGGAGCCTGCCAGGGCCCGGAGATGGCAGGCGCCTTCCTGGTCTAGGGTGGAGATCATGGATCTTATTCAGGTTTGGGGGGGATGCCCCCAACATCCATGATCTCCACACTAGATGGAGGAACGCAGCCGTCTATGGCACGATAGCTGCCAGCCTGGCCACCGAAGGCCACATGCGAATCCAGGAGCAGGTTTGCATGAAAATCAAGTTGGTCCGGCAAGACCCCCAACCCTGAGACCTGAGCTTCCCCTCCCCCTTCTTCCCCTTGCTTCCCCCTCCCAGCTTCCTCCTCCCAGGTTTCCCCCTCTCCTCTCCCACCATCTCTTCTCCCCTCTACCACCTCCTTTCCTCAGTCTCACCAGAGTTTCATCCCCCCACCCAGTTTTGTTAAATAAAGAGCGTTTGTGTTCATGAAAATACATGTATTTTATTTGACATCAGGAAGGGGGGTTAGGGAGGGGTAAGTGGAAGGACATGAGGGAGGAATGAGACACAAGCCCCCAGTGGGGCAGACCAGGGAGGCTCTTAGTGCTCCTCAGGGTGGAAGCTCTCCCGCAGGGCCTCCTGGATACTGACAGCCCCCCAATGGACCTCCCAGATGGCAGCCTGCAGAAAGTGCTGCCAGGCTCGCAGCAACACATCCACGAGAAGCACCAGAGTGCCCATGGGCAGCTCTGGCTCCATGTTGCAGAGTGCTGTGAAGTCCCAAGTGAGGGCAATCAGAGCACGCAGAGACAAAATGCTTTCTTGTCCCTCATCGAGGTAGGCAAGCAAGCAGGGAAAGCTGAGAACCGGCTGTCCGGGGAGGGTCCCTTTAAGCACAGGCCTCAGATAGCCTTAGGCAGCAGCCACACAAAGTAACTCCTGACCTGATGCCCTGCCGGACCTGATTCCGGCCAGCCTTAAATGCGATTCAGCATCCACTCAGTGTGGACGCACTATTTCGAAATAGCGTTTTGCTATTTCGAAATGCATTTTGTGTGTAGGTGCATTATTTCGAAATAACTTATTTTGAATTAACTATTTCGAAATAAGTTATTTTGAAATAACGCTGTAGTGTAGACATATCCTCAGTTACCTTAGGCTATGTCTACACTGCACATTTATTTAGAAATAAGCTATTCTGGAAAATATCTTCCAAAATAGCTTATTTCAAAATAGTGCATCTACACACCAAATGTGCATTGAAATAGCGCTTAGCTATTTTGAAATAGAGCGTCCACACTGATTGGACACCAACTCACATTTAAGGCCACTCGGAACCACTTCAGGCAGGGCATCAGGACAGCAGTTACTTTGTGTGACTGCTGCTTGAGTCTATGTGAGACTCTTGCTTAAAGGGACCCACCTGTTACAGCAGTGTCTCAGGCTTTTTTCCTTTGCCTACCTCCTCGAGGGACAGCAAAGCCTTTTCTTCTGGATGCTGCACTTGCCCTTGTGGACACCTCAGTTTGCCAGCCATGGAGCCGGAGCTTCCTCTGGGCAGTCTACAGCTATTGCAGCTTGTGCAGCTTGTGCAGCAAATCATACAGCAGTTTCTGCAGGGTGTAGCCCAGACCCTGCAGAAACCCATTCCGCAGCTCCTCTGTGAGACCCTTCTTGGATCTCTATGGGCACAACTCATGCAGCTGGATCCCACCCATCCTCCTCTTCACATTGTGCACCGCCGCCTCTGGCGTCTGGACACCAGTGCAGACTGGTGGGACTGGATCATCATGGAGCGGTGGCGAGATCAGCAATAGCTCCAGAATTTCAGGATGAGGAAGGACACCTTTCTGGAACCTCTGTGAGTGGCTCGCCCCTGCCCTCCGGCGATGGGACACTCACATGAGACCAGCTGCCCCCTCCAGAAGTATGTTGCCATAGCCCTCTGGAAGCTCGCCATGCCAGATAGCTACCAATCCATCGGGAACCAGTTCTGCATGGGGAGGTCAACCGTCGGGGGCCATGCTTATGCAGGTATATCGCTCTCAGGCTGTTGTTCCAATGGGGGCTGATGGAATGGGGTTCCTAGGGAAAGGGGGGTTGGGTTAGGTGGTGAGAGTGATGCTGTAAGCCCCCTCCCTGGGAGGTTTTTTCAGTCCCGCCCTCAAAAAGCCCTGGTAAGGGATGGGGTAATTGGTGAGGTTGCTCCTGGTATGGGGGAGAGGGGAAATGGGGGTGGGCTAGGGGACCTCCGAGGGGCCCTGGCACCCCCTGTGAATCTCTGTTTGTCTCTTTCTACAGGTGGGATGGGCCACCAACACCATCCTACTGTGCAGGATCATCCACCTCAGCAACATGGATGCCATCATCACCGGCTTTGCCGACATGGGCTTTTCCAACTGAAAGGGGACTATTGATGGCACCCACATCTGGACCCTGATCACCGGGCATCTCTGTTCATCAACTGGAAGAAATAGTTCTTGATGGTCCTGCAGGCTGTCACGGATCACTGGGGCCAGTTTACGGACATCTATGTCAAAGGGTTGGGAAAGGCGTATGATGCCCATTTGTTCCAAAACCCCAGCGTCTTCAAGAAGCTGTATGCCAGAACTTTTTTTCCCAACTGCACCATCAGAGTCGGGGATGTGGCTATGCCCATCTGCATGGTGGGGGATACGGCCTACCTTCTCTTGCCTTGGCTCAAGAAGCTATTCACTGGCCACCTCAACCACTCTTGGGAACACTACAATGCCAGGCTCAGCAGGGCCTCCATGGTGGTGGAGGGCACCTTCGGACATTTGAAGGCACGGATCAGATGCCTCCTCAGCCAGCTGGACTTCAGGAACCACAACATCCCTCACGTGGTGGCCATGTGTTGTGTGCCCCACAATAGTTTGGGGGGCTGGAGGCTGACCACGTCAGCAGGGCCTTTGAGCAGCTGCACACAGCTGCTATCCAACAGGTCCATCAGAAGGCCGTGTGCATCTGGGAGGCCCTGAGGGAGTTTCTCGCAGGGGTCCCAGTGACACACTACCCTGGGCCTCCCTATCAGGGGCCTGTGCATCACCCTTCTCTGCCTTTCCTCCAACAACCACCCCTTCCCCCCTTCCCCCATCGCTGCTGAGACACTTAAAAAAAGTTTGTTTAAGAAAAAATAAAAGCTCTGTTTCTTTTAATTTGGGGTCAAAGTAACTGGGGAGGGACTGGGGAAAAAACCTGGGAGTGGGGGAGCAGGGGGATGAAAATCTTGGAATGAGGAAGAGGAGGGAGATGCAAGGGAAGAGCAGGGGGGAGTAGAAGCTCAGGGATGAGGCTGGAAGTGGCACCTGGCTCTGGTGATCCCACCACCACAGGTGTGGGGGCCATGACAGCCATGGGGGGAGCACCTGTGGATCCCTTGGGTTTGGGAGGCTGTCCTGGGTGGTGTGGACTGCCCCCTCACAGTTGTGAAGAATAAAGAGAGATGGTCAGTCATCCCAAGGGACACTGTGCCTGAAACCTTTCCCTCATCTGTGAGCCGAGAGCAACAATTCTCAGCTCAGTCGAAGATGATGTGCTTGGAGCAAGGCCATGTGCACTGTAGCCAGTGGGCCCTTTCCTACAGGAACCCAGATGTTCCCAGAAGGGGGGGGGTGCCTCACCGTCCCTACATACCAGGGATAAGCAGGCACGTGAAGGTGCTGGCCAGACCAGGATCCTGTGGGAGGAAGGGGGTCTCAGTGTGGCTGGGCTTCCCTCTGTTCTGCGCACACACCAGGCCCGGTCGTGGCAGTGTCCCGCAGGGAGAGGACTTGTATCCCTACCTGCTTGAGGAGAGTGGGGCAGGGTGCTGGGGCAGAGGTATGAATGAGTGGGAGACACTCCTGCACCTCACCGTGTTGTCCCCAGGAGTGGATGCTGCCCCAAGAGTGCAGGCATGCCCATGTGCTGTGTGCGGGACTGCTGAGTGTGGGTGTGTGTATGTGTGTGTGTGTGTCAATGTCTCCAGCCTCTTTCTAGTAGTGGCTTATGGAGAGAGGGTGTCCATAAGAACATAAGAACAGCCATAAGAATGGTGTCCCACCCCGGTGTCATGACTGTGGCAGGCCTTTCCAGATACCTTGTAGCTAATAGCAGAAGGGTCCTCTGTGACAGCCTCCTGGTGCTGTGTGGCCAGGAGTGGCGCGGCACGTGCTCCCATGTGCACGGGCTGCTGCACGATACCCAGGCCGCAAGGGCTGAGCAAGGAGTGTCCAGCTACCCCTGGCCACCCATCACCTCCACTCCTTGTGTGTAGGGAACGTGATGGCACTCACATGATGTGCCCTCCCCAGCCTCAAACGATACTGGGGACACACCCACAGTGAGGGGTACCAGCTCCAGAGCCAGGAGGGTAATCATGCTGGCCTCATCTGTCTCTTCCTCCTCCACCACCTCCTCTTCCATGTCTCTGTCCCCCGCGAGGATGACAACGGGCATCTTGAGCCCTGAGTCCACTACCAGGGGAGGTGAGGGGACTGCCCTGCGCCCCCAGAATCCAGTCCAGGTCCTCGAACTAAGGGCAGGTGTGGGGTTCTGCCCCAGAGTGGGAGCTGCCCTCCCTAGCCCTGGCATATGCCTGGTAAAGCTCTTTCACTTTCATCCGCACCTGCTCCTGGTTGCCGATATGTCCTTTGTTGGCCAAGCTCTCAACCATCTGGCCATAGATGTCCGCATTCCTGCACCTGGTACACAGATCTGGGAGCATGGTCTCATCACCCCAAATCTCAATAAGGTCCAGGATCTCTAGACCAGACCAGGAAGAAGCACACCTCTTTCGGGCCCGGGCAGGCTCCTGGGAGCTGTCTGACTGCTCCCTGGGAGTAGTGGAGGGCTGGCTGGGAGCAACGGAGTCATTCATTTTGCCAAAATCCAAGGCATTGGTAGCTGCTGGGTGGCTCAGGGCTGTCAGGGCCTCCTGCTTGCCACAAGCCCTTTCTCCTGAGGCTGCAGCTTTAAGAGCTCCAGGGGAAGGAGGGGAATATAGAGTTGTCCTGTCTGTGGACAGATTGGCTAGCAGTGCACCTTGGGAAGGGCTGGAGGCCCCTTATTTCAAAATAACTTCAGCTGCCCTGTCTACACAGCCCCTATTTCAAAATAACTATTTCGGAAGAAGCGTTATTCCTCATAGAATGAGCTTTACAGATTTCGGAATAAGCTGCCCATTATTTCAACATTATTTCGAAATAACACTATTGCTATATAAGCTCGCATAGTTATTTCGGAATAATGGCCGTTATTCCAAAATAACTTTGCTGTATAGACATACCCTAAGTGTACAAGTTGTCTCATTTTCTCTTTGTTTAGTTTTTTCTTCCTGATGATACAATTATAATATTGTGTTATTATTTATTATTTTTAATTATTAGTAGCATTACTTAGTATCTGGGGCCCTAATCATGTACCAGGACCCCATTTTGCTTGGTGCTGTACAAATACCAAATTACTATGTCAGTGCTAAAAAATAGAATTTAGGGGCACATTTCAAAGACTGCCTAAGACCCAGACCCTCAATGATATTTTGGAATCTTGATCTGATGTCTTAGGATCATAAGGCTGACTGGCTTTTAAATCAATTAGCTGTGTTTGAAAATTGTAGCCTATATTTTCATGCCATACTTTTGAGATTTACTAATCAATTGTTTAGAAAGGAAAGAGTAATAACAAAATGATCCTCAAAAGTACAAAGTTTATAGCATGGTCTACAGACAGTTCTGCTCTCTATCCTCCTGGGTGGTCCAACTACAATTCCTTAATTTAATTCATTAGTTAAAGCATATAGTAACTGGCAAGATAAAGCCAGACAAAAGACCCTTTTCAGAGACATACCCAGATTTAAAAAAAACACACACATCCAAACAGCAAACAAATATTCATGCACACATCATAGTACCACTGAAGAATGAAAGATAGCTCTTGGATCATTCATTCTCCCAGCCAATACAGAAGTGATCCTTACTATACAGTCTACTCAGCCATCAATGTTCCAAGTAATGGGACTTTCATTGCTTAACTTTCAAATCTGTTCCCTAGCCCTATTCATCTCACTGTCAGCAAGTTTGTTCAGCATAAAATGTTCTTTCTTTATTTCATCCCCTTCACTCCAATTTATACCTCCTGATATTATCTTAAATAATTACTCTCCCTGCAAAGTCTAAGCCAAATGGACAATAAGCATAAAGGTCTTAAAAAGCATCTCAGCAACACAGAAATTATTTGAGTTTCACTGTAGTTTCTTTTTTTCCAAACTACTGACATCCCTGCAGGTAATGCTTTTTGCCTCTGGGCAATAGAGTCATAGGTTCATACTACAATAAAGAGGAAAAGGCTGAGGAAACTTCCTTTTCTCCTAGCCTAGCACTGCATGTGTGCTAGGCACTGTATTCCTCCACTGTTCCCATCTGCTATATAAACATTTAATATTCCATGACTGTATTGAAGACCTGATAAATTCTGACACTTTGGCCCATTTTCTCTTTTATACCCACAGTAAGTAGCAGTATATCTGAGATAGACTATTTGGCAGGAGAATGTATTCAAGGTCTGTATGCATTTTCAGTATAAACTATTTAAAATTCTGCACTGACTAACATTCAGCAATTATTGACCTCACTGTCTTGGTAATATAGAAATCAGTTCTTACCCCCCACTCAAAAAAACCATCATTGGGATTATTGATGTGAATAATTCTGCATATATACAGTAGATCAGAATTAGAAAAGAGATAAAATGGAGGTTTTGTATTGTCAATTTAACATTAATTACCTAAATCTCTTTGAGGACATGTAACAAAACCCCCCGCCATTTGTGTCACAATGATTATGAGAACATATTACCAAATCATAGCATTGCTCTGCTCTTAGACGAATTCAAATTCAAATCCAGACTAAAGATGCTACATCTGTCACCCTTGCCCAGCAAAACCCTCTTAGGTTCAAAAGTTAGCTGTCCTCCTGCCTTCCTGCACGAAATCTGCTCCTCATCCCTAGGGATTACTAATCCGGATTTCTCCTCACACAGTTGACAGGGAGAATAAAGCTATTGTGCCTTCCTAATAAGTCAGACTAATCACACATTTATAAAAAGAAAATTAGGAACACTCTAGTTCAGCCATTGAGAATTAACAGTTAATAAAGAAATGGCTGGAACAGTTTTTAAAAGTGTTTATGTTTTAAAGCACCATCATAAAATAATTTCTTAATAACTACATTTTGGACTGGCTGTCCAGTAATTCTCTCCACTGCCACACAGGAAACCCCCAAAGGAGATTTACTGGAGACTTTCATTTTGCAACCAAGAATACCAGATATAAATCATGACAGGACCATCTTAATTGTTCTTCCATCAGAAGTAAATTCAATGTCCAGTTGAAATCCCCTGAGAAATGTGATTCAGGTAGCTAAAGTTGTGTAACTTAGATCAACAGCCCGTGGCACTATAGACAAGCCCTAAGACGTCTCCTACCCAAGTACTGACTGACTGCTAAACTTTGGAGGCTTGCATTCATTGAAGTCAATGAGAACTGAGGATGCTCCACACTGCAGGAGATGATAGCACCTCTGAGGACTGGGCCCTTAACACGTGAGGTCTTACTGGAACACAGCACACAATGGTGTGACTATAGATATAGCCATACATTAATAGAAAAATCAGATGTGCATTCCATCTTCATGTTGCATTTAGCCCTATTTCAAGCAATTTAAAAGTATTTTTGCAGTTACTTCTTTAAAAATAAAATGACTTTGATATTTCAGTTGCTGAAAATCTCTAGTTTTTGCAAACACCCAAGGCATGAATATTGTTAAAAACCTGTGACTTTTGGATTCTTACCCATATATTTGCAATCTATTCAAGCATCCAGAAAAGGAACAGTGAGAGACTGTGCTAATGCTTTTAATATTAACCTTTAAGCTTGGTCTAAAATGAAATGAAAACACAACATTCATATGTAAATCCAAGCTATGTTTCAGGTCCTTCCTTCTCTTCGGCCCCAGCTCCCTAGTTATTCCAGCTACAGAACTGCTGGTTATTAAGGAGTGAGAGAGAGGGAGAAAGGGAGGGAGCGCAAGAGAGGGAGAGCGAGAGAGGGAGAGGGAGGGAGAGTTCGAGATCTTCCTTATGTTAAGTCTTGCAGAATTTAATAGCAAATTATCATCTTTCTATGGAATTTTATATAATCCTATAGAATTTCACAGAGAAATATGTGTCTCTGCTGTAGAATTCTAGGGGGTGTCATAAAAATTCTAAAGGAAAGGATTCTCTATTACTTTCCATTGAATTTCTGAATCATTTTTGTAGGCTCCTATTTCACTTCTATAACTTCATCCCTTATCAGTTGGATAGCACTTTCCCATAAGGGCTTAAAGGAGGCAGAGTAGGAAGTCCTGTTTGGGCAGCGTCAGACAGATTATGCATTTACTAAGGGTATGTCTATACTACAGAGTTTTGTTGAAAAAACTTTAATAACATCCACACTGCAATTGCATTCTTTCAAAAGCAAATCGAATGAACAGATGGGTTTTTTCCAGCATTGGTAATCCTCTTTCTATGAGGAAGAAGCCTTTTCCCAAAAGAGCTCTTTCAGAAAAAGGCATGTGTGGACAGGGAAAAGGGAGGAAAGAGGAAAAAGCACAGGTGCCCTGGTGGCCACTCCATCCATAGTAATCACAGTTTCAATGAGAGATAGCATCCATTCAGTGTGGACACTATCTTTTGAAAAAGCAGATTGCTTTTTCGATGCGCTTTGGCACTGTGGACGCACTCCTTCAGAAGAAGTTTTTTTGGAAGATATCTTCCAGAAAAGCTTCTTCCAAAAGAAGACTGCATTCTAGACATAGCCTAAGAGAAAAGGTTTTTATAGCGATGTCATTTAATCCACGTTAAAATTATAAAGGGGACAAAACAGCTATAGTAATTGTTAGCTCTGTGAGAACCAAGCAGGTGAAGTGTAAAAACCTCTGGTTTACCTCAAAAGTTGTTACAAGGAGAAGGGTGAAACATTGTTTTGCTTAACCTCTGAGGATAGGATAAGAAACAATGAACTTAAATTGCAGGGAGGCAATAGATTGGACATTAGGAAAAACTTCCTAATTGTCAGGATAGTTAGGCATTGGAACAAATTGTCTAGGAAAGTTATAGAATCCTCATTATTTGTGGTTTTTAAGAACAGCTAGGCAAACACCTGTTAGAAATGGTCTAGTTATTACATAGCCCTGCTTCTAGTGACGACAACTGGACTAGATGATCTTGCGTGGTCCCTTCCAGTCCTACAGTTGTATGATTCAATGACTCGATCAGCTAACATGTTAAAACTGAGTGTTAACTTTCTTCATTACTCTAAGCCTACTTGGAGACTTTATATGCTCTGCTGTTGTTTTTCAGATGTCACCAGACTGAAAAAGTGTGAGTTAGTAGTGAATGTTTCCTCTCAATCCCTCTCCCTGTTCCTTTCTCTAATTCATGCTGAAAGGTCATCATCCTTTTTTTTTTTTTTTTGTGATGTTTGAGTATGGATATTTCCAAAGACAGAAAGATCCTAAAGTCAACCACCACTGTATCTGCAAAAATGGTCAATCTGTTGGCTCTCTGGGAGAACTGTTTGCCTTCTGCACAATCTCTTTGCTTTCTAGGTGATCTATTTGCCCTGTGGGTGATCTGCTTCCCTTCTGGGTGATCTGTTTGCTTTCTTAGAGATTTGTTTGGTTTGTGGGTGATCAGTGGTCTGCTCTGTGGGTGATCTGCTTGCTCTCTGAGCGATCTGTATCCTCCAAAATGAGCTGCAAATACCCATATCCGCATTCACAGTTGTGGATACCTATGGATATAAAGTGGATATCTGTGGATTTGCAAGGCCCTAGTTAGAGGGTAGCTTGTGATAACCTCTTAGTATGAACGAGCATGAGAAGAAGATGAGTGTTGAGAGAAAAAGCTCTTGTTTACAAACATTTCTCTTTAATTATTAACTATTTATGGAAGAAAAGAGCCACAAATACATGATTGGCAAATTGACTTATGTTTAAATAATGTGTCTAAAGTTTGACTGAGCACAGAAGTTTATCTTTAAATAAACAAATAGTGCCTTAATGTTATAATCATTAAATATAAACAAGGAGCAGCCATGCCACCAACCTGTACTAAAGTTGTGCAGGAACATCTGAGTTTCCTTCAGCTATTTCAGTGAACTCTGAAGAAGTGCAGACCAGGCGAATTCAGTAAAATGCAATATGCTTACAGTCTTTTATTTCATTACATTCTTTCCTGCTGTAGTAAAAACCACCACCCTACCCAGGATGCTAGGAAGGGGAATGGAAGACCATTTTCTTGTCTTGTCAACACAAAAGGGTAACACACTCTCTGAACAGTGGGAGGGTATACCTCAGTTTTTCAACATTTGCTGTAGTGTTCCCTTTAACACCTCTTGGATGAGCTATTCTGTCTGGGACACAACAGACAACAACAGAAATAGGCAGGCAAGTTGGGGCATTGTTTTGGTTTTTTGTGCTCTAGATGGGTGCTTTACTCTGCCAGTGGGAATGTCCATCTTTCTCATGTCCATCACCACAGTGCTTAAGCACCTTAATGGAAAATAACCAGAGATTCATTGCCATGTGGTCTCTCTCCTCTTCCATTTGTGGCTGTGGGGAGGTAATAGGTTTTCATTCTTGGAGTGGGAGAGGGATTTTCTGATTGCTTTACTAAGGGAAAACTATGGAAGAGGGGTTTTATATCTGGATCTGAAGATGGTGAGAGGTTCATGGTCACTCTGATTTCTTCATGAAGAGAATCAGGACCTAAATGCTGAAAAACAGAACCTTATTGCTGAAAACTCTGGCTAATATCCCTATTTCACCTGAGGATTTTCCCATGTTAGGAGACTCCTCAGACACTGCCTTAAGGGTCATTTATGTTTTAATAGGAGATTTAGGATGTAGGAGGAAGTAAAGAGTTCACCACCCTGCCTCCAGGTCTCACAAAGTCTAACTCTTGCTGAGGGTGGGGTTACACTTTCTGAAGAGTGCATCTGTGGTGAAAGGTCATGGTTGCAGTGTGAACTGTATTAGCATGGTCCTAGCCAATGGAGAGCTTTGAATGGCTCTCCAGCAGGGTAATCTTAAACAAGTCACCTCCTTCTCTGTCCCTTGGTTTCCTATTTTTTAAATGATATTCATTTCCTTTGTAAAGCACTTTGAGATCTGATGCTGAATTATTGTTATTAATACTAATACTAGTCATCATCATCATATGGATTAGAGCCATGAGTTTTTACTTAACCCAATGTTAAGTGCTGAGCCAGAGTGGAATCCACAGAACTGGTGTCAGAGGCTCCCTCTTGCCAGCCTTGCTTAGTATTTTGTGTTCTGGACTGGCTGGAATGGTCACCTATTTTTGAAATACAATAT
This sequence comes from Rafetus swinhoei, assembly GCA_019425775.1. Taxonomy (NCBI): domain Eukaryota; kingdom Metazoa; phylum Chordata; order Testudines; family Trionychidae; genus Rafetus; species Rafetus swinhoei. The sequence continues at coordinate 110,124,147 of CM033446.1, forward strand.
AAACTATGAGGAGTCCTGTGGCACCCTAAAGACTAACAGATTTATTTGGGCATAAGTTTTCATGGGCAAAACCCAATTTGTCAGATGCATTGGAGTGGAAATTACGGAGACAGGCATAAATATACTAGCACATGAAAAGAAGGGAGTTACCTTATCAAGTGAAAGGCCAATACTAACTAGGCCAATTCAGTAAGGGTGGACTTGGCCCACTCCCAACAGAGGAGGTAGGAATACCAAGAGAAGGAAAGTTGCTTTTGTAGTGAGCCAGTCATTCCCAGTCCCTATTCAAGCTCAGATTAATAGTGTCAAGTTTGCAAATGAATTGCAGTTCTGCAGTTTCTCTTTGAAGTCAGTTTCTGAAGTGTTTTTGTTGAAGGATGGCCACTTTTAAATCTCTTCCTGAGTGTCCAAGGAGACTGAAGTGTTCTCCTCCTGGTTTTTGTATGTTACCATTCTTGATGTCTGATTTGTGTCCATTTATTCTTTTCCATAGGGACTGTCCAGTTTGCCCAATGTACCAGACAGAGGGGCATTGCTGGCACATGATGGAATATCTCACATTAGCAGATGTGCAGGTGAATGAGCCCTTGATGATGTGGCTGATGTGGTTAGGTCCTATGATGTTGTTGCTTGAAGAGATATGCAGGCGGAGTTGGCAACAGTGTTTGTTGCAGGGATTGGTTCCTGAGTTAGTGTTCAATGGCTGATTCACTACGCCCAAATAAATCAGTCTCTAAGGTGCCACAGGACTCCTCATTGTTTTTGCAGATACAGACTAACACAATTACCCTCTCTGATACCATATAAACTGTATTTATAATGGAAAGGCTGAAGGATTCTTAAAAGGAACAACATCATTGGTTGCTACCCCTTTCAACTCACAGCACTGAAATTCACATTCACTGCCAAAGAGTAATCAAATTTTAACACAAATTTGAGAAAGCAAGAGAAACTCTGTAGAGAGTTATATAAACAAGGAGAAAAATCTGTGACACAATCTTGGGTGAGAGCAGTACAAACATGAAAGAAATTCCTGCCCTGAGCATATTATAGTGTAATTCGGATACAGATATCAGGTTAATTAACTGTCAGATTAATTAGGCCTGATTTGCCACTCCTTGCACTTCATACAATTATTATATCTATACAAAATGAGCGTGAAACACTAACAAATTCCATTCTTCTATTTTCTTATGACAATAACAACTGTCTCTTTAAGACAACATGGGTATGTCTAGACTACATGCCTCTGCTGATAGAGGCATGTAAAATAGGCTACCCGACATAGTCAATGAAGCCGGGATTTAAATATCCCTGGCTTCATTAAAATAAAAATGGCCACCGCGCTGTGCCAGCTCAGCTGATTGTCGGCACAGCGTGGCAGTCAAGACACGGATCGGTCGACAGGGGAAGCCTTTGTCGACCGCTCCCTTATGCCTCATGAAACAAGGTTTACAGGAGTGGTCAACAAAGGCTTCCCCTGTCAACCGATCCAAGTCTTGACTGCCGCGCTAAGCTGACGATCAGCTGAGCCAGCACAGTGCGTCGGCCATTTTTATTTTAATGAAGCCAGGGATATTTAAATCCCTGCTTCACTGACTATGTCAGGTAGCCTATTTTACATGCCTCTGTCGGCAGAGGCATGTAGTCTAGACATACCCCATGAAGGAGATGAGTAAAGGTGAAGTTTCTGCATTTTATGCCCACTTTGCAATTTATACAGTGTGGGAAATGGCTGCACAAGGTTCATGGAGAATAAGACTGTATGAGTTTAAAAGACCTCAGACAACATTACAAAGGATGGGAAATGCTATAGAAATCATTCAGGTAGGTGGTTTAGAAACATTGGGATAGAGCAATTAAAAGCTTTGATTTCCTCCTCCGCCTCCAACACATGGCAGGGACTTGGAGCAGAAACAAATGACGTCTCCTCAGTGCAGTCTAACTTCTGACCTACAGGACAATGGAGTCACAAGCTATCCTGAGACATGATTGAGAAGCCACTTCAACATTTCCATAAGTCATTCTGCCATTGCAGATCTGTCACAATTTTGTCAAAGTTTTGCAGAATTCTGTTGACATTGTGTCATCTCAATAAATGCCAAGGAACAAAATGAGTTGGGGCAGGTGTGAGCACAGATTTCAAGTCTAATGCGTGGGCTGCTGCATGTCTTCTGACATAATCTAGGCTCTCATACTTGATGTTTTTCTGGAGCCGTGGTGAACTCTTCCATCCTTTACAACAATCAATCTCACTGAACTAATTTGAGATGAAAAAAATTAAAATCAAAATCACTTTCCTTCCCCTTACAAAACTCCCCCACCCAAGCTAGGTCTGTTTTCTTTTATATACAAAAAAAAACATAACAGAAATTTGGGGCCTGATTTTCCTTCACCATTTCACACTGATCTAACCAGGTAAGCAGGCCTTAAACTACATTTACATCAATTTTAAGGACCTTTTGATCTTGCTGGAGTTCTGTAAAGTGGCTCCAGACTAAATAAGAATTCAGGCCTTTCTTTTTAAAGAACTTTTGTAGTTGTTGTATCAGCCACACACATTATTACTTTTAAAGGAAGCATGCTGAAAGGCCAGCAACATTGGACATGGACAACACTGGAACTAAAGTCCACAGAACATATCTCTTGTCTTACACTAAGGCTGTAAGCTCCTTGGGGGCTATCTTTTTGCTCTGTGTTGGTAAAGCACCTAACACAATGGGGCCCTGATCCATGACTAGAGCTCCTGGTGTTACACTGATGTGCACAACATGAAAAACAAGAAGCCTGATTATTCCCAGGCTTCCAGAGCATGAGTATTAACATATCTGAATATTTATAGATGGACTTGCTTTATAAACAACTGTCTCTTTAACACAACATGAAGGAGATGAGTACGGGTGAAGTTTCTGCCACTTATTGCTAACATCTCTTGCTGAAGAATCTCTCTCATTAAGAAATGCTGTACACACAGAAACCACAGTGGTTAGGGAGATCCAGCAGCCCCGGGCAATAGGAAGGCAGTAAACTTTGTGGCTCGGACATCATTAATACAAACAGAAGCACACACTCAGTATTCCCTGATTTCATAGCCTATTTGACAACCTTTCCGAAACAAGTTAGTGGCTTAGACAAGTTCTTACTGGACAGTTATCTCTGCCTCCAAACTTTTTGTCACAGTTGTTAATGTTCTCAGCTGTGAGCCTGAAGACTTAGGGCTAGTCCTAAGAGATGGCGTGGGCCTGCTCATATACCAGTTCCCATAACAAGTATGCCATCTGTGTTCGTGGCTTTGATTACCTGGATATATGTCTAGTAAGGACTACACTGAAACTATTTATCTCAAATAGGCTACAATAGCCATAAAATAGTAAACCACTTTTGGTCATTATTTAATTGAGTAGGATTCATACCAATGGTGTTGTGGGATACAGCTCTGTCTCCCATTCATGAGACATCCAGTCCCTCATATACATTTTATATACTTCCTATATGTTCCCTTCTTGAGTTGGACTCCTTCCCAGGCAACAGCATGAAGGAGATGAGTTAGGAATGAGATGTAAATGACAAGGGAAGGGTTTATAATTTTTTATGGATAATTATGCAAATTTCAGTTTTGCTAGCTAGAGTTTGGTGGTTTTCACTGAATTTCATCCCAATCTAAAACCCAAAGCAGAACTCAAAGGGACTAGAATCATGTAGATCAAAAATGATGAACATAATGAACCCCTGAAAAGTGACACAGAACTTGAGCCTGATGCAGACTTTTGACTGGGATGACTAGCAAAGTTACTAGAAATAATAAAGGGAAAGGGATGCTGATCCGGATGAGTAAAGAATATGTCAGAGATGTTCTAACCAATCTGAATTCATTCAAATCAGCCATGTCAGATGCTATTCACCTGAGTGTATTAAAGGAATTAGATGAAGAAATCTCAGAAACACTGGCACTAATAGTAATAAACTCATGGATGAATGAGAGGTCCTGAAAAAGTGGAGAAGGACCAGTTAGCATAGTGCCCATGTTACCCATCTTTGAAAAGGAGAGGGAGGAGCCAGAGAACTATTTAGACCAGTCAGCCTGACTTCGATACCTGGGAAGCTACTAAGAAATGTATAAAACATTCAATTTGTGAATGAAGGGGTAATCAGCCAGCATGGATTTACCAAAATCAACTCATGCCAAACCAGCTTGATTTCTTTGTTTGACAGAGCAACTGATTTGGTGGAATGGGAAATGCAGTGGGCATAATATCCCAGGGCTTCGGCAAGGTTGTTAACACAGACCCACAAGACATTCTTTATAAGTAAGTTGAACAGATGCTGACTTGACATAGCTACCATTAAGTGGATACATAGTTGCTTAAACAACTGCAAACAAATTATTAATGGAATGATGTCAGATTGGAGAAAGGTCTCAACTGGGGTTCCGCAGGGATCTTCTTCTGGATCCAGTGTTGTTTAAGATCTTTATTAATGACTTGGATGTAGCAATACAGAGCATACTGATCAAGTATGGCAATGACACAAAGCGGGGTGGGTGCCAATACTTTGGAGGGCAGAGTTCAAATTCAGAGGGATCTGACTAACTGAAGAACTGAGCTACAGACAACAAAATAAAATTCAACTAAGACAAGTATAAGGTGCTACACTAGGGAAGAAAACTCAAATGTGCAAATACAGAATGGGAGATAATTGACTTGGCAGCAGCACTGCTAACAAGGATCTGGGAGCTGTGGTGAATCACAGCCTAAAACACAAGTTGGCAATATGATACCGTTGCAAAAACAATGCAGTTTTGGGTTGCATTAAGAGAGGCATAATATGCAAGTTTCTGGGTGATAGTACTGCTCCACTGCTTAGGCCTCAGTGGAGTACTGTGTCCAATTTTGGTCACCAATGTACAGAAAGGATGTAGAGAAACTGGGAAGAATTTAGAGGCAAGCAACAAAGATGATGAAAGGGATGGAATGCAAGCCATATGAGCAAAAAAGACTGGAGGAGCCAGGTATGTTTACTTTGAAAAGGGGGGGATATATGAAAGGCTGCATTACAAGGATGGAGAAAGGTTCTTCTCTTTTGCCACAGGGAGCAAGACAAAGGCAAAGGGTTCAAACTACAGCATGGTAGATTTAGATTAAATCTCAGAAAAAAATCCTAATATATGAACAGTAGGACAATGGAACAAGCTGCCTTGGGAAGTGATGAAAACTCCTTCACTGGAGATTTTTAAAAATAGGCTGGGTAGCCATCTGTCTTGGGTGGCTTATATTAGGGATGTCAATAAGCAGTCAACTAGACAATTAACTGATAAACCTAGGTTTATCGGTTAATCTTGTCAACTACTCGCATCCCTCCCCTTGCTGCCTCTCTATAAGAGGCAGCAAGGAGGAGGCAGGGGAGGCTGCTGCAAAGCAGCCTCTGTCCATGGGGTTTCCGAACAGAGTAGCAGCTCCATCCATGGAGGGGTCAGAGTTCCCCACAGGCAGAGGCTGCTCCGCATCCCACAGAGCAGCATTTGTCTAAGGAGAACTCGGATGCCCCAAGGACAGTGGCTGCTGCCGCCCTGTGCTGCTGCCTCTGTATCAGAGGCAGCAGCGCAGGGTGGCAGGCAGCTGGTCTGCATGGGGAGCTGTTTTTTAAACCGGTTCCCCTCATGGATCAGCTCCCTTGCCACCCCGCACTGCAGCCTCCGATGGAGAAGCAGCAGCACAGGCTGGCAGGGGGCTCCCCAGGGTAGGGCTAGGAGTGCACTGGCTGCAGGCCTTGCCCCTGGGGACTATCAAGTAGTCATGTAAGCACAAAGATTTCATGTGGTTACATGACTATTCAGTTACTCAGTAGCTAACATCCCTAGTTTATATACAACAAATCCTGCATCTTGGCAGAGAGTTAGACTTGTGGTCCTTTGTGGTCCCTTCTAATCCTATGGTCCTATGACTTCAAATTTTTTGGTGCCTATGGGAGGTAACATGTAGATCCCCATGCAGATACCACTACCACTTCTGCCCCAATTGCCTTCTGTCTTTTCTCTGATCTCCCCCAGGCTGAGACAAACCCATTGCTCCTCACATCTTTGAATAGTTCAGTAGACTATGGGACATCATGAGGCAGAGTCAAAGTGCAACTTCCTAAGTAAGGAACAGAGCATAGCAGTAGGGAATTCAGTCCACCTTGACCCACAAGAATCCAGAAAAGATCATAAATGCTGGATCTGAGATACTTATTTGACCAATGAGTCATGTGATAGCTGACAGCATTAGGAAGATCAAGTTCCTATTCAGTTGCATAAGAGTTGCATAAGTAGCACAGTAGCTGTAATCAACAGAAATACCTATACATCTTCAATTATATGAACAGAAAGCTCCAGTCATTAAGAATCTGGTCAGGATGTCTTTGGAATCAGGACCTTTGATAACTGCCTGAGTGTGCACAGACAGAGGCACATTTTGAAAATCTGGTCATAATTGACCCAACATAATTCTCATAACATCCCAGTGAGGCAGGTATGTATTTCCAATCCACATTTTGCAGCTGGGTAAAGCAATACAGAGAAACTGAACACATTGTTTTATGAAGATAAGGGGGCAGAGTTCAAACCAGGAAGGGAGCAAGGCACATCTGAAAGTATTTTGTCAGTTACTTAGGAAGAAAAAATACACTAGTGATAATGCTTCAGACTTGTACTGCCAGCCTATTAGATCCAACATTTGATGCCACAATGCACTGAACAATCTTTCTACTCAGTAATTATACAGATTGTAAAATGTCATATTTTTTTTTCCATCAAGGTTAGTCTACGTGGACAAAGGTGAGTTAATTCTGATATTGGCAGCTGGTTTACACATTCTGCGGGTGCACACACACACACACACACACACATGCACAAAAATCCTCCTTATTAAATCACAGAGCAATTAAAAAATTAAAAATTTCATCAGACCCCTCATAAAAGAAATACAAGTGTTTAATGATGGATTATAAACGGAAAGTGAGAAAAAAGTAAAAGCTCAGCTGTCTCAGGGGCTTCCCTTGTAGCCTGTGATACTGATTTCTGTCTTCACCCTCTCACAAGCCGCAAGAGCTAATAAATTCCTGGCTCCCCTGCCTGGAAGCCAAGGCCGATTAATATCTGCCTACCTTGTTACCTAATTCATTATGGAATAGCAGTTAATTTGATTTGATATTATTTTAATAAAATTCTGTAATATATTAGATTGTTTCAGGCTATCAAAATAATTTTCCAATTATTACGGTTACTCAAGCAAGTCTTTTTTTCCCTTCATGAGCGGCAGTTGGTCTGACTCAGAATACATTAGCTCCTACAGCTTCATCCTGGCCAGAGGAATACAAAGTATATGCATGATTACACTAGAAATGTTATTGCCAGTAATGTGAGCCCACAGATCAACTCAAAGAGTCCACAGATTGATGTGCAATTACACCCCCATGACGTCATGACACAGGCGAGTGCCCTTGTACAACTGCAGTAATGAATAAAAAAATCTTTTCCTTATTTCCTGATTCTAATGGGTCAGCGGTAGCAATATGCCACACTATGGTGGAAGAAATATTGCATCACACAGGGAACTTTCTATTCTTATTTTTTCAGCCTGTACTGATTGGTGTGACATCACATTACTAGGCCAGCCCCCAAGGAGTGAAGCTGCTGTCTGCCATTTTCACACAGTAGTGACTTCAGTTTCTATTTTGCAATTAACTGACTGCTCTTTCTTCCTGATAAAAACAAATGCATGAGAATCAGTGAGAAAGGGAATCGGGGATGGAAGTTGATTGAAATAGAAGAAGGCAGCTTCCGCAAAAGAGCAGGTGAAAACATTGGAGTTCCATTTGCAGTTGTACCAGATGTCATAAAATATCTGCCTTCATACATGAGAGCACCTTGGTTATAAGATTCTGGGGTTAGGATGCTAGATGAGATAGTCCGTTTCAAACGTCTGGGACTTTTGTTGGGGACAGATGTCAGTCACCCTCAGCTGTACATATCCCGTTACACACAGAAAGAACTTCATTGTTTTCACTATTTTAAACCCTTTTATATGCAAATAGAAAACAGGAATACAAACCCACTCAGCCCAAAAGCCTGCTCCTGTTCCCATTGAATTCAACAAGTTTTCCCATCCACTTCAATGAGAGCACAATAGGATCCTCATTTATGATTGAGGAATTTCACAAAACAAATGTAATTGATAAGCTTCACATTTGACAGCTGAATTTCACCTCCTTATATTTGTACAGTGCCTGTCCCAAAAGGATGCTGATCCCACCCTGGCTTTCTGGGTGCTATTCTACTGTAAGCTTTATTCCTGATAATATTAATACAGACTAATCTATGATTTAAAGAGTCATTAATTGTGTGTGCTAATAAAAGTGGTTGTATAATAATAGCCTGAATGCCTGTGGATGTGAAAACTGGTGAGGCTACTTGCTTCTCTCATAGATGAACACACTAGTGTAATCCTGACACCATCACCTCTCTATTGAACAGTAATCTCAGACCCTGATGTGGCCCATCCCATGACAATGTTAAAGTTCACCAAGGATCGCTAGGCTGTTTCCAGTCTATCTTTGCATAGATTAAAAAGAAAAGTGTCAGTAGATGATTTTCAGGCTGCTGCTCACTTTTTAAATGGTGATTTTCTGCCTTATACAGTACATCAGAGTTCCTTTTTCGTATTCTGCCTCCAACATGGTTATTCCTATTCCATTCAGTTATCTTAAAAGAGTGGTGGCTGACCCATGGGATGTATGTCAAATATGATTTACAACCCTTTTCATGCTTCAACAGAACTCAGTGGAAACATAAATGGATCAGAACATATCCTACATACGTACAGAAATACAACTTCTTTTTGTTTTACTATTTGTAAATTGCCTTATTATTTCCATTGCTTAGCTATCATTAGGTGCATGAAATAGCACTGTTAATAGCAGGGGTGCTGCAACTACACTTATTGTACAAAGAGTTTATTATTACAAGTAAATTGTATGCAACCTGCCAAGTGAAAGCACTATCATACCAAACCCAGGGGTTAGTGTAATTTTTTCCTCTGTGCATCAATGTTTTTTAACTTAAATTCCCATTCTGGTGGGTTTAAAGTATTGAGACAAAAAGGCTATTGTCTTTCAGATAGATATTAGTGAAAGATGATAAAAAGAAAAAAATGTGTGCCTAATATAAGATTACTTGCTGCTGTAATCCTCCAAGATAAGAATATTTTTACGTTTTCAGTTCAAAAATCAGTGCATCTTTTATCCAAATTACATTTTTGCAAGTACTTATAGGATAAAAATGTAACAAAATTGTTGGCTTGTCACAGAATTCACATACACAAAAGGCTGCTTGAAAGCATTTGCTGTTTTAAATATACAGATTTCCAAAAGGAATCATCAAATGCAATATTTGACAGCTAAATGCTGTGACTTACAATCTAGCTATCTATAGCCTATTGTCAGTTCTAGGATATTTATGACTTTTTACATTAATAATGAAATTAAGAGAATTTTTAAAGATTTTTTTTTAAGGAAACAGTCAAAGTTTTACAAAGAATTCTACATTATATCATGAAAAGATCTCAGGATCATTAATAACTGAATTCCTTCAGACACTTAGTGTTAGTGATTCTAAAATGAATTAACCTTCATGACCTTCTTGCTTCTTGATCCTATTTCTCAATCCTGAAACCCTTATTTATGCAAGTAGCCCTTACTCACACAAGTTGTCAATGGATCACAGCACTTAAGTAGGACTTGAAGGGCACATCTACTCTACACAGAAGATCAACACTGCCGCGGTTGATCTTCTGGGGTTTGATTTAACAGGTGAAATATAAACCATCTGGATTGAATTTAAAGGTGCTCCTGTTGGTACTGGTATTCCTGCTCCTCACAAGGAGTAAGGGAAGCCAATGAGAGTGTTGGACGGTGTGGAAATGTGATATAAGATACATCGATTCCAGCTACATAATTTACATAGCTGGAGTTGCGTATTTTACTTCAAACATCCCATGTGCTGTAGACTAGCCCAAAGAGTGGAGTCTTTACTATATAAAAAGCAAGAAACAGGGTTGGTTCTCATGAATCTTGCATAGAAACTGGTAGGTTTAAATGATTTTCGACATCACTCATGCACGATCAGCTAAAATTATTTTATATCCTAGAAATTGCTACAAGATGGTTATAAAGTCTTTGTGTGGACCACTTTTCCATTTGGTGGTAAAACTGGAAGGCCTTATCACTCTTTTATAAGTTTCCATATAATTTTTATGAACATAAACATAAAGCATCAAAGACTGCAGACTGAAAACTTCTCTGTGATCCAAACCAAGTGGCAAAATTAAGTCCTGAAAAAGTTAAGATTCACATCTGGTTTATGGTCTGCGTAGACAACTTGGCCTGAGAACATAGCACCGGAGTAGGCTGATGCAGAATAAGGCTCAAATTTAATAATCAAGTTTGGTTATGGAATATGGCTATAAAGATGGATGAAATGAAAAGTTTGTATTACATGTCTCAACTCTTCACATGAGAAAAGCAAAGCAAATAGTGGCATGCTTCAAATTGAAAAGAATGGACCATGCTAAAGAGACCTGAAGTATAAATAATATGGAATAAAACATCATTGCAAACAAGGCCATATCAAATATGTCAGAGTAATTTATCAGGTAATGGGAGAGAAGAAACTTAGGTGCAAATCCTGCAAACACTTACACATGTTTCACTTTGCATACATAAGAAGGTTGCAAAATCTGGCACTTAGACTTTATTACTTGTATACCAATGGACAGCACTGCCAGAATAGTTACCATCTGTTCCCCACCCTCTTCCCTCTCCCTTTACTCTCCCCTTTCCATCCATGTTAGCCATTCTTTTTTGCCAGCAGAGCCACTATGGAATCTCTATGTTCTTCTAGCCCTGCTCTGATTGCATGTCCCATGACAGAATCTGCTTCGGATGAGGTACATTAGAAAAGGCCTCGAATGGAAAATTTACGCATTGTGCTATTGGCCCTTGAAAGGCTTACTCACAGGTGTAGCTTTGCTTACAGCAGCTGGGAAAACTGGATAGAAAGGATAATCCAGAAAGTGGCACAGAGAAATGTGCTCATATTAAATCAATGGCAGCCCAGACAGTAAGGACTTAGCTCTAGATTTAAAATGCTTTAATCCCATCACTAAACTTTCTGGATTACTCCTTTGTTATTTAACTGGACAATCTTCACCCTGGCCACACTATGCTTCTTAGGCTATGTCTACACTATTGGGTTTTTCCGGGATACCAGAAGTAACCCGGAAAAACTCCGCCGCATCCAGGGAATGCATCTGTTCTTCTGCTTTTTTTTGCGGAAGAGCAGACATGCTCTTTTGGAAGCCCTGTCTTCCTTGTCAAAAAAGGAAGAAGGACTCTTCTGAAAAAGGTTTTTTTTCTGAAATTTGGCCCAATGTAGATGGGCCAAATTTCAGAAAAGCCTCTTCTAAAAAAACTATTGGAAAAAGGTACGCAAATTGCACGCTGCAATTTGTGTACCTTTTTCTGATAGATTACTGTAGTGTAGACATAGCCTCAGGTACTTGCAAGGGCCCCATTATCATATCAGAGGGTATGTCTAGACTGCATCCCTCTGTCGGCAGAGGGATGCAGATTAGGCAGGTCGACATTGCAAATGAGGCAGGGATTTAAATATCCCGCGCCTAATTTGCATAAAAATGGTCAACGTTTTGCCGACTCAGCACTTTGTCAGCAAAAAGCGGCAGTCTAGAGGGGGATCTGTCAAGAAAGAAAGCCTTTTTCGACAGATCCCTTATGCCTCCTGCAAGGAGGTTTACAGGATCTGTCGAAAAAGGCTTTCTTTCTCGACAGATCCCCTCTAGACTGTTGCGTTTTGCCGACAAAGTGCTGAGTCGGCTGCTGCTGACTATTTTATGCAAATTAGCGCGGGATATTTAAATCCCTGCCTCATTTGCAATGTCGACCTGCCTAATCTGCATCCCTCTGCCGACAGAGGGATGCAGTCTAGACATACCCAGAGTTTCTTACCATCTTTCATGCTTATTAACCCCATTTAACAGATGGGAAACTGTGGCACAGAGAGGTTAAATGATTGGCCAAGGACACTCAAGGAGTCTGTGATGAAGCAGGGACTTGAATTAAGGCCTCCCAAGTCTTACGGTAGTGCTGTAACTACTGGACTATGATTCCTTTCCAGACAGAGAATCAGTGATGTTCAGACAGAAGCAAATGATGTACCCTGCTGATGAATGTACCTTCATGTTTCTCATGGGCTACATTCTAATTGCTATTGTATTTGGAGAAATAAATATATACAATGGGTAATACTGCTAAGAAGCAACACATCTTTGACATGTGCAGTGACTTTTGGGAATATTTTAGGCACTGTACACAATGTTACAAATTGTTTTGCTTAGATATATATCACAGCATGTCTCTGACATGCCAATAAAAATATAGTATTTCACTTGAGTTAAATATATTCTATATATAAATATGTATATATTTTTGGTTTTTTAAGGAAATGAATAACCTGGACAAAATTCAGGAGGTTAAGAGTCAAGTATCTTGTATTATAGAAACATACCTCTGCAATTCCTATATAGTGACAGATATAATTGACATCCAGATAAATGTAAAAAGGTCAACTAACGGGCAGATCTGAACTCATCATTAGTTAAGCATTAATGACAACAGTTTTCTTAACAATGGAAATGTTCTATGGCTTTATAGTCCCCGGGTTATTTCATTTGGAAACAGAATGTTCAGTCTTCCACTGAGCAAGTAAGAAAACTTCTCCATGGAAAGAAAGAGGTCTCATTTGTCTCCCTCTTACACTGGAGTTACTACTGAAATAATGAAACTAGAGCCAAATTAAACTCATATCTTTCAGAGAATGTTTTCTTCCACATTAACATTTGGATCCATAGCAAATGAAGATATAGAGTTTTAGTTATAAAAATCTCCTCACTTCAGTCTGAGATTATCTCATGTTTTCTAATATGTACATAATTGGGGTGGTTCAACTTGCCTGATAGAACTTTAGAGAAAACCCCGACTACTACCAGCAGCACTGATAGCTATTCAAAATGGAAGGATGTTTCATAGGTTTGGACACAGCCCTTGAATGTGGGAAACCAGCATTCAAGACTCTGTTCCACTCCTGAATCCTTTCTTGAAACCAGCCCAGATTGCTAGAAAAAGAGTCAGCAGATCATTACCAAAAAAATGTGTAATCAGTGTGAATTCCTGCAGATATATCAGGAAGTGAATGTGCATGACATAATAGATATGTAGGGGAAAAGTACTGATGGACTTCATACTTAAATCTTCTATCCAATGTGAAGTTACATAAAGAAGACTAATGAGATAGTGGCTGGACTCAAGAGAGCACTATTATAATAATATCAAGGATATTTTTATATCCAGCTATTAAGTACTGACTGGGCCACATTTAGCACTAGAATGCCAGAGTCTGATCTCAGTTACACCAGTGTAAATATCACTTACATCAAATCAAAGTCAAGAGTTACTGAAGTAAATTATTCTGATTTACGGTCGTGTGATTTAGATTAGAATTTGGCCATATTGTTCATATAAGTGCAGTTTATATAAAGAAGATAGAAACTGAAGGCAGAACAGTGTAGTGCAACTAAGGTGATTAATAGAATAGAAGAGTTTGAGGAAAGAGTGACAAAACTGGGATTATTTAGTTTTGGAAGAATAATAAAGATGCTTAAGAGGTTACATGTCTGAATTATTTAAACTAGTTAATGGTTCTTATAAAATTAAACTTAATGCTCTATTTAAGTGTGTTGAAGAGACCAAAACTAGGGGATTTAGGTTTTAAGTAAAAAGGATATACGTAAGAAGAATTTAAGGGTATCTATTTTACAGGGAGACCTATCAAATATATGGCTCAGAAACAGAAACAAGCAGCATTCATATGTTTAAGTAAATACAGTATGATTATTTTGAACCAAATACATTTATGTTTTATCAGTCAGTTTTGAGCTTAGGAGCAACAAACCACCCTTCATCAAAAGCTAATTTTTCACTGATTGTTTCCACCCACATATCAAGATCAAATCTGAGGGCCAGATCTTAAACTGGCATCGCTCCACCAAGCTACATCAGTTACACCAGCTGAGAATCTGGCCATTTGCCATGCTCTCATTCACCAAGGCTAACTAACTCTTATATCTCAAGAGGTCAGTTCTGAGACACATTTGTAGGGGAAGCTTACACTGTCATCAGGGCTGAACCTGTTTTATGAGTAATTAAAGGATTTCAGTCTTCAGTGCAATCGATCTGGAACCTTTCACGGCCACAAATTCACATTAGCAGAGGGGAAAAAACTCACCATAAATGAGAAAAGTAATATTTTCATGAAAAACAGAAATAAGGGCTGTATTAACAATTGTCCTCATCTCACTGAATCACTAATAAAAAGATAAAGTCATTCCTATTCTAGTCTACATAAGTTTGTACATCATGCCCATCATTGGAATATCAAAGCATCTTCCAGGAGTTTATTAAGCAATGTGACTACATATATCATCTATAGTTGGTTTTCTTTCCTCTCCCCAGAGGGAAAAGCAGTTGCAATGGAGTAACTTGTTTTGGTAGGTTTTTTATTACAGATGGCAAGGTCAAAGAAATATGCCTTGCACTTGGAGCAGAAATTGGTGAGGGTTATGACGGTACTTCATTCCTGGGGGAATTCATTTCTCAGTCTCAGACCACCCTCAGAGAAGGTTCTGTCTCTAATACAGACAAGTTTTACTCTTACTGTTGAGAAATCCATTCCCCAGCAATGTGAGAGGTCAATTTGGAAAATGTCTGAATGGGAAACGTCACAGAATTTTCCTTCCATATTCCCACATGCAGTTGTTTTTCCCCATGGGAAGTTGTTAAACCCTCCTATCCCTCCCACCCTTGTAAGGCTTAGAAACAGGATTAGGGTGAGAGAGAATGTTAAGTTTCTTAAATGCGTGGCAATGGGAGAATGCGTGTGAAAACTGTATCGTTTTCACATCTGATTTTATTACAAAATCCAGCTGAAATATCAGGTCAGTGATTTGTAAAAATCCCAGAATCACCTTCTAACCACAGACTTCACACCACGGCAGTGAATATGATATCAAAACTTATACACACAGGGCATATGCACACTAGGAAATGATTTCCAGATAACTTATTTTGCAATAATAACTCCCGAAATAACTATTTCAAAATAGTGTGTCCACACTACAGGGAAGCCTCGAAATTAGTATGAGGCAGGCTCCCTTAGAGCATGTCTACACAGGAGGGCTAAAGCCGAAATAAGCAATGCAAGTTGAGCTAAGTCCATTGCATAGTTTAAGCCTAAATAGCTTAATTTGGCTTTTGGCGCTGTCTACACAGCAGGAAGGCTGAGAAAGAGCACTTTTCCTCTGACTTCCCTTACTCCTTGTAAAACAGGGATTACAGGAGTCAGAGTAAGAAGTCCTCCAGTTCAACACCATTTTGACGTGATGTCGAAATAACTGATTGCTGTGTGGACACGGACTATGTTGTTTCAGAATAACATCAGTTATTCTGAAATAACACTGTTGTGTAGACGTATCCTTAATGTGGACACGCTACCTCAGGAAGCGCTGGGGAGTAATTACTTTGAATGACTCTGGGGAGCAATTATTTTTAAATAGCAGCAGTGGAGCTTCCACATTACTGCTATTTCAAAATAACTATTTTGAAATAAGTGTTATTATTTGTGGAAAGAAGGAGTTATTATTTTGAAATAACCAGCTCCTTATATCAAAATAATGGGCTTGGTAGTATGAATGCTTTGCTTGTTATTTCAAAATAAGGGGAACTATTTTGAAATAACTCCCTACTGTAGTCCAGGGCCTAGAGACATCTGTGCTGGAAATAACTTATCAATAACCGCATGAGGGGACCTCTTTTGGGAGTCTGTTTCTCAAATCTCAACTTTTGGAGATGGTGAGTAGTAGCAGGTGAATTTTAAAGCAAGATCATGGATGGGATTTTGAGATGATTGTGCAACAAAGGTGACATACACAGAAGTATAGGCAAGGAAATAAGCCAAGACTTTCAAAAATAGCTAGTGATTTTGCACACCTTTCTTTCTGAATGCTCAGTCTGAGACACTGTAGAGGGGACTGATTTTCTGAGGAAGAAAGATGCCTAGCATTTTCTGAGACTCAGGCGCTTGTAGGGTGTCTGAATTTTGGACCCCAAAATTAAATCAAGTCAAATCACTATTCACTTTCAAAAATCTTGGCTTGGGTCTTTATTTCCCTGCTCTAATCACATGATGTGTTAGGATTACAACACTTTACACCCTTGCCAAATGAGACAGTCAGGATCCAATAACTCTACTGGCTATTGCTACAAACCATTCTTGCCAGCACTAGCCCACCCATGCATTCGGCTACATGGAACAATAGAGATTCCTGAGAGCCGTGCTTGCCAAAACTCTAGTGCCTACTACATTCAGTGTAATATGTTGAAGGAAAACTCTTTTTGGAAATGGTAAAGTATGAGAAAGTTTCTTTCATATACGTAGACAATTTGCATGCATACTGTCCGAATACATATCCCTACTGATTATTAATATGTAGACTCAGTGGGTGATGTTCTAGCTTAAGTGAAGTTGGTGGGAGTTTTGCTCTTTACACCAGAGAGCGTCACTCAAGAACATTCATGATTCTCTGTAACTTACATAGCACCCTAAACTCAAGTTAAGATAGCAATTTGCACTACACAAATTGTGTATCTTATCTCAGATCTAATTCATAATAGCTTATTTTGAAATGTGGTGCATC
The DNA here is from genome assembly GCA_019425775.1 of Rafetus swinhoei. Lineage (NCBI taxonomy): Eukaryota > Metazoa > Chordata > Testudines > Trionychidae > Rafetus > Rafetus swinhoei. The sequence goes on from CM033446.1 coordinate 110,141,006, forward strand.
TACACGGCACCAAATTTAGAAATAACACGATCCATCCCTTATCCCTCATGCAACGAGATTTATGGGGATGGCAAAATATCACGCATGTTATTTTGAAAAATATTTCAAAATAACAGGTGACTTGTGTAGATGCGGGGTAGCTATTTCAGGATACCACGAGTATCGCGAAATAGCCATGCAGTGTAGACATATCCCTACTGATTAATATGTAGACTCAGTTCTAGCTTATGTTCTAGCTTATGTGCAGTTAGTGAGAGTTTTGCTCTTTACACCAGCTTCACTCGAGAGCATTCATGATTCTCTATAAATTACTACCTGGTCTCTCAATCTTTTAGTTTTCTCTTTGGTATTCATCTTACCCCCATTGTTAAGCTACTCAAAAGCCTTGCAATCTTTAATGCATTCAGGCTTACAATGCCCCATGTGAGACAGGGGCACAATTATTTCAATTATACAGAAGGGGAAATGAGTCACAGAAAGACTTTCCCAGGGTCATTCAGGAAGTCTGTGGCAGAGTGTAGGCTTAAACCAAGTTCTCCCATGGCCAACGATAGGGTCCTAACAAGAGGACAATTCTTTTCTCTGTGGAGTGATGCTAATCCAGAGCTGATTAGGAAACAGAATTAGTTTCTGTTTGTATATGTGTCTTCTGATGATAGCGTTTTCCATATTCAGTTCAGTACAAAAGCATTTTAGCACTATATCCATACGCATCTCTCTTCCTAAATATTGCACCGAGACTGCTTTACTGTTCAGTGATTATGCACAATGGGAAATGTCTGCCCTGTGAAAAATATCAAAATTTGGGGGTGAGGTAGTCAGACTCCAAGTGAGATGAAAAGACAAAATTTTGAATTTTTGACAAAATGGAATTCAGTTTTGAAAGAGTTCATTGTGGTGAATTCTAACCATCTGATTTCAATTTCAATCTTTTTATGTTTTAAAGCCATTTTGGATATAAAATAAAGTAAATTTTGAAACAAAATGAAGAACTGAAACTTGCTCTTTTGAAAATGTTGAAACATGACCCTGACATTTCTCAGACATTTTCCATTTTGTCACAAACATCCTTTGTTGAAATCGACAGAAGTTTGCAAACAAAAAGGGTTTCCTCAGAATGACATTTTCCAACAGAAACCTTTTTTTTTAAATTGACTAGCTCTTGTTACTCTGATAGGCAAGGCTGTTTCTCTCATAGCTCCTTTATCTGCCATCTCCTAAAAAGATGAAGCAGAGCTATTACCTGTCTATGTCAAAGTATTTACCTTTGGGTGTGTCTAGACTACAGGGTTTTTTCCAAAAAAAGTGGCCTTTTTTCTAAAAATCTTCACCTGCGTCTAGACTGCTGCCACGTTCTTTTGAAATTAAATCAAAAGAATGCGGCAGTTGTTTTGACCATGGAAAACCTCCTTTTATGAGGAATAATGCCTTTTTTCGAAAGTGCTCTTTCGAAAAAAGGCGTTATTGAACGCAAATAGTGCTTTTTTGAAAGAGAGCATCCAGACTGCGTGGGTGCTCTCTTTCAAAAAAGCAGCTCTCTTTTTCAAAAATACTGGTTGCTGTCTAGACGCTCTCTTTCGAAAGAAGCTTTTTCAAAAGATTCTTTCAAGAAAGCCTCTTTAGAAAGAGGCTTGTAGGCTAGAGGTAGCCTTTGTGTGTTGTTCTGTTGAAGTTAGATTTGTTTATGTCTTTATTGACAATACAAAAATGTTTTCTTGAGCCCTTCTCTACCCCTACACACCCATAGCAGAGCCAGGCACAATCCATAACTTTATGAGCACCACTTTCTTCTCTGCATAGGTGATAAATAAGAGCCAAGTAGGAGTTTCTGATTATATATGTATCTTCTGATGGTAGCCAATTTTCCATATTCAATTTAAGTACATAAGCATTTTAACACTATGCCTCTCTCTTCATGTAATGCCATCCCAAATATTGCACCTAGCCTGTTTTATTCCCTGAAGATTACACATAGTGGCCAATATCTGAATGGAACTTCGCTGCAGGGGTTGTAAGCAAATGAGCAATCATGAACTTATAATGTGGGGCAGCCAGACAGTTAGCAGAAGCCACTTGCATTATTTCAGGCAGTGAGATTATTAAGTGTCATAAGAAGGTCATCCAGTGGAAATATCAGAATCTCAGTCATATTAAATTTTATTACCAAATGCATGTGTGTCATCTTAGTCCATTGTTGTCTCTTCTGTGTATGAGTCTAGAGAAACTTTGGCTCAAGCTGGTATGCTAAATAACATCATTTTATGTTTGGCATTGTGAGTCAATGCCACCTATGTGCAAGAGTACCTGTGGAACAGAAGGATGTTTGAGTTGTTGGCTCGACACAAGAAAGGGGACTGAAAGCATTTTGGTAATGGAAACCAAAAGGGACTGGATAGCTTACAGTAAACATAGATAATGGATACTGGCAGAACATTTATTTGAAAAGCTGTCATGCCATCTTTCTAAATGTCATCAAATGATCTGAAACAAGAGGGTGAATATTTAATGAAAATAATGTATGGAAAATAAAAGCCATAATCCCAAAATACCAAACCATCTCAAGTTTCAAAGAGACAATTTCTGCTCCTAGAGCAGCTTGATCTTGAGCTTGCAAAGGGAAGGAGAAATATTTTGTAGATCAATTTAACACCAACAATGTTATGTTATGTAACAAAAGTAAATGAGAGTGTGGACTTTTATCATCTCAAACTGAGCCCTGGTCTTCCCTACCAGGTATAACTACATTGGAAAATCCATAACCCTGAGCAATACAGTTATTCTGGCCAAATTCACAGTGTAGACTGGGCTATGTTGACAGGAGGGCTTCTCCCATCAACAGAGTTACCATCTCTTGGAGAGATGGAGTTCCTAATCCAATAGGAGAAACTCTCCCAGTTGGTGTAGATAGTATTGTTATTTAGCATTAGGGTGGTACACCTGCACTTATGTAGCTGCATTGCTGTAAGTGTAGGCAAATCCTCTGTGATGAAATTTTGCTCCCACCTGCTATTGAAGGGCCAGAAAGAAGTAGAAAAATTTCAGAGAGAGACACTTTTGGAAGATGCAGTGAGTTCTACTGGATGGAGCTCAACAGACCTTGATCCTTTTCTTGCCTCTGTCAGGGACAGCAACATTATTTCGAAATAATTAGCATTATTTCAAAATAACTTAGTCCACATCTACATAGCAGGCAGTTATTTTGAAATAATGTCAAAATACTGTCATGCTGGAGGACTTCTTACTCCAACTCCTGCAACCCTCCTCGTATGAGGAGTTAGGGAAGTAGGAGGAAGAGTGCTCTATTTCAAAATAAGTGCTGTGTAGATGGTCCCAATTTTGAAATAAGCTACGCAATTGATGTAGCTCGATTTGCGTAGCTTATTTTGAGTTAAGCCCTGCTGTGTAGACGCACACTCGCTGACCTTATGCAAGTCATTTCACCTTGTTTATCTCTCAGCCTTTGTCTATTTAACTTACAAATAAGGAAAAGAAATCACCTTTTCCTAGATGTTTTTACCAGCCCCTAGCATAATGAATCCTCAATGTACTGATATAAGAAAACTATTATTAGTGATGTATTGTGATGGTAACAGTTTGGTTGTGTGCATGTCTGTAGTGAGGAGAATATTGCATATGAAGAGATTTGAAAGATGAGAATTATTTAATTTAGGAGGGTGTAAAATAAGAACTGTGATAGAGATATATGAAATGGGGTAAAGAAGGTTATTGGGGCACTGTCCCTCACCCTGTCCCATAACAACAACATTCCATGAGATTAAAAGATAAGAAATTCAGACAGCATGAATGCAAATACTTCTCTACAAACATAATCAGCCTGTTGAATACACAGCTGTAGACTGTTACATGACAAAGATTTGTAAGAAGGATTAGAAATGCAGTTGTCAGTTTCTAAGTTCCCATCCAGTGTTAAATTTGCAATGGAAATGGCAACATTACATCACATCACCCTACCAAAACAATTTATAAATAAAAGGACAACCCACTAAATATCTTGGTAACAAAGCAGGGCCTGATTTCTCAGTATTACAATGGAATAAGGTGAATGAAAAGATAATAAAGGAAATGGACAAGGCCAAGGACACAAGAAGTATGAGATGAAACCCCCAGTCTGTCATAGACACTCTGTGTGACATTGAGCAATATTCCATTGCTGTATGCAGTGTTGTAGCTACGTTGGCCCCACATTGTCTCTCTGATACTGAACAAGTTATTTAGTCTCTGTGTCTCACTTTCCAATATGTAAAATAGAGACAATAATTCATTTTTTCCCCACCCTTTATCTGTCTTGAGTAATTAGACCATATAGGTGGAATCCTGGCCCCACTGGATTCAATGGGGCTGTGTCTACATTGGCACCCTTTTTGGAAAAAAGGATGCTAATGAGACCAGTCGCAATTGCAAATCCGCGGGGGATTTAAATATCCGCGGTATTTGCATTTACATAACTGCCGCTTTTTCCGGCTCGGGGCTTTGCGGAAAAAGCACCAGTCTAGACGGGGATCTTGCGGAAAATCCTACTTGCAAGTAGGAATAAGAGATCTTGCGGAAAAGGGTTTATTTTCCGCAAGATCCCCGTCTAGACTGGCGCTTTTTTCCGGCAAAGCCCGAGCCGGAAAAAGCGGCAGTTATGTAAATGCAAATACCGCGGGGATATTTAAATCCCCCGCAGATTTGCAATTGCGACTGGTCTCATTAGCATCCTTTTTCCGAAAAAGGGTGCCAATGTAGACACAGCCTGGGAGTTTCGTCATTAACTTCAATGGAACTGGTTTCACCCTAAGATCTTTGGGGCAGGAACTGTCTCTTACTATGTGTATGTACAGCATCTAGTACAATGCAGTGCTGAACTCGGCTGCATCTACCACAGGCTACTGTATGGCAAATAATAAAAATTAGTGTACATGGGTGTTTTTTATCCATTGTGTAAAAGTCGTGACAAACTCAAAGAACTTCAGAATATTACATAAAAAATGGGGGGAGGGTTGTTTGGGGTTTGTTGTTATTGTTGTTGTTGTTGTTGTTACTTTTTGCAGCATCTCCAGCATTTTCTGTGTGCAGACTAAAGGCTAACAGTTCTTCATGGTATTTAAAGGGGAAAATGCACAGTGCTAACTAATTGCCACATGCTGTGAAAGGAACTTCTGTTTTTAATAAAACCAATCTGGTCTAGATCAATGATAAGGGGGCATAATTTCTTCAAATGGGAAGCCAAAACTTTGAAAAGAATCATACAGTCAACATTAATCTGAGATCAGGGTCTGCAAGGTAAGCAGAAACCAGTGGCTTTGCCTTTTACATGAATAAAGGGAATTGTTCCCATCAGAGGGAAATTGTAGTAAAGAGCTTCTACCAAGGGAAAGGGGTGGGGTGAGGGGGAGGAGATTTTGCTGTAGAGAATACAGTGCTCCTGGAGGGTGAAATGTCATTGTATGGGGCTTCTTCCTGAGCTCTTCTACTATTTCTGTCCTCTCGTTCTTATGTGGATCTTGGGGGTGTATAATTATTGGCTTCCCTCAACCGTCATAGACTGCACTGTCACATCTGCTGGGTGCAGGAAATTCTTCATATCTTCTCTATCCAAATGATTCCTTATGACCTCTTCCTTGCAGTTCAGTCTATGTGAGTGGCCCCATTGTGCATGCAGAGGCCCATTCAATGGAGCTCTGATTGGGTGCAACACTTCACCTCAGGAAAAAGCTGCAGGATCTGGGTCTTAGTTTCCTTTCCCTCAGCTATATGCTTATATTTCCCCTAGATCTTCTGTCTAGTTCCTCATGTACTGTTGCTACAGAGACAGACTCCGTATTCTCCACTCTGAATTCCTCCCAGCTATACAATCAATCTAATTTTACTGTCCATTGTTTCTGTATTAAGGCATCGGTGCATAACAAATTGTTAAACAGAGGGAAAACAGAGTTGTCTTTGGACAGTGTGGATCCCAAACGGAAACTGCAGGGAGGAGAAGAAAAGGCAGCAGGTGTCTGAACAAACCAATTGTCATATTTGGACTGAAGGACGGTTTTTAAATGCTGACGAGAGATCAGTTCATTTTAAGCAGCTGTCCAGTTGGACAGCCGCTATAAACAGGGGTGGCTTGTAATAAGAATATTTTTAGCTTGAAGCATTTCCAAATATTAAGGGTGAACTGAAAAAAGCAAATAGATCATTATTGATACTTTTAACAACAATAATATCCAAGACTAATGTAGTGCCTTTGTTTCATATCTCCAAGCACTTCATAAAGGTGAAGTTGGGTTATTATCCTTATTTTATCAATGAGGAAACTGACAAACAGAGATGTGACATGGTTTGACCAAAGTCACTTCCTAAGTCAGGAGCAGAATCAAGAACATGCCCCAAGTCCGCTGACTCCATACTGATATTCCTTCCATTAGATTAGAACTGCACTTCAGGAAAGACAGAAATTGAAACAAGACACTGTATAAGCTTACAAAAAATCAGAGTTAATTTCATTTTGAAACAAAAAACAAAAATAAAAACTAAAAATCTGTTTCTCTTGTATTTATCAGCCAAGACCTACATTCACAGTTCTGTACTTCCTCTAGAAAGTTCTTTCTTCTACTCCCTGCTACAATCCAGGTGTTAGTTGCAACACCAGATCTTGTAGAGGGAACAGATCTTTGAACTCAGGTCTCGGCAAAAATGAAAACAAAGGAGAAACTGATTTTCAGCTATTTGATTTTTAATATAAAATCATCTGCAGTGATAATCCTTGAAACCTGTACTTAAAGGACACCTCCAACAGATAATCCCTCTTTCCAATGGTAAAATATCCCAGGGATTACAGGACCATTTTATTCAACATTTAGTTAAAGATCTGCTTTGAGTAAAGCATCTGATGTTAGTTGTTCTCTTGAGTGGTCACCTAGCACAGATTTCATGACATACATTCTGTCATAGATTTGAGGTTTCTGAAGTTCACTCATTTTGGGCACATCTAGAGTATGCTCTTTTTTTTGAAAGGAGATATGCAAATGTGGTGCTAATTTGCATATCTTCTTCCAATCGCTTTTTCGAAAGCAGCTTTTTTGAAAGGGAAAGTAGTCCAGACGTGGTTTTTTTTTAAAAAAAAAACCCTTTTTTTGAAAGAACTGCGTAAACCTCCTTTTTTTAGGAAGAGTGTTTTTTCGAAAAAGGGTTTTTTTTTAAAAAAAACGCATCTAGACTACTTTCACTTTTAAAAAAAACGCTTTCAAAAAAGCGATCAGGAGATATGCAAATTAGCGCCAAATTTGCATATCTCCTTTGGAAAAAAGAACATATTCTACATGTACCTTAGTTACAAAACCTCTCAATTCACCCTTCAATCAGTGCTTAATTTGTGTCAGGGCTTGCAGGGCTAAGGCTTAGCTCCTTTGGGCTTGGAAGTTCATAGCCCCAGCACATCTGGGCTTGCTGCATGAGTTATGAATGTAAAAAAAAATTGCTTGTACCTGGCCTCCTAATGGCTTGAGCTCTGGCACCTCTGTCATTACAAATTAAGAACTGCCTTAAACTTCTAAGCAAGATACTTCATCAGTGAATGGGTGTGTGACTTTGAAATCATTGGAAATTTTTGAGGTTCAAGTTCAAATTGTCAAAGGTGATTAGAATGACTGCTTGAAAAGAGACATGCACCTCTAAAAAAATCATTTCTGAACACAAATTGAAAGTTGCATATGCATGTACCCAAAACACTTATGTCCCCATTCAGCATGCACTCTCTCTCTTACTATATATATTTATACATATATAAAATCACACATACTATACATCTGCTTCTATTTGAGATTTTAAAAGTGTTCATATGAATTTACAATCAAAAGCAAACATGTTTTCTTTCATTTTCGTTAATGTTTTGGCCAATATCTAACAGGTTGTACTGATTTTAGATTCTGTGAAAACTTCATTAGTTTCTGTGCTTTTATAGGGTTCCAGTAGGGGGATAGTCTAACAGAGCACCAGATTTTTCCATTTTTGCTACAGATAGAACCACCAGCAGGATGAATGTTTCCATCATATTGGAAAAAACAGACAAACAAGACATTATAGCCAACTATAATAGTTACTTTTTGGCAAAGAGTTTAGTGAACAGTACAACCACTGTCATCGTAAAAACAATGCACATTTCCCTATGAAACAGTTTCAGTGTTTCTTCTTCACCATTTCCTCCTCATAAAGGTCAGCATCTATCAAAAGGAGCATTTAGAAACAACCCACCTGCCCTTGCCAGCAGACATCAACTCATGAAATAGATGCTGGTGTATCTTGGGGAAAGATAACAGGTTGTCCGTCTGCAGAGGAGTTTGAATGAAAAAAAAGAAGAAAAAACTGACTGAAATTCATAAAGATTTTTAAACTAGCTCTCTGAGGCCTAGTCTACACTAGATGAGGAAGGTCAGCAAATGCTCCCATCGGCTTCCCGTATTCCTCACAAAAGGAGGGAGCTGCCCATAGCATTCAATTTAGGGGTCTATAGTAAGTCCACTAAATCAAACACAAGAAGATCAACCTCTGGAGTGTTGCTCTAAGTGTCCTTCCTCCCTCTCCCTCCTCCCCTCCCCCCATCAGTGAAGATAATAGATTTCCATTTCAATGGGATTTGGATCAGGTCTCTCAAAGAGGAGAAGTGAAAAGACACACGGATGAGTGAACCAACAGGAGAAATCTTTTGAAATCATACAAGATCTTCCCACCTGTGGAGTTTATTTTTGAAATTAAGAGCTAGTATAATCAATGGATATTTTTCTAAAAGAGATGCTATGGATCAAACAGAGGTTATAGGCATAATGAAGAAATTACTGGATTAGATTTTATGGCCTGAGTTATGCAAAGGATCAACTAGATCATCAGAATGATTTCTTTTGGCTTTAAAAATCCAGACTCTATAATCCATGAATAAGAACACCCCTGCAAATGAACCATTTATTGGGGCAGTATATTAAAAAATCAAAACATTTTCCATGGTACAAGTTCCTCATTCACATTTATAATCTTTCCCTGCTGCTTTATATTGAACATCTGTCTTCTTTTCTGACTTAGGAAACACACAAAAATATTTTAATGCATTATTTGATGGAGAAGCCTTCTAAGAATCTCCATTCAAAATATCTGTTAATTCAAGGGGTTACTGTGTGCAGCAAGCATCTGATTGTGAAAAGCAGCTGAGTGGTGATAATGTATATGACAAAAAAGAAGGGACTACCAAAACCTGGATTTTTATAGCAGATAAGTTTAATATGCAGGTCAACAAGGAGAGGAGGAAGAATTGGACATCTTGAAGGGCAAATCATGCTACAATTCTATGCAAACCACTGAGCACAAATGACAAGTACACCCAGAGACAACACTCATATGCACAAATACATTGTTTAATCCCAGACTCTGTAAGAAACATGTAAATATCTGAGCTATGCATTTGCATGCATTCTAAAAATGTTAGAAGGACTTTTTTTTCCTACAAGCTGTTATTTAATTTATTCACAAGGTCGATTTGGAAACAGTGTTCAAATGTTTTGGAAATACGTCAAGAACATCGTTTTATTTCATGGTATTGTAGTAGCATCTCATTATATTAGTCTAATATGAATGCTGTACAATGAAAAAGCTATTGTGATGGTATTGTACTAGCCTAAATAGATAGAATGTTATTACAGTACTGTAAAAAGAAAGATTTATAGGTTAGCATTTGCATTGATGAGTAAGAACAGCACATGCAGCCACATATTTGGCTATTTGGACTCCCAAGGAAATGAAGCCTTTTGTTATATTCAGAGTAATCAGGCATTTGATAGTGAACAACCCTGTTTTTGCTAGGGGAAAGCAGCAGCAAGGGAGAACAGACGTGTTGACTCAGCTTCTGGACTAGCTTCTTCTGCATATTCCCCAGAGGTTTTATCCCCTTTCAACAAGAGCGTCAACACCCCTTATAATATAGGCTCCTACTGTACATCAAAACAGCCCTCCCCCCCCCGCCCCAGGTTGCACAAGAAAGGGGCACAATTTTAATTGCCACAGAAATGCAGCCAACTAGGAAACAAACCTTGTGTGAACTGAAAAATGTTTTTGTCTTCTCCAAGATAATTCCCACCATCACTACAGACAAGAAGAAAAATAGCACTGAGTGGTTGCAACATAGTTAAGTAAACAAATGTTTACTAGATAAGAAAAAACCTCTGAGTGTCATCTCCTCCTCCAGCTGGGCTGACTTAAATGGAGTTATGTATTTTTTAAATTGCTTAACAGCCTTGGTACAGGTTAGACCTCCCTGGTCCAGCACCCTTGGGACCTGACTGGTCCCAAACAAGGGAGTTTGCTTGACCAGGAGAGGTCAACACTGGCTTTCTGCTGCGGGCCTGACAGGGCTCCTGGCTCCACTGCTCCCACCCCAGCCATGCTGCTGGCTGCCAGCCCCACTGCCTCCATCACAGCAAGGCTTCTGAGCTCACCAAGGCTGCTGGCCCTGCTGCCACTGCCTTTGCAGGGCTCCCAGCCCTTCCTAACTTCTAGCACTTTACACTTCCTTCTGCCATGTCCCTGTACGTCTTGGTTCAGTCATCTGTAAAACTTCTATAAGAATCCATACTGTACTTACAGGTATACAGTATATTAATTAACAGCTTGTAAATATGCTTTGAGACAATCAAAAAGTTCTTTGTTGGCCCAATCTAGCAAAGATCTTCACCACGTGCTTAACTTTAAACATGTGTACAAGTGCTTCATTGGACCAGAGTCTTAGATCTCAGTATCATTATTATTCTGTCTTCAGTATCGGTTGATTTATGTATTCAGCAGTTTCTAGTATAAACAGTTAGTAATCTTTTAAGATTTCACTCAGATTTCCTGGAATGAATTCATGATTTAAAGAGAAACTCATGGATTCAATCCAAACATGTTAACAGAAAAAAAACGGGAAATAAAATCATGAAGAAATGTCCCTCTTTGTAAGTGAATTGACTGTGTGGCTAAGAATGGGTCGAGTTCCCAACATTTGCGGTGGTTCTGATCATTCAATTCTGCCCATTTCATACAAAAAATAATATAGTGTGAGAAACTGGAGTTGAGACACAGAAATACCAATCTCAGTTTCTTTCTGTTAGCAATAATATGAACAATGGAAGAAATCCAGTAACCTACTGTTTCTGAATAAGAGAGAACATATTTATTCTTACCCACATGGAAAAGTACTTTGTTTAATTAAAAGCATGAAAGTTTGACTATTTACACAGAAGACAAAACACTACAGGTCTTACACAGGTAACTTCAGGGATAAAACCTGGCCACTTACTAAATATGCTTATTCTGATATGACCAAAAAAAAAGGATTATTATATTGCATGGTAATCCACACACGAATACACACCCACACATCCCTGCATATCAAGTCCATAAGAAAGAAAATCCTGTATCTAGTAGATGATTTCTGAAGAACAGTGTGTTCTTAGTCCAATTGGAAATAATTACAGTACTCTAAAAAGAGGGAAGATAATTTAGTGCCATTTCAGCTGACTAAAGTGATTGGATTAACTGCTGACATGAAGTAAAGTGGGAGCTTTTTGCAGAGGAAAAGATGAAATTCTGTAGCATATAAACTTTATAATTACCAATACAAAACCTTTTTGAACTGGTAAATTCAAATAAAGGCAGTTACAACAGCAAGCTTTTGGATCTTGAAGCAACCACCCGTTCATAATAAACTAGTTTGTTACTGTCCAATTACAATTAGTTTTCCTTTACAGACCATACTGTTATTACACTGTTCTGTAAAATGAAAACTTAAATCAAAAGAGGTGTATAACTGTACAAGTGCTACATATATGTATTCTCCCTTCAGTATTCCTCAATACATAGCCGTGATAGGAAAAATAGTTATCTGACCATATAAAATAATACAAGAAAGAAATAAGATCTAGTGTATTGAACACAGAAATGGGGATGAGAAATTTCTGGATTCCACATTTCCAACTACACAAAGGAAAAATATAATAAATAATAATCTTTGATTGGAGAAACAGATTTGGGAAGCAATTAGGTCTAATAGATAGGTTGCAGGAGTTAAAAACCTGAGCTCTATCCAGTATCAGCTACTAACTGACTCAGAGTGAGATGATGGGCAAATCACTTTCTCTCTCCCTGTGCTTTTCTTCCCCTTCCCACCTTTTGCCTGCTTTAGTTACTGAGCATGTGAGCTCTTTGGGACAAGGACTGTCCTTAACTATGTGTATATGCAGTGCACAGTGCAATAGACCTCTGTTGTCGCTCTCTAATGCTGTTCCCTTTATTTAGAATGTTCCAAACCCCATACTTTTCATACTTCAGAGACTTAGTTTGCCCTCATTCAGAACATATGCTGTCACCTTCTTCCTTCGTCCTTTACCAACATCATAGGCTTCTTATCAATCTCAAAATTTAACTTAAAATTGTCCCCCAGTCAACCAAACCTATGAATATGTTCTATCCTGTCTCTGATTCCATATCTATGAGTACAGTCATTCACTGAATTTCTCCATTGTTCAACTCCTCTCTGGTCCCTTGTTGTGATGGGACACCATTCGGGTGGCCTATTTCACTTGCGCTGCCAAAAGTCTGAAATTCCTTCTTCCTCTGAGTTACTGAATCATTTTTCTTCTTAATCGCACCTTAAAACCTTCGTTTGCTCTGTACTCCCAATCTTTTTGTGAAAATGGGAGGTTGATCTATATGTATGAAAAAAATGTAGCATTATTTTGTAAAACCGAGTTCATATTTTTGCTGTCATACTTGTAAATATATGGGTGGCGGAGGAAATATTTCTCCATTTAGAAGCAAAGCCAACTCTCCACATATGATTTGGACATTGCTTTACACACCATATGTCATTGCAGAAGTCCCTGGAAAATCTGGGCCGTATCAAAGATATCAGAAGTTGCCATTTTACTCAAGGATACAAACTTCCTGGTTGATTTAGTAAATTTGAAATACCCTCTGGGAGAGGAATGGAGAGAAACCAGCCATTCTAGTACAGTCTTGATGACACACACTGAGAGGATACAGATGATCAGTTCTTGGATAGCTCTAATGTATCAAAACTATCCAGTTTCCTCTAGTTTTGTGATCCAAAAATGCTATTTGGAGCAGGATTGGAAGACAGTTTGGCACAAGCAGTCAATGATTGGCCAGACTTCAGGTCTACTCTCTCCAACCCCCCAGCTTTTTTTTTTTAATTGGAAAGAAACATTAGAAATCCACAGTCTGACAGTTCGATGGCTCGAGCTTTCAGTTTCTGGGTCAACAATACTTGATCAAGGTAACCAGCAACAGCCTCACAAATGGGCTTTCTTGTTCAGCTGCAGGAGAAGCAGAGATGTTTGAGGAGGCCCTTTGACCCATAAAGTCTGGAGATTTGGATGGCCTCTGTGTATAAAAAGTTAGCTCTTCCTCAGAGGAGCTAACAAACAGCTCACAATGTTTCCTCCTTCTTTCACCCTTTGCCAATAGAAAGCCCAACACCTCAAGGTGCTGAGCAACCTCAACTCAAATGGAAATCTGGGAGTGTTCAGAGTGCTCAGAATCTCACCTGAGACTCTTGGCACTTCAGTGGGTTGGTTCCAGGAAGATTAAGAGAACACCATGTTTCGGAATGTGAAGAAACAGAACCTCTTGTGATGCAGTACTAATTTAAGACAGATTTTGGCTAAAGGAAGAAGATCCTGAATAAAATAATAGTAGAACTAGTGCATACTATCGATTAGAGGCCTTAAAAGAGGGCTATGTGCCTCTCTCAAATTTACTTCTCAGGTTCCTGTGTCCTGTCTATATTGCCATCTATGAACAATCTGTGCATGATCTGAGATGACTGTTCTACCCAGAAGTTCTAAAAAATGTGTTCCTTCTTTTCCATAGTGATTTGGAGACCAACAGCAACAATAAGCCTGTCATCTTTAATTTCAAACCCATAATGCAGGGAAACTTCTTGTGCCTTGTTCTTTAATTTTTTAAAATTTATTTTCCTCTTTGCCTCTGGGTTGAAGCTCAAAAGAAGTAACCACTTCAGAGAGATTTTAGTGGAGATTTACAGTACCATATCATTTTCCTAATGGCAGTGGTTGCTCAATGGGGCTATGTCTACACTACAATGATCTATCGGGAAAAGGTACGCAGATTGCACTCCGCAATTTGTGTACCTTTTTCCGATAGTTTTTTTTTGAAGAGGCTTTTCTGAAATTTGGTCCATCTACACTGGGCCAAATTTCAGAAAAGCCTCCTCTTTCAGAAGAGCCCTTCCTCCTCGTGGGAGGAAGAAGACAGGGCTTCTGAAAGAGCACGTCTGCTCTTCCGCAAAAAAAAAGCAAAAGAACTGATGCGTTCCCTGGACATGGTGGAGTTTTTCCAGGATACTTCCGGTATCCCGGAAAACCCCATAGTGTAGACGTAGCCTGAGTGAGAAATACAGGAGCAATCCTAGCCTCTCTGAAAGGGGATGGCAAAGTGTCTGAATAAAGTTGTATCAGGAATATCCACTGAACCTCTGGGAGGCTCCTTGGAGATACCCAGGATTAAGAGGCACCTTGCTACCTCTCCCCCCACCGCCTCCGCACTTAGTGGGAGGGAGGCTTGCCTATGTCTGACAGGGGCAAGCTCACTGACACCACCAGCCAAAGGCAGAACAAATACTCCCCTCTCAGCCAGTGCAGGCTCTGCTAGCTCTCATTCAAGTTAGTGTTAGATACACTCCAACCACAAATCTTCCAATCATCCCCCTGGAAGGCCTCGCTCCTTATCTGCTGGACATTCGGGGCATGTCTACACAGCAGTGTTATTTCAAAATAACTCACGTTATTTGAAATAACTAGGTGAGCATCTATACACCAAGCCTGTTATTTCAAAATAATTTTGAAATAACGGGCTTCTTATTTCAAAATCTGTAAACCTCATTTCACAAGGAATAAAGCCTATTCCAAAATAGTTATTTCAAAATAGGGCGTGTACAGACGGGGCAGCTGAGGTTATTTCAAAATAGCTGTCCTCTAGGACTTCTCAGGTGCCCTGGTGGCCACTCTGTCCACACTCATCAAAACTCTATTGTTCCCCTTCTCCCACAGCCCTTAAAGCTACAGCCACAGGGGAAACAGTTTATGGCATGACACGAGCCCAGCTAGCCATGCCACACAGGAGCACCCAGCTCTGCCTTCCCTGCTGCCATGGCAGACCCCAGCACCCCACCTGAGCCTCCCATGGCTCCTAGAACATGCAGGGCCTTGTGAAGCCGGGACTGGAAAACCTCCTGGGGAGGGAACTTCCACTACCACCTCCCCCCTTCCATAGGAATCCCCATTCCAGCAGTTCACCACCCTCCCAATAACATAGTAAGAGAATTATACCTGCATGCATATGTTTTGATGGTTGATCTCCCCGGGCCAAACTGGTTCATGACAGAGCAGTAACTGTCCAGCATGGTGAGCCTCCACAGTGTGATGGCGACCCACTTCTGGAGGGGAGTGGCGGGTTGCATGTTAGCATCCCATTGCTTAAAGCAAGCCACTTGCACAGCTCCAGGAAGGTGTCCTTCTGCATGCAGAAATTCTGAAGCCACTGCTGGTTGTCCCACCACCCCATGACGATGTGGTCCCACCAATCAGAACTAGTAACCCCTGGCCAGAAATGGCAGTGCACAGTGTGCAGTGAGGGCGGGAGGTGCTGTGCTGCATAAGCAGCACATGGAGAAAGGTGAGGAGGTGTTACCGCAGGAAACAGCAGATCCTGGTTCTGCTGTTCCATAAGAGCAGCCTACAAAAAACTGTACCCGGAGGTGCAGTATGAGGTCCAGAAGCTGGAGACTGCTTTGCAGCAGGTCCAGCTCCATAGTTGGAGTGCTGTGGTGTCCACAAGGACAACTAGAGCATGCAGTGGAATGGGCTTGCTAACCCTCAAGGAGGTAGGCAAAGGAGAGGAGCTTGAGACATGACTATACGGGTTGGGGGTCCCTTTAAGCATGAGCCTCAGATAGTCTCAGTCAGCAGCTCCAGGAAGTGACTGCTGTCCTGATGCCTTGCCTGAAGTGCTTCCAGGGTGGCCTTAAATGTGATTGAGGCGCCAATCAGTGTGGATGCTCTATTTTGAAATAGCTCAGCACTATTTTGATGGGCAATTGCAGTGTAGACACACTATTTTGAAATAAGCTATTTTGGAGTTTTTAGTCCGAAATAGCTTATTTCGAAATAACACTGCTGTATAGACACACCCTCACAGAATTACCAAACCTGCTCTTCCCAGAGAGATAATACAGTACAACTTAGGCTTTGTCTACACTGTCAATTGAGTCACAAAGCTGTTGTCGTTCACAGGTGCTTAAAAATTCCTGAACAACAAAAGCTTTGCCATGGAAAATGTTAGCATAAACATTTTTGGGGGGAGAGCATATTTTGCTGGCAAACATGCTGGCAAACAGCATTTGCACTGCCCAACTTTTAGCAATGCAGCTGTGTTGCTAGAAGCTATGTAGTGTACACAAAGCCTTACTGATAACACCTTAGATCTCAGCTTTGCTTAACTCACAGCACTTACATTTTTAGTGAAATCAAGAATAAGTTTACTTAACAAAAAACAGAGATTTAAATAATAGCAAGTAGGAATAAGGAAATGAAAAGTTATGTATAAAATAAAATCATACACATTTTCTAAAGCTTACATTTAACTGACAAAAGGCCCCCTGGTCTAATTAGATATTGCTATCTCATAGCATTTTTCAGTTAGGATGGCTGAGGTCCTCCTTTCATAAGACCTAGCCCACTGCCGGCTTTTCTCCCCCAGAAAAAAAATACCAGTTTGTCTCTCCGTACCCTTAAATATATTCGACCAGTCATTTGCTCTTTACCTGTAAACAGGGTTTCCTCGCATGCTGTTCACCTCTTTCTATTAGCTTCTTCCCTTGAAGCCCCCATAATCTCTTCATTAGCATTTTTCTTAGGTCATGTCTATACTAAATGGAAGATTGCCACTGCTGTGATTGATCTTCTGAAGTTTGATTTAGCAAGCCTAGTTAAGTCTCACTAAATCAAACTCAGAAGGTTCCCCCACCCACTGCTGGTACTCCTGCTTGTGTGAGGAGTAAAGGAAGCTGACAGAAGCAGCCTCCCACTGTAGAAATAGCAGGTAAATGCAAAACAAGTTAAGTTGACTCTAGCTATGTAATTAACATAGCTAGAGGTGTGTATCTTGCTTCAATTCCTCCTTTTAGTGTAGACCTGGCCTTAGTCCATAAATTGAATGCCATTTTAGGATATACAATATACAAAGATCTGCTAGGGAAATAAGTGTCTCCCATCTCTTGTGTGGTGGAACTCATCTGAATGTATGCTATCTCCGGGTGGTCTTCCTTTAATTACAAGCCCTTATGATAATAATTTCCAGTATACACATATATCTCTTTACATATTTACCATACATACATTCAAAGATTATAAGGACAGTTTGACACAGGCTTGCAGTAGAAACCTTACATGATACTTTTTGGTGAACTAGATTGTAAATACCAGACTCGTGGGACCCTGTCACCTTTCTACAACCTTGTGCCTCTACCAGTTGGCATCAAGATGTCCTTGGATAATACTTGCCCCACCCCCTCAGTGACAGATAACACTAATTAGAGGTATAGTTAAACAAGATCACTGGTGGGGGGGAGACATATGCAAGACTATGCTTGCTTTAGATTTTACAATTCAGTCTAGCCTAAAATTATTTTTACACCCATCTGAATGAAAGAAAAGGGATGTATAAAAATGGGATAACTATGGGGATCTAGAAGTTGTAGTGTGCTCAATTAATCAGAGTCTTCAGTTGTAAAAAACATAGTCTGTGCACATATTTAAAAACTGCTAATAAAATTTCATGACTGTACACTTTGAGATTCTCAATGAAATACTTCAATTACAAAGTAACAATTTCTATTGTTAGGAGTTGCCACTATTCTTTTTTTATTGATGTCATAAAGACCGTATTTATGAGATGAGGTTATTAAGATCAATAGTATAAATGGAACACCTAACTCTATCTTTTTTAGGCCAGCACAAAGAATTCCTCCAGTGGAATCTGTGAGAATAAAAGGTGACTGGATACTGTCATTTAACCCTAATCCAAATGCAAAGAGCTCACCTTATTAACAATGAATCATTTTTACATGTTTCTTAGATCTAAAACTACCTTGTCCCTCAGTAGCCTTTATGAAACATACAGATTTGAATTCATTGCAGAACTGGATTTGCCACATTTATACGTAATACTGAAGCTCTATTTTTTTTTAAAAAGGAGCAGAGAAAAGGGACCAGCTATTTCAAAATCCATTCAATAAGGTGTTTTTACATGTCACTAGTTTTGTGCAATGAAAAATTTTCACATGCAAGGAAAAGAAATCATGGACTTTATGGATGATACTTTAAAACAATCCTGTGCTTCCATTGAATAGTTATGGACTGGATTAACCAATCTGTTAATAAATACATGGATTGTTGTTTTGTTTTCATTCTTTTCTTCCCCTTACTACACGTATAACAATAGAGAATGCTCTTGCGCCAAGCCCTCACAAATAGCTCCAATGATTTGGCCCTTGTTTTCTTTTGCAATTATAAGGAATCAATCATTATTAATCTAGCTCATGTTTAAAAAATATCACAGCCTACCTTAATTGTCACATTAAAATGATTATATTTAACAACAATCTATCTCACTATAGTGCATCAGACAGTTAGGATGCAAACCCTGTCTTACCTGAATAAGAAAATAAGGGTTTGCTGGGTCAAGCTCCCATTTCTCCCTAAAGTTTACTTTAGAATCATAGAATACTAGGACTGGAAGGGACCTCGAGAGGTCATCGAGTCCAGTCCCCTGCCCTCATGGCAGGACCAAATACTGTCTAGACCATCCCTGATAGACATTTATCTAACCTACTCTTAAATATCTCCACAGATGGAGATTCCACAACCTCCCTGGGCAATTTATTCCAGTGTTTGACTACCCTGACAGTTAGGAACTTTTTCCTAATGTCCAACCTACACCTCCCTTACTGCAGTTTAAGCCCATTGCTTCTTGTTCTATCTTCAGAGGCCAAGATGAACAAGTTTTCTCCCTCCTCCTTATGACACCCTTTTAGATATCTGAAAACTGCTATCATGTCCCACCTCAATCTTCTCTTTTCTAAACTAAACAAACCCAATTCCTTCAGCCTTCCCTCATAGGTCATGTTCTCTAGACCTTTAATCATTCTCGTTGCTCTTCTCCGGACCCTCCCCAATTTCTGCACATCTTTCTTGAAATGCGGTGCCCAAAACTGAACACAATACTCCAGTTGAGGCCTAACCAGCTCAGAGTAGAGCGGAAGAATGACTTCTCGTGTCTTGCTCACAACACACCTGTTAATGCATCCCAGAATCATGTTTGCTTTCTTTGCAACAGCATCACACTGCTGACTCATATTCAACTTGTGGTCCACTATAACCCCTAGATCCCTTTCTGCCGTACTCCTTCCCAGACCGTCGCTTCCCATTCTGTATATGTGAAACTGATTGTTCCTTCCTAAGTGGAGCACTTTGCATTTGTCTTTATTAAACTTCATCCTATTTACCTCAGACCATTTCTCCAATTTGTCCAGGTCATTTTGAATTATGACCCTATCCTCCAGATTAGTCGCAACCCCTCCCAGCTTGGTATCATCTGCAAACTTAATAAGCGCTTTCTATACCAATATCTAAATCGTTGATGAAGATATTGAACAGAGCCGGTCCCAAAATAGACCCCTGCGGAACCCCACTTGTTATGCCTTTCCAGCAGGATTGTGAACCATTGATAACTACTCTCTGAGTACGGTTATCCAGACAGTTATGCACCCACCTTATAGTAGTCCCATCTAAGTTGTATTTACCTAGTTTATTGATAAGAATATCATGCGAGACCGTATCAAATGCCTTACTAAAGTCTAGGTATACCACATCCACCGCTTCTCCCTTATCCACAAGACTCGTTATCCTATTAAAGAAAGCTATCAGATTGGTTTGACATGATTTGTTCTTTATAAATCCATGCTGGCTGTTCCCTATCACCTTGCCACTTTCCAAGTGTTTACAGATGATTTCCTTAATTAGTTGCTCCATTATCTTCCCTGGCACAGAAGTTAAACTAACTGGTCTGTAGTTTCCTGGGTTGTTCTTATTTCCCTTTTTATAGATGGGCACTGTATTTGCCCTTTTCCAGTCTTCTGGAATCTCTCCTGTTTCCCATGATTTTCCAAAGATGATAGCTAGAGGCTCAGATACCTCCTCTATCAGCTCTTTGAGTATTCTAGAATGCATTTCATCAGGCCCTGGTTACTTGCAGGCATCTAACTTTTCTAGGTGATTTTTAACTTGTTCTTTTTTTTATTTTACTTTCTAAAACTACCCCCTTCCCACTAGCATTTACTATGTTAGGCATTCCTTCAGACTTCTCGGTGAAGACCGAAACAAAGAAGTCATTGAGCATCTCTGCCATTTCCAAGTTTCCTGTTACTGTTTCTCCCTCCTCACTGACCAGTGGGCCTACCCTATCCTTGGTCTTCCTCTTGCTTCTAATGTATTTATAAAACATCTTCTTGTTTCCCTTTATTCCCGTAGCTAATTTGAGCTCATTCTGTGCCTTTGCCTTGCTAATCTTGTCCCTGCATTCCTGTGCTGTTTGCCTATATTCATCCTTTGTAATTTGTCCTACTTTCCATTTTTTATGAGACTCCTTTTTTATTTTTAGATCATGCAAGATCTCGTGGTTAAGCCAAGGCGGTCTTTTGCCATATTTTCTATCTTTCTGACACATTGGAATAGCTTGCTTTTGGGCCCTTAACAATGTCCCTTTGAAAAACTGCCAATTCTCCTCAGTTGTTTTTCCCTTCAGTCTCGATTCCCATGGGACCTTACCTATCAGCTCTCTGAGCTTACCAAAATCCGCCTTCCTGAAATCCATTGTCTCTATTTTGCTGTTCTCCCTTCTACCCTTCCTTAGAATTGTGAACTCTGTGATATCATGATCACTTTCACCCAAGCTGCCTTCCACTTTCAAATTCTCAACCAGTTCCTCCCTATTTGTTAGGATCAAATCTAGAACAGCTTCCCCCCAGTAGCTTTTTCAATCTTCTGAAATAAAAAGTTGTCTCCTATGCAGTCCAAGAACTTATTGGATAGTCTGTGCCCCGCAGTGTTTTTTTCCCAGCATATATCTGGATAGTTGAAGTCCCCCATCACCACCAAATCTTGGGCTTTGGATGATTTTGTTAGTTGTTTAAAAAAAGCCTCATCCACTTCTTCCACCTGGGTAGGTGGCCTGTAGTAGACTCCTAGCATGACATCACCTTTGTTTTTAATCCCTTTTAGCCTAACCCAGAGACTCTCAACACTTAATCTAAGGGAAAATATTGCAGCTCCTCAAAACCTAATCCTGCAAGGCTATAAGCACCTCTTGAGAAATACCAAGTCCTCTTAACTCCCAGGTGGGACAGGAAATTGCAAAAGCTGAGCACCTCAGATGACAGAGAGACTAGGTATGTGCAGCTCCATGCTGACTGTTATCAAACAAAGAATGTATGTATGAAGATAAAATGGACTCAAAATAAAGGGATAGGCATTGCTGCATCCCAAAACCATCAATTAGAAACTTATTAGGAACAAAAGACAGGATTATGCAGCACTTTAAAGACTAACAAGATGGTTTATTAGGTGATGCCAATTTTCTTCCACAATTTGATCTGAGGAAGTGGGTCTGGCCCACGAAAGCTCATCACCTAATAAACCATCTTGTTAGTCTTTAAAGTGCTGCATAGTCCTGTCTTTTGTTTCAGCAAGACCAGACTAACACGGCTACATCTCTATTACTAAACTTATTAGGAATATACACAACTAAGGAAAGCTCTGTTTACGTCCTTCATATGATTTTAAGGGCTGCAAAAGTCACAAAAGTCTCTGCCAGTTATTGCATGTCTTTGTCTGGTGTAAAAATATATTTGGTAGGACATCCTTAGTCACTGGCTCAGAATGAGGTATAAAGCTGGGTCTGCAATGAAACAGAGAGCTCATGGAATTCATGTCACCTCTCACCCTGCTCCCACTAGTCCTTTTTGGATCCTAGTTCTTCTCTTTTCCCTTTCAGATCTGCAGGAGTTATAATTAAAACCTTTGAGACTCTAAAAGAGAGATGGCCGCTGTGTTGGGCTGAAAGATATGTGAAGTATGTGAGGAGGGATCAACCACTTGTGTGTTTTCACAATGCCTCTTCAGTACTTCCTCATTGTATTTTCTTAAACCAGCAGCAAGGTGTGATAATGAAGCAAGTACATTTCCTCTTTCAGATACACATAGGCCTCTGCAGTTCTGGAGTCCTCATGATCCAGACACAATGATATGCAGGCTGTGGGCTCCAAAGCAATGCATTATGTAATGTCATTATAGTATTCTTATTTCAGATCTTTTGCTCCAAAGAGCTGGAAAATGTGGCTGTCATCCTCCTATACACAGACACCAAAGTAACACCCTGAAGTTTGTCCAGACACTATAAAAGTACAAGGGGAAGTTTAAAAAGCACCCAACTGTTGGTGCACAAGGATTCAGCAAACACACACATATATATATGAGGTCAGAGTCCAATGAAAGAACAGCAAACACCATTACATGTGAGACAGGCAATATTATCCATGACCATTGCAGGCTTCCTTGTTTTGTTGTATCATTGGTTTGTACTGCTCACGTTTCTCACTAAAAGTGTTCATGTGCTTTGCTTCAAAGCGGTTAACAAAGACACAACACAGCTGCTGCTTGTAGCTTATAGGACAGTTTGAGTTAAGTAATAAGTAAAGTTTGGTTGGGGCCTAACTTGGCCCAAGTGTACAAGAGTATGGGAAATTGAAGTTTCTAGTGTGAAAAAAGATAAAGATAAGTTGGAGACAGACTGTTATGGGAAACTAAGAGTTAGAAAGTGTAATGTTTTGATGGTTTGAGCAAGGTTTTAGTAAGTGTTCTTGAAAATAATTTTTTATTAAAATGCTCTATTGTTAATATGGTAAGGACATTGGAACAGATGTTAATTTTAAAAAAGTATAATATAAAGAGCCAATAAGAAGTAGGCAGAAATATAATTATGATAAAGGGCAGTTTAATGTTAATTAGTATTGTAATAGACTTAAAAGAAGTAGTTTTGTTAGATTGCAGAGGAGCTCCAATTAACATCCAAAGGATACCATTATCTTCCAGGGTTAAAAGGCCATATTTCACTCTGTTGTCACTGGACTGATCATCCATTTATATACCATTTCATCTTTTAATGTGAGTATGATTGAAATATTTTATAAGTTTTCTATGCATACCTGTATCTTTTACTAATCATATTTTTTTATATTGATAAAATTTGGTTGTACCATTCAAAGTGTTGAGAGGAGTCTTCTACTAAAGAAATTTTCTGTAACTGACCTGGAGAGCTAAACCTGAATACTAAGTTGGGTTTTATCTCACCCTTGTCTTTCACAACTTAACATTAAATGTGAATTTTTCAACTTTAGGTTTACAAAAGGTTAAACACAACCTTACTCTCTCATGAGCTGTTGCTTCCTAGTCACTGGAGTCAACCTGACATGCTTTCAAGTTTGACTTGAATGTGTCTTTATGTAAGTTATACTGGCCACCATGAGAACAATTGTGTTAGCTGACCCTAAAGTAGCCTTTGTATTCTTGGGTTGGCCATACAAATGAGATTCCCAGATCAACTGAGCATTAATAATCAGGTGAGATATCCCAACAACAATTAAGGGTTTTCAATACCAGAAATTATGTTCCAGCATTTGACTCTGCAAACAGACCAAAGACAGCACATTTGGAACTCACAACCTGAGTGCCCAATAGACATTTAGCAAGTACTTATGTTGGCACTCCTATCATTCCACAGGTACTGTGACATTATTGCAAATGCAGAGGGGTCTTGGCTAAACAAAGGATAGCCTCATGTGACATTCTGTGAGAACATGCTCCTTAGGTAGCAAAATTTCTCCACAAACTTTGGAGGAGCATTGTTGATTTTAATAAACCAGATAGACATGTGCATCTTCTAGTGCAGGTTGGTATCGTATTTCAATATTCTTTATGCTGATGGTGAATAGAGAAAAACTGACAGCATGAGTGACGTGATCAGTTATAATCTGAAAGTCACTGAGGGTATGTCTGCACTACAGCGTTATTTCGAAATATCTTATTTCAAAATAGTTAATTCGAAATAAGTTATTTTGAAATAACGTGTCTACACACAAAATGCATTTTGAAACAGCGTTTTGCTATTTCAAAATAGCACGTCCACACCGAGTGAACGCTGAATTGCATTTAAGGCCGGCCGGAACCAGGTCCAGCAGGGTATCAGGTAAGGAGTTACTTTGTGTGGCTGCTGCCTGAGGCTATCTGAGGCCTGTGCTTAAAGGAACCCCCCCTGGATATTCTCAGGTTTCCCTGCTTGCTTGCCTACCTCGATGAGGGATAGCAAAGCACTTTGTCTCTGTGTGCTCTGATTGCCCTCACTCGGGACACCACAACACTCTGCAACATGGAGCCAGAGCTGCCCATGGGCACTCTGGTGCTTCTCGTGGACGCGTTGCTGCGAGCCTGGCTGCACTTTTTGCAGGCTGCCATCTGGGAGGTCCATCGGGGGTTGTCAGTATTCAGGAGGCCCTGTGGGAGAGCTTCCACCCTGAGGAGCACTAAGACCCTCCCTGGTCTGCCCCACTGGGGGCTTGTGCCTCATTCCTCCCTCATGTCCTTCCACTTAGCCCTCCCTAACCCCCCTTCCTGATGTCAAATAAAATACATGTATTTTCATGAACACAAACTCTCTTTATTTAATAAAACTGGAGGCAGGGAATGAAACTCTGGTGAGACTGGGGAAAGGAGGTAGGAGAGGGGAGAAGAGAGGATGGGAGAGGGGAGGGGGAAACCTGGGAGGAGGGAGCTGGAAGGTGGAAGCAAGGGAAAGAAGGGGGAGGGGAAGATCAGGGCTCAGGGTTGGGGGTATCACCGGACCACCTTGATTTTCATGCAAACCTGCTCCTGGGTTTGCATGTGGCCTTTGGTGGCCAGGCTGACAGCTATCCTGCCATAGACGGCCGCGTTCCTCCATCTAGTGTGGAGCTCATGGTCGTTGGGGGCATTCCCCAACCTGAATAAGGTCCATGATCTCGACCCTAGACTAGGAAGGTGCCCGCCTTCTCCGGGCCTTGGCTGGCTCCTGGGAGCTGGCAGACTGCTCCTGGGGAGCAGTGGAGGGCTGGCTGCCAGTGGCTTGCTGGCTCATGTTTTGGGGCCACTGGGTCAGGACAGTGACTGCTGGCTCTGGGCTTGCAGGCTTGGAGCTGGCACAGGCACTGTGGCCAGAGTTAACCCCTTTAAGGGCTCCGGGAAGGGGGGCGGAGGAGTATTCTTGGTTGCGGCTGGAGTAGCCACCAGGGCACCCTGGGAAGGCTGGAGACCCCCTATTTTGATATAAGTGTCTACACAGCGCTTATTTCGAAATAGCTATTTCGAATTTGGTGTTATTCTTCATGGAATGAGGTTTACCAAATTCGAAATAAGCACTTCACTATTTTGAATTAATTTCGAAATAGCGGTTTGGCTGTGTAGACGCTAGTAAAGTTATTTTAAAATAATGGCTGTTATTTCGAAAAAGCTTTGCTGTGTAAACATACCCTGAGTGAGCAACTAGTATATAGTCATCAGCAAATAAAAGCTCCCTGGTGAGTAAATCTGCTGCTTTGGGGTAATCACAGAAACATTTACAAGTAAGTAGCTTCACAGCAGTGCAGAACTGGATACCCACTATTTTATTTTGAAAGTACAGTTTACCACCTGTGTGAGTTACCTGGTCTAGACACACTTGAGTAAGGGGTGCAATGAGCCCTCTTCAAACTTTACCAAACCCTTAATACAGGTCAATAGTAAGGGGAGTAATGTGCACAGGACCCTGGCTCTCTCTCTACAATGTGCCTGCCAGAAGAGATAACTCAGCATACGAGGTAGTAATTTCCTATTGGTATAAACCACCAGCAAATTACTATGTCTTGATACAAGGATGAACAGGAAAGGAAATGTGGCTCTTTCTCTAGATGCCCCTGGAGGCATCACCCCATAGTATGAGCTATGTTGCTGTGGCCAAGCTAGAAAGTGATAAACATAGCTGGTGGGATTTTCTTTTTCCAGGCTGACAATTTGTCATTTTTAATAAAAACCTCAAAAAACAAAACCTTTTTAGTTTCCCGGTTTGGAGTTTGCCAACTAAAAAAATCAAGTATTATCAAGGAAAAAGTCTCAGAGAGGTAGCCATGTTGGTCTGTAACTTTAAAAACAATGAGTAGTCCTATGGCACCTTAGAAACTAACAAATATAAGGAACCTTACTCCTTAGAAGTGGGTTTTGCTCATGAAAGCTCATGATGCTATATATATTTTGGTTGGTCTCTAAAGTGCTACAGGATTACTCATTTTTATCAAGGAAAAGATATTTTCACCATACAAAAAATATCAATTTAGATGTAAGCAGGGTCTGAATCAATGCTTCCATTGCAGTCAGCTGAATGGGAAAGGAATCCTGGCTGTGGTTATGTAAATACACTTCACTCAGGTTGTTTAGGCCTGCTAGATATTCACTTTTTAGAATGGTGTTTTGCCTATTATAACCAATTTGGATGTTGAGGGCTCATAAACTGTGTTAACCCTAAATGCAGGAATTGTAAGATATGACTACAATTCTTGCAGTTTTTGGAAATGCAGAAAAGTCAGACTGTGTTTAACTCAGTTCAAAGGAGAGAAGCTGTCAGTGTAAAGAATCTTGGATGGACAAGACATCCTCTGCCAGACTCTAACCCGGGGGAAGGGCAGAGCTCTGAACCAGCAGGCTGCATGACCTCCGGGTACGAGCTGTAAGACTGGTTCAACCTGTTTCTCCTCCACCCCCCGCCCCCATGATAGAACTAAAACAGACTCCATAAGGAGTCTCTTTATTAATTTAACATTTTAATCCAGTGGATGCTGAAATCTTTTGGCTGCACTGTGCTATAGGCCAAGAGCTGAAATCACTCAGAAGCTGGAATCACAGAGAGCTGAAATCTCTAGGTTTGGCCCAGAGCCAAATCCATCACCAGGCCAGCAGCAGTGGCTGGTGGAAGCAGTGGCAACGGTCAGTAGGTAGCCAGTGGGAGCAGCGGCAGGTGGTCATTGGGCAGCTGGCAGGGCGGCTGGCAGGAGCAGCATGTAGGTGGTATTGCCACATGCTCAATGAGGGGAGATGTCATGATGATGTACCTATGAACTCTGGGTCTTCACTCTCTGGACAGAGCTGTGAGTGGGGTATTTGAAGTGGGGGGGAACCACACTATATGAGTTGGGGGTTAGACTAAAGATCTTTAAACAAAAGACTCTGCCCTGTGGACTCTGGGGATGGTATCTTGCTTATCAGTTTTCTTTGTTTATGTTACGGGTTTTCTTTGTTTATGTGTGATTCTGTAGGTTGATACTAGATTACTGTTATTAAACAGACCATTTCTATCTCCAACTCAGTGTTTGCGAGAGGGATAGAGGTGCCTCTAATGGCTCCTAGTAGGTTGGTTGGAATTTTCCCAGTTTACTGGATGCGGGCTCGAGCCAATTTGGTTACATTGTTGGGAGAACCTGCCTACATACTGAACCCAGCCCTTCTGGCTGCTGACTGCTACCTGCAGAAGGGTTACATAATCAAAACTCCATTTAACATAGAACAAAAGTTTTAGTAGACCTTTTTGACCATCTTTGTTAATAAAAATTGAGAGAATTCACAGCTGAGTTTAATAGAAAATGATATCCCTTTGAGATGTTTAAAACCATCCTAGACAATTCAACAGCTGGGTATAATTTTAATAAAATTCCATAGGACTTTTTCATAAGGATACAACTACCTTGGTTTAAGAACCACTGATTTAGCTTAAAAGGATTTAGCTATAAAGTTATCAGGATCCAGAATATAATGAGGACTTTGTCCCTTTCTTCAGGACTGATCCCAAAGGATGCTCTGTCTGGATTATCTTCTATAAAGTGCTTGGTCATACACGCCCTGGGAAGAGTTCCTCTTTAAAAGGCCAGCATCATAATTTAATAAAAATCTAATCTATGAAGATCCATTACTATACAAGTGGAAATACCAACCCTAAATGGGCCACTAATGTAGAAACCTTTGTGAATTTCTTGCTACACTCTGTACTACAGCATTTAGAAATGACCACACAACTATAATATCACCTACAGCAATGAGTTCCTTTTATAGGTAGGTGCCTGTGCGCTGCAGTCTTCAGACACAATAGAGATGAGTGGAAGGGCTAGTTGCAGATTTTACTGGGAAGTCCTGTATTTTATGGGCTTGTATCTCAACCATATCATTGTTTTTAAAATGGCTTTTCTGTTTAATAGTAGGAAGCTCAATCTCAAAATAGAAAGAACACGTTTCCCTTTATTAAGCCCTGGATCTGTCTGTGACTTGTAAAGAAATATTAGCTATGTGAGTTAAGATGCCATTAGCTAAGCTCTCCAGGAAGGGTAGCTTTGTCAATTGCCATTAACACGTTTTTTATCCTTGTACTTTAGAGATCAGGAGTGTTAACCTGGAAATGGCGTTCTGATTTAAATCTCTTTAATACTTTGATGGCTTGGTCATTCCTTCATGCTATCCCATTGTTCATTTCAGAGAGCACTGTCCTGCCTTGGTTCAGCATTTGTAAATTGCTAGTATTTGGAAGTCGCTTAAGAAAGGGGGAAAATATCCCTTTAGCTGTTTCATGAGCTAGTCAGATGTGTCATAAAACTGTCATCTTGGATTACTGCCTAAATGTTGGCTGCAGGCTGGAAATGGTATGTCCATGCAGCCCTTAGCTGCTTCAGGTGAGGTTTATAAAAGGGAAATTGTTGCTCTGTAGGGAGATACCTGTTAACCTTGTTCATTTGTAAAACTGGATACATATTTTGGCACTGGGTATATAGTTAGATACTGGAAAAGCTTTGACAAGATGAAGTGGACACACTGTGCTTAGGTAAGGCTCTCATAAAGTGCAAATTCAGAGCAAAACTTTATTAGCTAGATCTGAGCTCCATCTGTGTCAACCAGCATCTATTTCTGTAGGAAAAACCTCAGAGCTGCTGCCCTTTACCAAGATAAAAAAGCAGGGATGCTGGTGACACAGGGTTCACAATTTCAGCTTTACATTAATTGTCCTGCTTTGTTATTCAAATGCCCTTCACCAAGCTACAAGGTTGTATAGGCCAAGTCCTGGTTAGTGCTGAGCTCTTCCTGAGAGATGCTTTCATACCCTACCACTTTCACAAATAGCAATGGGAGCTCAGCATGTCCAGAGCAAAGTAGGAAGTGCTCAGCACCTTACTGAATCAGGCTGTGTGTGTGTGTGTGTGTGTCTGTGTGTCTGTGTGTGAGTGTGAATGCATGCACGCACATGTGCAGGTATGCACATGAACTTGTTAACATGCTAATCTAGTTTTAGGAATGTCTCTAATCCCAAAACAAAAATGTAATTGTCAGATTCCATATTTTATCATATACTCAAAGAATAATCAATACTAATCTATGGTAAAGCAGGGTTGACTATAGTTATAGTATATGTTTTTAAGTACAACAGTGCTCATTTTTTTTAAACTGCCATTAAACCCTAACTGATCTATCTAGGTATTTACACCACATTCATCACTGCAGTCTTAATGACTTTAAGAAATTTGGCAGGAAGGGGGTAAAGTAGAAAATAGAAGGATAATAGAGTAATCCCTCTGTAATACACATTGTTTGCTGCTTATGGGATGTTGGATGTTGACTGTCCCAGAACGTCACATCATTATTGGTGTGTGGGGCTAGCCATAGGAGTCCACCAACATGAGGTTCACATTTGTAAGAAAAGAATTAAAAACAGGTGAGAGCACAACTAATTTTCTGCTCATGATTGGACATTATTGCAAGTATTAGTACTAACAACAAAGGCTCCATGCTGCAGCCAGGAGGGGGCAGACAGGTGGGGAGCGAGGTCTGAGCCCATGGCTCACCTGCAGGGCCACATCCAGCCAGGAGAACATTCCAGAGTTCTTCCAGTACAGAAAGGGAAGTTTTGCCTCAAGTGAGTAGAGACCTGGTAATGTTGGGATGATGTAGAACAGCAAGCTGGAGAGAGCAATCTAGGGGGCCAACCGTGGAGGAAGACCGAATAACAGGATGCCTGAAAGCTGGGCTGAGACCCAGACTGTTGCCCAGCCGTAACTATAGAAGGATGATACATCTTAAAGATAAGGGGGGGCAGAGCACCTGTGCTTTTTCCTCTTTCCTCTTCTTTCGAAAAAAACTCCCTCTTCCCCGTCCACACTCTCCTTTTTCCGAAAGAGCTCTTTCGGAAAAAAGCTTCTTCCTCATAGAAAGAGGCTTACCAATGTCGGAAAAACCCCTCTGTTCTTTCGATTTTTTTTCAAAAGAACATGATTGCAGTGTGGATGTAAGTGAAGTTTTTTCAGGAAAACAGCCGTTTTTAAAAAAAAACTCTGTAGTGTAGACTAGAGAGAGAGAGAGAAAAAAGAGAGAGGAGAAAGTGAACACTCTTGACTTCCTAGTTAGACATTGAAGAACAGGTGATTTTCAGGAGGGATTTAAATGTTACAAGAGTTTTTAATATAATATGGATCTTAAGGTTCTTAAGATCCTTTACTCTCACCTCCTGATAATCTGGATGGTGTTTATCCTACACACTTGAAAGGTAAGTCTGCAGCAAGTTTTAAAAATGAAAATAATCTATTTTCTGCTGTCATTGAGGGTCTGATCCAATGTCCAATGAAGTCAGCAGGACTCTTTCCATAAAGTTCAATAGGCTTTGGATGAGTCCATAAAGAGATAACTCCAAACTGCAAGTGGGATATGTAAAAATACCTTTTAAGTGCTCCTTGCAATCAGATAAAACCCTCTCATAAATGGCATCATTCAATGTACAGATTGTAGCCGATCATTGTAATTGTAAATGACTGCAGCAAGCTTAGAATCAAATACAGTATTAAGGTATTCATGTGGCAAAGCTGCAATAGCTAAAGATTTTTCTGACTTTCCAGTATACATTTCATTTTTCATGGCTCCTTAACTGAGATATTAAAGCGAGCAATTTGGATTGAAACTTGGCATAGAAGTTTTCTGCCTGTGAGCAAATATTTGTCATTTGGAAATTATGCAGCTGTTGAGTAAAACTTGGCAAACGCTTTCAAAACTATATATAAGCCATGCATACTAGTAAAGTATCTATGCAGAGCGTACGGGCACTAGAAAGTTATCTAGAAGCCCACCCACACTGTCCCTGTGCATGGGTACTTTTCAGAATGCCAGTCTGATGACTATGTATATCTCATAGGTTTGAATAAGAATGTCACTTTAGATGTTCTTTCTATAACAAGCAATGTATTCTCTATGCATTGATACAATGCAGAATAATGTTTCCAATGGCCTCTTTATGAATAATATACAGATAGGCACATAAAATTTTAAAGAGCATATGCACTTTTGAAATGCGGGCCATTGTGTCAATGCCAAGTGAAAAAATAGTGAAAAATACAGCTAAAGCTTGGCAGACTCCATCATGCTTGATTCTGTATTCTGACTACCCATGCACGGTTTGATGCGGAAAGTTGCCAAGCACCTCCGGGGGGGATAAGGGAGGCAATCTCATGTCCCATTGAATGCATTGAGAGCTGAGGGTGCTCAGCATGTTAGGACTGCTCAGCACACCATATAGGACTGAGTCATTTGCAGACAGAATGTTGGTGCTTATACATCAAGGCTGCATCTAGACTGGCATGATTTTGCGCAAAAGCGGCCGCTTTTGCACAAAATCTTGCCGCCTGTCTACACTGGCCGTGAGTATTTGCGCAAGAACGCTGACTTTGTAATGTACAAAATCAGTGGTTCTTGCGCAAATACTCCAACGCTCCCACTCAGAGATAAGCCCTCTTGCGCAAGTATTCTTGTGCAAGAGGGCCAGTGTAGACAGCCACGTTAATTTCTTGCGCAAGAAAGCCCGATGGCTAAAATGGCCATCGGAACTTTCTTGCGCAAGAGAGCGTCTACACTGGGCACGGATGCTTTTGCGCAAAAGCAAATCTTTTGCGCAAAGGCACATGCCAGTATAGACGCTCTCTTGCACAAATACTTTTAACAGAAAAACTTTTCCGTTAAAAGTATTTGTGCAAAATCATGCCAGTCTGGACGTAGCCCAAGAGATAATACCCCACAATGGCACGGAAGAATTTTCAGCAAGAATGTGGCTCAAAACCCAGTTAAAATTCCAAACTCTAATTTTCAGTGGAAGTCTTTATTCACCCCAGGCCATAGCCATGTGGACTCATTGGCCCCAGCATGATGTCAAAAGAGTGAAGGAGCCTTGATAGTGGTCCACGGATGTAATTTAGTGTCAGTGCAAGTATGTTTTGAGAGACCCATTGTTCTTCAGTGACTACAAGTGTCCAAGGGCAACTTATGTGGCAGGCATACTACAATAAAAATAACCAGGCAAATTGGGGGGTAGAGTGGCAGTGTCTAACTTAAACTGTCTTTACTCGTCAGTTCAATTCATTGACAGTTTTTTGGCAAGACAAACTAGACATATGTTGCCAAAACTAAAATCACAGACTCGTTAGATATCTGTTTGAGGCAGGTATAACCCACCCAGAGCACAGGTCTATCCCCTTTACCCATATGTCAAGCCTGATTTAATGGCATTTTTGCCATCTCTTCCCAAAACTCAGTGCCAGGCATATTTTTCCTGTTTTTTCCCCCTTAATATGATGGTAAGATACAGGGAGATGTTTGTATCTGTCTATATATATATATATATATATATATACTGGTATTTTTCTGACCTTTTAGCACCATGTTTTCTGAGAGCACTACATTGCAACAAATTCATTAAGTAAAGAGAGATAATAATAATAATAAATGGAGATATACCTATCTCATAGAACTGGAAGGGACCTTGAGAGGTCATTGAGTCCAGTACCCTGCCCTCACAGCAGGACCAAGTACCATCCCTGACAGATTTGCCCCAGGTCTCTAGGTGGCCCCCCCAAAGATTTAACTCATAACCCTGGGTTTAGCAGACCAATGCTGAAACCACTGATCTATTCCTCCCCAAATTCCAACAGCAAATACTGAAGGGGACTCTGCTATATCCATATGGTAAGTAGCATTGATTTTTGGAGCTCTATACATTAAAAATGAGCTATAATTATGTGGTATACACCTAATTAAAATGTCCTATAATTGGTGAAATATTTTACTGAAGTCATTTTTTTTTTCAAGCGACAGGTTTACCAGATGATAAAACTTGTCTTGTGGTTCCCTGTGCTTGCCAAGAAGCTCTGAGCTAAGTACAGTGGGTGGGGTCAGTTGTGGACATTAAACTCCCTTTGAATGCCAGCATTCTTCACTAAGCTCTTGTTCTGAAGGCTTAAGTCAGGCTTCTTGCCAAACACTCAAGTCCAAGACAAATTGCCTATGTGGGTGTTTCGTGCACAAAGATGACTGAGGTTCAGTTTAGCTAGACGGATAAACCTTTTGAAATGTTGCTTGTTAGAACTGACTATATTATAGATGGGAGCTAGTTGCTTATTGAAAAGAACTTGAGTAAAATGTAAGCTACCCTCAAATCAGAGGCACTTAGGCAGATGTACTCATGGCGTTTTGCAAGTGTACATACCCCTCACCTCTGCTCACACGCAATGCAACCATTTAATAATGATGGACTTGTTTTAAAAATGATTATAGTGCAGTGATGTGTTTTTCAGACTTTACCTTGTTTCTTTTTTATTGACAAAAACAGTTTATAACATTCATGGAATTTGCAAGGAAGAATTCATGATCCCTATTCCCTATGTTTTGATTTGTATTGAATAAGGCTGTGTGTGTTGGGTGGTGAAGTTGGTACTGGTGATTGGGGGTGAAATTGCCTCTTGGATGAGACTGCCCCAGGACCCCAAAAGTCCCTATACAGCATGCAATCCCCTCTTAGGCCTCAGTTCAAGGACTTAAGTGCTCCATGAGGCCCAGTCCTGGACCTCAGCACTAGGGTAAATTTTTCTCTGTGTCAAGGCCTGAATAGTAAGCTTATAAAATGTCACATCATTCTCCATGAAACCCTTTATGCAGAACAAAGCCAGGCTGTGGTTGAAACACGACACATTCCTGATTCCTCTTGCGCATACAAGTCTCTTAGCCCCTTCAGCACTTCCCTCAATTTGTTTTTCATCATTCTTTCATTACAGGGAAAAATTAATCTTCTCTAACCACCCAAAACTGTTTAAAGGACTTTGAAACCTGGGAAAGTACAATGCAGGATGTCACCTTGTACTGGAATTCAAGGCAAGAGGAAGTGTTTGTAAAATGCAGTGTCTCTGCATCAAAGCCACTTCCCTAAGGCACTGGACTAAAATAAAAAGTTATTTTCCCCTGTAGGGACTAGATTTTTCCCTCCTTTTTTCTTACCTGTATGAATGAGTCTGTTCTTTTTTCTAAAGGGCCTATTCCTCCTCAGTTTAAAGACATTTATTTTTAAATTGTGTTCTTGAAAGTTACTAGCCTTAGAGACTGAGGTCCTGGCTCAAATGTGAAACAGGTGCAGCCTGGAAAGTAGCTTTGGAGTGTGTTTCTATCATGACCTATGAGGACACCCTTTGTCCTTTCCACACTTGGCTTCTCTGCTGAGACCTCCAGCAAGGCTGTCAATAAGTAACAAAGGTGGTGGTGCTACCCTGAAAACAGGACCGAGACAACCAAATAACTTCACATAGGGTTCAGGATACCTATCAGATTGTATCAACTGTCTTTTACTGTTCATCTAAACTGTATTTGACCTAACATAACAGCAATGTAAATAAGGCGGGCAGAATCAGGCCTTTGAAGATTAATGTGGAATTTACAGTACTCTACTGGATGTTATTAAAATCATAAAAATAATTATGGTGTTTTTGGCACATTCCCATATTATTTATAGTATTCCATATTTGATATACATGCTACACATACTGTGAATACCCCAGTAAAATTAATTAGCATTTGCAGGTAAAATTACCAAGTATTTCAAAGGTGACCACATTTGTAATTCATTATGTTGCTCAGATGATATTAAAATTACACACATTGAACAATGAGAATAAAAAATATTGAATAGCTGCTCATTCAGGGAGCACTATCCGTACTGTGCACTGAACAAGGAAAGGGTCCAGGGGAAAAAAACAGTGTGGGATCATGTAATTAAAAACTGTATCCTAATGCATATGTACAAGGAGGTGTGAATTAAGGCTGCAAAGGCCACCTTCATTCTGTCAGTCTTAATGTTCGAGTGCTTGACTTTGTGAGCTTAATGTCGTTTGTTTTCACATATGAAATTACATGTGCAAACTAGATCTTTAAAAAGACAACAGAACATACAAATTCCATTCTGTGGCATCTGTTTTGATCTGCAATAAACTATATATTTGAGAGAGTTTGCCTGTCTGATTGTTCAAGAACTCCTCCTAAACGGTAAGACTTAGAACCACCAAATTTGGATTGCAGCTTCCTCCTATCATAACCGAAAGCCAGGTAAGGGTTTGGTTGTGCCAAGAAAACAGGACGTGCCTGGAATGGGATTGCTTCTCAGAAAACCAAATAGAAAAGAGACAGAATCAGCAAGCATGTGAAAGGGGTTGGCTGCCCCCCTTCCCGCCAATCTGGGATTGTCGTAGCCTTTTCTGCCTTTCTCCCACTACTGCCAGTGAGTTGGGGTGCAACCCCTGCTGCCAGCACCAGACCCCAGCCCTGCTAGTCCCCTGAACTCAAGAGAGAGGGTTGGGGTGAAAAGCAGGGCAGGGGTGGGGAAGAGGTGAAGTAGGGCAGAGCAGGGGGCAGGAAGGGACAAGGTAGAGCCTGGGGTGGAGAAGGGGTTGGGTGGGGTGGGGTGGGGTGGGAAGGGCAGAGCAGGGGTGGGGTGGGGAAGGGGTGGAGCCTGGGGTGGAGAGGGGGTTGTTCCAGCCCTTCCCTGAGCTAGGGATGGCACGGGGAAGACTCACATGGTGGGTGGTCACATGGCCAGTGCCTCCCTGTGTCCCTCATCAGAAGTTGCCCCTGTTCCCTCACTGTCATTTTCACCAGGTTGGAGCAGAGAATTAGAGTTGGGGGTGAGGGTTCCGGTGTGGGGCTGAAGGGTTCAGGGTGTAGGGGAGGAGAATGGAGGAGGAGTTTGGAGCATAGAAGGGGGCTCAGGGCTGGGGTACAGTGTAAGGGCATGGGAGGGAGTGAGAGGTGCATTCTCTGGATAGCAGTTATCTTAAATGGCTCCCAGAAGTGGCAGCATGTTCTCCCTCTGGCTTGTATGCACAAGGGTAGCCCCCGTTCCAATGGAGCTACGAAAGTAAAAATGAAATTGTTACAATAATCAGGGATCCTTTCACTGTGAAGATATATTCATTAAGATTTGTAAAAAAATTTGAGGTCCTTGTATGAAAGAGTCTACAGAAGTGCAAAAGTGAATGGCTAATACTTGTGCACAGTCTACAGGATTACAAGTTTAATAAGGACAAATGCAAAGTACTCCACTTAGGAAGGAACAATCCGTTTCACACATACAGAATGGGAAGTGACTGTCTAGGAAGAGGTACTGCTGAAAGGGATTTAGGGGTCATAATGGACCACAAGCTAAACATGAGTCAACAGTGTGACACTGTTGCAAAAAAAGCAAATATGATTCTAGGATGCATTAACAGGAGCGTTGTGAGCAAGGCACGAGAAGTCATTCTTTCACTCTACTCTGTGCTAATTAGGCATCAACGGGAGCATTGTGTCCAGTTCTGGGCACCACAAAAAACTGGAGAAGGTCCAGAGAAGAGCAACAAGAATGATTAAAGGTCTAGAGAACATGACCTATGAGGGAAGACTAAAAAGAATTGGGCTTGTTTAGTTTAGAAAAGAGAGCTTGCGAACAGGTGAGTGCTAACAGGGAGTTTAGAGAGGGAGTTCTCCAGGTAAAGGAGAAGCAGATACAGGATTCTTGAGGGAAGTGTGTGTTGTTATTGGGGCTTTCTTACTGTGTGCTGAGCTTGTGTTTGTTGGTGTGTGGTGGGTTGTTGTTTTTTCTGTGTTTTTGAGTGAGGCTTTAGAGAGGAGTTCTCCAGGTAGAGGAGAAGCAGATACAGGACTCTTGAGGAAGTGTGTGTTGTGTTTGGGGCTTTCTTGCTGTGTGCTGAACTTGTGTTTGTGAGTGAGGGTTGGTGTGTGTTCTTTTTTTGTTTGTTTGTTTTTTCCCCTGTGTTTGTGAGTGAGACTTTTTTTTTCTCACTTCCCCTTTGCCCTCCCCCTCCCCTTCATGGAGTGTGTGCTGTGATTGGCTGGTGCTGTGATTGGCTGTGATTGGCAGGTGGAAACTGTTGGCTTCTAATTAAAGTTTGAATTCTAGAAGCCTCTGCTGATTGGCTGAGCCTTGGTAGGGGGAGGGACTTTCAGGCAGTCCAGGGCTTTATAAGGCTCCTTGGGCAAGCGACCAAGGAGCTTGCGAACAGGTGAGTGCTAACAGGGAGTTTAGAGAAGGAGTTGGGAAGGGGGTGAGGTTCTCTTGCCTTTCCTTTTAAATCCCTTCTCCAGGACAGCAGGGATGGATGGTGATGGTTCTGTTGTTGTTACCTGCACGGAGTGTGCCATGTTTGTCTTCCTCCCAGAAGAAAGAACAGATTTCATCTGCACTAAGTGCAAGCTGGTCACCATTATGGAAGAAAAAGTTAGAGGGCTGGAGGCCCAAGTGTCGACCCTACGCTCGATCAGAGAGGATGAAGACTTCCTTGATAGAAGGCAGTGTTTAATCCTTCAAGCACAGCAGGCGGAAGAGCTGGAGAGGGCAGTACGTGACCAGGAAGAGAACTGGCAGCATGTAACTTCTAGAAGGGGAAAAAGGCCAGCATGGGAATCCCCCAATGCTATAGAGGTAAGTAATCGCTTTCAGGCTCTCTCCACAGGCTCTGTGCTGAATGCTTTGGAAGGGATCTCACAAGGAAGAAACCGGAAGGGAACACCATCTACTGGAAGGCATGGGATGCGTAGTCCTAGGGCAGGGGGTTCCACGGCCACCACCCCCAAAAGAAAACGACGGGTGGTGGTGGTCGGGGACTGACTGAGCCATCCCTCTGCCATCCGGACCTGGAATCTCGAGAGGTATGCTGCTTACCGGGAGCTCGCATTCAGGATGTGACTGAGAGGCTTACCAAACTGATCAAACCTTTGGATCGCTACCCCTTCCTGCTTCTCCACGTGGGAACTAACGATACAGCCAAGAATGACCTCGAGCGGGTTACTGCGGATTATGTAGCGCTGGGAAGAAGGATCCAAGAACTCGGAGCGCAAGTGGTGTTCTCGTCCATCCTCCCTGTTGAAGGGAAAGGACTGGGCAGGGATCATCGAATTGAGGACGTAAATGCGTGGTTGCACAGGTGGTGTCACAGAGAGGGCTTTGGTTTCTTTGACCATTGGACTCTGTTCCAGGCACAAGGATTGTTAGGAAGAGATGGGATCCACCTAACAAAGAGAGGAAGGAGCATCTTTGCGGGCAGGCTTGCAAACCTAGTGAGGAGGGCTTTAAACTAGGTTCGTCAGGGGACGGTGACCAAAACCCTGAGGGGAGTGGGAAAGTCGGATACCGGGAAGAAATGCAGAGAGGAACGAGCAAGAAAGGAGGAGCCCTGTTTCGAATGGAGAAGATAGGGCGATCAACTGGTTACCTGAGGTGTTTGTACACTAATGCGAGAAGCCTGGGCAACAAACAGGAAGAACTGGAGGCCCTGGCCCAGTCTGAGAAATATGATTTAATTGGGATAACAGAGACTTGGTGGGATGACTCGCATGACTGGAGTGCTGTCATGGAAGGGTATAGACTGTTCAGGAAGAACAGGCAGGGGAGAAAAGGAGGAGGAGTTGCACTATATGTAAGAGAGCACTATGATTGCTCTGAACTCCAGTATAAAGAGGAGAAAACCTGTTGAGAGTCTATGGGTTAAGTTTAAAGGAGCAAACAACAGCAGTGATGTTGTGGTTGGTGTCTGCTACAGGCCACCGATCAGGTGGATGAGGTAGATGAGGCTTTCTTCGGACAACTGAGAGAAGCTCGGATCGCAGGCCCTGGTTCTCGTGGGGACTTTAATCACCCTGACATCTGTTGGGAAACCAATACGGCAGTACACGGGCAATCCAGGAAGTTTTTGGAGAATGTTGGGGATAACTTCTTGACACAAGTGCTGAAGGATCCGACCAGGGCCCGTGCACAGCTTGACCTTCTGCTCACAAACAGGGAGGAACTAATAGGGGAAGTGGAGGTAGGTGACAACCTCGGAAGCTGTGATCATGAGATGCTAGATTTCAGGATCCTGACCAAAGGAAGAAAAGAGAGTAGTAAAATACACACCTTGGACTTCAAAAAGCAGATTTTGACTCCTCAGAGATCTGATGGGCAGAATCCTGGGATGCTAACATGAAGGGGAAAGGAGTCCAGGACAGCTGGCAGTATTTTAAAGAAGCCTTATTGAAGGCACAGAAAGAAACCATCCCGACACGAAGCAAGAGAGGCAAACATGGTAGGAGACCGGATTGGCTTACGGGAAATCCTTGGTGAACTTAAGCACAAAAAGGAAGCTTACAAAAGTGGAAACTTGGACAAATGACCAGGAGGGGTTTAAATGTATAGCTCGAGAATGCCGGGGTTATCAGGAAGGCGAAAGCACAAATGGAATTGCGACTGGCTAAGGATGTGAAGGATAACAAGAAAGGTTTCTACAGGCATGTTAACAAGAAGAAGGTGATCAGAGAGGGTGTGCGGCCCCTACTGGATGAAGGAGGTAACCTAGTGACAGATGATGTGGGAAAGCTGAAGTACTCAATGCTTTCTTTGCCTCTGTATTCACGGACAAGGTCGGCTCCTGGACTTCTGCGCTAAGTGACTCAAGATGGGATGAAGATGGACAGCCCATGGTGGGTAAAGAACAGGTTAGGAACTATTTAGAAAAGCTAAACGCATAAATCCATGGGTCCGGACTTAATGCATCCGAGGGTACTGAGGGAGTTGGCAAATGTCATTGAGGAGCCTTTGGCCATTATCTTTGAAAAGTCGTGGAGATAGGGAGAAATCCCGGATGATTGGAAAAAGGCAAATGTAGTGCCAATCTTCAAAAAAGGGAAGAAGGATGATCCAGGGAACTATAGACCGGTCAGTCTTACCTCGGTTCCTGGAAAAATCATGGAAGGGATCCTTAAGGAATCCATTTTGAGGCACTCGGAAGAGAGGAAAGTGTTTAGGAATAGTCAGCATGGATTCACAAAGGGCAAGTCGTGCCTGACCAATCTGATTAGCTTCTATGATGAGGTAACTGGCTCTGTGGACGTGGAAAGTCAGTGGATGTGATATACCTTGACTTAGCAAGGCTTTTGATACGGTCTCCCACAATATTCTTGCCAGCAAGTTAAGGGAATGCGGATTGGATAAATGGACAGTAAGATGGATAGAAAGATGGCTAGAAGGCCGCCCAGCGGGTAGTGATCAACGGCTCGATTTCAGGTTGGCGGTCGGTTTCTAGCGGAGTACCCCAAGGTCTGGTTCTAGGACCGGTTTTGTTCTTTATTAATGACCTGGATGAGGGGATGGATTGCACCTCAGCAAGTTTGGATGACACTAAGCTAGGGGAGAGGTAGATACGCTTGAGGGCAGAGATAGGGTCCAGAGTGACTTAGACAAATTGGAGGATTGGGCCAAAAAGAAATCTGATGAAGTTCAACAAGGACAAGTGCAGAGTCCTGCACTTGGGACGGAAGAATCCCAAGCACAGTTACAAGCTGGGGACCAACCAGTTAAGTAGTAGTTCTGCAGAAAAGGACCTGGGGTTACAGTGGATGAGAAGCTGGATATGAGTCAACAGTGTGCCCTTGTAGCCAAGAAGGCTAATGGCATATTAGGTTGCATTAAGAGGAGCATTGCCAGCAGATCCAGAGATGTCATTATTTCCTTTTATTCGGCTTTGATGAGGCCACATCTGGAGTATTGTGTCCAGTTCTGGGCCCCCCACTACAAAAAGGATGTGGACGCATTGGAGAGGGTCCAGCGGAGGGCAACCAAAATGATTAGGGGGCTGGAGCATGTGACTTATGAGGAGAGGCTGAGGGAGTTGGGTCTGTTTAGTCTGCAGAAGCGAAGAGTGAGGGGGGATTTGATAGCAGCCTTCAACTTCCTGAAGGGAGGTTCCAAAGAGGACGGAGAGAGGCTGTTCTCAGTAGTGACAGATGGCAGAACAAGGAGCAATGGTCTCAAGTTGTGGTGGGAGAGGTCCAGGTTGGATATTAGGAAAACTATTTCACTAGGAGGGTAGTGAAGCACTGGAATGGGTTACCTAGGGAAGTAGTGGAGTCTCCATCCCTGGAGGTGTTTAAGTCTCAGCTTGACCAAGCCCTCGCTGGGTTGATTTAGTTGGGATTGGTCCTGCCTAGAGCAGGGGCTGGACTTGATGACCTTCTGAGGTCTCTTCCAGCTCTATGGTTCTATGATTCTATGATTCTATGAACTGAGATAGGACATGATAGCGGTTTTCAAGTATCTAAAAGGGTGTTACAAGGAGGAGAGAGAAAAATTGTTCTCCTTGACCTCTGAGGATAGGACAAGAAACAATGGGCTTAAATTGCAGCAAGGGAGGTTTAGATTGAACATTAGGAAAAACTTCCTACTTGTCAGGGTGGTTAAACACTAGAATAAATTGCCTTGGTGCAGGACCGGCTTTAACGAGCGCGGAGCCCGATTCCGGGGACGGGGCCGCACATGCGCCGCACGCTCAGGGCCCTGCTCATGCGCCGCGTGCCCCGGGCAGCACTACACATGCACCGCGCACCCGGGGCCCCGCGCATACATCGCTCACCCGGGGCACTGCGTGTGCGTCGCACACCCGGGAGCGGGGCCCCCTTAGGCACGGGGCCCCACTCTGGCGAATCGGCCGAATCGGCCTAAAGCTGGCCCTGCCTAGGGGAGTTGTAGACTCTCCATCACTGGAGATATTTAAGAGCAGGTTAGACAGACACCTGTTAGGGATGATCTAGACCAGTGTTTCTAAACCTTTTTTTTATAAAGTATCCCTTTTTCAAAAAAAAAATTAAAAGTACCCCCAGTACCTACATTTTTCAGACACACAAATTTTTTTTCTACCATTGCAACACATTTGTTTAAACAACTTAATCTTAGCTGGGCAGGTGATAAATTTTTGGGTGTAAAAAGTACAAAAATAATAAAGCGCTATAAAACTTAAAACAAAAATTCAGTTTTCTCCAAATTTCAGTTGTGTTGACATACCCCCCAGACTTCTCTCAAGTACCCCTAAGGGTACTCGTACCACTGGTTGAGAGACACTGATCTAGACAGTGCTTGTGCCTGCCATGAGGGCAGGGGACTGGACTCAATGACATCTTGAAGTCCCTTCCAGTTCTATGATTCATGTGATTCATGTGTAAATTGAACAGCTCCTATGGAAGTCAGTGGAAAGACATGTTGGAAGGTGGATCAGTCCCCTAATAATTAAAACTGGGAGAAGTAGGATATAAATATAATTTATTTTTATAAAACTTTTAATTGACTTAATAAAATATCACTGCACGAAAATGCAAAGCTCATAAAAATCCACACCCTGCTTATACCAGCATTGCAATGGATTAAGATAGTATACACAAGAATTTCATTACCGTGCTAATACAATAGGGGAGCCTCATGTCTCTCTTCTGAATAACCCTTCATGCAAATTTCAAATGTTGACCATGACACCAGACCTTCGGAGAGCACTACGTTGTGCCTCCCTATGCTTATGATATATTTGATTTCAATGCAAAACAGCAGACTCATCAAAATCCCACATGCCAGCATTAATTCATGTAGATACTATACATCCATTTCCCCTGAATCTTGTATAAAGTACTACAGGCAAGCTCACAAATAATGCAATACAGAAAGAAAAAACCCAAGTAGGGAAAAGATTTTCATCAACAGGATTCTTTTAAATTATTGCTATTTTCCCTCCCCTTTAACCTCTGGTTCAAAAAGCACATAATATTGCAACTGGCATCAAAGTGTATTTGACCACACATTGACATATGGGACCAATTTCTCTCCCCCATGATAACTGTATAGTCTTCCTGAAGCTGATCGGATTGCACTTTTGCAATTGGAGGCAGTATGTGGTCCTGAAATAACGGATGCGTTGATGACACACTAAATATTTGGATAAAGCACAGTTATACATTTTATTGTCTCATGAACATACTGCCTGATTATGCATTTCTAAATACATAGACCATACCCAATCTAGAAAAATGTTATAACAACATCTGAACATAATGTATATATAGGTATGCATCTGAAAGATTGCACCTGCCACTCAAAACGGTAGCTGCACTTGGATACTGCTGTTCTTCACTAGATGCATTAAGACAGAAACATATTGACAGACTTGTGCTGAAAGGCACAGAGATTTGGGAGGCTTTAGTTCTAT
Organism: Rafetus swinhoei; assembly: GCA_019425775.1. Lineage (NCBI taxonomy): Eukaryota > Metazoa > Chordata > Testudines > Trionychidae > Rafetus > Rafetus swinhoei. Next base: position 110,184,621 of record CM033446.1, read on the forward strand.
ATGCTTATTTTAGCCAAGGAGCCCATTTCATCAGTTCAACGTATTCCTTACATATGCTGGAATAATCACTGTCTCTATAGAGCTCACCCCAGAGCATAAACTCAAGGGAGCATTCTGCTTATCTATGGTTTTACCTTGCCCCTCAGTTAACTTGGACACACTCCACTTCCCAGGAACATCATGCGGCTTTAAAACAAACTCTCTTGGGTGTTTTGGATCTATAAACCAATAATATATCCTGGATAATATTGTTTGTATTGTGCCAAGTGATAACTAGCCTTTTCATGGGTTCATAGGAGGTGAAGGAGGTAGAATGCGAAGAACCTCTTGCTTTCCCAAAACAAGAGCTTCTTAAGCTCTTGCATGCAGACTTTCCAGGCATTATGAAAGACTTACATCACCTCCAATGAGAGGGAATGGGATGGGAAACTATGAATGAAACAGCTGCACACTCTTTCACTGCAGCCCACTGAACAGGTCCTGTGCATTGGCTGGAATATGCTTCACCTCCTAAGAAAAGCTGAAGCACTGGGTATGCTCGCAATAGGTTTGTTTTGATGCTCGCTGAAGTCATTGGAATGTCTCCCATTGACTTCAGTGGACTATGGATCAGATTCCAACGTCCAAAGGAATTTTGCTTCTGATAAGCCTAAAAGTTATGTATGGCTGCCTTTCTGAACTAAATGTAATTTCATTATGAATAGGACATAAGAAATGGAGAAATACCGATACACATTTCCTGCTCATATAACAGGCGTCATTAAAAAGTATAAACAGTATTCCATGGTATTGACTTTACCACAATGTGTCCTATGCTTAAAGGATACTCTACTGTGAGATGTTTGTACAGTGCCGTGGTAAATGTTTCCTTTTTAACAGCACTCACTCTACTCCCAATGGAAAAGCTGTTTGGACTCTGCAATTTCCACCATATTTGTTTATTTCTCATATTTCAGTTACTCTGCTGATCTATGTTATGTCCAATTTAAACAAACAAAACAAATTAGGAAGCTCCAAATGGAATTTACAGCCAGGAGAAGGCAGATGTAGATAATAAAAATGTTAAATAGAAACCCCCAGTATATGGACAGATAAGGGTTATACTTCGAACATATTTCTCTAGAGCATGGATGTGGAAACCGAGTATATGTTGGACTGCCAAAACAAATATAGTCTAAATAATATAAGATGTGCTGTCTTTACATCACTTACTTCTACAGTAATTCCATTATTTTTCAAAGGGATCAAAATTTAGTGCATGAATTCCTAGGGGAAGGTAGAATGGGAAGGGAAGCTTTTAAGGCAATAAACAAATTAAACAGACCCATCTTTCAAATGTCAATACCAGAATGTAAACCATTTCTTCTGTAGATAGAAGACCTATTCTTACACCACTGTTGTCAGTAGAAATTTAACTATAAGCTTCCTTTAGGGCAAATAATACGCGCCAGACCCTCAAATGAGCATAGATTTGTTGGCTTCAATAGAGCTTTAGCAAATTTACCCCAGTGAGATTTTGGCCCCCAAGATCTACATTTCTTGTTATTTATCCTTATTACACCTCAGATTTTAACAAATAAATCTGTCTTGTTAAAAGTATCTTTCATTAGAGATATACTGAATAGATACAATATGACAGTTCTTCTTTCAGCCCTAACTCCTCCAACAGGTAAAATTCCCATTGACCTAGCTCCATTGAAGACTAGGCTATAAAGTAGGCAGTATTCCTGAAAGGGAAAACTCAATCTACTGGGTATACATTTCCACTCTGACTAGGTCCAATCCTCCCAGGTGCTCAGAGCTGCCTCTGAGGGACTTGGCATCCTAAACTACCATTTACTTCATATAGACATGGAGAAATTGAAGAAGATCCAGAGAAGAGCAACAAGAATGATTAAAGGTCTAGAGAACATGACCTGCAAAGGAAGACTGAAAGAATTGGGCTTGTTTAGTTTGGAAAGGAGAAGTCTGAGAGGGGACATGATAGCGGTTTTCAAGTATCTAAAAGGGTGTTACAAGGAGGAGGGAGAAAAAATTGTTCTCCTTGGCCTCTGAGGATAGGACAAGAAGCAATGGGCTTGAATTGAAGCAAGGGAGGTTTAGATTGGACATTAGGAAAAACTTCCTACCTGTCAGGATGGTTAAACACTGGAATAAATTTGAGATCTTTCAGAGATATTTCAAAGCAAGATAGAGCAGGTTATTTCAGAGCAGGTTAGAGCAGGTAAGATAGACATCTGTCAGGGATGATCTAAATGATGCTTGGTCCTGACGTGAGGAGAGGGGACTGGACTTGATGATCTCCTAAGGTCCCTTCCAGTTCTAGTATTCTATGATTCTATGACTATACACACAAAAATGGAGTTATTCCTGTTCGAGGATGTATTTACAGGATTTCTTTTTTTGTTTTGTTTGTTTCTCCCTAACAAGGTTGCACTAAAGTTGGTCAGAAACATGTTCTTTTTTAGGCAGAAAATTTCAACAAAATTGAAAATTATCACCACCTTGATTTTCATGCAAACCTGCTCCTGGGATCGCATGTGGCCTTTGGTGGCCAGGCTGGCAGCTATCCTGCCATTGACGGCCGCATTCCTCCATCTAGTGTGGAGATCATGGACGTTGGGGGCATCCCTCCTCAAACCTGAGTAAGGTCCACCCTGATCTCCGCCCTGGACCAGGAAGGTGTCTGCCTTCTCTGGGCCCTGGCAGGCTCCTGGGAGCTGGCAGACTGCTCCTGGGGAGCGGTGGAGGGCTGGCTGCAAGTGGCTTGCTGGCTTATGTTTTGGGGCCACTGGGTCAGGGGCAATGACAGCTGGCTCTGGGCCGGCAGGCTTGGAGCTGGCACAGGCACTGTGGCCATAGTCTACCCCTTTAAGGGCTCCGGTGAGGGCGGGGGAGGGAGAAGAGTGTTCTTGCTTGAGGCTGGAGTGGCCACCAGGGCACCCTGGGAAGGCTGGAGGCCCCCTATTTCGAAATAAGTGTCTACACAGCACTTATTTCGAATTAGCTAATTCGAGTTTGGTGTTACTCCTCGTAGAATGAGGTTTACCAAATTTGAATTAAGCACCCCCCCCCTATTTTGAATTTAATTCGAAATAGCAGATTGCCTGTGTAGACACTATTAAAGTTATTTCGAAATAACTTTGATGTGTAGACATACCCTTTGAGTGGAGTTTATTTTTTTAATGAAAGACTGAAATTATGTGTGGAAAGTTGACATGTTTTGCCAAAAAATGTTAAAAGTCCATTTTCCATCAAAAATATTTTGATGGAAAATTTTCAACCAGCCCTCTGTTGCGAACATTTACTCAAATGAAAGCACTCGGCATGATCCTAGAACTGGATATTTAAAAAATGTACTGTAGGACAATGATTTATTAGCGTTTCTTGCAAAAAATAATCTGACTGCAATGTGTGTTGAATTCAGCTATACAAACAGGCTTTAGAATTCTGAAAAGGGTGTATAAGTAAGTAAAGATTACATATATATAGATCATTAAACATATATATAGATCATTAGCTTTATCTATGATTTTTGTTGGTATTCAGATTAACCAAACGCTGAAATTCCTAGGAACCCATCTAGAAAACGTGGGGGTTTTCTTTTCTGTTTAACCTAGTAATTTGGGAAAAGAAAATACCAGAGGAGTTATGACATATCCAGTGCTCCTCAGTTTTCTTGCAGTTGGAGAGTTATTGTGTAAATAGGCCAGGACTGGGTTCCCTTGCTTCCCAGAGCAGAATACAAGTTCCCTGTCAACAAACTCTGCCCCAGGAGTGGGGCCATGTACAGTAGTGAGCAGAAAAAGGAATAACCCAATACTTGCTCTTATGGAGAACTTCTCCATTGTTGGAGGTGTTGAGGAGAAATGTGGTACCCTGCAAGGTTTGATGCCCTCACTAAGCTTTTCGGTGGAAACAGCTGGCCTGTTGACAATAACCGAGAAGTCCACTTACTTAGGAAGATCCAATAAGTGCTGACTGTAACTGTCCAGTTCCAAATGGAGGTGAACTACTGCAGAATGCCTGTGCTTGAGTCACAAAACTTGTCCCCTGTTCACTTTGGTTTGCAGTTGCAGGTATTGGTAAGAGTCTTTAATTCTACACAATCTGCAACTCAGCCATGTGAGAGATCCCATGCTTATGCTATAACCCAGTTCAACATGGACTTGGAAACTCTTGTTCTCAGTTCCTAGGACTGATTTCCACTGAACCAATGGCAAGATATTCCACTTGAGGACATATTTTTGCAATATATATCCCTTTTTGTCTACAAATATCTGAGTCTTTTCACAATTCAGGATATGATACTTTTTTGTAGTTTTAAATTTTGCTTTATGAATTTGTGTTTTGATTCTGAACAACTGCATTGCTAGAATATCTGTATACAGCTGTCCAGGTTCTTGAGAGCTACCAGCTGTGAGTAGCACAGTGTGTAGAAAAAAGCTCAGAAAATTTATGTTTTTTTAATTCCAGTTTTTCCTGAAATTCAAAATTTTGTACAGCTCTTGTTGGTGATAAAGTCTTCAAAACTGTTGTCTAAATTTCTCAATTTCATCAAAATTCAAAAAAGTGGCCAGTAGTCAGCAGTATATTTAAGTTATAATAACCTTATAGCTTCTACAATAACAGACACTCTGTATATTAGTGAAACAAACAATCTAATACTTTTTCTGACTTTCAACAGAAGAAACACTGTTCACTCTGAACAAAGAAGTAAATTCAACCTCTCTGGAAACTGGCAGCTAACATGACAACCAGTGGTATCCAGGACTGTAGGTATTTTCCAAAAGGGGAAGAAATTCATCTTAAATTATAGTCTAAGATGAGTGTCATGGATAATTTATTGAAGCAAGAAAAAGTATCTGAATCTGTGGGTCCAAAAGGAAGCAAGCAAATGTAGCTAAAAACCACATAAAGTGAAAACTCAGCCTTAGATGTGTATTCACATCAAGTGCTATAGTGGCATGCCTGCAGGCATTGCAGCTATGCATCTGTAGTTCTGTAGGGGAGACACTTGAGCAATGGAAGAGGTTTCTCTGTCCATGTAATTAATCCTCTTCACAACTAGGTCAACAGAAGAATTTTTTCATTGACCTATCTGGCCACGTCTACACTAAGCGATAAGATCCAATCTAATACTGTCAATTTTCTACCACCAATTTTGTGAAGTTGAAGGTCCATTTCCTCACATTGGGAAACAATCAAATATAGCTTGAAGTAGAATGTCCCCATTAGGGAACTTGCCGTCGTCTCAGAGAGCGAGGCACCGTTGGCAGCTTTGCATTCTGGGCTATTCTCAGTGTGTCTGCTGGGTCCAAAACTCCACTGCAGATGGTGAAGGATTCATGTCACCAGCACCCCAGAATGCACTCATCTACTCCCTCCCCCTTGTGTGGCATCAGCGGTAAGCAGTCCACTTATGCCTTTTGGTGCCCTGGTTGCCCATGCGGATGTCATAGCACAGCAAGCATGGAGCCCAGTGTGCAGGAAAGCATCATCATGCTCATGTGTATCATGGTGTGCCTCATTGCACTGTGTTTCAACAGCGTACTCATGTTGCTCCACCAGGAAGAGGAGGACGATGAAGCTCGGCACGGCATGGAGGTGCTGCTCAAGTAAGGCGTGGTGCTCATGCTAGTGCAACCGCTAGTTAATCTTCTGAACACAGTGGAATGCCGGTTCTGGAGATGAGCTCAGAATGGTGGGACCGCATTGTAATGCAAACATGGATCGATCAGCAGTGGCTGCAGAACTTCCACATGTGGAAGGCCATGTTACTGAAACTGTGCAAATGGCTATCCCCTGCTTTGAGGTGCCCTGAGGGAATGAGGCCCGGTCTGTCTGTAGAGAAGTGCACGACCACTGCCCTGTGGAGCCTTGCCATGCCAGACAGCTACCAATGGGTCGGAAATCAATTCGGAGTGGGAAAATCTTCAGTCGGGGCTGTTCTCATAGAAGTAGCCAAGGCGATCAATAACATTCTGCCACAAAGGATTGCAACACTGGGAAATGAGAACACTGTGTTGGATGACTTTGCCATGATGAGTTTCCCTAACTGCAGTGGCATTATAGACAACATGCACATCCCCATCTTGTTCCCCCAAATACTTTGCCTCAGAATACATCAACTGCAAGGGGTAATTCTCCATGGTGCTGCAGGTGCTTGTGAATCACAAGGGTCATTTCCCTGACATCAGCGTGAAAGGGTCAGAAAAGGTGCATGACACTTACATCTTTCAGAATTTTTTTTCCCCAACCGGACAATCAGAATCAGAGAGGTAGATATGCCAATAATGATCCTGGGTGACCCAGCTTACCCCTTGCTCATGAAGTCCTGCCTGGGAAGCCTGGACCCCAGCAAGGTGGAGTTCAATAACAGTCTGAGCAGGTGCAGAATGGTGGTGGAATGTATCTTTGGATGTTTAAAGTATGGTTTCAGGAGTCTCCTGAATTACCTGGACCTCAGTGAATGCAACATTCCCCTTGTGGTGGCAACATGCTGTGTGCTCCATAACCACAAGAGCAAAGGGGAAACTTATCTGGCAGGATGGGGGCTGAGGTCAAGTGCCTAGCCAGAGAGTTTGGGCAGCTGGACCCCAGCGTGATCAGGAGAGCACAGTGAGGGGCAGTGTGAATCAGAGAGGCCTTTAAGGACAGTTTTATGCAAGACTTCTTTTGAAACTCTTCCTTGTGGCTTTCCACAAGTTGCCCCTGCATTTCCTGCATTTCCCTTTAATCCCTGACCCCACCCCTTCAGTTCAGTCAATAAAGAGACCATTGTTCAATGAACATGAGCTTTTATTGTGGGAAAACAATAGGGAACTGGAAGAACTGGGAACCAGAAGGGGAGAGGGGGACTCAGGAATGGGAGTGGGACTGCCTTCTGCCTCCTCAGGGCCTGGAGTCTCTGGATCCCCTTGAGTTTTCTCCCCACCCATGTCCTTGGGCCCTGGCAGCCCATTGAGATCCTGGGGATAGAAGCCATGGGGCTGGTAGAGGAGGGGCCAGGGTTGTCATCGAGGTGGGTGTGATTCTGGGAGGTGGCCCTTTCAAGGCAGTATGCCACTCACTCCATAACAGTGGTCAGGGAGGTGAACATGGTCAAGAGGCTCTCTTCTCCTGCTGCTCCGCAATCTGGTCCTGCCACTCTGCCTGGATCTCCACCACAAGGATGTGCATGCAGTCCTTTTGCTTACAGATCATCTCCTCCTTTGTGCATTTGCACCTGTGGATATGAGCCAGGCTGACAGATGCTGGAAGAGGTGGAGGATGCACCGAGCTGGCTGCAGTCTGAGCTGCAAAGAAAAATTGTAAGGGTAGACTTTACAGCAGATACATTGTGTTAAGCCTATCCCTAATCTGTTAGACTACAGTGAAGGTCTCTGTAAAAACAAAGGAGATGTGTTCTGTGCAAAGCCAAATGTTTGCTTTAAAGTGGGAACTTTACAGCAGGTGCCCAGACTTCTCAGGGGAGCATCGGAACATACTTGCTCCAGAGACAGGCAGTCATGGTAAGGGGCCAGCCAGGGCTAGAGCATGCAGGCAGGAGGGGTGTGGTGGCAGAGGGTAGCTTCCCACTGTGTGAGGCACACGTGGCTTCCTGGAACAGTGCTACTTTCCCAGTCAGGGCAAGAGCCTGCAGGTAGGAGGAGGGGGAAGGGACGGGTTGGCTTGCCGTTGCGTCCAGCACATTCTGGGTCAATCACACGCAGCCTCCCAGGGGCACTGGTTCCTTCCCCCCATGGGGGAGAAGGAGTCGTGTGGCTGGCACATGCAGTCTCCTGGAGAGAGTGCTAATAGTTTCCCCTCCTCCTTCATGCGGGTTGTCATGCGAGATATCAGTCTTCTCTGAATCAAAGCAAGTGATTGCAAGCATATGCTAACTGAATGTGGCCAGAAACCTAGGCCTTATGCTGCACTTCTTTGTGGTTCAATGATGCCAGACCACTTACTGGTGGCTTGCTGTGGGAAGGTATCCTACCACAGAGGACGGCATAAGGCTCGCCTCCCCAAAAACCTTGTGAGAAGGATCATAGAATTCCTGTGTGAGAGCTTCACGGGGTTGTGCAGGCAAGGCCTCCTGTTCCATCTGCAGAGACATGATCAGGCTGATCCGGGCCCTACACACCGAGTAGGCACAGAGCGCACCACACCTCACTCCCCACTGCCTTCACTCACTTGTAGTTAGTTTGTAAACTCACCAGAAGTGTCCTTCCTGAGGTCGGTGCTGGATTGGGAGGGATCCTGGGAGTGGGGGACTGACTCCAGCAACACAACCAGCTCCCTGTTCTCGGGGATCAGCAGCTGGCTCTTTTCCTCCATCTCCTCCCCCTTCACCATCACTGCATCCTCCAGGCTGACCCCAGTCATGTCTTGGCCTCACTCAATGACCACACTGGAGATGCTGACTGGGCCACCCCCCAAAATGGCATCCAGCTGGTTATGGAAGTGGCACATGTGAGGTGCTGAATCAAACCATCTGCTCTTCTCCTTCACCTTGTGGTAGGACTGGCACAGTTCCTTAATCTTGACACGGTTGGGCTGCACATCCCTAGATTATCCTTTAGCCCCCATGCAGATTGTGAGCCTGCCATATATCTCAGTATTCCTCCTGTTGGCTCAGAGCTCATTGAGAATGGCTTCATCCCCCCACATCTCAGTGAGGTCCAAGATCTCCTGGACACTCCATACTGGCACTCTTCTGCACCCCTGGGAACTGGAGCCCATGGAAGCAAACGTCCTCAAAATCATCACACTGTTGTTGGGTTTACTTGATGCCATCTGTATGTGTGCCACGGTGTGCTGCTCATTCAGGAATGCGCTTGCACTGGTGGCCACATGGGACAGGCCCTTCTACTGTTCCTGGGGCTTTTTGAGCTCAGCAGGGGAGCAGGAGAGATGAAAGCTGTGGCCAGAGCAGTCGGAGCAGGAAGCTTTCCAGCGACGCTGTGTCTACACTAGCATAATTTTGACTGTGCAAGGTCAGGAATAGTGTTACTCCTTGTGAAAACTAGGAGAACAGAAATCAACTTCGGTAGCCCTTATGGTCAATGCAACAGGCTTAGTAGTTTGAATGTATTACTTAGAAAATCAAGCTTATGCAGCTAAAGTCAATATAATCTAGTGTAGACCAGACCTCTGTGTCCATAATGGTCCTTTGTGACATAGCTAGGTCGACCTACGTTTTAGGCATGAACTAGTCCTAAGTTATATGGACCATTTAATCAGTTGTGCAATCCTAGAGATGGAGTGGAGAACATGCCTTCTTGATCTCAATTTACATTCTGATCTCAAACATGAGATTTAGTCTATATCTAACCCAAATTAACTGAAATAGAAAGAGGCAAGAGGCTACAAAAAGTATAGTAATAAAATTCTGTATACAGAAGAAGTTACCTTAATCCCAGTGAACTGAGGTATGATCATGTTTGCTAGCAGAGTAGCTCATGCACATTAATATCACAGTTGGCCTCTGAGCTTTCCATTAATTTCATCAGATTTTGGATCAGGCCTTACACTGTAGTAAAAGTGCTTTCCATCACAAAACTGCAATGTCTCCTCCTTTGTACTAAATAATAAACTCGTGTTTTGAAGCTTAAATCAGAAATAACCAACAACCAACATAAACGTAACTGGAAGTGGCCTTTTAGATGGGAAACAATATGCAAAAATCACACCAGCTTTATCCAATATTGAGATAAAATGTTATGTGACCTACAATCCCATTCATTGTCGTATATGATCACCATGCAGTATAATTTTCTAACATTTTTCCTCTTGGTCCACTGAACTTCAGTTATTTCCAAAGTGTTAAAAATGTTCCGTTTGCTACTATAAATAATTATAATTGACAGTGCATTGTCAATCTATTACGAAGCTGATTTAATTAAGAATGCCAAGGGGCATCATTTGGAGCCAGGTATCTAAGCTGCAAAATTTTTTTGATCTCAACCTCTCCCTATAGGACCATCCACACTGGCACCAAAGGCTGGAGGGCAAGAGAACAAAGGGAATTTTATGTGTCTGAATTCAAATTCTTTCCCTTTGAAATGAAGCGTCCAGAATGGGCAATAAAACTGTGAAAATGGATTTCTGGCCGCATTTGATGTTAAGCCTTTAGTGTCAAGAGCCAGGTCTTCCCCCCCCCCCCTCCCCCCCACTTCTTTTCTTTTAGGTTTTTTTTCCCTGAATGGTCTTGTGGGGAATTTGTCCTATAAATTATTTCTTACAGATTGTAGCATACAGTACTGCCTCTGTCATCCCCAGAACTGGCAGGATGAAAAAAACCAAAGTAGATTTTTTTAATTAACTTGTATTTTCAGTAAAATTGTAATGGAAAACATTAAATAGATTCATTTCATATTGCTCTTTCTCCACTCCTCCTCCCCCCGGCCTATATGTGAAATCCTAATGTTTATTAAGCATCGCTGTAGAAAGAGGAACTTTCTCGGGTCTCCTTCTTCTTTCAAACCAAGTTTTCATAATCCTTTTTGTCATCTCTCCCATCCCATAGTGGGAGATTTAAATGCAATGGGAAAAGCAGAGGATTAGGTCCACTTAGAATGATCATGAAGTGGGATCTATTATAATAATGATTACAACCATTTTATCTTTAATAGCTCGCCGCTGATGGAAAGGTGAGAGGAGGGAGAAGAGTGGCATATAAATGAAAGGAATCTTGACATATTGAGATGATGATGATCTTGGCTATTGAGATTGTTTCTAAGCTTTGATTGCATATGAAAATTGATCTTTAAATATTTATTTGTAACAAAAGCAGTTGGCAATACCTTATTAAGGCTGTCTAAATTAATTTCAATTGCCGAGCACCATGCAGACAGTGTATTCCTGCTGTCAAAAGTAAACTTTTTTTGTGGGTGTGTGCATATATTACAAATATAAATATATATGCAGCAGCTCTTCATTACTTATTTATAACCCATTCTTTCAGCACAGCAAAAGTACAATGATTAGAAGTCCTTTTCTTATTCTGTTAAGTCAAGGTATCCAAATCCAAGCACAGTTCAGAAGGGCAGAAGAGACCCTATTACAAGGACTTAGAATCTTTGCCAACATACCATAACAACATGTCTTTAAAGTACATCTCATTCCTGCTTCCAGAGTTCACAATCTGTAGTTCTGCATCCCTCTTGTAAACCTCTCTTCCCCTCCAACTCCATATGGGGGTGTGGGGGTGGGTATGTGTTTCTCTAGGCCTCGCTCTTTCTCAAGCTAGATTTTTCTCCTTCCTATTCATTCTGATCATTTTTCTTTTAGGTTTACATTCCATATTTATCTCACTTTTCTTATTTTCCTATGTTCTCGGGTATTTTACCCCACATTTTACCTTCTCTTATTTTTCACCTCCCCTTTCTGTCTGAGTCTTTATTTCCTGTAATTTAAGATAATTTTTATGATTTTGAATTAAATATGCACAGCCTACTTCCAGTCTGTTATATCAGTGTAAATCCATAGTAACAATTAAATCAATGGAATTATTCTGATTTATAACTCTGATCAGAATCTGGTACTGTGGATTTACACTGATATAAACTAGTATAAATGAGATCAGAATCAGGGCCAGAATACTTTAAATCACAATAGAAAACAGATTATGTTGATAAACTAGTAATTTATGTGGATGGTCAATCATATTCATAGCACAAGTACATAACAAACAATCCTCCAAATGCAGTCTCTTGAACAAATCCCTCTTTTTCCAGAATATTATTCTCAAAAGCAATCTTTCCTGGTGACCTGCCATAAAAACCTATAGTAGCAGAAGTGCAAATCCTCATTCAGATTCTGGAAGGTTTCTATATATATTTAGTGCATACCATAGTGCTACAGAAACCAGAGCTTACCCACAGCACAATAAGAAAAAAGAGTGTTAATACTACTTAAGAACAAGCCAATATACAGTTTCTGTACAATAAGGATAGATCACAATGACAACTGTTTGTTTGAAAGCCACGCAATTCATAAAGCTCCCTACAAAAATATAGAGTTTAGTTGGATGGATGGTTTTAAGTTGTCATGTTTACAAAACAGAGAAGTATTTCATATGACACAAGAGATGGCATTTTTCAATACTGGGTCTTCAACCTTCTGGTTTTAATTATACCAGATCAGAGGTCAAACTCCTTAACTGATTTCAGAGGAGATTCTGAAGAGATTCAGCTGTTGGTGTATGAACAGAATAGATGATACATTGCCATAGAGGTCTAGTACATTTCAAACTAATAAGCTACTATACATTCCTACCTACAGTATAAAGCTATTAATTACACAGGAAGATATTTCACTCAAGATCTACATATTTCATTAAGCAACAAACTTTCAAAATGAACCATTGTGCTTAGTACAGAAGTCCGCCTAATTCATATAAGGCAAAACATACTGTATCATACACAACAAACATTGAATCCTGATGTGGATATAACTTTGTATATGCAGTCTTTTAACTCTAACATGGTTTCATCTTCACATATACATAACATCAAATTATAGGTCTAGTCCAAGATCATAGCAATTGTCTTCTAAGCACCAGGGCCTGCTTCATCAAAGCATTTAATGTAGTCTCAGCTTTAAATTGGTGGTTAATTCCATCCCTTTTTTGCAAAGTAGTACATGCTCAAAGTTAAGGATATGCTGAAGTGCTTTGCTTGGTTGCAAACTATACTCACTACAAGCCCTGCTTCCAAAATATCTGTGTCTGAAATATGTAGTAAGGCCTTTTTTATTGAAGGGCTTAATTCTATTCTATCTGTGAACATGTACTTGCATCTAAGGCTAAGTCTACACTGTCACATTACTGCGCTATAACTTTCTGGCTCAGGAGTGTGAAAAACCCACACTCTAAACACAGCAAGTTACAGATCTTTAAACTGCCAGTGAAAACCTGGCTATGGTGCTGGGACTTGCACTCCCAGCACAATTACTTACTCCCCTCGTGGAGATGGTTTATCTAGAGTGATGGGAGAGCTCTCTTGTACATGATCCTATTTCCCTATACTGAATACTGGATCCCTGGTAAAATTACTTGTGTTCAAGTGAGTTCAACAGCAATCAGTCATACAAACATTCAAATTAACATCAATTTGACTGAGCCCCTACTAAAAAGAAATACTGTGTAGTTAGTTTATTTTTATTGACTTTTTTTTAAGGCTATCACGTTAGAGAGAGGGTGTGGCGGCGTATGCACTCCCTGTCACAGGGGTGAGTATATTCCAGAGTGGGATGCAGCCTGCTCGGCCACGAAGTAGCTCGCCGTCTCTACTGTTGATAAATCTTCCCTTGTGTCGGGGTGACCCAGAGTCCATAAGCAGCCCCGCACACAAGGCAGTATAGGCCACTGGTCAAAAGTCACTTAATAGTCCCTATCTTGGGGTAACACCAATAGTCCATTAGTGACCCCTAGGACAGGGTAGTATGTCCTATCAATCAGGGTCTCTAGACAACCCTTGGCTTAGGGCAGTGTGGCCAAATAGCCAGAGTCTTTATACAGCCCTTGGTTCAGGGCAATATGGTCTAAGGGTCAGAGTCAGCATACAGTCCTGAGTTCAAGGCAGTGTGGCCTAAGGGCTAGAGTCAGTAAAGTCGGGGCAAGCACCCTGGTAGGGAGACCCGGGCCCACCCTGCTCCACCAGATCCCAAACCAGGGCCCTGTGAGCAGCAGAATGGTCTGCCACACCCTCAGCGGGGAATCTGGGTGGGAGAGGCCACTCCTGCACGATCCCTGGGTTAATTCCTACCGCTTCTGCCAGGCCAACATCCAATGTAGCTGGGTCTTCTGGTTCCCTGGCAGCAGTTTCTCCCTGGAACTCCATAGGCGTTACATCACATCTCCCGGGACTCCGATTCCCACTGTCTGAGTCACTGGTTGCTGCAGCTCAAGAGCTCCAGCTGGAGGTCTTGATTCTTCACTGTCCATCCCAGACTGAGCTGCTCTGCTACCTTTTATACTGCTCCAACATTTGGAGCATGCCCATTCTGGGTGAAGGGGTGGGACTTCCTCCATCCACAGGATCGGAACCCCACCTGCTTCAGTGGGGCATATGCACACCCTGTCACAGAGGAGTAATACACCCACACCCACCCTCTCTCACACACGTGAGGAGCGGTCACACACACTCACACCCCTATACGGGAGGGTGACTGACTGACAAAACATCCCTGCCTAGCACTCTCTTCTCCCCATGCCTGGCTGGACACCCAGGATGGACCTATCTCTACTGGTACCTGGCACTACATCTTCCCAAGTCATGTGTGTGGAGGGCATCCAGGGTCACACAATATGTCCACCCACCCCAGATTTCTGCCAGGGTTCACATTAGCAGCCTTTTAGCACTGTGTGAAAGGGAATGACTGGAGCTGCTTCCAGATGCGGGAGGGGAGAAGGGGTGAAGGGATGACCTGGCCCATGTCTTTGCAGAGTCTCCCCTTCTCACCTTTCCCGCCCTCTCCCACCCCTTGTGTCTGAAAGCAACTTGTTCCTTCCTACCTGCACAGGGTTAAAGGTAGCTAACCCTTCCAGGCTGCTGCTGGACAGCAACATAACTCAGCTGCCTCCTAACTCCCAGCTCCAGCAGAAGCAGGGTGCATTGTGCACCAGGGCCCAGGAAACCTGACTTCAGGGGCTTCAGAGAACATGGCCAGAGATATGGCTCAGCAGAGGAGGGTACCTAGGCAATAGAGCATTCTGTGGTCCCTGTAGGCAGGACCTAAGGTGAAGGTGGGGAAGAGGCCTGGGCAAAGAGGGTGCTAAACCTCTGCCTCAGGAGGCTGCTGTGCAGCCTACATGCATAGGCTGGAAATTGCTGCCTGCATCCCCACCACTCCAGAGTTTAGCTGAGGGGTAGAGAGGCAACCCTATGCCAGCAGTGTGCAGGGCTTTGGCACATGCAGGGATTCGCTCCTCCTGGCCAGCACCCGGTACCAGAAGGATTTGGGATTTCCTGGGGCACTGGCCCAGCCAGAAGCAGTGAGGGAAGGATGGAGCTTGCTGGTCATACTGTCTGACCAGGGGCTGGTTCTCCATGCAGTACTAAGAGTGAGACCGGGGTGGGGGGCAACAGTTTCCACAAGCCTCCAGGCAAGATGTGGGGGTGGACAGCTAGCCCTCAGCACTGCCAAGAGCTCAGTGCCTCCCACTATCACTCAGAGCCACGTGGAGTGTGTGGAGCAGCACTCCAGTGGTGATTTAAATGGCTGGGAGCCCCAGGCCCCTTTGAATCACCAGGCATTGGGGCAATGCCCTCTTTGGGGGGCTTCCCTCTTTGCCCCCCTCTTGGCAGACCTCAGTGACTTTGCCAGGGGATATGGAGGAGCAGCAGGAACTGAGAAGGGGGAGAAAGGACAAAGCAAGGAGAGGACAGTGAGAGAGGGAGCATGTAAAGGGTTCGTGGGTGAACAGAAGAGCTGACACATAACTGGCTGCCACCTGGCATCTACTTGAACTTAACCACTCACTGCGGCTCACAGCCAGAAATGGGATGGGGAGGGGCCCTGATAGCCAACAGCTGGCACATAGGAGGGGCTGCACTGATGGACAGGCAGGGGGAGGAGCCAGCTCCCCGTGCACTGTATCTTGCCTCACCACCTGCCTTACAAACCCACCCACATTGTCAGCACTGGATCCTGCCACTCATCACTGGTGGGCAGGCAGCAGGCAAGCAGGAATCCAGCCAGCTTTAGGAACTACCAGTACAG
This sequence comes from Rafetus swinhoei, assembly GCA_019425775.1. Classification (NCBI taxonomy): domain Eukaryota; kingdom Metazoa; phylum Chordata; order Testudines; family Trionychidae; genus Rafetus; species Rafetus swinhoei. The sequence continues at coordinate 110,200,335 of CM033446.1, forward strand.
GGGGGAGGGGAGGAGACAGAAATAGAAGGCAATTTGCCCTTTTTAAGGACACCTGCAGGAGGGCTTGAACACAGGATTGTCCCTTTAAAAATGGAATATCTGTAACCCTACGTCTCTCCCAGGGCTCCTGCCATGGCCACACTGCCTCTGCCACAGCTGCACTTTACACTTTTAAGTGTAGACAAAACCTCAATTTTAAAATTGGTTTGCTCATTTTTTCACTCATGCAGAATGACCAGATCTCCAAGATGCACTGGACCATACACCAAGCAACATATATAAAGGCAGGAATAAGTCCAAAAAGCACACATATAAACATGTACATTGTAAGCAATGTAAGCAGTGTATTATCAATTCTACTTGAGCGTCAGACATTTGTAAATTTGGCACAGGACTGAAGAATTTCCAGCTTCCACACTGCTATTAGGACAGACACATTATATAAATCTAAATATTCTGCAAACACAATTTCCACAACTCATATTACATTTTCACAGAGACTATGTGAATTAGAAAAACAGGAAGATTTTGAGTATTTGACACAGCTCTACCAAAATGAGAGCCAACAATTTTATTTTACATCTGTTAGCCAGGCAATGTTTCACCCTATCCCAGTGGTGGGTCAGCCTTTGCATTAAATGTTATGGAAATAAGTTTCCCAGGATCCATTGCAGACTGACCAGCTCAGGGTGTGATAATGTGAGGTTTTATAAACAAAACCTTGCATTGGGCTTGTCAGATAGTTTGGTGGAAGACCTAGAGGGAGTTGCAATAAGGCTTTATTAGGTATGTATAAGCCCTATGAGACAGTTTAGATCAGTGCCTTGACGTAGTGAGAATTGTACTGTGCTGTTGGAGGTGTGTGGTTTCAAAAGAGACTCTTATAAAGTATTTGACCACTTGAAATCATTAAGGATTTCATATCACTTGACGTGTAGAGGCCAGTTAAATAATACCAGAATTTGGAAGTCTACCCAATAAATATTCCATTGCTTTTCAACTGGATATGGGATTCTTTACTTCTTGTCATATCTCGCATTTAAGCTGTGATTACTATGGATGGAGTGGCCACCAGGGCACCTGTGCTTTTCCTCTTTCCTCTTCTTTTGAAAGAACTCCCTCTTCCAAAGAGCTCTTTCGGAAAAAGGCTTCTTCCTTGTAGAAAGAGGTTTCCCAATGTCGGAAAAAAACCCTCTGTTCTTTTGATTTTTTTTTTTGAAAGAACGCAATTGTGGTGTGGACATAAGTGAAGTTTTTTTCAGAAAAACGGCTGGGTTTTTTTTAAAATCTACAGTATAGATATACCCTCTCTCCCACACACAAATACACACCCTCTATCTCTTTTGGAATCCTATTATCCTATTAGCAGAACATGGCATCTCATGGAAGAGAATATGAACAGATAATAGTTACATAGTCAAGCAATTTTATTCAGAGTCATATATAGCAAAATCTTTTTTATTAATCTAGTACTCTTTATAGGCCACTAGTCAGAAACCCACATCTTAAACACCTCAGACTTTGACTGGTAAATTTTCTCAGTAAGAGATTCTGTAGCTCAAATGCTTTTCTGGTACTCAAAAGTCAGCCTTTGATGAATAGTTTGACCCACCCAAGAAACAAAGTACTTATATTATACTGATGAGCCTCAATGTCAGGTGAACCACGTACACTAAGCTTACTGCAGCTAGGTTCAGGTATACAAGCATGTGAAGTCTACCAGGATGTGGTCAGACTGTAGTTAAGTACATTTAATTTGTTTTTCTTCAGAGGCCTTTGTAACAGACCCATAACTGCTTTGGATGTAATTTGACTTCACTGCACTACTTTCAACCTGCTAGAGAAAGTATAAAGGTTATTCACTACCTCTTAGTACCACAACAATGGATATTTCCATCCTTAAATTAATCTCATTTCTTTTCTGTAGTGTTTGGAGGTTGAAGATAAATATCAGAAGCTTATTTAGTTATCTTTTGGGTATGAGACTTCAAAGAAGAGAGAATAATGATGAAAACATAGTCAGTCTATGTGGAAACTCTGATCATTACTATTTTAATTTTTCAAATGTGCTACAAGTAAAACACATGTCAAGTTATCAGCTTTTTAGTATTAACTTTTTTCCTTACACCAGGACACTACAGCATTGAGGCTCATCCTCAGGATGGTGGATTGAGGAAGTCCTCTGTAGAGTGATCTCGAGGGGTTGCGCCAATAATACGGAACAAGGTGCTGTGAACTGATAATACCTAGGAGAAGGGAAACTATGATTTCAAACCAGGACAGACAGAGCTTGCTAAGCCTTTTTAGGCACTTCTGTGTAGGAGAAGGCAACTCTCATCTCAAACATGCACTCTGTCCTTTCAGTGCACATGTCACAGCTCCTGTGTCTGTGTACAATGGTTGCTATGAGAAGAGAGAGTGGGGTTGGAACTCACAATCCAGCCTCACTTTAATCCATTCATATGTGAAGGTATATCTCTTGACACTAAAGATTTACCTCTTGTTAATGAAAGTCCTACAGCAATGGGCAAGTGATGTCGAATGCAGGTGGAGGATGCCACTGGAAGCATCCATGTAGGTGCCCCAGATGTGATGGTCGCCTATCTGCTGAACTGAAACAACAGCAGCTCCCATGTCCTGGTGGGGTGACAAGACAGCCCTATTTAGGGATAGCACTGCTTTCTTCAAAATAAGGGGAGAGAAAACAATCCCTAAAACAACATGTTCCAGTTGATTCCTGTTGGTTAACCACAACTGACTGGATATCCAATTTTGTGGTCACAAGAGAAAATCAACAACTAAACAGAACCTACGCTTTGCATCCAAGAATGTACGCACACTTCTTGACAGCAATGATCACCATGAATGCATGATGGCAATGATTGGATAACTTGAACATTATAACCTCAATGTCACAGTCTTAAGTGAAACACACATCTCTGATACCAGCCAGTTCACAGAGATTGGAGCAGGCTAGTCATATTATTATATGGGCCATCCTGAGGGGCATCCAAGACAAGTGGGAGGTGGCTTTCCCATCAGGATGTCATTAGTTTCCCAGCTTGAATCCCAGCCACATGCCATCAGTCCTCGTCTCATGACTGCAAAGCACATGCACCCACTTTGCCTGCTGAAGACAATGAAAAGGCTTTCTATTATAGCTTGAATTCAGTGATCTCTTTAGTACTTTTAAAATCCAAGCTATATATAATTATCAATTTTAATGCTAGAGTTGGTCAGGACTGCACCACTTAGCTAAAGATGCTTAGACATTGTGCCATTGGAAGTGAAACTCAAACAGCACCCTCTACAGCCAACTTGTTCATGGGAAGTGCTCTATGGGTAGGTCTAGACTACAGGCTTTTGTCAACAGAGGCTCTGTTGACAGATACTGTTGACAAAGCTTCTGTCAACAAAGAGCGTCTAGACTACATCCAGTTCTGTCGACAAAGCAAGCTACTTTGTTGACATGAGAGTGTAGACGCAAAGGACAGTGTAGATGCAATAACGCCTTCTGTCAACAGAACTCTGTTGACAAAAGGCGTTATTCCTCGTAGAATGAGCTTTACCACCGTCGACAAAACTGCCGAGTTCTGTTGACGTTATGTTGACAGAACTCGGCGGTAGTGTAGATGCAGGTATAGGTTTGTCGACAAAACCCTGTAGTCTAGACACACCCTATCAGAGGTCAGTATAAGCATTATAAAGATATCTGAAAGGCCAATATGAACTCATGTAGCATATCTCCCGGTGACCTGGAAATCATCGCTCAGGACAGATTGTTCTGGTGGCAAACTATTGTTCAGGCTCTCAAATGCTTTGAGAATCAGCGTATCCAGAGATTACAAGAAAAGCACAGGATCCAAAAAGAGTGTACAACATCTACAGATGGTGGATTTTTATGTGACATCTGTAATTGGATTTACCAATCAAGGACTGGCTTAGTCGCTCACCAATGGTGTCACAGAAGATGGGACCTGTCGATCAATACATACATACGTTAACTTTATTAGTAGTAATAGTTCCATTCAATGTCTTCAGTTGGCAGATGGAATTTGAGTGCACTCTATAAGCAATAAACCTACTCATATTCATATTTGGATATCTTGACCCATTATTATATGTTCTGGTTTTATGGTTCTTTAGTAAAAGTACAGTAATCAGTGCTAAGTGGTTTCTAAATTAACATTTATAGTCGTGACACCAGCCAAGTTAGAAACAGAGCATTAACCTATGTTTTACATAGCACATATAATGAATGACAAATCTGTATTTTTTTTAATAATTCCAAAAGTTGGAGCTTTCTCCTTTTTAACTGACAATCTGGCAACCTGATATGTAAACAAAAAACTATTTTTCAGAAGTACGCAGAAGTCAGTGATCAACACACTTGAAAATTTCAAATTATCATTATTTGTTTTGTACCAAAAATGAGCCAGGCACTTTTCACAATAAGTAAAAGCAAGACACCGCCTCTGAACAGATTGCAATCTAATAGCCTGATCAAAAGCGCACTGAAGCCCTTTCATGGAGACCTTAATTTTATTCTTGTATCACACCAAAATTATGTTCCAACCCTGCCAATGGCCTCAGGAGAAATTCTATACAGCATCTGGGAGGTGTGATTCCCAGCCCAAGCAGAGAGATGCACTAGCTCTGCCTGAACAAGAATGCTAAAAATAGCAGCATGGCTGTAGTAGGAAAGGTGAAAACACTAAGGAGTCCTGTGGCACCTTAAAGACTGGCAAATTTATTTGCACATTACCTTTCCTGGGCCGGAACCCACTTTGACAGATGGATAAAGTGGAAACTCTGGAGGGTGAGGGCAATGCTAATTGATCAGTTCCATCAGGATCCATATAGGGTATGTCTACACTACAGCGTTATTTTGAAATAGCTTATTTCAAAATAACACGTCTACACACAAAATACATTTCGAAATAGCTTTTTGCTATTTCGAAATAGTGCGTCCGCATTGAGTGGACACTGAATCGCATTTAGGCCGGCCGGAACCAGGTCCGGCAGGGCATCAGGTCAGGAGTTACTTTGTGTGGCTGCTGCCTGAGGCTATCTGAGGCCTGTGCTTAAAGGAACCCCCCGCCCCTGCCTTCCCGGACAGCCAGTTCTCAGGTTTTCCTGCTTGCTTGCCTACCTCGATGAGGGACAGCAAAGCATTTTGTCTCTGCGTGCTCTGATTGCCCTCACTCAGGACACCACAGCACTCTGCAACATGGAGCCAGAGCTGCCCCTGGGCACTCTGGTGCTTCTTGTGGACGTGTTGCTGTGAACCAGGCTGCACTTTCTGCAGGCTGCCATCCGGAAGGTCCATCGGGGGGGCTGTCAGTATCCAGGAGGCCCTGCGGGAGAGCTTCCACAAGAGCCTCCCTGGTCTGCCCCCAATGAAGGCTTGTGCCTCATTCCTCCCTCACGTCCTTCCACTTATCCCTCCCTAATCCCCCTTCCTGATGTCAAATAAAATACGTGTATTTTCATGAACACAAACTCTCTTTATTTAACAAAACTGGGGGGGAAAACTCTGGTGAGACTCGGGAAAGGAGGCGGGAGAGGGTAAGAGACAGGGTGGGAGAGGGGAGGGGGAAACCTGGGAGGAGGGAGCTGGAAGGGGGAAGCAAGGGGAAGAAGGGGAGGGGACGCTCAGGGCTCAGGGTTGGGGGTCTCGCCGGACCAACTTGATTTTCATGCAAACCTGCTCCTGGGTTCGCATGTGGCCTTTGGTGGCCAGGCTGGCAGCTATCCTGCCCTAGATGGCTGCATTCCTGTGCCTAGTGTGGAGATCATGGACGTTGGGGGCATCCCCCCCAAGCCTGAATAAGGTCCATGATCTCCACCCTGGACCAGGAAGGCGCCTGCCTTCTTCAGGCCCTGGAAGGCTCCTGGGAGCTGGCAGACTGCTCCTGGGGAGCAGTGGAGGGCTGGCTGCCAGTGGCTTGCTGGCTCATGTTTTGGGGCCACTGGGTCAGGGGCAGTGACTGCTGGCTCTGGGCTGGCAGACTTGGAGCTGGCACAGGCACTGTGGCCAGAGTCAACCCCTTTAAGGGCTCCGGGGAGGGGAGGGAGAAGAGTGTTCTTGGTTGAGGCTGGAGTGGCCACCAGGGCACCCTGGGAAGGCTGGAGGCCCCCTATTTCGAAGTAAGTGTCTACACAGCACTTATTTTGAAATAGCTATTTCGAATTTGGCGTTATTCCTTGTGGAATGAGGTTTACTAAATTCGAAATAAGCGCTCCGCTTTTCCGAATTAATTTCAAAATAGCAGTTTGGCTGTGTAGGCTCTAGTAAAGTTATTTCAAAATAATGGCTGTTATTTCGAAATAACTTTGCTGTGTAGACATACCCATAGTAATGTAACACACCCATCTTAGCAAAGTGACAGTGAGTGAGAATACCTGTCAAACTGAAGTTTTCTACTTCATGCATCTGATGAAGTGGATTCCCACCCACAATAGCTTATGCCCAAATAATTTGTCAGTCTTTAAGGTGCCACAGGACTCCTTGATGTTTTTGCTGAAACAGACTAGAAAGTTTTTCCTAATCACTAAACTAAATTTCTCTCATTGCAGATTAAGCCCATTATTTCTTGCCCTGCCTTCAGTGGACTTGGAGAACAAATGACCATATATATTCCTCTTTATAATAGCGATTAGCAAATTTGAAGACTGTTTTCAGGTCATCTAGCATCATCTTTTCCAAAGACTGAACATGCCCAGGTTTTTCTTTTTTAAATCTTTTCTCAGAGATCAGGTTTTCTAAAACTTTTATTATTTTTGTTGTTCTCCTCTGTGCCCAGAGTTGGACACAAAACTACAGACGAGGCCTCACTATGTGTTGTGTAGAGTGGCACCTTTATCTTCAATGTTGACAATACTGTTAATACGCCCCAAATTATTAGCCTTTTTCACAACTGTCACAGTGTAGACTCAGATCCCATTTGTGATCCACTATAACCTCCAGATTCTTTACAGCAGTACTACCACCAACTCAGCTATTCCCCATCAAAAAAAATCTAAGGACTCTCCCTTTTCCTGAAGATATCCAAATGTCTTCTTTTGGCTAAGGGAAATTGAGAGGCAAGCTGAAGGAGTTTTTTCCTGGAGAGTTAAGTTTGGTAAACAATTAATTCCCTTGGTTGGCTCACGCAATTCTCTGCAAAGCACACTGCAAGGTTCAGTTTGCATACTTCTCTGTGACCTCAGCCTTGCAGGGTTGCACACCTCTCAACCAGTGCTTATTGCCTCAGAAATAATAGCTGAATTGAACACAGTATTGTACATTATTATGTGAATGTCTTGAGCTGTCGGTTGCTTCTTTTAAACCAACAAATCCCTATTTCAAATCTAAGAATTGTATCACTGCCAACATGCAGTGTACACAGTGTTTAGTGCTTTTAATGTTCTGTCTGTCTGCAATAATGCATAGTTATAATTGCTAGTGTAAATTCCATGGACAGGATTAAAGAGAAACCTTGTTAGGAATGAATGATTTTTTAAAACAGAAAATATATCAAATTATCCACTACAGGTGTATGACTCTCTGTATTAGGAACTACTCTTTTTCACCCTAGACTGGTGTCCAACCATCCAAACCTGAATTCAAAGAATCATAATACTTATATGTAGAAAAGATTCTCAAGGGCTCTTCTAGGCCTTTCCATTTCCTGTGAGGAAATACTGCCTACATGATACTTGCCAATGCCTTGGCCAGGCAATTTAAATTTACACAACTGAGTTTCATGAATACTAATTAAGAAAATGTAATTCTTATGCCATTTGCAAATATTTAATTATGTTTACTACTTGAAAAGATATGATAGAAATATCAATAGCCGGTGACACACTGTATGATTATTCTTTTCCATTAGTGAGTTTCTGTCAAATTGTAAAAGTTGATCAACAGAGAATTGAGGTTCTCCATCTGTGCTCTAGCACAATTACATTTCTGGAAGGTTAAATGCAAGCTTCAGCAGCTAATAGCCACCAATGATTTAGCCAAAAATATTTTAGGACTCCTCTTAGAGTCTGACCAGTTGTGATAATTGGGACAACAAATTTACTCTAACTTTGAGCTCTACTGTAAAAGATATGTGAAAGTTCATAAAATGTCACAATAACCTATAATACCAAGGGTTGATGGAAAAGGGTATGAAAAGGAGTAAAAAAAAAGCTGAATTAGGCTAAACAAAAAGACTTATTGATGTAACTCAAGGATTGTGTTAAGAACATCATTGGTAAAAAAAAAAAAATGTGTATCTGGAAATAAATAAAGCAAAATTGGCGTGTCAGATATTAGGCCTAACTTTTTGAGTCCTTGAAGAACAGATTAATGCTATTGGATTGAGCTTCACCATTTTCACCACCCCACACCTTCATCATTCTAATCCTGAGATGTCCTGCCTAGACCAAGCCAGACAGCTGGATCCAGATAACATGGATTCAGGAACCTCTACCAGCTCCAGCTGAATCCCAAACACCACCTGGGATGACATAGAATTGGATTTTAACAGCAGGAGCAACAGCAGCTCCAGACCATCTCAGCTAACTTCTCTTTTCCCCAAAAAAAACAGTATTTAACATCTTTGATAGCATCTAAGAAAGTGTAAACCAAGGGGAGATTTCATTCTAAAAGGAAAGGGAACAAGAAATAATTTAAATTAAAGACTTTCGTTTCAAATGTTTTATCTCTTTTCCTTCTTTTCTGTATCTTTAATAAAAGGGCGAAAGGATTTGCAATGGTGTGTCTCCCATGGTACTAAGCAGGTTGAGCTCTCTGTAAACCAACCTCTGAACTCTGTTTAACATGGATAGTGGCTGGGTTATCTTAATATTTTGATATTTATACAACCACTCCTTTCTCTTTTCTGATCACTCTATTTTCTGGCCTTATTGGGATATTTACATAGCGGTTGCCCAGGAAGATATCCATAATGTTTTGATTGGGGCCTTTTCCGCTATAATTATAGCAACAGGTTTTCTGTTTGCTGTTGCCATTTATCTTTCCTTCCTTCCTTCCAGCATGGGAGAGGGGTGATACAGTGCCATGTTCTTTTAAATTCATTGTCTGTCCAAAGGCCAGAACTGTAAACATTGGTTTCCAAGAAGATGCTACTCTTGTTACAATCTGGGGCACCCTGAAATCAATGACAAAACTCAATAGTGAGCAGTTCTGAGTTTGAAGGAAACTTCAGAGATTCTCACAGGAAGAGAGGCTCAAAAGAAATAGGATGTTGGAAAAAGAGCAAGGTACATAAGTCATCTTCAGCCCCTTATTGAATCTTCAACTGGCTTTTGGTCTGTAGCTTACCTGTAAAGCCAGATTGGCTTTTTAGGGTTCCAGCAAGGTAGCTACAGTTCTTATCAGCTATTCTGGGTGAAGACCTCTTATGACTTTATATAGCTGGGACCTAAACATTTGTTTAAATTTCTTAGGCCAGGTCTACGCTACCTGAGAAAGTCGACCTTAGATACGCAACTCCAGCTTTAAGAATAGCATAGTTGGAGTCAATGTACCTTAGGTTGAATTTCTGCGGTGTCCCCACTGCAGGGGACTCTCCCATCAACCTCCCTTACTCTTCATGATCTGGTTGAGTACCAGGGTCAACAGAGGCACCATCAGTGGTTGATTTAGCAGGTCCTTACTAGGCTCACTAAATCGAACCCTGGGAAATTGATCTTGGAGTAAGTGTAGACAAGCCCTTAGCATAGCTGGATAATCATATATATAATTTGATGGTTGGACATTCTCATTCAAATATTTGGTTTTGATGGGAAGTGGATTCATTTTGAGAGCTCATGTTGTTGTATGTGATTCCTTTAAAAAAAAAACTGCCTCTTTGAGAGAGCACCTCTTGAAAGAAGTTTTTTGTATTATGGGGAAAAGTTATTTACAACATTTGTGGGTTCCCCTTTGAAGTCATTTGTCTTGCTGAGAGGAGAGGTGAGCTGGACTTTGAAGAATCTTGGTTCATATTGGATCTCTCTCTTTGAAGTACTTTTCCCTTTGTAGGTATTCCCTCCTAGAAAAATTCTCATTCATTAATGGTCTCCTGAAAAATATTGTCTGGGGGCAAGCATCCCTGAGGAAGTATTCACCTCAGAGAAATGTTCCATGATACGTTTTTTCATTCTTCCCAGCAGCAGACAGACTGTAGTTGCTCGCCATCTCCCTCAGTGGTTATTAGCACAGCATCTGTGGGGCGGTATAGACTAACATATACAATGATTTACACTACTCTTACCTGGCAAGGTCTCATTCTGCTATTCATTCTACTATTGTTAAAATGTGAAACAGTTTCAGATGTAACACACTCAGATCTCTGAGACTGAAACGTTCTCAACCTTGTTCTCTGCCTAAAGATAAATGTTCTCTGAATGCCTGAGCAAAATCCCTTCAGCCATTTCAGGTCTGAAAATGCTCAGCTATCACAGTGATAGGTTTGGTAAAAACCTAGACAGCTAACTATGGAGAACATACACTTTGAAGAATTCCCCACCATTGTTTTTTAGACAGCGCATCAGCAAATTACCGAAATCTGAAGCTTCATTCTTAGCATAGCATTCAGAGAGGTGTAGTATCTTTGTTTGGTTTGAAATTCTGGCAGGAAGGAGGGGAAGAAGGAAAGAGGACAGGCAGGGGCACAGACAGAGCCCTTAAAAGCTTTTCCGTTGATACAGCAACATTCCTTATTCTAAACAGAAGAAAGTGTAGGAAATTGTGCAAACACTATATGAACATAATCAAGTTGCAAGCAAAACCACACTCGTGAAGATTTTCAGGATGCTGCAATGCATATGTATTATACCCACACATATTGCACACGCATACTGGCAGGTCTATGGTGTGATGTTCCTTTATTGTGTGGCATTGGCTGTGCTTCAGCCAGACTCCATGAAAGAGATTTGTCCCAGGTATACTATCAAGCTCATCCTGAGTCTTGTTATCTTTATCAGCACAGGGAGTGTGCACCCCAGGAAAAAGGAGGGCTAGGAAAGAAATCAACCACTCTAATTGATTCTACTTTGCTAAAACCCAGACAAATGCCAAAAAAAAAAAGTGTATGAACATATGGTGAAGCTGAGTGAAACAGAATTAAGTTCTTCAGTGAGAATCACTCCAGATTGCAGTCCATTAAGAGTTTTACAAGGGGATAAGCCTGAGTCAAAACCCTATATCTAAACAACTTCAGTCACTATAGTTATGAAATGAACTCAGATCTAGATCTGAATTGTATGGATGGCCCCAATCTCTAAATAAAAACTCCATATCTGAAAACATTTCTGAATTTGGGGATGGAGACAAAGTGGGGTTGACATAAGATAAAATTAATATTCCTAAACTCCATTCTCTCTGGGCTCTGTCAATAACAGATTATTGCTACTAATCCAAAAATGCAATTATTGTCTGAGACGATTCCAGGGTTTTGCATATTTTTCCCCTTACACATTATTTAAAAGTAGGGTGCCCAAATGTCCCGTTTTTAAAGGGACAGCTCTGTATTTAAGTTTTCCTTCAAATGTTCCTACTTTTTTTAAAAAAATGGGCTAATTGTCCCATATTTTCTATTTCTCCCCTCCCATCAGTACTGGTGCATCCTACTGGTGGCTGGATCCTTGCTGTCCACTGGGGGATGGAGGTGTCTAATGGCTGATGATCGGGTTGGGAGTACAAGGCTGATGGTTGGGCACAGCTGAAGCATGAAGGGTCAGCCGCTGTCCTGCTGGTCCACCAGTGCAGTCCCTGCTATGTATTTCCTCTTGACTGGTTGCTCACTGCAGTGGTTGGTGAGTGTGGACTGGCGGTGGAAAGTTATGTGTCACCTCGGCTGCCCACCCAACAGCCCTTTACATGAATCCCCTCTCACTGTCTCCTCCCTGCTGTGCCCATTCATCCCCCCATCCCTGTGGCTCCATCATATCTGCACCCTCGCTGGCAGACTCCTTCCTTCTGCCCACCCCCCGCCTCTGGTAGGCTGGCACCCAAGGAAAGCTCAAGACCCTCAGCGGTCCCAGGGCACTGGCCAGAAGGAGCCAAACCCTGCATGTACCAAAGCACCACACAGCACTGGCACAGGGAAGCTTCTCTGCCCCTCAGCTAAGCTCTGCAGTGGCGGGGAGGAACTATTTCCAGCTTGTTTGCACTCCAATCCTGCAGGCTCCACAGCAGCCCCTCAGGCAAGGGCATAGCACCCTCTTCACACACTGCCCTCACCCTAGGTCCTGCCCTGAGGGCATGCGAGGCTGCGTTGTCCCTTAGGCACTCCCCTGCTGAGCCACCTCTCTGGCTAAGTTCACTGAAGCCCCTCCAGACAGATTCTCTGAGCCCTGGAGCACAATTCAGCCTTAGGGCTTACCCCCTTCCTGCCCGCACTTTAGCCAGCGAACAAGGGGGTCACTAGGTTATGTCAGCAGCCATCAACAGCTTGGAGATGTTAGCTTCCTTTCTACACTATCCAAGCAGGAAGGGACACTGTGCATGGGAGTGGGATGGGAAGAGGGGGAAGGAAGGAAGAGATGATGACCTCTCCAATACACAAGCCAGGTCATTCCTATCCCTCACCCCCATCTCCCTGTGATTGAAAGCAGCTGCCATTCCTTCCCTCCTGCACAGTGCTGAAAGGGTGCTACTGGCCATGCTTTGATATAAATGTGTGGACGGGGCCTGTTATACTGTGTGCCCCCCACATGTTGCCTCAAGAAGACATGGCACCTGTACTAGAGGAGGTGGATCCATCCCAGGGGCCCAGCCAGGCAGAGGGTGGAGAGCACCGGGCAGGAAAGGTTGGAGCAGGTTGGTCAGTCATCCCCATCCTCGTGTGAGAGAGAGGTATATGAGAGTGTGTGGTTTTGTTACTTCTCCCCATGCAAACCTTAAAGATAAGAAGGTAAATAAAAAAGACTCCAGCCTCAATCAACGTGATGTTAATTTGAACATTTGTAGTACATAGTTCTGATTACCGTTGAACTCACTGAAGTGAGAGTAATTTTACCAGATGTCCCATATTTAGCATAGGGAAATATGGTCACCTGAGTTTCTCAGACAGGGGTCCAACCTCAAAAGGGGGTGGCAAGATCAGTGCAGGAGGGGCAATAATAGGGCCGTCACACATTTTGGTTTTCCCATTTAGGGCCTCTTCTTTAGTCCACCTATCTCTGTCCAGGGAGACACTGGAAATACAAAAAAAATCCATGATTTTTCATTGCCTTCAGAGCTGGGTAGCTGGAGTGGCAGCTGCTCTCAGTTGTGCTGCCTGGAAAACATTGCCACTGCCAGCAGCAGCTCAGACGGAAGGTAATAATACCACAGTTTGCTATACTTCCTTCTGTGCTACTGTTGCTGGTAGTGGCACTGACTTCAAAGCTGGGTTCTCATTCTTCCTGGCCACCCAACTTGGAAGGTAGAGATGCCACTATCAGCAGCACAGAGGGAAGGGTGGTAACACCATGTCACACTACCCTTCCTTCCGTACTGCTGCTAGCACTGGTGCTGCCATATGAGCAGAACACCTAATCAGAGGACATTTCTCTGCAGGCACCTAGCTCAGAAGGCAGCCCCACCAGCAGCAGTGCAGAGGGTGGCAATGCCATGCCACGTCGCCCTTCCTTCTCCACTACTGCTGGCGTGGCACTGACTTCCTGGCTGCCCAGGTTGAAAGGTGGATCTGCCACTAGCAATGGTGCAGAAGAAAGAATGGTAATACTATACAGTGCCACCCTTCCTTTTGCACTTCAGCTGGTGGTGGCTCTGCCTTTTTGAGGTAGACACCTAGAATCAGAATCATAGAATCATAGAATACTAGGACTGGAAGGGACCTCGAGAGGTCATAGAGTCCAGTCCCCTGCCCTCATGGCAGGACCAAATACTGTCTAGACCATCCCTGATAGACATTTATCTAACCTACTCTTAAATATCTCCAGAGATGGGGATTCCACAACCTCCCTGGGCAATTTATTCCAGTGTTTGACTACCCTGACAGTTAGGAACTTTTTCCTAATGTCCAACCTAAACTTCCCTTGCTGCAGTTTAAGCCCATTGCTTCTTGTTCTATCCTCAGAGGCCAAGATGAACAAGTTTTCTCCCTCCTCCTTATGACACCCTTTTAGATACCTGGCCAGTGGCACCCGCTCTCTGGCCACCCACCCCCCCAGCAGCAGTGCAGAAGGAAGGGGAGGTAATACCCCATCATTCCAAATTTCCTTCTGTGCTGTTGTTAGTGGTGGCACTGATTTCTGACCTGGGCAACCTCTCAGCGGCCACTGCTCTAAAGCTGCCCAGATCTAAAGACAGTGCCACCAGCAGCAGCAGTGCAGAAGGAATGGTGGCAAGTATTGAACTGCTGCAATACCACATCACCCCTCGAGCTGTGCTGTTGCTGGCAAGGGCCCTGTCATGTGAGATGGGCATATGGCCACCTAGCGTAGAAGGCAGCACTGCCATTAGCAACAGTACAGAAGGAAAGGTGGCAATAACATACCATGCCACCCTTCCTTCTGCACTGCTGCTGGCAGTGGCGTTGACTTCCAAGCTGGGTGTCCTAACACTAACTGCCATTTTCTGGCCCCTCAGTATAGAAAGCAGTGCTGCCCCAAGCAGTGGCACAGAAGGACGGGATGCATTATCATACTATGTCATCCTTTCTTCTATGCTCCTACTGGAGACAGTGCTAACTTTCCATCTGCCCAGCTTGAAAGGCAGAGCCACCGCCAGCATTGGTGCAGAAGGAAAAATGGCAATTTTTTCCCCCTTTCTTTTGCACTGCTGCTGGCTGTGGCACTGCTTTCTTAGGTAGGTACCTGGCCAGTGGCACCCAGTTTCTAGCCATACAGTTTGGAAAGCAGTGCAGCCACCACCCATGGTGCAAAAGGAAGTGTTGCAATACCATACCATGCTGCACTTCCTTATGCACAGCTGTTAGTAGCAGCACTGACTTCTGCACAGAGCAGCCAGAGAATAGTGGCTGCTCGCAGGACGCCCAGCTCAGAAGTCAGTGCCACCCACAGCAGTGGCACAGGAGTAACAGTGACAATACCATACCATGCAACCCTTCCCCCTGTGCTATTGCTAGCTGTGACGCTATCATCTGATCAGGGCATCTGGCCAGCAGACACTGCTCTCCAGCTACCCAACTAAGAAGGCAGCCCCAATACCAGCAACAGTGCAGAAGGAAGGGAGGCAATACCACATCATTCCATCCTTCTTTCTGTACTGTTGCTAGTGGTGTCACTCACTTCTGAACTGGGTGACTTGCCAGCAGCCGCTGTACTGGTGGTGCCCAGATCCAAAGTCAGTGCTGCCACTAGCTGCAGTGCAGAAGGAAGAGTGGTAATACCAGACCATTCCTTTTGTGCTGCTACTGGCAGTGGCACTGCCATCCGAACTGGGTGTCCAGACAGTGGCCATTGCTCTCCAGCCACCCAGTTTGGAAAGCCAGGAAAAATCAGACTTTTTTTAATATTTCCAAAATCTACCCAGAGGAAGATTTGAGGACCTAAAGGAGGTCATGACCACAAAAACAGGATGGATAGTGACTCTGCTCATGACCCCCCTCCACTAACCTTGTGACCTTCTTTTGGATTGAAAGCCCCATTTTGAGAGAGGCTGCACTTGGGGATACTTCAATGATCCTAAGGTCCAACACAGCAAAAGTTTCTGGCAGATAGTTTCCTACACCTTCCACTGAACAAGTCATAGATAGGGCCCTACCAAATTCACTGTGCATTCTCATCAATTTCATGGCCAGACATTTTCCAAATGTGTCAATTTCACGATTTCAGATGTCTACATCTGAAATTTCATGATGTTTAAACCATGTGGGTCCTGGCCCAAAATACAATCGTGCATGGTAAGGGAGGGAGCAGTTTGCAAAGTTGTTGTGAGGAAGGGTCCCAAGGATATGCTGTTTTCAGGGTAAGGCTGGAGTAGAATCCACCCTCATTTCTGCACTGCCTCTCAAACTGGCTTTGATCTCCCCACCAAGAATGACCATGTAGGGGGAGGACAACTTCTATCCCTCCCCAGCCTGGACAGTAGCTGTGTATCCTAGGTTCCTAGCAGCATGGGGATATCAGATTTCACAGTCCAGGGCAGATTTCAGTCTGTGACTCATTATTCATGGCTGTGAAATTGGTAGGGCCCTAGTCAGATTCTCTGGAACCATTTTGCCCATAGTGGTCTTCACTGGATTGTAGTCTCCATTGGAATGTTCTGGAATGGTAGTTTCCATTGGCAATGCTACCAAGGGGAAGTGCAAGTCATTGTATTTGCTTTTTCTTTTCTTTCCAGAATTGTGGATTAAGGGAATGGGCAGTCCAAACTCTGGTTCTGGTGTAAAAGGCACAATGGAGAGGCTCTCTTGTTTTTTTTCAAGTCTTCAGTAGGTGCATGTGGTATAGCCTCAGTCTTACTTCTCTTCCCTAGATGGCAGCTTTCATCATCAACTGCCCTTGCCCCGTTTATAAATTTAAATGATCCTTGCCAGTTGGCCAGCAGTTTTGACTTCAAGGTTGGCAGCAACGACAAAACCTCGCCTGGGTTTAAATTTTCAGATTCAGACCCATTGTTGTCAACCTGTTCTTGGTTCTGAGATTATACCACATTCTCCCGCTACAAACTGCAGGGGCTCCAAGTTTTCTCTTTGACAGAATACATATTCTACCTGGTTGTTCCTGGACCTGGCTTCTCCCATGCCTGGTGGAGGAGATCTAGGATCCTGTGGGGCTGCCTCCCATACAGTAACTCCAGTGGTACTGATAGGAGGCTTGGGATCAACCAGGCTCATTGATGGGGATCTGAGATCTTGGCCCTCCAGCCAGTTCACTGATTGAGTTCCAGATTAACAGCGTGCAATACAATGTACATTCCAAAGTCCCTGCAAAAGAAAGGGTCTGCAGCCCTCCACTGATTCCTGTGAAGGGCTCAGGGCTTATGTCTCTACCCTCTTCTCCTCTCCAATGGAAGGATAAGAGGTCTGGGTCCCCTCCATGAAATGGGTGGTTGGTGTGGGAGCCTGGGCCCTTCCTGGACATATGGCCACATGCCTCACCCGGGATCCTCCAGATGTTAGAGCAAAGGGTTCTGCAATCTTAGACTGCCCCTGCTCTCAGGCCTGGGGCAGCTGCTGCTAGCAGAATCTCTCCTGCACTCTTCTTCAGCATCTCCCAGGTCAGTATCTCATTCTCTGCTGTCTCTCCCATTTCAGAGCTGGCTGGTTCAGTGAGATGGTGCATCAGTGCAAAGGTGTATCCACTGGCCAAACAGGGGGAGACTCCAGCTCAGTCACCTAAAAGGTGCAGCCTCTGCGGAGCCTCGGGCACCTGCTGACAGGATCAGATGGAGTGGAGCTGGTGCATCACTGTGGCCATGATGTCCTCCTATATCAAGAGAACAAGGATGCATCAGAGAGTTGGATGCCTCCAGGAATCAGGGAAGATTAATGGCAACTGTCACCCTAAGATGGACTCATCTTCCTCTCTAGTGACCTCCCATACCAGACCCTCACCACTCTATTGCAGGAGGAGCTCCTGCCTCCATTCCCTCTGTTTCCCTATGACATCTGTTCCTTATCAGCTTCTCATTGTCAGATTTCTCTGCCTCATTTTGGTGTCTGTATTCTTCCATTTCCATTGGATTGCATCTCTGGCTCCACAGAACAGCAGGGCTCTCTATGGTGGGTGAAGTATCCTTAATGTCTGGGGAGGCGGGTTGATCCTAAATGAAGTAGGGGGAGAAGGAGAGAGACAGACTCATCCTCCAACTGAGGCCAGCCTCAGAGAATTTGGAAAATTTCAACAGGGCTCCCATTAGCCAGTGGAATTAATAGGCATCAGGTTTAAAATAAACATAAGGAAGTACCTCTTCATACAATGTACAATCTACCTGTGGATCTAATTGCCAAAAGTATAACTGGTCTAAAAATAATTAGCCATTGATGGATCTTTCCTCCATGAACTTATCTATTAGCCAAGCTGGTCAAGGATGCAATCCCATGCTCTGGGTGTCCCTAAAACTCTGACTGCCAGAAGCTGGGACAATACAACAGGGAATGGATCATTCCTAAATTGCTTGGCTCTGTTCATTCCCTTTGGAAGCATCTGGTACTGGCTGCTGTCTGAAGACAGAATATTGGGCTAGACAGACCATTGGTCTAACCCAATATGTCCATTCTTATGCCCTTAAGTACAAGGAATACTACGTCTGATCATGCTCTCATAATAAAGTCCATCCTTGTTAAATACAGCCATCACTGAGCTCCAATTAATTCAAATTTAACCTGTCTATAAACACTGTTTACATCTTCCATTTATGATGGTATTTCAAATAAAGTTATAAAATAGAACTGCTTTTGTGCTATGTCATAAAATAGAAGCATTTATTACATTAAGCAGCAAGGAGCTGTATCTCATTTAAAACACATAACCACATAATTTCATAGATATGTATCTATACATAGATATATATCTATGAACAATGGGATTGTCCCAAAATTAAAAACCTTCTGGCGGGTGTATTTGTAAACACAATCAGACCATAATCCAATAAAGAGATTCTGCTTTGAATTAATGTGAATTGCTTCTCTCTTCTGCATTAACATGAATAACTTTTCATCTGAACTTCTGTGCTACTACTCTTTGTTTCACTAAAAAATAATTCTAGTGATCCCCACCCCCCCCCAAAAAAAACAAACTTGTGAACAGCAAAGATTACAGTTTGAAAAAGGAAAATAAAATGGAGTTAAAAATAAGGATAGCTAAAAAAAATTTTAAAAGTATAATTCTTTTATACCTGCAAATAGAAAAAAATGGTAGGTCTAATTTCTCAGACTTTCTGGCATGAAACATTTTGCACATTAAAAAAGAAATAGTTGTTTCAAAGGTTTTTATTATTCTGATCATGAGAATGAAAGCTAGATTGTTCAATGGAAAATGCCATATTTTTATATAAACATTTAAAAGTTTGTTTAATTTTGCTAATTTAAAACAAAACTTTCCACACAACAACCTTTTACTTACAATTTGTTAACCTACAGTGAAACCTGATTTTGGTAAGAAAGTATATCTTAAGATGCATGAAGACAAATGAAATACCTTGAGGTTAATCCTTAAACAAGCTGTTTAGTTTGTAATATTTGCGGATTTTTTTTTAAAGACATGCTTTTAATATAAACCACATAGTAATTCAAAGGTAAACAGAAGACTGAGATTGGTGAAATAGTTAAAAAGTTCCCCTGTCCACATACATTCACAAAATCTACTTTGTGTGTGTGCATGCAGAACTTTAGTGATATTGGACCAGTTTGGAAGTGGGGGTTCAAAACCAGAAAATGGGCATTCTGACATATTTTTCTCATGACTATCAAATTTTGAGATGGGGTGCTTGAAGTTAGCTATGTTCAGATTTCTTACTGGCTGAGCCAATCCCTTGTGGTGAAGAAGGTTAGCAGAAGCCATGTGACTCCTTTTGTCAGAGGGAGTCACTGTGTTTGTGTGCTCTCTCTAAGCCAGTCAGAAAAATGTGATTAGTGACAGTAGCTACAACAGGAAGGTGCCCTATGCTGTCCTCAGCTGCACAGGAGTGATGGAAGAATATTTATTTCCATTCCGTGTCATCCAGGATATAAAGGAGTGGTGACCCTCTTTGGCAGTCTTAAAAAGACACAACAGGAAGAGCACTCTTTCCTCCAAAGAAACCACATGGAGACAACAGGCCACACATTTTAACTTGGAAGAAAATTCCACAGGTAAAATTCTGAACACTGAAGTCAATGACAAAATTCCCATTGCTTTCAATAGGGACAAGTTTTTATCACAGTTAGGAGGGTTGGGCATTGCTGTGTGGGGAGGGAAAACTTTTGTGTGGTGAACAGGTTGTGTGGATTTTCACATCCTCTCTCCATGCCACATTGTGGGATCTTACTCATGTTGTCATTGTTGCATTACAGTAGCACCTAGGATCCCCAACTGGGGAGCAAGGTCCTATTGTGGTAGGTGCTGTACATACCAGCAAGGACACTCCTGGCCACCTGGAACTTACAGTCAAAGTGTTAGGCAGAACATGACAGGTAAACACTCCAGATTGTTGGGAGAGTTACAGGATGTGGCTATAAAATGAACGGAATTTAGCAGAAAAATGGAAGACTTGGATCCTCACTTGTATTCTTGATTATAAGCTCCTTATGTTCTCCGTCCTAACTTACTTAAATTATTGTAGCCCTTTATTTACACAGGTAATCCCTTTGCACTCTAAACCAATAGGATCACCCTGCACAAGGGTCACAAGTATGTAAATTGCTCACACACCTATGACACTACACACCAAATAAATGTAAATGTTATTTATAATAATAGTAGCCAGCAGTGTTTTGACATCCCCCTGTTCCTAGGGTTTCTCTTTTAAATTTACATGTACACTATAAGGTCTCTAATGCTGGGGATGCTTGCAAATTAAGGACTCTGATTTTTAACAGAGAATGTCTAAGCCAGTGCTTATCTTTCAGTCAAATCAAATAGGGCCAAGTTCCAAAATGACCCAACTGCTGGTTACTGTAAGTGCTAGATTGGAAAGCGGTGTAATTCACAGGCTGCAGTGAGATTGTACTCAGTGTGGTTTACATACTGAAGGAGAGATTTGTAAAAGCAGCCAAAAAGGGATCAGGAGTACATTACAGAACTATTATCAGTATAACTACGTCACAGAGAGGTGTGAACAATTAACATCCTTGAAAGGTGAATTTGTACTGACCTAGCCCCCTGTGCAGATAGCGCTATGTTGACAGGAAAGCTTGTCCGATCAACACAGCTACTACCTCTTGTGAAGATGAATTAGCCACGCTCATGGGAGAAGCTCCCCCGTCAGTGCAGTAGTGTTTTTGCTAGAGCACTATAGTAGTGCAGCTGAACCACTTTATGTGAAGTCAAGTCCAGAAAGTGTGAGGTTAAGGAAATGCCAGTACTGGCGTCCCCAGACTGTATTCCAAACTGCCCCTTACCAGTGTATTTAAACCCTTTGAACTAAGGAGACTATTCTCAAGGCCATGGGGGGCAGAGGGGAGCAGAGGAGGGGCAGTTATTTAGTACTCTGTGTGTCTGCTGAACAGAATTTGAAGTAAATAATCTAGAGGTAAAAAGCCTTCCCATGCTTCCCTTCATCAGTATCCGGAAAAGCACTTCCCAGATCTCTTTATAAGGCAAATCCTTCCTCCTTCCCTGCACATTCACTTCTCCCTTCACTCTCACCCTCCCTTCTCTCCTGCTGGCTTCAGACTGGAGACGGACTGTTTCTTTAAATTCTCCAGCTAGATTGGTTGCAGGCCTCTGGGAGTCTGTGGCCAAAACTAAAGCCAGGGACAATTCCTGAAGAAGTAAGCTCACAATGCCCTGTTTATTTATACAGCACAAATTATTGAAATCATTATGCCCCCGACTAGCAAGATCCATTTATAAACAGAATTTTAAGATGAGCAATATAGCAGGACTCTCCACTACATCATAACAAGCGCCAACCCCATCCCCACTATAAAGCTCTGGGCCCCATCTGACTTGCCACATGAAAGATACATTCCTTGCCTGTTAAATTAAAATCTAATCATAATATGCAGTAAACAAGGCACAAAGAACACTCTCAAAATTATGGGATGAAAACCAGCAACACGAAGGGCCAAACTCTCCCCTCAGATCTATCCTACAGATCTCTGACAAGGGCAATCAGTTAAATGTTTGAGTGCTTGACAACAACCACCCCACTAGGCTTTTGATCTGCTTGATATTCTTCTATCCTCCATAAATTATGGATCCTTAGATCTACATGGCCTCCATGTTTATGATGGCAGGTCTCCAGAAGTGAGAAGGCTGGGAAGAGCTGGGTATTTCTCGCAAAACACTCAAATTATTCTTATATTTCTCTCTACACAAAGCAGATCTGGAACCAATTAAATGGGCATCAGTCACAATTGACTTTGGAAGAAATAACGTTTGCTCTTGATCCTTGTCAGACATGCAGCCAATAGGGAGCTGGCTGATTTACATGAGCTTTCTTTAAAATGTATGAGTCTTACATATCTTTCAGTAAAATCCAAGATTTTAACAACACAATCTAGCACACTGGAATGCTGTATAGATTTCTGACCCTCATTGTATGGCTTTGACTCTTGAAATGATACTAATCCAGAAAAGTCAGAGGAGGGGAGTTGTCCCATTTATGAGAGGCATAATAATGTTCACACAGCCAAAGAAAATAAGCTTAAATTGTGAGGAGATATGAAATTTCATGGCAGGTGATGTCACATATTAGCTTTTCATTTGTTGTATGCCACGTAAAGTCAGCTTTAGTCACAAACCCTCCACACCCTCTGTGAAATGCTACTTTACACGTTAATCAAATACATTTTATTACTGGGATATATGTATTTTATAATCTTAGCAGTTTACTTAAAATAGCCGTGAGCATAACCAGCCATTGATAGGACTAGGATTTAAGGATTAATAACGCTCAGCATTTATACAGTGCTTTTACGTGTTTTCCCCTAAAGTTCTGAACAAATGTTAACTAATTGTTCCTGACAAAAACTAGATACTGGGAATCATTGGGAAAAATTCCACAACTTTTATTATGTAAAAGGTCTGAGTAGTGGTTCATAATGGTTCCTACTGGTCTTAAAATTAATTCAATCTACAAATCGTGATTTTGCTAGCTTTATAGGAGGTGATATGTTATAACAACTTAATAAAAAAAAAGATGTCCCAGAGATAGATGTTAAAAACAGGTTGCAAGGTTTCCAGGTGAGTGCTTAATTTTCTAGTCATACATTTATTGACTAAGCTGTTTGGTTTACACAGATGACTGTTTATTGCTCAGATAAGGCTAATCACGGATATATGATATATTGTTTGTGTATTGATTGGCTGGTAAAACAAATAGTTAGGAAACATCTCCCTGGTTGACCAGATGGTAGATACAGACAGGTTTATGTGTAGATCTACACCCAAGGATAGGTATGTGTTAGATAATGGTCATGGTTAGGGGAAGCATGCATCTATACATTTCCTTTCTTCTGGCATAAGTTCCACTGCCCTGATCACATGCAGAGGTCTGACCAAAATTTGTGTGTGAGTATGAATCTTCAGGTGAGTGAAATTTTGCCTAATGAGCTGGCATTAAAAGCCTCTTCCACCCAGCATATCTGAGTAGGAGAGATCCATTATGCAGTTGCTTGCATGGCTGAACTTGAAAGAAAGGAGAGAGGCTTGTTTGTCATCTCCACAGAGCACCAGCTACCTCTGGGCAGGGACAGTTGTGGAGAGAACACTCTACATCATTTACAGAGGCACAACAAGGGCAGCAGTTGAGCCAGATCCTCTATCTAATGTCCCTGGAAGCACTATTCTTTCTGCCAACATCATGTCACAGTATTCTTGCCAGCAAGTTAAGGAGGTATAGATTGCATAAATGGACTGTAAGGTAGATAGAAAGCTGGCTAGATTGTTGGCCGCAATGGGTAGTGATCGATGGCTTGATGTCTGGTTGGCAGCTGGTATCAAGCAGAGTGCCCCAAAGGTCGGTTCCAGGGCTGGTTTTGTTCAACATTTTTATGAATGACCTGGATAAGAGGATGGATTGCACCCTTAGCATATTCTCAGATGACACTAAATTAGGGGGAGAGGTAAATACATTGGAGAGTAGGGATAGGGTCTAGAGGGACCTAGACAAATTGGAGGATTGGGTCAAAAGAAATCTGATGAGGTTTAACAAGGACAAGGACAGAAGAATGCCAAGCATTGTTACAGGCTAGGGACCAATGAGCTAAGCAGCAGTTCAGCAGAAAAAGACCTGGGGATTACAGTGGCTGAGAAGCTGGATATAAGTCAACAGTGTGCCCTTGTAGCCAAGAGGGCTAATGGCATATTAGAGTGCATTAGGAGGATCACTGCCAGCAGATCTAGAGAAGGTATCATTCCCCTTTATTTAGCACTGGTGAGGCCACATATGGAGTATTGTATACAATTCTGGGCCTCCCACTATAGAAAGGAAGTGGACACATTGTGAGGGTCCAGCAGAGGGCAACAAAAATTATTAGAGGGCTGGAGCACATGACCTATGAGGAGAGGCTGAGGGATTTGGGCTTGTTTAGTCTGCAGAAGAGAAGAGTGAGGGGGGATTTGATAGCAGCCTTTAACTATCTGAGGGGAGGTTCCAAAGAGGATGGAGAAAGGCTGTTCTCAGCAGTGACAGATGGCAGAACAAGAAGTAATGGTCTCAAGTTGTAGTGGAGGAGGTCTAGATTGGATATTAGGAAAACCTATTTCACTAGGAGGGTACTGAAGCACTAGAATGGGTTACCTAGGGAGGTGGTGGAATCTCCATCCCTAGAGGTTTTTAAGTCCCAGCTTGACAAAGCCCTGGATGTAATGATTTATTTGTGGTTGGTCCTGCTTTGGGCAGGGGGTTGGACTCAATGACCTCCTGAGGTCTCTCAGCCCTATGATTCTATATCTCCCTCCACCACATTATGGCTGCTACCCAACCCTAGCACTCAAGTGTTTATTGTTCTGACCAATAGAGGTGAAGCCAAATTCTGCTCTCAGCTACACGCTCACAATACTGTATGGCTGCATAAATGAAACTGAGAGTAAGATGTAGACCATGGAGTTGCCAGGGAAAAACAAGTGCTACATGCAGGCAATTAGAAGCACTAAAGTAAACATTTAGTCACCATTGACTCATAAGCTGAAAAACACAGTAGTCAATTATAGCTTTCGGCAGCAATAATTAATATGGTGTTGATGAAAACTGTGTTTTTCACTCAACATACAAAGCTATTCCAGGTAATTAAATGTAACCTCATATATATGTAATTTGCCTTTAGACTGCACATGTTACAGTGTCTCAGCCTTGCATATAGTATTCTGGGGGAAAA
The DNA here is from genome assembly GCA_019425775.1 of Rafetus swinhoei. Classification (NCBI taxonomy): domain Eukaryota; kingdom Metazoa; phylum Chordata; order Testudines; family Trionychidae; genus Rafetus; species Rafetus swinhoei. The sequence goes on from CM033446.1 coordinate 110,225,252, forward strand.
CAGTATAGAAATATTAGCTGGAGTGTATTTGATTTCAAAGAATCACACTTCATTATTAGGCATTTGACAATACAAAGTTTTAAAAGGTAGCCATTTCACTCAGTCATCATTTTTGGTATATGAAGATGCACAGAGGGATTGATTTGATTGTCACATGCACACAGTAGGCATTATGCAGCTCTCTATTTTTTTTAAATCCTAGGTCTTTCTAGAGACATTGCATAGAGGCTAAGTAAAATACTTAAGAGAAAGAGTAGTGTTGTCACCTTTCTTAAAGGACTTCACAGTATCATGATGGTAGAGGATGTGATTTAGGTGAATATGGAAAGCAGATGTAATGTACAACCTACTGAGATCTGTAGGGGCCTGATTTTCAGAGTTGCTTATACCTTTCAAAGAGCATTGAAGTCAGGGGGAGCTATAAGAAGACCGCACCTTCAAAAATCATTTGCCCACTAATTAGTGGCTACAAAACTGAACTTTGTGGACTACTGATGGTTTGCAAAGTGCTTCCAGATGGTCTGCATAGTTGCTTCCGTCACAGTGAAATAGCATGAACAACTGAAACTGGAGGTGGTCCTACTATCCTTGAAAGTTACAATCTGCCCTCTGGCAGAACTTACTTGTAGACTTGAAGGAACTGTTTTGCACTCTGTGACTTGTAACGGTCCTGCACAAGTGATAAAACTGGTTGCCAGTTCAAGAACGAGTTAATTTTATAGGATCATTACCAAGACTGCCAAAATTATTCCAGACTAATAATGACTAGTAGACCCATGAAGTTTGAATTATCAATAGCCACCTGGCCAGCACACCTAAACACTCAGATATTTTTTATTCTGAACAGCAAATTATACCCTTATTAGGCTTTTAAAAAGTTAAGTAAAAGATCAAGCCACTCAGAATTTTAACAGTTACAAATAGCTATTTACTTTCAGAAACACTATACATCCTTTTAGTGGAAAACATGACCACTTATAGCCCTATTTATCATGAAGTGTTCTTGCTACTGAATAGCATCTCAGCCCTATATTTTCTAAATAAAACGGGCTATTATTATACAACAACACAACTATCTCCGAGCTGCTCTTTCATTAAACAAATGGAGATTTATCTGAGAACCACTTCAGATTATTCCACGAAAGGTGACTGATTTTTACCATTAAAAATTCTTTCAAATTAAATAGCACAAAGGCTCATAATATTCCCAAACAATCAAACACTCTGTCAGTACCTTGCCAAAACAACCTGCATAGACTAGCTTGGTCTGAACACTGAATGCAAGGTGGCGTTCTTTTCCAGAAGCATTAGTGTTGTCTTTGGGTAAAATTCAGGAAAGACTTATGGTCCATTCTGGTGGATTTTCGATCCATGAAATGTACTTAATGTAAAATTGTGAGGCTCTTTGATACCAAGGAAATTCCCTGGCGTGGGCATAAAAAAAAACACTTCTCTGAGCATGAACGACAAAGCTTTAACACTTATTCAATGGGGGCACAAGCCAAAATGAGTGTCAGTATCCTACTAAGCCTATTCATAAACTTTATGTCGGGGAAAATGGGAGCCTTTTCTAAACGTCGGGACTATGCAGTACTTTAAAGACTAACAAGATGGTTTATTAGGTGATGAGCTTTTGTGGGCCAGACCCACTTCCTCAGATATTGTTTCAGCTAGACCAGACTAACACGGCTGCATCTCTATCACTTTTCTAAACGTCGTTTGCACTGTCTCCATCCATTTTGGAGAATGACATTTCTTGTAACCTTCAAATTAAAACTTTTCTGTTGTAGTTCTTTCAGGACAGCAGGACACTGGAGATGGGAGAAAGCTACAAAATTCAGACCCAAACCTGGATGTTTAACTACCATCTCCTCAAAATCCAGACACGCTTGCAGCCAGGTTTTTAGTTTAACTCTTTACAGAGATGAAGCCACAACACTCAGATCTAGATCCCTTTTGAGCCCTTCAAGTTTTGATGGTCTTCAGATCTGGGCCCTCTCTCTTGCAGAATATGCAAGCTACAGTAACAATAATAAGTATCTTCTGTCAGGAAAAAAAAGAAAAGGTTAAGGTGAATCAGATTCACCACTGCGCGCTTCCAAGTGTTCATAAATTGTAAGTCAGGCCCTCAAAAATTTTGGAGATTTTTAAAAAGTAATAAATGTTGGGTTCTTTTAATCTGCTTCTGGTTTCCCAGATTCTTCTGTAATTTCTGGGGTTTTATGAAATTCACCAATACAAAAACTCACCCTCTCCAAAACAGAGAGATTTTCCACCACCAAAGTCACTGAGTTCTGTGCAGCTAAGGTTTGAATGAACTCATGCTTGTGTGGGTATGCAAGTTAGGCTAGAGAACACAAGGGGCCTTGCTCTTGCACAGAGATCAAGCACCATGTAGCACTGGATTCCAGACCACTGCCTGTGGGAGACAATGGAGTGGTGGGCAAGGAGAGGTGAAGAGGAATAGGGTTATAATCTGCCTCACCTCATAGAGAGCACATGCCACTTTCAGGGAGGCAGAGTACTATTACTTCTCCATGCTTCAGGAAGCATTGTGCCTGTCTGCATCACACAAAGCATTCAGAGGCACCTGCTTAGGTGATGTCCTTCCACACAGTCTACTAGCATTGAGACCAAGGTTCCCTCTAAGCTGCATGGAGCCCTGAGCCCCTGACTAAGCAAGGACCATCTTTTTTGTTCTGCACTTGTACAATGACCAGCAAAATGGGGTTTGCACCTCTCTGAAGCTCCTAGATGACATTGCAGTATGCATAATTAACTAACTACATAAAATTACTTTAAGCTGCAGTTTTCTTACACAACCAAGCCCACACGATTATTTTTGAAAGAGAAAAGTCTGGAAAAGATTAAGTGAGGAGGAGGGGGACCGGGCTATTAGAGAGCAGCTACCACTAGAACATTGTAAACAACATTTCCATTAGCAGGATGTCACTGAGGGATCTCTTTTTCATATGTTTCAGAGGGGTAGCTGTGTTACTCGCTATCTGTATGTATTTGCTGTTTTTGTCTTCAAAGTTGCTGTGCTCCACCTCCCCAAATTATTTTGTTTTCTGCATGTTAAAGCTAAAGCACTGTGAAGAATTTAAGGAACACATGGAAAATTCACCAAAATCACAAACTTCCCCTCTGTTAGAATTTAGCAGATATTTTACCATTCATTGACAAATACTCATAAATAGTATGACTGCTGGTGATTTAGCATAGCCATGTTTGGATATGGCAGATCTGCTGCAAATTGGTACAGAGCTTTGCTCTGATCTTTGACAAAGCACTTGCCAGTAGCGTTTACTGAAAAAAGGTTTTTTAGAAGGTTCTCTTTCGCTTCTCCTCTGTGGAACATTTTGATGGAAAAAATCCCAAATTCTTAATCTCAATTTTTGATGAAAAATGTTTATGTTAGGTAGAAAATAAATATTGAAGTATTTTGATAAACGTAGAAATATAATGATTTGGAAGTGTTGCAGCTTTGCAGTTCAGGTGCCTCAAGTTTTCATTCTCCTCTGCAGGCCTATCTCCTTCATCAGACATGGCTCCCCAATACACCATAATCAATTATCTTAGAGATGGAAGGGAATTCATTATGGTAGTCAGTGTTCCCTGAAAACTGGGTGCTTGTGGTATCCCTAGCCTGTTTGTTAGAAGCTGAGAATGGGCGACAGGCAGGGCCGGCCCTACCATGAGGCAAACTAAGGCGGCCACCTCAGGTGCCAGACTGGGGGGGAGGGGGTGCCACTAGGACCCAGAGTGTAGAAAATTGTGTCTGCTGCTGGTGCATATGTATTCTCTCTGCTCTAGATGCACAGAGATGGTAGAGTGCTGTGCTGGAGGAAGGAGGGCAGAATTGAGACTTTCAAAGTTTTGGCCCAAGCAAGGGGACACGGGGGAGTCATTTGAGCTCCCCGCCTCAGGTGCCAAAATGTTGTGGGCCGGCCCTGGTGACAGGGGATGGATCACTTGAAGATTACCTGTTCTGTTCATTCCCTCTGGGGCTCCTGGCATTGGCCACTGTCAAAAGACAGAATTCTGGGCTAGATGGACCTTTGGTCTGACCCAGTAGAGCCGTTCTAATGTTCCTCCCCTGCCTTTGGTTCAGTGGCTAATCTGCCCCGGTGAAGCTGCATGCATACAACTGCAGGCACTAACTTATGCACTCAGGTATATGATGAGTGATGGAGTGCAAGCACCAAGTTTCAATAACCACATCAGATATTTACAAACATTATTTAGGCACATGCAAATGTATTCACTGGAGTCTGAAAATGTACTGCTTTGTAATGTGCATTGCTCCTGTTTTCTGAGAGCTTTGAATGTTTTAGATTCTGCCCTCATTTACATTGGTACAAATCCAGAATGATTTCCCTTTAGTTAGTTAGGTTCTTGGGGCCCAGTTCACCATATTCCAGTACCTTTGGCCATCAATTAATCAAGGGCAAAGCAGGTAATCAAGGCTTTTTGTTCAGGCCAATCTCTTTTATTTGAATGTAAATATTAAAAGAGGGAGATGTGGTACAAGGGATTATGGAAGAAATGGGATGAAATTAAGAAATGTTGATAGATAAAATATTATGCAAATTTTCCAAATACATATTAGACTGTGCACAGCTCCCAGGCAAACTGGCAGAAACCCCCATCATTTAGGATATTGGAAATCAGACTGGGTAAAAAACTGAAATGTGTATTGTAGACAACAGCCTTGAATTAGCAGAGACAAGAATGGATTACCTCATTTCACATTCACAGGCCTGCCAATGGGGAAGGAAGGGGGCAGAGGGAGAAACTGCCCCAGGGCCCAGTGATTCAAAGGGGCCCAGGACTCCAAGCCATTTAAATCACTGCCAGAGCACTACACAATGTGCTCTGGGTGGTTCTTAGGGCTGCCTGAGGAGGCAGGAGCACCACAAGGCACACTCTAGGCAGTGCCAGGTGAGTGGGCACCACAGTCCAGCCACTGCTAAGGGCTAGCTGCCTTTCGGCCCCACACCTTCTACCTGAGGCCTTGCCCCTTCCTGGAACACTGACCCACCTCCCCACACCTTCCTTAGGGGTCCAGCGAGGCTATCAGCTCCCTTGTACATACCTGACCCCAGTGTAATCAGTGGGAATTTGACATTGCCTTCAGACAGACCAGGATTTCACCTTATGAATCTTTGCCAAATCAGTTTACAATCCTCTGAATATTTATTTTTCTGGTGTTCAAATTCAAGTTATATATAATTTAATACACCTGTATTGTTCCACTTATTGTGCCATTAATATAAATATTTACTGAGATTTAATAAGGAGGCTGAAGATACAGACCTTTTATTTTTATCTGTATATCTCTTACATGGTTATTAAATTTTCCCAAAAATAACATTTTAATAATCTTTAATTAACACACAATAACTATCCTATTAAATTCAATTCTTTAGTTTGGGAAAGTAATTATTCATTTGAGACACTTATTTTGAAGTGTTACCACAGATCTGCATCTCAGTAAGTTAGCCTGTAATATATTTCTTGTTAGAAATATTATAGTAAATTCATTTCAGGGTGAGAATCAGCCATTATCCTATCTTCAAAAGGGTGTGGAGAGAAGTTAGTATGTCTGAGAATAGGTAGGTGTGCTTCATTCCTGCTGTATCTGAGTCAATAAGCCCCTTGTTTATGTTTCCATTGCACATTGTTATGTGTATTTCATTTTAAATCATTTTTCCATATTCGGGTTTCAAAGGGAGCAACTTCCAGCCCTCTTTGGGCAGAACAGCCACCACATATGTGCACATATTAATGCATTTGTATGCCCAAGTGCTGTGACTGCATGTGTTTGCATGCAGAATCATAGACTTTGTCTACACTACAAGTTACTTTGGTATAACTTGCATCACTCAGGGTGTTCGTAATCTTACAGCATCTCTATCACAAGCGCTACAGCAAGCCGTTGGTACAGGTGTGCCGCTATAAGTGCTGTAGGGTAGATGTAGCCATAACAACTTGGCAGAGAAATGCTCACCCAGGGTTTTGAAATTCTGGTCTTCTCCCTCCTTCACCACAGCACTCCCTTGAGCCATTATTCGTTCATTTGCCTTTGGTAAAAAATTGTTCACCTAAGCAGAGCCCTCCTGTGATGTCAATGGAAGTCTGAACAGCTGAGGACAGAGAATGCTCAACCTCACAGAACAAAATAGAACAAAATATTGTTTTTCTAGTCCTATTTGCTTCTGTGTTGCATTACAGAAATGCTAGTATCGACTCTATAATGAAGGATGACTTGAGATTTTTCAATTAAAGAAGGAATAAATTCCAATTTCACATTTTAGTGACTGACATGTTCAGGGTCCCAATCCAACAGATTGGCAAGTCTTCACTACATGGTGGACTAATGCTACAGTGATCAATCCATTGGCAGTCAATTTATCATGTCTGCTTAAAATCTATCTCCACATGCTCTCCTGTCAACTCTGGTACTCCAACAGGATAAGAAGACTAGCTAAGAGAGTCTAAGAGAGAGTAGCCACCACTGACCTTGCCAAACAGAAGAAAACTGCAGTAAGTACGTAGACTTCAACTATGCTATTTGCATAGCTGAAGTTGCATTGGCTAAATCAAGGGGCAGTGTTATTGTAGACAAGGCCTGATGTGCACAAATATCTTTACACACATTAACAGTCCCACTGAACATCTTGGGTCTACACACATGTAAGAGTTGTGTGTTCATATTACTAGGTGCAGGAACTAAATAAGTAAAAAAAGATTTGTGACAGAGGCATATTGGGGCAAATAGTATCTACTTTACCAAACCCCACAGTTTTGTTTCAAATTTCAGTAACAGGGCAAAAAATGCACACACTTCCTTATATCGTATTTCGCCATGCGCATCATCCCTTAAATAGTTTGCTTTGAATTCTTTAAACATTGGTGATAGCATTCCATTTACTCAACAAAAAGGAAAAAGGCTTTCAGAAAATTAAAAAATGTGTCAGACCTACTTTTACTGCAATGCAAATAGAGTTTTTGAAAATCAGAGTTAAGAACACACTAATTGACATTTCATTCTACATTGCTTAGTGGTCAGAACGAATGGCTTACTATCTTCATGCAACATTTTTCACCTGATACGTCAGGTTTTTAAACAGTGTAAGCAGAAGAACAGTTTGTGTAAGTAAATGAACCGTGTCAGTGACTGTAATTCAGTCAGCACTGAAAACATGATCAAAATGTATTAAATTATTTGTGATAGTTTCCCTCTGCAAGAAGACAATTCTATTTCAACAACAAAATTAACTAGAATATGAAACTGAAATAATAATGAAAATGTCATGTCCCTTTAAATAGTATCTGAGTGCTAAGATTCTCTACATCTTAAGTACAATCTCATCTTGGAAGAACTAAGAAAAGTAATTTGTGTTTAAATCTACCTGTGTTTCAAAAGGATTGTTCTATAGGTAGATTAAACAAAAAAGCCCAGGCCAAAGAATCCATTTACATAACCATTTTCAAATGGGCAACACATTTTCACAACATGCAAGATAAGCTCCAGCATTATGTGATAGCTGAAAACTGTTGTATTGATTCCTAAAAATATTGACTTAGTTTTATCAAAATGTATTTATTCAACTCTGCTGCATCAATGATCTTCTGTATTTTATATGTAAATAATCTATTCTATTCCCTTGATCATGTTAATCTTACTAATGACAAATTACCATTCTTCACGTACAGTTCCTAGATTTACAAATTATCACTTTTGCTTTCAGGGGACTGAGAATCAGCCACGCTTGCTAATGCCTCCATGGATCGCCTGACACATAGCAGATTTTTATATTCCCTTTTAAAGCATTCAGCTCATGAGAAATAATTTATAAATCTGGCTATCGCTCGCACTTATCCTCTTACTGCTTGAGGGGGAAAAAGAACAAGATCAAATTGGGAGGATTATTAACAATTTAAGAACTTTATTTGCTTCAGTTAACCCTTTTCAGGGAGGACTAAAAAGTAAAACACACTATTTTTTTAAGGGGGAGAAGCAGCATGCTTATGTAAGTGCAGCAAGATCTTCTAACCCAAAGATTCTTATCTCCAAATACACTTTCGCTGGCTGATTTTTTTAAATTTCCATTCATCTATTCTGTGGCTATGAAATGTTCATTTAAACCTAAAAGCTTGCTCTGCATCCAAGATAATATAACATGACTTGCATTGTGGCATTAGATTTGTGGCCAAGCAAGTAAGTTGAAATTTCAGACTGAGGGCCTTCTTTCCCTTGCCCGATGCCTCTGTAAACTGAATGTAATGTGAGTGTAACATGCTACCCTAATACTCACTTCGTGCTCTCTTTGAACAGGTGTAAACTACCCAGGGTGCACGGCAATGAAACATCCCTCTTTTTTGTCCTGTTGTCCTGTAAAGTTACAGCACATAAATGCTGCAGCTCCCATTTTAGTTAGTAAGAGTCTTTACATTTATTTTTGTAGGAGTTAGATCAAGCCCATAGTAGTCAGTAACTTGTACACAGTCCTGCATTATGTATTGAGAGGTAAAAATAGAATACTACAGATTTAACCTCTCTAGTTCAGCACCCTCAGGACCTAACTGGTGCTGAACCAGAGAATTTGCCGAACCTCATGCGCTCAATGTTGTCTACCAGCATTACCAACATTTCCACTGCTTATTGGGCTCTTAAAAGACATTTAGGGGTAAAGTAGAGCTAAATAAGAGCACAGAACACTGAGAGTCAGGACTGGTAGCTATAAACAAACTTTATGGGACCATGGAAAACTTGGCCACACCCATGATAAACGGACATCAGCTAACTTAAATCATGCTGGACCACCAATATTGCTGGACCACAGAGTGATAGACTAGAGAGGTTCAACCTGTAGTAACACAGAGGACCAATGACATCTATTTTGCTTACATGTAATGTGCCAAAATCTCAGTTGCTCTACTCAGAAAAGTAAACGGGTTTGGGTAATTAAGTTGATTGTGGTCAGAGAATAGAGACGCTCTCCTTGGGTAACTGAACAGTGGTGTTCAACCACTATTGTAGCCTTGCAGAGAACCTATGGAAGAGAATTTCAGATGATGAATACATGTCATTGAAGATCCACCACTTTACTCTCAAAACCTCTTGCCATAACAGATCATAAGGAGATGTTGACCTATGACTTCTCCCTGTTATTGTTATAAGTATAATTACGCTGTAAGGATATATGGTTGACAGTTATGATTTGCTTATTAGTTTGTAAAGCAATTTTTAAACTAAGGGTTGAGGGAAAGCTGACAGGTGCGGAGGAGCACATGGATCGGACAGAGACATCTCTTAGGGGAGGGTCTATTAACAGAGATTCTCTATGTTCTAGTCAGGAGGAGAGGATGGAAATATGGGTCAGATCAGATGAGACACAATCAAATGAAAAGAGTCTAACACATCAGGAAATGGCAGACAGATAGTGACAAATTTTTAAAGTGCATATACACAAATGCTAGAAGTCTAAATAATAAGATGGGTGAACTAGAGTGCTTCGTTAGGATATTGATATAATAGGCATCACAGAAACTTGGTGGAATGAGCACAATAAATGGGACACAGTCATACCTAGATACAAAATATATTGGAAGGACAGAACAGGTCATGCTGATGGGGGAGTGGCACTATGCGTGAAAGTAGATGTAGAATCAAATGAAGTAAAAATCTTAAATGAGCCACAATGTTCCATACAATCTCTATGGACAGTAATTCCATGTTCCAATAATAAGAATATAGAAGTAGGGATATATTATTGACCACCTGATCAGGACAGCGATAGAAACTACAAGCCTTTCTAATCTTCACAGAAGATTAGCATTTATCAAAATAAAAAACTCAATAACAGTAAGGGATTTCAACTATCCCCATAATGACTGGGTACCTGTCATCTCAAGACGGGATGCAGAGATAAAATTTCTTGATACTTTACATGACTGCTTCTTGGAGCAGCTGGTTCTGGAACTCATAAGGGGAGAAGCAGTTTTTGATTTAGTCCCAAGTGGAGAACAGGATCAGGTCCAAGAGGTAAATATAACTGGACTGCTTGGAAATAGTGATCATAATGTAATAAAATTTAACATCCCTGTGGTGGGAAAAACCCCTCAGCAGCCCAACAGTGTGGCATTTAATTTTAGAAAGGGGAACTATGCAAAAATGAGGAGGTTAGTTAAACAGAAATTAAAAGATACAGTGACAAAAGTAAAATCTCTGCAAGCTGCATGGAATCTTTTCAAAGACACCATAATAGTGGCCCAACTTAAATTAATACTCCAAATTAAAAAAACACAGTAAGAGAACCAAAAAAGTGTCACCATGGCTTAACAACCAAGTAAAAGAAGCAGTGACAGATAAAAATATATCTTTTAAAAAATGGAAGTCAAATCCAAGTGCAGAAAATAGAAAGGAGAATAAACTTCTGTACCTAATGATTGGAAAATAGCTAATGTGATGCCAATATTTTAAAATGGCTCTAGAAGTGATCCTGGGAATTACAGACCAGTAAGTCTAATGTCAGTACTGGGCAAATTAGTTGAAACTACAGTAAAGAATAAAATTGTCAGACACATAGATGAACATAATTTGTTAGGGGGAAAGTCAACATGGTTTCTGTACAGGGAAATCATGCCTTACTAATCTGCTAGGGTATGTCTACACTGCCACCCTAGTTCGAACTAGGGTGGCTAATGTAGGCATTCGAACTTAAAAATGAAGCCCGGGATTTAAATATCCTGGGCTTCATTTGCATGTTCCTGGGCGCCGCCATTTTTAAATGCCCCCGTAGTTCGAACTACCTGGCCGCAGCTACACGCGGCACGGACTAGGTAGTTAGAATTAAAGCTCCTAATTCGAACTACCGTTATTCCTCCTGCAAGGAGGTTTATTCTTAATATCTTATTGCCTCTATATAAAACCATGGTACACCCACATCTTGAATACTGCGTACAGATGTGGTCACCTCATCTCAAAAAAGAAATATTGGCATTGGAAAAGGTTCAGAAAAGGACAACAGATTAGGGGTTTGGAACAGGTCCCATATGAAGAGAGATTAAAAAGACTTTTTCAGCTTAGAAAAGGGGACACTAAGGGGGGATATGACAGAGGTCTATAAAATCATGACTGGTATGGAAAAAGTGAATAAGGAAATGTTATTTATTCCCATGACATAAGAACTAGAGGTCACCAAATGAAATTAATAGGCAGCAGGTTTAAAACAAACAAAAGGAAGTTTTTCTTCACTCAGGGTACATCTAGACTACATGCCTCTGCCGACAGAGGCATGTAAAATAGGCTACCCGACATAGTCAGTGAAGCGGGGATTTAAATATACCCGGCTTCATTAAAATAAAAATGGCCACCGTGCTGTGCCGGCTCAGCTGATCGTCGGCACAGCATGCAGGTTAAGATGTGGATCGGTCGACAAAGGAAGCCTTTGTCGACCACTCCTGTAAACCTTGTTTCACGAGGCATAAGGGAGCGGTTAACAAAGGCTTCCCTTGTCGACCGATCCGTGTCTTGACTCACGCGCTGTGCCAACGATCAGCTGAGCCGGCACAGTGCGGCGGTCATTTTTATTTTAATGAAGCCGGGGATATTTAAATCCCTGCTTCACTGACTATGTCGGGTAGCCTATTTTACATGCCTCTGTCAGCAGAGGCATGTAGTCTAGACATACCCTCAGTGCACAGTCAACCTGTGGAACTTCTTGCCAAGGAGGTTGTGAAGACTAGGACTTTAACAGGGTTCAAAAAAGAGCTAGATAGATTCATGCAGGTTAGGTCCATCAATGGCTATTAGCCAGGATGGGTAGGAATGGTGTCCCTAGCCTCTCTTTGTCTTGAAATGGATGACAGGAGAGGGATCATGTGATGATTACCTGTTGTGTTCCCTCCCTCTTGGGCATCTGGTGTTGGCCACTGTCCACAGACAGGATACTAGGCTAGATGGACCTTTGGTCTGACCCAGTATGGCCATTCTTATATTCTTATGTTCTTATGAAATATGCATGAGGGCAAGTCGATGAACATAATAAACATAAGTAATTGGGATTATTAAGATCACTAAAATTAACACATTGCAGTCAGACCAGAATGTGTGTATAACTGGATTTTCCCCACCATAAAGTCATTTTTCTCGACAAAACAACTTGGCTGAAAGTAATGATTTACTCTAATAGGAACTATAAACATGAGAGTGCAGTGCATTAATACAGCTCTAAACTCTCATTCCTCTTCACTAAGTCCAAGTTCACTTTAAGCAGTTTCCAAGTGTCAATGTATATTAAGATCTTTTTGAAGCACAATTTATTGCCTGCTAGACTTAAAGCCATTTCCATTTGTCATATCAATATGTATTTTGGGAATTTCCAAAAAATATAACTTGTAATCGTTGGTCATGTAACTTCCTTAGTGCAACAGCCATTGATATACTACACCAGTGATGGGCAACTTAGGCTGGTAAGTGAGCTGCATGAGTGGCCCTTCTTCATCTCAATGAGCCGCAAATTTGTCGTAACCAAGATGGTCTCCAAGGAGATGGTCGTTTTGCTAACTGCACTTTTGTACCTGGAATATATGTGGGGAGGGGAGGATGTTCACTGAACCATAGCAGTGTTTTCCTTGGATGCAGAGGGAGTGAAGGGCTCTCACAGTCAGTGTTGTCCACACTCATCATGCACCTCACTTCCTATGCCCTTGTGTTATATGTATGTCACTTAAGTAATACCAGCAGGAAAAAATTATGTGGAATCTGGCAACCCTGCACTGGGCAATAGTAAACAAAATGTCTCTCAGACAAAACAGAGAACCCTGATGGGCCTCATGCACCAGTGCACCAGACCTTTGGTGGCTTTGCAATCTATCACGCACATGTAGCTGTTTTTCATTCACTATGTAAGAATCTAATTCTGATCTTCATTCTTTATACAGTGAGTATGATTTGTATTAGGGATGAGCAAAAATGCTGATATTCTGATCTGGCTGATATTTGGATTTGGGGCTATGACAGTGCAGAAGACGGTGACACCCTTAAATCTTGTCGTCCAGCTAAAAATATCAAACACGGTAACACCCCCAAAACACCCTCTCTCACAGGACCTCTTAAATTTGTTCCTGAGCGTGGAAGAACAGTGGCCTTATTTTCAGTGAGAAACTGATTGCCATCCTTTCCTATCCTGAACTCTTTAGAGGGGCCAGCTAGATAAGCCAAGCATCTTGAGGGGCATAAGCCACCTACCTGGGTCACATGTAATAACATCAAGACAGAAATCCTAGAAGTTTTTTAATCCCAACTTGACATCCCTGGCTGGGATGATTTAGTTGAGATTGGTCCTGCTCTGGGCAAGGGGTCAGACTCAATGACCTTCTGAGGTCTCTCCCAACCCTATAATTCTATGCATCTATGAAATGGTTTGCTTACTATCTCCTATCACAGACAGAGGCCTAAAACATCAAATCTTGCCTTACCTGGAGCTACATCCTAATTGGGTACTTAGTAAACTACATATATGAATTACTTCTATCTGGTTATATTAATTAGTGGTAATTACAAGATACTAGAAGTCTCACCACTACAGTGTAATTACATTTTAACCATAGCCACTATGTTAAAAAGTGCAACTCACTTCCACAAAGCCCTTGGGAATCCAAGCATGTATTCACTTTACTGCAAATCTTCTCTTCCTATTCTTCTTGCGGCCCCTGCAATACCCCACACCTGGAAGAAGCTGCTGACTCAACTCCCAGCAGACATCAGAGCAGTTTTCAAACAATGTTATTTAACTAGTTTAAATGAAATGATTCTGTTGTGCTGTCTGCTCTTTACACAACAAATGTAATAGTAAGAACCATACAGGCATAGTGGGGTCAAAATAACCATGTTTACTACATTTACACCATATGTAAGACTTAGTAATATATGACATCCTATCCCAAATCTTTCCAATGCCTGTCAGGCAAAATAAAGGATACTACCCCGATTAGCAAAAAGCCTTGAGGGTGGCAGGAGCAGCAGCCCTGGATCAATGAGGCTATCCCCTTCCCCTGCAGAAATGAACATCCAGATGTGGAAGTATAAGCAAGAGTTCATGTGATAAAAGATCCCAGGTTGTCATGACGCCAAATTGGAATTTCATTACTTCATCACAAACTTGCAGCAGCTAGACAGCTTATTTGAGTACATTTTGAACCCCCTGCTTCCCATGAGGGAGACAGGTGGAAGCAAATTATGTTAGAAAGGGAGCACTATGGAAGTGGAGCAGCCTTCTTCATAGCTGGTCTAGGGGGCTGTTGTAACTGAGTCAGAATGTAACTCTCCCCATTGGCAAAGGACAGTGTTGTCAAACTCAAGAGTAAATACAAGCCAAACCAAAATAAACCCAAGAGATCTACTTCTAGCCTAAAATGCATATCAAGTCCATCCAGTTCTGGGAGCATCATGTCCAGGAGAGAGTAAAAGAGTCCCTCAAAGTGGCCTTACTGCCTTCTCTGTTTGCCATGCAGAAATCAGACTCAGCCACCTTTCCAGCATTGCTTCTTGCATCTGAGACCCATTCCAGAAATCTGTTCTTGTCTGATCTTACGAGTCTGGGTAACTCAATCTACTTTAAGCCTTGGGGTACACATTTCTTTTTCCTAATTGCCTATTCCCTTTCTCATTTCAGAGTAGACAACTCTCCATTCTCTGACGTTGTCGGTACCAATTGGTCACTCATATTACCGCTGCAATGCTCTGTCTAAAGATCTATATAAAGACATTCTCATGTCAGTGAGACACAAAAGCCTTTAGCTCATGTTTAAAATACTACAGCTATAACAGAGCAATTAGAGAAGAGAAACAAGAATTAACTAATCTTAGGTGAACCTAGAGCAGCTTCACCTAAGATGCTATCTTCTAACTAGTGGGGGGAAAGGCTGAGTCACTGTGGTTTTAAAAAAAAGGACAACTGCAAAGGTTCCTGGGAGCCTGTAGGACTATATAAAACTGGTGATTGTAAATGGAGAGCAACTGAATGAAGGAGCTTTTTAAGGCAGGCTGTAACTGTTGTAATACTAAAGTCTGTAATAGTATACCCAGCACAGAGAAAAAGCCATCTGAGAGCTGAAGAAAGACTGTGATCGATCCTTTTGCTAAGGGATAGTTCTATAAAGGGGACTTAGGCTCAGGACTGCAACATCCAACATTTTTACTGCCTAGTAGGCTCAACAGCCTTAAGTTAGGTGCCCTGTATAAGGCATGGGGGGACAGCTAGGGGGCTCAGAAGAGGGTTCACAGAAGCCAAGCAGCTTATCAGGGAGCCACAGAAAATGCTGAGGAGAGGGGTGTGTTCTTAATCACACCCTTCAAAGAGACTTTAGTAACTAAGTCCAAGTTGCAGGGAGGCACCTATCTCTGTTTGGGAATCACAGTTATAAACCCTCTCCTAAACCCATACATACTGTTGCTGGAGCTGTTGCCTCTCCTTTAGCCCAATGACTGGTGTACTCACCTAGACTGTGAGAGACATAAGTTCATTACCCCCCTTCCTTCCCAGCTGATGTGGAACAGTGATTTGAACCCACATCTCTTACTTCTATGGAAGGTGCACTAATGGCTGGGCTGTGGGATGTGCCAGGGGAACACATGCTCTCTTCTGTTGAAGCTGTTCCTGTGTAAATACTTAGTTACTGGGCCAGCTGAGTTGTGTCAATGTCTTTACAGCCCAGCGGTTAAGGCATTAACCTGGGGTATAAGAAAACCAAGTTCATGTCTCTGTCCTTAAACAGTAGTGTAGACATAACCCTGAGAAGGCAATTTTAACTCTCTTATTGTGCCTGCAAATCTAGCTTACAAGCTAACTTTGAAGGGAACAAATCAGGGGAAGAGTCTTGAATGATTTGGGGGCTTATCAGTGGGGAAAGATAGGATTTGAATGACACCAATGTTCATAATTACTCATGTTTATACCATAACTTGGTCCATCAAATTTAGAAATAAACACAACTGTTAACTTACGTGTGTGTTGTCCACTACCAAACTTGCTGTGCTTAATTTGTGATTGCATCCTAGCTCTGATGACATAACTCCTTGGAGTGCAAAGTGACTCACTTGCCAACATACAGCTGATATCACCATCATCTACACAGACTCCTTGAGTTTTACTACTGGGAAATACTTAAATCCAAGAGGAAAAAAATACTTCAGGGAGGAAGCCACCCCATCACTCTGAATGTTTTTCCCCAAATGATTGAGTAAATTAAGTTAATGTGTAAAATAATAATAACAACAACAGTTAATAATTTATGTTAATTTAATAAGTTCCTGCCAAAATGCCAGGGGTACACTACAACAGTATAAAAAGTAATATTCTATAAGAAAAACATAATGAAATACCACCTGCTTTAAATACAAACACATAGAAATGAATGGAGTAGAAGGAAAGATAATAAAAATAGATGGTCAGCTCTGGTCAATACACAAATATACCTGAATAGAAAATAGTGCATGTGCACATATGTGGGTTTGGGTGTTTAAAGTGAGAAAGAAAGGGTGAAATTAGAGGGATTTTAGGCTAGAGAGAATCTCTTACTGTATTGCTCACCCTGTCAACACCTAAACTATGAGCACTGTTTGAGCACAAATATTCCTCAGTACAAGGCTAAAGGAGAAGCTCTCAAGTTTAGCCAAGACCAGCACCATTACAGACTTTAACAACCAATAATGAAGTTGATCCATCACTTCATAAGATACCAGCAAGAACACAGGGTGGGTGTAAAATGATCATCATATCTGAAAACAGGGAGCAATCAGGCCTCTACAATCAGGGCATGTAAAGAGCTTTTCTGTCCCCAGGAATGTGCTGCTATGAAGGTCATAACTGGAGAAGGTCAGATTCAGGTGACACAAACTGCACAACTCAAAAAACGTGAGTACCAGCTTCTGTATTTAATGTTCCATGTAAAGGGGATGATTAAAAAAAAAAGAATATCAGGATCTCTATGTTGTTTGTTCTGATCGTATCTTGTAGATAATAATATGTAGCTCTAAAATAGTGTGGTTCATCAGCAGATTTTTAAGCATTTCACAGTCTTTAATGTATTTATGCTCACAACATCCATGTGAAGTAGGGAAGTGTTATTATTCCCATTTGACAGATGGGAACTGAGGCCCAAAGAAGCTAAGTGGCTTGTCCTCAGTTATCTTGTGCCAGAACAGGGAATTAAGCCCAGGTATCCCAAGTCTTAGGTTAATATTCTAGGCACTGGGCAATCCTGTCTAGCCGATACAGTATTTGAAATCTGGAATGCTGGCCTATCATATCAGCAAACATTGTTAATATCCAGTGATGTAAGAGTGTATGCAATAGAGTAGCCAGAGAGCAAGACTTAAGCATAACAAGATTGTGATTTAAAAAAAAAAAAAAAAAATTGACACCAAAACTGGGCACAGCAGTTCAGTAAGCAAAACGAGTCAGCAGCCCCAGCATGTTATCAGAGCAAGGAAATCTGCAACAAAGAATAAAATGGTGTCCCTGCATAGTAAGGATGACAAGGTCTGAAAGTCCCGGTGCTCACAAAGACCACAACAGTAATCGGGGCAAGCACGTCCAATCAGCAGCAGCTTACTTGCAGAGTTCAACAGGAAACCCTTACATTTATCAACTTGCCTCCCTCATCAGTAAATGTCAGTGCACCCAGAGAAGCTCACACAGTATTAATTTATCAGGAAATCAAAAGCAGAATAGAAAATACAACTTCTATTTTCTTTTGAGTCCTTTGTTTCCTTCACTTTTTTTTTCACTCTCAGTGATAAAATACAAAAGTCTATTGCTTGAAATACTATAAGGAAGATAAAAAGATATATTCACCAGGGAAACTCATATTTGGAAAGAGCGGTTAGGCCTAGATTCTGAAATCAATCCAGACAGGCAGACTTTTGCACCCACATAGTGCTGTACTAACTTCAGTGGGGCCACTACCCCAACACTGGTATCTGCCCATGAACATCTGCTTGCAGGATCAAGGCATTGGTATTCTTATCTGAACATGGACTGTGTAATGCTTTTTATCTTGTCCAAAGCATTTGGGACTGATTCTGCCTTCCTTGCTTACACTGACCAGTACTTTCATAAGTAGATAGAAACTCAATAGGATTATTCATATGAATAAGTGCTACTCAGCATGAGTATTTATGTCAGAAACAGGCCTTAGATTTGGGAATATGAACCCCATAGCCTTTATGTTTCCATTACCTGGTTTTTATGTATCAATTTATTAAATTGTATTTTTGTAAACATGAGCCTATATGAACAAATTAGTATAGTTCCACTGACGTCAGATCTTTCAGGGTCTGGCCCTATTTGTTAAATATGTGCAAATATAATGATCAATTGATTTGGTTTTGCACTCTAAACAAAAGAGATTAATTAAGTGTAATAAAGAAAAATAATAATGTCTTATATTTCTATGGTTATTTGCATCAAAAGATCTTAAAACAGGTTAATTAAATATTAATTAATTATGCTTCTCAAGATCCTTATGAGGTGGGTATTAAAAGCAACACTTAATCCACAAATGAAATTCAATATGGATTGGTATTCAGAAGGTGATTAGTGCATTAAAATACTGCAAAAGAATTTAGAGTGGTGCAAAGAGCACGTATCTAAATGAATCTACAGGAGGTGGCATGCAGTGTAAGTACCGTGTGGAAATCAAATACTGTAATGAGGTCTTTAATGAACACAAGTGGTCAGAATGTTGGCTTTGCATCCCATGCGAAAAGCAGCTGCATGGAGCCAATGTCCCTAACACTAGACTGGTTTAGTGATAATGCAAAGAGAAAGGTGTGCCCGGCAAAATCACCGCCCCCTACCTCTGGCTGTAGCACATCTAGATATAAGTGGAAGTCTCATCTTCAAGACTGATCTGATCCTGCTTGTGAGACATGCTGGAATCATTGATAAGCACAAGTTGTTATGACAGTCAGAAAGAAGAGTGAAAGGAAAAAAGAGAAGCCCCATTTGAGGGCTAACTATTCTTCATGAACCAGACATCAAAAGTGTTCTTGATGCTGGTTATTAATGGAATGATGTTCCATTATATCATGGGAAATGGAGATACATTTATGCTATTCTTGTGTTTTAAGTGTTCTAAAATAGGATAGTGGTCTTTTTTATTTGGTGTTTTAGGTTTTTATATTTTTAAAAATCAAAAGTATTTACATTAAAGTACATAACTAACTCAGGACACCATTTCCCATTATTTAAATACCATGACTAATTTTCATCACCGGGAAGAAAATCACCAAGAAAACAATTCACTGCACTCTAGAAAACTAATGCAAACTCTGATTCAACATGTGAAATATGACATGCGAACACTTGTTCTGCTTGAGCATACTGTACTTCAAGTCAGACCTATGCAGGAAACAAAGATCAGAGCACCATTCTGCATGCTTTTTACCTATGGGTCTTGCAAAAAAGAAGAACCGATTGTCAAGAGTGAATCATCAAAGAGCAGATATAAATCAAACTGCTGTGCTCAAATCATGCCTAAATAGTTTGCCACTGATGGTAACATCAGAAAGATAAAGAAAGAACAGTTAGCTTTATTCAATCCAATTAAAAATGTTGTGGTGATAGGACAGTAACTCTACAGAAAACAAAAGGTCCTGGTGATAAAGTTGTGCTCCTTAATAAAGACCATTGAGTCAATTAATGTTTACTTAAATACTTGTCATTTGAAGAAGGAGCTAAGAAAGTGATCAACATAACCAAAAGCTTGTGACACCAATTTGCATCCAGTTCTAAGTGCATGTTTTATTTATTTTCAATCAGGACCAATCAGGAAAGAAAATAATCAATGAAGTCACAGTCATGAGTGGTATTCGGCCATCTGGGGGCCCCAGTATCTCTCAGCCTGCATCGGAGGCAAGGGAAAAAAAATTTCAAGAGCACAGAGGAGCTCCATATGGTTGAGATCAAAGGTGTTGCTGGGTGCATGGTTCTGCTTTATTGCCAGGCACTGCTGTTAATTAGAAAACAAGATCAGAGGCAGTATTAAAATCCAATTAAATTGATATGAACAGATTGCCAAGTGATGTTCACTAATGTATAATTGAGCACCATGCAAATTTCGGTGGCTGCCTTTTGTTTTTTCCCCTCTCACTCTGGAATGAATGATGAAGCTATGAAGTTTTTCCTCGTTGTAAAAGATAAACAAGTTAATGCACTGATCTAGGGGGTATTGCTTCAGTGATTGATGAAAATGAGAGTGGAATATTAAAGTGTGACTTTTGGGGGCTTCTTTTATAATTTTATTTTCGTCGTCAGTCTTTTCTTTTTTTTATCATTATTGTTGTTGTGTCCAAGAACATGTGCAGATTCCACAGCATTCCATCATTTCTGATACAGCGAAAGTTCTTTTATAGATAGAGATTTGATTTAAACAATTACAAAACCATGAATATTTCAACTGACAGGCCTGCTATTGCTGGAAATTAACTTTTTCCAAGAACTATATGGACTGTATACCGCATATCTTTGTTTAAAAGCCTCAGCTTCTATTAAATTTAATTACTTCCCTATGCAGCTTTATATTGAGGGTGACTTCAAAACGAGGGTAGCAGCTATTAAATTTAATTACATTCCCCTGCGGCTAGCATAGTAAAGGTGCCTGGTTAAGGTGCAGCTACTAAATGAGGGTAGCTTCTAAATAAAGATATACAATATTTATACTGTATATATTTCTCCTACTCTCTATTTAATATATGTGTAGTGTGTCTATGTTTCTGTGAAATTTTCAGTACAGGTGCATAGTTAAAATTATTAAATGCTAAATGAAGGGAGCTTCTGGACACAGATATACTCTATTTAAACTGTATGTATCTAGTTGCCTATTTCTACCTCAACAGATAACCCTAAAGGTTTTAAATCCTAAAGATTTTGTGTCATAATGCACCTATTGTTCAGAAATCATAGTATCTTTTTTGAAAGGACTAATCTTTTAGACTCTAAAGTTCATCAAAATCTTACAGAAAGTCTAAAATTACTTTGGAAAATGCATCTCTATACATAACCTCTAATCACAGGTAACTGCAATCCCACAAATAAGTGGAAACTCACACCTTTATTGTATCCAAATAATTAATATTGCGGTATTTTGGCTAATCAATTATTTGCTAACTGAAGGTACATTGAGCTGGTTTTCACATGTGACTAGGTAAAAAGTTCATAAAATACCATGTCTGATGTACTGTTTAGGGGGTTCTTATGGAATTTTAGGAAACAGTTTAAATTCTCTTAAAAGGAGAGCATGTGTCCAACCAAATGTCACTCTTACATCTGAACACTTAAACTGAAATGTAATCTATTGTTAAATGTACGCTTGTTTGGGGATGTGAAATTGTTTTGTTTATCTATACTCATCAGTGCAGTGAGAACAACACAAGGAATGTTACAGCTGTAGGCAGAAGAAAACATAGGTATTTATGAAACAGTTAGATTTTACATTCTCTGCTGTGAGGTTTCCATTTTAGATGAACACCACAGCATGTTAAACAGACTCAAAATGCTGTCAATTCAATCCCATACCAATAGGTCACTTACGATTTTGTATCATATATCCACATAAGCAACACAATAGATTAGTGGTGGTTTTGTGTAGCATCTTTCATAATAAAGGTAATTTAAAGCCCTTTACTAAGTAGTACTAAATAATAAAACACCGGAAATTCTGGTACAGAGTAGGGAAATGGAAAAGCCATTAACAACAGCTACAATACAGCCTTATATACTAACCCTTATATACTAAGGGCCCTATCCTGCAGCCATTCAGATCACTGGCACCCATGTCATTCATGATAATGCTAGCAGGATGATAGCAGTTTTTCAAAAAACAGCCTTCTGGGAGTTGGACACTATTTGGTTTTAATGTACAAATGGCTTTTTATATGCAAATGAGGGGTGAGCCTCACACGAATAAAAAATATGTTTACTCAAAATTGTGAGTCCAGATAAAGAAATGAAAGCTGGTGGAAATGTGTTGCTTAAAACATTTTAAAATAAAAATGTTGCCTCTTTAAAAATATATGGGGGGGGGGATAATTTTCCTTTTTTTCAAAATGTGCTGATTTTTCAACTGCAACAAAAATTAAATTTTAAAAAATGTTTGTTTTATTTTGTTTTGCTTTCAGTTTCCAGGGCTGTTTCTCTCTCTCTCCTCACTTTTCCAGGGGGAGAATGAAAAAGGGAGGAGGAAGGAATTGAGGGAGGAGAGAAAAAAAGAAAATAAAGAAGAAGAAGAAACTATAAAAGGTAAAGAAGTGTGAAATAACTATTTAAAACTATTTTTTCATCAACAAATTTGATCTAAAATATACTTGTTTTACAGAAGAGGAAAATTAAGCTACAGGACTTTTTAGTTGATATCTAATCAATAATTTTTTCAAGTACCTATAAATGATTGCATAAATCTAAGTCCTGATTCAAAATACATTACTATCTGTCCCAACAAGGCACAATAACATACAAATATGACAATTGGCAACTCAAGAAAAGTACAGCGCTTTCTGAAGATGCCTTTCATCTGTTCTAAGTCTTTGGGGAAAACACTGGTTATCATATGTTTGTACAGCTTCTCACACAATGGGACCCAGATCCTGTACAGGGGCATGTAGGTGCTACTGTAATAAAAACAAATAATAAGAATAGTCACATCATGGAAAATAAAGCAAAAATATGCTAGTCAGCATTGTTCTGAACATATTAATCCACAGCTATCCAACAGTGACATGTGAGATACCACTATACACACCTATAACACCAAAAGAAGATGGCTGTTACAAATGTGACTGGATTCTGCAGTATCTCAGATACCACACACTACATGTTAAAATATATGCAAATGTTGACTTTTTGATAGTGACCACTGAATTTGATTAGCACTATAAAACTGGGAATAGAGAGCTGATTTCATGCACAAGCTGAGGGTGGGATAAAAGCAATATTCATAAGCAAAGCAGCATGATAGTTTTTCTAATTCTCTTGCCTCTAGGAAAAGCAAGTAGATATCCTATTGAATGAAGGCATGACTCACAGTCCACTGAAATTAATGGGAATCTTTCCATTGATTTCAATGGACTTTGGATCGGTCTCTAAATGTTCGTTTCCTAACAGCAGTTTCTACAGCCAGCATGACTCATTTTACTTTTGCATGAAAGTACCTGTCTAGACTTGATTTCACTTTTCTGTTCACAAAGTCAGCATCAGCCACTAGCTCCTTGGCAACATTTAGCACTACTGTACCTTCTCCCATATCTACAGGCAAACATACAGACTACCTTTAAAAGGAAATGAAGTTCATTTCTTCATAGCTAGTCAACATTATAATTGGTGTAGCTATGTATCAGCTCTTTCTCACTTCCTTAGCACAGCCCTTCCCTTTGAATTCTAAGCTTCATTATCTCCCCAATTTTACATATTCAATGACATGGATAATTTAATATTGCACTGTCAGGGACTCTGTAAAGTTTGCTTTTGAGAAAAGAAGGCTAACTGTGGATATTCAGAGCCTAGGCAGCTATCAGCAGAGTTCAAAATTGGTTGTGGTTGTGCAGCCGGAGGCACTCTGGTAACTAATAGCAATTTTTAAATCATTAGTTTTTGACTGTTAGGCCAGTAGAAAGTGTAACCATGATCATGGCCCAAAATCTAAGAGAGAGGCCCCCAGGCCCAGCTTTTTTGTTAGGATTACAGTTTTACTTACCTAAGCCAGTGTTATGTTATTACAATTTCTAAGCTGTGGTAAGCCTGATACAGCTCGGATAGTAACAAAAAATTGACCTAAGCTTAGCATGGCATCAATCACAAAGGTTGCCTGGAAGGACTTGAATTATAAAATCATATTATAAGGGCAAGCCACCCATGCTCACCATGGTCAGTACTTTATGATCCAAAGGCTTTGGTCCAATTTTAACCCACAACATTAGTTTGGAAATTGAAATACAGTATGAGTATGACATGGCTTTCTCTTCTGAGGCCAAATTGCTCAGTTAAATACCTGACAGGTTGTGTGTCTTTCTATAAGGATGTTGTAAAATGTTCAGCTACAAGATAAATGTTTTAAAAAACTAGTTCCAAAGAGCTGGCCTTATATGCTATGGGAATAATTTCACATCTTGAACTGAAAGTTTCAACATGTGTAGAAAGATCTTAGCAGGCAGATTTGCTTTGGGGGAAATTTGATGAATATTGTGCTGCAGAAATAAACATCAAATGGAAATTTCCTTAGTCTTCTGTTTTAAGAACACTTTGAACAAACTTCTTCAAACACTGTATTGGCTATCGGTAAATGGAGTGCCATATTTATCTGGCAACTTCTATGACATACAGATCCTTGCATCCGAATAATCTAGAACAACAGACATATTTGCATTTGTTTGGCTGGTAGTCAGCAAAATGCCAGGATATTGAAGGGTTGATTTTAGTAGGCCTGAAAAAAAGTATTGTGTTATAGGAACCAGATTACAACCCTCACTCATATTGAAATAAATTAGGGTATAAGCAGAATAAAGGTACTACTCATCATGAGAAATGCTATAAAAATCTGGCCCAAGGAACAAACTCCGGAACAAAGTGTGAGTTTATGCATAGCATGAGTTTACATATAAAATATAGGTTAAAGTGTGCATGTGACTGTGTCTTTGTGTATGTTCACTGTGTGTGTATGTACGCCCACTTCTATGTGTGCAGCAGATCTCAAAGTTACTAATGGAGGTTGTTTGTAATACTGAAATGTTCATAATTCTGAACAAAATATTATGGTTGCTCTTTCAAAAGTTTACACCTGAACATTGATTTAATACACATTGACTTTGAAAACTGATAATGCAAAAGAAAAATGCTGCTTTTACCCAACTTAATTAAAATGAAACACGCACTGAAACAGTTTCCTTCCCTTGTCAAATCTTTTTCTATAAACTTTTCCTTTATGTTTTTGTAGCTTATATTTAACACATGGCTGTATGTCTTGGTTTTTTGGCAGGCAGTGGTCTCTGTCACTGCCTAATTGTATACTTCTGGTTCCAAATAAGATGTGAGGCTGACCGCTCAGTTCTTAACTCTGATGTTCATAATACTAAGGTTCTAATGTTTATAAACCCAAATAGGCAGAAATGCAAAGGGAAATTAAGTAAACTGGAAAAATGAAATATCATGAAACTGTGTAAGCAGCAATGAATATGCAAAAGATTAAAATCAATAACTAAGGAAGGAGTATGGAGGAGCTTTATAATGAAAAGAAAGACAATTAACCACTTGTATTTATGTAACCTATAATAATACAAAGCCAGTTTTTCTTCAGTTGTCTCCTTTGTCAGGATTGGATCCGACTCTCCATAGACTTAAATTGGAATTGGACTAGGCCCATTCAGACTAAATACAAAGGTCTAATTTTGTTCCCTTCTATCATTTTCACATACCATATGCAAATCTCAGTTATGTTTTAAAAAGTTGCCAGTTGGGTGACATTTGATTTAGTCCTTAAAAGTACAGTATTTGTCTCATCCTGATAAGTTTAATTACCCATTGAAATAAATGAGACTGCTTTAAAAATTAAACTGGAGAACAGCAAAGCTGTACTTTGATCAAAGTTAAGAACACAAGACATATTGGAATGTGTAAAATGCAAAGGTGAGAGAATGTGAGACTATTCTAATGGTTGAATCAGGGGCTAATAAATATAATACAAGAATAAATTACATTAATCTTAAAGGTAATTGGAGTAAAAGATACCTATTTAAAGGGTCTGAGCTATTTTTGTTTGGAATGAGTTATTTACTATCATAATACAGGAAGTCCACAACTTATGAACAGGTTGTATTCCAAAAGTTCATTTGTACATTGGTTGTTTGGAACTTAGAACACATTTTCCCATAGAAACAATGTTCTGAATGATGGTTAGGTTCCCAGACTAGCCCACAAAAGCCTGTTTAGCCCATAATGTAGCTAAAATATTGTACATTTGCAATGAGAAATAGTAGAAACATTTTTATTTAACATTGAACGCTGGTGCTTGAGAAAAGGCAGGTTTCATTAGAGCAAATATAGGTGGAGATTCTGAAGGGGATTTTTATGTATCACCCCCTGGGCTCCATGCCCACTCTGGCCCCCAGGAATCCCCCAGATGCCTCCAGTCCCTGTTCACCAGGAGGCAGCAAATGGCATGAGGACAGGCCAGAGGACTCTGGAGGAGTATGGGGTGGCTGTATAGTCGGTGGCTGGAGAGAAGCAGTGGCTTCCCCTTCAAAGCATTGCTTCTCTCCAGATGCCAAATGCATGACTGCCCCCTTCTCCTCCAGAGTCCTCCAGCCCACACTCACACCACTGGCTGCCACCTATGCCTTGTGCCTGCTCCCATGAGGCTACAGGTGAGCTTTTGTTTGTATGTGCAGATGTTTGTAAGTCTGATGTTTGTAACTGGTGGAATGCCTGGAATAATAATAATTACATAATACTCAGTGTCATAGAAGGTCCAGATACCCTGATCAGAATCCAGGTCCTATCATTCTGAGCTCTGTTGTGTGCACAGAGTTGGACACAGTCCCTGCACTATAGGTCTTCCAGTTGAAGAAGATACAAACGGTGGAGGAGAAGGATGCCGTCAAATGTATGCAATATTATTTACATATACACATTTTGCTTTATATATAATATGGTTTAATGTCGATGTAAATAAAAACTAACATACAGTACATATACTGATAAAGTGTGATTTTCCAAAGTATTGAGCTAATTCATCTCTTATTGACTTCAATGGGAACAGAGAAAGCTCAACACTGAACTGCTTTGAAAATCCCACACATAATACAATACAATAGAGTAGAACAAAATAATATCCTACATAGTATTTATAGTATAGTATGTATAGCATAGTATTATAAAGTATTATATAGAGAGCATAGTATGTACATAGCATAGTATTTCTAGTATAGTCTCATATTTATACCATACATACCACTATACTAATTTTTTGGTATAGAAAACAGGTGTTTTGACAAAAGGCAGGAACGCATTTTCAGGTACTCATGGTGGTAGTCATCCAAAACTAATGAAATTCTGGCAATCGAACAAGGGAACCTCAAATGGAATGAGATTCCTGTATTCAATATCAGATTCAATTGTCACCCTGTGATCAACTATCTCCTGTGTTACTGTCCCAAATTATGGTGTGTCCTTGCAGCTTTTTGTTGCTGGTACAATTTAACAATTTTGGCTGGTAAAAAAAATGAAACAAAACTTGTAAATATTGCATCAAATATTAGCATTTACTGTAGGGTGGAAATAATGCAATCTTATTACTGAGCGAAAGAGATGTGACTTCTGCCACTATCCCTCTTTCCTCCAGGGCTGCTCATTAACACCTATGTAAGGGTGGTAGAGGCTGAGGAAGCTTTCACCAACATTAACTACTGCTCACACATCTGCTCAGAAATCCACCATTTATCATGGCACACTCACTTTCAGTAGCTGCCTTCTGTTTTGGCCCCTTTGCCTATCTCAACACACCATGGAGAGTAGCTATCTCCTAGCTCTGACCTCTGCTGCTCCCAACCAACCACATGACCAAATCTGCTGAGTTCTAACTCACCCCATATTGGATGTACCTTTTAGAATGACCTTGATCCAATATGGTGGTGAATTCGATGCCCTAGTTGTTGATCTCCCTTTGTCTTAGACTGGAATTTGCAAAGGAACCTAAACAAGTTAAAAATGCAACTTTCCTTCAGTTTTAATGGAATTCAAGTGCCTAACAGCCTCATGCTCCTTTGAAAATACTGGCCTCATCACCTTGTAGAAGCAAGATTTGATCCAGCACTCGTTGGCGTCAGTGGAAAGATGCCATTCAATTCAGCAAGGACTGGGTCAGGTCCCAAGTGCCCAGCAAAACAGCAACCAATGATCAAATGCTCTTGCTTAAATGAAAACATTTTAGCTGCTTAAAGGATAAATAAAAATGAAACAGAACAAATTACTGGAAAGTGTGGAGGGCATCTTCTTTATCCGTAGCTTCAAAAAGTTCCCAATGTTATTCTTAGCAGTTGTATAATAAATTATTGACTTTTTGCATAATGTTACGTTCTGTTACAATGTTGTTTACCCCTCCAGTTATCTGCTTTGAAAGTGTTTGAATCTGCTTATTGAAAATTAAATATAAATATCTATGTATTTTATATATTTATTAACAAACACACACACATGAACAGTACATTTGCACTGTTGCCTGGGAACCAAAAGCCTATTTTTAGTTAATATCAGGTGATTTTAATTTACTTGAATTGCCTCACCTCTCCATATTTTAAAAAGCATACACAGAGGCACCTGCGTGCTTCCAGCATTTGATGTATCATTAAATATGCCTTCTTACATTTGGCACAGAAACCCTGATAAAGTTTCACCTTTTAACGAAATAAATGACTCAATTAACAAGATGAAAAACAGCAGTGTGGTGGCAGACCCTCTTGGAGGCAAAAAAAAAAAAAGGATAAAAAAGAATTATCCCAGCAGGGTGTTAATTCAGGGAGCGCCACAACACACAGCGGGTACCTGATTTGACTGACAGCCACCCAGCAAAGCTGACAGATTTGTCAGCTTGCTGACCGCTGGCTTGAGTCCCTCACACCACCCTAGGAATAAATTGTTGCTCAAGAATGGCTGGGCAAGCAGTCACTTGTCTCTGTTAATCTAATTGATTTTTTAAAAGTTGTTTTTATTTTTATCTCTTGCTATGTAAAAATGCTCTTTCTGGGAGCAGCAAATTTTTTGGCATCCATGCACAGCTAACTTCCTCCCAGTGACACAATGCCACGATAAGTGTTTTTAAAGAATGTGTAGATATGATGGCTGGACCAAATTCTCTCAGCTACATTCATGTAGCCCCATTGATTTTGATGGGGCCAAATGGAAGCGAGGTAGACAGAATTAGGCCCACTGACTGGAAAAATGATCTTGCACTGGGACTGGATATCTGGGTTCCCAACCCTGCCACAAACTCCGTGTACTAGAACCAGCTCTGTTGAGAATATTTATCGTTGGTCTGGAAAAGCAGGTGAACAACGAAGAGGCAAAGTTTGCAGATAATACAAAATTATTCCAATTAATTTTGTCCAAAGCAGACTGCAGAGAGTTACAGGGAGCTGACAAAACTGGATGACTGGACACCAAAACAGCAGAAGAAATTCAAAACTGAAAAGTGTGAAGAAATACACATGGGACAAAATAATCCCAACTACACATATACAATCTGTATACCCTAAATTAGCTGTTACCACCCAAGAAAGAGATCTGGGGCCACCATGAATAGTTCTCTGAAAACTTCCACTCAATGCGCAGCAGCAGTCAAAAAGCTAACTGTACACTAGTAACTATTAGGAAAGGGATAGAAAACAAAAGAGAAAATATTGCAATGCCAGTATGTAGATGTATGATTCCCTCATACTTTGAACATTGTCTATTTCTGTTCTCCCCATTTCTAAAAGGATATTGTGAAACTGGAAAAGGTTCAGAGAAGGGCAACAAAAATTATTAGTGGTATGGAACATCTTCCATTTAAGAAGAGATTAAAAAGACTAGGACTGTTCATGTTAGAAAAGAGATGACTTAGGTTGTGTCTAGATTACATCCCTTTTCTCAAAAAAGTGATGTAAATTAGACACTTCGAAATTGCAAATGAAGCGGTATTTGAATTTCCCGCACTTCATTTGCTTAATGGTGCCCGCTTTTTTTTCGAAACGGGGCTTTTCAAAAGAAAAATGGCCGTTTAGACGGGGATCGATCGAAAATAAAACCCTTTTTCAAAAGATCCTGTACTCCTCATTTCATTTAGAAAAAAAAGTGGCCACCATTATTCAAATGAAGCACAGTAAATTTAAATCCCGGCTTCATTTGCAATTTCGAAATGTCTAATTTACATCCCTTTTTCGAGAAAAGGGATGTAGTCTAGACACAGTCTAAGAGGAAATATGATAATGGTTTAGAAAATCATGAATGGTGGGGGAAATGCCATTTACTATTCCACACAATCCAAAAAACAGCGGTCACCCAATCAAATTGAGAGGCAGCAGGTTTACTGCAAACAAAATGTTGTATTTTTCACACACAAACACATTCCCAGGGGATGTTGTGAATGCCAAAACTATAATGGGTTGAAAAGAGACTGGATAAATTCATGGAGCTGAGGTCCACCAAAGATGGTTTGGGTCACTGCGTTTGGGGTGACCCTAAACCTCTAACTACCAAAAGGATAGGAGTGGAAGGCAAGGGTGGGTCACTCCATGATCCCCCTATTCTGCACATTTCCTTGAAACTCTAGTATGGGCCATTGTTGAAGACAGGATACTAGCAAAATGGATGCTGGTCTGATTCAGTATGGCAGCTCTTACGTTCCCTGTATGAATTTGGCTGAGTTATTTACTCCCTCTGAGCCTCAATTCGTCACCCATAGAATGGAGACAGCACCCATAGAAGGTCCTTCTCCTGCCTTTTGCAGGATTGTAAATCTTAAGGTTTGGGACTAGAGCTAGGCTTTTTTTTTTTTTTTTTTTTTTGGCAAACAATTTGTTATGAATGACAATTGGGCCAAGGGAAAAGAATGAGAATGATGATAGTCTGCAGCCTTCAGGAACTAATGTTGGCACAGTGGGGCCAGAGCTGGGCAGAAGTAGGACCACTATGACTACTACTCCTGGAGAGGCCTCCATGTAGTGCTCCATAAAGCTACTTTGGAAATTAGCTGTCCTGGGAGCAGGGCTGGACCGAGACATTCCGGCGCCCCGGGCAGACAGTTTAATTGTGCCCCAGTTTGGGGGAGGGCGCATGCGCAGCCCGGCCCCCACCCAGCGCATGGGGAAGGGCGCACATGCCCTGCCCGGCCCAGCCCAGCTACCACCACTGGCACGCAGCCCGGGGCCGCCCGGGCCGGGCTGAGCCTGGCCATGCAGGGCCCCGCGGCCGCAGGGGGAAGGGCGCTGCTGGCCGGTGCTGCAGGGGTTAATGTGGCCCCCACCCCAGGCGGCCGCTGCAGGGTGGCCCCTGGGAGCTGCTGCAGCCCGCAATCTGGGAGCCGGGCGCGCATTGCCTGATGGCAGCTGTAAGGGGCACTGCACGCCCCTTACAGCTGCCATCAGGTGCCCCCCCTAGATTGGCGCCCCAGGCAGCTGCCCGGCTAGCCCATGCCTTAATCTGGCCCTGACTAGGAGATAAGCTTCATGGCCCTTGTCACCATTCACCCTGACCTGGACATCAAGAGAAGCAAGCCAGAAAATCCATTGTTCACCCAGTTCCACCCTGGTATTGCCTCTTACTATGTGAGACCTTGATCTCAGCTGGGGACTCTAACTTCTATCATAACACACAGAGGCATTAGTATTATTTGTAGCAAATGCTGTAGTGGGCATGTAATGATCTTAACTGCACAAGTGTCTATCTGGAACTACTTAATTGACATCGGTGTCTGATCACAATATGGAGGTAGGGAACTGTGTAAATCCCAGCAATGACAGAAAAATGGCAGTTTACACAATTTGTCACTAAAAGCCCAGTTCTAGCACCCTTAAATACTACCCCATGACCTCCCGTAGCCATGGATAACCTAACTGTTGAACTTCTGGATAACAAATTGTCGTTGTAGGCCTTCACTGATATTCAGCATTTGGTATTCTCATGCGTTGCAGATTTAGATCTTTAATGTGTGAAATCTCCTATTGTCCCACAACTGTTGTTACTGGCCCTAGGGCCCAATTCCACTGCCTGTTACACCACGGTAAAGTTCCATCACCTACAGTACCAGCACCACAGATTTTTATATTAACTGGAGTCATCAGCATGTGTTTGATCTGTATGTCCGCATCAAAGGGGACTGGATATGAGGGACTGATCAGTGAATCTGTTTGGAGCTGGCGCTCCATCTCCAGAAGACAACACACGTGTTACATACTCTATACAAATTCCAGCTTAGAAGGCTATCAGACAACAATTCAGTTTGATACTGGGGAGATGTCTGATGTAACTATCATAGTGATTTCTGACTGGAGACACTACAAAAGTAGAAGCTGAGAGCAAGAAATTCCAGCTGCAGCTTTGACTGGTGGCACCAGACAGCCAGAAGGCTGGCAAGGAGACACCTGAAGCCAGGCCCTGGACACAAATGAACAATGGATATCCTTTCTCTTTGAAGCTGAAAGAAGCTTCTAGCAGCACATTAATGAAGCATTATGGATGCACCCAGAGTAAACTGAAATTTTTAATCAACTGTGGTCCAGCAATTTCATGTTTTGAACAATCTGGCCATGAAGTTATCGCCTGGGTGGTAGAGATAATGATCAGGAATTGCAAAAATCAGTCTGTTGGCTGTCAGAACTTTTGAGGATAGGGGAGGTAAAATTGCCACAGATGTATTGGGCATGTGTTTGAGTGAGTCATGTACTGTTGATGACACTTTTTTCAGCTATAAATGATGTCTTCAAATGATACACAGCTTTTCCATGTGAGGTTGTATCATTAAGCACTGACAATACATCTGTTAACACTGAGTCTAGGAACTATAGTTTTACAAAATTATAAAGTGATGTGATATATAAATCCATATATGTTCTTGGATTGACACCATAGTACCTTTCACATTCTCAACAAAACTATTAAGAAAAAACACATCACTTTTAGTAAGCTCTTAGTATTCAAATGTATGAGACATGATGGATTTACTCTGACTCATTAAATGCCATGAGACAAGGATGAAGCAACTGAAATAATGTTGTGATGTATTTAGTTGTGTGAGACACCTATGTCTATGCATCAGAGAACATTAAAATATTACAGTGCTGTACAGTTCATTCACTTTCAAATGAAGATGCTTCTGGTCACTGGAGAAGACCCCAAGACAGGTTCTCAGATGTTACAAATGAAAAGTACCAATTTATTTTCACACTACTCTTCTCACATTGCTTCTGTCACACCAGATTTTACTTGAAATTTTCCCACAAGTCTTTGACAAATTTTACAGCAGATTCTGACACTATACTCCATGCCTTATTCTGTCGATCCACTTTGGGGTTTCATACTGCCACCCACCATGGTAGTATTGGAGCACTTTTCTCCAAAAACCAGTAGGCATAGTGAAGTCCTTAGTGGTCTTCTTTGACTCTTCCTATGAAAGTCGATGGGACTATTTGCTGAGTAAGTTACAAAAACAGAGGAAAGATGTCATAACCTGGCATTCAGTGAGCAAACTATTCTGATTATTAGGTGGCTATTATTAAAAGAGATTACATTTCTTAGCATAAGTTATCAACAAATGCCTACCATAATAAATGTAGACCACATATCTGTATTTTGTAATTTCATAGCATTTAAGGCCAGAAGAAACCATTAGATCTTCTAGGATGACCTCCTGCATATCACACATTATTAATTTCCACCTAGATATACTACGTAAAGCTCAAAGACTTTAATTAAATGAAGTGTTTCAGTCCTCAGGAGACTAAACTCTGTGCCACAGGTAGAGAACAGGAAAGATCAAAGGACCACCATTTCCCAATGCAAGGAACTAATTAATTTTGTTTTTCCTGTTTATTTGTTTGTTTGTTTACACAGTTCTAGCAAGGAACACAACTCTCCATTTCTCCAGGGAACACAAGTAGGCTTACTCTTACACATGTCCTCCTGTTCATCTTAACAGTCCCATTCCTGTCCTGAAGCAAAGTCACTTCCTCATCTTGTCCTAATCCATGCATGCCCCAAACTGGCACCCTCGAGATCTAAGCACTCCCAAAGAAGGGAGTTTGCCAAACCAGGGTAGGTCCAACCTGTAATATTACCAAAGGAAGGAATTTGAACCAAAGTGTGCAATAATTTGAAAGGATGGGAATACAGGCCAGTTCAGGGCATGCAGGGGTTAGGACACAATGGTGAGGAAGTGACTTTGCTTCAGGATGGGAATGGGCTGTCACGGGACTCCCTTGCTGGCTGCCAGCCCAGCCAATGCACTGCCCTTGGCTTGCTGGCAGGGGCTCCATACATAGCTGCTGCCCTGCTCAAGCCAGCACAGCTCCCTGCCCCCAGCCAGCATCTTCTCCACACTCCCAGCCTCAGGGGCTCTCTGCCCCAGCCGGCAGCAGCTCCCTGTGCCCAGCTGCAGAGGCTCCCTTCCCTCAGCTGGTGGTGGCTCACAAGCCAGCTAGTATGGCTTCCTGCCTGGACCTGCTCCAGCTGCTAGTGGCTGGCCCTGCTCCCTGCCCCCAGGCCACTGGCCCTGCAGGCTGCCTGCCAGCTGAGCTCCCAGCTGCTGGAAACCTCTGTGGTTGGGGCCCTCTGGTTCAGCAACATCTGTCGTCCTGCCAGACCATGGATGTTGCCAGACCACAAAGTTTCAACCTGTACTCCCGTTTCCTCCATTTAACTTTTTGTCTGGTATGAACAACTTATGGGGAGTAATGTCAAAAATCTGCCTCCTCTTCCATTGTCCTTAAAGTAAAAGACATCTCTACAACACAAGTAAATCCTTTCTGTTCTGGAGCAAATGCATTCTAATTCACTTGGAAACTTCCTTTTAGCGCCTATCAGATTTTGAAAAATGCCATCAATATGTACTGAGAGAGAACGTGGTAACACTTTCTCAACTTCAGTACCTTCTCAAAGAGGCGTATTGACCTCTGCTGCTTCACTTGCAGAGAGAGAATGCTATTCTATAGGATGAGTGCAAAGACTATTTTATTTTCACATTAGTATTGAAAATTAATCCAGAGATGATACATAGAGCAAGAACAATGGAAAGCATTCACTTCTATGAATTATCAAGATCATTCATTTCTAGCATCTTCTAGCATTTTTTATCATGCCTGTGAAGGGAGGATATTCAGAGAAAAAGTATGGTTAGTTTGCTTCTACCCTAATTTTCTTACACCTTTTGTTATTATTTTTGTTTGTGGCAGTCTTTTCTGGAGAAAATAAAAAATAAGAGAATAAACAGACTCTGACTGTAGTTAGCCTCTTCTCAGGGAAAACAAAGCTTTGGAAGGCATATTTCAACCACTAAAATACCATAATCAGCATTTTACATTGACCTTTTTGTGATCCTTTTGTGATTTTAAAGAGACCGTGTTCTATCTTTCTCCTACTTACGTTGACCAACTTCTGAAGTCAAAGGGGTTGTACAAATGTGAGAACAAAACTTGCCTTCTTACGTCTTTCTGCAATGAAAACAATTTATTTTTAAGAGCTAGTAAACACTCCCACATTCTTCTGAGCACAAGTATTACAAATATTAACTGCTCTAGCTATATAATATGATTGCATTATATGAGACTTACCCTGTTTGACAGCTGACTTATTGCAGAACATGACACAGTTTGGGCTAGCTCAGGGGCGGGCAATAATTTTTGATGGGGAGGGCCACTTCAACATTTTAGTAACTGGTCAAGGGCTGCACTTTTCTATGGAATGAGTGCGGAGTCTGGGACAGAGGTTAGGTGCAGAAGGAAGCTCGGGATAGGGGACTGGGATGCAGAAGAGGGTGTAGGGGTCTGAGAGGGAATTTGGGTGAAGGAGGGGGTTGTGACCTGGGGCATGGGACTGGATTGCAGGGTTCAGGAGGGGGTAAGGGTGCAGGAGAGGATTCTGGCTTGGGGGAGGGATGTAGAAGCGGCTGCAGGGTCTGGGAGAGAGTTGTGACCTGGAGCAGAGGGAGGAAGGTGCAGAGGATTTGGGTGCTGCCCCTGCCCCCAGCAAAATCTCTCAGCTCCCATTGGCTGATTTCCAGCCAATGGGAGCTGAGAGATTTTGCTGAGGACAGTGTGCGAAGCCTCCCTTCCCCTCCCCACAGGGGCGGAGGGACCAGATTAAAAGTCTTGGTGGCTGTAGAGGTTTGCAGGCTCGGCTAGATTGTCACTTTCTAGCTAGCCAACAATGAGGCCTGGCGGCTGAAGAGGATAGATCCTCAGGATCAGCTAGTAGTACTGGCTCATTCAAGCAACAGTTTACTTCTCCCTCCATGTCAGCTGAGCTGGGCTTTCCAGTGTGTAGGAGTTGTGTGCAGACAATATTCAGCCCACTCTCCAGCCACCAGGGCAGGGATGAAAGCGGTATCCTGTACCCTATGGACAGACTGGTGATGTGGAAAGGCTGGGCTTGGGAGTGAGAGGCTCTCTATATCCCCTTGCTTCCTGGCATGGTTTGTAGAGCAAGTCACAATTTTTGCTTTGATTAAACAGTGCTTCAGTATTGTAATATCAAATGTGTAGAGACTGCAGATATTACAAATTCATATATATATATATAATTTCAATATTCATAAACAAGAAGTTATGACTAAGAAAATGTGATACAAACTGCAAGGTTCATGTCCTCTTTGACAGAGACAGTGCCATATGAAGCAACATCAGTTCATGTCCTCCTCACCCTCCAGTAATCTCTTTCTGAAAGAAAAACTTGCAACCATTCAAGCTCTCCACTTACCATTGCTATCTGTTTTGTGTATACTTTCAACCTATCAGCATCTAAGTAGATGACACAACACCTGTTATACAATGAGATGATGCTAGAATATGGCTTGAGACAACAAAACAT
The DNA here is from genome assembly GCA_019425775.1 of Rafetus swinhoei. NCBI lineage: Eukaryota > Metazoa > Chordata > Testudines > Trionychidae > Rafetus > Rafetus swinhoei. The sequence continues at coordinate 110,261,869 of CM033446.1, forward strand.
TATACAAATACTGTGAAGAAGTCTATATGCTATGCTTTGTGAAACAGAACATGCCGAAGCGAAAAGAGCTAGGCAGAGAATACTCTGTCCAAGGCTGTCTGAGAGTTTAGGATATCTTTAATTAAGTGAAAGTGCAGAAAGCATGCATTTGATTGTTGGCCCTTGGCAGCCATTTTTATGCACACATCTTTAACAAATAGGTACGCTATCCATATAAGTAGGCTAACGACACATATGGAGTAATATCCTGGGTTCACTGAAGTCAATGGTAAAATTTCCATTGACTTCAAGAGGGCCACACTTACACCTAGGGAATCCAGAATGGCCCTATGTGTATTCAGATAGATAATCCACTTGATTTTTTTCCCCTGTCCAAATATCATCATAGATATTAGGCTTCATTCACCATTGTATTATTTCAGTTTTACGCTGGAAATCCAAGGAATGGATTTACACTGAGGTTTAACTGGAGTGATTCCACATTAAATAAAGTTCATTGCATTTGCGATAAATGGATAACTTTAAAGTATGATATTTTGTCACTTTTTTTTTCTCTTTCTATAGTTCTAAATACAGAAAATAAAATTCAGACCATAGGAGGTCGAACAGAAACAAATACATGGCTAACGGGCTTAAATAATCTCACTTCATTGAAACTGTGCCTTCTTACTACAGGACTGAAATGTGTATCCGTGTGTATATCTTGTACTTTTATTATATTCTTCCCCTCTATGAATTCACTGATAAATCAGCTCAGTATCATTTCATAATGCATACTTCAAGCTCTCACCCTGATAATCCAATAAGGATACTGAAATAACACCTGGTGACTTACGTGACCAATCATAACTAACCAATATAGCTCAAATTTTGAATAACAAATGCGTTCTGTGAACCTTCCATAGAAGGGGAGGGAAAAAATCACAAACATTGCGATTTGGGTTGTAGAAACTACCAGCAGAAAAATGAGTAAAGTCATTGAGTAAATGATTTGCTGTTAATTATTTGCCAAGCTCTATTTGTATTGAAGTATTAAATAGTCTGGATAATGTCTTATAATAAATCTGGAACAATTCAGATTTTTTGCCATTCTAATTTGACTAAAATTTGGTTTAAAGGAACTAGAATACAGGGCAACATTTAGGCTAGCCCCACAGAAATATGTTGAAGAATTTCTTGTTCCCTTCCTACTTTGCCTGCAATAAAAGAGAAGCAGGCAATGAATAGTTGTATAAAACCATGATTTATTAAATAACTTTTTGCAAAGGGAATAGTTTAAGGAAAAGAGGTCAGGCATTACATAATCGATGAAATCCTTGAACATGTATTGATCCATGCTTATTACATTTTTAAACTCTCACCTGTGAATAGTTCCCAATAACACAATAACTGTAACTACTTGTTGTTTTTACAAGAAATGTAGTAAATATAATTTGCTGTTCTTAATCATGGAAGATATCCTTTCTCTCTAAAGATTGCCACCAAAGACTTATTTACATCCAATATACAATGCAAATATACAGTAGATGGAATTTTACACTGTCCTCTTTTCCACTTTCATTTCTTAGAGCATTTCATGTCTGTATTTGACACTATCTGTACTAACACATTTTAGTCACATATGGAAATCCCAAACAAACTTCCCTGACAATATAAATTGTTACTAGAAAATAGCATAATGATGTGTTAGACCTCTAACCCCCAAAAAACCTTCACTGCCTTATTCATTACTTAAATAAAAAGAAAAAGGCAAGTTAACTGTCAGGAGTTTTTTCTCAGAGCTGTAGAATTTCACAAGGAATTCAATCTACAGGAGAAATAGAGGATAGTTGGTCGCCAAGACAGGCCTGCCAGGAGAAAGTCTTTCTGCTGCTTCTGTTCGACACAGCTTGAGGCAAAGCAGGTTGTATAGGCCTTGACCCAGCAAGGTCATCATTTTGTGAGGAATTCTGTTGCCTGGCTTTGCGTAAAAACCAAGTTCTTTTAGCCAAAACAGAGCCCTGTGTAAAATAATCCCTCAGCAAGGATCCTCGACTACAGTGAAAAGGCTAAATGCCCTCTTTTTGTCTGCATGTCCAGGCTTTTTAGTCCTTCCTCATCAGGTAGTACAGAGTTCACAGCAAATCCATTTGCAGGATGCAGAAAAAGCCCATCTTTTCTGACCTCCATGCCAATACTCCTTCACCTCATGTAAGACCTTCATTTATGTTCTGGGCACTTCACTACACAAATAGAAAGGGAAGCACTACACTAGCTTAAAGATGGGCAAGCTTTTATTCTAAAAATATATTTGAAAGGGTTCCTTTTCTTTATACAGTTTATAGTAAGAAAAAGTGTTATGCTTGAATAAAGCAGGTGATGTACAGATACAATTTAAAAACCACCAGGACCACACAATAGAACTGAGCATGGGGTAGAGAATAAGAGGGAACTGGGAAGGGAGTGAGAGGTCAGCTGGGACAAGGAAAGGTGGTTTTAAATCACCTTTGCATTCCTTCCCCTAATTTTGAATTACATTTAAGTTATTTGACATCACTCTGGAAGCATAAAAGGACCTTAAAGAAAGCAGAAATGCTTTCCTGGAAACATTCCCTTTACAAGAAGTCTCCCTGGCTAGTGCAGAATAGGTATAAAGATTCTGCACTGGCATCAACATATGGGACAGAACCAGGGTACAATGACTATAGGGGCCAGAAATGCAAAGTACAAGTTAAAGCAGCTCTGACATTGCTGTAATTGGCTGGACAAGCCTCTGTATAGTCCCAGAGCACAGAGAGCACAAAAGTGTCTCAATGCTACCTTGGCCTGTCCCCTCTACTCCATCTTGGCTCCAAGCACAGAAACAAAGTAAGGCTACATCTACACAACTGCAGAAAGTTGACCTAAGGTATGCAACTGCCGCTATGTGAACAAGGTAGCTGGAGTTGATATACTTTAAGTCGAGTTACTGTGGGGTTTATGCCATGGTGGGGGGAAGATGTCAACAGAAGAAACTCTGCTGCCAATTTCCCTTACTCTTCTCATCTGGGCATAGAGTAATGGGGTCAATTGGAAAGCAATCTGCAGTCAATTTGGCAGGTCTTCACTAGACCCACTAAACTGACCACCGGTGGATTGATCTCAGAGTGTCAATCCCCACAGTAGTGTAAATGTGGCCTAATTCAGTTCCATAGTAGTGGCGTAATTAAGGACCAAAATGGTCACATTTCTAAAGGAAATGCAAAAAATGGTTACAAGCATGGACAACATGCTCAAGCTGGGTCACCTTACGACATTTTGCCTTCTCTATATATGCCCACAGTTGCCACCATCAAAACCATCACCATCTACTAAAATTAGTCCCTTCCTGTGTCCTCCATTAAAGCCTACAGATGAGTAGGGTCCAAGGGATGACTTTTCTCAATCCTGGGCTTCAGTGGGAGTTTTGCCTGAGGAAGGACTGTGGGGCAAGTTATATATGGTGTGCAGTGTGAGCAGCATACCAGGATTCCTCTTCCTGTTGAGTGTCTCACATAAGAGTCCGTCTAACAGTCTACAAAGGCCTGAGCATGGTATAGGGTAAAAAGGGGAATACTATAAAAAGAGGACTAGAAAGAGGCTTTGGGATGACAGATACTTTTATGAGATGAGAGTTTCTTTGAATTCTGTGCTGTCCATTTCAGTACCAAGTACACACTATTCAGAGCCTAATTCTTAAATTTTATGAATCACTGTCAACTTGCATTGTTTAAGGCTTACTATCAAAATAAGTTGTTCTGCAGACTGGGGGCCTGAGCTCTTTAGAGGAATGTCAAGAATCTTCTACATTCCTTACAATATTTCAAGCATTGAGTCTATCGGGTGCACTTAAACCCTCACCCGCCACACAAAGTATGTTTTTTGAACCATTACAGTCCAAGAAGCAAAAGCTGGCAAGGACCCTAGCTACCTTGGTATCTATTCACCTGGTTCATTTTCAGAAAACTTTGACAATCCAAATGGCAGCTCACTCTGTAAGCATATTAGCCATGATGGCAACAATGGCCATGAATGGTTCTTAAACTGCCATGACTTGATGTCACAAAGCTTATGTCCGTGGGAAGAAATGCAGTCATATTGCTGGATGCAGCTGAATCACAAACCAAAACAAATATTTCAGCAGTCTTTCTTGGCCTATCAAGAAGCTGCAGACCCTTAAGGAATCTGAGCCTGTGCCCCTTCTCCCTAGGTACAATCACTAATCTCTTTCTTTTTTTCCCCCCCAAGAATGCAACCTACTTACCTAGCACATAAAATGCAGAAATTCGTATTATCACAGTTCAGCTTTAGAGATTTACATTAGAATCAGAGAACCTTATTTTAGCACAATATATATGGTGAGCAATACAGTGAGAGAAGACTGGGTTTATTCCCCAGATAAGTCATTTATTTCTTACCTCAAAGAAAAATCCAATATCCTGAGATCAGATGCATATTGAGGCTTTGGTGGAAGAAAAAAACTGACTTAGGCTGGATTAACGTGTTCAAATTGGACATTCACCATCTGTATTCTCCGCAGAGCTGACTTTGTACATATTGCATACAGTATACAAATGCATGAGCCTGGCTTTAACATTTTTCTCCAAGAGGCTATGGAGCCATGAAATTATTTACCTAGCAAATAATTTATGAAAGCCTCATGTTTCTTTTTGTGTCAATGTTTTATTGTCTTATTGTCTAATGCATTTGTCAACGATGAATTTTAGCGATTCAGGCAATAAATGGATGTATGCAGGAAGGCTGAATGCAAACAAACTGTTCTCACGGAAGTGGGAATTCACATTTTAAACAGTTAAAATCAGAGAATAAAAATTCAAGGACGATGATAGGAATTACAAAGACTTTCACTTGTAGGTTACCGGTGTGTTTTAGTGCCTGGTCAGTCATAACTAAAAATCACTAACATCTTTTTGGGGGTGGAAGGTTTGTTAAACAGAATGGGTCAAAATATTTCCAGCAAAACTGCTTTACTGCCAATTATACAACTAAACGTCTTTTCCAAAAAGTTTCTGTTTTCCACAGAAAAAATGAAGTTTTCATCAAAAACCTGAAAAGCAATACTGTTTTAGGCTCATGCAAAAACATTTTCAAATATTTTCAGTTTTCATTTTTGAGTGAAAAGTTTCCTTGTGGGTGAACAAAACATTTCTGACCATTGTAATGTTAAATGTTGTGTCCATTCTCAGTCGAGTTTCTGGAAAATCCTTACTGCAATTTGTATTCCTGTTGACAGTCTGAGTAGAGAGGCCATGAATTTAAATGGATTGGAAACTGAATCTTTCATTTCTAGAGAAGATCAGTTTCTCAAGGGCCAAACTGATGCTTACTGATGTAAAGAAAAGGGGGAGATAAAGATAAGAGAGAGAAAACACAACTCTCCTACCTTGTTCTCAATATAGTAGAACCTCAGAGAAATGAACACCTCAGGAATGGAGGTTGTTCATAACTCTGAACAAAACTTTCTGGTTGTTCTTTCAAAAAAGTTTACAACTAAACATTATCTTACTACAGCTTTGAAATTTTACTCTACAGGAGAAAAATGCTGCTGTTAATCATTTTAATGCAAATTAAATAAGCACAGAAACAATTTCCTTATCAAATCTTTCTCTCAAAAACTTTCCCTTTATTGTTTTAGTAGTTTACATTTAACACAGTACTATCGAGTATTTACTGCTTTTGTGTGTGTGTGTCTCTCTCTCTGCTGTCTGATCACAGTTCCAAATGAGGTGGATGGCTGACAGATCAGTTTGTTCATAACTCTGAGGTTCTATTGTACTGCTTTCCATGGTGGGATATTGAGAGCTGAAGCAGATGTAGTTGAAGCTCACGAAAAGGTCAGGGCTCAGGAAATGGTTCTGCTAGACTTCCTGTATGATGTTACATAAGTCAAAAGTTACATAAGTCATATTAGCCTCTCGGTGCTTCTGTTCACCATATGTAACCTGGGGTAGAGGGTTGTCAACACAGTGCCTGCCTCCCTCACATGGATATTCTGAGGATAAATACGTTAAAGAGTGTAAGGTGCTGAGATGTCAAAGTGAGGAGGAGTCATATACCTCCCCAATAATCCTACAAAATGAGACAACTAATATTTCCTTTCTCCAAAGTTTGCAAGTTCTTTGTGGCAAGGCCTCTCTCACACTTTAAGTGTACTTGTGTTCAACACAATGAGGCTCTGGTCACAGCAGAGATCTCTGGGTGATTCTCTAATGCAAATTACAATTAAAGTAAGTAGAGTGATAGGTCCCTTGAAGGTCTCACTTGTGAGGCTGTGGGTACAGAAGCCATAGAGAATTTCACCCTGTAGAGAACAAAGAGTGAATGACTATACATGGCTCTGGGGAGAGAGTAGTGGAGAAATGCTCCACACTTCTTAGATCAGCCTTGGATAGATGTTAATTTATGGCCTGATTTTCCCCATCTGTTAGGCATCTGCAGCTCCCACATTTCAATTTGGATCAGTTGAAACATTTCACCACAATAATTTTGAAATGTTGCATTTAGATTGACCCTTTTTTTGCTACAATTAATTTTAAAAGAAAAAGCTGCTTTGAACTAAAAACCTGGAATTTTTCAAAAGCTTCAGAGGGGTAGCTAAGTTAGTCTGTAACTGGAAAAACTTAAAAAACAATGAATAGTCTAGGAGCACCTTAAAGACTAAGAAAACATGTAAATGGTATCATGAGCTTTCATGGGTACAACCCACTTCTTCAGATGAATGGAGTATTAAAAGTCTAGCTCCAAAATAAATAGGGATTGGGGTTGGGGGGGAAGAAGGAAGGAAAAAATAGTGAATTAGAGCAGTGTTTCTCAACCAGTGGTACGAGTACCCTGAGGGGTACTTAAGAGAAGTCTGGGGAATGCATCAACACAAATGAAGTTTGGAGAAAACGGAATTTTTGTTTTGAATTTTGCAGTGCTTTATTATATTTGTACTTTTTACATCCAAAAATTTTGCCTGCCTGGCTACGATTAAGTTGTTTAAACAAATGTGTTGTAATGGTAGAAAATTTTTGCGTGTGTCTGAAAACTGTAGGTACTGGGGGTACTTACAATTTTTTTAAAGGGGGTACTTTATAAAAAAAAGGTTGAGAAACACTGAATTAGAGTGTTCCTGTTACAAGAAGCTTATAGAGAAAGTGCAAATTGTTCTGAAGTACCCATTGTTTGGTTGGTGAAGTCATTAGGATGTGGAAGGTAGTGTGATAGCCAGGTAATGTCTTTATTCATACCTTTATGATGGGTCCCAAACTTGTAAGTAAAGTAAAGTTCCATGGCTTCCCTGTGTATTTGGCTTGTGGAATTGGCCTGAAACAACTCAGTGACTTGGAGATCCATTCATGAGTCCCCAGGCAGGTTAAAGTGTTCTCTAACAGGTTTCTGTGTGTTGACTTCTTAGATATCTGATTTGTGTCCATTAATTCTTTCCTGTAGAGACTGTCCAGTTTGGCCAATATACATGGCAGAGGGGCATTGCTGGCATTTGATGGCATAGATCACATTAGTGGATGTGCAGTTAAATGAGCCCCTGATGTAGTGGGTGATGTGTTTGGATCCAGTAATGAAATCTCTTGTGTAGATGTGTGGGCAGAGTTGGCACTGAGACTGATTTCAGGGGTGGATTCCTGAATGATTCCGATGGAGGTATGCTGCGTGGTTACCTGAAATAATTTGTTTGAGATTAGGTGTCGTCTGTAGGCAATGATTGGCCTTTCCCCCAAGGCCTGTGAGAGTGAGGAGTCATTTTCCAGGATAGGTTGTAGATTGTTGATAATGCATTGGAAGGGTTTAAATTGTGGACTGAAGGTGATGACAAGTGGAATTCTGTTGTTTTCTCTTCTTGGCCTGTCTTGAAGTAGTTCATGTCTAGGTACTCTTCTGGCTCTGTCGATCTGTTTTTTCAGTTCTCTGGGTGGATATTTCAGTTTTAAGAATGCTCTATAGAGATCCTGTAGGTGTTTGTTTGATTGGAGCAAATCTGGTTGTATCTTAGGGCTTGGCTGTAAACAATAGATTGAGAAATGTGTCTTAGATGGAAGCTAGAGTCATGAAGATAAGTGCAGCGGTCGATAGGTTTCCGGTATAAGGTGGTTGAAATGTGTCTGTCATATAATTGTACTGTAGTCTCAAGGAAGTGGACCTCTCATGTGGACTGATCCAGGCTGAGGTTGATGGTGAGATGAAAGTTGTTGAAATCCCTGTGAAATTCTTCAAGGGTCTCTTTCCTGTGGGTCATCAATGTAGCGTAAGTAGAGTAAGCGTGCTAAAAGGCGAGAGTTGAGGAAACATTGTTTAAGGTCAGCCATAATGATGTTGACATATTGTGGGGACATGCAGGTGCCCATGGCTGTGCCATTGACTTGAAAATCCAAATTGTCTCTGACTCGGAAATATTTGTGAGTGAGGACAAAGTCACAGAGCTCTGTAACCAGTCTGACAACTTCAAAACTGGATTTTCAAATGTTTTTTAAGCCAGAAGCTTTTGTCAAAAATTACTTTTCTTGAATTAGATTTTCATAAATCTTCATGTTCTGACAATAATGTAGTCAAAAAGTTCCATACTTATTCTAACCCACCAAACTCCAGCTAGATCTGCAGATCTGAACCAAACCTTCCTCCTTCCCCCATTTAAGTTTAAAAAAAAACTTGAGCCAATTTTATTTCCTTTTCTTACCTCCTCTGTACCTTTAGGTTCAGGTAGGGGTCATAGAAATGATTACAATGCTTCCAACCTGACCACAACCAATAAATATCAGAAAGTTCACAAAACACCATTCTGCTAAGGTTTTTCAACCCTAGTCTGAGGAGATGTAGTAGTCATTATTTATTTATTTATTTGTTCATTTATTGTTACAAAAGAACCTGTGGGTCCAGGTGAGACTGGGGCCTTTTTCTTCTAGACACTGTCTGTGCATGCACACAGTGCTACAGTACTCTGCCCTGAAGAGCATGAAGTCTAAATAGACAAGACAGAAAGGAAATGTTATTATCCCCCTTTTACAGATGGGGAATAGAGGCACTGAGCATGTCTTGCCCAATCGTACAGGAGGACGTCTATGGCTTAGCTAAGTACTGAGTTTCAGTTTAGTGCCTTGACCTCAGGACCATACTCCTGATAGTCTTTGAGTAAGCATACAAATTAAAACAAGCAAAACTTGAAATTAAACGATTGGCCTTGTTTGAAGGGAAGGGGGATTTTATAGGGAAACAAGGGTTGTGATATAGCAATCTTTTACAAAATGAAGGAAACTGGGTTGGGGTAAGCAGAGGTTCAGTGCATGGTAAACAAAACCAGGAGTAGAGATGATCCAGAATTTTTCAATAAATCATTTTTGATTGAAAGAACGCCCCTTTGTCCAAACCAGAGCTATTTGCAAAGTAGAGTCAGATATGACAAATTTCACAATTAGAAAAACGAGACAAATTTTTCAGTTGTTAAAGTGAAACACTTCTAGCTAATTAGATGTTTAAATATGCCATTAAAAAGAACAAAAGATTGAAATTAAAATGAACTGTTTCAAAATTAACAATACAAACATTTTGGCTGATCTGAAATAATCAAAAAATTGATTTTGATTTGTGAATACTTTTGGCTTTTTGGCTGATTTGAGGCAGAAAAAAAATTGAAAATTTCAAAAATATTCATAGAAAAGGAAAATTGTTTCCCACCTAGCTCTAGCCAGGAGAGACAGTTGACCAAGGGCTTGCTTACCCAGATGCCAGGTAGCGTATGTCTACACTGCATTCCTCTTTCGAGAGAGGAATGCAAATGCAGCTGAGCAAAATTGCAAATTAAGCGTGGATTTGAATTTCCCATGCTTCATTTGCATAATTGCATCCAGTCACTTTTTCGAAATACCCTATTTTGAAAGAAAAAAATGCAGTCTAGATGGGGTTATTTTGAAAAAAAAACAACCCTTATTTCAAAATAACCCTTACTCCTTAAAAAATGAGGTTTAAGGGTTATTTCGAAAAAAGGTTTTTTTTTTTCAAAATAACCCCATCTAGACTGCATTTTTTCTTTTGAAATAGGGTATTTCGAAAAAGCACCCGGATGCCATTATGCAAATGAAGCACGGGAAATTCAAATCCGCACTTCATTTGCAATTTCGCTCGCTCGCTGCATTTGCATTCCTCTCTCAAAAGAAGAATGCAGTGTAGACATACCCGTAGTGAAGTTGCACTGTAAAATAAAGTACAGATTGAATCTCTCTAATCCAGCACTCTCTGATCCGGCAACATCCATAGTCCAGCGTGATTTTAGTTAGCTGAATGTCCACTTATCATGGGTATGGCCAAGTTTCCCATGGTCCCATAAAGTTTGTTTACAGCCACCAGTCCTGGCTCTCAATGTTCTGTGCTGTTATTAAGCTCTAATTTGTCCCTAAATGTCTTCTAAGAGTCCAGTAGGCAGTGGAAGTGTTGGTAATGCTGCTAGATAATACTGACCTCCCGTGGTTTGGAAAATTCTCTGGTTTGGTACCAGTCAGGTTCCAGAGGTGCCAGACTAGAGAGGTTCAGCCTGTATAAAAGTTAAGACTGAAATTCTTGACTTTAAACATCAAAAAATATTTCTTACACATCAGCCAAGCAAGCACTGTCCATGGGGCGCACTCCAGAATCAAATGGTTGCATGGGAAATCAAGGGCACTGACAGGTATAAACTCTCCCATTTCTGACCAGACAAGGGAGAGTGGGAACTTTCTTGCTCAGAGAAGCAGCAACAGCAGCTCTCAGTCCACCTCACTTTAGTAAGACTTGACCTGAAAGGACTTTTCCTTTTTCTGATCTTGGGGGAAAAAAAGCTTTGGAGGCAAGGGATGTAAATGAGGAGGTTCATGTTAGAATACCAGCAGCAGGTATTTCATTGAGGCCACTGTCTTGTCTGTATCAATGCTAGTTACAGTCAGAATCATGTACTCAGTGCTTTAATTTATAAATAATTATCCTGGATGGAGAGAGAAAACGGAGTGTCTCAGCACATATGGCATGCCAAATCCCCTACTGTTTGGAGACCCCGACAAGACATAGGTACAATAGGAGCAGGAGAAGGGCTCTGAATATCCTGGCTTTTGTCAGTTTAAGCTAGTCCCTTAAATTTATTTTAATTGAGTTGTTTTGTATTTAATTATGCATCTATTCTATAATACACTTACTTCTAGTTATTGTGCCTTACAATCCCTTTCTTTCCAATATTGACTGCTCTAATTTACTTTTATGCAAACAGCCTAGTCAGATTTAATAAAATGTCTTAGTAGCATGTTTAATGACATCATTCCCCTTAGGGACAGTTGGGAAAATGACCTTCCATTTTACAAAAGTAGAGGATTAATTTTTATTGTCTGCCCCAGTTAATGCGTGTTTAGACATAAAGGACCGATCAATATGACGGAGAGTATAGTGATTTTACTCACAGTAGTTTCTAAAAGGACATTTCTTACTAATCCATTTTTATAAATCACTTTAAAGGCCTTATTGATCTTTAATTGGGAGTTACACCTAATCACTCTAGTGCAGCATCTGACTAGCATGAGACACTATTAACCCTCTCCACACAACTTTTTAAACTTGAATGCTGAATGGACTTTCAGTTCTAGTCTCCCCTTCTTTCTGCACACAGTAACACTCTTAATGCTTTAAAACTCCAACCCAGATCACCCTGCACCATGTGTAAAACATTAGACAGAGAGTTACATTCAAGAATAATGAGATTGGTGGTACACATACCTATTAAAAGGAGATTAGCTGCCATCACAATGAAGGCCTCATCTTTTAGGACTTTAAAAGCAGAATGGACAAATTATTAAAATACACAATTCAAGGAGAGCACTTCTACAGTAATCGGAAGAAAAACTAGATGATTGAATTCTTTTCCAACTTTAATTTCTATGCATCTTTGATAATCAGAGTGGTGATACCTCTCTAGTTCTTATTAAGAGTTGTGAAATGTATTTAAATGATTGGTTGTCTGGTATGAACAGATTCAGTTTTAATAAAAAGGTGACATGAACCTTAGAAACTTAGAAGCTGATTCTTGAAAAAATTGTGCCATCTATATCATGCTTGGAACCTCAAAACTTAAGCCAACTCAGTACAGTCCTATAAGGTGTCACTCCATCAATGCAATTCAGTGTTGTTCTTTTCTTTGGAGCCATTGTCATTCAGGAATAATTGTGTTGAAATCAATGAAATTGAAGGTCCTTGATCCTGACTGGGGCCTCTGGTTGTTACATTAATATAACCATTAAATAATAACAATTAATAATGGACAAGTGTAAATCTGAGGTAAGTTAGAGGCAAAATAGGCCTTTCAATATTTATCCCAATAGCCATCACTTGCAAAATACCATAGCAAATGCCTTTGATCACCCATCACTTGTGTATGTCCCACTGAATGTCATGGAAGCTTTATATGTATAAACATAAGGAAAATTTTCTTTAGCGTACTGCTTATTATCTCTAGTGATTTGTGGATGTTTTTAAAGAACCTTAGAACTTATAGAAAAGAGAGTAGGGGATGGGACCCTATTTTATATGACTTCATTACACAAATGCAAAACAACAACATAAAATGTTAAACTTTCATGGTTACTGTGTTCCTAAAGATCACCTTGCAATGGTCAAATTACTATGAGAAATATTTATGAAAAGGTGCCCCTAATAGGGAAAACCTCAGTCAAATCAAACACGGTATTTTGGAATAGCAGTGTTTACATTGTTTTCAAGTCAGTTCTATGAAACAGGACCTTTTCTTTAGAATAATCAAACTTGGAAGGAAGAATTAATAGGAAAATAATTGAAGAATTATTAATGTTTTATGGAAGAAAAGAACTCAAATTTAATCTACTCAGTTCGTCTAAGTCCCCACAAAGTGCACTGGTGCAGAATCTTCTATTCATTTTAGAAGCACTACATATCTATTTAAGGTTTTTGTTAATAATAGAAATAACCTAATAGTACAGTGTGCTTTGAACAAGTTCTGAGAGTTTACAAAGAGCTGACAAAAAAGATAAATGGAAAAATCAAGGTGAAAACCAATATTGGTAAAGATGGTTCTGATATTTCCAATGACTCTCTGAGCAAACAATCCTGTGGCATGTACTCTGATCAGGGGAACACAGGCATATGCCAATAAAATCTATATAATACAGTACACAGATAAAAGTGTGTAAAGGGAATATCTTCATCCAACTTAGATAACATAACCGCTTTTTCTCTGGTATTCATATGGTATCGTAATCAGGGTTAGAAGGACTAGACAGTTTCAACCTTTGATTACTACTGGAGGTACATTCTTTATTCTGCATTCTTTACAATTTCTACTTATGCTGCTGGCTGTACCTTTCTGTGCCAGCAAATGAAGACAAGTTGCTGCTTCCTCTTCCTCGAGCTATATTTGGAGACTACTCCACAGAAATAGCTAGCCAAGCATGTAAGTGCAAAATGGCTAATATGAAACAGGTTCTCACATGAGCAAAGGAAATCCCAATGATCATTTGTTCCTCATTTTCACTTTGGTGTTTGTTTGTTTAGAAGCAGATGGGGCACAACAAGACTGAGACATCTCAGAAAGTGCAGAGAAATAACAGAAAATATATTTCATTCTACAATGAAGCCTCAAGTCCAACAGTTCATTAAAACTAGCAGAGAGGCAGACTACCTTTGCAAATTTAAAAACAAGAATGGGAGAGACCTACCACTGGTCCAAGAAGCAGCCCTGGAATTGCAGTATGATAAGGGTTACAGGAGATGTATAGTGACTGCTGAAGAGAGGGGAATATTTGATAGCTTTCTTTGATAGGATATGAAGCCTTGTGGATGAGGGAGAAGTAGTGGACATGATATACCTAGATGTTAGTAAAGCATTTGACACCGTCTTACATGACCTTCTTATCAATAAGCTAGGGAAATACAACCTAAATGGGGCTACTATAAAGTGGGTGCATAACTGGGTGGATAACCATTCTTAGGGTATGTCTAAGAATGACAAGGTCCCTCACCAAAGGCTCTTGTGTAAATTACATGGCCATGGGATAAGAGGGAAGGTCCTTTCTTGGATTGAGAACTGGTTAAAAGACAGGAAACAAAGGGTAGGAATAAATGGTAAATTTTCAGCATGGAGAGGGGTAACTAGTGGTGTCCCCCCCATTGGTCCTGGGACCAATCTTTTTCAACTTATTCATAAATGATCTGGAGAAAGGGGTAAGCAGTGAGGTGGTAAAGTTTGCAGATGATACCAAACTGTTTAGGATAGTCAAGACAGAAGCAGACTGTGAGGGACTCCAAAAAGATCTCACCAAACTGAGTGATTGGGCAACAAAATGGCAAATGAAATTTAATGTGGATAAGTGTAAAGTAATGCACATCAGGAAAAATAACCCCAATTATACGTACAGTATGATGGGGGCTAATTTGGCTATGACAAATCAGGAAAGAGATCTTGGAGTTATTGTGGATAGTTCCTTGGAAACTTCCACACAGTGTGCAGCAGCAGTCAAAAAGGCAAATAGGAAGCTAGGAATTATTAAGAAAGAGATAGAAAATAAGACACGGAATATCTTACTGCCCCTGTATAAAACTATGATACGCCCACATCTTGAATACTGTGTACAGATGTGGTCTCCTCACCTCAAAAAAGATATTTTGGCCTTGGAAAGGGTTCAGAAAAGGCAACTAAAATGATTAGGGGTTTGGAATGGGTCCCATATGAAGAGAGGTTAAAGCGACTGGGACTTTTCAGTTTAGAAAAGAGGAGACTGAGGGGGGATATGATAGAGGTATATAAAATCATGAGTGGCGTGGAGAGGGTGAATGAAGAAAAGTTATTTATTAGTTCCCATAATAGAAGAACTAGAGGACACCAAATGAAATTAATGGGTAGCAGGTTTAAAACTACTAAAAGAAAGTTCTTCTTCACACAGCGTGTAGTCAACCTGTGGAACTCCTTGCCAGAGGAGGCTGTGACGGCTAGGACTATAACAGAGTTTAAAGAGAAGCTAGATAATTTCATGGAGGTTAGGTCCATAAAAGGCTATTAGCCAGGGGATAGAAATGGTGTCCCTGGCCTCTGTTTGTCAGAGGCTGAAGAAGGATGGCAGGAGACAAATCGCTTGATCATTGTCTTCGGTCCGCCCTCTCTGGGGCACCTGGTGCTGGCCACTGTCGGCAGACAGGCTACTGGGCTAGATGGACCTTTGGTCTGACCCAGTACGGCCGTTCTTATGTTCTTATGTTCTACACTTGCACCCTAGTTTGAACTAGGGATGCAAATTTAGGCATTCGAAATAGTCAATGAAGCGAGGATTTACATATCCCGCGCTTCATTAGCATGATCTCGCCGGCGCGTTACTCCGATCAACAGCTGTTTTGAAAGTGAAAGTGCGAGGCGGGACGCATTAGTTTGAACCAAGCCCCTTAAAAAATGAGGAGTAACGTTAGTTCGAACCAAGGTGTTTGATTCGAACTAACGCATCCCGGGGCGCACTTTCACTTTCAAAACAGCTGTTGATCGGAGTAACACGCCGATTCTAAATATTTAAATCCCCACTTCATTGACTATTTTGAATGCCTACATTTGCATCCCTAGTTCGAACTAGGGTGCAAGTGTAGACATACCCTTAGAGACTATGGGTCACAATCATGCTGGAAGGTCATAACAAGCGGGGTTCTGCAGGGGTCTGTTTTGGGACTAGTTCTGTTCAATATCTTCATCAATTATTTAGATGATGGCATAGATAATATGATTATGAAGTTTGTAGATGATACCAAGCTGGGAGTTTTTGCAAGTGCTTTGGAGGATAGGGTCAAAATTCAAAATTATCTGGACAAACTGGAGAAATGATCTGAGGGAATTAGGATAAAGTTTAAAAAGAACAAATGCAAAGTACTTCACTTAGGAAGGAACCATCAGTTTCATGCATACAGAATGGGAAGTGATTGTCTAGGATGGAGTACTGCAGAAAGGGATTTAGGAGTCATAGTTGACCACAAATTAAACACGAGTCAACAGTGTGACACTGTTGCAAAAGAAAGCAAATATGCATTAACAGGAGTGTTGTAAGCAAGATACGAGAAATCATTCTTTCACTCTACTCTGCGCTAATTAGGCCTCAACTGAAGTATTGTGCCCAGTTCCGGGCACCACATTTCAGGAAAGATGTGGAGAAACTGGAAAAGGTCCAGA
The DNA here is from genome assembly GCA_019425775.1 of Rafetus swinhoei. NCBI lineage: Eukaryota > Metazoa > Chordata > Testudines > Trionychidae > Rafetus > Rafetus swinhoei. The sequence continues at coordinate 110,278,070 of CM033446.1, forward strand.
GAAGAGCAACAAAAATGATTAAAGTTCTAGAAAACATTACCTATGAGGGAAGACTGAAAGAACTGGATTTGTTTAGTTTAGAAAAGAGAAGACTGAGAGGGGACATGATAGAGGTTATCAAGTATTTAAAAGGGAGTTACAGGGAGGAGGGAGAAAAATTGTTCTCCTTGACCTCTGATGATAGGACAAGAAGCAATGGGCTTAAATTGCAGTAAGGGAGGTTTAGGTTGGACATTAGTAAAAACTTCCTGACTGTCAGGGTGGTTAAACACTGGAATAAATTGCCTAGAGAGATTGTGGCATCTGCATCACTGGAGATATTTAAGAGTAAGTTGGATAGACATCTATTGGGGATGATCTAGGCAGTGAAGGCAGGGGACTGGACTTGGTGACCTCTTGAGGTCCCTTCCAGTTCCAGTATTCTAGTAGTCTAATATTCTATTATTTGGTTCTGGGCAGGTTTGCTAAAAAGTTGACATGCAAACTTGTGTGTGGATGTGTCGAGTGAATTAAATGGGATCTCTAGGAAAGGTTGGTCTGGCTATGGCTGGTTTTGGAATAGAAAAAGACATGGTCTGTTTACAGTTGTATTTGTAAAATCCACTCCAGTCTAGAGGATAAGCACAAGATTTAACACTATAGTCCTACTTTAAGCTGAATGCAAGTAGTGAATGTCTCTTCAGCTGGCCCAATGGAAATGGATGGATTTTAGCCACAGGACAGAAGCAGTTTGAAGATCTGGCCAGTTCTACTTAGTTTTGTGTTGCCAAAGAGGAAAGTTTTGGGAATGGACTCCAAATAATGCAGAATGCCCAAAGGCTGCCACCAGGTTTGAAATTAATAAGTGTGTAAGATGGGAGAGTATGGAGGGAGATTGTTTGGCAGATAACATACACAAGACTTGCACTTTTTGTGTGATGACACTAAAGAAAGTTTACCTGTGTGGAGCACACAACCAATGAGCTGATACTCAAACAGTGTAATCAATAGCAGCCCCTCAGGGTAGAAGAGGTAGGCTTTGTAGGTTACAATTTTTACCTACTGAGAACAGCATTTTATTTGTCATTTTTGCCTATAATAGAGGTATAATTCGTAGGTCACAGTGCCCCTTGTGGTAGCAGGCTCTCCTCCTGTGGCACCCCCTGTCGTAAACTGCTGCAGCCCCGCAGTAGTCTGCCTCTTCTAGTAACTCTGCCCTCCAGCCAGGTCAGTATAAAGTCTCACCCCTTACTGGGCAACAGTATTGCATACAAACAGTGTCCACCAGCAGAGTCCATCCTCAGCCCCTTTGCAGTCCTAGTCTTCTCACACAGTGTCAAGCTTCCAGGCTTCCTTTGCCACTCTTCTCTCCCCGCCCTCACTATTCCAACCCCACACTGCCCTTCTCTCCATGCAACTGCACCCAGCATCCCACAACAGCTGCCAAATGTAACTAAAGAAACCTTTACCTCTTGTCTTGAGTTTTTAATTCCATCAGGTTCTCTCCAATCCCTGTTCCTGTTGCAGAACACTGACCCCCTTGGAGGCTTGCACCTTTTCCCAGCAGGTCCATGTTTCCCAGCAAGGCTAGCTCCTCTGCAAAGACTGTCCTGTTTTCCCAGGATGCTCTAGCTCTCTCCTTCCTGGGTCTCTCTCCTCGACTTCCCTTATAGCTTTCACTTCCTTCCTTTATGAAGAAGACCCAGCTCCTCCTATCCTGGGTCTGATAACCCATCAAGCCTGAAACACCCTCCTGGTGCAGCAAGGTGGCAACAAAAAATGATTAGGAGTAAAGAATGGCTGCCATGTGAGGAGAGATTAATAAGACTTGGACTTCAAGAGATGATTAAGGGAAGATATGATAAAGGTCTATAAATCATGCCTGGGGTGGAGAAAGTGAATAAAGTGTTATTTATTCCTTCCCATGACACAAGAACCAAGAGTCACCAAATGAAATGAATAGGTAGCAGATTTAAAACAAAAGGAAGTTCCTTGGAAGTGTCTGTGGAACTCCTTGCCAGAGGATGTTGTGAAGCCCAAGACTATAACAGAGCTAAAAAAAATCTAGATAAATTAATGAAGTCTGGGTTCATTTATGGCTGTTAGCCAGAATGGATAGGAATGGTGCACCTAGCCTCTGTCAGATGCTAGGAATGGGCAACAGGAATGGATCAATTGATGATTACCTGTTCTGTTCATTCCCTCTGGGGCTGCTGGCATTGGTCACTGTCAGAAGACAGAATATTGGGCTAGATTGACCTTTCTTTCTTTCTAGTGGCCATTCTTATGTTCTTAAGGTGGGCTTATTGAACTCTCCGATGCCTGTTAACTCATTGCTCACCTGTGTGGGGTTTACATCCTATAGCCTTCCCAGCCTCACTCCATAGTGTAGGAAAAACACTAAGAAACGTTGCTGCCAAGATGAGAAAAAATGTGTCCAAAAGGAAGGCATGGATCGGAAATGCTCGTTGTTGCCCTCTGCTGATACAAAACAGCCTCATCTGAATGTCCAGACTTCTCTGGAGAATGATGTCTAAAAAATGGTTTAATAGCTTCCCAGTCTTCTCTATTACTTAAATGTAGTTGTTTACCAGTCTTTACTATTAATTATTATTGCACTTGGGGTTGTAGTTTGGTTATTACCATGTTGATGTCCTCAGGTGTTTTTTCTGTCTTAGACATAGAATTGTAAATAACTAAAAAGGTCATTGTGGGTCAGTGTAACTAGAATACAATGGTGAAATATTGTCATTAATCTATAGAATAAACATTAAATAATGGAAACTAGAGGACTAAATCCATTTGATAGCAGTTGACTATGAAGCAACATATACTAGTGCCCAGGGCTATCTTTCCCTTTGCCATAGGTATCATTTCAGTTTAAGTAACTTATGAAATAGTTCATCTTTTAAACCCCTGTAAAAGCAAGTGATATTGTCAAAATGATAAATGGATGGCATGTTCTTGTTTATTTAGCTTCCGTTTATGTTACCTCAGGTTACTGGCCTCATAGTCTCTGTGGGAATCAACCAAGGATTCTTTTCAAATGTCCTGTATGCATCTGCTTTATACCTCGATAGGAACAATCATAAGCTCTGACTATCTGGGAACCTGGTTAGTGATGCTTTATAAACCAAGGGAAAAGATAACATCCAAAGCTGAAGCTACAGTTCTGACAGTGGAAAAAAAATTAAGCATAATAAAGGTGTTGTAGAAGAAGGACAGAACAACAGACAGAGAAAATGAGAGGGAGAGCACTGTCATGCATACATGCATAGAGAGAATTTCATGCTGATGAGAGAACATAATAATGAGCAGTATTTTGATCATGGATTGTCATTCTGTGGAATACAGAAAGTGTAGTTATGTCATTAGGTGGCAATCTATAATTAACTCATTCAAGTATCTGTGAAGGACACAATTGAACCAAGGACAGAAACAGCTATTCCACCCACATGTTCAAGTAAAAAAAAAATGCACAAAAAGTTATTGCTGCCTTTTACTACCATCAAAAACTTCAGTGAGGATTGCTGGTATATAGCTAGTATTCTATTACTGGCTAGGCCCCACTCTGGACATTAGTCCTCATTAAAGGATCTATTGGGTAAACCTTTATTTCATTACATGAAATATTTAGCACCCAAAGGTACGTCTATACCACAGCGCTATTTTGGAATACCGGAGTATCCCGAAATAGCTATTCTGCGTCTTCACAGCAAGCCCATTATTTTGGGCTAACTTTTCCGACATTCCTGTAAACCTCATTCTACGAGGAGTAAGGAACATTTTGGAATAGCACTTTATTTCAAAATTTGGTGCTGTTTTCACAGTGCCAAATGACGAAATAAACTATTTTGAAATAGCATTGAAATAAGATATGCAATTTGTGTCTCTCAAATTGTGTATCTTATTTCGACTTATGTTGCTGTGTAGATGCACCCTATATTACTGAAGGGAACAAGATAGCAAAAATATCCTAGCAGAGTAAAACCTTCCTTTCTGTGAAAGTCATAAATTGAAACTCTTTTAGTGGCCCTAGCTTACCTCCTTGGGGAGGAAAAAAACCAAACAAGTAGTCATGTAGCATGGAGCTTTCATGGGCAAAAGCCACTTCTACAGATGAGTGGAGAAAAAAAGGAAAAATATCCCAATTTAAAAGGAAAAATCTCCTTGGGGAAGCCACTCAAAAGAAAGGAACATAGGGCATGTCTACATTCAGAAAATACTCCCAAAATAACTATTTTTAAATAGCATATCCACACTACAGGGAAGCCTCAAAATTAGTCTGAGGCAGGCTCTCTTAATGTGGACCCGCTACCTCGACTTAAAGCCCCAGGAAGTACTTTGAATGACTCTGAAGAATAGTTATTTCAAAATAGCAGCAGTGGAATGTCCATCCTACCGATATTTCAAAATAACTATTTTGAAATAATCATTATTCCTCATGGAAAGTAGGAGTTATTATTTTGAAATAACCAGCCCCTTATTTCAAAATAACGGGGTTGGTAGTATGGATGCTCCACTTGTTATTTTGAAATAAGGGGAGTTATTGTAGACCAGGGCCAAGATGGCAACATTCACAGTACTTTATACTTGTAATGTAGTGTAGATCCCCCACTTCACTTTCTCAAAATATATAATCTGGAATATGGAAAGGAGATGGAAAGAAGCTTATAGCCTGGTAACTTTGAGCATCTAGAAATAGACACATCATGCAGTATTTCACTGGTATGATGAAGTTTTAATCTCCATCCCCTTTTCCCCTCCCCAGCTTCTTCTTCAGTCTTTGGGGATTTTAAAAGGTGTTTTTAGCTAACTGCATTCCCAGTTTCTCTTGAAGGAGTCTGCTCTTTCAAACAGTCAGAGAAGGGAAGTAAAATTGAAGAAATGAGGACCATATATTGTAGAACTGTTCAGTGCAGTTTTGGATACCCAAGGCTCCTTGTATCTAGTTTTCAGAGGTGCTGAGAGTCTGCTTCGCCAGCCAAAGTTAATAAAACAATAGGACTGATAATAGACTCATATGGAGCTGCCCAGTCACTAAAGGACTCCAATAAATAAATAATTTCAACTTGGCCAAATTCTCCTAGCCTGTTGTTTAAGGGAAGTATCCAGAAAAAAAAGAAGGCATGACTGGAATGTCCCTAAATTATCAACAATCCCAGCTGACAGAATGGCCTATCAGTGTTGTGAGTAGCCAGTATTGTTTAGAGTGGCCTGAAGGTTTATCTAATATGTACCAGGAGCCTAATCCAGCATTGAAACAACCAAGGACCAGGGTCTGTGGAGGTGGACTAAAAATAGCTTGCCCTCTTCCAATAATCTTCTGAGTGCAGTTTAACCAGAGCAGAGACTCTGCCTCACTATTTCTCAGATTATCTACATAATAGGTTGAACCTCTGTAGTCTGGCACCCTGGGGACTTGACTGGTGCCAAACCAGAGAATTTGCCAAATCACAGGTTAATTTTGTCTAGGTGCATTACCAACACTTCCATTGCTTACTGGACTCTTAGAAGACATTTAGGGTGTGGCTACACTGCATCCACAGCTCAAAATACGCCACGCAATCTGAGCTACACCAATTACATAGTTTATTTCAAGTCAATTTCAAAATTGCTTATTTTGAAATTTGCTGCTGTCTACACAACACTTATTTTGAAATAAGCCACTATTCCAAAACATCCCTTACTCTTCGTGGAATGAGGTTTACAGAGACGTTGGAATAGCAAGCCCATTATTTCTTGAAAAGACGTGGAATAGCTATTTTGAAATAGTGCTGCAGTATAGATGTAGCCTTAGAGGTAAATTAGAGTTACATAACAGCACAGACCACTGAGAGCCAGGACCAGTGGCTGTAAAGAAACTTTATGGGACCACGGGAAACTTGGCCACACCCATGATGAGTGGACATCTGGCTAAGTAAAATCATGCTGGACTACGGATGTTGTTGGATCAGAGAGTGCTGGATTAGAGAGGTTCAACCTTTAGCACTTTACTCTGCCGCAACTTTCTGTCTCAGGTGTGTGAAAAAATACTTTCCAAGTGCAGCAAGTTACACATTATAAAGCGCCAGTGTAAACAGGCTCCCAGAACTTCTCCCACTGCTCCGATGCTCCCACTGCTTTTAGCTACTCCCCTCATGGAGGTGGTTTACCTAGAGCCTGGGAGAGCTCTCTCCCAGAACTCTTGCCATTACCACACTTCCGTGGCTGCCTTTTAAACTTTCTACTGAAGACAAAGCCCGAGTATCAAAATCAAAAGGCTGCTTTTGAAGCAACCCTGTAGTTATTCTACAATTTAAACTTCATCATCAATCAAAGAAAGAGTTTCATATTCTGCTCAAATTTACACAGACATATATTGGAATTATCCATTGGATTCAATGACATTATTTCAGATCTGCACCAGTGTTACTGAAAGCAAAATTTGGCTCCATTTATTATTCTTACAGCATCACTGACCTATGGGATTGCCAAAGTGTAAATAAGAACAGAATTTAGCCCACATTATGCAATTAAGGATATTAATTTCTGTAGGGATTTTGATTTTAAGATAGTTCATTCAAAGTGACTCTCATCATTCTGATATATGAAACGTGGGAAAGAAAGAAAGAAAGAAAGAAAGAAAGAAAGAAAGAAAGAAAGAAAGAAAGAAAGAAAAAGCTCACAACAAAGATCTCTAATATTAATAGTTAAAAACCAATTTGACTGTAAACTTTAATTCATCTACTAAATGTCAAGCACCGTTGGATATACCAGCAGTTTCCTTACCTCTCTTGTTATTAATACATGCTTAGCTACAGTGGAAATTAGAAGGTCTGTAATAATACCCTTCCAAAAACACTTCAGATGAAAATTTCGGGTTGAAATTTACTGAGAATTCTATTACTGTAGTAACAAGTTATATAAAAGGCAAATGTTAGGATAGAAGCCTTTCATTTAGATCAGCTTATTTCTGACATTATATACGAGCTAGATTTTTTAGGAGTGTTTGAGTCATTGAATTTGACCTGTATGCAATGCACAGCTAAAGAACACATTACCCAGGGGTTTCCTTTATTTTAGAACCATTTAATTTCCTTAATACCCAGAATCTTTGTATGGCACTTGCCATAAGCTTTGTCACATCAGTGCTTTGTCAAACATAAGCCAAGCCGTACTGTGGGCATAGCTTCCTCTGAGAGACGTACTTGTAACCCCGCATAGCTTCGTTTTTCTGGAAATGTAATTGAAAGTCACTTAAATTATACTACATTCATCACATTCTCCTGTCCAAAAATGGCATTGTAAGCTCTGCAGGCACAAAGCCAGGGATCGATGGGGGTGTGTGTAGAGCATGGAAAATGGGTACAGACAGAGGAAAAGGTATGGCTAGAGTGTCATTTGTCTCTGTTCCTAACCTCTTTTCCTCACACAAAGTATTTTGGGACCAATTTGGCTGTATAATTTAACGATGACTGTCAGCTTTTAACCGATACCTTCAGGAATTTCAAGACAAGAGCAAAAAAGAACATTAGATAAGGACTGAATGGAGTGGTCAAGAAGTAGGGAATATTGAGCTACCAGTTAATCACACCATGAAAGCTCTAAGTCATTGACAGATTGCTCTAGACTAAGAAAAATGCCTATACCCATCTGATAGGTAAGCAGCACATTGTTTATGATAATTCAGGCATGAGAAAAACAAAGGAGAGTTTCACAATATTATTTTCAGCAAGGTAACCTACCAAAAATCTTGTTTTACTTCCCTCAAATAGAAATTCGTAAGACTTGATCCTACAGACTCATAGGAGTAGTCCTGATTCATGCTGGTGGCTTCAATGACACTTGTGTGAATAGGTTTTACAGGATTCAGCCTTTGATGTTTTTTCTTTCAGATTGTTTTAAGAGGTTAGAAGATAAGGTCAGTTGAATATCTCTCAAAGTTAAACAGGTCAGATATAATACAATAAAAATAGATTAAGATACTTTGTGTGCTACATGCATCTCTACACTTCTGTTCTTATATAGCAAAACTCCCACTGGCTTCAGCAAAGCTTAAAAGATAAGGACTTCAAAGTTTGTCTCATTAAAGGCAAATAATAATAATAATGAAATCATCCTTCATCTCAGATCTTGAGTCGGCTTGCAAGTGTCACCATTTCTACATAACACCACACCAGCAGTTGGGGTGCTGTTACGTTTGGGCCATCAGGCGACAACTGCCGTGCAGTGGATTGTGTTCTAAGTTTTTCATTGTTACAAAAGTCCAACTCAGCCATCTAAATAAAATAGTTCTAAATATAAGCTAAAAGTCGGAGATAGAAATACTGGGACATAGTGAGTTGATTAAGTTAAAGGAACTGTGCTAAGGGGTCTTCAAGGCTCCCAGTAAAGTCACAGGTAAGTCTGACAGCAGGCTGAAAGATGGGAGGAAACTTTTACAGTTGAAATCACCAAAATAGGTTTTGATTCATTCATTTTAGGATGATGTTGGCATCCCTTGCTGAATATTGCTTATCGGGTGACCACTTGCTTATTGGATAACCACTTAAATGGAAGAATGGGACAACAGACTGAAAAAAGTGAACTTCACTATCAGGACTGCTGCTATTCACACCATTCACTGGGACCAATTGACTGCCATGATACTGTTGGGCCTTAATCGTCCTAACCCTGAAAGAGGTCCTAATCAGACCAAATCCAAGAAAGGAAACCAGATGACATGACCAACTCCACTGTCTTCAGCTAGATTGGGATGTGAGCCCTGAGTTCCTGCAGTCACCCCCCTCACTAAAGTCTCACTTTCCTACACACCATATTTCTCCTCTGTCATGCCTTTCTCTTTATGTCTTCCATACAATGAGAGCCTCTGGCTTACCTGGCCAAGACAATTCCAACTTTTGTAACACAGTAGTGGACCTGTGAGTAGAGAGTTAACAACAAAACACAATTTAAACAGCACAATTCTGGTAAAAGTGTTGCAGGTCTCAAAGGGGCTGTTATGACCACATGCTATGTCTGTTGTTTCTGCATGTAAAAGTAATGTTTTGTCTACATTTGAAAGTTATATCAGTCAGCGGTATGAAAAAAATCCCATTCCTGATCAACGTAGCTAAGAACACACAACCCCCAGTGTAGATTCTTTGGTTAATGTAGCTAATGTCGTTTGGAGAGGTGGAGTTCCTGCACAGACAGAAAAGTCCTGTCTGTCGCTTTAGGCTGCACTTCTACTACAGAGCTAAATTGGCAGCTTTAACCCTAAGTCTCAGAGAGAGAAACTTGCAATTTTTAATTTTGCTATTATTTTCTCTCCATTTTTGTGTGTTTCTTTTGTGTGGATTTAAAGGAAACCAGATTGAACTTCAGCAAAGCAACAACAGTGGCTCGAGACTATTTCAACTAACTTTCGATTTTCCTCCAAAAATGACACTTATTGCCATTAGAGCTGTCTGGAAGACAGTATTTCCCATTTGTGAAGGATATCAAAATTTGGCTTTGGTTCAATTGGATCAAACCTCCAAAATTTCACCATTTTCCACAAAAAGTCTGAAAAATATTGCTGTTGGGTCAATCAAAATATTTTGTTTTGACAAACTCAGAATGTTTTATTTTAATTGTAACTTTTTTATTTTAGAAAATATAAATAACATTGTAAACAAAAAGTGTTTAAAAATGTTGCATATACAAAATGATCTTTCAACATTGTTAGAATGTTTTTTGTTTGTTTGTTTTTCTCCAGAACAAAACTTCAGTAAATCTGGCACAGTTTCACAAAATATTTCTATTTTGATGGAATAGCATTTTCTGCTGCAAAATGGATCCATCACAGTTTTCTAATCAGTTTTAAATGTTACCTTTAGTACTACCTAAAAGAGTGTCAAGAAGGGATTTTCTTCTCTAGAGGGCTCTCTACAGACAAAGGGAAAGGAAATAGATAAATTGTTAAAAAATAAAGCCTTGATTGTTAACATGACAATTTTTTAAGTCTCAAATGTTTTAGCTGATTTATTTCCATACTGCATCTTTAATAAAGGGTTTTATACATTTTTATGGTGGTTGTTACAATGAAAAACCAGCCATAACTTGACACAAAACCCCAAACTACACTTAAACTGACTGAGTTTGTAACAGTCAACAAAGATTTTATTAACATCTTATCCCCTGTTGGGTCCAAGATATACCCTCATCAACACAACAGAACCCAATAACATCACAAAACAATTAGGACAGAAAATGATGAAAAATACTGTACCTTTTGAAATGGCAAGGGAAGAAGTGTAGCATTTCTTTTATGGAGAACCCAATCCATCATCACTACTTATAAAAAAAGTCATGAATCTCTTGCCAAAATTATGCCTTTTCATTCTTTGTTTAAATCCTTTCACACCATTTGCAAGACAATCCCTCTGTTCCACAAAATAGTGGCATGTCATTTGAAAGTAGAATTGGAAAAATAATTGGTGTAATGACCATAACCTTGAAAACACTTACTCCTGAATATAAAAAATGAGAAATGTAGTGAAAATGAGCAAACATAAGTTACTGCTGGGCTGTGGTTGCAATAACTTATCTTTGCCAACCGTTTATGTGCAAAATTACTGGAGCATTTTCAATGATAGCATAAATTGTACAGCTACACTCTGAACAGTAACATTCATCTACAAAAAATTACATTCATTCCCACAATGTAGTCATCTCCAATATACCTACATAGATGTATGTGTGAGTTAGAGTTAGAGTACATTATTACAGGGGAAGCAGCAGTGACTCTGATTTAGGATGGCCAGCACTTTCCATTGTAAATATCTCCTGACCATTTCATTGAAAGGCTGTAATGCTGGCACGGTTTGCAGCAGGACTGAAATTTGGCATCGTTTTAACCCTTGAGACACAAAGATGCCTTGTGCTAGCCCCACACAGGTCTGTTTAAATTTGGTTGAGCTTTAAACTCTCGGAAATCATTTCCCACTCAGTGGAGTCTGTTCCTAGCTTGCTTTCAAAAAAACATCAGTTCTCTATTAGCACTGCACACAGACCATTCTGGCATCTCGCTTCTGTTCCTCACAGGATACAGGAGAAATACATCCTCATCCTCCTTCATCATCACTCTCTTCTAAAAAATGCTTCTTTTTTTTTTTTTTTTTGGTCTTGTAAAAGATGTACTTGGCTGGGAACTATGATATTGTGCTGTCAAATCAACTCATGCTAATATTTTTGTGCTCTTCTCAGTCTTTTTTACTGAGCTAAGTCTCCTGCCTGCCTGAGGCTATGTCTACACTTCAGGCTTTTCCCAGAAAAACTCTGCCACGTCCAGGGAACGTGTCTGCTCTTCCGCTTTTTTTTGCAGAAGAGCAGATGTGCTCTTTCAGAAGCCCTCTATTCCTCCTTCCATGAGGAAGAAGGGCTCTTCCGAAAGAGGAGGCTTTTCCAAAATTTGGCCCAGTGTAGACGGGCCAAATTTCAGAAAAGGCTCTTCCGAAAAAACAATCGGAAAAAGGTACGTAAATTGTGGAGCGCAATTTGCGTACCTTTTTCCAATAGATCAGTGTAGTCTAGACATAGCCTGAGTGATTACACAAGCTGGAAATAGAGCTCAGACCTCTGTTATTGAGGACTTGGATCTTAGGGGCTCTATAAACAACAGACTGTCCCACTGAACAATCTTGATTAATTCCCTGAGCAATGTCCATCCTTATGCAACAATGTGGAAAGGACCCAAAGAAAAAAATCATATGACAGGTATGGCAATTTCCTGCAATATTTTTAAAAGGAAGTTAAATATCTTTGGAGTCCATTGCATTAAATGTAAAGGGTATTTATTATTAATATGTATTATTAATATGTATTATCATCAAACCATAATAGTCCTGGATGATCAAAGGACTATATTGAACAACGTAGCAGACCCAGATGGTGTTTTCAGACAATGCATGCCAAGTGGCCTTCCTGGCAGAAATGTAGAGGCAGGTGAATGCAACGTTCTTACCCCTGGTTATGCAAAAACCCAGAGCTTTGAAGCTGTGGCCCAAGGAGTTGGCCTTTGTTTACTGATCGTCTGATACACAAGGCCAAGATCAAAAGCCCAAGCTATATAAGAGAAAGACTGAACTATTTATGTTTATGCTTATTCTGAGCGAAGGTCATTATGAACTTAAAACCACAGGGAAAAAAGCCCTTAGTGGGGTCTGAAGAACTGATTCCTACCAGAGACCTTGCTGGAGTCACAATAAGCTTGTTAGCATCCGTGTAGGTTGTTTTAAAGTTTTTTTATGTTTTCCTATAATGCTTTCACCTTCAGAATAAATGTGCTTGGTTATAAAGTGCTGCATGGTCACATATGATTGCTGGAAAGTACAGCTGTTCTTAGCTTTCAAAGAGAAAGATAAGCACAGATAATGATCTATTTAGGCAGTCTGACTTGCTGGGAGTATCACAGTGTAGGCAGGTTGCTGTGTAGACAGGAGGAAAAAACCGAAAGGAGGGACAGAGACATGAATCTTCATCCAAGAAAGATGACAGCTGATGAGATAGGAAACTAGAGTGGGTCCCCTTGGGGGAACCACAAAGAGGGAATACAGATAGAGTTGCCCTGAGCAGTGAGAAATAGCTCATGTAATTTATTTTTTTAAAGACATCATGTGACCTTGACATTAAAGATTCAATTTTAATGTGCATGGGACAAAATTTAAGTTGCATGGAAAACCTATAATATGACATTTCCTAACGTTGGGGTATTAACTGCAATCTTAATACCATTCTTTCAAAGTCATTTTTGTATTTAATCCATTATATATACTATATACTATATATTATATACGTGTATGTACAATTGTACACAAATATTTGTGTATATCTGTATCTGCAGATGCCTAGATGTATTATATATAGATACATATATAGATGTATAGATGTGTTATATACTGAGCTATACATATAATGTGGTCTATCGCTGTACATCCACATGCACTTTCACATGCATTCTTGAACTTTTGCCATGACCTAAATCTGTTGTTGTCATCTATATTTAATTGAATTTTCTTGGAAAGAATTTGGATTAGACATAATACAGTGATCATATCACTTTTTTGTTACTAGTAACTGAAGCTGGTTATCAGGTAATAACTCAAGTTCCTCATAAACTGTTATAGAGATCAATCCAGTGTCTGGTATTGGGATCAGACTCAGAGTCCGGAAGAAGGCTTTAAAAATAGGGAATTTGGATCTGATATTGAGAGAGAGAGAGAGAGAGAGAGAGAGAGAGAGATTTATAAGCCCTGTAATGCAAACATTTATGCATCTGAGTAAGTTTATTTATGCAACTAGTTTTATTGTAAGTGGTGGACACAACAGAATATTTAACTTTTCCATAGCCTTTGGAATTTCTGGACAATATTTAATATCAAAATCTACGATATAACCATCAATTACAAATACACCACAATACAGTCATGAGGTATATATGCTTTTGTGGAACCACAATATAGCATCACAATTACCTACAGCTTTTAAATATATTGAATAGGCACATTACAGCTCATAAACCTAAAACCACACTGACTTTTGTATTTATGGAGTGCACAGCCTTGGAAAATGAAGTCCAACAAAAGAAAAATGAAGACAATACTAAGGGAGTATACACTTGATTTCAAATGGACGTAGACCTGTGTAACTGAGATCAAAATTTGGCTCTGTATGTTTTGCAGAGATACTAGATTAATAACTACTAATGTTCCCAATAATCAAGGGATTAATAGTTTCCACTACACACTCCTGTTTTCAGAGGTTAATATCTCAGCCTATAAAAATTTGCTATGAACAGAGACTTGGCACCCAAGTTCTCAGAACAGGAAAAACTTGTTTTTGCAAAATATGGTTTAAATCATTTGGATATTTTTTAGGTTACAAGAGAGCAAAAAACACAGAATGTTTGTGGTTTCACACTGGGGGTTTTATGGTCCTAAAAATTCAAAACTAGTTTGATTTAAGCAATGCAATTTTGCATAATGTTGACTATTTTCTCTGTGTTAAATAAAGCTATGCCAAATTTTGCCATTTCAAGTTCATGAACATTCCCCCACTCCCCAGTTTTGGCTGACATTTGTGGTTCAAATGAATGCAAGATTCACGGTGAAACTCAGCAGAAACCAACTATTTTTTCACTGTTTCACATCACACTTAACAGCAAAACATCAAATTTCACAAGTTTCTACTCAAAACCATAGCGTTTATCTGAGGCTCCCTCAAAACTTAACCTGAGATCATTCAAAGGTTGGAGATGGCTTCCTCAAAACTCACCAAAGACATCTTAATAACATTAACATAATCTTAACCACAGCCATATGAGTAGTGCCTCCGTGACAAATTATAGGGGGTGACATTTTTAACAGTAAAGATACACTCTCAGTGAAAAACTTAAAGTGAATGTACTCTGTTCAGCAGATGTTTCATTTTTTTTCTTAGAAGAGATGAAGTTTATTTATCTTAGTGGTTCAGCTGTGATCTGTAGGCCAAATTTGTGTGTCCTTATAAGGCCCTGACTGAGACAAAACTGATAGCTGCATTGAATGGAGTATACTTTTCTTGTCTGGACTGCACAATGTTCATTCACTCTATAATTATCCTCTTACAACATGGATTCTTTCATTTCATTATGGTCTTCTTACCACCACAATTCACATCATTATGGCTAAGTTTATGTTGCCACTAGGAGGGCAAACAGAATCGTCAGGACCCTGGGAAAGTGGGGGTGGGGCAGCTCCATGCTCCCAGAAGGGGCAGTGCCTTGGTTGAAAGGAGTGTGGCTGGGGGCAGCCAGCCCTCAGCACCACCCAAACAGCACTGCCTGGACTGCACCGCCCGCTCCAGCCAGCCCTCAGGGCTGCCCAAAGCACGCCCCATACAGCTCCAGCAGAAATGTAAAGGGCCTGGATGGAGCTCTGGCTTCATTTTCCCCAAGCAGTTTCAGTTTCAACAAATCAGAATTTTCTTGAAAAACTCTCCATCAGCTCTGCTGCAGCATATAGCCCATCCCTTTAATCGGACTCCATTACAACTTGTCATGAAGGATTTGCCTCTTCACTGCATTTTTGAAAGAGGAATAATCTGAGCAGTGCACATCCACCTTGAGTTCCGCTGACGGCTGTGAGTTGTTTGGGTTTTTGGTTTGTTTTGTTGAACATGCCTATGTGAAGATCTAGTTACAATTTAATCCCATATGTTTAACCAATTAAATAATGTACACCTGCAACACAGAGAAATGATTACAAACAGAAACCTGAGATCCAAATACTCTTATACTTTCAGGGCCTTACCTACACTAGGAAATAGTAGACACATATTTCACAATTAGAGAAACTCTATTACTGTTCGCAATAGTGGAAGCTGTAGCATAGACCAGGTTACACCATTTTCCCCACTATATCACTTAAAGGCCTGTTGATCCTTTCATTTCCACCAATGACAAGGGTGGTAGAGAACTGGCAGCCAAATTTTGCTGGCATAAATTCAACCTGTTAGTGTTAGAAATCTAAACTTCAAATTATATCTGAAATTTCCAAAGGACCGCTTTTTCTGTAATGGGTCAACCCACTACCCCCATATACAAACAGCCCCAGATTTGAGGATACTCAGCATCAGGAACTGGATTCAAATGTTGTGTCTTGAGCTGACCATTGGTCAAAATGCATCCTTCCATGGTTAGCCTGTCCTACATGGATTGTAAGTCATCGTATTAGTCCAAACCCTACAGTGGTGACTCTTACATCTATGGATTTTTTTTCCTGAATAAGAGATACTTTTACTTAAAAACTAGTTACTTTTTTTAACTGTATTGTCAAAATATTAAAAATCAAGGATAGTCAGAAATGGGTCTAAAATAATGTTATTTTTGATGGACAGTTAGGAACTAACAATATTAACAATATTTTTAAATTAATAATATTAAAAGTTTTATATTTAAAACTTTAAACAGCCATTTTTTTATGTTATATTCCTTTGGCCCTTTGTTCTTAAACATCTTGTTAAATGAAGGCATAACATGCAAGCTAAAGCCCCAGTTCTGCAACTTATATACCTCCATCTACATGGAACCTTACTCTACATGATTTCCATCTGTATGGAACCTAGTTCTGCATGAGGAGCAAGATGTTAAGTCCAACTCCAATAGCTAGTTAATATAAGAGCCTGTTACTGCCACTAACTGATGAGATTACTGCTTCCAACCTGGGTGATGGGTGTGTCCTTTCAGACCCTGAAACATCAGAGTATTTGTAATATAATTTGAGTAGTCCCATCAAAGAGAACAGAACTATGTGTGCGCTTGAAGTCATGTATGTGCTATATCAGAGTCTTTGTGCTGAAGGCCCCAGTGCTCAAAGTGGAAGAGACAGAAAGGACTGCACATTTTGGGGGGGAAATTGTTTTTATCAATGTAGGTTACTATGAGGCACATTTTAAGAACTGTCTTACCAAAATTGCTGATCCCAAAGTTTATATTCTTCAAGCTGCCCTAAGCACTGGAAATCCTAGGTGTAACCCTGGATACCAGCTGGAAAGTAGGGGTCCTTACAATCTCTGTGGCAAGGGCTATGTTTCTTGGTACAGGAACACTATATGGGACACTCTTCTACAGGTTGAATCTCTCTAGTCTGGCACCCTCGGGGCCTAACCGGTGTCGAACCAGAGAATTTGTACAACCATGGGAGGTTAATATTGTCTAGCAGCATTACTAACACTTCCACTGCTTGCTGGTCTCTTAGAAGAAATTTAGGGGTAAATTAGAGCTAAAAAATAGCACAGAACACTGAACAGCCAGAACTGGTGGCTGTAAACAAACTTTCTGGGACCATGGGAAACTTGGCCACACCCATGATAAGTGGACATCCAGCTAACTAAAATCATGCCAGACGATGGATGTTGCTGGACCACAGAGTGCCAGATTCAAGAGGTTCAACCTGTAATATAAATGTTAACCATTAAAAAGACGAGATTGTCACTCTGCTCTGAACTCACACCATGAAGCATTCCATTTTACTTCTGCCCCAAAGTCAGAAATAAAGAGTAATGTATCCCATGCGACTATGAATTCCTTTGCTTTTCTCCGAGTCACATTAATTCTATTAAAAAAATGTATACTTTTGTTTTGCCTTCTTTGGACTGGAACTTTGTTTTGTTTCCTTATTCTACCTCAATCCATTGTCTTCAATTATTACTCACGCCACGAACAATCACCGATGAAGCAGCAAAAATCCTGTGCAATTGTCTGGAAAGAGGCTGTAATCCCATAATGCTGCCAGTCTCTCCGCACAGTGTACCGGCTGCAACATGCGAGGTTATCAACAATGGTCTGAAAGAGCTCTCACTTGCATCGTTCATTCGGAAAGGCTTTGGAAATTTGCATTTTTTTTGAAAAGCACATGAAGAAAAAGGTCAAAAATTAAGAAATACACTAGAGGGTGCTCCCCAAAGATGAACCTGCACTGAATGTTAGGAGGTGCACACCTTCCTGGCTTGCTCTCTTTAAATTGTCAAATAGCTGCATAGTGCACAAAACATTACTAGAACAGGTGACTTTTAAAGTATGTGTGGGAAAAATATTTTTAAAACCTCCTCTATTATTTGATAAATTAACATTTAAAATAACAAAAAAGCAAAAACTATTATTAATAATAATTTATAGTGAAATAATAAAAAAATCCTATTACAAGGCTTTGGCACTCTAACACATCATCCCAAAAGAATTAAAATGGTCATTCAGACACGAAATCAGCCAGCTAGCCACCTAAAAGTAACTTTCCCAGTCCTTCATTACTCTGGAAAGGACAACCTAAGCCCTCTTTAAAAACTCTATCAAACATATGTGTTTTGCAGCTTACTGAGAAGCTTGCCACATTTGTGATTAGTAATGGGCATAATATTTAAAATCACTATTTTTTAAATTACCTAAGTCATGTAGAGAAAAAAATATATATTTATTGTGATGTTAGTTGTGTTTTATACTCTTAAATAACTGCTTCTTTTTCAGATAGTAAACTCATCAGGGCACATTTTTGGTGTGAAGCAAATTATTATTAAAATGAATGTATCAATAATATGATGTACTTTGCTGTATATTTGTAGGTGGACAGTAGGAACAAGGAGGAGTATAATTGTTTAGACATTCTTTACTGGTTCTGAAACTTCAACAACGTTATTTTTTTCTGCATGTAAATGTTTCAAAGGAAGATATAAGGCACACAGCATATTGCAATGTTTTTAATTAAAGATCACAAATAAAAAAATCAGTATAATGAAAAATAAACAATTATTTTTGCATTTATTTCCTGAAAAATAATGGAGATAGAAGAACCTGAATATAGATAATTAGATTACATTAGATTAGACAAACATGAACTACAAAAATCAATTTGAAATCACCATATCCAACTGCTGTTATTTTTATTATCAGTGGTTTAGTAGCAGTTCTCAAACTTTAACTTAAATGGGGAAAAGTGAATTTAGCAGGGAAAAATCATATTAATAACATATTTTTCTTGCTGCTTTTCAGCCAATGTGAAGCATATTTTGAATTCTAACAAGGAATTAGAATCTTCAGATCAGCCTTCTAAGCCTGGTAAAAATGTACCACTGAGCTCTTTCCAGTGACTCTGCCACTCACTGCTGAATTGTAACAAATTATGTAATGTTAATTGCCTTTTCCAGCCTCACCCAATTTCTCCTTGCACTTGTCTCTTCTTCACACAAGTTCCAGGCTTCCATTGTACCTGCAGTTATAATTTCTAGCTACCCAATTAGCCACAAAAAATTTAGCACCAACCCTTTCAAAATGTGCTGACTGGCTGGCCTGGAGGAGACATACCTTATATTGACCTCACATTGTCTCAGAACCTCAGGAAATCACTCATTGGCTTAGCTGCAAATATTTTCTAGTTGCTCTGAAAGTATCATAGCAAGATTTCGGTATTTTTTTCCTTTTCTTTCTTTTTTTTTCCCCGTTGTGCATTTTAGACGGTTTATGCTTTCATTCTCAAAACAGATTTTATCCTAATAAAGGCTTGTATTACTATTATTCACCTGTCATTACACAGCATTAGACTATTATATAGCATAGACTGACTTTCATAGTGAGAAACCTCCCTTTTGGCATAAAATGGAAGAGAAAAAGAAACCCAATATAAACCGAACAGTTCATTAAAAAAGAGAGATGCAGCTTTAGTTTTTTAAAGCATTGCCAAGGCTGCCACCTACGCTTTTAAAAACTTTGTTATGAAAAGTCACTGTCATGAGGAAAAAGAAAAAAAATATGGGCATGAAACAGTCTCCAGTCACATTTTGATTGCCAGACGATTGACAAAATAATTTGTACCAGTCGATTTTCATGAAGGAAATTTTTACAATGGATTTGCCAAGCAGATTTTTAATTTTAATCAGTAATGAAAAAATGACAACATGGATCACAACAAGACATCAGCCGTTAAATGGGCTTTCGCAATTGCTGTCAGGACGACTCCATTAGGGAGCCGTACCTTTGTGGGCATCAATCACATTCTTCAAACTCTTGTACATCTTCGAGATTTAATTAGACAGTTAAGTTCTTTACTAGCAATTTGCAAAACTGTCATTTACTAAAAGTGCAAGACACTAAAAAAAGAGAGAGATTTTTCACGAGCCCTAAGAGAATGTTTATCTCATTCCTGGAAGAGGTTTTAAAGTTAACTTTAACCCTCAATAGGTGTCTGACCAGTGACTTTGAAGATTAAGTGAAATCTAACACAGCAATGTCTCAGATGCAGGTGTGAATCCTAAGCTATCATGTGACAGCAAAAGAAATGCAAATGAAGAAGTTTGCATTTTTGTTTATGTATATTGCCTTTTGCAATTATGTGGGGAGTAGGAGGGTTGCATGGTTCACCTTTCTAAAATTATTGGCATACCTGGTTTGGAGACAGATAATGAATTTTCAAACTGTTACCATTTAGGGTGTGTGTGAAATCACCTGCTTTGTTTAACACAGTACACTGCTCACTAAAATCTATCATTTGAACTTGGTCTTGGATGTCAGGCAGGAAACTCTGAGGCTAACACTAATGCACAGTAAAGGAATTGGCTTACTAATTGCTCTGAACCCCTGCACTCAACTGATGGCTTAGTAACAGCTTCACCACAAGCAACTAGATGCACTTAGTTCTCTGTTGGCTTTGGATTTTTATCAACCATCTTTGAATTTCATGGGGGGTTCATTTTCTTTACACTGTCTTTGGTTGCTTGCTCACTCGCTTACTTGGACACTTCAGGCTTAATTGGGCATTACCGCAATCTGTTGGAGTTTTTCCATTGCCTTTAACAGGTTTTGGATCAGACCTTCTGTTTTTATTTTCAACTACCAAATATTCAAAGGTTTTGTAGGACTTCAGATCAAAGAGGTTGACAATTGTTTAAACAAATCATCTCTTTTCTTTACAAAGATTTCCAAAAACAAATATTGTAGTCTCTTTTAAATGAACTTTGGCATACTATTTAGCATTAGGGAAATAAATATAAAAGGTGGATTGTGAAAAAACGATTACTCACCAATGAGAAATGTGCCCTGGGCCAAGATGCACAGTACAGAATTATTTTCAGGATGAAATTTCCATGACATGATCTTTTTTCTCTTTGGTGGTGGTGGCACTAGTGGAATGAGGGAATGGGAAACTCTCAATATTCTTACAAGTCTTTGGCGCGTTAAAATAGCACATCAGACTTCAAGCATTAGAGCATTTGAGCTATTTATTAGTCACCATCAGTATAAACTGACATAGGAACATTTTCATATTTTGCAATTACGCCCTCACAAAGATTACCTGTTCTCACCTGTACAAAATCCTTATTGCTTTACCAAAGGAGACAGATGACTGTGTCTCATTATTCAGGCAACACTAACTTTTTGCCTTCCCAAGCAAACATTGTGATTGTCACGAAAATATCAGGACTCTTCTGGGTGAATGTAAGACTCATTTCATGTAAGCAGGATGTAAAGCTTTATGCTTTGCAGCTCTCCACCATGTAACAAGTGTCTCCATTATTACCAGGAATGTGTTAGAAATGGGGAAAATGGATGGTATGTAAAGTGATGAGGAAGTGGAGGCAAAACCAAATGCAACAAAAGCAAATGCCATTGGTCATGCGCCACATTCATTAAAACAGCCTCTGGAAACTTTGTTGTAAGCATTTCCTTGGCGCAAAATAAGGGAAATTACTCTGATATTCACCACATAGTTTTTTTATTAGGGCATGCGTGTACATTTACACCGCCATTCCTCATAGCAGCGCAGAAGCAATCAAAGATGAGTAAACAGCAACAACATGAAATGGTCTTTTTCACCTGCAGTGAGGTTCTTAAACATTAGTTAATTAATCCCTACATCTCTCAGGTGGGTAAATATCAATATTAGTAACAGCAGTATTAATGGTGTTACAGATGAAGTTGTGGAGGTAAATAAAAAATTCTCCACCAGAAGTGGCATTATTGCATAGGCCCTATACGTTTTTTGCAATTGCTTTAGTTCTAAAAGGTAAGGGATCTTTGTTTAAGCAGGAGTTTATACTACTCTTATCTATTGTAATCATTTGAAAATTGTTCTTATTGCACATTAAAACTACAATCCCTGCCAATTACAGAGTTGCCTGAGGCTCAGACAGGGATCCCTTTCTCACCAGCAGGTGAGGTAGCTATAAGTGGCTGTAAGGAGTCGAGAGCCATCCAGCAATGGCAGTCCCTCAGAGGACATAGCTGTATGGGCTGGAGACAAGCTCATGGCCCTCCATCCTGCCCACTTGTGCTGGACACACTTTCTTACTGGTGAAGCAAGAAAAAGAAGAGTTATGATGCTCAAAAACCTAGGGGCTCTAGGCTCTACCACTTGAGCATTGTGCTTTCTTCCCTTTTTCCAACATACCACAGATTCTACTCAGGCATATAGTTGCCTCTTAAAGTTAGAGATGGAAAAGACCTGTTGGGTCATCCTGTCTATCTCACGGAATTTGCATTGCTCAATAGTTTTACTCAAGCACTATTCAGACAAAGTTTCCAGTGACTCAAAGGGCGTTTCACCTGTGTTATGTAAAGACTGCAGGATTTAGCCATATGAGTGTCAGTCCAACATGATGCATGAAGAAATGTCTTTAGTTTCAGAAGATAAGCCCACAAGCTAGAATGGGAAACTCTGTTCTCTCTTCTTATACAAAGGCTGCTGTAGGGACATTCCACATTTTACCTGGCTACACCCCTGTCCCAGTCACTACTGCCAATTTTTCACACTTTACTGGCAGAGATTGGAGGTTGCAGCTACAGTCTGTCTCAACCACCTCTCACCCCATCTTCCCATCCCCAACAAGACTTCTTCCTGTTTACTCTCAATAGAAGTCACCATAAGTGAATTTAAACCATCCACGTATACAAAGCACTTTGAGATTTCCAGAATGAAAGCACCATGGAAATGCATATTCTGATTAACTGGCATAAATGAGATGTCTCCCTCAGTGTGCAATAAGAAATTCACATTTAGATTTATGCAAAGCCTGGTCCTTCCAACTTTGTGACCCTGAATATCCCAAAACCCACAATGACAGAACTTCTCCCCATGAATCTAATACCCTGAACAACCATACAATAACAAAGAGATTTCAGCTTCATATTTCTACATGCTTAAATATCAATTATTAAAATAAGTACTTACAAAGATGTAAAATGTACTTTCTATAGACCAGATTTTGACCTCAGTTATACCAGATGAAAACTGTGCCTATGGCCAAGTCTGTACTCTATGCCCTAAGCAAATCTGAGGGCCCCCACTTAACTTTGACTCTCACTTAACTACTCAGTTGCCTCCTACTCTCACAAATATATATTCACTGCCACCGCATGCACACACACACATGCACTCCTGCTCTTCTCCCAAAAGTAGCATCCACGAAAAGATACAGGGTTCCTAAGTTTTGTCAAGGGAACAGCCTCGCTGTAAGGCCCTGACTGTCATACTGACTAATATTATTTCATTGTTCACCTTCACTCTGCCATCTCTCTGTAACCATCTGTCCCTTGATTTTGTGCTTACATTGCAAGCTCTTTGGGGCATGAATTATCCTTTTGTTCTGTGTTTGTACAGTGCCAAGCACAATTGCATCCTGGATCCTTGTCTGGGGTCTGAGTCACTATGGTAAATAATAATAATAATAATAATAATAAAAATAATTAATGTGACAGAATTCACCATTCCTCATGTGTTCACCCACAGTTTCAGGTTCAAGTGAATCCAAAATGATAAGTGAAACTGGAAGGTTTGAAGGACGTATAAAAAAAACCCTGATTTGTGAGACAGAAGAATTGATTTCCACTAAAGAACTAATACTGCAAGCAGCGCTAAAATAGGGGGAAAAAGATGGGTAAAGAATAGGCCCCTATCCGCAGTTGGTGTGCATCAGCATAGCTCCATTGAAGTCAGTGGAGCAGTGAGCATTTCATACAAAGACCCATTCTGTATGGCTTCTTTTACATATTCTTTTACTCTGATTATCTAACTAGCTACCAAAACAAATAAATGAAAATAACCCAACACCAATGCCTATTATATCATAACCACAAAGGATCCTGTTATTACATATGCAGAAGCAGAACATCGAGAAAATAAAACATGAAGCAGTTTGAGTCTCTAAGGTCAATTACTACTACTCTGATTTAAAAGGATTACTGTGAAGCGGGCTCTGTGCAATAATTTCCAGTCTAATTACAATTTAGAAGGAATCTGCATTGTTGTAAAAAATATTTAATGTGCCTTGGCATTTAGCAAATAATCTAAATCGATTTTTTTTTGTCACACAACATGATCACGTATAATTCTCTGAGCTGTTTACACTGAGCAAAATTACACTCACAGCCACATAGTTAGATCATTCTGAATTGGTAATCAAAAGTGATTCTGATTGCACTGAATTTCAGTGCCTTCACGAGCATGCCCTTACTAATCGCAGGGCCATGAAAAGAGCTGCAAACTCCAGAGCTTTATGAATAAAAATCCAGCAAAAGAGCAAGAATGACCAGTCTTTAGTAAGATTATTTGCTATCTAATAGAGGTCAGAACCCCAATACAATTTAACAATATAACAGGAATATAGCTAAATGAATATGTCAGTTTTTACAATATTCAATTATTTAGAAGTAATTACCCCAGCATGTGGATACTGTAAATGTAGGTGTTAGAAGTAAGGAGAAATAGTCTGCTATACAAATTCAAATGGATGGTTTGCCGACCACCTATAAAAGTAGAGACAGTTGCCAGCATTGTACAGTATGTGTGTAAGCTAGAGGTTGTCTCAGGTCCTTAAGCCTGACTGCAGGCTTAGTAGTACTGGATGGCATATTCTCTCTAGTCACAGAAGGCTCAAGCAGTGCCACGAAGACTAAACAGACCCACCCATATACACATTTATCACATATATCCAAAGGGACTCAATCCTGACCTAGCAAGGGTGTAATTCAGTCTTCATCCCCAGGATAATAAACTATTCTACACTGGCCTTGCTGCTGAGGTGTCCAGTAAAGTTGCTAGTGATGTGATGCATAGACATCGGTCTTGTAGGAAGATAGTCTGAAACTACCAGTTGTTTTCACATAGAGCATTTATCAGTCTAAGCCAGAGTCAAATCAGTGACGTACGGTTGAAAAGGTCCATCGGCCATGGCCAGCGCTCAGCCATCTTGCTCAATATACCCCATGTACTTGGTGGCAAGCTAAATCTAAATTCCACAGCAAGGTTTCTGAAGTTAGCAGTCAGCAAACTAAAAGGTTGCAGAACTTCATATAATACTTTAAAACTGAGAGTTTTAATGAATTAAATATAAAAATGAAAAATACAAATAATTGTAGTAGCTACTATGTTATTTTGATATTAAATTCCCAGTTTGGGCAGGTATGTGAGACTATTTTTGATTGTACAATCAGCACATTTGCAGCTTGTTCCACATAAAAGGAACAGCAATGAAATAGCATGAACATTTAAACTACTAGCTTTAAAGTCCAGCACTGATAGCACATTGAAAAGAACTGTTGATGTCACATGTTTCAGCTACGGTTTCAGGCTGCCTGCAGATCCAGGAAGGCAACACTGCATCATTTTACACTAAACTCACATTTACCAAGTTATCGTCACAAACATGAGGCTAGAAGCATGATTTTAAAAAAATGAAGTGTCAGATTCTGCTGTGCAGAATCTGATGGGGGCTCTGTGATAAATGACATGGCTGCAAAATAGAAGAATGTATGAGCAGAATATATGAACTTATATGTATATAAAAGTTTACATATAAAACTTTTTAAAAGTAGGTATGTTCTTTTATCAAAGGAAGACTATTAGTTGGCAGACTGAGGTGGAGGCATGCATTATAATTTCAAAATGGAAAATAAGGAACACTGGTCTAGCTATTTTGCCATGTTAGCATAGACCTCCTTTTACTCCATATTGTCAGATTTGCCTGCTTTATAGAATTCCTACTCACTGATTGGGGCTGCAGATGCTTAAATCATCTATGAAGATTTTATAACTGATAGCGCTCTATTTCCTTTACTAAGACTAGGGACAGATTTGTCCATTTTTAAAAATGAAAAGCATTATAAAATAGATACCAGGCGTTTTTGTTGTTATGACAATTTGGCATCTTCTGAGCAAATGTATTTGCTTACTATATATACACATCTTCAAGCTGTCAAGTAATTGGACAACCACTGCCCTTTCTTCATGTTACAAGTTTGATTGAAATGGCATAGGCCAGATGCCCAGCTCTCTCACAGATTCTTTAATTAGAGGGTCTCCTGAACCTCCGAACCACTAGAATTAAAAAAAAGAGCAATTAACACTTTTCCAAGGCCCCTTTCGTCCATCTGTCACAGCACAGGTGAAAAAATATGATAATGGATCCTTTCTAAACAAAATGCTGGACTCTGTGTGTGCTCTCTTCCATTCAGTCCATCAATCCCCTCCTCCTCTACCAGAAGAAAAGCCTCGAGGTTTTCTTATATGCTAAGTACTTAGTACATTGTCTTGGGGAGAAAATCATGTGAAAACTACACAGACGGGCACAACATGTTTTTAATCACCCCCATTTCCATCAGGCAGGAAAGACTCACAATTCTATAGCTCAGTTTACCAGCTTAACATGTGAGGGCATTCCATTCCCTTCCCCCAGCACCTCAGCTACACTCTGTATCAAATAAGATCTGTTATCAGCCTTAGTTAGATCATAATGAAATAATTGCAGGATTTAAACTGAGGGTGACTGCAGCATAGCGAGGTGAATTAATTTTCCCACCACAGCAGGGCATGTCAGATGTGGCCATGAACAGGGCAATCCTTTTTTTTTTTTTTTTTAAGGGGTGGGGGGGAATGAATGAAAGCAATTCATTAGATTTCAGTAAAAAATTACAAAGGGCAATGGAACTGCTTATGAAGAAAAGACAGTGTCTGTGTCTAGATAATTCTGAAACATTTTAAAAGTAGACAAAAAGTTAACATAAAATGGAAATAACTTACATGCAAAGGGGATGGAAAAAATTCCCAAAGCAGTGTAGAAACTTCAACAGGGATCCATACTGTCAAATTTATGCCACAGAGATGGCTGAATGTTTTTAATTAGGGCCCAGAGGCCAGGGCTAGAAATTTAGAGGCATATGCTTCTCTTGATCTACAATGGAACTCCTACCCACATCAATGAGTGCTTTGCACAAAGATCAAATATGGCTCAAGGAGGCATTTTGGATCCAGACCAGCTTTATGGTTCAAGGTTTGGATGTGAGGCCAAATCAAGGCTAAATTTAGGGGTTATCAAAAAATTCCAGGTTTTTTTCCACAGGAAATTTTGGAGAATTGTTTTTCAAAATTTCGTGTCGATATTTTTGCTTGTTTGGTTTTTCATGGAAAACAGATATTGAAAAAAAAGTTTTTAAAACATTTTGATTAAAAATGGTTTCAGTAAAATATTTGTAATTTTCAAAACCTAAAAACTGAACTTTATCAAAATGCAACAATTGTACTGCAAAATTTTAAGCTTAAAGTTTCTGATTTTTCATGGAAAAATAATTTCAACCAAAATTAAAAATTTCCATGGAAAAATTTCTACTGGTCCCAAATTCTTACTTGCAGTTCTCATAGCTGACGGGAACCTTACAATTTTAAAAAGTTCACCAACTATTGGAAACTATTAAAAGAAAAAAAGAAAATTATGAGGTTACCAGCAGATTCACAGAGTTGGCATGAGTTTAGATACCTAGCCATGGTGATTCTAACTCTACCTGCACAGGATTGTAGTGGTTAACAAAAATTAGAATGAGGAAGAATCTTTGCCAACCCCATGCTATGGGAAGGTCATTAAGGTTTCCCCCCATTTTCCTCCTGAGTCTAGACCAGGGATGACCCCTAGGATCTCTTGGGAGATATGTGCGGTATCAATTGCCTGTGAATGGGTGGTGGTGACAGGGCATGGCATCTCTTGTGGTGTATTTTCCTTCCTATATTCTCTTTCCTTGTTCCCATAAAAATTAGAGCACTTTGCTTGCAAAGTGGAGGAGGTGGAACAGGATTCTAACTTCTTTTATTTACAGAAAAATGAAATTAGGGAAAAATCAATGCTTATTTTAATTCTCTCTCTTTATTTACACAGGTTTTTACCAGTAAGAGTAAGCTTGAACCCCAAACTGGAAGATCTTAATTATAGAGCAAGCAGACTCAGATACCTAAAATACCCTTAATTATTCCTCTGTCATTTTTCTTGAGCAACATTGCAAGTCCAGTCACCTCAGAGGATCCAAACAGCCACTTAACCAGCTGGGATGAGGATAAGTGATAATCAGGCACCTTTGCCTCAATCCCCATCCTTAATATCAAGCATTGGCAGTGCTCTTCTCACGTACATCCTCACTGGTAGCCCTACAGAGAATAGGATCCTTCTCCACGTTGGTAAGGGCTCTTCAGCCTCCAGAAGTACATTCAATCTGCACACTCCACAGCATACCAGTGAATCTTTAAATAAACTTTGAGATTAGCATCCGTTGGTTTACTTCAGTCATAGACTGTTGGCTCATCAGGGTGCTACCGTGAAGTTTTTTTTTCAGACATAGGACCACATCCTTATCTGATGACAGATTCTCCTATCACAAACTGCATCTGATAATAATGGGGCACATCAGTAAAAAGAGAGATCAGGAAATAAGCCATTCTGCATATGATATTCATCAACACTACTTTACCTCGTGAGCCAGGCTAGTGTGAAAGGCACTGGTAACTCTCCCTTCATAAAGGATGAAAAGAAGGAACAGAGGATAGTGAAGGAAATGGTACCAAGTCCTTCCCATTCTCCAGCCCCCACTTGCCTTGCCTCAGCCTAATATGCTGGCTTCCTTCTGCTACACACTACTCCAGCTTTTCAGGAAGAACAGACAGCACAGCCTGAGGCAACATACAATGAGGCCTCATGGAAAATGCTGAATCAGATTACTCTTAGAGTCAGTTCTATCTCCTGTATATTTTCAGGTAGTTCTCTTCTACAACTCATCATTGAAGAAGCCTATCAGCTCTGATAGATTCTCATAACCCTTGGACTCCTCTCACTTTAGTCATCCAGACATTGTGGATCTCTCTCTTAATGCATTTTGCTGATAGGGAAAGACAGAAAGGGTGATATTCTCATCTGTGACTCCCCCAGAAAGGTCCTGAGGATGCCTCCTGTAGCTCTATGTCAGACCTGGGGTTGGGGAGGTGTTGGACAGAAGTAGCAAGGTTTTGGAATACAACGAATTCATGTTGTGATCTGATCATCAGCTGTGATAGCAGTTCCCATTGGCATAACTCAAAGCAACCTCTAGGCTGCTATAAATTACACCACAGGCCAATTTTTCCAGCATCAAGAGAGCAGAAAGTTGGCTGAGTCACTATTTCCTCCTGCTGTTCTTGATTGAGTCTCTGGGCAAAGTTTAATTCTTCTGACTTGTTTTCCATTACTCCAACCTGCCCCTGCCATGCCTGACCATAACACAGAGAGAGAGATTTATATACCTTCAAAAGAGTAAAAATATGACTACTCATTTATGGTGCCTCACTGGCAAAGGATAACACAGAAAAATGCTCTCTGTATCGCTCCTTCTCATGGTTCTACCATCCTACTCTTTCATCCTTCCTTCCCAGTGTTATGCTGTGAAGTCTTCCATGTGATTCTCTCTGATTCAGACTGTAGGACACTCTGAGCAGAGATTCTGTCCTCCACTATGTTTGCTAAGAGCTTTCTCTTCACAATATAGTTTGGTCTGTCTCCTTTTTACTTAGGGTATGTCTACACTTGCACCCTCTTTTGAGAGAGGGATGCAAATGAAGATATTCAAAATTGCAAATGAAGCCGGGATTTAAATATCCCGTGCTTCATTTGCATATTCGCATTATGGTGCTATTTCAAAATAGCGCTATTTCAAAATAACACGCTGTTAAGACGCGGTTATTTCGAGAGAAAACCCTTCTCTCGAAATAACCATGTCTTAACAGTGTCTGTTATTTCAAAATAGTGCTATTTTGAAATAGCGCCATAATGCAAATACGCAAATGAAGAGCAGGATATTTAAATCCTGACTTCATTTGTAATTTTGAATGTCTTCATTTGCATCCCTCTCTCAAAAGAGGGTGCAAGTGTAGACATATCCTTACTGTTCTCCCTCCTTGGAGGCTACGTCTATACTGCGGCGCTATTTTGGGATGCCAGAGGTATCCCAAAATAGCTATTCTGCATCTTTTGTTATTTTGAAATATAATGGGCTTTCCATTCTGACGTCCCTGTAAACCTCATTCCACGAGGAGTAAGGGACATTTCAGAATAGCGATTTATTTCTAAATAAGTGCTATGTAGACAGAGCCAAATTTCAAAATAAGCTATTTCAAAATTGACTCGAAATAATCTACGCAATTTGTGTAGTTCAAATTGAGTAGCTCAAATTGCATGGCTTATTTCAAGCTCCAGGTGCAGTGTAGACACACCCTGACTAACTCAGCCTCCTAATTTTCTATCTGGCATACAAACCCTGCCTTCAGAAATGATTTACGTTGTTGCAGGGCTTGAATCCACAGTAGCTGGAATGTACAGCTTTCTATAAATGGTATGAATGCTGACTGCTCATACATGTTAATTGGTAATATCTGTGTTTGGTAGGTTCCCGCAACGTGTGTTATATCAGATTAACTAGCTTAATCCCATGATACCAGTCTACCAGATATTAACTATTTGTGGGAGAAGTTAGTGTTTTTCAGAATATATCGTTTGTTTAAAAGTCTTTCTGAACTATCTACATCTGAAGAGTGAAGAGAGCATCCATCCAATGTGACAGGCTGTCAAAAACAGGCAAAGCAAATATCATCTCTCCTGCTGTAAATTTCCCTTGCAATCAGTCTCATTAGATAATAATCTGAACCATATCAAACTAAAGGGAATTCTGGACCTGATCCAAAGTCCACTGAAGGCAATGGGAGTATTTTCATTGGCTTCTGTAGTCTTTGTATCAGGTTCTCTGCTAGGATTTGGACCTAATGTTCCCCCTTTGGTCCAATAGTTAGCCAATATTCAGGGCCCTGTAGGGTTCTTTCAGTTAGGAAGAAAAATCCATGTTGCAAGTCAGCTGTATCCTTCAGTATAATCTTGTTTATTTATAATCAGTTGTGTATAGTCTTGTTTCCCTGTAAACACTAAGAACAAACAACTTCCATGTTTGTTCTTCCAGTTTCCTGGCTTAGAGCTCTCAAAGTCTGACACTCATGTGAGCTCTCTACCCAGGAAACACTATCCCTCTGCTTCCTCTCAGGGTCATGCTCACAGGCTTTCTGCTGGTTTCCATTACTCCTAGCCCCTGCATTTGCAGGTAGGGAAAGCCCTCAACCCACATGACTTAGCTTTCTCCTAACAGGTGCAGCCCCTCCATATTTTGCAGCAGTTCTCTTTGATATAAAGGGCCTTGATAATTCCTTCTGTTGAGCTCCATATAGATTCCTTAGCACACCTAGGGTATGTCTACACGACAGAGGAAGATAGAAGCTGCTGCTGTCGATCTTCCAGGGTTTGAATTAGCAATCTAGTTAAGACAGATAATTCGGAGTGAGAGTGGCACTCCGGTTGTTGCCAGTAACTCTGCTTTCACAAGGAGTAAGGGAAGTCAAAGGAAGAGTGTTCTTCCTTCCATTTCCTGCTGGTAGACAGCGCCAAAAGCTGGGTTAAGCTACTTTGACTTCAGCTGAAGTTGCACATCTTAATTCAACTTTGTCCCGTGGTGTAGACATAGCCCTAGGCTACATCTACACTGTGGAGCTATCCCAAAATAGCAATTCCACATCTTTAAAGCAGCCCGTTATTTCAAAATAGATTTGAAATAATGGGCACATGATTTCAGCATCCCTGTAATCCTTGTTCCACGAAGGTTAAGGGACATTTTGGAATAGCACTTTATTTTGAAACTTGGTGCTGTGTGGATGGGGAAGAGGGAGTTATTTCAGAAGAAGAGGAAAGAGAAAAAAGCACAGGTGCCCTGGTGGCCACTCCATCCATAGTAATCACAGCTTACATGCAAGAGAGTGTCCATTCAATCTGGACACTCTCTTTCGAAAAAGCAGTTCGCTTTTTCGATGCACTTTTGCAGTGTGGTCGCTCTCTTTCGGGAGAAGTTTTTTTGGAAGATCTCTTCTAAATAAAGCTTCTTCCGAAAGAAGCCTGTAGTCTGGACGTAGCCTTCTAGTTTGAGCTAGCAATACTACTACACCCTGCCAATGGTTGCTCCAGAGCTATGGATTCTCTTTTCAGGCAAAGGCTTTCTGCCAGGTCATGTTTAAGTCCCATGTCTTCCATGTTTTAGTCCTATGTCTTTCTGCCGGGGTAGCAGAAAACCCAAAAAATAAGAGTCCAATTTCCTTACAAAAGATCTTCATCCCCGAATTTGGGGCCCATGTTCTACGTACCCTTCTCTCAGGGCTCTCAGTCATATTTATTCCCCTCTAGGGGGCTCATGCCACTTTACCAATGTCTTATCAGGTAACTGAGGCATCCTGTCTGTCCTGGGTTCCAGCCCAAGGACTCTAGAATGGGCACTCAAGGTTTATGCCACCACATTTTTGCAAACACCTCCCTCAATTCCTTCCTACCTAGCCTGTCATCAAGCCTGACCCACAGCCTCTCTAAATTCATCCTCCCTTCTGGGACATAACTCACAGGGCTCAAACCTGGAATTCCCTGATAAAGCCCAAACCAAAATTAAACTTGAGTCCAGTTCTGCCCATCTCAGGCTTGACCTTCGTTTCCTCTCTGTTCCTCAGCTGAATGCCTGAAGGGCCTTCCCTTTTGAAGTCTAGATCCTACATTATTATCTAGACTCATCACCACCAAAACCTAGTCCACCTTGTGCCTACTGTGAGTCTCTCCCAGTCTCCTGCCAAACTTTTCCGCCTAGGAGAAGGTCCCAGGGCCATCTCTCTCCCTGGGTTTCCTCCTTGACCCTCTGTACTATTTAGTCCCAGAAAATGACCATAAAGTTCCATTCACTCTTCCTGAAGCCACTTTGTGGTCCAGATATCCTGCCTCTATAGTAATCAGCCAGCTTCTCTTATAGCCGGGATTCATCTTTAATTGGTGCAGCCAGTTGAGTTAAATGGCCGCTCAGGCCCACATCAACACTTTTAAAGTGGTGTATATGTCCAGTTACAATGTTCTGCAAGTCCTGTAGATTAAAACTGTTTAATACCAACTAAATGTTGTCTTTGAAGATTTGTATTTGGTGTTGCTGTAACCATATTCATCCCAGGTTATTAGAGAAACAGGGTGAATGAGCTAATATCTTTTAATAGAAGCTTGTGTCTCTCACCAGGAAAAATTGATCCAATGAAGGATATTACTCCAACCACTTCCTCTGTCTTACAAAAGTCTTTTTGTGTGTGTCAGGTGCAGCCATATTTGGTTAAATCTATCAGCCTTTGCAAGGTATTAACATTTCATATAACTGTTGTTTGTTATAGGACTATACAAGATGAAATAAAGGAAGATGAAACACTTGCTTTGCCACCATGAGTTAAGATTCTATTCTCCCGTAAGTCCTATTTACATAAAGGCTTCCTC
This sequence comes from Rafetus swinhoei, assembly GCA_019425775.1. Classification (NCBI taxonomy): domain Eukaryota; kingdom Metazoa; phylum Chordata; order Testudines; family Trionychidae; genus Rafetus; species Rafetus swinhoei. The sequence goes on from CM033446.1 coordinate 110,311,187, forward strand.
TAGCTATGCTTGTCAGTAATTTTGCCACAGCTTTTTTGTGTAGATCTATCTTCCATTCATTGCGCTTACAATCAATGTTGCCACCTTTAAAGGTATGAAAGCAACATACCTGGTTACAAACTCTTTGTTTTTACTACTATACATACATATTTACTGTGTTCACTGAACTACCCTATATGCAATATACATTTTATAATGGCTTTCAATTAAATATCACTAACTCAGTTTTACCATCCAATTTTTTACTTAACTTCAAAGGCGATGCAGCAACATCTACACCAAATTAATTACATCTATTATCACTTAAAGAAATTAACTTAATTCTGTCAAGCCTGGCCAATGACATAAAAATGTTGGTTTGATAACATTAACATCAACAACTTAAACTGTATTTAAAATGAAGGGGAGCAAGGAAGGGCAAGAAAGTAAAAATAGTTAATTGTGCAGAACAAATCTGCCCAGTACGGAGTACCATGCACTTCTGCTTTTTCAATAAACTGATCTGGGGTTTTTTTTCACATTGTTCTTGATGTCACCATGCATCAGGGTGTGGCAAAAGGAGTTTGGAAAAAAATTAATCATGGGACTAATGAAAAGTAAAGTGAATGGAGATAGGAGAACACCACCAAAGGTTAGGAAAACTAATGTGGACCATTGAAGAGAAAGTGAGGTTTTTACTATTGTATCAAGAGGGAGCAGGAATGGTCTGATTTAAAAGTATTGTAATATTTTTTCCTGTAAAAATGTGTTAACGGTGTTATTAACAAGAAAAGAGGAAGAAAGATGGTGGAAATAAATAGGAGCTATTGCTTTGTATTTACATGTTAAAACACAAAGGAGAGCGAAAGAGATTCTCCCTCTGTAAAAACAGGAAAAATTATACTGAGCTCCTAAGTAAAGTGTTTTGAGATCAGCTGATGAAAAGTACCATATAAGAGCTAGGATTTATTTGTTGGTTAATGTAAACCAGACTCTCAGCCTAAATCAGGAGACCCTTGCACTGCACTGATGACACCAGGACTCTGCTTGGGATATTCCTGCACCAATCTGGCTGCAAAACTGAGGCCCAAATTACTTTTTCTTATATGACACATTGGGGGAGAAACAGGTGGCAGTATTCTCTTATCTGCGCTCATTACTCAAATGCCACTCACTAATACTCTGCCCATCAACAGGCTCAGTTAATACAGGAATGGGCAGATGTCACCAGGATGAACACAGAGAGCAGAAAAGAAGCAAATTTCACCCTTGGGAGATTAGATAGCAAACTAAAGTAGCCCTCTCTTTGGTGCAACTCTGCAAGGGATGGGGATGACCTCAGACCTGCTGCTTCTAATGTTGGTCAGTAGCACTAGTGGTGATGGCTGGTGGCAAAACACTGTCTGAGCGGAGGCCTTCATGCACAGTCTCACCAGCAGTGTTTTATATTGTTGGTGCTGCTGTCTCTGATTAGCTTGTGGCACACAATGGGAACAGGTAGGAGACAGGATAAGATCATGATCAGGAGAACATGGGTGCCTTACAAGTGGCTCTATACACTAATATATCTCTACACTAATCAGGAAACAAAACCCAAATCCCACCTGAATCAGAGGCCTGATTCTGCAAATACTGACCAACCAGGCAGCCAGACCCTTGCCCATTGTTAGTCGGTATTACTCTAGCTATGTCCACTGAGTGATATTGATTTACATCAGCTGAGGATCTGGACCATAGTGTTGACTCCAGAGAGGCAGCCCTATTAAAGTGAACAGGACTACCCAGGTAGTAAGCACTACTCCTGATAGAAAGTAGTGCTGTGCCAGATCTGGCTCTATTTTTCATCTTTCAGGCCATATGCTGTCCTCCTTCCATGTGCCCATCCTCACTGATTTTTGCCACTATACCTTTCATGAATTTTTAAACCATATGCAAATATATGGTTGAGTATGTGTTATATACACTTGTCTGTGCTGGTTTCATAGAGGATATTAATCTGTTACCAACTCAGATGTCACAATTTCTCTCTCCTCTATGTATTGTACTTATAGTGCCTGATCCCAAGTCCTTTTGAAGTCAACCGGAATTTTTCCATTGGCTGCCTCAGTGCATATACAATGAAAAGGAATGTATCACTTAAACAATATGAGCCAGAACTTTCTCTCCCAGTTCCTTCCCCTTTATACTACCTGAATGGCACAAGGGGCTTCAATTTGGTCACAACTGGCAGTGGAGAATTCCTCTTGCAGAAGAGAATTCTCAAGTGGCACAAAATTAGCACAGCTAGCTTTTATGTCTACTGATCCCCCATTCCCTTCAGGTAGAACAGTCATGAAATGCAAAGATGGGGAGGCATGCTGGAGGCAGAGAGTAAGAGAATGGGCTCTAATCTACCTTGTGAGATTCCCACTTTTATATGTTGCCCTAGTTAGTTGTTGCAAATTACAGTAGACTTCCAATAATCCGGAACCTTTGGGACCTAGGTGCTGCCAGATTATTAGATATGCCAGACTATCAGGAGGTACTATAAAATGGTTATTTATATATACAGTATATACTGTATATAAAGTGTTTTATCCCTTTTTATTGTAGCACAAGCACTGTCCAGCATCACACAATGCCAGTGGCAGACTGACTCAGTCCCATCCGGTTTCGCTCAGTTCAGCTGCTGCCACTGCTGCCTTGTGACTCCTTTTTTGCCGAAGCTCACTCACTAGGCTCTTGCCATTTTGATGCCAGACTATCGGGAGTGCCGTACAAATGGATGCTGGACTATTGGAGTTTTACTGTAGTTAACAAGAAGTTCTCTAGTTTACAGTATGGTAGCTGGAGAATCAGGGAGATTTGCGTTCCAGATCTGAAGTCTCCTCCTGGAAAATGTTTGTGTCTACAATGCAAATACAAAATGTTTCAAAAATTGGCCCTTGTAGATTTAAACTAATTCTATTGTTAGGAACGATACAGTGTGGCACACAGTTCTTTCCCAACACCACCGTACATTTTTGACCAGAGCATATTTTATCTCAAAGTCCAAAGTGGTATTAAAATTACTATTCAGCCATCTCTAAAAAACCCTCCTCCAAAACACAGATTTTAAAAATTTGCCATAAATTAATTGTTGCAGGGAACATTTCTCTTTCAGGAGTAAGAGATGTTTGAATGAGAGATTGTTTTGAATTTGTTCATTTGGTTTTATTAATTTACAAAGTGTTTTCTTTATCTAAGGAAAGAAATGTTGATGTTATCTTACACAATCCCTATACAGTAAGAACCTGATTCTGCAAGCAAGTGCTTTGCTTTACATGTATGAATAGTCTATTAGGGTATGTCTACACTACAGCGTTATTTCGAAATATCTTATTTCAAAATAGTTATTTCGAAATAGCTTATTTCGAAATAACGCGTCTACACACAAAATGCATTTCGAAATAGCTTTTTGCTATTTCAAAATAGCGTGTCCACACTGAGTGGACTCTGAATCGCATTTAAGGCCGGCCGGAACCAGTTCCAGCAGGGCACCAGCTCAGGACTTACTGTGTGGGGCTGCTGCCTGAGGCTATCTGACGCCAGTGCTTAAAGGGACCCCCGCCCGGACAGCCAGTTCTCAGGTTTCCCTGCTTGCTTTTCTACCTCGATGAGGGACAGCAAAGCATTTTTTTCTCTGCATGCTCTGGTTGCCCTCACTCGGGACACCACAGCACTCTGCAACAAGGAGCCAGAGCTGCCCCTGGGCACTCTGGTGCTTCTCTTGGACGCATTGCTGCGAGCCTGGCTGCACTTTCTGCAGGCTGCCATCTAGGAGGTCCATTGGGGGGCTGTCAGTATCCAGGAGGCCCTACAGGAGAGCTTCTACCCTGAGGAGCACTAAGAGCCTCCCTGGTCTGCCCCACTGGGGGCTTGTGCCTCATTCCTCCCTCATGTCCTTCCACTCACCCCTCTCTAACCCCCCTTCCTGATGTCAAATAAAATACACGTATTTTCATGAACACAAACTCTCTTTATTTAACAAAACTGGGGGGAAGGGAATGAAACTCTGGTGAGACTGGGGAAAGGAGGAGGGAGAGGGGAGAAGAGAGGGTGGGAAAGGAGTGGCCACCAGGACACCCTGGGAAGGCTGGAGGCCCCCCTATTTTGAAATAAGTGTCTACACAGCACTTATTTCAAAATAGCTATTTCGAATTTGGTGTTATTCCCCATAGAATGAGGTTCCCAAATTTGAAATAAGCACTCCGCTATTTCAAATTTATTTCGAAATAGCGGTTTGGCTGTGTAGACGCTAGGAAAGTTATGTCAAAATAAGGGCTGTAATTTCGAAATAACTTTGCTGTGTAGACATACACTTAAAGTAAATGGCATTATACATGTATGTAAACTTAAACATGCGGTTAAGTCTTTGTAAAATTAGGACCTAAGATCTGTATCCACTGCAGTTCTCTCAATGCTCATGTTCTGTAAATAATTACCATCTTTTCTCCTACTTAATCTTTAACATTCACAAATATGATTTTTAAATCAATTCAAAGTCATTAGAAGAGTTAAAAAGGTAGCATCCAATCTGATTTCCACTCTGCCAGATATGATGCTTATGATAATAAATAATAGTAATAATACAAATAAGGACCACTGTCAAGAAGTTCATCATCAAAAGCTGGGAAATCATATAGTGAATCCATCAGTCATGTGTGGTGTACAGGGTCATGTAAATGAAAGGGAAAAGAATATACAGCCTATAAACTATGGTTACATGCTAATAAAAACCAGCGAGGCACACACATATATACACAAGACTGAGCAATTTGTCACTCTGGGATATCATGGTTGCCCCCCTCCCTTGTCTACTATAACAATGCCAATGTTCAAAATCATCAGAAAGGAGTTCACAGGAGGTGTATGCCAGCACGTGTGTTTTTCCAGCTGGAGCTAAGTTTTGCACCAGCTTCTGAATTCTAGTTTAAGTTTATTACTATTTCACTAGAACAGGAAAAAAATAACATAATGCAAAAACCTAAAAACTGAAATAAAAAAGTTGAAGGGAAATTAACATTGGAAAGAGACCTAGAAAATGAATGAGTGAATGTTATGGTCTTATTGAATCTATTCTGTTGCACTCACTCTTTTTTCTCCCCATTTTTGCCTCTTCTGCACTTTGCTCCCTGCCAGTGAAGTTCGGCAATAGTGTCTAGGATTTCTCTATCTCCCCATTATGTACTGCCCTTTCTCACACCTTCAATGCAACATAACCCAAGTCCTGCTGCTTTTTCCTCTTCTCCCAGTGATCTCTCCCCCAGCTCTGAGCTTTGGCTTGGTAAGAGTTCCATTATTTGTTTTCCTCACCTTCACACTGTGTACTGCTGAAATTTTCAAAATGCTCTGCATCACTTCAGCCTTATGACCGCACTGTTTTAACTGAGCCTTGCTCTCTTCAAATCTAATAGTTCAATATTGTGCAAGTGCTTATTCTAAAAAAAAAAAAATAGTTTGAATCCCTCTCCAAAGTTTACAGCAGTCTACTCCATGCATAATCATTTCAAACACTGCAGCACTTCACATTTTGTTAAAACCACTTCACTTTAGAAGTGATTAGAGGTTGAAGATTTGTAGTTTAAAATTTAAATTAAACTGTTTAAAATTATTGGAGTACTTCATGCATTTAAAGCAAATATTTTTTTTTATATACAGATCAGGATTCTCAGTAGATGTATGGCAGAGCTGAACCAGATAGTGTAAAATAATCAGGAACCAGGATTCAGTGTTAAGGCTTTTAAACCACTATACCTGGTAAAAAAAATGTTTGTTAAAATGGTCACATTTTCACAACAGCAAGGAATGCAAAACATAACCATAAGACATGTAAAGAAAGAGATGCAAGAATGCATAATAATCATGCATGGTTTAAGACTTATGCTAAAATATAAACCCACAGATCATCTGTAACCAAAGCCATACATTTATAAAATGCACTGCCTACAGCAAGACGCAAATAAACACTATGTAAGCTTCACTTTAGTTTCACTTCAAACTTTATGGCATTTAATGCTCAAGATAGGTAAGACAAATTAATAGATGCTAGACAGACAAGAGAATGATGAAATCCTGCTTTCTGTCTTGGGTTTTATTCTGCCCTCCCCCGCCCATACACACATGCACCATTCTGTTGCCCTGCCAAAATTACAAAATGCATATCCACTATCAACAACACTGTAAATTTACACTGCATAGCCCCTTAGCTGCCCTGTAAACCAACCTGCTGTCTATTTTTGTGGAGGTGCATCCATCATTCTTCCAAAATCAGTGTGCATTTGAATCCCAAATTGCAAACCACAGTTAAAACAAAGCAAATAAAAGGAAACACAATTAAAGGGAAAAAGGCCCCCACCTGCAATATCAAACACACACTCACACACAAGCCAAAAATGCTAATTGCAGTAGTGAACTGAGGGCTGCTGTATATTGTGGGCTTGTGTTTTGGGCCTAATTCTCATTCACTTGAGTTTTCTTTACTCTACTCTGACCCTCTTTCTGGCATGTTTATGCTGCCAAAGTAGTGTAAAGGAACCAGAATCCAAATGAGAATCAGGCCCAAAATGTGTAATATAATGTTTTTCCATACCCATTCACAACATTTCCTGAAAAGAAAATTAGCCGAGGCAGAGCCCAGCTAGTTACACATCCCCCACATTTTCATCACCTAACACAGCATGTTTGCCCAACAAATTCATCAGCCTCCACACACATCAATGGCAGGTTGTAATTTGGCCTTCGCTTCAGACCCCAGACCAGCTTCTTTGTAGATACGAGTCTCCATTCAAAGCTAAACAAAAATGGAAAAACTTTTTCCAAGGATCTGTGTGCATCATGTATACTCAGCACTTACTATTCAAATCATTTATGATCTTTATATTAAGATGCCCTATTTGCCAAGTGCCTTGTTAAGCAGTACTAGTCTTTGACACACAAACACTGAAATCTACCCCAAATGTTAAAGTCATTGAACTGAAGTGAGCTTCCTGACAACAGTGTTCTGCTAATGCTAGTTTTGATTCCCCTGACATTAATCTTAGTAGGGCTGAGATGCTGTTAATACTTACTTCCTAAGCGAGGTAACCCCTTCAAAGGCTGACACACACCACCTCGCCTTGTTCATCAAATATATAATCTTACTAAATGCTGTAATCTTAAATCCCAACCTAGAGTAACTAGCAGTGCTTACATTATCATTTTTCTTTAAAGTTCATCTAAAAGAAAAAAAACTCTGATCTATTAAGAATTCCAGATTTCAAAGTCTGCACAATCAGAATTTAGGAGCAATATCGTCTAGATAAACCACAACAAACTGCTTATTAAGCTTTAACATTGACACAATCTAAGATTACTTGCTCCTTTCTCCCACTCCACCCACACATGTGCACACAAACAAACACAACATGCAGCTTTCAAAGGGTCCCATTTAAATTTGAAAGTGTTCTCTCTGGGTTTTTTTCCATTTGACAACTTTGCATCCACAGAATAAACCCAAAATATTAAATAAGTAAAAAAGAAGGGAAAGTGGTTACAGCAATGCAGTGTAGGAGGAATTATAAAAATGGCCCTTCATTGCCAGAGCTACTCAATGACAGCTCATTTTCTTGTGCCAATTGGAAGAACAAGATTAGAAGTGACTAATTCTTACCCAGACTTCAGGCCGGTGAAAGTCACGTTAAAGAAGTAATGCTCTCAGTCTCTGGAGGGCAAGGGTACCAGTCACTTATTCCTTATTAACACTTGCTGACATGTGCACTAAGCATAATAATAATAATTTTATTTATAAAGTGCTCCCCCGCCGAAGTGCTCGGGGCATTTTGCAGTATCATCGAAGCAATTTAAAATACATTTTAAACCATAGAAAATAATGGACCACCCTCTAATAATAATAATTTTTGTTTATAAAATCATGGCAAGAACACTGGCCTAGCACAAGCCACTCCCAGGCAGAGTAGTGGAGAGATAAAGCGGAAGAAAAGAAGGAAGAATTCTCCCTGGTTCTTGGCTCACAAATCTCATCGCCCCATAATGCTTGTTGGTTTAAAAAATACATAACATATTTAATGTAAAACACTATTTCCTGCCATTTCAACAATGGATATATTAAAATGACTCCAGGATAATATAACTAACAAATTCTGACAGGTAAGTAATTTGTATGTCTTTTCTGAACACTTGCTAGTCAATCTTAATGTTCTAATTTTCAAGACTCACTTACTAGCTTTTTCTACTTTATGTGAAATTTTGTATGTCACCGTAATGTGGCAGTGGGTTCGATGCTTACTTTGTTTTTTATCTTCTTTCTCATTCTATAGGTAGGTGAAATTTCTAAATAATTCTTATTTTAGGATAAAAAGAGGAGTTTTTATAACTCTATTAAGGCCAAAATTATCCCTGGCGTAGCAAAGTTACAGCAGGGGGAAAAATGGCTCTGTTTGTTTTAAAAGGAAGGAGCCAATGCCAGGCGCTTCAGAAGCAACCACTGAGTGACCCATCCCCTGTTGCCCATTCCCAGCTTCTGGCATTTAAAGGATGGGGACACCCAGTGCATGGGGTTACAGTACCTGATCATCTAAGCTAATAGCCATTGTTGGACCTATCCTCTATTAATTTATATAATTAATTGTTGAACCCTACTGTTTGTTTTAATTGTGCTGCCTGTTAATTTCATTGGGTGACCTCTGGTTCTTGTGTTATGTGAAGGAGTAAATAACTCTTCCCTATCCACTTTCTCCAGACCATTTGTGATTTTATAGACCTCTATCATATTCCCTCTTAATCATCTCTTTTCCAAGCAGAAAAGGTCCAGTCTTTTTAATCTCTCCTCACAAGGAAGCTGTACCAAACTCTTACTCATCTTTATTGCCCTTCTCTGTACCTTTTACAGTCCTAATATATCTTTTTTGAGATGTGGGTGATCAAAACTGCATGCAGTATTCAAGGTGCATGTGGTAACTTACTATAAATCCTATATATCTATGTTAATTTTAGAGGGAAAAATGGACTGACACTCAACACAGGCAAATTCCTCCCTCTGCCAAACATATATATGTGCTATAGTGACTTCAGGTGTGCAAAGTTAAGTATCTGTGTAAGTCTTTCCAAGATTTGGGTTAAAGGTAACCTTCTTGCACAAACTATTCTGTCTCAAATCAGAAAGGGAGACATTACAGAAAGGCCAAAGCTAAATCAACATGGATCTGCACACAGCCCTGTGGACCACACCCTATTGTGTCCCTCCATGAAACCCATAATATTAAGACAAGCTCACCGTATGTTTCCAAGAGAGGCATTTTCTGCCATGCACTCTGTCCAGAACATCAGTTTATGGGCTTTTCCTCTAGCATGGGTATATGGGTGTGATTAGTCAGAATTAGCTTTTAACAATACTAGCTCTGGGTCAAGGGAGTAACATCCAGATTTGAATCCCGAGCACAGTTAGTTGGAAGCTAGCAGTTTAAGGCTGAACTAGGGCTAAGGTTGGGGATTTGATCCAATGGTGTCAAAACCTCAGAAGCTGTTCTCCGGAGATTTCATGAATAGTCAACTCTTCTTGAGAGTTTTCTACTGAGTTTGCCTTGCACCAAACGTGATTCAGAAAAAAAAAACAGGCTTTTTATGGGTTTGGATTTAACCCAAACTCAGAACTGCTGAAAGCACAAGTAGACTGGGTTTGGGAATTCAGTCAGAAATACATAATGCAGAAAGGATACCTCTGAAGTCCTAATTTGGACCCATCGCTAATATTGAGCAAATAATAGACACTTCTGCTGGGTCCCTGTGGATTCGTCTAGACTATAACGAATCCCAAAATAACGGGGGTGCTATTCTGGCATCCCTGTAACCCTCGTTCCATAAGGGTTAAGGGATTTGTCAGAATAGTGTCTTATTTTGAAATTTGGCACTGTATAGACAGCGCCAAATTTCAAAATAAGCTCTTTTGATTTAGACTCGGAATAAGCAACGCAATTTGTAGCACAAATTGCGTTGCTTATTCTGACAGAAGGATGCTGTCTAGATGCACCCTGTGAGAACTCCATGTTTCCTGTTCCAGCTATGTTTTTATAACTTTCCTATTGACATTTATTCAAAAAGCAAGCAACTGTTTAGCCACACCCATCCCTTTCTCGTCAATGGGAGCTATGTGGCCAAATGCCCTAGTTTGCTATATAAATCTCAACCCTAGTGTTTGAGCATCTGTTTACTTAGACTGTTAACTCCCCAGAGACAGCACTATGTCTTCTCCTATGCTTTGGACAACCCTGAGCATGTTCTCAGCACTTAACAAATACGTATAAGTGTGCTGAACCCACGAAAGCTCATGATACCTGCTACATGTTTTGTTAGTCTTTAAGGCAGTGCTAGACTATTCATTTGTCTTTAATTTTTTACATATACAATGGTTTATGACTGATTGGCCAACTGATCGACTGATTAATATAGCACCATTAACTGTATCTATGCAATACAGCAGGTAAACTATTCTGCGCTGGAATAAAACTGAAATTATTGTAATTAACTCACCACATATTTTGAAACCTTTTTCTATATAGAGTGCACCTTTTCAATTAGTAGATCTACTTTGGTCCCTAAATTGTATTTTCCTCATTGAATTGCCTAGTTGTGCACTTCCTTGCACCTTTCCTTGCTTGTCGTTATCATTTGTTAATGTCCCAGTTGCTTTCTTTTGTCTGCTGCTCTTCTCCTGTTAACAACAAGTTTCTTTGCTAGTCAAATAAGTTACTCCACTTATTTTATAGTGTCTTGGTTTAGTCTTTACAAAAATAAAATGAGGAGGAAACCATATCTTCAAATGGCTGCTTATAATTCAGTATGACTGGCAAGTGTCATTTAAGAAAGATATACTGCACCTTTAATAAATTTAATCCTTGTCTGATTACAGGAAGAAAGCTCCTTTTTAGTCTTATAGGACTGGAATATTGCAATAACTGTTCCATCTGATTTTAAAAATAAGATTTGCTAAAGGTCAGCATATCTCCTGGCCACATACGCAGCAACATTGAAATTTCCTTGGCCAGGGAATAAAAAGATTCTATCATTAAAAATGAAAGCATGAGGACATCTTGCAAGCCCATAGGGTTTTTAGAAAGAGGAGACATTTCGTTATCAACTAGTAATCATAAGATTTTTAAGCAATATCTCTAATCTGCTTCTCTCCCCCACTCCCGCTCCCCACAACCCCCCTTTCCTTTTCACATCAAGGTCTTTTTATCTTCCAATTTTGCATCTAAAGATGAGGTGAATGCCATTAGCTCAATTCAACCTCAAGTGTAGTCAGATGTGCCTATGATTTCTGAAAAGCACTGTCTAAGGTCACATTAAAATGTATAAGAGCTTTTCTGTGCCTGAGAAGGGGGCTTATTATCCATCCATGGTGTAAGGGAGTAATGTCAGTGGCCACGGACTTGGGTGAAAACAAAAGAGATACCAAGGTTTCCGTCTTTTGTCAGTGACCCTCACTGGCTTCCTTTCATTGCTGTCTGAAGCCTTGCAGATAGTGCCACACACTGTAAACTTCAGCAGCTTTGGGGGAGAGAAAAACAAGTTCAACGGGTTTCTCCTTTTCTTAACCCTCAGCTTTTAATCTTTAACCCTTTACATGAAAATTAAAAAAGAAAACATTGCTCCATGTTTAAATATATTTTACTAATATTCATTTCAGTGCTGGAAAAGATTTGGACTTTAGTTATCCTGACCTGGATCCTGGAAAGACCCACACACACATTTAACTTTGAGCACAAGTAGTCCCCTGTACTTGCTTAATTTCAGTGCAGATTGGGACACCAGCAAGTACCAAAATAAACAGGAACTTAGCGTGCAGCTTTCATTTAATGTGTCATCATGGGAAAGTGTTTGTCAAATTAATGAGCATAATGTACATATTTTTCTGCAGTTCAAAGAAGGAGCCAGACCTCACAGACAGCACAATTCGTCAGTAAAAAAATATTGTAGCACTGACAGTTCTGTTTATTTTTTATTTAAAAAAATAGTAATTGAAATTCACTCAAACAATGGCCTTGTTAACTGACACCACTTTCAAATATATAGTCATATCTTATTTAAAAATGCATTTCTGAGGCTGGCGGTATGTTTTACACAAGGTTCCTGTCTCAGACCACTATGAGGGAATATTATAGTTTTAAGAACATTTCCCTTCAGGGCCAAGTGCATGGCTGACTTACAGAAGTCTGATGTCTTTAAGAGACTTCAGGCATGCTCTTTCTACTGTACAACTCTGAACTGAACTCCTGTGACCTGATTCAGAAGAAACACTCTCCAAGTGATCACACTGTTGAAGTTGCAGGTAGGCCTTTTACTGGTAAAGCAAGGGATTATTTTCACAACTTTAACAGTAACTTGCCTCAAGGAATGGGCAAGCCAAAACAATGAGATAGTTTTTTATTTATTCTTTTTTAACAGCTGGGCTGCAGTTCATCTCACTGGAGCACATTAAACACAATCTAATTTACAGAGGTTAGGCCAAATGTATTTTTGGCATAAACTCTTTGAATGTTTCACCAGAAGTTAATCTAGTCCATAATTTTCCAGGCTGGTACATTTTCTCATCTTGCAGCTCTAATACCAGTTAAGTGACTCACTGTGATGAGATAATGTATTGACCTAATTATCATTGTAAACAATGAAGTTACCATGTTTACCTTGAAATGGCACACAAATTTGAGAGATAATTCCTGTCACCAGTATGTGGATTGGATTTATTCAAAGGATAGCAGGTAGATGTATTTCATTTTTTTGTATGCTCGGTGTTGATAGTTTCTGGGATTCCTCTTTTCCCTTTCCCTCATTACAGAAGAAATCAAATTTTCAGCCCTTATCTTTTAACTTACGCACCCATTTTTGTTCCAACACCTGAAAAACCAGGGAAAGCAAGTATGTGCGTGCTTGTAGCATACAAGCAAGTATTTGCCTCTGCAAGTACAAATTTGCATTGTTACTTTTGCAAGCACAAACCACTGCATGCACAAAAGTGGGCTGCAAAAACAGAGAATCAGCCTGGTTGAAATGTCACCCTGAGCAGGCACATGTCTATTTTTAGTAACTCTACGCTTGATAATGACTGAATGTTGCTCTCTCTGGAGCTCCAAGCTTATACCTTGTATCATCCAGCTGACTGTTTCCAAATTCAGCTTGTTTGGGAACTGAAGAATGAGCTGAGCTCAGATAAGGTCAAAGTTGCTGTAAGACACTTGGTTGGTTTCCACAACCCATGTGCCAAATAGATCATATAAATGGCTTCCCCACTTGTCATGTATGTATTTTTGAATCGTAATGAATACTTGTACCTTTCTTTGCCAAATTCCTACATTCATAGAAAGCTGGCATTTCACAAATATCAGAGTGCTGCTCTGTGAGCCAGACTTCCAGAAATTCAGTAATCATCACTAGACCTTCCTGTTAAAACATGAAAACAGCTAAATGACATTTAGTTATTAAGATTTTAAAATACCTTCTTGTTATTCCTTTGATAACCCTGTAACACAGTAATTTTTTGTGTGTCCCTCCACAACCTATGACCAATTCCTGAAGTACTGCACTGTTTTGAGATTCTTAGAAAAATTCAGTTAGAGGAATCAGACTGGGCTTTTAGGCTTCAGGTTTTTCTTTTTAATAGGAAACCTCATAAAAATGTGACTGCTCAGTTTTATGACAGCAATTTGACAGTAAATCATGTTCCTTTTAGTAACTTAACTTTGCCCAGAATAGTACTGTAGAACAAGAAGCAGTGCCTGAGATGTCCCTGACACAGTTTAGGAAGGCAGCAAGCCAACCCTGGTATTAAAAGATTGAGAAACACTGCTATAGAATATGGACATAGGATTACCATACTAGTCTGCAGTAGATTAAATAATTTGTTTAATAGTCTTCTAATTTTATGCCTACTTTTCAAAGCAATATCTGATTTGCAAAATTGCTGTACTTTTCTTCAGGGAAAAGAAGAGACCTCTTCAGAGATCAAGGGGAAAAAATCTAAGCTAAGATCAACCCAAGTGAACATTTCTGAGCATCTTCTAGTGCTATGTATCAGTGAAAAAAAAGAGACTGAAGCTAGAGACTAATCAGTGGCATAGAGAAAAAGGTTTTAGAATCAAACAACATTAAAATGTCCTCTCTGATGAGAGGTGACTGTTTTGATTAGATGGCCTCCATTTAAATAAAGGGGGTAAAAACTTCTTTGTTTCAGAATTGGCTTGTTACATGGGCTTTCAACTAAGGTAAATGGAGAAGAGGACATGTTTGGGCTTAATGTGAAGAATAAAACTGTGCTCCTAACACACAAAATAAGAGAGAAGATGAAGTTCTGAAGTAGAAGCTGATGAAGAAGAAAAATGTTAAAGTAAGAAATCATTTATACCAGAATGGAAATTCTATGAGGAACAACTAGAAGTGTAACTAAATAATGAAAACCACGAGTGTAAGTGAAACCCCTTGTAAAATTATCAGCATGGACAGGTATAATTTATATAGAAGCAACAAAGAGGGAGGAGACAGATTGGGCATTGCTTTTTTATGTCAAAAGTGTCCAGAATGCCAGAAAACTACAATTTGAAAATAGAGAGGAGGGTAGTGAAATTCTTGGATAAGGACAAAAGGAATGAAAATCAAAGAAGCAACAGGGGGCAACTGCTACAGATCACCGGAACTGGAGAAAAGCAAGAATAAATAATTCTTGGACCAACTCTCAAGACACTCATAACCACAGGATGCCCTCACCATGAGGGGATTCATATTTCCCAGGTCTTTGCTGTGGAGTTAAAACTAAATATATACCAAACCAAAGAGATTTTTAAACTGTGTGGGACACAACTTTATGTTCCAGAAAGGAGATATTCCAAGCAGTGAAGAAGTAATTTTTATTGATAGGTTGGAATTGTGAGTAGGATGACTGTAAGGAAGTTAGGAACTAATGACCATGATCTTCTCCCCTTCAGCAAAATGGGTTCCCAGCATGTAGTAAAAGAGCGCATAAGATTTTTAAGATGGCACATTCTATGAAATACAATAATTTAAAGCCCCATCCTGCTGTCATTGAAAACTACTACTGGTTTTCAATGTAAGCAGAAGTAGGACCTTAGCAAGAAAAGTGCAATTGTAAGATGTGTTAACTTTCACTGGTAGGGAAAAAGGCAGGAAAATCATAAAGGGTGTCATCGCAGCTTGTCTTTGATGGGGTGGGATGTGCACCAAGTTTTGGCTTCTCCAAGGCACTGTTTGACCAATGGCTAGCTCTCCAAAAAATATTAATATTTTTCATATGAACCTAACAGTAACCTATTCAACCTACTCAATGGGAGGGCAGAATAAAATGCATATCTCTTGAAGCATGGTAGCAGATTGTTTTGAGTGTTATTCAAGCTTTTTTATAAAGCTGACATCCTTTCTCTTTAGATCTTTGGCCGTGGAACTGTGGCCATCCATTCTGACATGGCATGGCATGAAGGCCTAGTAATCAAGTTGAAATTATACCTGGAACTTAGCTGCAATGAAGATTAACATTTCTTATCAGAATGACAGTGATCATTTCATCAGTGATCAGCAAGGCATAGTGGAGGAAGAGTTGCCATGAGTCTCCGTCATCCCTGGACTCAAAGAAAGCAGGTTGACACAAGGTCCAGTGGATTCCCACTGTTTTTAATGCCCTTTCAACCTCTGACCCCCCTTCAGCCAAGATTCTTGAGGTTACAGAGAAAAATCCACTCCTTTAGAACGACTGATGGAAATATTGCTTTGATATGGGCTGGTAGAACTTCATGCAAAATCATGATGAAGATAATTAGCCAAGCAGCAAGAAAGCTAAAGTTGTTAGCTGATGATAGCCATTTTTCTGGCTGCTGTGTGACATTTTTGCAGATTGCAAAAAAAACAGAAAGTCAATTTTTCTCATGGGAGATAAAGACATGTCCATTGTTCCATACCAATGTTCCACCCCAAGCAGAATTTGTCTGAGCCAGGCAATATGAACATGGTCTTTTATATCATTGGACACAAGCGCCCTCCGCCCCACACACACACACACCACCACCACCACCACCACTTTTATTTCAAACCACACAGAGCATTTGCCCTAATATCTTTATTGTCTGTAAAAATTTTCCCATGAATCCTATCATTGCTTGCAATAGGCACAGGAAATATGACTCCATTCCAAAGAGTAGGGGCATTTATAAAGGTGACTCTGTTATAATCTACTCGTGCAGGAGTTAGCTATTGGATGGGATGTAAGCTAACAGAGGAAGCTGTAGGGAACAGTCAGAGTCCTGAAGAAAGAGTAGTCCTTTACAATTTAATCACCTATTGCCAAGTCTAGAAAGCAAAAATCTGCGCTCTTCCCCTTGCATCAAAGGTCAAGAAAGAAGGACAAATTTGGCAACTGGATGATTATTGTCTTATTAAGTAATGTGCAGTACTGGGACCAAGCACTATTTAATGTCTCATTTAACTATTGAATTTGTAGTTCTTCAAAAGAAGACTCATTTGGGACACACAGCATCCATTTTACAGTGCTTGCCCGCATCTCCAGAATTTCAAGCAGCCTGAAATATAATACTGCTTGCAGTGCACAGAATCAAAGGGCTAAGTCTTCAGATTTCAATTTTTCACAGGGCTCTGATCCAAAATCTCTAGCACATGTAAAAAATGTATCTCAGTTTGTAAGGATGGAAAGCCAGCTACTATTATTATTATGAAGTTCTGGCATCATTACTAAGGAAATGCCTAGGAAGAAGGGATGTTGCTCAAAGAACAAGCAAAGCAAATAAATTAAAACTTCAAATATATTTGAGGAATTTTTCCAATATTGGCATAAATTACCAGGCTATCGTAGGTTTGAGGTGTTAAGTGTACTGGTGATTTTCAGTTATACTATTAAATTTAACAGCAAGTATTAATGTGATCATCTAAATTAAAAACACTTCTACTGTGCTTTGAAAATATATTTCATATTCAAGAGCATCAAGAACCCATTACAAATATAACATATTCCTGAGCTTATGGTTTAAAAAACTTAGCTTTCCATATGGAAAAAAAATGAGTGGGGCCCAGAGCATCTACATACACCACAGAATTCTGTGACATTCGACAGAAATGCATATGAAAATATTTTAAATCAGAAGCAGATCTGGCAAGGTGTTCAGTGCCTGTTGCAGAGTTCTGAGTGCTCTTACGTCTCACTAAAATTCCCTAAATTCAGGTCACACATCACCGCACTGGATTATTCTGAAGGCAGCTTTGGAAAAGCCTCACATTTAGTATCTAAGGGTGCATCTGCATGGCACGCGTAGCTCGAAATAAGCTATGCAATGTGAACTACACAAATTGCATAGCTTATTTCAAGTCAATTTCAAAATAGCTTATTTCTAAATTTGGCACTGTCTACATAGCACTTATTTCGAAATAAATTGCTATTCCGAAACATCCCTTACTCCTCGTGGAATGAGGTTTACAGGGACATCAGACTAGCAAGCCTGAAATAATGGGCTTGCTGTTAAGATGCGGGATAGGGATTTCGGGATACTCTGGTATCCCAAAATAGCATTGCAGTGTAGACATAACCTAAGATTAAACCAATTCATGGTTTCTGGAGGTGATGGAAATATACACTTCCATTCATTGGAAAGAGTACAATTTTAAATACTATTTTAGTCTATGCATTATTCTAGTGTATATGTATTTACTTCAATACACATAATTCTAAACACAGAAAGTGAAATCCTGGTTCCCCTGAAGACAGTGAGAGTTTTTCCATTGACATCAATGGCACTATAATGTCAGCCTATATATACAAATGTATTCCAAGCTCTACCAAGTGACTAAGAACCTCTTTTGTACTTTTGTTTTCCCTCCCACATTATCTGTCTTATTTATTAAAATTGTAAATTCTTCAGCCCAAGGCTTACCTCCCAGGATGCGCCTATACAGTACCTAACAGAATGGGGTCTTGGTTTCGGTTGTGGCTTCTAATTCTACTGGAAACCAAGATTTCCCAGCACTGGACATGAGAGCTATTATAGCACTATTAAATAAATGCTAGTTAGAAAGTTAGTTTTGGTAGATAAAACTGTTAATCATTTTACTTACACTAAGTGCATGTCTACACTACCAGTGAAGACCTGCTAAATCAATCTCCAGACACACTCCTATCACCTCTGGAACTGCACCAGAAAGAGAAGTTTAAGGAAAGTCAATGGGAGAGTTTCTCCTGTCAGAATATAGCTCCAATTGCTGCTGTCTTATAGGAACATGGGTTGGTTTCTAACCACAGTATACTAGACGATGCCGTTGATGCTGCATGTGGCAATTACATAGTTCAGCTGTACCACTTCGGTTGAATACTTGTATCATTTCCTAATTAAATTATTCCACTTCACAGGTCAACCTGAAATTCATTTGAGTTAGTAAATAAAGGCTCTTACCAGTTTCCATCATTTTAGGCATCTTTGCTTTTTTTGTATGTCCCCTTTCCTTTTACATTTGTCAGAAAATCCAAAACAGAAAACAATTTCAAAATTACTAGAACAAATAACATAAAATATGACAGAACTTTGTGCTCTGTGATACATATACTTATTAAGAACTACACTTCAAGAATTAATTATAACCTTAATTAATTATATACTAAATGCCTCCAACTTCAGATCAAGGAAAGCCACAGCCGTACCCAGAAGATTAAGACATTCTAGTCCACTCATCCAGCATAACTCCAGGAACAGCAACAGTGAAGGAATTTAGCAGAGTCCTTCACCGTTTCATTGGATTCTTGCCTGAGTTGGTATATGTGCTTCCAAACCAAATACTAATATTGTTATGATTTATCAACCTGTGAAATGTCAACACCAATACATATAGCTCCTCCAAAACATTAAATTGGGATCTCATGTCCACCATGACTAACTTGCACTTCTTCCAATCTTGAAACCACTCACACACTGAAATATACTGAATTAATTCATATAGTAGACAGATGAATTGACCTTCTACCAATGTGGAGTGGAGGCTAATAATCATGCCTTTGTATTGGTCTAACCAGCACTTCCTTCAAGAAATGAGGAGCAAAATTGTGGCCATATTACAGTCAACTGTTGTTTTGCCATTGATTTCAACAGATCACCATTTAATTACATGTTGTTTCCACCTCCTTTGAGACTCATGGACTCAGTTTTCTTCTAGGCACCTAGAAAATAATGCTGTCCAGCCACAGAACCAATGTGTGTGCACAATTTGGCAGAAAAATACAATTATTTGATAACCATTGTCCACTGATCATTCTAACAGCTGGTAATCATTGTTATACTACTGTTTGGTAGGTATAGCTGTCCAACAGAACTTTGTGGTAATATAAAAAAATCCATAATATTTTTGTTGGCACACTCCCTACAATAAGTGTTATTTATTTTTGTTTTTCTTGTTTTATATTCGTTTATAAATATGTATCTGTTCATAAATGTAATATATTTATACCAACCTAAGAGGTTAAATGAATGATGCCTGTGTTGTCTTTTTATCTAATAATTTAATATTATACATCTCAAATACGAATGGCAAAATATAAATGGATCATAATTTTGAAATTATTATAAATCTATGAATCACTTTTATTATTCCATAATTGTAATATGTGACTTCAAGGTACTATGTGAAGTATGGTGGAATAAATTCATCCCTGGTATAATAGCTGGACTTCAATGGTATTGAATCAAGGACGAATTTGTCCTAACAGCCTTCACACTGCTCTCCCACATCCATACACCGCATACTTTCCTTTTATCAAAAATCCCATATTAAAATGTGACTCATGCACCATTTAAACTACATCTGTAATTTCACACAATTTTATTGCATAATCTGGGATTGTTAACGGCACTGCTTCCTCACAAATTTGAAGACCCTTATAATGAGGCTGTCTCAGTCCACTTTCAGTGGTGAGATGACACATTTCATTTACAGACTGTTTCTCCTGAAGGAGAGCCATAAACATATGAGCAGCATGCAAGATTTACAAACTAAAATATACTAAAATGGTTTTCCAAGAGTAGAGATGATTAATACAAACCTTCAGAGACTTATTTATTGTGCAGCTTAACCCTGCCAACTATAGTCATTGAGCCGGAGGAGTGTTCATATGTGCACACTAAACACACACACACACACACACAATTTGTGTTGCAACTTGCCCTTAAATTTGCTCTTCCCTATGTTTAGCAATCATTATAGGAAATTAACTCTCCACTCCTTTCTTTCCCTGAACACTGTGATCCTATCTATAAATTCCTGTACCTCTCAATATCTTTCTATAAAGAAATAATTTTGTACAGCTCGAATGCAAACAGAAAGACATGAAATTATGCATGGGTGCTCACTGTACAATTCAAGGACCTCTCTCTTTTTAAGTTATGCAGATGACTCCTTCAGAAAAGTAACAATGTCTAGGAACTTGGAAGAAGGAGCTGTTGTCCCAGTTGCTGTGACCTAAATATAGTGTCTCTGTAATCGTCTTGAAGAGGGTTTGCTAAAACATCATTTTAGACTGTTCAAATGCATTTTACTGTGAAAGGATGGAAGTCTGAGGTGGTGGCAAGAAAAGTATAGTTTTATTTCTCTGCAAATTGCAAATGTAATAACAATAATTAAGAGAATAACTTGCACCTTGCAGCAGCGTGCAATTGTCCATCCCAAAGGATCCCAAATAGTCCTGTCTGAAGTTTGCATTTTTGTTCCACAGAATATCATGTCAACTTTGGCCATTTTGTTCCATGCAATAAAATCCAGCATAGCAGCCCTACACATATTTCACTGTATGCAAATTTGAGACATCTAGATTGTTGGGTTTTTTTGGGGGGGGTAGTAAAAACATAGATTCCTTTGCTCATAAATCTTTTTCCTTTTAGTAGTTTTCATTTTGTCATGAAACATTACATACCTCTAATCTAAATGTTAGTATTGTTGAGACATTTTATTTTTTTCCTCGAAAATGTTGATGAAAACTAATCATTGTGTTAAAAAACTGCAGAGGTTCGAGGAAAACAACCCTCCCCCCCAAAAAAAGACTGTCAACATTCATTTTTGATGAAAATGTTGTTAAAAATTGACATTTTCTAAGCAATTGCCATTTTACACTGAAACATCTTTAGAATGGAAATTTGTCTACCAGTTTGATGTATTGTGCTGTACAATATGATTTAAGAATTAAACACCATAACGTTTTTGCTTATCATAGAGATGCAGACACCTTTGAGGTAAAAAGCTTCAGCAGTGTAGATTGGAGTTTCTTGATACACAAGGGAAGAAATCACACACAAAATTTCAAAATATTTCCCATTTTTCATCAAAATTTACAATTTTAAAAATTAAGAATCACTTTCAGGTTGGTCAGAAAAATAGGACAAAACTATCTACAATTTCCTCAAAAATTCTACTATTATTTTCAATTGATGTTTAAAAAATTTTAAAAATGAACCCAATTTTGCTGAGGATATGCCTATTTAGAACTTCAAGGGGCTTCATGTAGTCAGAAAATAATTAATTGAGTTAGAAGTTATCCAGGATACTGAGAATATCTCATCTATTGTTGCAAAAAAGTGCTATAGTAAAGGGATACAGGATACTCAACAATTTAATGTAAAACCCTTTTATGGTCTACTTTCTTAGCATAATCCTTGGCTCAAACATTTGGGCAGATGCAAACAGGAAAATGGGGTAGGCAGCCACTTCCTAACCTTATAAAATAGTTACCTCATCCTAATGCCAGAAGCAGCCCTGCAGTTCATTAGCCCTGGTTTACCTTATTTTAAAATAACAAGTGAAGCGTCCACACTACCAAGCCCATTATTTCCAATTAAGGGGCTGGTTATATTGAAATAACTACTCCAGATTTCCTGGATGTCTCTATGGGGATGGAAGCCTGTAAGATCAACATGTCACAGCATCATACCTTCTGGCCCTGGCCCAGTTCCCATAATCTCTCATTTCTTGGCACCATGGACCCCATGTTGTCCAGGAGTGAGTGTACTCTGTGTGCAAGCCTCCTTTCCATTCAGTAAGCTCTTGCTCAATGGAGCCCCAGAAGTTACTTTTAGGATTCTGGAGAAGGGGACTGAACAGTGACTCGGAGATTTATTCTTTTCCATTTCTCTCTCATTTTGTGGTCTTGAAATAGCTGGGAAGTGGAGAACACAAAGCCATCTGTCTGTTCCTGGATCCTGAGGCCAAAAGGTTGCTCTAACTTACACAAAATGCCTAATGACCCAAAGAGCCATTCATAACTTGGTCCAGTGATCAGAGCACTAGATACGTCATCGGGAGGCTTAGATTCTGCTCCTTGTTCTAGCTCTGATCATAGCCATGTAATCTCTTTATCCCTCAGATTTCTTAGCTATAAATTGTGATAATGGTATTTAACTTCCTTCACAAAGTGCTTTGAGGTCCACGGCACATGAGGGCTATGTCTAGACTACAGAGGTTTTCCAGGATACCAGAGGTATCCTGGAAAAACTCCACCGCATGCAGGGAATATGTCTGCTCTTCCAACATTTTTTGCGGAAGAGCAGACACACTCTTTCGGAAGCCCTGTATTCCTCATTTTATGTAGGTAAGCCAAATTTTGGAAAAGCCTCTTCCGAAAAAACAATCGGAAAAGGGTATGCAAATTACAGAGTGCCATTTTCATACCTTTTTCCAGAAAAAAAGTGTATGTCTAGACGTAGCCAAGGTAAGCATTACTTTGGCAACTGGAATTGTGAGGGAATAATGGAGCCCCTGCCTGATCCTCTGGGCCAATAACAGGAAGGGTCATGTCATACAAGTGTGACTGGTCAGTTACAGTAACTTTAGGGCCACTTTGCACCATGAAAGTGCTGCACGGCTCTCTTAATGTGTCCAGCTATCATAAATAGCTTCCCAATAGGAGACATTATACTATAATAGCAAGAAGGGACTTAAAGTATGAAAATTTGAATGTAAATGACATTAATGAAGTACAAAATAGCAAAAATAAATTATCATAATATTACTAAGCCAGTGTAAATTACAAGCAAAATACCAAGGAAGAGTATACAAACTGAAATTCCAGGTAGTACAGATAACACAGAAGCCATTGCTTTCAGCAAAAACTAATTAATTGATGAACCTCGTGACTCTAACCCTGAGACAAACAATTCATAGACTAGGCACACATGCAAAAAATAGTCATTTTACTTCCGGAAACAGATAAAACAATTCAGCCTATAAACTGTTTGCTTTGCAGAATACCCATTATATTACAAGAAAAAATAAGTCCACTGAGAAACCAGACAAACTGTGTGATTACATAGCCCGAACAATTTAAATCAAGCACTAAAAGGAGATCACTATTAACTGCCTACAATTAAAAAATACTACCTGACTTGGCGAAAGCAAAAATATCATCAATACTTGATGCCAAATGCAACTATTGGCAAGTGCTACTGTATTCGGAAAGCAGCTACCTTACCACATTCTGGACATGCATAAGATACAGATGGTTGAGTATGCCATTTGGGATCAAACCTGCAGTGGAAGACTACCAGTGCTGCCAGCAAGATGTACTAACAAGACTCACAAGGACCAGCATCATAATTGATAACATTCTGATGTATGGATGTAGACAAAGTATAGTAGAAGCTATGGCAGATTGTGACCACCTCATCTGTGTGCTAGACTGAACCGGGGAAGTAAAACTAAAATTGAATAAAAACAAGATGAACTTGCAGTTAAATGAAGTACCATACAAAAATAATGGCTGTGGTAAATAATGAAGAGTTCAGGTCATTACGTTTGCTTGGTAAACTGGACCCAATAAAATAATATGAATTTTAATATGCCTAAAATGTAAATGTATACATCTGGGAACAAAGAATGTATGTAATAATGATAGTCTGGGGGGGATACTATCTTGGGAAGCAGTAACTCTGAAAAATATTTGGGGGTTATCATGTATAATCTGCTGCACATATTCTCCTAATGTGTCAATTTACCCAAGGTTGAGGTGGATTTTCAATCAGTGACAATTTTTAAGTCAGAATTGGATGTTTTACACATACACAAAAATCTGTTCTAGGAATTATTTTGAGAAAGTTCTGTGGCCTGTACTATACAGGAAATCACAATAGTCCCTTTTGGCCTTAGAACTGATGAATGTCTGACCTGGCCTAAAAGCTAACAGCAATATAGCAAATGCTCACAACTAAAGACAGAAAGTCAGGTCAGAGTCTATTAGGATTTCTAACTAATCCGACAAAATTTCTTCCAAGCCTCTTTGACATGAGCAAACCCCAGAGCCAACTACTAGGTAAAGACCCAGTTTGGGGTTACCTCAACATGATGTAGCCATCACATATATCAAGGACCAACTACTCATCCTGAAATACCATCATGTGCATGAAGAGGCAATCATAAAACACAATGCCAGCAAGATAAGGGTTGGAGCATGATTCTAATAAAAGGGAAAGATGGTAGCATTAGCAGCAAGGCGCACCCAAATTAAAAAGAAATGTCTTGCAACAGAGTTCGCATGTTAACAATTTGACTAGTATGTTCAAGGACAGGAATGCATTTGAATATAAAGTGACCATATACCACTGAAAAGCATTGTTAAAAACCACTGCTAGAGAGGCCCCAAAATGCCTTCAGTACATGCTACTGTAACTGCAGTGCCACAGTTTAGATGTACACTCTGGCTACGTCTAGACTGGCGCTCTTTTGCGCCAGAGCTATGCAAATGAGGCTCAGCGTTGGAATATCGCCGAGCCTCATTTGCATAGCTAATGAACCGCCATTTTGCGGAAGAAGCTCTTGCGCAAGACGGGGCTGTCTACACTGCCCCTTCTTGCAAAGAAAAATTTTGCGCAAAGCCGTTATGCTGATTATTTTCAGGCATAACGGCTTTTGCAGCTTTTTCTTGCAAGAAGGGGCAGTGTAGACAGCCCCGTCTTGCGCAAGAGCTTCTTCCGCGAAAATGGCGGTTCATTAGCTATGCAAATGAGGCTCGGCGATATTCCAATGCTAAGCCTCTTTTGCATAGCTCTGGCGCAAAAGCGCGCCAGTCTAGACGTAGCCTAAAAGAATGGGATTTTGATGCATGTAGCGGACTTCTTATCCAGAGTTTTGTGTTTGAAAATAAGGCAACAAAACCAGAATATGATAGAAATCCAGAAAACACAGAAAGATAAAAAGCATCTACCAAGCCAGTTCTGTGCCAGTTTCAAGCAGGGACTGGAAAAAATCCATACAATCACATAATAATATATACTGGATGAAGACACAGTTTTCATGAGAATAACCCACACAGGACAAAGATTTGCAAATGCTCACATCCGTCTTCTTGTCTGAATGGCCAGACCCAGGGAAGAAATCTCATCTGCAACTCAAAAATATTGGCAAGCTTGAGATGAGCTCAGTATACAAGAGTGCATCATATAAAAAAGACAGTTGAACAATAATGCCCACATCAGTTAGAACAGAAGCTCTCTCAAAAAAACACTAGAAGTATTTTAGAATAGAAGTATATAGCTATAAAGCCAGAGATACCACACACTAGCCAGGCATAGCCACATATATTAAAGATCTTGTGAGCAGAAGTAATACATGTAGGAAAATGCATACCAACTAGCAAAAAAACCCAACCAAACCAAAAAAACAAACAAACAAACAAAAAAAAAACACCACAGCATCCTCATCTGACCCTGAAGCAAAATAAAATAAAAATGGACCTTTTCATTACAAACTACCTCATTACTGTAGATTATTAAGATTTCTGGGAACTAGATGAGTTGCCAGACACTTCTGCAGTGATTATCGCAGACAAAGCAATGAATCATATCTGGATAAAAGAGTGAAGAGTAAGGTGGCAAAATACTTAGTTGGTACAATACTTGAGATAGTTAAGTTCATAGTTGGCCATGCAGAGCTACAAAGTGACCTCACAAAACTGGATGACAATGCAATAAAATAGGAGATGAAATTCCATGTTGATAAGTGGAAGGAAGTGCCCATTGGAAAACATAATCCCAAGTTTAAACACAAAATGGGAAAAAAAATGACGAAGAATGGGAAGGGGGGGGTTGCGCAAAAAGGAGCAGTATAGACTGCAAAAGCCTCCTGAGCAAAAATGGGCGCTAATTAATTATGCAAATGAGGTGCAGCGATATTCCACGCTTAGCCTCATTTGCATATGTTTTTCCTCAAAAAGTGTAGACATAGCCTAGGGGGGTCAGCCAATGAAATTAATAGGCAGCATATCTAAAACAAACAAAAGGAAGTACTTCTTCACACAGTGCACAGTCAACCTGTGGAACTCATTGCAATGTGATGCTGTGAAGGCCAAAAGTATAAGTGGCTTTAAAAGATAAGTTTATGGAGGCTCTTAACTAAGCTATCAATGGCTCTTAGCTAAGCTGGTCCGGGAAGGTAGCCTTTGCTCTGGGTGTCCCTAACCTCTAAGTGCCAGAGACAAGGATACTGGACTTGATGGATCATTGGTCTGACCCAGTATAGTCATTCTTATGTACCAGAAAAGTATCCCAAATCATGTAATTTCAGACAATGGAGACCAGTTTACTTGCAAGTGAGTTTGTGCAATTTACCCAAGAATGGGAATTCATTCATGTCCCATCATCACTAGACCAATCCAATGGCAAAGATAAATTAGCAGTTAAAATTGCTAACACTGTTACAGAAAGACCAACAAACAAAAACAAAGCTACAGTTTACTAACAAGCTAAAGATCCCTTAGATTTGCAATCCAGACACCCTGTTAAGATCACATCATTTCCTCAAGACAATCATGCATTTAGAAGCAAGTTACATGTGTTGAACAGATAAATCCTCATTCATATAACAAAGGCTAGGCATATATTTGACCAAATTTGCAAATACAGTGCCTATCAAGAACACAAGACACAAACATGGATGTGCAGAATGGGAAAAATTGGCATTCTACTGAGGCTTGAGCCACAAGACATGGAAAGACCATATGCCAGGAGTTCTCAAACTTTATTGCACGGTGACCCCTTTCTGACAAGAAAGTTACTACATGACCTGGCAGAGGGGGTGGAGCCTGAGCGCCACCAGCCTGGGTGGGAGCAGAGGGAGCTACAGCCTGAGCTTCAGCCTTAGATTCCCCCGAATATAATGCTGGCCCTCAGGATCCCATTCAAATTGGGATCCACTTTCGGGTCCAGATCCACAGTTTCAGAACTGTTGCCACAAACCAACAAGCAGCCAATAAATGTTGGCACAGACTCACAAAACACCATCGCCCCACCAGAACAACCAAGTGCAAGAAAGCCTGCTTTTATCACGGGGAAAGACTTGCATTCTTACCTACATCAAATCACCTGCAAGGCAAACACAAGACTTTGTACAATATTAAGGCATGAAAGAATAATCCTGCTAAGCCCAGAGGAAAATACCTTGGTTCCCAAGCAGGTTAAGTGTTGATTTATAAAAACTAAGAAGAACATAAGAACGGCCATACTGGGTCAGACCAAAGGTCCATCTAGCCCAGTATCCTGTCTGCCAACAGTGGCCAATACCAGATGCCCAAGAGGGAGGGATCACAACAGGTAATCCTCAAATGATCCCTTCCCTGTCACCCACTTCCAGAGAAACAGAAGCTAGGGATACCATTCCTACCCATCCTGGCTAATAGCCATTGATGGACCTAACCTCCATGAATCTATCTAGCTCTTTTTTTAACCCTGTTAAAGTTTTAGCCTTCACCGCAGCTTCTCGCAAGGAGTTCCACAGGTTGTGCGCTGGGTGAAGAAAAACTTCCTTTTGTTTTTTTTAAACCTGCTGCCTATTAATTTCATTTGGTGACCCCTAGTTCTTATATTGTGGGAATAAGTAAATAACTTTTCCTTATTCACTTTTTCCATACCGGTCATGATTTTATAGACCTCTATCATATCCCCCTTAGTCTCCTCTTTTCTAAGCTGAAAAATCCAAGTATTTTAAATCTCTCTTCAATAATAATAGTAATTAATAATAATAAAAATAATATTCTATTGTTAAGTAGCATTAAGTTAATATATTCGGTGAGATAGATTTTAAGGGAATGTAACAGAATGTTAAATATGTAAGCCGGTTCTGGTACTCATGTTTAATTTTTCTGTCTCAAATTTGCCAAAAGTGTTGTTACGAAAGATAGCTTTGCAGTAGGGAGCATTATAGTACGATAGTATGCTTATGTATAGGGTAACGTCTAGGGTAACGTCTAGAATAGTCTCCTTTCAGGAAGCATTTGAAGAGAGAGGACAGTATACATGAAGGAAGGAATAAAGCCTGAATATAGTTCTAGCTTGGCTCTCTCTTATTTTAACACCAAGGACACCACTTCACTTTTAGTGTGCCTGCTTTAACTTATACTATAACCTCTAACACTTACGTTTAGGGAGGAATAATTTCTAGGTATTGCCTCTTCTCCTTTCTTCCCATGAGTACAGTAAGAGTGAAGTTACTAATGTTTTTCAAATGAAATGACAACAACTGTGAAGGAGCAGGCATTGTCTGGAGTTCTGAAGAAATCTGTTACCTGTCACCTTATGTGCTATTAGTTAGTGCAGTGCTGACTTCATTTCTTTCTTTTTTAAGTGTTTCGCATTTTTCTTTAAAAGTTTCCATAGCTTCTGAGGAGGTTTGTTTTGTTTCCTTCCTTCTTCTTCTTCTTCTTCTTCTTCTTCTTCTTCTTCTTCTTTATTATCTACAGAGACAATGCACATCCTTTTATCCCATAGTTCTTGTTCACAGTGATCCAAAAGTTAAATCCTTCTATTTCTGATTATCCACAATGGCCTAAGCCTTTTGATATTTTAAATCACTTTGATGAAGTGAGGGCCAAATCCTGCCCAGGGTGTGAACATATATGTTACACGCAAGGTCTGATCTATAAGGTGCTTCTTGCAAGACTGTGAGTGCTCCTAACACTTACTGAATTCTACTGAGTTGAAGGTTCCTCTCTACTTGTGGCCATGCAGGTCTAAACTAACCTTTTTGGGAGCCCAGGGCTAATAGATTATGTAGGGCCTCCTAGACTCTAGGGTGGGGGCTGGGGCCAAAAATAATGGATTCGGTGTGCAGGAGGATGCTTCCTGGGAGAGGGGTGGGAGTACAGGGTGCAAGATCTGGCAGAAGATAGGGTGCAAGAGTGGGCTGGGGGTGGGTGCAGGGGCAGGGCAGAGGGTAGGGTGCAGGAGCAAGCTGGGGGTGGGGTTGTGGGATCTCAGAGGGAGGGAAGGAGAGAGGGAAGGAGGAGTGTGAGAGGGAGCAGGGGATTGGGGTGGTTACCTGGCACAGATACCAGAGGTAAACAGGTAGCTTCACATGGCTCTGTAGGCACCGCCCCCCCCTCCCCATTTCCATTGGCCATGATTCCCAGCCAATGGGAGCGGTGGAGGGTAGAGACTGAAGCACCACTAGCAGCAATGCACAAGGCTCCAGCCAAGGAGGAAAAGGGGGAACAGCAGCATGCAGAGCCACTTCCCCACCACCACCACCACTACCAGTCACAGGCACAGCATGCCGAGGCTTTAGGGGCTGCATCCCAGGGTCCTGAGATGCAGCCCCTAAAGCCCCTTTCATAATCCAGCCCTAGCCCCATGTTACTTTCGATAGAACTTTTGCATGTTTGTCATTGCTGGGGAGACAGTGGACAAAGCCTTTGTCCCTATAATAGGATAGGACCTGGAGAATGCCCACTCTCCATCTGTAGCACCTTCGTATGTAGCACTAACCATTCATATAGAACAGCATGCTTAATAGAGATCGCTTTCCTAGAACCCGGCCTGCTATATCACTTCTTACTAATGAACTAGTTTCCCCTGCAAGCATGTTCATGCAGTGTTAGGCAAGGTCACTGCCTAAATCCTGAGAGTTAGAAAAGGGAGGCTGTCCCCCCAGTGCCCACTCATGCTCCATGATCTGCTGGCTAAGTGCCAGTGTGTGAACAGTGTAGGTGACAGACAGCGTTACCCAGGCTCATACGGGATGCACTTTCACAAAGTGCACTCAGTAGCATGCATCACAGCTCTATACCCTTGTACTGCTGCTACCCTTACCTGCATGTCTATCACCCTCACATAATTTGAGTAACAAGCTGGTGCCACCATGGCTTCTCTCTTTCAAAGTGATATTTGCTCTGCTAGAATGCAAGGGCACTTCTTAGAAAACTCGCCATTTCATGTCAGAGAGGTACCCTTGTTCCAGGGGGCTAAACAGATTAACAATAAGGCTGTGTCTACACTGGGCCACTTATTCCGGAAAATCAGCTGCTTTTCCGGAATAAGTTGCGAGCTGTCTACACTGGCCCCTTGAATTTCCGGAAAAGCACTGACGATCTAATGTAAGAAATCAGCTGCTTTTCCGAAAAACTATTCTGCTCCCCGCCGGGCAAAGTCCTTTTCCGAACAGTTTTCCGAAAAGGGCCAGTGTAGACAGCACAGTAGTCTTTTCATAAAAAAAGCCCCGATCGCGAAAATGACGATCAGGGCTTTTTCCAGAAAGCGCGTCTACATTAACACGGATGCTTTTCCGAAAAAGGGCTTTTCCGAAAAGCATCCTGCCAATGTAGACGCTCTTTCGGAAATACTTATAACGGAAAACTGTTCTGTTTTAAGCATTTCCGGAAAATCATGCCAGTGTAGACGTAGCCAAAATGTGTGGAAGACCCAAACCAAAAAAGCAAGGTAAACACCGTGGGCCAAATTCTGTTATGCATGATGTGAGCAGAGCACCAGAGTTACTGAATAACGGGCCTCTGATAAAGGGCCCCAGAGCAATGGAATGGCAAAAGGAGCCAGATGTGCACATCTGAGGTTGGAGTTTGTCCCATCCCACCTACTGCATGTAGGACATCTGATTCACATAGACTCAAATGGAAACTGGCCATCCACACCCACAGTCAGAATTTTCATACTGTCTCTAAAACCATTTCAATCTTGAGCAAAATCAGAGTTAAAGGAGCCCAGAAGCAGCTCTTATTCTAGGTAATAAGTCTGACAGGCACTTATGTTATACATCATCCCAAAGCTAGCTGACAGTGCTGAAAGGGTGAATATTTTTCACAGATTTTTCCAGTATATTTGTCAAAGTCATCTTCGTTTCAACAAGCACATCTCTCCTCTCCTCTCTTTAAAACTCAGTGGACCCGATTCTCAGCTGCTATAAATCAGTGTAGCTCAATTGAAGCTACGCTGTTCTCCATCAGCTCAGGATCTCACAGGCCTAAGAGACTTTAAGGCCA
Organism: Rafetus swinhoei; assembly: GCA_019425775.1. NCBI lineage: Eukaryota > Metazoa > Chordata > Testudines > Trionychidae > Rafetus > Rafetus swinhoei. The sequence goes on from CM033446.1 coordinate 110,342,478, forward strand.
GAAGGGACAATCATGATCATTTAGTCTGACCTCCTGCACATTTCAGACCACAGAACCTTATCTACCCCCTCCTGTATGGACCCCTGACCTCTGGCTGAGTTACTGAAGTTCTCAATAAATGATTTCAAGTTACAACAAATCTACCAGTTACACTTGATCTGACCCAGTATTTATTGCAGCAATTGCTGGAAAACCCTAGTCTCTTTTATCATTTGAGTTCTGCTACAGATCTTCTTGCAGTGAGGGAGCATTGGATTAAATGATGACTGTTGGGTTATTTTGAATTTATTTTAATTTTTGGATAGTTTTTTTTTCAAACTCACTAAGGCTACATCTAGACTGCAGGCTTCTTTCGGAAGAAGCTTTTCCGGAAGAGATCTTCTGGAAAAAATTATTTCGAAAGAGAACGTCCACACAGCAAAAGCGTGTCAAAAAAGCAATCTGCTTTTTCAAAAGATAGTGTCTACATTTATTGGATGCTATCTCACAGTTAAGTTGTGATTACTATGAATGGAGTGGCCACTAGGGCACCTGTGCTTTTTCCTGGAGGCCTCTTCTTTCGAAAAAAACCCTCTTCCTCGTCCACACATGCCTTTTTCCGAAAGAGCTCTTTTGGAAAAAGACTTCTTCCTCGTAGAATGAGGTTTGCCACTGTTGGAAAAACCCCTGCATGCTTTCAGCTTTCTGTCAAAAGAACACAATTGTAGTGTGGACGTAAGTGTAGTTTTTCCAGAAATATGGGCTTTTTTCCAGAAAAATTCTTCAGTGTAGACATACACTAAGTTGCTTGCTCTTTTCCAAAATGAGTGCCATCTTTCAGGAAGTATTTAAACTGATCATTATTATCCTTGCATGAGAATATCATCTCCCACCGGTAAGCAGTCACAACAGCTATCTACAGCTTTCTCTGCAGGGAAAATGACATTTGCTGGTTCAGCCACAGCCGTGCTCGGCAAGCTGAAAACATGCTATCTCCTTTACATGATTGCAGGCAGTATTTGAACTATGACCAAGAGTCGAGGAACTTGGGCCAACTGTTACAAAACAGTTTTCCTGGAAAATAGCCAGCAGACCAGCAGTCAGCTTAGGACAACAGCACACGTTATTTTAATAAAGCAAGAACGCTGCGACATGTCCAGAGGAATACATGTCTATACTAGCTACTTTGGTGATCCATGAGCATTCCAGGCAAGCCCAATAAAATGACACTTGTGCACTCACCCAACATCTTTACTTTCCATTGGAGCCTCATGCAGGTATCTTAGGAAACTTCATTGTATTCCATGTGGGTTCTTATAACATGCTTATCATCATAATATCTTAAACCCTTCCGATAGAGTATTAAGTGACATGACTAAAATCTGTCACAGGTTGTTCATTCTTTCATCCTTTTACCCAAGGAGAAAAGTGGGGAGTGGATTTTCTTGTTTGGTAGGGTTTAGGGTTTGAAACTGTTTTTATACACATGTTTAAAACTATGTATTTTTTAGAAAAGGTAAGGTCAAGCATATGTGCTTTGCACATACACTGAAAGGTGACGTGGTTTACAATAGCTCTCAGTTCCTGGAAGTGTTCTTTCTGTGGTCTCTCCCACTCCCCAAGAAGTTTCTCTATCCTACACAGAGACGCTTTAACCTCACTGTAGAGAGATCCAGTGAGCCAGAGGATCAAACCTTTCATAACTCCTAAGTACTCACAATGTTCTTCTGTAAAATCAGTCTTTCCCTTGCATCACTCTGCAAATTTGAAGACTGACATTGGAATTTCCCCAGGCAGGGTTCAGACTGAGTTTTGTTTCAGGAGCATTTCTAATCAGGATTAAATAAACCCTGTAGGTAGCCACATTGAAATCAGTGGGGTTACTCATGGTGCTTGAAGTTAGGGTCATGCTTGGCTGCATCAGGTCCAGAATGCTATGGAAAAGCCAGGTGGATGACATCTTAAAATTGTGAGCCTTAAGAATCTGAGAACATGGGCTAAGCTATGGTATCTACTTAAGGGAAGGATGGGTGTGAATTAAGGAACTGAGCACATAGAAAATGGAATGTAGCATCCAAGCCCTCGTCCTGGTTGTAATCAGATTGGTTAGCAGCTGGGAAGGACAAGTTTGAAACTTTGAATATTCATCAGGGAAATTGCAGCTGGATTAAAGAGTGCCTGAGTTGTGAGAGGCTCAGCCAATTGGGAATGAAAAGAGGATTGTGAAAATGCTGGACATGAATGGAGATGAGATTAGAATGGAACATACCCATCAACCATATGCATTTTAATGGTTAAAGAACAAATAGAGACAAGCCATCATTTGCAGTTGAAGGTACAACACCAAAGTCTATGGTTAACTGGCATGAAGGCATCTTTGTTTTTGCTTTGCTTCTTTTTTTATTCCTTTGACAGTTACCCAAAGTGACTAATGCATGTGAAGATCCCCATGGCTGACGCACAAAGTGTGGTGTTGCCAATGTATTGTTATAAGAGCAGTTAAGAGAACCGAGGGAACTTTTACAAAATGATCCTATTAATTCCTTTGTGGCTCTCCTTGAATTTGGATCAAGAAAGCTGACAATTAAGACAATGAAAACAACTTCAGGCCATGGCAGTACAACACTGAATAACATTTGTAGCATATGCATATCAAGGTTTTTAATGTTATCAGAGGGAAATTCTATCAAGAAATATAAAGTAACCTGATTTTGCTCATACACAAATATTTTCTTTAGAAATGTTAATGAGATAGTTGAAGAGCTACAAAAGAATATTTTCCTAGATCTGGACCAAACAGGGATAGTTTGATGATACGATACCCACAATGTTCTGCAAATGAGGGCTCAGTCTAGCATCTTTTATAGCTGATGCATTATCAGTGAAACCATCTGTCCTGCATTTTTTTATTAGTCCAGGTGCAAGATTTTTGTTCTACATTACAAGGAATCATGGAATCATAGAATCCTAGAACTGATTAAACAGGGTGTTTAATCACCCTGACAATTAGGAAGATTTTACTAATGTCCAACCTAAATCTCCCTTGCTGCAATTTAAGCCCATTACTTCTTGTCCTAACATCACAGGCCAAGGAGAACAATTTTTCTCCCTCCTCCTTGTAACACCCTTTTAGATATTTGAAAACCGCTATCATGTCCCCTCTGTCTTCTCTTTTCTAAACTAAACAAGGCCAATTCTTTCAAGCTTCCCTCATAGCTACGCTGACCGTACGTCCCAAATTTTCCAGGACAGTCCCAAATTTAAATACTCTGTCCCAGTGTCCCCATCAAGTAGTGAAATGTCCTGGAAAGCTCCACCAGACATTTCACTACTTGATGGGGACACCAGCTTACAGGGAAGAAGAGACCAAGAAATGGCTCCGTGCCATTGGTCCTTGTGCGGTGCAGCAGCCTCCTTCCCTCCCCACCCAGCAGAGCACATAGGAAGCTCCATTGGAGCTTTGCCAGTGGGCAGGTAGGCCGTCTTCCAGTGGTGTGCAGTTTCCAGCCACCATGCCACATGCTGCCCCACCACTGCATGCCATGCAGCTCCCTCTCTCCCCAGAAAGGACTGTTACTGCTTCATAGGTCCCCTGGTTCAGCCATGCCACTTTTCCTCCTCCAGACCACTTGTTCTTTGTTACAGCAGCCACCGCTGCTGCTGTCAGGGGGCCTGAAGGGTTCAAGGCAAAACCCAGCAGAGCTGCTTGCAGAGCTGACTGGGGCGCTGCGGGGCAGGACATGCTCAGACTTGGCAGGTGCTCTCCGTGCGCTGCTGCTCTTTCTCCCCTAGCCCGTCCTCACCCCACTGGCATTGAGCCTGGTTTGGCAGGGAAGGTCAGGGTTTCTTCACCCCTGCCCCCATACCCTCCAAGTGGGGAGGTGATACTGCAGCCTCACGTCTGTGCCAGGATCCCTGCTGTGTGGGAGGGCTGAGCTCCCTTCCCCCTTCCACCCCACTGGGGGAGTGGCTGTGCACTGTGCAGAGGCTTTCCCCACTGCATAAGAACATAAGAACAGCCATAGTGGATCAGACCAGAGGTCCATCTAGCCCAGTATCCTGTCTGCCAACAGTGGCCAATACCAGATGCCCCAGGAGGAGGGATCACAACAGGTAATCCTCACATGATCCCTCTCCTGTCACCCACTTCCAGAGAAACAGAAGCTAGGGATACCATTCCTACCCATCCTGGCTAATAGCCATTGATGGACCTAACCTCCATGAGTCTATCTAGCTCTTTTTTTAACCCTGTTAAAGTTCTAGCCGTCACCACATATTCCAGCAAGGAGTTCCACAGGTTGACTGTATGCTGAGTGAAGAAAAACTTCCTATGGGACCCAAACCAATCCCTATTGGTAGAGGACAGTGGGAAGAGTTCTTAGAGGGGTTACACAACACCCTTTACTTCCAGTCTTGTGTCCATCTTGACCCCTGTGAGTACTAGCTCCAGGGGTGGTATTTCTTGGGGCAGGTGGGTGTGGCTAATGGGGGTAGGGGTGTGGCTAATGTGTCCCAAATTTTGGTTCAGAAAATATGGTCACCATACTCATAGCTCATTATTTCTAGGCCTTTAATCATTTTAGTTGCTCTTCTCTGGACCTTCTCCAATTTTCCCACATCTTTCTTGAAATGTGGTGCCCAGAACTGGACACAATACTCCAATTGAGGCCTAATCAACACAGAGTAGAGTGGAAGAATGACTTCCATCTTGCTCACAACTCTCCTGTTAATGCTTCCCAGAATCATGTTTGCTTTTTTTGCAACAGTGTCACTCTGTTGACTCATATTTAGCTTGTGATCCACTATGACCCCTAGATACCTTTCTGCAGTACTCCTTCCTAGACAGTCACTTCCTAAGTGGGGAAGGAAGATCAGTTAAAAACATCATATTTATGTTGCACTGCAAAATATGTATAGATGTTGTTTGGACAGTGCAATAGAAGTTAACTGGAACCTTACCAGTTATATATTACAAACAAAACACTGACAATAAAACAGGAGACAGAAAATCAATATGGTGTCAGACAAATTAATTATCATTGGTGTATGGAGTAAAAAATAATGGAATGAGATCATCCACTTATTTTCAATGGACTGCATCTCTCAACCTTTTTTCAGGTTAGAAAATTCTCTGGCAGTCTGTGAAATTAGAATAATTACCTGTTCAATCAACATCCTTTCTGCTGCCATCTTTGTGATGAGACTCTCAAATTTACCTTGTCAAAGCTGACCTCTAGTCCTCTGTCCAGGCTCACTTCACCCCTGCCTCTCCAGTGCCTCCTAGTGGGTGCCAAACTGCTTCCTTAAACTAAATATGGGTATGTCTACACTAGCTCGTTAGTTCGAGCTAGGTAGGCAAATGAGGGCAACCGGAGTTGCAAATGAAGCCCGGGATTTAAATATCCCGGGCTTCATTTGCATGTTCCTGGGTGCCGCCATTTTTAAATGCCCCTTAGTCTGAACTAACTGCCCGCGGCTAGAAGCGGCAGTTAAACGTTAATTCGAACTAACTCCTTAGTTCGAATTAACTGTTACTCCTCATTCCACGAGGAGTAACAGTTAATTCGAACTAAGGAGTTAGTTCGAATTAACGTTTAACTGCCACAAGGAGTAACAGTTAATTCGAACTAAGGAGTTAGTTCAAATTAATGTTTAACTGCCGCATCTAGCCGTGGGCAGTTAGTTTGGACTAAGGGGCATTTAAAAATGGCGGTGCCCGGTAACATGCAAATGAAGCCCGGGATATTTAAATCCCAGGCTTCATTTGCAACTCCGGTTGCCCCCATTTGCCTACCTAGCTTGAACTAACGAGATAGTGTAGACATACCCTATGGCAGTAAATGAACTTCAAATATTTCCTCCAGGTGCTTCTCTCCTTTCTTGTTTCCCACTAAAGCTCACAGCTTTAACTTATTCTCCTCAAATCTGTGTTTTCACAACAATTTTTTTCTAAAAACATTTCTTTCTGCCAAAACCTAGATCACCCCACAGTCTATCTCACCTGGACTACTGTCATCTGCCTCTCCGGCCTTTCTGAGTCTCCCCTCTCCTTCTTTCATCCATCCCATATTCATCAGCTAAAACAGATCTTCACTCCTGCTATTTATATCACCCATCTTCTGTTCAAGTCCCTTCATGACATAAATTTCCCCTCCCATTCTGCAAAAAGTTAATAGCCTGTAGTTTTAAGGCTCTGCAAATCTAGAACTCATCTCTGATTATTCCCTATTGCATGCCCTACACTCTGACCACATATCTCAAAGCCTGTGGGCTAGATTTTCAGCTGGAATAGCACAGCTACTCACTGCCCCATACTTAAGGCAAGATCTAATGCTTCAGGGTCAGATGGACAGCTAATGTAAAGCAGCATGACTCCAACAATGTTGATTCAGATCAGGTGAAGATCTGATACTCAGTCTTGCCCTTATATATTATTGTGGCACATCACTGACATATGTTTAAAAGCAGAAATTCCCACTGCTTGCAATAGGTAGCTATCCAATTACACAAAATGGCTTATTGTGTTTTTAAAGTAATGGATCATTCATAGTTTTGCCAGATAAATAATAACAAGATATATACTAACAGATGCACAGTTCCCACCTACTCTTGCATGCCTGAGCTCAAAGTCTCAAAGGATCCCATGGAGCAGTATAAAGAGGGATACAAAGAGGCTATGTCTACACTGCAGGCTTTTTGTGCAAGAACAGCTGTTCTTGCGCAAAAACTTGCAGAGCGTCTACACTGCACGTGCGTTCTTGCACAAGTAAATTTACAGTAAAGTGTCGGAAAACAGGGCTTCTTGCGTGAGAGTTATTCCTCTCCCCACGAGGAATAAGCCCTCTTGCGCAAGAGCTCTTCCACAAAAAGGCAGTGTGGAGAGGCAACAGGGGTTTCTTGCGAAGAAAGCCCTATGGCTAAACTGGCCATCAGAGCTTTCTTGCACAAGACAGCGTCTAACTGCCATGGGCGCTCTTGCACAAAAGCACATCTCTTGGGCAAAAGCACATGGCAGTGTGGACGCGCTCTTGCACAAGACCTTTTGCACAAGAACTCTTGCTCAAAACAGTTCTTGAGCAAAAAGCCTGCAGTGTAGATGTAGCCATAAGAACATAAGAACATAAGAACGGCCGTACCGGGTCAGACCAAAGGTCCATCTAGCCCAGTATCCTGTCTGCCGACAGTGGCCAGCACCAGGTGCCCCAGAGGGGGTGGACCAAAGACAATGATCAAGCGATTTGTCTCCTGCCATCCCTCTCCAGCCTCTGACAAACAGAGGCCAAGGACACCATTTTATCCCCTGGCTAATAGCCTTTTATGGACCTAACCTCCATGAAATTATCTAGCTTCTCTTTAAACTCTGTTATATTCCTAGCCTTCACAGCCTCCTCTGGCAAGGAGTTCCACAGGCTGACTACACGCTGTGTGAAGAAGAACTTTCTTTTATTAGTTTTAAACCTGCTACCCATTAATTTCATTTGGTGTCCTCTAGTTCTTCTATTTAGGAACTAATAAATAACTTTTCTTTATCGGCCCTCTCACACCACTCATGATTTTATACACCTCTATCATATCCCCCCTCAGTCTCCTCTTTTCTAAACTGAAAAGTCCCAGTCGCTTTAACCTCTCCTCATATGGGACCCGTTCCAAACCCCTAATCATTTTAGTTGCCCTTTTCTGAACCTTTTCCAAGGCCAAAATATCTTTTTTGAGGTGAGGAGACCACATCTGTACACAGTATTCAAGATGTGGGCGTACCATAGTTTTATACAGGGCAGTAAGATATTCTGGGTCTTATTTTCTATCCCTTTCTTAATAATACCTAGCATCCTATTTGCCTTTTTGACCGCCGCTGCACACTGTGTGGAAGTTTTCAGAGAACTGTCCACGATAACTCCAAGATCTCTTTCCTGATTTGTCATAGCCAAATTAGCCCCCATCATACTGTACATATAGTTGGGGTTATTTTTCCCGATGTGCATTACTTTACACTTATCCACATTAAATTTCATTTGCCATTGTGCAAGCCATTGTGCAAGCCAGAGAGTTTTGACTTCCCTGCATGGGTATGTAGTGCCCAAGTCAAACTCTAGCCCTGTAAGACTTCCTTTCCCCACTTTAAAAATTGACTGAAATGTTCTAAATATAATGCCTCTAAATAAGGGAAATGGTTATTATGGCATGTTTGCTTTGCTTGGTTGTTTTCAAAAACAGCCAAATGGTTCATGTCTGAAAGACAGATTAAAAAATGAGATTTTGTTGAGTTGAAGGGGAGATTGGGAGAGGGGGAGAGGTTTAAGGGGAGGGTTAACAAGTAAGAACCACATTAATTAGAGAATATTCTTGTAGGTCATGCCGGACCACCCGGGGAGGTGCCGGGAGGGGCTGGGGCCGTGAGTGATGGCTGGGACGCGGCGAGGGAAGCCGCCCCGTCACGGGGGAGGCGGCGCTCTCGGGCCACGTCACAACCGGCGGGCCAGTTCAAAAGAGCACGCTGGCAGCAGGGAAGGAGGCAGCCTCCTCTGCCGCAGGCAGTGGAGGGCCGGGCCGAGGACAGACCGGAGCTCTCCCCAAGGCCAGCAGATGGCCCGCCTCCACCCCAGGGCATCCCAGGACAGCCCCCGCAGGCGGCGGACGGCCAGCCCGGAGGCCAGAACCAAGCGGGGGAACTCACACCGCCCGAGGAGGGTGCTACCCAGCAGGGACTCGGCGCTGGAGAGAGGAGCCCCAGGAGGAGCGACTGAGGAGCCCCACAGGCACCAAGCACCAGAACCCCAGTAGGCATGGGGGGGTCAGAAATCGGGCCCCAAGGGCCCGTGGAGGGGAGGAAGCAGCCCGGGCTGGGGTCCTTGTGGCGCCCATGGACAGACACGTTTAGGGAACGCAACCCCGTCTGTCGTGCAGGGGCAATGTGGGCCCCCTGCACTTAGGACCCTGGGCTGGGACACAGTGGAGAGGGTGGGCCTGGGTCCCCTTCCCCTCTTCTATCCACAACCCCCGCCAGGGGACACGCAAATGCTCTTGCGCATCGGCAGGCTGATCAGGCAAAAGCCGACGGGGCTAGCCCCCGCCCAGAGGGGCCAAACTCTGGGCCTACGACCCACTAACTGAGCAGAAGGATGGACTACAGGTCCGCTGAATCCCCCCGGCTCACCTGAGAGGGGGTGATCACACCCAACCTACCGGTCCCGGGGTCGGGAATCCCGCCCGGGGGCTGGCAGTCGGACGAGGGGGTCCACTGAGCCCTCCTGCCCGGCCGGCAGGGGGTGATTGCACCCCGGGACTCGTCCATAGTCACCAAGGAAAAACTCACACATTTGGTTGAACAATTACACTTTTGTGCATAGTCATAAAATTTAGCATCTCCGATTTGCGAAGCCAGGTTCTGATCGGTGTAACTCTATTGGCATCAGTGGAGTCACACCTGATATAACCAAATGGAAATGACAGCAGGATCAGGGCCATATTTAGAGCAAAATGGCACTTCAGGGTCCTGCTTCTTCCAGAGTACAAGTTTTTAATTGATGGAGCCCATAGGCCCTATTATTCTCTTAGTAACTCAACATTTCTCCATTGTAAATGAGAGATCCCTTAGGGTATGTCTACACTGCAAAGCTAATTCGAAATAACAGCTGTTATTTTGAATTAACTTCAATAGCGTCTATACATGCAAACCGCTATTTCGAATTTGGTAAACCTCATTCTACGAGGACTAACACCAAATTCGAAATAGCTATTTCAAATTAAGTGCTGTATAGACACTTAATTTGAAACAGGGGGCCTCCAGCCCTTCCCAGGGAGCCCTGGTGGCCACTCTGGGCACAACCAGGAAAACTCGTCTGCTCCCCACCTAGCCCCGGAGCCCTTAAAGGGGCAGACGCTGGCCACAGTGCCTGTGCCAGTTGCAAGCCTGCCAGCACACAGCCAGCAGACCGTGCACCTGGCACAGCATGAGCCAGCAACCCGCTGCCACCCAACCCTCCACCGCTCCCCAAGACCAGGCTGGCAGCTCCCAGAAGCCTGCCAGGGGCCGCAAAAGGTGAGCACCTGCCTGGTCTAGTGCGGAGATCGTGGACCTCACTGAGGTTTGGGGGGCGGCCTCCAATACCCACGATCTCCGCACTAGGCACAGGAATGCCACCGTCTACAGCTGCCTGGCTGCCAGCCTGGCCACCAGAAGCCAAATGCTCAGCCTGGAGCAGATGTGGACAAAAATAAAAGAGCTGCGGCAGGCCTATGCCAGGGCCTCCCAACCAGGGGCTGACCCGGACACCTGCCCGCATTATGAGGCCCTGGACCTCATCCTGGCAGAACAGATGATCTGAGCCCCTCTGGTGGTCATTGACCCTGGGGCAGAGGGCCCTGCCCCTGACATAGGGGAAGAGGAGGAAGAGGAGGAGGACGATAACCAGGAGCCGCAAGAGCCTGCAGGGAGCGTGCCCTGCACCCAGGACCCCTGAGCCGTACCAGAGAGCCCGTCAGCAGTCTCATCCGAGGCCAGGGAGGCCTCCACGTGTGAGTGCCATCACGGTCCCCTTATGCGGGCCGGGGGGAGGGGGAGCCCAGGGACCATGCGCGTGGGCCTTGCTGAACACGGAGCAGGCGGCAACCTGTTCATCTGCCATGCCAGACAGGGCATGTGGCCCCAGCTGGGTGCCATGCAGGGGCCCTGGCCTGTTCCCCACACGCATCTACGGGTGAAGGCACATGATAGGCTCCTGACCCTGGGGAGAGACACTGCACGCTGCCCTCCCTCCAGACGTCCCCTCTACACAGAGGCAGGGCACATCTCCCTTCCCCCCCCACACACACACCACACTATAGGCAGCACAGGGGCTGGGGTGCAGTCCTGGGCCAGCTCACACTCCTGGGGATAGCAGGAAGTGATGGTGCGGAGACCTGCCGTCTTCACCTTGCAGAGGGGGGCTGGATTTCACCCACTGTGTCCCCAGGGAGAACTGACCACTTCTCTTGTTTCACCACAGCCGCAGCACCTGCGAGTACAGAGTGCAGCACCCTGCCTGGAACATCCACCCGCACCCGGGCCAGCAGGCGTACCCGCAACCAGGAGGGGTACCAGCGGCAGCACCTGGGGTTACTGGGAAGGCAGGTCCATAGCCAGGAGCACTGGGTGCAAGAAGACCTGCAGCTGCGGCAGGAGAGCTTGCGGGAGCTGCGGGAGCAGGGCCGTGCCCTCCGCGAGCACCTGCAGACCCTGGTGCAACAATTGCTGCCTCCTGCTGCTCCAGCCCCTGCAGCCGCCCCAGCTATCGCTCCTCCTCCCACCCCTGCTCCCCCTCCTGCCCTATCCTCCATACCCACTCCCTCCCAGGGATGCCGAGGCCCCTGCACCCGCAGTGCTGCAAGACAGGAGGGCCGGCAAGACCCCCAACCCTGAGCTTCCCCTCCCCTTCCTCCCCTTGCCTCCCCCTTCCAGCTCCCTCCTCCCTGGTTTCCCCCCTTCCTTCTCCTGCCCTCATTCCCTCCCTCCCCCACCCCAGTTATGTTAAATAAAGAGAGTTTTTCATGGCAACACAGGTGTTTTTATTGTACATCAGGAAGGGGGATTAGGGAGGGGAAAGGGGAAGGAGGTGGGGGTAGAATGTAAGGCACAAGGCCTCAGTGGGGCATGCCAGGGGGACTTCATTCCTCCTCCGCCTGGAAGCTCTCCCGCAGGGCTTCCCAGATGCAGACATGCCCCCGAAGGGCCTCCCGGATGGCAGCCATGCAGGGCTGTGCGTACTGGCCAGCCAGGCGGTCAGCCTCTGCCATCCAGCCTGGCAGGAAAGCCTCCCTCTTCCTCTCACATAAATTGTGGAGCACACAGCACGCTGCCACCACGTGCAGAATATTGTGCTCAGAGAGGTCGAGGCGGGTGAAAAGGCATCTAAATCGGGCCTTCAGCTGGCCGAAGGCCCCCTCGACCACAGTGCGGGTCCTGCTAAGCCTGGCATTGAAGGCCTGCTGGGAGGGGTTCAGGTGTCCTGTGTAGGGCTTCATCAGCCAAGACTGTAGTGGGGAGGCTGCATCCCCCACCAGGCACACTGGCATGTCCACGTCCCCAACCCTGATGTGGCGGTCGGGGAAGAAAATCCCGGCCTGGGGCCTCTGGCACACGGAGGAGTTGCGGTACACCCGCATGTCGTGTGCCTTGCCGGACCAGCCCACATTGATGTCCATGAACTGTCCCTGGTGGTCAGATACGTCCTGCAGGATCACGGAGAAGTACCCCTTGCGGTTGATGTACAGGGAGGCTTGGTGTTCCAGGGCATGGATGGGGATGTGCGTCCCATCGATCGCCACCCCGCAGTTGAGGAAGCCCAGGGCGCCAAACCCCTGGATGACCGCATCCAGGTCGGTGAGGTGGATGACTCTGTGGAGCAGCACCCTGTTGATGGCCTTGACCACCTGCAGAGAGACACACAAAACCGAGGGTCACTGGGGTGCCCAGGTGGCTGGGAGTGTTCGTTCCCCGCCACTGTCCCGTGCCCCACTCCCAGGAGCAACCCCCGCTGCAGTCCTGGCCACCGCAGGCAGTCTGTAGTGAAGCTGGGACAGACCGAACCCTCCCGGGGAGGGTCCTTACATCACCTCCCCCCACTTTTTTCCCTGGGGCAGCCCATCTCCTCCTTGCAGCCCCCCCTCCTGGCCCAGTGGCCGGTGAGTGCCGTACCTGCATGAGCACCGCTCTGACAGTGGATCTCCCCACGCCGAACTGGTTGCCGACGGATCAGTAGCTATCTGGCATGGAGAGCTTCCAGAGGGCGATGTCCACCCACTTTTGTGGAGGGGAATGGCAGGCCTCGTGCATGTGTCCCATCACTGCAGAGCAGGGGTGAGCCACTTGCAGAGCTCGAGGAAGGTGTCCTTCTTCATCCTGAAGTTCTGGGTCCACTGTTGGTCTCCCCAGAGCTCCAGGATGATGTGGTCCCACCAGCCACTGCTGGTGTCCAGGCGCCAGATGCTGCAGGGCACGCTGGTGTCCGGGCACTGCTGCTGCTCCTCCACGCCCCTGGGGGGGCAGGGGAAGGGACAGGGGGCTGGCCTGCAGCAGATGGTGCCAGGCAGCCTCCAGCAATTGCTGCCAGGCTTGCAGCAACACATTCAAAATGAGCACCAGAGTGCCCAGGGGCAGCTCTGGCTCCATGGTGCCGAGTGCTGTGGTGTCCCAAATGAGAGCGACCAAAGCAGGCAGAGAGGAAAATGCTTTGCTGTCCCTCAGCGAGGTAGGCAAGCAAGCAGGAAAGCTGAGAACCGGCTGTCCAGGGGGTTCCCTTTAAGCACGAGCCTCAGATAGCCTCAGACAGCAGCCACACAAAGCAACTACTGAGCTGATGCCCTGCTGGGACCGGTTTCAGCTGCCCTTAAATGTGAGCCAGCGTCCAATCAGTGCGTACACACTATTTCGAAATAGCAAAATGCTATTTTGAAATAGATTTTGTGTCTAGATGTGTTATTTCGAATTAGCTTAATTCGAATTAACTATTTCAAATTCGAAATAGCGCTGTAGTGTAGACATACCCTTAGTGAACAAATGATGGCCTAGAATGTACCTTTGGGCATAGCCCTGAGCAAGAGGTAGGTAATTAAGTTGCATCATCTCAGGAGTAGCTCAGGGAGGCAGTATGTTTCACAGACCTCCCTTGGAGTCCTAATTCCCTCTGTGCTTCTTCCTTGCTCAGGGCAGATGGAGAGGGCGGTGGAAGAGGGTGAGGTGAAGGAGTGGCCTGTACCAGCAGCAAGATTACAACATTCCCTGTGTCAGCTAGCTGCACTGACTGGTACAGTAGGGTAGGTAAGTGAGTGGCGCTTTGAACTCAACCCATCCTTTGCCCTTCCTACCCAACTTCCAACTCACCTACTCCATGGGAGAATTAGACAAATGCACAATTCCCACCTATTCCTCCATGCCTGACCCCAAAGTCTCAAAGGATCCCATGGAGCAGTATAAAGATGGCTTTGACTTTCCTACATGGGCATAGAGTCCAGGTCACATTCTAGTCCTATAAGATTCCTCTTCCTCACTTTAAAATTGACTGAAATGTTCTACACATGGCTCTGCATAAAGAAAATCAAATTAACAAGGCCCAGATTCTCAGCTGGGATATCTAGCACATCTAGCTATCTAAACAGAGTTATACTTCATATTTCTAACTCCAAATACAGGAGTGATACATTCACACAAATAGAATATACACATTCAGGGGATTACAAGCTCTGCAATGATAGATTACATGCCATATATTGCTTAAAGCATATTTGAGCTATGCCATTCATATTCAAAAACATATGGGAACATATGTCACAGGCTCTTGCATACAGGAGCGTATCAGGCTCATGCTCAAATCCCTCCCTTAGCTCCCAGTTAGTTGCTAATGCCAATTTAAATCTTTGGCCCTAAACTTTCAAAGCAGGATCAAAAGACGATGTTTGATTGACCACACTCCTTTGGGACAGTGCAGATCACAAAGCCTGTGACCTAGCAAGTGAGGCAGGTTACAACTTTGAAACAGACTTCTCGAGAGATGAGGTGAATCCAGAATCTGATCTTCTTTAGGAAATGCTTTAAAACCTTCTTCTCCACTAAATCCTTTTCACTGTAAGAATGACATAACACGAATGTCCCCCTTCTATCCAATAAACCACTACATTTCTTCCTTTCATTAGTAATACATTAAAAACCCTACCTACGCAGAGTGTTTGCCCCAGAATGGTGAAGTCCTAGGGACTCAATTAAGGGAATTTGCTACTGTTTCAGGTTTTTTACATGGAAATGCTTAATACTAAAGTAGGGATGTTAGACTGTAACCGACTAACCGTTTAACTGTCAGGCTGAGGCTTGTCAGTTGATGGTGTCAGTTATGCTCAGCTGTGTGCCTGCGCCGCTCCAGGGGAGGAGGCTTCTCTGTGGCATAGATGCCATCTCCTTGGGAGTGGAGCTGGCAGGGGCTCCTGGGAAGGCTTTGCTATAGGCTCTTCAGTATAAAGTTTAAATAAGCTTTTTGGGGCTTTGTATTGCAGAACCTGCAGCATGTAACTGCTGAGATTTTCAGTGGTTACACGGTTACCTATTTAACCAACTTTTAACATACCTATACTGTAGTGATGAGTAGCAATATTAAGTAGGAATGTTAAGGACTAGTCGACAGGATAGTCGACAGGTTGCTTCCTCCTCCTCCCGCCCCCCATCAAATAGAGGCAGCAAAGGGGGGGAAGAGGGGTACTTCAAAGCAGCAGCGCCGCACAGCTGACCCCGGGCAGCGGCGTTTCAAAGGGGCAGCACTGCCCTATCAATCGAATAGTCGATGCAAAAATGCATCGACTATTCGATTAGTCAATTACATGATACTTAACATCCTTAATATTAAGCCCTAAGATAGACAAATGAATGAAATATCAATCTGCAGTTATACTATCAAGAATAAAGAAAATTACATTTATCTATCTTCTTACTTCAGGGCATAAGCAAATCTTTAGCTGAAGTAATGAATAAGATTGTCCCTCCTTGACATTTAGTGGCATTTATGGGGTCTCATACCTTTCTCTGAGTTATCTTGTCCTAGCTACTGTGTGAGGATAGGGAATTGGACTACTTGGTTCATTACTCATTCACTTGGATCATCATCTGCTACAGCAAACTCTATGTCATGTGTGGAAACAGCATGAGGGAAAATAATTTACCAAACTTAACTTAAAAAACCAAAACCCAGAGACTTGTCTTTTCAGTTGATAAATACCTTAAAACAAATAACCCATTTGTAAGTTCCTAACTGGCTGGGTGTCTAAGCACTGGAATAAATTGCCTAGGGAGGTTGCTGAATTTCCATCACTGGAAATTTTTAAGAGCAGGTTAGACAAACACCTGTCAGGGATGGTCTAAAGTTGGTGCTTGGTCCTGCCATGAGTGCAGGGGACTGGACTTGATGACTTCTCAAGGTTCCTTCCAGTTCTGATTCTATGATTCTATGTCAGCATATTTCCATTAAAATCAATGGCACTATTCAAGCATAGACCAGGAAGTGTAAATCAGCCCAAAGATTTTCACTTTTATTTTCAGTACTGAAGCCATTGTCCAGCAGATGTTTAAGACACAAAACTTTGGCGAAGAAGCTATTACTTTGGAAACCTCTCCCCCCCCCCCCCCCCCCGCAAAAAAAAAAAAAAAAACACCTCTCCTTATTCTGCAATTTAACCAGATCTGTTTTAAATACAAAACATTATGTGTACATAATATCAAGGCTGCAATGCTAACTGGAGGAAGTCTCAAGCTCAGACTAATCCCAATGTCAGTGCCATAAATGAAGAAATGGCAGAGGTTTTGCAGACGGTTGCCAAGGGAGGCTGAAATGAAGATACCAGATAAAAGCCAAGGTTGTATCTGAGGAAACAAGAAAACTGCTACAGATAAGGATTGAGATATAAAGAGATTTAAACACAAGAAAAAAGGAATATTTTTGTAAATCTGTATAAAGCTATAAAAACGAAGATGAGAGAGTAAACCAGGAATAACAATATTGAACTTTTGGAAATATAGTAGTTGGGGAAAAGTACAGGACAGGGACACATCTTTTTATTATAGTACAAAAAAATTGAACTGAAAAAATGATGGGGACAAAATAATTAAAAAGACTGATGAATTCTGCAGGAGACTTAGAGCCCTGCATTTAGTGCCAATGGCCAAGAAATCTGTCCTTGCCATCAAAAAGCACCTTTGAAATTGAAATCATTACCAAATAAACTGCATGGCCTACACAAAGCAATCAGTAAGGCCAAGTGTCAGGAGCTGCCTTCCATGTTCTGTGGAATATTCAGTTGATAGTAGAGAACCTCTTTTGATGCATGGTTGGTGTCTTGAATAAGAGGAGTTGTGGGTCCCAGTTCTCAGAGGAGCTTTGTCTATCACAAAAATCAGCCTAGTTGGTAAAAATTTCTTCTCTAAGCAGAAAGGTCAAGAACTACCTCACATAATGAAGAGACACAGGGACTAAGACATGCTCTAGGGCTGAATGAATGTGGAAACTGCATGATGGTTTCATTCTTCCTGATGGCCTTTCCAAGGACAGGACTGAGGTAATTTGGTAAACCACATGAAGTCGGGGAGGAGAATAGCTCTGTGGTTTGAGCATTGGCCTGCTAAACCCCAAGTTGTGAGTTCAATCCTTGAGGGGACCATCTGGGGCAAATCTGTCAGGGATGGTACTTAGCCCTGCTGTGAGGGCAGCAGGCTGGAGTCAATGACCTCTCAAGATCCCTTCCAGCTCTATGAGGTAGGTAGGTAGGTAGGTAGGTATTGCTGCAGCCCATATTGTGCCTACTCTGTGGACAAATGGAAGGTAGCTTCATTTTCCAGAGCAGACAATCTGGCATCTTTCTGTGCTATTTGCATTTTGGGTTTGTTTTTGTTTTGCTTCTGTGGGTAAAAGTAAGGTGAAAGGAAGCAGGGGCGCCCAGGTGCACAGCACTGGCAAGAGCTGGCTGAGCTGCAGCAAAAGCCAGCAGGGAGCTATTTAAAGAGCTGGCAGTACCTGGAAGAAATTTTAAGTTACTTTCACGACTGGACGGGAGAGAGAGAGGGAACCGGAAATGACTTGCTTAATGCCAAATTGTGCCTGGCACTTCTGTAAATGTGCAATGAGGGGCTTAAGGAGTAGGAGGAAGGGAACTTGTACATTCAATATAAGGACCAGGCAGGAGCAAAGGGACACTTTAAAGGCTACATCTACACTGCAGAGTTTTTGCGCAAAAACTCCTGGGGTGTGTCTAGACTGGCTGCTTGAATTTGCACAAGAACACTGACTTTGTAATGTACAAAATCAGTGCTTCTTGTGCAAATACTTTGATGCTCCTGCTCGGGAAAAAGCCCTCTTGCTCAAGAGTTCTTGCGCGCAAGAGGGCCAGTGTAGACAGGGAAGGAATTTTTTGCGTAAGAAAGCCCCGATGGCGAAAATGGCCCCGGAGCTTTCTTGCGCAAAATCATGTCTATACTGGCCACAGATGCTTTTGCACAAAAGCATTTTTTGCGCAAAAGCATCCGTGCCAATCTAGACACTCTTTTGCGGAAATACTTTTAACGGAAAAACTTTTCTGTTAAAAGTATTTCCGCAAAATCATGCCAGTCTAGATGCAGCCATGGAGCGTCTACACTACAAGTGCATTTTTGTGCAAGAAAAAAGTACAGTAGATCATCAGAAGACTGGGATTTTTGTGCAAGAGTTATTCCTCTTTCTACGAGGAATAAGCCCTTTTGTGCAAGAGCTCTTGTGCAAAAAGTCATGTGTGGACAGACAACAGGGGTTTCTTGCACAGGAAATCCCTAGCGGAAAAAGCACAGGTCCTCTGATGGCCAGTCTGTGAATGGCTATCAGAGCTTTGTTGCACAAGAGCATCCATTGCAGTGTGGATGCTCTCTTGCGCAAAAGCACATCTCGTGCACAAAAGCTCATGGCAGTGTGGAAGCGCTCTTGCACAAGAAGTTTTTGCGGAAGATCTTTTCTGCAAAAAGTTCTTGCACAAGAAGCCTGCAGTGTAGACCTAGCCTTTGTCTTAATCCCTTGGAGGTCCCTGGTGCCCCCCATAAGGCACAGAGAGACAAAGAGAGGAAGTGCAGATCCACGATCCCAGCCCTCTTCCACACTAACCCACAGAACAGGACCAGCATGTGGGTGAAGACTAAGCTCTGCTCCCTGAAGGAGTATAGTAGCATACTAGTAGCAAACACATTCCTCACTGTGCACCAAAAGGGTCAGTGAGGTATTTCCAAGCTATCCCAGGACCAGGCAGCTTCACCTAGCCCCCTCCTCTGGGCTGTGCCTAATAGACATTCATTAAGGAGCCAATTCTGTGATACATACTTCTAAGTAGTCTGCAATGCCCACTGCATTAGTCAGGATGCATAAAGGTGGCACAATCTGGCCCTACCTGCCTAATTTCCTTTAAGAATCAAAGCCAGGGTAGAATATTTCACAACAGGTGCTTTCTCACTCCACCCCTATTACTTTTTAAAAGGCCAAATGGCGTGTTTTAAAGCAGATTATGTGAGAACATTTGTTCCCAGACTAAGCTTCCTCCTGGACAACACAACACTGGCACAGCCTTAACAACGTTTATAGCAACAAAAAATGCTTGTAAATTCATACACCCTCTTCTAATGTTACCTGTAATATACTCCTTTAAACTTTGCAGTAATTACTAACACCCTTGGCATGAACTGTCATTAGACCATTTGAAACAGTAAAAACTTGTAACAGATAGTGGACCTCTGCTGATTTGAGCTGGCCTGTGATCTGTAGTTTACCATTGACAAAGGAGAAACAAACTGTATTTCCTACATTTCCCGTTAGCATTTGAGCAAACATTGTATTTAATATTAGAAACCAGTACGCATGTGGTTGCTTAGGAATGAAAAACATTCCTTGATGCCCTCTGATATGCACCAGGTTGCTGTGGGATGCTTTTGTGCATTCTACTTGAGCAGTTACTAGGGTCTGAAGTCCATAGGAACATGACATTGTAATCTTGGTCATGTTTTATTTATGGGGAACAGTGCAGCAGATAGGGTGTGTTAACAAACAAAGATGATTGCTTCAGGGGCACTCTCTCGTCCTGAGGTAATTAAGACAAAATAGTTTCACTGGTTGGGGGATTCATACTGCAGACAACCTTTTCTTTGCTAAAATGATCTGCAGCAACCAGGCCAAAAGGTCTAAATCAAAAGCAATATGGGTAGTGTTTCATCTTTGGTTAAAGGTGCATCATTAAATGGAGCTGACATAAATTATTCTTCTTAAAAACTCATATAGCATTAAAAACTTCTGAGAAGAAAATACCAGGTTTGGGGATGTGTGAATTTGCAACTGGAGAAATATACAAAAGAACACTGCAATGACCTTGCATCTCTTTTATAATCTAAATTTAAAATAGTGGTTGTAACTAAAACAATCCTAAATTGTGCTAGGCTGGCCCCTGAGAGGTATTATACAGCCCATGAGTTTTCTGAAAAACCTAAACTACAAATCAAGCTCAAGCGACAAAGAAGCTCCACAGCTCCAGAAAACCCATTGAAAGGTCACAAATTCATAGACAAATGGCTGTTCAAATGTATTGGTTATTTGTAAACTATACAGCTATGATCACTACTGAGCATTACTTCTCTGGTGACTTTCCATCGCACAGTTAAGACACAGTAGTATGTATTCATTTGGAAAATATGCCAGGACAGTAGTTCTCAAACTGTGGACTGTGACCCAAAGAGAGTTGCAACTGCATTTTAATGGGGTTGCCAGGGCTGGCATTAGACTTTCTGAGACCCAGGCCAGGAAACAAAGCAGCCCTCCGGCCATGGCTGAAGCTATAGTTGGGCCTCAGCTTTCCACACCCTCCAGTGGGGGCAGTGGGGCTTAGGCCTTGACCCCCCTCCTCCTTGCCTGGGTAGCTGAGGTTCAGGCAGTCTCAGGCTTCAGTCCCCCTCTTCTAGGGTCATGTAGTAATTTTGCTGTCAGAAGAGGATTGCAGTGAAGTTTGAGAACCACAGTCCTAGGATTATCTTCCTTCTGTGGCTCTCTGATCCCATGTCCCAACAGGATCAACTCTTTACACCATAGCAAGTTCAAGCTTCAAGGCTTCTCACAAATTGGCCTTTCTTTCTTTTTTTCTCCAACCTTGTCACCCTTCCTCTCTCCTTCCCTCTACACCTGCTCTGCTCTGTCAATAATTGCAGCTTCATGCCCCATTTCTCAGCCTTTTCCTCAACAGTCTCTATGCTATCTTTCATGTGGACTCTCATGTATGGAGTGTCTTATGGAGTGTCCTCCCTGAATTAATCCATAATTTCTTCCTTCAAAACCTTCTTCACGACCAAACTTTGCATGAATGCCAACAAGACACGAATAGTGGAGGGCTTATTTCGAAATTGGTAAACCTCATTCCACAAGGAATAGCGCCAATTTCGAACTTGCTATTTAGAAATAAGCGTTGTGTAGACACTTATTTGGAAATAGGGGGCCTCCAGCCCTTCCCAGGGTGCCCTGGTGGCCACTCTGGGCACAACCAAGAAAACTCCTCTCCCTCCCCCTCTCCCCAGAGCCCTTAAAGGGGTAGACTCTGGCCACAGTGCCTGTGCCAACTCCAAGCCTGCCAGCCCAGAGCCAGCAGTCGCTGTACCTGACCCAGTGGCCCCAGCATGAGCCAGGCAGCCAGTGCCAGCCAGCCCTCCACCACTCCCCAGGACCAGTCTGCCAGCTCCCAGGAGCCTGCCAGGGGCCGGAAAAGGCGGGTGCCTGCCTGGTCCAGTGCGGCGATCAGGCACCTAATTCAGGTTTGGGGGGATGCCTCCAATGTCCATGATCTCCACACTAAACAGAGGAATACAACCGTCTATAGGCAGATGGCTGCCAGCCTGGCCACCAAAGGCCACATGCGAACCCAGGAGCAGGTTCGCATGAATATAAAGGAGCTGCGGCAGGCGTATGCCAAGACCACAGGGGGCAGCTCCCAACCAGGGGCAGACCCAGGCCCCTGTCCCTATTTTGATGCTGTGGACTGAATCCTGGGGGGCAAGACAGTTCGTGCCCCCCAAGTGGTCATCGACCCTGGGGCAGAGCTTGCTGCCTCCTGCTGCTCTAGCCCCTGCTGCCTCCCCAGCTACCGCTCCTCCTCCCAGTCCTTCTCTCCCTCCTGCTTCTTCCTCCCCACCCTCCCCACACCTCCAGGGACACTGAGGCCCCCGCACCCATGGTGCTGGGAGACAGTTGGGCTGGCGAGACCCCCCAACCCTGAGCCCTGAGCGTCTCCTCCCCCTTCCTCCCCTTCCTCCCCTTGCCTCCCCCAGCTCCCTCCTCCCAGATTTCCCCCTCCCCTCTCCCACCCTCCCTCCTTCCCTCTCCCACCTTCTTTCCCCAGTCTCTCACCTCAGTTTCATTCTGCCCCACCCCAGTTTTGTTCAATAAAGAGGCTTTGTTGTAATGAACACATGCGTCTTTTATTGCACAGCAGGAAGGGGGGTTAGGGAGGGGTAAGCGGAAGGACATAAGGGAGGAATGAGGCACAAGCCCCCAGTGGGGCACACCAGGGAGACTGGTACTGCCTGCAAAACGTGCTGCCAGGCTTGCAGCAACACATCCAGGAGAAGCACCAGAGTGCCCAGGGGCGGCTCTGGCTCCATGCTGCAGAGTGCTGTGGTGTCCTGAGTGAGGGCAATCAGAGCACACAGAGAAAAAAATGCTTTGCTATCCCTAAGCGAGGTAGGCAAGCAAGCAGGGAAACCTTAGAACCAGCTGTCCGGGGGTGGGGGTCCCTTTAAGCACAGGTCTCAGATAGCCTCAGGCAGCAGCCACACAAGGTAACTCCTGACCTGATGCCTTGCCAGAACTGGTTCCGGCCGGCCTTAAATATGATTCAGCGTCCTATCAATGTGGACGCGCTATTTCGAAATAGCAAAACACTATTTTGAAATGCATTTTGTGTCTAGACGTGTTATTTCTAAATAAACTATTTCGAAATAACGCTGTAGTGTAGACATACTCTTGCAGTATCCACGGTATGGGAAGCCAGCACAGTGGACTAAGGTGATTCCCCTGCCAGAGTGTGTGGAACAGGCCACAGGCAGGTCCCAAATGTCAATCTAATATTATGCCTAGATTCATGGCTCTTAATGCAGAGAGGTGCAAATTGTTCTTTCCAGCACCAGTGAGGCCCAGAGGAGTTTCACCCTCAGGAAGACCAGGCAATGCTTCTGAGTTTACCCTCCCTGAGGTTCAGCTTTCTTTTCTGCCAGGGGCTCTGAGTAGATGCACTGAATCATATCAACTGCTTCCCTCTTGGAGGCTGTGCTAGGACCCCACCATTTCCCTGTGCAGAGGAAATTGCAGCAATCTCCTGCTAAACCTCCCCCCACCCCAGCATCATGGGGGATTTTCCATCATCAGGGCCCCTGGTTTACAACAGCAGAAGTCCATGTAAAGCAGCATCAATCGATCCCCTGGTGCATATGTATGTGCCTCTGTGTGCATGCTGGAGGTCATGTTAATAGAATGTGTTAAAGAAAAATGAAGAGGTGAAAGCAGGATAAATAGGATCATAAGCATTGGAGACGAAAAAGACCTATTAGATGATTAAGCCTGTTCCCATGCCAGGGCAGGATATAGTCTCCTTCTAGGGGAAGTTTCAGATACGAAGGTGGGACTACATCTGATCCTGTCCAAAATATGCATTAACACCTAGAGACACTAGGCATACGTGTATAGGACATTTAAGGCGATGACGGGCCACCCAGCTGGCGTAGAACTGTACTAGATTGCTTTGGCTGCAGTGACTATGCAAAGGACTGGATCAGCCCCTGGAATTCAGGAGTAGTGTTGAGCTGAGCTGAGGTGAACTGAGCTTCTCTCACGGGTCACTCAGCATCATGCTTCACCCAACTTTCAAAGCAGGCAAACCTTCATAACTGACCTATTGGCTCTCTATCGGTCAATCTATCCTTCTGGCCCTTCTAGGCCTCTGGTGGAGTAAGTCTTGTTGGTAGTCCATCCTGAGCAAGTTTATCTTATTCAGTGAGGGTGTCAGAGCACTAACATCTCTAGCAAGACCAGCGAAGACTCTGTCACAGAAGACATGAAGAATTTATTTCCATATGCTTTGGATAATTTTCAATTACTGTACACACCCTTCTCAGGAAGGTGAGAAGGGACAGTAGAATCATATAGTTACACATTATCCAGCACCATCTAGCCCCACCTTGCTCATTAACATCCTCCACTCACTGCTGAGCAAGATCTGCCATACCACACAGGAGCCAGTACCCACTTCACTAAATACTGCTCTATCCATTTTAGGGTTTTTATGCTGCTGCTCATCACTATAGCATCTGTTTATCAACAGAAAAGGCATCTCTGATATGGCTTCCTTTTCAAGATAAAATCTCTACTTCAGTTATGAAGTGGTAGTTTGTTTGTTTGGATTTTTTTGGTTGGTTGATTTGTTTGCTTCAGGTTGGAGTTTTTGGAGGGGATGTTTAGTAGCTGGGAGTGTAAAGTGTTGTGAATGTGATTCTTACTATAAGGAAAAGGCAATTTCAAAGAGAAAGGTTTTGCAGTGTTTCGTATAGATGACTAAACTCTGGATTCCCTTAATCCCCTCTTGAAGATTGTTTCTTACTAGATGCAGGCTGCTGAGAATGCTTTGTACCCACTCTCTAGCAGTTTGTACAGATCTCATGGTGGTTCATAGATTGATATTTGGTCTTTGATGTAGCTACTGTTTAAGCCATTAATTGCTCTCTAAATTAGCATCTAAAACTGACTGGGAACCAGGAGAAGGACTTGGACATGGGCCTGATGTGCTCCCGGTGGCTTAGACCCTGGAAGAGGGTCTGTACATCACTGTACATTGTCTTCACCTTCAGGTACAGACGATTAATATAAACCAGAGTGAAGGTACCAAATATATCACTGTGGCCAGGGCCATGTGCAGGAGGAAGGGATGAAGTTTTGCTTTGCTCTTCCCCGCTTTATCCCATGCAGCAGAACTTTCCTTTGACCTTGGTCAGGAATGTTCTGTGCTTGGGAAGATGGGGGTAGAATTTGCCCTTAAAACTCTCTGGCCCTCAGGCAGGGGAGCCGACAGCCACACCTGACCCCTAAGCAAAGAAGAGTTGGACTCCAGCTTTGCACTCCTGGAAGTTTTTTTCCATTTCCCACTGCACGGCACCCAGTAGGAAATGGAAAAGCCAGCCCTAAGAGCCATCCGTAGCGTGCTTTGTGGCATTCCAGTAGCAATTTGAAGGGCTCAGAGCGCCTTGGAATCCCTACGCCCTGGGGCAGCTGCCTCCTTTACCGCTACCCTGTTGGCAGGTCTGCCCTCAGGCCAAAATTAAGAATACCCCTCAGATGACCTACTAGGACTAACGGAACAAACACTTTGTATATTCTGTATGATGTTTCACCCAGAATGCACTCCAGCCTTTGGAACACGTAACATTCGATCTGCATTCACCCCAATGCCAACTTGAAAGGCCAGAAAGCCTGCAAGTCTGAAACAATTTTTAAATGAACTAAGCCAAAAAGACACACAACATCACAGCAAAATAAAGCACACACCTGTATGAAAAAGTCCATTGTGTTTAAAAACTTTCCGAGTACAAAGAGAATGAGTGGGATTCTTACAACTTGTCTAGATTGCTCATGACAGAGAGCCAATAGAGTTGGGCTAGCAAGGATTGTGCTAGCACGCTAAAAATAGTTGTTTGGACAGTGCATTGATTAGGTCTGGAGTTTGGGCTCTGAATCCACCCATTAGAGTAGGCTTTCAAATGAACTTTCACAGCAAACTATTCATAAATATGACTGACCCCCAGCTAGATTTTAGGGTCTTAACTCATACAAGGAAACAAACAATTCTTGAATGACATCCCTCATATTAAAGCCACACATAGAATTTTCTTTCATTTCATCCATGCATCTAATGAATCCACCTCTTTATTTTCCACAGCAAACATTTATTTTAACTATTACAATCCAATTCATTTACTAGTGAAATTCCCTTATGTGCAGAAACCCTGGAGAGCAGTAATGTAGCACTGAATTCAGTCCCACCATTTTCTTTTGGTTGGAGTTTGGGGGTTTTGTTTGTTTGTTTGTTTGTTTGTTTGTTTGTTTGTTTTTGCTAGATTCCCTATTGAGATTTCAGATCTTTTAGGCTTGGATTTTCAAAGGAGCCAACAGAAGTTAAGCACCCAATTCCCACTGTAGTTCAGGTTCCAAATAAATAGCAGAGAAAGGGAGGGGATGAGGAGGGAAAGGACAGGAGAAGAATGGGTAAAGAATAGTCAATTAGAGTGTCCATGCTAAATGAAGCTGATACTGTGGGTTCTAAGTACTCTTACGTACCTGGTGTTTGGCTTCTTGTATCATTAGGATGTGGAATTAAGCAGGTAATCCAGTTAGGGTCTTTGTTTAAACCTCTATTGTAGGTATCAAACTTGTGAATGAAATTAAGTTCTGCAGCATCCCTTTCAAGCTGTTTTTTCAAATTAGCTTGTAATAATATGGAAACTTTGAGAGCCATTAGTGAGTGCCCGGGCAAGTTAAAATGTTCCCAACAGGTTTCTGTGTGTTATCTTTTCAAATATCTGATTTGTGTCCATTAATCCTTTGCCATAGAGACTGTCCAGTTTGGCCACTATACGCGGCAGAGGGGGGCATTGCTGGCACTTGATGGCATAGATCACATTGGTGGATGTGCAGTTATATGAGCCTCTGATGTGGTGGTTTATGTGATTAGGTCCTGTGATGATGTCACTTGTATAGATATGTGGACAGAGCTGGCACCGGATTTGATTGCAGAGGTGGGTTCCTGGATGAGTATGATGGAGATGTGTTGCATGGTTGCTGGAAATAATTTTTTTGAGGTTGGGGGTTGTTTGTAGGTGAGGATTGGCCTGTCTCTCAAGGCCTGTGAGAGTGAGGGGTCATTTTCCAGGATAGGTTGTAGATGGCTGATAATGTGCTGGAGGGATTTAAGTTGGGGTCTGTAGGTGATGACAAGTGGTGTTCTATTGTTTTCTTTGTAGGGTCTATCTTGAAGAAGCTGATGTCTGGGTATTCATCTGGCTCTGTCAATCTGTTTTTTCACTTCTCCAGGTGGGTATTTCAGTTTTAAGAATGCCTGACAGAGATCCTGTAGGTGTTTGTCTCTGTCTATGGGATTGGCGCAAATCCAGTTGTATTTTAGGGCCTGGCTGTAAACAATGGATTGGTAATTGTGTCTGGGATGGAAGCTTAAAGGCATGTAGGTAAGTATAATGGTCAGTAGATTTCTGGTATAAGGTGGTGGAAATGTGTCCACTGAGATCAATAGGAGTTTAGTTGCCTAAGTATCTTTAAAAATATGGGCCAGAACATCCAGACCCAAGGTCTGGAGTGCATAACTAAGAAATTCCCCTCTGTGTGATTCACAGAATGCCATTATTAGGCTTAGGAGTGGAAAAAGTCTGCTTTTGTTTGGCTAGAGGAGGAAATGACCAAGGTGCTATGCTTAGAAAAACACGATCGTGAAGAAAAATGAATTGCCTTTGCATTAAAAAATCACTCATTATTTGAATGAAACATCTGATGTGAAATCATGTCCTTGCATGCTGGTAACTAAAAAAACACTACACCTGCATTTTTAGAGTGGGGATAGTTATGTCACTTTTTCTGAGCTGTGTGGCCACAGCCCTGCATGCAAAACAAGAACATATCTTTGGGTAAAAATTGTTTTGAAAATTACATTGGACTGAACTGACATGAAAACTGCTTGGCTACGTCTAGACTGGCATGATTGTCCGGAAATGCTTTTAACGGAAAAGTTTTCCATTAAAAGCATTTTCGGAAAAGAGCGTCTAGATTAGCGCGACGCTTTTCCGCAAAGCACTTTTTGCGGAAAAGCGTTCGGCCAATCACAGCAGCTTTATGAAAAAAGCCCCGCTCGCCATTTTAGCGATCGGGGCTTTTGCGCAAAAACAAATCTCAGCTGTCTACACGGCCCTTTTGCGCAAAAGTTTTGCGCAAAAAGGGACTTTTGCCCGAACGGGAGCAGCATAGTATTTCCGCAAAAGCACTGATTTCTTACAGTAGGAAGTCAGTGCTTTAGCTGCGGAAATTCAAGCGGCCAGTGTAGACAGGTGGCAAGTTTTTCCGGAAAAGCGGCTGATTTTCCAGAAAAACTGGCCAGTCTAGACACAGCCCTTAAGTCTGATCATATGCATGTATCACAGAAGTTCAAGAAGATAGACAAAATCTGTTTGACACTGTTGTTTCTTTGCTGTGCCTTTGAGGACAAACCTATTTCAGAAGCTGAGCTCAGCCTGACAAAACAATGTAAGGAAACTTCAGACTGTCGTCAGAACCTTCAGAGATTATTACACCAAATCAATCCTTTGGAACAATCCATGCAGGATTCTTGGTCAGGTATTAAACATCCATAGATAAAGCACAATTAACACTAAATATTAAACTAACTACAGATATTGGGTCATAACCTCTGCTGACCCCATAAATCAGGTTAACCCCATTGGCTAGAACAGAGCTCTGCTGAGAATCTAATCCCAATGTGTTTTGGTGTCCTACAGACTGCAATGCAAGGATCCGTTTTCCAGAACTTGTTTGCGAGTATCATAGAAATCAGAGATGGGGCAGACGTACAGTACTCGCAACCAGAAGGATTAGTCATGAGCCAGTCATGAGATTGTCTGAAAAATCATGAGACTTTTTAAAATAAATGTTGACTTCTTTTTATTCGCCATCTGGTTGTTTCACCTTTAGAGTGCACTTGTGTCATTTTCATGCTTTTGTGCATAACCTACAACTTATTCCCTCAGACGTTTAAGGAGATTGACCTAAAGTATTGATAGAGATTGGAACTTCCCCAAATGTTGAAGGGGAGGTAGGTGTTATATCTGGTTTCATTCTCCGTGCTTTTCTCTTCGTATACAATTGAAATTATTATTATTAAATTTCTAGATTTCTGTGTGCTTTAGGACTTCATCCTGAATCCTGAGATCTGTGGGACTTCTGCCATTGACTTTAATGAGAGAGGGTCAACCCGTTAGACACCAGTTCTAAAATTGACTCCATGCAGGCTCGGGAATCCACCTATGTATCTTTCACTATAGAAACAGTATATTAAGTATCAGGGGGTAGCTGTGTTAGTCTGGATCTGCAAAAGCGACAAGGAGTCCTGTGGCACCTTATAGACTAACAGATGTATTGGAGCATAAGTTTTCTTATGCTCCAATACATCTGTTAGTCTATAAGGTGCCACAGGACTCCTTGTCCCTTTTGCAGTATATTAAGTAGTAAGACTTCAAAGTTCATTCTCTCTCTTTCTCAATCTCTCTCGGAGAGACAGAGAGAAAGTAAATGGGTTGTAGGCTCCTAAGTATTTCAGGCTCAGATCTTCAAAGATATTTAAGCATCTAACTGCCACTGGGCTTCAGTCACTTTGTAAATCAATTAGCTATTTTTGAAAATTGTACCCACCGTCTACCAGCCTTGCTTCATCAATGCTCCATCTGGTTACAAATTTCACCTGAAAACACATTTTCTCCTTTACTTATATCTCTTAACATCTCCCTCCCTCTGCTCTTATTTTTTTATTTAAATCTGCCATTGTATAATTTCACTCTACAGATAATGTTGGGATAGTTTGCAAGAATAATGCTTGGCTCAATAAAGTACATTGTCTTGCATTTGTAATAAACATTCAAGACATTTACTGAAGAGTACTTGGTTTCTGGTTAGTTTGTTTAGCCAACCACTGACATCCTTACGCTGGCAAAATTATCTTTAATATAGTATCAGCCTTCCCTGGTTCTGCAGGTGGAATTGTCCTTGATTCACAATGAGAGGCATCGCACAAAGAGTTTGCTCCCTGTACCATCTTCCACACTCCAGAAATGCTCCTCAAAAAATAAGGAGTAACGTTAGTTCGAACCAAGGGGTTTGGTTCAAACTAACGCGTCCTGGTGCGCACTTTCACTTTCAAAACAGCTGTTGATTGGAGTAACGCGCCGGCGAGATCATACTAATGAAGCATGGAATATTTAAATCCCCACTTCATTGACTATTTCGAATGCCTACATTTGCATCCCTAGTTCGAACTAGGTTGCAAGAGTAGACATACCCAAACAAGAAAAAGGTAGTGAAAGAGAAATATAAACTCCCCCTCCCTTTTCCCCCAAAGGAATGAAATTGCTATAGTAGTTTAATTATGTATTTTAATTACATGCATATTAGAGAAAACTATTTATAGAATCATGTCTTTAAGAAAAGAACAGAAGGGCAGCACTGCTCTGTGTTTTTCAGTTGCCCCTGAACATCAGATCAGAGGGGTTCAAAAATTTCTACTTCCACTTCTTTTTCTGGGGCAGGATTTTTATGTTAATTTCAGTTTATGTGCTGGCCAGACGATGAGTGAGTTGTGCAAAAGCTAAGAGTAATCCAAAGATGTTATAACCCTCAGCTAACTGCCTCAGGGAAGACCTTCCTCACTGTAAGCTCGAACATATTAAGTTCTGCAGGAGGGAAAGCTTCACTTATATCACCACTGGGCCTTATACCTGCAGCCTGGTGGGAATCCCAGTCCACAGTGTTCAGCTGGATTCTGTCTCCAGCTGCTCACTAAGTTTTGGAGCTGAGAACTATTGGTCTGCTACAGTGGTTCTCAAACTGTGGGCTGAAATTTTCTGGGATCTGTGGTCTGGGGCTAGCGCTGAAGCCCAAGCCCCACTGTCCGAAGCCAAAGCCAAAGCTGAATTCCACTGCCCTGGGCAGCTCAGTCTTTGGCATCAGCCTTGGGTAGTAGGGCTTACCCACCATACCTGGAGCTGAAGCCTTTGAGCTTTGGTTTTGGTCCCCTCACCTGCAATGGCAGGGCTCGGATGGGCTCAGGATTTGGTCCCTCCTCCTGGGTTTATATAGTAATTTATGGTGTTAGAAGGGAGTTGTGGTGCAATGAAGTTTGAAAACTCCTGGTGTACTGGTGTACTGAAATTCCTTGAATTTCAGCTTGCTGGGGCTCCTGTTTCTCCCAGTAGAAATCAACAGCTGAAGGATTTTAATGGTGACCATAGGATAGTTCAGCAGGGATGGATTTACACCCTGACAATCATTGTGCAAAGTGGGGTTTCTATAAGGGGTTGCAAATACATCCATGGACATTCACCATGCCATTATTCAGTAATAATCAATTCCAGTGGAGTTACAGCAGCATAAAATTGGATAACACAGGAATGAACCAGAACTACAATGTGTGGACAAAATTCTGATCTGAGATACACAGCAAAAAATCAGAAGTAACTCAAGTGAACTCAGTATTTTAGATTTTCAGTAGAGTACCTGAGATCTGAAGCTGATTTTATATATTATACATGCAAATACAACTATCACACACAGTGTACTGCACAGGCTAAACTGATAGACAGTAATTCTCAATGGTAAAACCTTTTTTTAAAAGAGCATTGTATATATTTTGAAGCTATTTTAATAGATTGTGACTCTGTGTGTTGATATATGTATAATTATGATTGCTTTCCTCCCCTTTTTCATTAGCTTTGATGTGCTCTAATATACCAGACTTCAACCTCAATCAATGCTGTAGCTTAACAGCTCCACATGAAAATACCTAAGGGTGTGTCTACACAACACCGTAAACTCGAAATAAGATACGCAATTTTTCGCTACACAAATTGTGTATCTTATTTCGAATATATTTCAAAATAGCTTATTGTGAAATTTTGCACCAGATTTTGAAATAACATACTATTTTGAGCCATCGCTTAACCCTCATGGAACAAGGTTTACCAGGATGATGAAGTAGCGCACCCATTATTTCGAAAAATATTTCAAAATAATGGGAGGCTTGTGTAGACACGGGGTAGCTATTCTGGGATACTAGAGGTATCCCAAAATTGCCATACAGTGTAGACATACACTAAATGGCCTTCACTTGCTTCAGGAGATAGCCTCAAGTATCTGGGCATGTGCGTGCACATGCATACACACACACACACACATACACACACACACACACACACACACAGAGCGCCACCTAAATCCAAACACATGTCTAAGCTGTGTGAACAAAAGGAAGTCTGCAATGGGTATTTCATCGACCAGCAGTTCATTGGAAAGAATAATTAGAATTGCATTTTCCTGCACTAATTTTCATCCCCAAAATCCAATCCACCTAAGTATTCAAAGATTGCATTACTTTGACCAGCGCAGTAGCCCTACATTGTAACTTGCCATGATAAAACCTACAGGAAGAGTATCAGGGACAGAATAGGGTCACACATCTTTTTTAACATTCCTATATATTTTCATTAAAATTTGAAATATTTTATCCTATTCTGCCTACAGCAGTATCTAGAAAATGTATAGTAGGAAACAAACCTTGCATTTGATACGGGATGTACAATATGAATGAATAGGTCTTTTCCTTCTCTAATATGTCTGATTCTTTCCAGGAAAGAACAGTCTGTCATCTGACAGAAAATGGAATACATATTGTCATTGAATAACTAACGGTCAGTTTTTAGCTGAGCTGGGAGAATAATTCATAGAAAATCATACACAACATAAATATTTCCTCTTTTCTTTTTCTGCTTTACAAATTGATCATATTTTCTTAAATGCATCTGTTATTCAAAATTATTTTTGAATGATTTCTGAAACAAATGTTTGGTAGGTTCACAAGTCTCTTCTTGTGAGTTTCAGTCTTCAAACTATTTTGACTGGACGCATAGATGACATGTACATTTCTGTTTCCTGACAAGCCTTGGGATGCAATGTAACCCTTAGAATCTACTTTATGCTGAGAATATTAGTAATTATATTTTCTGCTAATATTCTGCTATATGGACCTAAAATTTATGTAAATTTCCTGCCAGTAAATTCACTGGTTCAGATTCTGATCTCACAATATTTATGTAAATCAGGAGTAAGCCTATTAAATCCATAAAGCTACACTGGTCTGAAATTAGTATAAATAAGAATCAGGCCCATCAAAATTAAATTGGTTTTATAATATTATGTCCCTTTATTACAAGTATGCTAAGGAAATGATAGTTTAAAGGGATTCTGAAAAGAAAAACCAAATTAAAAGTTTTTTTGTTTGTAAGTTTAAAATATTTTTCAGCTCATTGTGAATCAGGCCTTGAACACTAGGGACCTGAATCTGAGTTCACAACAGTTTTACTAAACTGGTGTAAATCCACTGATTTCAATATAATTTTTTCTGATTTTTATCCATGCACAAGAAAACTCAGAATATGGATCAAGGTTTAACAAATGCTGCGAAAAATATTCTGCAAATATTCATCTGAATTTGTGAATACATTTGCTTTGCTAGCTTTGTTGTTTCACTTTTCATTAATAATCTAACAAACAGTCCCAATTCTGATCTTTCATTCACACCAGCGTATCTGTAGAATCATTCTGTTCAAGCCAGTGAAGCTACATAGTGATATAAAACAGTAGTAAGTGAGATCAGAATCAAGCCTTATTGTGAAGGGTAAATGCACATTGAAATGAAAAAAATTGATGAAATTTAAAAACAAAATATAGTGTCTGTTAAAGAAATTTGTCTGGTGCAGGCTGCCTTTACAATGCATCTTATTTGGAATTTTGGAAATTATAAGAGCAGGGATTCTCATCCTACAGTGGCATAACTGTTACAACACTGTTACTGTTATATCAGTCTTGCCCTGATTCAGCAAATACATGTGCTTAAACACATGTAACTTTAATAGATCCATAGAGAGTAAGGGAACAAGAGGCCATTACACCATATAGTCTGATGTCCTGTATATTACAGGCCATTATTTTTTGCCATTATTTTTCACCCAATTACACCTGTGTTGAGACCAATAATCTGTCTGACTACTCACAAGCTTAGAAATATGGCACCTGCTTACATGTTTTGCTATATCAGGACCTAAGTGAGATAAAGCTTCACAATTAAAACTTGGATTGTCTAATAGCAGTTCTGAATACAAGCATCCCAGTCAAGGCTTTCTAACTGTTGTTAAAAGTGTTGGGTTGATAGGGAAAAAGATGATGGTGGATTCTGTTGAGCTATAATTGTCTCTCTCCTTTTAATACTCTCCAAATTGAGCCTACGTCTGCCTTTTGATGGATATACATAACTCCCCCTTCACTCAGTGACAAGGCCATATACGTATCTTAAGGCAAATTTTGATGTATACACAATATTGCTTGGAAGCACATACAGTGTGGGCCAAATCAAGTCAAGTAAATGAATTGTGTTACTCCATATTTACATCAGAGCAACAGAGGCCTGTGATCCATCAAAGTTCCTAAACAAACTTAAACCACTGGGACTGTTCACATGCTGAAAGTGGAGTGAATCCTTAGAGGCTTGAGAGCAAAGTTTGGCTCAGAAAAAAACAGAAGCCAGGGATGTTTACCTTCCAGTACTTAAAGCTACTTGTTCTGCGACATTTTAAGTGTTTAAAACATTGCTCCAGCTTGCATTGCTTAAGGCTCCAATTCAGAAAAGCCTTTAAGGACATTTTTAACTTTAAGTATACATCTAAGTCTCATTGGCTTTAGTGGGATTTAAGCACATGCTTAAAGTTAAACAAGTGCTTAAGCACCCTTCCTGAATAGAGATGCTTTTCTGAGTAAATAACTGTACTGATACAAAGATATTCCATATGTCTAATGAACCATAATGATCCTCAGTTTTTCAGGTCCTCACAAATTTAAAATAAACAGGAAAGACAAGATTTGGAGATCAAGTCAAATGTCCAATTTATTTTTATAACTTGAAACTGGAACAAACGTTGTTTTGAACGAGCGTACAAATGAAATGGTAGACACATGCTGAACTCAACGTTGTGACAATAAGGGAAAAAAGAGGCCAAAAATCTTGTACAGAGAATAAAAGGAACAATAAATATTTCACTAAGCCATATTGAAATGACCTCCAGCCATCTCAACATTTTATCCATAATAAAAAAAAGTGCCCTTGTTTTTTAAACAGAGCACAAATACCAAGCAATAATAAATAGTTCCAAACTTGTAGTAAAAGACAAAACCTCCAAGTAAACAACAAAAGCTCATACAATAAGTAATAGAAAAAGGTAATAAAAATATTTTGCCTTGCCGGTACAAATGCAAACAACTTAAATCAACATTACTTTGCTTTGCAGTTCTAAGATACAAAGAGCACCATAAAAATGAGTTTGCCTGTGATAAACAAAACCTTGGACTGTCTAGTACTCAGGACTGGGATGAAATGCTGATTTTGAGCCCCTTTTTAAAATATAGATATTTTCCTTCCCAAAAATAAGATAATGGGGCCCAGTCCTGTTCCCATGGAAGTCAACTAAAGTTTTGTTCTTGACTTCAGTAGAAACAGAAGTGGACAGTGGTAATAAATTTCAACTTAAAAAAGTTAAACTGAATTGTGAATATAATTCTGGCAGCATAATAGCTACAGCATGTCTGTGTAATATTGTGCTTATGGCCTAGTAAAGTATGATTCTCCTAAACAGGAAGAAGAGGGTCTCCATTGTCACTACATTCTGTAGAAACATATTCCTTGTGCTTTTTGGGTGACTCACTGTTGGTTTGTGAATGATTTAAGTCACACAATTAAACAACTGCTGGTGTAACTACCTTAGCTAGTAAGAAACAATGGGACTGGTTGTGCTCCCAAACAATTTGCATTAAAATGAAAGTTGATTTTTTTTCTTTCTTTCAAGGAATTTGTCTTACTTTGGAAACCTAGGATTCAATGCTGATCTTCATTAGACTGGTATATTCAGGGGTACTCCAGTGAATTCCATGAAGTGACTGAAGATGTACACCAGTGTAACAAAGATAAGAGCTGTTGCCATAAAGTGGAATATGCCTTTAAGAGAGCAGATTCTGCTCTCTGTTACACTGCTGTAAATCAGGAGCGCATCTTATGAATTTATCCTGATTTACACCAACGTAACTGAAATATAAACTTCACCCAATGGATAAATCTTAAGGTAGGGTGCAGTCTGGTGTGCTGACAGGCTTGCCGGGCCCCTGAGCAAGGTGTGGGGGCAGTTCCTTGTTCCCTGAAGGGGCAGGGCTGGGGGCATGCTGCTTGAAGCATGCCACATCACCTCTCCTCCTTCCCCCAGGCAGCCCTCATAGACGTTTGGAGCACACCACATGGTGCTCCAGCAGTGATTTAAAGACCTTGGGGCTCCGGTACCACCACTCCTGTGGTAGCAGCGGTGGTGGCTGAGAGTCCCAGGCTTTTTTGAATCACCTGGCCCTCCAGCAACTGCTCCCTTTCCTTGCCTCTCTCTGCCCCACCCCCGTTCCCCTGTCGGTAGGCCTGGGTGTAGTCAAGCAAGAAGGCAGCATCTGCAAGTTAGCTAAGTCAAATTCTGCTCTCTGTTAAAACCATGCCACTCCACTGTCTTCAACTGCATTGCACAGACAAAAGTGAAGGAAGAATTGGCATGGTATTTTTTTACCACCTTTTTCTGAAACAATGCCACTTCCTCCTTCTCTCCCACCTTAAAATAATCAATAGAATGCCATCACCACTTCTGCTACTTGTCCCCATCCTGGCCAAATAAAAGAGAGAGAAAATAGAAAAGAGGCACAGAATTTCATCCCAGTCCCTCAAACATTCAGAAATTCATGGAATGTACAATTAGGAGTACAGCAGCAAAGCAGATAATAACATGGACTGGCAAGACCTGTACATGGAATAGGTCCTGTTCTGACAGGGGAAAATGAGGGCTGTGCCTGGACCAATTTTACTTCAATCCAAATTACAATTGTACCAACAGCAGGTCAGTTTACCTGTGTCAAAGCAGAAGCAACAGCTCTCTCATTTAAAGAGTAAACTTACTTTATTCTGGAGGGTGGGAGTTAGGTGAGTGAGTGGGAGGTGGTGGTGGTAGAAGATGCTATAAACAGCTTATCATTTGCAAAGGGGAGGGAAAATCTCCTCTCTCTCTCTAGAAGGGGAATCTGTGGAATGTTACTTCAAACATCTTTACAAAAACTGAACTTCCCTTAACATGAATAGGCAATAACCATCCAGCTTGGTTTACCCATACCTGGTAAAACCTTGATGCAAGGGGTCCAGGCAACTTTGAAGACATTAGAGCCCTGTGGGAACAGCACTTTTTTTTTTTTTGTAGGCCATTTCTGACAAAAAAGATATATATAACTAAAAATTATTTGTGAACAAAAGAAAATAAAATGAAAAAAGTAATTATTTTGTTTTGTTTCTTTTACTTAAAGGTTGTCTAACAACACCCCCCTTTTTTTCCTGTACAATAAGGACTTAACATACAAATTTTTTTGCAATATTTTATCCTGCCAAATTAAAAAAATATATTATTGGCAGCCTGTTTGTTTGTTTTTATTTTTATTTCCAAATTCACTAACAAAAAGGTACATTAAATCCCTTTAAAAGGACAAGCGTACAGTTAAAAAATTACAAGCTTCAGTAAAAATACAGCGAGTGCCTACATCATATGAATCAACCAATATCAATATCCATTCCAGAAGGGGGAGAGGGGGAAGAGAAAAATAGGTATAGGTCAGAAACGTGATTTTTTTTCTGCAAAGCAATAACAATATTAAGCACTTTTTTCTACATACTTTTTCTACATGGTGTAGCAATCACCTTTTAATCCCCAAATACAAGTTTCTATACATTTTTTGAAATAAAAATTCAACACCCAAGGCAGAAAAAAATTTACTAAAACTCAAGACTTTACAGTTACAGTGACAAGAACAAATTTATAGACCCACCATTTAAATTTTACTGCAACATTTTCAAGGAAAAAAGAAAAGTTTTTTTTTTGTTTTTTGTTTTTTTGTTTTTTCTTTCTGGTTTTGTAAAATGCCCAGGCATTCTCCATTATTACAAATACTGGTCCACTTTTACAGTAATCAAGAAATTTTAATATATATAATATATACTAAAACCCCGTCACCAAAAGAAAACAATATACACATGGCCATCATGGCATTTTTAATAACCTATTAAGCAAACTTTGAAAAAAAAAAGATTGCTCAAACACACATACACACAATTTTTTTACCCTTGTATGTATTCAATACTGTAAACGTATTTTAAGACAGAGTGCACTAAATTTAACTTTTAAAAAAAATTAGCCATTGTTCCTGAATTGTTTTTTCTCATTCAATGATAACTTGTAATTTGTGTCATGTGAGTTTTAATTCAGCAGTAAATCATTTCCATTCCATTTCCTAAGCAGCGTTGTCCTGAAAAAAAAAGGGCTGAGAATAATTCAGCTAATGGATGTCCGAAGTTGTGCTGGGTATGCATCTTCATTGGATTGGGTCTTATGGCATTTTCATGTCCACTATCTTCAACCAGTAATTTTTTAAGTAAATGTGGCTCTTTTTTTTTCCCCCTTAAAGAATGTACTTTTCTTGTTTTACTTTTTTTAAAAGTCTTTTCATTTCACAAAAATGTTTTGCATTTGTCTCAAGAGACTCAGATAGGAAGATCAGTTTTCAAGGCACTCACGTCAAATTGAATGGCAGTAGAAAAACTGTCCAATAAATTATTTTTATTTTATTTTTCTTTATAGTGCCAGTATTGTGAATGCCATGCTTTGCAACACTGACACTTAATCTCAGCTGTTCCCTTACAGTTTAACCCACCGTAGGGCCAAGGAGAAGAATATGCTATAATTTCTTGTTCAGAAGCCATTTTCTTTTAAACACAAACAAAGGTTTTAAAGTGCGGGTCAACATAATTAAAATGTCTAACCTTAATTGTCCACTCTTTGTTATTATTAATCAGTTCTAATATGCTAAAAAAATAAAACAATTGGAAAACAGAGCAGCTGCATTTTTTCCTATAATGCTTTGCTCATACAGGGCCTGACCCTGCTCCTAATTAAGTCAATGAGAAAACTCTCAGGCCACTTCTACATTATGCGGAAGATCAACACTCTAGAAGTCGATCTTCTGGCATTCGATTTAGTAGGTCAAGTATGAACCCATAAATCGACCACTGAGGAGAGCTCCAGCTGGCATCCAGTACTCCTCCTTTTGTGAGGAGCAAGGGAAACTGACAGGAGCATTTGCTCCTTTCGGTCTCCCATTGTGTGGATGGCACGGAAACGCAATTTAAGATATGTCAACTCCAGCTACGTAATTAATGTAGCGGGAGTTGCGTATCTTATTTTAACCTTCCACTATAGCATAGACCAGGCCTTACTGACTTAAGGGGAGCAGCATCAGACCAATACAGGTATTATGACTAGTTTCTATATTTTAATCCTTCCTTACAATAACATCGTTGTGCATTATATGAGATAATCCTGATATTTTTACTTGCCATCCAAATACTTTATAAATTCTATTCTATTAGATTGAGAAACTACCAATCAGCCCTCGTTGGAATTGCCTTAACTACAGCTATTCTAGTTGCAGTATATGACTGAGCTAAGTAAGGGGTTTATATATCTAAACTCAGATTTATGTGTGTGGGGAAACAAAAAGAATGGCATTTTGTTCAATAAAGGGTGGAAAAGGATACTACAATATCTTAAAAGAGTTTTCATTACAGCTGTGAGGATTTTTTTCAGTTATCTTAATTACTTTTGAACCTGAAACAAGTGACAAAATGGCGGCATCTCAGTACATATCATTAACAACCCAAATAAACTATCTGATAATAATCCACAATTAAGAATGCTATTGCTTTGTTTAATGTAGCTGCCTTCAAAAAACACCTGCACTCATGTCTTTTTAGTTGACAGAACTTTAATGTTGAAGTCTACATAGAAAAGGCCTCTATCTTTAGCGACATTGTCAGTGCTACATATCAGATCCAATTCCAAAAGAAAGTGCTAATTTTAAAGATTGTTATCCGCTGTACAATTTTATTTTCCCTAATCTCCAAGGTTATTTGAAGAAGAAGAAGAAGAAGAAGAAGGAGAAGAAGAAGAAGAAGAAGAAGAAGAAATTCAGTTAAAATGTTGGCTTCTTCACAAGAAATTACACATGCTTAGCTTAAATTTCAACAAAGCAGTGGCCCCAAAATTATAATTTACAAAGATATGCTTCTCCCCCTACAATGCAAGTAATCTCAGGCTACCACTGGGTAAAATCAAAAAGGGATACCCAACAAAATTTTAAAAGAAATTTGAACAGAAAGAATAAAAAAAAGTACCTGCACATGCCAAAAAATTACAAAAACCCAATAAATACAGAAATTATTGCACAGTTAAAAGGCTCCACAATTTTACTGCCTTAATCAACCCTCAGGTTTAATAGAACTTTGTAGACACAGGTTATATTTAAGTGCCACAGTCTGGCACCTACTATAGTTATGCTAAGTTATGTTTACGGAGGCAAGTTAGGTCAGATTTTCTCAGTTGGCAATAGTTAAACTGTACAAATTAAATGTTACCTAGACCCCTGATTTAACCCAGTGGGGGTCTTAGCTTCTTTCTGCCTGCTCAATTTTGACGTCATTTGTCAGCAAATGTTCTCCATGCCACTTTTTCATGTGTTTCTCCAGGGTGCTATAAACACTGAAGGGCATCTGGCAAATGTCGCAACGGTAGACCTCCTTTCCTATCTGGCCATGCGTTTTCATATGACGTGTCAGCTTACTGCTCTGGGCACATGCATAGTTGCAGAGCTCGCATTTGTAAGGCCGCTCCCCAGTGTGGCTCCGGCGGTGCACCGTTAAGTTACTGCAGTTCTTAAAGACCTTGCCACAGTACTCGCATGTATCACTCCTCCGCCCTTCCTTTGAACTGGGTCGACCGGGACCAGGTCCACTAATGTGGGGAGTGCTGCCTCCGCTCGCTGTCCCACTGCGCCCTGAGAGACCCCCATCTAGCATGTCACCTGGTGGAGTGGAGAAACGCAGGCTTCCATTCTCTGAAGAATGCTCAGAAGACGTTGCAAAGGGGGATTGTCGGGAGTCTGTGAATCCTAGAAATGGATCCTTCATGAAGTGCCTTGATGCTGCATACCCTACCAGCCACTGAGAGTAAACATTTTCAGAAGGTATTATTGTTGCTGGTGGTAAGTCCAAATCTTTCTCTATTTTTATTCTCTTAGAAGAGTTGTTTAAACTGGGACTCGTAATAGGTGTTGGCTTGCGAGGGAACAAGCCTGGGAAAGGTTCGCCTGGGCCAAAGTTTCTTCCATTGACTGTCCCTTCCTCAGTGCGGTCAAGTTCTCCTGCCACCGAGTCTTCATCACCTGTGTCTCTCTGACAGAGGTCTCGAGGACACAGGTCTCGCTGATCAGAGGACCTTTTCATGAAGCTACTCCTTTTCTGTTTTTCAGCTAACATGTCATTATATTGCTGGATGGCACCAAGACTTACATTCTCTATAACTTTCCCAAGGACAAGGGATTTTTCATCTGGTAGCGATTTAGAACCATTCTCTCGGTTCCGACTGAGCTCTGAGTCCATGCTGAAGCTTGACTCTGGCCTACTCTCATTTTCAAGCTCCTCTTCCTCCTCCTCTTCTTCTTCCTCTTCTTCATTGTCATGGCCCAGGGAGGGATCACTCTCATTCCTGAAATCCGTCTCACTGGATTTTAGTCCCTCTCCAGTGAGCTCACTTGTGCCTGGCTCAGGAGAACTTGTGGTGGAGAGTCCATCATCTGACCTGCCTGTCATGGAGCCTGCTTTGTGCATATGCGTTTTCATATGACGTTTTAGCTTGCTGGCCTGGGAGCAAGCATGATCACAGAGTTGACATTTGTAGGGCTTTTCTCCTGTATGACTGCGTCGGTGCACGATAAGATTACTCTGGAACTTGAATGTTTTCCCACAGAATTCACAGGACTTACTCTTAGCCTGAGGCTGCGGAGGCGTAGTGCTGCTTGGGGGCATTGGTGGCAATGGCGGGGTGCTCAAAAAAGGTGATTTAGGACTTGGCTGGAAAGGATTCAATAAGCGATGCATAGGGTTGGTACGATTCGGTGAGACTGGAGGAGGGGTGGAATTGTTTCCTGCCAGTTCTCGAAGCCTTCTGGAGAAATCCATCGCTGGAGACTCAATTGCCATGGGGTTTAAACGCATAACTCTGTCAAAGGCACTGGGATGCTGGGCAACTAACCCCATTTCTTCGGCACTAAGGCGATGTGGATCCAGATGATGACGAGGAGGGGGGCTGAACAGTGGAGGTGTGTTGGGGAGCCGACCCTCACCAAAGCCAGGGTGATCACGTAGGATGGGGCCTGTCATCCGCAAAAGACTAAAAGGGTTGTTGTCTCCAAGGAAATTCATCAGCGGGGACTGTGCAACAGTCTCTGGTCCCAGAGGAGGAGGGATGGTGATGCGTGGAGTAAGGGAACTGTTTGAAGGACTGGTTTCCAGGTAGATGCGGAATCCATGGGTGTTCTGGGCATGCTGAAGCAAGAACCAAGCGCTATTAAAAGGCTGCTTGCATGTTGTGCAAATATAGCTTGAAGGCTCATCTTTACCTAAAAAAGAAAAACAGAGAAAACACTCAAAAACAATACAGTGGAGAATACTTAAATACCACTGGCATGTACTTTATTTTGTTAACAGATTTAGCCCTTGGAATTTCTGAAAGCGGGATTTAATTGCAATGTACTGATTGATATAAGCATATTTACTCATCTAACATGCTTATTCATTGTATAGATATATGTGACATACATTACACATACTTGTTTGGCATATAAGGATGAAACGTGCTTCACACATTTATTCCCTGTAAAAATACTTTTTGAAGGGATTTAATGCTATCTAAAAAGTCAAAAGAAAATGTTGAATGGTAGGTAGTTCTGGTTTATGGCACCTGAATAGGCTTTGTTATCATGTCCAATCTTTTAATGTTCTATTTGTATACACTTCACTCAACACAGTCACTCCAGATATTTGATGTATTTAATATATACATGCTTTAGTCATGCTGCCCCCTAAATTTTTAAAGCAGTATGCGGGTATTTATCTGCACAAGTCCCATTAATGTCAACAGGAGCTTGGAAAACGTATCACTGTATAAACCACTTCAACATTTTCTTTGCCAAAACACCAAGAAGCTGCTCAAGTGAAATATCCGGCAATCAAAGCTGACAGCACTGTTGCAATTAACAGTAACAAATGTCGGGCAGTGCTTGAACTGGATCCCAAGAATTTCTGAGCCTGAGCCTGTCCTCTGGTAACCAGAGCCAAAAACATGGCTATTTGCCTTTCTAGCCTCCTTTGAACAACTGTATAAAGGTGGGAAGCATTCTTTAACCCTGATTCATCTCTACAAAAAAGACAGGTGTAGACAAGTCTGTACTACAATCATAATTTTACTAGCACAAATATAAACCCTGGACACAATATAAACTTTTCACTATCTTCAAAAACATGGTCATTTTCCTTTTAGTGCTCCTGCAGCAGTCTCACTCCGATAAATGCATAAACACACGTCTGCTTGAAAATCATTCTTCAGGACATTTTTTAGCAACATCTCTTTGAAAGTAGCTCCCTTTTAAGGAAAAGCTAAAATTGAATTCTTGGATTTCTTTCTATGACTTTATCTATTCTGAGCAGTGATGGGCCTACACTAGAGTCCAGAAACCAAATGTGTTAAACTTTTTGCAGATCAAAACCAGTTCTGAACTTCCTGTCTTGCCCTGTGCATAATGAACTGAACTGAAATTCAGTCACAGGTATTAAGTTATGCAAAAACCTGTGGCTCAGTCATTATGCTTGAAAACAAACATGTTTATAGGCAAATCAACTGTACTGTCAAAAGTGCCTTTTTAAAGTTAAGCAACTCACAGG
This sequence comes from Rafetus swinhoei, assembly GCA_019425775.1. Lineage (NCBI taxonomy): Eukaryota > Metazoa > Chordata > Testudines > Trionychidae > Rafetus > Rafetus swinhoei. The sequence continues at coordinate 110,385,774 of CM033446.1, forward strand.
ATATCTACACTGCAATAAAGCATCCATAGATGGCTTGTGTCAGCTGACTCTGGTTTTGGGGCTATAAATTGTAGCGCAGACATTATAAATTGTAGAATAGACAAGGGGTTTCCAGAGTCTGAGCACCAGTCCAAGCCTGAAAGTCTACACTTTTATAGCCCTGCAGACCCAAGCCCAGTGAGCCTTATTTAACTGACACGGGCTAGCTGCAGGTGTTATATTACAGTGCAGACATGCCTATAAGGACCAAGAAAACTTAAGCCAGAATACATCATGAATAACTGCCATCAAGTTATTCTTAACCAGAATATCTGCCACGGATAATATTCCACAGTTTTAATCTTCCAAAAATGGCTACTGATGAGAAAACCTTAGACGGAAGATGGTGGATATCTATTTACCAATTAATCTATCTAGCCATATCATCACAGCATTTGAGGGAGAACAGAGAAAATTACACCTGATTCTACCACCTTGACTCACATGAATAAGTCTACTTTTATCTATATAGTCAATAGAATATTTTGGGGGGAGTTGTTCCTTACTCCACAAGCACTGCTGCTGATTTTAATAGTCTGTTCACGTGAGTCAAGGTAATAGAATCAGACCCTTTACAAAAACCAAACCTGGAATGGAATACAGTATGCACTTTTGTTTGATTGACATGTTCTTTACCTACCTGTTCTTATTTTGTGCTCTGAGGGGAGATAACAAGGAATAATATGCCAAACATAGTAATATGCTAAATTTTTTAGATTAATCCAACAATAGCTATGTAAATAAAAGTGCAGGGGTTATATTCTCCTTTTAACATGCATACATAACTTCTATTGACATTAATAAGAGCTGCATGTACACACCAAATGAAGCAGATACAGTATCCTTTAAAATCTACTTAGTGATGAGGCAGTTATAGGGTTTTACATCAACTGTGAAGTCGAACACTAAATGCTCCCATTATTACTCCAACTATTTACATTTCTGTTTCTTACAGAAATATGATGAAAATGTCTAGACTTTTAACTTTTCTTGCACAGCAACATGTGTAGTATAAAAAGTGACAGAAATCACTGAAGCACACTGAAGTATATAACATATTCTGTCAAAAGCTTTTTTTTAACAATATGTTTTCCTCAGCTCACCCTAGAATGGATTTTAATAAAGCCCCTTCTCAAGTGTGATCCAATAACACACGAAGTCCAGCATTTTACAAGGTCATCTATCTTCAAATGCTGAGTGCTCTGCACCCTTCATCTCCATTTTATCCATGCTAATTATTCAATTTCTGACCCACCACTTTTCAATTATTTCAGTTTTAAAAGTCACACTGGGCATTAGATTTTATTCTGTTTTTAATTTTGTGTATGTGTGCACATGCGTGTGTGTGAGTGAGCGTATGTTCTTAGAAGCTTGTTCATCTAGTACAAAAACTGACAAAAGCAAAACAAAAACAAAACAAAAAAACAGCTGTAGATTAAAAAAAAAAAGTTCACTTCAGAAAAGGCACATATGTAAGAAAAAGAATTCCTGGGCAGGCTGAGGATCAAGGCTAATCTAAAACTGAAATGGCTGATTAAAAAAATTAGCCTCAAAATGGCAGCTGGCTAAGAGCTTGCTACTACATGTTATATGAAGCTCAGATGTTTTGTTTTGTTCTCCAAAACTTCACCGCTGTGAAATTCAAGTGAAGAAAGTTCTTTCTCCCCAACTTCTTTTTAGTTTTATTTCAAGCACAGCAAATTAGTGTTTATTGCTGAGACAAGATTTATAAGATATCTGTCATAAGAGAAATGGGATTCTTTTTTGTTTGTTTGTTTGGCTTTTATGCCCCTAAACCCTTCAGTTCGGGAGACCCCTACACAATGGCAAACCTGGCTGCAGGCTACCTGGCTACTGTGTCTCTGACAGCTTTTTTTTTTTGCTTTTTTTTTTTTTAATGTGTTCACAACCCTCAAAGGCTCTCCCTAGATGCCTTCTTTAAAAAAATTAAAAAATAAAATAAAATGTTCATTTCCATATTATCACTTCATGGTTATCTTGCCTAGAAGTTGCCCTGAGCAGTGTAGATGCTCACTTTTAAGTACAGAACAATGTCAAAAAGTCTTTGAAGATCCACTCGGAACATTTTTATAGTCTAAAACTTGCTAAATATTTTAAACATGCCCAGGAACAGTCATGTATTTCTCAAAAATGATCCTTATATTTAATAATGCAGTGCACCTACACTGTAAAACTCTTTGTTGTAAGGCTACTTTTGATATATGGCATAGTCCCTGGCCCATTTCACTGAAGTTAAATAACCACTTGATAACAAATGGCTACAGTGGCTATGCTATGCACTCTATTTCTTAAGCACGTGCTTTGTTTTAAGCCACATTCAGTGCTTAACTGCTTTGTTGAACAGGGATGGAATTACTCGTATGCTTAAAGTTAAGCATATGCTAAGTACTTTATTAAATGGGGCATAAGTGAACATATTTCAAAAAAAGACAAAATTTTGTCTTGCATATTCAAGCAGACAAAATTTCAGATTTCAGTGGCTTTTGGGGGCGAAACAGAGGGTTTGAGTTTATTTTATTATCCTTATTAATTGGTGGGTATTTATTTATGATAAGATGACCAGTCTTCCACACTGTAATTTATATGGTAGAATGAGAACCCAGAGCATAAAATGGGCATCTATAGATTATTTTATATGTAAACAAATAATAAAGTAACATGAGTTTAGACCTCGGGCATATGTTTATAGGTGCACAGACATATAGATTTTAAGGTCAAAGGTGACTGCCATGATCCGCCAACCTGACCTCATGTATAAAGCAAGTCAGAGAGCTCAGTGCTTTGTGCACCTACTCCAACACTTTATGGTTGAACTAGATCACATCTTTTAGAAAGACAGCTAAGGTTTATTTAAAGACTCCAAGTGACAGAGAATCTACCAAATCCTTTGGTAGACTATTCCAAATGTTCATTATCGCCACATTTAAAATTTGTGTCTTATTTCCAGTTTGAACTTTGCTGGGTTCAATTTCCAGCCACTGGACCTTCTTATACCTTTCTCTGTTAAATTAAAGCGCTCTCTAGTTTCAGATATCCCCTCCTGTGAGTTGGTAATTATAGATCATGAGTTTATTGAACACTTCTGTTTTTTCTGTATACTATAGCTAAAGGTAATCTTTGCCAGAAATATTAACTTTTGCTCTCTCTCTTGCTATGTGACTGATTATGTTTCATTTGAAATGTCAAAATGATAACATGATTCTTTTTTTTCTTGTTCATAAATGGTGCAAAACAAATCTAAATTCCTCCCCTTGCCCATCCATAAAATTCTGGTTTTATGTTGGGCACATAGCAAAGACGTAGGTGGAATAAATTCTACCCATCCAAACTTTTGCTTAATGTCCAGCTCAGTGTTAGAACAATTATATTTTGTGGGTCAGCTGCTCTAATGCATACCATGGAAGCCCCCAACCAGCCCTCTGCAGGCCTGTTTGCCCTGGTCTAAACTAGAGCATTATTCCAAAATAACCCCCCTTAGGTCAAATTTATAAGCAGAGTGTCCACACTGCCAAGCCTGTTATTTCAAAATAAGGGGCTGTTTATTTTGAAATCTGCATTCCTGTTTTCTTCGGGGAATAACACTAATTTCAAAATAGTTATTTCGAAATAACTACTCACCAGAGTAATCTGAACTAATTACTCCCCAGTGCTTCCTAGGGCTCTAAGTCAAAGTAGCACATCCACATTAACAGAGTCTGCCTTGGACTAATTTCGAGGCTTCCAAATAATGGGGACATGCTATTTCCATTTTGTAAAATTGGGAGTTATTAAGATGAATTTAGTTATTTTGAAATAGTTTCCTAATATAGACATAGCCTTTGTGACCTACGCACAACTGTGTTTTGTGATGCAGAGGCTTTCCCTGTGCAATCAGTTCGCAGCCTCCCCATATAAGCTCAACTTTGGGCCTTCTGCAGCAGAGGTGAATTTCCCCCTAAACGCCTTGAGCTATTCTGTGACATACTAAACAACAATCACAATGAGAGAAGCACTTGAGAAAATTCACTGTTTTCTGTTTGGCCTATGGAGACAATCTCTGACTCACGGACCTTCTTCTCAGAAGGACTAAATAAGTCCATTAGCTGTAACAAGAGAATAAACTCACCCTTTAATCATCCACCCATGACCCTCACTAAGACTGTGGTATATACAAGGTTGGGTCCGCATAACTAGTACCATTCTTTACTTCTAGCAATAGATTCCAGGTTATGTTTCTGGTGTGCTTTACAAAGTTATGACAGCAGCAGTAAAAAGTTTGGAATTTTAATGCTGCTTTAGAAGTTCAGGAAAAGTAGAAATTTGCCAGCTTTAAAAAAAAGGACACCATTAACTGTAACACTCAGGAACAGACATGTATCCAGTTCCTACAATCACTCTGCCAGTGTTACTCTCACACTCTGCCACTTGTTTTTTTTTAATGAGCATTTAAATAATTACTCCCCTCTTATTAAGTTGGTTACTCTCTAATAATACGTATAAAGGTAGCGTAGATGCTCAATAAAAACACACCTTTAATTGAATTATTATTAAATTAAAATGCCATAATTGAAAGCACTGGTTTAACAAGTCTCCTCATAAGACCAGCTGACATTAAAGAGAAGGACATTAAACACTAAGAAGATTTAGTGTTTCTCGATGAACAAGATCTATGGGTACATAATGGTTGACAGCTCATCGAGCCTGGGACCAAATCCTTCCCATGGGTCCACAGTGTGAGTCTCTGTTGCCTCACCTATGTGCCAGCTATACAGGGTATTCCAAAGAGTTCTGTAATATGGGTCCAAGCAGGGGCGGATATAGGGCAGGGCGAGCGGGGCGGCCGCCCCGGGCCCCGCGCTTCAAGAAGCCCTGCGCATGCGCCGTGGCGCCGTGTCAAAGGGGGGGCCCCGCGAAATTGTGCTGCCCTGGGTCCTGCAAAATCCTCATCTGCCCCTGGGTCCAAGGGCAAGATTTTGTCCCAAGAGTCTTTTCTACCAGAAATGATTCCACAAACTGTGCCATTAATTCAGCTTATGCCATTAATTCAGCTATCCACAGCAAACTAGAATATCTATCTACTTACTTCTATGCCCCCATCACCATAATATATGAACATTCATTAATGAATTTCTTCTCACAGTATCCCAAGTATTACAATCTCAGTTTTACAAAGGGACAACTGAGGCACTGAGAGGTTTTCTCAAAGTCTGAGAAGTGGTATGTGAGAAAGCCAAGACTTGGACATAGATCCCCAATGCCAGCCCAGTCCAGTGTTTTCCCTGACTCCCAAATTTTAAAACAAACCAAGACTGAGCCACTGATATTTACATATTGATATTTACATATTTACTACTTTAAATAATAGCCCAATTTTATTCCAGTGAAAGCTGATAAAATGACACAACCCCTAAATCCTCAGTCCATCACAGACTTCTAGTAGAGCGCATACTTCCCTACATGACCCCGCCAATGTCAGCCTTGTTCTGAAGGGATGCTCTCTGGTGTTACTAAACAATAGTCTTCGTGTCCATTCAAATCTTACATTCTCTATTGAGTACTAATGTTTCTTGTGATATTGACACCTGTCTACTGAAAACAGGACTAAGACCACCAATTCTTTACCCAGACCTCAAATCAGTCATCAGATGGCAAAAAAAAATTGGCCTCTTAGGACTTAGGCAGGATGGTTCCAGATCCAATATCACTTTCCTGAACCATTCAGTTCCTCACTCAGATACATTTGCATTCCCTCTCCTGACTCCCAACTAACCTAGCTGCTTTGCTAAAATCCACCTCAGACCACAACAGATTTAGCATTCTCCTGAGCAGGTGGCTGTCTTCAATCTCGCAAGATCTTGGATTCAGAGAGGACTTGGATTCTGGGGTGTTCCTGTCTCTGGTAACCTCAACACCTGTGGGGGAAGCTCGAAAAAATTACACTGGCTGGCCTCAATAAGGCAAAGAATGCCTGATAAACCACTCTTCCTGCTACATGTGCCGCTGGAAAGTCAGAGGATAGTTGAAGAAAAGGAGAAGGAAGGCATAAATGAGTGCCCAAGGAGCCTGCTGGAATATGGGAGACAAAATTTTGGAATGAGGTCAGGTGAAGGGAAGAAATGGTGACAGAGAAGGATCAGATTGATCTGGAAGAAGAGAGGGGAAATGATGGGAATGCATGCAGAAAGAAGGCAAGGCTGTTTGCTCTCCATCCCCCGTCCATTATAGTCTCTTTCCTTCAGGTTCACTCCACACTTACCGTCCAACCTTCTATTCCTTTGCCTTGTCCTCACCTCCCTTCTCTTCCATATCCCCTCTTCCATCATTTGTCTTTTTCTTTTCATTTGTTTCTACCCTCCTAATTAACCCCCCCCCCAAAAAAAAATAATAATGGAGCCCACATGACATTTGCAGCACTCACATTGTTCATTCTGCTTGTGTATATTATACTCCTTTCTCCCATCCTGCATCTGTCTTGTCTAGATAGACTGTAATCTCTTCACGGCATGGACTGTTTACTACTCTGTGAGTATACAGTGCCTAGCACAGGGAGGCTACATTATTGGTTAGTCCATAGGCACTGTAATAATAATAATAATAATAATAATAATAATAATAATAATACATTAATTGCTCTGCTGTGATTAGAAAGATTTCAGATAAGCTTTCCGAGTTTTATATGTCCAGAATCTCCAATGCAGTCAGGCTTCCCCATTTCCAACATGGACTTTAATTAATAGGAAAATATTCTGAAAAAAAAATCCTCACAGGTGGAAAATTTACAATAGCAGTAACCAATTTCATGACTTCTTGCTCCAATATATACTAAAACTTTTATGTATATCCAAATCCTTGACGCACTGTGCCAGTGGGAAAATATTGCCTTCAGTAGGTTCAAGAGCTAGTCTACAAGCCAAGTCTATACAAGGCCTGCTCTTTATGCTCACTGAAGTCAGATGGAGTTTTCCATTGATTTCGAAAAGCATTGGATCAGGCCCATTCTGAGCAAATGTTTAGGAGGACAGTGAAGCGTCTGCATTGCATTGCCTCAATAATAAACATTGTGTTCTGGTGGGGAAAAAAAACACCCTCTTTTACCCAACACAGAGACAAACAGTTATACACCTTAGCTGTCACTGTGGGCAAAGTTATGTTCTCAAATACCCATATCCATCTTCTGCTGAAGTCAATTGAAACAGAGTGCTTGAATCCTAGGGAGCTGACTGTACGCTAGGATATACTGAGCCAGATTCTGCTTTCGCTTACAGGGCTGTAAATCCAAAGTAACCACATTTACCTTCATCACAGAGGCTAAGTTATACCAGAATAACACAGAGCAGAATCTGGCCCAGAGCATACAAGTAAACATAGATATTCATTTTTTTTTCTTACAACTTTTTTCCCCAAAATTGTTGAATATGTTTGATGAAATTTAACACTCATTAAAAAAAATAGTGGCTAACACCTCAAGCTAGAGCTGTGTATAACATGGGTAGGTGTATGTTGTTTCTCGGTAGAGGTAGACAACTTTCTGCTAGAAAGAAGGCTGATAACTCCAATAACTCATTTTCAGTTATGCCCTAATCAAACTTCAAGCTTGTACATCCAGAGGCCAGTATGTTAACCCTAACTGTACATTTTAGCTTAATTTTCATCACACCGCTTTATAGCAGTGTCATAAGTGACAATGCCATGGATGTTCCGGGGCTCAAGCACACGACAAAAAAGTAGGGAGTGCTCAGCACCCACAGCACCAGATTAATTTTTTATGGGCTCCTTCCCATTGAAGCACCATCTGCCATTCCCATCAGGAGAAGGGTTAGAAAGGAGCACCCATCAGCAACTACAAAAGCAGAGTTGTACATCCAAAAGTGGCCTGAGGCTTTTGAGAGCCTCCGTTTCTGGCTGCTCCACTTGTGACATTTTGGAGGGACCTGAATTTCACAGAGGGTGACTGCTCAACACTCTCAAGAATAAGAAACACATTTCCCCTCCTAGTCAGTGGGGAGGGGGGAGAAAAAATGCGTAGCAAAAATTGGACCTCATAACACAGTGTTCCATGAATGGAAAGCATTGTGTAAAATAGAAGAGGAAAGCATGCTAGCCATCTCTGGACACATTATTCTAATTGGTGTTAAACTCTAAAATACAAAGCAATTTATAAAAGAGAGAAAGAGAGAGGTGTGAGGTAAGGAGAGGTAAGGAGAGGACAGGAAAATCAATACTGAGAGATCAATAGTAAATGAGTTAACTTTTAAATTAGCTCTTTGTGATACAACAGTTTCAACTGACTCCATCTACACAGAAACTAAACAGTTTTGCTTCTTTTGGGTAGGTTCTATGAACCTTACATACCAGTTAGCAGAGAGTGGATGGATGGATGTATTAGAAACATGGTCTATAAAATAGTGGAAACCATCGGTACCTTAATACTGGGTGGAAAAATGTACCCATTAGAGAGATGAAAAGGCTATCGGACATATCTATGGAATGGCGGTTTATATATAGGAACCCATTTATGCATTAATGAAAAACCACTGTACTTTTCAAGGACATTTTTAGGGCTTTTCTTTGCATAAGGCATTCAAATACATTTGAAATAATGTCAGTCTTTTCTGCAATGTATGAAGTATGCCAGCAGCTTCCCTTTAAATCTGTTTCCTATACAGTAGCTTTGTTTGAAAACTGGCAAGTGCTTTTTTTTTCCCCAGCAGACTTTTCTGAGGTGCCATTTTCTGATCTTTCAGGCAGCAATTGTGAGGCCAGAAACCTGAACAGGAACTCGAAGACAGACATAAAGGAAATTGTCCATGTCATTTAATGGAAAAATAAAGAGTAAATTAGGAAACAATAAAATAAGCCAAAGGGTGAAAACAAAATTCACTTTTTTTTTCCTTTGGTGCTTGTGTCTGTTTTATTGCAACTATCTCTTTAGGGTATTAGGTATCTATTCATAGCTAGTAAATGAAATAGCACTTTTGTTTTAATTCATTACTTCTTTAACAAATGCTAACTCCCATCTCTGCTTCTTTAAATCCACAAAATTTCCATGTTCAATCCTAAGAAGTATTATAACGGCTGTAAATCTTGTTTTAATGGAATGTACATTTAGCTATGAGGAGATAATTGACGTTATGGAGAGCCTAGATGCTGAATTATATAGGTTATCTAATACAAAGGGGACTCATTACTGAAGCACTACAAACAAGTAGTAATATATGTATATTGTTCTGAGTGGCGTTATAGCAAAAGTGTTCGCGTCTACAGGGATTTATAAAACACAAGAAAACAGCAGACATGCACTTGTAAATTTGTCTCATTTGTCTCTGAAGTTAAAGGTTATTCCCTTGATCTGAATTTGTAATAAAAACATGCTAGACTAAGGTTTGTAGAGAATGTTTGAATATGTAAATTGTGTATAATGATAGGCAATTACAGGGTAAAAACTGGACCTTATGAATGTTACAGAATTGCATGAAGCATCAAAGTATTTTCCTTCAGATGAAATATTTATCTTTTGTGCATGCTATAAGCACTTTTTCAAAGGTATTCAGCAACCTATTTGAGTGGAGAGTTGACAAAAATCAAACCACTACAACAGACTAAGACCGTGGGCTTAAGCACAGGAGAAACCTTGGCTTTTACAAAATATACATAATAAATCTCTTGAACTAATGGTTCCAGAGATGTATCCTCAAGGACAAGTTCCACTGATTTTCACTCGCTTAGATGAAAGCTGGTCAGATGTTTCTTGTGGGTTTTTTTTTTTTTTTTTTTTTGAAAGAGAATATGAGGAGGGGTAAGAATTTGAATTTCCTTGGACTGACTGAACTAAGACCCATTTTTTTCTTTAGTTGATGGCTGTACTCTTAAAAATAAAAAAGGATTCTGCATCAAGATAAGAAGTACTAAAGCAGAAAGATGATATTGCGGTTTATGCTGCTGAAAATAAGGTTTTCTCCTTCTCTGAGCATGACAGTCTGTTCAGGTTAACCAACTGCAGTGTTAGAATAACTCCAGCCGACTTGTCACAGAGTACAAAAGTCATCAGCAACTGAATGTTCTTTTCTGCACCGCAATTAAGACGAATCAATACGACGTGCCACAAATGGTATTTTACTCTCAATAAGAACTCGGGCTGAGTTTATTCAGAATATTTTAGCGCTTCCCCAGGGGATTTTGGTCCGACGCAGATGGCAAATAAAGTACTCAGCCTAGGGCTAGAGCACATTATGCTAATTCTAATGTCAGATGTACTTTAATATACAGCTCTATTTAATCACCCCATTATTTCACATTTCCATATGAAAAACCTGCGGCACTTCTGCAGAGCTTTCACTGTGTGACAATGCCAGCTTCCTTCAACTAGCTCACTGCAAAATAGAAAAGAAGACTGGTCATTCTCGCCAGTCAAAATGTTACAGTTTCAAAGTTTCAGTATTCCTGAATTTAAAGTGGATCTTCTAGTGTGATTAGCAAACCACTCTGCTAGGTTGCTGATATATGCAAAATGCTAAGGAGGTATTTAAAAAAAATAAGATTAGGCCTCCCTCCAACCTCCACACGTGCGCGCACACACACATGCATACATCCTCCCCAAATTTGCTTGGAAAAAAAATAAATCTGTCATTGTGCACCATTATTCACAACACTGTCACCAACAAAAACGCTAACATTCTCGAGTTCATAGCTTCAGTTATTTAGAAGAACTGACATGACTGGCACAGCTGCCAACCTACAGATGTCTCTGAATAAAACCTTCTCATGTACTGGTAATTTTTGCTATATCAGACTGCTCTGACTGGAATTAGAAACCACACGCCTTCAGCTCAGACCATGGGCCAAATTCTCTTCTAATTTACCCTGGTGCAACCCTATTGACTGAAATGGGAGTATACCAGAACAGGGCCATAACCAGGGTGGAGTGAGCAGGATAGCTACCATGGGCACAAAGCCATGGGGCAGAATAATGGGGTAGAAAATTATGAAAAAAAACTACAGGAGGTGCTAATATCTGTGCTTGCCCCAGGCTCTAAAATGCCTACTTATAGCTTTGCTTCAGCATGAATGAAAGGAGAATTTGGCCAACTGGCTTGTATGTGAAATAGTTAAAATGAAATCTTTGGTTTTATATTGGAAAGGACTAGTGTACACCCTTCTCTGCTGGGTGTTTTTTTCATAGTAATACAGGTGCCAAGTTGTGTAGCAGGGAAGGTGATACTGGGAATTATACCCACAAAATTCCCATTTTTTAGTCCTTACTCTTTACCTCAGCAAGTCTACGGCTTCCCCCCTACGAATGATACTTTAGTTAATTCAGTATTTCAATATGGAAGGGTCACAAGTGAAAGGAGTTCCATGATCTCAGCTGTCCATAGCACCAAACCATCCTCCAGCGCTGGAATAACTAGGGGTTTGAACAAAGGGCAGCCCCATTTCGGAAGGTAAGAAAGAGGATCCAGATCAGAACTGAATTACATTGTCAGCTTCCCACTGTTGTGATAAACCCTCCCAAACATTTATGGGGCGGAAAAGCTCAGGTTTTTTCCTTCTCTTCTACAACCATACAATCTACATGCCTTGAAAATTGTTCAGCAATGCATGTACAAGACAGCACCTGGGGCCAGGCCTCACCTGGTTCCACTGTTATGAGTCAACGTTTAAAGATGCAGAACACTATTACTGTGGATATGGCATATGTCACACAAATTAAATGTTCTAATTTGAACACAGTGGGTAGCAATCCTTATATTCATGGTTGGAATGATGACTTTTTAATCTTCATTTTTCTCACTGTGAACAGGGTTGCAATACTCCTGGGGGGAGGGGAGGCTGAAAAGCAGAGGGCAAAGATGGGCCTCCTTAGTCTTTTCTCTTATCCTTTCAAACGTGGGGTCTGATCTGGCATTCTATATCCTGTCTATTCACTCCAGAGTAAGTTTTTGCCCAAGTGAGGATTTCAGGGTCAAACTCTCTACTGGTAGAAAGTTTATTTTGTGAGCCTAACCAGGGACATTTTGATAAATTATTTTTTGTTAAGGATAAAATACTGCCTTCAATGCAATTTGTTAATTTCAAAGGGTCAAAAAATTATTTATTTTTAATGGCTTGATCCACTGTCCACTTAAGTCAATGAGAGTCTTTCCACTGATTCAATTGGCTTTTGATCAGGCTTTTTTCTTGTTGCAAATTGCCATTTGCAGGCCATCGACTTAAATGCAAGGATAAATCTGGCCTACTGCATGGTAGTTAGTTAAGAATACAGGACTTAGTTCATCTTTGCAAAAAGCACAATGAAGTCATTTGAAGTTACACTAAGGGTTAATTTGGATCATCTCTGTTAAGTACTTTTTGTTTCTTCAGTAAATGCACAGGTTGAAAAACAGGAAATGTGTTAGCTGAGTATCAGTCCCTGACAAATTTTCTGTCTTTTTTTACTGCACAATTATGGGGGAACAGAGGTTAGAAGGAGAAAAAATGTTTTTTGTGTCTCTCTTATTTTTTTTGCCTAGTTTAGATAAATTGACTCCTCTCTTAAGTGCCAGTATTAAGTATTCTTTGCAGGAACTGTAGCTGAGACTAGCAAAACAGTTTAAAAAAAAAAAAAGAACACATATTCTTGGCAATAAACAAACTTGTGGAATCCCAGTCAATTTCCATCATTATGGAAATTATTTGAATGCCAGAATGCCTGCAGCCTCATCTTATAGAAAAGTTGCTCCTGTAAGATTATAAGTTCTGTAAAGAAAAAGCCCAGACTGAATGAACAGGGAAGCAGAATGAACAGAAACATGAGAAGTATAAATATTACAGGAAAAAATGCTGTAAAATACTACAGACTACAAAAAAGGTTCAGTAACACAGACAGAGATTGGGGGGCTGCGCTAGATCAAGCAATTTAGATGTGATCTATGTGAGCGTAGCTGCAAAAGATTAATAGACAAATATATTTTCTGAAGTGCAAAGATAACAAATACAATTTCTGCTCCTTAAAACTGCTGTTTGATGCTGTTACAAAGAGCAGGAAAAAAATGCCTATTCAGGCTTTTAAAAAAAACCAACCCCTACAAACGTCATATTTTATTTCTATACAATCCAGATTGATCACCTAAGAGGAAAACAATTAAAGAATGCTAAGTATCCCAAGCCCTCTGAGAATGTGCTGCCTAAAAATATTTTTAGAACAATCACTGTAGTAATTCTTCTTAGTTGTAGAAACACTCCAAATCAGAAAGTCAATTTTTCCTCTATTTGCAGAAGTGTGCTGGTTTTCACTGGAAAGGCGCCTGTGTTTTGTTTGGCTGCTGTTCACATACTGCCTTGGCAGGATTTCCTTGGATAGCTTACAGTGAATATTGCTCTTGCACACAGTAGCACTCCCATTTTAACCGTCCCAGCCACACGTCGTTTTCTAATAACACACGGAGAGCTGCAAAATTCCTGTAAAAATAGTTCTTTAAAGCAACAACAGAAAAGGAGAGCGGGGAAAAGTTCTGCCCCTTCAAAACTGAGAGCTGCAGATGGAGGATGGACCCTTTAAAAACAGTCATTGTGAAATATATTTAAGGATCAGTTTTTCAGTAAAAATAATGAGAGAGAAAGAGAGAGAGAACAACTCCCTGAAAAGGCCTGATTCTGCTGTCTCATCAAAATCAATGGAAGTTGAGTATGCTCAGCAAGTTCAAGGACCAGGAATGTTCTTCTCTTACAGAACAGCCAATACAGTGCTTTCTGAGATTTTCTAACCTGCTACAGATCTGGTGTCCAACCTTGCATTCCTTACACAGCCAAAATTTCCACTGACCTGAGCGGGAAATTTGGGGGCACTGGAAAAGCAAAACCAAGCTGCTGAAAACAAACGGGCATAAAATGTACAAGAGGAAGAAATCTGCATCAGTCAGAAACTCAACCACTGTATTTCCAGCTAAGACTGAGAAAGAAGAAAAACAAAAGAACATAAAACCAAGCAGTGATTCTGAATGCATTTTACAAAGAGCACTGACGTGTTAGAGAACAGCTGCAGTCCTATACCCTACATAACTTCCCACCTTGCTGCATTTGCTGCCTTGCTTTTGGAAATCGACAGCAATTAGGATAAACATACATTTAATCTCTTTAAGCAAATTGATTAATTTGGTCAAGGAAAGATGTCGTTCAAAGAACAAATTTCCAAGTCCAAAAGTGTATATAGCATCTAGACACCCAACATTATTTCTGGCTTTAAAAACTCCCCCCAGTGCCTCCACTTCACACCTCTCTCTCTTCCCTTTCTCTGTCTCCCCCTCCCCCCCCCCCCATTCTCTCTGTTGTTTACAAAGGTTTCATTATGTTTTCAACTAATCAGAAAGGCCTGCTAATACACAATTAACATGTGATTATAAAAAAATAGCTTCCAGAAGAAAGAAAAGTAATTAAGTAGAGAATGCTCTTCAATAAGTGCTCGCTTTAACCCATTGTCAGAACACGATATAGGTTAGTCCACAATGGATGGAACAGATGCCAAGGGCAGAATGTTAAAAGCAAATAAAAAAGGACATATTTTCTTTGGGAATAATAACTATCAACTCCATAAAAACGAACATCAAATTCAGTTGTTTCTACCTGACCTCCTCCTCTTTCCTCCACTTTTCTAAAGTGTTTTTTATTGTTTCATTCAATATGATGAAAAATAAAGGCATTATTTATTATACCTTGACTTCCAGGGTGACAAAACACCAAATAGCAGTCGTAACCCTCAAGAGGGCTTAATGTATTGGGGTTTTTTTAAAATGTGATTTTAGGCCTAATCCTCACCGAGCTTTCCACAAGCCAAACTCCCAGGAAAGTCAATGGGAATTTTGTCTGCATATGGACGCTGGGATTGGACCTTCTGTGGTTTGCACTGTGTTCCATTCACATCTGTAGCACTGATACAGTTAAAAGGAGTGCAGTATTTCTGTGAGTAACCTTGCTTTGCAGGGGTTGACAATGCATCTGTCTGCAGTATCCTTAGCCCAAAACATGCCATGCAGGTTCACAGCCTGGAGCCATGAGATTTTTTTGTTATTTTATTTTATTTTATTTTATTTTATTTTATTTTATTTTAACAAAATTTCATCTGAATAGGTTCAGCCATTTTTGATCTTGGGATTGTCAAAACACATCCAAAGGTATCATGTGTGCCTGATGCTTTCTGCCGACCTTCACAGCAAAAATGGTTCCCTTTGGAAAAATATAAATTCCTCTGGATGTTTGTCCTTGAAAGGGAGCATTTGGTATACTTTTTTATTTCTGCTTTTTCTTCCAAATATATTTTGAAACAAATGAGACAAGTATTGGTGTGTCTGCAGCCTGTGTAGCATTCAGTATCACTCACCTCGTACTGAGCATCCTTCTGCTGCCATTGAAATCAGGGGTTCACAGGATCAGGCCCTTGCTTAAGGCAAAACTTAGCATATGCAACAGCAGCTCCATTTCCTTAATTTTTTTTTTTTTTGCTGTGTGTTTATATTCCAAACTCATGTCACATCCAGAGGGTTTTTACTACCCAAAATCCCATTAGTTTCATTGGCACTTTAGTTAATAAGATTTCCATGGTAAAATTCCACTTGTATTAGATCAGGCCCAAAGGACTCACCAGCTTGACAGGATTGTCAGTGGAAAGAGAGGATTTGTCTACACACAAATATGTGTTAGTTCACTGAAACGTGTTTAGTTAAACCAGTACAAATCCCTGTGTGGACACATCAGCTTAAAACTGGTTCTGTCTGCATAGCTCGTTGCAGGGGCTAACTTGACCAATGTAAGCCAGGTTTACATCAATTTAAGAATGTCCACACACAAACTTGCACTGGATTAACTAAATCGGTTTGAAGACTTCTTTAGTTAACCCGATGCAACTTTGTGCATAGGCCAGGGCTGAATATTTCATTCCTTTGTACTAACAAAGTTACTATGAGATATAATGGAGTCACTGGTCAAATCCACAAGCTCTACTCAGGGCCAGGCTGAAAGCAATGAGATTTGCTATGCTCATGCATGTTGTCTTCAATGTGAATGGTTGTATAGGTAAGAACTACTCAACATAAGTAAAAGGCAGTGGAATCGGACTACAATATTATTTTTACCAAGAACTTACTTGGAAAATTCCTAATAAATTCTACGAGAGATTTGTCAGATTAAGGAAGGACTTGAGGATCTAGCTCACAGAAATTGGAAATACAACCCTCCCCTTCAATTTAAGCTGTTTTGTCCAACCCATTGTTCCTGAAAGATACAGGAGTTCTTGCATGGAATTTTACGCTATGTTGAATTACTATTATTTTTTCAAATCAATTTACTCAAAACCCAAAGAAAATTAAATACAGAAAGTAATCTTTGAAGTAACATCATGGATCAATTTAAGATCTCAGTAACACCTGAGTAAAATGGATTTACCATAATGTAATTATCAGAGAATGATATAGTAGATTGGTACAGAGCTAGTCTACAGAAACTAAGCCACTCCGCACTGGACAGGAAAAGATGGAAAGAAATAGTGAGGGAGGCATCGGACACCAATGGACGTTGAGCCCATGGTTGTTGATGATAATGAAGAATTTTCAGAGAAGCAGCTGTGTTATCCTGTAGCTGTAAAAACAATGAGGAGTACCATGTCACCTTAAAGACTAATAGATTAAGTTGGGTATAAGTTTTCATAGGCAAAAACGAATGCTTATGCCCACATAAATTTGATAGTCTTTAAGGTGACACAGGACTTCTCGTTATTTTCATGGTGTAATTGAGAGCAGACTCTAGGTCAGAGGTGGCAAAGGGGCCTCTGTGAGACAGATCTGGACCGCCAAGCTGATGGATCCAACCCGCAGTTGCCCTGCCGTTCCCCCGCCCTCAGGCTGATCGAGACACAAAGACTCCTCCCACCGCCAAGGGTACACGGCAGCTAGAGATAAACCCCAGCTGTCCCCAGGCCCTGATTGGCTTGAGGGCAGTGAGAGTGTGCAAGGTCTCTTCCCACTGCAGCGCCTAGAGGGAACCACCGGCTTCACTCACTCCCCTATTCCCAGGCCAATCAGGGTCTGTTGGCGGGGGAGCAGAGAAGTCTCCTGGCCCTGCTTCTGCTGTTTGGGGCCCCACCCTGAAATTTGTGAAGTGGCCCCCTTTTAAAAATTATTGCCCACCACTGCTCTCATCCAAAGTGTGTAACTAAGCATGTAAATTCAGAGGTAGGGGTACTGTCCATAACTCAATCCCTTTATTCCCAGATCAAGCAGTGAGATCATTATTTTACAACAATTAAACAGCTAGCCACCACAGTGAAGGCAGGATTAAGTGGCAACCTTGACTCTGAATTGCCTTGCTGTTGTCAGTTTGAGCCAGTTGCTTAACTCTACATGATCCCACAGAAAGAGGCTATTTCCCATCTAAGATGTGATAGCATAGCAGATTCACAAAGATAAAACCCATGATCGTAAGAGGCAGGCAACGGCAAGAAGAATCCAGAAGCATACAAGAACCAGGTATAAATGTGAAAAACAAACTTTTTTGACCAAAGCTTGGCTAGGTAACAATTGTGGAAGAGATATGATAAATATCCATAAGTATCTGAATGAGGTAGATAGCAAGGATGATAAATAATTGTTTCAGGTGATTTAAGGGGGTACAACTAGAGGTAATTGTGTCAAGAAAAAGACAGAAATTGTTTCCTAACACCAATAGGTAAGGTCTATAAACCTCCCAAATGAATTGATGGAATTCCTACCATTTGTCTCATTTAAAACAAAACTGAAAAAAAAGTACTTTAGAATACACCATAGGCAACAATCTTACACAAGATGGATTGATTTAAATCAAGGCGATTTAAATTACCAAAAAATAAATCATCGATTTAAATCAAGTTTCCCACTGATACTTCTTCACATATTTCTTCAAACAATGGTGCAAATCTGATCACTAAAACATGTTAATTTACAGCTCAGTACGGCACTTTACAACATTTAAGAGGGCATGCTTTGTGTGATTTTTTTTAGATAACTTGATTTTTATTAATTTAGGAAATGGTACATAATACTCATTACTTGTGTGTGTCAAGCTGCAGATGCTACAGCAGTACATTAGGAATGGTAAGTAAATCATGGACACAAACACAACAACACTTACATTTTATTAAACTAAACCTTAAATATTTCACATTTGCAATTGCAGCAGTCTCCTGAGTTGCCAGCTGATGGCTGCCCTTAAACTTTTTTTCTATTTTCAAATTTTATTAACTCTAACAAACAAGTCCTCAGAACACTAACTGTCCAGTGTCCTTAAAACTACAACTAGCTCTCATTTTCCCCACTCCCACTATCATTCTGATGCAGAACTGATTCCAAGATACCAAAAAAACTAAGACTGACTGAGCTTAGAGTGCACTTAATTGTGGAGTAAACTCCATTGAAAACAAGTATAGTATGGGGTTCCTTTGGGAAAACTTAGTTATGCTGAATGAAATAGGAAATAGACTTATGGCATCACCATTAGGGTGCATCTACACAGCAGGGCTTAACTCAAAATAAGCTACGCAAATTGAGCTACGTCAATTGCGTAGCTTATTTCGAAATAGCACACTCTTCCTCTGACTTCCCTTACTCCTCATACAATGAGGGGTACAGGGGTCGGAGTAAGAAGTCCTCCAGCTTGCCTGTCTGCTGTGTAAACGTGGACTAAGTTATTTCGAAATAATGTTGCTGTGTAGACGTACCCTCAGAGTCTATATCCATGATGTTCCAAAATAAGAGGCATGTATTACATAATATAAGAAAATACACTCAATTGCACCTGGCAACTCTAGATTTCTCTTACTGAAGCTTTCTAAATGTATATTTAAGTGATAGATTCTAAACCTAGTTAACTAATTAAATGATCCATAAGGATTAGCTAAGATAAACTTTTCTTTTCTAGCAACATCCAACGTAGCAAACTGCTTGGGAATTTACTTGTCAAATCACACTTATACTAAAAAGCATAGTTTTTAAAAATGAGGCATTGCAAAGTTGATCCACATTGTTCTTCTGACATATCCACATCTTCATCCTTATCGTTTTCTCCCAATAAGCAGTTTTCCTTATGATGTTCATTGTTGCAGCTAGGCCCTGCATCATCTTCATGCACTGCTTATACTTGACACATTTTCCTTTCCTTCTTCAAAATATTCCCAGATAGGGTCTTTTTTACACCCAGAAGCCATGACAGATTTTCTATGGCCAAAATGTGGGTGAATACAGGAAGATGTACATGTGCTGAATAATATTTTCCCTTTTTCTTTCCAGTCCACTTCACTGTTCTTTGCTATGCTGCCTCCATCCTATCCCATATTTCATGTCTCTGTCTTTAGACAATGTCTTTAACTTTGTAGTGCTTGGCCCAAGTCCACCACCACATAAGCACAGAACAAAAGCAATCCTATGCAGAGTGTATCTGTCTTTGCATATTAGTCTGCTGAGAAACAGAAATTGACAGCCGAGAACTTTCAAGAAACAAGAGCTGGTTGTTAAGATGGACAGACTAGAACTATTAATTCATTTTTATGAGACATTAAGTGTAGCTGTAGCATGTTTGTGATAAGATTTAATTGCAACTGTTATTTTCAAATGAGAAATTTAGTATTTTATTGATTATTTAAAAAAATTAAAATATCAGATTTTTTTATGTTTTTAAATTGTTGATTTTTATCCACCCTGCTCTTACATTGGCAGAAGGTGGGCAGCATAATTTCATTGGTATTTTCTACCATAAGGGCAGGGGACTGGACTCAATGACCTCTGGAGGTCCCTTCCAGTTCTAGTGTTCTGTGAATCTATGATTCTATGATTTTCTTACTTATGGACCTGATTCATATACTTAAACATGTGCCTAAGATTAAGCACCAGAGTAATCCCATTTAACCCATTAGCATCTGCTTAAAGTTAAGACCATGCTTAAGTAATCTGCTGAATGGGGTCCCTGAAGAATATTGGCAAAGCCCAGAGTAAAGGGCAGACCAGAGGCACCTTGTCTCAAGGGCACTGTAGGGTGAAATCCTGGCTCCACTGAAGTCAATGAGAGGGCCTTTATGGTACTAGATAAATGATAGTTACCAGTAACAATCAATAAGCACTCAAGACAGAAATGAAAATAACACATCCTTCACTTGAACCATACAGCCCATCTCCCCAGCATATAAGCACAGACTTACTATTCAGCTATTTTGACTTCCTGCAGTGTGGACAGCACCAAAAGTCAAGTTAAGGTACTTTGACTTTGGCTACACAATTAATGTAGCTGAAGTTGAGTATTTTAATTGGACCTTATCCTGTAGTGTAGATATACCCACAATGCACAAATGTACTGTGGCACACATATATGAGAGAAGAAACTAAGTGTCATGCAGAAAACTACCTTGTCTTCCCGAAAACTATCATGGGACAGTGCCATGAAAGATCCCCCAATTCTCCAGCCTTTAAGAAGAAATAAAAGTGGTCTTATATCTTTTTATCAAAGAGGACTTAAACCAAAGTGGTCAGTCTTCCTTCAGTCAACTGCCCTGATGTACCTCTAAGATTCTAAGAGTCTTTTCATATTTTCTCCACAGTAAAAAAGCTCTGATAGTCATGGGATATAACCAGGGAAGGCTGGAGCTGCATTTCCTGCAATTCTATCCCTTTACCTGTTGGTGTCTGGGTTCTGCCTACTCCTTGAGTCAACAGTAGGAGCTAGAACCTGGCTAATATAACTAAAGTTCTCTTGCTACCCTGCCAAAGACCTTGTACCCTCATCTACGACACTCGTAGAGGGGGAAAGCAGTGCCAATATGATACTGAAATGCAGCAGAAGAGAGTTGAGCCAGGAAATTGCATGAAAATTCTGAAACAAGTAGCTGGTTTTCCTTAAGGAGTGAGCAAATGGGCACAGGGTGGACACTGACTCCAAAAGGCATAGAGGTGAGATTTCCAAGGTGTTTAGGGGAATTGGACACCTGATTCCCATTGAAATTAATGGAAATTGGGGAGGCACATTAAGCAATTTTCTGAGGAAAATGCATGGAAATCCAAGTGCATGGAGCAGATTTAAAAAACAAATCTATTGCAAACATACTCAGTTTGGGGTTTCCTATTGATTCCTACAGAATATAAGTAAAATGGCATTCCTCCCATCTCTCAAATGCTTCTTTATGTTACCTCCCGTAATCAGGGTCTTTCTGGCTGCCTTTTCTTTATTTTACTTCAACCTCAGCTAGCATCATAAGTAAGGATGTGAAGGTTTAACCAATTAACAGGTGAGGCTTACTGGATGCAAGAGCTGCTCCAGCACAGTCCCTCCCTGTGGCGGGCCTGGGCACCCCGCAAGCAGGGGCTGCACCGGAGAAGCCTCTGCCCACGGCAAGCCAAGATGCCCCACAAGCAGGGGCTGCTTTGACCAGGATGCTGGAGTAGCCCTCACCTAGGTGAGGGGTGAACACTCCAGACCAGCAGTGGGCAGGAGGGCCGCTCCAGCCAGACATGAGCCTCCCCCCTGCTTAAGCCCCTTTAATCAGATAACTGGTTAAACAATAGGCCAATTAAATGGGATTTTACATCCCTAATCATAAGCACAATGGACCAAATTCTGCCCAGTCTAAACCGACTGTGGGTTTACTCCAAGGATAAATTTAGCCCTCCATTTACAATACAATTTGTGAAACGGTGGCAGGGGAAACAACAGTTTTTGATGGTTGCAAGGATGCAGGTAACAGTTATATGGTGATTATTATATATTCCACCCCCTGGTAATGGACAGGCAGAAGTCAAACTTGTGCACTTATGTTTAAAAGGTTCACAAATGGGCCTCTTCCTTTAATAGTCTTCTCTATTTTTAAAGATTTATCTATTGAATAGTGTTCGGGGCTAACAAGCAATGTGCAGTTGCCACCTTGTGCATCTGCATTTCATAGTACAATTCTTCCCCGATAAATATCTGGAAAGAAGGAAAACAATTAAAATTAGAAGATAATAAATGATGAAGAAGCCTATGAACAGAGTTCTGGCCCACTTCCCAGTCTTCATTCATGCATCAAAAAATCCCACAGCTCTGAGTCTTTGAGAGGGCAGCTGGGCAGTAGGGGTGTCCACAGTAATATAAATGGGAATTAGATATGATCGAATGTGCTCATTGCATTTTCAACAGCACATGTAATCTTCTCCCCCACACCTCCCATCCTTCTACCAGAATACATGACAAATGATTCTGTAACCAAGCAACCGGACAGATGAAGAGTTTCAAAGTTCCAGCACACGATAGCTAAGCTTATTATCATTTGGGTGATCAGGATCTGACTAAAGGGGCCATACCCATTTTCTGAGTTAAATCCATTCACACAGAGAGCGTTTTGGCTCATTCTCTAAGCCTAATTCAACCCTAGCAGGTTTGCATGGAATGTGAAGGTAGAATCTGGTTCTCTGTCCTTAAAACCCATATTTATTACCTTTGTTGTTCCCTGATACATACAGCTGATGAAGTAGAGTTGCAACTGCTTGCCAGTCAGCTGCATGGCAGCGATGGAACTGCTCCAGGTGTACCCTCCAATCAGATTCACAGACAACTATTTAGTCCCTGGGAATGTTCATAGTATTTGGCACAGTTTAATCCCCCATCAACATTATTTATAAAGGTGTAGTAACCTAAAACATTTTAAACAACTACAGCTTTTTCAATGGCCTGTCCTAACCATAATAGGCCCCTTCAAAAGGGAACTGATGGTGAGATGACTGATTTTCATGCCACTATGTGCACTCTTGTAGTCATCTCAGGACACATGACTCCCATGGAGGTCAATTATCTCACAGCATCATCCCCAGTAGCAGGGGCTGATGCTTAAAAAGATCCTATGCTAGCAAGGCACAGATATCCCATATTAGTATGTGCTTACAAAATATTTTTATTGGTAAAACTAGATAGATAGATAGATAGATAGATAGATAGATAGATAGATAGATAGATAGATAGATTAGATAGATAGATAGATAGATAGATAGATAATCTTAAGACCACAAAAGGTTTCCCTTACTAATTTGGATCAATAAAGCCAGATTGACTAAATGAGCTTTGAAATACAGTTCCGTGTCAGTATTGCTGGTTTGCATTCTGAGTTATATTAAACATTTTAAAATCCATGCCTATCCAGACAAAATTAAGTCAGCATTAATATATAACAATTAGTAGCTAATTGGCCACCATAGTAGAAAAATGCTAATAACACAACTAGAAACCATGAGGTTGGAGTGAAGTGAAATTCTCTGGCTGATCACTGAAATGGGGTGAGCAGGGGGGCAGATGAAGGGAATCTGCAATGGTACATTTCTGTTCTACTATAAAGAATCAACAGAATGTGGTGTTATTCTAAAAAAAATTATCCTATTAGCCAATGACAACTAAAGTTCACAGGAAAGTCCTGACAAGGCACTTGAAACTTAGGGGGCCTATTCCCAAACTGACAGTGGTGACTTCAGCTCCCATGAAAGTCTCTGGACCATACTCTTTGGGTTAAATCACATATCAGACATAAAGATGTAGTAACCTAAAACATTTTAAACAATTACAGCTTTTTCAATGGCCTGTCCTGACTGTAACAGGCCCCTTCACAGGGGAACTGACTGTGAGATGACTGGTTTTCATGCCACTGTGTGCACTCTTGTGATAAGAAATTGGGTGCATATGGTCTAGTTTTCACCAAGCTGGTGCACTAGGTTGTACAGAACGAGTGCAGAGTACACATCAAAAGGGGGGGAAAGCAGCTTGCTGCAGAATGTCAGCTAAAAGCAGAGCTTTCCTTTATCTTACACCATCTTGTTGGTTGCTATTCCATATGAAGTCCTCTCTAGCCTCCTCAGCACTTAAGTTATACTCATTTTCCATGCCCAAGCAAATGACAAACCTCTCCAAGTTATGCTACTTGTCTGACACCAATGATGGTTCATCATAGAATGTGGCCTGTAACCTATGCTTGTTCATAAGAGTATCATGGGCACTGACTGCCAAATCCCAACATCAATTAAATCAATGGGAAACTGGTCAGTGACTTCAGTGGGACCAGGACATGGCTCAAAATAAATATAATGAGAGAAACTAGGGAAATCATATCAGGACTGTGTGTTGTTGGGGTTTTTAAACCAAACTCACAACCCTAGTCCTTTTAAAAGTCAGCATATGAACTAAATAACACTACATTAAGTAAATCAATGCAGGAAAAGAAACGTTACAACTACTGAGGTTCATCATCATGGTATCTAGTATAAGGTAAGTAAAAAGATACTGTGGTGTCTAGCAGGCAGACACCAGCTACTGAGTGTGCTGATTCATGTTTGAAAAGTTTAGTAATCATTCCCATGTACACAACTGCTATTGTATTATTAAGTACAAGCTCTCCAACAAAGTTAGAATTATTTGTGGTCACAAGTAATGCTGATATGCTGAAGAAATTTCAACATTTTATCAGCCTTTTATATCGTAGCTCTCCCCATAATGCCTCACCCACTGATTACACTGTCACAACAGGCAATAATCATAATAACAAAAATCTTGTGAACTATGCGAAGTGAAGCAGACTAGCTCCTAATGGAGTTCCGTTGGGTAAATGGCAATGGAATGTCAAGAAAATGAGAGAGAGATGCAGAGAAACCAGAATTTGCAAGAACAATGAACAAAGTATAAATCACAGTACAACTGACAAAACTGTGTCAAGTTTTCACCCTTACTCAAGCTGAAGGCTTGAATAATTTGCTGCATTGTAGGGAGAAGATTTAAAGAAACATTACATTTCAAAAGGATGACATGAGTAGGATGCTTGGTAGATTATGCTGTACTTTTAGCATTCAGGCTCTAGTAGAGGGCAGTACATGATATGCAACATCTCTTTATAGTATACACTATATTTCCTTTCTCCTTGACTTCCACCCTGCTCAGCTACCAACTCCCCTGACCAGTGCATGAGGCAGAGCCATGACTCCTCTTACCCACCTTTTTCTCACCCAATTGCTCCCAGAAGAAACACCTCTGCTCTACAAAGACACCGCCCAGAAAAGACTTTGCTTGTCTCCTAGTACCCTGCCAGGCTGTGTTAGATGAAGGCAAAATTCTACAAGACCAATTCAGACACCTCTACTGATGCGGTGTAGTAGTTCACAAGCAGTCCCATGGATATCCATGGAACTATTCATAAAGGAAGGAACTACTCAGCATGAGCCAAGGGGATGGCATCAGGCCCAGTAGGAACTGCTCTACTTATTCAACATGAATCACTCAAATTTTAATCTGATAAATCATGTCTAAAAATTTTCCTATTCTGGCTTTGAATATATGCAACTTGCTTGTCCTGTGTTTACTATTGCTTTTCCCATTCAATTTACAAACAACTCTGTCTCCGTAAGTGTGCCATGAAGCCCTGTGCACTGCATATTGAACACCGCTGGCCCATCAATTTAGCATGACATAAATTCGCTCAGTGGAATGATGTTTTGCACTGGGCTATTGTCCACAAACCATTATTTGTCGAAAAACAAACAAAAGGAGAACATCACCGATACTTTTACACGATACTTTCCTGGTTCCTGAAAATGCGAGATAATGAATAAAAATGTTCATTACAGAATTATTCACTTTTCTCCATGATTCACGTCCCAGTAATTACCGTGACCAGCCTAATAAAAACTGCTACAAAACGAAGGTCAACTAGCAGTTAGAAGTGTTCATTTTCATTTCAATGTATTCATCTCTGGCTCCTAATGGCCTCATTTTCTCCTATGCTCTTTAATAAATACCACTGAATTACAGGTTAAATAGCTAAATTAAATTATTGCAATTACAGCGTGCAGAGCACTGAAACTGGTTTACCTTTCCCAGTTCAATTAGAGGGGACGTTTCAACAGCTTGAGAATCCTGATTGCTGTCAATATACTGAATCGCTTCAAATCTATACTGAAACACCAGATATTTGGTTACAGAACCCATTTTTTTTTATTATTTTCCTCTCTCCTGCTTCCACAAGAATGACTAGAGCACCTTCAGATGAAAGAAAATCAGAAAATCAAAGTGTGGGGGTTTTTTTTGCAAAGCAACCACAGTGTATAATTGATTTTTAACTGAAAAGAAGGAAGCCTTGAAGTGATGGGGGCTGGTGCAGAGTAAAAATAAAGAAAAGACAATCTTCCTCTTCTAAATAGGGAGGAAAGTACATTTTAATAAATATGAATGCTTAACCTGCCACCGGCCTGCAATTATTTTACATGTACAAATTAAAGAAGTTCTTCATTATTTAAATATATTCCAGCGTTTGTTGATGTTGCCCCCTCCACAGGCTTAATTATTTAACATCCCTTATAAGAATGAATATCTTAATAATAAGGACAGTTGGAAAAGAAATTAAAAAAAAAGATTTTGTTTCCAAAAGATCCCAGGGCCATGTGGTTATATTTGTTGTGGAAGAGCTCCCCCTTACTTTTTCATCCTTGTGTGTTAGCAGAAACACCAAAAAATGCATCAAGGATGGGGGATTCTTTTCTGCAACGATAACAACACACAAGACACATGCTCTTCAAATTCAATTAGACCCGCACAATTTCGACTTCTCGGCACTATAACATTGGAGGAGAGAGAGAGTCTGTTTGGTTTGCACCAAATCAAGCCACATATTCCACACTGCACTTTAATGGAGAAATGATACTGTCACTGTGGGAAAACTAAAGAGAGAGACTGCTCTGCTCAATCACTCACAGCTTTTTATCATTTTTTCTTATGATGCCTTAGGGCAGCAGAGAGGACGGGAGCTGCTTTGTGCCAAGACATTTTAAGGTATCCGTAAAGCCGAAGTGAGAATTAGTCACAAAGGAAGTCAGGAGTGTACACAAAATTATGTACTTTTATTATCTCGGCCCTAATAGGACACTGAGCTCCAGGAGTGAATTCCCACTGAAGTCAACAGGGTGCAAGTGAGAGCAGAATATGTCCTACCATATGCATCTGAGGAAGGAATTACCTCTCAAAGTTATTCAAGCAGAGGAAACGGGTCAGGATACTGTTGTGAGCCTTGATTCCGCCCTTTCACAAAGAGGATTTCAAATTATCGCCAGATCCTTGGAAATCTGACCTTGAAGCAGTGGAGCATGGACAAGATTCTCCCATTTCAATTTCTTGGACCCATTTACAGATCACAACATTGTCACTGATGGTCTATGCTGCAATATTTGTTTGCTGGATCCCTATTTAATTTTTTCCATACATTTTAAATTACAACGATTGATGAACTTGGTAACAGAGGGAGAGAGAGAGAGAGAGGAAAAGGAAGAGGAAGAGAAGAAGGAGAAGGAGGACTTAGGCGGTGTGTCTAGACTTCAGGGTTTTTCCAAAAAAAAGTGGCCTTTTTTTGAAAAAACTTCCCCTGCGTCTAGACTGCTGCTGCATTCTTTCGAAAGTAAATCGAAAGAACGCGGCAGTTTTTTCAACCGCAGAAAACCTTGTTTTACGAGGAAGAACGCCTTTTTTCGAAAGTGCTCTTTCAAAAAAAAGCACTATGTAATGCAAACTGTGCTTTTTCGAAAGAGAGCATCCAGACTGCCTGTGTGCTCTCTTTCAAAAAGCGGCTTGCTTTTTCGAAAGTACTGATTGTAGTCTAGACGTTCTTTTTTGAAAGAGGCTTTTTCGAAAGTATCTTTCAAAAAAGCCTCTTTCGAAAAAGGCGTGTAGTCTAGATGTAGCCAGGGATTGCAGTTTTTAAAATTTTAAATCAAGTTTGTGTTATCTAGGGAGAACCAGATCTTCCATTATATAATTTAAATTTTGTAGCAGGGCCTCAGATTATGAATTTACTATATAAACAAGAATGATGACAATTGATGATTGTACTTCTGTAACATCATGTACAGGATCCGAGGCTCTCAGAGCACTTTATAAACACTAATGAATTAAGTTTCATGCAAGCCCACTGAAGTCCCACCAAGAACAGAAGATGTGAGGAAGATATGAGGAACAGCTAACCATAGTCCCCTCTTTCTCTTCCTTCCAAACCCCAAAAGGTAGAAGGATAGGAAAAAATATTGCCAGGAATTCCTTGATGACAACACACCCTAAGTAAGAAGTCCTGGAGGCAAGAGGGAGTAGGGAGAGTGAGAAGGGATGAAGAGGTCTGAAGTTCTAAATTTATCAGACTTGAACCTCCAGGCAAACCCAAGGGGTCTGGTTCACCATCAACACCTCATGAACCTGAGAGCAGAGTTCGCTCCACTTACGCCATTGTGAATAGAACGCTGCAGGGTTTGAACAGTTCTAACCAAAAGTGCAGCAATGGAAATAAAATGAGAGTGTGTTTTGTGAATGCTGACAAATGAAGTTACATCTTTCCAACAGACAAGTGCATTCATTCTGCAAGGTATGTTTCCACTATTTCCCTCCGAGGTCTGAGAGGGCATCCTTAGCAGCTCAGGGATAAATGACCCATGTTCTGGACTTTCAGATCCTATTTGGAATCTGGCTAAAATATGCAAGACATGGGGAAGGTAAATGGCATAATTCTCTTGTTTTCAGCATGTTAAAAAAAGCTATTTCAGGGCAATTATATCACGCAAGCAATGCAATCTTCACACGTTTCTAGCTTTTATTATATTCTGTTATGCACAGAGATCCTGACTCTGTGTTCAGATAAACAGTTTTCTTTAAAGGAGAGCATGAAAGCTGCTTACTATTGCTGATCAGAACATTTTTGTTGCAGTTTCATTGTGTTGAAGCTGAAATGTTTTGCAGAGACATATTGGCTTGGACGTATTGATGAGAGCAGGAGAGAGCCACCATGACTCTGTGGCCTGGTGGTTTAGGCACTAACCTGGGATAGGGGAAACACAGCCATGCTTCAAAGTCCCTGCTTTGCTGTGTTCTTGGATGAAAAACTCAGCTCTGAATCAGGAAGTGCAGGGCCCTGACCCCACAAATCAAAAAGATCAGGTTATGATCCAAAAACTTGACATTTCAACCCAATTTCATTTTTTGCAAAAAAAATTCACATGGTTTGGTTTTGTTTCAAAGTAGAATGAAAACAAAATTCCACGTGCAAAAGTTGCTGCAAAACAGAAATACTGTTCCCCAGTCCCATCTCCTCCTTAGCCACCAGGACCAGAGCCCTGGGATGAAATCCTGACCAGCCTGAAATAAAGGGATTGGTTTCACTAGGGTCAGAATCATATCCCTCACATCTGTGTTTCTCCACAGCAGTCATTTCCGTCATGAACACCGGAACCAGTGAAGGGAACTGAATTTCTGGTTTATGTCTGAGGGGTTACATCAAAAGTAGCAGGGGAAGCCCAAAATCTTGAACTCAGGCATTGACAAGTAAATAGAACAGGGAAATGTTCTTCAAATGACTTTTTTTTAAAATATGTATTTGCATTGTTCAAGCCTTTACAGATATTGTGCTAGTGATTTGAGATCTTAAAGGTATTTTATCTAAACAAAAAAATCCAGATCATCTTCAATTATTCAATGGTCAATATTGAGGAGGCAAAACCTGAGGACTAGTGCTCGGTTGTCTGTCACTACTGTTGTCTGCAGGAGGAGTTACACATTCATTTCCATGGGACAGCGGACTCTCCACAAGACTAAAAAATCTTATCTGATCCCTGACTTGTAATTTGGCCCCAAAACTTTTAGTAGCAAAGCAATTGACTGGTTTAGGACAGATGAGCATGAGGAGCCACAGATTCAAATCCTGCTCAGTTTGAGATGGTTACCTGCTCTTTCACTTTGATTCTTGACTGGGGTTTAGATGATGTATTAAAACAGTTAGGTGGGATTGTGCTCTGTGTAGACAATGACACTCCCACGGAACCTTTCAGAATGGATTGGGCTTGCCCAGATGTCCTAAGCAAGAACTGCATCTCCTTTCACTATATTGGGTACAATGCTGTGAGAGATATTGCCTTCCACTCCAGTGGCATTTCAGTGGTGTGGCATATTTACATGTAGGATAACAGGTGACAAGCATGCACTCCAGGGGGTATTTTCCAGAACAATTTGAGGGGTCGGGAACATTGAGGGGGAGCAATGGGGGAAATTAACCATAATACCTAACTTATATAGTGCTTTTTATCAGTAGATTTAAATGTATATGCACCTTCCTTCCTCTGCACTGAATTAAAAAAAACCATGTTTTTCTAACCCTTGGAGGATGACTTTGGACTACATGAAGGTTTGCTTCCATTCTCCATTTTTGAACACAGTTGGAAATGGTTAAAATAAATCCCAATAGAATTGATGAAACCTTTTCTTAAGGCTAAAATGATTTTTCCCCCTAACCCTCCAAACCTTCAGGGGCTGGCCAGGACCAGAAATGGATATGTTGAGATACTGTGAGAAATGTATCACTAGCTCTAATGGTACCAGAAAATACAAGAGACCTCACCTACGATTTCAAATCAATTATGCAGAGTTGATACTTCAGTCAGTTTGGATAAACTTTGACTGTAAACTCCTTAAGGCAGTGGTTGTGTCTTCTTGTTTGAATAGCGCCCAGAATATGGGGTACTTACCCTGACTGTGGGCTACATGCAGTGTTCCCTCTAAGATTTTCCAACCATGAGCAGAGTGAGATTTGGTACCAATATTGAGGTTGTGTACGCTGGTTTGGATGTGTGCCACTGTGGCACCCAGTTTATTAACACACACACACACGTTCTTGGCTGCTGGAGCAGAACCCCCCTCCCCTGCCATGCAGCATGTCCCATTCCCAGACCCTGGAGCAGACCTCCCCTCACTCCTCCCCCGCCATGCAGCAGGTCCTGTTCCTGGCCCCAGAGCCATAACAGGCTCTGCCCCTCCTCCCCCCACTATGTGGCAGCACCGGCCACTGGAGCAGGCTTCCTCACCCCATCCCACCCCCCCGTCATGCGGCCTTGGCAGGTCCCAGTGGCTTCCTCACCATGCCGTCTCAGCCAGCACCTCCCGCCAGAGCAGCCACCTGCCACGCGAGTGCTGCTGTGTAGCTCTCCAGAGGAGGTGGGGGGGAAGGATTTTTTGTGTGCGGCCGTGCAGGTGCACACCTTAGCAGGAACTATGGCTACACGTATAGCCACAGTACAAATAAGGACTACAGGTTGAACCTCTGTGGTTTGGGACTCTCTGGTCCGGCAAAATCTGTGGTCCAGCAGGACCATGGATGTTGCTGGACTAGAGAGCCACAGCATAGAGGTTGCTGGTGGCTCAGAGCAGAGCTGACCGGTGGGATCAGCAGGGCACCAGAGTCCATGGGGCGCCAAAGCCAACAGCCAGCCAAGCTGGGAAGCCAAAGGGAGCACTGGATCCTGCAGGGTAGGGAGGCAGCACAGCTCATAGCTGGCAGGGCCAGGATGGGGGGCTGCAGAGCCCACAGCTGGCAGGGCCACGAGTGCCCGTGGGGTCGCCAGAGCTCCTAAGGCTGGTGGGGCTGGCAGGGCCGTGGAGCCCGCAGGTCTGCCGCAGCCAGGGGGCTGAGGTCAGTGATGCCAGGTGGCTGGGGAGAGAAGCCCAGCAGAGAGACTGGTGCCCTCACTCCCCCACTCCTCCCACCACCCCCCCCCCACACACACACCTTCTCTGGTCCAGAAAACTCCCTTGTCTGGGATGGGTCAGGTCCCGAGGGAGCCAGACCAGGGAAGTCTAACCTGTAATTGCGGTGTGTTTCTCCAAACTAAATTGTTTCTCTGAACCATTTGAATTTCCCATCACTATGATGTCTAGTTTCTCCCCACTGGAAGTCAAAAGGGAAGAGATATCAGTACTTTAATTGAAGTACATGATAAAAGGGAAGAAGAAAATCTGTATTTCCAACATTCTTAGAATCTTTTTTACTACAAACCAAATACAGGACAAAGAACTTGGAAACACACCAGAGCACATGACCCCATGCTTGGATTATTTGGTTATTTATTTCTGACCATGGACCATCCCTTTCCAGTGTATTTCCAAGGGACATCAGCATTACAGATACCCCGCTTCTGAGTAACGAGGGCTGTGTTTAAATTGCCACTCCTTATTTCTTCCAGGCAAAGACAGTGGGCAGTGTCGACAGATTACAAACCAACCCTGACTGAGTGCTGGTGAAAGTGTGTGTTATGCAGAAGGTGTGGGAAAGGCTGGAGAGCCTTAGGGTCAGCTGTTACTTTAGGGCAGTCAGATGCAATTATGCATTGGAAGAGCTAGCGTGGAAGTGAGCGATAGTCACTAAGGGAGAGGAAAGGCCCACAGAAATAAGTCCAGATATTAGCAACGATAAGTCAGTGGCTAGACTTCTAGGTTTATGCATTACACAAAGGTCCTGATTATGCAACCTTTACTCAAGATGAGTAACACTACAAATAGTTCCCTCGGTGTAACTTATTGCTTCCAAAAATGCTATCCACTATGGGTAATTATTGCTGAATTGGGCCAAAACTTTTATTCTTGGTTCTCTGCAGAAACACCACGCAAATCAAGAGTTCTGGATTACTGACCTCTTCACAATCACACTCTGGAATACACACTCAAGCAACCCATGGAGGCTGCTTCTCCAACCAAAGTAAGTTCACTAGTTCTCAGTGTCAGTGCAGCAAAACTAACTCTACTTAAACCTTTAATGGCCTTTTTTTACTGACTTCTCATTTAGTCAGTGAGAATAAAAGCTGAATGGATGCTATGATTTGACTATAAACACCACTAGAAACACATCTGTAGGACATAATGTTATTTATTTCCTTTTTTTAACCCGCTGAAGCAGAAATTGTATCTCACACACGCACTGGAACAGGAAAAGTTTCTGCTTCTGTATATTTTGCCATGTGTGTCTTTTACTGTGTAGAGAGAGGTGGTCTGGCCAAAGGCCTGCAAGCTGGGAATTCATCAGCTCTAAGCCCAGCTCTGCTATTTACTAAGTCTGTGTCCCTGAGCAAGTCGCTTACATCAGTGTGCAACTCTTTTTCCCCACCTGTAAAATGGTGATCAACCTACTTACCCATCTCACCAGGGTGTAGTGAGGGTTGATTATACAGAATCAGCAAAGGTGGCCTGCCTGTATATTTTCACAAAAGTTCTGAGGTTTTGAAGAGACATGATCCCATTTCTGAGCAGCCTAAAGACCACATTTGAAAGAAGAAAAAAAGGAAAGAAATGGAGCAAACACAAAGAACTATCTCCCCTCACCCTGCACTTAATTTCAAAAGAATTCACAGATCAACATAATGCTAATTACTTATGAATACTAAACCTGCCCAATGCCTGTGTATAATAAACTGGTCTGCGGTTTTCCAAACAAACCAAACTTGCACCATGCGTTACCAAAAATATTTACTAATGAAATGACTAAGAAGAATGGGTGAACTACGCTCCATGGCTGCCAGAGAGGCAACACATTACTGGCAAGTATTATTCTTGTTAGGGAGCCTGATAATGTTTTCTGCTCTTTATGCCTCATGTTTCTTCGGGAATACAACGCCAATCCGCTCTGGTAATTAGCATTTCTCAATCTCAGTTTACTAGAGGGGGTTGGGGGATGAATTGCTCCTTGAAGCAGCAATCTCCCTGAGGGAAAGGCATCAAGAGCAAAAAAAAAAAAAAAAAAGCCCAATAGCAACAGAGGGAGGGATATAGAACAAGTTTGTCCAACGGAGCCTAATGCACAGGCTGCCAAAGAAATGGCGTCAACTGACAGAAGCTGTAAAGAAAATTACAGCGGAGCCCTCTCCGTCTCACCGCTCAGGACGGCTGTCATTATGGACAGAGATGTAAGGGAGCATGGAGAAGAGGAATGGGGAAAGGCAGAGAATGAAATTAAAACACTGAACAGAATCTGCTTTAACTACTCTTCACCCCCCCAATAAAAGTGAAGTTTGCTGAACTACAAATGGATTAAGGGCCTGATCCCAAGCCCAGTGAAATAAATAGCACCTGTAATAGAATGCTGCATCCTGCAAATGATCTAGGGGGCTGAAATCAATGGAAGTCTTTCTGACCATTTCAGTGGGCTTTGGATCCTTCGTTATCCTGTTGTTAGCAACAATTTTTGCATCCAAATCTCAAAGCACTTTATGAATATTACTTAATTCTGTTCTGCTGCTCTCATTGCCTCAGCCTCTGAGCATCTGGGATGAAGCCTTGTGACACAGGTGCCTAGGAGACAGTCGTTATTACCTTGCACTCTCCCCACTGTAGATGTACAAACTGACAGACACAGAGGGGGAAATGATTTGACCAAGCTCATGCAAAGTATAGCAGAAATGAGAAGAGAGCCCAATTCCACTTCTAGTTTGTGTCTCAGCTGCAAAAATGTCTTTCCCATAATACCTCACTCCGACATATTGTTTACACACACTTCAACCAGAAAATGCTCAGGGCTCCTTCGGAGAAAAAGAGCAAAAAAAAATTATTATTATTATTATTATCATCATCATCATTAACAACTAGAGTGTCAGTTGCTGCAGAATTAGTTTTGGGTGACTGCCCCAATGAGGCTCATATGTCTTCCAGGCATCTATCCATGCTGTTAAATAGTATTAAGGTGTGGATAGGGAAAACCATCTACCTACTCAGCACTGTGTTTAAGTGGCCTGCCAATTCCAGCTAATCACCAAGTTATTTACTAGCAGTTTATTAGGCCGAAACTGCCACTAGCCGTTGGCAGCCTCAAATATTTACACCTTGCTTTCCTGGGGTCTCTTAAAGCACTGCTGTAATAAAAAAGCCATTTCTTCCAAGTTTGGAAGCTAGAATTAACAAAGAAAACCTAGTACACTGCCAAGCCAAATTCTGGTCTCAGTTACAAATGTGTAACCCCACTGATTTCCAACTAGCTTCATTTGCAACGGGATTGTGCTGTTATACCTGAGAGCAGAATCCAACCCACTGTTTTCATGAAGAGGGGACTAACAACTGTAATTCTCTTATGCTTGTGAAGATTATAAAACAATAGTCATAGTGAAATAAATGTCAATCCCAATCAGTCTCATCAATGGTCTTCAGTCTTGTTTCCATAACATGCAACAGAGCACAAGAACAAACTAACAAAATTCTCCATGTCTATCTTAAGTACTTAGATGACCTCCATCACCACAGTATTTGAGCACCTCAATATCTGCAATATATTCATTGACTCTGCCCTCCTGTGGGGAGAGGGAAGTGTTATTATCTCCATTTTAAGATGGGTAACTGAGGCACAAACTCTATACGACTTTCCCAAGGTTACACACAGGAAACGTGGAGGCACAGGAACCTGAGGGAACAGAAAATAAAATGCAGAAACTATGTGTCTTTCAACACTTTCCATTAGGCACCAATTAAAGTCAGGGCAAAATTCTCAAATCCATCCATGACAGTTCTTGGTGCTGTTATTCGGTTCTCACTAAATACATGGTTTGGTTCTTCCATTGGAGACCTCTGGAATGGAAAGTTTTCCTTACTCTCAGCTTTAATGGACAGTGGTTGGTTTGCCCAGCTTGCCTTTCCTATGGATTGGGTCCCAGAGTGTACTGCTTTTCTGTGCATCTGGTCCTATCGTCAGCCTCTTCGCAAGTCAGGGATACAGTCCCATCAGTGGAGCCGACAAACTCCCCCCAAGGTGAGGGGAGGTGCTGGCTCCACGCTCCCTGAAGGTGCAGGAACGAAGGCAGAATGGGTGGGGCCGGGGGTAGCCAGAGCATGATGTGGTTCCCTCAGCATTTAATGCTGCCCAGAGCACATAGTGCTGTGCTCCAGCAGCAATTTAAAGGACCTTGGGCTCTGGCTGTTGCTGTTACTTCGTCAGCGGCAGCAGCCACAGCTCTGGCCCCTTTGAATTGCTGGCCTCTGGAGCAACTGCCCACTTTGCTCCTCCCCGTTGGCAGGCCTGGGTCCCATACATATAAGAAGACCAGAATATAGGAGTCAGGAGCTCCCATGTGGATCTAAGAACAGAAATATGGCCCACTGGGCATATGCCCCTTCCCCACCATCCTGCTGCAAGGCAGATGTCCCAACCTTATCCCCCATGTCTGGTAGTGCAGAATGAGAGGGGATGATGTCCGCATGTCACACTTTAACTGTAAATGAACCACATGTAGGTCTGGCCACCACCGTATTATGTGCTTATGCGCAGTTCCTGATGCCTTACACCACTCACACTGCCACCAGCATTCACTGAGGATTATATATACTCTATTCATAGGAAAGCCTTGGAGAGCATTACAACATGAGATGGAACAAAAAGATCTGATTCATCCTACACCAGCACCCAGTCAACTGACCGCACTCAGGAACAGCATGCCAACCAGCAATGGGCCCTGCCCTGCCAACTCTAGATCAAAATTTGGAAAATGAATCAAAGAATGCCTCAAAGACTGTTTGTGTCTGGTGACTTGGTTTGGCCCAACTGACCAGTGAGCCAAACTCAAAAAGGTCATTTTCTTTCCTCATGCTCCTACGGTAGTGACCTGAGAGTATCTCACACGGAGTCCAAACCAGACAACCAAACACAATACTCCTCTTAAGAGAATTCTCCCAGTGCCGTGGACACTATGCCAGGGCTCTGGCAGTAAAATTCTAGTCCCATTAAAGACAGTGAGAGTTTTGCCATTGACTTCGATATGATCTGGGCATTTAGTGAGTGCTCCTCCCATACAATGTAGACATGACCAGTAAAGTTCACAGGCATGTAACTCTCTATGGAGTATTACTAGCTTAATTTAGAGAGTAGTAATCATGTGCACAACATTCACAGTGGAATGTAATTCTATGTCAAGAAAGGTGTCAAAACTGGTTGGAAGCTATACAAAATTTTCCTAGAATCTGTCTCTTTTCACAAGTTTGCATGCAGTCCAGTTTTACTACCAAATTCCAAAATCCCAAACACATTCATTTGCAGAAACCAACGTTGAGATGTGCATGACTTCCTTTGCCAAACATGCTTGTATGCTTGTCCAACCCACCAGTAAAATCCAAACAACATGAGCCCGATTTCCAATGAGTTATCACAGCTTGTGCTGGTGTAAGCATGAGGACAGGGAGTGCTGAGCACCTCTGAAAATTGGACTCCTCTGACTTTTGACAACTAACCAGCACAACTCAATTAATGAATACTGAAGATCAAATCCTTACAGAGAATTATCTGCAATCAATTCATAGAGGGGTTTTTTAATGACAATAAAGTTTGTCAAGTACTTCTGAATGGCAATCTGAGGATATTCATTTACAGCTCACACTAAAGTCCTTCGATAAATGGTTTGTTGTTAACTGTTCGCTCAGCTCTTAATGTGTATGTGTGTGTGACTATGAACTGTATTTGGCATCTAACATCTATCTATTGATAGATAGCTGTATCTCTGCAGCTTGCTCTATGAGCCTCTGCAGACAAGGAATGGGGAGCACACTTTCATCAAACTAGCATCTGTTTTCAATTCTCATTTATGGATGTGGAATCCTTTCAACTGGACATTAATCATTCTCAACAGCAGCAATTAGATACTTGAGACACATCAGAACACATCAAATTAGCCCTATTTATTTAAAAAAAAAGAATCCTGATAAGTAAATAAAAAAGGCAAGCCACACAAAAAGAAAATTAAGACACTGAATCCCAAGTCTGAAAATTTTCAGGTGCTATTTTCAAAGCCTAAACTGTAATCAAATAGCAGAGGGGTTCTATTGCAGAATGCCTGGTGGATTATTTTAGCAATAATGTGTAATTGAAAGGATTAACTTGAACATAATGTTTCCCTTCCAAAAATTCCAGGAATGCTGAAATGATTCTCATCTGCACTGGTATGACTCACGTTCTTAATACTGGAACTTAATTTTTCTTCTCAGGAATTCGAGGGTAGGGAAACATTGCTACAGAAATACTCATTCAACTGACAAAGGAAAATCTCTCTTTTAGTGTGGTCAAATCACATCACATCTTTAGAGAATCTGGCTTGGCTTGGATTCAGGGTCTGCTTTTATTAGAGTGGAAACACGAAGCGGGATAGATCCCTGTGATTAACTCAAATTTCTTCAAGTAGACCAGTCGATGCAACTTCCTACTGCTGAGTTTGTCTTGTCTGACATGGCAGGCTACTATCAGCAGGGAACATGGGAGACCCAACTCTACTCCCTTTTTAATAAACACTGAAAATTTCACAGATTTCAACAGGAACAGGGTGGTGCCCAAGTGAATCCAATGTCAGGCATGCAGTTGCTTGCCAGTCACGATGAGCTAATAAAAAATCACAAACGAAGCCTGCTGATTTTTTAACCAGGAAAAACACAATAAATATATCCAGTTCTTTTTTTGTAAAAAAAAAAAAAAGTGCCGGTACAAGGGTTTGCCAGATGGCAAAAAAAAAGGCACAGAATATATCTATAAGGAAAAGTTACAGAAAGAAGGAAATTCATGGACTTAGATAAACTATAGTTATGAGCTCCTATTACCTGTACTAACATGTACTTCAAAAAACCAAAATTGTGCATCCAAGCCATTCCACTATTGACAGTGGGAATACTTATGAGTCCTGCAAACATGATTTGGTCCTCTATGGGCAAAATGACCCATGATTCTGACCTCATGTTCCCATTTGGAAAGTCAGCCCCATGCCTGGTAGTGCTTGTATCTGGAAAGTTTTATCCAGAAGAGCACAATATTGGAGGAGAGCCCACGTGCCAAGCAAGTCTGAGAATGGAATGTTGCCCTCTGCTATAAAGGAATTTGCTGATGTTGGAGTCTTCTCTCTTGACAATACCTACACAGAGTTGGGCGTGGCAGGGAGAGGGAAATACACCCTTTTGAATTAAGCAGTTAATTCTCTCCTCTTCCTGAAATATCCACAAGTCCAGTCACCTCCCCTAACTATTCTTTCCTCCTGCTTTCACATGTCAGCACACACATGTCTGCAATAACAAAAAGTGGAGTAAGATTTGGGGTTAGCCCGTCTACTATTTATTGCTCCCTTGTTTGTTGCTTCATAAATAAAAATCATTGGTACCTGAACATTGGTCCAGCACTGATCTGGTATTTCTTAAGAGCCCCAAATTGAAAATAGCCTAAAGGTATGAAGAATCAAAGCAATACAATCCAAAAGGCCAGCATGGAAGCAGCCGTATCTAGGGATTACCATCGTAACATACAGAATTCACGCATGGTTTTATGTTTAAAATTTCCTGTCTTGGAGGAACTGTATCAGCTAGTCAGATGCAGATATAAATAGAATTGCCTGCTGGCATTAATCACAATAATTTGGCAATGTGATTACCAGTGAAATTATGAAAGGCACAGGTAACTTGCAAAGCAGAGCCCAAATCCATCCCAACCATTCATCAGCAGGAGGAAAATGTTTCCCCTCCACACTGCAACCTCATGGGAGAATGTGGTGCTGGAGTTTTTTCCTGGTTAAATGTGATTTTAAAAAATATTAATCCGTTTCTTCACTTAATTTCATCTGTACCATCGGCCAAGAGAAATACACTAATTTATAAGTTGAAGTGAGCCTTGAGATAATGTCACCCACCATTCATCCAAATTTGTCACTAGCATCCCATTAAAGCTGTAATTATTTTTTAATTAAAACTAAGGAAACTGGCATGCGCGTGCCTACTTTATACATCTGTTATGGGTTAAAATAGCTTTTAAAAAATGTTTTTTTAGACCACAGTCTTTTGTGGCCATGGCCTATGCCAAAGAAAACGCAAGCTTGCTTATTTTCTCCATAGGGCGCAACAGCGCCTGTGTGTGCCTGAACAGATTCGACTGGCCGTGAAAAGAATTCTAAATAAAACACAAACATGGAATTTGGCAACGCCACAGAAGCAAGCTTAAGACTAATTCCAGCATGCGGACGGCTCTCACACAGCAAGTCTGGCTCCACTATAAATGAAACCAGGCTCTGTAAAATATCCAGTAAAGTTTGAGTTCAGATTTAAAGGGACAGGGCTCCAATTCCAGGATTGCTGGGTTTGGGGGTTTTTTGGTTGTTGTTGTTTTTTTAAATCTTATTAAAGAAGCTCATGCTGGCTCAATAAATCTGAATGTTGTGAGCTGTGTTTTCTTTCAGCTGATACTTCCATTAAAAAATAAAATTAAAACAATTTCACTTTAAGATTGACTTTTGTAGAGGAGGTTCTGGGGGGGGAGGAGAAAATGTCTTAAAGCGAAAGAAATCAAAGAAAGTGACATGACTACATTTTTTTAAAATTAAAATAGGCCCCTAAAAATAGGACATTTCTGAATAAAAATTAGGTGTGGATTAAGTGTATGGGACATTCACCACAAGTCAAACAGGCCATTGACAGAAGAGCTTGTTCTAATCATATATCAAAGCAACCAAAATGTTGACTGCTTATGGGCTATTGGGGGGGGGGGGGTCTGTGTGTGTGTCTGTGTGTGTGCAATATGCTCCAGCATTCCCAAGAGAACTACAGAGGAGCTGGATGAGAAGTGCTACCCCCAGGGAAATACAACCACATGGGCAACAATCTCTAACAATCTCAGCAGACCAGATTGTTTAACCAGAGATAACAGAGGAATCTTTGAAGAAAGGAGCAGTGTGGAGAAAAAGAGCTACCAACTATATAAACAGCCACAGACAAAAGATTTATTTGTTTTTGCCAATTCTATTATAATAAAAAAATTATTCATTGATTATCATCTCAGAGGGATGTGCACTGATACTGGCAGACTTACTGGGAAAGGAGAGGGAGAAAATTATACAAAGCAGTTTTCAACCCGACATTAAAAGGCAATGGCTTTTTTCCCAGTACATCTTTATTTTCCCTCGAAGAGCTGGATGATGCTATGTAGTAGCATTATATAATCACAAAAAAAACCTACCCTCCGCTGCTCATTCCCAACCCAGATCATCTGCCTGCTCCTTGAAAAGCAGAGAACATATCAGCAGACTTGCTGGCCACTGAATGTTTCAAGGGATTGTGTTTTTAAGAATGCATTGACTTCATCATCATCATCATCATCATCAAAGATCATTAGGATAAAGAGGAGGAATAAAAGAACTCTATTGCCACTCATATCAATAACATCTTTTACCCTACCGGTTATGGCAAAAGCCCTGCAGAATGAAAAAGGATAAAACTGATAGTTTCCTCAGAAACTTAACACACTTCTATCGAAATTATTCTACAAGTCTCCTGAATTTAATAGAAAATTATAGCCATGCTATAGGGTTTTTTAAAAACCATATTACAGAATTTTATAGCAAGGATATTATTTTAATTCAATGGAAAAGTTTAAAAAATTCATAGAATGGGTTTATTTTCTATTAAATTCTATAGGACTTCTGCATAAGGGTAAAATTACTCATCTGAACGTTGTCCTCGCTATAGGCAAAACCACAAACATCCTGTTCCCAGCTTAATCAACGGTTCACATATTTTTATAAAGGATTTGGATTAATTAATCCGTAAACACTCAAACCTAATTTTTAGACACCCTTTAAATATTAAACAGGGCTAGGTCATAATACGAGCACTTATTTGCTCCCTGTTCAACTAGAGGGAGAAAAAACCCCAGCAAGACCTTTTAGAAAACATGAACTAAAATAACAGTAGTTCTTTTAAAACAGGATTATATGTAAGAAGGTTTACTGCTATTTTAAGATCCTATTCAGTTCTGTTAATTTTTATTTCTTACATAACTCACTGTCAATATTTTAAAATGACAGCTCCTTTTTAACAATACACTGGTTCTTATTTAAAGCTATCCACTTCCCTGGGCTCCACAGACCCAATTCGCAGCTCACATATGGGGGTGTAACATCACTGAAGTTA
Organism: Rafetus swinhoei; assembly: GCA_019425775.1. Lineage (NCBI taxonomy): Eukaryota > Metazoa > Chordata > Testudines > Trionychidae > Rafetus > Rafetus swinhoei. The sequence continues at coordinate 110,427,555 of CM033446.1, forward strand.
AGTACCACATGTTCTCCCCCTATTGTCAACAAGAATTTCACACACAGATTGATGGCACTGTATGATCATTGTTCTGCATGGCTCATGAAGGCTACTGCATGGCCCGGTATTAGGATAGGAAAGTGGGTATTCAAAAATTACCCAGAATCCTCCTGAAGATGAATTACTTACAGGCTTAATAAAATCCAGGAAATAAACAGAAGGCATGGGTATGCTTTTGTGAGCACCAAATCGTTTCTGGAGTATTTTATAAAAATAGGTTAAAGAAACAGCTCTATGCTAAAATGGATCATTTGTGCTCTGAAAGAATTATAACTGCTCAAAGCAAGCAATTCAAGACAGAGACAAAGAAAACAAAATAGGCTGTCAATAATATGGAAGTTAAAGAGTCAACCACCCACACAAAAGAAGTGGGACTGAAGGACAAAAAGACAAAGGGATCAACCCTGCTCCACTTACACTCCAGCAGGACTGTTTATGTGAGTAACCAAGTGGGATGTGATCCAGAATGAGGAAGTAATGTTTAAACAAGCCTAAAAAGCGCTGATGTATACACTGACTTCTCTCTACTCGCAGCTTCCTTATGTTCTTATTAGTAAAGAATCAGGACCACTGACTGGGGACAAAGAGGGCAACTGCTGTGCCAGCAGCGCTTTCGAGCTGCGTGGGGGAGACATTGTGCTCTCCGAGAGGCATTGAGGACTGACTGAGGGAGGCTAGCGCCAGCCCCGCCCTCTTCTGCCTGAGGTCCCACCCCTTCTGCCTGAGGCCCCGCCCTTCCGTGAGCACAGAGCTGCTCTCCCCCTCCACACCTTGCTCAGGGGCCCAGCGAATCTGTCAGCCCCAGTGCAAAGAATCATTTTAAAAGTGCAGTTTTATGGAAAGTTTCCAAATGCCCTTGTCTCCTCAGATATTCACTCAGCGCCTGCATTAACCTCATTCCAAAAGTCCCAGAACCTCTGACTCTTACAGCTGAATTCATAAAAAATGTAAGCCTTCTCTGTGTGGGATTTTTGCCTATTTCTTTCCCAGTACACATTTTACTGATTCATTAGACCTTCCTTCCCCAGCCCTTGCTATGGTGAACGGCCTTGTCTGTAGTACACAGGCAAGGACACTGGTTATAAACAAAACAAGAAAAACCGCAACATCCACAGGGCAGAAAGAAGAGGATTACATAAGGGCCATGCCACACTCCAGTGCACTAGACACACTTACATGTTACAAAAAAATGTATGGAAACCACAGAGCAAATAAAGAAGAATATAAAAATGTCTGCTTCAAATATGTACACAGTCATGTATCTATCAAAAGAAGAGTTGTAAGTATCTCAATAAGTTACGCACAGATCACAAGTGGGCCTGATGCAGCATGTATCTGCATAGTTCCTTTGACTTCAATGGAGTTACGCTGTGGTACTTCAGTAGAGAATCTGGCTCAGCTCCTCTAAAATACTAAAAGATTCACAAAGAAACGTATGCTTCCCAATGCTTTTCTCACTGGTTTGGGGACCAAACGGCACAGGCTTGATCAGATTTATCTAAATGATATTTCATAGATTAGACTCCTTGCCCTTGATTGTGAGAGCTCTCTCACACTCACACATGCCCTTGACTGTGAGAAAACACACGCACACGTGCGCGCACACACACACATACAAACCCCAAATCAAAATGCCAAGAAAAGCAAAGACAGAAACAAGGGACAGAAACAACTCAGTGCCACGCATGCCAGGTGAAGCAATGCAAGCAAATGGTTTGACATATGCTACATCCAAATGAATAGGATTTTATTGAGGGAAATAAAGAATAATTGCAAATGTCTACGTATTGTGTGTGTATTTCTGTGTCTAAAAATCTCCGTGTTAAAAAAAACAACAATCCTGTGCACTGCACAGCGAAAAGGCAAGCCCTCTGAGTGCAGACAAGCAATGTGAATCCTAACACACACTGATGCTTCATCTCCTAACAGATCATTGTTTCTCCCAAGCGTTCCCCTCTTCATGTTTTTAATATTATTATGAAGTGTTTACGAAAAAACTGGCTGCATTTAAGGAAAGAGTGGAGAGGTAGGTGGAAAATAGTGTGATCAAGCAGTTGATCTTTTAGCACAAATTATCAGCAGTAGTTACCCTGTTGCTCCTGCTGAAAATAAAGTGGACCCCCTCTTCTTTGTTGAGTAAGAATGTGTACAATATTTCATCTACGAAAATATGTCTGCGCCTGCTACCAGCAGTAGAAGTGTTTCCGATATGATTTCTGTGTGCACCTATGTATTCACCTAAACTCCACCTACATATCTATTGGCATTGGCAGCATCCTCTTTTTATTTTGGGTTTCCTGAAAAGTATGGCATGAGCCCCAATTTACAGAGAAGAAAGCAGAAGAGTAAATGGGTTTGTCTGTGAGTGGGTCCTTTGTCAGAGCAGCTAATCAAGGGTGCTGCTTCTTAATCCTTCTACTTACTCTCATTCAAACTGACGATATGAAATGATTCAAGAGGAGAAATTTGGGATTTATTTTTATTCCAACCGTTGCGGTGCCACAATAAAGAACTCTTTTTTTAAAAAAAAAGTGTCTGGAAGGAACTCAAATGTGTCTCATTTCGTTTCTTTTAATCTCACATCCTACTTTGCCTTTTTCAATAGGCTTCTCACTTACTACCCACAAGCTGTGATAAAGATTTAAGAAAGACTGGTCACTAAAACATATAAATCCACCAAACTTACTGCTTAGCCTAATGGTGTTTACCTGCTCTGAAAATATTTTTTCTAAGCAAGCCATCATTTAACATACACTGAGCCCCTCAATAATGGGAAATTCATCCATTCCCATAAGTAAATTAAAAAATATCTCCATCTATCTTGTTCCAATATTTTTAAATTTAATCATTGCCAGAGAACTGCTGGTTAATAATTAGCCTTTCCTCACTCTCTTTCTCTCTCTCTCTCACACACACACACACACACACACACACACACACACACACACACGTGCACAAACACATACAACACACACACACACACACACTTTTTAAACATGCAAAATCTAGCCCTCTACTTTAATATTTCTGATGTCGGTGACCGGTGTCAGCTCTCCCCATACAGTAACTGCTTTAAAGCGCTGCATATAGCACTGCATTAAAAATTAATTACACATGCTATTTTATTGATAGTGCATAATGTAATGAGCACCAGCTGTGCTAAACATCCAAACTCCTTTTTAAGACAGCTATAAAAAAAGAAAGAAACTGCACTTCCAAATGCCTCTCCTGTCAGAGGAGAAAAACAGCAACATCTTGTATGGATTTGAAACAGAATTCTTTGATTTAGCTCTACATTTGGAACGTTTGAAGAATTCAAACTCTCGGGCTTGGCATAGTGGTATGAAATCCAGTTAACTCTCTAAATGTTGGAGCCATTGTCTCTACTGAAGGCGATGTTTCCTTGAACCCCTTTGTCTTGAGACAACTACTGGATCCAGTTCCACCCGTTAATATTGCAATTAAGCGCCTTTCTTTTTCCTTGGTTGTCTGGAAATTGCAGGCATCTAGTTTAAAGCAACTTTAAATATCCCTTTTGCCCCTGCTGGTTCTTAACATTACATAATTAGGACTTACAAAGTTATACTAATAGGGTGTCTTTCTAGAAAAAAAAAAAGCCTAAGCCGCACTTATATTGCCAGCACTGCCACCCGGCAAAGCACCCTAATTTTAGCTGCCTCTGTGCTGTTTTATAAGCTCTTGTTTGTCTCTTGATAAACATAACATGTATTAAAAATAAGTTTATGATGAGATCTAGTTTGTAGCTGGATATGAGATAATATAAGATAGATAGATAGATAGAATTTTAGTGCACACTTTAAACACTGTGCATGAAGTAAATTCTTCAAAACACATTAAATATTTTATTAAAAGACATATATAAATATAAGTAATCGATGACTAATAGAGATGTCTCTCCTGAGCACAAATTTTAGTCAGTTCTATTCTAGCATGAACCATTTTTTTCCTGTGCATTTTTTTCACAGTATAATGAGAAGAAACATTTGCAAATGATTTTAATGTAGCTGTAGCTTTTGTCTGCATTCTCACACATACACACTTTGCTCCTCTTTCTCCTCTCCCAAAAAAAGGGAGTGGGGAGTGGATCTGAAATCTAATTTGGGTGGATTTTTTTCCAGTAAGAGAAGGAGGAGTAAAATATCAGCCGTCATCCTGGGACATGATGAGTGAGGAGGCTTTGCAGGATGAGTTTGCATTCTCCATTCTGATTATTGTTTTGTTTTCCACTGATCTTCCAGTGTTAATAAAACTCAGTCTGGTATGAAACAAAAGCTTGCTTCTTGCTCTAGTATGAGATGTGCAGAATGCATACCATATCATTAAGATAAGATTTTTTGAAATAATACTGCTTTCAAGACAGACTGCATTAATTGCATCAAGCTATTTACAGCAGGGTGGTCTGTCTTAGCACTTCTCATTGGCTGACTGAGGTTATAAATCAACACCAAACTAACAGTGTGATATAAGTAAAGGAAGAAAAAATATTCTACTATTAAAACCTATTATTTACTTTTAACTTTATTGTCACTTTAACCCATCAAACAAAGACTACAGTAAGCAAAAATTCAGCAGCAAACTAAATTGATGTTAGCTTTACAAGATTACTGGGAAATTATTAGAATGTCCTAATGACTAATATGGTCAATTTCTTGACATGGAAGCTCCCATGTCTTCCTCTGTGTTACACCCTGAACTTCACAGTGAACTTCACAGTCCTGCCCATTAATCACTGCTGTCAATGCCCACTTGCTGGTTTTTAAATATGCAACTGAAGTATTAAAATAGCTTTCTACTTCTTTATAGATGTGTCTGTGTGGGAAGGAAGTATCTTAGATTTAATTAATTAGATTTAATTAATATAAATAAAAATATATAAAATAAATATAAATAAAAAACCCATGTTCACAAAGCCAGTGGATTTAGATCAGGCCCATAAGAAGTATAATGGGTAAATTAAAGACCCATGTTGTTTCAATGAGCCTTGCAATGTACCAATTGCCATTCCATTTATAGCGCCTTTGAACTGTGCTGTTTTCAAGACAGGGACTTGGGCTGAGGTTTTCATAGCCCAGTTTTCTTTCATTTTAATGGGAATTGAGAATCCCAGTTTGTTAGGCCGCTTTGAAAATCTCATCCTCAGTGTACAATATTCTAAATCAGATCTTGAGAAAGAAGTTAGTATTTTTAGTGAAGATGTACTGTGAAAAATGGCTTCAGTGAAAGTCCTCCAGTGTGTCTGTACACACAAATAGACATATTTTACATATAATTATGTCACTCAATAATCATTTGCATGCCTTTGTTAAGTATTTTACAGTTAAGCTAAGTTGTCAGAATTATTTTAAACAAAAAAAAAGATTTAAAAAGCCCCCTGATCTGGCAAGATGCAGTGCAAAGTGAATGTTGTGCCCATTTATATTTTACATCCAAGCTACACAACCAGTGAATTTCATGACTCTGTTCCAACTTCTAATTAAATAGGCACTAAAAATGTTTAAAACAAGAGAGCCCAATTCAACAGAGAGAAACCTCTCAGGGACAAAAGACACTGCAACAGTGATATGTGTAGATATTAAAATATTATTTTAATATGCAGGCTCTAACTTGCTAATTCTACATCCTGTGTTGACTTATACACAAATTTAACAAAAGCCTAACAGAATATGCAACAAGCAACCAAAAAGTGGTCCGACACAGCAGAACTTCTATGGCATCCATTCGATGTGCTTATTACTGACTTTACTGAATATTATCAGCATCACAATTTCCAAAGAACACAAACAGTCCTAAATGACGCAGGATGAATTCCCATTTGCACAACTTAACAGTGTGCTGTATGCAAAACAAATTTTCAACAGCAACTTTGACATGTGGGTGCCCATACGCAGCCAACAGCTTAGATATGCCACCACAAATTGCACAGACTCTGAAGGACCTGATTTGTGAGTGACAGTCAGAGATACTAGCTGCCCACAGACCCACGAGTAATTGAAAACCCTCAGATTTAGAGAGGTTGAGGCTACACTGAAAAATGTAAAGACCCTACTAAGCATTTAAGCAAGAGCTGAAACATACAAAAAGGTGAGAAAAGGAGGGGGAAGAGAGAGAACGGAAATGTTAATGGCTTTCGTTCAAAGAATGAAACAATTCCTCAGAAACAGGAACAAGGCTGACAGAATAAAAAACTAATCAAGTCAGGGAGTCAGGCAGATCCCTAAAGCTAGAGTAAGTGACTCTCCAGTGTAAATGCTTACATGAAGAGGAAAGAAAACAACACTGAAATCATCACTGGTATTATCATACAGTCAACACAAAGAGGAACTTCTTTTTGTTTCACTTCCACAAAACATTTTGGGTAGAAGTAAGACCTTGCTCTATGTTCTCAGTGTTATACATGGAAGACAATTAAGGGTTAAGTAGAAATAAGCCTCCTTTCCAAGGGGGGGAAATGTTTCTTTCAAGCAGAACTTGACCAACTACTGTCATAAACACTTAGCATGTGCTTTGATATAACCTATTCTCTAAGTGCCATAGACTGTAGCAGTAATTATAGGAAGCCATGATAACAGGTCTATCTCCCCACAAAGCTGGCATCACTCTTTTAGCAAATAGATCGTTCCAAACACTAACAGCACACAACTATAAAATGAAAGTACGTAAAATAGAAAAGTCTTGTGTTCCAATGCGCTGTAATGAATTAGTCTTTCCTTCCTTTTCTAATTTTAGTTTTACTTTCTTGTCTCTCCATTAACTGTCTATGTTTGTTTTAGAAGCAATAGGGAATCAGTGTATCAGTTCACTGTTATAACTACTTACATATCAAAGACACCTGGGTCTAGTCTATACCAAAAAATAGAGAAGAACAGAAAATATGAGCTAAGCTCCAGTATGTTTTATTGGTTATGGGGGGAAGAAGAGAACCTACCTATCGTCCCACATTATGTTGATTGTTTATAAGGGGTTGATAATACTAGTTTTATGACAGTGTCAGTCCACTGAAGCCAATGAAGTGAAGCCAGATTGACAGAGTAGAGAATCAGCCCCACCAAGAATGCAACCTGCTTACAACTTGGATATAGTGCAACTTCACACATAGCTGGCAGACATTATTTAAATGCTTTGCACTGTGCAACATGGCATGCCGGTTACAGAGAGTTTGTGCTTAGATCAAAGTTGGTGTATGAAAACTGACTGGACTATTAGCCCAATCCAACTGATTGGTCCGCTGAAGTCAGCTGGAGTCTATCCATGGATTTTAAGTTTTGGATCAGGCACTAGGAGGTTCTGTTGTGTATTTTTAAACTTCCTCTTGAAAACTCTTTGTCCTTGAAGACCAGGTTTTCACTGATGCAGGTTTAAAATACTTGCAAAACTTTCAATCTCTTATCATCATATTAAATCTGAATTTCCTAACTTTCCCCCGCAGCCTCAGTATCCCCCAGGGAAAGACCACATACATTTAATGAAATACAAGCATTATCCAAAGAAACTAAATTATAGGAACCAAGTATGGATCTACAGTCAATGTTGTACTGTAATAGGGTTTGCACACGCTACAATGAAAAGCTGTATGCAAGGAAACTTATGTTGATCATCAGGGGCCATCTTGAAGGCTTTATCCACTTTTCACTCTGTTCAGTCCTTCCTGGCTGACCAAATTCTGCCGTTTTTATGCAGTATTTGTTCAGAAGTATTCTGAGTAAGTTTGTCTGGATACAGACTGCAGAATTTAGCCTATGTAAGGCAGGTATAAGCACTTTAGGAGTTTGCCTCAGCTGAATTTTCTTTCAGGCCCTTCCTGTTTCCACCTCTAATCCCCACAATTCACCACATGCCTGATCCCTCAGTTAACCAGCACTCAGCACACACACTGATTTCAAAGAGATCCCTGTGCCCGATAGGAAGGGTCAGGTATCAACTATGTGGTCAATCACATGTCAGGGTCCTCCCTGGCCACCTGGGTTCCACTAATCTACATATCACATTTCCTTCATGGAAGTGACAAGAGTCAGGGTTTAAAAAATGAAGGGGAAAAAAGTGAACAAGGAACATTTTCACAAAAGCCAGGGAGAAGCGTGCGTAGAGCACATACATCCTACATGCACATGGACTCTGAGGAAAGCCCTTAACCTTTTTCAATGATTAGAAAAAGAAGACCTCAGATGTTAAATGTTATCCAATTAAGCTTAGAATAAACAGCCCAGAGAGATGAAATCTTGATACCTGGGTATCCCATTATGTGAGATTCTCAGACATTTGCTCACAATGTGGCATAAACAGACCAGCCCTGGCTGGTGGTGATATCTGAAAATGGGTAGATTGCGGGGGGAAAGGAATGGACCCACTCTCCGTCCTCTGTGATGGGAGAGAATATTGACGATGTTTTCACTGCCTCCCACACACAACCCAGCGAAGGCGACTCTCCCACAGTAAAGATGACATCACTTGGTAGAACTACTGACCTTCAGATAGCAAAAAAAAAAAAATGTTTCTATTACCTGACAACTGACAATGACATCCAAATGTGCCTGAAGTCTCAGTCTGAGTCTCAGTCTGAGTCCCGCCAACTGAGACTGCACGTGCACCACAGCAGGGCAGGCTAAGGCAGGGCGGGAGAGAGGCCAGTGCGCGGAGAGGTGACGTGATCACTGATGTGTGAGGGTGGGAGGAGGCAGCTATGGGAGCCCCCGGCAGCTTTGCAGGCCTGGACGGCCCTGGAGAAAAAACAATAGAAAAAACTGTCAGTCGGATCTAAGTTTGAAGGGACAGAGGAGGCATCATCAGGGAAAACAGGAGGGCGGAGGGTGACTAGGCCTAACTGGCTACATACTTTTCTTTAATTAATTTATATGTCAGGCTGAGACCAGTGTGGCTTCTTGGAAAATCAGGGAGGAGAAGCCAGGCCAGGGGATGGATAGGCAAGAGGAGACCTGTAGAGCTTCAAAACCACAGATTGCTATAGGCAATTTTCTGGAAGCAAACTCTGACTGGAGAGGGGCCCAATGGAGGGGGACCTGAGTGAATGGGGATGAGGTGACCAGTGAGGGAAGCTAGCAAAGGTCTGTGATGGTGCAGATGAGAACCAGAAGCAGTACCAGACCCACCAGCACGTGCTTAGGAACCAAATTAAAAGGGGGATTCTTGGTTTATGGCATGTTAATGTATTTAACGGACACAAAACTGGGTAGGCTTTCTGCCGAGCTGCTGCTGAAACGGGCTCAAGCCACCAGCGCAGACAAAGTGCAGCGACTCATAGCTCAAATGGCTTCACAGAGGTGCCAGAAATCAAGCTCCCAGAATAAAGCATTCATGGGCCACTGTGTTTCCTTCCCATTTGAGCTCCAGCCAGTTACGCATTTTGCATGCCCCATTTATGCATTCTGTTTCCCTATCAAGCCTATCAAGTATGCAGCAACCTTTTTCCTAATAGCTGAAAAATGATATTGTAACCTCAAACTATATTATTTATTTTTAATGCATCTAGAAATGTCCTGCTATTTAAGCTGTATTTAGAACCCTCTGCTGCTTCTCTGGAAACCCTCTCTTCCCCTAACACAAGGCAGAAAGGAGCTGTATGACTTAAAACAGAAAATATAAATCTAAAAATATGCATATACACACACGCCTATGCACAAATATGCATGCTGACACACACACAATACTGTAAATCAACATAACTTCCCCATGGAACAACACAAATTTACACCAACAGAGGATCTGGCAATATATGCTTATTTAAAGCCATGACTTTTATGTAATTACTCAACAAGGAGCTGTAACTAATCAAGGGTAGCTTCTAAATAAAGGTATGTGGTGTGGTGGTAGCCGTTCAAAAGCTGGCATTTGCCAACAATTACCTCACAGTGGGATCTCAGAAACCACAGGTTTTCCCCTACATTTAGATCAGGAAATAAGTGTGTTAAATGTGGGGTATCTTTGGCAAGCGCTCTTGCTAGTTTATTTAAATGGTGACAACTCTGTACATGTGTGTGTATGCATAAACACCTACGCACCCGGGCATCAAGAACGATTCTGCCATAAGACCTATGACATTGCAAGCAGCATGTTATAATGCATCCTCTCCAATCAAGAGTCCCAGTTCGAAAACTATGGCTACATGTTGATCTGACAGTTACACATGTGAGGCAAACAGAGCTACTTCATCCTTGGCACCGCATCCAGAGTGCTAGTCTGTAAGGACTGCATTTGATTTTGTCGTTTATCTTAAATGGCTAAGAGACCACCACTGCAAAACATTTGTGTGAAGCTTTTGCCAAAACCACAAGTGAAGAGTCTAAATTCCCTGTGTAAATACTTGAGCTCCGAGCATCAAGGATAAAAATGTGTGCTCTTTTGCAAGGACTGCTTTTAAATAGAAGCCATCTTTGCAGCTCAAGGGACAGTTTTTTGGAACTGTTTGATCTCACTGAAAATGCTGCACAAACAGGTAAAGATAACCATTAACTGGCCTGTAGTTCTACTACATTCTGAGTATGACTATGTGACAGGCAAAAAGAAACAGATGTCAGACATACACATATTGGGGCCAGTTCATTGTAATTTTAAAGCACAGTAAAAAGGGAAGGGAATTATTTCATGATTACCTGTTCTGTTCATTCCTTCTGGGGCACCGAGCACTGGTCACTGTTGAAAGACAGGATACTGGGCTAGATGGACCTTTGATCTGACTAGTATAGCTGTTCTTATGGTCTTAAGCATTTTTACTGAGCAGTAAAGACCTAAGAATGGAGCAAGGCATCCTAAAACAGTTGAATAATTGCACTTTTATTTTGAAAAAAATAGTATAATGCCGAGCTACACTCGGTTGCCTTGCTTCAGCCACTTGATTACTGGGAAACTTGTCTGTTGTGAGAAGAGTTGTGAGCTTGTCATCTGAATCTATTGTTTATGTACTGGGCATTAATATTCAACATTATACTGCAACCAGTGTCAGACCACCAACTAGCGATGTGCAGCACCACAATCTTTGCAGCACAATGTTTCTATGAGACAGACTGGATCATACAGAAGGAACACAAGTCATGTGTATGCCAGTCATTTACACCTTTCAGCAGAATCAAAGATGAAATGGAGACTAGGTGGGTCAAACTTCTGCCTATGGACTTTATGGGCATACCTGTAGGTGAATTCAGCTTTAATATGGAGGTGAGGCCTGCAAGGAGCACAGATCCCAGCATGCAGTATGACCTGGTGACTGGACCAAAATAAAGCACAGTAGTCTTTCCTAAAATCTCAGCAGACCACAGCTCTCTCTTAAACATCAGGGTGGCTGCAAGCTGTTTCATTTAGCCATGGCCCTCAGAGTCATGAAAAGATTCAATACAATCCAAGTTCTAGTCCCAGAGGTCCTGCTCCAATAAGTGAAGGGAATCAAGGATCAAAAAGGCCACTGCTAAGAGGTGTGAAAAAGCAAAAATGGGGCAAAAGCAGGAAAAGAGGAGAGAAGCAAAAAACAATAAAGCATAACCCTGGCAGGTCTTACTACATGGATTGGTGTAGTGAGAGAGGAAAACTCCCAGGGCTGATAGACCACCACAAGCCAGAGCTTCCTCTGTCAGCAGTTACAGACAAGTGGTGCGTTCTTTCCCTCCCTTGCCCTCCCCAACCCCCCCATTTCTCCCTTCTTTTCTTATAACTTTCAGAAACATCTGAGGGTCAGACAAGGTGGCACCTTGGCAAACGCAAGCTGCCTGGAAAATAAACTGAGAGAGAGCCCTCATCAACCGGGTGCAAGGGAAGTGGCCAGAGAAAATTAGGGCATTTTTTTAAACAAACAAAACCTCCTTCTGGTTGCAGAAATGTTGCAGAGTTGGTGCCCGGTAGTGCCCCAATAAGTTCATTAAGGATGTGTCCAGGTTTTGTCCATCCAGACCTTTTCTATTGGGAACCAGGCAGCCCTAGCCCAAAGAATGTATTTAAAGATGGAAACAAAAGTTAGGTATCACCTCATCAGTTTAACTGCTTTAAGAATAGACTTATGCAAGCAAAGCAGAAATTTGTCCTTTTAAAACAGTGCTGTGAAATACTAATAGATCACTCTCAACTCAGCCACAAGTTATGGATCTAGATGAAGGAATTACCGGATTGAATTCTATGGCCAGTGTTATCCAGGAGATCAAACTAGATGATCAGAATGGTTCCTTCTGGCCTTAAAGATCTATGAACTTCCTCCTAATTCAAAAGATCAGTCACTCAGTATTTACCCATTCATTATGTTAGCAAATCTCCCTCTGAGGCTACGTCTAGACTGCAGGCTTCTTTCGGAAGAAGCTTTTCCGGAAGAGATCTTCCAGAAAAAATTCTTTCGAAAGAGAGTGTTCACACAGCAAAAGCACATCGAAAAAGTGATCTGCTTTTTTGAAAGATAGCATCCACATTGATTGGATGTTATCTCACATTTAAGTTGTGATTACTATGGATGGAGTGGCCACTAGGGCACCTGTGCTTTTTCCTGGAGGTCTCTTCTTTCAAAAAAAACCTCTCTTCCCCATCCACATACACCTTTTTTCCGAAAGAGCTCTTTCAGAAAAAGGCTTATAATAATAATATATGGAGAAATACCATCTCATAGAACTAGAAGGGACTTCGAGAGGTCATCAAGTCCAGTCCCCTGCCCTAGCAGCAAAACCAAGTACCATCCCTGACAGATGTGCCCCATCCCTAAATGGCCCCCTCAAGGATTGAGCTCACAGCCCTAGACTTAGCAGGCCAATGCTCAAACCCACTGAGCTATCCCTTCCCCAGATGCTTACTACTGTTGGAAAAACTCCTGTGTTCTTTCAACTTTCTGTCACAAGAACACAATTACAGTGTGGATGTAAATGTAGTTTTTCCATAAAAATGGAAATTTTTCTGGAAAAACGCTGCAGTGTAAATATACTCTGAGATAAATTCTCTATCCAATCACACTACTGCAATTCTGGAGTAGTCTTAATGAACAGCTTGCAGTTATTCTGGATTGACACCAGTCTAACTAAGGAGAATCATTTATCACCACAGGATTTTGCCAGAACTGGATTAAAGTGGAAACAGAGTAAAGACTTCCAAATTGGCCCAATTAGATGAAAGTGCTGGTATTCAGGTTCCTGAACTAAAATTTGACAGTTCCATAACTAGCCTGTCAAACTTTGTCCATGCTTCTTCACATCCACATTTTGTACATATAAAAACTCAACCAAGGATGAAGAAATCACATTTACATATGAAAATCATGTGCTTAGAAATCTAGACATCAGCCAACACATACAAGTGCAATCTGGGCTCTAGGAAGCATAGATTTAAAATAAAGATGGGCGCAATTTTAGAACCTACCTTGGAAAAACTGATTAGAGAGAGAGAGAGTCCCTGACTAGAAGTTTGAGGCATAATTCTCCTATGCAGTCAGTATGAGAGAATCACTCACCCACAGTACAGATTTCTATTGTATATTTTACACTCATTCTGCATGTGGAGCTCCCACTGATGTCAATGGGAGTTTTGTAGTTAGAATAGCATGAAGTACATATTAGAGAGATCAGTCTGGATAAAAGAGATCCAATGCATTTGAGAGTGGAGACATTTTTCCTTGCATTTTAAAAAGGCTCTACATTGCATATACATCACTGCTGAATTGACTCCCAGAGACATCTGTGAGTCATTTTTGCTCAGGGTCTAACTGATCCCATATTTGGGGTCAGGAAGGAATTTTCTCCTATATAAGATTGGCAGAGACCCTGCAGGGTTTTCGCCTTTGTCTGCAGCATGGGACAGGTTTAAACTAGTGTGAAATGGTAGATTCTCAATAACTTGAAGTCTTTTCATCATGATTTGAGGATTCAGTAACTCAGCCAGAGGTCTGGGGTCTAATGTAGGAGTGAATGGATGAAGTTCTGTGGCCTGTCATGTGCAGGAGGTCAGTCTAGATGATCATGATGGTCCCTTCTGACTCTGAGTCTATGAAATGAAGATAAATTAAATATAATCCCCCAAAATCAAAATTATCTTGGTGAAAAATGATAACCCCCTAGAAAGTCACCACCCAGACATAAATGTTATCTATTCAGTGTGCCTTTCATCAAGCCTAGGCACTACTGGACATACTGTATTGTATATGGGGAAAAAATGAACCTTTCAGATGCATCTGAAGAACAGTACGAAGCACAATAGAGAGCTACAAAGGTGGAGTTGTAACCTGCCCTTGGAACATAATGTATCAGAGTTTGTACTGCAGACACCAGATTAAGAGAGCTCTTGCTTTATGTATTATATTGTGACAAATGTGCATGTATATAGGTGTGTATTTTTGCATTCCTTTCAGTGTGTTGTGTTTGTGTGTATGCATGTGTTTGAGCCTCTCTTTCAAGTGTGAACATGCCTCTATACGTACCTACTTCCTTCTCTCTACCCAAATATGTGGACAGCTAGACAGACCAACAGATTCAATTAAATCATATAAGATAGCTCTTAAAATAAGGGCAGATATTAGTCCAAGGCAGGAAATTCAGAGTGCAGGTGGCAAACCTATTCTTGCACAGGCCATTGTGTTCAGGTTCACTCTTGCATCTCTTTCTGAGAAGTCTGGTAGTCCGTATTTACTGTGCAGCAGTCATGAGCCAGACACATCCAACAGTGCAATGAACATCTATTTGATAATCTCTCCAACTGATCTGAAAGCCTTTCTTAAAATGAGTTGCTTCATCTGTGTTGCATATTACCACGCGGCCCTTTTCCACCTAGTATTATTGTGATGGGCCCCCCATGCTTTATGAAAATTGGCTTATGAATATAAATATGCGTAACTCAGAGATGCTTTGGACAAAATACTTCATGTAACCTATCCATTTTAATGTTATAATCTACCAGATCTGTATATCTTATTTTGGTGCATGTATCATTCTTGTATGTAAAGTTAGAAATATGAAGTATGAGACTGTTTATAGTTTTAAATGTGCTAATGAGATCCATGAATGGTGGCCCCCCTTGGAAGCCTTAATGACTTGATCATTTTAATGACATGTAAACAGCCTTGTTTTTCCTATAAGTCCAAAGGTGATTGAACTAGTAATACATATGACCATACCACCTGGTACTGGGATTCCATTTTGACCCTTGTAGTTTTCCATGGAAGGGGGAATGTAAAACAAAAGGTTCCCACCCTTGGGGGAAGCCTATTTAAGCAATGGGAAGTTATCATCTCTTTGTCTTTGGATGGCTCAGAAAAACCATGGAAGGGTACAAAGGGCTGGAGACCAAGGTCAGAATAAAAGAGTCTCTGACCTGAAAAGTATGGTCATCATTAGGGTAAGAATCCATTGGCAATATGTTTTTTAATGAATTAGCACTAACTAGTTTTCATTTTAACTTAGTAACTTACTTTGATCTATCTGTTTTCACTTGCAACACTTAAGTCCTACTCTTTGTATTTAATAAAAACTCTTTGTTTACTATCAGGCCCAGTGCAAGTATAATTGTTTCCTGTGGGGGGAACAACCAGTGTGCATATCTCTCTTTCATTGATGAAGTGGATGAATATCCTCATGAGCTTTCTTTGTGTAAAACTTTTACTCAGAGAAAGACAGATTTATTTGGGGTTTTGATTCCTTTTGAGGGTTGGTTTCCTGGGTGCTGTGTCCTAGAATTGTGTCCTCCCAGAGCTGGAGTGGTTCATTAGCTGCATTGTTCTTCAGAGGTGTGGTAACCCCAACTCTGTGACTTGTCTGGGGGAGAGCAGAGAATCTGTCCCAGTAGGACAGAGTGGTGGGAAGCCCCAGAGAGGAAGAAAGCAGGTGTCTGTGGCATAATCAGCACACCGGAGAACAATCCTAAGAGTTTTTCTGTGACTGTACCCCATCACAATTATAATCTCCTAAACATGGATATTCTCTCTTTCTCTCTCACACACAGAGATGACACAGAGGGGGGCACACACAGGCATAGGAACACACACAGGCACATGGAAGCATGCACACACACAAACACACACATATAGTATGTACAGTACTGAGGTTTATAAAGATGTCCTAACCTTTTCAGTGGTATCACACATACCATGGCATGTACACACAGAGAGGCAAATACCCATCTCCCACACAGAGAGAGAAGAATTTGCAGATACCCACATAAAATATGCACATGCGCGTGCACACACAGAGTCATGTTCATACACAAATAAAAGTACAAGCCAAAGCACACACAACAATTTGTGATTAATCACACTCACACATGCCTCACTGTCTTTCTCCAACTAAACTTTATTTTATCTGAAAATATGAAATGCAATATTGTAATGGAGGGGTATTATATTTGGGCTTTTTTTTTTTTCAAACGAGGTTTCCCTTAGAATAGATACGTTTCTTTATCCCAAGGATTCCAACTGATAATGCATAAATGAGTCATAGAAGAACAGCGACATGATCATGAAGGAGAAAGAGTGTGAGTGAGGGACACTGGCACAGAAACTTGACAGTACCCTAACTCCCCCTCTTCTTCCCCCCATGCCAAGACATTAATTCTCACAAGTCGGAGAAAATTACTATGCATGAATGCAAAAAGCATGATCAGGAGTAATTAACATGGCTTCATATGCAAATTTTATTAATGCAGAAGTACAAAGTCATTATGCAAATGAAACTTACGTCAACTCTCTTGACAAATATTCATCTCTAAAGCTCAAGTTTCTCCCTTCTAATTTTTTTTTTTTTTTTTTTGGGGGGGTAAAACAAAAAAAAGTGACGAGGATTGTTTGACAAGTTTGCAAAGTTGTTTTTCAACCAGAGAAATCTATTCTTACATTGTTGATATTTTTGTTGTTGTTGTTGTTGGCAGGTACACGACAGCTCATAGAGAAGAGAAGGGGAGAGGTGGGGGGCAGGAGGAGGGAGAAAGCTACCAGCAGCAGGCAGCCAATCAAAACGCCAGCGGCTGTAATGAGCGCGATTGATGACTGTTTGGCTTTACTGCAGGGTAATGAACTAGAATCCAGTCTGAGGAGGAAAAAAATATGAATATTCATGAAGCTGTGCTCCTGCCTTTGATGATTAAAGAAATTTTTAATATTCAAATAAGCGCTTGCCAAGTGATTAACAAAGAACAAGCACGCAGGAATATGGAAATGGAGCTGTGGAAGATTTGGGAGTCACAGTCTGTGCAGCAAAAACAGCACAAAATTTCATAAACAAGATAGGCAGATAACCCATTTCAAATTCAAGCAAATAAAGAAAAAATACAATCTTGTTTCTTTTCATGGGCTCAATATTGAACCAGCCACTTTATTTTAAATTGTAAGCAGGGGGGGAACTATATGTATTAAGATGGAGGAAGGAGAAATATCCCCATAATTAAATGTTTGCTTATTAAGTGAGAGTCATTTTTAGTCAGCTCTACCCTGCAAAAGGTTGGGAGTTTCCTAGTGACAAAGTGATAGGAAAATATAGAATAACTCCCCTGTCTGTTCTGGGTCATTGCTTTTTAAGAATCTGTTCCTGCCTATTGCACAGAACCTACAAAATGCTGAAAGCCCTCAACTTGTTGTATATGACTCAGGCAGGAGTCAAGGATGCTTTTTCACTAATAAGACCAAGCCCTTTAACAGTATGTGAGGT
This sequence comes from Rafetus swinhoei, assembly GCA_019425775.1. Classification (NCBI taxonomy): domain Eukaryota; kingdom Metazoa; phylum Chordata; order Testudines; family Trionychidae; genus Rafetus; species Rafetus swinhoei. Next base: position 110,445,218 of record CM033446.1, read on the forward strand.
ACCAGGTAAAAGTACTAGGTAGAAGTACCAGGTAAGGAGTAGCGTGTCTATTTGGGAGCTGGTGGAAAGAAGAGTGCAAGATGGTCCCAGCCAACTGATCAGTTGATAGGAAATATGCATGCAACATTCTCCAAGTGAGAAGGGTCCTCCCCTCCTGACAGGGTTTCTAAACAATGCTGCAAAAATCCAGCAGTTTTACAAAATGTCTGGTAAGTTAGGCTCTTCTTACATGTTAATAGCTCCTCTTAAGATTCACACTGAAGCACATAATAAACAGTATTAGCTGCTAAAATCATTTTGCAGTTAAAAGATGTCTAATTAACAGCCAATAGCCTCTACTGTTTTGAAATTTCAAATACCAGGTAAATTGAGGGCCACCTTATCTGAGCACTAGATAGCTAAGCTTTAACTGTGCTCAAGGGACAAGGCATGTAGATCATCATTCCCTGGGTCTCTCTTAGGACAGTCAAAAACAGGACTCACCTTCCTTGTTAGATCCCAGGTTTGCACAGAGTCTGTTTGGCTTTTCTGCAGATTTTTACAATCTGAGGTTAATTATTCCCATATTTTAACTTTGAAAAGCCATATTCTAGGAATCATTAAAGAATTAGCTGGTGTCTTCAGAAACATTCCAATGCTACTTTAAAAAAACCCCAGCAAGGATGAAGGCATAAACTGCACAAAACTGTCACAGATGAAGCCTTTCTAAAAATGGAGCAAGTATCTGATGAGACTTTCTCCCACAGCTGATCCATTTTTAAAGAGGAAAAAAATTATTATTTAAATATGGTAAGGGGGGGAAAGCCTAAATATAAAAAAATTAAGGTTAAACATCATTATTCAGAAATGAAAAGTTATAGTTGATACTTTGTCTTCTGAACAATGCCATCATCTTCCTAACATGCCCTGTTGTGTCTAAGCATTTGTATGAGCCTGAAGTATTGTGTTACATAATATACATGCTGCAGTGGTTAAGCACAACAGGGTGGTTAAGAAGAGTGAATGTGAGGCTCAGTTTTACACTTCCTGACTTTTGTTAGTTTATGTCATAACCTTAACACAATGTAAACATTGTCTTTTGTCTGTACAATTCCTTGGTTTTGTTTTAATGGTAGCTTTAAAAAAACATGGAAGCAACTAAGTTCATATAGTCAGTGCCTTTGCAGCCCTGTCTTTGGAGCTTTTATGTTGTATCATAAGACCACATATTTATATGTAAGGTGAAGATTTACTGAAGCTATCTTTAAAAGGCATCCTATTTACTCACTTACAGAAAATGATCTTTCATGGATCAGCTGAGTATGCATTCAGTACAAGGAGTTAATGTGACATTAATAATAATAATAATTAATAATAATAAATAATAAATAAACAACTTTCATTTCACTAATGCCTTCCATACAAGGTTCTGGAAACAGTTTAAAAACATAAATAAACTAAGCTTAAAACACCCCATGTGAGGTTACTAAATAACAAAAATATCCATTTTGTGCATGTAAATACTCTATGTTTTTGAAGATCCATATACTTGTGTGTTCTATTTTGGGTGTTGATGGATAAAGAGAAGGAGGAAGATATTTTTACTTACCTGGCAAACCATCTGACTTTTCACAGATGACCCCTAACATCCCTGAAGATTGCTTATGGACTGCCTAAACCTGTCCTTTAGAAGACAGGCAAGTTAATTTTGATTTGTCCCACTATTTGGCAACAGGTGATATCACACTGCATATTTTGTATGCCACTCATCAGTATCCATATAAAAGACACTCTGGATCTCGTACAGGGGCTCCTGTTTCCCAGTCAAGAGACATGACTAGAGAACCAGGTCAAAGACTTTACTGTGCTTTGTCTAATGTCAAAGCTGGGTCAATGAACCAAACCCACTCATTTCTCTTTGTTATTTTAATCGCTCATGGTTAAAATGCAAAGAAGTTAAGAAATAAACCAATATTTGCTATTTTAAACATATCCGCCATTAAATATATGAAAATAATTACTCACCAAAACCCAAAGCAATTATGGTCCAAATTACACCATCCTCCCTCCGCCTCAAGACAAAAGTGTCTGCATTATGGGTAGCTGCCTACCTTTCCATAAAAGTGTATTAAATATCAGGAAGGGGCAAAAGGGAAGGAGAGGGAGAACAAGTAAAGGCAGAATCAGGCCTCAAGTATCTAGCATTAACAAACAGGACATCAAAACAATTTCTCATTTGAACTGGTCTGGTCTAGGAAAGCAAGCATTGGACTGGGAGTCAGGATAGTGGAGATCTACTCCCAGCTCTGCCACTAACCTCCTGTGACCTTGGGCAAGTCACTTCACCTCTCTCTGCTTCTGTTTCCCCTCCCATCCTTTGTCTGTCTTGTCTATTCACACTGTAAACTCTTCAGGGTCTCTTACTATGTGCACATACAGTGTCTAGCACAGTGGCACCCTGATCTCAGCTGGCGCCTGTAGGTGCTACTGAAATAAAGAAATAAACAAAAATAATCACTCCAGTTCTGGAAGGTTTGTTTTTATATATATATATATATATATATACAGGATTGACAAAAAAAACAATGCATGAATTTTCTCCTGGTTTCATTCCCCAGCTCTCATAATTAAGTCCTGAGGATTTTCAATGGTTATACAAATCCTTGTGGGGATTGAAATTTTTAGTCTTGAAAATTCAGCAAATATTCCTGATAGAATCATAATTAAAACATATAATAACCCCAATAGATGATCGGAGCAATTTAACATACCCTGGAATTAACAAAGGGAATTAGGAGGTGAAATCAGGACTGCATGTGGGCAAAGATACAAAAATACACACACACACACACACACACACACACACACACATCATATATGAGACTATAGCTGGTAGCTCATCTTGTTTTAAGATCTAAAAATGAAGGGACATGCATAGAGCAGAGGAGCAGCCTGGACTAATCAGTATTCAGTATCAGTATTGTGCTGAACGTGCGGCTTCTAAACTTGTCCATTTAGGACCAAAATTTGTTCTCGGCTACTCATATTTCAGTGCACACCAGCATCCTCATGCAGAACTTGTTTGAGAGCTGTGAACTGCCCCATTCATTTCAGCAAATGTTAACTCTGAAGACTAATGATAACCATTTAAATATCAACTATATTAACTGTTTCACTGTTACTTTAAGAAAGTGGAGGGAGGACAATCAGCTCATATCACTGTATGCAGGGCACATACACAAGATCTGTGCTAGTCTCTCTAATTGATATCTACCATGGCTGCAACTTAGCATATGGGCATAACTTGGTTTGTGGACAAAGTCTAGGAGAGTGCCACATATTTCTTTTTACAATTAGTCTCCTGCTGATAGCAATGTTAACTTACCTACATTCTAAAATACTGGATAGTAAGCTATACATTTTGTTGCTTCTCTAGTCATCAAAAACTGCTTCATGTACAATGTGAATAAGTTAATTACATCACTAGCAATTTCACTTTTGCTTTTCCTGACTTTTTACATGCAAATTTGTAACCACAATTGCCCACCCCCATGTAATACTATACACAATCACAATGACATTTCACAAAAGCAAACTGTAACATAATAATGAGTGGCAAGTAGTTAGGGGAAAAGATTTAAAAAATAAGGGTGGACTTTGATTGTGTATCTCTCTGGGAAGAAACCTCTTTAGTAAGGACTTAAATGGGCCAAAGTTTGATACCATGAATGTACAAATGAAGTCAGTAAAGTGGCACAATCTACAGAATTTTAAAAGTCCTGAAGATTTTAAAAGTCAATAGCAGGATCTTAAACTTAATTCTCAATTCAATGGTCAACCAATAAATCAGAATAAATAACAGAATGATACATGAATAGAAAGAAAATTAATCAAACAGCTTGGTTTTGATTAGCCATCTAAGGTGGACCAAAAAGGCATGAAAAGGCTATTATAGTCACTGTGAAAGGTGAAATAGTCAAGGAATGAATCAAATTTTATTTGCAAAAGGACCCAATCCTGGTGTTACATAATCATAGCACCATCAGGCTCTTGAGGAATGTTGACTAGATGAAGACTGATGATCAAATTCTATACAAGAAAGTAAAAGACAAGCACAATGAAGAAACAACCCCTTTTTCCTCACAACCAGTGCAGAAGGACACCAGCAAACTCAGCCTCAAGAAAACAAGAACCACTTTACTTTTATTCTCTTTGGGCCTGATTCTACCTCATTTACTTATAATGAGTAGTGCCTTTAATCCACAAGTAGCCCCACTGACAGTAAGGCCAAATCAGGCCCTTTCTTAGTATGTGTGTGTGAAACTGAAGCCAAACTGATTTCTCAAAAAGGATGTTTTAAAAAAAATCAAGTTGAGAATAAGACGGAAGTACAGCAACCATCAGAGGGCAAGCAAAAGACCACCATTTTAGCCATATTCAGCACTAGGAAGTTATAGTCAATTCATCTAGATTGTCCTATCAAAATAAAAGCTTGTGGATGCTTTTGTTTTGTTTTTGATTAAAGTTTCTGTACACTCAAACTGGTGCTCATTGCTTTATATCACATTGCAACAATATCTCTCTATGACCTCTTAGCTTTCAAGCCAAATTTCTGAAATGTCATTGACTAAAAAAAATTGAACTGTAATTAGTTTCAACGATAGTGTTTTTAACCCTGATTTTCTGCATGTAGATGGCATTTCAATATATGTATTGTAAACCTTTCCCTAAAGGATGAATGGATGAGTGGAATCACGATCGCAAAATCACAAAGAGTCTTCCGATGTATCATTCTAAACAACTTCTTGATTTTTTTGTAACAAAACTCAATCCATTTTCCGGTCTTTTAATAGGCGATAAGGCAAAATGTGTATGCATATCAGAACTGGTAAAACGAAGTAACACCTTAGCTCACTAATTTGATAAAGATTGTTATAACCCGTTAACACTAGTATCATTATTCTTTATGATTTAATATTCTAGTGACTGGCTGTAAGAGAGGTTTCTGTTCTGCTGAGGTTTATACTGCTGTTTAATGTAATTAAACAAACTGGCAGCAAAAGCCTCTATGGAAATATCATTTTGATCACAGCATATTCCCACCAGAAATTTGAAGGAATCATAATATACAAACTTTGATTCTGTTTTATTTTTCCTCCCGTTTTGAAACTGATCAGGTGTTTCTGGACTTAGTAAAGCAAAGGAAGAAATTAATTTGGCTTCTCAGGACATGTGGTTGTTTACAGTAATAATCTACTGTGAATAATGAGCTCAGTTAAGGTGTAAGAACAAAGCCAGAGTTAATAGGCACTGTGCAGGGAACAGAGTTGGGACTGGGGATAAGGAATTCACCATCTCTCAGCAATGGAGTTGTGTTCCCAGCCATTGAATCCAATTTGCTCTCAGTATTACCCCTATTCTCGACCAGCCTGTTCAGAATTATTATGCAGCATGCACCAAAAGCATTAGCCACTCCTCTTGTGCTCTCTGCCCAAAAAGCTTGTTAGGTATAGAGGGCCTCATAGGAACCTCCATATTGGAGTGAATGTTACTGGAATCTCCATATTGGAGTGAATGTTACAGTGATGGATTTTTAGATACACCACAGAAATGCCTATTTTCATCGAGAGCCTGATCCCATTCCAATTAAAACCAAAGGTAAAACTTCCACCAGCTCCCGTGGGGAGGAAGGGGCAGACCCGGCCTGCATGACCAAAGAATTGCATTTGAAGCTTTGGTGGGAAGGAAAGGAATATTCTTCTAGTTTTTCAATCCAAGTGAGGGTAAGTCTACACTTAAAATGCTGCACCTGCACCACTGTACTGCTTCAGTGAAGATCCTATTACACTAATGGGGAGCTTCTTCCAACAGTGTAGTTAATCCCCGTCTGTGAGAGGCAGTAGCTAAGTTAACAGTATCAAGATACAGTGACATCTATACCAGGGGTCAGGTCAGTATAACTGTATCACTGAGGGAGCCAGGGGAGATTTTTCACACCCTTGAAAAACATAATTATACCAAGGTACATTTGTAGTGTAGGCCTAGCCCAAGTAAGCTCATGTGAAGCACCCTTTGGTTTCAACAGTGGCTTTGATGGTATAAAAGGAATGCAGAATCATGCCCTGCAGTTAAAATTATCTCTACTCCAAATAGGTCGGAGCTTTGCCTAAAATGATTGTTCAGCTTTGGACCCACTGTCTGGAGACATTGGCATGTTTGAGGGTCTCTACAGAATGTCGTTTCTCCAGCTACAACGAAGTAGCATGAATGATGAATATGGCTCTGTGTGTCTTTTCAAAAAAAGCCATTTACCTTCCACTTCTGGGGTGTGAGCCCTGGGTCCATTCTACAGTCCTTACTCAGGTGAAACCCCTGTCAAAATCACTGGAAGTGTTGCCTAAATAAAGACAGACTGCAGGAGCCCTTGGCCTGACATTTGGGATCCAGAAGGAAAGGAATGGCAGTTACCACTCATAACACTAACAGGCACAGAGAAAAACAGCCCGCTTCCTCCGCAACAGGGGAGCATATGAGGAGAGGACGGAGTCAAAACTCAGTTAAAATAAAGGATTAGTCACCTTACCCTCACATCTCAGAGGCTATCTAGGGGGTAGAAATGATCAAAGGAAGGAAAAAATGTCTGGTTTTTATTACTGTTATTGCCAATCCTTTCACCTTCACACACATAAAATAGTTTACTTTAAAAAAATTTGAAGGAATCGCAACATGCAAATTTAGATTCTGTTTTATTTTCCCTCCTGTTCTAAAACTGATCAACCATTCCTGGGCTAAGTAAAGCAAAGAAAGAAATTAATTTTGTTTACCAATTTTCTAATGTTCTAATTTCCTTAAACTGATCTCACAAACTGCTAGTATCTAGTTACATCTCCTCATGTTGCAGGTTTTAATACCCATATTCTACATTCTCATTTATTTAGGGAGGGGGAGGCAGCTCAGTGTCACTGGGAAAAAAAAAGTCACTGGGTTTTTCAATCCAGCAGCTTACTTGGCAGAGCGAACTGCTGGCTGGCATAATCTACTCCTTTGACAAAACTACTATTTCTGGGCACTCACTCAAAAACAGGTAGGAAGCAAATGCTGAGAAATAAGGAAATAAAAGCAGCCAATAGATTTTTCACTACCAAGAACGCCAAGAGTATACATGATTTATTTAGCTGTGTTTAACATATCTCTGCTGCACTAGACTGCAGAAATCTGCTTGCATTTAAAGAAGGGGGGGAGTTGTGGAGGGATAAAAAGGGAATCCATTACAGAGCTTCACTAGTACTTTCTGAATTGTTCAGTCACAGTTTTATTGAGTACAAGTATTTTCTAACCCAAAATATATTCATGTGTCAGAAGAAAGCAGCACTAATCTGCTGTTAATTAACAAGCTGCCGCTAACAAAAGATGAAGGACCCAATTCATACAAACAATATTTACGTGGGCGTCGCACAATTTTGCCACGATCTTTTCTTTTCCTCCCCCCCACCCAACCCTCACTTTCTCCCTTAGCACATGAATTGTGAGTATCCACAGTGCAGGAATCCTGACTCGAGTGCTGTATCAGTGTATGTGACAGAGGTGAGAATCCAGTCCTGCCCCTGCTGAACTTAATGGCTAAATTCCCAGTGTTTTCAAGGGAAGCAGAATCTAGCCCACAGCTACAAGAGGAAAAAATGATTGCATACGGGCAAAGTATTCCTTTTTCCTTCGATTGCAAAAGGTGCCGAGTGAAATTTACTTACATCCTTATTCAATTAAGTAGCAGCAACCATCTCTTGGCTTTGGGCCCACAGAAGCAACAATGCTGTGCCACTGAGAAGTGACACATCAAGCACCCTCCAGCATTCATCCTACACATTTAACCAGCAGAGGGACTGCAAGGGGGGGAGGAGAGAAAAGGTCTTAAACTTCAGTTTGTGTTTTTTTCACGTGAGTGCGAGTGTGTGTGTTCGCGTGTGCGCGTTTGTCTGGAGGATATGGTCTTGCTGCTCAAAAATAGCAAAACATGCAGAGAAGCCTAGCAGTGTGAGCACCAAACTGAAGGCCAGGAACTCCTAAGGTCTAATCCTGTCTTCGACACCATCTGCCTTCTGTGGCTTTGAACATTTTGCTACTGAGTACTTGCAGCTCCCACTGAATTTCACTCTGGAGGGGGGCACCTCTGAAAGTCAAGCAATTAACAACTTGCTGTCTCATTTGTAAAATGGGGATGCCAATACTTTCCCCACATGGGCATCCATGATTATTTGTCAATGTTTGTAAAGAGATGGACGGAAAGAAGCACCGTAAAGTCATGCTTGCAAAAACGTCTCACCCTTGCTCTACCAGGGACAGCTCTAGTGCAGAGAAAGGACCAGTGTCCTCCCACGTTGTAAAGCATAGGGCCACATAATCCTGCCCTGAGAGTAAACTGGGTGTTGTATGAAGCTCTCTACACTAGAGCTTCCAACACTGGTACTAGTGGAACTGCCTGGGTTGTAGCCACAGTGGAGAAAGCTGGCCAATATATCTTAATGGCCGCAAGTGCTAAGCAGAGATATTCATGAATGATTTTCAAAGTGCAAAGGTTCCTACATAATTGCATATTGTGGAAGGAGTTTCTGCTATGAAGGTGGTCTGCATATTAGTTACCATTTCATCAGTAAGGGCTACTTTTTTTTTTATTGGAAATACGGTTGCCAGATGGTTTCAACAAAAATACCGGACACACTTGACATTACATCACAATCTACATTACATCTTATTTAGAAAATAACGGACATTGATATTTTCTCATTTATATTTTCTCAATTTGTTTCCCGAACAGAAAGCTCAAATACTGGACTCTCCGGTTCAAAACCGGACACCTGGCAACCCTAACTGGAGAGAATCTCTTCTGGGAAATGTGCACCTCTTCCCTGCAGGCTTTACTTCTGCCCTTAACCCTAAGCCCTAGAACACTCTTTTCTCTTTGTTAAATTCACCATGGATCAGTCTGCTCATTTGCTGGGTAACCTCGTCACCCCTCTCCAGCAGGCTCTTCCCGCTTCCTGGGCTGCACAGGCAGCCTCTAGCCTGTGTCAGGCTAAAGCCCCTGACTCCTCCTCCAGGCAGACTTTTTGCTGGTAAGGCCCTCAACTATGTTTGCACAGGCAGAAGCATGTGAGAGGGAACAGCACTGAATATACATTAGTACATCTTATTGCACAAATCTACCACCACCACCACCCTTTGCTTATACAGCATCTCTGGAGGGCAAACCATCTTTGCCACTTCATCAGATCAGTTCCAGGGAATCTAGAGCAGCATTTATAATGGAGCAGGGTTCTGGGTCCTCTCCTCATTCCCTCTGTGAAATGACATTTTTTTAAACACCAATACAGTTATCATTGTAATGTCTCAGTTACCATTTTAAAGAAGTTTTTCTGAAGAGCTAACTAGCAGAGATAGATAGATAGATAGATAGATAGATAGATAGATAGATAGATAGATTGCATTTCTGCCCTAAATAATACAACATTTTAGATGAGCAGTGGAGACAATGGAAATCAATTCCCAAGTATCCCAAGAGAAACACTGAATAAGCCAGAGGAGAGACAGAATGCAAGATGGTACAGTACCCCACGTAGCTAATGCTACAGTTCTCAATCCCTTTGAACAATCACAACCTTTGATGGCAGCTGTACAGGCTGCAACTATATAAGCGCTCAGATAACAAACACTAACCCTTCAAACATAAACAAGTGTCCTTGTCCATGACCTCTTATGACTATTTCTATGCATTTTTCCCCCAATGAATATTTTTAGTGCATTTTAGGGGTCTGGTCTATAGCGCTGGAGACAGACGTCCACAGGGAAGATCCAGCAAGGACAGCATCAGGGCAGGCTTCCTCTGCCAATGTACCCTGACTCAGAGGAAACACTGATGGATAATTTTTGGTGGTAAACAAATTCCAATAAATAAACTAGATCCTGGACGGTATCAGTGAAATCACATAATGCCTCTATTTCAAGCAAAAAACCCCCATACAATTAGGCATCCTTGATCATCTTCAAAATCTAAAATAAAGCACATCTCCATAAATGATGAACAATGAAAAAATGGGATAGGGTTTCTGCGGTGGAGTCTGGAGGGAGAGAGGTTGGGGAAGGGGAGGTTGGTTAAGTGATTTATCTTTTTCTGCAAAGAAATCCTGTACCATAAGCATTAATCAAACACTATATTCTTCCTTTTAGTCTCGAACAATTATGAGTACAGTTTTGTGATCTTTAGCCATATTTACTGATATTCAAAGGCAGATACTATCTTGTTAGATTGTTATAAATGGGACCTCAGGGAATTAGCACACAGGCTGAGACAGATGTGAAAGCTTTCTTAGAGTTTGTGTGTGTTTGAGTTTTCAGTGCTGAAATTATAAATGTTTTATAAAGTAAAAAAAATCCATCTTCAGATTTCTCTGCCAGAACATTAAAAAGAACAGTCCTTAGACTTAAAAAAAACATTCAGTTTTGGTGAACTTGAGATTTTTAAGGTTAACTATTCGTTAATAAATTTCCAAGTGTGGTTTACATGTGCTTGCCATTTGTAAACTTAAAAGTTTTAAGAGACAGACATACACAGAAAAGGTCTCTGGTTATAAACCATAAAAATGAAAAAAAAAGCCCACAAATTCTACCTTGTTCTCTCATAGTTAAGTGCACTGTGTCTGGTCCAGGCCTGTTTCACAATATCATAAAATGGAGACATGCTTCCGACACTAGATTTAAGTAGCTGTCACATTAAAGGTAAGCTTTTAATCTGCGATAGGCAAACAACGTACCTTTTTTCCTAAGGAATAGTTTTGGAGAAATGTTTAAACAAGAATTGAAGAGTTTCACTGTAAAGACATACACGGGGGGATTCAGAAAACTATTGTTTGATTGGGTTTTTTGTTGATTTTATTGGTGGTGGTTGGAGGGTGGGATGGTGGGGTTTTGGGGGTTTTCTTTTTTTGTTTTGTTTTGGTTCTTTAAGGACTTTTGAGTTCCTTAAATAACTATTTTAAAATATTCCCCCCCCCCCCCTTTGTGACTGGAAGTAATAAAGACATATGACAAAATGACCACCAGCCATTAATTCTGTCTTTTATTTTCTGGGGACGCTTTTAAGGACTTAATCGTGTCACAATTAGCAACACATTAATCCAAGGATATTTGTAACAGCAGCAGAAGTTTTTCCCCAAGGCACTTAAACATAGCAGTCCCACTACACCTTCCTTATCTTTCCCCTATTCATTTCCCATATGCAGTCCACTTGGACTGAAAACACAAACTCAGGCCAGAAATCCTGCAAGCGCTTAATGGATGTGCTTAGCTTTATGCATGAGTAATCGCACTGAATTCAGTGATGCTGCTCACATTCAGAAAGCTAAGTGCACACTAAGGATGAAACTCAGGCCCCACTGGAGCTGATGGCAACGCTTTCATTGACTTCACAAGGGCCTGGTTTTCGTTGTAGAATGGAAGCCATAACCATAAGCGACCTTTCTGAAGTTGTCCTTCCGTTGCTGGTGTTTTGACCTATGCCCCTGTCCCACCTTGAGGCCCGTCTTTAAAACCCCACCATGCAGGAAACCGCTCGCTGTGACAGGAAGCATCCTTTGCAGGTAAAGCTGAAAGAAACCATTTCACACACACACACACACATACACACACACCCTACCCCCACCTCCTGTGTGTGTTTGAGTAAACTAATTAAAACATGGGAACTTTGTGTTCAAATGCTGACAAAAAAGCAATTGTTAAAGGGAGCTGATGGGAAAGGGGAAGCCCCAGAAACTTAAAACTAGCTGTGGTAAAATAAGAGGAGGCAAAGAATTTAGTTTTTTTAATGAAAAGACATTGTTGCACAACTCAGCCCTCAAGTGGTTAAAACTACGAAGCAGAGAAGGGGGAATCGCTGCTGAAAAAGGGTGGGGGGAGGGAAGCAGCAGCAGCCGCCGCCTTGCTGCCTAGGAAGCCATGCAGCAGGGTTGTGAGGAGGAGGCAAAAGTGAGCAAACCAGCTGAACTGCTTGCAGAATTAATCAGTAACAAAGAGGCTGGAGCTGTTGGCGGGCGGGCTTCAGCCCTTGAAGCTGGACTCTGCTCTATAAATTTCAATTTGGAATGGCTCTTTCCTTGTTGAAAGACAAGCTGGCACCAGGCCAAGTCTAGTTACCACCGTGGGGGTGGGTGGGGAGAAAGAAAAAGAAAACCATCTTACTCAGGAAACTTCGCTTCAGTTTCAGTCTCTTTGTATGAGCTAGTAACAGGGCATTCGAGCAAATGGGAGGGGGGGCTGCGAGGGAAAAAAATAGCAGAGTCTTTTTAATACATAAAACAAAACAAGTAAATGGTCATTTCTAATCTGGATTTCTCTGGGCAGAATAATAACAGCGATAACAGAATGCTTCAGGACTCTACTAGCCAATAATTCACATAACAACTTTTACAGTTATATTAGCTGGCTATGGGTTTGACTCTGAAAATAAAAAATGTCTTAAAAGAAGACAGGCAGAATAAACCCTGTTTGTTATCTTACTGTATCCGCTCCTCCCTCATCACCTCACCCTTTTTAAATGACCAGTAAAAAACATCAGCGTGCTGTAAAAATCCAAATGAGTCATTTATTAAGTAACATTTATTCTTTTTTTAAAATGTTCCAAAGGGAAGTACAGAGAGAGAGAGAGCGCAAGCTGAAACTCTCCATGCGCCAGCCGCCCCTGTGCATTGCAAAAGCCGTTTTCTTCACGAATACCTTTCCACTGGGGTGTTTATAGAATGAGAACAGACAAGGAGTGGGCTGGGGGAAGAGTGTGGAGAAGGAAAGGGAGGGGGGAGCTGTCAAAGTGGAAAAAAAGAAGGCGAACATCTATTCAGAGGCCAGACGCACTGACCAAGGTCAGCTGCAGAGACACAGTCCGCTTGCAGCAGCTGTGCAATTATGCCCAAATTATGCATGGCACTGCGCTTCCAAGAACCTGCATGGCGAGGTTGGACAGGAGGATCTAGGACAGCAGGAATGAGGTGTCTAATGATTTTAATTGCTCTGCAAGTTTCTAAAGGCTAGATTAGATGCTCTCTAGCTAGAAAAGGGTCTGATGCTCCACACTGTTTGCAAGAATAAATGCAGATAAAAGACCCTAATGAGAGACTGGAGAGAGAGAGCAGTATGGTAAGTACCACCCGTGATCAAAAGGTGAAAGAAAATATCAAAATAAAATGCAGTACAATCAGCTAAGGGGGGAGGGGAGAACGATTTCTTCACAAAAAACAGCTGCTAAGGTAAATTAGCTTAATTACTGGGAAAAAAAATCCTCTCTTTTGCTAATGTGTTCTTATGGAAGTGCTTGGTCCTGTAATCTTGTCAAGGATGCAATAGATAGAGACATCCTGCTCTCGCAAAGGGGATAAGGATCAACAGCTTGGTCTTTTCCATCTGTGACTTTCCTGACCCTGCTGAAAGACCAACCAGCAGCGGCCCCCACCTCTTCTCGCTCAAGAAATACGCTAACAAGCACAAGAACACAATACTGAAGGTTCCAAGATGTTGGACTCAGCAGCAGTTTGTGCTGAGCATGTTCGAATATTCTGCAAAGCAAACATGCAAAATGAAAAGAAAAGCAGCAACCACCAAGAAACTACTTCACATCTGCCGTTAAGAATATTAAATTTCTTACAAGTGGCGTCTCCTCCCAACTCCCTCATCCACCCAGAGCCCTCCAACATGCCAAGTGAGCGCCAAGAATGCTTTGCTTCTGCTGCAACCACATTTATTCCTGTTAAGGGGTTAACGATTCGTTTCCACTACTTCTCTCGAGAAAACCTACAATGAAAACATTGGCTCACGAAAGCGTTCTCACTGCCAGAATGCCACAGCGCGAGTGAAAAGTCCGTTTTGTTTTCATTACATCTCTGGGATTTCCGGCTTAGCTCCTGAGCTTAGACACTAAGTCCCCAGATACCCCACCCACTTTTTCTTTTCTTTTCTTTTCTTTTTTTTGAAATTTATATAGCACAGCCCACCAATTACCGATCTGAAGGTGGGAGGGAATGTGGACAAGAAGTGATTCTGAAGATGATGCTGTTGCTGAAGTCAATGAGCATGTCTCTTATACTGCAAACTTCCCAATTTCTCTAGGGCTCTTCATTTATTTCCAGACTTGTCAATTAAGCAACCCCATTTCACATATATGACTCTTTTCCTTCTATTTCTTGCCTCCCTGCCCCCAACTTCCTCCTTGTCTACATGCTCATGGATCTGAAATTCAAGCTAAAAATCAATGCCCTCTGAGTTCTGTGAGATGACAAGACAGAGAACTTTAAGTCTTTCTAGTACAAAATATATGATTACTTCATGATTTTTAGCTATGATAGAAAAATGTTCCAATCTCACACCCTGAGCAAGGGCAACCTGTGTCACAAGCTGATTTGGTCACAGTATGTTTAGGCAGCACAGGTTCAAACGTGGGCCAAGAAATCACAACAATCTTTCACAAGACATAATGGGAGCCTACTCTCATGGTATGGCAGCTCTGTCCTGCAAAGGAGCATCTATTTTTATGTATTTATCGTAAAGCCGTAACCGTGACTTTTATTGATCATCCATCATTCTCAAATGGTCCAGTAATCTGTACTCTCAGGCTGGCTTTTCCACAATAGAAGATGTGCATGTAACTATCTTTTCCAACTAGGTTCCAGGCAAATTCACTTCTACAATCAATAGTCCACTAATCATACAACAAATTGTTATTATTATTTTCCACACAGCAACAAATGCCATAATAGGCTTTTTTAATAATTACTGGACTCTTTTTTATTTTTCAATGCACTTGTTTTTCAAGAACATCAAGAAAATGACTTATGATTAGATGACCAGTGCTTGTTCATCTTTTGCCATCATACTCTCATTAAAAATCTATCAGCCTGTCAATAGTAATAATTATCAGACATGCTCACTCGTCTCACTCACACACATATTATGTAACTGCAACAGAGGTCCCAGCGAAGGCAGAGACACATTTTAATGGAGGAGATTTTGCTTTTGCTTAAGCCTGGGCAAAACAGGAGTAATTCCATTGAAATCGAGAGAGTAATACCAGTGTAAAGCTGATGTAAATGAGGGAGATTCAAGCCCACTGCTTTTTAAAAGAATGTGCAAATTCTTCTCTGGCATCTGTGTCAGAGGATTTACTCGAGACTTTACATGAGTATGAGAAGAGAATTTGACCACCTATACAGTACAACCTTCTTTCAACTTGAAACATGATATTTCTGTCTGAAAAAGCTTTAACAAGTATTGTTGCAAGATGACTGTAGCTGAAAGAGATGGAGGGGAAAATTATATTTGTTCCTGTTTTTCCCGGTTTTTTTTACTTTGTGCATTTGGCAGCATGCTGGGCATGAGTCATTGCTCCGTTATCCCACTCAGTTCAGTGTAACACCACCAGTTTCAACAACGTTACCTTGTTGTGAAAGTGGAGTAACGCAGCTATGTACCTGGTCCTTTGTGAGTAATCATTGCTTCTCCTGCCCAGTCAGTTAAATAGCTAGTTTCCCCTCTTATTTGTGTGGTCTATCATGTTGCAACAGGAGACAAAAACATTTATGAAATATAGGAAAATGTGACTGTAAAACTACAAAAAGTGGTAGGGTGTTTTACCTGAAACTACTGAAATTCTTTTTATTTTGTCTAGATTTCAAATTGGCACACAGCGGTGTCCTTTTTTAAAAAAAGAATTGTTTCCTCCAAAATATCTATATAATGAAATTTCAGCCACCTGGGGAGAAATTTCCGCCACCCAGATTAAATCCTTCTCATCTTACTCAGCAGCAGCCCCTATCGATATCAAGAGAGGTCATCTTGAGGAGTAAGGTGAGCACGCTTTGGCCTCCTTCTTTGCTTTGTTTGGATGAACTACTGGAAAAACACCAGACAATGTGCCAGTGAAACTCCTGACCACTGAGCACAATTCACAGGGCAGAGGGTGTCTAGTCTGCCCATGGGATAGCCGAAAAACAACCACCAAAGACTTTATGTGTGTCTACACTGTACCCAGAACTCAAAATAAGCTACACAATTTGAGCTATGCAAATTGCATAGCTTATTTCGAGTTAATTTTGAAATAGCTTATTTAAAAATTTGGCGCTGTCTACACAGCACTTATTTCAAAATAAATCGCTATTCTGAAACGTCCCTTACTCCTCGTGGAATGAGGTTTACAGGGACAACAGAATAGCGAGCCCATTATATTTTGAAGTAATGGGTGCATTCGAAAGATGTGGGATAGCTATTTAGGGGTAGGTCCAGTATCCCAAAATAGCACTGCAATGTAGACGTAGCCTATCAGAATAGTGTCAAATGGGTGTAGAGAAGTTCAAGAAAGGGGAAAAGGAAAGGTTTCCCAATAAGTGGGTTTCTCACCTTTACCTCTTCAAAGGATTCGTATGCTTCCTGTTGTGACTTTGCAGGACACTTTGTATACTGACAAATAAACAAGAGCAATTATTTCTGTGATCATGTGGGCTGGAGCTCCCTGGAGTTCTGTGTATGTATTTCCCCATACAAACACCTGCCCAAGGCACTAAGCCTATAGCACTACCATGCAACTGCACATGTGTGTGCCTAGCTAACTGTTAGATGTGTATCTGTCTGCATATTTCTTTGAAGATTTAGGATTAAGAAGCAGTAGGTTAATATTTTTATTTTTCACCCCTGTTTTTCCCTTTCCTTGTCCACTGCTAAATCCACCTCTCACTCTCTGTGCCTCTGCTGTCACACAGCTTCCCACCCCCAAGTTACAATGCACTCCTACGCTGCAAGCACTACCATGATTGTTGTTACCAGCCATAAGCTTTCCCTTTACAGGCTGTGGCAAACGTAGCACACCACTTCAACAGCAGAAAGTAGCTCAAGAGCATCTCTGAACCTCCCCCATTAGCCATCCTGTCCCCTCAAGGGACAACTTCTGTGTTGTGTTTAGAGGTGGAAACCCATCCAACAGGAAATTTACAATTCCCGACCAAGCCAGCAGCAGCAGAAACTGACCCAGGCAAAACGCTTTATACTGTTAAGCAGCTAACCTGCCAAAGATGACCTAGTAAGAAATCTACTAGAATCACAAGACTTGCTTTGCTGGATCAAACTCAAGGTCCATCTAACCCAGTGTCCTCTCTCTGACAGTGGCCACCACCAGACTATGGAGAAAAGTGCAAGAGCCCCACAAGAGACAGATGTGGGATAATTTGCCCTCTCACATAGGTCTAATTAGAATTAGAAATTGGTTTAAAACCCCTTAACGCTGTAGCATATTTCTGCAGTTACTACTGCCCCTCATTCTAGAGAAATCCCCCACCCAGTTAGTGTGTATAGCTTATGGACAAGTGAACCACAGTAATGGTGCTGGGCAGAGCCAAGAATAATGCAGGCAGGTACTGTGCAATCTTTCTCACTTTTCTGTAGCAATGCACCTCAGGACTGATTTTTCCTTCTCCATGCTGGACAAGAGAGACATGCTTTATTTGGACTCATTTGGAGATGTGCACAAACAGGGATGAGATCATCCAATTTGTTTTTCCCCATGTAACCCAAGACAGAACCTCAACTGATTTCTACAGAGGCAAAAGACTGGTTCATTGTATCATTACTACATTGCACTCACTTGCTCTCAGAGAGTTTGGGGCTGATAGGGTTGGGGTGTTTAACTGTTTTTTCAATTTGGGTTTTTTTTCTGTTTTCCAATGTTAGATATGCAAATTAGCAAATATATATTGATAAATATTGGATAAAATGAAACACCTGGCTCTTATCTCACAAGAGGGAAGATCAAGGTAACACACCAGGGGGGAACAGCAAAAAATTAGTGGAGGATCAAACCTGCCATGTTTTCTCTAGACACCTACGGAACAGGTTCCTACACTAAGCAGTTTAGAATCATAGTATCATGGGTTGGACAAGACCTCAAGAGGTCATCAAGTCCAGCCACCACTAAATCATCCCAGCCAGAGCTTTGTCAAGCCGGGGCTTAAAAACTGATAGGGATGGAAACTCCACCACCTCCCTAGGTAACCCATTTCAGTACTTCACCACCCTCCTAGTGAAACAATCTTTTCTAATGTCCAATCTAGACCTTCCCCATTGCAACTTGAGGACATTGCTCCTCATCCTGTCATCTGTCACAACTGAGAACAGCCTCGCTCCATCCTTTTTGGAACCCTCCTTCAGGTAGTTGAAGGTAGGTTTTCTTAGGCCCTCATATTATTTACTTTAGAAAGCCTTTTCTTCCTGTTTAACACTGTTTCTAGCTATCTCCTTTCCTCACTCTGATAAATTATCCCTGCTACAGCTATTGTATTGAAGAGCGACTGGTGGTAAGATCAGGTGCCACAGCAGACTTCCTAAAGAGAAGATCAGCCAATGCTGACTCGTTTCCAGTGCCATCTGCCAGCTCAGCATTGCTCAGACCACCTGTTCCCAACCTGTCTGACATCACGGCAATCAAGCTAGGGTTTCTCAGCTTGTATTTTCCTTTGCTGGTGTACTAAGGCATCGTGATGACTGGCTGAGTCCTGTAGTTAATATGGGTGCACAGGCCCATAATGGTACATTGTAAGGGAATGTCTCAGAGTAGACAGCAATAATAATTAGCTGTCATGATTTGAAAAAAGGATAATCCATGCCATTGAGTTAACAATCACTCACACAACACACATGGATTTAACTAATCTTAATTTGGAGAAAAATAACAATTCTAAATATATCAAATAGCCTATTTCATGGCAACCTGCGGCAGTGTTTATCTCTGGCTTCCAGCACATGCTGGTTATTTAGTTTCTCTACAGGCAGCTTTACCATTTAAAAGCCTGGAATGCACATTCATGGACCAGGAGTTGCAGTTAAATCCTACATTTGCCAGGGAGGGGTTTTTCACCATGCACATCTAGCTCAAGTCCATAATGGATAGAGTGCAGCACTGGTGGCCTGATCTGAATGAATGAGGAATTCAAATTAACTCCTACTCACACTACTGTCTTTGCAGAAATTAACTCCTCTGGCTTAATGAATTTCTGCTGTTGTTTTGGTCACACTGCCTGGAAATATATAGCTCCTGGTCTACACTTGTGAACGAGAGACAAAGCCCACAGAACCTATCCATGGAAGGCAAGACAAGCTACAAAAAGCCACTGTATTTCTCATCCTTCTTCCAAAACAACTGATATTTATAAAATGCATGCAACAGTGATTGACAACTCTTAGCTAATTCACTGGTCTGGCTTCATTTTTTGTGGCACAGTTTGAAGCATCTGTTAATACAGTGCTTTCTGGAGGTGCATGAGAACGGGTTTCCAAACAGGATGGCCTATTTAAAATAAACAAATAGTTTGCAGAATAAACTGCCCGCAGTCAAGTCATTACTTTACACTGGCCATGTAACATTCAAAAGCATACCTTATAAACAGTAATAACAAAAAGAAAGTTCTTTGATCAGCCAAAGTGTGGCCTAGCAAATTACAAGTTAAGAGAACACTATGGTCTTCAATGTCAGAAGGTTTTCAAAATCTAATCCTGCTTCCGGAGAAAAGTTACCTCCTCTTCTACTGCAGTCTAGAAATTTCAGTTCTGGATTTGTGTTTTTTACACACACACACACACACACACACACACACACACACACAGATCCTCAAGATCCACTTGTCTCTTGTTAGTTATGTAAATATTGTAAAGCCACCAATGATGTGGTCAGGTAGGAGTCACTGAGCATATTAAGTGGAGTCACACCTGGCTTCAGATGAAGGCTGTGAAGAAAGAATGAAAGAAAGCTATCCATGAGTCTATCAGAGAAGAACTTGGCTAAGTCATGGAATGTTAAAGAACAAAATTCAGGGCTTTGGCAATTGAGGTCATGAATCCAGCTGGGAATTTGCAATATGGAGCCTTATAACCCAACCATTCCAAAAAGGAAAAAAAATCTCACAACTACGGAGCACCCTGAATTAGGATTAAAGTTCTATAATGTGCTGCCTTCCGGCACTCCAGAGGAAACACCCTCACACCCAGAGAGTAAGAAGGTTCTATGGCTCAGCCAAGCTCGGTGCTTGACTTACCCACATCGTGCATCTTAGTCACACAGCAGAAGGCTACACAAATAATTTCAACTGAATAAGAAGGTCTACGAAAACAACACGGGATTAAGGAGAGTCCAGAAACCTATTTGAGGGCTGTAATGGTGGCAGCATATTTCAGGGAGCCAAGTGGCGAGTGGGTGATTTCTGGTTTCCCTCTTCAAATATTAAGACTCAATTATCTTTGAACAACTTGCTTTACACATGAATTGACACATTTATTTTACAACAAATAACTGAAAGTTATCTATGTTTCCTTTACTGTTAATCTACACAAAGAAATAATAAACAGAGCTTGTCTACAAAAATGCAACTACTGCAGTCCTCAGAATTCAATTAAGCTAAAATAATTAATGCTTCCACTATATTAAATTACTTTATACATTTGAGCCACTGAAGTTTTTATTCTTTAATCTTTTCCTTTTTATTTAATAAAAAAAAAGTTTGTTTCAAAGTGTGTGTGCGGGGGGGGTTGGTTTAGAGGGGAAAAAAAGGAGCATGATTTGCTGTTAAAATGTAATGGTCTCCTTTAGCTGACACAGCATGTAGAATGTTTTGTGCCTTTGATTAAAATAGCATTTTAAATGCTTTGAACAAACATATCTCCCCATACTTCTAAGGGATTATTTTACATATTTCTTGGTGGAATAAAAAAAATTCATTCTTCCTGTCACAGTGCAGAAGGGCTAAGAATATCTTTCGTCACATATAAAGTAAAAATACTATAGGCTGCTGCATTATTACCAAAAAAAAAAAAATAACGGGAGGGGGCAGGGGTGGCGGAAAGCTGCCTTAGAGATTAAGTTTCCCTTTTATGAAATTGTATTTAGCCTCTTTTTTTTAACAAATCTAACAACAATGCTCTACAGCCTCTCACTGGGAAATACCTTTAATGTTAAATGCAGATTCTGATTTTCTTGGCTAATGCAGAAAGCCTTTCTATTGAAATATAAATAAGGGGCCTGGTATATCCCACTAAAGCCTTTCCAGTGAATGACTTCTGTGGGTTTTTCATGGCTACCCTCCATGGCTGTAATGTGAAGCTTTTATCCTACTATTGAAAACTATCCTCTGCTATTAAAAAAAATAGAAGGACACCACCTTTTTATCTAAGAGTTCAGTTCCTAATTGAGAAAGCATTATTACCGCAGTATTTAGTGGTGAGTCCCTATCTGCATGCAGTGCAGAGAAAATCCCAATCAATCTATAAACCCATTTTGGTAAATTCAAAGTATCTCATGCACATTTCCATTTGATCTCTTCAGGTTAGTGTGACAGAGATTAGGAGCTCTGGATTGGGTTTTGTTTTTTTTTAACTCCTTTCACTTATGTTTGAGCATTTTTTCCCTCTGCAGATCTTCCATGTAGCAACGCCCTAGCTGCCCTGAATTTGCCCTCAAAAATAGCCGACACATCATGAAATGGTGCTCTAGCTTCTGGTCTGGGGTTGGCCAATGCTGTATTGTAACTACGGCTTACGTTTGGGCACAGCATTTGGCAACATACAGCTACAGAAAAAGCTTTAGGCCAATCCTGTCAAGCACGATGCACCTCCTGCCAGGTTCTAAACTCCTCCGACTCCCACAGAGGTCAGTGGATGTTGAGAGTGCTCAGCACCTTGCAATATGAGTTCAGTGCCTGCACAATCGGGTGCCACATGCATACTTTGAGCTTGCTCCTGTCAGAGTCAGTGCCTGAATGGAGTGATTTCAATGGGATCTGGCTCTTTAATAAGGTATGAGGTCACAAAAAAGCCCTCTCTGCCAGGAAATGCCTGCACAGGGGCCTGCTCAGGATGCTCCCACTTCTGACGCTCAAAAAACTGCCACTGCTCCACTTCAAAAGCCAATGCACTCCTGTGAGGAAATGGGGTGAGGGCATCTTCTGTCTAATCACATTCCAACAGGAAAGGCAGAAAAGTACCCGCTCAAGATCAAACTTGGGGGCTAAATGCATGAACTGAGGGGAAGACGTGTGTGTTTTACAGCACCTGGCTCTTCAGATAAACTGATAGAGACTCAGGCACTTAGCTCTGGAGGTTTCCTGATTCTCTCTCCTGTGTCAGCCAAGGTAGATGCTGTCACGGGGCGGTAGGGGCCTGCGAAGCACACACCAGTAGTGGTTACATACTTCCTCTCAACAGACGAAGCTCATCTGGAGCGTCTGATGCCCACAGCAGTTCAAATTCCACTTATGCAACAGCAGACACCAGGGGTTGCACCAGCAGCATCCACTGCTAACAGCATGAGTCTTTGCAGCTCAAACTCAACAGCTAGCCACTATAGCTAGTGGATGTCACCGACACACGTTTTGTGTAGATCTGGCCGGCTGAGGACATGTCACACTCACTGACCAGTGGATTGTACTGTGGTCACTAGCAGAGAAGGGATACTGGACTAGGGGCTCTGATCCAGTTTGACAGTTGGGATTGGTCCTGCCTTGGGCAGGGGGCTGGACTTGATGACCTCCTGAGGTCTCTTCCAGCTCTATGGTTCTATGATTCTAATTCCTATGGAAACCAGCATATTGAAAGCAAGCATCACATCCTGTTGCTCTTCAGTCCTGCATGGAGAAAGTGGACTCCACTGACAAGTCTGACTCAAGAGTCGATGTTGAGAGAGTATAGGGAACCCGCACAGTAAGAGAGAGAGCAAGTCAGACAACTGTCATAAGCAGCGTGTGCTTGATTACCGGGGAAAGCAGAGGTACAGAGCAAAGGAATGCACTGTATATTTGATACTACAGAAAACCTTTCCTGTGCCATGTATCATGCAGAAAAGATTTCAGAACAGCTCATCCAGTTGGATACGGTCCCCTGTATTGCCCCAGTCAGTGAGACCACTAGGGATAGATATGCTGAGTAAGTGTTGGCCTTGAGGCAGCTTTAACCTACACGTGCAATTTCTCCAAGAAATCCAAGCATTTTAGAAAAGAAAAGGCCTGTAATCTACTAACCCAGGCCAGTTTTTGTTCATCTCTACTTTCAAAACACCCTTTCTGAGCATGCTTTTGAACAGGCTCTTTCCTTAAGACTACTTATGAAAATTCAGGATATACAGGGCATCGGTAAACACAGCCCCATCAACTGGTCATTTGGAAAATAAGACTGAAATTCACCTCAGTGTAGAGGGAGTAAAGAGGGCCCTGTACACTAGGTAAGTTCCACTTTATCCTTCAAGACCAAATCCTCCTAACATTAAAATCAACATTGCCACTGATTTCAATGGGATTAAGTTTTGGTCCTATCCTTGGCTTTAAGTGTTGCATAGGGCCTCTGTACAGGGATGAATTTTCCAAGTGCATAATGTTCTGTTGTCTTTCCTAGATAACTATTTGCCTTATGACTTGGGAAAGACACCATCAAAATGGCCCCTCTGACCCTGAGCCTTGAGCTTTTTTGTGTGTACAGACTATTCCTATAGATATCCCACAAGACCAGCTTCAAACCCTGAAAACAGCCATTTCTCACTGACAGCTGGCCCGTCACAGAAAGGTACTACTATATTAAAAAATGGTCAATATTATGCCACAGCTCTGACTAGCAAGGTTGCTCCAGGCAAATGGCTCCTATAAAGACCTGCTATTGAACACTTTATTTCACAGCACTTTCTAGAGGGCTTGCTATAAAAGATTACCTAGGCAGTTGAGTGAGTGTAAAACATGCTGTACCTGCAATGTTCTCCTGCTTGGGGCAAATTCCTTTTGTAGGCGTGAGGAGACGGTCTTCTTCATCGGGTGTGACTTGGATCCCGATTTCCACGGGCTCTGACACTTTCCTGAGCTCGGAGCGAGAGGAGGGGGGAGGACTGCTCTTATCCAGGCTCTTTTCGTAGCAGGCACCACCAGTGCCATTGCACTGTTTCTTCTTGTGCTCTATAAAAACCAAGATGTCTCCCAGGGGGAAGTTCATCTGACACTGTCCACAGGTTAACAAATCGGGGTCTGTCCCACCTGGGGCGATGCTGATGCCACCCGGCTCCGCTATTGCCAGGCTCTCATCTTCATCGGCAAGCACCGTTTCCACATGGTCAGCCTCTGCTTTACATGGACAAGAAGAAAGAGGGAAAGGGGGTGGGGAGGAGAGAGAGATTGGTTTGAATGTTCACAGAATCTGAATGATGCACCATGAGGTCAGCCAAAACAGCCTGATTGTATCTTTCTTTTCTTTTCCATGGCTTCCTCCCTTTCCCATAATGATTTCAATATAT
The DNA here is from genome assembly GCA_019425775.1 of Rafetus swinhoei. Classification (NCBI taxonomy): domain Eukaryota; kingdom Metazoa; phylum Chordata; order Testudines; family Trionychidae; genus Rafetus; species Rafetus swinhoei. The sequence goes on from CM033446.1 coordinate 110,469,531, forward strand.
TTTGCAACCAAGACTGTCTGTGAAACAAAACGATAGGCTGACCTGGCATAGCTTTCCTGACAGCTCTTTCTAACTGCTGCCAGAATTGCAATAATACCAGCCACGAGCCATTTCGCAATGCTCAGTCCTCAAGTTTCGTTTGGAAAGGGTTAATTTTTTATTCCATCTTCTCATTCTTACTGACATCCAGCACACACCTGATCCAGCAATCCTTACACACACAAAACTCTCATTTGACTTCCATAGGTGTTTTTGGTGCTTTGAGGAATGCATAGTCGGGCTCCATATGGCACACAAAAATAGCACTTATACAAACATATAGCAGCAAGGCTAAGTGGCAACAAAATAGCACTAGTTACATTAACCTACTCATGTGAGTAAGATGATATGTTTTGTGGTGTGAAGTCAGGGACTTTTTAAAAGCATTGAGAGAGAGAGACTCACTTATTTCCATGCAGGAATATTAGCTGGACTTTAAATCTTCTGCTCATTATTTCTACTACCAAATGTTATCATTCCACAGATTATAGAATATTTTCTTATGAAGGAGAGTATGGGTTTCTAATAATTAACTTAAAACCTTCATCCTCAGAAAATATTTCTTTATCAGATCACCCAAGTCAGTTTCAAAGGAAATTTTATCATCAATCACTAAGTATTCTATGTTAAAAATGAATATTCTGAAACTAATTAATAGATACAGAATAATTGTAGTTCACAAGCCACTTCTAGAGCAAAATGTTTTGGTTTGTTGTTGTTGTTTTTCTACAGCCAAACTGACAAATCTCAGAAACCTAAGTCTTTACTCAGGCAAAATCTCCATTGACTTTTACCTGAGGGAGTTTTACCTAAGAAAGGATGATAGTATTTGGCCCAGCCAGTACACAGGGAACTAGCTGTATGGAAATCAGTGAGTAGAGAGACAACGCGACTGAATCTGGTGTAGGGAAAAGTATGGAAAGTGTTCTACATTCGCGTCAGTGGTTTATTTTTCACTTTCCTGGAGAAAGGAAGGCGTGCAAAGTTCTCAAAAGCAGTGGGTAAACAGCATGTAGTAATATAGAATTAGATCCTCCTCCCTTGAAGTCAATGGGAGTTTTGCCCAGATATATAGCAAACTGCAGAAAAAATATACAAAAAGGGATGGAAAATAGGAGAAATACACTCTATAGCTAGGAAGTTATTGACCATTCTGAGTCACAGAAAAAGTTTGGAGGAGGATTCTCCCCTGCCTTCTCCTTTTAAGATAAATTGCTGATGAGTACCTCCATCACCTGTATTGCAAGTTACATCAGTACTCACTGTCAGCTTATAGCAGTGGTTCTCGTATATCAACTCATCTAGATATTTGCTTAGTTTTACAACAGGCTACATAAAAGGCGCTAGTGAAGTTGATACAAACTAAATTTCATACAGATGACTTTATACTGCTCTACACTAAAATGTACAGAAAATATTTACATTCCAAGTGATTTTACAATTAAGGTAAAAATGAGAAAGTAAGCAATTTTTCAGTAATCATGTGCTATGACATTGCCGTAGTTGTATGACTGATTTTGTAAGCAAGTAGTTTTTAAATGAAATGTAATTTGGAGATACACACAACAAATCAAACTCCTGAAAGGGGTATAGTAGTCTGAAAAGGTTAACAGCCACTGGCCTAGAGTACGCAAAGTAAGGAAAAAATACCGTGCTTCCTATATTTACCGTCGTAAGAACGGGACTCGCATCCCATGAAACCAATGTCTGAGCAAGTCACATCCAGTCGACAGAAGATACAGACTGTAAAGCTTTGAATTTACTAACTTATAACAAAATAAATCTACAAGGTAACTAAACTCTAGGCATAATACATGTTTTGAAAACCATTAATTACTTTCCCCCCCCTTAATCTAAGTTTAAAAGGAGTTTGAAGACAATGCTACATAATTAATTTACCAATTTATTTTCTGAAAAGATGCTTTGCCATAGTGAATATGTAATCATAACCCTGTGCTGAACAAAGATTGCTGGGGAGAGAGTGAATTTCTGCGAACAGTGTGTCAGAATGCAAAAGGTAATTATTTAGTGCTTCTGTTCCCATTAATGATCTAACATTGAGCAATACTGTTTATATTGAAGAAAGGTTGCACCTTTAATTACCAATTGCATATACATAATTTTAGAGCCAAACGAAAAGGACTGTGAAAAAGGTCTTTAAGAAATGTGTGCACCAGTTCTGGAAAGAATTCCTAGTCAGTGGGAGCAGAATGTCAAAATATTAAAACATAAACACACTAAAAGTAGACGGGACAAAGACCTGGAAAAGACAAAATGAAAATGAGAGCTAAACTGAGCTAAAGAAAAGTGGAAGGGGAGGAAAAATGCTTGTTATTAGGTTCATATAACATCCCTGTTCAGCTTTCGGATTAAATATGCCTCTCAAATTACAAAGGTTTAACTCTGTTATATGTATATGTAACTGATAAATAAAAACACATATAGATCTCAACTCTATTATCTTTTTGATGTACAGGATTATTTTCCCTGCTGTTTCAGAAAATGTAGCAAAACTGCATTTGATAAGGGTTTCTGACTATGTCTGGTAAAAGAAATGAAGTATCTTTTAGATGTTAGCTACTACATTTGTTCAAAATTCCTTCTTTTCAATTCTACAATTAATCTGAATATTAGTTACGTCCACATATGTCTCTTTTTCCCAAGAATCCTGCACTGGAATTTTTTCAAATAACATCTGGTATTCTTTCATACTTTGGTAGTCTTGACATACCAGAAAATCAGCTTTTCATTTTCTAGGTGCATTAAGCCCTCATGCTCGGTAGTAATTGGTTTCCAAAGTATTCAAAGATTTTCACTTCACTATATTTCTGATTTAAGTTAAACAAATCATCCAGAAAAGGATCGATCTGATATCTATCAATCCAAAGCAATGTAAGACACACATACACACACACACACAGCTTTTGACAGGGCCTGGGAAATGGTCATAAAATAATGTCAGGCAAAATTATGACTATATCTTCAAATGCATTTTATCCATATCTATTTGCATATTATTTTTTTACTCGGAAAAGATGAAAAAGCTCCCTCTCAACAACTCAGTTAAGTCACTGAAAATGTACATTAAAACAGCATTAGAGGACACCGACGCAAATTCACAAAGGTAAGGATAGAAAAGGCTAAAAATCCAGCCTTAACTCATGTGCTAAGCTTGGATAACACCTCAGGTAAAAACCTCCAGCATTTGAGATCCCTGCAGTTTCAAGTGGGCAGTTTAGGCCAGACTCTGAATAAAAACTCTGACTCTCCTTGTGCGTATGGGTTTCAAATGAGAGGCTCCTTTGCATTATTTGAACTTCACTTTCTGTGGTTTCATTTCTGTTGCTGGGTTGCTGGGTTTCATCGTTAGTTAGAGGGGTTTTTTTCTAATTATTATGTATTTAAAACAGAATGTTAAAAAGGAGGAAAAGTTGAACCACCAAAAAGAGAAAGAATCTAAAAAAGCCTGTTTTTCTCCTATTGGAAAGGGCAAAGTGAAAACTAGCTGCTTCCAGCCAGGTGGTCCAAGGTGTGCCCAGCTTCTCAGTACACCCCAGTGCATTCTCCAAGCAATGCATCAATAACTGCTCACAGGGAATATTGCAATCCATGGAGCACAGATAGTGTCCAAAGTGGGCACCATCTGAAACTGATGTCATTCAATGGTTTCATGTGCTTAATGGATTTAGACAATGTTCATTCAAAGCACTCTTAGTTGTCAGACTCCTAGTGGCATCCCTAAGCACTGTTACTATCTATTGCACCAATCTGCATTAAAAATCAAGTGATTTTTCATCCAAGGCTATAACGGCTCTGTCAGAGAATTATTTACACTACAATTCTTAGCATGGGGACACCATTGCAACATTTATGCATATCTGTATATTATCCATACACAATATTAAAATTACTACACCTGCAGTGGTTTCTGATTTTCAGGTGTTTCTAGCTCATTCATAATACCAAGAAAGCTTCAGCTAGCACACTCTGGGCCTGATCCAAAGTCTGTGGAACTCAATGGAAAGACTCCCATGAGCTTCATGGTGAGGTCTATAACAAGTAAAGTTACATTTCATTCTCTGTTTTAGTTTTACTGAAGTACTAAAAATACAAAAGAGCCCTAAATCAATAAACTGCCTTCTTTTATCATACAGCATAAAACACAAGAAATGTTAATATATTTTAATTCATTTAAGGAAGCGAGGGGGAAAAAAACCTGATCACGGATCAAGGTTCTGCACGTCAAATTTCTTCTCTGTGTACCATTCCTATGGAAATCCATAAAAACTAAGATTGATGGAAACACTGCCACCACCTTAACTATAGAGGCGCTAACGGGTGCCCTAATTTCCATGGGTACTATGAGACTGGTTACCATGTAAATCTTCCAGAGTCTCAAATGAGCAGAGCACAGATTAACCAGATCTGACTGCATCTTGTACTGATGAACTGATGAATCTTGCAGCATTTGCCAGCTGCCCCCCAGCTACAGGAAAATTCTACCTTTAAGGATATGGCAAACGCTCCCTCCTGCCTATGTCCCATGCACTTGGAGTCACCAGCACCCTTATCCATGTGCCAGGCACTGCATTGGAACACAGGCAACTCCACAGTGCTTTGAAACCAAATCTCTGCTTTTAATGTTTTACCCCTCCTTCTGTTAAAAGGGCACAAAGAAAAGACTGGTCCCTCAGGACACTGTACCTCAACTTGAGGTAAAAAAAAAAGTAGTCATTACCACACAACAGTGGTTTACAACCTGTGGTACACAGATCCCTAGGGAACCACAGACTATGTCTAAAATACCCCAAGGGGTCTGCAATGCCATCTGAAATTTTTTAGGGGTCCACAAATAAAAAACAGTTGAAAATCACTGCTTTGGGGTGTTGCTGACAAACTAGACTTTACAATGATGCCGTACTAACAACACACATATGCATGTCACACTTATTGTAATATTATTGTTCATAGAAAAATAGCACAGGTAACACACACTCTGGCTAGATTATCGGAAGCACCCAGTATTGTGATTTCACCTGCTTACAACTAATACTTTTGAATGCAGGGGCTTCATCACCTCACCATCCAAAGTCTAGCAATATTCTGCATACAGATTCTTTTCATCTTCACTGCTGTGAACTGCAGTGTTTAGATATTGTATTATGTCTAAATTGCACCAACATCACACCCAACAGCCTTGGCCGGTTTTAGTTGCCATCAATATTTAATTTTTCTGATCCGCACGATTAAAAATCAATTCTTCATGAAAAAAAAACGAGGATGAATTAGCAAAGAGCAAAACAACAGCGATCGGGAAGAAAGCTCTACTGACAGGGAGACTCATATTTTTATATTACTTTTAAGTGAACCTCATGCTTGTGAAAAGTGCATGATGACAGCCCAAGAGATTGAGATTCTCCACTTATCCTCAGAACAGCGCAGGCAGCAGCTATATGAGTTTCCCCAAACTGCCCGGACGCTGTGCCTCAACCTTGACCTATAGGGACTATCTCTGGATACACAGGACAGTTTAGTCTCTTTAGCCCATTCACTCTGCTAAGACAGTCGTACAAGCATGCCAGTTAGTTCCAGTTGTGGTAGAGAAAGGGTTTTTTGCTAGGATGTGAACACCTGTCTACTAAGGTACTGGACAGAGACCACCACTTCACATAGTCCACTGCACAGCCTTCAGATGTTAATGATTTTCGATCACTAGACAGCGCAGGGACTAGGATGCAGGGAGGGGAGAGGGGGATAACCCATTTAGATCTAATGCATTAGCAAACAGAACACATAGCTGTGAGTTTCAGGGCTCTTCTGCAACACAGTATATCAAACACCTATTTTCGAAGTATCCTAAACCTCTCAAAATGCAGTTTAACCCTCAGTCCACACCTGAGACAGAACAAACCTCTCCTCCACTGCAGCAAATGCAATAAGGATTATAGTATAAGAAAAATGGATATGGAAATGAAATACTAATAAGAACGTAAATATCAAACAAAACAAAAGCCAGGCATATCCAATTGTATACTTGAATCTTGGGCATTTCTCAGATGTTATTTAATCAGAAGCTACACACACAATGTTACAGAAAGGGGTGATGTATGTTTTCCTAAATAAACTAGATGCTCTTAAAAAAGATAAAGATTTACTGCTATTGAGAGCCTAAAATGCATCAGTTCTTTTATAGACCACAAAAGCTGTAAATCTTCACAGATAAAACAGGGATTGTGATGATGTGATATTCTTTAGTCCCAAGTGAATATATTTGTTTTATTTAAAACTAAACACACATACAAAAAAATACCGGACACACAAAAGGTGTCGAAAGCTGTACTGAGGTACAATCTTTTAACTGTATTGGAAAAGAATCCCTGAATTACAGACTCTTAGCTAAATATTTTAAAAGCATGATCGAAATTAGTGTTGATTAGTGTGTTGATTTAAACACATAACTATATTGTTTTTATTTCAGTCTCCAAAGAGGGTATGTTCTGAATGAGGCATAAATCACTGTTATTCATATACAACTTTCTTGAGCCATTTTTTCGACTTTCATGGAAGCATATTCATTATAACATTCAATGAATTTATGGCTTATGCCAGTGGCTTAGTGGAAAGGGTCATGAAAAAGTTAAGTAAACTAGTGATTTTTTTCTCCCCCTTAACTTTGGATTCCCTTTTTTATAATGTGCTGTCTAGTTCTGAGTCTCTGGAAAGTACCCTGGTCACATAACAGCACACACACAAATTATCAGCTGCTTCAGACAAAAAAAAATTGAATTTCTTCCATTGAGGCAACTACACAAAAGACTTGCATATGTCAAAAATACAGAACTCAGTCCCTGTGAATGCCATACCATTAATCAAATCCCCGATCTGGTGTCACTTTTGCCAGTAAAATGATGGTATTCTTCTAACCCCCTCCACTGGCGCGTGCCTGCGATGCGTGAAGTGCGTCCCTCTGCTTTAATTTGTTTTCGAATAGCCTGCTTTAGGCATTTTTTATATATTCCTTGGGGAAAGCTGCTGCTGCTTAGAGCTCTAGCGAGGGGATACAGTATAGAGTAGGCAACAGCTTTTTGGGGAGGGAAGCAGTCAGCAAATTTAACTGATGTTTAGAAGCTGTAACTTACTATGAATACACAACTGCCTTTGAGGGTGCAAAGGAGCAGTGCGCAGTGTGCTGCCTGCATAGACACAATTTATGAAAGTAAATAAACTTGAAAGAGGAAGGTGCTGTAGTAGCAGCAGCTGAATGAATCATACTTTTATCAATGCTTCACACTCACTTATTGATGTCTCCCCCCCCCTTCCAAAATATATATATATATCTATCTGCATATAATGTGGGTACACACTTCGCAAGGCACTTTTACAGCACTCGTAACTTCGCTGTGCATTTTGATTCGGCCCCAAAAGGCAGCTTACTTTTCCTCTAACCTTCTCTGAGACCACCAACTCTTAACCTCAAAAGACTAAATTCTACAGACAATTCCAACTCAGCATAGTGGGCACGGAGAAGCAAAGACGACTGCTGTGCCACGGAATAACAACCAAAAGAAGAAAATATTTGGCGGAAGTGAAGAGCCATTTTGGTTGTAGTAAGTTTCTTCAGCGAGACTTTTTAAAACGGGTTTCAATCTCACGGGCCTTGTACCCAACTGTTATGGGGGGGAGGGCAGGTATTACGTTTCTTAATACAAATTTAGTCGTGGAACTGAAGCAAAGCCACAGTCAACGAAGTTTGAGGTTTCTGCAGAAAAGGTTTTCCCATAGCTGGAGAATGTTAGCATCATCAGTGTTTGAGCCACGGTGCTCTTCATCTTCCAGGTCTGTCAAATGAGCTGGCTGCTGTCTATATGCTTCCAACTAGCTCAATTCAAACATTCAATGAAGTAGAGAAATCATCAGATAAATTGCTGGCCCTCTGTACTCTAGAGTGAAGGCTTTTTCTACAGTTGATGACAGCCCTGATCTTTTGTCTGACCTAATTTATTTCTCTTTCAGGTTACAATAAAACACTCTTTCCTGTCACGGGATAACCTCCGCCCACATAATGTGCCCTAAAATAAGAATAAGCCATTGCTATGTTAATAAAACTATAACTTGACAAATTTCTTGGACTTGGTGAGGTAAACATTATAGCCTGAGATCCAGTGATCAACGCTTGCTATGTGTGTGCAATTATATGTTTGGGCAAGAAAGTGTCCCACTAGAGTCTATCAACAATGCAGAGGCAAACTAAAACAGTGAATGGTGAAAGCCCTATATAGTAGCCTATCACTCATTCCAAGGAAAGTTTTACACATTGTATATGACTTATGTTTATTTCTTTAGGGAAAGACATTTTTTTATTTACAGGAGCTGCAGTCTGTATGTTAAAAGGACTCATGGATCAAAAGCAATATAAGCAACCCAAAATCATACAATCGAGTGGGATTTCAAGCTTTCTGACACATAAGCACATACAATTGTATGAACATTCATATGCATTTTTAATGCACACAATCTTCTCTATCTAACATTCGCTGTATGTTATTCATACACAGGAAGCAGACAAATAGATGCACATGTATTTTTATATTAATCTATACCTGTGGCTGTCATCAGCCTGGACACTATCTGACAATAACAAACTGAGAATTTAAAGATTATATGTTGATGATAAAAGACACTGTAAAAAAACTAATTTTAATTAAAGACTTCCACTAGCAGAAGTCCGTTAATCAGTCATGATTTCTTTAAGAGCAGATTTATCTAAGTTGCATTCCCACTCATCTAGAAGCAGATAGATCTTTGCATGAAAATCAATATTACAACTTTACACTTAAAATATTTTGCAGTAACGTAAACTGCTTCAGATACAGCTATTATTTCCCAAGCTATTGTATTCCACCCACCAGTACTACTGGATGATTCAAACCATAATCTACTATGATACAGGCTATGAGCTCCCCCTAGTTGTCAACACATGTCACTTAAAGCCAGAGGGCACAATTGAGACTTACAATTCAACTAAAAGCCAGCAAAGTTTATTTTGGAAAGTATTTTATATCAACAAACAATCCACAGTGCAAAGCAATCTATATAGGAAATGTGGAAGGGAAATAAATGCCTTGTACAGAGCATTTTTAAACAAAAAGATAATGCTAAAAGCAAACTCAGTTCTGATAAAAACAGCAGAATAGGTGTCAACGGAAGTCAGTCATTGATATCTATAATTTGTACTATTTTACCTAGCACACACTCATCTAAGTCGTAATTATTGTCAAATATGCCACAAGACATCCCTTTGTTCAACGTAGCAAGACACATTTTGCACTAGACAAGGATTCAACAAACCATTACTATTAAACACAGCCACATAGGGAAATCTTAGACTTGTTTGCTAAATGTTTAAATAAGCTTGACAAAATATTCTCTGTATTTGTCTACCAATAAAACAACACGAAACACTTTCTTATCCATTGTACGGCTATTTAAATCACTAAGCCAATCAAGGAAAAACTAGAAAGCATTACAGATTCATAATACACAGCCACAAAGTCTTGGCGTTTTAAAATATGGCATTTTTTAAAGCCAGGAAGGCTATGAAAATGTGCTTTTATCTCATGAACAAATTACAAATAAATGTAAATAAAATGCATCCCAGAGACTGACAAAGAATACATAGTTTGTATTGCCTTATTTAAAGCTGTCATGCAACATGTCTTTAAAAAACACATTGTGCTTTTGTATGCACAGCTATGCGGGTTTTAAAAAAACGACAGCCAGCTCCAAAAATCATTTCCTAGCTAATTCTTTAGTAATATTTTACATACTCAATGAGTGACACCAGGTGAAATTGTTTTCTTTGATGGCAAAAAGTGCATTAATTGCAGCAAATCTAAATGCATTTTGAGTGGAGTTCTTTGCACTTAGAAAAGCAATTTGCAAAACTTTTAAATACTGAAAATGTTATCATTTTTTTATTTTGCTTAAATTACTTTGTACATATATGAATTGATATGGTAAATTATTAATCATTTTAGGGAACCTGTTGACCAGTTACTGAAGAAATCTTATTGAGAACCCCAAATTCTCTAACTGGAATTTTATCGTGTTACTGTGCTTTTCTGCTCCATATTTTCTACTGTTTTATTGATTTTGCTTATTTTGCTTTCTTCTGCAAAACAGATAGGAAGCATGCTTTTAGCGTGAATTGTCCTTTCACATTTCCTTAAATTCCAAAATATAGTCAAGTTTAAAAACACATTTATCTAATTTTTTTTAAATGTTGCACTGGAAAACAATTTTAATTAAACCAAAATAATCTTCCTTGGTATGGAGCAGTTCTGCAGTATATCATCACCTCTTCTATATAACACTTTTCTCGCTTTGTCTATAAATTTAACTAGCACAGGTACAAAGTAGGGGGTTTTGTCTCCATCACTGGATAAAGGTCCGGAATACTTTTTTTTTTCATTGCAAGTGTATCTATTGCAACAGCTATTCCTCTAGGTAGGAGAAACCTAGAAAGAAGCAAATAGGCCACTCAATTTTGCCGATTTTAAATAATAAATTTGTTCCATTTCTGGAATAAACAAATGTGTATATACTGCAGTCTGCTTGCTTGTTTTACATTCACTGTCTAAATGTTTCTTTGAACACCATGGCACCTTAAACCTAATAAACAGCAGAGGAACAGTGTCAGAAAATCTTTTTTTTTTTTTTTTTGCCTGGCACAGGATGCCAACCCTCCCTGCAAAGCATTCTCCTGACAGATGCCAAACAGCCAGAGCTAAACATCAAATATATGCATATTTCAATAAACAATATCAAGTTTATTCTGGGTTGTTGTTGTTTTGGTTATTGGCTTAGATTTTTTTTCCCAGCTACTCTCTAAACTCCCCTTTTCACAGGACAGACAGTGGCTCTTTAATAATGAATTAAAGCCTCCTGAAAACTGGTAGGACTACTCCTGTCTGGCAAAACACCCTTCTGAAAGTCTGCAGCTTAGGCTCAGTGTATGTGTGCTAAAATGCCTGCATTTCCTGCTTCTCCCCAACCCCCTCCTCCAATTGATACCTTTATTTTTTTCTGCCACTGTTCAGTATGCATCCTGATTTCTCCTCCAGCTTGCTCAGGATGGAGAGATAAATACAAGAGGGGAGGGAGGGAAACTGTATGCAGCTTTGCCTTCATTCCTCGCAGGCTCCCCTCCAACCCCATTGTGCCCGCTGCTCTTGGAACCCCCATTTTAATGATTCCCCTTCTCGATACATTCTTTAAAGTAAAACGATCAGAAAACAAGATTAAATTGAAAAGCAAACCTACCTGGCTCCCTTCCCTCCCCAAAAATGTGTTTCGCCCTTTTAAACAAATTCAAACGTGCGCAACAAACCAGATTATCCACACAGTCCACGGCCCCTTTCAAAACCAAATATCTCCTTGCAAATGAGAGAAAATAAGGAGAAATTGCAGTAGATGATGCAGATGTTTTTAAAAATCAATAAGCATCCCCCCCATAAAAAAGGAAAAGGAGAATGCAATTTCCAAACCAGATATTTTTTTTAAAAATCCAGTTAACAAAAGGGGAAGACAGTCGCCTTTTTATGGGCATGCAAATCTGGTTGAATTAAATGAATGAATGAAAAACACCCCCACCCCCCAAAAAAGAGTAAAATATCTGATGCATCTTCATTTGTGTTGCACCAGGTGCTGGTGAGGGGGGGATTAATGGGGGTAAAAAAATAAAGTAACCAGATGAGCTACAAAAAATTAAAAATTGGAATGTCAGAAGGCAAATGCCACCCAACATAGCTAATGAGGGAAAAAAAAGTATTTCCAACAAATTCTTACAAACAAAATTTACCAGCTGTAACAAAGGAGAGAAAGCAACCACCAAATGCTCCTGGCAGATGGCTTCTATTCTTGGTTTTCAGGGGAGGGGAGACTCTGGTATATATTTATTTATTTATTTAAATTTTTTAAAATCTAACATAAATATTCGGATTTGCAGCCTTGCACGCTCAGCCCCTGGCTTGCTCCCTGCGCAATACACCTATAAAAGCAAGTTCGGGACTTATGTTTGTTGTTGCTGTTTGTTTTGTTATTGGGCTACCTTTTCCCCCCCACATCAGATGGTAGGATTTCGGAGAGCCATGCAAGGGTGAAACCTGCCTGCAGTCTTCGTTGCGCTTAGAAACGGTTTGATGTTCAGTGCACTACAATTGCGCGGGGCGAATTAAGGAAATAAACGCTAAAACCAGGAGCGGGGTTGGGGGGAAGGGAACGTGCACACAGAAGATGCAATTGCAGCCGCTTCTGTAGCACGCGCGCACACGCACACACACACACACACACACACACAACTGCACCGTCCCTCGGATCTTCGCAGAGATTGTGACATCTCGTTCGCTGCTTTTGATTTGCAACGGGAGCTTTTGCAAAGTGCAGCTCTCGCGCCTGCCCGGGCTTTTTGCTGGGCTCCCAGTGTGGCTCCCAAGCGCTTGCTTTATTGTGCTTGTGTATTAGTATTATTTGCTGCAGCTGCCGCCTCGTGGGGTAACGCTCCCCACCTCCACCTCGCTTGCAAAGGGGGTCCCGGCTCCCAGCGGCACGCGCCGGCCGCTGGCTGCCATGCCTGGCTCGGGGGCCGGTTTCCTCGCCCTATTAGGTGGAGAGGCAGGAGCCCCCTCTCTCCCCGGTACCTTGGCCGGGGCCCCAAGCACCTGGGCAGGTCCCTCCGTCCGGGACTAGGCGAAGGCAGCCGCCTGCCCAGCTACCTGGAGCCTGGCAAGCGCCCCGAGCTCCCGCTGCTGCTGCCGCTGCAAGTCTCCTTCCCTGCTCTCCACCCCATCCGCCCCCCATCCCGAGGGCTGCCCCGATCTCCGGCGATCCTGCCCGCCTGGCGCCGGAGACGGTCCCAGCTTCGCCTCCCAGAGCCCGAGAGGGGTTTCCCCCATCCCCGGCAGCTCCCTCTCCGTGGGGCCCCCCCTCCTCCGTCCTCCCGCCGCTCTCCTCCACTGCCCGCCTTCCCCCCGGCTCCCCTTGCCGGCGTTTCCCCCGGCCGGCTGTCACACACGGCCGCGTGTGCTCGCCAACTTTCCTCGGCGCTTCCCACTGCCGCCAGCACGCGCGCTTTGCAAACCAAAACACCCAGCTCCTTCCCCAGCCCCTTCTCTGCCCCACGCCGCCTGCAGCCTCCCTCCCGCCCCGCCACAGCCTGCAAATTCGCTGCAAACTTTGCTTTTCTCCAGTTCCCCCTCCTCCCATCCACACCCCCCTCCCCTTTAATTCCCTTCTCCTCTCCTCCTCCCCAACCCCCCCTTGCTCTAAAGTGACTTACTAGACTTGGCTTTTCCTGGACACTTTCCCCCTTTTGAGCCTTGATTTCTGATCGTTCTTGTTTCAAGTTCAAACTTACGTGTGATAATCTCTCTTTGTGACAAGTGCTGCGGGTTTCCCTGCTTGCGACGGGACATTGCCCTGGCATTTACACTGGCATCGCCCGGAGAGCTGTACTGAGTTGGGGGGGATGTATGGGGGGCGGTCTTCCTCCTCTTTTTTTTCGTTCACTCTTTCTTCTTCTTCTTTACTGATTTCTTCTTCTTTAAAAAAAAATAAAATTGAGACAAGAAACCCCTCTTTTTTGTTGGTCTGGTGCACTTGGTGGGATGTCCCCCTTGAATTAAAAAAACAGCATCATCATCATCAGGAAAAGCTCTTTTTTTTCTTTCTCTTTCTCACTGTCTTTTCTCCACTGCTTCTGCCACTTGGACTTCCAAATCTCTTCTTGAACTTAGGAGGATTTGCACCACCAGTGACACTTTTTTTCTCTCTCTCTCTCCAGAGGGCTTGGCAAATTGGCAAGTGCACTTCTTCCACCAGGAGGGTAAAAAAAATCAGGAATTTTTGTTCTCAGTACAGAATGGGGATTGCCCACACACACAAAAATGCCCCCAAAAATTGTTTTCAGAGATTGACCCTTGCTGGGTTTTTTAAGGGGTAGCCAAAACTGTGTCTCCTCTTTCCCAGTTCAAGTGGCACTGCTTTGCCCTAGTGCTTTTGGATTGCCAATGCCTCTGCACCACTTTGCACTGCTCCCCCTCGCCTGGCACTGGGACTGGAAGGAAGGAAGCCCCCAGTGCAGCTGGGCTGGTGCTGGCTATTACTATTATATATTGCAATGTGAAGATGGCGGAGTCCTGGTTCTCTGGGAGCGCTCTGTCTCTCTATGGCTGGGGCTGCCTCTGTACAATGGGATAAAATTCAAGTTCAAGTGCGGACGTGACGTTTAATCTGCACTAGAGACAAAAAGACCCAGAGAGTAGGAGCACTGGGGGCGACTAGCGGTGGCTTTTTAACATTGTACCCTGCAAGAGAACAAGAAACACACAGAGAGAGACACAAACTCAAGCACTTGCATGGATCGGGAGCAGCTCCGGGCTTTGTGCCTTGCCTCCGTCTCCGGCATTCCGAGGGCGAGCGAATAATCACGATCAATAATCACCATCATAAATAACAATCATGCCATCCAAACTTCCCCCTGCCCTGATCTAGCTGTCCTGCCTGTGCTGAGAACAGCTCCCGTGGGGCGGGGGAGGTGAAGGTCTAGCGGGTCGCTCACCCTTGCTGGGGACTTGCTGTCTGAGTGACTTGGGGATCCTTTTCTCCCTTGGGCAAAGTGCCTTCTGTCGGCCAGGGGGGAGGTATGCGGAGTGGCACCGCCGCCAGGGCTAAGAGAGGTCGGGACCGGAGTGGACAACTCAGGAAGACGCAGCCAGCGGGGCTGAAGCGGGGATCCGGGCAGTGGTCAGTCCCCTCTGTTATTATCCCTATGGCATAGGATCTCCATGGTCCTGGCTCGACTCTGGCTCTCGCTTCGTTGTGGTCCATTTCTAGCATCCCTGGCGTAAAGGTCTGGGGCTTCTCTTTCCTTCAGACGGCGCCGCAGGTGCTCAGCTGCAGGCACATTCCAAGTGTATTTCAACCAGTTTTTCACTAACACAAATATCTGTGTGGGCTGGGGAGAGATTTTTCTCTTCCTCATCTATATGTGATGTTGCAGGGAAACACACAGAGACTTTTTCTCTCACACTCACGCACGCACACACACGCACGTGCACACCTTTTCGACCTTGGCTTGTGCTGGTAGTAGTGGTTATTCGTGTGAAAATTCCTGACGGGGAAGGTGTGTGTGTGTGTGTGTGTGTGTGTGTGTATGTTAGTGGCACTCACCCAAGACAGGGAGAATCCAGAGGCGTTTAGATCACTGCGGAACAAGACACTGCATGTACTTTTCATTCGATTTCACAGGCAGGTAAATGCCCAGCGGAGTGCGCTTCTAACTTTCAGATCCTTGGAAACCAACTTTTCCTTCCCCGCCCTCTCTTTCCTCCCTTCCTTTTCTCTTTCCCCCCACCTCATCTCAGAAAATGTTCTTTGCAAAGTGCTTTTCAGCACTAGATCTGGACAGAGCGAGGGACCGGCACCGGTGTGGGGAAGGGGGTGTTCTGGGAGCACATTGAAGTGGGGGCTGCAATGAAATCCAGGGCAAGACATTCCGCATTCATGTCATTCACTTTCTACGTGGAATGACTATTTTTGTGTGAAATCGCAGGGAAGCCTTAGGGGACCAAAATTCATCTTCATTCCCTTAATCTGCTGTGAGCAGAATTTGGCTAACCAGCTAGCCTCGCCTCCTTCAGCAACTGCCGGGAAATCTGCCTCCCCCTACAAAGAGAGAGAGAGATGATTTTTACTTTGTCAGCCCTACTCCAGCAACAGACCGTAGTTCTGATGACCTGGGGATATCAGATGGGGAAAGGCAAGGAAATCCCATCAGATCTGGGGGGTGGGTTTTGTTCACGGGCCCAGAGCCAGCTTGGCCATGCCCTCTTCTGTCTTGGCTCAGTCATCGTTCTCCATTAACAGCAAATATGGAAAAGCCATTCCGCTCCTCGCTCGCTGCCTAGATTTTTTCCTTGTGTTGGTTTGTTTTGTTTTTCAGGGTCCTACAAAGAAAATTAGCATTGTGTTTGTAACACAACTCTCTTAGCAGCTGGGAAAGAATTTAGAGATCCATAGCTACATTAAACATACACACACACGCCCTGTCAAAATGTTGTGCAAACAATCGAGTGAGAAGAAGAGGACATGGACAGGGCCAGAGGTGGAGAAAGCTTCAAGGTACCCTGCAAATGGAAAGGGGAGGGAAAATGCCTTCCGCAGAACCTACGGTGGATAAGCAGCCATGGCCCCTCCCATGGCTTTCTGGGCATCTTTTGCTGAACCATTCTTCCCTCAGCTCCACCCCTGTTCTACCTAAAGTTGGAAAAGCACCAGCCCCACCTGGTGTCAGTATGATGGATGTCATGGAGGTCATCGGAACCTTTCCAGGAATGCAACTGAAAGTTCCAAGAAAATACAAAAAGGCCAAAAAAAAAGTTTTAAATATTTCTATCGATTTCACACATACACATACTGCACTTCATGCATTTCTAGATCCTTGAGTCATATTTCTACAGGCATTTCCTATAAAGGTTCCCTGGCATTCATTTCAAGAAGAGGCTTTCTTTCTTTCTTTCTTTCTTTCTTTCTTTTTTTCTTTCTTTCTTTCTTTCTTTCTCTCTCCCTGCCCCCTTCCTTGCACTATGCATGGCGTGGCAAACAGGCTTTGTGTGTGACTCTCATGCAAAATGTGTCTCGCGGTTCTGGGGGGAGGCATTTGCAAACCCACTGGCTGCCCCTGGTTTCAGGGTGCAGCTCACATGGCGTCCTTGTCAGCCCAGGGAGCGGGATAGATGCAAAGTCCAGCTCGCATGACTTTGGCCGGTTTTTGGTCGTTGCAGGAAACTGCGCGTACCTGCAGCAGCCCTTATCAGGAAGTTGCCGGGCATCATTTGTTGATTAACCACTGTCTTACAGTGGGCATTCAAATCAAAGATAAGGACACATCAATGATTGACCATGCTGGGTTCCCTTATTGCCTCTAATGATTCAGCCTGGGCTGGACGCGGTCTGCTTCCCTTTGAAGTGAGCTCGGGTTTGGTGGAAGAGCTGGCATTGTCTTACACTCCGCTTATCTGGACGGGTTTTTTTTTAAAGCCTGCCTTCTCTTCCTCCTCCTCCTCCTAAACCATATCCCAATAGGGGCACACATTCCAAAGTGATTTTTCAGTCTCCTCTTTTCTCCCCTGTCTGGCACTTGTGATCATTAGCACTGAAAGCTGTTAATGTCTTGTCTCACAGCTCCCCCTTTAGTCTCTTTGCTCTCCCTGTCTCGCGTTCAAAGCCAGATCAATAGCAGGCTCTTTCTAACCTTGACCTATCCCTCGACCCCGCCTCCATCTGCAGCTGGCCCACTGTTTTGTTTTCCCACTCCGTCGATATCCAAGTCACAATCGGTGACAGCAGACAAACAAGAGGGGCTTGCTTCTCTCTGGGGGCTCGCTGAACTCGCCCCCCATGCCTCCCCCCAGGCGGCCAGCCACAATAGCACTATGGTCAGAGGGTTTCTGTCCCACTGATCATTGTACTGCTTTGTCCACGTTTCTTTTCTCTTCTCTCTCTGTCTCTCCCCATCGTACTGGTTTAACACGTAACAAACACACACGCAAACATTTTAACTGGGACAGGCATCTTTCCACTTTAAGAAAAGGAACGAGAAACAGACTATAACAAAGAAGAGCTGTCTTTCTGCAGGCTTTAAAGATTTAGTTTATTTTAAACTAGAAACAAAAACCCAGCACCAAAGTGCTGGTCATTCTGTTTCATATTATAACACGGATCATAACAAATCACTCTCACCCAGTAACAAACTAATACAGTTTCACATATTCGATTTTATTCTATATACAACAAGGCATGGCAATTAAAGAGCTTCCGGCACTCATTACGTGCTTTAGCTTCTGACTTTTTTTTTTTTTTTTTTTTTTTTGAAAGCATGTGATGTCTTCTGCTGAAATTTGGCGTGGGTATAAATAACAGTAACTTCAGTTACAGAGGGACTCCCAGTATTCTTGTAGATGATGAGATGGATCTGTCACTTGCACGCATTTTAAATATATTCACACGCTCACCCTTTCGGCCAAACAACTTTTCTGCGGAATAACAGTTTCTGCAGCTGATTCTGTCCGCTATGACTTTAGGTTTCTTCACATTCTTCACTCGAAAAGCTCGTGCTAAGTTAGAAATAAAAGATTTTTGTTGCCGATCCGGGTTTAAGCGACATCAACCTCCGCCTAAACAATTCTGCTGGTTCCTGTTCGCTTTGTATCTTGGAGGGGTGTTGTTGTGACAAGGAGTATAAACACAAGGCATGATCCGATCGGCTTAGTTAGCCGCTCTGCCTGCGAGGAGATATAGAAACACAGGATCTAACTTGATCATATTTACATACATATTAATAAAGCTCCCGGGGTGGCAGTTCTGCCTTCCCATATTGTACGAGTATCTCTGGGAGCTCTCATTTCGGATCTATTAAAAAAAAAAAGATTAAGAAAAACGTCTTTGGGTCTTCCTTGTATATTTGTCTGCAATGATTTTATACCATTTTTGAAAATTGCATAGTTGTAGCCTCAAATCTGTGGGAGATAAAATAACCCCAAAATGTGTGATTTTTGCAGCAGTAAATAAGGCTACAAAACATTTCTCTGAGGGACTGTTTGGTGGGGCTCTTTCATTTGTGAGCCATTAATATTCTATATTAAGCGAGAAAGAGCCTCGTGAAGCGAGAAAGAGCCTTATTTTCTTTGTCAGGAGTGAGGGTGAGCCTTAAGTGAGAAGACTGGTGTGGGTCAGACTCCCAGTCCCAGGAGCATAACGCGTGAGCTGCTCACCACCCCTCAGATCTCTACCTGGGATGCAAAGTTCGCTCTGTCTTTACACGTGGGATTGTCCCACTTTTTGCCTCTGTCACTTGCTGACACCTTCGGGACGGGATTTGGGAAGCAACCTGCCGGAGGCACATTCCCCACCCAGGGCTCGGCTCCTTTGCATCTTCTGCCTTTGCAGCGGAGCGAGCTGCCTCGCTCCTTGTGCCAAGCGCGTGAAAAGATTCACTGAGTGACAACCACCGCAATGTGGGGGGCCTGATTCTGCGCCCCGCCCCGCATCCAGGGGAGGGGGAGAGCCACACAACCCCAGACAAGGCACCAACGAAGAAAAAGCCCACCCATCTAAGTCGGGATCGATGTGGAATCGGGCCCTGCGCGCCTGTGGGAGGCAAGTCTCTGCAGACACAAAACTGCAGCTTGGTTGTGTCTTTGGACCCAAGCACTCAGTGACTGATGCTGACCCCTCCGTCCCCCTCGCCCGGGGGCAGTGGTAAAACTTCCACTGACTTCCAGGGGCCGGGGGTAGGATATTTGTGACCTGAGCATCTCTCCTGCTAATCAGAAGGCAGCCCCTTTTCTCTCTCGTGCTCAGGGGGCTTGTCTGGGAGTTTGGGGGGCGTCTGTACCACTTTCCAGGCAAAAGCAAAGCAACACGTACTGTGGGAAAACTCCAGGGAGTGTGGGGCACTTTATCAGCCCCCTCCTCTCCAGTGCTTGAGGCACACCTGCCATGTCTCAGCAAAGCACAGGATGCCACTTGGGTCCCTTCATGCCATGAACTCCCGGGGCTCAGAATCCTACCTGAACCCCAAACGCAAAGGGGACCGGTAAAGTTCTCCGTTGGCTGGGCTGCTGGTGCGCTGATGATGATGGCAAGGCAGGGATCGCTTGTGTCTTTGCAACACGCTGCTCACCCTGCCTCCCTCCGTGTAACATACGAGCGAGGATAGTTACGCTGGCAGGTACCGCTGACATTGTGCAAAAAGTTGGGACGCTCTTAGAGACGGGCTGGCATCTCCCTGGCTCGTTTCAAAAGTTGCCCCATGATGTAACTATCGAACATTATCGCTGTTTGGAGACGCACTCCGGACTCGGTTTGCATGGGGATGTTGAATCCCTTCTCAATTCAATTCCTGAAATTTGGGGAATAGACCGATGTTTCTGTCATCCTCTGCTTTCGAATGTTAGTTTCACTCCGCTTCTCCCAAGCATGATTTCACAGGGATGTAAACTCCTTGGGATTGTTTGAAACAACAAAGGCCTATAGGATATCGATGTGGCAATAAAATCTTCCACTTCAACTTATGACAGAAAACATTTCAGCCTGTCTCTCAAGGAACATAAAAATATGAATCTGGACACCACAAAAAGACATCTCGCTTGTCTCTAAAATCTCTCTGCTTTATAGTCTTTAAAATAGGGCAGATTTATGATCATTCTTTTATCTTTATTTTAAACTTGTACTTTTTAACTGAAGTCAAACTGGCAAATTCATCAGCCTCTATATTCAGTATAAACATCTGCAGCTTCATTATGCCTATCAACAATTAGGGAACTTAAAAATGAGGATGTCTGGCCTGGGAGTGATTGTGTATTGCACCCAAACTGCACATTCTTATTGATAAGGAGTGGAGCAATGTATGAAAAGTCAATGGATTTAACATTTTAACATAGAGGCTATAATTGTTTGTGTGTCTTAGCTGAAATTGGTCAAATCATTTTCTTCCCTTTACAATAAAAAAGCAGGCATTTTTCATGCTAATAGGAAGTAGGACAAATTTAGGAAAGCAAGGAGCAGTGTCTGGGATTGACCATCATGATTTTTTTTTTTTTTTATGTGGGTCTGGATTCTGGTTTCCCTTTACTGCAGTTTTCCACCTGGGTAACTCCATTGACTTACCAAAGTCCCTGCTGATTTCTAAATCAGGCCTCTGACTTTTCTGGTTCCACTTTTGCAATGTCTCCAGACACATTGCTTTTGACTCCTGCTTGTGGTCTGCAGGTCAATGCCTTAATGATAGATCCCTTGTTCCCCTCACCTCAGCTGACACTTTGAAATGTAATTTAGGATGATTAGGCAACCTCAGTCTCTGATGGACCAGAGGTTTGATGATACCATGTAAGAGGCCACAGGGGTGCAAAGCTTTTCAGAGCAGTTGCTGAAGTCTTCTCTGAGCCAACTGTTCCACCTGGACCACACTACAAATTATTGTTTTCAATTACCACCTGTGTACTCCTTCCCATGCATCGTATTGATGTAAAATTACAACAACACTAGTATAAATAAGTTATGCTGTGGTTGTAAAATGGAAGAAATTTTGTTGTAGCAATTATGTTCAGCAAGATGACAAAATAAATTTCCAGTGCTGTGCTTGCAGTAACCTGGGGAATTTAAACCTCATAATTTCCATTCATTTCAGATAATTTGGAGTAATTTCTATATGTAATAACTCTGTAATGAAAAACACAGCGGTACTGAAGTGATTTCAGCTCTGGGTTTTTTTCCTATGGTATACATGGCACAAAATAAATAATAAAAATAATATTTCCTTTTGTATGTGTTGAGTAATTCTTTCAGCAAAATCATAAACTAATACCAGGACTAAATCTCTGTCCATGAAATGAAAAATAAATTGAGTTAAAGAAAGTGAAAAAGTATGAAAGGCCGTGGATGTTTTATTGTGACTTTATTAAATTGTATCATCTCTATGCTCTATTGTATCCCCTGGGGTTACTGTTCAAGGAAAGGGCATACAGATAGATGGGTACATGTCCTTAGATCAAAAGGAGAGATGGTTGGAACAAGTATTTCTGAACATATTTAATTCAATGCTTTAATTTGTAAAATAGAAACTGGAAATTAAAAATACAGAGGTGCAAGCATGTAAGGGACAAAATAAATAAGTTTTCTGAGGATATTGATTTTCATTAGTGTGCTGAATGGTAAATTACTTGGAAGACTATAACCATGTGCACTCATTGAGCATATTCCAACACGAAGTATTCACCTTTAAGTAAAGACAAGGGAGACATTATTGAAGAGCTGTGTTTGTGTCCTACCTACAGCCATGACACAAGGCAATTATTACATAGTTAACATGAAGCCATATGTGTTATTTTGTGGCAAGTACATAGTAATTCCACTGGCAATAACAGTAATAAGACATAATATTACTTGTATCATATATCATTCTCCTCTCCAAGTGTTTTACAAGTGTGGTTAAGGACTGAAATACTTTCTTTACAGATGAGGAAAAGGAGTCATAAAGAGAGTAAGTAACTTGGGCAAGGCCACATAGCCAGTCTGTGGCAAAATTGTGATTATTGAGGTCAGGACTTTCTCATTTTTACCATATAATTATAAAATAAATCAACTGGAATATGAATGTTGTACTTACATTTCAGTGTATCGAGTATAGAGCAATGTAAACAAGTCACTGTATGACATTTTAGTTTGTATAATCTATTGTAAAACTAGGCAAATATCTAGATGAGTTGATGTACCTTTTGGAAGACCTCTGCATGCCCTCAGGGATGCGTGTAACCCCAAATGAGAACCACTGCTCTAATCAATAATCCTGTGTCTCAGTGGCATCATGATGATACTTCCTATAATTTAAACAATGGCAGTTGTATATGGCAACTTGAATTGCTGTTTTATGGCCCAATATTATGCAATTATTTTTATCTCCACTATCCTTATATGCCCTGTTACAAACAATAGAGCCAGGATCTCTGAATGGGCAAACTGGTTGGCATGCAGTAAGAGCTGGCTTACCCCTGCCATGATGGAAGTAAATGAGAACATTCTCAAAGATGAAAGCTGGTTCAGGTACAGTTCTCCCAAGCTACACATTTGCTTTGCACCCAAGGTCTGTTCTTCCTTCAGCTTATTCTGTCTTTGCTGGCGCCCATTGTGAGGCTTCATCTGCTCTGGAAGGCCCTTCCTGGCCAACTGTTGTTTTTACATCTGCTCCAGTTGTCATTACTGCAGCTCAGGGTTGGTCCACACTACCACTTACGTTGATGTAACTTACATTACTCAAGGGTGTGAAAAAGACACCTCCCTGAGCAACAGAAGCTACAGCGACCTAAGGGCTGTTCACACCAGCACCACACTGACAGGAGATGCTCTCTTGCCAACATAGCTTCTGCCTCTTAAGGAGGTAGAATAATTATGCCAATAGGAGAGCACTCTCCTGTCAGCATAGTGAATCTACATCAGATGTGCTACAGCTGCGAATGTAGTGCTATAGTGTAGATTTGCCCTTAGAAATCCTTTGATCTCAGGATGCTCTAAAGCATGCCAGGCTGCAGACATTGCTCTAGACAGTGTTCCCTGTAAGCTGAGTGCTTGGTTAGCACCCAGGAACAATCTCCACCAGGAGAGATTCAAATGTCGCCCAACTGATTAGCAGAGCATCCACAGCCAGCAGCATGTGTTTCTACTGAGGTGCACATCCGCACATGCCTCGTTGCACATAATAACATTTATTCTGTGCATGGATGGGAAAAATTAGAGAAAACATTGGTTCTGGTCTACTGAAACTTTTTGCAAGGACCTTCCAATGCCCCTGAGGGGTATCAGGAAGCTAGAGATGAAAGATAAGAAAGATGTGGAGAAATTGGAGAAGGTCCAGAGAAGAGCAACAAAAATGACTAAAGGTCTAGAAAACATGAGTTATGAGGGAAGACCAAAAGAACTGTGCTTGTTTAGTTTAGAAAAGAGAAGACTGAGAGGGGACGTGAAATCTAAAGGAATCTAAAGGATTTCAAGTATTAAAAGTTTCAAGTACCCTTCTTCAATTTCTCCAGCAGCTCTCAGTTCTCCAGCCAGCTACAAGGAGGAGGGAGAAAAATTGTTCTCCTTAGCCTCTGATGATAGGACAAGAAGCAATGGACTTAAATTGCAGCAAGGGAGTTTTAGGATGGACATTAGGAAAAACTTCCTAACGGTCAGAGTGGTTAAACACTGGAATAAATTGTCTAGGGAGGTTGTGGAGAGATTTAAGATCAGGTCGGATAGACATCTGTCCATCAGAGATGATGTAGACAGTGCTTGGTCCTGCCATGAGGGCAGGGGACTAGACTCCATGACTTCTCAAAGTCCCTTCCAGTTCTATGATTTTATGAATCTATGATTCTAGAACAGTGGTTCCCAAACTTTTTGGCATCACGCCCCCTTTTTGATTTTTGAGAAACCCTCACGCCCCCCCCTCCCAAAAAATAGCAGCAAAACTTGGGGTGGGATTGATGGGGGTGTGTATGGCTGTGTCGCCTCATGCCTCCCCTGGAATTTCTTCATGCCCCCCAGTTTGGCAACCCATGTTCTAAAGGAATCAGAGGTCAGATTAGATTTTGGTTGGCTGAGAGACAGAAAGAATGAAAAGAGGGAGGCTGAGACTGAAAATGTGGATTTCAAGTCCAAGCCAAGGGAGTTAGACAGGAAACCAACCACATTTAGGTGAATGAGGAAGGAAGCAGGTTTGGAGCTGTGAGGGGAAGCAGCTACATGAAAGATAACAGCAGTATAAAGAATAAGCATCTAAGGCCTTGTCTTCACTGCTAAAAAAGTGTATTTTTATCTCAAGACAACTAACACGTGAGCCGTTCTGAGGTAAAAAAACACACACTGAAGACCAGATGCTACAGTTTTACACTGAGGTAAAATCATCCAGGGTCCAACACCTGAAGGGGTAAGGGACTGCTTATCTCATAATACAATTAAAGGGACTGTCTTCACTGAGTTTTTATCTCAGGATAGCTCATGTATTTTAGTTACCTCCATAGAAAAAAATTACCTTTTTAGAAGTGCAGATAAGGCCTAAAAGTATTGTCTAGTAGCATGTAAGGTGTGAGGTTGAGAGACAGACAACTGCAGAAAGTCTAGATATGTGCAGGCATTTGGAATGGCTTCTTAAAGGTGGCTGAATACATCAATATTCAAAAATCTTAGGCTACATGTACACTGCAATGCTATTTCGGGGTACCGGAGTATCCCGAAATAGCTGTCCCGTGTCTTCACAGCAAGCCCATTATTTTGGGCTCACTACTCCAAGGTCCCTGTAAACCTCATTCCACAAGGAGTAAAGGACGTTTCAGAATAGCAGGTTATTTCAAAATTTGGCACTGTGTAGACAGCGCCAAATTACAAAATAAACTATTTCAAAATAAGATCTGCAATTTGCGTAGCTCGAATTGCGTATCTTATTTCGAACTATGGCGCAGTTTAGACATAGCCTAAGGCACTTACAAAGTGCCATTTCCATGGTATCTGTGCACCTTATAGTCTTTGATTCTGACAAACTGAAGAAAGGAAGGGCTATTATCCCTGTTCTACAGATGAGGAAATGAGGCACAGAGGACTAAATAACTTGTGCTAGGTCATACAGTCTATTTGTTATGGAGCAGGGATTTGAACCCTAGTCTCTGATTCTCAAGATATATCATTTCAAGCTCCTTTTTCTTCAATAGATATGGAGGAATATTTGGATCTGGAAACACTTATGGCAGGAAACGTAAGGCAGGCAGGGGGTCAGCCACAGTGCAATAGCACACAGCAGTTGGTTTTAAAAATAAAATTCCCATCGCCAGCCCCCATACTAAAGAAATGGAAATGAAAACTAAGCTCTAAAGTTAAAGGTAGGAAGGGGTCAACAGCAGCATGTAATGGCAGGGAGCCGAAAAATTCAGATCCATTCATCAAAAGCAGCCTTTAAAAGCATGCACCCAAAACACCCTGGTCACAGAGTTTAAGGACTGCTTTTGAATAGTAGCCCTGTGATTTTGTGATGCTGCTGCTGCGGTTACTGAGACCAAGAAACCTCTGCTAGAAGTGATAAGCATTGCAGCATGGGATTGAGTTAAGTTGTCAAATCTTTTTTTTTTTTTATCAATCAGATATTATTTAAAACTGTTCCCAATCCCAACTCCCCCCAAAATTCAAAATCCATCCCCAAATGACAGGAAGCCAGTTTTTTTAGTATAAATCAACCTAAGATTGGATCCATATTTTCCCCAAATATAATTTTTAAATAAGTAAATTAATAACCCTTGGCAAATGAAACAATTGTCTCACAAACTGACCACCCAAACCAACAAGTGGTTCTCTCTGTATGACCCATTAATGCTTCCTGAGCCAAGTAAAAAAAAAAAATCTTCAAAAATAGAAACATCCTCTCCCGGGTGTCCTGTTCACTATCATTTACAGCCCACCCTGCAAACACTGTCTTCAGTGCAAAAAAGTGCATCACAGCAAAGACAGGTACAGTAGTTTTTACCTCAGTGTAGCTATAAAGTAATCTCAATGCTATGACCCCCACCTGGGGCTTACCTCAGCTAGCTACACTGAAGTAAAATCTATAGTATGTTTTGTCTCCATTAGCTTGAGTGAGCTGTCATGACATAAAGGCAAACCCTTCTGAGGTGAAGAGAAAAGCATGAGTAACTTTACATATATGAATAGTCCCTCTGTGGGATCTCTTGAGTGTAAAATCACTCATGTGTGAGCAGAATCATGGCCTTTAATGTAAACGCCTCAGGGCAAGGGCCATGTTTTCCCTATGTACAGTGTTGAGCATGTTGTCAATACCTATCCTATATATGAATTCCCAACATAACATCACTATAACTCTTACAACATTCCTCTACCCCACTCCCACCAATTAAGTGCATGATGAACGTGCGTGAGAGACGAAAGCAGCAGCAGAGGCCTGGCGTGACACATTATTAAACTGTATCTCCCGTCTGCCTCCTCCTCCACCTCTTTCTTTTCCTCCCCCTCGCCATGTGGCATCCTACTCTCCTGCTGCTCTGCTGCTACGCCTCTGTATCCCCTCTGATGAGGCACAGTACTGTAGCAGCAGGAGCAGCATTAGAACCTGCCAGTCCCTGCCTAATAATCCCTCATGATGCAGTCCTTTCAGGTCGAGACCAAGGGGAGCTCTTTCTTCTCCCACTGCTGTGCAGCTGATCCTCACACAGCTAACAGGAGAGGTGAAAGGTACTGAATTCTCAGTCTTTTTTTTTTCTTCTTCTTTTTATAACTGGTAGACAGAGGATGAGGACACAGACTTTAGGCAGCTGATGGATGTTCCACACCAGAGGTATATTATCCCCTCAAGAGCCAACTACTCTGGAAAACTGCTGCTGCTGTGGTTGCTGCTATGCCTTTTGTTTACCAGGCAGGCTGTAAGGGAATGTTTCTAAACTTCTCAAAGAAGTGCTTACAGGTCTCACTGACTCCACCAGTGATAGCTAGACTCAGCTTCTTGCACATTTTTAGAGCTTAGTGGAGTATTTAACTATTCTGTAGCTGCTACCTGCCCATTCCTACCTTTCTTCCATTTTTCCAGTAGCTCTCAGTTCTCCAGCCAGTGCCACCAACCAATATCATTGCACTAGCTTGACATATGGTGAGATGCCTAAACCTCGCCCAGTTAGCTAGAAATCTCCCAATGGGGTTGACGTTCTAGTCGTCCATAATGATGCTACAGTAGTATCCATGGGCTTTGCCCATACCCTGACTTTTGTGGTCACCAGGATTAATAGCTGGATTCTGCCACTCGCTGACTGTGGGGTGATGTAACTTCTCTGTTCTTCTATTTACCTATTATGGAAAGCCACACAGCAGGAACTGCACCACCAGTGCACCAAGAAGAGGGACTCCCTCTGGATCTCAAATAGTGAAATTCAAGGCCAGAAGCAGCAACAGCATGTGTAACAATAGGAGCAGTTCCATAAAGGCTCCATCACATCCAGAGACCCCAGGACTCTAAGCCTAGGTACAGTAAGTCCCTGTACTTTGTCACTGTGGTGACTGATGTACTGAGGGGACTGGGTTTTTTAAGGATGAAAAAGTGGTGTCTCACTGGACTAAAACAATAACAACACTGGAGCTAGGGGATAAAAATTCAAAGCCAACAGTAGCAACCCTTACAAAAACATCTATTGCACACTAGCGTTCCCCAGACCAGGAACACCTGCACTGCTCCCATATGGTAGCCCGTAGTTCTCAGAAGTGTACATAAGCACTCTCAGTGAGACTATAAGTCATGCCCATGACCAAGCCACTGTTGCAGTGTTGCTAGCTCTCAGGATTGTATGGAAAGTCTTGTGATATTTGGTGATTTTTCTGAAAGCCCCAGCTCCTGGAGTCATGTGATTCCATGTTAATTTCAGATTTAATTAAAATCAAGTTAAGTTTCTAGCGGAGAAAAGCTTGAAAACATGACCTACGTGCATCCTTAAGGCTCATCAGCCAGAAGGCAAAGAAAAAGAATCCAACTTTTATTATTTTTAAAAATCTCGTGATTTGTAATCCAATCCTATGAGTTTAGGTAGCCAAACTCCCAAATTATGAGCATTCAGTGTTGCCAGTACACAGTTTGTTTGTTTGATATGCTTTAGCTTGTCACTTAGTATAATGACTCTGCAAAAATGAGCCACCAGCCATTGTCACAGCAAGCAGCTGAGCTTAGGGCTTTGGCTGACAAAGAGCAGCCAGCCACTATCCCATTGTGAATTGAGTCATGCCTGGTGATATGCAGGTGCAAAATGAAGAAGGGAGGGCACAAAAAGCCTCTTCTGCAGGGACGAGGCACAACAGCAGTCCCTAAGTACAAGGACAGCTCCAGGCTAGTGCCAGGTTCCCTGGAGAACTGGGTGTAATAAAGGTGTGACACACAGGTGTTCTGGCAAAAGGCTAACATTTTATTTCCTGACCCCAATCACATGACACTGGTCAGGGTTACTGAAGGTAGATAGAGGGATTAGATATGGCACAGCTTATCCCTACCTCTCTTCACTAGCTGCACAGTGTGAAGTACATTCTTCTACAGCAGTATTTATGTCTAGTCACTGAGGCTAGGTCTACACTACAGAGTTTTTGCGCAAAACCAGCCATTTTTGCACAAAAGCTCACAGAGTGTCCACACCTCAAGCACTTTTTTGTGCAGGTAAAATGAAAGAGGAGAGGGGTTTCTCTGGTGTAGGTATTCCTCATTCTACAAGGAATAACTCCTTTTTGTGAAAGAGTTTTTTCGCAAAAAGGTGTGTGTGGACAGGCAAGAGGGGGTTTTTGCACAAGAAGAGGGAAGAGGAAAAAGCTCAGGTGCCCTAATGGCCATTCTGTCCATAGCAATCACTGCTTACTTGCGAGAGAGCATCCAGGCAGTCTGGATGCTCTCTCGCGCAAAAGCGCATTGCTTTTTCGATGCGCTTTTGCAGTGTGGACACACTCTTGCACAAGAAGTTTTTGCAGAAGATCTCTTCCACAAAAAGCTTCTTGTGCAAGAAGCCTGTAGCCTAGACATAGCCTCAGGGACTGGAATGCTCTCCCATGTCACTAAGGGATGCTACTACGATTTAACCCTACACTGGCAAAGGAATGTTCCCACGTGCTTAGGATCTTGATTTTTTGCCTGATTAATATTGGGAAACACTGAGGTTCCTTGAGGAGGCTAAATTTGTAGCTATCTGGGACACCAAGCATTCAGATTGCACATATAAAGCTGATTCAATTCGAACCTTTCTGTTTCTGAGATTGGCCCGTTGCCATCAAACATGATGCATTCCAATATTTCTACGCCAGAAGGGACAGGACTGCATGACAAAGCCAAAGAACCTCACCCAATAATTTTTGCATCAAGTCCATGACTTCTGTTTGAACTAGAGCATGCCTTTTAGAAAAATATCCAGTCTCAATTTAGGCCCAGCTCCTCAGAGTATTTAGACAGCTCACTACCATCCCACTGCCCATTGAATTCAATGAGAATTAGGCGCCTAAATACCTTTGAGGATCTAGGCCTTAAAGGATATGTCTACACCAGGGCTATTCAACTTTAGAAGCTCTGGGAGCCACAATGATATCACAGCACACACTGAGGGCCACAACGTAAGTGTGGTTGCATATACATGCAAATATATATGCAAATATATGTAAATAGCTTCTTTCTCACTGACGGGCATGAATACAAAGATTAAGGCAAGACTACACAACACACAGGCCCCATTTAAGTCAGTTCTGCTGATATTAATAACATGCAATATTTACCCGATTTCCACCCATATGACGGCACTTTTAATGAACAATGACAGTCCAGGAATGTAACTACTAAAATGCATATCAACAGAAGACCATTATATTGACTACTTTTTTGTTTTGGCTCCCACCGCCAGGCCACGGGGTTGAGCCCCACATAAACCTAAACTGCATTGCGGGCCACAAAGAAATGGGCCATGGGCCACATGCAGCCCACGGGCCACATGTTGAGTAGCCCTGGTCTACACAGTATCTTTAAGCAAGACTCCTAGCCCTGGTCCCCAGATGGAGTCTCACACTAGTCTACTAAAAATAGCTAAAAATATCTGTCTAGATGTTGTCAGTCAGGCTCTGAGAGTGGGGACTTCAGAGTCTGAGCTCCAGCTGGATCCACAACCTCAAAGCACCCTCTATACAACTATTTTTACAAGTCCTGCCAGCACAGATTTGTGGTCCCCAGGCTGGAGGTTCACTCTCAGATGCTGTTCAGACAAAACTAAAGACTCCACCACTAAGTTGTTTCAGTAGTTAGCCACCCTCACTGTTAAAAGTGTACACCTTATTCCTAGTCTGAATTTGTCTCACTTCAGCCTCCAGCTAGTGGATCTCATAATGCTAGATTAAAAAGCTGTCTACTGTTAAGACATTTAGGTACTTCTAGATTGTGAGCAAGATTCCTCTTTAACCTTCTCTTTGATAAGTTAACTGAGAAAGATAAGGCCTCTTCCTGCAAAGCAGACGTCAGATCATTCTTGTAGATCTTTTCTGAATACTTTTCAATGTTTATGTAAATTTTAAACTGCTCAAGTTTGGAGGACAAATTTATATGTATTTGAACCAAGAGAGCCCACACAAAATCACCCATCAAGTTATGGCTATGTTGAGCAGCAGTCCAGGAGGATTAATTATATTTTTATATATATAAAAGTGAGAGCAGGAAAAAGACTTTAAAATGACTTGGAACAGGAGTAGGCAATAAGCGACCTGCGGCTGAACATGGTTTGCCAGGGTTAGCCCCTAGCGGGCTGCCAGACACTATTTACCTGACTATGGTTGCATGCAGCTCCCATTAGCTGTGCCCATTCCTGGACAATGTGAGCTATAGAAGTGGTGGCCTGGCCCGTGCCACTTACTGCAGCTCCCATTGGCTAGGAGCAGCAAACCATGAGCAATGGGAGCTGTGAGCAGCTGTACCAGCAGACGCTCAGGTAAATAAAGCATCTGGCGGAACTGCGTCCAGGCCATGGACCACTTATGACTTGGAGCCATCAAGTTGTGCTATAATGAATCTACACAACCATGTGAGTTTATTGCAGTTGCCTTTGCCCTTTGTCTCCCTTCTCTCCTTTTAATGCACTCACTTTTTGCACCTTGCTTCAAATTAGATGGTACTTTCTTTGGGGTAGGGACTCTGGACCTGATTGTTAAATACATTTAAGTGCCTAAAGATGCAGACAGGTGCCAAGGAGGATTTTCAAAAGCACGTAGGTACCAATCTCCTATTGAAATCAGTGGGAGTTCAGCACCTAAGTGTTTTTGAAAAGCCCACTGACATCCTAAACGCATCTTTACGGTCTTCAATACCTTTGACAATCTGACCCTAGTAGCTAAGGGTATGTCTACACTTGCTCCCTAGTTCGAACTAGGGATGCAAATGTAGCCGACCGAAATTGCTAATGAAGCGGGGATTTAAATATCCCGCGCTTCATAAGCATAATCTTGCCCACACGCTATTCCGCTCGCCAGCTGATTCGAACCAGGAAGTGTGCTCCAGGACACATTAGTTCAAATCAAACCCCTTGGTTTGAACTAATGTTACTTCTCAAAAAATGTGGAACAGCGCGCAGGCGAGATTATGCTAATGAAGCGCGGGAACGGTCGGCTACATTTGCATCCCTAGTTCGAACTAGGGAGCAAGTGTAGACATACCCTAAGTGGCTACAGCACTAGACTGGGACTCAGGAGAATTGGGTTCAGGTGCTTGGTGACCTGAGTCAAGATGCTGCACTACTCCCTGCATCAGTTTCCCCATTTGCAAAATTGGAAAAACTATATTTACCTCCTTTGTAAAGAGCTGTGAGATCGACACCTGCAAAGTGTATGTAAGAGTACGTGTTTTTAATAGTAGCCATCATCATCAATCAATCAATCATCATCATCATTCATTTTATGTTTGTTAGGTCTCTGAGAGGGAGATTGTTTTCTTACCTGTAATATGCTAAAGCAATAGAGCCCTGATCCCTGGGTGAGAACAATAGGCACTACCAACATTATTAGTAATAGTAATAGTAATAGTAATAGTAATAGTAATAAATAACACAAAGAGACTAAAGGGAATATTTTTATCAGTTGTTGTTTATATGTGCTATCTTGAATAGTATAAACATACATCTACAATACTATGTCACCTTTAAGTATATACTTTATAGTTTACATATTGTATGTTAGAATAAAAAGACAGGCACAGTTCATACTGTTTTACAGTTAGTATTACCTTTATGTTCATACATTTACGTGAAAAATGTCCCTTTTACAATTGCTGTCCAGTGTTATTTTGGAAGGTAATTACCGTATGCAGCTTTGATTTGAGATTTTTTTGTAAAGCAAAGTCAATTGAGAAATAATTTTTTTACAGGCAAAGATTCCTTATTGGCTTTCATCAACCAAAAGAAATAACTGATTACTTTTAAACTTCTTACTAGAATGTTAGTCACTAATTCATTAATATTTAATGTATGTGCAAGTAGCTACAGATAGTTACATACGCCGACACGGCACAGTCAAACAAATATAATGAGCCACAGTCTGATTTCATTTGCACTGATGTAAGTGGAATTACTCCAGATTTAAATCGGGTGCAATTGGTTTTAGAATCCAGCCCATAATTTGCAATAAAAAATGTACAAACATGTGGCCACATGCCAGGTTGTAGGCATAGAAGGCAAACCACAAATTTAGCCATCTATTTAAAATATAGGCTAAGGGAATAACTTCTGATGATTATATACATTAAGTGTATAAGGTCTATTGTGAAATATACATTGCACTTTATAAAACAATAACATGGAGGCTGTGGGGCTGATTCTCCACTACCCACCTGTCCAAAGTGAGTGTAAAATACTATCAAGTCAGTACAATAGTGTTTTACACCTACTCTGCATACAGCTTGCACTGGTGTTAAATGACTATGCAAGGCAGCTGAGGAGGAGGCCTTCCGTGATCATGATACAAGGCTCAGACATTGCATGAGCCCATTCTCTGGCCCATTCTACCTCTTTTTTGTTGCTCTAATGGTGCAAAGGAAACCAAAGTTGGCCAGTTCTTCCCAGCATGCACAGAGCTGGCATAACTGGCTGCTTCACCTGCACGTGGTGAGAAGGACAGCCTTGTGACAGAGCACTGAAATCTGGCTACCTCTGGCTGGCAGAGGGCTTTGGGCTGCTCTAGCATATGGTGGGGTGAGAGTGCTCACAGTACTGGTCCTAGAATCAAAGAGCTTCCTTCTGGACCACCCTTTAGCTATGCTGGACACAATGGGGCCTGGGGAGGGTAGTGTCTTTCTCTTACAGCAGGTGAGCACTGCCTTAACAGAGTCTGTTGACCCCAATGCTTGCTTCTCGGTGCTCTTCTGATACCAAGGTACTGTCACCTCAGCCCTACTTTGCTTGATTCCAGCCCTCACACTGGGATCACTGGAAAAGTGACACTTTCTGAATTGCCATGCCACCACATGCAGGTGGCTTGGTTCATTTCCCGGTGAGTGACAAAACTGCTAGCTCTCCTTGCCTTTGTTATACACTGGAAAAGAAGGGAGCTAGAAGGGAAAAGAAGGGAAAATGGCATCGGGGACTGGAACATGATTTTGCTGTTTTCCCAGAGGAGGGGCCAACAGGATCTTAGCCACATGAGGAAAGCAAATGCCTGCTATAGGTACGAGGGGCCTGATTCTTTAGCTTATTGCTCTGGTTTTGCATCAATGCAACTTTCACTGGCTTCAATGCACACCTACCAATATAAGACCAGCATATGGGAGTAGAGAATCAGGCCATCTATCTTTAAAACACATGAATAAAAGTAGATGAATGAAAAGCCCTGCTTCCCTGGTGGTAATGGAAAGTCTCTTTGTGTTTTATACTGTGGGAAAAAATTGTCCAAGAGCAATGGAGCCAAATGTAAATAGTGCCCCCTACTAGCACTGCCAAGATCAATGAGAAGTTGGATTACCTGCCTCTTAAGTGCTCACCATTTAAGTTAGATCAGTGCCAGGGGCTGGTTTAAAGTAGGCACCTGGTTTTCTAATACTTTTCTTTTATGATTTTTTTTATTTCTTTTTGGCAAATGTAGTGCTCATGAAAGGCATCAGACTGACAGCTCTGGAGACCAAAGTCCTCTAGTTATTCACAGACTGGCTGCAGTAGCGGTGTATGACCAGGTCCCCTCACCTTTTTTTTGAAAGGCCAAACAGAAATTCATCCTCTCAATGTCTGCTGTACTGTTGGCCAATGAAGTGCTATTGAAAATTTCACAATTCAAAATAAATGGATTTCAGAAGGCAACAGAACTTGTTCATTATTATTGTAAACTAGGTAGGTGGCTGCATGATGACTGGGGAAGGGGAGCAGGGAATACTATAAAAAAGAGTCAGCAAACTTTCCTTCATACATAAACAGTGAGTGATTGCACTCACGGGTCTTTTTAATCATTTCACACCAACATTTGTAAGAGCAATTCTTTTCTATTCCATTCCAAAAACATTCCCATGAAGTAAAAATCTTGCAACTGTTACTTTGAATGTATGTTGTGCTCTGATCCAGCAGAGCAATTAAGCATGTGCTTAACTTTAAGCATGAGTCGTCCCTTTGACATAAGTGCTTTGCTAGATCAAGAACATACTTCTGTCCAAGTTATTTTGTCTTTGCAGAATGATTAATTTTTGGACTGCTTCTTATTGTTTGATTGTAAACCACCAAAGTAGGTACTAGAAAATGAGTCTCAGTCACTCAGCAACAGTTGTACCACCATGGGGATGCTTCATTGACTTGCATGAGTACATTACTGGCTCTATATCAGGACAAAATTCTATCCTCCTTCTTCAGGAAAAAAAAACAACCCTTGCAAGGCCCAGACATCTCCGACTTCATGACAGATCTAGTAAAATTGGAGGAGCAGCTTTGGATAGCTAATGTGATGCTAAAGTTTTTTTAAAAACTGTATTGTGTTTCACCTGAATCTGAAAACAGCATGCTGTGGCTTTCTCTTTGTGTGTTGATTTTTTTTTCCAGTTTAACCAAATTCCACACACCTGCTGTTATTCCGAAAAGTTTGCTGGCTATGAAGTTTGTTATTAACTTGTCAACTCTTTATTAAAGAGGGTCAGTTCTCAAAGAGGACTAGCAAAAGCTGCAAGTACATGTAACACAGCACGAGAAAAACATTTCCATTTCCTTTGACTTTTTGCAAAGGGCCTGATCCTCCAGGTCCTGAGCAACTCTTACAGGATAGTCAGCATCCTGCACTGCAGGGAGTATCCCATCTTCATCTCCCGACAAAAAGAACACATTGTTGGGGGGATTTTATCCCTCAAGAAGCTAAAATGCCACAGAGAAACTGGAGATAGTTTGTAGAAAAAGCTTCGGGGGTAGCCGAGTTAGCCTGTACAGGATAAACTTAAAAAACGGTCTGGCAGCACTTTATAGACTAACAAAACATGTAGAAGGTATCATGAGCTTTCATGGGCACAGCCCACTTCTTCAGATGTTAGTCTGTAGAAAAAGTGTTTCTTGCCAATGAGCATGAGTGTCCCATAACAATGAAGAAAAGAGTATATAGCATTGGTAAGATTAAAAGAACCAACTAGCTGTAGCACAACCAAATAACAACCAAAGAAGTGATTATAGTGATAATGTTGTAGAGAGCCAGCTTGTAGGTATGCACACCAGTGCATTCTGCTGCTGAACAGCTCAATGGTGTTGATACATGTATTACGGCATGCCTGTTAGCACCAGTAGTACAGCCTTGTGCCTTTGGAGCACAAGGAGATGAGAACTGAGATCACTCCTGGCCCAGCAGGCCTCCCAGCTGCCAGCCTTCCTGCCATTAGGTTCCCAGCTGATGGACCATGGATTTTGCTTGACCAGAGAGTCCTGGTTTGGGAGGTGCAACCTGTAGAAACTTTTCAGTTCCTCATTGAAAAAGTCACAACTCTGGTGACATTTTACGTCAGACAACTTTTTGGGAAAATTTATTCTCACTGCCTTCAATTATGGATTTGCTTTTTCTCCTTTTATTCATCCTACTTTGTGTTTCCCAAATTTGAAACATAATCTAACATTAAAAGACTCCACCCACTGCCCAGGTTTCCCCAGGACACAGAAGAGTCATCTTTTCAATCCTGAATGATAGTGGAACCGTGCCTCTTTGTTAAATATAACAGCTAGCAATCAAATGAATTGTTTGCATTGAGACAGACATGCAGTGTTTAATATACAGTGCACGTAGAGATCGTCACTACACACTTTTGAAGGTAGGAGTGGAGAGATTGTTTTGTCTTTCTTCATTCTTAATTCTGACAATTGCAAATATGCTGCAGGCTTCTGAGTTCAAAAGCAGTCACACCATCGTGGCTAAATCCTAGTGCACAGAACAAATGAGATCTCTTGGGTGACCACTACGGAGTGGAACGTTCTTTTCATATTTTGTCAGTGCTCTGGTGAAAGCAAAAAAACCTTCCAAAACATCCTTCATGTATATATTCCGACTCTTGATATTTTCATTCTGCACTTTAAGAGCATAAGATCATTGGAGACCCTCATTCTAAGAAGGATGGTGGAAATACATTGTCAAACCCTTTTAAAATGTTCCCTCAGATATCTGATCTTATGAGGCATCTGGGCTTTCAGAGGCTGTGAGTTACTGTAGTTAGCTACAACTGTTAGAATTTGCTGCAGCTCAGCCTCTTGGAATAGTTCTTGTCAATGAATCGTTATGGACTAGGCCAGCCTTAAAAGGTTAATTTATATACAACTGCTGGGGCTTGTATTGACCCTTCTTATACTGGCCTAGAGCACTACTGGTTTTATTGCCACTCTGTATAAACAAAAGTTCCAGATAACTGCATATCACTAACAAGACACATTTAACTCTTTCAGGGGTAGGGAAGGCATTCAGAAGAGCGTTCTGTCATTGAGGAAGTGGGGCGATGTAGGATCAGAAGAGAGTATGAATATAAACCCAGTCTCTTTGCTTTTAGTTTCCATCTACTCTACAAAGAGCTAGAATGTCTTACAACCCAGTTAGAACACAATACAGCCTAATATGTTTTATACATATATGCAGATACACCCTTGATCCAGGAATATGGTGAAAACACATCATAGTCACAGCTATACCATAAGTATGAACCACATATACTGTGTGGCTTTTCAGGATAAATAGGGCCAAAAAGAATTTTAACCATGACCTCAAATCTTGCTACAGCTTGGTGAAAGTTAAGACTTTAGCATGACAGTGTGACACTATTGAAAAAAACAAACAAACATCATTCTAGGATGTATTATCAGGAGTATTGTAAACAAGACTCAAAAAGTATTTTTTCCACTGTGCTCTGCACTGATTAGGCTTATTCTGGAATAGTTCCTGCTTCGGGTGCCACATTTCAGGAAAGATGTGGACAAATTGGAGGTGTAGAGAAGAACAACAAAAATGATTAAAGGTCTAGAAAAGAATTGAGTGTGTTTAGTCTGGAAAATAGAAGACTGAGAGGGGACATGATAATAGCTTTCGAGTATCTAAAAAGTTGTTAAAAGGAGGAAGGAGAAAATTATTCTCCTTAATCTCTGACAATAAAACAAGAAGGGTTTAAATTGCAGCAAGGGAGGTTTAGGTTGGACATTAGGAAAAACTTCCTAACTGTCAGGGTGGTTAAGCACTGGAATAAATTGCCTGCTGAGGTTGTGGTATTTCCATCATTGGAGATTTTTAAAATCAGGTTAGACAAACACCTGTCAGGGATAGTCTAGATCAGTGTTTCTTAAACTGTGCTCTGTGGCACACCAGTGTGCTGCAAGGCAGTCGGAGGTGTGCCATGGAGAACAACGGAATTCAAAATGGCCGCCCTTAAACTTTCCCCCGCCCTTAAACTTTCCCCCGACCTCAACAAAAAATCCTTGGTGTTCCTCATAAAAAAATATTGTTGGTGTTCCTCGGCCTTAAAAAGTTTAAGAAACACTGATCTAGATGGTAGTTGGCCCCGCTGTGAACGTAGGGGAGTGGACTTGAAGACCTCTCAAGGTCCCTTCCATTTCTATGAATCTATGATGCCATGATTCAGAAAGACATTTAAAACATAGTTCAGTCTTGTCTACACTATAAAACAAATTGTGTCTCAACCATCTACACTGTGTGGTCTTGGAGATGTGATTGAGCTGTTTTAATTAGCAAATTATACTAAAGACTTGGTAAAATGTAAGGTGTTTCATGCAACTGAAACATTGTTTGATATTACCTTTACTACAAGATGAATCCATATTTATCTGCATCAGGTGTTAGCTACAGTGTTACAAGTAGGTGCCATAGCAAAATAATATTTGGGACAGGGCCTCTGACATCTTGCTTTATAATAAATTGGAATTAGGAAAAATCAAGTGGTTGCCTAGCCAAGAATTCTCACTCCATAGGCAGTGACACGGTCTCTTATTTTCTATTTGACTAATGTATGATCTTTCTACCCTGAAAACTGTATGGTGTTTAGGTGACATTAAAAATCATAGTTACTGAATTAATCATCGCCACCATCATAATCAACTCTGATAATCTAGATGGTCTAGATTATCCTGTCTTACTAATCTATTAGAGTTCTTTGAAGGGGTTAACAAACATGCGGACAAGGGGGATCCAGTAGATATAGTATACTTAGATTTCCAGAAAGCCTTTGACAAGGTCCCTCACCAAAGGCTCTTGTGTAAATTACATGGCCATGGGATAAGAGGGAAGGTCCTTTCTTGGATTGAGAACTGGTTAAAAGACAGGAAACAAAGGGTAGGAATAAATGGTAAATTTTCAGAATGGAGAGGGGTAACTAGTGGTGTCCCCAAGGGTCAGTCCTAGGACCAATCCTGTTCAACTTATTCATAAATGATCTGGAGAAAGGGGTAAGCAGTGAGGTGGTAAAGTTTTGGATGATACCAAACTGTTTAGGATAGTCAAGACAGAAGCAGACTGTAAGGGACTCCAAGAAGATCTCACCAAACTGAATGATTGGGCAACAAAATGGCAAATGAAATTTAATGTGGATAAGTGTAAAGTAATGCACATCGGGAAAAATAACCCCAACTGTACGTACAGTATGATGGGGGCTAATTTGGCTACGACAAATCAGGAAAGAGATCTTGGAGTTATCGTGGACAGTTCTCTGAAAACTTCCACACAGTGTGCAGCGGCGGTCAAAAAGGCAAATAGGATGCTAGGTATTATTAAGAAAGGGATAGAAAATAAGACCCGGAATATTTTACTGCCCCTGTATAAAACTATGGTATGCCCACATCTTGAATACTGTGTACAGATGTGGTCCTCACCTCAAAAAGATATTTTGGCCTTGGAAAGGGTTCAGAAAAGGGCAACTAAAATGATTAGGGGTTTGGAACGGGTCCCGTATGAGGAGAGGTTAAGCGACTGGGACTTTTCAGTTTAGAAAAGAGGAGACTGAGGGGATATGATAGAGGTGTATAAAATCATGAGTGGTGTGGAGAGGGCCGATAAAGAAAAGTTATTTATTAGTTCCTAAATAGAAGAACTAGAGGACACCAAATGAAATTAATGGGTAGCAGGTTTAAAACTAATAAAAGAAAGTTCTTCTTCACACAGCGTGTAGTCAGCATGTGGAACTCCTTGCCAGAGGAGGCTGTGAAGGCTAGGACTATAACAGAGTTTAAAGAGAAGCTAGATAAATTCATGGAGGTTAGGTCCATAAAAGGCTATTAGCCAGGGATAAAATGGTGTCCTTAGCCTCTGTTTGACAGAGGCTGGAGAGGATGGCAGGAGACAAATCGCTTGATCATTGTCTTGGTCCACCCTCTGGGGCACCTGGTGCTGGCCACTGTCGGCAGACAGGATACTGGGCTAGATGGACCTTTGGTCTGACCCGCTACGGCCTTTCTTATGTTCTTATGTTCTTATGGTCACTGGCTACAAATTAGAAATTAGCCCAAACCACAAGGTTTTAACTCTGATCAGGACTCCTACAAAGCTTGGGGATTATTTAAATGTGGGGATTTGGTTCAAGCCTTGTGCCAAACATAGGTCAAATGTTGGGATACACTACAGGACATGCATGGAAGCTGTGGGTGGGAGAGAAAATTTAGATTCTGTCCATGAAGAACTTGAAAGGAAAATAGCACACGAAAATAGATTTTTTTTTTTTTGGTACCCTCAACTCTTCCAAAGCTGTAATGCACCAGTACTTGAGTCTTTATGTCCTGCTGCACTCTACTCCATGGAGTATGTTAGGAGACCTTCAGCACACTGAACACTGGCTTTTGCTTTTGGAGTGCCATTTTAACATTGTATGAAACTTTGGTGATAGGACAGGGGTGGGCAATAATTTTTGATGAAGGGCCACGCCAAGATTTTGATAACTGGTCATGGGCTGCACATGAGGGCAGGGGACTGGACTCGATGACCTCTCGAGGTCCCTTCCAGTCCTAGTATTCTATGATTCTATGATTTTCTATGGAGTGGCTGTGGGGTCTGGGACGGAGGATGGGTGCAGAAGGGAGCTCGGGGTAGGGAACTGGAGTGCAGGAGAGGGTGTGGGGTCTGAGAGGGAGTTTGGGTGAAGGAGGAGGTTGTGATCTGGGGCAGGGGATTGGAGTGCATGGTCTTGTAGTGGGTATGGGTGTAGGCGATGATTCTGGCCTAGGGGAGGGTATAGGAGGGTGCAGGGTCTGGGTAACATACTTCAGTAAATATCTTGAATTTGAATGAGCAGCCAAGAGGTGAAAGACTCCACAGTTCATTTCCCTAAGCCAACTAGTTCCACTGTGTCAACTTTTTTTTTCCCTACTGCAAGAACATTAGCCTTTCACATTGGCTGGATTGGAAGTTGGGAGTGACCAGAAATTGCAAGTACCTCCTATTGGGGGTTAGATTATGAACCCCTTGTTCTGACAGATGAGTAGAGGGTATTTGACTTCAGTGGGACCATCATATGAGGAATTGGTCACTCATGAGCAAAGGTTTCACCATCTGGCTTTTAGGATGTTTTTTAAACTTAAAAACTGGGTAAATCCTCAAAATGATGACTCACTCCAGGAAGACTATTAAGTCTAGGAATGCTCCTGTATTCTTGGATTGTTTCTTCCTCAGAAAATTGTCATGACAACATATCATGAATATCTAAACCTGCTGAGTTTTAACTCCATGGCACCAAGATGCTAGAAACTATTTACAAGAGGAAACAAAAAATAAATCTATATACCAAATGTGCCTAATTAGTTAAGAGGTTGGACGGCTCAGCATATTGGTAATGTGACTTTGTGATGGCTTCCATTTCTAGGTTACAGGTTCAAATACAAGCCACACTGGTAGCTCTCTGTCTCTGATGGCTATGTGCAATGAACAGGTGCTGGACGTAGGCCTTTTCTACACTAGGATATCACTTAGCACTGTCTCTGCAATGGTGTACACACCTAGAGCAGAAATGATTTTCACCAGGGCTACTCTCCATGGTTTTAAGCAGGGACAAACTGCACCAGGGGGATTCTCAGTCTGGTATGGCTTCGTGAGGCAGTTGTCCTCAACAATTGCATGCAGAGGTCTCTCAGGAATGTTCATCAATTCATCTACGTATTTACCTAATTTTACAACGGGCAACATAAAAAACACTAGTGAAGTCAGCACAAACTAAAATTTCGTGCAATTACTTGTCTATACAGCTCAATGTAGAATACACTGAAATGCAAGCACAATATTTATATTCCAACTGATTTATTTTATAACTAGATGGTAAAAATGAGAAAGTAGGCCATATTTCAGTAATAGTGTGCTGGGACACTTTTGTATTTTTATGGCTAATTTTGTAAGCAAGTAGCTTTTAAGTGAGGTGAAACTTGGGGGTATACAAGACAAATCAGACCCCTGGAAGTGGGGGGCAATAGTCTGAAATGGTCAAGAACCACTAAATTAAAGCACAGGACTTCACTTAAAAAGTTCTGACCTAAATAATCACAATTCTACTAGAGACCAGACTTGTCCACGTTACTGACTCTCTTTATGCTTAATGTCCTCTGATGTAAAGCAAGTGTTTCAACCAGCGGTGCCAACATCCTCTGTGAGGCCCCTGGGCAAGGTGTATGTGTGGGGGTGTCTGTGCTCCCGGAAGGAGTGAGGCCTCAGACAAAAGGGAAGGGGCTGGGAGCAGCCAGCCTCTGTACTCCCTGGAACGTAGCACCCCTACCCCAACCTTCAGAGCTGCCTGGAGCATACAGCCCAGCACTTCAGGTGGTGATTTAAAGAGCCCAGGCCTGGTTTCAATCTTAATCATTCTTGTAAAACCCTTGGAGAGGAGAGTGATAGATGAGTACTCAAAGTAATATAATTGTGTCTTATTGTGGTTGTTTCTAGTGGAATTACTATATATTTGCCATAAAGTGACACATATGGCTGCAACTATGTAATAATTGCCTTGTATCATGACTGTAGGTAGGACACAGGCCCAGCCTTTCAATAATGTCTCTCTTGTCTCTAATTAAAGGTGGATCCCATGTGGTGGAAAGTTGCACTAGGGGGTTGCAGCTATTACGGTGGCTGGCCAGCAATGACTACAATCCCTCAGGGAGAGAAAGTCCACTATGTCCTATATCAGGATCTATGTCCCAGGAGCCTCATCAGAGAATCTGAGACTTGAGCAGGAAGGTATTCTCCCACTGATCATTAGTGGTCCATGGCCATCTTGCAGGTGGGCTGTGGGTTTAGGCTCGCCCTGCCCTGCAGTGGAGAGGCTGTACTGGTGCTACAGACCTGTGCCCTCCCGCCCCTGAGATGGAATGTCAGCACTGGCTTCCCACTGCAGGGTGGAGAGCCACGCAGGCCAGCTCCAGCTCACGGGGGCAGGAAGTGGCTCTGCGCTCTTCTGCTTCCCTCTCTCCCTGATTGGGGGAATGGCAGTGTGGGAAACCACTCACCTGGAGGCTTTCCCCACTGGCTGGAATCATGGCCAATGGGAACAATAGGGGCGATGTCTGGCAGCAGTGAGAGATGAGGAACCAGGTAAGCACCCCAACTCTCTCATGCCCAGACTCCACACCTCCACCCTGCTCCTGCTCCTGCACCTTCCCTCCTGCCAATAGCTCAGTCCTGCACCCTACCTCCCAGACTCCCCACTTTCAGCCTGCTCCTGCACCCTACCTCCTGTCCAGACCCCACTTCCTACCCCCTCCTGCATCCATTTTGTCATCATGGGAGGTTGGCTGGTGGTCCACAGAAAGGTTGGCTGGTGGTCCACAGAAAGGTGAGCAGGGTGGGCCATGGGCCAAAATGTTGAGAACCACTGCCCTGGAGGCAGCCTTTTACAAATAGGATTGAAGCGCATTGGTAGTAAAGGTCAGTTTGAACTGCCACTGCACCTACTTTGTGGCTGCATAGGGAACTTTTGATTGCAGGTCTAGCACAAGTACTACATTAAAATTTATGAAAAATAAATGTTCCTCTGCAAAGTTTTCAGCCTGCAGCCAGGCAAGTTATTGGGTGTGTATCTGTTGAAACTCTGAGTAATTTCTGAAGTCCACTATAGCACCAAGTCATTTGAGTTCTAACGGACAAATGAGCAGTTGACCAGGGTAGCTGTATTGCGGTCCATGCTATTGATAAAAGAGCAGGGTCATGGCTGAGAGTGAAATGACTGTCCCTCTCCCTACCCCCTATTAATAAAAAGGGTAAAAGTTTTAATTCACACTTTTGTCATTTTGACTGCTACAGAATGTTGAACAAAATTGAAATTCCTTTCAGTCAACCCATGTTATAATCAATGGTCAAAAGTCACAATGCCAGACACATTTATTGCCAGTTATCTCAGTAAACTTTAACCTTCCATGGCAAAAGAGCTCAAATGAGAAATAGAAAACAAACAAGGGTTGGGCATTAAAACATAACCATTCAACTGAACCTGAGCTGGGCTAGGCCAGTTACTTTCTATTCTTTTGCTTTTAATGTCCCCAAGCCTGTAGAAATTTGCAAAGCAAGATGAACACTGTGCATTTCATGTCCTGGTACCTGGACTCAGTTCAGTGTCAAATACATTTATGAAGGAGCCATAAGAACATCTGTCAAAGTGAGCCAGGTTTTGTTGCTTTCAAGTTCATGGG
This sequence comes from Rafetus swinhoei, assembly GCA_019425775.1. Lineage (NCBI taxonomy): Eukaryota > Metazoa > Chordata > Testudines > Trionychidae > Rafetus > Rafetus swinhoei. The sequence continues at coordinate 110,513,795 of CM033446.1, forward strand.
TCAGAGCTATGAAAAAAAGAGTTGTACCATAATGTGACATTTTCACGTTACAGCAAAGTCAGGTTTGAATTTAAGCAGTTCAGGCTGCAAAAGTTACCACCTCTCTATTTTGTAGTGAGAGGCTAGTTAGTTCAAACAGAATGCAGAAAGTTCTGAAAAGAGGACAGAGGTACGAATGTATCACTGTTTAGCATACTGTAGTTGGAACACATACATCATCTGGTTTAAGTGCACTAACGCACACAAGAAAAGTCCAAAGATCATTTAACCATACAAAGTAAACCACGAGGTGTCACTGATAGGAGCAGAAATATACGGCATTTAACACAGGAGAGAGGATGAGGTTGTGGTTAAGACAATAACCTCCTTATGGGAAGTAAGGAGATCTGGGTTCTAGCTCTGATAGTGACTTCCTGTTTGATCTCATGCAAGCCATTTAACTGTCCTGTTAATCTTCACAAAGAGATGTGAGATCTTTGACTAAAAAGTGTAAAGCATTATTATAAATTTAAATTGTCCCAGAATGTCTGAGCAAAATACTGAGAGAAAAGTGTCATGAAACACCATTGTTTCATTTCACTGGCATTCATATGATTTTGATTTGCATCCCACAGTTCTGGTTTGAGTGTTGGGGATGTATGTGGTCCCTGACTCAACTAGAAAATCAATTATATTACTTGGATACTCCAGGTTAGGTGCTCAAAAACTGTTGAATTGGTTTCTAAGTTTCTAATTTTGCAGGAACTGGTTGTTTTCCTGGAATTAATCACCTAGTTTCACTTGGCTTTGTGTTGACCCATGAGGATCAGTAAAATTGGCAGGGTTTTGATCCAAACCTCTATATCTATCTAGCATCTAAATACTGTAGAAGTAATTCTTGTTAGAAACTCCAGAAGATTAGATAGATAGATAGATAGATAGATAGATAGATAGATAGATAGTCTCACAAACCTTTTGACAAGCATGGTCTGAGTTTCAAGTTTGTAATGAAACCTAAAGCCCAGTGAATTTTATGTAATTTGGGGCTCTCCTATGAACATTTTGCACAGCTCTAGCTAAAACAATCTTACCTGCTGCGTTGCACTCTGTGCCCTGTGTGCAGTGCATTTGTCATTGTGCAGAACAGAGGAGAGTACAGATCAAAGGTAGCACATAAGGATGGGCCTAGCTGCTGCTGAGAATCAAGGTTCCCCTTAAAGTTTTTGTGTTTTGCTGTTGTAGTTAATACATTATTTTCAGAGAAGGGTAGAAGAGTCCAGGGCTCTGTAATACATACTGTTTTCCCAAACTTATCACAGTCTTCCCTGCCCTTCGACTAACATGACTTCCCATGGTCTAATGCCCCAGGACAACTGAAGAGGCACATTTGTGATCCTCACATAGATATAGGAGGGAAATATATTTGATTCCTCTTGAGATCATCCCCTGCGGGTCAGAGAAGATCAAAGCTGGAAACCCATTTCCAGTCCAAGGTCTCTGCTGCAGGAAAAGAAGGCCTTGGATTAATTTCTCCTGCCCTCTTTGGAAGCAAAAGGAAAAACTATGTAGCACTTCAAAGACTAACAAGATGGTTCAATAGGTGATGCGCTTTCGTGGGCCAGACCCACTTCCTCAGATCATATTCTGGAAGAGAATTGGCATGACCATATACCAAAGGAATACAATGAAAAAAGTGAACACATTATTAAACTGACAAATCAGATTTAATTTATGCCATCATGTGCCAACAGTGTCCTTCTGCTATGTATATTGGACAGACTTCTCAGACACTTTGCCAAAGAATTAATGCCCACAAATCAGACATCAGACATCTTCACAAGGAAAAACCAGTTGCTTTTCATTTCAACCTACCTGGACATAGTCTTAATGACCTTACTACATGCATCTTACTTCACAGAGACTCTAACACCAGATTACAGAGGGAAACTTCAGAACTTTCTCTCATGCTTAAATTTGACACTTCACGAATGGGCCTTAACAAAGATGCTAATTACCTTAACCATTACAAAGATAGCTTCCCCACTTATCACCCCTGATTAGCCATTCATTGACTCATAAATAGCTATTCCTTCCCTCCCAGTCCCTCACCCCACCTTCTGTACTAAATCTGATTTGTCAGTTTAATAATGTGTTCACTTTTTTCATTGTATTCCTTTGGTATATATGGTCATGCCAATTCTCTTCCAGAATATGATCTGAGGAAGTGTGTCTGGCCCACGAAAGCTCATCACCTATTGAACCATCTTGTTAGTCTTTAAAGTGCTACATAGTTTTTCCTTTTGTTTTAGCAAGATCAGACTAACACGGCTACCTCTCTATTACTCTTTGGAAGCAGGGATCTACAGGCCATCAGGAGATGTACCTTCAAATCTTCCTAACTGTAGAATGATGTCTTAAGCGTTCACACACACCTTCATATCTTACAGTGCATAGAAGAGTGCCAGGCATATTTTATCCTCGCATTATGCGTAATTCACACATCCAGCATTTGGCATTGTTTGTCAGTCTATCATTATCTTTGTTCATAGTGACATCAAAAGCCTTCCTTCTCATGTGTATCTGTGAGCACAGTGGAACCTCTCTATCAATCAAGCCAGTGAGCAATCAATCAACTTACAAAGATTTGAAGCTGCTGTGTGGAGCAAGACTGTGTGTCAAGCAAATACCTGGGTTCTAATTAGGAATGGGTATTATTCTAATTTTGCTGATGGGTTCTGTGCCCTTCAGGACCTGGGGAAGCACTTTGTTATTAACATGACAATAGAGCAATACGAGTGAAACTGAAGGGAAATATCACAGTCCAGTGCCCCAGTGTCAGCCATTGTCTCTGATGCATTCTTTACTTGGGTACGCAGTTCAAGTGTGTAGGCAATCTACGCAATATCAAATACTATAGAACCTCTCTTACTCACACTAGTGACGGGGGGGGGCCATTGCGAATGACTGATTTTTATGAATTAGTGACAATGACAAGGTGATTGTATCACAAAAGCTAATGAGCCAGATTAGATGTCAGATAAAACAGTGCAAATCCAGAATAATCACAATGAAGAAAATGGAGATACATTACACTTATATTGATATAATTCAGATAAGGAGCTTAACCTTTTTGTTCATTTATTTTGATTAGTTTGAGTCATGTATGCTAAAACTTCATGCTGTACGGTAAATGTACTGCAGTATAGTTTCAAAGTAGTGAACATTTAGTAAAAAGGGATCCTTTTGCAATGCTAATGCTATTAAATTCTTGGTGAGAAGTGGGAAGAAACCACTGATCTCTATGTGAAAATTATCGGGTGAGTGTAGATTAACACATTGTAGAATAATTTCCACTGCAGGAATGGGAGAAATACATGAAAATTCCAATTTATGTTTGGTAACATTTGCAGACTTAAAACAATTCCTCATTCATTTTTTCATAATAAAAGTAATTATGAAATCGTTGATCTCTAGAAAAAAGCTCCTTATATATTTGAGGTAAAAAGAATTCACTTTTAGACTATGCCACTGATTTTTTTTCTTTCCAATCAATTTCCTCATTGTAGAAATGCCAAAGAAAAAAGGCAAGAAAATATCAGGAATAAAAGCTTTGTTTATTATATGGCATGAATAAGCAGAATGCTTGTGCTGAGTAAATAATGATTCTTTATTCTTACAATGTTGCATAACAAGGATAAGTTTAAGGAAGAACAGTTCTGTACATGAGATTTAGGAATTGCATAATGCATGAATGAACTGCTGCCATCTTCTGACTTTTCTGAGATCTGCAAATTAAAGAGACAATTTTCTACTGTAATCAGTGCCCTGGGGAAAATCCTCATAATGTTCTTACTTGGTGGCACAGAGGGTTTTTTTTTAAAAATCCCATTCTTAAAGATGCTGCAGTTTTTTTCCATTGGCATAAGTAACAGACCTAAGCATAGGGCATATATAACTACACTGCATTCATATCACCAAGGGAAGCAGATGAACATTTCCAAATAGGAAATGTTCTTATTCTCAAATTTAGGATGTAATTCTGACTTCACCTACCGTGCTGACAATCCCACTGAAATCTCTGGGGCAGCACACACCTATAATGGACAATGGGAATCTGGCTCTTAAAATTGGAAGCCATATTGAGATTCTGACAACAAATAAAAGAGAACTTTCCTAAATGAAGCCTTTCACTTCTAGAAATTGGCCCAAATTTAAACCCTGGGTAAGAAGAATCTTGAGCTTAGACATTGTTTGAAATATGAATTTGAATCAAATTTTACATATGGTCCTGTGTATTTATAGCAGCCACGCCAAAATCTCAGCCTTGAAGTGTTTGAAATTCATAGCTGACTTTGCAGCTTAAGCCAATCTCTGGTATGGGTATGAAATTTTTCAGATGTCTTATTTGCACTCAGACCTTTTAAAATTGGGTTGGATTTAAAACCTGGTATAGATGTAGTCTTGTTTAATCTGCTCTCAATGTCTCTGTCAAGGTTCTTATATTGTCACCTGTCATTATAGTATTTGAGGGGTATGTCTACACTAGCCCCCTAGTTCGAACTAGGGAGGCTAATGTAGGCATTCAAAGTTGCAAATGAAGCCCGGGATTTAAATATCCCGGGCTTTATTTGCATCTTCCCGTCCGGGCGCCATTTTTAAATCCCCCTAGTCCGAACTAACTGCCCGCGGCTTCACGCGGCAGTCAAACGTTAACTCGAACTAAGTCCTTAGTTCGAGTTAACTGTTACACCTCGGAACTAGGGGGGCTAGTGTAGACATACCCTGAGTGCTTTGCTATCCTTGATAAACATTGGTTAAGAAATAAAGAAGTTGTCTACTACATAAAATAATCTATGGCGTTGGGTCTCAACCAGGCATACATGTACCTCTAGGGCTACACCAAGGTCTTCCAGGGGGTACATCAACTTGTCTATTTGCCTACTTTTACATCAGGCTACTTGAAAAGCACTAGCAAAGCTGGTACAAACTAAAATTTCATACAGATAATGACTTGTTATTACTGCTCTATATCCTATAAGCTGAAATGTAAAGTACAATATTTACATTCCAGTTGATTTGCTTTTATGTATATGGTAAAATGAGAAAGCAAGCAATTTTTCAATAATAGTCTTCACTATGCAGAAGATTGACGCTGCCGCAGTTAATCTTCTGGAGTGTGATTTAGCGGGTCTAGTAAAGACCCACTAAATCAAACTCAGAGGGCACCCCTTTCAGTGCTGGTACTCCTGCTCCTCATGAGGAGTGAGGGAAGCCGATGGGAGCAGTTGCCCCTGTCAACCTTCTGTTGTGGAGACAGCACAGAAACTCAAATTAAGGTACATTGACTCCAGCTCCGTAATTAACGTAGCTGGAGTTGTGTATCTTACTTTGACCTTCCCCTGTAGTGTAGACTCAGCCTCATTTTGCAAGGCTTGCAACAATATGCTGCCTTTTGCTCAGGCATGGTGGCAAAGATGGATCTGTGCTCCTTACAGCACCTGTCTGTGTAAGCACTAACCTAATTCACCATTTTATTTGCCTATGCTATTTCTTGGCCCCTCACTTGTGCTAAACAGAAGCAGAGCACTATTCATCATGGTTGTATTCAGGTGGTTAAAAGCCTCTTGTGGCAAGTGACACTCTCTCACCCTGGCAACCTGCACACACTATTTACAGCTCAACTGTGCCAGTCCTGCTGCCAGTTGTTATATTGCCAACACACTTCCCTTCTATTGCCTGTGGAGGGCCACCGGACTGGAAGGGTTCTGCCTGTGTGCTGAACTGGTGTTGGCTTATATAACGTATTTAACATCCAAAGGCCAGCTGTGCACTGTTCCATCACTGAAATCTCTTGTTGGTGAAAAAAATGAATGAAATGGCAAAAACAGCTCTATAAGCACCTTTTATTCAGCCACCTCAGGCTGCACAGGTGTGCTTGGAGCTGTTTGGAAGTTAGAACTGGGCTAAATGATGTGGAGCCATTTCATTTCTGAAGTACCCAACAAGAAGAAAAGGAAAAGAGACCACATAGGGGGAGGCTGAAAGTCTGCTTCAAAAGAACTTAATTCAGATAGATCATTGACTTGGTGGCATATGAGATGCTGACCACATGTGGTAATCAAAGACACCACAGCAGTTTCCTCAAGGGTATTATTAACCTTGGTGTCCTGGCTAAATTCCAATGTGGGCAATTATATTCTGTGCAGTTAAATTTTTCCTGCACTTTCCAAGTGGATTTAGCATTTTCTACTTCCTGTCTTAAACTGTTGTGTAGCATTGCTGTGTGCACGATTAAACACCTGCCATTAAACATATTCCATATGCCAGCTTCTCTCTTTGGCTTCACTATTTGGAATAGTTCTCCAATCAACTTACTAGGGATTCCACATTACTGGGGTTGGAGAGTGAGGTTTCTACCAAGTTATAAGCTAAGTCCCCCTGAGAAGTTTGATATTATTAGGCTATACAGCTGACACATGAAAGTGATGTTTTCCCCTATGTTACATTTGCTTTTCCCAAGTTGTGTTATTAATCTGAAGATCTAACTTTTGGTTTGGCATGCTCCCAGTAACGTATGTTACTTTGTTTGTCTGTGGGACTTCAGAAAGTAGCTTCTTGCTTGATGAAGAAAATTTAGATTCCCTAGGGCCTCCTTGAAATTTGCTTTCCACCTGCCCAAGGAGTTTACCCTTTGCTGATATCTCCTTCATTTATTCATTAAGAAAGAAAAGAGAAACCAACATATCTTTGACAGAAAGAACATTAAAAGGCTTTTAGTTCCAGCTTACCCAGTATTTAGTGGAAGTTATTTTGAAACATGTCCATTATATTAACCAGAATCTCCTTACCTCAAGAAATTTGGCAGAAGCTTTGGTGTTTTACAAATTAAGGATCATCTTTCACAGAGAAATAAACATTTGTCTGCCATTGTACAACCTGATGTGTTAACTCTATCTGAGGGCCAGGGGAACCCCTGGGCAAGGGAAGGGGCTCCGCACTCTGGGAGGGATGGGGCCTTGGACAGAAGGGGCGGAGCTAGGGCAGCCAGCCCTTGGCATTGCCCAGACTGTGCCACACCCCCTCAGCACTCTCTGAAATATGCCTCCTGAGGCTCTGGAATGTAGTGCATAGCACTTCAGTGGCAATTTAAAGGGTTCAAGCCTCTGGGTGCCACTGCAGTAGTGGCACCCATGGGCCCTTTTGAATCGCTGGGCCCTGGGGCAGTTGCCCCTCTTTTCCCCCCTTTGTCAGCAAGCCTGCTGAAGGCCTTATGGCCTTTCTTGCCCTCGTCTTTGAGAAGCTAACAGTCTTTTATGCATTTATCCTCACAATGTCCTTGTCTGGTAGGCAAGTGCTATTGTCTCCATTTTGCAGATGAGGAAGTGAGAGTAAGTGACTTGCTCATAGTCACAGAGGAATCTGTAGCTAAGTACACCTCCCTAGATCACATTAGTTAAATGTGTTTAACTGCACATCCACTAATGTGATCTATGCCATCAAATGCCAGCAATGCCCCACTGCAATGTATATTGGCCAAACTGGACAATCTCTATGGGAAAGAATTAATGGACGCAAAGCAGATATCTGAAAAGGCAATGCACAAAAACCTGTTGGAGAACACTTTAATCTTCCTGGACACTCATTAATGGATCTCCAGCTTCAACAACAACTTTGTTTCAGATCAATTCCACAAGCCAAATACACAGAGAAAGATTGGAACTTAACTTCATTCAAAAGTTTAATTCTCATGCAAATGGTATGAATCATGATATTGGATGGCTCGCGCACATTATCAACCAAACAAACAATGAAGGTACTAATGGGTTCTTGATGTCTGTGTAGAATCTGGTGTTGGTCATCTTCCTTTCCAAGTGCAAACTAATGGTTCTTATCAACCTCCTGTAACTATTTAGACTAGGTGCTACTAGACTATTTGTTGTTTTTTTAAGTCTTTCCTGTTACAGACTAACTCAGCTATCCCTCTAAAGCATGAGTTCCCAAACTGGGGGGCATGCCCTGGGGGGGGGGGGTGTGAAGAAATTCCAGGGGGGGCACGAAGCGACCCAGCCACACACACCCCCCACCAATCCCCCCCCCAAGTTTTGCTGTTAATTTTTTGGGAGGGGGGGGCGTGAGGGTTTCTCAAAAATCAAAAAGGGGGCGTGATGCCGAAAGGTTTGGGAACTATTGCTCTAAAGCTTATCTACTCTCTGTGTCTTTTTTCTTACTCCCCTCCTTTTTTTTTTCCTACTTCCCCACTCCCTCCTTCTCTTATTTATTCTTGGATCTGGACTTCCAACACTCCGGTCATCTGAAGAAGTGAGCTGTGCCCACGAAAGCTCATGATACCATTTACAGGTTTTGTTAGTCTTTAAGGTGCTACTAGACTATTTGTTGTTTTTTAAGTTTTTCCTGTTACAGACCAACTCGGCTACCCCTCTGAAACTTTCCATTATAAAAGCCTGTTTTCAGTTGGATATAACTATGCCAAACTTTAACCATTTGGACTCAAAGTTTCATATCAGGAATTTGTCTCAGACTGAAATGAATGGAAAATTTCAGCCTAAAATGGCTCTGTTCACTGGCGACTCATGAGGGGTGCCAAGGGTTCACATGCTGCCCCAAATGCTGTAGGTGGGAGGGACAAGGGCCAGAGGCTCTTGGCAGCTGGTGGAGTTGGGCTGCGTGGGGGGGGCCCTATCCCTGCTGCCGGTGCTTGGCTCTCCATCCTCTCTCCCACCCCCCAATACTTCCCCAGGACAGTGTTGTTCAGGGAAGGGAGATTGGGGGAAGAAGCTGGTGAGGGTGGAGAAGGGTCAGAGCTGGAAAGAGGTAGAGCATGGGCAGAGTGGACATTGTCCCAGCCCTCCCCTGTGGTTCTATGATTCTTACTGTAACTTCCAGCGCAGTTCCAGACAATTTCACTTCCCTCTATTCAGCTCATCTTCATTTTCATGCCAGTTTCAAGCCCAGCCCACTGTCTGATGATGTATTTTTTAAATATGCCTCTCCAACCACCCGGCATTCCAAGCTGATGTCTCTTCCTCCAGCTCCCACACTCCAAAACCATGTTTGCATTCAGGTGGCTAACATTCCTTATGGAATAGTCTGTTTCCTCAGAACACACTTGTAATAATTTACCCTCCTTATGGAATTTACATAGAAGTCCAGCAGAGACAGACTGACTGATATTTTATTTTAACTAGCTAAGCCCCACTTCATGGCTGCAGTGCAGCAGACTGGGGGGCAGCAAAGACAGGAGGATGTGGCAGCAAGAGGGGTGGGCGAGCAGATGGCACATGGGGACAGGTGCGGGGGAGGGCAGGATGCAGGAAGACCCGGGGACACTGGCTTGGGGAGCTGAGGAAGAGACAGGCGGAGGGTGGCAGGCAGGGACTTACCACTAGTCCTACCACTCGCAGCATCTCCCGCTTCTCATTGTTCCCGGTCCTGATGTGCCACTCAGAGAAGTCATCGTGCCATGGCAGCAGCTGCTCAATGGACCACAAGGCACTGCCCCCCGCCACACTCTGCTTCCCCCTCCACCCCCACCTATTGGACAGGCCACCTCCAGGGCACAGGAGCAGTATGGGGCCCCAGCTCATGAGCCACCCCCCAGAGGACACAGGTCTGCATGGTACCACCACTGCTGCCAGTTCTCCACCGCACTGGCCAGACACTCCTGGGAAGGCACCGAGCCCCTACCCTGAGCCCCACCCCGAGCCCGCACCAATGGCAGTCCGAGGGGAGGGGCCCCAGCTGCCCTCATCACTTCTCACTCATTCTGGACTTTTCTAGAAACTTCTCAAGTCTTCTCAAACATTCTCTGTGACAGACAGTGTAATGGACACCTCTCCTTTTATAATAGTAGAGCTATAGATGAATTGGACTGTCTGTACTGTGATTCAGATGCTCAGTGCTAATGAAGCTACAGAGCGTGTGTTTTTCCAAGTGCAGAAGTACTTTACTCCAGTTGGCTTGAACCCACAGGATGCAATATTGACTTTAGAAATATGTCAAGTCAGATTTTTTTTCTTACCTACAAAATCCAGAGGAATTTAGACTGTAACAGGGCCACTTTGCACTGGAATCAATCGGTTCTTTTGCTTTGCTTCTTTCTTGAGTTTGTTTCAGATTGGAAATGATTTTGTAGTTACCACCTGTGTGGAAATATAATTGTTCAACACAAATATATGCTGCCCACTCACCCAGAGATTATGAACAGCACATAGGGCCTGATCCAAATTCCACTGAAGATAATGGAGTCCTTGCATTGACTGTTCTATTCTGTTCTTACACCATTCTCCTCACGGTGTCCGAACACCTTCCAGTAATGTGCTAAGTGACATGATTACACATCTGTCACATGTGGTTCATTATCTCATCCTCTCCCCAGGGTCGGGGGCTTTGGTTTTGGTTTAAAATGTACATGCTGCCTTATGTTTATATTAGAGAAGGCAAGACTGAAGAAGTGCCTTTCACATACAGCGAGGAAGGTGGTGTGGTTTGTGATGATCATTAATTCTTGGGGCAGTGCATTCCACAGTCTTGGACCAGCTTGCAGAAAAAACTGTCTCCTGCTCAGGCAATCTTTACCCTATGACAGCAAAATCCATTGTGTCTGAGGCATGGAGTGGTCAGCCATAGCCTTCGTCCTGGAGTGGTAGGCGATTTTTTAGATATCCTGCGCTTAGGCCGCTGAGTGCCTTGAAAATAAGGACTGAGACCTTGAATTTGACTCAATATTCTATGAGATGCCAGTATCAAGAGTGGAGGACAGGTTTGCTATGCTCACAGTAACCAATGTTGCTGAAGAGATGTGCCGAGTTGTGTGATCAGTTGTGTGATCAGTTCATCGACTTCACTGGGCTTTGGGCCAGGCTCATTATATATGTATTTCTAGAAGGATGGGAAGGAGACTATAAGCATACCCAAAGTCAGCAAATCCACCTTGTAGCTATGCCTTGAATATGCATAGGCCTTTGCAATCCTACTAGTGGGCATAATTACCATGACCTGTGACCCCAAACAACTTGTGATAAGAAGCAATAGGACTGGAATGGTTACAATGTTTATGCACAAGGGAAACCACTAAGGGATAACTTTTCTTTTATGTGTTATGTGAGAATCATTCCTCCCCATCAGTATCCTATGAAATATGGAAACAATAACTTTAAGAGAAAGCAATGTTTTTTATTGCAGCCTCATGTGTTTCCTTGTTTAAATCCAAAGAAAAGAGATTGTATTTATGATTTCCACAGAGATATTTCTTGCAGATATAAAGGCATTAGGACAAGACTGACCTCTCCAGAGATAAACTTTCTGGTTCCTTTCCCCCACTGCAGAGCAAGGGGCTTTCAACTGCTGCTAGACATTTGGATGGAAATATGGAAATGAATGTCAAAAGATGCAAAATTCAAGGGTGTTCATGTTAATTTCTAGCACATGTTACTGCATATGTACTGACCTGAAACTTTGGTCAAAAGTCAAACTATAGCTAAGCAAAACTATGTTTAGGGTAAAATGGAAAAATCAGATGATATCTCTCTCCCCTTAATTATTTTTTATATCCAGGGCTTCTGTTCATCCTGGTCCTTCCCAGCAACAAAAGTGATGTGATTATAACCTGATTTTTAAACTGTGCTATAAAATCCTGTGGGGAAAAAAGGCTGTTCTTACCATATATCTGACATGAAAAATGCAGAAAATGTCTGAAACCTTGTGCTTGGGATATTTTCAGCCTAATCCTGCAGCCCCCAGTATCGCAGAGTGAAGTGGCTTGGATAACCCAGATCACCATTTGAAGTTTTCAGTACTTATCTGAACTGAACCTCTCATTCACTTTAGGTAGCATGTCTTCATGTTAGGCAGTAAAGACAAGAATCTGGCTCTGTTAGCTTAGTCTGTCTCCCACCCCCTTTAACAGAGAGGGTCAATGAGTCAGGAGCTGGTTTGCCATAAGAGATCCCCTAGTAGTTATTTGTTAGATCTGTTATCATTGACTTACTGATGAATCCATGTCCTGGGTATTGCCATATACAGGAAACATAAGCATGCCTTTAGACTCCTATTCAGAGTGACCTGTATTAATCTGTGATGAACCAGTCACAATTAACTCATATGTTCATACATATAATTGAAAATTTGCTATGAAAGCTTTCTTTGCCCTTTACTCCTATAGAATCGGAACTTTTTTTTAACAAATCTCTCAGATATCTGGGACTAATCTTTAAGGGTGTGTCTGTCTACACAGCAAAGTTATTTCGGAAAACGGCTGTTATTCCAAAATAACTATGTGAGCGTCTACACAGCAATTCTGTTATTTTGAAATAATTTTGAAATAATGGATGGCTTAGTCCAACTTCTGTAAGCCTCATTCTATGAAGAATAATGACTATTCCAAAATAGCTATTTCGAAATAAGGCGTGTGTAGACCCTTCACTTCTGGTATTTCAAAATAGCCCCTCAGCAGGTCCATTTTAAGTTATTCCTCCTGGGGCTCTAAATTGACATAGCACATCTACATTAGGGAAGCCTGCCTCAGACTAATTTTGAGACTTCCCTGCAGTGTAGACATGCTATTTTGAAATAAGCTATTTCAGAATAACTATTCTGGAATAGCTTATTCCGAAATAACTGTGCAGTGTAGACGTAGCCTAAGAGTCGAAAGACATAGGCTTTCAGAATTGGACAGGAATTTACTAAGGAATATATTAGAAAAGTTTACAGCTACTATGTGAATTCCAAAGAATCATGTTTTAAAAACAAAACTGTTGTTTAACGGTACCAAACTTAATTCATTCCTGCAAGGCCTCAGGTTTTCTTGCTGTACTACCTTCATTTTTGCATGCTAGATTCCATGCTCACAGCGCAATTCTGTATTTTTAGGGTGAACACTGCAAACTGACATTCCTGGAGGGTGCTGCAGACTTGTGATAGGGTTATTTCACTTGTAAAAAGACAATATATTAAGTCCACGATAGTATTTTTGAGATATGCCAAGTGTACTGCATTTCTGTAAATTTGATGAAAAATTATACTTTCCTGTGCTGACTTGGACTCATTGTCCAACACTTGACAGTTTACACTTCAGAAATGTTGGTTAAAATTGATCCTTTGATGTAACACAAAGGGCATATCTACATTGGGGAGATATTTCAAAATAACTCCCCTTATTTTGAAATAATAAGGCAAGTGTCCACACTACCTAGCCTGTTATTTCAAAATAATGGTCTTGTTATTTTGAAATAATAACTCCTGCTTGTGTAGAGGAATAAGCTTATTTTGAAAGAGTTATTTTGGGAGTTATTATTTTGAAATAAATTATTTCAAAATAACCTGGTATTGTAGACATAGCCAAAAATGGAGCAAATTCTACACTCAGCTATATATGTGTAAACTTGGAGTTATTCTATTGTATGCAATGGACTTACTCTGGATTTACACTAGTGCAACTCATTAGGTCCAGTACAGTGACATCCATGGATAAATATGATCCAGTGACACATATACAACTGCATATGTCCAAAGGAGAGCACAATTGCTATTGTTCTTCCAGTTAAACTCTCCAGCTCCCAATTTGCATACTAGTCACACAAGATGGAAGCATCTCATTCTCAGGTGTACTGTGTGTAGCTCCATTCAGTACCCTTACAAAGAAGCTAAATGAAGTGACTTAGGCTGAAGCTGATGGGAAGCTGCCAGTTAACAACATCTAGCTTTTTTTTCTAAGGAGGTAAGTATCATTATCTCCATTCTACACACGAGAAAAGAGAGGATGTGACTTATTCAATGTCACCCAATGGCAAACTCAGGTATTGAACCTGCATCTCCTTTATGCCACGCTGGTGCTCTAGCACCAACTCACAATGGGAAGCAAGCTTGTAAAGCAAGCAAGAATTATATAGAGTGGAATGGTTTGCCTTTGCATGAGGTTTGACCAACTTTCTCAGGCAGGTGGGTGTTTGTTCATAAGTGTCTCTGAATTTCAATTTGAGTTTCAGGCTCAAACCCCATTTCCACCTTGCCCTCCCCTCCTAAAACAAACAAAAAATTAAAAAAACAAAAAACTCCCACACTCATCTCAAACCCAACCAACCAAATTGAGTTATCCCTAGGGCCTGATCCTGAAAGTCTAGCTACTTAGGCAGTCGTTATCTTTAGAGCCTCAGTTGGAATCGATTGTTGTAGCTTCAATGGAACAATGACAAATTCACACCACCTGAGGATCTCCTTTCTCCCCTCCCAGTATGCCTTACCTGGCTGTTACTGAAAATCTAGGTCCCCTCTGTCCATGTGATTCATGATACAACAGACACATCCATGAACCATTTTGCAGAGACCTCAGTTTTGCTTTTACTCCTCTTAGTTACTCTCCTGTTTGTTTTTATTTCATTGAAATCTAAGGGTGTGGCTACACACCACCCTAAACTCGAAATAAGAGATGCAATTTGCATAGTGTATGCAAATTGCATCTCTTATTTCGAATCTATTTTGAAACAGGCTGTTTTGAAATTTGGTGCTGTCTATCTAGCACCAAATTTCAAAATAATGCTCTATTTCAATAATGCACCATCCCTTAACCTTTGTGCAATGAGGTTTACAGGGATGGTGAAATAGTGCACCTGTTATTTCAAAAAATATTTCAAAATAACGGGCATATGTCTAAGACACTGGATAGCTATTTTGGAACACCTTGGTATCCCAAAATACCTCTGCTGTGTAGATGTAGCCTAATAGTCCTTGCTGTATCTTCCCACCATTTTCTGATGGAACACATTCGCCAAAACTCAGGCCTGGGATAGCAAGGGCAATGCCATTAGCTTCATTGGAGATGCCACTCCGATTTGCCCTGTGTCTAGATTTGATGCAGGTTGTGTTTTTACTTTCACAAAGGAGGATGACATATAATGGCAACCTTCCCATGTGCTTGCACTGAGGTAGCTGAACTTCACTTAGGTTTTCTTGTGGAGATAGGATGCTGTCAGACAATTTGGGCTGCTTTCTTTTTCCTGGAGGCCCTTGTCCTAGGCTTTCCTTTTAATTCTGAGGAGTTTACACATGATTATGTATCATACCAACATTTCACTGGAGCAAAACAGTGCTGTGGTGATGTATTGCATTAATGCACCATCAGTCAGCTATTGCAATAATGATGCATTAGCGTAATATACCTCAGAATGGAAACGTGCTGATGATGTATTTTCCAAAAAAAATGGAGGCCCAGAGAAAAGGAAGGGTCTGGAGCCAATGCAGTATGAACACAGGAGAGAAAAGCATCCCAAGCAGCGTACGATATGAAGCTGACTCTGGCACTGGGAAAAGAACCGTCAGTCATTCTGCCCCAATCCATTTTTCTTTTTAATCTTTTACTTTTTTCCTTCTTGCTCCTTTTTGTCCTCCTCTTGCAAGCATTCTTTTCTTTTTTAAAAAAAAAAATCTCTGTTCCTCTTTCTCTTCTTCTTTCCTTTGTTCACTGGTTACTCTCATGGCCACTGGCTTATTCATATATTTTCATCTCGTGCTCTGACCTTGTGCTGTGCTGTATAACTTAATATTATCCCACTAAAAACTTTTTCCCTTTCTCTGAGTAAGATAATAATAAGTTGACCTGTAAGCGCAGTGGAAAAAAATCTTCAGGCCATTGAGGTAGTGACATTAAAAATCATCACAACCCTTAAGTGATGGAGGAGGGGGAAATCTTAAGGGATCCTTCCTTGGCAGTGGCAGCAAAGGTGGGAGGAGGCTTGGCCACCCCTGGGATTTCTCATAGCCTTCAGCTCCTGGAATATGAGAAGTGTGTTAACCCATTCACACAGCTAACAATATTAAAACAACAAAGAGCACTCAATCACACAACGCTTGTCATCACTCATTTCGTAAAATGCAAACTTTCTAATAAGCATTTCAGCTAGTAAAGGCCATGAAAGTAATTGTACTATTAGCTCTCTGCTTCTGATACCCAGACATTCATTTAAAAAAAAACTTCTCTGCAGTTTTTAGACCTAGACGATGGACTGATGGAAAGATATTATACCGAGACCAAACAAATAAAATTGGCTTCAGTCTCGTCTGGAATTCAGGCTATACATGGAACTCTGTTCATGCCCTCAGTCTAGTACTAACATGTTAGTATCTAACTCAAGAAGACACTAAAGATGAATTCCTGGAATTTGATCTTGCAGCACTTGAGAATGTATATTCTCTGAAGAAGTATTTCAGAGTTCTTTCAGGCTACATATTTTTTATCTGTAGTCGTTAAGTGCTTCAGAAAAACATGAACAATGAAAACTAGGGAAGACTGTAGTATTTTAACAAAATATTTGTAGTTTTATTCTTAAAATATCTTTTTTATTATCTGTGTGGAAGACAATTATTACTTATTAGTACTTCAGTTGTCTGAAAGGCTCCATTCAGGATTCAAGGCTCAAGGCTCAGTACATACATACAATGACAGGATAATCCCTCATCTGAAAATGTAATAATTACACACCAAATGTTGATATTTCTTCTTCTTCTTCTTCTTCTTCTTCTTCAAAGATCTTGGGGGACAATCAGGGACTACTAACCCTGGAAATTTAGGTCCTCTATTTATTCACAGAACTTGTATAGCTCAGCTGTTCCTCAGAAATAAGATGAATGGGACACATTAAGGCTTGAGAAGTTAGTTGACTCTACTGAGGCAAACAACAAGGGTGTCAGTTATGATAGGATGAGGGTTTTTAACAATGTGGGCACATGCAGGCCTGCTGACGGGAGGGTAGAGGGGCCAGTTGCCCTGGAAGTCAGCAATTCAAAGGGCCAGGGCTTTGGCTGCCACCGCTGCCACAGTAGCAGTGGAAGCAGCTGGAGCCCCAGCCGTTTAAATCACCTCTAGAGGGCTGCACCTAAGTGCTCGGCCATATCCTCCAGGCAGCATTGAGGGCTGGTTGCCTTTGGCCCTGCCTCTTCTGCCTCGGCCCCATTCCTACCAGGAGTGTGGAGCTCTCCCCCAACACACCTTGCCCAGGGGCCCATGGAGGCTGTCGGCTCCACTGGATACATGTAGGAACTGGAATGAAGATACCAATGCATTTTACACAGGGGCTATGGTCATTTCCAACCAGAGTTAAAGATCTGTGACTTATGGTTTGAAATGCTTCCTCTCTTAGCTGTGCTCAAACTATGGTCAATAGGTTACCTTAGAGCTGTTGCCGGAAGTGCCTGTGACCAACCCAACGTGACTCAAAAAAACATGAGGTGGTTTGAGATATGGAAAAAGAACCTCACAGTAAGAGACTTAATACATTCAATCTATTTAGTTTATTCAAGAGAAGATTAAGTGGTAAATTGATCATGGTCTATATGTACCTAAATTAGGAGATGATTTCTGATAGTAGCAGACAAATCCATAATGAGATTCAATAGCTGGATTCTCATTTTACATGTGAGGTGCTTTTTTAAAAGAAATTAACCATTTGTACAAGGTACCAAAGGAGGTAACTCACTAAGAGTTAACTTGATCATGGTCTATACGTATCTAAATTAGAAGATGATTTATGATAGTAGCAGACAAATCCATAATGAAATCTATTGCTGGATTCTCAATCTAGACAAATTCAGCCTACATGTGAGGTAAGAAAGGGATAGAGAATAAGACACAGAATATCTTATTGTCTCTCTATAAATCCATGGTATGCCCACATCTTGAATACTGTGTACAGATGTGGTCATCTCATCTTTAAAAACATATCTTAGCATTGGAAAAAGTTCAGAAAAGGGCAACAAAAATGATTAAGGGTATGGAACAGCTGCCATATGAGGAGAGATGAATAAGACTGGGACTGTTCAGAGACAACTAGGAGGGGTTATGATTACATATCTATAAAATCATAACTGGTGTAGAGAAAGTGAACAAAGAAGAGTTATTTACTCCTTCCCATAACATGATAACTAGGGGTGACCAAAGGAAATTAAGAGGCATCATGTTTAAAACAAACAAAAGAAAGTACTTCTTCACACAATCAACCTGTGGAACTCCTTGTAAGAGCATATTGTAAAGACCAAGGCTATAACAGGGTTCCAAAAAGAGCTAGAGAAAAGAGAAAAGGTCCATCAATCCAGGATGGGCAGGAATGGTGTTCCTAACCACTGTTTGTCAGAAGCTGGGAATGGGTGACAGGGAGCGATCACTTGATGATTACCTGTTCTATTCATTCCCTCTAGGGCACCTAGCATTGGCCACTGTCGGAAGACGGGATGCTGGGCTTGATGGACCTTCTGCCATTTTTTATATTCTTACCTGGCATTTGACAGGGAGGAGCATACAAATTTGATTAAGCTGTCTACAGAATGGACATGTTGGAGGACTATTGCTCTTTTTCAGTGCCAATTCCATGAACTGTCCAATCACTCATAAGATTCTTAATTATAGAAACATAATTGTTAAGAGATAGAGAAGGTGTATTCAGTCACCTAGTCAATCTCACTGCCAGTGTAGAATTACTGCTTTCAGTTCACTGATCTTTGCTGCCCATTATATACAAGTGTATGCAGATGAAAAAAGTTCTTTAAACAGGTGAATATGAAACTCCTTGAAAAAAGTACCTTACTGAGGAGGGTATATTTTAACAAGAATTTTTTTATTTGTACTATAGACACCAATTAATCTATTTGCATATCTTCAAATAAATTTTAATGTAAAATGTTTAGGTTGGGAAATTGAGCTATTATTGGCAATCTTTAGAACTGGGGATACCATGTGTCTCATTTCAAAGCCATCATCAGCTAATTAGTCCACATTAGATCAGACCAGTGGTACATCTAGCCCAGTATCCTGTCTTCCAATCCTTCTGAGAAAATGAACAGAACAGTGCAATTTATTGAGTGATCCAGCCATAGCTTCTGACAATCAATCAGAAGTTTAGAGACACCCAGAGTAATGATAGATGGTTTCCCTGACCATCTTGGCTAATAGCCATTAATGGATCTATCCTCCACAAACTTACCTAATTCTTTTTTGAACTCAGTTATACTTTTGGCCCTCTCAACATACCCTGGAAATGAGTTCCATAGGTTGTCTGTGCATTGTGTGAAGAAGTACTTCCTTATGTTTGTTTTAAACTGCAATTTCCTTGGCTGACTCCTGGGTCTTCAATTATTTGAAAAGATAAATAACGCTTCCTTATTCACTTTCTCCACACCAATCATGATTTTACAAATATCTAGTCATCCCTTTTATAAACTGAACAGTCCCAGTCTTTTGACTATCTTCTTAGATTGAAGCTGCTCCAGTCTCCTAGACATTTTTGTTGCCCTTCTCTGTACTTTTTCTAATTATAATACAACTTTTTTGAGATGGCGGCACCTGAACTTTGTGTGGTGTTCAAGATGTAGGCATCCCATGGATTTTTATAGTGTTATATGTAAGGCCTTACCTAATTTGGGATATTGCAGAAATTGCAAATCCTGCACTATTAGGCTTCCACCACAGTGCTGACAGTGGGAACCCCGGCTGCCTTCAGGCCAGCAGCCGGAGCCGCTGCTCTCAGCCCCCTGCAGCTGACATGGAAAATCACAGAAAAATCATAATGGACCTTATTACTACAAATAATAAGGTCCATTGTTACTTTTCCATTATTTTCCATGGCTTGTCTGCAACTCAGTCACATTTTTTCACAATCATTCTGTGATTCATATAGGAACTTAGTTATATACTTATCATTCAAGCATGGAATTTCTATCCATAGAGTTTCTATGGTACTGCTTGATTTATTTAATATCTTTACTCTATTTGACTCTAAGTTTTCCTTCACATACACTACATCTAGATTACATCCCTTTTCTCAAAAAAGGGATGTAAATTAGACACTTCGAAATTGCAAATAAAGCCGGGATTTAAATTTCCCATGCTTCATTTGAATAATGGCAGCTGTGGTTTTTTTCGAAAAGGGGCTTTTCGAAAGAAAAACGGCTGTTTAGATGGGGAGCATTGGAAAATAAAACCCTTTTTTGAAAGATCCTGTACTCCTCATTTTTTCGAGAAAGCCATGTAGTTTAGACACAGCCATATAGTACAGCTCCTCCACCAGCATGACCTCTTCTGATTTATGTTGTTCCCTGGTATTATCACATCCCATTGATTATCATCATTCCACCAAGTTTGTGATGCCTATTATATCAATATCCTCACTTAACATCAGGCACTCACATTCACCTATTTATAATTTTTACATTTACATACAAATTCTTATAAAAATTGTCAATATTTAATTGTGCTCCTTCTTGTGATGTAACTGAATCAGATTCTCTTTTGTTTGATGATTTCTCTGCAGTTCCTACCTCCACTTTATCAGCTTCTATCCTTTCCTTTTTATGAGGACACAGCATATCCCCTTTAATAACTCTGAGATTAATGTCTTACTTAGCAGCTTACTTTGGTCTCCAGGGCCTTTTTTCTATCTTTCCCTGTCATTGGTACCTACATGTACCATGACCACCAGCTCCTCCCCAGCATTGAACAAAAGTCTGTCTAGTTGTCTTGAGGGGTCTGCAACCTTCCGATCCAGCAGGCAATTCACCATGCAGTTCTCCAGCTCATCACAAATCCAACCACCTATATTTCTAATAACTGAATCTCTCATTACTGTTATCTGTCTCTTCCTAATAATAAGGCTCTTCTCCTCTGGAGAGGTATCCTCTGTGTGAGAGGATATCATGACGTTACTGGAAGAATGATCCTCATACCTTAGACATTTAAATTCTGAGAAATCTATTAATTATCAGTATGAATGCTCAAGATTTTTTGATGTCCTCTTGCCATAATCTATCATTCGTTGCTCTACCAATCAGCCAATGATCACTTAAAATGTTATACCCTTAGGCACTCATGTCCCAATCCTACGACCACTTATGGTCTGAAAGCCGGTGAGGATCACAACTTAGATTTTTAGGTGCAGATCTGCATTCTACAATACACATTTACAATATATAGCTAAGGGATAATCTCTATTGCTTTGGACCATCCAAAGCCTTAATTGACTGGTGAGATTGATTAGCACATGAAGCAAAGCTGAGGTTTTAATCAATCTCAAAAGTCATTTATTGAGAGTACATGACAAAGCCATAAAGGTTATTGCAAATATATCACATAGTAGCATTAAAAAATATAACTGACTCTGCTCATGTGGGTTTTAGTATGCTTTGTTGCCTGTTTATAAGAAATAATAAATAGTAATTCAATGGGTACAAAATAAAATAATGAGTTTACGATTTTGGATTCATTCAGCATAAGGCAGTAATATCCAGTGAAAATCAAAGTTGAACAGAAACTCAAAAGTCCCAAGAGCTATTCCTAAAGACCACTGCTGGAAAAGTGACCTGGATAATATTTTTCCGATACTTACTCTATTTCCAAATATGATGTTCCTGAGTTAGGCCTCTTATCTGCTCCATTTTTCACTAGATATTTTTTCATTCTTTCTACCTCATCTTTGCTCCTTTTACACAGTGGAACACTAACACAGTAACATATGAGATCAAGCAGAACTTTCATGCCTTTGATTTTCAAACAGTTTCAGAATAAGTCTAAATGAGTTCATCAGTCTCCAGTGAGAGTAATAAACAGGCAGCACTGAAGAGTTATTTTTCGTGCCTGTTGCCAATGTGGCTGGCCATCCCACCAACAGTAATGGATTTCCCTCCCCATCACAACTCTGCTGAGAAGCTAGGTAGCATTACTATATCCACTTTACAGATGGGAAAACTGAGGCATGAACAATCCTGTGACTTGTGCAAGGTAACACAGGAAATTTGCAGCAAATCCAGGTTTCTTGAGCACCAGTCCAATATCTGAACCACAGGACCATTCTTCCATTACTTGACAAGGCTATAAACCAGCTTTTGACATTAAGAAGAATTGATTGGCCACATGTCGGTGGCAGTGAAACAATACGATCTAAGGACCATAAGAAGGAAGGTGCTCTGTGAGCAAACAAGTGGCCCAACACGTGGGGGCTGGAATGAGGAACCACACTAATGATTGCTAGAAATCCGCTAGCTGATATAATGAGGGGAGAAACTTTTGGGATTAGACTAGAAAAGTCGTGCAGTCCCTTCTAACCCTATGATTCTCATGATTCTATTATTCTGTTGTGGTTTCAGGGGACCATAGAAAAATCTCATAAAACAAAGAGGGAAATGGGCTTAGAACAAAGAGAAGTAAGTGGCTGGATTATTTGGTGTTAATAACAGAGGCCACCCTCTTCTGCACCCTCAGGAGCTTGGGCTGTGAAGCTAGTAGTGATAAATTAGGGCCAAGTGTGAAATGTAGACGGCTATGGAAGAGAGAGCATTTCAGATGCTACTTCTGATCATCCATGTGTGCACAAGCGTCATTACAAGGGAAACTGTAGAAATTAGGGTATGTCTACACTGCAAAGTTAATTTGAAATAACAGCCGTTATTTCGAATTAACTTTAATAGCATCTATACATGGAAACCGCTATTTTGAAATTAATTCGAAATAGTGGAGCGCTTAATTCGAATTTGGTAAACCTCATTCTACAAGGAGTAACGCCAAATTCAAAATAGCTATTTCGAATTAAGTGCTGTGTAGACACTTAATTTGAAATAGGGGGCCTCCAGCCCTTCCCAGGGAGCCCTGGTGGCCACTCTGGGCACAACCAGGAAAACTTACTCTCCTCTCCCCCAGCCCTGGAGCCATTAAAGGGGTAGACCCTGGCCACAGTGCCTGTGCCAGCTCCAAGCCTGCCAGCCGAGAGCCAGCAGTGACCACTGGGGCCCCTGACCCAGTGGCCCCAAAACATGAGCCAGCAAGCCACTGGCAGCCAGCCCTCCACCACTCCCCAGGAGCAGTCTGCCAGCTCCCAGGAGCCTGACAGGGACTGGAGAAGGTGGGTGCCTTCCTGGTCCAGGGTGGAGATCATGGACCTTATTCCGGTTTGGGGGGGATGCCCCCAGCGTCCATGATCTCCGCACTAGATGAAGGAATGCGGCCGTCTATGGCAAGATAGCTGCCAGCCTGGCCACCAAAGGCCACATGCGAACCCAGAAGCAGGTTTGCATGAAAATCAAGTTGGTCCGGCGAGATCCCCAACACTGGGCCCTGAGCTTCCCCTCACCCTTCTTCCCCTTGCTTCCCCCTTCCAGCTCCCTCCTCCCAGGTTTCCCCCTCCCCTCTCCCATCCTCTCCCCCTCTCCCACCTCATTTTCCCGGTCTCCCCAGAGGTTCATCCCCCCCCCCAGTTTTGTTCAATAAACCCAGTTTCTATTTTTGAACATACGTGTCTTTTGTTTGACATCAGGAAGGGGGGCTAGGGAGGGATAAGTGAAAGGAAGTGAGGGAGGAATGGGGCATGAGCCCCCAGTGGGGAGGACCAGGGTGGCTCTGAGGGCTCCTCAGGGTGGACACTCTCGTGCAAGGTCTCCTGGATCCTGACAGCCCCCCGATAGACCCCCCGGATGGCAGCCTGCAGCAAGTGCAGCCGGGCTGATGGCAACGACCCCATGAGATGCACCAGCGTGCTCAGAGGCCGAGTGCTGTGGTGTCTCGAGTGCAGGCACTCAGGGCACTTCAAGACAGGACTGCTTTACTGTCCCTCATCGAGGTAGAGAAGCAAGCAAGCAGGGAACCTGAGAACTGTCTGTCTGGGGTGGGGGTAGGGTCCCTTTAAGCACGGAGCTCATTTAGCCTCAGGCAGTAGCCCCACACACTAAGTCCCAACCTGATGTCCTGCCGGCACTGGTTCCTGCCAGCCTTAACTTCGGTTCAGGGTCCACTCAGTGTGGACGCGCTATTTTGAAATAGCAAAACGCTATTTCGAAATAGGTTTTGTGTATAGATGCGTTATTTCGAATTAGCTTAATTCGAATTAACTATTTCGAATTAAATTAACTCGAATTAATGCTGTAGTGTAGACATACCCTTAGAGACAGGAAAAGCTGTCAGGTCATCCTGTCCATCTCCCTTTCCACAAAAAAGGCTCTGAAAGAAATACGGCATGAAACTGGGCCAAAAGAACAGAAAAAAGGTAGGAATTATGTGAAATAAGTTCCAGGGGCATAAATGGTCAGCAGAACTCATATGAGTGAATAAATAAAATTATGGTGGATGTGGTCATTAATTGCCCATTTACGTACTTATGTGTATGTGTCGAGGTATTCATGCCAGGGAGATTCTAATATTTCCTGGCCGTGTCCATAGTAAAAGTCATAAAGAGCCTTCATTCAATAGGATAATCAGGCAGTTAATGGAGGATCCAGCTATCTGACCTATAATTTAGAGTATTTAAACAGAATATAGTAATGACAGTTGGTATCCAGCAAAGACTTCTGTTTACAGGACAAAGAAGTAGCAGTGTTTCTTCCAAGATGATGGCATGCTTACAAGTGGCAGCAAACACAAAAGAGAGAATGTATCACAGGAACATTTCATTTCTGGAATTTTTATCAAGACACAGACCACAGTTCCCATGCTGAAGTTAAGGGAAGAATTCTAGTCTAGTAATTTTTAGTGTAGGTAGCTGTGGTCAATCAGTGTATGTTAAAGGCTTTGTTATGTTAAAGGCCTTTAATTTGACAGCATGGGGCTGCAACAGGCTGTCGATGTTCACCTGTGATGTCCCAGCTGAATAGCAAGTGTAGATGATACTGGAGAATGTTAAATGAATTCTGCTCAGTTAAGCAGACAGGACACAATAGGACAAAGTCGAATTAAGATACGCAACTTTAGCTTCGTTAATTGCGTAGCTGAAGTCGAAGCAGCTTAACTCAGCTTTTGGCTCTACACTGCAGGAAGTCAAAGGGAGTACACTCTTCCTTCAACTTCCCTTACTCCTTGTGAAAGCAGGGTTACCAGCATCAACTGGTGTGCCCCTCTCACTTTGAATTAGCTGTCTTAACTAGACTGCTAATTTGAACCCTAGAATATCAGCAGTGACAGCTTCAATATTCATCTGTGGTGTAGACGTTCCCATAGAGAGGCTCATTATACCCACCCAAATATAAGGGAGCAGCTCTCTGAGGAGGAAGAACATAAGGTGCAGACAGAGCAACCTACTCTTACCAGTTACATTATGATGTGACCATGGTGCTCAGTGATGGACTGTACTCCCCACACTGCTCCTCAAAGGGCTGAATTAGCTCAGGTGGGATCAAATAGCCAGTTAAGCAGCAAAAGGAGACATAAGCTGAGAAGCGCTCCCCAGAGCAGAGAGCGGCGAAGTTACTATAAATCCAGGAAGGAAGGAACCAAGGGAAAGAGTAGGGCTCTTAGTTCCCTACTGTCTAGTACATGGCACATTCCTCCTTGCCTGATGACCACTGGTCACAGAGAGATGCTCCAATCCCATGGAAATGTATTCAAGCATTTTTTCAAATAAAAAAAAATTATTTGGCCTGATCTTGCCAAACTCTTTAAATACACAACATTTAAAACAATAGCACAGCTCTGACATGTTTGCTAATCCAAACTGAGATCCTCTGGTTCTGCTTTTCTTTCCTCTGAACCCCTTCTCCCATCCTGCACCTCTCATGATCTTCTGGCCACATAGCATTCTGCTGTAGCCTTTCAGGAGTCTTGCTTTCTGCGCTGGTAGGGCTGCACCATGAAGCAGAGGCATTGCTAGAGGCTAGAATTTCTGGGGAGCAGGTGCATTGCTGGCCATCTGCTTCTGCCTAACCCAATTCATTGAGTATGAACTGAGAGTAGGAAGGCAGGAGTCCCCCAAAATTGGGAGTGTGGTAAGATAAGTCCTAGGACCCTTCTCTGCACTTGCCAGATGAGGACAAGTTTCCCACATTTAAATTACGGGAGAGCAGGTCCCCTGTAAAAATGTAAAAAGCCTATTTAAACAATTAAGCAACAGCATCCTATTTGTGCCAAGGAACATTTAGCTCACCCAAGGATTTTTGGCTCAAAACTGAAAATAAAAAATACACTCAATATTTTTTCCTGAGAAAATTATATTTGACATCCCACCTGAAAGAGTTAATGAGAAATCTTGTTTCATGCCCCGACTTTGTCTTCCCTTCCCTCCCCTCCCACCCCCCATATTCTTCCTTCTCTTGCTGAATCCATTTGCAAATGATATCACTTGTCTGCATATTGTCACTAGCTGCCTGCCCATCCATTTATCAAATGTCTGCAGCTCAGTGCAGACTTGCCCTGTCCTCCCTGCTCCATTGTTTCTCTTGACCCAGGGGAAGGTGTGTGTGTGAAGTGGGGAGGGGTAGAGGGGGTCTCTCCCACAGCAACACGTACCATGGTCATGGGCAAAGACAGGATGGAGCAGGGAGAGAATGCAGCTGGGAAGATGCAATTATACCAGAAGACTGACAGCTCTTTCCCTCCCCCTCTGGCACTGACAGATGACCTTGCAGGGACAGTAGCCTTGGGTCTCCCCACAGACATTAGCTGATATAATGGGCTAGACCGGACATGCCCTATTAAGAATGCAGGCGGCTAGGTGAATCACCCCTGAACAGTGAAAATAAACTTCACCGTTTACTTGCACAATAGGTTTTTCATCAAACTCGTATACTGTTTCTCAGTAACCCTACAGCAAAATGATCATAGAGTTTGAACACAACATTTACCAAGTCCTAATGAATAACATAATTATCACTTTATGCAAAACAGAGCTCATTTGCATCTGTGAATATTTGACTATTAAAAACAACGCTTTGATCTTGAATAAAAATATGTATATCACATAATCATAGCCTTATGGAACATGAAATCTATAATGTTTTTACGTTATAGTTTCACTGCAATTGGGGTTGCTGTTTGAACCTTCTCCGCAGGGACTCTGTCTAAAGAGCAGTGTCCCTGAAGTCCATGGGGTCTTGCTGCAGCTGTCATCATGGTTGGTTGCATTAGGCCAACCATCCAGGTCACTCCATCTCTGATCAATGAAACTTTCCTTCACTTTTCTTTCTCTTGTCCACTTTATTTGCACAGTGTATGCTGGTTCCTCTGGGCATAATGCTTGGGTTGGCTGAATTTAAATTCATTATGTACAATGTCCCAGATACCGCCATAAGATGGGTGCTTTATAAATTAATTACAAAATAAAGAAATAAATCTGGCTTCTCTGCGTATTTAAATCATACCACAGTGAGATGCATTTCTCCATTAAGCATTGAAATTGGTGGCAAATGACACCATATAGGCCTTTAAAGGGATAATTCCATGTTTTAAAGCTGTGAGACAGATTCAACCTGGTCACTCCAGTGATGCAAACCACATGGAGCATACTGGTAAATTTGGCCCTATATCATGAAAATAGAAATCTAGGTGGTAGTGAAGTAAAGGCAGTATCATTGCTCTTTTCATATGCTGACTCTTCTCTCTAGTCCACGTCCTGTGTTTTGTATCATTCACAATAACAAGTAAGGCTATGTCTACACTACTAGGTTAGTTTAAAATAACTCTCGAAATAACTATTTTGAAATAAGCTTATTCCTCTTCACGAGCGGGCGTTATTATTTCAAAATAACATGCAGAGTAGTGTGGACACTTGCCTTGTTATTTCAAAATAAAGGGAGTTATTCTGAAATAACTCCCCAGTGTAGACATGCCCTAAGTTTTAAGAAATCCTATATTTATAAATATAACCCCAAACCATTTTACCAATCACATCTTGTGTTAATCAATCAAGTATACAAATAACAATAACAAGCATTTTGTTTGCTTCACAGGCATTCAATGATTAGGACCCCAAGTCAGCAAGTTTAAGCATGTGCCTCGCTTTAAACACAGGAGTGGTGCCACTGACATCAGCAAAGCTACTCTTGTGCTTACAATGATGATGAATGTGCAGCAGTATTTTGTTGAACCGGGCAATTGCCCCTATGATGTGGATGTAGTTTCCATGGAAAACTGCAGTTCGGAGGTGGCAAGGCCAACGTTTTTCAACTTAAGCACATAAGAACGTAAGAATAGCCATACTGGGTCAGACCAAAGGTCCATCTAGCCCAGTAGCCTGTCTGCCGACAGTGGCCAGCACCAAGTACCCCGGAGCGGGTGGACCGAAGACAATGATCAAGCGATTTGTCTCCTGCCATCCATCTCCACCCTCTGACAAACAGAGGCTAGGGACACCATTCCTTACCCATACTGGCTAATAGCCATTTATGGACTTAACCTCCATTAATTTATCTAGTTCTCTTTTAAACCCTGTTATAGTCCTAGCCTTCACAACCTCTTCAGGCAAGGAGTTCCACAGATTGACTATGCACAGTGTGAAGAAGAACTTCCTTTTATTTGTTTAAACCTGCTGCCCATTAGTTTCATTTGGTGGCCCCCTAGTTCTTATATTATGGGAACAAGTAAATAACTTTTCCTCATTCACTTTCTCCACACCTCTCATGATTTTATAGACCTCTATCATACCCTCCCTTAGGGTATGTCTACACTACAAAGTTAATTCGAACTAACAGCCGTTAGTTCGAATTAACTTTCATAGCGTCTATACATGCAAACTGCTAGTTCGAACTTAATTCGAACTAGCAGAGCGCTTAATTCGAACTAGGTAAACCTCATTCTACGAGGACTAACGCCTAGTTCGAATTAAGTAGTTCGAATTAAGGGCTGTGTAGCCACTTAATTCGAACCAGTTGGAGGCTAGCCCTTCCCATCTTGCCATGGTGGCCACTCTGGGCCAAACCAGGAAAACTCTTCTGCCCCCCTCCCGGCCCCGGAGCCCTTAAAGGGGCACGGTCTGGCTACAGTGCTTGTGCCAGTTGCAAGCCTGCCAGCACCCAGCCAGCAGACCCTGCACCTGGCACGGGATGAGCCAGACACCCGCTGCCACCCAGCCCTCCCCCTCTTCCCAGGACCAGGCTGGCGGCTCACAGGAGCCTGCCCGGGGCCGCAAGAGATGGGCTCCCACCTGGTCTAGTGCGGAGATCGTGGACCTCATCGAGGTTTGGGGGGAAGCCTCCGATGTCCACCATCTCCGCACTAGCCACAGGAACGTGGCCGTCTACAGCCGCATGGCTGCCAGCCTGGCCACCAGAGGCCACATGCGGACCCGGGAGCAGGTCCGCTGCAAGATTAAAGACCTGCAGCAGTCCTACTCCAGGGCCTGCCAGCCAGGGGCCGACCCGGAGGCCTGCCCCCACTTTGAGGCCCTGGACCGCATCCTGGGGGCTCACGCCGTCCATGCTCCCCGGGTGGTGATCGACCCCGGGGCAGAGGGACCCGTCCCTGACACCGAGGAGGAGGAGGACGCCGAGAGCCAGGAGCCTTCAGGGAGCCTGCCCAGGACCCAGGACCCCCGAGGCACCCCACAGAGCACATCGGCTGTGTCGTCCGAGGCCGAGGAGGGCTCCACATGTGAGTGCCATCATGCTCCCCTTATGTGTACAGGGAGGTGGGGGGAGAGGGAGCCCAGGGACCGTGCGCCTGGGCCTTGCCCACCATGGAGCAGCATCTGGGTGTCATGCAGGGGCCGTGGCCCGTTCCCCACACGCCGACCTCGCCTTGCAGAGGGGGGGCTGGGTTTCACCCACCGTGTCCCCAGGGAGACCTGACCACTGCTCTTGTTTCACCATAGCCGCAGCACCTGGGACTGCAGGGCGCACCACCCCGCCTGCAACAGCCACCCGCACCCAGGCCAGCAGGCGCACCAGGAACCTGGAGGACTACCACCGGCGGCACCTGCGGCTACTGGAGCACCAGCTCCGCACCCAGAACCACAGGGTCCGGGAGGACCTGCGGCTGCGGCAGCGGAGTTTGGAGGCACTGGAGGAGCAGGGCCGTGCCCTCAGAGGCCACCTCCAGACTCCGGTGGACAGGTTCCTGCCTCTTCCTGCTCTGGCCCCTGCGGCCGCCCCAGGTCTCGCTCCTCCTCCCACTCCTGCTCCCCCTCCCGCTTCCTCCGCACCCCCCGTCCCTCCTGCCCCACCCTCCACACCCACTCCCCCGACGCCCCACACCCGCAGTGCTGCAAGGCGGAGAGCCAGCAGGATCCCCAACCCTGAGCTTTCCCTTCCCTTCCTCCCTTCCTCCCCTTCTAGCTCCCTTCCCCCAGGTTTCCCCCTCCCCTCTCCCCTCCCACACTCATTCCTCCCTCCTCCCACCCCAGTTATGTAAAATAAAAAGAGATTGTTGTTTTCAAAACAGGTGTCTTTATTTAACATTAGGAAGGGGGGTTAGGGAGGGGAAAGGAGAAGGAGGGGAGGGTGGAAGAAGGCCCCAATGGGGCATGCAGGGAGAGTTCAGTCCTCCTCCTCAACCTGGAAGCTCTCCCGCAGGGCTTCCCGGCTCCAAACGCCCCCCCGCTGGGCCTCCCGGACGGCGGCAGTGCGGGGCTGAGCATAGTGGCCAGCCATGCGGTCAGCCTCAGCCATCCAGGCTGGCAGGAATGCCTCCCCCTTCCGCTCGCACAAATTGTGCAGCACACAACATGCTGCCACCACAGGAGGGATATTGTGCTCGGCGAGGTCGAGGCGGGTGAGGAGGCACCTAAATCTGGTTTTCAGGCGTCTGAAGGCCCCCTCGATCATGATGCAGGCCCTGGTGAGCCTGGCATTGAAGGCCTGGTGGGAGGGGTTGAGGTGCCCCGTGTACGGCTTCATCAGCCAGGGCTGTAGGGGGTAGGCCGCATCCCCACCAGGCAGGCGGGCATGTCCACGTCCCGACCCTGATGTGGCGGTCGGGAAGAAGGTCCCAGCCTGCAGCCTCTGGCACACGGAGGAGTTGCAGAACACCCTGGCGTCGTGTGCCTTGCCGGACCAGCCCACATTAATGTCCGTGAACTGGCCCCGGTGGTCACACACAGCCTGCAGGAGCACAGAGAAGTACCCCTTGCAGTTAATGTACTGGGAAGCCTGGTGTTCCGGGGCACGGATGCGGATGTGAGTCCCGTCGATGGCCCCCCCGCAGTTGAGGAAGCCGAGGGCACCGAACCCCCGGATGACGGCGTCCGGGTCGGCAAGGTGGACCACCCTGCGGAGCAGCACCCGGTTGATGGCCTTGACCACCTGCAAAGAGACACAGCAAACCCTGCCATACCTGCATGAGCACTGCTCCAACGGTGGATCTCCCCACACCGAACTGGTTCCCGACGGATCGGTAGCTGTCCGGCGTGGAGAGCTTCCAGAGGGCGATGGCCACACGCTTCTGGAGGGGGATGGCGGGCCTCATGCGAGTGTCCCGTCGCCAGAGCAGGGGCGAGCCACTCGCAGAGCTCCAGGAAGGTGTCCCTCTTCATCCTGAAGTTCTGGGTCCACTGTCTGTCTCCCCAGCGCTCCAGGATGATGCGGTCCCACCAGTCGCTGCTGGTGTCCAGACGCTAGATGCGGCGGGGCACGCTGGCGTCCGGGCGCTGCTGCAGCTCTTCCATGGCCCCCAGGGAGGCCAGGTGGAGAGGCAGGGGGCTGACGTGCACCAGGTGGTGCCAGGCAGCCTCCAGCCATTGCTGGCAGGCTTGCAGCAGCAAGTCCAAGAACTGGAGCAGAATGCCCAGGGCAAGCTCTGGCTCCATGTTGCCAACTGCGGCGGCATCCCCAATGGGAACCACTGACACAGGCAGGCGCAGAGAAAAACGCTTTGCTCTCCCTCGGCGAGGTAGGCAAGCAAGTGGCGAAGCTGAGAACCGGCTGTCCAGGGGGGGTCCTTTTAAGCACGAGCCTCAGATAGCCTCAGACAGCAGCTACACAAAGCAACTACTGACCTGATGCCCTGCCGGAACCGGTTTCAGCTGCCCTTAAATGTGACCCAGCATCCAATCAGTGTGGACGCGCTAGTTCAAATTAGCAAAACACTAATTCGAACTTGTTTTTAAGTCTAGATGCGCTAATTCGAATTAGCTTAGTTCGAATTAAGTAATTCGAACTAAGTTAGTTCGAATTAAAGTTGTAGTGTAGACATACCCTTAGTCTCCTCTTTTCCAAGCTGAAGAGTCCCAGTCTTTTTAGTCTCTCCTCATATGGGACCCGTTCCAAACCCCTAATCATTTTAGTTGCCCTTCTCGGAACCTTTTCTAATGCCAAGTATATCTTTTTTGAGATGAGGAGACCACATCTGTACGCAGTATTCCAGATGTGGGCATACCATGGATTTATATAAGGGCAATAAGATATTCTCCATCTTATTCCCTATCCTTTTTTAATGATTCCTAACATCCTGTTTGCTTTTTTGACATCTGCTGCAAACTTTGGCACCTCACTTGTGCACTTAGTGGTAGATATTGACATCTCTGGGTGGCCCCTAACCAAAAATGGACTGATTTTCAGAAGTGCTGACCACCCACTATTCTTCAAGGACTACAATGGAAGTTATGGCCTCTTGGGACCTCTGAAAACTCGGTTACTCCTAAGCAGGGGGCTACATTTGGATTTAGACACCAATTCTTTGGTGCTAAATTTTTTATTATAAATTCTTTGGAAAAGGGACTTTGACATTTTCGATGTAATAGGCAGCGTGAAGTACACCAAGAACTTCATAAATCGGACTTCATCAGATCTCTCGGGTGGGCTCAGTGATTTGGAGAGGGAGGGCCAAGGCACTGCCACAGAAATAGGGCAGTAAAAAAGTTTGCCTTGGGATCAAGGTGCCATGTGCCTGTGTATGTGAAGCATGTGCGAGAGATGGGTCCAAAAACAAATGCCTGAACCAAGCCACTCGGATCTGTGGGTTGCTTGTGTAACCTAGAGGCACTGAGAAACAGAATGAAGCCTGCTCCACAACCTTAGCAATGAGGCAGTTGGCTTTTGGCTCCTGCTGTAGAGACACATGACTTTAGCTTCTAAGGTTCCCAGGTTCAATCCCACCTGTGAACGACCCCAGTTGTCAGCTTTACACTTGCAATTCAGATGCAGACTTGAACTTTGCAGTTCGGGCCCCTCTCTAGCAAATGCATGTTCCAGACAAATAAAATGTTCAGCCAATAATTCATAGTGAATGGGGACAATGCTTCTCTGCTGTCCTAGCCCATTGGACTTATTCTGACAGAAGTAAAATTAAAATACATTCACCCACCAAATAAAAGGCATGAGCTCCAGCTGCAGTTGTCTGGTGCCCTATCCAAATACAAAGTGATCTTTCATTTGCTTCCAAATAACCTATCAAAGAACAACAACAAAACACCGCATTCTTTAAATCAATGAATCCACAACTACGCCAGTGGATTCCCTTTAAATCCTGTAGGACAACATGTCTCTTCTCTAGTGCTTTTGTCCATTGGAATTGTTATTCTATTGCAAAAAAGCACCTTGATCTTTACATATTATTAATTGCATTTTCTACATTAAAGGTAACACAGAATGTACAGCTGTTGACCCAAGAACTGAGGGCTAAAAAAAAGAGTAAAAATGATTTAAAGGAAATCCTAATAATTTTTACCACAGAATTTGAAATGGATGATTTTCTTCCAATCAATGAATGTCTCTTACTGTGTGTAAGTCTGCGGTAAGCTGTCAACTTTCAATTCAGTTATGTATCAGAGTTGGTAGAAAACTCATCTAGGCTACTAGTATTGTTATTGATAGAGTAATTAAAATTTTGAGTGGCTGACTAGTCTGACTACCTTGAAGATCTAAAGCTTCAAGCTCTGGTGCATTTGTTTTCCAGAATCACTTTATTAGGCTACTTCCATATTTAGTTTTGATAATATTGCTCTGAGTGTGAAGGGGGAGCTAACAATGTAAAATTTATGCATGAGCCTATTGATTCAAAACATGTAGTAAATGAGTGTGGCAAATGGAAGGAGAGCTGACACCCATTTATCAAAAAATACAGAACAAGACCCAGATGTTACAACTGTAGGAATGCTAAAAATTTCATCATTTGCTCTCCAGACAAGTAAGCCCCGGAAGGTCAGGCCAATCATATTTTGGTTTCAGGCTGAACAAGAACTGTTGAGAACCTTTCTTTTTTAATGCACAGTATCCATTACCAACGGATGTCAGAGATTCTCTTATATATGGAACATTTAACAGTTCTACTTAAAGGCAGAAAAATATCCATAGCAAAGTACCAACATATGTATTTAGAGGAAAAGATGGAGCTATGTACGCAGGAGATGAGGCTTTTATTTTGACAAGCTAATAACAGTAAGTTTTATTCCGCTGTCTTCTAGTCCCAGAGTTGAAGCAGTGTATTAAAAAAAATGGAAACTTTTGTATGATGTGTATGAAATATGTTTTGGGGATCTCTATTTCAGGAAGGTGAACAGACCAGCCCATGTATTTGCACAGTGCTGATTTATGTGTGCATAAACTGTATAGTGTGTTGTTTTTTGTCTATAAAGCACCTACCTGGGGCTCTGGTTCATGCATGGGGCTTCTAGATGTTACCACAATACCAATTTATTATTATTATTATTATTATCAGGGCTCGACAAATAATGCAATCTACTCGCCCGTGGCGAGTAGATTGCAACCCGGAAGAGCCGGGTTCGGGCGATCTGCGCATGCGCAGAACGATCTGCGCGTGCGCAGATCGCCGGACAGCGCGGCTGGCGAGCGGGGCTCGCCACGGTTCAGCGAGCCCTGATTATTATTACTATAATAATTTGTCACAGATCTCATAAGTGATCTGGAAAAAGGGGTAAACAATGAGGTGGCAAAGTTTGCAGACGATACTAAACTGCTCAAGGTAGTTAAGACCAAAGCAGACTGTGAAGAACTTCAAAAAGATCTCACCAAACTAAGTGACTGGGCAACAAAATGGCAAATGAAATTTAATGTGGATAAATGTAAAGTAATGCACATTGGGAAAAATAACCCCAACTATACATATAATATGATTGGGGCTAATTTAGCTACAACTAATCAGGAAAGAGATCTTGGAGTCATTGTGGATAGTTCTCTGAAGACATCCACGCAGTGTGCAGCGGCAGTCAAAAAAGCAAACAGGATGTTAGTCAGCCCTACCCCCCTTGTTTTTATTAAAAGTCACAGATAGGTCACGGACTTCAGTGAATTTTTGTTTATTGCCCATGGCTCGTCCCTGACTTTTACTAAAAATAACTGACAAAATCTTAACCTTAATAATATGTGAAGTGCAAGATGTTAGACAGGGGAGAACCATTGTGATTGTTTGCAAAATGCTCCCTACACATAGCAGCCTCTTGGAAGTGATCAGGTTTGCTCAAAACAGGGCACACCAGGTGCAATGTTCGGGACTTAGGTGGCAGAGTGCAGGAGAAACATAAGTACTTAGAGATTTAAGGTGCCTACAGGATTTGGTGAGAGCTTAGTGGGGGTTTGAAGGATCTACATTTTGGACCAGGGCACCTAAAGTAGGACCGAAGTGCCTAAATCACTTTGTGGAGCTAGCGTCTTTGGAGCAAGGACTTTATCTTTCAGTGTGTTTGTACAGCATGCAGCATAATGGGACCATGTGCCTGATTGTGGTGTCTGGTCACTGCTCTCAGATAAATATTAACTACAAGAATAATAATACAATCAGCTGTATTCCATACATCTGTAGCCTTGTGTCTTTCCTGTCTAAAGAGTAAAACATGGTGGGGTACCCCAAGATTCTTGTCTTGGCATTGCCTGCTTACCCTGAGGCCTCACCTCCACTGAAGATTTGCCCTAGTTACAACCATTGTGGTAACCACACACTAGCGTTGCTACACCACTGCAACCCATGGTGGAGACAGGCAAAATCACTATTTATACTGGCAAACTTAATCCTTGGAATCAGAAAGGCAAGCACAGATACCTGCTTCTCTTGTCTGTAGAGATTTCACTGGCACAATTATGCCCATAACTGGCCACCAATGGCTGTAACTGAGGTCTTCTCTACACTGGCAAGTTACTGCACTATACACACCCACCCTGAGTGCAGCAAGTTATAAATGCTCTAAAACACCAGTGTAATCAGGCTTTCAACATTGTTAACTCCTCCCCTCATGTTTACTCTCTCCCAGTGCTCCTGCCATGACCACACTGCAGATAAAGCCCCCTAGTGTTGACAAAGCTTTAGAAATGGTAGTTTCCTTTTACTCCCTTTTCTGTGTTTCTTTGTTTCTTCAAAATTACCAATATTTTATACAGGAATTAAGCTTTGCTTCTGTAAACCTATATGTTAGAAATGGTTGGTAATGGTTTGGCTGATAATGATGGAAAGGTGTGTAGTGAAGAAACGCCACAAAACACTGGCTTAGAATTGTAGTTAAAATGTTCCATTACTTTGTGGAGAAACATCTTGTTGTGTTTTTAATTATAGAAATGTAACCTGTGGGAGGTTTTGGAATAGAGCCACTGGCATTTTGGAAATGGTGAATTTCACAGTCTATTCTATAGCTTTGTTGACCCTACTAAATATGAAATTTCACTAACAGTACAGAAAGTGAAAAGGCAATATAACTCAGGGTGTTTGGAAGTGATTTTAAAGAGAGTGGGAGAAATTACAATATTTTATGTCACAATCCAGACAATTACCACAGAACAAAAGGCTGCTTGTAAGAAGTTTAAAAATAAACTATGAACTAAGACTGTTAATTTATATTTCAGCAAGAAGATATTTTTTATTGAACGGAAATTCTGAAAGAGACTTTTACCACTTTTGTCAATGAACCAACAGTTAAGGTCAGAGGGCTTTGCCCATAAAACTTATGTGAAAATAAATCTGTTAGTCTTTAAGGTGCCACAGGACTCCTCGTTGCTTTTCCAGATCCAGACTAATATGGCTGCCCCTTTGATATTTTCAACTAGCACATTATGCCTCACCTACTGGTGTCAGCTCTTTGATTTAGAGAGAGAAGAGTTAACTTAAAGACCCTCAGGACAGAAACTGAAAGAGATAAAGCTCCTGCGAGCCCTCTCCTCTCACACCATCTACTGGATCCAGGAAAAGATGCAGAGATGTGTCACCTAAGCAGGTAATTGGTTTATCACATACAACCTGAGGATGAGTGATGCTGAAAATATGCCACTCCAATTGGAAAGTGACAAAACCTGCAGGCTACCTTTTGTAAGGGATGGACCTGACCCTCCAATCCCATTGAAAGGTAAAGATCCACATGAAAACTAGACACAAAGGCCCAGATCTGCAAAACAGGACTATGCAGCACTTCAAAGACTAACAAGATGGTCTATTAGGTGATGAGCTTTCGTGGGCCAGACCCACTTCCTCAGATCAAATTGTGGAAGAAAATTGGCATGACCATATATACCAAAGGGATACATTTTTTTGATTGTATCCCTTTGGTATACAGGCAGTCCCCGGGTTACGTACAAGATAGGGACTGTAGGTTTGTTCTTAAGTTGAATTTGTATGTAAGTTGGAACTGGTACATATTGTAGGGGAAACTCTAGCCAAACATTTCTCCAGAGCTCAGTTTTATTCTCCCACACCTCAGTTCCGTCAGTCCTTTATTCTCAAGCTGAGGTGTCTGCTGAGAAAAGCCGCTTCCGCGTCTCCCTGGTCTGCTGGGAGGGGGGTGCTAGCTTCGCGTCTCCCTGGTCTGCTGGGAGGAAGCAGCTAGTGCGGGGTTGCCTCACCCCGTTTGTAAGTAGGGATCCGATGTAAGTCGGATCCATGTAACCCGGGGACTGCCTGTATATGGTCATGCCAATTTTCTTCCACAATTTGATCTGAGGAAGTGGGTCTCGCCCCACAAAAGCTCATCACCTAATAAACCATCTTGTTAGTCTTTAAAGTGCTGCATAGTCCTGTCTTTTGTTTCAGCAAGACCAGACTAACACGGCTACACCTCTATTACAGATCTGCAAAGGTATTTAGGATCCTATATTCTGTTGATTTTCATTTATTTTAGCTTCCTAAATAGCTTTGAAGATCTGAGCCTATGAGCATTTGTATGTCATCTTCTCTGTCAGCACCTGAAATGTGACTATGTGAAGAGTTCATCTGAATTTCACGTGCATATAAAGATGCAGCATACCACTGAAGAAATTACCCTCTCTTCTTTCTGAATAGCAGGGAAGCTGACAAGGTGTGGGGGTGGCTCCCTGCTTCCACCAGGGATAGGGCCTTAAGCAGACGGTGTGGGGGGTGGAGCAGCCTTCCCTCCGCTCTGCCACACTGTGGTGCGCCCCTCTAGCCCTCAGAGCTACCCAGAGCGCACCACCTGGCACTCTGATGGCAATTCTAAAAGATCACTGGGCCCTGGGGCAGTTTCTTCCTTAGATCCCCTGCTGTTGGTGGGTCTGCTGGAGAGAAAAAAATTAAGACCTTAGCAGCACCAGTGTGGGAGGGTTTCTTTCAGGTCTCCCTGTTTAGGACATTAGCAGTTGAGTTAAGTCCTATAACCCTCACATTAAACAAGGGAAAAGTGACGTTCTTTCCTGAAATTCAAGGAACCAGACCCCTCCCTGAAGCCAGCAAGCTGTGATTCATGGAACAAAAAAAGCAGTGCTAGAATGGTAAGACTGATTCTACACTAAATGCTATCAAGGGTTCTGATATTTATCTCATTCTCCTGACCCAGTGAGTTCTGTTCTCTAGTGGCCAATCTGAGAATGCAAGTGGATTATTGGTTTAAGAATCTGATTAAGTGTAAAGCTGGTCAAAAATGTTATAAGTTTTCCGTGAAAAATTGTGAAATGAAAAACAGCAATATTTTTCTATATTTTCGACAGGTTAGAAACCACCATCATTTCTTACCTGCTCATGTTTGCCTTTTCCTGTGAAAAAAAATTGGGGGAAGGGAATCTAAAAGTGGGAGAAATGGGCATTTTCACACAGAAAAAAATCTTTTTAAAATTTTTCATGGTAAAAGAGAAAACATGGAAATTTTTAAATGACATTTTTTAAATGGCCAGTCTTTCAAAATGCTTCATGAAATACACTTATCCTTTTCTGGTGAGCTGAAACACTTGTAACTGTACAGGGTTTTGGTCTGTAGAACTATATCTTGTATCAGTAGGAACAATAACAACCTTCATTTGTCGGTAGTCTTTTTTCCTCCAAATTGCCACATATGGACGAAAGAACAAAAGAGGCTCGACTTAACAGTGCAAAGATTTCAGACATTTAATTTTAGCCAAAAGGGAGCCCCTTACAGAAGCCCTGAGACAATTATAGCTGTATTATAGAATTGCAAGATTTGATCAGTTGGTGTGTTGCCTCATTGCCTTACACAGACATTTGATCAAACACAGTTACTACTGTTTTTATTCTCTGTGTAATACATCACGGTTCCAAATTGTTACCCATTTTGTAATACTGCACAGTTACACTATATTACTATCTTATACATGTTTAAAAAGGAAGTCCATTATTCTTAATATTACCTTAGTCTAGTTGTACTAATATGGCCCAAAGTCACAAGGTATTGTAAGTGCAACCACATTTGTATAGTGATACTGCACAACATTTGAAACGGCACACGTTAGCACTGTATTGTTATTGCAGCAGCATTATTTACTGTACAAAGTTAATCTCTTGAAACTGTTCTATTTATCACATGACTGTTTTTTCTGCCTTCCTGTATTCAGGACCCAGTTCTGCAAAGATACAGACATATGTAATTTTAGGCAAATAAGAGCAGTGCCGGTGCTAGACAACAAAACCTTAAATAG
Source organism: Rafetus swinhoei (assembly GCA_019425775.1). NCBI lineage: Eukaryota > Metazoa > Chordata > Testudines > Trionychidae > Rafetus > Rafetus swinhoei. Next base: position 110,553,275 of record CM033446.1, read on the forward strand.
TTTTGTTCCTTTGTTGGTGGTCTCAGCTTATTTAGCTTACCCGTTTTCTGCTACTCAGTAAAGCTTTACTGAGGTTATTTTATTCTCCTGCTGGTTTTGATAATTAAGAATTCATAAATAATGTGAAAACCTATTTGCTATTGAAATTTGTGGGTCACATGCTTAATTTAAAATCAGGAGAAAATATTAACTTAAAACAAGGAGAAATTATTCCTGACAATCTTCCCTAGAGGCCCTTGTCTCCAAGTTGCAGGTTTTGTAAATTTTAAAATAAAAGAATTTGCAAAACGAACACATCAAAGTCCCCCTTTTAGCACCACAACAATGAGAATGACTTTGAAAAAAGTTGATAGCAAAACTGGTCAGGAATTATCACCCATCTTCATAAGGATTGCAGCAGAAGCAAATCTTTATTTTGTTTTAATTAAATGTTTACTTCTAGTTGGGGAAATAGGTTATCAAAAACCAAAAATCAAACATTTCTGTAGTTCTGGGTTTTCTCTGAAAAACCCACAAATTCTTGTAGAAACTGGATTTTTATTTAAAGCTTCCATTTAGTTGAGAAGCCATTTTTAGTAGAAAAATCATTTAAGCAGAAAATATGTTACCAGCTGTAGCTGCTCTGTTATTGTTATTTATTATGTATAGTATTGTAGCACTTAGAAACCCCAGAAATGGTGCAAGATCCTGTTGTGGTAGGTGTTTTACAAACACACAACAAAATGATAGTCCCTGTCCCAAGACTCCAGAGTGATCCCTAATTTAGCAGATGGCACAATTGAATGAGTATTACTTCCAAAAATACTTAAAATTTCATTTAAATCTCGGGAGTTTGCTCTTTAGAATCATTATTATCATTCGTGTGTGTGTGTGTGTGTGTGTGTGTGTGTGTGTGTGTGTGTGTGTGTGTGTGTGTGTGTGCCCTGCATTATTTGGATGGGAAGTTACTTAATATGAGGTATAATATGTACTGATTCCCTGCAATTTCATCCTAATGCTTTCTTGATTATTGCCTCTAGCTTCCATCCCAGACACATTTCTCAATCTATTGTATACAGCCAAGCCCTAAAATACAACCGGATTTGCTCCAATCCCACAGACAGAGACAAACACCTACAGGATCTATATAGAGCAGTGGTCACCAACCAGTAGATTGGGATCTACCGGTAGATCTTGGAGCATCGGACAGGTGATCCTGACTGGTTTGGCCAAGATGCTATTATCAGGTACCAGCACTTCAGCTACCTCCCCCCGCCTCTCCCACCCCCTGCACTGCTGTGCATCTCCTGCCCTTTGCCTTGGAGCTGCCCCTCCCCCTGGGAGCCTCCTGCTTTCTGTGCAGGGCAGATGAGGGTGAGGAGGGTGCTGATGTCAGGATGCCTCCTCTTCCACCCTGTATCCTATCTCCACAGAGCAGAGAGGGAACACAACAGGACTTGGGAGGGAGTTTGCTGGCTGCTTTAGAGAGTTGTCCAGGGCAGGGGTGAGCCTGCCTTAGCCCCCCTGCACCACCACCCTGGAGCCACCTGAGGTAAGCAGTGTCCAGCTGGAGCCCACATCCTACCCAGTCGTGAACCCCAAACTCCTGCCCTAGCCCTAAGCACTCCAGCACCCTAACTGCCTGCCCCAAGAGCAGCTCAGAGCCCCCTCACACTCCAGATCCCTTAATCCAAGACCAGAGCCTGCAGCCCAACCCGCTGCCCCAGCCTGCTGAAAGTGAGTGAGGATGGGAAAAAGAGGGAGGAGAGAGTGAGCAGGGGGAGGCGGGGCCTTGGAGAAGGGCGGGAAGGAGGTGGGGGGAGGGCATTTATATTTGAGGTAGATCTTGGATTGCACTTAAATTCAAAAAGTGATCTCATGCTCAAAAAGGTTGGAGACCCCTGATATAGAGCATTTCTAAAGCTGAAATACCCACCTGGAGAAGTGAAAAAACAGACTGACAGAGCCAAAAATGTACCCAGACATGAACTGCTTCAAGACAGACTCAAAGGAGAAAACAACAGAATTCCACTTGTCATTACCTACAGTCCCCAGCTTAAACCCTTCCAACGCATTATCCACAATCTACAACCTATCTTGGAAAATGATCCCTCACTGTCAGGCTATGTCTACACTGGCGGCTTCTTGTGCAAGAACATCTTGCACAAGGGTTCTTGTGCAAGAACTCTTGCGCAAGAACATCTCCACACTGCCATGTGCTTTTGCACAAGAGATGTGCTTTTGCACAAGAGTATCCATGCCAGTGTGGACGCTCTCTTGCGCAAGAAAGCTCTGATGGCCATTTTAGCCATAGGGCTTTCTTCCACAAGAAACCCCTGCTGCGCATCCACACTGCCCTCTTGCGCAAGAGCTCTTGTGCAAGAGAGCTTACACTTGTTAAAAAAGAGCATAGCTCTTGTGCAAGAACTCCTCTCTTACCACGCTTTACCATAAATCTTCTTGTGGAAGAGCAGGTGGGCAGTGTGGATGCTCTATGGAAGAATGGCAGTTCTTGTGCAAGAACCTGCCAGTGTAGACATAGCCTCAGAGGCCTTGCAGGAAAGACCTATTCTTGCTTACAGACAACCCCCTAACCTGAAAAAAATCCTTTCCGGTAACCACACTACACAGCTACATCATAAGCATCCAAGAACCAACCCCTGCAATCAACCCTGATGCCAACTCTGCCCACACATCTATACAAGAAATTTCATGACTGGACCCAACTACATCAGCCACCAAATCAGAGGATCATTTAACTGCACATCCAGTAATGTGATCTATGCCATCGAATGCCAGCAATGCCCCACTGCAATATATATTGGACAAACTGGACAGTCCCTACGGGAAAGAATGAATGGACACAAATGAGATATCCAAAAAGGCAACATACAAAAACATGTTGGGGAACACTTTAACCTCCCTTGACACTCATTAAGGGATCTCCAAGTTGTTGTTTTGTTTCAGACCAATTCCACAAGCCAAATACACAGAGAAGGATTGGAACTCCACTTCATTCTCAAGTTTAACTCTCATACTAATGGTTTAAATCGGTTGGCTCACAAATTATCAACCAACCAAACAATGAAGGTGCCAATGGTTCTTGATGTCTTTGTAGAATCTGGTGTTAGTACTCTTCCTTTCCTAATGCAAACTAATGGGTCTTATCAGCCACTTTTAACTATTTAGTCTTTAAGATACTAATAGACTGTTAGTTGGTTTTTAAGTTTTTCCTGTTACAGACTGGCTTGGCTAATCCTTTGAAATTTATCTACCCAATGTCCTCTTTCCCCCACTTCCAGGTTTTTTTCCTCCCTACCTACCCTTCCCTTATTTATTCTTAGTTCTGGACTTCCAACACTCCGGTCATCTGAAGAAGTGGGCTGTGCCCACAAAAGCTCATGATACCATCTACATATTTTGTTAGTCATTAAAATGCTACCAGACTATTGTTGTTTTTTAAGTTTTTCATGTTACAGACTAACTTGGCTACCCCTCTGAAAATTTAGACTCTGCCATTCTCACTCAAGAGTGAGTACAGGAAGTCCCCGGGTTACGTACAAGATAGGGACTGTAGGTTTGTTCTTAAGTTGAATTTGTATGTAAGTTGGAACTGGTACATATTGCAGGGGAAACTCTAGCCCTAGGGGAAATCACGTTGCGAGAAGCAGGGGGAGCCGGGGCTGATGAGCCGCATGCCAGGGGCCAGAGGGAGAGGGTTTCCCACCAGAGCAGGGACCGTGTGTTGTGCTCAGCGAAAGGAGGGCAAGTCAACTGCACGTTAATTGGATTTCATTCACTTGGGGAGGAGAAAGCGCCCAAGCGGCTGGCCGGGCACAGCGATTAGACAGGTTCATTCAGGGACTCATTGACAAAAAAAGCGAGGCGGGCCGGGCGTGCTACGACCCCACGCAGCGCTCTGGTCACCTCCCCGCGAATCCCTCGCTGGCCACGCAGGGGAGGGGGCTCGGGAGTCACTCGCCTGGGGTGGCAGGAGTTCAGAGCGGGGTGCTGAGCCTCGTGCCTCAGCGAGCGGGGAGTTTCTAAGCCGCTCTCCGCTCTCGCCCAGCTTTTCCCCATGCTGGATACGTTCCGCCCCGTGCCCTTCGCCTCGGAGATGGCTGTCAGTAAAATGGCGCTCGGGGCAGCGCCGGCTGAACCGCCTGTCAGGCGGCGCGTCTCGGTGGTCCCGCCACCCGCGTCCTCTGCGGCGAGAAAAGCCGCTCCGCGTCTCCCTGGTCTGCTGGGGCGCCTCCCCACAGCAGACCAGGGAGACGCGAGCGGCTCTCGCCGCAGAGGATGCGGGCGTGGCCACCCACAGCGTCTGCTGGTGGGGGGCGCAGCTAGTGCGGGGTTGCCTCACCCCGTTCATAAGTAGGGATCCGACGTAAGTCGGATCCACATAACCCGGGGACTGCCTGTATACAGTAAGACACTGCTCAACACAAGTAAGGAAAACAGAATCTGATTCCAGGTAATCATAAAGATTTTTAATAAAACAGTGATTACTCCATTCTCCCCTCATTGTGAAGTCATCTTTAAGTGGAGTTCTCTTGCTTCAGGGGGTAGCCGACTTAGTCTGTACAGGATAAACTTAAAAAACAACAAATAGTCTGGTAGCACTTTATAGACTAACAAAACATGTAGATGGTATCATGAGCTTTCGTGGGCACAGCCCACTTCTTCAGATGGCCGGAGTTTTGAGTTTAGGATGTCCAGATAAACCAACACATACCCTTAGAGTTACAAACACTTTGGGAATGGAGGTTGTTTATAACTCTGAAATGTTCATAACTCTGAACAAAACATTATGGTTGCGCTTTCAAATGTTTACAACTGAATCTTGACTTAATATAGCTTTAAAACTTTACTATGAAGAAGAAAAATGGTGCCTTCCTTTTATTTTTTGGTAGTTTTCATTTAACACAGTGCTGTATTTGTTCTCTCTCTCGCCCTCCCCTCCCGCTGACTGATTGCATACTTCTGGTTCCAAATGAGGTGTGTGGCTGACTGGTCAGTTTGTAATGTTGAGGCTCTATTGTACAAAAATAAACAAAAAGTTCCCCAGTGACCCTTCATTTTGCAACTTAGATTGGGTAGAGAAAGGAAGTTGCTTTCTTAAAATGGTAAAGTTTCATAGTAGTATCCAAAGATACCCTCTGCACAGGTGAAATAAACAAATGCTGCAGAGTGCAAAAGTATTGTGGGCTTCAGCTGGGAAAACACACGTACAAGTCTCTCCCTAAATATATGAATATCTTTTTCCTTTGAAAATGGTCAATTACCAAAGAAGGGTGTGGATAGCGGAATTCTTCAGGAAGGAAGTGCCTGTTGTGTGCATATGTGTATGCAGGATCTGAAGGAACTCTCCCCGGACAGCTAGCTGAGAGGGGGAGAGATTTCAGGAGCAAAGTGTATTTTCATGAACATGTCTACTCTGCATAGATATCTAGCAGATAGAGCGGTGCAGGATGCCTATTGCTTGGCTATGGCTGCTGCCCACCAGAACTCAGTAACAAGCACTGGCATGATGTTAGGGTGTGTTCGCATGAGCTCCAGCCAGGGAACAAAGTTCTGCTGCAAAATTCTCAAACTGGGGTTGGGGGCCCGCAAGCCCCATTGATCGACTCCTCCTTCTCTCTCCCCTTGCCTCCTGCATGCCGCAGAATAGCTGGGAGGGAAGGAGAGGAGTGGAGATGGGGTGCATTCAGGGGAGGGGTGGAAAGAGGCAGGGAACAGGTGGGGCAGCAATCAGGTTTTGGGGGAAGGTGTGAAGTAGGGGTGGGGCCTAGGACTGGGTAAGAAGGTTTGACGGTCAGTGAAAAAATTTAAATTAAAATGGGTCCTGCAGGTTGCTAATTGAGAACCGCTGGCTAATGTTAGAACTGACGCGGTGCCCCATAGATCTAACAGACTGCACAGAGCACCTGAAAGACTCCTTGAGCACTGCAGCCAAGCTGAGTATGTTACAATAGTCATAGAAAAGTTGGAACATATGTTAAACCGATTGCTTTTGCTGGGAAGGGGAGGTGTTAGGAGTGTGTAAGAGCAGAGCACATGCTAGGAAGATGAGGTTGGAGTCAGTCAAGAGGCAGGCTCACCAGATACATAGATAGGAGCACATGGCTCTCCTTTGTCTTATCTAATTCTGTTTTAGTTCTAATAGAATCATAGAATCATAGAGCTGGAAGAGACCTCAGGAGGTCATCAAGTCCAGCCCCCTGCCCAAGGCAGAACCAATCCCAACTAAATCAACCCAGCCAGGGCTTTGTCAAGCCAAGACTTAAAAACCTCTAGGGATGGAGATTTCACCACCTCCCTAGGTAACCCATTCCAGGGCTTCACCACCCTCCTAGTGAAATAGTTTTTCCTAATATCCAACCTAGACCTCTCCCGCTGTTACTTGAGACCATTGCTCCTTGTTCTGCCATCCGTCACTACTGTGAATAGCCTTTCTCTGTCCTCTTTGGAACTTCCCTTCAGGAATTTGAAGGCTGCTATCAAATCCCCCCTCACTCTTCTCTTCTGCAGACTAAACAAACCCAAATCCCTCAGTCTCTCCTCATAGGTCATGCACTCCAGCTCCCTAATCATTTTGGTCACTCTTTTAGAAACCTTACTTCTAAAAGTCTAGATTGTGCCTTTTAGATATGAATCCACAAGACAACCCAGTGGTAAAGGAGAGTATTAGAATCTTTCCACATTAGGAGTAAATAGGTCAACTTGACAACAGAGTGGGAAGATGAAATCTGTTGGCATCACAAATCCTTCTTTCTGCAGTCTACAGATGCCCCATGAGAGGTAAAGGTTAGGTTGTGAAAGAAGCCTGCCTACAAAACCTGCTGCCTCAAGATTACTTCAGGAGACAAGACAGGAGACCCCACAGATTGTTGTAATAACTTTTGTACAAGGCACGTCTTGTGAGGTATCATTTAAAACTCGTCATTTTCTCATCACTGAGATAATGACAAAATGCACATAGCGACGTTTTACATGAAACTATGAACATAAGCTGAAGTCTTGACTAAAGTACATTTTCCAGATACATCTGAGGAGTGGCCAAACCAGTCCCTCAGAGACAAAAGCAAGCTGATGAGTCAGCTAGGTGTAAACAGGGCTGATGGACCATTACTTGTTAAGTGGCCATTCTTTGGCAGGAAAGGGGGCAGAGACAAGACTCTACATTTTAGCAAAGAAACAGCATGGAGGTTTCTTCCACACAGACTGCTTCTCACGTGGCTCATAGTTGGAAATTCTTCTCCAACGAGGGGCAGGGCTATAAAAATAAGGGGCAGACACCCCAAAGTACTTCTTGTCACTCTCCCTTCCCATTGTGTTCACTGAACCCAAAGAGACTAAGGCTGTGTCTAGACTACACCCCTCTGCCGACAGAGAGTTTGTGTTCATGAAAATACGTGTATTTTATTTTACATCAGGAAGGGGCGTTAGGGAGGGATAAGTGAAAGGACGTGAGGGAGGAATGAGGCACAAGCCCCCAATGGGGCAGACCAGGGAGGCTCTTAGTGCTCCTCAGGGTGGAAGCTCTCCTGCAGGGCCTCCTGGATACTGACAGCCCCCCAATGGACCTCCCAGATGGCAGCCTGCAGAAAGTGCAGCCAGGCTCACAGCAATGTGTCCAAGAGAAGCACCAGAGTGCCCAGGGTCAGCTCTGGCTCCATGTTGCAGAGTGCTGTGGTGTCCCAAGTGAGGGCAATCAGATCACGCAGAGAAAAAAATGCTTTGCTGTCCCTCATCGAGACAGGCAAGCAAGCAGGGAAATCTTAGAACCGGCTGTCTGGGGGGGTTCCTTTAAGCACAGGTCTCAGATAGCCTCAGGCAGCAGCCACACAAGGTAACTCCTGACCTGATGCCCTGCCAGAACCAGTTCCGGACGGCCTTAAATGCGATTCAGCGTCCTATCAGTGTGGACGCGCTAATTCAAAATAGCAACACGCTATTTCGAAATGCATTTTGTGTGTAGATGTGTTATTTTGAAATAAGCTATTTCGAAATAAGATATTTAGAAATAACGCTGTAGTGTAGACATACTCTTAGGCACCAGTAACTGTTTTGTCTTTATTTTTCTTGTAATAATTTCTGATTTTTATGTGCCATTGCTTGTACTCAGTCTTCAAGACAAGACAGCCAAAGGGTGGGGGACAGAAAGTGCCATATACCCCTTTTGAAGACAGGGAAGTAAGGCACAGAAATATTAAGTGATTTGTCAAAGGTCTCTCAGGAAGTTTCTGGCAGGGCTGAGACCCTGTTCAGTGCTTTAACCACATGGCCATCCTTTTTTACTGATTAGCTGGATCAGAGGAGTCACCAGAAGTATGCTCTGTATTATTGCCTACCTACATGATACCAGACTGGTTTGCACTTTTGTGCCTCACCCTACCCACAAGGATGAGACAGATTTGACAAGGCTGTAAGCAGATGTAAAGATTTATTTATCCTAATGTCAATGTTCAATATATTAACTTCATCCAAGCAGTCTGACCCTGGGCACAAGTAATGGGATACCAAACAGCTGACAGGATAAATCTCTATGGAAACCTTGACCCAATTTGTGCCACATTAGACGCATGAGGGAGGGGAGCATGCAGTGTTTATGGAAGCAATCTGAATATGCTGAAGAAATGATAATGGGATCAGAATGGAAAGGTACTGGTTAACGGAAGCTCATCAACCATGTCAAAAACCAACCACACAAAAGTAACTTAGTGCTATCTGATGCTGTTCAGTACGTGGGTGCTGTCCAGAGAAAAATTGTCCAGAGAAAAACTCAAGGCCAAATCCCAAGCATAGCTCTATCAACTTCCAGGCAGCTAAGCTGATTTACACCAGCAGAGACTTTAACCCTGAATTTCTTAAGAACATGAGGGTCACACAAATCCTGTCTTATGGCATGGTAGAAAGTCTGCTATGTGAGAGAAAAGTTGACAGTGATAATGATAAGCGTGTTTGAGACTCCTTAAGCTAATCATTCAGGCCAAGGATCAAGAGAGCGGGTGGTTATGTGTAACAAAAGGATAACTCCCAAGAACCTTGTCAAGAGGGGGGAAAAGGGAGGGAAAATTTGCTGAAAAAAAGTAACAGCTGAAAAGTGAAGCTTATGTGACAAGATGGGTGATTCCCAGGGACAGAGATTTGGGCAGGAATAGATGCTAAAATTATATAGAAAGGAATATAGAAAGGATTCAACAAAACCTGCGGGATCAAAACAAACAAACCAACCCAAAACCACCTGGTGGAACTTGGAAAGGAATCAATAGGTTTGAAGAATCAATAGCTTACTATGATTAAGGAAACACTCATTACTTTGATTGGCATAACAACTGAGGGTGAAATCCTGGCCTCACTGAAGTCAATGGCAAAACTCTCCACATAAGTCTGGATATTTGCAAGGCATACCTCTGCTTATGGCAATTCCAAGTCTTGTGAGGGATAAATGACCATGCCTCCAAATATTTCAGAGCCTGTAATATTGCCACTGACCCTGAGTTTCTTTAGCGGTCCAGAATATGAAGGTCATTTCTGGCAAGTATATAGCACACAGATTTGTCAAGAGCACAGATGTATCAGCAGGTTGAATAAGGGTTGTCTAGGCCCAGCAGGTTAATAATCTAAGATGCACTTGAAGAAGGCTATTATTTTGTGGCGCTTTAATTCCTCTTAATTCTATGTAAATACTCAAGTACAATATTCTGTAGAGAACAATCCTGCATTAGTAGAAAGAATGGGCCAATAAAGGTCATTAGGTCTTTTCTATCTTTAATGTCTGCCATTCTAAGCACCATTCCATTCAGAACACTTAGGACAATAAAAGTATCACAAGTATTGTTGCTTTTTCTCCAACATTTGCTATGTTTCCATATGCAAAGACCAGCACGTGTACTTCCATTAAAAAATGACTTGTTTTAGATTCAGGGAAAAAAGCAATAGCAAAAAGTAAAAAAATAAATAATGGTGTCTAGGATCGGGAACACTGTGTGTTTCTTCGGTAACAAGCTGAAGCAATGGAGTTGGTTGTTGTCTCTGTAGACAAGCAGGGTTCTTTGAAATGGCGTGGTACAAAAGCATAAAACTTTCAGGCTTCACACCACACAATTGTGATTTTTGGTTATAAAGGGTGAGTTTGTTCCCAGTGTTACATAAATTGAGAGGTGCTTTGATTGTGTTAATGGTTGAAGACAGGAAGGAGTACAGGAGCAACTGTATTGCTTTTGCATTTGGGATCAGGACTGACACCCACACGTAAGTCATTAGGCCTATAAAAACTGGACAACAGTTAGGTTGCTGGTGTGCAGAGACCACTGCCTATCCTGCTGACCAGACTTGTCTCATTGCTTTCTGATATTCCCTGTTTCTCTGTACCATCTGTTCACTCGTCTAAGATTGTAAGCTCTCTAGGGTGGGCATCATCTTTTTGGTCTGTTTGTACAGCATCAAGCACCATGAGATCCTGATCCATGACTAGAGATTTTAGGCATGACATTATACATAATAATAATTAATTATATCCCTGTGTCATTCAAACAAAGTCAGTGGAATTACATTAGTGGTGATTTAGTTCAGGAGAGTTTAAGGAGGCATCACTTAAATTGGGTTTTTTGCTCCTCTTGTTTATACTGATGGTTTCTCCAGAGGTCCCTGTATAGCTGGGACTATTGGTTCTCTCAGCTGGAATGGGAAATTGTTCTCAGGGAACTATCCAGCTCCATGGTTTGACATAAATGAGGAAGATTGAGATGAATCTTTCTGATTATGCAGTTGTGTTATATAAATCAGTACTGGTCTTTTCCTTTCAGCATGGGTGTGGGCATAATTTAATCACATTTGGGATGGCAGAAGATTTAGGAGCCTAAACACGTGTGTTTGTGTGTGTCTGTGCATGCACACATGCACATTTGTGCGTGTAAAGCAGATACAACTTAACTGCAAGGGATGAATTGTACCTTTCCCTGGCCTGGGCCACCATCACTTCACTCTCTCACACACACACATTCCTCTTTCACCTAAATATTGGTGGGTTTCAGAAATACTAAACAAATAAGCTCACCTTGAGATTCTTATTGACAATTTGATATGATTTTATTGTCTAAGTTAAAAACTCACTGAAGAAAAGAGTTCGCATATTTCCATCAGTCAGGGATCTATTACTCATGCTCGACCATCTGTTATTTAATGAGAATATGACAAGCTGATTGTTATTTTTTTTAACATGGCAAATTGAAAAATGTGACTTTTTGATCTATATTTTAATTACACCCCCTCTGACTTTTTCTCACTTGCACTTTCCTCATAATATGCATTGGGAGGGTAAATAAAGCTGTGACTTTCTCTACTAACCCTTTCTCTCTGGTGAGCATTGAATTTCTTTACATTTTTTTCTAGTTCACCTACCTATTATGAATTGAAGAGATTTAAAACTAACTCCTTTTCTTAAGCTCAAGAGCTAAGGAATGAGTGAGTTGTGATGAGAGATGAACATGTCTGACTTTCCAGGCAGCTCTAAGTCGTCTGCATTACTGATGACCGCAGATCTACTGTGCCCTGCATTTTCGTTGACAATATAAATCACAAGAAATCATGCCATGTGCATTCATATTTTCTTATTGGTTTATAGGTTTGATTAAATATTGAAAACATGCTAAAACATTTCCTGCCGTCTAACAAAAAAAAAGAGGGAGGGATGTCCAACCCTTAAAAACCTATATTTCAATTAAATTGACCCCAGATTCATTTCATGACAGGTTGCTGCCTGTTTAGATGGGCTTCGTGCCTGTAAGATGCAGTTAAATCTGACTAGGTATAATCTGAAAATATTGCTTTAAAGTGGCTGGACCCAGTCACATGACATGTTTTTGTCCAAGTTCCACTATCATGTGACAATCTACAGTAGATTTATGAAATTAAGCACAGATGGCTACTTTGTTGTTGTTCTTTGAACTGACAGCTGCTGGTATAAAAATAAATTAAATATAATTTCATATAAGTCAGACTTTCAGTTTTTTGGTGTTTTTGTTTGTTTTTCTTTTTGTTAAATAATCTTCACAGATTTTTTCCTCCACCAGTTTAATTTTATTGATTCTCCCCCCCCCCACTTAAATCTTTTCCATATCCGCAAGGCACAAACCAATGAAAAGATAAGGGAGCCTTTTTGCCAAGCTGTCCTGACAATGACCTCTGTCCTGATTTGGAGGCAGATAGCCTCTCTAGGGGCAAGTGGAGATCTAGACACCATAGTAGCCAAAGTCCTTATTGTCAAGCAGACAGAGAGTGACAATGGAAACAAATTTATCAGTCTTGTGTATTTCTGGTCTATGTAATTAACTGAAACAGGGCCATCAAAACCTTTCCCCCTGGAAATGTTGCTGGCTGATTGTGCTCAGAGATGAAAAAACATTTAACCACCATATTACCTTTAGGAACCTGTCTCCAAAAACCAGCATATGCTGATAAAAGGGAATATAATTATTTTGATTCATTATTATTGTTAATTATCGTTAATTATTATTGTTGCTGTTTAAAATATGCATGTTAATAATTTGATCTGCAGCAAAAATGAATGGGAGTCACTCCAGGTAAGAAAAAAATGGCAGATTCGTCAAAGGCAATGAGCCGATTTTTAAGAAAACAATGTTTAAGGATTAGCCAAAGGGCTCTCCTTTATTCACAATTCTCCATGGAGCACTTTAAAGTCTTCTGTGTTTGTATCACTTAAAGTGCAGCTATTTTAGGTCAGTGTAAATAAGTCATGTGTGCCGTCAGCCTTGTACAAGTGCTTTCTGCTGCTTAATAATACATGTGCTTGTCCATTATAGGGGCTACATGTATACGTGTTGGGCTGGAGAGGCAGTCATGCAAAGATACCATCTTTGGGATAGTGGCCTAATGCTTTAGAGAGGGGGCATGCGGTGTATACTTTGATGACCTTAAGCAGGGCAGCACCTAATATACATATACGCTTATGCCATGGAGAGAGACAGGCATCATGAATTTCTTCCCCAGCTCTGTCTGGCAGACCAGTGCAGTTACCTTATTACAGAGCGGGAGCAGGAGAGGAATTTTTAATGAGCCATCCCAATGGATAATAGCAAATCAGAAGCTTCAGGAGCTGTCTTTCAGGTAGGAAGGAAGGTAAAATCTCAGAGTGTTGAGTGAGGTTCTCTGCAGAACTACACTGTTTGGATTAAGGCCCTGATAGGACCCTGGCAAGTAGAGCTCCTGCAACAACCCAATGCCCCACTGAATTTAATAGGGCTACATGCGGGTGCAAGAGTCTGCCTGAATATTTCACACTGCACAATCAAGGTCTAATACTGGACACCCAGCAGCCAGTCCTGCTGCCACGGAAGTCAGTAAATTTCCATTTACTTCAGTGGTAGCTGGATGTTGAGCCACTGAAAAGGCTTTAAATAAAACAAACAAAAACACCCCGTGACACTAACATGATATTTGCAGCCACTCGGCTTGTGGTTTCTAGCCCTTTCCCCTACCCAGGGTCTATCTTGCCTATTTGTACTCTAAGCTCTTTGGGGCAGGGACTCCCTTGTTACGGGATTTGTACACTGCACAGCACAATAGGACCCCATTCTCGGTTGGCCTTTTGGCATTATCGTAATCAACGTGCTAAATAATGATGATAAACATCCACATTTCAGAGGCACAGTCCTGTGGTTTGGGTACCAGAGTGGGCTCCAGGAATCTCTCAGGATTGATCCTCTGGTGAGTTGCACACCACGAGATGAATGTGCAGCTGCTGGGAAAGATTGAGCACCTAATTAAAACCTGGTTCTGAGACTTTGTATCCTTGGTAGCATCACCGACTCTCTCAACCTCAGTAACACTTGTTGCTCCTGTCAGTGTCCCACAGGGGACTTGTGAGGGTTACTCAGTTGATATTTGTAAAATGTTTTGTGTTTTTGGGGCATGGTTTTGTTCCCATGGACATCAGTACAACCCTAGTAGGAAAAGGATTAGGCCCTAGAAGAGACAGGTCTCCCTTTTGCTGGAATTTGAATAAAAATAACAATGTGTTTTGTTAGTTTATAGCCTACAAAACATAACAGATTGGACAAACACCAGATATAATGGCATTTGACAAGATCTCATGATGATGAAATTGAGTAAAAGGTCTGAGAAAGTAAGAATTAAAAACTAAAGCAAAATAAAATGATCAAAAGAAAAAAAAAGATAAGATTAGTTCAATGTGTGTGCATTTTCCTTCCCTCCTCAGCCATAATGGATCTGATCTTGTTTGGCCTAAAACAAGATTATATAGATAAATAATTAAAAAAGAGGATTAAAACCAAGATTTTTATAGTAGGAAACAATGGCACTTGAGTTAATGAGCAGACTTTAATATGGAAAAAACCATAATAGTGTTTCTTGCGCATATGTGGGAGTAGGGGGATTGTAAGAACAAGCGATGGCTTAATGCCTGGGATTGTCAAAGCCCACTAGGGCAGAATCACCTCTTTGTCTTTGCTGTGCTCAAAGTCATCAACCCGTCCTGTCAAAGGAGAAACTCCTACTCCTTAGCACAACTGAAGAGACATTAGAGCCCAGGTCCAATCAAATACAATTGTTTATCTTGATAACAATCCTGGAGGAACCCTTGCCTGCACAGATAACTCAGGTTCAGCTCCTCGAGTAGCAACCAGGACATCTGTTTCATGACTTGCTGTTGCAATCTCTCCACACAATTTACAGCATTATTACTGCAGTCTCTAAAACAAATGTGCGCAGCCTTTACAAAAGACATCTAGGGAGCTAACTCATTGCTTTCAATAGGAATTAGGTGCTTAAATATCGCTGAGGATCTCGGTTCAAATTTGACATTCCTCGCATATTCCGGAATTTGACAGAACTGCAGTCAACCATTGTATTCATTCAACTTCTGCCAGCTGAAACCCAGACATCCCATAGTTAGAGAGAATCTCTTTAGGAACTGAGAAGGCGAGGCCATGCAAGTGCACATTGGCAGTTTTGCTATCAGAATGGATGGTTGGGACAGAAAGTGAAGGTGCCATGAAAAGAGAATGTTTGGACAAACTTAGTTTTAGGTGCCACTGACATGTATGTTCTGTTGTTGCTATGACTAGAAACGGTTTGCTGATAAGGAGAAAAAGGACTTTTTATTGGCTCCTGCTAGGGCAATTGCTAGCCTATTAGGAGCTATTGTGCTTTGTCTGGAGCAAAATTATAAAAAGTGTAGTTAGAAAGTGTACTTTGGCCGGGGATCTGACATTGAGAAGCAACTACATGGAAGGCAGGGGAAGGAAGCCTGGCCACTGATTCCTCGAAACCGCTCTTAATTTTAGGAAAATATAAATGTTCTGAGATGCTAAATCTACTGTGATAGCATATGTCTGTGTGTGTGCTTGAAATCTGATCAGTAGTTTCAGGTGAAAACACTCTTGCTTGTATCTATCATTTATCAGATGGATGAGCTGTGCACCCATTGATTTATTCCTCATACCACCTGGAGAGAAACAGTAAAGTTGCCACTGGTTTGAATTCTTAAAACCCTGGATAACTTCTCACAGGCGGGAGAAAGAGGGAGCTTCCAGTCAGGGGAGGCAACATGAAACCCTGCTCTGTTAAGCTGGCCTAGTCCAACCCAATCCACCCTGAATCTTCCTCCTGCCACAGTTCTCAGGTTCAGCACAGTGTTCCTTATAGGCATCCGCAAGCCCTAGGAGTTCATCACTTAAAGCTAATTTCAAAATCACCGAACTAAATAACAAAAAATAGACCCAACTCAGTTCAGAGTTAAAGTGTATCTGAAAAATTTATGTCTGTCTTCCCGAAGTTCTTAGTGAGGGATGTTTCCAGTGACCTGGGAGTCCAGGATGTAAATAGTGAATTAGCGAAATGGCCCAGTGTCACAGAAGTATCTGGGTTAGTCAAGACTATGGGAAACTCTGAGGTGTTTCAGAAAGGTCTATAAACAGGGCAACATGATGGCAGATGAAATTCAGCATAGATAAGTGCAAGCTAATGCACATTGCAAGGAATAATTTAAACTCTTTGTACACACTGAGGGGCTGTGAATTAGTGGTGCTAGGCATCATTGTGGATGGCTCAATGAAGATGTCTGTTCAATGTGCAGCACAGGTTACAAAAGGAATGGGTGAAAATTTAGCAGTAGCTACTGGTGAATAGGCTGTTGTTATTCAGACTGAAGTAATGTTCAGCATCAGGAATTGGAGTACATTTTAAATCCATACAGGAACTTTGCACCTCTCAGAACCACATCTTTCTTTTTTGCCCCAATAAAGTCTTCTGGGGTGCATATGTGCACGTGTACATTTTAAATATCAGGATTAGCTGGCAAGCCTCATAAAAGATTGGGGCCCTCCCTCAAATGTTCAGATACATCCATGGATACCTAAAAGTTCAGGGTAAAGCCCCGAAAAGTGAAAGTTATGCAGCAGAGAATACAAACCTTGATAATTAAATTACTGTGAGTTGAAATTAAATGGTGTGTCCTGTTTATGTGGACAGATTGCATAACTATTGCATTGTGGTTCAAGAGGATTTCTATACAACTTCCTCTGCTGTTGGTGCCCAGTTTTGCAATGATTTATCTAAATGCCCCTTTAATTGCCATTCTTGTGGAAAGCACAGCAATAATTCATCATTATCAAAGCAAATAATCTCTCACTGGATGGAGGGGGAAATGTGGTTTAGTATTTGGGGTTTTTTCCCTAAAGCAATGTGCATAAGACGATGGCTTAGAATGTGTGCAATATAAGTTAATTTGTATTCTAACTTCTCCAGTGCCTTTGTATATAAATGGAAGTTATGTGCATAATTTATGGAAGATGGTATATGTGAATTGGAGTCTCTAACCCCCTTGAACAGACTTGCTCAGGCATGATGTGTATAATGCTAACACACTTAGACAGTGTGCAGAGTGGAATAGTAGAAAAAAATCACTCTAATACTGTGCATTACAATAATAAATGCAGGAATTAGAAGTTTGTACCTCTCTGTAAATAAATTATGCATACATAGTTTTAAATTAACCAAATTAAATGATTAAAGACACACCATTCCTTCATAAACTTGTCTTGGGAGTGGGGGAATTCAGAGTACAGGCAAAGAGTCCCAGCTCCTCTGAGTGTCTCTGTTCCATAAGAAGCAATTTTAGATGCTGTTTCTTCTCCTCCCATTCTTTGCAATGATAGAAAGAATGTTATTATTGGTTTCTTCTGCTACTTGAACATAAAGCAACTGTTAAAACTAGAAGTATAGATGCTGTTTATATCCTCCAACCAGGTGAACTACTATGGCTTTAAGCTGAAGAAATACTCCATATTCTCTAAGAGGTTAAGTCAGCCTCTGAGTGGCTTTAAAGCTCCTGCTTCTGGATTTCAAATTGCAGATGTTCAACACTTATAAAATCAGATGCACGGTATCGTTCTTCCCCTAAGTACCACATAGCACTATGGAAGCAGGAGGTAGATGCTGGTGCAGGAGTAACTTTAGACAAACATGGCCACAATGGCAAGATCCACCATAGTCCACACTCCACTCTAGACATTACCCCCCTTTTCCTGAAAGAGCAGATTTTGGTCAAGGACCAAGGTTTATCTACTAATTTCAAGAAGCGCTGTAGTGTCTCTAATTTATAAAGGCCACCAACCACAAGGAGAAGAGACATCAGTGTAATGTGGCCTTTAAAAGGTGACACCAGAATGTTCAACCCCTACCACCTTACGTACCCCTATCCTGAAGTGTTTGCTTTGCAAGAGAGTCCTATTGAACCCAGAGCATGCTGAACACTGATTAAAGATGAATATTTCTGCCATAAATATCTCTTAGGAGTGGGGAATGCTGAATGTATGTATAGAGCCCTAGGTCCCGTGAGCGTATCTATTTCAGTTGAAGCAATCCTAGATGTTGTTGCTCCTCCTGTGTAATGACAGAAAGGGGAAACTGAGACACAAAGTGGTAATGTGATTTGCCTAAGGTCATACAGTAGCTCAGTGGTAGAGCTTATAATATAGCCTTGGTCACCTCTTGGCTCTTTGTTCTGTTCACTGGGCCACACTCCATATTTGCAGTCAGCTGTGCCATTATGACATCTATTTAACCTATACTGAACATTCCAAAGTAACGTGTTTGCTGAAGCATTTATAAGCATTTACACTTTTCTAAATGCTGCATAACCAGAGACGTTAACTGAATTTGCA
Source organism: Rafetus swinhoei (assembly GCA_019425775.1). NCBI lineage: Eukaryota > Metazoa > Chordata > Testudines > Trionychidae > Rafetus > Rafetus swinhoei. The sequence continues at coordinate 110,571,463 of CM033446.1, forward strand.
TATTTAAAAATCTGAGACTACCCACAATATATATCTTTCAAATGAATTTTACACCTCTCCACTTGGGAAGAGTATACCAGGCTTGTCACTCCATGTAAAAATGATTATTTTAGTGCAACTTTCTCCACATAAATCAGTTCAAAGGCTGATGATTTAAGCTGCGTGAAAGCAGAACCAACAGTGGCTTTAATTGAAGGCTGTGCAGATATGTCACAGTTCAAAGAGCTCACTAGTATTTCTTCTTTAATTGCACCTTCAGCTATAATGCACTGATACTTACTTTCATTCACAGCATTTTGCCCGTATTTTCCCTCATGTTTGCTGTAGAGATGGCCTTAGTCTAAATCCTTGCAGCTGACTATTCCCTCGCTTCAGGGGTGTACATGAAACAAATCAGACTGAGAATTTTGCAAATAGACTCAGTTTTTAACAACAGATAGACCTACAAACCATTAGATCGAAACGCTGCATGTCTGTGGCATACTTGAAATGCGGATCCAAATCTTGCATATTGAGCCCAATTCTCCTTTTCTTAAAACTGTGTTTGGGTAATTAAAATGGTAGTGGCATGTAGAGCTCTGTAATTAAGTCTCTGGAAACATTCTGGTCCTCTGTTGTCAGTTGCATGTAAGATCAACTGCTGTTGGGTGCAGTTTAGAGAAGCATCCCAAAAGATCCTAGGTCAAATTCTCTCCTGGCTTTTATCCTGTTCCACTCTTAAGCAGAACAGGGTTTCAGAGCATGTAAATCTGGGGAGAATGTAGCCTGAGATATGCATATGTGGTAACTTAAGCAAATCTCTTTGGCCTGGAAAAATAGACAGGGGTTTCAGCTAAAGATGTTTTCTTACGAGCGCCAGTTCTCCCTTGTGATGGGTGAATTAGAATAGCTTTTCCCATGGCAATGAGATATTTATTCTTTACTTTATATTCCAGCCACAGACAGGAAGTGAGGAAGCAGAAGAAAATTCAGATGGATAGAATTATTATGAACGTCAAATGTCTTGATAAATTTGGTTTGAACTTTGAATGAAAGCAGGGATATGTTTCTATCTATATATTAGGGATGCAAATTGTTACCTGGTTAACCAGTTTTCCGGTAAGCATTAGGTTTATCAGTTAACTGGGCCAGGTGGTGGGAACCCAAACAAAGCAGCAGGCAGGGCAGCAGTGGTTCCAGCAGCAGCCCTGCCAGCCCCGGCCACAGTTCCAGCTCTGAAAGGTGGCAGGCAGGACCCCTGCTCCAGCAGCTCTGGCAGCCCAGCCGTTCCGGCAGCCTTGGCCCCACCGTGCCCTGGGTGGGAGCAGGTAGGATCTTGGCCCAGCCATGCTGCAGTGGCAGCTCCAGCCTTGAATGTGCTAGAAGTCCCATCCCTGCAGGATCCTGGCCAGCCTAACTAGGTCAACCGTGCTGCACCACACTGCAGGTGGGTGGCGCTCCAGCCTGGCTGGAGCAGCCCCCGACCTGCAGTGCAGCAGGTTGGGCCTGCCCTGGCTGGAGCAGCCCATGACATGGCAGTCCTGGCTGGGCTGAAGCAGCCCCCCACCTGCATTTCACTGCAGATAGGGGTATGCTCCCATCAGTCCAGGCCTGCCATGCCACAGGTGAGGGGCTACTCCAGCCTAGTCAGACTAGAGCAGCCCCCCACTGCAGGATCATGGTTAAAATTTTACATTCCTACTATATATATATATATATATATATATATATATATATATATATATATTTAGAGTTTGTGTGTCTGTCTGTGAGTACATCCATCCATCTCTCAGTCTGTTTGTTCAAGAACTCCTCCTAAATGATTAAAGCTAGGACCACCAAATTTGGTATGCAGCTTCCTCTTAGCCTATCTTAGGCTACGTCTAGACTATGCGGCCAGGGAACACGTCTGCTCTTCCAATATTTTTTGCAGAAGAGAAGACGCACTCTTTCGGAAGTCCCTGTATTCCCGTTTCACGAGGAATAAAGGTACTTCCAAAAGAGGAGGTTTTTCCAAAATTTGGCCCAGGGTAGACGGGCCAAATTTTGGAAAAGCCTCTTCCAAAAAAAAATCAGAAAAAGATATGCAAATTGTGATAAAACTCCGTAGTCTAGACGTAGCTTTAAAGCAAGGTCAGGGTTTGGTTGTGACAAGAAAATGGGAAATGCCTGAAATGGGGTTGTTTTCCGTAACACAGAAAGGAAGGCATCTGTAAGCAGGGACAATTATGCTCTGCAATGACCACGGGAGGCAGCAAGTGTGAGGGACAGTTATACTGCAGAATGATCACAGGAGGGCAGCCACACCAGGAAGAGAGTGGACAGATGGGGCCAGGGATCTCCATATTGCTGGCCACCGGCCATGGGTAAGTAGCCCCCCTGCCTCAAACCCCTCTCCCTTGGTCTTCGGTCATAACACTGGAATGGGGGAGCCCTGCCAGCCAGGGGTCCACCACCATGCCCCCCCCCCAGAAGCACTGCCAAGACCAGACAGCATAGCCCCCACCCCTCCCAGAGGGGACATGGGGTGGGGCCAGGAAGCCAGTTGCCCCCCTCCAATAACTGTGGGATTGGGGTGAGCAGCGCAGCCCCCCCCTGCTCCAGGTGGAGCCACTGGCCAGGGCCAGACAGTGCAGCCCCAGCCCCGGCCAGAGGACCCACCAGCCAATGCTGGGCAGCACAAGGGAGCTGCAGTCATTGGAGCAGCACCGCCCTCACTGCCATGGGCGGTCCCAGTGAGCCCAACCCCAACATCTCAGTCCCCAGCACTGACTCTTGCACCCCCCCATCCCCCACCCTATGCCCTGAGCCGCCACAAGGACCCAAGCAACTCTGGGTAAATCCTCTAGTCTTATATAAAGCAATCCTCTGACACTCATTTCATAACTGGATCAATCAAAAATGATTTTGCTTGAGCAGCAGCCAGGCAATTTCCAACTCCATAACAAATGAGATCCAAACTTTTTCTGAAATATGTTATTTTTAAACATTAAACATGATACATTTGTTAGCAAGATCTTTTTTCAAGACTCTGGCGCAAAAATAGCCTTGTAATGTAAACTGAGATTTGTCGACTGTTCGTGGTGCAAACCAGCGGTTTGGAATATTTATGTTTAAAAACAGTTGAACTCTTCTGTTTAGAAATCTCCTTTTTTACATTTTTGCACTGTTTTCAATTGCAAACTCATTAGGATTTGAAACAGCTGAACTTAATGTTCACACAAAATAATGAAAGACTATTAGACATTAAACTCTGCGGATTTTTTTCTTGCGCAATGGGACCCCAATCAGACTGCAGCCTTTAGCATCATTATAATAGAAATAATTAATATTATATTTACTGTTTGCAAAATTAGCACATATTTACTCTGACCATAATGACGCCATTAAAAAGCTGTTATGGTTTTGTAAGTCAACGTGTACACACACCAAAGTATACTCTCACATGGGCATCAAAACAGTAAAGTCTTGTCTACAAGCATTTAGTTCATGGCAAGCTAGGGTAGGAATCATGGAATCTAGCTTGCTGCACTGTGTCCCTGTAGAGAGTGGCCATATTTCTGGACGAGAAAATGGGACACCCCCAGCTGCTTTCCCAAGGGGTCCTCCCAATGTTGTTGGCAGTTACTGGAATCCTGTGCCTGCTCCCCAACAGGCTGTTCCCCATTACTGGGACCCTGAGGCGACAGCTACACTATGACTTTTGCTGCAAGAGCCTATGCAAATGAAGCAAGGATTAGCATTTTCCCGTGCTTCATTTGCATACTCTCTTTCATTCCATTTTTGCGCTTGGGGTTTTTGCACAAAAACAGGCAGTGTGGCTGTGGCTGTTTTGTGCAAAACCCTTTTTCCGCAAGATCCTTATGCCTCTCTGGGACAGGCATAAGGTTCTTGTGGAAAAAAGTTTTTTTGTGCAAAACGGCCACGGCCACACCGCCTATTTTTGCACAAAAACCCCTAGTGCAAAAACAAAACAGAAGAGGGTATGCAAATGAAGTGCAGAAAAATGCTAATCCACACTTCATTTGCATAGGCTCTTGTGGCAAAAGTCGTAGTGTAGCCGTAGCCTGAGTGATTAGGGGGCTGGAGTACATGACCTACGAGGAAAGGCTGAGGGATTTGGCATATTTAGTCTGCAGAAGAGAAGAGTGAGGGGGGATTTGATAGCAGCCTTCAACTTCCTGAAGGGAGATTCCAAAGAGGATGGAGAGAGGCTGTTCTCAGTAGTGACGGATGGCAGAACAAGGAGCAATGGTCTCAAGTTGCAATGAGGGAGGTCTAGGTTAGTTATTAGGAAAAAGTATGTCACTAGGAGGTTGGTGAAGCAGTGGAATGGGTTACTTAGGAAGGTGGTGGAATCTCCATCCCCTAGAGGTTTTTAGGTCTCGGCTTGACAAAGCCCTGGCTGGGATGATTGAGCTGGGATTGGTTCTGCTCTGGGCAGGGGGCTGGACTCGATGACCTCCTGAGGTCTCTTCCAGCTCTAGGATTCTATGAGTGGCCCCTCATGCTGGAATGCTGCTTTCCTCCCCAGCCTTGCCTCGCCCTTGTGGGTAGTCTGGCATCTCCACTTGCCCCCTTTGCATCTCACCCACTTTTTTGAGAAATGTGGATATTTGCCCTGTTTGCTCTCACCACCAGATCAAGTCAGCAAGAGCAAATGGAGGAAATGCTTCCTTTTGGGGAAAAAAGTCAAGATGGCCACGGTGGGGCTTAAAAAAGGGACTGTCCTAGTCAAAACGGGACATATAGTTATCCAAACCACGTGCATCCTGCTGACATGCATTAACAGTATAGTAATACACACCAGCAGACTCCAAACAGCCTGCATAAGTACTACAACTTCTTAAAATATCAGAATACATAATTGACCTTATAAACATATAGCCAGATTCCAGCTGCTAAGAATACAGCCAGACCATCTGTCTTGGCAGGTGTGTTATAGGGCAGCTGCAGGAACAAAAGGGGCTGATCAAAGGAACCGCTTCGTCAAACAGTGCTCCGAGAAGGAATACTTACAGTATTCAACATGCAAATCATGGCCCAGTAGAGGTAGGATGACCGTATTCAGGGCTATCTTTACCCAAACACAGACTATGTTGCTGCATAGGTTTCCTGAAAATTTGGGGCCCCACAGGATCTTAATGTCCACCTATCCACCTCTTCCTGTCCCTGCTCTGTGGCTTTGCTTCTTCTGGAGAGGATCTAGTTAACTTACATGTGCAAAAGCCTGCCAGAGCTACTAGCAGAACATGGAACCGTGAAAAAGCCATTCATATACTGTCAGTTTCTGAATCTACTGTTAGTCTACAGGACCAGAGCTTAAAATTTGCTTTAATATATTTCATTAGTGTGTTGCTGACAATTATAAAATCACATCTCTAAAAATCATCACCTCTTCCTGATCTGCCGTCGGGCACAGGGGCACTATGCTTTTGACACACTGGTAAAGACTCACTAAATAGACCACCAATTGCTCTCTCATTGACTCTGGTACTCCACTGGAATGAGAACAAGAAGAGTTTCTCCCATCGACTCCCTGTAGTGGAGACCCTGCAGCAACTCGACCTAAGGAAAATCAGCTATAACTATGTTATTCACATAGCTGGAGTCATATATCTTAGGGCAGGTCTACACTATGGGGTAGTGTCGATCTCAGTGTATAGAAATGGATACCCAAGGGAAGGTGTTTTACAATTTAAGATGAACTGTTTTCAATAGATAACATGCACAACACTACACGTTTGTTCTCACCTGAATATTCAGATAATCTGGACAGGACTTTGGGAATGTCTGAAGCAGATTTGTTCACTCAGACCAAGAATTCCTCAGTGTAAATATGGCTTCTGACACTGGTAACCTCTGCAACCTTGGGAAAGTCACCCAACCTTTCTGTCTCAGTTTGACCATTTGTAAAATGGGGAACATTACTCCTAGCTCAAAGTGCTGTGAAATGTACTTAGTGTTTTTAAAGCAATTTGAAGATGCAAAACACCCAATTATTTGATGGTCCATTTGTTTTTCTTAGTTTTGAGAGCTCATGTGGACTCAGTGGGAAGATGGGAGAGATCTGAGATAAGTTTTAGTATTGCCCAGAACCTAAAAACGTAATTCTTGGCAAAATCAGGAAGGTGGGGTGTTTCCATTAGTCCCTTTATCTAACTGTATCTTCAAGATCTATGAATCAAATTAATTAACATGAATAATATATTCAGAGATAGAGGCCCAAGCCATGCAGCTCTGGTCCAATGTGAAAATTGGCAATGTTTGGCCCTGGAGTTTTGATTCAATCCATTATTAAGAAAAATTGCAAAGTTCATCTCCCAAATTCAAACTTTTCAGACACATCTCTAGTTGTATTGGTTTTCAGGACTATGTAAAAAATGTTGAATTCAGCATCTGCTATATTTAAAAAAATCTGCTGGGGAATGTGGGCTAGATTCACAAAGGGACTTTGTCTCTGAATTGCCTCTTTAAGCACCTCAGTCCAACACTTAGGAGCCACTGGTTTCACAGCCATGACTCCGCAGCCACCTAGCCCTGTAGGTACTTAAGCTGCTGCTTGTATTGTGCACAGCCCCCTGCATCTTAATGCTGACCTACAGCTAACAAGCTGCTTGAATTCCCTGCTCATGACAGAGCCTGAGTGGGGTTTACAAAATTGGAAATAAGGTACAGCATTTTAAACGCAAAGGTGATTAACTTTTGGTAGTTTCTTCCATTCTTCCATTCCTCTCCCAAGGTCTTCAAGTCAAGATTGGCTGGCTTTCTGGAAGACGCACTTTCACCAAACGAGTTATCAGGCTCAATATAGGAGTAACCGAGTGACCTCTCAGGATGGCAGAATACATGATCTAATTGTCTTTTCTGGCCTTAAACTTGATGAATTAATCTGTGAATTATAACAGTCAACACTAACAAAAGTTTTAGAAGGGATATAAAACCTGAGGCTTCCAGGTCCCAACAATGCTCTCACTGTGAGGGATTAAGACAAGACTTTTCATGGCGGATGGGTTATCCCACATCTGCCCACACCAGGGTTTTGTGCATCTCCCTCCAAAACAGCTAGTGCTGACCACTGTCAGAGATAGGATACTACATAATCATAGAAACATAGGACTGGAAGGGAGCTTCAGAGGTCATCTAGTCCAATTCCTTGCACTCGTGGCAGGACTAAGCATTACAGTACAGTAATTCCTCATTTAACACGTGCCCGCTTAACACGTTTTCGCAATAGCATGATTTTTTTTTTTAGGGAACGTTTTTTGAATTACACGACCGTCCCCAGAATAACACAATTTCCCCAGCCGGCCCATTGCTGGCGGCTGCGCGGGGCTTCCCCTGCCTCCCTGCAAAGCAGCGGAGGGTTCACCGCTTACCACACCATTTCCCGGTGACCCCCCCTCGCCGGACGCAGTGCGGGTCCTGGCAGACCCGTCACACGGGCATACTCCCAACCCAATCCCCCTCTCCTCTCCTCCTCTTCCCTTCCCCAGAGCCAAACACCTCCCCTCCCTGCTGAACCCAGTCCCCTTTCTCCCCCAACCTTATGTCCCGATCCCAACAGACACCACTGCTTGAAACGCAACCCACACCTTTTCCATTATTTTCAATGGGAAAATTGACCCCGCATAACACGTTTTCACTTAACACGATCATTTTCTGAAACATATCTATAGTGTTAAATGAGGAATTACTGTATTTAGATCAGGGGTCAGCAACCTTTTCAAACCAAAGAGCCAAACTACGTCAAAATTCAGAACATGTGGTCAACAAAGAGTCGTATAAGAATGCCCATTTGCATGACTCAAAATATACAGCTTAATGTTACTGATAATTGACATAACTAATAATAGCATAAATGAAACATTGTACTCACAGACTTTATTTAATGGGACTTCTGCCACTGCTGAGGGTGCAGTTTGTGGATGTGGGGGTGCAGGAGTAAGGGTCTTGAGTGTATGAGGGGCTCAGGGCAGGGGTTGGGGTGTGTGGGAGGTTCAGGAGGCAGGGTGCTGGGGTGGGAAATAGAGTAGGGGGAGAGCTAGGGCTGGATTACCTTACCTAGCCAGGGCTGGGCTGCTGCATCTGGGCCTGGACGAGGGGCCGGACCAGGATCACTGCAGCTGGATTGTGGCCTCCTACCCATGCCACATCAGGAGGGGGGCCACCACCAGCCCTTCCTGCGGTCAGATGGAGGCCGGACCATGGAGCCTGCCCCAGGATCAGAGCCGGGGACAGGACAGTGTAGCCAGATGGGGACTGGGCCCCAGTTGGGACCTTGCTGGCCGGGCTTCATTTTAAATAAAGTAAAATATTATGTCCAACATAAAATATTTCAATATTGTCTCTATTTATGGCAGGGGTGGGGAACCTTTTTGGGGTTGGGGCCACTGACCCACAGAAAAATCAATTGGGGACCACACAAGTGAGAAGCAAAAAAACAACCCCCAAAACCAAAAAAAAAACCCTCTCCAAACCCCCCCAACCCTCACTGATGTGGCCCCCAAGGCTACGTCTAGACTACATCCCTCTGTCGGCAGAGGGATGTAAATGAAGCACTTCGAAAGTGCAAATGAAGCGGGGGATTTAAATACTCCACGCTTCATCTGCATAATCACGTAATGGCGCTCTTTTGAAAAAGCATTATTTTGAAATTGAAACTGCAGTCTAGACGTGGTTCTTTCTAAAACAGGGTGCTTTTTCAAAAGATCCTGTAAACCTGTAGGTTACTGAATAAGTAGGCTTGGCATTTTCAATAGTCACCACCAATATAGAATACCCTGCTGAATTTCTGATTTAAAACTGCTGTATGTGACTTGTTCAATTAGATGGGCCACCGACCTGATCTGTATGGCACTTCCTACATTCCTATCCACATATACCCTACCGATCGGAATTCTCTCAGTAGCTGCTGTAGTAATAATTTATCTGAGACTCACAGAGAGGCCAGCTGCACTTCCACAGGTGTTCCACTGTGGTGTGGCTAATGAATTCCTGTGATAGTGCTAGTGAAATGTGATTTACATTTTTCATTAAAAATGTCACCGGAAGTCCAGTCTCTGCATGTTACAGCATTTGAAGCTGCTGCCAACAGTGTACAGTTAATATTAATTAAAGTGAAAGATGACAGTACTAGGAAAGGGAACAGTTTTCTCCACTCAGATAAATGACCTTTAGCGAGTACTTGTTCTTTAGTTAGAGTGGGCCATTACTTGAGAGTGCTGAGCATTTTCAATAAAGCTGGGATCTCTGACTCAGTTTTCAGACAGACGTTCCAACGCTGGCAACAAATGATCTTTGTTTTGAATTTTGTCATTAGCAGTTGACCACTCTCACAAGCCTGTTGTGTCACACTAGATTGCTAATTGTTCACAAATACAGCTTTCTAGCAGGCAATGGACAGGGACAGTTTAAGAAAGGGGCTTTTGGGGATACAGCCCAAGGTCCCAGGATAAGCTCGGGGTCTGAGAACAGCCATTCCCCCTCTTTGCCAGGAGCTGTCACCATGAAGACCATTGCACCAGGAAGCTCTGTTCCTGTGCTGCCCTTGCCTGCAGATTTTGGAAGGGGGCAGTGCCTGTAAATGAACACAGGCCACACAGAATCACTTGTTTCCCTCCTGCACCAAATGGGAGCTGTCCCAGGTAAATGCCCACGTCCCAAACCTCTGCCCCTGCCCCCTTCTGCACTCTAAGTCCCTAATTCTCTCCCAGACCTACCTCCATCCCTCCTCCATCCCTGTTCTCCACATCCTACCTCCATCCCTGATCCCCTCCCTCACCCAAACTCTTACCCAGCCCCCACATTCCCACCCCAACCTCCTGCTCTGAGCCCCCAACCTATTCCAAACCCCTTGAGTGTGGCCTGGAGACCCCTGCATCTCAAATGCCTCCTCAGCCCCACCCCTCAGCCCATACCTCCAGTCAGAGCCCTCTCCCCCTCCCCACACTCCTGCCTCAACCCACAGCCCCTTCCCGCACAGTGATGTCCTAATTTTTGGCACCACCCCAGAGTCTAGAGTCCCCACAAAAATCTGACCCCAGAAGAGTTAATCCGGCTGTGGCTGTGTGGGAAGGGGTGTTAAACTCCACACTCCATTTCAGTGCTACTCATTTTTTTGTATGGCCTTTACTTTCCTTTGCAGAAATGGAGAAAGATTGAGAGGATGGTCACGTGGAGTGCTTTTTTTTTAAAAACTGTCAATACATGCATATGACAAACAGAATTAAAATACATTTGTGGGTTTCACATTTCTCCCCATAGTTCTTATACTTGGTGGAGAAAAGTGCTGGTTGCCCTCAGGGGCAGAATGCAATGTACATTTCAAACAGCTATGCCAATGACCCTCACTTCTCAATAGCAAACCTTCTTGCTGTTTCTGCCATGGGCAAATAAACTAAGAGTAGTCATGGTCTGATCCTAATTCCTTTTACTTTGATACCTTGGCTCATCTCAGTTCCCCTTGAGGGTCTTCAGCTATCCATCAATGTGAGGATGATGTCTGCCAGAGGGGTTCATTGGAGGGTTTTTAAGTAGCTGAGGAGCCCAACTTGTGCCCTACAGATTTTCCCACAAAAGTGACAGGTATAATCCTGGAGAGACATAGGTGTTGGCTGGACTGCTGTGCCCTTTCTTTCCTCCTTTGTCACTTCTCTGTCTTTTTGAGGTAGGATGCTGATGAGGATCTATGGCCTTCAGGAGCATCAGAGTACTCTTCAAGAAGAAAGTGTTTTAGGGGAAAGAGTCCATGTACTTGATACAGTTCATGCTTACAAGTTGCAAGTCTGGCACTCCTCATACATCAGGAAGGGAAAAGTCAACATCTTCCAGTATTTCTAAAAGAAAGTGGCTGAGAAAAGTCAGACAGGGCTGATGGCCCATCCCCAAGGACAATGGAGTTTGAAAAGGCATGGCCTTCCTTTAGATGCTCTTTACTGCCACTGACTGAAGGATGCTATGATACTACAGAGTCAGGTGACCTGGTCACGTGGTACTAGCCACCATCTTGAACAGCTGAACTCTTCCACTGGGAGGTGGGGGAATCAAACAAAGGATTCCCACCATATGGGAAATACTATATAAGGAGGGGGAGGAAAACAATCATGGTCTTCAGTTTGTGTCTCCTCTGCCTCCCCACCAAAGAGATACTTGAAAACACCTGGAAACAAAAGGACTGGAACTGAGGGTAGGGGAGAAGAACTACTGGACCCATGCTATAAAGATATGTACAAAGGAACATACAGAATAATATTTAGGGTGAAGAATTTTTATTTATACCCAATTTCTTTAGTGAATCCAGCTGAAGAACATAAAAACATCAGACCAAAGGTCTGTCTAGCCCACTCTCCTGTCTTCCAACAGTTGCCAATGCCAGGTGCCTCAGAGGGAATGAGCAGAACAAATACTTATCAAGTGATCCATTCCCCGATACTCATGCCTAGCTTCTAACAATGAGAGGCTAGGGACACCATCCCTGCCCATCCCAGCTAATATGAAGTATCTATCCTCCATGAATGTATCTAGTTCTTTTTTGAACCCTGTTATAGTCTTGGCCTTCACAACATCCTCTGGTAAAGAGTTCCACGGGGTGACTCTGTGTTTTGTGAAGAAATACTTCCTTTTGTTTATTTTAAACCTGCTGCTTATTAATTTAAATGGTAGCCCCTAATTCTTGTGTTATAGGAGTAAATAGCACTTCATTATCTACTTTCTCTATACCAGAGTTATTGTAAGTGGAAGTTGTGCATAACTTCCTCCGCATTGAAGGAGGAGGCAAATGTATATAATTTGTGGTTTGCACTCCTCGGGCACATCTATACCACAGCGTTATTTCAAAATAACTCACATTATTTTGAAATAACAAGATGAGCATCCACACAGCAAACCTGTTATTTCAAAATTATTTTGAAATAACAGGCTTCTTATTCTGGAATAATAAACCCTCATTTCATGAGGAATAATGCCCATTTCAAAATTGCTATTTCAAATAGCAGCAGTGGAGCATCCACTCTAGGGCATCTTCCCCAGGGTCATTCAAAGTAATTATTCCCCAGTGCTTCCTGGGACTCTAATTTGAGGTAGTGTGCCCACATAAGGGTATCCTGCCTCAGAGTACTTTCGAGGCTTCCCTGTAACGTGGATGTGCTATTTCGAAATACCCTTGTAGTGTAGACATACTCCAAAAGAATTGGGCACCCAGTGCTGTAGCAAGTCCCTAAAGCTGAGTCTGTATCATTCTGCAGCTCGATGCAGCCCTACCTGTGTCCATGCTGGAGGAGACTTAAGAGCCTGGCTCAGTAAGACAGGGTAAAAGGGGGCTCAGGGTGCCAGGTAAGGCAGGGTCAGTGAGATCTCTGCACATCAGGTGACATCCCAAAAGAGTCCAACCTATCACACATACTGCACCCACTCACATTTTCCTGAGTTGGTGGGGAGGGAGAGGTGTGTCCACACTCCAGTCTACAGCGAGTTGATTGAGTCACATTCCTCAAGTTATTTCTTCCTATGCAAGAAATTAAGTGAAGGGTTTGGGCATACACAGGACTGAGAAATTATATGTGCGTGCTTCAGTTTAAGAGAGTTGTGCTGGATCTGCTTGTGAAACAATTTCAAATTATTGAGAGCAGCACGTCACATTACCACAGCAGAGGCCTTTATAAGCTGGAAGTCTTAAACCTTGATCACTTCCAATTGAACCACTTATAAAAAATGTGCACTGCTGGAATAGTTTAAATGACTGCATGCAATGTGTACTGACTTAACATGGGGGGCCTCAATTAAATAACAGTTCGGAACATAATGAACTGAAAAATTTCACACACCCTACACTGAGATAAGCATGAGGCGAAGAAAGTGAGAGAATTAAAAAGTACATTACACATAGCATCAGCCATTGGCTGGTGAGATTCAGCCAGAAATCCAGCATAATAGCTTAGGAACTAGTTGTTTATAGAAGTCACATATGACAGGAGAAGGGGCAATCCAGTTCTTTCTTTTACAAGAACAGGCTACCTGCATGCAAATTAGAGATACAGCTGAAGCCAGCATCTTTGCTCTGACCACAGTTGAATTTTGGGGAGCTTTGGATCTGATCCAAGCGTCAAGAGTTTGAAAGCTAATGCACTCTGCCTTTACGTTCCAGATATTAAGGAAGGCATGACAAACAGGATAAATCCAGAACCAAGGTAAGAGTAACCATGTTCAGCCACCTACCCACTTCCAAGTTTGTTGGTGAGAGAGGCAAATCACAATTTGGACACACTGACCCACATACCCTTTTCTCTGGAACTGGTATAATGGATGAGATGTAGCACCAAGAAGAGTGGCTGAAGTATCTTGGCAGACGATATATTTTTCTTTAATGTTTTTGTATTGCTAAAAGCATGTAAAAAGACACGTACCATATACATTTTCCTAAATGCTTCAAGCTTTTCATAGTACTGTTAAAAATCTTTTTTATGTTTTAAGATTGTAAATTATTGTAGTCAACGGTAATTGTTTACTAATTATTTATCTATTTTTTTGTGTCCAATTTTTATCTTCCTAAAGTGGTGCCTACTTTACTCCATAGTCACAAAGAGGAGCTGAATGGCGGCATCTCTGTTTCTGAGAAAACATCCTTCTACAACATCTGTAGTCTGGGACTAGATTCTTGGAATAGAGCTGTATTATTTATTTTGGTTGGGCGGTAGGAAATGCAAAATGGTCCCTACAAGTGAGGGTATAGCAATGCCAACTTTGCCATCATTTGCTATTTGATCCATGGTCGGAAACCAAAGTTGAAGCATATGTACCTTCCCAAGTGACCATTCCATTTTACTAGCCATTTTATTATGGTGGACTTCTGATAAGCAAAAAGGATGGCTAGAGGACAGTATGTTGAATGAGAGCCGGAAAATTTAATTTATGTCAGTTTACCGGATATGAACCTAACACATGAAATAACTGAAGCAGAATACAAAAGTCATTAGCATACGGTATAACCTTAATGGTTGAAGGCAATGACTAAAAATGGTGGCCATGTCCTGATCCTCCCCCCCCAAAAAAAAAAAAAAAAATGTTGCCAAGCTATATGAAATAAGAGGGAAGCTAATGAACATTTTTTTTTAGTTCCAAGTTTGGTAAATTTGAATCTAATTGATATTGTGTGAAACATAGGAATTGCCATTTCAGCTCAGACCAGTGGCACATCTTGTCACTTTTCTGCCATGATGATGAAGAATAGAAGATGCATCAAAGAAATACAAGAATAGCCACAGAGGACAGCTGTATTACATAACGTTTTCAGGGAAGTTTCTACATATTCAATTGGGGTGGGGTTTACAGCTTTAAAGATTAGGGTTAAATACTTTTTTTTTTTTTTAAACTATACATAACACTTGTAGAACTGTGGATAAACATCCACACAAATGTTTAAGCGTTTCTGAATTTTACCGAGCCATTGGCGTTCACATTATCTAGTGGCGATGAATTCCTTTTTGTGTTAAAAACATTTTGATCCATTTTAAATTTGCTGCCTTTCAATGTTTATTGACTGGCCCCTTGTTGTTCTTTTTTGAGAAGGAGAAAAGAGATATGCGCACCTGCCTTTCCTAAATGGTACTCTTTTTCGTTTTGTGTACCTTTACCATATCTCTCTCTCTCTCTCTCACATGAACAGTCAATCTTTTCACTCTGGATATGTCTAGACTGCAGGCTTCTTTTGGAAGAAGCTTTTCCAGAACAGATCTTCTGAAAAAGCTTCTTCTGAAAGAGAGCGTCTACACAGCAAAAGTGCATCGAAAAAGCGATCTGCTTTTTCGACAGATAGCTTCCATTCAGTGTGAACACGATCTTGTCACATTTAAGCTGTGACTACTATGGACGGAACGGCCACCAGGGCCCCTGTGCTTTTTCCTTTTTCCTCTTCTTTTGAAAGAACTCTTTTACACACACACACACACACACACACACACACACACACACACACACACACTTTTCCCAAAAGAGCTCTTTCAGAAAAAGGCTTCTTCCTCGTAGAAAGAGGTTTACCAACGGTGGAACCCTCATTTGCAAAATTATCCAGATGACCTGAATCTGCATTTTTGGCAAAAAAATTTAGTCCTCCAAGTTTCTTCAAGCTCTCCTCATTAGGCATTTTTGTTGGAGAAAACTATTAGTGCTCTTCCACCTTAAAGCTGAACTAGTTATAAACTCTTATTTCAGGAAAAAAAATTTCTAATTTAGTCCCTAGAACTACATAATTTCAAGTCTACACAAACCACAAATCTTTTCTGAAAGACTTGTGAGTGTTCTTTTTTCTTTCCCACACACGTTACTGGCAGTTTTATGAGACTTTCACTATAAACCCAGAGAAATTTTGTCAAGGGGGAAAAGTCTTGAGACTGAATCAGGGCTCTAGTCTTGGTTCCGCCAAACTAGTTGTCAGATATGTCAGTTTCTCCATTCTGAAAATGGGCATAATGCTGCCTCATCTCAGCAAGGTTTTGTAAACCCTCAGCTGATGTGAGTTTTGAAAGGTGTTTGTGGAAAACCTCAGAAGGAACATGTTGTAGAAGTGTTATTATGTACATTTATACTCTGGCTTTCTTAATAGGTTTGTCTTAGAATTTTGAAAAAGAAGTCTTTTCAGGTAATCTTGCCAAGATATAGGTTGTTTAGCTCTCTCTAGCTGCATCTTCTGGGCAATGAGAAATAACTGATTTTATATAACAGTAAGAGTACTAATTTCTACAACTAATTTCTTGAGCTGCTAAATCATCTCTAAGATACTTATTCAGGAACAATGTTATTCTCCAAAGTGAAAGATGAAAAGAGACAAAACATACATTGCTTATAATAATCTGGGAATCATGGTAACTTTGGTGTTAAATGTCTCCTAAAAGGAGAGAAACACAGTTTGAAATGATTATTTTGCTTTGGCTAAGAAAATTTTGAATCAGTTTGATATCATTTGTCTTTCCCTTACTAGATACATCTTTGCTAATAATTAGCAGCACTTAAAAAAGCTAACAACTCCTATTACAGCTTTCTAAGGGTGGTGAAGACTCAGGATTTAACTTATATCCTGTACTACTTTCTTTACAAAAAAAATAACATCCCCTAGAGCAGGGGTGGGGAACCCTTTCTGGGTAAGGAGCTGCTCACAAGAATGAAGCAAAAAAAACCCACTCACTGATGTAGCTCGACTGAGGAGAAAGACACTCCCCACATTCCCCTTGCACACAAGAGCCTAGGAGAGCCCAGCCTAGTAGATTTTGTTTGCTCCAGCCACGCGTTGGGGCAGCAGAGGAGGGTGGGGCTAGCGCACCAGTGCGGACACCTCAATGCTGGAGGGGGCCCTGAGCTTTGGGGGCCAGATCCAGGCCATTGGGCCTGAGGTTCCTCACTCCTGCTTGAGAGAGAAGCTGGGGTCTTTCAGGCACATGCTACACCTCTTGCACTGGGAAATACGTCTCAGAGAGGTAGCCCTGTTAGTCTGTAACTTTAAAAACAAGTTGTCCTTAGAGCCTTACAAAAATATATATAGTATCATGAGCTTTTGTGGGAAAAGCCCACTTCATCAGATGTGGAGCTGGAGAGGAACAACAGAAATCCAATATTTTATAACAGAAAAAAGGAAAAAATAACTGTGAAATAAGCACATTGGTGCCAAACTGCACTAGAACCAATTACTGTGTGATGTTGCAATTTTTTTTCAATGAAATCTGATACAGTTTTATCTAATCTTGTATTTGAGTGACAATATCAGCACATTCTACAGTAGTCATATAAATGTAACCTTTAGAATTTCCAGCAGGAAATGTAGATTCTCAGTACCATTGTTCTTGAGGTTAGTCAATCCAAAGCCCTACAGTGAAGAATTAGAGCTTCCACAAAAACAGACAGGCCTTGTGCCTGGATTCATTCCTTTCTAAGGTTTGAATGCTACTTATTTCCATTCCCTCTGCAGAAATATACAGAAAAAACCACTCATGCTTTTGCCTTTTATTTCTAATCATATAGCCTCTTTATTCTACCTTTCATTCCCATACTGGAGCATTAGGCAGTAAATCTATACAACTACTAGTCTTCTTTTAGCAATATTCGGTGAATTAACATCTTTACTGATACTGAAAACACAAGAAGAATTCAGCTCCAAGGTGTAATTACTACACAATCACTCAGCACTTAAAAAAAAAAAAGTATGATTTTTACTAACATAAGGAATCATTATGGTTGCACTTGCTAGCACCTTGGATGCTACAATTCACAATTAACACTTTGCTCTTCTGAAGCACCTTTCCTTAGAGAACCTAGAATAGCTTTAAAATACATGTCAACTTTCATTTTTACTGGTTAATTTCCTTAGCAGCAGTAGCATGTGAATATGGAGTTTAGAAGTGTAAGTATTATTTGGTCTATATTTTGGGTCCTACTGAACATGTCAAAATTCCCATGGATTCTATCTGGATCAGGATTTGAAACTGTGAAAACAAACAAAACAGCTTCTTCACGTCATCTTTTCTCATTGGTCTATGCATCTGTACATGATGTGCTGATTGGACTATAGATACAGGATACTGGTTTAGGCATATGGGTAATCATGTAGGCACATGAAGAAACATTTCAAAGAGGGCAAATTATATATTTTAAACTTGAGGACTGGATAATTAGATGTATAGAAGTTATTGCCTTAAACAGCAAGATCAGCTGACATCAGTTTACACTGCAAATACTTTGTTTTTCTATTTCATTTTCCTACAATGTTTTACCTTTATAAAGGATCAGATAGCCTGTAGCTCTATTCCCTTTGTTACTAACTGTACAATAGCTATCCTTACAGCAGAACTACATCTTTGTTCTCATTTAATAACCATCATTCTGTATCTGCCCATTTTCAAGAAGGAATAAAGTTGAGTGTTCCAGAAATCTGAAAAAAATTAGAAACTTGACCTTTATTAAGTGGGTTAATTGTCACAATCTCAGCATGTAGGAAATTAATGACCAAAAAGTGGAACTCCAGAGATTCAGAAGACTAGGTTAATGTCCAAAAAAGTCTACACTCTGACCTTTTTGACATATGCCAAAAGAAACAGCCACCCTGATAAATTACTACCTGTGTGCAATTATAATAAACCACTCTGATCATCTAATCACTTGAATTAATTGCTGCAAGTCACTATGGCTTTCTTATAGATATTCAAGTTATTCTCAAGAAGCCCTTGCAGTTTGTGTGAGGTTGATTGTGTAGGTCTGTTTCAGCACAGCAGATTCAGTTTAAAGTACATTATTCATAGATTTAGGCTAAAAAAGCATATAGAACATTTATTAGCAATGAAATTAGGAGTCTTGGCTAAACATCAGCCCTAAAAATGGTGAACTGACTGGGAATAACGCTAAGGAAAATGAAGTTGCTTGAACACCACGTCATGCACAGATTGCTGGATTTAGGGACACCTGCATATTTACAAAATGTAAATGTATATGACATTGAGAAGATGTGGTCACGTCTAGTGTCAGTTTTAATTGTACAGGGATTCAATGGACAGCTGAATAGCCACATCAAACCGGTTTTATAAAAACAGTATTTCTAAAATTGTTACATTCAGGTGGAAAGACCAGATAGCTCAGCACAGAGGGAATGTGATACAAACCCTCTTAACTTCTAGTGACTTGGCTAAACATGGACTGGCTGGATGAGTAGAGAGTGAATGGCTGTTTGAGGGTAGATGCAGAATGAATCAGTGACCTCAATATGGATTCCAAGCAACATCATAGACGTGAACAAGGCATTATCATGGGGATTAAACTACACCCAACCCTGCAGCGCTCAGGAACATTAGTGGGGCACCATGCAGAAGCTTGTTCTGTCCATGCTGTTCCTGTTTGGAGGATGAATGACTTCAGTATCCAGGACTGTCAAGCTGATGATTAATATTAAAAAGACCAGTAAGTATTAAATAATTTAATTACTCTTCTGCTTTCTAATTCTGTGCACATACAAGATTCTAGCTGGAGACCAGTACTTCTCCTACATACAAGATTTTTGACCTCCTTCCCATGCAGATTTCAAAACACCCTTTTCAAGAGCCATCGAATGCTCTTACATCTCATGCTATACAGGGCTACTGAAATGTTTGTTATAAATGCACTCGGCCAAACCAAACATAGGTGGGGCTAGTTTACACTCAAATGTTGCTATGCTTGATCATAGCTGCACTTTACCAAATTAGCTGACAACGGTCATCATGGCTGTACAGTCAGTATACAAAAGGAAAAGTGGAGTGATTTTTGTCTGCACAATGACCACAAAGTTCTGGTAAGCATCATGTCACCCACTGGTAACATTTTGTCACAAAATAACAGCCTGTACCATTTTCACTTGCCTAGAGCATGGGAGTCCCTGGATCAATTCCATTAAGAGAGGGCTCCTATGTGGCAGTGCAGTATGCTACAGCTCTCCATTGGGAAGCTTTGCAGCTTGTTTTTAGATCCAACAAATTCTTTTGTTCTTCCAGGCCTAGCATGAATGTTTATTATTTTGAAACATGACTGAGTTAAAATTACTTATCAGTCAATTTGGAGTTTTGCTGACAATTTATTGAAACCATCCCTGAGAACAGCCACCAGGGCTTAAGCCAGGGGTGGGCAAGATGTGTCCCAAAGGCTGGAGTTGACCTTCCAAGGCCCAAGATCCAACCCGTGACCCAGTGGGAGCTTCAGCTAAGCTTCTTACCTGCCCCCACTCTCGCATGGCGCTCAGAGCAGCTGGCTGCAGGAGCCATGTGTACTTCTACTTCTGATTTAATGAGTATTGATGTCATGCTGCCTTCTTTGTATCTTTTTTCCTTTTTTCAGTATCTAATGGAGTGAATTGTAGCTCATGAAAGCTTATACCCTAATAAATTTGTTAGCCTTTGAAGGGCCACAAGACTCCTTGTAGTTTTTGCTGAAACAGACTAGCACGACTACCTCTCTGAAACATGTCATAAGACTGAGTCCTCAATGGAATGTAACTTCTGTGTGCAGTATACATGCCAAATATGTTTGTTAACCAAACTAAGAGCCTAAGTTTCCAAAGCTATTTACAAATGATCTAGGTAGATATATGGTTCTCCCAATATGTACATTTAAAAAGGCTATTAAAGCACCCACTCAGACTGTGATAAATCCCTTATACCATGGATATGGTACTTCCTTGGTAGCAAGAAGGCAGGTCTTTCCAGCTGTTTCTCTTCAAACAACAGTTTTACCAGTACATGTAAAAATGTATTTTCAATTAAGGTTTGATTTCCTCAGCCCTTCCACAGGAGCCCTATAACAACCAGTAAGTCTTTTCTAATGCAAAAGCCCCACAGAAGAGAAAAACTGGGAGCCTTTAATGCTTCTTCCCAGAGCCATTCAGTTTCTTCAATGTGTTTCACATCTTGGCATGTGACGATCCTGAACATGGCTTCCAAGATGCATGCATCATCATTAGCAAGCTGATGGAGGCAGCAGCACACTGTTGAGGGACCGCTACTATCCATGAGTCCACTCTGTTCCTGTGCTCTACTGAAAGTGGTCTACACATAGTTAAACATAGGAATATAAACTGTATTAGAAACTTTTAACAGTTTCATAATCAGATCAACATCTGAAACCTGTATGCTATATGAAATCCTCATTTGAGTAATATCAGCTGAAAAAAAACTATTAAGAGTTTGAACTGTTGCTATTTTAGAAGTATTTGATTGAGCAATATTTTGCCTAAGCAGTGTTATTTGGTAATGCAATCCATGAGAAAGAATAAAACATATCTACTCTATATTTTAGAGAGTTTGTGCATCTGTCTGTCCCTGAGTCTGTTTGTTCAAGAACTCCTCCTAAATGGTAAGAAGCTAGGACAACCAAATTTGGTATGCAGCTTCCTCTTCTCATAACTTAAAGCAAGGTCAGGGTTTGATTGTGCCACGACAATGGGATGTGTGTGGAATGCAATTGTTTTGTGATAGCAAGGACAGTTATACTCCGGAATGACAATGGAGGGGCAAGCAAGTGCACTTCCACAGCCCCTGAGCAGCCGAGCAGACCAGGGGAGTGGACCCTGCTGCCCCAAAAGCCTTGGAGAGCCACAGAGCAGCTGGCAGCGCAGTCTTGGCAGCCCCCAATTCGTTCTGAGCCTCTCACCCCCAACCTTGACTCCTGCACACACACCCCATCCTGAAGGACCCGAGCAATGCTGGGTAAATCTTTGTGTAGCATGAACCTCTACCAATGTGTCAAAAAGAGAACCTCTACCACTTGCAGCTCTATGATCATTCCTTCTTAAGAGCTAAGCTACTTTAAGCATGCAGCTTCTGCTAAGATTAAGTATGGTTTCTGTATTAATTACCATTTTAGAAATGTACAGAAAGTATCTAACTTAAGCCTAGTTCCTAAAACATCACTTGTATCCTTTGTCTAGCCTGTAATGTTCAGTTCAGGGGGAATATTGCAATTTTACTAAGGCTTCAAATGTAACAATTGCAGAATTTCACCAGGTCTAAATTTTAGCTTAAGTCTCACCTATAGCAAAGACATTGATATACTGTATGAAGCCAAATAAGTTTGTACAAGTTACAGGTTGTTAGATAAAAGACCCTCAGCAGATAATATTTTCTTTGAATTCTAAATGAAAACTTACTTATTTCTTGGAAAACATTCTGAGAAATCTGACTGATGTCTACTTACAAGACTACTACATATAGCTAACTAAACAGAAGCAAAATTTGGCATTTATCCTAGCATTAGTGTGAACAGCCATATAACCAAACATTAAGAAAGTTAACTTTAAAATGCTTTTGAAAAGGTCTGTTTTCATGACAGATGGCTATAAGGGCTTATCAGTGCCAAAATAATAATCCCCTCCCCCTTCAATTCTCAAATGCTTAAGGAAGATTTTAGATTAATATTTCTTTGAGGCCTCAGATCATCTAATGAGTAGAAATGAAAACTACAATATTAGACTATTCCACAATAATACTGTATCCAACATGTTTTTTGCTAGATAACACTAATGGATCAAAAATAGGAAAATGAGACTGCTTAATAGATCATTTACTATGCTTCTTCGCATGATCACTATTGATTTGACTTGTGCTTTCTGTGGAGTACTGAAATGTATTCTTGTAAAAGGTTTCCCTTCCTCTCTCACTATTGGGGAAAGGCCACATACATATTAGGTAGGGTTTTTTTGTTGTTGTTTGTGTAATACACTTACTAGCAAAGACATTGTAGAACTATGCTTTATTCAAGAAAACCCCACACATTCCTGCCTGTGGTCACCACAGGTTTTGCTAAGCCATAGTTAACAGCAAATATTGGAACAAAATACAGTGCATCAGATTGAACCAAATTATTTAGATTTTGAATTACAGTGAAAACATTTAGGGAGAGCTAGTTTCAGAATTGTGTATCGCCTTCTACGATATATGTGCAATGAAATTGGCAGAAGCAGAAACAGAAGAGTATTGTTTCTAATAAAAGATGAAATTGTGACTTTATGACATTTAAACTCTGAGGATGACAATGCATGCTGTTCTACCTACAAGCAGCATTTAGTTACAAAAATATCGGTCCAGCCTCTAGTTACTTAGTGGGGAAACAATATCCCCAGTGTGATGGCAACATGCCATTCTCAGTGAAATATTTAGAAAAAACTATTTAACATTTTTTTACATCTCATTGGATTCCAAAGTTGCTATGGCAATATGAAAGTCACTTCTTGACATGTGTATTGCACCAACAATTAATGCAAAAGCACATTTTCAAGTTGTAATGTAAAAGAGAAGCAAAAATCTAAAATAAAAGACTGTAAATGTCAAAAGGCATTTTAATGCAACCAATCTTGGATAAACAAGTTGCTACATTCATTAAAAAGTTTAAGCAGTCATCCAAGCTTGCCCAATCTTTCTAGTATTCTGAACTTTTTAGGATAAAATAGTATAAAAAGGAAAGTCCTTAAAACTGAGCTCAGAATTAAGCTGTTTATTGTTACTCCTCCTAAAACAGCCAATTTCAAAGACAAGCCTTAACACTATCCTCATTTCAGTACTGAACTGTGCTACAATCGCTTTCAGACAGAATTCACAATGTATGTGAGAGGGATGACCAGGACTGCTGGATAGCAGACATAGCTAGCATTGTGCAGATAACCCACCATGCATCAGATAGCTACACAATTCAAATGATAAAGTGTGCAGCAGGCTTGAGTTTGGTCTTTCCCAAACTAAAAATACTCCTGCTTACTTGCCTTTTCCTTCAGGAAAAGGGAATCAAATATATTTCACCCAAAAGTTAAAGTTAAAATAAGGTTAGCTAATAGCTGTCACATTCAGTGTCACATCCAATACTACATAAAAATGAAAAAGTAGCAGACAGGAGTATTACTCATGGTTTTGTTTTAATAATGGTTTTAGCCAAAAGTGTAGCTTTGAAAATCTCTAGCAAATTGTGAAAATGTGAAGAAGTTGGGAAGCAACTTCACTATGAACCACATGGTTTAAAGCTGTGGCTTGGCCTATCTGCTTTCAAACTCTCCATTACCTTGCCGAAGTTTAAATAAGAAGGTACCATTTTAAAATAAAAAGTGGAGGATGTACTGTAGTAGCCTAACTTTGATTCAAGGAGAAAGTTGAAATGCTTTTATACAGTAAACAAAACACAAAAGTAAACTGAAATCCTTAGAAATCACTGTAAGTATATAGAATTAGGGTTCTCATCAACATTTAAAACTATTGAAAATAAGGTTGCCACCTTACCTTGTTTAGACTGGTGTTTCTGGTTTTAAACAGGATTCCTTCAGTCTCCCAAGTTTCTGATCCTCTTACTCAGTTTTCTGCTGTACTGCTCTCCTACTTTCATGCTGAATACCGAGTCAGTCCTGCCTTCTGCTTTTCTTGGCAGGAGGCAGAGCAAGATTTTAATTTCGGTAGTCAGAGTGACAGAACAACAAAAGCACAGCAGATAGAGCATAATTTTTTCCCAAGAAAAAAATACATTTGCCCCACAAGTCTATAAAATCTTGCAAAGGCATCTCTTTCCCCAGTTTTTGTCTGAAAGCAAGATGGCAATCTTAATTGGAAAGGGATGATAAAATTTTTAAATAACTTAAAAATCATTTTTTTATAAAGCAGCAAAACATTTTCCTCTGCAGAAAGAGAAATGTTAACAAAAACACATCAATGTAAATGCACTGTTCATAAACTTTTGCTAATTTTAATTTTACAATAAAGTCAACCTTTATTTTATGACTACTCTTTAACCTCATCAGTACTGTCTGAAGAAGATTCTTTGGCATCTTCAGTCTCTCTGTTGCTTTCTTCTTGATTTAG
Source organism: Rafetus swinhoei (assembly GCA_019425775.1). Taxonomy (NCBI): domain Eukaryota; kingdom Metazoa; phylum Chordata; order Testudines; family Trionychidae; genus Rafetus; species Rafetus swinhoei. The sequence continues at coordinate 110,595,780 of CM033446.1, forward strand.
ATTTTCATTTTCTGATTTGGTCCCATTAAGAAGAGTTTTTTCACCATTTACAAACCCATTCTCTGTGACTTCTGCATCAATAGCTTCATCAATCTTTAAGTCCCCTTGGTCCTCTGCTTCTTCCTCTAGGTTTCTCAAGACGATTGGGAGTCTAGAATCTGCCACAGTGTTCTCTAGCAAGGCAATATTGCTCTCTTCATATTTTGGAAGTAGGGCTCCTTCTGCCATTTGTCTGCTATAGTACTCTCTGTTAGCAGCTGCACTCCTCACTGCTTTCTCCAAAATCTCTTTTTCACCTAAACGCAATTTGATAGCCATTGTTGCATGGAAGGTAAGGTCATGGGTCTCCAAGAAGGATTTATCATCCTGGAGGAAAAAGAAATGAAGAATATTAATAAGGACAACTTTTGTCCTCCAATAAAAACGGCTTCAGATCTTGAAGCTTAAACACCCAGGCAGATTTTTATGACGGAGTCCAATTGAAGTTCATGGGAAATGATAAAGGAGCACAGGTCCCCCCCATGGGAATCACCTTGTAGAAGCCCAAGTCAGTCAGTTTTAAGGATAGCTGTACTGAAAGCTAGTTAAAGTGATATACTTTCTAGGTATGTGTGTTTAGTAAAATGTGTAATCAGTTTTAACCTGCTGTATATTTTTAAATTATGTACTAGTAGAAAAACAAGGACCAACAATTCACAAAATCATGAAAGTGAAAAATGAATGTTCATACAACTAAAACTTGATTAAAAGCAGTTTTGTTTTACTAGAATTACATGCAAAAATCTCAAGATTGCATAGAATTACAGATTCTTGGTAGCTTTACCTCCACAGTGGTTTTATAGGTTTTCAAAAGAAGAGATGCTCTGGCTTCAAGGAACGTCCAAAGTTTAATTTCATTATCCCAACTAACTGGAAACTCAGAGTTGCCGAGAGTGAAGATTTTGTCAATGGCATGCTCTCCTATTAAGTGTTCTTTCAGCTCTTCTGCAACAATCATGAAGAATAATATGTTAAAAACAATCTCACTATTCACTATGATAGTTGACAAACGTAGAAAGCTTTCATTTACAACAACACATGATTTTATATTGATTGAGAAAAAATTTTCTCCTCTTAAAAGAAGTGATCCAACAAACTCCTATTGTTTTTGAGGAGACTACTAAGCAAAACAAAATAAAACAAAAAAACCTGAATACTGTTGGTCAAGAGACATCCATTAAATGTGCCTCACACAGAAAATGTCAAGTGGCTTGTGACAACTGTGGAAAGGGTGGACTAGGCCCTGAGGCCTCCTGCTGGACGCCTTGTGCTCCTGCCACACCCAGAAAAAAGCAGTAAAAGGTCCTCCAAACAGGCTAGAATGGCTGCAGGGGAAGCAGCCACCCAGGGGCTAGGAAAACCATATAAAAGGAACTGCAGAACAGAGCAGCAGTTAGGCTAAGTCTACATTGGGAAGGTTTGGTAATGAAAGTGCGGTAGACATGCACAAGTCGCCAAAAGTGAAAAGCAGTCAAACCAGTTTTTCTGCCTCCCATTGTCAACATTCCATGGCCACATTGCTAGTGCCCAGATGACAGATAGAGCAAAACAGTGCGAGTAAGCATTCCACAGCACAGTGTTGTGGAAAGGCAGAGCTGATACCTGTGTTTCTTGGGATTCCCCCATAGCTCTGTGAGCTCTCCATGCTAAGTAATGTCAAAGCAGCACAGCAGTCTTTCCAGCCCTCTCCCTGCAGCAGCAGTCTGACTGCTGCTGAGTTCCTAGCAGGGCAGAACAGGAGCAATCCAATGATTTGTTCTTTGTTTGTTTCCCAAACAGAGCAGTTCACTTAGCTGTCAGATACCTCCCAGAACTTTGAAAGGGGAGGGGCAGCAGATATCACAAAACACTGAGCACAGCCATCTTGGCAGGCATACTGGTGGAAGCCAGTTCTCTTGACAAAAACAGCAGTCTACACTGGCTCTTTGTTGACAATAAAGGGAGGGGAAAAGACAAAAGTCTTATGCAGGGCTGGAAGTTCTCACTAAAACTGTATGCTTTTCCCGACAAAAGTCATATTGCAGTGTAAACGCTCTCACTGTTTTGTCACCAAAAGGTAGTTTTTGGTGCAAAACATGCCAGTGTAGACGAGGCCTTTGATGTAGAGTAGAACCCAAAGAGTGAAGACTGGCCAGCTGGCTGGAGTAGCAGCAGTTCCGTAGACACTTCAATGTGGAGTGATCACGGCAAACAGGACAGAGCCCTGAGATAAGAGGGAAGACAGTGCAGGGTAACAGGGAAGAAACCCACAGAATCAGAATAGCAGTGGAAAGGATAGAGCAGACAATTGATATCTACACGGTCCCTCAACTAGGGCCGAGAGTAGAGGGCAGGACCAGGTTCCCATCAACCACTGGGGGAAGCGGCCTGGATCTGGAGGCATCCTCTGGGGGAGAGGGAAATGAATTGGACTACAGTGACCTAGCCAAAGGACTAGAACCAGAAGGGCCCTGAGAGGGTAGAGACACTGCCTCCAGGAAGGAAGCTTTGGGGGCGCCCTTCTATTCCAGAATAGGAATAGATGCCCACATTAAAGAGGGCATCGAGAGAGGCCTTGTTAGACTTGTACCCAGAAGAGGTTTGTTTTATTTTGTACACATGGTGTGTAATTTGGCCAGAGACACCATAAACAAAAAGAATACACGCACATGCACTTGGTCAGTGGGCACTTGCGGGAGCAACCCGTTACACAACATTACACAAATTTCATTAATCTTAATCTTTTAATGAACAAAACTCTCTCCTGCAAAGCATTATGTCACAAACTTCAAATTAAACATTACCAAAGTTGGCATTAGCATTTATACAATAAGAACATAAGAATGGCCATACTGGGTCAGACCAAAGGTCCATCTAGCCCAGTAGCCTGTCTGCCGACAGTGGCCAGCACCAAGTACCCCGGAGCGGGTGGACCGAAGACAATGATCAAGCGATTTGTCTCATGCCATCCATCTCCAGCCTCTGACAAACAGAGGCCAGGGACACCATTCCTATCTCCTGGCTAATAGCCTTTTATGGACCTAACCTCCATGAATTTATCTAGCTTCTCTTTAAACTCTGTTATAATTCTAGCCTTCACAGCCTCCTCTGGCAAGGAGTTCCACAGGTTGACTATGTGCTGTGTGAAGAAGAAGTTTCGCTTATTAGTTTTAAACCTGCTACCCATTAACTTAATTTGGTGTCCTCTAGTCCTTATATTATGGGAACTAATGAATAACTTTTCTTTATTCACTGTCTCCACACCACTCATGATTTTATATACCTCTATCATATTCCCCCCCTCAGTCTCCTCTTTTCCAAACTGAAAAGTTCCAGTCACTTTAGCCTCTCTTCATATGGGACCTGTTCCAAACCCCTAATCATTTTAGTTGCCCTTTCCTGAACCCTTTCCAAGGCCAAAATATCTTTTTTGAGGTGAGGAGACCATATCTGTACATTGTACTCAAGATGTGGGCATACCATAGTTTTATACAGGGGCAGTAAGATATTCTGTGTCTTATTTTCTATCCCTTTCTTAATAATTCCTAACATTCTATTTGCCAATAAACTTCTGTGTCATGTATAAACAATGAGGAGCCCTGTGGCACCTTAAAGACTAACAGATTTATTTGGGCATAAGCTTTCGTGAGTAAAAACCACTTCATCAGATACATGGAGTGGAAATCAGAGGCATCAAAAGAAGAGAGTTACTTATCAAGTGTATTGACAGTGTTATAGATTATGAGCAAACAAAATGTTGATTTAAATGTTCAAATTGCCAACTTTGGATTTTTGCTAAAGATCAGCATTTTCCATTTCCATTTCCATTAGACTCTGGTGGTAAAGGCTGAAATATAGTCACTATAAGCATGCAGTAAACTAACCTATGAATAAATAAGACTGCAGAGCAAAAATAATCTACTGCCAGCAGAAGAGGAAAAAAAAAGGCAGTGGTGATGTAAACGGTATAATTTAAAATTAGAGCATTCACTCCATCTTCTATGTTGAGGAGAAAGTCTCAAAATTCTCAAGCTGTCAGCATAATCCTAATATCACATGACCCAGGAATGTGGACTGATGCAATTTTGCAGACCTTTAGAAAAGTCAATGGCCTCTAATGTTCTAATAATTTAAGAATGTTACATAAGAAGACTATGTTCTATTGTGTTCTCTCACACACAAACCAATCCCTTTTCAACTGTCTCCTTAAAACATTCATAGAATCATAGAATATTAGGACTGGAAGGGATCTCGAAAGGTCATCAAGTCCAGTCCCCTGAACTCATAGCAGGACCTTGTATCATCTAGCATGACTGTAAACCATTAAAGTTTCACTTTGAAATTTTCTAGTTTATCTTCCCACTTACAAAATGTCAATCAATAGGAATTTTTGTGAATGTTTTACCTTCACTCATACAAAATACTCGAAGGAAAGCCAGAAGCTGAGCAGAGATTGGAGGCTCAGTGGAGTGCAAGGCAAAAACACTGGAGCTGACCAAAAAAAAAAAAGAAAGAAAGAAAGAAAAAAAAAGAAAATGAAAATTAGATTACGGTAACTTCAGTATGAAACAGTCAATGTAGAACACCACGATGTCTGAGTAGGTTCTGAAAAAAATGTCACACCAATTTCTGGGTCTGAACTAAAGAAACTTCTCCAAACTGTTACAGAAAGAGAACAATCACTGCTCCACAGAAAAGGCAATTTTATACTTAAAATGACTTTTTATATGATTTTCATAATAAATTCATGCTTGAGTTTAGTTGCTTGATGAGTAATGTAAAAGTAAGATTATTCTTATAAAGTGCTGATTTCAAAATGTTAACAAGCAGTACACTGATTGGTTAAGTATCAGTCATTAATCAATTACTGACATAGTCAACAACAGAAGGGCATGGACACTAGTTTCCATTAGGATGGTTCCTTTCCCCTTGAGAAAACAATGTTTCATGATTGCTGCCCACCGTACTACTGTCTGAACTAACAGCAGTTTCTTCTAAGTGTTTGAGTACCTTCACTGGCCCTGCGCTCCCAGCAGTGCTTTGCTTTTGCAATGTACAAGAGCCCTCTTGGGGCTCTTGTACATTTAAAAAGCAGGAAACGTGGGGCCAGAGAGGGACTGTTTGAGGCCCCTGCTGGCCTTGTGCTCCCGCAGGTATTTCGCCTTTGAATTGTAGCAAAAGCCAGCAGGGCTGTTCCTGCATTTCAAAGGCAGAGGTGCCCTTATCGACTAATCAAATAGTTGATGCAAATTACATTGACTATTCGATTAGTCGATTAATCTAAATTTAACATCCTTAAGCCACATATTGGTTTACATTTAACCTTTCCACTGTTTTTAATGAAGCACTTAGTATTTCATTTGCTATATAAATGGACAAGATATTAGGCCTATGCAAACTCTTCAAAAGCAATTTTAATAATGTACTACTGGACTGCATACATTTTGAAATATTTTAAACATGAAAGAAAAAATTCAGTTCATTCTACTTTACTCACGTTGGAATGCCGGCACGAGCTAAGACCTCTGCCTTCATAGCATATAGCCTGTCACTTTTACTCACTCCAAGCTTTATTTTCACTCTGTCATGTGAATTATTATCAAAGAAAAAACCACTGTGGATCACAAATTCAGCATTCGACCGAGTGCCATAAAAAATGTAAATCTAGAGGGATGAAAAGAGAAGTGAAGGCATGGGGATGGGGCGGGGCAGAAGGGGAAGTTTAAGATTAATTCACAAAACTGACATACATGGAAAATTATTTACAGAAAAAAGTTATATTGACATGAAATATGTATTTATGTGGTTATATGACAGAAATGCATGTTTATTTTCACTTGATTCAAAATATCAGAGTTTCGCCATAAAACTTAACAAAGTTGTGCAATGTGCTCAAAATTTCCATATATTGAAATGGGCCTATATTTTATACCCTATCTGCTAAGGGTATGAAATCTTCATATTATATTAAATATATCCATTAGTATTCAGCTGATGCTTTCTATATTATCACCATTTCCCCAAACTTTTTCTAAATCAAATTTGCACTGTAAGAGTATATTTATTCACAACTTTCCTTTCACTTACAAAAAATATATTCCATATTTACATATGGTAATGTCTTTTGTTATGAGTGCCATACGACTGCAGCCATGTTTCAATCTAAACAATCTAAAATATTAGATGAAGCTGCATACATTGCAACAAGTGTTTTAAAATAAGTGAGAATTTAAAGAAAAAAAAATCACTAAAAGTTCACATTGCAGTTTTTCACCTAGCATTTGGCTGTGTAAAGCTGTTGGTACAGCAAGCCACAGCACTAACCGCTGCTTTTTGAGCCACAAGAACCTTTTTTTTTGGATAATGGAATTGCCATAAGAAATAAGAAATTTATCTTGCATACAGTTCCAATACAATCACTGACTTTAGAGATTAAAAACAACATTCTAATTACAGACCTTTAAATTAACTTCAATTCATCTTTAAAAAAAATATATATCTACAGAAGCTTGCTAATGATTTAGATTCTTAAATAAGCTTGCATTATAAAGGCAACAATTATATGAACAATAGTTCTATGATATACAGTTATAAAGACACAAACCTATTCAAACTTTGGATACATTCAAAGATTTTAAAGCCAGAAGGGACCATTGTAATCTAATTTGACCACCTGCACAACACAGGCCACAACATTTCCCTGTACTAATTCCTACTTCAAGACCAATTACAGCATATCATTAAAAAAAGATGAAGGATAAGAAGGAATATATCAAACATTCTTTAGAGCACAAAAGTTGTAATCCAAGGAAAAAACAGAACTCAAGAGGACTCCAAGTCTTGCGCTCATAGATGAGTGCAAGGAACCTGCCTAGGAACCGAAAGTATCCCCAACAAATTAAGTATCAGAACACAAATCCCAGTAATGGGGGAATTATTCCATTTTACTGTGGCTTCAAATGCAACAACTGCAGAATTCCCCCAGGATTAAAGACCTAAGCCCCCTTCCAGTCAAGGAAATTTCATGCTCAAACTGTTTATGAACTATAGGTTGAACCTCCCTGGCCCAGCACCCTCGGGACCCCAAACAAGGGAATTTGCTGGACCAGGGGAGGTCAAGCATTTGGGATCTCCTGGGGCTCCTCTCCTGGCGGCAGCTGTTCTCAGGGGTTCCCTCCCCTTCCCCCCCATGTGCAGCTGCACCAGCTGCTCCCAGGGGTTCCATCTGCTCCCATCCACTCTGAACCTCTGGGGCCAGGGCTCTCTGGTCTAGCAATATCCGTGGTCTAGTTGGACCACGGATGTTGCCGGACAAGAGCATCCCAGACAAGTGAGGTTCAACCTGTATCTCAATTCATTAGCTTTTAGAGGACAGATGCTTCTCTTTAGAGAGATACTGTTTTGTAACAATTTAATACATCATTTCTTAATCGACTGGATGTGAAAGATGTGAGGTCAGCATCTTTCCACTCATCTTCAGAACACGCTGTGGAGTTAATAAATGTCTTATCTACACTCAAAGATAAGTCTTATGTCTTATCTGCACTGCGTTGGTGCTGAATATGACTTAGTTTATCCTTGTTTCAGTGAACAAAAATATTCAGCATCCAAGAATACATTTGCAGCTAAACTGTGCACAGCAGTACTTCATCTGTACTGGTTTTCAGCAACAGGTACCTTTCCTGGTGTTGGCAAAGCTTTAAAGTCTTGGTCTTTCTGATTTAATGATTGGACCAATTAGTCTCAATCCAGGATGATTACTTTCAGGCTTATTTCTGATGAAGATCCTGGGGCATACAAAGCATATGCCAAATATCTCCAGGATCAATGGTTTTTGTCTACTGGGCTGTTGATAACACCACCTCTTATATGTTGATTGGACGAGTACTAGCCTATCACAAATTAGTCGAATAAAAACTAAGACAGACATTGCATTGAACAAAACCAAGAGGGAGAGTTCCATCACCTGTGATAGCTGATGAAAACGGAGGGCAACTTTGGGCATGGACCTTCGATAACCACATATAAAATATATACATCAGTGGCTTTACAGTATACACTCCCCAGTGATTAAATACAAGAAATGGTTGTTACTCAAGGGGAAGCATTCAACTCCTACAGTGGAGATTTGCAACGAATGATTGTGTGACAGAGAGTGTATTGTGTTCATTATTTTGACAACTTTAGTTTAGTTTTTTAGCTTTACTAATACTTTACAATGTATTAGCCGTCTACAACAAAATCATGATTATAAAGAAGACCTTACCCACAAGATTCTGCTATTAAATTTTTGCAGAGATATACTGAGCACTACTTTTAGTACCAATTATATTTGCAAGTTTGTGTGGCTCTACTGCAGCTAATAAAAACATTAGAGTTTAGTTATTTACAGACAAGCAGAAGTTTGTGTGAAATCTTCACTCCCCTTCACCACAATAGTCAGTTGCATGAACAATACATTTATTTTAAAACTACCACACACACCACCCCTCTACCAAATAGCTATAGTATAGATAACTGTCTCACATTACCTGTTCTCCAGCCTTAAAATCCTGTAGCGCTACACACTCACAACGGTCATCTTCTAAATTGTAGCCAGTAGTGATCTACCCAAGGGGGAAAAAGTAATCAGTCTTGAGCATATTATATTTCTTTCCTCCTTATTTTCATAAAGTTGCCTTTTATTAGAGATGGATATTATCTAAAGTAATTGCACATGCTACTTTTCCTTCATCTGACGCAATATGGTTTGCACTAAATGTTTTATGAATCTTAGGCAATCATTTCTTAGGAATATTAAAAATATCTGCACTGGAGAGATCAGGGAAAGAATTTACTTACCAGAAGTAAATGGAAAGATCTGAGGGAAGTATCCTCCATAGCCTACCACTTGCTGGTCCCTACCTAAATCCAGTAGGTTATTATAAAGTTCTTGTGCATGAAGTCCCTCCTATGAGGCATGCTGGAGTGCTGCACTGAGTATGTGACATTCTGTGTCAGAGCCTTCAACTATCAGTGCATTTTGTAATCTCTCTCAATGAAAGAGGCGTGCATAACTGGGGATCTTTAAATAATACCATCTTCAGAGAACTACCATTTACTTGCAAAAATTCTTTTATCTAAAGCTTAGCAATTATTTTCAAATATGGAAGGGGATTTTTCTATGGGGGGGGGGGGAGAGAGAGGAAGATTCTTTACCATACACTGAATATATTTCTTTTAAGAATCAGGATAAAAATGTTTATATTAATAAGTAAAGCCACCCTAAAGTGTATTTTTTTAAAAAAAGTTAAATCTGGCATGCTCTTAAGCAATCACATTCAACATGGAAAATATCTCATAAAGGATTTGAGAGAGCATACTAGACAAAAGAGAGTTGTGCAATCAGAAAACAACTTTTATGACAAGTATTCTAAATTTAGTGTTTTCACAACTACAATGTAGTAACAAAGGTTGTGAACCAGTGCGACAAATTATAAAAAGCCACAGATTTTCTCCCTAGATTCTGTTACTTTGTTAGAAGTTTGTTTTTTCACTTACAGAGATGATGTTTGAACACAGGTACTATACCGTGACTGCCATCTTGCATTTGCTTGTTTGAGAAGAGAGCCCCTTAGGCTATCTTGAAAGCTTGGCTGGCAGTTCACATATTAATAATTTTACACTGCTTGCATGTACAGTCATGCATTTGCAAGCCAAAACAATGCTTTCATAGTGACCACAGGGAACTCTTCTCAAACACGGCAAATCCAAAATGGCAGCCATGAGCAGATCCCCATGGGACACTTATAATGACACTGTACATAGGTGCCACAGCTCAAAAATGCATTACATGAATTTGTGATACTGCAAGTCCTTTATACACTTTCTTTGCAGCCTAGATAATCCAGTTTAACCTGACGCATAACATAGGCCACAGTCACTCAAAGATTCCTGCATCTAGCCCTGTACTTAAGCAGCTATTGATCCAGTGCAGTACAACACAGCTATAGAAAGACATGCCAGCTTGATTTCAAAACTTAGTGCTAGAGAATTTATCACACCCCTGGGTAATCTTTTTTAATGGTTAAATATCATCCCTGTTAAAAACGTGAGTCCTACTTTCAGTGGCAATTCTCAAAATTTCCTCTCCCAATGACAGAAATCCTTGATATCTCAAATGCTTCCTATGTCTTGACAGTTTCCTTAGTTGCTTCATAAATTAAAGAAACCATTTTCAAATTTTAATAGAACTTCAGATGGGCTGCTCTGAAAATATAGTGCTAGACTCGTTATTTACAAAGTTAACAAAGACAAGGGAAACAAGAAAATGAGCTCTGGAGTTGCTTTCCTTTCCAGAAGATGGATAACAAGTTGTCTCTCCATTTAAAGTGTATTAGGAGCCAAGTGGGCAGGCAGCCCAGCTAAATTCTGGCTCATGCTGGGTCTGGGAGCTCAGACCTTCCCTGGACAGGGGCTACTGCCACCCCACACTGCTGCTTCTGTATATCAGAGGTAGCAGCACGGGGCAACAGGCAGCCAGTCCGCAAGGGGAGCTGGTTTTTAAACTGGCTCCCCTTGTGGACCAGCTCCCGCCTGGCACGCCATGCTGCTGCCTCTGATACAGAGGACGCAGCACAGAGTGGGAGGAGCTCCTCAGGAGTAGGACCAGAGCACACTGGTTGCCGGCCCCACCTCTGGGTATGCTAGAATAGTCGAATAACTGATAAGAATTCATGAGTTTAATCGACTATTCAATTAATCAATGTCCTAATGAAGACACACATTTTTACATAGTTCTTAGATACAGGCTGGTCTAATTAGAAGTGTCAGAAGCAAGAAAAAGCTGGATGGACCTAATGCCAGCTAAAACCCAAAGAGCATTTAATAATTTATCATGTGGAAAAAAAGACTTGTGGGACAGAGCAAGAATAGGGACATATTATTGTAATAGGGACGAAATGAAGGGGTATGTCAGACTTCCTTTGGAACAGCACTGGAGAATGCAACATTGTTGTTTTCATATATTCATGCAGTGAGTCAAGTGTTCCCTTGAACTATTTTATCAGGATGCATTATAATCAGAGCAAAAAGACTCCTACCCACTCCCCCCAAAGCCTACTAAAATGCATAATTCTGGGTAGATGAGTAAAACTGATCTCTATCGGTATCCCTCCTACTTCTGATAATTTAACTAACCTAAACTTGCAATGAGAAGAAAGAGTTCCATCAGAGCTTGTCTAATCACATTCAGCTCCTAAAATCTGCAGCTACCTTCTTTGTTTATATATCGATATACATTTCCTTAAGAGTAAACTACTCAAAGTAATTTGAACAATTGATTACAGACCTCTCCACTTTATCCTTACAGTTTCAGATCGACAAGTTGCCTACGCATCAAATCTATTCATTAAGTAGCATAACAAAAAATTACCAATATCCAGAGAAATTTGAAATAATTAAAAACAACATGCTTGTCCTTGCTTTTACTATAGGCTAAGTTTAAGATTTTTTTCAAAGAAACATCGTTTGTCTTCCCTTTTTTCAAATCCCAACTTTTGAAGGCACTCATTAAGGACCATTTAACAAACCTCTCCAAAAGCATCAAGGAAAAGAGGTTAAGGAGAGTTACAGTAAATACCACACTTGCACCTGGAAAAGTCTTGCAGGAAGATTTTTCTTTCTAAATTGTTTCATGAAGTTTAAGAAATGTTGCATACTCAAGGTTAGTCAAACACTAAATCTATTCTTGAAATAAAGTGACAGAGCTACCAGATTCTGCAACAAGCACTCAGCTGTGAAAGGTACTGGTTAAAGAAAAACAGATAAATAACCATCTCAATCGGAAAGACAAAAGAAACAGCAGCAGCCAGGACTGAATTCCACCGTATTTGATACAGCCAGCCATCGTGATGTCCTCTACAAAGAAGCATGTTGTATGATTTAATGAACCAGACTGCTAATATCAATAGAAAAAATGCAAATAATTACTACAGTCTGGCTGAACATTTAAGTAAAGCTTCACTCATGACCATAGTACTGCTAACACATGCTGACCTGTCATCCACATCAACTCTCCCTTACAGAGACCAGATTACTAAAATATGGAAGAATAGGTCATATATGCTTTTTATATACACGTCATCCTACTTACTGACAACATAATTTGAAAGTATAAACTGTGAAATGTACAGAAGCTTTATGGTTAGCTAAACAAGCCAGGCAAACCATTCTCTTGTGAATTCTCATTTCATCAGTTTAAGATTGATCAACCTGTTACCAAGTTGAGACTTGGGCCTCTATGATCTGGGAGGAAATCTCAAGCAAGCCAAAATGTCAGCAAGTCTGACTTTCTATATACACGTGCTATCTCTTGAATGTTTAATATGCCCAAAAGTAGTGTTTTTGCATGTATTAAGTAGAATTTTTGATGTAATAACAGATGTACTGGTTTTGTTGAACTACATTTTGTTCTTGCCGTTGCAGCCTCCATTACAAGGCTCTTTGGGCATAGTTAAGAGCAGGCAGCATTACTTATGCTTTGGGTATGTCTACACTATCAAGTAGTGTTAATAACACTTATGTCGACACCCAAAAGTCAACAAAATACAAATTGCTAGAGGATGTTCACACTTGCTCTCTCTCTCAACAGATTATGTCCACACTGAGGGCACCATCGTTGACAGTGTGAGCAATCCACTGTGGGTATGTATCCCACTTGGAGCGTTGTAGGAAGGCAGAGTTGAACACTGAACATCTTGGGATCAGTGAGCTCTCCGCGCTGAGGTATGTGAAAGCATGTGGTAGCCTGCCCCTCCACCCTCTAAAGCAGCAGTGTGTCTAACCCTGTGCTCCTGGTGCAGGGCAGAACAGAAGCAATCCAATGATTTGCTCTTTCTTTGTTCTCCAAACAGAGCGGCACACTCAGGTGTCAGATACTTCCCAGACTTTTGAAAGGGGAAGGGTGCAGTGCAGCAGAGATGAAAACACCAAGCAGAGCTATCAGGGTAGGCACTGTGGGATACTGGCGGAAGCCAGTTCTGATGACAAAACAAATAGCAGTGTCTACATTGGCTCTTTGTTGACAAAGGAAGGGGGAAAGAAAAAAAGTCTATTATAAGGGTTGAAGTTTTTGTTGCCAAAACTGGGCACTTTTTCCAACAAAAGTCGCATTGTAGTGTGTACGCTCATACCTTTGGCTACGTCTAAACTACACCCCTCTGTCAGCAGAGAGATGTAAATTAAACATATCAAAACTGCAAATGAAGCCTGGATTTAAATATCCCGCACTTCATTTGCATAATGGTGGCCGCCGCTTTTTTCCGAAACGGGGCATTTTTGAAGGAAAAAAAAAAAAAAACCCTGGCAGTTAAGACGGGGCATTTTCGACAGAAATGTACAGGATCTTTCGAAACAGGGCATTTCTGTCCAAAATGCCCTGTCTAAACTACCGGGGGTTTTTTTTCAAAAAGCCCTGTTTCGGAAAAAAAGCGACGGCCGCCATTATGCAAATGAAGTGCAGGATATTTAAATCCCAGCTTCATTTGCACTTTTGATATGTCTAATTTACATCCCCCCTGCCAACAGACGGGTGTAGTTTAGACATAGCCTCTGTTTCACCAAAAGGCAGTTTCTCATGACAAAACCTTGTAATGTAGACAAAGCCTCCATCTACACCAGCAATTGAGCAGCAAAGTTTTTATTGTTCACAGGTGCTTAAACACCCTTCCTCCCCCCAAATGACAAAAGCTTTGTTGCGACACGCACCAGTGTACACAATGCTTTGTCAGTGAGACTGCTCTCCTACTGACAAAGCAAACACTGCTCGTAGAGAGGGATGGAAGTTTTTTTGATGGCAAAATTCCAACATACAGTGTTTACACTGACTTTTAGCGACATGGATTTATCAAGACAGCCATGTCACTAAAAGCTGTGTAATGTAGACATATCCTTAGGTGCGAATTTCTATCCACTTTTTCTCAAGGTAGCCAGTATATAGATGTTTAGAGAGACAACTTCCATCATATTCTATGTTCATATACCCAATACAAAAGTCTGGTTAGCAACATCAGATACAGAGCTTTGTATGTGTGACGATTAGAAATATTCAAATTTGGCTAGGAAAAAATTTGCCATCAAGCCAGTCTTGTATCATTGGAAAGTCTTCTCAAAGCTGCATACAATACAAAAGAAAAAACTATGCACAGTTTGCAATTACATATAAAAGTCTCAAGTATAAGGGATTTTTGTCATTGAAATAGTTATTTCAAGATATTTAAGAAGTTGTCACATTTCTTTAAAATGTTTGCTTTTGAAGGTCAGCAGGGAAGACGGAATTCCTGTTCAAGAAAAGTAGGCATTAAAATGTGCACTAGTAATTGAAATGGTTTAATATATTAAGTTCTAAAGCTTCTTATCCACATTGAAGAAATCCTTACCAGACCATTGATGTGATTACACATGTCCCATAAAGGAATCAGAGCTAAGGTAACTCGTGAACCATCTTCTGTTGGAATCTGGTTTTGTCGTGTCATAACAGAGGAAACTGCCCATCTGCGAAGAATAAAAGTGTCAAAACTGTATTGTTTAAACACAGCCAGTTGATTCAGCTGCAACCCCCCCCCCCCCAAAATCAGCCATTTAGATGAGCATTTCCAAACATTCTCACCAAAGGGCAGAAAACATTCAAATCTTCATTTATATAAAAAACGCGTCCTTCCCAAATGCTACCAACTATCAGCATTTCCTGTCTGCTTCAGTGTGTGATCACAATGAATCCAGAATTATGAACACTGAGGTATTAAAAAAACTGGCCACTACAAACAACGAGAAGTCCTGTGGTACCTTGGAAACTAACAAATCTACTAGCTTTCGTGGATAAAACCCATTTCATGAGTTGGACTGGAAATTGCAAATATCAAAGGTGGGGAATTCGCATTTCCACATCAAAAGCTATGAATGGGACACATCCAGCTTGACTTAATTAGCTTCATTAACACTAGTCTTACAATTGACAGGTAACTTATTTTGCTGATATATATACCCCGGGTTCTGTAATTTCTAGTCCAACTCATCTGATGAAGTGGGTTTTATCTACAAAAGCTCATGACTTAATAAATTTGTTAGTCTTTAAAGTGACACAGGACTGCTCATTTTTAAAGTTACAGACTAACATGGCTACCCTTCTGAAACTTTTGGCTTGTATAATTTTTTTTTAAATGTACACCTTAATCATTCACATTTTGGGCAACTTCACACTTAATATTGACACATCTCTCCCTCCCACACTATCAGTGAAAGAAACAAAGTAATGATTCAGGACTACAAAAGGGCTAAATGATCCCTATGACAGCTCATGAATTCCTCTTATTCAGGATATTTTGTCATGCTTAACACAACTCAAGCTCCCTCTTATCTGAGCTGATTCCATGTCTTATAACAGTGTTTCTCAACCTTTTTTTTAAATAAAATACCCCCTTTTCAAAAAAAAAGTTATAAGTACCTCCAGTTTTCAGACACACACTTTTTTTTCTATGATTGCAACACATTTGTTTAAACAACTTAATCGTCCCTGGGCAGGCGATGAAATTTTTGGGTGTAAAAAATATAAAAATAATAAAGCGCTGTAAAACTTAGAACAAAAATTCAGTTCTCCAAATTTCAGTTGTGTTGACGCACCCCGCAGACTTCTCTCAAGTACCCCCTAAGGGTACTCATACCACTGGTTGAGAAACACTGTCTTATAACACCTCCAAAATGCACTCAGGGGTCACATGTATAGTAAGAGATTTCTAGGTTTCACACCAAATATCAGTTCCAAGGTAATATATGCTGGCAAAACCTTTTGTGAAAAATAAGGAGGCTTAAGCAGCAGAATAAAAGTTATCTAAAAGCTACTCAAAGAACACACTAATCTCAGGATGTCATGTGTCACTTGGCTAAATTAACTTTTCTTCTTGCCCCCGATTAATGACAATTTCTATATGATTGTTGTAATGTAACACTTACTCTATTCTTTGTTGTTTCTAAAAAGAGTACCAATGAGTATCTTAAACTACTTAAAATATCAGTGTAGCAAACAAGGTTCCTTATTTCTAATGAAGCATTTCTCACTTTTCAAGAGCCCAAGATTCACTTTAAAAAACAGCACACCAACCTGTAGTCATCATAAGTGAAAGAATCCTTTAAGGGCAGTTTGCTGGCATTAGGATGGGTCTGGGAAGTAGACATTTCAGAAAGAAGTGAAAAGGAAAAAAAATCAGAAATCAGTCAGCAGAATTTTCATTATTTAGCTGCCTAACAGATCCTAACAAGAGCCAAATGAAGCAGGAGGCGTCCAGCCGCGCTACAGAGGGATCATCATGCTATTATGCTCTCATACATCACTGTCAACTTAATTTGTTGTGCCCAGCAGCCGCCATAAATCTGTTTCTTCATATTTCAAGACTGGAACCCACAGACACGACACAAAAATAAAAATTTAAGGTGGACTGACTCCATAAAGGTAAAAAATAATCAACCTTACAAAACCCAAACAAGCAAGTTCTACAATCGCCTCTCCCATCCTGGAATCTTAATTCTGCTTTACATATGAAGAATGAATTTATTATAAATCTTTCTTTCATTTCTTGTATCCTCCAAAGGTGCATTCCACATTTCAGGAATTGCAATAGACTAAAATATTTATATAGTTTTAGTGACTCACATAGGTTAGATAGTTTTAGTGCAGTAACCAAATGTAAACAAACTCATCCAGAAGTAGGATCGTTCTATTTTTTTACACTATTTATCACATTACATATAAAGTTAAATATTTTAGTTGACATTAGCAAATCAAGTAATGTGGTTAATTTTTTTTTTTAAAACCTATCACTCATTTCTGGTAAATGACTTCCTGGAAGAATCCAATATGCAGTATATGTAAAATAGGCCATCATACATTTTTCTAAGATGACTTGGACATTTCAAGCACTTTAAAACTTTATCCCAATTAACAGACTGAAAGCTATATTACCATAATTTTAATCTTCAAATTCAATTAAGTCTGTAGACACATTGCAGTAAGTGATCAAATGAACAAATGGTTATTTCTTAAGATACAAATGAATTTTTGCTTGGCTGTATCTTTGCAACACTGCTAATACATGAAGCTCCATGTAGTATGCAGTTTTTACTCTTGATGCATTAGCATCAAAAGTGCATGGTAATTTATCATCTCTCACTGTAATGTACTTGCTGGCACTGTGTGCAGGACAGTAGGGGATGAGGTAGAAGTGGCTCAAACCGTAAATCAATTAGAAAACAAAAGCTTGCGCTCAGTGTGCAATTTTAGGCAAATTATACATTACAAAAGACTGCCAATTGGGTGTTAGGTCCCAGGTGTCTGCTCTCCCCAATCCCTATAGTTAACCCTTTGGATGGATTAGCTCTAAAATTTATGATTTTTAAGTAAAAGTTAATAACTTGAGCTTTTCGTTTAAAAATCAGTGTGAGCTTCTACATTTCTATAAGATTAATATCTATATATACTATACCTTGCACAGCATGTTACCTTGGGTTTAAACGTAATCACATTTTACAAAACAATTTCCCTCTCTTATAAAACCACTAACACAATATTGAGCCATAAGCAGCATATTTTAGGAGGCATTCTCTCCAGCTAAACTATACAGTAAAAGATGACCATGCTAGAATCAAAGGTAACTGAAATTATGTATTCCGCTACAATTCTAAAAAAAACTAAATTATTTCTTTATAATTTAATTTCCATTCTGATTATCAGTATATCAATAGCCTTGTATAATCAACTAAACATCCATGAAAGTTAACATTTACAAGTGAAATAAAAATATTAACAGCATAATCATTTGATTTTAAAGGATATGCACTAGAACATTTACGTAGAGCTATTACAGATTGGTAACTGTCAAAGCAAACTTCATTCCATGCCTAGCAATCATAATGAAAATTTTCTGTGAACAGTGAAATTTTGAAATAATTTTATTATCGTTTCCCATTTATATTTAAAAAGCAGAGTTAATCCAGGAATGTGTCGGCATATCCTTAATGCTTACAAAGTTATTCTATTTCCTACTGTATTTTTTATTAAAACAATTTTGCTCAAGAAAAGCAACTCGGAGTTTTTCAACTGTCATATCGATATTAGTTTTGACTAAACAGTTCATAATCACCAGGAGAGACCTAGTAAGTGTGACACTGATGCCATCTACTGGCACTGGAGCAGAATAATCACCAAAATGCGGTGCCTAAAATTAGATCACTTCCTCTTGAATTTGATCAATAGTCATAGCATGGCCTGGCAAGATCAAAATCCTTCAAAACCCTCCTCCCTTAATTCACAATAGCTGGCTTTAGAATAAACATGACACTAATTAAAATGAAAATCTCCTCCAACTAGACACTGCTGGCTCAATCTAATTCACCATTGTTAAGTCCTAATATTTGAAACCAAAATTTAGTGTAAACATATACTACTTTAAAATCAAGAGTATGCAGCTGTTTATCTTGAGATCAAAGGAAACTTTAGGTGTACAAGAAATACTTACTTTTCATACCAACTACCATTACGGACAAGATGAATGATTGTCAACAATTCTAGCCATAGTGAGAATGTACTAAAAAAAAGTTAAATGGCCTATAAACAGGAAATTAAGGATCTCAATATTTTTACAGGGTTTTCCTTTCAAACAAACTTGGATTTCAAAGGTCTTGGACTGAACATGCTAAAGTGAAGCTCTTAAATGAAGCATCAGATCAAGTACTACATAGGCAGAAAATAATCAGCGAAAGTGTCTTAAACATGACCTACAGCGAGAATCTTTAGAAAGCAAGAGAGCAGTTCACATTATGATCAAGCACACATTGGCCTCTCCAAGAGTATGAATTAGTGTTAATTTTGATGGTGTAGTTTTTGTATTTGGAGATATTCTGACATCAAGGAACTGTACTGAGACCAACAGTTAATTTCAGATGGGCTACTGAACACCCAGCCATCAGAAGGTAACGACTTTCAGTAACTACATACATCAATCCAGATTTCAACATGTGACCTCAGAGTGAAGGCTGTGTATTCCATTAATCCCCTCATTTATAAATTTCTAAAAATTAAAGACTGACATATTTTAACAGATGAGGTACATGTAACCAGTGTTTTATATGGATTAATTACAACAAAGGGCAAGAATGGTATGGTTTTGTAATAAAAGATGCAAGCCAGAATAAAATTACAAAAAAATGTAATTACCATATTTATAAGAACATCTTCCTCAATGCAATATTCTAGTAGCTATTTTAAAGAAATTAAAATACTCTAAAGTCAGCATATCTGATCATATTAGATTTCTGCCCTGAACTATTTTAGCATGCTACTTAAAAATATACCATGACATTTAAATTAAACCTATAGATTATAAGAGTTTGAAGACAAAAAACATTAACAATATTCTGATTAAAAAAATTGATTTAGCATGCAGCTTCTCTTTATGGTCCCTTGGTAAAAATGAAATCTCCCTAACAAACACTTAATAAAACCTGTCAATATATCTAGAAAGAAAAATGACACAAATGCATTAAGTATTAAATACCCTTGGAAAAAGTCACATATTCCATGAATTTTTGATGTACTATCTTGACATTAATGTAAAACCTTGATATTTATAATTGACAGATATTTAATAAAGTATAGAAGATGGCTGCTGCATAGCATGCAAATTTTTCAAGTTGATCAAAAAAGATACAGACATGTATTTAAACTAAACAAACACTTAATATTAACAAAATAAGATCTCACTTTGAGTTTATGAAGACTAGAGATATTAGATTGAAGTTAATTAGCTAATCGAGTAGTCAATGGAATTTCTTTCAGGCTTCGAAAAAAAGAGAGAGAGAAACATCGTCAACCGATGACATGCCGGGATCTCCCAGTTTTAAAAAATATGAAAAATGGCAGGAGTTTAACACGCTCTTACTGCATTTAAAATGCAGAACTGCAGCAGTCCCACAGCCGGTGTGAGCTGGGACTATTCAATCTCAGCTCACACTGGCCCTGGGAGCTAATCCTACTGCAGTTCTGCCTCCCCTACCCCATCCCCAGAACTGGCTCCTGTTCAACCCTCCCCCCCCCCCCGGCTTCCTCTGATATAGGG
The DNA here is from genome assembly GCA_019425775.1 of Rafetus swinhoei. Taxonomy (NCBI): domain Eukaryota; kingdom Metazoa; phylum Chordata; order Testudines; family Trionychidae; genus Rafetus; species Rafetus swinhoei. The sequence continues at coordinate 110,615,942 of CM033446.1, forward strand.
GCGGCATCAGGGGGGAAGTGAGTAGTCGACTCAATTACCCAATAAATCATAGGCTGATCGGGTAGTCGACTATTCCCTTACATCCCTAGTGAAGGCCTTTAGGGTGCATCTACGCTACCGTAACTTGAAATAAGATATGCAATTTGAGCTATGCAAATTACGTATCTTTTTTCGATGCTATTTTGAGTTTCTTTGTGTACCTCATGGATTTCCGCAGTCATCCGAAGAAGTGGGTTGTACCCACGAAAGCTCATGATACCATCTACATGTTTTGTTAGTCTTTAAGGTGCTCCTAAGACTATTCGCTGTTTAAGTTTTTCCAGTTACAGACTAACTCGGTTACCCCTCTGAAGCTTTTAAACATTTCAGAGTATCTAACAATTTTCATTCCGGAGGTGTTCACAATTCTGACTAATGGCCCCTCTAGCCCAGGATCTTGTCTTCAGACAGATGCCAGTACCAAAGGAATGAACAGAACACGGTAATTTCAAGTGATTCATCTTCATTCCAGCTTCTGGCAGTCAAAGGCTAGGGACACTTAGAGCATGGGACAGCATATCTGACCGTGTGGCTAATAGTCAGTGATGGACCTATCTCCATGAACATATAAAATTCTTTTTTGAAACCTGTTATTTGTTTTGGTCTTTGCAACATCCCCTGGCAACAAGTTCCAGAGGTTGATTGTGCATATGAAGTACTTCCTTATGCTTGTCTTAAAACAGTTTATGAATTTCAGTCTCCTAGTTCTTGTGTTACATGAAAAGAGTGTGTTATATAGCCTGTTTGCTTTCTCCACACCATTTATGATTTTATAGATGTCTAATCATAGGACAGTCAACTCATCAGACAACTCTCTTTTAAGATGAACCAGTCACAGTCTTTTCAATCTCTCCTTGTATGGAAGTTGCTCCAAAGATTAATCATTTTTGCTTCCCACCTCTGAACCTTTTCCAATTCTATCTTTTTTGAAATGGGGTGACTAGAACTGTATGCAGTGTTCAAGATATGAGCATACCATAGATTTATAAAGCAACATAATTATATTTTCTGTTTTATCTATTCATCCCTATCCTAATGATTCCTAACATTCTGTTAACTTTGACTGTCATTGCACACTGAGCAGATGTTTTCAGACAATTATCCACAATGACTCCAACAGTTCTTTCTTGAGTGGTAACAGATCATTTAGACCTCATCATATTGTATGCATAGTTTGGGCTTATTTCCCCCCACTACTTTGCATTTATCAGCACTGAATTTCATCTTCCATTTTGTTGCTCAGACACCCAGTTTAGTGTTTTTTGCAATTCTTCAGTCAGCTTTGGACTTAACTATCTTGAATCACCTGCAAATTTTGCCACCTCACTGTTCATCCCTTTTTCTAGATCTTTTCTCAATAAGTTCAATAGTACTGGTCCCAATAAAGATCTGTGGGGATCCCTGCTGTTTACCCCTCCACTGTGAAAACTGACCATTTATCCCAATCCTTTTTTTTCCCCTTATCTTTTAACTAGTTACTGATCAGTCCTTTTAACTAGAGGACTTTCCCTTTGATCCCAAGACAGCTTACTTTGCTTAAGAGTCTTCAGTGAGAGGGTATTTTGTATTCGGATATTACCATTCCCATTGATTATCATTGTTCCACTATTACATCAATATTCTCATTTAATGCCAGGCACTCTAGCTCATCCAAATAAGTATTTAGACTTCTAGCATTTGTATATAACCATGTGTACATTTTGTCATTGAATCTAGTTCTTCAATTTGTTAGGTAAATGTAGAAGCCATAACCTGCTCTCCTTTTCCACAACTCTGTGTCCTTTATCAGGATTCTAGATGCAAGTGTTAGCCCTTTATTCCCTTGGTAGAGGTCATGAAAGGTATGCAAAGAGCATGCCAAGCCCCAATGGACACTTGATCAAAAATTCTGAGCTGTGAACAGGGTATGTGCACACCAGGAGTGGCATCCATGTGTACAGATACTAAAAGAAAGATTTGCTGAATCCTTCTGTATTAAATTAAAGTAAGTGATGGCAGGAAGGGAAGAGAGCATCAATCAGCTCACTATTAAACTTTTGTGCATAACTTTGATGTTACTGGATGCCTTGTTTGGAATATGAAATATGGTTTTGCACAAGAAATATTTTCAGAGAAAAATCTGTTTTGTTTCTTAAATTTTCTCTGTGCAGAAATACATAGAAAAACTAAGATCTTTCCACCTCCTGATTCTCAAAGAGTTCATAGCAACATACAGTAATTGCAACACCTGCCTCTGCAGAGGAAAGCAGTCAAGCAAAACATGAATTGCTACAACACCAGGACCTTTCCCACTGACTTATTTAGGTTACCCCCGTTTTAGAAGTCCCTTCCTGAAGAATTTCTCTTTTATGTTACTATTCTAACAGGATTTTACTACGTGGATGAAAGCATCAGCAGCCATCAAGTATCCTGATTCTAAAAAGTGCTTAGGCATATTCTCAATGGTTTGCTGAATCAGGACCCAAAAGCTGAGTTCACAGACCTCTCTGCTCTGGCTTAAACATCATATTTACACTTTCATTCATATTAAGTTACAATAGAGGTTCCCATACTTTGCTTCCTAATCTTGTTGACAATGAGGCTGTGAAAGGAGTCCAGGGAACCTTTTTCCTGTCCCTCTTTGAAGATTGTAAGTTTCAAGTACTCACATCCCAAAGGAAAAATATCGAACTATTTTTGCATCAATATCACTAATTTAGGTGTCAATCTCCTAAATAAAACATTGTGTGCCACTGCAGTTCTGTCAAGCTTTACTTCTGCATATCATCTCTGGAAACAACCCATACAATGAGTCCACACCACTGTGGCTACTTCAATCACAACAACCCCCACTGTAGATTTTCCCACTCCTAATTGATTCCCAACTAACTAGTAGCTGCCTGGTGTTACAAGCTGCCACAAGGCTAATGCCACTTGCTTCTCAACTGTCAGAGAAAGTCTCATTCTCTTATTGCTGCGCTTCAGGGCCAGGAAAAGCAATTCATAAACATCCATGAAAGTGGCCCTACACATGCAAAAATTTGTCAGCCACTTCAGATCATCACAGAGCTGCAGAACCAAGCAACACCATCAGTCTGCTTGCCTCATGGCACCAGAACTGGTTTTCCACTGTGTCAATAGAATATATATAAATATAGTTGGTGGGCCCTGGATAGAGTCTAGATATACTTCAGCATAAAGTGCAAGATACTTGCTATGATTCCATAGTACTTGGTTGCTGAACGGGTTCCATGCTTACCCTGCTATGGCGCCTGCATGGATAACCAGGGGGGAGAAAAGAAAAAAAAAAAAAAAAAAAAAAAAAAAAGGATGCAAAAAGGTTGTTTGCCGTTGCTTTCAAAAGGAGGGGTGGAAGGAGATAAGTGCATATGGGACATTGACAACTAGGGATGTTTACATAAATACCCATTAGTTAATGTGTAACCGCTGTAATTTTTAGCGGTTACATGTTTACCGGGGGGGGGGGGAAGAGGGGGCAGGCAGGAGCTGGGGCTTGCAGGGAGCTAGCCTACCTCCACCTGTTCCTGCCCCCTCCCCACTGCCTCTCATAAAGAGGCAGCAGCATCGGGAAGTGCAAGGGAGGCAGCAGGAAGGCAGGTGGCTCCCACCTCCCCACCCCTTGCTGCCTCTGATACAGAGGCAACAAAGGGAGGGTACATGTAGTCGTTAAGATTAACTGATAAGCCCATCCCTACTGACAACATGCACCCAGAACCACCCACTGCATTGCTTTAGTCCCAGAATGCAAAGGGGCAAGAGAAACTGAGATAGCCACTCACAGAGCATCGCTCTGAAAGCTGATGGTAGCCACTGTACTGTGAACACAATATGTCGAACTCTTGCATACAGTATACATATGCATCTTTCACTTTACAAAATTTGGAACTAAAAAACAAATCATCCTTAATAAATTCAACCTTATCTTGTAGTGTAGGCAAGGACAAAGTGAAACCCAGTTTAAGCTTCCAGCTTGTTAGCTTTCACTCCTTTGAACATTAAGCTCAAGAGTTTTTCTTTTGACCAAGAAGAATTTTTTTCTTCCCCACCTCAGTGAAGTCTCTCATTTCCAATATGCTGACTAACACGAGCAAAAAAATCATTAAAAGCTAATTGGATACTATATGATAGCTTCAGGTGAAGGTGCAGGTGTATGAAAAGATATACTCAGGGCCAGAAGCAAGAAGTTTTGTCCACAATTGCTGGGTACCATCCTATTCCCAGCTGTGGAAATCCTTTGAAGTAGGGGCCTTGAAGAGAAACTTCACTGTATGGAGCTACAACTTCCCTTAAGCTTAACTAAATAAAAATTCAAAAAAGGAGCACCCAAGTGATCTAGAGGGAAACAAGAATTCTCATCTTCTCTATCGCATGTGTGATGCCTAACCTAATGAGGTAACCCATTGGTCCTGAATGGTGGATAGGAAGAAAACTACAACAAGATGTTTTCTACTGTGTGTAATAGTTTATTTCTACAGATATACAAGTGACAGCTAGGACTATGTCTACTCTAAAATAAGTAAGTGCAAGATTATATAAGGTGAGAAAACATCCTGGTTTGTAATTTTTTTTTTTTTGAACACCAGAGCAGATGGCTTTCTAAACTTTGAAAGGAACAATAGGAGAATAATTAATTAAAGCTATATTATTAGCCTTCGGATTTGATGAGGCACCTGAAAGTACTGTAAGCTTAAGTTTGGGACAGTGATTTTTGTTTATTGCATATAATAAATAGATAGAATATTCTGTATCATTCATACATTGCAGCAGGATTCATATGATGACGGTGGAGTATAACACTTCCTGACATACTAGAGTTGAACTGTATCTTCCATTATTTCATACATCTCATTTGCCCCTTCCTCCCCCCCCCCAAAAAAAATGTACATAGCCAATTGAGATAGCAGTGCCATCCTAGTCCCATCACACACACAATAATCACATAAGTTACCAGTCCTAAGGTTCAGAGAGCAATCAATCCAGAACATCTGGGAAGTAACAGCTGGACATACACACTGGGTAGGTTCTGGCTTCAGTCTTACTCCCCCAGTCATCATACAGACTAATACAGGTTGAACCACTACTGGACCTATGCCCGCTGCGGCTCTTACTACAGGTTGGACCTCCCTTGTCCAGCACCCTTGGGACCTGATCGGTCCCAAATCAGGTGATTTGTCAGACCAGGGGAGGTCCCTCCGAAAATGGCCCATGCTGTCCTGCTGCTTCCAGGTAGGGCTCCAGCTTAGCCCCACTGCTGCCTGCCCAGCTGTAACTGCCATCCCTATCGGACCCCTGCAGCCACCCTTGCTGTCCCGAACTCCACAGCTGCTGCTGCAGTCCCCGAGCTCCATGGCCAGAGCTAGAGTTCCACGTCTGCTGCTGCTGGGCTGCGGCTGCCGCTGCCAGGCTCTTGTTATCACCTGGTCACAGAGGTCAGAGCTCCCTGCTGCCCCTCCGCGCCCTGCCCCCTGGCTTCCGGCTTAGTCTCTGTGCCTTCCCTGCCACTCCTGCCCCATAGACTGACCTCCCTATACCTGGGCTCTGTGGTCCAGGAACATCCATGATCCTATCCGCTTTTAAGCTGACTCCCCCCAGTACCAGCTACTGCTTTCCTCCCCCTTGCTGCCTCTGATAGAGAGGCAGCAAGGGGAGGGGGGAAGCGAGTAGTTACTTGACTACCTGATAAGCCTAGGCTTATTGGGTAGTTGACTACTTGCTTACAACCCTAATATCCACTTAACAGGTACAGTGAAGACAAGTTCAGTGAAAGTTTCCTCACAAAGTGATCTTCATTTTTACTTTTAAGTTCCTCTAAGGTGATCTGGTTTAACTTCACTTGTATTCAACAGCATGCCTCACTGAAACCCCATGTAGTAGTATGTAATGAGAGTCCAACATGAATTCAGTGGATCAGAACCACAACCAAAATGCTATCATGGAAAGTCAAAAGGGAACATTTCCTATTTTTCACCAACAGAAAAGATTTCTGACCAGAATTACTATTATGCAATAAATATACACACACAGTTTTTATCATGTGCTATAAATACTGATTTCCTTTTTCTTTTATAAACGAAGAACTCATCATTCTTTCCTCTCCAACCCGCATCCAAATGTTTATGAGTTAAACCAGGGTCAGCAACCTATGGCTCAGTAGAGAGCCAAATATGGCTCTTTTGCTGCTCAAGCTCAGCCCTCCCTCTCCCCGGCCCCCTCCCCACAGCAGGGAGCCTGGGCTGGTGCCCCAGTCTCATGGCCCCTACAAGACTGGAGCACCAGCACCATCTTCCTGCGTGGGATGGTGGGGGAGAAAGCCCCAAGCATCTCCACTGGATCCAGCTCAATGGGAAGAAACCAGAGACAGAAGCAGCTGCATGCGCTGCCACTTCCCTGCACTGCTTCCTGGAGGCTTTCCCCCGCTGCTCCCATTGGCTGGAATCTGGCCAATGGGAACAGTGGGACTGGCACAGGGCACAAAAGCAATTTAGTGCACCTCCTTCCCCTCATGCCCAGACCCTGCACCCTTCCACGCACTCCCCCCCCCCAACCTCTTCACCAAGACCCTGCACCCCCAGCCTGTTCCTGTCCCCTCACCCTGGCCAGACACCCTACCACCACCCTGCTTCCAGCATCTCTCCCCTGGCCAGACACTCACCCCCAGTCTGCTCCTGCACCCTCCCTTGCTCCTGCCCTTTCCCCCCTGACCAAACACCTACCCCCAACCTGCTCCTGTACCCTCTCTTGCTCCTGCAACTCCCCCCTGGCCAGACACCCTATCCTGCCCAGCCTGCTCCTGCCCCTTCCCCATGGCCATACACCCTACCTTCCACTCAGACCCACTCACTGACAGCCCTGTCCCATACACTTAACCCTTAATTTTTGGGCCCAACCCAGAGCCGGGGGGAGGGAGGGGGGCACAAATCCACCAACCCTGGAACCCCAGAAGAGTTAATCTGGTCTGGTCTGAGGCCTTGAACCTCAGTCCTCCTTGCCCCTCCCCCCATCATGGGGCTGGAGTAGCCACCCCTGCCATAAAGATCATGTTGAAACCTTTTGTTTTGGACATAATATTTTACTTTATTTAAAATGAAGTCTGAGCAACAAGGCCCCGATCACAATCACAGCCCAGCCCCCATCTGGCCGCTGCATCCTGGGGCAGGCCCCGTGGTCTGGACCCCACCTAGCCACAGGAAGGGCTGGTGGTGGCCCACCCGCTGATGTGGCACGGGTAGGAGGGGAGGCCACAATCCAGCTACAGTGATCCTGGCCCAGGCCCTCATCCAGCCCCCACTGCCTGGGTGCAGCAGCCCAGCCCCGGCTAGGTAAGGTAATTTAGCCCCAGGACCACCCCCCTCATACTCTATATCCCACCCCCAGCGCCCTGCCTCCTGCACCTCCCAACCCCTGCCCTGAGCCCCTCATACACTCTAACCCTGACTCCTGCACCCCCATATCCTGCACCCCCAGCAGCAGCAGCAGAAGTCCCATTAAATAAAGTCTGTGAGTACGTTTCATTCATGCTATTATTAATCATGTCAATTATCAATAATATTAAGTTGTATATTTTCAAGTCATGCAAATGAGTATTCTTATACAGCTCTTTGTTGACCACTTGTTCTGAATTTTGATGTAGTTTGGCTCTTTGGTTTGAAAAGGTTGCCGACCCCCGAGTTAAACTAATTTAGCAACACATACTAGCCTCCTAATATCAAGTCTGACCATAGAGGAGAATACAATTTGTAATTTAGTTAAATTATTAATTTTAACACAGACATGTCCCCTAAACAATCTTGCAGTCCTTGAAAAATACATCCTTTGAATATTTTTCTTGGTGGAAAGCTCAATCTAGTCAACAAAGTAGAAGGTTTAAGTACACAACAATCTCTACTGAGGGTCTCAGCCTCACACCAAGCAGAGGAAACATCTTTAGTGAAAAACCCAACTGCTCCTAGAAACTTCTGCTTGATAATGATCCCAAAGCAGTGCAGACTGGTCCACGTTGATTTTCATCATTTGAATCAGCTGCCACCAAAAGGTTGGTTTTCATCTTTGGTGGTTTGGGTTCTATGGTTTCTGCATTGTTGTGTTATTCTTTTAAGATTTCTGATAGCATGTTCCACATCTCATCTCAGATTTTGGAAGGAACTTCAGATGTTTAAACCTTGAGTCAAGTTCTGTAGCTATCTTTAGAAATCTCATATTGGTACTTCCTTTGCATTTTGTCAAATCTGCAACGAAAATGTTCTTAAATCGAACACGTGGTGGATCATCATCCAAGATTGTTACAAGATGAAATATATAGCAGAATGCTGGTAAAACACAGAGCATATTATTTTAACAAAAGTCATCAGCATGGAAGCATGTCCTCTGGAATGGTGGCCTAAGCATGAAGGGACATACAAATGTTTAGCACGGGGGTTGGCAACCTACGGCACGTGCCATAAGTGGCATGCGAGCTGATTTTCTGTGGCACATGGGATGGGAACTCAGACCAACAAGCCTCAGGATTGCTGCACAGCTACAGGCTGGAGCATCAGCTCTGGCTTCTTCGGGGGAGGGGGGTGAGACAGGAGAGGCATGCGCATGGCGTGGCATAGGGGTCGGTGCAGCCCAGCAAGACCCTGCACTGAGCTCTGTGTCCCTGGGGCTGCCCCTGCTTGGCCTGGGCATGCAGCTCCCAGGAGCTATGGGGTTAACGCTACAGGCTCGGCCTCCTGCTCTGGGGGGTGGGGCTGGGCGGCGAGTCACATGTGGGATGCCAAGGCCAGCGCTGTGCTGCGCTGCTCCCCGCAAGGTGTGTTTGTGGGGGGGAGGCCCTTCCCCAGCACCCCACTGCTCCTGTCCGTGCTGGAAACAGCCCCGGTCAGCCCTGGGCTCTGCCAGCGCGGGAGCCACAGCCTGCAGGTGAGGGGCGAGGGCCAGCAAAGGGCTGGTTCAGGCAGGGAAGTGACTCTACCCCCCCGTGGCCCCTCCGCGCCCCAGCACTGCTCCCAGGGGCTGCAAGTCCCAACACTGCTACCCTGCTGGTGAGTGCGCTAGGGGTACAGGTATGTGGGGGCATGAGAGGGCGTGAAGGAAGATGCAGGGGCAGGCTGAGAGGGATCAAGGGTTGCACTGAGGGGGGGTGGGACGATACAGAGGATCAGGCTGAGGGGGATCATGGGGCTGAGGGGAGTGAGCTGGGACAGAGGGAAGATGTGGGGGGGAGGGCGGGGGAGAGATACAATTTTACTTTGCAGAAGCTGCACTTTCCTTTATTCCCCATTTCTTTGCCTCCCTCCCCAGCTAGCTATTTGGCAGCACTCACCTTCTCTTCGTTAGTTCCCCAATTCCCTCCCGCCCCCAAACTCTCTCCTGTACCCCCACCTCACATCCTCTCCTGCTGCCAAACTCCCTTCCAGACCCTGCCCTCCTCACCTCATCCTACACCTCTCCTCCCACCCAGATCCTGCATCCCTATCCCACTCGCAGCCCTATCCTGCACACCAAACCCCTCATTTTTGTTCCCACCCCAGAGCTTAAGGGGGTCCACGAAATCCACTAACTCTGGAACCCCAGAAAAGTAAATCTGGCCTATGGGAAGCCCTGAACTTCAGTCCTCCTGTCCCTTCCCCTCAGCCTGTGGGGCTGGACTGCCAGAAGAGTGACGTGTCTCAGTTGGGGGCCACATCAGTAAGGGTTGGAGGTTTTTGGAGGAGTTCTTTTGCTTCTCACTTGTGTGGTCCCCAAATGATTTTTTTGTGGGTCAGTGGCCCCCGACCCAAAAAAGATTCCCCATCCCTGTCATAAATAAAGAAAACATTGAAACCTTTTGTGTTGGATAAAGTAATATTTTACTTTATTTAAAATTAAGTTTGATTAACACGAGAAAGTTAAAATGCTTAATCTGTGTAATAATTTAAATTAAACCATTCTCCCCTAGCTGCAGCACTAGCAAAAAGGCTCAGGCGTAATTATATAATGAACGGTGAGTTTCCATTAGCAACTGGTGGTAAGGTTTGCATTAACCCACGTGGTCCATGGGGTGCACAGTGGAAAGAGCCCCTCTCCCCCTCCCGGGAGAGTGGCACAGCCCACGGCAGGAGGCATGCCACTTCGGAAAGATGCTAAACCAGAGGTTGGCAACATCTGGCACAAATGCCTTGAGGAGTGTAAGATATTGCTCGAGAATGCAGGGAAGTTATCAGGAAAGCAAAAGCACAACTGGAATTGCAGCTAGCAAGGGATGTGAAGGGTAACAAGAAAGTCTTCTACAGGCATGTTAGCAATAAGAGGGTGATCAGAGAGGGTGTGGGGGCCCTTACTAGAGGAGGGAGGTAACCTAGTGACAGATGATGTGGGAAAAGCTGAAGTACTCAATGCTTTCTTTGCGTCTGTCTTCACGGACAAGGTCAGCTCCCAGACTAATGCACTAGGCAACGCAGTACGGGAAGGAGGTGGACAGCCCTTGGTGGGGAAAGAACAGGTTAGGAACTATTTAGAAAAGCTAAATAAACAAATCCATGTGTCCGGATTTAATGCATCCGGGGGTACTGAGGCTTTGGCCATTATCTTTGAAAACTCGTGGAGATCCAGAGAGATCCCGGATGACTGGAAAAAGGCAAATGTGGTGCCCATCTTTAAAAAAGGGAAGAAGGACAATCCAGGGAACTATAGACCAGTCAGCCTTACCTTAGTCCCCCGTAAAAATCATGGAGGGGATCCTCAAGGAATCCATTTTGAAGCACTTGGAAGAGGGGAAAGTGATCAGGAACAGTCAACATGGATTCACGAAGGGCAAGTCGTGCCTGACCAATCTGATTAGCTTCTATGATGAGGTAACTGGAGGGCAGGGATATGGGAAAGTCAGTGGATGTGATATACCTTGACTTTAGCAAAGCTTTTGATACAGTCTCCCACAATATTCTTGCCAGCAATTTAGGGAGTATGGATTGGATAAATGGACTGTAAGATGGATGGAAAGCTGGCTAGACTGTCAGGCCCAACGGGCGATCAACGGCTTGATGTCAGGTTGGCGGTCGGTTTCTAGTGGAGTGCCCCAAGGATCAATTCTAGGACTGATTTTGTTCAATATCTTTATTAATGACCAGGATGAGGGGATGATTTGCACCCTCAGCAAGTTTCCGGATGACACTAAGCTAGGGGGAGAGGTAGATGCGCTGGAGGGCAGGGATAGGGTCCAGAGTGACCTAGACAGATCAGAGGATTGGGCCAAAAGAAATCTGATGAGGTTCAACAAGAACAAGTGTAGAGTCCTGCACTTGGGACGGAAGAATCCCAAGGATTGTTACAGGCTGGGGACCGAATGGCTAAGTAGCAGTTCTGCAGAAAAGGACCTGGGGTTTACAGTGGATTAGAAGCTGGATATGAGTCAACAGTGTGCCCTTGTAGCCAAGAAGGCTAATGGCATATTAGGTTGCATTAGGAGGAGCACTACCAGCAGATCTAGAGAAGTGATTATTCCCCTTTATTCGGCTCTGGTGAGGCCACATCTAGAGTATTGTGTCCAGTTCTGGGGCCCCCCACTATAGAAAGGATGTAGACACATAGGAGAGGGTCCAGTGGAGGGTGACCAAAATGATTAAGGGGCTGGAGCGCATGACCTATGAGGAGAGACTGAGCTATTTGGGTTTGTTTAGTCTGCAAAAGAGAAGAGTGAGGGGGGATTTGATAGAAGCCTTCAACTTCCTGAAGGGAAGTTCCAAAGAGGATAGAGAAACTTGGGTGTTCACAGTAGTGATGGGTGGCAGAACAAGGAGCAATGGTCTCAAGTTACAGTGGGGGAGGTCCTGGTTGGATATTTGGAAAAACTATTTCACTAGGAGGGTGGTGAAGTACTGGAATGGGTTACCTAGGAAGGTGCTGGAATCTCCATCCCTAGAGGTTTTTAAGTCTCAGCTTCACAACAACTAGGTTGATTTAGTTGGGATTGGTCCTGCCTTGGGCAGGGAGCTGGACTTGATGACCTTCTGAGGTCTCTTCCAGCTCTATGATTCTATGAAAGCCAGCGAAAAAAGTGCCATGGAAATTCCTGTTCTCGCTTTCAGATAACATTGTAAATAAGAAACAGGCAATATTATGTCCCATAAATGTAAACAACATTATCTTAGTGAGAGGCTGAACAAGGAGGACTGAGTGGATCTATAGCCTCTAAAGTTGCATTTTATTTTTGAATGCAGTTATGGAACAACAACAACAAAAATCTATATTTTTAAGTCCCACTTCCACAATAAATTGAACTACAGTTCTTGTGAGGTAAATTGAAAAATACTATTTCTTTTATTTATTTTTTTTTACAGTGCAAATAATTGTTATAAAAACAACAAAGTGAGAACTGTACACTTTGCATGCTGTGTTGTAACTGAAATCCATATATTTGAAAATGTAGAAAAAACCAAAATATTTATAATAAATATCAATTGGTATTCTATTAGCAGTGTGATTAAAGCTATGATTAATCATGATTAATTTTTTAATCATTTGATAGTCCTAGTAATTTTTGTGTTAAATTTAACATGATTTTAAAAATTAATTAAAACTACAAATTAAATATTTGTTTTATAATGGGGCAGCCAACAGAACATCATTACAGATGCTGTAATCTATAGACTCTGGCTCTGTGGTGGAACGGAGAACTGAAGTGCATTCCAGTATTTCCACCTGCCACTCTGGATTCCTTTCACTGATCTATGCAGAAACTGCTCTGTAATAAACTGGAAGCATGTAGTCAGACGCAGTTGGGGGGGGGAGAAGGAGGGGGAAAATCAAACAGGAAATCCAATGCATATTCCTTCAAAAAGTCACAAAAGATATTTATAAAAAAAATGTAACAAATGAACTCATAGTGAATATCTAAACTATATGGCTCCCTCTTGTGCTGCTTATACCACATTTCAGAGCACAAAAAAAATCCCACCAACATTAAACCAACATTTGGACTCTGTTCAACCTTCAGTGCACATGCTATGCCTATAACTGCCAATAGAAGTCACATGCACATGCATCCAAGAAAAACGAAAACCCTGTAGTGAACAAAAATTCTCCTTGGAACTAACTATAAAAACCTCTTAAAAGAAAGGCTACTTAGATATAATGCTACTGATTTTGAAATTTCCTGCTTTTTATAAGTAGCATTCCAGGGTCCAAATATACCTTTCAAGTCCATCTGCAAAAAGTTTTCCCCCTTAAACTATATGTTAGTTATCCAATTACAAACATTTAAAAAGGTGTCAGTTTGGTTTATAAGTCCTGGCTAACATGCTCAAGGGTTTATTTTTGTCTGCTCAATCTCACACCTGTTTTTGCTTATCAAACCAGACTACAGCTTAGCTGGTAACAGCTGTTAAATGCAGGAGTCTGCCTGTTCCTCATGTGTATCCAAGACTAAATCACTTTGAGAAAGGGTTTAGAAATATAGTCTTAGAAGAATACCTCATTTATGAAGCAGCAAGTGAAACAAAGCAGACTATCACTAGTAAGAAACATTTAACTCTGCATTCACCTGAAAAGCAAAATGTGTTTTAATGACTGTCAACCTTATTTGTGAAGTAAACTAAGTATCTAATTGACTATGCCATTAACCCCCTAAATTCCCAAAAGTCACTAAAGAGGCACATTGTGCAAGCTAAAACCATTTTTACTTCACTCAACAGTCACATCCTTTTTTCTAATGTTGGAAGCCATTATTATTATACCTTTCATTTTAATATGACAAGCATTTCCTTCTGTGGTAGAGTAGCTCTCAAGAGTGTGGGGAAGCTAGAAGACTGGTTTGTATAGAATGGGGCACATATCAAATTCAAAAAGATTTTCCTGAATGTCTAACTTCTGGTCACAGGGGCCAGCTTTAATACAAATTTCTACACTAAAAACATGGGAAGTACTAAAGGAAATAAGTGGTGCATGAAACCTAATATTCCCTTTTGAAATGCACTCAACTTACACAGTACATAGAGCAGCATCCTTTAAGATTAAGACGTTTTTACTACAAATTCATCTCTTGCCCTGCTCCCAGTCTCATTTCCACAGGCTTAAGAACTTCCAAAATCATTCACCATTTGGACCAATACTTTCAATGTTAGACTTCTTGCCAAAAAACCATTTGTGTTCAGGTGTGATAATTATACTAACATGTTTATGAGCTTTTCTAATTTATGAGAAAGGGTTTTTTGTTTTGGAGATGGGCAGAGATGTATGAAGGAGATTTAAGGGGGAAGGGTTCTGCTGAATTTTTTTTCAGCCTTCTACAATGCTCTGCAAATTATCAGCTCTCTCTGGGGAAAAAAGTTGTAAAATGCATATAAAACCAAAGGCTGTGCAATGTGGTGGTGAACACTGACCCTTAGTTACTGAACTTTCTAACAGATTTTAACTGTGCAGAATTAACTTTTAATTTTGCATTTAATTATTGTGTAGTTGTCAGTGTCAGATAGAGGGCACACGATTCTGCCTTACCAGAGTGTGACTCAGTGCTAAAGTTATGCCGGAATACTCCATAACACTGTTCTGATCTTTCCTCCGCCCCCCCCCCCCAGCTAAAACAGCATTCTGGAACTTCTACTGGTTCCAGTCCAGGAGGCCTCTTTCCCTCCTCAGGTGCTAAGCCAGGAGTGGGGAACCTAAGGCCCGGATCTGGCCTCTGGCTTGCCTGGATACAGCCCCAAAGGCTCAGAGCTCCCCCAGCATTGGGGACCTCATGCTGGTGCTCCAGCTTCCCCATAGTTCCCCCACAGGGCTGGAGCACACAAAATCTACTAGTCTGGGCCCCACCAGGCTCTGGTGGGTGAGGAGAATGTGGGGAAGGACTCTCTCCTCAGTCGGGAGCCACATCAGTGAAGGGTTTTGTTTTTTTCTCTCACTTGTGTGCAGCCCCCAACTGATTTTCTGTGGGCCAGCGGCCTCTAACCCAGAAAAGGTCCCTCGCCCCGTGCTAAGCCTAGGTGGTAGGGCTTGGTGACAAGTTAGCATGGAAGGACTTGGGGACACTGCAACCAGGATTGGGCTAGGGAACATGGGGTTGGATCCACCAGAAGCCTATGTCAGGAGCCAGGCACCATGACTGCTTGGACAACACAATCCACCATAAGCAGAGGGAAGGCCAGGGCAAGGATGGGCTTTGTGGAGAGCTACTCCTGCTCCTCTGGGAAGCCTGAATTTCCCATCATTCCCTCTTCATCCTCGGTCTACTTAGGTTCCTCACCTACCTGCATGTCCTTACTTTTTTAGAGTGCTAGTACTAGATTAACTCCAATTAAAACCATTGCATAATGGGAACTAGCACAAACCCCAATGGAAATGAAAATGGCTATTAATATTTGATAGTGTACAACCATTGTAGTGCAGCACATCAATGACAAATGGAATGAGTAAAGACCTGGAAATAAAAAATTCCTAAATTCCAAACCCAGATCTGACAATGATTCACTGTGCAATCTTAAGTGTCTCACTCAGGCTGAGTATATGCTAGAAAGGTTTTGCTGATACAAGTATAATGGCAAAATACTCCCTCCGAATGCAGATGCAGCTATACAAGCAAAAAAGTGCTTTTTCTGGAAGTAAAAGTAACAACAACAATCTCCCATGTATGTGTTGGGTCGGAATATCAGAGTGGAGGACAGTGTGTGTTTGTGAGACTGACAGAGACACAGTGTGTGAGAGTGACAGAGATTTGCATTGCCAAGCTTCCTCCACCCCCTTCTCTCAGTGTGAAGATAGGGTACAGAAGTGGGGGGAGGAAGGACACCCTGACATCAGCACCGCCCTCTTCTCCCTCCCAAACTCTGCACAGGAAGCAGAAGGTTCCCGGAGGGGGGCGGCAGCTCCAAGGCAGAAGGCAGGAGCAGCATGACAGTGTGTGGAGGGGCAACTGAAGTGCCAGCGCTTGATAGCTTCCTAGCCAAACCACTCAGGATCACCTGTCAGAGGCTCCAAGATCTACCGGTAGATCCTGATCTGGTTGGTGACCACTGACTTGGAGAAGGGTGCTAACTATTGAATCATCCAAACAACTTCCATGGAGGCCTTCCATCTAAAATATTAACAATATCCCAAACCAGGCAGAAGCAGGCTGATCACCACCTCAAGGTGTTATAGTTGGAATAACTAGGTAAATCTACACTTCTTAATCAAAGTAATAACGGCCCAATCTTCATATAAATACAAATATATTACTACACAGAATACTGATGTTTGTGTCATCATAAACGGGATTCCGCCATTAATGCTGTTCTAAAACCAGTTACTGATTTTTCATAAACACTCTGCCTGGAAAGCAACACCAGTTTCTTCTCCCAAATCATAACATTTTTCTATTCTAGCACAATTTTCAATATGGTTTGCAAATGCCCAACACAAGCCACATTATTAATTATAAAGTTATTTTCATGATAATTTTTAAGTACTAAAAGAAATATAAAACATTTTAAAATTCAATACATACTGAATCAGCACTGGGCAACCTGTGGCCCACTGGGAGTTCTACACATGGCCTGCAAAACATTTTGTTTACCACTGCCCACACACAGAGTTGCCAGAATGCACTGGTTTCCATCCGCATCTTTTTTCCCCCCCTTCTTACTGGTATTACTAAAGTGACACGCACATAAAGCAACAGCACGTGAAGTGAAGTGAGGTGAGCCATGTGCTCCCTCTGCATCCAATCAAAGTACAGCTACGGGTTAGTGGGCACATCCCGCAAATTCCAGGTTTGCAAACACAGCTAGCACAACTATCCTATTCCAGGAGACCATCTTTGTCATGACAATCTTTCGGCCCACTGAGATGGAGGGCCATTCATGCAGCTCACGATCTAGCCTAGGTGGCCCATCTAAACAAGGTAAGTGTTTAGTTGTGCTAGGAAAATGGGATGTGCCTGGGATGGGACAGCTTCTCATAAAACCATACAGTAAAAAGAATCACTAGGCAAGTGAAAGGGACTGGCTGGGAGCATGCCTCTACCCCATCCGGGACTGCCCCAACCCTGAGCCTCCCACCCCAGATGCCTTTTTTTTTTGGGGAGGGAGAGAGAAGGGACAAACTGAAGCACATTGAACCCAATTCATAGAAGCACACTGCTAGCTGTTTGCCTTCATCAGGGAGCGGAGAGGAAAGTGCACAATTTGGTCCACTCTGGCTGGAGAGTGCAGGGGGAAGACAAACTTGGACCTGCCCCAGCTGGGGGACACGCAACCCTTCCCCAGTTGTGCCTTCTGGAGCTGCAGCAGCCATGGAGAGGCACTTCTTGCCAGGGGCTTCATTTCAGATTTTGGGAGGGAAGACCTGCGCATGCTGGGATGGAGGGATGGAATGAGGACAGAGGCTTCAGCAGTGTTACTGAGCATGCTCAATACAAGCCAAGCACCAAATGGGGAGGGGAGAAGCCAATGCTATCGGCCCTCTCCCCAACCAAGGTAACCAAGGTACTGGAAAAAACTACTTTTTTGGCAGACAATTTAGTAGTTAGCTGATAGGAGCACTGTATCTAATTCCTATATAAAAGAAAAGAAAATTAAATAAATACTAGACCCATTCAGCTCTAACATCTTGTGTCAAGTCACTTAAGCCCTTAACATTTTAATGTAGAGTCTTACTTTGTTACTAACTCTGTGGAGAGAGATACCCTCCCCCCCCCCCCCCATCAGGGCTCCTGGGCTCTGTCTCAGCTCTGGAAGGAGAGTAGGGTCTAGTGGGTTATAGCAAGAGGGCAGATACATTTCAGCTCTTATATAAGCATGTCAGAATAGCCATACTGAGTCAGACCAAAGGTCCTTCTAGCCCAATATCTTCCAACAGTGGCCAATGTACCTTTTCCAAATACAATGTCTTTTTTCAGATGGGTTGACCAGATCTGCATACAGTATTCAAGATGTGGACATACAATAACTTTATATAGAGGCAATATAGTATTTTGTCGTCTTATATGTTCCCTTCCTAATGATTCCCAATATTCTGTTAGCTTGTTAGTTTTTAGTCTGCCACAGCACATTGAACAGATGTTTACGGGGAACTATCCACAACAATTCCAAGATCTCTTTCTTGAGTGGTAACAGCTATTTTCTATCAATAGTTAGGATTATATTTTCCCATGTTCATTACTTTGCACTTATCAACACTGAATTGCATCTACCTTTGTTGCCCAAACATCCGATTTTGTCAACTCCCTTTGTAGCTCTTTGCAGTCAGCTTTGGATTAGTCCCTGTTCACGCCTTTTTCAAGAACATTTCTAAATTTAACACAGTAATCCCAGCAACACAACACTCAGTCCTACTCTTTTCCCCCTTATCTTTTAAGTGGGGGTACCTCTCTCCTCCCGCTGGCAAAGTTTTCATGATGATCTAACGATCCTTCAATTACTAGAATGCCCAGCCTTTTGTTATTCTTAATCACCCTGCCTTCTTTTTTTGTAACAAACTTCTTTTCCTAAAGGCAAAGCTGCAAGGAGCTCAAACTGTTGCATTTAAGAACTACTTCTGGAGCCAGGACATGCAGCTTTAAGCAGACCTCAAGTATGAAATCCACGGGGTTCAAACGCAGGGGTGGGTGGGGGGGCTATTGCTCCCTAGCCCTCCATGAATGGTGCCTTTGCTTCTCACCTGACCCCACAATGCTGCGGTATTCCTCTCTTCATAGGGCAGCCTGCATACTGAACTCATTTCCAGCCCCACACCAGAGCAATGATTTAAATGCAGCATGTACATTTGCGTTTCATTTTCCAGAAACAAAAGTTAGTTAAGGACTCAAGCAACACTGGGTAAATCTTCTAGTATGATACAAATGAAAGGCACTTCTAGAATTAATAATTTATCGAACTTTAATGAAGATGATTATTCACTTTCTGCTTCCTGTAAATTCGGCTACTTTGTAACAAACCTACTAAAATATGACATCCGCTCTTTTATGTTTGTCTGCTGCTAAATTACATATAATGAATCGCATTTTCAGCTTTTTTAACAAAAATAAAAATTGTTTTATCATTTAATGTCATTGTTTTACCCCTTTTACTCGCAAAACCCCATAAATGCAATATTAAATTTAAGCTGCTTACCTGAATGACTTTGTAGAAATAGGCATACTGTCTAGCTGTATTTTTATACTGGCTAAAGACATCATGTATGGCCTGAGTTGACTGAAGATACTGCACTTCATCTTCTTCAAAATATAGAGGGGTATCATAGTCACTGGGGAGAGTTTGGATGTATGGCAGCCAGAAAGAGAGAGGATTGGCTCGTTCACAAAGAAGATGAAATGCCAATGTAATATTTCCCATGGCCTGTAGAATTCGGTCTTGAGAATACAAGGACCCTGAATTAACCATAAAGAACAATAAAAGGCTGAACTCATTGCCTTGAAAATAATTAAATTTATTTTAAATTAATACGATTAAAAACTGTGCATGGAAATTGTACCAGTGTACAGTACTCCTGAGAGACAAGATTGTTATACTGAGTGCTTGTCATAAAGATACCACATAGCTGTATGACATTAGGATATACTTTTGTATGGTTAAAAATAGATTAATCCAAAGCAATATATCAAAACATAAAGCTACAGACACATCAGGAATCTATCGCTACTGAAATGCATCCACCCTCTGAGGGGAGAATGTCAGCCAGGCAAATAGCTGGTGCATGGGTCAGGGAAGGATGTGGGGGGAAAAAAGAGAGGATGGCAGAGAGAGGAAAGAAAGAGGGAAATGAAATTCTGGTCATTGATACTTCAACACCTGAGATACCGAAAACCTGCTTAGACTGCTATTCTATTCCCATGTCAAATGTGTAATATTATATCAAATAAACTCTTCCCATTGCACATATTTATAAGAAAGTTCAAAAGTTGCTCTTACCTAACACTGAATTTTTAGCTGATTCAACTGTCATCAGCATCTTTCTAGGAACCCAAAGAAACAACTCTTCCGCCTAGAAAAGGAAAAACAAAGCAAAGCAAAACAAAAACAAGAAAGGTCAGAAACTCATTATTTCACATGAAATACAAAACACCAGTTCCCTAAAATATCTCATATATACATGTACATAGCCCTTAAGTAAATTAAAGGTTTTCCTGTCTTTCCTTAATCCTAAAGTTATTTTGAACCAAGACTCTTTGCCCATCCACTACCAAGTAAACTGACATACTATGAGAACTTCCTACATTATCATAACAAAAGTTACTTAAGAAAATAAATCTAGCCCAAGGGAGGGGCAATAAGCCAGATGTAGCTCACCAGGGTTAGCCCCTGATGAGTTACCAGAACTTTATTTACCTGTGCTTCCACAGTTATTGCTGTTTGAAGCGCCCATTAGCTGCGGATCGCTGTTCCTAGCCAATGGGAGCTGGGTAAAGTGGTGTCCCAGTCCACGTTGCTTCCTGCAGCTCCTATTGGCCAGGAGCAGTGAACCATGGCCAACAGGAGCTTCAAGCTGCAGTACCTGTGGAAGCACAGGTAAATAAAGTGCCGGTAACTCATCAGGGGCTAACCCTGGTGAACTGTGTTCAATCCGCAGGATAGCTATTGCTCACCTATGGTCTAGCCTCTACTTGGTTTAAAATATCATGCATAAATATTACCTTAATATTAATATTAAAATGAATGTACCTAGGTTACAAAGTCAATCACTCACAACTCAGAAGTACCCAAAGTTAAGATGACTGCATCACCTTAATTCTTCCCTCTCATTTGTATGCGTTATGATGCAGTCTCTAATTACATGAAAACTAGTATGGGATCATATGACCATTAACTTTTAGTGCATGATATGGAGGAAGCTGTTCAATATTTTATCCTCCTCATTCAATTAGCATCCCTTGCTTATTAACTACACACCAACTAAATCCTGTAACAAATATGGAAATATTCATTTCTTTGCTATGGCATTTTTCATTGTAGCATCTGAGTGTTTCTCACACATTGATAATTGTCTCCACCAAGGATGTTAATGAATAACCAGTTATCTTGTAAGCATCACTCATAATGGGTGATGCTTACTGGGTAATGGTTAACTGGTACCTACGGAGCAGCCCCCTGCCCGCCACAGGTGGAGGGCTGCTCCAGCCCCACTGGGCCCCCACGCAGGGCTGCCGACTCCCATCTCATATAGGCTGGGAGTTGGCAGCCCATTGCAGGGCCAGAAGCAGCCAGGCTGGAGCAGCCCCCTTCCCGCCCTCCCTTGTTTAATCAGTTAACCAGTTAAATCTGCACGTTTAAACCAGTTAACTAATTAAATGAGATTTTACATCCCTAATCTCCACTGCAAGTAAACAGAGAATTATTATCCCAATTTTACATAGGAACAATTTAAGAAACATACAGCAGAGAGAACCTTTACACTAGTGGGCTGGTAAACTAAGAAAAATACAGTTTGGGTATATACTGTATACCCAGAGGATGGAGTAGCAGAAGGGCATGTGAACAGCAAGGCATAAAGATACAAGAAATGGTTAGCTAAATTGTCTGAATAAATAACCAAACTAAAGATTCACAATTAGTACTTTTTTACAACCCATAAAACAACTGGCCAATGTTAAACAATACTAAATTACTATTGTAAATGTACTCTTTCATATAGTTTACAATACATTTATAACAGTTCCAGTGAAGTGAACTCTCCATTGGAGAGAGCAAAAAGAATAGTTTCAATGTTCTGATATCACTCTTCCACTATGTTTACAGACATGATTTTCTGATCTGTTTAAATGTTCATATGCTTACCTTTATTTCTCTTGTTGCTTTCAAACCAAAGCCCTCTTCTTCAAAATTTGCTAATTCGAAACCTTCTGTGGATGCTCCATTTTCAGTGGCCCATTTCATTAGTTCAGGAAAATAGTCTTCTCTTTTTCCATCAAAGGTAACAGACAAACCTATACGCACAAGTTATAAAAATAGAGAAATGAGAGGATCTAACAAGCCACAGAGGGTCAATATAAATGACATAAATGAAGAACACCCAACTATCACACAGCTATCCTTTGAAGAGGTTGGGTCAGAATGAGTGTTTGTTAAAAGTAACTCAATCATGCTCTATAGTCATATCCAATTTTAATCAACTTAAACACTGCCACATTTGCTTACCAGTCACCTTAAAAATGGTAAACTAAGGTAGTCTGTGAAAGAATATGTATGAAAATTTTCTTTTCCTTTTTTCATTTAAATGAGCGGAGAGAAAAAGACATTCCAGTGATACGGGTTGATAACTGCATTGATCAGAACACTAACGTGAATTACTCCTAGGAATATCTGTGCCAAAAAATTAAAAATTCTGCATAGTATTTTAAAATGTTGTGAATGTTGCATATTTTATTTGTAAAAATAACACAATATAATCATACCAGTTTCAATTATTTTTGGTTATTTATTTCAATGTCTGTGACAATACAAAAGAGATTCAGGAAACTTTTTCTGACCTAATAAATTCCTTACTAGGCATATTAATATAGAAGTAAATAATAATTTGTTTAAACTACAATATTGAACTGTATTTCTAGCACCCCTTGGAAGCAGGGGAAAGGCTTGAGGGAGTCAGGGGTATTGAAGCAGCTGAGGGAGAAGGAAGTAGATCATTGGGAAAGAGCTTGGGTATGAATTTGGAGGGTTGTTGGATATGGATGGAAGTAGTATGGAACAGGATTTTTTGGGGAGTGAGGAGGGACTGTTAGAGAGCTTCCCCCATGCAGATTCTGGGAGAATACTAGCCTCTCCCATTCAGTCAGGCACATCTGCCCCTGTTGCCAGGTATTCCTGCATTCCTATGTCCTTGCAACCCCTACCCATGTGTCCCCCTCCATTCCTACTCAGACACCCACTCCCCCATCCTCATGTGGCACTGCACCCCCTCCCCCTCCATGTGTCTGTGCCCCTATTTAGCCATCCCCTGACCCTATCTATGTATCTCTGCAACCCCATCCCAATGTGGTCCTGTGCCTCCCCTCCCATTAAGCCCCAGTTTTCTCCCACTAGCACTCATAAGCCTGTCTGACTATCCCCAATACCACACATTGTCTATCTCCCAACAGGACCTGACAGGTGCTGTGTAGAAGGCAGGCTCTTTCTCTTCCCTAGCTGGCTGGGAGCGAATGTGGTAGTCTATTGTCACAGAACCCATTGGGCAAAAGGTAGAACTGCCGCAACATTTCAGCAGAAGCTTTTTCTGCACAAAAAAATTGAAAATATATGTGGCTCGCTAATTATGCACATGCGCAGTGGCACAGAATTCCTCCAATGCAGACAGACCCAGGGATAGATTTAAGTGGAACAACATTACACTAGGGAGGATGCAGTGAGTCCATCCATGCACACAACCATAATTTCTTAATACCAGGCATTTAACTAAGATAGAGGGCTCTGCAACATATAACCATTAACTTGCGAGAGATCCTCAAGCTCTCTCTAGGATTCAGCTCTTTTCTATATCCTCTCACCCTTCTCTTACCCCTAGCTGGGTATGAGGGTAGCAAAGGGGATCCCTCTATTTGAGAAATCTCAGGTCTCACCTTCTGCTATAGGGTACACCAGCAAAACCCTAGGTCTCTTTTACTTCTTAGCCTTCATATGACGAGACATTAGCCATTGGGGATGCCATCAATTAGCTTGGTCACACCTCATTGCCCCCACCTCGTATCTATTTCCTGCATAATTCGATCCCTAAGATTCCTAAACCAATATCATCTCCTGCATCTGACATCCTGCACCTGCATCCAACAGAGTCTGGATAAGTTTTGAGGGATACATCTCTCATGAAAAAACTCTAGAATATTGGTTTTGAGAAGTTTAAAAGCAAAGGCAAAGTTACTAAATTTGTATTACCTAAATTGTATATTTTCAACCCTCTGCTTCAATAGTGAAATCTTCATTTAAAATGACAGTGCTAAAGATTAAAGCCATCATCTTTCACAGATACATTACAACAAGGTGTATTTGGCACCACTGATACAGTAGTTAGTTTTTTAATGCAATGAGAATCTGGTCTACGGTATATTAAAAGGCTGGTATTTCACATTCATGCTATCTAACTTCTATTTGCTATCCTCTGCTGAACATATTTAGAGCCACAGTCTCACAGTTAAGTCATGTAACTGCTATAGAACTTGAAAGATGTTTAAACTGTGTGAGGCTTAGTTCTTTTGACATACAAGGTTTACTATTGTTTAAGGTTGCTTGGAGACTTTTTAAACTCAGAGTGCATTTGGAGTTATTCTATGATCATCTCTGAAATACAACTTCCATTCACCACACCTGATGCAGGCACGAATTTTTCACATTTTATAACATTTCTCCTATTGATTGAGCATAGACATGCCTTCATATTATCTGCATTGTTGTGGAATCATTAGCTACATGTATGCAATAAAACTCATTAAAAAAAATTCGCAATAGTCCTCCGGCAACATTTATAAAACTGTGGGTGTTCATAAGATGATATTCTAAAAACAGAGTTATTTTAGTTCCATTTCTCCAATTAAGTGGTCTACATAGCACTAGCATAGAATGCATACATTCCAGATATGCTAACTTGCACAATTATGATCACTTACTCTTCAAAACAAGTTCAAAATGCTCACATTAGGATTTACATCCTTTTTGCTATTTTTCTGCACTTTTTACAGAGACAAAAAACTCTAAAATAACTATGAAGCACCTTCAAACAATATTTTGGATGCACACAATACTTAATTATTCATAATATTGCATACATATATAGTACATTATTTGAGCAACAGTATTATGGTTAAAAGATTGAGTGAAAAATGAAAAAGCACACACGGTATATTGTATCAGAGGGGTAGCCGTGTTAGTCTGGCTCTGCAAAAGCAACAAGGTATATTAATATTCAAACTCCGATTCCCCATTCTCAACCAATCCAAGCATCCATTTTGCTATTACACCACTCAAGTTTAAATAAGCAGAAATCAAGAAACTCATGGGATGCTCAATTGTACTTTTAACTCTACTATTGTATATATGTACTGTGGTAGGATATAAAGAAGGATATCTATTACATCATACTAAACAATGGATCTTAACACCAGAGAACAGCAGCAGTCCAAGAGGGAAGAAACATAATTCAAATTTATCCTTATCCAAGCACATGTCACTCAAACAGTATCAATTTAATCTTTGAAATGTCTGTTGTCAGGAGGTGATGTTTAAAGACTTTGGGTACTTTTAACAATGTGAGGGTTTTATGCATTATTCTGTATCTATTCTTGTAGTTCTCGTAAAATTACAAGGAAAATACCTACTGAATGCTAAAAGGTACAGCAAAGACCACCACATACTAAAACTGAATTAAACATTTTAATAATATATTCCCAGATAAAAACTAAGTTAAAATAGAATTAAAGTTGAGTGATTTAGGGTAAAAGCATTTTACCACCAAGAAATTCAGAGTAAAGATTAACCTTGAAATATATCCAAACTTGTTACGATATGGAAATGCACATTTACTGTATTCAAGCAATTTTAACTCTTCCCAGTAGTAATGTCATTAAATATTGCTATAGGTATGAATAGTGCATACTATGGTTCGTAGTACCAGATTAAATTAAAATTGATTTTAAAGGACATTGTTTATAGTAAAAAAAAATCAAAGGAAAAAAAGACACAACAGAAAATAGGTTGATGAGCAAGTGATTATTGCTGTAGGAACCCTTACATTTTGCATTTCTTGACTTTCATGATGCATTAAAAGGTAAGGTTTGTTTGCTTTGTGTTTGTCTTGCATTTATAAAATTAAATCTCAATTTATGAAAAATTACTGTTAAATGCATTCTCGTGCCTGGTAATACATTTCAAATTAGAATATGGTATGAATGAAATCACCTCGTTAAAACTATAGTTTTAGCTCACCCTGAGAGAGTGTTTGAATTGTATGGTAGATCAGATTTCAGTGGGCTATTAATTTGCCTAAGCAAGTTTGTCTTTTCCATATGGTCTAGAATGAATTTTATGTTGTGATATAATCATTGTGTGACCCTGAGAATAGAATATTTAGTATGATCAACACACAATTTTAATTCGTGCATGGTCTGTCAAATAATGGATTTGGGAATCATGAGTCCTGGCCAAACCCTATTCCCCACAACCTTTTGGTACCAAAGCTTCACTGTGTATAAAATAGGGGAAATACCTCTAACTTCCTATTCCATTATTAAATAAATAAAAATACTTCCATCTCTCACAAACATGCTCATCTCAATCAAATTTTGCCCCTTTTTTGTCCCTTCATAAGAAGGCTATTTTTAGACAATGTTCATACATAAATCTCAGCTACTAAGTTTAAAAAGATGCATTTGTAAATTAAAAAAAAAAAAAAAAAACCACATGTATGGAACAGTGCATACAAATATATCCTATTACTTTGGTCAGAAAATGATTATGTCATAACAAAAAATTCATGCTTGACCACATATTAAATGGGAAAATGCAAACTTGCTGGGTCAAATTAACAGCCCACCCAAACCTTATCCACCATACAATTCAAAGGTGTTCTCAGTGTGAGCTAAAATCATCGTTTTAGCTATATGATTGTATTAGCTGTTCTCATCTGCCAAAATCTCCCCCACACAATAAATAGTTACGTGTCATTCTGACACAATTCTAGTCACACACTAGGGATGTTAAATTTAGATTAATTGGTTAATTGAATAGTTGATGCCCTTGGATCAGGGCTGTTGCTACACTTCAAAGGCGAAAGCGCTGCGGGGAGCATGTGGCCAGTGGGACACTCAAGCAGTTCCCTGCTGGCCCCATGCTCCCCGTGGCATTTCAAAGCATCAGCACCACATGGAGCCTGGGGTCAGTGGGCGAGTCCCGCGCTGACCCTAGGCTCCACGTGGTGCTGCTGCTTTTTGAAGCACCCACTCTTCTTCCCCTGCCCCTTGCTTCCTCTTTCTGATAGAGGCAATGAAGGTGGGGGCCAAACGACTACTCGACTAGTGTGTCAACTACCTGATAAGCATTTGGTTATCGGATAGTCGACTAATCGTTCTCATCCCTCACACACACTGACATTTCTGTTGTCATACAAATACACTTTAGCCATTAGCATGTTATCTGGGGCATTATTTCTTCTAATTAAATCAAAAAGGATTCCTTCCTTCCCAGCAATATCTGAACTATTGCCTTAATCCAGAGAGACACAAATTAAACAAAACAACCTACCACCACTTAAGTGCCTAGCAAGAAGCAAAAAGACTTACAGAGATTGTTTTGACATCAACTTTGTGGTTTTATGAAATTTGTTAACATGTTACTTTTCACTAGCAATAGCTCCTGTATTTGAATATTTTCCATACACCTGTATAATTGTTTGGTATAGATCCATGGTATCCAACACACTAGCCACATGTGGCTATTTGGCCGGTTGAGTGTGGCTAATTCGCTATGGCTACAGCTATAGTGGCTACTGCTTCAGAAGTGGCTGGATACCATGGGTACAGATCTCACTGACATAATACATGACACAGAAGTTGATCTAAATTTTGCTGTTTTTCTATTACCTTTTTGTTTTTTGCGGATTTTCTCAATAAGAGCTCGAATTTGCACATATTCTTCCCATTCCTTCCCAGGACCAGGGGTTGGGCTGCTGCATTCTGGAAGCCAAAAATAGTACAATTTAGTCCTTTTATCATCATGAGAAAGGCCTTGTTTTTATGCTAACTTTAAGTAGACCTTACTATTATAAGTCCTTCAACAGATACAATATTGGACAAAACATATATAGTGTAAGCACTATAAATTTCCTGTTCTTGCAAAAGCATGTAGTAGAAACCTTTCAAATTCTCACATTTCTTGCCTCAAAATGTGTCACTTTGATCCATTTGTCTATTCTGATAAATAAAAAAGATTCAACAGCTAATAAAAATTATGAAGAAAATTAAAAGAACAGAACTATCACCAGAAGGTTTCTTCAGAACAGAGAAGATCACTGTAACAAAAATAGATAACGGCAACAATACTTGGTTAAGATGGCAGATAATATTTACTATTACCTTTTCCCAAATTATGTTAATACAATGCTGTGAAATACTATGTGGGTTAGGACAGGGTGAAAAATTTAACAATAATTTTCTTGCGTTGAACTACAACCACCACCATCCCAGTAACAATACATAAAGTCATTGTGCCATTTTTTCAGTTTGGGACACGAATGAAATGCATATTAAATTTGTACAAAAAAAATCTACTCTCTCACTCTGATAAAACACTGGGCCTTCAGGGATTGCACAAAATATCAAAGCATAGCCAAAAAAAGCGAAACAAACAAAAAAAGATAGGCATCAAAGCCCTGTCTTTGCTTGGAAAATCAGGGTACACAATTCATCTATGATAGCATTGAATGTGTAGAATAGAAAGTGAGCTGTAGTGTAGGGTTCATGCAGTATTACCACTTCATTGTCTTACCACTTTGAAAAATGGTGGTTACCAATCCTAATTCTATTAGTGTAGCATTTGAGTGAATCTTAGCAAAATCAGGATTCATTTTCCAGCTGCACTGTCACTACTACTGAGAGCTATAGTAGACAGTGATCAGATATTGTACCGCTGTCAAGAAAAAACACTGTCTTTCATAATGTCGATAAACACACTGAGCTCTTTCTACACTAGCCTAAAGTATATACCATCAGTAGCAAAACTGAAACTGACTTTTACTGTAGACAAAACCTATCCAATGGAATTCATTTGGTGAGCTCAAATCCTTTTATAGGCGCCTAGGGCTATTTGTAGCTCTAAGCACCACAACTGAATAATGGAGAAAGTTAATATAGGATGCATTTCAAGTTCTCTTTAAGAGGCTGAACATAGGTTATAGAATACTAGAACTGGAAGGGACCTCAAGAGGCATCAAGTCCAGTTCCCTGAACTCCTGGCAGGTCCAAGCACCATCTAAATCATCCCAGAGAGATGTTTATCTAACTTGCTCTTAAATATCTCAAATGATGGAGATCACAACTTCCCTAAGCAATTTATTTCAGTGCTTAACCACCCTGATAGTTAGGAAGTTTTTCCTAATGTCCAACCTAAGCCTCCCTTGCTGCAATTTAAGCCCACTGCTTCTTGTCCTGTTGTCGGACATTAAGGAAAATAATTTTTCTCTCTCCTCCGCCTCACACCCTTTTAGATACTTGAAAGATGTTATGTCCCTCTCAATCTTCTCTTTTCTAAACTAAACAAGCCCAATTCTTTCAGTCTTCACTCATACGTCATATTTTTTAGACCTTAGATCATTTTTATTGCTCTTCTCTGTACTTTCTCTAAATTTCTATACACCTTTCCTGAAATATGGTGCTCAGAACCGGACACAGTAATACAACTGAGGCCTAATCAGCATAGAGTAGAGCAGAATAATTACTTCTCTTGTCTTGCTTACAACACTCCTGTTAATGCATCCCAGAATCATGTTGGCTTTTTTGAGCAACCATGTCACACTGTTGGCTCATATTAACTGACGGTCCATTATGACCCCTAGATACCTTTCTGCAGTACTTCTTTCTAGATTGTTACTTCCCGCTTTGTATATGTGAAATGGATTGTTCCTCCCTAAGTGGAATACTTTGCATTTGTCCTTATTAAACTTCATCCTATTTATCCTAGCCCATTTCTCCAGTTTGTCCAGATCATTTTGAATTTTCACCCTACCTTCCAAAGCACTTGTAGCCCTTCCCAGCTTTGTATCATCCTCAAACTTAATAAGTGTACCCTTGTCATGATTATGAGGGTTAGCCAGCAGCCTGGGGATTAAGAAGTTAACTACACCTAGCCAGGTGGAATGACCAGTAGGAATGTAGGTGGGACTTTCAAACTAAGACAAAGGAATTTGGGGTTTTTTTTTTTTCTCCTTTCTCCTCTTTTCTCTCTCTGGGTGTGTGCTCTGCAGCTACAGAGAGGGACAAGCATGTCTCTCTCTCTCCAAGACACCATTCTTCATTTTCTGTAAGTAGGGTAAAGTTTAGGTAGTTTTGTTAGGCTTTATTGTTTTAAGGGTTGGGTATGGGATCTGATATCTGGCACTGCTTAAGAGATGTTTGGCTTTTCTTTTTAACTAAGTTCTAGCCCATGGTGTAATTCCTCCATGAGTATATTTTGTTACCTTTCCATCTGATCCTTATGCTTGCAACAGGAATATTGTTGTAATAATAAAAGTTTTCTCTTTTCTTTTTATTAACCTGGCATTGGTTACTTGTGTGTCCTGATTTTTATAATAGGGGTGAGATTTCCCAAATGATCTTTCCCCTAATCTCGTTATTAATATTTGGGTGGTGGCAGCGAAGTTTTATTCCCAAAATCTAGGTTTTTAAGATTTTGGGGGAAGTTTTATACCAAAGCCTGGTAGATAAGGCTTTGGGGTACACTTGCTGGCCCCCACTTCTGCATTTATCATGCCAGAGTGGGGAAGGAGCCATGACAACCCTCTGCGCCAATATCTAAATCAATGAAGATATTGAATAGAACCAGTCCCAAAACTGGCCTCTGCAGAATCCCACTTGTTATGCCCTTCCAGCATGACTGTGAACCATTAAAGTTTCATTTTAAAGTTTTCTAGTTTATCATCTTCCCACTTATAAAATCTCGATCAATAGGAATTTTTGTGAATGTTTTACCTTTACTCACACAAAATACTTGAAGGAAAGCCAGAAGCTGAGCAGAGATTGGAGTGAATTATGACCTTATCCTCCAAAGCACTTGCAAGCCCTCCCAGATTGTTATCAACCCACAAACTTTATAAGTGTTCTCTCTATGCCATCATCTAAACAGTGAAGAATACAATTATTTCAAGTTGCATTGTTTCTTCTAAAGATAACCACACTGCTCTGATACTACAAGATATACTTTAATTCAAAATATTTTCCATTTGTTGATCAGAATGGTATAATCCTCAATGTTTACAGTTCACTGAGATATTTTAAACAAAGATGCTTTGCTAAGCAAGCTTAAGTAGGGGTTCTGGTCTGATATTTTTTAAGTGTGCAGGAACATGTAGGAAGAGTAAAACTTCAGACTGCACAAGATATTGTATATCTGATACAAAGTCAAACTGAAATTCTGACACAGCTGTAGATAAGAGATTGGAATCTCAAGGTATCACTTGCAGGAAACTTAACTAATGCAATTAACTGCCTACAGTACTAAAAGGGCCAACAGGTCTCTTTTACCTCCTTTCCTGCCTTTTACAAAGATGTTTAGAAAAATTAAACTTACTCTGTAATAATTCACTAATTAGATTCAACACCTCTTTTGGAGAAACTGTTGCTGTAGCTCCAGTACCTGACTTCTGAGTTTTCACTCTGCTCTTCTTCCCCATCTTCCAACTATAAAGGAAAAACAGACAAACTGTTATTCATTATTAAGAAATAAAATATAATAATTAAAATGTGAAGTATTCAGGGTCTTTTCCTGTTAAATATTTTTTAAAGCACATTTAATAGTTATTTGTTACCACACCGGTAAATATGCTCCAAAGGTTGCATTCAGGCCCTCTAAATAAGACGACATTTATAACTGTAGAAGTATACTTTATGTAGAGACAGAAAAATACATCATATCAGTTCGGCATATTAAAAAGTATCTACACCGTCCTTTTAAAAATGCTTCCATTATGTTGTTTTATCTGATGTTTGCTAAATATAGTCATATTATGGACACCAATTCTCAAATGACAACTTACATTTTATTCTGAATTAGGGATGTATAAAAGTAGTTGACTGACTTGCATTTCCACGCACCCACTCCACTGCCTCTATATCAGAGGCAGCAAGGTGAGGGGGGAGAAGGAGCTGGGGGGGGGGGAGGGGAGAGGGAAAGAGCTGGATTAAAAGCTGGTTCCCCCGAGCACTGTCTCCATGGTGCGGGCAGAGGGGGGGGAAAGGGGAGGCAGAGGCACAGCAGCTGCAGCACTGATTTCTAAATGTAATAGGAGCCACCAAGCTCTTACTACATTTAGAAGGCATAGGCGTAGTGTGGGACTTGGTACTGCTTCAGTCCCCACTCATGTCAGGTCCCTGACTTCTTCATCTCTGCCTTTTAAATGTAGTCCCTGACTACTGGGCAGCTCTTACTACATTTAAAAGGCAGAGGCATAGTAGGGTTAGCTCCCGGGTGCAGCATGAGCCAGCACTAAAAAAGCTGAGCCACAGCGGGGCTAGCAAGCACCCTTCGCCCATCAACTGATTAGTTGATGGAAATTCCATTGACTACTTGATTAGCTGATTCATCACAATTTAACATCCCTACTCTGAATTAAGCTGATACCTATTTGACTGGCGAATCAGAGTAAGGAGAAATTAGAAAGGGACAGCCAGTTACAAATAAATCATTTTTATTTTAAAATTTAACACCATTTTGGAGGGAATACTCCTGAAATACATGAACCTCTTAGGGACTGACCCCCAAACAACAGTAGTAACGATGACAGTAACTCAGGACTCTTTCCCAAGCAAGAGGTAGAACTGGCTAGGAACACTGCTGGAACCAATCAGGAGCTAGGACTCAAAGTAAAGGAGCCGTGTATACTTTCAGCTGGCTGTGTTAGGAGTGTAGCAGGAACAAGAACTATACAACCAGGGACACCTCTTCTCCCTTCACAGAAGACGGAGTCTTTTTGGGATATTGCACATGTCATCACAGCAGAGACTACAACTCTAGGAGTAGGGATGTTAGCGACTAGTCGACTATCCAATAAGCATTTGCTTTTATCGGATAATCAGTAGCGATCTGACTAGTTGCTCCCCCCCTTGCTGCCTCTATCAGAAAGAGGCAGCAAAGGGGGCAGGGAGCAGGAGCTGATGCTCGAGACTGACTTTAAGTCAGTTCCCCCGAGCAAAGTCTCCCACAGGGGAGGGGGAAGAGACAGGGGAGGCGGAGGTAAAGGCACAGCGGGGAAACTGCGCAAGCAGGGTCTGCTTGAGTCCCTGCTCACGCTGTTTCCACTGTGCGTGCTTCTGCTTTTGAAATGTACAAGAGCCCTTCAGGGCTCCTGCTTTTGAAATGTACAGAAGTGCCTCAGAGAGCACAAGGCG
The DNA here is from genome assembly GCA_019425775.1 of Rafetus swinhoei. NCBI lineage: Eukaryota > Metazoa > Chordata > Testudines > Trionychidae > Rafetus > Rafetus swinhoei. Next base: position 110,648,985 of record CM033446.1, read on the forward strand.
AAGGGGGGACTCAAGCAGTCCCCGCTCGCCCCTTGCTCTCTGCACCGCCCCCGCCCCCCCTTGCTGCCTCTATAAGAGGCAGCAAGGGGGAAGGGGGACAGGAGCCAGAAATAGAGGGAGCCAGCTTAAAAGCCGGTACCTCCCCAGCACCATCTCCAGGATGCTACCTCCCCCACCCCACTGCTCCCTCTATCAGAGGCAGTGGGGGCGGGATAGGGGATGCTGCTGCGATGTAGCCCCTGTCCTCAGGGGTCCCAGCGGGGAGCTATGCCCCCCACCATGGATAGGGGCTGTTGCCACCAAGCAGCCAATGTTTCGTGGTGGCCAGGGCTGGCAGCGGCTGCTCAGGCAGCACCCCTTGTCCATGGCCAGCCCTGGCCGCCATAAACAGGGACTGCTGGACTTGGCGCGAGCCTCTGTATTTTAAATGTCGTATCTGCCCAGCGGCAATTAATACATTTAAAATGCAGGACCATAGTGTGGGTGGCTCCGGAGCCAGCACAAGCCAGGACTGCTCATTCCCAGCTGGAGTCGGCTCCTGCAGCTAACCCCACTGCGGCTCTGCACATCAGTGCTTATCGACTAATTGTATAGTCGTTAAAAATTATCGACTATACAAATAGCCAGATAATATTTTAACATCCTTACCCAGGAGGTTGAGAAGCTCGAAGTCAGGCTACCAAGAGGCAGCATAATTGCACACTGGAATCCAGAATGAAGTGCCACAATGACACTCTCACTATCTTTGGTATAGATATTTTGTTAAAACACCTGCCCCCACAGGCACCGGCTCCCACCTCCCCCACCGTTGCTGCCTCTGATACAGAGGAAGCAAGAGGGGGGAAACGCACGTAGTTGATAGGATTAACCGATAATCCTAAACTTAGTGGTTAATCATATAGTTATTTACATGCTGACATCCCTAACAACCAGTTAAGAAAATTATGTTTTTATAATCGCAGTAACTGAGCCATTGGCCTACTAATTCTTAAAATGGTTTTCAAGCTATTGTAGATAGCCAGCTATTTGTGAACTATTTTAAAATATGGATAAATTTGTTCGATGACAGCTTCACCACATTTCATATCCACATAATTTCATCCTTTAATATTTTGATACATTAGAAATCAAACTTTATTTTGAGACTGCTAGCATTATTACTAGAGTTCACATAATGGCAGCTGAAAAGATCCTGACTGAAGTCAAAACTATTATATCCCAGTTGATGTTCTATTCCATAGTCTAGACCTTTACATTTAAGTATAATAACCTTGAAAACTTTTGCTGGCATACACACATTTTCTACTTCTTATACATGCATTAAGAATACAGTAATCCTGGTAGCACCATACCAACCTGCTGCCCTTCCACTAACGATTTTAGTTAAATATTACCTGATTCTTTAAAGAAGCTATTGGCTTCAAAGTGTCATTGTAGCCCAAAGGTGCTCAACACTCCTATATAAATCTAGCAGAAAATGTTTTGATAATCTGCTAGGTCAAAAAACTCATGACTTTTTAATATAACTATATCTAGTTATATTAAGCAGGTGTTGTTACATTAAAAACTTTAAGGTGAGAAAGGACAGTCCTGGGCATCTTGTCTGACATCCTGCACGTTGCAGGCTACAGAACCACACCCACCCTGAAAATATGCTCATACCATAACCTGTGCTTGATTTACTGAAGTCCACAAATCCTGACTGAAAGACTTAAAGTTAGAAAATCCTCCAAGTTCTAAACTGGAAGCGACCCACACTCCATGCTGCAACAAGACGATAAAAGCTCCCAAGATATTGAACAATCTGGCCTGGGAGAAAATTCCTTTCCAATCTCAAATATGGCATTCAGTTTAAACGCTGAGCATATGGGTGAAACCCAGCAGCCTGAGAAAGAACTCTCTGTAGTAACTCCCCATCTATCGTATCATCTCAAGCTACTGAAAACATTTGCTAACAGTCATGGATGGGCTATATGCCATTGAATGCAACCTCATACCATCCCCACATTAACTTCCAACTAGGGATAAAATGTGCTTATTTGTGTAAATGTGTATCCGCTGAAATCTTCAGCAGGTGCACATATTCACACGGGGAAGGAGCAGGGAGCATCACCTCCTGCCTCTCCCCAACCCCCCACTGCTACCTCTATAGGAGAGGCAGCAACGAGGGGGGGAGGAGGGAAGGCAGCTCCACAGGAGTCAACATGCAAAAGCCAGCTCGCCATGCACACCAGATCATGCCTCCCCTCCCACCTGTGAGGGGGGAGGCTGTGTGTAACCGAGAGGGTTAACTGATGAGCCAGGGTTCATTGGTTAACTGTGTACTCAACTACATACTCACATCTCTACCTCAAACGAGTTAGGTTTTTTGCACCCACTATTCCTCTTGGAAGGCTGTTCCATAAATTTACTTCTCTAATAGAAATTTTTGTCTATTTTCAAGCCTAACCAACATTGACCCTAAACTTAAATAACTCCTCTCCCTTGCTAACATTTATTCTGCTGATGAATTTATAGAGCCATTTCATCTCCTCTCAGTCTCTCTTTTGTTAGACTAAACAAGACAAGCTCCTTCAAGCTCTGTTAAGGCAGGTTCTCCATTCCTCAGAGCATCCTACTCTCTCTTCTCTGACATTCCAAGTTCCAACTCTTTCCTTCTTCACCTGAAATTAACTGATTTAAACATGGTAATTCGTAACTCATTCACAGCTAATGAATTCACAATAATCTGAAAGACAAGCCTTCCTAGAAGGAGGCTGGGAGAATCCAAGCACAGATCATAGGAAGTCTTCAAAAAGGAAGGTAGCAGACAGGAGTCAAATTCATTTCAGTCTGATTTCAGTGAAGAAAGCAAGAGGGGAGTCAATGTGCCTCCCTGACCCTATGGCTATAAAGGCCTGGTTTGGTCTCTGGGGGCAGGTTAGGACAACATTAACGCCTATCTTTGATACAAACGCTGGACACAGATAAGCACAGTAAATGCCTAAGTCACACCATCTTCCCTGCACTGACCTCATAGCTTCTTTACAACCTATTTCCACTGGAAATCCTTATTAAAGGATGTAGTGGTCTCTCCATCACTTGAAGTTTTAAAATCAAGACTGATGTCTTTCTAAAAGATATGCTGTAACTCAATCATAATTAGAACCCTGCACAGATACAAGATTTGTATCTGCAGCTGTAAAAATGAGCCACGGATATCCGCACTGACATCCACGGATGTGGATACCAGCATATCTCAAGTAGATATCCACAAACCTGAAGGGTTCTAGATACAAAATTTGTATCTGCATCTGTACCCATATCTGCAAAAATGAGTTGGGGATATCTGTGGGTGTGGATACCTGCGGATTTACAGGGCTCTAACCATAATTTACTAGGCTTAATTCAGGATGTACTAGATGATGTTCTCTAGCCTATTTTACATAGGTCAGATTAAATGATTATAGTACTTCCTTCTTACCATAAGGTCCATATGACTTTGTGCTAATGCCAAGCGGACAGAGCACCAACATGCATTCCAATCCTAATGTACAGTTGAGGAAAAAACCTATCTTGAAAAAATTCTAAGGAAGTTCAAGCAAAAGACATAGATCAGTTTATTCTGATGCTCTTCAGTTAATTACAGGATTTCTACTGATGTTAGTTCTTGCCCACAATTAAAGATAAACAGGGACATGATATACACAATGACACCTTTGCAATCCTAATACATTATTTTTTACATATTCCTTCGTTCTGTTTGCCCAATATTCACATTCTCTGTATTTCATCTTACGCTCATCTTAGGCTATTACCCTGCAGTTTCTTCCACATGGGTGGATCCTTCTGCCAATACAGTATCTCAAATAAATCAATTTTACTTGAGTACAGAGTTCTGTTTGTATAGGTCCACCTGTATGATCAGGTATACAGTTTGCAAGCTCTTCAGAGAAAGGACTATGTCTTTTAATAGCAATGTAAAGCGCCATATACCTCAATGGCCATATACATAAATGTTTAATATTGATTATTACAATTTAGTTTCTTATATAAATATGAAGATTTTGTTAAGACATATAAATATGTCATAGCAAATTATAGTACTTTTACTCTATTGTTTTTCTTAATTATTCTAAATTCACAGCTATGACAATATATTGTATATGAAGTAAAATGCAGGTGGATGACATCAGGCAGAAGAAAGGAATTTCTGACTGCAAGTAAAATGATTTTGAAGTATTTTTATTTCCCAACTATGAACTCATTTGTTAAAGTAAGTTTGAACAAAACAAGTTAATTAAAAAAAGATGGCATGAAGTGTGTATTATAAAAGGCCCTGCATGTCAAAATTAAAAACTCTACAGAAACTTTAAACTGCCTTAGAAATTGTAACTAGAGGAAAAGCAGCTTTGAACAGTCACACAGTTGGCTAAAGGTTTTGTTATGAGTGTGGAGTAGAGATCATCATGTGTGAGTAATAAGGATCAAATAGATATGTATCTAATCACAGCTGTTTCATAGGAGACATGAAAGTGATGCTACATACAGCTTATTCATAGGATTATTTTACCTCTCAGAGTACATTTACACTATGAAGCTATATTAGTATGGAGCAGAGTCAGTAATGAGAAACTATTTGCATTTAAAGCACTACTAAAACATAACTCATTACCAAGTGTATTATGGACTCCAGCTTATTCAATTTGATGAAAAAACAAGAGAAATTAAAAAGGTACAGTACAGCAAGAGTATTAATTTCACAGGAGAAAAAGATTTGTTTTACAGCCAGTTTTTGTAAGTTCAATCTGAAACAGAACCGTCAAAAAGGAAAAAAAGTTCTAAGTCAAGACTGACAGGCTACGTCTACACTGCAGGCTTCTTGCACAGAGATGTGCTTTTGCGCAAGAGCATCCATGGTAGTGCGGATGCTCTCTTACGCAAGAAAGCTCTGATGGCCAGTACAGGCCTGTTGCCTGTACACACTGCCTTCTTGCGCAAGAGCTCTTGCGAAAGAGGGCTTATTCCTCGTGAGGAGAGGAATATATCTTGTGCAAGAAGCCCTCTTTTCCGACGCTGTACTGTAAATTTCCTTGCACAAGAGCGCACGTGCAGTGTAGATGCTCCACAAGTTTTTGCGCAAGAACAGCTGTTCTAGCGCAAAAAGCCTGCAGTGAAGACGTAGCCACGTAGCACTCATCTCAGACTGGGGTGCTGAGGCAACAATCACAAACCTAAACACAAGAACCAACAAATTCTGTGAACAATATTTTTGATTGATTGCACAATCCTGACAAATGTGTTCCTATACAAATGATTACTTTTTTTAAAAATCAGTAAATTGTTACCAATATGCAATCATGATATAAATTCCAGGGGACAGAAATGGTGTCCCTGGCCTCTGTCTGTCAGAGGCTGGAGATGGATGGCACGAGACAAATCTCTTGATCATTGTCTTCGGTCCACCCCCTCTGGGGCACCTGGCGCTGGCCACTGTTGGCAGTCAGGCTACTGGGCTAGATGGACCTTTGGTCTGACCAAGTACGGCCATTCTTATGTTCCCATTTTCATTTTCTCCTGTGAAAATGTATTTGCCATGTCCAGACTTGTTTCTTGTCATCACAATGTGTATTTGGAAACAAAATCTTGACTGCAAGATTAAACTAGCAAGCCCACTTCACATAAGAGAAAAGCAAACAGTGGGGCTGTGGTATCTTGCAATATTGTAGTAACAAGACATTTGCTTTCATGAAATGCTCCATTTTGATCCCAATTATACATTTTTATCCAGTTCACAAATCAAAAAGCAAATTCTACTCTTCCCATCTGCATCTCTACCTCTCCTCAAAAAAGAAACTGAGAATCAACTGTTCAGATCTATTAAAAATTGTTACATGTAATGAAAAACCCCACAGATGATATACTTGGCAAAAACAACAATTTCTACTGAGTTGTCACCAACACGCATGTAGAAGCCTTTTCCAAAATCATCCCAGTATAGATAGCATTTGCTTGAAGAGGACTTCCTCAGGGTCTCATTTAGTTAATAAAATATTGCTCCACAAAAGTGGCCTAAGACTACTTTAATAGAAGACAGAATTGTAATCCACTTATGTCAACAGAACAGTGGATTTAAGCAACAATCCTTCTCAGTCGCATGGTTTACCAGCAAATGAGAGACTGCAATGATAGTGTCATACTTAAAGAAAGCCATATAAAATGAAAAAAAGAGACAACTCAGTTCTTTATTAGGAAGTAAAGAAAGAGTCTTGCTGATTTATGGAATTAGTTTTATAATTATAGTTAAATTCAGATTTCACAGCTGATGAGAGATTTAAGATTTTTTTTACATTTCAAACAATAGAAACTTGTAACGTTTCTAATTTAAAATAAAATCTAAATTACAAGAGATTGCATACTGAAGATGAACAAAACAAAACTTTTTCAGAGAAAAATTAAATAAAAACCCTAGTTCACCAATAAGGCAATGAAAAGACATGCTCCTTAGCGGAATATACATGACAAATATGGCAGAAACATAAAATATATCTTGTTGTACAAAAACAGATTAAAATAAGATTTGGATTGGGGCCTACAGTTTTGAATGACCACCAACAGTTACAGTCTAATTCTCTCTTTTTTTTTTAGATGTCATCTTTCTATCCAAATAATTCTGTAAAGAACTAATGAAAGTGCCCATCAAAAATAAGAATACACTGACACATAATAAATAACCTAGCTTACCTGCCACAGCCACATTTCCAAATATAGTGTATCAGCTAGCTTGGCAAAAAGCAGCATGCACAACAGTGGCAGTGATGAGTTTAACTGATCTTCCTCCTCTAACACTGCTGGCACACAGAGGATTTCTTGTGTCAGGCTGTGAATTTTTGTTCTAGCCACACGAATGTTCCTTTAATGAGTTAGAATATGCTCACCCCTCTCTTTTTTAAAAGTTTTTGAAATAATGAACACGAGACACCTCTATAAAACATTTTTCCCTGAAAGGCACTTTGTTTGTAGCAGTTTCATTTTTTTAAAATAACAGCCTAAAAACAGAACATGGAAGGGATCCTCAAGTCCACTAGTATATGGTATTCTAGAGCAGTGTTTCTCAAACTGTGCTCTGTGGAACCCCAGGGCTCCGCGAGACCTCTCCAGGGGCTCCGTGAGGTTGACAAACTGGAAACATCGATAGGTACAACACATACAATCAGCGGACCGCTGGGGCTCCGCATAAATTTTTACGCATGTAAAGGGCTCCAGAGCCCAAAAAGTTTGAGAACCGCTGTTCTAGAGCATTTCTGTATCAAAGCAGTAGAGACCTATAGAAATATACGTTAAGTTTCCATGTCAAGCTCTAAAATAAGGACATTTCAAGGATCAAGACAATGTTTCAGGTCAGATTAACTGTTGTAGAGTGTTCAATCACTGGGACATACTGATGGAGAGTAGGTAAGGGCACAACTAGCAAAATTAAGGTTCCTACAGCCAATGAAAAGGGTCTCCAATACCTATTTAGGAGTTTTGACTGTTCATTTTTTCCACACTTATTACATTTTATGGAAGTGAGAAAAAATGTTTAAATGTTTGTGACTAATAAAGGAACACAAAATCAAGCAAGTCAATAAAGATTTATAATTTTCAAGAAGAAATCAGCCCTGTGTGTACTTACTGTGGAAGAAAAGAATGAACGTAAGCGCAAAGTAGAGGGCTGCAACTCTTGCTCGCTACACTTCCCAACCCCCTCTCAGCTAGAGAGGATCTGGTCCCAGCCCACCCCAGCCCCAGCTCTCCCCCCCCCCCCCCCCGGGCTGCCAGGAAGGGCCAAGCCCAGGCTTTTTCTCACCCCTCCTCCCGCCCAGCTCTCTCCTGCCCCTCCCCACAATGTCCCTTCTCCCCCCCCCATCTCTCTCTTGCCCCTTGGCCCCCGGACTGTTCTCGCCCCTCCTCTTTCTGGATCCCCTCTGCAGCTGCTGGGGAGGGCCTGGCCGTGGCGCACCAGCCCTGGCTCTCCCACTGACATAGGGTGTGTGTGAAGGGGGCTGGGGTGGGAGAAGGGGGCGCAGCTCCCACTCACCTGGAGCACCAGAGAGGGGGAGGCCTTGTGGCTCCTGCCCCCCAGAGGGGGATGGGGAAAGGCTGTGTGTGGCTCCTGGGGCTATGCGGTGTGCAGCTCGCAGCTTCTGCTCCCCTCCTCCTGCAGGCACCGGGGAGGGAGAAGGGGGCAAGCTGCATGGCTCCTGGGGCTGCACAGCTTCCGCCCGCCCTCGGAGCACTGAGAGGGGGGGAGAGGAGAGACTGTGCAGCTCCCGGGGCCACACAGCTCGCGGTTTCTGTCCCTCCAGCCAGAGCACAGGGGAGGGAGGGAAGGGCAACACACTGCCCCAGCCTCCCACTTACTTGGAGGGCCATGGGGGGTGCATTGATACACACACACGCACCCAGCGTATGGGCCTGGACAGGATGCAGCCGGTAGGGCTGCGGGCTAAGAGGGGTCAGTGGGGAAGCCTGCTGGCAGAGCGACGAGAGGCCATTTCCAGGTGGGAGGGGGGACATGTTCTGGCCTTGGAGTTGGAGGTGTGACTACACAGAGTGATGTATGACATCACTCTGCCATCCCACAGGAAAAAAAAAAAATGTGTATATAGAGATTGATAATACAACTCAAGCCTTTTTAAAAAAAAATCCTTTAAAAATTGGAGAAATATAATTAACTCAATTCCATGATGATATTAAAGCAGGTGAGACTGGATTATTATGGATACAGAAAAATAGGCTCAAAAGACAAAATTTTCCTCTGAAAAACTTCAGTAAGAACATACCACAATTGTATGCAAGAATTACATACAAATCACTAACTTCTCCAATGCTCCTTTCAAACTGCAGGTAATGCAACAGTAGTCTGACTCCAAGCCAGCCATACAGTTAATCATTTATTTATGGATTACAAACATCAAACAGAATAGTTAAACCATAACTCCTCTTTCAGAATATCCCTTGGCCAATTGACTATTTAAAAAAAATGTAAGAAGAATGTTGAAAAATAGTTTTAGTATACAACAGACTCCTAAAAATGGTCAAAAATAGTATCATGTAGTGAATATTAACACCAATAGGACAGATTATATTTGAATGTGTATATCATATAGGAATATTAATATTAACATTCCAACTCAAACAAAAATGTGATATTAAAGATTCAATGGAAACATATATACGGTACATTGCTTTGAGGTAGCTGCACAGCATTCTTTACGTGACCATGCATTCTAGCTTTTTACTCAACAATTTTGAATTTCTGGAGTAATATTGAATAGATGTGACAATACATACACTGGAGTTCAAAGTGCTTCTCCCTTCATTAATTTATACCTTGCCCAATCCCAACAAAACAGCTATTTTCCTAAACACTTTCAGACTCATGAGGTAAAAACAACTATTTCCTAAACACAAGATTTTAGTCAGTCAATAATACCCCCTACTATTACTCAGTTTGCTAAATCACTGCAGTTTATGGCAGATCTGACTAGTTAAGAAAAAGCATACAAGACTATGCCATATTAATCAGGTTTGGCCATTAACACCAAGAAGCCTCTAGGTCCAAATTGCAACTCAATATTAACTTGTCCAGACAGGACAACAAATAGATAGCAACTGTCAAATTGTTGAGAAATACCATACACATTTTTGGAAAATGCTCCAAAGATGGGGACACTTGCATAGCACATTTAAGGCCTTTCACCAGCCTCTGTGGTATACCATAACTTCAAGCTTGCTAGAAAGCTGCAGATCTATAACACTACACATACAGCAACTCTGTTGTAAAACAGTGAAACATGGGCACAGAGGAAGACTAAAGAGCACTGGATTGACATTTTTGATTCTCATCATCTTGGTCAGCTGCTCTACATTAAGTAACAAGACAAGATTAGAAATGAGCATACTTTAAGCTGAACCCAACTACCTCCAACAGGCATGGTTTGCTTTTGGCAGCCTTCTTAGTATGGACATATTATTAGGATGAAAAGCCCAACAAATTCCAAAGTGTGTTTACCAAGGAATATCACTATGCCCAGAAATCATGTGGTCGCCAACAGCTTTGTTGGCACAGTAAGATCATCACTGATGGATATGGTGATTGGATATTCAGTTTTCCTCATACATTTAGCTTGAGATCTAGCTAGGTGGCATTCAATCTGCAAGGAGGCTATGTCCCTTTGTGATTTGCCATAATGACAATGATGATGAAACCAGTGTAAAATGCTTCTCAATAGTGTATAATTTGAGGAATACAAATATTATGACAATGCTACATAAGTAAATACCAGTTTTACCCGGGGCTGGAAGCCGGCAGCCAATCACAGCTCAGATCTTGCTTTAGTTGGTTAACTGGTAAAACATTAGGTAAGTCTAACCTTTAACTGGTTAACAGTATGAGCTTCTATGACACTGCCATAGGTTGACCACCTTCAGGAGCAAGAAGTAGTTTAGTCTCCATTCTGATGTAGCAATCAGATTCTTTCCCAAGGTTGCCAAACATGGGAACCAATTGTGGCCACTACGGTAATGGTGTCAGTCCATGGAAACTGAACTGAGACACACTTGTTTCACACAGACCATCCAACAACTTTTGGTCACTACTGACCTCGACTTGATATAATTCACTAACCTACAGGTGGAAATCCCCTATATCCATTAAGAGTTCCTTAAGTCATCAATTCCTCTTGATATTTGCTTTTTTAAAAGATGACCTGAAAATGAACACATCAGTGTTCTCTGAAAGCTGAGCAGTTGGGCGGCCATCCAAGAGAGATTCCAGTGCTTCCCAGCTGATTAGCAGAGTACCCACAGTGGGCAGCATGTGTTTCTACTGGTGATGTACATCTGCACATCTCAGTGTACCTAACAAAATTTATTCCGCAGACAGATGGAAAAAAATTAGAAGGAACATTGCTAAGGATATGCACAAGAGGTGCTATTTGCACCTAACCTCTAATGGGCAGCACTCAGATTATTAGTAGGGACTAGGGATGCAAAATCTCATTTAACTGGTTAAATGTAATGGCTAATTGGTTAACTGCTTACCTTGGCTCCCGTGGGCGGAAGGCCACTCCAGCCCATTCAGGCCGTCAGTTAATCAGTTGCCACTTTTATCCCTAGTAGGGACTACGGATGTTAAATTTAGATTAATCAACTAATTAAATTCTATCAACTACTCAATTAATCGGTAAGGGTATCTCTGTCTTTGAAATGTAGCAAGAGCCTGCCAGCTCTTGCTACATTTCAAAGGCGGAAGTGCTGCAGGGAACACGGGGCCAGCAGTAGGCTGCTCGAGTCCCCGGTTTGCCCCATGCTCCCCGCAGTGCTTCTGCTCTAGTATGGACCTACAAAATTCATGACCATGAAAAATGCATCATAGACCATGACATTGTTTCTTTTGTGTGCTTTAACAAACTACAGATTTCATAAGGAAGACCATTGTTTCTTAAACTGGGGATCCAGGCCAAAAGAGGAGGTGCAGGGGTTGCAAGATTGTTTTTAAGGGATTTGACACCCTTACTTCTGCACCACCTTCAGAACTGAACAGCCGGAGAGCAGCGGCTGCTGGCTGAACATTTAACTCTGAAGATAGCACATGCCAGCAGCGGCAAAAAGTAACTGTGGCAATGGCTGGGTGGCTGGAGAGCGTGATAGCTGCTGAGCAAGAGCCCATCTCTGCAGGCAGCAATGCAGAAGTAAGGATGGCACTCTCTATTACTATCCTTACTTCTGTGATGCTGCTGGCGATGGCTCTGCCTTCAAAGCTGGGCTCCCAGCAAGCAGCCGTTGCACTACAACACCCCAGCTCTGAAGGTAGCATGGCAGCCAGCAGTAGCATAGAAATAAGGGTAACAATAGCGCAGCTTCCCCCCCCCCCCCCCCATCACAATAACTTTGGAACCCTCTCTTTTTGCATGAGGACCCATACAATTACAATACTGTGTAATTTCAGATTTAAATAGATGAAATCATGAAATTTACCATTTTAAAAATCCCACGACTGTAAAATTGACCACAATGTCCCATGAATTTGGTAGGATCTTTGCACTTAGATTATGTGGAACTAGAAACAGTTCCGAAATACAGTGGGTAGTTGAGATATTCTTTGAGAGAAACTCCATCGGTTTAGCTTTCAAGAAACTATTCTGCTTATCACAGGAAAAATATAAAAACAATTAAGACCACATACAGGTGAATAAAAATAGATTATTTAAAAACAAACAAAAATTGGATTTTTTTCATTTAAATTGAGTTTTGATTTTTGAATAAAATCCAATTGCAATTACTTTTTAGAATACCAAGTTTTGTGTGTCATACTCTGAATTCCATTTGTATAAGTTCTGCAAAAATTTTTTAGCCAAAACATAAAAAAATTTACCAGTCAAGAGAAGCTAGAAACAATACCAATAAGGTATGGGGATACAAATCAATATTGGCAAATTTATTTCAGAACAATCTTGTTTGATTACTTATTTTCAGGTCAAAGTGAATCGGGATGCAATAACATCAGAAAATTTGGTTAATCGGTGCAGATATTGATACGGGGGCTATGTCTAGACTGCCCTTCTTGCGCAAAAATATGCAAATGAGACAAAGCATGGAATATCGTCGTGCCTCATTTGCATAATTAATGGGGCTCCGTTTTTGCGCAAGAGACTTTTGCACAAAAACCCTCTCTTGCACAAGAGCCGTTCTTCCTGAAAAAAAGAGGAAGAACGGCTATTGCACAAGAGGGGGGTTTTGAAAGAAAAAGGAGCCTCATTAATTATGCAAATGAGGCATGGTGATATTCCACTCTTCGCCTCATTTGCATTTTTTTGTGCAGGAGGGGGCAGTCTAGACATAGCCTTATGGTTTAGGTTTCCCAGCATCATTATAAGATCCTGTTTTAAGTTGTTTATAACTTTGCCAAACTTTTACCATTAGGGCTAAGTTTCCTAGGTCATGAGTCTCTCATATGCTAAATTTTCCTATGAAGTTTCAGCTGAAACCATTCAATTATTCAAGAGAATAAAACTGTGGAAAAAGATGTTTTAAAGAATTCTTAAGTCTTTTCATTGAGAAACTAGCACTTCCACGCTTTGGAGCAAGAACTTGTTGGCATTGGGACTGGTGTCAGGGATGTGCCTTTTGCCATTCCCATGATAATCTGCCCACATTTGGTCATGTGATGAGTCTTTGAAATGTCTCAACTTACATATGATCAACTGCTAAATTCTCAAAAGATTGTGTGTACTGAGCATGCTTCAGCCCAAGACAAGGGGGACTGAGAAGGATTTTCTGTGCACCTGATGGCTGCCAGGTTCCACTGTGAAGTTGGAACTGAGAGTAGCAAAACAGTCTTCTCTGTTCTCAATACCCCTTCTGCTGGTGCTCAGGCTGCAAGAAGCAAATGGAATATGGTTTGTGAAATGAATACAGAGGGGTTGGGAGAGAGGAGAGAAGGAGTTAAGGTGGAGAGATTGTAGAAATCAGAGTGTGGGGGGCCCAGAAGAGAGGTGAAAGAACAAAAGGAGAGAGTGGAGAAATGGAGGCACGCAGCAGCTGGGGTGAGGTGGGTTGGATAAAGCAGAGGAGGGGATAAACAAATCAGTGTGGGGGCTGGATAAGAGCAGAGGAAGAGTAGGAGTAAGTGCAGGGGTGTGTTGAGGGCTGCCCAGGAAAAAATGGGAAAAGAGCAAGAGCTGGAAAGTGGGAAATGAAAAAAGTAGATAAGGATGGAGACATGTTGTGGTTACAGAGGCAGAGGGATCCCTTCAAAATCTGGTACCAAAACTCAGGAGCCAAATTAAGGTTGCAGGAGCAATACTGATTTGGAAATCTTCTGAGAACACTTTACTTCGCACCTTAGTATTTTTGTTCAATGTAGTTTTTTAGATGTAATGGAAATAATGCTATTAAACATTCTACTCTTTAAAATGTATTTTTAACAAAAAAAATATATAAGCACCTGGAAACCTGGTCTGGAAAACTCAAGTAGCTCTAATAAGTTAACTAGTAAAGGAGAGAATCAGAGTTAGTCAAAATGGGTTTTGAATTTATCAAAAGCTGTATCACATAATAGTAGGGGATTTGCCATCACTAGCATAAGGTTGAAGATATTGGTCAAATATAAGAAACATTGCACTGCTACTGCCTTCACTGTACCTGGTCAGGAAAAAAAAAAGCCTCAAGATCAAACTAATGCTTTTCATAGTACTACATTCACTTTCTTTAAAGTGTTGGGGGGAAAAAACCTTGTACAATCTTTGAAGATCACCAAATTTCAATTTTCAGGTATGTTAAAACTCAGCATTGGTAAAATATTTCAGCTACAAAACAACTTATTGCAGCATAATGTATGTCACTCAGGGGTATGAATAAACCACCCTCCATAGTGACATAAGTTACACTGACATAAGCACCAGTGTGGACAGTGCTATGCTGAGAAGAAAGCTTCTACTGCTAACACGAAACCACCTCTGCAAGAGGCGGTACCTACTATCCAAACAGCTCTCTTCCTATGGCACAGAGCCTCTTCACCAGATGCACTGATTGTGTAGACATGCCCTTACAAGCAACCAGCCTTCAGAAATCAGCAAATGAAGTTACTGGAATCAAATGCATTTTTTAAAATAACATCAGCCACAAAGAGGGGGGATCTATATATGTATTCAGACACAAATTAGTCGATTCACAATTTTCTACCTGGGTTTTACCAAACAGAATAATCCCATCTCAATACTACAATTATAGTTCCCAATAATTAGGCCTCAAAAGGTATTTGATTAGCAGAACATAGACCAATTGTAATGAAGCAGAAAGGTGTCTTGACAATACTGACTTGCTATGTACAAAATATCTGTAAGTCTTCCCTCAAAGAGTCCACAGTAACATCACTAATAAAGAAATCTGGCATTCTAAGATTAATAAAGTCTGATTGTATTCATTGCTAGGATAGAAATACTGGCAAATCTAGCATCTTGGTCAAGGCTTGAGAAGTTTACCACACATTTTAAACCACAAAACTCTTTGAAACATTGGAGAGTGAGGCGAACCAGCCACATCTAAAGCAATACCTCTTGATTCCTATAATACTGGCATTTTCTACAAGATGCTATCCCCAGATGCCACTCAGGAAGACAACACTGCATTAGTCAATATTAGGGAAAAATAATGTTTTGGGTTTTTTTCTAAATTGATGTGCCAGCTTTTTGGGGGGAGGCGGAGAGAGGATAAAGAAATAGTGTTTTAGCTGTTTTCCATTTGTCAAGGAAACAGGAAAGGTTTCAGGTCAGGGCAAAGGGGGTGGGAGAACACTAGACATGAACAGACACTGTTAGAGAAGGGAAAAACTACAGACTTACCAGAGAGCAAGCATCAAGGACAAAAACTGAAAGGAAATATAACTGTTGAAAAAAGGAATTGATTAAAAAGATGCAAAAAGATTCTGGAAGCAAAAAACAAGAAGCTTACCAACAGAGGACCTAGATCATATGAACAGAGAGTGACTGAACATTTATTGAAGAAATATAGTTCAAAGTTGCCTAACGGACAAGTAAGGGCCGTCTAGGTTAAGAAACACTGCTTGTGGATAAATTCTGCGGAAGAGGTATAGCCATGGGAACACGGGAACACTTCAAGCTGAAGAGAAGCAAAGAACAGGATAGCAAGAGTGGAGTTAAACTTATGCGAAGGAAAAGTAAATTTGATTCTTCTCTCAAGTGGCACAGTATATTGTAATATTTGTTTATGTTAAGAACAACACATTTGGTATTAACAGCAAACTATGTACAAGCTCAAAAAGGCTAAACTTTTTTTTTCAATCATTTATAGATGAAGATAGGTATCATTATCCTCTCTCTGCCTCAGTCTCTGCACCTGTAAAATGAAATTAAGTGACTTACCAAAGCTCATGCAGCTGGTCAGCAGTGCAGCTGGCTATAGAACCCAGGTCTCTGACTCCCAAGACCCAATCCACTGGATCATGTTGCCTGCCACCATTAGCCATTACAATGTTTTGGTATATAGAGCCTACCTGCCATTATACAAAATGCACCTTATATCCACAGACTACCTTTCACTTCTAAAATACAACTACCCACAATATATACATCTCATTAATCCAAACACATATATAACCTTAACTCAAACTCAACTAGATTAGAGTAAAATCACATCCTGATAGAATAGTTTAAACTACTATGAATGTATGAAACAATTTTACTGTATTATATGCAAAAATGAACACTGCCTGTGTAACCTAAATCTGGCTCCTTGTATGCATCCACTGACATCACTTTTTTTTTTTTAAAACAACAGTGGGACAAGCCTAAATAAGCGTCAGTGTAAAGCTTAATATTTAATTGGTTTAAAATCTGCTTTAAATGTACAATTCAGTGAATTCTATACTATGGATCTGGTAGGGAATATTTCATAATTCCAATTGCATATTCTTGCACCAAACAAATACTGAACAGTGCTGCCAATAAAGATGCATTCATCTCATATATACAGACAGACAATATATGTGTTTATTTTTGTTGTTGTTCATATAAATATAGTATTTGTGACTAGAAAAGAATTTGGAAAATTCAGATCTGCATCCAGTCTGCAGCTCAGTTCACCTTTACTTGGATATGCCAGTATTTTGATTCTACATGCTTACATTTTGGCTGAAATCCTAAAGCTATCTCTGGCTCTGCTTTGACAGGCAACAGGGTATGTTTTTCAATTGTGTTAGCTGAATCCAATTAACACAATTGAAAAGCCCTGTTAAAATGCAGGCGAGCATGTCTGAAGTTGTCATGTTACATTAACCCAACTAAGCTAACACGACTGATAAAACACACCCTTTTTGCCCCTAAAGACACATCATCTGTGTATTTGTAGTTTGCTAAATGGATGCTAGTTTAAATTGGAAGCCAGATGTATGGATAATATCTGAAACATCATTCATCCAGATACCTACAGTAGCTTCTTTACATTGTTTTTATTTAAAAAAAAAAAAAACCTAAAATATATTTAGTATATAACACAATAAATTTTAAGTATTTTGCTTAAAAAAAAAAAAGTTAGCAAAACTGCTTCTCTGTAAAAATACAAATTTCTCCACTAGGTGACCTTAGTGAGGAAAAATGCTCCTTCCCTTTCCTTGAGAATACAGGCTTTCCTCCTCCTTGTCAATTACTGAAGGCTAAGTCAAGTTATCATTCTGAAATGTGGACTAATCATCATAACCTTGGGAGCAGAAAAGGGGAAAGATATGTTTATTTCACATGTAAAATGGTACATTTGGGAAGAGCAGAACCTGCCATTTTACTATGGAAGAGATAATAGTGGTATGAATTCATCTTTGTATTTCTTAAATGGTACTTTAGTCTAAACCAATCCTCTGAGCAGGAAAGGAAGTTGTAGAAACAGCTTCACCATGGCATCAATATCAGTAGCAGCTTCAATACTGATTTAAGAAGGTTGCAACACACACTGGCCCATGAAGATGTAATACCCCTGCAAATCAATCAATTCAAAAGATACTTTACTTAAATCATTCAGTGTATTTTAAGCTGCTGGGCTTAATTCTGTCACACACAAAAAATAAAATAAAAAAAACCATAATAAGTCACAAAGAAGATGGCAGAAGAGAAAACAAAAGGAGTGCTTACAACAGTACAAACCGATGTTAAATTATAGATAATTGAATCTAAGCCTCCTCCTGCCCACCTCTCTATGAAGCAAGAGACTCCCACATACCAGCAGAAACAGAGCTGGATCCAGAAAAATTGAAGTATGGGAGAATTATGGAAGGCAAAGAGGTAAGGGGAGTTGATTTAAACTCTTTTTTTTTAAATGTGAACTCTGTGATCAAAGCTTTCATCAAAACATCATGGAGAAGTCAAGTTAAGCATTTTGTTTACTTTCATTCCACCCTTGCTATCACTTTTTGGAGGGAGGAGCAAGAAGAGGAAGTTGATGTAACTGCCCCCAGTTTTCATAAAAAAGTGAAGAAAATTTCATACCTTGAGAGCATAAACATAGGGATTAAAACAAAATACTCACACATAACTGCAGGACAGTGAGTAGCAGGTAGGTGTGGGGTGTAATGTTTTTCTCTCCTGCCCTGGCAAGACAGTGAGTGGAAAATAGACAAGCAGCAAGTGGGAGAGCTGAAGTACATGTGATGAAGTGCTGTCATCCCACCTTCTCCCCTATCTCAGTCAGTGAAATGAGTGTTTTCTTTTACCAAAAGGACAGTGAGTGGGATGCATAGAAGAAGCAAAATGAGAAACAGAGCAGTGTGGTGATACCCATAAGAGTAAGGGGTGGAGTGGTGGGTGAGGGGCTAAGGGTTGCAGCACCCCCAGGAGAAATCTGATGTTTATAGGAAAGATGAGAAGGGAGAAGCTACAAGTGGGTGTCAGGCACAGACAAGAAGAGGAAGGCAGGGTGGGTGGGAAGAAGGACCACGATCTATGCCAGCAGGATAACAAGTGGGAGGCAGGTTTTCAGTACCAGAGGAGTAGGCTGCTAGGGATGGGATGCTCCCAGCATAGGAGACTGGGTGGTGAAAGTTCAGGCGGTGAAGCTGTTCCCGCACCCCAAAGGGAGGGGAAGGTAACACACAGGGGCGCAGGAACAATTTCTATAGTGGAGAGGCTCAGACCCACTGAGGCAAACTGCAAGCCCTGGATATAATAGAAACCACTTCAACCCAGGGGGTGCTGCAGCATCCGCAGCAGCACTAGGAGAGATGGGGGCGGGAGGAGCAGTCACAGGGGTGGAGCGAGGTCAGAGTTGTGCCGGAGGGCAGGGGGTGGCGAGGCCTGGGCGGGCGCTGAGCGGATGGGTTCACCGAGAGTTGCTGGGGGGTGGCCCCTGCGGGACACAGATGATGGGAGGGGGTAGCGCCCCATACCCAGCCAGCGGGTGAGAGGACTGCCCCCCCCCCCTCAAAGAAGAGGCCGGAACGGGCCGGTGGTTCCCTACCTCCCGCACTACTGCGACGGCTCCTTCTCTTGGAAACGGCGCGCAGCCGCCCGCGTTTCTCTCACCGGACACCGTCCGCTGCCCGGGAAAGGGGGAGGTGGCGGCCGAGCTAACCCGAGCCCCACACTCCCAACGCCCGGCCCACCCACTGATTCCACCCCGCTACCTCCATTGGCTGAGCCTCACCCACACAAAGGGCCCGCCCCCAGCTCTGCCACAGCCAAGGCATCCCATAGGCCGCCCCTTCCCCCCCGCCCCTGTCGCTCACCCACTGGGAGTGGCGGAAACAGGGACAAGGGGCGTGGCTACTCCCGATTGGCGAAAATTCACCCTACCACTTTCGATTCCTATTGGTTGAAGAGGCCTACAATCCTCTCGATTCGGGTACCTGATTGGTCTTCATCGACACAGCCACGGTAGGGTGCGCGCAAACCTGTTCTAGTGTGCGTGTGATGGGGAAGGGTGGAAGTTAGAGCTGTGGCTAGGATTCTCATTGGTCGGCGGGAACGTGGGCGCCGTGCCCTCGCGACGCTAACGCAGCGACGGAACGCAACGCCTTGGTCCGATTCCCAAAATGGCGCCGCGCAGGGAGCGAAGGTGTCGTTGTCGTTAGTGGCCTCGCTGTGCCGCGGGAGGTTCGCGCGCTTGATTTGTGAGTGTCTCTCGATGGCCGTGTGACCGAGTCCCAGAGTGGGATGGGGGCGGAGGTGCCGAGGGGCTCTGGGATAGGTATGCACGAGGAGCGGGATGCCGTGGTACGGGACTTCTGGGGGCTGAGCGAGGGTCGGGACGCTGAGGAGAAGGGGTTGCGATCGTGCCGAGGGGTGCTGTGGCCAGGTGGCTGGGGAGGGAGGTGTAGATCGAGCTCCTGGTCCTGAGGCAGCGGGAGACTTGAGACGGGGGGTGGGCGTAGCCGTGGGGCTGACTCGGAGTGGTTGAGAGCCGAGTGTCCTTGAGGGCCCTGGAACTGGGGAGGGTCCGTGTGAGAATACGGTGCCAAACATGGCTATCGGGCCTCTCGACCTTCGCGCGTTGTTTCTCTGTTCTTCTGTATGGGCAGTTGCCTGCCCCTTCCCCCCCATCCCCCGGAAGATTGGTGTCATAAAAACATAAAATTGTCCTTCGGTTCAACTCTGCTAATTGCGTTACACGTAGGAAAAGGCTAGTCAAGACCGTACGTTGGATTAAATCAGTATTTGCTGTGTGTGGGGCAGGTGGTAGGTAGTGTGATCTTTCCTAAGAAAAGTTTCACCATTTAACTAGCTTGTGTGTGAAAGCGCTGTATTGGGGATGTAGGAATGAGCTCGTGGTGCCTGCTAGTCGTTGTTGTTTTTGTGATGTAAGAAGAGACTTTTAAAAATAAAGCTGTTAGTTTAATGTTATTAAAGTATTCCAATTACCGACTTTTGTCTGTTTTGGTTTTGATGAGAAACCTCTTGAAACAAAGGACTGAGAATTTTACTCCCGAGGGAATTCCATACCAAAAAAAAAAAAAAATGCTGTAAATTTTGTCAATAAATGTGGAGTCTCCAACATGGTAGTGGAAAACACAGCCCAGTAGCTGCACAGAGGCTGGAGATCACCCTACTGCTCCCTTTTCCCACAACACTGTGGTGAAGCTGCACCCAACCTTGACAAAACACAAAGTCCAACTCTGCCCCCAAAACACCCTGGGGTCCTGGCCCTCTGCATCAGGTGCACCAGCTATGCAAGGGCAGGTGCAGAACAGTGGGATCCAAGTGTGCAGAGGCTTGATGTGGAGAGGTTCAGGTGTGGGGAAAGAGGATTCTGGGTGCAGGCAGCTTAGTTGAGGGGGTAGTCCAGGTATGCAGGAGATCTGGATGCACAGTGGGGTCCAGTTTAGGGCTGTAATAGTGTAGTCAATTAACCAATAAGCAAAAGTTTATAGGTTAATGCTGTAGACCCCATGCATTCCCGCTGCCCTGCCAGTAAATTTTTTAGCAGGCTGGCCAGCAACCTGGCTCACGCGGGGTCTGGGACCTCCCCCTCTTGTGGCTCTGCATTTAAAGTGTATCAGGAGCTGGATGGGCAGGCAGCCCGGCTCAGTTCTGGCTCATGCTGCGTCCAGGAGCTCAGTGATCCCCTGGACGGGGGCTGCTGCCTCTGTATCAGAGGTAGCAGCGCAGGGTGAAAGGCAGCTGGGCCAGGAGGGGAGATGGTTTCTAAACTGGCTCCCCTCGTGGACCAGCTCCCACCTGGCACCCCTGCACTGCTTCCCTGGCCCCACCTCTGGGGCTTCTATAGTCCCCGAACTGCTGCTCTGGCCCCACTTCCCCAGGGGACTATAGAATAGTTGAGTAACTGATAAGAATTCATGAGTTTAATAGACTGTTCAACTAACCGATATTTAACATCCCTAGTCCAGTTGCAGGGGCAAAGGAACTTTGCAAGGGTATCCAGATGAAGATGATTGGGGCTAAGAAGCGGGTTCTGGGTGTTGGAAATTTAGCAGAGGTGTCCGGATATTGGGAAAGTGAGGATTGGCACAGTGGGAGTCCAGGTGCAGCTGGTTGCAGACCTGGTCTGGGTGCAAGAGGCTTGTGGGGTGGTTCATATGCATAGGAAGTGGGATTCATTGGACTGAGAGTTCAAGTGAAGGGGCTGCAAAGGGGGTAGTCTGGGTACAGGAGTACCCACGGTCCAGATACCGGAGGCAGTGGGGCTTGGCATGGAAGTCTGGATACATAAGGTAGTGCTCAGTGTGGGGGGACTCCAGATGTAGGAGCTAAGGTAGTGCTCAGTGTGGGGGGACTCCAGATGTAGGAGCTAAGGCTTGGCAGAGGAGAGTCTGGGTATTGGGAGGGTGGGGCTACGTCTACATTGGCAAGATTTTGCGCAAATACTTTTAACGCAAGAGTTTTTGCATTAAAGTATTTGCGCAAGAGAGCGTCTACACTGGCATGTGCTTTTGTGCAAGAGATGTGCTTTTGCGCAAAGCATCCTTGCCAGTGTAGGCGCTCTCTTCTTAAAGCTCCGATGGCCATTTTAGCCATCGGGCTTTCTTGCGCAAGAAATTCATGTTGCCTGTCTACCCTGGCCTCTTGCACAAGAACAGTTGCGCAGGAGGGCTTATTCCTGAGTGGGAGCATCATAGTTCTTGCGCAAGAAGCACTGATTTCACACATTAGAACGTCAGTGTTCTTGCGCGAGAACTCCCCACCAGTGTAGACAGGCAGCATGTTTTTGCACAAAGGCGGGCGCTTTTTCGCAAAATCATGCCAATGTAGACACAGCCAGAGTGTCTTGATGCACTGGGTTGTCTGTATGGGGGGGCTGTGACTCTGACCCAGCACCAGCAAGTGACTGGACTGAGCTGGTTTTGAAAAGACACTGACATTTAGGAAAAAAAACAAACAGTCTGGAGATGTGCTCACTTGATTCCCTGAGACTGAGAAGTAACAGTCTTAAGTTTGTAAGACCTTTATGCATGTAGGCCTGTTTTTGTTTTAACACTTTTCTCTGATTGCTGCATTCCTGCGGAGAGAGAAATAGGTTGCAATGAATACATATAGATGGCCACACTCAGCTGGGTCTGCAGAGTAATCATAATTGGTGCCTGAAGACACTCTGTAAAAGAGTGGTGAATCAAGAACAGTGAAGGCACAGTATCTGTCATTTGAAAGAAAGTTCATGGAGGAGGGAGCTTCTGCTAACCCTCTAACTAATTTACCTAGAAATTCACAGGAATCCATTGGAAACTGAAGCACTGGTTTAATATGCTTGTAGGAACATACTTCACTTTCTCAAGTGTGCCACCACATTCTGCACATTGGTGGTTTTAAGACATGGTCCCATATGGAGTGCATTTTAGTAATCTTAACTTTGAGATGACAAAAATGTAAATGAGAGGCAAGGTCCATATGTGAAAATGATTAGAAAGCAGCAACCACCAGATCAGGTATCTGATCTTCCTGTGGCATCTAGGAATCCAATTGGACCCCTAGATTGCAAACCTGGCCAAGCTGTTGTGGCATACACACTAGATCAGGGCTGGGCGAGGGACTGTCAGCAGGCCAGATCTGGCCTGCCTAGCCCTTTTATCTGGCCATATGGCAGTTCCTGGCCCCACCCCATAACGCGTTGTCTGGGAACCGGAGACGCCCTTTCAACTGTTTCTATTTAAAGGGCTCGCGCCTTTCCCGTGGCTACCAGGCAATGCATTAGTGGTGGGGCTGGGAGCTCTGAGCCCTTTCAGCTGCTTCTATTTAAAGAATAGAAGCCCCACATCTGCCCAAGGCCCCACGCCCTTTGGCCCGCAACCACTTAAACATTTTTGAAGTGCCCCCCCTTCAAAAATTATTGCCCATTCCTGCCCTATTTCAAGTGAGCAAATGTTGTATAGTAACTTACTTGCCCAAGTTTCACTAATTTTGCATTTATACATTCTTTTAATTTTCCAGTTGCCTGCAGGCTAGGGGAATACAGTGTATATGAAACCTGAACTTCTCACAAATGAAATATCTTACCAAAAAACCTTTTTGCATCGTCTTTATGCAACATTTAATTAACAATTTAAAATGGTTTCCCTTCTTTCAGGTATCTTTTCATTCTGCCTTGTGACATGTCTAGCTTATGTATGCATAGTGAAAATATCACTTATCTCAGGATGAAAAATGATGGTTTATTGCAGTTTTTCCTGATTGTATTTTTTTATTATTTTGAAGGTGCTGTCTGAAAATCCATTGTCTGAAAACTTATCAAGCAGGAACGATTGTACTTCAATAAATGAAGGAGAATAAAGAAAATTCCAGCCCTTCTGTAAATTTGGCAAACCTGGACCACACAAAACCATGTTGGTACTGGGATAAAAAAGATCTGGCACATACACCATCACAGTTAGAAGGACTTGATCCAGCTACTGAGGCACGATACCGCCGAGAAGGAGCCAGATTCATATTTGATGTAGGAACACGCCTAGGACTGTATCCTTTTGAGTTGATATTTTTAGCATATGCTTGTAGCATTATCAATTAGAAAGTCTCGAAAAAGTATACAAAGAGTGGTTATTGTTTATTTGTTTGATTAATTTGCAAAGTGTAGTCTTATTGCCAAAGCATCACTAAAATTTTTAAATTAAGTATTTTTGATGTTTAATGTTCTACTTGAACATTTTCTTCTGTTAATTAAGTCCTAGTTTACGTACCAAATGAAATACAGGTTGAACCTCTCTAATCTGGCACCGTAGGGACCTGATGAGGGCCATGAATAGTTAACTGGTTAACCATTAAGGGTGAGGTTCACCATAGGGATGTTAAATTTAGATTAACTAATCGAATAGTCAATGGGATTTCCATCGACTGTTTGATTAGTCTATAAGGGCGTCTGAGCCTTTGAAATGTACAATAGACCCCCTGGGGATGTTATGCATTTCAAAAGCAGAAGCCCTGCAGGGAGTGCGGGGCCACCGAGTCGCCTTAACCTTTGAAATGTACCTTTGGAATGAGCCTTTGAGAGTCCCATGCTGGCCCCTCAGGGGCTTCTGCTTTTGTAACGTGGGGCTCTTGTACATTACAAAAGCAGAATCGCAGCAGAAGCGGCATGAGCGAAGACCGCTTCAGTCCCCATTCATGCCATTTCTTGCTGTGCCTCTACCTCCCCTGCCCCTCCGCGGAGACATTGCTGGGGGAAACTGGCTTTTAAGCTGGCTTCCCCCAGCATCGGTTTCTGCTTCTCCCTCCTCCTTCCCCCCACCTCTCTCTGATAGAAGCAGTGGGGGGCGGGGGGAAGCGACTAGTTGCATCACTAGTTGACTATCTGATAAGCTTATGCTCATCGGATAGTCAACTAGTCACATCCCTAGTTTACCAGTTCTGGTTAACTGGTAGGGACTGGAGCAGCTCCCCACCCACCACGGGCAAGAGTCTGCTCCAGCCTCGCAGAACCCACCACAAGAAGGTGGGCTCCCTATGGAGCAGCCCCTATCTGCAGTAGGGAAGGTGGGTGCTCCAGTACGACCCCCCCATCTAGTCTCCCTTTAATTGGGTAACCAGTTAAACATTACATATAACGGGTTCCCCCTTAAAAAAACAGAATATTATATCCCTTAGGTCTGACTGGTGCTGAACCAGAGAATTTGCCAAACTATGGGAGGTCAGTATTGTCTAGCACCATTACCAACACTTACAATGCTTAGTGGGCTCTTAGAAGACAGGGGTAAATTAAAGCTAAACAACTGCACAGAACACTGAGAACCAGGACTGGTGGCTGTAAACAAACTTTATGGGACCATGGGAAACTTGGTCACACCCATGATAAATGGACATCTGGCTAGCTAAATTCATGCTGGACCACAAATGTTGCCGGACAAGAGAATGCCAGACTAGAAACATTCATCCTGTATCTTAACTGATAAAATGACAACATAAAGGAGAAGAAGTGGCCTGTCAGTCATGTGGTGGTTGAAATTAAAAGCTTTGGGTCTTTTCCTTCAAGGCTCTGTTTAGGCATGTGATTCAGTTTATATTTTTTCTTGTGCGTTTTGTCCTAAATTTTCTCTCCTAACTATTCCCTCTACATGGAATTACTTTCCACTTTTGTATTGTATACCAATAATCCTTTTTCTAATTAACTCTAATTAGCAGCTACATCAGCCCTTAATCACATGTTAGTGGAGAGTTAAAGGGAGGCAAAATCCACCTGTCAGCCACAGGGGAAGGGAAAGCCTTTCTCTTGGCTGTACTCCCAGGCTGAGTTGAAACAGTGGTCTCAGTACCTCCATTCTTTGCTTGGTTGTTGCAGTCATTACATTCCATGGCTCCTCCCAAGGCCTGCCGCTATTTCTGGCTTTTCCAAGCTGGGTATGGGGCTTAAGCTATGCAAGTGACTTTGTTAGGAACCCTCTGTACCAGGATGAACTTGACCTTGATGCTGTAACCAGGCCTTTTACACTATTCTAGATATCTACTGGTCAGAGCAGACACCTTATGGTGTTTGTTTTTGTTTCATTGTTTTTTGCGGGGAGGGTTGGTAAAACATTACACTTTAAAACATCAAAACTTTAAAAATAAATATCAGATATTAGAAAATCTGATATTTGTTCAAAATAGGCTTTTTCTCTGATTCTGCTTGTATGTTGTATGTTTTGAACTTGTATTATACTGTTTAAATCCTTATTGTGTAGCGTAGACACTATGACACTTTGGCAACTGGAATAATTTATTTTCATCGGTTTTATATGTTTCATTCTTTCAAACAGTTTCCAAGATATGTAAGTATTTACAGCACTGATTTCTTAATTCCATGGTTGCTTTAAGTATGGAATATTTAAAATTGTGCCAGCTAAGGAATGTTGATGGCCTCATATATTAAATAAATCCTCATATTTATGAATTATTCTCTGAAATGTCTTCCCAATATTATAGTTAACACACATTGTTTCTTTAAATGATTAAGCTTCCTGTTAATATTATTATGCTTTCAGAGTTACAGAAGTATGTCAGAAACCAGATAACTTGTAATATTTTAATTACATTTTCATGTATAATTACAGTTTCATGTAGAAACAAGGCATGCTTTAGCCACAAGTATTACAAGTTTGTTCTGCTAGTCTCCATGTAATGAACATTAAAAGTTTTATTTTCAATATAAAGGCTCCAAATGTTTTCTAGAGTAAGTAGGAATTGCTGTTACAATTTTGTTACAACAATATCATTCCCAAGAAAGTTAACCTAGCCTGCAAATCACAGTTCGTTAAGTCATCAAAGAAACTACATGCATAATTTTAAACCCCTTTGTGAGGCATTGTTTTCTATGCCAAGTTAAAAACCTCTGGTTGTATTTCTATTTATAAATAAAATGCTAGTTAATGGGCTGTCTTCCAAAAGGCTGTACTGTATTTACTTTGAAAATGGAAAAGCTAAATTATGTGTGTAATCATTGCATGAGCTTCTATTAATTGTTCTCTGAGAAACAGCCTCTCATAACCTGGTTATTGAAACTAACACTTAAAGCATAATTTTTAATATGTAGATGCAGCATTGTCAATGTAGACTATCTGACAGAATTTTCTTTGTTAGGTGACTGGAGCCTGCTGTCTCTTCCTGGCAGGAAAAGTTGAAGAAACTCCCAAAAAATGTAAAGATATAATCAAAACAGCCCGTAGCTTACTAAATGATGTGCAATTTGGACAGTTTGGTGATGATCCAAAGGTAAAATAACATATTCATGCTTATGATTCTTTTATTTAGCATTTTAATAGAGTTAATAATTGTACTAGGGATGTTAAATTGCGGGTAATTGACTAATCGAATAGTTGATGCATTTTGCATCAACTAGTCGGAGGGTGTGTCTGCCTCTGAAGTGTAGAAACACCTCTAGGGCTATGCTACACTTTAAGGGTGAAAGCACCATGTGGAGCCCAGGATCACCTGGGGAATCCCCCGCTGACCCCGGGCTCCACACTGCACTGCTGCTTTGAAGTACCCTCTTCTTTCCCCCCGACCCTTGCTGCCTCTTTCTGATACAGCCAGCAAAGGGGCGGGGAGCAACTAGTGGACAAACTTGTTGACTATCCGATAAGCATTTGCTTATCAGATAGTCAGCTAATCCGTCATATCCCTAAACTGTACTACATATTTCCAGGCTTTATTTCTCTTTGGAGATAGGAAGAAAGTTGGATTCTCATTTGAAAGGGCACTGTCAACTTCATTCTTCAAGTTAAATAAATAAAGCTAAAATTTAAATGGAAGACAATAGGGGTTTTGGGGGGGGGTTTCAGTCTCTCACTCTGTGCTGTTGGTGGTTTTACTTTCCTGAGCAATAGGGATGTTAAATTTAGATTAATTAACTAATTGAATAGTTGATGGGATTTCCATCTACTATGCGATTAGTCCAGTGATGCACAACCTGTGGGTCTGCCTGATGGAGGCAGCAAGGGGGGGAAGCGACTAGTCACATCACTGGTTGACTAGTCACTTACATCCCTGCTGAGCAGTGCTGCTTATCTTTCCCAGTTTATTTAGCAGTCAGCTCTGCCATTGCATTTCCTGTGATAGCTTCAGTTTTCTTAGTTGATACTCAGCTGTCACTGTCATAGGTCAAGGTTTTTCAAAAGTGACTAGTGATTTTGGGTGCTGCAGTTTTGAGGGACCTATCTTGAGGTATCTTACAGGGGCTCGGTTTTCCACAGAGTGTTCCATGCTTTCTGTAAAGCAGGC
The DNA here is from genome assembly GCA_019425775.1 of Rafetus swinhoei. NCBI lineage: Eukaryota > Metazoa > Chordata > Testudines > Trionychidae > Rafetus > Rafetus swinhoei. The sequence goes on from CM033446.1 coordinate 110,677,148, forward strand.
TCCTTTAAAGCATCAACATGGCTATGCAATAACTGCTGTACCTAAAATTGCTAGTCACTTTTCATCGTAGCCAAAAGTGTATCTCTTGTCATCTGCCATCCCAGATGTAGAGCAGCTCACTACAAATGGAGTTTTACTCTGATGTAGATGTATTAGCTAATAAGGTGCAAGAATAGGGGTGAGAGAGAAATTCAGTTGCTTCATCCACTGAAGTAAATATTTGGTAAATAACCCTAAAAGTTTAAGAATATTTAAGAGAAACTAATAGATTGAAGCATAGTTAGTCTCAGTAATAATTCATTTGGGTCAATTAAATCTCAGAATGATAAAACTTACTGTAGATGATTCAGCCTATTGAAGATCAGGGGCATGAGTGGTAGGGAATAACTGAAAAAAGCTATGAGGTGACTTAATTTTATAAATACCTGCATGGAAAAAGATAATGTAGCAGACAAATGCATAATAATGTCCAATGGTGGGAAGCTGCAGCTAAACAAATTCAACTGGAAATAAGGTCACATTTCAAATGTTTGTGAATAAAAAAGGGAATTGTGGTTGGTTTGTCATATTGTCTAGGAGGAAGTCATGGTCCTGGAGAGAATCTTATTACAGACAATAAAGTTTGATTTACAAGTGGAACATCCGTATCAGTTTCTTCTCAAGTATGCCAAACAGCTCAAAGGTAAATATAAAAAGTTGTATTGCTGAACAGTATTCAGCAGTTCTTAAATAGCGCGCTTGATCCGTACTTCTTTAAAAACATTTTAATGTACACAGCAATCATTCGAGAGAAGTATTAACCATATTTCCCAGAAGGAAACTGGCACAGAGGTTGTGACTCCCGAGTTCACAAAGTGAGAAGTAATATAATTTAGGTGGTAATAGTTTCCAGGCCTGAACTCAAACCATTATTTTAAGTTGTTAAAGAGATCATGTTACTTTTCTTAGGTTATCACTTTGGATTCAAGTGATTTACATGCTAATGGGTTAAGGGTTTTATTTTCATGGCCAGGTATAACTTAGAAACTTACTTGATACTTTTGTGTCTGGGCCCCCCTACAGTTTTTCAAACCCCCAAAAATTCAGTGCAAAAGGCAAATGTTTTGGGGAACTTGGAGCATATTAAAATGTCAAAAGGTTTACAGCCATAACACATCAGTTAGAGCTCATATACCGGAAAATATTATAATATTCCATATCATTTTTCTAAAGGAGTCTTTCCTTTTATAATAGTTTATAAAACTAAATATTTTGAGCTTTTTAGTTAAGTAAACTTTTTTTGTTTCTCTCTTTCAGGTGATAAAAACAAAATTCAAAAACTGGTTCAAATGGCATGGACTTTTGTAAATGACAGGTAAAAATGTTTCCAGGCTTTTAAATATTTCAACTAGTTACCTACACTTAGTTTATTTTGGATTCTGACCTCTTTCCCCAGTAATACAGCCTAAGTATTTATCTCTCTTTGTGCACATTCCAAAGACTGCTCATGTTTGTCCGTGGGTCATGCGTTTGACCATCCTCCTTCTGCCCTCGCTCCCAGGTTTTTACCTGAAAGGATTCCTCTTATTCCAGGATAAGACTTAGATCAGGAACTTTAGGGGAAAGCCCAGACTTTCCTTCCAGTTCATACAGTCCAACTGAGGCCAGAAAGAGAATAGCCAAACCCCAGACTCTCCCCCGCCTCTCCCCAAAATGTCTTGGCCTGGAAAGCGGTCAGTCCAGAAATGTAGTCTTTGTGCAACATATTTTATATTCTTTGTAGTGCAGTGAAGTAAGCAGTGTTTATCACAGCAGACAACTCTTGGGGAAAGAAATAAGCAAAATAGTCAATTTTACCTTTTAATCAGCTGTAGCTGAACTGAATTTAATTATGAAAGATGATTATGTAAAAAATAGCTCCTTCTTAATAGATGTGGTCTTATGCCCATTGAGTCATTTCTGCAAACCTTAGAGCAGGGGTTGGCAACTTATGGCATGCGTGCCACAAGTGGCACATGAGCTGATTTCCATTGGCACGTGAGGCAGGAGCTCAGCCCCACCCCTCCTTCCTTGTGCAGCTGGGAGCCTGCGCCAGTGTTCCCTTAAAGAGCGTGCCTATGCGGCCACACACACAAAATTCTAATCTAAGCCTGCTCACCTCCGCAGCAGCACTCACTTCCTCCTGCTCCTGGATGGTGAGTATCTTGGCTGCTCCAGCTGACAGGGATGGTGATGACCTGGGGCCACAGAGGTGGGTGGCTGCTCAGATGGCCACTCTGGAGGCCAGGGCCACATTAGGGGATGGCTGCCGCTGGGGCTGAAGCCGCATTGTGGGGCGGCTGCTGCCAGCATTTCAGACCTAAAACACACAGCGGGTGGATGGGTTGCTGCCGGGGCATGTTGAAGCCACGGCCGGGCAGGTTGCTGCAGGGAAGGTTGAAGCCATGGCCGGGTGGGTTGGAGACAGGGACAGACCCATGGCCGCATTGCGGGGGTAGCTGCTTGGGCGGCTGCTCGGGCGTGCCATAGGTTTCCGAACCCTGACTCAGAAGCTTATTTGCTGCTTAAAGTATCAAACAATGAGCCCGAGATCAGAGAACTCAGCAAGGCCAAGGATCACACTAAATGGTACAATCTGCATCTTTATTTATTTATTAATGAAGATGCTGTAAGTTGACTTTAAAAAGTGTCACTGGCATGCTGACCCATAAATAGAAGTGAGTAAGTTAAATCTTGGCATGTCACTTCTGAAAGGTTGCTGACCCCTGCCTTAGAGGCTTAGATAAATTTATTGTACTATACTATACTTCTGTTAGCTTTGTAGAGCCAGCAAATGAGAGAGAATGAGCTAGGCTATGTCTTGGTGCATCAACATAATTGTGTAACTATTCTCAAATTTCTAACTATAGTGTTTAAATTTAGATGTCCAAAGCAAATTGGCCTTGATTTTTTTCAAGGGAATTTTTCTGATTTCTAAATATAGTGTTGAGAGAGCACTTTATCAATTTTTCTGAATTTACAAGAAAAAAAATTTCTTGACTGCCATCCTTCGTATTCAATCTGGGATCTCTGAAAGTCAAGATGGATTCTTTCCTTCCTACGTATCACCATCTGCTCCTCAAAATAGCTCACTTTTCCTGTGCTTAATTTTTGGTATGCAAAATTAGAATTTAGGCCAAATTCTCAGTCTGAACACCTGTACAGTCCAAATGGAGATAATTGGTTTTAATGGATGCTGATATAAGTTGTGGAAAGGTGCCTGGCATAGGTGTGACTGAATACCATTTGGCTTGCATCATTTTTATTGTAGATTGTGATATGTATATGTATTTAGGTTTGTGGTGCTCTATCCAGGTTGTCTAAAATAACTGTTCTTTTGGTTTTCTAGTCTCTGTACTACATTGTCTCTGCAATGGGAACCGGAGATCATAGCTGTTGCAGTTATGTATCTGGCAGGCCGTTTGTGCAAGTTTGAAATTCAAGAGTGGACATCAAAGCCAATGTATAGAAGATGGTGGGAGCAGTTTGTTCAAGATGTACCTGTTGATGTTCTGGAAGGTACGAGAAATACTTTCACACTTTTAGACATTGGCATTTCTTTTTTAATTTGAGGTCTGGATTAAGGTTGCCAACTTTCTGATTGTAGGACACCAAACACCCTTGCCTTGCCCCTTCTCCAATGTCCCACCTAGCACTCATCTCCCCCACTCATTAACTTGCTTGTTTTCACTGGGTTGGGGCAAAGAGTTGAGGACTCTGGCTGCGACTACAGGCTCTGGGGTGGGAAAATAAATAAGGGGCTCAGAGTGTGAGAGGGAGCTCCAGGCTGGAGCAGAGGTTAGGGTGTGGGGGAGCGGTGAGGGCTCCCGCTGGGGGTGTGGGTTCTGATGTTGGGGTGGGGGACGATGGCTTCAGGTGGCTCTTACCTCAGGTAACTCCTGGAAGCAGATGGCATTTTCCCTGAGGCATGCCCCCTTAGTTTACATTGCTTCCCAACCAGCTCACACTGGGTCCCTCTTGCTGTGTTTTAGCCTTTTAAATGGCTCTTAACACATTTAAAAGGCAGAGCTGCAGTGGGGTTAGCTCCCGGGCCAGGAGCTAAGCTGGCTGCAGCTGCCCCACTTATCGACTAATTGATGGAAAATCCATTGACTAGTCAATTAGTTGATTAAACTAAATTTAATATCTCTATTGCTGACTAGAACCACCAGGGTCCCTTTTTGATGAGGCATGCTGGTTAAAAACCAGATTGCTGGCAACCTTAGTGTAGGCAACAGGAATTTTTTTATTGTAAATGTTGGAGCCAGATCATAACTCTGAATTCAAATGCCTCTGCCCTTTGAAATGTTCAGATCCTGCGATTCCACCATAACATTTTTGAAATACAAGTGGTGCAGGTAGTAGCGACCCAGGAAGTGGAATATTGTAGAGATCACAGCCTGGAAATCCTGCAATAGAAGACAAGTTTTACACACATTCATCTTCAAAACTCAGCAAGTGATCTGTCTACAGGGTATATGTGCATATATAGTACTCCAGATTCTTCCTACATTTTATATACTGCATTTCTCTTTTTTAATTTATTTTTAGTAGGGTCTTCCACTGAACTAGTTTATAGAGCAAACTGCATTCCAAAAAATAGCAAGGCATGTTGTAATATTTTTTTACACAGTGTTCCACATTATAATTAGTGCTTCTGATTTTCAGTTGTAATAGACAAACACTGATAAAACAGCCTGAGAGAGAAAACAAAATTTCTGGTTAGCTATAAACAACAAAAATGGTTGCCAAGGGCTTGTCTGTTTGGAGCAAGAGAACATGACTTCTAAAGCGACTAACATGCTACTGCATTGCATATTAATTAGGATGGGATATAAAATCCCATTTAATTGGTTAACAAGTTAAACATTGTTTAACCAGTTAACCGATTGAAGGGGAGCAGGGCTTGAACAGCCCCCCCAGCACCACCACCACCACTGACAGGCCTGTTGTGGGCTGGAACTGGTAAGCCATTCACATCCCTAATATTAATTGGTTCTGTAGACTTGTGATGCTCACTAAAAGTTCCCTGGTGTGCTTTAACATAGTATTGTTTGAAACAGTGCTACATTGACGTGTACTAGGGAGCCTTACAAAAAGATTACTCATACATACACTATCATATACCTTACTCCTTAATGTATGTGCAAAGAATTTCCAGAAACTCCCTATTATTGTACACCTACATAAGTCAAAGTTACTAAAAATAACTCCCCAAATTTAAATTAATAAACCCTGAAAGGCAGAAATCCAGCAACAGAGCATTTTATCATACCTTTTACATGCTTATTGTAGTCCCCAGTCTGACTTGACACTCACTTCATATTCAGTGGGAGTTACAATCTTCTTGTTGGACTGTGTTCTTGCATTCCTCCCTTTTTGTGTGCATGTAGTTTATATTTTATCCTTCGTTGCTTGTAACCCATTTGAAAGATAGTGGCTTTTGGAAGTTAAATAACATAAAGGAACCTTTTGAAGGTTTGGATGTTTCAGTATTTATTTAGGTCATGAATCCAAGACCCAAATCATCATTGTTCTGGGTGCTTGAAAGACAAAACAAAGGACAATTTTCCAAAACAGCTGCTAAAATCTATCTTGAAACTTATTCTTAACTTGCACAAACAACTAGTTTGGTCTACAAGTGAGTATAAAAAATAGGCTTAGTATTTAGCATGTGGAATCACTACAAATGTTTAATATTGGAAGAAAAATAAGTTTAAATAGATCAGTGGTTCTCAAACTGTGGTCCGTGGCTTTTGGCTCAGTCCCCCATCTTCCCTCCCCACCAGCAGCAGGGAGCCTGTGCTGGCTCTCCAGTCCTACGCTTCTTCCACCCTCCCCTGTCGCTGAAGTTGGAGCACCAGCACTGACTTCTCGCTGGAGGGGAAGGGGGGGCACCAAGCTGAGCCTCAGAATCCAGGTCATTGGGGAAACATGTGGCTTCACACGCTGCCACCCCCACCCCCCGTCCTCATTGGCCAGAATTGTAGCCAATGGGAGCAGTGGGAGGTCGCACCTGGGAGTGGCAGAGGATCAAAATCCAGGTAAGCACCTCCCAGCCCCTCTCATCTTAAACCCTGCACTTCCAGCCTGCATGTGCATCCTCTCTCCTGGCCAGACACTGCACCTTCCCTTACTCCTGCATCCTACCCCCTAACCAGATGCCCTGCCACCAGCCTGCTTCTGTAACCTCCTCCTGGCCAGACCTAACCCCCTCCTGCATCCAGGTTGTATTCCCAAACCCCCACTCTCAGCCTTCTCCAGTGCCCTACCTCTCACCCAGACCCCTTATCCTAACCCCCTCCTGGCAGTCCCCTCCCGCACACTGACCCTGTCATTTTTGTCTTTACCCCTGAGCCTAAGGAGACTCTCAAAATCTACTACCCTAGGACCCCAAAAGAGTTAATCTGGCCCAAGGGAAGCCCTGATCTTTAGTCCTCCCTGCCAGTGTTTCTCTAACATTTTCTATCCTTGGGCGGGTTGAAATTTCATATGTGCACCACCAATATTGATGTGGTTCTGTGGATGTGCACCACCAATACAAATGGAACACACACACATAACTTTAAGCAGTCCCTATGTGTGGAAGAAAATATATTGAAACAAGGGATACTTAACATAGAGCAATGCATACCATATTTAATAAGAAATTTAAAAAAATTAACACTACCCGCTGAGTACATGTATCAATCTTTCTAACAGCTCAAGCAAGTACTTGCTACTTCTGACTCATAAGAGCCACAGCTCTATCAAATAGCAAAGATCTGGCCTTAATGCAATACAATATACCATGTATTAATTAGTAACACAGATTTTTAAAAAAAACATTTAAGTTCAGCGTTCTAGATAGCTGCACCACCCCAAAAACATTCTGGTAAAAGAATATTTTTCTTTCTTATCTTAAGCCATTAACACCTTATGCAAACTTTGTTTGAAATGCAGTCATGCAAATGTCCTGGCACACACACTTGCAGCCTCCTTCCCCCCCCCCCCCCCCCGCAGAAGACTGCAGCTAGTCAGACACCCCAAACAAACTGCCCCCTGCTTCCACCTCACTGCACAGATGCCAGCACCCACCCACCCTCTTTCCCCAACCTACCCCATGCAGTCAGTCCCTTATCTCCCCCTTCCCAGGAGGCTTGAGAGTGCTGAGTTTTTGCCTCTCTCTTCTCATGCAGAGGGATGCTGTAAACTCCCCTCCCCTCTGACTCATCAGCCAATTAATTAATCACTCCTCCCTCCCAATCCCCCCAACTACTAATTGTTTCCTTATCTCCCTTTTTATGGCTCTTGGACCTCCTCAGTTCAAGCAGGCAGCTAGCTCCCTTTAGCTGCTTGCTCAGTGAGATGTCCCTCCTGCCCGCCAATCAGCTGAGCTTGTTGCCTGCATGGGACCTTCGAACTTCTGAGCACAGCTCAGAAAACTGCTGCTCAGGCATGGAGCTTACAAGGAACCTTGTTCCCTGCCCCCTTTTGCTCCCCCACTCGTCCCCATGGGGCTGAAGTACCAGGGGAGTGAGATGTCTGTTGGGGACCACATCAGCAAGGGTTGGGGGATTGTTTTGTGGGGGAGGTTGCCTTTCACTTTTGTGTGGTCCCCAAATGATTTGTCTGTGGATCAGTGGCCAATGACACACACAGGGTTCCCCACTCCTGTTATAAAGACATTGAAACCTTTTGTTTTGGACATAAATTATTTTTTTACTTTATTTAAAACAAAGTTTGGTAAACTAACATTTTTAAGTTAAAAGCGCTTAATATGGGGGGGCAGTGCCCAGGGTTTGGGTGGTGACCTGGGGCAGGGAGTCGGGGTGCAGGAAGAAATGGGGTGCCAGAGACAGTGTCTGGCCAGGAGACACTTACCTCAGTGGCTCCCAGCCACCAGCCCAAAGGTTTGGCAGGCAATTTTACCTGCCCCTATCTAAATAGACAAAAGTGAGAGGGAAGGATTATTTTCATTTTACAAATAAGGAAGATGAGACCCAGGACATGTCTAGACTGCCCACGGCTTTGGAAAGAAGATATACAAATTCGGTGTGAATTTGCATATCTTCTTCCGATCCCGTTTTTGGAAGAATTTTTGCGAAAAAAAAGCAGTCTAGACACAGTTCTTTCGGGGGGGGAAAAAACCCTTTTTCGAAAGAACCCTTCTTCCTAAAAAAATGAGGTGTAAAGGATTCTTTTGAAAAAGGGATTTTTTTCCGAAAGAACCATGTCTAGACGGGTTTTTTTTTTTCTCAAAAAACTCTTCTGAAAACGGAATCGAAAGAAGATATGCAAATTTGTGCCAAATTTGCATATCTTTTCAAAGCTGCAGGCAGTCTAGATGTGTTCCCAGAGAGAGAGAGATCTTGGGCAAATTACAGTCACACAGCAAATCTGTGGCAGAGTTGAAAGACTAAAACTAGATATCAAGAATTGATTCCTTTGATAAGGTGTCACTTCTTTCCCTTAAATGTCCTTTCTGGTTGCTTTGCTTTTAATATATTTAAAAATATTTCACTCTTCTTTGTGGCTGTTAGTCCCACAAAAACAGAGAAGCTTGGTATAAAGTGATGACAGTAAAAATTTATACATCTGCCAGGACTTTGCATGCAGTCAAAGTAAATTGAAAGAAGTGCAGTTATAGTTATCCTAGGTATTGTAGTGTAGTTTTCAAGTAAGTGTCTTTTTATAGGTTTCAAGCTGATTGTAAATATTGTTATATTTTACTAGAAATGTGTAACCTTTTTGGACTTTTTGTTAGACATCTGTCACCAGATTCTGGATCTGTACTCGCAAGGGAAACAGCAAATGCCTCATCATACTCCACACCAGCTACAGCAGCCACCATCCCTTCAATCTACACCTCAGGTGCCTCCAGTCCTACAGTCGCAGCAATCTCAAAGTTCAGAGCAGTCACAGACGCAGCAGCAAAAAGAGTCCCAGCAGTCAGTGCAACAGCAGCAACAAACACAATCTAAGAAACCCTCTCCTCAGTCAAGTCCTCCAAGGCAGGCTAAACGTCCAGCGGTAAGTTTAACTGAACATAAGTTGTGAACAGACTTCTAATTTAGAGCAGGAACAGTTGTTTCCTTGGCTAAATTTAAATTATGCTATGAAAAGTAAGTGTAAAATATCACCTTATTGCATGTTGGATTTTTTTTCTTGCTTTATTGAGTTTAGACCTACTTATTTTAGTACCTAAATAAGTTGTTTGTTTGTTCTTGTCGGGATCACAGGGTCAGCACCTCTCCTGTGCATTGTCAACAGAATGGTTTGCTCTGTTCCAATCAGTTAGGCCTATGTTCCTCAATTGAAGTCTGAGAGTTTGCCCAGGTGTTACTGACAAAATCACTTGATCTGCAGAAACTTTAAGTGTTGATGGATGAGAGAGGAAAAACTCCAAGATTATTTTATATAAAACCCGTCCGCAGTGAGCCTGGGCACTCCGAGAACAAAGGTTGCTCCACAGCAGCCTTCCCTGCCCCTGTGCTGCTGCCTATAGGATTCGGGGGAGCTCCGGGGAGCTAGCATGTGAGGAGAGCCGGCTTAGAAGCTAGTTCTCCACACGTATCAGTTCCCATCTTTCTCCATGCCCCGTGCACTGCTGCCTCTGATAGAGAGGCAGCAGTGTGTGGGGAGGGGAGGGCAGGTGGCTCATGTGAGCCAATATGGGCAGGGAGCCAGTTTAAAAGCTGGCTTCCCGCATGTACCGGCTCCTGCATGCCCCCCTCACCCTTTGCGCTGCTGCCTCTATCAGAGGCAGCAGGGGTTTGGGGAAGGGGGCGGGAAGGCGGCCCTGTGGATCCAGTGCTTGTGGGGAGCAGGCTTAAAAGCTGGCTTTCTGTGGCACCAGCTCTCCCCTCCTTCCTTCTTCCCCCCCCCCCGGCTGCCTCTGAAATAGAGGCAGCAAGGGGAGAGAATGTGCGTAGGCTTATCGGTTAATTGTGTACTCAGCTACACATTGCCATCCCTATTACAAATCTCTAGAGAAAAGATTTTTCTGAAGTTATAGAATCATTTACCCATAAGGTAAGCTGTAGGAAAGAATTTAATTTAGTTCCATCTTAAAAAAAAAAAAAAATTGCAGTATTTGCTGAATGGCACTAGTCAAGTTAAGTTCTTTGGCCAAGATCCTATAGTAATGGGGAGGAAATGTGTTTGCATGGTTAGAGAAAGCAGAATATCAGTGGTTGTGTCTTAAAGACTACCACTGACCAGGCAGCATGGCTCAGGATGGTCTTCAGGAATGTAGTTGTATATCTGTGTTTGTAAAGTATTGGTGCAGGAGTGTTGATGGATCTTACAGGAGCTCTGTAACTTGCCTGGTTCTGCTAAGGAATTTACATTCTCAATAAGATTATGTGCTCATTTAAATTCCTGTTAGATTTACTGAATTTCTTAAACTCCATTGGATTGAGATGGAGAGGCGGGGAAGCACAATAGACCAGAGGCAGACCTAGAAATAGAGCCCACATCTTCTATCTCCCAAGTTAGCAGTCTGTCCACCGGACCATGATGCCGCTTCAGGAGATTATAAATAAGTAAAATTAGATGCAAGCAGTAAAAGACAAGAATTACACAGGAGCTCTGTGTTCACACACACTAGATGCATTTTTCAATCTCTTTACACTCTCACGTTCTTAACCTTCAACTCTCCCAGCCAAATCAAATTATCCACACCCACTTCATATTGCCTGATTCAGAATTCTTTGTGTTTAGAACTTCTTGCAAAAGCTTTGGAACATAACAAGCATTTTAGTTTGTTTAAAAAAAAAAAAAAAAAAGCTTAGGGCTTGTCTAAACCACAGTTCTTACACTTGAATTGGAAACATTTAAATTGATGCAAAACCTGTGCATGTAGTAGGCCTTAATAAACTCCATTCTATTAGTACTAGCAGTATGTGTTTGCTAATTACATTTTCATTTTTTAATTATTCAGATTTTAAAAGCTTCAACGGGTAGCCGAGTTAGTCTGTACAACAGTATAAACTTAAAAAACAACAAATGGTATGGTAGCACTTTATAGACCATGGGTTCCCAAACTGGGGGGCGTGCAGAAATTCCGGGGGGGGGGGGCGCGAGGCGACCCAGCCACACACACACCACCCCCCCGTCAATCCCACCCCAAGTTTTGCTGCTATTTTTTTTGGGAGGGGGGGCGTGAGGGTTTCTCAAAAATCAAAAAGGGGGCGTGATGCCGAAAAGTTTGGGAACCACTGTTATAGACTAACAAAACATGTCTCCTCACTATCAGATTTTATAGTGTATAGTTCTAATCTAGATGATATGTGAATTTTTTATTTATTTTTTTAAACAGGCTGTATCTCCCAAAGAAGAAACTAAGACATCAGGTAGTAGTTGTATCTTTTTAAAATGTTTATTATATCTTTCATTTTTAATAAAAACTGCTACAATCATTCTCTGCACTTTCTAAAATTGTTGGTTAGTTTACTTGTAGGTCTATAAGTAACACTGGTTGGTTGGTTTTTATTATGCAGGCTTAAATATAGACCTACCAGGTTTTTTTAATGGATGTTTTGTTTATTTGTGGAAGTACATTAGAACTGTTACTAAAGCATAGTTCATTTATGATTACACAAATAGGCTGCTCAGTAGAACTATTAATATTATGAACGCCATCTCCATTATAACTTAAATTTCTAACAAATTATTGGCATAGCTGGCAGTTTGTACCCAAACACAACATAGTTAATTTGTGGTAAGTAAGGCAGTTAACCATGTTTTTCCCTTGTCAGAGAGTTAGGCCATCACATGATTGTCTTCCAGCATCCGCTTTGTAAAAGTTACTTTGCGGTACCCTCCAACCATGCCTCTGTAATAAGTGTGGCTAATTCTGTAGTAAAGTAATCATGTCTCATAAAATCATGTTTAAAACTTGTTGACATACCCTAATAATGCTTGGTGCTATTTATTTTTATGCACAGCACTAGATTTCAATTAGTATGATATTTAAATAATAATCTGTGGTAGTGCCAGAGTCTCCAAACAAGTTGAGGCCTCATTGTATGCAGCATTGTACAGTAGCTCCTCACTTAACATCATCCTGGTTAACATTGTTTTGTTGTTACGTCCCTGATCTATTAGAGAACATAGCCATTTAAAGTTATGCAATGTTTGCTTATAATGTTGTTTGAATGTCTGCTAATAGGTAGGAGCTTGGAGCCAGGGTGGGCCAGCATCTCCACCCTTCCTCCTGCAGCAATCAGCTGATTTGTGGGGCCCAGGAGGTTGTAGGGAGGGAGAGGAGCAGTGAGGATGTAGCATAAACCTTCCCCATCCCTCCTGAGCACCTTCTGAACACCCTGAAACAGCTGATTGCTGTGGGTGGAAGGTGCACAGCCTGCCCTCTTTTTCCCTAGACTGTTGCCTGCAGCAGCCAGCTGTTCTGTGGTATTCAGGAGGCATGGGGCAGGAATGAGGATGCCCTTGGAAGGAGGGATGAAGTGGGAGTGGGCCTGGATCCAAGTCAAAGTTTGAGCACCCGTTGGCACTTTGGAAAGTCAGTGCCTACGCAGCAGGGCATTATCTAGGAAATATCTCACTTGATACCAACGTGGTTGCTTTAGGAAAAGCTCAGGGAGTTCACGAGTAGGTCCTCAGGTAATCCTGAATTTACAGTTTAAAACTTATACTGTATATGTATATGTCTCATGTCTCACAGAAATTTTTTTTCCCTGGGAACTCTGCCACCTACCTCCTCCCCCTTTACATTAATTCTTATATGGAAATTGGATTTGCTTAACATCATTTTGGTTAAAGTCAAATTTTTCAAGACCATAACCACAACATTAAGCAAGTAGTTACTGTACAAACATAATAAAATAATCGTTGTTCTAAAGCCCATCTGGATTTTCAGTCTTAGTCTGCTGATGGAGCCATGACTAAACTTACATTTTTGTTGATTGGGGTTTTCATATGTCTTTTTTTCAGAACCACCACCATCTAAAATTCCTAAAATTGAGACTTCACATCCACCAATACCACCTGTACATCCACCTCCAGGTAAGCTTTTATTAAAAGTTAATTCCCAGCATGCTATTTTTTTATTTAATATTTTGGAGTTTAGTGCTTGAGCTTTTTCTTCTGCTAGTATGGGCTAAAAGTGTCTCATATTTTAATAAAATGTATTGAATAAAGGTGATGAAATATTTGATAGTGTAACTAAACAATCTGTGCATGAGTAAGATAGTAGCCGGAAGACTTTTTCCATATTTGAGATTCAGTATTTTATTGGTTAGAGCAGTGTTTCCCAATTTTATTTGGCCATGGAACCCTTTTAAACTTGAAAGAATTTTGCAGAACCCCTAATAAGAGTCTTATATATGGAGCTGAAAAAGTAGACCACAAATAAGTAAGGATACTAAACAAGGTCATGAAATCAACATTTAGATTAATCTATCATAGTCAATTTATATTTGTCATGGTTGCATTTTTAAATATAAGAAATCACACGCTATACTGAAGTAAAGTATTCGCAAGAGCACTGCCTGCACACTCCCATACAAGCAACTGGTTTGACAGCTGAAGCTTTGACTTTGTCTGACGCGGCACTAGTATATTCATATCCACGCTCCCTGAAAGTGAATATGGGAATTTATGGTGGTATATAACAGGCGATCGCACCACTGACTGACTGCACGCGTAGCACTGAGTAGTGACATCATTGTCCCCACTCTGTGGCTAAGCTGGTATTACACAGGGACACTCATCATGGCAAACAATTCATAAATGCTTAAATACTAATTATTTTTTTAAAAATCATAAAATGTTGTTGTAATGGAATTTTCTCCCGGAATCCTTATTTTCACTTTGGGGAACCCCAGGGTTCCGCGGAACACCATTTGGGAAACACTGGGTTAGCGGTAATAATATCAAAGTTGATTACAAGAAGTTTTGGAAAAATTCAGGCCAATGGGAATTTGAAAATATTAATTGAAAGAGTTTATGATTTGTGGTTTCACCTTTAACTTTAGTGGGCACGATCTTTGTAACCTTGAATCCTCAAGTTTGCAAAGTATTCTGTTCCATTGTGATAATCTATAGGGAAACTTATCAAGCACCAAAAAATGTAAACCATAGAAATATAGACCTGGAAGAAACCTTGAGCGGTTCTCCTGGAATTGAAGGGATACCTACAACATCCTTCACTGTATTTGTCTAACCTGTTCTTAAAAATCTTCAATGACAGTGATTCCACCACCTCCCTTACTAACCTATTTGAGTAGAAAATAGAGGCTGGTTTCTCTGCAATTAAGTATGGTGAACAGATCCTGCTTCTCCTGTCATAAAACAATGGGCACTTCTTTTGGAGTAGGGTATGTGCAGCTATGATGCACATATCAGATTTATATAAATTATTTACAACAGTCCTCACATTTTCATTGAAATTTTATATGGGAAAGGGGAGAAAAAGCTGACTGTTCCTCTTTATAGTGCTACGCACACACCCTGCCACTGTGTTCTTCTATCTCTTGTTGTCCCCTCTTAGCTGTCATTTTAGGTTTCATTCTTATAGCAAGCACTATCAAATATTTATGTCATATCTCAGGGTCAGTGGAAGGACAGCTAATGTATCAAGGCACTGGAAACACAGTACTACAATTTCTTTCACAAACATATGGCATTTTGGAGCACTACAGGGTTCTCTGGCAGATCAAGCCCTCTTTTGGGAAATCAGTGAAGGGAAAGAACATTCCTTCCTGGTTGGCACTGTATAAAAATTAGGAACTGTGTTCAAGTGTGTATACCACATGTGGGATTGTATGAGGCAATTTGAAACTACTGTCTGATGCTACTGTAGCACCTGTCACCCTTTTATGAACACCATGCAATAGTTAATTATTTTATATATTACCACTCCAACTACTGAACTCCTTAAAATGCAGGATTTCCTACAACAGTTGTGACCAAATAGGAACTTTCATTCTTCCTATTTTCAAGTATTCACATATCTTTTATGGACAATAATACAGTGGGAATCTGGTTAACATCTGGAATATCCACTTCAGGTAGTACGAGAAGTAATGGGCTTAATCTGCAGCAAGGGAGATTTAGCTTTTAGGAAAAACTTTTGTCCATCTTCAGAACACTTGTTCTATAGCCAAAAACTAGCATGTGCAGGCTTCTTTCTTTCTTTCTTTCTTTTCTTTCTTTGTCATTTTAGTTATCTGTTGGGCAGCAGTGAAATGGTAGCTCTGCAAACTTCTCCCCTTATGTGACTTGTAGTAGCACTTAGGAGGTGTACCCTATACCCCTGGCAAAATTTTAATTGCTAAATGGGATTTTCCCACATGCCCCCTTCTCCTCTAGGTGATCCTTACCGGTGCCAAACACCCCTATTTGCCCTAATATAGCTTTTTCATTGAAAAGATGTCTTGTACTTTATGAAAGTGAATTATTCTGCATACAAACAGGACATGTCTCTTAGCTTTAACTAACAAGCTTATTTCCATCGGTCAAGCATTTTAAAAGTGGCTACTGTAGATTCTGAAGTTACTGCCATTGGGTTCTGTCATGAGGAGATGCTTGTCTGCCCTTAGTTCAAACCAGCTTTGATCTTATTTTTAACTCTTTACTCCACCTCCCATCCATCCCCAACTCTTGTCCAATCAACCTGAAGTTTCATGGGTGCGATCTTGTGCCAGTTTAAGATTTTGTTCTTGTTTTGAGATAGGGAAAGGTGGTAATAGAAATTAGACAGAAGTGTATGGGAGAAGAATGCTCAGATAAAATTACCCAAATTTTGTCACCCTTTCCTAATGCTTGCCTGTTTCACAGTCTCAAATCTGTATAAGTCCCTTACATGTGGAATGGTTGCACTTAAACTAATATTCTGGTTAGTTTTTTCCACTGCCTCTCCTCTTTAGCTGATTTTTCTTTGCATCTAGCTTTTAGGATGTGGGACTTACTATAGGGGATAAAGCCAAATATAAAGTGATGTCACTGTCAGCTGTGACCAGATATTATCAAATATAGTTAGTGTTCAGAGATCTAGAACCCAATGGAACAGGGCCCATAGTGAGCCTGCTGTTTCTGCAAGTATGGTATGCATGATCTTACAAAACAGACCTGATAATAAATGTTAAATTGCAAAGTAACACATTGTGTGTTGGGAGGTTTTACACAGCCTACATTTTCAAAATAAAGTCAGCATGGACGTGAATAAGCTCTGTGTTACATGTTTTCTTAACAAACCTAACCATAAAGGTTACTTATATGGAAGTGGCCAAACCATAGCACAGGGCTACTCAACTTTGGAAGCCCCTGGGGGTCACAGTGATACTATCAGCACATGCTGAGGGCCGCAACTTAAGCGTGGTTGCATGTACATGCAAATAGCTTTTCATACTGAGGCATAAATACAATTAATGCAAAACTGCACAACATGCAAGTCCCATTTAAGTCAAAGTTCTACTGATATTAATAAAATGCAATATTTACCTGATTTCCACCCATATGACAGCACTTTTCATGAGCAATTGTGGAATAAAATATATTAAAACAAGACACCTATGACTAGTTGCTATGAGGTACCTTTACTGATGACAAAGGTACTGTACAAAGGTAGGGAATTAGCCTTCTTCCACTGGAGGAAAATAGAAGCCCCAAAACAAATTAACACATGGCTTCAGGGTTTGTAGACATTTGCATGTTTCAAAGAGCTTTACAAATAAGTCCTGCAGCACCTACTATTCCCTGTTCTTTTCAGCTACAGCCTCACACAGCTACCCCTCTGAAACTGCTAATGGCTTAAGAAAGAAAAGATTCTTTTAACATCTATATGCAAACTTTGGTTGGTTGGTTCTGGACATCCAACACTCTGGTCATCTGAAGAAGTGGGCTGTACCCACAAAAGCTCATGATACCATCTACATGTTTTGTTAGTCTTTAAAGTGCTAACAGACTATTCGTTGTTTTTTAAGTTTTTCCTGTTACAGACTAACTTGGCTACCCCCTGAAGCTTTTGTTTGAAATATAATCATGCAGATATCCTCTTCTTTCTGTCTCTCCTCCAAACCAGCCTAACAGAGGACTGCAGTGAGTCAGATGCCCCAAACAAACTGCCCCCTGACTCTCACCTCACTGCACAGATGCCAGCACTTAATCACTCCCTCTTTCTCCCACCTACCATGCAGTCAGCCCCTTTACCTCCCCCTGCCTAGCCCAGGAGGATTGAAGAGACTGACAGGTCTTGCCTCTCTCTCTCCTCTGCAGATGGGACTTTCCCCCAAGCCAATTAATTACTGCCTCACTGCCTTCTCCCAGCTACTCATTCCCTGTTTATCTGCTGATTGTCTTCCATGTGGCAGGCAGCATTTAGCTGTGTTTACAGAGGCCCAGACTCAGCTGATCCCTCTGCCTGCTGGGGAGCTTTGAACAGCAGAGTGGCTGAGACAGCCCGCGCAGCTTAAAGGGAACTTTAGTGCAAAGCCCTAAGAGCTCCAAGCCCGCAGCTGCCTCCTGTCTGTGCAGGGTCCTCAGTCCTAGCGCTGCCTCCTCTCC
Source organism: Rafetus swinhoei (assembly GCA_019425775.1). NCBI lineage: Eukaryota > Metazoa > Chordata > Testudines > Trionychidae > Rafetus > Rafetus swinhoei. The sequence continues at coordinate 110,694,674 of CM033446.1, forward strand.
CCACTGCTGGCTGGCACAGCCCAACCTGCTGCCAGGAAAGTGGGGGAGTGCCTGCCGCTCGCACCAGGACAGCCTGCCTGGCATGACTGAGCCCTGCTCAGCCCAACCTGCTGCCTGCCCCCCTTGGGACCAACGCTCTTATCATGGGGTCAGCGCTCCTCCACGTGTAGCTCTGTGGAGGGAGGGGAGAGTTTGCTTCACCTCCCCGCCTGCTGGCCAGAGCTGCTTTTGCAGCCAACCACCAGGCTGCAGCAGCAGCGCAGCCTTCTGTCTGCATGGAGGTGGGGGGGGTGAGTTCCTGCCACGGACTCCGTACTTTGAGACCCACTACCTGGGCTGTGTGTTGAGTAGCTCTGCCATTGCATATACTGTGACCTTTTGTAAGCTTCCCCATAATCTTAGAACTTACTGGGCTGACTGAGGCAAACCGAGGAATTGAAGCTGGTGCAGAAATTGAAATCCCAACTCACCAAAAGAATTCCTTTCATTGTGCCACATTTGTATTTATCTGATTTGTTTCCTTGAGTAAAGATCTTGAAGGTAATGTCAGCACAGGCCTTTGAAGGTTTTGTTTTTAAGCCTCTGCTGGTCACTGTGCATTTAGTCACAACTATTTATCTATATTTGTTCATCTCAGCAATGTGGAAGAAATAAATATTAAGAATAAGGGTTTTTTTATACTGTGGGGTATCTGCCATTTCTTCTGTGTTTTGAGCTTGCGTCTTACTGCATGTGACTTCTAAATGTTTTTAGCTGCAGAACAAAACAGGAAGAGAACAGACTTCAATGTGCACCATGTTGACTTTTGGGAAAGAGCATAGCAGTGTAGGTAATTCTTATTGCTGTGCTACAGAAAAGTAAATGAAGGGTTTTTTGTCTGTTACAGAACGTAAGCTTCCTTTGACAACTGCAGTCTCAATGGGAGAAGCAGAACAAAGTACTACAGTGGATTCTGTAGACATACCAAAAGTCCAGATTCCTCCTCCAGCTCATCCTGCACCAGTACATCAGCCACCACCTTTGCCTCATCGTCCACCACCACCACCACCTTCCAGCTACATAACTGGGATGTCCACTACAAATTCTTACATGTCAGGGGAAGGTTATCAGAGTCTTCAGTCAATGATGAAAACTGAAGCTCCAACCTATGGAGCTTTGCCACCAGCTTATGGACCACCAACTCACTTGCCGTATCATCCTCACGTGTATCCTCCTAACCCCCCTCCACCTGTTCCTCCTCCGCCTACATCATTCCCACCCCCTAATATTCCACCACCTACTCCTGGGTACCCTCCTCCACCTACATATAATCCTAACTTCCCACCTCCAAGACTGCCTCCCACTCATCCACCTCCAGGGCTGGGAATGCCCCCAACCAGTTATCCCCCACCTACAGTTCCCCCTGGTGGACAACCACCTGTACCACCTCCAATACCACCACCTGTTATGCCACCTGTTGCGGGACTTGGACGTGCTACGTGGATGAGATAGCATGAGAGTGGTGTACAGTAACTTTGAGGAATAGTTTAACAGGCAGAAATTAATAGAGCAGTAACCATATTGTGAAAATAAATAGGAAGGTAATTTGTATAATCTAGATTCTGGGATAGTATATAAAGACATGGAACAGTGAAATGGAATCTTAGATGACCTACTTACAGTATTGTTGATGACAAGATATAGGCTTTAATATAGACACAGCAGAGCTAATTAATCTAAATGTATGATTTAAACTAAGTTGTCTGGCTTAAATTGTCTGAGTTATTTCAGCACTGGATTACTTTGTACTTAGTGACTTTAACCAGCCATATTGGCTCACTTATATCAGTAAGAAGTACATTTTCTTCTAGAAATCAGTGCCTACTTTTGCGTATCAAAATAGTCAGATATCCTGAAGTTCCATCTAGATTTTAAAAAAATGCATTGTCATTTAAGTAACTCTGAGATGCTTAATGTTAAGCATCAGAGCTACTTTATTTAATATGTATATATTTACAACCCCTAGCTGACATAATTTTGAGGTGTTTGTTTTGGAATGTACTGGTATCTTGAAAAATTAAATATGTTTACACCTATTTGCAAATTCTTGTACATAAATATATATATTTTCTAAGTGTGAAAATCTGAATGTAACAGCATACTGTGATTTACACCTTGGTTAAAAATAGGACTGCTTCATTCACTTGTACCCAAATAAATAGGATCTGAATTTAATGGATTTTCCAAGTTATTTCAAAAATGTTTTCCCATTAATAGTCTAAACTACTGTTCATGTTTATGCTGATAAAAGAAGAAATCTTATGTAGGTGTCTTACATTTTATACTAACTCATTGAAAGAATTGTTCAGCAGTGTTCTATCAAAATTCAGAAACATCACAGCTCATTTACAAAGAATGTACTTTATTTTATTCAACTGAAAGTATACACTATCACAATCATACTTCATTTTTACTAAAATATTTCAAATGAATGTTTTACACATATCAAAATCTGATTACTATTCCCCCTCTCCCCCCTCCCAAAAAAGCCAAAGTGGTTCAATAAAAGGTATAAATGCGTCCTAATGTCTAAAGATTTTGCTATGTACACAACAGCGGGTGCTAATTTATTCCAGTTTCTTTTGTAAATCATATACAGGAGGAATGTAAGATCACAGATTTAACAGAAATCAAACTGATTTCCCAAAGCAGCTCAAATAGACTTTCCCCGCATTATGAAAAATATACAATTTTATCACTTTACAGTCATGCACTTTTTGAAAAAGATCAGTAGTACTTTTTCCCCCCCTACCCAGTTTCTAAAAAGATAAAAGGTCACTTTAACACTGATTGATACCTAATATTTGGATAAAAATGTGCCATTCTCAAAGTTGGGTTCAGCCGTGAATCACCTGAAGTTGGTTACACCATAGCATTTCAAAATGTTTGTGTGAAAATGTAAGTCAGTCACTCAAAACTTAAGGGCCTGATTCTGCTTCCTTAAAGTAAGCAAAACTCCACTTGAAGTCAATGGAAACTTTGTTTCAGGGCTGCCTAATTTGCAGCTTTTAAATATACTGGGGACAGTAACCCCTTGTATATAAACTTCATAGCCATCATGTGGGGGAGGGTGTCCCTCCAACTTACTATACAAAGTTTTTTCAGGTAGATTTCACAGTAGACCTAGAGCATAATAAAGAGTGGATTTAAATGTGCATATAAAACATCTTTTTAGACAACTGAAAGTTTAGCACCCAAGTCATTCTGTAGCGTCATTGAGTGTCATTTTCCCCCAGGAAGACACTAGCTCAAATGGAGCTAAATACCAAGTAGGAAACTTTAAAAAAATTACAGCACTAACTTTCATGTACCTCTATAAAATCTACAATGCACAGCTTTTGCATATGGGGCTTGTGCTACCAAGTAGAATCATACAAATATAGTTCTACCCTACTTGTATAAAGGATCCTTTAGTAGTTTAACTAAGACTGTCCTCTAAGCCAGCTCTCTAGGGTGTACAGGCCATAGGTTTAGTGCTGTTTCCCTTTTAATTTAAAAGTTTGAGATCTGCAGAAGAAACCAGAATTGGGGTGGCCCTGGAAGCCACAATTAAGAATACATTTGGATGTGTCGGTCAGAGCTAATGAAAGTAGTAAACTGGCTAGTCATGTTGAGAGGGATCATTCACTGCTTAGTTGTTAGGCTAATCAATTTGGAGACCAGCAAGCACATTATCAATGCAATCAATGCTCTACAAGCTTTACTGGCAACACTTCTGCTGCTTTAGTTGAAATTTGCTGAACTAAATCAATTCTGGACACTGGCATAATTACAATGGCCTTTCATTTGGCTGGACTAAGCAGCCATATATACATCTGCTACCTCAGAGGGGAAACCTTTCTTTGCTGTCCTACTCAAAGTGCTTTCCCCCCTGCTCTTTATATGAAGAAAAATTGCAGAAGATGAGTAAGAAAAGGAACTGCTGAATATAGTATAGACTAACAGGCCAAAAAAAGGCAAAATAAAGCGAGGAAGAGGAAATTCAGAATTCTCTAGAGATCAACTCTTAAAAGGCAGACAGTGTGCCATTTTCTAGAATATAGTCTGCCAGGCTACACAGACTGCATAAACCAAGTAATGAGTTACAGTCAGAGTTATTCAATAGTGGCTGATACAGCTTAGCTATGCTTTAGATTGGAAGTTCACTGCTGTCACAGGCGTTTCTAAAAACTCACTGAACTCAGCTGTCAGGACCCATTCTTACCTAGTGATTGATGCAGTGTTTTGACACTGCTTAATTTAATTTTTGTGTATATTCCTTTTCTATTTTTTTTAGTGCTCAATCCTGAATATTCCTTACTCAGACAAGTAGGCTTATTAAAGACGGTGAGGACTATTCACTTGTTAGAACCTGCAAGACTAACAGTATTTATAGGTGCTTCACGCTAGCCAAAGTAAGGAACTCAGCTAATAAATACATTTGTTTTATTAGCAACAACCAACTAATTCAACTTCACGTAGGAGCTGTAACTGATTTTTCTAAAGGGGCAACAGCTAAAGCCATTAACACTTCAAACTAAGCACCAAAACCAATGCCAATTTTGAAGAGGTGGCATTGAGTCTACATGCATCTGTTAAGATTATTTTATTTTACAGTGACCGGTTTACTGAGTCCAGTTTCCTGTGGACTTTTAGGGAAAAGGAGAAAAAACATCTCATGAAATACAGGGCCAGATCTTATGACAAGATGGAACCAAAAGGGGACAACCTTTTACTACCGCTCCACAAGCAGTTACTCCACAATACTAAAATATAAGTCCCCTTATAGAAGGAAATACACTCCATTTTGGTTTAACAAAAGTAAAGCTTAAATGGTAGCAGCAGCCTCATTTGACAGCTTTTACACATCCAGCATTGAAAGGCTGTTGCTTTGGTTATATCATGAAGTAACCAATTTAATATTTCAACAAGTACATTAAAAACAAATGCTTGTGTGAGTGAATTTCAAGTCAATACTGAAATACTACGATCCAAGACAGAAACTTCATTTAGAAACTAAGCCACACTGGTGGGAAAGCTGTTCTTGCCTAAGTATTTAACAGCAAAAGCTTTACAGGAAAAGTGTTACCATATTCATACTGGATTGTGGCCAAATGACTGAAAAATATTCACATTATGACTGCAGAAATCTTCTGAGTATCATTTATTACATTAAAATCAGGTCGTTGGCTGCTGAAACAGAGACTCAGGATATTCAGTATGCCTGCTATGGACCTGTGTCATGATCAATACGGTACAACATACAAGGTGCATTCAGTGTTTTATCACTCCACGAAGTATTTTATATGATAGCTCTTGAAAATAATTACATATTCTTCAGAAATGAAAACCTCCAAGCAATTTTAGTAGCTCAGTAAAGGGACAGCCAATAAGCTACCAGATTCAGATTGTTGTTTCCTTGGGAGAATCCCAAAACACGCTGCATAGAGCCACCAGCCTAGCTATGAATCAATTAACAAGCAGGTGGACACAAGCAATGCAAAGTAACTTCTCCACAGGTTAGGGTTTAATTTTTCCTCCTAGAAATTTTCGTTAGGTAATTCTACATAGAGACCATACAACAAAGCGGGTTTGCACTACAGTACAAGTGACACAAGTCTGAGATTATAGGATGGTTAACCCATTTAACATTGGATCCAGCACATAACCTGGAGGCTAAGCCTTTAGCTGTCATATTTACACTATAGACAGTTACAAAAAAATCCAACTGGCTGCTAGAAACAGGACACACACACTCTGATTCTTTACAGAGTTGCTTCTAGTTTTTGAAGTGAAGTGCCTACAATGGACCCTTGAACTGGTTTCCTGAAAGGTGTTGCCTGATGGATGGTTTGGAACTTGCTGCATCACCCAACTTTCGCCAGACAACCTGTGAGAAACAGGGAGGAAGATTGCAGTTGGTGAGTCTGGAAGTTGAAATAGGTAATTTTGTATAGTAGAGTTGAAGTTCTACAAATGACCATTAGATGGCACTTATACGCCAAATTATCATTTAAACGGATTTGAAGTATTCATCTGATTATCCCTCTTGAAATTAGAACTAGTTATGCCTTAGATAATGATATAAACTAATATAATAGGTTCAGAAGCTAAGTTCAATGCTAGATAAACCACTGGCATTCTTATACAGTGATATTCCCTTTCGATTGCTATCCTCCCCTGTTCAGATACTATTAGGGATGTAAAAATGCAGTTAAAAATGTAACCATGTAACCACTAAAAATCATAGCGGTTACACACACTGTGGGCTCTGCAGTATAAAGCTTTATACTGCAGAGCCTGCGGCAAAGACTCCCTGAGAGTGGGAGCCAGCGTGTAACCCATGGTGGGCATATGGGGTATGTGGCCGGGCCCACCATGGACCGGAACTGCTCTGGCAGGCCCTGTGGGGCTGGAACAGCCCCCTGCCTAGGGTGGGTAGGGAGCTGCTCCATCCCCTACTGGTTAACTGGAAACAGTAAGCCTCACCCATTAAGGATGAGGATTACCGGTTAATCTTTTACATCCCTAGATACTATGCCCTTTAAAAGTAGATGTTATGAATGGCTAACACAGAGCAGCCCACTAGGCAAAGTAGGGCTCTTGCAAGGAAAACAGGGGAAGAGTCCGTAAGAAGTGACAATAATTAGCAACATTTCTGAGAAGGATCACTTCTCAGTTTACACACATAAAATTATCCAGTATTCACCCCGCAGTGTGCTGAGGGGCAATCCTAAAGTTACCACATTCCATCTGTTCAGTCCAACACAGATACAAAATTTGTATCTGTAGCCACATCTGTATCCACAAACATGAGTGGCGGATATTCGCATCCGCAAATGAGGATACTTGTGCATATAAAGCTGATAGCTGCAAATTTGCAGGGTTCTAGATACAAAGTGTGTATCTGTCTCAGCCACAAAATGAACTGCAGATATCCGCATCTGCAAATTTGCAGGGCTCTAGCCATTTGTTGTTCTGCTAAAAGGAAGTGGCATTTTAAAAGAAAACTGCAATAATGAGGAGTTCACTGTTGTTCAGTGCAGGGATTTATCTATAATTCTTGGGCCTTAAAGTGAAGCACTTCATGTTCTGCAACTGTAACACTTGTATATTCAGGAATTTAGAAGGCTTATTTTTTAACAGGATGAGATTATGTAGGGGTAAATTTGGGCTAGCCCTTTAAATTTGTTCCTTCTTTTAGTGGGAAAAGGAAGAAAATCAACACTGAACAGTTTCAGTCTTCCTGCCCAACGACACCTTTGTAAAAAATTACTCTCCAAAATAATACGTGCATACTTTCCATAAATAAAATCGCATCACATTTCTGCACCATTTTCCATTTTAATGGTTTGGAGCACCACCATCACCAACCTATTCAGAAATTGTGCAGAGTTTTGCTTCCTCTGCAATCCTCATGCACCAAAAAGGCCCCACTGATATTTTGACCTGCAATATGTATTTCAAAGAGAATGCTCTATGGGAGTCCCTGCTGTGGGAACCATTGCGCTGTCAAGCAGAAAACCCTCTGAAACATGCTCAGATTGAGCAACATTTTAACAGAAATACAAAGCTCACTTTTCATCCACAGTGTGTACCCAAGTCACTTTTCTTATTAGATCATTCTGCCTGGTATTAAATCAGCAGCAGCCACCACACCTCAGACAGAGCAAAGTCTGGCATAAATGCTCAGTTTACAATATGTGGCAACCTCTGTTTACAATGTGGTTGCTAGACCACACATGTTAGCGAGTTCCAAAAATCACATGTTATCACCCCTAATGGAGTCAAACAAGAGGATTCTAATTCTGATATAAGATTATAGTTTGAGGATGCAACATCACTCAATTTCTATGACTTTAAATTAAGTCATAGAACATATAAATTAAGGCACAAGGACCAAACTATGCTTTTAATCAACCATGTAATTTTCAGGGACATCAAGGGGACCTCTGCTTACAAATCAAGATCATTACATGGGGCTGAAATTTGAAACCCCTGAGCCAGGTAAAGACAGTTGCATAACTGCCAATCAGCCCTAATAGGATAAGCCACTCTCTCCTAGGAAATGAGCGGGGTGTGCCTGTATCCTTTAAGCCAGCTCAACCCTAAGTTTCTTCTGGGCAAATGCATCACATTAAGTGTTCAGGTATTTGACACTTGACTCCTGCCCATATGGAATTTGCAGCGCTTCAATTCAGTTTTCCTTATTATTGAATTTCTCTGTGGGTTTCAAACAACACAAGCAAACAGGGCTCACACAGAACAGATGCTACCAGGTAATGTATTACAAAACATCTAAAATACTACAAAGAGTTATTACATTGCACATTTCACGAACAATTGCTTTCTCCTTTTCACTCAGGTCTTCTTCATAGTTATCTTGCATTTGCCTGTCCAAATTTTCATGGACTTCAAGAACCTACAAATAAACAGATTGACAAGGTATTATATTTCTCAAACATCAATTGCATCTTCTACAAGAACAGTAGGTAGGTTTTACAATGATGTGGTTTGCCACATCCCCAATTCTATAAACTGTTGCTCCCACAAAGAGAGTAATGTCCTTCAATGGATTATGAGGGATAGGAGTAGAGCCATGCCACTTCTCTACACCCACTTTACCTATGTTTAGAGCCCTGCCAAATTCATGGCCATGAAAAACATGTCATGGACTGTGAAATCTGGTCTCCCCCTCACACCTCGAAATCTCATCTTTGGTGTGCTTTTACCTTATACTACACAGATTTCATGGGGGAGACCTGCAATATTTCTTGTACTCTGAGCGCTTGGGCCACAGCCGCCCTAAGCTGGTAGTAGTCTGTGTTTCTGTTGGTGATGAACAAAATTTATTCCACCCATGAATGGAAAAAATTAGAGCAGGAACACTGTAGATAAGCATTTCTCAAATTGGGGGTCCTGACCCAAAAGGAGGATCACAAAGTTATTTAAAGGGGTCACAGTATTGCCACTCTTACTTCTGCACTGCCTTTAGGGTTGGGTGGCTGGAGAGCAGTGGCTTTTTGCCAGGCACCCAGCTCTGAAGTTGGTGCCCTGACAGCAGCAGCATAGAAGTAAGGGTGGCAATACCCTCCCATCCCATCCTTATTTCTGCTCTGCTGCTGAAGGCAGCTCTGCCTTCAGAGTTGGACTCCTGGCCAGCAGCTGCTACTCTCCAGCTGCCCAGCTCTGAAGGCAGTGCTGCACCTGCAGCAGCTCAGAAGTAAGGGGCAGCATTACTGTAAATGCTTCCATATCTCCTTTTTGGGGTCAGGACCCTTACAATTACAACACCATGACATTTCAGATTTAAATATCTGAAATCAGGAAATTTACAATTTTTAAAATCCTCTGACCATGAAATTGACCAAAATAAACCATGAATTTGGTAAGGACCCTACCTATGTGGATTTGAAACTGATATAGTTAAAGTAGCATGAATGCATTTCTACCAGGTAAAGATGCTCACATCAGTGTAGCTTAGTCTCACAAATGTACATGAATAAATTGTACTAGTATAAGATTCTATTATATGTGAATCCACATTAAGGGTTGTACTGCTTTAACTATACCTGTAAACAAATCGCACTCCTACCCAAGTTAAATTGGCACAAAAAAACCTTTGTGAACCAGACCAGACTTTCCAATGTAAACTCTTCAAGGCAGGGACACCCTCTCCTCCTGTGTGAATGTAATCAGTTTAATTTGGATAGTCATGCAGCTATTCACATGCGTAAACATTTGCAGGACTGGAGGCCTTTCATTTTCTCCTATTGTGCTGGTGGGTCTTTTACACACCAACAAGAGTGAGAAAAGCATTTTCAAATAGGAAAATGCAATTGTAAAAGCACAAAAATTAGCAGGGGGCTCTGCGACAAGTGGGATATCTGAAGCTACTTGTAACTCATTTTCTTGACTTATTGCCTCAAGTAAAAAATACAATGTATTTTTAAAATCACATTATTTTTCTTTATAAACACCTGATTTTAGGGCAATGCTTAGAAGTTGCTAAAAAGAGTTTTTCCTTTTCTCTGATGTACAGATAATAGGGGTATTAAAGCCACCTGCCTTTATAGGTGGAGACAAAAACAGCATCAACCTATTACAAACACGCTAAAACATTTTTAAATAGCTCTTTTCTATCAAATCTGTTACATGAATAAAAGCACAGCACGGTTGGACAGTAAGTACTTATTTTACTTACATGTGTTTGGGATGACCTACATAACTCATTCATAGCTTTGTTACTTATACTAGTGTGGCCAGCTCAGACACCTAGCAATATGGTGTTTAAACCACACACCAGGTAGCCTCTCTCTTATGTTAAAGAAATACACATACAAATATACCTGCTGTATGTGTTGTATGTGCATAGGTATAACCACACAAATGAACTTCAGGGTTAGATGCATTACAAGGATGGATTTCACTCTTGAAGCATCCAGCACTGACCACTGCTAGAAACAGAATACTAGCCTAGATTATTCATTGGTTGTTCAAGTAGAGAAATCCTGCTGTATGTGAAATGTTTCGGTTATAAAAATAGGTCATTCTCTTAGGGCCCTTAACCTACTTTTTAAAATGTACCAATCACTAGTTTAACCATTATATCTGGGACCAGTGGAATTTGTGCATGAGCATTAATTGTACCTAATTATTTTCAGGATTTTTAATGGAGCATGTGAAAGACATTCCTGCCTGACAAATAAATTTTCCATTTTTCTATTAAAAAGGATGGAATTGTTTAATTACAGATTCAGATGGACTCACACTTTGAACAAGCTTGTTTGGAATTCAGTATGCCTCCAGCTCCCAGCTTGGGAAAGCAACACAACCTGTACAATCAAATCTCAATGCAGATCACCCAGAAATATCTTGCTATAAAGTAAACATTGTCTGTAAATATCCAGGGCAATTTTGGAGTAGATTAATTAAAACTTCCATATAGAGTCCAATGTCTGATTCTATCAGTCAGCGATCTTCCAGATACATGAGTTTCAAAGGAGAATATTTACTATATTTTCTATTTAATTGAAATTTAAATTACATTCCCAAATTCATGTGGTGCTAAGGGGCTACAGAGCTTATTTCTTTGTTTTCAATGGAACTGGCTTTTAAATGGCATTCAAGAGTTTTAACCTTTAAAGCCCCAAATGGCTCCAGACCCATTTACCCAGAACCTGTCCTTCTCCCTAACCCCTACCACAATGAAACAGATGAGTAGTTTGGAATATTAGGGAAAGTCCTAGCAGAGCTGGATTGATGAACAGTGGGCAGGTAAGGAGGTCAAAGGTGCATCTTAAATTCATTTATCATGTTGTTCTGCAACACATACTATGGCACAGGCATTTCACCTCTGTGAATGGAGCTATAGTGATTGACATCAGCTGTGGATCTGACTCCAAAGACGCTTACAAATATACATGCCACAAACACCCAACTAACGTCTCAGCTGCTATAAATCAACACACACTATCTAAACATCTGGTCCATAGTGTTTGTATCTCTCTCCCTCTGTCTCACTCTCTGTCTCACACACACATTTGTATACAGGAATACTTTCATCCACAGCTGAAATGCAGCCAGTGTGGGGTGGAGTCTGGCAACTGTCAACAGCACAGAATCATTTAGGACAGGCAGGTCTGCCAACAGATGTCACCGGGCCCCGGGAGACCCTAGGGAGTGGGGAGGGAGGCTCAGCTTCAGGCCCCCCCAGAAGAGGCAAGGCCTCAGATGGAAGGCTCAGGGCTAGGAGCAGCCAACCCTCAGCACTACCTGGACCATGCTTCGCCTTCTCCAGTCAGTCATCAGCATCTCCCAGGCAACGCTGTGTGGGGTTCCAGTGGTGATTTAAAGGACCTGGAGCCCCTGGCTCTTTTAAATCACTAGTCCCTGAGCAATGTCCCCTCTATTTTTTCCCAGTTGGCGCAGAATACATTTTGTTATGTGCACCGATACATGTGCAGATGTGCACCACCAGTAGAAACACATGCTGCCCTCTGTGAGTGGCTGTGGGTGTTCTGCTAATCGCTAGTCGGCACCTGAATCTCTCTTGGGTGGCCACCTAAATGTAAGCTTACAGGAAATACTGGCCGCAAGGCAAGTGGCCTTTTCTCCTTCCAAGTCAGCAGTCCTGAGGACAGGAAACAAAGAATGTCACCTTATCCAGAAACTACATGAGAAATAGGTACAGGCAGAATGGGACTGCAGTGTGAGTGGTCAAGTCTCCCTCTTGTGGGTAATACCAGCACCTGTACAACCTACTTAAATATAAAAGGCCTTTTAGTTTTTAGTGCTGGAGGCTCTGGTCTTGATCCCCACAGGCAGCTATATGATCTGTGTGTATGTAGCCATGGTTCATTGTACGACACCCTCAAACTGGAATTTCTATTGATCTTAGACATTCAGGATGAGGGGGAAAATGTTACCAACCCGGCTTAGTACATGTCAAGTACATTTCTTCTTTTAAAGGCTGGTCCTATTGACTTTATCACTTGCTACCAAGCCCCACCCAGTTATAGTTCTTCTTTACCTCAAGTGGCAGGGTTCTATTTTTACCCCCAGGACAAATCAGGGACAAATCAGGTGCGTATAAAGCCATGGTTTATTACATAATTAGATACAATGCTCCCTATATGAGAACTGCCACAGGATTTTCAATGATCAAAAGTGCTCAAGACTGTTAGTATGTATCTCATTCTGAAATGGCACTTAATGCTTTCTAAAGCCACCTTGGGGCATTGGTTCAGTCAGGACTGATGAACTCAAAAGGTAAACAACTTGTAGTATAGTGACTTTTCCTTGAAGATCTCTTAACCAAAAGCTGGCCAGGCTTGACCTTGCTCAGCTGGTAAGGTAATGGTTGAGGTGGCATGGCTGCAATAATCTGTCTGAATAATTCTCTTCTATCTCTGATTAGCAGGATTCCATCATGAGAGAAATGCCAAATGATGCTTTTACAGATGTACACAGAAGCAATGCGACATATGGACTGAATGCAGACCTACCTTCATAGCATGTACCACAGCCTCTGGTTTCTGACCCACAGGGACATACCCTGCCACAGGAGAGGAAGCAAGATCAGGAGTCATACGAGCCGGGCCCTGTTGAAACAGTCGGTAAAATATACTTTTTAGTATTTTTAACTGAGCTCTTTAAATGAGAAAAGAAAATATCTAAGAAGTTCAAAACTGCACCAATACTCCCTCAGACCTAACCCTTCTCCAGCCATACTCAAAGACAAAAGCTTTATCTGCACACAAAAGCTACATCATTTTAACTAAAGCCATTCTTAAAACAGGTATCATTAAACCAGTGCAAAACCCTATGTGGACACACCTCGGTTGACTCTTTTGTAGCTTAATTCATATAAATCAAGTGTCAACCAATTTAAGTGTACATAGGGACTTGTACCCATTTAGTTAAATCAGTCCAAGAAACAATTTTAGTTTAACTGGTGCAACTTCTGTGCATTAGATAAGGCCAAGAGTTTTCCAACTCTGCCATAGAGAAAACATTGCAAAGCTGAAAACTTTCAGGCACTTCCTGACTTTTACTAAGAAGGTATAGAGTATCTGGCATTAAAATAATAGTTGGCATCAGTTTTTATTGGTCTCTTGGCAACATTTTCAAATGGGCATCAAATACCCATCTTCAATATAAGAAGGATTGGAAGGTAACCTCAAGATAAACAGATGTGCCAACTTGATGCTGGTAGGGATTATTTCCAAATACTCTTTCCAGTTCAACTGTGTTTAGGATTCCACTGGAACAGATACAAAAATAGCTACTTTCCTAAAAATTAAAGTATGCAAACAGCATTATAAGCATTTTTTACATAAGCTTTCCTTTTCAAGGTCTCTCTCTTGACTAGCACAAGATACAATATCCTGTGTGTGTATTTGCACTGTAATACTCAGAGAAACCAACAATGAATCCATTGACAAACTCATATTTAGTCTTCTCATCCCTTAGGAAACACAAAGAATGAATATTCTGTTGGACTTTGAAAATAAATTAGGATGACAGAGTGATGTGTAGCACCATCACAGGAATGCTTCACCCATACAATACATGTGGGTCTTCATTACCATCTTTTTCTAAGATTTAAAAAAAAATGTCTATTCCCATCATCGTTTATACCAAACAGAGGCCAGTGGATTGTTCTCATCTTTCATGCATTTCAACTGCAAGCCCCCTCTTGCCAGGTTCCCCTTTTTTCAAGTGTTTTGTTTTTATTTTTAAAAAATGATCACATACAGGAACTGGATTTGGCCCAGTTAAAGCCATCTACCTGTGATGGTTGTTCTAAGGCCTTTGTGACATGAGTTGCTGGTCACACATCACTTTCTATTGGATAGATGAATGCCTCAGAGAAACCAGAATTAGAACCAGCACCTTTGTGGGAAATCTCAAGAGAGAATGAATAGGTTGCGAGATCATGGAGATGAGGCTACTGGGGCATTCTGGAACAGATCCCTCCAGGGAAGGGTTGAAGCTCAGTTTGAGGACAAGGGGAAAATTCACTTCTCCCACCTAGGTTGTGAATGTTGTATAACTAAACAGAGAACTTTGGTCTTCAGGGCTCTCAAACCAACCCTTTCAACAATAAATGATAAAGAGGGAGAAGGGGATGCAAGTGACTAGTTCACTTAATCCAGAGCTGCCAACAAAGAGTATTCACTGGGATCTTGGATGAGTTGTTAAATACTCTTGGAAGCCTGCAGAATCAGTCTTCACTAAAGGCCAAATGCATCAATATATACATATTTCATTCTTCTAACCCAGGGGTGGGAAATAATTTTAATAGGGGGCCACTCCAAGAATTCGGAAAATGGTCAAGGGTCGCACTCTTCCAGGATATTAATGGAGGAGATGCAGGGTCTGGGATGGAGGTTGGGTGCAGAAGGGAGCTTGGGGTAAGGGAAGGAGTTTGAGTGAAGGAGGCAGTTGTGACCCGGGACACTGGACTGGACTGGACTGGGAGTTGGATTGTGACCTAGGACAGGGAATTGGGGTACAAGAGGGGGTGCAGGGATTTGGGTTGTGTGCTAGGGCAGGAGGGAACTGTGATCTGGGACAGAGGATTGAGGTGCTGGATCTGGAAATGTGGAGTAGGGGGCAGGAGTGGGAGGCAGAGTGTTGGGGAAGGGAGGGCCTGGGGTACCAGAGGTAGGCTCTGCCAGGAGACTTACCAGCCAGCAGTGGTTCCTGAATCAGCCTCCCCTGCCTGCCCTTCCCGTGGCACAAGCTGCAGCCCCTTGTGCTTCATGGCTACCTGTTATTGAAACAGGCATCTCCCATTGGCCAGTTTCTGGCCAGAAACCAGCCAATGGAATTGTGCTGGGGGCTGAAGCAGCTCCTAAAGCTTTCCCCCTCCCCTCCAGACTCACAGTTTTTAAAGAAAAAACACCCCACAGCTGCATTTCTGCGTGGCGTGTGGGTGGGGCGAGGCAAGGGGGGGAGACTGCCTGGGGCTCTCCGCAGTGTCTGTGGGCTGGATCCTATGTCTAGGTGGGCCTGATTCAGCCCACGGGTTGTATTTTTGCCCAGACCTGTTCTAACCTCTGACCTAAAAACACCACTCTTCTTCTTACTGTGATCTAGATCTTAATCGCATGACAACTAAAAGCAAAAGAAATTGGGACAGTGAGGCCATAAATCCCTCCCAAAACTTCCCTTGGCTAGAATACAGTAACACCATGCACCCTGCAAGCTATTAACATATAACCCTGCTAATAATTACAAGAGGAATCTTCATTATCACCCTGGAAATATAAACATGGCTTTCTGACCACAGTCTAGTAGATTCAAGGTCTCCACAAGAGGAATCAAAATGGATTCTTTTCCACTATAAGACTATTCCACTTCTGCCCAGCCTCTCATTGGGACGGCCTCCTTCCCAAGACAAATATGATCACTGATTCTCAGGTTAGGCTTGGTGTTAACAACTGTTATTTGTAAGGCAGAGTCAATGGGGAAGCCCCTTTACAGATGAAATCCTCAACCAAAAAAGCTCATAAAGTAAGTGGAGAATGTAGAAATGCAGGAAAGAGGAAAGCAGGACACTAAAAGCAATGTGAATGAGTAGCAAAGAGTAGCAGGTCTTAGAGATTCACAAAAGTGAGTCTTGAGGATGGTTTTGAGGAGACCATGTAAATATGAAGAGCTGCGATAAATGCAGTGTATTGAAAACTGCATTACTTATTACAAGCTATCAAGTGAAAGGGGTTTCCTAGTTCTACTTGAAATGCAAGCTAGGGGCCCCCGTAGAGGGCTCTGATCTGAATCAACCTGGAAAGAGACAGGCTAGAGCAAGGTGAGGTGACCTATGACTTGCTGTCTTTGGAAGCAACCTGCTTTGCCTCTGCCTGGTTTTGGTTCTTGCGGTTACGGTTCTGGATTTTAAGAAATAAAGTCGAGTTATGTTGCAGCCCTGCAGAATAAGCAATTTATATGTTTGTATCTAACTTCTCTGTGTACTGTGAACATAACACTGAAAAGGGCATTTCAAAGCCAGGAAGCCGCATAGAAGAAGGCACAAAGATGGGAGTGGAGGAAAAACATGAATGGGGCACCAAGCTTGACCGAGTGAAGTCATCAAGGAGAGAAATCAGAGGAGATAAGAATGGAAAGGGAGATGGAGATCCAGTTGCGTAGATTTGTGAAGGTGAGAATCAGCATGAATTTCATAGGGAAAGAGGGAAAGCTAGTGCAGGAATGTGAAGAGAAGCTAGATTTAGCCAGGGTTTGGGGAGGAAGAATGATGTGGTTAGGAATCTAACTTGGGACTCGGGACATCAGGAATCAATTCCCCACAACGCCACAGATTTCTAGTATGACCTTGGTCAATTCACTTAGTCTTTCTCTGCCATAGTTCCCCACCTGTGAAATGGGGATAATACCACTGGTCTACTCACAGGGGTGTTGGGAAGGTAAATACATTTAAAGATAATGAGGTGCTCAGATACAGTATTTATATGGTAATGGGGACCATATAAATACTGTAGATAAACTCAGGGTGGCTCTCTGGGCTGGAGTGAGTGCTACGGAGGTCCAAGAAGAGGTGGCTCTAATAATCAGGATGAGAGGTCACCAGGGTCATGGCAGGAGGAATGGCTAGATCTGCAGGATGTTGTCGAAGAAAAACTGGCAAGATTTACTGACAGCCACAATCTGTGGAGGAGAGAAGTGGAAGGAGTCAGAGATAACCCCAAGACTGAAGCCCTGCTTAGCAGGAAGGGTGGCGAAATTGCCAACAGTGGGAGAACAGGGAAGGAGGGGCCAAGAAGGAAAGATGAGGAGTTGCATGTCATCCAGCAGCAGGCTATGCAAGATGAGATACGAGGGAGGGAGATAATCAGAGATATGAGACTGGATGGAGGGCAAAAGGTCAGTGTGGAGGGAAAACTCAGGTTGTCAGCATAGAGGTGGCAGTAGAAGTCTTGTGACTGGAGGAGATTAGCCAGGGCTAACATGGCCATATTGGTTGGAGAGCTGTTACAGCTGAGTCCTAGCTAGCTATCTTAAGCTATTTCTGCAGCTCCCATCTCTCTGCAGTAACCCAAGACCTTACTGCTCTTGTTTCTCTCTTACGTTTCTTCCCTTTATTTCCCCCTTACCCTTTTATAGCCACGGTCACACTACTGAAGCCACCCACCCACAGACAGGTTAATCTATTTATTGTCCTAACAAGCAGACATTGTTTACACACACAAGTAATGCTACATTCTGTGTGGTGAGGTTCGTAACAGTCTCACTTTCTTCTCCCTCTTGGTTTTCTTGGATATACACACTGCGCAACTCAGAGGTCTTGCTGACTTAGCCACTTGCTAGATTTTCCCACCAGTCTGTAACCAAAGCTAGAGATATTCCCCACCCTCAGTTGTGGGGCCTGTGGGCAGTTTTCATAGATTAAGAAACTGAGTATTAATGGGATATCCAGTTATCAGCCCCCATTCCTGCCTGTGTACCTCAGTTCCAATATGTCTACTCCTGAACTTCCAGGGATTGTGCTACTGGCTTCTGAACCGATCAGCTTGCTTTCAGAATCAGATTGAAACCTTTAATAAGGGTTTTGCTTTACTAGACAGTCATGGACCAGTAATGGACCACAGATACCTCAGAAGCTAAGAATTTTTTAGACTGTTAATAATTAAATGGAGTTGGTAGCCACATTTCAAAGCTTTTGAATTTTACATTTAAAAAAAAAAATTCTATGAATACTGATCACCTATTTAAAAAACAAGCAGAATTTTGCACTTAAGCCTAGATATAAAATATCCAAAATGGTCAAATAATGCAGCTCAAACAACAGTAAAACAAGAATAAATGTGATCACATGATATGTGGTGAAGTGTTGATTGCTATGTGACTGACTGAAGAAAACTACAAGTGAAATACACAGCTATCCCCATACAACTCACATAAAACTCCAGGGGATGGATTTTGCTTTGACACTAGTTTTGATTGTGACTTGGTTTGCTTTTCTCTGTTTGGATTTATTTCTAGGTGTTTCTATGGACAAATCATCCTGGTATCTGGGAGTTTCATGTACATGCGTGAATTTATCCTAGGAGTCATGGAAATAGTATTCTCTCAACTTTGCAGACTAGGAACTGAGGCACACAGAGATACAGTGACTTGCCCAAGCTCACACAGTAATTCTGTGGCAGAGTCAGAAACTGAACTCAGAACACTAGAGCCCCAATCTAATGCCTTAATGCAAATCTCAATTTTTTTTGTTGTGGATGGCTCCATTTTGCATGAGGAGAGGAATTAATCATGAGCCGACTGCCTCTTTGTTGCATGCTTTTTATACAGTTAAAAATTCTAAAGACTTGATAGGAATCAAACCCTGCAGGAGATATTTTTCCAACACACTGCACTATCCCACTTTACACCACTTATCTCCCCCCCTCTCCCCCCGCTTTGCTCTTTACCTTCTCTCTCAAGTTCATTAGCTTCAAGGAACAATCATTGGTATATGCATAGCATAGCTGCATTCACAAGTATAACCTAAAGTCAGTTGATACAATGACTTATGAAATGTGAGTGTATGTGATGGCAATCATCACCATATGCATGGTGTCAAAGTTACACATACAAGTGAAGTCTTACTCACTGAGACCTGATTTGCATGCAAGTGCAAATGGATGTGCCTGCAAATACTACTGGAGCAGTCAGAAAGACCCACTAAAAACTTGGCCCCTGAAAACAAAGACCCAAAGACACTGCATTGCTCCAGTGCTGGAAAGTAAATAAAAACTGCATTTGCCAGATTACACAGCAGTTAATTAAACTTTGCAGACAGAGCCTTAAACAGAAGTGGTGATAACAGTAAAATACCCCAAAACACCCCCGCCACCACTCACCACTTTCTTTGCTTCAATCAATTCATTCAGAAATGGAGAGAGACATTTCACAGTTGAGCTTTAACAAATCTTCACCACCCATTGAGTGGCAGCTCCAAGAGAGCTTGCTGAAAATATTCTTGAGTCTTACCTACCTTGCCAGAAAAAAAAAAAGTGCCCATATTGGGAGCATACCAGACCAGGAGCTGTGCTAGATGCAGAAAAGTCACCTTGCTGAACTAAAAACCCTGCTCAATAGGGCTCAGGCAGGACTCAAAACCAGGAGATGTTGAGGACATCTATTTGAGTCTATGCCCGTTTTTATTTCTGTATTTATTAGGCTGTTCACAAGATGTAGTGCTTATACTGATATACAAAAGACCTAGCAACTGAGACACCCAGAGGATCAGTCATGAGAGTGCCATAGTTTGTCTCAAAAATTCTCTCGGCCTTCAATATAATCGTTAGTACCTAACCAACGAATCAATGGAAGCTGAAATTCAGAGTTGGGATCCTCACTTGCCTCTCTTTGCTGTGCAAGCACAGAACAGTTAAACCTGAAACTAAGGACCAAGGCAGTCCAAGCATGGCATGATTCTGAGCTGACACTTCCCCGTCCCTTCAAAGCCCCTTTCCCTCTTCCTGTATATAGTCATGCCTGTGGCACACTCTGGAATCTGCTATGGAGGGCATGTGAAAAGGACCACTTCCTCTCTTGATAGCATCACCTGAAGAAACCCAGATTAAGTGTCTCCTAGAAGGGGAGATTAGTCAACAACCAATTACAGGTGCTTTTTTGGCCAATTTTAGCCCATTCTTTTTTGGCCTTCCTGCTCTTCTATGCCTCAGTCCCCAACCCTCCTATTTCCTCTCCTTTCCCCGAGTATAGTATAACTTTACAGCATGCAAGAAAATGTCAGCTTATTTGGGATAATTCTGAACAATTATCTGCTGGGTTTGTCTATTCACCAGCATGGTGATTGACCCACACTAAGGGTGACACTGCATTAGCATGTGCCCACCATTCAGACAGATCGCAGGATTTTTTTAAAAATAAAATGTCCATATCTGTTATTCATTTATATGACTACTTTTTCCTACTTCCCCATGTCATATTATGCTCCTTTGCAGCTGGAAAAAAGCCTCATGCCTGCTACAGGATACAAACATGAACATACATATCTTACAGAGGGAAGTACAGGGAAATATTATGGAAAAAGAGTTTTATGTCTTGAATAGAAGGCTATTACTGTAAGTGGTTAATCTCTTCACTGCTGTTACTAAAGGAAGTAAGCCACTGGTCCTTGGTATTGGCAAGTGAAAACAAGACCCATCTCAGATTCAGAGGGACTTTATTCCAGATGCTAATCTCCTTCAGCATTATTTAATTTGCCTCCCATTAATCATACTGAGCAGCTGGCCATGTAAATATTCAAAGCCATGAATTAACCATTGGGTCTGTCCAGGAGCCAGGCAAAGCCCGTCTGCACAGCTCAGACACTAACTAGTCAGACAAACCGTATCTTCAGGGCTTTCCTTGTCAGAGTTTAGTGAAATCTACTTAAGCAATAAAAAGGGCTTATATATCCCATTTGATTAATAAAAACAATTTAACTTCTTCATTGCTGTGGAGTCCTAAATATCCAGTCTATCCAACAGAAGAGGAACCTGCTCCCTGCAGTCATGTCCCACACTGCTATCTGTTACATGTCTGAACCATGTGCCAAAGAGATGGAAGCTCTTTTGTGACTGCACAGGGGAAGAGTGTGGGAAAGCATGGATATCTTTTCCATGTGCAACATGTGCAACTAGTTCTCCTGTGCAACAGGCATGTTTGCTATCTACCTACCTGAACAGCATTAATGCCAGGTAGAGTTCCGCTCTCACTGAACTCCACAGTGCACTGAACTCTGGGATGATTTCTCCTCCTGGTTACACCTTGCAGGAGGCATAAGGGATCTGTCGAAACAAGGCTTTCTTTCTCGACAGATCCCCCTCTAGACTGCCACTTTTTGCTGACAAAGTGCTGAGTCAGCAAAAATGGCCGCCATTTTTATGCAAATTAAGCGTGGGATATTTAAATCCCCGCTTCATTTGCAATGTCGACCTGCCTAAACTGCATCCCTCTGCTGACAGAGGGATGCAGTCTAGACATACCCTAAGGTGCCACAGGACTCCTTGTTGTTTTTGCAGATATAGACTAACACAACTACCCTTCTGAGGCCATTGTGTATGAGTCTGACTGTTACTCTGAAGAATCTAGTCTGAAACCAAGCTTTAATAACTCTTTCCTTCACTTATTCCCACTAAGCCAGTGCCTGGCCTGCTTCATTCAACATTAGGATTGCTATTCCAGTTTCATGTCTGCCATCTACATTCCTGTCCATTTACGCTCCCTGATTCGAAGGATATCAAGATGGAATCTATCCGTTGCTTTAATCGCTTGGGAGGTTTTAATAGCTTTGTATATTGTTCTCACATTCCAAAATTTGATTTTCAACATCTGGTCTTGAGCAAGAGACTCCAGGCTGGGGCCGAGGGATTCAGAGTGTGGGAGGGGGATCCAGACTGGGGCAGAGGTTTTGGGTATGGGGTGGTGAGGGTTCCAGCTATGATGTAGGCTCTGCAGTGGGGCTGGAGATGAGCAATTTGGAGCATAGGAGGGGTTCCAGGCTATGGACAAGGAATTTGGAGTGCAGGAGGTGGTTCTGAGCTGGGGTAAGTGGTTAGGACACAAGAGAGGATTTGGGGTGTGGGTTCTAGGAGGAAGTTTGGGTGCAGGAGGGGCTCAGGGCCTGTGATTGGTATGCAGGAAGGGGAAGGGGCTCAAGACTGAAGCCAGAGGGTTGGGGAGCAGGAAGAAGGACAGAGTGTGGACACTGAAAGGAAGCTTGGGTGCAGGTGGGGGCTCAAGGCAGGGGTTTGGCATGTGGGAGGGTTTTGGGGTGTGGGTTCAGGGTGGCACTCACCTTGGGTTGCTTCCCACAACCAGCAACATGACCCACGGCTCCTAGGCAGAGGGGCGGCCAATCAGCTCTGCACACTGCCTCTGCTTATAAGCACTGCCCCCGCAGCTCCCATTGTCTGCAATTTCTGAACAATGGTAGCTGTGGAACTGGTGCTCAGGGTGGAGCAGAGGTGGTACATGGAGTTCCCCTGGCCATCCCTCCACCTAGGAGCCAAGGGACATGTTGCTGCTTCTCGGGAGCCATGCGGAGCCAAGTAGGGAGTTTGCTATTCCCATGCCAATCACACTTTTAACAGTTGGGTCAGCAATGCTGACTGGAGTCACCAGGGTCCCTTTACAACTAGGCATTCCAGTCAAGAAGTGGACATCTGGCAAACCTACCAAAGAGAGGGAAGAACCTAAGTCCCTGTGGTAATACAGCTAGTTGCCACTCCCTCCATCGTCTCCACATCACTGTTTGTTCCTGGTGCCTCATGCAGTTCATTCCCCCTTTTCCTGGGCTACTGTGATGGAGTGGAACTCACCACTACCGCGCCGCCTCATGGCCAACACTGATATTAGCTCTAATAGCCAGAGCACTTTGCCCTGGTCATGCTCTACCAGTCGCTTCTTCTGCTCTTGGACCCATGTCCCTCTATGGACCGCAATGTCATCTTCAGTGCCACAGCCCTCTGACCATGCTACACTTGCATTTCTGTAGTGTCTGTCCATCCACTCGTCTCAGTGGTGACCACACTCTACTGTTTAGCTACTTCCCCAGCAGGAAGGAAGGAGGAATGACCCTGATCCACCCATTATTGGCTCAGAGACCCTGTAGATAGCAGCCACTTATTGCTTCCCCTCCAACCATTCAGTCTGATTCAGGCCACTTCCCTGAATCCCTTGCATCTTCATCACCCTGACCTCAGGGTCTTGGCATGCCAATCTTAGCAGCCATCCAAGAGCTTGCCCCTCATCTAGCCCAGCACTGCTTTGTCCCCAGTGATAGTTTTCCTTCACCTGCAAGGGAGCCAGTCCTCCCTCCTCAAGCTCCAGGAATCAACTGACCTCTGCTCTGCCCTGCATCCACTTTTATGTGAGCCTGGCAGGCTATGATTGGCTGCTCCTTACAGTATCTCTCTAATTGCTGCCTTCTGTGCTCTATTAAGCCCCTATTGGGCCAGTGAGGAGCAGATGCCCCATCATAGCTATCAATGTCCTTTTAAACTTTTCCTCTCCGTATCTACTTTCTCCTTTTCCTGGAACAAAAAGCTGTCCACAAAAACATTCCAAGAACTTACTGGAAATTTTGTGTTTTGCCATATTACTTTTCCAACAGATGTCTGGGTAGTTAAAGTCTCTCATCACTACTACTGCAAAATATACATGTATTCGTCACAGATACACTAACATATTTTATTGACAGATTCATAGAAAACTCAAAATACTATGATATAGAATTGTTTTTCTAATTCTGAAAGAACCTCTATAAATTTCCTAATATTTTATACTTTCCTGGATTCTACACAATCAAAATTACTGAAAGAGAGGTAAATCATTGTATTACTGTATTATTTTGCTCTAATTACCAAGATGATTCCTCTGAGATTGCTGTAAAAACACAGTGAACCCCAGTAACTGGCTCCTCCAGTAGTTTGGAGTTTGAAGTTGCTGGGGTGAAGAGTAGACACCTGAATCTGTAAGAATGTGAGTCTAACCTTGTATTAGGTTACCTCTTCTTCTTTTCTTAGGTATTCATTTATAAAAAAATCAACATGAAAGAGGCCTGAATGCTGTGTACTCAAGTTATAGAGCGCTGAAGCAATGCTCTTTTATAGTTGAAAACCACTTCTCTCCTGTCCCTGGCTTACAATTAGAAGATGCACTGAATATGGTGTTGGCAACTCTCACATTTTTCTCACAAGTATCAGAGAAATTGGTGTTTTTTCTTAAAATACCAGCTGCTGGAGTCGTGTGGATATGTGAGAATACCTCCTTCCCTCCCAGTTCTGAAGAAAAACTTGAAAACCTGGCCTAAATGTGGTCTAAAGGTTCAAATTCACAGATTGGGGATTGATATTTATAACTTATAAAATTATAAGCATGGGCCTCTCTTGCAGTAGCATATCAGTTTTACAGAGGCCACTTCCCATTCTTCCCATGGAGACAATACCAAAAATATAGCTTCCTGCTTCCACCAAAATAAATCGGATCCCTAAAATTTTCTACTCTCCAAACCCAACATTACACTGGCATGCTGCCTACTGTAATTCTTCAGCCCAACAGAGAGAGTCTACCCATGCTATGCATTACCTTCACAGAGCAGGAAGTTTTATTCCTGTTTTATTTACAGCAATAAGCCATTCAGCCTACGGCTCTTTGCTTAAAGAAATGCGGCTCATGCTGGTTCTGAGCCGTGCACCTGGACTGCTCACACGCTCTGCGCACGCACCCCAGCACCTGGAGGGAGAAGCGCGTGGTGGCAGCTCCGGGACCCAGGCATTGGGTTAGAGCAGGAGGGCAAGGGAATGGGGTGCAAGGTTCGGGAAGGGCATTGGGTTAGAGCAGAGGGCTGGGGTGCCTGGCTCTGGAGGAGGGATGGGGAGGGAATTGGGTTAGAGCGGGGGAGGGGCTGGGAGTGCCTGGCTCTGGGAGAGGAGAGGGATTGGGTTAGAGCAGGGGGTTGGGGGTGCCTGGCTCTGGGGGAGGGGTGGGACATTGGGTTAGAGCGGGGAGGGGCACTGAAGCACCTTAAACTCAAACTCTTCATGGCTATTGTTTGCCAAGTTAAAGCAATTATTCTGAGATATGAGTCTCTCCCTTATTGTTTTTGAACTTCTCATATTTGCAGTCTGGGACAGACTTTAATTTTTAGAATGATAAAAAAGCCATAATCTTTATAAGTTAAAAAAAAAAAAAAAAAAAAAAAAAAGAGGAAACCATACCAGAGATCAACAAGCTGGAGTGAAACAGGCACTTCAAATTGTGCTAATTTACTTCTCAGTTCAGTTTAATTTTAAAAAACTCACAGGACATAATAGGGCAGTAGTGTTAAATTAAAAATACATGGTAGGGATGCTTTTTTTATTAAGTGTAAGAATATTACTGTATTTTTAAAGGTTGTTGTTTTTTTTAATTTGATGTTTGTTCCTTGTCAAGTTCTCTGAAGATCTATGGACTGGCTGTCAATTTTTTAAGTGACTAGAGACTTTTTTATTGGTTTTTGTCCAAAATGTCTTATAATGTTATTTTTATCACTATATTTTGTGTACTATAGCAGATACATATATAAAAATAAATATATAATACTCTATCCACAGCTATTTTGGTTCTTCATCTCTAACTGGCTGGCCACCCCTGCTCTAGACTGAGATCATTCTCCCTGATATGGCCCCTTTCCTCTGGGTACAAGGGCCAGGGTGGTGTAAAGTTACTCCAAAGCCCTGGGTCCTTCTGATGGAGGATTCTCCCAGTACAGACACTGTGGAAGATAATCACAAGGCTGCCTTTCTAGGACTCACTTGCAAATCCTGGTGTTGAGGATGGGGCCATAGCATGCAGTGATGCAGAGATTCTGGGAAATGCTGCATCCCCTAAGAGAGATACAAGACTCTGCTCTTACTTAGACAGGCCCCCCAGAGCTGTCCAAAGTATGACAGTGCTGAGAAGTAAAAGTCGTCTTAGCTCCCCATCCTCTAGGATTGTGAGTTCTGTGCAGCACCTCACTCCTTGAATTTATCTTTAGCTTTGGTACAAACACCTGACACAGTGAAAGCTAAATACACCAAAAACCTGCAAGTGAGATTTCACACAGTTAGAAACTGAATTGTTTAAATGCCTTCTTTAGGAGCAAAAGTATAACTAAGACCTGCTTTATGGGTAGAGACATCATCTGCCCAATTCAGCATATCTGTATTATCAATTTTTTAAAAAGAAAGAGAGGGAGTTACCAAATATGGGCAATTCAAATTACATTCACAGTCTTATATCATTATTAGATTAATTCCAGAGAGACATCTGACCAGGACAGACGAACTCTTGAGCAATACTTTAACAAATAAAGCAGCATTCCAAAAATTAAATAATGCCTTGCATTTGTGTAACATATTAGGTCAGAAGCCCCTTAAGCAAAGAATTAAACCTTACATGGAGCCTCCTCTTTTATAGGTGGGGGAAATGGAGGTGTAGAGAGGTGAAGTGACTTGCAAAAGTTCACTCTGGACAACAGACGTCGCTGAGCCCTGGGCAATATGGGGTGAGCTCAGTTCTGCCCCTCTCCCCCACTCAAAGGGAATGGGCCTTAGGTGGAAGGGCAGGGTTAGGAACAGCCAGTCCTCAGTGCTGCCCAGACCACACCATGCCTCCCGCAGCCAGCCTCCATCTCCGTCCAGACTGTGCCATGCAGGGCTCCAGTAGCAATTTAAAGGGTCAGGGGCCCCAGTCACAGAAGCCCCCTTTAACCTGCATTGGTGGCCCTGTCTTGACTCCAAGACCTGTTCCTCAGCCACAAGACTCTGTCCTTATTATGCAGCAATCAAATGTCTGGAGATACCATTATTTAGTCTTTTAAAACTGATTGTGATGATATATTTTAAAAATCCCCATTCAAGCCTCCCTCTGCAGGAGCAGATAGAATATAAAAGCAGAAAATCCATACGACTTAGATAGTGTACATTAAAAAAATCTAGGCGACTCCCCAAACTCCTGCCTCCCAAACTCCCATAGCATCCACTCAACACATCTAAGCCCTGGGAAAATGGAAACATTTCTAACACAAGCAGAAGATCACCAAATCCAGACTCTTGTGTATCGGGGGGGAGGTTGTTCCATATTGAAGAACCTCACACTGAGAAAGAACTAATGCAATGCATGGATGCACAAGCTGGAGAATCTTGAGTAAGACTAGAGGTGATTTTACCTCTGTTTTTGGCATTGGTGAGACCACTGATAGAATACTGTATGAAGTCCTGGTGCACAAGGATGTTGATAAATTGGAGAGGATTCAGAGACCAGCCTCCCAAATGATTAAGGATTAGAAAACCTGCCTTCTAGCAACGGACTCAGGGAGCACAATCTATTCAATTTAACAAATAGAAGATTAAGAGATGACTTGATTATGGGCTATATTCTTAAGAACCCAGTTGGAAAGCAAATATTCCCTGGTGGCTTTGGAATCTATGAATCCTGAAATGCAATGGACACTCAAAGCTGTGCTCAGCACACTCTCAGAATCAGACCTTTCTGTAAATTTCATATCACCTGACAGCTAGCATGTGACAGGAACCACTGGGGCTACAATCAGCACTGAGCAATCCTCACAACAAGAGGTGCAGAGATGCCTAGATCTTTTTGAAAGATGAGCATCTACGAGTTTTAGCAAATGGTATGTTCTCATCCACTACATTTTGTACAATAATTAGTAGGTGTTGCGCGACAGAGGAGGAGCCATAGAGATAACTGCACATTGTTTAGCTGCCTTACCCACTTTGTCAATTTAGAGAAGGCAGAGCAGGCCTGTCTTATTTTACAATAAACTTACCTGCTGTGCAGAAAAAACTTAGGGTAAACAGAAAGCACCCAGAACTTGAGCACTACAGTTCCTGACAACTAACTGTTAGAAACCTGGCAACATATCTTTTGTCTTATCCAGTGTCACATTTTTGGACATTGGCCATAAAAGAGTTTAAGAAAAAAAAGCAGATTTGACTGGACCCCACGTTGTTCTCAAATAGGCACTTAATGATAGGTTTCTGCGTTATCTGAGAAACCTCAGCTAAAAAAATCCTGAGCTCAACATTTCATGGGTTAAGTCAATATTTCTAGACTTTCCTCTGTCTCTAGAAATCTGCAACCTGTAAAAGCGGAGTAAGTTTTTACTGTGTTTCACATCCTTGATTTCAGGGTAGAATCTGGTTCTGAAGAGGTGACCTATCAGCCAGACATTTGTATTCATAGCCTGAGCTCAGTCTCTCTGTTTCTCTCTTCAGAAATTTAAGATTCTTGTTTGTATAAATACACCAGGTAGCTAAATGGCTCTTACATTTTGCATGGACTCCTGATACTGCGGCAGAGATGACAGCTGTGACTCAGAGTGGTACGGGGATAACCCTTTTCTTAAAGTCCTCAAATCCCCAGAGCTAGATTGCTGCAAAGACAAAGAAAGGAAAATAGGACAATCTGTGTTAGCCAGAGGAAGGAAAATAATGCTCATTCTGCTTAGAATTCTTTATTAGCTTTTCCTTGAGACCATTTCTGTGCTGTAGCCTGTTCCCATAACAACTTTTCCCTGAAATGACAGTAAAAATAACCATCATAGTTAAAATATTTTTCCCTTTCTCAATTCCTGGAAAAACAGTGGTTGGAAATTAAACATTCACAGATAGACTGGGCAGAGATTCTTATTCTATCCATGTTTATCTAAATTTCAGATCACTAAAGAAATCACATTAATATGCAGATGGAAATTATTCACATGAACTCTGACCTCATACCTGCAAAACAAAAATGTATTAAGAGAAAAGCAGCTTGCACCAATCAGAATACACCAGAAACCATTTTTTAGCTTGCCTTTTAAGACTAGACTGACTACTCTCTAATTGCCAATTGGAATATCCAGTTTTAAATATTGACATTCTCATTTCTGAAAGCTCTTGCATGTGAGTGACACCATCTCTTGGCTAAGAATTTCTTGCACACAAAGTTTTGAACAAATATTGAACGTGCCATACAAATACATGTTATAAATCACACATATTCCATGGAAAATAATACCCACAATGACCACAAAATGATCATGTATTATAATGGTATTGAATAATCCGCTTATGAGGGAGTTTGTCTAGTTTCCCTCGCTTGATGAATCTGAAATGAGATACTCTTAGAACCAGCAGAATTGGTTTTAAAAGTTCCAGCGTACCTGGGGATGAAATTTAGGACTGGGGATGAGAATTATATCATTTTAATACCACAAACATGCCATTAACTTTACACATTTTAAGAGCATCAAACAATGCATTGTCCTCCATTTTAAAGCTATAAAAGCATGTCCTTTGGGATTTTTATGCTCCATTAAGACTTTTGACTAGCTTTTGCTGCAAAAATTATATTTTCTACTTCAAAAGAACTAAAGAAAAGCCATTGGTGCAATACAATTTAATGGCATATCTCAAGTAAGCCTAGCTATACAGAAAAAAACCTCAGTAACCCCAATGGAGTGACCATCGCCAAAACATTTAGGACTCCTGTTGCTGCAGAGTTGATGGTGGCTGTATTTCCCCTGCATGGCTCCATTTTACAGCCGAAAAGCTTGGTTCCCTGAGAACACATACACCGGGGTGGGCAAACTTTTTGGTCCAAAGGCCACGTCTAGGTAGGGAAACTGTATGGCGGACCATGAATATAGGGCTGGGAGAAGGGGTTGAAATGTGAGAGGGGATGCTGGAGGGGGCTCAGGACAGGAGGCTCAGGGCAGGAGTTTGGGGTGCAGGAGGAAGCTCAGGATATGGGTTGCGTCAGGGGTTGGAGTACAGGAGGGGGTGCAGGGAGCAGGAGGGGATTCAGAGCTGGGGTTGCGGTGTGGCAGGGATCGGGGTCTGGGCTCCAGCCAGGTGCCACTTACATCAGGTGGCTCCTGGTCAGCATTGCAGTGGGACTAAGGTAGGCTCCCTCCCTGCCCTGACCCCATGCCACTCCAGAAGCAGACAGCAAGTTCAGCAGTAGTTCCTGGGGGCAAGAGTGTGCTGAGTGAAGAAAAACTTCCTTTTGTTTGTTTTAAACCTGCTGCCTATTAATTTATTTGGTGACCCCTCGTTCTTTTATTGTGGGAATAAATCAATAACTTTTCCTTATTCACTTTTTCCACCCGTGTCATGATTTTATAGACCTCTATCGTATCCCCCCTTAGTCTCCTCTTTTCTAAGATGAAAAGTCCAAGTCTTTAATTTCTCTTCATATGGGACCCGTTCTAAACCCCTAATCATTTTTGTTGCCCTTTTCTGAACCTTTTCCAATGCTAATATATCTTTTTTGGAAATGAGGCAACCACATCTGTACACAGTATTCAAGATGTGGGCGTACCATGGTTTTATATAGAGGCAATAAGATATTTTCGGTCTTATTCTCTATTACTTTTTTAATGACTCCTAACATTCTGTTTGCTTTTTTGACTGCCACTGCACACTGAGTGGATGTTCTCAGAGAACTGTCCACAATGACTCCAAGATCTTTCTCTTGAATATTTGTAGCCAAATTCATCCCCATCATATTGTATATATAGGTGGGATTATTTTTTCCAATGTGCATTACTTTACATTTCTCAACATTACATTTCATTTGCCATTTTGTTGCCCAATCACTTAGTTTGGTGAGATCTTTTTGAAGCTCTTCACAGTCTGCTTTGATCTTAACTATCTTGAGCAGTTTGGAATCATCTGCAAATTTTGCCACCTCACTGTTTACCCCTTTCTCTAGATCATTTATAAATAAGTTGACTAGGATGGGTCCCAGCGGGGACCCCACTAGTTACCTCTCTCCACTCAGAAAACTTACCATTTATTCCTACCCTTTGTTTCCTGTCTTTTAACCAGTTATCAACCCACGAAAGGACCTTCCCTCTTATCCCATGACAACTTACTTTACTTAAGAGCCTTTGGTGAGGGACCTTGTCAAAGGCTTTCTGGAAATCTAAGTATACTACATCCACTGGATCCCCCTTGTCCACATGGACCCCCTCAAAGAACTCTAGCAGATTAGTAAGGCATGATTTCCCATTACAGAAACCAGGTTGACTTTCCCCCCAACAAATTATATTCATCCATGTGTCTGACAATTTTATTCTTTCCTATAGTTTCAACTAATTTGCCCAGTACTGATGTTAGACTTACCGGTCTGGAATTGCCAAGATCACCTCTTGAGCCCTTTTTAAATATTGGCCTATCTTCCAATCATTAGGTACGGAAGCTGATTTAAAGATAAGTTACAAACCATAGTTAATAGTTCCGCAATTTCCCATTTAAGTTCCCATTTGAGTTCTTGGGTGAATGCCATCTAGTCCCGGTGACTTGTTACTGTTAAGTTTATCAATTTGTTCCAGAACCACCTCTAATGACACCTTAATCTGGGACGATTCCTCAGATTTGTCACCTAAAAAGAATGGCTCAGGTTTGGGAATCTCCCCAATATCCTCAGCCTTGAAGACTGAAGCAAAGAATTCTTTTAGCTTCTCCGCTAAGACAATCATCTTTTGAGTACTCTTTTAGCATCTCGATCATCCAAAGGCCCCACCAGTTGTTTAGCCGGATTCCTGCTTCTGATGTACTTAAAAAACATTTTACTATTACTTTTTGAGTTTTTGGCTAGCTGTTCTTCAAACTCCTTTTTTTGGCTTTTCTTATTATATTTTTACACTTAATTTGGCAAAGTTTATGGTCCTTTCTATTTTCCTCACTAGGATTTGACTTCCACTTTTTAAAAGATGTCTTTTTATCTCTCACTGATTCTTCTACCTGATTGGTAAGCCACGGTGGCATTTTTTTGGTTCTCTTACTGAGTTTTTTAATTTGGGGTATACATTTAAGTTGGGTCTCCATTATGGTGTCTTTGAAAAGTTTCCATGTAGCTTGGAAAGGTTTTACTTTTGTCACTGTACCTTCTAATTTCTGTTTTACTAACTTGCTCATTTTTGTGTAGTTCCCCTTTCTGAAATTAAATGCCACAGTGTTGGGCTGCTGAGGTGTTTTTCCCACCACAGGGATGTTAAATTTTATTACATTTATGGTCACAATTTCCAAGTGGTCCAGTTATATTTACTTCTTGAACCAGATCCTGCGCTCCACTGAGGACTAAATCAAGAATAGCCCCTCCCCTTGTGGGTTCCAGAACCAGCTGCTTCGAGCAGCAGTCATTTAAGGTATCAAGAATTTTATCTCTGCATCCCGTCCTGAGGTGATGTGTACCCAGTCAATATGGGGAGAGTTGAAATCCCCCACTATTATCAAGTTTTTTAATTTGATAGCCTCTCTAATCTCCCTTAGGATTTCATAGTCACTATCACTGTCCTGATCAAGTGGTCACTAATATATCCCTACTGCTACATTCTTATTACTGGAGCATGGAATTACTATCCATAGAGATTCTATGGAACATTTTGGGTCATTTAAGATTTTTACTTCATTTGATTCTACATTTTCTTTCATGTATAGTGCCACTCCCCCACCAGCACGACCTGTTCTGTCCTTCTGATATATTTTGTACCCTGGTATGACTGTGTCCCATTGATTGTCCTCATTCCACCAAGTTTCCATGATGCCTATTATATCAATATCCTCCTTTAAAACTAGGCACTCTAGTTCACCCATTTTACTATTTAGACTTCTAGCATTTGTGTATAAGCACTTCAATAATTTGGCACTATTTATCTGTCTGACATTTCTTGATGTGTTAGACTCTTTTTCATTTGATTGTGTCTCATCTGATCTGACCCACACTTCTATCCTCTCCTCCTGACTAGAACATAGAGCATCTCTATCAATAGAACCTCCCCTAATAGATGTCTCTGTCTGATCCATGTGCTCCTCCGCACCTGTCGGCTTTCCCCCAGCCCTTAGTTTAAAAATTGCTCTACAACCTTTTTAAATGTTAAGTGCCAGCAGTCTGGTTCCATTTTGGGTTAGGTGGAGTCCATCCTTCCTATATAGGCTCCCCTATCCCAAAAGTTTCCCCAATTCCTAATAAATCTAAACTCCTCATCTCTACACCATTGTCTCATCCGTGCATTGAGACTCTGAAGTTCTGCCTGCCTACCTGGCCCTGCACATGGAACTGGAAGCATTTCAGGTTCACTAGGGTTAGCCCCTGGTGGGCCACTGAAACTACATTTACCTGCACCTTCGCAGGTACAGGCAATTGCAGCTCCCATTGGCTGGGAATGCCGATTCGCAGCCTACAGGAGCCGTGATCCCCATATCTGTGAAGGTGCGGGTAAATATGGTGGTGTGGGGGCCCCACCAAGGGCTAAACCTGACAAATCAAATCCAGTCCCTGGGTCAATATTTGCCAACCCTTGTTGTACTGTGTCTTCTTGCATCTGAGTTGAACTCATCCATGTGTGTGGTGCATGAATAATAAAGGCATAACGTCCAGCAAGGAATTTTAAGGGTCTTCTTTGCCAGTGCCAAGGTCGCTCACTCACTCAGCAGCCCTCCTCCATGGGCAGATTAGCCACTGAGCAAACAGGGCTGTGCCCAGAGGCCGCAGCAAAATGGGCACTCTTCACCTAGTCCACCTGCCCAGCCCTTTCAGAGGACTGGAGTCAGGGTATTGGGACTTGTGGTGCTCTGTCCGCCCATCGCTCCAGCCAAGGAGCAGTGTCAGGGGATGGGGGCTTGTGCTGCTCTTCCCATCCCAATGCACCAGCTGGGGAGTGAGGTTGGGGACTGGGGTGGAGCAGACTAGCAGGCACTGGAGGTGGACAAGCCCCCACATCCCAATTTGATTCCCTGGTCAGAGTGCTGAGTTAGCAGGCAGAACAGGGCAAGTGCTGGGGCCAGAGCAAAGCTGGGATTGTGGGCTGGGCCTGGATGCTAAATGGATGGGCCACGGCCCACCCAGGCCACACATGGCTTTGCCCCTCGTCGCCACTTCCCAGGAACTGCACAAGGTCAGTGCCACCCACAGCCCACATTCTGAACCCCCCTCTGTCACGTTATCGGTGTTTAAGGGAAGCAGCCAGGTCACTGCTACGCCCATGGGGGAGTATTTGCCCCAAAAGTTGGTACAAAGGGGGCCATGTGAGGTGTCAAACAAAAGCTTACTGTCTACTGATTCTGTATATGCTCTTCATATATCTGTATAATGTCTGTGTGTGGAGTTATGAATATGTACTCTGTATGGAGACTGGAAGTTTCTCTGTATGTGGATGAGCAATGGGCTCAGCCTATGGACATGCTAATTAGCAACGCTCCAGGGACAATAGGTCTCTTAAGTACCAGAGACCCACCTATGAAGGAATCCAGGTGCCTGGTCAGAGACCATATAATTCTCTCCAGCTTGGAAGAAGCCGGGTATCAATAGGCCACGTGGCCGACTCCATCTTGGTGCTCAGCTCAGCTCTTCATCCCAGAGGCAAGAGTGCAGGGATCGAGGAGCCGGAAGGAACTGTGGACCCATCCTGACATAGGATGTACACCAAGGACTTTTAAGCCAGCAGTTATAACATCTCTGCTGCAAGCCTGCATCAAGAACTGGGAGATTCGATGCATGTAATGTATGATACTTTAACAACCTTACTCTCGTGCTTTTCTTTCTGGTAGTAATAAACCTTTATATGTTAGATTCTAAAGGATTGGTTCAGCGTGGTCTTGTGGGTAAGATCCAGAGGGTGAATTGACCTGAGATCTGTGGCTGGTTTCTTGGAACCGGATAAAACTTGTTTGGGGTAGGTGAGATTGGGTTTTAAAACCCCTCACCTGTGGGCAGTCCCGGGGCTGTTTGGGGCACGGAGAGAGCTGGGGTATCAGAGGGGTTTTGCTCGAGAGGCTTCAGGCTGGCCAGGCAGGCAGCTGAAGTGCTCTGTGGGACTGGTTTGTGGCCTATTTGGGAAGGTCTCCTGTCTGTGGCCTGTAAGGAGCCCCTAGTGTGAGCAATTCGCCCTGAGCGGAAGCCCTCAGCAGTGCCCAGACCCAGCCCGGTCCATCACACCCTCCCATGCCCCAACCTCTTCCCCAGGCTGGAGCCCTGTCATGCACCCCTGAACCCTCATAGTCTGATCCAGTGCCCTTGAAGTCAATGAAAAGATGCCCACTGAATTCAACCAACACTGAATCATGCCGTTAAAGAACAAATGGAACAAACCATTAAGAGAACTTTGGATGGGCTGTTAGCGTTGCGCATGTCCACTATGAAAATAAATGTGTTCAGGAAGCAGGAATGGAGAGTTTGTGCACCTTGTTGTTCCACTATCCTTCTCTCTGGATCTCACGGTTTTGGAGAAATTCATTTTTATACGAAAAACATTTAGGAGGCCTCTGGCTCTTTAAAGACTAACACATGTATTTGGGCATAAGCTTTTGGGGCTGCAGCCCACTTTGTCAGATGC
This sequence comes from Rafetus swinhoei, assembly GCA_019425775.1. Lineage (NCBI taxonomy): Eukaryota > Metazoa > Chordata > Testudines > Trionychidae > Rafetus > Rafetus swinhoei. The sequence continues at coordinate 110,730,084 of CM033446.1, forward strand.
ACGAAATGGGAGCCCACGAAAACTTATGCCCAAATAAATTTGTTAGTCTTTAAAGTGCCACAGGACTCCTCAATGTTTTTGCTAAAAAGGACTAACACAGCTCTGAAACATTTCTATACTAGTGGGCAATCCAGCTCCCAATGAAATCAGTGTCAATATAAAAAGTTAGCAGTAGGGACTGAACCACAAACCTTTAGTTTTAAAGCAGAACCCTGTGCTGCCAGGCAACAAGTGTTCTGCAGAGGATCAGAGAACTTCCACTTGCAGTGCTGTAACCCCAGTGCCTCTCAGGAGCACTAAGCAGTTTTCATTTACTTCTACAATTTTTTTAAATAAAATTTGTTTCAAATGTAACTTCTATGCAAACATCTCAGAACCATTATTTGTATAAAAGAAAAAAATCCTGTGGGTTTTTTTCCTTGGCTGAAGGAAAAAAGCATTTCAATTAAACTGATGCAATTACCTCAGACATTCATAAACATTTACACATTTATCAGACTTTGCTATCAAGGTCTAAAGCTAACCAAGAAAAAATGTGAATCTCCCATTAAAGGCAATATGTCTAATGATGCATAAAAATGAGCAAGTATTATGCCATTTAAACCTAAATTTAAAATCCTGGTATTTGCATTGTTAGTTCAATCACAAACTGAAATCCCTTATTCCCTTGCCCAATTTTCATTACTGAGATGGAAGTGACTCCTAAATTACTTTTCTCATCAGAATGGCATTTAAAGGCACAGTTGTTGATCACCTCAGTTCTCCATCCCTGCTTGGAGATGATCTTAGTTACCAAGCAGCAGGTCTTTAGTAAACACTGTTCAGGTAAAGTCATTTTACATATCTTGTGAAAGAAAATCCTTCACACAATCAAAAGCTTCACGCCACTCACCACAGTAAGGGGTCAATCCTAATTCTAATGGGAGCAGAAGCAGGTCCTTAAAGAATAAGATACATCACTCATCTAAGGCCTGACCCTGCTTTCCATTTTTGTACATAGCAAAAGGGTACACAAAGAAAGCAGGATCAGGCACATAATATCACTTAAATGCAAGACTTCAGCTACAATCCGTCTCCCATTGTAGTCAAACATGATGTCCCTCAACTACTCAGTGTACAACTCTATCCTCCTCCAATGACTTGGGAGCAAACAGTCTTTAATGAGCCTTTACAGATTTATCAGAACAGTCTTTCAGCTCCGCCGGTAGAGGATGGTGCTTTAGAACCACAGGTCCTCAATTCACTGCACTGCCACCAACCCCATTCATAAGCATGCTGTTACATTTGCACCCATTTCAATTAATTTCTCCAAAACCACAAGACTCGGATAGGAAACAATGGAGCATACATTTGAACCACAACTTCCGACACACATTTACTTTCATAAGCTTCGGGGGTAGCCGAGTTAGTCTGTTACAGAAAAAAACAACAAATGCTCTGGTAGCACTTTATAGACTAACAAAACATGATACCATCTACATGTTTTGTTAGTCTATAAAGTGCTACAAGACCATTTGTTGTTTATTTACTTTCATGTCAGACTCTTCCAACACTGATAGCCCATCAATGTCCCCAGTGCAGTTATTTACTTATTCTCTGGGAATAAAAAAACAATATTTTTAATTGTTTAATATATACTACAATTTTGACCAAGGCCATCCCAAGGAGGGTACAGAGCCTGGGGCAACTGCCCATTGCAACAGGTACAGGGTCCAGGGTAACACCCCACCACAGACCCCACCTCACCCCCTCCCCAGGCAGCATTGCACAGGGGAGGGACAACGGGCCTGATGTGGCAGCAGCAAGGGTTCCCTGCCCACACACCATGAAAGCGGTGGGTGCCAGACTGGCCCAGCCACCTGCTCTTCTCCGCTATGCTGCCCTCCCAACCCGCTGTGCCTCGTTTCTCTGCAGCAGCAGGAAGCGGAGCACCATGGGGCCAGAACACTCTGCTTCCCACCACTGCAGCAAAACCAAGCTCAGAGGGTCCAGGAGAATGTGGCGCAATGGGATGGAGTGGAGCAGGCTGCCGGGCTGTTCTGGCTCTTCTCCCCCTCAGTGAGCGAGTGGGGGCAGAACCCTGCTTCTGCCATGTACCAGGCCCCTATAATCCCTCAGGTTCCTCCACCCATAGGCGGGTTGAGACGGTTGCTGCAGGGTCCCAGGGCAGCCACCCCAAACCATCCAATGGATAGGACAGCTCTGGTTTTGATTCAAGAAAAGACTTCTAATGGGCCAGCTCTTTATGTCTATTCATAGCTGTTACTCAGTTTAAACCTCAAGGAATGAAATTAGTCCAACTTTGCCCCCCGCTTAAATCAATGGATATTTTACACATTCGTTTCAGTTTAAGTGGGCATGGAGTTCGACCTTAGTGAAAGTTTTTCTCTCTTCTCAAAAATAGGTATAATCATTAATAAAATAAACCATGGCAATAAGTTGAACTGGGTGAAAAAAATAGGGAACATTTTTCACAAAAATCATTTTTTGTTAAATATCTCAAATTTTTGACAAATTTCAATCAATTCTACTAGAAAATTTTTAAAACCATTATCACCCACGTGAAATCTGAATCAAAGCCCATTACTCTTCTTGGCAGAGAGAATAAATTGTGACCTGTTACTTTTGATCTGCTGTGATCCAGGTGATTCAATCTGATTACAATGCAACTAGCATGGAAAGACGGATGATGTTTATGTTGCTTTTTGAAGGTCAAGGTAATAAGCAGAAACATTAATTTTCCTTTTTCTTTCCATGCAGTCAGTGCCATAGTTATGATGAACCAACTCTGCAGATAAGAGCTTTCAGGCAAGTTTGACAAATTATATTTTTAGATACACAACTAATTCCTATACACTATTATATAATAAAATGGATCATTCCAATATTAAACAAAGAAAGATCCAAGTTTGCTTGACAGCCACCCAGATCTTTTTCAGCATTTATGAATGAGGTTAGTAAATCTATGGAACTATTTAAATTAGAATTATGTTACTGTCACAGAGGGAAAGTGGTCTAATGCACTAGACTTAATAGGCTGCCTTTCCTTCAATTGTGTGTTCTTAAATAACCCAGGAATATTAGAAAATGACATTGTCAGCTGCCAATAATCAGTGAATTAGCATTCAGAACACAGCTAATATCATTAATTGAAAATATTATTCTTTCCTTTATCAATAGTTGGAACTGCTGAAGATCTCTGCAGAAGGAAAATAAGTAGATTCTCCATTTGTGTCTAGCACTGAAGAACTAGAGCTTTTTCCCTAGATTCTTCTGTCATGGGTTTTTTGTGTGCTTGTTTGTTTGTTTTCCTCATGGGTAATTTTTTTCTCTTTTTTCCCTTCCCACAGTCTGTCAAAACTGGCATTTTCTAGTTCTATTTACATTGAAAACAGAAAGAAGCATCACTCTTGTGAAACCCAGCGCTGTGGAAAAGCATCTTCTAATGATAACTTGAGTGTGTGGAGTTTTTATTTACTGTCAGTGGACTCTTTTCAGGAGGGGATTGGGAAGTACTGAATGGACAACTGCAGACAATGTCACGGACTCTAGACATCCCTGGAGGTCAGAATTTTTAGACCTTGCACTACATGCTTCATCTTTCGACTGTTTTAACTTTTTGATGCTGAGTTAAAGGGACATCTGTATGTTATACTGATGGGCTTGACTCATTGCCTGACAAGGTGAGCCAATGCATCAGGAGGTTCCCCGCCCCCCGGCGCCCATATGAAAAGGATTTTTCCATGGCAACCTGACAGATGTTGGCTCTGATTATCCTTTCATTTACCCACCCACCAATGTACATCAAGAGCAACTCCATAAAGTCAATAATCTTGAAATGGTGTGAAACTGGTGATCAAACTTGGGCTTTTAGTCCATTAGCATCCATTTTAAACTGAACAGCAAAACTTTAGGAAAATGATATTTAGACTATTGTTAAGTGCTGGGTAGAATCATTTTGAAAGGGGAAAAGAAAATCTTACACACACCCACAGTATATTTAAAACCATTGCCACAAACCAATTATGCACAGAACATGATATTTTAAATCAAAATAACTAAGATGCATTTACTTTTGACTTACCTGATAAGCCATGCATTCAAGGCTCTGAGGTTTCCTTTCAAGAATAGACAAAGCCACTAAAACACAACATTTTCTTGAACTATTATTGGTATTGGTGGAGTCATCTATTCTTTCAGGAGAAATCCTGAACTCAAAGGGTAACCAACATTTTTTATCACTTTTAAATGACACCCCACAGGTCACAGTGTCATAACTTATTACACCTGTTATAAAACAGAGCTTTTGAGGAAATAATATTTTACATGGAGTAAAACTAAATGGAAAGGTCCCTTACATCTGCTATAAACTCAACAGTCACAATATGCTATATTTTTGACAACACCATTATAAAAGATTTGCTTCTAAAGTGTTTAAATGTCACACCAGCATACCAACCTCTAGAGAGAGGGACAATTTCCATTTTTAGAGTCTACTCTACTCCCCCACCAGCATAAGGTTTGATTTTTTTGTCTAATTTAACCATTTAAGGTACAATTCATCCTATCCAGTGAGGCAGGACAAGACATCTGGACCATTTAAATTCTTAAGAGACTTGATTGCTGTATAGGTCCTTGCCCTCTCTACAGAGGCTAATTTCACCCAGATTATTTTGGCTTCACTCTGGAGATCTAGAACACCACATTTCCTATCTGAAGCCCACATGTGGAAAGTTAGCATTCTGAGCACTGGAATCCTGATCAGGTGTGTTTATGGAAGCATTCTGATTTCAGGAGTGGAGAAAAAAGGGGAGATGAGTGTGTGAGGGGAGAGAGAGAGAGCGTGCAATTAGGTAGAAAAGAGAGCGAAAGAACATGTCTATGTTGTAGCAAAATGTCCCTGAAACATGGGAAGGAGGAGCTCATATTTGAGAATGCAGGTCAGGAAGCAGATTAGACAAGTCAGCTGGTGAAGGACTGGGCATTCAGGGAACTGAGTTCCTTCAGATTTGACAGCTGAAAGGAGAGTGGGGGATATCAGAAGCTGGAAACACATGTTGTCATCTGCAGTGTCTAGGTGCAATTTACTGAGGAAGGCCTATATATTATTCTAAGGGTTAATTTAGGAAAGGGGCAATGTGCTTATCGACAATAATACAATACTTTATCTAGTCACCTGCCTGTTGCTGTGGTGTATATACTTTACCACCTACTGGCAGCAATTCACTGCACCATAATCGTCCTAGTAATTGAAACTGCCTCAATTCTGACACTCAACAATCAGTTGTTTGCATCTGGGTAATTAAATAGGAGGTTTCGTTTGAAAGCTTTCGCTATTATTCCAGACACATACTGGTCCAGAAGCCATTTAGCTGTGAGCTCCTCCTCACATTGGCAAATGGCTTTGATTTGAATATTAATTTTTGATAGTATAGTCACAAACTTACCCATATCTTTTTCACCAGTGTGAAGCAGAAGTTAGAAATAATTAGGAGTGCATGAAATACATTCAGATGATTAAAAATGGAAATTGCCAACATGAGCATTTGAAAGAAAGATCCGCCAGAGCACCAAACAGCCACCACCAAAGCTCAGAGGCAGTCCCACAGATTCAAAAAAAGCTCACAGCTTATAAATGTGTTAGATCTCACTACCTTAATGAAATTTCTGGGCAAGCTGTTGCGGTCAGCCAGCTAGGAGGGAACAAAAGAATATTATACAACTTAAATCTTAATTAAAATGAAAAAGAAAGACACTTTATTGTCATGACAAATTTTAATCTTTATTACAGATGACTGAAGTAGTCATTTTTACATGCAGGCTTTCACAAGATTATATCTGAACTCAAAGCCTTTCACAAATGATAATAAATTAAGACTCACAGAACCCCTTATCAGTCAAATAAGTATTAATTGTCTAATAGCCCTATTTTAAAGATGGGAAATCTCAGACAAAACTGGTCGCATTGTTATACCCTTACTTGTACTGAATAACCTCTTACCTACAAGAACATGTGTTGAATTCTATAGTCCTACCTGTGCTGTAATTTAATATTCAGCATGATTAAACTCAGCGTTACATCACTGATTTCAGTGGAGTTATTCCTGATTTATACTAATATAAATAAAATCGGGGGGGGGGGGGGGGGGCGAGGTCTTAAATGACTTGTCCAAGATCCCACAGCAGGTTAGTGGAAGGTAAGGCTGCCAACTCTGAATGAGGCTATTTCGGGAGGTTTTTTTTTCTCCTTTTAAAATGTCCTGGATTGCTTTCAATAGTCACTGGGAGATCAATGGTGATTCCAGGAGACACCTGACCAATCCTGGAGGATTGGCAACCCTAATGGAAGGGCAGGGGACAGAGAATTTCTGCCTCTTGGCCATGTTCTCATATTACTGGGCCTAATCACAAGAACAAAAGGTGACAATGTGTGCTGACTCTCTTAAAAGGAGTGAAATTTGGGTGGCTTTAAGACACCTTTGCACCCTCTTGATCCTGGGCTGCTTTGCAGCCCTAGAGCAACATAGATCGTGCCAGGTGTCTAGCTAAGCAACCTGTCCAATCGCCTATGGACTGCAGCACCACCCAGAATCCATGAAATATTAAGTGCTGTGACCCCACTCCCAACATGCCCCTCCAACATCCGGCTCTGTCCCTCCCTGAACGCACTCTGTGCCAGCACTTGTGAGAAAGTGCTCAGAAGACAACCTTATGTCTGTCTTCTATATTGTCTGCACCGATAGACTCCTCCACCAGTTCAATACAGAACTTTTATGGATCCTCAATGACACTCCAGTTCTTTTACCTGTATTAAGGGCGTGAAGAGGACAAGGTGCTTCCCTAGGAATACAATTTTGACTGGAATAGACCTAATTTCATGACTGAGAAAGAAGATGACTTGTGGGTAAAGTAGGGCTACTCAACACGTGGCCCATGGGCTGCATGTGGCCCATGCCCCATTTGTTTGCGGCCCATGGTGCGGTTTGGGTTTACTTGGGGCTCAACACGTGGCCCGCAGGTGGAAGCCAAAACAAAAAAGTAGTCAATATAATGGTCTTTTGTTGATATGCATTTTAATAGTTAAATTCCTGGATTGTCATTGCTCATTAAAAGTGCTATCATATGGGTGGAAGTTAGGTAAATATTGCATTTTATTAATATCAGCAGAACTGACTTAAATGGGGCCTGTGCATTGTGTAGTCTCGCCTTAAACTTTGTATTCATGCCCATCAGTGAGAAAGAAGCTATTTGCATATATATATATATATATACACACACACACAGACACACACAACCACACTTCAGTTGCGGCCCTCGGTATGGGCTGTGAGTATCATTGTGGCCCCCGGGGCTTCCAAACTTGAGTAGCCCTGGTGTAAGGCAACTAGCTTCAAACAAGGAACTATATATATATATATATATGTGTGTGTGTGTGTAAGCTGTCTAAGAGTATTTAGCTACACAACTCCCACCGAAACCTCCCTCTCCTCCCCCTCATTTTTTTATATATATATATATATATATAGATGGCCAGTAGGGTAATGCTCTAAAATCCAGATTAACAGAGTCACACAGTTTAATGCCAGAAGAAACAACTGGATCATCTAGTCTGACCCTTTGTATCTCACAGACCACTAATACCAAACAGCACCCACTCACTAACCCCAGAATCAAAGTAAGTCCAATATATTACAGCCCATAGGAGTTATATTAGGATGTGCCATTGACAGAGCACAGATGGGATAAGGTGCACCAGTGCCCAGGAATATTCCTGGCCCGGAGCGGAATTCCATCAAAATACACCACCTGGCCCTGAGTCCCCCAGCCCCTCTGCCACCGGCCCCACCTGCCAACCCTGGGCAATTTCAAATGCCCGGAGGGACCCCGCCACCACCACCTACAGTGCAGCAGAATAAGAGCATCTTCCGGCCACTCACTCACCCCAGCTGCTGGCATGTGCATGCATCCCTGTGGCTAAGGGGACTCTCTCCATGCTGTGCAGCAGGAGCCAAGGAGCATGCGGGAACAGCAGCATCTGAAGATCCCCGCCAAGGGGAGGGGGGGGGAAGGGAGTGAGGCACTTCCCCAGCCACTCTCTCCACACCCTCTTAAGCACCCCACTCCCTCCAGAGCCTGCACCTTCTCTCCCCACCCCCATTTTGCCCCCAAACTCCCTCCCCTCCTGCAGCTCCCAGAGCCTGCACCCCCTCACCGCATCCTATACCCATATTCCCTCCCAGAGCCTATGTCCCAGAACCCCACCTGCACCCAAGTCCCCACCCCCAGAGCCCAGGCTCTGGTATTCTGGGCACCACCAACATTTTTGCAAACCTGCCTCCCCTGCCTAAGACCCCCCCAGTGGCAGGGAACAGGTTAAATATAAAATACCCAGATGATCTTGGCAAGTGACTCTCACTCCATGCTGCAGAGAAAGGTTAAAAAAAGGCACAGCCACTCTGACCTGAATACAAGAAACAATTCTCTGGATTTAAACTCTGGCCACAAAGCATCAGCACACTTAAGATGCACAACCAATGTTGGCTGTATTGTTTCTGGTATTTCCAGTAGCTGAAACCATCAACATCCTTGATCAGGACCTTAATGGAAGGCTACACATCTTCATCTGGCTTCAAGTGGTCCTTTAATGCTTTGCAGCTGCCTTTTAAATGCCAGTAAATAAACCCCAAACCACTACTTCCTCAGCTCCCTTCCTGCCATCACCCCTACAGTACAGCATGATAACTAACAACTGAATTAAGTTTCAGCCATTAAAGTTACTGTTACCAATCATGGTTCAGCAAAACACATGATATTAAGAACATCTGAGTAGTCCTATTAGCATCACTGGGTCTGCTCACCTATGTTTACATTTAGGTGTTCTGGGACCTGACTGTTTATTATTTGGGCGGGCTTTTTTTAAGGAAGAGAACATTTTCAAAGTGCTACAGATGAAAGAAAAGTTAAGGGATACAATTAAAGACACCCCCCCCCCCCCCAGTTTAATATCTTCTATGTCATGTATAGTACTTTTCATCAGGAAATCTGAAAGTGCTTTTCAGAAAAGGTCAGTATTATTGTCCCCATTTTACAGACAGACAGGGGAAACAGACACACAAGAGGTAACCTCACTTCCCCACAGTCACCTAGTAGGCCAGTGGAAGAGTGGGGAAGAAGAATCCAGGTCTCCTGGGTCCTTATCTAGTAAGCAACTGGGGAAGCTTAAGTTCACTTCACAGGTAACACACTCAAAATCCTTTTGATTATCTCTCTTCTGGAAAAAGTTGACAACTGTGGGAACTAGGTGCAGCAGGGGGCCTTTGAGAAAAAGTGGCACAGAAACAGCTGGGGTGTTCCAATGAAAAATACAGAATTTATTTGAAGTGTGTGGGTGTGAATGTTTATATTTTTAAGATAGGACTGAATCCTGGCCTTACACCGTAGCAAATCAGAAGTAATACCTCGTATCAACAGGAGAAAAAACTGATGTGAAAACAGTATCAGGTCTGTAGATTTCAGATTGTACATCTCACTGGTTTTTGCTTAGACAGGAGTGGTAAATGAAGATTTGAAGAGGCAAAGCAGCAGATGTCATTTGGTTAAAGTACTGAAAATTGGAGTTCTTAATTGACAGAGGAGAAATAATGCTGTGAGGAAGGCTTAATGAATAGCAGGAGATTGTTAATAAGAGGTTTAGCACAAGATTTCAGCATGTAAAACTAGTATTGTAAAAATATTTACCAGCATCTCCATGGGGTATAAGCAAAACTAAAAAAATAAATAAAAACTCCACAAACAAACAAACAAAAACAAAAAAGTGCCAGTTACAATGCTCTCTCCTCTGTAGAAATCGAGACAGGGGACTTTAATATGTCATTAACATTCAAGAATGGTATCTTTTCATTTTTATATGAGCAGAGAAAGATCAGCTCAATAACTCATGTGAGGCTCAAGTAATCAGCTCAAATGAAAGTACAGCATATAATTATAATCACCCAACTGGCAATCTTTGTGCGAGAGACCAAGGACTGGAACAGCTGAGGTTGTTGCTGGGGCTCAGATCCAGGGCTTTTAGTCTCTTCAATCCATAAGCATTGAAACACACAATGGAGTGGTTTCCATAGCCATTCAGCAACTGCTCTGTAACTTATATGCAATGAGTTGTGGAGTCTCAGACCAGGGGAAGGTGTCTATAGAACAACAGTCATCCCCTTTGGTTGGCAAACTCATGGAGAAGCCAAGGACTCAGGCACCAGTTCAGCAAGGTGCTCAAATGCATGTGTGACTTTAAGCATAGGAATGGGCCACAATCTCCAGTCACCTTTGGCCACTTTGCCTCGCTCAGGTGGGGCAAAGCAGATGGATTCCAGACAACAAAGGGCTAGTGGAGAATTCCTTTAGCAGAAGGGAACCAGTGCCACCCCCAAATATCAGCTCAACTGTAGCAGTTAACCTAGTGCCTGTGCTCAGTTCCCTCGTGTGAGGGTATGAAGGGATGAATATGGCAGTAGTGGGGGAGGAGCATAGATTCCAAGGCTAGAAAAAAATAGAGCTGATGCTCCACTGGTGTACATTAGACCAACCCCCTCAGCTATAGCTGGGATCATGTCTACATGCACTGGCCCAAGTTCAGACACATGGGAGAATTTGAGTCCACTGAGTTCAGTGGGATTACAAGCGTTTAAAGTTATTCATACACTTAAGTACTTTGCTGAACTTGGGCTTGAATGGCCAAAGGGAATTAGCTAGTGCTAGCCAAAAAATAATGATGATTTTTCATGGAATAATTTTAATTTGTATGTTAATTTCCCACAGGTGTCTTCAGGCTTTTGTTGTTAACTTTATAAAAACCCAAACTGGAAAGCTAAGAATTCTTTGAACTGAAAGCCAAACTGGAAAATGAATACTCTTACCAAATATTTCAATTTATTTTTAATTAGAAAAAATCCAATTTTTCCTCAACAATGTTCATTTTAATCAAAAAAGCAGTTTTCCCCTCAGAAAAAATGATCTGAAGATAAAAATTCAACCAACTTTGGAATTTGCTCTTTCCCCAGCCCTATAAGAGGCCCCTCATGGCTGAGACATACAGGGGAGAATGTGGGGACAAAGATACCTGTTACCTGATTAGAACAACTGCAGTGTCCAAGGTTGTCAGTGGAACACATCACAAGAATTAAAATTCTCTCGTGCACAAAAAAAGCAAAGATTTATGTTTTTCTGTACTTTCCCCAGACTACTGAATTCTTTTCATATTGTTGATCTTGAATTTCTCTCAAATTAATCTTCACTGATTGGAAGCATTCATCTTGTATTCTTTCAAGCGAATCCTTAGTTTCTCTGTACCATTTTTTGAATTTTTTCAGAGTTAACCATTGAGGTCTGTGTGATTTTTCACCTCTTTATGTGTTGTAAAGTTATATGATATTACCACTTCACAGCTTTTCCCACTGTGATTAACTGGCCTTTTTCAATCTGTCTCCATAAATGGCTAAAAGTAGCTTCCAATAAAATTATTAAAAAGTTGGTTACATTCAGGATATGACTAATCCTGTGTTCACAGCTGGAGGTTAAACTGAGCCTCATTAAATATAATGTTCTTGCACCTCTCCCATAGCAGAAATAAACGGAGCATGGAAGCTCTTTGACCATCCCAATCCCTCAACTTCTCTCTCTCTCTCTCTCTCTCCCCCTCTCTCTCACACACACACACCATCAATCCCAACATTTCAAAAATCATGAGTCAAGAAACCACAGGAGTGGGTTACAAACATAAATAAATTCAGAATTCTTTTCATTCATCTTCTGGCTTCACATCCTTTCGAATACATTTGTGTCACATTTTCTCCACAGCAATGAGGACTAGAAACATACTTTATTTGTAAATGAAAGCTGAGATTCTCACTTAACTTGACTCCAGGAACTGGGGCTTGAAGTAAAACAACAAATCCTACAACATTCACAAGGTCACAAGAGTCAGCGATAACTGTACGCCCACACAGGCTTTACTCACCACAAAGCCTGGCCACCTTTAAAACTGTGTTAAAGTTTGTTCTTGATTTTTAAATTTATATTTGATTTGGAGAACCCCATCCTCATGAATATGGGCTAAGTAAGTACTTCCCCTAAGCCGCAGACCAAAGTGTTGATTCCAAGTCCATTGAAATCAATAGAAAATGTTTCATTCACTTAATGGGTTTTTGGATCCATCCATCCATCCATCCAAGAAAGGCTTCTGGTATCTCAACTCTTATAAAGCTTATGGCCCTTATTTTGAAAGAACATTTGTTCAATAAATATGTATCTCTTTTTTTTTTTAAACTTCTGCTTACTGGGTTCCAGTAGAAAATTAATTAGTCAGATCAATCAATCTTGGCCTATTAAATAGCAAGGAAGGAGCAAGAATGGAAAGCACTGATGTAGACACTTGTACAGATTACATTTTCTGTGCTACATTTTCATGAAGCTCCCCACCAACACTGCTGATCCCGCATTTGTGTACACATGCAAGTACAGGTTTTATGTAAATGAGGTTTTGTGCATACAATTCAGATGTATATGTCAATGCTGCATGGTACTAAAGAAGCCTAATAAGGTCCCATGAAAATCTAAACCTCTGTATATCATGCCCACATACAAAAGTCTGTCTTTGAAGTCAATGGGAGTCTTATTCATTTCAACTGAATCAATTTTGAATCAGGAAAATCATTAATGAAAAATATGGACATAAAATTTTGATTAATCATCTTTAAAAAGCAGCTAACATTTTAAGCTGTGTTTACAAAAAAGGACACTCTCCCTTGTTCTTTTTGCTTAAAGTAACTCTGAATTTAAACAGAGGCAAACTCAAAGAAAGCTGTTATGTCTGAGTCACTCTCTGGTCCAAATAATCAAATGGCCTTTGTGAGATCTAAAATTAAAATAATGATAGTTCCCCCTTCTCCTCCCAGCAATCAGTAGGGGGGCTTTAGGGGAAAAAAAGCAGGTTTGCAATTTTGTTTGACTTCCAGAGTATACACGCACCATTCCTGGACTAAGTAGTTGCCACACAACAAAACTAACAAGCTGATTTGAAAGGGAGGCTCAAATGTTCATAGCTCATGTGAGCTCAGTATGCCAGAGAGGCAATTGCACACGTGGGAGTGTTAATGGCAGATCTGATGCAGAAGTGACTGATATTAGAAAAATAGAAGAAACTGTAATTCAGTTCTTTTGGAGCCTGCCCGTTGAGTGTGATTTCTTTTACTCCCCTCATTTTTAAGAGAGACTGAACTACTTGGCAAACTGTTTATAAGTTTATGCCCTAATAAATCTGTTAGTTTCTACAGATTTAGGTCTGTAGAAACTAACAGATTTATTAGGGCATAAACTAATAAGGTTAGGTCTACCCAGCACCCTAAACTCGGAATAAGATACGCAATTTGCGCTACACAACTGTGTATCTTATTTCGTTTGAATTCCGAAATAGCGTATTTCAAAATTTGGCACATCTACAGAGCGCCAAATTTTTAAATAAGGCGCTATTTCAAGACATCCCTTAACCCTCGTGGAATGAGGGTTACAGGGATGCCGAAACAGTGCATCTGCTATTTCAAGACCTCTCTCAAAATAGGGGGCACATTCAAAAGACACAGGGTAGCTATTTCAGGATACTTCTGGTATCCCAAAATAACCCCGCTGGGTAGACATATCCTAAGATGCCACAGAACTCCTCATTGTCACACTAAAACTGTGTTCAGGCTGCAGCCATGCAGGTAGCAAATAATATTTGTAAATAATATTAATGATATGGCACATCGGATCCCACATTGGGATCTGCTGCCCTGGGGATCAGGGGATCTGCAGAGTGCCTAGCTGAATTTGTGCATTTCCACAAACACAAAGAGGACACTAAAAACGTTTGTGTGTAAATTAAGAAAATAGCCCCTGATTGGCCTTAAGGAAGCATAAGAGCCAGGAGAGCTGGAATGAACTAGGAAATAAACAAGCCCTTCTTTCAAAATAATTTTAAAGCAAAACATTGCTTTAAGATGGGATTCCTTAGGAATTGTACAGACTGCAATAGTTCCTGGGAATGACCCTGATGAGCTTGGGGGTACTGACTGAGGCATATTTTAAAACTTGTCTTTAAAATAAGTGCAGTTATTCCACGTAAGCCTTCAGGGTCAGAAAAGACTGCCTTCCCCCAGAGGAACCCACTCTAATGAAAATCATATCATAGTCCTACTGTCAAGCTTCCAGTCAGCTGCAGTTTGACTGCGTACCTTGAAAGGGCTGCTCTATTCAAATCTGGGCTCCCATATGTCAGCAACATGCAATGCATTCTAGAGCACCTTTGCTCTGGAAAATCCTCCAGGCATGCTAGACCTGGATACGGAAGCCACCTTAGGCCCAGCAGAGACTATAAACCTACTGAGATCACAACCATCATCCCACAACGTGAAGGACCAGGTGGTGGGGAATGGGAGTGGGAGTAGAAACAGGCTCAGACATAGCACTCATGAAGTCTGATTCGGGATAACGTACATCACAGCTTTCATTTAGAGAAAAGGATTCTAGCACTTTCCCTTGTGCAGAGCAATTTCTTTTTCTTGTGCAGAAAATTTAAACAATGTAAACAGGAGTGAAAATTTGTCACTAGGATTATTCCTAAAAATTATGGATTATTCATGGTCTTCCCCGTTGCTATCCAGAGCTGACTTTTGGGATATACGAAACTGACAAGCATTGGTATTTTAATTTGGGAAGTGTGGGCAGGTCTGCCCTTATGATTTTTGGTGCCCTTTGCAGCCTGAGCACCTGCACCCTCCATCCCCTGCATTCACACAGCCTCACATCCCAGCTACTCAACAGGTTAAGTAACAAATGTTATCACAAAGCTTGCAATATCATTTGCAGCACTGGCTTTAGCAGTTCGCTAGATGAAGCAGTAATTTGGTGCTGTGCTTAGCATTTGGAAAGAAACCAGGAAGACTTCTATAACCAGTACAGATTTGTTAATCCCTTAATGCACTGGCACTGTTTGTTATGTAGAACCTCAGGTTTCATCCCTCCTTCAGCACCTTGGAGACAGAACTTCCTACTTGGGAAAGCATCTTTCCAAAGACCCTGTGCTACTGCACTGTCAAGACACAAGGTAGGAGACTGAGCGGAGTTAAAATGTGACTGAGGTGGTGAAAAGTGAAGTGAATTTGGTAGTTCCAACAAGTATCAATTAGAAGGTACATATAAACATTACAAAAATAGCACTCATTTGTCATGATACTGTCTGATTGAGTGCTTACCCAGAGCTTCTCATCACCGGATCAGAGCTTTGCTTTCCCAAAGCAAACAGAGCAAAAGAGAGTCAAACAAGTGGACTAGATTTCTTCAGAGGGTGCTGGAAAGTGAATGCCTATATATGAAGAGAGAGAGAGAGAGAGAGAGAGAGGAGCTTCTCATTTTCCGCCAGCTACCTTTTGTTCTTTAGGTTGGGCTGACAGGAAGATGAAGTTAAATCACCAAGTTCCAGAAAAGAGATTTGGAGCAACTGCATACAGGCCATGTCTATTTGCACAGCTCTGTAGCAGGGCAGCTGCACCAATACTGCTTAGGCACTGGAGCATGTCTGGTGAAGACACTCATATGCCAATGGGAGAGAGCTTGCCTATCAGCCTAAAAATCTCATCTCCGGGAGCAGCATAAGCAATGTATCTGTGAGAAGCCATCTGCACACAAACACTTATGGTGATGTGACTTATGTCCCTCCACAGGTGGAATATTCACACCCTTGAGTGACACATGTTTAGACAACAGAGGCTATACAGTAGACATAGGCTGAATTCTGAGTTCCCAATAATTTTACCCTGGAAGGTGGCAGTTTCATTGTTCATGATGCTAAAGCAACAAGGACCATATAAGTGCACAGCACAGGCAAATAGATGGTCTATGAGCAAAAGATCCGTAAACATGTTTTATAGTGAGCAAATAAAGCACTAGGGACATATGTTCTCAGTGGTGTTGCTAATCAAATAGGCTAATCATTTTGGATATTGGAGCTTATTACATTCAGTGCTTCCATTACCAGGCATAGCTAGTTGCAATAATCCATCCTGGAAGTCTTGGAGGATAATTGAGGATAGGTCATCATGCAGGGTTCATAACTTTCCCAACTGGATGGACTGGATGCCATTGTTACAAGTGGCATCCAGTCAGGAAAGCTGGCAACCCCATGGACAGATATTTAGGAGCAGGTTAAATAGATACCTATCAGGGATGGTCTAGAGATGGTGTTTGGTCCTGCTATGAGGGCAGGGAACTGGACTCGATGACCTCTCGAGGTCCCTTTCAGTTCTAGTGTTCTGTGATTCTATGACAGCTTTCTTATCGGCCACAGAAGGCAGGCACCAATTTTTGGCAGCTGTTGTTGCTCTTGGATCATCCAGGAGCAGGAGAATCCTATGAAGCAATCCAACTTGGACAGCGGGGGGCAGACTCAATCAACTTCAGGAGGTATGATGCTGGTGACCAGTTCTTCAAAATATTTTCTTCTTCTTTCGAATTCATACAAGTTCAGGTTCAGCCATTGCCTTTCATTCACTTGCTGATCTCTCCAGATGAGCGAAGGATAAGGGATTTGGTAGCAGATGAGACAATGCCTCCTTCACTGTTGTTTGAGTGAATGGCCTCAAAGTTAGGATTAATGGGATTTTCTTTGTTAGTTCCTGCTACAAAAGTACTAAGGATTTTTTTGGGGGGTGTGGGGGGAGAGTTGTTTTTTTTTAAAGACACTTTCCATCTAAATGTCATCAGCTAAAAAGAGAAAGCTGTGAAGATGCTTTGCTTTCCTGTAAGGTGTATGAAATTCATTCCTTCAAACTTGAACATTTCTTCAGCTGTTGCCTCATGTGAGGTCCATTTGCAAAAAAAAAAAAAAAAGGCTTCAATTGGCAAGTGTGTGTTAATAAGAAAAATGTCCCTAGACCTCTTTGTAGTCCAGGTACTTTTCACCTACTAATTACTGATCACTTTTCTGACCTCATAAAAGCCAAGCAACCAGATAAAGCACTCAGTGTCCTATGGCCTGCAGAAGCCAGGAATAAGTCAGGCCAAGGGCATATCGAACAGGGAGCCACTTACCCAATCCATGGCCAGTCTCCTAGCAACAGGCCACAGCATTCAACAGAGCCCATCTGTTTACCAATATTTCCAATGAAATCGTCTCAGGGTTTAAACTGCCACCAGCTAATTTGCGGGTGGGAGGGAGTTAAAATTAAATTAGCAATTGATTTATGTTTGAAGGCCACTTGGATGCTGTTGAGTTGAGTGCCTTTTGGATTTTTAACCCATTTGGCACCTGAAGCTAGAGGATTTTCTGATGCAATCCAAAGGGCATTTTGCTTTAATGCGGGTGATGCCAGCTCAAGAGCTCAACAAACTGAAAGGATTACAAAGGTCACAGTTGGGTCAAACTGTCACCTGAAATTTAGATTAAAAAAAAAACCACCCAAGATTTTAGAAAAACCTCAGCACCAACAGAAATACTTTCATCTCTTGGATGTTTATTTTGTTTTGTTAAGGCTCATGAGGAAATGGTTTCCTTCTTTGAAACAAATGAACATTTCAGCACCCCACTAAAACTAAAACGTGAAAAAAAAAAAGCAGTATTAGACTCGTTTATTTTAATCGCTCAGGCTCAGTGAGATGGAAAGAGCATGCAGAACAGCATAAAGTGTAAGAAGCAAAACTAGATTTTAAAAATATTTTCATTCCTATAAATCTCATATGATATTAATAACACAAGAGGTTTTTTTTTAAATAACTGACAACTCTCACTGGACAGAATTTTAACCTAACAGCAGAGAGAATTAGCAGATGCAACTCACTGCCATAGCGCCCCCTATTGTCAGAGCTTTTCATTGCGGAGGATTTAGCCCTAACACCCTATGTAGGCAGTCTGCCTTTGGGCACAATTTAGCACTCCAGCTGAGAAGCATCTAGTTCAGATCCCTTACACGGTAAGAGAAGTTCAAACTAACATCCAAGGTGTCTCAACAAATCAGCCCTTCCTCTGGTCTCTCTCCATTTCTTCTCCCTAGTACTAACATTCAACCCTAACCCTGCACCCCGAGTCTCTCTGAGGTGACTGTTCTCCTTCAGCCTCTGGCACAGGGCCCTTCATTCACAGGAGTTCCTCTGCTTCCAGAACTTTACCCCTGTTGAGGCCTTCCTGTCAATGAAGTTATCACCTGACCTCTGCTAATCCCACTCTCTCTGCCTGGGAAGCAACTAATTAATTACAGCACAGGTGTAATATTGCTGACTAACTGGCTCTTACTCTTTTTTAGCCTATGACGGGCTTTCACCTCATCCCCAAGAGATGGTCACAAAGAGTGACTAGAAAGCTCATTCTTTGAAGTAAGAAGCGAAGTTTTGAACATAAGAAACCTAAACGTTCCAGCACAGAAGTGAAACAATACAATGAGAATTCTTTGATAGTTTAAATGGGCATCGCTTCTTTGACATCAATGAAGCTGCACGAGTACACACCAGCAGGGAATTTGGCCCTAATAGTAGCTCACATATTTATCAAAAGACATGTAAGGCAGAAGGAGTGTTCCCCATGCAAACTCAAGTGTCAGAGCATCTGAGAAGCAAGGAGGAACAGAACTGCTGGCTAGAAGCCTCTAGCAGTTGAAAACAGAGGGGCAAGCTCAGCCTTAGCTTTAAATGCTTTTTCTGGTGTCCACTGTGAACAGGACAGTCACCTATCAGTCACAGCACTTGTTTATAAGCACAATTATCATCAATAAAAAAATAAGTTACAAACTAGCTTTGTACAACAATGGCCAATACTGATAGCCTTTGCTGCCAACTGTCCAGCAGGTGCTATCTTTCTCCTACCCACAAATGGGCAGTCAAAACACCACCCTAAAACAAGGATAGTATGTGCATTGGGGGCCTCTGTATAGAAACATACGTAACCCTGCTGTAATGAGGGTTTTAATAATTTCTCTGAAGTTTGTATACTGAACAGCAGCCCTTCAGGAGTCTAATTTATTCTAACCCAACACAAAATATCACATGGATAGACCTCCCTGTCAGCACCTTTACATGGAAGAAGGAAGGGCTGTGTCAGCCTTAGTCCATCAACCCAGTTATGCAAAAGGTTTCCTACCAGCAAATCCTTTATAACCTGGAACCCTCTTCTTGCATCAGGGGCCTCCGGGCACTAGCTGGGGAGGGTGCCTTCTCTTGGATCAAGTTTTCCCCCCAGAAGCCAAAACACAAGAACCCTTTCTCAGGACAGCATATAATTCCTCTAATCTACAATTTAGAATCATAGAAATATAACATCATAGAACTGGAATGAACCTCAAGAGGTCTCATAGCAGGATTAAGCACCTTCTAGACCAGGGGTGGGGAACCTTTGTTGGGTCGGGGGTTGCTGACCCACAAAAAAAAATCAGTTGGGAACTAGGGGCTGGAGTGCCAGTGCAAGCTCCCTAATGCTGGAGAAGGCCCTGAACCTTGGGGACCAGATCCAGGCAGCCCAGGGGCTGCATCTGGCTCCCGGGCCTTAGGTTCCCCACCCCTGTTCTAGACCATCCCTAACTGGTGTTTGTCTAACCTGCTCTTAAAAATCTCCAATGATTGAGATCCCACAATCTCCCTAGGCTATTTATTCCGGTGCTTAACCAACCTGACAGGAAGTTTTTCCTAATGTCCATCCTAAACCTTCCTTGCTGCAATTTAAGCCCATTGCTTCTTATCCAGGGATGGGCAACAAAAATTTCTGGCGGGGGGGGGGGAAGGCAGAGAGAGCACACCAAGATTTTGGAAAGTGGCCAGGAGTTGTACTTTTCTGTGGAGGAGATGCAGGGTCTAGGATGGAGGTTGGGTGCAGAACGGCGCACGGGGTAAGAGACTGGGGTACAGGAGACATTGTGAGGTCTGAGAGGGAGTTTAGGTGAAGGAGGGGGTTGTGACCTGGGTCAGGGGTTTGGGGTGTAGGGTCAGGGAGGGAGTATGGGTGTAAGAGAGAATTCTGATCTGGGGAAGGGGCTCTAGCAGGAGGTGCAAAGTTTGGGAGGGAATTGTGACCTGGGAGAAGGGGAAAAGGGGGTGAAAACTGCAGAGGTTAGGATGGTGACCTGGGGCAGGGGAATGGGGTGCAGGATCTGGGAGGGTGACTGGGTGCAGGATCCTGGCCTGGGAAAGTGGTGTAGAAGGGGGTACAGAGTATGGGAGAGAGTTGTGACCTGGGGAAGGGGGATGCAGAGGGTTTGGATGGTGACCTGGGGAAGGGAATTGGTGTGCAGGAGGGGCTGAGGTACCAGAGACAGACTATGGTAGGGAGGCACTTATCTAAGTGTCTCCTGGCCAGCAGCCCTGCAGCATCCCCTAGGCAGACTGGGTTCCCTGCCTGCTGTGGCCTCAGATCGCTTTAAATTGCAGGCTGTTCCCTCCACATGGCTCTCTGTGGTACCGTTCCCCTTCCCCCCCATGCATGGGGAAGGGGGCAGGTGAAGGCAGCCCGCCATGGGCAGAGGCTGCTCCAGCAGCAGCCCCTCTCCACAGGGGGTCCCAGTTCCAGGGCTGTTGCCGGAGCAGCCTCTGCCCACAGCCAGCCCAGGCCACCGCAGACGGGTTGCTCCAGCAGGGCAGGGTAGTTTACTACATTTAAACTGCAGAGCCATAGTGAATGTAGCTTCAGACTCAGCACAAGTCAGGACTGAGCGCTTCTTCCTTTAACTAATTATTTAGTCGATAAAAATTCTATCGACTACACGAGTAGTGAATTACCAGCCTCTTAACATCCTTACCCCACTCATTAGGCCCTTTCAGCATGACCGTGAACCATTAATCACTACTTTCTGGGAAGGGTTATCGAACCAATTATGTACCCACTGACTAAGTTGCATTTCCCTAGTTTGTTAATGAGAAGGTTGTGCAAGACTGTATCAAATAACTTACTAAAGTCTAGATATACCACATCTATTGCTTCCCTCTTATCTACAAGGCTTTTTACTTTTCTGTGACAGGGTATCAAAATAAACTAAACAACATAGCTAGAGACAACATACCTTAAACCGAGCTTGGCACCATCTTCAGAATGGGATGTCAACAGGAGCAAACGCTCCCATCAACTTCCCTTACACCTCATGACTGTGAGGAGTACCAGCACTGACCAGGGGTGCTCTCAGTGTTCAATTTAGCGGGTCTTTATTAGACCCGCTAAATTGAACACTAGAAGATCGATCTCCAGCATGTAAGTATAAACATGGACTAAGTACTCGTTCTTTCCCTATTTTAACTCGCTCTTTCCCTATTTTAGCTTCTGAACCTATTTCATTTTCACTGGCTTTTACTATGTTAGGTGTCCAATCATAACCAACTTTCTTGGTGAAAACTGAAACAAAGACGTCATTAGGAACCTCTGACATTTCCACATTTTCTGTTATTGTTTTTCCTTCTTTGTTGAGTAATGGGCCTACCCTGTGCTTGGCCTTCCTCTTACTTTTCATGTATTTGTAGAATGTTTTCTTGTTACCCTTTATGTCTCTAGCTACTTTGAGCTCATTCTGTGTCTTGGCCTTTCTAATTTTGCTCCTACATTCTTGTGTTGTTTATATTCATCCTTTGTAATTTGACCTACTTTCCACTTTTTGTATAAATCTCTTTTGATTTTTAGATAATTCAAGATCACCTGGTTAAGGGTGGTCTCTTGTTGTACTTCCTATATTTCCTACACAGTAGAACGGTTTGCCCTTGCCCTTGTGCCCTTAATAATGTCTTTTTGGAAAACTGCCAACTCTCCTTTCCTTCTGGAATTCCCCCTGTCTTTCTTTTGTTGCTGCACCTCCTTCACTAGTTTTCACCCACCAGAAGCCTTTCTCTTCCCATGTTCTCAGAACCATTCTTCTCCCCAGGAGCCTCTGTTCTCCAATTCCCCTACACCAGGAATAGCCTTACTTTTATCATGCTCAGGTGCTTTGTTGACTAATTGACAGCTTCCCAGTTACACTGTGACTTAATTAGCCCCCAGGTGAACCTGAGTTACCTCATTCCCCCTTATGGAGCCTGAGAGAGATAGGCTGGGCCCCTGATCCTTTTAGAGGGCCAGCTACCCTGTGACATCTCTTTTGTGTTCTTCCACACCATCCTGCTACTGTTGCTGCAAGAGCCTTCTCTTTTGCTGCTCCTACTATGGTGAACAGTCTTCCTACCACTCTCCACCTCAACGGCACCTTGTCCAGACTTGTTTCCTTTACTCTGTTTCTGATGTGGGTTTATTATTTAATTTTATAAATGATTTTGAGGTCCAGTTAGCATGAAAGTCATTTTACAGAATGAGACTGTCACTCCCCGATGCTTTATGAAAACTGGCTTATATCAATATGCATAACTTGAAGATGCTTAATGCAAAATGCATTATATAACATGAATTTTCAAGTTACAAATCTGCTGAATCTGTATATCTTATTTTGCGTATGTATCATTCTTATGTGTGAAGTTAGAAATGTGAAGAGCGAATCTGGTTTTAATTCTGAATGTGCTAATGAGGGCTATCAGGGATACTTCAGAAACATAATGACTCAGTACTCAAACCAAAGACCTGCGAATAGTCTTTTTTGTCCTGTAAACCCAAACTGTGGTTGGTCCTAGGAAAACATGTGACCATATCACCTGGTACTGGACTCCATCTTGAATCTATTATCTTTTCATGGGGATGGAGAATCTAAACAAAGGGTTCCCACCCTGGGGAAAAGTCTATTTAAGGCAGGGGTCAGCAACCTATAGCTCTTGAGCCAAATATGGTGCAGTATGTAACCAAATATGGATCGTCTGTCGTTCCCAAAATACACGCAACTTTTTAAATTAAAATGAAAAATTAATTCAAAATTTTAAAATCACATAATTACTCATCTCAAGATGGTCTTTTTTAGTCTATTTCGCCTTTAACCAGAGGTCAAAGTAAGGTGGCGCGCGCCAGGAAGAACCGGCTGCATGGCAGCAAGAGCCGGCTGGGGCACTCTGCTCGTTGAAAGCGCCAGCTTAAGGTGCACTGTAGGTGACGTGTGCACGCTCCCAGCCGGGACAGTGAGAGGGGCTGGCAGCAGCAGATGCCTCCATCAGGCCATGGTGGCCCAGTTCCAGGTCCATCGGACTGCCGCAGTTTGTCCCAGCCACTGTGTTCCTGGGGCAGACCCAGCAGCCCAGCCCTGGTGGCCCTGCAACTGCTGCAGCAGTCTGGCCACAGTAGCCCCGCTCAGGCTCTGACTGCAGCAGCCTGGCCAACAAGGCCTCATTTGGGACCCAGTCTCCATCTGGCCACAGCGTCCTGGCCCTGGCCCCAATCCCAGGGCAGGTCCCGCGGCCTGGCTCCTCTCTGGCCCCCCTCCTGCTGCAGCATGGGTAGGCGGGGAGGCCATGATCTGGCTGTGGCAATCCTGGCCCAGCCCATCATCCACCTACTGCTGCCCAAGTGCAGCAGCCCAGCCTTGGCATGGTAAGGTAATCTGGTTCCAGGGTTCCCCATATACTCTACTTCCCATCCCCACTGCCCTGCCCTGCCTCCTGCACCTCCAACCTGCTGTGCTGAGCCCCTCATGCACCCCAGCCCTGACTCCTGCACCCCTACATCCACAAACTGCACCCCCAGCGGCAGCAGAAGTCCCAATAAATAAAGTCTGTGAATACGTTTCATTCATGCTATTATTAATCATCATGTCAATTATCAAAAACATTAAGTTGTATATTTTCAGTCATGCAGATGTATACAGTTCTTTGTTGACCACTTGTTCTGAATTTTGATGGGGTTTGGTTCTTTGGTTTGAAAAGGTTGCCGACTCCTGATTTAAGGCATGGAAGGCTATCAGTTCTTTGTCTTCAGCTGATCTTTGACACTATCTTGCCCACCCAAAGAGGATACACATGAAGAAACCTGGCAACACAGAACTCTGAAAAAGCTGAAGACCTAAACCAGAATAAAGATTAACTCTGACTTGAAGCTTTTCATTTGAGATAAGAACAGATGATTAGGGTAAGAATTTGCATGTAGCAAGTTTCTTAAGGGGTTAGAACTAGCTGGCATCTTTTGTTTATTTTAACTTAGTAACTTTGATCTGTCTGTTTTCACTTACAATCACTTCAATCCTACATTTAATACTTATTGAAAACACTTTTGTTTATTATCAAGGCTAGTGTAAATAATTGTTACCTGGGGGGAGCAACTGTTGTGCATAGCTCTTTCATTGACAAAGGGGGTGGACCTTATTTATCAGCTTTCTCTACGTAAAACTTTTACACAGAAAAAGACAGATTTATTTGGGGGCTTGGGTTCTTCGGGGTCAGTGTTCCTGGGTGCTGAACCTTTATAGCTGAGCCCACCCAGAGGTTATCTGGTTTAGTATCCGAGTTGCTCTGCTGGGAGAACTGTAATCCCAACTCTGTGCCATGGCTGGGGGGAGTCCCGAGCTTCTGGCCCAGCAGGACAAGATGGTGGGGAGCCCCAGAGAGCAGGCAGGCAGACATCCGTGGTTTGATCCGCACACCTGGTGACAACCCCAATGGGATTTCTGTGATCCAACCTGTCACAAAGACTCAGTCCTGCAACTGGATCAACGCAGGTGTACCCTTGCACATCAAGTGGCCCTACGTAGAGGAACAAGGGTCAGTTTGCTAAGATCTAGTTGCAGAATCAGGAACTAAAAGCCACATTATATATTAACACCACACCAAAACCACTTACCTGAGAAAGGAGTTTGTTGTCATCTTCCAGCAGTTTGACTTTTGTTTCAAGTTGTCTGATATAGTTGGAAGATGAATCTTTAAAGAGAAGAAGAAGTAAGATTAACGTCCCTGTGATACAGTTCTTTAAAATCAGTAATACAGTTTCACAATTAGACTCATTTTTTTCTCACTGGAAGAGAAGCTTGGAAAAGAGCTAAAGGACCCATATTCAGGGATCAGAGCTAGAGAGTCTAATGCAGGGGTGGGGAACCCTTTTTGGGTCGGGGGCCACTGACCCACAGAAAAGTCAGTCGGGGGCCGCACACAAGTGAGAAGAAAAAAAAATCCAAACTCTCACTGATGTGGGCCCCAACTGAGAAGAAAGACACTCCCCATATTTCCTTTCCACACCAGAGCCTAGTGGGGCCCAGCCTAGTAGATTTTGTGTGTTCTAGCCCTGCGGTAGGGCAGTGGGAAGGTTGGATCCAGGGGCTCCAGGCAAGCCGGGGGGGTGTATCCAGCCCCTGGACCTGAGGTTCCCCACCTCTGGTCTAATGCAATGGTGGGCCACCTGCAGTCTGGGGGCCTCATGTCGCCCATCAGGGTTCTGTGCGTGGCCCACAAGACACCGCGATTACCATTATGTAGAGGGCTGCCAGATTCCAATGGTTTCCGTCTGCATAGTTTTTTTCCTACGTGTATTACTAATGCGACACACACATAAAGCATGGGCACCTGAAATTAGGTGCGTGCTGACTGCACACAGCATTGACTGTGAGAGCCGTGTGCTCTCCCTTTGCATCCCATCAAAGCGCTGCTACGGTTCAATCGGCACTCCCCGCATATTCTAGGTACGCAAGCACAGTTAACAAAACTACTCTCTTTCAGGAGACCATCTTGGTTATGACAATCTTGTGGCCCACTGAGATGTAGGAGGGCCTCTCATGTGGCCCATTCACTAACCTAGGTTGCCCATCACTGGTCTAATGCATTAACAAACAGGAGAAGATTACAGCAAGATCTAAAACCCGAAGTGCACACGTGAATGAACATACACACCCAAAGAATTCCACCGGTGAGACCTGACAGGCTATTCTAAAAACCCACAGAGTTAAGCAGAAATAATGCTGTGACAGTGGTGTACACTATAGTCTCATATAACATCACAGAGTTCCATCTGGGGAGTTTAATGGGCAGTGTAACATTACAATAAGACAGCAGCAGGGGGGAAGATGACCTGGTGCCAAATAGCTCTGTAGGAGGGTTGCTGCTGTGCAGAACATCTGCTTTTTGTTTTGGAACAGACTTTGAAGTAACACATATCACAAATTGCACATGGATAAATTGAAGAGTGGGTAAAATAGCTGCACCAGAACCATCAGGATTTAACTATTTGAAGTGCATTCTTGTACACATTAATCTGTCTGTCACATTTCAAGTTACTCCGCAATTTTAGTAGCAGGGCATGTGATATGTTTGTAGTGAGTTTTGCAGCTTAAGCAAGTGATTAACATGAGCAAACGCTGCTCTGTCTAAAATACTTTGTAAAATGGTGAGGATAGTAGAGCACTAGACTGGTACACAGGAGACCTAGGTTCTATTCCCACCCCGGCCACTGCCCTGCTGGATAACCTGGGGCAAGTCACTTCACCTTCTTGTACCTTCGTCTCCCCATTTGTGTAATGGAGATAATGATACCTACCTCCTTTGTAAAGTGCTTTGAGATCTACAGGTAAAAAGCACTATATGAGAGGTAGGTATTATTATTAATTATGAAATGGTGTAAAGCCACTATTCAACCCTAGCAAGTTCACACTGGATATGAATGAGAGAGTAACTAAGCACCCTGTAACCACACTGATTCTTACTGTGCTTTGGAGATTCCGAGCATGTCTCAGGCTCAGACCCACTGTGGTCTAATAAGAGGCAGTTAGTAAGAGATCTTCCAAGGCTCATTCCTATAAGAGGCTGAACTACCTCATCTTCCACTGATGCCACTGGGTGTTGAAGTTGTCCAGAGACACTCAGCACCTTGCAGAATTCTTGCTGAACCATTCTCCATGCAGCTTTGGAGATCTGTTAGCATGCAACAACAGCTGATCTCTTAAAGTGCTTTGACAATTCATGTTAAAACTGAAATATGCCTGAAAATGCCACCTTAGACACGTGCCACACTGCACACAAAGGAAGCATAACAACTACTCAGACAAGACATATTATATTCAAGCACTGTATCTACTTACAGGACAAATTCTCCCAGATAAGTATTATTGCTTTTGTTTTGAAACTTTTGAATGAAACAAGTAAATCCAAATATTCCTCATAACAAAAACAGAGGATAAGAAAAAGCAATTTCAAATAATACAGGTCCTCTGAACAGGTTAAATGGCCTTAGGGTCCATACAATACCTCCCTGAGATGCAGTGTTCTCAGAGTTCATAAACTCAACAGGCCAGGTACGATGAACCTGGCTGCAGCTGTAGGAAGTGGTTTGTATGATCAATAGTTGGCACTTTCCACTCCAAGACTTCAATTCAGTAAGTGTAAAAGTGTCACTGATGTCAGGGACACTTCAGCACATTCTGAAGTGCTTTGCTGAACCAGGGGCAGGAGTCTGAGTTAGTAATACACCTGTGACCAATGTTCCCTCTATTTTTTCCATCCATGTGTGGAATACATTTTGTTATGTGCACTAAGGCATGTGTGGATGTGCACTACCAGTAAAAATACATGCTGCCAGCTATGGATGCTCTGCTAAACAGCTGAGCACATTTGAATCTCTCCTGGGTGGCCACCGAAACAGCTTAAAGGGAACATTGCCTGTGGTCCACTACAGGCTTAGAGGACTGCTTTGTGGTGACATCTTATGATTATTTTAAAAAAAAAAATCATACAAATTTTGCCCTGAGAGTATCAGCAAGCACCTGCCCAAATTCCTATTTTGCTTCTATTCTCCACTTTCTGCCATACAGATTTTTTGTGCACTGTTAAATAAAAGTTTAGTGTCAGAGGGGAGGTGATTCAGCCGTGAGTGATGTGATCTATGTACATACAATCCTGAGTTTTTCCACAAGGTTTCAGACATCCAAATTTATGGAAAATGAGTGCTTTAGAAAAGCAGGATGTAATGCATGGTTCACTGCTGCTAAAGTATGCAAGCACCCTGCGATAAGCTGCAGACCAGAAAAGCAGATATCACTAGACTGGATATATTTTGTAGATCCTTTTGATAAATATGTAAGCTATTACTAGGATGAGAGGTATTTTATATTGCTATAGAGGCTCTGTAATATACACAGCTGACTCAGATGCAGGCACTAAACTATAATCATTGTATTTAGCAGGGTTTTTGCCTAGTTTCCCTGTGCAGGATGGATTCTGTGGGAGACAGCCAGCTCTAGACAGATTAGCATAAGAAAATCACATAAGAACAGCCATCTTGGGTCAGACCAAAGGTGCATCTAGCCCAGTGTCTTGTCTTCCGACAGTGGCTATGCTAGGTGCTTCAGAAGAAGTGAAGAGAACAGGTAATAATCAGCCGATTATGGACTGTGGACACTGTCACTGCCCATTTTGGCTAACAGCCATTTATTGTCCCATCATTATTTATTATTATTTGTATTATGCCTAGCCAATTATGGTCCAGGACCTCTTTGTGCTAAGTGCTGTACAAAACATAGAGCAAAAAGACAGTCCCTGCCCCAAACAGCTGATAACAACAGATTTTAGATCAAAGAACTGAACACTCTATGCCCACAGTGACCAGAGAAACTACTCTAGAAATCAGTTAGCAACACCCATGTTTAAGCAAGAGTTATGGATCGAGACACCTGCATAGAAAGGGCCTTCCCTATGTGAGTTTTATTACTAGGCTTCCAATCAAATGGGATTTGTTCCGTGGCAGGGGACAGCTTTTGAATATGAAAACTCACAGACAGTGGAGCCGACAGCCACTGGAGGTCCCAGAGCAAGGTATGTGGTGGGTCAGCTCCATGCCCCATAATGGGCAGGGCCTTGGGCAGAAAGGGCAGGTCTGGGGCCACCAGTCCTCAGCGCCACCCAGACCACAATACCCTTCCCCCACTCCCAAGCCTTCACAGCTAGGGATGTAAAATCCTGGTTAAATCAGTTAAACATGTTTAACTGATTAAATGGGGGCACCACTCCACCCACCACAGCCGGGCTGGAGCAGCCCAGCCCTCTTTCCCCTACCCTGCTGCAGGTGGGGACTGCTCCAGCTGGGCTAGAGCGCCCCTGCCCATTGCATGCCAGGCCAGGCCCACTGTGGGCAGGGGCTCCTGCAGCTGGGCTGGAGCAGGCCTGCCTGCGATAATCCGGAGACTGCTTCAGCCCACGAGTTAACAGTAAATCACTCAATTTCACCCAGTAAAGGTGATGCTTAGCGATTAGCCGGTTAACCATTCACATCACTACTCAGAGCTGCGCTGCGCAGTGCACTGCTCCTGCAGAAAATCACAGGGGGGGCGGGGCTCTGTCCGCCACCGCTGCTGCAGTAGCATGCCCTAGGCCCCTAGGAATCATGGGGTGCTGGGGCAATTGCCCCTTTTGCCAGCGGGCCTGCTCACAGAAAAGAGAAAAAACTGAGAGAAATATTATTTCTTTTTTAAAACCATACTTACCATACACCAATGTTTGACATGCTCAGTAGGACTGTGCAACCCTGTGGAAGCTAATGGGAGCTGCAGGTGCTATCATCTTTGAAGTTCTGTTCTAAGGCTTACAAGGGCTCTAGCTCTCATCATAGGACACCCTGCAGAGTTCCCCTCTGTTTTCTAAGTACAATAAAGGAACTGATCTTTAAACTCGGCCCTCTGCAAGGGAACGCCGAATGACCGCAGTAAAATTAAATGTGAAGAAACAAAGAAGAAAACGAATGAGCTATTTTGTTGCCAGCAGTAAATATTGCGGCTCTGGCACAGCATGAGAAACACTCGTCAGTACTGTCAGCCTCTGCATTGCACTCTCAGAGATTAATCACCAACACCTTGTGGACATTCTTTATTCTAGGTGGGTGCCAGCTGAGCAGTTAACATCCTGATTTCAATTTTAAAAGACTCCATAACTCTCAGACCTGCAGGCAGCATCACTCAAGCATTAAGCAGCAAAACCTAGATTGATTTTCTCCCTCTTTTAGATCAGGAACCACATTCCCAGAATTTTTCTGCCTCTGACCTTCCCATTATCAGTACATTTTCCACCTCCCACCCCAAAAGCTACATTTGAAAAAGGCATTGCAGACCCATCCACTGAGCAAGAATGTTAATGGCTCATACCCCATAGCCAGAATCATTGTTAAAAATTAAACAAATCCCCCCTCCCAGCTCCATAATAACTATGTCTTCAGCTTTTAGGAATGCTTTAACCCTCAGTCCAAATCCACATTCTTCTCACTTGTTTTCATGGCTCTACAGAACCCAAAACATCATTCCATATAACCAGCACACCATAGGTCAGATCCTCATTGATTTACAACACTGAGGATCTGGTGCCTAGTTTTTCACTTTAATCACACAGATAGATTAAGAGGCTCCACACATATACAGTCTGCTCAGAAGAAAGCGTGTTGGGGGAGGTGGGCTGGGAAGAAAAGGGTGTATACCTTGATCAAGAAATCTGGACACTGAGACAAAATTGACTACCCCTGAGAATAAGGACCGGTACATTCTGATGTGCCATGAGGGAGGGTTTCCCAGCTAGAATGTGTCAGTGGGATAGCTTTGTTCCTTTGTAACTTTAAAAACATGTGGTCCTGTGGCACCTTAGAGACTGATCAAAATACAAAGAATCATGAGCTTTCATGGGTAAAACCCACTTCATCGGAAGAATTGGAGCGGAGTGTGGCTCACTTCCTCTCTGGCT
Source organism: Rafetus swinhoei (assembly GCA_019425775.1). Taxonomy (NCBI): domain Eukaryota; kingdom Metazoa; phylum Chordata; order Testudines; family Trionychidae; genus Rafetus; species Rafetus swinhoei. Next base: position 110,760,675 of record CM033446.1, read on the forward strand.
ATTGCTGAATTAGCCCTTGCCCTTGACCTTCAAGCTATCCCGAGGGTTGTTCAAAAGCAGCTATGTGAGGAAATGTTTGCCTTAGACCCAGATCAGGTATCCGCCCATCCTACTCTCTCTTCGTTATTATTATAACACCTCACTCTTGCACAGCACTTTTCATCTGTAGAGTCCCCAAAACACTTCACAATTGCTAATGCATTCTCACACTGAGGTAGGGAACTGCTATTACCCTCCTATTACACTCTGTGCTATATAGTCATTATGCCCAGTATATTTTTTTAAGAGCAAGGTATAAACCTTTCCAGACAAGTGCAGTATAATATAAATTGGCTTGCTTGGAGAGTTGCTTCCATTCCTCATTATTCAAAATGGGAACACAAATGGACAGGTTCCCTGCTCTGTTTGGCCGGTTCTCTGAGCACCTGAGAGAGAGCGCTACGAATTAGGTGCTGGAGGGAGACCTAAGAGACAGCCATGCTCAGAGAGAAAGTTTAGGGTCATGTCTATGTTGTGTTGTTTTTTGAATTCCCAGTAATCTCGAAGCCAGCACAGGGGTGAGTTTGGATACTAATTCAGGGTCCATGCACCCTGTCCAGGAAGGGATAGCGATGCAACCCGTTCTCGGGGAACAATAGGAAATAAAAACAATGCTAATGAAAACTGAGGAGGGAGGTGAAGATTATAACTAATCATGATTCATTTACTCAGTGCTAGCGCCCAAACTAAACTGTTTGTAGAGCTGTAAAGTCCAATTTCTTTCCTGAGTCTTTGAAATGCTAATTGATGTAGCTGGAATTATCATCTCTGCTAGGGGTACCTGAATTACACTCCAAAGTCATAAAGGAGCATAACTATTATTACCCACTCTCATGAATATTTACTGATCTTTAAAATATATATTATATATATATATATATATATATATATATATATATATATATATATATATATTCCATCTGGAATAGGGTGTAATTCAGCTTTGATATACTCTATCTGAATAACTTCTCTCCATCCAGACAAACCACTTAATACTTATTACAGCTAAATCAAGGAAAGACAAATCACTTTTCCTTGTTTTAACTAAATGGCCTTTGAGGGAGTGGGAAATTACCTAGCTCCTGAAGAAGGCTTTTAAACACACAAATTAGAATCTGTTTTACAATAAAAAATAAATCTCTGTGTCTGGAACACAGAACAATGTCACATACAGATATGTTTGGAAATGCATATCATTTCCCCATTTGAGGTTTCAGAGGCAGCTGGATGATGGTAAATAAGATGAGCTGTGCATTTATTTTGACAGTAGTAACAATGATGGTTTATTTCCTTGTACATCACAGAATGTAGGACACAGGCATTGAAGGGGACTAACAAGCACCATTTGTATAAGAAATCTTTAGAATGCTGTTTTACTTAAGTGAATTTAATCAAATCCATACAATCCACTTTATAAGATCAGCTTGCCATGGAAAATATTAATGTAGCTATCTATTAGAACAGAAAACAGAGGAACATCAACTGAGAGCAGAAATGGTACAAGTACACTGAATTGCACATGATTTAATTTAGCAAAACCATATCAAATAACCACACAATCAGAGTGATACTGTGTAGTGGTAATAATTATATGGGATTTTTGTTATATTCTATGGGAGTTTGGACTGATTTCTCTGATGTGAAATACAGCTTCCCAAGGGAAGAAGTGAAAACCCCAAACACTTGGCTTGGGGCAAGCAGACCTATTTGGGTGGGACTAAGTTTTAGCCAATGCATTACAGAAAAATCTTGCATGAACAGAAAGGTGGACTATATAGGATGACACAGGTTTTTGCCCCACTGTATTCTTACTGTATCTTGTAGTGGGTCAGATGTGATCCCCACTGTTGTAATGTATGGAAGGTGGCTGGTTAGGCTACAAATCCACTGCGCGTTTTCCCCAAACATCTCTCTACATTCTGTGGGCACTCAGGAGATGCTCCACAGATTTGGGGAGCTGAGGAGGGAGATTTAACCTCCATTGGGTTTTCTAGTCCCTACAGGCCATTTTCACTCAGTGAAGCACAATAGGTTTAATCCCTGCAAGATGCATCAACATTTCTTCCTTTAGTGTCCTGCAATGTCTATTCCCCACCCCTCAAAAAACAGTTTCTCCTCACCAGCGCTGCCCTTAAATGCAAACCATAGAAAAGGAGAACACAGAAAGGAGTGCAAGTTCTGACACACACAACTGTCTGCTGCCCTACTTTCCTTCCCTGTGCACAGACGCTGACATCTCCTGTTCCATTCCAATGCGCACTGACCTTTCCATTACAGTGAGGATCATGCAAAGACCCTCCACCTGTACTAAATAAAACAATTTGCCAGCACTATAGCTGCTTGTCATGAGTTTTGTTATCAGGCTTCTACTGCTCAGCACAATATGTCAGACTTTCATGGCTCCACTGGTTTTAGTTCTTGACACTGATGATGAGGATGACAAGCAGGCTGAAATATGGGCCAGCGGTTTGTCTTCTAACAAGGCTGATTTATCAAAGTGGTGTGATTTGTTCACAGGGAAGCCAGAAAACAGGTCAAATGAGCATCGTTTCTTATTTCACTCTGAAAGTGAATCTCTGAGAGGAAATCAGGCAGACCTGTAACCTTTGCTTTCCACATGCAACCCCAAACCCTCCTTCTGCTCCTGGCAAACCCCAGCTCCCAGTGCTCATGTGTGTAGATACATCTCCACTGCAGAGTTAATTTGGGTGAGCTGCACCAAGATTAGGTTAGTCCAGGATGGGGAACAATGGGAAAGCATGGGAGGAGAATCACATTCAGGCTTTTTAACTGGTGTCCTCGCTGTACGGTGGGTGGCTTACCAGCTAGGGATGTAAAATCTTGATCAGTTAACCAGTTAAACATTAGGTTAACCTAATGCTTAACCAGTTATTCTAAGCAGGATCCTGGGCAGGGGGACTTCTGTAGCCTGGCTGGAGCAGCCCCCAGCCCGTGAGGCTTCCGCTGCCAGCCCTGCATGGGGCCGGTTCCCAGCTCCCAGTCCCAGCACCATATAATCCATAGTACAGACAAGTTTGGCTACTCACTCTGATCCAGGAGCTGTTCGATCCCTACCCACTATGAAGCCTATATTGATACAAGATTGCTTTAACTAATGCTCTAAAGATGAAGTCTTAGAGCCCAAAACACAAAAGAACTAATCAACCTAAGGACAGCTAAAGACATTGCTTTTAGGGCCCTACTGCCCCAGTCTCCAACCAAGGACTTAAAACTACTCTGATCTAGATCCAGACAACAGGCAGAGGCTAGCCACTTCTCCAAGTGTTTGGCTAGAAAAAGAATAAAAGAATATCATGCTGGACCCTCCCACCCACTGAGCATGTGAGAAAGTGCTACTCAGGGCTTGTCTATACTTTCAGCACTGCAGCGACTGTGCTGCTGTAGTGCCTAGTGAAGAGGCTACCTACACCAATGTGAGAGCTTCTCCTGTTGGCCTACTCACGCCACCAACTCAAGAGGGGGTAGCTATGCCAACAGGAGAAGCCCTCCCGTCTATCTGGCACTGTCTATCCCCCAGGAGCGGGGGGTTAGGTCAGTATAACATCACCACTCAGGGGTGTGGATTATACCAACGTAAATTCCTAGCATAGACCAGCTCTCGCTGCCCGTAGAGGGAGGCCTGGCAATTTTGAGGCACATTGCAATTCATGTTAAGCTCTGTTATTGAGTATGATTAAACTGTAATTTAAAAAAAAAAAAAAGATCAGGCAACTATTTTGTCTTGAATATCAGGAAAATCATAGGAGACTGGTCTCACGCTGGTACTTTTAAAAATATCACAAGCTGCCAATTGTGTATGGAAATAAGCTCACGCTGTCACAAAGGGTTGCTTAAGCAGGACAGTGGGGGTATGTCTACACTGCAGAGTTCTACTTACGTCCACACTGCAATCGCGTTCTTTTGAAAAACAATCAAAAGAACAGAGGGGGTTTTTCCGACATTGGTAAACCTCTTTCTATGAGGAAGAAGCCTTTTTCCGAAAGAGCTCTTTCAGAAAAAGGTGTGTGTGGATGGGGAAGAGGAATTTTTTCGAAAGAAGATGCCTCCAGGAAAAAGCACAGGTGCCCTAGTGGCCACTCCATCCATAGTAATCACAACTCAAATGCGAGATATAGTGTCCACATTGGTCGGATGCTCTTTCAAAAAAACAGATCGCTTTTTTGATGCGCTTTTGCTATGTGGACACTCTCTTTCTAAAGCAGTTTTTCCGGAAGCTCTCTTCCAGTAAAGCTTCTCCCAAAAGAAGCCTGTAGTCTGGATGTGGTACTGGAGCTGCTTAATTAACATTTCCAAGTGAGTTTCTGAATACCGGTTCTGAAGTTTTACAAGACTGCACATTCCCAACCCGGTTCCAGTTCATTAGACCTGTCTAAAAGCTTAGCAATCTCATGTCAGTCTGTACGAGTCTGATAAGGCCTCCCTGGTGCTTTAACCTCACTGCTATAGCTTCCAGAAATGACATCTTCCTCAAGTATAGCAAAATATCTCCCCATTATGACTGTCAACAGGAGCTCAAGAGCTACTGATAGCTTATCAGGCTTTCATTAGGAAGAGGCTGATGCGGGGGAAATATCATGTAGCAAAGAAAACACTGGCTCAGCCCTTCAAAAAGTACCTTCTGAATTTTCTCTCTCGGTAGGGTGATCTTTCTATTAAAATCCTAATCTCCTCATAGGGCAACCTTTGTTACTATTCCACAAAGCTTACAGCAAAGCAAATCACTTGTGGCAAAGAGCATATAACTAAGTTACTCCACGGGTCCTATTTAAGGGGCCAGGGTAAATAAAGAGAACTGAAGGAGGAAGAAAAAGAGCAGCGTTATCAGCAAAATCTTACTAACTGCTGATGGTGATGTATAGCCAGAACACACCACGATTTATCCAGTTATTTTCCAGATTGCACTACTTCACTCAGCATAATGCAATCTATTTTCCTGGCACTAGTATTGTGCTCAGTGCAGCATACTTGGTCACTATCACACACTAGAGGTTAAATGTCTCTAGTCTGGCACATTCTGGTCCAGCAAAATCTGTGGTCCAGCATGATTTTAGTTAGCCGGATGTCCACTTATCCTGGGTGTGGCCAAGTTTCACATGGTCCCATAAAGTTTGTTTACAGCCACCAGTCCTGGTTCTCAGTATTCTGGGTTGGCCTTATAGTGCAAGGGCTCTGGCTGGGGATGCAGGCTCTGGGGTGGGGACTGGAAATAAGGGGGTTAGAGTGCAGGAGGGGGTTCCAGATTTGGGGATGGGCTCTGGGCTAGAGGTAGGTGGGCAGGAGGAGGTACAGACTCTGGGCTAGAGGTATGTGCTTTGGGGTTGGGCCGAGGATGAGGGCTTTGGGGTGCAGGAAGATGCTCATGGTTGGGGTGGGGGAAAAGGACTCAAGGTCAGGTCTGAGTCAGATCTTGCATTCATAAAGGCATCTCCTAGATCTCCAAACTGACCACAGAGTGAAGAAAGAGTTCACTGATCAACACAGAAGCAGGGAATTAGGTGACCAACATAACTGTCCTCCTGTACCATGCTATTGTACAGACAGAGGAGTGTTCATACACTGTGGTATGGCCTGAGAGGTAACTTCTCTGGGTATCTAATTTTAGATACACGGATTTAAATCCCCTGTTTTTGATAGCTTTGCGTATCATGCTACTTTTCATTTCAGGACTAACATTTATTACACAACAAGAAGCCTGAGATCCTTGATTTTGCAAGATGATACAAAAGCCCAGATGTTCCAGATGTTCTACTGACTTGAGTTACATCAACAGAGAAGGACCCAGGTGAATAGAAAGTTCTATCGGCAATTTGCATTCAAGGAGCAACGCTGCAAGTCAGACTAATAGGATTTGGGGGCTTTAATGATTAGGAAAAGGTTAAAATGACCTGCTGGGCACCCTCAGCTGTTTAAGCTTCTTTTCCTTCCTCGTGCTGCTTTAATCTTGGTAACACAGTCACGTGACCCAGCAGAAAACTGAAGCCGATTAGTGGCTTTCTACTGGGTACAAATGGGTCAAAACATTGGACTCGATGTGAGTACTTCAGGAGGAGAAGCGTGCCAGGCTTTGAGACTGCTTGTTGAGCATATCTGGCTGTGCATTGCAGCCACTTCTAGAGATCACCAAGAATGGATTCCCAGGAGGAAAATCCTACAAAAGAAGAAACTTTCTCCTCATTTTTACCCAAGAAAACCCAGTCACCCTCCCCACCCCCACCCTCCTTATCAAAATCCCTCTCACCACAGACTCTCCATTCTTTAGCAACCCAAACCACCAGCACTTTCTGTCATGGTGTCCATCATTCCAGACTGTCACGATCATGAGGGTTAGCCAGCAGCCTGGGAACTAAGGGGTTAACTACACCTAAGCCAGGTGGAGTGGCCAATAGGAATGTAGGTAGGAATTTCAAACTGGGACAAAGGAATTTTTGGGTTTTTTCCCTCCTTTGTCCTGGGCAGTTCCTCTCCAGCTACTGAGAGAGAGAGAGACATGTCTGTCTCTCCAAGAAACCATTCTTCACTTTCCGTAAGTAGGGTAAAGTTTAGATAAATCCATTAGGTTTTATTGTTTTATGTTTTGGGAAATGGGATCTGATGTCTGTGCACTTTTAAAAAGTGTTTTGGCTTTCCTTTGTAACTAAGTTCTAGGCCCATGGTGGAGTTTCTCCATGAGTATATTATTTTGTTACTTTTCCATCTAGTCATTATGCTGGCAACAGGAATATTGTGGTGATAATACAAGTTCTTTCTCTTTTATTTTTATTAACCTGGTATTGGTTAATTTGTGTGTCCTGGTTTGTACTTTAGGGGTGAGATTTCCCAAGTGATCTCTCCCCTGATTTTTGTATCAATACTTGGGTGGTGACAGCGGAGTTTTTATTCCCAAAATCTAGGTTGTTAAGATTTTGGGGGGGAAGTTCTATACCAAAGCCTGGTAGATAAGGTTTTGGGGTACTTTTGCTGGCCCCCACTTCTGCATTTATCATGCCAGAGTGGGGAAGGAGCCATGACACAGACTAAGACAGGATAGGAGTCCCTTTGCAGCGAATCTACCTGCTGCAATTACTAAATCAATCTCACACTCCTCTGGGAATCCAGAACTAGAGGATTGCTCCTTCAGCTCAGAAAACAAAGATCTCTTCCTCTTGATTTAAAGGAGCACTCCTTTGGCTGGAAGTAGTAGCTCTTTATCCTCTCTGTGGGCCAGCTACGAAAGGATGACTTTCTTGCACATGTGTACAGCCAGTACATTACACCTGAAGCCCTGTGTCAAGTTGGATCTAAAATTCCATGCCAATGCCTCTGGATTCTGCATTTTCCTGGTGCCTGCATCAAATCCTGCAATAGTGACCTTTAAATGACATTGGGCTTTGTAATTAATTTGAGCTTTGTAATGAACTGACTGTGAAACTGAATAATACATTGAATACAGCAACCCTGTGTAACTGATTCTGATATAAGGTTCAGGTTACTTTATAATGTTCTCTATCTTAGGTTTTTGTCCTGTCACAGATTTTTATACTGGCAATGTAGAACATTAGCGTACTTTTCTGACAGAAAAGGGTCTGACATACAAATAAAGGATTTTTGGGGCACTGGGCACCTGGAAAGGAATGGAACAAAGGTTAGCATTATTGGATAAGCACTCCAGTTGGATGGTTCCAATAAAACAACCCTGTAAATCATGTAGATATTTAAATAAACAACATTAGGTTTCAGAGTTATCACCCATCCATATGAGTAAGGAAGTTCACACACTTCCATGTGTGTTTGTTTCATGCTGTCTGCAGTCTTAGGAAGAGAACACTGCATTGGTTACACTCCATTCAATTTTTAAGGTCGTCTTCACAACCATAAAGTCTAGAAACTATATGGATTCATATTTATAATGACAGCCTAGATTCTGTACACCTAAAAAGGAGCTCTGTGGAGCTCAAAAGCATCTCTCTTTCACCTCCCTCAAATATATTCTTGCTTAGCTGTAGGATGCTCCAAGAATAAAAAACAAGTGAGTGTCTGATCATAGAATTATAGAATGGGAAGGAACCTCAAGAGGTCGTCAAGTCCAGTCCCCTGCACTCATGGCAGGACCAGGCACCATCTAGGACCATGCATCACTGAAGCCCATATGATTTTTAACATTGACTGAAATGAGAGCAGGATCAGAACCTGAGCGTTTCCTCCCTCCACTCAAGAAGAATGAGTTGGGCTCCTGAATAGCCCATAAAGCACATGCTGCCATTCACAGTCCTATCCCTTCCCACGTTGCTAAGTTCACTTCAATAAAACAGTGATTGCTTCCTGGACTGGCTAATATTCCAGATGAGCAAGTACTTTAGTGTTTTCTGTCCAGGGGACACTTTGCAGGAGTAGATTAGAGTCAGGCCAGCTTTATAAACATACAGACCTGGTCCCTATCTTTTACCTTTCCGCAGGCACAGTCCAATCACAGATGTAAACAAAGATACAAGTTTTAATTTGCTTCAGAAGGTTACTGTTAGTCCTTGCTTTTTAGCAGCAGTGATAGCACTGGTATCTATGCTCCCCTGGCATTTGAGTTGCTTCGTCTTCTTGGATCAAAATTCACGTTAGACTGGGAGACCTAAAAGTACTCTGTGTGCCAGACTTTTCTCTTAATTATACCAAGTTGCAAGCTCCCTGAAGTCAGCAGAACTGAACCAGTGTAACTGGGACAACTTGCCCCCAAATCTTCATTCTTGGAGCACACGTGTTATTCCTATTACTACTTTCAACGAGTGTGAAGAGGGAATACTGTACAGAAGCAAAGAACTCTAACTCAAGATTTCCCTCCATGGTGAAAATACTTCCTCCTGAAGCCCTTTATGCTGGCTATTCAAAATGTTCACAAGATTTGAAACCACACAAATCTTCGAGGTGGAGGTTTCCTACTTACTCGGAATTTGGATCATGTTTGCTGAGGATTGTCAATCTTTACAGCGATTTCTACCCGCTATTCATTGTTTTTTAAGGGTTTTTCTGCCCACTAGGGGGTTCTGCATCAAAACTGTGCAGAATATGTGGGTCTGAAGAAAAACCCAGGAACAGTTTTAAATGAATTTTCCTTTGAGATTTTAAGTGGGTTCATACCCGTATAAAACTGAACCATGAGAAAATGTTTATATGACACCCTGCAAAGCAACACTGCCAATTTCACATTCTTAATTAAAATATTAACACTTAATAATTTTGGGCAAAAGTTCCCACTCTTAATTTGGTCTCATTCTTCAAAGAAATTCTACTTACAAACTGATGGACCATTACAGAGCTAGAAACTGGGACAGGATATACAGAATTTCTTGGGTTAATAAAATTACTTCACTGACAACTGATTTAAATAGAAACAGATTATTTGATTATGTGGCACATTTTGTTAAACCAGAGTGGACCACAAACATTTTAAAATTAAAAATACAGAAAACCTAGGATTCTTGCCATAGTTTTGGTCTTCTTTTTAGAATCCCAAACTGAAACTTTTCCAGGCACTGAAAACATATTCCTGATTATATCGCCTCTCCCTCCTCTGTTTCAGAAGATTCTTCTGGACAATAGTTTCTGCAAGCTGGGGTGAAGACTGAATAATTTACTGCTCAGCACAAAGGAAAGCAGCTCCCCCCCAGTGTGGTCTTTCACAGTCGTGAATCCAAGCTAGATGGTAATTAAAACTCAAAAATCCTCTCCCATCAACTCAAGAGAGAAATTCAAATTTAATTTCCAGTACTTAAATACCTCCCCCCTGTGCACACTAAGCCTCTATTAAAAAAATCTCATACATGCAAATGATGCCCTTTTCAGAACAGGCAGGAAAAATGTAATTGGTAGCAAGTAAAATTAATGATTGGGTTAATGAAAAGTAGGCTCTATTGACTCAGGACACTCAGCTATTCCTGATCATGGTAAACTATCCTCCCCCATCCCTCTTTCCTTTGTCTGCTACATACTACGTGGCCTAAAACAAAAACTCATTCAAGAGTGATGCCTCGGTTAGAAATGGCAAGGGTCAGATCAAAGTCCCTCTGTGCTCTCCATTTCAAGTGTTGTAAACTCTTGCTAGCCTCCGGACAGCCTCCCTGCACGCAGTGTTTTTTATCCCACACACAGACAGTTATATTTGCATGATGGAAGTGCAGGTTATTGGCCTGGACTGGGAGAGTTCATAGCAAAAAGGAAAAAGCAAAAAGAAGGCTGTATGCAAACCATTTTGGAGATTAATTATAAAAAGCAAAACAAAGCTAACAGAACTTTCAAAGATCAAGGTCAAAGTCTCGCAGTGTGGCTTGGTTTTATCCATTTTCCACAGGGACAAAAGACCTACTCTGTCTTCCAGCTCATTTCCCTGCCCATACAGGATTATTCCCTTCCATACATCTTATCCACTCTAGTTTTAATAGCACTTCAGGGGGGGAGGAGGGAGGATGATGTCACTATTCCACAGCTCTATATATCCCTTATGGTCAGGATGTTCTTTTTGCAGATGATCAACCTAACATTTCCTTTTGTTAATTTGACGTCACTCCTCCAATTGCCCCCCACACTCACTGTCCTTTTCACTCCTTAGTGTTAAAACCCTTCAACCATTTTCCCCTCTTAGGCATAAGTTAGGTAGATGTAACTCTGTGTCGACACTACAATGGTGCTCCTGCTGATGCAAGTCACCCACTACATCGATTTAATAACTCCACCTTCATGAGAAACATAGCACTTAGGCTGATGTGTCAAACAGACACTGTGTCCATATAGACCAGAGATGGGCAACCTAGGTTAGTGAGTGGGCTGTGTAAGGGGCCCTCCTCCATCTCAGCAGGCTGCAAGATTGTTGTAACCAAAACAGTCTCCCTTTAACTGTGCTTGCGTACCTAGAATTTGCAGTGTGCCATTTGAACTGCAGCAGTCCTTTCATTAGATGCAGAGAGAGTGCACAGCTCTCACAGTCAATGCTGCGTACAATCAGCACGCACCTCACTTCACGTGCTCTTGCTTTACGTGTGTGTCACATTAGTAATACTGATAGGAAAAAAACTATGTGGACTGCAGTTAGTGGACTCTGACAATCCTGCACGTGGGCAACAGTAAACAAAATGTCTCATGGGCCACACATAGAATTCCAATGGGCTGCATGTGCAGCACCGACAGGTGGAATCAAACCTGAGATCTCTGGAGCTTAGCACATGAGCCTTTACCGCATAAGCTAAAAGCCAGGTGGCGCTCAGTTAAGGCTGTATGGAAGACTCATTATCCTCTCTCTGAGGGTTGTCTTGGTGCCACTAGATGGGACAGTAAACCACACCCAAAAGGTGTGTGGGTAACACATGCGGCTCACAAGCTGCAGATTGCTCACCACTGATGTGGGCACTGTGTTACTTACAGCTCCTGTTGGCTATCAGCTTCTGCTTATCGGATAGTCGACTAATGATGTGACTAGTCGCTTCCCTCCCTCCCACTGCCTCTATCAGAGAGAGGCATGGGGGGGGCAGGAGCTGGTGCTGGGGGGAGCTGGCTTAAAAGCCAGTTCCCCCCCAGCACCGTCTCCGTGGGGGGCAGGGGAGGTAGAGGCATAGCGGAAATGGCGCAAGTGGGGACTGAAGCGATTCTGCTTTTGAAATGTACAAGAGCCCCAGCGGGCTCTTGCTACAGTTCAGAAGCGGAGGTGCTCTTATAGACTAATCGAATAGTCAATGGAAATCCCATCGATTATTTGATTAGTTAACTAATCTAAATTTAACATCCCTAATCTCACAACACTTCATGGTAGGTAAGGAAACAGAAAAGCCACTTGATTTGGCTGCTAGCCCCAGCTTACTGTGAAATGAAGAGTCTAAGCTGCTCTGGGTGGTGTTGGAGAGGCACAAAATTAGAAAGGATTCGATTTGTTTAATCAAGGGGTTTCCTCAGATACTGCTTTCCCTCTCTCCCTTTAGAACAATGTTAAGCTGCACCACTCCTGCCTACACCAGGCATTAGGTAAACATCATGTGCTCACTCCATTTGCTGAGTAGCTTAACTTCCTTCTGATAAACACATTCCAAAGGCAGCGTAACCGCAGGAGAAAGTTGTGTTTCTCCCAAATACCTTTCAGAAGTCAATAGAGATGTGAAAACCTGGGCACGTATTAAAATCATCAAGCACTCAGAATTATCTTCCTGAGACTAATCATCCCAGTCATTAATAATTCAAGGCCAGGCCAGGAGCAGGTATAAAGAAGGCCTCTGCAAGAGTTTGCTCAAGATACAACATGATTCTATTGTTATTAAAAAAAACTAGGGGGCTTCACCCACTGCTTGCTATACTCGCCAACCCCCCGCCCCCGGCAGCTTTCGCAGCCAGAGAGCATGAAAGCGTGATGACGTCATTCTGTCACCCGTCAAGAAAAACTTTTTGATATATAGAGAGAGATAATGGGCACAAGCCTGCTCTCTTTTTGCCACCCAGGCAGTGTAAAGGAAGCAGAAGCTGTCTGCATCTCCCTGAAATTGGGGGAGTTCCTTTTTGGGATACAGTCAGTGCAGCCAGTTCCCACACTAATCCCCCATCTGCAACCCTAGAATCTGGGCTGTGTTGAAAGCTGGGAAATTAGGAAGGGGAAGGGGTGCAGCTATACTGACTGGTGGATGGTTCATTGGGAGCAGTTAACAAGTGCTGGAGTTTAGAGCAGCATGATGATTACTCCAAACTCCAGTAAGGCTGAAACCAGCCAGAGAATCTGCCATAACCTGAAACCAGGCACAGCAGAGAACTGAGACACTCAGATACCACAATGATGGGTGCAATATATGAACTTAAATAGAATAAACCATATTATTATTAATGATGATGGTGATGATGCCTGGAAAGAGGGAATGGCACATACACAAAACATTTGCTAATGGTAAGAATCTGAAAGGGATCCAAAAAAATTCTGGAGGATCAGAATGAGACGCAGGAAGACAAATGCAAAGTGTTTCACATATGTCACGATTATCAAATGAATGATAATGGGGCAATACCATGGAAGAGAACAGAAGAGGATGGCTTAGCTGATAATTGATTAACTGTGAATCAATAGTACAACACCATCTCAATAAAAATAAGGCAAGTAGCTCAGCAGAGGAAAGTCAATCAGGGGCTAAATCTCCCTGATGTGTCACCACGGTGCTATCACCTGGACTATAATCCTCATTCTATGTTTGTCTGTGACCTTTAGGAAAGTCTCTATGGGTCCAATCCTGGCTCTGCACCTCCTCAAAGGCGCTGAAACTTGAGTGCTCAGCATCTCCTAGGACTAGTCCCTAAGTTATTAAAGAATAACATGCTGCCAGGAAAGGCTGTGGAATCACTTCGGAGATAATTCAAGGACAGGTCAGACACCCATCCATCAGGAATTAAAAACAAAAATCAGTCCTTCCATGATTCAGAGGAGGAGGGATGGGAAACTATCAGAGTCTATAAACTAAATGAACATTTGGTATGGTTTGTGAAGGGTTATAACCTCTTTTTATTACTGGATGCCCCTGAAAATATAATTTTGAAATAAAAGCTCTTTAAAAGCAGAATTAATAATGCAGCAAATTCCCCCGTTATTTATTAACAGTGTTACTCCTTCCACCTTTAAGCACTTTGGACTGGTGGCTGACCCTTCCCTGAACCACTTGCACAAAGTTTCTATCAATTCCACATAAATCAAACCTAAGAAAAAAACTGACCCCAAGCTGAGGAAAACGAGAAGCAAGAAGTAAAGGGATATTTTTATTTACATTTTCAATTAACTTTATGAGAGAGAAATTGCATAGTGCTCAACAACAGGGTTTCTAGAAAGGTAGGTGAGTGGGGGATGCTTCGTCTCTACAGGCTTGCAGCTGAAAATAGCTGCTTGCGCACGGCTGCTGCTGTAGGGAAGGAGGTGGTTTCACACATTTGTGACTTGGAAGTGAGGGTCCCCAGTGGTGGCTGTATGATACAGAAGTCAGAAGAACTGGGCGCTGGGTGTGAAAGGTGTGTGTCATTATGCATTGTTAAGGCTGAAATACATTTTAGGAATTCATTGCCATAGTGCCTTACTGAAGCATTAGCCAACAGAATAGCGTGGATGGGTAGGAATGGTGTCCCTAGCCTCGGTTTGTCAGAAGCTGGAAATGGATGACAGGAGAGGGATCACTTGATGATTACCTGTTCTGTTCACTCCCTCTGTGGCATCTGGCATTGGCCACTGTCGGAAGATTGGATACTGGGCTAGATGGACCGTTGGTCTGACCCTATGGCCATTCTTCTGTTCTTATGGATTATGAATACACATCATGCAGGACTGCTGAAAGGGGGGGAAATTGCCCTGGGGCCTGATGATTCCAAAAGGCCCAGGGCGCCCAACCATCGCCACTACTACCACAGAAGCCCTGGGCCCTTTAGATCACTGCCAGAGCAGCTCTGAGGGCAAAGGGGAAGCGTGGTGTGGCGTACTCCAGGAGGCGCTGAGGGCTGGCTGCTTTATCCCCACCTCTCCCACCCAAGACCCCTGCACTTTCCCCAGGGGCCGGGCAAGTCTGTTACATGGCTGACATCATATGTGTGCAATACAGAAAAGGACCCCCTCTGCACCAAAAGACATGGTTCATGGAACACATCCTCTCCCAAACACCTAAACCACCCACCTTGCTCGAGGCACCTTCAGTCTGACCACTGTGTAGCATTGTCCAAAGAGGATCCAGGGCTCACTTGCAGTGCACAGACAGTTTTCACTTCACCAAAACAAAAGTTCAATTTGCACATCAAGAAAAGAAAAAAGTGGGCACAAGAAAGCTGTTGAATAGCCAGCTGGGACAGGTATCCAATCTCTGATGAAAGGGGCACAGTACTTGGAAAGCAAGAATCACAGATAAGCAAAAAGCCAATTATTCATAGAGTCCAAGGCCAGAAAGAAGCATTGTGGTCATCTAGTCTGACCTCCTGTATAAGACAGTTCAGAGAATTTCCCCAAAATAATTCTTAGATAATATTTTTTAGAAAAACATCCAATCTTAATTTTAAAATTGTTAATGATGGAGATTCCACCATGATTCCCGGTATGTTGTGCTAGTGGTTAATTATTCTCACTGTTAAAAATGTGCACCTTATTTCCCATCTGAATTCGTCTAGCCTCAGTATCCAGCCAGTGGATCATGTCATACCTTTCTCTGCTAGACTGAAGAGCCTGTTATCAAATATTTGTTCCCCGTGATAGATTGAAGTCAAGTCACCCCTTAACTGGCTCTTTGTTATACTAAAGCGAGTGAGGTCCTTGAGTCTATCGGTATGGGGAGCTCCTTGAGTCTATCGGTATGGGGTAAGTTTTCTAATCTTTTAAGAAATCACTCTCATGGCTCTTCTCTGAACCACCTCCAATTTATTAACATCCTTTTTGAATTGTGGAAACCAGAACAGGACACAATATTCCAGCACAGTGGTGGGTAACCTGTGTCCCATGGGCCTCATGCAGCCCACTGGTAACCTGTGCCCCACAGCTCCCCTGGCAGCCCCTCTTCTCCACGCACCTCACACACTGGGGCACTGGAGCCCCACACTTCCTATGCCTCTCCCCTCCCTCCCAGTACTTTTGGAGGAGCTGCAAATCACCTTCCTCCCAGAGCTAGAACACTGCTCCGTAAGTGCTGGGAGGGAAGGAGAGGCTCAGGTGAGTGTGGGGCTCTACTGCCCACTGTGCGAGAGGTGCATGGGAGAGAGAGGCAGACAAGGGGGGCATAGGACAGGTCGCCCACTGAAATAAAGGAGGGACAGTCACATGGCCTACCCACTATTTGTGCTTGCCTGTGCCTGTTCAAGCAACAATCACACCTGTATCAAACACCGGGATGAAAAATAACCTCGCTTCTTCCACTTTGTGATGGGGCGAGGCAGCCCCACACTGAGCCTGCAGGGCCCAGCCAGGGTTACGTGGCCGCAGAGGCCCCTCCCCCGCAGCCCTACCGAGCATGCCCGGGCTGTAGCTCCACCATAAAAGCCTGGGGAAGGACTCAGTCGGGGGAGACAGCCGGAGGAGAAGGACCGGTGAAGGGGACTCCCGCACAGCTGTCACCGGAGGCTCCAGGAGAGGCCGAGGGGGACACGGAGGCGAGCTGGTGCAACCCAGGGACTACCCGCCGAGGAGACGCCGGCCGGAGGCCGCAGCAAGCTGGGCGAGTACGTGGGAAGGAACCCCTGTGAACCAGGTAGGAACTGGCCCAGGGCAGGAGCGGGAACCGCCCCTCCCGCCCCGAGAACCTCAGCGCGTTTCGGCTGGATTGCCCCACCAAGGGAGTGACCCACTACCCGGTCACTCACAGGGCCCTGGACCGGTGAAGTAGGGTGGGCCTGGGTCCCCCTACCTGGGGGTGCGTCCTCGCTGCCAGACTTAAAGCGTGTTTTGGAATCAGGCTGGAGGGCCGTGGCCTTGCCAAAAGGGCCGGACTTGGACAATATTGCGGACTCAGGCCGGAGGGCCTTGGACTTAAGAGGTCAGGCGGCAGTGGCCCGCCACACACTTAAGAGTCCCTTGTTTACGCATTTCAGGATTGCACTAGCTCTTTGGCCACAGCATTGCACTGGAAGCTTGTTTTCAGCTGATAATCCCCTGCGTGTCCCCAAATCGTTTTCAGAGTCACTGTTTCCCAGGACAGAGTCCCCAGACTGTAAGTATGGCCTTGTTCTTTGTTTCTAGAGGTATACATTTAAATTTAGCCATGAAAATGCATACAGTTTGCCTCTATCCAGCTTACCAAGTGAGCCAGATCACTCTGTATCAGTGACTGTCCTCTTTATTATTTCCCACTCCCCCAATTTTTGCAATCTTCCAAGTTTACCAGTGATGATTTTCTGTTTTCTTCCGGGTCACTGAAAAAATGCTAAATAGCATAGGACCAAGAACCCATCCCTGTGGGATCCACTATAAACACATCTCCTCAATGATGATTCCCTGATTTCAATTACATTTAGAAACTCATTACTTGGCCAGCTTTTAATCTATTTAATGTGCACCCAAGTTAATGTTGTATCATTCTAGTTTTTTAATCAAAATGTTGCACGGTACATCAAATAGACTTCTGTAAAGTATCTCATCAACACTATTACCTTTAGCAAACAAACTTGTAACCTCACCAAAAAGATAGTTCGACAGGATCTATTTTTCATAAACCTATGTTGATTGGTGTTAATTATATTACTGTCTTTTAATTCTTTATTAATTGAGTCCCATATCTTGCCCAGGGGTTTGTCTACATTGGCATGTTTTGTCACCAAAAACTAACTTTTCATGACAAAACATTAAGAGCATTTACACTGCACTGTGACTTTTGTCAGAAAAAATACCGTTTTGGTGACAAAAAACTTCCAGCTCTGCAAGAGACTTTTGTCTTTTTCCCTCTCTTTATTGTAGACAAAGAGCCAGTTTAGACTCTGCTGTTTGTTCTGTCGAGAGAACTGGCTTCCACTAGTATCCCACAATGCCTACCGCGATAATTGTGCTCAGTGTTTTGTGATCTCTGCTGCCATCCAGGCATGCGCCCTTCCCCTTTCAAAGCTCCAGGAAGTATCTGACAGCTCAGTGAGCTGCTCCATTTTGGGAACAAAGAGCAAATCATTGGAATGCTTCTGTTCTGCCCTGCTGACTGCTACTGCAGGGAGAGGGCTGGAAACACTGCTGTGCTGCTTTTACATTCCTCAGCATGGAGAGCTCACGGAGCTATGGGGGAATCCCAAGAAGTGCAGCGATCAGCTCTGCCTTCCCACAACACTGCACTGTTGGATGCTTACTCACACTGTTTTGCTCTGTCATCTGGGCACTAGCAATGTGGCCATGAAATGTCGACAATGGGAGGCAGAAAAAACGGTTTGACCTGTTTTCACTTTTGCATGTCTATCGCACTTTTGTTGCCAAACCTTCCCAATGTAGACACAGCTAACAACCACCAATTACTTCCCTTCATATAGCTATTCCATAGTCTAATAGTTTTCATCTTAAGGAAATGCTTCCTGTCTACATCTCTCCTTCACCTAATTTCATTCCATTAATCTTACAGAGGTTTGTGCCACCTTACACAGTGCCTCCTCACCCATACGTCCATGTGGTTATTTTCTGCTTTGTCAGTGTTTGCCTGAGCTATAGATAACACAGGTCCTAGTCCTGCAGTCCTCACTGAGACAAACCCCCCTTTACAGAAGGATCAGGCTCATGCAAAGGAGATGTGAAATACCTGGGAAGAGTTTTACGAAGTGATTTGTGCTTCTATCTCCATACCTACCTACCCCCGCTTATACATACATTCAGAACTGTTTTAAATGACAGGTTGTTCTTTCTTTTCCCTGTGGAGAGCTCTCCACTGCCAATTTTCATCCCATGAAGACAGATGAATCAATACTATTTGTGTTGACCAACAGAAATTTAATCAACTAACAATAATAAACTGGGTAATACTGAATTGCATGCTCTCATCAGTCAGAGGAAGGGATTTACAAAGTAAGGATTTGTTTTCAGGTCTTGGCAGTTTTCCCATGGTTACATTCTAAACTGTGGCATTAGACAGCACATAAAAACTTTGACATCTGGTTTGTCCTGCACAGTGTGGTAAGCTATAGTTAAGTCTCTTAGCTGCAAATCTATATTTTTATGGCCTCGCACAGATTTGCTTCTTGCTCTTACCTAACTCCAGACGAGCATTATAACACAGCAAGGCACACTCTGTGACAGCAGACTTATGTAATAGCAAATTCCATGAGCATTACAGTGTTTTCAGTGAAAAAAAAAAAAAAAAAAAAAAAAAAAGGTCCATACAGGATCATATAGGCTCCAACCAACAATGGCCAGTTTACTATGAGAACTAAATAGCAGATGTTTACAGTTCTTTCAGAAATCAGTCAGTACAATCAGCATTCATTTAACACATCCCATCATTCCAGTGGATTAAGGCAATTCTTTTCTAGTGATACACAAGGGCCCTGAGACTGTCTTTGCTTACTTGAACCGAAGGAAGCCTGAAGCAAGGAATTGAAAGCCACAATGGGCCACAGCGGCAAACAAACTTGTGGAATAAGATGATGGACAAATATCATTCACTTCATCATGCTGGATGAAAACAGAGCAAGGTGAAATATCTGGTCTTTTATTAAGGTATTTGCATTGAAGCCTGCCTGGTTCTGAGTTCACACATACTCTCTTCCTCTCATAGAAGATCCATCCAGGATTTTAGCAGATGGTCCTATGTGGCAATCCCCCACAAAACAATGGAGAGAAGAATGGTCCATTCACCACTGACAAGGGTAGCAGCTGGCAATTGGCTGCTCACATCAAGACAACACTTGATAGGGTGGAGAGATGAAAGAGGCCCATGTGGTCAGGTGGGGTTCTCCATAATATAGTAAGCTAAGTGTGACTGCAGAGTGATACAGCATGGTTCTTACATCCCGACCTCCAGGGACTAGACACACAGTCACCATCTTGTCAGTATGGGGGAGATCAAGCCAAGTTTCAAACTGAGCTCCCATGCGGATTGGTAGCATGCAGAGCTACCTCTAGGCCGAAAACATTTAACTTCCTGGTACCTGTCACAGCACAGACTTTGGAAACA
Organism: Rafetus swinhoei; assembly: GCA_019425775.1. Classification (NCBI taxonomy): domain Eukaryota; kingdom Metazoa; phylum Chordata; order Testudines; family Trionychidae; genus Rafetus; species Rafetus swinhoei. Next base: position 110,780,315 of record CM033446.1, read on the forward strand.
AACCCAACACTGGTTTAAGTTCTCAAGTGGAGAGCACATACTAAAGACAAATCATTAATTATTACTAAAGAAAGATTGTTACTAAGTATTTGATGAGTGTCAGCAGCATACCTGGTTTGATCACAGTTTGGCCGTGTCTACTACACATTGAATAGCACAGGACCTTGAAGAAATGCATGTTAAAACAGCTAGCAGGGCTCCAACTTTACAAGAATGGAATAATTATTTATCTTCTGAGGAACCTGCTTTGTTAAATTATTTGGTAGGGGTGTATGCAATGCTCATGTAACAGTGTGAGCACACTGCACACTCAGCAACAGGATTTTTCATATGCTTCTGCTCATTGTGTGGTATTATACAAATGAACTGTGGGCTTCAAGAGGAGCAACACATTCAGCAATATCAAGATCTGTACTTCCCATTCAGAGAGGAGGCTCAGAGCAGGATTTTTTTTAAAGCTCAAAATAAGCATATTTTAAAAGCTCAAAATAAGCCTATTTCTTAGAATAGTCTGCATCAAGCCGTGCTGGGACAAGTCCTTATATTGATCGCTGCTGGACTCCCCACTGATGGGGTGAATTGCTGGCTATAACTTCCAGGTAGCTAAGCCTCAGAGCAACTACTTTTGGCCACACATCAGCTACATCCTGAAATCCTGCTCCCTGCTGCAGATACACTGCTCGGCCAAGCCAGGCAGGGCTATCCTTATAATTTTTGGTGCCCTACACAGCCCAAGCATCTTCACTCTCCATCCCCCACTGCAGATGGGGGTTGAGGCTATGCTCAGGGCTGTGGGGATAGGAATTGTGGAAGGGTGGAGCAGTACACAGAGGCTGGTGGGGGAGCAGGCAGACCGAGTGGCACAGCCTGCTGGAGCTGCAGGCTAGGAGGCGGAGCAGGTGGAAGGAGAAGTAGTGCAGTCTGCAGGAACTGCATGCTGGCAGCTGGAGTGGGGAAGGGGAGGAGGACAGGAGATTGGGGAAGGGAGACCAGGGACCAGGTCCAACAGGGCTGGGCAGTGGAGCAGGGGGTGGGAGATTAGGGCTGGGAGGCGGCACAGGGGCCAGGGGCATTGGAGCCACTTGAGCTGGTGCTGCCTGCAGCCAGTGTGGCTCTAGGCATTCGCAGCACAGGGCACTACTAAATTTGGAGCACAACTGGTGCCCCAAAATTAATGGTGCCCTAAGTAACTAAGTATGCTGTGTATGCCTAAGGACAGCCCTGAAGCCAGGCACCACATATTTGCATGCCAGGATCATTTTGAGACAAACTATTCTTATTTACACTTTATAACACTCCTACACTGATCTCCTATCTGCAGGAGATGAGCAAACAGAAACAGGAGGCTATGTACTTGACTGGTGCACTGGAATGCCACATTTCAAGATTTTATCTTCAGACTTGAGATTTTGGTATCTTCATTGCATGAGCACTGACAGCACAAGGCAGAATCTCCAAACATCATCATTAGTATTATTATTACTATTATTATTAACAAAACAAAATCCTCAGTCTTCTATAGTGCTTTTTGTCAATGGGTCTCAAAGCACTTTCCCAAGGAAGGCAGTATCATTACCCCTTTTACAGAGAGGGAAACTGAGGCACAGAGGGGAAACCTGGTTTGCCCCAAAATACCCAGAAGCTCAGTTTTAGAGCCAGGAATAGCACCCTGGTCTCCTGAATCCCAGTTGAGAGCTCTATTCACTAGGCCACATTGCCTCAGGACACTGGGAGGAGCACAGTGAGGAGGACGGTTGAGGCACCTCTAAACACAGGGGCATTTTTTGAGGGGGAAATACCATGAATACCCAGGTCTGGGTACCTCCATGCAGAGGCTTTGGATAAATTATGGAAGGCAGGGTGAGTTTAAGTACCTCCGAACACAGCAGTATCAGAATCAGAACTAGGGAGAAGCCATCTCCAACAAGAGTGTCAGGGGTGGGACAACTCTTTGTGGGCTGGATGTGGGCAGCTCTGAACACAGGGCCATCATGGACAACACTAGTGAGAAGGAAGATCTTTTAAATCAACTGACCCACCTTCAGACCAGTGTTCCGAGAAAGGGGTTAGAGTCGAAGTTGCCCTTATGGTATCTGTGATGGGGCGGTCGCGCCCCGCACTCCGGCCAGCACCTTGCCGGCATTCTGGGGACAGCTGCAGCCGCGGGAGAAGCGGCGGAGGTGCGGCACCTGTTTGGCGCCGCCACAGGGGGGCAACGGAGCAGTCACGCCACACATTCCGGCCGGTGCGATGCCGGCATTATGGGGACAGCCGCAGCTGCAGCAGGAGGCGGCGGCGCCGGTTCGGGGCCGGCGCGGGGGAATGACGTTACCCGCTGGTCCAGCGGCGGCAGGACGGCTGTTACACCGGAACCCTGCTGACGGAAGACGCCAGGCGGCGGAGAGTTTAAAAGAGGTAGGACAGCGGGAAGGGGAGAGGCTGAGCTCCATCTCGGGGGTGAGGCGAAGGTGTGGCGAAGCAAGGAAGGGAGGACAACGGAATTGACAGAGGTACAGTGATTGGAGGAGGCGGGTAAGAAGCGGCCCAGAGTGGGGTTGTGGAGCCCGCGGGCTGACGTGTTTAGGGGCGACTCCCCCGTCAGCCAGGTAGGGGAAATTTGATCCCCATCTTAGGGCCCTGGGCCAGAACCCGGGAGTGAGGGTGGGCCCGGGTCCCCCTACCCTGCCAACCTCGACTAATCCTTCCCAGGCGGTGCCCGATATAAACCGGAGCCGTGACCCATACGACGCGGGCGGCGAACGGTACTTCTATAACTCGGACGAGTTAAAAGGATTAACGGCAGACCCATTTGGACTGGGGCAGGCGTCGGCTTATTCGGGTGGAGGGTATATTGGGCTCGCCAGAGGGGAAAAAGGGCAATAAACCCTGTGAAACGCATACCCAGCGAGTTCGTTGTGTAACAGTATCACCACTGGGAACACCTCTCCAAAGTACAATGCCCTGGGGATTAGCACATTGTCTGTGAGGAGAGAAGTGTCTGCAGCACACAGGGGCATTCAGGAAGATCAGGAAATTCAGTCACACTCAGAATGGCACCACCTGCCTCTGCTTCCTTGTCAGAGAATGGAGCCCTGCTATGTGACTATCTGAAAGAGAAGTCCATTTGAATAACAACAGAAACCAGGATGTCAGAGCTGAAGGGGAAAGCTTTTCCAGGAGTGACAGTAGCCATAAAACTCCCTTAGTTGAACACTGCATGCATGCTCTTTTGAGGAGAGCTTCCAGGGAGGCCTACCACGTTACACAGGCTCCATTTGCTCCCACAAAAACACAGGTGCCATTTTTTTATTTTAAGCACAAGAGTTAAACCTACACGGTCCAGAACTGAAGATCTCTCGCAACATAGGGAGGAGACAGCTATGAAGAAAAGGGATTGGTGGGTGGGACTGGAGACGGGACAAAACTTTGCTACCAGCAGGTGCTGTGAAGAAGAAAGGAGGAAGAACTGCCCTCCCAGCACAGGTTTGACAGAATAGTGGCAGGAGACAGGACTAAAGGTTGAACCTCCCTGGTCCAGTACCTTTGGGAGCAGATTGGTCCCGAATGAGGGAATTTGCTGGATCAGGGAAAGTCCCCTGCCAGCACCCTGACCGCCCTCACCCCCAGCCTACTGTACCTCTCCACTACTGGCTCCACTACTGGCCCTAGCCAGGCTTGTTGGACACTGGACCCCCTGCTGTGGGGCTCCCAGCCATTTTGCCACCAGACTCCAGGCTGCACCACCAGACCATCTCTTCTCCCCCCCGCCACCGGATTCCCAGCTATGTTGCCAGCACTCCTGTGCCAGGGCTCTCTGGTACAGGAATATCTGTGGTTCTGCCAGACCACACATGTTGCCAGACCAGAGAGTCACATTTTAGGGAGGTGCAGCCTGTATAGCTTTAGCCTTACAGACTGAGGCCCCTGTTTAGCAGACACTGTCCTCTGACCAAAGATGAATCCACCAACAGTCTGACAGAAGAAATGTCATTGATGAATGCTAACCTACCCCTTTCTCAGGCAGAATGTTGATCATTCTCTGCATCAGGCCCTGGGGTGAGAGGGAGAAAAAAACCCCAGGAATCCAAACTGGCTCCCATCATTACATGGACCCACTGAATAAAAGGACACAGCTGTTTGTAAAGGGCCTTTTCTTCTCCCCACCCACAATCTGTCCTAATCTCCTCTAATACCACAACTGCAGAAGGTAATTTAAAGGCAATGGTGTGCTCCCAATCACTCTGCCTCTCTCAGGCAGTAATTAAGCGCACATCATTGTCAGGCAGTCCTGTATCCTTGGGGCAGGCGGGATTGTCACCATCTTAAAGTCATGATTTACAGAGGTAATAATCATTGCACCAGTCTCATTACATGCCAACTTTCTGGAAATTAGGTGATAGATATTATTCATTAACTTGCCACATGATGCTCACATCTGTCCGTCACAGCTGAGCTAGCTTTTAGTATAGAGCATGCAAGTTAATCACTGCTCTTGGAAAAAGGCAGCGGCTCTCCTCAAATAGGATGTGGGAGAAAGAGTCTCCAAGTGAACTGGGAACAATCACTTTAAAAACAAATGATCTTCCAAATAAAGGAGACTTGACTCATCTCAGAGGCTTTGTGACCCTAGAAATGTGTTTCAACAAATAGGCTTCAGTTCCCATAGCTTTAATAACTTAGTACAACTCCTAGGTAGCAAAATGCTTGGAGGTGAGATATCTTCTTCCTGGAGAAATGCCACCCTAGGCTGTACATGCTGTAGGGCTGCCTCTGGGTTTTACCAGCCCGTGGTGTTTGATGACCCTCAATTCCGGGAGTGCTGGTTGGGCACATCATCAAGAGTTTCACAGTGCCCCTCCCAAACTGTCTGGAAATCTCAACCCTTACAGCACAGTCCTTAAATACCACATCAACAGGTTGGGCCAGATAAGACCCATGCCCTCAGGCTGAGTTACACAAGTCCTCCTGTCGCCTTACCTACTACAGATTGCTGCTGAGGGTTCCATTCCTTCACTCCACGGTGTACACTGGCTGGCTGGCGCACAATAGCTAGCTGTACCAATCCTCCACAACCAGAGGCATCCTATTTTCAATGTACTTTAGCCAGCTGGGGCATGGCAGAGGAGAGGAGGTCTCCCAATTAAGGCTGCCAGGCATCTGGTTTCTGACCAGAACATCTGGTCGAAAGTTGACCCTAGCGCCTCTGCTGGGCACCACTGATTGAGCTGGTAAAAATGCAGTTAGCAGCGCAGTGGAGGCCCAGGACTAAGGCAGGCTTCATACCTGCCCTAGCACTGCATGGCTGTTGAGCTGCAGGGACCTGGCACCTGCTTCCTGGGAGCCACGGTAAGCATCGCTGACACCCCACATCCAACACTCCCTCCCATACCCCTAGCTTCCTGCCTCAGCCCAGAGTCCCCTCCCTCACCGAAATTCCCTCCTGAAACCTGCACCCCACATTCCCACCCCCACCCCTAAGTCCCTATCCCAGCTCTGAGCCTCCTCCTGCACTTCAAAAGCCTCATCCCTGGTCCCACTCCCAGCTGAAGCCCTCACCTCCCTCCCCACCTTCCAAACCCTTGCCCCAGCCAGAGCTCTCCCGCACACCACAAACCTCTCATCCCCAACTCCACGCCAAAGCCCACACCCCCAGCTGGAGCCCTCACACCCACTACACCTCAACCCTCTGTGCCAACCTGAATCTTCCTCCTGTGTCTGAAAACCCTCCTCTTTGGCCCCACCCCAGAGTCTGCATCCCAAGCCAGAGTCCTCACCCCCTTCTGGCACCTCAACCCCTCCTCCAGCCCAGTGAAAGTGAGTGAGGGTGGGGGAGAGCAAATGATGGAGGGAAGGGGAGATGGAGTGGGAAAGGGCAAGGCCTTGAAGAAGGGATGGGCCTTGCTAAAAGGTAGAGCAGGGTGTTCAGCTTTGTGAATTTGAAAATTGGCAACCCTGCTCCCAACAGGTTTATGATCTCCTCGCTTGGTGCAAAAAGGTGGTGCCTGGAAGTGGACTTCTCAAGGTGGATTGGGGATGTGAGCACGTGTGGGTGGAGTTTTCTTGTGACCCAGCTAACATCTGGCTTCTATAGGTTCACAGGGACACCAGCAGTGGCCCTCAAGCGATATCCTAATTTATGTCAGGAGCCAAACCAACCTCTGCTTCTATGGCACAAGTCACCGCTCCTTTGATGATGCACCAGACTCAGCATTAGCGCAGGAATTAGTTTAACCCCATATCTCCCCCCCCCCCCCCACACACACACACACCCAAACCACCATGCATGGATGACTATCAAGGGGAGTGGGAAGAAATTGGCTGAACCAAGCCAGAGCCTTCCCAGCAAGAAAGATTTGCCACCCAGAACGCTCCCAGCCACACAGGATGGGAAGAATAGAGGAGGAGAGATAGAGGTGATAGGGATCCTAAGAAAAACCTTAGAACTGACCCTCTCCTAACTCCCAACCCTAAAGCTATCTCTGATCATCATGTATTTGGACTCCAATTACACATTTATTCACAAAAATGCTAGACTGGGAACTTTTATAGCACTCACTTTATTTTCAGAATGACCTAAAAAAAGGGGGAGGGCATTTCAACCCTAAACAGATGAAAATTGTGCTGTATTTTATGGTTCCTATGGAATTATTAAGGGCTATGCTTAGTGGTGACAGGTAGGAGAGGACGAAAGCCAGGTTCTCAAGCCCTCCGACAGGCACTGCACTGGGCGGCATTCACCTCTTAGTCATCATTCAATAATAAAAACTGCTTCCCAGTAAATATTTTTGCCCTGGGGAAAAAAAGGAATGCTGATGCTCCCAATGTGCCTGTGTTAGCTTCTGAAAGGGAGGGTCTGGCACTGCAGTTCTCTGACAAGCGTCAAGGTTCACAAGCCATTAAACAAAAAAGAGAGACACAAAAAATAAAGCAGTAATGAGCAAATCCACTGTCCCAATGGCACAGGAGGTTTGTGTCCAGGGGACACTGGCAAATATTGGATTTTCCAACAATACTTTAACCCCCTTGGCAATTGCATCCTCAGGTAAAAATGTACCAACATGGATCACAAAATATTAGAGTTTCTCATTCTTATTTATCCCATGAGTGTACAAGCATGCCTGGGGCTTTGCAAGATAATATGGGAATCTGAGTCGGGGGGGAAATGCTGACACAGAAAAGATCAAAGCTTTCCAGGTTTCCCTTGCATATGGCCTGCAGCATTCGTGTAACTTTGTCTAGTGGATAGTGCAAAGGATCTGGGAATGAGGAGGAGTTCTGTGTTCTCTTTACAAGCCTGCCATCTGCTATCTCTAGGTACATCTACACTGCACGCTTATTTCAAAATAAGCTACTCCGGAATAAATTCTCTGAAATAGCTTATTTCGAAATAGCATGTCTACACTACAGGGAAGCCTCAAAGAGGTAGGCTTCCCTAATGAGATTGAGAGCCCCAGGAAGCATTGGGGAGTAATTACTTTGAATGGCTCTGGGGAGGAGTTATTTCAAAATAGCAGCAGTGGAGCATCCACACTACTGCTTTTCTGAAATAGCTATTTTGGAATAGGCTTTATTTCTCCTTGAATGAGGTTTACAGAAGTTGGAATAAGCCATCCATTATTTTGAATCTATTTTGAAATAATAGAATTGCTGTGTAGACGCTCACATTATTTCAGAATAACAGCCGTTATTCCAAAATAACCCTGCTGTGTAGATGCACCCTCTGTGACCAAGTGCCTCATCTGTAAGTAGGAACTAATAGCTATGCACTTTTTGCCCCTCGTACTTAATACTTTGGGTCAGCAGCATTAAAGTGCAACACATTTTTATATTTGGACAGCTCAATTAAGGTAGTTATTCATATGGCAGTGGTCAGTAACAAATCTATTCACTTAGCAGGGTTAATATCCTGATAGTATCTTTATAGTCCCTCATGTTTCCCACACAGTCTGATAAAAGTTTCTCACTTGCATGCAAGCCATGCTAAACTTGAATTGTGCTCTTTGGACACACCTTTAGGGTTCTGGCAGGATGCCCGGACCTCAGACTTTCTTGGCAGAAATAAAAAGTTTCTTACACCAAACACTAGCAAATGTTGAAATGGTTAAATTTCAGGTAACATGGGCATGATCAAATTTTTGCTTTGGTTCCAATTGATACATATGCTTTCCTGACTGTTTTAAATACTAACATTTTGTACTTCCATGGTATAGCACCACCTGAGGAGATCCAAGTATATAAAAGCATGTAAATGATGGGGTTGGTCCTGCTTTGAGCAGGGGGTTGGACAAGATGACCTGCTGAGGTCTCTTCCAACCCTAATCTTCTATGATTCTATAAGACAGATATCAATTACTTGAATCACACAAGTCCCCACAGAGGCAGGTATGTAGTTTCACCCCTATTCTACATCTGAAAAAATTCACCTGGCTTGAGGCCTATATATCACAAAAGAAATCTGTAAGAGACTGAGAAATGGAGTACTAATCTACCGTTTCCTAGCCAATTGCCTCAAGCACAAGACTATCCTTAGGGTAGTCAATTCCCAGAGCCCAATTCCCCATGTCCAAATGAAATACTTTCCAGTCATGCTCAACATGGCCAAAGGAGGTTAGGCTGTTAGCCTTTCCCATCTGATGAGCTAAGTCTGAATCCTACTTGATCACAAGCTTAACTGCTTTGGCAGGCATTTCACTTCCCATTCATGAACAACCTAGAGCTGGCAAGGTAGGAGAAAATGGTAATCATATCCAAAATGCATGGGCAGAACTGCAAAAGGAATTTGCATAATGCATAACTGCACTGTCTGGGACTGACTCACGGCACAGTAAACATCTTTTGGTGTGAGCACTAGATTCAATTATATTGTTTTAAGTGTCACAAGCAGCTGATACTGCTGGTAGTTTTAATGCCATCATGACTGTGCCCTTCGGTACAGTTTTCGTTCACCATATACAAGAACAATTTCACATGCAGATTATTTAATTTGTCATTCCAGTGTATTGTAAAATACCAGTGTGAGATTTCAGATGTAATGAAGAGTTTAATTGCTTGCTGCAACCCCAGACTGATCAGGGTAATGGTGTTTTGTGAAGAGCTCTGTGGCATTAACAGCATATACCATTTGGTTAAAGTTTTTCTTGTGTTATCTTATAAAAGGCCAGTGTGCCTTGTAATTCATATATTTGGTAAAGAGTATATACACAGCACTTGCATGCAAACTGACACATCAAATAGCATATATCTGGGTATAACTGCATTCCTTAATTATGGCAGTAAAACGGACTATAATTAAAAGTAGTTTCCCTCGGCATTAATTTATACAGACAATGATTTAGGGGCAAAAATCATCCCTAGCTTAACCCCAATGAAGTCAATGCAGTTACATCAGGGATGAATGTGGCTGCTGATCCCTTTCTCTCAACTTGAACAGTAGGTCCCATTGCTGTAAGATGAGCTATACATGTGCAGAGAGGTAAAGGACCTCTAAAGCCATGCACAGTCACAGGCAGAGACAGGCATGCTCAAGATAAAGGTAACAGTCCAGAGAGGCTTCTGGCTCCGGAGCCATCAATCCTAGAATCCTTTCTAATTTCAGCCAGTGCTGTTACAGACTCTGGTGAAGTCAAAACTTAGTTTCAGGTCATCTGAAAAACACAAGTAACTGTGCAACATATCTATATTAATGTTTTTTTCAGAAACCCTACAATTCTCAATTGGGTCACTGCCACATTACACCACAGTGTCAGGTGGCCCATCGGGAATTCGGGCTTTCAGACACATTAATACTGGCTTGACTGAAGAAGGAATGAAGACAGACAATTCTCAATGGATTAAAAAATTATAGTAGTCCTTGACTTGCTTTGTTGGTTTGATTCATAATCCCCCTGAACTAGAAATTCTGGTTTATTTTCAGTTTGTATACAAGGAAGAACAAGTACTTTTGTTCTTAATAACTACTTCTCATTAAAACGATTAATAAAAGCTACAAGGTCACTTAGATTCATTACTTTTATTCCTTTTGATTTTTCCCCCCCCCCCCAAAAAGAGAGTCTGTAACACTCAAAATACTAGTAGGATTGCCACCCATCCAGTTTTTACCCAGCCATTCCAGTTTTTGGCTTCTGTGTCCAGGTGCCATTTAGGGTTGGCAGATGCCCTGTTTTCAGCTGGAAAGTCTTGTAAAAAAGGAGAACTGGTGACCATAAATGGCACCCAAAACAAAAGTACAGTAACTGCAGGGTAGGAGGAAGCACCTGGACATTAATCTGCACTAGTCCCTGCTCAGCTAGGGCCACCCTCCTACCTGCAGGATGACAGGCCCCTTGAGACAATCAAGCAAGCGATGGGGAGAGAAGTGGGGGAGAGGAGCAAGTGATGAGGGCAAGGCCTTGGAAAAAGAGGCAGGACAGGAGCAGGGCCTCAGAGGTCTAGTTAGCAGCAATTGGAAAGATGGAAACTCTAGATATTAGTGCCATCTGTCTAGGTGTTTTATGACCCCCATAACTGTAGTATCTGAGCGCCTCATAAAATCTTTAATGTATTTATACTCTCACGATCCCTGTGAAGTAGGGAAGTGCTATTATCTCCATTTTACAAATGGGGATCTGAGACACAGAACAGCTACCTGACTTGCCCAAGGTTACTCAGGAAGGCTATGGATGACCAGGGAATTGAACCAGAAGCTCCCACACGCCCCAATCATTGATCCAGCCTACCAAGTGCTGAGGACTGATAAACTAGACAGTCAGCACAGTGAAAACCTTATAACTAGAAAAATAGTACACAGCAATTTCACAAACAGCCAGCACAAGGACTGAATGGGAATGTAAACTGACCTACAGGAGTCATTACAAGAAATACAGTGGGTCTTCTACATAAAAGGCACTAGAATTTGAACGTTTAGGGAGTTTATTTTCACTACTAAATCACTGATTTTAAAAGCCTTTTGCAAGGTTATAAACAATGATATAATGATGCATACAGACTACTGTTTGCTTGCTTGGGGGGAGGAAGGGGAGTCACAAAGACATTGTCAAGGACAACAGAAAGGCCCACCAACGAGGGCTGGAGGGGCCAAAAAGGGCAGCTGCCCCAGGACCTGGCAATTTAAAGGGTCCTGGGGCTCCTAGCCACCGCCACTGTGGCAGTGGGCAGAGACCAGGGCCCTTTTAGTCCCTGCTGGAGCACCACCACTCCAAGCAGCTCTGAGGGCTGGCTGTCCCTTGTCCCTTCCACTCCCCACCACCTTGCCCAGGGTCCTGCAGAGGCTGTTGGCTTCCCTGACAACAGAACCAAAATATAAAACTAGGGTGTCATTTTAACTCTGTCCCCGCACCCATTATCCCAAACACTGACTAATCTATTTGTTCCTTAAAGCAAGAACTGCAAGATGGTATCAGATTATTTAAAGTCATTTCTTGGATAAATCTGAAAAAGAAAATCTAGCATGCTGAGCTGTGCCGCAGTCACAAATTCATCAGTCCTTCCCTGTGCTCAGTATGCTACAGCTCTGTATGCTCGAGTGCACAGGGGAATCCTGCTCTCTGGGTATCTCAGGATCCTTCCTTGCAGTGCTCAAGAGAATGGAGCAGACATGCTGAGAGAGGGGAGTGGCAGTGAGATATGCACTCATGTGCCAGCACACCGACACACACAGCCAGCAGGTCTAATTTTAGGATTAACAGCCTTGACAGTGTCTCCTCAAGATGTGTATTGTGCAGATATGTACATAGCTGGAATGGTCGCATTGCAACATTAATCTACATACTGTTTATATTTTAGTCTGTCTGTCTGTCAGAGTCCATTTGTTCAAGAACTCCTCCCACATGGTAAGAGCTAGGGCCGCCATATTTGGTAAGCAGCTTCCACTTCTCCTATCTTAAAGCGAAGTCAGGGTTTGGTTGTGCCAGGACAAGAGGAAGCCCTTGGAAAAGGACAGTTTTACATAACCTGCAAAGGGAGAGGCTGCTGTTTGTAAGGACACGATATGACAGTGTCCACTGGGGGCAGTCGTAGCACCAAGGGAGTGGCCAGCAGGGCAGGGGCTCAAGTAACCCCGTGACCCAAACCCTTTCCACCCTCCCAGCCCTTGGGTACAGCACCAGGAGTGAGGGGGTTGGGGGGGGAGAAAAAAATGCCCCCAGTAGGGTTGCCAGGGGTTCGGTATTGAACCGGACAGCCCGGTATTTGCGCCTTCTGTCCAGTAAAAAAATTCAGAAAACACTCAACAGAATGTTTTGCTCAACAGAATTTGTCCCCGGCTTTTTTTTTTCCCCCTGGGAGGCGGGGGAAGGAGGAGTAAACACTATACTTTTTGTGAAACCATCTGGCAACCCTAGCCCCTGGTGGCTGGAGGCAGGGGGCTGTCAGAAAAAGCCTGTGCCCAATGGAACCGCCTGCCCCAACCCTCACTTTCCACCCCCCACCTCCCTCCACACATTCCCAAAGCCCTGCCCTGAGTCTTGCACTACCCACACTGCCAACCCCCTGCCTCAGGTAAGTCTGCTAGTTAACATATAACTAAAACCTAGAGATTTCCAAGAAAGGTGCAGAAAATGGAGCACATGGAACAGGCTGCTTCTTTGCAACAGGGGTTACGGGCAGGAGGCAATTGAAATTACTGCAGAAATGATCATAGAATCATAGAGCTGGAAGAGACCTCAGAAGGTCATCAAGTCCAGCCCCCTGCCCAAGGCAGGACCAATCCCAACTAAATCAACCCAGCCAGAGCTTTGTCAAGCCGAGACTTAAACACCTCTAGGGATGGAGATTCCACCACCTCCCTAGGTAACCCATTCCAGTGCTTCACCACCCTCCTAGTGAAATAGTTTTTCCCAATATCCAACCTAGACCTCCCCCACTGTAACTTGAGACCATTGCTCCTTGTTCTGCCACCCGTCACGACTGTGAATAGCCTTTCTCTGTCCTCTTTGGAACTTCCCTTCAGGAAGTTGAAGGCTGCTATCAAAACCTCCCTTACTCTTCTCTTCTGCAGACTAAACAAACCCAAATCCCTCAGTCTCTCCTCATAGGTCATGCGCTCTAGCCCTCTAATCATTTTGGTTGCCCTCCGCTGGACCCTCTCCAATGCGTCCACATCCTTTTTATAGTGGGTGGCCCAGAACTGGACACAATATTCCAGATGTGGCCTCACCAGAGCTGAATAAAGGGGAATAATCACTTCTCTGGATCTGCTGGCAATGCTCCTCCTAATGCACCCTAATATCCCATTAGCCTTCTTGGCTACAAAGGCACGCTGTTGACTCATATCCAGCCTATCATCCACTGTAATCCCCAGGTGCTTTTCTGCTGAACTGCTACTTAGCCATTCAGTCCCCAGCCTGTAACAATGCTTGGGATTCTTCCCTCCCAAGTGCAGGACTCTGCACTTGTCCTTGTTGAACCTCATCAGATTTCTTTTGGCCCAATCCTCTAATCTGTCCAGGTCACTCTGGACCCTATCCCTGCCCTCCAGAGTATCTACCCTTCCCCCAACTTAGTATCATCTTCAAACTTGCTGAGGGTGCAATCCATCTCCTCATCCAGGTCATTAATAAAGATGTTGAACAAAACCAGTCCAAGAACCGATCCTTGGGGCACTCCGGGGAAACCAACCCCCAATCTGACATCGAGCCATTGATCACTACCCGTTGGGCCCGACAGTCTAGCCAGATTTCTATCCATTTTACAGTCCATTTATCTAATCCATACTCCCTTAACTTGCTGGCAAGAATATTGTGGGAGACAGTATCAAAAGCTTTGCTAAAGTCAAGGTATATCACATTCACTGACTTTCCCATATCCCTGCCCTCCAGATACCTCATCATAGAATCTAATCAGATTGATCAGGCACGACTTGCCCTTCGTGAATCCATGCTGACTATTCCTGATCACTTTCCCCTCTTCCAAGTGCTTCAAAATGGATTCCTTAAGGAGCCCCTCCATGATTTTTCCGGGGACTGAGGTAAGGCTGACTGGTCTGTAGTTCCCTAGATTGTCCTTCTTCCCTTTTTTAAAGATGGGCACTACATTTGCCTTTTTCTAATCATCCGGGATCTCTCCCGATCTCCACGAGTTTTCAAAGATAATGGCCAAAGGCTCTGCAATGACATTTGCCAACTCCCTCAGTACCCTCGGATGCATTAAATCTGGATCCATGGATTTGTTTATGTCTAGCTTTTCTAAATAGTTCCTAACTTGTTCTTTCCCCACCAAGGGCTGTCCACCTCCTTCCCATACTGCATTGCCTAGTGCATTTGTCTGGTAGCTGACCTTGTCCATGAAGACAGAGGCAAAGAAATCATTGAGTACTTCAGCTTTTCCCACATCATCTGTCACTAGGTTACCTCCCTCATCTAGTAAGGGCCCCACACCCACTCTGATCACCCTCTTATTGCTAACACGCCTGTAGAAACCTTTCTTGTTACCCTTCACATCCCTTGCCAGCTGCAATTCCAATTGTGCTTTCGCGTTCCTGATAACTCCCCTGCATTCTCAAGCATTATATTTATACTCCTCCCTAGTCATCAGTCCAAGTTTCCACTTCTTGTAAGCTTCCTTTTTGTGTTTAAGCTCACCATGGATGTCCCCGGTAAGCCAATCTGGTCACCTACCATATTTGCTTTTCTTGCTCTTGTCGGGATGGTTTCTTCCAGTGCCTTTAATAAGGCTTCTTTAAAATACTGCCAGTTCTCCTGGACTCCTTTCCCCTTCATGTAAACATCCCAGGAGATGCTGCCCATCAGTTCTCTGAGGGAGTCAAAGTCTGCTCTTCTTAAGTCCAGAGTGTGTATTTTGCTACTCTCCTTTCTTCCTTTGGTCAGGATCCTGAAATCTACCATCTCATGATCACTGCTTCCCAGGTTGTCACCCACCTCTACTTCCCCTACTAGTTCCTCCCTTTTTGTGAGCAGGAGCTGAAAAGCTTCAGAGGGGTAACCGAGTTAGTCTGTAACTGGAAAAACTTAAAAAACAGCAAATAGTGTAGCATCCCCTTAGAGACTAACAAAACATGTAGATGGTATCAGGAGCTTTCGAGGGCACAACCCACTTCAAGCTGCCCACGAAAGCTCATGCATGATACCATCTCCATGTTTTGTAAGTCTCTAAGGGGCTGCAAGACTATTTGTTGTAGAAGTGATGAACCACGTTCAACCCTTTTGTGAGTAAGTGCAACTCCCACTGACATCTGTATGAGCTACACTCACTGAAGCCAGATCCCAAAAGGTCTGGAGATCTGAGAGCTTACCTCAGAATTACTAAATTCTTTGTTACCAATGAGATAGCATGAAATAGAATGAAGCAAAAAAAGATGTCTGCTTCAAGCACTATATTTTATAGACATGAGTCCAGACTCCCACTAGTTTTGCAAGTAATAGAGTTGGGACGGGGGCAGCAGATTGCACACAGATCTTAATAAATATGACTAGGCTGGGGATTATCACACTGTTTGATAGCATGGAGCCCCATTTTAATATAAAGATTCTTTCATAGGCATCTCCCTTCCCATTCAGTCAGACAAAGCCCCAGCTCTTCCATTTGCAATTGCACAACATACCTGCAGGAAGGACCGCAATTGCTTATCCAGGAATGTGGTATTAAGAAAGTATTTCATGCATGTTTAGCTGTCTTTCGTGTGCAGTAGCAGCTAGAGTGAAGAGAAGAATCTGCACCAGGTGACCAGAAGAATCTGCCACAGACAACCAGCATTTTGGAAACCACTGGACTAGAGTGTATGCAAGAGGGAAACAACGCCACACTGGCCCTGGTGAGATGGATTTTGATGATCCAATAGGACTTGTCCACCTCTCATTTCCATGATTTTATGAACAGAATGTTTTCTGCTGCCAACGCTTCTGGGACAAACCACACCCAGTAGTTAAAGTACTAGTTTGGGCAATATTAATTGTTCCATACAAAAAGGCTTGTCAGTCTTGGACTGCAATTCTACAAGGGGTTGGTGCTAATAGCATCTTCTAAATGAGCAACATTCCATTCACTTTCTGATTAGCCAAGTGTGGGGATGTGAAAGGAGCAGGGTGTCAGATATATTCACACACTTATGCATGATGGGTCAGATTTTCAAAAGAGCTCAGGACCAGATTTTCAAGCACACAGCACTCGCAGTTGGGGGCAGATTTTCAAAACTCCTTCAAAACTTTATAAAGAGAAGAGGAAAATAAATTATCCCAATATTAACTATTATTATCAGACAAAGCCAAAATAAATTTATTTGCAAGCTAAAAACACAGCGCTACAAGTGACTCTGGGCTGAGAAATGCCTTGTCTTTGAGAATTACCTTTAGATTTTTAGGAATTTAGTACAGAAGAATCTCACTCATCCACATAGCCCATCATTTTCACACACAAAATTGCAGAATGCTATCATGACATCTGGTATTACCAAAACTTCATTTCTTTGGCGAAATATATGTTAGTAGGAAGCCTCTTATATCATTGAAACTAAAGTACCTGCATCCAGTGAGTGAAGAAAGTACATCTTGTGCTGCATTATCCTGAGTTTTATTAGTGTTACTATATTTGTTTAGCTACTGATTTGCAAAATTAAGACATTCACAATGCTCTCTGCAGTTTGTGCTGCAAATTAGTAGGAATCTAGCCAGAATTCTCAATTACAAAACTTTTGCCGTAATTTCAGGGATGAGAAAATGTGAAATATGCCTTGGCAAAGTACTTCGTGTGAAGAGAGCTTTTTGAATTACAACCCAGACACTGAGCAGCTTGTACAAAGGAAGACTGAGTGAGCCAGAGACTGAATGTTGGCATCTAAGTGCCAAGATCTGACGACTCAGGTAGTTTAAATAGATCATAAAATAAAATGGCTCTCGGGAGTACACGTTTGTTAGAACAATCACTCCTGGAGCCAGAGTGTCCACCACACACATCTGAACTCAGTCCAACAAGGTCCTTCAAGGATTCCTTGGAGAAGCTCACCTTTCCCCATTAGGACATGGAGAAAATTGGAATGGATGGCATGCCTGCAATTATCACATTAGATCTAGAAACCTATAAGCAAGAGTGTGACACCAGTTCAGGAGAAGATAGGCCCTGTTAGGAAAATTGTACAACTGCGCAGATACTACACTGGATCTTCGCCTTGTATAGGCCGAGAAGCTATTTGAGTAGAAAGACCGTCAAAATGCATGCAGAATGTTCTTCACTGACCATAGAGCTTCCGAGGTTGCTTCTCTCTTGCCCCCATAACGGCTTTCATTGTTATGAAGACATGTCACTATTGCCATATCTGAACATGTAACATAGAAAAAATGGACAAAGTTTAGCTCCCAAGCCCACCTGACTCCCTGGGTGTCAGTACACATGTCTCACCTGAGTCTCTACTGTAGCCATAATATCCGCAATGTTAGCATGAGTCTGTCTCCCTGGGCTGGAAGGCTCACTCCCAGCTGTAGTGTAGAAATACTCAAGTGGGCCCCAACCAAATCTGAAGCCCCATTTTGCTAGACCTCCTAAGAAGCAGTCCCTGTCCTGCCCCTGATGCGCTCATTATCTACATAGACAAAACCGGCTAAAAGCAGTATTGTTAGACCCATTTCACAAATAAGGAACTGAGACTCAGAGAGACTGAGTACATCGCCAATGTTACATACGAAATCAGACTGAGCCAAGAACAGATCCCACGTATCCAAGTTCAATGCCTTAACCACAAAATGGTTGAACATTGTGGCTTGGCTTGACCAGATTACGTATGCCAAATAAATACCACAAAGCCATCCTTTGTCTCCAATGCTGTCACATGGCTTAGGTTAAGAGCAACTCATTCTAAAATATGAAGCCAGATCCTAAAGTCTTTACACAGGCAAAACTTCTGCTGACTAATGGCCCATGGGAGGCAAATACATCATGCTTCCCGCCAAAAACCCAACTTCAGAAGAGTGACTTAGGCTACATGTCAGCTCACAGGGGCAGGGCCCAACAGGGTTGTGGATTCACTTCAAGACAGAGTCAATTAGGGACAGTTGCTTTTATTAATCTCACTACATCACTACTATTACAGACTTAATACTGCCAGATGGTTACACAGCTACTGCAAAGTAATACACCAATAAGCATAGGCAGAGCAATGCATAAAAGAGTAACAGGCACTTGGAAATGCTTACGCCTCTTCAGTCTGCGGGGGAGTCCCATTCCAGTCACCTCACACCCGGCCATAGTGGACATGGCTCCAGCTAGGGGGATCCAGGGCACCCTTTGCAGTCTAAGTCCCTGGTGAGACTCACAGAGGGGCAGGACTCCCAGTGATTTTATACATTAGCTGTTTACTGAGTGCCCGCGAGTTGGCCCAATGCCACTCTCAATGTTCCCACGGGGCTGAGAACCGAGGTCATGTTATTTATCCCATACTTGGCTCTCAGCTAGTAAGCACAGGGAGTTGCGGCTGATGAAGGCCATCTGATGAAGGTTGGTATTTTCAACACCTGGTATTTTTGCCAGCAGGGCTCATGGCTGGCCTAGAAGAATACAAATTCAACCCCTGCAGGCCTACACATGGCTTTTTATGTGACACTATGGCTACACATACAGCGTTGCTGCAACACAGCTATACCAAAGCAGCTGCATTGCTGCATCACACCTGGTGAAGATGCTGTACGCTGATGGGAGAGAGTTTTCCCCTCAGCTTAAAAAACCCCCACATACACACCCCGCGAGCAGCATAAGCTATGTTGTCAGGAGAAGCTCTCCCACCAGCACAGCACTATGCACACCAGTGCTTATGTTAGTATAACTTAAATCACTCAGGGGGATGGAATATTCACATCCATGGGCAATATAAGTTTTGCTGAAATAGACAGTAGTGTAAACACAGCCTAAGAAAGCCCACGGGAGCCCAGGTAATAGCTGAGTCAACTGGAAATAATGGGCTACACTTAATTAAACATAGATCATGTCTCCCTCCTCCAAGAGAAAACCAAACACCTGAATACCAGTGATAACTCTAGCAGCCCTTTCTTGGCCCCACCTTCTGTTCATGAATGGATTGCTGTTGTTATGGACAGGTATGTTCTAAGCTGTCACCAGCCTAGAGCGTCTCCTCCATTGCACAGTCCCAGGCTAGGAACCCAGAGACTGCTGTTGCCATAACAGAATATTTGCTGCCAAGTAACTATGACAATGTGTTTATCAAAAAAAAAAAAAAAAAAAAAAAAAAAAAAAAGTTTGTGCACACAAAATCAAATGGCTGTATTCTACTAGGCTGGAGTCACTCCAGCCAACAATCCACTTCTGTTAACATTAGCATGCCTGACTGCCCCATTCTTCACAGTTTCATACCCTCTCATGTACACAAACCTTCTGAAGGGAATACCTTCCAAGGATGGAAATCTGGAGGGGAAAGCCTGGCTCCACTCAAATTAATGGCAAAACTCCCAGGAATCACTCAAAAAGTTAAAAACCTTTGTGTATTTAACTGAACTCTACTACCACAGGTGACAAGCACAACTAATTCTTGTGTGTTCTAATGAAAGGGCCAATTTCTGCTTGCAGCTATGCTGAAATCACTAGAGTTCAGTTTTGCCAACCCCAACCATTCAAAACATCATGAATTGGTGCAAACTTATGAGATTGGTTTCAAACTCATGACATTTTAAAAAATGCTACTACCGCTTGGGTCTTGTATTTGTCTTCTAATGTTTGAGCCTTTAAGGTTTGCATTTTCTACCTTTTCTCCACACCACCATGAGGGACTGAAATTAAAAAAAAAAAAAAAAAGAAAGAAAAGAAAAAAGAAAACTGAAATTCTCACAGTCACATGCTTCCAGGAGTTGGGGCTTATCAAAAAAGCACCAAAGGATACAAGACTCAAAATAAAATTTTAAGTGTTGGCAGGACTGGACATCTCTTTTGATTGACACCAGTGTAACTCAGAAGAGAGTTTGGCCCAATATTTCATTGTTACTTACACATATCTTCTCCACACTGTTGTCTCTTGGAAACATCAAATACATATACAATAATTTATATATATATTACACACACACACACACACACACACACACACACACACACACACACACTTTAAAGAGATTTGTGCATCTATCTATGAGTCCATCTGTCTGCGAGTCTGTTTTTGAGAAACTTGGGATTGTACTTCACATCCTGAGCTTGTTATAGTTTAGAAGAGGTCATCTGATGCTCACATTCTTCCAAACAAGTTCACACACCCCAGATTAGATGGAGGAAATTACCACGTTGTAAAACAGGTTAAGAAAGACATTGTCTTGATTATTAAAATGATAGTCATCATTTTCAGATTCTTACATTTCATTACACAGGAGATAAAACTGTCATACTCCAGACCACAGACTTTTTTTTAAATCAGATTTACTATACTGCCCTGCATCCAAACAACAGCCACACCTTCCAACAGTAATGAAAGTGGCACTAAACTGCGAGTGGTTTCAGTAGCAAACTATGCAAATGGCCGAGTATTCGGTTAGAAGCAGGTGATGACAGCATCTTTTCTTCAATTTAATCTTTTTTTTTTTTTTTTTTTAAGACATAACCCCATCATCCTCTCTCAAATCCTTTTGTTCAGCAAACAATGGGCCCTGCACAGATGGCACTGACTTGTGAAACAAACCGTTCCAGCTCATTGTTCATCCTAGCCAAGAACAGCAGGAAGCGAGGGGATGAGAAAGTGGAAGCATGGACCGTACAGCCACAAATTATCACTCAATAGGCATCAGCACAATCCCTCAGAACGATCACAGTCTCTTCTCTGTCAGATCTATGTACAGGGAGCAGAGGATGCTCACGTGTACCCAAAAAGCTTGTACACCAGAAAATAGTTAAATTAATCACCATAACAACAAAATAGCATCTTTACTCTGGGTTACGTATTTAGTCACTAGACACAACAGGAGTCCATCCGACTACTCATACACATCGTTGCTTTCTTCCAAGCCAATCAGAGCACTTGGTTTGCTAGCATTCCCAGCATGCTTATCTTGTTGCCAGTGCTGCTGAAAATGGAATGCTAAGTTTTTACAGGCATCTTTCAATGGCAGGCGGGTGAGAGGAGACATGGGAGGAGAAAGGTTCTGGAGGAACAGGATGCAAATAAATCCTCATCCATTTCCACTGATTTACCCACTCTCCGTAAAATCAATGCCAAGATAAACCCCATAGGTCATTTATGAAATGTTCAAAAATGATTTCTGGCAAACAGATACCTATAATCAGCAAAGATCATATCAAGAGCAAGCGTGACCTCCTGCTGACAGTGACAGAGAGTAGCTCTTGTCTGGAGGAGAAGCACCTTCCATGGTGCATTTAAATTTAGACAAAGAGAGAGAGAGAGAGAAATCTATATTCCTTATATTGCTGATACTGCTGTGGAATTCAGTAAATGGATAATCACATGAATATAAAAACAAAGAGGAAAGGAAAAGCCTGCGGCGAGACTAATATTAATACCCAGCCATGTCACTCTTAGTTAGGCTCATATGTAATGAGCACATTTTCTTCTTGTACTGTCCAGTGAAAAACATAAAATGCTGCTTCTGGAAAGCAAGTGATCTGGACCGGTAGATTTGGATCCAATCAATTCTGTACATTTTTAATGGATCAAGAAGGGCTTCTGCCAATTATAGCTAGGGATGCTGGAAAATGTCTGCTTTATCCACCTAATGTGAATATTAGCCTCACAAAATGTCCAGATATGAAGATGCATATGTATCATTCACACACTGCTGCTACTGTGTGGTTTTCTCTTACTATTACTATAAACCATAAATCTTCCTCCACACCATCTCGGCCCTTTCAGTTGACAACAGTCATCACTTAATACCATGTTTACATACATGTCCCATCTTTCAAAATGGGCAATTATTTCCCCAGATTACACAGGCATGGTTGGACCTCTTGTAACCAACAGTATATTCTGAGGGTCATTAGGAAGACTAGAATTACACCCTGTTTTACTCACGTTGTCTGAGGTTGGGATAAGAGATTTTCAACGGGATTGTCCTAACTTTGAACAGAAAGATTTATTTCTACTTGCCCCAGTGGAGACAGGATGGTAAAATCAAGAGACCTGTCAAGCAGGGAGTAGCAACAAATGGACCATATAGATGCCCCACTCCCCACCCTCAACCAAATCTATGAATCCATCTTCTTCACTCAAATATTATCACAGCTTTGAACCAAGGATCCCAAAGTAACAGAAACTTTACACTCTCTAACTCCAATGCAGCAATTGTATCGAATAGAGGTAGGAGTGGGAGGAATCAACATTTTCCCCCAAATTGTTTTTCCATTTTTTCATTACTTGTGCTTTTCACTCATTTTAAAAGGGCATGGGATCTGAGCTGGTGAGACAAAGGGGTGCATCAACTATTCAGGGCTGCCGTTTACCATAGGTTTTAAACACCAATGTTTAAACCCCTGAAACAGAATTAACACACACAAAAACAATGATGGGTCCCATTCTCATTCTGTGACCTGATGGGCCCATATTGGTAATTAAAGAGAAAGAAGGTCATTCTTTTTAGATTTCTATTTGGAAAAACAATGTTGTCCTGTGCTGGTTCAACCTCAAAGAAACAATTTTGTGTCATTAAAATCGTCTTTCCTTCTGAAACCAACCACACGTAACTGATCCCTTTGAAATCTACCTGCTTTGTTCTTTCTCACTGCGCTAGCTAAGCTTGCAAGACTGGAGAAGTTTTAGAGAAAATAAGTAAATAAAACCAACTTCTGCATCATGCATCTAAACCCCACCTCACTCCCTCTCCCTCCTCTCACATGGAAATATGACAATCATTTTATTTCAGCTTTGGCTGTTCTAATCCAATTCATCTGTATGACCATAAATGGGATGATTTAGTTAGGGTTGGTCCTGCTTTGGGTAGGGGGCTGGACTCGATGACCTCTTGAGGTCTCTTCCAGCCCTAGGATTCTATGATTCTAAATCTCCCAGGGTATGGCAGTAGTGCCTAGAATGCAAGTGATACATGGTGCCTCACTTGCATAGAACACCTGAAATTTCTGTTTTATTTAACCTTTGGGCACTAGACTATAACAATTTGTGAGTCTACTGCTGGAGCATGCTAGCCAGTGTCAGTAGCTAGGATGGAGAAAAAAGCCACAGGTGCTCTAGATCCAAGAGCTTAGCAAATACTGAGAAAAGAGGGAAAAAACCTCAAAGGCCAGAAAGATTTTCAGTTCAGCACTGTGATGCACACATGAACAGTCTGGCCAATCCAGAAATATATAATCACATCAACTATTGTCTAATAGCCTGAAATTCCTCCCCAGCAACGAAGAGGCTGATTTTATGTTTAAAACTATCTGACCAAGACAAAAGGGGAAGAAGCACATCCAGTCTAATTCATAAGGATAAGTTATTTTTCATTCTTTTAAAATTCTTTATGGAACAGAAAAGGTAGGAAGCTAGGATTATTGTCCCAAACACTGCAGTAACAATCCACGGTTGTCTTGCAAAAACAACTTCTGTAATCCCAAAATTCTGATAGGATCAAGCACAGAAGCTTTGTATCTCCCAACTGGTGATGTACAAGAGAGAGGAATCTAGTGTTCTGAGCAAAAAAACTGTAGGGATTAGTTCAATCATCACTTTGCCAGGATTTCCTGAGTTCTTATTTTATCTCAGATGTTGGCTCACTCCATGAAGTTGACCAGGTAATATAACTACTCGGTTTTTCCTTCAGTAAACCAGGGACTGCATGTTATGTACCTGTGTCATAGGGATGTTATGGAATTAATGTGATGCTTTGATATCAGGGTTTCCTTATCAAAGATTGTGGGGGTCACTAAGTATTTTTATACGTATGAGGCTCTATAAGGACCCATTTAGCTTCAGATTGCATTATGACTGTTTTGGGAATTCCTGGTTGTCGCTGAAGCTTCAGTGTTTTTCTTCTTATGTTGTTTTTTTCATAGCATTCTATACATATAATCAATTGAGCTGATTCTCTGGGAAGAAGGATGGAGCATTCAATAAAAAAGGTTTAATTAAAAATATGAATTAATGCTGATGTGATGCCAACAGGTTGCCAGCTCAACCAAGGCAGTAGGTAATTCATTCAGATGCAAGAGTTTAGAAAGGTACTGTACTGTGATCAGACCCATTCACTTGCCTGTTAGAATAGTTCAAAGATATGTTAATATTATTGTCTTTGTTTAACTGTAATTTTTTATTCACCTTATCTATGACCCTGTAATTAGCTCTAGATCAAAGGCTGTATTTGCATTTAGATGAGACTTTACTTAATGTGTAAAACTTCATGACAGCTAACGAAAGATTGTCTGAAATGCTGTAATTAAGAGCAATATGTATGACTGCCCATCAAACCGGATCAGAACCTTGGAACTTAAATGAGGAAGCATGTTAACTTCACAGCATGGCCCACTGTTTTCAATAATGGAAAATCTGCAAACTTTGTCCACAGTTAGTCAACAAACAGAGGACTCATGTTGTGATGAGATGACTTGCCAGATTGCCTTCCAGGAAAAGCATCTATAAGAAGAAACCCTGGGAGCAAACTGGTATCTCTGGACTGATGGATTTTGACAGGGGGAATCCTGTGTGATTGGACAGAGATTCCCAAAGCCAATTTAAGTAACCCTGCGAGACTTATGGAAAACTAGCTATCAAGTTTGAACTACAAACTTAGATTGGGGCACTATCTACTTAACTTTCAATAGAGGTGCAAACAGCTCTTTGTGTAGATTCCTGTGTCAGGAAGGATACTATCAATTGCTTTGATTCTTATCTGCTTCATTTTAACTACCCAATCAGATACTCACTGATTCCCTTAACCCCCCCCTATTTTCTATACCCTCTGCTCCCTGTCTCCCCCCCCCACCACTTCTCTCCTATTTATTTTGGGTCTGCACATCCTAAACACAGAACTCCGGTCATCTGAAGAAGTGGGCTGTGCCCACGAAAGCTCATGATACCATCTACATGTTTTGTTAGTCTATAAAGTGCTACCAGACCATTTGCTGGATTCACCTGTAATGTATTTTATCTGCTTTAACATCTCAATAATTGTCATTTGTTTTTCTTAGCTAATAAATCATTAGTTAGTTTACTAGAGAAATTGGCAACAGAGTTATCTTTGGTGTGAAATCAAGAGCATTCATTGGCCTGGGTTAAGTGACTGGCCCTTTGGGGTTGGCAGTGACCTAAAGTGATGTGATTTTTTGTTTTAATAACCTTTCATCAGCTGGTTCATCTCATCTGGGTGTCAAGATGCGCTGGAGAGCAGCAGAGGGACTGTTTGACACTACACTCCATGCTGACACTAATATAGTAATCCAGGAGTGCACAGTTGTTACTGGCTTGGTGAAATCCAATTATAGAAAATACCACTAGTTGGGGGAGGAGTGGTCAGTCCTGTTTTCTGATTGACCTGAGATTGGCACACACAGTTGTGAGCTACTCCAGACAGTATGACAGCTGGTAAATCACTTTACAAAGCTGGTAGACGTTGAAGGGTATGTCTTCACTTAAATCGAGAATGCAGCACGTGCAGGCCTACTCAAAGAACACTGACGGAGCTAGCTTGCTAAAAACACAGATGAAGCACAGCTATCTGCCCACATAAAGCGTACCCCAAATTTTAGGTACTTAGTCATGGACAGGAGCAGCCCTAGCCATTTTGCCAGTGTGCCCACACCAGCCATGGGGTGTAGCTGAGCAAAAGAAATCACAGGGATCAATTCAGTTGTTGTGTTTCCAAGCCAATGGCCTTTGATCCTTTACACAACCACTACTAAAATGAGTTATGATTGTTAAATGGTTTGGAGAAACAAAATAAAACTATTAAGCAGGAACAGACCACAAAGCCACAGCTTAGCACGGATTTCTACAAACAGATAATTAAATTCAAAAAGAGAAGTGACATGTAATGACACATGTGCATGGAGAGGACAAGATGACACATATGCCTATCTTAAAGATAAAGCCCACGAGAAAAAGGCCTGCTCGGATTGGCTACAGTTTCCCAGACACTGAGAACATGTTGATTCTGGATCCAATTCTGTTCTTACACTGTTTATGTCCCATTGAGAAAGCAGAGAATACAACTTCTGCCTGCCATTAGGACACACAAAATGTTATCAGTATTTGATTAAATGGAAGTAAATGCATCAATTTCTACAGTCTGTGCGTTGGAGAGAACATTAGTTTTTTCATACAGAGAATGGTAATTGCCATCTATGCTCTCTTCTATATTGGAAAATATTTCTAGAGTGTAGGCATCAACCCAGCCCACAGAATTTAATAACCTTCTCTTTAATTGTTATGTTACCATAGGACTCTATATTAGGTATTCAAACCCCTAATAAGCACTGGAACATTCAACAAATGTAAACAAGCCTCTGGCTAAAATATGCATGAAAAAAGCCCTAAAGAAATTAGGTACTATACAGATTAATAAGAGTCTTTGTGGCTCTAACTATGGGAAACAGAAAGACACATTCCAGCAACTTATTTTAAGTCTTTTAAACTGTAGGCAGCTTTTCAGCAATAGTAATCAGTTGAAGCAAACAGTTATCTCCTAATCATCATAGTATATATTTAATTGATGAAATGTACTGATGCATCTCAGTACATTTGAATGTTGTGTTGGTAGTTAAATTAAAGAAGACAATTCTGGCTGCAAACTGATGAATTTTAATGAATCAACATTAAATACAAAAATGCACTTGTGTGTATTCCAGGATTCACTTGACCATATGGTTCAGAATCATCATTAATGTATTTAGAGTCTGTTTCATGTAACTTACAAGAGCATTAAATAAATATTTATTTTTCAGAACTATGAAAAAAAAAAAACTTGTTGCCAATTTGTGGAGGTTTTGTTGTTGTAAGATGAGGGGAAGAAAGTGTACTTCCTCCACTGCAGATAATTTCATTGGGAGCTTCCAGAAGCATTGGTAAAGTTCATTAACAAGAAGTCAGTTGGAGCTATGTCAGCACATTAGCATTTGTATCCCATCACTTTCAGTGTCAGCGTTGAGTAAACTATTACTTTAATAAAGAAACTCATTTTCTAATCACTGTTGTAAAAACAAAACAAAAAAATCTTCCAAATATGCATGCAGCTCAATTTCTCCTGAGTCTGCAGACTGAAACAATGCCAGTAATAAGATGAGAAATGTCCCAAATGCAGAGTGCAGACTCTGAAACCTACTGATGTTAATCTAAATGTCAACCCTCTTAATTGTTGCTGTACTGAGAGTCTTCAGAGTACCTTGCAGTTAACTAACAACACTCAACTTGCATCTGAGAAAGAATGCATTAACATGGCATGAACATGGAGAATTCAATCTGATAAACATAGATGTATACCAGACTCACCAACTTGTTTTAAAGGAGGCCTATGAGAGATCTGAAGATCTTTCGTAACTTCTTTTAACTAGAGCTATATAAAATGCTGGTACTAGTAAGGTAGGAGAAACTAACCACACTCAGATTCTACTGCAATAGGTGGAGAGCTTAGGATGCTCAGTACCCTTGCAGAGACAAACTTTTAGACAATATTTATTCCACTTTGAGAGGGTCAACTCCATATTAGCATGCCATAAATTCCAAAGATGTGTGAGCCAGGGTATTTAAGCAGCACAGCTGTCTGTGTATTGCACCTGCACAAGAATAATGAAACATAATAGCAAATAACTAAGGAAGGAATTGTCATAAAAAATCATGCAAATATAGTAATACTTACAGTATTTCTGATAGTAATGATGCCTACAAAACCTTTGATGACAGTCAGGCAAATACTGTTCTGCTACTGATGCGTATGCTGACATCTATGGACTCTCCTATCTTGTGTGCACTCATTTGTCTGTTGCATCCACTTGTTGTCTCTTGTTAAGATGGTAAATTCTAGCCATCTCTTCATTCTGTTTGTGTCCAGTGTGTAGCACGGGGGAAGGAGGGTCATCTAAGATGGTACCTTCTGGGCACTATCACAATCCAAATAATAATAGCAATTATACTGGGCATTGAACACTCAACAGAAGACACAAAGGAAAACACTGGATTCCAAAGGGTTCCCCACTATAACATCACACGAAGACTCAGAACAAAAAAAGCAGAGGGAGTGGGGTAAGAAGTCACAGCAGCTAAAGAATAAAAAAGACAGTATGAATTATTAGACTCCTGTTTCCTATCAGACTTCAACGGCTGCCTTCCCCCTTCTGTCCAAAGAGATGGACAGTGCTGGCAGGTAACCTCCTTGTGGCCTAGATGACTAGCAGATCATTAGCACCCCACTATGCCAGCTCAGCTGTGTTAGTTGGCAAATTAGGGGAGTGGAATAAGACTCCATCCATTCTCCATTCCTTCCCATCCACCTGCTCATGGTGGGACCTGCAGGTGTGAAGCACCTTCTTATCACCATCAGACCCAATATGTGGGAAGGCCCAGATGGAGTCAGGTATGGAATAAGGAAAATAACGCTGAGTCTTTGTTAAAACTTGATAATCAGCAAAACTCTCTCACCCCAATCCATTTCTAGATTTTAATGCTTGCTGTTATGTGATATGCCAGCTGGACTCACTTGATTAAAATAAATAAATCTTCAATTAAAACTAAAAGTTCAAACTCTCTTTTGCCACCTAAAATACAATCCAAGTAAGCCAAAAAACAACCAAACTAACAGCCAGCAAGAGCCAGCTTTTGGACAATATTAAAACCCCTTCATCCTTGTCAGACAGCATCCTTCATAAGGTCATAAAAATGATGGAAAATGTAAACAACCTTGGAAACATTTGCACAGTACATTTTCCATAATGGGACAGCTGGGTAGATGCATGCCACACAATAATCTTCACAACAAGATGTTATGATGGCACAAAAATACATCTCCGTAGGCACCACATGCAAGACAGTCAGGTAATAGTTGAGATGTATGTACAGTACTTCTTTAAATAGCAACAACAAAACCCGCATACAGTACAAAAAATTAAACAGGTTTTGATTCTAATCCTCTGCCCTCCTCTTACTATGTTTCTGGTAATTTATTATTATTAATTCATATTATTATAATACTTAGAAGCCCGCGTTATGGGTCAGTACTCCATTGTGCTAGGTGCCACACACACACACACACTCACTCTCCTTTTCCTATTGCACTGGGACTAATAGCACGAACTTCTCCACCTTTGTGAAAAGCAACTGACTTGATGCAGTCTGATGCACAGTTAGGGCTTTCTAGTGCAAACCAAACAGACTCGCTGCCTGTATGTATTGGTAGCACCCAATTGTTAGGTCTACTGTAGTAGTACTTTAAGGACTCAACTAGAATTATAGCCCCATTGTACCAGGCACTGTACAATCACTAGTCCAGGCTCACCATAGACAAAGGCTGCTCCATGGGAGGCGGAGCAGTTTCTGTCCGTGGGGAGCTCGGACCCTCTGCAGACAGGGGCTGCTGCCTCTATTTCAGAAGCAGCAGCGCTGGGCGGCAGGCAGCCAGTCTGTGAGGCGAGCTGGTTTTCAAACTGTCTCCCCTTGCAGACCAGCTCCTGCCTGGCACAGAGAGGCAGCAGTGCGGGGTAGCAGGGGGCTCCCTGGGAGTGGGGCTGGAGCACACTGGCTGCCGGCCCTGCCCCTGAGGCGTATAGAATAGTCGACTAACTGCTAAGAATTCATGCGAATAGTCAACTATTCCATTACCCACTAACTAACATCCCTACTAGACAGTATGCACTAGATCAGGGGTCAGCAACCTATGGCACGTGTGCCAATTTTGAGTGGCCTCAGAGGGAGTTCAGCCCCACCCCCCACCCTCTCCCACGCAGCAGGGCTGGCCAGGGATCTTGTGGCTGTGGTAGCAGTTCCTCTGGCGGGCTGGGGCTGACCCAGGACAACGTGGCCGTGGCAGCGGCTCCTCCAGTGGCTGGGACCAGCCCAGAACCGTGTGACCACAGCAGTGGCTCCTCCAGCAGCCGGAGCCAGGGCCAAACGGCGGCCGCAGTGGCAGCTGCTCCTCAGGCGGTTGGGGCTGCCACCCAGGACAGCTGGGAAGTCACCACACGGGTGTGGCCCCAGCTTCAGCCCTGGGGAAGGGCTGAAGGTGGGCTAGAGCTGCGTGGTAGCTGCTCCTGGGGCAGGCCGCGGGGTGGCTGCTGGGGCTGGACCTGGGGCTGCAGTGTGGCACGGCACGGAGTACTGGGGGGCTGCTGTGGCAGTGGCTGCTGCTGCAGCAGGAGATCAGGTTGCCATTCTTCTGCCATCATCACCAGGGGAGTGGCACTGGAGACAGAAGCTTGTGCGCCGCTTAAAGTGTCAAACTACAAGCCTGAGATCGGCGAACTCAGCAAGGGAAAGCAAGGCCAGGGATCACACTGAACAGTAAGATATGCATCTTAATTTACTTATTAATGAAGCTGCTAAAATGTAAATAGGACTGGAATACAATAAAAAAGGAAAATGCCCTGACATGTAATATTAGCTCCTGAAGGATAACCACAGAAATCCCAGCAGCACAATAGGATCCCTAACTCTACCATCTATTTTCCTGCCTTGTTCCTGTTCTCCTTTGCTGTGCTCAGACTTCACTCCTGTTCAGAACTCATCTTCTGCAGTTCTCTCTCAGAGGGTATGTCTACACTACAATTTTTTCGGAAAAAACAGCTGTTTTTCCAAAAAAACTTCTATGATATCCATACTGCAATCACGTTCTTTCGAAAGAAAATCGAAAGAACAGAGGGGTTTTTCTGACATTAGTAAACTTATTTTTATGAGGAAGAAGCCTTTTTCCGAAAGAGCTCTTCGGAAAAAGGTGTGTGTGTGGACAGGGAAGAGGGAGTTCTTTCGAAAGAAGAGGAAAAGGGAAAAAGCACAGGTGCCCTGGTGGCCATTCCACCCATAGTAATCACAGCTTACACGCGAGATAGCGTCCAGACTGAATGGATGCTATCTTTCAAAAAAGCAGATCACTTTTTCAGTGCGCTTTGGCAGTATGGACACTCTCTTTCAGAAGAAGCTTTTTCAGAAGATCTCTTCTGGAAAAGCTTCTTCCGAAAGGAGCCTGCAGTCTAGACATAACCTGAGTCTTTGGTGTACTCTGCTTCTGTGCCGTCTCCTACTAACACATCCCTTCTGCAGGCTTGTGGTTTACTTTTCATTACAAAATTAATTAAAAATAACCAAGTTTCCCCTCCCTGCATCCCACAAACACAAAACAAACATTTCCCCTTTCACAGTGAGTGGAACCATTTGCCACTGTGGTTACACAGAATGGCTTCAATTTATCCTGTTTATCCACAAATGTTGTACCACTTTAACTATTTACAGCACAACCCCCCTAATAGGAATGCAGTTTACCAATATAACATACTGTACAGGAACAAAAATACTGGTATAAAGCACCTTTGCATCACTGTAACAGTGGCCACACTAGAGGTTGGACCAATGTAATTACACCTGTACAATATTCACACCCCTAACCAATTATACCACTTCAATAGCTGTAAATAGCCCAAACTTAGGGGGCCTCTCACTTTCAGAGTTCCCTATCTTTGCAATTAGTTTGACAACAGAGGAGATCTGTCCCTATTATTTTTCTGTTCTTTATAAGTTTTCTGCTCTCACCATCGCTCTCTCTCAACAGCTCTGATGATTTAATTGTGAATTGCTATAATAGTCTAATATTTTAGCCGGTAGAAAAAAAGTCTTTGCATTATCTGAAGTCGAGACCAATGTTTCACAGTGTTCCCTCTTTCAAGTCTTCAAAAGTGGGGGAGAAGGAGAGGCACAAAACCAAGTTATGTCGCTTAAATTCCAGCAGTTTCAAAGCAGCGATCAGGTGCTTATAAGAAAAGGATAATAAAGTAAATATGTTTCCCACAAATAGCAGACTGCACACAATTACGAGTTGTCATGCAGCAACAGCAAGGCCGAACCAGTTTTGCTATGTGGGCTTCTGAACACCAGTCGGTTGGGTTGCCATAGAATGGCACAGCTGAATTGTGCCATGCACACAAGAGCCATGTGACACAGCAGCCTCACTGGAGACACAATAAGGCAGGCTTGGCCCTGACACACACAAACAAACAACTCCAGTTTTGAAGTCCTTTTGTCCTTGTGCAATTCATTCACAGCTCACTGGCCGCTCCAGTCCTGCCTGCATCAGCCTCAAATTTCCATTTCAAAAAGAATATATAGTCTGCTTTTCCACTCAAAATTTCACTTTCACTCCAGTTGGGCAACAGAAAGTTAAGGTCCACACCAAACCGTGGTCAGGACAAGGAAGCTGTGCTTTACAACTCCACCAAACATTCCATATCAGCCATAAATCTAGAACTTCTGAACCCCCGGTGATACAGTGACCTCTGTTATCAAATGCAGAATATGACAAGTGCAGCACATACGAACAAGCAAGCCCATGGAGAGTTCATTTTAGCTAAAGATTAAAACTAAACTGGAGGAAACTTGAGCACATTGAACATACGCACTGACTTCCTAGACAGGATAGTCCCACCGAGAGGCACCATTCAATTCATTTTTTCCATCTGCCCTGTTATTTATTGAGGGCTGTCTGTAGGCTATATGAAACGTGGGGGAAGATGTAGTGTCGGACTCAAGCAACTTACAGTCTAAAAACATTGCTGCTTAAAGCTGCATTTTAATCCTCTTATCAAATATTTATGGTAGATTCCTGCCTTAAGGTGAACATGAAAATGAATTGAGAAAAAAAAAAAAAAAAGCCTTGTAGTTTGGGGCACTTAAATCCTGGTTGGATAAATCACTAGAAATTGTAATTTAGGGAACAGCCGTAGATTGATCAGTGATCTGTCTACATGCCTGTCAGGGGCTCTCAATCTGGAGGTCACAGACAGGCTCCAGAGGGATATAGCCATGCTCCTTTTCTTTAGAGTTAGAAGGGAGCAGGATCCCGAAACTTTTTTCTGTTGTATCACAGGGTTGTGCTATAGAAAAGGACTTAAAACCACCCATCTAAATTCTTATGCCACACACCCGCCACAACTGGTGTCGGAGCACAATGGTATGGCTCAAACAAACCAACAGGCTTTTTCCAGCTCTAATTTCTGATTTCTAGTTGTAGGAATTAGGCAGAATTTCAGTGTACACAAGTTAAGGATTTGGGACGAGGCATTAGGCACCAAAACATCTTTTAAAGCCTGTCACTTGATTGTTTATGAGTGTTTAATGAATAATGAAAACTCCCAGGAGTGCAGCCATCCAGGCATGCCACACATGCCTGGAAGCAGTCCAGAAAGAGCAATAAAAGAATCAAAAGCATTTTCAGGCTGCAAAGGGATAGAGAATCAAATACGAGGATGAGGCTGCTTCCCTCCCTCCCCCCAAAACAAACAAAAAACCCAGAGATTATGTCAGCAAGGAAGTATGAGCCTGGGACGATGGCTCTTAATACCACGTAGAAACCTTCTGAGACAAGGTGTGGCCTGGTTTCCTCTAATGCCTGCCAAGGCTCTCCTTAGGAACCAGGAACAGAACTCTAGTGCCAACATTTCAGGGTGCAGCCACCTACATTCTGTACGCAGGGCGTGAGCAGGGTGTACTTTAAGCTGCATTTAAAGCACTTTGCCAGGTGATTTTCTTGCAGAAAAAACAAACAGCTGGCAATTCACTTCACTTGTCAGGAACTTGCTTGTAAAGAACTGAAATTATTAACAGACAGGAATCACATGTTTGGATTAAGGTTATGGTTTTCGGGCCCAATTCTGATCTTACACTAGTATAAATGTGAATTATCTCCTTTGACATATAGGTTTACACAGATGTTAAGGCAGTGTAAGTGGGATCAGAATACAGCTGTCCATCTCTTTAGTATACTTTTATTTTGAAAGGATTTCCAATGTTGAGCATATTCGCTACAAAGAGATTTCAATATAATACCCTGCTTTCATCAGTTTTGATAGCTCCTTCAAGCCACCCAGGGAAGAATGTACAAGTTGAACCTCCTTGTCCGGCACCCTCGGGACCTGACAGGTGCTGAACCAGAGAATTTATCAAATCACGGGAGGTCAATATTGTCTAGCAGCACTTCTACTGATTACTGGGCTTTTAGAAGACATTTAGAGGTAAATTAGAGCTAAACAACAGCACAGAACACTGAGAGGCAGGACTGGTGACGATGAACTTTATGGGACTGTGGGAAACTTGGCCACACCCATAAGTGATCATCAGGCTAATTAAAATCATGCCAGTCCAAGGATGTTGCTGGACCAGAAAGTGCTGGATTAGAGAGGTTCAACCTGTAGAAATAACCCACCCAGCCCGGGCAAAAGGAACCTTAGTCCAGTTTGCAGTGATGAGAGGGATCTGCAAATCTAACAAGTGAGAGTTCTACTCCTCGGGCTGCTGTCCAGGTCAGTCTTTCTGCTGAAGACCCATCTATCTGTAATGGAGCCAGGCTAGACAGCCTGCATAGTTCAGAGAAGACAGCTGATGATTAAGCTGAATCACACAGTTGTTGCTCTGACAAAACTCTCTACCCCTCAAAGAGGATTTCCATAAAACATCCCTCGGATCAGCAACGGTAGTATTATATTAATATTCCAGAGCTTTTTGCAGGGTTGGAGAGAGACAGAATTCACTGATGCATCAGCTCAACCCTTCTCTGCTGGTTGCACAACTTCTGAAGAATGCAGATTCCCTTTTACGAAGAAAATCATGTTCTATCCCTATAGTGGATAGAATGTGGCCCGATGCGCTTCTCTTTCCTTCAGTTTGAAGACCAACAGCCAGAAACAATTGCTTAAAGGTTTATCTGTACTAAAGTCTCCCACCATTTGTTACCATCATTGCAGTGACTGTAGTGGTAGGGTTGGCTACAGCACTAGAATCGAGAATATGGCAGTTCCTGGTGTTTTACCAATCATGCCATCTGGACCTGTTCTGTGCTGATTTATATGACAAGGTGATTTAAAAGTCAAACCAGTCCAGATTACACAAGTGCTCCTCTATTGCATTTATACTGGTGGCAGCAACTGTGGGAAATTTTAAAAGGAAAAAAAAAATCAGCCAGTGTAGGGGACAAACTGCCATCAATCACTTCAGCTTTCTAGTAGCAGAAACATCCAGCTATACTGGGAGTGTAAGCAAAGTTTGTGTCAAGTGATACCACTATTTTCATATTCTGATTCTTGGCTTCTCATATGGGACATGTATGTTGATACATTTGTACATGCACTGCATTTAGTTGAACCTCAGTCTACTCTACAAAGGAAAAACAGCTCAGAGCGAAGGGCAAAATTTGACCTTAACCTACTTTTTTACATTAAAGGATGGCAGCTTACATGACATGCTGTATATAGTACTGTAAAATCAACAGAATGCATTAAAGGCAAGTTGCAACTTAGAAATTTCTTTGTTTCCCGCCCCCCAACCCAAATATCATCCAGCAGTCATTTTTTGCCGGTGCTAGCATTTATCTTATCTTCATATCTATATCTATATCTGAGAGACACACAGAGAAAGAGGAAGAGACTGTCAGAGACAGAGATCACACACAGTTAGCTCTAATATAAAATAATACACAACTTTAAAAGTTAACCCACATTTATGTACGCAAGGAAAAATATCCACAGATGATGAATATCAGATCTTATGAATAAGTCAAAGTGTAGTTTTATACCAAAAATAGTTTAAATTAAGATCCAAAAATACTTAGCATAAGCTTTGCTTTTGCTCTCCATTCATCTGAACTTCAAGATTCATTCTCTCTTAGGGTTGCCAGGTGTCCAGTATTCACCCGGACAGTCCAGTATTTTTGGCTCCTGTCCAGTAAAAAAAATTCAGAGAATACCGGACACCTAAAATGTTTGGTATTTTCTGAATTTTTCCCCGGCCAGGAGGAGAAAATGCCGGGCACCTACAAACACTCAGCGCCCGGCCTCCCCCCCCACCCGGCTACGAACACCCCCAGCCCTCCGACCCCAGCCCCCATGCTTACCTGGTTCCCCAAGGCTGCCAGCACAAAATGGCTGCCGGCCAAAAGGTCTTAATGCTTAACTGCTCCTATCCCTGCACTCACTTTTAAAGGGGACATGCTGTTTTAATGCTGTTTTGTTTTTGGTTTTTTTTTGGCTTAAGTCCTTAGAGTCCTTTTTTTTTTTTGCTCAACAACTTTGGTCTCCCTCCTTTTTTTTTCCTGGTTTTGTTTTGGGTTTTTTTTGGGGGGGGGGGGAGGGGGTGTTCGGTATTTTTGTTTCAACCATCTGGCAACCCTACTTAGGTAGATAATGAAATAGTGATCCCACTCAAAAAAAAAACCCTACAAAGCAAAAATCCATAATTATTTAACTATTCTTTCCACTTTACGTACTATTAAATGCATTATAGTGGGCATTGGGTTACAATGGGCAATTCTGAGGAATTCTATTTGACCATCTTGTTGAAAACATCACAACATTTTAAAACTGTGGATAAATCATCATAAAGATCCTGGTGTTTGCTTCTTCAGAGGCAGTGTGTATTCTCAGAATCCATTAATTTCAATGAGATCTGCAGGTGCTCCATGCCTTTGAAAAATCAGACAACTTGTTTTCAAAGATTAATGTGCAATTTCACAGCTAATTGGCTCGTGCAGTTACCATGATTCCATGAAAATTCATGCCTAACTAGCCATTTGTGCTTGCAATAGTAACAACAGCAAGGGTAAATTAGACACATCAGTTGCACACCCACATGTTTGAAAATTAGGTCCAAAATGTTAGCAGCACGTTCATTTCCCATTTCCCAATCATTAGGCAAAGGCATTTCCTCACATACAAGAGGAAACAACCATCTAAGTATGTAATTTCCACTAGAAGTACTTGTTTATAGTTTGTAATTAGACAAACTGGTTTATTAATTATTGTTATTCTGTAATGGGGGAGCTAGATCTGACATCTTCAAAACCAATCGACCTTCTCCTAGCTAGAGTATGAAAAAGAAGCTCAAAACCTGGCCCTTAGAGAAGCAGTAAGAACACAGGGTAAAAAGTTTAGACACTTGACCAAGTCACTTACTTTCAGACCTGAAAGTTTCACAGTAGACAAGCACATCTAACAGTCACAACCAATAACAAGAAGTGAGTCTATAACTATCATGCTTTTAATTACACAGCAACCGAGTAAATAGTTCAGAAGCCTTTGCAGCACGGTGACCGTGGCCCCACTTCAGGCAAGAATATAAAAGCACTGGACCACTGCTGACCTTTTGGCTTTTGACTCCATGGGTCAGATTTTCTGCATACCCTTTTGTGCAATTCCGGCTCTTGTTTAAAGTGGTGTAAGCTCTGTTTTAACACAACTGCAAAAACAGTGAGTCTTCCCCCACACCAGGTGGCCAGTGAAATTTCCATACTTCCACTGGGACTAGCATTTATTTGGTAAAAAAGTTCCATGCACTCTAAAACAGGTAGAATTCTTCAAACTGCTATTCCACTAATCTCAGCTATAATGACTGATGTTATGAAGCAACTGTTACTGTCATGTCTGGCAGTCAGGTTTATACCAAATTTAAAACCAACTTGTGCCTAGCCTAGACTGCATTCATGAGGGGTGTATCTGCACCAGCAATTTATTTGGCCCTAGATGTTTGTCATAGATTTCTTGATCAAACACAAAGCTCTCACCTAAAAAAAAAAAGTGACTTTGTAGCTATATCTTTTAATGTGATGCGATATGTGGCATTCATTTATTTTACATACATAAGCACTATCAAGGTGTTCCAGGTTGGAAGTTCCCCCAAGTACTTAGAAACATTGTGCCATTCAAATGCAAGTATCAATACCTTTAAAAATGAATTTATATTATTCAGAGCAGGGCTTTGGATAGTTTTAAAAACAAAAGGAAAATGACATTTTCATTTCTGTACTAAAATTATGCTGTACTTAAAGAATTCCATGTGGCTTTTTCCCCAAATGAAAACAACACATAATATTCTTCAGGACCCTTTACCATAACATTGCCACTGAAATTCATTAACGCATTTAACTGTATTTCAGAGAGATGAAATTTTGTTCTGCGATGAAATTTTGTTTACTATCTTGATATAAAAATAAAACCCAAATATTCCAATAATAAGCACTGATCAAAGGTAAATACACTTTATGTAATTGCAGATCCAGGAAGAATGTGAATCTCTCTCTCGCTCTCCACTCTGCTCAATGTTTTAACCAAACATAAAGCTCTAACTCTTTCCCTACTCTCCAGTGGACCTGTGAAATACTGTGTTCTCTTCAACTTGATAAAACATTTATGTAGGTGGGCACAGAGAGCAGAAAATGTTCCAATAACAATGCACTTTAAAGAAAAATGCTTTCCCATGGTTTAAGGTTACAATCTAAATTTTGGCCGAATAGCAATAGCGGATGCCTTAGTCACAGGTATAATTAGAGCAGGTCTTTACTGCATACTATAGCATAATAGAGGGCACCCATAGGTCCACCTTGGCGTGGGAATGTACATTGCAATTCTGTTGGTGGTAATTCATCTTCTTTAAATATCCTGCTGACCTAAGAGTTCAGGTGCTCACGCTTGTAGGTGGTCTGTTTCTTTACAGGAATGCGCCTGGTGTTTCTCAGCTGTTGTGTTTTACTGCTTAAGCCAGGATCCCTATGCGACTCAGAGATCCAGGGGTCTTCATGCCCTACACGTTTCAAAGGTTAAGAAAAGGGAAGGGCGGTGAACAACTGCCTTCAGAGGCAGGCCACAGGAGGAGTCCGAAGTTTCTTTGGCAAGATAAGCAGCAATCACTTCCTCACAGCAGGGAGCCACTCTTTTCATGTGAATGTATTTACACTTTAATACAGCTGAGACTACAGGCAAAAAGTGGCCCTTTTCACTGGGGTGAGGCAAGAGGAAATCTCCACCAAAAGTGGAAAGTTAAAAGGATAAAGCAAGAGACTCACGTCGCTATACGGGTTATTTTTAAATTGGGCAAGGCAAGGGAGCCTTTCTATGTTCTGTTCATTTGATAGGCTTGCAGGCACACCGCCTTGGGCTGTGCACATGTCAGATTTCATGACCAAGTAGAGTCAGATCTGCTTAATCGTTATTTTTTTATTTCAATATGGTAAGAAAAAACACTCACAAAAAGCCCCGAGTGCCCTGACAATAATTAAGCTTACAATAGCCACCCGGCAGCATTATACCAATATAAGAATCAATTAACTTTACCCAGCAGATAGCTTTAAACAATCAAATGGAGATAAAAATCGACCCGACCTCCGCCATCAGACAACAGAAAGGGAAAAAAAAAGTAGAAATGCTTCTTGCCCTAAATATCATACCTAGGAACATCCTTTCCCCCCCAATACCCTGACTGACCAATAGTAATAGTCTAGATGTAGCCGTGTTAGTCTAGTCTAGCTGAAACAAAAAACAGGACTACTGGTATGTAGCACTTTAAAGACGAACAAGATGGTTTATTAGGTGATGAGCTTTCGTGGGCCATCACCTTCAACCTAGTAGAGGGGTGGCTCCAAGAAAGCCCTGATGCTGCAGATTACAGGCTAGCGACTCCAGAGGAGACACTTTTGTCAGTGTCAGTATTGACTGAATAGCACACTGGAGCACTGTACAGCTCAGAGTTCCATGTTCAGGAAGAGTCAAGAGTTCAAGTCCTGACAATCTATTATCACAATGCTGTCAATGCACATGACGTATCGATATCAGTGGACATAAGAAATTCCAAGGCACTTTTTTTTCCCCCTCAGCAGGGATATTTTTTTTTTGTATTACTAGAAGATTTACCCTGTGTTGCACAGATCCTTAACTCAATTAATTTTTATTTTTCTTCATTTAAATCATTGCTCTGGGATGGGGTTAGGGATGAGGGGTTCAGTATGCAGGCTTCCCTGGGGAGAAAGGAATACCCCAGTCTTCTCTCACTGCAGCAGCGTGGGGAGAGAAGCACCTCTCTCTCCATGGCCGCTGCAGCTCCAGCAGGCACAGATGAGGGAGGGGTGCATGGCCCTGGCTGGGCAGGTCCAGATTCATCTGTTCTCCCAACCAGATTCAGGAATGGAGCAAACTGCTGGCTGTTCTTCTTTGTCAGGGAGCCAGGGGAAAGTGCAATGTTCCCATATGAATCGGGAGTGGTGGATGGTAGGAGAGCTGCAGCTCTCCCCCACCCTCCCTGAAGGACAGGGCAGATGGGGCAGTCTCAGACAGGGGGTGGGGCATGGCCCCAGCCAGCCCCTTTCACTGCCTGGTGATTTGGTCTCTTTTCTGTATGGTTTTATGCACCCCTGTACAAATCTGGGGGCAGAGGGGAGGGGCAGGTCTGAAGCTGCATACCCAATTCAGACCTGCCCCTTCCTCTCCCCCTGCACAACCAAACCCTTACCTTGCTTTAAGTTTGTATAAGAGGAAGCTGCATACCCAATTTCATGTTCCTAGCTCTTACCGTTTAGGAATTCTTGAACAAACAGACAGACTTGCTCGCTCAGACAGACAGACTCTCAAATATATAGCAGATTGTTGCACAAAGGGGATCTAGTCAGGAACCAGGATTCCATTGTGCTAGATGCTGTACAAACACAGAACAAAAAGATGGGCCCTACCCCCAAAGAGTTTACAATCTAAGCAGCTTCATTAATTTAGATAAATCTCAACTCTTGTATTTGCATTGACCTCTCTATATATCCTCCGTATTTTCAGATAAGCTATTCCTGAAAGCACCATTAGTAGCATTGCCAGCACTGAATACTGTGTCACATTCCAACCTAGAGGTGCACTTATTCAGTGGTTTTGTACGACACTAACACGTATACAAAACCATATGCAAATACCCCTTGGCTAAGCCTCTTCGGTTTAGCTTATTCAGATGGAAGATACTATACAGCTCTGATTCTATACAACTAGAAGGGATCACCACCACCAGACATAAGTGCGCATGGTATAGGATTATTTCTGCCATTTCATGAATCTGAAGTGCATTATGAACCAGAATCGTGGCTGTGCCTGTTCTGAACACACCTAACCTCAAAATGGCTTGGAGAAACCACACCAATATCCCTCTGAGCAGATCATCAAAAGGAACAGAGATTTGGCAAGGGTTTTTTTTCTTCCAGTTTTTCTCTCTTGGTTAGGTGATTCTTTGCAAGCATTTCTTTATTATTATTTTAATTCAAATTATGGAGAGTGGTGCTATACTCTATACCAAAGAAATAAGATCTAAGCTGCGCTTGAAAATTGTCCACTCTAATATTTCAAGGTACAGACAATCTTTTGATCTATTGCACTGTGTACCAAGCTGATTTTACAGTTGACTTGGTGATGTCACATTGAGAGGAGTCCAAAGCTTTCTAGGACACTTTTTAAATGGAGATTTTTAACTCATTGCACAATATAAATGTTATTGTTAAGCGCCACTCCCCTCACCAAGTCTACCTTTGACATACATTTTTCTCCTGTAGAGTGCAGCAGTATTGGAGATGTATGTAACGAGTGCAACCA
This sequence comes from Rafetus swinhoei, assembly GCA_019425775.1. Classification (NCBI taxonomy): domain Eukaryota; kingdom Metazoa; phylum Chordata; order Testudines; family Trionychidae; genus Rafetus; species Rafetus swinhoei. The sequence continues at coordinate 110,821,766 of CM033446.1, forward strand.
TTTTCATCCTGACAGAAAATTCCTTCTAATATTCCTTGCATTCACTTCCCCATGTGTTATTTTAACATTTTCTGCAGACTATCACATGGGCTCAATTTATGTTTTGAGGGGTTTTTAAGATGATCATTATGCTGTCACACATGCTAAGGTCTGAAAAGGTCAGAGTTAATAACATCAGCAAAAATAGAATTGTTTCTTTCCCTGGTTGCTCGCAAGTTATATGCTCATTACACACATACACATGGGCTGTGTCTACATTGGCACCCCTTTCCGGAAAAGGGATGCTAATGAGACACTTCGGAATTGCAAATCCGCGGGGGATTTAAATATCCCCCGCGGCATTTGCATTTACATGGTGTAGCCAGACATGAACCCCATCTTGTTTCCCCTCCCCTCCCCCCCAGAGAGCAAGAGAAAGGCAGTCAGCCTTTGATGCCCTGGGAACGCAGTGCTGCCTGTCCTGACTCTACCATAAACAGAAACCAGACAGTAAATGGGCTAGCTGACGACCCGGGGCCTCCGTCGCCCTGATGGCTAGTACCAGTAATTGACACGCCTGCACTGTCCCAGGAGAGGAATCTTCGCCCATCACATACTAGAAGTGCCCATTGTCTGCATTTTCCCAGGTGTGAATTATGCTTTGCACCCTTCGTGGGAAACTTGCCGTTCAAAGCCATTTTCCTAATTGGCCACTTGAGACCAGGAAGAAGCCTACATGACCCAAGGGGTATAAAGAGGGGTTTAGTAGCCCACCCCATTTGAGCTCCAATCATCTACACCTGCTGGCAGGTATTGATTGTCTCCGAGGTCTGTGGGACGCCCAACCTCGCCCTACTTCTTCCCGAGGGATTGAGAGAAAGACGCTGGCCACGCCAAGTCTGGAACGCAGGGGTGAGAATATATACCTGCTGTGTGTCTATTTTGCATGCATTTAATAAGAGCTCAGAGAACCAAAAGGGTTTCATGGTACCTGTAAGTGACTTTTGTTTTAAGTGTAATTTCTGTCCTGTCCTTTTGTAGTGGCTGTGTTATCTGTAACACAGCAGTAGCATTTAACAGCTAAGTTTACCCTGTAACAATAAAATAGTAACTGTTTAAGCTTTAACCTGACTCCTTCAGTTGCTGTAACAGAACCAAGCACAATTTAAAAGAACTCCAGCCGGTCATAAGGGACAGATCCGTTGGGCGCCCACAACCTCTTCCAGGTTGCCGCTGCTAAGGACCCCGGTCCTGGCAGTTGAAGTCTCGGTGTATAAGCTCTCCCTGTAAACTTATTGCGCCCGTCAGCCTCCTCCAGGTTGCCCACTGCTAAGGGACCCCGGTCCTGGCAGTTGAAGTCTCGGGTGTATAATACACACACACACACCACTCACTGCCCTGACCATCGGCTGACACATGGCTGCCGCTTTTTTCCGGCTCGGGGTTTTTGCCGGAGAAAAGCGCCAGTCTAGACGCGATTTTCCGGAAAATAAGCCCTTTTCCGGAATATCCCTTATTCCTACTTGAAAGTAGGAATATTTCAGGAACAAGCATCCACCAGTCCATTTCCAATCGTTTGTTCCCAGCACACCAAGTGCAGCGGAAGACCTAGATAGTTGCTACCACCCAGCAGGGAGGGCTCCAAACATTGATTTTATTCTGCCAGCTTTGAAGATGGATGAGCAAGCAGGGCCTTGCTCAGTGGGTGCATTTCTGGGGAAGGGTATTCTTTCACAATGGGCGCACCAGTCATTTCAGACACACGCCCTCTGAGTTGCCTTTACAGCCAAGGAAGTTAGCAAGAACACAGTGATCTGAAGCCCTGGCAGGATGGGCGGGGCTACATCTTCATCTCTCCAAGATGAATGGGAAGGGAGTAGGTGACAATGACTGTGTCTGTCCCATTTGAGCCTCCTCAAGTATAAGCCAAACACAGCATTGAGTAAAAGGGGTGTGGGCCAAATAGTCCACACTGCTGAAAGTAACACATCAGGTGCAAGCTGACTAGCAAAGCAGCCTAGTTTGCACCAATCAAGCATTCTGCAGGCTGGCTAATTCTCCTTACTCACCTGTGTATGGAACAGAAAAAACTACTAAGGTGTAAGGTAAAGCAGGTCACTTCTAGTTCAGTGTATCCCATATCAACACCAAGCGTCCCCAGGGCCAAATTTAGCCCTGTGTAAGCAGATCTTACTCCTGCTAAGTCCACTTAAAAATAGGGTCTAAATTTCAACTTAATGGAACAGCAAATCGATGACAAATCAGCATAACTTACACTTTGCCACTTGCACCAGAGGTTCAGCTTGCACTGGGGATGTAAAATTCTATTTAATTAGTTAACTGGTTAACTGTTAAGTTTAACCCGTTTACTGATTAAATGGGGGCAGGCGGGGGGGAGGGAGGGAGCAGCACTGCAGAAAGGGGCTATCCAGCCCAGTTGTTTCTGGCCCTGCACAGGGGAGCTGGCAGTCCCACACAGGGGCCGGGCTGGAGCAGCCCGAGGTGGCGGGCTACTCCCCTGGGTACCAGTTAGTAGTTACCGGTAAACATTACTTGTTAAGGATGATGCTTACTGGGTAACTAGTTTACCGGTTATCTGTTAACATCCCTACCTCGCACCATCATTTAAATTTTACACCATCACTAAAATGGACCCTAACATCCAAGTTGTCTCAGCTTTACCTGTACGGATGGAAACCCCTTAAGCAGATTCACATCTTTCCTCGCCTTTAAAAAAGGACTAGCAAATTTGACCCCTCCCCACTAGGGATGTTAGTGTATAGTCATTTAAACAATTAACCAATAAGCCTGGACTTATTGGTTAATCCTAACCATTACATGCACTACACCCCCCACCCCACTGCCTCTGTATCCACCTGCTCCCCTCCCTGCCGCGCTGCTGCCTCTGATACAGCGGAGGAGAGGTGGCGGGATGCTAGAGCAGACCCTGTCTGCAGGGAGCTTGGGCTCGCCATGAACAGGGACTGCTGCCACCCCGCACTGCTGCCTCTGATGCAGGGGACTCCCCAGAAGTGAGGCTGGGAGCACACTAGCTGCCAGCCCTGCCCCGGGGGGGGGGTCAATCGAATGATCATGTAACCACTAAGATTTTGTGCGGTTATACGATCATTAAATATCTAATATCCCTACTCCCCACTCAGAAAGGGGTGATTAGCTGGCGGGCTCTTTATAGCGCTGTGGGTGGGTAGGGGGCCGTGGAGATGGAGTTGGCAGGGAGCGTGTTATACAGCCATGGGTGAGTGGATACAACCTCCTCTTGCCCACCCTCCAGCAAGGTAGTGAGCCTATTGAGACATTCCAATAAAGGAGAATACAACAGAGACGTACAGGGCTCAGAGGTGTCATGCTGCCCTTGCATCAGGAGTCTAGCTGAACCAATCCTGAGTTCTCCAAAGATCTTGGCGATCCAGTGTGTGTGGATCAGGATCTTGGTTTGTCCCCAGGCGGGAGGGGAGTGCAAACCCCATGTGAGACTGTACAGGAAACTCAGAAGGGGAAAACCTGAGGAGCTTCCTGACTGCTGTGTGGGTATTTCTGAATCAGATACTCAATGTACACTGGTCTTGTGTTATTTCTTCCTTTATAGCAGCCTCACCCCCACTCACTCGGACTATGCAGCCAGGTGCACCAATACACATGCATATCTGCCACCACAGTGTAATTAATTGAGCTGAGAAGAGCGTGCTGGAGAAGCAGGGATCACGAATGGGTTTTACCCAGAGGCAAAGCGATGTGATCGCTCTGCCACTGTTATTTTACAGGAGGCAAAAGTGGGTCACAGAGATATGCTGCGGGAGGGGGAAGGGGGGGAATGTGCATGTCTGTCTGTCAGACAAAAGCTCCTTCAATCAGTAAAGCTAGGAGGGATTGTACAACCATTAGCAAGTCATTTCCTGGGACCACAATGTCTGAGCTGGGACCACAAAAATTCTGAGCTACTCTCTAGGTAGGTGTGCAGGGGAATCAGATGCTGCCCAACCACAGTTAAAGAGCAAGGTAAGGAAGTGTACAGTGGCTTTGGGTGGCAAGTATCAAGGCTGCAAATGAGGAAAAAAGAATTGCATGGGCTTGTTTGGAGCTGATTGAGCAAATCTGTCAAATATTTTACTATGGCCAGAGATTTGTGATCCAGACAAGAGTTTGCACATTTATCTTTGGCTGATAGCACCTGACAGGCCTCTCTCTCAGTGCTGGACATGGAGTCAAACTCAACAAAGACCAGTTCTGGGAGTAAAGCTGAGACCGGAATGCCCCAGAACATCAATAGGATGCGCTAAGGGGAACAGTCTCAACTCATCACTAACCATCAAACTGGACAATGATGAGCTGTCTTTATTCACAGCCTCTCACTCCTCTCTGCTCCCCACCCCTCCCCCCCACCCCATGCACACACACTGTGGCAGGCAGCACAAGATGCCCAAGTATGGTGGAATGCTAAGGCCTACTCTCTTTTCCAGGAGCCCCACCCACAAGTTAACCACTGGGGCAGATCGGGTCCAAAGAGAAAGAGAACAAACATCCCCTGAGGGATTTCCCTGGCTCCATCTCCGGGATAAGGAGTGGGGGAAATGGAGAGCCACTCCACAAGCCACAATACGGACTGCTCTCTCGGGGCATCAGCCTCACTTAGCAAGGTGGTGCAGATGGTTGTGGAAGGTGGGAGCCCCACTCTCATAATGATCTGCTCCCTAGAGGGAGAGCAAGGACCACGCAGTCTGCTCACAGGGAATGCAGTTGCAACCAGCCTCGCATGATCTATGAAACAGGAGGAAACCCCTGGTGCAACTCCCTCATCTCGCACCAAGGCCAATCATAATCTGGTCCAGAGTTGGGTCATCACAAAAAAGTAGCACAATAACTGAGCACAGATGACCCTGGCTTACTCACTGGAGAGACACATTTCAGGAACAGGGACGTGATGTCAGTGCAATGAGTTTCGAGGTCCAGTGCTGGAATCAAGGGTCCTCAGGATCCAGCATATAAACTTCAATGCCTGGCATTATCTCTGCATCTCACTGTTAATAAAGTTGCCACCTGGTGCCTTTCTACTTCATTAGGACTCCCTATATTCACGTATTGTCCTCAGCAAACGCCGGGAACTCTATAGTCATTTGCTTCCCGCAATCACTGCTTTCTTTATTGCACTTGGCAAGTGTCCCCTGCCACGTCTTCCTTCTCACTCACATTCCCAGTGGCTGAGCACCATCAGCAGAAATCCAATTACTGGGACAATGGCTCCCAGCCTGCAACAGGCTGATGGGCCTAGCTGACCTCCCGCCTCTACGATCCCTTGAACAATCATCACTTTTGTTTCAGCACTGCCATTGTTTGTGATTCTTTCGCCTCCATGGACACAGGATAAAGGGAGATGTTCAGAGGGATGTTTATGAATGAGGCTCAGAGTACACACTGCAGGAATACAGGGCTTAACCTTGCACAAAAGAGGTCATGGTTTATAAAAAAGCCATGTAGAGATTAAATGATTAAAGATGCAATATGCAAACAACTCAGAAATGAAAGGCTCTGGACAATCTAAAAATAAAGGGTGAAATCCTGGCCCCTGTTGAAGTCAATGGGAATTTTGCCATTGATTTCAACCAACAAGTTTATACAAAATAGAACATCTTAGCAGGTTTTATGGTTGTGTTAAGATAGCGTTAATTATCTTTTAAATCAAATTAGATTGATTCTCTACTACAGAAAAAATAATTGAAATTATTTTAACCTGTTCTGGGCACCCGAATTTGGCTCAGAAAGATTAGGACCAGATCTTCGTCTTGCATAAATTGGAATAAGTTTGATTTCAGTGGGGCTTCTCCAGCTTACACTAGCTGAGGATCTATCCCTAACAATTCTACAAAACCAAATACAACAGCTGGATCTATACCTAGGTTTATAAATCTCCCTCATCATCAGGGTAGCTGAGAACTAAGTGGCTGGTCTAACAGAGGTTCTCTTTGGGAGGGGAGTAGAGTAGGTTAGACCAGTGATTTTCAAAGTACAGGTGGTGGAAAGTCAGGCACTGGGTCACCTTGATGTGGGGGACAGGGTGACTAGCAGGGGCGCTAAAGCAGGCTTCCAGCCTGTCCTGACATTGCAGACCCCGCTGCACTCTGGAAGCAGTCAGCACCAGTCCTGCTCCTAGGTAGAGGAGAGTAGCCAATTCTCACAAGATAAAAAAGCAAAACAAGCCAAAAAATGAAACCAATCCCATTTCAAAACAAGCCCAAAATGGGCTCCATCCATTTTCGCTTGGCAATGCCTGGAGACAAACCAGGAACTGGCCAGTGGGAGTGTGGAGCAGAACTTGGGGTGGGGGCAGCCTGTGGAGCTAGACCTGCTGTTGGCCACTTCCATGGTGCAGTGTGGTCCATTTTGTAACGACAGGCAGGAAGCCTGCCTAGCGCCATCCCATCCCACTGCATCACTAACCAGGAGCCATCAGAGGCAAGCCTGTGCCCCAACAATCCCCGGTCCCAGCCCTGAGCTCTTCCAAACCCAGAATCCCCTCCTGCACCCCAAACACCTCATCCCCGTCCCCATCCCAGAGCCTGCATCTCCTGTAACCTACCCCCATGCCCCAGACCAGAGTCCCCACCCACATACTGAACCCCTAAAGCCCACCCCATCCCCATCCTGCAATTCCAAAACCCTCATCTCTGGCCCTACCCTAGAGCCTACACCCTTAGGAAAAGCCTTCATCCCACCCCCACCTTCAACCCCTCATCCCTGAGGCCCCACCCTGGAGCCTGCACTCTAGTCAAAAGATATGATTAAGCTGGTTGGGTCACAGGCATCAACAATTTTCTTCAACTGGGTCGTGAGAAAGAAAAGATTGAAAACTACTGGACTAGACTACCGTTTGGCTAAAGTTAGCTTTTCATAACACGTCTGCCTAGCATAATGGAATGGACATTGTAGTTAAGGGACGAGTTACACTAAGGCCAAAGAAGCAGCCCTTGATTGCACAGCCAAACCTCCTAAAGATGGAGGAGGACAAGAGCCAACAGCAAACCTGTCAGTCGCATTAAAATGTTCCCTCGTTATGAAGCTCTGGTAAGCCGAAAGCCAGTAACAACTTAAATCCATTCTAACCTTTCAAGAGTCAAGGCAGTCATGTAATTTCATTCAATGAAATATCATATGATAATAAGCAGCAATGAAATAAGCCACATATAAATCTCGCACTCCCTGAAGCGGCACATATATAAATCTATTTACCAAAGATTACCTTGCAGCTCCTGCCATAATAAATCATTGGAAAAATGTCTGGTACATGCTAGCAGCTGGGGATTTTGAAAGACAGGCAGGCTCTCTCTTTTGGGGGAGGGGCAGAAGAGAGAGTCATTTATACTGAGCCAGCCTGCAAGTTAATTAAGAATAATGTATTTTTTAAAAACCCACTCTTTTATTGTCTGCCCTCTCCTCAACAAAAGCTATCAATCATAACCAAAGTAATATAGAAGCAGCTCCAAAGTCCCAATCCAAAGTTCAGAGAAGTCAATGCAAAGACTCCCACTGATTTAATAGGCTTTGGATCAGGCTTTATTTTATCATCACCAGCTACAAAAGGCTGATAAGTCTGGCCTTCTTTCTGCTTGAAGTAAATGTTTTATGTAGGCTAATCCCAGATAAATAATTGTTTTCTTGTATTATCTAGCTCTTTCCCTACACATTGTGGGCTAAATTAGAAAGATGAAGCTCTCCAAAGTCAACTAAGAGCCATTTCTATAGGGGTACTCCCGGTTTCCAACTCTACAAGAAAGCAATGTACCGTACAAAGGCGCTGCCTTGCCAAACTCACTAGTACATCACCCAAAGTTGATTATTCACAGCCATTAACATGGAGCATTTTAGAGCGTTTTTGTTCCAAGTTGATGAGCAAGTGGCAGTGAAAAAAAAGGAGTGATGGGTAGCATGATACAACAATAGGAGGTGCTTTTTGCCATTTTACTTTATGTATTGGAACCAAAATGAAAACGTACACGTGGAAAGTCTTTATAGGAAATGCAAAACGCTTTAATGCTGTTTCACCCAAAAAACTTCCTTAAAGTAACAATAGACAAACACACACTATTGAGCTTTGCAGCACACAGTGGAGCATAACGTACCTACCCCAGAATACCAGTCAGTTTCAAATAAGATGAAGGCAATGCACATTACCGGATCTGTACTCTTTCCTTTTTCTGCAGATTTTTGCCTGCTCTTTGTACCGTCCATATCTTCTGTCTTCAGACTAAACCATCCTCTTCATATCCATGGGGTATAAGAACCTGAACAGAATCAAACCATAGGGCCAAATTCACCCCACTGTAACTTCATGGACTTGATAGCGAGGTTCCAAAGAGGTGGTAAGCAGCTCTGCATTATGCAGTTAGCGTCTTTCAATGGAGTTAAACGAGAGAGGATCTTGATCTAGATCTAGTAAATCAGACAATGGATATAGCAGCCATCTCAGAAGGGAAGAAAAAGAACAATCTGTGCATCTTCCTCTGAGTGCCTAGCACTGTACTAGTTCCCTTTCTGTCATCCCAGCACATTGATGATCATGCACACGTTAACCTTCCTGGGACATTCCCTACTCTTTGCTGTGATAACACTACTCAGACAATATAACCTAGTCCCTCCATCTCCCACCCCAATTACACATTTGTAAGTTGTGCTGAGATTTCCTAAAAAACTGGAAACTAACCACTCATCTCTATGTAGTTCTGGAGATGCATTTTTATGGCTGACAAGTCCACATTTGTGAAATAGCACTTTTCAGGATAAAACACATAGAGGAGAGAGAATGAGTTGGGAGGATTAGATAGTCCAGGGGCCTGGTCGTGGGATGAAGAGTTGCTATCCATATCTAGGTCACAGGCTCAATCCCAGCCTAAGTCAATAGTAACAAAGTCATTTTTCCTATTAAAACAACAACAACAACAAATGGTCTGGTAGCACTTTATAGACTAACAAAACACGTAGATGGCATCATGAGCTTTCGTGGGCACAGCCCACTTCCTAGAGTGAGCTATAGCAGGTCATGTAACAAACCTGGGGAAAATCACCACCCAAATCCCAGGAGCCAGTGGTCTAGAAGTTCAAGAATAGCTCTGGAGAACACCAGGAGCCTAAGCTACTCACTACCAACCTGCAGCCATTAAAAACTCCCACTACTCTCACTCCTCTCATCTACTTCCTATTTAGAAAAGGGAAATTTGCTTTATGACCATCCAGTCCAGCCTCAGCACTTGGCCACCGTGGGCAAGTTGCGGCCGTGTGAGACCACACCGACAGCCCGTCATTAGGGACAAGCTCTGCTAGCAGATAGATGTCTACCGCGCAGAGACCACTACCACGTCTGCCACCCTACTGATTCCTGGTTGGCAGCTTCAATCACTTCCAGGCTCTGAGGCCTAGAAGTAGTTCTTTCAGGTGAGGAGTCAGGTTTGTTGGCAGGGCAGTGTGGGGAATGTTTGCACAGCTGCTGTCCTGGAGGACTTGAGTCTCAAGGACAGCCATTCGGTCAACTTCCTCAAGCACTAAACTAACAGAGAAGTTTTTAAGAGAGAATAAATAATTCAATAGATCAGAAAGCACATGCTCCTTCTGATACCATGCCTCACGGGATAGCCTTCAAAATCAACACTCAGAATTCCATGAAGTACAACAAATGAAGCTACAGGAGGCTTCTAATACCTGAAGAACTTTCAGGAGGAAATCTGGCAGCAGTGCCTTACAAAGGTGGATGCTTGAAAAGTCTCCCACGCAGAGCATTTTTCCACAGGCATCCCTGTCACTATCCTTTGACACGAATGATTATCTGATACTATTCCAGGCTGACCTCACATTCCTTACCATCTGAAACTATCATTTAAAGATAACAGGAGTTTTGGGTTCACAAGAAATACAAGATTCAGCCTGGCACCAAAAGTCCAACTAATGCAGATTAAAACAAGGATGTTCATAAATGTCAGGAACTGATTTTGTTTAAGTGTATATTAACTTTAGTCTCAGTTGCTTGTGGACCCAGAAGTCTGGTAGGAAACCCATCATAATTTGTTAGAAATAAGCTAAATTTTTGTTTTAAAATGGACAGCAGCAGTTTTGCAAGCACAAACATTTTGTTGTCCCTGTGGATGGATCTGCAAGCAGTTACTGCATATATTTCAGATGCACTCAGAAAGGCTTATATAGATAAAGCCCAGGTCTGGAAGTTGGCAGATTTTCTCTGTTTCTCATTTTGTCACAGGTAAGTTAATGTCCAAACTGACTTAAAAGGAGGGAGGGGGAGAGGATAATGATGCATCTTTACCTCATAAGGCTGCTATGATGCTAAACTCAAAGCTTGTAAAGCACTTTGAGATTCCTACTTAGAAGAGATTATACAAGTATTATTCCCTCTGTTCTGAAGAAATACAGTACATATTACTGCAAATCCAGCAGTACTATTTCATGGGCCATTAAAGTTTACTACACTTTCTTAACCTAATTATAAGTACTTCAGAACCTAGATCTGTCATTTGAAATAAACAGATGAATCTTCATCACTGAATTACCAACTGGGTCAACTATACACAGCACAGAGTGAATATGCACTTTTTTTCCCATTTCTGCAATATGGTGCTAAAATTTTTAACTGAACCCTGTTTGTATTTCAAAATTGTGGATCTGCTATGTGCTTGCTTTCCATCCACTCAGGATGAGGGCAGCACATTTCAGCAGATTTGAAACGGTGACAGCATGTTCATATGTATTGAAAAGCAAAGATCACAAAGTTCAGGTCTAAACTTCAGTGGTTAAATCAGAAGCTTTGATGAAGATCTAGCTCATGTAAGAATACAGAATTCCCTCCTCCACCTGCTAATATTGATGAATCTTAGTTACAATCTCTACATCAATTCTTTAATCTAAGAAATCTAAAATCTTTATTCTTTTTACACTCCTCTTGCTTGTGGTATGGTCTTGGTTTAAATCCAGATATGTAGTCACCGGTTTAAAAATAAAGATCAAATCCAAACATTTTCATCCTTAACATATTACCCAGTCAGGAAGTTCTCTCTTTTTAAATATACAAAGAGCTAGGCTTGTATATGAAACACAGTCGGACTCCAAACCCATCCTTCACTTTGAGTTGTCAGAAAACAAATACCAGACTCCCTATTTTATCCAAAGAGGACTGAACAACAGGGTGGAGCTGCAGTTTTTCCATCTGAAAAAATCCCCATTCAGAGGGACTTAGCTGGATGATTAAAAAGAGAAATAGAAATGCTTCCATGCGGAAACAACTGAATTAGATCTTGTTTACAAGACCTATTCCCCATTACTCCCCCCTTCCCTATTTATTTAAAAACTGGACCTTTAATAAGTCCATTCATCTGAAGAAGTGGTTTGTGCCAATGAAAGCTCATGATACCATCTACATGTTTTGTTAAGGCACGTCTACACAGCACTCTAAACTCAAAATAAGATACGCAATTTGCCCTCCGCAAATTGCGTATCTTATTTCAAAATTATTTTGAAATAGCTTATTTTGAAATTTGGCACATCTACACAATGCCAAATTTCAAAATAATGCTCTATTTCAAGCCTTTCCTTATCTCTCACCCAATGAGGTTTATCGGGATGGCAAAATAGCATGAGCATTACTTCAAAAAATATTTTGAAATAGGAGGTGGCTTGTGTAGATGCGGGGTAGCTATGCCATGGAGTGTAGATGTACCATTGGTCTCTTAGGTGCTGCAAGACTATTTGCAGTTTAAGTTTTTCCTTTTCCCCATGAGCAGGCCTCATACAACAGACAGGTCATCTTCAAAACTACAGTGCAAGCAGGGCTGCTGGTCAATTATTGAATGCACTTATAGCTTTATCACAAAGTTTTGTCAGAAACTTTACCAAGATTTTTTAGAAATGACTCATCACTTTTGGTACCACCAATTTTTAAAAGTCTGACTTGAGTCATCTTCACTGAGCACCTGTTCTCTGAAAATCCAGTATCCGTCAAGTACCTCAAATTTAGTAGTCAAAAAAAAGGCACCCAAAACAACTAATCATTTTTTAAAAATCTTGGCATATAGCTTTAAAGATAAGCAATAATATATAACAGTGTCTGTGTGTACACATACACATCTTTCACCTGTTAATATCTTCATGCAGCATCTGCCTGAATCTTAAACAATGCTTGTCATTTCATGATTGTTCCTAGGTAAAAATCTTCCCAGCCAGATAGAGAGAGAATAAAAAAAAAAACAGATGAAGGGCATGGCTTTAACTTTTACCACTGACCAGAGTAAGCATTTCGACCCCTTAAAACATGTTGAAACATTACATTACAATAAACCAGTCCATCAATCTGAGGTCTCTTAAAGAGGGTTTAATTTGTACTTATTATTTATAATATGATTTATGAGATTCAGTTTCCCTTTCCCACATTGCTCAGCTGCAAATTAGTACCTGACTGAATTCAATAATGTATTTTACCCCCTTAGGATCTGCATGCACAGTTTGAATAATTAAATGATGCTCATTTGGGGCAATCCTTATTTTTCCCCCCTTGCTGCTTGGTTTTACATATAGAAAGCATTTAATGTACTAGACAAACAAACAGAAGCATAATTAGTCCTTTCAAACAGAGATGTTGTTTAACTTAACTAACTGAAAAGAGAGAAAGCAAAAGCTTCCATTGAATGGCTACAGCAGCAGAGTCACAAATGATACTTTTCTGAAGTTCATATTCCAGTAATTATCTTTTATACAAAGAACAGTGACTCACAAATCTATTTCAATTTTTTAATGAAAAAGCTCTACAAAAAGAAATCTGATTTTAAAAAAAAGCTTTTTATGTCAACTTAAATCTGAAACAAGGTCTTTATGATTTGTGGGAGTGGAAAGTCATTAAGGTTTCAATTCCAAATGAAAATTAAGGCTTTTAAACTTCCCATAATATTCACACTGACAACCTTTCATACATAATTGCTGAGGAAGAGTTACTGTGCTCTTGTCATCATTTTAATGATTTGCTAGTATACTGACAAATATATCCTCCCTGTGAAATCTAACAGGCAAACAAGACTAAAAGCCAGGGTTGGCTAAGGAAACATTTGGTTCAGACAGACAGAATGGATCTGATTTCTGTTAATTCAAGACTTATTAGGTGTCAAAAAATTAGTGGATTCAGAAATGGAACAGTCAAGTGACACAGTGGGAGTTTAGCTGGCAAAGCAGCTTTAGTTATTATAGCATGGACATTATTGCTCTCAGCTGAGACAATCACGCAGTTGAGGATTCATTTCCTTCCTGATTATGGAACTGTCAGCCTACACTGTATTAGGAAGTCTTATGTTGTCAGCTCATCACAAAAAAAAAAACCCAACCCTATTTGGGTATAAAATGCTCATAAATTAGATAAGCTGAGACAACTTCCACCACCAGCTATTACCTGCCCCCCCCCCCCCAAAAAAAGAAATTATCAGAGCTACTTGTTGCTCTTGCAATCTACTATGAAATAAGTTTCCCTGTTATGTATTTGTCTTGCCTGCCTGTTATTGGTCTGGCAAGTAAGTACAGTGGTGTTTATTGTTGTTCGTCTTGTTCTCCTAAAGACTTTCTTTATGAAAAGTTTTTTTCTTTGTAATATTTAGCATTGCTATATTGGTAGTACCTCAAGGTCTCATTCCAGTCTGGCCTCCCCCTTGTCCTAGGCAGTGTACATGCTATAAAGACCTCCCCTCCCAAAAATGTAGCACAGCAAGAACATGAAGTCCTGTTTCAACTTCATTGACGCATAAACTTGGAATTCAGAGTAGCTGGGGATTTTGCTTACTGAAAAGAAAAAACTGCTCTCACCTATCTCTGAAAAATGTGTTTGTCGTTATTTGTATAAACAGTCCTGTCTAGAAGCCCCACTTGCAGTCCGATGCATTGTGCTAGGCATTGTACCTACACGTTATAAAAGACTTTCTTCCCTGACAAACTTGGAATCTAAATGTACAAAGGACAAATTATTAGTCTTGTTCTATAGATGAGGAACTGAGCCACAGAAACTTTAAGTGATTTGCATAAGGTCTCACAAGAAATCTGTGGTGAAGACAGCAAATGTACTCAATTCTCCTGAGTTTCAGGGCTTTACACAAGATCTCTTTCCCCCTCCCATAATGTGTGCTTATAAGGCTTAACATTACAGGAACAAGATCTTTAACCACAGACCGCAGAGCAAGAAAACTCTAGGTTTTTAATTTGATTTAAGAGATGACAGGAGGAGACAACAGCGATGGCAGATTAGAATTTCACAAAATCCATAAATCAAAGCAAATAAAAAACAGATCCACCTACAAATGTTGATTAACTATACTGAACTGAGTATCATTCTGTTCAAAAGCAGATATGCAACATAGCCTAGAGGACTGCAAATTGCAGAAGTAATTACAGTTAGAGGTGGAATCTTCAGTGACCTCCGAGAGAGAGAGAGAGAGAGAGAGAGAGAGAGAGCGAGCGAACATCTCAACAAACAGGGCATGCATTATCTTGTTTCATGACATCAAAGAGGAATGAGTGTTCAGGCTTTGAGAACTGATCCCCATGTTTTAAGTGGTGGAACAAAAGTAGTTAAGAGGATGACAAAAGAAAAACCTCAAGGAGAAAACTGCATTGCAAATGTGATAACATTTGCAAGAGAGGGTCCACTGCAGTAGCTGAAGTGTTCAAACTTCTTTATAGGCTCAAAAATAAAAAGCATGATTAAGAGTGAATAATTCAAAACCAAGAATTATTGGCAAGCATGACACACAGCTAGTAGCAAAGTGCAGACCTATTGACTGTCTGCAAAGTATCAACTAACTTGCTACAATGTTAGGTTGACTAGCTACAAGTATAAAGATGACACCTTTTTATCATTAATTTTTACAATATGCCACCTTTGTGTGCCACATGAATCACTCGTGAAGATCATATAACCTATAAATCTGTATCACATTTGACTGAGAATAAGCTTTAAACTCAATGAAAAAGGATTAAGAGCTCTGCAGATCTAAAGCATAGATCAGTGTTGTATTCAGTTTCTGGGAAAATTAAAAACACTGTACAAGACTGATTCTACAAATGCAAGTACCAAAAGAGAGAGAGAGAGAAGAAAGAGCAATCGGGAAGACAAAAGACCATTACATCTCAAGTGCTTTGAGATCTATGCTGAAAAGCTTTATATAAGAGCTAAGTATTGTTCTTACTATTAGAAAAATGCCTTTAGAATATATATATACACAATACTAGTTTCTAGTTTCTTCTTAACTCTGTCAGGAGCTGAAATTATTAAATACTTGAAAAGGATCACTTCTGGCCCCTGTTGCCTTTCCTGCTAATAGGGTATCTACCTGCCAAAAAATTGACAAAGGCGTTTCAACATAAAATGCGAAAAGGGAATCCAGAGGAAACATACATCATGCAAAATGTGGCATGGAGGAGGAAAGCCAGTGAAAGAATCAACACAGCTATTGAAAGTAAATGGAAGTATATTACCCTGAAAAGGTCCTCTTGCTAGAGAGAAATAAAAATGAACTACCAAAATGGACTAGACTATGGTTATTTGCAGAAGCCAAAGACATTATGACCTTCTTAGTATAAAAGGCCACAGAAACCACCATAAAGTAAGAGCCTTATCCAAATTCCATTGAAGTCAATAGCAGTCTTTCCAGGGACTTCAGTGGCCTTTGGGTCAGTCCCTTAACCCTTTTAATAAGAAAATATAGTTTAGACTCCTGGACATTCAATAAGGAATTAGAGAAAGTTCCTGTTGCAGATCAAGTCCTGATGTGAGAGTGGCAAACTTTCTCTCAGAAGCAATAGCATCACTCATCAGATAGAGATTGGCGCACACTCGGCTTCCTGGTTCACCTGCAAACCTCAGCCTGGACTCTCTGGGGTCACTCTGTAGTGACTGCACTAGTCTGAACCACGCTTCTCCAAACTGCACAACTATAGGCAGGATTTTCCCAATTGTCAATGGGCATGATGAATTTACTGAGACTTTGCTTGACCTTGTCACCGTAGAGGAGATTAGGCATACCTCTATGTCAAAGGAAGTTCTTCAGTTAGCCACCGAGCAGAGCCTTCAGCAGGTGGTCTTGAGGCATACGCTCTGTGTGTCCCAACCAGTGAAGCCCGTGAATGTCCAGTGTTGTCTGCATATACCATAGGCCGGTTTACTCCAGCACCTCATTACTGGTCATCCATTCATCCCAAGTAACTCTAAGGATTTTTCTAAGGCATCAGAGGTAGAAACTGTTCAACCTCTGCTCCTGCTTGGAGTACGTAGCCCAGTTTTCACAGCCATAAAGGAGAGTAATAAGGACACAAGCCTGATAGGTGGACATCTTTGTGTTCAGGGTTAGCAACTTGTTGCCCCAAACATGTGAAGTAAGTTAGCCAAAAGTGACCGAAGCGTTGCCATTCTACCATTGCATTCCTGATCAAGATTAAGTGAGCTGGTAAGAACTGAGCGGAGATAGCAGAAGTGACCCATGTTATGCAGAGCTTCCTTATCGATACAGATTTTAGATGGAATGTTATCTTCTAACAGGACAACTGTTTTCCTGATGCTGATGGCCAGGCCAAAATTGGTACATGTATCAGACAATTTGTTCATCATGACATGCAATGTATCAGATGAATTGGAGACGAAGGTGGCCTCATCTGCAAAAAGCTGACCCGGAATACAAAGCAGCATGACATGCCTTCTGCTCTGGAACAGTCTGATGCTAAATATGCAGCTACATGCCACAATGAAAAGCAGGCTGCCACATCCTCACGGCGGTGACTAACTACACCTGTTAGTGAAAGGCTCCGGGAGCAGAAGGCGACAGGGAAGAGCTTCAGCACTGCCCTACCCTGCTGCTTCTCTCCTGCCAGAGCCTTTTCCCATTGCTGGAGTCTTTCCCTGCTCCAGGGAAGGACTCTGGCAGCAGGGAGGCAGAGGGGGATACTACACTACTAAAAATAGCACTGTGGATGAGGGGAGGCATTGCACAGGCATAAAGAGAGCTGTGTAGGGTACATAGCCTAGCAGTTCAGATGAGTCTTTACGCACCTGACCTGTGCTTCACCATCTGTAATGCTGTTTGTACCCATTCT
The DNA here is from genome assembly GCA_019425775.1 of Rafetus swinhoei. NCBI lineage: Eukaryota > Metazoa > Chordata > Testudines > Trionychidae > Rafetus > Rafetus swinhoei. Next base: position 110,838,872 of record CM033446.1, read on the forward strand.
GGGGTATGTGGAATAGGGATGTAAGCAAGTAGTCGACTACTCACTCTCCCCCCCTCCCCCTCACTGCCTCTGTATCGGGGGGTTTGCGGGGGGGAGAAACAGGAGCCAGTGCTATCAGAGGCAGTAGGGAGAGGTAGGAGAAGCTGCCGCAAAGCAGCCCCTGTCCGCAGCAGACTGGGATGGCCATGGGCAGAGGCTGCTCCAGCAGCAGCCCCTGTTCACAGCCAGTCCCAGCTGCTCCCAGCTGGGACCCCCATGGACAGGGGCTGACCGCACAAGCCCAGCTCAGTCCCAGCTTACGCTGATCGGGGACTGCTACAGCTCTGCATTTTAAATGTAGTAAGAGCCGGGTGGCTGCCTGGTTCTTACTACATTTAAAACGCAGAGCTGTAGAGGGGGTAGCTCCCGGACCTGGTGCGAGCCCAGACAGATCACCTTCCCTTATCAACTAATTGGGTAATTGACAATAAATTAGTCAACTACCCATCTCTTAACATCCTTACTGTGGAATATAGGTACTCACCACGCTGCCATAAGGAGTGAGCTGTGAAGATGTACCCATGTAAGGGGTCTGTAGTGACAGGAGAAGTGCTCATGTGACAGAACATAATCAATTATAACTAAGATCATAGAACAAAAAGTCGTATGTAACAGGAAGAAACTGCATGTGAAAGACAGACGTGAGTCTTCTAGTGCATGTTTGACACTTAATGGTCAAGTCAAAGCCAAGGAATGCAGGGTGCAACCTTCTACTTGTAATATCTGATCTCCACCTAGAATCTCATGGTCCTGGTTAGAAACTGTGGGTAACTCCAACCAGCAGTGTGATATCAGGTAAGGACACTAACAACAAACTTTTTGCTACAATGGTTTCCATAGAAATATTGAGCTTCAGGGATTGGAAATACCCCAAGGCTTACCTAATTTTTAAAAAATAACTGTTTGCTTTTATTGATCTGTTTTGACTTGTCCTCTTGATGCTCCCCCTTTCCTTTTGATAAATTCATTCTTTAGTGACAGCTTGAGGTAACATCAATCCTGCAGTTTACTGCACAGAGCAGCAAGCTTACTACACAATATAGGCCGATACACAGGAATTTCTGTGGGGGGTATGTGAACCATGGAAGTGGCTGGTGGCTGCCCTGCCCCCGTGGCCCAGCCACACCCCTGCGACTTAGCCCCACCCCCAGCCTCACTTCTGGGGAAGGGGGAAATCAGCCTGAGCCTTCCCCTGGCCAGCCAGACCACAGGGAGGCCGGGGCAAAGTGCCACTTCTGCCTTCCCCCAGCCAGCTGGAGCACAGAAGGGAGGAAAGCTGGGGCAAGGCACCACCCTAGCCTCAGGCTCACTTGGAGGACCACTGGGGGGGGTGCGTTCATACCCTTCACACACCCCTCCCACCCATATACGGGCCTGCAATACAATATCGTTTTCTTATACCTGGGAAAGTACAGCTATGTCAACTAATGCACCAAGCCCACCCGCAGGAGAGCCTTGGCTCATAGGGCTTCTCTCCAACTTACTAGGGAAAGGTGGAAACAACAGTATGGTGCCTGCTTCTCCAGTCCAAGTGATGTGAAACACAGGCCTCCATGGTGCTGATAGCTTGAGCCCCCTGGAGATCCCCGAGGACCTTCCCCCTTTATTGTGGGCCTGCTTGGGTTCATGCAGGCTCCCCCTCCTCCATCCATTAATCCCCTAGTTTCTTCCATAAACACTTAAGCCCTGTTGCCCTATTGTGAGACCAGATCCCCAGCATGCACAGCAGAGCAGTTTGGGGTAGGTGCAGAAGAAGAAAGGAGATCAACACACTGTTTTGAGACGTACTGCAGGGGGTAAGAGAAGGCAAGTGAATAGTTCTGCAAGGTGTCACAGATTTGCATGTGCAGGCCCTGCAGACAGGACTAGGTTTACACTACAACATAAGATTGCTAGACTGTCACCCTTCCACTGTTTGCTCTTCAGTATGCATATGACAGGTGCACCTGAGCCCACAACCCGCTAATCACCGCTATTATTCCCAAATTCATATGGTCATGTGACAAAAAACCCACCATGCTAATGTGACACAAATAATCCCCTAGGCTTATTCTACAACAGTGTTTCTCAACTTTTTTTTTTTTTTTTTAATAAAGTACCCCTTTTAAAAAAAAAAAATTATAAGTACCCCCAGTACCTACAGTTTTCAGACACACAACATTTTTTTCTACCATAGCAACACATTTGTTTAAATAACTTAATCGTAGCTGGGCAGGCGATGAAATTTGTGGGTGTAAAAAGTACAAAAATAATAAAGCACTGTAAAACTTAAAACAAAAATTTAGTTTTCTCCAAATTTCAGTTGTGTTGATGTACCCCTCCAGACTTCTCTCGAGTACCCCCAAGAGTACTCGTATCACTGGTTCAGAAACACTGGTCTACACTGCAGGGTTTTTGCGCAAGAAGCCTTTTGCGGAAGAGTTCACGCACAAAAACTTCTTCCGCAAAAGGGCATCCAGACCTCAAAGCGCATCGCAAAAGCAATGTGCTTTTGTGCAAGAGAGTGTCCACACTGCATGGACACTCTTGAACAAGAAAGCTCCGATGGCCATTCATAGAAAGCGCAAAAAGGAGTTATTCCTCATGGGGAGAAGAATAACTCTACCGGCAAATTTTCTTGCGCAAAAATTTGGTCTGTCAATTTTCTTGCGCAAAAATGCGCTTGAGGTGTGGACACTCCGCCTTTTTTTGTGCAAAAACAGTTGTTTTTGCAGAAAAACCTTGTAGTGTAGACATAGCCCTAATAAAAGCCAACAAGCCAAATGAACAGCCTGCAAACTGGCATGTACATGAGAACCCTACTGAAACTAGGAAATGCTGCACCAGCGGTGACTTGTACATTTCAAAGTTGGAATGCCACTGCTGCACCCCTTCCCCCTCCCATTGAGCTGGAGGGAACTGGCTTTTAAGCAGGCTCCCCCCAGCACCTCCTCCTCTCCACCACCCCATTGCTGCCTCTTTGTGATAGAGGCAGCAAGGCAGGGGGGAAGTGACTAGTCGACTAGTGTGTCGACTCTCCGATAAGCTTTTGCTTATCAGATAGTCAACTAGTCGAGTAGTCGCCTACATCCCTAACTGAAACCAATCCACTAAATTCAGCTCTGGTTTCGGATATCTGTGAGTAGGACATAAAATCCCTGGGGAGCAGAGAGGCTGTGTCCACCTCTTGTCTCAGTCCTAGATTGTAAGAGGTAAGAGACAGGGACCATCTTTTTTTGTTCTGTGTTTGTACAGTGCCTAGCACTATGGGGCCCTGCGTCCAGGAGACTGTAGCCCATACTAATCAAAACTGACTACGCAAGCTGAACATTGGACACCACTGGCCAGCATGAGGGCACATAGCCAGAGCAGCTGGGGAGGGAGTGTGAAGATGTACCGACAGGCAGCTTCCCATGGCAAGGCTCCTATGGGACTTACAACTGTCTTCCCTTGCAAAGATCCTGAGGAATGGCAGATACCAGCTCTACTGGTTACCCTCTCCCAGTTGACATCACCCCAAAGCACAGCAGCCCAAGGTGGCACAGAGAGGAATACAGGCCTGTGAGTCAATGCTGATGAGTAAGGGTTTATGGTATCTGGAACAGGCCTCAGTCATCCTAAGGAGTGACTCTGACAGTGACATAAAAGCTGTACTGGATGATGGGCTAGTTGGTTCACTCCCATTCATACACAGCTAAACTATGTGTTACAGTGTAGGAAGAGCACAATCCCCCAAGAGGCACGCTGCCTCCTAGGTGTATGCACTAGCCATCAGGATGGAGCCAGTTGCTCTTCCAGGTTCCCAGCCCCATTCCATGAACCTGTGTGGAGGAGGGGACAGGTAATTTGCACGCCAGAGAGAGCAAGGACCAAAAAGTCCCTGTGTTTGTGATCAGCTCTTGCAAGGGCAACATATGGGAAGGGGCCCTTTTTTTTTTTTTTGCATGTGGTCCCTGTGCACAAGGGCCAATTGCAACCTGGCACAAATGGTGCAGACACACAAGGTAACAAAGGCGTCACATGCAGTGTGCAATGTGGCGCTTCAATACCTCAGTGATGAGTGCTTCATACATGTCTATAGCTAGGAAGCTATGCAGCGATCATTTCCAAGTGCTGTGCGCTGTGGATCCCATTCACAAAGAAAAGCACTCATTAGAAAAATGGCATTGCTGCCGTTGTAAGCCTCTCTCAGATGAAGGAGTGATTTACAAATGCACATGAGCAATGATGCTTCTGTTACTATGGAGAGTCACATGCTCACATGATTGTTGATTGGGGAGACGGAGTTAACCTTCTTCTTACTTTACAAGTCAGTAGGCAAGGGAAAGGCAGATTCTCTGAGACAATGCTACTTTTCCTGCCAGGAGTTATCTATTTGTAGAAATGGGTCAACCTCCTCGTGGTGGACATGTTTGTGCGTGAGTGCCTAGCAGCACTGCTTACAATTTTCTGTCCATTACACAGGCAGCAGAACGGCTGCACATAACTATTTCTGGCAGCCAAGTGTTTCATGAATTGCAGCAAGTTAACCACAAGGAGATGACGACATTTGGAGACAGGGCATGATAAATTCCAACTCCCAGACAAAAGGCATCTTTAAAAATAGCAATGCAAATGGGAACACAAACCTGTACAATCCATACAGATAAAAGCTATGGATGTGAGTTCCAGCCTTAATTCTCCCCTGTACTACCAAGGTCAGCAATGCCATATGTGTTAAGGGTAGATTGCCCATGAGTGAAGGTGGAATTCAAGCAGTAACCAGCTTTCCTTGTGTCACTGCTTTAATGCTATGTTCCACTGGTTTTTAATCTGCTAAATTCCCTTATTCTGCTGCTTGGAAAGTATATTGGAAATGGTTGTGGCAACTTAAGCCCGTTGGCTGTTAGCCCTGTTCTCTTGCCCCCCCAGAGCACCTGCACCTGCGGCAGGCCTAAGACAGAAGGGGGTCTTGGGAAGCTGGGACAGCAATAATAGGTCCCAAAGGAGATGAATCTGAAGGGAGGTGCAGGCAAAGTCATGAGTTGTACACCTTGCTCACCATGAGGAGAACTTTGGTTACATCTTCTCATTGGTAGCAGGAGCTTGTTGGTCACTGTGCTCTGCTCAGTGCCTCCTCGGGCAGCGGTTCCCAACCACCGGTCTGCGGATTGGCGGTGGGCCACGAACCCCTGCCTGCTAGGCCACAGCACATTGCCAGGCCACGCCCCCAGCTTTTAATTAGCCCCACCTGCTGGGGTTCCCCATAAGGGAATTCCCTTCCCGCCCACTTCCCCGGGCTGCAGCAGGGTGAGTGCTGTGGTGGGCAGCTGGGTATGCTGCGGCTGGAGCCGGGCCTGTAATGAGGCTGTCCCTACTGGGGCAGCCTTACCGTAGCCCCGGTTCCAGCTCCGGCAGCTGCTGCACAGCCCACCTGGGGGGGCCATGTGGAGACCAGCTGCGCAGCTGGGGAGGAGGCTTGCTCCGGCCACGTGGCAGGGAGACAGGATCTGCCACGTGGCAGGGGGGCTGAGGCCTGCTCTGGCGGCCAGGGCCTGCCGCACCACCATGGCCAGCTCCAGCAGGGGGCCCTGGAGCCAGCCGCGTGGCGTGGGAGCGGGAGGGGGCAGGGCCTGCTCCAGCAGCCAAGGCCAAGGCAGCTGCTCTGGCAGCCAGGACTAAATAACGTAATATGGGGGAGTGGGGCGCACAGGAGTCAGGGTTGGAGCGTATGAGGGGCATGGGGCTGGAGTACACATTTTGGTGAACGAGTAACATTTAATTTGCATATTTATTATCTGCATAATGAATATGCAAATAAAATGTTTCTGGTCCACCAAAAGTTTGTGAATGGGTTTGCTGGTCCCCAGTATAAAAAGGGCTGGGAACCCCTGTCCTAGGGCATTAAATCAAAGGCATCAGACACTTAAGCGATATACCCCTCATTGTTGCAAAGGCATAATTATCCCTTACCCTCTTACAAGCCCATTATTACCTTCTACACCATGGTGACACCTCTCCTAAATCTCAGCCTGGTTTAATGTTCATGCTCCCCACATTCCCTTAACACTGGACATTTCAGAATTGTATTTTGAGTTACTTTACTTGTCACTTCATCAGATCGCTGTTTCATTTGATCTTTTGCTTTATCTGATCAAATGCCTCCGGAGGAACCAAACTTTACATCCTTTATTTTGACTTATTACGTTACTGTCAAAATTAACTTTGGGATTCCATTGGAGCCAAAGAAAAATGCCTGTTTCTTAAGTGTGCGTCAGATGGTCAGTAAGATACCTTAAAGAACCCATAACCCTTCTTTCTCCCAGACCTTGCCTACCCCCACCTGCTTTTGGTCTCTCAAGTCTCTCATTAATGCACCTTAGTAAACGTATATACTGATTGCAATATTCTGATAACAACAAAGGACTTTGGCCCTAATGAGAGCAGAATGGGCACAGGGAGAAGGTAGTACAGTAAAGCGACACATAAGATCAACAACAACATGCAGGGAACAACTATTTAAACAATATTTCTTTGCCACCATTTTAAATGTAATATATTGTTCCCTCTAGGTAAACGTGTGAACATTTACCAATGGGAATCGGTAAAACCAGTAATCTTTCCACTCCCTCGTCCTCAGAGATAATTCCTCCCCCATTGAAGACGATAGGAGTGATGAATTACTACAGCAGAGACATTAATCAGTAGCCTGACTGCCAAATTCACAGATTTCCCTACAGACCTTTTTTGGCCATTCTATTTTTTAGAAAGTTGCCCCTGCTAGAGCTGGTAGGTAAATCCATTAAAAAACTAGTCAATTGGAATACAGTACAGGAAACACATGAAAAAAACCAAAAACTGAGGAGCAGCTTAGCCACCCAGTACAAACAATTTCAATGGGAGATGAGTATGAACTTCCCAGGACAAAATTTGGCCTCGGGAGAAAATGAAAAGCCCTCAAGCCTTGTAATCTCTGCAATTTTGTCCCCATCTTAACAACCAATTGCTAGTGTGTTTGCACCAGTACAAATATCTAGTGTAGACCAGGAAAGCCACAATTTGCATTTACACTTGTTTCTAGCAGAATTAAGCTGGACTGGCAGAAATCACAACTGCCCTTGCCTTCACTTCTTACACCATTGCAGTTACATTGGTAATGATCGCAGATGGCTGGTGGTGGGAAAAGTTCCCCACATAGAACAATTCTGCCTTGTCTACATTGGCACCAGTGTCACATTTGCCTCATCTTATCAGCTGTGCACAGTCCCAGATGTGCACACAAATCCTGGGAAAGCCAATTGTTTTACACTTTTAACGGTTATTGGATAACTGTAATAAGGGCTGGATCTATACAATACAACACAATATAAATATTCCCTTTGACTTCAGCATTGGATCCGGCCCTGAAAGTCTAACTTCCCACATAACTTATTGTTAATGAGCACACACACAAATAAGCAGCAATATGGAATATAATTTACAGCAAGGCCAGAACAGATTTCTACTTGGCTTTTTGCAGAATATCCAGAGACATGGAAGATTTTATGCACTGTTTGAAAGAATTTGGGGTCATTGCTTATTATCATTATTACTGCTGCTGTCAGTAGTCAGTCCCCATACTCAGTCCAGATACTTCTCTGATAAAAGGCCTCCTAAGATCCCCTTTGCACCCCAGAACTGACACACTTTAAAGGAAAGAGAATGGGAGATAAGAAAAGGGAAAGTGGGGCAATGGTGTTTTTTTCCCCCCTCTCATGGCTACTAAAAATCAGTCTGAATTTACCTGGGGCATCGATAATTTCAAGGACATCTCCCCACACAAAATCTGAATAGTCTTATATCACTAGGCTCTGCTATACATCTAAGAAACCAGACGGGGTCTGCTTTCTGCCTGAGTAGCTGGGGGATGTGCATCCTTGGCACTTTTTTAGTTTGCCTAGTACCACAAAAAATTAAAACCTAGTGCCAGTGGTTCTCTGCAACAAGACACAAAAGACGAAAGTAAACTCCACTCTCCTCCTATATTTCTCTATCAGCCCTCAATTTTTCCCCTTTCTTTTTATCCAGAGGAGAAAAATCCATCCAAAAATGTAAAGAAATATGAAGCCCATCTTGTCATGCTTATGGCACAAGGCACATCAAGCAGAACAAATGGACAGAATCCAGGTCTGTTTCAGTGTCAGCTCAGACTCAACATGCCGCATTCTTTATGTTCACCTGTCTCGCTCTCCCACATTGCAGCACAGTCTTACCTGAATTGCAGCATACAGTCCTGAGCATGCCTCAGTGCCAGACTTCTTGCTGCCAATCAAAAGTAGGCTGATAAGAGGCTGCATTTGCATATGTATTCACAAGTTCTTCCAAAGGCACACAACCTTTGTTGAATACTGATGCCATCGGAGAATGACAACTGAACTATGTAAAGTCATTTTACAGCTTCATCCGATCTGTTTTATTTTATTACAGAAATCTCCTCACCAGCAGACATGAAACTATACAAGTTCATGGTAAATAGTTAGTGTCAACATTTCCCAAAGAAACCAGCATTGGTGTTTCAAGTTGGGCATCCATTCAACAAGGCACTTAAACTTCTGAAAAGTTTTCCCTGAGTACACATTACTTCTTCCTACCAAAAAGCCCAAGCCCCTCCTCCCCTCCCACACAAACACAGGAGATCCTACCATACCTTCCCTTATTCTCTATGTGGGTTATTTCCCCACTGTACAATGGAAACTGAGTTTCAACACAGAATAAACTTAAAAAACAACAAATAGTATGGTACCACTTTAAAGACTAACAAAACATGTAGATGGCATCATGAGCTTTTGTGGGCACAGCCCACTTCTTCAGATGACCGGAGTGTTTTATGTTCAGAACCAAAATAAATAGGGGAGAGGGGGGAGGGAAAGGGGAAAAAATGGGGACAAAAGGAGGCAGTGGGTATATAAATATCAAAGGGAAAACTGAGCTGGTATGTAACAGGCAAAACTGATAGTCTATAAGCACCTAAAAACTGGATAGTTATAGCAGATAAGGACCATTAGTTAGCAATTAGAGAGGAAGCATACTAACACCAGAATCTACACAGACACAGAGTTTTCTTGGATTTATCCCATCAGGGAAAGTTCTATATATACACACTAGGGAGAGCCCAACAGTTACATACTCTGAACCAGGATTTCCTCTCCCTGCCCAACACCTGAGATATAATAGCTTGAGAGAATCTCTGGAAGGAAGGGTAACTGTGCTGTGTGCGTATCCTGGCTTCTTCTGCACCACAAGGCACTCACATCTTTGCAGTTCTTAGACTGCATGGGGCTACATGGTTTCCCCTGTTACCAGAATCAAAAAGAGGGGATGAGGCAGCATATATGGTGTAGGGGGAGTGGTTCCATAGGGCCAGTGACCCTGTTGAGTGGAAAATCTAACACAATGGTTTTCAATCTGTGGCCCTCGACTCCAAGGGGGTCTACAGATGTCAATGAATTCCAAAGGGGTCAGTACTTCCGTTTGAAATTATTTAGGGGTCCTCAAATGAAAAAGGTTGAACACCACTGATTTAGCAGTTCTAGCTTGTCCATCCCACAGAACAGGACACTAGTGGGGAGTTGGAGGGGAAGCTTAGGGAGGAGAGCATGGGAGAGGCAGGCATGCAGAGGTAGCATCCCCCTCTTCCGTGCCCAACTTGGCTCTGCAGTTGCAGACTTTCCTTTTCTTGTGTAAGCAAAGGGAAGCAACTGAATTGTATGTAATGTGTTTCTATGGTGCCATCGGGCTAACAGCTACCACAGGCACTGGGGCAAGGAGAAGGTGGAGCTTCAGGCAAAAGGGACGGGGTGAGAAGGCAATCAGCCCTTAGCACTGCCCAGAATGCTGCACCTCCCCAGCTCTCAGAGCCATGTAGAGCAGCACTCAAGCAGCAATTCAAAAGAGGCCTGATCTCTGGGCCCCTTTGAATCTCTGGGCTCTGAGGCAATTGTCCTCTTTGCCCTCCCGTCCCTCCCCCCCGCCCCGTCAGTGGGCCTGTACAGCACCCATCACCATGGGATGCATCAGCCTTGCAGGAAGAATATTTTTATGCTATGCATTAGCAAATAGTCCAGTTCATGAAAACATCTGGTTACTATGAATGAGCTAAATTCGCCTTGTTGTCACTCAGTTGAAGTTAGTGGAGCGACTCCTCGGAGGAACTAGTCTCAGTGCATCAAAAAGACTTCGTGACCTTCCTCCCCCCCCAAAAAAAATTTAGAATTAAAACTTTCTTTTGCACAATGCACAACAGGCAAAGTATATGAAACTCAAACAGCTACACTTTATAAAATAAGACCGAAAATTCTGCTTTGAAAACATTTTAAAATTCTGCTTCATATTCATGGGATGGTAGAGTAGCAGAAGGAAATTACCTGCAACATCTGAGGACAGTACCAGCTTCTAAGTCAAACCCATATTCCCTGCCCTAAGTTAAATGGGTATAGTGTACTCAACTATGGTAGGGAAAAGGCAGCTATTGCAAGGAAATTCAGACCATGGCAAGTTAGGATAACACTCTTGAGGCATTCACCACTCATCAGTCGAATCCTGAAGCCCCACTCACATTCTCTGTATCACTGAGGCTTGCCCATAGAACACCAGGACCTTCCCATGCCCTCTGCTCTTTCCTCAACTCCTAAAACCTCTTCAGTCGCAAGATACAGTTACTTAGGGTGCCTTGGCAGAGTTGCTATCTGCCCCATCCTGCAGTTCTCCCATTGGAGGGGATGATCTATTCTACAGCTCTCCCTTTGTAAGTGTAACATGCTCTCATTTGGACCTTGCTGTTGCAAGCTGGTGGTACGGAGGGATCAGTTTCTAAGCTCACTGAAGGAGAATGCTGTAGTTTATACTCCATTTACCAAAGAACATTCCAGTCTGATTTGAATATTCTGGTGCAAAGTGGCTTGAAGAAGCTGAAACTCTAGCAGTTGTGCATGAGCCCAGTTTGCTTCCTGTTGGGATCTGCTTATCTGAATTGCAACCTTTAGAAGTTCTTCCTATCAAATTTGACATACTTTATCCCACAAATCTGGATTTTAAGGATATTTTGGGGATATTATTTTAAAGCCAGCTTAGTATAGACTCTACTGGGAACTGTGCCTGCCTAAGAGGAGTAGGATGAGGCCTGTCATTTCATGTGGGGATTTCTCCAATTGTCATCACACAATTGTAGAAAGTATAAGGATGGTTTCAGTTATAGTATGATTGCTGACCCTCAAACAACTCTTCTGACTGTTTCAGAAAATGAAAGGGGGAGCAAAGAGTTAAGCTAGTTCCCCCACATTGAACTCTGTCTTTAGCTAGTAGGCATTGCTCAATTTCACACAGTCTGCCAGTGAAAGCCCCATGGAGTTAACAGGTGATGCTTTTATCCATTATCTGGCAGATGAAGACTGTATCCAAAATCCCAGCTATGCTTTTTATCAAGCTCATCAAACTATCAGGCAGGCACTAAAGATAAAACAAAACATTAAAAGGGAAAATCAATGTTTATTTAATTCAGAAAACACGGTCAATTTGCCTGCCAGACTTAAAAATAAAAAATAAAACATCATCCCACAGCCCTCACCATTAATAATGCATCTGATGAGCATTTAACAATAGCATAACTACATCAGAACAGCTCCACTTTGAACTAGTTCTCAGATTAAGAGACTTAATAAAGCCATAGATAAACACATAGGGTGTATTTCATATTTTCAAGAAGATTGCCTGATTCTTATCATACTATTACTACTCCTCATAATAAATGATTACATGCATTCCCATAGACTCTTCCAGCTGCATGCACTGTCTAAAGGTCAATGCACTAAACTTCATAAAACCCCTTTGAGACAAGCATCACCATTGCACAGGTGACGAAATGGAGGCACAGAGTAGTTGAAGCAATTACCCAAGTTCAGACAGGAAATCGGTGTCAGAGCCACAGAACTCATATCACCTGTCTAAGTCATGTGAATACTAGACAGAGCTTCCTCAAACAGAAGTAGAGTGCAGGAGGAGCAAGAGAGGGAACAGACTTACCATTGAGACCATTGGGGATACTCCTGTGGTGAAGAGGTGCAGACAAGTCATCCATTGACCTTCTTATTGCTCCAGCCTTATTTTCGACAGGTTTGTGATGGTGGAGGTGATGATGATGATGATGATCTGGGCTCCCTGCACTGCCAGTGCTGGAGGTGCTGCTCCCATCTCCCACATCCCTGGTGCCAGAGCTCCCATTCAAATTGGTCAAACTGGCCTGGCTGTCTATAGAGCTCCTAGAGCCAGCTCCATTTCTCTCTTCATCTAGCATGAGGACTATCTCCTTCAGCTCCATGTTCTCCCTCATGAGGGATTCCTGCTTTGCCTCTAGCTCCTTCAGCTTCTGTTGATACATCCCAACTTCTTTCCACATCACACTAGCCGTGTGCCTCCCAAACCTCTGCCATTCCCTGGACAGCTTTTTGCCTTTCTGCCGGTCATCATCCAAGAAGCAGCAGAGCTCTCTCAATTCGTGATTATCGTCCTGTAATTTCTGATTCACCTCCTTCAGCCCCCTGATCTCGTGCAGATGAACCTGCAGCCTCCTGTTTACATCCTTCATTAAGTTACCATGTTCCACCATTAAGTTCATTTTTTCATTTTCTACTTTCCTCAGTCTTTTCACCAGCTCTTCCTTGCTCCACCTCATCATCTCCTCTTCTGAAATTTTGCTCAGGTCTTCCTTAGACCCCTCCAGAGAATTTTTTGCCATAATTGAGTCTATATGGTGTTTCTTTTTAAATAAATAATAAATAATAATAAACGGTGTTTTCTGAAACTAAAATTTACTGTAACATGTTGGTCAGAGGGGGAATTACAGTTCTTCAGAGACGATAGGACAAGGAAAAAATAGAATATTCACCTTGAATGATTTGCCCCCCATATCAAAAACCAACAGGTCAGGGAGGATCACATTCAAGGCTTTCGAATTTTTTTTAATTAAGTCTCTAAAGTGAAACAATCAACTTACCCCTAGGTGAACCCAATACTAAAGCGGTGGCTAATCAGCAACGGTCAGTCTTCTTGCATTTACTCATTTCACTTGTTCCTCTACAAAAATCCAAAACCCTTCGATTTCCAATAAACAGTACAAATAAAATAATAAGGGCACCATTCATTCCTCCGATGCACACCCAGCTTGCCTGATCCGATCCCTGTCCACAGCTGCTGAGCCAGAGCAAGGTAGCTATTTAAAAAAAAAAAAAAAGCCAATATGTGCAATAGAAACCCGTCCCTCCGGTTGTTTGTTTTGCGTTAATTCCGAGGCTGCTCTCCGGATGATGTCAATGCCTTTGGAAATTGCACGTAAGTAAATTTCATGACAAGAAGTGGGGAGCGAGGGAGCATTCCTCTAATGGCACAGTCATCAGAAAGCAGGAGCTCCGCGGCGGGGCTTGAACGGGTCCCACCTACTTCTGGGGGGAGGGGGGGAGCGCTCTTTCCAGTCCTGCTCCACTGAGCAAGAGGGTTCCCCCACCTTCTTGCCCGGCTGCTGCCGAGCACAGACAGTTTTGCTCCAGGAGAGGCGGATTACAGAGGCAGAGACCTCCCCCCGCAGCCTGATTGGGTGTCAGGGGCTGGGGGGCAGGGACCTTGCCATGCTCCAGTCTTTTCAGGTTGCATTTGCTTTGCGCCTCGGGTCAAGTTACTGGGGAGAAGTGGTGGCGCCCCCAGCCAATGGGAGGGCTGCAAAGCGCTTTCAAAAAGCAGGTACAATGGGAAAGGTAGGGCAGCGCTTCTCTTAAAGGGACCGCGCGTCTACACACACACACACACACAGAGCCCTGGGAGCTGGCGTGCCCCGCGACCTGCCTCCGCCAGCGTTTCGCTCGCTCTGACCCAGCCATGTGTCACCGCCAGCCTGTGTCTGAAAGGCGCAGGCTGCTCTTGGGAGTACAGGGGAAGCGGAGCCACGGCTGCCTTATTGCATTTCTGTCACCGTCTCTTGCTCTCTCTGCAGCCCTGCTGGTGAATGGCGTTTGTGTGCGCATCGGGTTTGCCGCCTGGCTCCATGATGAGCTATGAATGAGCATGGATTTGTTTCTGTTCGACCAGGACCCACTGGCCAAGGGGTGTGGTGTGAGCACCCCTGCCCGTCCGCCATCTCAGGAAGGCAGGTGGGGGCTGTCGGGAGGGGAGGCGCCCTTTATTCCAGCAGCAGCGATTTCCCCAGTTCTGGGGATAATTCCTTTTGTTGTGTTGCCTCAGTAACCATGGTGAGCAGGAAGCCTGGTGCTGACCTTGTGGGCACAAGCAGACAGTGTCACAGCAGCTGCAAAAACAACCAGTGGCTTGTCTGGAGGGTTTCCACTGGTCAGTCTGAACTGGCACCATGACAGCTGAGGTCCTCAGGTGGCTTTCTATCAAACTGTAGGGCTCCGAGACAGCAATGAGCAACCTAGGTTAGTGAGTGGGCCGCATGAGTGGCCCTCCAGTTCAATGGGCAGCAAGATTGTAAGGAAAAAATTACCTGTCTGGAAACCAGCAAAATCTGACAACCGTACACCTGAGGAAAGGTAAACAAAATGTCTCGTGGGCCACATGTAGAACCCTGATGGGCTGTATGGGCCGCAGGTTGCCCACCGCTGCTCTGAGACATCACAGTATTAGGTGCGTTGTATCTGCCTAGAGAGATAAATAACCAGAGAGAGCAAGAGGAAAGCAGCACCTCCTCCAGCTCCTGCCCACAGATAGCTGAGGCTATTCTACTTTCTGTAGGCCTCCTCTCATAGGCTATGTCTATACTGCAGGCTTTTTGCGCAAGAAGCTTTTTGCGGAAGAGATCTTCCGCAAAAACTTCTTGCGTAAAAATGCGTCCACACTACAAAAGTGCATCACAAAAGCGATGCACTTTGACGCAAGACAGCGTCCACACTGCATGGACGCTCTTTAGAAAACTCTGATTACCATTAACAGAATGGCCATCAGAGCACCCATGCTTTTTCTGATAGGCTCTTTTTGTGCAAGAAACCCCTGCTGAGTGTCCACACACACCTTTTTGCACAAGAACTCTTGTGTAAAAAAGGAGTTATTCCTCCTCGTAGAAAGAGGTATACCTATACCACAAAAAGCCTTCTGTTCTGCTGTTCTAATGTACATTTTCTTGCACAAAAACATGCTTTAGGTGTAGACGCTCTGCGTGTTTGCGCAAAAAACCTGTAGTATATACATAGCCATGGTCTCTACCCTTCTAACTCTTATCCTGTGCTGCCCAGACCATGGTCTCTCTCCTTCCAATGCTGCTGTTATGTAACATGCAGCCCCTCATCCCTATAACATTAAATTGATCAGGTAACTCCTCCAGCCATTCCCGGCCCTCCTCCCCCCCACTTCCCCCACCCTCCGAAAGCCTTCATCCTTCTCTGACCCAGTCTGTTTCAGCATTGGGCTACACCAGGCCACAATGTAATTTTGGTACCAAATCAGTTTTCTTCAGCGTGTGGCCTAGTGCCTTCAGTCAACTGCGCAGTAGCCTCCTGTGATTTAAGCCTCAGCTACTGCAGCCCACTGGTGAGCTGTAGCAGATTACCCTCAAGATGCATCTACACAGCACCCTTACCTCAAAATAAAGCACTAATCCAACAAGTCCCTTAACCCTCATGGAACGATAGTTACAGGGACGCTGGAAGATTGCTCCCCCCCACAACTCTGCACTAGTCTGGCAGCCTGCCACCACAGTCCCTGGCTGTCCCCACAGGGCTCAGTGCCCAGCTCCCACTTGCCAGGAAGCAGTGAGAGGCCTTTGCAGTAACAGGGGGTAGCCACGCAAGCAGGTGACTGAGAGAAGCAGCGCTTTCCCTTTAAAAGCGCCACTTCTCTGTGGCTGGCGGTGTGGCCACCTGCTACTACTGTGGAGTCCTCCCAGCCATGCTCTAGATTGCTCAGGTAAATGGCATCCACTCTGGGAGAACTGGCAACCTCTTTCCCACACAGCTTTGGCCCTCCCTCTCACCCCCTATGCAGAGCAGCCACTTCCCACCAGGGGGAAGGTACTAGTGCTGGGCTGCATAGGGCACCAGCACCAGTAGGGGCAGTCCCAGACATCCCTTCCCCTTTTATAGCCATTTACCTTCACAGGGATCCTTTCTCCATCCCAGCCTGTGGAGTGCTCAGCTACATGCAGAGCAAATTCATGTATAACCCCCACAATGCAGGATGTTGTCTGAGTCTCTGCCACACAGGCCACTCATAGGCTGTGTCTACACTACAAAGAAAAGTCGGAAAAAGATATGCAAATTGTAAACAGTTTTTCTTCCGACAGAGGCTTTTCCGACTTTTGGCCCGTCTACATGGGGCCAAATGTCGGGAAAAAAACCCTTTTTCAGAATATCCCTTTTTCCTCATAAAACGAGGTTTACAGGGATGCAGAAAAAATGCACCTGTTTTTCCGAAAAGAAAATGAGAATGAGAAACAACACATGAACTAGGTACATGCATTGAGTACAGTGGTCAGCACAGGGCCCAGGCTTGCTGTAGGGGGAAGGTTGGCTCCATGTGGCTAGAGAAAGGGTGGACAGTAGGAGGGATGTAAACTCCAGTAATGCAGGAGTAAAGGGCCTGGATAGGGAGCTGCAGAATTTATCATTGGACTATGCTGATTAAACAGCTGCTGAATAAATCTAGAAGTGGATTGGCAGGGGTTGGCAACATTTGGCAAGCGGCCCATGATTAGGGTAATCCACTGGCGGGCCACAAGACATTTTGTTTACATTCACCATCCACAGGCACGTCCCCCTGCAGCTCCCAGTGGCTATGGTTTGCCAGCAGATTACACCAAAGGTTGTCGGCCTCTCGTTTTATATTTGCATAGTGCCAACCAAGTGCTAGGCATTTTGGTAATGGTTGGAGGATCTCTCATGAAGGTTATGTGATAATAAGTAAGAGTATGTCTACACTAGCCCCCTAGTTCGAACTAGGGAGGCTAATGTAGGCATTCGAAGTTGCAAATGAAGCCCGGGATTTAAATATCCGGGCTTCATTTGCATCTTCAGTGCCGCCATTTTTAAATCCCCCTTAGTCGAACTCCGTGCCGCGGCTACACGCGCGCGGTAGTGAGTTCAATTAGGATCTCTGGTCGAACTGCACACCTCGTTCCACGAGGAGTAGCAGTTCGAATTAGAGATCTGGTCGACTACTACTCGTGCAGCGTGTGGCACGGAGTTCGACTAAGATTTAAAATGGCGGCGCTCGAAGATGGAAATGAAGCCGGGATATTTAAATCCCGGGCTTCATTTGCAACTTCGAATGCCTACATTAGCCTCCCTAGTTCGAACTAGGGGCCTAGTGTAGACATACCCTAAGAGTGGTTTGCACTTTTGTGTCACTTCTCATCCATAAATTTCAAAGGAGAGTAAGTGCCATATTACTCGACCTTATTTTACAAATGGAGAAACTGAGGCCGAGAGCAATTCATAAGTCAATAGTCTTTCAGGGAAGAGAACACAGGTCACCTGATATTTAGTTCAGAACCCTATCTTCTAGGCTACACCATTTTTCACTACACCCACAATTTAAACCTTTTTTTCCCCCATGTACTGTGTTGTAAAAGGAAAAATGCACCAACAATTAGTTGCTTGTAGTGCCAGCCATTTCCTTTGTTACTTAACATGTCTTAGAATGCCCCTACTGGGAAATCACCTTCCTTATGAAAAGGGCACCACTGTCTATGATTCATTTGACCCCAAGATTAATTGTGTACTCTCAGGCTTTGTGCACACTGGAAAGCTGGTAAGGGTCTGTGCCCTAGATGCCCTTCTAGTAAAAAACAACTTCAGGTTTGTTGTACCAGAGGAGCGTGGTGCACAGAGCAAAAGCTCAAGGAATTCCAGTTGCTGCCTTTTGGTGTTATCTAGTTAAGTTTAATATAATACATTTGCAGCGTCTTGGACATTTTTTCTGTGTACGTTAATTTGAACTCATTGGTCCCTGCCCCTGGAAATGACCTCTGTAAATAAAGACAATTCCCTACTCCTCATTGGAGCAGAAGAGAGGGATTTCCCTGTCTTTGCTAGAACTCATTCCTCTCCATTCCAAACTGCCCCTAAGCCAGGCTGACTTTTATCCCTGGCTCCTAAAGATTATAGGGTAACACAAGAGTCTGAGATGGAGGATATCTGCAGAACCCTGAGTGTGGGCTATGCCTCTCATCCCCAGTATTATTTAATCGCGTCAGCTACACAATCTACTTATGAAGAACACATTTCTGGCCTGTACATTGGACCCGTTTGCACCAAGTGGCAAAATACCTTGGGCTGCAATACAGTACAAGGGTTTTATCCCCTATTGGGAAATGACTAAATCCAAGCACTTCCCTATACTTTGCTAGTGAGAGGTCATGTTAGGCTGGCCTGCTGTACAGTTCTTGTTCATAAGCAGGAACTCATGTTGTCAAAACAGCAATAGTGTAAGATCAAGAGGACACGATTTTAAAAATAAGAGGTCGTAGGTCATATCCTATTATGCTAAATACAGAATAATGCCTGGCTTGATGAAGAGTGGGATTGTAGAATGCCTGCAGGTTTGGAACTAGATTAAGACTGGATTCTCCATGGCCATGAACCCACATCTTGGGAAGAGCAGGGGCTATGTATCCAGCTCCCCCATGAGAAAGTGGGCAGAAAGGGGAGGAGAAAGGGGGTGGAGCCAGGAGCCTGTCCACACAAGTGGCTGCATATGGTGGAGGAGTATGTCTGCTGCATCTGGTAATTAAGGGTATGTCTAGACTACATGCCTCTGCCGACCGAGGCATGTAAATTAGACATACGGACATAGTCAATGAAGGAAAGCCTTTGCTGACCGATCCCTTATGCCTCGTGCAACGAGGTTTACAGGATCGGTCGGCAAAGGCTTTCCTTGCCAACCGATCCCCGTCTTGACCGCCACTTCGTGCCGACAAACAGCTGAGAGGGCACAATGCGGCGGCCATTTTTATTCTAATGAAGCGGCGATATTTAAATCCCTGCTTCATTGGCTATGTCGGTATGTCTAATTTACATGCCTTGGTCGGCAGAGGCATGTAGTCTAGACATATCCTAACTGACACAGCAACTGTCCCTCCCACCACACAGTTATAAAAAGTATTGTCTGGAGAAATGTGTCTCAGGGTCACTGGAGCAGCTCAGCTTTGTGCTACCCCTTATTCTGGGACCTTTTGCATATCTTTTTCCAATTTACTTCTGAAAGAGGCTTTTTCGAAACTTGGCCTGTCTACATGGGGCCAAATTTTGGAAAAAAACCCTCTTTCAGGACATCCCTTCTTCTTCATAAAACGAGGTTTACAGGGATGCCGAAAAAAACACGTCCGCTTTTCTGACATTTTTTTCAGAAAAACAGATGTGTTCCTTGGATGCAGCAGAGCTTTTCCGGGATACCTCTGGTATCTTGCATGACTAATAACATTACTGCTCTGTGACTTCTCATGGACAGATCTTGGCATGTGAGGAAAAGCATTGCTCTTTCAGAGAAGCCAAGATACAGAGTGGCAAAGTGACTTGGCCAGGGTCACACAGCAACTTGATGCAGAGCAGGGAATTAAAACCAGGTCTCTCGCTCCTCAATCCATTGATTCCATATTGCTATGCAAATACAGGTTGTACCTCCCTTAACTGGGACTCTTTGGTCTGGCAGGATGTTCCTGGAGCCCAGGTATAGGGGAGATTGGGCTGCCAGGCAGGAGTGGCAGGGAGGCACAGAGACTTAGCCAGGGGGCAAGGCACAGAAGGGTGGGTGGCACAGCAGGGATCTCTGGCCCCTGCAACCAGGCGATAGCAGGGGCCCAGCTATGGCAGCCGCGAACTCTGGCCCCAGCCGCGGAGCTTGGGGACTGCAGTGGCAGCCACAGAGCTCTGGCCCCAGCACTCTATCCCCAGCCTTGGAGCTCTGGCCCCGGCAGTAGCCAGGCAGCTCTATCCCCGGCTGTGGAGCTTCGACAGTGGCAGCCACAG
The DNA here is from genome assembly GCA_019425775.1 of Rafetus swinhoei. Lineage (NCBI taxonomy): Eukaryota > Metazoa > Chordata > Testudines > Trionychidae > Rafetus > Rafetus swinhoei. The sequence continues at coordinate 110,858,869 of CM033446.1, forward strand.
CTGGGCAGGCACCAGTGAGGGTAAGCTGGAGACCTAGCAGGGGCAGCAGGACAGCACAGGCCATGTTGTAAGCAACCTCCCCTGGTCTGGCAAATCCCCTCATTTGAGACCAGTCAGGTCTTGAGGTTGCCGGACAAGGGAGGTCCAACCTGTACAGTGATTTGTTTTGTAACATCACTGGGTTCCATCATATCGCCAGCATCCAAGCATTTCCTGGGGCAAGCCCTTTATTTACATTCTCTCTTATAGGAAGTAAAAAGGGCTCGTCCCAAGCTAGCTCAGCTCCGTGGTTTCAGGAGTGATCCATCTTCTTTTGCAGAATTACCTTTAATTTGCTGGGAGGGAAAGAAGGAAGGAAGGGTGAAGGCAGAGGGAGTTGTTCATAGATGTCATTCCACAACATCACTGGGAGGAGAAGGCAGTGATGATTGTGCAATGGGGTGCAAGATCAAATGGATGCAGCTAGACCGGGCAGCATGTTACCAGGGCTGCCCTTGATTTGCAGCACAGAAATTAACTTTGTGGTGTCAGAGTTGACCTTGTTCCCCAGAGAAGCTGTTTTTTTCTGGATTGTTTCTTCTAGAGGAAACTGGATGAATCTGCTCTGTAGTTGGCTTTACAAAGAATTAGCTTAGTGGACAAAAGAACTCTGTGTGGGGAAGTATTCATATATATTAGCATAGGCTAAGAAGATAGATCATTGTTTAATGCTTAGTATATAAGGATACAGACATCCACTAGCAGCAAATAGACATGAATGACCTGTATTTGGTGGGGAGGGCTCTCACTGATCTAAATATGAGTACTGCAGTGCTTTTTAAATAGACAAAAGTATTGTCAGCTTGGGAAGATGATGAGGGAGGATGTTATCTAGTTAGGATTGAGAGCTAAGAGCGCTCCTGCCTCTGTTCCCAGTTTTGTCACTGATTCTTAATCATGTTGGGCATGTCACAATCTCTCTCTGCCTCTGCTTACCCATGTTTAGAGTGGCTCTGATGGATGTTGTGAGGCATGTCTGCAATGCTCTGAGAGATTTTTGGAGGGAAGTGACTACATCAGTGTAAGGTATTATTATCAACAGTAACTATTAAGGTATTCAAATAAGTTTATTGCTTTTATCCCAACAAACAATACACATCCTGGGATATTTTTTGAAGGGCTTGTGCTTTCTACAGCCAGCTAACAAAGCCAGTTCCCTTATGTGGTTCAGATAGAATTATGGTTCTGCTAGGTCAATTTCCATTGGAAAATAAGAGTTCATAAACAACACACCAAACATTTGGTTTGTTACATTTGGCTGCTGGGCCAGCCGCGAGTTGTGAATGAAAAGTCATTCTAATATGCATGTCATCATAGTCTTTGAGGCAGTATTACATGGGCATAAAAAGCTTATCACTTGCACTGAATTTAAAAGGACATTCTTCTCACCCCCCCTTCCCTACTTATTCTGAGGGTCCCCCTTTTTTTTTTCACTCAAGCTCATCTTATCATAAGAATTGGGTTTTACCCAGAAAAGCTCATGATAATATATATGTATTTGTTAGTCTCTAAAGTGCCACAGGATTACTCATTATTCTTTTTTTAACTTAATCAGGGCTTAATTTATTAAGCCATTGTGTAACATAACAAGAGTTTTCAGAAAAAGTTACAGGACCAAATTCATCCCAGGTGTCATGCCACTGAATTGAGAGGGGTTACACTAGGGGTGAATTTGATGCCTGGTGTTGGAAATTACACATCACATCACTTAAGTCTTACCGAACCATTCCCTCTACAGGACTGAGTCAGTATTACAAAAAACACTGATCTAGGCTAGTGCTTTTCCTCTTGAGACTGATTTTATGCTATCAGAAATCCCACATCTCAGGGTGAGATTTGGCCTCAGGAAGAGGAGCCAGATCCCATGAGTGCTCTAAAAATGACTTACAATGGAGCACAAGAAGCACCAGGCATCTCCTCCTATTCCTCCAAGCAGTTGCCTGGAGTGAGGAATGAGAGGAGAAATGAGCCCGAACTCACCTCTGGCACATTGACACCAGTGAATTTGTCCCTGCTTGCATCAGAGATGAATTTGACCCATTGCATTGGATGAATTTGCAGTGAATCTTTCCCCAAATAACCATGGTACAATGCACTGTGGTGTGTCTCACAATTCTATGCGGTGATTAAATCTTAGGATGCAATATCAGGACACAGGCCTTGCAACGGGTTGCCCCAGTGTCACTTAACTTCTTGTGAATACGTATGCTGATAAAGTGGCTCTCCTGCTTTCTCCGGCTGAGAGTTGCTTATCTAGATTACCTAATGCTACAAAACAGTTCAGAATGAACCCTTTGCCATTGAATACAGGGGGCCAGATTCTCAAATCAGTGGAGCAACACCAGTTCACACCAGATAACAAGACCCGACCTTTAGTGCCGTGGTGTCTAGGATGCTAGCCACTAGCCACGTGTGGCTATTTGCCTGGTTGAGTGTGGCTAGTTTGCTATAGAACTGGTTGGACACCACAGCTTTAGAGTCTAAACTTCGTTAGTCACTTAGCCAAGTTATAAATCTTCATTCCTAGTAGTCTTTTTCCAAAAACCAGTGCCAAGGACTATTCCTTGATTAAAATTTTGAAATGCTCAATCCCGGTTACAACAGCAAAAGCTTCTGTTGCATACAGCAAAGCTCTTGCCACATTCCTGATTTGTGGACATGACATTTGTCTGTTGTCCCAACTCTGGTTAAATAATTTGAGTCTGAGCATTTCAGAGCTAGCTGTCTTGTTTAATTCTTCTTTTGTTATCCTCTATATGATTAGGACCAGATTCACTGAAAAAAACCCAATGAATGGGATCTGTCACCATATTAGTCCCTCTAGCTGAGATACAAAATAAAGGTAAGATCCTGGTAATATCTGCAGCACCTCTTAGTACTGAGTTCAGCTACTATAACTAGGCCAAATATTTCCTTCATTCTGTTTTGAAATTCTAGCTGATATCAATAGGGAGTTTCATCATAAGATGTGAGAGCATCCATTTGCTTCATAATTTAGGAGCTAATAAACAGGAAAAATGCACCAGCAAAAAAAAAAAAGAAAAAAAGAAAAAATCCTACAGTAGGGAACAATTAAAATTGTGATCGACCACTGTAGGCAAATTCTTCACCAATCCAAAAGTCAGGTCCTAAAATTGCTATTGTATAATGTGTTACTTAGATTTGAGATAAATGCTTTGTGAGATAGTAGACCAAATTTTGTGGTTCATGCAATGGTGAATGGGAGGGAAGGTGTCCACTGGACAAATCCTCTAAATGTGGTCTACACTCTGAAAACAAACAAACAGGAAGCTCTCTTCTAGGGCTCATCTAGACTACGCTAAAGTGTCGAAAGAGAATATGCAAATTCCCGCGGGAATTTGTGTATCTTCTTCCGATCTCACTTTCGAAGACAGAGCTTTTGAAAGTGAAAGTAGTCTGGACGTGTTTTTTTCCGCAACCCCCCCTTTTTCGAAAAGCCGCTCTTCCTCAAAAAATGAGGTTTACGTGGCTTTTTGAAAAAGAGGGGGTTGCCAAAAAAAATGCGTCCAGACTAATTTCACTTTCGAAAGCTCCACTTTCAAAAGGGAGATCAGAAGAAGATATGCAAATTCCCCATGGAATTTGCATATTCTCTTTCGTCACTTTAGCGAAGTCTAGATGAGCCTCTAGACCACAGTTTCCTGCATTTTTCCAGTAACATTATTGGGCCCAGATCAGCTCCAGAGACCTTTAACAGCACTGCAGGGAGAATGCTAAGCCAGCTCTCTTTTTTGTTTCCCTGAGTGTTAAGAGTGTTAACCATGGTGATGGTGCTACATTTTGTGGACATTTTTCATCAAAATTTCATTTTCCTTAAAATATTCTAACCAGCCCTACTGAGTTGGTGGTTTTTTTCATCTACCCTTTGAAAAAAATTATACCAATATTTAGATAAGTAAAGATAATTATCTAAGATGTAAGGTCGAAGTCCTAAGAGGCTCAGGGCACATGCAGCTCTCTCTTGGGATCTACAGGTGATCAGCACGTCTCAGAATCTGTCCCTGAATATTTCTATTTAACAGTTATAGCACAAATTTCACTGCTAGCTAAATGGGTGGGTGGGTGGGTGGAATCCTATTTCATAGTATAATCAGAAGACTGCATTTCAGGCCAGTGATATCAAAGTAATTTTTCAAGTGTTAAGAAAATCTCAAAACCACTCCTAACATTTTAATCAACAGGACCTCAAATGAACTACAGGCAACATTAGCTGAGTCACTTCATCTGCCAGAATCCAACAATAAGCTGTTCCATTAAGATCTTGAAATCAAATGTTTTAAAAAACCTAAAAATATTTTTCCTCTAACAGAATTTATAAGAAATCGGGGTGGGGAGGGGGGAGAAACATACACGTAGCCAGACTGGATCAGTGTCGTCTGACAGTGGCTTGTAAGATAGTCTTATGAAGACTATACAAGACCCATAGGGGTCTTCTTTTTAACCACTATTTGTTACATATTGGCTTATGCCCGGAAACATGGAAGCTTCAATCTCTTCTACAGATATTTGTAATCCTATCTAACCTAATGGGGGCCATTGTTAATATCGCTTAGTTTTTTAAAATGTTCTCTTAAAATCATATGTGATGTATTAATTACGTACAGTAAATGACAAATAAGGTTTAGCTACATTTCTGGGCTCTGAGGTGATCACAAAGCTTAATTTCTTCAGTTGCCATGACATAATCGTACGCCCCTGAGGCCAAACTCTGTCCTTAGATACATGCACAACACACAGGAGAAGGGTGGAGGTATCTGAGGGAATGGGTCCTATTGTGCAAATGCTGAATGTCTCCTGTGAGGAGTGAGCACTAAACCCTCATTGATTTCTGTAGGAGCTGAAGGCATTTAGCACCTCGTAAGATGCACTCCGTACTTTACAAGGCCTGATCTGATACCATCCAAGTCAATGGGAGTTTCACCACTGGCTTCATTTGATGGATGATCCCTCCCTGTGCTTCACCATCAGAAGGCATTATAGATAAAGATTCCAGAGAGAAAGGGTGGTCCAGGGTGTGAGGCAGTGGCTGAGCCCAAGGAATCCCAGATTCAGTTTCTTGTCCTGCCATGTCCCAGTTTTGCACTCTTCCTGTTTGGCCTTGAGCAAATCACTTAACCTCTCTGTGTCTTCTTTTGCCATCAATAAAATAAGGATAATAACACTTCCCACCCTTATAGATGTTGTGAAAATAAATACATTAAAAGAACAAGAAGCTCTTTGAGATCTACTGTTAACAAGGGTTATATTATATGAGATATAGTTATGATCATGCATGGCTCTAGACTGGTATCAGTGAAATAAAAACACAGGATGAAACTTGATAGAGGTCTTGCCTATGACCTTGGTCCTGCTGTGAGAGCAGGGGAGTGAACTTGATGACCTCTCAAGGTCTATTCCAGTTCTAGTACTCTATGTGACTTCACCTGCCTGAACACACAGCTTCAGACTTGCAAGTTGCCATTCTCAAACAGAAAAACTTCAAAAACAGACTGCAGAGAGAAACTGCTAAGCTGGAATTCATATGCAAATTTGACATCCTAAACCAAGGTCTAAAATAATGAACACACTGAGTGGTTCTCCCATTACAATAGATAATTTCCCATTCAGGTACTCTCACCTTCTCATCACTGTTGGCATGGACATCCAGTAGCCTTCTCAAATCACCAGGCATGGCCCTGCCTACACTCTGCCCCAGAACGCCTGCTGTAGGAATTGTGGGGGCAGAGTGTTGCTGCCCCCAGCACCTGCCCTCCTGGTGCTCCGGGGCTGGGACCATGCTACATGCCCTACTCCCCCCTGGTGCTCTGGGGCTGGTGAGGCCCACCTGCTCACTTCCCCTTCCCTGACTAAACTTGAGGGGAGCAACCTAAGGGTGCTGCAGGTACTCAGGAAGGGCAGCCCAGGGAAGGGGTCTGCTCGTACTGGGCGGGTGAGAAGGGCGGCAGGGATGACAGGCTCCTCACAGCTCCCTGGAAGCGACGGCGACGACTAGGGTTGCCAGATGGTTTCAGAAAAATCACCGAAAAAAAAAGGACCCTGAGAGTTGTTAAGCAAAAAAAAAAAAACCCACCCCCAAATGGGGATATTGCCTGTAAGCAGAGGCAGCATGCAGAATTGCCTAGCTGCACCTCTGCCTTGGAGCTCAGGGAGGGGGCTGTCACCCAAGGTAAGCACAGTCCAAAGCTCTCAGCCCTCTTGCACCCCAACCCCCATCTCTGAGCCCCTTTTGACACTCAACTCCTGCAGCTGCTGGACCTGGAGGAGATCCGAGACTGCCCCAGCAGCAGCCAATACAGCTAGCCCAAGGGTTGCCTGAGCTGCTCAGGCAAGTACACTGGCTGCTGCAGAAATCCCAAAGGTCCCCAAAAATCACAGAATCCATGACTTCTGTGACACACTTGCAGCCTTATTCATAGGTCAGGTTTTCTAAACCATTATCACATGTGTTGTTCTCCTCTAGACTCTCTCCAGTTTATTCACATCTTTCTTAACGTGGGACATTCCAAACTGGACAGAGTATACCTGCAGAGGCTTCATGTGGGCCAAGTCTAGTGGGACAGTGACAGCCCAGGTTTTAAATACAACATTTTATTATACAGCCCAGAATTAAATTTGCCTTTTTTGCAACTGCATTGCATTGGTGACTCATATTCAATTTGTGATCCACTATAACTTCCAGATTCTTTTCACCAGTACTACCACCTAATCAGCTATTCCCCATTTTGTAGTTCTGCATTTGTTTTTTCCTTCCTCAGTGTATATTTTGCATTTGTCTGTATTGAATTTCATTTTGTCAATTTCAGACCAATTCTCCAATTTGTCAAGATCATTTTGAATTTTAATCTTGACCTCCAAAGTCCTTGCCACCGCTCCCCACTTGAGGGCCAGTCTCAGTTTTTATAATCATAACCTCCATTCCATTATCCAAGTCATTAATTAAAATGTTGAATATTACCATACCCACGACTATCACGTGCGAGACCCCACTTGGTAACTACCATTGGTACTACTCTTTGAGTAGGTTAAATCATTAAAATATGTTGAATCATGAAGCTGAGGTTATAGACAAATGGGGTTGATAGAAAACACATCGGAACATAGGCACTGACTTCCCCTGTAGGTGGGAAATGCTTGTCCCAGGCTTCGCCCCTACTCCATCCTTTCTCCAAGGTCCCGCCTCTTCCTGCCCCTGCTCTGCTCCCACCCTGCCCTATTCCATCCCTCCCCATTCCACCCCTTCCCTCAAACCCCATCCCATTCCACCAGTTCCATTAAGTTTCCACCCTGCCTCTTTCCCAGCTCCTCCCCTGAGTGCACTCTGTCTTCACTTCTCCTCCTACCTCCCGGAACTTCTTGAATGCCTTATATCAGCTGTTTGTGGCACTCCAGAAGCGCTGGGAGCATGGGGGATGAGCCAGTCAGCAGGGCCACCAGTGGGCGAGAGATGCAGGGGCAACAGAAGCAGAGGTTGGGAGCTTGGCTGCTGTTGGGCACTCAGTGCCCACTAATTTTTCCTCATGGGTGCTGAGTTGGCACATATGCATCTGAATGCCAAGGGCATTCAGAATTCTAAACCAGATCCAATTTTGCAAATGGTCCCAAGGTTTCCAATAAACTGAAGAAGGATTCTCAGATCTGAACACCTCCAGGGTATAGTATTTGAAATTCAGATCAGAATGTAGCAGCTTCAGCTCATGTTTTCTTGTTAATGCTAACTAAACGAATCCCATATCATTTAAGGCTTTGCTTTGTGTTCTCATTTTAGATCTTGTGGTTGACATTTGGGCCTCATTGTGGTTGACATTTGGGCCTCAGCACAATTGAGAAGTATCAGGGGAATGGAAGCCTTGTAAATATGAACATGCTGCCTGCTGCTCCCAAGAGCACAGTGAGTAGACAGAGAGTGTCTAAACCAGAACATTGCTGGGAATCCTGGCTCATTTTAGTCCTCTTTACTACTATAAGTGTACAAAGTTACTTGACTAAGTAAATCTACTTCCCTTGATTTATGATCAACAGCCACAGCAAGCAATTCTTCGTGTTCAGGTGACTGTATTAAATCTTCTATGGTGTCTACATGACTCAAACTGACAATAGGACTTGGATACAGTTACAAAGGGGGATGCTGTTTGAATACAAATTGGAGCAAGAATTCCACTCTTTCAACATTTGAGCCAACGGAAGCCCCAGGTGGCATTTTGGGTAATAGGTTTGTTATTGCAAGGTTTAATGTGACTGTTGTTAGTACAACTTCTGTTCTTTATCCTGGCAATGCATTTTATTAAATTTCTTGCATGCTTCTCATTTGCATGATTCTGTTTGGCACAGCTTGTTTCACTCTGTGTTTTAGAACAATGCCAAGTTGGCTTGTGTTTGTCGTTAAGATAGCAAGTTCCTTTGCCTTGTTTTTGTATTCATCGCCCATTTTCTGTTGTATTGTTTTCCAAAGAAAGTTCAATACTCTGTTCCAAACAGTGTGCATATCTTATTCTTACATATCTGTAGCAATTTGGTTGTTGCCACACAAGTAAAACTTTGAATGGGTGGAAATAATTGCCTTGCGGTTATGATAGTTTTAACAGCTGGGAGAGAATCTGTCAGATTCATGAGCTGTTCTAACACTGAATAGTCAGTTCAGCAAAGATTCCTGTGTTTGTGATCTTATTATAAGTCTCTCCCTTTCATTTGCAGAGCAGACATACGTCAAGCTTAGTAAAATTTACATTGGGGATACAATTTGAATTCCTCTCCCTAGATGTTACTTTAAACCTTGCTGCAGGCTTTTATTTTGATGTTGTGCAGAATTTCAACAGGCTTAATCGATCAGCCATGGCTATGAATTTGCATTTATTTCTTGTATTCTTCCCCTCTCCCTAATTAAAAATGAATTTAATGCTCATGAAAGATTCCAAAATTGACAGCCCTGGAAAACAAAGTCTTCTTGGCACAAAGTACATTCAGTAAAGCTAGCCGCAGTGCAAGCTTACCCATACCAATGTGCCCCAACTCAGACATGAGTAGGTAGCAACCCAGAACCATGATAAGTGGTTCAGTTCAGTCCCATTCAGTCCTTTGTCTCTCTGCTGGGAATGACAGCAAGGGTGCCAATTAGTGCCAACTGTGAGAGTTGTTTTGTGTTCTGAACACTTGCCTCCTAAGATGAGGAAGGACACAAACAACCTGTTATCCATTTACCACCATGCCCTTGTGGCTTATAGGTAACTATTGATTGGCTGAACTGGAATGGTACTAAACTGAGTCAGCTTCAAACAAATGACCCAGAGGTGAAAGACCCTATTGGCCAGAGCCTTAGCTTGTGTAAATCAGTGTGATGCCATTAATGAAGTTAAAATGATTTATGCCAGCAGATCTGGCCCATGAGCTCATTAAAATCTCCTAAGCCATTCTGTTCCTCTTTTCACAGCCTTGCTTTAGAGTGTGTTATAATAGGAAAGTTTCTGATCTGTTAATTTCTTGGTGTCAAGAAAAATGTGAGTTGTTCCTACACTGAATAATTTGCCTTGTTTGAGGCCCTGTGGCCACCAGCCATGCAGGAGGCATTGTGGAGACACATCAAGCCCTCACTGTGTCTGGAGAGTGGGGACAGCCTTTGAACTCCTCATTGCAGTTGGATCAACGTCCGAATACCCATGGCAACAAAAACACCCACTCATGTGCAGCTGGCCAAAAGACTCTGCTGCATCGTATCCAGCCCAGAACCACCCACAATGACCCTTGCATTCTTGAACTCCAGGCTCGATTATCTCCAATCATTGTATCTAGGAATGAGGCTACGTACACTAGAAAAGCTTCTTGGTTCTAAACCCCTGTCTGCATAGTAATGTAAGCCCACACAAACATGTCCTTCCCAGAACTCTGGGCAGTTTGCATGAACTCTCTCCTGAGTCCAGCGTACAGTTCAAGGTCTTGGTGCAGATAGCCAAAGTCCTTCAAAGGACAGGTCCTAGCTACCTGAGAAGAGATCACCTCTCCTTTCATGACCATGATTACCCATGACAACTATGTTCATTCAAACAACAAAACCGGGGGGGGGTGATTCGTGACTGTGGGAGACAGAACTGCAGCAAGAGCTGGCCTGGGTTATAGAACTCACTCCCACAACAGATAAGAATGAGACAAGAACTCACCCCTTTCAGAACTAAATGTAATGCTCATTTCTGCAGCCGTTCACATACTGTCATTGCACAGCAGTAATTATAACAGTAGCAGCCAAAAAAGTGCAATTCAAAGGAAACAGTGCAGAGGAGTCCACACCAGCCACAAATGATGGCCCTCTTGCCCCCCGTGCCAGATCAAATTTAATGATGGGTGAGTTTGAAGAGTGGAGTCAAGAGATGCCAGCGATCCCCTCACGTACACAAATACACTCTGTTACTTGCTGTTGTGGTAGAGAGAGGAAGCAAATCGATGTGCAGCACCTGCTTGCCTTCGAATGTTTGGCCCCAGGCAGCACAAGCAGGGATATTCTTTATTCTTCCATTTTACTGTTTTGTTCCCTCTTCTATGCTCAAAAGAAATCTTCTCTCCTTACCTTGTGAATCCTGTTACCGAGGTTGGCCTGGAAGGAGTTCTTCACATGGAGACTGAAACCTTGACTATGATTAGGGAATTTGCCTTGATCCAAATGCATGCAGAGCCCAAAGCTCTAACACAATTGTGCCAGAAAACCTGAGTGGTTGCTTATGGCAAGAGATAGCTTATTGTGGGTGAGCCTTAGTGCAGAGTCTTTTGCAGCATGTGTAAAACCAGGAAGGGGCATTAATCTCCTTTCTGTCTGCTCCATCTCTTGTGGTTAAAGTATCAGTTGTTTCTCCTTTTATCCACAATAAGTCACTGGCTAAATGGCAGATAATGCAGCTTACTCTACAATAGAGTTTTGCTGGTGTTGTTACATGGTTCAGGCAGGTGATACAAAATGGCATGCTCTCTGTGCAAGTTTGGTATGCCAGAGAGATAAACTAATCATGGCAGGAACCATCAGGGTTTTTTTCTGTGTTTGTACAGCACCGAGTACAAGGAGGTCCTGATCTATGATTAGGGCCCTAGACGAGAATACAAAGATACAGGGCCAGTTACACCTCCTTACTGACTTCACTGAAATGATCTCAGATTTACAACAGTGTACATTAGATCAGAATCTGAACAGCATGCACCCTGAGTAACTGGTGGCAAAGGGGAAGCTGTTTAAAACAGTGTTGATACATTGTTTTTTCCCTCCTCCTTCCTGCAAACAATTGTACTTTTATTCTTCTTTTAACTCTCCCGACTTGACCAACTGGAAGAGCTTCTTGCCATAGAGGAGGGTCTTTCAGGCAAACATTTTACTGCCCCAGGGACTCCCATGAATGACTGGTGAAACCAGCTCCCTACAGAAGCCTGTCTACCAAGGGCAAAAAAGGAGAGCAGCAAAGGATCCTATTTGGCAGCACAGTTTTCTGTGCTGCAAGTGCTTAATTGACAGCGTGACTCTTGCTGTGACTGGCTTTTCTCTAAACAGCAGAGCTCTGAAGACTTACTAGTTGTTTGGGGGATTTTGTTTTATGGGCACCTATACTCTTCCCAGGTAATGATTTATTGCCATTTCTATTTCCTTTTCCAATTGCATGTTTTCTTAGACAGTATTTCTGCAAAAAATTCCTAGGATTAGCACATACAACTGTGTTAGCAGGATCAGGCTCCTGAGAAATTGATACCAAACCAATTGATACCACTTGGCTGCTAGTATTTCATTCCCTTTACATATCTTCTCAGAAGCTGATTATTTTGCAATATTTTATCAGTTACATTAGACAGCAATGTCTGTGGCATTTTAATCTCAATGAGAGAGCCTCATGGTAAACAAGATGAGCCAAAATCATTGTTGGCTCAAATGAAGACAGCTCTACTGACTTTAATGGAGTTTTTGCCCATCAGCAGCCATTATTTCTTTCCCAGCTACATTGACTGGCCCTCCTTAAAGACCTTAATATAATAAATAAACTAAACAACCTTTCTATTTGAAAATGAATTGTGTAATTGTTTAGTGAAACGGCGATGGATGACGTGTTTAAGAGACATGAACAAAGATACCTCTCTGATTGCATGAAAGTTAGAACAGCATTAAGCAGCCAGAATGGCTTCAAAGGTTGTCTAGTCAGAGGTGTGTAAAGTCAGTGTTACATTTGCATTTCAGTATTTTGAATTATAACCCTCTGGATTTATGATACCACATATTAAAATGCTGCATCCACTAAAACAAATAGGAGCTTTGCTGTGTCAATACATGTACTATCATTCTTTTAATGTTTTAAGACTAATATGTTACAAACATTTATTCAATCTGTACTTTAGAAACACAATTGCCTTTGTTTTGACACTCACATATGAGACATCTGCTGCTGGGGAACTGGATGGCTCAGGGGACTGGTACTAATAAGAGAGGAGTCTTTTGTGTCTAAGTTACTGGTTCAAACCCAGACAGGGTTGGCAGGGACTGAAAGTCATTACCTTCTGACAGCTGTTATGTGGCAATATGAAATGAGCTGGTGTCCTCAGTCAGTTTCCTGGTGGGCAGGTGGCAACATCACCACAATAAGAACCCCAATTAGCAATCTCATCCAAGAAGACAATGATTGAATAGTCTTGGAGGCAGATTAATTACTCTATCACCCCTCTGAGTGGGGAAGTGTCTTTTCAGGTCAGGGTTGGGGCACATGGCCAAGGGAGAAGCTTGTCCTGGCACTATCCATGCAATAACTGTCCTTAGGATACCCAGAGGATTTCAGCCTCTAGGGCTGTCAAGCCAGTGCTTGTCACTAACTTCCTACAATTACCTTTTATTATTATTATTATTATTATATTTATTTGTATTGTGGTGTTCCTAAAGGCCCCAGTTCCATTGTTCTCAGCAAACTATAAAAAAAATGGCCTTTCCCCGCAAACATTTTACAATCTAGTATATATTTCAGAGAGTTTGTCTGTCTGTATGTCTGACTGTCCGTCAGTCTGTTTGTCCATCTGCTCAAGAACTCCTTTTAAATGGTAAGAGTTATGACCACCAAATTCGGTACACAGCTTCCTCTTGTCATAACTTAAATCAAGGTAAGGGTTTAGTTGTGCCAGGAAAATGGGATGTGGCTGAAAAGTGATTGCTTCTCATAAAACCATTTGGAAGAGACAAAGAATCACCAGGCAGTGAATGGGGCTGGCTAGGGGTGCACCCCCTTGATCCAGGACTGCCCCAATCCCAAGCCTCCAACCCCTGGTGCCCTTTAGGGAGGGCCACGGGGCTGAATCCCACCCCGACTCCCCTGATTTGTGTGTATGGGAACATTGCTGGCTGTTCCATTCTGTCAGGGAGTGAGGGGAAAGTGTACAATTTGCTGCTTCCTTGTACTGACTTGGGGGCATAAGGAGCAGATGAACCTGGACCTACCCCAGCCAGGAGACATGCAACCCTGGCCTGGCTGTGCCCCCTAGAGCTGCAGTGGCTATGGAGAGCTGCTTCTCATTTGGCCTCAACCTGCTGTGGTGAGAGAGGGCTGGGGTAGTCCTAACTCCACAAAGCAGCCTGCATACAGAACCCCTCATCCCCAGCCCCACCCCAGAGCAATGATTCAAATGAAGGAATTACATTTTCATTTTATTTTCCAAAAAAACAAAAATTATTTGAGTTCAGCAAAACCAGGTAAGTCTTCTAGTAACAAATATTTAAAAATGAAACTAATAGGCTGATTTTAAAACGGGGTTAAATGCCTCAGTAGCTCAGCAGCCCACACACTGGCTGAACAAATTCAGCACTACGGGGCTAAACCCACTGGGGTCAATGGGATTGTCGTGGTAATACTCAGCATTCTACATTCCAACCCAGATGTGTCTTAATTTCAATGCTGGGCTCAGTGATATTTGTTATAGCTAGCTAAATGCTTTCAGATCCTGTGGATTAATAGCACTATATCAACGAAATACACTATTAGATAGCAATAGCATTATTTCTAGATATAAGCCTGATCTTGGTGAGTGCTGGGTGTCTGACACTTTCAGACCCTTACTTACAAAGCTTTCTTAACTTTGAACTGTGAACCTGCCATACAACACAGTTAGTTAATGTACAAAAAGTTTGGACAACTAATGAAACCATTTGTTTTCATTAGACTTTGCTTGTCCCCATGTTACTTTAGTAGCACAATTCATCAAGTGAAATCCAGCTTTCACATCCGTCTTCTTCTGCCATTCTAGCACATAACAGTGGTCATTCTTTTCTGAAGGACTGCTGAAAACAATGTCTCACAGGTGGCACACAGAGTTGATGGATGATATTTAAAAGCCTGCTGCCCTGAGTTGGATGAAAGCAATTCATGACATAAAGGTTGACATCAAATCTCATACACAGCTGAAGCAGGAATATCTCCTGTCTAATGCAAGACTAATGCTGAACTGCTCAAAGGCAACTTTTAAATCACCCTGTACTAGGAACATAAAGGGAGACATGTTGGCTGGGCTATAGAAAGATCAAAGAGCAATGGAGACAGTGAACATTTATAGAACTTTTCTTTTATCCATTTGCTATGTGACTAACATCATAATTCTTATTTGTAAGGAGTTGGTAAAGCATACAGTGACTAGCTCAGGCTAACTTCTCAACAAAGAACATAGCACTTTTGTGGGATGGGAATAAGTTCTGTGCAGATCGTGAAATGAAGAGGACATAGGTTATTTTTTTTATGAGACTTTAAGTTCAGTCTTTTAGACTTTCTTGAACCAAACAAGAAGCAAATCTCATACTGTTAGAAAGCGGCTTCCTAATCTTTCTATCCTAAAAATTACAGGGTGATTGTCAGGTCAAATTTGGTGACACATTTAGAACCCTAGGGCTTGAAGAGACCTCAGGAGGTCACATCGAGTCCAGCTCCCTGCCCAAAGCAGGACCAGTCCCAACTACCGGTAAATCATCCCAGCCATTGTCAAACCGAGACTTAAAAACCTTTAGGGATAGAGATTCCAGCACCTCCCTAGATAACCCGTTCCAGTGCTTCAGCACCCTCCTAGTAAAATAGTTTTTCCTAATATCCAATGTAGACCTCCTTCACTGCAGCTTCAGACCATTGCTCCTCATTCTGCCATCTGACACCCCTGAGAAGAGCCTCTCTCCATCCTCTTTGGAACCTCCCTTCAGGAAGTTGAAGGCTGCTATCAATCCCCCTTTACTCTTCTCTTCTGCAGACTAAGTAAGCCCAAATCTCTCATGGTATGTCTACACTACACCGTTATTTCAAAATAGTTATTTCGAAATATCTTATTTCGAAATAATGCATCTAGACACAAAATGCATTTCGAAATAGCGTCTACACTGATTGGATGCTGAATCGCATTTAAGGCCGGCCGGAACCAGTTCTGGCAGGGCATCAGGTCAGGAGTTACCTTGTGTGGCTGCTGCCTAAGGCTATCTGAGGCCTGTGCTTAAAGGAACCCCCCTCCGCCCCCCGGACAGCCAGTTCTCAGGTTTCCCTGCTTGCTTGCCTACCTCGCTGAGGGACAGCAAAGCATTTTTTTCTCTGCATGCTCTGATTGCCCTCACTCGGGACACCACAGCACTCTGCAGCATGGAGCTAGAGCCGCCCCTGGGCACTCTGGTGCTTCTCTTGGACGCATTGCTGCGAGCCTGGCAGCATGTTCTGCAGGCAGTAACAGTCCCTGGTGTGCCCCACTGGGGGCTTGTGCCTCATTCCTCCCTCATGTCCTTCCACTTGCCCTTCCCTAACCCTCCTTCCTGCTGTACAGTAAAAGACACGTGTTCATTACAACTAAGTCTCTTTATTGAACAAAACTGGGGTGATGGGGGAATGAAACTGAGGTGAGACTGAGGAAAGAAGGTGGGAGAGGGGAGGAGGGAGAGTGGGAGAGGGGAGGGGGAAACCTGGGAGGAGGGAGCTGGCAAGGGGAGGAAGGGGGAGAAGAAACTCAGGGCTCAGGGTTGGGGGTCTCACCAGCCCAACTGTCTCCCAGCACTGCAGGTGCGGGGGCCTTGGCATCCCCCGGGACGTGCGGGAGGGTGTAGAGGAAAAAGCAGGAGGGGGAGAAGGAGTGGGAGGAGGAACGGTAGCTGGGGAGGCAGCAGGGGCTGGAGCGGCAGGAGGCAGCAAGCTCTGCACCAGGGTCTGCAGGGGCTCACAGATGGCACGGCCCTGGGTAAGCTGCTCCCGCTGGAGCTGCAGGTCTTCCTGCACCCAGTGGTCGAGGGTGCGGTGCAGGGCTTGCAGTGCCCCCAGGTCCTCCTGCTGGTACCCCTCCACTGCACAGGTGGGCCTGTGGAGTCCTCCGGTGTGGGAGGATGTCCTGGGTGGTGTGGTGTGTCCTGCACTCGCAGCTGGTGCAGCTGTGGAGAAACAAGAGAAGTGGTCAGTTATCCTTGGGAACACAATGGGTGAAGCCCAGCCCCGCTCTGCAAGGTGAGGACGACAGTTCTCCGCAACATCAGAGCCGATGTGCTTGCACAGAGGCCATGTTCAGGATGACCTGCTATCCCCGGGAGTGGGAGCTGCCCCGGGACTGCACCCATGCCCCTGTGCTGTATATAGTGTGTGTGTGTGTGTGGGGAGGGGAGATGTCCCCTGCCTCTGTGTAGACGGGGCTTGTGGAGGGAGGGCATCCTGCCTTGTCCCACCCTGGGGTCAGGAGCATGTCATGTCTCTTCGCACGTGTGTGGCTAACAGGCCAAGGCCCCTGTTTGGCAGCCAGCTGGGGCCACGAGCCCAGGTGTGGCACAGCATGTGCTTGCACGTGCACAGGTTGCTGCGTAATCTGTGGTCAGCAAGGCCCATGCGTGCAGTCCCATAAGGGGACAGTGATGGCACTCACATGTTGTTGCCTCCCCGGATGACACTGGCGACAGGTCCGCTGGGACGGCTCAGGGGTCCTAGCTGTGCGGCACGCTCCCTCCGGGCTCCCGCGGCTCCTGGCCCTCCTCCTCCATGCCCTGGTCAGGGCCCTCTGCCCCAGGGTCGATGACCATCTGGGGGGCACAGACCATCCTTCCTCCCAGGATGTGGGCCAGGGCGTCAAAATAGGGGCATCTCTCTGAATCTGCCCCTGTTTGGGAGCTGCCCCCTGTAGCCCTGGCATAGGCCTGCTGCAGCTCCTTAATTTTCATCCAAACCTGCTCCTGGGTTCGGATGTGGCCTTTGGTGGCCAGGCTGGCAGCCATCCTGCCATAGATGGCCACGTTCCTCCATCTAGTGTGGAGATCATGGCCATTGGAAGCATCCCCCCAAACCTCAATCAGGTCCATGATATCCTCACTGGACCAGGAAGGCGTCCACCTTCTCTGGCCCCTGGCAGACTCCTAGGAGGTGGGGGACTGGGCCCGGGGAGCGGTGGAGGGCTGGCTGGCACTGGCTGCCTGGCTCATGCTGGGGCCACTGGGTCAGGGGCAGTGGATACTGGCTCTGGGCTGGCAGGCCTGGAGCTGGCACAGACACTGTGGCCAGACTCTATCCCTTTAAGGGCTCCAGGGAGTGTGGGAGGAGAGGAGTTTTCCTGGTTGGGGCCAGAGTGGCCAACAGGGCACCCTGGGAAGGGCTGGAGGCCCCCTATTTCGAAATTTCCCCTATTCCGTGTCTACACAGTGCTTATTTTGAAATAACAATTTCGAAATAGGCACTATTCCTCATGGAATGAGGTTTACCAAATTTGAAATAAGCCCTCCACTATTTCGAATTAATTTTGAAATAGCAGTTGGCTTGTGTAGATGCTAATACAGTTATTTCAAAATAACGGCTATTATGTCGAAATAACTTTGCTGTGTAGATATATCCTCAGCCTCTCCTCATAGGTCATGTGCTCCAGCCCCCTAATCATTTTGGTTGCCCTCCGCTGGACCCTCTCCAGTGCTTCCACATCCCTTCTGTAGTGGGGGGCCCACAACTGGATGCAATATTCCAGATGTGGCCTCACCAGTGCCGAATAAAGGGAAATAATCACTTCTCTAGATCTACTGGCAATGCTTCTCCTAATGCAACCAAATATTCCATTCTCCTTCTTGACTATAAGGGCACACTGTTGACGCATATCCAACTTCTCATCCACTGTAATCCCCAGGTCCTTTTCTGCTGAACTGCTACTTAGCCAGTTGGTCCCCAGCCTGTAACAATGCTTGGGAGTCTTCCATCCCAAGTGCAGGACTCAGCACTTGTCCTTGTTGTACCTCATCAGATTTCATTTGGCCCAATCCTCTAACTTATCTAGGTCACTCTGGACCCTATCCCTGCCCTCCAGCGTACCTACCTCTCCCCCAGCTTAGTGTCATTGCAAATTTGCTGAGGATGCAATCCGTCCCCTCATATGGCTCATAAATAAAGATGTTGAACAAAACTGGCCTTAGAACCGATCCTTGAGGCACTCCACTTGAAACCAACAGATTTTTTTTTGGTCCAATCCTCAGATTTGTATAGATCAGTCTGGACCCAATCCCTGTCCTCCAACATATCTATACAGGAAGGATGGGCTCCACCTAAACCAGGGTGGAACCAGACTGCCGGCACTAAACATTAAAAAGGCCATAGAGCAGTTTTTAAACTAAGAGATGGGGGAAAGCCGATTGGTGCGGAGATGCACGTAAATCGGAGGGAGACTTCTCTTAGAGGAGAATCCATTGATAGAGATTCTAAGCTGTAGTCAGAAAGAGAGGAGGGGAGGGCAAACCATGGGCCAGAGCAGACAAACAACCGCATACAAAGGAATCCAATGCATCAGGGAAGGGCAGAAAATAAGCAGTGGCAAATTTTTAAAGTGTTTCTACACAAATGCTAGGAGTCTGACTAATAAGATGGGTGAACTAGAGTACCTAGTATTAAATGAGGAGATTGACATAATAGGCATCACTGAAACCTGGTGGAATGAGGAAAATCTGTGGACACAATCATACCGGGATATAAAATATATCGAAAGGATAGAGCAGGCCGGGTGGGTGGAGTGGCACTGTATGTGAAAGATAATGTAGAATCAAATGAAATAAAAATATTAAATGAATCAACATGTTCAATAGAATCGCTATGGATAGTAATTCCATGCTCCAATAATAAGAAATTAGCAGTAGGGATATATTACCACCACCTGACCAGGACAGGGATACTGACATTGAAATGCTGAGGGAGATTAGAGAGGCTACCAAAACAAAGAACTCTATAATAATGGGGATTTTAATTACCCTCATATTGACTGGATACATGTCACCTCAGGAAGAGAAGGAGATAAAATTTCTCAATGGCTTAAATGACTGCTTCTGGAGCAGCTGGTGCAGGAACCCACAAGGGAGAGGCAATTCTCGATTTAGTCCTGAGGGAGCGCAGGATCAGGTCCAGGAAATAACTGCTACAGGACCGCTTGGGAATAGTGACCATAATATAATAACATTCAACATTCCTGTGGTGGGAAGAACACCTCAGCAGACCAGCACCCTGGCATTTAATTTCAAAGAATTACACAAAAATGAGGAGGTTAGTTAAACAGAAATTAAAAGGCACAGTGACTAGAGCCAAATCCTGCAAGCTGCATGGAAACTTTTAAAGACACCATAATAGAGGCCCAACAAATGTATACCCCAAATTAAAAAACATAGCAAGAGACCTAAAAAGAGTCACCGTGGCTTAACCACCATGTAAAAGAAGCAGTGAGGACAAAAAGTATCTTTTAAGAAGTGGAAGTCAATCCTAGTGAGATAAATAGAAAGAACATAAACACTGTCAAATCAAGTGTAAAAATGTAATAAGAAAAGCAAAAAGATTTTGAGGAACAGCTAGCCAAAAACTCAAAAGAAATAACAAAATGTTTTTAAGTACATTAGAAGCAGGAAGCCTGCTAAAAACCTGTGGGTCCCTAGGCGATCGAACTATAAAAGGAGCAATCAAGGACGATAAAGCCATTGCGGAGAAACTAAATGATTTCTTTGCTTCAGTCTTCACGGCTGAGGGCGTTGGGAGATTCCCAAATCTGCACCGTCCTTTGTGGGTGATGAATCTGAGGAACTGTCCCGGATTGAAGTGTCATTAGAGGAGGTTTTGGAACAAATAGAAAAACTTAATGTTAACAAATCTCCGGGACCGGATGGCATTCATCAAGGGTTCTAAAGAACTCAAATGGGAAATTGCTGAACTATTATCTGTGGTTTGTAACCTATCCCTTAAATCGGCTTCTGTACCTAATGACTGGAAGGTAGCCAACGTGACACCAATATTTAAAAAGGGCTCTAGAGGCGATCCGGGCAATTACAGACCGGTAAGTCTAACTTCAGTACCGGGCAAATTAGTCGAAACAATAGTAAAGAATAAAATTGTGAAGCATGTAGAAGAACATAATTTGTTGGACAAAAGTCAACATGGTTTCTGTAAAGGAAATCCTGTCTTACTAATCTATTAGAGTTCTTTGAAGGGGTTAACAAACATGCGGACAAGGGGATCCAGTAGATATAGTATACTTAGATTTCCAGAAAGCCTTTGACAAGGTCCCTCACCAAAGGCTCTTGTGTAAATTACATGGCCATGGGATAAGAGGAAGGTCCTTTCTTGGATTGAGAACTGGTTAAAAGACAGGAAACAAAGGGTAGGAATAAATGGTAAATTTTCAGAATGGAGGGGTAACTAGTGGTGTCCCAAGGGTCAGTCCTAGGACCAATCCTGTTCAACTTATTCATAAATGATCTGGAGAAAGGGGTAAGCAGTGAGGTGGTAAAGTTTGCAGATGATACCAAACTGTTTAGGATAGTCAAGACAGAAGCAGACTGTGAGGACTCCAAGAAGATCTCACCAAACTGAGTGATTGGGCAACAAAATGGCAAATGAAATTTAATGTGGATAAGTGTAAAGTAATGCACATCGGGAAAAATAACCCCAACTATACGTACAGTATGATGGGGCTAATTTGGCTACGACAAATCAGGAAAAAGATCTTGGAGTTATCGTGGACAGTTCTCTGAAAACTTCCACACAGTGTGCAGCGGTCAAAAGGCAAATAGGATGCTAGGAATTATTAAGAAAGGGATAGAAAATAAGACCAGAATATCTTACTGCCCCTGTATAAAACTATGGTACGCCCACATCTTGAATACTGTGTACAGATGTGGTCTCCTCACCTCAAAAAAGATATTTTGGCCTTGGAAAGGGTTCAGAAAAGGGCAACTAAAATGATTAGGGGTTTGGAATGGGTCCCATATGAGTAGAGGTTAAAGCTACTGGGACTTTTCAGTTTAGAAAAGAGGAGACTGAGGGGGGATATGATAGAGGTATATAAAATCATGAGTGGTGTGGAGAGGGCCGACAAAGAAAAGTTATTTATTAGTTCCCTAAATAGAAGAACTAGAGGACACCAAATGAAATTAATGGGTAGCAGGTTTAAAACTAATAAAAGAAAGTTCTTCTTCACACAGCGTGTAGTCAACCTGTGGAACTCCTTGCCAGAGGAGGCTGTGAAGGCTAGGACTATAATAGAGTTTAAAGAGAAGCTAGATAATTTCATGGAGGTTAGGTCCATAAAAGGCTATTAGCCAGGGAATAAAATGGTGTCCTTGGCCTCTGTTTGTCAGAGGCTGGAGAAGGATGGCAGGAGACAAATCGCTTGATCATTGTCTTCGCGGTCCACCCTTTCTGGGGAACCTGGTGCTGGCCAGTCGGCAGACAGGCTACTGGGCTAGATGGACCTTTGGTCTGACCCAGTACGGCCGTTCTTATGTTCTTATGTTCTTATATCTACCTCTCCCCCCTAGCTTAGAGTCATCCGCAAACGTGCTGAGAGTGCAATCCATCCCCTCATCCAGTTCATTAATAAGGATGCTGAACAAAACCAGCCCTAGAACCAATCCTTGGGGCACTGCACTTGAAACCGACCGCCAACCTGACATCGAGGCGTTGATAACTACCCTTTGGGCCCGACAATCTAGTCAGCTTTCTATCCACCTTACAGTCCATTTATCCAATCCATACTTCCTTAACTTGCTGGCAAGAATATTGTGGGAGACCGTATCAAAAGCTTTGCTTTGATTTACTTAAAAAAAACAAACAACTTAAGACCATTAGAAAAGTTTCAATGTTCTTGTTCATTAGTTAATTTGTTTTAAACTCCTCTGCAGATATTTTTAATTGAAAATTCTTTGAGGGCATTAATAAGCAAGTGGGTCAGGTTGATTCAGAGGATACTGTATACTTAGATTTTCTTGAGAAAGTTTTCTGAAGAGTCTTTGATGAGGAACTTTGTCAAAGGCTAACTAGCCATATAATATAATCATATCTATGTGATTTTTATTTACTTAACACATAGAAATGTAGGACTGGAAGGGACCACAGTCCAGGTCCTTTGGTCCAGTCTCCTGCAATGAGGCAGGACTGTGTGGTATTTGTCTAACCTGATCTTAAAAGCCTCCAGTGATGGGGATTCCACAGCCTTTCTAGGTAATTTGTGCCAGTGCTTAACCACCCTGACAGGAAGTTTTTTCCTAATGTCCAGACTAAACTACCTTTGCTGCAATTTAAGCCCATTGCTTCTTGTCCTGTCCTCAATGGATAAGAAGAGTAATTTATCACTCTCCTCTTTATGACAACATTTTACTTACTTGAAGGCTGACAGCATGTCCCCATCAATTTTCTGTTCTCCAGGCTAAACAAAATCATTTTTTCCAATCTTTCTTCATAGGCCATGTTTTCTAAACCTTTAAACATTTTTGTTGATCCCCTCTGGACTTTCTCCAATTTGTCTACATCTATTCTGAAGTGAGGTGTTCAAAACAGGACATAGCACTCATAAGAACAGCTATACTCGGCCAGACCAAAGGTCAATCTAGCCCAGTATCCTGTCTTACAACAGTGATCAATGTCACGTGTTTCAGAGGTGTAAGCAATGCTTCCATTACAGCCAGCTGGAATGGGAAAGGAATCCTGGGTGTGATTATGGCCACTCTATTGTTTAGACCTGCTAGGTATTCAACTGTTGTTATGTAAATATAGTTCACACTGGAATGACAAAGAAATCCTGCATGTGATTATGTAAATACAGTTCACGCAGTTGCTTAGGCCTGCTAGATATTTAATTGTTAGAATGATATTTTGCCTATTGTAACCAATTGGGCTGTTGTGGGGTCACAAACCATGTTAACCCTAAATGTAGGAATTGTAAAATATGACTACAATGCTTGTAGTTATTGGAAATGCAGAAAAGTCAGATTGTTCAACTCAGTCAAAAAAGAGACACTGTCATTGTAAAGAATCTCAGATGGACAAGGCTTTCTCTTCCAAACTCTGTGAAGTAAACTGAGGGAAAGGGCATAGTTCTGACCAGCAGGCTACATGCCCTCCATGTGTGAGCTGTAAGACTGGTTCAATCTGTTTCTCTCCCCTCTCCCTTCTAATGATAGATCTAATACAGACTCCATAAAGAGTCTCTTTATTATTTTAAAATGTTATTCCAGTGGATGCTGGAATCTTTTGGCTGGACTGCGTTGTGGGCCAAGAGCTGAAATCACTGAGAAGCTGACATCACAGAGAGCTGAAATCACTAGGTTTGGCCTAGAGCCATACCCATCACAAGGCTGGCCGGCAGGAGTAGTGGCTGGTGGGAGTGGCCAGCAAGTGGCTGGTGGGGCGACCAGTGGGAGCAGTCAGCAGACGGCCAGCGGGAGCAGCAGCTGGTGGGGTGGCCGACAGCAGCCTCACGTAGGTGGCATTGTCACATGCTCAACAAGTGGAGACATCAGGATGATGTACCTATGGACTCTGAGTCTGCACTGACTGGACAGAGCCGTGAGTGGGGTGTTTGAAGTGGGGGGGAACCACACTATTTGAGTTGGGGGTTGGACTAAAGATCTTTAAGCAAAAGATTCTGCCCTGCAGACTCTGGGGATGGTACCTTGCTTATGGGTTTCTTTGTTTATGTTATGGGTTTTTGTTTGTTTATGTGTGTTCCTGTAGGTTGATACTAGATTACTGTTATTAAACAGCTGCTTCCATCTCTGACTCAGGGTACGTCTAGATTACATGCCTCTGGCGACAGAGGCATGTAGATTAGGCTACCCGGCATAGGAAAATGAAGTGGCGATTTAAATAATCGCCGCTTCATTTAAATTTAAATGGCTGCCGCGCTGAGCTGATCAGCTGTTTGTCGGCTCAGCACGGTAGTGTGGACGCTCCTCGGTCGACATCAAAGGCATTTGTTGACCTCCCAGGTAAACCTCATCTCAGGAGGCATACCTGGGAGGTCGACAAATGCCTTTGATGTCGAGCGTGGAAACATCCAGATTACCGCTGAGCCGACAAACAGCTGATCGGCTCAGCGCGCAGTCATTTAATTTAAATGAAGCGGCGATTATTTAAATCGCCGCTTCATTTTCCTATGCCGGGTAGCCTAATCTACATGTCTCTGTTGCCAGAGGAATGTAGTCTAGACGTACCCTCAGTGTTTGCAAGAGGGGAAGAAGTGCCTCTAAAGGCTCCTAGTGGGTAGGTTGGAATTTTCACAGTTATTGGGTGGGAGCTCAAGCCAGTTTGGTTACCTTATTGAAAGACCCTCCCTAGATACTGAACCCACCCTTCTGGCTGCTGACTGCTATGGCAGGAGGGTGACAGAGGGAATGAAAAAAATATGCAATTATCAAGTGATCTATCGCCTGTCACCAGAGGTAAAAGTGGGCTGGTATGGGCTGGTACAGAGCACTGGCAAGAAGTGGCTGCTGGTACAGTCCTGTAAACATCCAACATTAAGGTGCTATCATGTCAGTACAGAGTCAGTTATGAGGCAGGTCTTCCCCCCGCTCCCCAGCAATCACCACTGTTAGGAGAGTCTGGTTCCCAATTCTGTCCGTTTCTGCCTTTCTGGGGGTCCAGAGCTGCCCCATACCTTTGCCCAGTACCCTTGTCATTCCAGACTACCTACCTGTAAGTCCTGGTACTGACTTTCCCTCCTGCCAGTCGCCTATCGCAGCTCTGGTAAACAGAGGCTAGGAACACCATCACTGACTATGCTGGCTAATAGCCATTGATGGATCTGTCCTCCAAGAATTTTTCTAGTGCTGTTTTGAACCCTGTCTTGACTTTCACAACATTCTCTGACAAAGAGTTCTACAGTGTGACTGCGTTGTGTGAAAAAAATACTTCCTTTTGTTTGTTTTAACCTGCTGCCTATTAATTTCATTTGATGATCCCTAGTTCTTGTGTTAGGAGGAGTAAATAGTACTTCCTTATTTACTATCTCCACAGTTGTCATGGCTTTACCGACCCCTATCATATCCCCCCTTAGTGATCTCTTTTCCAAATTGAAAAGTCCCAGGCTTATTAATCTCTTCTCATATGCAAGTTGTTCCATACCCTCCAATCATTTTTCTTGGCCTTTTTTATATCTTTTCCAATATATCTTTGCATCTTCATGCCATATTCAAGATATGGGTGTACCATGGATTTATATAAAGGCAATATGATATTTTCTGTCTTATTATATATCCCTTTCCTAATGATTCCCAAAATTCTGTTTGCATTTTTTGTTTGCCACTGCACATTGAGTGGATGTTTTCAGAGAACTATACACAATGATTCCAAGATCCTTTTCTTGAGTGGTAACAATTTAGTTTCTAATTTCTTATAAAGGATACTTCTGTCTAACAACTATGTCTGAAGTGGAAATGAATGCCTCATAGTGACAGTTCAATTGGTACAAATGCTCCAGGTGAGGACATACACGGCTGAGTCAAGGAGCATAGTGTGGACACACAAAAGTGATGTAATTACTGCGGTGGCTATATGTCAATGTAAGTTGGTTTGACATATTTTGTAGATGCCCACTGTTAAGGTCCCATCCACACTACCATCTGGAACCATGTAGTGCCTGAATCTCTTGTGCCATAATTGTATTTGCAATGTAGAAAGTCCCTTAGGGTATGTCTACACTAGCCCCCTAGTTCGAACTAGGGTGGCTAATGTAGGCATTTGAACTTGCAAATGAAGCCCGGGATTTAAATATCCCGGGCTTCATTTGCATGTTCCCGGGCAGGCGCCATTTTTAAATCCCCTTAGTTCGAACTGACTGCCCGCGGCTACACGCGGCAGTCAGAAGTTAATCCGAACTAAGTCCTTAGTTCCGATTAACTGTTACACCTCATTGCAGGGCTTCATTTGCAAGTTCGAATGCCTACATTAGCCACTCTAGTTCGAACTAGGGGGCTAGTGTAGACATACCCTTAGTCTTTTGAATTGTGTGTCTGTTACCTTGTCAACAACATTTTACTCCACAGGCCAGCGTGTTGCTCTCTACTGCATCTATGTGCTGCAACTTCATGAGTCAGCTTCTGGGAAGAGGGCTTGGGGCCACTGTGGCTGGCGGCTGCAGCAGCAACATCACATACTCTCTATTTCCTGGAGTCGTGGAAGATCTGTGGCTGTGTCGGCTGTCACGGTCCTTTTTGTTTAATTAATGCTTTTCCTTCACTGCATGAAGGGATCTGATGGCAATCTCAATCTGCCATCATGTAAAATGGGAATAAAATCCAGTTTTGAGTAAGTTGATTGGGCATTTTCAGATACTTCCAATTTCTGCTGGCCCAGGGATAGGAAATACTAATTGCCCGTGAACTCATGACTCAGCTATGTTAACTGGTAGAGCTACCAGCCGGGCTGGCAGGACGACTCTGTGCCCTCTTTTGCTGTGTGAAAATCTGCAGTGTGCATTGCATTTTCCATTCTGCCCAATGGCATCCCAATCAGACTAATCAGTGTTCTGTTTAACACTTACCAGAGGTATGGCTCTGCACCCCTCTGACATTCAGCATGAGCAAACACAACCTAGAGGTTGCACTGTTATAGGCATTTCATTTAAAATGAACCCTTTGCCATTGCACTCTCATTGCAAAGATTTTCTAGAATTAAGGTCCTTAAGGAGCATTTATTTAATGTCACAGAGTGGTCATAGCATTTAAATCCAAAAGGAACCTTTAGATCATAGCCAGACCTTCTGTATATCATTAAATTCCACCCAGATATCCTATGTTGAGCCCAATAACTTCCATGAAATTAAAGCATTTTAGCTCTGAGATGACTAAGTTGTTGTGAGCCACCTGCAGAAAAAAGGAGAGGCCAAGGTGCCACCAAAGCCCAAGGCCTTTGTAATGTCAGGGGTTTGCTCAAGTGAGACATTTCTTTAACTGTTTCTCTCTTCGACCTTTTCCCACACACAACAATTGTCACTAATATTCATTCGTGCTGCAGTAGCATTGAGGATCTTTACCAAGTCCCCACTGTGCAAGGTGATGTAGGCACATATAAGGAAAAGATGGTCCGTGTCCCAAAGAGCTTGAGATCCTAATGGTCATGACCTTTCATCTTCCTGGAGTCCAAATGTAGGCAAAGACTCAACATCTGAGACAAAAGATCCTTCAGTTTAGCTTAATGCACTTTGCACTAGATCAGGGTTTTCAAACTGGCCTCATTCTGTGGATTATATAATAATGGAAACTACTATGGACCATCATCTTTCCTTGTGAGATTGTGCAACACTCCATTGAGAACTACAGTGATTCCTTACATGGAAAAATAACATTAAGAAGGAACGAATGTATTTGTAGCTTCCTTGAATGCAATATGAGGCTTGCACTAAAAAGAGCAGAAGCACCTGGGTAAAAGGAGGATGCAATAACATGTGAGTAGTTCACAGAGTATAGTTTTGAGAACTGCTGGGTGAGATTCAACCTGGCTGATGTGAGGAGGTGGAAATAGTCCGAACTAGGCTTGCTGAACTTCAGAGGGGATTTTGGTGACAACAGAGATTACCCCAGGGAAGGCTAGCTTTCCATTGGGAGCTGTTGAGGGTATGCCCCAGTCTTCAACCTGTGCTCCCTCCTCAGGTCAGCATTATAAACATTTTGGGCAGTACTAGTCCCCTGAAGTCTGTCTAGTGAGGTTGTTGCTGCTTTGCACCATTACAACCTCTTATCTATATAAGAACATAAGAACGGCCATACTGGGTCAGACCAAAGGTCCATCTAGCCCAGTATTCTGTCTGCTGACAGTGGCCAATACCAGATGCTCCAGAGGGAAGGAACACAAGTAATCCTCACGTGATCCCTCTCCAGTCATCCATTTCCAGACAAACAGAGGCTAGGGATACCATTCCTACCCACCCTGGCTAATAGCCATTGATGGACTTAACCTCCATAAATCTATCTACCTCTTTTTTGAACCCTGTTAAAGTCCTAGTCTTCACAACATCCTCCGGCAAGGAGTTCCACAGCTTGACTGACTGTGCGCTGAGTGAAAAAAACTTCCTTTTATTTGTTTTAAACCTGCTGCCTATTAATTTAAATTGGTGACCCTTAGTTCTTATATTGTGGGAATAAGTAAATAACTTTTCCTTATTCACTTTTTCCACACCAGTCATGATTTTATAGACCTCTATCATATATCCCCTTAGTCTCCTCTTTTCTAAGCTGAAAAGTCCAAGTCTTTTTAATCTCTCTTCATATGGGACCTGTTCCAAACCCCTGTTCTAGATAACCTCCTTCCACCATGGGCCCTTCAATCCTGTTTGACACCAGAGGGAGCCAGCAATAGTTTCCCACATAATACCATACCGAGGGTGTTGTACAAACAGGTAGATAGAGAGATTTGCTCACAGTCCTTTCCCTAGGTGTTAAAGATCCAAGAGTACAGAGAGGCAGGCCCTCCCCAAGGATTTCCTGAAATGCCCCACAGGTCTGGGGACATCCATGTTCTGTGAGATCCTTCCTGTCCTGTGAGCAAAAGAAGACTGAAGGCAGAAGATTCTAGAAGTAAACCGCTGGCAAGTAGTTTTGTGAACATTGATCCACTTTCTATAGGGAAAAGGGCGGTATAGTTTGGATGGCCTCCCACCTCAGTAGAAGGGGAACCAATCTCTTCAGGGACAAGTTGCCTAGAGTAGTCAAGAGCAGAGCTGATCCAACCATAAAGATGAATTAGGCGGCCATCTAGGTCACAAGACTTTAAGGAGCCCCAATTAGATGGAAGTAATTTTTTTTCTCTGTTTAAAAAAAATATTAATGTTACCTCACGAAAGTATTAAATATTGTACTTGTAAAACAGTCTATCATTGCTATGTCAGAAGTTGAGTTATAGTTATTTATTTCATATTGTGGAGCATGGCTGTATGTAAATACAGTTACAATATGTCATGGCATAGCTTCACGAGAGTGCCACATGCATTTGCTATCTGCGGGCGGGATCTGGACAGTTCAGTCATTTTTAGTAGTTCAGTGATGGCAAGTCATACTGTTGAGTCTGTATTGCTCACCACTTAGTGAAAGCCGGTCAGCGACCCACAATAGTTGTTCTGCCGTGTTAAGAGTCATGATCCCAAAGCCACTGTGGACATGAAGAATTTGTATTGTGTTGGACTGGTCAAGAGAGCATTAAATTAACAACAAAAGGTGAGAATAAAAAGAGGGAAGATATGATTATTTAGCATAGCTTCAAGATGCTGAGAATAAAATTAATCAAGGAATCAAAGGACATGAAGACAAAAAGTTCTTTAACTGCCTATTTGCCAACAATAAGAGCATGGTAACAAAGAAGAGGACTTGAAATTGCTCTTATTAGCATAAATTCAAGCCTAGTTGGTATTACTGAAACCTGGTGGGATGAGTTGCATAACTGGACTGTTAAAATCAATGATTATAACCTAGTTAGGAAGGATCTAGCGGGCAAAAGGAGGGAGGGCAATGGAACTCTGTGTCAACAGTGGTATTACCTGTTTCTGAGTCACTGGTAACTTAATAGATAATGATCTGAAATGCTTGTGGATCAATGTCCATACAGTGTAGAATGCAGTGTTAGTAGGTGTCTGCTACAGACTAGGGATCTTAGATATTGGTTATTTTAGTAATTAGTAATCATGTAGCAGCAACAATTTTTAGTGTTCACACAGTTTCTAAAATGCTCCCCAGGGGCAGGACTAGCAGCCAGTGAACTTCCAGCTTCTGGCCCCGCTCCTGGGGGGGTCCCCTGCCACTCCACACTGCTGCCTCTGTAATAGAAGCAGCAGCATTTGGTGGCAGGCGGAACTGGTCTAAGAGGGGAGCCAGTTTAAAAATCGGCTCCTTGTGCAGACCGGCTCCCACTCCTGCCCCATACTGCTCCCTCTGATACAGAGGCAATAGTGCAGGGTGGCAGCAGCCCCTGTCCATGGAGGACCCAAGCTCCCTGCAGGGAGAGGCTGCTCCAGCATCCCACCTGGTCCTCCCCACTACGCAGTGCAGGGGGGGAGGCGGCTTCGCAAAGCCGGTGTTCATGGGGAGCCAGTTTTTAAGGATTGAGACTGGAGTCAGGACAAGGGTAAGGAGGCACAGTCTCCAGTGGAGGGATGGGCGGGAGGCAGTGATTATGTCCGTGAGCTGAAAGCATGCTACAATTTTCATTGCTTGGCTTAGAGGAAGAATCATCCAGAGTGAAATCCTGGCATTCTTGAAGTCTAAGAGAGTTTTGCCATTTACTTTAATGGGGCCCAAATGCTGGAACTTCTGACCAAGAAGGAACTGTTTTAAATGCTCACGGTTATCTAGGTTTGGATTTACTTTTTGTTCATTGTCACAAAACATGATAACTGCATTGATCCAGATGGTCACATCACTTTATGTGGGTCTCTCAGAGGCATGGAAGGACCATCATAGATATGAATCACGGCTTTGAAAAGTCTAGGTTGGAGATTTGTTCATGTGCACTATACTGTGCAGCATATTTTCATCATATATAGTAAATGTCTAGTTTAGGGCTGCGATTTTTCACCTGCTAATATTAAGAGTGTACAATGTTCATATTAAAGGCTGTCTACTCTTAGACATAACAGTGCAGATTGTTTGTCTTGAGGTTCCCGATTACCTTCTCATCTTTGTAGAACAGATTTAATTTAGGAAGTGATCAGCAATCTGGATTTCACATAACTTCAGGTTGTTTGCATTTCTGCTTGCAGACAAATCATTCCCTCTTGCTCTTCCAGTATAAAAATTGCACCCTGATCTCAATATATTTCTTACTTATGCTCCCTTCTTTGACTTGTACACTTCAGCCTCACAAAGAAGAATGGGAATATAAAATGTAAAGCCCAACACTTTTGCAGGAGACAGTGGCAAAACGTATTGGATTAGATTATAAAATCTGCTCATGAGTCTAAAATGTGTTTACAACAACTTAAATGATACCAATAACATGTTGCAATCCTGCATCTGGTCTCCTGGACACCAATGTGTTTTGGTAGTGAGTAGCCAGCATGGCTCCTTGAGATGTATTATTTGACAATGTCCTAATACTAGACTTTTCTGGTTAACTCTTATAAATGTTCTAGAGATCTTATGGAAACAGAAACCACTGACTGCTTCAAAATTAGATTTGCTACCTGGTTTTAATTTGGTCTTGGGGGCTACAAAATTTTTTAAATCATGCTTGGTATGTACAGTGCTTGAGCCCGAGAAGTGAAAAATTTCCTGTGTCCCAAATTTAAAAGCCTGGTACTATGAAACGGCAGAAATAACTTCATATGATCATCTCATTTACAGGATTAATGGGGGAAAAAAATTCCTTTTATATGGGAGACGTTTCTCTCTTATATAAAGGAAATCATACATTTGCAAAGAAGAAGGATGTGGCATTGATAGACATAGGACACAGAATGGTGTGTGCATGTAATTTTGTAGCATTGTTTTAAAACCAATAGACATAATATAAAATAATCATAGCATATATTATCATAGAACACTAGCACTGGAAGGGACCTCAAGGTCATTGAGCCCAGTCCCCTGCCCTCACGGCAGGACCCAGTACCATCTAGACCAGGCCTGGGCAAAATCCAGCCCACAGGCTGGATCTGGCCCACTAAGCCACTGGATCCGACCCGGGGAGGCAGCGGGGAGCCCCAGGCAGGCTCCCAGCTTACCCCACAGCCCCATGTGCCATGCAGAAACACAGCTGCAGGGCTCCATTTGTTTTAAAACTGGAGGGGAGAGGCAGAAACCAACCAATGGGAGCTGCTTGTGGAACCTCTCCTGGGCTCAGTTATTCATGATGCACATGGCGTGGGCCAGCAAGTAGGCGGGCTGGCTGGGAAACATTTTAACCTCTGCAGGCAGGCAGGCTAGTTTGGCAGCTGGCAAGTAAGTCTCTTGGCCACAGTCTGATTCTGGCACCCCAGCCCTTTCCTGCCCCAACTCTCTGCCCCCCCCCCACTCAACATACCCAAACCCTCTGTCCCCTTCTTACACCCATACCCCTTCCCAGATCTGGCACCCCAATCTCCTGCCCCAGATCACAATCCCCTCTTACCCTAGGTCACATCCCAAACCCCTGCACTCTAGTCCCCTGCCCTAGATCACAACCTCCTGCTTCATCCCAACCCAACTCCCTCCCAGACTCCAGTCTCCCTCCTGCACACCAATCCCTTACCCCCAAGCTCCCTTCTGCACCCAACCTCCACTCCAGAGCCCAGAATTCCTTCATTAATATCCTGGAAGAGTGAGACCCTCAACCACTTTCCAAAATCTTGGAGTGGCCCCCCATTAAAAATTATTGCCCACTGCTCATATAAAATAATTTTAGTGCAGCACTAACAAGCAAATAGTAATTGTAAGGTAGGAGTTGTTTTGTTTTGCAGTTAGAACCTTTAGATTTGATAGTAACCATTTTAAAGTCTGGAAGAATTTTGGACTCACTAAGTTGATTTTACAAGCAAAGAGAAACACATGTCAGTAAAGGTTAATGTAGCTGTCACTGCATGAGAACCCTATGGGTAGAAAGAGTCTCATCTGGATGTTTTTAAAGGGCAACAGGCATCTCTGTAAAAAAAAGATTTTTTTCCATTTCTAGAAACCTTTCACATGATCCAGGTGATTTGCATGCTGTGTCACTGGCTGTTATTTGTAGTTACATTTACTATATTTTCATTATTGTAGATGCTTTGTTTCTTGTTGATTGCACTTTTAAAATTTATAAATTGATGGTGTCCAAACGAATAATCCACATTTTATTTTAGTGTAAGAGAAATGGATCTATCATTACAATTTACCTAGCCCCTGTTACCAGAGCAGCTGAACCCCTCAGTATCTTTAATGTATTTATCCTCACAATACCCTGTGTGGTAGGGGAGTTCTATTACTCTCATTTTACAAATACCTGACAAGCCTTTAAGCTTGCCAAGGATTTCACTGCTAAGCCAAGCTAGTCGCCTACCATATTTGATTTTCTTACTGCGCATTGGGATGGCTTGTTCCTGTGCCTTCAATAAGGCTTTAAAATACTGTCAGCTCTCCTGGACTCCTTTTCCTTTCATTTTAGCATCCCAGGGGATCTCGCCCATCAGTTCCATGAGGGAATCAAAGTCTGCATTTCTGAAGTCCACAGTATTTTGCTGCGCTCCTTTCTTCCTTTGGTCAGGATTCTGAATTCGACCATCTCATGATCACTGCTTCCCAGGTTGCCACCCACATCTACTTCCTGTACTAATTCCTCCCTGTTTGTGACTTCTCAAGCTGCGCATGGCCCCTGGTTGGTTCCTTCAGCACTTATACCAGGAAGTTATCCCCAAAATTCTCCAAAAACTTCCTGGATTGTCTGTGTACTGCTGTATTCGTCCCTCAACAGATGTCAGGGTGATTAAAGTCCCCCACGAGAACCAGGGCCTATGATCTTGAAGCTTCTGTTAGATGTCCACGTGATCTGGTGGTCTATAGCAGACACCAACCACAACGTCACCTTTGTTGCTCCTGCCTCTAAACTTAACCCAAAGACTCTCAACATGCTCTTCTCCCTTTATATACTGGAGCTCTGAGCAATCATAATGCTCTCTTAGGCTACATCTACACTGCAGGCTTCTTGTACAAGAACTTTTCATGGAAGAGATCTTCCGCAAAAAGTTCTTGCGCAAAAGAGCGTCCACACCGGTACGTGCTTTTGCACAAGAAATGTGCTTTTACGCAAGAGAGCGTCCATACTGCCATGGACAAGAAAGCTTTCTGCTTCACAAGAAAGCTCTGATGGCCATTCAGAGAATGGCCATCAGAGCACCTGTGCTTTTTCCGATAGGGGTTTCTTGCACAAGAAACTCCTGTTGTCCGTCCACACGCCTTTTTGCGCAAGATCGTCAGAAGAAAGAGCTCTTGCGCAAAAAGGCTTATTCCTTGTAGAAAGATGAATAACTTTTGCACAAAAAGCCCTGTCTTCTGACGATCTACTGTACTTTTTCTTGTGCAAAAACGTGCTTGTAGTGTGGATGCTCCGCGAGTTTTTGTGCAAAAATGGCTGTTTTTGCGCATAAACTCAGAAAAGTAGATGTAGCCTCACATACAGTACAACTCCTCCACCTTTTCTTCTCCACCTGTCCTTCCTGAACAGTTTATAACAGTGGTCTCCAACCTTTTTAACCGCAAGATCACTTTTTCAATTTACGTGCAATGTAAGATCTACTTCACACCCAAATACCCTTGCCCCACTTCCTTCCCACCCCTTCTCTGAGGCCCTGCCTCTGCTCCATCCCTTCTCCGAGGCCTCAACTGCTCACTCCATCTCCCTTCCTCCCCCATCTTCACTCACTTTCACCATGCTGGGGTAGGGGTTAGGGTGCAGGCTCTGGTCTTGGGCCAAGGGGTTTGAAGTGTGGGAGGGGCTCTGGGCTTAGCCCAGGGTGGGGGATTGGGGTTGAGGAGGGGTTTCAGGGTGCAAGCTCTGGGAAGACGTTTGGATGCAGGGGGACTCATGTCAGGGCCAGGAGGTTGGGTGCAGGAGAAGGTTTAGGGCTAGAACAGGGGTTCAGGAAGCAGGCTTGGCTGGGCACCATTTAACTGAGAAGGCTTCTGGGTGGTGGAGTAGTGGGGTTAAGGCAGGCTTAAGCAGCTAGCATGTACAGTAATGCCAGCCACTTCCAGGAGCAGCAATTACCACAGTGATAATTACTCCAGATATGACAGGTTAGGCATTTTAGAACTCACTACTCAAAGAATTAAATTAAGTGTAAGAGAAAAATGAAAATTATGAAATGCACAGACCAGTCAAAAACCAAAAATACCACACTTTGAAGTAACAACAATCCCACACATATGTGTTGGGTCGGGAGATGAGAGGGAAGGACAGTGTGTGTTTGTGAGAATGACAGACACACACACAGTGTGTGAGAGTGACAGAGATTTGCAGTGCCAAGTTCCCTCCATCCCCTTTTCTCTGTGTGGAGATACGGTACAGAAATGGGGGGAGAAGGGACAACCTGACATCAGCACCGCCCTCTTTTCCTTCCCACACCCTGCACAGAAAGCAGGAGGCTCCCAGGGGGCAGCTCCAAGGCAGAGGGCAGGAGCAGAATGACATTGGGGGGAGGGGCAACTGAAGTGCAGCGCTTGATAACTTCCTGACCAAACCAGTCAGGATCACCGGTAGAGGCTCCAAGATCTACTGGTAGTTCCTGATCTACTGGTTGGTGACAACTGGTTTATACCCTTCCATGACAGTGCTCCAATCATGTAAGTCATCCAACCAAGTCTCTGTTATTCTAATCAAATCATAGTTCTTTGACTGTGTCAGGACTTCCAATTCTTCCTGCTTGTTTCCCAGGCTTCTTGCATTCATGGATAGACAACTTAGATAAGTAGTTTAATGCCCTACCTTCTCCGGTAGGAGAAGCCCAGGTCTCTACAGTTTTAAATTAGTTCCGTAACTCCTGGCCCACCCTTCCTTAGTAAACTAACGCTCTAAGTTCTTACTGTTAATGTGTAATGTGTAGACCAATACATGTCTATGTACAATTTTGATAGAGAAAGGCTTGCCCACATGACTTTCTTCCTTAAAACCTCCCTTCCTTTGCTACAATCCATACAGCTCCATGCCTCACACAACAACAGCTGAAGCACTGGAGGACACTAGTTAACAGTGCTTATACCACAAGGTCATCTACAGATGCTCTTCACAGAGTTAAATGCACAGCACTGAAAATATTGGTGGCTGGTCTACACGAGAGTTCCCACCATCAGTACCACCAGTGGAACTATATGATTGGAAACAATGGTGGGAAATGTTAAGAAAAATAAAAGTCTAGTGTAGACAAGAGAGCCAACAGCCTCCGTGGGTCCCTGGGCAAGATGGGGAGGAGGCAGTTCAGGGCTACTGGGAGGGGTGGGGCTCAAGTGGAAGTGGGGGTGTCATGGGCAGCCAACTTTCAGTGCTGCACAGACGGCAGTGCACTGCCCCCCCTCCCCGAACTGTACAGAGGTACCTTTGAATCACCAGGCCCCAGTGTAACTTCTCCCCTTTTCCCTCCCCATCAGCAGATCTGAGTGTAGATGCAGGCTTATAGGCTAGATTAAGTTCTGAGCTATCTGAGGTGCAGACCCTTTTTCCCCAGAGGTAGATCGGTCTTCGGGGGGAGGGGGTGGTGATGACAGAACTAATCCTGTATCACCCCTCTGCTAGGATCTGTTTTGGCTAGCAGAACTCTCATTGTTAGTGGTAGGGATGTAGCAGGGGATACCCAATAACACAATATATGAAACAGGTTACCAAGGAGAAGGGGAAAGCCAATCCAAAATTCTAACAGATTTCTAGGTAATGTCCATGCTTTATTTCCCACTGGTTGCCAGGAGCTGGAGTAGTCCAACACAAAGTATCATTGCAGACTGTATTTTGTTCCTGGTCAGATTCTCTAGCTAAGGAATTCAATTAAGATTTCCACAGAGTTTCCAGGTCACAAAGCATTTTATTCCATATATTTTGGAAAAAAGATATGTAGTGATAGAAATACTTAGCAGGCATGTTGTGGTGATGGTTTCCGGGTCAACCTGAAACTGGAATGGAGGGCATTAAATCATTTGATACAGTACATAAAATGGGCTTCAAATGGTAACAGCTCTTATTCACAGCTGAAATGGATCAGATTTGAATAAAAGCTGAATGTCAAGTTACTATGGAATTCTGTGAATGGAATCCTACAAGAACCGTGGATACACAGATGGGTGGGATTCACGTTGCACAACAGAGTTAGAAGGTTCATTTGGGCTGAGCTCCAGCCCCTTAACACTGTCACACAGAGGCTGGAAAAATAGCAGATTTATCTTGTTGGGGATTCCTCTGGTATGGCAGAGATGCCAGCTGACATGAAGCCAAAGCGGGTGGTTTCTATGCAGCTCCCAGGCTAGGAATTTGTTTAGAGTGAGAGGGAATGCAGTGTGATAGCTGTACTTTAGTAGTCCCCAGCTAACATGTCAAAGGCTGTTGGCCCTTTAGAAGGAGATGAGACTCAACCCACCTGTGACACAGCTAACTCTCCTTCCCAGGTGGGGAAAATGAGTGGCATGTGACTGATGGGTCTTTTGACTCACTCCAGCCTCTAGGGTAGATAGGAAGAGGACAGTGGGGTGGGAATAGGTGATGGTAATAGCACCATTATCACTGCCTATCAAGAACAAGTATGTGCCCATAGGAGATCCTGTTAGGGGAAGTCTGTCTGGTGTAATTTGATCTCCGAACTGTTGGGAGACATAGGAAGACTACAGTCCAGCAAAGATGCTCTGGAGAAAGATGCTCTGAAGAAGATTATTTTTTTTTAGTCTCATTTGTTTGGAAAGACTTTGTGGCCAGTCTGTGTGACATGAGATGAGATTAACTGGGGCCGGGGGCCTTGAAACTGCGTAAGGACTTAAATTAGACCCCAGAATGGGAATTTGGGTGTGGTTTTTTTAATGCCTTAAACTGTGTGAAGTTCTTAAGGAGCCCTGAGGAGAATGAAACTGAGGCAGGGTTCTCTAGGACCATCCCAAGTTATGAGGTGGGTTACTCTGGAGTATTACATGGATAGCAGACACACTTTAGAGCAACCCCAGAGCCAAGACAGAAGCACCATCAGGACTGGAAAACCTGCAAACAGCACCTTTGCAGCTCCCTGCCTCCAGCTGCGCTCATCAGTATTGGGGTTAATTGACAATGAGCTTGTAGGAAGGCAAGATGGCAGAGGATTGGTCCTTATCAGCATTTTTAGGTGCCTAGATACTCTTGAAAATCAGGTCCTTAGTCATTATCTTCCATAGGAGCTGAGTTAGGTCCTTAAACTAGTATGGATTGTCAAATTCTCCATGTTCCTTGTGCGGATTCTTAGATCAGCTGTTTTGCACCACTATAAGAAGGCATTGCAAATCTAGGCAGAACATCATGTGGCTGTGCTTGTAGCATGCATATTTGTTTTTGACAAGGCTGTAAGCTTGTTCAAAGTCAGTCAGTATTATATTTTCAAATCAACTTGGCACTAGCTGTTACTATGAATGACACTTGATAATCTTCCACAAGGGAAGGGACGTTTTCACCAGGATTTACTGCATCCTTTAGTTTTTCTAGGGCCAAAAGCTCTCCTTGGCTGAGTGAAGAAGAACAAACATGCTATCTGTACTAAATTTGGTCCAGGAAGTGTAGAAGCAGAGAAGGGCCTATAAAGAAATACACTCTCCTTTTCCCCCTTTGGATATTATGCCTCTCAAAAGAAACTGCCAATTTACATCTGCTCATGGAAGTAAAGTTCCTTGCATGTTTCAAAAGAACACTGTAGTGGGTTGGCCAAGGAACATAGATGTTCCAAGACTTGTCCCTGTAGATCCAAGTACTGCATACACATAAGAGGCTATGCCTGTCTGTGGGTCTGTTAACCCCTCCTTCCACAGAAAAGAACACTCCTAGTTGGCTACATGAATTTCTGTAAGTTCTTTTCTTCTCTTCCGTGTTTGTCACTGGAAAAGAAGCATCTGATCCCCATATATTTTAATTTATGAATTCCAGGCTGAAGGCTTGTTAGCTCTGAGAATGGCAAGGAGCTGGCATGTCACCACCTGATAAAGCCAGAAAGGTTCCAGGAATTCAAGATACGTAATTCCTCTCTCTGTTTTGGGGTAGTTGCCATCACACACTGGCACAAGATCCTCCATTGCAATTAAATTGGGGAATATTTCAAGTTGTGGTTTGCTTTATTAACTGTATCTTCTATTTTCAGCTAACAGAGCTTAGCTGAACAAGCTGCCTGCAGCTCCTCATGCTTATACAAAGGAGGAATAATGACAGGGCTGGTTGATACTTGTTTTATCCCATTCAAAAAATTCCTGTGTGTGGTTTGTTTGTTTTTTTAATGTGGCAGGGGGTAAAATAGGCTCTTATTCACTGTTTAATTAGAGCTATGGCTAAATTATGTTCCTGGATTTGACCACATCAAATTTTGACAAACTTTTGTCACAGCTCTGCTGGGGAGCATCAGGATGCGGACTGGTGGCCCTTGTGTACTCCGCAGCTGAGTACTGTGCACCATTGTTGGCCAAAGGAGCCACACTTGACTTGTTGAAGTCCAGCTGAACACTGCAATGCAGTGCATCACTGGAGCCCTCAAGTCAATCCCAAACTGCTCATCATGATGCTGCAAACCTGCAGGAGGTCAAGCAAATCGAAGAAAACTAATGTGTCCTGTCCACCAGGATCTTAATAACGTCCCTTACCACTGAAATCATGCAAGCCCTTTTGGACCCACATACTTAACTTTTGACAATGTGACTTCAACCCTGATGAAGCTTGGAAAGCTAAATGGAGATCACAGACAAATTGACCCAATGAGGAAGACACCCGGCTTCAATCTTCCATGAAACTTATGGGCAGCTATAAACCACATCTGCAAATCTATGGTAAATGCACATACTTCCTGCATAAATGGAAAATTTAAAAACTTTTCAGTGTGCGACCGTGGAGGATACATGTATCCTCCAGAACCAATTCAACGAATCAATTCCTGATTCATAAATCACAGTGATAAGGATCAGGAGTAGTGGAGTGTATCTGGCTTCACACCTCAATGTAAAATTATAGTTGTTGGTGTACATCTACATCAGTGATACGAAGAATTATAGAAGCTATGTGTTCTGGTAAATGAGCTTTTTTACCTCCTACCTTAAGAAGACACATAATGCATCAATCCTCTTACACGGTGAGGCATATTTTATGTTGTTATAGATCACTGTGAGACAGGGGAAGGCTTGTTTGCACAGTTCAGTGAGCATGTATTTTGGTCTATTTCTTGTTATAGAAAAGCTTTATGCTGATATGTTTTTCAGGTTGGAAAGATTAGATTTGTATTGGTAAATGTCAGTAAACTTCAGTTTCTCTCCATACAACAGAAGACAAATATTTCCGTTGACTAATAATAGAAATATACAGCTAAAGTAAGAAAAATGCTGTTTGAGAACTTAGAGTTTAAGGAAAATATCTTTGTTTATTTTAACAATCTATTGAGAGTGTGTGTTTTTAAGGTTTTGCATCTCGCCTGTCACTAAGCCGCTGTTGTGACTCCTCACCATAGAGTCTTGCATCTGTGAAGAATTAAATTGACATCCATCAAAATGACAAAAATATTGAATTTTTCCAAGCATAAATAATACGAAGCAGGCATTACATAAAATCACTAATCATGTTTGGAAAGTCCTCCTACGGAGGCGGCAATTTATGTGAAGCAAAAAGATACTGAAGATTCTTCAAAACTATGGTCTCTGACCTGCCCGAACATATGCAGAAGCATGAGAACGGCTGATACAAACATGAATAACATCAGGCCACAAACATGCATGAATCAGGTATGTGGGAGCCCTGCGATGGTATATAGGCGTACACCAGAGCTATACTGATTTACACCAGCTGGAAGTCTGTCCCAGTGTGCTACGCAAGAATCTGCTGAGACACAGAGCACAGAAATATGCTACCGGAAGGGTTTTGCTAAAACAGACGGAGCTGCATCATAACAGAGTGGGACATGGCTGACACACACAGCTCCACTAGCATTGAGTGCTCTGGTCATGAACACAGCAACAGTAAACAGCACTCTGCAGCATAATCAGCCATTTCAACATGTATGGAGACAGCAGAATTGCTCTATCACTGAATTCTGTGTCAGAGCACCAGTGCTAGATTTCTGAGTTATTGCCAAGATTTGGCTGTCATGGTAAACCCCTTTGCTTTATGAAAATTGGCATATGAATATGCATAACTTGAAGACATGTTAGACAATATGCCTCACGTAACATATCGGTTTTAAAGTTTACAGTCTGCTGATTCTGTATATCCTATTTTTGTGCATGTATCAGTCTTGTATGTGAAGTTAGACATATAAAGTGGTTTTAATTTTGCATGTGCTCATGAGAGATATTATTGATGCTCTGGAAATGGACTGGCTCACTGATCAAGCCAATGACCTGTGATTGATTTTATTCCTCCTGAAAGCCCACACTGTGGTTGATTCTAGAAAGACATGTGGCCAGGCCACCTGATGCTGAAACCCATTTTGGATCTGGTACTTTTCCACTCAAGGTGAGAAAAGTTTGAATTGAGCACAAAGAATTCCTGCCTTGGGCAAAAGGGATACATGGGGGGGGGACCAAACAATAGGGGCAGTCACCAGATGGCAGGAGACAACCCCCACTCCTGGACCACCTAAGATGTCTGCTGGAAACATCTAAGATTGAACAGGGGGATGGATCAGGCTCAAGCTAAGAGGCTGGTTAGCTTGTGAAAGAGATGTTTAGAACAACTCTTTAGGATAAATTTGCATGTAACAAGTTTCTTAGTAGATTAGGATTAGCTAGCATGTTTTGTGTATTTTAATTTAGTAATTTACTTTGATCTCACTGTTTTCACTTGCAATCACCTAAATCCTACTTTTTATACTTAAAAACACTTTTGTTTATTATCAAGCCCAGTGTAAATAATTGTTACCTGTGAGGGGGAGCAACCACTGTGCATATCTCTCATTCATTGGTAAAGGAGGTGGACTTGATGAGCATTCTTTGTATAAAACTTTTACACAGGGCAAGATGGGATTTTGGTCCCTTTTGGGGGTTGGTTTCCTGGGTGCTGAGCCCTCCCGGAGCCCTCCTGGAGCCGAGCTGCTTCAGCATCTGTGTTGCTCTACAGGGGAGCTGTAACCCCAACTCTGTGACTTGACTGGAGGAGACTAGAACTTCTGGCTCAACAGGAGAGTGTGGTGGGGAGACCTAGAGAGAAGCTGGGCAGGTGTCAGTGGCATGATCAGCACACAGGGAGACAATCCCAAGGGGATGTCTGCGATGCAACCAGTCACATTGGTCTTTATTCCTCTTCCTTAAAAATCAAAATAGATGTTAATATAAAAAGCACTCTTAATCCATAGCTCTGAAAGTACTTCCCAAGGGAGGTCAGTATCATTATCCCCATTTTACAGATGTAATACTTTCTTCTTAAAGATACAATATTCCATAAGAGCTTCAGTAGTGCATATTCTACCCTCTTCATTTAGGCCTTGATTAAGCAATGCTCTTAAGCAGTTTTTTAATTTTAATGGAAATACTCATGGGTTTAAGTCAATGAGACTTCAGCTCCTGCTTAAATTTAAGTGCCAAAATGTGTTGCTGAATTGACCCCAGGGCGATGCTTAAAGAAGAAGAAATCTGTTCATTATGAGTGTTGCAAAACTGCCTTGCTAGCATCTTTTCAGAGGCATATTATATGTCTTTTCAGTTGTTTATGTAGACTGCTAAAATCCTACAGGATCCCTATGGTCTGCTGGTATAAATGAGCAACTTCTACATTGGCAAATCACATTAGACGAAAATTAATCCTTTGACTCATTCTCATTTGTGTGTTATTTTTATAAAAATTGCCTTACCTCAGTAAACAAGGGAAACATAATGGTCAGGAAATAAATGACTGACAGCAGAGCTTAAAGCAGGGGTGGGCAATAATTTCTGATGGGGGGGTACTTGAAGTTTTGGTTAGTGGTCAAGGGCCACACTTTTCTGTGGAAGGGGTGCTTGGATCTGGGATGGAGGTTGGGTGCAGAAGGGAGCTCAGGGTAGGGGATTGGGATGCAGGAGAGGGTAGGGGGTCAGAGAGGGAGTTTGGGTGAAGGAGGGGGTTGCAGCACATGAAGCTTCCCTGTCCTCCCCCAGTGCAGCGAGGCAGATGGAGCAGCCAGCTGCTCTGAGCCCTGGGGCTACTCCTTGTCTGGGGGTCCAGTGGGGTGGGCTGCAGGCCGGACTGAAAAGTTTGGTGGGCTAGATCCAGCTCTCAGGCTGTATCTTGCTCAACCCTGACTTAGAGAGATCAGACATAGTGTGAGCAGGCAGGGCCTAATCTTCCACAAGCATTTGTGTCAATATAGAATCATAGGACTGGAAGAGACCTCAGAAGGCCACCAAGTCCAGCCCCCTGCCCCAAGCAGGACCAACCCCAACTAAATCATCCCAGCCAGGGTTTTGTCAAGCAGGACTTAAAAACCTCTAGGGGTGGAGATTCCACCACCTCCCTAGTAACCCATTCCAGTACTTCACCACCCTCTTAGGGTATGTCTACACTTGCCCCCTAGTTCGGACTAGGGAGGCAAATGAAGCATACCGAAGTTGCTAATGAAGCGTGGGATTTAAATATCGCTAGATTGTATGTCGCCATTTTAAAATGCTGGTCGCCGATTTAACTTGCACGTGCAGATGCGGTAGTCCGATCCAAAACCCTTCCTCGAATTAACTGTTACTCCTCATTGCACGAGGAGTAACAGTTAATTTGAGGGAAGGGTTTTGGATCGGACTACGCATCTATATGCAGCAAGTTAAATTGGGCAACCGGCATTTTAAAATGGCGACCGGCCGCGAATATGCTAATCAAGTGCGGAATATTTAAATCCCGCGCTTCATTAGTAACTTCGGTATGCTTCATTTGCCTCCCTAGTCCAAACTAGGGGGCAAGTATAGACATACCCCCAGTGAAATAGTTTTTCCTAATATCCAACCTAGACCTCCCCCACTGTAACTTGAGACCATTGCTCCTCATTCTGCCATCCGTCACTACTGAGAACAGCTTCTCTTCATCCTCTTTAGAACCTCCCTTCAG
This sequence comes from Rafetus swinhoei, assembly GCA_019425775.1. Taxonomy (NCBI): domain Eukaryota; kingdom Metazoa; phylum Chordata; order Testudines; family Trionychidae; genus Rafetus; species Rafetus swinhoei. Next base: position 110,902,827 of record CM033446.1, read on the forward strand.
GAAGTTGAAGGCTGCTGTCAAACCCCTCCTCACTCTTCTCTTCTGCAGACTACATAAACCCAAATCCTTCAGCCTCTCCTCATAGGTCATATACTCCAGCCCCCTAATCTTTTTGGTTGCCCTCCATTGAACCCACTCCAGTGCATTCACATTCTTTCTGTAGTGGGGGGCCCAGAATTGGATGCAATACTCCAGATGTGGCCTCACCAGTGCTGAATAAAGGGGAATAATCACTTCTCTAGATCTGCTGGCAAATGCTCCTCCTAATGCACCCTAATATACCATTAGCCTTCTTGGCTACAAGGGCACACTGTTGACTCATATCCTGTTTCTCATCACTGTAATCCTGAGGTCCTTTTCTGAGGAACTGCTACTTAGCCAGTCGGTCCCCACCCTGTAACAATGCTTGGGATTCTTCCCTCCCAAGTGCAAGACTCTGCACTTGTCCTTGTTGAACCTCATCAGATTTCATTTGGCCCAATCCTCTAATTTATCTAGGTCACTCTGGACCCTATCCCTGCCCTCCAATGTACCTACCTCTCCCCCTAGCTTAGTGTCATCAGCAAATTTGCTGAGGGTGCAATCTGTCCCCTCATATGGCTCATAAATAAAGATGTTGAACAAAATTGGCCTTAGAACCGATCCTTGAGGCACTCCACTTGAAACCAACTGCCAAGCAGATATCGAGCCGTTGATCACTACCTTTTGAGCCCAACAATCTAGTCAGCTTTCTATCCACCTCACAGTCCATTTATCCAATTCAGGCTTCCTTAACTTGCTGGCAAGAATATTGTGGGAATATTGTGATATACCTAAAGTCAAGGTATATCACATCCACTGACTTCCTCATGTCCACAGAGCCAGTTACCTCACCATAGAAGCCAATCAGATTGGTCAGGCATGACTTGCCTTTGGTGAATCCATGTTGACTACTCCTGATCACTTTCCCCTCTTCCAAGTGCTTCAAAATGGATTCCTTGAGGATCCCCTCCATGATTTTTCTGGGGACTGAGGTGAGGCTGACCAGTCTGTGGTTCCTTGGATTGTCCTTCTTCCCTTTTTTAAAGATGTGCACTACCTTTGCCTTTTTCCAATCATTCAGGACCTCTCCCAATCTCCATGAGTTTTCAAAGATAATGGCCAAAGGCTCTGCAATGACGTTTGCCAACTCTCTCAGTACCCTCAGATGCATTAAATCCAGACCCATGGATTTGTGTATGTGTAGCTTTTCTAAATAGTTCTTAACCTGTTCTTTGTCCACCGAGGGCTGTCTACCTCCTTCCCATACTGCGTTACCTAGTGCAGTAGTCTGGGAGCCTACCTTGTCTGTGAAGGCAGAGGCAAAAAAAGCATTGCGTATTTCAGGTTTTCCCACATCATCTGTCACTAGGAATGTATTTAATTCCTGTTATCTGTTCTACTGTTAGGAAATCTGCATACCCGACCTGGCTGCTAATACTGGATAAATGTCTCCTGGATATAAAGTTTACATTATCTAACTCTTATCTTTTGATCTAAGACATACTTGAGCATTGAGGTACCATGTAAATTCAGGACTCATACAGTTTTGAGTACTGTAAAAGCACTGTGAGTGTGGGCCAATAGTCCATTGGTCCACTGATTTTAAAAACATTTTAATACTTTTGAAATTGGCCACTTGATTAAAGACACACAAAAAGACTACAGCAGGGCTGGTAATAAAACCTGAATATGTTGACTCCAAGTCCTGTGGCTTATCTGTTATACCATGTTCCCATTAAACTAAAATATCTTAATAGGTAATTCAGAACAGTGCTCTTCCCAAATTTAGATTATACCTTTTTGCAATCCTGAACAAACACCCAAAATACTTACATTTCAAAACTAGCTGCTGCCTATGCACCACATTTCATTTTTATTACATGTTCAGTATGTTGCATAGCTGCCATAATTAGCCAAGTACTGCCATAAATCTTGTTACTATACCGTAACCTTTGTTACTACAATCCTTTTTTTGCATATTAATCTTTGTTATGATGCTAATTTACATTAGAACAGTAACTAATGTGTTTTTAAAGTTATTAAAATCTGAAACAAGAACCCAGTATTAGCCACAAAATGGAAAAAAAACTGATGCAAACCATTTGTTCTTCCAAAACCTAATTGCCTGATACCTAGTTTATGCATTTATATATGCAAATGAAAGGTTTTGCAGGTGTGATGGATGAGATGGCATGTTTGGGTTTGCCTTTATGGGGGTCATGGATGAAAATTTGTTTTTAAAAGACAAAGATAAAGGCACAATGGCAAAAGAATTCTGAGTTGAATACCACACATTCCTGTTGTCCACACAAAGCATAGCTTTCACTGACTTTAGCAATAGTTACACATTCATATGGAAAAGAACCAGCCCATCCCTTATTAAGTGTTGTAGTGCATATGTATTTTTATCTCAAACTCTTTTGTTTTTATGGATTGTCTGGATTTTAATATTAGCTCATCACATTGTAGTGTAGATGATTGTATTTAACAGCAAAAATTGTAATGCATCTTGGGGGCTTTATATAAACAATATAACATTAAATGTGACATACAAAAATTGCCATCTAAATACTGTAATTAACCCAACTCTCTGAAGCAAATATTTCCCAGTAGTACACATAAAATGCCTATAGGTGGGAAGTGATAGACTGGATCCAGTGGGTCAGAATCTTGTTCCCACGTGGTGCAAAACGGCTGGAAAGCTGGTATAACTAGCTATCTTGAGATTGTATATGGAAAATTCCTCGGTGGCATATAGCTGGAACCTTACCCTGGGTGCAATATCATCTGGGAAAAGAGAGTATGTCAAAGCTGAGGCTCCTGTACATTTCAAAGCAGAAGCACTTGCATGGAGCCCGGGATCAGCAGGGGATTCCCCGCTGACCCCAGGCTCTGTGCAGCTTTTCCATCTTTGAAATGCACAAGAGCCCCTGCAGGCTCACCTGTTCTAGTGCTACACAAAACTAAGTCAGATCAGAATCTGACCTTATAATACCAAAGAATGCAGAAGTTACAGTAAAAACACTAGCTGCTTTGCTCCCGAATTTTCTTGCTTCTAAAATTGTTTAATATATATATATTGTTCACACTTTGCTGACTACATAGAAACCAGCCGATGGGAGCTGCAGGGGCAGTGCTTATGGGCATGGGCAGTGCATGGAGATCTGCAGCCCTCTTCCCCCCAAGGGGTGTACAGGGATACGCTTGCCCCAAAAGCTGGCAGCTTTGAGCAGCACATTGGGATGCCAGCTGGAAGCCACTTCCTGGCCAGAGCTACAGCTGACACTCCCTCTCGCACCTCAACCCCCTCTTACACCTAAACTCCCTTTCTGACCCTGCACCTCAGGTCACAACCCGCTCCTGCACCCAAACTCTGTCCTAGACCCTGCACTGGCCCCTCCATTAATATAGTAGAAAAGTGCAGTCTGTGACCACTTACCAAATTCTTGAAGTGGCCCCTTGCCAAAATTATTGCTCACTCCTGCTCTATATGTTCATAATGCCTATCATTTTCCCCCCATGATTTTCTCCCTGACTTTGCAGTATATAATCACATCTAATGTTCTATAATATATGACACAACTTTGTCCCTCCCAATAATTTTTCTGAAATGATGCCTATGATCATCTCAGGCCAGTGGGTAAAACTTTCAATAGCTCTGAAGTGACTCAAGAGGCTAAGTCCTTTTGGAAATCACATGCCTACTTCACTTTTGAATTAGTCTCCAAAGTCACATAGGTTTATCTACTCTTGAAATCCTACAGCAGCAAGGTTGCAGCTCAAGGGCGCCATTTTGGAGGGATAAGTGTACTCCACTTAAAAGATAGGGGGGGAAAGAGTAGGAATGAGCATTGTGCTGCTGGGATTTGCATTTGGATCATTGTGTTAAACTTACATGTTCTTGAAAGGCAAGCCCCTACCCCACCTCCAGTCCTGCCCCTTCTGCTGAGGCCCCACCCCTTTCACACTCCCCCACTGGGAGGTGGGTGGCATGTCACATGCATGCTCCCCCCTTTCAACCACAGGGACGGGAGTGGTAGGCATGTGCTTGCCCCATGCTCCCCAGCCCCAGAGGAGGGTGTGCCGCATGGCCTAGCCCAGCCTCTCCAGCCCCAGAGCACGGGGGAGAGGAGGGGAGGGGAGGGGAAGGGAAGGAGGAGGGCATGCTATGTGGTGCAGCCCAGCTTCTCCAGCCCCAAAGATGGCACACTACCTGGCCTGGCTCAGCCTGGCCTGGTCTCTCCAGCCCCAGAGCACCAGGGGAGGGAGGAGGGCATGCTGCCCACCCCCGGAGCACTGGGGAAGGGAGGTGGGTGTGCCACACAGCCTGGCCCAGCCTCTCCAGCACCAGGTGGACAGGCGCTGGGGGCAGCTGGATTCGTGCACAATTTATGTAAACCACAGTTTAGGGCCTCAAATTATGAGGGGCTTCTAAATAAAAAAAAAAAAGTTTTTAGTTGCATCCTTGCCTGTGTACTGGTATATATGCAAATATAAATCTTGATTTCCATTTTCGTTGTCCTCTGTTAGACTAATATACATTTTTGGTAATGTGGGCCTCTTAAATTTGACATAATTTAGGGCCTCATTATATCTTAATCCAGCCTGTGCTACACCAGAGCAAGCACACACCCTACAGATCTGCCTGGCCACTCCTATGCCTATGAACATGTCACTGCTGTTGGGGACCCCCCTGAGGTGAGCACTGTCCAGAACCCACATCCCAACTCCTGAGCGCTTCCTGCATCCAAACTCCCTCTTAGAACTTGCACCCCACATCTCCTCCCAAACCCCTGCCCCAGCTCTTAGCATTCTCCCACAGCAAACTCCCTCCCAGAGCCTGCAACCCTGAGCCCCTCCTGCACCCAAACTCCCTCCTGGAGCCTACACCCCCAGCCCAGAGTCCCCTCCCACAGCCTGAACCCCTCATTTCTGGCTCCAGCCTGAACCTGCACCTCCAGCCCACAGTCCATATCTCTTCCCGCACTCCATTCCCTGCCTCAGCCTGGAGCCCCCTCCTGCCACCAAAACCCTCATCCCCAACCCCATCCCACAGCCCTCACCCCAGCGGGCTTAAAATGAGCGAGAAGGGGAGCAAGCACCAGAGGGGAGGGAGATGGAGCGAGACAAGGGGGGGGGTTCAGTTTTGTGTGAGTAGAAAGTTGGGAAGCCCCTCTCCTGGCTGCAGGACCTGAGGTGCCACAGCTGCACCCTCCAGCCCGGGGGGGAGGAATTATCACAGGCTGGGGATGAGCTGCTCCAGCCCGAGCTCTGTGCAGCTTTCTCCTTCCCAGCCCAGACTCCCGTGGCCACTGTTACTTCCCCTGCGCTTCCTTTCCCCGCAGCTGCTCTTGGCTCTGCCCAGAGCCGGGGCGGTGCTTCAGCCTGTCCGCGGGGCCCCGGCCGCAGGGAACCGTTAGCTGCAGAGCGCGGATCCGGACCTCACGCCGGCCCGCTAGGCTCAGGTGCGCCCAGCAACCCGTCCCGCCCGCGGGCGGCCAGGCTGCCCCGAGCCCCCCCGGAGGCGGGGCGCTGCTCCCCAGCGCCGGCGGGCTGGGAGCGGCGGGCGCGGTGCCGCCAAAGGGGCGGGCGGGGGTTGCATAACCCGAGCCCGCGGAGGGCGCGTGAGCGGGCCAGGTTGCCGCCGCCCAGCATGGCACATGGCGAGGCGGGGGCGCCGGGTCCCAGCCGGGCCTGGGCCCCGCTGCTGGCGCTGCTGCTGGCCGGGCTAGGCCAGGTGCGCCCGCACCCGCAGTGCCTGGACTTCAAGCCGCCCTTCAGGCCGCCGCAGCCGCTCGCCTTCTGCGTGCAGTACTCGGACTTCGGCTGCTGCGACGCGGGGCAGGACCGGGCGCTGCTGGAGCGGTACTACAGCATCAGCGCCCGCCTGGCCCAGCCAGTCTACGCCGCCTGCGCCAGCCACCTGCAGGACCTGCTCTGCCAGGTGACTCTGCTCCCCCCCTGCCCTTTCCTGCGAGCCCTGCCCCTACCCCTCCTCCCTGCAGGGCCTGCCCTGCTATGTCACAGTGTACCCCCAACCCCCTGCCACCCCCCCTCCCTGCAGGGCCTGTCCTGCTAGGTCATACTGCACCCCTACCCCTCTCCCCTCCTCTCTGCAAGGCCTGCCCTGCCCTGCTAGGTCACACTGCACCCCCAGCCCCTGCTACTCCCACCACTCTCCTGTCTGCGGAGCCTGCTCTGCCACATCACACTGCACCTCCAGCCCCCTGCTACTCCCCCTCCCTGCGGGGCCTGCTCAACCAAGTGATCCCCTCCTCTCTGTGGGGTCCACCCTGCCAGATCACACTGTACCCCCCAGTCCTCTCCTCTACTACTCTCCCCGCAGGGTGACTCTGCCAAGTGACTCTGCTGCCCTTCTTCCCCCCTCTCTGCAGGGCCTGTTGTGCCCCCGTGAATCTGCCCCCTTCCTCTCTCTGTGGGGTCTGCTCTTCCCTGTCACACCCCAGCTTCTCTTCTCCAGGGTGACTCTGCACCCTCTGCATCCCTCTCCTCCCGGTCTGCAAGGTGAGGAAATCTGAGCTCTCGCCCCTTCCAAATGAAGGGCTGCCACCTCTATTGGCAGGGTCTGCACCTCTCTTTCCTCCTTCTGCACTTAGGGCTTTGTTAGTTGGGAACTATGTGGATGGAGTTGTCAGGTGGTCTCTCCACCTGGAAGCACTAAAGGGGTTGGGGGCTGCTCCCTTCAACCTTTCCCAAGTTTGCGCGTTAGGATGGTTTAGTATTTTGAGAGCATTCCATCCTTGCCCTTCCTTGTAGACAGTTCCACTGTCTAAGTCATGGATTCGCTGCCAAGCCAGGAAATAGCTTCAGCTCGAATTCTTGGACTGGGTAACTTTGAACGTGTCTAGCAAAGAGTTGCAGTCTGTATAACGGGACACCCATGTAGCAACATCTCAAAAATCAACTAATTGGCACACTCTGCAACAGCCTGCACAATGCAGTGTCACATGCCAAATTCTTCTGCAGAAGAGGAGGTTGACAACAAAGCAGTAGATTGTGATCACTTTCAGTTATGTACAGTGATATAATACCTTACACAGGCCAAAACCCATAATTGACTTCATTGAAGGGCTGTGGACTAGATCCTGCTGTTCTGGAATAACTCTATTTACACTTACATAGAGCAGTGCGGTCTTACGGACTGAAGAATCCAGTTCTTACCCCAGTTTGCTGCAGAAGGCTATCCTGTAACCTAGCCATGCTGGCTTAGGGCAAGGCGGTTGCCTTGGGCCCTATGCCTTCAGGGTCCTGTACTGCCTGGAGCCCGCCGGACTGCTTGCTCGCTGCCCTGGCTGAGAGCCACCCAAGTTGTGTGGCACAGCCAACCACAGTGTGCTGCCTTGGGTCCTGCAAACTCTTTGACCGGGCTTGGAGCCATGAATGATCATTCCATTTCATGACAAATTTTGAGCTTTTGAATTATTTTTCCCACATCAGAATGAAAAATCTTTCAAATGTTTTTTGTGAAACGGAATTATGGGGAGTCCTTTTTCTCGGGTGGAAACACTCGGGTTTTTAATTTGATACTTCACCTTTGTGATACCTCTGAGCCTGCTTGAATAACCTCTGCATCTGAGCCTTCTTAAGCGTGATGGGTCATCCCTGAGTTACATCTGAGCCTGAGGGAATATCTGTGCTACAAAACTAAGTCAACTTAAGTTGACATACAGCCACTGCAGTAATTACATTGATTTTTATTGTCCACACTATACTCCTGTTTGTAGTGCACATCCTCACCAGGAGCACTTGCACCGATGTAATTGTCATTGTGGGGCACTGAGAGCTGGAGCACCACTGCCCTAGCCTGATAGTAGCAGGCCTTGGGCTCTCAGCCCCTGGCAATAAAAAGCAATGTAAGCAACACAGTGTCTACACTGATACTGTGTCAACATAACTATGTTGACTTAAATGCTATACCTCTCGCAGAGGTGCAGTGATTAAGTTGGTGTAGTGAGCCACTTTCACAGGTGGAAGCAACAGTGTAGTGTAGAATGGATACAGTCTCTCGAGTCTGTTCAACATAACCACCTGACTTGGAATGCTTCTTTGGCCCACAGTTTCAACAGACTGGCCTTGCTCCTCTCCAGCCATTCCTGTCTCCATACTAGCCGGACTCTAATCTAGCTTCATCTCTCCTACCTCAGCCAGCCACGCTGACAACCATGGGCCTCAGAAGCTATATCACTGGAAACATAGTCAAAATCAGTATGTCTCCATGAAATATTTAGGTTTCAACAAGACTGCATATTTTGACCAAAGAAAATTAGTTGAAAATGTTTTTGACCAGCTCTAGGTATTATTTTACTTACCCCAGAAATGGCAGAATTGAGAGCTGCCTGCAGTGACAACTCTGGCCACAGAAATACAAATGGATCGATCCATATTATGTATGTTGTGGTATACCCCTGCTTGCAATCATTCATTATATAGGTAATGTATATCTTATAGCTGAATGAATAAATCATTCTTTGTGAATTATTCAACACGTTTAGGTCTCTTTTTGCTCACCGATCATGATTTCCTCAAATGTATTCATTATTCAAATTATTTTGACAAATGTCTGTTCCAAGTTTTTATTCTAGTACTGATTGTGACTATTCTAAATGTGAGAGGTTTTCCCCCTCAGCTGTGATTTGCTATGTGGTATTATTTCCCTTCCCAGTACAGAATAGAATCCTTCTGATTTGCTTAGAGCTATGTTGCCTCTGAAATGCTGACTGAAGTGAAAGCTAGTAAAAAGCAATGTGGGCAAATATGAATACACACAGTGAGTGGATCAGTTGAATAAGGTTCTATTTTAACATTAAAACTGGTGGACTTTAGAAATCCTTTATCTGTAACTGTTAAATTTAATAATCAAAACAGATAGTTTTGCAATCTAAATTAACCTCTCCCAAAAAGCAATGGATTTAAATATACACGGCTTTAAGCCACAGTTGCAGCCTCCAGTTTAATCCCCAATGAAACCTGGTAACTGCCATAATTTAGGCCCTGATTGAGGAAGGTACTTAAGCATCTGAGAAGTCCCATTGTTTTCAAAGTATTCATTCTTAAAGTTACACTCAGGGTTAATGAATTAGTGTCTGAGCCCCAAGAAACAGGGCAGTTAACAGGGTGCAGAGTAGGGATGTTAAATATCGGTTAATTGAATAGTCATGTAACCTCATGAGTTCTTATCGATTAGTCGACTATTCTATAGTCCCCGGGGGCGGGGCTGGCATCCAGTGTGTTCCCGACCCCTCTCCCAAGGAGCAGCACGAGGTGCCAGGTGGGAGCTAGTCTGCGAGGGGAGCCAGTTTAAAAAACAGCTCATGGACTGGCTGCCTGTTGTCCCGTGCTGCTGCCTCTGATACAGAGGCAGCAGTGTGGGATGGCAGTAGCCCCTGTCTAGGGAGTTCTGAGTTCCCGGACCTGGCGTGAGCCAGAACTGAGCTGGGCTGCCTGCCCTCCCAGTGCCTAATGCACTTTAAATGCAGAGCCATAGCAGAGGTAGGTCCCAGATCTGTCACAAGCCAGGACTGAGCCGGGCTGCTAGTGGAGGGGGAGCATTGTGCTTCCTAGGTTGAAATTGATAAGCTGTATCGAAGAGTAAGTGGAAAGTAGAATGCTATTCTTAGAACTTGCATCAGACCTGCCAGACTGATACCATAAGTAAATCATTGCTGAATCTGAGAGTCCATCCTGATTTTATCTGTTGCAATTATTGTCATTCCTTAGATAAATATTTTTCTTAACTCTGTAAGTTAGCTGCCCAAATAATTGAGGCATATACAACACATCTAGTCAACTACTGAAATTACTGACAGTGTTACTTTCAATTCTTATCAAAGCATTGGTCATCCGAATCTGTCCACTAGCTTCATGCTCCCTGGATCAAGCCCTATAATATTAATGTTTTTAATTGAACTAATATAGTAAGGATGTAATTTATGGAAGAGAATTTAGATCTATTGATCATGTTGTACTTGGGATTCAGGGCAAAGTCAAGTATCAGAGGGGTAGCCGTGTTAATCTGAATCTGCAAAAGCGATGAGGAGTCCTGTGGCACCTTATAGACTAACAGATTTATTGGAGCATAAGCTTTCCTGGGCAAAGACCCACTTGCATCTGATAAAGTGGGTCTTTGCCCACGAAAGCTTATGTTCCAATAAATCTGTTAGTCTTTAAGGTGCCACAGGACTCCTCGTCGCTAGGGCAAAGTCAGTCAATGTTATAACTAACTGAACACAACAAATAACATTAGGGGTTGGATGCAGTACTTAATTCACAAGCAAAGAATTTCAAGATCAGGCTTCCTCTATTTTGGATTCAGAAGAAGAAGGTTTCCCAAGTTTTAGCATTTTAAAAGTGGAAAATACTGTAGATGGTTCAGAACGGTATTTGACTGGCCATAAATCTTTTGTACATCATGTCCCATGAGATGATGTTATGTGTATACAAATGGCACTGCAGCAATGTTATGACTTACAATTTAAAAAAAATTTCTTCTGTTATTACGGTTGCCTTAAAGTGAAGGGGTCATACACTGTAACAAAGGAATTTGACATTCATATTTTCTGCCATTTTTAATTCCTGTATTGAAACAAAAATATCGGTGTATAATGTATATGGAACGTAAAATGACTGTCTAGTTTGAGATATTCTGTCAGAAGACCATATGTATTACAGCATTTAATGAATTTGTTTTCTTCTCCATATGTGTGTGAACATTAGCTATGCATGCGTGGCCAAATATGAATGCTTTGATAGCTTTAACTTGGAATTGCTGTTTTGTATTAAAGTTTGATTTTTAAGACCAAATGTTCAGTCATGGCCACAACAAATGCATCAGGAAATATACCAGTTAATCTGCTATACCTTGCATGCTTTATATTTGCATAAGTGAGTTTGTGTGCAGTTATCTAATATGTATATGCTGTTTGGGTATTTTGTCTCATTTAATGTCCTTTTTAATCACATTAATTGCTCATCATTTGATGGGCAGTCAGCATAATAACCTTCATTTTGCAATGAATAGGTTGACATAATAAATCTTATTGTACACTAACAAGATTTATAACATCGTCTTTTCTTTATTGTGGAGATTACGGAACTTTTTGTAAAAATAAAATACTGTGTGTATTGTGTATGTTTACCAGCTAATTTATACACTAGTATCTTGGATGTTTTCTCTTTTCATCATTGACTAATGACTTAATCTGTATGTTTATTTTTAAGTTAACCCCATTTGGTTTAGAACTGTGGCCCTATAATTAAAGTGCAGGATTTATTCAAGAGAGTTTATTTTTCTTCACAGCTATACCACTAATTTGCTTGGTGATATGTGACAAATCCTTCATCCTCAGTTTGTCACACTTTACCTATTTCATGGCAATAAAAATCCTTACCAACTGAGGCTTATTTCATTGTTTATAAAACACTTTAATATCTTTGGCTGGAAGGTGTACTAGAAGTGGAAAGTATTATATTATTACTCAACAAGAAAAAAGCACCTGAAAACCAAGAGAACTGAGTGTTTTAGTCAGTTTGTAAGAGACAAATAGTTTTCTGGATTTAAGTGACTCCTTCTGGCAAGAAAATGTGCTGGTGACTGATAACCCTTACATGATTTTGATTCAGTTTTTAGACAAGGCATTATCATAAACTGCTGCTTGTGTTGCTGTAGCTATCAAAGGCTCCAATCTCGATTGGAACCCTTTCATGATAGTCACTGTAAAATTTCATAGCATGAACACTGCCCTAAGAGTTTACAATCTAGTTTAATGCTCTCAGGGTGCATTTGCACTCACTACTCAAGTAAAAAAACTTAAAAAACAGTGGTCCTATAGCACCTTAGGGTACGTCTACCCTGCATGGCTATTTTGAAATAAGCTATTCTGGAATAGTTATTCCAAAATAGCTTATTTTGAAATAGCACGTCTACACCACCGAGAAGCCTCAAAATCAGTCCCAGGCAGGCTTCCCTAACGTAGATGTGCAATCTCGATATAGAGCCCCAGGAGGCACTGGGGAGGAATAACTTAGAATGGCCCTAGTGAGGGGTTATTTCGAAATAGCAGCAGTGGAGCGTCTACACACGCCTTATTTAGAAATAGCTGTTTCAGAATAGACATTATTCTTTGTAGAATGAGGTTTACAGATTTTGGAATAAGCCGTCCGTTACTTTGAAATAATTTTGAAATATTTCAAAATAACGGAATGGTTGTGTAGACACTTGCATTATTATTTTGAAATAACACTGGTTATCTCAAAATAACGGTGCAGTGTAGATGGACCCTTACAGACTACAAAAATATATAAAATAGTACCTGAAGATTTAATTCTTCAGATACTACAGTAAAACTCCAATAGTCCGGCACTCCTGATAGTCCGGCATCAAAATGGCAAGAGCCTAGTGAGTGAGCTGCAAAAATGAGTCACAAGGTAACAGCGGCAGCTGAACTGAGCAAAAGGGTAAAAAGGCTTAAAAAACTAAAACATTACAGTATACTGTATACAGTATGTACAATAAAAAGGGTTAAGAACACTTTATATACAGTATATAATGTATACAGTATATATATAACCTGCTTATAGTACCTCCTGATAGTCCGGCATATCTGATAATCCGGCACCACCTAAGTCCCATAGGTTCCGGATTATCGGAAGTCTACTGTATTTATATATTTTTGTTAATCTCTAAGGTGCTATGGGACCCTTGTTGTTTTTTTAGTTACAGATTAACACGGCTACCCCTTTCAGACTAGTCAAGTAGTTGAGTATTAAAATGAAGTTTATTTTCTTAGATCTGTGGCCCTCCCTCTATGTTGCAGTTACAGCAGTTCCTGCTTTTCTGTGTTTAAGAGAAAAGGAAGCTATGGAAAGCTTTTGGCTCAGTTGGTTCTTCTTTCAGTGTGGACATTTTAGGACCTGATTCTTCAGTGTTGCTCCAGTTTTACAGCTACAGGTGTAACTCCATGTTTTCAATGCGGTTGCTCCAGCATTAAGCTGGAGTAATGCAGTGGTGACTCTATCTTTGGGTAGTAGAGCCTATAACACACAACTTCACTTTTCCTCCATTAGGACATTGGAGTGATGTACACTAAACATATCCTCAAGCCTGGGTCCAGTTTTCATCTGTTGGCACTCAGGCTTGAGTACTTGAATCCACATTCAACCTGGCCCCCACCATCTGTATTTAAGGTTACCTCCATTGTTGGAATGAATCATTTTCAGAGGTCTGAGTTCTTTACATATGTAAATATATTTGCAAAGTGTGTCACATGCATGTTGTTGTGATAAGTTGAAGTTTCATATTTTGGTGATCTTTTTTCAGCCACAGCTTGAAGTGACCGAGGTTTCCTCTCTTTCTGTAGGAATGCTCCCCCTATGCTGCTCACTTGTATGATGCTGAGGATCCTTCCACTCCTGTGCGGACAGTGGCAGGACTGTGCCAAGAATACTGTGAGCAGGTGTGGCAAAAATGTAGGCCCATATTTCACTATCTCTCTGTGGATAAAGAATTATTGGCCCTGGAAAACAATATGGCAAAGTTCTGCCGCTATTTGTCACTTGACGATGTGGACTATTGTTTCCCTCGCCTGCTAGCAAATGAGAATCTTAATAAAAATCTTGGGTTAGTGACTGCTGACTCAGATGGTTGTTTCCAGTTGTGCCTATTAGAGGTAGCTAATGGTCTGCGCGGAATCCTGTTGCTATGGTGCATGCAAATGATGGAACTCACAGATTCTTCATTGCTGAACAAGTTGGTTTAGTTTGGACTTACCTACCAGATCGGTCAAGGCTAGAAAAGCCATTTCTGAACATCAGCCAAGCCGTACTTACCTCACCTTGGGAAGGAGACGAGAGAGGTTTTTTTAGGTATTGTCTTCCACCCTAAATTCAAATTTAATGGTAAAGTTTATGTCTACTATTCAGTTGAAGTTGATTATGAAGAGAGAATTCGAATAAGTGAGTTCAGAATTTCTCCTGATGACATGAATACTTTGGATCATAGTTCTGAAAGGTATTGTATGCACATTTATCTGTCAAAGTTATGTAAAATTTCAAAGAAAATGTCCTGCATTTTAAAATGCCTGCCAACAGAATAAACAAGATTTATATGGCTCTTTCATTCTAATTTTATATGAGATTAGTTCTATTTATGCTGTCACTTTACATGGGGGAAAGGATGTTAATTCATAGTTTGAGATTTTATTGTACAAAGATCAGATTATTCAAAACCATTTCCCAAAGAGTACATGTAGTTGCTTCGTTTTGCACAGGTCTGGTTAAGGCAGGGGTGGGCAATAATTTTTGATGAGGGAGCCACGTCAAGAATTTAGTAAGTGACGAAGAGCTGCACTCTTCTTGTTTGTCTGTTTTGCAGGAGAATGCTGCTTGCTTCTTGTTTACAATGTCATCTGAACATGACAGCAGGCAGTGTTGTAGCTGGCATTACGAGATATTTATGTACCAGATGTGCTAAAGCAGGGGTGGGGAACTTTTTTTGCGTCGGGGGCTGCTCACCCAGAGAAAAAATTAGTCAGGGGCTGCACACAAGTGAGAAGCAAAAAAGAAAAACCAAACCATCACTGATGTGGCCCCTGACTAAGAAGGAGAAAAACACTCCCCACATTCCCCTTAGGCCCATCTAGGCTCTGGTGTGCAAGCTAGTAGATTTTGTGTACTCCAGCCCCATGGTGGGATGGTTGGGGGCGGGAGGGGCTGGAGCATCAACAGAAGCTCCCCATTGCTGTGGGGAGCCCTGAGTCTCGGGAGCCAGATCCAGGTAAGGTGGGAGCTGCATTAGCCACTGCGCTGTAGGTTCCTTACCCCTGTGCTAAAGATTCATGTGTCCCTTCTGCTTCAACCACCATTCCAGAGTACATGCATCCATGCTGATGATGAGTACTACTCAATAATGATCACAATTTTAATTAATGAATTTTTTTAATGAGCATCATCATGCTCAAAAAATTAGATTTACAGGATCTTTCGAAAAAGGCTTTTCTTTTCAAAAGAACCATGTCTAGACTGCGGTTTCACTTTCGAAAAAGCTTTTTTCGAAAGAACGTCGTAACATGATTATGCAAATGAAGCATGGGAAATTCAAATCCTGCTTCATTTGCAATTTCAATATGTCTAATTTACATCCCTCTTTCGAAAGAGGGATGTAGTCTAGACATAGCCAGAGTGGTGTCAGGATAAATTAATTAAAGATGATGAGGTGCCTAGATACTGTGGTAACGGGGACCCTATAAATGCTTAAGCTAGATAGAAATATGTAATAATTGTGCAGCATCCTGAGATATCTTAGAGTGCCTCATAAAACGTTACACTAATGACTGTATATGCTAGATCAAAATGTGCACAGTAAATTATTAAATGTGTAAAGTGCATATAGTATTATTTTAAAAAGAAAACATTTTGCATGCAGTCATCTTATATATTTAAAAAAGTCTGCATTACAGTGCATTGATGCATCCTATTTGCTCTAAAATAAGGCATAATTGAAGGCTGTGTTAAGTTTTGGTTTCATAAATGTTGGTGTTCTATTGCTTAATGTACTGAATTATGGCACAAGCCAAACATATTAAGTGCACTATTTTTGAGCACAGTTGTATTTTCTTATTAAAAATGTATTACAGATTCTGAGTTAGTTAATCTGATTCTGCGGATGCTCTAAACTTACAATGCAAAGATAATTGAAGTTTTGTGTATAGGACAAAGCAGGACCAGTTTATAATTTGGTGTAGGACCATAAAATTATAATTTTATGAGAGCACTGAATATTATTCAGTACAAAAATAGATTCTTGTTGCAGCCTGAAAAAAGCAAACCCTGGTGCTGCTGTCCTTACTTAGGCAAGGTTTCCATTTATTTCACTGTGAATATTGTCCAGAGATGGATAGTCAGGCCTGTAACCCCAAGTGGGGTTCAATTAGCGTTAAGTGTGAAAATGTGTATATTCACTTTGCCTTCAGGTTTACTAATAACTCAGTTTGTCTTGCTATCCTGTAGAATCCCTTTGCTCTGGGAGCAGCTGAACAGAAAGCAGATTTCTATTGTTTACAGGCTTTCGCTGTTACAGTTGGGTACAGTTTTGATGTGCTGTTCAGCTTCTCCCTTCTAAACGTGATAAAGTTCAGTGTAGGGATGTTAAATATCAGTTAATTGAATAGTCGAGTAACCTCATGACATTTTATCGGTTAGTCGACTATTCTATAGTCCCCTGGGGGCGGGGCCAGCAGCCACCGTATCAGAGGCAGCAGCGCGGGGTGCCAGGCAGCAGTTGGTCTGCAAGGGGAGCCAGTTTAAAAATCAGCTCCCCTCAAGGACCGACTGCCTGTTGCCCTGTGCTGCTGCTTCTGAGAAAGAGGTAGCAGCACGGGGAGGCAGCAGTCCCTGTCTGGCGGGGGAGGGAGGGGGGGTCTGAGCTCCTGGACCCGGCATGAGCCAGAATTGAGCTGGGCTGCCTGCCTGCCCAGCTCTTAATACACTTGAAATGCAGAGTTGCAGCAGGGGTAGATCCTGGACCCATCACACGCCAGGACTGAGAAAGTTACTGGCAGAGAGAGGGGGAGAGGGAAATGTGTGTAGTCTATAGCATTAACCTTTAAGCTTTTCCTTATTGGTTAATCAGTTAATCGACTATACTATTACATCCCTAGTTCAGTAGTGGATAAATTGATCCCTAGATGAACTAGCTGTTTAAAGTGCACTTTAGAATCTTTTAGAGGGAGAGGGAACAACATAAATGAAGGATACTGTGATTTGTTGTTATATGATTATTTTTACAGATATGAGAGACTCTCAACTTGAAATATAGTCAGTTTTTTATATAAGAAAGTAAAATACATTTCAAGTGTTACACTTGCCCCTGAATCCCACTGCCAAAATTTGTATTTTTAATAAGGTTTTCCTATATTTAACTGTTTAACTGTTTGCTTAAACATGCTGGTACTAAGGATTTTGGAGTGTAAATGATTAACCATTTAACTGATAAGCAGATGCGTATCAGTTAACGGTATCGATTACATTCAGTGAAACCTCCTCCCTAGATGCTGGGGGCAAAGACTGCCTGCTTCACTCCTGGGTAGGAGGCTTCACTGCCGGCCCTGCTCCAGGGGAGGCTTCTCTGCAGTATAATGCTTAGCTTTGAGCTGAGCTGTGTGGGGAGGCAGCTTTTAAGCCGGCTTCCTGTGCATAGCGGGAGCCTGCGTGTAACTGTGAAAGTTAACTGATGAGCCTAGGCTCATTGCTTCGCCGTGTACAAGGTTACACTTTCACATCCCTAGTCTGCATACAATTTCATATCTCAAATGTTGTACATGGGCTATTGTGCTACTGTGCCTTTTGCTTATCATTTGCCTCATATTGGTAATTCTTTATTCCTCTTTTCTATCAGGATCATTTTGGAGGTAGAAGAGCCAGCTTCCAATCACAATGGAGGAGAGATACTCTTTGGAGACGATGGTTATCTTTACATATTTACTGGGGATGGCGGCATGGCTGGTGATCCCTTTGGGACATTTGGAAATGCACAAAACAAGTATGAGCCTCTAAATCTGTGTGCAGCTTTATGGGAGAAGGCAGTTAAGTAAAAGAGATGAGCCCTGGGGAGAGGAGCCGTATATTTTTTCAGTTATATTTATTATTTCCTTAAATGTGTAATTCCAGTTTCCTCAACAGGCTTTAAAGCAATATTCTTGTCTTTTGAAGGTAATCATTACAGGAATTCTATAAAATACCTTTGGTTTTAATTTCATGCTATAATACAAGTACTTGCTGATATATTGAACTGAGCCCAGTTTTCTAGGATTTAGATGGGGACTATAGAACTTTCCCCTTCCAAGACACCAGTTTAAATCTGCCAGGGTGGTAGTCCCAAAAGATCATTACCATCTGAAGGCTGTCCAGTGGCCCAGGCAAAATGAGATAAATGGTCTTGGTCCAGTTGCTTATGAACAAATGTCCAGATAATAAAAAACCTCCACTTCAGTTGGCACCCTTGTTGGCAGCAAAGAGGCCAGTGTCTGATTGGGCAAGGAAACTGCCCTCATCCTCAGGGTGATCCCATTAATTCTTACTGCTGGTGCTCTCTGAGGAAGCTTGCACTGGTGCTGCCACCTGTTCCGGGGGGTAAATAGAGGGCTTCCGTCTATCTGGTATTTTTCATGAGCAATGAATTCACTTAGGCTCCAGTCCTGCAAACAGTAACCTGCCAACTTAACTTTTCTTTCATTCTCCCATAGCGGTCTCACTGAGGTCTATAGATTTATTCAGATATTTAAAGTGAAATGTGTGAATGCTTGCAGGATTACGGCCTTCCTTTTTTTAACTTAATCATTTTTTCCTTTGTACGTAAGACTAAATCCTGACCTCATTAAAGCTCTAACTTGTTTTGCACTGAGTAGGTAGGTTGGCTCCCATAAACTTCAACTACATTAATGTTTTGATGCATTGAAAGACTTGTGTTCTGAAATCTTACGAAATCATAGACAGCATTTTTTTAAAAAATACTTGTCTCTGATTAAGAATATGTGTTTAATAGGCTGCTGTCTCTCCTTCCCCTCCTTTCTGTTTTGAACAAATACAGATCAGTGTTGCTGGGCAAGGTGTTACGGATCAATGTGGACAATAATGACCGTGGGCCTCTGTATAGAATCCCTCCAGACAATCCTTTTGTTAGTGACCCAAAAGCCCGACCTGAAATCTATGCCTATGGGGTGAGAAATATGTGGCGCTGCTCTTTCGATAGGGGTGAACCCTATACAAAGGAAGGGAAAGGGCGACTTTTCTGTGGAGATGTAGGACAGAATAAATTTGAAGAAGTCGACATTGTAGAGAAAGGAAAAAATTATGGCTGGAGGGCAAGGGAAGGATTCAGCTGTTATGATAAGAAACTTTGCACCAATTCTTCACTAGGTAATTATACACTCTAAATATGTCCCTGATATTGGGTGGTGCCTGCACTTCCATTATTGCCTTCTGCTTTCACAGGTTGATTGTGCAGTTGCAAACATGTATGTTTGCGTTTAAACTTAGCATATACTGCCTTATCCTGGATCAGACAGACTTGGGAAGTTACATTTAAAAACTCTTACCATTTCTGAGTTACGAGAAAAATGAATTGAGTTGTAATTCCTTGGCTAGTCTGTTCCTTAGCCAGATATGCTTCTAATTATGCCATACTGAGCCAAGTTTTCATGGTAGTTCTGTGATTTGGACAAATATGCACCAGGGACAATTTCATTTTTGCTTCATAAACTACATATATATGTAAGTCTGTGGAAGTAAGAGTGATTTGCTTTATCCAATAGCATCTCCTTGCCCCTGAGATTAACATTTTACTTATTTATCTCCATAACTTGTAAATGGTTTAGCTTTATAAAAAGAGATTCTTTGGGCTAATATTCCACTACATGGATTGATCACTCTGCCATCTTTTAAAAAGGAAAATACTCTTAATTTTTTATTTTTAACACTTGGGCTCAGTACACATGTTGTGTGCTACAACTTGGTCAGCATAGTAAATCTCATGGCAAGTCATGCCATAAAGGTATCCAGACTTTGGGCTCCAGTTTCAATGGAAGTAAATTGGCATAGCTTTACTGCAGCCAATGGAGTGACGCTATTTTTCACCTGACAAGAATCTGGCCCTTTTATGTTTTGGTTTGTTCCACTGCATTTTGTTCAATGCCCTACTTTTTTTCTTTTTGCCATATAAACATAATCTTCCTATGAATTTAAATATTGTGTAAGGGAATTGGTACATAGGGAAGGTCATTAAGAGCTATAAAATGTGGGTTAATGGTTTGGAAGGCATGTGGCACATTTTAGGTCTCAATTGTCTTCCTTCTGCCACTGAAAAAATAGCCTTTCAAGTGTCCTTTTAATGCCTATTTGTGTGTCAGTTAGTTATAAGCTATGTTAATAGGAACCACTGTATTGGTGACATGGTGTGTTCAGAATTTTTTTTTTTAATAAAAAAGTTCATTGGTATGAAGTAACTACTTTAGATGGATATATATATATAATTGTACAGCATAGCTTTCCATCTGCTCTGACCCTTACAATACATGCATCATTTGGGGCCCAATTACATGAAGTTTTAGGGGCACAGGAAAGACTTGGCAGCTCTTAGGCTCGAGTCCCTGTGTTGTGTTGTGTAACCTGCTTTCTGTATGGAAATAGCTCCTTAATTTTCTTGTCCTTAACAAGAGATTTCCCACCTGGTCTTCCTCACCCACACTATCTTCATGTTCCCAAGGCAGCGAGTTGCTTATTTTTTTTTTTAACAGAAGTGGGCTGCTTGGGATTCCCTTCAGCTCTCATCAGTTCCAATTCTAGCTCACCTACAGTAGTTGCTTCCTAGAGATGAAGCTCTAGTGCAGAAGTCTGAGCATGAAGCTGCCATTCAAGGCTCTTTAAGAGCTAATTGCCAGTCACAGGAGTACTCGCTGAGAGATTGTAGGAGAGTGCCAAGTCTTTGGAATTCCCAGCAGACAAGTGTGGGGAAGACAGGATGGGAAGAGAAATACCTATGACACTGAACAGAAGAGGGGTAGAGACTAGGAGAAATACATGCACTCTTGTCCCCACATACATGTACTCTCTGTCCCTGTAGCCAGGACTTTGGGGGAAGAGAGGAAACTTTTAAGATGGAGCCCTAGAGAGCCACAACCCCTGGCATTGCTTTGTGGTGATTTCATGAAAAAAAATGTATCAAATATGGCAGTGCTGTCAAGATGTGTCACCACAATTATCTTGTGGCATTTCAAGGTTAAGTTCTTCAGCTTCAGAGTGACATGAGAGATCCCCTCTGACAGAGTTGTGAACATGCTGTTTCTTTCATGCTTGCAGCCCTGTTCCAGAGGGGAGAGACCAGGCTCAGGAATACAGTGAGACATCTCCCATGACAGCATATAGCTAATCATGGGGCCCTTAGGTCCACTATTAAATTATTTTGGGCTGCATTTAAGTACTGGGTCAGTTTCTCAGTAAGGAGTCCCTAGTTATCACAGCCATTTGGGGAAAGTGACCTGAAAGGCTAAAGTATAATGGAAATAAATTTGATTCCATTCAGAAGTTGGTTTAGCATAGAACAAGAAGCTGTATGGGAACTTGATAGTACACACCTCTGTTTAGTAACCAACCAGAACAGCTGTTCTGCATCATATTTAAAACAAGACAAGACACAATATCTTCTCCCCTCTACAGATGATGTGCTTCCAATTTATGCTTATCCACACAAAATGGGGAAATCTGTTACAGGAGGTTATGTCTATCGGGGTTGTGAGTCTCCAAACCTGAATGGGCTGTACATATTTGGTGATTTTATGAGTGGGTAAGTCCAGTCGCTCAGCAAGCAAAAATCTGAATTCCTCCATTTTTGCCCCATAAGCCAGCAAATGCCTCTGCAGTGTAAGCCTCACTGACTTGCTTTTCTTTGCTGGTTTTGTCCTGGGTGCAAACCCTTGCTACATATTATGAATGACTCATTTAACATGTTTTTATGTAATCATTCTACAAAATTATTGTGGCTATTGTGAAGGTATATGAATATCACAAAAGCAGTAGATATTCACTTGATGTCAGTGAATGGATGTGGCTTCATTTATCTAAAACCGTAAAAGGAGAGTAGATAATCATTCTGAATTTTGGTGCATGTTAATCACTGCTCTGTTGCAAAGTTTCCAGCCACAGGAGGTATTTCCAGTCACAGGAGGTATTTAAATGAATGGGAGATAGGCATCTAAATACCCATGAAAGTTTCTACAGTGTATTTTGATGCTTCTGGTCCTGTTAAATGTTCATCTCCTTTAATTTCTGTTGAATCTAATATGAATGGAGAGCACTCATCAGTTACATGATGGGGCACTTTTTTAATTGTCTCACTTTTAATCTAGTAAGTGAAAAATATCTGGTCCAGTTGTCTGATGCAAATTATTTTTTGTCTCACAGACGTTTAATGTCCTTGAAAGAGAAGCAGTCCACTGGAGAATGGCAGTACACTGAAATTTGCATGGGAACAGGACAAACTTGCATGTTCCCTGGGCTTATCAATAATTATTATCAGTACATCATCTCTTTTGCTGAAGACGAGGCAGGTAATCATATTGTATTACACTGAACAGTGCAATAGTATTTTATCTTCAGAGAAAGATACCTTGGAACAAGAATACTTTTTTTAGGTTGAAAAGCATGCATTCTGGGTGGTAGCTCATGTAAGGTCCAGAGTGTGCCCAAATATTAAAAAATAGGATTCCAGGTTCTCACCGATTTTTTTTTTTTTTTTTTTTTTTTTTTTTTTTTAATGCAGTCAAGGATTTCCAGGCAGTGTTCTCTTCTGTAAGTGTCCAGTGTATCATGCAGTGATGATCCTAGCAGCAGTTTGGAGAGAGGTTATTCACCATTTTATTTGTTTACTTTTTAACTGCAAATTCATTTGCATTATCGTATGCCCCATTGTCATATGGAGGGTAGCAACTGGCCCTGGACAAATATGTTAATATATTATTTACAGGAAACCTTAATCTCCACTTTGAAAAAGCCATAAGAAACATAGACTCTGGCGGTACATCTGCACTGCAGTAAACGAACCAGAGCACAGGGCTGGACAGGAGTCAACTGCCACAAATCTATAAGACTTGAGTATCAAGGTTAAAAAGTGCATTGTAGATGTTTGGGCTCAGGCTGGAGCATGGCTCTGAAATCATGAAGGGTAAACATCTCAGAGCCTGGGCTACAGACCAAGTCTGAATTCTCACAGTACTGTTTTTGGCTTCATAGCCCAAGCCCTGCAAGCTCAAATCAAGCAGCTTGGGCTCTGAGATTCAGTGACATTTTAAAAAAATGATTGCAGTGTGTTGGCACCTGGGTAGCCACCAGGCTGATGGTAATAATGAAAGGAGTCTGTTGTTCAATTCAGCAAGCTTATTCTTTTGGCTCATCTAGGGATCTGGATTGGACATTATTAATGTCCAATCCAGAAAATTAGACACAGTAAGTGGTGACAGTGAAACCTGCTCATACTGGCCTTGAATATTGTGAATCTCCTTTTGGAGTGAAACAGAATGGAAGTTGTACACTGTTTTAATATCTTGCAATGTATGAATTGCAAACAATCGTATCTTTTCTTTTAGGTTCATACCCTAGCAAAACTTCCATTGGTGTCAATGAAAGTTTTGCTAAAGTAGTAGTTAAAGTTTTGCTTTAGTTTTAAATAATTTTCTTTGCGAAAAGGCTTCAGCATAAGTTTCTGGCTTTGTATATTACATGAATGATCTTATATGCTATAAAACTGAGGGTTAGTGCAGGAGGTGGGGGAGAGAGGATCTGGGAAAATTTGACATTGGTCAACTTTGTTAGTACATTCATATTATTAATTATGTGGGGCTGAGGTAAGGATAAGCATGTTGTACAATTCATAGTTGTAGACATGTTAGAAACACTCTACAGATGTTTAGCATGGTTGCTAAGCAGCAGCATGCATTACATTGAAATTTAGGAGTTTGTACTCTTAGCCATTGTAATGTAATGTTGGCTTCTGATCACAGTGACTCCTGCCAGAATCCTTGATGTATGTTTTTATAACTCTTTGTTGTTCCTGGACAGCTGAACAGATAATGTTTGATATGAATGCAGACTGGATGCAGTGAAATAACAATAATAATGTGTATTTATTCCTTTTTGTATTTAAATTAAAACACTTTATTGATCTAAATAGTAACTAGATAAAGAGCTTCCATTTCAGGTTATAATGCATTTTATTAACTAATGTTCATGTTTTTTTATTCTATGACAATTTATCTGAAATAAGTGGATAATTGAATCTAACCCTCATTTATTTTAAGTTTAAGACTAATGGCACAGTGTGGAGCTGTTACTTTCATATCTCCAATTTACAGGCATGTAGAATCTGATTCTACATTGCCCTTCGCCTTGTGGATAAAACGGGTATATCTGTACTGTGTTTTTTAAAACCTCTGGAAGAAAGTCTCAAATCCTGGGGTAGGACAAGATGGAGTTTTTCCCTTCAAAATCTGACATCTACTGACTGTGCTGAATTAGGTACAGAGAGTTTCAGAACCTCAGTCATATATATTAAGACACTAAAAACAGCTGTGCAGATGTTTGTTCTTGGACTCTGAAGTCTATCCTCTTCCTAGGCTTTAGAGCTAGAGCTCCAACCCAGACTACAGCGTCAACACTGCTGTTTTTTGCACCACTGCGTGAACCCAAGTCTGTGGACTAAGGCTTTAAGAGTATGTCTACACTACCAGTCAGGTTGACAGGCAGCGATCAATCCAAGGGTTCTAATATACACTTGATAAATTGACTGCTGATTGCTCTAGCATATACTTCAGAACTCCACCAGAATACCAAGTGCAAAGGGAGTCTACAGGAGAACATCTCCCATTGACACACTGCAGTGCAAACGTTACGATAAGTACATGAAGTACATTAACTTCAGCTATATTATTCTTATAGCTGAAGTCGTGTAATTTATATCGATTCCCCCATAGCTTAGATAATCCCAGAGACTCAGGGTTTGTCTCCACTACAGGGTAGATCCACTGGAGGGTGGGGGTGGGGAGAGGGATTAACATAACTCACATGGTGTAGTTTAGAGCAACTTGTCCCCATAGTGTATACCTGCTCTCTCTGCCAGGGGTTTTAAAACACAATGTGAACATACCCAGTGGAGTGCAAAGTGGATGTAAAATACTATCTATAGCTTTTTATACCTACATTGCACTGGAATAAGAGACTGTACAAGGTGAAGCGGAGTATCAGGTTTGAAATAGGGATATAATAGTGTAGTCGATTAACCGATAAGCAAAAGCTTATAGGTTAATGCTATAAACTACACGCATTTCTCCTCCCTCCCCCACCAGTAAATTTTTTAGCAGGCTGGCCAGCAGCCCAGCTCAGACCTACTCCTGCTGCGTCCCTGCATTTAAAGTGCATTAGGAGCCAGGCGGCTCAATTCTGGCTCACGCCAGGTCTGGGAGCTCAGACACCCCTCCCCGACAAGTGCTGGTGCTACCCCGCACTGCTGCCTCTATATCAGAGGCAGCAGCACAGGGCAGCAGGCAGCCATTCCACAAGAGTAGACAGTTTTAAACTGGCTCCTCTTGCAGACCAACTCTCTCCTGGCACCCTGCGCTGCTGCCTCTGATGCAGATGGCAGGAGGCTCCTCGGGAGTGAGGCTAGAGCACATTGACTGCTGGCACCACCCCTGGGGAATAGCTGAGTAACCGATATTCATGAGGTTACTCGACTATTCAGTTAACCAATATTTAACATCCCTAGTTTGTAATCTATTAGTAGGTGTAGTTCTTCGATATGTATTCATTTCATATACAGGTTGAACCTGTTTAGTGCGGCACACTCTGGTTTGGTAACATCCATGGTCCAGTATGATTTTAGTTAGCTGGATGTTCACTTATTGTGGGTGTGGCCAAGTTTCCTGTGGTCCCATAAAATTTATTTACAACCACCCGTCCTGGCTTTGTGTTCTATGCTATTATTTAGCTCTAATTTACCCCAAATGTCTTTTAAGAGCCCAGTAAGCAGTGGAAGTGTTGGTAATGTTGCTAGATGATATTGACCTCTCGCGGTTCAGCAAAATCTCTGGTTCGGCACAGGTCAGGTCCTAATGGTGCCAGACTAGAGAGGTTTAACCTGTAATGGAAAGAAAAGATATCACTAAATTAATACTTTCCTCTACTGAGTTCAGGGTATATAATCTTCTCTTGCGCCCTTTTGCTGTCCAGAGATGGTGTATGACTTTAGCAGTCAGTGATTGGAGTGGCAAAATGATTATTACTAAAATGCTTATTTTCAGGATTATTGCTTTGATGAGTGTGGAGCAGGCTCCTGAGCAATGACAAAACACAAATCGTCTTGAGGTACTTGTGGCATTGACATAAAATTGAAGGAGGATCCTAAATCAGTGGTCTGGAGGGAGGTGGTGCCTGGTGTATGGGTGGATACATTCTGCACACATAACAACAGTCAGGTTATGTGCTTGGGTCCTTTCCTTTGTGCATTGTTAACCTCGTTAGTAGGGCAGTGACTATTTTTCAAATTAAATGTTTGGAAAAATTATTGATTGGTCATGGGCATGGCAAAATTTGTTTAAAATCCAGAAGCAAATCTCAAGGTTCCCTCTGTAGTTGGGAATTTGTCCAGGCAAAATCAGAGTAAAAATCTCAGGATTTTGCACACAAAAATCTTTGATTCCCACCCACACCTGTGGATTCTTTGATCTCAACTCTACTGCTACTGCTTCTCTTCATAACATGCATAGGAGGCTTTTCAGGGGGGTTGGCAACTCAAGGCTTCTCCCAATCAGCAGGTCTGTGCCTGTTTCTTTCTCCCCTTCCCTCTGCACTTTGGGGATAGGGAACCCAGAGAATATCCTCAGCAGACCGCAAGCTAGTCACTGCAAGGCAGGGTGAGGAACCCAACGTACAGTCTTTCCATCAGGTAGACTGATTAACCAAGTGTGTTGTGAGAGCAGAGGGGAAATCCATGATTTTTGGCATAAAATTCTCTCTGGCACGGAGAGCTGTATGAATAATCTGTAACTAATTTATTTGGTCAGATTTATCCTTGTAAAAATCTATTTTCTCCAATTATTTTAATATTTTCACAGAGTAATTCTTGCTATGTAGCCCATTCTCTTCCTGTCTTTTGTATTTTGTATGCAGTTTTTTTCCAACTGGATGCATAGGATACATGACCGGTTTCTCTTCCCATGCAGTTATACGGAGGCTTCCAACACTACAGACCCTCTAGCCCATCTATACCCTTCCCACCATGCTAATAGCTTTTGAACCATTAGAGTGGGGTGTTACATTCAAGTAACATGATCATTGGACTAAATATTTAATATATATTTATAATTACACAATATATGAATATTTATTAATTGAATACATAAGCATTTTTATACTCTGTACACTTATTTTAATTTCTATTTTAAACTTTCCACGGACTCCCTACAGTACTGTTGTGGACTACTATGGGTCCGCGGGCCGCAATTTGGGAACCACTGCAGTAATACACAGAGTAAGATTTCTGGTACAAATACTCAGGAGCCTGAATTTGAAATTCACTTTCTATTAATCACTTTGAAATTTGACATTTCAGCCAGTAAATGTGTGCTAAATTATTTGCACAAGGGGTGCATAAGAGGGACACAAACACAGTTAAAAAAACAAAACCCTTTAAAAAAATCAAACATGTTTGTAGAAGTTGTTTACCGTTATCCCAAATCCATGTGCCTTGCTCATGAGATACACCTCTCATATTTGTGAGTATGCTCAGAAAGCAACAATCACAGTCTTGCACCTACATACGTTACTCCAATGGGCTATTTGGTTTAAAAGATAACAAAACTGAGCAATATTAATTTTAAATTGTTTCACACTGAAAATTGAAATTCAGAATGATCATTTTAAAGTCACAAAGTGATTGCATGGATGATTGTTAAGATGACAGCAGGAAGCTTAGATGTAATATTTAAAAGAAATTTGTCAGAGTACTATTTTGATGTTAATAGGTATCTCTATAAAGTCATTTTTTGTATGTGTCTAGATTATAAATATATGCATACGTTAATCAGTAAGCTATGGTTAATGTATCAAAAAATCTCTCTCTATCATTCTTAGCTTTCTTTGAAGCTGTGCTGCTGGTGATGAAACTGTGCTGCTTTAGGATGCAGAATTTATGCTGTTGCCCTATAGAGCACTGAGGCTACATTCAGAGTTTCATGTTTGTCTTTATTTGTTTTTCTAAGGAGAACTTTACTTCATGTCTACTGGAATACCAAGTGCCACTGCTCCCAATGGAGTAGTTTACAAAATAGTAGACACCTCACGGTAAGAAATGCTCTTGTTACAATATTTTAATTTGATTCTGTGGACCTGGGTTTGATAGTTATAGCTGAAATAAATTGTTCTTTTTTCACCTTGGTCCCTTGCTAAAGAGTAAATAAGTGTAAACAGGGACTGGCTTCATATTCAACTAAGCTTCTTAGTGGATGCTCTAGGCTTCTGCAGAGTTGGAGTCTGCATTGGCGGGCGATCCAGAGATTTGCTTTGAAGGGGGTTGTATATCTTTCCTGGGTGCGAGGGTTATTCAGTTTCCGTTTGTAAAGCCAGCAGCTGGTTTTGTGGGAGTCAAGTCTCTCCAAGGCTGCTGTATTAAGGGATGGTGGAGCCTCGAGACTTCTGTCCACGCTGATGTTGCCTTTGTCAAGGTGGTTGATATGTTCCCAACAGGCCCATCTGCTCTCTCCTATGCAAATCCCTCCTTCACACAGCACCTTCTGCAGTTGGCTGATGTCTTCTATACGGGAGGTGCAAGATCCACATCCACAGAGGGTCCTCTCCATGTGAATTAAAGGACGCAGCCCAGCCTAATCTTAGCACCACCTCTTTCTATAAATAAAACTGAAAAAAGTTAAAAACTCATTTTTTCCCGCTGTTTATGCCGTTGATTTAATGGTGGAACTAGCCTGGACAGTGGCACAGAGACAAGGGCTCACTTTCTGGCTCTCTTGCTATTAAATGGAGTTGTCGTATCTGGGACAATAACAAAATAGTGGAATCTTGGGGAGACTTTCATAGATTTAATGAAAATATGACTATTAAAGGATCAAATAATACCTGCCTAGTAGGGTTTTAAAGATAAATGTGCCTTAGTAGGTTTTTAAAGATTTGTGCTTATTTAAAAATAAACTGACTTTGGGTGTCAGCTCTCTGACCATCTTTTTTTAGTCAACATGGGAAAACTCCATATTTCTAGAGAATATACAATCAGATAGTAGAGAGATATTGATACCTTCTGAATTCCAGAATTTCACCCTTTTCTTTTTTCCGCTGACTCCTTTGCAGACTAGTGAGTTTGTGATCATATCATTGCCCATCAACTCAAACAATTTAGATTATTTCTTTCACACTACAGCATCTATTAAAAAGATACTCCCCACTTCTGTGGTACAAACTAGCATCTTAAAACTATGGGCATCATTTTTAGAAATACAAAGTACAGTGCTAATTTAGTATTAAACCATGCAGAAACATTTAAAAGTTTGAAAAACAGAACACTATCTGTAAATTATAAATGAAAGTGTCCTTAGTAGTTCTCATTATAGAGCATGAGAGTGGAAAAATAAAGGTTTATACACGAGCTTACAAAAATATAGTAACCTAACCCTAAGTATCTGCAAGTCAATAAGTGAGAGAGGTATTCTTTGTGTCTGGCTACAGTCGTCTTTTTTTCAGACACAGCAAATGCAAACGACTCTAATTATGAAGGCATTATATGCTGCTCAATAGTTAGATTATATCATCCCATTGTTGCATTGCTTTGAAAATCCTTAGAAGCCCTAAATAACAAACCAAATATCAGAGGGAAAAGTATCTAATGTACTGGGTATAACTTCTCAAAAGTGAGGGACACTGCAATGGCAAACAAGCTTCAGACAAATGAATGCAACATTTTAAAAGAATGCTTCTTTGAAAGGGACCCTGAATGTAAAAATGTAATTTGAAGTTAATTACATCTATAATGCTGTTTAAAGTGATATCTGGGATCAGCAAGTTTCTTTTTGTTTTCCGTTTTAAATCATTCTTTCTGGTTCCTTTCCATTGTTGTGTGAATTGTGGTCCAAAGTGAAGTGAGGTGTTTTTTTTATTTTAAATATATGATTGCATGCCATCTTGTTTCTAAGGAGATGGCTTAGAAATTTGCATGTGAACATGACAATCATTTCAGCTATCTAACAAACATTGTATAGCTTTATACCGTTTTCTGTTCAATTTGATTCGTATCTTTCTTTATTGCTTTGAACCCACTAATTTTCACTTTGATGGATTCAGTATTGATAAAGAAAATGCTATCAAAATACTGCACATGCTTGTGAATATTTGAGCTCTCTGATCTACGGAGAGAATACTATTTTGTGTGGTGGGGCATAAGAGTTCATTTGGGTCATTTAAATAGATTTTTTTTCACAAGTGCAAAATTCATTTAAAAGCAATGGAAACAAAGAATGCTGCTATACCATTGGAAAGCAATTCATCCTGCGCTGTGTCCTTCTTTCTCAGGAGAGCACCCCCAGGAAAATGCCGCATTGAGCCTTTGCAAGTGAAAGTGAAAAGCAGGCTCATAAAGTTTGTGCCGAAGGAGAGTGAGTATTGTTGTTGCTCCTAATTTTTTATCTATACGTATTAACTTAAAACCAGCATAATCTTTTTGAATGTGCAAGCCACTCAGAGCTTCAGTCCCAGTGTATCTTTAAAATTAATTTCTTCCAACACCTTTTTAATATAAGTAGTGGAAGGATGGCTGGGGCATTAGCCAAGGCCCTAGGACTTTGAAGATGCTGATTTAGACCCTTGCTGCACTGTAGACTTCCTGTGTAACCTTTGGAAAGTCACTGATGGGAGGTTTACACTAGGGATCTAAGGGACTAGTCAGCTATCTGATAAGCAAATGCCTTATCGACTAGTTGCCTTCCCCCCCCCCCTTGCTGCCTCTATCAAAATAGGGAGAAGATGGGATACTTAAAAGTGTCAGTGCTGCATGGAGCCCAGGGTCAACAGCTCCATGTTGAACTGCCGCTTTGAATGCCATGGGGAGCCTGGCATCAGGCTCCTCGTGGCATTTCAAAGCGGCAGCTCTGTGTGAAGCCTGGAACCAGCTGCGGACTCCCCAGCAGACCCCAGGCACCGCACAGCATTTCAAAGCAGCACCACCGCTTGGAGCCCGGGACCAGCTGGGGACTCCCCAGCTGACCCCGGGTTCCGTGTGGCGCTGCCGCTTTGAAATGCCAGGTGGAACCCAGGATCAGCTGGGGACTCTGGGCTCCAAGTGCGTGCCAGCTTTAAAATGCCTGGATTCCCTGTTTCCTGGGTTTAAATTAAGCTAGCGCTGTCCAGAGCACAGTTCCAGTAAATATCAGGGCTGTCAATTGATGTGCGTTAACACCTGCGATTAACACGGGGAAGGATTAACACATTAATTTTTTAATGCGTTAATCGTAGGTGTTAATGCTGCGCTGCCCCTTTGAAGCATCACTCCGGCGCTTCAAAGGGGCAGTGCATTAGGAGCCTGGGATCAGCTGGAGTCCCCAGCTGACCCCAGGCTCTGTGCAGCGCTGCCCGTTTGAAGCACCGGTCTGACGCTTCAAAGGGGCAGCGCAACGTGGAGCTGGGGATCAGCTGGACACTCCAGCTGATCCCCGGCTCTGTGTTATGCTGCCCCTTTGAAGTGCCGGTCCAGAGCTTCAAAGGGGCAGTGCTGCACCGAGCCGGGGTCAGCTGGGGACTCCAGCTGATCCCAGGCTCCCGTGGTGCTGCTGCTTGGAAACGCTGCTGCTACATTTCCAAGGGGCAGCTGCACTGAGCCTGGGGTCAGCTAAGGACTCCAGCTGATCCCAGGCTTCTGCAGCGCTGCCCCTTTGAAATGCCGCCGCAGCATTTAAAAGGGGCATTGCATGTGATTAATCGCGCGATTAATAGCGATTAATTTTTTTAATTGCTTGACAGCCCTAATAAATATTTTCATACCTGTGAGAGTTGTAGTACTTACTGCAGGCCCAAGCCCGGAACCCTGGGGTTCTGGGAAACAGTCTGTGAGAATTTAAGCCCTGCCTGTTGCCATCTCTTCACTGCAATCTCAAATTCTATAGTGCTTTCTATTAGGAAAATAGTAGATTTTGGAGTACCTTTGAATAGGCAGAAGCACTTCGTAGAGTGAAAAGTCTTGTTATTAGCAGACTGGAAAGGAGCTCATTGGAAGAGACGGGATCTGAGCGACTGTTACTTAGTGGTCGGGAAAGGATAAGGAAAATGCTCTCAAAAGATTCAGTTCAGTCAGATAGTCAGCTGAACTTCTGGCTTTGGCAAACCTACCAGTCCCTTTTGACTGCTTGTTACTAAGTGTAATATTGCATAATTATAGACTTTATCAATTAGTGAGTTCCAGAATTTGTGAGTGCATTGCTAGATCACATCCTAAACTCAAACGTGTACATTTCAAGAGTGTGATAACCTCTTCTCTGTATTGTCAGTTTCCCCGATTTTTTTTTTCTATTTTCAGAAGCTGAGCCTGTAGAATAGGGAATGCTTTGCATGCTACAAATAGGGTCTCCCTGCCACACACGAAATTCTGAGCCTCTTCAAATCTTGGCCAGTTTAAGATGTTGATTATTTAGGAGTGTGTAGTAGTTGACACTTTTTTTCCCCCTCTGCATATTAAAAAGGATGAAGAGTGAGGTTGGAGGGGAAGTGCATAGCTAAGTAGCAGAATTTTGACATTTTTGCAAATGTGCATAACATTGAGAGAGCTGTGTGGTTGATTATTATTCTGACTAAAGCAACTATCCCTTTGACTAGCCTATATTTATTTTTAACTTACAAATAGAATGAATAAGCAAGTCCAAAAGCTTCAGAGGGATAGCTGAGTTAGTCTGTAACAGGAAAAATTTAAAAAAAAACAAATAGACTAATAGCACCTTAAAGACTAACAAAACATGAATCTGGACTTCTAAAACTCCTGTCATCTGAAGAAGTGGCCTATGCCCACAAAAGCTCATGATACCATCTACATGTTTTGTTAGTTTTTAAGGTGCTGCTAGTCTATTTGTTGTTTTTTAAGGGTTTTTTTAAGTAAGTAATTCCTGGAAACTGCAACAGTAAAATATTTTCAGCCTATGCAGTTCAAGGCTGTTTAGGATGGGTGGGGGGAACAACACTGTTTTGTGTTATCTTGGAAACTCGGCTCTTTTTGCACATTCAAGTTACCAGAGAGAACTGATTGTTAATGTTTGATTCCAGCCACACTGAATAAAGTAACTGGCACTGTGTGTGTGTGTGTGTGTGTGTGTGTGTGTGTGTGTGTGTGTGTGTGTGTGTGTGTGTGTGTGTGTGTTTGGGGAAGAGTCGGGGGGCTGGAGCTCTCACAATCTAGTAACGATGAGGACAGCAGAAGTAAAAGCCTGTCTTTAAAAATGCTTTCTGCAGAGGTGAGAGGGACTGGAAAGTAACTCTGAGTCTTACCAGAAGTCTTCAGCATTCAAGTCTGACTTTTGATGTGTCCATGCATTAGTTTTGGCAGTAAACTGTGCATGGAAATTTAGTTTCCATTTTTGTCTTATTTATTGGCATTGAACTGTGTGTAGTCATCTCTGGCAGCCAGACATTCTTAAAGCACTGGAAACTTTTAGCTGATGCGGTGTTGGTCTAACTATTCAAGAAAGCAAACTTCATCAGAGGAGTTAAATACAGTGGGTCTATAAGTTATCACTGTTCTTATGTTGTCATTTTAAACTATTGTACTAGATTTATAGACTCATTATTGTTGCTTCTGTTTTTCCCCAATAAGAACTGATTGTGAAAACTCCAACTCAACCTCCTAAACTAAGGACCACTACCAAAGCCCCAGGAAGGGGTAGGCCAACTGCAGAAACACCTCATACCACCACTGCCGATTGGGTGGAACAAATCTTGAACCTACTAAGAAATCAAAATAGAGTACAGGTGACCTCCAGAACACCAACAACCAAACCCCCGAAGTCTAGGAAAGGGGGGAAGAGTGGGGAAAGGAGAGGACGGAGAAGGAAACCGAAACCTGCCAGCACTCTGTCTCCCCCACAGCTCTCGAATGGTGCCGTGCGACTGATGAACAAGCAAGCAAGAGGAAGGGACCGGGGAAGGGTAGAGGTTTACATCAATGGAGAGTGGGGTACGGTGTGTGATGACTTGTGGAACTCCAAGGCAGCAGCTGTGGTGTGTCGCCAGTTAGGGTTCCCTTACGTTGTCCGAGCAACCAAGAGAGCGGAGTTTGGGGAAGGACGTTCACTTCAGATTCTTCTGGATGATGTTCAGTGCACTGGGCAGGAAAATAACCTGCTGGAATGCACACACGCAGACATTGGCAAACACAACTGCTCCCACAAAGAAGATGCAGGAGTGATATGCAGCCATGAAGAGGATGTAAACTGAAAACTAATTGCAGAACATTGGGAAGAATGGAAGGGTAGAATTGAATTAAACTCATCTTTCTCTCTCTCTCCCCCTGCCCCCCGCCTTAAACAATGGATGTATTGAATATGGTGTATTTATCCCTGAGGATGCTAAAAGTGATTTAAGTAATCTTGCAGTCTTGTGTGCTGGGAGGAGAGAGAAGGTACAGAATATAATCGCTTGAGCATGTGTGTGATCAGGGATCAGGTTTTTCTTTTTTTATGGGTGAAAGAAGAAACATCCTCATGTCATGTTAGTGATTATGAAATAGAAAGATGCACCCCTTTGCCATCACAGCTGGGAATGTGGCACAGCATTCCCCCAGCTATGTCTGGCAGCATTCTGCTGAAACACATTCCCAAATGGCAATATTTTAAAGTTTTGTTTATCCAGACATTCACATTGCCTGTTGAGCTGTTCTGACACCTGTAGAAAAAGCTTGGAGCATCTGTGAGTCTGTGTGGTTTTTTGTGCAACATGGAGATAACTTTGTGTTGAAAGTTTGGCTTAAAAAGGAAAATGAAGCCAGGGGCCTGATTTTCCTCTCACTACCTTTGTGGCTGATGTAAGTGTATTGACTGAAGTGGGAATTACATCTCTTTACATGAAGAGGGAATCCTACCCAGAATCACCTGTAGTGCCTGGAAGAACTGTGTTAAATTCTATAAATTGGGTGAAATTTCATTCAGAAAGTCTTGTCTCATCTCACTAGCACCAGAGTAATTGCATTGGCATCACTGGAGTTACCTGCATTTACACATTGTAAGCAAGAGGCAAATCCAGCCCATAGTACATATGGTGGCTTTCATTCAGTCTAACTGCAGTTATGAAAACACTTCAGCCCTAATTGTCCACTGCCATGAGCTTTGTGTGGCTACATAACTCTACACAGAACAGGCACAACACACTCCCAAATCAGAAATATAGCATTTTAGACCCATTTTGCACAGATGTAAATGACTATATACAGCGCAAGAGACATGGAAAATGAAGTCTGTTGCATGCATCAGAAAATCTCAATTGGTGTGTGTATTTTTTACAAGTAACACATAATGTAAGTAAACACCACCACATCATTGCGGACAGTCAGAGCATGTCTACACTAGAGAGTTATTTCAAAATAACTCCCCTTCTTTTGAAATAAGGTGAGCATCCATACAGCAAGCCCGTTTTTTCAAAATTATTTTGAAATAACCGGCTTGTTCTTTTGAAATAATAACCCCTGCTTCTCATGAGGAGTAATGCCTATTTCGAAATTGTTATTTCAAAATGTGGATGCTCAGCTGCTATTATTTCGAAATAATTGGCCTCCCGAGGCCTCTCACAGCTCCCCTGGTGGCCACTCTGGTCACACCCCTGATAACTCTACTGCTCCCCTTCCCCTGCAGTCTTTAAAGCTGCAGGCAGAAGGGAAAGGGCTTGTGGCACCAGACTGGCCCTTCCAGCCCTGTGCCACACAGCAGCCTCCTTTTGTGGAGCCATAAGTGACCCCAGCACTCCCTCCCAGTCCACCACGGCTGCAAGCACCCCCTCCAAAGCCCCTGGCCAGGGGCAAAAGAGGACATCAGCCAAGACTGGTGCGGAGATCCTGGATCTCATAGAGGTCTGGGGTGAAGAGTCGAACCTCCATGCTCTCCACACCAGATGCCGAAATGCTGATGTTTATGGCTGGGTGGCCACCAGCCTGGCCCAGACGGCACAGTCACACCCTGGACCAGGTGTGTGGCAGGGCTACATGAAGGCCAGGGAACAAAGTGCATGCTCTGGCATCACAGACCTGCCACTACTATGAGTAGCTGGATGCCATTCTAGGAGGGGGACCAGTCACTCCCCCCCGTTCCTGCATTAACTGTGGCCTGGACAGGCCCGTTGTCAGCCTCCACCAGCAGTAGGGCTGTGGAGGAGGATGACTGCAACAATGAAGAGGAGATCGGCCTGGATACCATGCCCACCAGCCAGGTGCTCGTCATCTGCCTGGAGTTGGTGCCCCCCTCCCAGGATGTCTCCCAGGGTTCAGATGAAGCTGGGGGAGGCACTTCAGGTGAGTTCCATCACTGTCTCTATACACATGGGGAATGGGAACTTGGAGGAGGAATGCCAGGCTGACGGGGACATAGCTGCTCCCAGATCATCCAGGTTATCCCGCCAGCATAAGGCCATGTGCCCCTCAATCACCACCACCCTGGAGTGCCTGGTCCACCAGTCCACCAGCCACCCCTCGCCCCTCCCAACACCTGCCCCTGCCTCTTGGCTTCTCCTCTAGCCCCCCCAAGGGCCGCTGGGGCCTGCAAATGAGGTGGTTTGGGCATCCAAAGCAAAACGTGGTGGTTTGGGCATCCACCGAGGCAGATGCCAGTCCCAGCCCCATCCCTGAGCCCCTCCTCCCCCTCCCAGGTTCTTTCTCCTGTCCCTTCCCTGTTGTATATTCCCCAAATAAAAAATGAGTTGTTTTTCAAAACAAAAAGACTTCTTTATTTGGACTGCAGGAGAGGGAAGGTGGGAAGGGAAGGCAGGGGAAGGGAGCAGTTCAGGAGAAGGCACATGGGCAATGCAGTGGCCCCTTGTGGGGAGACCAGTGGGGAGAGAGTCTCATGGGGCCCTTGGCTGAAACTCTTCCTCTGGGCCTCCCGGATTAGCACAGCCCTCTGACGGGTTCGCCAAATGGCAGTGGTGCATGGCTGCTCAAAAGCCCAGGTGAGCCACTCAGCCTCTGCTACCCTCCCTGGCAGGAAAGTCTTTCCCTTGTTTTCACGTATATTGTGGAGCATAAAGCAAGCTGACATCACCTGGGGAATGTTCTGGTCGCCACGGTCTAGGCGGGTGAGGAGACTCCGGAACCTCCCCTTGAGGTGACCGAAGGCACCCTCCGCAACTAGGGTTACCAGGTAGCTTCAGAAAAAATACTGGACACACTTGATCGGGGGGAGAGGGATGGGAAGCAGGGCTGGGGAGGGTTGGGGCAGCAGGGCTGGCTGGGTGAGGATGGGGGGGGCAGCCAGCGGGAAGCAGGGCTGGTCGGGGGAGATATGGGGGAGCGGGGCTGGCTGGGGGAGAGCAGGAGGAGGAGAACCGGCCAGCAGGAAACAGTGCGCTGCCTGTCCCGCACACGGTACTAGCGAAGTATGAGCGAGTCCAGCTATGGCTCCACAATGCACTTGAACAGCGCTCAAGAGCACGGACAGGGCTTCTCCTCCTCCCCAAGGTGTCACTCCTATGTCAGACACAACCAGAGGCTCCCAGGGCTGATCCCAGCCACTCTCCTCGCCCCCGCCAGGCTTCCGTCGGGTGCCCAGCCAGAAAATACCAGACATTGCACATGTCCGGTATTTTCTGAATTTTTTTTACTGAACAGAGGGCCCAAAAACTGGACTGTCCAGTTGAATACCGGACACCTGGCAACCCTATCCGCAACTCTGTGGCAGCTGCTGAACCTGTTGTTGGTCTCTGGTGGGGTTAGGCTTCCCATGTAGGGCTTCATCACCCAGGAGAGCAAGGGGTAGGCATGTTCATCTCCCTGACCCTAATGGTGCAGTCGGGGAAAAAAGTGCCGGTGTGCATCCTCTGAAAGAGGCTGGAGTTCCTGAATATGCAGACGTCATGTGCCTTCCCCAATCACCCAACGTAAATGTGAACAGGCCCTTGTGGTCCACGAGGCCTGCAGCTTGATTGAAAAGTACTCCTTCCTACTGATATAATCTGAGGCCCAGTGGTCAGGCCAGGATGAGGATGTGGGTGCTGCCAATGGGGTCGATGTTGCCCAGAGTGATGACCCTCCGCAGCAGGATGGTATTGATGGCCTTCACCTATAGAAACATCGAATCATTGGGTTGCAAGAGCCCTCAGGAGGTCACCAAGTCCAAGCCCCTTCCCAAAGCAGGCCCAACCTCAACAAAACCATCCTAGACAGGGGTTTGTCAAGTCGAGACTGAAAAACTTGTAGAGACAGAGATTCCACACTCCTGCCTAGGGAACCCATTCCAGTGCTTCACCACGCTTCTAGTAAAATAATGAGTCAAACCTGCATGAGCACAGCCCTGACTGTGGAGCTCCCCATGCTGAACTGGTTCCTGACAGAGCTGTCTGGCATGGCGAGCTTCCATAGTGCAATGGTGACACACTTCTGAAGGAAGATGGTGGCTCTCATGCGGGTGTCCCATTGCTGGAAGGCAGAGCTCCAGGAAGGTTTCCTTCCACATGTGGAAGTTCTGAAGCCACAGCTGGCCATCCCACTGCTTCATGACGATGTGGTCCCACCAATCCAAACTGTTCTCCCGCTGTCACAAGCAGCGTTGCACTGTGTGCAGGAGAGGCTAGGACAGAATGTTGTAC
Organism: Rafetus swinhoei; assembly: GCA_019425775.1. Classification (NCBI taxonomy): domain Eukaryota; kingdom Metazoa; phylum Chordata; order Testudines; family Trionychidae; genus Rafetus; species Rafetus swinhoei. Next base: position 110,941,230 of record CM033446.1, read on the forward strand.
ATGAGAAGCACCCCAGCCTGGGTAAGGAGGTCCCCCATTCTGAGCGGGTCATTGTGCGCCTGCAGCACCATGAGGGCAATCTACATGAACTGTGTCATGAAGTGCAGCAGGAGTTGAAAGAGTCTGGCACTGCTTTGCAGCAGCTCTGGCTTCATGTTGGAAGCGCTGTGGCATCCACAATGGCAACCAGAGCAGGAATTGTGAGTTTCCTGTTCCTCGAGGAGGTAGGCAGTGGAGAAGAGGAGTGTGAGAGACAGCTGTAGAGATGAGTCCTTTTAAGCATGAGTCTCAGCTAGCCTCAGCAAACAGCTACAGGAAGTGCTTCCAGTGGCTTTACATGCAGTTCAGACTCCATTCAGCGTGGATGCTCTATTCTCATATAAATCTGTGCTACTGTGATGGGGACTTGTAGTGTGGAAGTGCTATTTCAAAATAGTTATTTTGGGGATTATTATTTCGAAATAAATAATCTCTAAGGTTATGTCTACACTGCATTCCTCTTTCTAGAGAGGAATGCAAATGCAGCCAAGCAAAATTGCAAATGAAGCGCAGATTTTAATTTCCCGTGCTTCATTTGCATAATCGTGTCCGGCCGCTTTTCCGAAATACCCTATTTTGAAATAAAACGCTAATAAATGGTTATTGAAAACAAACCCTTCTTTTGAAATAACCCTTACTCCTTATAAAATGAAGTTTAACGGTTATTTCGAAAGAAGGGTTTGTTTTCGAAATAACCGCATTTCGAAATAACTGCTGCATTTGCATTCCTCTCTCGAAAGAGGAATGCAGTGTAGATATACCCTATATAGGGTAGACATAGCCTTAGTGTTGATCACCTTTCTCTCCTAGTTGCTGCTATTGCCAGCTTGTGGCATTCACTCTCTGCTAAGAGAGGAAAAGGTAAAGAATACTGAAAGCCATAGCTATCACCTCTCTATTGGTACATAGGGGGTCATGTGGATGCCACACTGCCTATAGAGAACATATAGGCTGTGTCTACATTGGCACCCTTTTTCGGAAAAGGGATGCTAATGAGACCAGTCGGAATTGCAAATGCTGGGATTTAAATATCCCCGGTATTTATTTACAGTTTTTCGGCTCGGGCTTTGCCGGCAAAAGCGCCAGTCTAGACGGGATCTTGAAAATAAACCCTTTTCCGCAAGATCTCTTATTCCTACTTTCAAGTAGAGTATAAGAGATCTTGCGAAAAGGGTTTATTTTCCGCAAGATCCTCGCCTAGACTGGCGCTTTTGCCGGCAAAGCCCCGAGCCGGAAAAAGCGGCAGTTATGTAATGTAAATACCGCTGGGGATATTTAAATCCCCCTCGGATTTGCAATTCCGACTGGTCTCATTAGCATCCCTTTTCCGAAAAAGGGTGCCAATGTAGACACAGCCATACAGTATTAGAAACAGAAGCCTTCTATTATATTTTTCTCTGGCAGTTACCCACAAGTGCTATGCTCCCACAGTTGCTTCCACCAAAGTAAGTGCAGATGTGTGAAAACGTGTGTGTGGGAAGGGGAGGTTAAGCATAGACAAAGAGAAAACAAGCTTGTGACTTTTCTGCATATTCATACTAATGAGAAGAAGTACTCCGGATACTCACGATCCCTTTTAACTTTAAAAATCTGTGATAAATCCTGGTATTTTTCATTCTAATTCTGCAGCATTTAAATAAAGAGGTTCCAATGCCCAAGGTTAAAAATGCATGCACATTTAACTACTTGATGCATCATCAGGTATTTAATAAGATTCTTAGTAGTAGTATTTCTCATTCTTTTAATGCTCACTGTTTCACTTGTGTCACATTGAATTTAGTTTCTGATGTGCAGACCATGATGCAGGACCAGCTCCTGAAACTGTCAGTTACCACAGTGCAACTGCGGATGTGCTATTCATGTGTTATGTGGCATCCCTGGAGTCGTTGTCTTAAACTGTTGAAGTTTTGCTGGGTGCTGCTAAACAGTTGCTTCTCTCCATGCCAGAAGTGGCTACATTTCAATATTGGATTGCAGTTCCTCTGTAAGTGTAAAGTTTTTGAAACACTTTTAAGAACCTTCAGAAGGAAACATGCTGTATCAACTAGGATATTGTCATGCCCTATCTGGTAATGTAAATGTATCTCCAAACTAAGCTATTGTATGTTCACTTTAGCCCCTACAGAGTCTTAGGCCATCAAAAGAAAGAAAAATAATGTGCAAATGAGTTCTGTTTCGTTTGTGTGAAATTTCAAGTTTTAGATTTTTAGCCAATATGCAGTGCAGACCTCTGCAGTGAAAACCCTGCCCGCTTCCCCTGTATCAGCTTGCTGGGTGTAAGGAGTAGCACACACCTTTCTTACACTACGAAACACAAAACCTGTCTTTAATTAATGTTAAGGCTCTGACTCAGACTCAGGAAATTGAGTATTAGCACTGCATGTGACACACTGTTTTTAACACGGCAAAGAAAGGAAGAAGAAAAAGACACTAGAGCATGAGTCAGAATTTCAGCCTGAAAGGCACATTTCCTGGCTTTCGCTGGATAGTCAAATTAAAGTGATTTAAACTTTATTTTGGGATGTGTTTGTGGGGGAAAGGGCTCTTTAGTGCAAAGTTGTTCTGAAATGTTGTCTACACAGAGTACCCATGAGTAGAATCACAGAATACTAGAACTGGAAGGAACCTCAAGAGATAAGTCCCCTTCCCTCATGGCAGGATCAAGCACCATCTAGATCAGGGGTCAGCAACCTTTCAGAGGTAAAGTGCCAAGATTTGACTTATTCACTTCTATGTACGGGTCCAAGTACCGGTGATACTTTTTAAAGCAATTATAGTCCTACTTAGAGCAGCTTCATTAATAAAGAAAGATGCAGATCTTACCTTTTAGTGCAGGGGTCGGCAAACTTTCAGAAGTGGCGTACCAAGATTTAACTTATTCACGGGTCTTGTGTGCCAGGGAGGACGAGAGGGGAGGGGAGGCAAGGGCAAGCTGGGTATGGTGACCATATTTTCTGAACCAGTTGCAGCTAGGGAGAACAGTTTAATTTAAATTATTAAACAGATTTAGTATTTTAAATCTGTTTAATAATTTCTCATGTTAGTTTATCAAACTTCATTTTAAATAAAGTAAACTATTATGTCCAACACAAAAGGTTTCCTTGTTTTCTTTATTTATGGCAGGAGTGGGGAACCTTTTGTGGGTCGGGGGCTACTGACCCACAGAAAGATCAGTTGGGGACCACACAAGTGAGAAGTAAAAAAAACTCCTCCCCAAACCTCACTGATGTGGCCCCCAACTAAGACACCTCACTCCTCTGGATGCAGCACTAGCAAAATGGCTCAGGCATAATTATGTAATTAACGGTGAGTTTCCATTAGCAACTGAGGGTCCATGGAAAGGTTTACATTGAGCCAGGTGATCCACAGGCCAAAAAGTTTGAGAACCACTTAAATAGAGGCACCACTGGCCTCTCCACCCTGAGAGACTGAGTCAGGCTCCCTGCTGCTCCACAAGAGCGCACAGAGAGATCAGGTCTGTTACCATTGCGGTGAAATCACCGTGTCACTCTGGTGTGGATGATGGACAGACTCTTTGTGAGTCTTCCTCATCCACGCAATGATGATTTAAACAGTGTGTTAAGATGCCACATGAAAACACTTGGGCTATGTCTACACTGCCCCCATTTTGTGCAAAAAATATGCAAATGAGGCGAAGCGTGGAATATCGCCGCACCTCATGTGCATAATTAAGGAGGCTCCGTTTTTGCACCAAAGGTTTTTGCACAAAAAGGAGCAGTCTACACATTTCCTTTTTGTGCAAAAACCCCCTCTTGCATAAGAGCCGTTCTTCCTGAAAAAAAATGTGGAAGAACGGCTCTTGCACAAAGGGGGGGTTTGTGCAAAAAAGAGCCGTCTACACTTCTCGTTTTTGCACAAAAGCCTCTTGCACAAAAACGGCTGCTCATTACTTATGCAAATGAAGCACGGTGATATTCCACGCCGCGCTTCACTTGCATGTGCTTTTCCACAAGAAGGCTACAGTACAGACATAGCCACAAAGTGAAACCTGTGCTAACGACCCCATGTCCAGTGAGAGAAAGCGCTGCTGTCAGAAGAAGTCAATTCAAAGTCTCTCTGATTTTCTTCAAAGATCGTCTCTACCAGGCAGTGGGGCTTTTACTGATTGGTCCCTCATATTTTTGAAGGGTGACTAAATGTTAACCAGATCTTCTTGCGTAATGTCAACAGATTGCTTTGGGCCCAATCCTAGCTTAAAGCTTAAATTGGATCAGGCCCTTTGTAAGCAGTGGTCTCATTTAGCAATTATTATTAGGTATTATTTACATAATATAGGCATTGCCATGGACATAAACATTTCTCAGTAGTATTACCTATACAATAGCCCAGCCCCATTGACCTCCATGGGAAATATACCTTTCAAGCAGTGGTAATTAGGGTTAGTGATACGGTCTTCTCCACACTGTAACTGTTATGGTAAGGTCAGTATTGGCATTATGGCTTGTGGAAATGGAAGACACTTGATAGTTTTGCAGTAACTTCAAAAAAATGCAGTTGCAGTAAATCTCATTAGGTAAATTCCCATTAATCAGTTAACCAGTTAATGTTAGGTCACATTGGGGCTGCCGCCGACTTTCAGCCCCCTCTGGAGCAGCCCATGTCCACAGCAGGCTGAACTCCCCACGGAGAAAGGCTGCTCTGGACATTGGCCCCCGGGTCCTCCACAGACAGGGGCTGCTCCAGATGAGAGCAACCCCTGTCTGCAGCAGGCCCTCTGCTCCAGCCCCCTCCAATTACCAGTTAATTGGAACCAATAAGCATCTGTTCAGAGGATTAAGGAAGTTGTCCCATGAAATTGTGGAATAGTTCTGGATGACTTCCAGGCCCTGAGTCAAATGTGGCTGCATCTATACTGCAAAGTAATAGGTCTTGGATCCTGGATCTCATCTTGAATTGAGGTTGGACACCTAGTGTTGCAGTGTCATGGTACCCTAAGTCTGGGTTAATGCCATTGCAGTATAGTTGCACAGGGAGAGTCCCATGGGGCTCAAACTCATCCCTATTAGTAGAGGGGTAGAGCTCTTAGATGGGTCACATGACACACTGTGCTTCCAGTCATGTCTCCATTTTGACCCTGGATGTACTACCCTCAGGGGTGTGACTTCCTGTGGCAGGTGGACATGGGGGCATGACTAATGGTCTCAGGGGCCATTAGTAGACCTGTCCTTGGATAGCCTGTCATGTTCAGGAATTTGGGCTGGCCCGCACCAAAAATGAAAGTGGACACTCCTGCTTCACAGCTTCTGACTGACAATCCAACCACCACCCTTGCCCCATTTCCCAATTCTTGCAAGCTCTGTTTGACAGCATGTCTCTGCCTGGCTGAGTGTCCCTCCTGCCCTTCCTCCCACCTTACACATTGGCACAGCAAAGGGAGATTAGCTCTAGTTTTGTACCCAGAAAATCAGAACAACTTAGCCAAATCTTAAGGCAACGTTTCACAATGCATTGCCCTTTCTTACAACCCACAAAGCTGATGCACAAAACCTAGCCCATTATGTTAGTAAAAGGCTTGATCTTACGAGTTCTGTCCAAAATGCCCACTGAATTGAGTGGGAGCTTTGGGAATATATCCCATGGTAGGAATAGGGCCTACATACCATAAATACATTTATGTTTCTATGCTGTGCAGACATATTTTGTTAATGATTTAAGGCAAAACATGGAGTGGTAAGAGGGCAGGAGGGGCACCCAGCCATGCAGAGACATACAGTTAAACAAAATGTGCAAGAAAGGAAATGTAGGTAGGCAGTGGTCTGTGTCTGGGGGGGGGTGGGAAACAGACCAGGGCCTTAGAGCATGTGTTAAATATACCAAAAAATCCACATGGTGATTTGTGGAAGTTATTCTAAAAGTCCATTGGCCGACCGTTAAACCACGCTGTTCGATTTTAATGTTTTCAGGGTGAAATTCAGCCCTACACAGATGGCCTGGCAAAGGTCTGTGTACCACTTACGTCCCAAGTGGAGGCTTTAAATGGTGCATAGGTTTTGCACTGCCCATTCACACACAGAAGGAACTCATTGCAGGGGGAGTAGCATGATACATTTTCAAAGCGCCTTACAAGGTTTAGCTAATTTCACAGCTCCCCCTTGCAGGTACATAGGTATTTTCCTCATTTTAAGATGAGGACATCATATTTGAAGTTAAATAACTTGCCCAAGACCTCAGAATAAATCTGGTAGGATTGGCACATGGGGTGTTGTGACTCCCAACCCTGGATTTTAGACTAATAGACACCTTTATATGTGCAAATTTAGAGGGCTTTTTGCCATTCACTTCAGTGGAACCAGGTTTTCATCTTTGATCTCCACACCTGTCTATAAAGTGCCTAACACACTACTGATCTTTTACAAATAATAGGAGCTAGCTGTATTCCAAATGTTATTTTGAATATAGATCTCCCTGAAATTATAGAAACTTAAATAAGCCTCCAAATCCACTTTGCTATTTGTAAGCATTTCCATACCTTTCATAGACCAGTCCAGGGTTTTTTTAATGTGTTGACTTTACTTTCAAGCTGAGAAAGCTGTATCCCATATTTCTGCCTTCAGCAGAATTTTATTGCTAAGTTACCATCAGCACCACTGGAAAAGGGATTAAGATGGAAACTGCAGTTAAGGTATTTCTACACCGGGGAGTTATTTTGAAATAATGGGCTTGTTATTTTGAAATAACAACTCCTGCTTGTGAAAGAGGAATAAGCTTATTTTGAAATAGTTATTTCAGGAGTCATTATTTCAAAATAACTTATTTTGAAGTAACCTGATATCCATACTGGCATTATTAGATCAATAACAACATTCTATCATGCTGTTGACTGTGACCTGCTCTTGATTCCCTTTGCTAATGTGGCTCACCTTGCTTTGAAATGGTTTTGGTTACCTCTAAGGGTACGTCTACACAGCAATGTTATTTTGGAATAACAGACATTAGTTGCTTCCCCCCGTGTCCGCCACTGCCCTTATCAGAGAGAGGCAGCAAAGGGGGGAGGAGCAGGAGCCAGTGCTGGGAGGAACTGGCTTAAAAGCTGGTTCCCCCGTCACTGTCTCCGTGGGGGGCAGAGGCACAGCAGGGAACTGGCGGTGCTTCCACCTTTGAAATGTACAAGAGCGGGGCTCTTGTACATTTCAAAGGCAGAGGCGCATTTATCGACTAATCAAGTAATCGACGGAAATTCCATTCACTATTCCGATTAGTTGACTCATCTAAATTTAACATCTCTAGTCTACAAGCCTTTATGTTAAAATAATGCCGAGCCGGAGAACTTTTTACTCTGAGTCCAGAAACCCTAATTTCACGAGGAGTAAGGGAAGTTGAAGGAAGAGTACTGTGTAGCCAAATTAAACTATTCGACTTAAGCTATGCAATTGACATAGCTCAAGTTGCATAGCTTAATTTGACTTTAGCCCTGCTGTGTAGATGTACCCTGAGAGAGAAGTGCTCTCTATTATAAGCAATTGCTCTTTTTCCTTGAGAGTTCTTACTTCCTCTGAGTCTAGACGTGACTGGGTAGAGCAGTAGTTTGGAGGAGTTGATCCTGAAGCCCCATAAAGTGGCTGGTGGTCAGTACCACTCATTATCAAGCCCTCTTCACACAGCCCTTCTCAGTGACGTGTTGATACAAAAGGTGGTATTAGTAGTGATTTCCCTCATAGTGTTGGGAGCTGTTACTTTATATGGGTTGTGGGAAGAGTTCAGTCTTTCTCAATAAAGTAAGTACTATGTTTATTCAGTTGTTCAGCTGACTCTTCAACTGTGGCACATTTTGTTGGGGCGTATGACCTTCATGTGGTGGAATATGACAGAATGTATCATAATAATGCCATTCTAGTTCACATAGTACCAAGTCACGGTACATTATCCAAGGGTTATAAAATCAGCCAATTAACATAATACGTAATCCTTAACTTGGAACAGCTTCATTCGATGTCAACAGTTGACAAGAAAACCATTCTGATGTTAAGAGGATGCTAACATAGCACAATTTCTTGACTTAACAGACTGCACTCTGGGAAGGCAATTTTCCCAATGGTAAATGAAAACTTAGGCTTTTGTCTCTGGTGGTACATCTTTGTCCTATCAGGTTTAAAGATAATGGGCCATATTCTGTCCTCAGGTACACCAAAAGTTAAATCTGTGTAACTTTAAGGGTACATCTCAACTACATGGCTCCGTCGACAGAAAAAAAGGGAAATGTACTCGAAAAAGGGAAATGAAGCGGTGATTTAAATAATCACCACTTCATTTAAATCAAAATGGCCACCGCGCTGCGCCGATCAGCTGATTGACGGCACAGCGCGGCAGTCTAGACGGGGATCTGCCGACCCCAGAACCGCCGTTGGCAGATCCTGTAAGCCTCGTTTCATGAGGCATAAAGGATCTGCCGACGAAGGGTTCTGGAGTCGGCAGATCCTCGTTTAGACTGCCGCTGTGCCGACAATCAGCTGATCGGGCGCAGCGCGTGGTGATTATTTAAATCGCCGCTTCATTTCCCTTTGCTGTCCTGCCTAATCTACAAGGCTCCGTCGACGGAGCCATGTAGTTTAGACACACCCTAAGGGATTTAATCCAGATTTACGCTGGTGTAACAAATCAGAATTTGGCCTATTGCTTTCTTATTACTTTTGCATGTTTCCTAGGAGAAAGTAATGTTTATATTGGTACTAAAATTTTGTCTTTCTATGATTTTTATTTAATATCTGGGCTTCTATATATCTCTTTTTAAAATGCAATCTTTCATTGTAATGGTGGTGGAAACAAACCTTTATTATAATGATAGTAGGTCAGTAAGGGTGTGTCTACACTGCAGAGGAAGATCAAAGCTACTGCGGTCAATCTTCCAGGGTTTGAATTAGCAGTCGAGTTAAGACAGCTAATTCAAACTGAGAGGGGGGCTCCTGTCGATTCCAGTAACCCTCATTTCATGAGGAGTAAGGGAAGTCAAAGGAAGAGTGTTCTTCCTTTGACTTCCTGTAATGTAGACAGCGCTAAAAGCCGAGTTAAGCTACTTCAACTTCATCTACGCAATGAACGTAGATGAAGTTACGTATCTCAATTCGACTGTGTCCCGCAGTGTAGACATAACCTCATATATTAACTATAATACTATATCTTGTATTTTATAATAAGCTCCCCCAGATTTTAAAATACATTCTAGAAATCTTTGGATATATTTGAAAAAAAGCTTTACATCTTCACTTCTGAGATGAACAGTTGGCATGAAGGGATGTAGGTGAGTTCGGCTATGTGCAACACTTTCCTACATATATCGTAAATGACATATGCAAGATTAATAACAGAGAAGCAACACGTAATGCAAGAATTCCAACAGTGGGGAAAATGTTATTTGCTCTAATTCTAACCCATATAATGTGCATCCTAATGCTATGGTGCTATATACCACACACAGTAATAATAGTAAGACCCAGGAGATCAGATGTTAAGTTAGTTAACCACCAGAACACTAAGATGGCCTTTTTTTTATTATACTGTTGCATTTTTTATGTAAGGTTAGCATGTTTCTATTTTAAATATGTCTATATTCCCTATCCTCAAAGTACTTTATAAAGCGCTGTATTGAGCTGAGTGTGCCTATACTAATACCACACAGTGCTAGTGCCTTTTGCTTGCTGTGTGTAACAATATAAATAGAATGTTTAAATCGCTAGCACATTTTAAAATCATCGATAAGCTGTGCAGTTTTGCTTTGCCATCACACGGTAAGAAAGATGAGATTACATGCTCTATATACTAGATTTTAAATACCTTGGGAGCAGGGACCATGTTTCTGTTTTAAATTTTAGCTGCGTGGCAATTAGTCTATGACAGGGCTACTCAACACGTGGCTGGTGGGCCACATGTGGCCCGCAGCCTGTTTGTTTGCGGCCCACGGGGCAGTTTGGGATTATGTGGGGCTCAACACATGGCCCTCAGGTGGGAGACAAAACAAAAAAGTAGTCAATATAATGGTCTTCTGTACGCGTTTTAGTAGGTACATTTCTGGACTGTCACTGCTCATTAAAAGTGCTGTCATATGGGTGGAAATTGGGTAAATATTGCATTTTATTAATACCAATCGAACTACTTAAACGGGGCCTGTGTGTTGTCTAGTCTTGCCTTAATCTTTGTATTCATTCCTGTCCTTGTGAAGGAAGCTATTTGCATATATATGCAACCACACTTAAGTTGGGGCCCTCAGCATGTGCTCTGAGTATCATTGTGGCCCCCGGGGCTTCCAAAGTTGAGTAGCCCTGGTCCATGATGATGCTGGACCATGGAAAAGGCAAGAAAGAATCAAAAGGAACATAAAAATAATTTTATATTTTACATTTATATTACATATATATTTACAATTTGTTTTCACAGTACAATCCATTTGCCTCCCATTAGGCCAATGCCTAAGCTTTTTCATTATCTCTCCACACAATCATTTTCTCTGAATAATGTCTGCATTATGGTGTCTAAAAATGTCCTATCACAGCGTAACGCTATACGGCATCTCTAAACTTCGTAATAAGAGATCTGAACATTCATACAGGCAGCACATATTCTGGTCCCAATCCCCAAGCAGTAACTACTGAGCGCATCTGTCATCCTTCCAACCCCCATGAACTATGTGCTAAGGAAGGGTAATGCTTGCACATACTATGGTGACTATGTGCCGCAAAAGATGCTATACTAGAAATGTGATGTGCTATTGATGCCAATATAAGATACACATATACAAGTGTTTATTTCCATTGGATATGGCAAAGGCTGTGAGTTTGTTATGGAGGTGATGAAAGTCCCAGATTCTGTGTATTTTCTGCAACCTCCATGACATTCTGCAACTGCAAAAGGAAGTTTGGCTGACCCAAGCCAGCCACACTGGCTGCAGCTGGAACTGCCCCCCAACCAGTAGCTTGGACAACCGTGCAGCTAGCGTCACCAGCCACTGTTGGAGTCGCCCTGGGAGCAGCCACACCAGCTGCTTTTAGGTGGCCCAGAGAACCTGGCCCCAGGGACCAGCCAAGCAGTGGTTTGCCCTGGGAACCACTTGTGCAATGGTCCCAGCATGGCCGGAATACAGCGAGGCAGCCAGAGCAGCAGCTGCTGCTTGTTGATCCTGAGCAGCTGACCCATGGACCACCCGAGCAGCAGCCAATGCAGCTGGCCCTAGGGACTGGACTGCCTTAGCAGCAGTGCAGGGGTGGCTGGAGCAGCCACATCATGGGAAATCTTAGATTTAGACAGAGATATTAATAATGAAACTCATGGACCAGGTCACAGGCTGTGAATTATTATTGCCCCAACCTGTCCATGGCATTTACTAAAAATAGCCATGACTAAATCTTAGCCTTTACTATGGTGTTCTGTTCAACATATTGCTTGCATAGTCCTTCATCCTGCCCTGCGTTCAGGGTCTGCCAGGCAGTGCTCTGTGCAGGTTTGAAGCTTAGACGGTACCTTTTCAGGACAAGGACTGTCTAAATAGTCAACTCCAGTGTTGAGCATGCTGATGATATTTAATGAATAGCCAACATGCTTTGCATATTTGAGACGGATCCTGTTAAAACAGAAAACAAAAAGCCCTTTATTTGGAAACCTACTTTTACTGAACAATGTAGAACTGTCACAAAGACTTATACCTTTGCATCCCTCAAATGGACCAATTAGATGCTGCAGAGATAGTGAATTGTTTTCTGGTGCAAGCTGTTGTCTTTATTATGCCTGCTGCCTCCTCTCATCACTTACAAAACACCTCCCTAGCTATCCTGAGACTGAGATAACACACAACTATAGACATGAGCAATCTTACAGTGGTGCACCTGCCTCAGTACCGCTGTACTACTATAAATTCACGAGTGTAGACATGATCTTAATAAAGACATTAGATTATGGCTTATTACAACACTCTATAGTTCACTAACAGGTCTTTTTTGTTCTACAATTGTAGGGGTGTTAATTGGCCACTTCCCCTTGAATGCTCCCTTACAATAGATACTAACCATATGCACTAAACAATCTGTTCCACTTTCTATTTAGTGACAGGCTGAGTAACTTCTCAGACTTCGAGTAGCTCTAAAGCTCCTTCACCAAGAGAAGTTATTCCAGTAAAAGTCCTAACCCACTCCCTTACTCATTTTATCTAACAAATTCTCCAAAGCTCCACTAGGTGGCAGTTTAATACTTCTGTGTTCACTGCTGTGTTGTTTATTAGTCACATAGTACTCATGGCTAAGTAACAAGGCAGATGGAATTCAAACCTAAGGAACCAGAAATAAGAACTTCTGTGAGGCTCTAAACACACAGCCATCATGGATGCTCCAACACTTGGATGCTCCAACATTTCTGTTAGTCTATAAGGTGCCACAGGACTCCTCGCTGCTTTTGCAAATCTGAGTCTGACATGCAGTGGAATATGGACTATTTCTCTTTAGCTTATGATAACTTTGGTCTCACCAAGAGAAGTTATTCCAGTAAAAGATATTACATAACCCATCCCCTCACTTCATTTTATCTAACAAATTCTCCAAAACTCCACTAGGTGGCAGTTTAATACTTCTGTGTTCACTGCTGTGTTGTTTATTAATCCCACAGTACTCATGGCTAAGTAACAAGGCAGATAAAATTCAAACCTAAGCAACCAGAAATAGTAAGAATTTCTATGATGCTCTAAGCACACAGCCATCAAGAACATCGCCAATAATACTGAGTGCCTTGAGTCCACACTGTAGGACAAAAGTATAGGAAGTGTTCGATTTTGTTTGCTGACGACTATTTCCTGAATGCCAAATCTGAGTCTGACATGCAGTGGAATATGGATTATTTCTCTTCAGTTTATGATAACTTTGGTCTCATAAGGTGTATCTACACAGCAAAGTTTTTCTGGAACAATGGCCATTATTCCAAAATAACTGTGAGCATCTACACAGCAATTACATTATTTCGAAATAATTTCGATATAATGGATGGCTTATTCCTACTTCCGTAAAACGTATTATATGAACAATAACACCTATTCCGAAATAGCTATTTCAAATAAAGTGTGTGTAGGTGCTCCATTTCTGCTATTTTGAAATAGCCCCTCACCAGGGCCATTCTAAGTTATTCCTCCTGGGGCTCTAAATTGAGATAACACGTCTACATTAGGGAAGCCTGCCTTGGATTAATTTTTGAGGTTTCCCTGCAGCGTAGACATGCTATTTCAAAATAAGCTATTTCAGAACAAATATTCCAGAATAGTTTATTCTGAATTAACTGTGCTGTGTAGAGGTAGCCATAATGAACATCAAGAAGACAGAAGTGATTTACTAGCCTGCACCTGGAAAGCCTTAAGTGGAGCCTATTATCACAGTGAATGACCAACCCTCCAGGCAATGGACAAGTTCATGTACCTTGGTAGTACAGTCACGTACAGTTCACATCCATGATAAAGTCAACACCGGAATGGCCAAAGCGAGTGTGGCCTTTGGCAGACTTTGTGCAAACGTGCAGAGGCGTTTGTGAACAAACAAAACTGCAGGTCTGCAAAGCCATTATGTGGCTAACGCTGCTGTATGCATGCACAGCCTGGATGGCCACTACAGATGCCATGTTAGGAAGTATCTATTCTCTAGGGAGTAAATCCCAGATGAGAAGGACAGGCCACAGAATGTCAGATAAGCGATTGCTAAAGAAGATCTTTTACGGGGAGCTAACTAAAGGAGGGGAGTGTTCTGGGGAGCCCAGAAGAAACAATTCACAGAGTGTATGGGGGGGGGGGTAAATCGGAAGGTAAATAAAAAGAACCCAAGTACCTACGTGTAATAGGAAGACTCTAAAATAACGCTTGGTTTTCAAAAGTGAAGCTGCTGGTGTCGTTCCACCGGGGCAAGCTGGGGATTTTGGAGCCGGGCCGCGTGTTGTGTAAGCGAAGGGAGGGGCCGTTCTGCGTTTCACCTCCCCGCGCCCTTGCCCTGCGCGGACCCCTCCCCGCGCGCCCGCTGCTGAGACGAGCAGCGAGCCCAGGCACCCTCCCCCGCGCGCGGACAGGCTGCTACAGACCCCCCAGCCGGGGAGGCAGAGCGGCCGCGGGACGGGGCTGGGCGCTGCCGGGGCTGGTTAAGCTCCACCTTGCGGGGCTTGCTGCCTTCTCCCGGCGAGCGGAAACCCGCCCGGCCCAGCCGAGCGAAGAGGCCAGAGGGGGCTGCCCAGCGAGCCGGCCCCGGCTATGGAGGGGCTGGGGGCCCTGCTGCTCCTCCTGCTCTCGCTCTGCCTCCTGGCCTTCGGCCTTTACTGCTGCTACGTGGCAGTCATCCACGCCAAGTACGATCACATCCCCGGCGCCCCGAGAGAGAGGTAAGGGGGCGCCAGCCTGCCCCGCGGGGAAGGGGAGGGATCTTGCTGTTTCAGGCATCTCAGTCGCTCCCCCCCTCCCCAGACATACAGCCCCCAGCCACCTTTGCCTGGTCCCTTGGGGGGGCGGCGGGTCCTCCCTTTGCACCTGCCTGGTGTCAGGAACCCTCCGCTCTCCTGCTAATGTTACAACTTTTTGGCCTAGTGAAGAAATAGGGGAAGGGGCTGCTGTGGGACCTGTAGGGATGTAAAATCTGTCATGTTTAACCACTTAAATGAGCTTAGGCAGGGCTGCTCTGCCCCCCACCAGTTAACCGTAACTGGTGGGCATCACCCAGTAAGGGTGATGCTTGCCGGTTAACCAACCATTCACATCTCTAGAGGGGAACACTGAGATCTTGAGAGGTTAAGTAAATGACTTGACCAAGGTCATAATCCATGGAAGAGCTGCCTGGCAGTAGATGCTGGTCTCTTGGTTTCCACCATCAGCCCATGCTTATTCCTCTGTGTGCCAGAAACATTCTTACCATTGTCCTAAACATCAAATGCTAGCTAAGGGACCACTTTGGCCTTCTGGCTCCTTGTTCATATCTCAGGGCTACTGTGCCAGTTCTCATAGACTCATAGACTTTAAGGTCAGAAGGGACCATTATGATCATCTAGTCTGACCCCCTGCACAATGCAGGCCACAGAATCTCACCCACCCTCTCCTAGAATAATTCTCTCACCTATATCTCAGATATTGAAGCCTTCAGATAGTTCGAAGACCCCAAGATACAGAGAATCCTCCAGCTGTGATCTGTACCCCATGCTACAGAGGAAGGCGAAAAACCTCCAGGGCCTCTGCCAATCTACCCTGGAGGAAAATTCCTTCCCGACCCCAAATATGGCGATCAGCTAAACCCTGAGCATGTGGGCAAGACTCACCAGCCAGACACCCAGAAAGTTCTCTATAGTAACTCCTATCATCCCTCCATTGACCTATTTACCACTGATAATGAATGGTCAATTAGTTACCAAGATCATGTTATCTCATCAAACCATCCCCTTCATAAACCCATCTAGTTTAATCTTGAAGCCAGATAGATCTTTTGCCCCCACTACTTCCCTTGGCAGTTATGTTTTAAGATCTGTTTCCATCAATACGCTGCCTTTAAACTGACCCTGATTGACAACAAATTTGCCCTCCCCAGTGCCTTTGGCCATATCAGAAATGTTTGGATCATATCAAATGACAATAGTTTCACCTGTTGCAGCATTTTCCTTCATTACTGTGCTGGTTCTGTTTTGGCAAAACAAAAACAAAACAAAACAAAAAAACAACAGCAAAAACAAAAACAGAAAAAACCCAACAAGTATCAACAGATATGAACAGTAGTAAAAAGGCCTGTAACCCCAAAGTGACATTGCTATCACAAGGAGAAACAACCCATGTAGCGGTATTGAGGTTGTTTATTTAACCTTACCTTTGGGCCTGTGTACAGTAGTAAATTGGGCATGTACTAGCATGTGAGCAGACGCAGTAATAGCATTCAGTTGCATAAACAGGCATGCAATGATATCAAGTTTGGTTGTGTAACTACAATTATGATCATGTCTGCCCTTTCAGAATCTACAAATTAATATTAGGGGTAGGTCAGTTATAATCCTGCTTGTAGTTAGATCAAAATGGCATTCTGCTAAATAGGTCATGAAGCCAGTGCTTGCATTAGGGGTTTGTGCCATTTTTCTCACTTGTATGGCTTACATCTTTGCTTATCCCGTCAAAGGTTTATTTCACATACGAAAAATAAAGGAAAACATGGAAAAATAGATGTCTTTCCAAACTGACATTCTTTTGGATAAGTGTCCCATGCTAGTATATACCAAGATAACCAAAGGTATCATTATTGTGGACAGTAGGTGTTAGCAGTTTAGTGAGTATTCTATTTTCCTTGTAGGGATGTTAAAATGTTTTTATTAACGTAAAGTTGTAACTGCTGAAAGTTTCAGCAGTAACACGTGGCGGGGCAGTCGGTTCTCCAGAGCCACTGCGTGTGGGGAGCCAGCTTTTAAACCAGCTCCCTGCGTGCACCAGCTCCCACCTGACACAGAGGCAACAATGTGGGGGTCGGGGCAGGCTGCCCCGCTGGAGCTGATATGCGTGGGGAGCCAGATTAGGAGACAGCTGCCTGCACGCATTGGCTCGTGCCTGCCCCCAGTGCTGCTGCCTCTCACACAGAGGCAGCAGTGTGGAGTTGAGGGGTTGTGTATAACCGTGCACGTAAACCAATGAACCCAGGCTCATCAGTTAACTGTATAAATGGTTACACTTCCACATCCCTTTCACCTTGTAGCCCTTTGATCTGAATCATTGTTCATGTGATTAAAAATAAGCCATTATTAAGAGCATACTCCTACTGAAAGTTTTGTTTTCTTCAGCTTCATACTGGGACATCTGCCAATCATTTGGCGAATATTCAAGAGAAATGAATTGATTCATGATCTCTTCATACAATGGTAAGATGTTATCTCTCAATAACTCTTTTAGTTTATTGGACTGCCTAACCACTCAGCGTTACGCAGGAGAGAGGGACATGCTCGCATCATTAACCTTCATCATAAATTGGGAAACCAAGGCAAAAAGAGATTAAGCGATTTTCCCAGAGTCACTCAGCAGGTCGATAGAGTCAGGAACAGAACAAAGGTCTTGCTGTAAGTGCTTTACATTAGGGATGTTAACTAATGTGTATTTGTGTAACGGTGTAACCGCTGCATTTTTTTAGTGGTTACATGTTTACATACGGGAGTGGGGAGAGAGGCAGGAGCTTTTAAGATGGCTCCCCGTGAGCACTGGCTCCCACCTGCCCCCTCCTGCTGCCTCTGATAAAGAAGCAGCAGTGTGTGGGGCAGGCAGCTCCGCAAGAGCTGATATGTACAGGGAGCCAGCTTGGAAGCTGGCTTGCCATGTGTACCGGCTCCCTCCTGCCCTCCTCACTCCCTGCGCTGCTGCCTCTCCATCAGAGGCAGCAGTGCAGGGGGGAGGGAGAGGGCAGGTGTCTCCATGGGAGCCGGTGCTCATGGGGAGCCAGCTTTTAAACCCCCCAAGCACTGACTCCTGCCTGGCCCCCTGCAGTGCTGCCTCCTCTCCCCTCCTCCCCCCACGCTGCCTAGGCTTATCAGTTAATTGCGTGAATGACTGCACACTAACATGCCTACTTTATGTAAGTGTGATAGTAGCAGTGTCCATTATTCTCTATTGTGTTCCTTTGAGAGTAGGGACGTTACATTTAGATTAATTGAGAAATCAAATAGTCGATGTGATTTCCATCCACTATTTGATTAGTCTATAAGGGTGTCTCCGCTCACACCGCTTCTGCTGCGATTCTGCTTTTGAAATATACAAGAGCCCCACTGCAATTCTGCTTTTGAAATGTACATTTCAAAAGGAAGCCCCTCAGGGAGCGTAGAACCACCCCAACTCCCCTGCTGGCCCTGCGCTCCCTGCAGCACATGAACCTTTGAAATGTACATTTCAAAAGCAGACACACAGCAGAAGCTGCGCGAGTGGAGACTGCTTCAGTCCCGGTTCATGCCGTTTCCCACTGTACCTCTACCTCCCCGCCCCCGCAGAGACGGTGCTGGGGGGAACTGTTTTTTAAGCCAGCTCCCCACAGCACTGACTCCTGCTTCCCCCACGTTTCTGCCTCTTTCTGATAGAGGCAGCAAGAGGGGCAAAGCGACTAGTCTCATCACTAGTTGACTATCCGATAAGCATAAGCTATCCGATAGTCGATAAGCTTATGTTTATCGGATAGTCGACTAGCCACTTACATCCCTATTTGAGAGTGTTTTCATTTCATGCTTGATTGATGTATTATTTTGCATCATAATTCTTCTTTGTCCTTTCTCTTATAGGGCAGAGGAGTATGGCCCCATTGTGCGTGTTAATGCTTTCCACAGAGTCTCGCTCTTGATTCTGAGTCCTGAAGGAGTAAAGGTACTGTGTGAATCATCCTCTCCATCTATGCTGCTGTCTCTCCTTCTCCAAAATGAATGAGTTTTGTGCAATGTTTGAGGTATAAGATTAGGGAGCCAGAATGCCAGGCTTCTGTACCATTTGACTTATACCATAGCTTTGATTTAAATCAATTGTGACATCTTTTTTCCAAAGTGGCAGATGCCCACAGCACCTACGGTCAATGAAAGCTGCAGTCAATGAAAGCTGCAGGTGTTCAGCACTTTCAGAAATTAGTCCAATAACTGCTGGGTGCCTCAGTTTGCCCTTCTGAATCACAGTAATAATAGTGAAACAAAAGACAGGACTATGCAGCACTTCAAAATGCTGCATAGTCCTGTCTTTTTTTTCCAGCAAGACCAGACTAACACGGCTACATCTCTATTAGTAATAATAGTGGTGTGAGATTTGAGCAACTTTTGTAAAGTACTTTCAGATCCTTGGAGGAAAGGTGTTCTGGCCCACAAAGAATTCTTAAGTTCTGAAAGTGTACAGATGAGGGAGCCAAGTGATCTAAAATCATTCTAGGTGGCAGACAAGTGAGTTCCTAACAGCTTGTGGGCAAGTTTATATGATTTCTGGAGTGTTTATCTGAGGACTTTTAATAAAATAAAGAAAGTATTGAACGCTTCAGTGACTTTTTACAGTCTACTTGGGAAATTAATTGCACTGTACATTTCCTGATTGGGGGATTTGTTTTTAGGAGTTCCTGACGATGCCACAGTACCCGAAGGATCGAAAAACATATAGCAGTCTCTATACTATATTTGGCACGAGGTAGGCCAGCTCTGAAAACAATATGTGATAAAACTAAATTAGAAATGAATAAAAGGGGAGGAAGGGAATAAATTTGCTTTGATCTGTTCTAAATTTGACTTTAAATTGGCTTCCATGGCTCAACTCCAATCACAATTAGACATATGGCCCCCATTACATTAGGTACCCATTATATTGATGAAACTCACATAGAAACAAGTTCCTTCCTAGTGCAGAGGTGGGGAACCTACAGCTTGTGGGTCAGATCCAGCCCATGGCTTGCCTTGATCTGGCTTGTAAGACTCAGGACTCTTTCCCACCCCATAGTGGGGAGCCAGCATTGGCTCTCGAGCCACGTGGCAGTGCTGTGACTGGAGCACAGGCGCTGGCTCCCTGCTGCATGGGGGAAAGGGGAACCCCAAGCCTCATGGGACCAATCAAGGCAAGAAGGCAAGCCATGGGCTGGATCTGACCCGCAGGCTCTGTGTCAGGGAGGTAGCCCAATCCCCTACTCCCTCTCGCCCTCCCCTCCCTTCTAGACCTCGCACCCCCAGTCCACACCTGTACCCTCCCGATCTTCCAAATCCCATCCCCACATCCCCAGCCCACTCTTGCACCCTCCCTCCCTCCCTGACCCGGCCTCCCACTCCCAGCCTGCTCCTGCACACTCTCTCCCACCAAGACCCCACACCCTCACCCCAACTTGCTCCTGTACCCTACCTCCTGCCCAGACCCTGCACTCCTACCCCCAGCCTGCTCCCTGGCAGCCCCCTCCAGCATACTGAATCCCCAATTTTTTACCCCACTCCAGAGACTAGGGGGGCTCGACAAAATCTACTAACCCCAGGCCGTTGGAAGAATTAATCTGGCCCTAGGCCACGAGCTGGAGCTTGAGGGGAATTAGGAGAGTGTCTTCTTTTTTTTTTTTTTTTTTTTTTTTTGCTGCTTCTCAGTTGGGGGCCACATCTGTGAGGTTTTTTTCTCTCTTTCTCACTTTGGGGGTCAGATCAAGGAGGGTTGTGCTTTTTAGTTTGTTTTGCTTCTCAATTGTGTGTGCCCCCCAATTGATTAGGTCTGTGGCTCCCTACCCAAAAAAGGTTCTCCCGCCTGCTAGTGGAACAATAGAAATTACGCATGGCAATCCTTTATCTTTCACATCCTTCCCCCATGGGGATGCACCTAGCCTCAGAACAATTGGGCTTCTGTGAGCTGAACCCAAAGCAGATAAAGTTTGCAAAAGACTATTTTAAAAAATAAATCAATCACTAGTTGCCCTTTATATTATTGAATCGTTCCCATTTTGCATAGGGCCAGTCAGCTGCTGTTTTAATCATAGAGGGGGAAATTATCCTGCCCTATATGATCTACTGAAACATATAATGTGGTACTTCAGATGATTATTTTGTGGGTGGCCATGTCTAGAAGCTGCCAATCATGGATCAAGGCCAAGTTGTGCTAGGTACTGTACAAATACAGATGTCTTTGAAAGTCATTTCCTCCTCCAGTAGGATGAGTGAAACAATGTTCTTTGACTAAGTTGATGATTCCTCAGAAAAGAACATATTTATAATACTGCCATATTATAAAGCCTCACAGGCTAATGAGAGTTCAGGCAGATAGAGAAAGGCTGCTATACATCTAGCTTTAAAGAATTGAAAACTTCATAGCAAATCCCTCAGCAGAAACGTTTTCTTTTCCTTAATCCTCATCTTTTTGTTAGATTTCTAGGGAATGGCTTAGTAACTGATCTTAACCATGATCACTGGCACAAGCAACGGAGAATTATGGATCCAGCTTTCAGCCGAACGTAAGGCAAATCTCTATATGAGATTAGATCCCTCTTGTTTTCAGAGAGTTATTAAAATGTGTCAAATTCCCCTCTCCCTCTCTCCACCACACACTTACTCTAAATTTAGAAGTAGGCTGAGGTCATTCAGTGTATAATTCTCATTTTATCCGAAGTGTAATGCATTTTCTCATGGCAATCATAATTGATCAAATTGCATATGCAGCAAATAGTGATGAATTAGGTTCTCCCACTTACATCTGTGTAAACTCAATGATAACTGTTGCAGCAGCAGTTTTTACAGAGTTCACTATGCAGACTCCTAGCGATTGCACCGTTTGAAATCTGGGCACCACTCAAGTATCTAAAAACAACATCAAATAACACTTGTCTCATTAGCTTCCAGCCTGTCAGAGAAACATCTTTATTAGTCTGTAGGGTTTTTGTTTAGTTTTGCATGTTCATGAGGGAAAGCTAAGTCTATGTTTCATTTCATGTCTCATCCAGTGAGAGTCTTTCCCATTGACCTCAGTGGACTTTGAATCCAACCATTTGCTCTGAAAGTGCTTTGTTCAATGGTTATTATTATCTCTAACAGGATTGAAGTCCACAGAGGTAGGGCAAAGAGAATTTAGCCAATTCTTTCATGCTTATATTCTTTAATTTGGAAAAAATGTATGCAGATAGTTTAAAATATAATTTGAAAAATGGTTATTCTCTACATTTTCCTTTGTAAAGTAAGTGAAAATTTTATTCTCAGAACAAAGATTCTCCATTGCTAATATTTTTTAAATTGTCCAGCTACCTGATTGGTTTGATGGAAACCTTTAATGAAAAAGCAGAGGAGCTGATGGAAAAGCTAGAGGAAAAAGCAGATGGAGAAACTGAATTGGACATAATGAGCATGATGAGCCGAGTGACTCTGGATGTTATTGCCAAGGTACAAACGATCTGACTTCCTTTTTTCACTGAGTGTGACAGAGAATACTTGAAGTGCAGATTCCAAGGTACATGAAACCAAAATCAGGGGGGCGTAGCTATGAAATAGAAATCTTTCCCCTGAATGCCAATCTAATTTCGGGGGAGAGACTACTACCCATACAAAGGAAAAGTCGAATCATGTTCCATAATTAGACCCACTGAAGTCAATGGGAAGTAAGATAACTATTCACAGAATTTGGGATATAAGTGACTAGTCAACTATCCGATAAGCAAATGCTTATTGGTTAGTTGACTTAACTAGTCACTTCCTGCCTCCTGCTGCCTCTATCAGAGAGAGGCAGCAAGGAGAGGGAGCAGTAGCCAGTTGCCCCAGCACCATCTCTGCAGGGGACAAGGGAGGCAGAGACACAGCGGGAAATGGCGCGAGCAGTGACTGCTTCAGTCCCCGCTTGTGCCTGTTCCCACTGCGAGCTACCCGAGGGGCTCTTGTATATTTCAAAAGCAGAAGTGCCGCAGGGAACAGGGGGCAAGCAAGGACTCAAGCAGTCCCTCACTCACCCTGTGCTCTCTGCGGCATCCCCCCTTGCTGCCTGTATGAGAAGCAGCAAGCAGGGGGGACAGGAGCCTGTGTCTGGGGAGAGCTAGCTTAAAAGCCGGTTTCCCCCAGTACCTTTTCTGGGATGCCACCTGCCTCCCCCGCCCCACTTCCTCTGTTAGAGGCAGCGGGGGGCGGGGGGATAGGGGATGCTGCTGCGAAACAGCTCCTGTCCGCAGGGGTCCCAGCAGGAAGCTGGGCCCCCCTGCAAACAGGAGCTGCTACCACCAAGCAACCCCTGTTCGTGGCAGCCGCTGCCATCAACAGAGACTGGTGCTGGACCAGTCTCTGTTCGCAGTGGCCAAGGCTGTCCACCACGAATGGGGTGCTAGACTCAGCATGAGCCGGGGCCAAGCAGTCCCGCTTGCACTGATTGCTGTGCCTGTACATTTTAAATGTAGTAAGGACCCAGAAGCTCTTACTACATGTAAAGTGCAGAGCCGCAGCGCAGGTGTCTCCGGAACCAGCACAAGCCAGGACTGCTCAGTTAGCTGCTGGAGCTACCCCCACTGCGGCTCTGCAGAGGCGCTTATCGACTAGCCGTATAGTCGATACAAATTGTATCGACTATACGATTAGCCAGATAATCACATTTTAACATCCTTACATGGAATAAGTTTCCACTCAGCCTGTCCAAGGGCAGCAGAATCTGATGTGCAGTAAGGAATGGAGGGTAGAATTTTCATAAGTATTTTAAATCCCGCTTTAGAAGCCCCTACGTTACATGTGCACTTTTTGGAAATAGAATTTTGGCGTATTTTGAAAATGTTGCTCATGGGCTGTTACACTCAGGCTGTGTGGACAGTGAAGGAGGTGTGATTTTTACCTCATATAGGCATACCAGTGCTAGCTTTCATGTAGCTAGCGTGCTTATAGTAGCAGGGATTCACCATGGACTACAGTGTGCGTGCATATCTGGGATCCCAGATGGGCTTGTACAGCTTGTGCGAGGTTGGTATAAGGAAGTAGTAAAGGGTTACTCCCTCTGGGGAATTAAAGGAGATAGTGTGACACAGAGGGGTGTCTCTGAATCACGCTCTCTCCCAGGGGCTGCTTCTGGGTTTTACATACCACCCTTTGCTCAGGGCTGTGCCTCCAGGCAGGATCTAATCCTAAAGTACCAGCAAGATATAGGGACAGGGTATGGGTCTATTCATGTGTTTTTTAATTACAGATGCAATAAGCAGAAGGATTTAATCAGCAGATAGCTGCCTCTTGCTCTCAATATCCTCAGGTGGCCTTTGGCGTGGAATTAAACGCACTGCACAATGACCAGACACCTTTCCCACATGCAGTGACCATGATCATGAAAGGAATGAAGGAGATACGTGTCCCACTTGTGAAGGTCTGTAGGCATCTCACTTCAGTTTGTGTTCTCTTTATGGTGAAGCTATAATCACTGCGTGTTTACTGGTGAGCACAGAGGGCTGGGGTTGTGTGTTTGGGCCCATTTGTAATAGAAAAAGGATCAACAGATTGAGATGGTTCCTGTGTCGCTTTCCTTTCCTCTCTGAAAGAAAATTTCACTAGCACTTTAAGAAACTCATGCACTGAATACAAGATTTTATTATCCCCCCCTCCCCCCCATTCTCTGAATAGAAGTATAAATGTGTCTGAAAAAAGGACCATTGTCTTTACTAGAACTGGTTAGAAAATAGGGGGGGGGGGTTTCTTCGGAAAAAAAATAGCAAAAATTCATATATCAAAACTTTTCAACTGAAAACTGAACTAGTTGGATTTGAAAATAGGGTTGCCAGGTGTCCGGTATTGACCCGGACAGTCCGGTATTTTTGGCTCCTGTCTGGTAAAAAAATTCAGAAAATACCAGACACTTAAAATGTCCAGTCTTTTCTGAGTTTTTCCCGGCCAGGGGGCAGAAATACCAGACTGTCCGGGTCAATACCGGACACCTGGCAACCCTACACACAGTCAGCAACCAGGCCCAGCCCCCCGCCGCTTACCTGGTTCTGCAGGGGAGCTGTCTGGCCCGGAGCAGGGAGGGAGGCAAGATGGCCGCCGGCAGCCTGTCAGGAGAGGCAGAGCCCAGCCCCTCCTTTTCTTAAAGGGGCCATGCTGTTTTTTTAAAATTTTAAATTTTTTTGCTTAATAACTTTACTCCTCCCCCCTTTTTTTTCAACAAAATTTTTTTTCCTGTTTTTTTTTGGGGGGGGGTTGTTCGGTACTTTTGGTTAAAGCATCTGTCAACCCTATTTGAAAATGCTGCCACAGTGCATCATGGGAGTTGAAGTTCAGATGCCTTATGCTTCCATTTTTCTCTTTAGGTCAGATTCCCTGGTTAGAATACATCTCCTGTGATGCACCTTGGACTGTCCTGTTGGAGAGCATGCATTTTGATGCTTCCTGGAAGTTCTTGGCAATGGTGCATGAGGCAGCTGAACTGAATTACAGTTACAGCAGCATATCCAAATTGAAATAGTTTGTTTTTCAAGTATTTGGTCTTTCAATGAAAAACATCACAATTTTCCATGGGAGAGCAAATATTTTTAACAAAAAAAAAAATCATTAACATTTAATCAAACCCTATTAAAAACAGTTTTGACAAGTCCTAGTCTCCACACCTCTTCGGTTTATGCTGTAAAGCTAGTAAAATGACCAAGTAAATTTTATATTCAGTACATGCCAAGAAAACAAAAATTGATAAAGGAGATCCGGGAAAGTGTGAGACTGCTGCGCCGTGCAGGAAAGGAATGCATTGAGCAGAGGCGAGAAGCCATCCAGAATGGGGAGGAGGCCCCACGAGATATTCTGACTCAGATCCTGAAAGGTAGGAGATTCAACATTCTCTGATTTCAGTATTTTGTAATTGTTTGGCAGGGCTAAACACTGGATCCAAATACACCCAAAATGTGGGGATTCACTTCTGGATCTGAACTTTGAGGCTCAGTCTTCTCTCTAACATGTTCAGACAGTGCTTCTTTCAAGTTGAAGATCCGAACAGGGGTTTGTTTACAAGTGGGACTTTGTCCAGGAGATTTGCTCCTTTCTGAGTTTAACATAATCCTCTTTGTTCATTTGAGATCAGAACTTGGGGAGTTCAAGTGATGGCCTGAGCTCTTCCTGCTAGCCCCCTCGCTTTTCATATCCCCAAAATGTGCTTAAAAGGGCAAAGTGAACTTTTATAACTATTTTGTTTCCTATCGCAGGAGCTCAGGAAGAGACTAGAGATGATGAAAATATTCTGGATAACTTTGTCACTTTCTTCGTTGCTGGTTTGTAGTTACTTTATTATTCTGACATCATGTAGAAAGCTATTGAAAAGAATGCATATTCTCAGAGGGATCTACAATTAGAGTTACTAAAGGCTTGATTCTTTCACTTAGGTGTAGACTCTGGAGTAACTGTATTGTAAGTTATAGTGGTATAAAACCAATTTGGGTGAGATCGGGAGTGCTAACCTCTGGCCTCTCCCCTGCTGTGCCTTGTAAAGGTGCAGGTAGGTGACTCTGTGGTCTGTCCCCGTCCCTTCTGAGTGCTGACTGTGGGGCGGCACCTGCAGGTGGGCCACACATGCACTAGCAACACCACGCACAGGGAGCCACTTTCAGGGAGCCGCCCAAGGTGAGCACTGCTTGGATCTGGCACCCTCCCGTGCCCAACTCCCCTGTCCCAAGCACCCTCCTTCACCCAAACTCCATCCTACGACCAGGTACACTATATAAGAATTGTATGCACAACATAAAAATGGGTCACTAAAGAAAAATTGCAGTATATCAACTATGCCGTGTAAACATGCGTTAAGCGTTTACTATATGATAAAAGGTTTAGAAAACCTGACCTATAGTTTTAAAAAAATGAGTGTGTTTATTCTTGAGAAGAAAAAACTGAGGGAGGGACCTGATAATCTGCAGGAATGTTAAGGGCTGTTGTGAAGAAGATTGGATCAGCTGTTCTACATATTCATTAAAAGTAGGACAAGAAATAATTTGTCTGATCTGCAGCTTAATCTGCTTGTTGAGGGTCTCATATGCATATCTCAACATTTGTGTGGATTCCTTCGTTTGGTGCCAAGCACAACCTTAAAGTAATTTTTTAAGAGGCCTCAATCTGACCTCTGGTTTTCTGGTCAGTTGTATTGCTGCACTTGATTATGTATAGAATAGTAATTTGTTTCAACAAATTCTCAATATTTTTAGGTCATGAAACAACTTCTAATCAGTTATCATTTACAATAATGGAACTGGGGCGGCAACCTGAAATAGTAGAAAGGTATGTATACTACATGCCTCGTTTGCAAGGTCAGCCTCTCTGATTTCAGGGTGTGCATGTTGTCCCCCATCCAGCCTTTATTCATAACTAATAGATTTACCTGGCATTGCTCTGGTCCCTTAACCTGGGGTGAGAGGAACTTAAATTTCTTACAGGTACTGTCCTATCACAACCTGCCCCCATTTGTGGGGAGGCTAAGGGTCGGAGGGGTAGGGGGATGTTTGGCCATACAACAGTACCTATAAGAAATTTAAGTATGGGGGGGACTGCAGGGGTCTCAGGGCAGACGGTTCGGGTGTGTGGGTTGTGCAGGAGTTATGGCTGGAGATGGGAATGCATGAGTCAGGGCTGGATGTATGAGGGGCTCAGCACATAGGGGCGGAGGTTGGGGGTGCAGGAATCATGGTTGGAGTGTATGAGGGGCTCAAGGCAGGGGGTATGAGGACGAGGCTCAGGACAGGGGGTTTGGGTGTGGAGGGTGCAGGAGTTAGAGCTGGGGACGGGGTTGCAGGAGTCAAGATTGGGGAGTATGAGGAGACGGCTCAAGGCAGAGGGCTGGATGAGTGCGGAGAGGGGCAAGGGTGACATTTTGGGCAAGGGGGCTGCAGCTGCACTTACCCTGGTCACTGAGTGTTTCTTTTTTCTTTTTGCTGACTAGGGAGTGAAAGCAAAGTTTACAACATGTGTGCCTTCCTCCTCTGCTCTCCCCTGGGCGGCTGGGAATGAGAGCAGGCTGTAAACTTTGCCTCGCTCTCTAATCAGCAAAAAGAAAAAACAAAACTCTCAGCGACCGGGCTAAGTGCAGCTATTTAAGTGATTTATTTAGAAGCCTTTGTACAAAGCAGGTTTTATCTACAGATGAAATGTATGCCATCTGATTGAATTGTACTTGATACATATTACTGTGGCCCTGATCCTGGAGTATGTGCTCGGGCAGTCAGCCTTTGGAATCGATAGACATTTTATCTGAAGGATAATTAGGCTCAATATTTGGACAATTTAAAAAAAAAAACCCAAAAAACAAAACAAAACAACAAAAACCCAGTTCTTCTGGCCTAGCAAGAAATGTGTGTTGATAACTACAGCTTCTCCTTCATTACACCTCTAGACTTCATGCTGAAGTGGATGAGGTTATTGGAGCCAAGAGGGACATTGACTATGAAGATCTTGGGAAGCTTGAGTACTTGTCCCAGGTACAGTAGAAGAACAAGGCCACATGGACTTGTTTTGCAACACTTTTGCCTTATCACAGCATGGCCATTAGGGGCTCTGAACTAGCTTAATTGTATACAGGCAAAAGCAACAATTCATTCTGATAGTGTTTGTCCTCTGATAAATAATCAAGTATTTTGAGCCTGGGGGCGATAGCATAATTTGGGGAGAAAAGATGTTCTTGAGTTTTCATTCTGAAATTGCACAAAAATCCTTGCCTGTTTAATTTAATTATCACACCACAGAACTAGGTTTCTCATTCACAGTATGTTTCAGGTGACTCTCTGCACTTCTTTTGACAACATGGATTTATAGCCCAGAGAGTCTGACTTGGGGTGACTGACCAGGTTTTAGACACTGAGCTCCTACTTGATTGATCATATACAGCTCTTTTTAGCACTGTAGTATGAACTCCCAGGAGCGGCCCCGAGGCCGGCTGCGACAGCTGGCACCCCAGGCAGAAGGCGCGATCGGCGCCCCCGCGTGCACGGCCGTCAATGGCCGTGATGTAATCACGGGGCACCCTGGCGCCCCGTGACATCATCATTGGGCGCCCGGGCCGGCGGTGCCCTAGGCAACTGCCTAGTTTGCCTAGGCTCACGGGCCACCCCCCTGTGAACTCCACATGCCCTGTGGAGATGACCTGGGTTCTTAGGCAATTTCTACACTACACGCTGCCACGGTCAATCTTCTGGATTCGATTTAGCGGGTCGTCACATGACCCACTAAATTAAACCTGGAGGGTGCCCCTGTTTGCACCAGTACTCCTGCGCCTCATGAGGAGTAAGAGAAGCCAATGGGAGTGTTTGCACTCACTGGCCTCCCGCCTTATGGACAGTGTGAATCTCAGTTTAAGATAAATTGACTTCAGCTACGTAATTAACATAGCTGAACTTGCGTATCTTAATTCGACCTTCTGCTGTAGTGTAGACCAGGCCTTAGTCTTGCTGCTTTTGGTTGTTGTTGGGGTTTTTTTATTATTATTTTCATAGTGGTCTCCTTACATTCAAGGCACTAACAAGGGCAGAAGGATCTGTGTTTAGTTATCCTGTTTCCTTAGCCATCAACTTCTCTAACTTCACCCTCCTGATTAGTTACCTGATTGTAAAGTTTATGGGGGAAGAGTTGATGACATATCCCTTTCCCCCATGTTGTAATAATTAACTCTTCGTTACTCTGTACTGACACAGGTTCTCAAAGAATCCCTCCGATTATACCCTCCAGTTCCAGGGACTGTACGTTGGACAGGAAAGGAAAATGTCATTGAAGGTGTCAGAATTCCAGCAAACACTACTCTAATTGTGAGTTTGGTGACTGCATCCAAAACCCAGGTGGTTGTAGGTCTGCTCACACAATGGAGTCAGACACTGCAGAGACAGAATTCTCTGCTGGCATAGTTCATTGACTTTGGGAGAGTTACAGCAAAGTGTGAATGGGGCTTTTGGCCCTAGTGTGTGGTAGTCCAGCAGGGGGTGGTGCAAAGTGTTCGGGTAGAGACAAACAGAAGTATTTTTGTACCCATGACCCATCAGAGAGGCTTTAGCAGCGTGCATCTCATAAGTAATGCAAATACACATTTTATTGGCAGTTCAGCACATATATCATGGGAAGGCTGGAAAAGTTTTTCAAGGACCCTTTGACTTTTAATCCTGACCGATTTAGAAAAGATACACCAAAGTGAGTATATTTTACTACCATGTTACCAGAACTTACTGAGTAACTATTATGAAAAGAGCTTTAACAGGAAAGATATGAGATTATTATTGTAGTATTTTGCTCAGATATGAATCCAAGTGTTGTTGTTGTTAATAATTTTGTTATATATAGCAGGTTTTTATCTGCAGATCTCAAAGCACTTTACAAAATAAGTTGTTGTTGTTATTAATTATTATTATTATTATTATTATTACAAACATTTAGACTGAAGAGGCACCCAAAAGCTAAATCTGAATGGGGTCCATTTCATTGGGTACTGTCCAAATATATAATAAATGACAGCTCCTGCCCCCAGGAGTTGACAGTATCATTTTCCCCCATACAACAGGTGGGGAAATGGGCACAAAGATAGACATTCTGCTGTTAAGTTAAGAAGATAGTCCTTTAAAGAGTCAGAGATGTAAAGAAATTATTCCTAAGCAATTGAAATGACAGTTTTGATGATGTTTGCCTTATAAGCCAGCTTTTCTCATCCCAGTGCAGCCATCAATATAAATGATGTAATTTTTTTTCTTTATAGGCCGTATTTTACCTATTTTCCATTTTCTTTGGGACCTCGTTCCTGTATTGGACAGATATTTGCACAGGTAGGCATGCCGCTGAAGTTTTGGTGTATCCCAGCTTTTTCATAGATTTCAAGGCCAGAAGGCACCAGTGTCATCATCTAGTCTGACCTGTGGTATAACACAGACCGAGAACTTCCCCCGAAATAGTTCCTAGCACAGGTTTGTTAGAAAAAGTTCCAGTCTTGATTTAAGAACTGTCAGTGATAGAGAATCCACCATGGCCCCTGGTAACTTGTTCCAGTGATTAATCACATTGTCCATTACAAAATTCTGTCTTATTTCCAATCTAAATTTGTCTAGCTTCAACTTCCAGCCATTGGATTGTGTCATCCCTTTCTCGAATAGCGTGAAGAGCCCATTAATAAATGTTTGCTCCTGGTACAGTCAGATCACCTGTTAAACTTCACTTCGTTAAGCTGAACACCGTTTAACTGTTGCTTCATTGGTACGTGCTGTGCCATGTTGCTGAAGCAATAGGTATTCAGAGGCTCAAAGGCCTAGAGACAAAACTACTGACCTGGCCTCTTCCCCTTAGAGGTGGGATGCCCGGATCTGTCCCCATGCATGTTTGTGAAAACTGGCCTTGCTGTTGTCTGCTCTATAGCTCTTGTGTGGAATCTTCTGTTTCTCCAGTCTCCCATGCTGCTAATCCAACACATTTCGGGAGCACTAACTCCACTTTAAATCTCTCTGGGGGGTAGCTGTGTTAGTCTATAACTAAAAAAACTTTAAAAACAACAATAGTCCTGTAGCACCTTAGAGACTAACAAAAAATATGTAGATAGTATCATGAGCTTTCATGGAGGGGAAAAAAACCTGTTAATTATAGTGTCCATGCTAAATGAGGCTAATAGAGTATTCTGTAAGTACCCGATACGTAGCTTTTGATGTCATTTGGGTGTTAAATGTAACGACCCATCCAGTTCATGTCTTTGTTCAAGCCGTCGAAACCGATTAACTTTTTAAACAGGATTTTACATCCCTAATGGGTATGTACCCTAACCCAGCAGCTACTGAAGGCATAGAGGCCAATGAGTCTGGGGGCCCTATGGGAATTACTACCACAGATGGAATAATCAAGCCACCACAGACTTAAGTGGTGGGGAGAGCACAAGCCAGAACAGACTTGCACAGGGAGGGTGGGGAAAGGGTTGCCTGGTGAGGACCAGTGTTGCCTCTATTTTTTCCTACCCTGAGCAGAATGAATATTCTTATGTCCACCAGTGTGGATCACCTTCATATTGGTGCATATAACAAAATGTATGTGGTGGGGTTGGGGTCAAAGGGTTCTGAGTGTCGAAGGAGGCGCACGGCTGAGGCAGAGGGTTGGAGTGGAGGAATATGAGACTCTAGGATGGAGCTGGGGTTGAGGGGCTCAAGGCTGGGACAGAGGGTTGTGGTGCAAGGGCTCTGGCTGGGGGTGCAGGCTCTGGTGTGGGACTGGGGATGAGGAGCTTGGGGTTTGGGAAAAGAGGCACAAGCTTAGGGTTGGTGCAGCAAGGGGGTACAGACAGGGCTGGGGTTTGAGGATGCAGCAGGGGGTACAGGCTCTGGACTGGGGGTGTGGGCTTTAGGGTGGGATGAGGCTTTTAGGGTGCAGGAGAGTGATCAGGTCAGGAGGGGCTCAAAATGTGGCAGGGGCCTGAAGCTTGGGCTTACCTGAGCAGCTCCCTGCTGGGACCATGTGAAGCCCCTTTGCCCCCTGCAATGGCAGTTGCGTGCTGGAGTCAGCAGGGATGGGTGCCACCTGTCCCTGAGAGCTATAAAGCTTGGGAAGAGATATCTCTCCTCCCTGCAGCCCTGAGCCCCTGCATAGGGCTTAATGGGCAGCTGCACAGCTTAAGGGGGAACTTAGGTAAGGAGGCACAGTTTGGTTGGGTAATGAAAATGGGAGTGCATAGGGAGGGGAAGCTTGGAGTCAGGCAGAGGGACCTTCACTCTGAATTTATGCTTGGGGCTCATCTAAATGCTGTTATATCTGTGCTGCCTTAAAGTGGTTTGATCAATAACCTTTTCTCCAAGTCAGACCTAGAACTTAAACCAATGGACATAGCTTTGTGCCTGTCATGTGTGTCCAATTCGTGAAACCTGGATGTGACTGAAGAACATGCCTCACAGGGGCAGCTCTCTCCCTTACAGAGTTACAGTAATACCGTAGTTTGTGTCCTTTTCAAGCTCCGTACTTTACAGAGTTGCCCAGTGTCTTACATTTAAATCATTCCTGCCAAAGCCTCATTTACATCTTCTAATTTAAAGTTTTCTTTTCTCCCTAACAGATGGAAGCTAAAGTGGTGATGGCAAAACTGCTTCAGAGGTTTGAATTTCAGCTGGTGTCAGGACAGAGCTTTAAAATTGTGGATACAGGAACCTTTAGGCCAAAAGATGGCATCATGTGCAGATTGAAGCCACGAAACATTACAAAAGGGTCCCAAATATAATGGGATTAGGGAAGGGTGGAGTCAAATGATAATGGTGGTAGTTTCCTCCCAGAATTTAGAGATTTTTACAGTCACTTCTGAGGGGAGCTATATAGAAAATATTGTCAGCTCACCCCATAATTACTGAGGAGAAGTTTGGGAGTTTGTTTGGATGTTTATTTGAATCTTGTTGATCCGGAAGCTTAGAAAAAGCAGACTTTATCAGGTCCTGCTTGTTTTTCATCAGATTTAGAAAAGCAATAAGAATATCATCTCTTACTCTGCCACTTGTGACAATGCCTAAATCCTAGTCCAGATTTTTCACTGAGTTTCATGGAACGAAGATTTTGGCATATGTTCCTAGGCATATGTGCATGTAAATAGTAAAACAAACAATGGATAGATTTGTACAGCAGTTTTGGTGTGAGGTTGGGGGGTGAAAGTTTGGGTTCATTTTTTTTACATCCAAATTGTTTTCCCCATCCATGCTCTAAACTGCAACAATATATGAAATCTAATGCAGGGGAAGGGACTAGAGGCTACTACTATTGTCTGTCCTACAGCTGTGCAAATACTGATTTGCTGTCAATTCCAAATTATATAAAAAATTGTTTTGGAATGAGCAAAAAATGATTTTTTTTAAATTGGCATCTTAAAAATTAAAAAAATTATTGAACAAAATATTTTGATTTCAAGCGTTTTTAATGTTTGGGTTTTAATAAATGTAAGGGAAATTTCTAAGTGAAAAGTTATTTTGAACCAAAAATTGAAATGTTTGGTTTTCAAAATTTCAATGAAACATTTCTGTTTTTTGTGAACTTTCTTTTTAGTTGTTTTCAGTTGAAGTAATTTGACAAAACCTCCATGAAATTCTAAAACATTTTTATATTGCTAACTTGGCATTTTTGCCAAACATTTTGCCCTTAGCTCCTTTCTTGTCTGACTCTCACTTTCACATTGTCCTTCTTTCCAATCCCGGTGCATGTTGCTGAGTTAACACACCATCCTATGTCTAAGCTGTGCATTACCCTATACTAGTTCTACAGCTGAAGTTAGCTGGATGCTAATATGACAGTGCTTCATGCCTCACAAAGTACTCAGCTGGACTGGCTTCCGAATGGCCTGTCTCTATTGAGCGAAGAACTACCTGGGCAAGTGCTACTGTTTAGAAATAGACAATAATTAATAGATGATGAGGAACATGGATAAAAGGGAGTTTCGGACAACTGGAGCTAAACTCTGTTTCTTATCACTTCCAGTTAACATGAGCAGAAGACAAGATGTGATATGGTATTCCTGTAAGGCCAGATTGTCATGCCCTTACACTGAGTTCCCATTGACTTCAGTGATACTACTCATGGTGGGCGAAGTACTATTTGTCTTAAATTAGAGCATGATAGTCTGGCCTATCACATTGATACATTATCCCTTCAGTAATGTCCTAAGATACATATGCTATCAGGTATAAGGACCTGCATTTGCTCAGTTTCCTGCCAGCCTAGTGAACACAGCTGGGCAGCATCAGCTAGACCAGATGGGGTGAGCCGTCAGATGGTCTAGCTGATGCTGCCCAGCTGTGTTCACTAGGCTGGCAGGAAACTTGTTGGCTAAGGAAGCTAGCAGGAAACTGGTTGGCTAAGGAAGCCATCTGGTTGGCTAAGGAAGCTAGCAGGCTTGTTCTTAAGCCAAACAGCAGCCATTCACTGGCTCCTCTGTGCATATGCTTGTGCTCAGCTTACTCTAACCCCTGCTTCCTTTCTGTGCTCAGCTTGCTCCAAGTCCTGCCTCTGTATTGCTGCTCCTTGTTCCAGCTGTGCTCCCACCTTGCCTTACTCCAGGTCACCCAGTTCTGGTCTTTGGCTCGTATTGTTGATTTCTGACTTTGACTTGGGCACCTGGCCTCTGACTCTAGTTCTGACCCTTGTAGTTAGAGGAGGCCTGAAATATAAGCCTATATATCACAGGCCTGGTGTGAGACCTGAGGCCTAGGCAACAATGGTCAAGACTTTGCTAATATAAAGAAAGTTAAGCTATGAGCAAGAGGCAGGCCCCTGCTCAAAGAATCTGGTGTGAATGGGGTTGATGACATAAACTAATTGGTACTAGGCACAGGCTGGAAGCACATTCCACAGGGATGGTAACAGAACACCTCATGAAGAAACACTTTGATACCAACATACTCCCCACCACTAACAAGCATAACAACCTAGGTCCAGGACAGAGTCTAAAATGACTATGATAAATAGTGTTGTTTTGGGCAAACCACCATGTACAAGGCAATGGGTCACCCTCATATGTCAGTAGTGATGTGTAACTTGTTTATACCTTTGCATGAAAAAAAATCTTAGATGGACTGTCATTGTCCAACTGAGGCAGCAATGACGAATTCCTGTCACCGACTGAACTGTGTCCATTGTCACAGGCACATATCCTTAGTATCCTCTAGAATCTAACAGGTAGTGTCACTGTACTTGGTTTACAATAAAGCTGGCCTGGTGCCTTTGATCTTTATCTGATTTTGTGGTCTTTAGGGACTCTCTTGGAGTCTGTGGTATGGGCTATCTGTGCAGAGCCAGTACCACATACAGAGGGGGGAACACATGCAGCTGGATGGAGCAAGATAACTGTCAGGAAACCACATTGGCGACTTCTGACCCATAACCTTCGACTTCAGTTCCTGGCTGTTGACACCTGCTGCGACCACTAGGTGGGACTGCCCATATCCTGATCTTCTGACACAAATACATTACATAAATGTGCATGTACAGTCTCTCTCCGACTTACGAACCGGTTACTGACTAAGCAATTGGTCGTAACTCGGTTTGTTCGTAAGTCAGACCCCATAGAGTTACACGCGACCGTGCTGTTCATAAGTGTGGATGGTGTTCGTAACTTGGGGTCCGCCCTTTACAACAGTTTTGGTCATAACTGCAAATGGTTGTAAATTGACCGTTCGCAACTCGGGGACTGGCTGTAATGGGTTGTTGCTAAGGAAGGCTTAGCAGGGGACAAATATAAATCTATCAAAGGGATAGTCAGTTCCTTGTGCTGCAGCTCTACTCACCATCCTGTTACATAATAAAGGGACTCAATCCCTCTAAGTACATTGTGTGGGTTAATATGTTATTGAGCTGGATGCCTTTTTGCTTAAAGGCCAGCTTGGGACATTGCAAAGGACTGGATGCCTTTTGAGTGAGGGTAGTTGTGATAATTGGGCCTACAAGGTTACCCAAATGGTGATCTCAACTGTGAAAAGTGAAGAACAGTTCATAAAGGTGACAATCTACTGCATATTTTAGAGAGTTTGTCTGTTTGATCAAGAACTTTTAAACATTAAGCATTAGAACTATCAAATTTGGTGTACAGCTTACTCTTACCATAACTGAAAGTAATGTAAAGGCTATGTCTACACTGCAGGCTTCTTGTGCAAGAAGTGTTTTGCGCAAGAGTTCTTGCCAAGAGTGCGTCCACACTGCCATGTACTTTTGCTCAAGAGATGTGCTTTTGCGCAAGAGCATCCAGTGCAGTGTGGACCTGCTCTTGTGCAAGAAAGCTCTGATGGCCATTTTAGAGATAGGGGTTTCTTGCATAAGAAACCCCTGTTGCCCATCCACAGTCCCTTCTTGCACAAGAGGGCTTATTCTTCATGGGGAGAGGAATAACTCTTGTGCAAGAAGCCCGCTGTTCCGACACTTTACTGTAAATTTACTTCCACAAGAATGCACATGCAGTGTAGATGCTCCGCAAGTTTTTATGCAAGAACAGCCGTTCTTGCACAAGACGCCTGCAGTGTAGACGTAGCCTAAGAGTTTGATTGTTCCAGAAAAATGGGAAGTGGCTGGAATGGGATTGCTTCTCATAAAACCAAACGAAAAAAGAATCACCAAATCAAGTACAGTCCTCAAAATTGACATAACTGAGTGAATGTTGAAAGAGACTGAACCAAGATGAGCTAGAAAAAGAGGGTGAACTTGGAATAGGATTGCTTCTCAATAAACCTTACAGAGAATGAGATGATAGAGAAATTTGGAGTAGTGCTGTGTTTTGACACAGTTAAATCTATGCTTAAGATTTGAAGAAATTAACTATAACCCTTTTTAGTGAATAAGAGTTTATAGGGATGAAGAAAAAATACATGATGAAATTCACAATTAAAAACTTAACAAAAAATTAAATGGAAAAATTTCAATAATCCCTTCTTTTAAGAAATAGAAATAAAAATTAACTTCATAAAAATGCCACATTTTTTTAAAAATACAATCATTTAAATAAAGCATGTACATTTTCCTTTTATTTAAAAAAAAAACAACCCAACACCTTAATTGAGTTAACGACCTGAGCAATGCAGGGTAAATCTCCTAGTAGTCTGTAATAAGTGTTGGGAAAGGTGCAAAAGATTAAATGAGTCTGAACAAAAAGAGCTACTGATATACTTCAAGAATTGTGTTCAGATCATGCCTGATAAACAAGAAGATTGCAAGGCTGGGAGTCAGTGAACCAAAATTGGTGTGTTGGAAATTAGGCCTGATTTGTGGATGAAATATGAGGGAATAGGCTATTCTGCCTACAGCTCCCCTTTTCAGATCCTCAGAAAGAGACTTTGAGGGGGAAGGGCTACCAGCCAACTGAAA
The DNA here is from genome assembly GCA_019425775.1 of Rafetus swinhoei. NCBI lineage: Eukaryota > Metazoa > Chordata > Testudines > Trionychidae > Rafetus > Rafetus swinhoei. The sequence goes on from CM033446.1 coordinate 110,978,454, forward strand.
CACAAGAGAAGGAACAAGCTTCACCTTTATATAATTGCAACCTCAATCATCTTGTGGGGCCTGGACTGTGTCTGTTTTAACCCTGAAAGATGTCTTTGAGCAGACTGGGCCAAAGAGTGAACCAGCTGACCTCACCAACTTCTGCTAAATCCCATATGCCACCAGTCCTTGGAGGTAAGACTTTGTCGAATATGTACCTTTGTGTGTTTCTTCCCCACCCTCAACAGCTCCAGCCAATTTCAATTAACTTCTCTTTTCCCAAAAAAGAAGGACTTTTATTACCATCTTTGGTACCAGCTAAGACTGTGGTTTTCAACCTTTTTTCTTTTCCATGCCCCTGTTGGGGCCACCCCATGCCTCAGTGCCCCCTGACTGTCCTCATCTACCCCTCTCAGGGCAAGTTACAGTCTGTATGGGTTGCTCATCATTGGCGTTGGGGGTTCTCTACCACCCCGCTTACCTAGGCTGCATTGGGAGCTGCCTCCAAACCCTGGGCCTTGCCTCCGGCCCCTAGGCAAGGGGAGTCTTGGCTGGCTCTCGCCCAGCCCTAGCCGGCTATCCCCCACTGGCCTCACTCCTGGGGCCCTGCCTCCTCTGCAGTCAGCCCTTCACTGGCCCTCCCCTTAAGCAAGCTCTGCTTCTCTATATATCTGCTGGCTGGGCCCTCCCTAGCCCTAACGGCTTCAGCTGGCCTCTTCAAGCCGACTGTGTTTTTCTACATAGCTGCCAGCTGGGCTATCACTAGCCCTAACGGCCTCAGCTGCCCTCTCTGTTCTCAGCCCCGGCTCCGGGCCTGAGTCTTGGCCTTAAAGGGCCAGTGCAGGGCAGGCGCCCTGTCACAGCCCCCTAACAGATTTTGAATGGACATACAGCCCACTGATAATCTTAGACACAGTCTGCAGACCCTGGGCTGAAAACCACTGTTTTATGGAAACAACTTTTCATGGACCCCCTAGAAGACAGATTGAGACCACTGATCTAAGAGTCTGTCTAACAAGGGAAAGGGTTCCTTTGAAAAGGGAATAAAAGATGTAATTAAAATTAAAGCCTTACTTCATACTTTTCAAACACTTTGACTGTTTTTCCTTTTCTTTGTCTTGAATTAAAGACTAAAATTAAGTGTAATGATGACATGTTTTCCAAGGTACTTGTAGTCCTTAGGGCTATCCTGCTAGCTTACTAATATTATATAGCCTGTTTTTATTGATTGGTTTGATTGATGATGATATTTTGGCTTATATTTATATTGAATAATTTTAGTAAATATTATTTCACTACATTTGGCTATAATGCAGGAACGAATGGGCCTATTTCCTGTGTTATTAGTTAGAACTAATTAACATGAGTGTTTGTAACCTTTGGCACAGATATATTGCCGATGGGTTATCCTTCTAGAGGCCTTGGGGAATTGAATGTGTTTACCGATTCTGGAATGTCCCAGTCACCACAAAGTACACCACAAGAACATAGGCTGCTAGTCCTGAGCTGGTTAACAGCTGCTCAGTTTTTCACATAAACCTCAAAATGAAAGAAATCGCAAAGGAAGAAAAGACTCCCAATACAGTGCAAATAGTAACAGTCTCTGGATTGCGCCAGATGTGTGCTTGTTACCTATTGCTTCCACCAGGTGGCAGGCTTTCATTTCCAACTCTCAAGCCAAAAGCTTCAGAGGGGTAGCGGAGTTAGTCTGTAACTGGGCTGTGCCCACAAAAGCTCATGATACCATCTACATGTTTTGTGAGTTTCTAAAGGTGCTGTAAAACTATTCGTTGTTTTTTCTCAAACCAAAGCCAGCTCTTCAGGCCTGACAGCTTCTTAGGTGCCAGCACCACAGAGGAATGCTTCCCAGGCGGGAGGCTGGCAGACTGATGTGCCAGCTTTCTGCAGCATTCTGCTATCAGTTCTGTTTTCCTTGGGTTGTGGGGGGCCTCCCTTCCTCTGGAAAAAGCTGTGTTGGATCAAGCGGGGGCTTGAGCAAGCTGCTGCGTGGCGTTTTTCATGCTGGCTCTGAGAGTGCACACAGGCTGTTCCAAGGAACACAGAGCAAGTGGAGGCCCTGAGCAGCCCAGGTGCATACAGCTGTGGGTGACTGTTTATCATGGGCTACAGAAGTGGTGAACAGCAATTGGGGTGCAGTTTTTCCTTGTTTTGGGACAGGGGAACAAACATTCCCCTTTTCTGAGGTGCAACTTCTGCACCCAGCCAGCTATTTTGGCCAGTAAGGGCTCTTTATACCCCAGCCTTTCCTGGCCCCATCCTATCTTATCACTTGCTGGGGAAAGTATCTGGCAAGCATCCCTGCTCTCCCCTTGCTGCATTTCCAGCAGGGCACCAACAGCACAACTTAGCAGTGCCACATACATACCTGTCTGAATCCAATGGGTACATACTTGGCACAGCTGATCATAGAATCATAGAGCTGGAAAAGACCTCAGAAGGTCATCAAGTCCAGCCCCCTGCTCTAGGCAGGTCCAATCCCAACTAAATCAACCCAGCAAGGGCTTTGTCAAGCTGAGACTTAAACACCTCTAGGGATGGAGACTCCACTACTTCCCTAGGGAACCCATTCCAGTGCTTCACCACTCTCCTAGTGAAATAGTTTTTTCCTAATATCCAACCTGGACTTCTCCCACCACAACTTGAGACCATTGCTCCTTGTTCTGCCATCTGTCACCACTGAGAACAGCCTTTCTCCATCCTCTTTGGAAGCTCCCTTCAGGAAGTTGAAAGCTGCTATCAAATCCCCCCTCACTCTTCGCTCCTGCAGACTAAACAGACCCAAATCCCTCAGCCTCTTCTCATAGGTCATATGCTCCAGCCCCCTAATCATTTTGGTTGCCCTCCGCTGGACCCTCTCCAATGCGTCCACATCCTTTTTGTAGTGGGGGGCCCAGAACTGGACACAATACTCCAGATGTGGCCTCACCAGAGCCGAATAAAGGGGAATAATGACATCTCTGGATCTGCTGGCAATGCTCCTCTTAATGCAACCTAATATGCCATTAGCCTTCTTGGCTACAAGAGCACACTGGTGACTCATATCCAGCTTCTCATCCACTGTAACCCCCAGGTCCTTTTCTGCAGAACTACTACTTAGCTGGTTGGTCCCCAGCCTGTAACAATGCTTGGGATACTTCCGTCCCATGGTCCCAAGTGCAGGACTCTGCACTTGTCCTTGTTGAACCTCATCAGATTTCTTGTGGCCCAATCTTTCAATTTGTCTAAGTCACTCTGGACCCTATCTCTGCCCTCAACCGTATCTACTTCTCCCCCTACCTTAGTGTCATCTGCAAACTTGCTGAGGGTGCAGTCCATCCCCTCATCCAGGTCATTAATAAAGATATTGAACAAAACCGGTCCTAGAACCGAACCTTGGGGCACTCCCCTAGAAACTGACCGCCATCCTGACATCGAGCCGTTGATCACTATCCGCTGGGCCTGGCCTTCTAGCTAGCTTTCTATCCATCTTACCGTCTATTTATCCAATCCATATTCCCTTAACTTGCTGGCAAGAATATTGTGGGAGACTGTATCAAAAGCCTTGCTAAAGTCAAGGTATACCACATCCACTGACTTTCCCATGTCCACAGAGTCAGTTACCTCATCATAGAAGCTAATCAGATTGGTCAGGCATGATTTGCCCTTTGTGAATCCATGCTGACTATTCCTAATCACTTTCCTCTCTTCCAAGTGCCTCAAAATGGATTCCTTAAGGATCCCTTCCATGATTTTTCCAGGAACTGAGGTAAGACTGACCGGCCTATAGTTCCCTGGATCGTCCTTCTTCCCTTTTTTGAAGATGGGCACTACATTTGCCTTTTTCCAATCATCCGGGATCTCTCCCGATCTCCACGATTTTTCAAATATAATGGCCAAAGGCTCCTCAATGACATTTGCCAACTCCCTCAGTACCCTCGGATGCATTAAGTCCGCGCCCATGGATTTGTGTACGTTTAGCTTTTCTAAATAGTTCCTAACCTGTTCTTTACCCACCAAGCGCTGTCGATCTTCATCCCATCTTGTGTCACTTAGCGCATTAGTCAGGGAGTCGACCTTGTCCGTGAATACAGAGGCAAAGAAAGCATTGAGTACTTCAGCTTTCCCCACATCATCTGTCACTAGGTTACCTCCTTCATCCAGTAGGGGCACACCTCTCTGATCACCTTCTTCTTGTTAACATGCCTGTAGAAACCTTTCTTGTTATCCTTACATCCTTAGCCAGTCGCAATTCCATTTGCGCGCCTTCCTGATAACCCCGGCATTCTCGAGCTATACATTTAAACCCCTCCCTGGTCATTTGTCCAAGTTTCCACTTTTTGTAAGCTTCCTTTTTGTGCTTAAGTTCACCAAGGATTTCCCCTGTAAGCCAATCCTTTCTCCTACCATGTTTTCCTCTCTTTCTACGCATCGGGATGGTATCTTTCTGTGCCTTCAATAAGGCTTCTTTAAAATACTGCCAGCTGTCCTGGACTCCTTTCCCCTTCATGTTAGTATCCCAGGGGATTCTACCCATCAGGTCTCTGAGGGAGTCAAAATCTGCTTTTTTGAAGTCCAAGGTGTGTATTTTACTACTCTCTTTTCTTCCTTTGGTCAGGATCCTGAAATCTACCATCTCACGATCACTGCTTCCCAGGTTGTCACCCACCTCTACTTCCCCTATTAGTTCCTCCCTGTTTGTGAGTAGAAGATCAAGCTGCGCACGGCCCCTGGTCGGATCCTTCAGCACTTGTACCAAGAAGTTATCCCCAACATTCTCCAAAAACTTCCTGGATTGCCTGTGTACTGCCGTATTGGTTTCCGAACAGATGTCAGGGTGATTAAAGTCCCCCACGAGAACCAGGGCCTGCAATCTGGAAGCTTCTCTCAGTTGTCCGAAGAAAGCCTCATCTACCTCATCCACCTGATTTGGTGGCCTGTAGTAGACACCAACCACAACATCACTGCTGTTGTTTGCACCTCTAAACTTAACCCATAGATTCTCAACAGGTTTTTCTCTATATATATACTAGAGTTCTGTTTTCAGCTATGAATTTTACCTGATGCTTTAGAGAAAGGGGGAAGGGGACTCTAGCATGCATCTAACCAATTGTACATAATAAGAAAAAATCCTGATCCATGTGGGTGATCAGCTGAAGCCCTGAAGCATGAGGTTTGTGTATAGTCTTTGCCCTGCTACAGAGCTGCAGCTATTAAAAGTAAGGGGAGTGCAATGTAGAGCTTCCTGTTCTCTCCATGGCTTAGGTGGGAGGAAAGGGTCATCTCTACCAACACACAAAATACACAGCTGCATAAGGTACCATGGAATTTGGGGCACCCTCATTGCATCTGCAATGGCCAGCCCGCTCCCAGCTCCTGGACACACACACACCAAGCTGCATGGGGTGTGCATAGCCCAGGACAACCCCTCTGCTCTGCCTTGCCCCCACTCTGCCCCTTTGCCCTAAGCCTTGCTCAGCCCCACTCTGTCTCGTCCAACACCTGCTCTGCTCCCATTCCACACCTTTCTCCAAGTCCCCTCCCTCAAGGGACATGACACAGGGGATTAGTGTGGGATCTGGTGCTGGCAGCAGGGGTCAGGCCTGCCCCTGTAATCACTGGCAGCAGCGGAAGGACCTGGCTCCAACCTGCTCCACTCTGACAGCTCCCATCCGTGTCACTCCACTTCCCATCGCCAGTGAGCGCAGGGTGCGGTTCCACCCCTTGCCCAAAGTCGAGGGGCAACACATGGGTGCACATGAAGGGTCTTGTCTCCCAAATGCTGTGTGGATAGGTGGTAGGGGCCAGCAGGCAGAGCCCAGTTTATCCAACCACTCAAGGCTCTGTACTTTGGGGGCCCCTGCTCCCCTGGCTCCCCTAGCTGCATCACTAATGGCAGGGGACTGGGGAAAGGGGCTGAACTGCCCCCTGCACTCACCGCTGGAAGGAAGCTGAGCAACATGGCTGGGAGCCAGGGCTGGGATTCCTCCCTCCAGTGTGTGTTGGGGGAGGACCCCTGCTGTGGCTGCCAGGCCTCCTGCTAGTTCCCCCAGCCATGTCACTCAGGGGATTGGGGGTTGCGGGAAGAGGTGGAGTGGGGGCAGGGCAGGGCTCTCCCTTGGGCTAGGGATGGTGCAGGGTGGAATCATGTGGGGGAGCAGTCACATGATGGGTGCCCCCCTTGTGTCCCTCCCAAGCAGTCGCTATTGCCCAAGCCCCTTCCCCGAGCGATGCAGCGGGGAGCTGGGGGAGTTGAGTGGGCTGGGGCTGGGTTCTGCTTCCCGCCACAGGCAGCGAGTCCCTTGAGTGTGCTGTGTGCTTATCCCATACATCCCTGCCCTGAAGGCCTCACAGACAACACCATATGAGGAAAAAAAGCGAAGTATTCTCCTCTATTTCAGCAGTGTGACAGCAAATCCCACTGTGTGCGATGAGGGTACAGTGAAATGTGCTGGCCTTTGCTGATGGGCTCCACATCTCTCATTCCCTCCCTCCTTCCTCATTCCCTCTCCTCTCCTTTTTCTGTGGATGGACTGGGGCTGCTTGTGCACCTGTGACAGGGAGTCAGCTGTGGAAAGCTGGTGCCACCCCCATTTAGGGTAGCCAGGTGTCCAGTTTTGAACCGGGCAGTCCAGTATTTGAGCTTTCTGTTCGGGAAACAAATTGAGAAAATATAAATGTCCGGTATTTTCTAAATAAGATTTAATGTAGATTGTGATGTAATGTCAAGTGTGTCCGGTATTTTTTTGAAAACCCTACCTGCATTTGGATATCCAGTATTACCTTCACAATGGTAGAGCCCTCTTAGAATTGGTCCTACCCAAGGGAATGGCTGCATTTCAGCGGATCATTTTGCCCATTCAGCTCCTTTGGTCTGTTCACACTGAAGCTCCCCCCAGAACTGAGCCAAACCCTGGAGGTAGCTAACACCCCCTCCCCCCCACCTCCCGCCGCACAGGGAAACCCTGCGCTCAACTCACACCTCCTGCGGCGCAGGCAGCGGCCGCGCTCCTCCTCCGGGGCTGACGCCCCTTCCCGCAGCGCGCCCAGCACACTTCCGGCTTCAGGGCATGGGGCTCCTTTAAGCGCAGGGCCCGATTCGGGGGAATCGGCCTAAGGCCGGCCCTGCTAGCAATTCTGCTCCTTTCCCTGCTGACTCCCCCCAGCAGACCAAGGAGCAGAACTCCCAGCCCCGCATCCTGCCCCTCCATAAGCTGCTGGGGGGTGGAGCTGAGGGGTCTGCTCCTTTTCCTGCTGGAAAGGGCAGCCAGGAAAAAAGCAGAACTGCCAGTCCTGCCCCCTCGTACCCTGTACACAGAGAGAGAGCGAGCTCCATGGAGAGGCTCGGGGCAGGACTATGATAGCTGGGAGCTGCCAATGTTCTGCGCCTTTCCTTGTTGCCCCTCAAGGTGGGGAAAGGAGCAGAACTCCCAGCCCTGCCCCCTGCCCTTCTACAAAGCTATTGTGCCTCTGCCTGTGTACAAGGCTGGGGGGAAGGAAGGGGTGGGCAGGCTGGCAGTTCTGCTCCTTTTGCTGTTGGGAGGGGCAGTGGGGAAAGGAGCAGAATGCCAGCAGCTCCTCCGGCTAACATAGTGCTCCCAGCCCTGTACCCAGAGATGCAGCATCCAGTGGAGCGGCTGGAGATGACCATCGGGGACTCTTCTCAGTACACTGGAGCAGCTACAAAACACTTGCTGGGCTGGCATATCAGACTGTACCAGCTCACTTGCACCACTGAGACCAGCCCAGAGAGAAAAACCTCATCAGCAAGCCCAACAGATCCCACAATGCCTTCCTCTGAGCATGGAACAGGGATCATCTGGGTGCACACCACCTAATCTATTCCTTGCCATACATCACGTAGGCCTCAAGACACTGGTGGCATCTCTGTCTTGTCTTCCCCGCCTATGGCCTGCAACAATTTAGCTTCCAGAGGGGTGGAAAAGGGACAAGACATTTGGCTCTGATTTGGGTCAATAAAATCTGTTTGGAAAGACTCAGAAGCTAGTTATTTAAGGCACAGCCAGGCAGAGTGATTAACTTTGGTTACCCACCAAGTCAGTGGGAGACCTAGGGCCAGAACCCAGAAGTCCTCCTGACAGTGTGGCACACCCAACTTAAGAGCTGCAGCCTTATGGAGAGGAGAACAGCAGTGTTCCTCCTAACATTTTACTACCCCGAGAGGAATGAATTTTCTTATGCACCAATGTGGAGGTGATGTGTGAGTTGGGCCTTCAGACAGCTGCCACCACACTCCAGCCACCCAGATCTGAAGGTAGCACAGAAGGATAGCTATACAGTGACTATCCTAAAATAACTTCGCAACCCACTGCAACTTAATTTTGGGTCAGGACACCCAATTGAGAAGCACTAGTCTCCCCCATGAAATCTATATAGTATAGGGTAAAAGCACACACAAGAATTAATTTCATTGGGGAAGACTAGATTTCATGGTCCAGCACCCTCGGGATCTGTCCAGTCCCAAATAATTGAATTTGCCTGACCAGAGGAGGTCCCCTACCACTGGCCCCCCAGCCCGCTGATCAATGCTGCCGGCTCTGATTCCACCCCAGCCAGCCCCCTGCCTCTGGCTCCCACTACTGCCAGCACCAGCTGGGCTGCCAGCCTCTCTGCTGCTGGCCCCCAGCCTCGGCCAGGCTGCCTGCTAGGCTACAGGTCTCTGTCCCTGGCCAGGCTGCTGGGCAATGGACTCTGGCCTTGGCTGAATTGCCATGGGCTCTGGCTCCGGCCCCGGTTGGGCTGCTGCGGGTTCCAGCTCTGGCTCTGCTGCTGCAGGCTGCCATGGGCTCTGGCCCCCTGTTGCTGTGGGCTGCCAGCCCTTCTTGAGTTCTCTGGTCCAGGAACATCTGTGGTCTGATGTTACTGGACCAGAGAATGTTGGTTTTGGGAGGTGCAACCTGTAGATAAGTTCATAGAGGATAGGTCCGTCAGTGGTTTTTAGCCAAGATGGGCAGGGATGCAACATCATACATGCTGTGTCTCTAGTCTCTGTTTGACAGAAGCTGGGAGTGGCCCATGGGAGTTGGATCACTTGACTATTGTGTGTTCTTTTCATTCTTTTTGAAGCACATGGCACTGGATAATGTCGGAAGTCAAGGTACTAAGCTAGACAGACCATGGGTCTGACTGACCCAGTATGGCCATTATTATGATTTAAATGATGTCTCCCAGTTTGGGATTAGGAATATTTAGTTGTATTATCTTCTGATAATCACTTCTCCTGATAGTTCTAAATTTACATATAAATTTAAAATATAGCTTTAATTGGTATGTCTATATATTTTCTTGTTTATAGGAACTAGATACAGTGCTTCTGTCAGTTAATTTCTAAGGGTACGTCTACACTTGCTCCCTAGTTTGAGCTAGGGATGCAAATGTAGGCGACCGAAATCGCTAATGAAGTGGGGATTTAAATATCCCGCGCTTCATTAGCATGATCTCGCCGGCGTGTTACTCCGCTCAACAGCTGACTCGAACCAGGAAGTGCACGCTGGGACGCGTTAGTTTGAACCAAACCCCTTGGTTCGAACTAATGTTACTCATTTAAAAAAAATTTTTCAAAAAATGAGGAGTAACATTAGTTCGAACCAAGGGGTTTGGTTTGAACTAGCGCGTCCCGGACCGCACTTCCTGGTTCAAATCAGCTGTTGAGTGGAGTAACGTGCCGGCGAGATCATGCTAATGAAGCGTGGGATATTTAAATCCCTGCTTCATTAGCGATTTCGGTCACCTACATTTGCATCCCTAGCTCGAACTAGGGAGCAAGTGTAGATGTACCCTAAGTTATTAGCAGAAGAAAACTCAGTTTTCAGATGTCTAAGTAGTACTGTAATGATGGTTAAAGTTGATTCCACCCTTCCAAAAAATCTGAAATGACACCTCTGCAGCTCTGGCATCTGCTTTTCATTAGCATGCTGGGCTCGGCAAGGGGAGGGGAGCATGTGAAGCACTTCATTTATGTGATAGGGATGTTCTTTTATCCTCCTCAGAGATCTCCATGAAACTTTCATAGAGGAGCTCTGCTATCCTTTCCCAAAGGTTTCAAGGGATGGCAGCCTTATTTCTTCCTCTGTGATAGGTCACTTTCTCTTGCCTTCCTGTGATGAGTTCATCTGGCACCATTGCAGCAAACTAGTAGTGGCTTGGGCAACTTTGGGATGCCTTGAGTTAAGGCTCTTGACCGCCACTGACTTCTCTAGGGAGGGAAGATGTTGAAGTAATATTTTATTGGACCCACTTCTGTTAGTAAGAAGAAGTTGGTACAATAAATTCTTACCCACCTTGTCTCTCTAAAATCCCTGGATCCACAGAGCTAAAGCAACATACTTTCTGACTTCTCTTGCCATTTATATCCACTGAAACAGTAGGGTGCTGAGGCCAGCCAGATCCACTATATTTCCCTTCTGTTTATATTTTCTTGATATGGTCTGTAAGAATTATTGAAAGCAGTGTGGTTAAAGCCCAATTCACTGCTAGGGTAATTCTTTTAACTGCAATGGGATAGCTTTAGCTCAGAACCTTAGATAAACCATTATGGTATTTGAGCACCCCCCTGACTCTTTTATGTTTGTGTCCTGGTGACACCCTGTAAGGGAGGGAAGTGCTATTGCCCTCGTTTCACTAAGAAACTAAAGCTCAGCTTTTCAAAGGTCTGTAGGCACCTAATTCCCACTGATTTCAATCAGACTTAGGTGCCTGAATACCTTTGAGGATCTGCACCCAGAGACTTGCATTTGGTCAGGCAGAAGTTTGTCAGGGAAGTCACTCTTCTAGCAAGCTAAGCAAAGGGACCTTCCTGCCTCTTAGTTCTGGTCAGAGCTGCCCAAGAGGCTAAAGGAGGGACCAAATCCAGCTGCGGTGAAAGTGCACCGGTGAAAGTTAAAACTCCGTGGCGACTCCACAGCGGGAGAGTGGGGCCGCCCCTTAACCCCTACCAGGCTGAGCTAGAGGAGAGGCTGCCCCCGAGCCGGGCCCGCCTGCCTCAGGCAAACTAAGGGGGAGCCACTGAGAGGAGGGAGCCGTCGGCTGCCCCTAGTGACCGGGGCTGGCAGCGGCTCGGACCCGAGCTCCTGGGACTGGCTGACACGCCCCCTGGCCTCACCCCTCGCACGGGCCGGCAGAGGCGGAGGAGCCGCGGCGCTCAGCCGGTCCCGCATGCGGGCAGCCAGGGGCAGAGAGGGGGCCAGCCTCGCCCGGCCGGGGGGAGCGGCGCTGCTCGCCCTCCTGGCCGCCGGCGCCCTGCTCGCCCTGGCCTGGGCCCTGCAGAGTTTCCCGGGCGCTGGCAGCTGCTGGGGGGCGAACGGGCCCTGCCCCCAGCCCGCCAGGCGGCCTCCCCCGGCCCTACTGGAGGAGCTGAGCCGGCGGCAGCGGGACCTGCGGCGCTTGGCCGCCTCTGCCAGGGCCACGGGGCTGGGGCTGAGCCGCGGCGGCAGCCTGGGCTGCGGCGACCTGAGCCGCTTAAGCGGGCTGGGCGTCGTGGGCTCCGGCTTCACCAAGCTGGTGCTGCGAGCGGCCCTGCCGGGGGCCGGAGCGATCGCCCTCAAGACCGTGCACCGGGCCGGCGGCGACGTGAGCCGCTGCGCCCAGCGCCACGGGCACCCTGCCGGCTGCCGCAGGCTGGCCAGCTACAAGCTGCTCAAGGAGGCGACCCTGCTGCGGCGCCTCGACCACCCCGGCGTCGTCAAGGCAGGTAGTGGGGCGGAGCGGGGGGTGGACACTGCGCTGGTGAGCCCCGCTGCGTGGCCCCCTCGCAGCGCCTTTTCCAGCGCCCCGCGGCTCCTGGGCCCCGCCACCTGCGGGCTCCCCGGGCGCTTGCTGCGGCAGCCCCCGTGAGTGGAGGCGTTTGTGGGGACGGGAGCAGGCCGAGGGCCCGATCGCCTTGGCACAGGCATTGCGCACAGACAGCCGCGCCCTGCGTTGGTGGTGGCCTCACGGATTCTCCCTTTAGGGGGCTAGCTGCGTCCGGGGCTGGGCGAAGGAAGGAGATCCCAGTCTCCTACATAAAGCCAGGCTGATGGGAACGCGCCTGGGGGGACAGTTTAGTCCAGCCCCTCTGGCAAGGGTCCGCCCCGAGCCACGTGCGTTGTAGACAGAGTTATTCAAACTCACATCCTGTAAACGCAGTAGGGTCTCTTTCTGGGTTTGATGACTGCTAATGATGCCATTAGCAGGAGGAGGGGGGGATCACACAAGTCAGTTCACGCTGCTTTCTTGCCCAGTATAAGCACGGCTGTTAGGTAGGGGCATCAAATCGCACTAGGCATCAGTGGGATGGTATCAGCACTGTGTATGTGACTTCCAAACACAGAGTAATTGCATTATCGATGGTATTGCTGTATTTACACAGTGTCTGCCTGCTTTAAACAGAGTACAGAGAATGAAAGCCTTCTACTGTACTTGAGAATCCATTTTCCACAGAAGCCAATCTGATCTGTCAATATTTATTCAACTCCCTCCTACATTTGTACTTGCATATGCATCAATATGACAATCCCTCCTTTTCTCTCTACAGTTGCATGGTCAATGCTATGATAATAGCTTAGATCCTGAAATAAGGGTCGTAGCTATGTTGGAGCTAGGGTCCCCTCTGGAGATGATTCAGCTTCTGCAGACCCCCTGGGAGGAGAGATTTAAAGTAAGAAAACAAAACAGAGGCATTGTTATCAGTAACTTTTAGGTCTCAAACTGAGGAAATGCAAAAAGCCCATGATGAGTGCTGGGACACACGATATGATCATGCTGACTTTCCGTTTATTCCTGCAACTCTTTAAATAATTTTGTTTTCATCCTTTTAAATTACAGTAAATAATATCCCCATTGAGAGAGCAGGAACTCCACTATTGCCAGCTGTTCCTTTATCTCCCCTCAAAAGCAGTGTTAGAACTGACCTAAATTTAAAAAAAGTCTGAAGAACCCTACTTAGGAACATATGTTTAATACTGTGTGTCAGATGAGGAGTCTGGTTCTGTTTGTGCTGTCTTTGCAGAGTGGTCTATTAATTTGTATAGCCAGGCATTGATTTGTATAGCCAGCAGCATTATGTTCCAGTGGATGGATGAGGCAAGGAACATTGGTTCTATCCAGGCTCTTTCACGGACTGACATGCTGCATGATCTTGGGCAAGTTACTTCTCTCTGTGCTTCTTGTCTTTTCTCTTACCCTTTTATCTGTTGTTATCTAGATCATAAGCTCTGCAGGACAGCAACTGTCTCTCACAATGTGTTTGTCCAGCAGGGCTCTGTTCTTGCTTGGGGCCTCTTGCTGCTACTGTCATACAAATAATAATAAATTGCTGCCTCAGTCTGTAGGTGAGAGGTCAAATGAGGGTTCCGAATGTCTGCTGTGCCTCCGAAGTACAGGAAACTCAACCATTCAGGTTCCGGCGTCCACCACCAATGGTGAAATTCATAAATACTGGGAGCCCCTGTTCCCAGCCCCCACAGTGAGCTCCCTGCAGCTCCTGAACTAATCGCGGTGGCTGGGAGCTGTGGGGAACTGAATGTGGCTCCTGGCAGTCATGGGGGACTCATTGCAGCTGCCAGGAGCCAGTGTGAGTTCACCTCAGCTCCTGGCAGCTGTGGGGAACTCTCCATGAGGGTCTGAACTACGGTGAGTTCCTGGCAGCTCCTTACTCCCACCACCCCCAGGCTGGGACAAGAGACCCATGAATATGCAGAACCGCAAATAGCAATTCTGTGAATTGCAAGGGTCTCCTATAGTAAACACAGAAGCTGTTTAGCTCACCAGTGGCATAAATTGCATATAACGTGGAAGATATTTTTATTATTTGTATTATAGTAGTGGTCTCAGTCAGGTCCTCACTGTACTGAGTCCTGCTTGTTTGCTTTACTGGAGGCGGGATGGTGTTGAAGTTAAAGGCAGAACTACAATGCAATCAGTGAGAAATTCTTTGGTTAACCCTCAAACCATACTCTCCCCCCCCCTCCTCCCCCCCCGAAACATGTGACCCACAAGGCTGACCATGGCTACCACAGTCAGAGCCACAAACAGACCAAGACATCCAAAACTCAGCATAGGGCTTCAAGGCACTGAGTGGCTCCAGCAGAAGGAAAGGCTGGGTTTCCAGAATGGCTGTTCTGTTCAATATACCAGCATGTCTAAATAGCCCCATCATTTACAAGGCAAAAAGCTCTATATTGAAAAGTCCCACCTTTGCTTAAGAACTATTTTCTGCTGGTTTCTTGGGTGGATGTTCTTTATGTTTTCCATTCCCAAACAAGCTATGTGTCGTACAGATGACTCCAATAGTAGAAGTGACCAAGGACATGTAAAAATGCATGGCACAGTCTTAAATGGTGAAGGGGTTACAAATTATGGCAGTAAGATCTCACTAAACCTCTTAGAGCATGTCTACACTGCAATTAGATACCCACACTGGCATGTGTTTAACTGTGATCAGGCCAGCTGACAGGGTGGGAAGGCAAAGGGGGCTATTGCCCAGGGGCTTGGGTGATTTAAAACAGCCTAGGGGCTTCTGGCTGTCACCACTGGCAACACAGCAGGGCTAAAACAGGCTTCCGGCCTGCCCTCTCTCTGCGCCTCTCCTGGAAGTGGCTGGCATATCTCTAGGGTCCCGGGGGACCGTGTGCTGCCCACATCCTGAGTGCCAACTCTGCAACTCCCATTGGCTGGGAACTGCAGCCACTGGGAGATGCAGGTGTGACGCCTGCAGGCAGCAACATATAGAGACCTCCTGACTCTTCCACCCCTACCCCAACTAAGAGCTGTTGCCAGAAAGGTGTGCCAGTTCCTTTCAGGAGCTGCCCAAGGTAAGCGCCAAATCCCTGCCCTGTCCCAGAGCTTGTATCCCCTTCCACACACAAACTCCCTCCCAGATCCTGCACCGCTCACCCTCTCCTGCACCAAACTAGTACCCAGAGCCCACACCTTCTCTTGCACCTAAACTCCCTCCTTGAATCTGCACCAAAGGGCATCCTTAGGATTTATGGGGCCCTATACAGTACTAATGAACTGGTGCCCCTGTTCCCAATGGCAGCCCGAGGTGGTGATTACTTTTTAGAGGTGTGATTTTACAGTCTTTAACAACACACTAATGAAATGTTTTAAAGCAGATTTTAAACTAAGGTCCTGTAGACTAACACAGTAAATGTATACTTGCCAAACCGGACAGTCTCTGTGACAAAGGCTAAATGGACACAAATCAGACATCAGGAATGGTAACACACAAAAACCTGTAGGGGAGCATTTTAACCTGCCTGGACATTCGATAATGGATTTAAAAGTAGCCATTCTTCTACAAAGGAATTTTATCACCCAATTACAGAGGGAGACAGCTCAACTGTAGTTCATTTACAAGTTCAACACTATTAACTTGGGCTTGAATAAAGATATTCATTGGTTTATGCTCTTGAAAGGCAATTTCCCCCGCCTTTGATATTCACGTTTCTGTATCAAAGGCTATGAATGGGTCACATCCAGCCTGACTTAATTAGCTGCATTAACGCTGGTCCTACGATTGATAGGTAACTGCTTTTGCTGTTATATATACCCTGGATTCTGTAATTTCCACTCCAACTCATCTGATGAAGTGGGTTTCATCAACGAAAGCTCATGACCCAATATATTTGTTAGTCTCTAAGAAGGTGTTACAGGACTGCATGTTGTTTTTACAGTAGATTCAGAAACTGACAGTATATACGTGGGGTTGGCAAATGCCTGTTAAATGGCTTCATTATCACTTGAATGGCTCTTTTACTGGTTCAGTGTTCCAATAATAGCTCTGGCAGGCTATTTCACATGTAAGCTAACTAGACCCCCTCTGAAGGAAGCAGAGCCACAGAACGGGGATAGGAGGAGGTGGGTGAGTGGACGGACGTTAAAAGCCAGTGGTACCTCAAATTTTTGGGTGCCCTATGCAGCTGTGTATGGGTATAGAGAGCCCTGTCTGCACCACTTCCCCCCTCCCATCACTCCCCTGTTTCAGTCTGGTGAAATGAGTGAGGGTGGGAAGAGTGAGCAACAGAGGGAGGAGGGATGGAGTGAGCAGGGGACAGCCTTGGAGAAGGGGTGGCACAGGGAGTGGGTTTGTATCATCAGACAGTTGGCAGTATTACTGGGTGTCCATGTGAGAGTTCTGGCCATGCCATTACAGTGCACCCAGCAGCATAGCCAGCAGCTTGCTGGGCACCAGCCTCACAGCTGGCAGCTCTCTGGGCACCAGCCAATGCAGATGCAACCCTGCCCATGCACATGTGGCTTGTGCATGCATGGTGGACTTATTGACTGTTCTGCCTTGGTTGGGGGAACCAACAGCCACACTGGGCCCCTGGGCAAGGTGGGGGCGAGGGCAGCTCCACACGCTCAGAATGGATGGGACAGGGACAGTGAGTGCACCAGGCCGTCCCCACACAGCCCATAGAACTGCCTGGAGCCATGCAGTTCCAGTGGCAATTTAAAGGACCTAAGGCTCTGGGCATCACTGATGCCATAGTAGCTACTATGGCAGCCAGAACCCTGGGCCCTTTAGAATTTCTGGGAGCTGGAGCAATTGCCCCCTTTGCCCTACCTCCTTTCCCCATCGGCAGGCCTGGCCATGAGGCCCGGAATTACATCAGTGGGCCTGACTGTGGTGTAGACAAGCTCTAGGACCCTCCCATCTCACAGGGTCGTAGAGCCAGTGCCCCATCCCGAGCGTGAAGGACTACACCATAATTAAACAGCCAAAGTCAGCTGTCATGGATCAGCCACGGGTTTTAATTGCACAGACATACGCTTTAATGAACGAGGCATTTAGTACAATAGTTGTACATAGGGAGTGCTGTTCTAGAACAAAACATCTGTGCCTATATCCTGACTCTGGTAATGGTCTATACTGCCTGCTTTTATCCCAGGATGGATCATACTAGGCACTGGTCCTGTAAGCTGTTCTGAATAAAGCCCCTGGACTCCTGCAGACGGCCACTGAAGTTGAATACTATGTACAGATATGGTTGCCTTATCTCAAAAAAGATACATTGGCATTGGAAAAGGTTCAGAAAAGGATAACAAAAATGATTAGGGGTTTGGAATGGGTGCCATATGAAGAGAAATTAAAAAACTTGGGATTTTTCAGCTTAAAAAAAAGGAGACTACGGGGGGATATGATAGGTCTATAAAATTATGACAGGTATGGAGAAAGTGAATAAGGAAAAGTTATTTACTTGTTCCCATAACATAAGAACTAGGAGTCACCAAATGAAAATAATAGGTAGCAAGTTTAAAACAAACAAAAGGAAGTTTTTCTTCATGGAGCGCGTAGTCAATCTATGGAACTCCTAGCCAAAGGATGTTGTGAAGACCAGGACTTTAACAGGGTTCAAAAAGAACTAGATAAATTAATGGAGGTTAGGTCCATCAATGGCTGTTAGCCAGGATGGGTAGGAATGGTGTCCCTAGCCTTTGTTTGTCAGGAGCTGGAAATGGATGATAGGAGAAGAGATCACTTGATGATTCCCTGTTCTGTTCACTCCCAGGTGCATCTGGCATTGGATACTGGGCTATATGGGCCTTTGGCCTGACCCAGTATGGGCATTCTTATGAAGTACATGGGATTCTATGTGAGTGCAAGGGTCCATGTGCATGGAGCAGTTGCAGGATCGGAAGCCAATTATGTGATGTTATTCTATGGTGGAAAACACCTTCCTGATCCCAGGTGGCAATCTACATATGGCCTGAAGAATGAAAGTGTATATTGTATCCCTTGTAGCTTTTTACTCTAGTGGTGTAACTGGAAAGGTTTCGTGTGTGTGTGTGTGTGTGTGTGTACACATGCATATTTAACAAACGTTGCTCAACTGCTTGTGTCAGTAACTTCTTGTGGCAATATTGACAATACAACTTCTAACATACACATAATTTCCTTTTACATACTGTGCATCCCTTGTCTTTAATTTCACTGAATGCCTTTCCCCTTCTTCACCCAGTTTATTAACTTTTTTTGGAATGTGTTCCCTGTGTGTTTTTTGTCTTCTCTTTCTCAGATTTGCCTGAGCCTAGTGAAACTGCTGTTTTATCTGGCACACTCCCCTCTCGGTTCAATAGCCCTCTTGGATTTCCAGCCAAGGCAGTTTGTTATGGTGGATGGAAACTTAAAAGTGACAGACATGGACGATGCCAGCATTGAGGAAAGGTTATGCAAGGAAGATAATGACTGCACACTACACTTCCCTGCAAAAAGCTTCATTCTCAACTGTACTACAGCCGGGAAATGTGAAGACCTAAATGAAAAGAAAAATCTTTTTAACGCATACCGGTATGTGCAATTATATAGAACCATTTGGCAGATTTGAGTATAAATTGAACAATACCATGTAGTGAGCAGTATCCTGTACTTATTCTGTGAAGCATACACAGATTAATTAAAAATTTCTTTGTAGCAAATATTAATTTCTTTGTTAGCTAAGAATTGAAAACGGCTTAATCGTTGTGTGGTAACAATGCAGATACCCTTCCTGCACTGCTTCCCTCTGACAACCGGTAAACCTGCCCAAAAAGCTTTCCTCGGTGAATTCATTGCTTCCCAGAGGTGCCACAGTGACAGCCTTGGAGATGTCAATCCTCTAACTATTCACAACAGAGTCAGTGCAAAGTTTTCCCGCCAATGTGCCTCAGCTTTGTGGTACTGCAGGTGGAGTTGCCTCTGCATGAGAGCAGAGTAGTTTTAGTCTCTGTCCCTTTAACGCATGGCCTCTCATTCAAGATGGGCAACAAAGGAATGAAGGAACAATATAGATGGACATCTTTTGGGAATTGAACTGGAAATGTCAAGTCAATTCATGTAGGCCACTTATCAGTCATCAAAAGGCAGCAACTTCCTCTCACCTTTGATCTGGGCTAGATATGAACTGCTGACCTGGAGGTAAAAGTCTTGGTAGTCCATTATTAATGTTCAGGTGCTTAAGAGGGAGACATAATTATTGAGAGATCCTAATTTCATCCTAAAAGAAAATTACAGCCTTGCAATAATGACCCATCCCTTTAGAGCAGCAGCTTTGTGGAGGAAATGGATGGTTCAAGGAATTAATAATGAGCTACCGTGTCTTTCTGTTAATAAATGGACTGCCAAGCCTTGTTAGCACAAGGCTTTCTGTTTGCTGTAGGTGATAGAGCATATATGTCATTTCTTTGTAGGTTGGAAAGTCACTTCTTGAAGGTGAGCAAGGCAATATTCACAGGATCCTCTCAGGGGAATTTAGTGAAATTGCTTGAGTTCTTGAAGTTAGACTGGATTATGCAGTTGGCAGTTGGCATTATATAAGAACCTGATTAGAACAGAATAGGCCTCCTGAGATGGAAAGTGGAGAGGACTAATCGTTAACGTTTTGGCTATGTCTAGACTACATTCCTCTTTCGAAAGAGGAATGTAAATTAGGCAAACCGAAAGTGCAAATGAAGCGTGGATTTAAATATCCTGTGCTTCATTTGCATATTCACGTCCCGAGCGCTTTTTCAAAAAAAGAGTTTTTTGAAAGGGAAAGCGCAGATTAGACGCGATTCTGTCGAAAAAAACCAACCCTTTTTCAAAAGAACCCGTACTCATTTTTTCAGGAGTTCTTTCGAAAAAGATTTTTTTTTTTCAAAAGAACCACGTCAGACTGTGCATTCACTTTCGAAAAACCCTTTTTCGAAAAAGCACTCGGACACGAATATGCAAATGAAGCACAGGATATTTAAATCCACTCTTTTATTTGCACTTTCAATTTACTTAATTTACATTCCTCTTTCAAAAGAGGAATGTAGTTTAGACATGCCCTTTGAGATCTCTCACTTCTGACATGCCTGTGGGATTTTTCTTGCAGGTATTTTTTCATGTATCTTTTGCCATACACTGCACCTACTGCTTTGCGGCCCTTTCTGGGTGATATTCTGAACGCAACAGGTACAAGCTAATATTTAGAACCCACTTTTTTATAAGAAGACATTCTAAATGATATTTCATTGGCTTAGTCACTTCTGTCATCTTTTCCTTGTTAATGTAGGCGATTTACGATATGGAATAAATGAAACTCTAGGAGCTTTTGAAAAAGTCTTACATTTGTACAAGTCGGGGCTGTATCTACAGAAAAGACACCATCTTTTAAAAGGTACAGGATATCAGAGTCTTTAGATCGAGGTGGGCAATCATTTTTGATGGGGGACCACTCCAAGAATTTGGAAAGTGGTCGAGGGCTTCACTCTTTCATGATCTTAATGGAGGTGCAAGGCCTGGGATGGAGGTTGAGTGCAGAAGGGAGCTTGGGGTAAGGGAGGGAGTTTGGGTGAAGGAGGCTGTTGTGACCTGGGGCACTGGACTGAGGTGCAGGGGATTGGATTGTGATCTAGGGTAGGGAATTGGGGTACAAGAGGGGGTGCAGGGATTTGGGTTGTGAGCTAGGGCAGGAGGGGACTGTGATCTGGGGCAAGGGATTGGGGTGCCAGATCTGGGAGGGGATATGGGTACAGGAGAGGGGCAGAGGATTTGGGAATGTGGAGTAGGGGGCAGGAGTGGGGGCATAGGGTTGGGGAAGGGAGGGGCTGGAGTGCCAGAGTCAGGGGCTGGCCAGGAGCCTTACCAGCCAACAGCCCGTTCCTGAATCAGCCTCCCTTCCCACCAGTGTTCCCTCTAAACTACATGGTAGCACAGCTTCACAAGGAGCCGTGAGCCTCTGACTGGGCGGGGCTGATTAATCACCTGTGAAACTGTGCTGCCATGCAGTTTAGAGAAAACACTGCTGCCTGCCCCACCCCTGCACAGGCTGCAGCCATGTGCTCTGGAGCCCTTGCGCTTCATGGCTGCCTGTTATTGAAACAGGCAGCTCCCGTTGGCCCGTTTCTTTACACATTTATTCACAGTTCATCATGTGCTTCAGTTTGTGTTTCAATTGAGTAAATGTCCTGTTAATATCTTAAGTGGTCTTTTACTTCTGTGGACCAGTTGGTAAGAAAGATCTTCAGATGACCTTCACTCCCTTTACCCACATATCGCTGCAATACTTTATTTTTCTCCTGTTTCATTGTGCAACCTATCTGCTACTTTGAGTCGTTGGTAGGCCATGGATCATAGTTAAGGGGTTTGTTCCTCTGCACAAAAGAAAGGGCCACTTTACATGGTGGAGAAAAGTAGGGTTGCCAGGTGTCCGGTTTTGAACTGGGCAGTCCAGTATTTGAGCTTTCTGTTCGGGAAACAAATTGAGAAAATATAAATGTCTGGTATTTTCTAAATAAGGTATAATGTAGATTGTGATGTATGTCAAGTGTGTCCAGTATTTTTGTTGAAACCATCTGGCAACCCTAAAAGTGGCTAATCATTCTTCTTCCTTATGAAATGATTCATTCCTTGCTTTTTTCAGCACAAAAGGTATCGTGGTCCAAGTTTTCCTAGGTGTTCCCATGCAGGCTTGGAATGGGCATGAATTACAACATTCATGGAGTACCAAATGTACAACTACCTCTGGAAATTGCATGTTTGCAAGCAGAGCATGTGCAAAAATGTAGGCACACTCTTGCACAGATGGAACTGCATTTCTACCAGCCATTGTATTTTCTGACAATGTCTCTCCATCACAGTTCATTAGCAGAGTGCTAAGATTTGCATGTCTTCCCTATTTTACATCTCCACAAAGGGACAGAAATGTGAGCAGTGAGTAGCCATAAACATTGCCTGCTCTGTCATATCTGTCTGGGAGGCATTAGACAAATCTAATGGTTGGGGGAGGGGGCTAGAAATCACAATGTTCTGAGCTTGACTCCTTTGCTAACCCACTCTGAGCAAGCTACTTTCACGTCTTTACGGGATGTCACTCAAGTGCGAAGTATTAACATTATGCTTTAACTGTAACATACTGTAGGGGGATCTACCTGTTGGATTATTTTTAAAGTTTCCTAAAGGCTATGTCTCTGTATACAAGTTTTTATTCTGCTTCCCAGAGTACATCACCCTAAAGGGTTTCCGAACCATGGAAATGCAGGATTATAAATGCTGGCCCTCCTACAGCCATCTAGGATGTGTGCTCTCCATTCATAATACAGAGGAAGCTGCAGCAATATGCAACTCTCAACCACAGTGCCAAAGTTTCATTGTCATGCAAGAGAAAACATGGACAGGTGAGATGTTTTCAATGAACCGAAGTCCCCAGTAAAGATCTTTCAGTACAGATGGCCAGATCTCATTGTAAGTTGATGGGGCTTGTGATAAGGGCCCTCAGCAAGGGGGTCAAGAAGGCTTCCTTTACATCTTGCATCCTGTCCCATTGTGTAAAGCTGCTCTTTGGGTTGATTTAATAGAAGCCATTCCATGCTGGGTTCTAATCTGGTTAGCTTTCACAAGCTGTATAGGGTCTGATCTGGTCAGAATGGAGAGGAGAGGCTGCCCTTCCATGAAAAATCCAGAGTGCCTAGGAAGTGGTATGGGTAATTCAGTAGATGGCTTTATTCTGAGTCAGTACTGAGCCAGTGCCTTGGCAGACGGCTAGCGATGCTCTTATCTTGGACGTACCATCTCAGAGTATTATCTAGGAGAGGCAGTTTGTCCCAGTGACTAGAGCACTGGACTGGGACTTGGGGTCTATTTCCTGTTCTGCCACTAAGCTGTTGAGCAAGTTCCTGGCCTCTCTGTGCCTCAGTTTCCCCACCCTGGATAATTCTACCACGTTTCTTTGAGATTTACTGAGGAAAAGCACTATACAGCAGCTTAATATTAGACACTAATATTGCCTTATTGTAGAGACCTTTTGTGGTCATTAAAATACCATATCTCTTGCCAGAGTAATGGCAGTTTTAGTATCTGTGCCCACGTTTGGTTAATTATATTCTGTCTGTGAATTCTTTTAACGGGATGTGATAATTTTCTTCACTTCCTCTCTTAAAGTTATATATAGTGTTGGTATGCACCTTTAAATAGTTGCCATAATCCACCCCAGAGATAGCTGCATTTCAGTAGTGAGCAATTGCTGTGGTATGTACTGTTTATAAAAAGCTGTTGGGTCCTTTGAGATGAAAGAAGATATATAAAAGTAGGTGGCTACTGTTGTTTTACTCCAAAATCATAGTTTGCAATCGTTTTGCTCCTTTTTTTACATCAGATTAAAGCCCCAGACCAGTGAGTTTAACAAACTGTCATTAGCTCTTGTTACTACCTGTCACTGAAACCAGATTGTGTGGTTTTAGAGTTACACTGTAAATTCCCTCATTTAATTGACACTTCAGCAACAGTCTAAACTATTACTTGTAATGCGAACGCTGAACAAGGCATTGTTATAGTGGTGCTCATGATAATGTATATTGTCTGCTGACATGATACATGCCGCTCTTTGGCATTCTTTGTTTTTTTTAAAAAGTATTCCAATCATTCTCTATACATTTGTTTGAAAATTGTACATGGATAATTTTTTTTGTATAAGAGCATATTCATGTGCTGACAAAACAGTATGTCTGGCCTCTCTGCGCACAGAGCCAGTTTCACAGTAGCACTGGTTTGTGTATGCATATTGTCTGGGTTTTATTACGTGACCCATGTTAGTCACATGCTTCATGTGCTATTAGAAGGAGCTCAGCTACTACAGAGATGAGCACAGTAGCATAGGCACCACCGCCAGCTTCCTCTGGGCTCAGGGAATGCTCAACAGCCCGCTCTGCCCCTATCGCATCCCTTCGCCTAAGCCTCCACCCCCTATCCTGCAATATTCCGTCCCCATGTGGATTTTTTCCATCCATGTGCGGAATAAATTATTATGTGTAATGAGGCATGTGCAAATGGGCACCACCAGTAGAAACAAACCTCTCTGTGGGCGCTCTGCTAATCAGCTGGGCAGCATTTGAATCTCTCCTGAGCAGCCGCACAAGCACCCAGCTTACAGGGAACACTGACTTCTTGCCTCTTCCCCTCCGCCCCAGGCTTTGCTGTTTTTCCCAAGTATCCACCCTGCCTCTTTCTGCCCCTGCCTTTGTCCCATCTCTACCTGACACTGCTCCACCTCAGGCCCCGCCCCTGCTCCACCCCTTCTCCACCTACTCTCCTGAGCACACTCTGTCCCTGTTCCTCCCGCTCCCTTCCAGAGCCTCCTCCATGCCACAACATTGCTGTTTGCAGCACATGGAAGGTGCTAGGAGGGGGAGATGTTGATGGGGAGGGCTGTCAGTGAAGGGGAGGTGCTGACAGGAAGTGAGGGAGCCAGTGACTTCTTAGCACCCATTAATTTTTGTCCATGGGTGCTTCAGACCCGACGCATCCATGGAATCTGTGCCTATGCACAGTATAAAATCCTGTACAGAATGGAACAGAACATCCTGCCCGTATCACTGCATTGTTTCTGCAACAGACTGCTCTGTATCACAGCCATGTCTGTAGTCTGTTTTTATTCCCCTAAACCTTTTCTTCCTCATGTTTTGTGACAAGTCTTTGTTTCTGAGTGGCTGAAAGGGACAGTTCTGTTACTTGGACCCTGATTTTCTGACATGCTGAGGGCTCAGATCCTGCATTCACATTCACTGGAGCTGCAGGTGTTTGCTGGTAACTTCTTAATGTAACTGTAATACTGAAACATAAAGCTTACAGGGCCCAATTCTGCTTTTCTTGTGCACTCCCACAGTGAATTGGTGAGGATCCTGGATGCACAGGGAATGTAGGAAGGATGCCTCCTCTGCACATAGCTGGTGTAAAAAGAAACTGCGCAGAATGCTTTATATCTAAATCTTTCTTGGAATCTAAAGAACCAAGATGACCCGTCTCCTCTGTTAAACTTGTGTTTTTATTTTCTTCCCAGGACGCCAACTTGCCTCCTTTCGAAGTAGCCTGACTGACTTAATACCAGATGTCAATTCTGCAGTCTACATTAAACGATCTGCTACCTCGAGGGAAAGGCTTTAAGAACAGTGAGCGCTCACATAGTGCAGTTCAGGGGGAGTCATTGAGGAGAGCATCATCTACCAAAAGAAATGACACATTTTATTTTGCTTTAGGATGTGGTCTCTGTGCCAGCATGGATGATGCAAAATGGCGCTGTCTGCTTGATCAAAGCGAGATTGTCCAGAGCCAAATCCTCTCCTCGACACAACCTCATCAAGTTCTTAACCTGCTCCCAGACTCTGCTCTTCCTTGTAAACATTTGCAGTTTTAGTTCAAATGTTGTTGCAATTTGCATCACCTTGACTTGCTGCTTTTGGAACCAGCTTGTCAGGCAAGGAATAGAAATGGCCATAAGGGTCTTAGCTGTAGTAGTCCTAGTTGGTTCCTCTGTCTTTCAAAATCTATGAATGCCTCTCTGGAGAACACACAGCTCCCCACTGTTGGGACTGCCAAAAGGAATTTAGTAACCTCATAAATGTAAAGAATCCATACATTAGTGACGGGGACCAGGTTGCAGTGATTGGATCCAGAGCCATGGTTTTGGATCTGCCCAGAGGGGTCTAGGTATGCAGTTCAGAATGTGGGGTTTGAGCTCAGTCCATTGTGGAGGGCAAAGGGGTAGGCATGTAGTTCAGAATGCAGGGTTTGGGTTCAGCCCATTGCGGGGTGGGGGAGGTAAGAGGGTAGATATGCAGTTCATATCCAGGTTTTTGGTTTGGCCCATTACAGAGCAAGGGAGCAGGTGTGTGGTTCAAATCCAGAGCCAAAGTTTGGTATGTTTGGACACAGGGTTGAAGTTTGACATGTGCGTTGTCAAACACCAGTTTCTTTGTATCAACCTTGGAGGTTGTCCGGCGTTACTTTCCATGAAAGAAATTCTGCTGAGCAAAATGTTCAAAATATTTGTCTGAAGTTCTGTTATGTATGGTAAAGAGCTGCTATTTTTCTCTTGACAATGGGATGTAGGGGAAGGGCTTTGTTGCTTTGATGAGATAATATATTGCATGGGCTCCCGGGGTTCAGTTCTACTGAAAAGGCTTCAGGAATTCTATGCATTTTAAACTGCAATAAATGGAGATATACCTAACATTGTGCCTGGACGTGAATGACTAGGAGTACTGCACTGCCCGTTCTTTTTTCCAGACCATTTTGTGGTCCAGTTCAGGAAAGCCAAATCACAGTGGGCCTTGATTCCCCATCTGCAGAAGAATTTCCATCATCTGAGAGCCCCGAGTACCATGCATAGAGAGGGAGCACGCAGTCTGTGTGTGCCATGAAGTAGGCCCTCTGCATTGCTGTAAAAAAGGGGAGTATATTTTGGACATGACCAGGGATTTCATGCCATCTGGTGAGGAGTGTACATATTAGCTTTACCCCCATACTCTTTATCCTGCAGTGTTCAGCTGTAGGCCACAAGGGGCAAAGCTACACTGTAGTGATATAGCCAGGGCTAGCCGATGTCAGCTGATCCAGGCTACAGGACTGGGTATTCAGGTTTTCTCTAACCCAAGCCCAAAAGTCTGCAGTGCAATTTTATAACTCCGCAAGCCCGAATCAGCTGACACAGGCCAGCCATGGGTATTTCATTGCAGTGTAGACATACTCAATGGGTGTGGATACCCCAGAATGAGGATTCCTGAGCATTTGCCTCAGACTGTGCTCTGTTTCCCATGCTATGGTTCTGTTTCCCCTAATGTAGCAGTTCACCTGTTAGCTCATTAGTGCTCCATTAATGCACAGCAGGGCCATTCAAATGCTCCTTTCTCATGCAAGTCATCCTAGCTGCATTATGCTCTAAAATGACACAAATGTCTATATAGCACAACAACCAGGCTTTTGTTTTCACATGATGACCCTCCTGCTGTGGGCTTTGTGAAGGCAATGCTTTTTAAATGGACAAAGACCTTTTTTCCTATATACTGCTCCTGTAGAAGAGGAAGGAACCGCCCTGGCAGGGGTCCTCTATTGTTTTACTTTACCGCATAAGGGCTGCGGGGCATCTGCCCTGTGTTGCTGTACATTAGAGATTGTATCCATCTCTCTCAACTGTTGGAGAGAGAAATCAGAACACCCTTATGGCAACAGCCAAGGTCTGGTGTGTAGTCTCCTGGACATAGAAAGAGAGGAGAGAAAGACTCTGAAAACTGCATGAATGAAGCGATCCTGGTGTGTAATAAAAAGATCTTTCTACATATTCCTGATGAAAAGTCAAGGCTAAAAAAAAAAATGTATTTGAAACACTCAGAATATCTTCATTGTATTATCTGTTTCCCATGCAGGAGCCAGGCCTCATCCTTGTGCAGATGGTATGGGGAGAGCATTGTTTATTGTAAATTTGCAAATCCCAGAGTTGGAGCTACAGCAACTACAGATGCTCTTAGGGAGGTGAAGCTCGTGTCCTGTGCCTTGCAAAGGTCTGTGTACACACACGGGGCTAACAAACAATAAACACTTTTAAAAAAATTGTTTATGAAGGGTTTAGAGCACGGGTGGCGAACCTTTTTTGAGTTGGGGGCCGCTGACACACAAAAAAATCAGTTGCAGGGGACGCACAAAACTGAGAAGCAAAAAAAAAGTTTAGTGTGTAGGTGGGGACTGCCGGGAAGCAGGCTTGGGGTGCGGGTTCTGGGTGGGAGGGAGGGTGCAGGGGAGGACTGGATGGCAGGGAAGGTGCAGGAGTGGGGTGAGAGTGCGACGTCTGGGTGATGGGGGGGGCACACTTATCTGGCACAACTTCCCGGGGATGCACATGGCTCTGTGTCCCCTGCTGCTCCTATTGGCCATGATCACGGCCAATTAGAGTGGTGGGGAGAAAAGCCTCCAGGCAGCATTTTGCTGTGCCAGCCGAGAGGGGAGGTGGAATGGCTGCATGCAGAGCTGCTTTCTCCCCCCTGCCAGGCAGAGCCTATGGGTCAGCTCTGGCTTGCCTGAGTCTGGCCCCTGAGGCTCAGGGCTCCTCTCGCACAGCGGGGAGCTATCACTGGCATTCTTGTCCCATGGGGGGTTGAAGTACCAGCATGAACTCCCCAATGCTGCGGGGGGGGGAGGAGCGCCCCAAGCATTGGGGTCCAGTTCCAAGCAAGCCAGAAGCCAGACTGAGTCCCTGGGCCTTAGGATCCCAACCCCTGGTTTAAAGGATCCCAGTGATCTGATCTGCACTTTGCATTCAAGAAGCCATATGTGAAAAACTTAGACTACACATTTCAAATTAATGGATAAATATTCAGATACACCCCCCTTCTCCTCCAGCTTCTAAAGTGTCTAACTCTTAAGCATGCAAGCAATCCCTCTGCATGAGTACAATGCTGAATTGGGGCTGTGGAGCCAATAAGTAAACAAACCAGAGCGGCCTGTTAGCAGCTTTCTCAGGGTATGTCTATGCAGCAGCATTATTTTGAAATAACTGACGTTATTCCATAATAACAAAGCACATCTACACTACAAGCCTTTAGTTTGAAATGTCGTGGAGCTGGAGGACTTCTTACTCCGACTTCTGTAACCCTCATTTCACGAGGAGTAAGTCTTCCTTCGACTTCCTACTGTGTAGATAGCACCTAAAGCCTAATTAAGCTATTTCGACTTCAGTTACGCAAGTGATGTAGCTCCAGTTGCATAGCTTAATTAGACTTTTACCCTGCAGTGTAGATGTGCCCGCCGAGTGGACCCGCAGCCCACTTGGAGAAACAATGGTTTAGTAGGACTTAAAATGATCATTTGTCCTGAACTATCAATAGACTGATACTTCAACACCCTCTTTCCTGGCTCTGCCTCACAGGTTGCAATGGTCTACAACTGACCTGCAACAGATGATGAAGCAAAATGACACGGACGCTGGAACAATTTGTATATTGGGTGTGCTGAGAGCCACTAAACCAAACTGTAAACGCTGGATATAACAGAAACCATTTCAAGCTGAGGGGAAGGGGAGAATGCTGCATAGGTTTCAGTATCTATGATTGCTGTTGCTGCCTTGCTCCCAGCCCCTGTAATCCTTGAGGCTGTCCCCCTCAGGGGATGAGGTGCAAGAAGGGGTGGGAAATGTCCTGTAGACCATGAGTTTGGGACCCCTGCATTAGTTGAATATAGACAAATACATAGATAAAATCAGCTTCGCTCAACGATATGCTAATATTATTAAAATAAGTATTAGAATTTTAAGAATACGTCTAGTCTTTATTGAATGCTTGTGGATTGTTGCCTGAATTAATCTCACTCCTAACCTCTATATGACTATATCCCGTATTGCAAGGTAATACCTGAGCATTTGCTCCATCGGCGTCTGTAACTGTGTTTAAAATCTCCTACTTGGTATTAAGTAGTGTGAAATCTGGTCTACAACAAAAGGCATTATGACCTGCCTAACAAGGAAACCCCATTGACACTGGACAGACTAGAACAGAACATTAAGGAGGGCAGAAAACTTTGTTGTTACTCTCCCCTCTTCCTCACTCCATTAAAGATGAGTCTTGCATGTGAATTCCTCCCATCAGCTGAGTTTGCAGCTCAAAGCAGAAGAGGTGAAGGGAGTAAAATCTCCTAACAAGGAGAAACTAGATCTCATTTTTGCTAGGATTCTGGTTGCAAGGTTTCCAGGCATAAGCAAGGGATCCCAAGCAGCTTAGCCTGGTTTAGCCCTAAGGGACATATATTTATTCTAGAAGTTTCTATTACCCTTTGCAATACAAGACTATAACTAGTTTGTTTGTTTACATGCTCTAGCCTTGTAAATAACTCGTTTTCCTATTAATAAATGTGTATATGGTTTATTATAGGGATTAACTAAAAGCATTGTCATTGATGTAAAATCTAAGATACTGTTGACCTAGAATAACTGACTAGTCCTTGGTGACTAGAACTAATCTGAATATTGCTGTGATTTCTGGTGTAAGACATATCTATCACCGTAGTGTCCAACCAATTCTGAAGCAGTAGCCAGTGTAGTGGCTACTGCTATAGCGAACTAGCCACACTCAACCAGCCAGATAGCCACATGTGGCTAGTATGTTGGACACCACAGATCTATCACAAACGTAGGCTTGCCTACCTGACAAGATAGATTGGATTATCCAAGGGGACTGCCATTGATTCCATGTTAGCCTAGGGCTGTTACAGTGTTGGAAGAGTTTACATTTGATAATTGGCTGGTGAAATCTAAGCATAGAACTCCCAGCCAAGTTGGGGTTTGTGCTTTGGTTCTCAATAGTTTGCCCTGAGGCTGGTGCTTAGGCTCTTGAGTCACTGCAGAACTTAGACACAGTCAGTTGTTTGATTGCTTTCTGGAGGTCACAAGCAACAACCTCTTGTCCTCACTGCATCCTGCATTTTAATAGTGATTTATTTTGTCCTTCAGTACTAGTAGAAAAGTATGTGTTCAGATGGGGCACAATGGTTAGAATGAGACTGAAATAGAATTGTAAAGTGTCCTGCGGGATCTCATGCAAAGCCTCAGAAGACATGGAGAAAGCATCCTTGCCATACTGCTGTGAAGTGAGCCCTGCCTTCTCCAAGCAATTCACACAGCATCATTCCTTACACTTCACTACCAACCAAGAGATAAGGAAGGACAATAGCAGCCGGTCACTGCCATTCTGTACCTAGAATGCATAATTAACTCTAAACACATGGGAGGGGGGGAGAGGTTAGCTGGATTGAGGCTGCCTATGACAGAGGGGTTAAAGGCCTAACACAGAAGGAGATTGTACCATCCATTATTTTCTCTGGCAGTGTGAACTCTGAAAGATCTCCAACAGCCCATGGTTTTGGAGAGAGACTCTCATTTGATGCAAATTCCTTTATTTTGTCATTTATGTAGGTGAACATCAGGTCATATATTGGCCCAGAATCTCCAGTGAAGACTCGACTTTCTAATCAGTACAATACTGGGCAAAGTACATTGGTTTGTGTCTGGTAACATTTCAGATGTGGGAATCGTTAGTGCTCAGGTAATTTTTTTAGGGTAAGAGCTTGGCAGTTTATATGAGGAGTCTTGGAATATTTAACACTTTGGCTATAGCTACATTGTAGTCTTCTTCCGGAAAAGCTTATGCAAATGAAGCGCGGTGTGGAATAGCACCACGCTTCATTTGCATAATTAATTAGCAGCTGCTTTTGCGCAAGAGGCTTTTGTGCAAAAAGGAGCTGTGAATATAGCTCCTTTTTGCACAAAAACCCCTTCTTGTGCAAGATCCATTCTTCCTCATTTTTTCAGCTACACAGCTCCTTTTTGCGTAAAAGCCGCTGCTAATTAATTATGCAAATGAAGCGTGGCGATATGCCACGCTGTGCTTCATTTGCATAAGCTTTTCTGGAAGAAGGCTACAGGAATCAAATCAAAGGTTTATCTCAAAATTAGTGCATTAGGTTTTATCTTGCATAACATATCATCACATGCTACTGAGAATTCATAACTGTGTGGGTCTTCTTTGCACTTCTCCCATGTTTACTTATAATACAGGAAAATGAAGAAGGAAAAGAAAAACAACCAAACTACTTATTTAAGATCAGAGGGAAAATTTAAAAACCAGCCTGGAGAACCTAATTTATGGATTCAGAAGAACATAGTTATTTTCCTTTAAATGCATAAATATGTAGATGAAAGGAGATGTGATCTGGCCATCCTGCTTCAGGCTCAGTCTAATTATCAGCTGCCAGCGCTGCTGCTTTTAAAGTGTGAGAGTGATTAAAGATGCAAGGGCAATTGAAGAAAGTCAGATCAGTTCTTGCAAGAATTTTATTTTATAACCACATGGCAGTTTGGCCTTATGGGTGTATCTGCTCATACAAGCTGGAGGATACAAGTTCTGCTGATTGTAAGTTGTTTATTTCCCCAACCACGTGTTCCACATGCTTTTAAATTAATTATTTTCATCAAGAGATGTTACAGGAAGATATTTGCCAAGGCAAACTAACATTTTGCCGAGAGCCAAATACAATGCTGTGCAATTTAATACAGCAGGCACAGCCAGAGTGCATTCCTCACAAAGAGCAACAACACAAGCAGAAAAGAATTTGAGTCCATGAAAAGCATCTGAATATGTACACCATCCAAACCAGAGCTAGAATATGATTAAAGCATGCTCTCTCTTGTGAGATTTCAGGGGATCCTCTTTTTGGTAGCACTGGAATTGTCCATGGAATAGAATTTTCCTGCAGTGTGCGGAAAGGAATGACAGTCTTATGGTTAAAGCTCTGGTCAGAGTTTTCTTTTTCAGTGGCTGCCATATACCCCATCTTAGATTTGTAGTCCTGTTTTTGTAAGCAAGGTCAAATAGTCTGGCAGCATCTGTCCTCTTTTTTGCCCATATACACAGGGGGACAAGGTCTTGTTCCTAAAATAAACCCAGGGGAGAATGAGTCTGTTACATTCTTTTTATTAATTATTATTATTTATTATTTATTATTGGGGCACCATAGGAAGTATGGGCTAGAAAACAGGACACAGGGCTGGGAATCAGCAGACCTAGATTTCTGAGGTATAGACTCAGAGAAACACTATGTCCAGTCAAGAATGGATGATGCATTAATCCATGTAGGTATCCCTGTTTAGGAGTAATGTGTGACCATTCTCCTTGGATTGCCTGGTGGTGTAAACAGCCTACAGCATATCATCAATGTGATGCAAAAAGTAAAGAAAAAACTGATTATTTATTGTTTGCATTGCAGTGGCATGTCAAGCCACAAGCCCCATGGTACTAGGTGCTGTAGAAAGAGCAAATAAACTGTGATGTCCTTTCTCTTTAAATGTGCAGTGGGCTCTAACTCTCCCTCACACCACAGCCCAAAGCCTTATGATCAGGTTGATCTCAATTTCTCATCCAGAACAATAAAGCAAGTCATCAGCTCCCCCTGTGTCTATTTGTCTATGTCCTACTCTGCTGGCTCCAGAAATATAGCAGAAAGGGCATGTCTACACTAGGGCTACGTCTACTCTATGAGTTTTCTCAGCAAAAAATATGCTAATGAGGGACTCATTTGTATGAGTCGTGATCTCATTTGCATATTTTCTGCCGATCCGTTTTTGCGCTGGGGTTTTTGCACAAAAACAAGCAGTGTGGACGTTTTCTTTTTGCGCAAAACCCCCTTTTTCTGCAAGATACCCATCTTGCAGAAAAAGGGGGTTTTGCTCAAAAAGAAAACATCCACGCTACTTGCTTTCTTGTGGAAAAACACCTGCACAAAAACGGATCGGCAGAAAATATGCAAATGAGATCACGACTCATGCAAATGTGTCCCTCATTAGCATATTTTTTGCCGAGAAAACTCGTAGTATAGACGTAGCCTAGGAAATTATTTCAAAATAACTAAATTGGAAATAATAACTCCTGAAATAACAATTTTTAAATAAATGTTATTCCCCGAAGAAAGCAGGAGTACAGATTTCAAAATAACCTGCCTGTTATTTTGAAATAATGGGCTTGGTAGTGTGGACACCCCGAAATAGTCCCTGCTATGAAGGGCTTACCATCTAAATAACCTTATTAGATCACACAGTGTTTGAGAGAGGATAAACCATTTAAGGAAATGCAATAAAAAATGCTTTAGAAGGTTCCCGCTATAATTTTGTGTTCAATGCCAAGGTCTAATATTTAAAATGAGAGACAATAGCATCACTGTTGTTCTAGAAGAAGCCAAAAATCCTTAAAGAGCTCTTCTAGTATAAAGCTGGGATTTGCATTTTTTTCCATTATGATAGCCTCACGATTCCCTGACCAGATTATATCTTCTAAGAACGAAGAAGTGCTTGGCTGCTAGCTTATAATCAAAACCCGTTTCCTCTCCTACTTTGTTTCACTATTTGGCAAAACAAATGTATTTAGTCCAAATGTGAAATTATTCCAAAAAGATGAACTCAAAAGAGTTTAGGTACCTGCATTAATTAATTTTGCTGTCGAGGATATTTCACATGTCCCACTGCTCTAGTGTATTTAATGATGCCACAGAAGGCTGCTTTTGAAAATATTAATAATACATAAACATGCTGTACTGTCTAGTCCCAGCCAGATGTCTGTGTTGTATGAACCTGCTCTCATTAATGTATTTGCTAGCAGAGGAAAAGATGCATTACATGGAATGAAGGACAGGATTGATATTTTGTGATTCTTCTCCGTCTTAAATATCTGCTCTTATTCATTTGCATTTAAAGCATGAGGAGAAAAATCTTCCTTCTTCAGTTGATGTGGGCCTAAGAAAAGTTAGGCTGCCCACCTTATAACTTCTAGCCCACTGAGTACAATACTCCTCTGGGTAGGGTTGCCAGATACTTTCACAAAAAATCCTGAACATGGCAGGAAAAAATATTGGTTGAGCCAAAAAAAAAAAGGGGGGGGGGGGGGAGCCAAAAAAAGAAAAAGGGTTGCTGCGCCTTTAAATATCACCGCGCTTCTCGCTCCCCCCGGCCCTCGCCAGACGCGGTGGGGACATAACTGGACAGACGCCAGAAATAACAGACTGTCCGGGCGAAAACCAGACACCTGGCAACCCTACCTCTGGGATGTGGGAGACTAAAGGTGTGTCTAGACTACATGGCTCCGTCGACGGAGCCATGTAGATTTGTTTACTTGGCAAAGGGAAATGAAGCGGCGATTTAAATAATCGCCGCTTCATTTAAATTAAAATGTCTGCCGCGCTGTGCCGATCAGCTGTTTGGCGGCACAGCGCTGTATCTGGGCGCTCGCGATGTCGACATCAAAGGCATTTGTCAACCTCCCGGTATGCCTCGTGGGATGAGGTTTACCAGGAGGTCGACAAATGCCTTTGATGTCGACCACGGAGCATCCAGACTACAGCGCTAATGCCGCAAATAGCTGATCAGCACAGCGCGGCAGCCATTTTAATTTAAATGAAGCGGCGATTATTTAAATTGCCGCTTCATTTCCCTTTGCCAAAACCCTAATCTACATGGCTCCGTCGACGGAGCCATGTAGTCTAGACGTGCCCTAACGTTCAGTTCTCCCCTCTCTTCCAGAGGGGGGAAAAGAGAGCTCTGTTGAGAGGGGGCGCCCCGTTCCCATCCAAACCAGTGAGTTCCCTGCTAATCTGGTGAAGGGCTCCCTCACTCCCTCCAGTTGCATTCAAGATAAATAATGAAAAGTCATTAGAGGAGTAGGCCTGAACCAGGAGTAGATGAAATATCGTGGAGGGGTTTGCAAGTATCTCACGCTGATGCCGAGCTGCAAAGTTCAGGGGCATCCAGATTGAGTTTTGGGACTTGTTGCTAGTAACACTGAATTTACAAAGCCCAGACATATGGATGAAAAGGAAGGAAAAGAAAAGTACTGTTGGTCTATACAAAACTTAAAAAACAGCAAATAGTCCTGCAGCACCTTAGAGAGTAACAAAAAATGTAGGTGGTATCATGAGCTTTTGTGGACACAACCTACTTCTTCAGATGAATGGAGTTAAGAGATCCAGGGTTGTGCCCACGAAAGCTCATGATACCATCTACATTTTTTATTACTCTCTAAGGTGCTGCTGGACTATTCCCTGTTTTTAAGTTTTTTGGTGTGTTTTTTTTTTTATCTATAAGTACATTGAATTCGGGGATATTCTGCTCTCACACATAACTAACCAAGTTCAATGAGCATTATTCATGAGCAGGAAGTGAACCCCCACTTAACAATTTAACATAGGTCTCTCTAGTACAAACATATACCGTGTTCTCTCGCACATTACTACTGCCATTCCAGCTGTGCAGCTAGGAACACATACAGTGTGATCAGCCACTTTGCTTTTTCATGCATTTTGAATCCTGCAACTTGGAATAGTCTCTGGAAATTTGTCTGCATTTTTGGTCAACTGTATTCTATTCAGTGAGTCTGATTCACTACTGTCCTAAACCTTATGAAACCATTCACTCTCAGGAAAAGTGTGTGTAAAATACTAACACATCTTGGCACAACTATACCAATTTAGCCTAGTGAATCTGTTTGTAGTTTCTGTCAGGCTATGGATTCAGAGGAGAGTCTTAGTGGCTTGCAAAGTTAATCCAGGTGGTCAACACCTCAGTTAGCCTAACCCAAGTGTGAGCAATCACATGGCAAACACCTTCCTGAATTATTGTAGCCTCACTGGTGTGTTGCTAGGCCTTCTGGGGCCATATCCCATGATTCTAGTGTTGTAGTGAGCTGAACTGCTCCCTACTTTCTTAGTGACTTGTAGAAGAGCTTGTCTGTCTGTATGAACACAGAAGGGGAATTGTAGGACTATCAGCAGATGAGCCATTTGTCCTGCATTCTCATTGCAAAGTGGGTGGTTTGCCAGACTGAGTATAAGC
The DNA here is from genome assembly GCA_019425775.1 of Rafetus swinhoei. Taxonomy (NCBI): domain Eukaryota; kingdom Metazoa; phylum Chordata; order Testudines; family Trionychidae; genus Rafetus; species Rafetus swinhoei. The sequence continues at coordinate 111,014,564 of CM033446.1, forward strand.
GGCATCCAAACTCTAATCTACAATCCCAGAAAAGCACCTCTGAAGTCATGTGAGTACGTTTTGTGTGTGGATGGGAGAAAAGCTGGGGACACATAATGGAAGGGAAAGAAATGGAAACTTAATATTGATCAAAGGAAACTTTCCTGGCTTGCATTTCAAAAGAGATCCCTGTCCAATAATCCAGAGTTCTTACATTTCATGTAATCTGCAGCCCGGTAGTAAATTAATGCAGGAAATGCCCTCAAAGACACAACCTCAGGTCTCCATCTCACTGATCAGAGGTTTCATTCCATCCATCACCATAGCACACTCTTTCTGTGTCAAGGGCTCCAGTGCAGCGGAGTGAGCAGTGCTGGCCTCCTGTCAGGTAATCCTGAGACAATTTTGTTACCATAACACTCCTTTTGAAAGCTGATACTGTATTTAAGGGAGGATGCCTAGATTTTCTTAAAGGGATGATATGTTCAAAATTGCTGATGATGGATTTAATTTCCTTTTGAGAGATTAACCTGAATTATGATTTGGTTCTGTCTGTGGTGCAGTAAATTTGAACAGGGGCGAGTTCATTGTTGGTGTACCTCCATTTGTTTAATTAGCCTAGCAGCAGGGATGAATTTGGACCTACATCTGAGTCCGTAGATAGGACTGTTCTACTATGTGATGGCGTGATGCAAGGTGGCTTCAATACAATTATCTGGGAAACCTAAAAAGAAAAGGGCGTGTTTCTCAACAGAACTTCAGCTCTGAACTGTCTCTTCTGTGGTATTATCTGCCTAATTATTGACTACTGAGTGATGCTGATTTAAAGCATCTTGTCAGTAAGTGATCTATGCATTGAAATGGAGTAAAAGCTGTAAAATTATTTAGAATATTTGGATTTGGGAGCATTCCACACTGTTGAAATGAAAGGAACAGGCCTTCTGAATACTCTGTATTGCAAAGAGGCTGTTTTGCAAAGCATAAAAACATATTGCAAACAAATTGCATAAAGCATATGGCAAAGCATAAAAGCCATGGGTCTTTGAAGATCCATTTTGCAGTGGTAACCCTGTAGGTCCTTGTGGTGGTCACGTAACCCTCTATTTAATGTTTTCCCAAGAGACTTTGTGAGGAAAAAATATTACTGTTGTTTTGAGTCCGCCACATGATCAGGTAGGTTAGCAGAGCCATTCCAGCTCATTTGCTCAGACCTTGTCCAGAAAAGTTGCACCAGTTTAACTAAATTATTTTTTTTAAATTTGATCTTGTTAACCCAGTGTAGCCACATGGTAAACCAAGTTACCCCCTAGTTTAAATCCTCAGCAACATGCCCAACCAAGACCAACTGAGGGGTTAAACAAGATTGAAATGCGTATGAGTAGATCTACATTAGGAATTTGCACTGCTTAACTAGATCAATATAAACAGGTGCAACTCTTCCAGCATAGCACCCCCCTAGAGCAATCCAGATCTCCAAGGCTATGTCTACACTTGCGGCTTCTTGCGCAAGAATCCGCAGAGCGTCTACACTGCCCATCTGCTCTTGCGCAAGTAAATGTACAGTACGGCGTGATAAGAGATGGCTCCTTGCGCAAGAGCTACGCTGTTTTCTATCAGGCGTAAGCTCTCTTATGCAGGTGCTCTTGCGCAAGAGGGCAGTGTGGACGTTCGGCAAATGCGTACTTGCGCAAGAATTAGCCTCCAGTCAAAAACACAGCTGGCCTCTCTGACACTCCGTACAGGCAATCACCACTCGTTGGTTCCCCCTAATTGGCCACCCCCTTAAAGGCACAGGCACGCAGCACAGCCATTTGCCACGTGCGGCCCGGGTAGCAGCCAGAGGGAGGAATGGCAGCTCCCCAGCCTCAGCCAGGTCCCTCAGACCCCACTGAGGAGCCACCCCAGAGCACCCAGCAGGCCCAAAGGGGCACCAAGCGGCGGGCTTCATGCTGGAGCACCGCTTAGGTGACTGCCCTCCTGGACCTCTGGGGAAAGGAGGAGGCCCACATATACTCGCAGATGGCCAAGGCGCTGGCCACGCAGGGACACCCAGCCCGGACCCTGGAACAAGTCCAGGCCAAGGTGAAGGACCTGCGCCTCACCTACGTGCGGGCCAGCGAGCGTGGGGGCTGCGGAGCCACTGCCTGTCCCCATTATCACTGCCTGCAACAGATCTTGGGGGACAAAGGGCCTAGTCCCCTGCTGGCCCAGGTGGACACAGCGGGGGCCACCCCAGTGGTTCGACCCAGGCAACTGGAGGAAGAGGAGGAGGACGAGGGAGACCGGTCCTCGGACGAGGAGGAGGAGGTGGCAGAGGACAGCAGCCAGACCTCACCATCGCAGCCCAGCACCAGTCAGGATGTGTCCCAGGCATCCTTCGAAGCTGGCGAGGGATTGGCTGGTGAGTGCAGTGGCTACCATTCACAAGTGTGCTGGAGAAGTGGGGGGCGGGAGGGCCACAGGGTGAGGGAGAGGTAGCGGCACATGGCACAGCCTGGCCACATGCTGCGCAGAGGCATGCAGCTCGTGCAGCTAGGGTTGCCAGGTGTCCAATTTTGAACTGGACAGTCTAGTCTTTGAGCTTTCTGTTCGGGAAACAAATTGAGAGGATATAAATGAGAAAATATACATGTCTGGTATTTTCTAACTAAGATGTAAAGTAGACTGTCATGCAACGTCAAGTGTGTCCGGTATTTTTTGTTGAAACCATCCGGCAACCCTACATGCAGCCAGACCAAGTGGCACAGAGAAGCCCCAGCACATGCCTGAGACCCCAGGGATTCCGCTTGACCAGACCGGGGGGGGAGGGGGGCGGTTTGGCCAGGAGTTGGCCAGCCCCAAGATTGCAGGCCTGACCCCACACAGCCTAAAGGGTGCTGCACACAGCACACATCCATTGTCACCCCTGGGACACTGTAGCTTCCCCTGGGGAAGGCACAACAGCCCCCCCCCCCAAGCACATGCGGCCCCCCTGGGGGCTCCTGGGCCACCTTGGGACCCCCCCTTCCGCTGCCCCAGGGGAATTCCCCCTCACCAGCCACACCTGTCCCCGGGCATCGTGATGTGCTGGGAGGAGGGCACGGGCTCCGGAACACCATTTGGGGCAGGGCTCACTGACCATGTTGTTCTCCTCTGCTTCTCCTGCAGTGGGACCCCCTGGCAGCGAGGGGACCTTCCAGCCCCATCCCGCCGGCACAAAGGATCCAGGGCCCATCGCAGCGCTCCCGGGACCACCACCACCTGCTCCGCTGCCACGTCTGCACGATTGAGCGCATGGAGCACGCTCTGATGGAGAAGATCCGCACAGATGCGGAGTGGCGGGAGCGGGTGTGGGGCCAGTACCTGGAGCACTGCGACCGTGTGTGCACTCTCCTGGGCACCATTGCAGACTGGATGGGCCCTGTGCAGCAGCCCAATGCTGCCAGGCCTCCCCTCTGCCACCCCCAGTTCTCTGCCCGCTTCTCCCCCTGCCTTGCCCATGTCCCCTCCCGAGGTCCCCCTGGTGCAGCCTGCGCCAACCCGGCATGAGGGGCAGAGGCGCCCCCGCACCCGTGGGGGTGGGAGAGGCCTCCATTCACAATCATGAGGCCCTCCCAGTTCAGGGTCCCCTCCTCCCCTTCCCCTCCCGGTTCAGGGTCCCCTCCTCCCCACAGTGCACTCCCTTCCCCGTGTAAATAAAAGTGCCTTATCTAAAGCCAGTGGATTTTATTTATTGGGAGGTGGGGGAAGGGTGGCGGGAAGGGGTGGTGATGGGAGTGGGAAGTGGGGGCACGGGGGTATCCCTGCGGTCAGAGGTGTAGGGGCGGCCTATTGTGGGGCCTGCTCCAGCATCACCCAGAGGGCTTCCCGGACCCGCACCCCATGGTGGTTGGTCTGCCGGGTGGCAGCCATTTGGAGCTGCAGGTAGGCCTGGCCCTCACCTGCCATCCACCCCGGGAGGAAAGCCTCCTCCTTCCTCAATAATATTATGGAGCACGCAGCATGCTGAGATAACCTCCGGGATGTGCTGTGCCCCCATCTCCAGGCGGGTCAGGAGGCACCTGAACCGTGCCTTCAGACACCCAAAGGCGCACTCCATGGGATTGCAGGCCCGGTCCAGGTGGCTGTTGAAGGTGGCTTGGCTGTGGTCCAGGTGGCCGGTGTATGGCCGCATCAGCCAGGCCATCAGGGGGTAGGCCTCCTCCCCCAAGATGCAGACTGGCATCCTGACATCCCCAATGGTGAATTCCCGCTGGGGGAAGTAGGTGCCTGCCTCCAGCCTGTGGCACAGGCCTGAGTGCCTGAAGATGCGAGCGTCATGGGCCCAGCCGGACCACCCCACACAAATGTCCTGGAACCAGCCCTGGTAGTCCACTAGCACCTGGAGCACCACTGAGCAGTAGCCCTTCCGGTTTATGAACCGGGCCGCTCGGTGCTCTGGCGCCCAGATGGGGATGTGGGTCCTGGCTACAGCTCCCCCACAGTTCGGGAACCCGAGGCTGGCGAAGCCGGCAATGGTGGTGTTCACGTCACGGGGGCGGATCACATCATTGATGGCGTGGACGACCTGCAGAGGGGCACAGGGGCTGCATGGAATGAGACACAGTGTGTACATGGGCCCTTGGGGTGTGCGCACCCTTCCTTTGATGGCCCCTCCCCCCACGCAGGCCAGGGCCCTCTGTCCCCTGGGATTCCCCCCCCCCCCCACCAGCGGGGCTGTGTGCAGGAGGGACAGCGTGACCCCCTCGGTGCGGGGCTTCCCCCTGCTCCTACAGCCTCCCCCCGCCCGGTCTGGCCCCTTCCCTCCCACAGGACGAGTCCGTGCTCCACGGAGGGCCTTACCTGCCAGACGACCGCGCCGATGGTGGACCTGCCCACCCCGAACTGGTTCACCACGGAGCAATAGCTGTCCGGGGTGGCCAGTTTCCACAGGGCAATTGCAACCCTCTTCTCCACAGGGATGGCGGGGCGCATGCGGGTGTCCTGCTTCTGGAGCGCAGGGGTGAGCCAGGTGCAGAGCTCGTGGAATGTCCCCTTGCGCATCCGGAACTTTGCACCCATTGCTGGTCGCCCCATTGTCCCAGCACCAGGCGCTCCCACCAGTCCCCACTGGTGTCGTAGCTCCAGAGGCGCCTGTCAGTGGTGGGGTGCGGGTGCCTGAGCCCAGCTGCAGCTGTGGCAAGGTCCTACACCTGCTGTCCACTCTCCAGCTCCTGCTGGAGCAATGTGACTCCCTGGTGGAAGAGCTCCACAGCCTCTATCATGGCCATGAGGGGACGTTGCTGGCTGGGGTCCTCCTCCGGCTCCATGGCTGTGATGGTGGCAGCGAGGATGCCCAGGGGCACTTGCCAGGAACAGAGGTGACAGGTGCTGTTGTGGCTTTTGCTCCCTCAGAAAGGGTGCGTGAGCATGCAGCCACAGGGAAACGGCCATCCAGGAGTCTCTTTAAGTATGTTTCCCAGTGGGGGGTCCGGCGCATGCCCACAGACGCTGCTGGTGACCTCTTGACATGGCTGAATTTCTTCTGGAGACACGTTCTTGCGCAGGGGCTTCCCGCCAATGTGGAAGCTTTTTAGCGCAAGAGCTCAGCGTTCTTACGATGCAGTTCTGGCCAGTGTGGACGTTTGCTTGCGCAAGAGATTCTTGCGCAAGAACCCGCCAGTGTAGACAAAGCCCAAGAGTGTTGGAATTGGCTCATTCTTCTCTCCTCACTAGCTCTGTGGCTCATCATGGGACCAATGCGGGCTGGCCTCCTTTTTCAGCTTCTCCCCAAGAGTAACTCAAAAGCTGTTGCTAGAAACCCACTCCCAACTCCTGCTTTATTTTTGCGAATTGTGTCTAGCCAGGCTCAGCTCACATGTCTGGGAGACCTCAGGCAGTCACAAGCTTGCTACAGCTAGCAACTGACTGCCTTGGTATGTCAACCAGCCTTCTTGTCTGGCCCCCACAGGCGTGTTAGGCAACTGAGTGGGCAGAAAATTGGTGTCTTTGGGATCTGTCTCTTCTCTCCAGCCTCTCAAAGAGCGGAGGCCAACAGTAGTATAGATGAGGGGCCAGCAAGAACAAGGGCAGTAGTAACCTTTGTGCAGTGCTATCTGTTATGGCGCATTGTGAAAGAGGGGCTACATTTTTGCTTCTCAAAGACCAGCCCCCTCATTTTGATGGCACCAGAGGAGAAAATAGTTCACAACCAAAGGGAAGTGCAAAGTACTTCCCCACAAAGAGTGAATGGGAGCTGTAAGAGGCATTCTTTAGGGACAGGGGATCCCCTGGCTTTGTGGGCTTGAAGTTTTAGAGACTTATCAAAATTCGGAACTGTTTGAGTTTAAATCCATCGCCAGATTTCTGTGCAGGTTGAAGGAGTTGAGAGTGTGACTTGCTTTCACAGATGCGTCAGCTACATGAATCTTCGGAGTGGCGTGTTTCTGGGTATTATATCTCCTGTAGTCCTTGTGGGCAAGTGATAAATATTAGCACTTCTTTGGGTATGTTCTCGAGATCATGGTGAAGGAGAGGCCTGCTTAAATGCTATCATTTGCTTCCTTTGTTCTGGCTACTCAAAAGTCTGATTTAAAGCTAGTTGTTCCCTTCACTGGAGTATGCATGATTCATCACTAATTCCAAGTGTGGAAGTTGAACTACACATATCCAGTGCCACTTCTGCCCTGGTCTGACCTGCTGTGCATGATTGAACAGCTTCTTGTGTATCCCTCCATGCCCTCTCTCTGTAAGCCAGAATCACTAGAGGTGTTACTGTGTGTTCCATTTCAAATGCACAAAATCTGTAGCCAGAAATGAACTGCCCACTAGAATCAGGGAACTTCAGGAGGATTTTTGTGGTTTGCAAAATGCCATAGTGAATGAAATGCTGAGGACCGATTGAAAAACCTACAAGAACCGAACTGGCAAAAATGTTTATGAAGGACTTCAGCCATGCATACAAATCACTGTCTCTACCAGTCCTAATTGCCCTATTTCATAAGTGGGGAAACTGAGAGACAAAGAGGCTACTAGTTCCCCACCGTCACCCAGCAAATTGTGTCCAATCTGGGAATAAAATCTGAATTCCTGGTTTTGTTTTGTTTTGTTGGATCTTGTGTGCTAACTGCTGGATTGGACACTCTCTCCCACCCTCCGGCAGTGTTTTCCACAAACCTTGATGTTTCTGGGCTTGGTTGAAGGATTAAGTTATGTACCATAACAAGTTATGAGCCAGCTGAGCCATAACTCATCCTGCAATAAAATGCATAAGACATCAGACATGCTATAGGAGTCACATGGTTATTTAAAGCCTAAGCCACAGTACATCAAAAGAGTTGTTCAATTAAATGACTTCACTACGCTACTTTCCATTTAGCAATCAATGGAACTTTTTCCTTCAGGGGAAAACCTCGGGAGCTGTGTCTGCTGTCTTGCTTGTGCTGCCAAAAATAAATGAATCAAGATTTGCATGTCAGTCAGTGAGAGATTCTTGTTATGCTGTGCTTTCGGCAAGATACTGCAGGGAAGGACTCTGGGATTTAGCAGTCAAAGAAAATTAATTGATCACAAAAGCAAGACAGTTTGCTCCCTGGTGAGAACTCTAAGTAGGGCATTCAAAGACTGACAGAGCTCTGGCTGCTTTGGCCTCTGTGTAGCATTACTGCTGACAATTACTCTGCTGGCTACTGTCAAAATACCCAGAGGCCTTCTCTGACGCAGGTTATTGATAGAACATTTCGTGTCTCCAGTCAGCCTCCAATCAATGGTGTTTTCAATTAGAATAAATGCTTATTGATTGGATAGGGCATTCCTGGGAAGCCAGGCTCCGGGTGAGCTGAACCACTAGCCTATGAGAGTGGGAAAGAGCTGAACGTCTGACGTTTTCGGGAACATCACACCAGTGAAGATGGGTTCTGATTAAGGCCACATTTCTCAAACTGTGGGTCCTGACCCGCCGGGGAGTCGCAAGCAACTTAGAGGGGGGTCGCGGTATCACAAAGGTTGAGAACCCCTGAATGGTTCTTGCTGTTAGACAGTGAACAATGGGGCTGATCTAAATCCCACTGAAATCAGGGGAAGGTTTTCCACTGACTACAGGGAGGGATCTCAGGAGCTGGTGGCAGCCTGGCCATATGATCATCGTGATAGCAGGCAGCCCCCAGAGGAACCCATAGGATGATGAGTTCCCTGCATGCTTCTGTTGGGGAGCTACAGGATTTTCCAGTTCACATGACCATTCAGGACCTCTCTCCACTTGTCCCAGGTGGAAGAGAAGAGCCATGCATGATGCATATAGTGCCCATAGTGTGCTGGTAGGTGGTGATGCTTGGTGGTGGTGCATGAGAGATGTGGCTTCCCAATACAGAATATGAATGTGGGAATGTATTTCTCTCTTCTTTCCTTGATGCACAGGAGTATAACAGATTCTGGGTAGGAAGGAGTATCTTCAAAACTTCAGGTGGCGAGTGTAGTGTCGACAGGCAGACTTGAACCTGGGACCTCTGGAGCTTAGTGAATGAGCCTCTACCTCTAGAACTAAAAGCTCTTGGCTAAGATTGTAGAGCAGACTCATTCTTTCTAAGTCAGGGGTGGGCAATACTTTTTGGTGGGGGACCACTTGAAGATTTTGATAAATGGTCAAGGGCCATACTTTTCTGTGGAGGGGCTGTGCGTCTAGGTTGGAAGTTGGGTGCAGAAGGGTGCATGGGGGGTAAGGGACTGAGGTGCAGGAGACAGTGTGGGGTCTGAAAGGGTGTTTGGGTGGAGGAGGGGGTTGTGACCTGAGTCAGGGGATTGGGGTGCAGGGTCTGGGAGGGAGTTGTCACCTGTTGCAGAGAGTTTGGATGGTGACCTGGGGCAGGGAGTTGGGGTGCCAGAGGCAGGCGCTGGCTAGGAGGAGTTTATCTAAGTGTCTCCTGACCAGCAGGCTGCAGCACCCCCAAGACAGGCTGGGCTCCCTGCCTGTTGCAGCCCCAGCCTATTTGAAAACACAGGCTTCTCCCTCCATGTGGCTCTCAACTCCTGATGTGGGGAAGAGGCTTGGACTGCCCCAGTCTCGCCCATGAATCTCTCAGCTCTGATTGGCTGGCTGTTTCCTGATCTTCTGCCTTGTTAACCACCAGGCAACACTTCCAAAATACCCACAGCTCAGCAAGACTGCTTCATACCTGATGGTACAGTAACTCTGGCTAGTTTACTTGCAGGCAGTGCTGAGAAGCGTATAAATGCTGAGAAAGAAAGAACTTTCCTCATGACAAATCATCAGTGCTGTATTTAGCATCTGGCAAGAGACTGTACAGATAAGAAATTTATTAAAATTGCCTAGACAGAAGAATTTTGAGCACGACAAGAAGAAGTAGGTCTGCCCCACGAAAGCTCATCACCTAATAAACTATTTTGTTAGTCTTTAAAGTGCTACATGACTGCTTTTTTGTTTTAACCCAATGCTGTTCACCTCCTCTGTCCCTGCCAGTGGCACCCATCTTTAATACTATCAGGTCTGGGTACTGTGTGCTGGAAATAATTGCATCTCTGGACATCAGAAAAGTCTCGGGGTAGCCATGTTAGTGTCTAAGGTGCCACAGGATTACTCGATTTTAAAATTACAGACTAACAAATATATAGGATCATGAGTTTTCATGGGGAAGATCCAACTCATCTGATGAAGTGGGTTTTACCCACAAAAGCTCATGATCCTACATATTTTTGTTAGACTCTAAGGTGCCCATGGGACTACTCTGAGCATCTGAAACATTTAACTCCTTAATAGACTTATTCTATATATCAGATGCACCCCTGAATAAATTATACACATTTGCAGTAATTTGGATTAATACTCAGATTATCTAGGCCTGATTGTAGTGTAACATACATTACAGTGGGAATCCTACCTTTATGCTCACATGGCATTATTATCGCAGTACTGCCCTGGGCCTAGTGACCTATTTATGAATATATTCTGATCAAGAATAGTTGTGTGTTGCAAATAAAGCAGAGCCCTGGTAAGATTTCCAGTCTTCTTTCTCCTTTTAATGCCACCTGTTGTAGAGCATTTGAACCTGCAATGTATGGTGTCATTTTATGACTTTTCAGCTGGCATATCTCCTGTCTCCGTTAGCTCATCAGTCCACCTCCTAAGTAATTGTCCTCAAATCTGAGATTCCCAGTCTTTTACTGGGAGAGGACAGTATTCCTTCTATTGCCACCTAGTGGATTTGACAAACAGTTGCAGGGGAAAAAATCATGATTGGTTGGTTTATCAAAGGCTAGCCCTCAGGAGTTTAATGCTGAAAACACCCAGAGGAGGAGGCAGCTCACTGGGATGACCATATTTCCCTATGCTGCTGAATATGGAACACATGGTAAAATTACTTGTATTCAAGCGAATTCAATGACGGTCAATAGGGCCAGATGTTCCTCCTGCCGGTCCAGTGCACTGCATTGTCGCGCCACTACCAGCCTTGCACACCAACCCCCATCAATAGCCACTGGAGCCCCGCCCCACTGGTCGGCAGACAGCTGACAAGTAGGGATCTGGCCAGCAGGAAGACCCACCAGTACTGATGGGACGGGTGAAGGGAAGAGACAGATAATACGGGACAACTTTTCCATTTGTAAGAAAGTTGGGACAGCTGCAGGAGGGCAATAAATATAGGACTGTCCCTTTAAAATGGGATATCAGGTCACCCTAAAACTCACTGAGCAGAAAAAAACAGAGCTTTGACTTTCATTCCAGCCTATAGCGTAGGCCCTCTTCTGTAGTCACCATTATGGAAACTTGTGTAGACTGTGCAACAACCACTCTTGCCACATAGGATAAATGCGGCAGATACAACAATGGCAACAAAACCTTTCCCCTTTAGCTCACTCTGTGGCAATTCATGCTTTTAGCTCCTGCAGACCCTACTTCAGTCTCGGCTGCATCAACCAATAGAGTGGTTGTGACACCGTCTAAGCAAGTCCCCATAATGGTAACTACAGAACAGGGACTAGTCTTGCAGTAGACAGTGTATTTTTTTTTTTTTTATCATGCCCTGCTCCCACTGCCATAACTGCAAGATACTAGTGTCCCTCTCAGAAGCCAGGAAACCACAAAGAAAGAGAAAACAACTGCCTGGCTAAGGTGGACTTTAAAAGAGAAGTGAAATAATTTGAAGAGTGAGCCATGAGTCTCTCATGGGGATGCAACAGCACCGGAGCTGCGGGATCCATAATCTCAAACCTCTAAGCTGATACGACCTTTCCCATCCTAACTAAATACAGTCTGACCTTGTGCAGCATGAAAAGACAGTGTTCTGGACAAGCTGAAACACAAGCACTTTCAAGTAAAGGTCCAATACTGACGAAGTGACTGTAATGGCAATTCTCTAAATGATTAATGAACTTCATTATTCCTGTCTATGTCACAAGTGCTGCCAGAGAAAGTCGCATGGCAAGGACTGCATAATGGATGTCTCCAGTGATCATGCAGCTGCTATGCCCTCCTCCTCTGAGAGAGCTGCAGTCTCAGTGCAGTTTCAATGCAGTTTTGCTCTGCCAAACCCATGTATAACATCAGTGGCATGAAAGTGTCTGTCAAACTCTCACAGCCTTTTTGGGTTGTATTTTTCTCCTGCTTGCATCATTTGTGCTGTCATTTCCCATTGTGTGGCCTCTTCAAGTCTAAAAATCTATGACTTGTTGAATCAGTCTAGTTTGGTGTGTCTACGCTGCAGTGGGAGAATGAGACCCTTTCCTTCCCCAATCACTGAGACAACAGAGTCAAGCATGAGCTTTATCATTCTCAGCTTGCACTGCTGAGGCCCTGTTCTGTAGGCGGGAAAGGAGCACTTGGATTCCCTGGGAACATTCATGCCAGTGTAGGACAATGTCATTATTATTACCTTGAGAGGAGGGAGCGACTAATAAGGAGATTGAGAGAGAGTTTCATCCATTCTTCTGTCTGGCTTCAAAGGCCACTTCAAAAAGCATAATTAAGTAGCCTGAGTGCTAAGCCTGCCTTGGCTCTTTTAGTTAATTTCTTTCTTCTATCAGGACATGAAGTGGACGATAATTTCCCAGCAGGTTTACATCTCGCCACTTAATGAGCTAATGGAGCATCCATCTGTCTGCTTTTCTGTGGTGCTCCTGCTGTGCTTTTCTACCTGTTGTTCAGTCTTTCCCACTGATTCAAGGTGAACGTTTCTTTTCATCTTCACTCCAGCTTTGTAGGTTGCCACCTCCTGGACAGAGTAACTCTACTGATGTTTGGATGGCTGTCTGCACTGAGAGTTAGCCTGACTTTGAGATTCAAGTGCCTTGAACTATACTATACCCCAACATGGGCTTTGGTTTGCTAAGACAAAGTAGAGGTCTGAGTTTTTTTCTGATTTTTAGAGAAGGAGATGGAGATAAATATGATGAAAAGTGGCACTGAAAGTCTGTAGGGTCTTACTGTTGTTATGGGTATTAGCATAGTGTTTTATATCCTAGTTGTGGTCCAGGACACACTTTTTGTGCTAGGTGCTGTACAAACTCAAAACAATCAATAACACCTGGGACAGTGAGACAGCGGCTGCATTTTAAAAACTGTGAAAACAGGAGGTTTAAGCCAAATGCTGTAGTCTGAAGTATTACAGATGAAATATCTAACATACTGGGCCAGAGGATAACAGGACTCTGGTTTGTACTGGAGGGCTATTGGTATAGGCACATTCGTTTGTTTAAGGAGTTAGGGGGCTGGGGTTACAATGCAGCTGAAGTCTTGAGTTTTCTGTGATGAGGGAGCACAGATCAGGTGGCCCCAAATGTGAGTTCTACTCCTGCTACTGATTCACTGTGTTAACTTTGTAAGTTTCTTTGTCTCAGAGGTACTGGGTGATATGGTTCAGAATAAAAGGTTTTAATATTTTGTTCTTTTGAAAAAGTGAGTTCCTGCTTTGGGAATAAAGCAAATACGTGAAGAAAGTACTTCAACTCCCAAACATTAGTCAATCAAGTTACATAATTTTTGGACAAAAAATATTGCCAGCTTACAAATCAGTCACCAGGTGGGGACAAATAGTCAGCTTAAGACCAGCTTACTTTCTGACCCTTCCTTCAGGGCTCCGGTTATGTATGGAATGCTACACTGTATTATCCTGGTTAGCCACTAGAAGGCGCTATATAAAAAACCCTTTATTTAAAACTACAGCCATGCATGGATGGATTTTTATGATGCTTAAGCGCACGAGCTGTGAGTAAATTCTGTGACCAGTCCAAACCTGGAACAGAGCTACATGAAATGGTGCCAGGATCACTCTAAGAACAGAAACAGAAAGAAAACAGCAACAAAGTTGTAGGATCTCATCAACATGGCCCAGAGAAATTCAGCTTTAACAAACTTTCACAATGGACAGACTGGAAGCAATATTTTGTAGGATTCTGAACTCCAAACAAATTCCACAAAGAAACTGGGGAAATATAGATAATTTATGATATAGGGAAGCAAGCAGAGCACACCTTTAAATCCTTTTATTTTACTGCAGACACTCACAAAGATGACTTTGAAAAAGTGCTGGCTATGGTTGAGGCATATACACTATAGAAATGTGGTTTACAAAGGAGCATATTTTCATTGGAGAATTCAAGAACCAAGGGAAATTGTTGTACATTGTGTAAGAGCTCTGCATAGATTGGCTGGAAACTGGGATTTAGGGAATGAAAATATCAGAAACAGGTTTGTTATTGAGTAAATAAAAACCTTTTACAGCCGCTACCACTGAAGAGATATAATTCTAGCCACAGCTATACAGAAAGCAAAGCAGTCTAAGCTGATGAAACAACAGAACCAAGAACATATTGTCAAACTTGAAAAACAAGAAACTGTTTTAGAAGCTGTTAACATATGCAATGTGAGCGATAAAAGTAATTACCATAAAATCCCAGAGAAACAGGGAGATCTATCCTAGGCTAAGAGAGGCAAATTCCAGCCTTCATGCACAAGATGTGGGATAGAGGTAACGCATGTCCAGCCAGAGGCACATGATGAAATACATACATAAAATATGGACATTTTTTTGCAGCTGTTTGCTGCTCTAACGTAGTCAGTGAGTCGACTTACACAGTCAAGAAGCATTGTTTCTGAGATCTATGACTTGTGATAATAGAGATTACCTGGAGAGTGAAACTGAATATTAATGGCAAGACTCTTGCATTTAAAATTGGCTCGGCTTAGGTGGTGATGTCACAATCATCTCAGAGGCTTACAATAACCTTTAACTCCTCCCAGAGCTGATCATCACCTAACACAGATCCGATTAGCCCTGGAGGTATTCTAACCTGCGCATGGGCCAGTACACCACAGAAATAACTTTATGCTCTGAATGCATTCCTTTTGTTTTTGTATGTATGTGATCAAGGGACCACAGACCAGCATTCTTCACAGCCAGTGTGGCAGCCATCATGGCCAAGTGTGAAGAATTCGATGGACTTTTTGAAGATACTGGACTTTTGAAAGGAGTTCCAATATAAATAACCTTGAGACAATGTTGAATTGTGCAGTATACATGCATTGTTTTGCAAGATTTCTATCCCATTACTTCATAAAGAGGGAGCTGAGTTAAATAGAGCAGATTGGTGTATTAAAAAAAATCTCTGAGCCAACAGCCTGGTATGCCCCAGTTAAAAAGAAAAATTGAAAGACAGGAATCTGTGTGGATATTCAGATGTAATGAGGCAGTTGGGAGGATGCTTCTTTTTTCTCACAACAGTGGATGACTTCTCTACAAAGAAAAAGGAGCTAAAATATTCTCCAGGCTGGATGCTTTGAGCAGGTTCTGTCCAATTCCTTGAGCCAAAGAAAATGCTAAACTGTCTATATTTCTCTCGGCTTTATGGAGATTTTGCTTTTGGTGATTACCTTTTGGGATTACCAGTGTATCTGATATTTGTCAGAGAGAGATGGTAGAACTGTTAACAAACACACATGGGCTATGTCTACACTGCCCCGGTTTTGTGCAAAAAATATGCAAATGAGGTGAAGCATGGAATATCGCCGCGCCTCATTTACATAATTAATGAGGCTCTGTTTTTGCGCAAGAGGGGGTTTTTGCACAAAAAGAAGCAGTGTAGCCTTTTGATATTCCAAAATGATTAGTGTTGGACTGCAGTAGAATTTACATCATGCCAAGTGAAATATGATTCTGATCCTATTACTAGCAGTCACATTATCTACAAGGGAATGAAGAGGTTAAAAGAGCTGTACAGAGAGCCAAGAAAAACCTACAGCAGGAAGATCTATTCCTTGCTCTTCTGAGTTACAGATCAACACCAATAGCAAAAACTGGTTATAGTCCAACACAACTCCGGATGGCAAGACAATTTGGAACTACTGTTCCTACTTCATTATTATTACCAGGGCCCTCTCTATGGAGGTTTGAGACCCAGGGGAACCCCTCTGGCCGCAGGTCCTACCTCCGACCTGACTCTGCTCTGCCCCCATCCTGCCCCCACTCCATCCCTTCCTTGGGGCTGGGGTGCTCCACTTCCTGCCAGTGTAGTAAAGCACAGCAGGCTGGGAGATAGGTGGTATGGAGCTCCATACTCCAGCTCCTGCCACTGTGGTGAGTGCAGAGGGGCTGACCCCCTGCTGTCACCCTGACCCCACTTTCCCTCCCCCCCCCCACAGTACTCCCCCAGGCCATGCTGGGCCCCACAGCTAACATAGGGGTCCTTCCCCTTTCATAGGATGTTTGAAGTGGCTACCATGGGGTCTGGAACAGCTGCCCTGAACTGTCCTATGGACAGGATGGTGCTGCTTATTCCCTACCATTATATTTGAGTGATTCAAAAATGACAAGTCAGCTGGTATTGTAAGGTACTAGCAGGCACACAGAGGAAAAACTCTGTGAATGTAGTAATGAATATGGTGCAAACCTAATGAGCTTCTTAAATAATTAATGACAGGTCCTCTTTCCCACACTGGAGATTAATTAGCCAAGTCAGACATTTTCATTCTGTAGTCAGAAGTAGGACAAGCATTTTGATCATGCTACTGTACTTTTGCCTTTGTTATGTAACTAAGCAAGCAGTGGAGGAATTGTTCACTTTTCTGCCATCAATTAAGTGTTTGGCAGGGGAGGGGAGAGAAAGGAATCCAGCTTGCATTTAACTCAAGCAAATGTTGAGGAGTCCATATAAAAAGCATAAGGTATTATATTCAGGGAATACTTGTTCTTAGATAAAAGTTAAATTTGGTTGTTGCTGGTCCAGCGCTTCCACACAGCAACATCTGCACAGGGGCTGGCCTGCACAAGCCAGCTTGACACCACCTAGCGTTGGTAACCGGGAAGGCAGTGCGGCTGCAGCTTCAGCACAGGTAGTACAAGCCTGGCATGGACCCCGGATACATGCTTGACTTGCTAGCCTGCTCTGAAGCCCACAGAATGTGCTGTCTTGTTGCCCAGCCTAGCTGGGTTCAGGTTAGGGTGGATAGACTAACTTGGGTACCACCATTGCTGCATAGGCATGTTCTGGGAACAGGCAAAGAGGCCTAAGGAAGGGAAGACAGGAATGAATGTTACTCATTATTGTAGTAGTGCCTACAGGCCCCAGTCAAGGCCCAGGCTCGTTGCAATAGGTGCTTTACAGAGTAAGAGGCAGTCTCTGCCTTGAAGAGTTATAACATTAAATTGTCTAATCAGACCAAGGCAGGATTGTTAGCACCATGTCATGTGTGGGGAAATGAGGACGCTAAGCAACTTGCCCAAGGTCACTTACAGAGAAAATCTGTGCCAGTTCCAGGAATTGATACCTAGTGTCGGGGCATTGCAACAATTAGGGTTGCCAGGTGTCCGGTTTTGAACTGGACAGTCCAGTATTTGAGCTTTCTGTTCAGGAAACAAATTGAGAAAATAGAAATGAGAAAATATAAATGTCCTGTATTTTCTAAATAAGATATAATGTAGATTGTGATGTAATGTCAAGTGTGTCCGGTATTTTTGTTGAAACCATCTGGCAACCCTAGCAACAATTCATCTAGCGAGGTGCTGAAAGCCATTGAACTAAACTGTGAACTCTGTACATCTCTGTGGCCTCCAACCTTTTCACGCCTGAGATCACTTTTTGAATTTACAGACAACTCAGGATCTACCCTGCCTCTTCCCCAAGGCCCCACCCTGCAAATTCCGCCCCACTCTGCAAATTCCACCCCACCCCATATCACTTGTGCTCCTCGACCCTCACTCACTTTCACTGGGTTGGGACACAGAGTTGGGGATTGTGCTGGTGTATGAAATGCAAATATATCTTTCATTCAACCTCAATATTGTAATTATTAGGATTAATGTATAGGTAAGAGAGAGGGTGTGGGTTAAAAATGGGGGTACTTGCAGGTATTATTAAAATAGCTTTTCAGTAAGTTGATGCAATTGGTCTATCAAGAGTGTCTGATTTACCTCCTCCTCTTGTGATAGCTTTATAAAATTAATCTAATACCATATACTTAGATTTATTACACTCTAGGGATATCCCCCAACTCAGGACCATAGGCTCTAAAAATATAAGGCCACACCACTAATCTAAAGGCTCAGTTTCTGTAGTTTCCTTATAAGAGAAATGAATCAATTAACATATCCAATATGTTCCAGTAGAGGGCAGTGATATGTATGGTATTTGCATGCAGTGAGAAACAATAAGGTGTATACATAATGTTTAAAAATAATAATTTCCCTTAAGATTCACATACTTGCTCTGCTGTAGCCTCATTGATTTTACTGGGTGCTGTTGGACTAAGACACTTCCAAACTGTAGGAGCCACTGAAACTGCATCAAAATCTTTCCCCTAACTCCTCCAGCTGAATTGTCCTTTCGCAGAAGCATCCTGAACAAGGCACCAGAAGTTTCATTACGCAACTGACGGGTGTTGCAGTATGGAGCTAAGGCTCCTCGGATAGTTGTTCATTCATTCATATTCAAAGCTCTGGGCGCATCTGTATTTTCCTCATTCAGTACAGGCTGCTTCTCTAGAAGAACACATGGGGTACATTACACCTCACCCAAATGTACTGGCAACGCCTTCATAATAGACCTTCTAAACTGTAGCTGTATCACTGGGAATCCTTTGAAAGGTGTTATTAGTCTCTCTTATTATGTTAATGTAAGGTGGAAGTCAACGCAAATATTAATTGCAATCCTCTTTAGTTGAATTGCTTTGAACCATGCAGTCATTGTAATAAAGCTGAGGAAGCTTTGTGTTTTATTTTAATTAACTTGACAAGAAAGGCAATTTAAATTAAATGTTTTCTGTTGTGTCTCTAGTGCTAATCAGCAGCTCATTATCTTTAATAACCCTGGCATTCATATTCTTCTGTTCGATTTTGGTGATACGGAGCTTGTGCATGCGGGAGCAGCCATGTGTCTTTAACCTTTGCATCGGTACAGCCCACCGAGGCAAACGGTAAGAGAGGAGCAGCTGACCGTGTGTGTGGCATTCATAGGAGAGGTGTGGAAGGGGCCACGCCCTTTCAGAAAGCATCAGATGTCAAGGATTATGTCGATCAGAAAAGTGACCCAAGTGGCTTTGCTTCCACTTCTGGAGTGTGCCGTGCTTTGTGTTGCATTGTGTGTCCATTTCCAGTTAAACATTTGTTCCAAAAGAGCCTTTGAAAGAGGAGCGCGGCAGCAGGACCTCGCGGTCTCAGAATGAACGAGCAGTTTATAAAGATTGATTAACTAACACACTGACGTCTAAGGCCCAGGTTTTTAAAGTTATGAAGACAGTACTCCACTCAGCATTGCAAGGCTAAAGTAGCTTGGGATGCTAAGTCTATTTGAACGTTAGTGGGACTTTCGCTCCTGTGGCCTAGAGATCCTCAGGTATTTAGGTGCCTGAGTCCACCATTTAGATGCTACTGACTTTTCCAAAACTTCCATTCCGCTGGTATGGTGCTTATGTTTCCACTGCAAAGCCACCTAAGCCCTGACTTAAGTCTCCCAGCTGATAAGTAGCTTCATGCCTTACCTAAAGGTGAAGGCCCAGAGCTAACAAAGCTGGAGTCTGAAGATGGTAACCATCTTGCCTGTGAGCCCAATCCTGTAGGCATGCTCTGCGCCCCCCCCCCCCCCACCTCCCCTAAGACCTGATACTAATTGGATCCCACAGCAGGAGAGGCAGATGCAAGCTATTGGTAAGTGTGGGGTTGGCACAGCGCCCATACAAAAGGCAGCCAGTGGCACAGAAAGCAGGTGTGGTAGAGGTATCAAGCATGTACAGGAGACAGAGAGAGAGAGAGGCATGGTGTCAGCTGCTAGGGCAGGGGCTGCTCAAACCACTGACCTGGCTCAGGTGCCTATTTCCAGAAGAACGTTTGCAGCTGAGGCAGGAGTGGTGGAAGCTCTCTAAATGTCAGGGTGCCACTGGCACCCGAACTGAGGCCCTGCCTCTGCACCACCCCTTCCCTTGTACTCTCACTTCCCCCTGAGAACTCTGCCCCTCTCCCACCCTGTCTCTCTGACCCCTAGTGGAAAATTTGGAAGGAAGAGTCCTCCCACTTTTAAAAGTGTGGGGGCCTTGGCCTCTCTTGTTCCAGTGCCACAGAGCAGAGGATCCTGAGTGGGTGGGGCCAGGGGGGCCACTCAGGTGCCTGAGCCCTTCTCCTCTCCTCACCTCTGTGACAGACCGGGCCGAGTCTGGGCACCACTGAGGGAGTCTGCTCAGGGCGAATTGCTCAAACTCAGGGCTCCTTACAGCCCCTGACTGGAGACCGTCCCCAAATAGGACCCAAACCAGTCACACCGAGCAAAACCCCTCAGACACCCCAGCTCTTCCTGTGCCACAATCAGCCCTGGGCCCAAGACACAGGTGAGGGGTTATAGAACCCAGTCTCACCTACCCCAAACGGGTTCTCCCAGTCCCAAAAGACCAGCCACAGTTTCCAGTCAATTTACACTTTGGATCTTACCCACAAGATCACGCTGAGCCAATCCTTTAGAATCTAAAATCTAAAGGTTTATTAATAAAAGAAAGAAAAGCACGAGAGTAAGGTTGTTAAGGAGAATACATTACATGCATCGAATCACCAAGTTCTCGATACAGGCTCTTAGCAGAGATGTTATAAACTGCTATATTAAAAGTCTCTGGTGTACATCCTATGTCAGGATGGCTCCACGATTCTTCCCGGCTCTCTGTCCCTTGCAAGGCTGCATCTGGGATCAGGAGCAGAATTGGAGACCAGATGGAGCCTGCCTCATGGCATTTTATATCCATGTCTGGTCTCTTCCAAGCTGGAGCAGGTCACATGGCCCAGTGACCTATCCAAGTGTCCCAAGTCAGCAATCATGATGCTGGCTGGTTTGCAGGTTCCAGACACGTTCCTCAGGTGTGTATTCGCCTCCTGGAGAGCCTTGCCCTGGAGCCTTGCTAATTAGCATAGTCACTGACTGAATATTAACACAGAGTACTTATTTATAACTCTACATACAGATATCACACAGGTACATGAGTAACATACATAAAATCAGTGGAACACAAGCTTTCATTTGACCTCTCACATGGCCCCCTTTGTACAGACTTTTGGGGCAAACACCCCCTCCCATGGGTGCAGCAATGATCTTTAAAATCCAATAACGTGACAACCTCTCTCTCCTTGGCATTTACTCCTGGTGAGTTTAGGCGGCTCATTTTTCAGCTGGGCAGCTTGTGAGGATCCCTCCCTTAGGCCTCTAACTCCCCCCATACATTGTATAGGACAGGGGAGGGCAAAATCCGGCCCATGGGCCAGATGTGGTGCATTGTGGCCCAATGGAACCCTCTGGCCACTCCAAGTGGATGGCTGCTGGGGCTGTGTGTGCACCTCTGCCTGGTGCGCACCCCTTGGCGCCCTGCCCCCATCCCTAGCATCTTCTTCTGTTTCCCATTGGTCAAAGGGAGCTGCAAGGGCAGTGCTTGTGGGCGCATGCAGCATGCAGAGACCTGCTGCCCCTGTGCCCCCAAGGGCGTGCCATGCTGAGAGGCACACACTTATCCCAGCAGCTGGCCACTTTGAATGGTGTGTGTGGGACAGGGAGCCTGCCCACTGGGCTGCCGGCTATGAGCTATCTACAGTAAGTACCTCCCAGCCAGAGCCTGCACCTAGCCTCTCCTTCTGCACTTCAACCCCCCTGCCCCAGGCAGGCCTGGCCAAAGATTTTGAGGGACCCAAGGCAGCACGTTGTGTTTGGCTGAGCCGCACAGCCGCGTGGCTCCCAGTCGGGGCAGATAGTGAGCGGCTGGGTGGGCGGGGCCGGGAGCTGGGCAGCGTGGGGCCCCGAATGCGCGGGACCCAAGGCAACCGCTTCACTCACCTTGCCCAAAGGCCGGGCCTGGCCCCAGGTCTGAACCCCCCTTCTGAGCCCAAACTCTCACCTAGAACCCCCATCTCCTCCTGTACCCCAATCCCCTACCCAGAGCTTCCTCCTGTACCCAAACTCCGTCCCAGACCCCGCACCCTCTCCATTTAATACTGTAGAAAAGTGCAGCCCCTGACCACTTACCAAATTTTTGGAGTGCTTCCCGCATCAAAAACGATTGGCCACCCCTGGATTAGGGAGTCTAGGTACCTAACTCAGGGCAGGCTGAGGATTCCACTAGGTACCACGCTGCTGAGGGGGTGCTGCTGCAATGCCAAGCAGAGCTGTGCCTAAGTACCATTCAGGATCTGGCCTGTTCCATTCACATCACCTTCCCAGCACTTGATGGCTCACTGAGAGTGTACCGGGTACTCTACCTCTCCCAGCCTTCAACTACTAGGGCTCCTCTAGACTACATCCTTCTTTCAAAAGAGGGATGTAAATGAGCCCTATCGAAAGTGTAAATGAAGCGTGGATTTAAATATCCCATGTTTCATTTGCATATTTGCGTCAGATCGCTATTTAGAAAAAGGGTATTTCGAAAGTGAAAGCACAGTCTAGACGCGGGTCTTGCAAAAAAACCAACAACCCTTTTTCAAAAGATCCCGTACTCCTGAAAAAATGAGGAGTACGGGATCTTTCTAGAAAGGGTTTTTTTTCGAAAGAACCGCATCTAGACTGCAGTTTTACTTTCAAAATACCCTTTTTTGAAATAGCGATCTGACGCAAATATGCAAATGAAGCACAGGATATTTAAATACATGCTTCATTTGCATTTTCAATCGGGCTCATTTACATCCCTCTTTTGAAAGAGGGATGTAGTCTAGACGAGCCCCTAACGTCTACACTAATGGATTATAATCTGGCCTGAAATCCTGATTTTGATACTGCTTTGGATACCCCTATCCTTATTAGCTATATCCATTTCCTTTATGGCTAGCTCAATAGAAATGTTCTTTATCATGCACTGATTTGCATCACTGCATATATCATAAGGCATGCTAGAAATATATTTTTTAAACATGTCTGGGGATCGGGTCACTCTTTCCAGTTAGTTCTTCATAGTTTGGTAAACAGTGTTGTAGTTGGTTGTTTATCGTCATAGGAACCAGCAATCCTGCAACCTTTATTCATGCGAGTAGTCCCAATGAATTCAGTGATGCTACTTGTTTAAGGATTATTTGTAAGAATAAGGTTTGCAGGACTGGGTATTCAGTATGCATATTACTTCTGCAAAGTGCTGAAGATAATAGTGCAAGCATTCATACCGTGCCAGAGGTGTAGCGATGGATATTAAGGAATGAAATCTCTGCTTGCAAATTATGGCAGTCAAAATCACAACTACATACAATCCAGAAACATGAATGAAAAAGTCAGGTTTTGGCTTCTTCCAGTATGTATATGGAATACTATAGTAGAGAAAAAGTACAGAGTTGCTAGTGGTCACCAAGAAAACTGGCCACTCAGAAAATATACAGCAGCAGATAGTGATATGGGGTATTAAAGAGCTGCTAGGTATATTAATGGATGCATTCCTTCGCTGCAAATATTATACGCTACTCACTGTAGGCCTGCTCCCGCTCTGAATGGCAAAGCTCTCACTGGAGTCAATGAGACCTTTCCTTTGCCACTGACTTTATTGGGAGTAAATGAGCAAATGTCTAAGCACAATCTGCTCGAGGCCTGGCAAGCCTTTGTGCCAAGATGGCATCCATCAGATGAGTGAGGGCTGCTGAGTAACTCTATGGCCTCTGCTGTGATAGGGAAACCAGGCTGACCCACCAAATCTGCTACACTTTAGAAAGCTCTTTGCTGGATTCCTAAAGAGTCTGAGAGTGAACTTAACATTCCTTCTCAACAGCCATATGAAATTTGTTATTTAACCTTGTAAATTCCAACACTAGAAAATCTCTGCAGGAATTTACACACCATTATTTCTTTCAAAAGTTATATTCTTTGAATCTTAATGTATAGGTTGAACCTCTCTAGTCCAGCACTCTCTGGTCCGGCAGCATCCATGGTCCAAATTAATTTAATTAGCCAGATGTCCACTTACATCAGGTGTGGTCAAGTTTTCCTGCAGTCCCATAAAGTTTGTTTACAGCCACAAGTCCTGGTTCTCAGTGTTCTGTGCTGTTATTTAACTCTAATTTACCTCTAAATGTCTTCTAAGAGCCCAGTAAGCAGTGGAAGTGTTGGGAATGCTGCTAGACAATATTGATTTTCTGTGGTCCAGAAACTTTTCTGGTTCAGCACCGGTCAGGTGCCAGACTGGTTCAATCTGTACTGATCCACTTTGTAGTGTATTCAGGAGCGATTCATACTGGCTTAAAATACCTTATGTTTGACAGATCTGAAATAACTGATATAGATATGTTTTTGTGTTTGGACTAATTAGAGTGTCCATACACTCCACCTTTGCATGTAGGTAGGATTTCTGTATTACTCCTCATATTTGCAGAAGGCCCAGGTAACCTTTATAAAGAGTGGGAAGTAAATAAGCATCAGAAATGCTTATAAAGGATGATGACAGATCCAGATCAAAGAACAACAAGCTAAATGCAGCATGGTATCAATGTCTCCGCTAGAACATGTGTGCAGCTCAAGTTCAAATTCCCTGGCTATATCGTTCAACACTGTATAAACATAGTAGGCCAAGTTCATTCCTAATATAATTCAGTCCAGTCGAACGAAGTACATTTGGATCAATAGGTATCCCAGGGATGATTTTGTCCCAATTTAGATCCTGTTCAGTTGAATTAGCATTGGTTATTTCATAGAGCAGACAGGATTACAGAGCAGAGTCTTCTGTTTACCTAATGCTGTCTGTATGTGTTCTGGTGCATCATGGTCCATCTTTGAAAAATTATATACTTAGTCCAGTACTGGCTAAGCAAAGTATTCATCAATAGATAGGAAAACATGGATTAACCCTATGTATTTCTCTGTCTGCTAAGGAACTGAGAGAAATGGAGAAGTAGTTTTGCCAGGGGAAACAGTAATAGAGAGCTGTGTAGATAAAGACAGAAGTGAACAGTCTAACCTGAGGACAATGGTCAAATGAAAGCCTTCCCCCGGCTCCCATGTCACTACAATTCTGAGGGGCAGGAGAAACGTGTAATAGAAAAGGGTTACTTTTCCCTGTATTGTTCAAGCATATTTTTAATGACACAGCACCAGTTCAGGTTTTAATCTCATAAATTTTAGGGGGAGGTTTCCCTTCATCATTGTTAAGCTTACTAACATCTATATTACCATCTGCACTACTTCTTCTTTCGAATGTCTTCATTCTGTATTTCTTCATTCTTCATTTCTGTATTTCACACTGTATTTCTTCATCAAAGTTTTTCGCAAACAAACATCTTGTGTCGGCTCCCCGCCCCTGAGCCAGAAAGGTTTCAATCTTCCCTGCAGACTGTGGTGTGTTCTAAACCGGCTTAGGACAGGGCAGGGCAGGTGCGGTTATCTACTGCATAAGTGGAATTTGTTACCATCTGCACTCAAAATACTATATATAGCACTGGCTACATAATACATGGCTGGTTTCACCTTGGAGTGTTGGCCAGAAGCCAATATCTGAAACTGATATTCTTTCCATGGCCATATCAATTGTTATGTCAATGATAGCATCATTTCAACCATCCATACCTGAACAAAGGTTCTAGATGCATTCTGTTTGTTAGTGAGATGAGACTGATGGCAGGTAGAGTTATGTATATGAGATGGAAGGCTTCATAATCAGGAACAAATACACTTTTATTTAGTTGAATGTGTTTCATACAAGCTCCATCACAAAACATTTTAGAGATATAAAATATGTGACAGTAGGCCGTAGAGACTCTAGCTATGAAGTGGGCTTCTTCATAGTATGTGCTGTGTTAACAAACAGTAAGAGACAGCATGTGTCCCAGAGAGGCTACACACTAAATAGATACAACAGAAGGGGAAGTCTTATGTCCATTTTGCCAATAAGAAGCTGAGGTGCAGAGTGCTTGGATGTCTCCCATAAGGTCACACTGCCACAAACTGAACCTCAATTGCCTTCCCAGTCCATAGGCGTACGCACAAGACCATCCTGCTTTTCTCAGACAGAGCTAACCAGTAAATAGTAGGGGAAGAGGGAGCACAAAAGGGAACCAGGGGAGATGTTCTCAGCTGAGGTTTGAAACGATGGGGAGAGTCAGTGTGGTATAAGGATACTACAAAGGTACCAGGATTTGCAGAGAAGGTGGCTTTTCCACCAACTGTTCAACTTGGTGTGGAGTGTGCAATAGTGAGTAGCCTGGCGCTAGAAGAGCGGAGGGCCCAGGGAGAAAAGGAGAGAGTGAGAGAAAATTCAAGCGAACAGGGCTTGCAAAAACAGAACAGTTTTGGCCTGGTTCCTGCAATGGATGGGGACCCGTAAGTGGAAGTGTCTGAGGGTGGCGGTGCTATGCTTGGTATGGGTAAGCCGGCAGGCAGCAGCTTTCTGCACATACTAGAGTCTGGAGGGCTAGGCCGGGAATAAACCTATCATCACTGTGGAAATGTGCATCCGCAGTGTATGAGCCCAGAGTAATGGGAGGAGATAGGGCTCCTGTAGCTGGAGTTATCGCACCAAAATGGCAGGCCCTCGCTCTGCTTTGCAATCTGTCAGTGACAGAACTGAGACATGAAATAACTCTGCAGCATGATCCCCAGAGGCTCAGGCCCTTTGTTTGGGAAGAACACCAGTGGGAGGTTTAGCAGTTGAGTATCTCCATGAGTTTACTGGTAAATGAACAACAAGATGGTGCTTAGTCCTGCCATGAAGGCAGGAAACTGGACTTGAGGTTCCTTAAACTCTGAACATTTTACTGGCTCCTAGAGAGCAAGGGGACATGGAACCTGCACATGCAAATCTCAGTGGCTTCAGCTGGGGCTGTGTATACCCCTCCGAGGATAGAACTTAATCTCATGAGCCTTTTAGAAGGGAGGGTTGGATCTCTGCACCTGTGCAACAGGACCCCTTGCAGAGCTCAGTGTTGGTCAGGGTAAGAGTGGCTGAGGCAATAACACTGAGGTCCTAGAGCAGGGCTGGGCAATAACACTGTGTTGGTTCATCCAGGTTAGCTCCTGGGAGGCCACCACCACTATATTTACCTGCACAGG
This sequence comes from Rafetus swinhoei, assembly GCA_019425775.1. Classification (NCBI taxonomy): domain Eukaryota; kingdom Metazoa; phylum Chordata; order Testudines; family Trionychidae; genus Rafetus; species Rafetus swinhoei. Next base: position 111,040,979 of record CM033446.1, read on the forward strand.
GGGAAGTGGCACATACAGGGACATCGTTTCCTGCAACTCCTATTGGCTGGGACGGCAATCGGTGGCCAACGGGGAGTTGCTACCACCAGTACCTGGGTCCCTGCTGGGAAATATAGTGGTGCGGGCCCACCATGAGCTAACCCTGGTGGACCAGATCCATTTTATCTACAGGCTGGTATTTGCCCACCCCTGCCCTAGAGAAACAAAGGGGAGAAAAAAGGAGTCTTAACCCTTGCAGAAATAAACAGCAGCTTTTTGTACAAAGACGCCAAAACAAAAACTCACTATTACACAAATCTTCACTAAGCAGAGGTTCACTCCAACTGGAAATGCAATTGCTGCATTGCCCATATCTTCCCACCTGACTATACATGAATTTCCATGTACATGGGGTCTGCTGTGAGACAGATTCCTTTCAGTTTCTGCTGCTCCTTAAAATAAAAAATTCCCTGAGCTGCGGTTTTAACTTTCAGCTCTGTACCCTTTGCACTTTTCCTGTTTATTCCTGGCAAGTTAACATCACCAATAATAAGTTCTTGTAATTTTTTGTCAGTATAATTTTCTGATTAAAAAAAAAACCCCTATAAACTGATACTGTGATTAAAAAAATGCTAGGATCCATTCTTAATTCACATTAACTGCTGCTTTGATGGCCCTACAGTGTCATTTCAGCACATCTAAGCCAGCTCTGCCGAAGCACTCTGCACAATGTGCTAGTAATTCCATGTGCACACCCCCTGCTGAACATTTATAATCCTGGGCTGCATCTAGACTGGCATGATTTTCCGCAAATGCTTTTAAAGGAAAAGTTTTTCCGTTAAAAGTATTTGCGGAAAAGAGCGTCTAGATTGGCACGGATGCTTTTGCGCAAAAGCACTTTTCGCGGAAAAGCGTCCGTGCCAGTCTAGACGCGCTTTTGTGCAAGAAAGCCCCGATCGCCATTTTAGCCATCGGGGCTTTTTTGCGCAAAACAAATCTCAGCTGTCTACACTGGCCCTTTTGCACAACAGTTTTGCCCGAACGGGAGCATCAAAGCTTTTCCACAAAAAGCACTGATTTCGTACATGAGAACGTCAGTGCTTTTGCGGAAAATCGAGCGGCCAGTGTAGACAGCTGGCAAGTTTTTGCGCAAAAGTGGCTGATTTTTCGCAAAAACTGGCCAGTCTAGACACAGCCCAGGATTTTACAGCCGAGATTTTACTCTCCTGCTTCCATTAGTTCCTGTAATTGCAGTCAGCTAATAAAGACATAGGCGATGGGTGCAGGACCTGGCAAAAACACTGCCCTGGAAGTTTTTGTGCCGCCAGGGAATGGAGGATAATTAAGAACAGCAATAGGTGGCCAAGCAGGGCTGGAGCAATAGTGCTGAAACAGTTGGGGAATAGAGCCTTAATTTCTACCTACTGTTTGACTTGCATGCTAAGATGTTTTGTAACTGTTACATTCATTTAATTGTTCATGTCAATTCCAGTCTTTTAGAAAACTCTACTCAATAGGACAGCCGGAGTGAGTAAGTTCTACTCCTGTGTATTAGTGATTACAATGAAGTGTTTCCTGTAAGTTGAGTGCTTGAACAGCCACTCGGGACAGATTCAAATGCCACCCAGTTGATTAGTAGAGCTCCGACAGCCAGCAGTGTGTGTGTTTCTACTGGTGCTGCACATGCCTCAGTGCACATAACAAAGTTTATTTCAATATGGATGGAAAAAGTTAGAGGGTACTTTGGTTAGAAGATCAGGTCCTTATTTACCTTCCAGGTAACTATTGGAACCATGATGCTATAAAGTTTTGGTTGAAGTTTGAAGTCTTTTTTTAATGCATTTTCCCTGGGAAAGCTTTAATTTTTCAGTGAAAATTGAGATTTCTGCTGAGAAATTTTCACAATGTTTCAATTTGGAAATGCTGCTTTGGTGCCTCCTAGCAGTTATAGTTCAGGTGTCTCATGTCTCCATTCCTCTTCGTAGGCTTGCAGTACATCTCCCAAGGAGCACTACAATCTCCACTTTTCAAAAGGAAGTGGTGTGTCATTCGAGTCTCTGGTAATGAAGCTTTCTGGGAGTTGTAGTCCAGTTGGGGAGTCCAGATTTTAGAAGAGAATGGGGACATGAGGTAACTGAATGACAACTCTCATGTGTCTTCTCAGCAGCATTTCCAAACTGAAATATTTTGGGTTTGCGGCTTTTCGTTTTTCAAAGGATAAGAAGAAGAATTCTGTGGCAAAGACACCCATTTCATGGAAAATGTTGTGTAGTTGAAAGCACAATTTCCCATTGAAAATAACTTGGGAAATTTTCAACATTAAAAGCATCCATATCCTTTCAGGAGGACATTCCTTTTAGAGTAAGGGAAACAAATTAAGAGAATAAAAGTGAAGTCTGCACGAGTGAGCGCAGTGTTGTCTAGTCCAGCGATGGGTAACCTAGGTTAGTGAGTGGGTTGCATGAGTGGCCCTCCTTCATCTCAGTGGGCCTAAGACTGGTGTAACAATGACGGTCTCCAGCAATAGGGTCGTTTTGCTAATTGCACTTGCATACCTAGAATTTGCAGGGTGTGCTGACTGAACCACAGCAGCGCTTTGAATACTGAAGGAGCGTGCGGCTCTCACAGTCAGTGTTGTGGGCAATCCGCACGCACCTCTCTCCATGTGCCCTTGCTCTAAGTGCGTGTCACTTTAGTAATATTAGTAGGAAAAAAACTATGTGGAGGGAAACCAGCAGAATCCTCATGGGCAATAGCAAGCAAAATGTCTCATGGGACACACCTAGAACCCCAATGAGCAGCATGCAGCCTTTAGGCTGCAGGTTGCCCATCACTGGTCTAGTCTGTGATATGCATGCAGCTTGGTATGATCCTTAGAAATTTAAAGGTGTAGTACACAGAAGACAAAGTTTTATAGCGTTGTGCATGGCTACATGCACAATCAAATATGTGCCCAAGTTTTTGGCAAGTACACAAATGTATTTTTATTTCCTCAAAGACTAATCTCACGTTCTCTCCTTCTTCCTGGTCTCTCATTTTCTGTCTACTATTGCTTTCACTTTCCTTTCCCTTGTAGTAATAGTACCAATAGGCAAATAATAAATATGCTGTGTAATATTACGTTCTCAAGCAACAAATTAATTTGACATTCCTGCATAGTGAAATCCTCCATTTTTATCCACAGACCGAGTAGTGTGACCTAGTGGATAGGGCATTGCACTAGATTCAAGAGACCTGGTCCAATACCTGGTTCTTCCACTGATTTGCTGGGTGACCTTGGGCAAGTCACTTCTTCTCTCTGTGCTTCAGTTTCCTCCTCTATAAAATGGAAATAAAAATCAGACTTCCTCAAGCACTTTGAGATCCATGGGTACCATGATCCATGGGTACCTGACTGAGGGTATGTCTACACTAGCTCGTTAATTCGAGGTAGGTAGGCAAATGAGACAACCGGAGTTGCAAATGAAGCCTGGGATTTAAATATCCTGGGCTTTATTTGCATATTCCCATCCGGTCGCCATTTTGAAATTTCACTAGCCCGAACTCATTGCCGCGCGGCTACATGCGGCAGTGAAACGTTAATTCGAACTAAGTCCTTAGTTCGAATTAACTGTTACTCCTCCTGGAATTTCAAAATGGCAACCAGACAGGAACATGCAAATAAAGCCCAGGATATTTAAATCCCAGGCTTCATTTGCAACTCCGGTTGCCTCATTTGCCTACCTAGCTCGAATTAACGAGCTAGTGTAGACATACCCTGTGAGAACACACTTAAATAGCTATGGAGTTGCTCATTCCTTATTTTCATTGAGTTTTTGCCTAAATTGATAGAAAGGTCACCAAGTTATGCTAATTATGATGGTGTTTTTATTATTCTTCAAATAAATGAAAGCTCAGGTTCCTCCCCCAACCTACCCAGCCATGGAATGTCATTGACAAATGTTTGCAGAGGTAAATGAAAATGAGTGTAAAGGTGACCAGATTGAATCATTCTGCAGATTTTAGGAATACCCTAGTTAGTAAATAGTTTTCCTGATTGTTTGCTCAACTCTGATTCCATTAGTAATCCCTTACTTCATCCTGTCACCCTGGACCCGAGATTTTGACTCTGCACCTTGAAGGTTACAGTTGATTTCCATGCAGGACACCGTTACTTACAATGATGAGATTCAAACTGGGATTGCTATAGATCAGAACTCTTCAAACTGGGAAGCAGCCCCCTATGAGGGGCAGAATGTATCCTGGGGGAGGGATGGCATCAGAATTTTTAGGAAGAAAAACTTGCTGTGCACATTTTACCCACAGCAACAAATAATTATCAAAGCTGATTCCTCCAAATCAGGTCCTCAGTGGTGCTGTGCATTTGACTCTAGATGGCGCTGTGCATGTTAAACTTGCATAGCATTATGCAAAGTTGTTCTCATCTGTACATTTATAAGCATTGACTGTGTGGGTGCTCCCGGGCTGGGGAAAAACTGGTGGGTGCTGAGTACCCATCAGCTCCCCCTCCAGCACCCTCTGCCTGCCCGCTGACAGGCCCAGTGGATCAGCACCTTTCTCTCCCCCCACCTGCCTGCCTGGCACAACCCACTGTTTCGCATCCCGCACTCACGAGGGAGAGGGGAGGAGTGAGGATAGGTTGCACTTGGGGAGAGGGGGCAGAACTGGGCAGGTTGAGGTGGGGGTGGAGGTAAAGCTTTAAAGGAGCGGTAGGGCTTGGCACAGAGCTGGGGAAAGCCCCACCCCCTGGCATTTAAAAAAGCTGGCACCTATATGTTAATCCATTTGCTATGACACAGAATGCACAATTAAGTGAAAATCACAGTTTTGCTTTTGCACCGATTACCATGGATTATTGGCTCATTCGTGCAACAGAAAAAGACAACTCAAATGAAAAAGAAGAAAGCCAAAACTAATTTTAAGTGAAGCCTCACCACTGCCTATATTGGTAAATGTACATGTGTGGCAGGGGATGAGGAGGAGTAATCTACAATAGCCACAAAGAACGTGATCAAATAATTTTGAGAACCATTGCTATAGAGAAAGAGATGTCTCTGTCTGGTCATCAAGCATGCCTCTTGCTACCCTTCTAAAACCACAAGTCAGCATTTGCTGGGCACTATCACATGGTTTGCTTCTGTTTACAATATGGAGTGAAACAAGGATGTTGCGGAGGTTTTGTTTTGCTTATGGTTGGCAAGTGATTTTTTTTTTAATGGTGGCCAATGTATTTTGTAGTCTACTGGGTGCCAATTTTTTTTCTTGATTTAAATGTGCATAGGTGGGAACATTAGCGAGGAAAGATGGCAAAGCCTTAGTCATTAAAACACGAGGCTATTCAGGCCTGATAATGTTCTATTTTTAATGTCCTATTTGGGCCTACTTTTAATAAGTCTCATTCTCTCAGGAGCAGGCGAGAGGTTCATCTCTGTTTCGCCTGCTCTCTCTAGTGTTCTAATTGGCATTGATCCTCAGATTTTAAATAGAGGAGTGTGGTTTTCCTTCCCTTAAAACATGATTTAGTATTCCCAGTATGGTTCCATAATTCATGGTATCTGGCACCTCACCTTCCTTTATTACTGAATTGAAATCCTGGGTCACAGACAGCATCAATTAGTCTCCAAAGCACTTACAGTCCATGACTAAACTGTGGCTTTTGCCTCCTGAAAGGAAAACATTGCCCTTTTTTAATTCCTCCTGGGACATTCCAGCTCTGCTGTCTTTTGTCAGTTAACCTTGGAGATCCAAGCTGTCCGGGGGTGTAACTGATTCTATTCATCTCCGCCTCCCTGCCCGGAAAGTCTGATTTATAGGAATTTGGGTAGGAAACCCTGAAAACCTTGCTGGGCCCATTCATTGTTGAATCTCTTAAAACCTGCCTTGTTGCAGAGAGCATCTGTCTGCCTGAATTGTGTGGTGTTTTGTTTTGTTTTGTTTTGTTTTTGCAGCTGCCAAGCCTTCTCGGTTTGCTAGACTCACTTGTTCCTCAAGCCCACCACTCGATACTATCGTATTTATACACTCTTCCCCCCCTCCCCCCACAAGGTTTGTGCAAAGTAAATTCAGCTGCAATGGAATATAAAGATTTAATCCTACTCCCCATGGAAGTAAATGGCAAAGCTACCCTTGAAACCAGGGGTAGTAGGGTCAGGCCTAAATTGTATAATTGTTCTTTTGCTCCTTTAGTTTCCCTTGAGACCACCCATTAACACTTGAAAAGTTTACATAGGTTACCACCATTAACACTAATTGGAATTATGCTTGAGATCCACTGTACATTGATCTCCATCTTTCTGCACTGAGTGAATATGGCAGGAGTGTTGGTGAACATTTGCTCATTTCTTTTCTGAGCATAAGCCCAGTTTATGTCCTTTTTCTATGCACCTTCTGCAGATAGCTGTGCAAACCACTTTCATCCAAATGCTCACAGCGAGATGTGACCTTGTATGCTCAGTTGAGTTCCAATATGTTAGCAGCCATTGCTGCTGCTACTAACCAATCCCACCTTTCAAACATTAGTTAGTATTAATATTTTCTCTCCTTAATTTCAATGGTCCTTTGTAACTTCTCCCCAGAGAGACCCGTTGGTTATAAATAGAATGGGACTGAAAGGCCACTGAGACTCCTAGACTATCCACTCTTTCTTTCTCAAAGACAAATCCTCTTCCAAGTCTTTGATCTTCTTCTTTTATTTACTGTATAGAAACACCTTTGCATAAAACATTTTCTTTGTGAGCCAGCAATAGATTTGTGAGAGATACATTTCTTAGAGGTGACTGGAATTTCTCCTCTCATTTTTCTCTTTGAATGTGCAAAGTTCTATTCTGTGTTGCTGGATGGTTGTCACCTGACACAGATAATCTTCTCTCTAGGGTGACATCAGAGGAGTTGATGGAGACTTTTCCTCTCTGGAATACCAAGCTCACATTCAGTTGTGACCAGTAAGAATCTGGCTTCAGAAATCACAAACTATAGAGCAAAATATATGCATCTAATATCAGGATCTTGTTAAATACAGAACTATGTAAATTCTAGTGTATATATTTGTGGTAGTTACTATCTCACTTCCTATATTGTTGTCTGCAATAAATTTTGTTTATATTTTCCTCCTTTTTTCACTCATCTCTCCCTTCCACAACTGAAAATAATTTGACAAATAAACCTCCATTATTCTCTGGTGTTTTGTCATTGTTACAAGTTACCTTGCAATACTCTTGGGAGGTTTCTTGGCCAATGCCCTTGTGCACAGTATTCATGTCCTCCACAGATTTATTTGATTATCCACAGAAACACTTCTATGGGGAATCATAGAATCATAGAATACTAGGACTGGAAGGGACCTCGAGAGGTCATCGAGTCCAGTCCCCTGCCCCCATGGCAGGACCAAATACTGTCTAGACCATCCCTGATAGACATTTATCTAACCTACTCTTAAATATCTCCACAGATGGAGATTCCACAACCTCCCTGGGTAATTTATTCCAGTGTTTGACTACCCTGACAGTTAGGAACTTTTTCCTAATGTCCAACCTAAAGCCTCCCTTGCTGCAGTTTAAGCCCATTGCTTCTTGTTCTATCCTCAGAGGCCAAGATGAACAAGTTTTCTCCTCCTTATGACACCCTTTTAGATATCTAAAAACTGCTATCATGTCCCCCCTCAATCTTCTCTTTTCTAAACTAAACAAACCCAATTCCTTCAGCCTTCCCTCATAGGTCATGTTCTCTAGACCTTTAATCATTCTCGTTGCTCTTCTCTGGACCCTCTCCAATTTCTCCACATCTTTCTTGAAATGTGGTGCCCAAAACTGATCACAATACTCCAATTCAGGCCTAACCAGTGCAGAGTAGAGCAGAAGAATGACTTCTCGTGTCTTGCTCACAACACACCTGTTAATGCATCCCAGAATCATGTTTGCTTTCTTTGCAACAGCATCACACTGCTGACTCATATTCAACTTGTGGTCCACTATAACCCCTAGATCCCTTTCTGCCGTACTCCTTCCTAGGCTGTCGCTTCCCATTCTGTATGTATGAAACTGATTGTTCCTTCCTAAGTGGAGCACTTTGCATTTGTCTTTATTAAACTTCATCTTATTTACCTCAGACCATTTCTCCAATTTGTCCAGGTCATTTTGAATTATGACCCTATCCTCCAGATTAGTCGCAACCCCTCCCAGCTTGGTATCATCTGCAAACTTAATAAGCGTACTTTCTATACCAATATCTAAATCGTTGATGAAGATATTGAACAGAACCGGTCCCAAAACAGACCCCTGCGGAACCCACTTGTTATGCCTTTCCAGCAGGATTGTGAACCATTAATAACTACTCTCTGAGTCACGGTTATCCAGCCAGTTATGCACCCACCTTATAGTAGCCCCATCTAAGTTGTATTTACCTAGTTTATTGATAAGAATATCATGCGAGACCATATCAAACGCCTTACTAAAGTCTAGGTATACCACATCCACCGCTTCTCCCTTATCCACAAGACTCGTTATCCTATCAAAGAAAGCTATCAGATTGGTTTGACATGATTTGTTCTTTACAAATCCATGCTGGCTGTTCCCTATCACCTTGCCACTTTCCAAGTGTTTACAGATGATTTCCTTAATTACTTGCTCCATTATCTTCCCTGGCACAGAAGTTAAACTAACTGGTCTGTAGTTTCCTGGGTTGTTCTTATTTCCCTTTTTATAGATGGGCATTATATTTGCCCTTTTCCAGTCCTCTGGAATCTCTCCTGTCTCCCATGATTTTCCAAAGATGATAGCTAGAGGGAAGGAAAGGTAAGCTGCATGAGTAGACCTGTGCCCCTTCCCAGTAGCATGGGCATGTTTCAGGCACCTGGAGAAGCCAGCAGAGAGGTAAATCATTGTTATGGTAGCAGGGTTGGGGCTTGGGATCTCCTAGCCAGTGGCTCCTACCCTATGCTGGGCTCCTGGCTGGGTTAGGGGCAGGGAAGGACAGGCCTTCCTCTTCTCTTGCAGGGAATGGTTAGGACCAGGCTGGGTCAGACCCACCCCTAGAAGCCTCCCAGAGCTTCAGGAAGCACTGCGCCAACACTCTGTTCCTTAGCTGTGGGGAGAAGAGCATTTTATAGGGAGCTGCTCCCTATCCATCCAAACCCACACCCCACAGAGCCTCATCCCCAGACCTGTGCTGAGCCCTTCCCCCCATTCCTGCTCTTAGACCCCCCCCCCACACACTAAGACCCTCACATGTGAACTCCACTCCTGACAAGCCTACCCTTACACATGTGGAACCCCTCGCTGACCCCTCCACTTCCAGACCCCCTCTGCAATCCCACCTTCATCTGGACCCTCCTGCAGAGTTCCATTCTCCCTGCATCTAGGACCCTCCAATGTGGCTCCTGTACCCAGATTGTCCCAACATAGAAGCTTTTCACTACATATCTGGATTCCCCCCCACCCCGCAATTCACTTGGATCCTGCCAGGCTGAGCTGGCTTCCCTTGCACCTGGAGGGGGTGCCAGTGCTGGGCATGCTTGCGAGATTCCATTCCACTCGCTATCTTGGTGCACTCGGTGTGGAGGGACAGAGCTGGCCCTTGTGCAGTGTCAGGCTCAGGTGCAGCCTCACCACTAAGCCCATGAGCTGGGGAGGTGGGAGGGTTGCAGGGTGATCTCCCACCCCCATGCAGCCAGTGGCCTCTGCTCCCCACTGCCATGTTGGAGCCTCCATGTTTATTTATTGTTAAATAAAATTTGCAGAATTTTAAAAGATTGTGCACAGAATTTTTATTTTTGGGTGCAGAATTCCCTCATGATATAGATGACACTTAAGACTGATTCATGTCTTTGCCATAAGTACTAGGAACTAGTGGGTCCCCCACTCTAACCACTTCACGTCTTTCTGGTCGTGGAAAGGGGCCAGAATGGGCTCCTTGGAAATGACCCCAGTGGAACAGACGCACAGGGTCGCCTTAGGCAGTCCTGCACCACACTCCTCTTCAGCCTCCATGGTAGGAGGTAGGGCATGCGTGGACTGTGGGACCAGAGAGAGTGTGTTCATCCCTTGGAGACTGTGGTAATTCTTGTATTTTGCAGGGGTATTCGGTAACTGGAGATGCCTGAGGCCTGATTCTCTTCTGATTTATGTGCATTTGCCAACAGTATAACTCAAGTGACTCCAGCAGCAGTGCTTCTGATTTTTTACTTCTGGTAACAGGAGACTCCGACCTCTTGTCTTCCCACTGGCCACAACTAGTATGTTTGTTTAGAGAAAAAAATGTATTCGTGAACCCGTAACTTTAAAAAAGAGCTGTCTCCTGCTGTTGAGAGCATTGGCTGTCTACTTCACACATGCCTGATTTATACATGAAAATTACCTGGATTACCTGGGGATACTTTTAACATTCAGGGCTGATTTTTTTATTTAAATGTTCTAAGTGACTGTTCTTATATACTGATGTAAATATGCTAATTTCAGCCAACAGCTTCTTTCCATCCCTCTGCCCAGCCCCCTATTTCCTGTTTGGTCTTTTAGCTCCTCCAGCCCCTAATAGCCTGGAATCTCTTCACACAGTGAAAAATATTCCAACTATATTTGCATAAATTAGAAGGGAGAAATGTATTTCAGTCAATTTCTATTTAAATGGCGTGGAAATCACACCAATGTGAGAGATAACTGCCTGTAGAATTGGACTGTAAGATGCTTGCTTCAGTCTCATGGAAAACTGCAAATGTAATAATCAGATCTGACTTGATTAGCTAAAGAACTCATTCTTACTCACAGTGATTTCCCTCTGCCAGGAAAGATAAATGGAGAGTGAATGAGAACAATTCATCTGCACCACCAGATAAGTAACAAGATTAGCCGGGCCCTTCTGCTGGTAATTTTAGAGCATGCCTACCCTGCCGGGCTTACTGCACTTCAGTCACAGCTTCTTCTGCTGCATGAGGGGTTTGGACCAGCACAGCTCTATCTGTGGCTGGACAAGGAGCCAATTCCACATGTAGATCAGGCCTAAGAGCCGGATCCTGCAAACCCCTATGCCTACGGGACCACTCAGTTACACAGGTGTATGTTTCACAGAATCCTAGAACTCAGAAGTCATTAAGTGTTGAGGTAGGATCAAGCAAACCCAGACCATCCCAGGCAGGTGTTTGTCCAACCTCTTCTTTCAAAGCTCCATAGATTCTGTTCCCTAGTGAAGAAGGTCTCCCTCCAACCTGAGAGAGCCCCTTTCTTTTATCCCTTCTCACAGGGCAACAGTCTCCCTCTCCTACCCACAAAGAGGAAATTTCTGCTCCCCCTACAATCAAACCACCTCTTTTAGCCACCCCGACTTGCAGGATAATTCTCTTCACACTGAGAGATCACCCCATTTTCTCGCACCTCAGAATGTCAAAGCAGTTCATGGATCAAGCCCCAGGTACATGAGAGAGAATTTTGAGCTGTGAACCATTGTGATAGCTGCCCTCTTCAGGGACGAAGAAGCTTACAAAGCCCAAGTTGACGTGGATGAGGTCTCGGGACAGAGCATGCTCAATCAAGGGAGTCTGGCTGGCTTTAGAACAAACTTCCAGAGAAGAAGATGAATCCAAAGCCCCAACCAGGCTTGCCAATGGGGGAGGGAAGACAAAAGGGGTCGTGGCCCTGGGACCCAGCAATAAAAGGGGCCCAGGGCTCCTGGCGGCTGCTGCTACTGCAGCAGGGATGGCGGCCAGAGCCCCACGCCCTTTAAATCGCTGTTGGAGCACTGTGCTGTGCGCTCTGTGAAGCTCTGGGGGCTGGTAGGAGGCACACTGTGCTCTAGATGGTGTGGAAAGGCTGTCTGGTCCTGACTCCGCCCTTTTGGGGAGTGAGGAGCTAGCCTACCCCCCACCTTGCCACAGGGCCCGCACAGGCTGTTGGCTCCCTGGGCCTTGACCAATGACCATCTTTAGGAAACTCTGCAGACCTTCTTTTTCCAAAAAAGCCTTTCCACGATACAAATAGCAGAATTGGTTCCATAGGGCTATGGATAAAACTTTCATAAGTACCTATGGGTATGTCTACACTAGCCCCCTAGTTCGAACTAGGGAGGCTAATGCAGGCATTCGAAGTTGCAAATGAAGCCCGGGATTTAAATATCCCGGGATTTATTTGCATCTTCCATCGATCGCCATTTTTAAATTCCACTAGTCCGAAGTAACTGCCCGGCTACGCGGCAGTGAAACGGCAATTCGAACTAAGTCCTTGAGGAGTAACAGTTAATTCGAACTAAGGACTTGGTTCGACTGCCGTTCACTGCCGTGTAACATGCGGCAGTTACTTCGACTAGTGGAATTTAAAAATGGCGACCAGACGGGAAGATGCAAATAAAGCCTGGGATATTTAAATCCCGAGCTTCATTGCAACTTCGAATGCCTACATTAGCCTCCCTAGTTCGAACTAGGGGGCTAGTGTAGACATACCCTATGTGAATTAGGCACCAAGGGCCAGATTTTCAAAGGTATTTATGTGCCTATAGATGTGGACAAGCACCTATTTGGGATTTTCAAAAGTGCCTAAACTAATTAGGCACCTCATTCCTATTTGAAGGCAATTGGAGGGAAATGTGTAACTCACTGGCTTAGGCACCTAACAGAACTTACAAAAGTGTCTGTTTGCTAAATTTACAAATACCTTCATAAATTTGGCCCTTTCTCATTGCAAGTCAATGGAACTTAGGATTGTAAGTCACCTAAGTGCTTAAATTTATTTTACCCTGTATGTTCTTAATAGCCATGACTTTGGACTAAGATCATGACCAGAAGCTCACTCCTGCACAAGACTCTGTGAAGTCTTACAAACTTTCTGTGAATGTCCCTTCTGGTGGAGTATGGAAGAATGTTTTGGGTTTTAAAAACAGCATTAAATTATAGATTCTATAAGCCTATATAACATGTTCTAGGTCATCTCAGACATGCTTTCTAACACTTTATTATTTTAACAAATATTCTGGGTGGATTTTTGGTGCTTTCTTTTCTATCTGCATTAACCTTGGGCCTTTCAAAGGCATCTGAGGACAGCCAGCTCTGGATGAACCAGGGCGGGCCACAGCCTTCCATGGGCCCTGGGCAATGTCGGGGTGTCAGGAAGGGGGGCACTCAGCTGTATGTAAGTGTGGCTAATACACTTAGGCAGTGAAATGTGCACTGGGGTTGCACAAGAAGTTGGGAGAGCAGCTGTGCCCTCTTCCAAGTGTGCAAGATGGAGCTTTGGTCTGATGCTTAACAGTTGGAGAACAAGCAAAGCTCCAAAGGTGGATTCAGACTGTCCCTCCCAGATCTGTGCCTGGAAGGTTCATTCTCTGTATGAATCTTCCCCTTCTGTGCATAAGTGGGGCTCAGCCATTTAAGTTGAATCCTCCTCCTTCCACATCTGAAAGAGCACTTTGAATCAGGGGTTTGTGTGGAGGAGAGGAAGGGTATGTTTACACAGCAAAGGTATTTCGAAATAACAGCCATTATTTCGAAATAACTTTACTAGCGTCTACACAGCCAAACCGCTATTTCAAAATTAATTCGAAATAACGGAGCACTTATTTATCAGGAAAACTATTTACTAACTAGGCTATTCCTAAAATCTGCAGAATGATTCAATCTGGTCACCTTTACTAATAACGCCAAATTCGAAATAGCTATTTTGAAATAAGTGCTGTGTAGACACTTATATCGAAATAGGGGGCCTCCAGCCTCCCCAGGGTGCCCAGGTGGCCACTCCAGCCTCAACCAAGGACACTCCTCTCCCTTCCCCCCACCCCAGAGCCCTTAAAGGGGTTGACTCTGGCCACAGTGCCTGTGCCAGCTCCAAGCCTGCCAGCCCAGAGCCAGCAGTCACTGTCTCTGACCCAGTGGCCCCAAAATATGAGCCAGCAAGCCACTGGTAGCCAGCCCTCTACCGCTCCCCAGGAGCAGTCTGCCAGCTCCCAGGAGCCTGCCAGGGTCCGGAGAAGGCGGGCGTCTTGCTGGTCCAGGGTGGAGATCATGGACCTTATTCAGGTTTGGGGGGGATGCCCCCAACGTCCATGATCTCCGCACTAGATGGAGGGACGCAGCCATCTATGGCAGGATAGCTGCCAGCCTGGACACCAAAGGCCACATGCGAACCCAGGAGTGGGTTTGCATGACAATCAAGTTGGTCCAGCGAGATCCCCAACCCTGAGCTTCCCCTCCCCCTTCTTCCCCTGGCTTCCCCCTTCCAGCTCCCTCCTCCCAGGTTTCCCCCTCCTCTCTCCCACCCTCTCTTCTCCCCTCTCCCGCCTCCTTTCCCCAGTCTCACCAGAGTTTCATTCCCCCCCCGCCAGTTAAATAAAGAGAGTTTCTGTTCATGAAAATACATGTATTTTATTTGACATCAGGAAGGGGGGTTAGGGAAGGGTAAGTGGAAGGACGTGAGGGAGGAATGAGGCACACGCCCCCAGTGGAGCAGACCAGGGAGGCTCTTAGTGCTCCTCAGGGTGGAAGCTCTCTTGCAGGGCCTCCTGGATACTGACAGCCCCCCGATGGACCTCCCAGATGGCAGCCTGCAGAAAGTGCAGCCAGGCTAGCAGCAACGGGTCCATGAGAAGCACCAGAGTGCCCAGAGGCAGCTCTGGCTCCATGTTGCAGAGTGCTGTGGTGTCCCGAGTGAGGGCAACCAGAGCACGCAGAGACAAAATGCTTTGCTGTCCCTCATTGAGGTAGGCAAGCAAGCAGGGAAAGCTGAGAACCGGCTGTCCAGGGCGGGTCCCCTTTAAGCACAGACCTCAGATAGCACATCCACACTGAGTGGACACTGAATCTCATTTAAGGCCAGCCGGAATCAGGTCCGGCAGGACATCAGGTCAGGAGTTACTTTGTGTGGCTGCTGCCTGAGGCTATTTCGAAATAGCAAAAAGCTATTTTGAAATGCATTTTATGTGTGTAGATGCGTTATTTTGAAATAAGTTATTTCAAATTAACTATTTTGAAATAACGCTGTACTATAGACATATCCGAATGGACAGGGCCCAGAAGCAGGGGTCTCAAACTCATGGACTGCAGGCTGTCTACAGCTTGAGCAGTTCCACAGTCCAGCCTGTGCAGCTGCCAGCATGTGAGCCCCTATGTCCCCGGGGCAGGGGGAGGAGGGGTAAACATACCTTTCTTCTGAGCCCAGCCCCTGCTCTGCCCCTGCCCTGCCTCTTTCTGCCCCTGATCTGCCCTCTTACCCCCCCCCCCACCCCTTGAATCCCTTTCCTCAAACCCTCTCCCCCAAGTGATGCAGCCTCTGGGATTACCAGGGGAGGGGGAAGGAGACGGGCTGGCACAGGGCAGCAGCAGGGTTCAGGGTAGGAGCCACAGGGAAGCAGAGCAACACAACAGCCTGCCCCTCTCCATAGTGGGCTGGAGTGCTCCACTGCCCCACCCCCCTACCATGGTGAAGCAGAGTGGCTGGGCAGGGCTGGGAGACCGTGGCAGAGCGGAGCAGGCTGCTGCATCTCTCTGCTGCTGTGGTGATTGCACCCCCAATCCCTGCTGCTGGCCCCAGCCCACCCAGGGCCCCACTGGCTAACCTGAATATGGGGGACTATCCCATCCATGGAACAGTTGGGGTGGCTGCTCCCCAAAGCATGGGGCCCAGGGCGGCCAACCTGAACTGCTCTATGGATGGGACGGCTCTGCACACACCTCCCTGAAGCCACAGGAACTAGGCAGCGGTGTGGAGCTCACAGCCAGAATCCACTCTAGCCTCATTGTGGTGATGTCAGGGCCCCCTGAGGCATTTTAAATCACCCGGGAGCAGTAGCAGAAGGGCATGTGGACTCACCGCTGGGGCTGAGACTCATGGGGGGGGGGAGGGATATGCACAAAGACCTCAATCCCCAGGAGCAGCTGCCAGAGAAGAGTGCCCTGCCCAGTGGCTCACTAGGAGTTCTGGCACTGGCCCTAAGGTAAATTGAGCATGAGACCCCGGCAGAGTATCCCTGGAAATAGAATGTCAGATGAAGCTTTATTAACGTCTCTGCACAGCTGCCATGTGAGTGTCTCCTCACTGCATAACCACTTGTTGTTTCGCTGGAAGACCTACAGGTTGCCACAGCCTGGGGTGCTCCCTGGGAGAGCATCTCCAATTAAGCCTCATGCCAATGAGCAGGAATAAGGAGGGGCCACCCGAACCTATGTAGAGGCCCAGTCTCTCTCAGTTCCTAGGCAAGTGGCTTTTTCACCCATTCCAATGAAATAACGCGGGCAGAACTCGGTGCAGGGATTTCCTCCCTAGTGCCCCCTCTGTAGAGTGGGGATGATCCTGGACAAAGTCGGAGAGTGTCCCGTCCTGTGCATTTCCTGAGGTGCACGGTACAGGGCAATCTGGGTCTGCCATTGCACATTTTACTCAAGGAAAGCAAGGGCTCCTGCATCATTGACATTAGGCCGTTGACCAAAGAGGAGGAGATCTTCATGGGTGTGTGGGGTGTGCTCAATATGCCCCTAGGGAGAGTATAGGTGGCTTTCTGCCTCATCTTCCAGGCATCTTTGCCAGACCAGGAGCTCTGCTGGGGTGCAAAAGAAATGGAGCAGGGACCGCATCTGCTCTGTAGAGTTTAGAATGTCAAAAGAGGCAGGACTCCTGTGGACTATTTTTATTTGAAGAGTTTTTCCTCTTTGTTCAGGCCCATAGCTAGTCCCTAGAGCTAGATATATACCCAGGCAAAAGCTACACAATGTGTCTCAAGAATGCTATGAACTCAGCAGAGAAATAGGAATGCCCTAGGACAGTGGTTTTCAGCCTGTGGCCCTTTGACCCTGGGGATCCGCAGACATGCCCGTGATTTCCAAAGGCATCCACGCCTTCATTTGAAACTTTTTAGGAATCCACACATGGAAAAAAGTCTGGAAACCACTGCCCTAGCACTGCAGCTCCACCACAAACTTCCCCACTTAGCAATTAGACAGTTTGTTCGATACAGATTTTCAGCTTAGCTCTTAAAAGCAGTTTCATAAATATTCTATGGCCTTCCAAGCAGTGTAATTTGCCTCTCTGACATTAAAGAGGAAACTCTGTGAAGGGGAGGGATGACAACAAATTTATCCACCAATAGCATGCTCTTTTGGCACAAAAGCACATTCTTATCTTTACATCCCATAATGAGAAGGCAAAGACAGGATTGTTGCTACAACTCCCTGTGTGGGTAGATGTACATTATAGGAGAAGGGCAGCTGTACATGGTTAGATATTTTTTCCTCTGCCTACACTAACAGAAGAAACTGGGTTTGTAGTTTCCTGTGGTTTTCCTACGCACCGTTGAAGAGAACTTTTCACATGATGTCAGACTGCGAGGGACTAGTTGTGGGTAAGTGCCAGATTTATATTTACCGCAGTGTCCTGCCGACTGGTTCACATTCTCAGATTGCAAAGTCACACACAAACCCGCTTGGTTTCCAAGGGAGTCTGAGCCATTACAGGGGAAAAAACCCACGCATCAGCAGAGTTCTTCATGCTCTTAGTTACAAACCATTCTCTGGCTGCTGATCCTGGGTGGCTAGCCTATGAAGTTACATTTTCTTAATAAAGGTACGGAAAATAAATGAGAAGCTGACTTTAGCTAATCGGAAGCAGTCCGATTCTGTCGAAATGACAATATTGCAATTTGTTCTCTGGAGCTTCTAAGCGAAAATCTCTGGGAACAGTTCCTGAAACAACTGCCCTGTCCACCCACTATGTTAACACATCGATTAACCTTTTCAAATGGCAAGGGGCTGCAGAAAAGGCAGATGAATGTAATAAAGATGGGTCCTTTACTGCGAGAAAATACATACCCTGTGCACTTTATTTTCAAAATCAGTGCCTTGTGTATTCTGCGTACAGCTGAAAAGGAGTCACACATGGCTGGTTATGTCAAACTTTGTAGCACAAGATGTTGAGGAATGTGTTAGGAAGACATTTCTTAGCCATTTTGTCTTCTGCCCTTCTGTACATAGTGTAAACATTCACTAGATCGTCTGCATGAAAGGAAACTCTTGTAGGGACATTGGAGCAATTCTGTGCCAAGGCTTTTGTTAAATAAAGGCATTCCATTTAAAAACACTTTTTGTATTTTGCCATGGCAAGCATCTGTCTTCTCGTATTTATAGTAGATTAATTTAGTTTGACTGGCTTGTGATGGCAGAGAGTCAGAGACCAGGTTCTTGATTTAAAAGTAGAGGCAGAGAGGTGGAAAGTGAGTCCACTAATTTTCTTTTTTCTCTGTTTCCACTCCAGGGAGAGGAGAATATTTCTTAAAAAAAAAAAGGGGTAAAATATGAATAATTTAGTTCAGAGTCAGCTGTACCATGGACAAGTTCCATGGACAGAGTAAGCTGTGAGCAGCAAGTCATTAGCATTATATGCAGGCAGAGCAGGAGACAAGGAACATTTCTTGCTTACCTTATCAATGGACTGATCCTGTACCAGAAAAGCTTCCCTTCTTCAGCAAAGTTGGCCTTGACTTTAACAGTTTGAGGTGTGTGTGCTTGATAAGCACTCAGGCTATGTCTACACTACAGAGTTTTTTCGGAAAAAGTCAAAAGAGCAGAGGAGTTTTTCCGGCATAGGTATCCCTCATTCAACAAGGAAGAACACTTTTTGCGAAAGAGCTCTTTCACAAAAAGGTGCGTGTGGATGGGGAAGATGGTGTTTTTTCGCAGAAAGAGGAAAAAGCACAGGTGCCCTGGTGGCCATTCTGTGCATAGCAATCAGTGCTTGCTTTCGAGAGACTGTCCACGCAGTCTGGACGCTCTCTTTCGCAAAAGTGCATTGCTTTTTTGATGCACTTTTGCAGTATGGATGCGCTCTTGCACAAGAAGTTTTTGGGGAAGATCTCTTCTGATAAAAGCTTCTTTCACAAGAAGCCTGCAGTCTAGACGTAGCCTCAGAGTTGAACGGGGATATTTCAGGGAGACACTGACAATAGTTAGAGGGCATCTGATATTAATGATGAAACTGATATTTAGCATGCTGAGTGTGAAAGTTGCTGCTTATCTGAATTACCTTTGCAATTGTAAGGGCCCAGGATGTTTCCTCTGCAGCAAGTTGTTGATAGGTGTGTAGCGTTGTGGGTTTTGGTTTGTTGTTTCTAAAGGGAGAGAGGATAAGGTTTATTGGATGAAGGAAGGAACAAATATCAGAGAGGGAATGACTGGAGGCATGTGTAGGTTGTTCCGTGCATGAGGTTTGTTTTCCTCACCATCATTGTCATATTCTCCTCTCTTTCTCCAGTCTACTCACTACTTCCTGCATCAGACATCATGGCTGACACTATGCTCTTTTCACTCTCCTTGGTGTGAAGTAGAGATAGTTGAGTGGTAGCCAAACCTCACACACACACACACACACAGAGAGCACATAATCATCACTACTGCACTGTATGTTGTTGTTTTTAATATTTCAGTTACTGTCAGTTTGTCTCATTTTAACAACTTTGGGAATGATCAAATAATTCCTTTGATGGTAACATCTTTTCCACCACTATTTGGAAGTCAAAAATGTTATCAATAAACTCTCTGTAAATAAAGGTTTAAACATTAACGGAAAAGTCTCTGTTGTAATATGATTACCACACAATGGTTCAAATACCACTCTAGTAAGTCCATTGAGAATTATATCATGTAATTAATGCCAGCATCTTGTATTTTTAAGACTTATGTTAACTGGGGCTAGACCTGGGACTTGCAATAAGGTTGTTACAGTAATATATTTAAGATTAACGTTGTAACATGGCTACACTCTTTTGACCTATTTATAGCAGAGTGCATGTGAATGTCTGTGTATTTACTCTGTACTATAAATAGGTCTGTATTGTCTAGCCACACTACAACATTAATCTTATTTATTATATATTTTAGAGAGTTTGTCTGATCAAGAACTCATCCTACTATGGTAAGAGCTAAGACCACCAAATTTGGTATACAGCTTCCTCTTATCATAACTTAAAGCAAGGTAAGGGTTTGGTGTGCCTGGAATGGGATTGCTTCTCATAAAACCAAACAGAAAAGAAACAGAATCACCGAATCAAGTACAGTCCCCAAAATTGACATAACTGAGCAAATGTTGAAAGAGACTGAACCAAAATGAGCTAGAAAAATATGATGAAAATACAATAGGATTGCTTCTCAATAAATCTTATAGAAGAGAAATAAAATGAAGAAAATTGGAGTAGTGCTCTGTTTTGGCACAGGTAAATCAATGCTTAAGATTTGAAAACTAGAAGAAAATGTTCTTGGAAATCAAATTGACTATAGCTCTTATTTGTTAAAATATAGTGAATAAGAGCTTATAAGGATGAAGAAACACAAAATACACTTAATGGAATTCCCAAATTATGGACTTGTACCACACTCTGTAAATCTGCTGGTATAAAATAATTGTAGTAACTTTTTGGAATGTGTATGCCTCAAACAATCCTACAAATTTAAGTTTATAGTTACAGTAAATGAATGCCAAAATTTCTACACTACTTTCAGCCTACACAAGAATGTAGTAGGAACAGCTGCATAATTGTTTGGATCAGACAAACATTACAGAGAAAATGGTTGAATATGCTCTTTTGATTTAAGTAGCAGGATATGAACTGGCCAATGTAACTTTTTAACAAACTTTATTTAATAATAAAATTCATATTTCTGAATGAAATTTCAGGTGAAAACAGTGGGGTTTTATTTCTGTAACACAGGGACTCGTACTTTAGGTCAAGGTCCCCTATGACTGCAGTCTTTCATTGGTTCAGAATAGAAAGTTAAATGTGCAGATGATAACAGAATGTAGAAAGAAGTTTCATTTTATCTTTTCAATATAGCATTTGAGACACAAAATATGTTAGACTTGCAAAAATGTTTTAAATAAGTCACTGTCACACTGGACTGAATTCTACCTAAAATGTGCTTGTGCACTTTAAAGTGCCAAGATAAAAAATGATCCATTGGTGAACAGAATTTTTAAATTTATACCATTCATTTTCTGAGTCTATTGTGACACTGGTAGATAGAGGAAAGAAAGATCAGTCACTTCAGGACAAGTATACTGCCTTCAGTTTCCTCCTTATTAGCAATTATTGACATACTGATGCTATCCATTAGTGTTAGGTACATAGATTTACTGTCATTGCTACATGCAGATAAAAGCAAAACACATCAATTATTTAAGTGCTTCCCTGGGTGTGTATTATTTTTTTCTTGTAAGAAGACACAGTTCAGTCTCTATACAACTGAACAGCCTTTCATGCTCTTAGCATTTTGATTAGGAACGAGTAAGTCATAATGGTCTTGGTTCTTACCACAACCTCTCGGACTTCAGATAACCTCTGAAGTCCAGCAAAGGCCCTTAAAATGTCTGTTCTTATTTTCCCCTCTGAAACTGTATCATGAGGGAATAATGTGCAGAATATTTGTGAAGTGCCATTCTTTTGCTATAGTTCTGACTAATTCAGCTGTGCTGAGATATAGATTTATTTATTTTTATTTCCAAGAGTGGTCACCATAGGGAATCTCTTTTATGTATCCTTTATCTTTTATTTAGTAAAATGTTGCTTAAATATGGAAGAAAGAGAATTGATTTCTCTAGCTCTGCTGCAGGTGTCAGGGGCCCCAGTAAGTCTAGCATGGTTGTCACGCATGAATTCCTCCCAAGCTCTTATATCTGTTTCTATAGAGGAAGGGGAAAAATCCCTATGAAGTGTATTTGTGAACACCTTCATTATATATCACCCCACATCAGATGAGAATTGTACATTTCAACATGTCTTAGATGTTGTGGGCACCTGGCTAAAATGGGATGCTTCTCAAGAAAGGGGTCTCCCAAGAACCGACAGGTGATAGAAGTATCTTGCTAGGCACACCATCTAGTCAAGTTACACAACAGGGGTACATTTGGGCCTGCATTGAGATGTTGGTTTGCAGTGCTGTGGATAACGAGTAAAAAGAAATACAATCCAGTTCACTCTCCCTTAGTTGTGCAGAGATAACATGACTAACAGGAATCAGAAATTATACAAATATACTTTTGTCACTAAAAGCAGGGCGATGGCTCAGCAGACACACAAGGCACAGATCTGTCTGGAGAAATGGCTCCATTATGATGTAGTTCCTTCTGAAATTAGAACCGTGCTTTGAAATGGTTTTTAAGTTGGCCCAGTGGAAAGTATTTAGTTTTTCGCTCTTTATGGCGCACACAGCCTTTTTGTAGAACAAGGGCCCAATCCTACAAATGCTTAGGCACTTGAGTGATTTTATTCATGAGTAATCTCATTAAATTGAAACATTTGCAGGATCAAACCCTAACAATTGTCTACATGCTCATGTTATGTCAGCAAAGGCTATGCACAGTATAAAATTGGTACCCTCAATTTCCTAAGGTAAGAAAGAGGCTGTGAGCCATATTTCTTGTGTTGACCCAATATGGATCATTGCTACTGATTTATCAGAATCAGCCAGCCCTCTCAAGCTTGTTGGTCTTCTCAGGCCTGAATGTGAGCTTCCCAGCTCCACTCAAAATAGCCTGGAGTTTATGCAGCACTGCCTTGGGTATTGAGGTGTCTCAGCAAGTTTGCAGAGGCCGGGGTTAGGTGAGGATATAGAGAGCTCATGCTCAGATGCTTGAAGATGTAGACCCTGCAAAAGCCTGAGACTGTAATGCAAGAGGAACCTTGCAATCAATATTCTGGGTAAAAGGAAGCCACTATAATCCAAGTTATTATTACTACTGCAAGCTAAGGACATGTATTTTGTTATCAGTAATCTGGGGATGAAATGAACAAGCAGTTTATATTTTAAAACTGAAGTGCTTCTACTGATATGAATAAGATGATGTATTCCTGCAAGTCTGATCTGTCATCTTCAACAGACTTTGGTATCTCCCAACCCAATAGGAATTGTCAATGTGACTAGAATATTTAGCAGCTTCCCAGATATATCAGACTTAAACATAACACTGTAATATGTTTATGCTGCAGGGATATGGATTTCATTTGGAAAGGATTTAGGCCAGGCATTGCTCATGTCTCCTGCATTTACAATCAGTCCCAAAATGGCAATTCAGGCATAACTATTCGTGCAAGAGATCCTAATCCATGAGATGACAATGATTTTCTCTGGAGAATGGCTCCTCAAATGTTTGACCCATTTCAGTGTTGCCAAGTTTTGTGATATTTTGTGAGATTTTTTTTTTAAGCTCAGTAGCTAGTGTCATGAGACACTCAGCTTTTCTTTAAGAAAATCCCAACATTTTTTAGCTCATCTGGGAAAAGCTCTAAAATATGTGTTGAATGGACTGAAAGGGCTCCAACAAGCAAGAGGGAAAAAATCTTAAGAGCTGGGCACCATTTTTCAGCTGAAACTTTATTTGAATAAAGATGCGGTCAACTAAAATACTTGGTGAAATCAGATTTAATTCAGATTGATTTCACAACATTGTTATGGCAAAAAAAAAAATCTGCAAAAAAATAAACACGCTTTGTTTCAACATTTTCAACAGGAACTCTTTTGATTTTTTTTTTCAGTTTGAAAGGTTTTTTCATTTAGAACTTTGGTTTAAAAATAAGAGTGACAAGCCCCTAGAAGCAAAATGTAATATTGGATTTTGGGTTGAATTAAATGTTTAGATGGACCCCAGATGACTTTTTCAGTTCACTCAAACATGCAAAATAATTAATGTGATTTTTTTTTGGAATGCTGGATATTGGCAATATTACTATCAAGCTATCTGGTATTCACACTCCAGTCCTGAGCCACGTCAGTCTCAGGGCAGACTGTTAAGAAGCAGGGCACAAACCCCAGTCTGGTTGTGAATTCCATCTTTAGATTTTACTTACCAAGTGTCAAGTATAAATGCCCCAGGCACTTCAGCAGACTAACCAGGGTGTCACAGACATTGCCCGGAGATGCTCCAATCTATCTTGTCCCAGTAAGCCTGCCTTTGTGATAAATAGTCCCTTACATGAAAAATCACAACGTCATTCAGATTAGTCTGACACCCAAACAACTGGTCAATTGCCTCAGGTCAATTGCATCTTAGGGTATGTCTAGTTCGAAGTAGGGAGGCAAATGAAGCATACCGAAGTTGCTAATGAAGCACAGGATTTAAATATCCCGCGCTTGATTAGCATATTTGTGGCCGGTCGCCATTTTAAAAAGCCGGTAGCCCGAATTAACTCGCCGTGTGTAGACGCGGTAGTCCGATCCAAAACCCTTCCCTCGAATTAACTGTTACTCCTCATGCTTCATTAGCAACTTCGGTATGCTTCATTTGCCTCCCTGGTTCAAACTAGGGGGCAAGTGTAGACATACCCTTACAGACTACACCACTTGATAGCCAATCCAATAATAAACTAACTATAGATGTATTAGCTAGGGGAAAAAATGAGTTATTTACAAAACTAAAGCAGGTAAAGATATGCACACAAATGAGTTAGTCTTAGGTTCTGAAAAGTAATGGCAACTGCTCTAGTATGCAAGCTCTATATGTGCTTCAGGGCTAACCCAAGCTAAGCATCTGGAGTTCCCTTGCTTACACTTAAAAATGTTGCCCTGCAAAAGTCCAAGCAGCACAGAGATCCAGTGTCTGCCTATCAGGGTTTTTATTCTCTTCCCCAGAGTTCAAGCTGCTGGGATGGGTCCTCATGTACTTTTCTTTGTGGGTACGGGAGGAGCAATCAGCAAAGTATACTGTTCTCTGATATTGCGCAGGAGTTTGTCTACTTGGCTACTGTCTATGGACCTTCTCTTGTTGGGCAGGAGAGATTTCTTGTGACAAACTAGTATTCTGCACTTAATAATGCTTTTCTCCTGACTGGGGAGTTCACCGTTTCAAAGCAAACACGTACACACTACCTTATAAACTGGGATATAGATATTAGGGCCAGATCAGGCCCACCCAATGGGGGCAGGGTGGAACAAAGGAGGCAGTTGCCCTAGGGTCCTATGATTCAAAAGGACCCAGGGATCCCTGCCACTGCTACTGTGGCAGTGGTGGCAGCTGGGGCCCTGGGCCCTTTAAATCACCATCAGAGTGCCATGCTTCGTGTTCTGGGTGTCTCTGAGGGCTGGGGGAGGGCACTGCGCTCCAGACAGGGCAGAGGGCTGGCTACCCCTGCCCCTTCAGGGTGTGAGGAGCCCCCCCCCCCACCTTGCCCAGGGGCCCACAGAGGCTGTCTGCCCCCCTGAGTCAGATGAATGCATATAGCAAATTACAAGCATTTCATAAAATGTGTTTAGACTATAGGTGTAAAATCCGTTTCACCATAGGTGAGAGAGGCTTTTTTTCTAGCTGTGCATTTGTCAGTCAGTGTTCAATTGAGGCTTAGGGGCCTTCACATGAGTTGGAACTTCATCTGCCAGCATCACAACTACTACCTGCCTTCCATATCTGTCACTCCAATATCACATTTTTCCCTAGTAGGATTTGGGGGTGAAGCTTTGCCAAGAGGGCTCAGTGAGATTTTACATATTTTTAGTCAAAATGAGAAGAGGTGTGTGAGAGAGAGTGTGAATAAAAGGTTAGACTGGGCAAAGCAAACAAAGCCCAGGGCTGGTGAGGATTTTTTTATTTGATGTATTAAACAAATTAGATCTCTGTGGAGGATACCTCCAGATTTCTGTCTGCACACAGAATTGAATTCTCTCATGGGATTTATGATAGAACTCTCTACAAAGGGCATCACAAGTAAGTATCAGAAAGGAAACCTGTTCTTCCCTCTCTCTAGACCAGTTAGCTATGCAATAGATGTCATTTGAGACTGCAGTCTATTCAGCCAGGGCTCTGTCATGTCTAAAGCCGGGCAGGAAATGGCTTTCCCGGCCCACAAATATTTTTGAGAGTTTAGTTGAAAAAACTGAGAATTGTTTCTCCAGTGAGAATTTTTGAATAGAAAGAAAAATTTTAATGGGTATCTGGACTTATTGGTTTATTTGATTTCAAAAGAGAGCTGTTAGAATTTTAATTTGTGTTCCATTATTTTTAAATGCTCCTTTCTATTGTTCTTAGTGGAATTAACAGTTACATCCTACATGATATTTTCACGATTCTTAGATGACCACTCTGCAATAACAGAATCTCAGTTTAAACTTCTACAAATATCTGTCTGGACCTACATTTTTGAGTCACCATATGTCTGCTATGGGCATTTAATCAACTGCAATCTCAAATGCCATCTATTGCATAGCTAACTGAACTAGAGAGAGAGGAAAAACAGGTTTCCTTTCTGATACTTACTTATGACACCCTTTGTAGAGAGTTCCATCATAAATCCCATGGGGGAATTCAACATCCTTTCAATTTTGATTCCTAAGTGTTTTTACCTGCAGAGCAGTACAAGTGAATTTGACAAGTTTGTATCTGGGATTCTAAAGACTGAGGTATACCAATATAGGTGCCATTTAAATCTCTGTAATTGTGTTTATTTTCAGAATAGTATTGAACCATTAGATGTCTCTCTGTGTTACACAGATTTCCAGATAGAGTATGGACTGTGGTAAACATGAGAGAAAAAATGGGAACTCAAGTTATGTGCAAGACTGTGTATATAGTTTTTAGTTGCTTTCTTTTATTAATATCTCCTACTTAAAAAGGAATGTGATTCCACACTTCATGTAATCACTGCAGGTCCTGGTCCTCCAGGTCCTGCTAACTGCTGGCAGGATGGGTCTTTTTTTCTACCTTTACTTTGCGTACCTGATTAATTGCAGCAATATTAATTTTATGTCCAACATCAGTTGGGCTATGTTGACTAGCTAGCTAATCACCTCTTTTGAGTACAATCTTTTAGGAGGGACAATGTTTTGGCTATATAAGGGGACTTTCAGACTACTCAATACATCAAAAATTATGATTTTTGAATATTAGTAGTTGCGCATGTCAGTTTGCTGTAGGTGAATGTTTGAGCAGTCAGGCTTAAAATTAGCTTGTCACGAGTGTCTGTGATAATAAAGTTGCATGTCTAATCATGAAAAGCAAACACACAAAGTAGTTTTAACTTTGAGTGAAGATCTGGAGAAAATTCTTGTCTTCCACAACTTTCTCAGCTCTAATGAAGAATTATGTTTTACTAGAATTATATTTTTGTTATATACAATTATCAAGGGATCTGGTGACAACCTAAAACCACAAAAGTGAAATGTGAGTGTCTTATTCATGTTACTAGGAGCCCAAAAGGAATTACAGTCTTTAATTATGTGCATTTGAAGTATATTATTTAACTAGAGGATTTACCCAGCATTGCTTGAGTCCTTGTGGAGGCTTAGGGTAGCAATCAGGGCAGGAGGCTGGGAGGTGAATGTGGACGGGGACCAATGGGTGGGAGGTGCAGGACTCAGGGCTGGGAGGCGGGGACTCAGGGCAGGCAGCTGGGAGGTGTAGGACTCTGGACAGGGAATGAAAGGTACAGGGCAGGGGACTCAAGGCAGGGGTGAGAGGTGTGGGGAGGGGGACTGAGGGTAGGGGTGGGGGCTCAGGGCAGGGGTGTGTGCAGGAATCAGGGAAGAGGGGGTCAGGCCGCAGAGACAGGAGGTGGGGGGCTATTACAGGGGCAGTGAGGGTGACACTACTCTAGCTCTGGTTCCTCCTGGGGGCCGGGGTTGTGCTGCCCTGGTGGCTCCTCCAAATGTGGATGTGGAGGTGGGGATGGCAGCTTGCTCCTGGGGACTGGGGCTGCTTTGCCCAGTCCCCTGGTCAGCAGTTCCTGGAAGGAGGGGGCTGCCTGCTCTCCCCAGCTGAAGGTTCCTGGTGGGAAGTGGCCGTCTGCCAGCCAGTATATCAAGCCCCTCCAGCCTGAACTCGCAGGTGAGCATGGCTAGGCCTGGGCTGCCCAGCACCCTTGGCCTCTACTTGGGGGGGGGGTGGCCAGTGCTGAACTGCCTCTCTCTCACTGCCCCAGACTCTAGTCATGGGGGAGATTGGAGGCTGGAGCTAGGCCATGGTTCCCAGCCCCCTCAGTCTGTACTCATGGCGGGGGACAAAAGCCACCAGTTCTTGCCCTCCCGCCCCACCAGTACATGTTCCTGGCTGGTCTCATCTGGTCCTGGACTACGGATAGTGCTGGACCAGAAAGCCCTGGCAGCTGGGAACAGGAGTCAGCGAGTCAGGACTGCAGCCAGGCTGGTGGCAGCAGGGCCAGTGGCTGGGTGTCCTGGCCAGGCTGAGAGCACAGCCGTGGCAGCAATGGGATTGGTGCCCAGGAGCCCCGACCATGACGGGAAAGGGAGTGCAGCTCAGGCTGGCAGCAACGGGACGGGTGGCTGGGAGTCTTCGCTGGGCCAGGACAGGGAGTGCAGCTCGGGCCAGCAGCAGTGGGACTTGCAGCCAGGAGAGGAGCCCAGGAGCAGGCCTGATGGCAGTGATAGCTGATGGAACTCTTGTTACCTGAGCAGTCCCAAACCAGAGAGTTTGCCGGACCATGGAGGTCCAACCTGTATTACACCATTTAGGTCATGCATCAGAAATGGAAAATTACTCCAAACCAATGAAGTTGACTTGTCAGTTTTCATTGTTTAAACCAGTGGTTCTCAACCTTTCCAGACTACTGTACCTTTTCAGGAGTCTGGGTTGTCTTTGGTCTCCCAAGTTCCATCTGACTTAAAAACAACATGTTGAGAAAATCAAAAATAAAAATACAAAAGTGTCACAGCTGAAGACATGGCTTGTTTCCTCACGTTTACCATGTAATTATGAAATAAATTGATTATAAATATGGTACATACTCAGGCCTGATTTTTCACTTGTGAGCTGTGCCTGAAGCCTGAGCCCCAGGGCTGAAACATATAATTTAGCATAACAGGGCCCCCCTGTGGCATGGAACCCCAGGTACTTGCCCTGCTTGCCACCTCCTCATGCCAGACCTGCACTTGTCACTCATTGTCGAGTGCCTCCCCATGGGGAATACAACCCTCAGCTTGAGAAATACTCCTCTAGCTAAGCTGAGAACCTCTTGGGAAGACCTGTGAGTACCCCTATAGGTACACGTCCTTCTGGGTGAAAACCACTGGTTTAAACTGAGCAAAGCACAAAAAGCCAACCACCAACATACGTCATGGAAAATTAATTAATGTTCAAAAGTCTTTCAGTTTTAATGTGGAGTTATTAAGGAAATTTATTTTCTAACACAATTTTTAACCTGACAGTCACTTTAAAATCCCCTGTGTAAGCCTATTACAAGCTTCTGTGTATTATTAGACTGATTACAATTAGCAAATATTAGTGGATCAGCACAGTTCTAAGACATTTATTCTGTTCCATTTATCCTGCTTTTCTAAATTTCTTTCCTACCATAAATCCAGTGCAGATCAGTTCCTTTCACATATCAGCCTTTCTGCCAGGTAAGTGATGAAAAGGGAGCAGGACAAAAAGAAATGTAAAATTAACCATCAGGAGCAGCTGATGAGTCAAGAGGCTCTTGAGTTAAATCCCTCACTGGTGTCATTGCTTGCAGCAGTGCCAATGGCATTAGTGGCACTAAGTCACTTATCTCCAATATAAAAATGATTCAGAATCATTTTATAGCCGACAGCTTTAGTCACTATAAATCCTCTTCCCTCTCCATTTCCTCCCCTGCTCTTTTGTTTGCCTCCCTTTGCTGTGGCGCACCATGTATAAATTAGATTATAAACCACGTGGAGGAGGGTTTTTTTTCATTTGTTTATCAAGTTCCATGCACACCAGCTGTAGAAATAATTCCTAAAGGCCTTACTTTGGTTGCGTATATTATTGACTCCTTATCTGGACAAAACAAAGTAAAAGGAAATCAAGTTTTACCTAAATAAGGAGGGAACTCAGATTTTTAAAGGTGTTTAGGCTTTGCTCAGCATTTCAAGGCTTAAGTGACATAGCTGAGGTGTGAATCTCATGGCAGTTGCATGCTGCATGCTAACTGGCCATGTGGACTCTGCTATTTTGCTCTAATAGTGTGTTTTGGTGAACTGCTGTTTCAATGGTAGACCAGAACGCTTATGGCATGGTAACCGGGTCCACATGGCCAAGATAGAGCCCTGTTCACTAGAGCACTGGAGATTTATGCCCCAGTTTGCCATGCACTCTCTGTAGAGACTAGGCATGTTAAGCAGAGGTTAATTAGCTAATCAAATAGTCGATGGAATTTTCATTGACTACTCGATTAGTCATAGAGAGCACCCTTCCCTTATCATCTGCTGCAGCACTGTAGTTTAAATGTAGGAGCTGCAGCCCATCTCCTACTACATTTAAAGTTCAGAGCTGCAGTGGTGTTAGCTCCTAGGGTGGCTCGAGCTGGTACTGAACAGTGAATATAGTGTACTTGGACTTTCAGAAAGTCAGTGACAAGGTGCCTCACCACAGGCTCTTAAGCAAATCAAGTAGTCATGTGATAAGAGGGCAAGTAGCTTAAGGATCAGTAACAAAGTATGAAAAATGAACAAAGGTTAACAGCGGGGTCTTCCAGGAAGCTGTACTTACATGGTTAGACATAGTCAAAATTTTCTGGAAAAAAGGGTGAAAGTGATGTGACAGAATTTTTAGATGATAGAAGATAACTCAATATAGTTATGCAAATCTAACTCTGGAGCTTTACAACATTATTTCACTAAACGGGGTCATTGGGTGATAAAATGATACAACTGAATTGATAAAATTCAATGTTGAAAAGGGCAAAGTAATGTACATTGCAAAATATAATCCCAACTGTACATGCAACATGAAGGAATCTAAATTAGCTGTGACTGCTTAAAAAAAGATCTTGGAATCACCATGGATAGTTTGCTGAAAGTGCCCAAGCAGCAGCAGGCAAAAAAAGTGAATGGAATGTTGTTAAATGTTATTTCATGGAGTCATTAAAAAAGGTATAGTTAATAAAACTGAAAATATCATAATGCCATTATATAATCCATGGGACTCCCAAACACTGTATACTGAATGCAGTTTTGATTGCTGCATCTCAAAAACAGATGTCCTTCTCTGTACTTTTTCCAATTCTAATACAAGGAAAATTACTAGAGGTATGGAACAGTTTCCATATTAGGACACATTAAAAAATACTGGGTCTGCTCAGTTTAGAAAAGAGAAGACTAATGAGGTACATTATAGATGTCTATAAAATCATGAATGGTATGGAGAAAGTGAATAGGGAAGTGTTATTTATTCCTTCACATAACACAAGTACTAGGGATCACAAAATAAAATTGATAGGCAGATTTGAAACGAAACCAGGAATTACTTCTTCACAGAATGCACAGCCAACCTTTTAAATTCATTGCCATGGAAAATTGTGAAGTCCAAAAGTACAACTGGGTTCAATAAAGACTTAGATAAGTTCATGGAGGATAGGTTCATTGATGGCTCTTCTCCAAGATGGTCAGGGATGCAGCCCCCACGCTCCAGGAATCCCTAAACCTTGGACTGTCAGAAACCCAGACTTGATAACAAGAGATAGAAGGAATGATGAATTTTGAATGATCTGATGTATCTCATACTAGTCACTGGCAGAGATGGGATATTGAGCTAGATGGACCATTGGACCAACACGGTATGGCCATTTTTATGATGCAATTCCTCATCACTGTTAAACGGCTATGATGAAAAATATCCAGAAATGGTATGTGTTTTGGTGTTATTGATCAGAGTAAACATGACTGTAAAATAAAAATAACACATGAAAAGAAGCTATGTTTAAGCCTCATAAAGTGGAGAATTTTTCCAAGAACACCTCAGCACAGAAAAAACCCCTTAACTCAGTAATGTCATCAGTGGCAGTGCTAGGGTGCCATTATTACCACTATGGATAGCTGTAGCCTCATGTTGCTTGAGGAAGTCAGTCAGAGCTGACCATGGGCTTGTCTATGGTGCACACTGACCTGCCTGAAAATATTCACATTGAGCCTGACTTAAAGCACACGGAAGTCAACCAGAGTCTGTCTGTCTTGATGTCAGTGAACATTAGATTGGGTGCATTGTGTAGAAAAATGCTCTAGCTGCTCACCACACAACTTGCTTTTTTTAAAATGTTATTGTTGTTCCTAAAACCCACAAAATATCTCCCATTGTCTTTCATGATTTGTGTGAGACCCAGTCTTGTGCAATCCATTCATGAAGCAAATGTTGGGCTGTTAAGTCTTTCACCGTGACAGACTCCAGGGCATGGACTATTTGATCTGAAAAACAGCATTGTTACCTACTTCCATCACATTTCCTGGAATGGATTTCAGACATAGTGTGTCTACACTACAAGAGGTACCGCAGCACAGCTAGGCTATGCCTACACTACAGGGTTTTTGCACAAAAACAGCCATTTTAGTGCAAAAACCCGCAGAGCGTCCACTCCTCAAGCACATTTTTGTGCAAGAAAATGTACAGTAAAATGTCAGAACAGAGGGTTTGTGGTGCAGGTATACCTCTTTCTATGAGGAATAACTCCTTTTTGCACAAGAGTTCTTGTGCAAAAAGGTATGTGTGGACGCTCAACAGGGGTTTCTTGAGCAAAAAGAGCCTATCTGAAAAAGCACAGGTGATCTGATGGCCATTCTGTGAATGGCAATCAGAACTTTCTTGCGTAAGAGTGTCCATGCAGTGTGGACGCTCTCTTGCACAAAAGCACATTGCTTTTGCAATGTGCTTTTGAGGTGTGGACGTGCTTTTGCGCAAGATGTTTTTGCGGAAGATCTCTTCTGCAAAAAGCTTCTTGCGCAAAAACACTTCAGTGTAGACAAAGCCCTACAGTGCTGGAGCTAAGCTCCTGTACTGTAGACACTTACTACAGAGACACAAGGGATTTTTTCAATCACTGTAGTAAATCCATGTCCTTGAAAGGTGGTAGCTAGGTCAATGGAAAAATTCTTCTGTAGACCAAGCTGTGTGGACAGCAGGGGTTAGGTCAACCTAACGTGTCGCACAGTCTCAAGCGATACTGCTAGATTAACCTAATCCCAGTCATAGCCTAGAGATCGTGCCTTGGTTGATAGGAGTGTTAGCAGCCGCACTAAGCTAGAGTCAGGCAATATGAAGAAGAAGAAACATTTGATGCAAAAACAAAAACAAAAAAAATTTACATAAAAGAGAACAAATATATATATATCGCATGTAATAGCTGCATTTCAAAAATGTGGTTTTTTTTAAGTGAATCAGCTATAATACTTAATCAAATATCTTGTGAGGGATATATTCCTTTCCACCTTAGATGTGAGCTAGTGTTAGTGGTTCACAAAATATTTGAAAAGGAGAGTAAATATTTGATAAGTCCCCAGTAGAAAATGGGAAAATGTATCTGTTATTTCCTTTTGCTTACTTAGTGCATGAGCGTCAAGCTCATGGATTTTTTTGTGCTTGCTGACTGCTAGAAGCTAGCAGCTTTTTCTCTCAAAGCTTGGAACTGAGTATGCTTAGCTCCTGAGAGGAAACATAAATAAATCAAAAGTTAGCGGATGTTGCCTCATTAGTGTGAGATATGTAGTCTGAGCATGTACAGTATGGATAACAGATGTACCGTGAATCAGAAAATATTTTTGGAAACTTTCACAAATGGAAAGACAAACATGTCAGTTTCTGTCACCTTCCTTCATTTAAGATTACACTAATAGGATTGCTACCTTCTTTAATATTCAGAGGGAAAGATGGCTTTTTTGGAAAACAGATTGTATCTACAGGGGAAAATCCTAAACATAAATGGTAAAAGCTAGTACTGAATACATAAAAAGAGAGGGCACATTATTGCAAAACAAACAGTAACAAAACCAATCTGGTTAAGTGACTCTTCTGAAATGAAAAAACTAAATACTTCAAAGTAAAACATCTCCATCATAAAGGACTTTCATTACTATTCACAGATTATCTTATCAAACCTTAAATACCTTGAAAAAATAACTCAGCAGCAGCAATTGTTAGAGAGTCATATTTACACTACTTTCCAGAGAGTATCTGCATCAAAAGATAGAAGATGTCAAACATGAGATCCTATTATAAGCAGTGGAAAGAGTCATTAATCACAGTATTGCAGATGCAGTCCCTCTGGAGACTACATTAATAGACACAATGAGTTACTACTGATGTTTAAAATCCTGTTACCCATGTACTCTTTAGTCTGAGATCCATCCAGAGAGCTCAGTTCCCTGCGTGAAGATATCTCTGATTTCTGCATCATCCTGCATAAGAATGCATGCTGTAGTCAAGGTGATTTTCTATGCTTTCTTCATATTTCTTAAAGATAATGGACTGAATTCTGCTGTCAGCTAGGAGCTGTACAATGCCATTCCAATTGGTGGAGTTTCCCAGTGAAAGGGCCTCACCCAATGGAATGCACTAGTGTACCAGGGTTTAGGTATTGGCCCACCTGTGTTTGTACTTCATTTAGCAAATGACCTTGAATGTATAGGAATGGATCTGATTTCTCTGTTAAACAAACTAATAGGATTTGATTTTCTCCATCGCTTGAGTTTCAATGATTATACATAAATATTTGCACAAGGTAATCAAATTATCATTATTCCCCTCACTCTATTCTAACCAATGGTAATAAATCTACAGAACTCTCACCAAATATAAATATATAAATAAACAATGATTTCAGAAAGATGCTAATACTATGAAAGCCAGGGCCAGCTTTAGGCCGATTCGCCCGATTCCCCAGAATTGGGCCCCGCGCCCAAAAGGGCCCCTCACTCTAAAGCCAGAGGGCCCCATGCCCTAAACCCAGAAGTGTGCCGGGCACGCTGCGGGAGGGGGCGTTGGCCCCGGAGGAGGAGCGCGGCGGCTTCTGTGCGCTGCGGGAGGGGGAGTCGGCCCGTGGGTTTGGCTGTAAGGCGGGACTCTGCCCTGTAGCTGTGTATTTAAAGGGACTGTGAGTTGTATGTTTGTGTGCTGGGTTGTTGTTGTTGTTTTTTTTTTTTTGCTCAACCAAAATTTGGTTCGAATTGGGCCCCGCACTTCCTAAAGCCAGCCCTGATGAAAGCTAATGAAAAAGATCAAGCAGAATCCATGTCAGTTACAGTCTATCTACATGTGCAGCTATAAGTTAATGCAGTAAGTTCATATAACAACTGCTTGCGTGACAAGAATGTCACAGATGGCTCCAATTTCATTTTCTCCCCTGCACAGTAATTTACAGAGCCGTGATTTAAGCTTTGGTCATCACCTCTGGTGGATATGTTTGGGGAAGGGGACACTGAATTGCACATGCAGTCTTTCTTTCTATTGTGAAATTAGCTGCCTGTGTATTGAGAAATCATACAGGACAGCTGTTTATTGTTTGCAAAATCAGGGCAATGAGAGAACTGCTGTAAAAAAAAAAAACAACTTTCCCCACGTGGACATATCTCTATTATCCTGGTACCATAGCTGGTTGTGAAAGGGCTTTTATATAATGCTAGATAGACAGTCGTGAGGAAATAAGAGACAGTGATTTATTTGTGAAAGTCCTCGTGGAAGTGGAAGCAGTATTTATGTCTTGCTGCTGTAAAGGGCAGTAAATATAGAGTGCCCTAATATATTCAGCAAATGGTAATACTGTATTACATGCAGAAAAATAGTGAGAAAAAAGAGTGGAGACACACACGTGGATATGCAGGCTCAAAATGCAGTAGAAAAGCCTTATTTTTGTTGTGCAGTGGGACTATTAAATTAAGCTCTGAAGTAGAGGTAGTCCACATCCCCACAATCTACCATGGTGGCTCTGAGCATCGAGGTAGAGGGAGCGTCTGGAGGGCATGGGAGTGGAGAATGGGTGTGGTCAGCTACTCTATGCTTCCCACAGTTCTGCTGGCCCCAAACCCTACATATGAAGAAATTTCAAGTTGCATTTGCTGCACCTTCCCAACCCCTCCTAATGTTTAACACAGATTTCATCCCCTGATCTCTGCATTGTTCCTATTAACAAAACCCTTTTACGTGGGCCTTTGGAATCATGGTTAGGCGCAATAGTAGGAATCAGCAGATGTTTATTTTTGTGATTATATCCAAGTATTTGGAATTAATGGCCTTTGAGCCTTATATGATTCATGGCAGGGCATCACACATCTAAAATAAAGTGAAATTGTTCCCCCTTGACAGCACTTTGCAATTTTTTCTATTATTTTTATGTCTGATCACTTTGAACAGGAAGTGCTTATGCATACAAGTCAAGCACAGCTTATGTATAACCTTCAGCCACTGAAAAATGCTGAGATGGAACAAAAAGTCTAACTTAGAATATGCTCTTTGTGATTGACGGCCCATTGGGGTTCTATGTGTGACCCCAGAGATATTTTGTTTACTGTTGCCACAGGGTTGCCAGATTGTGCTGGTTTTCATCCATGTAGTTTTTTCTTACCAGTATTTCAAAAGTGACATGCATGTAAATTGAGGTGCATGCTGATTGCACAAACCATTGTGATAGTCATGTGCGCCCTCTGCATCAAATCAAAGTGCTGCTATGGTTCAAGTGGCACATCCTGAAAATTCTAGGAACACAAGCACAATTAGCTAAACTATCCTATCCTGGGAGACTATCTTGGTTATGACAATCTTGTGGCACAATGACATAAAAGAGGGCCATTCATGTGGCCCACTCACTAGTCCAGGTTGACCCTTACCTATATGCCCTTATGGGGCAAATTCTGCCCAGATTCATTCCTAGTGCAATGGGGTTGTACCAAGTACAAATCAGGACAGAACTGGTTCCGTTGTACAATGTTTATAGAAAGCAGAACAGAATCATTTCAACTGCAGTCTGCTTTTGCATGATCACCTAGTGCAGTGGTTCCCAAACTTTTTGGCATCAGGCCCCCTTTTTTATTTTTGAGAAACCCTCCTGCTTCCCCGCCTCTTCTTTACCATCATCCAACCCCCCTTTTAACAAAAAATTCAATCTGTACTTTAAAATTAAACACAAAAACTTGGTATAAACATTATTTAAAATTAAAAATAATCACAGTTTTTCTTCACACAAAAATTTAATAAAAATGTAATTTAACGTAAGAAATAGCAGAAACAAAATGAATTTAATGTGAAGGATGCTGCT
Source organism: Rafetus swinhoei (assembly GCA_019425775.1). NCBI lineage: Eukaryota > Metazoa > Chordata > Testudines > Trionychidae > Rafetus > Rafetus swinhoei. Next base: position 111,077,885 of record CM033446.1, read on the forward strand.
GCAGTTTCTTCACAAGTTGGGAAATCCTAGGTTTGAAAGATGAAAGTGCACAACGCAAATCGTTTTTGACATCCAATCAATTCCTTTGTTTCGTTTTTAATGTGACTAAACTTGAAAAGCTTAGGTGTAAGCTCTGGGAGAGAATTTGGGTGCAGGAGGAGGAGGTAAAGGGGCTACTGGCTCAGGGAGGGGGCTCCAGGCTGGACAGTGTTGGCATCAGGTGGAGGGTTGGGGTGCTGAGCAAACCACAGTCTTGTGGATGTGAGGGTGCAGGAGTTCAGGTTGCGGTGTATGAGGGGCTCAGGCAGGGGAGTTGGGAGTATGATGAGCTCAGGACACAGATTTGCAGTGTGTGGATTGTGCAGTAGTGTTGTGGCAAAAGACTGGGGATGTGAGATGCTCAGGACAGGGGGTTCTGGTGTATGATAGGCTCATGGTTGGGGTGTGTGTGGGGATGTAGGGGTGTTATGATGCTGCGTCCAGATGGGGGCTTGGCCCCAATTGGGGGCTTGTTGGCCAAGCTTCATTTTTAAATAAAATATGTCCAACACAAATGTTTCAGCATTGTCTTTATTTATGGGAGTGGCAGGGAACCTGTTTTGGGTCAGGGGGTCACTGACGCACAGAAAAATCAGTCAGGGACCTCACAAGTGAGATACAAAAAAACCCAACCCCTCCAAGCCCCCCCAAGCCTCACTGATATGGCCCCAACTGAGACACCTCCCTCCCCTCGCACCCCACCCCCATGTAGGATTGAGGTTCAAGGCCTCAGGCCAGATAACTCTTCTGGGGTTCCAGGGTTAGTGGAATTTGTGGGCCCCCTCTACACTCTGAGGTGGGGCCAAAAATGAGGGATCCAGTGTGCAGGACAGGGGATCCAGTGTGCCAGTGAGTGGGATCTCAAAGGGATGGCCTACCAGGCTCATTATGTACCCATTCTTCAGCAGAGCAAATACATGCTATATACTGACATACTTGTGTTTCAATCCAGCAGCTCAGCATAAAGCCCTTGGGATGTTGTTTCTACTGTGATTACAGCAGGAGAATGGGACCGAGAGGAGGGAGAGGTGAGATAAGAGTCCCATGAAATGAATGGAAATGTGTCCCTTAAGTCATACATATGATGACTGCAGACACGGATAAATAGTTTTTACTGTAAAAATTGCAGTGACAAATTGATTCCCATCTATATCTCTGCTGTCTGCCTCAGCTTTTCCATATGATATACTGTGATCTCTGTGTGATCATTTTATGCACGGCAAGATAAAAGATCCCGCTCTAGAGCTCAGTTGTACAACCGTTGCTCACATGTGTTACTCACACAAATAGTCCCATTGATGCCAATACTAGTGTGCAGATTGCAGAGACAAGTTCTCTCTGAGGCTTGGAAACTGAAGACAGAGAAACAAAGACTCTTTTCTTAAAGCTTTATATCCATGTATCATGTTCTGTCTCACTTCACCTCACGGGGGACTGATTGGTTAGAAAACCCCACACACTCATCTTTTTACCCTGTTTACATAGTCAGAGCCTTAGGTTACACAAAGCAGTGCTCACTCCAGCTGATTCCATTAATGCTGAAGTCATTGGCTTATACTTAGTACTGATGGTGGAAAATGCTCACAGAATTATGGCTACAGATCAGATGTTCAGTGTTTAGTAGTGAGAATACAACACTTCACAGTGAAATGGTATTAACATAGGGAGCCTGTTTTATTTCTTCTGCTAGATTCTCTCTTAAATCACGTCTTTTCATGGAAAGGGAATAGAGAATTTCAAAACAATTGCTTCTACTATTGATTTTGATGGAACATATTAGGAATGTTGAACCTGTCTAGTTTGGCGCACTCTGGTCCGGCAACGTCTGTGATCTGGCATGATTTTAGTTAGCTGGATGTCCACTTACAATGGGTGTGGCCAAGTTTTCTGCACTTCCATAAAGTTTGTTTGAAGACACCAATCCTGGCTCTCAGTGCTCTATGCTGTTATTTAGCTCTAATTTACCCCCAAATATCTTCTAAGCTCCCAGTAAGCAGTGGAAGTGTTGGTAATGCTGCTAGATAATATTTACTGTCTGTGCTTTGGCAAATTCTCTGGTTCGGCACCAGTTAGGTCCTTAGGGTACCTAGAGAGGTACCCTAGAGAGGTAACCTAGAGAGGTTCAACCTGTACAATGTATTCTGCATACTTAAAATCACACAATGTGAATAACTTATATCATCATATCACATTTTGTGGCATCACTGTTATATAATTAAAGATGACATAGTAATAAAACATAAACTACAAGAGAACTGAGCTGTAAGGCATAGCACGTGTGTGTGCTTTTTCATTCACTTACCCAAGATGGTTATACTGTAGTTTGTTTCCATTCATCCATTCAGAGTCCTCTTGCTTTCCTGTCAGGTACTAGAAAATCTTCCATGTTTGTACTGCAGTATTTTGTGGGTTCTCAACACACTGACCATAATTAAGCATTATATCATCAGTGTTTTCTTCAAAGCAAAATAATTCCAAAATAATTTCTGCCCTAACTCCATTGACATTAATAGAGCAACCCCCACAGATTAATTTGGCCTAGTGTTCCCCAGTGACTGCCAAGTGGCATTTTCACTAACAAACTATTTGACAATGGTCCTGCTCTTTCCATTTTTTTTCTGTATAGACTGACCCTTGTGCCAGAATGAAAACCATTGAAATCAATGGGATACTGTCTCTGACCCATGTGGAATGAATTCCAAAATCAAGGCCAATATTTCCAGACTGACACATACACACAAATGAAAGCACTAGAGGTCTTAGCAGTAGATTACTGAGTACAATGTGCCTGCTCCATCAGAGCATTGCTCCTGTTTTATGCCAGTGCAACTATGAAATCAATGGAGTTTTATTGGCATAAAGCTTGGAGTTATGCAGTGGTGAAGCAGACTCCATGTATTTTTTGTCCCTAAATATATCTTTGAATGGGTGGCTATAATAACTGAAGCAGGTGTGGGAGCTGTATTTGGCAATGTTCACCTTCCCTGCATGACACCAATTTGGTTATTTCTTTGTTTGAGTTGATAGAGGAAAACCCTCCTCCTGGGTATGTCAGGTTTGGCAAATACACGCAGGACATCCAACAAAAGTCCTTCAAACTACACATTGGTTTATTACTGGAATTGTACTCTCCCTTTCCAGTAACCTTGCTAGCCTAAGCTAGTTCTTATGACATCACCTTAATGCTGTGGCTTAAAGGCAGCTTAATTAACTTAGTGTCTGTATGTTCAGTTTGCTCTCATTGTAACCTTCACATAAATAAAAAGAAGACAAGGGACCCAGTGGTCTCCCTCATGCAGAGCTCTTTGAATACCGGACACATTTCACCAGAAGCTGCTGAAGCACCTCTTACAAATATGAAATCCATTCCTGAAGAACCAGTTCAGATGGATCACACTGGAGCTCCAGAATTCTGTGCAGGTCACTACTACTTAACAGTATTTTATTCTGCATCACCACTGACAGGACAATTAGTCTGTACTTTATCACTATGCATCAGCTTTTGCCTAAATCTGTCAAGTAACTAAAAATCTTTGGTTTTATTAAAATGAAGCCACTTAATGAGGTGAGAGCTAGTTAGAGTTACTTTTAACGACGTTTCCTTGCAGCCTGGATATTATAAGTCAGATTACATTACTGTACTGGTGTGCTTGAAATATTGTATATGGTGTGGGTAGGAGAGATAGAGGGAAAAGGTTTAATGGCTTTTTTTTATCTTTTTTTGTCATTATGTTGAGCTCTGAGGCCATAAACTCATTTCTCTTAAGTATTCTCATTTCATGGTGAGCATGTGAGATTGAACTGAAGACAGAAGACAGCTTTCCTCTTCCTTTAGTATAATTAGAAAAGCTAGACAGGTGGCAGTAAGTAAAGGGTTGTAAATCTAAACCAAGCTGTAATGCCATTAACAGCTTAATTCCATTTAATAAGAAGGGATTGATTTGGTTACTATCTCAGCATTCTGAACAACTGAAGTTTTGGGCATTGAGAATAAAAGAAATCAGTCAATCATAATATTTGATTTGATTTTCCTTTTCAGTCAGTCTGTAAATCTTTTTTATTTTATTCATCAGCTAACTAAAGAAATTCCCATCCACAGATCTGGTCCTGGAAGCCCAGAAAGACTGGTATTCATGCTGAGACTAATCTATGTAGATTAAATAGCTTTATTGTCCTTTCCTGCACATGGTACTTTGGGAGTCACATTTTTACAATGGCACTCTAGAAACAGCAGCAGATTTAAGGAGGGAGAATGTGTAGTGTGCTGCATTTCCACCCACCCCAGTAGGTATCCCAGAAATACTAGATCTACTTTACTAGCAGTCTAATAGTTGCTGAGACAGCTAGTCTTACACACATTAACTATACTGTCTCTGGGCCTAATCCTGTGAGGTGCTGAGTGCTCTCATTTAATTCAGTGGGAAATGAGGGGCTCATCATCTAATGGACCTGATTCAGTCCCATGAAAAGTGCACTTGTGAGGCAATTAGCATGCAACTGACAAATAGCATTACCTGAATGATGCAGATACTGAGTCTAGCCTGTGGACGGTGAGAGTAAATGAGTAGAGACCTGCGCAGATACAAAATTAATATTCGCATCTGTATCTGCAAAACTGAGCCATGAATATCTGCATCCATGCCCTTGGTTGTAAAACGGATATATCTGTGGTTTTGCAGAGCTCTATAAATGAGGGTACTAACAACTTTATCACAACATTACACAGTATCTGACAGTATCATAAAATGCAGGTAGTTGGGTCAATCCAAGAAGCCACAGTCCACTCCAAGTGATAAAGGTACAATCTGCAGCGGAAGGTGAGGAATTTAGTTTTGTTTAGAGTGAGTTTTAGACAATTGATGCTTCAGAGGAGTGATGTCAACTTTGTCCGTGCTCAAGGCCCAAATGTGTGGGGAACTTTTAGGACAGGATCACAGAGTTGAAGATGGAAAAGCCCCATTGGGCTATCAGAGCTCCTCCCCGGCATGGGAAGAGTGTAATTGCCCAACAGAGGGCCATATCAGATATTCCATTGATGTTTGAAAAGATAATGGGGGGAGACACAACCCTACAGATCCCTGAAACCATGGCACCCCACTCGGAATTGACAGGATCTTCTCCTAGAAGACTTTTGTCTTTAATCTCAGAGGAGTCAGTCTCACAAGGTCCATTTCTGGTGTAGTTATAGCAGGACAGGGGTAGGTGGAGCTCATCACTTCATGGGGAGGTGCAGCCATCCATTCATAGGGCTAACACAATGTGAAGGTTTGGGGAAAAGCAGCCATTTTTGCTGTGTCACAAAAATCAGTGAGAAGAAACATTTTGCATTAGTGAAAGCCCAGGACTATGGATTGCCTCTGCATCAGACAAGAAAACCATTCACAGATCTTGGGCAACATAGGGTCCTTCCTTTGTGAAGAGCAACGAAAAAATCAGTCACAAGCCAGGGGTAAGCGAAGCACAGATCCACAGTCTGTCCATGAAAATTCATGGCAAAGTACTGTCTCTAATCAGACACAACAGGGCTAGTAGAGTTGCTAGCTTTCTACTCACGCAAAACTGGACGTCCTTGCCATACCCCTGTACTGCCCCTCTTGTGAGGTCCTGCCCCTGCCTCACCCTTTCTCCAAGATTCCAGCCCCTGCTTGCTCGCTCATTTCCACTGGGTGTTGGGCCAAGATGTTGGGGGGGGGGGGTTGGCGGGGGTGCAGGCTTCTTGGTGGGGCTGGGGATGAGAGATTTGGGGCATAGGAGGGGGCTCGAGGCTGGAATTGAGGGGTTCAGTGTGTGGGAGTGGGATCAGGGCTAGAATAAGGGGTTGGGGTATGGTTGAGAGCTCTGACTGGGGGGTGCAGACTCTGGTTGGGGATGAGGAATTTTGGGTATAGGACCATGAAGTAGGTGTAAATGCAGCACTTGAATTTTTCAGTGATAAATGTGAAATATTGTATTTTTCTTTGGCGCCTGCATGATGAAACCCAAAGCTGAATTCTGACAGCTCCAAAATTTCGATGTCAGTCTCACTAGAAACTACTCAGCTTTTACTGCTTTGGCACTGAACCCATACAAAAGTCAATTTCACATACTTCTGACTTCAAGCCATGAATTGGCCCAGATTGCCTCGTAAGTTTTGCCAGCTTTTTGGCAAACTTGGTGTGGTTTTTGAGTTTGTAACAAAATGCCAAACCAGATGGCTTTTGCCTAGTTTTATTGCATTGCAGACATTCCACACATCTCTACAAATGACCCATGCTTATAATTAAGTAATTGGAGGGTTGCTGGTATAGCATACCTCCCACATGTCTCTTTCATTCCAAGCCTGCATTCTCTGTGCATGCAAAAGGAACTATTGGCATTAATTGGATGTCACAGAGATTTTTAACTTGGTTGTGCAAGGAACAAGCAACCCAGCCCTTTATATAAATCCTATAAAATGCGTGGGAAGAAAATGCACTAATTACATGTTGCAAACAATGATTGTGCTTTTCAATGGTGAGTTGAATATGTCAGCTTAATAAGCATTTGATTTGCTAGTAACATGAAACTGGGCCATAAGTTCTAGAGGTACTTCTATGGGAGAACCACAGAGAGAGATACTGAGCAAAAAAGAGAGGGTGTTGAGAGAGTGGAGTGAGTGAAATGTAGCATGTTTCCCTGTTAAGGTATGAGTGAGTTTGAAATTACTTAGAAGAATGAATGCCTTGAAAAAACACCTGCAGTACAAATAACACATAGACCTGTCTGTGTAAACCCAAGCATCAGTTTTAAAACCACTCTTTAGGAGGGTGAAGATACACTACTTGTTTGTGGTAAATGAAATGGTTTGTTATGGAATAAAAGATAAATCTCTGTTGAGATGTATTCTTGTGAAGAATGATTGTGTGTTTATAGAATGAATCACTCTGTGGCATGTTTCCTTGCTGACATTTTAATTGCAATGATGACCCACAGGTCTTACAAAATCTATTGGCTTTCTCATTACCTCGCATGTGGAAATGTTTACTAACTAAGAGAGCATGCCAAAATATGTGCAGAAAATGGTGAGTGTTATCTGTATATTATTTGGTGTGGGAGTTGGAGGCAAACAAATCAGGGCAGAGAAAGGGGAAGAAGGTTGTAAATATGGCTCTCATTGCTAGCCGAGTGGGAAAATAAGTCAATAAACAGGGGACAGTCATGTGTTTGCAGCCATTACCTGTCAGAGGTGTATGGTGAGCAACACAGCAGTCAGCGTGGGAAAGGCATTAGACTGTGGGAAAGGCGAGTGGTTGCAAAAATAGGCACTGTAGAAATGGGCAAGTGCCTAAAAGGCAGAGACATACCACAGTCAAATGACTAAGGCAAAATACCCTATGAGTCAGATTGATAGCTGGAATGTGGGGAAGGAGAAAACACTCTCTCTCTCTCTCTCTCTCTGATGGGAAGAACTGTATTAAGTTCACCACATATGAACATGGTGACATTGGTGGCTGCTCACTCAGCATCTGCTGGCCCCCCGCACAGTTCAATGTCTAGTACATGCTGAGCTCCCTCCTCCTCCGGTGTCAACCTGGAGCTGTGCCTGTCTCTTTTCATCTTCATTAAACAGATTAACAGATTGCTTATGTTCTAGGGGGTCACTGACTTCCTGGGATGTACTTTAGAGCTTGAACTGACTCACCTTAATAGATCCTTCTGCTCCCTGACAGCTACACTGTATGGAATGAGGCAATGATCTTAGCTGGACTTGATCTCATTTATCCCATTGTCTGACTGACAATGGTTCTCTTGAATGCTTAATCCTCTTTGAGATGGGGCCACACCGTGCTGTGCCTCTGAGCATCATAACAGAGGGTCTGGTCTGGAGCCCCTGGGGTTGTACCAGGAGAAATGACATTGTGTATCCTTTACATCTGTTGACCAGCACATGAACTAGGGGACCATTGAGCCCTACATATTTAATCTCTCAAAAGCCACTGATTAATATTATCTTCCAAGAGATTGCAAGAGAAACTTGCTGCTAGAAACTGGATTTTTCTGGCCCCTTGATTTCTCTCGGGCACATTTATATACACACACTTTTAAAGTCACAGTAAAGGAGTTGGAAAGAATTACCATGTACAAAATTTGTTTTTTTTCTCAGGCACAGATTAGAACTCACTGGTTTGGAACTTTAATAGTCCTGGATTCTCATAGCCCAGAAACAGGCCAATCTGAATCCAGCAAAGTTTTACCCTGTGAGGGCTATTTGCATGACTGAGAACTACTATTGCCAGTAAGAGTTTGCAGGATCAGGGCTTCCTGTAATACCTAGACAAAGAGAATAAGAGGTTTCCTTATTTCCACGCATTGGGCCAAATGCATGGCCTGTTGAAACTTCATTAAATTCATCTCTATTGAAATCAGTTAGTTACATGCACTTCACCCCAAGGGTGCATTTCTAAAGTGGATGACATGATTCCTCTGTATTTGTGAATCAGTTTGTAATGAATGAAAGGTGCTTTGTGCATACATTATGATATGTTACACTCATCTGTTCATCTAAAACTGGTCAGGTATAACTTCATGCCTAACTAAATCTGTATAATCTACAAGGGTGAAATATTAGCTTCATTGAAGTCAAAGGGGGCTTAGTCATTGAATTCAGTTAAACCAGGATTTTCCCCCCAAAAGCTGTTTCATTTGCATGTAAATAATTTGTTCTACTTCACATGTGAAAAAAAAATACAAAATTCAGGTACGTGTGTACATGTTATTTTATTACTCTACTGGATTGGGAAAAAAAATCCCTGTTTTAATCTGTACTACTTTTAGTTGAACAAATAGAACTATAGAAATAAGAAAGCTGTTACTTATGACATTAAGATCTTACACATTTGCATTGAGTTCTTCCTCCTCGTAGCTCTGGAGTAAGTGGGCATAATTCCAGTACTTCAGCCTGTTCGCAACATTTTGACTTTTGAGTCCAAAAATCATGCATAATACTAAAATGTAAACATAATTAAATGAATTAAGTGGTCTGCAGTATTCTATTTTGATACTGGAATAAGGTGATAGGTAACAGCCAGCATGGATTTATAAAGAACAAATCACGTCAAACCAATCAGATAGCTTTCTTTGACAGGATAACAAGTCTTGTGTATAAGGGAGAAGCAGTGGATGTGGTATACTTAGATTTTAATAAAGCATTTGATATGGTCTTGCATGATTTTCTTATCAATAAACTAGGCAAATACAACTTAGATGGGGCTACTATAAGATGGGTGCATAACTGGCTGAATAACCATACTCAGAGAGTAGTTATTAGTGATTCACAGTCATGATGGAAGGGCATAACAACTGGGGTTCTGCAGGGGTCTCTTGAGACCAGTTCTGTTCAATGTCTTCATCAATAATTTGGATAATGGCATAGAGAATATGATTATTAAGTTTGCAGATGATACCAAGGTGGACGGGGTTGCAAGTGCTTTGGAGGATAGGGTCAAAATTCACAATGATCTGAACAAATTGGAGAAATGGTCTGAGGTAAATAGGATGAAGTTTAATATCGACAAATGTAAAGTACTCCACTTAGGAAGGATCAATCAGTTTCAGAATGGGAAGTGACTGTGTAGGAAGGACTGCTGCAGAAAGGGATCTAGGGGTCATAGTGGACCACAAGCTAAATATGAGTTAATAATGTGACATTGTTGCAAAAAAAGCAAACATGATTCTGGAATGCATTAAAGGAAGTGTTGTGAGCAAGACATGAGAAGTCATTCTTCCACTCTACTCTGCACTGGTTAGGCCTCATTTGGAATATTGTGTCCAGTTCTGGGCACCACATTTCAAGAAAGATGTGGAAAAATTGGAGAAGGTCCAGAGAAGAGCAACAACAACAAAAATTAAAGGCCTAGAAAACATAAGCTATGAGGGAAGACTGAAAGAATTGGGCTTGTTTAGTTTAGAAAAGAGAAGACCTGATAACAGTTGTCAATCATCTAAAAGGGTGTTACAAGATGGAGGGAGAAAAATTGTTCTCCTTGGCCTTTGATGACAGGACAAGAAGCAATGGGTTTAAATTGCAGCAAGGAAGGTTTAGGTTGGACGTTAGGAAAAGCTTCCTAACTGTCAGGGTGGTTAAACACTGGAATAAATTGCCTAGGGAGGTTGTGGAATCTCCATTACTGGAGATATTTAAGAGCAGACTGGATAGACATCTATCAAGGATGATTTAGATGGTGCTTAGTCCTGCGGCGAGGGCAGGAGACTGGACTTTATGACCTCACAAAGTCCCTTCCAGTTCTAGTATTCTATGGAACAAAGAGTCTGGAAAGTCTTTGAATAACAGTGTGTGTCCAAAAGTAGAATATAAAAAGATTTTTCCATATAATGCATGAATTCCAGATGGTTGTCATTAACTCTGGTCTTAAAACAAATGGCCATAGCTAACTCTTAACAATATAAGCAGCAACAATTGTAAGTAGATCCTTGGCAGACAATTAAGTCAATGCCCAGGTAAATGCCACATCATCTGGCAGTAATTTCCACTCATACAGTTTTTAATGTTAGTCTTAAACATCTTGCTGCATTCCTGCAGATGGACACGTAAAGCAATGATTATTATGCATATGCATAGCTACCTTATCTCATGAATTATTTATGACATACTGAAGTGTTTTAAGAAGTAGGACAACAACAGAGAAATGTGAAATACCGACCATGTAGGAAATGGGGGTGGGGAAAACAGCATTTAATAAGGGTCTGCATATGAATCTGTCTTTTTGTAATGTGCTGTTTCTTGAAATAGTTAGTTGCCAATATTAAAGCATTGAATGTTTCTTTCTCCCAAAATGATATGAGTTCCAATATAATTACATTCAGCACATAGATAATTTTTTCAGACACTGTACCTTCTCACCTAGAAAATTGGTTGCTATGTTGTTTCTACAACAAACACTAATTGCAAAGGATGAGATAAGCTACCTGTACAGAAAAACCTTTGATTACACCAGAGCTGTAAGCCTGAATTGCTTTACATTAATTGGTAGCCTTGTGCCTGGAGCATTGTGCTTCAGGCATAATGGTATACTACAAAGGATGGGTGTCTTGACTGCCACCCATTTTCCCATATCACTAAAGATTAAGCTTAGCGATCTTGTTTGCAATACAAAACCAGTACTTGATCAACTGGATTGGCTGAAAAGCAATCTGCTAACTGCATCAAAACTTTATTTTGCATTGTGCAATATCTAATATAGCATCAATTGACCAAAAATGGACTTAAATAAATACCTCCTCCAATTTATTTACAGAAAAAGATAGCCAGAAAATAGCAGAACTGAGTGTTTTACAATTTGCTAAGAAAGTTCCTCCCAATCTTGTAATGGTTTGGGGGCATTTCTTCAGCATATGCTTTGTTGGGTGCACCTGCCAATGAAAGAGATCTGTGCTAAAGTGGGTATGTTCTTATTTTTATTTTGTATAAAAATAGTTCAAATATAATTTACATTTATTTATGGGGAAGGGGAATCTCTTTACACAGTATGGGCCTAGCTAGACAGTTCTTTCTTGAGCTTCATTGCCCAGGAAAGGGCAGAAGGATTTGGTCCAATCTGACCAGAAAGAAAAATCTGTTTTTAAAAGAAAAACAGAGTGTTCCAATATCTGAGATAACATCATGTAAAAATTATTCTATGACATTCTGTTCATTCGTTTTTTTTCAATATATACTGTAATGTAAAATTCTAGATGTGTGAACAGTTAGTTCAGGTTGGACCTCCTTGGTTCAGCACCCTCAAGACCTGACTGGTCCGGGATGAGGGATTTTGCTGGATCAGGGGAGGTCATTTCTCTCCCCCCCCCCACCCCCTCCCCCTGACTCTGCTGCCCCACTGGACTTCCCAGCTCCTCCCTTCACCTCTGGCAATCCAGATGAGCTGTGTGCTGGGCTTCAAGCCTCCCAGCCCCTAGGCTGCATCATGCCAGGCTCCCCTTCGCTCTCCCCCCCCCACTGCTTTATGCCAGGATCCCACTCCCTCTTCCCCTGCTGCATCATGCAGAGCTCCTGCCCCTCCTCCCTGCAGCGAGCAGGGTTCCTGCCCCCCTCCCCGCCCCTGAAGCTCACTGAGACTCTCTGATCCTGGAATATCTGTTGCCCTTATGCACCACGGATGTTGCCAAACCAGAGAGTCCCATTTATAGAGGTGCAGCTGTAACCCACACGCCTAGTGGGTGTGGTTCACTGTCCTGTGTAGTGGCACCCAGACCACTTACAGTGAAAGATAAGAACAAGAGAGCTCTACAGCCTAAGCTAAGAGTAAGCTGGCTTTATAGCTCAAGCTGTAGAGGTTCCTATAGTAAGCTCCAAAAGTCACAGGTTTGACTCTGACTGGTGGTTACGCAACTTTTAGCAACAAACAGTCACACTAAAGCACTCTGCTCCCACAGAAAGGTAGACCAACTTTACTGAACTCAGACTATTAGAATTCTATTTTCTACTGTAGTCTATGCAGGCTTTTATATGTGCCTATCTTGGTATCTCGATCAACAGATGGACCTTGCAGTGCACCCTGGAGATCATCAAATATAACCAAGTCAGGCCAAGGAGGGAAATGAATCCCAGATTGGGGCACACCGTATTGAAAATGCTTTGCTATGTGCCCCAAATACAGAGGCCTTGATCCTGCAAAGGTACCTTTTAGACTTACATGCCAGCATGGCATCCCGTTGGCTTCAGTGGACCAATGCAACTGTCAATACAACATCTCTTGTCATGGCCAGGACCTTACAGACCATCATCTTGAGCATGTTACTTGATCTGAACTCCTGAGATATATCAAAGGAGATACAAGGCTATAAAATACACAGGAACTAAACACAAAGGGAGAAGCTTTTAGCTCATCTGACTAATTTTAAAGCCCCTGCTACAACTTTTATTCAAGCAGCAGAGTGGGGGTTATCCTGTTTATTGCGTCAAGTGTAACATGTATGATTACCTGTGGGCGGGTGGCATACGTGTGCACCCGTTGCAAGGAGCTCCTGACCCTCGGAGACCGAGTTCGGGCTTTGGAGGCCAGGGTGGCTGAACTGGAGGAGCTAAGGGAGGTAGAGAGATATGTTGATGAGACTTTCTGGGACACTGTAGTACTGTCCCACCTCCAGTCTGAGAGCCCCAGTGCTCTTAAGGAGGATGAAAGTCTCAAGGGAACAGAGCATTCAATGGGAGCAGAGGGAAACCATCCCGTAGTTGGGACCCTCCTCCCAAAGGATGTTGCGGTATCCTCTCGCACTGAGGATACCTCTGAGGGGAGGAATGCCAGTTAGGAAGAGGCAGGTGATAGTAGTGGGTGATTCGATCGTTAGAAACATAGATAGTTGGGTTTGTGATGACCGGGAGAACCGTATGGTCACTTGCCTGCCTGGTGCGAAGGTTGCGGATCTCTCGAGGCATCTAGATAGACTTATGTGTAGTGCTGGGGAGGAGCCGGTGGTCGTGGTACATGTAGGTACCAATGACGTAGGGAAGGGTAGGAGAGATGTCCTGGAGGCCAAATTTAGGCTGCTAGGAAAGATACTGAAATCCAGGACCTCTATGGTGGCATTCTCGGAAATGCTTCCAGTTCCACGTGCAGGGCCAAGTAGGCAGGCAGAGCTTCAGAGTCTCAATGCGTGGATGAGACGATGGTGTAGGGAAGAGGGGTTTGGATTTATTAGGAACTGGGGACACTTTTGGGAGAGGGGGAGCCTATACAAGAAGGATGGGCTCCACTTAAACCAGGGTGGAACCAGACTGCTGGCACTAAACATTAAAAAGGCCGTAGAGCAGTTTTTAAACTAAGAGATGGGGGGAAAGCCGATTGGTGCGGAGATGCACGTAAATCGGAGGGAGACTTCTCTTAGAGGAGAATCCATTGATAGAGATTCTCTAAGCTGTAGTCAGAAAGAGAGGAGGAGAGAGGGCAAACCATGGGCCAGAGCAGACAAACAACCGCATACAAAGGAATCCAATGCATCAGGGGAAGGGCAGACAAATAAGCAGTGGCAAATTTTTAAAGTGCTTCTACACAAATGCTAGGAGTCTGGCTAATAAGATGGGTGAACTAGAGTACCTAGTATTAAATGAGGAGATTGACATAATAGGCATCACTGAAACCTGGTGGAATGAGGAAAATCTGTGGGACACAATCATACCGGGATATAAAATATATCGCAAGGATAAAGCAGGCCGGGTGGGTGGCGGAGTGGCACTGTATGTGAAAGATAATGTAGAATCAAATGAAAGAAAAATATTAAGTGAATCAACATGTTCAATAGAATCACTATGGATAGTAATTCCATGCTCCAATAATAAGAAATTAGCAGTAGGGATATATTACCGACCACCTGACCAGGACAGCGATACTGACATTGAAATGCTGAGGGAGATTAGAGAGGCTACCAAAATAAAGAACTCTATAATAATGGGGGATTTTAATTACCCCCATATTGACTGGATACATGTCACCTCAGGAAGAGAAGCGGAGATAAAATTTCTCAGTGGCTTAAATGACTGCTTCTTGGAGCAGCTGGTGCAGGAACCCACAAGGGGAGAAGCAATTCTCGATTTAGTCCTGAGTGGAGTGCAGGATCAGGTCCAGGAAATAACCGTTACAGGATCGCTTGGGAATAGTGACCATAATATAATAACATTCAACATTCCTGTGGTGGGAAGAACACCTCAGCAGTCCAGCACCCTGGCATTTAATTTCAAAAAGGGGAATTACACAAAAATGAGGAGGTTAGTTAAACAGAAATTAAAAGGCACAGTGACTAGAGCCAAATCCCTGCAAGCTGCATGGAAACTTTTTAAAGACACCATAATAGAGGCCCAACTTAAATGTATACCCCAATTTAAAAAACATAGCAAGAGACCTAACAAAGAGTCACCGTGGCTTAACCACCATGTAAAAGAAGCAGTGAGGGACAAAAAGGCATCTTTTAAGAAGTGGAAGTCCAATCCTAGTGAGATAAATAGAAAGGAACATAAACACTGTCAAATCAAGTGTAAAAATGTAATAAGAAAAGCAAAAAAAGATTTTGAGGAACAGCTAGCCAAAAACTCAAAAAGAAATAACAAAATGTTTTTAAGTACATTAGAAGCAGGAAGCCTGCTAAAAAACCTGTGGGTCCCCTAGACGATCGAACTATAAAAGGAGCAATCAAGGACGATAAAGCCATTGCGGAGAAACTAAATGATTTCCTTGCTTCAGTCTTCACGGCTGAGGACGTTGGGGAGATTCCCAAATCTGCACCGTCCTTTGTGGGTGATGAATCTGAGGAACTGTCCCGGATTGAAGCGTCATTAGAGGAGGTTTTGGAACAAATAGAAAAACTTAATGTTAACAAATCTCCGGGACCGGATGGCATTCATCCAAGGGTTCTAAAAGAACTCAAATGGGAAATTGCTGAACTATTATCTGTGATTTGTAACCTAGCCCTTAAATCGGCTTCCGTACCTAATGACTGGAAGGTAGCCAACGTGACACCAATATTTAAAAAAGGCTCTAGAGGCGATCCGGGCAATTACAGACCGTTAAGTCTAACTTCAGTACCGGGCAAATTAGTCGAAACAATAGTAAAGAATAAAATTGTGAAGCATGTAGAAGAACATTATTTGTTGGACAAAAGTCAACATGGTTTCTGTAAAGGGAAATCCTGTCTTACTAATCTATTAGAGTTCTTTGAAGGGTTAACAAACATGCAGACAAGGGGATCCAGTAGATATAGTATACTTAGATTTTCAGAAAGCCTTTGACAAGGTCCCTCACCAAAGGCTCTTGTGTAAATTACATGGCCATGGGATAAGAGGAAGGTCCTTTCTTGGATTGAGAACTGGTTAAAAGACAGGAAACAAAGGGTAGGAATAAATGGTAAATTTTCAGAATGGAGAGGGGTAACTAGTGGTGTCCCCAAGGGTCAGTCCTGGGACCAATCCTGTTCAACTTATTCATAAATGATCTGGAGAAAGGGGTAAGCAGTGAGGTGGTAAAGTTTGCAGATGATACCAAACTGTTTAGGATAGTCAAGACAGAAGCAGACTGTGAGGACTCCAAGAAGATCTCACCAAACTGAGTGATTGGGCAACAAAACGGCAAATGAAATTTAATGTGGATAAGTGTAAAGTAATGCACATCAGGAAAAATAACCCCAACTATACATACAGTATGATGGGGGCTAATTTGGCTACGACAAATCAGGAAAGAGATCTTGGAGTTTATCGTGGACAGTTCTCTGAAAACTTCCACACAGTGTGCAGCGGCGGTCAAAAAGGCAAATAGGATGCTAGGAATTATTAAGAAAGGGATAGAAAATAAGACCCAGAATATCTTACTGCCCCTGTATAAAACTATGGTACACCCACATCTTGAATACTGTGTACAGATGTGGTCTCCTAACCTCAAAAAAGATATTTTGGCCTTGGAAAGAGTTCAGAAAAGGGCAACTAAAATGATTAGGGGTTTGGAACGGGTCCCATATGAGGAGAGGTTAAAGCGACTGGGATTTTTCAGTTTAGAAAAGAGGAGACTGAGGGGGGATATGATAGAGGTATATAAAATCATGAGTGGTGTGGAGAGGGCCGACAAAGAAAAGTTATTTATTAGTTCCCTAAATAGAAGAACTAGAGGACACCAAATGAAATTAATGGGTAGCAGGTTTAAAACTAATAAAAGAAAGTTCTTCTTCACACAGCGTGTAGTCAGCCTGTGGAACTCCTTGCCGGAGGAGGCTGTGAAGGCTAGGACTATAATAGAGTTTAAAGAGAAGCTAGATAATTTCATGGAGGTTAGGTCCATAAAAGGCTATTAGCCAGGGGATAAAATGGTGTCCTTGGTCTCTGTTTGTCAGAGGCTGGAGAGGGATGGCAGGAGACAAATCGCTTGATCATAGAATCATAGAATCATAGAACCATAGAGCTGGAAGAGACCTCAGAAGGTCATCAAGTCCAACCCCCTGCTCTAAGCAGGACCAATCCCAACTAAATCAACCCAGCCAGGGCTTGGTCAAGCCAAGACTTAAACACCTCCAGGGATGGAGACTCCACTACTTCCCTAGGTAACCCATTCCAGTGCTTCACTACCCTCCTAGTGAAATAGTTTTTCCTAATATCCAACCTGGATCTCTCCCACCACAACTTGAGACCATTGCTCCTTGTTCTGCCATCTGTCACTACTGAGAACAGCCTCTCTCCGTCCTCTTTGGAACCCCCCTTCAGGAAGTTGAAGGCTGCTATCAAATCCCCCCTCACTCTTTGCTTCTGCAGACTAAACAGACCCAACTCCCTCAGCCTCTCCTCATAAGTCATATGCTCCAGCCCCCTAATCATTTTGGTTGCCCTCCGCTGGACCCTTCCAATGCGTCCACATCCTTTTTGTAGTGGGGGGCCCAGAACTGGACACAATACTCCAGATGTGGCCTCACCAGAGCCGAATAAAGGGGAATAATGACATCTCTGGATCTGCTGGCAATGCTCCTCTTAATGCAACCTAATATGCCATTAGCCTTCTTGGCTACAAGGGCACACTGTTGACTCATATTCAGCTTCTCATCCACTGTAACCCCAGGTCCTTTTTGCAGAACTACTACTTAACTGGTTGGTCCCAGCTTGTAACTGTGCTTATTCTTCCGTCCCAAGTGCAGGACTCTGCACTTGTCCTTGTTGAACATCATCAGATTTCTTGTGGCCCAATCCTCCAATTTGTCTAAGTCACTCTGGACCCTATCTCTGCCCTCAACCGTATCTACCTCTCCCCCTACCTTAGTGTCATCTGCAAACTTGCTGAGGGTGCAGTCCATCCCCTCATCCAGGTCATTAATAAAGATATTGAACAAAACCGGTCCTAGAACCGAACCTTGGGGCACTCCGCTAGAAACCGACTGCCAACCTGAAATCAAGCCGTTGATCACTACCCGCTGGGCCCGGCCTTCTAGCCATCTTTCTATCCATCTTACTGTCCATTTATCCAATCCGCATTCCCTTAACTTGCTGGCAAGAATATTGTGGGAGACCGTATCAAAAGCCTTGCTAAAGTCAAGGTATATCACATCCACTGACTTTCCCACGTCCACAGAGCCAGTTACCTCATCATAGAAGCTGATCAGATTGGTCAGGCACGACTTGCCCTTTGTGAATCCATGCTGACTATTCCTAATCAATTTCCTCTCTTCCAAGTGCCTCAAAATGGATTCCTTAAGGATCCCTTCCATGATTTTTCCAGGAACCGAGGTAAGACTGACCGGCCTATAGTTCCCTGGATCGTCCCTCTTCCCTTTTTTGAAGATGGGCACTACATTTGCCTTTTTCCAATCATCCGGGATCTCTCCCAATCTCCACGACTTTTCAAAGATAATGGCCAAAGGCTCCTCAATGACATTTGCCAACTCCCTCAGTACCCTCGGATGCATTAAGTCCGGACCCATGGATTTGTGTACGTTTAGCTTTTCTAAATAGTTCCTAACCTGTTCTTTACCCACCACGGGCTGTCCATCTTCATCCCATCTTGAGTCACTTAGCGCAGAAGTCCAGGAGCCGACCTTGTCCGTGAATACAGAGGCAAAGAAAGCATTGAGTACTTCAGCTTTCCCCACATCATCTGTCACTAGGTTACCTCCTTCATCCAGTAGGGGCCGCACACCCTCTCTGATCACCTTCTACTTGTTAACATGCCTGTAGAAACCTTTCTTGTTATCCTTCACATCCTTAGCCAGTCGCAATTCCATTTGTGCTTTCTCCTTCCTGATAACCCCCCGGCATTCTCGAGCTATACATTTAAACCCCTCCTGGTCATTTGTCCAAGTTTCCACTTTTGTAAGCTTCCTTTTTGTGCTTAAGTTCACCAAGGATTTCCCCTGTAAGCCAGTCCGGTCTCCTACCATGTTTGCCTCTCTTGCCAGGATGGTTTCTTTCTGTGCCTTCAATAAGGCTTCTTTAAAATACTGCCAGCTGTCCTGGACTCCTTTCCCCTTCATGTTAGCATCCCAGGGATTCTGCCCATCAAATCTCTGAGGAGTCAAAACTGCTTTTTGAAGTCCAAGGTGTGTATTTTACTACTCTCTTTTCTTCCTTTGGTCAGGATCCTGAAATCTACCATCTCACGATCACTGCTTCCCAGGTTGTCACCTACCTCCCTATTAGTTCCTCCTGTTTGTGAGCAGAAGGTCAAGCTGCGCACGGCCCCTGGTCAGATCCTTCAGCACTTGTGTCAAGAAGTTATCCCCAACATTCTCCAAAAACTTCCTGGATTGCCTGTGTACTGCAGTATTGGTTTCCCAACAGATGTCAGGGTGATTAAAGTCCCCCACGAGAACCAGGGCCTGCGATCCGGAAGCTTCTCTCAGTTGTCCAAAGAAAGCCTCATCTACCTCATCCACCTGATCGGTGGCCTGTAGCAGACACCAACCACAACATCACTGCTGTTGTTTGCTCCTTTAAACTTAACCCATAGACTCTCAACAGGTTTTTCTCCCTCTTTATACTGGAGTTCAGAGCAATCATAGTGCTCTCTTACATATAGTGCAACTCCTCCTCCTTTTCTCCCCTGCCTGTTCTTCCTGAACAGTCTATACCCTTCCATGACAGCGCTCCAGTCATGCGAGTCATCCCACCAAGTCTCTGTTATCCCAATTAAATCATATTTCTCGGACTGGGCCAGGGCCTCCAGTTCTTCCTGTTTGTTGCCCAGGCTTCTCGCATTAGTGTACAAACACCTCAGGTAACCAGTTGATCACCCTATCTTCTCCATTCGAAACAGGGGTCCGATCATTGTCTTCGGTCCACCCTCTCTGGGGCACCTGGTGCTGGCCACTGTCGGCAGACAGGATACTGGGCTAGATGGACCTTTGGTCTGACCCAGTACGGCCGTTCTTATGTTCACAATTCCTATTAACTAGAAAGTCCTTGGTCCTGTAAGAATATTTTCCTATTAACTTGGAAATACCCAGTACAGTAGATGTTTTTATTATTTGAATGAGGTCCTCTGTGCAGTACGTTTTTAATTATCTCTTTGTTGCCAACTTTTGCTTTCAGAATCATACTGGAACATTTAGAACAGGCCTATTAGGTAATGCATTACTTCTGGAACCAAGTTCACTCTCTTGAATTCAGTGTCCTCATGTTAGAGCTTGCCAGTGTCACAGATGTTAGTTTTCCATGAAGTCCATCAAACATGGTAATACTGGTTTGTTTTTGTTCGTGTCAGTTTGTCTCTGCTTCATATGAATTCACCTGACCTGCCCCCGCATTGCTCTTCTGTGTGGTCATACTATTTTTTCCATTTTTGTGTAGGCTACTTTAATTCCCCTTTAAAATAATAATTTCTGAAGAGAAATGGTTCATTCAGATATGTAGGCACTTGTAGGCATGGAAGTTCAGCGTGTGAGGGGTGTCACAGCACCCCTGGGCTCTCAGCCTAGTACCCAGGGTCCCAGCTGGCTCCCCACGCACCACGGGCTCTGATGCTAGCTTCATGCCCAGGGTCCCAATTGCTGCCTGCACTCAGGGGGGTCTGGTGCTGACTCTTTACCCGGGGGCCCAACTTCTGCCCTGTGCACCTGGGGTTCTGCTTTGCCTCCATGCAGTAGGGGCTCTGCTTCCAGGCCCGGGTCCCGGGTCCCGGTTGCTGGCCCCGCATGCCAGGGCTTTGCTCCTGGAGTCAGTTGGGGGACAGCGGGAGGTTGGCAGGTGTTGGCTGACACCCACTCCCACACACTTAAAAATGTTCACATGCCACTGGGCACCTTTCAGGTGGGAAATTATTTTATATTGTTCCAAATGAATATAGAAATATTATTTTTGTGAATCTCAGAGAATCTCATGTATACAAATGTAAATATTGTTAATGACTCTTTGGAGGAGGACCTGGAGATTGTAATTCACTGCATATGGATAGTGTATTTAGAGTAGAAACAAATTGCCAAGATGTGTAGGTATTTCTAAGGTGGTTACTTTTATTCTGTCAGACTGAACATGAGAGATTTAATGTGTGTACACCCCTCCACAGCTAATTTTCTTTAATAGTACATTAATGATTTCCTATTTTCTTTAGTTTTTTAAAAATTCCTGTGGCCACAATAAATTCATTCTCCTCCAAATAATACATTTTAGTTCCATTAAAGTCCCAACTTAAAATAAACAAAAGCAGACAAATTAACTAAAGATCAAAATCTGTGCTGACCCCTCATCCTCGACACATATCCTGCTGCAAAATAAATAAACAAATATAAGTCTGAGAGGGGTAGCTGTATTAGTCTGTAACTTTAAAAACAGTGAGTAGTCCTATGGCACCTTAGAGGCTAACAAAACATATATATATATATATTATATCATGAGCTTTCATGGGCAAAACCCACTTCCTCAGATGAGCTTGAGTTTGTCTAGTTCATCTGAGGAAGTGGTTTTTGTCCATGAAAGCTCATGATACAAATAAATATAAGTTGTAGTGACATGAACTAATATTAGGATCAGCCTATAAGTCTTAGGGCTAAATCCTGACCCCTGTGCAAAAAAAAAAAAAAAAAAAAAAAAGGATCTTACTCGGGGGTTATCTGTATGGACTGGACTTAGTCACAGAGTTGAAGGCTAGAAGGGGCCACCAAATCATCTAGCCCAGGTAGGGATGCTAACTTTTATTTGCAGAAAACCAACATCTTTTCCCTGCCCATTCTCCAAGGCCATGTCCTCCCTCTTTTGCTCCCCTTACTTTTTTACTCATTCTCCCCCACCCTCACTTACTTATTTCTGGGCTGGGGCAGAGGTTTGGAGTGTGGGAGGGGATTTGAGGTACAGGCTCTGGGCTGCACTAACCTCAGGTGGCTCCTGGGAAGCAGCAACATCTCGCTCTGGCTCCTAAGTGGAGGCATGTGGAGGCATATCTCTCTGAACCAGTGGTGGGCAACCTGCAGCCTGAGGGTTGCAAATGGCCTACTGAGGTTCTATGTGTGGCCCATGAGACATTTTGTTTACTGTTGCCCACGATTCTGCCTGTTTCCATCCACATAGCTTTTTCCTACTAAAATTACTAAACAGGGGCGGCCCTAGACTACCTGCCAGCAACTGGCGCCCTAGGCAAACCATGCAATCGGCACCCCCCCCTCCCCCCAACCCCAAGGTCAGATATCGACTGAGGGTTTTGGTTCTGTGCTGGGGAGAGGGGGGCTGGGGATGGAGTTCTGTGGCTGGTGGCTGGGGGCTGGGGATGGCGTTCTGGGGCTGGGGATGGAGTTCGGGGGCTGGGAGCCGGGGAGAGGGAACAGGGTGCCAGTCGGGGGAGAGAGTCCCCTGCACCCGCCTCCTCCCAAGATCCCACCCCCCCCCAGAGAGAAGCTGGCATGAGCCTTTCCCGGGGCGACCCCTCCTGCAGGGCAATCCCCACATTCCTCCTCCCGGGCAGACCCCCATTCCCGCGGGCAACCCCCGCGTTCCTCCTCCCGGGGCCGACCCCCTCCCGCGGCACAGGGGCAACCCCATGTTCCTCCTCCCCAGGGCTGACCCCCGCAGCACAGGGGCAACCCCGCATTCTTCCCCGGGCCGACTCCCCCTTGCGGCACAGGGGAAACCCCCTGCGTTCTTCCTCCCCCGGGGCTGACCCCTCCTGCGGCACAGGGGAAACCCCCCCGCATTCCTCCTCCCCCGGGGCCGACCCGCCCCCCCACGGCACAGGGAAACCCCTCCGCGTTCTTCCTCCCCCGGGGCCGACTTCCCGCGGCACAGAAACCCGCCGCGTTCTTCCTCCCCGGGCCGACCCCACGGCACAGGGGAACCCCGCGTTCTTCCTCCCGGGGCCGACCCCACCCAGCGGCACAGGGAATCCCCCAGCGCGCTGCCTCTCCCAGGACTTACCCCCCCTCCTAGCCGCAGGGAAGCCGTGCTCCAGGTAAGGCACCGGAAAGGGAATGGGAAATGGAAGGGGCAGGGTTTGGAATTTGGCGCCCCATGCAACTTGGCGCCCTAGGCGGCTGCCTAGTTTGCCTATAGGCATGGGCCACCCCTGTTACTAAAGTGACACACACTTAGAGCAAGAGCACATGGAGTGAGGTGCATGCTGATTGCACACAACACTGACTGAGAGAGCTGTGCGCTCCATCTGCATTCAAAGTGCTGCTGTGGTTCAGTCAGCACCCCCTGCAAATTCTAGGTATGCAAGTGCAATTAGCAAAACGACACGATCCTAGGAGACCGTCTTGGTTACAACAGTCTTGCGGCCTTCTGAGATGAAGGAGGGCCACTCATGCGACCCACTCACTAGCCTAGGCTGCCCATCACTGCTCTGAACACTGCCCTTGCCTGCAGGTTCTGCTCTCTCAGCTCTCATTGGTCATGGTTAGGAGCTAGAGGGACACACCAGCAGCTTCTCGGGAGCAACATGGACCCAGGTAAGGAACCATCCTGGACTTTAGTGTCCTGGTGAGCAGTGCTGAGCAGAGCAACCAGCGTCCCTTTTCAACCAGGCACTCTGGTTAAAAACCAGATGCCTGGCAACTCTAAGCCCAGTGATTCTCAAACTGTGTGTCAGGACCACACAGAGGCTCACAACCCTATTTTAATGAAAGCGGGGGACTGGACTAGATGACCTCTTGAGGTCCCTTATGATTGTATGAATTATGCTTAGTTCATAGAGATGAAGTGAGTCTTAATGTATTAATTAATAGTGTTAAAATGCTTTGATCTGCACAGATGAAAAGAGCTTTAGAAATGCAAAGTTTTATTTTTGATTATTCATTTTAGTTTACACTTGCTCCTTGCTTCATAGTGACACTCGTGGGCCAAAGTTTTTATCCCTGAATGCATATAATAGAATCATAGAATACTAGGACTGGAAGGGACCTCGAGAGGTCATCAAGTCCAGTCCCCTGCCCTCATGGCAGGACCAAATACTGTCTAGACCATCCCTGATAGACATTTATCTAACCTACTCTTAAATATCTCCACAGATGGAGATTCCTCCCTGGGCAATTTATTCCAGTGTCTGACTACCCTGACAGTTAGGAACTTTTTCCTAATGTCCAACCTAAACCTCCCTTGCTGCAGTTTAAGCCCATTGCTTCTTGTTCTATCCTCAGAGGCCAAGATGAACAAGTTTCTCCCTCCTCCTTATGACACCCTTTTAGATATCTAAAAACTGCTATCATGTCCCCCCTCAATCTTCTCTTTTCTAAACTAAACAAACCCAGTTCCTTCAGCCTTCCCTCATAGGTCATGTTCTCTAGACCTTTAATCATTCTCGTTGCTCTTCTCTGGACCCTCTCCAATTTCTCCACATCTTTCTTGAAATGCGGTGCCCAGAACTGGACACAATACTCCAACTGAGGCCTAACCAGCGCAGAGTAGAGCGGAAGAATGACTTCTCGTGTCTTGCTCACAACACACCTGTTAATGCATCCCAGAATCATGTTTGCTTTCTTTGCAACAGCATCACACTGCTGACTCATATTCAACTTGTGGTCCACTATAACCCCTAGATCCCTTTCTGCCATACTCCTTCCTAGACAGTCGCTTCCCATTCTGTATGTATGAAACCAATTGTTCCTTCCAATCGGCATTCCTACCAGGTGAAATCAATGGGAGTTTTATTACTGACTTTAAGGGAGCCAGAGATTCACCTCTAGTCTTGAAAAAGAAATCTTGTTAAAGTCCTCTGGTTAGACAAATATCTCTAAGGGATGATCAAGGTATATTTGCTTCTGCCTCAGCTGGTGAGGGCGGTAGGAGGGAGACTGGACTTAATGACCTTACAAGGTCCCTACCAATCCTACATTTCTCTGATACTGTGCACAGCCAGAAGCAGAATTTGGCCCTTTTAGTTTCTGCTCCATCAGGCCTGATTCCTACAGCCATCCCTCTGTGAAAGATAGTGAGTTTTTCCTCCATTATGATCATAGGAATTATCCCTATTTTTTTCCTCTTGATTATAGCACTCTTCAGAGTTGAAGCTCTCTAGACTCTCTAGAGCCCTCTCTTTTTCTCTGCTGTTCACTGATACACACCTGCATTGAATCTGTCTTTCTTGAAATAACGTGGTAACTGCACTTACAAAGAGGCTTTTATATTTAAAGGAAAAGGTTCTTGTGGTGCCGTCAATCAATTAAAACGATGACTCTGCAGGGATAATAGAGGGGGCAGATGTGTTGACACTGTTTGAAGTGAATTTAGCTATTATCCATATTGACACAGGAATTCAACAAGTAAATAAAGATTTCAACAGCAAAACTGATGAAAAGTACATTTGATTTCTACAATCCATTCAGATTTAATAATGTGTTGCCTTATTCCTCACGTATATATACATGCCATTCTCAAGTAAAGTTGTACCATAACCTGTAATTATCGATACAGAAAAGAAGGTGCAGAGTGTTGTGTAAATAAATAATTATAGGCTTTTTGACATTTATTCGGTTGTTTGATACTGCTTCTTTGAAAAAAATATAAACTGCAATGTAAATATAGATACTTTCTCAGACAAAGTATTGTTTTTAATAGCCCATACTGATTGTTTCTTCATCATTCCACATATTGAATAAATAGATACAACATTTTTAATTATTGACATTCCAATGAACATCTTAGACCAAAATCATGGTCAATTATTTATTTGAGTTGGCCAGGGAGAACATTTTTAAAGTTTAATGAAGCCAGCAGGGCTACACAGTTTCATGTTGCTGAGCAACTGTACTGCTGGC
This sequence comes from Rafetus swinhoei, assembly GCA_019425775.1. Classification (NCBI taxonomy): domain Eukaryota; kingdom Metazoa; phylum Chordata; order Testudines; family Trionychidae; genus Rafetus; species Rafetus swinhoei. The sequence continues at coordinate 111,103,595 of CM033446.1, forward strand.
CAGTGTGTTTAGAGTAAAAGCATACAGCATAATAATGTTTATGCCTTGAGGCTTTGTTGTACCCCCTCACAGTATAACCCTCAGGAGTGGGATCAGAGAGCCCAGGACACTCTCTAAGGTTCAGCTCACTGAATTTCTAATGAAGAAGAAGGAAGGGCTTGCAAGCCAGTGAGGAAGGATGGGGGGCAGGTTCCAAATTCCACGTATCTAAAATATCCACAGGAAAAGAAGCTCCAGCCTCTACATATAGGAAGATTTATCTATGAGGAGAGTTATGGAAAGATTTGAACAATTTTGATTAAAAGGGAGACATATCTATCTGAGTTATTCAGAATAATGTATGTTATTGTACAGCATAGACAGACTGGGCACATCTATTCTCAGAATACAATAACAAGAGGATATTGATTAGGAGTGGAAGGCAGAACATTCAAAATTCATAAAAGAAAAATATTCTTTCACATAAGAAATACATTACTTGTAGAAATCTCAAGTAGAAGATATTGCTGTAATGCCAGAAGCTTAGCATGATTCAGAAAAAGATTAGATATTTATGTGGACCAAAAGAACCACAATAGTTACAATAGATATTCTTTATTTAAAAAAAAAAATCCTATAATTTTTCATGCTTCCTGGAATAAGCCAATTATCTATCAACAGAATTGCAGAGAAAACTCATCTCTGGTCAGGTTATTCCATAATTGTCTGTTTGGGGGTTTCTCGCATCTTCCTCTGAAGCATCTAATGCCTCTCAGGTATCCGGCTAACTGGTGTGATCCAGTGTGTCCGTTCCTGTTTCTGTGTTGCTGTGCAGTGGATCTGTCTGGTTGTGTGGCTCCTGAAAGGACTGTGCTTTCTTTGGCCACCATCCCTGGGCCATATTGAGTTCCATGGAAAGGAGTCAGGGAGGAGTGAGAGTTAACATATGCTACTCCCTCCCACAAGCCTCTGAGGCTTAACAAACAAAATTAGCATCCTGCCAGTTTGGGGCACATTCTGTTTGCCCAAACATGCTCCCTCCTGATATTTGCAGCCTCAGTCAAACAGTTAGCTTGAAATGGGGCGGAAGGGGGGCAATATTCAAGCTTGAGGAGGAGCAAAGTGTGGCTCCACTGCTGGCTTCTGTTTCTCTCTGACAGCACAAGAGAGTAAGCATCTCTCCTTGCGGTTATGTCACTTTCTCTACCAATTCACACCTTTTGTGCAGAGCAGTAACAGGCTATGTAATGCCTAATATTATCCACTACTTGTGCATATTTATTTTTAAAAGAGTATTATGTGCCCACTGGGAGTTAAGTTTTTGAATGTTCCTTTTCTATACTCTGAGTCATTTTCCCATAATTCTGAAGCTCACAATATTTTCCCATTGCCATAGTGACTGCTTGTGAAGAAGGCACGCTGAGTAACTACAGAGTTTTACTGAACCCAAATTGCCCATCGGAGTGGACCTCAGCTTATATCTGTATTACATGAAACAATCAGTATGAACCACATAGCCCATTATTTCATCCATCAGAACTGCAGCTGTTTCTCCACACAGGAAAAAAAAAATATTGCCACCTGTCAGAACTAAAAAGCCATCAAATAGTCCCAAATGTCTCATTGAGCAGATCTAAGCAGTGACTCCATGACTGAAAATTAACAGAGAAACAGCTAGCACGGGTTAGAAAGTTTTAAAATGTCATTTTAATGAATACAGTGTTTGTTTGGTTTTATTTTTAATTCAGTTGTATTCCTTAAAATTAGAGATGTCTCCTCATGCCCTGCCCCCGCCCTGCTAGGAGTGCATGGTGCTTCTAAGCACCGCACATTCCTGGCAAAGTGGGAGGGAGACTTTGTACACTCCCCTGCCTCCAAGCCTTGATTGGCCTGCAGGTGGGGCAGGAGCACATGAAGTCTTCTCCCGCCCTGCGAGGGGTGCGGCACTTATAAGCACCGCATGCTCCTTGCAGGATGGGGCCGGGGTGGGAGAAGGCTTTGTGCGCTCCACCTGCCCCCAGGCCAATCAAGGCTTTGGGGATGGGGGGAGTGTGTGAAGTCTCCTTCCACCCTGCAAGGGGCTCAGCTGGCGGTTCACTCTAAGTGCAGTGCTTCCTTGCAGGGTGGGGGCAGGGAGGGAGAGACTTCATGTGCTCCACCTCCCCAGGTCCTGATTGACCTTGGGACAGCAGGGGGGGAGCACTCAAAGTCTCCTCCCACTGCCAGGAGCACAGGTACCTAGAAGGAACTGCCAGCTGTTCAGAACTGCTGGTGGTTCTCTCTGGGAGGGGCAAAGACTTTGTGTGCTTCCCCACCCCCAGACCAATCAGGGTCTGTGGGTGAAGAAGCATAGAAGTGTCCTGGCTCTGCCCCTTCTGGAAATTTTTGAAGTGGCCCCTGGTCAAAAATTATTGCCCACCCCCGCACTAAGCTCTACCCTATGTCTACACTACAGAGGTTTTTTTTCAGAAAAACAGCCATTTTCCCGAAAAAACGTCACTTACGTCCACACTGCAATCATATTCTTTCAAAAAAAAAAATCTAAAAAACAGAGGGTTTTTTCCAACATTGGTAAACCTCTTTCTACGAGGAAGAAGCCTTTTTCCAAAAGAGCTCTTGGTAACTGAAGAGAGATGCATTTTTAAGGGCCCAAAAGCAAACTATTCCACTGTGTAGGAAAGATAGAAAGTATAGTAAGAGGCCACCTTGGCTGAACCAGGAGATCTTACATGATCTAAAGATCAAAAAGGAGTCATATAAAAAGTGGAAACTAGGTCAAATTACAAAGGATGAATATAAGCAAACAACACAAGTATGCAGGGGCAAAACTAGAAAGGCGAAGGCACAAAACAAGCTCAATCTAGCTAGAGACAAAAAGAGTAAAAGGAAGACATTATACAAATATATTAGAATCAAGAGGAAGACAGGGTAGTCCCATTGCTCAGCAAAGAGGGAAAAACAATAACAGGAAACTTGGAAATGGCAGAGGTGCTTAATGACGACTTTGTTTCGGTTTTTGTCAATAAGATTGATGGTGATGGGATGCCTAACATAGTGAATGCTAGTGGAAATGGAGTAGGTTTAGAAGTTAAAATAAAAAAAAACAATTTAAAATTACTTAGAACCGTTAGATGTCTGCAAGTCACCAGGGCCTGATAAAATGCATCCTAGAATACTCAAGGAGCTAATAGAGGAGGTATCTGAGCCTTTAGCTATCATCTTTGAAAAGTCATGTAAGTCAGGAGAGATTCCAGAAGACTGGAACAGGGTAAATATAGTGCCCATCTCTAAAAAGGGAAATAAGAACAACCTAGGAAACTACAGACCAGTCAGTTTAACTTCTGTACCAGGGAAGATAATGGAGCAAATAATTAAGGAATTCATCTGCAAACATTGGAAGAAAATAAGGTGATAGGTCACAGTCAGCATGGAGTTGTAAAGAACAAATCACGTCAAACCAATCGGATAGATTTATTTGATAGGATATCAAGCCTTGTGGATAAGGAGGAAGTAGTGGATGTGGTATACCTAGATTTTAATAAAGCATTTGATATGGGGACTGGACTTGATGATCTCTTGAGGTCCCTTTCAGTTCTAGTATCCCAAAATAGCTGTGCAGTGTAGATGTACCCTATGTGTGAAACTGATGGCTCCTTCCTAAGTGGACCACTTTGCATTTGTCCTTTATTATACTTCATCCTATTTACCTCAGTCCATTTCTCTAGTTTGTCCAGATCATTTTGAATTATGGCCCTATCCTGCAAAGTACTTGCAACCCTTCCCAAATTTGTATCATCTGCAAACTTAATAAGCGTATGCCATCCTCTAAATCATTTATGAAGATACTGAACAGAACCAGTCCCCAAACAGACCCCTGCGCAACCCCACTTGTTATGCTCTTCTAGCATGATTGTGAACCGGTAATAACTACTCTCTGGGAATGGTTATCCAGCCAGTTATGCACCCACCTAATAGTAGCCCCATTTAGGTTATATTTCTCTAGTTTATTGATAAGAAAGTCATGCGAGACCGTATCAAATGCTTTACTAAAGTCAAGGTATACCACATCTACTGCTTCTCCCTTATCCAAAAGACTTGTTGTTCTATCAAAGAAAGCTATCCGATTGGTTTGAGAAGAAGAAAGAATCATAAGAGTAAAAATGTTAATTCAAAAAGTCTGTAAGTATTGATATGATAATGACCTAGCTGAATATTAAAGCAAAAACTTAACCTGGAATGTAGAGTACCCATGTAGTGTTCCTTGGCAATCTTCAGCCTTTCATCAACCAGTGGACACTGCACGGCAGTGTCTACATTGGCACCCTTTTCCGGAAAAGGGATGCTAATGAGACAAGTCGGAATTGCAAATGCCGCGGGGATTTAAATTTTCCCAGCGGCATTTGCATAATTATAACTGCGCTTTTTCCGGCTCGGGGCTTTGGCGGAAAAAGCGCCAGTCTAAACGTGGCTCTTGCGGAAAATAAAGCCTTTCGGAAGATCCTTATTCCTCTTAAAATCAGGAATAAGGGATCTTCTGGAAAAAGCTTTATTTTCCGCAAGAGCAGCGATCTAGACTGGCGCTTTCGTCAAAGCTGAGCCGACAGCCATGTTCGCAAATGCGGGGAAAATTTAAATCCGCGGCATTAATTCGACTTTGTCTCATTAGCATCCCTTTTCCGGAAAAGGGTGCCAATGTAGACAAAGCCCAGGAGCTTATGTTCTTATTTCTTTGGGTTCGTGTCTGAATCTCCTTGCTTAATTTATGACACACATTTCACAATACTTGTCTTTTGAAATTCAGTCAGCTGTATTTATTGATTTATTTATTGGGAAATGGAGAGGTTGGTTCGCACACATCAAGAAGGATGCACCTTTTTTTTAGTTCCGTCTTTTCTTGAATTATGGCTGCACAAGTGACAATATCCTTTGCAAGTTCCCTCTATTCCATTATCCACAGCCAGGGTGTGGTCTTACTGTTTATTTTCTTGTAGTTTGGTAGCAAAATGTCAAGTGATGAATTTGTGTTTAAGAATTAAAATTCTAAACAATGAAATACTTGTTAGCAGAGACAAATGTAAAACTGTTTTCTGTTCCTCCTTGTTTTGTTTTAGTGAGTGGCAAGCAGGCATCAGAGCCCGGGCAGTTTCTCAGTGCTTCATTCAGGGAGTGTCATTACTGCCTCTCATTTTTTTCCTGTGTCCATGACTTTCCTGATGCCCTCCTGAAGAAATGAATGCTGAGTGGTCTTCTCTAAGATGGGTTAGCAATACCATACTATGTACGAGTTGGCAGAGGAGTGTTAAGAGCAGGATGGTTGCATTCTTTCCCAAAGACATTATATTTTGCCATTCTACATGGGCACTGACCTCAAGGGTGCTCTGGGCCTGGAGCACCTGTGGGAAAAATTAGCAAGTGCTCAGCATCAACCGGCAGCAAAGCTCCTTCATCCCACGCCTTTTGCCTGCCAGCAGCCCTGCTGATCTACTCCTCCCTCTCTCTCCCAGTGCCTCCCACTGCCATGACACAACTGTTTTGTGGAAGGCAGGGGGAGCAGTGAATGGGACCATATGGCATGCTTGGGGGAGAGGGCACAAAGAGGTGGAGCAGGAGAGGAGTCCTAGAGGAAGTCTTAGGGTGAGGGTGGAGCAGGTGCAGGAAAAGGCAGAGCGGAGATTTGGGGGCAGGGATGGAGTTGGCGTGGGGTAACAGTAGAGCAGATGCGGCAAGAGGCAGGGCAGAGGGTTGAGGGAAGGGGTGAAGTGGGGGGCAGGGCCTGAGGTAGAGCGGGGCAGGAGTCAAGCATCGCCTGTCTACAGCAGAAATCAGCACCTATGCCATTATATAGTCTTGCAATCTAAATCACTGAGCCCTGTTGAAGTCAGTGGAGACCTGCACAGATCCATCAATTTGTTTGTTTGTTTATTTCTATTTAGATTTACATAGAAAACAAAACAAGAGATGCAGCTTTCTAAGTCCTAGGCACTTCTGCCACAAATTACAAAAACAAACAAATTAAATAGCCTGTATTATACAGAACTTATGGAAATTAGAATGCAGGCTCTCATGTATGTGCTCTTCATGGCCAAGCAGTGGAACTCTGTGGATAACTTTTATCCTCAAAGTAAATAAAAGAACTTAATTTAAAACAAAATGATATTTACTCACAAAAATAAAATCCATAATACTTGTTAAAATTGAGACAGTACTGAAATCAGAAAGCCTTGCTCCCCCTTGCATTTTCTTCAACCACCAGGTGGGATGTGAGCAGGGAATTTATCTGCTTTCTCCCATCCCCAAGTGTTTTTGGGCAGAATAGGAGTGGTGGTAGCAGAGACAGTGCAAGAAGTTGCAGGTGGACTTGGGCTGTGCTAGATATCAAGGGAATCTGTGTGTTCAGTGGGATGAACACTCTGCCTGTTCCAGAGGATTCAACTTTTTTCCCTATGGGACAAACCAGAGCCGATTCCATAAGTGCAAATTCATAGAATTTCTAGTTCTCAGGGTAGGAATAATACATGTGATAATAATATGACCCATATGTTTTTCTGTTTGTATATGAATATTTATATAACATCTGACAGAAAAATACTGAGTGTTATTGGTTACCAGCAGGAAAAATACTGAGCTAGTTTAGCATAGGCAAAACTGGCAAGTTTTCAATGTAATGACTGCAATACAGACTTCAAGTACATTATTTTTTTCTATACTTTTTAGTTGCATAATTAAGGTTTTTCTATTAATCTTTAATTAAAAGGCAAGCACAGAATGTATACACGTATCAAATATGGTCTACTAATTCTTCTAATTATTCTTCTCATAAGACATTAGCCACGATTAGGGATGTGAAAGGTATATCGGTTAACCAGTAAGCATCACCCTAAATAGGTAATGCTTTCTGGTTCTTAACTGTAGGGACTGGAGCAGCTTCCCGCTCACCCTGGGAAGGGGCTGCTCTAGCCCTGCAGGGCCCACCGCAGTCGGGGGCTGCTCTGGCTGAGCACAACCTCTGTCCATGGCTGCCTGACCCGGCTCTCCCTACCGCAGGTTACACGCGGGGCTCCTTGGGAGCAGGGCTGGCAGGGGCTGCCGGCCCTGCTCCCTGGGAGCTGGTTACAGAGTCCATGGTGAAGCTGCTGGCCCTTCCTGGTCCCACTCCAAGGACGCCATTTTGGGAGGGTAAGAGGGGCAGCAGCTGTGCGCCCTGGGACGCAGCTTGCTTTTCATGCGTTTCCCCAGACTATCAGGAAGTGAGGGGAAAGTACTTGCATTCTGTGCATGCCTCTCACACTTGGATGGTGAAGGGAGCTCACCAGCCAGATGTGAAAGGCATGCACAGATTGTAAGCATTTCCCCCTCACTCCTTTAGAGTCAAGGGAATGGGATGAAAAACAAGCTGCATCTTGGAGCACATGGCTGCTGCCCCTCCTATCCTCCGGAAATGGCACCCTTGCCCCACTCCCAAGGAGGTGACTTCGCTGTTACTGTGAAGCCTCCTCCCTGGAGCCAGGCCCGAAGCTCTTGCTGGCTCCACTTCCAAGTAGGTGGCTCTCCGTGGCAGCAAAGCCACCTCCCCGGGAATGGAGCCGGCAGCCCCCCGCTGGCCTGGCTCCCAGAAAGGTGTCTTCTCTGCAGCAGGGAAGCCTCCTCCTTGGCCCCAGGCAGCTTTGCTGCAGACTTTGTAGTATAAAGCTTATTTAAGCTTTGTGCTGCAGAGCCAGCAGCACGTGTAACCACTAAGATTTTCAGTGGTTACACAGTTACCTTTTTAACCAACTTAAAACAATATGTATTCCATTTTCTATAGTTCCAAAGCAACTTAAAAAAATGCCATACACAGTCTCCTAATTTTCAGTAATAAGCATCTGTTATTTAAACTTTTAACACAAGTAGAGAAAATGAAATAAAAGATACTGGATATTTCTTATATACAGTTGATAATAAGCTAATATGGTATTTAACCTACTGCGTGCGCTTGTGTGTGTGTGTGTATTATTTATGTGTCTGACTGCTAATTTAACCAAATGTGCAGCAGTTCCCTTGAGATGACCCTATTTACCTTAATTGCATTGTATCTTGATGAGAAAATTATTAGAGTAATGCAGGAAGATGGAGGATTGTAGATATCAGCTGGTGTAGTGCCTAAATAAAATTATCCATCTGCAGACTGAGTAATGTAGCAAACAGTGGTCAAGTCTTTTCTCTGTTCACAAATCCTGACATTGTTTGAGGGGGGCGGTTAATGACAGAGAATGGAGAGAGAGTGCACTATCTTGAAAAGCAGATCAGATATCCTTTTTCTTCATTGTTGTTTTCTGCTTCATCTGTCTGTACATTTGTGAAAATTATTACATTACAATCAAAAACTCATGCTAAACTGAACAGAAAAATGTTCAATAGTAGTGCAGTATATATTAAATTGAGAGTTCTTTTTGTACATCATCACTGACCACATTCTGGTGTCTTTATTTAAATGTCTACTGTTATTTTAGGTTTGTTTATTCTACAGTGTGTATATATGTTCTGAGATATGGACACAAAAATCATATGCAGCTATGACCTGCCCCAGAGATTTAAGCATTTTAAAGGTTACTTGCCAAATTCTTCTCTAAATTATACCAAAGAAAACCATTGAGTGAAGTGGGTTTTCACTAGTGTAACTGAGCAGAATGCATTTATTGGCCCTATACATTTATTTGATTGTAAAATAAAGATAAATTATACAGTTATGGACTGCTGATAATAACAGGCTACTTGCATTTGTTTTGTACTATATATTATCGGAATCTTATTTACTAATCAAGAGAGTGCTATGTTAACACTGGCATGTACTGTTGCCAGTAATTCATTACAAAAATCTGTTGTCATGGGCCAGATCCTACAACCTTTAGCTGTTCTTAATCTCAACAGAGGTTGCATTGTATTTTATGGAACTATAGGCAGGAGGAAGAACGACCCACAGAATCGGGTCCCTACTTTGGTATCTTGTTACTATTACACTGTATTATCTCATTCTAAAGTGATACAATCCAAAAAGCATCTGTCTATATATTTTAGAAATGTGCATCTGTCTGTCTGTCCATCTGTGAACCCATTTGTTCAAGAACTCCTGCTAAACAGTAAGAGCTAGGACCACCAAACTTGGTGTGCAGCTTCCTCTTCTCCTAACTTAAAGCAAGGTCAGGGTTTGGTTGTGCCAGGAAAATGGAACGTGCCTGGAATGGGATTGTTTTCCATAACATGGAAAGGGAGGGTACTGTTCAGAGGGACACCGTACTGCAGAGTGGCCACTGTGGGCAGTCAGCATGGGGAAGAGTTATACTGCAGAGTAACCATTGGGGGCAGTTGCACCAAACCCCTTCCCCTGGCTCTTGGCCATAGCACCAGAGCTGAGGCGTTGTGGGGGAAGAAGACCCCCACTGAATGGGAAGAGGGAAGAAAAGGCCCCTGCTGGATGGGGAAGGGAGAAAAGGACCTGCCAGGTGGAGTGGAAGGAAAAGTTTCATCATACAGGGAGGAGGAGAATAAGCTCCACCGGGAGGGGGAGGGAGAGAGAGAGGCCCACCAGATGGTGGGAAGAAGACCCCACCAGACAAGGGGCGAAAGAGCCCCACCACCCCACAGAGGAGCCACAGCCATCCCCAACCCCAGCATTGCTGGACTGCCCAGCATGCTCATCCCCTTCCTGGCCTGCATGGCCCTTCACTTCAAGCACCATCAGGGCCCAGCCTGTGCAGGCCCCCTGCTCTGTCCCCTGGACCAGGACTGGTGAGAGCCAGTGGGGCTTCCCAAGGACAAGCTGGTTGGCAGGTTATGCAGCCCACCTCGCCATAGGAACAAGCCAGTGGGTGGGGTGCATGGTTCCTCCTTCACCCCTGGCCAACTCCAGGAGAAGCCAGAGAGCAGAGTACACAGCCTCCCCCTTACCTTGGGACAAGCTGGCAGGCAGTGTGCGCCACCCTGGGCAGAAGCTAGTGACCACCCTAAAACCTTCCCTGAGCCCCTCCCCCTTCCCTTGGCTCCTCCTCTTTCCAATCTGCTGCCCTGATTCCTGCACTCACACCCTCCACCCTGAGCCCCTCCTCACCCCCAACCATCATTCTTGCCTCCCCAACATCCTGAGGTCCGTGCTCTGAGCCCCTCCTTAACCCCTCACCCTGACTTCTGCACTTTCCATGACTTCAGTTTCCTGCCCTGAGCCCCCTCTCCCTACGTCCCCAAGGTCCTGCCTTGACTCCTACACACACACACACACCCCACCGCCAGCCCCTTGTCCTGAAGGACCCCGGGCAATGGCAGGTAAGTCTTCTAGTAAACTATAAATGAATATAATATAAGTAACTATGTAAAAGCTTCAGGGGGTAGCCGAGTTAGTCTGCAACAGGAAAAACTTTAACAAAACAACGAATAGTCTAGCAGCACCTTAAAGACTAACAAAACATGTAGCTGGTATCATGAGCTTTCGTGGGTACAACCCACTTCTTCAGATGAATGTGTAAAAGCTGGATGTGGAAGTGTGATACAATATTAATGAGTCAGTGTATCTGTAATAAATAGATTTTGCATATTATCAAATTATTTACAGCTATAACTCAGAGATAAAATGAACCTTCTCTAGGTAGAGCTTCCCTTTTCTGTGGAGAAAGTATTTCTGTGAAAGCCAGCTTCCCAGCACTGTCCCTCTTTTGCTATCTGTGCAAGACTCCCCACAAAGACTCTTTATGCAAGGGGCTCTGGAAGATTTGGGAGGGTGTTAAGGGAGTGACTACCTCTGCAGCACCATTGCTTGCTGAGCTCCATATGGAAGGGAATTACTATAGCTTAGATTTGTATTAACTACTTCTAAGTCTCCTTGATCTACACTAATATGCCACCATGGAAAACCTTGCCAATGGAGGACTGCTGCCATGGGGAAGAAATGGCAGTTCCCTGGTATGCAATATGGTTCCTGCCTCTGTGCATCAGGGATTCCCTTGCTGTAAAGCCTAAGGAATCATGCAGTTGGGAGATTTCAGGCCCTGGTATCATTAAAAACTGTGTTTTTGAAGGACTGCTGTAGGGAAAACTTCTAGAGGTAATCCTTGTTGAATTGTTTGCCTCCTCAGCCATGGTGATGATAGGATCTGGCCCAGAGTTATGATTCTGAGAAGAGAATTTTTGCATGAGTATCATAATGTCTCAAAGGCATCTGTTGCTGTTCTCATTAGAAAAAAATGGGCTGTTTTCCTATTTAGCTGCAGTGCATATTGCATCTCCTCAGGCTTGTAGCAAGATGTCAAATCTGTAAATCTATTGCTGTATATGCTATATATTCACTTTTACATGTATGGAAGTGCATTGTATCTAATTTGTTTCAGGGTATTTATGGTATTAAGAATATTATGAATCTGGCTATTGCACTTGAAAATATTTAATAATAAATTGGGCAGGCACTGTCTGTAGCATTCATAGGTAGGAAGTTCAGTGGTTAAAGTACATGACTGAGAGTTAGTCTATTTTTGATTCTCCTACTGGCCAGCTTGTATAATATTGGGTAAATCTTAGGATTTTTCTATCTCATTTTCCAAATCTGTTAAAATAAGAATAGATAATACTTTGTTGAAAATGGTGTTGTAAGTCTAAAATCATTATTTCTTGTAGAGCACTCTAAGATTTTTTTAATGGAAGATGTTATCAAAATGCAAAGTAATATTCTTTTCATCTTCAAAGCACGCTATATACATTTGCAATTCAACCTATTTACAAAGTGCTATTTTTCTGAATGATTATACAGGAAACTACACTTCATTACCATCATATGTCACTCAAAACAACATGTTGTACATGGAAATAATGCAACATACTTATATTTGGATTACAGAACATACAAACCTTTGAGGGTTTCATTGCACATTTGTTATATTGTATTTTTAATGTATCCAGACAGTGCTTGTATAATCATGTTTCTTCCCTTGAATCCCCTCTGTGCCCACATGTATGAAGCAAGCTTTGTAGTGACATTCATGAAGACCCCTGCTGGTCTTGAAACAGTAGAATCCTGCTATTTAGAGTGAACCATTATTCCAGCAGTTGAAGTGTTTGCACAAAGGTGACTATGTGGTTGGCTATTTCTTCCTTTCCTACAGGATACATGAAAAGAAAATCTTTATTTGAGCCTTTGATAGGGTCTAGTTGCAGAACCCCACTCACAAATATGGGTAAATGGTCTACATTTGGAAATTCTTTTCTGGGAAGAGAGAGATCATATTTTGCAATTTTGTCCTTTAACAATTACTAGTGAATTTAGTGCTTGCTAAGCATGCTCACTTACCTGTCTTGGAAGGTACAGTCCACTTGCTGTGCACAGAATAGGTGCATCATAACCAGTCCCAACTCAAACTTCTCTGTGATGCCCTGCAAGAGTGCATTACACTGTCTTGAAGGAAATACCACTATGGCTAAGGAAGCAGTTTTGTGTTTGTGACAAACAGAATGTTGGTTTCAGCTATACCTACCCCAAGTGGGGTCTAACTATTTCTAGTTATGCTAATGTGCATTATGATGAAGACTCTTGTTCACAAGGGGCCAGATTCTGATACCTTTACTTAAAATAAGTAGCAATTTATTCTGAAAATAGGCTCATAAAGACAACAGGACGTCTCAGAGACCACAGTTCTACTCAGTGTGAGAAAGGATATTAGAATTTGGCTCTGAGAACTGAACTAAGATCAACTCCAAATGTCCATCAGATGGTAAAACTTTCTTTCTATCACTACCAAACTGGACTAGATATTAATCAATCAGCCTCAGTTAAATACTCCATAACTTACTACTGATTCTATTAATCATGAAGAATGTGCTTGTGTTTATGGACTTCTCTCTCAACAATACTGCTAAAAATAAATAATATGATAATGGTTTTATAGTCACTTGCAGTTATTTAGATTTTGTGCAATGATAATATAACTTTCAGTAACCTCACTTTATGTTCAGTGTGTAATTGGGACTCCCTACCGTTGATCAGAAATTATGTATTAACCACAATCTCACATTATAAAGTCAAGTAGTTCTGCAGGAATTCCACAGATATGAATTACAGAATTTTTATATGAAATTTCTAAAAGGTAGTGTTAATGTGATATGTAATACTTTTGATATTCCCTGCTATTGCAAAAGGGTTAACAAATAACAAAGAAAAAGGAAAAAACAGCAATATGGTACGCTAAATATCAAAAGTCTTTGATTATTGCATTGTAAATGGGTAGTGAGAAAAAAATTATTTTGCCTTAAAATCAAAATAAATTATGTACGCACCCTATTCTTTGACGTTATAATACTAAAAAAATTTGTTAAGGATTTCCAAAAGCTCTTAACATTCTTAGCAATCAATTAATTATTTCCTGTTCTGAGTAATGGAATGCAAATACTTAAAGAATTAAATAGTTACAAAATTGGGTTTCCAAAAATGAGAGGTTACCCAGAAATTTAACATTTTCAATAATAAATATGCACAAACACAAGTAAATCAGTCCCCAATTAATTGTTCAGAATGCTCCATTCCCATGTAGATAGTTTCAGATTTTTGTTTGTACAAATCCATTAAATATACAATTTACTGAATAATGGATTATAAAAAGATTTTTTTTCATTGGCTAGCTGTACCATCAGAGCTCTTAGACACATTAGTGAATCTTTCAGATCTATTGTTCCATTGTGCACATTGTGAGGATATAATTTCTTTTTTCATTTTGTGGTTCTATAGTGTAGTTTAATAAGATTGTAACAAATCTGAAAATCTTTACAATGAAATTATGATATTTTTAATTTCTAAACTTTGGCCTCAGAATATAATGGCATAACAGCATCTAGGGATTTTAACTGAAACTATTTTATTTAATGCCATTCAGCTGATTTGCACAGCATGGGTAGCTGATAGGTTTCATTCAGGTTTTACCTTTATAGGATATTTAAGAATTAGTCAAGCTTTAAGATTTTAGATATTTAATCTTCCTTTAATAGTGCTGCTCTTGTCTCAGTTTTTAATTGCTCATCCTTGCACTGGAGCTGTGCTGCTCTGTTTTGTCCAGATGTTGTGAAAGATATTGACTTCACCCTATCAAAACTTCTGTAACCCTGGGATTTTAATTGTGGTTTACCTTGCTGACTGTAGATAATTTACTACAAAGGTAATGCTTTTGAATGCAATTCTTAATTTAACTCCTACTGTATTGGGATCTCTACAGACCTATGAATAAATTGTTTTGGCATCAAAATCACACATCATAATGAGGTTTTCATAAATGTATATTGAAGTTGTTTGACATCTTAATGAGGAATAGGTTCCACTTGCAATGACATCTTGCTGAGAGCACAGTAATTATGTTAAATCTGTCTGAAGGTAATAGGAAACCAACATACTAAAACATATTTTTTTTCAAAAAGAGAGAATAAACTAGAAATATGAAAAGTGTGTTTTAAAAGGAAGTAAATTCTCAGTTTGTATTAAACCTATGGCAAAATAGTGTAGCAGGTACCAAAAAAACAAGATATTATCTGAAGAACAACCTAGTGCTTTTGGAGTTGTTAGATGGATCATGTATGCCTTAAAAAGAAGGCCCAAGAGAGCTGTGCTGGTTTTGCACGTGCAAGAAATAATTACTGCAAAATTAAAATATCATGCAAGCAGTTGCTGGATTGAGGCTAAGAAGGGGTCTAGATAAAATAGTGATAAGAATAGATATAAAGATAGATGCTGATATGGTCTATATATAATACATTTCACTTGCACTTAAACTGATAATGGGCATAATTCATCGGAAAGACTGGAAATAGTTTATTTAAATCTGAAAATCAAGGCTTTTAAATTTAAAAACCTGAACAGCGATAGCAGAACTTTTGAGCAGGATTCAAGTGTGTTCTGATCTGTGAACCTTAGTATTGAAAAAGGTCACTTAAGAAAGGAACAAAAGATTTTGTCCCACTAAATCTGCTCAACTGCTTTACTGGTATCTTCTTGTGTCATTTTCTTTCCCCAGATTAAGAAATTAATTCTTAGTGTACCTTGCTCCTTTGCTTAAAAACAGTTTTTTTTTTAACAATATACTGTAATTGATTTTTAAAATTACAGATTAATAGGGCTACTTCTCTGAGTAATTTCTCTAGCTCTGAGACCTCTGCCCCAACCAGTGTACAACCTAAATTAAATCAGAAAAATGGAAAAACAGGAAAACCATTTTTTCTTCTTCTTTGTAGTGAATGGAGCTAAACTTAAACCTTCAGCAGCTCCAAGCAGAAGTTTGCAATGGAGATGTAGCCTGCCTTTAATGAGCTACAGAGGCAGAGCTGACTCTCTAGGCCAGAGATATTTTTAACGTAGAGTGTACAGTCTCTTTCCACCCTGTCACCGGTCTCCCCCGTTATGTGACTGTGTGGATGCTTCCCAACACCAGTGAATGGTAAAACGCCCGGACTCTGCCTTTTGGATGGCGCTAGTGCTTCAGTCATTTATTTACACTAGCAAATCTCTCCCGTCCTTGTGAGAGCTGGGCGCGGTGGGTGCCGCTTTCCCCATCTGGTGGCAGAAAAGAGCTTGGCTCAGCCCTTCCTGCAGAGCAGCCCGAGCGCCAGGAGCGTGGGAGGTTCTGGCTAGAGCGAGTGGCCAGAAATGGCTGCTCTGCCTAACATCACACACAGTCATCCCTCCTACGCCCCCTTCTTGCCCACCCCGCCTCCTCTTTCACTTTCTTTTTCTCCCCCCTCCCGCCCGATTCCCTCCCCGGCTCCTTCCCTCCCTGCGGCAGCCCGGCAGCGCTTTCACGCCTGACTGAGCCGGGGCAGCTCTTGCTCCGGGCCCGGCTCCTGTGCCGGTATTTTGAAAGGCTTCGAACCCGCTGCTTGCGGGAGCGGCTGAGACCACAGAGCTGGGAATCACCCTTCTCGTCGAGGCTTGGGCTTCTCCAAGGAGAGGCTGGGCTACCCCCGCCTGGCCGGGGTGGGACACAGACCCGTCCCGCTCCTTCCCTGCCTTCCCTCGGGGGAGACGCAGCCCCACCGCCCCCAGCCCTGCAGGGATAATAGCCCCACTGCCTCCCCCGGCGCCCCCGTTGGTGCGGGAAGCAGCCTCTCTCCCTCACCCCAAAGAGGAGTCGCCGCTCATCAACCCTCTGGCTCTCAGTGGGACAAGTTCAAGCAAGCGCCCCTCGCCCTCACAGGGAAGGGAGAAGCAGCTCCCACCCACTCACAGGGAGGGGAGACAGCCTCCCCCCCCAGTCCCAGAGAGGGGAGAATTCCCCCCAAGTCACAGGGAGAGAAGCAGCCCCCAGTCACACAGGGGGAGACACCCCGCCAGTCACACAGGGGCTGAAGCACCCCGCCAGCCACGGGGCGGCGGAGGCGGCCCCAAGTCACAAGAAGGGCAACAGCCTCCCCAGTCACAAGGCGGAGAGAAGTAGTCCCCCAGGCACGGGGAGGGGAGAAGCAGCCCCACTCTGCCCCCTCCCGTCAGCGGGAGAAGCAGCTCCCCCCCCGCCACAGGCAGAGGGAAGCAGCAGCAGCCCTAGCACCGCGGAGTGACTGCGTTGCCATGGCAACTGACAGAGGCAGGCAGCAGGCAGGCCCCAGCCGCCTCAGCTCCTCTGTGTGTGGGTGAGCGCCGGGAGCCGCCGCCAGCGCCGGACAGGCAGAGGCCGGGGGAGCGGAGTGAGGAGCGCCGGGATGGAGGACGGATTCTCCAGCTACAGCAGCCTCTATGACACCTCCTCGCTGCTCCAGTTCTGCAACGGTAAGGGGGGCTGGGCCCCGCGGAGCCGGGTCTGGCTGCCCGGGCTGCGCCCGCGTTGAGGGGGCCTGGGGACGGCCGGCAGCCCGGGGTGCGGGAGCTGCCTTGGAAGCGCTGCTGCGCCCTGGCTGGCTGCAAGCGGCTGAGTGCGGAGCGAGGACCGGGCTCGGGAACCCCCCTGGCGCAGCCTGGCGGCGGGCTCTCCGGAGAGGGCCTTGCCCGGCTCTTGCGATCTTCGCCGCTGCTCCAACTGTGGAGCCCTCGCTTTGCACTCGGGAGAAGAGGGAGGGGAAAACTTTGCCCCGTCGCCCTCCTTCCCGCAGCGCAAAGCGGACAGACCATGGTTGCTGCTGCTGTTAGGCGGCCCCTGCGCAGAACTTCTTTGGCATCTGACTCGTTCGTGGACGTGGGTCTGTAACCACGATCTTTTCCTCCCCCAGAGCCTAAAAGGGGACCTCCCCACCCTACCACTGTGTGTATGTAAGACCCAGCTCTGCATTGGAATGTGCATGATCCACAAGCAGCCACCACCTTAAAACCATGTCCAACTGACACGTGTTTATTTCACATCATCATGTCTTGTGTGAAGGAGGAGTGGGGGAGAGAGTTGAAAGTTGTAAGCAATGTGCTTTAGTTAAAGATTTTCTCTCGGAGGGCTCGATGCTTGGTGTATTGGTGGAGATTTATTAAATTTGTTTACTAATATGATCCCAAGGGAGGCTATTTTTAGGATAAAGTGCCAGTTTGAAACTAAACTAATCAGTGAATATATTCTTGTAGTTTCTGACATTCCTTAGGAGGGATTTATTCAAATCTCAGTTGTGCTTGGATGGCTTGCAATAAAAGAGCATAAAAAGAAGGAAAAGAGGAATAACTAATACCATAAAGAAATATTGATATAATTGGCCTTGAATGATGTTTGGAGATATGCTTATTTTGTCTAACTGGTGTTTTCTGCTGCTCGAGGAAAATATTTAAGGTAACTTTAAGGTAATAAATAATTTTTAAAAATACGAATAATAGAATGCATCAAAATGTAAAGATGTTTGTCATTGCAAACCTTACAACCCAGTTTAAGAGTTGTTTTTTCTTTGCCAATAATATTTTAAGTGTAAATGCAGTATTTTATCTCTAAAGCTTTACCAAATACTGTGTAAGCACATATATTTTATTCCTTCTTTCCTAGACTCCTTGTGATAACTTACCTAATTCTAACTGTTCAGGTATTCATGAGAAGGGTAAGTTAAATTGTTTTAGGAGGGCAACTACTAAAACCACATCTACAACTTCTGTTGAACAAATAATGATGATGGTGATGACAAATTCTGCCTGCTTTTTCTAGGGAGAAGACTTAGGCTAGCAGGGAATCCTAATGCTTGTGGAACATATGACTATGATAACACTTTTCAGAATCTTCAGAGGGATAGTGGAGTTAGTCTGTAACTGGAAAAACTTAAAAAACAACAAATAATCTAGCAGCAACTTAAAGACTAACAAAACACGTAGATGGTATCATGAGCTTTCATTGGTACAACCCACAATCCAAAGTGGGTTGTGCTCACGAAAGCTCATGATACCATCTACATGTTTTGTTAGTCTTTAAGATGCTGCTAGACTATTTGTTGTTTTTTAAACTTTTCAGAATGTTGAGAATACGATTAATGAGCCATGTAATGTATTGCTATGTGCTCTCTCTCTCTCTCTATATATATATATATACTTTATTATCTGCTTCCTTCAAAACATTAAACTAGCCCTTTTTGTGTTAGTATTATTAGTTTGTCTGTTAGACTTTTACATTATGCTTAACTTTAGATACTAATTAATTCTGTTTTCAGGGAGGAAATAAATTATAGCTTAGCCTCTATAATAGCGAGTTGTTTTGCTGAGCAAAATATTTTGGTTACTTTCCATTTCCATCATTAGTGATATACATTTGTGAGCTGAAATAGTTGTCCCTTTAATAGGTTAAAGAGAATGTTATGTATTCAATATAAGTTTCCCGTATTGACTTGTGATTCTGGATATATCATTGTCAGTGCTGTAAATATGCTACAATACATGCTAGACAAATTCTAAAATCTCATTTCATCCCCCCCACATTCATTGTTTGAAGATGGATAAATGAACTTTTTTCTGTAACATAAGACTTCTAGGTATTCTTTAAATTATACAATAGTTATTATTACAAATTGTATAATAAGTAACTCTGTTTTATGTGGCATTATTGCACTAACTTCTGTTGGTGAGAGACAAGTTTTCAAGCTTCTATAGACCTCTTCAGTGAGACAAACTTACATGATGAAAGGCTAGAGAATTAGACCAACATTCTCTGCCCTGAGGAGATCAGATAATTCAGAATGACCCATTCGGCCCATGAGAAAACAACAAAGGCAGAAGATGCCAATGGAGGTGCTCTGTTTGAAGGAGGAGAGGAAGATTGCTTTGTGAGTGTGCGGGAAGCTCTTGCATGCATAATGGATTGGTGTGTAAGAAGCTGAGAGTAAGGAAGAGAATAACAGGGAACAGTTAGAAGATTGGGGAAACCTAGACTGGAAGTAGCAGAGATTTGAAGAGGGAAAAAATGTGGTTGGAGTCTCAAATGAGTAGTAACGTTGGTTCGAACCAAGGGGTTTGATTCAAACTAACACAGCCCAGAGCGCAATTCATGGTTCAAATCAGCTGGTGATCGGAATAGCGCTCGGGCGAGATCATGCTAATGAAGTCCGTGATATTTAAATCCCCGCTTCATTAGCAATTTCGGTCGCCTACATTTGCATCCCTAGTTCGAACTAGGGTGCAAGTGTAGACATACCCTGAGAGAATGTATGCATTTATGTTAAGAGAGGAACACAATTTCAAAATCCTCATTTTGTATAGTGTAGCCTAGAGATGTGAATGTTTAACCGATTAAGGAAAAACTTAAACAACAACAAATAGTCTCGCAGCACCTTAAAGACTAACAAAACATGTAGATAAGCTTCAGAGGGGTAGCCGAGTTATTCCAGTCATCTGAAGAAGTGGGTTGTGCCCATGAAAGCTCATGATACCATCTATGTATTTTAGGGAAAACTTAAAAAACAACAAATAGACCAGTAGAACGTTAAAGACTAAAAAAACATGTAGATGGTATCATGAGCTTTCGTGGGCACAACCCACTTCTTCAGTTAAGCTTAACGGATGGAGGCTGGAGCAGCTCCCTGCCCACCATGGACAGGAGGCTGTTCCAGACCTGTGAGGGGCCTGCCGCAGTGGGCCTGGGGGCCCTGCAGGCAGAGGCTGCTCCAGCATCCTGGATGGGGCAGCCTCTTTCTGTGGCGGGCCCTGCAGACAGGGGCTGCTCCAGCCTGGATGTTGCAGCCCAGCGGTGGGTGAGGAGACCACTCCAGCTGGGTTGGAGCAGCCCCCCAACCTGTTCCTCCTTTAATTGGTTAACCAGTTAAACAATATGTTTAACCAGTTAAACAGGATTTTACATCTCTAGTGTGGCCTAGGGAAAAGTAATATTTGAGGAGGGCTGATAGATGGAACTTGCTAAGATAATCATTGTGTGTTTCAAGGATTTTAGTATTGAGAGGAAATTATTCGTTTTAGTATTTTAAAAGAAGAAATAATGGGATATGCTAGCAATTTAGAATTGAGGTGTGTAGGGACAAAAGAAAAATCAGATTCATGCACCAGGCAGTGTTAAAATGTATTTGATGGTGAGGATAGTGCAATGATGAGAGCAATTAGAGAAAAGAGGGAGAGGAGAAGAAGCTGGAGAAAAAATAATCTTTTTCATCTTTATTTTGAGTTGTTTTGTTTGGTATCCAAAAACCTACAGTAAATTCTTTACACGGTTAAAGCAAATACTCCAGCCTTTTTGTTTTATTGAACACCAGGAATAGACCACAGAGTGAGAACCACTAAGAATGGAAATATTAGGAGTCACATCTTCTATTTCTGCTTTGCCACTAACTCACGTTGTGGCCTTTGAAAGGTTGCTTAATTTCTTTGTGCCTCAATTTCCTTACTTATAAACAGGGAGTAAATAGTGCATTCTTACTATAGTCGTGTGTAATAAGTAAGTTTGCAGATTACCTTGAGATCTTCAGAAGACATCTCTGTAGATGTGTAAAATATTTAATTGTTTTAAAGTTAAACGGTGCATATGTATGTATTGCTTTTCTTTAAGTAACACACTATTGTTCCTCCTATTGATGTCTGTCTTGCTCATGTTGGTAATAAATTACATTAAGGCACCTTCTAGTTAAGCAGAGCAGCTTTTATAACAGACAGACACCCATAATTGACTTGGAATGTTAGAAATGAGATCTTGGATAATGTTTCTCAGGCTTGGTTATGGATTAGAATAACTTTGCTATTATTCTTAGGAAGGAAGCCATTCAGTTTACCTATAATATGCAATTAATTACCGATTTATTAATTTGTTCTCTATGTTCAAAAGCAGCGTTGTTGAGTTAGTGAGAAAAATGTTCAGACCAAATACCATTTCTCAAAATAGAAGAGGAAGTGGAAGTATTAAAATTGGGATAATGATTGTTAAGTAAATTTGTTCTTAAGCTTTCATTTCAGCCCTGTTACAGATTTATACATTGTTTTAATAGGAAGAATAGTCCAGGATATGGATCCACAGTTACACACAGGAATTACACAGCACCTTTCTTGCCACTAGCAGAATTCTCAGATGCAAGAGTGAGCAGGGGTAGCTGTAGGTAAGTTAGGGAAGTAATCAGGATTTAGGCAGAGGTTTGCAAACTGCATGGATCCACTGATGACACTTCCATGTGCAGGTTTTGTAGTAACCACTGTGATCTACTGCAGATTCCTGGTACTGCAGTAATAACAATGGACTTGCTTAATGAGTGGTCAGGATCCAGGTGATGGAATTCAGCTGCCCAGTGATCCTATGTTTTGCAATAAGCCCATTTACTTAGAGTTTGCACAAGGTATGAGCTTCTATCCTTAAATCTTAATACAGCACTTTAAACATCAAGGCTGCGTCTAGACTGGCAAAGATTTTGCGCAAAAGCAGCTGCTTTTGCGCAAAAACTTGCCAGCTGTCTACACTGGCCGCTTGAATTTGCGCAAGAGAACTGACTTTGTAATGTACAAAATCAGTGCTTCTTGCGCAAATACTTTCACGCTCCCGCTCGGGAAAAAGCCCTCTTGCGCAAGAATACTTGCGCAAGAGGGCCAGTGTAGACAGGTAAGAATTGTTTTGTGCAAAAAAGCCCCGATGGCGAAAATGGCGATCGGGGCTTTCTTGCACAAAATCGCATCTAGACTGGCCATGGATGCTTTTGCGCAAAAGCACTTTTTGCGCAAAAGCATCCGTGCCAATCTAGATGCGCTTTTGCGGAAATACTTTTAACGGAAAAAACTTTTCCGTTAAAAGTATTTCCGCAAAACCATGCCAGTCTAGATGCAGCCCAAGAGTATGTCTCAAATACAGACAGCTAGAGGGGAAAAGTAAAACTATCAAATATTTATGTCTTCAATTACAGACTTTTTGCATGAAAATACACTTTGAAATGTGGAATCTATTAATATTAAAATTAATAAACTTTACCTCAAAAAATGTGGTGGAAAGTACCTGCTGATACATTACATTTTTTCTGTCCCATCCCTGTTTAAACTAATGGGAAACAATGTATTCATAAACCCTGAGTATCAGAAGAGTTAATACAGTAATTGCAATATTATAAAATAGACTTCCAGTATCTCTTTAATAGTACCCATAACCAAGCAACATACATAAAATATACTTCCTACAATTCACCTTCTCATTAAATGGCTGTAGCTGGAGATGAGCCTTCTAGGAGATTGATTTGGGGACAGCCGTGTTCAGACCCAGGGAACATTAATAGAGAAAACCCTGCTAATGTCTCCCTCCCTTTAAACTAAACTGCAACAGCATTGGATGGGTGAAAGAATTAGCAATGGAATATGGAGTCTATTGAAGTGGTTCTCAACCAGGAATCTAGCCCCCCTTGGAGCACTGTGAGCAGGTTTCAGGGGGACTCGCTGAGCCCCAGGGCAAGAAAGCCCAAGCCCCGTAGTGTGGCTGAAGCCTAGAGGTCCGAGTCTCATTATCTGGGGTTGAAGCAGAAGTTTGAGCAATTTAGCTTCACAGTGCCTCCTGTGGCACGAGAACCCAGGACCTATTTGTTATCCCCTTAACCAGCCGTGGCTTTTATATGTGGAAAACAAGTTTTGTGACAGGTGTGCTGTGGGGTTTCTATAGCATTTCTGGGAGGACCTGAAAAAGAGACAGGTTGAGAACCCCCTGGTCTATTCACCACGGGGTTCTCTGGTCTAAATATAGCAGTGATTCTTAGTGATAGAAAGTTGTATCTTAGTGATAGAAAGTATATGTATAGAAAGGTTACTGGTCTAAATATAGCAGTGATTCTTAGTGATAGAAAGTTGTATCTCTCTTACTTTCCAGAAATGATGTGAAATGAATCTGGTCTTAATTCAGTTCTGTATACATCACAATACCCTTTTCACTATTCACCAATGCAGAACTGGCACCAGGGCTGGTGTGAGGCGTGTGCAGTCAGTTCCCCTACATGTGGCCCCGTGCTTTATTATTGGCCCTGTTCCAGACTAGAGTTGTGAACACTGAATTGATTAACCGGTTAACTGGTAAGCTTCACCCTTAATGGGTGAGGCTTACTGGTTAAGGTTATTGGTGGGGGCTTGAGCAGTGCTCATTCCGCATGAGGCTAGCCACATGCAGAGGCTGCTCCCGTGTCCTAGCTTGCAGCATGCTTGGGCACCTGCCTGTGGCGGTGGAACCGATCCAGCCTGACTTTGGCTGGTGGGAATCACCCCCTCCCTCCACTTGCGCCCCCTTGAATGAGTTAAACATATTGTTTTAAAATGGTATTTTACATACTTAATACCTGATGCTAAAACGTATTAATGGATGAAACTTCAGCCTTTTTTGGTCTTTTCCTTTCATCCTGTGTCCTTTTCAAATAGGGCCATTGAATGAAAGCAACAGAGATGGTATTTTTTGGTACCTATGCTATCTTTTGGTGCCACAAAATTTTGAGGCTGTGTGAAATATTAGAACATTTTTAATAAACATTTATGCTCACTTAGTGAAGTTCAGTACAGCGTGGATAGCCACACAATGTGCTTGTGCACAAGATATCTACTGTGCTGAGGGCTTCATAGGGTAAAAGCAATGCAGAGGGCCTCATATGTACACTGAACAGGATTAATTTTATTTACAAACATTATCAACTTTTTCTTCTGAAGTAACACTGAAATGTGGCCTGATAAAACATTATCTAGGTTTAATTTCAGGAGCAGATATGTTCCTCCCCCGCCTTTTTTTTCTGCATTTAACAGTTTATTTTTTAGGTCACACACTACTTTGTAATTGGTGATTGATTCATAGAAGAATTGGAGAAAGTTTTAAAAATAGCATATATGGACTATTATAAATAATAGTCTCCCCCCCCAAATTACAAACCCATAAATTTATACATTTGTTAACATGAACAATGTTTATGGGATACAGTTGTGTACTATGAAATAGAACATAATTTACAATAAGGCATACTTTCATGACGGATGTTCCTAGACCCAATAAAGTTCAAACTCAGTATATAGATATAAAAGGTCACTGATTGGTTTGATAAACCTGCCTCACTGTATTGAACTGTTAATTGCTAATAGAGCAGTAACAAGGGTGGGGCAAGTGGGGCACTTGCCCCAGGTGCAGTACATTTAGGGGTGCACAATTAAAAATTAGAAAGTTAAAATATTATTTCATTTATATCTTTACTATCATCTATTTGCAATCTCAATATATGTGCAATTAACAACATGTGCAATGAATAAAATTAATACAAAAAATTAAGAATTTTATAATTTTTGGAGGCCGGGGGGGCACAGTTCAGTAGCTTGCCCCAGGTGCAGAAAACCTTAGTTACGGCTCTGATTGCCAAATCACAGATTATTATACAGAAGCTGAGTCAGACATTGATAGTATTAATTCCAGTTGTTACATTTTAATAAAAACAAAAGCTATTTTAATCCATGTTTCAACACTGTAGTAAGAAAATACAGCATCCGGAGATAAGGGAGAATTCCACAGTAATATACAGCCATCATTAGGAAATCTGTATCAGTGTGGATAATATGAAGTAAAATCATTAGTATCAAGTATTGTATCGTAAATTAAAAAAACATTCAGAGTTGTAAATTAAAGCATTGGGCTCCTACTAGCAAATCATGTATTATCTGATCATCAAAGAGTTTAAAAATCTTTGGTACTTTACAATGCTGTTAAAATGTGTTTTAATTTCTAATTCAGTATACCAAAATTCATTTTTATATTGCAGTCTAAATTACATGCAGATAATATAAAATGGATTTAAAATTTCTTTAGCGGTAAATTATTAAACCATATGTCAAACAATTCTATATTATTAAGTCTTAGTAAGTTTCATCACGATTTCCCCCCCGGAACTATACGGTGAAATGTGTCAAGTTGATTTTGCAGTTGTTTTTCTGTTACTGGGAACTTTGGTAGGCCATGATAGAAAGTTTTTATTTTTCAGCCTTATGGATATAGGAGAAGGTTGGGGGAATAAATGAGGAAGTTGTCTGTAATAATCTATTTTGAGTTATTTGCAGTGGACACATTAATTATCTCAGTAGAAGCACTGCAAGTTCATAGAAGGGGCAAACTTTGGCTCAGCTTGTTCATCCTCCATGAAACTAAATTTAAAGTGCTCATCCATTACATGATTAAAATGTGGAAGTAGCTCCCTGGGGATTTTAAGGGAGATGGGGTGCGGATAATTATATGTTAGCATGATTTCACCGAATTAGTTATTTGGAAAGTAATTAAGTGAGATTGCCCACACTCCATTACTTTCAATGAGTGAAATCTGGCATGGTCCATCATTTTCTTGTCTTCCCTTGAAATGACCTATGATTGAATAAATATAATCTGCTTGTACTAAAATTTGTATCAGAAATCTCTAGTAATTGCCTTATGGAGTTTTAAATCTGAAATAAACATCTGGTGTTAATGTATAATTTGCATTTATTAACAGTGTAACTACTACAGTCACTTGTAAAAATATGTACATCTTTTATGGGCAAGAAGGAAATAAATATTTTTAATTTTTTATTATATCTTTACAACCTGAGAGACTGTACTGTTGTGTATTGCACATACAATCTTACATTTAATAATGTTAAAATTTTCTCCAAGATTTTCTAGAGTCAAGTTCTCAGAAGTTTAGGTTTCTAAAATTGGAACTAAATCTCTCATGGTTGAAAATGGGCACATTTGAACATGCAAATGGAACAAGTATGTCTATGATCATTAAAATATAAAAAGCAAAACAAAAAAAAATCAAGAAAATCTTTGTAAAATTCTTGTATTTTACTGAAACATGAAAAATTTCAACCAGCCTAATTTTGCCTAACCATACAGAAAAAAAATCAAAATCTCTCGCTGTAATTTTTACAGATAACAGAACTATGAGTAGTAAGAAGTCAAAACTGGAAATTATCTGAGGCTGTGGGAGGTACGGCTGCCTCTGTCAAGAGCATTATTGGAAGCATATCGTTTCTATAAACAGCAAGCAAATCTAAAACTTGAGAAATGTTGATAGTATCTCAGTTATTTTTTGCTACATGTAATAGTAAATATAGATGTATTATACACTCCCTCCCAAGAAAGTGGTTTAAATTATATAGGTCTATTTTTAGCTAATGAGAAATCCTCACTGTTAAACTCCAGAATTCAGATGCTGCTTTGAATCTTTTCTTCAAGCATTTTTGGATGGCACTTCCCCACTTTTTCTGCATTGCAGGGGTGAAAAGTGGGTCCGCTGACTCTTCCTTCCAATCCTGAATTGGTGACACAGTAAAAAGTAAGATACATGGCATTTCCCTGTTGGTTGTCCAGAATTAATTGAACAGCAGAGAGGGAAAGTACATGATGACCAGTTGGAGGTAGCTGGGGTTAGGGTCTGCTAGAAGATGGGTTGGCTAGCTAGCTCATTGAAGTTCAGACTAGTCTTTATTAGAAACAATCTATCCATTCCTAACTATCACATACTGCCATATATCTGCATTATATTTTTCCAAAGATAGACTAAAATTATAGGTCAGTAACAGCAGTGGGTTCTAAACTCAAATGACAAAACAGGTCACTTTTACTTAGGTGCCTAAATATGGATTTAGAAACCTAAATTAAGGCACCCATGTTCATAAATTTTGTTCATACTTATACAATTACAGTTGAATCAACTTAAAAAAAAGTTTTGTGTAACAAAAGTCTCTCTTCTGATCCAAAGGTAACATACTAAAAACAGTTACATTCAATATGGTTTATCTGGGGACTAGATACAGATGATTAATTTCTGGCCCTATTAAAGTCAGTTGTAGTTTTGCCATTGACTTCAGTAGGGCTAGGATAGGGGTGGGCAAAAGGGCTTCTGCGAGCTGGATCCGGCCTGCCAATCAGGGCCTGGGGGCAGGGGGAATGTGGCGGGTTTAGGGGTGTGAGCTCCCACTCTCCGTCTGGAGGGTGGGGCCCTGCGAGCCCACCGCCTTCAAACCCCGCGGTGTGGCGGATTGATGGGTGCGAGCTTCCACCCCACGCCCGTGGGGCCGGGGAGCCCAGTGAGCCCATCATCCTACGTATTTCGGGTTCTTACGAGGTCCTTGAGCCCCTAAACCGTGGCCCCTTCCCCGGGGTCCAGGCTAACCCAGTGGCCAACCACGGAGTAGGCTGCCACTTCGTATGTACTAGTACGCTGGGTGAGACTATCATGGGGTGTAGGATGTGGGATTAGGGGGACCCGGACCCGCCCTCTCCACCAGATCCCAGCCCGGGGCCCTAAGGGATCAGGGAGTGCAACCCTTACCTGGCTGATGGGGTTCCTCCCCAAAGCGTGTCAGCCCATGGGCACCAAAAGCGCTCTGCCCCGGGCTGCTTCCTATCCCCCTCCTGTATGACAGCTCTTCCAGATGGGCCCGCAGAGCTTACCGCTCTGTCGTCTCCTCTGGTTCCTGCCTCGCTGCTCCAGTCCCCTCGGGGACGCTGCGGGCTGTTCCACCTGTGTGGGGTAAGGTGTTCCCCCCAGGCTGCCCGGTGACTCCTCCCGTGCGAGCCGCCCCATCGTTTCCTCCCCCAGGCCTTTTCAACTAGCCCGCCAAGGGTTGTCACAGAGCGTTGCCCGGCCCCCTCTGCGTCCCCATGCTCCGGGACGCTGTGCCTAAGGGCTGAAGCTCCGCCCCTAGGCACCGTCGTTAGCCGCCGGAGGCGCAGCGCCAGCGGTCAACAGCCGCCCTTCCCCAGCGCGGCGTGGCCCCACCCCCTTTCAGGCTGGCCGGTGCTCTGCCGGGCTCTGCACCGGCCTTGATAGGCCCGGCACGCTGGCCGCATCTTTCTGGCGTGGCGCAGCCCTGCTGCCATGCTGGGCGAGCGGGAGGGGTCCCGCCCGGCGCAGTGCGGGCCCCAGCAGGCCTGTCACAGGGAAGCACATGAAGTCTCCTCCCACCCTGCTCTCACCCTGCAAGGCGTGCACGGTGCTTAGTAGTGCTGCGCGCTTCCCCAGCCCCCAAGCCCTGATTGGCCTGGGGGTGGGGAAAGCGCACAAAGTCTCCTCCCACTTACAAGGGGTGCAGCGCTTTTAAGCACCGCACACTCCTTACAGGGCAGGGGAAGGGAGTGAGAGACTTCATGTGCTCCCCCTCCCCAGACCCTGATTGACCTGGGGGCAGCAGGGGGGAGCACATGAAGTCTCCTCCCACCGCCAGGGGCATGGGTACGTGGAGGGAACCACCAGCTGTTCAGAATAGCTGGTGGTTCTCTCTGAGCGGGGGGGGTGGGTGGGCGGCAAATCAGGTTTTGTGGGTGGGGAAGCACAGAAGTGTCTTGGTCCCGCCACTTCTGCCTGAAGCCTGTCCCCTTCTGGGGCGGACCCAGGCCACTTAAAAAATTTCTGAAGTGACCCCCGGTCAAAAATTATTGCCCATCCCTGGGCTAGGACTTCACTCTCTGAAGTCTGTTGCAAAACTCCCACTTACTTTAATAAGGTCAAGATTTCATCCAGAACTCTGTGCTTTAGCTAAGCTATAGTTAATATACATAAGTAAAATGTTCTAAGGATCTAATATTTATTCATCCTAGGGATGTTAAATTTAGATCAATTAACTAATCGAGTAGTCAATGGGATTTCCATCGACTATTTGATTAGTCTATAATGGCACCTCTGCCTTTGAACTGCCTGGCTCTTGCTACAGTTCAAAAGCAGAAGCCTGGCAGGGATGTACTTCTTCCTTTTGAAATGTACAATAGCCCCACTGGGCTCTTGTACATTTCAAAGGCTGAGGCGCTGCAGGGAGCACAGGGCTTCCTTTTGAAATGTACAAGAGTCCCCCTTGCTGTCTGTCTCTGACAGAGGCAGCAAGGGGGGGATGTGACTAGTCATATCACTAGTCGCTTATATCACTAATTCATCCCAGAAGTATTTCAATAGAAGAGGTCATAATTTTCTCTGTATGAAGTCATGTTTATATATTGTTTTGGGATTCATTAAGATGAATGGTATTATACATAGTATTATTTATTATCTTTAAATTAAGTACTTATGTAAAGGTGTAGTTTTGGGGACCTTACTGAGTAATGCTTGATAATGCAAGCTCTCTTAACTCATACTGAAATTAATATTATGAGATGGTTAGTAACTCAGAAGACAGAGCCGACATGAACTGATTCAGGAAAGCACTTTTGAAAGTGTTTAAATGTTGTCCAGAATAGGGGTGCTTTCTGGAATCAGTGCATTTCTGAGTGAAAGAGTTTAAAAGAAAAAAAATATATAATAGTACATCACAAAGTGTACTTGATTTTATTTTGTCAGTTGTCATTCACATTAAATTATTTATATTTTTATATTAAGCATAATATTTGTAAAAATATTTGTAAAAAACCCATATTTTTCATAGAATAATAAAATACTAGAACTGGAAGGGACCTTGAGAGATCTTCAAGTCCAGTCCCCTACTCTCATGGCCAGACCAAGATCATCTAGAATAATATATGTTTTTATGATTCTTGTTATATTTTTAATGAGAGATGAGGAGAGACCACCAATCTTTTTATCTAGTTTATACATTTTGTGGTATTGTGTATATGGATTTCTGAGGCTCCACTGTATATTTTTCTTGAGACAAAATCATTTCTAAGGTTAATAAGTCAATTAAGGACTCAGATTGCACTTGAACAGAAGTTTGTAGAATTGGAAACTTTATCAAATGTAAATGTTTATAAAAATTATTGTTCAATAATCCCATTGTAGATAAGATGGAAATTCACAATGAAAAATTTATTAGTTCTCGATTCCTATAGAGCAAAGCCCCATTGTTGCAACATGTTGAATTAATGTTGTCTAGGGATGCAAAGCTGCACTTATGCCTTGCCCCAGTAATTTTAATATCCATAGCAGTCTGCCTTGAATGCTGCCCATTGCAGGATCTAGGCCTGATTTTATAGTTCATTGCCATCACTGTTTTTAAGACTTTATAAAGAATAAACTCAGAAAGTTATTTCTATTCTTCCAGTATGGTTGATTGCCATAAATGATAATTAGATATGCTTTTACTTCACTTTATATGTGAAGGAATGTCTAAAATTCTGTTAAAATTATATATATATATATATATATATATATATATAAAAATTAGAGATTTGTGCATCTGGCATCTGTCTGTCACAGTGAGTGAGGAGAGTGATATATCTGGGTCAGCAAATAAGGATCCCAAGCAGGAGAAAGCACCTGTCTAGTCTAGCCCCCATAGAATCTAAATGAGTGAAGTGAATAAAGCCAGCTAAAGTGGATACATTGAATCCCACAAGACTTTGTAGGCTTTATTGTATTTGACAGATAAATCCAGAGACAATCTCTGCGGTTACTATACTGCCAATCCAGGCAATTATGGCTCAGAAGGTGGCGGGGGTATGCATATAGAGAGTGGAATGAATGTACTTTCCCCCCTTAATATATTTATTTTTGGATGAATTTTAACTTTTAAAATAAATGCTTACCCTCAGGAGCTTCTGGTGTTGTCTGCTGAACTTGGCAGCTTCCTCTTTAACTTGAGTCTCTAGGCATGTTCACTATGAAGTTTTTGAAGTAGCTGCAGCCTGTCTGAAGCTGCTCTCAAGATGGGCGGTGGAGAAGGGCAATAAAATGCTCACTTTTGTTACTTTTTCTGCAAAACGATTTGAGCTGCGCAGGGATTTCAAAGACTTCACACAAACACATTTGATATTGACTACGTGCCAGTTTCAGCAGACACTAAAGGTCTTAGAATCCTAAAGAACCTGGGGCCTCTGGTGGTTTCATTTTAAGTGGATTATAGTCAACAGAAAAATAGAACCAGTGCAGAATTTGTGAAGTCTTGAAACATTAGCCAACTCTAATTTTAGTAGTGGAATGCCACAGTCCAGAGAGGGGCAATATGGTTTAGTGAATTAGACACTGAGTCTGTGACTACACTTACAAGTTTTGGCAACAAAATTGGAAACCCACCAAACTGGATTTTCTGGTACTCGCTGTCGTCAGCTCATGGTGACATCTGCAACTCCCTCATCAACAGAAAGAGCAAAGCATTGTGGGCATGCATCACAGTGCCTTGCATCACCCTTCGCACACTCATTTTGGGAATGCACAACATAGCACTAGGCATGATGGGAACAAGAACAATGTCCCATCAGCCATCTATTTTCTTCCCACACATCCCTGGGAGTTTCCAGATTTCACACCAACTCAACCAATCAAGTCGAGAAAACATGGATCTCAGACTTCTGGCCCTTATCATGAGCACTGTGCAGAAGATACCACATATTGTAGCATACCTGATTATGGACAACAATATTTTGTCAGATTCTGATTCAGAATCGGATTTTGATTTATCACTGTGGGTAGCACTACAGGCAGTCAAAAAAAAATACAGGTTGAACCTCACAGGTCTGGGACTCTCTCATTTGGCAACTGGACCACAGATGTTGCTGGACCAGAAAGCCTCAGCCACAGAGGTTGCAGGCTGGGAGCAGAGCCAGTCTGGCAGCAGGCAGCCCGCAGG
The DNA here is from genome assembly GCA_019425775.1 of Rafetus swinhoei. Lineage (NCBI taxonomy): Eukaryota > Metazoa > Chordata > Testudines > Trionychidae > Rafetus > Rafetus swinhoei. The sequence goes on from CM033446.1 coordinate 111,135,462, forward strand.
GCCAGCAACTGAATCTCATCAGCTGGGGGTAAAGAGCGTGCGCCCAGCAGCCAAACTCCATGCTGGCAGCCAGATGGGGCCGGGGAGCCCTGTGCCAGCAGTGGAGTCCTGCGCCGGCAACCAACCTGGAGCAGCAGAGCCCCGGCAGCTGGAGTGGGTCAGTGGCTGGGGGCATCAGAGCCCAGCAGGCAGGCCAGGGCCAGTGTGCTCGCCGGGGCCAGAGATCAGGAGGGGATCCCTGGAGAACCCGGAGGACTGACCTTGTCTGGTCCAGCAAAGGTCAGACTTTTGCTCAGATCCCAAGGGTGCAGACTAGGGAGGTCCAACCTGTAACAGAGAATTAGGTACCATTAGGAAAGGGACAAATAATCAAATAGAAAATACCATAATGTCACAATATAATTACATGGTACATCCCCACCTTGAAGACTGTGTGCAGATGTGGTCACCTCATCTCAACAAAGATTATATGAGAACTGGAAAAGGGTCAGAGAAGAACAACAAAAATGATTAGGGATATGGAACATATTCCGTTCAAGGAAAGATTAAAAAGGCTGGGACTGTTTGTTTTAGAAGGAGATGACTAAGGGGAGGATATGATAGAAGTTCATAAAATCATGAATGATGTTGAGAATAGGGATGTTAAGAAATAAGTAATCAACTAATCGTGTAGTTGATAGAATTTCTGTCAACTACATGATTAGTCGATAGGGTTGAAAGCCTCCAGGAGCTACCCCCCACTGTGGCTCTCCAGTTTAAATATAGTAAGAGCCAGGTGGGCAGGTACATTTAAACTGCAGAGCCACAGCGGGGGTAGCTTCTGGATCTGGCACGAGCCAATCCTGTGCCAGCTGGCTCAGTCCTGGCTCACGCCAGGTCCAGTAGCCCCTCCCAAGGGCAGCAAAATGTGCTGGACAAGCCTGGCAAGGGGCAGCCTGTTGGTGGGTTTGATTTGGGATGTGACTTTCCAGCTCATCTCATTTAAGCCCACTCCCCCTTCCTGTCTGGGTCCTGGCTGGGTTCTAGGAAGGCAGCACTGAGTCAGCAAGGGGTGCTTAATCCACCTATTCGTGCCTCCAGCCCTGTGGACCAAATTGCCATAGTCATTTCAGGGGGGTGGCACTCCCTGGCTGCCTGACATGTCAGGCAGCAGCACCCAGGCACTGCGTGGGCTGGAAATTACAGGGCCAGGGCGACCAGGGTGGAGGCCGAGCCACAACCCGAGTGCTGCCTACACCCGTGGGAGCTCCGCTTAGCCGCTCGCCCTCCTCTGCCCCTTTGGGCTGAGGTGTGCCTTCGCTGAGTCACAAAGTGCCTACCTGCCCAGGACAAAGCCCTGGCAACAGGTGAGCTCCAGTCCCTTTTCCTGAACCCAGTGGGCTGCTGTCACTGGTGTGCAGTGCTCAGCGCCCAGCTTGGGGTTGGTCTAGCTGAGCAGTGACCCCAGCCTCACCAGCTCGGCTGCCGGAGCCTCCTCCCAGGTGCCCACAGGGCGTGGCTGAGCTCCCCGAGCACCCAACCTGGCCTTCCCAGAGCTCTGCACAGCACTGCTGGCGGGATTGGCCCGGCTCGCCATGGGAGACCTGCCTTCGGAGCACCACCAGCCCGCCCAGTGAGGCAAGCCCAAATCTCTCCGAGCCCAGCCTGGGAGCGCTGAGCTCGCCTGGCTGCTGTGTTCCGCCCACATGGGCTTCAGTTCTCGACTCCTGGCTTCCCTGCCTGCCGGGCGTGAGCAGGGCTCGCAGGGGAGTAGGGCCAGCCCGGCGTGTGGAGTGGACAGAATGGAGCCGCAGCTGAGCTGCCCCCAGAGCAGCTGGCTCGTCCTGGGTCCTTGTGGGGGGTGAGAAATGCAAGTAGAGTAGTCGAGTTCTTGACTACTCTCTTAGGGTATGTCTACACTAGCCCCCTAGTTCGAACTAGGGAGGCTAATGTAGGCATTCGAAGTTGCAAATGAAGCCGGGATTTAAATATCCCGGCTTCATTTGCATCGAGCGCCGCCATTTTTAAATGTCCCTTAGATCCTAATTCGAACTACCTACTCCGTCGCGTGTAGCCGTGGGCACGGAGTTCGGACTAAGGGACATTTAAAAATGGCGGCGCTGGAAGATGAAATGAAGCCCGGGATATTTAAATCCCGGGCTTCATTTGCAACTTCGAATGCCTACATTAGCCTCCCTAGTTCGAACTAGGGGGCTAGTGTAGACATACCCTTACATCCCTAGTTGAGATAATTAATAGACATGCTATTTATACCTTCACGTAGTAGAAGAACTAGAGTTCACCCAGTATCAAGAGACAGAAAGTTTAAAACAAGCATAGGAAGTTCTTCTTGGCACATTGCACAGTTAGCTTGTATAATTCATTGCCAGAAGATGTTGTGAAGGCAAAGAAGTATATCTGGCTTCAAAAAAGAATTAAGTTCTTGGAGGATAAGTCCATTAATGGCTATTAGCCAGGATGGTCAGTGATGCTAGTCCGTGCTCTCGGTGTTCCTCAATATCTGACTGTCAGAAGCTAGGATTGGATGACAGGAAATGGATCACTCAATAATTGTCTTGTTCTGTTCATTCTCTCTGAAGCATTTGGCTCTAGCAACTCTCAGGGTATGTCTGCACTACAGAGTTTTGTCAGAAAAACGGCTGTTTTTCCGACAAAACCTGAGTTACGTCCACATTGCAATCACATTCTTTTGAAAGTAAATCAAAAGAACGGGGTTTTTTCCGACGATGGTATTCCTTTTTCTGTGAGGAAGAAGCCTTTTTCCGAAAGAGCTCTTTCGGAAAAAGGCATGTGTGAACGGGGAGAAGGGTTTTCTTTTGGAAGAAGAGGCCTCCAGGAAATAACACAGGTGCTCTGGTGGCTACTCCGTCCATACTAATCACAACTCTATAGTTCCTGTCTCCTGCCAGCTCTTAAAGCTGCAGGCACCCTGGACAAGCCTTGTGGCAGGAAGCCGGCCTGAGAGCAGCACCCTGACTGCGCGGCTCTCCCTGCCACAGGCCTTGCCACCCATGGCCCAGCCTTAAGCCCCCTGACGCTCCCCGGCTCTTTCAGGGAGTAGCCCCAGGGGTCCCAGGACCCACCCAGGGGGACCAAGAGGCGGGCACCCTCCTGGTCCGGAGTGGAGATCCTGTCCCTCTTCGAGCTGTGGGGCGAGGCGATATTGCAGGATCTCCACTCCAAGCAGCGGAACACCAATATATTTGAGCACATGGCCAAGTCCCTGGCAGAGCACGGACACCCACCCCGGACCTCAGAACAGGTCTGGAGTAAGGTAAAGGAGCTCCGCCAGGGGTACGTCAGGGCCAGAGAGCACAGCTCGCGCTGAGGGGCAGGACCCTACACCTACCCCTATTACCAGGAGCTCCACCAGATCCTGCGGGGGTGGGGAATCCGTTTCTCCACCCCGTCATGGTGGATTCCAGCCTCGAGACTCCCGTCGTTGCCCAGCCGGAGGTCAGGGCGGAGGAGGAGGAGGAGACGGACATCATCACCTTGTCCCTGGAGCCGGTGCCTGTCAGCCAGGATATCTTCCAGGCCTTGTCTGACACCGGGGAGGGATCTTCAGGTGAGTGCTCTGTTTGTCACATACACATGGTGGGGGAGCCAGGCACAGAAGAGGCGGGGTGTGAGAGTCGCTGGGGCTGCGCGGGCTGAACATCGTGCTGCAGTCTGTGCATGTGGAACCACGTGCAGTGTTAGTGTGCACCATGCAGACTCAGCAGGCAGCCCCTGAGCACGGATGGGATCCTGCTGCCAGGCTCAGGGGAGGCCACACACATGTCCAGCCCTGACGGGGGAGGGGCCCTCCCAGCACCTGCCATGGCTGCAAGCAGGCTAGCCACAAGGGCACAGGCACAACCCCAGACATCCCGAGGAGAGCCACACACAGCATGGCATCACCCGCTCCCAAAGGCAGTGTTGCGAGCTGCAGGTGTGTGCGCGGACTCCAGGAAGGGTCAGGCTGCTGCCGGCTCCTCTGACGCCCATGGGATCCCACTGTGGCCGGACATTTCCCTTGCCTGCTAGGCTGTGGGCCGGCGGGGGGAGGAGGAGGAGCAGGCAGCATGATCCCCTGGACACCTTGGGGCCCCTGTGAGACATGGCCTTGCTCCTGGGTCATCCCCCTCCTCTGGCCCGAGGACTCTTGGTCGCTGCTCACAGAGGAGGGCACGGCCTCAGGGACAGTGTCTGCATGGATGACTGACCGCCTCTCCCTCTTTGTGTTCTCTACAGCCAGACCAGTCGGGACTGAGGGACGAGCCATACCACCTGTGCCAGCCGCCACAGCCCAAGGGACCCGAAAGCGTGCCAGAGTCCAGGAAGGCCTCATGTGCCAGCATGTCAGCATCCTGTGCAACATGCAGCAGACCCTGGCACAGAAGATACACGTGGATGCTGAGTGGCGCAACCGTGCCTGGAACCAGCTCATGCAGCAGTGTGTGCCGTGATGAGAGAAATGATGGCACACCCACCTGCTGTCGCTTCTCCTGCCTACTAACGTCCTGCCCTCCCCTGCTATGCCCATTCCCCCTCCCTCTGCCACCTTGCAATGCCTCTGCTCCTTCCCCAAGCAATGCCCCCACATGATGCCTATGACCTCTTCCCCTGAACCTGCTCCAGTCCCCGTTCCTGTCCACCCCGCAGTGGTCCTCAGACCCACCCAACCCCAACTCCGATGAGGTCCCTACACCCATGGTGCATATCTAGCCACCCCACTCGCCACTCTGAGCCTCCCTTTTCCTCCAGGTTATGAGCTGTGTGAGTGATAGCTGTAAGCTTATCCTTCAAATAATACAGTTATGGATAAATTAATTAGAAGTCCCCACCTATGAGAAAAGGATTTTGAACTGAGTGGCTGGAGGTTGCTATAGTTTGTGAGTTATAGGCAGCACATTTATTTTGGGGCAATGTAATCAAAGTATTTTGAGGACTGCTTCTTGGGAGGTGTAGAGCATAAGATTTGGTGGAATGCGGGGAATTCCAGGAAATAGGGTTTGGGGCTGTGGCAAGGGGAGTGGAGTTACTGGGTGGGGGGGGCGGGGCTGGGTAAATAGGGCTGGTGGTAGAGGAGGGGCTCTGTGGTGCAGATGGATGTGTAGATGAGACATTTCCCTTAACAGTCCCTTTATCCTTCATGTAGCATTCCTGTTTAAGGAATGATGCTACTAAATGCTATAAAATTAACAGGCTTATTTTTTCTTGATATTTGCTATGCTTTACTGGAGTGCAGAGTAGAATTGGTGACTCAAATATGGCATCATTCGAAACACAGGTTAATATAAGGCCTGAAAAAATAGCTGTTTTCCAAAAAGTTTCTAGGTGAGGTTTCTTTTGCACAGAGCTAGAGATGAAACTATTGTTGTGATGAGGATCTAAATGGTCTCATTCTGTTAAGATTTACCCAAGGTAGTGCATGACACCCACCCAGTAAGTCTTTGAGGGGCCCAGATTGCAAATGGTATTTAAGAACATATGCGCTTTTTCATTTACACAGATGTGCAGTTTGTCAGGATTACTTTGTCCATGTACCAATAAAGAAAAAAACTGTGAGACTGTTTTTGTGCAACCCCTTTATGATTACATAGTTTGAGGGACTGTACTGACACATTACCTTGTTGAATGCCCCACTACCAGTGTTTTCAGTCCGAACATTTGTATACCCATGCAATGAAGATTTAATAACTCAAATAACTTGCTATAAGTTGTTGCTGTTGTATTATAATACTTTTATTTTATGAGGAAGCTTACTATGGACACAGCAGAATAATCAGCAGACTATCTAACGAAATGTGTTGTTATATCACATGGGGAGGAGCTTGAGAGTGATTGCTTTGTGTGGGGGTGTTGTGATTGTGTAGGGGGTGGAAGATGAGGATGAGCTATAGAGAAGGTTTGGATTGTTTGAGAGAACATGTTTTTACTAGCTCCTGGGGAAGATGTTGGGGGCCGGGGGAGGTTAAGTGGCTACTTCCTGACTTCCATACAGCATGGAGGTTTAAAACTGAAAGTGCAAGTACCTTGACTGCTGAGGGAAAAGAAATGTGTGCTTGCCAAGTTGCCAGCTAGTGTATTTAGAGCAATTCCTGGGTCTCCATGTTACAGAAGTTTTCAGGTGAGCATGGAGTACACCATGCAATGGGGATTGCTGACTTGGGTGGAGATAGGTAGCCTGCGTAGGCATCATGTTTTGCCAGCTCTTCAGTGTCCAACCAGTGGCTTAAGAGGTCATGTTCTAATTGGATGTTGTGACTATTTATTTGGGCAGAAACGATCTCTAAAACCCTGCATCGATACAAAATTTGTATCTGCATCTGCTAGGCATGTTTAAATGGTTAACTGATGAGCCTGGGCTCATCAGTTAACTTTCATGGTTTCACACAAGGCTTTCCCCCCCCCCGCCACCCCCCACTGCTGTCTCTGATACAGAGGCAGCAGCGCAGAGGGAGGGGGGAGCAGGCAGGAGCTAGTTCCTGGGGAGCTGCTTAAACCCCCCTCCCCCTCCCCTCTCCACTGCTGTGTTGAGTAGCCCTGCTCTAAGGAGCTGCAAGACTATTTGGGTATTTTTTGGCGGGGGGGGGTGTCTTACAGTGTCAGTCAGCCTTAACACTAGGCAGTGTTACCAGTAATATAACACGTGCATATATGCACACTCACAACACATAGTACTAATCATGCAAATAGATGTACTAGCGTAGCTCCTTAAACCCTTACAAAATGTCATTAAGCAATGAGATTCAACACTGATTGAATCACCTTCAATTGCCTCATCTGCACAGCACCCATCAATCCATTTCCCCTGGGATTACTTCAAATACTAAATCAGCTTTAAGGAACTCCTCTCCCATGACTTACTTTCAGAACAAACTGCCAGAGAAAAATTTTCTTTTTTTTTTTCTTTCCTTCCTTTTTGCCTTTTACTCGTGTTAGATGGAATCTTGTGTGTGAGACGTTTTGTTCAACTCAACATTCTGAAAGGGGACTACTTACACCAAACAACTGTAACTCTGTATTAATATAGCTTTTTACCATTAAAATGTCTAGTTCTTTGATGAATAGTAAAAGATAGAAGTTTGTACTTAGACCACTACACCACCACAAACAGGGAAGGCATATCTCTGAAATTCTCATTTTGTAGTATACAAAAGTTTCTGTTGCCATTATTTCTCATGCTACTATAACCAAATTCACATGCAGTGCATGGAGAGAAGGACTACTGTGTTACAGATAAATGGTGAAGTTTGTGTTTGTGAATGTGCCTTTGCAATCCCCATGAAAAATCCAGCCAAATTTGGCCAAGTTATAAGTCTTTGAAAAATCATAGTTTGCACATGTTCAGTAGAAATGTCTTCAAATTTAGAAGCTAAAATCTCTGAAGATTCTGCCCTTAGTGAGTATTCTCAAGTATCTCTTGCCGGTCCTACATGTGTCCATACACTGTGTATGCCATCTCCACAGAGTGATTGAATGTGCATGCTTCTACTGGGGGCTAGACAAGCGAAGGCAGGCTTTCCCTATAATTTCTGCTATAGGGCAGATTGGGACTTCACACTACAACTGAGAGCAGAGAGTGGGAGCTTGTCTCCTGTGTTCTCAGGGACCTCCCCTTCCTCCACCTCATTTGTTGCAAAAGTTGGATGGTGTGTAGTGAATAAATTAGGGAATTGAAGGAAGAGGAAGGATGTTTCAGTGTTAAGATGCTTGAAGTCTGCTCTGGAAAGTTGGATTTTATTCCACTCTGTGTCACACAGTTATTATGTGATGTTGGGCAGATCATTTAAACCAGACTTTTCAGAAGTAGTCACTAATTGTGTGTTCCTCATTTTTGGGGGGGAGGGGTTTCCTAACTCGAGACCCTGGATCTGATTTGCAGAACTGTTGAATATTCATAGCCGCAACAGAAGTCAATGAGTGCTGTGATTTGAACATGTAAAGTGCTGTAGCTAAATAATGTCAACTACTTTGAAAAATCAGGTCTTTGGCATTTCAGCCGAGACATCCAAAATTTAGTGGGTACTTCTAAATTTAATCTCTGTTCCTGAGTTCCCACTTTCTAAAATGGGGACGATATCAGCCCTCAATTCACAAAGATGTTGTGAAAATAAATTAATACTTGTGACACAAGCATATTCTGTATTGATGAGCACCATAAGGAAACTAACTATTCTGTCTTTAGACCAGCATTTGAATAGTGAGTAGTAAATAATGCATGAGGCCACACACTCAACAATGAGGAGAAAACAAAATATGGAATAGCTGCTCATTAAGAAGAAAGATACTGGAATACATTTTTAAACAATTTATAAGCGCACAATGGATAATAAAGTTATTAGGACTAGCCAGCATGGATTTGTCAAGAACAAATCATGCCAAACTAACCCAATTTCCTTCTTTGACAGGCTAAATGGCCTCATGGATGGTGTGACACAGTAGATGTGATATGGTATCTAGATTTTAGTAAGGCATTTGACACAGTTCGTCATGACATTCTCATAAGCAAGCTGGGAGAAATGTGGAGTAGATGAAATTACTGTAATATGAGTGCACAACTGGTTGAAAATCTGTACTCAAAGAATAGTAATCAATCATTCACTGACAAACTGGAAGTGTGTATCTAGTAGGGTGCTGCAGCAGTCAGTCTTGGGTCCAGTACCATTCAGTATTTTCATTAATGACCTGGATGATGCAGTAAAGCATATACTGTAAAATCTAGAGTATAATGCGCAATTTTTCCCCAATTTTTTAGCGTCAGAGCCGGAGTGCACATTAGACATAAGAGATTTTTTTTTTAAAGTTTTAAACTCCCCCTCCCCTCCGCACAGAAACTTTCCCGCTGCAGTGCAGCGTGCGGGCCACAGCCCCACCAGGCTCCCGGACAAGGCGAGGAGCCGGCTGCACTGCTAGGCCGCAGCGCCCTCACTCGCTGCCTGCCCAGTGCTCCTTCAGGCTGCGCCCGGGGGCTCCCGCAGCAGGTGGGAGCTCGGCGCGGCACGAGCTCAGCTGGGCAGGGGGACCCCACGGCAGGCGTGAGCTCAGCTGGGCAGGGGGCCCCGTGGCAGGCGCGAGCCCCTTCCTTCCTATGCATACCCTAAAATCTCGAGTATAATGGGGGTGCACATTATAGATAAGAGTTTAGTTTATTCAAGAATTCTGACATTTAAAAGGCAGGTACACATTATACATAGGTGTGCATTATACTCGAGATTTTACGGTACTTATGATTTGGAGTTCTCGTGGATCACAGATTGAATATGAGGATGTGTTCGGTTGTAAAATAGTTGTAATAACTAGGGATGTAAGAAGTTAACTGGTTAACAAGTTACCTGGTAAGCAGGTAGCTTATAAGCCTGCTTAGAAAGTAACTGGTTAACTGGCCCAACCCATTCAGATGACTGAATTAAAGTTGTACAGGCAACCTTAATTTTAGCGTTTCCAAACTTTTGAATGCTTGACTTTGCAAATTTAATACTATTTTTACTTACTTTTTGTGTGTAATATATAAATGTGCTAAGAGCCGACCACTATTCATACAGATGTGGCTTTAAACATTAGTGCCTATAGCAAACTTCCTCATTTTTGCTGTATTCTTGGCCAAAAGCCAATAAATAATACTGGTGATCTTAGCCAGCCAGCTCTAAAGAGGACTTTTGTTTTGAGATTCTAGTTCAAAAGGGCACTTGTGCAGTTGAAACACATTAAGAGAGGTTGATGATATTTTTGTGACCTCTAATATGAAAGTTAAGGTTTGAGTATGGTTTTTACCTTACTCAGCAGTTTACCAATTTTATTTATTTCAGCTTTATGAGAATGTAGAATTAATTGTCAGTCACTCATTACAAGTATTTGCATTATAAAGTATTAGATAATGTTTGCATGTTGATAGCTAATCTGCTTTTTCTGGTAAAATACTCACTTTTATGACCACATTTCTTATATTATCAATACAGCCCTGAATGGAAACAAAATTTGTATCTGCAGCCGTATCTACAAAAATGAGCCACAAATATGTGCATCCACAAATGTGGATACCCATGGATATAAAGCAGATGTCCACAGATTTGCAGGGCTCTAATTCTAAAGTCCTCTTACATCAAACTTCTTAGTCGTTGTTGGATGTGTGGCATTCAGAACATGCTCAGAGTTGTGTTGGTCCAGATATCAAATTTATATGTCCGGCTCCAGAATACCCAGTACCATATTTTATGGTCAGTTAAAGTAAGGCATCCATTTTTATGGTGGTCAGTACAAATAATATAAAGATACACTGAAGTCTCGAAAGCATGTCATGTTGACTCTAGCTTCTGAGAACAACAGCTCATAACAGAGCAAGATGGCGGCAAATTTGTCATGTCACTTGTAACACTGTTAACACTGAAGAAAGGTGTGTTAACACCACACCCTATTGGGAGGAGGGGCGCCCAGAAGGGCCATTTGGCCCAGGCCTCAAATTTTGACATTTTTCTATCAAGTCATTTCCATTTATTATGCACCTTGCAGTTATAACAGAGACAACAAAAGAAGCTATATATGCCTTCAAAATATTTATTTAAATCATTGTGGGATCTCAGGACTTTGCAATTTTTTGGTCACATCCGAGTTTTCATCTGCGAGACTGGAGTAGCTTCTGTGATTAGTGAATCTATGTTATGAAACACTGTTTACACTGTTTAGAGATTTTGAAATTAATTCTGTTACTGTAAAGTGATTTTGCTTGGTCTGAGGGTGAGTTTAACCTTTAAATTAGATGTTTATATCTGCATAGGAGATTTTCGTATTTACGTATTTTTCTTATGTGTCTCCATATGCAATAACCATATCAGGCTCAGCTGTAAGCTACCTCTTCATCCAGTTTTAGATTCACCTTTAAAGGCTTTTTTGGGATAAACTTTTAATTCTAGTTTTTTAATAAACTTTATATCTAATCTGGCAATCGCCCTGTGTTCATATTCACAGTAACACACCAGTTATTAGAGGAATTTAATAACAGGAACATGTTAGCAGACAAAATTTCAAGACTTGGAAATAAGACTACAAGGGCCATAGTAAATAACACCCCCAAACCGTAATATAATATTCATTGTGAAGTATATACAATTAAAATTTTGCATAACCAATAGCCTTTAGAGAATTAATTTATTGTGTGTTACTGTATGTTCAAAGAACCCCTGTATAAAAATGAAGCGAAGATCTGAAAGTGGTGCAAGTAAGAGACGGCAAAATCAACAGAGTGTAGCGGCAGTTAAGAGTTTAAAGCCAATAACATCATTTCTCATAGAAAAGATGCCTCATCCATTAGACGGTGACCATACTGACAGTCACACTTCCAGTTCTGAAGATGAAAACTTTGTACCCACAAATGACATTTCAATGCCACTGCTTCAAAATGAGGAGGACATTAATCAAGACAGAAATGCCAATAGTAGCGATAGATGCAGAAGCAATGCTTGATTTAGAGACTCTGCAGGCAGAAAATGAGGCCCTTGGAGATGCTGCATAGCAAGAGCAAGAACTTACATCTAGCACAGGACACAGTGTAACCACAGTGGCATCAGCACCTGATATTGGACTTTTTGATAAGAACAATGTTGCTCAAATGCAGTCGTTTCTCAAAGTTTGTTTTTTTCAGATTCCAAGTAATATACCTAAAGATGCTGATAATCATGCTTTTCCCACTCATCTACTGACAAAAACTCTTCCAAATGTAGAGATCTACACAAGAGACTGGCTCTGATAGAGCATGGAAAAACAGGCTCTGTAATGTGTACCCTGTTTCCTTTTCAACAGTAATACTTCAAATGCATCAGTACTGTCTGATCCATCCAGTTGGAGCATCAGTAGAGGTTGGAGGAAGTTGAAAGACCGAATACCGAAGATAATGAAACTTCATTATCACATAAAGAGAACTATGTTACATGGAAATCAGCTAGTAGAGTGGCACTGGCTGACAGTTCAATTGAAAACTTACTCCTGAGTAAAATACACACAGAAACTAACAACTGGAAAAAACTCCTTGGCTGTGTCTAGACTGGCAAGTTTTTCTGCAAAATCAGCTGCTTTTGCGGAAAAACTTGCCAGCTGTCTACACTGGCCGCTTGAATTTCCGCAAGAACTCTGACTTCCTACTGTCTGAAATCAGTGCTTCTTGCGGAAATACTATGCTCCTCCCATTCGGGCAAAAGTCCCTTTTGCGCAAAGCTTTTGCGCAAAAGGGCCAGTGTAGACAGCTCAGATTTGTTTTGCGCAAAAAAGCCCCGATCGCGAAAATGGTGATCGGGGCTTTTTGCGCCCAGAGTAGACGGATGCTTTTCCGCAAAAGTGCTTTTGCGGAAAAGCGTCGCGCTAATCTAGACGCTCTTTTCCACAAATGCTTTTAACGGAAAACTTTTCCGTTAAAAGCATTTGAGGAAAATCATGCCAGTCTAGACACAGCCATTGGGTGCATATTGAATGTCATTCTTTTTCCTTCTGAACGGGGATTGGATTTGTTTGGTTCTAGTCAATATATTGGTGACCCTACAAATGGAAACTTTCTTGGTATACTTGAGCTTCTTAGCAAGTATGACCCATGTTTATCAGACCATGTTAAGTGTGTTTGTAAATCACAAGAGAGCGGAAAATGCATACAAGTCCATTATCTGTCTACCAGAATACAAAACAAGTTTATTGAACCGTGTGGGACATTTGTACAACAATTCTTGAAGGGATATGACACGCAGAGTACTTTTCATTATTGATGCAACTTCAGATTGTTCTCATAAAGAACAGATGACCTTGGTTGTTCGATATGTTAAAATTGCAGAAAGTTCATGGTTTCATTTGAAGAACGATTCATTTTGTTCTATAATTTCACGAAAAAAACTGGAAAAGAAATCATTCATTGCTCATATATTAGAAATTTTGGAAGTTTCAAATTAAATTTTCAATTTTGCATTGGCCAACCCTATGACAGTGGATCAGATATGGCTGGGAAGTATAACAGAGTACAAGTAGTCCTTCTTGAGCAAAATCCAAACAGTATTTTCTCCAGTTGTGGCAACCACACACTAAATCTTGTCAGCGTTGATTGCACTGAATCATGCCAGGAAGCAACCATATACTTTGGAAAAATCAAGCAATTGTACAATCTCTTCAGTAGCGGTCCTTGAAAGTGGGAAATTCTGAAGCAGCATCTCCCTGTTTCCCTTCACAGCATGTCAACAACGAGATGGTCAGCACAAGTTGATGGCTTTAAACCAGTTGCACAGCATTTGGACTCTGTGAGAAAGGCTTACGTGAGCTTGAATCTTTTACTCTCACAGCACAGGTTTGCACAGAGCTTAAGTCAATTCGGAAATATACATCCAAATGTGAATGCATTTTAATGACATCTATGTGGATGAAGCTGCTAAAAATGATCCATGAAACTAATATTGTAATTGAAGTTCACAATGCTACATTAGATGTTGAGAGGGAGAACATTGAATGACTTCTTAAAGATATCAAAAAGATTTGTGATCAGTGAAACACAATCCTTTCTGAGTCCAAATCAGTAGCACAGGGTATTGACATTTTATTGTGTGGTTCAGTGTATTTTTAAATCCTAGGGAAATCAGAATATATGAGAGAGAGAAACTTAACCATTTCCCTATTTATTAAAAAACTTAAGCAATTACAGCCATCCAAAAAGTTCTGCAAATCCTACAGTCAGTATAATAGACATAATCAAGGCAATACAAGTAAACACAGTACAGGTTATAACATATGTTTTAGCCATAATTTTGTTACAGATTAAGCTTGGTTCACTTACAAATCACCCGTTGCCCCCAGTAGTGCTCCAGACAGGAGGTTCATAGTCTCGTTGGTTCCCACCTGTCTACGTCTTGCACTGCATGGCTGGATGAACTGGTCCTGGCTTGTAATTACAATGAGCAGGGTCTGTGGGTCTACCCTCCTCGCTACTTCCCAAGCAGGTATTTGCAAAAGCTCATCTTATAGTAAAGTGAGACTTGGTTGCTTACACCCCTCATTGCCACGTATCATCCCAGCCATATGCACTTCCCTATTCTAGCAATCCCTAATACGCTGGCCCCTTTTACTTTATTTATCTGGACCCTAATCTACGCCATTATCTTAAGTTGTTTACCCCTTTTGCGGCTAGCACTTCTGAGAAACACAAGATGTGCCTGTAATGTTGCCCCTTATTCTTGTAACGTTATGCCATAGCGTAATAATTCTGGAAATTTTAGCCATGTTTGTTATTCGTGACCACACTTAGCAGTTTCAGCATTTTGTTAGCGATTTACAGTCAGGCCTTACCCAGTGACTGAGGGCAAGAAGTTACATTTCCACATACTTGTTTTAGCCAGAGACCCGCCTGCATGCTTGCCAGCATCAGACTTTAACAGGGCCTGGACTTCTTAGCTAGACTTATGTCAAGCCAGGGAAGGTCATGCATACTCCTCCACACATTTCATCTCGTTTTTCCACCAATCACAGCCTAACATCTCAGTCTGATGCAGAAAGGCACTATCGAGTCAATTTCTTTTTGTTATTACTGACTCCATCAAATCTGGTCTTACACATTGATTTGAGTTACTGCAACAAATTTGTACCCCTTTTGGATTCCCTTGGGAGTTCAGAGAACTAAGTGATGAAGGTCTGTATTCAGCGGCTGAACAGTTTCAACAAAAGGTACTGCCAATTATGTAGCTGGAGTCAGCGTATCTTAACTCGTGTTTTCATGCATCCACACAGCAAATGCTGCCATCGACTTTTCTTACTCCTTGTGAGGAGCAGGACTATCGGCACTAATGGGAGTGCCCTCTCAGTTTGAATTAGTGGGTCTTCGCTAGTCGCACTAATTCAAACCCCAGAAGATCGACTGTGGCAGTGTTGATCGTCTGCATAGTGTAAACAAGCCACCAGAGACTAACAAATATATATATATATATTTACACTAACACAGCTACCCCTCAGAGACTTGTTAGATTAGGTGATTACATTCAAAACTGTGACACTGTTTATGCATAAGACACTCTCTGCAAAAAAAAAAAAAAGTCTTACTGAAAATAAGTAAAGCATCCAACATTTAAATGAATGTAATGCTACTTTAAAATGGTGTTGGAAGACATTTAAAGAGAATATGGCATTTTAAATTTGTAAGCAACCCGGTGCCTAATAGTCCATGACCTAGTACTGGGTATGACCCATACTTTGAGAACCACTGATGTAAAATGAAGAGTGGTTATTGTAGACATCTTTGCACAGTCTAGGTGTCTGTTTGGTTGCTTTCACTGTCCTGTCCTAGGGTATGTCTAGACTACATGCCTCTGCCGACAGAGGCATGTAAAATAGGCTACCTGACATAGTCAGTGAAGCGGGGATTTAAATATCCCCGGCTTCATTAAAATAAAAATGGCCGCTGTGCTGTGCCGGCTCAGCTGATCGTCGGCACAGCGCGCGAGTCAAGACGCGGATCAGTCGACAAGGGAAGCCTTTGTCGACCGCTCCCTTATGCCTCGTGAAACGTCTTGACTTTCGCACTATGCCAACAATCAGCTGAGCCGGCACAGCGCAGCAGCCATTTTTATTTTAATGAAGCCCGGGATATTTAAATCCCCGCTTCACTGACTATGTCGGGTAGGCTATTTTACATGCCTCTGTCGGCAGAGGCATGTAGTCTAGACATACCCCTACTGAGGTAATTGTAAATCCAGAGTGCCCTTAAGGATGGAGCATTGAGAAAGAGTGCCCTTCAACTACAGAGGAATTTGGGATGTCAGCACTGGTCCGTGTGGTCTACGGTAGCTGGGTCTTAAGTTCCATAAAACCATAAGAGAAAGAGTATGTGTCTTGGGTCTGTGCCAGCCTGGCCAAGGAAATCAGACAGTGCTTCAGCCTATTCAAACTTTGGGAAATATATAATCACATGGGCCCGCTGTAGTGGGACACAAACACAGTAGCCTGGTGAGTGTCCTGGAGAGTGAGCTTTCCGAAGGCTGCTTGTAACATAAATATTATTTTTATGTTTTCTTGTTTAATTTACTTCTAATACTGTTAGGAAATTAAGTGGCTAATCCACTGTAACATGTTAAGGTGAGCAAGAAGACACAGAATGTTGGCATCTGATTATGGACAAAACTAATAGTATAGTTAAATAGTTTACTGAAGTCACCTATAGATTCTTCCACAGAATCAATGCACTCCAAGCTCAAAAATGAGATACAGCCCCATTTCTACTGATTTGCTAAATTGAAAGAAATACAAATACTAAATAATACATTTTGAAACTCCTTAATCTCCAAAACCATCAGCCCATAATATGGGTTTAGGCTTTCTGGCAATGGCATATATGGGTGTGTCTAGACTACATGGCTCCATCGACGGAGCCATGTAAAGTAGTTTACTCGACATAGTCAATGAAGCGGGGATTTAAATAATCCCCGCTTCATTAAAATAAAAATGGCCGCCGCGCTGTGCGGACAATCAGCTGATCCGGCACAGTGCGGCAGTCTAGACGCGGCGCGGTCGACAAGGGAAGCCTTTGTCGATCGCTCCTGTAAACTGAGGAGCGACCGTTGTTGACCGCGCCGCGTCTAGACTGCCCGCTCTGCCGGATCAGCTGATTGTCGGCACAACGTGGCGGCCATTTTTATTTTAATGAAGCAGGGATTATTTAAATCCCTGCTTCATTGACTATGTCGAGTAAACTACTTTACATGGCTCCGTTGACGGAGCCATGTAGTCAATACACACCCTATGAGTTGTTGATAAAATTTGAAAATGGATCTTTGCAAATTCACAGTAATTTTAATGACTGATTTTAACATGCCCAGCTGAATAACATTGCAAGCATGGTTTCTTCTAACCCTTTCCTATGACAGGATAAATTCTGGGATTCCAGAATTTATCTTTTGTTATTTGTAGGCTGAGCCACTTAAACAGGACTTACTAGTAAATTCAATATCCTTTACTTGGCTCTGTTTCAGACACTTCTTCATATTTGGCTAAGTTCAATAATAAGATGCTTCAAACTGGTTGTTACTTTGGAAGCAGATTTATCATCTGACTAAATATAGTTGAGTAATCTGCTATAAGGAATACTTCCAATCTATGAGCTCATGAATTAGTTAATAGGAAAATAAAGGGAGGAGCATGAGGAACATTTCCTTGTGTGCAGAGGTTTTTAATCCTACAGAAACTCATCCAAGAAGTAAATGCTAAGAGTTGTTCTTCCAATCTATAACACAAATTAAATGAGAAGACCACTGCCTTGAGCCCTGAAAAAGATTCCTCCTTGATTAATGAACACCTGAATTAGAAAACATTTCTCAGAAGATCAGCTATCAATTAATCAAACAGTTGTGTATCCTTGTCTGTATCAAGGGCTACTCTACGACATAGACGCTACAGAACTTGTCCATCCAGTCATTATGAAAGCTCAGGATTGCATAGTTTAGGATGAGTTGAGTTGTTTGGTTTTTTTTTTCCAGTTAAATCGGGGATACAGCCGCCTTTGTTTTTTGAAAAATATAGGATAGCCTCACCAAAATGACAATATTTACCCTTTTAAGTACAGATTACATTTTTGAGTAATTTTCAAGTAAATCAATTAACTAGTTTGGATTCAGATTTCTGGATTGTCAAATTTTTGTGGGCATGCTCATGATCTCAGCTCAGAAAAAATGGCAGAAAAGTGTATCTTGAGTAGATTCACAGCAGTGCATTGTATTTTAAAAGAAATTTTCTAAGAAGTGGCTATTTTTACACATCTTACAAAACTGGAAGTTTCTTATTAAGCAGAGATTAAAGAGTTATCTCCTTCAAAAAGAATCTCAAGAAGAACTCTTTTCCAGAATGGCTGACATTTCCTATTGTTTTTATTTGGGAATGAGGCCACAGGCTGCTTTCCGCTAAGATGGCCTTCTCACAAAAGGTCATTATCTCTTTGTAGTGACATCACGTGGGGGAAAATAATGAAAACATCTAGCATGTTTTCAAAATCTGGAATCATAGACACAAACATGCATTAGTCATAATTATCATAATTAATCATAATGATATGTTTATTGCTGGCAGAACTACAGAGTAAAACTTGTGTGGGGGTATTAACTGTGCATTTCCTTGTATTATAATATTTGGCTTCCTTTTATGTTTAATCTTATCTCAGTATATCCTGAGTTTATGCTTGTTTCGGGGCTAAATACAAAATTGCCATATTTTACTTTACAGTACTGATATATATTGTCAAACTTAACTCCATTTTAACTTTTTTGTCTAAGAGGCTGTTTTTATTGTGGACTTGGATTTTCTTAAATTGCTCTGTTGATATGTTGGCGGTCATAATACAAGAGGGGATTTTAAAAAACTAGACTACCGGTATGGCTTAAACTTTGTTGAGTAGATATTACTTTAGCCTTCACAAGTAGGTGCTACAGCACAGATCATGATCAAAATAACTAAATTTCATGGCTTTTTGTCACTTTCTCTTTTTAAGGCATTCAGCAAGTTATGCTTTTTATACTATTTTTAACTTCTTCAGAACACGTATGTACATCAAGAATTAAGCTGTCTTTTATTGCTAGAGCCCTACCAAATTCACGGCCATGAAAAACATGTCTCATGGACTGTAAAATCTGATCTTTTGTGTGCTTTTACCCTACACTGTACAGATTTTACAGGGAAGACCAGCGTTTTTCAAAATGGGGGTCCTGATGCAACAGGGAGTTGCAGGGGGATCACAAAGATATTTTAGGGGAAGAGGTTGCATTAGTGCCATTGCTACTTCCTCTCTCCCTTCAGAGTTGGGCAGCTGGAGAGTGGTGGCTGTTGGCCAAGTGCCCAGCTCTGAAAGTAGTGCCCTGCCAGCACAGTACAGAAGTAATGGTGACCGTACCATACCATGCTATGCCACCTTGGCCGGGAGAGTGGTGGCTGCTGACCAAGGGCCCAGTGGACAGCAGTGCAAAGGTAAGGGTAGCAATAGCTGGTCACCCACTTCCACTCTCCAGCTGTCCAGCACTGAAGGCTGCATCTCTGTCAGCAACAATGCAGAAGTAAGGGTAACGGTACCACAGCTCCACTCTACAATAACCTTACAACTGTGCCACAACTCCTTCTTAGGTCAGAACCTCTACAATTCCAGCACTAGAATTTCAGATTTAAATAGCTGAAATAATTATAGTCACTATTTAAAAAAATCCCATGACTGTAAATTTGACTAAAATGGTCTGTGAATTTGGTACAGCTCATTTACATTTGTACTGTGTATACTTTCATGGACAAGGCAGATTTATCCTAACTGGGCTATAATGCATCTCATCTCTGATCTTAATCTTATACTAGCACTTGGTGACCCCCCCTTTTTTTTTGTATTCATACTTAATAGAGAATTAGAGGGATGTCAGAAAGAAGGACTAAGTTGCAGGTGGCCTGTGTTCAGAGAAAACACTGTAACAAGGAGAGTTTGGAAGCTAAATACACAAGAAGCAGGAGGGATAGCCGGCATAGAAGAGACAAGAATTATATGTCTTTTTGTTATTTAGCAGGTGGGAGGGAGGGTGATGGAAAGAGGAGTGGCTGCAACAGATGGGAAGCAGGGAAATAATAAAAGGGTATATAATGCACTCATTTTGCTACTGAGTGGTTGCATTGCAGATCGTAGCCATACAGGTCACACTGCTGGTAACTGTAATTAAAAGACAGCGCACCTTGTTGCCAAGACCTCTGTTTATCTTATTTTATATTGGACCAACTTCTGTGATGAGAGAGACAAGTTTTCAAGTCACATAGTGCTCTTCTTCAGATCTGGGAGAGGCACTCCTGGCATCCCAGCAAAATGCAAGGTGGAACAAATTGTTTAGCTTGTGTCTCTCACCAACAGAAATTGTTCCAAAAAAGTGTTGGACCACATTGTCTCTGTGATGTCCTGGGATCAAGATAGCTACAAGTATGCTGAATACAATCTTATTTTGGGGAGTAATTAGCTTGTAATAGCTTCAGTAGAAATATCTGTTGCTCTACATAATAGTGATTATGCCAAGATTTGGGAAAAAAACCATTTAGTGTATGTTATGGAGAAACAACTTCCATATGTTTCAGAAATTTGAGTTCTGTTTTAGTCAAACGAAGAGGTCTAAGATATAGCTTTGTTCAGTACTTTTAAATATACAATTGTATAAAATGTTTTAAACATTTATATTCTCAATGTATCTTATTCTAAAAAGCCAAACTTACATAAACTGATTGCAAACTATTGCAGGAGGGCTCAGAGGCCCACTACTGTGTATGGTCAATCAATATTGCTATTTCAATTTTTGAGTTGTTTATACACCAGCTGTTTTAAAAATACTGTCACATGGAATTTGTCACCAAAAGCAGAACTCTGTGAACAGAGTTTGAAAACAAAAATTATTTGAGCAAATAAAATATACTAATGTTATGTGCTGTATGAAATTCTCTAACAAAAACAATGATATTTTGGGTATATCACTTGACATATATATAAATATTGTGATTGTTGTTTGCTTGTATATGCACAATATTTTGGTTTTGTTTGTGTGTAAATTCAATACCAAATTCACAAGCTGTGAAATCTGTTGAAACAGAACTCGGTTCTTGACTCATTCTGGTTTGCCAAGGGCTTTACAGAAGTTTCCCAAATTAATGACTTTTCAGAATAAGTTTAATTAGGGTTTTTAAAGAAAATTTACTCTTTGTGTGGAATATTCAAATAAATAAATAAGCCTGTACTGCTGTCGTCATTATGATTTTCTTGAAGTGACACTCCAAGGATTTTGTAACAGGTTGGCTTTTCCTTTAAGAGATGCTAGGCCCAGGTGAATTTAATCAGGTAATTGCCGGAAACAGGCGCTGCAGCAAAATGGGGAAGCTCAGGAAACTACAGGCAGTAAGAGAGCCTTTTGTAGGGAACATCCTTATAGCAGGGGGTTTTGAAGCAAGAGCCAGAAACCTGAATCTTCAGCCAGGTATGACCTGCCAAAGTAGGAAAGGACTCAAACAGGAAGACCCGAGTGGAGGCTAAATTGGAGCTTGATGGGTGTGAATAGGCTGCACTAGAAAGTGATGTGAGGTTTCCCTAGTGAGACTATAGGCAATAAAAACCTGACCGGTGATTCAATGAGAGGGTAAAAACAAACATACTGTGTTTTGGGACTTTGAGTTTTATTTTAGAGTTTTATTTTGTGAATAAGTTTAGGCTTCTGTGATGGGGTGGACCAAGGCCCTGAAGCCCCCTGCTGAAGTCTTATGGCCCTGCCACACCCCACCCCAGAGAAGTCATAGAAAAGTCCTCCAAGTAGGCTAAAGTGGCTGCAGAGGAAACGGCCAATCAGGGGCCAGGAAGGACTATAAAAAGATCTGGAGACCAGAACAGCGCCAGTTCTTCTTGAGCCATCAAGCTGTGGAGACCAGGTGACTAGCTGGCAGCACTGCAGACAGCTACATGTGGTGAGCTTAGTGAGACTAATGGAAATTATGGGACTCTGAGGCCAGAGCCACACTATGGGGGGAAGGTCGTCTTAAGGAACGCAATTTCAGCTAAGTAAAAAACATAGCTGGAGTCGTTGTACCATAAGCTGAGCTTTGGCGTTATCCTCACAGTGGGAGGTCAACTGGAGAAATGCTCCCATCAACTTCCCTTACTTATCAGGAGGAGCAGGAGTTCTAGCGCCGATAAGGTGCCCTCAGCATTTGATTCAGCGGGTCTTTACTAGACCTGCTAAATTGATCACTGGAAGATCAACTGCCAAAGCAACGATCTTCCCACAAGTGGAGATGTGGCCTCTGATAAAGCCCTGAGGTAAGGGCGAGGACATTGTCTCCAGAAGGGGAAACCCTGGAGGCACCACTGTCTCTGGAACAGTGGGGAACAGACTAAGAGGGACATTAGTAGAAGGCACTGAGATGGGCCCCTGTTTTATGTGTACCGCAGAAAGGGTTTGTTGATTCATTTACACAGGGTGTGACTCATCTGGAGGGTTGAATTGCCAAAGAAGGCTTTGGACTAAGGGAGTGAAGGTACATGGACTTGGCCAGAGAGAACCCCCATTACAGCCAACAAGAAGGGGAAGTGAATGGACATGAAAAAGCTGTGTGGAGTTTGCTTAAGAATTTCTGGAGGAGAAATTATTACTAGGGCACTGCAAGGGTACTTCTGGGAGGCAACTGTCCCCAATACTGTATTAATAGCAATCTTTTCATATAATTGTAAAAAACAAATATTTTTGTTGTAATTCTGTTTAAAAATTGCTAGCTGTTTTGCTTTATCTTTTATACTGTATCTGAATATACCCAAATATTACTTTTTGTATTTTTTTTTTCTTATTTTCCTTATGTAAATCAGAAAAGAAAAAATTTTTTAACGGTAAATATGAAGTACTTTGATTGCATTCCACTTCGGTTTGTGTGTGCCCACACACTCATCACGCATTCTACTTCAGGAGTGTATGTACTCAATTGAACAGAGTTAGAGACTTTTCCCTAACGTGGTGCCTATTGAGGCGGTGCATGTGTCCTCTGCTGCCTTGCATTGCTGCATAATGGTATAAAGCAGTGGTTCCCAACCTTTTCAAGTATATGGACCCCTTTTCAATCTATTAACATTTCAAGGACCCCCTCCCCCAGCCCCCCGGAAGAGAAAAGAAAAGATTGGGCCCACCCTGGTGGGCCCTATCCTTATTTTTAAACTTTCCACAGACCACCTCCAGTACCGTCACAGACCACCAAGGATCCATGGATCACATATTAGGAACCACTGGATGGTGTTGCCCTAGTCCAGTTACTACTTACTATGGTAGTGGGAACCTGTCAGCTTGCTCTTGTGAGTTTCTTTGCTTACAGGGAATTTATCTTATCTTTCAGTGAATAGCTGATTGTCATTAGTTAGCTCTTTATATTCTTGTACATTTAGTCTGTTATTGTTTTATTGGTATTAAAATAATTATTAATTAATAACTAATAATAAATAAACACAACTATGATATAGTTGGTATCACAGAGACTTGGTGGAATAATACACACGATTAGAATATTGGTATAGAAGGGTACAGCTTGCTCAGGAAGGCTAGGCGGGGAAAAAGGAAGGAGATGTTGTCTTACATGTTCAAAATTATAATACATTTGGACTGAGGTGGAGATGGACATAGAAAACAGACTTGTTGAGAGTCTCTGGGTTAGGTTAAAAGGGGTAAAAAATAAGGGTGATGTCATGTAGGGATCTACTACAGACCACCTACCCAGACAGAAGTGAATGAGGCTTTTTTTAAACAACTAAGAAAATCATCCAAAGCACAGGATTTGGTGGTGATGGGGGACTTCAACTATCCAGACTTATGTTAGGAAACTAATACTGCAGGGAACAGATTATCCAATAAATTCTTGGACTCCGTTGGAGACAATTTTTAATTTTAGAAAGTTGAGAAAGCTACTATGAAGGAAGCTATTCTTGATTTGATTTTGTAGCCTGGGAAGGAGTTTAATAAAATTTGGATGGGTAAGGCTTGCCGATCTGATCAGAAAAAGATCTAGGGTCGTCCTTTATCCCAGGTCACAGTTTAGTGGAACCACAAAGTTCCCTCTCTTGAGGGTCGGCAGGTGACGGACAACAACCACACCTTAACTCTGGGAATGAAATAGAAAACAGCTTTATTGCTAAATGAACCACCAAAATTCTTATCACAACAAAAACAGCGGCAAGAGCACAAATCACTTGAATTCCTTCTCAAGATGTCATTAACACTGGTCCAGCAGCCCTGATCTCTCAAATTCCTAGGCCTAAATACCCCTTTTGGCGCCAAAGTGTTCCGGATTTACCACCCCTTTTCCATAACTGGGCCTAACACTCCAAGATTTCTGAGGGTACCATCTTTGATTGGGAGAAATCTTCGGGTATCTTATGAATATTTATTATGAGTGACTGATGTTTTCTTGGATGATTTCCCTATACCACAGAGAAAGTGTGGGAAGCTGCGGTCTGCGAGCCTCCATCTGTTGTGATTGCGCAGGAAGGTTGAAATGTCCATGTTAGCATATTTATACCATAAATTCCGGGTAGGATTCAAAAAATAAATTATTGCGCCAACCGCAAACTCTTGCTTCACCCCTTTATGGAAAATTACATGGACAAGGCATATATTTCACTACTTATATATATTGCCATCAGCCATCTTACAAAAACTGAATTCTGTAGGCCCCTTGCATTACCAGCATATTTAAATCTATATAAAGGAAAACAAGGATAAAATAATAAGCTATTATTTAACTAACCAAGCAAATATCATTTTAGTAGGCCGAAATAAAGCAGATAATGGTTAGTAGGCTACAATTTTAACAAATAGGAAGGAACTGGTTGAAAATTTGAAAGTGTAAGGCAGCTTGACTGAAAGTGATCATGGAATCATAGATATAATGATTCTAAGGAGTGGTAGAACGGAGAACAGCAAAATGGAGACAATGGATTTCAGGAAGGTAGATTTTAGTAAACTCAGAAAGCTGGTAGGTAAGGTCCCATGGAAAGCAAGAATAAGAGGGAAAAAAACTGAAGAGAGGTGGCAGTTTTTTAAATGAACAGTATTAAGGTCCCAAAAGCAAACTATTCCACTATGTAGGAAAGAAAGAAAGTATGGCAGAAGACTACCTTGGATCAAGCAGGAGCTCTTATATGATCTAAAAATCAAAAAGGAGTCATATAAAAAGTAGAAACTAGGTCAAATTACAAAGGATGAATATAAGCAAACACAGGTGTGCAAGGACAAGATTAGAAAAGTAAAGGCACAAAGCAAGCTAAATCTAGCTAGAGGCATAAAGGGTAACAAGAAGATGTTCTGCGAGTATATTAGGATCAAGAGGAAGACCCAAGACAGGGTAGGCCCATTGGTCAGTGAAGAGGGAAGAACAATAACAGGACACTTGGAAATGGTAGAGGTGCTTAATGACTTCCTTATTTCAGTTTTTGTCAAGAAGATGGATGGTGACAGGATACCTAACATAGTGAATTCTAGTGGAAATGGAGTAGGTTTAGAAGTTAAAAAAGACCACGTTAAAAATCACTTAGGAAAGTTAGATGTCTGCAAGTCACCAGAGCCTGATGAAATGCATCCTAGAATATTCAAGGAGCTGATAGAGGAGGTATCTGAGCCTTTAGCTATCATCTTTGAAAAATCATGTAAGTCCAGAGAGCTTCCAGAAGACTGGAAAAGGGCAAATATAGTGCCCATCTCTAAAAAGGGAAATAAGAACAACCTAGGAAACTATAGACCAGTCAGTTTAACTTCTGTGCCAGGGAAGATAATGGAGCAAATAATTAAGGAATTCATCTGCAAACATCTGGAAGATAATGAGGTGTAGGTAACAGCCAGCATGGATTTGTAAAGAACAAATCATGTCAAACCAATCTGATAGCTTTCTTTGAGAGGATAACGAGTCTTGTGGATTAGGGAGATGCGGTGGACTTTGTATACCTAGACTTTAGTAAGGGATTTGAAACAGTCTCGCATGATTTTATCAATAAACTAGGGAAATGCAACCTAGATGGGGCTACTATAAGGTGGGTGCATAACTGGCTGGATAACCATTCCCAGAGAGTAATTATTTATAGGGATGTGAAGGATTAGCCCCCCCCCCCCGCCTTTATCAGAAAAAGGCAGCAAGGGGGGGAATAGGTGGGGGTACTTCAAAGTGGCAGCACCGCTTGGAGCCCAGGGTCAGACCCCGGGCTCCACGTAATGCTGCCGCTTTGAAATGTCGTGTGCAGCCCGAGGCCAGCTGGGGTGTCCCCAGGCTGCATGTGGCGTTTCAAAGTGGCATCGCCACATGGAGCCCGGGATCAGCTAGGGACTCCCCTGCTGACCCTGGGCTTCGTGCAGCACTGCCGCTTTGAAATGCTGCGAGGAGCTTGTGATGTGATGTGATGTGATGCTTTTGTCTTTGAAGTGTAACAACAGCCCTGGGTCTGTTGCTACACTTCAAAGGCAGAGGCGCCCTATCGACTAATTGAATAGTCAATGCAAAATGCATTGACTATTCGATTAGTCAATTAGTCGATATTTAACATCGCTAGTTATTAATGGTTCACAATCATGCTGGAAGGGCATAACAAGTGGGATTCTGCAGGAGTCTGTTTTGGGACTGGTTCTGTTCAATATCTTCATCAGTGATTTAGATGATGGCATAGAGAGTATGATTATTAAATTTGCAGATGATACCAAGCTGGGAGGGGTTGCAAGTGCTTTGGAGGATAAGGGCAAAATTCAAAATGATCTGGACAAACTAGAGAAATGGTCTGAGGTAAACAGAATGAAGTTTAATAAGGACAAATGTAAAGTACTCCACTTAGGGAGGAACTATCAGTTTCACACATACAGAATGAGAAGTGATTGTCTAGGAAGGAGTTCCGCTGAAAGGGATTTAGTGGTCAGAGTGGACCACAAGTTAAACATGAGTCAACGGTGTGACACACCACACGATCCATTGTTTACAGCCAAGCACTGAGGTACAACCGCATATGCTCCAACCCCTCGGAAAAGACCTACACCTACAAGATCTTCAACAAGCATTCTGTAAACTACGATATCCACACGAGGAAGTGAGGAGACAGATTAACAGAGCCAGACGTGTACCCAGAAGCCTCCTGCTACAGGACAAGCCCAAGAAAGAAACCAACAGAACACCACTGGCTATCACCTACAGTCCTCAGCTAAAACCTCTCCAACACATCATTAGTGATCTACAACCCATCCTGGACAATGATCCCTCGCTTTCACAGGCCTTGGGAGGCAGGCCAGTCTTCGCCCACAGACAACCCGCCAACCTGAAGCATATTCTCACCAGCAACTATACACCGCACCATAATAACTCTAACTCAGGAACCAATCCATGCAACAAACCTCGGTGCCAACTCCGCCCACATATATACACCTGCAACACCATCACAGGACCTAACCAGATCAGCCACACCGTCACTGGTTCATTCTCCTGCACATCTACTAACGTAATATATGCCATCATGTGCCAACAATGCCCCTCTGCTATATACATCGGCCAAACTGGACAGTCCCTACGTAAAAAAATAAATGGACACAAATCAGATATTAGGAATGGCAATATACAAAAACCTGTGGGGGAACACTTCAATCTCCCTGGACACACAATTGCAGATCTAAAGGTAGCCATCCTGCAGCAAAAAAACTTCAAGACCAGACTTCAAAGAGAAACTGCTGAGCTACAGTTCATCTTCAAGTTTGACACAATCAACTCAGGATTAAACAAAGACTGTGAATGGCTAGCTAACTACAAAAGCAGCTTCTCCTCTCTTGCTATTCACACTTGCAGATCAGCTACTAGAAGTGGGCCTCATCCTCCCTGACTGGATCCACCTCGTCATCTCTAGCCTGATTCTGGCCTGCATATTTATACCTGCCTCTGGAAATTTCCACTGCATGCATCTGACGAAGTGGGTCTTTGCCCACGAAAGCTTATGCTCCAACACTTTGGTTAGTCTATAAGGTGCCACAGGACTCCTCGCCGCTTTTGCAGATTCAGACTAACATGGCTACCTCTCTGATAGTGTGACACTGTTGGGGAAAAAAAAAAAAAAAAAGCAAACATGATTCTGGGATGCATTAATAGGGGTTTGGTGAACAAGACACGAGACTACTCTGCGCTGATTAGGCATCAGTTGGAGTGTTCTGTCCAGTTCTGGGCTTCACATTTCAAGAAAGATGTGGAGAAATTGGAGAAGGTCCAGAGAGGGGCAACAAAAATTATTAAAGTTTTAGAAAACATGACTTATGAGGGAAGGCTGAAAGACTTGGGCTTGTTTAGTTTAGAAAAGAGAAGACTGAGAGGGGACATGATAGCGGTGTTCAAGTATTTAAAAGAGTGCTACAAGGAGGAGGGAGATAAATTGTTCTCCTTGGCCTCTGAGGATAGGACAAGAAGCAATGGGTTTAAATTGCAGCAAGGGAGGTTTAGGTTGGACATTAGGAAAAACTTCCTAACTGTCAGAGTGGTGAAACACTGGAATACATTGCTTATGGGAGTTGTGGAATCCCCATCACTGGAGATATTTAAAAGCAGGTTAGATAGACTCTTGTCAGGTATGATCTAGACAGTGCTTGGTCCTGCCATAAGGGCAAGGGACTGAATTTGATGACCTCTTGAGGTCCCTTCCAGTTCTAGGATTCAGTGATTCTATGATTGATGTTTGGTTCCCTTTTGTAGTGGGGTGCTGACTCTGGGTAAAGAGGAACACTTTAGTCTGGAGTTTAAGCCTTGTGCTGGCTTCAGAAGGTCTATGCCAGTGAGTGACCCTCATTCCATCTACCTAAAATTTCTAAGCAAGCATCATATTAGGGATGCTGCCAAATTTTCAGGGACTGTAAGCTGTGAAAGGGGAAAGAGGTGAGACTGAACCACATCCTTAGTGAGGCTACCCATATGACCCTTCCTGCTTGGGAGAACACCAACTGCTTCAGTGCGGAGTGCTCCTCTGGACATTGTGTTGGAAAACTGGCACTGATCTCCTTCCCCAGTGCTGAGGAAGAAGGCTAAGAGGTAGGATTCCTCGGACTTGGGTGTGCTAAATGATCTAGGTCCTTGTTGCTATACGCTGGGAGGACAGGGGAAGGTGTCTGCTGGCAAAAGATGCTCACTGGTACCAACCACATCCGGGGTTGTTAACTGTGATGCAAGTTCCAAGGCCACTTAGATTGACCCACCTCATGATGCCAACTCTTTCTGTGAAACATGAAAGAACCTTGGTACCAACAATACTGGAGGCATATGTGGCAGCACAAGACATACTCTCACTTTAGGTGTGGACTCTGAAACTTACCGGAGACAGCTCACTCTGTGCCATTGTATTCTGAGGACTTGGCTACAAACTTGTCTGAGGCTAGTGGTTTTGTTACTGTGGGTGGATAAAGCAACATACTGTCTGATGTTTCTCGACCAGTGCCATCTAGAAGGGGTAAATCTACCTTGATATCCCTCAAATTGGTATGTACAGAGCACCAACCACACTTTAATCTTGGTATTGCCTGGTGTGACATCACCATGGTTGGCTGACTCAGTATCCTCCGCAGAGCCTGAGGCAGTCTCGTATTCCTTTGGCTCCTCAAACAGACAATGGCACACTCCTTTTCCTTCATTAAAAGAATTTTGTCGGCGATGTCCACCAGAGCTACATAGATGCTCCAGAGAAAGGGAACCTTAAATCAGTCGTAGCTGAAGTCATATGCCATGTCCTCATGGCTCTAATTAATTCTGCTTCCAAATCCTCCCCAGTTCCTGTATTTTTAAAATCCGCTACCAAGTGTGGTGAGGAGGTCCAGGAGGATGCAGTCACTGAGCAAAACTCTCAAACTTTGCAACATCTACCCACTCTAGTGCAGGATAATCAGTCTCAGACTCCTTTGTATTTGGCCTCGTAATTGCCTGATGAGACTGTAGCACCACAAGAGCCTTCACTGGTCCAAGATAACTACAGGGCTTACTAAGACATTTTCATACAAGCAGGAAACTATCATGATACTCTTTTTGAGGTGGTTCAGGAGAGTTTGGTTAGTCTCAGAAACACTCTCTGTTTTCAACAGGGCCAGCTAAAGTGGCTGTCCGTATCAAGGAGAACCTCCTGGAGTTTGGAAGATCCTTGTTGCAAATGTTATCTTCTCTTCAAGAGAACCAAGAGAAAATAGCACATGCCTTTTCAAAGCTATGAGCATATTTATACCCATTCATCACCAAGTTCCTTGGTTGTATGAGCAGAAGTGAAAGAGCACATATGGGATGGTCTTCTTTTATCCCAAGGACAAGTATGTAAAGAGACTAGACCTTAGATTTACTGCACAACTGGCCTACAATTTCATATCTGTAACCAGCAAGCTTTCCTGGCTAGGTATGACTTCTACCTTTGGGACAATGTACTTTTCAGAGATGTTGAAAGAGGATGCCAGGCTGGAGTTCCAGGCCCTCTTAGCAGAGGGCAAACTGTTGGTTAGGACCTTTTTCCAAGCTTTTTTAGATGGGGACAGATTAAGCAGCCAGAGCTTGGCAAAGGCGAGTCTGGGACAGTTTTCTATATAATTGTAAAGAAATGTGAAGATCAATTGCAAATTTAGAGACTAAGAGCCAGTCCTTCAAGCACTTATGAATGTATTTTTTTAAATTTTAAATCAATGAGACTACTTCCATATATTGTTACTTATGTGCATAAATGCCTGCAGTATTGTGCCAATATTGCATCCTTTTACAATGATCTCAGAAAACCAAAAATGTGCATCGTCAATATTTGAGACATTTCAATTAATCGAAAGATGGTATTTTTATTAGATACACGTAGATGCAAAACAGCTCCTTGGACTTTTGATCTTTTGGGTACTGCTAATATTGGCATGGTCTTTATGAAAGTGGGAGGTTATGAGATGCGGGGATAAATTGATTACATGGATACAGAATACAGTACATGAGTTGTAGTTGTTTAAAAGAATGGATGTTTTCACAAGAATGAGTTTTGAAGGTAAAATTTGTGATTTTTAGGGGGCTGAATTTTTCTCAGAAGCCTTTTTTTTCTCACACCTACTCAAAACATTCCTTTTTATTATAATTCCACAGGTCTGAAGAAATAAAATTGTTTCCAGATATCACAGATATATTCTGTAATTCTTGATATCACATTGAGATTACATTGTTTTCATTCCATTTTGTTTAGATGACAGTGCCTCTGCTGCAAGCAGTATGGAGGTAACAGACCGCATTGCTTCTCTGGAACAGCGTGTCCAGATGCAGGAAGATGACATCCAGCTGCTCAAGTCTGCTCTGGCTGATGTGGTTAGACGTTTGAATATTACAGAGGAACAGCAGGCCATGCAGAACAAGAAAGGACCTACCAAAGGTTTGCATTTCAAATATATGAAACAAATGTATTTAAAATTAGTCATTTATATATTAAAGTTTATTATTCATGTTTTTTTCAAATGCTCAGTATGAACAAAAAAATTAAATTTAGAACCAAAATTCATAGCTAACTATATAGAATACATAAAAACCAAAAATATAGCAATCTGTCAGAAGCTCACACAACCTATCAAAGCATTTGCATTTTCTTACCATTTTAATTCTCATTTGTATTTTCCCACAATTCCTATTTGCTGCCTTTTGTCCAAAATTAGATCAGAAACTCCAAGGAGTGGGTCATCGTCTGTGGACTGAAACCCCTATTTTGTTTTGGTAATACAGATGAGGCTAATCAGCCAATAAAGATGGCTAAGCTGTCTTTGAGTATCTTGTACTAACCTAGCTTGATTTATGTTGTGGAGAATGTCACTTTATACAAAGGTAATACAAAACTTAAGTTGAGCATCCAGTATTACATAGATAGCTAAGGCTTGCTGTAACCAGAATTACATGGTGTAAGTAGCAGTCTGATGCAGTCAGATTTGCTTGCTATAAAAATGTGGTGAGTTTGTTATCATTTGAAAGTTATTCAGTAGTGCATGATTTTTTGTTTGTTTTTTTCTCTTTTGTTTTATAATCTTGATAGAAGTAATTATGGCAAACTGTATGTGTAAACCATAGATTCACAAACTAGAACTGTGAACTAGGTTCACAAACTCTTTGATACCTGAATTATGAAAGTATTTTCATTATGTGTGTGAGAGATGTTCACTTAAAATTAACTTTTAAAATTTCTATTTGAAGGAAAATATGTATTTAAGGGTCTTGTAATTAAGTTACAGAGCTGAGAATCAGAGATCTGGATTTTCCTTCTGGACCTGACACAGATCTTTTGTGTGACCTTGTGCCATCAGTTACTTCTTGAGCCCTGATGCAGCAAAACAGTTGAACACATGCTTTGGTGAATTAGGGCCTTTGTGTGTTTTAGGGGGGAAAGCTAGCAGCTCACTGTGGAACTAAATTAAAGGGTTTTAAAACAGTAGTTCTTCTTTGAGTGCTTCTTTATACTCATAGGGCCACATGAGAGAAAGGTAGACTCCCAGCTCAACTTTGAAGACCTGGCACTGGGGATTGCAGTGGATTGCAGATATGAGAACCACTGCAGACTGCTTACATTTTCCCATGGCATAATAGTTAACTTTGCTTGGTTTAAAGCCTAATGAATTCCAATTTTAGAGAGTGTTATGAAAGGAAACTGAAAATAAAATCAGTTATTGCTAGTGCAAGTATTGTATGAGCACTTGTGTGAGGTCTCAGTCATGTAGTTTAAAAATACATATAATGAAACTTCAGTTGCTTACCTACTTCAGTTAGGAATGCATTTACTAATGGCTTTTAAACAATTAATTAGCCAATTATATAGAGTATTTACAACTCCCTGCCTTTCTTTTATGTATATTTGTTATTCTTTCCTTTTTTCAATTATTGGTTTGTTTGTAATCTTAATAGCCCTATTAATCCATAGATCTGAGTATGACTAAAAAAGCAGCTGCTGCTGAGCCTGATAAACATGTCAGTGCTGCTACCACAGGTAAGACCCTGAAGCAACAGAACTTGCAAAATAAATATGTAACAACTGACAAAACTATAATATGAATGAGTGAGTTACTAGCAAGCTAAAAGTACTGACATGTTTGAAGTTATTTGACAGTGATAGCTGTTTAGAATAAGTGTAGTAAATAAAAACCCACAGAATATACAACTGATTAATTATAGAATTTAAAAAACTATTAACAATTCCAGGTTACTGCTGTACTGCACACCTTTTTCACTCTCACTTTGTAGTGGATCTTTGTGCTTGTCACTTGATTACAGGGTAAATTCCTGTAGTTAATAACAGGGCAGCATTTATGACATACTGTTGAGGTAATTCTGATTCTTTCAGGTAGGAAGGTAGGTACACATTTACCTGCTCATTACAACACTCTTTAATTAGGGCTGTCAATTGATGTGCATTAATGTCTGCGATTAACGCAGGGAAGGATTAATGCGTTAATTTTTTTAACACGTTAATTGCAGGCGTTAATGCTGCGCTCCAGCGCTTCAAAGGAGCAGCACATTAGGAGCCTGGGATCAGCTGGAGTCCCCAGCTGACCCCGGGCTCCCTGCAGCACTGCCCCTTTGAAGCGCCAGTCCGCAGCTTCAAAGGGGCAGTGCATTGGGAGCCGGGGATCAGCTGGAGTGCCCAGCTGATCTCCGGCTCTGCGTTGCACTGCCCCTTTGAAGCACTGATCTGGAGCTTCAAAGGGGCAGTGCATTAGAAGCCGGGGGTCAGCTGGAGTGCCCAGCTGATCCCAGCCTTCGCCTTGCACTGCCCCTTTGAAGCACCAAACCAGCGCTTCAAAGGGGCAGTGCTGCACGGAGCCCAGGGTCAGCTGGGGACTCCAGCTGATCCCGGGCTCCCATGGTGCTGCCCTTTGGAAACACCGGGGCGGCCTTTCCAAGGGGCAGCTGCACTGAGCCTGGAGTCAGTTGAGGATTCCAGCTGATCCCGGGCTTTTGCAGCGCTGCCCATTTGAAATGCCGCCACAGCGTTTCAAAGGGGCAGTGCATGCGATTAATTGCACAATTAATCATAACAGCCCTATTTTTAATAGGTTTGGGTCTTTATACATGTATCCAGTTATGAAAACACAGAAGCTGGTTACCAATACATTAACATTATTACACAACAGTTTTAGACAGGATATGAAGAAAAGTAATTCTAGCCAAACTGGAATGGAACTTACTTTGGCAAAACAAAATCATGTGAGTATTTATATGGCCACAATATTGATGTTATAGAAAGACCATTAAATGGTTAATAACCACAGGTTTTCAGGACATTGATTTCATTTCTCAACCATAAGGTAGCACCTCCATATTAAAAATGAATGAGTACATGAAGAGCAGATTTGTATTTTAGCTTTATTTTTTTTAAAAACCATTTGTTTTGGTGTCTAATTTCTATTGCAAGATGCACAAATCCAGCTTTGGTAGTACAGGTTGGATCTCTATAGTCCAGACTTTCTCAACCAGCAACATCTGTGGCCTACCACCAAGGGGAAAAAGCCAGGGGTATCGCACTCAGCAACCCTCCCAGAGCTTCTAGAGCACTGCTAATAGCCCATTTGCAGCATTTAAACTCAGTAGGGAAGGGGAAGGAGCGGGGACAGGGAACGCTCAGAGGGAAGAGGCAGGGTGGCTATGGAGTCCTGTGGCGGGAAGCCAGGAGTGCAGCCTCACGGCCAGTGGCTGAAGGGCTCAGTGTGCTACCACAGAGCTATATTCCTGACTCTTGGCCTCAGGGCTCCACAGCTACCCTGCCTGTTTCCTCGAGTGCTCCCCCACTTGGTGAATGCTGGCCCCTCTGCTACCACTAGACTGGAGCCCTGCAGCTGGTGGCAGCACAGAGGCTGATAGTAATTTCCCCTGGTCCAGCAAATTCTCTGGTTTGGGATCAGTTAGGTCCCCAACATGCCAGACTAGGCAGGTACACCCTGTATCTACAACTTTATATTCTTATACTGATAAACTTACGTAATTTAGTGCTCTGTTGTCAAATGTGCTGCAGGCTTTCATGCTCAGAATGAATTTTAGTGCTCAGATATGTGGTTAAAGTCAGTTAACATGCACAAACATATAAATGTTTGTTTTTTTCAGAGTTTGAAGACCTGAGGTCTGCAAGATAGTAATGATGGAGACTCTTACAACCCTCATGTTCTAATGATCTAGAAGCTAGAAAGAGTTGTTAACATGGTATAATCTGGAATCATGCAGGGTTTTTTTCTTAGTGCTTTTGCAAGAGTGGTTTGTTTCACTGGTGTCAGTCTGTTAAGGCTCTTCCTCATTTCAGTGCCTGGAGCATTTGCTGAATCCTTGCAG
Organism: Rafetus swinhoei; assembly: GCA_019425775.1. Lineage (NCBI taxonomy): Eukaryota > Metazoa > Chordata > Testudines > Trionychidae > Rafetus > Rafetus swinhoei. Next base: position 111,170,277 of record CM033446.1, read on the forward strand.
ATGTAATATATGTTTCTGTAGTGAGCAGGGGTGACCCAGAGGGGGAAGAACCCCTCTTTGAGCCCGGGTGAGCCGAGCCGGGATCTGCCCCTTTAATTCCACAGAGGCCCAGGGGTGGGGGAGGGAGTATAAAAGCCCAGCCCAGGAGCTCAGTAAGGGCCCAGCCACCTGAGGAAGTAGAGACCTGTCCTGAGCTCCCAAGCCAGGAGGTCTCTGAGGATCTGGCAGAGGTTAAGGACTGACCCGGGCCGCCGGGCCCATGCTCTGAAGAGGAGACCATTTTTTACCTTACCCCAGAGTGCAGACTGCCAGGACCCTGAGAACCAGCAGCCGACTGGGAGCCAGGTAGATGCTGAGGGGGAGTTAGGAAGTGGCCCAGGGGAAGCAGATGATTGTCAGGCTAACCTAAAAACACTTAAAGTGTGTTGGCATGTTGCAGATTGGATCCCCACTGACCCCAGTGGCCGCCAAGGCTGCCACTGCTAGGGCCCTGGGCTGGGATGCGGTGGAATAGGGAGGGCCCATGTCCCCCCTGCCACCCCACATACCAGGTGGCAGTCTCCCCCTCCCCGCTTGTGCCTAGGGAATTGTGTTTATTTGGCTGCCCCACTCTCAACCAGGGCCTAGGCTGTATTGACTCTGGAATTGCATTTGTTTGGCTACCCCGTCTAGGGTTGCCAGATGGTTTAACCAAAAAAAAAAAAAAAAAAAAACCACTGGGAAAAAAATTCTGTTGAGGAAAAAAAAAGGGGGGGGGGAGACCAAAGTTGTTGAGCCAAAAAAAAAGGACCCCTGAACCAGGGCCTGGGCTGTACTGACTTTGGACCTGCATTTGCATTGCTGCCTGCCCCACCCTCAGGCCCCGAGGTCTAAAAGGGGCTACTGGACCATTACTTATAGTCCTGAGCACAGGTCAGGGACCAAGGACTAAGTCAGCCGGCTTACAGTTTCCAATAAGAACTTGAGAAAAGAACTAACTTCTTTCCTCAACAAATAGGGTTTGAGACCATAACTGAGTTACCAAGTTCAATGCGGGCAGTGATTAAACAACTTTTAGTTTGTGGAAATGAAGCCAGGGTAGTCTAGTTAAAGCTCAGTGCCCCATTATTGTAGGTACTGTACAGATATATAGGAGAATATAGTCCCTGGCCAGAATTTACAAACTCAGACCCCAGTCCTGCTATTTACTTCATGTCCACATGGAACTACTTTGACTTCATCAAGGCTCTGTGCTGGCCCAGTGATTCACCCATGTGCAATGAATTGAAGGATTGAAGACTAAGAAGTCTGGTTTCTACCTTATGACAAGACATAGCAATAGAGTAAAATTGTCAAAAGCATGTAAGTCCCATTTTTAGAAGTGATTTAGGATTCTAAATCCCATTTGCTTTCAATTAGATATAGGATCCTAACAACCTAAATCAATTTTGAAAATGAGATTTAGGCTCTTAAATCACTTAGGCATGTTTTGAAATTTTTACTCATAATCTGATAATGAAATATGTATCTCATTTTAAAGACCCATTCAGGACACTTGCTCTTTTATGCCTCAGTACCTGCAGAAGAAACAGAATGGACATCTGTGATGGAGTAGTTTGCTCATTAGCCCATCCCTGGTCATGTGACATGGCCCTTTAAAATGTTGGGAACTGTCTGGCGTATGCAAAGGCCTAGGAAATAAGCTGTATTGGTGGAGAAGAAGTGATCCCAGGAATAAGTGTAGTTAGGAGAAAGTCACTTACTGTTTCTTTAAGGACCCAGGAACTTTGCAGAGTGCTCAGGGAAAGACCTGCCCAGTTAATTGGGAATGATCTGAGAGAAGGGAACTAGCATATATGCCCAGCAGTAGAAGGCTGACCTGTGGAATCCCCCAAGATCAAGGACTAATTGGGAAAAGGTGTCCACTTGAGGGTGATGCTGGCTAAAGCCTTGTAGCTTGCCTAAACCGTTACCACAACTCCACAGAAGAAGGTTGAGGTACACTCCTGTCTGGGATAGGAAGATCTGATTGCCTGAACCATGAGCTCTTGGAGGAGTGAGGCAAGCTCCTTCCTGGCAAATGTGGTATGTGGCCTAACTGCACAGCCTGTAACCTCGGCTCCAAGAAGAGAGCTGGGGATGAGTGGAGATGGAATGGAATCCCTGTTTCAAGGAAAAAAACAATATGGATGGTTTTAAACATGACTAGTTGAGTGCCAGAGAGGCTGAAAAGCCTGAAAGAATGGAGCAGAGGCTCACAATAACAGGTAGAGGAGAAGCTACCCACAGATTCTTGGGAGGAGAGAAATTTAGGATTGAAACAGGGGAACTGGATGTAGGGGGAGATTGATGTAACTGCTTTATACTGGTCCTTGGTCTAGAACGTAGGGAACAGGCAGGACTAGGTTCCCCTCCCAAACCGAGCAAGAGTGTTTATTAAGGACTGGAGCAAGTGGGCCCAAACTCAGAAAGCAAAGGGCTGCATGCCCCATTTAGGAAAACTGGCTTCCTGAAGCGCTGGACTTTTTAGCACCCTGAAAGAGGACAGGACTACAAACAATACACATGGGAGCCTGAAGTCATGACAAAGGAACAATAAGTGAGCTAGACAGCAAAATGTGCATCCAAGAGGAGGGAAACTGAGGCATGCTAGCTTTGTGGCCTGGTTTTGCCATAAGGGGATGCTGAGTATCAATAGTGACTATTAACATCATTACTGGGCTCAGTCCTCCAAAGCTCTAAGTACCCCATCCCATTGCAGTGAAGCACTTACACACAGATTCAGGAAAGCATGTATGCATGTGCCTAATATTAAGCATGTGAAGAATCCTGCTTATCTGGTCTCGTCACATGTGTGAGTGCTTTGCTGTAGTGCTCCAGAATTCTCATCACGTTGCAGGAATATGCTCTAAACTAGTAATGGCAGGACTAACAATGACAGACCCATACATAGTCTGGCAAATCCATACATAGTATGGCAAATGGAACAAATATGCCTAAATCAGCATTCAAGGAGCCTGCATATATATGATTTATTACTAGTTAACTAATGACTTGTTTGGTTAGGAATGAAAAACATTAAGAAACAAATTAAAGTAGTCAGTTGGAAGATGGCAACATTATTACCAGAAGCGACAATCAGCCACAAAGTCCAGAATTCAGGAGTCTAGCATCTCAACTATACTATTCCAGAAAGACTGAAAAATAAAAGGAATATGTGAAATACTCTTAGGGTGTGTCTAGACTACAGGGTTTTGTCGACAAAAGTCCACTTTTGTCAACAAAACTATACCTGCGTCTACACTGCTGCTGAGTTCTGTCGACATAACGTCGACAGAACTCAGCAGTTTTGTCGACGGCTGTAAACCTCATTCTACAAGGAATAACGCCTTTTGTCGACAGAGTTCTGTCGACAGAAGGCGTTATTGCATCTACTCTGTCCTTTGCGTCTACACTGTCATGTCGACAAAGCAGTTTGCTTTGTCGACAGAACTGGATGTAGTCTAGACGCTCTTTGTCGACAGAAGCTTTGTCGACAGTATCTGTCGACAAAGCTTCTGTCGACGAAAGCCTGTAGTCTAGACGTACCCTTAGAGGAAAATGAAGTTTGCAGAATTGTATCCCATCTCTCTGGTGCCTGTTTGTGGATGTTGTCACTCCTTTCCCCCCTACTGCTACTTTCCAATAGTAATAATATAAAATATACAGTAATCATCAGAAATAGGGGAATGCTTAGTAGACACAATTTTCTGTTGCATAATTCCATTGATTTGAATGATAGTAGTTCTCTCCTGACTTTAGTGGAGTTGTAACTGCAAAAAATTGATTCAATATCTTCAGAGAAAGGAGGTGCCCAGTGGTAGCTGGACTATGGCTACTTCCACAACCTTCTAGGCTTTTCCAACAATGATTGATTCCTTTGCTGGGTCCTGATATGTCTCTGTTTCAGAATTTAGCTACTCTGGTAAGGGAAAGGAGTGAAATCTCCCAGATTACACACATTTTATTTTCCTGCAAGAGCATCTATCCTCATGGCACCAACGCTCATGAAGTCGTCTGGGCTTCCTGCACATGTGTACTTTTGGATGCAGGAGAGTGGTGCCGATTGTGTAAGTGCCCAGCAGCTGAGACTTGCTACCTGAGTAGCTTTTTCCACCATCTTAAAGATGGTTAGTTTACATTTCATATAGCATCTTCTTGGACAGATAGTTTGCAAACAGGATATATCAAGTATTTACAGAAACTATTTAATGGGATCCAAGCATAGCAACTGTTTAAAACAGTTACAAACATTTTAAGGCAAGATTTAAAATGGCAGGAGAATTTAAATAAACAGAATATAATTTTCAAAACTGGAATTTTACAAGGAGATGTAAGTTACATTTCTGGTCTCGTAATAATAATAACAAGCTCTTAATTATAATGTGTGGTTAAAACCTGGATTTTATAGCTTCCCTGAAAGATGGTGCCTCCAAAACTAATACACCTTTTAGTATCACACTGAAGTATTGGTTTGATACTAATTTTAGAGGGAAGAGAATGCCTCCTGAATCTCACATCTCCTGGAAATGCCTTCTTTTGGCTAGTGTCTTTCTCTAAACCCAAAGATTTTGTCACCTTTAGAAAGACGGTTATAGGTTACCTAGCCCAGCCAGTAGTTCCTACTGCCCTCACAGTTAGGAAGACCCCCAAGCAAGGGAAAAACTTGAAACAACTTGTAGCAGAAGTTATGAGAAGTTCCATCAAAGTTCAGACAGCTCTATGAACATTTCAGTTCTTTGCTTTTTTTTTCTGTAGGTAGAGAACTAGCCATGATGAAAGAGTGGATATAAACACATAAAGAAAGTTACTAAGTTTATATGTGCTAATTATTTACATAAATTAAGCAGTTTAAAATTTAGCTGTGGCATTAAAATATGCTGTTTCAAAACACTTTCTCTAACTGTATTTACTACTTATTCTATTTTTATTGTTCACACCTTAACCATTGATTAACTAACATATGGTTGATTTGAATATTTTTTATAAAAAACAGCTCCAAAATTAATTCCACATATAGTGTGTGTAGAATTTATTTTTCTACATTGTGGAGTGGGTTTTATTGGTCAAGATGATCTGAGAGTAGAGAATCTTGGTAATATCTATGCTTCTATTGATTACAATAGCATTTTCTCACTTTACAAATATAAAACATATATCTCCCCTATTTGCTGGGTTGTCAGACATGAAACCACATACTTAAAAGCAAGTTTTTATTACAGGATATAGACTTTGAGAGAGCTTGTTGCATAGCCGTCATTGTATAGCTTCATTATTTAAGAACAGAATAATAAGTAATCTTTTAACTATAACAGTTGTTTAGAATCTGGATATTCACCTTCCTTTCTGGTGCTATGTTGAACATGCTCTATTTACAAGGGAAGTGGATTTATTTTTTTGGAGAGTAGGCTGATTTAGGGTTGTGGTTAATACTGCACTTGCTCAGTAAGCAGTCCCACTGAACTGCAGTAGCTGCCAGTGTAAGAGTTGCAGAATTAGACCCTGAAGCAATACAAAGGTTATTTCACTCATGCCCTTATGAATATGTTTAACAATAACAATTATTTACCCCTTGCAGCAGAGATATAGCAAATGAAATTTCAGAAATGTGACTACAGGCTTATTATATTGAGAGATTTCTGAATGCAATAAATTATTCAAGCTGTAACTTGTTACTAGTTAAATATTCAGTTTACATTCTTATAGGAAGCCTATTCTAAAATGATTTCCTTATAATAAATACAGCTATAGCTAAAGTTTAGTTAATTTGTTGCTGGTTAATTTTTAATCCCTACTTTACTGAAAAGAAGTTAACACTTCAAAAGTGTCTGTGAAATATATGTAACATATATAACCTTTTTTGTTATCTGCAGAAATAAAAAGTTGGCCTTTTCAGTGCAAGCTGTGATTTTACCATCTGCTTGTCTTACAGCTAGACCCTTGGTACAAACATTGCCATTAAGGACTACTGTTAATAATGGAACTGTCTTACCAAAGAAACCAAGTGGCTCTCTCCCTTCCCCATCAGGATCTAGGAAGGAAACTGTGCCACCATCAACTAAAAGGTATGGAGAAACCTGAAATATGTGAAAGGTTATTAAACTAATTAAGAAAGTAGTAAATCCCATTGTTATGCTTTTTTTAAGAGCATATGCGTGCAGGTTTTTTCTCTTTAGATAACACTTTTCAAAGCAATGAAAAATCTAGATAATTAAGTGTTTTACAATTTTATAGATACTTATAACACTTCTCCATTTATACTAAGTTAATCAGGCATATTGTTGTTGCAATAAATACCACAGAAATACGCAATGATTAGTCTTATTATTTATGTTTTTTCTTGATTCTGGGGTCTGGTAGATTAAGAATAGGAAATTTCTGTTTTGGATTATAGAACACATTCTGAAAAGTAGTGCCAGAGCTCTTTGTTATACACAGTAGAAGAAACAAAATCTGAGGAAAACTTTCAGTCCTGCGATAGTCATATAATGCTATTTGTCACTTTTTCGCAGTAAAATTATTTTATATAGAAATCTAATTTGCTGTGTTGTACAAGGAAATTCACTTATATTAAATCATGTCTAGCAAATTCTTATTCCAATGAAGACAGCCCTGCTCTGCTTCTTACTATTAACATGTATTTAAACCCCTTTAAAAATTACTTAAATGTCTTGGGTTTAGGTTAAAATTGGTATGCTGCATATTTGTGTATTCCATTGCATATCCAAGCTCTGGGAAATTTAAGAGGGTGGAGGCTGCAGGTTCTGTTCAGGAAAACCTGAGATGCACTGCAGAGCTGGTCTGTTATTCCCCATTGTGCAAAAGATAAGATTTTGTGTATGAATGACTTCTCCTTCTGCATTCCCCTACCTTGAATGCCAAGCCAGCATTGGTTGGTGGTGATACTATCAGTTGCCGGAGAGCAGGTTGTAGAGATGAGAATAGCAATGTGTCCAGAAATGACTTGTGTTTGTAGAAGGAACTAGGGATACAGAGGGTACAGTTTTTTGATTATACATGAGGTGGAAACCTATAGGGTGCTATAATGGAAATCCGCAGTTGACTAGATAAAAGGAGAGTGTTGCTGAGTATGCAGAATGCTCAAGTTATTGTAACTACAAAACTCTCAGCACAAAGCAGCTTCTACTTTACACCACCCAGAAATAGAATCAAGAAATATCACACTGTTGTTTCTACCTTGCTCAGATAGGGCCTCTATGACCTGGGGGCTTGCTACAGTTGCAAGATCAGCAGGATTTTTTTGAACTAGTCCTGCTGATGGAAGGAAAGATGCATTTTACCCTTTTAAATGTCATCAGAATGTTTAAAATATTTTAAAAAAGAAAAACTATTTTAGTGTTTCAGAAGTAAAATAACACCCATTAATATATATTGCATTTTAGGGTGTTTAATTTTATGCATCATAATTTCTTTCTGTAGCACTAATAAAAAAGAGTGACACATAAGATGCATTTTATTTTGCAGTTACTATGAGTATTAACCCATTTTCAGAAATTTATATCACATAACTAAACTTCAAGAGGAATAGAGGTTTTAAAAAAGTACACTTGGGCATGAGCTACTTTGTCATTGGATTACTGTGAAAGGAAGACTGGATTTACTTTTTAGATTATTATCCACTGCTGAAAGCTTCTGATATTTACTCCTAAATTAACTTGTAGGATTCTTAGTTTTTATGGTAAATTATGTGTAACTCACACACCTAGGCTATGTCTACACTCGCGGCTTCTTGCGCGCGAGTAATATGCAAATGAGGCTAAGCGTGGAATATCGCCGAGCCTCATTTGCATACCTAATGAGCCACCATTTTTTTCAGAAGAGGCTCTTGCACAAGAAGGAGCATCTACACTGCCCCTTCTTGCACAAGAAAAACCCTCTTGCGCAATGCCGTTCTTCCTGAAAAGTAACAGGTGTAACGGCATTGCGCAAGAGGGTTTTTCTTGCGCAAGAAGGGGCAGTGTAGATGCTCCTTCTTGCGCAAGAGCCTCTTCTGAAACAAATGGTGTCTCATTAGGTATGCAAATGAGACTCGGCGATATTCCACTCAGCCTCATTTGCATATTACTCGCGCGCAAGAAGCCGCGAGTGTAGACATAGCCCTAGTGTGGTTGATTATCTCGTGCAGTGGCACTTAGACCACAGCAACAGATATGACCAAGAGACCTCTACAGCATGAGCTGAGAGCTAGCTCACTTTTAGCTCAAAGGATAGAGGCTCCTATACTAAGCTTCAGAGGTCTCAGGTTCAAATCTGCCAGTTGGCAGTTACATATGCTTCAGATATTCAATATTTGGAGTAGTTTTATTCTGAATAAGCATGTTATGCATATTAATAGTCAGAAAAATGAGTTCATTTATATATATAAAATGTTGTGCATTTATTAAGAATGTTAAATATTGACTAATTGACTAATCAAATAGTCGATGCATTTTTCATCGACTATTCAATTAGTCCTTAGGGTGCCTCTGCCTTTGAAGTGTAGCAACAGCCTTAGGGCTGTTGCTACACTTCAAAGGCAAAAGCACTGTGTGGAGCCAAGGGTCAGCTGGGGACTCTCCCACTGGCCCTGGGCTCCGTGCAGCACTGCAGGGGAGTCCCCAACGGATCCTGGGCTCCATGTGGTGCTGCTTTGAAACTCCACGTGCAGCCTGGGGACACCCTAGCTGGCCCCGGGCTGCACACGGCTTTTCAAAGCCCCAGTGCTGTGTGGAGCCCGGGGTCTGGCTCCAGGCTCCTAGCGCATTGCCGCTTTGAAGTACCCCGTCTGCACCCCCCCCCTTGCTGCCTCTTTCTGATAGAGGCAGCAAGGTGGGGGGGAGTGACTAGTCGACTAGCCTGTCGACTATCTGATAAGTATTTGCTTATTGTATAGTCAACTAGTCTTTCACATCCCTAGCATTTATAGTGAACCATTCCATATTCAAATTTTAAGAGCATGTGTGTGATAGAATTGAAAATGTGTCAGCAAAAAGGAACTATATTTTACATAACTTATTTGCATTAAGAAGCTTAACTTGTTGTTTCATTTTATATAGTATGTGTAATTTTAAAGAAACCACGTGAGAGAGGGAATTATTATGCCCATTTTAAAGATGCTGACACTAAGTCAGAAACATTGAAGGGACACAAATTGTACTTCTGTCTGAATTTTTTTAAACGTGTTATTGATATTTATAAATGATTCTTAGGATTACTATGGCTGAAAAAATTATTCTTCAGTTTGTTGTGTGTCTGACCGTACTTTGTGTATGTTCTTTATTGCTGTTTACCCTTGATAGTCAGTTTCCCTTGTTGGTGCAGATCTTTCATGCGTCTCTAGACTACAGGTTTTGTCGACAAAAGTGGACTTTTGTCGACAAAACTATACCTGCGTCCACACTACTGCCGAGTTCTGTCGACATAACGTCAACAGAACTCGGCAGTTTTATCAATGGCGGTAAACCTCATTCTACGAGGAATAATGCCTTTTTGTCGACAGAGTTCTGTCGACAGAAGGCGTTATTGCATCTACACTGTCCTTTGCGTCTACTCTCTCATGTCAACAAAGCGGCTTGCTTTGTCGACGGAACTGGATGCAGTCTAGACGCTCTTTGTCAACAGAAGCTTTGTACCCTGAGGGAAGAGAGATTTTTTAAAACAACAAAAAATATATTATTATAAAATCACAGAATTGGCAAGGATTTGGAGTTCATACCTGAAACTACTTTTTATTTTTTTTTTTTTTTTTTTTTTGGGGGGGAAATTGACTAGAAATGACATTAATGGAGTTGTCTTGCTCAAGACTGCATTATCAGAGCAAAGATTAGATCTCAAGAATCCCTAATTTATAGTCCTGCTCGCAATTTAGGACAACTGAAACTGAGTTAACATGTCTTTTGACATCAGTTTCTTTTAAATTGTATTTACATTTTGGTGGTTAACTCATTTGGACCCAAACTTGCCCTCCTTATTCCCTTTACCATAGTAAAGAGATGGGGTTTAGAATTTACCCATGTTTCTAATGTGGTAATTAATTTTTGGATTGGAAGTGACTTCTTACGCTATCAGGAATGTATGATGGAGGAGGGGAATAAGAGACTTGTGTCTTTGGCATTGAACTGGAACTCACAGATTTTTATTCAAGCTCTACTACAGACTCCCTAGATGCCTTATGTAAATGACTTGGTGCCTTGGTTCTCCATTGGTAAATTCAGTGTGACACCTGCCATTCAGACATGGCTGTATAAGATTTAATTCATTAATAAGGACATTGATCTCAGAGTTGAGGATACTTAGCACTTTTCAATATCCAACTCTAATATTGTGCTCTAGCACCTTACATCTGAGGATTTCATTGAAATTGCTATATAGGTATAAATTACTTACAGTACCATAAAGGAAAAAGTTTGGGTGTTTTTGAATATCAACGTTTGGAATACTGCCTGTATTATTCTGAACATCATGTATGTGCCTGGAATATTATTTGAAATTCTCATTTAGAATACAAGAAGAATTTTATGTTATGAACAATTGATTTTTATCCTCACCCGATGTAAAGTATTTTGAGGATCAATGATTAATATAAATTTTGTGCTTAGAAGCAGTCAACCACAGAATGTTAATGCTTAGTGTTCCTAATTAAAATCTGAATTTTAAAGCTGATTTGGAATAGTTTGGTTTCTATTAGACAAAAGTAAAAACAGAAAATGTAGGAGAAAAGTATACAAGCCATATCTTGCTCAGTAGGGATTCTTGTGCAGTATATAGCATATACCTTACCTTTTAAAAAGAAACAGTCACTCATTCTCTGCTTCAGGAGATTGTAAGATATTACAGTAAGGCAAAACTATGATGACTAGTGATCAAAATAAAGAAACTCGTCGTACAAAAAAGAACACTATAAAAAAGCATGGTTTTGTATAGAGTATAAAATCCTTTAATATGATAAATTCCTGTTGCTTCCAAGCTAGCAACCCAGGCCCTCTGAGAAATTGCTGTCTCTTGAAATTATTGTCCTACAGTCTATTCTGGAGCAACAATGATTTTAAACTGGCATAGATACAAAATCAATATGTAGTTTCAATTCTTCTGTTTTAATTCTCTTAACTATCAAGAAAAAAGTTTTTAAATAAATGGAATATAAACACAAAAATTGTGTCTAGAGTAAACTTTGGGTGGTAATACTATGCAATCTATTTCATTGCATTTCCATCAATAGAAGATAATAATGTATCACACTCATGGGTATAATACAATTAAAACCATATAAGCGTTCCTGTAATTTATTCAAATTAATATAAATGCAGGTAAAGGAGCATGTTAGTCAAAAGTGTGAAAATATATTCTCCTTAAATATTGTAATAACTTTAGTTAGCATTTTTACTAAATTGTATACCATTTAAATGTACCTTAATTGGGTTTGTCAGATTTTCTGATTAAAACATTCAAATTGTGGGTCTAACAGCTCAGCTTCAACTTAAATATTAGGAGATTTCTGTTTTATTTAGGAGAAAAAGGGGAGGGAGGGAAAGGGAGAGAAATTCTAGTGTAAATATATGTAGAGCTTTGCAGATCTGCAGATATGCACTTTATATCTGCAGATATCCACAGCTCATTTTTGTGGATATGCGTGTAGATGCAGACACAAATTTTGTATCTAGAGCCCTGCAAATGTATGGATATCCACTTTATATCCGCGAGTAGCCACATCTGCAGATGTCAGTGAGGATATCTGTGGCTCATTTTTGCGGATGCAGATATAAATTTTGTATCTGTGCGGGAATTTAAATATAGATACAGCAAGCCTGATTCTCTGCTTTGACATTTGTACAATAAGGTAACTTCATCACTGTCAATGGAATTACACCAAAATAAACTTTGGAGATTTCAGTAAGGTCACTACAATATTTTCTCCTGGGGCCGCCCTGATTAGCCAAGCTAACTTTAGCAGCACTGATTTCTCTTTTAGTTAGCAAAACACTTCATTTTTGTTTATAGATCTCTAAGTGTCTACCATGCAGTCATAATATGCTTAACATATCCATTCATATATATATGATTAATTAATTTGTCAGATATCTTTTGGCCACCACACTTACTTATGCATCTCCACTCAGACTTACTGTAATATTGCCAACGTCTGAGCAACTTCAAATATCTGCCACTCTTTAAATAGCCTGTTATAAAAGTTTCCTAATTCTGCCCCCACCCTGCCCATGTAGATTGGTCTTTGATTCACATTGGGCTGCTACCAGCCCTGGACAGGACTTAAGCACCAGTGTTTTGCGACCATGTATGTCTAGAAATAGGCACTTTTATGCTTTTTAGGAAAAACTTTCCAGCCAGGGTAGAGTTGTACTTGTTCTAGTCCTGGAAAGTTCCAAATTTTAAAGTAGTGACCTTTTTAATAGAAAAGCTATTTCAGGGTACTTTTAGATATTTTTTTCTTCTGAGTACAGTACTGTAAAGTTACTTATGGTAAATATGCAATATCTTGTCTTCCTAGTATAAGGATACTAAAAGTATTCCAGTGTTTTAAACCCTCTCAAATATCTGTAAAATTGTTTTATGCAAGATAATGTGGTTTATCTCCCTTGTGACTTCATCACTGACCAACGCAACTATCTTAAATATTTTTACCATTACTGCATCACTCTGGGGGGGGGGGGGTGTGTGTGTGTGTGTGTGTGTGTGTGTGTGTGTGTGTGTGTGTGTGTGTGTGTGTGTGTGTGTGTGTAATGATTTTCAAGAGAATTTAGGCTGTTTGTTGAAACTGCAGAGGTGGTCAGCTTATAGAGTATTGCTACACATTCATGTCATGTAAAGATATATTTTTGGACTGTACATACATAAAAAAATCACAAATAGACTGGTAGCACTTTAAAGACTAACAAAACATGTAGCTGGTATCATGAGCTTTCGTGGGCACAGCCCACTTCTTCAGATGACCGGAGTGTTGGAGGTCCAGCTATATGTTTTGTTAGTCTTTAAATTGCTACCAGACTATTTGTTGTTTTTTAAGTTTTTCCTGTTACAGACTAACTCGGCTACCCCTCTGAAACTTGTAAATAGTTTGAGCTGACCACATATCTGACTGAGGAGTCAATAAAATCCATGATACTTCACCCTTGCATGTAATTTCATATCTTGAATGTGCAATTATGTGTGTCTTTAATTGTAAGTTTGTTTTAAATGTGTCTTGCTTGCATACTTGTATTCACTGTTATTCTGCTTTGTTTATGCACCTCTCAGTCATGGATTAAACAGGTCTGTGAGTCTTCTCAATGCATGCAAACTGAAAAAAACTACTCTAAGGTGAGGGATTCTTAGTAGTATTGTAGTGTCATAGTTCAATAGTTTTTCCCTTCTGTCATAGCTCTGTCCCCACGAGGGGATTATTTTAGTGATGGTTATATCATATGTAATTAGAGTAATTATTACAACCTTTAGTATTTTCAGAAACAAATTTTGCAATTTATATTCATAACTGATATGTTTAAGTAAACCAGGACTTTTAGAAAGTAATTAATTCAATAATGATACCTCTACTTTTCGTGCTAACACTAGCTCCATTATAGTGAAGATTTTTCATTATGCAAATTCCTTCTAACATACTTCCTTATTGCACCTTGATTCCTAAGTATTGTACTTATAATAAAACTTTTTTATCCTGGTGTTGTACCATTAAAATCTACCTTTTCTTAAGACTAATCCTGATGGCCAAATTCTATACTTTTATTCTTACACAGCCCTGTAAGTCAGTATCCTTTATGTGATACTTATGCTTCTCATTTAAATTCCATTTGAAGTGTACGTATGTCTGCTGTGTCCAGAATAAGTAGGTCAATAGTGTTCACTGCAGTGTCTTAATTTTCAATTATATAAAAATAATGTATTACACCTACCAAAATATGTGCATGCCTAAACTGTGTTAACAGTGTGATGGTGTTACTATAACCCTCATCTTTTCTTGCCTCTTCACTTCTCTATTGCCTGTCACTATTGCTCATTGTGTCAAGTCTAAAATCTAAATTGTAAATTCACTGTGGCAGGGACTGATTTCTTCTATGAAATGCTCAGCACTCTCTTGGGTCCTATAAAATAATAGCGGTTTCATAGGTAGGATGATCACACATCCTTTATTTTAAAGGACCATCCTTTATTTCATTGACTTTTCCCTTTGGACAGCCACTTATCTCTTATTTTAAGAAGCATGAATATGTATTACAATTGATAAGTAATATTTTACATATTAAATTAAAACTTACTAGGGGGGCTGTGTCCCCTGCTCAAAGCGCTCGCCAAACCCCCTCTTGTGACAACCCCAGCTCCCCCTCTTGGCCACCAGGGAGGCATGGCTGTGGCCATGCCAGTCTAAGTACCTTCTCCCTCCCTGCCTCCCCTAGCCCGGGCCCCTTCTCCCTTTCCCCCTCCTCCTGCCAGCCCAGGCCCCTTCTACATTCCCTCTCCTACTGCCAGCGTGGGCCCCTTCTCTCTTCCCCTCACCCCTCGCCAGCCCGGACCCCTTTTCCCTCTCCTGCCACACCAGCCCGGACTCATTTTTCCTTTGACCCCCTCCCCCGCGAGCCAGGGTCCTTTGACCCCTTCCCCCGCGAGCCAGGGTCCCTTTCTCCCCTTCCCCCACGAGCCAGGGTCCTTTGACCTCCTCCCCCGTGAGCCCAGGCCCAGCTCTAATCCTGGCAGCTGGGGAGGCACAGGGATGCCTGCTAACCCCACATGAGGTACAGGTAGTGAGGTGTGCATGTGGTGCTCCAGGTCACTACAGCCTGCTGAAGTTGGGAAAGCAGCAGTGTGGGGGGCCACTGTCCTGATCTCTCCCTCATGTGGTCCCACCTGCGCTGCTCACTGCCCCAGCCCTGCCTGCAGAGCCCAGGGCTACCCGTCCACCCACTGGGAGTGAAGGGAAGGAGCCGACAGGTGTGGTGGCTCCCCTGGGCGGCTTGGGGGTGCTCTGGCAGCCACGGTAAGTACAGCCGCTGGGGAGGGAGGTGAGTTTCTGCAGAGATAACCAGATTCCAGGCAGTCGGGCACTGCACTCCAGGTCCCCAGGAGCCCGCTGCTGGCACATAAGTCAAGCTGGGAGTCCCCGAGCTGCCACATAAACCCAGCCTCCACGCTGCTGTGCCAAGCTCTGTACCACCTTCCTTTCCCCCCCTTCCTCCCTTCCCCCCCCCAGGCTGTCATGGCTGCAATGTGGAGTCTGCCGGCTACTGTGCCATGTTTCTTGGCATCAAAAGTCCTGTGGGGTGGGGGTGGAGGAAGGGGAGTAGGGGCTTGGTGGTTTAAAATAGCAATTTCAAGTGGTGAGGGGAAGCAGCGAGGTTGGGCAGTAGAAATTAGGGATGTGAGCAGACAACAGGTTAAACAGTTACCTGGTAACCATCACTTTTACTGGGTGATGTTTACCAGGTACCGGTTAACCAATGCCCAGGAGCAGCCCCCTGCCTATGGCTTGCTGAGGAGCCTACTGAAGCCCTCTGGCTCGAGGGCCAGGTACCTCCTGCTGCCGATGGCAGCAGTTGCCCCAGGGTCAGAGATCTCACATAGTCTGTTAACCAGCTAAATGTTAAGTTAACCTAATGTTTACATCCCTAGTAGAAATGTCGTCTTGAGAGAAAAATACATGATATGCTAAAGGAAATGTCCCTTAAAAGAGCATTTTTCTCTTATTTTTCTTGTGGTTTTCCCTTATTTTCTATTCATAAATATAACTGAAGTTAGATTTTAGCACATAATCATAATCAAGAATGCACAAGGGATGTATTAGAATGCATGTGTTAATATCAATGTCTAACATATGTCATTATTAATGAAATAACAGTTGTCAATAGCAATATCATAGTTAGTCATCAGTTTTACGGGGAACTTTTCTAAGAATAAGGTTCAAACTTCTCAAGTTTCCATGCATTTTTTTAACTGAAAACAATGCTTTAGTTAAAAGAAAGCATTCATAATGTCATTTCTATTGTCCTGGTAATGTTTTGCTTTCAGGCTGAGTACAAATGAAATTAAAATTAAAATTATTCATATATTTAAATTATATTCAAACATTAATGACAGAATTTAATTGTATAAAATATTTTTATTTAAGAAAATTGTTTGTCCTGCTGCGTTAATATACTATTTAAATGAAACGTTTTTCTCCAGAAACATGATTTTGTGTTTTAAACTTTTCATTTTCACTTTTGTCCACAACTCTATAGCTAGTTAGTATTTGTTTCTAAGTTTTTGACATTTAAAATGTGCTCTGTAACTTACAAATTATCTAACATTAATGCAATAAGTTGCACCTTTAAAGGCGTAACTCAGTACCATTAAGTAACATTACTTCTTTATGCCATAGCTAGTGAACATAATAAAAAATATTGGCCCTGATCCTACAAACACTTATTCATAGGCTTAATTTTATGCAATGGAGTTCATGGGGCAACTCATACAAGTAAAGGAATGGAGAGATATTAAAATAGACTGTATTATGAATTAAAATGTTTACATTATATTCTGGCTGCCAATATTTTATAGAATTGGTTGGAGAAGCTTGCTTTGAGTGTTCCGCCATCATCCCTTTCATGTAGGGCCAGCATACGATGTACTAGGTTCTGTCGTGAAGGCAAGATTTATCCCTCACTACCATCACTTGCTTGTTGGCAATTTATTTTTCCCACTTACCTTTGCAGCTTAGCAACCCACACATTTTCTGTTATTTTGTCACCCAAACGAATATTCTTACTTCAACTTAATAATTTGCATTATGGTTGATTTTTGTACCAAAATGTACCCAAAACAATTTGCACCACTGTCAGGTGCTCCAAAACAGAGAATATGTTAGGTGGCATAAAGCTTTCCAGCATGTGTCTGATGTATCTGACCATGTAGAACTTAACATAAATGCATATATTCTCTCAGGGTATGTCTACACTTGCACCCTAGTTTGAACTAGGGATGCAAATGTAGGCATTCAAAATAGTCAATGAAGTGGGGATTTAAATATCCCACACTTCATTAGCATGATCTCACCGGCACGTTACTCCAATCAACAGCTGTTTCAATAGTGAAAGTGCGCGCCGGGATGCGTTAGTTCGAACCAAACCCCTTGGTTTGAACTAACGTTACTCCTCATTTTTTGATATTTAAATCCCCGCTTCATTGACTATTTCGAATGCCTACATTTGCATCCCTAGTTTGAACTAGGGTGCAAGTGTAGACATACCCTCAGAGTAGTGGTTGGTTAGGTGGCATCTTAGAAGCTAATGAATAGTGGTTGAAATCTGGCAAGTTGGTGAAGTGACCACAATTATATTTTCCCCTGTTTAAATGTAAAATCTTGGTGATTATCTATTCAGCTAGTTACTAAAACAACCTTCCATCTTGCTAAAGAGAGCTGTATGCTGAGGGAACACTAAAATGTGATGCAAACCCCTCCTGGTACAGATGTTTGCAGAAAGGAAGGTTGGAAGAGGAGATTAGCTCTCTGAGAACCCCCTCGCAGAGAAAAGGGGAGAAGAACACCTTAGGATCTGTGCTTTTTTTCATAAATGTTAAAGTTGGAGTATCATCTGTCAACAAGATGATGATTAAAACTTTAGAAATATTTGAGAGGCCTCAGCTTACTCATCTTCTTTGGGTATATTAAAACTGTGTTGAAAGCACAGTAGAATATTTGATACTGAGTGGATGTGAAGAGACATGGTCATCTTATTAATGTTCACAATGTGACCTAGTTTGAGAATTATGCGTAGTCTAGCTGGGAATGTCACATGTTATGCTTTCTTATTAGATCTACCACTCCATTCTCTAAATGTAGGTAGTTTGGATTGAGAAACAAAAATTGGAAGTGTGGCAGTCTCACTAATATTCTGCTTCAGAAGTCTGTGTATTGCATATTCTTGAGCAATAGATATTCCAACTGGCATCAGTGCTGGTATAGCACATCTTGTAGATGGGAAAATAAGCAAAAAGGCAGCCATGTTGATTTATTGCAGTAGATACCCAGCAAAATATTCTGATTGCTGCAGGTCAGTTCTGAGCATCCTAAATTGCTTTCTGTTCTAGAAAGTAATTTGGTAAACAGGTATCTTAATGCTCTTAGAAATAAAAGTTCTGTTAAACTTTCTGAGGTATAGCTTGCCAAAATCCTTTTCTATAATAACTTACTCCCTTTTTTGCTAGTACTGTCAAAAGAACCAGCTCAGCTGAACGTGTGTCCCCAGGAGGTCGAAGAGAAAGCTACGGAGATTCCAAAGGCAGCCGCAATCGCACTGGATCCACTAGCAGTTCTTCTAGTGGTAAAAAGAACAGTGAAAAGTAAGGGTGTTTTTAATGTTCCCCTTCTCCCTGACCTGACTGCCCTAATATGAAGTTACTAGTTTTAAAAGCAGCTATTGAATGGTTGGATTTTCTAATGATACAGAAATAATAAATGAGATGTCTATACTGTTTTGAACAGAGGATAATTGTAAAGTATTCTGTTATCTAAATTTTTTTTCAAAATTAGATTACACATTTTGTTTTCCTTATTGTATTCCAAACCAGGAGCTATGTGAGAAATTTGAGTTGAATACAGTAATGCCAAAAAAGCTTAGATTTCTTCATGCTACTTCTCATGATTTTCCTCTTTGGAAAATACAATTACTTGGCTCAGGCATCATATCTGCCCTTTCTGATACATAAGCAGATTTTTAAAGTGACTGTCCATACTTATTCTGGAGTCATTGTGAGCCAGTTCATGAGAGAGATAGTTTCTGGATTCCTCTGATCTGATTACATCTAAGGAACTGGAGATCAGAAAAAGATTCAGTTACGAGCCAAGAGACATCTCATGGGTCTTATTGGTTTACAGCGTAAATGACTAGATCCAAAAATTAACATAAGGAAGAAAGATCCCAAGCTAACAAGAATCCAACTAACTTACATCTGGTTAGTGACACTGATATTGCCTTAACCAATAGTGAACAGATTTACCACTCAGATCCATTGTTATCTTCTAGATTGTCAGATTCAACTTAGAGCTGATGATTCTGTTGCTCTGTTGAACGTGTTCAACAAACTAGCTTTCTGTGGAAGCAGTTTCAGTAAATACTGTCACTTTGCACTCCTTCCTTTCTCTACTTTCCTTAACTCCTTGTTGGCTTCTCTATACAAATTGGTTACCAACAATTATGACACAGCACAGTGAAGATCTACTAATCTAGCCCATACAAAGAACTGGTGAGATCTCATCTGGAATACTGTACATTTCTTGTGTCTCTGTCTAAAAAGATGAATTCAGCCTGGAATAGGTGCAGAGAAGGGCTACTAGAATGATCAGAGGAATGGAAAACCATCAGAGAAGTTTAATTCTGGAATAGTCTTCCAAGAGCAGGAGGGGGCAAAAATCCTAGCCTATTTTAAGATTGAGCTTGATACATTTATGGAGGAGGCAACAAGGTGGCCAGCACTGATCTCCCCTGGCCAAGCAAATTCCCTGGTTTAAGACCACTCAAGTCCCAAGGGTGCCAAACCAGGGGGGTTCAACCTGTACTGTCTTTCACAGACTACTTTGGTTACTGTACACACTTATGAACAGACTTCTCATATACTCCCCCAATTATGTTTTTTCTTTTGTCAGTAAACTATGAATTATGGACATTGGCCCAGGCCCGCTGTCATACTGATTTACAGAAACTCTTTAAAATATAATATTTGTATGTGTAGTTGTACACTGTTTTTGAAATAATCAGCATTGATGGCTGATGGACAAAATTATGATGGGCTGCTGTATGTGTTAAAGATTCTTAATGTCTGCCATAGTTGGATTAGATTTTCAAAAGAAAAAAAATTGACACTTAGTGGAAGTGAGGCTGGGACCCTAGGGAAGTAAAAATGATTGTATGGGAAATATACAAAATGTTTTGGTATCTGTGAGCAGGGTATCACTAGGAAAAATGTTATTTTTACCATGTCCACATGTTGTATGTGATTTTTAAAGAATTGATTTTATAAAATTATATGAAGTGTTACTATGGCATATGAAAAGTATTGTGTTCATGGCAAACTAT
Organism: Rafetus swinhoei; assembly: GCA_019425775.1. Classification (NCBI taxonomy): domain Eukaryota; kingdom Metazoa; phylum Chordata; order Testudines; family Trionychidae; genus Rafetus; species Rafetus swinhoei. Next base: position 111,190,352 of record CM033446.1, read on the forward strand.
AAAAGAAAACTGCTTGATTTTTTTCACAGCAAACCCAAGGAACCAATGTTCAGTGCAGGTAGGTTCTGTTTTATTTTTCTCCATTCCCAAAGAGAACATGCATGCTGATACAGTTTTTAATGTATGGTGATTTATAAGGGAACCTTTCACTTACAGGCCACTGGTGGGTACTTTAAATGAATTGGTCATTCAGTCTAGATCCTAGTGGACATTGCATCTGTATTATGACTGAAATCCTTTTTGGCAAGTAGACCAAGAATAATAAGCCATGAAGATGGAGACTTCCTTCTTACCCAATAGAAACATAAAGGAGTCCGGTGGCACTTTAAAGACTAACAAATGTATTAGGGCAGGGCTATTCAACTTTGGAAGCTCCGGGGCCAGAATGTTACTCACAGCACATGTCAAGGACTGCAACTTAAGTGTGGTTGCATATACATGCAAATATATATACAAATATATTCAAATAGCTTCTTTCACACTGACTGGCATGAATACAAAGATTAAGGCAAGACTACACAACATTCAGGCCCCATTTAAGTCAGTTCTGCTGATATTAATAAAATGCAATATTTACCCAATTTCCACCCATATTATAGCACTTTTAGTGAGCAACGACAGTCCAAGAATTTAACTACTAACCTTCCAGTAAGGAACATATCTTAGTTTTTCTTAAATTGCTGTCAGGTGGATACAAGTCTTTGAACTCAGGGTGACAAGATTCATGGTACTATTGCAGGTTTGTTTTCTTTAATACAGCAGTATTCTTTTGACAAAGAAGACTATAACAATAATTTAAGTTAAAGATGGAGGATTTCTGTTTTTTGCGCTGATAATCAAGGTACAGCCCAGCAAAGCACATAAGCTTATGCCTTACTTCAAGCACTTCAGTAGACCTGTTGACTTCATTGGAACTACTTATGTGCTTATTGCTTCTCTGGATCATAGCCCAATCCCTCTTGGGGACACTTTGGGTGCATCTACACTGCACCATAGCTCGAAATAAGATACTCAATTTGAGCTACTCAAATTGCGCATCTTATTTCAATCTTATCTCAAAATAGTTTATTTTGTAATTTGGCTCTGTCTACACAGTGACAAATTTCAAAATAACCCACTATTCTTAAACATCCCTTACTTCTCATGGAATGACGTTTTCAGGGACGTTGGAATAGCAAGCCCGAAATAATGGGCTTTCTGTAAAGATGTGGGATAGCTATTTCGGGATACTCTGGTATCCCGAAATAGTGTTGCACTATAGACGTAGCCTTATGTTTTAGAAAAGAAAATAACGTCTGAAATGTTACATTTACAGTTTTGTCTCATAGTAACTTTTTTTATTTTATTTACTTTCACGTTTGGATTTGATAATCTTTGTTTCAAAAATTTCTATTGAGATTCATAACTTAAATGAGTAATTCAACCTACATGAGTATTAGCCTTCTCATTCAGACAAAATTCCTACTGAAATCAGTTAGAGGGTATTTCCCTAGACAAAGTATAAATATTATTTCTAAATACTGAATTATTTTTAGCATGCAGTTACATACACCAATATTTTAATGATAAAATAGCTCTAAATGTATTACTGTTGGCTAGAAAAACAGAGTATTGAATGGAGATACCCGCAATCCACTGAATGGACCATGGGTCAAATGTTTTGTCAAGCAACAGGTTAGCCTCTCACAGGATACATCTGGACAGCCAATAGAGGAGGGGGGTAGGTGAACCTAACTGTACTGAAACACATCTTTATCTAGCACTTCTGTCTCTGTCTCTGTAATCACAAGGGAAGCGCCGTGTGACACACTGCAAAGGTAGGCGCCACTTCCAAAACCTCATAGCTCTCTAAGCAAAACTGTTAGCAGGATGACAGAAGCTGTATTTTTATACAGCCAATACACATTTTTATTGCAAAGTTAAAATTTTTCAATTTATTTTGAGTAAGGTTCAGATATTCATGTAATAGTGCAAGAATTATAACCATTTGATGCACTTTAATCATAATAGTGGGTTATTTAGATTTTGATTGACTTTTTTGAAATTCAGTGTTGAGAGAGCTATATGGCAGCACCTGGATGTCTCACTGTGTTTGAAATGCTGTTTTGCACTTCTACTGACATGCCCTATGATATAGAACCTTCCCTGTTTGCTGTTTTGCTGCAAATCTAATATATGCTTATAGAAACATTGTTTTTCCCCCTGCTGTATCTTCCTTAGTAGATTGTAGACTTACCTGAATTATCAGTAAACAGAATTAGGTGTATACCTAGTCTTAAATGCTTTCTGCACAGCATAGTAATACAGAATTATAATTAATACATGAATAGTATTGATTTCTGAAACATAATTGAATTGAACATAAATATGTATAGTTGATACTGGTCTGTATCTTGTATCTCTGGTATAATGAGAGATATTGTGGTTTTCAGAAATTACTCAACTAATTTTTCACTAACCTGCATCCTTTAGTTTTACATTAATTAAGTTTAAACCCTTATGAAGGAATGAAAGTTTTATTCCCAAATCTCTATTTTGGAAGGGGCCTCAACCCCACCACTATGTATTCTTCATGCAGTTTTATGTCTGTAACCAATAGTGGGTTCAGCTGCAGGTTCAATTAGCATTAACACATATTACTATCTAAAAGAAGAAAATGTACCTGCATTTGCTTGGGCTCACAAAAGTTGTGGATGCAGAAATACAGGCATTTTAAAAATTTGGTCTTTGGTTCTTGTTTCTAGTCCTCTCGTGCCTCTTTGTCTTTTTATAGTGTTCTGATATTTAATGACCTTTGCTATAGCAAGTAGGGGGAAAGGACTGTGTGGTACTGTATATGTAGTTTTCATGCTTTAATAGTTTGAAAGTTCAGTATGGTTCAAGTGATCAAAACAATTCTCCTAATAAATGCCTCCCTTCCATATCTTTTAATAATCATTATTAGAGATGACATAACTACAATCTGTTAATTTTCCAAATGTACTGTCTCATAATGCCTCAATATCTTGAATGCTGGTACCATATTCTCAGCCTCATCACAGGAGTATCGCATGCCAATATGAACAGGGACATAGTTATCTATCTTGTGCAGTACAAAAATATATTTTGTTTCTTGGCAGAGAACTAGAAATTTAATTTATTTGTAAATATCTAAATATGTCTCCAGTGTTTATCAGTCATCTTGAACACCACACATCTGTTAACATTTAGTTGTGTCCACTTTTAACATTCTTTTCCATTCTTTCATTAGAAGTCTCATTAAAAAAAACTAAGTTTTTTTTATATAGGACCATAATTATACATGATACTGTGTGAGAGCAGTACTATGGAGAAACAACTAGATTTCTAGAGCATATACTTTTCTGCCATACAATAACAAAATATAGTTTAAACATGACATTTTATTGAATGAATTCTTGATATAAATGAGACTAGGGCCAATAATGCATATTTATACTCCCATTAAAACACAGCTTTTAGTTCTTAAAATTAAAATAATTCTGGCATGTATGTTAACAATGCTTGAAAATCCTTAGCATAATTTTAACAGACCTAAATTGTATACATTTTATTTACATAATTTTGTTACTTCTGCCCTTCCATTTCCTTTTTGCACATCATTATTCTGTCCAGTAACTCTACAGATGTCACTGACTCCAAAACTGCTTGATTCACATGAGAGCAAGGCGGAATTCTTTGATCTGCCGATGGAGCAGAAGGAGCCAGCAAGTTTTGAATCTGGAAAAACTTCATCAGAAGTTCACAAGACACCCTGTTTGGCCCTGCCAATTTCTAAAAGTCCTAGTCAGACCTTCATGCCATTTCCTAGATCTCCTAGTTTTAAAAGCCCCATGAAATCCCCAAGTCAGTACTTTCAGATCTGTTATTAATTCATGCTTCTGTTCTCAGAAATATTTATTATAAGACTCCCAACTATAGTGTTTCTAGTGTTTTCTCCTATAAATGTTTACTTTCCATCAGCAAAGTTCAGTTTTGTAGCTTCTTTCCTGTATATCATTTTTCTTTCTATAATGTGTTGTCAGTTTGTCATTCCTGTTTCAATGTTTAGCTATGCTTCAAGCACTTAACTGTTTTTGCATGTACGTCAGCATGATTCTTTTACTAATTGTTTGTGTTCTTTATACATAATGTACTTTTCTTACTATGTATGAAGTGTAAAGTACATCTTTACACTGAGATGCAAAGAATGAGGCTGTTTAAGTATTTTTAGATGCTGATCCCCAGAAATGTAAATATCCATCAAAATAAATAAAAGAATTTTAAGTGGCATTCCTGTGTTAATTGTAATTTTTACTTTGGTGTTTTCCCTCAGTTGTGGTATAAAAAGGCAGTATGTATATATGGTATTAATTTTTTCTTAAAGTAATGGTTTGGTCTTAATCCTTTCCTCTATAGTTTTTCATTGCATTGTCTGGTTGAGTAGTTTGCTGCTAATCTCAAAATATTTAGAGCAAAAGGGGACTTCATGCCTTGTGTTTGATAACCCTTATCTAAAGTTAGTTTGTGACTTAAAACAAAAATAAAAAGCTATGAGTTCTATAAGTTTGAAATGTCATTTTATGCAAAACTATTCACTAAAATGATAGGCGGGAGCTGTTGGAGGAGAAATCTTTGCTAATGTGTTTATTTGTAACGCTAAACATTTCTGACCCTTTTTGTAGAGGAAGGATATGTAAAAATGTTTCTGCGTGGACGTCCTGTTACCATGTACATGCCCAAAGATCAAGTGGAATCTTACAATTTGGAAGCAAAAGTGGAACTACCAGCAAAGAGGCTTAAATTGGAATGGGTGTATCCTTTCTATGCTAAAGCATTACAGGGAACTACTAATTTCTTAGCAATTACCTTAAAATTTAGTTTTTAAAATTATTGAGCAAATTTTAAGTCTTTATGTTGAATTAATTTCTTTAATGAAATATTACACTACATTCACTTTTTAAATAGGTGATAATTTCTTGAAGCTGATGCTCCAGATTTTATGCAAAATAGTCAAGCAGCTCGAGGAAGGTTTCATGTAAATGTTGCCTGAAGGTTATGTTTAAAATGTGTTAACTATCACAAATTAAAATGAGGCATATTGCAAGAGTTTAGTGAACTATGATTACTAATTATAATGTACATAAAACAAGTTTGCTTCTTTTTCTGATACATATCAGTACTTTACTATTACACTATATTTTTAAAAGGCACGTGTCTTTTTTAAGAAGTGATATAATTGCAGTACATGAATAACACAAGGGATCTTATAGAATATTTTTGTACATGACAAATTTTCTTCACTGTAGTGAGAAATAAAGATCAATTTTTTTTAAATGGAGCCTTAAATTATACTCAGCTATCTGCATTTAGATGCCAGTCCCCTATTATCAAGTTTTGTTGTAAGTGTCACAGTAGAGGCGAGACTTGAGCAGGCATTTGATGGAGGGTAATGTGATCACTTTACACATTTTTATTGGGTGCTCCTTTTTAGCATAAGGGCAAGCATGGGAGAATGCATGAAGGTACTTGCTAGAAAATTTTGACAAATCGGCAACAAAGGTTGCATTGATATAGACCACAGCTTCCACTCCACCAACAGCGTTTCAATCTACTATATATTTTATAAAATGTGTCTCTGTGCGCACATGTGTCTGACCGTCCTTCTGTGAGTCCGTTTGTTCAAGAACTCCTCCTAAATGGAAAGAGGTAGGGCCACCAAATTTAGTTTGTGGCTGCTTCTTATCACAACATAAAGCAAGGCCAAGCTTTGGTTGTGTCAGGAAAATGGGATGTGTGGGGAATGTGATTTTTTTCACATCAAACAGAAAGAGAGGGGTGTGATAGCAGGAACCATTCTACGCATGAATAACCACACGGTAGCAGCAAGCACAGGGGACAGTTATACTGACGAATGACCAGAGGGGGGCAGCAAGCGCCCCAGCCCTGGGGAGCAGCCATTGGCCAGCAGCACAATCACTGCCGCACCAGACTGCCCCTGGAGAGCAGCTGCTGACCATGCTGTGCAGCCTCCCACGTCGTATCGGTCCCAGGGAGAAGCCGGCAGTTGGGAAGCCCGGCCTCCAGCAACCTGTGCCGGACCCAGACCTAGGCAGTGTCAGGTATGTCATCTAGTATTGTTTAAAAATCAATATCTCAATTATAAGGGATAGGCCATGACTTCAGTTCAAACATTCCCATGTTTAAAGTTACAGAGATGAGTAGATGCTAATGGGATTAGGCCCTTGTTTTTATGTTATATTCATAATATACCCTATTAGAAAGCTAAAGTTTTCTACCCATGGTATTATGTCAAAGGTTAACAAACTCAAACCAGTGCTGGGTAGATGAAGGTTAGAAAATAGAGGAGGAAAAATATTTTAAAAGAATACCATGCACAATTTTTGCTTCAGGCATTTCTTTCTTTGGACGTAATCATTGTGACTGTTTGCAGGTTTAGGAGTTAAACTCGTGTAAATTTTTGCAGAATACAGGAACTAAGATGTTACTATTTTTTATTATGTTATTACTATCACACTGAGAAGCCCTAGTCATGGACCAGGATCAGTACAAACTGAACAAGACAATGGTCCATCTCCAAAAGAGATTAAAACCTAAGCATGATGATAATGGAGTCTCACTTCAGTGTTGAAGTACAAGGATTAAGCAAACATTAAAGGTAACCATGAGAAAAATACAAACATGGTTACATGTGGGGCAGGTAAGATTTTCCATGACCATTGCAGGAAGTTGTATCTTTGCTTTGTGGTGTTCATGTTTTTCACATACGGTGTTAATGAGCCTTGCTTCAAAGCAGTTAGTGGCAATATAACAAATCTTCAGCCATCTTGCTCAGTTGCTGGGATCAACTTGATATGCTTTCAAGTTTGACTTCAGTGTGTCTGTGTATTGTTTGTAGTGGCCTCCAGGAAAACAAGTGCATTGCTTTAAATGACCATAAAGTATGGCCTTTGGTATTGTCAGTTTGGCCATACAAATGAGATATTCTGACCAATGCAGCTGAGCTTATATGAGCATGCTTTGAATGCCAGACATTCAGCAACAGCTAAGGTTTTCAGTAATGAGAATTTTGTCCTACCATTTGATTTTGCAAACAGATTGAAGACTACAGCACGTACAGAACTCATCAAGTTTCCTAATGTGGCTATCATGTGTTGTCCAAGTCTCACAACCATATAGAAGCATTGTAAGCACAATTCTCCAGTAGACATTTAGCTATTTCATAGGTGGCATGAGAGCATTCCAAATGCAGAACTGCCATTGCCTTGTGATGGGTAATCTTATCAGTTCTGGCATTCAGTGACAGCATACACTGTAGGTAGCAAAACTTCTCCACTGTCTTGAGACGGGTGTTGTTAATCTTAGTAAGTGGTAGACATATTCATCCCTGGGTACAGGTTGGCACGGTACTTCAGTTTTCTTTCATCTGATTTTGAAACCAACATAATTGACTGCACTTAGCATAGTGATCTCATATAAATTGAATGTGATCAATAGAGTGAGCAACCAGGGCACAGTCACCAGCAAATGAAATCTCCTTAATGAATAAATCGGCCACTTCTATGTGAGCACAAAAAGCATTGCAGATAGTACAATGTCCCAAGAATGCAAAACCGAATAAATACTCTTCTGTCAATATCATGAAAGGCATCCATTAGTGTAGTCAAAAAAGGATGGAAAAGAGACAGCCAACAGGCAACATTGTTTGGTGTGTCTGATGACTGGAAAGAGGTCCAGAATAAAAGTTTTCTACCATTCTGGCCATCATCACATCACAGAAGAATTGAATGGCAAAAATAATTTTTGTAGGCCTTCCAGAGATAAAAATGTCTAGAGTCCCTCATGATTTAGAGTCCAGAGCCGTAGCTACATTTGTGAATGCCAGATAAAGACTACAGTTTTGCTCTTGGCACTCTTCCTGAAGCTGACAGCTGTAAAGATCATGTCTGTAGTGCGCCTTCCAGACCAGAACCCATATTAAGACTTGGAAAAGGTTATTTCCACAAGATAGATGTTAAGTCTTCAGTATGATCCATGCAAAAATTTTTCCAGCAACAGAGAACAGGGAAATGTCATGGTGATTATCTATTTGCCACATCACCCTAATGTTTAGAGAGGTGGACAATGTTGACATTAAAATCCTGTGGCACCTACTCTTGCTCCCAGATAATGTGGAAGAGCCATGTGAGGTGCCTTCCTGACTCTATCCACCCTGCTTACATGTATCTGCTAGACTAACATCCAATCTGAATGCTTTGCTTTGTGACATCTGCTTCATTGTTACTGTGTTTTCATAAGGGGACGACTAGTGTGAGTTGTCTTAATGGATGTAGTGGAAGAGGATTCTCTTAATGGAAGTAGTAGAAGAAGACTAATTGCATCCTTAGAAATTCTGAAGGGCAATAAGAAGGGGGCTGAAATATTCTGTCCATTGTCATGTGTTTTTTTGTGTGTGTCTGTTGACTCAACTGCCTTTCAGCGTTCACACAGGGGTTATCTTGTATCAAGATCCACCACACTGCATAATGGATCAGCTAAGTATAAGACGAAAACAGTGGATGGATACAGACAGCAGATGGGCAGAGCAAGGAAACAGTCTAATATTGGTCAAGACTGTGGTCTCAGCATGTCAGAGGCCTAACCATTGTCAAGATTTTTGTATGCAGCTTGGCAAAAGAAAAGTTTTAAGGAGGACAGCAAGATAGCTTTGCAGATGTTGATGGATTGCTCCTTCCAAGCAGGAGGAGTAGCACACAAGGAAGTACAAAGATGCTTGTTTAAATTTAACAAGTGGATAATGGAGACTTATGCTGCAAGAGCTTTCAAGGCTGGGACTATAGGGGTTCTTCTCTACTGATGCCTCCCCCCCCATCACCACAGTAGGCTTAGACTGGGCTCCCGTAGGAGGATTCTGTGAGGCTAGGCTCAGCAGGAGGTGCTGCACAACAGGACCTAAGTGGCAGCTCCTCACAGCCCACTGTCTGGGTGGCACCAGTACCTAACGCAGGGAGCTATGACAGAGAAATGTTTGAGCAACAGCACAGTCTCCCCTGCCTGTCTTTGCTTCAGACCCTACACTTAAAAGCCCAGACTTCTGACTCTGCCTGTCTCCTTATGCTTCACTCTTGCTTTGTCCTGCCTCGGACTCTGACCTTCTTGTAAATAACCTAACCTGACTCTGGATCTCACCACCCATGTCCCTGTCAGGATAGGCATTCTGATTGGAGGTGGGAATCAACATCTCACTAGGTAGGGTGGTGATAGATCTCCAAGATAAAATGACAACTAGCATATGCAGAATGCTTCTTCCAGGTGGTGGAGGCATCAACAAGGCCTGGTTTCAATACCTAGGGATTCTCTTAACAATACAAAACTGAGTCAGTTTGAACCACCATTCAGTAATCTTGAAAAATTAAAACACCACCTCTGGATGTCTCTCAGAGGCAGTACAGTAAAACTCCATTTGTCCGTCATCTGATGGTCCGGCACTCCTGATGGTCCGGCACCATCAGGAACCCGGAAGTGCTCCGGGCAGCTGGACCATTGGAGCTGCTCTGCCTCCGGCTTCCCCTATTCAGCTGCTGCTGAGATTGACCAGTGGCTGAATTGGGGAAGCTGGGGGCAGAGCAGCTGGAGTGCTGCCGGTAGGTCCCACAGCGCTGCCCCTCGGCGCTGCGGGACCAACCCGGCAGCACCCCAGCTGTCCCCAAGTCAGCCACAGCTGAAACTGACCAGCGGCTGACTCCGGGAAGCCTGAGGCAGAGCTGCTCTGCCTCGGGCTTCCCGGAGTTAGCCCCTGGTCAGTTTCAGCGGCGGCTGACTTGGGGACGCCTGGGCAGAGCAGCTGGGGTGCTGCCGGGTTGGTCCAGGAGCGCCCCTTGGCGCTGGGGACCAACCCGGCAGCACCCCAGCTGCTCTGCCGCAGGCATCCCGATTCAGCTGCTGCTGAAACTGACCAGCAGCGGCTGAATCGGGGATGCCTGGGGCAGAGCCGGACAATCGGAAGGGGGGGCTATGAGGGGTCTGGGGTGGCATCCCCCCCACACCACCCCTTATAGCCCCCTCATAGCCCCCCCTTCCGATAGTCCGGCATATCTGATAATCCGGCATCCCCTGGGTCCTAAAGGTGCCGGATTATCAGAAGTTTACTGTATTTCCCCACTTGCATGTCCTGAATCTACGTATAACAAACAAAATTATTAAAAGAAAAAAGCACACTGTTAATTTGGGAACACTGCAACAATGACTTAAAACACCTGTCCCATGCTATCTTGGGCAGTGTCTGTTTTCTTAGTTTCCCATCTTGCAGCATGAGAGTCCAAGGGATGGATGTATTTTTAACATGCCAGTCCTCTTTTTCCTTTGCTGCACTCCACACCACTGATCGAAGATCAGAAACCTACCCAGAGTCCAGGGGATGTTTTTGGGTGGGTTCACCTTCCACCCTGGAGCAGAGAGGGTGGTCGTGTGGTGCCTCCACCTCTGCCCATCAGTGTCTTTGCAGACTTTGCTGCTGTTTGTCTCTGTCACTCTCTGCATGTCACTGATGCCACTACTGCTGCTGCTCACAGCTGCCATCATTACTGCTACTTGTACCTGTGATGCTGTCTTCTGAAGTTCCACCAGTTAGCCCCTTTCTCAATGATTTCAGCCTTGTAGGTATTTTAATGGATAGTGGGGAACCTCTCTGCTGCTGCCCCTGCTGGGTTGTCTTTTCACCTCAACACTGTCTCTGTAGCAGGGCTAAGGTTCCACTCCCTTAGATCAGCTTATCAGTGAGCTCAGCTCTAGAAATCACTGAGAAAGAATCAGGACTTTCAAATCGAGACTTTCAAACACTTGAGCGGGGGAAGGTTAAATGGCTTCTGGGTCTCTTTAAACAGGTATACATTACCAGGTAGGAACATCCGTCCCTAACCCATTTGACTCTTGGATTTGGCATCACAACCCTACATTTAGGGTACGTCTGCACAGCAACGTTATTTCAAACTAACTAGCGTTATTTTGAAATAACTTAGTTCACGTCTATACAACAGGCAGTTATTTTGGAATACTGTCAATCTGGAAGACTTCTTACTCTGACCCCCTGTAACCTTCATTGTCTGAAGAGTAAGGGAAGTCGGAGGAAGAGTGTTCTATTTTGAAATAAGTGCTGTATAGATGCTCCCAATTTCAAAATAAGCTATTTTGAAATAAGCTATGGAATTGACATAACTCAATTTGCATAGCTTATTTCAAGTTAACCCTTGCTGTGTAGACTCAGCCTTCATGACTGAGGTTAACACGGGTGACACCCCCACTAGTGAAGGTTAAATAAAGCCCTTCTGCCCTTTACACATACAATAAGGATAACAACATTTCATTTTCTTGCATTTAATAATACATTGAATTTCAACCCAAAACAGCACAATTGTTCACTTTGTCAACTTGGGTCTGACTGCTGAAACTCTAGGCAGAATAAGTGTGCCAGTCTGCTCTTGAGGTCTCCCCCAAGTTTATCACTAGATGTTGACGAGTGCTCATTCAGACCCTGCTTACATAAGTTTGATACAATAAAGAGGTGGGAGACATGGAGAGATGTGAAGAAAGGGATGGTATGGTCAAGCAATGAGCTAGGAGATCCTTGCATCAGCATTTTGACTAGATATGATCAAGGCCAGCAAGAAGGATGTGGGAGTAATCTAGATATGAGATGTTGACAACCTGGATGAGAATAATAGCTTTGGGGATGGTAAGGAAGAGCTTTATGTAAGGGATGATCTGTACTACTATGGTAAATTGATTTAACTTATGCAACTTCAATTATGTGAATAATGTAACTAAAATCAACATTGTTAGATCCACTTTTTGTGGGGGCTACACTGCTCTGTGTTGATGGGAGAGCATCTCCTATTGCCTTCATTTACACTTCTCGGGGAGTGGGAGTACACATCAGTGGGAGATTGTTCTCCCATCGATTTAGCTTGTCTTCACCAGACCCAGTAGATTGGCACTGCTGCTTTCATTGTAGCAGTGCTGATCTATTGACAAGCAAAAACATATCCTTAGAGATATTACACAGAAAGATTTGGCAAGCGTTAGACATAGACTGGATACAAATACATAGAGAGAGGTCAGAGTCAAAGATGACACCCAGTTTATGGATTTGAATGACAGGCAGAATGGTCATGGAGGTTGGAAGGTTTGGGGAAGACTTAAGAGCTCTGTTTTAGCCAGGTTGAATTTTAGCTGACAGCTAGACAGCCATGAGAGGTATAAGAGACAGGCCTACATTTTGGTTTGGACTGAAGGAAAAAAATAGATATGTTAGTTGTTATCAAAGAGATGGGAGTTGAATTTGTGTTTGTGAATTGCAGGTGAGATTATCCAGAGAGGGAGAACAGAAGCAAACCAAAAACAGAGTCTGGTGGAGCTCTACACAAAACTGGAGAGAGAATGAGGTGGCTGCTCTGAGGACATGCTGAAGGAGGGATTAAAGAAGAGGAAGAAAACCAGGAAAGGACAGCCACAAAAGCCAGGGGGAAGAGAAGATTTCATAAAGATTATGGTCTGCTGTGTCAGAGACAGGTCAAATAGGAGGAGGATGGAATACTGGTTCTGGCCTTAGATTAGGAAAAGGTCATTTGTGCTGATTCATAGGAAAGCCTGGGGCAGAAGCCAGACTGGAGAGGTTTAGGATGGAACTGGAGAATAGAAGAACCCCAGACAATGATTGAGAACAGCTTATTCTTGACTTATTTGAGATTGACTTCAATGGGAACAGGATCAGACTTTTATTCAGACAAATAGGAGGATCAAGCTGATAAAGTGGTGTCCTGTAATCCAAGGATAATGTATTCTTAAAACCAGGAAGCTTTTAATTTACCTCTTAATTACCAATAAATTATCCTGAAGAGAGACACTTGCTATTTTCATTCATGCATTCTTTATTAATGTACAGTAAGATTATCTCAAAAAACTTAACAGAGGGTTGATTGAAACTTTCAAACCTGGTAGTCTAAAATTGGGTTCTTGGATATATTTAGGTTCCCAAATACAAGTGGCTGTATTTTCAGAATTGCTGAGCAACCACTAGTCTTGTTGAAGTCAGTGGTAGATGCAAGAGTTCAGCCCCTTTGAAAAATCAGGAAACTTTTATTAAAGTGCCTAATCTTAGACACCCCAGTTTGAAAATTTTGGCTTTAGTTCCTGCATCATATGAACACATGGTTGAACTGCAAGGTCAAACCATCCTTGTCCATAATGAATGGAGGACAAAATATGTGTTCATTTCTGTATTATTTTTATTATTAAAATCACTTCTAAACCACAGTAGGGGTATGTCTAGACTACATGCCTCTGCCGACAGAGGCATGTAAAATAGGCTACCTGACATAGTCAATGAAGCCGGGATTTAAATATTCCTGGCTTCATTAAAATAAAAATGGCTGCCACGCTGTGCCGGCTCAGCTGATCGTCGGCACAGCATGCGAGTCAAGACGTGGATCAGTCGACAGGGGAAGCCTTTGTCGACCGTTCCCTTATGCCTCGTGAAACGAGGTTTACAGGAGCAGTCGTCAAAGGCTTCCCCTGTCGACCTATCCGCGTCTTGACTCGCGCGCTGTGCCGACGATCAGCTCAGCATGTAGTCTCAACATACCCTAGATGTATAGTGCACTTTATTAGCATGATCTTTGTGTGAAAAAAGCTTGCAATCTAATAGTATAGACTAAAAGACCAGGAGAAAAATAAAGCATTGTGTTTTGTTAATATTGTATGCCAGTGGTTGTCAGACTTTTCCATAATACAACCCTTTTTCTCCATACTAGACCAAGTGGGAATGTCTTCCCATTTAGCCAGGATCTAGCTGAGATCACACTCTCCCATATTAGCAGGGTAGCCATGTCCCCTGATGCCTGTTTGTTACATACTTAAATAAGACAATTTAATTTGGCCAAAGTGTGAGCTCATTTAAACCTCTATTAACTTGAGTTATTTCACTGGACTTAGTGTGGTGTGAATGACATCAGAATCTTTTAAATATATCAGTTAATTGAAATGTATGACGCAACCCTTTACCATCCAGATGGATCTGAAACTGTAAATGAGAGGATAATGAATCGATCACTCTGAACAAAGGATAAGACAATCAATCCTACTATGATGCAGAGAGATGTACTGGGTGACCTACTAGAGTTCTCTTCCAGCCCAAATGATTTTTTATCTATATAACCAATCAATTTAAATAATAAGTGCATTTGAAACAAAGCTGGTAATGTTTTAACGTGTAGTTTGCACAAATGTCAAATGATAGTAAAAACGGCAGGTATCGCAATGAAAGTATGTTGTCTGCCATGCAAGTTTTCAGGGATCTGGTATAGTGTCACTGTACAGAAGGGGTATCCTGTGTTATTTTCCATATGTGTCAGTCTCTTAATCCATAAGTAGTATTATTTCATCTTAACAAGCTTGCTAGCTATGGGTATCGGGGACGTGACTGTCGCAGTAACCTATACCTACTTCCAACGGGCGAAACTGTGTATTTCATTGCATCAGTAGTTGTGTTATACAACGTTGAAGAACAACTTCAGAGACATTACACTGGTCATAATGATGATGTTAAGTGGTAAGTTTCCAAAACATTCTTATATTTTTATAGAATAGGGTTCTGGAAAATGCTACCGTTACCTTTTAAAAATTAATTAATGTTCTTTCCTCTCTTTAGCTTCATGTAGTGTGTGTTTGTTACATAAGAGACTGACTTTCCTCCTGGCTCATCTGATAACTCTGCATTTCTAGTCTATCTATCAGGATAATATTTATGTACTTTGTATTCTAGAACTGGAAATGCTTGTACAGAGTGGTTATAAAGTGCATTTTCAGTTCCCTATGTTTGGTTCCCATAACTTGTCTCTCTTTACATATTAAGGTTTTGTTTACAGTACCAAGTTTTGTCACCAAAATCCACCTTTTTACAACAAAACAGTGAGAGTGTACATACTGCAGTTCAATTTTTGTTGGAAAAAAATGCCCAGTTTCGGAGACAAAAAACTTCCATCCCTACGAGAGAATTTCTTTTCTTTTCCCCTCTCTTTATTGTTAATAAAGAATCAGTGTAGACTTTGTTTTGTTCTCAGAATCCACAATGCCTGCCCTGATTTTTCTGCTGCCCTACAGCCATGCACCCCTCCTTTTTTCAAAGCTCCTGGAAGTATCTGACAGCTGAGTGTGCTGCTTTGTTTGGGCAGCAAAGAGCAAATCATCAAAGTGTTCCTATTCTGCCCAACACTAGAAACACAATGGCAGGCAGACTGCTGTTGCTGGTGGAGGGGGGCAAACTATTGTGCTGCTTTAACATTCTTTAGCTTGGAGAGTTCACAGAGCTACTCACGGAAGGAGCATCAACAGCTGAGAATGCAGTTGGAGAACTCTGAGGGAATCCCAGGATGCACAGGATCAGCTTTGTCTTCCCACAACTCTACTGTAGGATACATACCTACACTGCACTATTCACACTGACAATGATGGTGCTCCTAATGGACATGATTTTTTAACAGAGGAAGCAAGTGTGAACTCCCTCTGGCAATTTCTGTTTTGTTGACTTTTGGGTGTAGACATAAATTTTGTCAACAAAATTTGGTAGTGTAGACATAACCATGTGGCTAAAAGGCTGTAAGGTATGCCTTGACAGGGTCGACATGGCCTTGTCACTAAAAGTCAAGCAATGTAAACGTTTTGCTGACAAAAAATTGCTGACAAAGCACTGTTTACACCAGCACTTGCAGCAGCAAAACTTTTGTCATTTGTGGGTGAGGGTTAAGCATATCTGAATGACAAAAGCTTTGTCACTCAATTGCCAGTGTAAACAAAGCCTAAGAGAAAGTGGAAAACCTAGATGTTTGTCTCGTCCATTGGATGGTTCGGGCCTGCCCTCTGCACTCACCAGCGGCAGAGGCAGCTATGGGAAGTGGAGCGACCTAGATCCAGCCTGCTCCACTCCACCATCTCCTAGTCGGGTCACTCCACTTCCCTGGAAAAGGCAGCTGGAAATGGAGTGCCCTGGCCACAGCCTCAGACTATTCCACCAGGGAGCCAGCTTGGAGGAGCACAGTGGGTTAGGGCCAGGTTGCTCTGCTTCTCACCATCACAATGAGTGTAGGGGGGAGGGTGACCCCCTTGCTGCTGACATCAGAACCCTCATAATCCCTCCGGTTGTGTCTCTTGGGTGAAGAGGTGTAATGAGGATAGGAGGGGTGGGAAGAGGCAGGGTGGGGCAGAACAGGGGCAGAGTTTGGGTGAAGGAGTGGTGTAGGGCGGGGGTGGAGAGGGGCTGGGGCCTCAGGTGGAGGGGGGTATTGTCCCAGGTGCCACACCACTCTAGGGACAGTGCTGAGTTTGGTGCTTATGTTCAAGTTCTACAATCTATTTACCTGTATTATTCTTTATGTCTTTGTTTTTAAATAATTTGGTCATGATTTTTGTTTATTCGTAAAGCTTCTCTTATCATTTATACAGTGGAAAAGTGCTTCTTGCTTCCTTCATCTACATTTTTCTTGGTTAAGCCTTATGAAACATCTGCTTGCCTGTGTCAGAGGTGAAAAATAGTACTGATAATGGAATCTGGTTGCAGCCTTAACTATATCGTGCCAACAGCATGCTCCATAAAATGAATTCATCACAGAGCCTACTGTCACAGGAGCAGAAGGGACTTGTGGGGGGCCATCAGAGATAAGCGGCCTCCATCTGGCGCCCCAAGCTCCTCCCGCCCCCCAAATCCTCTGCCAGACCCAAGACCCCTGCTAAACCTGTGGCTCACACTGCCCCCATGCTCCAAACCCCCTGCTAGACTCAAGACCCCTGCTATAACTGTGGCTCACACCCTCTTCCACATGTTCCAAACCCCTTCCTCTTAGCTAACAGGCATTTTTAATTTACTGGCAACCCCCCCCTGTAAAAGATAAAAGAGCTTTTACTGTAATTGCTGGGTACCTTTTGTTTATCTGGACAGCTGATTCTAGGAGTCAAATGGTGTGATTTCTTAGTTCTGGAATTGTGTTTCTGAGACTTAAATTTACAGATTTAAAATCTGTATCCTCGTAGACTTCTGAAGTGGATAATAATAGTCTTTTTTCCAGAGCAAGAGGAAGGATAACCAAAGCTTAAACTTGATAAAAAGAACCAATTAGTACTGTACTACTGTTCTATATGTTAAGATAACGGGAAGGGCACAAACAAATCGCTAACTGGTTCTAGTGTCTGCATTGTGGTAACAGAAGAATTTGGGGAATAAATGGTCACGAAAGTGGCTTTGTCTCTGTTTTGTGAATACATTTTTTTAGATGTTACATTCCCATTATGCATTGCTTTAACTGAAGTAATAAGACTACCTCTATAGACTCTTGTTTTAGTTGGTATGGAATTTGGCATTTGAATGTTACAATGTCTCATCAATGCCTTAGATATGAAGTTTGACAACTTTTTCTTTTCCAGCCTGGCTGTCC
Source organism: Rafetus swinhoei (assembly GCA_019425775.1). Taxonomy (NCBI): domain Eukaryota; kingdom Metazoa; phylum Chordata; order Testudines; family Trionychidae; genus Rafetus; species Rafetus swinhoei. The sequence continues at coordinate 111,207,850 of CM033446.1, forward strand.
ATCCTGACCGGATCACCATAGCAACGGGTCAAGTTGCAGGTACCTCTAAGGATGGAAAAGTGAGCAAGCCTTTTGTTTAAAGTCACATACTCATCTTTCACAAGTGTGTGTTTATTCTAGACATAGTATTGTATTGTAACTAGTGGTATACTATTTTTGTGCACTTGTTAAATCACCCTTGAATTTTAAAAATTAAAAATGCAAACCATTATACTCTTAATTTGACAGAAATTAATTGAGTTATGCCATTGTAACAATGGTAGTTTTATTTCCTGATGCGGTCTGTTTCTAACTCTCCAGCCCCATTCTTTACAACAGTGCTCTCCAACCTTTTTAAGCACAAGATCCCTTTTTGAATTTAAGTGCAATCCAGGATCTACCTCAAACCCAGACTTCCTTGCCCTGTCTCCTTCCACACCCCTTCTCCAAGCTCCCTCCCCGCTCACTCCATCCTCGCACTCTCACCATCTGCCCTCACTTTCACCAGTCTGGGACAGTGGGTCAGAGTGCAAGGGGTCCAGGCTCTGGCCTGAGCATGGGGCAGAGGATTGGGGTGCAGGAGGATCCAGGGTACAGGTTCTGGGAAGGAGTTTGGGTGCAGGGTGGGCTTAGGGCTGGGGGAGGCAGCTGGGCTGCAGGAGGGGCAGACGTTCCAAATGTGGGCTCCAGTTGGTCACCATTTACCTCAGGCAGCTCCCCGGTAGTGGCACAGATGGGCTAAGGCAGGCTCACTCCCACCCTCTGCCACTTCTGAAAGCGGACAGCAAGCTCCCTCCACCCAAAGCCCTGTTTTGCCCCCTCCCCACTCTGTGGAGGTGGAGTACAGGAATGGTGGAAGGGGGACACCCTGACATCAGTGCTCCCCTTCTCTCCATCCTGCACAGTAAGCAAGAGGCTACTGGGGGGCAGCTCCAAGGCAGAGGGCAGGAGCAGCATGGCAGTGGGGGAGGGCAGCACTTGAAAGCTTCCCGGCCAAACCAGTCAGGATCATCTGTCAGAAGCTCCAAGATCTATCAATAGATCCCAATCTATTCTCCGTGGTATCCAACACACTAGTCACTTGCCACATGTGGCTATGGCTAGTTAGCTTGAACAATGTGGCTATCTGACCTGTTGAGTGTTGCTAGTTCGCTTCAGAACTGGTTGGACAACTATGGTAAGTTGGTGACCACTGCTTTACAGAGACCATGAGGAGGTTTGGCGGTGGCTCCAGAGGAGAGATGGTACCATGAGACCAAAAAGTTTGATAGCTCTTTTTGTCTTTTGTTTTTGAGTTTTCTTTGAGATATTTTTATTACTTTATTACTTATGATCAATAAGAGATCAAGAGTAATAATTAGGCCTGATACAGCAGTTTATTTGTAGAATAAATTCTGTGCAATTCTTCCTAGCTTCCTTTGAGGTAACATTTATGATCAACACATACTTACAGGGACTGCCCTCTAGTGGATTAAAAAAGCATTTCAGCCTCCATCATATTTAGTAATGTGCTCTATATTACTGTAAGTGGTTTTTAATAGAGAACTTTAAACATGTGTACTTGACATGCAAATAATTTTAATTTTTCATACAATGAATTGCTTTTAGGCTAACCAAAGATGGTTCTAACCTATATTATAAAAAGTGAAACTAATAATAAAGACCTTTTAAATGGCCAACTATCCGCTGTTGTTGAGAGTAATTAGCCAGTTAGGTACATACATATCTGATTTTCTTATTTTTTTGTTTGTTGTGCATTAGATATTTGATAGCAGCTGCAAACAGAATAATGCTTTCTGCATCTAAAACTCTTGTGAACTTGGAGTAGGACGTGAAATGAGCTAATTGTAAATCTGATCTTGCAAGGAGCTTAACACTTTCCACTTAGTACAGGGCACCTGGGATTTAAAGATGCTTTTCACCCTTCCGGATTAATTCTAGTGACTAGGCATATGTCTTGGTATTACTGGGTCATTTGCTAGCCCATCTGTCATCATACAGCAGGAGAACTGTTCTGGTGTTCCCAATAATTATATAAAGTGTTTCTAATGTGAGTTTTCAGATTTTAAAAAATGTTGATACTCTTTTTCAACATATTTTTCAGTTGTTTCTGTTTTACTTTAATACAGCAATTACCACCCCATGTACGTGTTTGGGATTCTGTTACTTTGAACACGCTGCATATCATTGGGATGGGCTTTTTTGATCGTGCTGTTACCTGCATTGCTTTTTCTAAGTCTGTAAGTAAATGCATGCATCAAGTGTTTTGTGCCAAATGTATAATTAAATTATTTAAAGTTCCATATGCACCACATTCTGAAAAAATTGAGGGCTAAAAATTGAAGGCTAAGTTCCATATGTACCACATTCTGAAAAAATTGAGGCAAACCTTCACAATTTACTTCAGTGAGTTTTGTTTGGGTAAGTCTGTAGGATTTGGACATAAAGATTTTATTTGGAAGCAGAATAAAATGTTCACGTTCGATTAGGCAGCAGTGTTTAATGACTAATGCTCTGTGTTTGTCACGAAGGTCATGGTATTCATGGATTCTGTGAATTTCCTTAATATACATGACTTCTGCAGCAGCTGGTGCACCTGGCTTGAGGGCCACCTGAGCAGCTTAGACAGCCCCCGAACCAGATACATTGGCCACTGCTGGGGCAGACTTAGGCCCCTCCAACTCCACAGCAGCAGGAGATTGTGGGGAGGGTGGGCTCAAGGCTGGGGGTTGTGATGCAGAACGGTGCTTACCTAGGGGGCTCCCTGGAAGGATGACAGGAATTCCCCTCCCTCAGTTCCTAACTGCACATGTTGCCTATTCCCACAGGCACTACCCACTCAGCCAGGGCTGGCCTTACCATGAGGCGAACTGAGGCGGCCGCCTCAGGTTCCAGGCTGTGGGGGGGCCCACTAGGACCCAGAGTGTAGAAAATTGTGTCTGCTGCTGGTGCATATGTATTCTCTCTGCTCTAGATGCACAGAGATGGTGGAATGCTGTGCTGGAGGAAGGAGGGCACAAGAGACATAACAGGCAGTCAGGAGAAAAGGTGGCATGGGGGCATCATTTGAGCTCCCCGCCTCAGGTGCCAAAATGTTGTGGGCTGGCCCTGTACTCAGCACCCATTAGTTGGGGCTTCCAGCCAATGGGTGCTGCAGAACCAGGGTTTGGGGTGGAGTGGAGGCAACATGTGGAACTGGAACTTGGAGGTTGCCACTTCCAAGTAGGAAACTGCCCCAGCCCTGCCAACCTCCTGCCCCCCATGATCCATGCTGCCCTACCCCAGGCAGTGCCCCTTCCCAAGTACCTAAAGTGCCTCTCCAGGATGCATCCACAGCACCTAATGCACACCCCCACCCCAAGGTATCCCTCCAGCATTTATAGAGCCCCCAGGGTCACCCTCCCACGCTGCCCTCACCCCCCAACTTTTAGTCAGGGGTATATAGTAATACCTGTGACTAAAATGTAGCCTTATTACTGGCTTTTAGGCTTGTACCTATTCATTTCTGCAAATGATTTTTTAAATGTTTTGCTTCAGAATGGAGGAAGTAACCTTTGCTCGGTGGATGATTCAAATGACCATGTGCTTTCTGTATGGGACTGGCAGAAGGAAGAGAGGCTGGCAGATGTCAAGGTGTTGCAATAAGATATTTTGTGCAATAAAATGCTTTCTTGTATATAGATCTGAATATTTCTTGTTAAATGTCTTTCTGTACCTTTTAATTCTGATTGGTGCTTTAATTTATAAAGGACAAGTAATATAAATATACCTATCTGAAATATTTCTTCTCAAGGTTGAAAATAATGGGGAGAGGGACCTTTTTGGAAGGAGGAGAGGAAAGGTGTCTTGTCTTTTGTTTTGCTGTCATAATCAAAAAATAACAAATAGTCTAGTAGCACCTTGAAGACTAACAAAACATGTAGATGGTATTATGAGCTCTCAGGGCACAACCCACTTCTTCAGATGACCGGAGTGTTGGAAGTTGGTCATCTGAAGAAGTAGGTTGTGCCCATGAAAGCTCATGATACCATCTATATGTTTTGTTAGTCTGTAAGGCGCTACTAGACTATTTGTTGTTTTTTAAGTTTTTCCTGTCATAATCAAGTTAGAGTTATTAGGAGATTTTTAAAAAGCAACTGTAGGGAGATATAAGAGGGCATATAGAAAAATGCTTTAAACAAATTTTAATTTGAAGGCTTCCTTTTAAGAATATCTGGCACAGTTTTGAAGACCTGTTTTAACCTGCAATACTAACAAAATTAGAAAAGTTTTCACTTTAGCTATTTCCTTCAAGCCATTTCATCCAAAGTTCTTATATATCAGTCTGCTGTCACTTAATGTAAAAATGTCAGCAAACAATTTTAAATCCAACTAGAGTACATAATTGTATATCATAAGTCAATTAATTTGTTTAACTAGAAAGCAAAATATGTATGTGTAGTTATGCTTTTTGTGTATTTTAAATTGATACATTGTTTCTTTCTTTTCAAGTGTTCTAATGAGGCAGTATTTGCAGCAGATTTTCATCCTACAGATACAAATATAATAGTTACTTGTGGAAAATCACACCTTTACTTTTGGACATTAGAAGGGAACTCCCTTATTAAAAAGCAAGGATTATTTGAGGTAAAGTAGTGTATGCTTTTTTTTAAAACACAACAATGCTATATGCATACAGCAATAAAGTTTATTTATGTCTGAACAAGAAGTAAGACTAAGTGGATTTGTAGGCCCTAAAATTTTGTTTTGTTTTTTAGTGCAATTACTTAAAAAAATTCTACATTTCATGATAGAGATTTCGCTACAGTACTCATATGAGGCACATTGAAAAAAATCTGTCTCTTGTTTCTCTTTTATACAGTGCAAATATTTGTAATGAAAAATAAAGTGGGCACTATACACTTTGTATTCTGTGTTGTAACTGAAATCAGTATATTTGAAAATGCAGAAGAACATCTAAAGTATTTATAATAAATTGAACATAAGAACATAAGAACGGCCGTACCGGGTCAGACCAAAGGTCCATCTAGCCCAGTATCCTATCTGCCGACAGTGGCCAGCACCAGGTGCCCCAGAGGGGGTGGACCGAAGACAATGATCAAGCGATTTGTCTCCTGCCATCCCTCTCCAGCCTCTGACAAACAGAGGCCAAGGACACCATTTTATCCCCTGGCTAATAGCCTTTTATGGACCTAACCTCCATGAAATTATCTAGCTTCTCTTTAAACTCTGTTATAGTCCCAGCCTTCACAGCCTCCTCTGGCAAGCAGTTCCACAGGCTGACTACACGCTGTGTGAAGAAGAACTTTCTTTTATTAGTTTTAAACCTGCTACCCATTAATTTCATTTGGTGTCCTCTAGTTCTTCTATTTAGGAACTAATAAATAACTTTTCTTTATCGGCCCTCCACACCACTCATGATTTTATACACCTCTATCATATCCCCTCAGTCTCCTCTTTTCTAAACTGAAAAGTCCCAGTCGCTTTAACCTCTCCTCATATGGGACCCGTTCCAAACCCCTAATCATTTTAGTTGCCCTTTCTGAACCCTTTCCAAGGCCAAAATATCTTTTTGAGGTGAGGAGACCACATCTGTACACAGTATTCAAGATGTGGGCGTACCATAGTTTTATACAGGGGCAGTAAGATATTCTGTGTCTTATTTTCTATCCCTTTCTTAATAATTCCTAGCATCCTATTTGCCTTTTTGACCGCCGCTGCACACTGTGTGGAAGTTTTCAGAGAACTGTCCACGATAACTCCAAGATCTCTTTCCTGATTTGTAGCTAAATTAGCCCCCATCATACTGTACGTATAGTTGGGGTTATTTTTCCCGATGTGCATTACTTTACACTTATCCACGTTAAATTTCATTTGCCATTTTGTTGCCCAATCGCTCAGTTTGGTGAGATCTTCTTGGAGTCCCTTACAGTCTGCTTCTGTCTTGACTATCCTAAACAGTTTGGTATCATCTGCAAACTTTACCACCTCACTGCTTACCCCTTTCTCCAGATCATTTATGAATAAGTTGAACAGGATTGGTCCTAGGACTGACCGTTGGGGGACACCACTAGTTACCCCTCTCCATTCTGAAAATTTACCATTTATTCCTACCCTTTGTTTCCTGTCTTTTAACCAGTTCTCAATCCAAGAAAGGACCTTCCTCTTATCCCATGGCCATGTAATTTACACAAGAGCCTTTGGTGAGGGACCTTGTCAAACGCTTTCTGGAAATCTAAGTATACTATATCTACTGGATCCCCTTGTCCGCATGTTTGTTAACCCCTTCAAAGAACTCTAATAGATTAGTAAGACAGGATTTCCTTTACAGAAACCATGTTGACTTTTGTCCAACAAATTATGTTCTTCTACATGCTTCACAATTTTATTCTTTACTATTGTTTCGACTAATTTGCCAGGTACTGAAGTTAGACTTACCGGTCTGTAATTGCCCGGATCGCCTCTAGAGCCCTTTTTAAATATTGGTGTCACGTTGGCTACCTTCCAGTCATTAGGTACGGAAGCCGATTTAAGGGATAGGTTACAAACCACAGATAATAGTTCAGCAATTTCCCATTTGAGTTCTTTTAGAACCCTTGGATGAATGCCATCCGGTCCCGGAGATTTGTTAACATTAAGTTTTTCTATTTGTTCCAAAACCTCCTCTAATGACACTTCAATGGGACAGTTCCTCAGATTCATTACCCACAAAGGACGGTGCAGAATTGGGAATCTCCCAGTGTCCTCAGCCGTGAAGACTGAAGCAAAGAAATCATTTAGTTTCTCCGCAATGGCTTTATCGTCCTTGATTGCGCCTTTTATAGTTCGATCGCCTAGGGGACCCACAGGTTTTTTAGCAGGCTTCCTGCTTCTAATGTACTTAAAAACATTTTGTTATTTCTTTTGAGTTTTTGGCTAGCTGTTCCTCAAAATCTTTTTTTGCTTTTCTTATTACATTTTTACACTTGATTTGACAGTGTTTATGTTCCTTTCTATTTATCTCACTAGGATTGGAAATTGGTATTCTATTCACAGTGCTATAAACGGTGATTAATTGTGCTATTTTTTAATCTCATGAATAATTACAATTTTTTTTAATCATTTGACAGCCCTACATTAAGTGATAAATCTTTATACAGACTTCTTCACTTTGTTGCTGTTACATATATTTCAATGAAAGGTTTTAACATGATATTTACACTTCTGTACTCTACTACACATTTCTCCTCTAATATTCTTTCAGAGACAACTTTTCATCCTCTGTATAGTGGATATAATATGTAGTGTGTGTCACCTGGATTCTCCAGAGCTTGAGAAGAATGGCAGCACCTCTGTTCTTTACTGAATGCTTCAAAGCCTTGTCAGCAAACAAATGTCAAGGGATCCTTAAAGCTTGTAGCATTCCAGTTCTTGAACTGATAGCTGATTGGTTTACTCAGCTGCTGGTGAAACAGAAACCTGTAGCCTATATCAAAATTGTTAGCCAGTCCTCACAGTAAACATTTCTTTTCATCCTGTTGGGTCCACAGCCAATCAGTCATAGGGCTGTCTTTAACTTCTATATCTATTTAACTTTCCCTCTCCACTCTACCCTCCCACAGTTCTGCTTGACTAAGCTGTATGCATGGGATCTGCAAAACTTACTCCTGGGGGAATTCTGCACATCTACAAAATTGTTCTGTCCTGCAAATTTTGTGTTTTCCTGCATAAAATACATTCTTCCCACGAAGTGCTGCATTTCTGCTTTTGCACACCAGAGGCTGTCGTAGTGTCAAGAATAGCAAGTGCATGAACACAGCCTGCTGTTCTGGCACTGCAGCGTCCTCTGGTAAGCAAAAGGCGGAACTGCAGCACTTCAGTGACGGAATGTATTTTCTGGGGGGACAAGTGGAGAGGAAATTGTATACCCACTGCTACAGAATCCCTCTAAGGAGTGGAAGTCCATCACAGCACCTTGCCCATGGAGCGAGGTTAGGACACAGTGGGGCACACGGGACTGCTGAGGGATCACAGACTAGGGATCAGAATGGTCAGTGGGAGGAACAGACTGGGGCAAGGCTCAGGTGACAGCATTGAACCTGAGGCTTTGGGAGGGGAGCTTCAGAGACCCATGGTGATGAGGGTGTGTGGACAGGGACCGATGTGCCTGACTGAATGAGAGAGGCTAGGGGTCAGCCAGAGTTTGCATGAAGAAGCTATCCCAACTCCCTAACAATTCCCCCACCCCAAAAAAACCTTTTCCTATCCACACCCAACACTCTCCAGATTCTTTCCTAAGCTCCTTCCCTTTCCTTCAGCTCTCCCATTGTCTCTGACTTCCCCAAACCTTTGCACTACTTCTTACATGTGGAGGCAATATAGTTCGATGTGGTAGTTTAAATGATTTACTCTAAGTTCTATATTAATATGCTTGGCAAGGAATCTATTTGGGAAAAAAACAGAATCTTTACTTTTGGTTTGTATTGTTACAGACATACTTGCTGACAGATATTTTGAAATAAATTACCAAAATAATTCAAGCTGGCATTATTATATTGTGTATATTATACTGTGTTATTTTGACAAATAAAATATGCACAATATTCAAATATAGTGTGCACTGGTTTACAATTTTTAATGTTTTGGTGCAGAATTGCCCTTGGAGAAAAACTGCTTTTCCGCAATGAAAAAAATGTATACAGCTGCACAAACAGCTATTGGTCATGCTTAATAACTACCATTCCCTATTCTCTGTCTTTTAGCGGAGTTTCTGTGCACAGACCATAGCATATTCAGCAAAAAAAAAAATCCATGTCTTCTCCCTGCTTCTTCTCTCTCTTTCTTTTGGCTAATTTAAAATGTGCAATATAAAGCATGTGGGCTATATGTGGTCCAGTTGGCTTCTACTTTTTAAAATCTATCTCCTTAACCAAACCAAGCTGAAGAAAATTACTCAAGTAATTGTAAAGTTATAAGCATTTTAAAGATAGAACTATTAAATATGAATTTTGTTTTTATTTTTAAATGCATTTTTAAGGATAGCCTCAGTTAAGCTGAGGAAATAGTACAGATGCATTTGTTACCTCCAGAGCAAATATTCCTGGAACGCCTAAACCTCACAAAACTTCCACATTTTTCTTCAAAGAAATCTCAAGCTTTTCTGACAGTGTTTGCAGAACTTCTGCAAGCCTATTGAAGCTCCTGATTTTTCTTTTTCAGATGGCGAAAAAAAAGACAATATTACAGTATTAGTACTATAAGTTTAAATTGAATTAAATATATACAACTAAGCAGCCGTGCCAAGAGGTGGGGGGACAAAAGAGGCATTTGCCTCAGCGCCCAGCGATTCTAATAGGCCTGGGACTCCCAGCTGCCACTGCTATTTTGGCAGCGGTGGCAGCCAGAGCCCTGGGCCCCTTTGAATTGCTGCTAGAGTGCAGTGCCAGGGGCTTGCGGAGCTATGAGGGCTGGGAAAGGGGATGCTATCCAGGTGGAACTGGGGGTGGCTGCCCTCAGCCCTATTCCTTGTACCTGAGGTCTCGCCCCTTCTGGGGTGCAGAGCTGCCCCCCCCCCCCACACACACACACACTTTACCTTGGGGACTGCAGTGTCTCTCAACACCACTGTAGCTAAGGGGAATGGACTGTTTATTGCTGTAAATGTGCTAATTCTCTGCCATACAGAAACAAGAGAAGCCAAAGTTTGTCCTATGTGTGACTTTTTCTGAAAATGGTGATACTATTACAGGAGATTCAAGTGGAAACATCTTAGTCTGGGGAAAAGGTAAGACTAGACAGATTGTAGCTGTGCATTTTATACTGCACTGAAATAAGACAACTGTTTATTTTCCTTAGAGTGATTCTGCACGTATTCATTCCACTCTAGGTTTATGTGTGCCTAATGCATTTGAGTCGGATAATTTTGACAGCAGTACCACTAGGCAGCACTGAAACCCTGCCACCCTTGGCTTAGAGCAAGGGCACAAAAGGGGTGTGACCACCACCTCCTTCTCATTTCCTTCGTATACCAAGAGTTGGAGCTCTCCATCACACTTGACCTGAGTTAGCCAGCTTAAAAAGAGAATTTCACATTTTGTATATAGAATCATAGAATCATAGAATACTAGGACTGGAAGGGACCTCGAGAGGTCATCGAGTCCAGTCCCCTGCCCTCATGGCAGGACCAAATACTGTCTAGACCATCCCTGATAGACATTTATCTAACCTACTCTTAAATATCTCCAGAGATGGAGATTCCACAACCTCCCTGGGCAATTTATTCCAGTGTTTGACTACCCTGACAGTTAGGAACTTTTTCCTAATGTCCAACCTAAACCTCCTTGCTGCAGTTTAAGCCCATTGCTTCTTGTTCTATCCCCAGAGGCCAAGATGAACAAGTTTTCTCCCTCCTCCTTATGACACCCTTTTAGATATCTGAAAACTGCTATCATGTCCCCCCTCAATCTTCTCTTTTCTAAACTAAACAAACCCAATTCCTTCAGCCTTCCCTCATAGGCCATGTTCTCTAGACCTTTAATCATTCTCGTTGCTCTTCTCTGACCCTCTCCAATTTCTCCACATCTTTCTTGAAATGCGGTGCCCAGAACTGGACACAATACTCCAATTGAGGCCTAAGCAGCGAGAGTAGAGCGGAAGAATGACTTCTCGTGTCTTGCTCACAACACACCTGTTAATGCATCCCAGAATCATGTTTGCTTTCTTTGCAACAGCATCACACTGCTGACTCATATTCAACTTGTGGTCCACTATAACCCCTAGATCCCTTTCTGCCATACTCCTTCCCAGACAGTCGCTTCCCATTCTGTATGTATGAAACTGATTGTTCCTTCCTAAGTGGAGCACTTTGCATTTGTTTTTATAAACTTCATCCTGTTTACCTCAGACCATTTCTCCAATTTGTCCAGATCATTTTGAATTATGACCCTATCCTCCAGATTAGTCGCAACCCTCCCAGCTTGGTATCATCTGCAAACTTAATAAGCGATTTTCTATGCCAATATCTAAATCGTTGATGAAGATATTGAAGAGAGCTGGTCCCAAAACAGACCTCAGCGGAACCCCACTTGTTATGCCTTTCCAGCAGGATTGTGAACCATTAATAACTACTCTCTGAGTACGGTTATCCAGCCAGTTATGCACCCACCTTATAGTAGCCCCATCTAAGTTGTATTTACCTAGTTTATTGATAAGAATATCATGCAAGACCGTATCAGACGCCTTACTAAAGTCTAGGTACACCACATCCACTGCTTCTCCCTTATCCACAAGACTCAAGTTATCCTATTAAAGAAAGCTATCAGATTGGTTTGACATGATTTGTTCTTTACAAATCCATGCTGGCTGTTCCCTATCACCTTGCCACCTTCTAAGTGTTTACAGATGATTTCCTTAATTACTTGCTCCATTATCTTCCCTGGCACAGAAGTTAAACTAACTGGTCTGTAGTTTCCTGGGTTGTTCTTATTTCCCTTTTTATAGATGGGCACTATATTTGCCCTTTTCCAGTCCTCTGGAATCTCTCCTGTCTCCCATGATTTTCCAAAGATGATAGCTAGAGGCTCAGATACCTCCTCTATCAGCTCCTTGAGTATTCTAGGATGCATTTCATCAGGCCCTGGTGAACTATATAGTATATAGTATAGTTATAATAGTTATAGTTTAGTAGGGAATTAGCTGACAGTGATTTTAAGGATTTTTTCCATGCAGAAATCCACCAGATTTGAACAGTGTGCCACATGCAGGACTGTTATCTCTGTCACCGATAAACATAAAAGCTGCTTAATTTGTTGGGGAATTTGTCCTCCACATGTCTCGCCTAATCAGTTCCCTGTTCTCCATGAGAATGAAGAAACGAGGATTTCTGTCTGAAGGTTCAGTCATGTGTCACTCCTGAAAGACTGACTCTGACCACAAGAAAGAGAGGTTCTCCACAAGGAGGGACCCTCTGGCTGCCACAGCTCCAAAGCTTAGATCTTCTTCCTATCTTGCGGCTTCATCAAAGCTTTCAAAACTTTTGAGGGTGATAGGCCACACTCCCAATCTAACAAGGCACTCGAGTCCTGTAGTGCCAAGGTGTGGGCACAAGCACCCTGGTTCACCAGTGCCATCTGAGATGGCATTGTTGACGCCAGCAGGGCCATTGGGATTAGTGCCATCTCTGTTAGAGAGATCTTCATCCTTGACACTCTCAGATCTGGTACCAGTTCCTGCGGCTGCACACTTTGCTATATTCACCTCTGCTACTTCAGCTTGGTCTACTCCTCCCTCAATCCTATCAGCTCTTCCTGCACCACCTGCCACTACAGCTTCTGCAGCTTCAGCGCAGAACACATCAGCACTGTCACCTTCAACTCATCTTTCAACAGTCTGTTCACCTTGCCTGCCTCATCTGGCATTGTTGGATTCTTCTTCTGTGTCAGTATTTTGGAGGTTATTTCCATGGTGTGTTGAAGATCTGGACATAGGACTGACACAGGATCCTCCATTCATTGAGGAGAGATGTTTTCTCCTTCTTGGACTTTGACCATCATAGACCTTTATCTCTAAGGTCTTTCAGATATTTATGCAGGTCTTACACTAGGGACACATATCCCAGCGATCAATATCACTGTACTTATAAAGATGCCCCAGAATGCTGCCTTCCACCATGACCACTACAAAAACTTGAGCCTTGTGGACTGCTCTGAGGCACTCCAGCATCTACACAATCCAGGAGGAGTCACGTTCTCCAGCTTCTGTAGCCACTTGTGGAGTTCCATAAAACCACAAGGTCACTCCTTGACAGAGTCCAAACAAACTCAGTTTATTGGCAGTTAAAATAAACATGCTTAAAAATCAAACAAACAATATCATTCTCAACTTACATTGGCCCTCACTTTTTTAAGAAGTAAGGACTGCTTTAAAAAATGTTACCCGTGCTTGATTGGAAATTGCAAATTTAAATAGTTGAATTGTTAATATTTTCTCCTGGTTGTGCACAATCCTTGTGATGTTCAATTTCAAGTAAAACCTGTAAGTCGGGGTGGGAAACCTCTGGCCTGCCAAAGAATTTCATTCGGTTCCCCGGGGGGAGGGACAGGTGTCATCCAGTGGCTGTGAAACACCTCAGGGGGATTCCGGGTGTCACTTAAAAAACTTCCCCCAGCCTCCCCTGCAGCACAGCCAGATACTTCTGGTTCCTCTCCTGCACATGGGAGAGGCATGCGCAGGAGATCTGGCAGGAGGGAGAAGCTTCAGGTGGTGGAGCCTTGTGGCATTTCGGGAGGCAGAAGCAAAAAAGAGGCTGCAGCTGCTTTCTGGCTGCCAGCAAAACTCCTTTTGCTGGTAAGGAGGCGTGCGGGACCAGAGGAGAGGGAGGGGGGGGAATTTGTTCACAGAGTGTGAGGGAAGGGAAGCCCCCAGACCTCTTCCCTGCATAGGCTCACTGCAGCAGGGAACAGTGTCTGGCAGACTGGAGCCATACGCTGCCAGCAATGCCTCCTTAACAGTTAAGGAGGCATGTGGGACCTGAGGAAGGGGGAAATCCCTTGCAGGAGTGGGAGGGCAGGGAAGATCCCCTCCAGCCCCTTCCCTGCAAAATGCAAATTCAGCCATCACATTAAAATTGTAAATAAAAAAATTAAAAAGAACATCATACCACAACAATTTTTGTGTGTGTGCATGAATGTGTGGTGTGGGTTTTTTGGGTTTTTTTTTTGCTTCTCACTGTTGTGTGGCCCCCCGAGTGATATCTCTGTGGGTTAGCGGCCCCGACCCAAAAAAGGTTCCCCACCTCTGCTGAAAGTCAATACAGTTGGATGTATGCCACTAAGAGATTTACCCTTTGAGCTATGACACATGTAACCATTGACTATAACTCCAGATTTGAAGGTGAAGTGAAAAATAAAGTAAAAATGAAATAAATAGTTCAGTAATAACATCTTTTCTCCATCTGTCTAGGTACGAATAGAATAAGCTACGCTCTTCAAGGAGCCCATGAGGGTGGTATTTTTGCACTTTGTATGCTGCGAGATGGTACACTGGTATCAGGAGGTGGAAAAGACAGAAAAATAATATCTTGGAATGGGAATTACCAGAAACTTCACAAGACTGAGGTGATACTAGTGATCTTTACATTTTACTTACTACTTTAAATGGAAAATAGAAAGAACTTTCTTATGAACTGTGCTCCCTAAATCAGTATTCTTGTTTAGGACGCCTCATTCTGTGGCATTTATATATGGTTTATTTTTAAATATTTTAATTTAAGACCTCAATTAGTTGTAAGAAAGCTTCTAATGAAATGTTGCTTATATTATTTCTGCCCTTCTTTGTCAAATTTCTAACAGCAATAGGCATTTTTTAATTTAATATTTACAGTGCTTGGCAATAATAAATACTAAGCTAATTCCACACTTTTATTTTCTAAAACAATAATGGTGATGACAATGGTTTTTATCACTTTCTATGCTTGGTCTTAGTCCAGTGGTAAATTTAAAACATTTTTTACTAAATTTCTAGAGCCATTTTGTAGGAATTTGTGCATTCAAACTTTATGTGAGAATATTCACAGTAAGTACATTTGTTATATCTGAAAAGCAAAGTTATGTGAAAATTTAGACACTGTGTAAAGAGCATGATCAGAGGAAAGCTATATATTCTGGCGGATGAACTGTACTACATACTTTAGAGACATTGCACATGCATTAGCAACTTGGGACAAGCGTGTTAGCTTTTCAAATCAAGTAAAGAACATCTGCTGTTGAGCTTTCCATAACTTTGACCACTGAAAAAGGTCATACTTCCTGCTCACTTATTCTCACTTCTCAAATAATATTTTTATAATGGCTTATTATTAAATCACCTATTCTATTCAGGTTTCCTGCACTGTTGAGCTGTACACTCTGGATTGTACTGGGGTCTTCCAGGAAGCAGAAGATTAAAGCAGTGTACATTTACTGCATAGTATAGGTGTATGCAAAATCTGTCAGTACCTCCAAGAAAAGCTCAGTAATTTTTAATTTATTTAAAAAAGAATTGGATTTTTTACAAAAATAGTTGGTCCAAAATTAATGTTTCACAGTTTGTAAAATGTGACTGAATTAACTGCTATAAGGGAACATAATATTTTCATTTGCTGACTTACTTGGTTTTAGTTGTGCAGATTTTATGTTCCACTAAAACAGTGGTTCTCAAACTTTTTAGCCCATAGCCCACCCCGCTCAATGAACACCTTTCCGTGGAACATCAGCCAACCACCCATGATGCCAAAATGCATTTGTTTATCTCTAAATACTTTAAATACTTAATTATTCATATTAGTATAAACATGCAAATATGTAGCTATAACATACTGGGGCATATATAACCAGTAAGAAAGGAAATACTATTAATCAAAATCATTAAATAGATTAAGCACTTTAACTTTATCATGTTAGTTAATCAGTTAATCAAACTTAATTTTAAATAAAGTAAAATATTAATTTATATAAAAAAAAAGGTTTCAACATTGTCTTTATGGCAGGAGTGAACCTTTTTTCCACTGATTCATGGAAAAATCAGTCAGGGTCCGCACAAAAGTGAGAAGCAAAAATGCCAACAACCCCTTCCAACTCTCACTCTCATGTATGTGGCCCCCAGTTGAGACACTTCACTCCCCTCATACTTCAGCTCCATGGAGGAGAAGAAGGGGAGAAACGAAGTTCAGGATTTCCCACAGGCCAGCTTAACTCTTCTGGGGTCCCAAAGCTAGTAGATTTTGTGGGTCCCTCTAAGCTCTCTGGGGTAGGGCAAAAAATGAGGGGTGCAGTGTGTGGGAGGGGGCTGCCAGGGAACGGGATAGGGATTGAGGTGCAAGGTCTGGGTGGGAAGTGGAGTACAGGTGGGAGAGCAGGGTCTAGGCATGAGGTAGTGTGCAGGGAGGGGGTGAGGATGTGAGGTCTGGGTGGGAGGTTGGGTGCAGGAGCAGGGTGGGGCTCTGGCCAGGAGGTTGGGTGCAGGAGCAGGCTGAGGGTGGAAGATTTGGGTGCGAGGTTGGATGCAGAAGCTGGAGGTACAGGGCCTCAGTTCAGGAGCAGGATAGAGGTGTGGGATCTGGGCATGAGGGGGATGGGAGAGCTTACCTGCTGCTCCCAGGCACCGCCCACCTCTGCTCCCATTGGCCACAATTCTGACCAATGGGAGCAGCAGGGAAAGCCTCCAGGCAAACAGTTTCCTGCACTGCCATTTCCCCAGCTGGGGGAAGGAAGAGCAGCAGTGAACAGAGCCACTTCCTCCCCCCTTTTTGGGAAGCTCCAAAGATGTGGGGCAGGAGGTGAGGGGGCAAGACAGTTTGCACTTTGAGAACGACTGTACTAGAAGATTTACACAGCATTGCTCAGGACCTTAACTCAAGTAATTTTTGTGTTTGAGAAAATAAAATGAAAATGTACATGCTGAATTTAAATCATTGCTCTGGAATGGGGATGGGGATGAGGAGTTCAGTATGCAGGCTGCCCTGGGGAGAGAGGACTACCCCATCCTTCTCTCTCCACAGCAGCTTGAAGACAGGTGAGAAGCATCTTTCCATGGCCACTGCAGCAGACACAGAGGGAGAGGGTTCCATCCCATTTTCCTGGCACAACCAAGCCTTTACCTTGCTTTAAGTTATGAGAGGAAGCTGTACACCGAGTTTGGTGGTCCTAGCTCTTACCATTTAGGAGGAGTTCTTGAACAGACAAGCAGACAAACTCTCTCTCAGATATATAGTAGATTAGCACAGATACCTTTTTGTGTAGTATTATATACGTTGTCATAGCTCTGTGGAAGTCAGTAGAACTATAACATTTTGCACCAGTTTAGGATCTGCTTCCTGGTGTCCTATATTATTTTATATTAAATTGTATAGCCTTTATTTGACAATGCTCAGTGCTGTGTGACTGCTTAAAACTCCATTTGTATTTCTTGAGAAACAATTTTGTACCATCCAGCTTACCAGTCCATTTATCTGTTATGATTACAGATACCAGAGCAGTTTGGTCCAATAAGAACAGTAGCAGAAGGGAAAGGTGATGTTGTATTGATAGGCACTACTAGAAACTTCGTTCTACAAGGTACTCTATCAGGAGACTTTTTTCCAATTACCCAGGTAAGCTGTTTCCTTGCAAACTAACAAAAAGCATACAGTTTTAAAATATGTAAATGCACTAATACCACTTGTCTAATGTTAGGAAAATACAGACCTATTTAATTAATTTACCAGAGTACTGTAGTGATTTCAGAAATAAAAAAATCTGATAAAATAAGTACCTATCCAAACTTAGCAGAATTTCTGATGGCTTAATTATACAATAAGCTATTTTTAATCATGTTCATTCAGAAACAATTAAACTTAATTAAAGGTATTTAACTTGCATGTTACTGTCCATCATCTGAAGAAACTTTGTTTATATTTGTATAGGGTCACACTGATGAGCTATGGGGACTAGCCATCCATCCCTCTAAACCTCAGTTTTTCACTTGTGGACATGACAAACACATTACTCTCTGGGATGCTACCAGTCATCGTCCTATCTGGAACAAAATTATAGAGGTATATACTATTTAGCCCACACTCTTCTCATTCATAGAATAAAGGTTTTCAAATAAGTTAATTTTTTTTAAAAGAATGTTTTGTTAGATTATATTGGGGGGGAGAGAATCAGTGACATGGTATATAATTTAACTTTCTGAAAATGTTTATACAGTGCTAAAACCTGTAGCAGTGTTAAGCCAAACATTATAACCACTGACCCTTTCACTAACTCAAAGCTAATTTGAGTGCTGTATAATACAAAAAGTATGCTGTGCTTTAGCACTTATTTTAGTCAGAAGAAAATCACAAAACTGAAACTGGAAGACTTGGCATTTTATTATTTTTGAGAAGTGGCAGATGTACACAGCCTAGGAATTGCTTATCTACATGGAGCAGCAATGCACACTATGAGGATGTGATTTCCAAAGCTCCTTATCATCATCAAACAACCATGGGCTCAATGCCCGTTGGTGTCCGATGCCTCCCTCACTATTTCCTTCCATCTTTCCCTGTCCAGTGTAGAGTGGCTTAGTTTCTGTAGACTAGCTCTGTACCAATCGACTACATCATCTACCCATTCTCTGTGGGGTCTGCCTCTCCTATTCGGACCATCCATTATGCCGAATACCAGGGTCTTAACTTTTCATTCATCGTTCATTCTGCAGATATGCCCGAATAGCTGTAACTTTCGTTGTATAACCTTCTGCAGTAGGTTCTCTTTTGGCTATATCTTCTTATATAATTCCTTGTTGGTAACTTTCTGCATCCATCCTATTCTCAGGATCTTTCTATAACAACTCCTCTCGAACGCCAATATCCTTCTCTTTGCACATTAATTAGTCTGTGTAAATCCTGCTGGTGTGCTTTAATGTAATGTTAAGTGCACTAAGTACCATGAATTAGTGAATATAAACTGCAGGTTATATATGCTTTTACACCCTTCCCCCCCTCCACGGGATATACATGTCAGTGTCTTATACAAGCTGATTTTTACTCAAATTAAAAGACAAGACCAACATGATAAAATCAGCATCTTCGATTTAATAACAATTTAATTTAATAAGAGCGGCAGTGTTGTTGTGTGTACCATTTGTCAGGAAGCCGTTTCCCAACAGATGACCGTGATCGAACTGAAAGGTTGTTTGTTTTCATAAATTTGTAAACCCAGTTACCTGAGCCCCCTTTAAAATCATCGATTTTCATCTCCACAGCAATAAGTCGAGCCTTGAGCTTTATGGCTACCATTGACGACATTGCACGTTGGCTATCTCTCTGTGCAAGAACCCACTTCACCAGGTTTTCTTCTAGTTTTGGCCACTTGGCTTTCTTTCCTCTGCGCGTGCTTTTCTGAGGATTTAATTTCTCAATCTCCGCTTCTTCTTTTCTCCAATCCCAAACACACTTTTCGTTGATGAACAATTTTCTCCCCACTGCTCTGTTGCCATTTTCTTTTGCATATGTCAGAACAGATAATTTAAAATTGGATGTATATGATTTGCGCTTAGGCATCCTTACAAATATTTTGTTATAAACTGAAGATGTTTTAAAACGGTGTGGTTTGTAGGGCTTATATACCAATAATAGGGTAGTACTTATTGCTCAGTGGCCGCAGCTGCGGTTCATTACCAGTTCATTACCCGCGGTTCATTACCTGCGGGTTATACACATCCGCGGGTAATCTACGATTTTTTTTTACACATGAAAGAAAAACCACAGGTAATACACGAGTGCGTGTTATACAGGGACGCGGGTTATATATGCTAATTTACGGTAATGTTTAGTACATAGCAGCAGAAACTACACACATCAGTTAATGCCACAATACGAAAGTGCATTTTAGAAATCAAATCTCTGAAGCATGTTACCCCTTTTGTAGACTAGCCCATATCTTCAAACTCATTTCTACCCTCCTCCCTTCTCTACTATGCAACTTTTTTATATGGCTATTGAGGGAGTCTATTGATGCAGGGTTTAAATTTTGTACTTGTACATGTAAGTTAGATCACCCAATTCTGAAATTGGGAACTCATGTTATAAGCAGTGTTACCTCTAAGCTACAGAGCAGCACAGCTTCACAGGTGATTAATCAGCCCTGCCCAGTCAGAGGCTCAGGGCTCCATGCACAAAGCTGACTGGCTGAGTGGGGCTGATTAATCACTTGTGAAGCTGTGCTGCTGCGTAGCTTAGAGGGAACACTAGTTATAATATATCTGTTTTTGCGTGCTGAAAGGAAGACCTAGGTATTGTTTTAGTCCTTTTCTTAATGCCTGGCATAGCTTGTCTGCTTTTCAACAATCTAGGTAGATAAGATATCACTCAAGGGAGTGTGGAAGCAGGATAAGGAAAAAGGGAATTTGTGGACAGCCATCTCTTATTTGTTAGCAAAAAGGCAAGACTCAGGCTAACCCTGAGGCCTTGCAATGCGAGAACGAGAATCGCAAGAGACGCTTTCTTTGCCTCGCTCTAAAAGATTAGGATGGAATGCTGATTCCAGTGGGAAACCTTGAGATAAAGTAGCATCTCAAGGGAATTGTGTGGGGCAGACAGATGATTTCTAGCCGTTGTTGTATGTAACGGGAGGGTATATATATTGCCCTTTATACTGTTTGTATTTGAAGATCTGCTTAGGAAGGGGGACCCCCCCGTCCGGCCGCAGTCTTCCCTTGCAATTGCTTGAAAAATAAACTCTCTCTGACTTGTTGCTTACCAAACGCAGAGTGAGGACTTGTTTTCTTCCACAGGAGGTTAGTGCTGTCTTTAGGAAACAAGCTAAGGATTCTGCTCCTCAGCTCAGCTATGGACACCCACCATTACAGCTATCCAGTAGTCTGTATTTATAATCCTCTTTCTACAGTAAACAGTGAATAGATTCTTCATATGAGTCATATAGTGCTCTGTGGTGACTTGAGCTACTTCTCAGTCTTCCCTGCTTGCCCTCTTTCACAGGTCAGGGTAATTGTACTTGCATTCCCTCTCCATGGTCCACCTAGGGCAACCACTTAAAGATTACTGGATCCCAGCCATTACCTCTCTTGGGCAGGGACCCATGCTGCACAGCTTTCTGATTTACATTGTGCTGTTCCCAGCAAGCCAGACTACCTAAAAGGCCAGCATCTGCTCTTGGCTTTCTCTCCACAGACTATGAACAGAGTGATTACCACACAATCCTTAAGGGGGAAAAACATTAAAAAGTAAAAAACCCTACATGCATGCTAAAAAGCTCACCAGAGATTACCTAATGCCAGCCTTGGGCTCTGGTAGGTATCATTGCTTTAAAATTTACAGCTGGGTTTTCCCTGTGGTTAAAAGTTCATAACTGTCTTAGACTCACAAACAAAGCAGGCAGAGTAGTTGTTTCTTTATACAGGTTGGAGCCTTTGATCTTGGTCTTTGGTGACATGTAAACAGCAGACAAAGATCCTTTCCTCAGAGAATAACTTCAGCAGGCTGAGTTTTTGCATAACTACAGTTGGGTAATTTACATTAACTTCTCCCTCTGGTATCCCAGGAAATCCACTTCATGCTTACTGTCCCAAAAGCCCATTCTGGTATGGCACATTTTCGGTATAATCCTTTGAACTCTAACCCCTCACATCATATCTTCCCCTAAAGGTTTCTTATCCCATTCCCAGCCCACACTAATGAATAAACTTAATACAATAGGGATTTTCAGTGGTATTGCAGGACAAATGCCATATCTGTAGCACCCTCCATAAAGGGGAAAAGTTCAACAACAACCTAAAAAGTAAATTTAAAAAATTCGACATGAATTCTCATCAGCCACCCAAGCTTTTGAGTGTAGACTACCCCACTAACAAAGGGCTGGTCACAGTTAGTTCTGCATGAGGCTGTTTGTCAACCTAATTGTGTCAGTTTCTATAGTATACTACAGCCTTCTTCCAACTGACATAATTCCACCTCCACAAGAGGCGTAGAGGTTATGCTGTATAGTTAGGATAAAGCAGTATCAGTGTATTTACTGTGTCCCTTTAAATTGGCAGGAGTTGTAAAATGAACAAGAACGCCAGGCAGCCAAAGCCCAGCTTCCCTTGAGAGCTGGGAGACTGGATCTTCCTCCCAGATGGGAACTGTGGCAAGAAGCCCCAACTACTTCAGAACCCACTTCCTTGGGGCAAGAAGTCCCGGGCTGCTTTCAACAGCTCCCAGAGGGGAATGTGAAGGAGAGAAGCCCTGGGCAACTTCCTCCAATTCCCGTTGTGGAATAGGGAGCGGGAGGGGATCAGTTCCTTAGGAGTCCGCTAGCATGTGGGACAACTGAGTTCCTGGCAGGTCGCTGCTAGCTGAGATGAGAGACTGGGCCTCAACTCCCTACCCTACCCTTCTTAGGTCAATGGAAGTGTTCCTAGTGAGGATGCGCACCACTGATCCTAGAAGGGTAGTGTGGATATGCAAAACCACAGTAATTACAGTGGTGGCTGTCAGCTGACTTAATATCGTTTTATTTACATTTCTAGTGTAAACATACCCAAAGCCCTTGCACCTCTGTGCCAAGTGATAAAAGTGGTACTTCAAATATAGATTCTGTGTTTCCCTGGACCTGCAGACTGCATGTGTTTCTTCTAGTCATCCTGACCATGTACTTACTTTAGAATCAAAGTCTTTGCTTCCTTAATTATGATGAATTAGGGATTTTTGTCTACTGCTATCTCAGCCATTCTTCACTTACACTGCATTAGAACTATTCAAGTTTGCTAATGTGCTTTCCAGCTTTCAGTTCTTTTTAAGGCCCAGGACTGTTGCAATGAATACACAGACAACTTCTATAATCTAGTGGCACATTTTAGTAGTCTCTGTCTCTTTGAGAGTCTTTAAGATGGTGGTGTCCAACCAGTTCTGAAGCTGGTAAACTAGTTCTGAAGATGGTAAACTAGCCACACTCAAACGGCCAAATAGCCACATTCTTCAAGCCAATTAGCCACACTCAACTGGTGCGTTGGACACCACAGCTTTAAGAAATATAGATCCTTCAGCCCTTACTTCAGGTTATAACTGAGCAGTATGTACCTTTGATGGTTATCAGTACAGAGAAATTGATCCATCAACAAAATACTGTAACACATCAACTGGCTGGAATAAAAAACCATATGTCTGGTTCTGGAGGAATTAAGCCCTCCGGGGAAACATTTATTTGTCTGTTGCCAGTTGTGCTGTAATCCCATAATGCTGCTAGACTGGTACCAAGCAGTGTCTACTGTAGATTCTTGCTACCAGAAATAGAACTTACACATCTATCCCACCCTCCTAATAGCTGACACCTTAAATTTTAAAGTGAACTGTCTACTGGCATAGGTAGGCAAGTTCTCCTTCCTCACTTTTCTTGGTTTGTTTATTCCTAGCCCATTCTCTGGTAATCTGGTGTGTCAGACTAGAAAGCAAGTGCCATAGATCTTTTTTTCTTACTGGCTGCCCTCCCTTTTTAATTTGTTTAACTTCTGGTATACAGGTCAACCATGCAGATGAATTCATAGGATTAGGGAGACAAACTGAATGAAGATCTGGATAATGTACTTCACAGCAAGACCCTACATAACGTAGGACTGGCTCTGCTACCAGTGTCATCTCCATGATGTGTTACTTTTTAGTCCTCACATAAGAACAGCCATACTGGGTCAGACCAATGGTCCATCCAGCCCAGTATCCTGTCTGCCAACAGTGGCCAATACCAGATGCTACAGAGGGAGGGGACACAATAGGTAATCCTCACATGATCCCTCCCCTGTCACCCACCGCCAGAGAAACCTATTAATTTCATTTGATGACCCCTATTTCTTATATTGTGGGAATATGTAAATAACTTTTCCTTATTCACTTTTTCTACACCATTCATGATTTTATAGACCTCTATCATATCCCCCCCTTAGGGTATGTCTACACTAGCCCCCAAGATCGATCTAGGGAGGCTAATGAGGACGACCGAAATTGCAAATCAAGCCCAGGATTTAAATATCCCACGCTTGATTTGCATGTTCCCAGCTGGTCGCCATTTTAGAAATTGACTAGCCCGAAGTAACTGCCCACGTCTACACGCGGCAGTGAAACGGGATTCCGATTTAAAGCCCTAACTCAAATTAGCTGGTATTCCTCCTGCAATGAGGGATCACCAAATGAAATTAATTAGGTAGCTGGCTTAAAACAAAAGGAAGTACTTCTTCGCACGCACAGTGCACAATCTGTGGATCTCCTTGACAGAAGATGTTGCAAAGGCCAAGACTATAATAGGGTTCAAAAAAGAGCTGGATAAATTAATGGAGGATAGATCCATCAATGGCTATTAGCCATGATGGGCAGGAATTGTATCTTTAGCCTTTGTTTGTCAGAAGTGGCGAATGATTGACCGGGGATGGATCACTTGATCTGTTCTGTTCTGTTCATTCCCTCTGGGGTCTCTGGCATTGGCCACTGTCAGAAGACCGAATACTGGGCTAGATGGACCTTTGGTCTTACCCAGTATGGCCATACTTATGTACTTTGAGTATAAAAATATACTTTTTCTTGTTTTGAAAAAATTTAATAGGTCTAAAGTGGTGAAACTAGACTTTAAATGTTACTTAATGCCCTTTTTAGTACGCATTGAGGAAGGGGGCATTTAGAAGTCATTGTATTGATGGTGAAGGACAAGAGATTATTATAATGTGCCACCATATTATCTCTTCAGGAGTCTATTAGCCAAGGGTGCCATTTTGGGAAGGTAGCCGTGTGCTCCGGGCCGTGGCTTACTTCACCAGCCAGGTGTGAGGCCTGCACGAATGCAAGTATTTTTCCCTCACTCCCTTATAGTCCAGGGAATGGGAAGAAAAGCAAGCTGCGTCCTGGAGTGCACAGCTGCTGCCCCTTCCCACCCTTCCAAAATGGTGCCCTTGCTGTTAGCATGATCAAGTTCTTCCTCAGAGTTCTCTGAAGTATAGTAAATTCCACTAGTTATCAAACTTGATCCTTAAACTTCTAACTTTGTCCTTAAAAGAGACAAGTAAGAATCAGTCCCTGATAGGGCTTAGTTTATTTTTTCCTCTCATCGCAAAAGTACGATTAAGGATTTGGCTGGCTATGAGTAGGTGCTAGAATTAACTTGTTAATAGACAGGCCTTTGAAAATATAAAACACTAAGTAAATACATATTTTTCTTATTACTGAAGAAGTGAAAATCCACGAGTCACTTTGATTCTTGAGAGAGAAGTAAATTTTAACTATAACAGCAATTCAGTCTATTGAAATCAAGAACTCATAAAAATGAATCCATCGAGCCAGCTTTTTATAAAGATAAGGCAGTCATGCAAATTATGTTTTGATTAAAATAGGATTTCAACTATCAATCACCTTGACAATAATCTTCTCACATCCACTTTGAAGCATCTTAGAGACCTTATTTCATAAGTCACTGGCTTCTTACCTAATGTAGATAAATTTTTCATTTGATACTATAGCTTATTTGTGCTACAAAGAACTGTATAACAATGTTTTAATACACTTGTTATTATTCACCATCAGGTTGTTTGGATTAAAATCTTTATTTAAACTAATTTCTTATATAAGGAAGAATGTAAAACCACAGAATTTGCTTATTTGTTTGGGTCATAGGAACTTTGGAAAATTGAGCACACTTGGGTTACTACAGTGATTTGACCATATAAATATAGGGACAATAGATGTTAGCTACTCATATCCTTATGATTTGTGAATAAATTGCAAAAACATTAATCTCTTTCTACCTCTTGAAAGTAAAGAGAATCTCCCTTAGAATCAACTACTATAGGCAAGGTAATTACAAATTGATAAACCTGTTAGCAGGTCTACCCTACTCACTACATTATTAGCAATTACTAGAATATTTAAAAAATGAATATGTCGGTTTTTGAGGTACTATTCCCTGTTTAGCTCTTTCATATGCATGTTAATTTTGACATACCATGAAAAATCCTGCCAATGTAACCACTTAAGCTTGAGTTTTCTTCTCTAATCTACAGAAATCTGCAGCTCATTCATTGTAGATTGTGACATAAAGCCAGTCGGCCAATGCTTACTTTTCATATTTTTCAGATGTTACAATGGCAAGTGAAACATTGTGGTTCTCCCAATACATCAGTAACAACATTGCTTAAACATTTATGTACATAAAAATGTTATAATATCAGACATCAATGTGAGAAACTCAAGTTGAATATTTAACTCAAACTGATTTGTAACTGGCAGGGTATTGGAATGATCTGTGTTAGAACATAAGAACATAAGAACGGCCGTACCGGGTCAGACCAAAGGTCCATCTAGCCCAGTATCCTGTCTGCCGACAGTGGCCAGCACCAGGTGCCCCAGAGGTGGACCGAAGACAATGATCAAGCGCTTTGTCTCCTGCCATCCCTCTCCAGCCTCTGTCAAACAGAGGCCAAGGACACCATTTTATCCCCTGGCTAATAGCCTTTTATGGACCTAACCTCCATGAAATTATCTAGCTTCTCTTTAAACTCTGTTATAGTCCTAGCCTTCACAGCCTCCTCTGGCAAGGAGTTCCACATGCTGACTACACGCTGTGTGAAGAAGAACTTTCTTTTATTAGTTTTAAACCTGCTACCCATTAATTTCATTTGGTGTCCTCTAGTTCTTCTATTTAGGGAACTAATAAATAACTTTTCTTTATCGGCCCTCTCCACACCACTCATGATTTTATACACCTCTATCATATCCCCCCTCAGTCTCCTCTTTTCTAAACTGAAAAGTCCCAGTCGCTTTAACCTCTCCTCATATGGGACCCGTTCCAAACCCCTAATCATTTTAGTTGCCCTTTTCTGAACCCTTTCAGAAAAGGGTTGTCAGAGGTAAACTCAAATCTTTCCACGATAGCACTCCATGCTATGTGATATGCAGCAGCAGAACAAGTTGCTTGCTCAACCTTCAGTTTGTAGTAGTAAATAACAGCCATCTACTGATTATTCATTTATATAACTAAATTTGAGCTTTGTGAATAATTTATTAAGTTAATTTTACCTCTTTCCCCTTTTGGGATTTGTCCATAAACAGCTTTTTCTTTTTTTTTCTTTTTCTTTTTTTATGTTTGAAAGAATTTGCCAAACAAATTTTAGGTTAGGCTGTACACAAAGGAAAACTGTGTGGCATTGAATAAAAGAAGCCAAGTATTAAGTAATTTTAGTGGATTTCAAATCTTACTAGTTTTATGTTTGAAGAAAAAGAGTTTATACTAAAAGAATGAGAGGGTTTAGTCTGTTACTGAGTAAGTAATTTTAATTATGTTTTACTACTGACTCTGGCTATAAATGTATACTTCCTTTGAAATGTTCTAGGATCCAGCACAGTCTTCTGGTTTCCATCCTTCAGGGTCTGTTGTTGCAATAGGAACGCTAACTGGAAGGTAAGAAGAAGAAAAGCAGGGGTGTCAGTCGACAGAGGTTATCCGTCCATCTCACCAAATCAAAGTTAATATTTTTGTTTCTTCAGTGACAGTCCCAAATTCTGCCCTCTGACCCCTACGCTCAACAAGAGCTGAATGTATTGTTGGTGATGTTTATTATTATTTGTAATGCTATCCTGCTTAACAGCTTTAGTCATGGATCAGGCCCCTACTGTGTTCAACAATGTACAAATAGAGAAATACAAGAAGGACTGTCCCCAAGGAGCTTACGATCTAAGTATAAGACATGATATAGCAGATGTATACAGTCAGGTGGATGGATGGGGAAGTTATAGGAAACAATGAGGCAGTGCTGGTCAGCAAGCAAGGGTGCCATTTTTGGTGAAGGGAGCTCATCAGCCAGGTATGAGAGGCATGCACAGAATGCAGGTACTTTCCCCTCACTCCCTGATAGTCTGGGGAACGGGATGAAAAGCAAACTGCATCCTGGAGCACATGGCTGCTGCCCCCTACCTCCTGAAATAGCGCCCTTGTCAGTAGGAAAGGCAGTAGTGGGAGTGCATCAGCAGCCTAACCATTCTAAGGGATTCTTGTTTTTGTAGGCATAACAGCTAATGAGTGTTTCAAGGAGGATTTTGAAGGAAGATAATGAGGTAGCTCTGTTGATGTATACGAGAAGCTCCTCTTCTCAAGTGAGAGGGACAGCACAGGAGAAGACAAAAGGGGTGTGCTTGAAAAATTGCTCTTTTATTATTTGTACCATAATAACGTCCAGAGCCCCACACACACCCAACCAAATTTTGGTCAAGGGCCCATTGTGCTAAGCACTGTGGTACAAGTACATAGTAAGAGACAGTTTCTGTCTGAAGAGGTTAAAACTTAAATAGATGAGACTGATGATGGAGCAAAGTACTACCTCCATTGTACATATGGAACAGTGGCCTGAAATTGCATAAGGAATCAGTGACAGAGCCTTGATTTGAACCCAGAATTCTAAATTGACATAAACTACAAAACCCTCCTTTCCTTCAGGAGGAGGGCAGGATTTTTTCTTAATACTTTAAATATTCACACTTCATTCTAAAATATTTTGATGACACATGGTTTTAGTAAGTATTGAAGCAACGTTTATTTTGTTCTCTGTTTCTCAATATCTAAATAAAAGTGAGATGTTTTGGGTGCAGGATTTATTTTTAATACTTAAACTGAAATCCGCATTAAAATTTAGATTTTCCAAGTGAAAATTGCACGTAATTACATTAAATGTTAGTAAACTCTGTAAAAGGGCCTTAAAGAATGTGATCCAATATACACAAGATACCCAAAAGTCTACATCAATCATACTTGCATATAACTAGTGTCAGTTTTTACAATGATAAAACCTGAATGTGGACATCACACTCAATATTTAATTGATACTCTGTTCATCTGCTGTTGAAAATACTACTTTCAGTTGGCTATAAATAACACAGATAATGTCTCCTTCCCATTCTTTTCCTTTTTCTTCAAAACATATGGAAGACTGTTATTTTGACATAATAAACAGTTGATTAAAACCACTGTAGATTTGCATTCCTTGCTGAGCAACTTACTGGCCTTTTTCTGTGTTTACAACAGGTGGTTTGTATTTGACACAGAAACAAAAGATCTGGTCACTGTACACACAGATGGAAATGAACAGCTGTCTGTAATGCGTTATTCACCAGGTTTGACACACACTACTTACTGGTTTTAAAAAAACCCAACTGTATGCAATATAGGGTTTATTTTTTTTAATTCCCCACATATCATATTTAAATTGGGTATAGATATTAGTTGAAATCCTGCCTGCATTAAGTCAATGGAGTCAGGATTTTACCCCAAAACTTTAAGAACTAATTCTGTTTGCCCCTTCAGATCTTGATGTTTAGCAGAAATCAGCTCTCTTACTTAGATGTGCATGTAGTGTCATGTTCAGGTTGGCTTTTTTTCTAAATTTCATTAAGGTTTAACTTAGATGTTAGCAATATAAAGCTGATATTTTATTTGCAATGAAACATACTCCATCAAACAAGGAGAAGAAAACAGATGTTTTTACTTTATTAATAAAAGTTTTAAGAATAGTGCCTATTGTCCATGCCACATTAGTGCTTCCTATATTAGTTTATTTCTTTATTGCAAGTATAATTATAATTCACTCTTCTTATATAGATGGAAACTTCTTGGCAATAGGTTCCCATGACAACTGTATCTATATATATGGTGTTAATGAAAATGGGAGAAAATATAGTAGAATTGGCAAATGCTCAGTAAGTGATCTTTTTACTACTTATTCACTAATAAGAAATAAACATGTATACTTTATAGTGCATGTTAATATACTGTGCTATACTATATTAGTGGGATTAATACAATCCACTTCTCTTCATAGGGTCATTCCAGCTTCATTACTCACTTGGATTGGTCTGTTAATTCACAGTACCTTGTGTCCAATTCAGGGGACTACGAAATCTTATACTGTGAGTAGCAAATGGTTTTCTGTGCTTTGTGTAGAGTTGATTCTAGGATAGCTAATGAATTTTTAATTTATATAAAATCATATAATCACTAGGCTGGAACATATATTTTAATTAGTCTTCTACTTTTTAGCTTAAATCAGTTCCTATCCAGTTTCAGAACTGAAAATGTCATTTGTTTCTCTTTCTGTAGGGATCCCCTCTGCTTGTAAACAAGTAGTGAGTGTTGAGACTACTAGAGATATAGAATGGGTTACTTACACCTGTATTTTAGGATTCCATGTTTTTGGTAAGTTGTTTTTAATTTCCCTCTCACAAACTTACATTCTTTGCTTTTCCAGTTAGCTAACATTCATACTGTCAACTTCATTTGAAACATGGCTATTCAGATTTCAAAGTGCAAGTATAAAACTTCTATTGCACATTTTTCATCACTATCTGTCCTCTGATTTCAATCCAGGAAACTGGATTTAATATTCTTAGTGTGATGTGACAAATAAGTGTTATATAAAACATGTATTATAATTAGAGAATTTTCATTTATGTATTTATACCCCTACAGCACCAAAGATCCCAGTCAAGATCAAGTTCCATTGAGTTAGGTGCTGTATATACAGTGTACAGTACAGTCCCATTGTATGCAGTTCTGTAGAAACAGTGACAGTCCCCATCCTAAAGACAGTTCTTGCCCATTCAAAAAGGGACTCTGGCAGCTCTGGTTGGTACCACTGACTGTGCCATTAGAAGTCTGGTCGGCAGTGCAGCAAGGACCAGGGACTAAGGCAGGGTCCCTATTTAACTTGGCTCCGTGCTGCTCCTGGAAGTGGCTGACAGACCCCAGTGCCCTCTAGACACTGAGGCAGCCAGGGACTGAGAGGCTCAGTGCACTGGCCCCACCCTGCTTGCCAGATCCACAGCACCCATTGGCCAGAAGCTGTAACCAATAGAAACTTCAGGAGGTGGTACTGGCAGTTGCAAGGGCAGCACACGGCATATCTCTAGCTGCCCATGCACCTAGAGCCTGCCACAGGAACTTGGTGGCCCTTTTCTTGGAGCCACAGTATGTGCCACCAGGACTCCACACCCCAACCCTCTGCCCCAGCCCATGTTCCCTCCCACAGCCCATATGCCATACTCCCCCTACCCACACCCCACTCCTTACTCTAGCTCTGAGCCCCTTTCCGCATCCCAAACTCCTCATCCCCATCCCAAAGCCCATGCTTCCAGGTCCCACAGTCCAGCCCCCTGGCGCAGCCTGGAGCCCTCTCCCACATGCTGATCCCCTCATTTCTGACGTCATCCAGAGCCTGCACCCCAATCCCTCTTGTATTCCTCCCCTTGCCCCATTCCAGTGAAAATGAATGAAGATGTGGAAGAGCAAGCAGCGGACAGAAGTAGGGGCAGGAAGGGTGTTCAGTTTTGTGCAATTAGACTGTTGGCAACCCTGTCCAAAAAGCTTTCACTGTAAATTGAGATATTCATAAGAAATGGGTGAAATGAACAAAAAGGGAAAGGAAAAGGAGGACAAATTCAGCAAAAATAAGATGTTCCAGATGTTTTTGTTTATTGATTTGGGGGTTGTAATTCTTTAAACATATAAATAACAATCCCCTGTGATCAACTGTCATGGGTGGTGGACAGCTTTCTTGTAGACCTCAAAGCACAGTTTCTTTTGAGGAGGGATTTGAAGGAGAAAAGGGTACTTGACTTCCAGATTAATTCAGGGAGAGCATTCTGTGTGTAAGGGGCAGCATGGAAGAATTCATCGAGATGGTTGTGGGAGAATTTAATAAACAAGGCCTGTTATCATAGGATCTGAAGTGGTAGAATAGCACAATAAGAGATAAGTGTGTACAAACAGGAGGGGTAGAGTTGTGAAAGGTCTTAAAAGGTGAGGACAAGATACTGAATGTGTTATGATGAAACAGTGCAAAGAATCAAAAAAGTGATGTGGTCAGAGCAAGAGACAAGAAAGATTATCCTAGCAGCCAGATTTTGAATGGAACACAGAGACATGTTGGAGATGCACTCAAAAAAGGGAAGAGATTGCAGCAGTGAAGGCTAGGGATGTTAAAATGCGTGTATTTATATAAATGTGCAACTGCTGAAAATTTCAGCAGGTACACATTCATGCATGGAACAGGGCAGCTCCCCAGGAGCCGGCTTTTAAGCTGGATCCCCATGAGTACCGGCTCCAAGGGAGCTGCCTGCCTCTCCCCGTTCCCCTCCAGGCTGCTACCTCTGTATCAGCAGTGTGGTGGGGAGGGGAGGCAGGAGCCAGTGCTCGCAGAGAGCTGCCTGCCTTCCCCTCCCTGCCCACAGCGCTGCCCACTTGTATGGGCTTCTGCCTGCCCCACCCCACGCTGCTGCCTTTATAGAGAGGCAGCAGCATGGGTGGGGGGCTGTGTATAACCATGAAGGTTAATAGATGAGACCAGGAGCAAGTAACTCCTGGAAATGTTGCTTCCAAACAGTGGCTACTTATCACACAGGGTTTGTAAAGCTGGCTAATTGAAAGCCAGGCTATGAACACATGAAGTTTGTCAGGATGAATGACCAAGACAACCCTGCATGGAAGGATATTGGGGCAGAAATTTCTATAGTCTAGAGGTCCTGCAGCACGTTGTGGGTTGTGCCCATAAAAGCTCATGATACCATCTACATTTTTTGTTAGTCTCTAAGGTGCTGCAGGACCATCTGTTGTTTGTTAAGTTTCTTCAGTTACAGACTAACCCGGCTACTTCTCTGAGACTTTGTAGTCTAGAGGGACTTGCTTAATGTACAAGCTATCCTCCTTGGGACTTGGCTGCATCAGATTTGGTTGGTGGCTGTAAGGTCATTTCACCATTGGCCAAAGTATAGGTGCAGACAGGGCAAAAAATAAGCTGAGTTAACTGTTGCTGCTGTGTCAGAATTTTGCACCATTTATTTGGGGAAATACCTTTTCTAGGGTGGCTGAGTTCATCCCAGGAACTGTTGATAGCAAGAAGGAATCTTGTGCTGAAATCCCAGGGGAAAGGCTACAGTGGTTGTAGAGGAAATAAGAAATTGTCTATTTCTTCTCTAGCGAGGCTAGGTCATTTGCAACAAGGTGGAGAGACTGAGGAAGCCAGCCCTGACCCTGAGTTATTGCCTAGCACCAGGGAGTCTGTCTCAGCTGTGGAATGTCTGGGAAGAGGCACAGGAGCAGCAGGGGGAAGGTCCAGTCCTGGGTTGCACAGAGGCATTGTGTCATGAAGGAAAGCTTTCAGGCAGGACTGGACTCCAAGAATCCACTGCAGGGGTTATGAGACCCATGGGCCTGATGGCTGAAAGTCTACTTAATGGAAAAAGAGAAGAGAATACAAGACTTACCAGAGAAAGATCTGTCAGGACTGGGAGCTGTGTGCTTATAGCTGAACAGGTGGCAAATGGCCTGGAGGAGCGAGAGAAAGAGTCTCTCTCCATTTTTGGCAGGAGGGATGTGAAGATTGGTGCAAGATCAGTATCTGTAATTCCAGGCCCCCCCCCCCCCACTATTAGCCACTTGGAAGGAGAACCTGGGGGTTCGATTGAAACCCCACAGATCCAAAACATACTAGTGCCAGACATCAGGCTGGCAGTTCCTATCAAAGCTAACACTCTTGCTTTGAGACGGGAAGGTAAAAATCCCACTCACTTTGTGAGTGGCTGCAAATATGCTTATAGACCACCTGAGGGAAGAGGTGAGGAATACATCAACATGGAGGGAGGTGCATTTCCATTGGAAACCCATTCCTTCCCAAAGCCTTAAAGGAGTACTTAATCTGGCACACTTTACTGAAGAAAAAGGAAAAGCTGTAGCCGAATACACACTTCGGTACACAAAAGGTTTGAAAGGTGTAAAAAGTGGTTCCAACTTTTTTATACCTTGGACTGGCAAACCCATTCACAAACTTTTGGTGGACCAGTAACATTTTATTTGCATATTCATTATAAATTAAACGTTACCAGTCTGCCAAAATATGTACCCTGGCCCACAGAGCCACTACGAACAGCTGGCTTTAGCTGCAGCAGCTGCCAAAGCTGAAGCCGGCTGCTGTGCAACGGCTCTTCAGGGGGCCAGGGTGTACCCCAGCCCCGATAGTGGAGCAGCTGGCATGGGCACGGCTTGGCAGTGTGCCGCAGCCTGGCAGCCAGAGTTCACAGCCCGGCACCGGTCTGCAAACCAGTGGTTGGGAACTACTGGGGTAATTAATACTACTCCAACCAAATGGTTTGAACAGAGGGCATGGTATGAAAACTATACTTGGAAACACTACTCTGCCAGTGGTTTGCTGGTGACCTTATGTATTTTCCTACAACACTTATGGGTATGCATAAAGGAACTCATAAATTGTGTAACATACATGATTTTGGGGAAAAGCTTTTGTACATACTAGGGACCTTTACATATCTATCTATATTTTTTACATCTTGATCCTACAAAGGGATATTCTTATTGAAGTCTGTGGAATTTGGGGGATCAGTACTTTCCTTTGTTGTTATATTGATAACAGGAATGCTTTAAACGGGAGATGGGGAACCTGTGGCCCCCAGCTTCCCTTGATCTGGCCTGCAGTGAAATATGGGGCTTCCCTCTGGAGCAGGGAAAGCCAGCACTTCTGTTCCAGCTCCACAATGAATTTAAGAACCCCCCACCATGGGGTTGGAGCTCTAGTGCCAGCTCCCTGCTGTGGGACAGAGGGGAAGCAGGGCCAGATTGTAAAAGGGGCTTGAAGGGGTGTAGCCCTAAGCTAAGTGTGGGGGATGCAGCCTCTAAAAATCTCTGTGTGCTGCCTTCCAAGCCAGCTCTGCTGCTGCTGTTCCCACTCTCCTCACCCCAGGCTGGAGCTACTTGTATTCCTAGTAGTGTAGAAAAGCTATGTGCCTGCACTCACCTGCAGGCTTTCCCCCTACCACATCCATTGGCTGGGAATTATGGCCAATGGGAATGACTGGGGGAGGTGCCTGCAAGTGCAGGGCAGCTCAGAACCACCTCTTCCCTCTGCCAATCAGGTGCTACACCAGGTAAGTGCACCCTCACCTTTCCTCTCTTCCTCCCAGATCCTGCACCCCTGGCCCCCTCCTACATTCTCCCTCCTGTGCTGACCCCATAGTCCCATGCCCCTCCTGTACCTTCTCTCCAACCCCCTCTCACGTTCAGCTAGCAGGGGGAAAAGAGGAAAAATCTCTTAAGTCTCTGGTGGCTTCTCCAGATGTCAGGGCAACAAACTAGATTCCTTAACTGACTTCTGACCCTCTAGCAAGTGTTTTCCTCTCTTGGATCTCCAGGGCCTGAAGAGTCTGTTCCCCTGGAAGGTCTGTCCCTGCCCCTTGCCTCTGTAGGGTTCCCTCCTCCTACCTGACAGTGTTTGTATTGTTCCTTCTCTCCAGCAGTGAGTCCTCCTCCCATAGCTCCTGGCACTGCTGCAGAAACCAGTTCCAGCTGGTCCTTGATTGGCTCTAGGTACCCCAATCATCCTGTCTCAGCTTGTTCTAGCAAGGTTTTTCATTGCCTCCAGGTGTTTCAATTAACTTGTCTCTGCTGGTTAATGCAGATTCTTGGTTGACTCCAGGTGTCTTTATTAATCTGAAGTAGACCTTGTTTGGTTACCAGGGAAACAGGGATTTGTTTAACCAGGGGCTAATATACCTGCTTTCTACTACTTTCTTGTAGCTGATCCCCATCACAACATATATCATATATATAGTAGCCCATTGTCTGTGCGTCTGTAACGCTGACGTACATGGCCACACCCCCTGGCCGTGTACATCAGCGCCCTGCCCCCCTTCCCCTCCCTCCGTGGCGCGCTGCGCCACTCAGCTCGCGGAGCAGCGGTGCGGCCGTATGGGGTCGCGCTCCCCATGCATGCATGGGGAGCGCGACCCCATACGGCCGCTGCCGCTGCTCCTCGCCGGGCCCAGCTGAGTGGCGCTGGCACTGCGTCACTCAGCTGAGCCCTGGTGGGATGGGAAGGGGCGGGCGCTGACGCACGGCCCAGGGCGGGCCGCAGTGTGTATCGCCCCCCTCCTCCCACCGTGGTGCTGGTGGTGTGCCCCTCAGCCGGGCCACTGCAGGAGAGGGAAGGGGGTCGGTGACGTGAGACAACCCCGCCCCTGGCCGTGCACGCCACCGCCCGCTTCTTCTCCCCTGAGCGCGCAACACTCAGCTGAGCCGCCACGGAGGGAGGAAGGGGATGGGCGGTGGCACACGGCCAGGGGCGGGGCCGCAGTCGCCACCGGCCCCCTTCCCCTCCTGCTGTGGCACTCAGCTGAGTGCTGCACCCCTCAGCCGGGCCGCTGGGGGAGCCAGCAGTGCAAGGGACCGTTTGGGCTCCCCCGCCGTGGGAGGGAAAGAGAGGGCAGTGATGTACACGGCCCCGCCCTCTGGCCGTGTATGTCACCGCCCGGCCCCCCTCCCTTGCGGCAGCCCGGCTGACCAGGCAGCACTCAGCCAAGCGCCACGGCGGGAGGGAAGGGGAAGGGGAACGGGGCCGGGGAGAGAAGGAGGGGAGAGAGAGGGAGGAGGAGGAGGAGAAGAGAAAGGGAGAGTGAGAGGCAGTAGGAGGAGAGAAAGAGACACGGAGCGAGAGCGCTCAGGAGAGAAGACCTGAAAATCCCATTTTATGATGGGCTAATTGGCTAGTTATTATATAATATCTGAGGGCTCATAGCTGAGTCCCCAATTCAACAAAACCCTGTTTGCATCCTCCCTGTTTAGCAAAGGACTTTTGCATGTCCTTCATTCCCATTCAAATTTTGGGATGGGTGCACATGTTCAAAGTTAAGTATTTGGGTCTTCTGAGTCAGGGCCTGAATCATTATAAATGTTGAGGGTTTTGGAGGTTGGTTGTTTTTAAACAGGGATGGCCTCTTCAATAATATTATAACAGAAAATTTAGCTTACATTTCAGTTCTGTATGTATAGCAGTAATATTAAATTGGTCACTACATATTTTCAGGTGTCTGGCCAGAAGGTTCAGATGGAACAGATATCAATGCTGTCTGTAGATCACATGAGAGAAAACTGCTATCGACAGGAGATGATTTTGGCAAAGTACATCTCTTCTCTTATCCATGTTCACAATTTAGGGTAAGATATTTTATAGAGTACAATCTTGCAGGCCTTCACAAACATGGGAAATTTTTGTTCTTCTGTTGAACATCAAAAAATTCAAAATCAAATCAATGGGACTTTTTCTATGCATAGGTGTGGATTTACATGTGTAAATGTGGATTGGCCCTTTAATATAGAAGTCTGCACTTTAAATAGTCTCACTTCATTGATAGAAATAAAGGGACAGGTTTTTTCAGTGTATTTTTAATGTTATACATAATTAAATATTTGTTACAGTTATATATATTATTTATCTATAGTAATAATGTCGTGTATTGATATTTTCCAGGCTCCAAGTCATGTGTATGGTGGACATAGTAGTCATGTAACAAATGTAGATTTTCTGTGTGAAGACACCCATCTCATCTCCACAGGTGGAAAAGATACTAGTATTATGCAGTGGCGAGTTATTTAGAGGAATTATTGGCGTGAACACCCACAGTCATGGATGACCATACACAGAAGTTCTGTACAAACTGTATATTTAAAACTTAAACAGTACATTTGCAGATTAGCCTGGTCACTGTGATTCTGTTTAAAAATTTCTTACAGACCTCAGGAAAATTAAGCCCTAAGCTGGTTATCTTACTCAGATTAGTGATTCATTAAGTATCACTCCTAAAGAATGAGCTATATTTTTTCTTTTGTTGTACAATATATGCAGCAGTACAGGTTTAATATAAAAATGTGGCTTGAAAGTTTGCAATACAGTAATATCAGCAGAACTGGTGACTGTCTTAACTGTTTTCTACAAACTCTTCTGGTCACAAAAATGCCTTTCAGAATACTGTATATACATGCTTAATTGTCTTTATGTCTTCACTTTCTCTTGTATGTCTACCACTTTAGAAAAATCTATGACAACATTGAGGTGTACTGAATTGTTTCTGATGGATGGTGATGAATTCCTACTAAAGGAATAAATCAAGCTAGAAGACACACAATAATTAACATGTTAGATATGAAAAAATGTGAATGTTAGAATTCAGTCATTTGCATTTTCCAGGGAATAACAAATCTTTAAATTCCACCAGTGAGAAACTGTATTCTCTTACAAATCAGCAGGTTATACTCCAGTTTAACTTGAATATCTCAAAAGGGTTTACAGATTTTTATCTAGTTCAGGTATTCCATATAAGCTTAAATTAAAAAATCTTTTTTTATTTGTATATGAACAGCTTATTACAAACAAAAGCAAAACTTGACCACATCCCCACTATTGGTTAATATATTTAACTAATATGTATATTAATCGGCATGATGCTATGTTGTACATGTATAAGATTTTAGCAGTTCATTATAAATTGTAAGGCAGTTTAGGCTTTACTTTTTTATGCTTATGGATATTGTATATTTGTATTTTAAGACCAAGTAGACCAAGTCTAAAGATATCTTTTTAAATGTACCATAAACCTGCAGAGGGAAAAGGAAGTATTGGAAGCCTACATGAAATATTAATGTGTAACTTCTGGCCCCTGTGTTTTGTGCATGGATGGATATTTATAGTATGACATAAGATTGTGTTTTCTAATGAAGTAATAGTGGAGGTGGTATAAAATGGTTAAGAAGGCCTTACCAATTTTGATTGTGAAACAGATTGAAATTTATTGTTTACTTTGAGGAATGTATCTAAAGAATTTAAAAGAGCAGAGTTATAAGCAGACTGAAAAGCTAATATTAAAGTTTTGCTTGTAATGGACAGTAAACATTTTAATTCTCTGAACTCTAAAGCACTGGTTGTTTGTTTAGAGTGGTTAAATGAAATGGAATCAATGAATTTTGAAATCTTTTTTATTATATCTCCAGCCTGCTATACTGAAAGTGCAGGACAATAATAAATCATGTATTAAAGTGCTTTGTTTTGATGTATCCTTCCTGTTCAGTTTAACACATTCATTTCTACATTAAAACTATACTGTGATCTGCTTTCACTTAATGGGATAAAATTTTAAATTCCAAACCAGAGGTGAAAGAAATCTGAGTTTTGGGTTATGAAATTATTTGCATAGCTATACCAGGATGCTTTTGAAGATTTAGTTAATAGTGTGTTCATATAGGGAGAAAGTCACGAGGACCAGGATTTCAACCAACTAGTTTATTTATTGCTTCTAACTCCTTAATACAGCAAATCATTTCAATGTTCTGCTGTTTATTTCTGTACTTTCCTTATATTGTGGAAGAGTAAGAATGAATTTAAAGAATTGACCTTTAGAGGAATATTATCGCACAGGGGGGGAGATGGTCTTTCTATGCAACTTTGCAGTTGATCCATATACATGCTTAAATTCTGTACACTAAGTGTCATCAATATTTTCCTCCAAATTGATGAAGAGGTATATTCAGCTTATTTTCTGGGCCCACAAAATTTCCAAACTGGTTAGTTGCTAGGTTTGGTTAAAATAAACTCCATATGTCTGAAAGTTGTCAGATGACAACATATTAAAGCTCAAAATTATACCTGTTTTTACATTATTGTTTTCCAAAACTCTGTTAATAAAGAAATGACAAAGATAAGTTGTCCACTGCTTTCATGAATATGTCCTTTTCTCCCTATTTGCTTCTGATTATAAAAACAAAAGAAAAAAAGCCAAAACTTTAAAGCATAGCTCATTTTTAAATGAATATTCTACTTGGCTGTGTTTTCCTCTTCTGTTTGTTTTTGTATTTTTCAAGCTTTCTCCCTCCCCTTTCTATCTGTTCCTAGAAAGTATCTGTCATGATGAGAAACATCTCATCTTACTTGGAGGATTTGGCTTGTTTATATTAGGGATATAAAATCCCATTTAACTGCTCCAGCTCGGCCGAAGTAGCCCTTGCCTGCGGGACACCTGGGCCTACCACAGACAAAGGCTGCTCCGAACGACAGAGCATCCCCTGTCCGCAGTGAGCCCTGTGAGGCTGAAGTAGCCTCTTATCCACAGCAGGGGGGAAGCTGCTCCAGCCCCCACTAGTTAACCAGAATTGTGAGCATCACCAATTAAGGGTGATGCTTACTAGTTAACTGGTTATCCTTTCACATCCGTCATTTATACTGCTGCTATAGGAAGATAGGAAGTCACATGCTGCTGCAATGGGAGAAGAGAACTGACTCAAAAGTAGTTTCCTTTGCGGTGGTTGATGGCAAGGAGTACAAGTCATGAAAGATCAGGCTTGGGATAACTGCATTGCCAGAGCTGGCCCATCCATAGGATGAACTGAGGTAGCTGCCCCAGGCCTGAGCTTTTGGGGACTCCCCGGCAGCCATCCAAATGTCCTATGGACAATAGGGACCCAGGAGATTATGAAGGCCTAGTGCAAGGCAACAGCAGGAGTTGTATCCTGCACTCACCACATGGGCATTGGGAGCTGGAGCAGCCTGGCACCCTGCTCTACTCGACCCTGCCATATCACCCTCCAAGCCCTCTCCACTTGGCTTCTCCACGGTCAGGGGAAGTAGAGCACCCCAGCCCCAGGGCATTCTCTTCCCCGAAGCCGCAGAAAAGCAGGGTGCAGCGGGCTGGGAGAGGATGGTAGGGTGGAGAGGGCAGGCTGCTGGACTGCTCTGGCTCCCGCCACCTATGCAGTGGTTGGGGGGGAGGGGGAGTGACCATTGCTGCCACAGAGCCAGGCCCCCATAATTCTCTGGGCTGCTTTGCTCCTGGGAGGGGGAAAGAGGGAGGAGTGGGGCGGGACTTGGGGAAGGGGTGGAGCTGGAGTGGGGGCAAGAGTGGGGCCTGCAGCAAGGGGGTTGCCCAGTGCCCCGTGCCTGGGGCATTAGGAGGAGTGTTGGCCCAGGCCCCGCACCCTCTCTGGGATGGCACTGTGCATTGCAGTTACCTGAATTCTCTGGGTTGAAATCTTGCTCCATTGAAGTTGATGGGAATTTTTCTTTCAACTTCAATGTAACCAAGTTTTCAGCCCTTAGAAGATCAACAGATTTGTATGTGAATATATGGCCTGTGTTATGTAGGAGGTCAGATGAGACGATCACAGTCATCCCTTCTGGCCTGATTATTTATGAAAATAATAGTTCAGTTTAATAAGCTACTTTTACTTAAACCATTGCCTCAACTCTATTTATGTATTTGTTTATGGTAGCGCCTGTCTTGTGCTAGATGCTTTGTAGATATTCAAGAACTGTCCTTCCCCTAGGAAACTTATAGTTTAAGGACAGAGAGACAAGTAGGTAGATGTTTGAAAGGGAAATAATAAAAGGACAATATTGTTTTAATTCACACCAGCAAGATTGATTAAAGGCAACATGTTGTTTTCAGTGTTGTTATAACCATGTAGGTCCAAAGATACTAGAGAGACTAGGTGAGTGAAGTGATATCTTTTTGGACTAACTTCTGTTGGTAGGAAGGACAAACTTTTGAGGTTACACAAAGCTCTCAGCAGTAGGGGTTGAACCTCTCTAGT
Organism: Rafetus swinhoei; assembly: GCA_019425775.1. Lineage (NCBI taxonomy): Eukaryota > Metazoa > Chordata > Testudines > Trionychidae > Rafetus > Rafetus swinhoei. The sequence goes on from CM033446.1 coordinate 111,248,748, forward strand.
CCAGGACTCTCTGAGAGAGCTTTTGGATCAGAGAACCCTGGAAGCAGGGTGCAGAGCTGGTAGCCCTTATCGGTATTGAGTAGAGTGGAAGAATTACTTTTTTGTGTCTTGCTCACAACACTCCCACTGATACATCTCAGAATGATGGTTGGGGTGGTTTTTTTGCAACAATATTAACTTATTGACTCATTTATTTTGTGATTCATAAGGACCCCCAGATCCCTTGCTGCAGTACTCCTTCCTAGGCAGTTTTCCCATTTTGTATGTGTGCAATTGAGTGTTCCTTGCTAACTGAAGAATTTGTCTTTATTTAAGTTCATGCTATTTACTTCAGACCGTTTCTCCAGATCATTTAGAATTATAATCCTATCCTCCAAAGCAGTTGCAATCTCTCCCATCTTAGTATTGTCCACAAATTTTATTCTATGCTGTTATCTAAATAATTACTAATTGGTTATTCTCTGGGAACAGTTTTCCACCCAGTTATGAGCCCATCATATACCAGCTCCATCTAAGATGTATTTCCCTAATTTGTTTCTGAGACATTCATGAAAGACAATATCAGAAGTCTTAGTGCAGTCAAGATATATCACATCCACAGGCTTGTTACCTTGTTAAAGCTATCAGATTGGATTGACGTGATTTGTTCTTGACAAATCCACGCTGACTGTTACTTATCACCTTTTTATCTTCTACATGTTTACAAATCAATTGCTTTATTATTTGCTCCATAATGCTTGGCGGTACTGAAGTTAAGAAGACTGGTCTGTAATTCCCTGTGTTGTCCTCGTTTCTCTGTTTACATAGTAGCACTATATTTGCTGTCTTCCAGTCCTCTGGAATTTATCTGTCTTCCATGATTTTTCAAAGATCATCTCTAATGGCTCAGATATCTCCTCAGTCAGCAATTTGAATATTCTAGGGTGTATTTTAGCCTCAGATCCTACTTAATTTTTACTGTCATTCACTATGTTAGACGTCCGATTGCTACTAAATTTTTTGGTGAAAACCAGCATAAAAAGGCATTTAACACATCTACCATTTCCACCTTTTCTGTTTTTGTCTTTCCCCCCGCATTGGGTAATGGATCTACCCTGTCCTTGGTCTTCCTCTTTCTACAAAAACATGAGAAGCAAGTTTCTTGTTATCCTTTGTATCTCTAGCTAGTATCATCTCATTTTGTGCCTTTGCCTTTCTAACTTTTGTCCTTACATGCTTGTGTTATTTTTTATATTAATCCTTTGTAATTTGACCTAGCTTCCACTTTTTGTAGGACTCTCTTTTGAATTTCATATAATTGAAGATCTCCTGATTAACCAGAGTGGTTTCTTGTCATAATGCCTATCTTTCCCAAGCAGTAAGATAATGTGTACTTGTGTCCATAATAAAGTCTGTTTGAAAAACTGCTACCTCTCTCAAACTCTTTCTCCTTAGACTTACTTCCCATGGGATCTTACCTACCAACTCCCTGAGTTTGCTAAAGTCTGTCTTCTTGAAATCCATTTATCTTTAGACAGCTGTTTTTCCTTCCTACCATTCCTTAGAATCATGAACTCTGTCATTTTATGATCATTTTCACCCAAGCTACCTTCCACTTTCAAATTCTCAAATAGTTCCTCCCTATTTGTCAAAATTAAATCTAGAACAGCCTCTCCTCTGATAGGTTTTTCCAACTTCTGGGTGGGGGAAAAGGTCTCTGGTGCATTTCAGGAATTTGTTGTCTAAACTGTGCCCTACTGTATTATTTTTCCAACAGGTGACTGAGTAGTTGATGTCTCCTGTCACCACTAAAAGTGTTGTGATTTGGATGATTTTTTGGTTAGTTGTTTAAAAAGTAGCCTCAGTCACCTTTTCTTCCTGGTTAGATAGTCTACAGTAGACCCCCTATCATGACATCATCTTTGGGTTTCTTTTGTCCCTTTTCTCCTTACCCAAAGACTTTCAACAAGTCTGTCTCTGATTTGCATCTAAACCTCAGTGCACATATATATTTCTCTGATGTACAAAGCTACACCTCCTCCCTTTCCCCCTGCCTGTTCTTCCTGAGCAAACTGTACCCTTCTGTACCAATATTTTAGTCCTACATATTATCCCATCATGTCTCTGTGATGCCAACTGTCTCATAGTTGTGTTTATTCATTACTAGTTCTAGTTCTTCATGTTTATTCCCATGTAGGGAAGTGTAAACATATCATAGGGGTTCTCAAACTGATGGTCATGACCCCTCAGGGGATCTCAAAATTATTTTGTGAGGGTTCCGAGCTGTCAGCCTCCACCCCCAAACCCTGCTTCACCTCCAGCATTTATAATAGTGTTAAATATAAAAACTATGGTTTTAATTCATAAGGGGAGCTGCACACAGAAGCTTGCTGTGTGAAAGGGGTTGCTAATACAAAATTTTGAGAACTACTGTATTATCAGAACACTATGAGGAAGAAAGTGATAGTAAGTGGCTAAAATTGTCCCAAGTAAATTTGATCTTAATTTCACTGATGACAAAGGGTTAGTGAAAGTGTTAAGGAGGCAGTTTTACAGCAGAATTAGTGATGGTATGTGAAAGAAAGGGGGGACTTTTTGTTGTTTTGGAGAGAAAGATCCTTCCAAACCCTAAGAATAAAGCAAAGGAAGGAGAAAAGTGTTTATGTTCCAGTGAGAGAGGAGAGAAAATTTTCAACCAGTAGCCACCAAACTTAGAACCTCATTTTCTGCCATAATAAAACAACAAAAAAGGCAAATGACAGAGGCTATATTTAAACTACACAACACAGGAAAAAGTGGATATTTTAAACAGAGAAGATCGAGAGTCATTGAAGAATGTCCAGGATAAACTTGGCACTTAGCACTGTGTCAGTAGTGCTGCTCTGTTCAGACTGCAGTCTAGACTCCAAGCTTCTTTTGGAAGAAGCTTTTTTCAGAAGAGCTCTTCCGAAAAAACTTCTTCCGAAAGAGAGCGTCCACACATACACACTCATCAAAAAGTGATGTGCTTTTTCGAAAGAGAGCGTCCAGACTGATTGGATGCTTTCTCGCATTAAAGGCCACCCAGAACCACTTCAGCCAGTGTTTTAGGTCACCAGTTGCTTCCGAGTGCTGGTGACGGAGCTTTGCAGAGATACGTGCTTAAAGGGACCCCCCTGGGCAGCTGTTTCTCTGCTTCTGCTGTGTGCTTGCTACCTCTTCGAGGGAGGTTGCCCTGGGGGTTTTTTGGATGCCACAGCTTTTTCCTTTGAGCCATGAAGCTGGAGCTGTCCCTGGGTGTGCGATGGCCCCACACGGCCATGCTGCAGTTTTTGCAGCACTTTGTGCCAGCTGCCTTCCTGATCCTGCCCGACCTGGACCCCGAGCTCATTCTGGGGACCTTCTCCCTGGATGCGGGAACTACATTCTGGCAACCGCAACCCACTGTGGAGAGCCATTTCTGGAGGCTGGACACCAGTTCGGACTGGTGGGACTGGCTGGTCATGGAGCGGTGGGACGACCATCAGTGGCTCCAAAACTTCCGCTTGTGGAAGGCCACCTTTTTGGAGGTATGTGCCTGGTTCACCCCTGCCCTCCGGAGACGCGAGACCCACCCGCGGCCCACCATCCCCCTGGAGAAGCGGGTCGCAATAGCCCTCTGGACGCTTGCCACCTCTGACAGCTACAGATCAGTGAGCAACCAGTTCATCGTGGGGAAGTCCACCATTGGGGCCCTCCTCATGGAGGTAAGGCACTCGCGGGCTGCAGTCCCTGCCTGGGGGAGGAGGGAAGAGTCCTGGATAAGGGGAACTCTCAGGAAAAGGGGGTTGGAGGAGTGTGGGGGTTGGGGGACAAGCCTATCCCTGGGGGGTTGTGCCGTCCTGCCCTCACACAACCCTGCTGCTGGGAGGCAGCCTCACAGAGGGTGGCTCCTGGGGTGTTGGAGGGAGGGAGGGAATGGGAGGGGGACAGGCACCTCCTAAGGGCTCAGGCATTCGCTCGCTCATTCTCTGTTTTGTGTATTTGTTTGTCTCCTTCTGCAGGTTGTGAGGGCCATCAACTCCATCCTGCTGCAGAGGGTCATCTGTCTGGGAGACCTGGATTTGCTGCCCTGGGGTTTACAAACTGATCCGGAGCCATTGATGGGACCCACATCCCGATCCACACACCTTAGCATCAAGCCGCTCAGTACACTAATAGGAAGGGCTACTTTTCTATGATTCTGCCAGCCATGGCTGACCACCGTGGACAATTCACTGACATTTTTGTCGAGTGGTCGGGCAGGGTACACGATTCCCCTATGTTTCATAATTCCAGCCTGTGCAGGTAGCTGGAGGTGGGCATATTCTTCACCCTCTGTGAATTTGCAGTTGGGGACGTGCAGATGCCACTGTGCATTGTGGGGGACACAGCCTACCCCCTCATGCTGTGGCTAATGAAACCCTATACTGGCCACCTGGACTCCAGCAGGGACCAATTTAATGGCCGCCTGAACTGAGCCCGGATTCAGGTGGAGTGCGCCTTTGGCCGCATGAAGACACATTTCAGGTGCCTGCTGACCCACTTCGACGTGGGGGAGTACAACATCCCCGAGGTAGTCGCACCATGTTATGTCCTCCACAACATTGTGGAGAGGAAGGGGGAGGCTTTTCTCCTGGGGTGAGGAGCAGACGCCAGCCAGGAGGGACGAATCTTCCAGCAGTCACGGACAGCTGCCATCTGCCAGGCCCAGTAGGCCGGGGTGCGCATCCAAGAGGCCCTGAGGGAAAGGGTCTCTCAAGGACCCCAGTAACTCTCCCCAGGGCCTCCTCAGTAGGGGCCTTTGGCTTGCTGCCCTATCCCTTCCCCACCACAACCCCTCCCTTAGCCCCTTCCCTGACCTCATATTAAAAACACCTGTTTGATTTTTAACACAAGGAAGTCTGTATTGATATAACACTAAACAAAGGTGTGCACGGGGAGGGGGACTCATAACCTGGAGTGGGAGGGGGGCAGCTAGATGCCCCACCTTGGGTGCGGGGACATTGTCAGAGTTTGGGCTGGGTGGGTCCAGGGAGGGGAGTGGGCAGGAGTGAGGGGGGGCGGGGTCAGGGGCATGGGCATCACCTGGGGAGTGAGCACAGGCATGACATGGGCAGGCAGAGTGGGAATGGGCATAGCAGAGGGGGCAGGAGGGTGGAAGCCAGGAGCAGTGGCATCAGGCTGGTGTGCTAACATATGCGACATGACGGCACACATGTTGTCACACCGCTGCATGAGCTGGTCCCATGCTGTGGTACCCTGTATGAAATGAATTTAGTGACTGTGGTTGAATTCTCTCTAGATATGTGTACACAAAAACTGCCATCTAATTGTAAGTCTTGTTGGCAATCTTGACATCATAGCCAGTGATGGAATAGGTCATGAAGACTCCCTCGTGGGATGGTTCCTCCAGGTAGGGTTGAAGCATATGCCAGCAGGAAGAGTAGAGTGAGAAATGGTAGAACATTGTGTGCTGTTAACTCTACTCTGAACAAATAGATTTTTCAACTTAGTGCATTTCACAAGCACTAAAGACAAAAAAGAAAATATTAAAAAAGAAAAGTCCAATAAGCAGGCCCTTTCTTTTAGCAGGGTCTCTGTTTTCACTGTGTATTCTGTACAGTGACCTGTATGTATTATTAATAACTAGTGCCCCTCAAGTCAGGCTACTAATCAGAGCAGAGTTTTGAAGAACTGTAAATTGGGCCATCCTGCTCATATTGGGATCCTATTTGTACTGTCGTAGAGGGAGATTTTCAATAGTCCCAATTCCTGTTGCATTTCAATGGGACCTGGGTGTCTAACTCTTAGGACACATCTACACTGCAATTAGACACTTGCAGCTGGCCCAGGCCAGCTGATTTGGACTTGCAGGGCTATTGAATTGCAAGGTGGGAGGGTCCCAGAGCATGGGCTGCAGCCTGAGCTAGAATGTCCACGCTGCAATTAAACAGCCCTTTAGCCCAAGCTCTGCAAGAATCAGCCGGCAAAGGCCAGACACAGGTGTCTAATTGCAGTGTAGTCATATCCTTAGAGTCCTTTGAAAATCTCAGCTATAGATACCAATTTTCAGCAGCTGGTTTTTTTAGCCTGAAGCACTTAAGTCCTGATTTTCAGAAGAGCTCCCTCACATTTAGGCATCTTTACAAGTAGCCAGATTTCTACTAGGAACTGCTGGGTACTGAACAATTCTGAAAATCTAGCCACCAATGTAGGTACCTCACTGAGAGCTGAACTTCTTGTGAAACTCTCTCTGACAGGTTTATCTAGAATAAAATAGTCATTCAAGGAGAGAACAAACCTACTGTTCCGTGGGGTTTGACTGTCAAGGACTACACAAGCTGCATTGTTCCACGTTGGCTGAAGGCTTCTCCACCAGGCTGTTGGACGTTCTTGTTAGATGGCAGAGTTAAAATATTGACTTTGTTTCCCAGCTGTGTTAGATTACTGTAATCTATCTGTCCTTTGCATTGCTCTCTCACTCAGACATTTTCAATATGGACTTCCATTCTGGCAGTAACCTGAAGAGCGTACACTGATACAAGCATAATTTACTTGGCTGTTTGTTCACTGTTCCCGTTTTTTGTCAAAACAGATGTCATTGTTTTTAATATGGGCTCTTTCCTTCCTTGCCCAGGCTCTCCTCTAGATACAGCTTTCAGTGAAATCTTACGGATGATGACAATGTGTTTCCATAGAAATTATTGTTCTGTCACAAATTCAAGCATTGTGGTCTCACAATAGTACCTAAATGAGCAGAAGGTGTGTTCTAAGAGACTCTGGCTGGACCACTCTCTGAGTAGCTGGAAAGAAAGTGACAGGAGGCTCAGTTTTACTCCAAGTTCCCTCTGGCATTTCCAGTTCCTGTTTAGAAAAGTAGAGGAGCCACATGAAGTACACTCCAAACTATGTGTGACAAAACAAGCACAGCACCTCCTCTGTATCCAGTAGGCTTGGACTGGCTTCTGATTGGGAAACCTGTTTTCCCATGTAGTTATTAGCCACATCGCCAGCCTGGTTCAGCTCTGCTTGACCTGCCAGCTGGGATCTTGAAAAGCACCGCTAGGATTTAATGTAAAAAAATTAATAAACCATGGCTCAGTTGATACCTCTTCCTTTGGAGACAACAGAGATGCAGCCCCCTGGCACAGAGGCACCAATCATTTGCATACCCCTTGTTCATATGAACACCAGCTTTGGTTAGTCTCCAACATACATGGGACTCAGTCACATGTTGAAACCCCATTTTTTCAAGGAAAATGGTCATTTATTGAAAGAAGAACCATGTTTGTCCGATGCATTTTCCTTCCTTCTGATATGAAAACATCTCTGGGAATGCTGCTGGAGCTGTGGGTGTCTTAACAATACAACTGGTCAGAAGTGTGCACTATGAACCTACAATTACCAGTTTGGTGTCTTACAAAATGAATTTCTACACTCCCATGTTTTAATGATGAGCGTGAGCTGCCCTGCTTTCATCTCCTTTTCCTTGAGTTATGTGTAAAACTCTTTAAAGGAAGCCATCAGTGGCCTTGGATAAGTAAGTCTCAGCCTTACACCAAGTTGGTTTCCTTCCAAGTCCCTGAAAGACTTTGCACCTTGAGCTTTTTTAATTATTATAACTAGGGCTCGCCAAGCGGCGTCAAGCCCCGCTCGCCAGCCGCGCAGTTCAGCATGCTGCGCATACGCAGACCACGCTGCACGGCTGTACCGGCTTGTAATCTACTCGCCACAGGCGAGTAAATTACACTAATTGTCGAGCCCTGATTATACCTGAGAATCGCATAGGGACTGAGCTAGAAAAGTTAAAAGGGTCTGTATCCTCCTCCCTCGTCCCAGGCCATTATTGGCTTGAGCATTCTTCATCTCCAAACACTGAGGATTCTGCACGGATCCTCCCTTTTGTTCATCTCCCTTTTTTATTCTCAGGGAAGCAGAGAAAACCATAGAACTTGAATACAGTTAATTAGCACTGACTAGCCTTTAAAGGTGTGTGTCTTCCTGCTCCCTTGCCCGGATTGCATTTCTCTATTACCCTTCATCCTTTTCATCTTCATTCTTCCACTGTCTTCCTTTCTAATGTTTTCCCTCCATTCACTCCCTTCTCTTTCTCTCTCTCCCATTTTTTGGAAAAAATAGTTCACTGCTATGTTTTTGGAGAATGTTGGGGATAACTTCTTGGTACAAGTGCTGAAGGAACCGAACAGGGGCCATGCGCAGCTTGACCCACTGCTCACAAACAGGGAGGAACTAGTAGGAGAAGTAGAGGTGGGTGACAACCTGGGAAGCAGTGATCATGAGATGGTAGATTTCAGGATCCTGATCAAAAGAAGAAAGGAGAGTAGCAAAATACATACCCTGGACTTCAGAAAAGCAGACTTAGACTCCCTCAGAGAACTGATGGGCAGGATTCCCTGGGATGCTTACATGAAGGGGAAGGGAGTCCAGGAGAGCTGGCAGTATTTTAAAGAAACCTTATTAAAGGCATGGGAAGAAACTATCCCGATGCTCAGCAACAAAAGGAAATATGGTAGGCGACCAGATTGGCTTACTGGGGAAATCCTTGGTGAGCTTAAACACAAAAAGGAAGCTTACAAGAAGTGGAAACTTGGACAGATGACTAGGGAGGAGTATAAATATATTGCTCGAGAATGCAGGGGAGTTATCAGGAAGGCAAAAGTGCAATTGGAATTGTAGCTAGCAAGGGATATGAAGGGTAACAAGAAAGGCTTCTACGGGCATGTTAGCAATAAGAGGGTGATCAGAGAGGATGTGGGGACCTTACTGGATGAGGGAGGTAACTTACTGACAGATGATGTGGGAAAAGCTGAAGTACTCAATGCTTTCTTTGCATCTATCTTCACAGACAAGGTCAGCTCCCAGACTAATGCACTAGGCAACGCAGTATGGGAAGGAGGTGGACAGCCCTTGGTGGGGAAAGAACAGGTTAGAAACTATTTAGAAAAGCTAAAAATACACAAATCCATGAGTCCGGATTTAATGCATCCGAGGGTACTGAGGGAGTTGGGAAATGTCATTGCGGAGCCTTTGGCCATTATCTTTCAAAACTCATGGAGATCGGGAGAGATCCCAGATGATTGGAAAAAGGCAAATGTAGTGCCCATCTTTAAAAAAGGGAAGGAGGACAATCCAGGGAACTACAGACCAGTCAACCTTACCTCAATCCCCGGAAAAATCATCGAGAGGATCCTCAAGGAATCCATTTTGAAGCACTTGGAAGAGGGAAACATGATCAGGAATAGTCAACATGGATTCACGAAGGGCAAGTCATGACTGACCAATCTGATTAGCTTCTATGATGAGGTAACTGGCTCTGTGGATATGGGAAAGTCAGTGGATGTGATATACCTTGACTTTAGCAAAGCTTTTGATACAGTCTCCCACAATATTCTTGCCAGCAAGTTAAGGGAGTATGGACTGGATAAACGGACTGTAAGATGGACAGAAAGCTGGCTAGACTGTAAGGCCCAACTGGTAGTGATCAACGGCTCGATGTCAGGTTGGTGGTCGGTTTCTAGCAGAGTGCCCCAAGGACTGGTTCTAGGACCGGTTTTGTTCAACATCTTTGTTAATGACCTGGATGAGGGGATGGATTTCACCCTCAGCAAGTTTGCAGATGATACTAAGCTAGGGGGAGAGGTAGATATGCTGGAGGGCAGGGATAGAGTGACCTAGACAGATTAGAGGAATGGGCCAAAAGAAATCTGATGAGGTTCAACAAGGACAAGTGTAGAGTCCTGCACTTGGGATGGAAGAATCCCAAGCATTGTTACAGGCTAGGGCTCAACTGGCTAAGTAGCAGTTCTGCAGAAAAGGACCTGGGGATTACAGTGGATGAGAAGCTGGATATGAGTCAACAGTGTGCCCTTGTAGCCAAGAAGGCTAATGGCATATTAGGGTGCATTAGGAGGAGCATTGCCAGCAGATCTAGAGAAGTGATTATTCCCCTTTATTTGGTTCTGGTGAGGCCACACCTGGAGTATTGTGTCCAGTTGTGGGCCCCCCCCACTATAGAAAGGATGTGGACGCATTGGAGAGGGTCCAGCAGAGGGCAACCAAAATGATTAGGGAGCTGGAGCGCATGACCTATGAGGAGAGACTGAGGGATCTGGGTTTGTTTAGTCTGCAGAAGAGAAGAGTGAGGGGGGATTTGATAGCAGCCTTCAACTTCCTGAAGGGAGGTTCCAAAGAGGATGGAGAAAGGCTGTTCACAGTAGTGACGGATGGCAGAACAAGGAGCAATGGTCTCAAGTTACAGTGGGGGAGGTCTAGGTTGGATATTAGGAAAAACTATTTCACTAGGAGGGTGGTGAAGCCCTGGAATGGGTTACCTAGGGAGGTGGTGGAATCTCCATCCCTAGAGGTGTTTAAGTCCCTGCTTGACAAAGCCCTGGATGGGTTGATTTAGTTGGGATTGGTCCTGCCTTGGGCAGGGGGCTGGACTTGATGACCTCCTGAGGTCTCTTCCAGCTCTATGATTCTATGTTTGTCTTGTTTTTTCCCTCTTATTATTTTTGTCTTTTCTTGTTCCCATTTGTTCCCATCAGGCTCTTTCCCTTGTCCTTTCTTTTACTCTCCATTCCCATTATCTAATCCCATTTTTTCCAGTTTTGTTTTTCCTCTAACCTCACTACTCTTCTACTTTCTGCCTCAATGACGATTATCCCTTCCTCACCAATAGCAGGCTGTGTTAGTAAGGGACTCTCTAGGCTTCCATTTTCCTCTCTGGCTACAGCTCCTGTCCCATCTCATCTTACTGCAGCACAGGTCTGCTTGTGAGTCTGCACTATGCTTAGTGTGTTGCCCACTTTAGCACTAGCCTGTAGGCCCCCTGTTTCTCATTATTCAAATCTTCCAGACTATCGCAAGGCAGGGGCAGGACCTGAGCTGTTGCCATGAGATACTACAGCAGAAATCAGTGAGGATGCAGCTGCTAGTGGAGGTACAGCAAGCCCAGCATAAATCTGTGGTGATGCATGCTGTAAATGGGCCTAAATCCAATCCCCACATTGAAATACCATTGCATTTGGGGAAAGCTTGGATATGACTGCATCTAAACTTTGTGGCTTCCCCACTCTATATTGAGCCAAGGCAAAACCTCTGCACTTTATATCCTCCCTTAGCTTTAAGGAAGTTTGGAGTCAAACTTTGCCATTCAGTAGAGCATTTCTTAGCCATAAATATCTAAACATGACTTGGAGCACTGCCACATCTTCCCCATCCAGGCCAAGCCATTTCCTTGCTGGAAGGAGTTCTGAAGACGTACTGTAGTGAAGTAATGTCCAACACCCTTTGGCAAAATTCTTCGGAGGAAGTACGTAAATCCACATGATGGGAAAACCTGACATCTCTGAAAAGAATCAGGCTTTATACAAGAGTGGAGCCTAAGGAAAACATGGAAGCTTCATGTCACAGGGTTTAATTACTCCTGTGATGCCCCTTGTTTCTGTTTCTGGGGATTAGCTCTGCCTGATCTAATATGCCATGGCCCCACTTGCTCACTAGGAATCACAGTGCTTTTCTTCCTGCTTTGGCCCTTGGACCAGGTTATTATCCAGTGTTCTCCTTCTGGGGTAACCAAGTTGTACCCAGCCAGCCTACCTGTGTGCCATCTCAGGCAGTCTTCTGTAAGTCCTGTCCTGTGCCAGTTTCCCCTGAGCTTCTTACTATGCACTTAATTTGCATAATGGAGGCTGCCGCTTTTTTTTGAAACGGGGCTTTTCGAAAAAAAACCCAAAACCTGACAGTTTAGACAGGGCATTTTCGACAGAAATGCCCCGTTTCGAAAGATCCTGTACTCATTTTTTGCCATCATTTTTTGAGGAGTACAGGATCTTTCGAAACCGGGCATTTCTGTCAAAAATGCCCCGTCTAAACTGCCGTTTTTTTTTGAAAAGCCCCGTTTCAAAAAAAGCGGCAGCCGCCATTATGCAAATGAAGTGTGGGATATATAAATCCTGGCTTCATTTGCATTTTCGATACATCTAATTTACATCCCTCTGCCGACACAGGGGGTGTAGTTTAGACGTTCTCAGAGTGTCAGATGTGGAAGGGGTTACTAGTGCTCTGACCCTTGTGAGAAAAGATTACATCCAAACCACAGGGCTTCTAAGAGCATTTCTACACTAGGAAATTATTTCCAAATAACTTATTCTGAATAATAACTCCCCAAGAAGTGAAAAAACAGACTGACAGAGCCAAAAAAGTACCCAGACACAAACTACTTCAAGACAGACCCAAAAGAGAAAAATAACAGAATTCCACTTATTACATATTGTCCACAGCTCAAACCCCTCCAACGCATTATACACAATCTGTACCCCAACTTGGAAAATGATCCCTTACTCTCAGAGGCCTTGGGAGAAAAGCCTATTGTTGCTTACAGACAACCCCCCAACCTGAAACGAATTCTTTCCAGTAACCATGCTACACAACCACATCATAAGCATCCAGAAACCCAGCCCTGCAATCAGCCACAGTGCCAACTCTGCCCACATATCTATAAAAGTGAATTCATTACTGGAGCCAACAACATAAAGCCACCAAATCGGGATCATTCAGCTGCACATCCAGTAATTTGATCTATGCCATCAAATGCCAGCAATGCCTCACTGCAATATATATTGGACAAACTGGACAGTCCCTACGGGAAAGAATCAATGGACACAAATCAGATATCCGTAAAGGGAACATACAGAAACCTGTTGGGGAACACTTCAATCTACCTAATCACTCTTTAAAAGATCTCCAGGTGTCTGTCTTGTCACAAACCAGTTCTACTAGTCAAATACACAGGGAGGCATTGGAATTACAATTCATCCACAAATTCAATTCTCACTCTGATCATCATCTCCTCAGTCGGGACAATGGATGGCTGGGACATTATCAACCTAACATTTAATGAAGGTGCCAACAGCTCTCTGTGAGGATTCTTGTGTTAGTTCCCTTTGATCCTTATCTGCTTCCTTTTAACTATCCCATCTTCAGGTGCTTATAGGCACCAGCTCTGCCTACTTTGTTTTTCCCTTTGATAGTTTCATTCCCTCTGCTCCTTGTTTCCCGCCCCCCCCTCTGGTCATCTGAAGAAGTGGGCTGTGCCCACGAAAGCTCATGATACCATCTACATGTTTTGTTAGTCTCTAAAGTGCTACCAGACCTTTTGTTGTTTTTTAAGTTTATTTTGAATAGCATGTCCACACTACAGGGAAGCCTCAAAATTAGTCCGAGGCAGGCTCCTTTGATGTGGACGCACTACCTCTACTTAGAGCTCCAAGAAGCACTGAGAAGTAATTAGGTTGAACCTTGCTGGTCCTGAACAAGGAGATTTGCAAGACCAGGGGAGGTCCCTTCCCTCCTGGCCCGTACTGATGCTGAGTTAGGGCTCCAGCCTGCCCCTGCTATTGCCCTAGCCCCCCCAGGATCTCTAGATACCAGTGGCCCCGCTGCTGCTGGAGCTGGAGCACCACAACCGGAGCGCCACAGCCACCTGGCTCTGCAGCTGGGCCTGCAGCTCAACAACCACCTGGCTCTGCGGCTGGGGCCAGAGCTCCGCAGCCAGGGCCAGAGCTTCCTGGCTGCTGCTGGGGCTGGAGTTCCCTTCTATGCTGCGTGTTGCCTCCCCCACACATGCACATACTGGGCTCCCGGATGAGTTGCTGGTGCCCCCGTGATGCTCCTGGCCCGCTGCCAGACTTCCCTGATCCTGGGCTCTGACACACAGGCAGAATGGGATGGCGGGGGCCGGGAAGGGAAGCGATTAGTCGACTTGACTACCTGATAAGCATATGCTTATAGGCAGGAGCGGCCCGAGGCCGGCTGCGGCAGCTGGTGCCCCAGGCAGAAGGCGCGATCGGTGCCCCTGCCTGCATGGCCGTCAATGTTCACGACGTCATCATCGGGCGCCCGGGCCGGCGGCGCCCTAGGCAACTGCCTAGTTTTCTAGGCTCACAGGCCGCCCCTGCTTATAGGGTAGTCAACTACTCCCTTACATCCCTAATCTGTACTTTGAATGACTCTAGAGCAGGGCTACTCAACTTTGGAAGCTCCGGGGACCATAATGATACTCACAGCACATGCCGAGGGCCTCAACTTGAGTGTGGTTGCATATACATGCAAATATATACACGAATATATGCAAATAGCTTCTTTCACACTGAGGAGCATGAATACAAAGATTAAGGCAAGATTACACAATGTTCAGGCCCCATTTAAGTCAGTTCTGCTGATATTAATAAAATGCAATATTTACCTGATTTCCACCCATATGACAGAACTTTTAATGAGCAATGACAGTCCAGGAATTTAACTACTAAAATGCATATCAACAGAAGACCATTATATTGACTACTTTTTTGTTTTGGCTCCCACTCATGGGCCGCGTAAACCCAAACTGCACCATGGGCTGTAAACAAATGGGCCATGAGCAGCCATGCTCTAGGGAGTAGTTATTTCAAAATAGCAGCAGTGGAGCATCATTTATTTTGAAATAAATAAGCATTATTCCTCGTGGGAAGCAGGAGTAAGTATTTTGAAATAACCAGCCCATTATTTTGGAATAACAGGGTTGGTAGTGTGGATGCTCCACTTGTTGTTAAAAAACTTCCTAGTGTAGACCAGGACTAAGAGAAAACCCTGCACCAAGACCTCTTACATAGGCTGGGCCCAAAATACAAGATTGAGCCCCATGACAAAGGTACTGCGTGGGGTGGATCTAAGTGAAGGTTGCTTTGTGGTTTCCAGTGGACCAGGATTTGACTTGTAATGTAAGATGCTAATTTGTAGTCTGCAGCATGAGAAACCTAAAAGGTAGGTTGTGCGTTTATGGCAATACATGAAATGCCAGTGGAAGGGGGTGGAGGTTATACAAGGATCTTATCACTTGAAAATATTTGATCATTGTGTCCCCTTTCTGCAGTTCTATATCATCTTTCATGCCAGAGTCTCAAACCCTGATGCTGTTAATCTCACATCACCTTAGAGAGTAGGTAATGTATAAATGTTATAGTCGGGGAAACTCAGGCATTGAAAGGTTGCAACCTGACTACAGGTAATATCTAATAAGAGCTAAGATTTGAAGCCAGGAACCCTAACAGCTCACCAATGGCATACAGTCCGTCCTCATGTACAACTGCATGGCTGTGTCTACACTGGCGCGATCTTGCGCAAAAGCGGCCGCTCTTGCGCAAAAACTTGCTGCCTGTCTACCCTGGCCGCGTGTTCTTGCGCAAGTAAACTGATGTTCTAATGTATGAAATCAGGGCTTCTTGCACCAGAACTCTGACACTCTCACTCAGGAATAAGCCCTTTTGTGCAACTGTTCTTGCGCAAGAGGCCAGTGTAGACAGGTAACATGAATTTCTTGCGCAAGAAAGCCCTATGGTTAAAATGGCCATCAGAGCTTTCTTGTGCAAGAGAGCGTCTAAACTGGCATGGATGCTCTTGCACAAAAGCACATCTCTTGCGCAAAAGCACATGCCAGTGTAGATGCTCTCTTCTGGAAGAGTTTTTGCACAAGAACTCTTCCGCAAAAGAGTTTTTACGTGAGAACGCGCCAATGTAGACGTAGCCTTATGTGAATAGATGTATCATTATTTTGGCAAGCATCTCCTGTAGACTTTTGTTTAAAGAAATGATTTTATTTTAAAATACAAACTAACCTCACATAGAATTACAATTGTATTCATAGTTCAGAAGAAATTAAAATTGCCATGAAACTCCATACATTAATAAGTGTCTTTATTCTCTTGTGCTATCTGCCATAGGCCCATATGGCACACAGGCTGCTTAATGACCCGTGCTTTGAAGGGTTCTCTACAGATAAGCCTAAGAAAATAGGCTTTATTTTTTTCTCATCATTTCTAGATAAGCTTATTACCTTCCAGGAACCCCCTCACCCCCACATGATTTTGATGAGTTAATGCAGGTAAATATAACTGAAGGGGCACCTTTGAGTATCATGCCTGATTTCCGACAGACTCTTCCCTTTCTTTATTCAAGTAAATGTGTTTGTGCCTTCTTGGGACTCTGGGAGAGGACTGTGTAAATAATCAAGGGAAGATAATTCTCACTTTCCAATTGTTAAAGTTACACATTTCTGACAAATTGTGTGAATGTAAGGGTTTACTTTAAAATAAATAAATAGGACTATTGGTCACTTCCAATGGTTTCTTATTTGTTAAGCTAGTCCTCCAGTCTTTAACACATAACAACAGCTGTTACTTCATAGGGTACTTTATTAGCCTCTGAACACCTAAAAGAAATCTGAAAAATAGCAATTACCAGCAGCCAATGAGAGCACAAGCCCCAGCACCCGTGTAAAATGCATACAGCGTTATTACGATATCGTATGTGTTATGTGTGTGCATGATGTTGTAGATATAGATTGTTGCTTGTGGAGGGGGGGTGCATGTGTTGTGTGTGGGGATCATCCTATCTGTGTACATGTTTACGACGGTGTCTGTAAGCATACGATGTTGTCTGCATGCCTGTATTGTTTGGGAGGTACATAACCAGTGGGCAGGGGTGTTTGTGTCCCGGCTGCGTGCGCCTTCTCTGCTCCTGCGTACGGCTTGGCTGGCTGCCGTGGGAAATGCCGCGCTCGGCGCGGGGCTGGCTGCAGGCTGGCGGAAGTGTTTCTCAGCAGCAGTGGGCAGCAGAGCTCCGCCGGCTTTGTGTGCTGGGTCCCTCTCTCACACGCGCCCGGGGAGCGCGGAAGATGGCAGGGCCCCGGGAACAGCTGTCAGCCGCCCCGGACCATCCCCACAGCTAGCGCCCTTGGCACAGGAAGATGCGCTTGCAGGGGCCGCGGGACCAGAGCAGCAGCCCAGCGAGGCGAGCGAGCCCCGGAGCCGCAGGGAGCCCCGGCCCCGCTTCTGGCAGCCGATGCAGCAGCCTCCGCGCCTCCCTGGCTTCCAGCGCGCTCGGGGGGGCCCTGCATTGATCAGCCGGCCGCGGCGCGCCGCCCAGCCGGACACACGGACAAACTTCCCGGGGGCGGGCGGGCGGACGGACGGAGCGAGTCCCCTGAACCGCAGGGAAGATGAGGTGAGCGCGGCCGGGGCCCGGCGATGGCTCCTGCGCCGAGCGGGACCCAGCAGCCGCGGGCTCGCGTGGGGAGGCGGCCCCGCGGCCGATCGACAGGGCAGCAGCGTCCCGTCCGGCGAGCTCCCCCGCTCGGTTGCCGGGCGCGCGTTTCCCAAGGGCCGGCTGTTCCTGGCCCCGCGCCTCGCGGCGCTGCCATGGCTGCCCGGGTCCTCCCACCTGGCTGCCGGCGCGTCTGGGCTCGCCGCGCTGCCTTCCCCGCCCCCCGGGCGCGCACCTGGCGGAGCCACGCGGGTCATTCATTGGATTTATGAAGCAGGGGGCGGGGTTGCGGAGGCGGCCTGGGCGAGTCCTCGGGAGCAGGGCAAGAATCACGGGGGGCTGGATTCCCCCCCCAAACCTCGCTGCCAGACCCTCCCGGGTAACACAGCGGCTTCCACTCACACTGCACTGGCCTGGCTCAGTGTGTGCAGGGGGAGGGGCAGCGCCCTTCCCCCCCCCCCCCGTTTGGGGCTGGATTTCCAGCGGATGCCTTTTTTGTTGTGGTTTGTTAGCTGCCAGTCTCTCCAGGGGTGGTGTGATTTGGTGCCCCTTGGGGGGGGGGGGGGGGGGAGGACGTTAAACTGCGCCTCCCAGTCCTTCCCCGGATAGGTAATTCTAGTGGGTGGAGACATGTTTGGCATGTTGGCCTGTCATGACTTGAAATCCGTAGGAGGGATTATGTCAGTGGTTATAAAAGGCAGCAGGCGGGTTTGAAATTAGTTCTGCAGCGCAGAGCCGGGTATCTCCAAGGCTGATGTTGTTTGGGTAGCACACTCCTCCCTTCAGCTTCTGCCAGTCTCCTCTTCCCTGGCCCTTGGGCTGTGGGCCAGCATGTAAGGTTGTAATAGGTTCAGGGGGAGCAGAGAAGATGTTCCCTTTGCAAGGTTTCAGTGTAGATCTGTCCAGATCATTCAAAGGCCACCTTCTAGCAGTGGGCCCGGTTGCTGTAAGGATGTCCAGGGCAGTTTGGCTATCATGACTGGTAGGAGCAGCCAGCATAGATTTCATGTAATCAGACCAGAGCTGGAAGGAAGAGGTCATCTATTTCGGGACCGTAATTTCCCACCTCTGCTGCAGACGGTGCAGGACTTTGGTCCCCTTGTAAAGGTCTCAAAGCAACATGAGTTTCCCTGCCCCACTGTCTAATATTGTTGGTTCCTTCCTTCCACTTCATCATCTTCGTAAAGCACACTGGCTGCCTCAGAAATAGAAAGAAATCACAGTCAAAGACCAAATTTGTCATTTGTTCTATATCTTTGGTGACTTCTTGCAATACTTCTGTATTGCTAATAAGAAAGACAGTAGAATTTGAAAAACCTTAGAACATTCCTTACTTCATATTGTCTATCTTTAAAACTTTTTTTCTTTGGGGCAGAAATTTGTTTTGCCTTCTCAAGTGGGTAATTTGATTTTGAATTTTTAAAGGAGTCCATTGTAGGGATGTTAAATTGCGTTTAATCAGCTCATCGACTACTCGATTAGTCAGTAAGGGGGGAAACTGCAGAGCCACAATGGCTAACCCCGCTGCAGGTCTGCTTTTTTAAATGTATTAAGACCTGCCAGGCTCTTAATACATTTAAAAGGCAAAGGCATAGCAGGAGGATCAGGCGCGAGCTGGGAATCAGCTGATTCCCGGCTGGTGCTTGGTCCCAGATGCTGCACCTCTGCTTTTTAAATGTATTAAGAGCCTGGCAGGTGGATTCCTGGCTTGTGCCCCGTCCCCTTGCTACGCCTCTTCCTCCCCGACCCCCCTGTGGAGACAGTGCTGGGGGAACCGGCTTTTAAGCTGGCTCCCCCCAGCACCAGCTCCTGCTCCCCTGCCTTGCTGCCTCTCTTTGATAGAGGCAGCAGGGGGGTGGGGAGCGACTGGTCGAGTCGCTAATTGACTACCCGATAAGCATATGCTTATTGGGTAGTCAACTAGTTGCTTACATCCCTAGTCCATTGTTGACGTTTTGTATACAAATCACTTTAACACATACCATAGATATTAGTTCAGTATAAATGCTGAGTTGGTTATCTGATAGATAGAACCTTGCTAGTAAATGTGTGTATAGTTTACTTTATTCTTCCCTCAGAATGGAAAGAACACACACTTAAAATACAGTTAAGTATAAAATTCTCTAATAAATATAGGTTGTATGACTTAAGAGATCCTGACAGATTATGCAATCATTTAATAAAAAACCTTCTTAAAACATTTTTCTATATGTTTGTATTTATTGCTTTTCAATGGGGAATAGATCACACTACCTTGTTTTGCACTGTTTGAAGTATAACTTTAATTGTATATAAATTTTTCTGTCATGTCTCCAGTTTTGTGTCTCTCTTGAAAGACATGAGTTTGAACATCGTAATGTATGAATAGCGAGCATGTTGTGTGTCATGATTGACGTATTAGAACTTCTTTTATCACGGTTGGTTAAAAGTGCTTTGAGATCCTCCAAAGATGCTACATAATTGCAATATATTATTGTTACTTATTAGTACTTAAAGATAAGAAATATTACATCACGCTCTACAGGGAATACTGCTAGTTATTTAACAGCAGATTTTATTTATTTTTGCAAGCATCATGTAGTTCTATCATTTTACAGAAATATATGTATAAACATAGTCTTTTCATGTTCTGGCAGTCTCTGCATAGTTTCCTGCCTAAAGGATGTTAAAATGTGATTATCTGGCTAATCATATAGTTGACACAATTTGTATCGACTAGACAGTTAGTTGATAAGCGCCTCTGCAGAGCCGTAGCGATGGTAGCTCCTGAGGAGCCGACTCGAGCCGGGACTGAGCAGTCCTGGCTTGTGCTGGCGCCAGAGCCACCTGCACTGCTGCTCTGCATTTTAAATGTAGTAAGAGTCTCTGGGCTCTTACTGCATTTAAAATGCAGAGGCGCAGTGACCAGTGCAAGCCGGGACTGCTGGTGCCGGAGCAGCCCTTGTTCGTGGTGGCCAGGGTTGGCTGCGGATAGGGGCGGTTCAGGCAGCAGCCCCTGCCCATGGCCAGCGCTGGCTGCCACAAACAGGGGTTGCTTGGCGGCAACAGCCCTTGTCTGCGGGAAAGCCCAGCTCCCGCTGGGACCCCTGTGGACAGGGGCTACTTTGCAGCAGCTTTCTCTTCCTCCCCCCCACACTTCCTCTCATAGAGGCAGCAGGGGGGCAGGCAGCACCCCAGAGATGGTGCTGGAGGGGACTGGCTTTTAAGCTGACGCCCCCCAACACTGACTCCTGTCCCCTCCTTGCTGCCTCTTATAGAGACAGCAAGGGGGGGCGGTGCTGCAGAGCGTATAGGGTGAGTGAGGACTGCTTGAGTCCCTGTTTGCCCCTTGCTCCCTGTGGCACTTCTGCTTTTGAAATGTACAAGAGCTTACCGGGCTCTTGTACATTTCAGAAGCAGAAGCGCTGGCAGTGGGAACCAACACAAGCTGGGACTGAAGCAATCTCTGCGTTCCCGCTGTGCCTCTGCCTCCTCTATTCCCCACAGAGACAGCGCTGTGGGGAACCGGCTTTACCAGTTCCCCCCAGCACCGGCTCCTGCTCCCTGCCCCTTGTTGTCTTTCTCTGATAGAGGCAGCAAGGGGTAGGGCAAGCAACTAGTCAAGTCAACTATTTGATGAGCATTTGCTTATCGGATAGTCGACTAGCTGCTTACATCCCTATTCCTGCCTATTAATTTCCTGTATGGCTTTAAAACACCTTGGCTATGTCTACACTGCAGGCTTTTTGCACAAGAGTTCTTGTGCAAAAAGTTCTTGCACAAAAGTGCAACCACACTGCCATGTGCTTTTGCGCAAGAGCGTCCATGGCAGTGTGGACGCTCTCTTGCGCAAGAAAGCTCTGATGGCCATTTTAGCCATAGGGGTTTCTTGAGCAAGAAACCCATATTCCTGTCCAAACTAGCCTTTCTGCATAAGAGCTCTTGCGCAAAAAGATTTATTCCTCGTAGGGAGAGGAGTAACTCTTGCGCAAAAAGCCCTCTCTTCTGACAATCTACTGTAAACTTTCTTGTGCAAGAACAGGCAAGTTTTTGCGTAAGAGTAGTCGTTCTTGCGCAAGAAGCCTGCAGTGTACACATAACCCTTGTGTTTAAGAGGCATCCACAGCAGCAATACACAGATTCTATAACATTTTGAGGTGGGTCTGTGAAACAATTATTCACTTTTGCCCTCCCTTCCAAATAGCTAGCTTATATATCCACCTCTATCATGCCACTGTACACACAGCTACACCCTATACACCAGTTGATAGGGCTAGCCCTGTCAACCTACATAATTAGTTTTATCCAAAAATGGGAACTGAGAAGCTGCACCTTTGATTAACAGTGAGGTTGAGTTAGCTATTAGAACACACTGCTGAGGGAAGTGGTAGACCTGTCATCACTTGAATTCCTCAAATCAGGACTAGATGCCTTTCTGGAAGGCACACACATGTTAGTCAAGAAAAAGTTATTAGCTGCAGTACGGAGGTAACTGGCTGAAATTCTGTGACTTGTTTTAGGAGGTCAAACTACATGATCTACAGATTTCTCTTGGCCTTAAAATCTATGAATCTCTCCAGAGTTCTTTGCAGGCTTATGTTGAGTCTGTGTATAGAGGCCAACTTAAAAAAAGTCCCTAGAAGATGCCATATCTAGGTACAGAGCTCTGTGTTATTCCCCAAAGTGAAATAACATGAAATAAAACAAACTATTCACCCTATAGTGATGGCTTCTAGCCACAGGGCCATTCACATGTGGCCTAGCCACCCCTTTGTCATGATGGAGGGGTGGCCAGGCCAAATTTGAGTGAGTGGCATTGTGATCTATTGACTGAAATCTCACTGCTTCTCCACCCTTGCCAAGGGCTTGGTACCCTGGGAAGTGGATTGGGGAAGGGTTGTATCCATGCTCTAGGGCAGACCTCTCCCCCAATAAAACAAAATAATACGAAATTTTGAAAAATTAAAAAAAAAATACCACGGGGCTCTATCTATTTGCATTCCTAATGTGAAGGGATGAAATCAACCCACTGCCCTGGGTCAAACAGAGCCAAATATGCATACTGTAACTATGTGCAGTGATAATACAGAGCTTTTTAACCCAGTAGTTTTGATTTAAAGACTTTTGTGAACAAAGTCTTTAATTTGTTGCGATTAACCCAGCATTTCAATTATCTGAGTGCCCTCTCATTTCTACTCATTTAGCAGGTCACGTGGCAGCATATTTACTTGCTAGCACTTTTAGTTTGTCGTGGAGAAAATTGGCACTGCACATGCAGCTTCATTTGTAATGTTTGCTTTATTTATTTATATGTTTATTGTCAATTCCTTTCTGTTTTGCTTACATGACAATCAGGATTATAATTACCGAAAAGCAACGTGTGCTGGTCTTTGTATAGCATCTCATTTTTAATTGCCTTATTTGATCCTACCAGCAGGTCCTTCTAGTCTTTTCTCTGTCAGTGTCTAGCTTGTACCCCAGGCTTCAAAGGAAGGAGCAAAAAACCCCAAAGTGGGTAATTGTGTAACAACCTGCCTGCAGAAGAAGTTTCTTCTATCCCAATTCATTAATAATTGACTTAACCTCCAGAGCATTAGGTATGTAGCTTTTCCAGACGTAGTTTTAATCCTATTTACAGTAACTGGGGTGTTCTCACTGTCTATATAAACATACCTCCCCCCTTTTTTTTGAAGTCCTGCTAAGGTTTTTACTTCAATATCTTGTGAAAAATTAATTCCACTAGCTAATGAGGAGCGTGGGTGAGTGGTAGACAGTGGTATTTTCTTTTTATTAGTTTTAGATTTGCTTCCTTTCAGTTTAATAGCATGTTCTTTTATTAGAGTAAGGATGAGCAAAAGAGCAAAAACTTTTCTATGCTTGTTCTTCTTTCCCCCCTCTTCTCTAAACTAAATACTTCTAGTCTTTTTAATCTCTCTTTACATAGTCTCCCCCCCATACTACTAATTATTTAAATGGCTTGTCTCTGAAATCCTATTTCTGACATAACCTTTTTTTGAACTACCATGTCCAGAACTGAACACTGTTTCAAGTGGCGATATAACACTGTTGGATGTACTGGTATTATCATATTTCATTCCATTCCTTATATACCATAATGTGTGGGGTTTTTTTAAGTTTTTTGTTTAACTGCTGCTGCTTACTGTGCAGTGTTTGAGGTAGAGTTGCCCATGGCTTTTTTGGAGTTGTTAGTGAATGTAGATTGTGTTATCAATGACTAAAGTTATTTCTTCCATTGTTCACTGCTTTGCACTTATTAATATTGAATTTCATCTGCCATCATGTTACCTGTTGACCTGGCTTTATTCAGTCTTGCTGGAGTTTCTCACAGTTTTCTCTAGTTCCGACTAACTTAAATAAGGTTATGTCAGTTGTGCAGAATTTGCCACTTCCCTACTATAACCGTTTCCAGATCATGAATGAACATTTTAAACAACACTGGCTCTGGCCCAGAACCTTGGAATATCAGTTAATACTGTGCCACAAAGAAAGTTCACTATTTACTCCTCTTAGTTTTTGTTCCATGACTTTATAGTACCTCTCTCCCTTTCTGATATTTAATTTGCCTTAATAGCCTCTTGGGAGGAACCTTGTCAAGGGGAAGAATTTTCAACCCATTCTCTTATTCTCTATTTAGTTTCATGCTCAAAGAATTCTAGCAGGCTAGAGGGACATGGTTCTCCTTTTGCAGAAACTGCTGTTAGTCCTATCACATGGTGATCACCCAGATGTTTTATAATTCTATTTTTAGTTGTTGCTTCAGCTGGTTTCCTTGTTAGTGAAATAGGTCTTGTCATTCCTAGATCACTCCCTAGTGGTCCAGCAGATGGATTGATTCTCTTGCAAATTTCCTGCTTTTGATATACATAAGAGATTTCTTGTTGTTTGGCTTTATCTTTAACTATTTGTTCTTCAGATTCTACCTTGGCCCTTGTAATTTACATCATACACCTTGCCTATTGTAGCTGCTTCACTATGGTTAGTTTTCCATTTTTGAAAGGATTCTCGTTTGGCTTTTGAATCTTGCCACTTAGTTATTTTTCCATTTCTTGCTTTCTTGCTTGCTGCTCTTGGTACTATTTCTGTGTGCTGGCGGCTGTGTGTGATAAACAGTATTGAACTTCAGTTTTTGTCTTAAGTCTGAAGTATTTAGGGAATTTATTAAGCTCCTTCTAAATGAAATGGATTCTCCTTAAGGGTGAGCCCACAAATTAAATACAAGAAATTCATTCCTGAATCTATTTATCTGAGGAAATCCTGGTAACAACCTGATGATTCCTTCAACAATTGGGATCTGAAGATAAACATTCAGCTCTCCAATCTACTATTCTGTTTCCTTTGATCAGAGCTTTAGAAAATTTAGGTTGTACCTCAGTGTCAGTCTTCATTGGTGTAGATCTGATTTCCATGGTCTCCACTCACTTAAGCATTGGCTTTATACCTGTAGGAGTAATTTGAGTTCTGAAAGATGTCCAGTATTTTCTTTGAAATCATTTCAGAGCTGCCAGTGATCCATAAATCTTTTCTCTTATCCCACCCCACACCTAGGAGCTCAAGGGTACCCTAGGTGAGGTTGAAGTAATTGCCATTATTTCCTTGCCTGAGCTGACACATAGGCCAGGTAGGTAAATAAATACTCCTTGTCCTTTCTCTTACCCCTAGGCAGATTTAATCAACAATCATCTGCCCATGACTTAAATTTCATCTGCTCTCCTGAGCTAATGTGTAATAATGGAGGTAGTTGCTAGCTCCACTCTAGCTCAGAGCTCCATAGAGATGTCTAAGCTATTCATTGACAAAGCTCTTCACTTCCACTCCCCTGCTGAAGTTTTAGAAACTTACATATTAATAAAAACACAGTTCTCTTAGGAACCACAAGCATGACCCAGTGATCTGAGTCGGGGTGTGTGAAATTTTACTGGGAATAATATGACACTGTGACACATAATCATAGATATAAATATCATGAGAATCACAATTCATTATATGCGTCACTGCCAGAAGCTAAAAGTGGGTGGAAAAATGTGGTTGTTTTGTATTGGGAACACCCTCCTGCCCCCCACATACAGGGATTTTGCCATTTACAGTGATCTCAAGAACCCATCCCTGCGAATGGTGAGGGGTTCCTGGGTGTCTTCACTACTGATACTTGGGTGTTGGCCTAAACTCTGCTCCTGTCCTCTCACACAGCCCAATGGCTATGTCTACACTGTCCCCTCTTGTGCAAAAAAAAATGCAAACGAGGCGAAGCATGGAATATCGCCATGCCTCATTTGCATAATTAATGAGGCTCCGTTTTTGCGCAAGAAGCTTTTGCGCAAAAAGGAGCCGTCTACACAAATCCTTTTTGTGCAAAAACCCCCTCTTGCGCAAGACCCGTTCTCCCTCTTTTTTTCAAGAACGGCTCTTGCGCAAAAGCCTTTTGTGCAAAAACGGAGCCTAATTAATTATGCAAATGAGGTGCAGCGATATTCCACGCCTCGTCTCATTTGCATATTTTTTTGCACAAGAAGGGGCAGTGTAGACATAGCCTATGTGTTTTGAGGTTGCTTTCATGTAGGCCACTGACTATGCAGTGAGGAGTGGACAAAAGCTAAATCACTTGAATGTTGATAGACTTCCCAAAGATTTGTGTCCAGAAGGGCAGACTCATTCTCCGACGGTTCACTTGCAAATAAAGCGTCTCAACTTACTGCCACACCTGAAACCATGCGTTACGCCCCCAGAATCGCTAGTGACGCAGCCGGGGCAGTGCAGCACCTGTAAGATTTTGGTTTTCCATTGTGGCCGTTCACACCCTGCTGGGTGCTGATCACTTCTATAGCTCTGTTACCCTATCCGCAGAATGAGCATGATGCATCTTAACACTTCATCAGTAGGTACTATTAGTTAGGTCCAAATCCAGGAAAGGATTTAAGCAAAGAAGTAATTGGAATCTCAATGTTTGCGAAGTATTTTGAGGATGAAAAGACACAAATCCTGAGTTTTATAATATTTTGTGTTCCCTGCACTCCATGCCCCTCTCTCTCTGTCTATCCTTCCTTCTCCCATGTGCTCTTCTATCCCTCCTTGTCAGTGTCTCTGTTCCTTTCTTCCCCTGACTCTCATGCCTCTGTACCCCACTACTGCCCCAGTAATAAACAAACCTGAAAAAGAATGAAACAATGAGAGAATGAAAGTATACAGCTACACTTGAGCTGGGAGATGTGATTTTCAGTGCGCTCTTATTAGCATTCTAAAATAATAGCTTAACCAGTGCTTGCATGGGTACTAGTGCACTAAAAATTGTAGTAAGCGTAGCCCAGGTGATGGCTCAGGCTAACCCCCCCAGTACATGTATCTGATAGTCCCCTGTGCACATACCCTGATGGCTAGCCCAAGCTGCCACTCAAATTACCCCTGCTATCTTACTGTTTTTAGCATACTAGTAAGAGCGGAGCTTGCACAGGTACATCTCTGTGAGCTGGGAATCGCATCTCCAAGCTCAAAGCATAGATATACCCTAAGACAACAGGGATCATAAATACCTCAATACCTTTTTATTGGCTTGCCCTTGCCTTTTCCTTCAGCCTTTGACAGCTTGTCTTTATTTTTAATTGTCGGGCACTAACAGCGTGGCATGTGTATAAATAGCTTCTAGGACAGTTGGGCCCCGATCCTGCCTGGGAACTGCCACAATATACAGTAAAAATAAAGAGTGAATACTGAATTCTGATACAGAAATAAGTAGCTTCAGGGGGTAGCCGAGTTGGTTGTTTTTTTTAAGTTTATACTGTACAGACTAATAGTCTGGTAGCACTTTATAGACTAACAAAACATATAGATGGTATCATGAGCTTTCGTGGGCACAGCCCACTTCTTCAGATGACCAGAGTATTGGATGTCCAGGACCAAGATAAATAGGGGAGAAGTAAGGGGGGTGGAAGAAGGAAAAAATGGGAGGGTGGGGGACCAAAAAGAGGCAGTGTGTAAAAATAGCAAGGGGAAAGTGGAGCTGGAATGCAATAGGAAAAACAAATAGTTTCTAAGTACCTAAAGGCTGGATAGTCAAAAGAGGCAGATAAGAACCATTAATTAGCAAACAACAAATGGTCAGGTAGCACTTAAAGACTGAGAAAACGTGTAGATGGTATCATGAGATTCTACATAGACAAAGAACCATTGTTTCCTTTATTGTTTGGTAGGTTGATAATGACCCAGCCATCCAGTATCTTTATTCAATCCATGGGTGTGAGAATTGAACTTCTGAATGAGTTGTAGTTCCAGTCCTTCCCTGTGTATTTGGCTTGTGGAATTGGTTTGTAACAAAAACAGCTACTTGAAGATCTGTTAATGAATGCTCAGGGAGATTAAAGTGTTCTCCAACAGGTTTTTTCTATGTTCCCTTTACGGATATCTGATTTGTGTCCATTGATTCTTTCCCGTAGGGACTGTCCAGTTTGTCCAATATATATTGCAGTGGAGCATTGCTGGCATTTGATGGCATAGATTAAATTACTGGATGTGC
This sequence comes from Rafetus swinhoei, assembly GCA_019425775.1. Lineage (NCBI taxonomy): Eukaryota > Metazoa > Chordata > Testudines > Trionychidae > Rafetus > Rafetus swinhoei. The sequence goes on from CM033446.1 coordinate 111,276,334, forward strand.
AGTTAAATGAGCCTCTGATTTGGTGGCTTATGTGTTTGGCTCCAGTAATGAATTCACTTGTATAGATATGTGGACAGAGTTGGCACCGCCCAACCGTGGCTGATTGCAGGGCTGGGTTCCTGGGTGTTTGATGTAGTTGTGTAGCATGGTTACTGGAAAGAATTCGTTTCAGGTTCGGGGGGTTGTCTGTAAGTGAGAATGGGTCTTTCCCCCAAGGCCTCTGAGAGCGAGGGATCATTTTTCAAGATCGGTTGTAGATTGCGGATAATGCGTTGGAGGGGTTTGACTTGTGGACTGTAGGTAATGACAAGTGGAATTCTGTTGTTTTCTCTGTTGGGTCTGTCTTAAAGTAGTTCATGTGTGGGTACTTTTTTGGCTCTATCAATCTGTTTTTTTCACTTCTCCAGGTGGGTATTTCAGTTTTAGGAATGCTCTATAAAGATCCTGTAGGTGTTTGTCTCTGTCTGTGGGATCGGAGCACATCTGGTTGTATTTAGGGCTTGGCTGTATACAGCAGACTGAGAAATATGTCTGGGATAGAAGCTGAAGGCATGATGGTAAGTGTAGCAGTCAGTGGGTTCCTGGTATAGGGTGTCTATGTAGAATCTCATGATAACATATACATGCTTTGTGAGTCTTTAAGTGCTACCTGACCATTTGTTGTTTGCTAATTAATGGCTCTTATCTGCCTCTTTTGACTATCCAGCCTTTCGGTATTTACATATTTGTTTTTCCTATTACATTCCAGCTCCGCTTTCCCCTTGCTATTTTTTACCCACTGCCTCTTCTTGTTTGCCCCCCGTCACAGGTCCCCCCTGGTCCTGTCTCTTAGCCCAGGTCTCCACTCCGTCCTTTCCGGCCTCTGAGCGGGGCAATCCGGCCGCTCCCAGGCCGCTCGGCTATGCGTCCCCACTCGGGGATGAGGGGGTCCGGGCCCACCCTTTCTCCAGACCCCAGCCCAGGGCCCTAAGGCGGGGGGAGAATATCTTCTCTCCCCTCGCCTGGCTGATGGGGCAAGGTGCCGCAACTCATCAGCCCGCGGGCCTCCTCTATGGCGCCCGCCCTGGACCGCTTCCTCACCCACTCCCGCTTACCGGGAACCCTCACGTGCTGCTTCCGCGAGGCCCTGAGCCCTTTCATTGGATGCTCTCTTCCGGGCCTCTCCTGCCTCTGTCTCTGCCGTCTTTATCAAAGGGGGGTGTAACCCCTCCCCTCAAGGTCGCCCACACCTGTGCCCTGCAGGGCAGCCGCCCCACCCTCTTCCCTGCTGGCCCCACCCTCCACGTCCTCCCCCTCCCCGCCCTCCGTGGGCACAGGGGTTTCCCTTGGGATGTCAGCGGGGCTGCTGGCCCTGCCTCCTCCCGGGCAGCGCGCCTCTGCCGCCGCCGCCGCTCCCCGCAGCGGGGAACGCCCCCCCCCGGCGTCTCCGGGGGATCGAGGCCCTGCTGCCATGCGGGCGGCGGATGCCGGCTGCCTCAGCCGCCACTTCCCCTGCGGCGGGGAAAAGCTGCTCCGGGGCCCTCCAACCCCGGGAGGGGGTCGGGCAAGTGCGGGGTTGCATCACCCCGTCACACACCTCCCCCTCTAAGTTGGGTTCGGGTGTTTCGTCCAGTTCGTTTGTTCTTTCTGCACTCCGCGAAAGGAAGTCTGCGTTCTGATGGGCCGTTCCCGGGCGGTGTATCACCTGGAAGCAGTACGGCTGGAGCGCCAGATACCACCGCATTATTCGGGCGTTCGTCCCTTTCATCGAGTGCATCCACTTTAATGGGGCGTGGTCTGTAACCAGCAGGAACCGGTCCCCTAAAAGATAATAGCGTAAAGCTTCGATAGCCCACTTGACCGCCAAAGCCTCTTTTTCGATGGTCGCGTAGTTCTTCTCCCGGGGGAACAGTTTACGGCTCACATACAACACAGGGTGCTCCTCTCCTCCTACCTCCTGCGCTAGCACCGCCCCCAATCCCACCTCGGACGCGTCTGTCTGCAAAATGAACGGTTTCGCGAAATCCGGTTGTCTTAACACAGGGGCGGATACTAGCCACCGCTTAATGGCATTGAACGCCTGCCTACCCCTTTCGGTCCACTGCAGCTTTTGGGGTCGGTTATTCTGAGTCATGTCCGTTAAGGGAGCTGCTAGGGTCGCGAAATCGGCTATGAATCGCCTATAATACCCTGCTAGCCCCAGAAATTGCTGTATTTGTCTTTTAGTTGCCGGCAGCAGGTAGTCTCGCATGGCACTTACTTTATCTATTAAGGGTTTCAGTCGCCCTCCTCCCACTGTATAGCCTAGGTATGATACTTCCCGGCACCCGAACCAGCACTTCTTAGGGTTCGCGGTTAAACCGGCTTCTGCCAGGGTCTCCAATATCGCACGGACATGCTGCAGGTGTTGGTTCCATGTCGTACTGAAGATGATGATATCATCAATATATGCCACTGCATAGGGCTGATGCTTCCGCAATACGTGATCCATCAGTCGCTGGAATGTCGCGGCTGCACCACCATGGAGTCCGAAGGGCATGGTTGTAAACTGGTACAGCCCAAACGGAGTCGCGAAAGCCGTCTTCTCTCTGTCTTCGGGGCTTAGCGGGATTTGCCAGTACCCCTTCGTAAGGTCGATTGTGGAGAGGTACTGAGCCTCGCCAAGTCGTTCTAAGAGCTCATCGACCCGTGGCATGAGGTAGGCGTCGAATCGGGAAATGGCGTTCACTCCGCGGAAGTCGATACAGAATCGCAACGTTTTGTCTGCTTTTGGTACTAACACTATTGGGCTTCGCCAGTCGCTCCGCGACTCCTCCACCACCCCCCATTGCAACATCATCTGCAGCTCCTGTCTCACAGGTTCCCACAATTTCTTTGGTAGGGGCCGGAGCGCATTTATGTACTCTCTTCCCAGGTTCTGTGTGTATTTCATGGCTCGCAAGGGTCGTCCTGCCCAGGCGGCTGGTCAATACCTGAGGGAATGCTTGCAGCAACCACTCCACCTCCTCCTTCTGCGCGGGTGTCAGCTCCCCCTCTATGCGAGGCTTTTCTTCTGGTTCGCACCACGGGCCTAGGTCCAATTTGGGGGGGCGCGGGTCAATGAAGAGGCCTTCCTGCGATTTCCACTTCTTTAACAGGTTTACATGATATATCTGGGTCTACTTCCTTTTCCCATAGAGTCTTATCTCGTAATCCACCTTCCCGACCCTCCTCAGAACTTCAAACGGCCCCTGCCACTTTGCTAGCAGCTTAGAGTCCCGATCCGGCAGCAACAATAAGACCCGGTCCCCCGGTACAAACTCCCTCAGGCGGGCTCCCTGGTTATACCGGGCTGCCTGGCGCTCCTGGGCCTTTCCTAAATTGTCTCTTGCTAGCTCCCCCAGGGTCTGCAGCTTTTCCCGCAGGTGCAGCACGTATTGGACCGTCCCCTGGGCCTTCGACTCCTGTCCTTCCCAGTGCTCCTTCACTAAGTCTAATATCCCCCGTGGCCGCCGGCCATATAATAACTCAAAGGGAGAATATTCCGAGGAGGCCTGTGGCACTTCCCGGACAGCGAATAACAGGGCTGGCACCCATTTGTCCCAGTCCCGGGGGTCCTCCTGTATCACCCACCTTTAACATCATCTTTAATGTCTTATTAAATCGTTCGACTAACCCGTCGGTCTGGGGATGATATACGGATGTGCACAAAGTCTTAATCCGCAACATCCGACACAACTCCGTTATCACACGGGAGGTCACATTTGTGCCTTGGTCCGTTAATATCTCCCGGGGGAGCCCCACTCTAGCGAAAATCCTCACCAGCTCCTCGGCAATCGTGTGGGCTGTAGTGGACCGTCACGGGACCGCCTCGGGGTACCGGGTTGCATAGTCTATTACTACCAGTATAAATTGGTGTCCCCGGCTGGACCCCTCCACCGGCCCCACCAGGTCGAAGGCTATTCTCTCAAAGGGGGCCCCTACCACGGGGAGGGGAACGAGCGGGGCCTTGGGGACTCCCGCCGGTGCCGTTTGCTGACACTGGGGGCACGAGTCACAAAAGTCCCGGACCCCCCGGTACACCCGGGGCCAAAAGAACCTTTGTAGCACCCGTTGCTGGGTCTTCTCCCGCCCCAGGTGTCCTGCCCATGGATGGGCGTGTGCCAATTCCAGTACTCGCCACCTATAGCGAGTGGGGACTAGTAACTGGTGCACCGTCTTGTGTCCCTCCCCTCCACTCGTGACCCGATATAGTCGGTCCCCCAGTACCTCAAATCGCGGCGTCTGTCCATAGTTCCCGGGCATCTCGTCCCCGTCCGCTGGTGCCGTTGCTTGCTCCCAGGCTCGTTGGAGGGAAGGGTCCTCCCGCTGAAGTTGGAGGAAATCTCCTTCCTCTATATCCAGGTTGAATGGTGGGCCCCCTTCCCCGGAGGGGGTCTGGTCAGGGCTCGTTGCCGCTGCCCGGTTGGCCGAGGTCCCGGCTTCTTCTGCCTGGGCCACCACTGGTATCGCCCCTGCACGGACGTCCCCCGGGGTAGCCACCGCCTGCCCCCACTGCTGGAGTAACGGGCTGAGGCCAGGCCAATCGTACCCCAGCAACGCTGGGTATGCCAGGTTTGGGGCTAGAGCCACCCGCCAGGTCTCAGTACACCGCCCATCCTCGATCCGAACCCAGGCCGTCGGGTAGGGGCGGATGTCCCCATGGACACATTGCATCCAAATGGGCCCCCCGGTGGGTGTTCCCCCTTCCACCAGATCAGCCCGTACCATTGTCTGTCCACAGCCCAAGTCCACCAACGCCTCCACTATCCTCTCCCCGACCTTTATCCTGGCCATTACCTTACTTGGGGGCCTCCCTGAGGTTTGTGCTTCGGAGGCCATCACCATCCTGAACGTGCAATCCATCATGGGGCATTCCCGCCGAAAATGGCCCTCCTGCCCGCACTGGAAGCATATCAGCTTATTCGGGGGGGTGCTCTTCCCCCCGCTCTCCTTCTCGTCGGCGGGCGCTCCCCATTCACTCTTGGGTTCCCCCACGGGGTTACGCCACACGGGGGCTAGTCTCCTTCCCCAGGGGGGCCCCGGCTCCATACGCTGCCTCCGCCCCCGCCTCTTCCGCCCGTGGTCCTGCCCGGTGGTGGAGCCCTTGCGGGTAGACCCCCTCCTGGTGCCTTCCCCTGTTCCTCCGCCCCTTCGGCGGCCATGAAGTCTTCCATCAAGGTCACTGCTTCTCCTAGCGTCGAGGGGTGGTGGCGTCGAACCCACCTTTGCCCCTCCGCTGGCAATACTTAGACGAACTGTTCCAGGATAACGGCCTCAGCTACCTGTACCCTGGTCTTGGCCTCTGGCTCCAGCCACCTCGTCCCCGTTTCCTTCAGGCGCTGGGCCACTGCCCGGGGTCTCTCTCCCTGCCGATAGCGCTCCTGCCGGAACCGCTGGCAGTACATTTCCGGGGTTATCCCCACCTGGTCCAGGATTTCCTCTTTCAGTTTAAAGTAATGTAGGGCCTCCTTCGCGGACAGCCCCCGGTACGCCAGCTGGGCTGGTCCAGATAAATAGGGGGCCACTATGGTCGCCCAATGCTCTTCCGGCCATCGCGCTGCCATGGCCACCCTTTTGAACATCACTAGAAAGGCCTCTACATCGTCCTCTGGGCCCAACTTGGCCAGTCGAACTGGCAACTGTGTTCTGCTGTCTTCTCCTGAGAGGGAGGCTTCCCCTCCTGCTCGCCTGGTCTCCGCGGTCCGCTGATGCTCTGTGAGCTCTTGGATCAGTTGCCGCTGTTGTTCCTGAAACTGGGATGCCAGCTGCTGCACAATCTGCGTCTGCTGGTGCTGCTGCTGGCGCTGGTTTTCCATCACCCATTCTAATACCTTCGCTGGCTCCATTTGGCGATCTCCTTACGAAAAAAATACAAACTTGTCCTCTCACCTCAACCCTAGAACCTCCCAGCGCCCCCCTACACTCGGGGCTTTCTGCATGCCCACATTCTCCACCACGTGTCACGGGTCCCCCCTGGTCCTGTCTCTTAACCTCAGTGTCACAGGTCCACCCTGGTCCTGTCTCTTAGCCCAGGTCTCCACTCCGTCCTTTCCGGCCTCTGAGCGGGGCAATCCGGCCACTCCCAGGCCGCTCGGCTATGCGTCCCCACTCGGGCGGGGTGAGGGGGGTCCGGGCCCACCCTCTCTCCAGACCCCAGCCCAGGGCCCTAAGGCGGGGGGAGAATATCTTCTCTCCCCTCACCGGGCTGATGGGGCAAGGTGCCGCAACTCATCAGCCCGCGGGCCTCCTCTATGGCGCCTGCCCTGGGCCGCTTCCTCACCCACTCCCGCTTACCGGGAACCCTCGCGTGCTGCTTCCGCGAGGCCCTGAACCCCTTCATCGGATGTTCTCTTCCGGGCCTCTCCTGCCTCTGTCTCTGCCGTCTTTATCAAGGGGGGGGTGTAACCCTTCCCCTCAAGGACGCCCGCGCCTGCGCCCTGCAGGGTGGCCGCCCCACCCTCTTCCCTGCTGGCCCCGCCCTCCATGTCCTCCCCTTCCCCGCCCTCCGCGGGCACAGGGGTTTCCCTTGGGACGTCAGCGGGGCCGCTGGCCCCGCCTCCTCCTGGGCAGCGCGCCTCTGCCGCCGCCGCCGCTGCCGCTTTCCCCGCAGCGGGGAACGGCCCCCCCGCGGCGTCTCCGGGGGATCGGAGGCCCTGCCGCCACGCGGGCGGCGGATGCCGGCTGCCTCAGCCGCCGCTTCCCCTGCGGCGGGGAAAAGCCGCTCCGGGGCCCTCCAACCCCGGGAGGGGGTCGGGCAAGTGCGGGGTTGCATCACCCCGTCACACCCCCCTTCCCATTTTTTCCTTCTTCCACCCCCCTCCCTTCTCCTCTATTTATTTTGGTCCTGGACATCCAACACACTGGTCATCTGAAGAAGTGGGCTGTACCCACGAAAGCTCATGATACCATCTACATGTTTTGTTAGTCTATAAAGTGCTACTAGACCATTTGTTGTTGTTTTAAGTTTATAGAAATAAGTATTTTGGATTTGTTTATTTATAGTTCAGTTGTATTTGGTTAATTGATTTCAATTTTAGTGTAGTGCTAAAGTTTCTACTTACCTGTCTCATACAGTAGTTTTCAAACTTTTTTTCCCCCTCATGGCCCAGTTGAAGAAAATTATTGATGCCTGTAACCCAACATAATTCTATTTTTTGACTAGAGTGTGGGCTCTGAGGGGGCTCCGGCCTCAATCCCATACCATAATCTCCTGCCTAGCTCTGTGTTCTCTCTAATCTTTTCTATCCATGTGTGGATTTTTTCCATTCATGTGTGGAATACATTTTTAATGTGTAGAGAGGCATGTGCAAATGTGCACCACCAGTAGAAAGAAAAAACCTATCTGTGAGCAGTATTTGAATCTCTCCTTAGCATTCGCACAAGTTCACAGCTTACAGAGAACACTGCTTGGGGCATAGGCTTACCTCTGGCAGCTCCTAGTCTGCGGCACTGCGGTGGTGCTAATGCAGGCTTCCTGCCTCTCCTGGTACCCCAGACTGTGCTGCGCCCCAGAAGCAGTCAGCAGCAGGTCTGGCTCCTAGGTGGAGACACACAAGTGGCTCTGTGCACTGCTCTTGCCCACCTAGTTTTCACTGGCTGGTTCCCAGGCAGTGGAAATGTAGGGCCAAGGCAAGGGCAGTGCATGGAGCTCTGTGGCCCCTCAGTTCAGGAACTGGACCAGCTAGTTTCTGTTTCTGGTGTGCAGCGCGGTCCACAGCACCAGCATAGGCAGGAAGCCTGCCTTAGCATCATTGCTGGTCACTCTACAGCAAAGCAACCCAGTGCCTGACATACTGGGTTGCGACCCATAGTTTGAAAACCACTGATCTAATAACGTAATTGGGATAATTTTAGTAACCTACCATGACTTTACTGTATTATGATTTTGCTTGAAAGCTGCAATTTGTTTATATGCTAATCTCTATCTAGACTGATGGCATCTTCTGGGTTGATTCAGATGAACTCCTGATCTCAAAAAACATTGTCTTAAGAAACAAAAGTCGATGGGCCACTAAATAAACTGTGCTTGCTTTCCTCAGGCAACTAGTCCCATTGAAGCATGTGTAACCCAATCAAGTAAATCAAATAGAAATTGGCATGTCACAAATGCATAAAATGGTAAAATTGTCACAAATGCATACAATTTACTTTAGAGTTTTATACAGTGGCCTGGATACAGAGTCACTTTCTTTTTCCCATCTTTGTGGCTTTTTCATTTTCCTCAAGATAAGAACGGTCTGTGATTGAATAAATGAATTGAATAAATGGATTGAAGAGTTGGGTAGCTTCTTTGTAGCTTCTGTTAAGCATAGTACTTCAGGAACATTAGCTGAAATGCTCCTTTTGCAGGCAGTTACTGAAATAGTGGCTCCCAAATAGCCCTCACCCTGCCTCAGTAACCTTGTATGGCAGTAAGCATCCTCCCTTTTTCTCTTGCAATAGAGTGAAAGCAAACTTTTAAACCAGAACACTGGCTAATGGGTTTTGCATTCAGACTGAAGACTGAGGAAAGCAAGATATAAAAATCAGCTGTTCTTGATCACACCTGTTTGTGAGTAGATTATCAACATGACAAACTTCCCTCACTCCCAGATGAAATGTTTTTACATGGAGGAAAGATTTTAAGGAAGCATTTAAAAATTGTTTTATTAAAAAAAAAAAAAGAAGAGGAAATTCTGTCATCCAGAGAGTTTGGAGAGTAGGAATGCGTGCAGGTGGCTGTAACAGAGTGGAGATTAGTGTGTCAGATATAGATTAAGAGCCAAACTGTGCCTTAGGATATGTGTATAAAACTCCCATTGAAGTCCAAAGGGATTAAGCATATGTACTGGATTCCAGAGCAATATGTACTCAGCCAAATGGGAGAGCGAAGAGGCTTTCTGGAGTCTGAATTGCTTGCTAGGCTCTAGCAGCATCTGTCACCCTGACTGTGTGTTCTGATGTGAAATATTAAATACTGCAAAAGTACCTATGGAGGTGGTACAGAGACACCATACTAAGACCTCGAATCACCAGCAGTCAAACTAAATCACACCCTTCTCTCTTCACAAACCCTTGTCAGATTTGGGCTCTGGTGGAGTCTGGAGCCTTCAACTCTTTGCTGATTTGAACTGCTCCAACATAGAATAAGATTGGTAGAGCCCTGCAAATCCGTGGATATCTGCTTTATATTTGCAGGTATTTGCATGTGCAGATGTCAGTGCAGCTACCTGAAGCTCATTCTTGCGGATACAGATGTGGATGCACATTTTGTATCTGTGCAGGACTTTGAAGACCAGAGGCAGCAAAGGGGCTGACAGATGCCAGGCATTAAGATCTTGATCCTGCAAACACCCACCCACTAGGGTTGCCAGGTGTCCGGTTTTGAACTGGACAGTCCAGTATTTGAGCTTTCTGTTTGGGAAACAAATTGAAGAAATATAAACGAGAAAATATAAATGTCCGGTATTTTCTAAATAAGATGTAATGTTGATTGTGATGTAATGTCAGGTGTGTCTGGCATTTTTGTTGAAACCATCTGGCAACCCTACCACTCATGTGCTTAAGTTTATTACAGTGGGAAGTTTAATTGAAGTCAATGAGTGAAGATTATGCTTAAGAGTTTGCAAGATTGGGGACTAATGCAGGAGATGAAAATACTGTCCTGAACTCAATATACCTGAATTAAAAAACAAAACTGCTACAAATATTTTTCTTTGAATTTACTGGGGTATGTTAAAGAACATGAGCCAGTAGGGGAAATTTATATAATCTAAGGGAAAGAACACTACATTTATTCTGGTACTACTTGGTGTGCTACCCAACTCCTCAGTCCACCTCAGCTACTATCCAGGACGCACCCTGAATTATATTTTCATGTTGTTCATAGATCCTGGCCATACACTGGTATCTGAACTCATTGCGCAATGAGATAAACATATACCCCTGCATGTACACCTTGTTTCTTATGGGACATTGCTGCCCAAAGTCAACCTCAGGGACTATGTGACTATTCCTGTCCCAAGGGCCTTGGAAAAGAGCAGATAACCTGGTTGTGTAATGGTGGGTTGTTATTTATACTGCATCTTGGTTATGTATTGTGCTTTACAAGGTGTTCTGAGAGGGTTACAATCTGGCATTAAAGCAAAGTCATAACAAATGGATAAAAGGAGCAGTAAATAAAGGAACTGGATATGTTCCTAGTAAGATATAGTTTCTTGCACTGAATAAGAAATGAGAGGTTGCATCATGGATTTCTAATTACACATGAACCTCCAGGAACACCTGTGGTACAGATCCTGGCAGGCAGAAAAGGAAGAGGCTATGTGCAGAACCGCTCCTCCTCCCTCTCCCTCCAATTGGGGGAACAAAAGTGTGGCAATGTGCTTCCCCTGAGGCTTTTTCCCACCACTCCTATAGTGGCGGGGGATGATACCCAGAAGCATGAAGCCATGTCCCTCCTCCCCCAGGAGTTGGGTGCCAGCTAAGCACCCCCACCCTCATCCCCCTCACGCCCGGATCCCACAGCACCCTCTCTTGCCTGGCAAATTTTTTATTCTGGCATATCCTGTTTCCCAGGATTGCTGGATTAAAGAGGTTCAAGAGTCTTTCCTTTTTAAAATATATAATAGATTTAAGGAAGGAACTAGTTATGGTACAGCAGAGAGTTACTCACTAGGCCTCACAGAAGTGAACAAGGAGGAGTATTCATGACCAAGTGATGGGCAGTCGGGGGTTAGGCCAGGTCCAATAGCAGGAGGTCAGATACCAAGACCATGGACCAGAGTACAAACCAAAGTCAGGTGTTAGGAGGCAGGTGGGGTCAGGTTACCAGATCAGCAGTAGGAGCAAGTGTGTCGGGGAAAGTAGTCCAAAGCAGAGAGCACCCAGCTGCATGGGCAGCTCCCTGTTCCTGTGCTTTGTTTAGAACAACATTTCTCAAAATGTGGTCAGTGTAGCCACATGTGGCCACCAGGGTCTTTTCTTGGGGCCACAGCCTCCTGGGTTGTGATGGGGAGAGGGGGAGGCAAAGTAGTGCCCTCTTCCCACTCCCTGTTGCTCCTGGATGTACCACACTGGTATTGGTTGCTGGAGCCAGTAGCAGGGATTGGGCCATCACCTAGAGCACAAAGCAGTAGGAGCAGGCAGCTAGTGAGTTCCCCTCCTCCCTGTGGTGGTGGGGCTCAGGCTTTGGGCTTCATCCCTGGGGTGGTGGGATAGAAAGCTCTGGCCATGGGGCTTTGGGTTTCAGCCCTGGGCTCTGACTACACAACAGTAGGCTCCGGGGTTTTGCCCACAGGGGCTTTGGGTTTCATCCCTGGACCCCATCCTCCCACCATGGGGCTTTGGGCTGTGGCCATGGGGATTTGGGCTCTATCCCTGGACCCCATCCTCCAGCGGTGGGGGTTTGGGCTCTGGCCACAGGGCTTCAGGCTCCCACTATCTTGCCCACCTCTGAACGCTCATCTCTCCTGGCTCCCACTTCTTCCCCCAACCCTCCATTCAGGCTGACTTTGTCCCCAGGCTTAGCAGGGCTGATTAAGTCTGCTGTGAAAAGCGATATTTGTTTGTATGTTAATATTCCTTTTCAAAACAGACTTACTGGCCAGCAGTAAATAAGGTACTATGATTTGGACACATGTATGTACATATTTGTTTTGTTTTCCTAAAGCTAGTTAAGTATTTTAGGCACAAGTGAGAGCAGCCACCAATAATTTGTCCTGCAAACCCCTGGTTTAGAAGTTTGCGAATCGATCGGGACACCCAGCATTCTGCCAATCAGTTTCCAGGACTGGGGTCCTCTGTTAGAGTTCAGCTTCTGTTCTGATGAGAGTTTGCAGGTCACCGGGTGGCAAGTTAGAGCTTACTAGCTCCGAAGAACCCTGTGCAAAGCCAGAGCAGTGCCTCCGAGGGTGGGAGCGGAGGAGAAAGAGGAAAAATGACCCGGTATTGGACCAGTTTCATGACTGCTCTAAGTGACAGGGGAGCTGCTTCACTGTCTGAGGATGAGAAGCACAGTCAGGGTCATAGATCTGTGCCAAGTTGAAGTCCCCTAATTTTGTTCCTTGAACAAACAGGAAGGTGTAACTAAGAGACACCAAAATAGGTTGCTTGTGTTGAACCAGGGGCCCTCTCCCGTGTCTAAAGAAGAGGTAGTCAATTTTTTTATCAAGGTCTGAATTTCTTGCTCAAAGTATAGTCAAAGTCCAGACTCCAGAGAAAATAATAGTAGTAATAATAAGTAAATAAAAGATTTTAGGGACAATGGAAAAGTGTCTGGTGATCTGTAGTTGGCCTGCGGTCTGCCTATTGACTACTTTGTCTTAAAGTAGGGATGTGAATGGTTAACTGATAAGCCTCACCCTTAGCAGGTAAGACTTACCAGTGAAGATTAACCGGTGGGGGTTAACCTCTGTGCATGACTCTGGGATACCATAAGCAGGGCTGCTCCAGCAAAGTGTGAAATCTGTGCTGGATACTGGTTGTGTAACTGATGGTTTTTAAGCACTGCCTCCGTTCTGGAAGGAGAGAACATGGAAAGAATTGTTCGTAGTGTGTATGGCTGAAAGCCTAAATTTTCTAAAGGAGCTAGTTTCGGGTGCAATCAATTTTTCAGTGTCTGTTTGAGACACTATCAGGTCACAGATTGTTTTGAGTAGATAAAGTCCTTTGTAACAATTGCTGGAAAGCCACAGATCTTGGCTCCACTCCCAGGCAATTTATTCTGCTGACATTTGGTCAGATGATGGAAACCTTTCTGCCTCTTCTTGAATGGGCACCAATGAGAAAAGCCAGTCATTGTAGATGCTATATATAAATAGCTACCAGATGCTTTGTAGAAACACCCTAGCAATAAGGTCAGTCCCTGCTATTGTGGTCCATGAATACTTATTTAACTGCTAATTTAATTTAGAGGTCAGATTGACAAATCAATTTGAAGAGAATTAGATGGGTAGACATGCACAAGGCTTGCAAGCTCAGGTGCTAAACAGTGCCTTGGGTTTTTTTGTTTGTTTTTCATTTAATGTATTCTCATTATTTGCTTCAGCACCTTGTTCTTGATATTAGTCTGTTCTTTTAGTCTCCATCTCATGTTGGCCAAGGTCTGTGTCTGCAAATCCAATTAAGGTCTGATCCTGTGAACTTTTTGAGCAGAACTCTCATGGCCGTTGCTCACAAAGTGGTAGTATGGGAAGTCCTGCAAACTCCAAGTGTGAAGATCCTGCATTGACTATACACACAAATGAGAGCAGAGCATTCCCCTGAGAGAGCTTAAAAATTAGTGATGTCATTAGCTTCTAGAGGCGATAGTCCAAATGTGATTCTCTTGGAAGCCTGGCCTACACCTCCCTGTGAGTGAGGTGGGGCTGGAGGGTTGAATTCCCGAGGCCAGAGGAAAGAAATGAGATGGATCTGAATTGCTGTTCTACTTCACAGATGACACCTGCATAGAAAGGAAGTTTAGAGTTTCGTGCCCCTAAATATGATGCAGTGCATTTATTCTGTGTCCATAATTTTGCATGCAGGACAAAATCTTAGTGAAATTGAGTACCATAGAACAAACATGTACATTAGGAGGATGCTTTTCTGAACTTGCACCACTGACAATTGGAAGTGACTCTGTGAAAGTCAGTAGAGCATATGCAGTGTAAATAAGGTGAGAATTAGTCTACGGACTGAATAAATATGAAAAGTGCATTTCACATTTATCTTCTGTTGGATGTGAGCCCTTATGATTACTTTGTTGTATTAAAACCTGGACAGTTATAGTGCTGCTTTTTTATTTTATTTTATTTTTTTACAGTGCAGGTGTTTCAAATATGGATTAGTAACCTGTTATTTTTAAAAATAGTCATACCAAATGCTTCCTCTGTTTCTAGGATTTTGTTTTTCAGTACATCTCATGATAATGTCCCATTAAGATTTCTTAGGATATTATCAACGTTGAAGCATTGAGAAATGAAGATTTCCAATTGCTAATTCCAATTTCCAATTTTTTCAGTAGACTCAAATTAGTTTTAATAAAGCTGAAAAACAAGAGGAAAAATTTTATATGCAGGGAATTGACTGATCCCATAACCTGAACTCAACAGAGCACACAGACCCTGAGAGAGTGTCCAAACCTTACCCTGGGGAATGAATTCTTTTGTATCTCAAGCCACTATCAGCAAACTTGGCTATTCCTGTGGGTTTCTCCACAATTTCCTTTGTCCTAGTTTCCTGCAGCCCAGTAGGATCAAATATTTGTCCTGTGTATAGCTCACCTAGGCTACAGAGTCAATAGAATCTAAGGCAGTTTCTAACCCTTTTGATTGGAAAGATAATCTTCCAAATTTAATGGCTGTATTGCTCAGTGGGTGATGACTTTTTCAGTGTGAAGAGAGCCTAAAACAATGGCAGCTAATGGCTGTCCCAAACCCATAGGTTGTTGAGCCAGACAACAGCAAACCTGTCACCCACAGAAATAATTATTATTGAAATTTGGAGTATGTTCAGAGAACTAGAAGAACGATTCAAAGTCTGAAAACATGTCTTATGATGAGAGCTCAATCTGTTGATCTTAACAAATACCTACATTTGAGGAATAAACTCTACTGACATAAGCACTTACATCAATATGTACAACAGATCCACACTAAGGAGTTGTGCCACTTGAACTATATCTGTTTCTAACATATGTAATTAAAACAGTGTAAACCAAGTCAAAGAGAAGGTTTAACGTTGACTTCATAAGTGCCTGTACAGGAAGGTGATGTCTGATACTGAAGGGATTTCTGCCTAACAGAAAAAAATATAACCAGATCCAATGTCTGGAAATGGAAGACGAATGGAAGATGAATTCAAACTCTAAATAAAGTGCAATATTTAACCATAAGGGTAGATAACCATAGAAACGTTTTACCAAGGGCATGTGGCAGTTTTGTCATCACTTGAAATCTTTTAAAACGAGACTGGATAGCTTTCTAAAAGATATGAACTAGTTCAGACACAAGTTATGGGCTTGATGCAGGAATTACTGGGTGAAATTCTATATTCTCTGTGTGGAAGGTCAGTCCAGGTAGATTATTCCTTCTGGTCTTTTGAAATCAATGCATCAATTAATAATCATAGTTAATGAAATTTTACTCTTTAATATCTTCTGACTAGTTACCACCACTGTTTTCGTCCACTCCACACAGTGTGTACAGGTTCTCTTACCTAGTTTTTATGTTTGTTTTTCCATTTTTATCTTCCTTTTATCCTCCGTGATGTACTGGTGATTTGGCCTTATGCGTACAGAAATACAAAGTGCAACAGAAATACAAATACAAAATACAAAGATAAATCTGCGAATGGCACAGAGGTTTTTTCCCCAAGAATAGTTACTTCCATTTTTATACTTTAAAATTGTCCGTGTTGGATAACTGTAAGAGTTTCTAATCAAAAGCACCAAGAAAATGCAGTGCCTTTTATTTTCCCCTTTAGGAGTACGTCTACACTACAGCGTTATTTTGAAATATCTAATTCGAAATAAGATATTTCAAAATAACATGTCTACACACAAAATGCATTTCGAAATAGCATTTTGCTATTTAGAAATAGCACGTCCACACTGAGTGGACGCTGAATCGTGTTTAAGGCCGGTTGGAACCAGTTCAGGTCAGGAGTTAGCCTCAGGCAGCAGCCACACAAAGTATCTGAGGCCTGTGCTTAAAGGGACTCCCCCCGGACAGCCGGTTCTCAGGTTTCCCTGCTTGCTTGCCTACCTCGATGAGGGACAAGCAAAGCATTTTTGTCTCTGCGTGCTCTGGTTGCCCTCACTTGGGACACCACAGCACTCAGCAACATGGAGCCAGAGCTGCCCCTGGGCACTCTGGTGCTTCTCTTGGATGTGTTGCTGCGAGCCTGGCTTTACTTTCTGCAGGCTGCAATCCAGGAGGTCCATCGGGGGGCTGTCAGTATCCATGAGGCCCCGCGGGAGAGCTTCCATCCTGAGGAGCACTAACAGTCTCCCTGGTCTGCCCCACTGGGGGCTCGTGCCTCATTCCTCTTTCATGTCCTTTCACTTACCCCTCCCTAGCCCCCCTTCCTGATGTCAAATAAAATACACGTGTTTTCATGAACACAAATTCTCTTTATTTCACAACACTGGGGGGGGGGGGTTAATGAAACTCTGGTGAGACTGGGGAAAGGAGGCAGGAGAAGGGAGGAGAGAGGGTGGGAGAGGGGAGGGGGAAACCTGGGAGGAGGGAGCTGGAAGGGGGAAGCAAGAGGAACAAGGGGAAGGGGAAGCTCAGGGTTGGGGGTCTCGCCGGGCCAACTGTCTCCCAGCACCGCGGGTGCAGGGGCCTCAGCGTCCCCAGGGGGATGGAAGGTGTGGAGGGAGAGTGGAAGGGGGAGAAGGAGTGAGAGGAGGAGCGGTAGCTGGGGGGGTAGCAGGCGCTGGAGCGGCAGGAGGCAGCATGCTCTACACCAGGGTCTGCAGGTGTTGGCAGATGGCACGGCCCTGGGCAAGCTGCTCCCGCCGGGGCTGCAGGTCTTCTTGCACCCAGTGCTGGAGGGTGTGGTGCAGGGCTCGCAGTGCCCCCAGGTGCTGCTGTTGGTACCCCTCCATTGCACGGGTGGTCCTGCGGAGCCTTCGGGTGCGGGAGCATGTCCCGGGCAGGGCGATGTACCTTGCACGCACAGCTGGTGCGGCTGTGGAGAAACAAGAGAAGTGGTCAGTTATCCCTGGGGGCACAGTGGGTGAAGCCCAGCCCCCTCTGCGAGATGAGGATGACTGTGCCCTGCACCATCAGAGCCGATGTGCTTGCACAGAGGCCATGTTCGGAATGTCCTGCTATCCTTGGGAATGGGAGCTGCCCCGAGACTGCACCCATGCCCCTGTGCTGTGTATAGTGTGGGTGGGTGGGGGGAGAGGGGAGATGTCCCCTGCCTCTGTGTAGAGTGGTCTTGTGGAGGGAGGGCGTCCTGCTGTGTCCCACCCTGGAATCAGGAGAATGTCATGCCTCTTCACACACGCATGTGGCTAACAGTGTAAGGCCCTTGTGTGGCAGCCAGCTGGGGCCACATGCCCAGGGGTGGCATGGCACATGCTTGCACATGCACAGGTTGCTGCGTGATCCGTGGACAGCAAGGCCCACGCGCACAGTCCCTGGTTTCTGCCATCCCCCTCCCGCATAAGGGGACAGTGATGGCACTCACCTGTTGTTGCCTCCCTGGCCTCGGATGACACCGGCGACAGGTCTGCTGGGGCGGCTCGGGGGTCCTGGCTGCTTAGCACACTCGGTCTGGTCTGCTGAGGCTCCTGGCTCTCTTCCTCCTCCTCCTCGATGCCCTGGTCAGGGCCCTCTGCCCCAGGGTTGACGACCACCTGTGGGGTACGGACTGTCCTGCCCCCAGGATGCGGTCCAGGGCGTTGAAATAGGGGCTGCTTGGTGTGTGTGCACCTGGTTGGGAGCTGCCCCCTGTGGCCTTTGCATATGCCTGCCGAAGCTCTTTTATTTTCATCCGCACTTGCGCCTGGGTGTGGATGTGGCCTTTGCTGGCCATGCTGGCAGCTATCCTGCCATAGACAGCTGCATTCCTCCGTCTAGTGCGGAGATCATGGTCGTTGGAGGATTCCCTCAAACCTGAATGAGGTCCATGATCTCCACACTGGACCAGGAAGGTGCCCGCCGTTTCTGGCCCCTCGCAGGCTCCTGGGAGCTGGCAGACTGCTCCTGGGGAGCGGTGGAGGGCTGGCTGCCGGTGGCTTGCTGGCTCATATTGGGGCCACTGGGTCAGCGGCAGGACAGACTGTTTGTTGGGCTGGCAGGCTTGGAGCTGGCACAGGCACTGTGGCCAGACTCTACCCCTTTAAGGGTTCCGGGAGGGGGGAAGGAGAGGAGTTTTCTTGATTGAGGCCAGAGTGGCCAGCAGGGCATGCTGGGAAGGGCTGGAGGCCATCTATTTCGAAATAAGCATCTTACACAGTGCTTATTTCGAAATAGCAATTTCAAAAATGGCGTTATTCCTCGTGGAATGAGGTTTACCAATTTGGAAATAAGCCCTCCGCTATTTTGAATTAATTTCGAAATAGTGGTTGGCTTGTGTAGATGCTAGTAAAGTTATTTGAAATAACAGCCATTATTTCAAAATAACTTTGCTGTGTAGACATACCCTAAGATTTTATCAATATTAAGAAAAATTGCTATTAAAAATCATATGTATACATTTTTATTGGAAGAACATACAAATGTGAGAAATTACAACAATTTCTCACAATATTTAGTAAGATTTAATAGAAATAGAATTATATTATTATCCAAAACTGTAATTTTGAAAGACTCTATCTATACAGTTGTGGTAATATAAATTGTACATGTGATTTAGTTAAGGCCTTTACAAATACAAAGAAAAGTATAGAAATATTAGCCCTATAAATATGCACATGCATAATTTTAAATAAGTAATCTAGTTTGCACTACTCACCTGAGTAAAATTGCATAGGAGATGCAGTTTTTGCAGGATCATAGACAAGGAGCTTGGTTTTGATCTCACACTGGTGTAATTCAGGGGTAAGTGAATGGAATCAGTGGTGCTGGGACAGAGTATGCGTTAGTTTTGTTATCTGGAAAGCAGCTCTGTAATTTTGCGTATGAGGGACTTCTCAGCAATATCTTAAAGATAATGTATAAATACAACTTAAATGTATCAAAATGATACAGCAGCCTTGGTGATGGTGGTGGTGGTTAGAGATGGGGAAGCCAAGGCTGAGTAAATAAAGAACTTTGTCCCAAATTTAACATGAATCAGAACTCCGATACTAAAGCTATCGGGCTTGTAAGCACACAATGTGAAGATTTTGAAACAGATTTAGGAGCGTCATGATCCTAGTTCCCCGTGGAAATCTCTTCCCATGATCAGTGGTGTCCAAACTTTTCTCGTCCCGTCCCCACCCCTTACAAATAATGAAATGTGTCTGCACACCTCCCCCTCCAATTACTACACACTTTGCCTCTCAGAGGAGTTTGGGCAGGAGGGGGAAAACTGGGTTTGGGGGAGTAGCTAGGAGTTAGAGGTGGAGTTGGCCTGAGAGGGAATGAGGGCAGAGCAGGGTGGAGTGAAACTGTGGCTGAAGCTGGAGTTGGACTGGGTGGTGTTGCCTTCCCACTTCCTGTGGTGGCTGGCCCACGCCCCACTACGTGCCCCCCTTATGTTCTAAGGGCGTGTCCCACAGTTGGAGACCAACGGTTTTAATTTTGCGGACTATACGCTTCCTGACATCAAGTAGGTAGGAAAAATGCCAAAATACTGAACAAAAGGCTGGTCTCACTAGCTGGGAAGTTCAAAAAATCTTATAGGACTTCCAGCCCAATTGGATTTGAAACCAGCCCATCTCACCCCATTGCATATCAGCAAGTCAGACATTTACAAACAATATGATTCTTCATTAGGCGATGATGATTAGTAAGACTTTGAAGATGAGCTGTTTAAACTTATCACCTTGTATGAAAAGTTGCTCCGAACTCGGCTGTCACCAGAGAATACTTTCGCTCTGAAACAATTTCCTTTACATGGGTCTTCAGTAAAGAAGACCCAGTGTTTGGATCGTGATGGTTAACAGGAGATGGGACTGTTTTACAGGATTATTTTCTGATTAATGTTTTTGTATCAAGAAGAGAGGATGGCATACAATAAGCAGGTCAAAAACAGAAACAAATTTTGTTTTGGCCAGACATTATGTATATAAATTGTTTGACTTTTAAAAGTGTCCCTTTTCCAGGCAGATTTTTTAGCACTTGGAGTTCGGTAGATCTGTTTGTTCATTGTTTTGTTGTTGAGTGCTTTTAGGTTTCTAGCTGTACAGTGAGATTCTCTAGTTGTCACTTTAGAAATTTATATGGTCAGATCTCTGTCCCCATCCCAATTTCCCCCATTGCAAACTGACTCCTTGGGAAAAGTTACAGTGGAGAAGGAAAAATGAGAAGCAACTATAACAGGGTATGTCTTCACTACACAGAGTTAACCTGGATGTCATCCACACAGCGAAACCTCTGGTTTGGAGATGCCGTAAAAATGGAAGTATGGAGTACAGCTAAGGCTTCTCCATTGGGCCTATAACAATGGTCTCCAAACTGGGGTGTGCATCCTTAGGGGGCTGCAGAAAAATGTTCAGGGAGCACAGTGGAGCTAGGGCCAGATCCCACAGAGAGCAGGGAGAGAGTGCCACCCAGATCTGCTCTGCTCCCAGCTCAAGCCCTGCCCTGAGCCAATGTCCTGCCCTTGGACTTGACCACTGCCCTGTTCTTGGGGTGTGATGGTGGCCAGACAGTTTATGGTACAGGTAAGTGGGGGGGGCATGAGCATGCACATTGAATCTTTCAATTACTTTGTCCATGCCTTCCCATGATTCCCAGAAAGGGACAGACAAGTTATCCCTCAAATGACTGGTTGTGAATGCTAGAGCATCTTAGCACAAAGAATTATGGGATGTGCCCCCAGACACACATGGTGTGTGCAGACCCGGTGAGGACTCAGTAACTTGGGTAGGATTGTGCTGTGGGAACTTTTTCCACCTGGTCTAGGCTGACCCAGGTGCTCATCACCCAGCTTACCTGTGCAGGGAAGACGCTGCTTTGGAGGCAAATAGCAGGCTAGAGCAGGAGGAAATAGAGAGGAGCTTGGTGTGTGAGAGGAGGACAATGTCATTAGCAGCTGTGTTTTGGTGTGACTTTGAGAAGAGAGAGTTGGGAGACAGTGAGGCCGGACAGTGGCTTCCTCTCCCATTCCTAGCATGCCCTCATTCTGGATGGTGTCTGAGCCAACGGGGCCTGTGCTACCCCATACATGAGAGAATTCTCTAGTGGCTTCTTGGACCCTCTCTGTGCTGTTCCAGGATGGATAGAAAATATCCCATTGTACTGTGCCCACAGGGAGACCCAGTTTTGAAAGGAACTTCCAGGCAAATTGCTTAAGACAGGGTGGAGAACCTTTTTTGAGGGGCCACTGACCCACAAAAAAATCAGTCGAGGGCTGCACACAAAACATCTTACTGACGTGGTACCCAATTGAAAAGGAGAAAGACCCTTCCCATACTCCCCTCGCACACCAGAGCCTGGGGGCTCCAGCCTGGTATATTTTGTGTGCTCCAGCCCAGTAGGGAGGCAGTGGGGGGGCTGGAGCGCCAGCACAGGCTCCTCAATTCAGGCCGGGGGTCCTGAACCTCAGGGGCTGGATCCAGGCAAGCTGGGGGCCACATGTGGCCCCTGTGCCTGAGGTTCCCCACCTCTGGTTTAAGAAGTCTAATTAAATGATGGCGTGGACACAGTCAACTCACGCTACCGTGTGGAAACTGACTCCATAGCCTCTTACTCAGATGTGAAAGTGCTGCCACTAGTGCGATATATGTAACAACCTAGGTAGATGTGCTTTGGGTAGTGGGTGAGAATGGTAGCCTGTGGTTGAGAAGTGATATCGAGTGGCAATTATAGCTACCTGTCTCTGCTGGCTTTAGTCCATCACTGCACATCATTGACTGCACATTTCTATGGCTCCTAAAGCAATTTAGGTTTGTCATTGGCTGATAATTGACCTGAAGTCAGGTAGTAGATAAAATAAACAAACAGGGAAAACAGTTTTCCCTGGGTTCCTCTGGTACATGTTGTTACATGCTAGAATGTTAAGCTAACCTTTTCAGAGGCAGCATGGTCATCTAGGTCAGAGTTTCTCAGCCTGTTCAGATTGATAACATCTAATTCAAATATGTTTACAACCCCTTTGCATTTATTGTAAATTGAGTAAAAATGTGTGTTTCAAGATGCTGACAGAGAATACTTGACCATTGAAGGGTAAGGGTGTGTGGAGAGGGGGAGGAGCTAAATTTTAATCACCTCTACCCTTCTCGATAGTCTTTTGTGACCCTCCTGGGGGTCATGGCCCACTGGTAGAGAATAACCAGACTAGAGCAAGGATTGGAGTCAGCAAGTCCTGAATCTTGTTAGTGGCTCTGTCACTAACTTGCGGCATAGCCTTGAGAAGATGGAGTCCTTTCTCTGACTTGGTTTCTCCCATCAGTTTGAAAACATGTAGTAATCTCTGTCTCACATGGATGTTAATGAGTTAAATTTGCAAATAAACACTATCAATTTAGGATTAAACAAAGACTGTGAAAGGTTAGCCAACTACGAAAGCAGTTTCTCCTCTCTTTGTGTTCACATCTCCACATCAGCTGCTAGAATTAGGCCATATCCTCACCAAACTGAGTGATTGGGCAACTAATTTCATTTGCCATTTTATGTGGATAAGTGTAAAGTAATGCACATCGGGAAAAATAACCCCAACTATACGTACAGTATGATGGGGGCTAATTTGGCTATGACAAATCAGGAAAGAGATCTTGGAGTTATCGTGGATAGTTCTCTGAAAACTTCCACACAGTGTGCAGCGGTCAAAAAGGCAAATAGGATGCTAGGAATTATTAAGAAAGGGATAGAAAATAAGACCCAGAATATCTTACTGCCCCTGTATAAAACTATGGTATGCCCACATCTTGAATACTGTGTACAGATGTGGTCTCCTTACCTCAAAAAAGATATTTTGGCCTTGGAAAGGGTTCAGAAAAGGGCAACTAAAATGATTAGGGGTTTGGAATGGGTCCCATATGAAGAGAGGTTAAAACGACTGGGACTTTTCAGTTTAGAAAAGAGGAGACTGAGGGGATATGATAGAGGTATATAAAATCATGAGTGGTGTGGAGAGGGCGAATAAAGAAAAGTTATTTATTAGTTCCCATAATAGAAGAACTAGAGGACACCAAATGAAGTTAATGGGTAGCAGGTTTAAAACTAATAAAAGAAAGTTCTTCTTCACACAGCGCACAGTCAACCTGTGGAACTCCTTGCCAGAGGAGGCTGTGAAGGCTAGGACTATACAGAGTTTAAAGAGAAGCTAGATAATTTCATGGAGGTTTGGTCCATAAAAGGCTATTAGCCAGGGGATAGAAATGGTGTCCCTGGCCTCTGTTTGTCAGGCTGGAAAAGGATGGCAGGAGACAAATCGCTTGATCATTGTCTTCGGTCCACCCTCTTTGGGGCACCTGGTGCTGGCCACTGTCGGCAGACAGGCTACTGGGCTGGATGGACCTTTGGTCTGACCTAGTACGGCTGTTCTTATGTTCTTATGTTCTAACTTACTTGACCTCGTTATCTCTGGCCTTCCTCTTGATTGGTACTCCTTTCTTTTCATGTGCCTGTATATTTATACCTGCCTCTGGAATTTCCACTACATGCATCTGACAAAGTGGGTCTTTGCCCACGAAAGCTTATGCTCCAATACATCTGTTAGTCTATAAGGTGCCACAGGACTTCTCTTTCATGCAGATTCAGACTAATACGGCTGCCCTTCTGATATGAGTTAAATAATTAATGATGATACAGTGCTTTGGACATGGAATGCAAGCATGGATACAAGGGCGAAGGTGAACTGCAAAGTGATGAAAAAATGGGCTTGTGCACTATTTTTGTTGCTTGATTATATGTGAAAGCTACCTGTTGTTTCTCTGTTTGTTTAATATATTAAAAAATCAGATCCTGTCTGTGATCAACACAGACCTACTGAGATTGAAAATTGAGCACTTTGGAGGGCAAATGATTTTTAGTCTAATTTGTGCGTGTGTTTAACCTGCATTTAACTCCAATGCTTAATGTGCAGCTGTGGACAGGATACCTTTGTTAAGGTTTCAACACCTCTCTTACCTAATGTGTGTGAATTGATGGTAGTACATTGGAGACTTCCACCTTTCCTTTCAAATAACACCAGGACAGAGCAGATGTGGCAATTTTTCTTTATATAAAAAAAAGGGATAAAAAAAGGGAAAGAACCACAGTTTAAAAGGAAACCATTTATAGGTCATTCCATAGTTGTATATCAGTTTTAGCATGTGAAATCTTGGGGCTACTGCCATTTCTTTTTGATACTTGACTTTGAAAGAAGTTCATAGTGCTGGCAAAAAACCACATCCATTTCCTCTGGCAACCTCTTTCACGGCTCTTCTGATATCTTGATGACCATGATGGTCTTTGTAGAAGTGAGGGATGAAGTCTCAAAGTTGTATTCTAATCACACTGAAATTCTTCCGCCTCTGCCTGAGCTGTAGAGTGTCCTTTGTACATATGCACTGTGGCAGTTACAAAATTCTAAAGCCAGATTTTGACTAGTATTTGTGCGCCTGTGCTTGGAGATGATACCTTCTCTCTTGAGCCTTCCCCTTGCATCCTTGTCTTCATGCCAGTCAGGGAGCACAGTTGATGTTTTCTCCATTTGCATCAAGGGATACAGATCACCACAAAGGGAAGAGGCTAGGATCAGGACCCTGATCCTGCCTCCAGCCCCTGTTCCTGCAGAGGAATCTCAGAAACAGCCAGGTATTCGGGGGAGCAGACTGCCCTGTATCTCATAGACTTTAAAGTCAGAAGGAACCCTCATGATCATCTAGTCCAGTGGTTACCAACCAGTAGATTGGGATCTACTGCTAGATCTTGGAGCCTCTGACAGGTGATCTCAACTGGTTTGGCCAAGAGGCTCTCAAGTGCCGGCACTTCAGCTGCCCCTTCCCCCCACTGCTGTGCATCTCCTGCCCTTTGGCTTAGAGCTGCCCCTCCCCCTGGGAGCCTCTTGCTTTCTGTGCAGGGCAGGGAAGGGGGAGTGCTGATGTCAGGGTGCCCCCATCCCACTCTGTTTCCTTTCTCCCTAGAGAGAGAGGGGGCACAGCAGGATTTGGGATGGAGTTTGCTGGCTGCTTTAGGGAGAGGGCCAGGGCAGGGGGGAGCCTACCTTAGCCCCACTGCATCACCACCCAGGAGCCACCAGCAGTGCCCAGCTGGAGCCCACATCCCAAACTCCTATCCTAGTCATGAACCCCCTCCTACACCCCAAGCCCTTGTCCTAGCCCCAAGCATCCCTGCATCCAAACGCCATCCCAGAGCCTGCACCTAGAACCCCCTCCTACATCCCAACTGCCTGCCCCAAGAACAGCTGAGAGCCCATCTCACACTCCAGATCCCTTAATCCAAGACCAGAGCCTGCACCCCAACCCTCTGCCCCAGCCTGTTGAAAGTGAGTGAGGATGGGCAAGAGAGGGAGGATGGAGTGAGCAGGGGTGAGCCTTGGAGAAGGGGTAGGAAGGAGGCAGGGCAAGGGAATTTATATTTGAGGTAGATCTTGAATTGCACCTAAATTTAAAAAGTGATCTTGTGCTCAAAAAGGTTGGAGACCACTGATCTAGTCTGACCTTCTGCACATTGCAGGCCAGAGAACCTCACCCACCAACTCCAGTAAATCAGCCAGAAATTAGGGGTCTATTACAGAAGTCCTCAAATCATTGTTTAGAAGACTTCAAGTTACAGAGAATCCACAACTTACTCTCGCATAAAGCTGCAAGTGACCTTGCCTCATGCTGCAGAGGAAGGTGAAACTGTCCAGAGTCTCTGCCACTCTGACCCGGACAAAAATTCCTTCCTGACCCCAAATATAACAGCAGTGGGTTAGACTCTGAGTATGTAATCTAGACGTACCCTCAGAGCCCTCCCCATTTAGTGTCCCATCACTGGCTGTTGGAGATGTTTACTGCTGGCAGCCATGGATCAGCTGTGTGTCATTTTAGGCAATCTCATGATACTATCCTCTCCATAGACTTATCCAGCTCAGTCTTGAAGCCAATTAGATTCCCTCCCCCCAAATCCTCCTCGGAAAACTGTTCAGAACTTTATTCCTCTGATGGTTAGAAACCTTTGTGTGATTTCAAGCCTAAGCTTGTTGATGGCCAGTTTATAGCCATTTGTTCTTATGTCCGCTTTGGAACTTAAATAATTCCTCTCCCTTCCTGGCATTTATTCCTCTGTATTTATGGAGAGCAATCATATCTCCCTTCATCCTTCTTTTGTTTGTGCTAAATAAGCCAAGCTCTTTGGGTCTCCTCTCATAAGGTAAGTTTTCCATTCCTTGTATTCTCCTAATAGCCCTTCTCTGAACCTGTTCCAGTTGAAATTCATCTTTCATAAACATTGTGGACCAGAATTGCATGTAGTACCCCAGATGCCGTCTCCCCACTGCCTTGTATAATAATGCTTCCCTGACTCTATTGGAAACACCTTGCCTGATGCACCCTTGGATTGCATTAGCCTTTTTCATAGCTTCATCACATGGTGGCTCATAGACATCCTATGATCAACCAATACACCCAGATCTTTCTCCTTCTCTGTCACTTCCAACTATGGTGCAGTCTATGGTCTCTTCCTGTTCATTGGGGAGCTCTGGAAGATATAGTGCCTATAGGGTGATGCACTACATATTGTAAGCCAGAGGCTAAACAGCATGACGTGGCCCTAAACTTTCAGAGATCCAGTAATGGAGACCACCGAATTCACTTACCTTTCTGCAAAGTTATCTGACACTGACACAGTGCTCAAAGACAGTCTTCCTAGCAGATGAGTAATAGAAATTAAAACTTTCATAAACTTCCCCCGCTAAATATTTTGCTGATTGAAGTAAATACTGGTCTCAGATCTCCAAAGCATTGGGTTTTGCTGTTGATGTTGATTTATAATAAATAATTCCACAGTGTGTTCTTGCCAGGAAATGGCACTGATATCTTTTGTGTCAGTTATCAGGCAAAAATTATTTCTGAATATACAGATCCCTGGAAGTGAGGCTGTAGATATCTTAACTAAAGCACTACGACATCATATTGAAGGGCAAAAACACCCTTAAATCTAGCAGTGTAGTGATTTCAGGCCATCTGCAAAGAAAAAGAGTATATAACTTTCCAATATAAAAGGTTTGATACAACTAGTACTTTATGATGGATGATTGTGATATATATAGAGTGGGTGAAATTCATACCCTTTCACAGAGCCAGTCTAAAGCCTATCTCCCATACCTGTTCCACTTAGAGCTTACCAGGGGCTTAACTGGGTCATTGGCCTTGTGGTAGAGAAACATAGAATCACAGAATCCTAGGGCTGGAAGTGACCTCAGGAGTCATTGAGTCCAGGCAGGACCAAATAGAATCATAGAATCCTAGGGATGGATCACCTAACAAATCAAATTGCACTCTTGTTTACAACTCTGCAGTCTCATTGACAGCAATGGGATTTCATTGGTGTAAATGAAAGTAGAATTAAGCACTAAGAAAAAATACTTTGTAATTGAAAAGTTAACTTCTAAAGTGCATGCTGCATCCTACCATGCCATTAGGGAATTCAGTACTAAATGCCTAAGGTTTGTTCTTCTTCCTATGTTTATTCAGGTAGATGTCAAGGAATGCATGGCAATCTTCTCATAGGGTAAGACTAATTCATGTGCTGACACTGAGATAATGACACTGAGATTTAATAGGCATTAATATGCTCAGCTGTGTGTGGGAAGTTGCTTAGTACATGTTGGCTGCCACTTTTGACTGTAAACACTCCACCATGTAATTAAATGCTTTAGAAGATCCTCTGGGCCATGTGGTTACTTGAAAACTCTTGCAGATATCCAGAGTATTTTTGGTGGCATGTGAATAACCTTCTTTGTATTCATATAACAGCATTTAAATACATGTCCAGTGTTTACCCACCTTTGCATGGCACATTTTCAGTATGTCAAACAGATTTTCGGCATCCATTGAAGCAGCATGGCTACTGGTGGTATCCATATATTCTTTTAATTTGTGCTGAATATTCATTTGGCGGTGATTATATTACAATATCAACCTTCCCTCCGCCAAAAAAAAAGTTGGCTTACCTCTTTATGGCTAGTTTGAGGGACGTTTCCATGGTAAATTGACATCTGTGGTTCATTTTATTTACTCACATAGTGCCGTTCTGTCTGCTGTTCAGTTTTCAAATAGGTTATTAGGATACTAATCAGAAGTGGTATAACTACTACAAGATATTATGGGTGTTTTCTTGTGAATTTTGATGTGGCATACTTCTTAATTGCTAGGGCAACTTTTATGCTGTATGAGTCAAATTAAACTTTGTTGCTTTAAAAAGCTGTTGTTTAGCATTTTTTAAAAAATCTAGGAATAAATAATACATTACAGCCTTTGATTTCAAATTCATGCCATCCTGTATCTTTCCTTGGTATGGATTTTATAGTACATTAAATCATTTTCTGTATGCAGGCAAAAATCCAGGTCAGGCATATAATTTGAAGGTTTTGATCATATAGTAGTGTTTCAAACAACATGTCTGAAAACCATGAATCTTGTTAATTTTTGGTGAGGCAATAATGTGAAAGCATTGGTTTCCTCATTGCATTGACATTCAGAGCAAATGCTTTCCCTTTATTACTGTTTTGCCATCGCATGTCTATTTAAGCTGTCTGCTCTTTGGGGCAGGAACCATGTCTATCTATATATTTATATGGCATCCAGCACAATGGGGCTCCAAAACAGTCTGAGTTCTTTGAGCATGACCCCAAATGTGAATGATAAAGAATGTAATTGATTGTAGTCAACTTTCTGTTTTAATGCATTGCTTTAAAAGTGAATCAGTTCTATGTGAAGTGGTATCAGATTCTGCAGTAACTCTAGTGGTTAGAAAGACCCTGGGAATTGTGTTCTCTCTACCTGGTCCCTCCACTTTTCAAAGATGAAGTATTAAAGCAAATGGAAGTGTTGAAAGCACTTCCACTTCAGTGCTGGGATGTGTTGCTGCTGTGTGCTCAGCAGTACCTTGGATCCTAGCTCAGTGGTTTGAGCCTTGGCCTGCTAAACCCAGGTTTGTGAGTTCAATCCTTGAGGGGGCCATTTAGGGATCTGGGGTAAATCTGTCAGGGATGGTACTTGGTCCTGCCATGAAGGCAGGACCCTGGACTCAATGACCTCTCATGGTTCCTTCCAGTTCTAGGAGATAGGTACTGTATATCTCCATTCGTTTTAGGACAAGTGAGCTGGAGGAGGAGAAAACATGCTCATTAATGCGTTACGGCTATGTTATCTTTTTCACAGACCAGTTGTGTTTACATTTAATACTGACAGTGTTTAAAGTGCATGTCTGTGTGTGTCTGTCTGTGTAATCTGTCACCAGAAATACTCATGCAACCTTCCTGCAGTAGTGCAGGTGGTGGAGCTGGGTCCTGTGAATTTGTATCCTTTTGCCATCTGAGCAATTTTCTCCTTTCTGCCCCTGCCCCCACCCTCCAATTCAAGCTTCTTTTGCCAGAATAACCTCCATGCTGGTCAAAACTAAGACCACAGAAAGAAGGAAATGAGGAATTTCTCAGTCAAGAGAGTCATTGAAATGAACGAGAATAGTTTTCTTGTCTCATCACACCATGTCACTACCGCATGACAAAACATGTTATAAATACCATAGCTGCAAATGGAACATGTGATTTAATTTCTTTTCTCCTTCAGTAGCTGGAGGTTTGATGATTGCCAGTGATGTTGTAACTAGTACTATACAATTGACTCAATACTGTCACCAAAGGTGCATAAATGCCATCCTTCAATAAAGTCTCTAGCACTATTGGAATTGTTTCAGGTATTCTCCCAATATCACTATATTTTAATTTGCTAAACCCAGGAAAGACTGTTGAACTCAAAGTAAGCCCTACTGATGGAAATCTTTAAGCAATATCCTTGGTTGTTGTCTAACCCTTGTGCAGAAAAGATAGTGCTGATAAAATGTATCAATACTACTCAATGTGCTTCCTTGTCTTTATTTTCCTCTCCATTTCCATTCTGTGTTTGCTTCTTCTCCAACTGAAATGAATTCTGGGACATTCCACCAAGTTCCTTTTTCGAAATGATAAAATCCACATCACCAAAATGATAACCCCAGCCAATGACAGATGCAAACATAATGAACTTCTTTCCCCCTGCCCAGATAAATAGGCACTTTATGCCAATGTTTCAATCTTGTGTGATAAGACCAATGAGCATTTGGATTGGTATGGCAGCACTGGAAACTTGAGTCAACAGAGTGAATGCTCAGGCAGAGAGACTGCTCGTTCTCAGAGGCCATGAGTGAACGTAGGGCTGGGAGAGGCAAGTTTCCAGCCCCATCCCTTGTGCCCCAGCCCCCGCACTCCACGGGAGCCAAGCCCTGCCCCCCAGCTCAAGGCATTTAGCCCCCATGGAAGCATGCTTGGCCCCATAGCACCACGGGGAGGGTGGGTGGCATGCGACCCAAGGCTCCCGGCCCCCGAGCATCAAGGTGAGGGCAGGCAGCGCCCGGTCCAAGCCTCCCCAGTAATGTTCCCTCTAATATTTTCCATCCATGTGCAGATTTTTTACATCCATGTGCGGGATAAATTTTTATGTGCACCAAGGCATGTCCATGTATGCCACCTGTAAAAGCAAAAACCCAGCTGTGGGCACTCTGCTAACCTGCTGGGCGGCATTTAAATCTCTTCTGAGCAGCCACGTAAGTGGCCAGCTTAGAGGGAACACTATTCCCAGCCCCGGAGCACAGGAAGGGCGGGCGACGTGCCGCCCCAGTGTCTGCAGCCTCACAATGGCCAAAGCCCAAGAGGCAGCAACACTCCACCCCAAAACGCCTACTGCTTCAGGAGCCCTGCTGAAGCAATAAGTGTTTTGGCGGTGGAGTGTGGACGGGGCCATGCCTGGCCATTTGGGAAGGCATTGCCTTTTCCCCCCTTATACCCACCGCCCATGCACATTCTTATACAAAGGTCATGTCCACACTAACCCCCGCCATCGATCTAATCTAGGTGGCTTCAGCTATGCGAGGAGCAGCATAACTGAAGTTGATGTACTTACCTCAGCGTCTTCTGTGCAGTAAGGTCAGCAGGGGCTGCTCTCCTTTCGACTCTAGCTACACTGCTCACCATGGTGGAGTACCAGAGTCGACGGGAGAGCACTCAGAGAGCGATTTATTGCATCTAAGTAGATACGCTAAAGTTTGATCACTGCAGCATCAATCCACTGCGTAGTGGAGACAAGCCCTGTGTAGATGGCTAACACAAGGCCTTTATACAACTTGTTCCCATTTAAGTACTGTGTGTGTGTGTGTGTGTGTGTGTGTGTGTGTGTGTGTGTGTGTGTGTGTGTGTGTGTGTGTGTGTGTGTGTGAGAATTTCATCCACAGCCTCTAGCAAAATGCCCCTCCTCTTCTGGATTGTCCTGTTTCAGAGCTCCTTTAACCATTTTCTCCTGTTTGTGAAGATTTCCAACAAAAATGACAGATTTTGTCACATGAAAACCTGTCTAGTAGGAACTAGACTGAGACCACCAACTGTTTTTAAGCCACTGAACTGCTGTCAAATGGTAATTAATTATAGTAACTAGAATGGCTCTAACATGGGCCAGATAGGAAGTGCAAAGTGAAAGGCTAGGTTTACCATTACTTAACTGTCCAGTCACTGACATACCTTTATGTTCTAGTTTGTATGTTTCCGTTCCATAGTAGCAATTTTTGGTGCAATGTGTGTCTTTTCCCCCAAGTGATTTGAGCTGGGTATCCAAGCAGAAAATGAATGATTTTGTCATTGAATGATTCTTTGTTTTTTGGTGATTCTGATGTACATGACTCTTAATTGTCTCCTTTTTGACACATTGAAGCTAGTGTTAAATGCCCCTTCTCAGAACATGAGAAGTTGCAATACTTGCATCTTTATTCCATCTTTATGACGTGCTATATGATTGTTGCAGGGTCTTCCAATTTAATTAGGAGGCCTCAGGCAGGATTATTCCATTCACGTTTAAATCTTGTATGATGATAGCATTGGGTCAATAAGGCTTTGGCATTTCTTTGCCCCCTTATGTCTTCATTAGATATTTCAGTCATACAAGTTCTGTCAGGAAATCATATGCTGATCTTCATTCATGTGAACATTGTGACATTCTCTAGATTGTCCAATCAAATGGGAGTCTTAATATTAGAAATTACACCATTAATTCCCTCATAGGCTGAGAACCATGCAGTGGAGAAAAACACTGGACAAAAATTAAGTTTTTAGTTTCTCAGTAAGATCTTTCAGCAATTGGCCTTTAGTAATTGTAAATGCTTTCTGGAAGCCATTACTTTCTGCAGCCTTCAGAGCGGCTATTGATGAGGGTGTTATGGTTTGAACACCTGACAGTTTCTTTAGTTTAGAAGGAGTTGCAACAATCAGAAGGCATGGCAGTGGTTCAGTGAATTCAAATGCAAGGTGAATGGATTTGTTTTTAACTAGTGTACTATTTAAAGCGGGTATAAAAAATCCAAATATTGCACACAGAGACAACCTCTGTGGGAGCTTAGCCAGTCTTCAGTCAGATCAGGGATGGACTAAAAGGAGGACAAAAGAGAGTGTTTCACATTTTCTTCCCTTATCACTGTGGGACTCTCCAGACTTAATCCTGACTTTCAGGATGAAATCCTGGCCTTAGTGAAGTCAGTAGCAAATTTCTTTATCTTCACTGTGGTCAGAATTTCACCCTCAGCGCTAGTATCTCTTGTACTTTCATTGGACCCTCTCTTGAAGATGCAAGGTGGTTTTCTGATGTCTTTGTTCCTCTTTCCCCTGATAGTCTGGAGCTCTTCTTTTTTTTAAGTAGGATACTCAGAAGCGCCTAATTTTAATTTCACCTCTCCATTTTAATGGGGATAAGGAATACTCTGGTGGCCAAATTCACCCTTCATTAACATTAGGCATTGGATGGTGTAACTAAGATTAGAAAGTGGCCAGGTATATTTTTCTATTAGTACAATATGCATTTATTCCTTTTTTCCCCATAACTTATTGCCTTTTAAACAACTGAGGCAATGCTACCAAAATGCAATGTTCTTACTGTGCAAAAAAATGTTCTTGGCCTAAATGAATTCAGTACATATTTTCTTTGTCTCCAGTGTCATGTCTTTCCCTTGAGTGCCTTTTTCCTCTCCCACCAGCCTCTCTGCTCTCCAACACATTTCTAGGATTCAGAGTTAGGATTGTTGGAATCTTCAGTGAAATGTCCTGGGGAACAAGGTGGCTGCTTTACTTAAATGACTATTTTATGACATAGTCCTACATTTTTTTGCACTCCCAAAATGTCACTGAGGACAATAGAACAGGGAACACGGATTTATGCTCTTAGTGATTTCTTTGTTATTTTTTCCAGACATGTTTATAAAACACAGTCTCTAAAACCTCTCCGGGTTGTTTTGGAAGAACATATGCTTTTACTTTTGAAGTATTCTAGGAATGTTGCTCTGGTGTCTGTCTTACTCCAGTGTTCTGATTGTTTGTTTTTCCTTATCTACATACAGTACATGTAACTTTTTTGGCCTTTGTAACCTGAGCTTGAGTTCTCTTCTGTGTCCCTGTTGTTTCTTGTCATATACCACTTTGGTAACTTCCTATCTTTGCTCTTTGAACCATGGTTTTTAATCATGAGGGCATGCAAGGAAGTCCTTTTATTCACGTTTTAAAGAAGCTTCCCATGTGATTGAATCCCTGTCTTTGCCTTAGAACTTTCCATGTTGCTTCGGAGATTGCATTGCTCTGTTGCTAGGCAGCTGAAGCATCTTCAATTCCATGCCACAATTTGTGAAATTCTTAACTTATCTCATTCTTATTTCCCTTCTTTTATTTTGAAATAGGACTATTTGGCTTTCATCCCTCTTCATTCAGTTGCACTGATGTGATTTGTTAGCATTAACCCCTTGAATTCCTAAGAGCCACATAAGAAGGGGCAGGTATAATGTGATAGCAAAGAAATCAGGAGTAGCTTACAGTAGGTGATGACATCTTGTAGATAAATTAGTTAATGTGTTTCGGTAGCCATGAAAAGGATGGATTATGGCTGTAATCTTTTGCAATGTTGACAGTTTGTGTGAATAAAAACACTACCTGATATTAAAGTATCACTGCAAAGTAAGAGAGTCAGTTTAGTCTACCAGGTTGTAACATTAATACCATATTCTGGTCTGTTCCTTCCTTATCCTCTATATGAATTTAGTGTTTTATGTTTTTTAAATATGAACAATAAATTAACTGCTGAGCCTGTCATGTGTAGTATTAGACTTATTTGGCTTGAATAATAAAGATACCAGCCTTGTATTCTTGGAGTGTACTGCATTAATCAGACTTGCAGGAATGATCACATGGTACTCTATGCCTTTCCCTGTTAGCTGCTGCTTGTCAGCAGCTGGCTGAGCTGTAGGCTGCAGGCCAGTATCTGCATACCCTTTCTCTTCAGAATATTTCAAATAGACTGCCTCTCAATTATGCATTTTGCTGCAGTTTGACAAACTAAATGGTTCTCCTGCATGTTAAGAAGATTATTTTAAATTTCAGAGAATTTGTCTAGTTACTAGGCCATGTATGCATTTGAAGAATTCAGGTAGGCTCTCTATTTTATACATCAGTGTGCTTGGTTTTTGTTCTCACCAGGTTTTTGCTGTGTAATGTCAGACAGCTCCACAGTTAGTTCTCCAAAATG
Source organism: Rafetus swinhoei (assembly GCA_019425775.1). NCBI lineage: Eukaryota > Metazoa > Chordata > Testudines > Trionychidae > Rafetus > Rafetus swinhoei. The sequence continues at coordinate 111,310,694 of CM033446.1, forward strand.
TAAACGTTTCTTGCATTTTAAAATATCTACCCTGTGCATTAGGCGAAGTGTGTAGAAGGATGAGCTGCAGGTAAATGATCGCTAACTGCATGATGAAGAGTAAAGCTGGATAATTGATTATATCTTGCACAGATTTTATAGACGTGTAGCCAGAAGCTGCAAGTACAGTATAGAGTTATAAAACAGAAAGTGTTCTGCTGAAAAGGATCTTTGCTATTTTTGGTTCATGAGAACCTGACAGATGCTTCTAAAGAATGCTGATTATGATAGTTAAGGGGAAATATTGATGCTTAGATCATAGCTAGGATTAGATTTTTGTGCTGCAGTACAGTCTATATGCTTGACTTTCATAATCCTGTAGCTGCAGAATTTCATATGCTATTTCTAAATGTGATTCATGTCGTTAGATTGGGTTGGGTTTTTGTTTGCAAACATTTGAACAGCTGTACTTGTTAAAGTACAAAATTAGCACCTTTTTATTTAATATTAGTGCTGCTCAATATTGGCTTGTATCTCCCTTCCCCTTATAACTCTGTCCCTATGCAGATTCCTGGTCTATTTAAAACATGACAGGTTTTTTAAGATAGCTGAAACACAACAGACAGACATTCTAATATGATTAATGTTTTTTCACCTGCACTGAAATTGTACTCTATGAAAAATTCCGATCTTCATTGGGCCTTTCACTTTGTTTTAAGGTTTATTCACTGTATCTTGTAGGTCATGTTATAATATTGGCTAAATAAAAATGGTGATAGTATCATGACAACATCAAGATAATCTCTTGGTATATTTTCTATTCTATATGCCATTTCTATAATATAATCTTGAAAAAATCCCTTTGATTTATTTGGATGTAAAAAAGGATTGTTTAACTTAAGTATGTAACTAGACATGAAGGATACACAGTCAGTACCTGATTTTTTTTCTTATTAAACTTTTTTTAATGCCAGACAAAATATTGATTACATTTTGTTAATCGGTGCTTTGCCAGATGAGGGGTGTGTGCATACACATATCCTGATGCTGAAAAGTAGTACAAATGAGTAACTGGAAAAATAATAATAATAATAATAATAATAAACTACCATATTCTAGAATGCAGCCATATATGATGAAGTACAGATTAAGCAGAATTTATACTGCTTATGAAATGCCATAGGTTACTGCCTCAATAAAAATATTTTACTGGAATACTTTGTAATGCTGTGTAACTGCAGTTGTCATAGGATTGTCAAGAGATGCTCACAAATCTTGATATAGCCAATTGTTGTCAATAAGTTAAATTGCGAAAAGGCACACAGCCTACTATATCATTATTTGATTTAGTAGTTCTTTATATTGCACCCAAGAGTTAAACACATTATTAATACAGCCATATTCTGATCAGATTTGTCACTAGAAAACAAATTCATTTGAAAAGTGTACTTAAATAGATCTAGCTAATTTCCAGTGGAGGCCCCATTCATGGGAAGGCAAGGAAGACATTTACTTAGTTCTGCAGCAGAGAGGTTCAGATTCAGGTCTATACCCTTCATCAGGCTTGTGAATGTACTAGCCTTCCCCTCTGAGGCTTGCTTTGAAAATTACATTGAACTTTACATGCATGGACTACTGGTGCATTCCAAAATCCTCCAAGCTGGCAGGACTGTGGCATTCTTGTAGTCACATTTAGAATGACATTTATTTGATTAGGCATTTCAATGGTATTCCATTGAAGTTCTATCTTCCTTGATGATCTTCTTTGTGAGTTTATTATTCGCTCATATTCCTATAGCTGTAATTGCTTGTGATAGGATCACTGTGTATCTCTCAAACTAAAAAGGGCTGGTCTGTTTCAATATTTAGATGGAGGACCTATACCTAGGCGCTCTAAGCTATGTAGTTGATGATTCAATAGGTGCTGCTGCTCCCTGAATTAAATACTTAGTATGGTGTTAAGGGCAGTATGCTTTTGAAAGTGCCATCTTTTTGGCTAAAATATAGCACTGAAGTCATGGCCTTCACTCGGGACCTGACTTCCATTTACAAAGTAGTTGCTCACTTGCATGCACCAAAACATACATCCAGTTTAATGCTCAGATTTGTCCATGTATAAATTTAGATCAGTGTCTCTCTAGCCAAGTGTGAGCTCACCTTCCCTTTGTGCATGTATGTACAATTGTGCACATGCAAAATAGAATTTCTGCAGATGACATCTACTTTCCAACTAGATATGGGCCCTAAGGAATCCATAACTCTCTCTCAGAAGGAGGTGCACAGCCATGGTGCCTTGGACAAATTCCAAATACTGTACAGTAGCGATTACATTCTGGCTCCCCAAGTTCCCTCTGCAGTTTCAATTTGATGTAGTGACCTTCACTTCCTGGGCCAAATGGTTGGGTACTATTAAGCAGCTGCTGGTTTCTTTGCAGAAGCTTCTCACTTCTGCATGGGATGAAGAAAGCAACCCTGGTGGGCTGTTTATAAAGCAATTATTTGTAAAGCACTCTGGGATGAAAAGCACTAGATAAATATAGCCAGTGTGGTTGAGTGGATGAGCCAAGAGTCGAACCTCAGAGGAAACAAAAGAGCTAACGTCCACTGGGAATTTAATTCCATGTGCTAGCCAAGGGCCAAGGGGAGTTTTTTTCCTGACAGGGCATTACCCTCTCGGCCAGGGGTTCTCAAACTTTGTGATACCGCAACCCCCCTCTAAGTTGCTCGCGACCCCCCGGGGGGTCGGGACCCACAGTTTGAGAAACACGGCTCTAGGCAATGTTTTTTTTCTTTTTAACTGAGAGTCACAGAAACTTAAACAGCAAGATCCTCAGTCTGTGATGTCATTGGACCTTTGCCTCATGATATCAGCTGAGGATCTGGTCCCCTTATATTTACTAAGTCTGGTCTATCTACGTTCGGTAGCTTACCATGCATTTTATATGTAAAATGAAGTAAGTTTTCTCACTAGTTGGATTTTCTCAACCTCTCACTTCACTGTGCTAGGTTGTTGTACTTTATGTTAAGAGAAGAGGATGTGCTTTTGGCCAAGAATGCACTATACTTTTGTGTCCAATTCAGATCCGTCTTTGTAGGAACAGAAAGCTTTGTTAAAAAGAGTGCAGATTTTCCTCTTGTTGCATGAAGTATATTAGCATGGGATATTACTTAGCATACTCCCCAATGAACTAGTGCCTGTGTGTTTCTAATGCACCTTCACCATCACATTTCAGTATTTTTAGCTCTGAACTTTCTACTCCCCTATGCACTGAGCAAAACTAGTAACAATACACAAAGGAAAATTTTAGTCTCCTCCAAGTCATCCATTCCATGGTTGTTCTTTCAAAAACTAATATGCATTTTGAAACAGAATGAGACTATATTTTGTGCACATATAGCACTTATCTTAGGATCTCAAAGTGCTCAGAAACATTAATAAAGCTTTATAATAACTCTCTGGAGAAGATATTATGTCACTTCTATAGATGGACAAACTGAGGTACAGAGCGATTAAGTGTCTTACCAAAGGCTGCACAAACAAATTTTGTTGTAAAATTGGAATAGAACCCAGGAGTCCTCATTCCCAGTCCTCTGCTTTAATCACTTTCAAATTAAAAATATAAATGCCCCAAAGTAGAAGATAATTCACTATTTTGAGTACTGTTTAACCAAAGCAAACTCCAGTGCTATATTTACTTGTTGGCTGCAGTTTTCCTATGCTATTAGCAGCATTTCAAATACCTCTGGTTGGCAGCTACAGTGGAGTAAGTTTAATAAAGAATAAATTAAAGTTGTTTGTCTTACTTTGTGAAGATAGAAATGATATTGAAATTTAAAGTGGAGCAGGTAGATAAATCTTCAGAAAGGAATAATAGAAAGATCTCCAGACAGATAAATACAAGTGATTCTAGGTGGTTGAGGGCTTACTTTTCCAAATGTGACTAATGACAGTGGAAACATCAATTTTTGGATGAGACATCTTAAAAGGGCCTCATTTTTAGAAGTACAGAACAACCATCTTTTGAAAATCAGGCCCTCTTTTAAGTCTTAAATTAGGGCCCAAATTCAGGAGTATGAAAAATCTTTAGTTACTTTTGAAGAGTTAGACCAGGGGTGGCCAACCCATTCTGGGCAAAGAGCCAAGATATCAGTGGATCCAGCACGAAGAGCTGGGACAAAGTTGTTGAGCAAAAAAAAGCTCTGCCCTTTTAAGAAAATGTGTTTAGAGGCTTTTTGGCCACATCAGGCTCCCGCCAGCCAACACCATCTTTAATGGCCGCATCGGACGGCTCCCCTGCCCAGGTCAGCACAGGGAGCCGGGAGGAGAGGGCCATTTTTGGGGATGGCTTCACGAGCCACACCTTGGTGAGGGGAGAGCCGCATGCGGCTCACGAGCCACGGGTTGGCCATGGCTGAGTTAGACCCTAACCTTTTCCTTGCTAGAGAAAATGTCATTAATAATTATCAAGAGATAGCAAAGGCTGATATGTTCTTTGAACTTCTTCTTTCTAAGGGCACGTCTACACATCAGGGCAAAAGTCAAATCAATCTACACAACTTCAGCTACATCAATTGTAGGGATGTGAATGACTAGTCGACTAGTCGCTTGCCCCTCTCCCTTGCTGCCTAAGAACGAGGCAGCAAGGGTGGGGAAGGCAGGGGTACTTCAAAGTGGCAGCACTGCATGGAGCCTGGGGCCAGACCCTGGGCTCCATGCGGTGCTGCTGCTTTGAAACACTACGTGCAGCCCAGGGCCAGCTGGGTTGTCCCCAGGCTGCACGCAGCATTTCAAAGTGGCAGTGCCGCGTGGAGCCTGGGATCAGTGGGGGAGTCCCCAGCTGACCCCGGGTTCCACGCAGCACTGCCACTTTGAACTGCTGTGGGGAGCACAGGGCCAGCAGGGGACTCCCTACTGGCCCTGTACTCCCTGTAGCGCTTTCGCCTAGAGCTGTTGCTACACTTCAAAGGTGGAGGTGTCCTATCGACAAATCAAATAGTCGATGCAAATTGCGTCGACTATTTGATTAGTCAGTTATGCAAAATTTAGCATCCCTAGTCAATTGTGTAGCTTAAGTTGAAATAGCTTAATTTGGCTTTTGGCACTGTCTACACAACAGGAAGTCTTCCATTACTCCTTGTGAAATGAGGGTTACAGGAGTTGGAGTAAGAAGTCCTCCAGCTCAATATTATTTTGAAATAATGGCTTGCTGTGTTGATGTGCTCTTTATTATTTCAAAATAACGTTATTCTGAAATAACGCTGCTATGTCGACATACAGTAAGAATGTAATTTTTGAGTGTAGCAGTGGTATTGTAATTGTTAAGGCTGGCTGAAGCAACTCATTCTGAATCTAAGGAATTGTGACTTCACGGGTAAAATGAAGGGACTAGTGGGAAAAATTTATGAAGTGGGAGTAGTTCTTGTCTGACAAGAAAACAAGGAAGTTTAGGAAAGTAAGGCAATAAAACTGATGAGGTGAAATGGTGTTAAAACAGATAAAGCAGGAGAGAATGTTTAAAACAGAGTGTCGAGGGTTTTGCAGATTCAGATGCTATTTCTGAGCAGCATTTGACAGACAGTCTCTCAAATGGATGTAATGTGCAGCACTGAATTTACTGCAATTGCAACATCACAAACACAACTTTTGTGAGCTATTTAACCAATAGCAATTAAGAATTTTTGCGAGCTGAAGTTTAAAACAGACATTTCTATGGCAGTGGATCAAATCCAGTTATAGTAGAGATGGTGCTTTTGTTCTGAGTCATTAGTGGCTTAAACCTTCCAATAGACCAACCAGTGCCCTAGTTTTTATTCCTTCTTTACAAATAGGGAAATTAAATGTAAAAACTCACATAAATGTAATGTCAAGGTTGAAGATTTTAATTGCACACCAGAGTCAGAAAATCCAGTTATAATTCCATAGCAAATGTAACTCTACCACATTATGCATCTCGAAGTCAGTAAGACAAAATGGTGCATGTGCATAAAGAGGCTAACTTACGGTTGCTGTGAAAACCATTCTGCTGACTTCTGCATCTTGTGAGATTAAATCTCAGTTTTAGTGTTACAATTAACTTAAGGCCAAATTCTGTGGGTTCTCCTGAAGGAAAACTTCCATTGCAGTCAAAAAGTGGAAGCCAATCAGAATTTTGCTCAAGTAAGTCCTATAAAATGTGGCCCTTCAGAGTTTTATATTTAACTGTGTGAATGTTTAAATCATTTAAAAAATATGCGAAACTTTTCTTTTGGATAGCCAATAAAGTTATTCGGTCATTCGACCAGCGTATAGCTCCTAAAGAATGTTAATTCCTCATGGGAATGTTGAATTCCCTTCCATCAGCTGATTAGTGTATCAGTGAAAGTTTTCAGCTACATACATAATATTTTCTTGATTTGTCATTGGCTTAGCAATTTGATGTTTGAAGAAAAGGAGTTGCGTTTTTCTAAGGAGAAGTAGCACGAGAGAGCATTCCTGGAGTACATATGACTGAATACACTTGCTGAGAAATGAAGATATAGTCATGAGGATAAAATATTACTGGCAGGATGTAATAATTCTCTTCAACTTTATCCCAGTGATAAAGGTACTGGGCAGTATGCTTGTTTAGGAATATTTTTATTAGGGAGTATAAAATTCCTATGAATAGGATGGAATCCCCTTATCCTAGAGATCCAAATACTAAATATGTCCACCTAGGGTATGTCTAGACTACATGGCTCCGTCGACGGAACCATGTAAACTAGTTTACCCGGCATAGGCAAAGAAGCGGGGATTTAAATAATCCCCGCTTCATTAAAATAAACATGGCCGCCACGCTGTGCCGACGATCAGCTGATCCGGCACAGCGCAGCAGTCTAGATGCGGATCTGTCGGCTGGGGAAGCCTTTGCCGACTGATCCCTCATGCCCTTATGAAACGAGGCTTACAGGATCGGTCGGCAAAGACTTCCCCAGCCGACAGATTTGCGTCTAGACTGCCGGACTGTGCTGGATCAGCTGATCGTCGGCACAGCATGGCGGCCATGTTTATTTTAATGAAGCGACTATGCCGGAACCATGTAGTCTAGACATACCCCTATAGTGTAGTCACAGAGAGGTAGCTGTGCTACTCTGATCTTGGTAAAACAAAAAAGCAGTCAGGTAGCACTTTCAAGACTAACAAAATAGTTTATTAGGTGATGAGCTTTCGTGGGGCAGACCCACTTCTTCAGATCATATTCTGAAAGTGAGTAGGCATGACCATTTTATAACAGAGGGATACAATGAAAGAAAGTAAAACATCTATAGTGTGTTTCTGTAGTATCTAATGCACTGTGGCTCCAATCCTTACTGGGACATCCGAGAGCTACTACAATATTAATAATTTGAATGGATAGATATTTCAGTGGTGGGAGGGTTGCTATAGGTTCTACTAGTCTTCCAGCTATCTGGTCCTTGGAGAATATTTATCGAGTGTCCGTATCGTAATAGCCATGAACAAAATTTGACAGTCTGTAGGCAAGACCCAGCTGCTTGAGTCTTGCAAGACTAATATGTGTTATCAGAGATGTATGGAAATGTATGTCTGGCTTTTAAATAAAAAGAAGACCCTGAATCCTGTCTTTCTTGTAAGGAAGGATTTTGGAGGTACAGCCTGTAGCATTGCATCTTCTTCAAGAGGTAGTCAGTTTCTCTCCCTCCTGCCCCAACTCCAGCAATTCATCCTTAAGGCAGGCCAGTTACCCACTTACCTGTTCCAGAAAAGGGTGGTCAAGTATACCTGCTGAAGGATCTCCTGTTTCCAACACCTGTGACACATATGTATTGTACTTTGTAGCTTCCCTACAACTTACTCTTCACAGCCTGTCCTGAGAATCTTTCTCCTGACTTCAGTGATTGGATTGGTTCCCTACTCCTTATCTTGTTCTGAATAAAGTCAATGTAAGATCCTGTTGATATCAGTGGGAGCAGGAATATGGAGCCCAATCCAAAGTCAGAGCATGGATGATCCACGCTTTTCTCCCGTCTCATAAGGAGAGTGGTTGATTGTTGCATTTGCCTAAACAAAAACTGAATAAGTACCTCACAATTTGGCACCAGAGAGATTAAATTTAAAAGACATATTTCCAGTTGGGAAAACCATGCCCTATGAGCACTGCATCAATATACTGGGAGAAGGGAGAAATACATGGTAGTAATGTCGGAAAAGGAATAACAAGAAGAATAATTTGTGTATGGCTATCTCACCTTCCATATGAAAGCCTCAGAATACTTTACATACATTAATGCAGTGGTTCCCAATCTTTTTGATACTGGGGACCAGTAAATCCATTCACAAGCTTTTGGAGGACCAGTAACATTTATTTGCATATTCATTAAGCAAATGATGAATATGCAAATAAATTGTGTCGCTGGCCCTACCTGTCCAGCGGGTTGTTCCGCCCCCCCCCCCGGCCCCAATCCTGGCCGCTTTATCGGCCGGTGCCGGCTCCCCTGGCTGCGTCCGGTGCTGGGCGTTCTGCATCGGCCTTCTCCCTGAGTCCTAGCACCCGCCGGATCTAGCCCCACCACTTGGGAGCATGCCCGGCAGAGACACCACAGCAGCAGGCTCTCTTCCCAACAGGGCCGCGCTGCCGCGCTCGGCAGTGCGGGATGCTGCTAACCCGTCACACAAATTAATAGGTTCATGCGTGATAATTTTTCTAAGGGCCAGTATTTTTTTTCTAAGGACCGGTACTGGGCCGCGGACCACACTTAATTAATGCATTAATGAATTAAGCTCACAATATCCCTTTGAGACTGGTGTATATAACTATGAAAAGACAGAGGTTCAGGGAGGGACTTAATCCAAGTCACACAAAAGAAAAACCTGTGGCAGAACCCAGAATAGAATCCAGATAGGGTGACCAGATGTCTTGATTATATAGGGACAGTCCAGATATTTAGGGCTTTGTCTTGTATAGGCACCTATTACCCCCATCCTGATTTTTCACACTTGCTGTCTGGTCACCCTAAATCAAAATCACTTGTCTGTCATCTTCTTTAAACACAAGAGGTGTCACTAACCTGTGTGCAGTAACAAATCCCAGCACAGGGAGGCAGAATGGTGCAGCCATTGTAGCAGATGGGGCTGGGAGTCAGGCCTTTTGGGTTCTAGTCCCAAAGCTAGCACCCCCTTCTTATGTGACCTTGACCTCAGCTGTCAGAAGGGTCTAATAGCAATACCTATTTTACAGGGTTATTGAGAAGCTTCATTAATGTTTGTAAAGAGATTTGTGAGAGTCAGAAAAGAGATACCTTGTAGAGGAAGTGGATTGTTGTTTTATTAAAACATTAATTAGCATGAAGCAAGGTGAGGAGCTGGCAGGACCTGTGGAAAATCACATTTAAAACCAAACAAAAGAGGAAAAGCTGATGACCCTCCACTCAGAGACTAATTTATTAAAGTCAGAGACTAAAGGGTTACTGCCTCTTCAAAAGGACACATGCGGCTACAGACTGGTGAAGATCTGCACAGCTAAGCTGTAGCTGAAGGACTTCAACCACATCACACATCAGGGTTAGAGAGCTCAGGCTTTGATCTAAATTCTGGACCAAAGTGCACTTTTACATTACAGGCCATGTTTTCTGCTGAAGTCAAGGGAGTTGTGCCTGATGGTGGCAGTGCTTACTTTGGCTCTTTTCTTCAGTTAATGGGAAGCACTGGTGAGAGAGGAAAATGTGACCCATTGTATATTGCAAAGTTATTGGATAAATATCCAGGTATGGATAGCACCTATACCAGGTGATCTATACAACTACATAAAACAAAAACAGATACATTGTACTTTTTGGAGAGGAGGCAACACTGGGAGGTAAAAAGTAAGAATCCCAGGGATGCAAGGGCTGTAAACCCCCCCATTTCCTTCCAGTCTAGGCAATAATGAGAGTGAAGTCTCACTCTGCAAAAAGGGAAGCAGAAAACTCCTCTTTGGGAAAAGAGGAGGAAGGAACATGGAGCATAAACTTTCCAAAGTGCCTTGACTCCAGATGGTGTGTTTCTCAGACTGCAGTGCTGAGTAGTGTTAATATTAAAGGGTATCAAGGATTCCTGAAAGACAGCAGCCCAAAGTAAGCAATCATTAGAACAGACCAGAGGATAATGATTCTGTGTTATGGCAACTTTCAAGGTTTTGTAATTTGGTTAATTCTGCATTGGAACAAAAATTAACTCTTTTTGAATGTTCCATAAAAATGGAATTGGGCCATAGCGGAACTGGCACTAGCACCCATGAGGCAACATTCAGCTGCTGAGTCAGCTCAGCTGTGCCAATGGTTCTCCTCCCCCCACCCCCACTCCCCCGTATGGCTTCCCTCTGCTTCCTTGACATTTTCTGCAGGGAAGCACAGGGATTCTAGGAAGTAGAGGTGTTTTCTGCAGGCTCACAGTCATTCAGCATCCCACCACAAGTAAGATCTGAGCTTTCTGACTGTGAGTGTGGGGGGGGGGGGGGAACATAGCTTGGTGGGTTGGGCACTGGCCTATGGGAGACCAAAGTTCAAGTCCTTGCTCTGCCTAATTCCAAGCAGAGTTTTTCATCCCATATCACTCTGAATCAGACGGAGCAAGGATTTGAAGCAAGGTCTCCCATGTTCATGCCCTATCCAGCAGGCATGAGGCTATAAAAAAGTCTTGCTCTTTTAGCTGAAACTGAGCCATCACCATGAAATCTTTCAGCTTTGACAAAACAGCATATTTCAACTAACTTTAATTTAGTCAAAATTGTTCTGACTAGCTCTAGCAATCACTCCCTTGCTGCTTTTTGGCTGGAGACTGTTTATAGAAGGCAGAGTTAGCAGGGCTGAAGAGTATGGGCTATGTCTACACTGCCCCCATTTTGCTCAACAAATATGTAAATGAGGCGAAGTGTGGAATATCGCTGCACCTCATTTGCATAATTAATTAGGCTCAGTTTTTGCGCAAAACCCCCTCTTGTGCAAGAGCTGTTCTTCCACTTTTTTTTCAGGAAGAACAGCTCTTGCGGAAGAGGGGTTTTTGGGGCAAAACCGGAGCCTCATTAATTATGCAAATGAGGCACTGTGATAGTCCACGCCTCACCTCATTTCATATTTTTGGTGCAAAGCGGGGGCAGTGTAGACATAGCCTAACAGTTAACACAGAAGCTTCAGGGGGTAGCCAAGTTAGTCTGTACAGGATAAACAAAAAATGGTCTGGTAGCAGTTTATAGACTAACAAAACATGTACAGCCGGTCCCTGACTTACGAACGAGTTACGTACCAAACACTAGGTCGTAACTTAATCTGTTCATAAATTGGATTACATTCAGTTACATTACGGCCGCGCTGTTCATAAGTGCGGATTTCATTTGTAACTCGGGTTCCGGCTGTAGAGGAGGTTGGTCGTAAATACAAATGGTCATAAGTCGATGCGTTCATAACTCGGGGACCGCCTGTAGATGATATCATGAGCTTTCGTGGGCACAGCCCACTTCTTCAGATGACTGGAGTTTTTAACACAGAGTTCAGGTTCAAGAGTATCTATCTTTCTGTCTAGGCTCGTATTTGGCTCCATATTATCTGGGATTCAAGTGAAACTTTTATTTTTACATAAGGACAAAAAAAAAAAAAAACCAACCTAAGGACTAGATTTTTCAGAAGTCCACCTAACACTTCAGGTTAGGTGTTTTGGTAGGCATGACCAGACTTTCAAAAGCTGCCCTGCACCTAATTTCTGCTGCTGTTCTCTGTAGGAGCAGCTGAATGCTGAGCACTAAATCTAGCCATTATATTTAGGTGCCTAACTTGGAGTTGAATAGTCTAGTTCTTTTTGAGAATATGGCCCAATTGTGAGTGCTAAACATTTTTTTTTAAAAAAAGAATCAGGCTCTAAACATACATGTCTCTGTCTAAAAGGAGCAGGCGAGGTAGTGTCTTAGACTGCAGAAAATAGGGAAAAATGTAGAAAATGCTTAAAATTGCAGAATTTGCTGTTTTGTTGCCTCTGATTTTTCTAATCTGTCCAGTTACAGGTTATTTGTAAGTAAATAAGATTATATAAGAGTACACATGTGAGAGAACACTATAACTTGGCATGCAGATCTTACAGTTTCCTGCTGGTGATTTTTCACATGGTGAGCAAAATGTTTGGGGAGGTTGGGATTTGTTTTGTTTTAAATATAAGTTTTTTTTGTATATTTCTTGTCTTAGGTGATAACCTGCTGTTAGTAGTAAATGGTTGATTAAAGCATTTTCTGCTACCAAAACAAGGCAGGGCTAATGTCAAGAAGGTCCACTTGAACCCCTAGAAAAATTAGCGTCAGGTGAATGCAATGTACTGTGTGTGACCTTGTCACCATGAAAAGCTTCCGGCAGTAGCATCTATGCCTAAACTTGCGTGTGAACAACAGTTACAGCACCTCTTGGGAATAAATAAATGCATGTCCCAGTTATGCCAAGTGATTGCAGCATCAATACATGTGCTTTGAAAACAAAGCATACAGCTCAACCTTAATCATACGCTAGAGCAAGAGAAACAAGCCCTGCAAGCCAAATGAGCGCTGAAATGTTATGACATTAAAAATGCAGTATAGTACCATTGGACACATCATCCCCATGTGGACATTGGGCAATCTGATTGCAAGGGGCAGCCTGATTACAAGAAGGACAGCGTATAATATATACTCGATATCACAGGGAGAAAAACCCCCAATTGTCAGACTGGAAAAAGATGTGTCAAAACATAAAGGTGAAACATCAAAGATTTTTCTTTCAAGTTGTGTATATTACTAGCACTGGGTAATAAATTCACTGAACCAGATTGTTGGCTGTTGTAAATCAGTGTAGCTCTATTGAATTCACTTTAGCTGTTCCGGTTTTCATCAGCTAAGGATTGAATGCATTGTACCTATCTCCAAATTCTCTCAGACACCAAGAGTTCATAAGTCCTATTTACACCTTTGTTTAATGATCTGCTTATGAGGGGCAATGTAAAAAAGGAGCAAAAGGAAAACTCAAAAATAGGGTAAAAAGTGGTACAGAGAGTTAGGAGAGTTCAACTTGCATACAGTGAGATGGCATGTGTGTGGTGGTGGTGGTGTGAGGGGCAGAAGATGAGGGGGAATTTCACCAATAAATAATACCATGGGCTAGATTCTTGACTGGCACAACTTCACAGAGCTCCATTGTATCAGTCTTTCAGTGGTGCCATCCTGGTTTACACCAGCTGATAGTCTGGCCCATTGTTATAGTTCATGTTACACTGAAGGGGAAAGAAACTGAAACTTGGGGCCTGATTCAGAGGGAGACTAAGCACCCACTGAAGTCAGTGGTCCCAATTGCACTTTACAGTGGTCTCTTATGCTGCTTCAGGGGCAAAAAGAGGATTTTGTTGGCATCTGCAGAATATCCTAATACAGGGCGATTCTCTCTGTCTCTCAAAGAACCAGGATAATGGTCCTATACCAGCCCCATTTCCCTGTCCCTGGCATAAGGGGTATGACAGAGGAGGCGGGACATGGAAAGTGTTAGCTAATCTCTGTTGGCATAACTGCTCAGAAGGCCACTGCAAGCCAACACAATTTAGTGCATCCCTGAGGCTGCTCTAAATTGCAATGGGGCAAAAATTGGGGAATTGCAAAGGGTAGAGTCAGGTCCATTTTCCCTGGTCCTGTCCTGCATCCAGTACAGGGAAAGAGTACAGCAAGACCTTGCCATCTATGGTTTCACCTATTCATGGTGTGCTGCACTGCACCGGTACAAGCACATGATGCAGCAGGCTGACACTTTCTCAGTTCATTCTAGTAAAAAAATTACAATCACTAAAGTAATGCCTAACCTTAATTTTGGCACCAAAAAGAAAAGTAAGTGATGCAGACAGTGTTTAAGCAGCTAAGAAGGGGGGAAAGGTGATTACTTTAAACCAAAACATCGAAATTATTGGATAAGCTTGCAAGTGATCGGAATGCGGCCTCAGTAGCTAGAATGTATGGCATTAAGGAGTTCTACTGTGTGTTTTATTTTTTTATAAAAAGCAAAACATAAGGAACAATGTTGCTGCAGGTGCACCAGCTTGCACGAAGGTGTCATTAGTGAGTCGTGATCCCATAAGTGAAAAAATGGAAGAAGCATTAAGCATTTGAATTGATGACATGGCACAGAAATGAGCACCCATGAATGGTAATTTGAGAAAAGGCTTTAAGCTTGTGGAATCATTTTGTGCAAGGATCATGTGGTGGTGGTGGGGGGGGGGGGGTAGTCGTGACAGTGCAGTGTCATTCACCTCAAGCAAGGGGTAGTTTGACAAATTTAAAAAAGCGGCACAGTGTACATAATGTGCAGTTAAGGGGGTAATCACCATCAGCAGACCATAAAGCACCATGAGATTATCTCTTGCAATTTCCCATCACACTGTTCTTTGGTGAACTAGGGATGTGAATGAGTAGTCGACTAGTTAATTAACTGATAAGCCTAGGCTTATCGGTTAATCAAGTCGACTACTTGCATTCCCCTCTCCCCCCGCTTGCAGCCTCTGTATCAGAGGTGGCGAGGGGGGGGAGAGAGCAGGAACTGGTGCTGGGGGGAGCCAGCTTAAAAGCCGGTTTCCCCCCCAGCACTTGCTCTGTGGTGCTGCCTGCCCCCCCTTCATACAGCGGTTGGGGGGCAGGGCCAGGAGAGGCTGCCGCAAAGCAGCCTCTGTTCACAGCAAGCTGCTGCCTTGGGACAGCTTCCCCTGTCTTCCCCTCAAGCAGCCTCTGGCTGTGCGGAGTTCGGACCCCCTGCGGACAGGGACTGCTGCCACTCTGCGCTGTTGCTTCTGTATTGGAGGCAGCAGTGTGGGGCAGCAGGCAGCTGGTCTGTGAGAGGAGCTGGTTTTTGGACTGGCTCCCGTCTGGCACCTCACGCTGCTGCCTCTGACAGAGCATCAGCAGCACGAGGTTGCAGGGGTCTCCCAGGGAATGGGACTGGATTGCACTGGCTGCCGGCCCCACCCCTGTGGATCATAGAGTAGTCGACTAACCACTAAGAATTCATGCAGTTAGTCGACTATTCAGTTAACTGATAGCTAACATCCTTATTGTGAACCCACCCCTGCTAACTCCCCCCTTCCATCCTGGAGGAACTATAAGATTTGCAGGGAGCGAGTTCAAAGAACTGTTTTGGGTGATTTGTTTTGAAGTTGTTTGTTGACTATACAGTATTATCTTTGTGTTCGAGTTCGGTTGGAGATCAACTGCTTTGAAGTTAAAGTTGTTTGTTTGACTGAAACAGCAGGCAATTAAAGGCTTGTTTTGGACAATGTGTTGTTTTTGTGTCACAACCCCGTCCCCCATATTCACAGATTTTGGCATTTGTGGGTATCTCTAGAACATAGCCCTGTGAATATGGAGGGCTTCCTGTATTGCAAAATGAGGCCTAGTGAGTGTAGTGGGTGCCCAGCACTTCTGAGGATTTAAGAACTGTGATTGTTTGGAAACTCCCAAGGGAATTGCTCTTGAAAGAAAGCCATTTATGAAATTAGAACCCACTCAATGCCTGTGTACTACAGCAACTTAAGGGAGAAGGGATGTCATGTCCTTTTGAGAGAAGATCTGTACAGCATAAACAGGCATGGGGATTTCAGGTAAGCATGCTCAAGCCCCAAATACTGCATGCTCAACCTGGTGGAAAAAAGCGGTTAAGAAGAGCTGACAAACCGGCGTAATTCCTCCATTGCTGTGCTGCAGTACAGAAGGTCACATGCATACTGCAGCTAGGCACTCTTGCTAGCTAGATGAAGAAGACGAGCAGGAAAGCTGTACTCCAGAGCTCTCTGTATCCAGCAGATTAACCAGAGATTTCCTCAACTGCATGATGTGCTCAGCTGCAGAAGCATTAAATAAAAAAATCAGAAACTCTATTAAGACTGCCCAGTGAAACCAATACTAGACCACAAGCCAGTGAATAAAGCAATGATTAGCTGTGGCTGGGCATGGAAAACTCTGGGAAGAGGTGCTATTCGTCACCTTAGGTCCTACTTCTGTGTAAGAGCAAACTCAGAAAGGCAGTAGTGAAGATGGAGGGCTAGAGTCTTAGCAGCTGGGAATAGGCACAGATCCATGGACTTTGCTGGAGCTACCACCATTACATGGGCAGAATTTCTGGCCCACAATCATTAACATTTATTCTAGACCAGAGAAACCTTAGTTAACAGAACATCTGTTATAGGTCTGGTCACACTGAGAAAGTCTAGTCAGATTATTTAGTCTGCAGACTTGAGAGACACGTTCTCCTTGACAGTGGGGTAAATATCAGAATGACACTTGGCAAGGGACTGAGAATTTGTCTTGGATACCCAGGTTATTTGCAAACATTGCCAGACATAATGTTTGAGTGACCACATGCTAACAGTGACCCCCGTGCTTCAAAACACAAGCACTCAAACTTGGTAGCAGTTGGTCAGATGTTCTTGCTTACTCAGAATAATATTGCAGTGGAAGTGGATTACTTGCAAGTCTGAGGGGCACAAGTCCTTATGATGGTGTGTGAGGGTCTTCATAAAGAATCATAGAACACTAGAACTGGAAGGGACCTCGAGAGGTCATCGAGTTCAGTCCCCAGCCCTCATGGCAGGACCCAGTACCATCTAGACGATCCCTGATAGATGTCTATCTAACCTGCTCTTAAATATCTCCAAAAATGGAGATTCCACAACCTCCCTAGGCAACTTATTCCAGTGTTTAACCACTCTGACAGTTAGGAAGTTTTTCGTAATGTCCAACCTAAACCTCCCTTGCTGCAGTGTAAGCCCATTGCTTCTTGTCCTATCCTCAGAGGCTAAGGAGAACAATTTTTCTCCCTCCTCCTTGTGACACCCTTTTAGATACAGGCAGTCCCCGGGTTACGTACAAGATAGGGACTGTAGGTTTGTTCTTAAGTTGAATTTGTATGTAAGTCGGAACTGGTACATATTGTAGGGGAAACTCTAGCCAAACATTTCTCCAGAGCTCAGTTTTATTCTCCCACACCTCACTTCCCTCAGTCCTTTATTCTCAAGCTGAGGTGTCTGCTGAGAAAAGCCGCTCCGCGTCTCCCTGGTCTGCTGGGGGGGGCGGAGAGCGCAGCTAGTGCGGGGTTGCCTCACACCGTTTGTAAGTAGGGATCCGATGTAAGTCGGATCCATGTAACCCAGGGACTGCCTGTACCTGAAAACCTCTATCATGTCCCCTCTCAATCTTCTCCTTTCCAAACTAAACAAGCCCAATTCTTTCAGTCTTCCTTCATAGGTCAAGTTCTGTAGACCTTTAATCATTCTTGTTGCTCTTCTCTGGACCTTGTCCAATTTCTTCACATCTTTCTTGAAATGTGGTGCCCAGAACTGGATGCAGTATTCCAATTGAAGCCTCATCAGCGCAGAGTAAAGCGGAAGAATGACTTCTCGTGTCTTGCTCACAACATTCCTGTTGTGAAAGAATTGTGAAATGACCTTAGCAGCTGGGGGACAGAGTAGAATCCACACGTTACACTATATGTGGAATTGGTCTAATGAAAAACAGCCTTTGTAGCTTTCAATGGAATATTTTTTATAATGGTAGGTAGGTAGGCTCTGCTGTGCTTGCATAGCTGTGTAAGCGCTCTGTGCCAATGACTCAGCGCATTTCATTCACCAAAAGGTTTTACTCACTCTCTCTTCACTGAACTTCCATTCCTTTTCTCTCCTCTGCCTCTCCCTCTCTCCCAATAATTTCTATCTTTACGCCTTCCCCCCCTCCTTTCTATCAATAGCTACGCTTTCCCCCTCAGGCCTGGGAGGACACACTGCTAGAGGCTGTGCAAGCATAATGCACTTTGTTCCTTCTCTCTAAGTGACTGTGGGATACATAACCCAATCCTGTTTGGTATAGAATGCCCATGTGGGATGCTGAGCATCTTGAATGTTGAACAAAATGAGCGGGAGTTGAGAGCGTGCATTGCTTCACAGGAGATGCTCGGTGCCTTGTTGTATTATGCACACTGTTGTTTTTTTCTCTCGATGCATTGACACAGAGAATAGAACATTTACCTAGAACTTTTCATTCATAGCCCTGAAAGCAGGAGGGTATCGTTATCTGTATTGCAAAGATGAAGAAATGAGGACTGAGAGTGTGACTTCCATCACTGCCGGTGCTGGCAAGAGAACCAAGAGATGATATCCTGGCTCCTCTAAAGTCAGTGACAAAACTCCCATTGACTTCAGTGGGGTCAGAATTTCAATCCAGGTTCCCTAGCCAGGGGTGTGTTTATCCCCTGTGAATATGCAAAAGTCATCCAGGGAGGGGTTACATCTAGATGTTTGCCTGCTTTTACAGCAGGTTACATAAAAAGCATTAGTGAAATTAGTACAAATGAAAATTTCATACATAGACTTGTTTATACTGCTGCTATATTTCTAGCAGATTTACCCAACATTGCACGGGCCTGTAAGTCAGTTAAGTTGTGATTTTTTTTAATAAAAGGAAAATGTATATGCTTTATTAAAATGCTTGTATTTTTTCAAAAATAATGTTTTATGAAGTTAATTTTTATTTCTGACTTCTTTTAAAAAGGGATTGTTAGTATTTTTCCACTGAATTACTTTTAATAATTTTTATAATGGGAATTCCATCAAGTGTGTTTTTTTTTGTTCACCCCATGAACTCTTATAATTCGCTACACTTTAACAAAAAAGGGATATAGTCAATTTGGTTTCCAAGAACATTTTCTTCTAGTTTTCAAAACTTAAGCACTGATTTGGCTGTGCAAAAACAGAGCACTACTCCAAATTTTTCTGTTTTAGCTTTTCTGTAAGGTTGATTGAGCAACAATTCTGTTCCAGGTTCATCCTATTTTTCTAAATCATCTTGGTTCAGTCTCTTTCAACATTCACTCAATTTTGAGGATTATACTTGCTTTGGTGATTCTTTCTCATTTCTGTTTGGTTTTATGAGAAGCAATCCAATTCCAGGAACATGTGTTTTCCTGGCACAGCCAACCCCTTACACTGCTTTAAATTATGACAAAAGGAAGCTGTATGCCGAATTTGTTGGTCTTAGATCTTACTGTTTAGGAGAAATTATTGATCAGACAGACAAACTCTCTAAAATATATACAGCCTCTCTCCGAGTTGCGAACGAGTTACGGACCAAACACTTGGCCGTAACTCGATCCGTTCGTAACTCGGACCCCATTGAGTTACACGCGACTGCGCTGTTCGTAAGCGTGGGTCGTGTTCGTAACTCGGGGACTGCCTTTACGACCGCTCCATGGGAGCTTTGGTCGTAAGTGCGAACGGTCGTAACTCGACCGTTCGCAACTCGGGGAGCAGCTGTAGTAGATACACTGAAATGTAAGTACTATATTTATATTCCAATTGATTTATTTTATAATTATAGATTAAATAAAGCAATTTGTCTGGAATAGTGTCTTTTGAGACTTGAATTTTTAAATATGATTTTGTAAGCAAGTAGTTTTTAAGTGAGATGTAACTTGGGGGTACACAGGAACAGTCAGACTCCCGAAAGGAATATAGTGGTCTGGAAAAATTGAGACACTGCCCTAGCCCCTTGGATTGCATTGCCTCCATGAGGTACACTCATACACTGACAGGGATACATACACATAATAATACTGTACAGTGTAATTTTCATGATTACCGACATGTTCCCCAGCCTCAGTTAGCTCAGAGATCAAATGCCCTTCAGTTTGTCTCAACCCAAGTCTCTTAGGACAGTACTTGTAGAAGCTGCTGACAGTTTTTATTAGGGAAAAAAAATATCAACAGGTCTAGCTCTGAGTGACACCCATTGTATTCTTGTCTGACTGTATATCTACATTTCTGTCTACTGCTGTAAGTGAACCCATTTCCCTGATTACAACATGCTGTATCCTAAGCTGTGTGACCATTTTCCACATTTGATTATATGTTGATAGGGTGGCAAAGGTGTAAAATGAAGGCAGAGGGATTTGGTTTTCTTTTTCCAATCCAAGTTGTTGTGTACAGTGACAAATGTGGTTTCTAGACTGGAATTATTAGTGGATTAGTCCATTAGACTTGGCAAAGGCCAGCAGATTTGCTATGTTGCTGAAATTCAAAATCTATTTGTCTGTACTTACTGGTAGAGTGCTTTTAAAAAAATCAACCCAACCCCTAAATATCTATCTCATCCCTTCTCAGCAGACAGAAATAAATAAATGAAAGTGCATGAATACATGCTTTAATGCAGGTAACTGCAAAGATGGGATCCTGGTCAGTTTGCAAAGCATCTGAAAACAAGATGTGAAACTCTGAGGAAATATGGATAGGAACATTAAGGATGAGTAATCCAGAGTAGTAGCCTATCGCTATGTATTCAGGTCTACATAAAAAGAAAAATTACAAGGTGGTTTATTCCTGTAAACTCAATGGATAGTAATACTTCTGTATACATAAGTTAATAGCTCTTTGGACTTCATTAGCTACTCCAACAAAGAATTCCAGAGCATTTTAAAGACATGAATGAATTTAAACTCTCAGTACCCCTGTGGGGAGTGTTATTTATGGCTACTTCACATTTAATGGAAAAAATTAGATAAGTGCCTTGCCCAAGATGTCAAGTTAGTAGAAGCACTAGGATTATAAATCATAGCTCTAGATTCCTCCAAGGGACTAGACTGTACTCCTAACACCTGGGCTGGAATGTCTTGGTTTGGGTTAAAATTTCAGGCCAACCTTTTTGGAAGGGCACAACCCGCTTCTTCACATGTGTGGAGCAAGAGGCACATGATACTATCTATATTTTTTGTTAATCTCGAAGGTGCTACAGGACCACTTGTTTTTTTAGGATAGGTAGTGAACACACATTCTAAGGGACCATTCCAGGTGAAGTAGCCCATTAATATCTCTGCACTCATGAAACAAAAAGTGGGGATTGGCAGATTACAATTCTTGTTAGCTACTTCTGTGAAACAATTTGTTCCACCTTGAATGTAGCTGTGAGACGCTGGGTTTTGTTCAACATCTTCGATCATGGTATGGATGATGGGATGGATTGTCCTCTCAGAAAGTCTGCAGATGATGCTACGCTGTGGGAAGAGTTAGATACACTAGAGAGTAGGGATAGGGTCCAGAGTGACCTAAACAAATTAGAGTATTGGGCTAAAAGAAATCTGATGAGGTTCAACAAAGACCAGTGCAGAGTCCTGTACTTAGGACAGAAAAATCCCATGCACTGCTAGAGTCTGGGGACCGATTGTCTAAACAGTAGCTCTGCAGAAAAGGACCTGGGCATTACAATGGGTGAGAAGCTGGACATGAGTCAACAGTGTGTCCTTTGTTGCCAAGAAGGCTAATGGCATTTTGGGCTGCATTAGTAGGGATATTGACAACAAACAGACAGAGGGAAATGATTATAGCCCTCTATTTGGCATATCAGGAGTATTGCATCTAGTTTTGGGTCCCTCACTATAAAAAGGATGTGGACAAGTTTGGAGAGTCCAGCAGAGGGCAACAAAAATGACTGGGGTACATGACTTGAGAAACTGGGCTTATTTAGTCTGCAGAAAAGAAGAGTGAGGAGGGATTTGATAGCAGCCTTCAACTGCCTGAAGGGGAGGAGGGTTCCAAAAAGGGTGTAGCTAGGCTGTTCTCATTGGTGGCGGATGACAGAATAAGGAGCAGTGGTCTCAAGATGCAGTGGGGAAGATCTGGCTTGTATAGGGGAAAATCTATTTCACTAGGAGGGTGGTGAAGCACAGGAATGGGTTGCCTAGGGAGGTGGTGGAATCTCTGTATCCTTAGAGGTTTTTAAGGTCAGTCTTGACAAAGCTCTGGCTGGGATGATTTAGTTGGTGTTGGTCCTGCTTTAAGTATGGGGTTGGACTAGATGACTTATTGAGATCTCTTCCTACCCTAGTCTTCTATGGTTCTGTGTCTACACATCAACTAGACACGCATGGCACTGACCCATGCCAGCCAACTCGGGCTTACAGGGCTTGGACTGCAAAGCTGTTTCATTGCTGTGTAGACTTCTGTGTTCTACCTCCTGGGATCCTCCCATCTTACAGGGTCCTAGAGCGTGGCTCTAGTCCAGGCCCAGAAATCTACACTGCAGCGAAACAGCCCCACAAGCTGAGTCGGCTATCATAAGCCAGAATTCACTAGCTGCGTATTAGTGCACACGTGCAGTTAAACAACCATGTAACCGCTAAAAATCAAAGCGATTATACGCACTGTGGGCTCAGCAGCATAAAGCTTAAATAAGCTTTATGCTGCAGAGCCCACGGCGAAGCCTCCCCAGGTGCAGGGGCCAGAGCTGCTGCCGGCCTCACTCCCTGGGAGAAGGCTTTGCTGCGGCAGAGAAGGAAGCCGCCTCCTAGGGAGCAGGACCAGCAGAGGCTATTGCCAGCTGTGCTCCCGGTGAGGCGTTGCTGTGGGCTCTGCAGCTGGGGAGCCAGACTGTAATCTTCAGGGGGTAGCGGGAGGCCAGCTGGGCCCAGGCTGCCATGGACAGGGGCTGCTCCGGCAGACCCTGCAGGACTGGAGCAGTCCCCTTCCTGGGGCAGGCAGGGAGCTATTCCGTCCCCTATGGTTAACTGGAACCAGTGAGTCTCGAGGCTTACGGGTTAACCGATTATCCTTTTACATCCCTACTATGCACTGTCAGGCAGACGAGTATGTAAATCACACATTCTTATCATTGCTGTGCTGACATCTTCATTGCAATTATAAAATACTAGTTGCGCCAACCCTTCAGCGAGAGAACTTCTTACATTTGAATATTCCTCTTGTCATGGGGGTTACCATACATCTGTTTTTTCCTGGATATGTCCTCCTTTTCGGTCCTTCAATCTCTGGCCGGCTGGCTTTATTAAATATCTAAAAATGTCCGGGATTTTGCCCTGCTCGTTCTTTCTCAAATGCCGCCTGCCCCGAGTGTTACCGTTGAGCTGGGAGCCCAGAGCCCCACAGAGGAGCCCGCCATCTGGTGAGCTGCCTCGGCGAGCGAGGGAGAAGCATGAAACCCCCTGGAGTGCCCTCCCACAGGCCTTCTCCCCCGCCACAGACTCCGCTTCCCTGAGCCCCGTGCCCCCCCGTCTGACCCAGCCCCTTTGCATGGCCCTCCCTGAGCAAACCTGGGTTCATCCCTGACACTCCCTTGGCTCCTCATCAGTCACCGTGGCTGCCACACATGGCCATCCCCGGTCCTTACTCATGAACCGCCCCTCCTGACTACTGATATCTCACTTCTCCTGACTGCCTTCCTGCCCCCTGACTCCTCCCTACATGCGACTGATCCCTTTCTGACCTTTCCTCTAACTCACCTGTCCCCTGATTCCTGCATCCTTCCAGTCTGCTTCTCTTTCAACCTACCCCCGAAAGCCCTTTGCCTCCAATTATTCATCCCACTTTTCCAAACATTGCTCTTCAAGTCCACCCCAGACTGGCCCAGCCAGTCCCCCATGCCTTTCCTTCAGCCTGACTCCACTCAACACTTCTTCTAATCCTGACTTCCTTCCTGTCTCCCTAAATACCAAATAATCCTTAAACCCATGTTGCCCCAAATTTGACCGTATCTGTTCCAAAACCTGGATCTTGTTTTTAACAGCCCCAATAACCTAACTGGTCCTTCTTCTAAAAATCAGTAACCACCTCCTCAAATCTTCCTGAAAATCAGCCCTCTCCTCATTGAATTTGATGTAGTGATGAAATTCCTTCACCTTCTGGATTATCCTCCTGGGTGACTGAAGAAACTTTTGCTGCTATTGCTTCCTCATTTTACTTTTTTTGCCTGAATATTTTTCTGAATGGCATATAGGATGAAAGGACATTTTGGATGTTTGATTCCACCCTTTGGATACTGTAGAAGCAAAGGGAAAATGCCCTAGAGGAACTGAGCTCCACCTAATTGAGGAAATCAATTATTTGCCAATTTCGTTGGATTGCTAAAAAGATAACACAAGACTGACACTAAGTTTATATCCAAATTCAGGGAAGATTGAAAGGGGCTGAAAAAGAATCCTTCAACAAAATCTAAACTTGGAATTTCCATTGCTTTCCTTTTGACCTGGGAAGGATCACTTCATCTCCCCTGCCTCCCAAGTCATAAACTAGTTTTGTGGAATTCAGAACTGGAGAATTAAAGTAGTAGAGTGACCTCTCCTGTGGATCCCAAGATTAATCAGGCTTTGTGGAAAAAAACATCAGAAAGGACTCAAGAGGTAATGGATTTGAAATTTACTTTTTACTTGTTTCTTTTCTATACTCATGTTGTATACTCACTGTTACTCATTGAACATGCTCACGTTGTATTAATGTGTTTTATATAGTATATATAAACATTAATGCAACGTGAGTTGGTAGATACTGATACAGATACACTCCCTCTCAAAAGTGTCCTCTATTTTGAAAGTTCAAATATGGTAACCCTAGTCAGCTAAGTCAAACGGGAAAATTAACTACACAAAGAAATTTGACTTGTAGTAAAAGCCATCATCTATTTGACCTAGTTCAAAAGAAGGCACTTGTTTAAAGCAGCTGGCTAAGTAAGCAGATGTTCTAGCTGAGGTTAATCCAGTCATAAAACAGCATACAGCAGCCAAAAACTCTCCATTTAAAATGAATGACCACTTAAAAAAATTATGTAGTAGCAAGCATATTGTATCTTATATGGCAGGTATTTTGCTTCTAGAAATAAATGTACCTGAGACACTGAACAGTGTTCTGCAGCATCATAATTACAAAAAGAAAAGGTCTTGTATTGTCCCTACTTGTCAGGGGCGGCCTGTGACTATAGGCCGACTTGGCTGTCGCCTAGGGCGCCGCCTTCAGTGGGGCGCCCGGGGCGCCCGATGATGACGTCACAGGGTGCCCAATGATGATGTCACGGGGCACCCGGGGCGCCCAATGATGACGTCACTCCATTGACAGCCATGCAGGCGGGGGTGCCGATCGCGCGTTCTGCCTGGGGCGCCAGCTGCCGCAGCCCGCCTCGGGACGCTCCTGCTACTCGTAGAATAAAAGGTGCATCTTGTATTAGCAGATTTAGATTCTCTGTGGTGAATCTGCTGTTTAGATTGTATAGGTGAAATGTCAGCCAGCTGAAAGTGTCTTTTACAAGTAGGTAAGAAGGTGTGTTCATTCACAGAGGTGGGAGGGCAGAAAAATGATGCAAGGAGATAAAGAATAAATAACACGCACACAGGAGTGAAGACCCTTCTGCTGTTAGAGGGTCTGTGCAGACAAACCCTTATACCATCATGGTGTCCAGTTGAATTCAGTGTTCTCATGTGAGCAGACCCCATTTGAGAATCAGGTTCTTAGTGTTCTGTATTTTAAATACATTGCTGTGAATTAGTGCCCTGCAAAGAGTGAAAATTGTTTTTCTTTCTCTTTTCACCCCCGATAAAGTGGCAGAAATATTCATTGTCATCTCAGTGTATTTCTCTGAGACCAGGTCTATAATAGACCCGGAAGGTCGGCTTATGGTATGCATTTCCAGCTATGTAAATAATGTAGCTGGAGTCGACATATCTTAAGCTAAGCTTGGTGCCATCTTCACAGTGGGAGGCTCCTGTTGGCTTCTAGGAGTTCTGGTGCTGACCGGGGGCACCGTCAGCATTCAATTTAGTGAGTCTTTACTAGACCTGTTAAATCAAACATCAGAAGATCAATCTCCTGCACTGTAAGTGCAGATGTGGTCTGAGAGTTTATAGTGCTGGCCTTTGGGGTCTGCAAGGCCCCTTGCTCACAGGCCCTGCTGGTTTTGGGAAACAACAAATTGTAAAACTAATCTGAGCCTTCATTGTTTGCCATGATATGCTGGAAAATGCAAAATGAATGCTAGTACTGAAAGTTTGGAACTCATGAGTGTCTTTTTTTTATAGGGGGGGAGTAATTATTGATTTTATTTTTTCTTTGTAGAAATAAAAAGGGGGCATATCTAGGCACTTGTGGCAGGTGTGGCCTGAAGCTTAATCCTCATCATCTTTCTGCTTTCATTTCCCCAGCTGTAAAACAGAGAATAGAGTATATGTCTGTCACAAAAGATTGTGATGGTTTATTCATTGAGTGTATGTTACACGCACTAGAACAAAAAAACTTCTAGTAGGTGAGGTCATTAACCAATAGCTGACTTTTAATCTATCTTCTTATTTGAAGAAACTAACATTGAGGAAGATCCTTGTAGTTAGCTTGCTGAGGCCTCTGGAGAGAGCAAGGAATGATTTTCAACAGGAACCTTTCCTTCAGCTGGAAGAATTGAGGTAAAAAAAATGGATTTGGATGATGATGTTTTACACTCTAGTTAGAACAGTGAGAGGAGCAGTATTGTTTTCTCCTGTTTCCTGAGAGATAGGATAAGGACCGATTCTAAAAGGAGGCAGTGTGCTGCAATGCATGAACGCAGACACTTAGAATCTAGTTCTGGCTTTGCCATGGAGCAGGTCATTTCACCTCTCTGTGCCTCACTTTTCCCATCTGTAAAATGGAGATAATGATCCTGACTACCTTTATAAAGTGCTTCAAGATCTACTGATGAAAAGTGCTATAGAAGAGGCAGATGTTGTTATTAAAAGCTGCTCTGGTTTAAACCCCAGTGGTGTTTGTTCACAGAGCCGTCCCATCCATGTTGGGTTTCCAGATGGTTTCAACAAAAATGCTGGACACACTTGACATTACATCACAATCTACATTACATCTTATTTAGAAAATACTGGACATTTATATTTTCTCATTTATATTTTCTCAATTTGTTTCCTGGACAGAGAGCTCAAATACTGGACTGACAGGTTCAAAACCGGGCACTTGGCAACCCTGTATCCATGGGATGATTCAGAGCAGCTGACCCAGGCCCTGCAGCCACCCCCATCCTCAAACTGTCCTATGGCCACTGTACGTGTTGCCTCAACCTCATCCACAGAATCCAGAGTGGCTTGAGGGATTACTGGGAGGGCCCCTGGGGTCAGGTTTCCCTCTGAAATCACTGGGCCAGGAAGAGGCGGTGGGAGTGTGGCTTCGAGGAAGGGGTGGAGTGGGGGTGGGGCAGAGCAGGGTGAGAAGAGGTGGGGGAGGGCAGGCCTTGGGCAGATGCGGGGGTTGTCCCACACCCCCTAAGGACAGCCCTATTTGTTTAGAAGGCATCTCACTGACTATTTTCTCTTACGTTAACATATCGTATTGCATCTGACTTCCCAAAATAGCTCTTCTGTGTTGGCCAGGGGAGCTTATACATTTATTCATATTTAGCCTGATTGCCAGGAAAATACTTAACACTGCTTTCTTCGGATATAAAGCTTTCTGTTCCTAGATATCTTGAAACATTACATGCTACTCTCAGGGAAAATGTATCTTGTTCCTAAGGTACTTGTTTTAAAACTTCTGCCTTAGAAAATGAGAATTCTTGTTGAGGGCCCGATTAGTCTCCTCTGAGGTCTGATAGGTAGGCAAATACATGAATCATGTGAAATCTTGTTTGTCTCCACAAGTTTGGAAACCTAATTTTAATCAATCTACTTTATTCTGCACTCTCAAGACTGAGATAAAATAATGACAGCTATATAATAATTAAAATAAAAAGCATCTCCAGATAAAATGATCCAGGAAA
The DNA here is from genome assembly GCA_019425775.1 of Rafetus swinhoei. NCBI lineage: Eukaryota > Metazoa > Chordata > Testudines > Trionychidae > Rafetus > Rafetus swinhoei. Next base: position 111,338,224 of record CM033446.1, read on the forward strand.
ACAAATTCTCCTTTAGACTCTCGTGGATCTACATCCATAGAATCATAGAGCTGGAAGAGACCTCAGGAGGTCGTCAAGTCCAGTTCCCTGCCTGAGTCAGGACAAATCCCAACTAAATCAACCCATCCAGGGCCCTGTCAAGCCGAGACTTAAAAACCTCCAGGGATGGAGATTCCACCACCTCCCTAGGTAACCCATTCCAGTACTTCAGCACTGTCCTAGTGAAATAGTTTTTCCTGATGTCCAAACTAGACCTCTCCCACTGTAACTTGAGACCATTGCTCCTTGTTCTGCCACCCGTCACTACTGTGAACAGCCTCTCTCCATCCTCTTTGGAACCTCCCTTTGGGAAATTGAAGGCTGCTATCAAATCCCCCCTCACTCTTCTCTTCTGCAGACTAAACAAACCCAAATCCCTCAGTCTCTCCTCATAGGTCATGCGCTACAGCCCCCTAATCATTTTGGTCGCCCTCCACTGGACCCTGTCCAATGCGTCCACGTCCTTTCTATAGTGGGGGGCCCAGAAATGGACACACTACTCCAGGTGTGGCCTCACCAGAGCCAAATAAAGGGGAATAATCACTTCTCTAGATCTGCTGGCAACGCTCTTCCTAATGCAACCTAATATGCCATTAGACTTCTTGGCTACAAGGGCACACTGTTGACTCATATCCAGCTTCTCATCCCCTGTAATCCCCAGGTCCTTTTCTGCAGAACTGCTACTTAGCCAGTTGAGTCCTAGCCTGTAACAATGCTTGGGATTCTTCCATCCCAAGTGCAGGACTCTACACTTGTCCTTGTTGAACCTCATCAGATTTCTTTTGGCCCAATCCTCTAATCTGTCTAGGTCACTCTGGACCCTATCCCTGCCTTCCAACGTATCTACCTCTCCCCCTAGCTTAGTGTCATCCGCAAACTTGCTGAGGGTGCAATCCATCCCCTCATCCAGGTCATTAATAAAAATGTTGAACAAAACCGGCCCTAGAACTGATCCTTGAAGACAGACACAAAGGAAGCATTGAGTACTTCAGCTTTTCCCATATCATCTGTCAGTAAATTACCTCCCTCATCCAGTAAGATCCCCACATCCTCTCTGATCACCCTCTTATTGTAAACATGCCTGTAGAAACCTTTCTTGTTACCCTACACATCCCTTGCTAGCTGCAATTCCAATTGCGCTTTCGCCTTCCTGATAACCCCCCCTGCATTCTCGAGCAATATATTTATACTCCTCCCAAGTCATCTGTCCAAGTTTCCACTTCTTGTAAGCTTCCTTTTTGTGTTTAAGCTCACATGTCCCCGGTAAGCCAGTCTGGTCGCCTACCATATTTGCTTTTCTTCCTGCGCATTGGGATGGTTTCTTCCTGTGCCTTTAATAAGGCTTCTTTAAAATACTGCCAGCTCTCCTGGACTCCTTTCCCCTTCATGTAAGCATCCCAGGGAATCCTGCCCATCAGTTCTCTGAGGGAGTCAAAGTCTGCTTTTCTGAAGTCCGGGGTTTGTATTTTGCTACTCTTCTTTCTTCCTTTGGTCAGGATCTTGAAATCTACCATCTCATGATCACTGCTTCCCAGATTGTCACCCACTTCTACTTCCCCTACTAATTCCTCCCTGTTTGTGAGCAGCAGGTCAAGCTGCGCATGGCCCTGGTCAGTTCCTTCAGCACTTGTACCAAGAAGTTATCCCCAACGTTCTCTAAAACCTTCCTGGATTGTCCGTGTACTGCTGTATTGGTCTCCCAACAGCTGTCAGGGTGATTAAAGTCCCCCATGAGAACCAGGGCCTGTGATCTAGAAGCTTCTCTCAGTTGTCTGAAGAAAGCCTCGTCTACCTCATCCACCTGATCCGGTGATCTATAGCAGACACCAACCACAACATCACCCCTGTTGCTTCCACCTCTAAACTTTACCCATAGATTCTCAACAGGCTTTTCACCCTCTATATACTGGAGCTCCAAGCAATCATACTGCTATCTTACATACAGTGCAACTCTTCCTCCTTTTCTCCCCTGCCTGTTCTTCCTGAACAGTTTATACCCTTCCATGACAGTGCTCCAGTCATGCGAGTCATCCCACCAAGTCTCCGTTATTCCAATCAAATCATAGTTCTTTGACTGGGCCAGGGCTTTTAATTCTTCCTGTTTGTTTCCCAGGCTTCTCGCATTTGTGTACAAACACCTTAGATAACCAGTTGCTCACCCTACCTTCTTCATTTGAGTCAGGGGTCCTCCTTTGTTGCTCCTTCCTCTTTGTGTTTCTTTCCAGTAGCTGACTTCCTCACTTACCTCAGGGCTTTGGTCACCATCTCCCAACCAACCTAGTTTAAAGCCTTCCTCACTAGGTTTGCAAGCCTGCTCGCAAAGATTCTCTTTCCTCTCTTGGTTAGGTGGATCCCTTCTCTTCCTAGCAATCCGTGTGCCTGGAACAGTGTCCGATGGTCGAAGAAACCAAAGCCCTCTCTCTGACACCACCTGCACAACCATGCATTTACTTCCTCAATTCGACGATCCCTACTCGGATCTTTTCCTTCAACCGGAAGGATGGACGAGAACACCACTTGCGCTTCAAATTCCTTGATCCTTCTTCCCAGCGCTACATAATCTGCAGTGACCCGCTCAAGGTCATTCTTGGCTGTATTGTTAGTTCCTACATGGAGAAGCAGGAAGGGGTAGCGATCCGAAGGTTTGATCAGTTTTGGAAGACTCTTGATCACATCCTGAATGTGAGCTTCCCGGTAAGCAGCACACTTCTCGAGATTGCAGGTCTAGATGGCAGATGGATGACTCAGTCCCTCTTAGGAGGGAGTCCCCGACCACCACCACCCGTCTTCTTCTTTTGGGGGTGGTGGTCATGGAACCCCCATCCCTAGGACAACGTATCCCATGCCTTCTGGTAGATGGTGTTCCCTTCTGATTTCTTCCCTGAGAGGTCCCTGCCGAAGCATTCTCCACCGCAGTGCCTGTGGAGAGAGCCTGAAAGCGGATACTTACCTCTACAGGAATGGGGAATACCTGAGTTGGCCTTCTTCTTCTTCTAGAGGTTACATGCTGCCAGTTCTCTTCCTTGTCCTATACTGCCCTCACTGGCTCTTCAGCCTGCTGTGCCTGCAGGATTAAATGCTGCCTTCTATCGAGGAAGTCTTCATCCTCTCTGATGGAACCCAGTCACAGGGTCATGAAATAATAGACTAAGATTTTCATAAACAGGTGTACAAAGGCTTCTAAGTTCTTTCTTAGGAAAGATTCCCATGGATTTCAGCCCGTCTTGCATTGCATGGGTAAATTGTTGCTTGCTATTCCCCATGTATCTGTATTGTCAAAGGATAATAGTGCAACTGATCTTAACATTTGATTATTGTATGTCTGCTGATGCAACTTTCATAGCTCACCATCAGCTGAGCCAGAAAAATGTGTGGTGTCAACCGCATCCTGTTAGCTATAATTATTGTTTATAAATAGGTTTTTATGTGACGTCCATCACTTTAACGTCTGAGTATCTACAGTGCAAAGTCCCCACTCTCACAAGTTGTCTTTCTGAAGTCATGAATGATACCAGAAAAGCGAGCAGGATCGGGTTCCATTTCTCTCCAGTTCAGTTCAGAGTGGGGGAAATCCCATGTGCTTAACCTGAAGAATGTGCTAAGTTCTCATTAACTTTACTGGGACTTAGGCAGGGGCTCAGTCCCAGATTTTTAAGGGTGTGTAGCAGAGGTGGGCAATCATTTTTGGTGGGGGACTGCTCCAAGATACTGGAAAGTGGTCAAGGGCCGCACATTTCTGCGGAGGAGATGCGGGGTCTCGGGTAGAGGTGGGGTGCAGAAGGGTGCACTGGGTAAGGGACAAAAGGGCAGGAGATGGTGTGAGGTCTGAGAGGGAGTTTGGGTGAAGGAGGTAGTTGTGACCTGGGTTTGGGGTGTAGGGTCAGGGAGGGAATATGGGTGGAGGAGAGGATTCTGGCCTGGGGGAGGGACTCTAGGAGGAGGTACAAAGTTTGGGAGAGAATTGTGACCTGGGAGACAGGGAAAAGGGGGTGCAGACTGCTGAGGGTTTGGGTGTGACCTGGGTCAAAGGATTGGGGTTCAGGTCTGGGAGGGTGTAGGGGAGGATTCTGGCCAGGGGGATAGGAGGGGGTACAGGATCTGGGAGAGAGTTGTGACCTGGGGCAGGGGGGTGCAGAGGGTTTGGACAGTGACCTGGGAGAGGGAGTTGGGGTGCGGGAGGGGCAGGGGTGCCAGAGGCAGGCTCTGACTGGGAGGCGCTTACCTAAGCTAGCAGCCCTGCAGCACCCCAATGACAGGCTGGGCTCCCTGCCTGCTGCAGCCCCAGATTAATTTAAACTGTAGGCTGTTCCCTCCATATGGCTCTCAGCTCCTGGAGGGGAAAGAGGCTTGTGCTGTCCCCATCCCCCAGGCCAATCTTTCAGCTCCTATAGGAACGGAGGCTTGGGCTGGGGAACGGGAGATCACACGAAGTCTCCCCCTCCCTGCAGAGCAGAGAGCTGCACAGTCTGTGCTTTAAACCATGGCAGCTGCGTGCCTGAGGGTCCCGGCAGGGTGGTCCGCGAGCTGCATCCTGTGGCGTGGCGGGCCGGATCCTGCCCCAGGGCCGTGTTTTGCCCAGCCCTGGTGTGTAGGCATTGCAGTGCTCAGCGTTGCATCGCCTAACTGACGACAGAGCTTACATCGAATTTTCAGAAGGGATTTGGGCATTTGTAATGAACAGTCACTTGGATGTCGGCTCCTAAGTACCTAAATCCCTTTTGAAAATGAGAGTTAGGCTCATATATTAGTTAGACATGTGATGCTTTGTTCAGCAACGTCTACATACTTTAAACATCTGGGCCTAAGCGATTTGCTGAATTGGGGATTTAACCAAATGCTTAAAGTTAGGCATGTGTTTGAGTGTCTTGTTGACTGATTCAGGGCCTTATTCTTCAAATCAGACTAGAATATGAATTGATTTGCAATGATCCAAGAGAGAAAACTCAGGAAATGCTAGTCTGATTTCTGTAATCTGCCACAAGAGTAGCTAACATACATTTAGACACGGGACAGACACATTTAAAAATATCCATACAGTCAATGGTGTACACAGTCTTAAGTAGTTTGGTTTAACTTCAACAGCTCCATCTGAAATAGCACCAGACTTGTAAGTAAGAAAGAACCCATGGGATTTCCAATCCTATGGAGAATAGGCAGGAGGAGGATGAATGGGCAGATGTTACAAAAAAATCTGCTTGCAGAAAAATAAAGCTAATAGGACTCATGATGGAAGTAGAGCCTATGTCCCTATATGACATTTCAACTAGGCACTTTGATCTGGAAAGGTAATATGAAACTGATGCACTTGGCAAATGGACTGTAAAGGTCTATCTCTAATGCAATTGCAATGTTTTTTTCTCCAGTATTAGTTACTTGGATTTGCTCAGTGTATTAGACCAAAATACAGTCTATATTTAACACAGTTTTTTCCTGAACAGGGAAGTTATGGAGTGTCCATTTCTATGGTGTTTTATGTCGTGATCACATATGTCATGCAGTGTCATATCCTAAAGACATCAATAGTCTGTTCTCTCCCCTGTGATGTGCCTGCAAGGCTTTTATCAGAAAAGATTCTGTTCTTTAAGTATTCCCGAGATTGTTTCTATTGGAAACTGGGTGCAGATGGGAGCAGCGTCTCATGCTCTGAATGGTATATCATATGAAGGCAAAAGACACAAAACAGTGTTACAACTGCTTCTACCTGAATATACAGTACAGGAAATTCTTTCCTGCCTTTTAGTCAGCATTCAAGATATTTTCAAGGATATCCCTGTTTGGATAGCTAGAATCTATGCCCCTGAAATTGATGGTGTTATTTTAAAGGGCCAGGGTTTAAGAAAAAGAATATTTGTATTTTTAAATAATGATTACACGTTTTTGAATGTGGGTTGACTGGGCCTACATACAACTAATCAGTTGTCTTTCCTTGAGTGCGGATCTTGGTTAAAATCTCTGCCCCACACAGGAGGGATTGATCAAAAAGTGCAACTAACCGTTTAACCCTAGAGCCTGAAAGGACCATGTGTCCAGGTGCTATCAAATTTTAATTTCTTTGTAATTAAGCCAATCACATTCCATCAGTGAATTTTATCAGAATTGTTGATTTTGATTCCTGTCTCTGCTTGTACTAAACTTTGTTCCGGATGATTGTTTGAGAGAGTTGCATGATGCAAGTGATTTAGTTTCCCCTTAAGAAATGTGTTGGGCGAGTTGTAGATCATGGAAAAGGCTCTTTATTTGAGTTTTGGTCAGCTGCAGCAGCTAGGAAATTGTGAATTAACAGGGAAGTGGAAGCTAGAAACCAGCAGCGCTGTAAATCAATTTTTGATCCAGCTTTTATTGGTGAGAGAAACAAGCTTTGGAGCCACACAAAGCTCTTCTTCGGGGCTGGGAAAAGAATTCCCAGCCCTGAAGAGCAAAATGCAAGATGGAACAAATTGTTTAGGCTGACTTAATTAGCTTCATTAACACTACTCCTACAATTGACAGGAAACTTCTTTTGCTGTTATATAGGTACTCTTGATTCTGTTATTTCCACTCCAACCCATCTGATGAAGTGAGTTTTAGCCACAAAAGCTCATGACCATATCTGTTTGTAAGTCTCTAAGGTGCTACAGGACTGCACACTGTTTTTAAAGTTACAGATTAACACGGCTACCTCTCTGAGACTTTTTAGGATAAATAGCACATATTGTAAGGCACCATTCAAGGTAGAGTGGCCCATGCCAATCTCTGCTAATTACTTATGTAAACAATCTATTCCATCTTGCATTTTGCTCTGTTGCTGGGAGTTCCTTTCCCAGACCTGAAGCAGAGTTCTGTATGGCTTGAAAGCTTGTCTCTGTCACCAACAGAGGTTGGTACAATAAAATATATTACCTCACTCACTTTGTCTTGCTAGTATTTTCTTATATCATGGAATACAGATATAAGTGAAATTAATGCATGCAGCAACTTAGAAGTGTTTCATAGGCTAAGTCTAGACTGCACTCAAATAGAAAAAAGATACTCAATTTGCGCTACACGAATTGTGTATCTTTTTTGATTTAATTTCGAAATAGGCTGTTTTATAAATGTTGGCGCATCTACACGGTGCCAAATTTCGAAATAAAGTGCTCCTTGGAGTCATTCCTCATTCTTCGTAGAATGAGGTTTACGGGGATGGCAAAAGAGCATGTCTGTTATTTTGAAAAAAAAAATCGAAATAGCAGATGTGTTCCTTGGATGTGGTGTCACTATTTCAGGATACTCCTGGTATCCTGAAATAGCAATGCAGTCTAGACGTAACCATAGAGACTAAATGCTTTGTTCTAAGACTAATATTGATTTTGAGCAAAACTAAGGCTGTGTCTATGCTAGGAAGCTTACAGTGGCACTGCTGTACTGATGCAGCTATGAGAGCACTTCTTTAGCCATTCTGTGGTGAAAGGAGAGAGCTCTCCTGTTGGCATAATTGAACCATCCCCACTGAGCACTGGTAGCCAAGTCAGCGGGAGAAGTTCTCCTGCCGACATAGCGCTGTGCACACTTATGCCAGCGTAACTTTGTCAGAGTTGTGGATTTTTTTTCACACTCCTGAGCAATGTAAGTTTTGCTAATGTAAGTTGTAGTGTAGACATGACTTAACATACAGGTGAACTGGTTTGGTCCCCAGCTATGTGCTTGTCCATTTTTAACTAATGCTTGCGGTCTTGGCATGAGCTGGCATCTGGCCTGCCAGTGTCACACCCACTGCTTGACACGTGGAAGTCTAGTAAAATAGTCCGCTACACTCTTCCTTAGTTCCTATGGGTTACGGAGTTCGTACATTGTTTTGAAGAATTGTGCTCGTTGTGAGTTTGGCTAGTCCATCCAAATAACAGGCAGCCTTAATGGGAAATAACTTGAACCTCTAGGTCACTATAAGTGGGACTTTCATTTCTTCAAAATCTCTTTCTGAACAGCAGTTTGCATTTCTAGTAGGAAGTGACTTTCTGGTAAAATAATTAGAAGGCAGGGCTCTGTTTTGCTAAGCACTGTACATACACATTTCATTGCTCCAGAGAAAACAGACAAATAATTGTTGCCTGCTATACAATCCCATAGTCCCATAAAGGCCCTGTAGTCCAATGTTTCTGCATAAGGAAAGATTGGGTTTTGTGTACAGGGATGCTTGCTGGGGAGGAACACAAGAGCTAGTTTAAACCAAGAACAAAGAACTTCTACAAACTTCAGCACTTTCTTGTTCATATGCAAAGCATCTGCAAAGCATGTTTCTCGGACCCAGATTCCCCAAGTAAGAACACATAGCAGATAGCACATCAGTGAAGAAACCATTTAATTAAAAACAATCATGCACATGCAGTCTGTCCCCTTGAGACAGGAACAGAGAGAAGTCCCACTTGATAGATGTTATCTCTGTTTTATTGCTTTAACTGTAGAAGGCACTTGGATACCACAATTATGACCAGCATTTAATAATCAAAACAGAACAGCGTTTGCCTCTTGTGTGTGTGGGGGAAAACCCACTTTGTGCAGCATCAAATGATACACTCTGCATTTTGAGAAGGCCTTAGAAAAGACCATACATGGAGAAGGAAATTAAAAGTTTGTATAGCATGGGATACTGAACTCAGGTGGGAATGTGCTCAATTGAATTATACAATTGTGTGTGTATGTGTGTGTGTGTGTGTGTGTGTGTGTGTGTGTTAGAACAGTGGTTCTCAAACTGTGGGTCAGAACTCCAAAGTGTGTCACAGCCCCATTTTTATGGGGTCACCAGGTCTGGCTTACACTTGTTGGGATCTGGGGACTTCGACCCTATGTGGCAGGGCTAAGGTGACAGGCCCCCTTCCTGGGACTAACAAAAATTATTAAAGGTCTCGATAACATGACCTATGAGAGAAATTGGAAAAAACTGGATTTGTTTAGCTTGGAGAAGAAAAGACTGAGTTGGGGACATGATAATAATTTTCAAGTACATAAAACATTACAAGGAAGAGGGTGAAAAATTGTTCTCCTTAGCCTCTGATGATAAAACAAGGAGCATTGGACTTGAATGGCAGAAAGGGGGTTTTAGGCTGGACATTAAGAAAATCTCCCTGTCAAGGTAGTTAAGCACTGGATCAAAATGCCTAGGGTATGTCTACACTAGCTCGTTAATTCGAGCTAGGTAGGCAAATCAGGCAACTGGAGTTGCAAATGAAGCCGGGGATTTAAATATCCTGGGCTTTATTTGCATGTTCCCGTCCTGCTGCCATTTTTAAATCCCCCTTAGTTCGAACGAACTGCCCGCGGCTACACGTGGCAGTTTAAAGTTAATCCGAACTAAGTCCTTAGTTCGGATTAACTGTTACACCTCATTCGGTTGCCTGATTTGCCTACCTAGCTCGAATTAACGATCTAGTGTAGACATCCCTTAGAGAGGTTGTGGAATCTCCACCATTGAAGATTTTTTTAAGAACAGGTTAGACAAACACCTGTCAGGAATGGTCTAGGTCAGTGATACTTAGACCTCAGGAACCAAATTAGCAGCCAACATTATCCAAAAGAGTCACAGTATTATGAATGACAGGGGAAATAGAGTAAGTGTATGTGTGCGTGTGTAAATTCTTACAGTAAATAAGCTAATAATTTAGTGCAAGTTTATAACTTAATTAGTAAACTACATTTTAACTTATCAGGATGCTTTTACTAACTCTGGTTGGTTGACAATTAAAGCACAGTGTTTTAATATTATATTCTGCGAAGACCCATAAGGGATACATTAAAGAGTCACTTGTGGCTTGATCCACCGTCTTGAGTATCACTAGTCTGTTAATACTTAGTCCTGCCTTGAGTGCTGGGTACTGGACTAGATGACCTTATTGAGTTTCTTTGTAGTCCTACACTTTTATGATTCTGTGATCATAGTGGAAAAGAGCTGGGATTTATTGGGAATTTGTGCCATGGGAACAGAGCATAAAATCTCCAAGGAATGCAAAGAATGAGGAGAAATGTGTGGTGTTGTCTATTCAGTTCCCAGAACTTATGAGTTTTGTTCACTGCTACTGCCCTATTAAAAACAGGAAGCCACAAATCCAAACTCTCACGCGCACGCACACACACAAACACAGAGAATTAACTTATAAATGAGTGGCAATAATTCTCCTCTAAACTGAATAGAAAAATAAGAATCAGAGGGGTAGCCATGTTAGTCTGTATCTACAAAAACAGTAAGGATTCCATGGCACCTTAAAGACTAAGATTTATCTGGGCATAAGCTTTCATGTGCAAAACCCCACTTCATCATGAAGGCTTATGCCCAGATAAATCTTAGTCTTTAAGGTGCCACAGAACTCCTCATTGTTTTTATAAAAAAAGATGTTTTATTTGATTGGGCTGTATTAGATTTTTTTTTCATAGTCTCTATGTATTTACCTCAACATTCCTAAACTGTCCAAAGCATTTTAGATGTAATGATATAAATAGCAGAGGGATTAGTAAACAGTAATGTGTGCTGAATAACCTTGTACCTTAGCAAATTGCCAAACCTCCAGTGAAATCTGGTAGCTGAAGAATTTGTGTAAACAATCAGTGGGGTAGCCATGTTAGTCTGTAACTGAAAAACTAAAAAGCAACAAATAGTTCTGCAGCACTTTTTTGTTAGTGTCTAAGGTACTGCAGAACTATTTGTTGTTTAAGTGTGTAAGGAATGACATAGACTTGACTTCAGACATGGAACACAAAATCCTCATATCATTTCAAGGGGGAGATCTGCATTTGTAGGGAGACCACTGCACAGGATTCCTTCCATGAGACCTTAACGAGATCTGATTTTGCCCTTAAGTTTTTTTGTTTGTTTGTTTTTGTTTTGAACAAATAGATGAAGTGCCCTGTAGAGCCTCAGTGGTTTTTCTCAAGTTTCTCCATCCCTTTTTACAGTCAGAGCAGTGTTTTAATGTCTTTCAGTGCAAGTCTTTGAAAATAAAATTACTGCTGCTAAAGATTTTTTTCAAGAAAATTAAAAAAACAGCAGCAGCAATGCAATGAGCACAACAATTATGTATTTAACGATCATTACTAAAGTCAGGATGGAGGAATGCAAACATTAAACCTATGTTTACTTTATTACCTTTCACTTTCAACTTCTGGTTATCTGTTTGTTTTCTCATATAGACACTGTAAAGGATCCGTGCATGATTGTGGAATCAGTTTATAGCTACAGATATAATCTAAAACATTTTAATGGTGATGACATGTATGAATCATGTTGTATTACAAGGGAATTAGCGTGATGATTTGACAATTTGTCACCATCAGGAAGGCGATCAGAGTTGTGTTTTACAATTCTTTCAGACATTTTCTACAGCAGCTTTTTAAAAATACTGTTTTCTCAGTGTGGCATATTTGCTATTACTGCCACGCTGATTCAAACAAAGAAAAATATAGGCCCAAATTTCACTCTGATTTATACTCCACTCAACTTCAGTGAAATCAGGGTAGTCAGTACACAGTTTGACCTAGCATTTTCATTGTAAAGTATAGGTCAGAAGAATATTTTAACCTAACTGGCATTTGAAAATTATTTTAAAAAATCAGTATTCTGTTCTCCCTAAAATTAATGGAATATTTTCAGCACTTTTTAAAAAATGTTGGTTGCTTCTTAATTGCGAGGGGAATGCATTTAGCTTTCTCTCAGGAATAGTGTTACAAATATACCATGGCCCACATGATCCTTGTTAAAACAACGAGGAATCCTATGGCACGTTAGAGACAGGATCCCTGGTTGTTTTTGCAGATACAGACTAACATGGCTACCCCTCTGAGATAATCTGTATTATCATGCTGATATCTCTGGTGTTACACCAGGGTTGAACTTGTTTCTATGTGTATTAGGTCATATGTGCATGGAAATATAAGCAGGCTGGTGTAGTGACATGCCCGAAAGCTTGCTGGCAGCAAAGAAATGGATGGTAGAAGTTAATTGCCCTGATTCTGTCTTCAGAAAGTCACAGGAAGACCAATTCAAGCATCATCCAGAATTGTCATTGCAGAGGTGAGCATGAGGCATATCCGTGTAGTCTTCTTGCAACTGAATATATCAAACCAACAGTCCATACATATAGCCATCACTCTTACATATTATTCCTACTCTTAGTAGGAATGGGATGAGTGCAGATACCAAGCAGGGCATGATAACACTTCTTTCACTGTACAGGTTTCTTTCTCCCGTTCTAATATTTCAGTAAAAACATCTGTTCATGGTAGGAATTCATTGCTACAATAAAAGTCAGATACACCACAGCACTATTCTTTTTTGTCCTATGGCCCAACAACGTAAAACCAAACCAAGCTGAAACTGATAGTCTAAGAAAAACTGAAAACCAAACCTTGTAGATTAAGGAACAGAGATATACATCTACTTCTACAGTAACCTCAACTTGAAAGCTAGAGCAACCAAAGATTGCTGCTGCTTCCAATGAATTATCATAAGAATAGTTATTGTCTTTCTTTGCTTCTTCATCCTTTTTTTCCAGTGCCTGGCACCCCTGAACTGTGTGCCAAAAACACTTTCTGCTTTGTTAGTGCCACATGTGCTTTGGTATAGTTGGCATTCTCCTCGTGGAGATTACAGGCATCAATTTCCAGGCACTCTGAGCATCTACAACACCACCCTGGGAACTGAAACTTCAGTCAGTTCCTGAACGAATTGGGTTTCTTAGTGGTAGCACAAAGCCAGACCCTTAAGCATCAGTCATAGAAAGATGTTATCAGAATTGGAGTCAGCATTTTTTTACAAACCTGAAATTTCCTTACTTCATTCATATTACCATATTCAGGGCTGTCCTTAGGATTTATCGGACCCCATGCAGTACTATTAGACTGGTGTCCCTATGTCCGATGGTAGCCGGCAGGGGGTGACGATTTTTTAGAGATGTGATTTTATAGTTTTCAGCAACACACTAATGAAATATTTTTAAAATAAATTTTAAACTGAGGTCCTGTAGACCAGCAGTAAATTTAGAGATTGACAGGGGTTGGCAAATACCTGTTAAATGGCTTGATTACCACTTGAATGTCTCTTACACAGGTTCTACTAATAGCTCTGGCAGCTTTTTTTTTTTTACTTTTAAGTTAACTAGATCCTCTCCAGAGGAAGCAAAGCCACAGAACAGGGATAGGGAAAGGTAGGTGGGTGGACATTAAGAAATTAAGACCCAGCGGTGTGCCAAATCATTGGGTGCCCTACACAACTATGTATTCTGCACAAGGGTTAGAGACATAAAATCCTGTTTTAATTAGTTAACCGGTTAAATGTTATGGGCTAGACTGGGTGCTACTGGAAGAGCCCTCTGCAGGTACCCGTTAACTATTAAGGGTGATGCTTACTAAGTAACTGGTTGTCCCTTTATCATCCCTAGTACAGATAAGGACAGCTCTAACTCCATTCAACTAGTACCCATATTTGATAGCCTGAAAGTGTTATTGATGCCTTGTATTTTCTATGGTGAAAACTTCCTCCTCTTTTGCTGGTGAATGAGAAGAGTTCTTCCTACAATATGCCTTCTGAAAATAGTTAAGGCTTGAGCATTTGAATCTCTGATCTTGGCCAAGGCCAGCCCTGAAAGGTAGAAGAACATAATGCATCAAGAGTATCCATTTGTGCACATTTATGGTCAGATCCTCCACTGGTGGAAAATAGCTTGGTAGGTTAGAACATGCAAACATGGGCATCTGGTATGCTAGGTGGGGGAAGGCTTTGCCTTCCCAAACTGCCAGGCAGAGCCCCGTCTGCACTCCGCCCCAGAATGCCTGCTGTAGGTGTTAGGGATGAGGGGGGGCGGGGAGGCGCGGTGCATTGCTGCCCCCAGCACCTGCACTTCCCCGTGCTCTGGGGGCCGGACAGGCTCATGCCACACGGCCTTCTCCCTCCCCAGTGCTCTGGGATCTAGGGAGGCTCGGGACAGCTCCGGCCACACAATCTTTTCCTTCCCTAGTGCTCTGGGAAGGTTGGGGCACACGCACTCTTCCCCTCCCCATTGTGGGGAGGACGCTGCCCTGCCTCCTCCACTCCCCATGGCGCAGGCGGGGCCTCAGCGGAGGGGCGGGGCTGTAGGTGGGGCTGGGGGCTTGCCTCCCTCAGCCCTGGCTGCACCGATCACCCATACATGCAAAATATATTGTCCGTAGATAAAACTTGGAGGCCTTTTGAAATTTTTGGCCTGGAATGTCTCTTACCCTGTGTAAACGTCTTGGGCCCCGGGTCGCCCCCGTGCTTTTATGAGGGTCCCACCACCTTCACCCACTCGGCGGACACGAGAGTCTGGTCTGCTGTAAGTCCTGGTTCCTGCTGTGCCCGCCTCGCCGATCGCGCTGGGCCGGTTGCAAGTGCAGGGGAGAGGGGGGTCCAGGCCCTCCCTCTCTCACGGACCCCAGCCCAGGGCCCTAAGGTCGCGGACTCAGCGTGGTCCGGTCCGGCTGGCGGGGCATCCCGCCGTAACACGCCAGCCCACGGGCTATTTAGGGAGCCCTGCCCTGGGCTGCTTCCTCTCCCCTTACCTAGTCCTCTTCTCCCCCGGTGTCCCGGACGCTCGCCGTGCCTCCGCATGGGCCTGCCGGGCGGTCAAGACCCCACTCCGTCTCCTCCCCCCCTTGCTGGAGGTCTGCGACCCTTCTTAAGTCCGGGCGCTGGGGTGTTATGTCACACCCCGAGCGCCGTGCGTCTCCGGCTCCTCCCCGCCCCCTCCATCCCCTAACCGCCTGGGAGCACGCTGCGCATGCTCCCTTGCGGCTTCCCCGCGGCCCGCCCTCGGCCTGCGCTGGGAGGTAAGGGAGGCAGGGACGCTCCGCTCCGCCCCCGGGGGGGGGGGACTGACTCGCCGCGCCAGGTCCTTTCCCCGTCGGGCCGCGCCCCGTACAGGGCCGCTGCTGGCGGCTCCTGGGTGCGGGGCATCTGTGCCCCGTCACACCCTGATATTTTGTTCATCAAATACCAACCCCAGTTCACAAAGGAGTCTAGCTCTGAGTGATGATAACCCTAGAATATTTAAATAAGTCCTAACCCAGAACAAGAACTCAGTCACTCAGAGCTTCTCCACTTAACTCAATATGTGGCAGGTCATGTATTCATGATGAAGGCTTGGCCTTCTCCAGTCCCATTAGGCTGGTTTGTTTCTCTTAGCATATTTTATAGAGAGCCTATCAGTTTCTGGCCTGGTCTGTACTTGAAATGTATATTAGCCGATCTATGTCGGTCAGAGTCTGAAAAAAATATCCTCTAGTGATATAACTATGCTAGTGCAGATGCAGCTATACTGACAGAAGAGTATAGCCAGTGTCATTTGAGAGGTGTTCTGATACCACCTGATTGCACTTTCTGTTGGCACACACACTGCCTCTGCACTGGGGGCTAGGGCATATCAGTGCAGATATAGCTATGCCAGCATGTGTGTCTTAGTGTAAACATGCTTCAGAGAGATAACTGTGTTAGTCTGTTTCAGCAAAAATTATGTTTCACGAGGCATAAAGGATCTGCCGACGAAGGGTTCTGGGGTTGGCAGATCCCTGTCTAGACTGCCGCGCTGTGCCGACAATCAGCTGATCGGCACAGCGTGGTGGCCATTTTGATTTAAATGAAGTGGCGATTATTTAAATCGCCGCTTCATGTCCCTTTGCCATCCTGCCTAATCTACATGGCTCCGTCGATGGAGCCATGTAGTTTAGACACACCCTAACAGTTAATAAGAAGGTGAGAATATCTAAAGGGAAAAAATTACTTACTGTGTTGAGCTAGCCATTCCCAGTCCCTATTCAGACCCATTTTGATGGTGTCAAGTTTGCATATGAATCCAGCTCAGCAGTTTCATGCTGTAGTCTGTTTTTAATGTTGTTTTGCTTAAGTCCGGCAACTTTCAAGTCTTTTTCTACGTGTCCAGGAAGGTTAAAGTGTTCTACTGGTTTTTGTATGTTACTCTTCTTTGTCTGATTTGTGTCTGTTTTGTTCTTTTGTGTAGAGACTGTCTGGTTTGCTCAGTGTACATGGCGGAAGGGCATTGCAGGCACATGATGGCATATATCATGTGAGTAGATGTTTGGGTGAACAAGCTCTTGATAGTAGGGCTGAAGTGGTTAGGTCTGATGATGGTATCACTAGGATAGATAAGGTGACAGAGTTGGCAAGGGGGTTTGTTGAAAGGATTGGTTCCTGGGTGAGTGTTTCTGTTGTGTGGTGTGTAGCTGGTGGTGAGCACTTGCATCAGGATGTTATCTCTAGAAAAGACTCCAAAGAGGGGGGATAGATACTCCATCGCTAGGGACATTTAAAATTAAGAGCTCCCTCAACTGGTAGATTTTCAGATGGAAATCATAATAGAGGTGAGTGCTGCTGCTAGACATAGCATGTGACTGAGGGTGTGTCTACATCACACAGCTTTTAGAGACAGGGCCATGTTGATACATCCGTGTCACTAAAAGTCAGACAGCATAAATGCTCTTTGTTGGTACTTTTGCCAACAAAAAAAAGTCCATCCACTACCAGCAACGTCTGCTTTGTGGGTAAGAGAGTGCTCCTGTTGAAAAGGCACTATGTACACTAGTACTAGCCATGGCAAAGCTTTTTGTCATTGCGGGAAGGAGAGTTAAACATCTGTGAATGACAAAAGCTTTGTCGCTCAATTGCTAGTGTAGACACTGCCTGAGCACAAATTTGTCTGAACGAATGGCCTGGATCTGAAACTTCAAACTCTGCCTTCCCAACCTGAACCCAAATATAGATTTGGATCCAAAGCTTGCATATGACCCTGCCTTTATAACAAGGCCACTCAAACACTTGCAAACTTTGTGAATAGTGATTGTTGATTTGAAGTCCCAATCTGAGGTTTAGGTCCATTAACTCTTCTGAGGGAGCCATGCCACTAGGGAGAAGAGGTAGGCTGGGGAGCATTGCAGAAGAGAAAGCATGCTACACACACAGCTTGGGAAATGTGGGGCTGACACCAGATTCCTTGTTAGAGTGCTGAGATTCTGTAGGCAGTTCCACTGCCCCCTTGCAGCCATTCATCCCTACATTCAGTAATTCTGATAAACCTTGCAAAGATTTTCAGTGACTGTTAGTCCCACAATTTTGGTATGACAGTGAAAGGTGTTACCATGATTATTCCAGAAACCACAGCCAAGATATTCAACCACAAAAAAGTTTAGTAATAAATTAATTTACATGTAATTACATTTATTTACAGCAGCCTTGAGTTCTGCAGTGCACAGCTTCTTAGTCTTCAACAGCTTCACTTGAAAGTAGCAGTAGCGCTGGCTCCAAAGACATCTAATCCTCAATCCTATTTGGAGAAAAATTGTTTAATAGCAGTTACTGGAAAGGCAATTGCAAGAGTGGCCTGCACAGAGGGAAATAAAAGAAATAAAACATGTAAGTTAGTAACAATTAATGTTGAAAACTTGTTGACCAAATTACTAAATTCATTTGGGCCTCATAGAATCCTAGAACTGGAAGGGACCTTGAGAGATCATCAAGTCCAGTCCCCTGCCCTCATGGCAGGACCAAGCATCATCTAGATCATCCCTGATAGGGGATCTATCCAACCTGCTCTTAAATATCTCCAGAGATGGAGATTCCACAACCTCCCTAGGTGAAGAAGAGCTTGATTCTCCATTCCCTTGTGTGGTAATTTTATCCTTGTGCAAAGTGGATATAAAACACTATCACATCAGCTTTTTATACCCACTTTAAAATGGCAATACAAGCTGTAGAGTAGCAGAGATGGAGGCCTAAAGATTCTTCTGCTATGAAGCTTTGTAGAGACACACAGATTTTCAATCTTCCTAGCAAAAATAATTTTCTTCGGTGCTTAATTTGGGCACCTTGGGGTAGTGTGGCATTTCCTCCACGGTGCCATTGTGATCGACAGACTGCAATCACAGCGCTGGATCGCTTATTTGACAGTAGATGTGGCATGACTGCTCTGACCTGTTGGACAACAGCACTGGATGGGGAAACAGAAACATTTCTAATACATAGAATGTAGATGTTTGTTTTTCAGAGACCCTTTCAAGCTAATTATGTCCTAAATCTGTCATACCTTTCAAGTTGTGTTTTGAAATTGGAATTCTGCTCTTTATTCTACCTGTGCCTGGGTCTTGAGAGGGTGTTGGACACATGAGGTTCTGCTACCCAAGGAGAGTCTGAGAGAAAACCCTTGTGCTATCTGGCAGGATTCAGGCAGGAAAGAAAAGGGGTTTAGGAGCTGAAGTGAGCATCGGGCAGTGGTGTGTATGGCAGAAAGGAAGCTCAGAACAAGGTCTCGGTGGTTGTGCTCTAGAAAGGAAGAACTTTTGTTCTGGAGCTGTTTGTTATCTTGGCACTGGGGAGAAATGTGTGCCTGGAAGAGCTGTGCTGTGACACCACTCTTGTGGAGTGTTGCTTTTTAGATTAAGAATTCCATTAATTACGTCCTGTCCACATGCTAAAGAAAACTTCAGGTGCCATGATCCTGCCATGTGGACCATATTTGTCTCCTCTTTAGAGACTGTTCTTTAAAAATATTCACAGCATTAGGGAAAGTGATCTTAACTTGCCCTTCCACGGGAGGGTGTTTTTAAAAGATGTTTACATCCTCCTTCCTTTCTGCTGTTAAAGTGCTCTGTTCTTTCCCTTCAGAATGCTTATGGCCTTGGAACACTAATGCATGTTCATTCATTCTATAAACAGCTGCTGTTTGGCCCCACCTCCAATTTCCTGGTCTCACAACTCTTTGGGGCCATCCTCTCAAAACACAGGAGATGAATGACTCCTGTTAAATCAGTGGGACTCCAGGTACATTTTTGCATTCTCCCCTGCCATCCTCTGTGTGTGCAAGAAGCTCTCCAAATCACCACTTTGTCCTTCAAATCCCTTAAACTGTCTGATGCTATGATAACATGCTTTGCCCACAGCCAAGCAATGTACCCATAGGCCTCTCATTGCTGCCTTTTGATCTTCCCCTTCCCTCATCATATCTGTTGGTTGTTTCCACCTATTCTCTCCCACCTTGCATTTAGATTGTTACATCCTTGGGGTAAAGGGGCTGCTTTTTGTATAGTGCTTATGCTTAGCACAGTATGGAGCCTGGTCTCTGATTAGAGTTCTTAGTATTTTTATTGAAGGAGAAACTAAATGTAACTAGTAATAAATCCTGAGAGATGAATATAGCTGTTTTGACTAGGGATGTAGTAGTATAGTTGATTAACCAATAAGCAAAAGCTTATAGGTTAATGCTATATCGACTACATGCATCCCCTCTCTCCTTCCTCCCCACGCTTGCCAGTACATTTTTTAGCAGGCTGGCCAGCAGCCCAGCTCAGTCCCAGCTTGCACTGGGTCCTGGAACTACCCCCGCTGTGGCCCTGCATTTTAAAGTGTATTAGGAGTCAGGCGGGCAGGCAGCCTGGCTCAGTTCTGGCTAGTGCTGGGTCCGGGAGCTCAGACCCCTCCCCCCAGACAGGGGCTGCCTGGGGACTATAGACTAGTCGACTAACCGACAAGAATTCAAGAGGTTAATCGACTATTGAATTAACCGATATTTAACATCCCTAGTTTTGACCTGATTCACTTCTCATGCAAGTGTAAATCACAAATGACTCTACCAAAGTCAGTGGAGTTCTACCCCTCTAATGCAGACAGGAGAGGAGAATCAGGCCTCCTATTTTCAAGCCACTCTAATTGTCACACTGGCCCCTGAAAATCCTGCCTTTTGGATGCAACAGTCCTTTGGGGTTACTTGCTGTTAGTTTAGTGATGAAGAGAAGATCACATAGTTACTGTGCTAGGGGGAACAGACCAGTCAGTTCCATCACTCCATGGAAGCATGGGTGCTGGAACTAGGGGTGCTGAGGTTATATACAGGTTGGTTCAGTGTCTCTCGCTATAAAAATGGTGCCAGCACCCCTGCATGGAAGTGAAAGTTTCATTACGGTACAGCTGTGCTTCCTTATCCCTTGGCTTTAAGATCTTCTAGCTATGCTCTATATTCCATATATCTGTTTTGAGTTCTCTGATCCCCATCCCCTAACAGATCTCAGCTTTCACCCAGCCCCTAGCCACCCAATATTTCCTCATATCTCCTCATGAATCCTGCTCTCCAAAACTTCTTCTCTGAGCTACCCAACTATGGGCACCCCAACAATCCTATCTACTCCTCCAGCCATCTCCCACCTAGCTAGCCCCTAGAAGCCCTGTCGATACCTCACAAACTTTTTCCCTCATGGATGGGCTTAAGGTTTTCTCATCACCCTGCATATTCATATATCTATTTGGTTTCTCTGAGGGCAGCAAGGAATTTTTCACAGAGACATGTGACCTTTGGGAGGGAGTGCTTTCGGTGCATTGAACCTATCACCTTAGATACTTTTGGGGAGCTAATATTTACTGTCTCACATACCTTGTCAGTGAATCCAAGGGAAAACAGCTGGAGCTTCAGGGACATTCTGGAGGTACAAAATCTGTGGTGGATTTCCAAAGCTCTTTAGAGTTTAGGGACCTCACAGTGATGTCAGGAATGCAGGATTGGGCCCCAGGAGAGAATCACAGAAACACCACCTATTTGAAACAAAACAGATTAGCTACTATCCATGAAATCTATGTGCAATGGTAAACACACTCAGTAAGCATGAAGTAGATCGGCACTGGAAAGAGAATATTCTGCAATAACTTTATTTAATTTTGACTTGTACATTTGAAGTGCCCATTTGTCACCCTAGGTACTTCAACTCTGCTTAAAACATTCAATAGCAAATGTATCCATCAAGGGAATAAAATAAAATACAATAAAACCAGCTGCATATTTATAAATGGCCAGCAGTAATTGGTTTCATGCTTAGGTCCGGTCTGTCTGACATGCATCACTACACTAACCCGTACACTCTGAATACTCGTGGTCATTTTTAAAAATTGTTTTCTTTGTACTAAACCCAATGGTAAAGTAAATTGTTTACGTTTATCTACCCTAAAATTGGACTGTATCTAAGGTGGGAGGAGATGCTACACTCAGCAACATAAATTGAGTTCCTGTACTGCGGGTTGGTCTTACTGAATGATCTGTCTGTGGTTTTGGTTATCAGTAAAATAAATTACACTCTGAATCGATGAGCACTTGAATATTTAAAGGCCACAGCGTGCAATGTGGGGATGCTGTGATCTTTAGAAGGACTGACAGCTTTCCCTCTAGCTATTTACATGTCTGCTTTGTATGACACAAATGTCAGAATTGCTACTAGCCTAATTAGAGCAGTAGGTCAACCACTGTCTTTCTGTGTATAGGAGCCTGGGCCATTAGTGACATTAAAGAGAGCTCTTTTGCTGATTTTTCATTTTGTACTAGAACTGCCTTAAAATGTTGCATTTCAGTGTGGCATCACTGAGTATAGCAAAAAGGGCTCCTATAGGGGATTGCACTGTAAAAGACAGTTCTTCCACCCTCTGTCCCCATTTTTGAAAATGTGAACAATAATGTATGGACCTGCTGTGATAATTACAGGCCTTTGCATGGCCCTTAGGTTTGACCTACATGGGCGAAGAGCTCATTTTGGTTCCAAAGCAAAATGTACATTCAAAATGACAGTTTAAGCAATAGCAGCATTATGGATCCCAAGACCTATATAGATAGACAAACTTGATTTCCTTTCAACTTACTGAAAGTTTAGTCTAGCTGTTTCTAACTATTTTCTGATAACTTACAAGCAAAATAAAATTGCCATAATTTTATCCTGGTCTTTTATTGGAGAAATCGATTTGGTGTTTTTGGTTTTTTAGTTGTAGCTTTTCCATTTAAAATTCAAGGGTGCTCCTTGAATGTATAAAATATGTGATCACTGTTTTCAGTTTTAAACCATTATTTTTCTGATGGTTTCTTTAGTTTTTTTCCCAATGTTAGTACAGTGTTCGTCTTGATAAGTGAAATGGCAAGTGAAGTTAGGGGAACAGACTGCAAATTATGTAAAGCCAGCTTCAGCTTTTAACTAGGGATGTTAAATCCCGTTTAATTGTCTAACCGGTTAAACATATTGTTTAACCAATTAAAGAGGGTGAGCAGAGGACTGCTCCAGCTGGTTAATCTTAACCAGTAAGCATCACTCCTTAAGAAGATCATTCCACTTAACCCAATGTCTTGAGTTGCAACTACAGATTAAAGACACCAGGAGCAGCTTCTGATACAGAGACTTTTGGCCTGTGTAATGGTTCATCCATTGGCTGCTCCATACAACACCCCTCCAGTTTGAGAGACAGCAAAGCTCTGTGGCAGGCAGTGTGTGGGGAGGCCTGCAGCCACTGAGTGGCCTCTCTGTGGCACGCCCACCTTTGCAGTAGAACTGTAGCATTTCCACTTAGGCCTCATTTGGGAGCTTAGGTGCCTACATTGGGAATGTGAAGGAGAATGGGATGGCAGCAACCTTTGATGGACAGCAGTTTTTCCTAAAACTTAGCCCATTCGTATTAGCTGTTTGCCGCAAAGTAACCTTCTCAGGGTGCTCTGACTCATGTTCATGCACTCTAGCTTGCTTATTGCTTTCCTGATATCCCCCCCCCCTTCTTATACTTACATATACTATTCATTTCAGTGCTGTGCTTGGGAGAAAATTAACCCTGATCCTGGGGTGGGTGGGTGGGGTGGCTAAAGTCACAAGCAGTGTCATAAAAGAGGGATCTTCATTTCCCTTCCTGCCTCTCCGTCTGCCCCCAAGCTAGCACTTTTCTGCAGTACTGATTCTGTAGAAATTGAAAATCATATGAAGAGATGTTTTCCATTTATAGGAGAGATTCATGACTTGCTGCTGTGTTCTTTTATGTGCGTGGTAGTTGTCATTCCATGGAAAACGAAAGCTCTTTATTCCCCCAGACGTATGCTATAGTTGCAGATTTATGTTGCCCTTTTTGGAAAAGATGGGCTGTTCCTGCTAAATTAGCTGTGGCGGATGTGTGGCCGGGGGCTCCTCTTCAATGGGAATGGAATTAAAACCACCGCTCTCATCTCCAATGAGAACTGCATCTATATGTTCAGTCTAAGATTTTCAAAGAAGTCTAAGATGTTAGGCCCCAAACTCCCAATGAATATCAAAGGCCTTTTTGAAAATCCCAACTACACAATAAAGGCTTCTCTGCACACTACTCTGAAACAACTGCATCTGGTTTAACTCAGACCATTCATTATTCTCTGCAGGTCTGTGTCTGGACACTCTTACTTCAGTATTAGTATCATGATTTGATTTGATTTCAGGCAATACAAAACATCGCTCTTAATTTGGATTTTGTGCTCATTCACAGGCTTGCGCCAAAATAACATAAAGGTGTGAATTAAAACGGGCTTCATTATTTTGGTGCCAGTTTGTGTGTAGAACAGTCCTTAGGAGGAGAAGCATGCAAGAGGCAAAGATTATAATCAGCTTCTTGATGTATCCCATCAAATGGCAATATTTCTTTCTGGGCCAGAGTGCGGTGAGCATTTACTCATGTGTGTGAATAACTAAGGGCTTCACAGTCACCATTAAGTAGGTCATCTTCACAATAGTTCCCACCCACTAAAACAGAATTGCACAGCTGGCTATGTGCATCACTGTTTTCTTTTCACATCCTCGTTACTACCCACCCTATAGCATTCCATCCCTCTGAATTATTGTAAAGCTACTATGGGAAATGCAGCGCCAGCCTAGGCGGATCTGTGAGACTGGCTGGTATTCTGCTTCTCTGCTCTTGATGGTACAGGCAGATTTTGTACAGCAATTACATTTCTAATTCCTTTAGTGCTTGTAGCGAGGTACCATTAGAAATACTGATATGCAGTGTTGTTGTAGCCCTGAATATTAGAGAGACAAGGTTTTTAAGTCTCGGCTTGACAAAGCCTTGGCTGGGTTGATTTAGTTGAGATTGGTCCTGCCTTGGGCAGGGGGGGGCTGGACTTGATGACCTCCTGAGGTCTTTTCCAGCTCTATGATTCTATAAGGTGTGTAGGCGAATATCTTTTATGGGACCAACTCTTTCTCCAGTGGAATGGTCCCATAAAAGATACTGCTCTCTCCCCTGGTCTCTCTCAATACAGCTGCACCTTCATTGAGGAAGGGGGGGGGGGGATATAACAACTTTGATGTACATTGTAACGGACTGCACTGCTGGGGGGTAAGGACTGTCTAGAAATAGCTGGGAGTATGTTTTGTGGGGCACAAACTTACAGGCAAATGCTGGAGGCCCTCAGAGCACAAGGCCACTATAAGAATTAGCGTGGGGTGAATTACCATTAAAATACTCCTAGACTTAACACATGAATGAGGGTGCTTTTCATAGGCTGGCAGGATGGCACAGTGGCTTAAGCTAGTTACAATGAAGGCTCAACATTGGATGTTTCTAATTCAGGGCTCCACTGAAATCAAGAGGAGCAAGATCAAGTTCTCAGCACCTGTGGTCGCTCCACTACTCGATTATAAAGGTGACCAGGCACCATTGGGGCTCCTCCAGTCTAAGAATAAGTCATAAGTCTCAAATAATTTAATAAAGCAACAGCAGGCTTTATTGTTAGTTTTATTTGAAAATTGTGTGAATGTAATTCTAAAAGCGAGTGACTGATTGAGAGCAGTAGGCCCATATAATACATCTGAGTAACTTTGGTTTTGAGTTTCTCTTTTTGTGCAGAAGAGGGGATTGTTGAAGACACACTTTTTAAAACAACTATGCTGGTCAACTGATCAATTGGCACTGGTACACAGCACTATACAGGTGGCAGATGGGAGGCCATAAGAAATCTTGAAAACAACTTGAGATGTCAGTTCTGAACCTACACATTCCACGTAAAACTAAGGTACAAAGGTCCACAAAAGATATTCTAGGGAAAATAAGAGATTCCATGAACTGCTTAATGCAGAGCTATAAGCTGGAAAACATTCCACACTCAAGGCTAAGATAATCTTCAGTGTGAGGCAGGGAAGTTGTTTTTTTCCCTCCACTTATCATGTATTTCACAAAAGTGTTCTCAAAATCCACTGCCTGATTTCCAGCAATGGTTGTATTATTAAGTAAATAAGGACCATTGTTTGGGTGTTAGAATCCAGTCATTCTAAAATGAGAAAGAGATGAAACAGAGAAGGCAGACAGAAATATCGAAGAGAAAAGGCTTATGGCAAAAATGCAGACAATACTTTAGAAAAAGGGTCATTTGAAACTAATGCTCCCTAACCCAGTTCCACCGCCTGTCATGAGACTGCAAGCTGGATTTTAAAGGGAGTCTCAGAGGTCAGTGTTTTATCCATTAAGCTGTAACTGCCTAAACTGAGAGTGCTGCCCAAGAGACGATACAAACTCTTGCCTGATTTGTATTTTGTTTGCACATTGGGGAGTTGGCTTTAACAGACCAAATAACAATAAGACATTCCTCAGATGATAACAGACCAATTATAAAGTTCACCAAATGTTTCATGCAGTCTCTTTAGTTTGGGTAGCTTCGTTGGGAAGCAGCAATAACCCAATTCAGACCTAAGCAGTGGAGTAATAACATGTGAGATAATATCAATTCAGTCAGCCTTTCAAAAACCTGTTTCTAACTTAAGAGTCTAATTATAATTTGGCTTTGGACTCTAATTTCCAAGTGGCTTTTTATTTGTTTGAGTTGAGAAGTGCTGTTGTCTGCATTTGAACAAAAAAAATCTACCTTCCCCACCTACTTAGACTGTGACTCAGCATATCTTCAGAGGCATTTAGGCAGTTTTAACTTTTTGGCTTAAAAAGCTGAATTGAGAGCTGTTTAGCCATGGATGATGTGGAACTCATACATGAGTGTATATCTTGGTATCCTATTGGGTTGCCTCTGTCACATCCTATTCACACTCCCAGTTCAGTTTCTTAAGGGAGAGCAAAGGTTTAAAGGTCAGAGTTGGAGTGTTATGAGTTAGGGGGCATTTACACTAGAATACTATGCTGAAAGTGGTTCTTGGTCTGCCCATTGCTGCTGCAAAAGAGTGAGAAGGATGCTCAAAGAGTCATGGCAACTTTAGAAGCAAGTCAGACAAATAAAACTGTAAAATATTTCAATACAATTAATTAATGGGGCCTAATCATCTCTTGCTGTGAGCCTGGTGTGGTTGTTGACACATGGGCAAAGTGGGCAGATGCTGATTTTGCAAATCCCACCATTCCCAATATTTGGTAGCATCTTACAACCTTTTTGCAGAGGAGAATATGACTGCATTGGCTCAGAATGTTGAGTGAACATTTTGTTTAATCCTGCTCCTACAGGCTATAGGCCTGATTCTACACACACACACTTGTTTGTGTAGAATTAGGTAATATTTTTCACAGCTGGTGTATATCTGCATGCACCAAGGCCAGACTCAAAGCCCACTGAACTGTCATCAGTGCCAGATTTATGCACATGCTAAATAAACTACATCTTAGGGCCTCCGATTATAAGCGGTTCTAAAAAAAAAAAAAGTATTAGTTTTTCGTTACATCTTCACTTATGTAGCGGTATATATGCAAATATAAAACTATATTGTTTCCTTTTTCATTGTCACATTTTTATGATGATTCTATGGGGCCTCTTAAACGCGAAACATCTTAAGGCTTCAGCATGTCTTAATTTAGCACTGTCTGTCGGAATGTTTCAGTTGAGTTCTGTGCATTTGGGATCAGGCTCCAATTGCCCAGAGCTACTCACTTTTGTTTTGCTAATTTACTGGGGAGTTTTGTGCTTACTTGTTATGAAACACAGAAAAGTGGCAGAATTTCAGCAGTTGCACGTTTACCTGAATGCACACATGTTTTAACATCCCTACCCTTTACACAATACATGAACCTTACACATTAAATAAAACATGATATGCAGGTTGCGCTATTCAGCAGTTTTGCTTCTGGTGATGGGTAGCATTGGAAGTAAGTTTAATTTAAAAATGAGCAACTATAAAACTTTCTGTAAGAAGTTCCTAGTCTGATTTTCTGTGATAGAGAAGTTAATACCTTTCTTAGGTATTTAAAATTCAAAAATAGATAAAATCTCTTTAAAATAAAAGGAAGGAAGGAATTAACATATAAAGCTAGTCTTTCCTTTTCCATGTGTGACAATCTCTCTACTGAGATAAAAGGAAATGTACAGGGTAGAAGTGAAAGTAACTGCACTAGACCAGATGTCCATTGACAGTCGGTATTTGGCTCACTGTAGGTGAGAATCTCACTTCCATACACCTATAATTAGAAATGAGTTTAAGCCAACATTCAGACCATTAGTAGCTGCTCTTTAAACCTAGATCATTGTCTTCCTTTTACATGAAATGTTCTAAGGGAGAAAATTAAGTAAACCTCTTACAGAAATTCAAAGCGACAGTACAGAGCCGGACATAAAACACTCTGTACCTTCTCAACATCTAATTCGAAAAGTCAGGAAAAAAAATCAGACGTAAGCCAAAGCCCAATGAAGCGAATGGGAGTTTTTGTTGACTTCAGTTGGTTTTGGATCAGAACCCTAGAGTATGGTTGTTTCTAAATAGAAATATGGAGCCTACGCATTTTTATCCTTAACTTGCAGGCTCCTACACTTGGAACTGCAGTTGGCTATAATGCCAGTTCCGACATTGGCATTGGACTCTTTCTTTGTATCACTGGCTAATGTGTAAATGGCAATGTTTGTTTTATATCAACTATAAAATGTCTCAGGCACTCAGAATCCCAAGTCCTTTCATATTTTCAGGGGAACATTTTCTGTATCATATTAAACAAACTGCCATTACATTGTGGGGCTCCAGTTGTTATGAAATTGCTGATTAGTAGTTATTAAATTAGCTGACTTCAACATAAATGACATATTCTTTACATGAAGTGGGAGATTATGTATCTCCATGTGGTCTATGAATTCTTCCATTGCTGCTTAGTGTGGGGTCTTGGCTCACATGAGACAAGCTATTTGTGTCATCAAACAAAATGGGCTGACCCTGTGAAAGCTAATGAGGCCTGCTCCTGTAGTGAAGATGGTGAGAGTTTTGCTGACGACATATACAATGGAGCTCCATTGGGCCTTTCATTAAGTCTTTACTTAGTGGATTTAGAAAACTTTTTTTTCAGGATGTATAGTGGGTTTCCATGTTGAAGTGGTTAGAGAAGAAAAAGGCCACCTACAACATATTTTCATCCCGGCTGGACAAAGATCAAAGGCAGCAAATGCATTTTTGATTATTTAACTAGGTGTTGTTTATAATGCTGTAAGGTTGGGAGAAGGAATTTCGGGGTGTAAAAAGAGAGACATTTGTTAAAAGTGTTACTAATAGTCTCTGGATTATATTGATTATCTCAAATATCCTTCCTGACAATATATTTGTTGTAACTGAAGCCCCCATTTCTCTCCAAGTGCACAGCTATTCCCTGCAGAGTTCCTCCAGAACTGGAGATTGCAAGTATGTCCCCATTCTGCAGGGAGGAACTCTCCATGCCTTCTGCTGTTGCCTCTGGGCACTGATTGTGCCTGTCCCACCATTTAGTCGTGAGGGATGAACAATGCACAGGGACAGACCTCCACCTGCCTTTTCCTGGCTTTGCCCCCAAGTCCCCACTGTATGCTAGCTTTGTGAGTGTGTGGCATACCTTGTCCACCTCTCCCTATCCTGCCCTGTCTTGTGCAATGGGACTGTGAATCATGTTGTTGTCTTCTTGTCCCCTGAGAATCATGCCAAGCAATGAAATTCAAGGATGAATATGGTTCTTTGTGAGGGCTTGAGCTAAAGAGCGCCACTTTCCTTATAATACTGCATTCGGAAGAGGGGGTTAGGTGTTGAAGCCTGCTCCTACACAACTGGCAGCATGGCTATAGCTCAGTCCTATCTCTGTTGATTTGCATTCCTGTGGGGTGCCCTCTCCACAGTCTCACAATTGTAGATGTTATTTTCTGACATGCTTGGTTACCAGAGGATTTTTTTTTTCTGTTAACCATTTATTTCAGCTAATATTTTCCAAGATAGGTTGGACTCTACCAAATTTACAGCCATGAAAAAAGTATCATGGACCATGAAATCTGATCTTTTGTGTGCTTTTACACTATACTGTACAGATTTCATAGAGGAGACCAGCATACCTCAATCCCGCCAGCATCAGCATAGAAGTAAGTAAGGGTGGCAATACCACACCATGCAACCCTTACTCATGTGCTGCTGCCTTCAGAGTTGGGCAGTTGGAAAGTGGTGACAGCTGACTGAGGGCCCAACTCTGAAGGCAGCAGTGCAGAAACAAGGGTGGCAATAGCACAGCATGCCATCCTTACTACTGTGCTGCTGCTGGAGGCGGCTCTGCCTTTATAGCTGTGGTCCCGGCCAGCAGCAGCAGAGAAGCAAGGGAATAAGGATATCAGTACAACAACCCTCACAAGCTGGTGACCCTCACAAGCTTTTTTTTATGGTCAGGACACCTGCAGTTACAACACTGTGAAACTTTTGATTCAAATAGCTGAAATAATGACATTTTGATTTTTTTATAACCCTATGATCATGAAATTGACCAGAATGGCCCATGAATTTGCTAGGGCCCTAATGATATGCACTCAATTTTTATGATTAGGGGTTTGGAACGGGTGCCATGAGAAGAGAGATTAAGAAGACTAGGACTTTTCGGCTTAGAAAAGAGGAGACTAAAGGGGGGGGGGATACGATAGAGGTCTATAAAATCATGACTGGTGTTGAGAAAGTAAATAAAAGAAAAGTTATTTATTTGTTCCCATAACAAGAACTAATGGTCACCAAATGAAATTAATAGGTAGTAGATTTAAAACCAACAAAAGGAAGTATTTCTTCACACAATGTACAGTCAACCTGTGAAACTCCTTGCCAGAGGATGTTGTGAAGACCAGGACTTTAACAGGGTTCCAAAAAGGAGCTAGATAAATACATCGAGGGTAGATCCATCAATGGCTATTAGCCAGGATGAGTAGGAATGGTGTCCCTAGCCTCTGTTTGTCAGTACCTGGCAATGGGCAATAGGGGATGGACCACTTGTTGGTTTCCTGTTTTGTTCATTCCTTCTGGGGCATCTGGCATTGGCCACTGTCAGAAGACCGGATACTGACCTAGATGGACCTTGGTCTGACCCAGTATGATTGTTCTTATGTTCTTATTGCTTTACAGCTCCCTTTAAAATGAAATGATGGTTCTATGCAACGTGGGAAGACTAGAGCCCTAAAAGATTGTGCATTTTTACATATAGGACTAATGGTTAGTGGACAAAGAATTTTTGACCCGTCAGCACATGTAATGGATGCAAATCTGGTAAAATGGTCTTATCATACTATATATTTTAGAAATGTGTCTCTGTCTGTCAGTGTGTGAGTTCATTTATTCAAGGACTCCTCCAAAATGGTAAGAGATAAGACCGCCAAATTTGGCATGCAGCTTGCTCTTATCATAACATAAAGCATTGGCAGGAGAGACAGTTATACTGCAGAATAACCATAGGGGGCAGCAAGGGGCCAGAGATAGGGACTAGGACAACAATAACCCCATTGGGACAGCAGGGAGCAGGGGTGGAGAAAGGGGCAGATATCTATTATGTATTTCAGAGAATTTGTCTGTTGTGTGTGTTTGTCTGTGTGTCTGTCCCCCAGCTGGGAGACATGCACCCCTCCTCCAGCGGTGCCTGCTGCAGCTGCAATATTCATGGATGGATGCTTTTCACCGGGCCCCTAGAGGGAAGCAGGGCTAGGTTTTCCTCTCTCCTCAGGGCAGCCTGCATAGTGAACCCCTCAGTCCCACTCCAGATTTAAATGAAGAAAAACAAAATTTATTTGAGTTAAGGACATAAGCAACGCTGAGTAATTCTTCTAGTATTCTTATATAATACAAACAGCTGTAAATTGAATTTTGCAAATCTGGATATATCATAAAATCATAGTGTTGGAAAAGACCTCAGGAGGTCATGGAGCCCAGCCTCCTGCCCAAAGCAGGACCAACCCCAACTAAATCATCCCAGCCAGGGCTTTGTCGCATATATACAGTTTTTTTCTTACTTATTTTTCCAAGTTTATTAGTGTGTTATTTCAATAGTGCATTCTAATGCCTATTAATCATGCTCTCTGTAAATGAAAAGTCATTAGTTTATGTAAATACTTCCTTTACATAGAACTTTGTAGTGTTTACTTATTGTAATGGGTTTCTTTTTAAGGTAATATAATAAACCTAAATATGAAACAGCAAATGCACATGCATAAAAAGTAATTCAGATTGTCTGTCTGAAATATTGTGTTAATTATTGAAAAATCATGTTTTCAGCTTGTCTGCTTTCAATAGCTTGTAGATAGTAAAGTTTATTTTGGATGATTGAGTAAAGAGTCTTGTTGTTCATTCAAACCCATGACATCTTATAGTGCTTCTTTTCATTCGTAAGGATTTTAAAGGTTTTCATGTCTTGATGTGATGTATCATTTTGAGGCTCAGCCAGTAATCTACCTGTTTCAATCGATAGCTCCTAGAACTGAGAGCATATTATACATGTCATCCGAAAATCATGCATGCCTTGCTCATGCTGCTTTCTTTCAAAAGGAGCACAAATACAGTGCCTCGTCCACCTTATAATAGTACCCCTCAGTTAATATATTCTGTAGGCGTGATGGTAAAAAGGGTCCAGTGATATTTATACCACTGCATCTAAGGGCTGGCTCTTCCATGCAATAAATTCTGATCTTCCTGCAGAGATCTAAACCAACTGTTTTAGTCCTGTGTTTATTTAGCACTCAGTCCTTGTTGGGTCCCTATACACCCGTGGTGTCCAACCAGTTCTGAAGCAGTAGCCGTTATAGTGGCTACTGCTATAGCAAACTAGCTACACTTAACTAGCCACACTCAACTGGCCAAATAGCCATATGTGGCTCGTGGCTAGCATGTTGGACACCATGGCCATAGATCTGCATTCCTGTTTGTACTTTGTCCCAAGATGATATATTCTTCACCGAACTCGTTTTCTAGTCCAAACCTATCAAGGCATTTTAGCAGCACTGGGAGTCAGCAGTGGGTTTTATTCCACGTGCTGTCACTACTGTGTGACTGTGGGGCAAATCACCTAAGGCCTGTTTTTGTTGTTGCTGGTGGGTTTTTTTGTTTGCTTGTTTGTTGTTTGTTTGAGGAACTGAACACCTACAACTTCAGCTGAAGTTAGCTTGGCATCTTTGAAAATCACACTTTCGAAGTGTAGCTATGGTCAGAAAAAACTGCTTTCCATTACTCAATGGACCCAATGACTATGTATATTAAGAGACAAAACTGTTTATTTTTAGCAGGAAATTAAATGAAGACTCTTTCCCTCTAATCCCAGGCACTGGCAGATAGCTTAAAATAACTTTGCTGGGGACTAGGCCTTGCCTGTAGGATGAGAGAAATGGAAAAAAAGGTGGTTTAGAGCCATCTTTGTTCCAGTCCCCTCCTGGCTTGTATTGAGTGCAGCATGGGCACTTTGGTGACTTTGGCACAGTTGTTTTGTGATTTGGGTCACTAATTAATTTAGACACACATTTTTGAACCATGCCCCTAGAACTTTTCTCCCTAGAACACACAGTGGAATGCAGTTCATGCAGTGACAGATTTTATAGCAATGATATGAACTATGTTTACTTTTGAGGAGCTTCTACTTGTTTCTAAATTGAATACATGTTCTTAAATTTTTGACAAACAGGATTTTCAGTTTAGACCAGGGCTGGGCAAAGTATGATCTGTGGGCTGGATTCGGCCCAACAAGCCATGGGATCCGGCCTGCGAGAGACCCAGCAGGCTGCCTGCCTACCCCACCCCTACTCAGCACTCAGTGAGGCTGGCTGCAGCAGGGCCATGTGTTTCTGTGAATACTGAGAGCCTGAAGGGAGGGGGCAAAGGCTTCTCACACTGCCTCTGCCCCCAATAGCTCCCATTGGCCAGTTTCTGGCCAATAGCAGCTGCCTATTTGCAGGACAGGCAACATGTGAAGTGCCCCTCCCTTCATATCCCCTGGGCTCACATGGCCCCTGTAGCTGCTGTGAGCAGTACAGGGGCATGGAAGGCAGGGACCCTGATTAAGGAACCTGCTGGGCTGCTGGCTGGGAGCCACCCAGAGAAGGTCTCCCAGCCAGAGCCTGCCTCTGGCACCGAAGCCCCTCCTTCCCCCAACCCTCTATCCCCCTCCTGCACTCCTACCCCATGTAACTCAAACCTTATCTTCCCAGACACTGCATCCCCTCCTATGCCCCTCCTCCAGTCAAAACCCCCTCTCAGACCTGGCACCCTAATCTGCTATCCTGGGTCACAGCCCAAATCCCCTGCATTTCCCCCCCCCTGCACTCCTGCCCCAGGTCATAAACCCCTCCCAGACCCTACAGGGGTGGGCAAAGGGGCCTCCGTGGTCTGGATCTGGCCCACCAAGCCCTTTGATCCAGCCCATGGCCGCTCTGCTGCTTTCCTGCCCCCAGGCTAATAGAGACCTGGAGATGGGGGAGCGCACGAAGTCTCCTCTTCCCCGGGGTGCGCAGCACCAGAGGCACCTGGCATTTCTTAATACATTTAAAAGGCAGAGCTGCAGCGGGATTAGCTCCTGGGAGCTAACCCCGCTGCGGCTCTGCAGTTCCCCTTTATCAGCTAATTGAGTAGTCGATGGAAATTCCATCAATTGCTCGATTAGCTGATTACCCACTTTTAACGACCCTACCGTTGGCTGTGGAGCTCTATTCCCAGCAAATGGGAGTTGTGGGAAGTGGCGCGGATTGGGCATTGCTTCCCACAGCTCCCACTGGCCAGGAACAGCAATCTGCAGCCAATAGGAGCTGCAATCACCAGTACCTGTAGAGGCGCAGGTAAATATAGCAGGGGCAGCCCACCAGTGACTACCCCTAGCAGACTGGATCCGGCCCGTGGGCCAGTATTTGTCCTCCCCAGCCTTACCAAGTTTATAACCCAGACATTGCAGCATTGTGCTAGTATAATGCATGAGAATCAGAAAATGAAACTTAATAGACATTGCCTGAAAATAAATGTGAAACTGTGTAAATTATTTTAATTGTCCTGCTGGCTAATGTGCAGAAAATAATCAAAATAAATGGTGAAAAAGAAAAGCTATATTCTATACATGTTCTTATGACAGTGAATAAGAGCCAGGGAAGCCTTATTGTGCTAGGCACTGTACAAACACAGAAGGCTGTGTCTAGACTGGCTAGTTTTTCCAGAAAATCAGCCGCTTTTCCGGAAAAACTAGCCAGCTGTCTACACTGGCCGCTTGAATTTCCGCAAAAGCACTGACTTCCTACTGTAAGAAATCAGTGCTTTTGCGGAAATACTATGCTGCTCCCGTTAGGGCAAAAGTCCCTTTTGTGCAAAACTTTTGCGCAAAGGGCCAGTGTAGACAGCTGAGATTTGTTTTCATAAAAAGCCCGATCGCGAAAATGGCGATCGGGCTTTTTGAGCACGTCTAGATTACACGGACGCTTTTCCGCAAAAAGTGCTTTTGCGGAAAAGCGTCCGTGCCAATCTAGACGCTCTGTTCCGAAAATGCTTTTAATGTTAAACTTTTCCGTTAAAAGCATTTCCGGAAAATCATGCCAGTCTAGACACAGCCAGAATAGTATATGGTCCCATTTCCTGAAGAGCTTACAGTTTAAATATATAAGATGGGCACCGGGTGGGAAAGGGATAGAACACACAAGCAAAGTGAACAATGCGATGACATCATGTTGCTATTTTGGCAGGGCAGGTTTACTTAAGGGGGGAACAATATAATGTAAAGAGACAGGAGGAGAAAGGGATAAGAAGGTAGGAAGCACAGTGGAGTGAATATGAGGTGAAGAGACTACAAAAGATGGGAGAGAGCAGATTGCAGCAAACAGCTAATGAGGTCAGATCAAATCAATAAAAAATGTGGGTGTAATAATCTGTTATTAGAGACACCGGTTAGGCCATAAAAACCACACTTCATATACTACACTCTTCATATACTGATCTAGTTGTACAAGTGTCCTTTGCTGAACTTGGTGACAGAAACACCTGCTGCAGTGAGGCATTTATACACAGAGGCTTAGTCTATACTTGAAATTGAACAACAAAAACATTTGTGTTCACGGATGCTTTAAAAAACCTCCCTCTGGCCCCCCCCAAATGACAAAAGTTTTGCTGGGGCAAGTGTAAATGGTGCTTTGTCAGCAGGAATGCTCTTCAGCCAACAAAGCGGAAGCTAGCCCCAATGAGTGAAAGTTTTTTGTCAGCAAAAGTGCTGAGAAACAGCATTTACATGTGCTGACTTCTAGTGACCGGGCTATGTTGACACAGCCTTGTCAATAAAAGCTGTGTAGTGTAGACATATCCTAAGTAACTGATATCTTATGCTATGCTGACTTGGTTGTTTAAATCTATCTGTCCCTGCTGTGCCAGCTATGAAATTGCTAATGTATTTGTTGCACACCTTAGGCAGCTGAGTGGACTGGATAAGGCTGGAACAACTCTGCTGGGGACCCAGGGCTAGTAGATCTTGTGGGAGCCCCCTAAGTTCTGAGGTAGGGCCAAAAATGAGGAGTTTGATGTGAGGGAGGGGGCTGCTGGGGAGCAGGGTTTGGGTGTGGGGTGTGGGCAGGAGGTAGAGTGCAGGAGTTGGTTGGGGGTGCAAATCTGGGCAGGAGTTAGGGTGCAAAAGTGGGGTAAAGGAGGGGGTCTGAGTAGGAGATTCAGTGCAGGAGCAGGGTGGGGGTACAGAGACTGAGTGGGAGAAAGAGTGCAGGAGGCGACATGGGATTGGAGCACTTAACTGTAGCAGCTCCTGCGGGAAGGGGGACGGGTAGTGATGCCGCATGGACCTGTGCTTACAGGCACTGCCCCTCTCCGCTCCCATTGGCTGCAGACTTCAAAGTGCTGCTTTCCACAGTCACCCTCCATGCACTGTTCATACTCGTGGTTACATACTGACATAGTGATAATGCCAAGGATGACTGCTGTGTTCCCTATGAGCTTTAAAGCCCTTTGGAGCAGTACAGTTTGTAGTAATGATTTATAAAGTTACCCTGACACAGTGCCAGAATTATCCAGAAGAGGGGGAAAGCTGATCAGAATATGTAGGCAAGGTAAAGTTTAGTTTTATGAGGCTGTGTCTGTGTAGAGCAGGGGAATAATTCATTAGCAATATGACCCTATGGGTTGTGCATATCTTGCAGGAATTGCTCTGCGAGTCTATCGTGGAATTTGAAATTTGGCTGTTGGCTGAGACACATCTCATGATGTTTTACTGCAATCACAATTTGGGACAGTTCAACTGTTTTTTAAAGTCAGTTCTGTGATATCAAGACAAAATAAATTATAATAAAATTAAAATGTCATGAAATAGCTCATTCTTTATTGTCATCTAGAAGCACTTCTGTTTCTTTGCTCTTGTCACTCCCAAACGTCAGCTTTATTTTTTAAAAGTTTCTGGAGTGTTACCTGGGATAGTACTTATATCAGGCCAGATTCTCTGCTGCTTTTTGCAGGAGGCTTAGCACAGGAGGGAAAAGGAAGAGGTGGCTGACTCCAACCTTTGCCCTCTCTGAATTCTGAGCTGGCTGAGCCCCTAGTGCAACTTAGACCACCCCAGGTTACCCACCCAGCACTAAATAAGTACTATTCAACATGAATATGAGTGCTTTGATTATAGACTCTTCGGAGCAGATAAGGTCCACCAATACAAATGGTGACTTTCCTTGCCTTCACTGAGGGTTAGCACTTATATTCTCGGTGCTGACATTAGAGGCAGCCCTCAGTATAGACAAGGTCTCTGTGTTTTGTACAAGACCAAGCACACTGACTGTGTTGACAAATGATAGTAATTCTGTTGTCACTGAACCCATGTCATGAAAAACTAATTAAATGCTTTAAATATCAACTATCAGTGAAACAAATGGCAGTTGATCTGATCCTAATCTGTTTTCTTGGTCTTGGATTATTTCTTCTTTTCATCTTTTTATATTGAACAAGATTTATTTCTTTCTCTTTTTTTTTTTAAACCAAGTGTTATTTCCTGCTCTCTTTTTTTGGTAAAGCTTCCGTTTTCCTGTTTGGTTATAACTTTATGCATAGACAGTCATACTGCATTACTGCCAAGTTTATGTTCCTCTCCATAAATTGGAGGAACAGAATTATCTGATTTAGCACAAATTACATGTGACAGATTGATAATACATTGTTCCTGAATCTTTTTCTAAATCTTTTCCTCAATGGCAAGCTGGTAAGTACCTGGGGACTCTACTGTGAATATATAAGGACGTTGTTGAACAAAACTCATATGGTATAATATAAAGAATAGCATGTCCTATTTAAACTGTTGTTTTCAAAAGGGTTTTGTTTCAGTTACGAATGAATAATTCAATTTTTGTGGTAATAATTGCTTTGATTTAGCTTCCAGTGCTGTACTTGATTCACTGGGCCAAATTCATCTCTGGTGCAAGTAAAATTATTTCAGTGGAGTTATCAGAGATTCATTTGTCCCATTGAGAACAGTGGAAATCAGAGGTTCCCATTGAAGGATCGAGACCATATATAGTTTGTTGTGTTATGTTTCGTTATTCATGTGTCTATGTCCTCAGTAGTAGTGTTATGTTTGTAATTTGCATATGTTTGAACTTTTGAAAACCTTTTGTTTAAAATGTTCTACTCAAACATACTCAAGTGGCTTGAGGGTGTTTGAAAGCATTAGTTGGTGTCTAAAAATCTGCACTTTCAGTTCACTGTGGTTTCTGATGGTGCATGTTGTCTCAGTGTTTTCCAAAATTAGTTACTACTTGTTCTTATTTCTGTAAAAAGGGAAGTAGTTCACATTGGTGTAATGGCCTGATCTCATATGTTTTATATCCTAGCATGTGTAATGGACTAATTGAGTCTGTCGGTTTTTCCTCTGCATTTACC
This sequence comes from Rafetus swinhoei, assembly GCA_019425775.1. Classification (NCBI taxonomy): domain Eukaryota; kingdom Metazoa; phylum Chordata; order Testudines; family Trionychidae; genus Rafetus; species Rafetus swinhoei. Next base: position 111,376,096 of record CM033446.1, read on the forward strand.
ATACTCATACATACTTCTCAAAACTTGGTGTATGTAGTGGAGGTTGTTTGCAAGATGGCTTGTGGGATGCTATAAAGTGCCACACTTTATTACAGGAAGAAATAGTGAGTGGATTAAAGTGTTAATAGATTAGGAAACTGCTGTAGAAGGCGAAGGAGCATACATTGCTTAAAAAGCTTGAAGGTCAAGGGAAAGCTTCCGGCTTGGAGTGTGGCATGTTCTTTTGTATGTGACTGTTTTGATAGGAATGGTGTTTTTTAATCTTTAAATTGCTGAGTATGAAATGCCTTTTGTACAACAGCTGTTTATTTTTTAAGATGCTGAGCTGACATGTTTCCAAGTGGAGTTTGCCTTGAAACACTTTTCCCTTAAATTTATTGTTCTGTTTCGCAAGAATGTATCAGTACAGGAAACAGAGGAGTTAAAATGAATCTGCCAGCTAGTACCCAAAATCTTCGCAGTATAAACTCACTGCGAGGGTCAGCGTCTGCTGTCAGTTTCATTGGTATAATACAGAACAACTCCATCAGCCCTGATCTGATTCTCTAGGGACTGGCAACTCATAGGTCATTTATGTGTAGGCACCAGACACTTATCAAATCAGAATTCTCTATTCATTCACACAAGGGGCACAGCAGGATAGAATTGGTAGGAGATTACTATCAGACCTCCATGAATCAACTGTTATTCCATGGTGTCTCTTTATATATGTTATTCTTCCATCCCTGGTTATCTGTAATTTGCTGCATCAAAACACTTTGGGTATGTCTACACTGCACAGACATTTCAGAAGTATCCCAAAATAGCTATCCCTGTCTGTTGCAGCAGCCCATTATGTCAAAATAGATTTAACAGGCAGCTTATTCCGATGTCCCAGTAACTCTCATTCCATGAGGGTTAGTGGCACTTCAGAATAGCAAGTTATTTCGTAATTTGGCGCTATTTCAAAATACACTCAAAATTGCGTAGCTTATTTCGAGCTAAGGGTGCTATGTAGACGCACCCTTATACATGACAGTGAGATACACAAGTGTGAGCCCTTTCTTATTGAGCATGGCTACACAATCTGAATTTTCACATTGAAGTAACTAATCCCCCGAAGTCCTGGCTTATCAGGACTGGACTCTCAAGAGGAAAACGTGGATTCTCTGTGACTTTTCTCTTCTTTGGTGTCCAACTCACAAGTCTGGGATGGATGTGCTCACACAATGCAGTTGCTGAATGTAGTGTGGTAATAATTTCATAAAGGAGAATTGAAGGGGGACACACTGTCAACATAAAGAGCAACTTCTGAACTCTTTTCTAACAAGTTGGCCTTGTGCTTCTTATTCAAAAAACACTGGTCCTTCAGTTGAGCCTTCTGTAAAATACTTCCTTTTCTAACAGGCATGTTCTGAGGCTTAATTCATTAACAACTTTTTGAGATCTGTGAAGAAAAGATTACTGTAATTTTTGTTAGTGTATCTTTGGATTTACAATATTTTATAGAGACATTGGAGTTTTACCAAAGAAACAATTTAAGGCCCAGGCTTTGAATGGCTATAGGCAGGTGCACAGTATGAATGGATACTCCCCCTTTGACAGCTCATCCAAGGCCTGGCCACATTTATAGTTCTTCCATGCATATCAAAGGAGGTGGAGAGGAGCCTGGTGCATGGCTTCCCTTCTGTGCACAAGACTTCAGAATGCATTAGAGAAGGGAGAATAAAAGGTGGCATCACCTGAGCAGATCCTTCTATGCATTGTGTGATGGACAGGGGATAGGAGACTGTGTTTCCCTCACTGAGCAGCCCTTTAGTCGGGCCAGTGGCTAAATACAACAGTTTTGATCAAGGGAGTTTTCTACTTTTTCTACTGTTGCGCTAATGCAGGGGTAGAGTCCAGCTTCACTTGGTTTCTGGTGGAGGATCTTCCAGAACTGATGCTGACTTCAGATGGGAGCTGCGGTAGATTCTATGGTAGGAAAGATTAATGATCTAGCCAGTCACATGTGTCAAGATGCCAGCTGTGGAAAGTGTTTTCTTGTAGTAACTTGACTGAATGCTTTTTCACATTGTAGTTTCTAGAGGCTACCAGTATTTTAAGCTCCTTTTGAATAGGTAGTTTGGCTAAAAACTGCAAATATAGTGCCATTCCATAAATGGTCATTTCTTTAAATACTTAAATTTAATTAAATAAACATTTTCCCCACCCTAATCATTACTTCATTTGGTGTGATGAAAATAATTGAAATAATTGTTTTTAGCAGATTAGTCCATTACTTTGCAGCTGACCGCTGCTGCTGCAGGAAAGTGGGCTACAGCTTTGTGTCTTTTTTAACCTTTGAGGTTAATGTTCTTATATCAAGCTAATCATACTTCTTGTTATATACGATTTCTTATGCATGTAGGTTTTTTAAAGCTAATGTTGGATGAAGTATATCCGCATATTAAGCTAGCCATTTCTTGCACGGCAGGTTTAACCACATAAATGTGACTTCCTGTAAGAAGTGTGATATGTTAAAAACATATTATAGGGGGTTTTTGTAATGTTTCATTATGAAGTGGATTTGTTGCAGGTAGAACAAGTCCTTGGTCAAGCAAATAACTTCTTATATCAATAATAACAATCAGATTGGTGAGAAGAAAAGTAGTACAAACCTGGATGGAATTATGTAGTTCTAGTGTTCTTAGACTGGATATCTGGGCTTTATCTCCCCTGTGTACCAGTTAGCATGACAGCTCCAGCTGGGTTTGGCACCTGAGAGTACAAACCATATGAAATGAAAACAAAAAGGTTAGGAAAAAGTTCACTAACTAGCAGTTTGCAACTTCAAAGAACTTTACAGTAGCACCTTAGTTAATGAAAATAACTAAGTGATCACTAGCATCCTCATTTTAAAAAGAGTGAGGCATATTCTCCGCTTTTGTGAAATGTCAAGTCAGTGGAGTTACAACCATTCCCACCAGCTGAGGATCTGCCTCAGGAAACCGAGATAGTTTCGGGTAAAGGTGAGATCCAGTATGGACTTCCATGGTACTGCTCACATGCTCTAGTACTTTAGTTCCAGGGTCCCTGTAATCTTTTGTGGGAATGAGTTCCACGGTCCAATAAAGGCTATGATAAGTTGTTATGGTTACAGAGTAAGTTGTGCTGTAACTCCTTTTAATCCTCAAGTGCACACCTCCTGGGTGGATTTATGTGGTCCTAGTGTTCTTCGGCTGGATATCTGGGCTTCATCCCCCCTGAGAACCAGTTAGTATGACAGCCTCCAACTGGATTTGGCACCTCAAAGCCTCTGAGCAGTTGCTGATTAAAGTGACTCAAAAACAACTTTTCAAAGCAAAAGATTGTTTATTCACCCAGAAGTACACAGCAAGCAGATAAAGGGGCTAAAACAACAGAAGGCCTCTCCACCTGGTCTTACCTAACTGTATTCTTTGCTCTCAAGCTCTGGTAAGTTCCACTCAGTCCTGCTTCTGAGCTTGGAGAGAAGGACACCCCTGCAGCATTCTCTCATTGTCTCTGAGAAAGAGGCAGCTCCAGCAGCTGCTGCCTACTCATCTCCCTTTCTTTCTATGCAGGTGTCTTAAATGGTTTAGGGCTCCTTTGATCTCACCTTCCAGCCTGGGAAAAGTACCCCTGCTATCCTAGTTGGAACCCAGCAGATGAGCTTTTCCCATTTTGTAGCTTACTGAGAGTTCCCTTATGATACCTTATCTCTCCCATCCTTTCATTTCCTTTTTGTTTCCCTCTAACAGCCTCCTTCATTGCCACGCAATCATGCAGGAAAATATCTAACAGGTACATTGAAGTGCAGCTGATATTCATAAAAAATAATAGATACTGCCCTCATTCTCCACATAAGCATTTTATATTCTTTCTTTACATATCTTTGGTAACATTTACAATGAGTATTGTTCTAACTGCTGCTCTTGAGGATGTGGTCCATTACAAAGGGCACTGAACTGGAAGTCAAGAGATATGGGTTGTGATTATTATTAGTTGTCTTCCTTATGATAGTTTTTAGGAGCCAAGGAAGAACAAGGCTCCATTGTGCTAGACACTGTACAAACAAAGAATAAGAGACAGAAGAGCTTACCACCTAAGGACTTGTCTTCTCTGCAGTATTAACTCAAGGAAATTCAAATGTTGCCTCTAACTCAACTGTCAGGTTACTACCCATCCTTTATTTCTTTATCTTTTATTTCTTTGATTTGTCCCTTAAGGTGAAATGTATTAAAACCAATAAGTACCATTTTAAACCTTAATTTGAAGCCTATAATAACTGCATTGTATGTCTACAGGCAGTAGAAATATTCACTTCAGAGAAATATACATTTCAAGAGAAAGTGCTTCCCTAAAACGTCCCTTACAATAAAGCATTCTCTTATTTTTACAATGGTTTTCTTTATTTTCATCCAATAAAGGTGCTTACGTTATTGCCATTCACAGTTCTCTCCCTTGAGTTACGTGGTGCTTTAAACTCGAGGTAGCTGGCCCCAGAGGAGGTTGGGGTTGCTGCTCCCATGTGGCTGATAGTTGAGCTAGTAATGCAGTGGGAATTCAAGCTTCTCTGTGCTGTTAATTCAATCATTCAGTGCAGCTGCTCTCCCTTAAGTGTCAGAGATCTGACCATGGGCAGTTGGAATAGTGATTGGATCAAGAGCTGGTAGCCAGGAATAGGAGCCCAGGATCATATAGCTCAGCGATTCCCAACCTTTTTCCAGTTGGGGACCCATTTTGACAATTCAGGAAGACTTGGTGACCCAAGGCAATTCAAAAACGGGAAGGAGGAGAGGCAGAGCCACCTGGGGACACACTTGGCGACCCTGTTGAAATGAAATGTAATGGCGACCCATATTTGGGTCCCGAGCCATAGGTTGGGAAACCCTGATATAGCTGGAGTTGGAGACCAGATGCCAGAGCCAAGCGTCAGGGCTGAAGTCTGAGCTGATGTTTAAAGCCAGGTCACCTGGAGTATGGCAAGGTAGGGGAACAGCTGGGTGAGGGCAGGAGTGAAGCTGGAGTGAGCCTAGGAACAAGTAGATGCAGTAGCAAATGCAACCATGGGCAGCTTGTGCAGCCACTCAGGAGAGATTAAAATGCCACCCAGCTGATTAGCAGAGCACCCACAGCTAGGTTTTTTGTTTCTACTAGTGGTTCACATGTGTACTTGCCTCTGTACACATAACATTTAGTCTGCACATGGATGGAAAAAATCCACACATGGATGGAAGAGATTAGAGGGACCATTGGTAAATACTTTGAGCTGCCATAGGCCTCACACCATTGCTGGGCTTAAGAGCATACCTGTTGGTTCTTCCAACCAATCGGGTGGCTTGGTTAATCAGGTGATTCTGCTACAAGCCAACTCTCGTTCCGCTCTCAATTCTCTGTTGCTCACTAAGTAAGTGGAAGTATGTGGTTTCAGATTCAGCTACAAGCCTTAATTCATGACATCAAACTAGGCCAATTCAAGAAGTTAATTTGAGTGTGGCTAATTCAAGCTAACTCTTCAGTGAAGACAAGGCCTAAGTAGACAAGACAGACAAGTGAACAGTGCACTGGCAGCAAATATCATATTCTGCATTTTTGTGTGAGATGGGGATTTAAATCCTTCAAGGAGGAGTTATGTGAGGAGGGGAATCTGTTCCTGGCCTATCACTGACCTTTACCTTCCTATACCTGCAGTCCTCCAGCATTAATGATGATAATTATATTCCCCATTGTGAAGTGCTTTGAGATCTGTGGATGAAAAGTGTAGCTGACCTAGCTTAACTGGTGTCTATAAATGCTTTTGTTGAAATAATTGTGTTATTTTTGTATTAAATTAAATATTATTGTTGAAATCAGTTCAGCACAGTAGTTGTTGAAATAACCGTATATTTTGGAGATTAGTTTTTCCTTGTTACTGTTTTTTAAATAGAAAAGGATGATCTGGGCCTAAGTAATTCTGAGATTAAATTATTTCCTTTTCAAGACTGTCCCTTTAAAAAAACACTACAGTATTGTACAGTAATGACCTAACACACTAAAGTATCTCTAATGCAAGTTGCAGGGGGCTAGACCATTACATAGAATACTTCAGTATTTTTCTAATAAGAAAGTGTTTTTATCCAGCCATGATCCTTAAGAGAAATGCATTTGATTGACTCAGCTCAGTGCATAGTAAATTATGGCTCTGCGTTAAAACCACAACTGTAGGGCAGAACTACACAAAATGGAGTGAGATGACTTCCCCAAAGGATAATGTATGTTGCAGACAAACTCATTTTGCCTTCTCAAATTCTTCCCTGTGAATCAATAAAACATTTTATTTTGCAGCTTTCTCAAAAAGTGACATATTTCACATGCATTTTTGCTGCCATTGATGTTTTCTGGGTTATTGCTTTTTTTTAATTGTGAAGGGTAATTCTACAATAGCCAGAATTCAGATTAACAGTTAAAACCATGGCATCAATAAAATATGTTCAATGGATTTCATTAATGTTACATCTCAAGGAAACAGCCATGCCATTTAAATAGTTTTTATTACTGCCCCTAGAATTCTTTTGTTCTTTTGTCTTAGATGGCATTTTATAAAGTGGCTTTGCAGATATTTTCTGTTGTTGCTTTACTGATGCAAAAGTACTCAGATTTTAAATAAGTGTAGGCCACGTTCTGATACCCTTACTCAAGTTGAATAATTTGACAAATATGGCAATTTCCTGCAATATGCTTGGGAAACTTTATTGAATTAACTTTTGATGCCCTTAACTGTAATATATAGAAGCTTAATGAACAAATGAGACCTTTGAAATTAGTATTGCTTGAGTAGTAAGAAGCTACTATCCAGTGTTCTCTCTAATTTTTTTATGTCCATGTCACTGGTCTACAATTTTTTAGAAGTCGTCTGCTTCAGAGATAAAATGTGCTATTTATTATGTATTTTGATGTGCTGAATTCAAATATGACAATTAAAACAACTGATTGGCTACTGTTTCCAAGATATTTAAGTTTTTACATTTTACGTCTATGTATATTGTGTAGATAGTAGAGTTTTAATCATAAATTGTAAACCTAGGTCTTTTCATGTGTTTATGGTTGCTTTACATGATAATATTTCACCTTTATCCTTCATTGTTCCAGACTACATGTGTTGATTTTCAGGAAAGTCTAATTATTTATTCCCCATGTAGTTACTTACAGACTGTAGCCAAGTCACCTCATAACAAACAGAAGGTTAAGCTACCCAGAGCTGTCAGCCACAAGACAAGAAAGCCAGATAAGTTCATCATAATTGTGTTTCAAATATTGTAAAAAAAATGAAATTACTCACAGGAAAAAACTTTTATTAACAAAAAGTAACATGTTTTCAGAGACAAACACTATAGGACGTAGCCATAAATCAGGAAGTTTACCATTTTTTTAAAATAAATTAAACATGGAATTTACTGCTATTTGTCAGATTTATCATTTCACTTGCAAATAATAAAAAATAAGCATTAGGCATATAAATCCCAGCAGAGGGAAACAAACTGCTGTGCAGTGAGTCAAGAAGAATATGAGACTGAGACTTCAGTGACACTAGCTATCATTTAGGAATCTAAATAGATAATCAGTGAATGGCCATGCTGCTCTTACATAGCGGGGCTACTAGCATGGGCTATGCAGAGATGTGCATTTGCTTTAACTTTTGAATAAGTTGGTTGTCCTGTATGTTATAGAGCTTTGTTATGTCAGAGGCATACTGCGCTTGGAAGGCAGTAGTTCAGGAATGGCTAACTATGGATAATATAACTGTTCAGTTTCAAACTGATGTCTTAGTGGGAAAAGACCAATTTAATTGGATGTCTCTAGTCTGGTCCAAAATTATATCCCAGTGTATGGGATACCTTAAAATGTGTGTGAGAGCTCTGAGAAGGTCAGTAGAAGAATTATCCATTTTTATTAGGTTAATCACACAACTATTCAAAACTAGTCTGGACAACATGTGTGGTCTGTTGTGCTGTAACATATTGTATTTACTGTTACTATAGTGTATAAGTCAGAGGTCTCCTAAGCATGTATGGCTTTCACATTAGGCTCATGTTTTATCTTGTTTTAGCCTCCTCATGTTCACTCAACTCTGAGGGAACTCCAGGCTGGCAATAGACTGTTAATGTTAATTAAATGTAATATAATTAAAAAATCAATCTGGCAATAAATTGCATTTTGAGTGTTTTGTGTAATGAAATAGCATAATGGATCTGCTACAGAATATTCTGCTCTCAGTAATCATATTTTTAGATGCATAAGGAAATTTATGTAGAAGTTTCAAAGCAGCTCCATTACTAAATACAAATGCTGATGTGAACCATACTGTCCTAAGAGAGAAAGAACATAGGCTATTCATAGTCATATGATATAAGGAGTTAGTATTTGCCTGCAATGCAATCCCCTACCTCACGACAAGAACAGCACTATACGGCCCAGAAAAATAGCTGGGGAAACTTCCCTGGTAGTTCCATGAGACTGTCATTTTCTGGTTTAGGTTTAAAATAATGTAATGACCCATTCCAGTTTCCATTGAGATGAGTAAAAAGACTCCTTTTGATTTCAATGGGAATTGGATTGGACACTTGGTATTTGGAAATTACTACAGCAGCAGAAGCGGTAAAGTAAAGAGAAAACAGATCTTAGGAGTATAGAAGTGCTCCTTAGCTCAAGGGAAGAGGCTGTAGGCTAGAATCAGATTGTAAAGTTTGCAAGATAATGAAGGACTTTGCAAAGAGTAAATTTTCCTTGTATTGTGTTACTCGTTTTATGTTGCTTTCTGTTATTTTCCGTAGAGACCATGTAATCAGCCTAATCCTGTTCCTATAGAAGTTAATGGTTAAAAATGCCCATTGACTTAGGGGGAAGCAGAAATGGGGCCTGATACTTTGTGTTACAGGAGAATTAATTAAAATGTCTCTGCTAATGTATCTGATGTGGGGAAATGGTGCTTTAATGCTCCTGCCCACCTTTACGAAGAACAGTGCAAACATTTCAGGTTTGGTTTAGTCACACAATGTCAAAGTCAGAGCTGTGTGGAGGGCAAAGTGACATTTCATGGAGGATTTTGCAGTTTTGAAATTTCGCTTTATTCCAAATCCAAATGAAAACCAAAAATTGATACATTGTTTATTAATTAATAAAAATAAATTCATTTTTGGAAAAGCATACTGTTTTGTTTTGACATAATTGTTTTGATTTGAACATCTTAAAATGTGTTTCTTGCACTATATATGATAGCATATAATATAGAACAAACTTTCAAAATGAAAACACTTTTCCTAAAGAATAAATCAAAATATTTCAATCTGAAAAGGTCAAAACTGGATTTTTTCAGTCTTATCCAAACTTTTCTCCCTAGTTTTCTTCCAAAAGGAAATTCCAGAAAATCTACTTGATTTTTGCAAAGTGTTTTCATTTGGATGGAATATGGTTTGGTCAAAGTGTCTCTGACCAACTCTCATCAATATGAATAAGGGTGCAGATGTGCAACAGACATTGTGAAGGACACTGCATTTGGCTGCAGAAATCGGATGTGCTTTACTCTGTGGCTTGTTGTTGATGTCCTAAACACTCACTGACTCCAGGGAGAGTTGCTTACGGGTATGTTCAGCAGGTACTCAGTCCTGTCTTGGTTTGGCCTATAGTTAATCAAACAGCTGTTTTTTGTTTTTAATAAGCAAACATGTGCATTATAATGAGAAAGCGGGGTGGGAGCAGGCCCATGAGCTCAATTTTGTAGCTTGAACTACTGTATCCTAGAAACATCAGAAATTGAATTATGCTTCTCAGAAATATCCTTCAAACAACTGATGTTTACGATTACTCTGCCAAGTGGTTTGGCCATTTGTTGTTGCTGTGCCTAAAGGCCCTAAGGGGATTTTGGCTTCATTGTACTGTGATGGAAAAAAGACATTCCCTGTCCCATGCAACAAGACAACAAACTTGTGGATGTACCTGAGTATATCCCTCATAAAACCTATACATACATAAAGAATTTTTACATTAAGGCTGCACAAGCGACTTCTCCTATATGCTCCAGTAACACATCCTACCAATTTTCATTCAGTGAAGTAATAACAGCACGTTATTCTGGATTTCTTAGCTTTAGGATATGCATTGTCTGCCAACATAGTGAGTGCTGTCTAACTGTCTCTGTCTAGCTATCAAACTTATCTGCATCACATCTGAACATCTCCCACAAGTAGCAATGACAACAGTGTCTCTCTGTTCCTACTTTGATTGCACGAAAAGAAATTGGGGGTTTTATCAGCTATTGTTTGTTTCTTTTCCTGTTTTTTTTTTTAAGCTTAATGAGATGGCCCTTCAGGTGTTACTGCTTTTCGTTGGATAGTTGAAAATGCTTTACCATTCCTCCTCCCAAACTAAGAAAGAGAGCTAGGTATGAAGAGGCCTGTAGGTATAAAATTATTAGGGTTGTCATTAGCTCAGGACTTACACCAGACCTAAACCATAACAATGTCATCTTTAAAAAAAAATACTGTAGATCTGATTCTTCACTGCTTATTCATGAAAACTGCCTGTTTTGTGCAGGATGAGGGTCCAGGCCTTGGATCATGGAAATGTTGAGCGTTTACCCATTTCTTGGGAGCATAGTCCTAGCGCTGGTCTACACTAGGGAGTTATTTTGGAAAAACTCCCCTTGTTTCAAAATAACAAGTGGAGCATCCACACTACCAAGCCTGTTATTTCAAAATACTGGGCTGGTTATTTCAAAATAATAACTCCTGCTTTCCACGAGGAATAACACTTATTTCAAACTAGTTATTTTGAAATAGTGGTAGTGTGGACACTCCACTGCTGCTATTTCAAAATAACTGTTCCCCAGAGTCATTCAGATTAATTACTTCCCAGTGCTTGTTGGGGGTCTAAGTTGAGGTAGCGCGTCCACATTAAGGGAGCCTGCCTTGGACTAATTTTGAGGCTTCCCTGTAGCATGGACACACTATTTTGAAGTAGTTATTTTGGGAGTTGTTATTACTCTGGCAGCCAGGGGCCCACCAAGCCAGTTGTTCCGGCCTGTGGCCGCCCTGCTGCTCTCCCACCCCTAGGACAATTGAGACCTGCGGATAGGGTAGCGCACGAAGTCTCCTCCCCCCACCAGGGGCACGTGGCACCTAGAGTGAACAACTGGTGGTTCTCTCTAGGCAGCAGAGAGAGCGGGGGGCAAAGACTTCAGGCTCTCCCCTGCCCTCAAGCCAATCAGGATCTGTAGGCGGGGGAGCATGGAAGTGTCCTGGCCCCACCCCCTTCCACCCGAGGCTCCGCCTCTTCCAGTCCAGGGCCACTTCAAATATTTGGGAAGTGGCCCCCTTCTATAATAATTGCCCACTCCTGCCCTAGTGTCTGCAACTGCTGGGAATTCGAGATAGCAATAGTTGAAATACTGGTTGACAGTCCAAAAATGTCAGTGATGGATGTTGAGTAATATGTCCTGTGTTTGTATGACCTCAGCTATATACCCAATGATAGCTGTTTCATCTGAAAGATGTTGTTGTTGTTTTTTTTAATCTGGAGGAGTGCACCGTTTGTCTGACAAAGCTGCTGTTCCAAGAATAAATTTAAGTGGGAGGAAGATAATAAATGCATGTGAAATTGCAGAATAAAAATAAACATTTACAGTAATTGCCTTATAATGATTATGCACTTTAACAAGAAACTTATATGCTTATAACTGCAAACGCACATGAGTATTCATAGGTACTGAAACTAGGGATGCTGCCGCATTCCCTGGCTTGAAGTGGTTTCCCTCACATACAGGATTTACAGTTTGGTCCAATGGCTGTCAGCATGCCTTCTATACAAATTGTTTCATCAGCTGTACTAATACTAAAAAATATAGGGTGCCGTCTTAAATAACGTTCAGAAAAAGACGACCTCTGTTGGAAATGTTCCAACTATAGTTCCCCAAAATATGCCAGAATTAATGTAGTCATTATCTACATTTAATTAAAATCGTTCTTCACATCTCTAACCCAGACTGAAAATAATTGAAAGATGTGAATCTCCATATTCCGATTTTTTTTTTAATGTAATCTTGCTTTTTGTAGCATTTTGGGCTGCTTCGGAGTGGTGATTATATTTCAGTAACTAAACTACTTGATCTTTCCTTCTTTGCTATTAAGCTGAAATAAAACTGTTTTTAAAGAGCCTGTGTATCTTCCACAGTGTATTCTGGGACTTCTAACTGCGTCATCAAGTCTAAGTATTACAGTCATTAGCTGGATTAGTGTAATTGATTTCTTCAGTTTACCTAACAGGGCTTTTGGTTTGAGGGTGTTTTTGTTTCTAGTTTAAATTGTGTGTCCAAACTTTACTGCAGTTTATTTGCCAGAGCTTCAACATAATAATTTCAAAGCAGACATGAAAGGCGTCATTTTTCAAGAGGTGCATATTAAATGAAGTATGAATGCTTTTGGTTTCCTTTCTTTAAGTGTTTGCGAATTAAGTTTCCACTTAGGTCCTAATATTGGTGTGCAAGATGAAAATAAAATTCAAGAAAAGTACACACTGATGTGTGTGTGTGTGCGTGAGTGTGTGTGCGCGTGTGCATGTTTACACACACAGTTAACCATTAAGCCATTAATTTGGTAGACAGTGTAATATGCCAGCCTTCTGAGGGTTAATAGACCAGATGTGTAATATACGGTTTAAATATATTTGATAATTGTGCTTTCCTCAGAATAATTTTCAGCAAATCACACATTTACTGTGTTTTATGCTTATGTTACTTTTGTTCTCCAGTGAACAGAGTATTTGCCAAGCCCGGGCTTCAGTTATGGTCTATGATGATACCAGTAAGAAATGGGTGCCAATAAAGCCGGGACAGCAGGGATTCAGCAGAATCAACATATACCACAACACTGCCAGTAACACCTTTAGAGTAGTTGGCGTGAAACTACAAGATCAGCAAGTGAGTAACTATGTCTTTTGCGTCCTTATTCTTTGATCGCTAAAGATGTTATCAGTTGTATAATTAATGCTACTCCTACAAAGGGTATATAAATTAATACTCTGTTCTATACACCTGTGTTCTTTGTGATTTCTTGATCCAGAACTGTACCTCTATTTATTATATTTTCTCTGTCCTTTACATGAGAGAGAAATCTCATTAAATATTAGGTATGGAAGATTGTGTGTGTTCTGTGCTCCATTTTATTTATCTCTTTTTATCACTGAAGGCTTTGCTCCATACTACTTCCCAGTTACTCTTTGCTGCCCCATCTATGGTACAAACTTTTAGCATTCCTGCCACATAAAAGACCACTCACTCTCCCTGTGATTCCCGCCTTCTCATGATGAGTAATTAAGTTGCCATATTGCATTTTAAAAACGTAGCCACATACCCTGATCTCATTTACTGTGGCATAAATAGAACTATGTAGGATTTACACAATCAAAACTGAGGTCAGACTCTGATTCCTAGTCATTGGTTGTCTGTATGGTATGGGGACACTGTTAGCAGCAGTGTCATGTGTGTCAGTCTAAGTGTTATAGCATTTGTTCACAGGAGCTATAAATAAACGTCTCATTCTGAATGTAATACTTAAAAAACAACTAATAGTCTTGCAGCACCTTAGAGACTAACAAAACATGTAGATGGTATCATGAGCTTTTGTGGGCACAATCCACTTCTTCAGATGAACTATTACTGAATATAATAGTCACATTTAACTGTTAAATCTATGAATTAATCCCACTTTACATTTTAGAACAAGGCTCTAGAAGTCGGGAGTCGGTTCTGTTTCTAGCCCTTTCATTCACTCATGTGATCTAGGGCATATACTTAACTTCTCTGTGTCTCAGTTTCTGCCTTTTGTAAAATGTAATGATGCTTACTACAGTACTCTGCTTTGCTTTGAAAAACAATCTGTGAATTAAAAATGCAACACGTGTTAATCACTATTTATTGCTATACATTCTGATGCTCTTACCACCTTCATGCCTTTCAAAGGGAAACCAAATAATTTTTCAGAAATATAGTATGTTGGTTTTCAACCATTTAGAGTGTACTTTTGAAATTGCTAAAATATTTTTCATCTCTATTGTTATCCTTTTCTGGTCAGCAAAGATGTTATAAAGATACATAAAGATGAAATACATAAAGTTGTTGTGCTTATTAGTAACAAGATCAGATATCTTTGTTTATGCTTTGGTATCAGTGACTGATATCAGGATGGCTGTGGAATAATGAACATTAATGAACTTCTACCTATCCCAGTAAAGGAAGCACAAATCACTGTTTCACATGGGCCCCACATAAATAATAGTTGTTGTATTTTTATATATTCATTTTTTCCTGCAATTGTATGATGTCTGTTTTTTTCTGAACTACTTATTTATAAGCCAGAGGGCATTCTTAATCAGACTATAACAATTTAAATTTGTAATTTTGTCAGTGGTGCTTTAAATGTGTCAGTTCTGCTTTAGCCATTGGATTGGATTGCAAATGTAAGTTTGTATGAAATAAGTAAGTAGGCACAAGTCATCACTGAAAACATCTGAATTCAGGAGGAAAAATAAATGAGAATATAAAATCCATACTTCTCTACTGATTTAGGATGTTCAAGCATTTGAAAACAAACAAACAAACAAAAAACCTGTGAAGTTACCTGGAATTAGTCTAAAATCACTCTAGAAAATAAAAAAAGTTGTAAGAGAAAATACTAATGTAAATATTATAATACATTTTTGTAATAATCACACTATCCATTGGACCTAACATAAACTGAGCTATTAGACTGGCACTTACAAAATAATTTCCAAGTTTTTCAGGTTCAGAATTTAAACTACTTCACATTAGTCCCAGCTCTAATTACATCTTCTGTAATGGTTTATTACTGCAAAACAAAAATAGCTAACTAGTTGAATTTAACAACAACAACAAAAAGGCATCCAGTGCAAATTGTTCTCTGTTAAAATCAATTCATGCACACTCATACTGACTTCAATAGAGGCCCATTGAAATGTGAGGGTTTGTTAAAAGTAACTTTTTAACTAGCAAAGCATGTTTTCTGAAAATGGGCAGATCCTTGGCTAGTGTAAATAGGCATAAAATAAAATTACTGGAGCTAAGCCGATTTATACCAATCAAGGATCTGGCCCCAAATCCCTAGCACAGGATTGCTGCAGAGAGTCAATTTAAACTTGTATTGCATACTGATTGGCAGGATGAGATAGAAAGAGATTAGTATAATCTACATGACCTCACCTTTGTTTGCTTTTAATGTCTTCCGTTTAATTTTCTACTTACTCTAGATGTCTGAGAATCTTTCTTTTTAATTTGCATTCTCAGTCTTCTGTTGCATTTTCTGCTGCATGCAGGTTTTTCCATTCTTGTCTTTCTCTAGCTGCTTTTGCTTCTGGTCTTTTTCCTGGTTTTCATTTAACAATATTTACAGATGTTTAGACCTCATTTTCCTATTTTTCAATCTCTGTTTGACCTTTTCTCTAATTGGTCACCACTCATCAAAAAGGTTCCATTCCACTAATGTGGTTTTTAAGATGATGTTGAGAGTGATCAAATGTAAATCTAATAACTGGAAATCTTCATAAGGCTGTTTTATAAATCTCATTTATGGGCCTCATTGGCATGCTTCACTGTGTGTTTCTCTTTCTCAGATGCAATGGCTAAGTACTTATTAATGGCATAGTGCAAATGAAGTATCTGTTTCCCCTGCACAGACACACACATCTGTGTAGACTCATACCAACATGGTCAGCAGCCCCCAAAAGGCAGCAGAAGTACAGGCTGAGGTACTTTTCAAGCTGTGGCTACCAGCGCTTTAACCACTTCCATTTTGTTAGTCATTCTCCTTCGAATATTTGTTTGCAGAATTCAGCTGCCTTTAGTTGAATTCAGAGGTATGAATGAATGATTCTTAAGTGAGGAATTTTAATATCAAATGATAAGGCCTCAGGAGGAGCTAATTATTGAGATGTATTTGGCAGGGTTGTGCTGAAAAAGTAAACGAGGAAAGGCAAAAGTGAATCACAGTGGTCTTGAGGATTAACATACTGCCCCAAACTACCAAATTAATATAAAAATGGGCCCTTGGAGAAGGTGGGACTTTTCAGAGTTGATCACTGCAAGTGTAGGCCAGAATTGAAGCTTGTTACCGACAGCATCCTTGGGTTATAAGCTTGTCACATTTTTGAAAATGTAGGATCAGATCCATCCCTGATGACTACAGGGAAGCAGACGTAGATCGTGACCCTAACCTTTGTATTGTACAATTGAAAATCAAATTGAGGATGAAGGTTTTAAAAAAAAGAAAGCCCATCAGCAACACAGTTGAAAGATCCAAATATACATAAGTGCTTTTTCAGCTTGAAGTGAAGAACAGATTCAGTGTTCTAACGGAGTCAACTAAAGAAAACAAAGACAGTAATACTCTGTGGGAAAATATCAGAGAGTGCCATCTAGAAAGTACAGTGACAGTCATAAAAGTTAAAAAAAAAATTTAAAGAGGAAGAATAGATTAACCTGGGCAACAATGGAAAAGAGAAATAGTAAAAAGAGGGGGAAAAACCCCATGAATACGAAGATGCCTGAAGAGACAAGCAATTGGCTAAAAGAATACCGAGTTCTAGAGAGAGAAGCAAAAAAGAGGAGTGGTAGAGTGGACAGATTTCAGAGGTAGCCGTGTTAATCTGTTTCAGCAAAAACAACAAGGAGTCTGTTGGCTCCTTAAAGATTTACAGTTTTATTATGATATAAGCTTTTGTGAGCTGCAACTCACTTCATCAGACTCATGAAATGAAAGACTAAGGAAACCAAATAGTATGGACACAAAGATGGGAGTGTTACATCAGAGCTAATTCAATCAGAGTGGATATGGATAAAAAATGAAAATACCTAAAGTGGAAAATGACTTATGGTAATGAGTGAGCCATTCCCAATCCCTCTGAATTCAGACCATTCTGATGGTATCAAATTTGCATATGAATTCCAGCTCAGCAGTTTCATGTTGCAGCCTGTTTTTGAAGGTGGGTTTTGTTTTGTTTTTGTTTTGTTTTTGCTTGAGGATGGCAACTTTCAAGTCTGTGTTCCAGGGAGGTTAAAATGTTCTCCCACTGATTTTTGTATGTTACCATCCTTGATGTCTGATTTGTGTCCATTTATTTTGTTACATAGAGAGAGTCCACTTTGTCCAACATACATGGCATAGAGACACTGCAGGCAAATGATGCCATATATCTCATTTCTTGTTTACCTGCACATCTACTAATGTGATATGTGCCATTGTGTGCCAGCAATACCTTTCTGCCATGTTTTTTGACCATCGGAAATTCCGAGTAGAGCAAATGAACCTAAAGCATCAAACAGGGTAAGAAGACAGTTATCACAATTGGGGTTTCCTTTAAAGATGCTATCCACTTCCACATCAGAAGAGAACATGGACCCCACATGGGAAGAGAAAATGGGACAACCTAGAGAAACATTGTGCAGAACTGAGAGAGAAGCCAAATCCATCAACATGGCAGTTGGAAGCCTGAGCAGACTAGCACAAGACTGATATAAATGGCAGAAACCTGGTGAATGCCCGGTGTACCTGAGAGTGCCAGAAGATAAAGAAGAAAGAAAAGACTATCCAATATGAAGATAGCACTGTCTGTTTCCAAAGAACTGGCTCCTATTGTTTATGCTGTAGTTAAACCTGGAGTGTATTTTCACAGCAGGATTGCAAACACTTCAGAAGAAAGATTCAGAACAGACCTTTCAGCTTATATTTGGTATTATTATTATAAATGCAGAAGACACAAATAGGCTCGTCTGATTACTGAATATATTGTAGATTGTTAATTAATTAAGTAAGTGAGGCTGGAGATGGAGTTAACAGATTTACAATCTCTGATGGTATCTCAGAGGTGGATGCATTTTTGTGATCTGCATCTAGGACAATTAGGCCCCAATCCTGCCCTCTTGGATCAATAGAATGAGATGTCTCTTCCTAAACACAGCTCACCTGCCACTCACTAATTAGTTATATATTTCAGGTGAATAGAACCAAATTTTCAAAAGGGCAGCATCCCTTATGTGGGCAAAGTTTTCACCTACAGAATTCATGCCTGTAATTGCAACACACTGGTACAGATCTTAGCAACAGAGCATAAGTATGAGTCAGACACCTAGGCTCCATCTACACTGCATCATTTTTGTGGAATAGGAAATGCAAATGAAGCGCTCATTAACATTTCTCACGCTCTCATTTGCATATTCTCTTCCGATCCTTTTTGCGGGAAGAAACGCAGTGTAGACGGGGGCCATTTTGCGCAAAAAACCCTTTTGTTCAAGAAAAAATGAGGAATAAGGGTTTTTGTGCAAAAGGGTTTTTTTGCGCAAAAATGGCCCCGTCTATACTGCGTTTTTTTTCTGCAAAAAAGGATCGGAAGAGAATATGCAAATGAGAGCTCGAGAAATGCTAATGAGCACTTTATTTGCATTTCCTCTTCCACAAAAACCTGTCAGTTTAGACGGAGCCCTAGAGCTGCAGATACTCTAATTTGAGGCTTCTTCTAGGTTAACCAGAGTGTCCTTTTCTATATGTCCTTGCTGCACAAGCCACTCGGGGGTTATTTAATTATCTGACACCATAGTGCTATTTCCCAGTGGACCTTCCTGTTGCGTGGGCTGCCAAAACTTCTCTGCTTTCTGCACCTTTGTCTTCATTTCTCATTCCTGTCTAAACACTTTTGCTCACGCTGTCCCTTGCACTTGTTATAGTCACCCAGACAGTGTGCTGCAAGCCTTCTCCTCCTACTCCTGCAAGTCACGTTTTACCACTCAGTGATGGATCTGATTCACATAGGACCTAATCTAAACTTCACTAAAGAATGACTTCAGTTGACTTCAGTGTACTTTCAAATCAGATTATGCCTGAGGCTTGGTTTTGTCTGTTGTAAAACTAGAGTCAAAACAACCCCCACTGTAAAAGTCAGCTATGAACATCAAACCTAGATTTGCAATACTTGAACACTTGGAATTGTTCTTATCCAGGATATAGTTTCAGCTTATCTCTCCCCTGAGCCCAGCAGTTTGGTAAAGAGACGACCTCCACCAGCCACACTGTTATTTTAATGACACTATATATCTGTGCAACTTTGGACCATGTGCTCTTCAGAATGGGAGTTTTTGTTTTGTCCCTTATAGGTTACCTGTCATAAAGTGCCAGTGTAGCTAGCTGGCGAGAGTGCATTATAGTTGTCCTTCTGTTGTCAGTCCACAAAATATCTGAGTCTGGTACAGCTTGAGTTAGCTCAGGCTTTAGCAACTCAGGCTGTAGCAGCTCATGCTTCTAGCTTTGGAGGTTTCCAGTTCTGTCTGTGGGATGTCAGCTAAGATGGTCACCAGGATAATATGACTACAAAGCTTTACTAATTAGACAGTTGCAAATAATTTTAATTTGTTTCTGAGCACAGATGCCTTTTTATTTCTGTAGCCTTGAGTGGCAGCTGAAGAATGTGCAGCAAGGCAGCAGGTGGAAGTGGACCCTCTGAGTCCTCCAGTATTATCTATGTCAGTCTAATTCTAGACAAAACAATTCCCCCTCTTGAAAAACTGATAGTAACTCAGAGCATGGGGGAGGAGCAAATCAGCTCTCTGTCATCTGCTCAAACATTTAGGCTTTGCCTATGCTACCAAGTTTTGTCGCCAAAAACTGCCTTTTGGTGACAAAACAGTGAGCGCATACACTAAGAAATGTGACTTTAGTCGGGAAAAGCACCCAATTTTGGTGACCAAAAACTTCTGCTCCCATGAGAGACTTTTTTTTTCTTTTCCCCTCCTTTTACTGTCAACAGAACCAGTATTCAAAAGAACTGGCTTCTGTTGGTATCCCACAAAGCCTGCCCAGATGGCTGAGCTCAGTGTTTTGGTCTCTGCTGCCCTGCAGGCATGCACCCCTCCCAAAGCGTTGAGAAATATTTGACTGATAAATGAGCTGCTCCTTTTGGGGAACAAACAAAGAACAAATCATAGGAATGCTCCTGTTCTGCCCTGCACTAGGAACATGGCAGCAGGCAGGTGGCTGCTGCAGGGCAAGAGGGACGGACGCTGAGCTGCTTTGACGTTCCTCAGCATGTAGTGCTCACAGAGCTACTCTTGATGCTGCTCCCAGCAGCTGAGAAATGCTGTGGGAGAACCAGGAGGGAATCCCAAAAAGCGCAGGGATCAGCTTTGCCTTCCCATAATACTGCACTGTGGAAGGCATACCCACAGTGCATTGCTCACACTGTCAATGTTGGTGCCCCCAATGTGGACATGATCTGTTAACAGAGAAAATGTGAACACCCTCTGGTGATTTTTGTTTTGTCGACTTGGGTGTGACGTAAGTTTTGTCAACAATACTTGGTAGTGAAAGCATACCCTACACCTCTTGTGGCAGGGGTTGGTGCCAATAAATGAGTTGCTTCCTTTTTCTAACCACGGTGGATGATTGCTCCCCAACGGGTGTCAGCAGCTGCTGGTGCTAAGTCAAACACTTATCTGAAATGTGCACAGCTGTGTGGTAGAGCTTTTGAGGGAGGCGTGAGCAGGTAGCAGATTATTCAGGTGGAGTCCGTGTACCTGAACACTGAATGGAACAATTCTAAATCTCCTCTGCAGATATGTGTCTAGGAATTAAAACTCCCACTTGCCTATCTTTTTGTCTATATATTTTGCCATTGCAGACCTGAACTGATGCTTACCTTTTCTTTCCTGGTAGAGAGTTGAACATATGTAACCTTCCTCTATCTCTTGCAGGTAGTGATAAATTATTCAATTGTGAAAGGTCTGAAGTACAATCAAGCGACACCTACCTTTCATCAGTGGCGCGATGCACGGCAAGTCTACGGCTTGAACTTCGCAAGCAAGGAAGAGGCTACCACATTCTCCAATGCAATGTTGTTTGCACTGAATATCATGAATTCACAGGATGGAGGTATGAGCAACCACTGCTCTCTGCTCTTTTATTATGAATCACTCTGCTAGCCTGTGGTGCTTGCTGTCTGCATTTACATACCTCAATCCTATAATGCAGGTATGCCTGCTATCTGTGCCATGCCAAAACAAATAAGCAGAAAGGTATAATTTAGTTTCCTTCACATGTGGAACGCGGAGTTTGTATTTCTTCCAAGTGTCTTATCTGTCATTTACAAACACTGACTACATTGGCTGAAGTGCCTAGTATAAAGGTACAAACATGTACAGCGTGTGGCTTCTGGTTATAGGACATAGTAAGGACCAAAGATTTAAACTTTACCTTTGACTTTTGCTGTTATGAGTAAAATACTGACTGCAGTTCAGGCTTATTGTGGAAAATAATTGCTTAATGAGTTGAAAAGATGGCTGGCGGTGTCTTGCCAAAAGCACAGACTAGGGACCCTACTATTGCCCAATAGCAGTCACTTTCATAATCCAAGAGATTTTCAGCTTCTTGTATAAATTTAAAACTTTTGATCTATAGTATGTGAGTCAAATTCTGTGCTTAGTAATGTAGCTGTTCCCTCACTAAAGTGCTTGGGCTAGGTGAGCGTAGAAGGTAACTCTAAACTCAGAGCAGTGTCACATTCCTCTCCTAATGACCCTCTGGAGCATCTGGAAGTATGTCTTTTTACTTTATGCCACTTTTTTAGCTGATATTTCCTTCCAGTTTTTATCTTTCAGATAGAATGGCAAATTTAAAAAAAGCAACAGAAAACAAGAAAGTTTGCCCTAAATGCCACACTGTATCTCTGAAGGATCAGGGTAGGGTGTACATTCTGCCTTTTTCAGCCCAAGGGTAGTGGAGGGCTCTGCTACAGATGGAGATGCTAGGAGGAATTCTGACTGACTCAGCACTTCTTTCCCCCACCTGCACCCAAGCTCACCTTTTCAGGTCCTGTCACAATTAGATTCTGAACGTCTCCAGAACTATATTTAATGTTATATACACATGCAGCCCTTCAATTCAAAGAAGGGCAAAGTGTGAAGCATTATTTAGGTCACCTCACATAATAACATCTCAACCAATTAGACGACGTTTTAGCAACTGAAGGCTGTAATGATGAACTGTTGGATTTAGCTGACTTTCCATGATGAACCTGGTTTCCCTTCAGAAATCCTCAACTTTTCATCTGAAGTGTTTTATGCTTGTTGTCTAGCCAGAGATCAGGGTATTTGCAAAGGATGTCATTGTTTAAAGAAGGTGCCTTGGAGACAGAAGAGTTTCCAGAATGAGAGGTTTTGGCTTTGGTTATTTAACTTTAATATATCTTAAAATGGTTCTGACCAAAAACTCCAAAATTGTGTTCTAAGCTAATTGTCCTCACTGAGGGCTAGTGTCTCTGTTAGCAATGCATATTTTAACAAGGAAACTGATCATGAATATATTTAACAAACTTTGAAACCGTAAACTCTGTCTGGGGCCAAATTCTTAGCTGGTCTTCCCAAATTCTACCTTGGACACACAGAATTGTGAGCCTATCTATTTATAGGCACAAACCCAGCCTGCACACTTTAAAATCTCTATCACCTCCATGTTGCACAAATGTTAGCTTTTGCATGTGGGAAATAGATTTTTCAGTAGTATGAGAACATAGACTTTAGTGGTGTTCAATGTGTACGTGCAGAGGTTTCTGACTGTAGAAGGCAGGAGTGCAGTGTGCACATAAAATTTTCACTCACACAGGTGAAAGCCAGGAACTCAAATTCAGGCCCAGAATCTTTACTGCAAAGTAGAGGTTCTTTTTGGAAGTTCCAATCTAAACATAACACATAGAGTGAATGTAAGCATAGTGCATCCTTGGATGTGCTATTTTTAATGTTTGCTTGCTTCGTATATCAGCTCCCTGACACTGTTGTTTTGGTGCCAGCAAGGCCCGTTGTAGTTTGTGCAAGATTTTGGCATCAGCTACTACTACCCTGCTAGTTTGAACACCCTCCTGAATAGACTACAATTAATCTTGAAGACGTGTAAAGAGAAACTGAGATATATCATGCCACCAGCAGATGCCAAGCCAGTTTATTTTAACTGGGGCAAAATTTTAGAAAAGACAAAGCTGAAAGTGTGCCCTCCACTTGGAGGTGATGGTTCCTCCAAGTGACGCATTAATTTTTTTATTTAGAAATCACGGCAGAGTTTTTCAGCAGTGAAAGTAAACTTCTTATGCAGTGCTAGCTTTTGAAGAAATGAGGAGAAATGTCAAATAAATAAACAGACATGAACTACAAGGGAAAAATATGTTTGAATTCCCCCCAGTCTCTTCATCTGTGTATGCCATGGGGCTGTTACCTTCAGAGAAGAACCAGGATATATACAAAGGATTATGCAGTAATGGAATTTTAAAATTCCATAGGGCTTGCCTTGTTGTGCAGAGTGAATGTCATTGTATGACAATTAATTTCTGTGGGAGCTACAATCATAGATGAAGTTAGCCTGAGAAGAGTGGTTATTCCAACAGTGCTAGGCTAAACTTTCAGTACATAGGGGACAACACATGGCTGCACTGCTGCAGGAGAGGAATCGAAGAATGAGGGCAGGTCTACACTACAGGGAAAGGATGATCTGAGCTACGCAATTTGAGTGACGCTAGTAGTATAATTGGATATGTCTAGACTACATCCCTCTGTCGCCAGAGGGATGTAAATTAGATATACCGAAATTGCTAATGAAGCGTGCAATGAGGTTTACTGGATCAGTCGGAAAAGGCTTTCCTTGTCAACCGATCCCCGTCTAGACTGCCGCTTTTTGCCGGCAAATTGCCACGGCGGCAAAAAGCGGCGGCCATTTTTATTCTAATGAAACGCGGGATATTTAAATCCCCGCTTCATTAGCAATTTCAGTATGTCTAATTTACATTCCTCTGGCAACAGAGGGATGTAGTCTAGACATACCCACTCAGATTGCTGTAGCTAAGATCTACTTATCAGGTCAACAGAAGAAACTTTTCCATTGACTCCCCTCACTCATCTCATTCTGATGAAGTACCAGAGTCAACAGGAGAGTGATCGGCAGACAATTTATCGTGCCTATACTAGTATAGACACAACAACTCAACACCCGCTGGATTGATTGCTGGCCTGTTGATCTGGCCCATAGTGAAGACATGGCCTCACATAGCCCTTCCCTACTCATGTCTCGCTCTGGAGACAAGTGAGTTGTCTGATTTATTTTACAAAGCTAGAGAATCAACAAGATATTTATATTTTTGAACTTAAATTCTACCTCCACCATGTGGATGGAGAGTCTAGTGGATGGAGCGTGTGTTAGAGAGGATTAATTGACTGGCACAAATAATCAGGCTGTCCCGGAGCATAGAGGAGCAGCCTTGAGGAAGTCACAAGAGCTAGAATGGGTCAAAGGGAGTGAATAGGGAATAACTTGCACTGTAGAAAGCAGTTTCCTTCTCTTATGTGTATATATAATATCGTGTGAAGCATGTAGGAGTGCCTTCTGGCACAGATCAGCACATATCACAGAGATGGCTACAACTCAGGTTACCAATAAGCTTTGCATGGGGGACATGTTTTGGCAACGAGTAGGGATGTTCCTTATTCCTTTTTTTGATTAGGAGCTCTGTTGGCAGCTCTTTTTCATCATTCCGTGGAGATCATTTTGCATCTACTTCTCCAGCGCCCTTTCCCCCAGGCTGGATCCCAGGGAGTTTTCAGAATTTAGGTTCCTTTTCATTCCCTCCTCTTTTCAGCATGACTGCTCTTCCTCTGGTTCTGCACTCTATTCTGGAATGGCTGCATTTCACTGGCAATGTAAGTGTATAGCAGATAAAGCACTTTGGGATCCCGGAGAAGAAGTGTGATAGCAATACAAGATATTAATTTCTCATGTACGTTGGCAAAAGTGCAGTATATGACATAAAATCTCTTCCATTCATCTAAGTATTTTTGATGCACTGATCAGTAGGGCCCTGCAACTCTGCAGATATCCACTTTATATTTGTGGGCAGTGCTTTTTTTGTGATGGTACTGCCTGGTATGCAGTACCGGCACCTCCAGTCAGAGCTCAACAACCTTTCCCCTGGAGTACCAGCACCTTTCCCCCTGGAGTACCAGCACTTTTTTTTTTTTTTAACAAAAAAAGCACCATCTGTGGGTATCCGCATCCGCGGATATTCATGGTTCATTTTTGCAGATATGGGTGCAGATGACAGTACAAATTTTGTATCTAGAACCCTTCAAACTTGCAGATATCCGCACGAATATCCACGGCTCATTTTTGCAAATGCCGATGCAGATACAAATCGTGTATCCTTGCAGGGCTCTTCCAGTGAGTATGGTGTATAGTGAACATGAATGAAATGGGATGCAGGTGTGTCATAGGGTGGCCAGGCCCTGTGGACAGACAGAGCCCTGCACCCCCAAAATGAGAGCAGGTGAGTCCAATCCACCCAGTTAAAGAGGACTTGGCTACACCTGAGTCTATTTAGGGCTGCTAGTGGGCAGCTGGAGGCGGGATTGCTTGAGACAGACTGTGCCTGGGGACCAAAAGCTACACTAGAGTGGAAGGTCCTGTGAAGGATCTCCTGGAGCAGCTACCCAGAGCAGGGGTGAGCAGTAATTTTAGCTAGGGGGCCACTCTAAGATTTTGGTAAATGGTTAAGGGCTGCACTTTTCTTTGGAGGTGTGGGATCTGGGACAGAGGTTGGGTGCTGAAGGGAACTTGGGGTAGGGGGTTGGGTTGCAGGAGAGGGTGTGGTGTCTGAGAGGGAGTTGGGATGAAGGAGGGGAATTGTAACCTGGGGCAGGGGATTAGGGTTCAGGGGCCGGGAGGGGGAATGAGTGCAGGAAAGGATTCTGTCCTGGGGGAAGCAAGTAAGAGCGGGTGCAGGGTCTAGGAGGGAGTTGTGACCTGGGGCAGAGGGGTGCAGAGAGTTTGGGTGGAGCAGGAGGGGTGGTGGGGCAGGGAGTTGGGGTGTAGGAAGGGGTGGGGTGCCAGAGACTGGCTCTGGCTGTGTGTTGCTTAGCTAGGTGGCTCCTGGCCAGCAGCCCAGCAGGACCCTCAGGCAGGCTTCCTGCCTGCCAGAAGCCCGAGACTGCTCAAGCTGGCTGTTCCATGTGGCTCTGTGTACTGTGTGTGGGGCAGGACTTTGTGTGCTGCCCCTGTTCCAGCACAATCTCAGTTCCCATTGGCCAGTGGAGATGTGTGCCTTTTCCCTGCATAAGAACCTTCATGCTATGTCTCTCTTACCCCATGATTTGACCTAATATTAATAGAACTAGATTTTAAATATCAATGAAACCATTTGTGGAGTATGTGGGGGGAAGAAGTGTTGTGCTCTAAACATTCCCTCTCTAGCTATTCCAAACTTTGTAGGAGTTGGCTAAAGCAGAAGCAGAGGGAAGCTGATTAATCTGGTGTTACCTTGGCTCAAGGTAAGTGAAAGGCAGGATGTAAAGAAATGGTATAAATAGTGAAACTGTAGCTGAAGAATCCTTTTATGCTCTAGTGCTCTAAATGTTATCATGATTTTCACGTCAGGGAACGTTAGAGTGTCAGCTTAATTTTTCTGCTGTTGAAAAGTGGACACCATTTACTTAGTTCAGTTAGCCATGGTGGAAAGTTTGCACCTATGTGTTAACAACTCTCCATTTTGGGGCAATAGTGTTGTTTAATAGAAGTTCAGCACATTT
This sequence comes from Rafetus swinhoei, assembly GCA_019425775.1. Classification (NCBI taxonomy): domain Eukaryota; kingdom Metazoa; phylum Chordata; order Testudines; family Trionychidae; genus Rafetus; species Rafetus swinhoei. Next base: position 111,402,725 of record CM033446.1, read on the forward strand.
TTTCCTGACCAACTCCTTGCCACTTTCCACAGGACTCCTGCCTTATTGCTCTTTTGACAGGCAACAGTAACAAAGCTACTGGAGCTCATCTAGAACAAAGGATTTCTCATACTCTTTGAAGAGCATAACAAATCTAACGGTTCTGTAGTCCCTTATTGATGTTTCTGCTGCATGGTGCGAAAACCACTTCAGGAAGGAAATTGAGCAGGAAGAAGAAAAAGTGTAGAGAGAGCTGAAGCATGTGGAAAGAAAAAGGAGAGTGCTGCATGTGAGATTATCACCTTTACCCTGTTTACATTCCAGAGAGGTATACGAACTAGTTACATTCCCAGAGTTCAGGGACAAAAAATACTTTCCCCTCAGCTTTTCCACTAGCTCTGATAAGTAACAAAAGTATTTGAAGAGCATGAGGATTAGGGATGTTAAATTTTGATTAAGTAATCGAATAGTCGGTGGGATTTCATTGACTATTTAGTTGATAAGGACTAGCGCGGCGTTCCACCTTTGAAATGTACAATATTGAAATGCTGCGTGGAGCCCAGGGCCAGCGGGGAGTCCCCACTGGCCCTGGGCTCCATGCGGTGTTCCAACTTTGAAATGTACAAGAGCCTCTGCTGGGAGGAATGAGGAATTCCGTGTGCAGCCCGGGGCCAGCAGGAAGTCCCACTGACTCTGGCACCCACATGCAGCCCAGCTTTGAAATGTCACGCAGAGCTGGCATCAGCTGGGGACTCCCCAGCTGATCCCAGGCTCCAGAGCAGCATTTCCGTGGAACCCGGGATCAGCTGGGCAGTCCCAGCTGATCCCGGGCTCCATGCACAGCGCCGCACAGCTGATCTCCGGCTCAGCTGTGCAGTGCTGCCCCTTTGAAATGCCACCTTGGCGTTTCAAAGCGGCAGCACCACAAAGCTGAGCCTGGGCTCAGCTGTGCGGAGCTGCTGCTTTCAAGTACTCCCTCTCCCCTTCCCCCGCTTTGCTACCTCTATCTGATAGAGGCAGCAAGGGGTTGGGGAATCGACTAGTCGACTGACTGTCTGATCAGCATTTACTTATCGGATAGTCGACTAGTCTTTAACACAGGTGTGGGTAATAATTTTTGCCTGGGGGCCACTTCAAAAAATTTTTAAGTAGCCCCGGGCCACCCCAGAAGGGGTGGGGCCTAAACAGGAAGGGGCGGGGCTACCCAAGCCCAGACCATGATTGGGGTGGGGGAGCCCCTTTGCTCCCCTTCCCACTAGGCACCCATGCCCTGGAAGAGGCTTGGCATGCTCCCCAACCCCCCCAGGCCAATCAGGGCCTGGGGGTGGGGGAGCGCGGGAAGCCTCCTCCCCGCAGGGCCGGGGCAGGGAGAAGGAAGCTTCACACAGTTCCCCTGCTCCCAGGCTCTGATTGTCCTGGGGCCGGGGGAGCGCGCAAAGCCTCCTCCGCTCTCCCGCCCCCAGGCCAATTAAGGCCTGGGGGCGGGGGAGCAGCAGAGCCTCCACGGGCTGGATCCATCTGCGTGGCGGGCCGGATCCGGCCCGTGGAGGCCCTTTTGCCCATCCCTGCTTTAACTTCCCTAATTTGGACCCCACTGTTGTCATGGGCCCGCATGTGCATGGCATGTCCTGCTTGCCTCCTACTTGTGCCCCTGCCTGAGTTACTCCTGTGTGCTTGTAGCCAAGCTCCAGGCAGCAACATGAAGGGGTTCAGCCAAGCTTCCCCTTTCCCTTGTGCAGGCACAAAGTCCCAGTCTCAATCTACCCTCTTTCAGACAGAAATAATGTCTATATGTAGGGGGAGACCAGAGGCTTTAGGGTCTGATTCTGCAACCATCACTCATGCTGAGTAATGTGTGTAATGACTATAAAATCAGGCTTCTAGACTGGTATCTTTAAAGGAGACCAGGAGAGATAGGCACTGAAATACTATTGAAACTCATTTGGCTCTGGCTGCCCAGCTCCCTTAGGGGCCTTTGAAACTTTGTGTTAGTGTTCAGTTGATTCTCTGATATGTCTCATTTCTGGTCTTTGCTACATTATGGTTGGAATTCTCACCTGTCTCTTTAAAAATGTGCAGCATAGGAAAAACAAATGAATCCCTGGTGAAACTAGCATGCTTCTCTTTCCTTTCTCTGTGGGTTTAATCTGGTGTGTTTCAGCACTACCATTCTGGCTTAGTGGTAATAGACTGTGCAATGTTTGTCTGTTTATTTGACGTCTGTTTTGTTTCAGAGAAAGAGAAACTGTTCCTTGAAATAGTTTTTGATTTTAAAAATCCTTCAGTTTTATGTTCACTTGCTAGCAGCCTTATTTAAGTGTCTTGATAATCAGTATCCTTTCCTGGCTCTATAAAAATATGACTCATTTCATAAAGTACAAAAATGAGTTTACCAGGACAGGCATTTTATTTTTATCTTTTTCTTTGGCCCTAGAGTGTCAAATGTACTTTCATTCAAAGTGGAGCCATGTTCTATTTAAATCTGTTCAATATATACATGGTTCCCCTCCCCCTTTTATTTGTATTTATATTTTAAAGCCTTTTAAAACTAAAAATGTGCAATGAAAATGTTGTGACGCTGCTGTCACAACTTAAATGAGAGGAAAACAATTTAAAAATGTTAATAACAGTGAATTTACATGCAGTGTGGTTGTAGTCATGTTGGCCCAGGAGATGAGACACAACTTGTATTCTGGGATCAACTCCACTACAACCACAGCACATACAAATTCATTATGTTGTCAATCACGTTTTGAGGTAATATCTTTTATTCAACCATCTTCTGTTGGTGGAAGCTTTCAGGCTTTGCAGAGCTCTTCCTCAGGTATGCAAAAGATAATAAGTGTCCAAGGTCAATGAGAGGTGGGTCAGATGGTTAAGTTTAAGGGGTTCACACATGCTGTGTAGGAGATCACTTAAAATGAAATAGAAAGTAAAAGGTTAGCAGGCAGTTGGGTGCAGGCAAGGGGTTGCAAAGAGTCATAAATCCAAGATCTCTGTTAAGTGCATGGTTTTTTCAGGGAGTCATACATTGACACATGCAGGCCCACATTTTCAATGTTCCTCAACAAATTCTTCTGGAACAGTTAGTGCACATGCAAATGTGTTGTTCATTGTGCACACATCAAGTGTTTACTTCTCTGGCTACCAAATCTCTACAAGCAGATGGCTCTTTGCACAGTCAAATAGCCTATTTTTTTGTTGCTTTTCCCTCTCCTCAAAAAAAAAAAAAAAAAAAAAAAAGCCTGAAAATTTTAAGAACAAAGTTGAAGAAGCCTATTGAAAATTTGTTCCTGAAATGTTTCTTCTGTGTAATCAAAATAAAAGTGACAGTGTTATGAGCTGTCTTTAATCCTGCTTTGATTAGGTACTTTAGCCACTGGACAAAAGACAGTGTCTTTGGCAAACTTGAGTTCAGTACAAGATGTGTTCTCAGTCAAAACACTCCCCGCTCGAGAGGACAGAGTCAACTAGTGACATTGGTAATGATGCACTGAAGAGTTATGGCCCAACTATGCAGCCCTCTCTTACAACAGACTCAATTGAGAGGAAAATCTCCTGTTTGACTCCAACAGTGCTGAATGAATCACCATATGCTGCCTCTGCATAGCAGCTTCTGCACCTGGCTGTTATCCATAGAGAGGTCACAACAATTCTATTAATTGCCTTCCTATGTGGAGAGAGAGAGGCTCCCTCTGTGTTCTCATGCATCTTCATACTCTGCCATATCAAGCATCCCGGCTTGCCTGCTGTATGACGTTCCAGAAACCAGGCTTATTTTCCTGAGGCAAATATTCCCCTAATTTCTCTTGTCAGTCCCAGCAAAATTCTCTCAGTTTTTTTGCCTGACAGACATAGGTTCTGATTCTGCCTCTTCAGCATCCATTTTAGATATAAGCATGCAAGTGGATGATGAAACTGGAAGTAAAACTCTTCTTAAACCCTTAATGATGCTGCTTCTTCAATTTAGGTGGATTTGCAAATGGCAGCTCATCCTGACATCTGCATTAGCAGTGTAGGTAAAGGTCTTTCCCCAAGGGTTTCTAATCCAATTAGTTTTGTTAGCAGATATTTTCTATTATTATTTTAAGGAGAAATAGATCCTCTTGGCAAATCACCGCAAGCTTAAGAGCACTAAGTGGTAAAGTTACAACCAAAGCACAATGCCTCTGTACAGAAGTGCACATTAAAATCTAACAGGAATTTAGAGTTTTTGTGGTAATGTGCCATTATGAATAGAGCCCTGGATTTGCATGAAAGAGACTTGGTTCTGTTCCCTAGCTCTGCCATTGCCCCTTTTGTGCCTCAGTTTTCCTACCAGTAAAGTGGGGATAATGGTATTGATTTCCTTTGCAAAGTGCCTTGGAGTGACTCTGTGGAGTGGGAAGAGTATATAGTGCAGATCATCTCAGATTTATACAATAGTTAAATTGTTATGAATATTCCTCCAAAGAGTGCAGTGTTAATTGTCACATGTAAATGATAATTGAGTGTTAGAATGTAATTTAACAAGCTGCCCTGAGTAAGGGCCTTGCCTGTCTACCTGTGCTGTCCCTGAAGTGGATCAGGGAATGAATTGTGACTCTGAGAATCAGTTAATTTCCTGATTTCCCCCTAGCTTTTGGGAGGCAAATAATCCATTAATGGTCTCTGCCAGTGGCATATTTCTTGTGCTTTTGCCATGGCTCAGCTGTGCTGGCTGGCACATGTAAGAGAGATGGAGCAAAATCAATGCAACTTCTGCTCTTGGGTCATTTGCATTCTTTTGAAAATCCCACCCCAAAGCTACAATGATACAAAACTACAAGAGAACCCTTATATTTAAATAACCTGGAACATCATACTGCAGGAATGTAAAAATGTGACAGACTGAAAAAACCTTTCAAAGCTATTATAGTTAGTATGACCACTGGCTTAACTTAATTCACAATCTGTAGAATAAAAATAAGGCTCCAAATATAAAATTGAGATTTTGGAAAATCTAGCTCATGCACATAGTATCATGGTATAGGGATCATGAGAAAAAAATTGAAAGGGAAATTTGAATGGTTTTATAGAAAAGTAAGAGGTGAAAATATTCAGTTTGTATAAAGAGAGAAACAAATCTCTATGGTAAGAGCATCTAAGATTGCATACAAGAATCTGGCAAAGTACAGAGGTTTAAATAGTTGAATGGAAAAAGTACTAAAACTCTGAGAAGAAGGGGAAATAGCATCTACAATCCAGTACATTATTTTCATCTCAGTTTTCAGCCTCTGTGAAAAAAGAGCAGAGCTCAGATACCCATGAGAAATATGTTCTTAAAGGAAGGGGGAGGAAGCCACAGTTTGTACCCAGCAAACCGAAGAGTGTCACATATCAGGAAATCATAAGCGAAATCCTGGTGGTGTTGAAGCCAGTGGGTATGTTTCCATTGGCTTCATTAGGAACAGGATTTCACCCCATGTTTTGGGGAATGGAAGCAGCAGAACAGCTCTAGAACAAATTCAAACAACTTGTGTCCAGAGATGTCTCAGTCTTAGACAGAGGACTATTAATAGACAATAACAAGGTAAAATGGCCAGTCTTTATTTTAAAAAGGGTATGTCTACACTTGCACCCTCTTTCAAGAGAGGGATGCAAATGAAGACATTCAAAATTGCAAATGAAGCCGGGATTTAAATATCCCGCGCTTCATTTGCATATTCGCGTTATGACGCTATTTCAAAATAGCGCTATTTCGAAATAACAGATGCTGTTAAGATGCAGTTATTTCGAGAGAAAACCTTTCTCTCGAAATAACCCCTATTCCTCATACAATGAGGTTTACCAGTTATTTTGAAATAGCTCCATAATGCGAATATGCAAATGAAGGGTAGGATATTTAAAGCCCGGCTTCATTTGCAATTTTGAATGTCTTCATTTGCATCCCTCTCTCGAAAAAGGGAGCAAGTGTAGACATACCCCAAGGGACTTTTTGCTTACTAAGTTATACTATTCTTAGACAAATTATATTATTTTAAGCCAACAAAGATGAATAATCTTTCCAGGTAGACTCCTGCTAGTAAAGAATTACCCTTGCAAAAAATTTCTCAGATTATTCTTTGTTTATAGCTCAACATAAAATATAATTATTGTCCTCAGTTACTCTCTTGAATTTTGCATTTTGAATTCGTCTGTGAAAGTTTTTTGAAGCAAAACATTTCTGACTGAGGTCCAAATTCATAGGCTCATGTATTCTATACCATGTTGGCAAGATACAGATTTGTATCCACTGAAGATAAAAAAAAAATTTTTTAAACAAAAATCTTGGTCACCTAACAATCACTGGCAAAAATATCCTTTCAATAGAATCCTTTCCAAACTGTATTGAAGTCCATGAATTGCCTCTCCTTGACTTCCCTGGATAAGGATCCTAGGGAAAGCTCAAATCTTGGAACTCAAAACCAGAAATGGAATATTCTTTTCTTTAACCAGTGAGGTACAGTCAATGTCAAACTTCCACTGAGTTCAGTAGGTCTAGGATTTCACCCAAAGAATTAAGTCTGAAGTCTTTACTAAGCAAAATTCCAGAGCCTCAGGATTTGGCCCATATATCTGATTTTCATTAACTGTTGAGTACCTATAGACCTTGGTATGACCTAAATGATGTGCTTTGTTTGGCCTTCATAGCCCCACATATAATGTAAGAAGTTGCATTTGTTTTCCTCTACATTTGTTTGACTTTTTGGGCTCCCTCTTATGGTTAATTTAACACCTGAAAATTAAAAAGAACGAGCAGTCCTGTAGCACCTTACAGACTAACAAATGTATTATATCACTATAATATTATATTTTAATATATTATTATAACATTATTATATCAAAATTAGTGTGTTTGTGTATCTTTGCGAATATAAAATACAATTCCAAATATGAATTACATTAGGAACACAGCAATATAATGGGGAAATATAAAGCAATTAAATAAGCCCACCTTTCATACATGGGCACCAAAATGTCCAATCCTGGGGACACTGAGGAATAGTTTGGTGGTCAAGAAATGCAGGGCTGGTCCTTAAACCAGCAGTTTGGGCCAGTCTGGTCCAATTTTATAATAGGTCAAATCTTAGGGAAAAGTAGTAAAGTTCTAGTACCAGATTGTCTCCATGATTTATGCTGATTTATACCATTTGACTTTCTGGCTGCTGGTATACGAAGAGGTGTTAGTTAAGAAATTATATTAACAGAATGGAGTTTGTATTGCTAGAGTAGGTCCAATCAAACAGCCTCACAAGCCATGGAGTAGGTTCTGCTTTTCACTCTGTAAGCATTCAGAACACTGAGTAAATGAGAGAGTGCCTGCTAGTATTTATAGTAACAGTTTCAATTTAGCCTCTAAGGCTATGTCTAGACTGCAAAGAAAAGTTGCATATGTCTTTCCCCTTTCCCCTTTTTTTTCGGAAGAGGCTTTTCCAAAGTTTGGCCTCTCTACGCAGGGCCAAATTTCAGAAAAACCTCCTCTTTCAGAACATCCCTTATTCCTCATACAATGAGGAATACAGGGATGGTGAAAGAATGTGTCCGCTTTTTTGGAAATTCTTCCAAAAAAGCAGACACGTTCCTTGGGATGCGGCAGAGCTTTTTCTGGGATACCGGAGATATCCCAGAAAAGCTCCGCAGTGCAGACATAGCCTCTGCAGTGTAGACATAGCCTTAGGCAGAGACATAAGAATTTTCATAGTTGGAGACTCCAATAAATCTGTATACAATGTATATTACTCTGTATGGGAATGTGCTCTAGCGTTCGGCTGGTGAGCCATTTATGCTCTGAAGCATGTACATTTTATTTTAGTTAATATAATGACAGATATTTTTCAAACACCTGTGTAATCGTTCTTTGGAAAACCAGGCATGGTGAACTTGCCCCACTTAGCCAAAAGTGTTCTTGGCCAGCCTCAGCTACCATAGGGGGGACAAAGAGCCTGCCTTCTTCTCAGTGCCTGTTGGGCCAGGTCAGGAGACTGGCTATGGGGAGACCGAGAGCATGGGACTGGTGGGGGTCAGAGGCTCATAAGAGTTAGTGGGAGAGGACCGACTGGGGTAGGAGGTGAATGGAAGAGGAGGCACAGGGCCCCACCGGGAGGGAGGTGCAGGGCCCCATGCTGGCAGGGGAGGGAGTGCAGAGCTACAGGGGAAAGAGTGGTGGCTGAGTGCAGGCACAAAAACATGGGGGTGGGGGACAGAGACACATGAAGATGAGGGGAGGGAGCTGGCTGAGGAGATGTTGGGCCACATGATGACAGCGGGAGGAAGAACACGTGTCTGAATGGGAGAGGATAGGGGTCAGCCAGGGTTGGGATGCTCTCTAACAATCCACCTCCACCCCCCAAAAAAGTCTTTTCCATATTTTTCCCCACTCCTATTAAACAACCCTTCAAGTTCACAGGAAATACAGTTCTGTATTGTAGGTTAGATGAATTATTACTCAGAGTTCTATATTAGTGTGCTTAGTAAGGAATCTATTTCTCAAAAAATGTTTTGCAAATCTGTTATGTTGTCTGTATTGTTAGACATACTTAGTGACAGTTATTTTGAAATAAATTACCAAAATAATTGAAATGGGTAAGATTTTATCGTATTGTTTTGACAAATATGCAGAATTTTTCAGATTTTTAAAATATTGTTTTCAGAGTTTTTAATTTTTTGGTGCAGAATTTTTTAATTTTTAAAACAGAATTCCCCCTGGAGTACATAATGTAACAGGCTGTGCAGCTGCCCTGCCTTTAGGTTGGACAGTGGATTCTTGTCCCACCAGCGCATTTATGTGCACATGGTCCTTTTACTCTGGTTTTGTGCAGGGCTCCAGGGAGAACGAAGAGAACCAAGGGACCTGGTGGATTTCACTTACTTAAGGCCCCTGGTGGCATTCTGCAAACTGGCAGAAAGCTCCTGTGAGGAAACTGACAGCAGCTGGTTAATGATGCTTTCAGAAAACAAGCCCCCATTAACAAGTGATGGAGGGAAAAACCCAATAGCTCTGATATAAAAATCATAAGGAAACTCAAATGGAGGTGATGTGCTTCCTGAGTTGGAACAGGAGGGAATACAAGACAAGGGAACCTGACTTTTTATATGTGTTAGTTCTTGAAATATCATGGGACTCCGTGGGGATGAATTTTTCTTGCTTTCATATAGTATCTTGTGGTATTGTGTTAGCAAAGCAATTTGCTAAGAATAATTTTAAATGGTTTGCAGTAAGAGTTGTATGTTGTATTATTAATAATGCTTGCATGGACAATACAGATTTTAGTGTGTAGCATACAAATATAAAGTCATTGAGTCAAGAAATGAGAAATGAGCATATATCAAACACATTGGAAGATGCAGAGAAGAGCGCAAACTTGAAATGTTTTGATTTGTTGTTCTGATCCCACTCTCCTTTAAAAGCTATTTGAATCTAGTGGGGAAGAGGGATGTTGAAAGGAGCTGATGTGTCAGTGTTTTAATGAGTGGTACTGCACATGTTCATAAACTGCAGGTTCTAGGGTGACCATATTTCCCACAGAGAAAATGAAACACCCCAGCCACTTGCTTGAGGACCCTTCCCATGTTGTGGGCAGCTCCTGGAACCCTGGGCCCACCACTCTCTGGCAGGCTGTTACCTATTGCTGGAACCCTGAGAAGCCCCTGCAGGAGGCTGTTGCTGGAGCCGTGTGGGAGCCCCACATGCTGGAATGCTACTTTCTTCCCCATCCCTGCCCCCTCCCTGTGTGGGGCCTGGCATCTCCGCTTGCCCCCTCAGCATTGCAAACACACACTTAAAAAAAAAAAGTGAGTATCTATCCTGTTTGCTTTTGCCAGCTGTTGAAGTCAGCAAGAGCAAATGGGACAAATGCCTCCTTTGCGGGGGGTTGCGGGAGGAAGGGGGAAGGGAGTTGGGACACATCGGACAGGCGTAACAAAGGGACTATCTCAGCCAAAATGGGACATAAGGTCATCCTAGCACATACTGTCTTCTCACATGCACAAAGGGGTATGTTGAAGCCCCAGGATAGGTTCAGTAGATTACTGCTAGAGATGGACTCAAGATTCAGTTTTCTTGATCTGCAGTGATGGTTATCTGAACTTTCCTAAAATGTTCAAATTCAGGATTTGGGTTTGGCCTGTTCTGGAGACAGAGTACAGCGCTTCAGTTCAGATCCAGGATGCAGGTGTAAGCTTTCCAAGATGTGGAGCAGAAGACATTGTTACTCCACTGTCGTGTGTTGGAACATCATCCCTGATCACCCCTAAGGGGATGAATGGGCAGCATTCAGCCTGTTCCTTAGTTTGTACTATGGCTTCTTTCAATGCTATTGGGATGTATATTACAACATACAATTGTCTTCTAGCACATGGATTTGTTCAGGTGAAATGTTCCAATGTTACTATGTTTCTAAATAGTTCTTGCATTTACTGTGCATTGAATTATACTGTTAGGGTTTTTTTCTGTCCGGCAAGGCTTAATGTGCAAGGAAAGCATTCTTGTACATATTTTACTGACAAAAAATCTAAAAAAACTCAACAGTATAGAAATAAATCCTAAGTGATTAGCTTGTTTGACTCATCTTACATCAGTGCAGCTCATGTACATAAAACCTGTCTAGTAGCCAATCTACGTGCACATTCCAGTTTTCTTAAGAATTTACTCAAACATTGGAAGGTGTGTTTGTGTCTTTTGCTTGTGCCTCTAGTGTAAAAGGGTCCATGGGATTAGAACCCAGGTCCATAGAGCCTGGGTTAGTTTCTGCCTTCCATTAGGAGGCCATGTAGGGTGTGTCTACACAGCAGCATTATTCCAAAATAACAATGCAAGCGTCTACACAGCAATTCCGTTATTTTGAAATAAATTCAAAATAATGGAGGGCTTATTCCGACTTCTGTAAACCTCATTCCATGAGGAATAACACCTATTCCCGAAATAGCTATTTCGGAATGGATGTAGTGTGGACGTTCCACTGTTGCTATTTCGAAATAGCTCCTCCCAAGGGCCATTCAAACTAATGACTCCTCGGTGCCTCCTGGGGCTCTAAATCGAGGTAGCATGTCCACATTAGGGAAGCCTGCCTTGGACTACTTGTGAGGCTTCCCTGTAGTGTAGATGTGCTATTTCAAAATAAGCTATTTCAGAGTATTTCTTCTAGAATAGCTTATTTCGAAGTAAGTGTGCAGTGTAAATGTACCTGTAGTGTCACCTCCAAGGAGCACTTTGGAAGTTAAGCACTGCAGGAACTACCTCCCAAAGTTCCGGAGTGACAGCACCCTGCAGCCTTTTGATTGCCCAAGTGCCTTATTTAACCTTGGAGGGTGGCCCAGGAAGTTGTCTGTGCCGTGGGTTTCTGCCTTGCTGTGACCCAAGTCTGCACCTATCTTTGTGGTCTTCAGTGCCTGACCACAACCTGACATTGGCTCCTGGTTCCAACTTGGAAGCTATTCTGATCGCTGACCCCTGTCTGATTCTGACTCTTGCTTGTCAATCCCAGCTCTAGTGATGCCAGTCCCTGCTCACTGATGACCACCTCATGGCCACTTTTGACTGATGGACACCAGCCTAGCTGTGATTTCTTGGTCAGACTGCCTATTCCCTGGTCTCTTTATATCTGGTCAGGTTGTGGACTTGTCTACAAGTATTTCATTCCTCTTCTGAATAAGCCTTGTGGATGAATACCAAGCCCTTGTACGTTACACAGTAGATGCATCAATCATGATTCAGGGGCATGTGTGTAGTTACATATGGACACTAAAATTCCTGATATTTATAGACAATTACTTGCTTCTATTTTTTCCATTGACATGATCCTCAATCAGCAGTGGGCAAAAAGTTTTGCAGGGGTCCACTAAAAGAATGTTGGTAAGTGGTCATGGGGTACACTTTTCTGGTATATTAATGGAGGGGATGTGGTGTGTGGGATGGAGTTTTGGTGCTGGAAGAGGTTGCAACCTGGACAGAGGTGTAGGAAGAGTGCAAGGCCTGGGAAGAGTTTTTAGCTGTAGGAGGGAGTTCTGACTTGGGGCAGGGAGTTGGGGTGCAGAAGGGGATGCCAGGTGTAGGCTGGGGCCCTTATCGGTGTCACAGTGGGGTTGCTCAGGCAGGCAGGCTGCCTGCATGCCATGTGGTCCCATGCCTCTCGAAGCTGCCAGCTGCTGCTGGCAAGTGTGTCTCTGCACACCCCTTAGGGGGAGAGGGGCAGCGGGTCTTTGCACACTGCCCACACCTGCAAGCACCACTCTCACAGCTCCCATTGGCTGCTTTCCAGCCAATGCTTAACTTCAGTACCTGGAAAAGATAAGGGAGTAAATCATTAAGCAACCAGCTCACAAACATCTGGAAGTTAATAAGGTGATAAATAACAGTCAGCCTGGATTTGTCAAGAATGAATAGTCAGACCAATCTAATAGTGTTCTTTGACAAGGTTACAAGCCTTGTGGATAGGGGAAGCAGTAGGTGTGTTATTTCTTGACTTTTGTAAGGACTTTGATACCGGCTCACATGACTTATTCAGAAACAAACTAGGGAGATACAATCTAGATGGAGCTACTGTAAGATGGGTACATAACAGTTTGGAAAACTGTTCCGAGAGAGTAATTATCAGTAGTGCCCAGTCAAGTTGGAAGGGCATAATCAAGAGGGGGCCACATACCAGTTCTAGGTCCAGTTCTATTCAATATTTAAATAACGACATAGAAAGTACACTTATAAAGTTAGTGGATGATCCCAAGTTGTGAGGGGTTGCAAGTATGTTGTAGGATACAATTAAAATTCAAAGTGATTTGGACAAACTGAAGAAATGAGATTAGATTAAAATAAGATTAAATTCAACAAGGACAAATGCAAAGTACTCAATTTAGGAAGGAACAAACAGTTGTACAAGTGAAGAATGGGAAATGACTGCCTAGGAAGTAGTATTGCAGAAAGGGATCTGGAAGTCATAGTAAATCACATGCTAAATATGAGTAAACAATTTAACTCTATAGCAAAAAAAGCAAAAAGCATTCTGGGATGTATTAGCTAGGAGTGTTGTAAGCAAGACATGAGAAGTAATTCTGCTCTACTCCATGCTAATAAAGCCTCAACTGAAGTACTGTGTCTGGTTCCAGACACCATATTTCAAGAAAGATGTGGACAAATTGAAGTCCAAAGGAGAGCAACAAAAATGATTAAAGGTCTAGAAAATACGCCCCATAAGGGAAGATTGAAAAAATTGGGTTTGTGTAGTCTGAAGAAGAGAAGACTGAGGGGACATGATACGTTTTCAACTACATAAAAGGTTGCCATAAAGAGGAGGGAGAAAAATTGTTCTTGTTAACCTGTGAGGACAGGACAAGTAGTAATGGGCTTCAATTGCAGCGAAGGTACATAAGAACGGCCATACTGGGTCAGACCAAAGGTCCATCTAGCCCAGTATCCTGTCTGCCAACAGCGGCTAAGACCACATGCCCCAGAGGGAGGGATCACAACAGGTAATCCTCACGTGATCCCTCCCCTGTCACCCACCTCCAGAGAAACAGAGGCTAAGGACACCATTCCTACCCATCCAGGCTAATAGCCACTGATGGACCTAACCTCCATGAATCTATCTAGCTCTTTTTGAACCCCGTTAAACTTCTAGGCTGCGTCTAGACTGGCATGATTTTGCGCAAATACTTTTAACAGAAAAGTTTTTCCGTTAAAAGTATTTATAAGAAGAGAGCGTTTTACACTTGGCACGGATGCTTTTGCGCAAAAGACATCTTTTGCGCAAAAGCATCCATGCCAGTGTAGATGCTTCAAGAAGAAAGCCCGATGGCCATTTTAGCCATCGGGCTTTCTTTGGCGCAAGAAATTAACGCTCCTGTTCACACTGGCCCTCTTGGCGCAAGTATTCTTGGCGCAAGAGGGCTTATGCCTGAGCGGGAGCATCAGAGTATTTGTGCAAGAAGCACTGATTTTGTACATTACAAAGTCAGTGTTCTTGTGCAAATACTCGCGGCCAGTGTAGACAGGCGGCAAGATTTTGCACAAAAGCGGCCGCTTTTACGCAAAAATCTTGCCAGTCTAGACGCAGCCCTAGCCTTCACCGCATCCTCTGGCAAGGAATTCCACAGGTTGACTGTGTGCTGGGTGAAGAAAAACTTCCTTTTGTTTGTTTTAAACCTGTTTTCTATTAATTTCATTTGGTGACCCTTAGTTCTTATATTGTGGGAATAAGTAAATAACTTTTCCTTATTCACTTTTTCCACACTAGTCATGATTTTATAGACCTCTGTCATATCCCATCTTGGTCTCCTCTTTTGTAAACTGAAAAATCCAAGTCTTTTTAATCTCTGTTCATTTGGGACCCGTTCCAAACCCCTAATCATTTTTGTTGCCCTTTTCTGAACCTTTTCCATTCCCAATATATCTTTTTTGACATGAGGTGACCACATCTGTATGCAGTATTCAAGATGCGGGCGTACCATGGTATTATATAGAGGCAATAAGATACTTTGTCTTATACTCTGTCCTTTTTTTTAATGACTCCTAACATTCTGTTTGCTTTTTTGACTGCCACTGCACACTGAGTGGATGTTTTCAAAGAACTATCCACAATGACTCCAAGATCTTTGGTAGTTTAGATAGTAGTTTAGGTACATAAGAACATAAGAACAGCCGTACTGGGTCAGACCAAAGGTCCATCTAGCCCAGTATCCTGTCTGCCGACAGTGGCCAACACCAGGTGCCCCAGAGAGGGTGGACCGAAGACAATGATCAAGCGATTTGTCTCCTGCCATCCCTCTCCAGCCTCTGACAAACAGAGGCCAAGGACACCACTTTATCCCCTGGCTAATAGCCTTTTATGGACCTAACCTCCATGAAATTATCTAGCTTCTCTTTAAACTCTATTATAGTCCTAGCCTTCACAGCCTCCTCTGGCAAGGAGTTCCACAGGTTGAAACAGGTTGAAATAGGTAGTTTAGATTGGACATTAGGAAAATTTTCCAAACCATCAGGGTAGTTGTGCATTGGAACAAATTGCCTAGGAAGATTGTGGAATCTCCGCATTAGAGATTTTTAAGAGCAGGTGGGTCAGGGATGTTCTATATAATATTCTTCTTCAAGTAATTGTTGATGACAATTCCAAGTAGGTGTGTTTGCCCAGTCGTCAGAAGATTTTTCCCCTAGCAGTCCCAGTCAGTCAGTTGTAGAGCTCCCTGGAGTGGTGCTGTCACGATGCTCTATGTCTGTGTAGTCCATTGCAACTCTCTCCCCATTCAGTTCCTTCTTGCCAGAAGACTCCATCAAAGGGGATGTGGGTGGAACTGCATGTTTTCTGAAAAGCCTGGACAGACACAAGCTTAAAAAAAACCCACCTTTGAATCTGTGTAACAGTGCCACCTAGTGACTCTGGCCTTAACAGTACCCTGCTTTAATGATAGAGATGCAGTCGTGTTAGTCTGGTCTAGCTGAAACAAAAGACTTTAAAGACTAACAAGATGGTTTATTAGGTGATGAGCTGGCCCACGAAAGCTCATCACCTAATAAACCATCTTGTTAGTCTTTAAAGTGCTGCATAGTCCTGTCTTTTGTTTCTGCTTTAATGAGTGTCCCCATTGTTATTAAAGGTAATTTTTAAAGATAAGATTTGATTATGGCTCATGTGATAACTCCAGTTCCATAAATAGGAATTTTCACAACAAACATTATCTGCCTTCACACTGCATAATGAAAATCACCATTCCCTCCCTTGTATTTCATGACATTTACTTTATTTTTATCATCTGCAATTAGGATTCAGTCGCTTTTCTTCAGTTGGGTCTAGATCTACCACCCACCCACCAAGTGGTTAGGTATTCTGAGGCAGGCCTCTCAGACTCACCTGTTTTAAAGCTGTTTTAGTGTGTATAAATATTCATTGGGGTCGAGACTAGACTTTCCCTCCGCCTAGCCAAGTGCCTTAATAAAGAGTTATCCTCACATGCTCTCTTTGGCCCGATGATCATTTATACAAAGTGGGCAGATTCTACATGCAAGAACCACCCCAGAATACCCAATAACCTGTTGACAGATCTCAGTTTAGGTCCAAATTAGGCAGAGCAGAAATTCTGACCTGGCTGTCTGACATAGTGGGTAAGTGC
The DNA here is from genome assembly GCA_019425775.1 of Rafetus swinhoei. Lineage (NCBI taxonomy): Eukaryota > Metazoa > Chordata > Testudines > Trionychidae > Rafetus > Rafetus swinhoei. The sequence continues at coordinate 111,418,799 of CM033446.1, forward strand.
TCTAAACACTGAGCTATTGGTCACAAACACACATACGGATTTCTCTCTCTCTCTCTCTTCCCCCCCCCCCATCCCCCTCTTCCCACCGACATGCCTAGATCAGGTCTCACAGGCAAGAGAGGTGGGGAATGCCTAGTTTGTTGAATTCTTCCAGGTCTTAAGCATGAGCTAGTGCTGCTGCACTGTTTGGTGGCATCGTGCTTTTTGCGCATGTCACAGCAGGAACTTAGGTGCCATGGGGACTGCAGAAATTTAGTTACCTAGGGAAATTAGGGTTAGGCAGCTGCTGAGTGGGAACTTTGAGGATGTCAGTGGTGTCTAAATGTTGGACTTAAGTGGCTAACTGCCACTTTATGTGCTGAGATCCCTCTGTGAACCTCGCTCTTGATATATTGAAGCTTTCAAGAGGGACCTTCAACGTCACATTACTAAAATCAGCAGGAGCATAGACATAAGCAGTTAAGAACTGTATGCACAGAACTCCTGTTCCGCCTCCCTCTACCTTCTTCCCAGCACGTTCCCAGAGCTCCAACTCCAGCACTTCCATGTAACAGCTGTGAGCTTAGAAAGCGTTCCAAATGTTGGAATGCACATGTCTCACTGTGCTGAGGGCTTTCCCCGCTTTTAGCCTCCATTCATTTACCCAGAGTGGTGTAAACATGGAGACATGTCTTATTTAGGCATTATTTATGGTGGCTGGCTGCCATTGTTTTCCTCAGCAGTTGTGGTTGTGATAATCAGCTGTTTTATGCGTTTAGTTTTCTTTATGCTGCAATGGTATGAAAGTGGTAAAGAATCTTCATTTATTTCCCCCCATCAACAGTGAGTTTAAAATATGGAGACCTTTTTAAGCCAACTTCAACTTGGATTAGAGATTTTGTGCTGCTAAGGTTTCTTAAATTATTTTGAAATGCCCTTTAACCTGTTTTCTGAATTCAGTAACAGGTCTGCATGAATATCAGTTAGGTGAAGATCAAGAACAAGGTTAAGACTCAGTTCTTTTTTGGCAGTATATTATTCCCTAGGCCTAGTTCCCATTAATATAAGATGTTTTAAAGGGTAATTATACTCCTTGTATGCTATGTTGCCCATTTTGGCTCCCTAATAGAACTGTCAGCAAAGCAGCTTCTTAACAGTTATTTTAAGAAAATGTAAGTTAATCCTTTTCTGTCAGCAGTAAAATGTTTTTCAAATGCTTTTACATAAACTTCCCCTACTTCTGTTAGAGAGAGCGACAAGGTGGGTGAGGTAATATCTTTTCAAGCTTTTGTTGGTGAGAGAGACAAGCTTTCAAGTTTACACTGAGCTTTTCTGTGAGCTCAAAAATGTGTCTCTCTCACCAACAGAAGTTGGTCCTGTAAAAGATATTACCTCACCCTAGTTCTCTCTCATATCCTGGGAACAGCATGGCTACAACACTGCATAGGAACATATCCGTCAGAATGTTGCCACGTCTTCCCCATTTATAAGTTCCCTAGCTTTCTCCTGTGCTTCCCCCCCACACTTGGGAGGAACACCCCATAAACCTGTGAAAAGCTACCTTTACTGTCTCCTTAAAACTTTCCATTGCCAAAATGCCTAGGGATTTATATACATCCATTTTCAAGAGATTGCATTAAAAAGCCATGACATTTCCCACATGAAATAAACATGTTCAATTATGTGAGTGCTATACAGTTAGCATATATTTTACGTGTGAGATCATGTCATGTCCAATAATAACTGATATGAAAGTGTCCCCTCTCATATACTACTATTTGACACATTTGTAAATCTTCATATAAACCGAAGATGTTAAATTGCGGTTATCTGGCTAATCGTGTAGTCGTTACAAGATTAGTCAATAAGGGCTGCTCTGCAGAGCCGCATTGGGGGCAGCTCCAGGAACTGGCTTGTGCTGGGACCGAGTAGTCCCAGCTCGTGCTGGCTCTGGGAGCCATCCACCCTGCAGCTCTGCATTTTAAATGTAGTAAGAGCTGCCGGGCTCTCACTACATTTAAAAGCAGAGGCGCAGCGTCCCGGACCAACATGAACCGGGACTTCTTAGTCCCTGCTCACACTGAGTCCAGCAGCTGCTGTTTGCAGCAGCCAGCTCTGTCCTCTGTCCTGGCCACCACGAACAGAGGCTGCTCCAGCACTGGCCCGACAGAGGCAGCAGGGGGGCAGGCGGTACCGTCTCCTGTTTCTTCCCCTCCTCCCTTGCTGCCTCATAGTGGCAGCAAAGCGGGGGGAGCGAGTAGTCGATACTCCACTCAAATACCCAATAAGCATATGCTTATCGGGTACTCAACTACTCACTAACATCCCTAATATAAATAGATGTCACTCTAGCTCTGTAAAAGGAACACATGCCCATTTCACATGGACTGCTTGTTTGGAAATAAACGTCTAAAAATGGGAAGATCCTTAATACTGAAAAATGGGAAGATCCTTAATACTGTTAACTCATTCATTTTAAAAGATGGGCCCTACGTTTGCCTTTTTCCAACCATCCAGGACCTCCCCTGATCTCCATGAGTTTTCAAAAATAATGACCAATGGCTCTGAAATGACATCTGCCAACTCCCTTAGCACCCTCGGATGCATTAAATCCAGTCTCATGGAATTCTGTATGTCCAGCTTTTCTAAATAGTTCTTAACCTGTTCTTTCTTCACCGAGGGCTGCCCACCTCCTTCCCATACCGTGTTGCCTGGTGCTGTAGTCTGGGAGCTGACCTTGTCTGTGAAGACAGAGGCAAAAAAAAAGCACTGAATACTTCAGCTTTTCCCACATCATCTGTCACTAGGTTACCTCGCTCGTCCAGTAAGGGTCCCACACCATCCGTGACCACCCTCTTATTGCTAACATGCCTGTAGAAACCTTTCTTGTTTCCTTTCACATCCCTTACTAGCTATAATTCCAATTACGCTTTCACCTTCGTGATTACACCCCTGCATGTTCAGGCAATATATTTATACTCCTCTCTAGTCATCTGTCCAAGTTTCCTCTTTTTGTAAGCTTCCTTTTTGTGTTTAAGCTTGCCAAGGATTTCACTACTAAGCCAAGCTGGTCGCCTACCATATTTGCTTTTCTTACTGCTCATATTTGCTTTTCTTACTTACTTCCCTTATAAGATGTGCATGCAAGGCTGTTACTGTTCTAGGTCTTATTACCCAGCCTCTATGTGTTGTTACTAAGATTTGAATGGCAGCAGGTAACTGAAGTGATTTGCATTGGGGACAATAAACAGTGATGATATGGCAGGAGTCAAACTGCGCTAGGTTTGCAGACGCTGTGTTAAAGGAGTGAATGTTCCTTAATAGCAAATAGTAAGGGCTATGAGCACAATTTGGATTGAACAGCGTAGGTAGGCCTGAAAAACCTGCCTTCCTCCTGTCCAGCCCAGTCAGATTCTCTGTTTGGGTCAAGATACGAGAGAAATCTGCTGCCAACTCTCCCTCTCTCCCCCCGCCCCACACACTCCTTCCCTATCCAAATGAAAGAAACCCAGGCCCACTCCATATCATTCAAGTCAGCCAGAGAAAGAGGCCCTGGTCGCTCCCTACTCTCCATCTCTGGCTACTGCTCTCCCTGAGCCAGATGGGAGATGCCCTATCACATGGCCTCTTTCTCCTCTCCTAATACAGAGGTGGGCAAAGGGGCCTTCATGGGCCAGATCCGGCCCCTTAAGCTGGTGGATCCAGCCAGCAGCCACCCTGCCACTCCCGCGCACTCCCCCTGTGCAATGTCTCTTCATCTCCCGCCAAGGGCACGCGGTGGCTAGAAAGCAATGCCGGCTGTTTTAAAACAGCTGGTGATTTTCTCTGGGTGGGGGGAGCAGGAGAAGTCTCCTGGCCCCACCCCTTCCACCCAAGGCCCTTCCCCTTCTGGGGCGCCCTGGGGCCACTTCAGTAATGTATGAAGTGGCCCCCTTTTAAAAATTATTGCCCACCCCTGTCCTAATAGTACCAAATTTCCTCCCCCTTATTTGCTGCATCCCACTGCTAATCCCATTTCTGACTAAGGATAGATTCTCCCTCCCAAGCTTGCCCCATTTCTATCCTCTCTTCCCCACAGTTGAATCTTTAGAGGCACCACCACCAGGGAAAAATTCTTGAGGCATTTCCCTTTTAAGATGCTAGGACATGGGAGGCTGGCACTATAGAGTCACTGTGAATTAGGGATGTTAAATTTAGATTAATTGGGTAATCAGATAGTCGATGCAAGTTGCATCAAGTATTTGATTAGTCAATAAGGGCGCCTCTGACTTTTATACTTCAAAGGTGAAAGCACTGCGGGGAACACAGGGCCAGAGGGGGACTCAAGCAGTCCCCTGCTGGCCCTGTGCTCCCTGCAGTGTTTCAAAGTGGCAGGCTCCATGCGGCGTTTCAAAGTGGCAGCACAGCATGGAGCCCAGGGTCAGCGGGGGGTCCCCAGCTGACTCCGGGCTCCACGTGGCGCTGCTGCTTTGAAACGCCACATGTAGCCCAGGGGCAGCTGGGGAGGACCTCCCCAGCTGGCCCCGGGCTGCACGCAGTGTTTCCAAGCGGCAGTGCCATGTGGAGCCCAGGGTCTGGCCTCGGGTTCCACGCAATGCTGCCACTTTGAAGCATCCCCTTCTTCCTTCCCCCCATGCTGCCTCTTTTGATAGAGGCAGCAAGAAGGGGGGGAGCGATTAGTAGACTAGTGTGTCGACTATCTGATCAGCATTTGCTTATCGGATAGTCGACTAGTCGTTCACATCCCTTCTGTGAATATATAAAAATATCTTTGTATTGTATTGAAGAAACACAGAATTACTGCAAAGAAAAACAATGTTCAGCTCTTATTATTTAAGGATGATCACAATACTGAACAGATTATCTGGATAATAATGACATAAATATGTGTTTGGAAGCAGAATATTATCAGTGCAATATTGTCTTTTATTAGCAATTCTGCTGAGCAAAAGATGGCAGGGGGAAGGAGGAGGGGAGTGAGTACCTGTAAAACAAATTGACCTGAAGTCAGTACCTCTGTTGTTGTTGTTAGAGTCAATAACAGTGTTATCATCCTGCTACTGACCTGAGTCATATTTGAACCCTTGCCCTGGTAATGAAAGGTAATGTATCTGTTTACCAGTCTCTAAACAGTGCAATCCTGAAACTTCACATCACATCACATCACATGCTGTTAATTAGCATTATGATGTTTTACCAGTGAAAGTAAATCTTTGTATTACAACTGAACAAATGTTGCTTAACTATCCTGTGAATATTCATTCAGATTTTTAAGTGAACTTTGGTTCTACTCTAGTCATGTCCCTTGTTGTGCTTCCCTGCTATGTGTAGTCTAGTGAATGAATTTGCTGTCAGGTGTATTTGCTGAGGAGTGAGCTTTAAGTAAAAATTGCGGAATGTTTGCAGAAAGCAAACTTGGAATTGGTAATGACAAGTATTCCTATCAGAATTTTCATGCCAAGAATTATGCTGGTCTAATCATAGAACAGGTCACATGGTATGTTTCTATGTGTCTAATCAAAACAGCTCAGATCAGATATTTTCAATGAACTATTCACATACAAGTTCCAGAGCAAGAACTGGTTAAAGATCATTTGTTTGCAGAAACCCTTCAGTGAAAAAAATTCAGTAACAAGTTAAGTATAAAAAATAATTTGCTCTCAGACAGTTTGCACACAGAAAAATATTAAACTCACTGAATGAATGATAGATTTAAAATTATTTCCCCAACTGTAGTATTAATTTTCTTTTAAAAGTGTGTTGTATTACAAAACAAGGCAAAAGTATCCAGTGACCCTGCTGTGACTCTGGTGTTGGTTTAGAAGAGCTATGTTATTCTTGTAGTAATGCCAGATTTTTTTTGTTTTGTTTTTTTAAATTTTTGTGATTTGCACTAACATTCCTCTAAAAATGGTAAAAAAAATCAATAACTCTTCAATGAATGCTAGTCACTAAAGAATTAAAAAGCCCAATCCAGCCAGTGAATTCAGAAAATAGCCCTAAATGCATTAGTGAATTTAAGCTTTTGTGGGCAAAGACCCACTTCGTCAGATGCAAGTGGGTCTTTGCCCACGAAAGCTTATGCTCCAATAAATCTGTTAGTCTATAAGGTGCCACAGGACTCCTCGTCGCTTTTGCAGATTCAGATTAACACGGCTATCCCTCTGATAGTGAATTTAAGAGTCAGTTTGCTAAAAGAAATTAACTGTGTTATTACAGTTCACTGTATATTGTTGTACAGAAGACTTCTGGTTTCAAAATAACTTCAGACAGTTGTTTTGTTTTTGTTTTGTTTTTTCCTAAGAAACTCGCTGGAGATTTTCAGGGAGCTCTTTTGTATTGGTTTGTATAGATCAGATGCTAAATAATATTTAGATTTAGAATATTTAGAATAAACCTTTGCAGTTAGTGTTTCATTTTAGTGTTGCTCTGTTTTAATTTAAACTAGTGTTACCACGGGCACACTGCTGTTTCACCTCTTGTGGTTAACACATATTTTCTCTCCTTACCCTGACTCTCAGACAGGACCTATTAACCCTACTGTATATCACATTGACAAGTGACATGCGATGCTGGTTATGGGTAGGCCAGGACTGATCTCGAAGACTCATCTCCTGTTTCAGTCTCTTCAAAGTCTGCCTAATCTACTACATATATGGTCTAGGAGGGCTTGCATTCGTTTTTACTGTCACCGAGTTTCTGATTGGAGGACTTTAGGTCAAAAATATCCCAAGGATTCTTAGGGTGCTTAACTGTACTTCAGATAAGTTTTTTTCCCCCTTTCCTTGGGGAGTTTCTCTACACACAGGATTTCCCTGATTATAACTAGAGATTGATTCAGTCAGTGTTTAACTACGAAACTCTTCCTGATGTGTCATTTGGATACATTATCCTCTATGTATAATGTGGAAATCAGTCCAAAGGATTGTTTAAGCTGTCTCTCTTTGTATTGCAACTTGGGACATAATTTTATTTCTCTAAAATGCCAGTCTGTCGGGCTCGGCAGGGTCATCTCAATGGAGTGAGATGGGCCACAATCAGCCTGAGTATGCACGGTAAGTAGAATCTTAATGTTAATTAAGATGATTGCAAGGCAGTCAATGCCATACCATGACATCAGTGTTTCAGGCAGAACTTTTCATTGCAAAAACTGACAAGCAGGACAGCCTTCAATGGATTTTGTTGTTTTTATTTTTAATTATTTTTATTTATAAGATAAAATACTTATAAATGGAATATATTATGTAGCTGCTTGGTTAAAGCAGATATTTAGTATTGTTTCTTTTAAAAAATAGAACATTTATCTCACATTATTTGGAAGAAATTAACTAAGGCTAAATGCAACCGCAGAATGTTATTCTTTGGTACTGATTGGAATGATTTTTCTTCACTCTTCTACATCAGTTTTTGCATAGTTTGATTCTGGTTCTTCTTGCATTGTTTTTTTACAGTGGAGTAACCTCATTGACTTAGTGGAACTATTCTTGATTTGCTTCTCTGTAAATGAGGCCAGAACACAGCCCTTTGAGACTATCTGTGATTGTAAAATACTATTTATTGATTGATTGGTTGACCTCTTGAGTAATAAGAATAACATGAAATCGACAGTTTGATCTAAATCTGGTATGCACAATTATTCACCCTTTCCCAACATAAATGGACTACATGCTCCCTGAAGGATCCTCTGATTTAAAACCACACCAAGAGGCTTTACTGTAGCTTCTATCTCAGCTGACTTCTTTGGTCACCTCCACCTTTTTATAATAGATATGCCAAACAGCTTTACGGAGCCACTCTAGGACTAATCAACGGGGGAAAAGAAGGCAGAGGTGTAATTTTACATATTTTATTTTGCACTTATAGAAGCCATTCTTTCTTGAAAGCTGTCAGCACGGGGATAGAACACCTTACCACTGAAGTGTAAAACAGCCTCAGAGGGGTAGCCGTGTTAGTCTGTAACTTTTAAAACAACAAGTAGTCCTGTGACACCTTAGAGACTAACATATAAATATAGTTTCATGAGCTTTTGTGGGCAAAACCCGCTTCTTGAGATGAGCTTGAGTGGAGAAAAAAGTCTTGTCTTGTCGAGCATTCCAGGGAGTTGAATGCACTACTAAAAGAAACCCTTTTAGGCAAAGGATATACATTCATGGTCGTAACATACTCCAAGCCATACTGTTAGTATAGAGCTGGTCACATATAGCATGTAATGCAGATTGTTCAGGGGATTAGAAGTGAAATATGGAGCTCTTCTTATCTGGTTCAGATTTCAGCCATGATCAGTAGTGAGCAAAATTCATTGTTACTGGGCCCATGTATACATCCCAAAGCCACTTACTGGTTAACTCAGCAGAGGGACCTAGGGCTGACTGTTTGCAGATAGACCTAGCTTCTCACATTCAGAGGGTTTTATCCAAACGAAAGATTAAGGCACATGGGTAGGTCACTAGGTGAAAGCGTACTGTGCAACTGCCCAAATCGTACTGTTTTTGTGGGCAAAGAGTACTTTGGTCTCCAGCGCTTGTCAGCCTAGCATCTTTCACGAAACTATAAGAATAGGAGGAGAATTAAAATAATGAATTTGGCTTGTTTTGCTAAGTATATGCATATAGCTGTAGATAGATACATTAAACACTCTTTTTGCAAAAAAAAAAAAAAAAAAAGTATGTCACTTTGTGCTATTTATTGTATAACAAACTTTGTTACTAAATTATCTCTTGTGAGTGGAGGAAAACTAAACGTTTTTCTTCTCTATTCCTCCTTTTCTTTCTCAAATATCCACGCTCTGGAAATTATAATTTGTTAGTGTTTAAAGTGTAAAAAAAAAAACCCAACCCCAAATAATGCAACAACCCATATGGAATTGTAAAATGTGTATGCAGCTAGAGCAGGAGGTGCTGTTAAAAAAAAATCTCAAGAAAATACATCCAATCCACGCTGAAGTGCCTTATTTCTCTTTACCTACAGTGCGTCTTCAAACACTTACTCATTTGATTAACTCTAAGTATGTGCAAAAGTCCCATTATAGGCAAGCACATGAGTTCATTGTTTGCAGGACTGAACACTTTGTGAACAAAGAGCCTGTGACTGAAACAGTGTATTTGAACTGCACATATTGAGGGATCTGTAAGCTGAGCCCTTTGCCATTTCGGGGGGGAGGGGAGGGGCAGAGGAAACAATGCAAATTTAAAAAAAAAGTCATGGGGTCAGTCCCTCAGCTGCTGTAAATCAGCTCTGCTGGGTAGGGTTGCCAGATGGTTTCAACAAAAATACCGGACACGCTTGACATTACATCACAATCTACATTATATCTTATTTAGAAAATACCGGACATTTATATTTTCTCATTTATATTTTCTCAATTTGTTTCCCGAACAGAAAGCTCAAATACTGGACTGTTCGGTTCAAAACCAGACACCTGGCAATCCTAATGCTGGGGGTCAAAGAAGCAGTGTTGATTTTCACCAGCAGTGGATGCCCATGATGGGAGTGGAAATGTAAAATTTTCTACCTAGGGAAAGAAACTGGAAAAGTCATGTAAAGTTAGTGTCCCAGCCAGAACTCTTGCGTTCCCTTTCTACTATAGTACTTATTTATCTTACTTTTCACTGCATAAGGAATAAATAAATCTCCATTAGCAAAAAGATACCTGAATGTGAAGGGGATCACTATTAATTAACCCAATAAATAGATACAATTCAGTGTACATCAAAGCAGTCTCAGAAGCACTTGCTATGTTTGAAGATCAGATGTTGGTTTAAAAAAAAGCATAACATCCGTCACTGTAATTTATGTCTCTAACATTGTGGGTGTTGGGATAGTAAGATGATTTTAACAGTTTTTCCTGTGTTAATAATTTGGGTGCTTCTTGAGAAAGAAAGGAATTTTATTATTTATGCAACACTGTGGATAAAGAGAAATACAAATGACAGGCACCATCCCGAGCTTCATTTTCATTTGCATAAAACAGTCATTTATTATTTTTTTCTCCTTTGAAATGTCAGCTCTCCAAAATCTAGTTTAAAAAGTTATACATGAAGAAAAATAAATATGCAGGGCAATGAGGAATGGATGCAAAATTTGGAGGGAAAAAAAAGACATTTTTAGGCCATTCTGTTCTAAATTTGACAAAACAGCTCTGCATTGAAATGCTCTCTGTGCCCCGTGCCTGAGCTGCCTGCACAGATGTGGTTCAGCAAGCAGATAGGAGCTCCTCTGCTCGTCAATGAGCCAGCTGTTAGTGCAGATGACTATGCTCAATTTCAGGTCATTTGGTAAGTAGGACAAGCGGACATGTTTTGCGGTTCAGGCAGGGTGACAGACTGACAACACCAGAGTTATGAGCATCTCAGATGTGTTAAGTTGACTCAGGAGATGAACTTAACTCTTCCTTCACCAGAGGCTCACTGGGGCTTTGTCTACACTGCAAGTTTTTGTGGCAGAAAATATGCTAATGAGGGACTCAATAGCATGAGTTGCGATGTCATTAGCATATTTTCTGCCAATTCTTTTTGCGTAAGGGGTTTTTGCACAAAAAGAAGCAGTGTAGCCGCTTCCGTTTTGCGCAAAAAAACCCTTCTGCAAAAACTTGCAGTGTAGACAAAGCCAAGGAGTAGGAATCAGTGTTTGTGGCTTGCACTTGCTTCGTGTGGTTTGCTGTAAGGTATGTTTGACGCAAGAATGGTGTAGGACTTTGTCGCTTGTCTTAGCTGACTTGTCTGCCCCTGCACTGACGACAGCATTGGGAGTGCTTTTCACCACATACTGTTTTCATGCTGTTGGCTCTGCAATGGTCTCGTCAGCTGTTTCTCAAGTATAAATTAGCTGGGTTCAGAGAAGGGCTTGGTTTCCAAAATGATGAAGTTTTGGCAGTATAGGGACGTACTCAGGGAGAATCCTCAGGTTCCCTCAATAATTGGTAAGCCGGGGGCAGGTAGATAATACAAGGAGCACACAAAAAATGGGAAGGAGCAGCTTGTCATTAGATCATGTTGGTGCTAGAAGGTGGTGTCTGTGGGGAGCTCTAGAATTAAAAAAAACAATTGCGGAATGAAAACTGTTGCATAGAGCTTTTCATGTTTATAGGCACAGTGTCTCAACTAGCACTAATTACAGGGATCTGCCGCCAGATAACAATAATTCCTCCAAGATTTAAATGATTGAATGGTGTAGAAATATATCTCGGCCACACCTCAAAACTGCCTTTCTTTCCATTACTCAGGAGGGCAACACTGGTACTCAGACAAGAGCAGGATCCAGCAAAGCACACACACTGGCTCACCCTAAACCAAAAGGGAAGGGGACTGATTGTTGCAGACTTGCTCTTTCCCAACACTGAGTCTCCCGGCCCTCTGCTTTCAGGGGTCCTTTCTTCTTTCTCTTGGGCTTTCTCACTTTATAGAGGAGCCATCTTGCTTTTGTGACTCAGTGCAATTGCTGTATGGCAGTATAAATCCATATTCCAGGGGTTTCAAACTCAATTTACCTTACAGCCAGTGCCAGTATTCAGATCCTCCTAGTGGGCCGGTGGCACCCCCTCTGGCAGGGCTCTGGGGAGACAAGTGTCTCCGCGTGTTTCCCCCCTCCACGTGTCTCCCCAATGTAGCCACTCAAGCTCAGACCCAGGGGCTCAGGTGGGTAGTCATGGCCATGCTGCTATTTTTAGTGTACAAGTCTGCCTTCCCAGGCTGTGAGGCTCACTCCCAGGTGCAGTGTAGACCCACTCAGAGTAAATATTGTGCAGAACCTCCTCCCACAAATGACCTATTAATTTATAGAGGAATCCTTTCTGGGGGGATCTGCCTCATTGGCTATGGAAGGGATGATGAAAGAAGAACCAAAAGAGAGATCACATGGGGATTTTAAACCATACATATTTAATTCTAAATTCAGCAAGGCAGCTGTGAACTAGTGGTCCCTTGTGTAATGCCACCGAGGTCAGTGGAGTGATATCAAAGGAAGTTTGACCACATACGTGCATGGTCATTTTCACCAGTATATATTTGGCTTCTCTTGTTCACAAACTCTTAATTTATTAAAATGAATTGCACATGAATAAGTCAATAAAGCTTGGAGCAAGGTGGTCCTAGTGCTTGCAGTTTTTGCAGTACTATTTCAGCTGTGTTTCTTCTCACTGTCCAGACAGTGTGTCAGACGATGAAGTCTAGCATTCAAACATTCTGATAGGTTAGGAAGACGTTCTGATTAAATATTTAAATGGAGAGGCCCACTTCCCTGACACAGTGGTGTATTGATTACACTTGGTGTAACCTGGCCTGTAGGTAAGTGCTGCTCATGAGAAAGTTGCATAGAGGATTGTTCTAAAGCAGGCACTGCCATACTATGGTCAGCAGGGAATGGATTTGTCATTGCTTCTGCCTCTGCCACTGTGACTGCATCATCCTTTGCAGAATGTCTTGTAGGTGATGAAATCTTTTCAATCTGCCGTACCTTGCATGCCTCTTTCTGAAGTGAACTGCTGCTGGAGGGGGGAGAGGTCCTTCTTCAAATTGTATAGGGTTGACCTGAGTGCATTTTAAAATTGGAACATTCTGTACTTCCTATGGCTAAGAGTTTATATGCTTTAAATTGTATTTGATTGGTTGCTTGTCTTTTGTTTTGCTAATTTCGGTAGATTGGTTCTAAAGTGCTGAGTTGTTAACAATATTTGATGGAATCAGCTGGACCCTTACATTGGCCAGGGCTGTTAAACAAGGAGAAATCATTAGTGTAGAGTGTATAAGAATTACTCTTATAATCACGTTGGGTTGTTTCTTCCTTTCCTCTTTTATTTACTGCATTAAAATATCCAATTGCTCATGTACCAATGGAATTAGAGTGCCAAAGGATGATGCACAACAATGTCTTATACAGCTGTAACTCTTATGTAACCTATACCAGCTGTAACTGTGTCTGTCTACACTGCAATAAAAGAGGGGTCAGCTGTCTTGGGCAAAGGGCTCAAGCTTCAGGGCTATAAAATTGCAGTGTATAAACGTTCGGGCTTGGGTGGGAGCTTGGGCTCTGAGTCCTCCGGACTTCATTGGGAGTTGAGGGACTGGTCTATTTGGCTGTAGAAATTCAGACCATTTACGGAATGTATGTATAGTGAGGGGAAGTTCCTGTATCCAATTACAGCAATGGAAGTTTTACCTTTGTCTTCAGCATAAGCTGGATCCTAACTTTGCATTCTTTTTTCCTATTTTTATTTTTAAATAAGCGGGGGATGTTTGTTTTTTTTATCTTGGAATAATAATTTGCTCATGGTGCACTTATAAGGCACGCTCAACTTTACATGTGTAATTTCTGGATATACTCCAATATAAGGCTATGTTCCTGCACTAGCCCAGATCTCTGCATCTGTCAGTATGGTCCATTGGCTTCAGGAGGAGTCTAGGCAGGTATCTGTGTTCACTGATCCTAATGCAGAATTATGATTAAAGTCTGGTCAGAAATTGTCCAGTGTCTTTTCCACAAATGAAAGTTAACTGTATCTTTTTCACTGCACTCTTATTAATTTTGCATTGCAGTATTGTATTTGTATTGAACTTGGGGCCTCATTGTACACACTAAGGGTACAGCTATACTGTGGCGCTATTTTGGGATACTTCCAGTATCCTGAAATAGCTATTCCGCATCTTTTAAGCAAGCCCATTATTTCAAAATATAATGGGCTCTCTTTTCCAACATCCCTGTAAACCCCATTCCACGAGGATTAAGGGACGTTTTGGAATAGCAGTTTATTTTGAAACTACAAAATAAGCTATTTTGAAATTAACTTGAAATAAGATATGCAATTTGCATAGCTCAAATTGCATCGCTTATTTTGAGCTAAGGGTGCAGTGTAGATGCACCCTCTGAGACTAGTCCTGCCCTTGGGGCTGTGTCTACACTGGCATGATTTTCCGCAAATGCTTTCAACGGAAAAGTTTTCTGTTAAAAGCATGTTCGGAAAAGAGCGTCTAGATTGGCACGGACACTTTTCCGCAAAAGCACTTTTTGCGAAAAGCGTCCGTGGCCAATCTAGACACGCTTTTGCACAAAAAAACCCCGATCGCCATTTTCGCGATGGGGCCTTTTTTGCAGAAAACAAATCTCAGCTGTCTACACTGGCCCTTTTGCGCAAAAGTTTTGCGCAAAAGGGACTTTTGCCCGAACGGGAGCAGCATAGTATTTCCGCAAAAAGTACTGATTTCTTACAGCAGGAAGTCAGTGCTTTTGCGGAAATTCAAGCGGCCAGTGTAGACAGCTGGCCAGTTTTTCCGGAAAAGCGGCTGATTTTCCGGAAAAACTGGCCAGTCTAGAGACAGCCTGGGAGTTTACAGCTTCAGTAGACAAGACAAACAGTGTTTGGGAAGAGAAATGGAGGCTCAGAGAAGTGGGGTGACTCACACAAGGTCACATGACAGGCCAGTGAGTAAGCCATGAGTAGCAAGCTGGTCTCCTGATTCCTAAGCCAGTGCCCCATCCACGAGAGCACAGTGCCTCTGATAGGTAATATAGCCCCACAATGCTTCTCTCTGTCAGTGTTATACATCTTAGTGTATCTTAAACAGAACTAGAGAGGTGGTCTATCACTGGTGTTTATAAACTGCAGATTAACCAAAATATAAATTCTGAATGCCTGTCCTTGGTATAACTCCATAGGCTTTATTAGAATTACATACTCATTCACTCACCACTGTATTGCAGCTGACGTTTGTCACATTTATGTTACACAAGAGGAAGTTAGTCACACAGGGCTTGGCCCTGAACTCATCGAAGCCAGTGGTAAAGCTGCTACTGATGCAGAATTAGGCTCTAACTACAGTTTTCTTTTCTTAGCCTCATTGGACCATTTGACTCCTGCTGCTGCTGCTCCTCTTAACACCATTTATCCACTACATCAGTCAGGCCCATTCTTACCAATGCAAAATAAAGACTTCACGTATGCACTTTGTCTATGCAGTTACATAGCAAAATGATTTAATTCAAACATTAAGGGTCACAAGCTGTCTGTAAGACAGCCCTCAGTGAGGGTTGGGGCAGAGATGCCCTCCCCAGCTGACACTCCTCTATTTGTTGTGCCTCAGGGAGGCAAAGCCTGCGGCTCAGGAAAAGTGTGGTTGCTGTGCCAAGGCATGATGTACATTTCCCTGAATGGAGCAGGCTCCACGTGCCTCAGTGCCCATGGGAGGTGGGCCACGAGCTTCTGTTGCTCCTCAGCCACTTTGGAAAGTCTTGTGCTAGACTTACCTATGCCTTGGGGTCTTTGATTGGATCAGTCCTACATACAGAGGAAGGGAAGGCCAGGCACTGAGTATCACCAGCTCTCTTGATTTAATTGCACGTTTTGCAATATTTATTGTTTTTCTTAAATCAAATGCAGGAGAAACTCAACTTTTATTTAAGAAAAAAGTATCTAGCGTTCCTCATGGCAGGAAAGCTGCTTGGATAACATGAACCTTAAAGGCTCAAAAGGCAAAAGAGAAATGCAAACAACCAAAATACTCTTTTTAAAAAATCTCACAAGTTTTACGCCAGTTTCATGATTGTGGGGCCTGGCTCATGATTTCTGAACTCTGTAGGTTGACATTACTAGGTTCTTGCGCTGCCTTCTGTGGATGTGTTTGTGAAGCCAGACCCAGTGCAGCCCTAGCCCCAGAATTAATTAACCAGAGCAGAGTGGCTTTGTTTTTTAAAAGAAGGTCTTCTGTGGGCTAAGCACTCACAGTCTATGCTTTAATAAACTTCTCTGTGGAACTTTTGAGGGTCCTGCCATAAATGTAACATTTAACTGATTGAGGCGGTTATGTTCCATAAAACTGGAAACAAGGGCATATAAATGTTATAAATGTAGCAAAGTTTCAGCTTCTCTTCCTAGCGGGAAGGAGCTGCTAACTGTTGTTCTGCTGCACAGTGTTCCCATAGCAGGTGGCAAGCCTGGATTAGCCTGTATTTCATTAGAACATAATTGAACAGTTGCTGAATTATTTGTTTCTGGCTCAGGGCTTTCCACAGCAAAATAATACTCCTGGGATGCTCCAGTTCCACCTCTTCATGAATGCTGTGTTTTCTGCCTTCATCTCACTGGTGCCTCACTGTTTCACAGCTTATGCAGACCAGGGGCCTGATATTGTTACCACATACCGGTGTAAGTCCCTTTTTATTTCAGTAGACCTACTCTTTTATATAGAGTATGAGCACAGGATCAGGCCCTGGCCCATTTCATAAAGGGCTGTGTCTGTACAGTGGGTCTCAAATACAATAATAGACACTGACACATTCTTTCACAATGTAATGAAGAGAAAAATTGTGTTTCTTAATACTAGTTCTTCTGGGGGGAGGTAAGTGTCACATGGAAAAGGAGCAGAACCAGCAAAACAATTTGGTCTTCTGCCGAGGGGAAAATATTTATTTCAGTTGCACTGTTGTATATCCAGAGCCACTCCATTGACTTCAGGAACTGGACACACTCCAGACTTGTACCAGTTTGACAGCATAGTCTTCTTCTGTATTCTTTGCAGGATTCTTTTAGCTGCTTGACATTTATGTGAGAGAGAACCCTCCCTGATACTGACTGAACTCAGCTAGGATAACGTGAGCTTTAACAATGCCCCTAATAGGTTAAATATGAATATGGTCTCTCTTGTCACAGGGCACCTACATCTACTTAGATTCAAATTCTGGTTTGCCATAGAAGCATCTTGATTGTGTCCAGAGCAAACAAAATTCACATGTGCCCTCATGATTATCTCTTCTACTGAGCTAAATAAACCACTAATGTATAGGACTATCACTCCTATGCCAGGGCAATGACTAATAATTGTTTTAATCCCTACCTCACTGTGTGTGTGATCTATCACAACTGATTTTAAATTCATTAATTAATAACTGGCAGTTGAGAACTCTAGGCCAATAACTTGCTGGTATGTTTTCTAGTATTGTAGATTCCTCTTTTGAGTATCTAGCATTGCTTTTGCAAGTCATGCCCAATATTCTTTGAGCCTTTAACTCATTAGGGGCCATATTTTCAAGCAGTGGATCCCTCCTTGCACCTGCTGGGTTTGTTTGTTTTTTTAAATAAAGCTGTACACACATTTGTGTGTGCAGAAGCTACATTTGTGCTTGAAAAGGATGCAAATTAGTGGTTAGAGTGGGGGACTGTCAGCCAGGCCTACATGCTTGTATTCGCAGCTTTGTCACTGCCTTAGGCCTTGTCTAGATGAAAAAATCACCCAGGTGTAACTTAAATCAGATGTTATGGTGGTTAAATTGATGCAAACGTTTCTATGGACCCTCTTATTTCAACTTAAAATGGGCTTACTTTGGTTTAGCTTCAACGGATTTCTAGTCAGCTTAAGTTAAACCCGAAGTAAGTCTGCTTTAAATCAAAATAAGAGTATCCACACAACCTTTTGCACTGGTTTAACTGAATGAGTTTAAAATCACAACTGTCATTAAACTGGGACAAATTTTTTTGAGTAAATGAGGTCTTAAATTTATGGACGTCATTTAACATTTTCTGCTTCACAGGATTGCTGAAGCTTAATTAACACTTGTTAAGTGCTTTGTCATCCTGAGAGAAAAAGTGCCACAGACATATAGATGATGACATTGTACTATTTATTCAATATGAAAAGTGCTCTATCGAATCAAGTTCTATCCTGTTATTTAAAAGCAATTAGGGAAACACATCCTCAATACAGTATTTGTTTTAATGTGTCTAAGTATAACTTTATTTAGGGGTCTTCTTTTTTAATATTATTAATTATTATTATTAATATTATATAATTAACATTATTAATATTACAACAAATCCCAACAACATTACAGTTATTCAGAATGGAACTCTGCCAGCCAGCCACCTACAAAAAACTTCTTTTCAGATGTCTTTTTGCAGCACACCTGCAAGGTTGCCAAACTGAACTGTTTCCAGTCCAGTGGGGAACAGGATCTAGAATCCCATTCCTCACTCTGGATCTGGTCCAGAGAACATGCTGCCAGCCACCGCCTCTCTTTTCTAATGCGAAATCCCACTCAGGCACCCTTGAGTGGCAAGGCTGTCCCCAGGTAAGCCGTCCCCAGGCCACTTAGGACTTACTAGGTCATTACCAACACCTTGACCTCCACTCAGAGACTGAAGGGAAGCGAGTATTGGTCCCAAAGGTTCTCACTTAAGATGCAGGGCACAGTAAATGACCCGTTGTGTTCTGTGCCAGCTTCAATCTCCAAGTGGTTTTAAGGAGTATTTCCAGGCAGAGTACATTTCAATCATCTAATCTGGAAGTAACACATACAGAGTAAAAATGGCATAGTCCACATCTGAAAGAAAAGGTTGCAACCTCCTGACTAGATCATTGCTATAGTACGATTGTCAAACAGCAGATTGGGTCTAAAAGCATCCCTGGATTGTGAATCCTAGTAACTAAAGGCTTGTCTCCATTGCACCGGGAATCTAGGCTGCAGCGATCCATCTACTGGCTATTGATTTATCGTGTCTACTTAGGCCTTGTCTACACTAAATGGAAGATACTGCTGCTGCGATGAATCTTCTGGAATTAAGACTCGCTAAATTGAACTCAGAGGATGCCACCACTGGTGTCCAATGTTCCCACTTTTGCGAGGAGTAAGGGAAACCAACAGGGATGTTTGCTCCCATTGGCCTCCCCCTCTGGGGATGCTGCCAAACTTGGCTTATTGTAAGCCAACTCCAGCTACGTATTTTATGGGTCTAGTGTGTATCTCCAAGAGCTCTCCCATTGACGCCGGTACTCCACCAGGACGAGAAGAGTAGCCAGTGTCAGGGGGGTTAGTAAAGACAAGGCCTAAGGGTGGATATTACTCAGGCAACGGGACTGATCTTCTCTCTGCCATCATCCCCAGCAGCTTCCACCAATTCACCATCATCATCTCAATCTTATCTGGGTTGAACTTCTCCCAGCTTGCTTTCATCCATGCCCTAGTCTGATCTTGCCTTGGATAAGGTGCTATATATGAGGCATTCTAACATCACAGTGAAGGGGGCTAATGTAGAGGGGAAGGAAATTGCTCTCAGGTGCAGTGAAGAGTTACCATAGGAGAGAAAAAATGTGGTCCAGGGCATGGGCCTGCAGCATAGCACTTCTGCAGCTGTAGCTTGAACCCATTGGCTTCAATACTCCAGTACCACTTTTGTGGTGGACTAGAGTCACTAATGCATATAAATATCGATCACTTGCCCCTGTGCTTGGCTCACCACTATAACCACTCTCCCCACACTGGCCTGTGGTTTCTGGCACAGTGATCCACTCCCTGTATAGCTGATATTGGTGTGGAGGCCGCACTGTGAATCAACTGTTCTGACTTGCGAAAAACAGTGTCAAAACTCAAGCAGTTGGCAAAAATTCTCATTGAAGTGCTGCTTCGACAAAGCCAAAAAATTGTGAAATTGTATCAATTTAGATGAAATTTTGTACAGAAAAAAAATGGGAGAAAAAAGCATTTTTGAAAATGTAAAAATACCAAATTTTGCCAATTTAATTTGGAAATAAATTTTTATTTTATACTATACTATACTATACTATACTATACTAGAACTGGAAAGGACCTGGAGAGGTCATCAAGTCCAGTCCCCTGCCCTCACAGCAGGACCAAGCACCGTCTCTAGACCATATCTGATAGATCAATGGGATTTTCATCGACTATTTGATTGTCTATAAGGGTGCCTCCACTTTTGAACTGTAACAAGAGCTCTGCTGGGCTCTTACTATAGTACAAAAGTGGAAGCACAGCAGGGAGCATGGGGCTTCCTTTTGAAATGTACAAGAGCCCCAGTGGGGCTCTTGTACATTTCAAAACGAACACCCGCAGGGAGCGGGTGCCGCTGGCCTGCTCCCCTGCTGGCCTGTGCTCCCTGCAATGCCTGAGCCTTTCAAAAGCAGAATCGCAGCAGAAGCAGAGACTGCTTCAGTCCCTGCTCACACCGTTTCCTGCTGTGCCTCTACTTCCCCTGCCCTCCACAGAGACAGTGCCAGAGGGAACCGGCTTTTAAGCCGGCTCCCTCCAGCACCAGCTCCTGCTCTCCCCCTTGCTTCCCTTCTCTGATAGAGGCAGCAAAGGGGAGGAAGTGACTAGTTGCATCACTAGTCGACTAGTTTTTTACATCCCTAGTCAAAACAATAACAATATCTCTCCCCATCCAATGGCAAAGTGCTGTGGTGATGGAATAGCCAGGTTTTACTGAGAAAGTTCAACAAAAGTTCAAAAGAAACTGGCAAATATACACAGTAAGATCCACAGTCAGAGTAACCTTGGTAACAGTATCATACCACAGAGAGTTCCCATTCAGGTCCTTTTAGTTCAGTCAGGGAAAAGGTAGAAGCTGTACAAAAGGTGACGGAGCAGCATCAGCACCAGGATGTTGCATTTAGCTAGATTATTACTAGGCCAGAGGCAGTGCTGCTGGGACTATCAATGTCACATAGGTCCAAGACAGGTGATGAAGGAACCAGCCAGTTTCAGGAACTGATGTGGAAACAGCAAATGTTTCCCGGCCCAGAAAACATTGTGGATAATTGTCATCAGATGAAAAGTGGAACATAACTAACATGGAAAATTTCTAGTGTCTGTACACCCAAAAATAGGCCTAGAGCTGAGTCACAAGAGGTTCATAGAAAATGCAATAAATTATTACAAAGCAAAGAGGCATGGAAACATCAGACACCAACAATACATCTCCTGAATTAATTGATAGAAATGTAGCTTGCAACAGCTATGAAACTGAAACAATTTAGGAGCTGAAGGGTATCCCCTGATGATTGTATTCAGTACACCAGTCCCCTGGGGTTAGTCCCAAAAGCTGTCAGGGTAGGAGGAAAGTTGCATTGCAATTTGAGAGGGATGTTTATATGGGGATGCCATTACCAGCTGCATTCATTGCTGGTGTCTACTCGTGTTTAGAAAGCAAATAAAAATGTGAGCAGTTAAATGAAGATTGCTCCATTTATTAAAAAATACCCTCAATTTAAGCAGTTTTCTGATCTGCGTCCCACTTCATATGCATATATGAAATCAGGCTGTTGCTAAAATGTTCCCTTCATGCAATATTTGTGTGAGCATTAGTAAACCACATTACAAAACAAAAACAAGCCCAAGGAGGAGGAGAGCACTAGATCAGTGTGAGACTCCACCATTGGGGATCGTAAGACCCTTGCAAACTTTGGTTGCAAGGAACTCAAACTTGAAGCAAAACTTAGACAGAATGACACAGTTTCCCAGGATAATCCAGACAGGTTTACCAGAAGCTTAGCCCAGGTTTGAAAGCCATTTGGAAAACCTGGCTTAAATATTGGGTTTTGAACAAAATTGGATGAATTTTTGTCAGTTTTGCAATGAAGGTTTCTCATTACCCTAGAAAACAGCCATTTCTGCTTATATAATGAGATCAGAGCTGGAATGCCTAAGGAATTATTTGATGATGCTTGTATATAATCCTCTTAATGGAGGTGGGAGGGAAGTGGAGGGGAACAAGCTGAACTGGTATATTCCCCCGTCATGGTCTGCAGCAGTGGGTGTGGATGCAGGGACAGCAGAAGCCTCAGAGGCTTAAGATCCCCAGATATCTAGTTATCCCAAGATAGTCACTGTGAAGGTCTTTCCTTCATCTCTCATCCAGACCACTGCCTACCCCCACTGGAATCCATGCTGCCATTGGCTAGGATGGACCCTGTGTCTAGGTATGTGGCAAGTATTAATGCTGGTTCTAGCTAAAGATGTTAAAATGCATTTAATTAAGTAATTAAGTAAAATTTCAGTGGTTACATGCGGGGGAAGGGGCTCCCCCATACCTTGCACGTACCAACTCCCACTTGCCCCCCATGCTACTGCCTCTGATACAGAGGCAGCAGCATGGGGGGAAGGGAAGCAGGCAGCTCCCTGGTCAGCGCTGGTTCACATGGAGAGCCAACTGTTAAGCTGGCTCCCCACACGCACCGGGAGCCTGCATATAACCGTGAAGGTTAACCAATGAGCCCAGGTTCATCATTTAACCATGTACACAGTTACACTTTCACATCCCTAGTTCTAGCTGCATTATCTTGCCACATATTTTAATATAATTCAGCAGACATTTTGTTTTTCAGGAGAGAGGAGACCAATAAGCTACCCAGTGCAATTTCCACTGCTAATCATTCCCCGCTCTTGCCACGCATTCAGTGGGCTATATGGAATTTTGGCGGAGGCTGGGAGAGTTTTGCCAAACCATGTTTCCTCTGTGCATGGCCTCAGCATGGAGTGTTATGTGGTTTTATTCCCACCCACCCGTCCATGCAGAGGAGCATAGGGAATTAAGTCATTACATGCTGATTCTTTGTTGCTGTCATATTATGCATCCCAGTTGTCGAGTCAGTTCCATGCTACCACCTCAAAAATGTAATTATTTTAAAAAATTCAATAACATCAAGCACACTTCATTTTATTTAAAGCAGCTTCAGGGGGATATTGGGTCTAACACAAACATTTGTGCAGAAGAGAAATGAACTGTGCAGCAAAAGGAGTAAAAGTTTATGTTGGAAAACATTTAAAGCAGCAGAGGATCTTTTTCTCTCTGAGGATTTTTATGCATCATCTTGAAGTGCAGGGATTTATATCTGAGAACTTAACTCTGCTTTGCAGACACATTCTAATTTTACGCACACCACAAGAATTGTCACAATATTCCAAAACATCTGACAGAGAACTAATGGAACTTTTTGAGCTACCTGGCACTGTACATTGAGCATCTGAATGCCATCTGGCCCTTTAATTGATTATACGTGTAAACACCACATCACCTTTGTGGAAGATGTGTGTGTGAGAGATAATTCTAAGTCCTGAATTATTTCTTCCCATTTGATGTTTTCTTTTGCAAGTGTGGAAAAGGCCATTTCTTAAGATGTTGCAGAAAATTTGTCAATTTTAACAGATAAGCATTTTTAATAAGGACCAAAGTGTCATCTTCATTTTAAGCACACTACTCACTGTTAGCAAATAAAAGAAAGCAAAGTGTTAATTAATACTCTTAAATTAGGATTTTAAATAAGTGACCCTGTTATATGTAAAAAATAATATAAGAGGTATCAGTGGACAGAACAGAGATATATAGATCCCTGATCAAGGAAATTAAATCAAATTATATTAATATAATGAAAAAAGATAGACACAGATTTTTTTAAACCTGGCCACTTTTTTTGCATCTACAAGTATGTGAGAGCTATTGACTTGGGACCCCACTGGATCTTTGAGAGGTTACAAGGCAAGCTTCATTCAGATATTGTGTATAAAAGTGCTTTTATTAGCTATAAGGGAGCATACAATATGAATATTCATCATAAGATAAACTTAAAACAACCAATAGTCTGGTAGCACTTTAAAGACTAACAAAACATGTAAATGGTATCATGAGGTTTCGTGGGCACAGTCCACTTCTTCAGATGACCAGAGTGTTGGATGTCCATTCTGGTCATCTGAAGAAGTAGGCTATGCCCACGAAAGCTCATGATATACTATCTACATGTTTTGTTAGTCTTTAAAGTGCTACCAGACTATTGGTTGTTTTTTCAGTTTATCCTGTACAGACTAATTCGGCCACCCCCTGAAGCATAATAAGATAGGCATGGCAAAAAAACCTGAGGCCTAAGAGTGCCTATTAGTTATAGTAGTTACAATTTTCTTAATGTAAGAAGCATAAAGACTTAGACCACTACTCTAGGTCACTTGTGCTAGGTGTATCCCTGGGAGCACGCAGAGGTCTGCCAGGAGGTATGTCAACTCATATAGATATTTGCTTAGTTTTATGACTAGCTACACAAAAAGCACTAGCAAATTCAGTACAAGCTAAAATTTCATGCAGTGATTTGTTTATACTGTTCTATATACTATACACTGAAATGTAAGCACAATATTTCTATTTCTATTGATTTATTTTATAATTATATGGCAAAAATTAGAAAGGCAATTTTCAATAATAGTGTGCTGTGACACTTGTATTTTTATGTCTGATTTTGAAAGCAAGTGGTTTTTAAGTAAGGTGAAACTTGGGCAGCCATAAGACAAATCAGATTCTTGAAGAGGTATGATTGTCTATAAAGGTAAAGAGCCAATGAGATAGGATTATAGTATTTAACAAAAAGTGCCCTTTTGTGGGCACTTTTTGTGGGCAAGGTGTTGATGCTAATGCAAATGTATTAATGCATCTAGCATATAGCAACAACCGGAAACCCTATTTATGGTTACCTGAAAAGCCACATATGGACAGGGGCTAAGACTTAGTTAACTGTGGTCACCGGTATGGTTGTTAAAGTTTAACTGTTTAACCATTTAATCAATATGCTGAAGCTGATAAGGTTACTTAAATAGTTAAACTCACTGGCTGGGACCCTGGCAGAAGCCAAGAGTGGGGAGCAGGGCCAGCTGCCATGGTGAGGCTACGAGCCTGCCAGGAGCGGGGCCGGGAGCCCACCAGTAACAGGGCTGGGATCAAGAGCCTACTGGGAGCGGGGCCGACAGCCACGGTGAGTAGGGCCGGGAGCCCGTCAGGAGTGGGGCTAGCAGCCATGGCAGGGCTCGGGAGCCTGCTGGGAGCCTGGGATTGGGGCCAGCTGCCGTACCTGGGAGAGGAGCAGTGACCTTTTCTTCACCTACTGCTGCATCCCCTAAAACGTTTAACCGTGTTCCTGACAAAATTTTAATCAGTTACATAGTTAATGTTTTTCTATATTTTTACATCCCTAGCGACTGGTATGTAAATGTATGAATTAAGAGATATGACACCTGATGATTATCAGTGGGTTTATCCTATTATGATGTCCTCCTCTTTTGTGTCCAAAGTGAATCACCAGGGATGACAAAGAATGACAAAAGCCATAGTATGGTCATGGTGGGCATCTTCACTTACCTTGTTACTTCATATGGTTCCCATAAGGTTGTACGTATAAGAACAATGTGAGGTTGTAAGAATGAACAACGTAGTAAACCACTTTACTGTCCTTACCTGAGTCTTATATTTACATGTATTAATTTTTCTGATTTCAATTATATTGGTATTAACTAATGCTCATAAATTTTTTGTGTGTGCTTCACCAATCCATTCTCTTCATTAACTCAGTGTGTCTGCCTGAATAAATAACCTGTTACTTTTAACAGGTGCAAATTGCACTCTAAAATTATCCCAGGTTATAGGTTGCAGTTGATGTAATTGTGACCACTGTAACCACAACCCTGCAAAACACGCATGTGCATAACTAAAAACATGAGTCTAAGTTAAGCATGTGTGTTTGCAGAATTGTATACTTCTGAGTACCTATCTGATATGCAGGTAGAATTAACTTGCTAGATGTTCATCTGGCAGAAAATTTCAGCCCAACCTCCAAATTGGATTGCTCCAAACCTGTTGTAGAAGAATTTTTTGTAACCTGTTCCTTTAAAATCTGAAACTTATGCAAAATTGCACCGAGAAGAAAAAAAGAAATTGGCTTCTTATGTATGGGGGGTGTTTTTCGGTAAGATCTGATCTGGATTTCTTCTGCACTACAAATGTACATGTTAGCCAAACTAGGTATGTTATTTAGTGTGCATAGACAGCTCATTTCAAAAGATTCTTGCTGATCTACCAGATTAATGCAGTGTTCGCTAACCATTTCTGGGGATCCTGATTCGGTTTGTCCTCATGGCAATGCGGTTATTTCTGCTGTCTCTCCCTTACACTTTCTCTCAGCTTGCACGCACATTGGCACTTAGCCTGAACATGCATGTGTTCTCGTTCATTTTGTCAACTGCAGTATAGCAGTTAGCATGATAGTATGGTTTTTCCCAAGTGAAATTTCCTTGTTAGTAATACTGTCAAATCTTGCAGCACTCTTCAAGGTGGAGCCCTGTTAGTTGATGAGGGATACGAGGGCTTTTAAAAATCTACCCATAACCCCTAGAATGTCTGCAACCAAATAAATGTTTAATTAAACATATATAATAGATGTGAACATAAGAACATATAATAGATGTGTGTGTATATTTAGAGAAGACATATGCATTTATTGTAGATGGGTCCAAACCAAAGCCTGGATCTAAAATCACCAGCATCTCAGAGTTAGAGGGAAATTTGTCCTTTTATTTGTATAAATTAATAAAAGCTGTTGAGGCTGCCTTTATGAATAGTGAGGATTAGAGAACAGGGAAGTAAAGCTGAACGACCCTTTCAGGGCAAATTGCTCTCTCTGGTTCATATGGTCACTCTTCTGTCCTCCGGTATCTATCACCATTCTGTATTTATTTTGCATACTGGATCTCAGCAGAAGTTCCGCACATAGAAGTTGCACGGTGTATTCACCAAAGGCTAGATTGAAAACATCCTGATCCAACCAAGCCTGGTTTAAATTCTACAGAGACTAAAATTTTGCATCTTAGTAATATGCTTGACAGCTGTACCACATCATCCTTTCGAATGTTGCAGGTCTGCAAATCTTCATTCTAGCATAATTGCATTATGTTGTCTACAGTTATCACCAGTGCCTATGAATTACTTAATATGGCTGTTCCTATATGCTGATATTGGATCTGTCTCTCTCTCTCAATAGAATGGAAGTGATTTACTACACTAGCTCAGCATCTGATTCAGTGTGTGTTAAAATTTTTAAAAAGAATGAATAAAGGATAGAAAACGTGCTCCTTGAATCATTTCAGCTTTGATCTCTCTTAACACTTCTGTGCAATGAGTCTGTGAACAGCACTGTGTTTCAGAAATGGTAACAATGTTGTCACCGCATTTGTTTTACTAATTATAATTTGTTGTATTTTGCATAGGTCCAACTACCCAGCGCCAGGTTCAGAATGGACCCTCTCCAGATGAAATGGAAGTGCAGAGAAGGTAAGAAACAAAATTTGGAAACAATGTATTAGATTCAAATTATTTTATATTTTTAAAAAATGACCCATGCTAGTTTATAATAATTAAGGCCCCAATCATACAGTTGTTAGCCATGGGTCTCTGTGATGGCACAGAGGTCTGCTTGTGTATATCCATTTGCAAAATTTGGGCTTGATTTGTTTACATTCAGGTGGATGGTGCCTGTAATTAGTCAGACTCAACAGTCTAGTTTCCCACAGGTAGGTAGGTAGGTTGTGTATTTGTTTGTTACAGGTTTATCAAAAAATGTAACAATAGGAAATATACTCTGTCTTCAGCACACAAATTGAACTGTGCATATCGCCAATGGGCAGAATCTCTATTGTCCCATGTACACCCTGGTTTCCGTAACAGAACCATTCCTGACTTTACAACAGTGGAGTATCTGTGTGTGTGTGATTTATGCACACAGAAACACGTGCATTCACACACATTTAAAGGAAAAGCCTTCTACTGGCTCGTTATTATACTTTAAAAATCACTCGCCAAACTGCTTTAATCAGTACTTGGCACACTTAGTATTGATAATTTTATATTCAGAGTATTGTTATTCTGAAAATACCTGATGAGTTCAAAGTACCGGTATTTAGTTTTATTGAATTAACGTGATTTTATATTGTGCAAGTTAATTTATGTGCAGTCAATGTATATAAATCAGGACATCTTTGCTAATTGACACCATTTTTTCCACATAAAACTTTTTAGCTGTTTTTACAGCTACTTTCTGTCATGATCCTGGCTTATATGTAATGATTTTTAGTTACTAATTAGTAAAGAACTCAAACAATTTTTTTTTTCAATTAAAAGGCAAGAATAAGATATACTGATGTCCAGAGATTCAGATAACACGAAATTTAAAAGTAATTTGCATCATGTTTTCTTGTGCTATTTTCTTAAGATTATCAAGAGAGCTTTTTATGAGACTGAGTTCAAACCAGCACTTTTCTCTTACCTGTTCACTGTCACCAGTGAAACTAACAGCAGAAAACTCTGCAAGTGTAGACATAGCCTAAGGCCTTGTATACACTTAAGTTTTACCAGCATAATTATGGCAGTAAGAGTAAAAGCCCTAGTATGGATGTAGTAACACTGGTGTAAGGCGCTTTAAACCAGCATATCTCATTTTATTTTATTGAACCCAGTAGATGAACTTTTATACTGGTATAAATGTATCTATACTATGGAAGAATTCTGGCTTCACGTATATCAGCATAGTGAGAACAGCTAAAGGCCTAACTGCAGGTCTGGTAGTTTGAAAATGTTGTTCTAACCAGTGGTCCTCAACCTTTCGGGGCTGC
Source organism: Rafetus swinhoei (assembly GCA_019425775.1). NCBI lineage: Eukaryota > Metazoa > Chordata > Testudines > Trionychidae > Rafetus > Rafetus swinhoei. The sequence continues at coordinate 111,446,972 of CM033446.1, forward strand.
CAGGTGTCCGGGGGAGGGGCCGCTCATGCGCTGGGCATCCGGGGCTGGGGCCGCTCATGCGCCGCGCGTCTGGGGGCGGGGCCATGCATGCGCCGCACGCCCGGGGGCGGGGCCGCCCACGCGCCCGGGGCTGGCACCGCACATGTGCCGCGCACCCGGGGCACGGGCCGCCCACGTGTCCTGCACCTGGGGCCGGCACTGCATATGTGCCGTGCGCCCGGGGCAGGGGCCGCCCACGCGCCCTGCACCCGGGGCCAGCACTGCGCATGTGCCGCGCGCTGGGGGGGGGCTGGCCCAGATGATTCGGTGGGCGCACATAAATGCCCCGGTGGTCGCCATGGCGCCCGCGGGCACCACGTTAGGGACCACTATTCTAAACTTTCGAGTGAGCAGGAAAATGAAGATGAAAAAAAACAATGCAAAATGCATTTGTTTAAAAGATTTTCTTTCACAATTTCAAATACAGCATAGATTATTTTCTAAAATCACAGGGCTCAATCTGACCACTCCTACTCATACTGAGTTTGACCATACTGAATAGGACCATACTCCATCAGTAGCCCTTAGCAGATACATAAGGCCTCATCCTGCAAATCTTTACTCACATAAATAATCTTTACTTAGTTCCATTGATGTAAATGTGACAATTTATGTGTGTGAGTTCTGTTCACACAAGTGAATGTTTATAAGAGTTTTCCCTTAGCACATGTAGGGTGTACAGTTGCCAAGAGACAGCCAGGGCCAGCCTGAAATTCAGATGTCTGTGTTGGGTTCCTCCTTTGGGGAAGGTACACAAACTTGCAGTTCCCAGCCAGGCCAGGCTTCCCCTACAGCAGTGGGAACTGTTGGGGAGAGAACGTTCTGCTAGATTTTTTCACATTAGCCCAACACTGGAACCACACTGGGCCATGCAACATACTGCCCACGTTCTATCTCTGGCACTTTTATTGCATTTGCTCTACATTTTCAAGAGGAAAAAAATAGATGTCAGTTTAGCATTTTGTGCAGGCCTCAGCTCTTTGTTCTGATTCAGCTCCTTCTGCTTATAAGTAACAAGCTGTTCAGGAAGAGAAAAATGCGTAGATAATGCTTTGTGTTTTCATGTCTACAATAGCAGTATCAGAGGTGCAGCTGACGCAGGTGCCTCAGATGCACATTATATACCTACAAACGATAGCAGGAGATTGTAGGTGGAAAAAAGGATACAGATCCTGACCTAATATAAATTCTGAGAGCTCTACTAAAGACCGTGTTGGTACAACAATTTCAACCAGCTAAGGGTATTCCCCAGGATGTTTTACTACACACCAATAGTATAATTTTCGTGTGTCCTTACTGGCCTTTCAAAAATTGCACTGCTGCACGCAATATATAACTTGTGACTTTATACAGAATTGACATGCCACATCTCTATTGTGAATCTAGTGTAAGACTGATCACTGCATAATGAATAATCCTAATTATGGATGTGCCAATCCACTGCTGTTGAATTGGAGCCTAAAATGTAGGAACGTCTGTCACGCAAATTAAAGCCTTTAACTTTATTTGTACATACCCTAACATAATTTTTCTGGACAAAAAATTACATGTAGTAAAAATCACAAGTTCCACAGTACATCAAATATATGCATTTAAAATGCAATGAATATAAAATATAACCAGGAAAACCTATTTAAAGCTTTCACTGCCTATTAATTCATTATAGGCACAGCTTTAGTTAAGGTTACACAGTTGTCCATAGCATTAGGCTAGAGTCCCATGGAAAATATAGTATTTGATTATGTAGTTAAAGACAGTATCATAATGCATATGCACAAGAGGACCAAATTAAGATTCTGCAGGCAACTGTAATTCTGGAATTTCCTGACTTTTGAGTGCTTGACTTTGCAAATATAACATTACTTTCTATTTGTAATAACATAAATATAATTTCCTTCCACAATGTGAGTCCCATCCAAGTGTAGTTGAAATATATAGTTCATATCCATATAGACTGGGGTTCTCAAGCTTCATTGCATCACGACCCCCTTTGACAACAAAAATTACTACACAACCCCAGAGAGAGGAGAGGAAGCATGTGTTACCAAGGCCAGGGGGCCTGTAATCTGAGCCCTACCACCCAGGGCTGAAGACAGGCATCCCCAGGCAATGGGACTCTTTGGCCCTATGCCCCAGAAAGTGAGAGTCAGCCCTGGTGATTCCATTGAAATGGGGTCACAACCCATTTGGGGGTCTCGACCTGCAGTTTGAGAATCACTGATGTGGATTCAGAAATAGCTGTTATTTTAGGTATAGTTGTTCAGCTTTTTAGTTAACTGAAGAAAAGTCAAATAGAGTTTCTTGGTTGTAACAGTGAACACTAGTTCTTCAGGGCTGTTTGTGTGAAAGAGACGACCTCTAGTGGGAAATTTGGAGCACAGCATGCCTCAGTAAAATGGAGAATATTTTTGGAATGCTTTATTATACCATGATATAATAGGTTGCTTTTATATTATGTATTCCCAACCAAGAACCCAACCCTGCAAAGCTTTACATATGAAGGTATTAATATTAACACTTTCCTCATGATCATACTTCTGTTAAAAACTCAGCAGAGTGATTTTTTGATCATTGCTTATTGAGGCAGTCAAGAAATATTGGTCCTGTTGACCATAGCAGTAACTGAGGTCAAAATTTGGCTCATGGTATTTAATGTGTTATAAGATCGTTCTGTTAACCGGGTGTCCAATACTTTTTTCACTTGCAAAATTCTGATTGTAATAAAGGAATTTATTATACAGCTTTGTGAAGCAGTTGGCTATGCACAATCAACCACTAAACACAAATCAAATTTCCTTAAATTCTTATAAGTACTGCCATTCCTGATGCCCTATATCATCACAGCATTTAAGAATGTGCTTAACTTAACTTAAGCATGTTAGAGACCCCATTGACTTAAGTGGAACTCCTCATATGCTTAAAGTTAAGTATATACTTGAGAGCTGTGCTGGATTGAGATCTGAGGGTATGTCTAGACTGCATCCCTCTGTTGGCAGAAAGATGCAGATTAGCAGGGCTCGACAAACTGCGGCGAGAGAGAGCTACTTGCCAGCCCTGCACCGTGCATGCGCCAGACCGGCACTGCGGATTCGCGCAGCGCCGGTGAATGGGGCGCACAGAGCGACCGGCTGAAATCTACTCGCCATAGTCTAGAGGGGGATCTGTCGAGAAAGAAAGCCTTTTTCGACAGATCCCTTATGCCTCCTGCAAGGTTTACAGGATCTGTCGAAAAAGGCTTTCTTTCTCGACAGATCCCCCTCTAGACTGCCACTTTTTTGCTGACAAAGTGCTGAGTCGGCAAAACACAGTGGCCATTTTTATGCATGTTAGCGTGGGATATTTAAATACCTGCCTCATTTGCAATGTCGACCTGCCTAATCTGCATCCCTCTGCCGACAGAGGGATGCAGTCTAGACATACCCTGAGACACTTCAGTTCTCTCTGGTTTAAAGTTCATTGGCTGTTTTACATTTTAATTTCCACTATAGAATTATCATATGAATTACAAACTTCTGTGACAAGCATTTGCAATATACTCCAAGTGCAGGACCCTAATCTGATCTCACTTTCACTTTTGTAAATCAAGAGAAACTCCGCTGAAGTCAGCGTGGAGTTATATCAGTGTAAATGAGATCAGAATTCACCTTGTCTCTTTTGGTCTAGCCTTTATGTCTTTAATGGGCTGATTAATACCCCCAGATGTAAACGCTGACTTTTGCCCATCTCCGTGTATAGAATATTTTCTAAAAAGAGTAAAAAATAAAACCGGAATGTTTTAAAAACCATTATTTTAGGCAAGTGATGGAGCAGCAGCAGCAGCAGCAACGCCAGGAATCTCTGGAAAGAAGAACCTCTACCACAGGCATGTATCAGACAATGCAATGTATCTCTAAACAATGCAAACATAATCCTCTGCCTGCTTGTTTCCTCTAGCTGTTGTTGGTTTTCGTGTGTTACTGCAGAAACAACTGGCCTGCTAAATATAACTAAAATTATTCTGGAATTTCAAAGCATTTTCAATTAGAGACTTAAGCTAATGGATTGGAACATGGCTGCGTTCAGATTTGACTTGAAGTTTAAGGTCCAAATCTTCAGAGCACGCAGGACAACTCAGACACGGGATATAAGGGTGGATTTAAGCAAAGCTCTGTGCTTGCCTAGTCACGTCCTAGCTATGAGACTGGCTTAAGACTGAGCAATATGAAGTCTGCTCTGAATTATGCTTCTGACAACAGTGCCAAGGGGCTGATGTTGTTCGGGTGCAGAAAAGGCCTGGTCACACTTTCTACACAGCCACAGGAAGGGTGGGTAGCATAGAAATCACTTTACAGGATCTAAGGCACTACCATAGGATCCCCCTATGTCAGGGGTTCCCAAACTTTTTGACACGGGGACCAGTAAATCCATTCACGAGCTTTTGGAAGACCGGTAACATTCATTTGTGTATTTGCATATTCATTAAGCAAATGATGAATATGCAAATAAGTTGTTTCTGGTCCTCCCAACGCCCCCAGTGCCAGCTTTACCAAAGCTTTTGATATGGTTACCCACAATATTCTTGCCAGCAAGTTATGGGAATATGGATTGGATAAATGGACTGTAAGGTGGATAGAAAGCTGGCTAGACCAGGGTTTCCCAAACCTGACTGGTCCCAGATGAGGGATTTTTTAGACCAGGGGAGGTAATTTCAGGGCTCCTGGTTCCCCCACTCTCCGCTAGGCTTCTTTGCACCTCCCTCCCCTGCAACCCAATTGAGCTGCCCACCCCCACTGGTTCCCTGCATCTCCCCCAGAACCATCCCCCACAATCCAAGGGAGTGCAGCACCAGTTCCCTGCAGCCCCTCACAGCCCAGCTGAGCTGCCCTTCTGTTCCCTATGCCTTCCCCCATCCACCTCAGCCCAGTTGAGCCCCACACTGGTTCCCTGCATGCCTCCTCCACAGCACAGCTGAGCCCCGTTTCCCTGCACCTCCCCCCAAGCCTCGCAAAACTGCTGAGCCCAGCTCTGATTTCCTGCCCCCTTGAGTCTAGCCCCGGGTTCCCGGCACCTCCCTCCTCCTGCAGCCCAGGTGAGCCCAGTGCCCCACACCCCACACCCCCCGCGCAGCCCAGCCCGGCGCCCCCCCTAGCATTAGAGGAGTAGCGAGGATGTTATGCGCCCGGGGGCAAAAGCAAAATTTGCGTTCTCCCCCCCGCCATGGGGCAGGGCCCTGAACCTGGCCATGGCTGAGCCGGACCCTGAGAGGAAGGGGGGAGCTTGTATTGCATCTTCCCCCACCCCCTCCAGTTTGGGGCAGGCCCCCACATGCACTATCCACAACAACACATGGAGGGAATCGATCACCTCAGTAATGCCAACTCCTTTAGAATTGAGATTATCCAGCACGAGTTGAGGTAGAGAGCGCACTGTGTGCACATGTCTGATGTATTTTTACCAAAACTGCTACCTGCCCAACTTGCCAAAGAGGAAAGGAAACAGGGAGGCCAACAGGAATGGTTTGGAGCAGTGTTTCTCAATCTTTTTTTTATAAAGTACCCCCCTTTAAAAAAATTATCAGTACCCCCAGCACAGTTTTCAGACACACAATTTTTTTTTCTACCATCAAAACACATTTGTTTAAACAACTTAATCATAGCTGGGTGGGTGATGAAATTTTTGGGTGTAAAAAGTTCAAAAATAATAAAGCACTGAATAGCTTAAACCAAAAATTCAGTTTTCTCCAAATTTCAGTTGTGTTGATGTACCCCCCCAAACTTCTCTTGAGTACCCGTACGGGTATTCATACTACTGGTTGAGAAACAGTGGTTTAGAGCAGTGTTTTTCAACTTTTTTAATAAAGTACCTGATTCAAAAATTATAAATATCCCCAATGCACCCACCCTTCCCCCAGATCCAGGCATCCCCAGCCCCCCTGCTCCAACCTAATGCCCCTTCTGCCCCAGAACACCCCCCCACACTCTAATCCAATGCCCATCCCCAGAGCCAGGTACCCCCAGCTTCCCTGCCCTAGCCCAATCCCTCTCCCCCTTCTGCAGAGCCAGGCAGGGTAACCCTACCTTTACAGTAGCTGCTCCTGCTGCTTGGCCCTGCCTTGGAGGTGCGCTCTGCTCCCACCCCAGTCCGGTGCCCCCCTAGCGTGGTGCCCGGGGGGCAACTGCCCCCCCACTACGCCTCTGTGCCGGGAGCCCGGAACATCTGGCTGCATCCTCCGCCCAGCCTGCTCCAGGGCTTGGGGGACCCAGCGCCGCAAACGCACTCCAGAAGCCCGGAGCACCCTGGCAACCACGCAGAGGCCCAGTATTTTTTTCCCACAGCCTGGTACCAGGCCACGGCCCATAGTTTGGGAAACGCTGCCCTATGTAAAGGTGAACTGCCTGTGCCTGGCTTTTCCCGCTTTCCCTGAGTTGTACATAAGAACATAAGAATGGCTGTACTGGGTCAGACCAAAGGTCCATCTAGCCCAGTAGCCTGTCTGCCGACAGTGGCCAGCACTAGGTGCCCCAGAGGGGGTGGACCGAAGACAACAATCAAGAGATTTGTGTCGTGCCATCCATCTCCAGCCTCTGACAAACAGAGGCCAGGGACACCATTTCTATCCCCTGGCTAATAGCCTTTTATGGACCTAACCTCTATGAAATTATCTAGCTTTTCTTTAAACTCTGTTATAGTCCTAGCCTTCACAGCCTCCTCTGGCAAGGAGTTCCACAGGTTGACTATGCGCTTCATGAAGAACTTTCTGTGAGATTCCCTTAGTTGGGGTAATGAAATGAGAGGGCTCAGGTAAGCTTAGTGGGGAAGTATTTACTGAATGGATTGAAAGTATTTTTAATATATTATCAGGTTGCTAAGAGGTAAGGTGGGAAGAAAAGTTTGTGGCTGCAAATCTGGCTTTGACTTCTGTGACAGATGAAGCCAGAAATTTTTGTTTTGTGAATCTGGAAAAGAAGATTAATTTTTTAATTTAAACTCAGCGCTTTTTTAATTTAAAAGCAGATCAGTTATGTTCACAGAAAAGCTAACCAGTGACAGTTATACTGCATTACCCCCCACAGCTTTGGACTCCTCCTATGGGCTCATGCGTCTGTGTGCCGTTTGGGGTCAGTTAAAACAAACAAAACGCTGGTTCTGCTTCTGCGAGGAACCTTGATGTAGGTGTAATAAGTGAGCCAGTGGCATTTTCTGCTGAACACCCTGTACCATGTATGGAGAAAACTCCATGCTGCATACAACTTGTGTGCCTGGCTGTATGTTCAAAGTGCCATTTGTCACTGTCCTTGGAACAAAGTGAATGTGTGTAATTTTGACTCAAGGTGACTTGTAGGGTTAGAGGAAGCTTTACAAAAATCAAACCAAAATCTCTAGTCACTGCTGTACATGTCACTGCTTTGAATTAAAGGAAGGAACAACTCTTGATTTGCTGGGGTCATCTGGACATCACTAAAATCATGACTGCACCATCCTTTTTTTTTATTTTCGGCTTTCATTTACTTTTTAATTCCTTGTCTCCTAACCATTCTGTCTTGTTTTCATTCCTTGCTGTATTGCCCGTTTTATTCTTTTCACTTTTCTTTTTCTGTTCTTTTAGTTTCTACCCTTCAGATAAAAGTGTCTTCTTCCCCCTCCCACTGCCAGTCTCCTCCTCCTGACTACAGTAACTACAATGCTTCTACTTCCGCTGGTGCTGCCCCTCCACCGCCATCTTATGCAAACATTATCTCTTCAGCATCTACCATCCCTGATTCCAGTAGTAAAACCTCTTTCAAACCCTCTAACAGAGCCAGAGAATTCCCACTGCTTCGTCACAGACATTCTGCCTCCGAACTCTCACCCTCCCCGGGTTCCTTCTCCTCTCCGATATGGCCAAACCACAGGACTGCAGCACAAAGCATCAAACAGATCTCTTTGTCCCCACCACCTGAGCCTCCTTCCCATTTTCCATTTGCACCCCACCAGCCTGTTAGACGTTCCTCTCTTTCACACTCTCCTCAGTCTTCCTGTTCTGTAACCACTACATGCCCCATGCAGAAGGGTTTTATCCCACAGCCGCATATTCCAGAGGTCCTTCCTGTGATTCCTGTCCAGAATGGCAGAATCAGGGGATCTATAGATATAACAGTCCAAGAAGCCTCTGCAAATGTACCTCAGATAGGTCTGAATGGGCAGCCCGAAGACCCCCCAACCACACAAATTCCTTTAAACTCCTCTAGAACCCAAGTAAAATGTGTGGATGGGTTTTTCTTCTCATATTTAGAAACTGTACCCATCTCTCAGCTACCAGTTATAGCCAGCCCTGCTGGTTCCTTTCCCCAGGCTTCTTTTCAGTCCTCCCAATCTTCACCTCATCCTACAAAGCAATTGTACCAGGCCATGTCACACTTTGTTTCATTACCTCCCCCTTCTGCTGCTGTATCTGAGGTGAATTTGTCTAAGAAGACCCCTCCTTTCATGACTTCATCAACCATTTCCCACTTAAGTAAGTACTTGTTTTGAACTAGTTATAACCTTTAAAAGAGCTTTAAATTTGATCTGATTGTTCAGAAAGCCCAGTTTGCTCTGTCCCTGGAACGATATGTGGAGAAAAACTCTTAAGTAATCAGACTAATTCTACGGCACCAGACAGTTCAGACAAATACGAAAAATGTATAGAAGAATGTATTAGTGCTGTAATTGGTGATGGATGGGACAAAAAATCTCATCCCCATAGGCTCCAGTCTTTGTGGAGAGTGTTTTTGTAGTCTGAGGCCAGATCTACTCTAGAAACTTTTGCAAATGTAGTAATGCCAGTTAGGAATGTAATATTTGTAATGTTTTTTCCTACTGATGAAAGTCTTAGCGTAGATGCAGAAAATTTTTATTTTTATTCATTTAAATATTTTTATCCCACCTCTCTATTTAAAATATTCGAGGCGGCTTACAAAAAATTTTAAACACAATACAAATATATATAAACATTTAAAATAGTGCTCTTGCCAGTATGGCTGGTTTCATATGGGGAACCATTATAAGCTGTACCTGCAAAAACACTCTTTCATCTATGTAAGTAGCATCTACCAGGGTAGCTGAACCAGCAAAACTTTTCTAGTGTAGACTAATCCTGCATTTGGATCTGTATTTTGCATATAGATCTGTATTTTGCATATGGCCTGTATTGTTAACATAACTGGATTAGAACAGGCCTGTGTGGTGCCTGTTCAAAATCCAGACCAGGTTTTGCAAGTTGGACCCATCTCTGTATATAACCACACTGTACTTAAATGGATGTGCCTAGAAAACTTAGGAAACATTTGTATATTTCTTCCACTGACAAATTTCCTGCTTCACATATTTCAACTGCCTCCATTGGGTCAGACTCTCAACTGGTGCAGATCACTGTATGTCCATTTTATTTGACACACTTATTCTAGATTACACCAGCGGAGAAGCGTGCCTGTTATTTTTTAGTCTGGTCAATTTATAATTAAATTATTTTTCAGCCAGGCATGAGCCTGGCCTCTAATTTTGCATGTGTAGATTTGCACCTACAATTCCCCGTACTCACTATGAATTGGTAGTTATCTCTATTGTGGGCCCAAATAGGTAGAGAGTTAGCTGATGTGCTGTACCTACGGTTCATTGCTGGAGCAGCACTGTGAGCCTAGTTATTAGCAGAAGCATCGTTCCCAGAATGTTAGAGGTTATCTCTGACCACAATGATGGGTGACGTTATTTAAAAAAATGAAATAGAAAATCAGGACTTAATCTCTGAATATCACTCCCAAATTTCCCTCTAAGCCAATAAAAACCCTCTTTCAAATTAATGTTTGTTGCCCAATTGAGTTTGTAATTGAATAGCCACAGAAGCCTTTGAGGAGATGGAGTAATTAATGAGATACTCACTCTGTCCCGTTATAAATAGGAGACATATACCAGGGGCATTAACCTATTCTAATCAGTGCATTGAATGACACTGCTACTTGCAGTAGCCTCTGTTGAAGTACAGTGTGGCTAAAATTAAACACATTATTCATTTTGTTCATTCAAATTTAATTAAATGGAAATTGAATGGAAATATATAACTAAAGCCCAGGACTTTACTTAAAAAGTGGACGTTGATGTTCGCAAAGTTTATTGGTAACATTTATTTATCTGCAGCTGAAAAGTTAAAATGAAGAAGATATAAGCTAACACGAAGTGTACTCTGTGTTGAGACAGAACAGTAGCCTGACGAGAGGAAGGGATAGGTGGCATTTACATGTCACAAGGGTTTTACATAAGGACATGGGTGCCGTTGATAACTAAAAGGCAGATGTTATACAATTGACATACTCACCGTGTATCATTCCTCTGATTGTACGGTAACCCTTGCAGTGATCACTCATCAGACCTTCATTCACCCAGTTGTCAGTGACAAGCGAACAGGTTGTGTATGTGAGATGGGGGAGAACGTTCTTTATTGTCATCTAATCTTCTGTATATTTCAGGTCCCATCCTTCCACCTGGTCATCTTTCCACTGCTGCCACAATTCCTGCTTCATCCAGTGGGCCCCCACCTCCGCCGCCTCCGCCAGTACCTCCGCCTCCTACAGGCGCAGCACCACCGCCCCCACCTCCGCTGCCAGCTGGTGGAGGACATGGAGGTAGCATTGATGACGGGTCAGTGTCAGGACTAGCAGCAGCCCTGGCTGGTGCCAAACTCAGGAGAGTACAACGGGTAAGGACCATGGCACTGTGGTTTTCAGTCTGGCCTTCACTGGAGAATGAGGAATCCTTGGCCTAGTTTTATTTAGTCTTCTGCAAATCTGTTTCATGGATAGTCAGCAAGGGTAACAAAACGCAGTGAAATGTGGTTTAAAGTGGCCTTTCCGTAGACCACATAAAGGCAGTTGTTTGTACAGGCTGTTATGGAAAGGAAGGCTGACAAGATATGTGCTGGAATTCCTGGCTCTCTCGAATTCAATCAAAACTCCCATTGACATCAGTGGGTCCAAGAGTTCACTCTTAAGAGTCAAATTTTCAAATACATGAGGTGCATAGTTGCCTATCTGATTATATACGCAATACCTGAAGGTGCACATGCAGAGGCTATTTTATGATTGTTTGTACTTGCCTTTTCCTGAGCTGCACATGCAGTGTGGCTGGGCCTTGAAAGGGGCCATTTGTCCATTAGAAATAATCCTTAAAGCAGAGTTTTATGTTTGGGTAATTTTCATGAAGAAATTTTCCAATTGATTTTTTTTTCCTGACTTTTTACAGTAGTTCACACTTTGATCCTCCCTGCTCAGTGAAGATTAACTAGCAGGTGCCTGCATCGATTTCATATGACTAAGACGTAATTGGTTTCTCTTCAACGTATCCTGTAGAACACTCACTAGTATTATGCTATCAACATGATGATAAGCAGTTAAAACTACACTACACTTGTCAAATAAAGGCTTGATTGTGCAGCCCATGTGTGAGTAGGTGCTTCTGAGAGTAATCAGGGTTGCATAATCTCACCAGAAAATCAGAAGCATTTTGTTGTCATTTTCATCATTTGCTCAGGTATTTACAAAATCCACAGTGTGGTTTCCCAATCCTAGCATGTGAATTAACGACTGGGTTTGACCCAAATTACATTTGCTTCCATTCTGACCCATTGTGCTTCCTGCCTCTGACTGCACGCTGCAGTCATAGTGTTTTGCTCCTAGTGATTATCTAAGCTAGTCAAAAAGGGCAGGTGCTTACAGTAAATTCCTCTGGTGATTTGAAATGTCAATTTGTGTCTTAAGCCAGAAGACGGTTCAGGAGGCTCCAGCCCCAGTGGGGCCTCTAAGAGCGATGCCAATCGAACAAGTAGTGGAGGAGGAGGAGGAGGACTAATGGAAGAAATGAATAAATTACTGGCAAAAAGGTTTGTACTTCATCCTAAAGTAAACACTGGAACAAGTGCCGCAGCAGACCATGGAACAATATGCTTTCAGGAGCTGCTAGCAATTGGGCAGCTCTGATGCCTCTCTGAAACGTGCAAAACTCTGCATGGGACATAGTATTGTGGAAGCTCAAGAGATCAGGTTCACAGCCTGCTGTGCTGCTGTTCTGATGTGGGTGTTATTTGCTGGACCCCATTTTTTTGACATCGCAATAGCATAGGTACTGCCCAGCAGCAATAGTATCAGGCCAGCTTGAGCTGCTCTAGTTGATCCAGCCAGTTCTGTGGGAGTGAGAGCCTTAGGAGTTACTGGATTTTCTCTCTGACTTTGCTGGTTTACAGTCTATGAAAGCTGCTGTGTTCTGAGGGAGTGGAGCTTTAACAGAACCCCAAGCAGATAATTATTGCATATTGGTAGCCTTTGAGGTAGGAAAATAAAATGTCACCGTATGTATGACCCGGTATATTCACTGCGATGCCAGGGTAAGCAGGTGCCTTGATGAGTCTGCACAGGATTGAAAGCAAAGAAGTCCCCCCATAGTAGCACATGGTTCTTCATGCTCCCTGGATTCCCAAAAAATAACTTTCCAGATCAGTGCAGTGTGGGGGGCATTAACGTTTGTTATTAGCAATGGCATAGGAGTATTTACTGGGGAGTGATGGCAGTACAGCATGCATTCTGTGAATTTTAGGTGTCACTGCAGCTTCTATATGCTACTGGAAATCAAATTGTACTGCCATTGCATGAAGAACATAGACAAGGCTTCATGGAAGCAGATGCCCAGTTCTGAGTGTGCTGGCCAGTTTAACCAGCAAAGCTCACCTCACCCAGAAGTCTCTCAAGACTTAAGCACATTCTGCCCTCAGTTACGCCCGTGCAATCCTATAGAAATCCCAGGGTCTGGAAAAGGTGCCCTGTGGATATATCTGCACTGCAATTAAACACCGGACTCGGGGTCTCGAGTCTATAAAACTGCAGTTTAAGGGATCCTGCCTGAACCTGGACATCTCTACAGCAGTTTTATAGCCCTGCAATCTGAACCCCATGAGCCCAAGTCAGATGACACGAGCCAACCGCTGGTGTTTAATTGTAGTGTAGACATACCCAGAGTGTCACACGGTGGGACAGATTGTTTAGCGTAAATAGTGGACACACATTGCAAGAGACCATTCAGTGTGAACAGTTAACAATTCTGCAGTCAAAGGCCAAACTAACAATGTTCCAGTCAGTGGGTTACGGATTATTGTGATAAACCATAAATCCAGTGCCTTTATTAAATGGAGAGGTTTTAGTGTCTGGCAAAGTTATATTTTGAAGGTAGTGTTCAGGTTTCCTTTGAGGAAAAGGACTGAGATCAGTGAAGTGACTGCTTTGTGGAAAGTGGTACAGCGTTTTTGTCTCGTATAATTTTTTCTGAGAGAGAGAATAACTCACCTTGTCTCTCTACTGTCATGGAACTCACACTGCTACAAGAACACTGCAAACAGTCCATCAAACTGAGCTTCACTTGAGGACATCTTTGGCTCACTTCTGCTGGTCACATGAAGAGGGTGAATGTTTGGAAATGGAGGTGAGGGGTAAAGAGTGAGGGAAAAGGGGGATCCCAGATGCACCTAGACTGGCAATTCCTAGTGTGTGATTATGCTTTGAAGATGCAGTGGGCCTGAGTTTGCTTTCAGTTATGCTGGTGCCAATTAGAAGTGACTCCATTCATGGCAATAGTTAAACTGATATAAAAAACTGTGTGAACAGAAGTAGGGTGAGTGTTTTTCTTAGGATTAATAAACTGATGTTTGCACAGCACTTTGGAAATGTAAAGCACTATGTAAATGCAAGGAATTATGCTGATGATTAAATGAAAACCACCAACAATCCACACTTGTCTTAATCTTGGTGCTGGGCTCTGCAGAGGATAGAAAAGTGCTAAGTTTTCTCAAGTGCTTTTAGACACTAAGCAGAGTTTGAGAGTCAAAGGTGCAAACTCCCACTCCTCAGGAATCATATTATCATTGTGGCTAATGTACTAAAAGGAAGAGTAGAAACTGAACTATACTTGCTTTCTTTTGAGCTGCGTTGTGGTTTGTAAGACTCTCTAGGTGCATCAACTCTGGTGCACCATCCTCAGCCATCACAGGCTGAGTTATACCTTCTGCAGGCAAAGGACTGGAAAGAAACTCTTCCTCCCCAGGAAGGCTGCTGCTGCTGCCACGCACAGACAGATGATAGGAGACAGTCTCTCCTTTGTCCCAGCACCTCTGGCTAATCTCAGACACACACCTGGAAACTGAGACAGCTTCTTTCACAGGCACATTGCCACTCCCAGCAGACAAACTGCCAGTCTCCACACTCGGTGTCTGAGCACACTGACCTCCCTCAAACAAATCATTTCAATTTGTTCAAGTTCAGTTTCACTAGCTTCACCAGCCAACAGTCCATCACCCTCAAGAACTTTATCTTTTTCCTCAGTAAGAACCTCACCCGGGCCATCAACTGCAATCTGCTCTGGAGAAATGTTTTCCTGATCACTGAATTCTCCCTGCTTTCAATTCCAGATTCACTTCTGAGACATTAGGCAGGCACTTAGAAACCTCATTCACAGACACACTACTCTCCTGCACAGACACACAGCTCTCTCCCCCAGGCAAATCTTCAGAGAAACTCTCCCCTAAGTCACAGTAAGACTGGCTAGATGCAGACAACTGCTCAGAGTCACACATGCACTGGCTCTGAGGGAAAAAAACACCAAAAAGCTGCCACTATCTAGTGATTTCACCCTAAAAAAACAGGAGGGAACACTTGAATTCCTTCCTCGGGGATACCCCAAGCTCTTTTGCCCCAAAAGAGCTTGAAAAAGGAAAAGAGAGAAACAAGCTGCAGTCTCTGGTAGCTGACCGCCCAATCTTAGACACACACAGAGACCCCTGTTACTTTCCAGGACACAAGAATCAAATCATCACCTTAAAGTGATTTTTATTAACAAAAGATACACTTGATAAAGAATACTTGATTGCTAGGCGTTACAGAGCAACTAAGTAAAACAAATTAAAACACAGAGAAAATCTCTAGGGATAACTCTTAGACAGTGAAGAGAGTAGGGGAGGCATGGATTCACACAGAAGTTCAAACTAAATCACAAAAATAAAGACAAATACCCTAATCGTGACTAAATACACGTTTCCCTCTACTCACGATCTGTGCTGATCCATACTTCAAGGTCCAGTTACTCCCATGTCCTATATTTCTCATAGGCATGGTAATACTGCTCCCTACCTCTGCTCTCTCCAGCCCTTATTTAGAATACACAAAGGAAGAGCAAACCAGGTAGCTAATCCAATTCAAATTTCAGCACTGTATCCCCATTGGTTCTTCTGGCCCCCTGCTAACACCCTGGCTAGCTACCTGGGTTTAACCCCTTCGTCACCGAGTGCTGGCCTGCACTCCTCCTATCCATCACAGGGGGTAATCTACATTTCACCCAGCCCTGCATCTCCATGCTCACATGTAGACCCTGGAGCCTACAGATTAAGCTCTGAGGGTCAGGAGTGGGACATGCAAAATGTACATTGAGAGTCCATTCTGTGTACAGATTATAGTGGGGAAATAATCTTGCC
Organism: Rafetus swinhoei; assembly: GCA_019425775.1. Classification (NCBI taxonomy): domain Eukaryota; kingdom Metazoa; phylum Chordata; order Testudines; family Trionychidae; genus Rafetus; species Rafetus swinhoei. Next base: position 111,462,510 of record CM033446.1, read on the forward strand.
CAATGTTAAAACATTCATCAGAGTAGCCTGTGTGCCAGTTCTTTGCATTATAGAAGCAGCCCTATGCCTCTTAGTTGCTCAGTGCCATGTACAGTTGGATTCCCTCCCTTCTTTCTTCCTTTCTCTTACCTCTGTTCCTTTAAACTGTACAACCCTGTACCTTCGTATGGAGCCTAGACTCAAAACATCGATCCCCTGCCTGAAGAGCCTGCCTCAGAGAGGACTAGTCTGGATTCTTCACCATTGATCAAATCTAGTGCAGCCAACATATTCAGTCTTCTGCTAAAGAAATTACAAAGCAGTAAAAGATTATCCCCACCAAGCCATGACTTGGTATTTTCAAATGACTATGGAAGCTTTGTGCAGAAAAGGCATTTCTAAAGGGTTGACTTTGTCCTACTTTCTTTTTACCCCGGTGCAAAGGAGGAAAGCAGCGTCACAGTCAGACAAGCCAGCTGACAAAAAGGAAGAGGAAAGCCAAAACGTAAGTGAAATGCTCACCAGCATTGTATGCCTGCAAAGCAAAAAGGGGTTTTTTATACTAGCTGTTGTATTAAAATCACTTGAAGGCTGGAAGCATCATACTTATCCACTTCACTCACAATCAAATGACTAGTAAAGGTTTATACATTCAATCAAACACAAACTAAATTCAATTGAAACAAGAATCCCCTTCTTATTCACAGACCAGATATTGTCTAAACCACATCAGTGGTTGCCTCTTTACACTGTGCTCATTTAGGATGAAGAGGCTTCACTTTATTTATCCCTCAGCCCAAAAGGAAAATACCCTAGTGGAAATCCAATTAGTATCTCATCTCAAATCAGTTCCAGATATTTTAGTTTAAGCTTGCTGCATCCCTGGGCCCCAGACATCAGCAGAACTGACTTGTTTCATCCATCATACATGATGGCTTTGCAAAGTAGATTACTTACTTTCGCTGTAAACCAGCGCATTGCAGATGCCAGATTATGTTTAAAGCAGGTTTCTAATGGGGAAGGGGACTTTAACCACTGAGCTTTTCAGAAGCTGCAGTGTATCTTTGTAATGCATGCCATACCATTAGGTGTCCATTTGTTTCAGTTTGGTGGCTCAATCAATAAGAATTTTGGGTTTATGGCAGGACTAGTAGTTTCAGTGCACACCTGTTTGAACCATTCTGTCCGTGTGCTGGATATTTCAGTTTGTCCTCTCAAAGATTAAATGAGGGCTTCGATTTTGATTGCATTTTAAAGTGAACTTTAGGGCAGTACCAGAGCTAGCTTTGCTCTAGGTAACTCAGATGGCAATAGCAGCGAAGCCGTGGCAGCATGGACTAGCAGTTCGAGGTGGCCTTGTACAGCCCAAGCTGTCATGGCTTCACTGCCATTGTCATTTCAGTTAGCTAGATCAAAGCTAGCTGGGCATTTCTACATATGCTGCAGGCACCTCTCTCTCTCTCTGATTGAGTGTAGACATTCCCTAGAGGCACCATGGCTAGGAGGACAGGAGTAGTGCCGTCCCTGCTTCCATGCAATCCTTTGCCTCTCTGCTGAGGTTGCTGGGCCTATAGGCTCTGTTGCTACTGGCCTATGTCTTGTGCCTTTAAAGCAGAGCCTCATGCTGTGGAAGTTCACTGAAAGCCTAGAGGCATCATGCCACAGGCACACTGCTGCTACAGCTTCAGAGAGCACCACCCTCAAAGACAAAGCACTACCTGCTCCCTTCTCCTCTTTGGGGCATGTTTCTATGGCTTCCCAGCCTGTTTGGAGGGGCTGGCTGCAGTTGCAGTGCTGAGGGTGCTTGCACTTGCGAGGGTGCTTGTACTCCCATCAGTGTGAGGGCTGCCATTGCGTGCAGCTCCTAGCTAGGTGAGCAGGACCTGTATGGTCATCCACTCTGCTCACAGCTTTTCCCTAAGCTGGGGTTTGAACCATTTGCCTAGCAATGAAAGGCACAGTTACGCAGACTCTGCTCTCCTACTGTCTGCTTTGCCATTAACTCATATTCTACTCAGAACTTGAGTTTAGTCACATTTTAATGGGTCTGCTTTTGGTGTGATGGTTCTGGAATTCACCCATGGACTGTGTAACAATAACAACTTTGCAATACCTTAATTGTTGTTTTGTACTTTCTATCATGCTTAATGCAAAACCCAGCAGCCACTCAAACTGACTGACTGCTTTTTTCATTTGAGCAGATGTGTTCAGTGCTTTTTCATAGGGAGCTCTTAAATAATATTTACAGGTCAAATACATTAGGCTGGATTCTGCTCTTTGTTATATACTGTTATATAACTGACTTCAGCCCGGTTTCTGTGAAGAAATATTTAATACCTTAGTTAGGATAGCTAAATAAACTGAAACTGCTAGTGGAGAGATTGGTCTGAATCCTGTTCTCGCTTACTCCTATGCAATCCAGCTGAATCAGTGGAATTATGTAGGGAGAACAGACCAGAACCTGGTCCTGTATTTCTCCAGCAGTACAGACACTGTCTGAACTAGGAGATTGATTAACTCAAGGAACGGGCAACAGCAGCCAATACTTTTCAGTCACAAGCATGAGTCGAGCCCAAGTGAATCGGTAGCATTGGGTCATTGTTATAATTTGCCGTGGGTTCAGTGAGCTGAGTGGGTGGACTTCAGTTGAGATCCTAGTAGAAAAGATTAAAAAGAAAACACCACTCATCCAAATGTCCCCCTTTGTGGAGTGACTGGAGTTTAAATGAGCTAGGGAGTTATCTACCATCTCACCAAGGAGGTGGTCCCCTCAAGCCAGCGTTGAGGCACATGGGCAGGAAGCTTGCACTGACACTGCTTGTGCTATGGATGAAGGGAAAGCATCCATCAGTGACTATTCGCCTGAAAAATGTTGAGTTTAAATTTAGAAGCCTGTATTGTTCTTTTTTTAGGAAGATGCTAGCACCTCACCTTCACCAGTCACACGAGGCCCTAGCCAACAGCAGAATTCTGCAGGTATTAAATCTGATTATTAGCACTCTTCATCTTCTCCTTAACCCAGTGAAACATTGTACCATTGGAATCTGGCTTCGTTATCTCAGCTGTGAGTATGGGGGATTTAGTAACAGAACATCAACAAATATTTTTGTTATAATTGAGCAATAGTAGGTGAATATGAATTTTCTTCTCAGAGCAGTATAAAGACCCAGCAGTCAAGCTAGGTTTGTGGACTCAGATTCTCAAACACCCAGAAATCAGTGAGAGTTAGGACCCTAAATACTTTGGGAATATGGACCTTAGTTCCGAAGAGTCAGCTCTCCCATTGGCTTGTGCTGCATACGCTTTGTTATGGGAGTTAAGGGGAGCTGCACTGATTTATGCCAGCTGAGGATCCAGTCCAAATGTTTCCCTCCCTTAATACAGTTGCTACTCACAATGGGCATGATCCTACAAGGTGCTGTGCCAGATGAAGGAAATTAGAGAAGCTTAGCACTTAAAAGAACTGAGCCCTTAACATAATGTGGGTTTCAGTGATGAAGTTGAGAACAAAAGATTAAATAACAGATCATTTACAAGACATGCAGATATAAACTGGTAACATAAGAACATAAGAATGGCCGTACCGGGTCAGACCAAAGGTCCATCTAGCCCAGTATCCTGTCTGCCAACAGTGGCCAGCACCAGGTGCCCCAGAGGGGGTGGACCGAAGACAATGATCAAGCGATTTGTCTCCTGCCATCCCTCTCCAGCCTCTGACAAACAGAGGCCAAGGACACCATTTTATCCCTTGGCTAATAGCCTTTTATGGACCTAACCTCCATGAAATTATCTAGCTTCTCTTTAAACTCTGTTATATTCCTAGCCTTCACAGCCTCCTCTGGCAAGGAGTTCCACAGGCTGACTACACGCTGTGTGAAGAAGAACTTTCTTTTATTAGTTTTAAACCTGCTACCCATTAGTGATGGTCTTGGGCCTCGTAAGCCCTAACAGAAAACCCTTCCAATAAACTGCGCCCTTATGGCTTATCTACATTTAAAATACAGCAGAGTGAGCTGCGCCTCTGTAGCACTTCAGTGGAAATGCTTCCTATGCTGACAGGAGGGCTTCGCCTGTCCACATAGTTACTCCACCTCCCAAGGAGTAGTAGCTAGTTTTTGACAGGAGAATTCTCCCACCAACATAGCGCTGTCTGTACAGGAGAATTCTTCTATCAACATAGCACTGTCTGTGTGTGTGTGTGTGTGTGTGTATGTATATATATATATATATATATATATAAGAAAATAAAGAAAAACAGTTTCATGTTTTTATTGTGCAGGGATAAAAAGCAGAGCAAATAGTAATTCTTCGTTCTTACTTCACAGACCCTGGGAAGAAGCCATGGGAAAGAAGCAATTCTGTTGAAAAGCCTGTATCTTCATTACTCTCTAGGTGAGCTGCTCAGGTTACTGTTTAGAATAGTGGCACAGTCTGGACTGTAAGCATGCTGTCTACATGACGTGCTCAATTCATGTCTTATTTCATTCCATTGCCATAGAAATTCATCAGTGAAGAGTCCTGAAGCTAAGAGCCCCATACAATCCCAACTACCTTCTAGGTACTGAAAAATGATCTGCCTTAACTGTCTCAGCTTGTCCTTTGGGAAATTGTGTCATTGTTAGTGCAGCAACTAACATTCATTTGTCCTTGTCGTGTCTTTCCTCCGCCTGTTGTGATTTGCTGTCGTCTGCTGCTTTACCAACTGAGCCAGAGTCTGGTCATGAGTGAGCTGAGTGTGAATTTGCCACACCTGATATCAAAGGAAGTTTGACTCAGGGAGTGAGGGGTAGTGCCATGAAACTGCCCTGTGATTTCTACCCCTTGGCCAGCATTCAAACAATCATATCACTGAAGTCAATGGGACTTAAGTACATGCTTCAGATTAAGTGATATTTATGTGCTTTCCTAAATCGGGGCCCTGTCTCTTGTTCCCTGAGTGAATGGGGAGCACATTGTACCACAGGGAAGACAAAGGCTGGCCTGATAGGTCTCTTTGTTACCTAGCAGCCAGCAGACCCCTCCTCAACAAGTCTTGCAGGGTGATTCTTCCTGCCAGGAATAGCATGTGTTGTCCAGTGTCCGAGGACACTCACAAGCAGAACCCATCTAGGAATCTGTACCCAGCAGAGGAGAAATTATTTTTCTAATAAGGAGCATGTGCAGCAAGGAGTGGGGAAGGAAGAATGAAGCGGAGTGCAGCCTCGGAGCTACCAGAGAGGGCACCCAGCAAAAGAGGACATAGGAATGGTCTGCTATTGGTAGGTGGGAAGATCAAAGGGAGGAGTCCAACAAAGCTTGTCTATCCAAATTATAAGCACAATATGCTGTTGGTTGCAGATATTGAAAGGTTCAAGTGTGACATTGGAAAGCGAGAAAGAAGCTGCTTTTCCCGTCAGCCCATACCACAATGTGGCTATCCTATAGAGCCCTGAGTGGAGTTGGGACAAGTTAGGGGTTGGAGGTGGGACATAAGTGCTTGTAACAAACACTTTTCCTTATTTGACACTGTTCCTTTGTGCTACAGTGTTGTTAACATATAGAAAAATACAAGTGGGTGATGGCAGATGTCTGTGGGTACTGTACTAAAGAGCAGGGTCAAATCCTGCACTACATTTCATTCAGTGGGTTTGCACACAGGTGTAACGAAAAGCAAAATTTGGCTGCTTAGGCCTATGCCAGATCCACCACACAATGTCCTTAAATATGTGCCAGTTGCCATTAGATACAGAACATCAGAGTATTCCCTGTCCTTGCAAATGCTGAGCTGAAGCTTGTTTTCACGTGGTAACTGCTCTAAGACCACTGCTGTTTGGAGGCCATTCATTAGGAAGCTCATTCATGTTCCGTTCAAGTTCTAGCAGAAGACTAGAACTCTGTTTGTTCTCTCACTCATACACTTTGGGGGAGGGATTTCCAAAAGCACTCCCTGTTGGCCTTGCTCTGCTCCCATTGAAGTCAGTGGGAGTTTGATCGCAACCAGAGTTAAACCACCACTAAGTCCCTTCAGAAACCCTCACTCATCATCTTTCTGATACCTCATTTGAGCAGCATAAGGATCAGGATTGAGGAAACACGAAGGGCTTGGTTGTGCAGCTCTTTCTTGCGCTAAAATCCCAATGGAATCAGTGCAAGGTTGGCCTCAGAGAGAACTTGTTCTCATTGGGCATAGGCCATTTAATCTCTTTCTAAAACACTTCGTAGTCACAGATTTCAAAAAAAGGTTCATAGCCTCTGCTGGCTATTTTAACAAAGCAAACCTCTTGAAACGCCAGCATTCTCAGTGACACGCTGCGGTGCCCTTGGCGATAGAAAAGAGAGAGGGCTCAGGTGTAGTAACACAAACCTGAAGTCTGGGATTCTGGGCCAAGAAACACAGCTTGTGTGGCTGCAGCCTTCCTGCTCAGCCTGCCTAAGGCTGGGTTTAGCAATGGGGTGGATTGCTGACTCCATTCAGTAAAACGGTTAAGTGGAGCAAACATCACTTTTTGGGGGTTTTACCATTGTTTTAGCAGTGGAGGGAAGACTTCATTTTCAAATGTTTGAGTCAGCCATTGGTCCTGCAAACCTCCAGCACCTGGGATACTAACTACGCAGTGCTGTTTGTTGTAGCTCGGTGGTCCAAGGCTATTAGAGAGACAAGGTGAGTGAGGGAACATCTTATATTGGACCAACTTCTAGGGAGACAAACTTTTGAGCTTTCACAAGGTTTTTTTTCAGTCCTGAGCACCAAATAGGTTTCCCAGATCTGAAAGGAGCTCTGTGTAAGCTGAAAAGCTTGTCTCTTTCACTAAGTGAAGTCGGTCCAATAAAAGATATTTACCTCACCCGCCTTGTCACTGTAAATAATTAACAGCCATAAAGAATGCACCTTAAAGTAGCCACAGAACTATCTAGAATGTAATATTAGTGATCAGAACTCTTTGGACAAAGTCTTGTGATTTAACTCAAACCTTAGCCCCTCTGCTGCATTTGACGATTAGAAAACAAGACTGTTTGCTGGATGGTAGTGATCAGCTGCAGTCTGCGCTCGCAGTATAGTGTCGCTTGCTTCGCAAGACATGCTGGCTGCAAATACTCCAGGATGCCACAAGAGGGAGTAGTGGAACACGTAAAAAGTGAACCTATTCCAGAGCTGCGTGTTGGGATTTCATCTTGGTCAGGCTTTTCAGGCTTTTTCTTTGATGCCCTCCCCTGCCCGGTATGCTATAAAAACTCCCATGCCCCTCAGTTGCAGGAGGGGGCTTGGTGCTCTGGACTTCAGCCATCAGGCTGGGGCTGGGCAGACTGGGGTTTCTGCCCTGTGGGGGCACCAGAACTCAGAGCTTTAGACCAGGAACCACTTCTGGTTCAGCTCTGCAGGGGAGGGGGGAAGCCCAGACTCAGGGCTTCAGCCCTGGGGCTCCATTCCCAGCTTCAGTCCCACAGGGACAACAGGCTTCAAACCTACTAGGACTCGGGCACCCAGCTATAGCCACTTGGCTCTGCTCCTGGCTTCAGATCCACTAGGGTTCGGGGCTCCCTGTGGTTCTGCTCCCAGTTTCATCCCTGCATTTTAGGTGCAGGGCCCCACAATCTCCTGAAACCCACCCGAGGTCCCAGTGGGTTGGGGAGCCCGGTTGAGAACTGCTGCGTGGGTGTTGTGCCGCAAGAGACTATTAACATGCTTTAACTGTAATGACTGTACCAAAAACCACCTGGCTTAGTAACCATTGCAGAGAATTGATTTGCTCCTTTATCCTTTGTTTCCGTTTCTCAAGGATGAAGCCCGTGAGCAGCAGCAATGACGTGGCTATGGATGCCTTAGATTTTGATCGAATGAAACAAGTGAGTGGGTTTTTTGAGCTTAGGAAATTTGAAATGGGAAGCTGTTTTTCTCCTTTGTTTATGTCATACATGAAGGGCAACTGTTCAAGCTAAATGAAGATAGTAACATCACTTTTTGCCTTTTTGTTTGCCCAATCTTACAATACTCCTGTTATGGAGGAGGTCAGGGTAGATCATTGTGGTTTCCTGAAGCTTAGAGGGAAACAGTCCCACTGTTATTGGATCAAAATGCTAGTGTAGCTATGCCACCCCCTCTTCCCTGGTACATCAGCAAGCACAGGACTCGGGCTCTTTGGTTATCATTTTTATGGACCAGCCAGTAAAGGAGGACATGGAATTCTGAACACACATCTTTTGTTTTGTCTCATCAGGAAATACTGGAGGAAGTTGTAAGAGAGTTACACAAAGTGAAAGAAGAGATAATTGATGGTAAGAAATAGAAAAATAATTGATTTTGATAAATTTGGTCCTGAGAGATTTCACTTAAATTCAACACATGAGAAAATAGAAGCTGCAGAGAATTCCTCCGAAAGTACTTTTATAACTACAGGTTGAACTTCTCTAGTCTAGCACCCTCAGGACCTGACCTGTGCCGAACCAGAGAATCTGCCGAACCACAGGAGGTCAATATTATCTAGCAGCATTACCAACACTTCCACTGCTTACTGGGCTCTTAGAAGATATTTAGAGGTAAATTAGAGCTAAATAACAGCACAGAACACTGAGAGCCAGGACTGGTGGCTGTAAATAAACTTTATGAGATTACGGGAAACTTGGCCATACCCAAAATAAGTGGACATCCAGCTAATTAAAAATCATGCTGGACCGTGGATGGTGCCAGACTAGAGAGTACCAGACTAGAGAGGTTCAACCTGTACTTTCCAAGAAGCTGTTAGTTAAAATATATGTTTGTTATATGTAGACATGAAATAGATATGACCAGCATGGGTGTGACCATTGCTCAGAGGCTGGCGTGGAACCACATGAGACAGAAGTACCTATCAGTACTGAGTTTTGATCACTCGGTTGCATTTTTACATGCCTTATTTGTGTGTGCTCTGTTTCAAAGCTTGAATGCAAGGCATGCAGTCTGGATCTTTTCAGCAGTTTTGCTTTGCCTTTTGGCGATGGCATAGCTATTACCTGTCATCCTGATTTCAGTCAACTGTGTATATCAGAGCTTCAAGTAAGGGATTTTTACCAGCAGTACAAAGACTACACTCTTTCGTGCATACCTAACTGAGATGCTCAAAGCCCAGCACTGGTTTACATGCAGACTGGAAAGAAGGAAGTTCTGTTGTCCTTGGTCTTTCAGTGACTATGCTATGTGATGAATTCTCACCTGTGGTAAATACAATAGGGTATGTCTACACTACAGCACTAATTCAAACTAACTTAATTCGAATTAGTTAATTTGAAATAAGCTAATTCGAATTAGTGCATCTAGACCTAAAAACTAATTCGAATTAGCATTTTGCTAATTCAAAATAGCATGTCCACATTGAGTGGACCCTGAACCGAAGTTAAGGCTGGCCAGAACCAGTGCCGGCAGGGCATCAGGTTAGGACTTAGAGTGTGGAGCTGCCTCAGGCTGGCCGGGGCTGTGCTTAAAGGACCTGACCCCACCCGGACAGACAGTTCTCAGGGTTCCCGCTTGTCTAACTCAATGAGGGACAGCAAAGCAGTCCTGTCTTGGAGTGCCCTGTGTGCCCACTCGGCACATCACAGCACTCGGCCATCAGCCCGGCTGCACGCAGGCTGCCATCCAGGGGTCAATCGGAGGGCTGTCAGGATCCAGGAGGCCCTGCAGGAGAGCTTCCACCCGAGGAGCCCGCAAAGCCACCCCAGTCCTCCCCATCGAGCTCATGCCCCATTCCTCCTCACCTCCTTCCACTTACCCTCCCTAGCCCCCTTCCTGATGTAAAAATAAAGGACACGTGTGTTCAAAAATAGAAACTCTCTTTATTTAACAAAACTGGGAGGGATTAACCTCTGGGAGACTGGGAAAAGGAGGTGGGAGAGGGGAAGAGAGAGGGTGGGAGAGGGAGGGAAACCTGGGAGGAGGGAGCTGGAAGGGGAAGCCAGGGGAAGAAGGAGGAGGAAGTATAAAACTATGGTACGCGTATCTTCAGTACTGTGTACAGATGTGGTCTCCTCACCTCAAAAAGATATTTTGGTCTTGGAAAGGGTTCAGAAAGGGCAACTAAAATGATTAGGGGTTTGGAACAGGTCCCATATGAAGAGAGGCTAAAGAGACTGGGACTTTTCAGTTTAGAAAAGAGGAGACTGAGGGGATATGATAGAGGTATATAAAATCATGAGTGGTGTGGAGAGGGTGAATAAAGAAAAGTTCTTCATTAGTTCCCATAATATAAGGACTAGAGGACACCAAATGAAATTAATGGGCAGCAGGTTTAAAACTAATAAAAGTTCTTCTTCACACAGCACATAGTCAACCTGTGGAACTCCTTGCCACAGGAGGCTGTGAAGGCTAGAACTATAACAGAGTTTAAAGAGAAGTTAGATAAATTCATGGAGGTTGGGTCCATGGAGTGCTATTAGCCAGGGGGTAGGAACACTGTCCCTGGCCTCTGTTTGTGGAAGGCTGGAGATGGATGGCACGAGACAAATCGCTTGGTCATTGTCTTCGGTCCATCCCTCCGGGGTACCTGGTGCTGGCCGCTGTCGGCAGACAGGCTACTGGGCTAGATGGACCTTTGGTCTGACCCAGTACGGCCATTCTTATGTTCTTATGTTCTAAGCTGAGGGCTCAGGGTTGGGGGTCTCACTGGACCAACTTGATTTTCATGCAAACCTGCTCCTGGGTTCGCATGTGGCCTTTGGTGGCCAGGCTGGCAGCTATCCTGCCCTAGACGGCCGCATTCCTGTGCCTAGTGCGGAGATCGTGGGCGTTGGAGGCCTCCCCCCAAACCTCGATGAGGTCCACGATCTCCACACTAGACCAGGCGGGCGCCCGCCTCTTGCGGCCCCGGGCAGGCTCCTGGGAGCCGCCAGCCTGGTCCTGGGAAGAGGCGGAGGGCTGGGTGGCAGCGGGTGGCTGGCTCATGCCGTGCCAGGTGCAGGGTCTGCTGGCTGGGTGCTGGCAGGCTTGCAACTGGTACAAGCACCGTAGCCAGACCGTGCCCCTTTAAGGGCTCCGGGGCCAGGAGAGGGGCAGAAGAGTTTCCCTGGTTTGGCCCAGAGTGGCCACCAGGGCAACCTGGGAAGGGCTAGCCTCCAACTAGTTCGAATTAAGTGGCTACACAGCCCTTAATTCGAACTACTTAATTCGAACTAGGCGTTACTCCTCGTAAAATGAGGTTTACCTAGTTTGAATTAAAGCGCTCCGCTAGTTCGATTTAAATTCGAACTAGCGGTTTGCATGTGTAGTTCTATTAAAGTTAATTCGAACTAACGGCTGTTAGTTCAAATTAACTTTGTAGTGTAGACATACTATTGGCTGTGTCTACATTGGCATTTTTCGAAAAGGATGCTAATGAGACAAGTCGAATTGTTGCCGTGGGGATTTAAATTTTCCGCGGCATTTGCATGAACATATGCCGCTGCTCGCTTGACGAAAGCGCCAGCTCAGACGCTGCTTGCGAAAAATAGATCCCTTATTCCTGATTTTAAGAGGAATAAGGGATCTTCCGAAAAGGCTTTATTTTCCGCAAGAGCCGCGTTTAGACTGGCGCTTTTTCCACAAAGCCCCGAGCCGGAAAAAGCGGCAGTTATCATGCAAATGCCGCGGGAAAATTTAAATCCTCACGGCATTTGCAATTCCGACTTGTCTCATTAGCATCCCTTTTCCGGAAAAGGGTGCCAATGTAGACACAGCCATAGGGTTTTAAATCCTCACATATAACAAAACTGAATTGCTTCACCTGTGTGTGTAGCTTTGTTCATTCAGCAAGTTTTGCCCTACCTTAAACAAACTAGATTCCGATACTGGCTACTCTGTTAGCAAAGAAAACACCCATAGCTTGGTACTGTTCCAGGGCCAAAGGATATTGTTTATACAGCAATAAAAACACTCCACTACAGAATTGCTTGGATCATTGGACTTGTTGCTCGGGCAGCTGAAAGGAAGCAAAAAGAGATGTTATTTTAAGTATTTACAACTTCATCCCCTAACTTACTGTATGAATATTATTAATGATAGGTGGTACCATAGCAGAGTATTGATGTATCAGGGTGGTGGTGCTCAGAAATCCCCACAACATATCTAGAAAATTGTATAGTACCTCACATTGGGACCACATCTCCTTCCCAACAGCTGCAGTGATCAGAAGCTAAATCTGAGATTTGTCTCATAAAGCTTGTGTTTTTATAACCATATTCTAGCAAAATACAGTTTTCTAGAATGGTTTTGAAACTACATAAAAAGAATACTAATTTCTCTAGAATGTGACTGTCGGTAGGAAGTTGTAAGACTTTCCACGGATCTCAGCACCAGCATAGAGTGAACAGTGTGGTGCAGTTGTTAGGTAGAGGAAAGGGAATCCGAACTATTTGGCTCTGATCCCACCTGGCTGTATGACCTACCTACACTATTATACTTAACCTGTACATGTGTACACACAAGAGCAGAGCGAGGCTTAACTTATAAAGTGCTGAACAGTTTTCAAGAAATGTGACCCTTGTTTTATGTGTGTATTTGTATCATATTTTTTCAATGCATTTTTAACAATACCCTGATTTATTTTACTAAGATTTGTGGTTCAGGGGCAACATAAATGTTGGTGTAAGGCAGCCTAATTGTGCTGCTATTGAAATCAATGGGCGTTTTGCCTTTGATTTCAATGGGAGCATGAGTAGGCACAAGTTGTGCAATTTGGGTGACACGGGCAAATTTTAATAGGAAAAGCAACAATTAGACGTGGGTAGGAAAATACAAAACAGAACAGCCCTTTTACACACAATTTCTTACTTTTGTTTGTCTCCAGCTGCAATCCCACCCTTCTGCCCTCTTTGCTATGCAAGTTACTCTCCCCCTCGTACCAATGTAAAACTTACACCACCTCTGCCTTTGTCTCAGAGTATTTATTTACCACCTGTCACTGGGGGTAGTTGTCTGAATTAACCTTTTGATTTGGTTTTCCAGCCATAAGGCAGGAGTTGAGTAGAATCAGTACAACATAATGGCTGCACAGCATCTGCAAGGTACTAAGGATGCTAGGAAGATTGGATCATTTCTAAGTGTATCAAGGTCATGCAAGATGGTGAAAGAGGACACCTGCACTGTCTTTGTTCTTAAACCCTTTTTATTAGCAGACTGAGCACACTTTGAAGCTTGCTGCTGCCTTGGATTTGCTTCATTTTAAAAGTCTTAAAGAAAATATTAAATTTTAAATTTCTGGATTTTTTAGATTTCATCTGACACTGCACATGAGATTTGTCAGCCTTTTTTGTATTTTGTATTTGCTTATTTAAATGTATTATGTTTCTTTTTAGTAGTAGTAAGAAAACACGTGAACCATTTGCTTTTAATAGATGATTTCAAAGTAATTTTACTGGTAGTCTGCAATGTAAATGAAGACCCTTTGCCAACAGAAATGTATTGTGGCATCGCCAGAAGAAACAGAGACATGTTAGTTGTCAGCCGACAAGTTCTTTGACTCAGAGTTATCACAATATTAAAACAGTACGTCAGTGCACCACAGTATCTGTGTTCATATTGGTAATAAACTGTTGATTGTCCACACGGCCCTGCCTTTGGTTTTGTTCATTAGTAGTTCTGGCTTTGCGCTTTAATTTCACTGGGTTGCTGTGGTGTGTTTTCTTGGTGGCTCTGGTGAGAACGTAAGAGGAAGGCTGCCAACGTGTTGTGAACGGTTATGTGACATTCCTTTTTAATAAAATGAGAAGGAGTGGCCCATCACTGCAGCATTAGCCAGCATGTCAGAGGCTGGCCAAGCAGGCAACTCATTACCTGCTCCCCTTCCCTGAGCACTCACAGGAGTGCAAAGCCAGCTGTGCAGTAAAGGTCTAGGAGGGAAACAACTGGCTGTGAGCCTCACCTTCCTGTAGCAACTGCAGCATGGGCTCTTACCCCTGCCCTCCGTCTACATTGAGCAGGGCCAGACTGCAACAAGGCTATTAGAACCTAGAAATATGGTACCCCAGAGTCTGTCACACCCTGCAAACTCGTGTTGGCATCAGTGACATTTGCTGACCTGTACTTGGTCCCATTGTCCCGCTGCTCCAGTCTCCACTCTCTCAACTCAGTCCTTTCTGCTTTCCTTCCCTCCCTCCCACCAAAAAATCCAGGTCATGACTTAACATTTGTAAAGTGTATTTTGTTTTGTTTTTGAAGGTCGCAGCCTGCTCAGAGCAAGGGTGGTGACAGCATTAATAGCTGCAGCAGCCCTTGTCCACATTGACAGTGGTGATGCAGCTTTCCTGGTGTGCGAAACATTTTTCATGATTGCACATATGGCCCTGCTTCAAGCAAGGCCTTGGGGAAGGGGCTGCCTTTAGACAACATTTCAATTGAAACTGGGTATTTCAGCCTCTGCGTTGTCACACCACAATCCCAGTGGCAACATTAGAACAGGGTGCTTGACCTGTATTTTCTCAGCATATCCACTCAGCTCTAACTACTTGTGCCATAAATAGGGGCCATTCTTTCAGCCGACTTAGTTCTGTATACAATTTACATACACAGAATCCTTGCTCTATTCTCCTGCTCTTGATCATTTTGTCTGGTGTGAGAGAAATCAAACAGTTTCAGCTCAATTAAAACTGTTGTTTTCTATCCCCAGCTGCTACTGAAGCAGTAATTCCTGCAGTCAGCTTTTTAGCAGCACAGATCACTTGGATTGTACAAATATCTTATTTCATCAGTGATGTCTAGTCAGATGGTCCCACGGATGAAGAGTATTTTATTTAGACTAGCAGCATTGAGGCAAATAATAAGGCCAACAGCTAGTACAACAAAGGACAGCTTGATCAATAGTAATCAAAGACAACCAGGAAGTTAGGAGAGGGTAAAGTTCCCTTTTAATGTTACAAGATTACTTAGGGTACGTCTAGACTGGAGTGTTTTTCTGGGATACTAGAGGTATCCCGGAAAAACTCCGCCGCGTCCAGAGAACGCATTTGCTCTTCCGCTTTTTTTGGTGAAAAAGCAAACACACTCTTTTGGGGAGCTCTGTATACCTTATTCTATGAAGAATAAAGGCTCCTCCAAAAGAGGAGGCTTTTCCACCATTTGGCCCCATCTCTTCCAGAAAAGCTATCAGAAAAAGCAAAGCAATTTGCTTTGCTTTTTCCGACAAATGACTGTAGTCTAGACCTAGCCTTAGAGATGCAGTTAAGTCTCTCAGGCAGGGTTGAGAAATCTTTTGGGTTGGCTTACATACCATAGATTGAACCCATAATGAAAGGATGGGTATGTTTAGCAATAGCAGACGTTTAAACATTTATGCACAATGGTTTTTCTGCACAAATGTTGCACAGTAAGGCTACATCTACACTGGCAGCTTCTTGCGCAAGAACAGCTGTTCTTGCGCAAAAACTTGCCGGGTGTCTACACTGCACGTGCGTTCTTGCGCAAGTAAATTTACAGTACAGTGTCGGAAAACAGGGCTTTCTTCTGGCAGAGTTATTCCTCTCCCCATGAGGAATAAGCCCTCTTGCGCAAGAGGGCAGTGTAGACAGGCAACATGAGTTTCTTGGGCAAGAAACCCCTATGGCTAAAATGCCATCCGAGCTTTCTTGCACAAGAGAGCGTCCACACTGCCGTAGACGCTCTTGCGCAAAAGCACATGCCAGTGTAGACGCACTCTTGTGGAAGACTTTTTGCGCAAGAACGCTTCCACAAAACAGTTCTTGCGCAAGAAGCTGCCAGTGTAGACGTAGCCTAAGGTAATATTAGTGCTTACACTTTAGCTAGTCTGATAAGTTAAAATGAAACGAATTCAGCACTAAGTGCATTTTCCTGTAAGATAGTAAGTGTTAATTCAGACTATCAGAAACTCTTTTTCTTCATTTGCACCTCAAAGAGAATTGGAGTTTATGGGGGTTATTTCTAATTACATTATCTCTGGAAAGCCTGTGGCTGCTGGAACATAGTTCTGCTCTCACTTATAAATGGCACTTATTCAATAGATACCCTGTATATATGGAGTCATGCTTGCAAACATTACCAACAGGAGGTTAGCTCTGTAGAGCTAACAGAGAATGAATGAGCTAGGTTTCGTTCTGATCCCTGTTCAACAGCCCCAGGACTAATGTCTCAAGGGGAGTTTGCATGGCCAATTAAGAAATTTTCCATCAACATGGATTAAGTTGATCTGGCATGAATGGGAAATGAAGTTCCATGTTCATTTTTACACTCACTTTCCAGAGCAGAAAGTCCCTAGAGGAGACAATCCTAGCAGTGTTGCTCACAACAGTAGGATTCCATAGGTTTTCCTACCCAATCCCTTTTGGATCTGCCCCTGCCTTCCCCAGCCCACATGAGGCTGTAGAAATACTGAAGCAGCCATTGATCCAGATGCAATGCTTAGAAACTAAGCTGTAGCGCACCGACTGTTATGTTGAAGACGCTTGTACAATACAGCCATAGCCCTGCTTTAGACAAGGAAGCCGAGGGTCTAATTTGCTCTTGAATGCAGGCTGCCTCCTGCTTGCATTGACCTGCACGGGCAAGCCGACCAACCACCTGTTTGAAGTAAGTTTTCTCCATTCCTCTCATGATTAGAACCATTTTGCTCCATAGCATGGGCCCAAGGTGAATCTCACTGCAGCCATGCATTGCCCTGATGAGAGAGGGAGGGAGTTGAACTTGGATTTAAAATGTAACAGTTTCACCAAGTGAGAGAGGATGGTTCAGATAGGAAGCTTTCGCTATAAATATACATGTATGATAGCCTGCCCAAGAACAATGTTATATAAGAAAAAATCCTTTGAATAAAAGTTACAGTATTTTAAAACAGTGCCTATGGTTTGCTTTAATATTTCACCACTCTTAGTACTACAGAAAAGGTAAGTGCATAGAAATATTAAGATCATTCTTATCTCTGAAAATTCAATTCACAAAAAAATAGATTTTTTTTACATTATTAATGAAGATGCTAAAGCAAATCTATTGGTTTTCGGGTACTAGTTTGCATATTCTCTTAATCCGTGAATAAGGACCAATGGTGTCATCAAAAATAAAATCCCAGAGAACTCGAACCCAAGACTGGTGCTGAGGGAGGTTGTCATAATATTCTGCTGCTATCTTCTTCACCTGAAAAGAACAAGAGACCTATGTAATCAGCATTGCATTGTTAGGGATTCTTCTGTATCTAACTTAGATTGTGCCTTACTTGCACAATGTAACTTTAAGATCCACACCGTTGTCTTTCAGTAAAAAGTATTCCATATCAAAATGTGATGTATGACTCTGAATGCTAGAGCATTTTCAAATATTTCTAGTTGAAAAATGAACTAGTCATTTTCCTCTTTAGTAACCACTCAGTCCACTTTATAGCTATAGCTGAAATATTCCAGCTATAGACCTCTTTAAAGTAGAAACAAAACAAAACAAAAATGCAGAAATCAAGTCTTTTCAGCGGTAACATCTAAATTCTGTACCTTTTCATAGTTCCCCATTTAGTAGTTGCTGTAAAACTAATCTGAAGCTAATCTGGCATATTTAGATAAATTTTCCTGTAGACATGGGTTCAGAGATGTTCTGGTTTTGAGGAGGGAACTTGATACCTGAATTACTCTGATTCATCAGGAGAACAAGGCCTTGTTATGAGCTATCAGGACTCCACCACAGCATAACATATATTGGATGACACCCAATTATGAACATGGTTAATGATTCAGGAAAAATGGCTCAATCCAGAGAGAGAGCAAAGCCAGTTCAGAGTGTTGCCTTGGCCACAGTTCTGTTTCTCCCTATGAACCATTACTAGCTGGTATTCTAGCTGCACACATGATGTCTGAGCAACAAAAAGTCACTTTGCCCCCTCTATTGCTGTAGTTAGATGCAGACTGCTTTTCCCATTCAGACAGCTAAGTTTTCATTTGGGGGCTGTAAATGAAACTCAAGTGACAATATATAAAGTGACTTGAAAGCCATTTTTAAATATTTTTAGTGGGGAAAAAGATCTGAAATGTAGCTTTGGCAGGGAGGAGTTTGTTTTGCAGGATGTAGGGACAGCATGAAAAGGAAGCGATTTCAAAAATATATGGAATTGGGAGGACTATAGCAAGGTTAGCATTAACAATAAGAGTAGTGCTAGAGTTGCTATTACAGATAAACAGCTCACCGCACTGTTTCTGCATGTACTTCAGTGTAGCAACAAGAGAATCAGTGGATCTGCTGTACACTTACACAAAACTGCCAAGATCCTTCTTACCTAGGCAGATGTTTTAAAAATTTAACTCAGCCCTTTAGACAAAGGCTATAGTGTCCCAGGGAAAGCAGCAGAGCTGAAAACAGGTTTCCTTCCAGAACATTATTTACCGACTAATTAAAGGGCACTATTTAGAAAGTCAGTGAGGATGCTGAATGCAATAAACATTCCCCTGTTCCTTCCCGCATTTAAACTTTGATTTTTATGAGCCAGTCTTCCCAGGGAGCCATTTATATGCAGGCTTTTGACCTTCAGTGAATGGGTTTAAGAAAGTCTGCTAAAGTTAAAGTGTAACTATGTTCCTCCCATTGTAAATTCATGTACCTCTTTTTATATTTCTCTTTTACCATGTATTGTGTAATGCATTCATAACACGCAGTGATGAGGAAGTTACTGTTAGTAATGATTTGGATGAATAGAGCTAAATAAGTGCAAGGGCTGAAAGCAAACTATGAGCCTTACAAACAATACCCATTTCCCACAAGATACAGGACACCAGGGTTAAGTTCTGGTTATCACATTCTGCCGTATTGTAAAATGCCATGGTTGCGATTAGAAAAGATTCTTCATGTTGCATTTTATAACTACTGTGCAGGACTGAGCTGCAATAGTAGAACAGGCTTCAGACGTAGCCATGTTAGTCTGTTTCAGCAAAAAACAACAGCGAGTTTGGTGGCACCTTAAAAAGTAACAATTTGATGATGGCATAATTATATTAGTCTTTAAGGTGCCACTGGACTCCTTGTAGTATTAGAACTAGGGCTATTAATTAACATGTGTTAATGCCTGCAATTATCGCAGAGTACGATTAACGTGTTAATCGCAGGCGTTTCCGTGGCACTGCCCCTTTGAAACGTTGCCACTGCATTTCAAAAGGGCAGCTCACTGTGGATCCTGGGACCAGCTGGGGACTGCAGTTGATCCTGGGCTCCCACAGCACTACTGCTGCCTCTTTGAAATGCTGTGGCAGCAGCATTTCCAAGGGGCAACGCTGCATGGAGCTGGGGTCAGCAGCTAATCCCAGGCTCCCACAATTCTGCCCCTTTGAAATGCTGCTGCCTGGGTGGGTGGATTCCAGCCCACCACCCTGTGTTCCAGAGGCTGATGCCCTATCCTGGAGTTCACACTCCACCTCCCTACCTTTAGCAGGTCCCTTATCCTGTCTTCCTAATGTGGGAGTCAGCCTGTGTTAGCTGTCCAGCTACTCCCAGAGTGAGCTAGACTTGAACCCAGCACCCCGTGCTGCTTAGTTTAATATCCTATCCCCAAAGCCACTCCAGAACCCAACCCCTCTTTGAAATGCCATGGCAGCAGTGTTTCCAAGGGGCAGCGCTGCACCGAGCTGGGGTCAGCTGGGGACTTTGGCCAGAACCCCCTCCTGGACCCTAATCCCCAACCCTTGGCTAAGTCCAGAGCCCCTCACACTCTCCAAACCCCTTGGCCCAAGACCAGAGCCTGCACCCCCTATCCCCTACCCCAGCCTAGTGAAAGTGAGTGAGGATGGGGGATGGAGTGAACAGGGGAAGCCTCAGAAAAGGGGTGGAGCAGGGGTTGAGCCTCAGAGGGGTGGGAAGGAAGTGGAGTAAGGGTATTTGGGTTTGAGTTAGATCTTAGATTGCACAAATTGAGAACGTGATCTTGTGGTTAAAAAGGTTGAAGATTACTGCTGTACCCCCTCCTACAACCTTTCCCCAGGCCAGAATCTTTTCCTGCACCCACACTCCCTCCCTGACTCTACACCCCAGTTCTCTGACCTAGATCACAACCCCCTCCTTCACCCAAAGTCCCTCTCAAACCCCACACGCTCTCCTGTACCCCGGTTCCTTACCCCATGCGCCCTTCTGCACTCAGCCTCCATCCAAGACCCCACACACCCTCCACAGAAAAGTGTGGCCCTGGACCACTTTCCAAACTCTTGGAGTGGCCCCCACCAAAAATTATTGCCCAACCCGATTTACCAGCTCCGCAGCCACGGAGCCTTGTGGCTCCCATTGGCTGCGGTTTGCCATTTGCAGCCTAGGGGAGCCGCAGGAAGAAGCAGCGCAGTCCACACTGCTTCCCGCAGCTCCCCTGGGCTACAAATGGCAAACCGCAGTCAACAGCAGCCACGAAGCTCCGTGGCTGCAGATCCAGTAAATACACAAACAGGAGTGGCCAGGTAGCAGCTTTCTCAGAGTGAATCTGCAGACAACTTGGAAAAACATTGCTTTAAAGCTATTCTATCATCTCCCTCTCCACTGAAATACAGCCACCGCTGGGGAAGAAATGAAATTGCGTTTGTGAAACAGGGAGAGTATTTTATGTAAACTGATTCAGCCAGGATATCAAGTAACAGCCTTTCCCTTGCAGTAGTGCCATGGGCATCTTTTTAAATGTCCCTCAATAAACAGGGGCTTGGTTTTACATGCTTGTGGTGGGGCGACTGCCACCCCCCCACTGTGTGGAAAGGGATAAATACAGGCTAGAGAGAGCCTACACAGAGCCCTGGCTAATGAGGGAGAGGCTTTTAAGTAGCCACTCAGGGTGCAGCTTTCTGTGGCAGCCCTGTATAAAAGGAGCTGCTCAGCAGAGCATGGTTAGGCAGGCCCTGACCAGGAAAGGTACAGGGCCTTGTTTCTGGAGATGCACCTTCAGGTGAGCAATGCTGGGGAGGCTCAGGGGGCTAGAGGTGGAGGCTCCTGCCTGATACTTGCTAGGCTGCTGGCCTTGCCACAAGGGCCAGGAGGGTGTAAAGAGTCACAGAGGAAATAGTTCAGGAAACAAGAGGTAGGAAAGGGGAGTAGAGAAGGGCAGGACAAGGCTGCTGCCAGAGGGTCCCTGGGTCAGGACCCAGAGTAGTGTGCGGGCCTGGGGTCCCCTCGCCCTTCCCCCTCACACTGGCTATGTCTACACTGGTGCGATCTTGTGCCAGAGATATGCAAATGAGGCTAAGTGTGGAATATTGCTGAGCCTCATTTGCATATCTAATGAGCTGCCATTTTTGCAGAAGAGGCTCTTGTGCCAGAAGGAGCTGTCTACACTGCCCCTTCTTGTGCAAGAAAAACCCTCTTGCGCAATGCCGCTATGCTGATTTTTTTTGGGAATAACGCATTGTGCAAAAGGATTTTTCTTGCACAAGAAGGGGCAATGTAGACAGCTCCTTCTGGTGCAAGAGCCTCTTCTGCAAAAATGGTGGCTCATTAGATATGCAAATGAGGCTCAGTGATATTCCACACTTAGCCTCATTTGCATATCTCTGGCGCAAGATCCTGCCAGTGTAGACATAGCCACTGTGTCTAGCCACTGTTATTGTGAGGCCTGGAAGGACTTTGGTTTGCCCCTGAAGCAAGGGGCTAGACTAAGGCTGCAATTGGCCATGGTGGCAGATACTAGATGAAGCACTGCTGATAACCCCACCCCCTGAAAGGGGATGCGAGACTATTGCAAGGGGTGCTGCCTGAGGACAGTGTCCCAAAGAGCAAGCCACAGTCTGGGAGCGACGCAGGTCCAGAACGTGAGTGCGGATGAGGGAGACACCAGCCAGGAGGCGATGCCGTCTTGATGAAAGCTGATTTCCCAGAGCAACCAGCAGGAGTTACGCAATGGTGAATAGACACTGTGGCTACGACTGGCATGATTTTCCGCAAATGCTTTTAACAGAAAAGTTTTTCCGTTAAAAGCATTTGTGGAAAAAAACATCTAGATTGCGCGGGCGGCTTTTGCGCAAAAGCACTTTTTGCGGAAAAGCGTCCATGCCAATCTAGGCGCTTTGCGCAGAAAGCCCGATCGACATTTTAGCCATCGGGCTTTTTGCATAAAACAATTCTGGGTTGTCTACACTGGCCCTCTTGCGCAAAAGCATTTGCGCAAGAGGGCTTTTAACGGGAGTGTAATTGTATTTGCGCCAAGAAGCACTGATTTTGTACATTACAAAGTCAGTGCTCTTGCAAATTCAAGCGCCAGTGTAGACAGCTGGCAAGTTTTTCCGCAAAAGCAGCTGCTTTTGCGGAAAAACTTGCCAGTCTAGACACAGCCTGTGATATTGCTATTAGTCTACACTGCTAACAGCACATTTCTCTTCACCACTCCTCCCTCACCTCATGCTAAAGCAGAGGTTCCATAAGGACTGAGGCCTGTTGAGCAGAACCATCACTTCCTGAAGCACTGAGATTTCCTCTGTGCACCACAGGGGTATGGGCACAGGCTGTTTAATTATTCAACAGACATCAGGCTTCTCTTCACATTGTGCTCCACTCCCATGGAAAGTCTTGCTTAATTGACAAACTCCTGCCCATGTTTTAAAGGGAGTTGAACACAACTGGCTTTGTTCAACATCGGGCCTGACAGTGACTATTTAAACCGGTGCACACTACACAAGTTGAGTGTGCCCAGAATTGTATGGTCCCCAACATGCTTGTAGTATCTCATGTAGAAGTGCCTCCAGATAATAGGCACACCAAATACTGTTTTCAGTAAAATATGCTTCCAGCAAAGTTGGATCCCAGTCAAAACTGTTTCTGCCTAAATCCAAACTTGCACTAACAGGAACAGCATTAATGCTTCAGGAAGCTTTCCCAACACCGTTCCAGACTGTGCATAGGGAAGAGGGTGTTATAGCTCCCCGAATCCACTGGTTGGGAGAGTGAAGCCAGGCTCTATAGGATTGGTCCCCAAGAGACACCCTAAAATGATTTGGTGTAGCCTCACTGTGGCAGGAGGGAAAATGGCAAGCTGAAGTGGCAGATGTAGTGTGGGTGTGGGCTGTGTGTAAAGAGTTTTGTCTCACCAGTTAAGAATGGCAGTCCTGTAACAGACCCCAGCAGATAAGGGTCTACACCAACACAGCTCTAGGGTTGGTTCCAATAGAGACAGAGAACAAAGTACTGAGCTTTGGAAACCTTATCTTAAGAATCTGTTTGTGGTGTTGTAGTAGATTTAACGAAGTGTCTGCATGTAGATACTTCCTTAAATCTACTACAACACAACACTTCTTTCTTTGGATGGTTCAACTTATTATCTGGGTTTCTAAACACTAATTTCCCAACTTTTTATTCAGCATTTAAAGATAACAGCTGTATACACTCCCTATCCTAAACATTGATTAGCTAGGAAAAATACCAGCACACTCAGGGTTAAGTTTGATGGCCTAATGTTTCCTGAATCATGACAGAGTGGAAAGTGTAATGAAATAAAAGCACCAAAGTTCTACACAGTTCTCCTTTGTAATAGTTGTCAAGCTGCCCCATAAAGAAATCCAACATGAAAACAGCTAGCCTGGGTTGCTGTGTGAGCTAACAGCATCAGGGAACGTGAACCATGTATATTGAGTTAGACAAAGAAAAGTATGTTCATGCAAGTTTTAAAATAAAAACCTGACCAACTGCTACAAAATGTACTTTGGCCTAATGAGTGAGTTAGAAATTACCTATCCTCATCTGTATTACCTGCTATAGACTAGAGCCCTCAATTACTACATTTCATTTGATTCCATCACCATCATCTCTCAGGAAAAAGGAGGGCATTGTGACTGGAGTATTGGGAGTCAACTCCTGAATCCTTCTCCTGGCTGTGTCATCAGCTTCTAGCAGTATTTTGGGCAAGTTATTTTACAGCTGTGTCTCCGGGCCCCCCGCTCCCTTCTGCTAAGGGGATACTAATCCTTCCTTTCCTCATAGGGCTGGTGTGAGGCTTAACTTGTCAGTGTTCATAGAGAGTTGATGGTGTCACATGGGAAGGCTCTATAGAAGCTAGAAGCATTGCCCAAATGTCTACAAAAAACATGATGACTAGGTGGTGGTAGGTTAAGGCCCATGCTTATCCTAACTTGTTCTGCCTCATTGTTTGCTTGAACTCCCCTTTGACCACCTGATGTCTCTTCTCTTACATTGCTTACAAGCACTTTGGAGTAGGGACAGTCTTGTTCAGTTTGTACAGCACCTAGTACAGGGCCATCCGTGATGCTCCTAGGCGCTATTGCAGTTCCAATGTTTTACTCCAGCTGTACTCATCTTCTAAAATGAGTGTTGCAGCAGTCCGTTTGGGTTAGATACTATGTAACCACAACAAAATATGGTCCTTGCCATAAACTGCTGAAAGTCTAAGGAAAGAGGGAGGACATGGACAGTGATAAAGTTACGTTAGATAGCTGTGTGCCACGTGCTAATTCCAAGGTATGCATAAAATACATAACAGTTCAAAAGCTAGTTAATTCCACTGCTCCTGCTATCAGGTTAATTTGGGATCCAAACAAGCATAACTGCGAGTTATTTGTCACACCCTACCCTGTACTTCCCCCACAAGTTTAATGAATAACTCCTTTGCCTGAAGCAATACCCACTGTAACAATAGACCCTTTTTTCTAATGATATGCAACTCTTCTCTGCCCTTATAATTTGGAGCATTTTCACTACAGATAAGTAGAATAGATTTTTTTACCCCTGGTTAGAAGTGACTTCAATATTAATTTTGATAGGGGGGAAAAAAAAATCGCACAAGGGCTGGACAGCCGTTAGCGCATGGGGTGGGCAGTAATTTTTAGCCAGGGATCACTTCAAAAGTTTTTGAATTTTTGTCCGGAAGGGATGAGGCCTAATCCAGAAGCGGGCCCCGGACCCCCCTTTCCCACCCCCCTGCCCGTTCTTCCACCTCGCCCCCAGAACATCCCCCTCGGCCCCGGACCATCCCTACTGCGCGCTGCTCCCCCTCGCCGCCTGCTGCTGCCATGTGCAGCGTTGCAGGTGGGTGGGGCCTGGGCATAACGTGATGTCATGCCGGGGATTTTAAAACTCCTCAGAGGCACGTTGCGTGGCTGCCTCCGGGTTCGGACTGCGGGGCATGAGTGCAGACTCCGGCCCCGCAACGTGGAAGGCAGAAGGTAGGGAAGGGGCTTGTGTGGAGGGGAAGGGGAAGGGGCTTATGCAGTGGGGAGGCAGAGGAGAAGGGGAAGGGCTTGTGGGGAGGGGCTTGTGCAGTGGGGAAGGGGAGGAAGGGACTTGTGGGGAGGGGAGGGGAGGGGAGGGGAAGAAAGGGGAAGGCACCAAGAGACAAATGGCAGGGGCCAAGTGCAGACAATGAAGGAAAGGGCAGGAGGGGAGGTGTCAGTGGGAGGTGGGACAGGGTGATGCTGGAAGAGGAGAGAAGAGGGGAAGGGCATTGAGGGCTAGAGGGGAGGGGGAGGTGCTGGGAGAAGCCTTGAAAGAAGGGGTGGGCATGAGAAAGGTGGGGATGGAGCAAGTCATGTGTGAGGGCACAGAGGGGCAGGAGGGGAATGGGGCAGAGAGTGGTGAGGGGTGGGCATCAGGGAAAAAGAGGGCAAAGGGGGCAGGGGCAGTAAGGGAAGGGGAGGCACCAGGAGGGTGCAGGGCTAAGGGAAGGTGCAGGTGCCAGGGGATTCTGGGGTGAAGCAGAAGGGCAGACACCTGCAGGGGAGGGACCAGCACCAGAGGAGAGAGGCAGGGCAGGTGTGTAGACAGAGGTGTTGGAAGAGGGGATGAGGAGGGGTAGCTCACTTGATAAGAGTGGGGCTACTGGAGGAGTGGGCACGGGGGGGGGGAGTGAAGGGCTGGTGGAGGGGGGCAGGTGAGAAAAGGTAAAGGTTTAAAAATATTTATTAATAAACTTGGCATGTTGCCCACGGCCAGTTTGTTTGCGCCCCGCGGTGCAGTTTGGGTTTATGTGGGGATCAACACGTGGCCAGCGAGTGGGAGCCAAAACAAAAAAAGTAGTCAGTGTAATGATCTTCTGTTGATATGCGTTTTAGTAGTTAAATTCTTGGACTGTCATTGCTCATGAAAAGTGCTGTCACATGGGTAGAAATCGGGTAAATATTGCATTTTATTAATATCAGCAGAACTGACTTAAATGGGGCCTGTGTGTTGTGTAGTCTTGCCTTAATCTTTGTATTCATGCCTGTCAGTGAGAGAAGCTATTTGTATATATTTGCTTGCATATGCAACCACACTTAAGTTGAGGCCCTCAGCATGTTCTATAAGTATCAGTGTGGTCCCTGGGGCTTCCAAAGTTGAGTTGCCCTAGCTCATCCCTGACAGGTGTCTGTCTAACCTGGTCTTAAATATCTCCAGTGATGGAGATTCCGCAATCTCCCGAGGCAATTTATTCCAGTGTTTAACCACCCTGACGGTGAGGAAGTTTTTCCTAATGTCCAACCTAAACCTCCCTTGCTGCAACTTAAGGCCATTGCTTCTCATCCTAACCTCAGAGGCCAAGGAGAACAATTTTTCTTCCTCCTTCTTATGATACTCTTTTAGATACTTGAAAGCTGCTCTCATGTCCCTTTTCGGTCTTCTCTTTTCCAAGGTAAACAAGGCCAATTCCTTCAGCCTTGCCTCATACCTCATGTTCTCTAGACCTTTCATAATTTGTGTTGATTGTCTCTGGACTTTCTCCAGTTTCTCCACGTTTCCTGAAATGTGGCGCCCAGAACTGGACATGATACTCCAGCTGGGGCCTAATGTAGATGCCTAGGGGACGTGAGACTGGGCGGGTTAATTTCCAGTCCTCCTGTTTGTTCTTTTCCTAAGCCAGGAGGGCACGGTAGTTCTGATGGGGGCTCTGCAGGAAGGCAGCCCACACTGCCCCCTGCCTGAAACCTTGTGCAGGTGTTAAACAGCTGTCCAGCCCACCTAGAGGTGACTGCATTTCAGCGTGCCTGAAGCAACACAGCACCAGCAATGGACAGGAGAATGGCTCCCGGGCATGGCTCATGACTGCTTCAGTCCCATTGATGGCCTCAGCCTCTTTTCTTCCCTCCCCGCTTTGCAATGGGGCTGTAGACTCTGGGGGGAGAGGGGTGGAGGCAGGCAGTGGTGTCTCCCTGCAGCAGATGTAGACACGTCTCTGTATTAATCATTCTCTCATTGAAGTTTTTAGCTTTGTATTGAGTCCTTTTACATGGAAACTTTGTATTACGTCTTGGTAGAATAGTCCCTAGGACAAGTGAGGCAGAGACTGTCCCTGTGGGGTGAATGAGGTGGGAATGGATAAGGCGGAAGGTGAGCACCTCTGGGCAGTTGCAAAGGTTGGAGAGGGGATGGAAGCCAGATCCAAGATCAATGAGCCCTGGGAAGTGGGCCCATTGAAAGGAGACTGGACCTGTGGATGCCTTGGGGGTCAGCAGCAAGGGCCTGCTTTGGGAAGCCCCCTCTTTGGAGGTGAATGTGGCAGCATTGAGACACCACCCAGAAGCCGGCGCCACAGACACTAACTGCAGATTCATGGGACGGTTCTCACAGATCTTGCACATGCATAAGATGATAGATCTGCAGGGGGGGGGGCTGTGGTGTAGTGAGGGGGCCGGGGAGGTCAGTTGCCCCTGGGAGAAAAATAATATAAAATTTAGTTAAAAATAGATGTCATGTTTTTAAAAGGAATACCATATCTCCTGCCTTTTGTCTATTTTTGTCTCTTTAGGCCCCCAGTTAAAATTTTCAAAAGCACTTGAGTGACTAAAGTCACTTTTGAAAATTGGACTTGGAAATCTAAGCTCAGATTTTCAAAGGTAATTAAGCTCCTAAAGAGACAGTTGCCAACTCAGATCTTCAAAGTTATCTATCTGATCTTTACACACCTTTGAAAATCTGGTCATAAGTGTCCTAGTCAGTTCTGAACATGAGATGTAGGAGCCCAATCCTAATTCCTTCAGGCTTTTTTTTTTTTTAATTTGAACATTTATCTACACTAATTCCCCTCCTTTCTCTTTCACTATCAAATAAATGCATGGATCAAAATTATAGGTGCTTTGTGAATCTTGAGAGTGGAAAGAGTTCATATTGTCATGTATGATTCCTGGTAACCCATCTCAAATATGAAAAACTAGGTTGATACCTGTTCATATCAGGAGCTGTTGAATTCAGTTCATCATTTGCAGTATCTAATTAGAAGGTTTAGTGGAGAAGATATTGGTTTTTTTAATTTATACTGTGGGCAAAGCATGGGCTCACAAAAATTCCTCCATTGTTTTACCAGGAGTCTCAAAACATTTGGGCTGTGTCTACACTGGGCCACTTATTCCGGAAAATCAGCTGCTTTTCCGGAATAAGTTGCGAGCTGTCTACACTGGCCTTGAATTTCGGAAAAGCACTGACGATCTACTGTAAGAAATCAGCTGCTTTTCCGGAAAAACTATTCTGCTCCGCTCGGGCAAAAGTCCTTTTCTGGAAAACTGTTCGGAAAAGGGCCAGTGTAGACAGCACAGTAGTCTTTTCGCAAAAAAGCCCCGATCGCGAAAATGACGATCGGGGCCTCGAAAGCGCGTCTACATTGCGGATGCTTTTCGGAAAAAGGGCTTTTCCGAAAAAGCATCCTGCCAATGTAGACGCTCTTTTTCCGGAAATACTTATAACGGAAAACTGTTCTGTTTTAAGCATTTCCGGAAAATCATGCCAGTGTAGATGTAGCCTTGGTGTTTTTCTAAAGGCCTGGAGTCAATTGATTATGTAGGAATCTAAGCTTAAATTTAAAAAAAGTTCTCTATACTTCTGGGCCTTACAGCTAAGGAGGAAAGCTTTAAAACATGAATCCTAAATACTCAAGAAACAAAAGGCCAATAAAAATCCAACGTTTTATTTAAAAAAAAAAAATCTTATGATTTGTAGACCAGTATCATAACTTTGTGTAGGCGTTCCTTGTGGTTTTTGGGTTGGCAATACTGCTCTTTGATTGGTGAATTTAGAGAGGTCTCTCCCTTCAGTTTCCCTTTCCTCCCTCCTTTTTTGTCACAGGTCATCAGAGAATCATAGAGACAATGGAGAGTAGGGCGAGTCCATGACTATGGTTAATGACTGGTCAGGGTGACTGACTATTATCAGCCAGTGATCTGAATGAGCTATCTACTGCCATCTGTTAATCAACTGCAGGGAAAGGCTTCACGAGCAGACCTTATTTTATATAGACATACCTACTTTGCCACAGAGATCAGTAGACACACTTGCTGTGTCAAGATGATCAATTTTGGCTCTTTTGGGTTGAAATTCACTTAAGACTTGGAGCTGGGAGAATGAAATGTTGTTATCCGTATTGTAAGATTAAAAGGTAAAAGACCTGAACTTAGTATGACCTGGCTTAGGGTCTACCATAGCTTGAACACTAAGCAGAGGATAGTGAGTCACATCTAACTGAAAGTCACAGAAGATGGAAACAGGTTTTATTTCTTGTGGTGTAGAGTCTATTTGGGAGTCCTCAATTATATCTGACACTTTAAAGTGTTTAAAGGTAGAGCTCACTACAATCGAGTCCTTGTCTTGTCTCAGTGATCGCTTGAGCAAAAATCATTGATAAAATCTTGTGTAGACTGCCTGCATGTTGAGTCCAAGGTCAATGTGTTGAAGGGCAGTGCAAAGGAGGCAATGGTGGGGAGGTACCATATTACCTAGTGAAATCATTGGTGCTGAAATCACTAAGGACTGGAATTTGACCACAGAACTGACACTTTCTTAACAAAGACTCCATTTTTGCTATTTAAAAAGTAAATCAATGTTACAGAAAACTGCAACGCTCTCTGGTAATTTTAAAAATCAAACTTTAAACTTTATTGAAAAGATTGGATAGTTTGCAATTGAAAATATTTGACCTTCACTTAAGGCAACTGATTTAATTTTGTGTAAAATTTTGCATAATAAAGGATGGCATTTTTTTTGAAAATGTTCAACTATATTGATATACATTTTCATCAGATCTACTTCTGATGTGATATTTGTGTGTGGTTGTGGGGGCATGGGTGGTGGGGTGTTTTTTTTGTTTGCGCTCAACAAAATTCTGGGTGGTGGAACCCCGCCAAAACTGTTCGAATTGGGCCCCGCACTTCCTAAAGCCGGCTCTGTAATCCCCACCTCCAAGTCCTGATTGGCCTGGGGGCAGGGAAGTTGTGCGAAGCTTCCCTCGCCCTCCCCCCGCCCTGCACAAGTGTACAGCGCGCTCCACGCAGGGCAGGGGGGAGGGCAGAGGAAACTTCGCACACTCCTCCTGCCCCCAGGCCAATCATGGCTTGAGGGTGAGGAAGCATGTGACGTCTCCTCCCGCCTAACTGGCCTGGGGGTGGGGGAGCAGCAGGGCCTCCACAGGCCAGATAAATCTGCTTGGCAGGCTGGATCTGGCCCGTGGAGTCCCTTTTGCCCACCCCTGCTTTAGCAGTTAAAAACTGATACTTAAAAGGACAGGATCTTACTTTCACTGTATACTAGAAAAGCAGTCATCCCACATCTCATTAAAAAAGAGAGTTCTGTTAACATCCTATGAGGCTCCCATTTTAACAGTTTCTAGGTTACAGCATAGCCTAATATTTCCTGTTTCTATTCAGAGATCTTTCTAGGGTCACAGCAATGCAGATTTTTCCTTTGGCAAACATGTTACTTGGGACATTCTGAATGAGCCATCTGTGGTAGCAGATGAAGCTAACTATCAATTTCTGATAAACAAATCAAAGTGCAGTACAAAGTCCACTTAGTCCCTTGTTTCCGCATTGTGAAACCTGATCATATTCATACCAACTGTTCCTGTTTTGTACATGCTGAGGAAGCCAGAGATTCTACACCTAAAGGGCCTAGAGAAGTCAACAATTCCAAGGTGATCGCTGCAGCTAAGTAGAGCTTATGAAATAAGTTATTTCAAGAGATGTTCCCACATGCAAATACTTTATTCAGCAAATCAGTTTTTCAAATCCATGCAGTGGAGTGCTCCAAGGACCACTCATTCCGTTGTAGCCAGCCTGCTCCAAGTGAACCAGTGCAGAATGCGTACACCAGGAGTGGGGAACCTAAGGCCTGGGGGCCAGATGCAGCCCTCAGCTTGCCTGGGTCCAGTCTCTAAAGCTCAGAGCTCCCCCCAAGCAATGGGGAGCCCACACTGGCACACCAGCTCCCCCACCATGGAGCTGGAGCACACAAAATCTACTAGCCTGGGCCTCCCTAGGCTCTGGTATGCGAAGAGAATGTGGGGTGTCTGTGTCAATCGGGGGCCACATCAGCAAGGGTTTAGTTTTTCTTTTTTGCTTCTCACTTGTGTGCAGCCCCCTACTCCCCCCCCCCGCTATTTTTTTTCCTGTGGGTCAGTGGCCTACAAAAAAGGTTCTCCACCCCTGACGTACACCATGGTCCCTCCAACTGTTGCCATACTTGTACCCTGTGCTATATCACATCATTCTTAGACCAGCTCCCTGGAGCAGGTGCAGCATGTTAATCTTTGATCTATTAGTGTCCAAAGCCCTGGTTAGGTGCTTATTAACCACTTCACATATTTGGCAGTTTTTCAAAGGGACATTGTTAAGGGCCCAAAAGCAAGCTATTCCACTGCGTCGGAAAGATAGAAAATATGGCAAAAGACCACCTTGGCTTAATCACGAGATCTTGCATGATCTAAAAATAAAAAAGGAGTCCTATTAAAAAATGGAAAATAGGACAAATTACAAAGGATGAATATAGGCAAACAGGAATGCAGGGGAAAGATTAGAAAGGCAAAGGCACAAAATGAGCTCAAACTAGCTACGGGAATAAAGGGAAACAAGAAGACTTTTTATAAATACATTAGAAGCAAGAGGAAGACCAAGGACCGGATAAGCCCACTGGTCAGTGAGGAGGGAGACACAGTAACAGGAAACTTGGAAATGGCAGAGATGCTCAATGACTTCTTTGTTTCGGTCTTCACCGAGACGTGTAAAGGAATGCCTAACATAGTGAATGCTAGTGGGAAGGGGGTAGGTTTAGAAGATAAAATAAAAAAAGAACAAGTTAAAAATCACCTAGAAAAGTTAGATGCCTGCAAGTCACCAGGGCCTGATGAAATGCATCCTAGAATACTCAAGGAGCTGATAGAGGAGGTATCTGAGCCTCTAGCTATCATCTTTGGAAAATCATGGGAGACAGGAGAGATTCCAGAAGACTGGAAAAGTGCAAATATAGTGCCCATTTATAAAAAGGGAAATAAGAACAACCCAGGAAACTACAGACCAGTTAGTTTAACTTCTGTGCCAGGGAAGATAATGGAACAAGTAATTAAGGAAATCATCTGTAAACACTTGGAAGGTGGCAAGGTGATAGGGAACAGCCAGCATGGATTTGTAAAGAATAAATCATGTCAAACCAATCTGATAGCTTTCTTTGATAGGATAACGAGTCTTGTGGATAAGGGAGAAGCGGTAGATGTGGTATAGACTTTAGTAAGGCATTTGATACGGTCTCGCATGATATTCTTCTCAATAAACTAGGCAAATACAACTTGGATGGGGCTACTATAAGGTGGGTGCATAACTGGCTGGATAACCGTATTCAGTAGTTATTAATGGTTTACTATCCTGCTGGAAAGGTATAACTAGTGGGGTTCCGCAGGGGTCTGTTTTGGGACCGGCTCTCTTCAATATCTTCATGAACGATTTAGTTATTGGCATAGAAAGTACACTTATTAAGTTTGCAGATGATACCAAGCTGGGAGGGGTTGCGCGACTGCTCTGGAGGATAGGGTCATAATTCAAAATGATCTGTACAAATTGGAGAAATGGTCTGTGGTAAACAGGATGAAGTTTAATAAAGACAAATGCAAAGTGCTCCACTTAGGAAGGAACAATCAGTTTCACACATACAGAATGGGAAGCGACTGTCTAGGAAGGAGTACGACAGAAAGGGATCTAGGGGTTATAGTGGACCACAAGCTGAATGAGTCAGCAGTGTGATGCTGTTGCAAAAAAAAGCAAACATGATTCTGGGATGCATTAACAGGTGTGTTGTGAGCAAGACACGAAGTCAGTCTTCCGCTCTACTCTGCGCTGGTTAGGCCTTTCAGTTGGAGTATTGTGTCCAGTTCTGGGCACCGCATTTCAAGAAAGATGTGGAGAAATTGGAGAGGGTCCAGAGAAGAGCAACAAGAATGATTAAAGGTCTAGAGAACATGACCTATGAAGGAAGGCTGAAGGAATTGGGTTTGTTTAGTTTAGAAAAGAGAAGACTGAGGGGGGGGGACATGATAGCCGTTTTCAGGTATCTAAAAGGGTGTCATGAGGAGGGAGAAAACTTGTTCATCTTGGCCTCTGAGGATAGAACAAGAAGCAATGGGCTTAAACTGTAGCAAGGGAGGTTTAGGTTGGACATTAGGAAAAAGTTCCTAACTGTCAGGGTAGTCAAACACTGGAATAAATTGCCCAGGGGAGGTTGTGGAATCCCCATCTCTGGAGATATTTAAGAGTAGGTTAGATAAATGTCTATCAGGGATGGTCTAGACAGTATTTGGTCCTGCCATGGGGGCAGGGGACTGGACTCGATGACTCTCGAGGTCCCTTCCAGTCCTAGTATTCTAGGATTCTGTGATTCCATGATATATGCCATAAATATATTAGCACCTACATATTTGGCCTGTTCCAACAGCTTCTTCCACTGGTTTTGTCCTGTCCACAAAGTTCCATATGATTAAGGGCCAGGAGCTATCCCCTTGAGTGTTAGCTGTAAGCTCACTAGTCTATCATCACTGCTTTTGAGTTGGGATGCACTACGTGGTCAGATCTTACTGCTAAAATAGAAGTTAGAAGCAAAGATACATTTGCTACTGTTAATTTTGTGAAATTGGGCTGCTTGAACAAATATTTTCCCTGTGAACATTAATTTTGTTTTCTTCTAATTGGTCTTCTATGTTTTGGAGGTTTTTGTTAACTGAAGAGTAAAGAATAATCTGACATGTCAAAACTGAATTTGTCAAAGGTTTTTTTTACACCGAACACACACCTTTGGAAAAGTTTTATTTCATCATAACATTCATTTCTTTCTCTTTGCATTGCCCTCTAAGATTTAAAAAAAAAAAAACAGAATAGACTGTATACTCTGACTTACAAGTGAGACATGCTTCCAGGTAAGTCCATGAGTCTCAACTAGTTCTGTCATCCATCCCCTTCATCTCACCCAGGGGCACCATTTAGGGGGCACTAGGAGACTGTAGCCTCCCTTCCTCCCCCAAGTTTAAACCCCTGAATTTCATACTTGAGATCAGCTTAAAGCGCATCACTAGCCCCAGACCCAGCTCATAACTACAACAGAGCTTGTGCAGCTCCCAGCTTTGCCTTTGCATCAGGGTGTTTATAAACAGAGGGAGGCAGGGGATTAAGATAACAAAAGGCTTGTCCTTATAATGGAAGGATTGTTACATGATCATGAAAACATTGCCGGGTACTTCACTTGAAAGATAGGAAGCAAAGTGTTAGGGGATATTGAGACTAGTTAGGGGAAATTGTTAGGGGATATTGAGACTAGTGTTCTCAACAAAGGCTATGTCTAGACTGGTGTCCCGGAAAAACTCTACCGCGTCCAGGGAACACGTCTGCTCTTTCGGAACAGTTTCCAAAAAAGTGGACACATTCTTTCAACATCCCTGTATTCCTCATTTTAGATGGGCCAAATGTTGGAGAAACCTCTCTGTGTATCTTTTTCGCATGCGCAATTTGCGTATCTTTTTCTGAAAAACCCCGGCAGTGTAGACATAGCCTTAATCACAAATGATCTTGAAAAAGAGGTAAATAATCAAATGGCAAAATTTGCAGATGATACAAAATTACTCAAAAGCTGACTGCAAAGAGTGACAAAGATCTAAAAAAAACCCCACAAAAAACCCCAAGATTGAGTAACACAAAGAGTACACGAAGTGGGTTGCGCCCAAGAAAGCTCATACCACCATCTACATGTTTTGTTAGTCTTTAAGGTGCTACTAGTCTACTTGTTTAAGTTTATACATACAAAGTGATGAGGTCTAACTTAGCTATTACCACTCAAGAAAGATATTGGAATCATTGTTTGATAGTTCCCTAAACATCTACAACAGGTAACAGAATATTGGGAATTATTAGGAAATAAATAGATAAGACAGAAAATATTATTGCCTCTATATAAAGTCTTGTTATGGCCACATCTTGATGCTGAGTGGCAGATGTGATTGCCCCATCTAAAAAAGATACATTGGGTTTGGAGAAGGTAAAGAGAAGGGCAACAGAAATTGTTAGGGGTAAGGATCAGCATCCATATGAGGAGAGATTAAAAAGACTGGGACTCTTCAGCCTGGAAAAGCAAGAACTGAAGCAGGGATGAGGAACCGAAGGCCGGATGAGGCCCCAAAGGCTCAGGGCCCATATATGAAGGGCACTATTTTAGACCTAGATATACCTCCATCCCATAAAACCTACTCATCTTATTTCCACCACTGTATATATACTGTGTACCACAATAAGCTGAAGAGGCAAAACTTAAGCTGAAGCTATGGGTAACGTTTTTCATGCAAAAGAAGTTAATATAATATTGTTAAGCCCTCTTGCACCCTTCCTCAGTTTTGGCTCTGACTTCTATTTTCTTGCACAATAGACTTTTGGTGGGTTGAAAGATATGCTTTAGCCTTACTTAAAAGTGGCTATTGCTAGAATACATGCCATGCCAAATTAAACTGCTCTAGAAAGTATCACAGTGATCCACTTCACTTATAACAGCTATACTTACCATTGGCAGCTTACACCCAGGAATGCTTGGGAAGTCATGGTGCTCCATGTGGTAGCCTGCATTAAAGGTGATCCAGTTGAGAGGTCCATAATAAGAATAGGTTTCGTAGCCTTTTAAGAACATGTAATGTTCTGCTATGAAGTGCCCAGCAATAGGATGCAAACCCATGCAAAGTAAGGAACCTGCTATTAAGTAAATAACAGGCTTCAGGCCCCATAGGTAGTAGATTATAAAATCAATAGAGAACTGTATCAGGGCATTAAATATTTCCATCTGAGTAACAGTTTTGGGATTCACATAAAGAGGTCTCAGGGCATAGAAGAATGGTTGGAGGATGACCCAAATAAGTTTCCGGAAGGGCGTGCAAAAGAACCAGCCTTCAAAGTCGGTTGGAATATCCACATCCAAAATATCTCCACCAAGGTACCGGTGATGGTCAATGTGGTATTTCTTGAAGGAGGCAGAGTAAGGAAGCCCAATTGGCAGGTTGGCAAACACTGCAAACCATCTATTCCACTTAGTCTGCTTGTTACCAAAGGCAACATTGTGTGAAATGTCATGGATTGCTAGTGCCATTGAGTGATTAATGCATCCCCCAAAAGCATAAGCCCAAAGGAAAATCCATTTCCAAGATAAATCTTTCACCAAGTAGCAAGCTAGAAGCTGTGTCAACACCATTCCAGACACAATCCATTTTAAG
The DNA here is from genome assembly GCA_019425775.1 of Rafetus swinhoei. Taxonomy (NCBI): domain Eukaryota; kingdom Metazoa; phylum Chordata; order Testudines; family Trionychidae; genus Rafetus; species Rafetus swinhoei. The sequence continues at coordinate 111,498,821 of CM033446.1, forward strand.
TGGGGATCTGGTCCCATTAAAGATTTAATGGTTGGATATTTGGCTGAAGGGAAACAAAAAACAAAACTCATTAAGTATCAGGTAAGTAAGCATGATCACCACTTGCATTCGTCTAATTTCTTCCATTAAAAGAATATGCATAGGCCCTAGTTTTGAAGAACTAGGAACAGAGTTACACTCACACAATGTGCACAACCCCTACTGAAAGAGTAGTTTCAAACACTGTTATCCTATACCAAGCCTCTTTTGAGCAAGTGTACTATTTGGGATAGCCCGCATATCTGGTCCCCAATGCCATGTGCATTGAGGAAGTGGAGAGTGGAATTTTGATTGTATCTCAAGGGCCACCGAGTAAAAACCACAGGAGCATCTTGTGTCAAGTGAATCACTTCCCTGGTTGCCTCATCTGATCTGATTGCCATTATCCAGAGCTGAAAAGTGACAGATTGATGTTAGACCCATTGAATGGACCCCAAAGGAGACAGAAGTATTTTGATAACCCACAAATCAGAGGTGCTAGCATGGGGACAGAATACTGGACACAAAACACATTCCTAGACCATACCTTTGTGCTCTTTTGTACAGACCTAATAAGGGTAAAACACTCAAGCCTTTTACTCATTGATCTGACCTTTTTAAAATCACCAAATGGTTACATCACAATCAGTCCTTGTGTGTAATGACATCATAAGAGAAACCAATGCTATAATTATCAGCAGAAAGAAAGGAAGATAAGAGGTAGCTTTCCGCATCTTCATAGTCATTAGCCTTACTAACGTTGTACAACAGGGACAAGTATGAATGCCATACATAAAACACCCAAATAATCTGATGTGGCTCTGATTGCAATATCTTTCCTTGGTGCTAAGGCATCTGATGCATCCCCCAGGCTAGTTCTACAGGCTGCAATCTTGAACATTTTACTAATGCTTTGTCCAATCCAATGTAAGTAGTTCTCAATATATGCAGTTACTCCCTTAAAAATCATTACAAAGGCATTTGTTATATGGTAGGAACATATTATGTCTTTTATATTGGAAGTATTTGGCAACATACACCTTTCATTGGTCAGGGTGTCCTATTTAGCACTTTCCTCTTTTGGGGTGTATCTATAAGAAGTTCTATTGTAACTGCTAACCCACAGTGTTTAGTGAAAGACTGACTGTACTCAACATTTCCAGTTAATTCTAGCTGTTAGCTAATACTGAAATCCTTGGAAGAAGGTGCCATATAAATGCAAAGTATTTGCCACTCTAAGGCCCATAACAGGAACTATGGGTATTCATGGACCATCATGCACTTTAATAGCAACAATACTGTCAAAGAAACAACCATCATATGGTTTACATAAGGATCATTAATTCAGATTCTTCCAGGGGGCATTACACATTCTGTAAGGTATGATTTAGGTCTTTACAACAATAAAAATAATTTGACTGTACTGTGGGGAAATCTTGGCCCTCTACTATTCTTCCTTAGGAGCTAGAAGGTTGATTGGGTGGAATTAGTTCAGATTGTGAAGGGATAAAGAGGAGCTAAATTAGTAGCCTGGGTTAGAACCTGGCTCTGCAACCCTGACACAAGCAGTCCCACCAACTGAAATGGACCTAGAATCGTGGAATTGCTGCTGTAGACCAGTGATACAATAGCATATGCTTCAAGGTAAAGTCCGAGAAATTCTATAGAAAGCTGTTAGAAACTAAACAAAATCCAACTCTCAATGTTCTCACCTATGCCAAGTAATCTGATCTTGAATCATGAAGAGCTCTTTCCCTCACATATGAAGCAATGAATTCATGGGTTACTTATGTAAAGATGTATTTTCTTTTATCGGTTTAAAATACAAAGCCTTTTGGTTTTATTGAATGTCCACTCAATTTGAAAGGGGCAAGAATGTTCATCTTTTCTATTGCATTCCATTATAGCCTCCTATTATACCCTCTTTAAAGAGATCCTATATCATTTCTATCTTTTCCTGTCCTTATCACCCATCTTTGGATCCTTTTTATTTCTGCACTACACATCAGTTACTATAACACCCACGGGGAATACTGCAGGATCAGTTCCTTAATCTGCGAACTGTGGCTGCAAAGTGCATGTGTGTCCACACTGGCTAATGGGTGAATTTTATAATTAGGACTAGTAAAGGTCATATGACCATTACACCACATTTGCCATTTCATTGACATCAGATTATGAAGGTGTGGAACACTGCTGCTGTGGATACTGTAAACATCAGAGGCAATGCAAATGAGTCTTGCGACCTTGCCAACAGTGACAGGTGTAACGTATACAGGATATGGATGTTTTGTACTAAAATAGAGATTCAGTTAAATAGAGTAGATTTCTATGATCTCAGTAATTCAGTATTATTTATAATGGAGGTTCCCAGAGGCCCCATTGTGCTGGGCACTGTACAAACATACAGGAAGATGCACCCAGCCTGGAGCAGCTTGTAACATCACTTTTTAAAAAGATCACTAGTCAGATCAGGACCCCTTTTTATTAAGTGCTGTATAAACATATGTGAACTGCCACATTCTGATTTCAGATAAAGTGAATAGATTTTAATATGACATAAGATCATTTCTCAGTACCCAGTCAGCTAGCAGCATTTAAGACACAATGCCTTCCATAACATCTCATCCTAAAGGATGGCATCATGCAGTCCTTTTGGTCAGATTGCCCATTGTAGGCAGGCATTAAATCACATACAATGCATTTCTAACTAACAAGAACAGCCACAGGAAAAGTGTCTACTTATGTATTAAAAGGAAAGCATCTTCAGATGCTTGTCGGGTCTTATTTCAAAACCGCTTAGTGGCTTAGAATATTTTTGCATATATATTTAAGAGATAGAGGTTGTCAGATTGGGCAATATACAATATCTTGCACTAAAATGCAGGGACCAACCACACCTAAAAGCAACTTTGATCAAACCATGCTGATTGTACTGACTGTAAGCTTTACTGACTGTACTTACTATGTTCTTTTAATACAAGTACCTTACTATTTGCATACATTTAGCTCAGGAACAAGATTGTAGTTAACTTCAGAGACACGGTATAGGAGAAACCCTGTGGTAAATATTGGCATAATAGTGGCACACAAAGTTTGTTCCTGGGTTAATTCTGCCAAACATTTGACTATTTTTCACATCCTTTAGTCTCCTCTGGCATTATTGCATGACCAGAAAATTAATGGAAAAGAATAGCTGGGATTGCAGAACTGACAAAGCAGAAAAAACAAGATATGAGGCTTTTAAAGGTCCCCTGGTTTATGAGCACAGCACATACAAAGTATTCATTACTTTGTTGCTCAACCTATGGAAAACATCATGGCACATGGAAATGAGCAGAAGTGGGCAATAAAACGGTGGCTATTTACCGGGGTTAGCCCTGGCAGGCCGTTGCCGCTGTATTTACCTGTGCCTCCGCAGGTATGGGCAGTTGCAGCTCCTGTTGTCTGCGGATCGCCATTTCCATCAATGGGAGTGGCAGGAAGTGGCATGAACCAGGACACTCCATCACACAGGGGCTAACCCTGGATAACCAGAACTGGCCCTCAAAGTGGTATTGGCCCACCCTGGTAATATGGCTCAGCTTTTGACTATTCTGAGGGATGAAGTTTACCTTTTATATCAATCACTGATCATTGTAGTTTAACTATAAATAATTAAAAAAACATGCAGATGAATGAGATCCGTTGACTAAGAAGAATTTAAAGTGGGCGTAACAGAGTCAACATTTATCTATGAATTGGGCTAAGGTATCCCACAAGGCACAGGAAGAAATAACAATGTTTTCACCTCAAACTAATACACACATTCAGAGCCTGTGATACCACCATGGTTAACTTGTCATGGGTGCTAGGCAGCCATACAGGCCAAAGAACAACAGCTATCAGCCCTCCGTGTCCTAAACAAACATTGGTTCTTTAAGAGTCTCATATAAGATTACTTGAATAACCTGTGCAGCACTACATGAAGAAATCTAACATTTTAATAGGTTTCAGAGGGGTAGCTGTGTTAGTCTTTCACTAAAAACAGACAAGGGATTTTTAAAGACTAACCAATTTATTAGGGCATAAGCTTTTGTGAAATACAACTCCCTTCTTCAGATGCTTGGTGCCGCATAGCAACTTAGTTAAACATCCTTCATGGTAGGTGATGATATTGGTACCGACAGAGCAAGAGTAACTCAGAGGGATGCTGGGTCCGATCCGACCTCAATTTGCTTTTTGCTTAAATAGGGCTTGTATCACAAGAAGCCTCTGGAACCAGTCACAGCCTAACAGATTTTTAACACCAAGGACATTCCCCTGCAGGATTTTTGACTCAAACATTACAACATTGGACTAGAGTCTGACTAGAAGATGGTGACTAAACCAGCACTGGCTACTTGCATTGCACAATTGAAAGGAAAGCTGCACTGCATTTTTAAAAATGGAGAGACATTGCCTCCCTCCCATCTTGTATTCTAAAGAAGCCTGCTCCAGGCATTATGCTTTTTCATGGACAGCTTACTTTTTATTTTTTTTCTCTAGGTTTCTCCCCAAACCCGTTCACCTTATGCAGCGAAGGTCACAATGAAGTAAATGGCTGTTCTTTGTGCATGGGAAACAAAATATCTTCACTTTTTAATTTAATTCAACTATCACACAATTAAAGAAGTTTACCCTAGCACTCCCCTTAAAAGGGTCAGAATGAGGCACATTAGTTGGCTATAAGACATTAACTGGTAGCTGTTCATGGAGGTCACCCTAGTCAAAAATGGTTTTGAAAATACTGCAGTTTATTAGTCAGTCATCTTATTACCTGTGTGTTATATGCTAAACTAGTGCAGTAGAATTACTTTCTTCCTGCTGCTAAGACCCTTCAGTCAAAAGGGTGCAGGATAGGATTATAACTTCAAACAGGGATTTTTCATTTTCAGAATGGCAAGAAATATTAGTCACAGATAAAATCTGCTAATGGTTACAGGCTGTCTTTGCTGTAAGTCCAAGATACGTTCCAAAAAAACCCTTAGACTTATAGTGAAACAACTTAAAGCGGGGAATTTTTTTCCTGTGTCTGACTTTCATTTGTGCAAAATTGGGTGGGGTTTTGTGTGTGTGTGTGTGTGTGTGTGTGTGACTTAAGAGGGGAGAATGAGGGGACTTATAATGCATCAGTTCCTACAAGCATCAATAACTTTAGTGTGGAAGGGATGTATACCAAGGCTACTTATAGCAGTGACTCCCTGTTCTTGATCTTTTCCTTTGGGCTCCCCCTAATGTTGTATCAGAGATCTGACCAAGTGGTCCATTCCTGCATGCAGAACAAGAGGTGGAGATCCAATCAGGCCTGCCAGGGGCTAAACAGCAGGGCAATTTCTCCTTGATGACATGAGAAGCCTGCTCACATCACATATTTAATGTTTATAGTGGCATTGCTATGCACGTTAGAGAAAATAGAAAGGAGGTTGTACGGCTCTAGATAAGCAGCATTCCCCAAAGCCAGGGGAACTATACCTCTGTTTAGCAGAGGGAAAAGTTTTATTCTCTCATGTTCCTCTTTACTTTGACCCATGAGTAGATGACAATAGCAGCAACATGCTTGTGCAACTTATGTACTTACTGGGTGTGGTTCACTTTGATCACTTTCAGAGAGAGAAAGAATGAGTTTGCTCTACAGCCTTAGCTGAAAGCCAGCTAGCTTTTAGCTCAAGCAGTAGAGGTTCATGACCTACGCTCCAGGTGGGCCGTGCCAGGTTCGGTTGCCCCTGTTGGTGTAACACATGGACATAAGGACATTCCTTTTCACACCAGGCTTTCAAGGTTTAAAAAAAAAACCATGACACCTGGGCCTCCAGGAAAGTGCCCTTTGAAATAAACATGAAGTCACAATGAAACAACGTCCTGCCAGAACAAACAAGAGGCACCAAAAAACAGAGTACTTAACCTTACAACACAGCTGCACCCTTTAATTGATCTAGTATTTATGTGGAAAAAGGATCAAAGCCAATATATTTTGAATAAGCAAATCCAATTTGTGTTTTAATCTCTTCCTTCACCCACAACCCCCAGCAAGTTATTTGCACCAAATAAGGTATGATAGACCAGATGGCTTTAGTTACAGAAATGTTGCACTCACCAACCCTTAAATTCTCCCGCCACTTTTCCTAATTTCTCTATTCCATGTTCGTGGAGCAGATAGTTAACAGTTGTATTGATGGCTAACCATGAGGCCGGCTGGTGAGAGACAAGAGACACTGCACCCATGAGATAATTTGGCCAACATTAAGAACACCGCTAAATCACCACAAATGGCCAAAAAAGACTACTTTATTGAGAGCTAGAACAAAGCCAATATTACAGCGGGTATTATCATGAGAAAAAGAACTTGCTATTAAAACCAGGGCCCAGAAAAGTATGACACTGGCCTAAAGGCTTCTGAAAAGTCACTTATGGATTCAACAATATGCAAAAGCAAGGAATATTTTTTTTTAATCAGAACTTGATTTGCTCAAATTAAGAATAAAACACATTGAGCCTAAATGAGGGGTTGGTTGTTATCTTTCCTAAATACTTCAGGGCATTCAGTTGAGATGGCTTATTTCAGATTAAAAGAATCAATAAAGTTGAAGTGTAAAGTATACATGAGAGAAACATGATATGAGGGTCAACAGCAGCTACTTTGAACTCATTCATCACAGGAACATCCTGTAGCAGTATAGTGGCTACTGCTATAGCGGACTAGCCACATTCAACCAGCCAAATAGCCACGTTGTACAAGTCAACTAACCACACTCACCCAGCCAAATAGTCACATATAGCTAGTGTTTTGGACACCATGGGCATAGAGGCTATGTCTACACTACAGTCTACATCAGCCAACCTTGTATCAATGAAGAGTGTGACTATTCACACCCAAGTCACACTGAGCATTTGTGTGCACAGCACTATGTTGGTGGGAGAGGTTTTATGCCTCTCATGGCTGTAGGTTTTATGCCAAAAGAAGAGCTCTCTCCAATTGGCATAGAGCATCTTCACCACATGTGCTGCAGCAGCACAGCTGAACTGGTGCAGCTGCAGTGCTGTACGTATAGGTTATAATCTTTTTCACAAAAAAAACTTATCCTGTAGAAGTGCAAGAATAAAAAACAACCATACTAGGTCAGACCACTGGCCCATCTAGCCCAATATCCTGTCTTCCAACAGTGACCAATGCCAGTAGCTTCAAAAGGAATATACAAAAAAGGGCAATTATTGAGTGATCCAGTGCTAGCATCTGACAGTCAGAGGATTTGTGCCAACCAAAGCATGGGGTTGCAACCTTAACCATCTTAGACATTAACCACTGATGGACATATCTTCCATGAACTTCTCTAATTCTTTTTAAAAAACACTTGTAATCTTAGGCTTCATAATATCCCCTGGCAATGAGTTCCACAGGTTGACTGTTCATCAATTACACTGTTTTCCTTAACATGGAACAAAATTAATGTGTCATCCTAGAGACTTGGACTGGACAACAGTAATTGGATTTAGAGTTAAAAGGTAAATCACTTTAAACTATTAAGCCAGATTAACTGAGTCAGTCTTTATCTCAGCTGTATTTAAGCACCTCTGTTCTTTTAAAGTAAGTTTAAGAATTTTTCTATGAAGAAAAACACCATTCTCCAGTAAAGTCTATTAGAATGGTTTTATAACCTAGATCTGACCCTGCATGCAAGTGAGGTCTGTCTATCTAAGAAGCCTTAATATCCTGCTCATTGCTGAATGCCTTTAAGTGAAACTAATGTTCATAGTGTTTGCTTTATTGATTTTTAAATGACATCTTATCTTACAATTCAGAATTGGTACCACCCACTGTGCGTGAACACAGTCAGGGCCTGGTAGTGACACACACAGCACCTCCTGGATTCAAAGGGCAAAGGATGAAGAGGACTTGTGTCTTACCCTGTTTGTGCCCTGTCCCTCCCATTTCTTGCTTTCATACTTGCTCTCTGTTTCAACTGAATTACTCTATCTTGTTTTTCCTTTTTTAGTAGTCTCCTTTCTTTCTCTTTCCTCTCTCTCCTCCTGAGGTTCTGTTCCTATCTATTATTTTCTCTGTGACCTGTTGTCTTTCCTTCTCCTGTGGTTATCCCATCATTTGAGAGCTGACAACGTGCCTGGTGGTGTATCCCTGTGATGGGGCATCTGCCCCACAGGCTAACAAGGGTTAAATCCAGCATTAGGAGAGGGCTGGGGGTGTGAAATAAGCAGCTGTGACACATCAGCCAATTAGGGCCCAGCTGAGGGCTGTATAAAGGAGGGTTGCTAGAGAAGATGAGAGACACTCACTCATGCTTCAGTGCTGCCAGGAAAGCTAGAGGCTTCCTGAGACAGCAGTGCTGGGGAAAGGCAGGCAGAGCTAAGGAGCTCTGACCTGACCTCACCCCTAGACTGCAGGGCCTGAGGCAAGGCCTGAAGGCACAAGGGCTGCAGGGAGGCAGCCAGGGCAGAAGGGGACAGCAAGTCCACACCCCTTGGCAGTCATCAGTGACCATTTCAGACTGCAGTTGGCCCCTGAGGTAAGGGGCTAGATGACAATGGCAGTGGGTCACTGAGGTAAGGTGGGTATAGAAGGTTGGGGTTCCCTGAGGGGGAGGACCTCAGAGTTTGGGTGCACTGTGGCTGAGCAAGACCAGAGGGGAGGATGTTGTGGTCTGGGAGGGATACAGGTCCCAATGTAAAGTGGCAGAACCATTAACACAAACAGGTCACAGCAGGTGAGACACTGGCTGGAAGGGGGTGCTCCAGAGCTGAAGAGCTAATTGCTTGAGTGACCAGGAGGAGGCACCATAGTAATGAGTTATGCCATGTTACAATCCCATACAGACTAGGGCTGTGTCTACATTGGTGCGATCTTGCGCAAAAGCAGCTGCTTTTGCGCCAAAACTTGCTGCCTGTCTACACTGGCCGCGAGTTCTTGCGCAACAACACTGACGTTCTAATGTATGAAATCAGTGCTTCTTGCACAAGAACTCTGATGCTCCCGCTCAGGAATAAGCCCTCTTGCGCAACTGTTCTTGCGCAAGAGGCCAGTGTAGACAGGCAACATGAATTTCTTGCGCAAGAAAGCCCTATGGTTAAAATGGCCATCAGAGCTTTCTTGCGCAAGACAGCGTCTACACTGGCATGGATGCTCTTGCGCAAAAGCACATCTCTTGCGCAAAGGCACATGCCAGTGTAGATGCTCTCTTCTGGAAGAGTTTTTGCACAAGAACTCTTCTGCAAAAGAGTTCTTGCACAAAATCATGCCAGTGTAGATGTAGCCTAGGGGCTTGTCTTCACTTGCCCAGAGATCAATCCCCCAGGGTTCAATTTAGTGGGTCTAGTAAGGACCTGCTAAATCGACCACTAATGGCAGAACTCCACTGGGTTGCAAGGAGTACGGGAAGCAGAGAGTTTCTCCCATCTACCTCATAGTGGGGACACCACAGAAATTCAACCTAAGGTACATAGACTCCAGCTACCCTATTCTCATAGCTGGAGTTGTGTATCTTAGGTCAACTTTCTCCAGTAGTTGAGATCTGGTGTTAAAATACCTTCTCTACTTCACTCCTGCCTTGGAGTGTTCAGGGTAGGGGAAGCACCGGCTGATTCCTACTTGCTTCCTATTTCATTGTTTACCTTTATATTCTGCATAGAGATAGTTTATAGAGGAGCAAGACCAGGGACAGTGGCCTCAGATATGACAACCCCCTCCTGCTTGAATGGCCTATTACTGAGACACATGATTTGCTGGTGACTCACTCCAAGGCCATAATTTTCAAGTTACATTATTCCTTAAATATTTTGTTGTACACACATCTTACAAACAATGACTAAGTATTGATGAGTTACAACTTTTAAGAAACTTCATATGCTACCCTTCATGGCTAAATACCAATCTGAAGAAGTGGGCTGTGCCCAAGAAAGCTAATGATACCATCTACATATTAGTCTTTAAAGTGCTACCAGACTATTTGTTGTTTAAGGAAACAACATTAGATATGTTAGGCAGGTCTGAGACAGGAGTTGCTTGTAAAGAACCATGTGAGCCCTTTACTAGTTGGCACCCCGGTGGGCTATTGCCCCATGTCACCCCCAACTTGTTCAAGTATAGTAAAACAAGATGGCTAATTTTGCTCATATGTCCATCTTTGCACCAATCCAGGAAAAAAAGTCAATGGAAAACCCTCAAAGTAATTATAAACATCAAATGACTGGTGATAAGGAATATGACAATCAGAAGATGGCCCTGTCTGTGGATAAAGATAAGATTGATTCAGTATATCCCAGAGTGCAGAAGGCCCGTGTGCATCCAGCAGGGAAGCCAACAGCTCAGCCAGGCCCCTGAGCAAAGGAGGGGATTGGGCAGCTCTGTGCTCACAGAGAGGGCAGGGCCCCAGGTGGAAGGGATAGGGCTGGGACAGCCAGCCTTCAGTGCTGCCCCACTGTGGACCACTGGCCCCCTCCAGCTCTAGAGTGGCACCGAGAGCACTGCATGGCACTCTGGCAGCACTTGAGAGCCTGGGACTCCAGGCATCACCATTGCTGCATTAGCAGCGGCCAGCAGCTCTGGGCCCTTTAGAATCCTCCTGTCAGTGAGCCTGGAATCCTTGCATTGAGGCAGCGGTAACTGCGTGAATTGGGATGCTTCATAAGAAAATGTGTTGGGTTGTTGGGGCCAGGAAACACTGCAAAAAGACTCAGCTTCGAGGGTGAGAATCTACTTTATTAGACACTTTGTATGTCTGTACAGTGCTTAGCTCAGTGGGACCCTATTCTTGGGAGGGCATCTAGGAACTACCTAGATCCAGCTGTAATACAGGAAGCTTGTGGTGGTCAGGACCAGTTCTAGGGGTGGACAGGCATAGTGGTTGCCCTGTATGCCAGTTTCAAGGGAGGGCCATGTTGCTGTGCCATTTAACTTTGTTTTGCTCTGCTCCAAGTGGCTGGATTTTTTTGGCTTTGTACTGAGTAGCTAGCTGCTATTTCTTGGCTTAGCCACTGGGGTGCAGGGGGAGATGTGGAAGGATAGGCAAAAACTACTTCCATCCTGACTAGCAAAATGGCTAAGGCAAAGCTGCAAGTTGATCCCGACCCAGACTCTGGAGTCCTACTCCAATGCCTTATTAATCCTTCTGGGGAACAGCTTAATACACATGTTTTGATGGGTTCTCTTTTCCTCATGAGTGACACACTTCTTGGAGCACCTATGGCTGCGAGTGACAATATTGCTACCTGAATTGAGTGTTACCCCCTTTGACACACACACACCCTGCTAGCCACTCAAGAACTTTCCTCTGGGTTATACCAGCCCTACATGTTGTCAGAGGTACCTTCATCAGTCATTTCAGTGATCTCTATCCCCTGGTCGCTGAATAGCCACAGAAATCCTAGATCCTTGGTCCTCAACAGGCCAGCATACCTTCACTTAGCAGTTTTATCCCAGCTCACCCAAACTTGCTGTTTGAGTATAGTAAAAGAAAATAATTGTGAGAACTGAGATGGAACAGAAACAAGTATGTGTGATGGAAACTTACTTAAAAAACAAAGTGTGACTGGGCCTGCAGCAGGTGGGTGACTGCTCCAGCCCCTACCAGTTAACCATAATCAGTAAGCCTCCCCCATTCAGGGGGAGGCTTACTGGTTAACCATTAACATCCCTAACTACAATACACTTTGTGCTGTACCACCAATATACTCAAGAGACTTATCTTTAGGAACCCCAGCCAATCTATTCATTGTCTGTTTGATAACTGGAAAGATCATGCTCGTTCCTCATTCACTTAAGAATTTAACTCTACAACACACTGTTCTAAGATTACAAGTGTCCAGCAGGGGGAGTGAAGGGCTTAAGGGTAGAAAAGGAGCTGTCTTGAGTAGGTGAGGTTCTGTAGCCTGCAATGTGCAGCAGGTCAAAATAGAAGATTATGATGGTCCCCTTCAGTCTTAAAGTGTGAGTCTACTTTTGAGAAAATATCCTAAGGACCTCATTTCACTAAAGATTTAACTAGATTTGAATGTTTGTGAAGTACAAGTTGAACCTTTCTAGCCCAGCATTTTTGTTAGCCAGATGTCCACTTTTCATGGGTGTGGCCAGTTTTCCCATGATCCCATAAAGTTTGTTTATAGCCACCAGTCCTGGCTCTGTGTTCTGTACTGTTTTTAGCTCTATTTTACCCCTAAATATCTTCTAAGAGCCCAGTAAGCAGTGGAAGTGTTGGTAATGCTGTTAGATAATATTAACCTCCCATGGTTCAGCAAATTCCTTGGGACCTGACCAGTGCTGAACCAGAGGTGTCAGATTAGAGAGGTTCAAGCTGTACCATGTTTCTGGTGATCCAGTTCCTGTTTGATACATCTTTACAACTTTAATCTATGCCCAGGCATATTGCCAGTGATCAGAAAGGGATTTCCCCCTCCCCCAGACAGTGGTCTTCTGAAGGGCTGGCCTCTTCCTCTCCCTCCCTCCCCCAACACATCACCTGCCAGGCATTTTCACACACGCAGAAGAGTTGTACCCTGCCCTGTGGTGAGCAGTGTGCACCTGTTAAGTGTCTGATCGCTATCTGCCCCAGTTCAGTTGCTGGCTCTTGGCAGGTGTTACAATTGAGTTAAGTACAACCCCCAGTTATGGCTCATTGCCCTGCTGTTCCAAGTTACCGCTAGCCCCTTCTAAAGGGAATGCTGATCATTCCAGTCTAAAGTAACCTGCCTAGCTCTGGGAAAGCCTAGTATACCAATAAGCTAGCGCCGCCTTTGCAAGCCCGACACGAGACTCCAGTAAAAGGAGTCTGCGAGGTGGAGCAGGAATTGTCCTGCAGAACGACGCCGCTGAGCAGTAAGCTTATCCCTCGGGCATCGGGCCAGAGCAAGTGGCTGCTGAAGTTCCCTCTCCCCGGAGTGACTCTCCCAGGAAGGGAGCGGGGAGTCAGAAGAGGAAGGAGCAGATGAACAGCCAGGGCAAGGGCGCAGGGCTGCGGAGCCCCAGATGACGGCGGAGTAGCTCCCACAAGAGTAGCGTCCGCGGAAGGGGGACGGGCAGGGTCTGAGCGGTCATTAGGCGCTGCAGCGGCTGCCCGTAAGCAGGTGTCGCCGGGGGAGCGCCGCCTGCGGGAAGGGGCGAGCGATGGGACCCGAGGGCTGCTGCTCAGCCCCGAGAGCGCTGGCTGAGGCGGGGGCGCCAGGCACTGGAGCGGGATCACAGCAGCCGGCAAAGGGCAGGGGCAGCGCCCCTGATCGCGGCCAGGCAGCAGGGAAGGGAGGAACTGCCCGCGGGGGGCGCCTACCTAGGATCTCCCGCCGCCGCTGCGTGTGCGGCTGCTCCGTGTAAACCCACTCGAAGTCCCCGCGGGTCACCCTGTTGCCCATGTTCGCCCTGCCAGCGCGCCCCGCCCCGCTTGCCGGCCCCGGGCTTTATAGCGCCTGGCTCACCTGAGGGGCGGGCGCAGGCTCGGCCAGGCCCCGCCTCCCCGCCCAGTCCAGCCCGGGACTGGCTGCTCTGTGCCTCCGACCAGCCCCTTCTCCCCTCTGCTGGCGGGCTGGGTCGCCTCTATTCCGCCCAGCTGCCCAACCCTGACCTCCGCGGCTCAGAAGGGGGAGCCACCGGGCTGAGATGTGGGTCAGACGGGCTTACCCTGGGCCGGGCTGCGGGCCAAGGGGTAGGGTGGGATGGGCCAGGAGTGGGGGAGATTGGGTTGCCCTGGACTGTGCTGCACCCCAAGGGGTAGAGTGGGTTGCCCAAGAAGACCAGTGTGGGGGAGAGTGGGTTGCCCTGGGGTGGGATGAGTGAGAGAGACTGTAATGAGGACAGGGGACTGGACTGGATGACCTCTCAAGGTCCCTTCCAGTTCTAGTGTTCTATGATTCTCTGCTGGGTTAGTCTGGGCCATAGGGGATGGGCTGCCTTGGGACTGATGGCCTGCTATGCAGTGCAATGGGATGGGTAAGGGAAGATATGGGGTGTTGGGAAAGAATGGGATAGCTTGTGTTAGACAGCTTACTTGTGGCTGGGTTGGGATACAGAGGGCTGGCATTGGCTGGGTTGGGTTGGGATACAAGGGGTTAGAATGGGATGGGATGGAATGGGTTACATGGATATAGGCTGCATTGGGGTACAAGGGATTGGAATTAAATGGGATGGTGTGTGCTAGAATGGGTTACACATGTGGGTTAGGAGGCAATGGGTTGGAATAAAGTGGGTAGGGTTGGAATGTGTTCTAGAGATAGGTGGGTTGGAATACAGTAGGTTAGAATGGAATAGGTTGGAACGGAAATATATGGAAATAGGTGGGTTGGGATACAAGAGGTTGGAATAGGATGGTTTTGTTAGAATGGATTATATGGGGATAGGATGGGATGGGTTAGAATGACAAGGCATGGGTGGGTTATACAGAGATGGGAAATGGTCATAGTTTGAAGAGAAAGGAATGGATTAGCAATAACTGTGTCTGGAAATATTTGTAAGTACTTCGTGCTGCGGGAGAGTTGTAACAAGACCATTATAATGAATAGTATAGTTTCAGTTCTTTTATCACACACTATATGCGAGAGTGTAAAGTATGCTGCAATATGGCACACATTTATCAGAAAAGTCAAGAGCAGAAGTTAAAAGGAAGGAGTTTTTGCTACTTGCACTGGGACGTAGACTATGGTATTAAATATTTAACAAGATATATGTGCGTCTTTGGGGCCATTTCTCCTTGGGGATTCTAGATACCTGTAGAATGGACTCTTCACATAATTTAGCTATGACTTATTACATGGACATCAGTTTAATGTCAGATTGATACTATGTCTATAATTAAAAAACCACCAGGTAAGCTGCTGGAGGATAGGTCCATCAATGCTATTAGCCAGGATGGACATAGATTCAATACCATGCTCTGACTGTTCCTAACCTCTGTTGTTGGCAGCTAGGCATGGATGACAGAAGTTGGTTCACTTGATGATTATTCGTTCCCTCTGAAGCACCTTGCATTGGCCACTGTTGGAAGACAGGATACTGGATGGATCTTTGGTCTGATATGGTATAGCTGTTCTTAAGATTTGGGATGTATGTGATTTAGTGAGATGTATGCTACTAATTGAAGGGTATGTCGGAGAGCAGTGCCTCTGCAACATTTGTCTAGAAATGGAATTTACACTGATTGATGGGATAATAATACACCTTGCACACCCTTATTTTTAGCATCTTCTCTCTTTTGCACTATTTTTACTAGGGCTACATGATTAACCTACTTGGCCTCTTTGCTAACACTGTCCACAAAAAGGCTAAATGTTAAGAGTCCATTAGGTGGTGATTACTGAGCTATTGATGCCTTTCTGCTTTGTGATTACCAAGTAATTTCACATAAATCACAGAATATTCTTACATATCTTAGTGTATGTCTACACAGCAGGGCTAAAGCCGAAATAAGCTATGCAACTTGAGCTACGTCATTTGTGTAGCTTAAGTCAAAATAGCTTATTCCAGCTTTTGGCGCTGAATACACAGCAAAAGTCTGAGGAAGAGCACTCTTCCTCCGACTTCCCTTGCCCCTCATAAAATTAGGGTTACAGGAGTCAGAGTAAGAAGTCCTCCAGCTCGACATTATTTTGATATTATGCCAAAATAACTACTTGTAGTGTAGACAAAGGATGTTAAATGCGGTTAACTAACTAGTTGACTAATCGATGGAATTTCCATCGACTAGCCGTCTAGTCGATAGGCACTTCTGCATTCCTCCTTTGAAATGTATATTTCAAAGGAGGAATGTGGAACTCCGTGTACAGTCCGGGGAGAAGGAAAGTCCCACTGACTCCGGGCTCCACGCAAGTGCCTTCTTCGAAATGCACAACAGTCCCCAGGCAGAGGCTATTGTGCATTTCAAAGCCATGGAGGCCAGGGTCAGCGAGGGACTCACAGTCCCCCGCTAGCCCCGGGCTCCATGCTATGGGCTCCCCTGCCCCCTTTGAATCATGCGGAGTTGGCAGTTTCAAAGGGACAGCCGCCGCACAGCTCATCAGCTGTGCGGCAGCTGCCCCTTTGAAACTGCCGCCTCCGTGTGGTTCAGAGGGGAGGCAGGGGAGCCCAGGCTCAGCTAGGGACTTCCCAGCTGAGCCCAGGCTCCCCGCAAACCTGGGATCAACTGGGGGAGTCCCCAGCTGACCCCGGGTTCCATGCGGCAGTTCCC
This sequence comes from Rafetus swinhoei, assembly GCA_019425775.1. NCBI lineage: Eukaryota > Metazoa > Chordata > Testudines > Trionychidae > Rafetus > Rafetus swinhoei. The sequence goes on from CM033446.1 coordinate 111,515,014, forward strand.
TGGAACCCGGGGTCAACTGGGGACTCCCCAGCTGATCCTGAGTCCTGGGGAAATGCCGAGTGAGCCCGGGGTCAGCTGGGGAGTCCCCAGCTGACCCCAGTCTAAATGGCAGCTACCCCTTTGAATCCTGGGATCAGCTGTGCGGCAGGCTGACCCTTTAAAACGCCGCCTCCACGTGATTCAAAGGGATAGGAGGGGAGTCCGGGGTCAGCTGGGGACTTCCCAGCTGACCCCGGATTCCCCGAGGCATTTCCCCAGGACTCAGGATCAGTTGGGGACTCCTCAGCTGATCCTGGGTTCGGGGGAAATGCCACGGGGAGCCCGGCATCAGCTGGGAATTCCAGGGCTGCCCCTTTGAATACCTGCAAAGGCGGTGTTTTAAAGGGGCAGCCTGCCGCATTACTGATCCCAGGATCAACTAGCTGCTGCCACTTTGAAGTACCCCTTCCCCCCCCCCCACACTTTTGCTGCCTCTACTTTATAGAGGCAGCAAGGGGGGGTGGGGGGGGATGGAACTGACTAGTTGACATTACTATCCGATAATCAAATGCTTATTGGATAGTTGATTAGTCTTTAACATCCTTAGTGTAGACGTGGACTATGTTATTTTGGAATAATATCAGTTATTCTGAAATAACACTACTGTGTAGACGTACTCTACTGACCTGTGATCTAGATTTGGGCCTGCAACATACAAGCAAAAAACTCTGTATCCCATTAAGAACCCACTGAGTTAGCCTGTCACACCTGCATTTATGTTTCTCTGAATGTCTTGGAGTTTCATTAGGATAGCTATTTTGATCAATTGATGTTAATATAATAAAGATCAGTGAATTCATTTGATTAGAAACTATGTTTCACAGGCTTTATTATGGTTGAAATTACACATTAAAAATGTGTTGAATATAATTATTTCCTGTTATGTACATAAATTACTAAGTAAGAGATACCTTTGTAAATATGGAGTATGAAAAATATGGAAAATCTTATTTCAGATATTTATTCTGTTCAGATTATTAAGCATTAATACTTAGCTTTTATATAATACTTGTCATCCATTGATCTCTACGTACTTTACAGAGGCAGGTAGGTCTCTCTAAACCAGACCTACTCAACTTTGGAAACCCCGGAGACCACAATGATACTCACAGCACATGCCGAGGGCCACAACTTAAGTGTGGTTGCATGTACATGCAAATATATGCAAATAGCTTCTTTCACACAGACAGGCATGAATACAAAGATTATGGCAAGACTACACAACACACAGGCCCCATTTAAGTCAGTTCTGCTGATATTAATAACATGCAATATTTACCCAATTTCCACTCATGTGACAGCACTTTTAATAAGCAATGACAGTCCAGGAATTTAATTACTAAAACATGGATCAACAGAAAACCATATATTGACTTACCATTATGGAGCACGTTCCCAATGGAGGCCATGTTCAAAGGATCCCACCCGCGGGCTGTGTGTTGAGCCCTGCGTAAACCCAAACTGCACCGTGGGCCGCAAACAAACAGGCCGCAAGCCGCGTGTTGAGTAACCCTGCTCTAAACCCTTTTTACAGGCAGAAAAATTGAAACATGGAACAGGTAATTGCCTGAGATCACACAGCAATTCCTTGACAGAACTAGAAATTCATCCCAGCTCTCCTGACTCCCAGTCCAGTAACACGGAGTAACATAAAATCATGATGTAAATTATTGATTTTATTATAACAATTAAGTGATCCAAGATAATTTTCTCATTCTATTTAAATAACTGCGGTACTTCTGCTTCTCTCTTATGCATAAACTAACTTCTTAAAGCCATATCTTGCCACTTATTTGCACCTGCAACTCTCCACTGAATTCAGAAGGAAGTTCAGAAGAACTGTTGGCAAGATAAATGACCATCAGTGGATGGATTTTTTTCTTTGCTTTGTAAAATACTGTTTTGATGGAATTCTGACACCTAGTGGTCAGTTAGATTAATCACATATGAATTTTCTATATATACTATTTAGTATTTTAGTTTTCTAGATCTGAATTAGTATTCCTTGGCACTTCTAATTAAAATAATTCTTCCTTGACATTCATTGTTGAACATTATTCCATTTTTAATCTACCATTCTGTCTATAATGTGCTCAATCACCTGGAATCTAGACACAGAATTAGAGAAATATGACTGTGCTTGGATTTAGGGGTGAAGGCAAGTGTAGCTCCCTCTCTGTTCACTCCACAATGCACAAAGGATATCTGTTAAGGAGGCAATTAGGAGAGCAAACGTTTAGTTCAAGTGGAAGAAGCTTCTGCTTTAGCTCTGGGGGTACCAATTCAATCCCCAGTGAATATCAAAATGATGGTTCTTATGTCATGATATACCAAAAAGGGTTCTTTTTTATTCTTAACCTTTCTCATCCAGTAGAATTGGCTCAAAGACTGATTTTAGCACCTAGTTACCATGGTGATGAGCATAACAACAATGCTTAGATAGTTATATTATATTGAACTAACTAGTGAAATTTTTAAAGTAAAACCTACACCAAGAATAGTTTTCAGAGTCAATCAGTTTTGAAGATTAATCTTAACAACTTTTTTTGCATTGACCATTCTTTTCTATGTCTCTGCGAAGTTATGATTGTAGTGGATAAATGAACATCCAAATGGACAATTCTGTTCCCTAAAGAATTCCAGCTTTTAAAAAGGGAAGAAGGACAATCCAGGGAACTACAGACCACTCAGCCTTACCTCAGTCCCTGGAAAAATCAAGGAAGGGATCCTCAAGGAATCCATTTTGAAGCACTTAGAAGAGGAGAATGTGATCAGGAATAGTCAACATGGATTCACCAAGGGCAAGTCATGCCTGACCAATCTGATTAGCTTCTATGATGAGATAACTGGCTCTGTGGACATGGGGAAGTCAGTGGATGTGATATACCTTGACTTTAGCAAAGTTTTTGATAGTCTCCCACAATATTCTTGCCAGCAAGTTAAGGAAATATGGATTGGATAAATGGACTGTAAGGTGGATAGAAAGCTGACTAGATTGTCGGGCCCAACAGGTCCTTTTCTGCTGAACTGTTACCTAGACAGTCAGTCCTCAGCCTGTAACGATTCTTCCGTCCCAAGTGCAGGACTCTGCATTTGTCCTTGTTGAACCTCATCAGATTTCTTTTGGCCCAATCCTCTAATCTGGTAGGTCACTCTGGACCCTATTCCTGCCTTCCAACGTATCTACCTCTCCCCCTAGTTTATTGATTAATGGCTCGATGTCTGATTGGCGGTCAGTTTCAAGTGGAGTGCCCAAAGGATCGGTTCTAGGGCCAGTTTTATTCAACATCTTCATTAATGACCTGGATGAGGAGATGGATTGCACCCTCTGCAAGTTTGCGGATGACACTAAGCTAGGGGGAGAGGTAGATACATTGGAAGGCAGGGATAGAGTCCAGAGTGACCTACCAGATTAGAGGATTGGGCCATAAGAAATCTGATGAGGTTCAACAAGGACAAATGCAGAGTCCTGCACTTGGGACGGAAGAATCCCAAGCATTATTACAGGCTGGAGACTGACTGTCTAGGTAGCAGTTCAGCAGAAAAGGACCTGGGGATTACAGTGGATGAGAAGCTGGATATGAGTCAACAGTGTGCCCTTGTAGCCAAGAAGGCTAATGGCATATTAGGTTGCATTAGGAAGAGCATTGCCAGCAGATCTAGAGAAGTGATTATTCCCCTTTATTCGGCTCTGGTGAGGCCACACCTGGAATATTGCGTCCAATTCTGGGCCCCCCACTATAGAAAGGATGGGGACGCATTGCAGAAGGTCCAGCAGGGGGCAACCAAAATGATTAGGGGGGCTGGAGCACTTGACCTACGAGGAGAGGCTGAGGGATTTGGGCTTATTTAGTCTGCAGAAGAGAAGAGTGAAGGGGGATTTGATAGCAGCTTTCAACTTCCTGAAGGGAGGTTCCAAAGAGGATGGAGAGAGGCTGTTCTCAGTAGTGATGGATGGCAGAACAAGGAGCAATGGTCTCAAGTTACAGTGGGGGAGGTCTAGGTTGGATATTAGGAAAAACTATTTCAGGAGCAGGGTGGTGAAGTACTGCAATGGGTTACCTAGGGAGGTGGTAGAATCTCCATCTCTAGAGGATTTTAAGTCTCCGCTTGACAAAGCCCTGGCTGGAATGATTTAGTTGGGGTTGGTCCTGCTTTGGGCACGGGCTGGATTCGATGACCTCCTGAGGTCTCTTCCAGCCCTATGATTCTACGATTTATAATATAAATTAACAGTATAAAGCATAGGCTGGAAAGCCATCTGCATTGTACTGAAATTGGAAATAATTTTTTACAAAATTTTTATTTTGTTCTTTATTAGGATTTATGGTTATTTTCTCAGTTATATGAGACAGAATTGCTGTTCCATGCTATGAGCACTGAGCTACACCTAGGGATTGTAATCATGGAGCAATGCTGCCATTCTGGGATTTCAGGAACAGTTTTACTTTCATTCCAGGGTTCCAATACCAATATAAACTGTTAATAAGTCTCAGACAGGTATGCTTTTGCTTTTAAGGCAACAAAATATTATATAAATAGATATTAATATTCCCTAATTAAGAATATACATGTAGGGTATTCTATTTTGTTTGGTTATTTTTCACCCTGTTTCTGTGTATGCATTACATTTACAGCCAGTATATATGTTCCTGAACACAAATGGTACAGACCATAAAGCAATTTAGGCACCTAAACTTCAGAATTAGGCTGCATCACCTGCATCATCGGAGCAGCACCACTGCCAGCTTGAAAACTGCTGCTTGGCTGCTGGCTAGCCCAGTAGACACCAAACTTTCCCATATAAAAGTTTCCTAGGTAACTAAATTATAGACTCTCCGTGAGTCTAAATTTGCACACAGATGCTTCCCTGTAGGTGCCCATGTCTGGTGTATTTTCAGTATAGTCTTTTGAATTCCCAGGTCTCATTTCTGTCACGTGCTCTCTAGAGCAGTGGTCTCCAACCTTTTTACACCCAAGATCACTTTTTAAATGTCAGAACAAGCCAAGATCTACTGCCCCATCCTTCCCCGAAGATCCTACCCCTTCCTTGAAGCCCCGCCCTCTCTATTCTTCTCCTCTCCATCACTTGCTGTCCCCAGCCCTTATACACTCTACACTGCCCCCTTTTTTTCCCAATTCTTCTGTAGGAAGAGGTTTTTCCAACATTTGGCCTGTCTAGACTGGACCAAATGTCAGAAAAACCCCTTCTTTTGGAAGCCCCCTTATTCCTTGTGGAATGAGGAATACATGGGTTACCGAAAGAGCCTGTTTGCTCTTCCATTATAAAAAGCAGAAGAACAAACGTGTCCCTGGATGCGGAAGTTTTTCCAGGATATCTTTGGAATCCTGGAAAAACTCCTGCAGTCTAGCCGTACCCTCACTGGGTTGAGACAGGATGTGTGGGCTCTGGGGTGGGAATGAGGGATTTGGGTGTGGGAAGGGGTGAGAGGTGCAAGTTCGGGAGGAAATTTGGATGCAGGAGGAGGTGGAGAAGGGGACTCTGGCTCGGGAAGGGGGCTCCAGGCTGGGGAGTGTTAGGGTCAGATGGAGGGTTGGGGTACTAAGCAAGCCACAGGCTTGTGGATGTGAGGGTGCAGGAATTTGGGTTGGGGTATGTGAGGGGCTCAGGGCAGGGGGGTCCAGGGTATGATAGGCTCAGATCTAGGTTCTGGGGAGAGGGGTTCAGGAGTGTTATGATGCTGCGGACAGATGGGGGCTTGGCCCCAACTGGGGGTTTGTTGGCCAGGCTTCATTTTTAAATAAAATACTATGTCAAACACAAAAAGTTTCTGCATTGTCTTTATTTATGAGAAGGGCAGGGAACCTGTTTTGAGTCAGAGGTCACTGACCCACAGATAAGTCAGTTGGGGGCCACACAAGTGAGATGCAAAAAAAAATAACTCCCCCAAAAACCCCCCAAGCCTCACTAATGTGGCCCCAACTGTGCTGGTGGGAGCAGGGGACATGGTACTGGGGAAGGGTGCTAGTGGGTGCTGGGGTAGGGGCAGGGTGCCAATGGGGGCAGGGAGCCCCCCTCCCAGGACTCCTCTCCCCTCCCCCTGCAGAGGAGGGAAGCCCCAGCGTGCGCCTCCTCCGGGGACAACTCCCCCCCTCCCCCACAGAGGAGGGAAGCCCCGGTGCGTGCCTCCTCTGGGGACAACTCCGCCCTCCCGCAGAGCAGGGAAGCCCCGGCGTGCGCCTCCTCCGGGGCCGACTCCCCCCCTTCCGCAGAGGAGGAAAGCCCTCCTGTGGGGACCTTCCCCCTCCCCCCCCAGCAAGTTTCTGGCACACCACAGACCTGGGGGAGAGGAGCACCCAGCGCATTCCAGAACCCCCGGAAGTGGCGTGCAGCTGCAGGACTTCCGTCCACCCCACAGAAAGCCGGCACTACCTCCATTGTCGCTGGAGGTAGGTAGTGGGGCTTCTTGGGGGTGGGGGAAAATGGGAGGGGGCCCCCGAATGCCTCATGATCGACTGGTCAAGCCCTCACGATTGACCAGTCGATTGCGATCGACGGGTTGGTGACCACGGCTCTAGAGGGTTTACAAACAATCCTTTATCACGATAATGGCTTCTAAGGATATTATAAGAAATTGCCGTATCAGTTACAATCCTCTAACCATTGAGCAATGGGATATTCTGCTGTAGAGGTCCCTTGGTGTATCTTGTTGAAGCAGTTCTGCTGTAGATAAATAATGAGTGATTGGACTAGAGGATTGGACCCTGGGTCTCCCACTGCCCAGGTGGGTACCCTAAGCACAAGCTACGGAGTCTCTCTAGCTCTTTCCCTGGCCCAATGACTATTTAATGACAGTGGAACAATCATTGGGATAGAGTGCAAGAGAGAAAATATATGTGAAAATGACACTGCGGTCCCGGGGTTAGAGCACCAATGTAGGAGCCCCTGGATCCTGTCCCTCTGAACCAGTCATGTTTCATTACTTCTTGACAGTAAAAACGTCAACAGGAGAGAGTCAGGGACTACCCATCTCAGAATATCCCATAGCTCAGGTGTAGAGAACTTTCAAGAGAGTGAGCTTATTGAGTAGTTGAGTCGACTACTCACATCCGACCCCCGTTCTGCCTCTGTATCAGGGTGGGGAGCAGGAGCTGGTGCTGGGGGGGAGCCAGCTTATAAGTCATTTCCCCTTAGCACCATCTCCATGGTGGCACCTGCCCCCACTCACTGCTGTCTCTATTAGAGATTGGGAGGCTCCTCCAGTGGTGCAATGGATTAAGGTACCTGCCTCCAGAGGGTTCAAGCCCTGCCCACTCTGGGGAAACCCATCACCAGCTTCCCTCCTGTCCTCTTCACTGCTGTCTCTGTTACATGAAGCAGCCCCTGCCCACAGTGGGGGATCCCAGCTGGGTAACTTGTGAAGGGCCTTAAAGATAAAAATCTTATCTGATGTAGAGGTGAAGGCAGAGTCAATGAAGAGACTGAAGCTGATTAATACCCCCTCTGAAACCCTTCCTATGGTTTAGCATTGACAGTATTTCAATCTATACTTCAGTCTACATTTCCACCCTGAATTTACCCCAGGTTTCCCCCTCATCTAAACTTTATCAATAGAAAGTATTTCCCAGGTAGCGGTAATACCTGCTACAATGAGGCTAAGTGTACACTACAGGGTTTTTGCTCAAAAATGGCCAATTTTTGTGCAAAACCGCACGGAGCGTCCACACCTCAAGCGTGTTTTTGCACAAGAAAATCTACAGTAGAATGGCAGAACCGAGGGCTTTTTGCGGTATAGGTATACCTCTTTCTACAAGGAGTAACTCCTTTTTGCGCAAGAGTTCTTGCGCAAAAAGGTGTGTGTGGACACTCAACAGGGGTTTCTTGCACAAAGAGAGCCTATCAGAAAAAGCACAGGTGCTCTCATGGCCATTGTTAATGGCCATCAGAGCTTTCTTGTGCAAGAGCGTCCATGCAGTATGGACGCTCTCTTGAGCAAAAGTGCATTGCTTTTGTGATGAGCTTTTGTAGCGTGGACGCGCTTTTGCTCAAGAAGTTTTTGCAGAAGATCTCTTCTGCAAAAAGCTTCTTACACAAAAAGCCTGCAGTGTAGATGTAGCCTGACATAACAGAATTTATTCTGAGTGTGACAGGGGGCCACCTCCCTCCGCTCGGCAGGACGCGCCCCCCTGCATTCCGAGCGCGGGGCAGAGGACGCGTTTGCCCGGCGGCCCTCAGCCACTGCAGGCTTGCCGCGCATGCACACTAGCGTCCCCGTGTCCTGGGGTCTTAGGACCTGGCGCAGGTCTGTGCCACGGGGATGAGGCATCTGCCCGCGCTGGGGAATGGGGCCCAGGCGCTCCCGGGGGGGGGCGGGGAGCGGGCGGGAGGGGCAGCCGCAGTGGGCTGACGTCATCCCTTGGCGCCAGCCCACAGGACGGGTGGCGGACGCACACTGGGGTCATTCTCGGGCGCCAGCCCACAGGACAGGGGGCGCAGGCTGACATCATCCCAAGGCGCCAGCCTACAGGATGGGCAGGGGACGCGTGGACATCATCCCCAGGGGCCAGCCCAAAAGGAGGGCGGCTGCTTTAAAAAGGGGAGCGCGCCCCAAAGGATGGGGGGAAGGAAGATCCTGGCTGGACTACGAGGCCGTGCTTCCCCAGGTGCCGAGACCACAGGGAGAAACCCAAGAGACACTCGGGCCAGAGGCCCAGCGCAGCGTCTTTGGGTAGCGACGAGGGGCAGTTCTCGAGCAAGGGACCTGGGACTGAGTTGGAACTCTGACGAAGCCGGAAAACTCAAATAAGGCAAACGAGAGAGACTAAAAGGCAAGGATGGGCGTAGCCGGAACCGGACTAGGGATCCCGGGGGAACCCGCCTTGCTACATTGAGTATGAGCCAAGAAAAGAGTCTGGTCTTAAGAACCAGTGACTTTGTTTTCCACTAGGATGTAAATGTGTCTGATATTTGAGGTCATTTATAAGCAATTCACAAATACTTACCTATTTCTCAAAATGGCCTAGTTTATATATTTTAAAGACAGTGGTAAACAAAAACATCAGCCTTAATATAGAATAGATAGGTGCTAGGTTACAAGGGAAGTGATATTTTCTTCCACAGCTATTCAAATATTGGGTAGAGTGTTCTGGATGATACAACTTTAACAAGACAAAGGATGGAATATTAGAAGCAGAGTGATCCAAGGCAGTGAGTTTTGGCAGTTTGGGAGAAAAAAAACCCAAAAAACCTTCAGTGGTAGAAGTAGCATAGAAAGAAGGGGGACTGGTTATGGAGGAGAAAGACAGTTAAGTTGCTTGAAGTATGTGAGAGAGGAAATAAAAATAAGTTGAAAAAAGGGAAGGGAAAAAAAAAAAGAAAATAATTACTAGTAAGACTAATGAAGAACACAAATAACCCCTGGGGGAAAATTGTGTTGACCTTGAAAGGAGAGAGGCTGTCAAAAGAAGAAAAGAGAAGTGTGACAGAAAGGTAGGGCCTAAACTAGGGATGTTAACTATTATTTATGTAAATGTGTAACCATGGAAATGGGTGGGGGTGGGGAGGCAGGAGCCAGTGCTCCGGGGAGCCAACTTTTAATCTGGCTCCTTGAGAGCACTACCTCTCCCCTCCTCCCCAGTGCTGCCCCGATGAAGAGATAGCAGCGTGGGGAGCAGGCAGCTCCACAGGAGCAAATATGCATAGGGAGTCAGCTTGAAAGCCACTTTCCACGTGAACTGACTCCCACCTTCCCTTTCATCCCCCATGCTGTTGCCTCTCTATCTACCGTGGGAGCTGGTGCTTGTGGGCAGCCAGCCTTTAAGTGGGGATTGGCCCCCATGCTGCTGCCTCTGTGAGTAGTCCTACCAAAATCAAGGGCTTGCAGATCAGGTCACACAGAGGAGGAAGTATGGGAGAGCAAAGTTAGAAAGTGATTAGGAAATAGGGATACCTGTTGGTTGTAGTCTACATTTACTATATTTTAAATCTTTTCTATATCACATTGAAAAGCCACAGCTGATTTTTCATATGACTTGTTTTGATATGAGTTCATCGTTTCATTAAGGCTCTGATCACTTGAACTCTGTGTTTCATGTTTGAAGTCTTGCTGAACTTGGCACAAGTATACTAGGCAGCCTACACAAATTGCTGGGGATGGTTATTATTTGTCCTTAGTAGGGATGTAATAATGTAGTCGATTAACCGATAAGCAAAAGCTTATCCGCATTTCCTCCCCCCCTTACCAATAAATTTTTTAGCCGGCTCAGTCTTGGCTCGCGCTGGGTCTGGGACCAACCCCCACTGTGGCTCAGGCCCTGTCCCTCCCCCGGACAGTAGCTGCTGCCTCTATATCAGAGGCAGCCGCGTGGGACGACAGGTTTTTAAACTGTCTCCCCTTGCGGACCAGCTCCCACCTGGCACCCTACGCTGCTGCCTCTGATACAGAAGTAGCAGTGTGGAGTGGCAGGAGGCTCCTCGGGAGTTGGGCGGGAGTGCACTGGCTGCCGGCCTCACCCCTGGGGACTATAGAATAGTCGACTAACGGATAAGAATTAATCGACTATTCAATTAACCGATATTTAACATCCTTAGTCCTTAGGGCTATGTCTATACTGCAGGCTTCTTGTGCAAGAACTTTTGCACAAGAGTTCTTGCGCAAAAGCGTGTCCACTCTGCCATGTGCTTTTGCGCAAGAGCGTCCATGGCAGTATAGACACTCTCTTGCACAAGAAAGCTCTGATAGCCATTTTAGCCATAGGGGTTTCTTGCGCAAGAAACCCCTGTTCCCATCCACACTGCCTTCTTGCGCAAGAGGGCTTATTCCTGGTGGGGAGAGGAATAACTCTTGTGCAAGAAGCCCTCTCTTCTGATGCTTTACTGTAAATTTACTTGCACAAGAACGCGCGTGGAGTGTAGACACTCCGCAAGTTTTTATGCAAGAACATCCATTCTTGCACAAAAAGCCTGCAGTGTAGACGTAGCCTAGGTGAAATAGAAGGGAGGGGGTGTCACTATTTTTAGAATTGGCCTAAGGCACCTGAAAGTATTAAAAGAAAACAAACAACATAATCATGCAGTAATTCTTACCTGTTATAATAATGTATTGGAAACTTTAAAAACAATTTTACTGTGGAATTCCTAAATAAGTTTTTGAATCATTTCTATAAGCTTTTAACAGGAACTCATTCTTACTAACTGGAAACTTTGAATCAAATTTAGTTTGACATTTAGTCACAGATTAAACAAATAGAGGACAAAATTTTCCCCAACCCTCCTCCTTGAGAGGACGAGTTCCAATGCAGCTATCAGTCATTACTGTTTTACCAGACCAACATTTAAAAAACAAGAAAACACTCCAGTTTTTTTCACTGTACAATTTTCTAACTAATAACAAAGATGGGAGAATCGGGTTAGACTACTAGGCTATGTCTACACTGGCGGCTTCTTGCGCAAGAACATATTGCGCAAGGGTTCTTGTGCAAGAAGTCTTGCGCAAGAAAACGTCCACACTGCCATGTGCGAGCTGTGCTTTTGTGCAAGAGCGCCCATGGCAGTGTGGACGCTCTCTTGCACAAGAAAGCTCCGATGGCCATTTTAGCCACAGGGCTTTCTTGCGCAAGAAAACCCTGCCGAGTGTCCACACTGCCCTCTTGCGCAAGAGCTCCTGTGCAAGAGGGCTTACACCTGTTAAAAAAGAGCGTAGCTCTTGTGCAAGAAGCCCTCTCTTACCATGCCGTACTGTAAATTTCCTTGCGCAAGAGCAAGCGGGCAGTGTGGACGCTCTGCGGATTCTTGCGCAAGAATGGCCGTTCTTGCGCAAGAAGCTGCGAGTGTAGACATAGCCCTAGTGTTCTTAGATTGCTGCTCAGAGCAGGTCCAGGCCACAGAGAGGTTTACCAGCAATCGGATCTACAGTCTTACACTAGCGTTCCCACACTGACACTGAGATATGGTGGGGAAGGGGGGAAGAGAGACGGAAGGAAAATAGTTTAGAAGATACAGCTTGAGTTTTCCTTTAAATAGACAAGAGGTAGTAAGTAGCAGGTTCTTTTGTAGTTCGCTAGCGGTTCTTCACTTTCGATCCTAAACTGTTTGACTTTTTCTCTTTCGACAGACAGACGCATAGCAGTGACGAAGTAAACCTAATTATCCGAGCTTGCTGAAGTACTGTAGGTTCACAATAATTTCCTCTTCGTCTTACTTATTGCACAGATCCCACTGCAATCACCTCCGAGGGTGCATGTCTGCCGGTTAACATTTGATTTGGCCACATGGCTTAAAACAGCCTTTCCCTGAAACACGGGGACGCGCTGCACTAAAACGGCATCACCGCAATCTGATGCAAGTTCGTTAGAAAGCGTCAGACGCACCGCGCGAGGCTCGCTTAGCAGAGCGCTACCGGACCTCGGCATTAGGAACAACAACGGAAAACGTCCACAACCGCCGCCCGGCGGTGCCGAGCCAGGTTTTCGGAGGACGGGAGCGTGCGATCTCCGGGGCTCCACCACGGATCGGACCCACAGTCGGCTCCTCCCGCCGGAGCGGCCGGGCTTCCCCTCGGCCCGGCATACCGGAGGGCGAGGCGACGGGGACGCGCTGCCCGGGGCGCGCACAGCGCCGGCATGTCCCGACCGACGTTGAGATCCGGCGGGAAGCGGAGTCACAACCCTAGAAACCTCGCAGACCGTCTCCTCGGGGGGCGAAACGAGCGGCCGGCACAGCGTTCTCCTTCCCCCATGTCGGCGCGGGTCTTCCGCACGAAGCGGGGATAGGCTGGGAAGAGCGAGGGGGCGTGCCCTGCTGCCCAGCGATAGGCTGTTTATGGTAAAGGGCGGGGCCCCGGAGCCAGACACTCTCCAGTAGGCTGCCAGGAGGTGAGGGGCGTGACCCCGCTGCTAGGCGCGGTGTGATAGGCTGCTTAGCGTGAGGGGTGAGTCCCGGCGGCGGCAGCAGCAGCAGCCTCCAGGGGCTGAGGTCCGTCTCGGCGGTAGCGGCGGAAGTCTCGCGAGGGAGCGTAGCCGGGATTTGGCGGCTGGCTGCCTCCCTCTCTCGCTGGCTGCGAGGAGCTGCCTGGTGTTTGTGTGGAAGGGGGAGGAGAAGGAAGGGAAGCGAGAGGAGCCCGAGTCCCCTCGCCTGCCTACCGAGGGGAGCGGAGCGGACGCCCCCACCCGCTCGTCCCCTCCCTCGGCCAGCCATGGCCTCGGGAGACACCCTGTACATTGCCACGGACGGCTCGGAGATGCCGGCCGAGATCGTGGAGCTGCACGAGATCGAGGTCGAGACCATCCCGGTGGAGACCATCGAGACCACCGTGGTGGGCGGCGAGGAGGATGAGGACGAGGACGACGAGGATGAATGCTGCGAGGAGTGCGGCCCGCACCACCCGCCCCATCACTACCACCACCACCACCAGCCCATGATCGCCCTGCAGCCGTTAGTCTCGGACGGGGATCCCAGCGGAAGCAGGGGGCGGCGCGGCCGGCGGCGGCGGGGGGCAGCTCCACCTGCACCATCACCAGGAGGTGATCCTGGTACAGACCCGCGAGGAGGTGGTGGGGGGAGACGACTCGGACGGGCTGCGGGCCGACGACGGCTTCGAGGACCAGATCCTCATCCCGGTGCCTGCCCCCCGCCGGGGAGGACGAGTATATCGAGCAGACCCTGGTCACCGTGGCCGCCGCCGGCAGCAAGAGCGGTGGGGGTGGTGGCTCGTCCTCGGCCGGAGGGCGCGTTAAGAAGGGCGGCAGCGGAAAGAAGAGCAGCAAGAAGAGTTACCTGAGCGGGGGAGGCGGCGGCGGGGCCGAGGGCGGTGGAGGCAGGAAGTGGGAGCAGAAGCAGGTGCAGATCAAGACCCTGGAGGGGGAGTTCTCGGTCACCATGTGGGCCTCGGGTAAGTGCGCGTCGGGCCCCTCCCTCCCCGGGCACTAGGCCCCGCCGGTGTCCCACCAGCTCTGCCCGGCCGGTTTTGTTTTGAAGGGAGGCCATGTTTTGATGTGTGTGATGGGCGCCGCCATGTTCATCGCCAGGGCAAGTATGGCGGCTCCCCCGAAAAGATGGCGGGGTCTGCGCTGCTGCTGCTCCTGCTCCTGCCCGGCTCCGGCGGGGGGAAGGAAAGATGGCGGCGGCTGCCAAGATGGCGACGGGGGGGAGGGGAGCGGGAGGGGAGGCAGCGCGCTGCTGGCTCCTGGAGTAGGCCGCAATGGCGTAGTTTCTGCAGCAGGGGGAGGCGGGGTGTGCGGGCGGGCACGGTGCGGGGCGAACCCAGCCTCCTCTCCTCGCCCCTCTATTGGCTCCATCTCCGCCCCCTTCGCTTCTCTTTCTCCCCTGCCGTCGGCTCTCTCCCTTCCTTGCTCCCGCTCTTCAGCGCTCGGTTCTCCGCCTCTTCTCCCCCCTGCCCGTGCTGCCGCCCTCGCAGTAGCCTCCACCAGCGCCCCTTTCCGCCCCGTCTCGCTCTGCCGGGCGGTTCCCTCCCCTCCCTTCTGTCCGCCGCGCACCCGGGGCCCTATTGGGCTGCATTTTAATGCTGAACATGGGCCGCAGCCCCGGATGACGCGTGTACTTCAGGCCGTGACCGTTATTTCAGGGGGGCGGAGGGGAATAAATGGCTGCCTGAGCGCCGCCTGCTTCGGCTCCCTAGCTGCGAGCTGGTCGTTGGGGGCAGTGGGAGCTTTGCAGGCGCCGCTTGACGAGGCGTGAGTGCTGTGCTTGGGAAGGCATTTACAACTGCCTTGATTCCAAGCGAGCCCAGTGGGTGAGCCCGCCTCTGCACTGAGGGCTCCAGACCTTTGCGATAGAGGGGTTGGGTGTGGGTGGATCCTCTGGCTGTCATGCGGGGTATAGGCTAAGAGAGGGGAAACACCTCTCAAGTGTGGGGTGGTGATGGTATGTCTATATCTGGTGGATACCAAAGTGTTAGGGCCCTTAGATATACCCAAGATAGGAGCCTGGAACGCTCCACCCTCACACCCCCCCCCCCCCAGAAGAGGGGGGTGGATCTTATGTCAGGGAAGCATTGGTCCCTGGCAGCATCTTGGAGGGTGGGAGGAGGATTTGGCTGTGGATCCTATCCTGGCCTTGGAAATGTTCCAGCTCTGCCTTTTTTCCGTTTGGTAATAGTTGTGTCAGAAGCTTTTAAGTTCATCTACGTTTTAGGGGCAAATAAAAAAATTGCACCTGGCAAAGTTTTAGAAAAGAAGTGTGATGTCCAGCATGATATAAGATTTTTAATCTTTTATGATAGGGATAATGAAAGGTCTTGTCTGCAAAGTTAGGAATCAATCTGATTTTGTTTCTGGATTTGCTAATGCCTTGCAATGCATTTCATACTGTTTTCTTCCCCTTGTTTTAAAAGTTCTTGGTAGATTTCTGGAAGAGAGACACAATATACTAGGTTGCCTATCAGTGCAGAGTTGTTACGTGCTGGGTGTTCTGGTAAGAATCGATAGTTTGCTGGTATTAATGTGTTAGTAAATGAGTTATTTGCATAAATTTATGAATATAATTGTCATAATTTTTACAATGCATATTGTTCAGAGAGCTGTTTTAATGTGGCTGTTGCATGAGTATTGAGGAAGAAGTTGGAATACAGTCTTCCCTTGCAAACTATTCCTAACATTAAAAACTTAAACAATAAATGGTCCTGCAACACCTTATAGACTAACAAAGAATGTAGACCATATGAGCTTTTGTGGGCACAACCCACTTCATCTGAAGGAGTGGATTGTGTCCATGAAAGCTCATGATATGATTTACAGTTTTGTTTGGTCCTGCAGCACCCTTAGAGACTTCCATTGTTTAAGTTTTTTTCAGTTACAGGCTAACTGGCTACCCCTCTGAGACTATTTCTAACTTGAGTACCATAATAACTTAAACAAAATTTTATACTCTGAATTTTAACTCCTGGAATACAATAGTGGCCAAGTAGGTAGGAGAGAGAAAAATACAGTTTAGACTAAAGCATCTCCCACTCTACACTCTCGTCTGGCTATAGCTTATGCTTAGTTGTGGTCTGTAGAAGCTACTGTTAAAATAGCTGAAAATAAATGACGGAGGAACAACTGAGTAAAGGGCTATTGGAGACTGTCAAAATCTGTTTGTGACACTGTGCATGTGAATTCTGCACTTCAAAGTGCCCAGTAGGGTGCTTGCTTAAAGTTTGTTATGCATACAGATTAGTTGGTTTAAACGAAGCATAATATCATTAATGAGCCTGATTCTCTCATACATACCCATTTTACATTATGGTAACTTCATTGATTTCAGTGGTCTTTTCTTATTACTAATGAGAGGAGAATGTGTGGGTGTTTGTTTTTTTTTAACTGCAGCTCATCTGATGAAGTGGGTTTTACCCATGAAAGCTTGTGATACTATATATTTTTGTTAGTCTTTAAAGTGCCTCAGGAGTGCTCACTTTAAGTTGAGTAACATGGCTTGACCCTCTGAGACTTCCCTCTGTCACATTTTATCAGATTTTGAATCACACTGGCACAACAAACTAGATTACAGTGTAAATGTGGTGCAAAGATGCAGATTCTTATTTTTAATTCTTATACTAATCGTCTTCTGCTGGCAGTCAAGACAACTTTGTTAGGGCAGATCTACATTGGGACCTTACTGACACAGCTGCATCTCTTGAATGTGGTATTTGTATCAGGTATGAAAAAAATCTAGACCCCCTAGATTTTATGCTTAAATGGAGGGCAGCTCGGTCGGGCCACTGGTTATCCATTCACATCCCTACTGTACATAGGACTAGGTAAATGGAATAATTTTTCTGTCCACCTAGCTTCTGCCTCTCAGTGGGGAGGTGGATTTATTTCTATACTAGGAATGTTAGATAGCTATTAATTGTATAGTCATGTAACCACACAAAATATTATCAGTTACATGACTATTTGATAGTCCCTGGGGGTGGGGCTGGCAGCCAATCTGGTCTGATACAGAGGCAGTGGCATGGGGTGGCAGGTGTGAGTCGGTCTGTGAGGGGAGCCAATTTAAAATCAGCTCCCTCATAAACCTAATAGAGACAGCAGTATGGGGCAGCAACATAGTATGAGTTCCCCACAGAGCAGCCTCTGTCTGCAGCAAGCCACGATTACACATTGACATCCCTAGTGAAAGGTTAGCCGGTAAGCATTATTTTTAGCGGGTGATGCTTACTGATTTCAGTTAACTCTTAACTGGTGAGGACTGAAGCAGGGGGCTGCTCTAGCCCGGGGTGGGGCCTGCCATAGACAGGCTGCTCGTGTTGTCTGTGATGTGCCAGGGCCTGCTGTGAACAGGGCCGGGCTGCAGTAGCCTCTGTCTGTGGTGGGTGTGTGCTCCTGCCCAGCCTTTCGGGATGGGGAAGCACCCCTTTAATCAGTTAAACATCACATCTAACCAGTTAAGTAGGACTTTGAATTCCTACTCTACTCTTATGGGAATGCCCATTTATCAATGAAAATATTCTAGCACCTTTGTGTAGACATTAGATACTTCTGTACAGTGTAGCTGGTTTCATAGATATGTGTAGTTACTGTTATGAGGGTCACCAAAGCTATTCAGTAGGTTCATCCTATAAAATGTAAAAGCAGAGTCTGGAGTGGTATATGTATGGTGACCATATTTTCTGAACCAAAAATAGGGACACAGGAGCCATGCCCTAGCCTTATTAGCCACACCCCCTGATCCCTTAGGCCCCGCCCACCTGTCACATAAAGTCCCACCCTTGGTGGTAGTACTTCTGGTCATATGTCTATCTTAACCCTTGAAGTAAAAGGTGTTGTGTGACTCCTCTAAGAACTCCCATTGTCCTCTGCCAATAGGGATGGGTTTGGCTCCCTCAGGACCTCCCCATGCAACTATACTGCGATTGCATTAATCCAACTTGATTTGCATTAACTTGGAGGAGAGGCCCGGGGTGCCTCTATTTCAGTGATTATCGACTTTTTGGAACGTGAACCACCTGGGTCAATGTAAACCTTGCCATGGACTACCAGTTGCTAATGGAAACTCACCATTAATTACATAATTACGCTTGAGCCATTTTGCTAGTGCTGCAGCTAGGGTGAATGGTTTAACACACTTAGTTTGTTTAATAATTTAAATTAACTTTCTTGTGTGTGTATATCAAACTTCATTTTAAATACAGTAAAATATTAATTTATGACCAACACAAGGTTTCAATGGTTTCTTTATGGTAGGGGCGGGGAACCTTTTTTGGGTTGGAGGCCACTGACCCACAGAAAAGTCAGCTGGGAACTACACAAATGAGAAGCAAAAACAACTCCTCCAAAACCCCCCAACCCTCACTCATCTGGCCCCCAACTAAGACACCTCGATCCTCTGGTGTTCCAGCCCACAAGGTGAGGGGATGGGACAAAGAGGAATGAGGTTCAAGGTAAGGATGTTAAATGCGGTTATCTGGCTAATAGAATAGTCAATGCAATTTGTATCAACTACGTGATTAATCGATAGGTGCCACTCTGCAGAGCCACAATGGGGGTAGCTTCAGGAGCTGGCTGGAGCTGGGACTCAGCAGTTCTGGCTCTGGGAGCCACCCATGCTGCAGCTCTGCATTTTAAATATAAGAGGAGCCGCTGAACTCTTACTACATTTAAAATGCAGAGGCGCAGCGACTGACGCAAACTGGGCCTGCTCAATCCCAGCTCGCACTGAGTCCAGCAGCCCCCTCTTCACGGCAGACAGACCAGGCCACCGTGAACAGGGAATGCTTGGCGGCGGCAGCAGCCCCTGTCTGTAGGAGTCCAGCTCCCCATTGGGACCCCCACAGAAAGGGGCTGCTGCCTGAGCAGCTTCTGCCATGGTGAGCCTTGGCCTGCTGTGGACAGAGGCTGCTTTGCAGCAGCCTCCCCTATTTCTCCCCTCTTCTCCCCCCCCCCCCACCCCGTCTGATAGAGGCAGGGGGGAGATGGCACAGCAGAGATGGTATGGGGGAATCCGCTTTTAAGCCAGTTCCCCCAGCACTGTCTCTGTGTCTCTCCCTGGAGGTGGGAGGAAAACAAGTAATTGATACGGGTACTTGACTACCCAATAAGCCTTTACTTAACAGCACTAGTTCAGGGATTCCCAAAGGCCACATTTATTTTTCTGGGGTTCCGGAGTTAGTGGATTTTATGGACTCCCTTAGGCTTGGGCGTGTGGACCAAAAAGGAGTTCAGTATACAGGACAGGACTGCCATTGGATAGGGATGGGGTGCAGGGTCTGGGTGGGAGGTGTGGGATGCAGAAGGGGGAGAGGTTGCACAGTCTGGAGGTTGTGTGGTCTGTGTGGGACGTCGGGTGCAGAGACTGGTTGGGTGTAGGGTCTCTGGCCAGAAGGAAGGGTGCAGGGCGGTGGTTTGGGGTAGGGAGTCAGGCCAGGAGGGAAGATACAGGAGGGGTCTTGGGGTAGGATGTCTGGTCAGGAGAGTATAGGAGCAAGGGAGGGTGTCAGAGCAAGATGGGAATGCAGGGTTTTGGGGGGTCAGATGGGAGTGAGTGAGGGGGATTTTGGTGCAGGGTCTGGGCATAAAAGGGGACGTTTACCTGGCTTGGCATCACCTTGCAGTGGGGAAAGCCTCCAGACAGCATGCTGTCATTCCCCCAGGGGTGGGAAGGGATAGGGAGCTCAGCCCCCCCCAATGCAGCAGGGATCCCAGTGCGGCTGTGGGGCTGCAACACCAGGATGGGCTTCCCGCTGGGTGGGCGTGGTGATGTTTGAAGAAACCCCACCCTTCCCCGCCAGACCAGGCTTGTTGCCGCTCCCCCAGAGGGGTGAGGAGAGGCACGGGGGAGAGAGCAGCAGCACATGGGGGGGCGGGGGGGAGGCACCGAGCATGCTCCGAGGGGGTGGCAACACCCCACCCAGGTTCCGCGCAGCCCCTATTGGGGCGCAGGAGACAGTTCAAAAGCACCGAGGTATGGGAGCATCTCCTCAGCACCTTTTGCCTTGAACCCGGCCACCCTTCCCCCTCCTGGCAGCAGCGGCTGCTGTAACACGCTGCTGCCTACACATGTGGAGGGGGAGGCTGTGTGTCTGGACCGGGACCCCATGTGACAGAGGCAATCCCATGGTGGTGGTGCAGTGGGTCTTACCTGCACAAATTTCTCCATCCCTTCCACACTGTAGGGACACACCCCTTTCCCCAGTTCCTAGGGCTCAAGGTGCAACCCTGTTAATTTACACACCCACCCTTACCCAATTCCTAGGGCTCAGGGCGCATCTTCCTGCGGGTTGGCAGGATCTTTAGCCACTGAAAGAGCCTCGCACAGTAATATCCTTATCCTCTATTTATTGACAATTCCCAAACAAGCAGAATATACATGCTAAGCACACGGTGTCATGCTCACCAATCCTGATAAAGACAGGCAGACTTTCCCTGTTGGCCAGGCAAGGTCAGTCTCTCTGGATCTTAGCCGCTGCACATCATGGTTGTGCAGGAGAGTCCTGGCAGCTCTTATCTTAGGCTGGGTCTTAGAGATGAGTAGTTCTTCTTGGTGTTCCTTGTCTCCCTTTGGTCTTCTTCCAGCCTTTTGCTTCCTTCCTTCTGCTTCTGTTACTTCCGATCTTCTTTTTTCTTCTCCTTCTTTGACCCCAGTTTATATAATGAAACCTGAGTCTTGCTTAGGTATACCTTAACCAATTATTTTAGTATAATTTTACTAACCAATCATAACAAAATTACCTAACCAATCATACCCCACCACCTTAATTGATTTACACCTAGCAAAATTAATTATACAACATACAGAAACAGTTACAAACCAGACAGAGATATCACAGTCAAACAATAGGAAAGTGTAATGACAATGATCATAGAATGAGGATTCCACAACCTCAAGTATTGATAAGCAGTTTCTTGCCAGACAGAATGGTGTGACTTAAGTTTTCTTTACCCATCTTGAGATCCTTTTCTTTATCTGGTGACCGTGGGGGAGCTATCAGGACAAAGTCACCTCCTCACAGCCTGGCGTGACACTTTTTAATACAATTTAGATGGAATTGTATGTGCCTCCAGGCCTTACAGTTAGTGGCTGCTGCTCTTCAGTCTGGCTGCAGAAGGTGGCTTTGGTTTAGGCCTAGCACAGGCCTTCCAACATGGCTACAGAAAAGCCATATTGTTACAGTGGGTGGGGTAGTGGCCAGAACCACGCTCCACCAGAAGCCTGCCCCAGCTAGCAAAGCTCCAAAGGGGAGCTGCCTATGCACTATTGGGGGCGGGGGCGGGGGGGGGGATGCTGTTGCTGCTGCACTGTGCCAGGAGCAGTGGCGGTGCATGGACTCAGTCACTTCTTCCCGCAAGTCTGTGTCCCCATCAAGTAGTAGTGAAATGTCTGGTAGGGCTTTCCAGGACATTTCACTACTTGATGGGGCACTGGGACAGGGTACTTAAAATCGGGACTGTCCTGGAAA
The DNA here is from genome assembly GCA_019425775.1 of Rafetus swinhoei. Taxonomy (NCBI): domain Eukaryota; kingdom Metazoa; phylum Chordata; order Testudines; family Trionychidae; genus Rafetus; species Rafetus swinhoei. The sequence continues at coordinate 111,536,409 of CM033446.1, forward strand.
AATCGGGACACATGGTCAGTGTAGGTATATGAACACAAGTAAAAGTCCTGAGACTTAACAATTAAGTCTGTTTTTTCAGAAGTTCCAGGGTGTAAACAGAATGGGTACTAGAATAACTTCAAAGCATATCTCCAAAACTCCACTTCTCTTTACAGGGAGTATACTATTACCATGAAAGATAATAAAAGTTTGACACTGTGAATTTCACATAAATATGGTTTACGTTAGTGGCTTTTGAAATGTTTTTTATCACTGATCCAACTTAAGTTAAAACTGTATAGTGTGGAGTGAACAAATCATTAGTTTTCAGGGGTGTAGCCATGTTAGTCTGTAAAGGTGAGGCTACACAGCCCTCTAAAGTCGAAATGAGACAAATTGTATATCTTACTTTGATTTTTTTCAAAATAGCTTATTTTGAAATTTGGAGTGTCTATACAGTGCCAAGTTTCAAAATAACACCCTATTTTGAGACACCCTCATTCCAAGAGGGTTAAGGGATAACAGGGATGCTGAGTTAGCGCGCGCACATTGTTTTGAAAAATATTTTGAAATAACGGGCGGCTTGTTAAAACATGGGGTAGTTATTTCATAGTAGTACTTCCAGGGTTGCGATAGACATGTGGCCGTAAGTAAAAGGTGTCATGTCACTCCTCTAAGTACTCTTCCCGCTGTCCTCTGCCAATAGGGATGGGTTTGGCCCCTGCAGGACATTTCCCCCTTCCCCCCCCCCCCCATGCAACTATACTGCAATTGCATTAATCCAAGTTGGATTGCGTGATGTACTCTAACTGAAAAAATTTAAAAACAACAAATAGTCCTGCAGCACCTTAGAGACTCAACAAAATATAGATAGTATCATGAGCGTTTGTGGGCACAGCCCATTTCAGATGAATGGAGTTAAGTTAAGGGGTCCAGGGTATTTTCTGCTATTTATTTGTACCTTGGACCCTTGAACTCTATTCATCTGAAGAAGAGGGGTGTACCCACAAACTCATGATACCATCTACATTTTTTGTTAGTCTTTAAGGTGCTGCAGGATTGACTATTGTTTTTTTTTTTTACATTTTTTTTCAAATCCTTAATTGACGGGCAAGACTTCATCTTGACGGGCAATTAAGGATTTGAAAAAAATGCTCGCTCTGAGGAAAAAAGACTTTCTTATTTAGAAACTGAAGTTCATCAAAGAGAAGACTAAACAAGTGGTATGTCAAGACCTAGATTCTGCGTAACTTGCCTCTGGGTATTTGAATGGGGAACCAAGGACGTTTTGCCTTCAGTTGAGCAGTATGAATTAACTGCTCATTGCAGTTTTCCAATATTATTGAAGTGCTTTTCTGCAATGAGCATTACCATACACCTTGTAAAATCATGCATGTATGGTAATCTATTAGATGTGAGCCTATGTATTTAACTTGATTCTTTACTTTTGTTGAATGATTAAATCTGTTACAGTACTGCGTGTTGTTGGTAACCATTTAGGCTTTCCATAAGTGCTCCTGTCTCCTTTTTGTATTCTGCCATATCAGAACTTGATAATTGCAAGGTTATTTTTAATTAATGTTAGTTTGAAAACAGTAATACTTCATAGCAGTTCAAGCTAACTTAAGCTTTCCAGCTGTTAAGCTGACTTTCTTTCATACATAGCACAATGATCCCTGATCTATCAAATATTTCTTCCAATTATTGAAAATTATTATAAGTCTTTGGCAGTACGGAGAGGCTAGTCAGTGGAGGAACATGCTTGCAAAGTTCATCTCCGAGGTATCCTTCCAGTGCCATTCATGATTTGAGAAAATCATCTCTGGGATGAATGGTACTTACTGCTCGCTCTGAGAGAAAAAGCACTGACTTTATAATTGTAGTGGGGAAAATTCTGCAACTTTTGTGGCATAAGAATACACACTTATTTTTACACCTTCTTAAATGTAATGTATACTGATTCAATGTAATGCGTTGCTGTTCATCTTTCTAACTGAACAAAATCTGTAACTTACTAGATCTGTTGCTCTTCGTTGTACCTGGTTTTTGGTGCTGGTTTTGGACTAGGTATGCAAAATCGCAGCTAAGCAGCAAACAGGTCAAAGATTAGGTTAACCTAAACTTGATCTGGTTAACTGGCTATATGGAGTCAGGGCAGGGGTAGGGATGTTAAATGGGGTTTAACAGCTAGTCGACGGAATTTCCCTCTACTAATCGGTTAGTTGATAAGGGGGAAAACTGCAGAGCTGCATTGGGATTAGCTCCCAACCCTAGGAGCTAACCCCACTGCAGCTTTGCCTTTTAAATGTATTGGCTCTTAGTATGTCTTAAAAGCACAGGCACAGCAGGGAGGACCAGGCATAAGCTGGGGCCCAGGTGATTCCTGGCTCATGTCAGTTCCCCACTATGCTTCTGCCTCCCCTGCCCTCCCACGTGGAAATGGTGCTGAGGGAGAACTGGCTTTTTAAGATGGCTCTCCCTCCTCCCCGCCTCTCTGATAGAGGCAGCAAAGGGGGAAGGAAAGCGACTAGTCGCCTACATCCCTAGGCAGGGGACAGGTAACAGTAAAAATTTAAAAATCCCATTCTGTTAGTACTCTTACTGAACCTTGTTAAAGCGCTGTGCATGGACCTCTTTGCCGACTTGAGAAGTTAGTATTGAAACTGTAGTTTCAGAGACTTGTATTAATTAATCTCTAAACTGAAAAGACAAGGGCCTAGACTACGCGCACATTGTATAGATTCAACTAAATTTGCTTTAAATTTGTACTTCATTCTGTGAAGTCTCTTAAAACAGACTGAGTAGCTAAAATTGATTTCATTTAATTTGGTAATACTGTGAAAGAGTTGCATTGATCTAGTTTTGCAGTTTCTGAGAGTAGACAAGGACTAAGTCATTCCCTTCAACTATTGTGCATTGTTTAAAAAACCCAAAAATACACATGAGTGTCGTGTGCTCAGACAGGAATTAACAAGATTACTGCTAGGAGAATTCTGCGGCTGTGCGGAATTCATGGCACAGATTTTTTTTTTTTTCCTCTCTCAAAATAATACAGATTCTTCTGGCGAGGCACTGTAGTTGCATCTTGTGCCCATCAGGGGCTGCTGTAGTGTCAAAGATGTCAAACAGTGGGTGGAAAGGGAGAGACTTGTTTCTCACACTGTGGTCAAGTAAGGAAGCACAGGATGGGTAAAGATGGCGTTGTGTTCGAAACTGGAGTTCAGAATGGCAGAGGATGTGGTGGGAAGGGGACACAGACTGAAGTGTGAGATGAGGAATTAGTGTGGAGACAGTATTGATCCAGGGCCTGAATAGAAAAGGGGCTTATGGGATACTTCGGGAAGGGGAAGATGTGCCTGCCTGAATGAGAGAGGCTAGGATAGGGGGCAGCCAGGATCTGCATGGGGGAGGCTCCCCAACTTCCTAACAATCCCCTCTCCCAAAAAAACCCTGTTCCATACTTCTCGCATCCCACAGTCCTCCAGGCTCCTTCTCTCCTTCAGCTCCTACCTCACCCATGACTCCCCCAAGTGTTTCCTTCTGAGGTGTGCAGGAAATACGTTTCTGCATTAAAGTAGCTCATTTAAACTATAAGTTCCTTACAAGGCACATTAACACAAAAATAATTTTCTTAATTCCCCCCCCCCCCTTTTTTGGGAGAAGGGATGAAGTTGTGTGTGTTTAGACGTATTTGCTGACAGGTACTTTAAAATAAATAACCCAACTAATTGAAACTGGTGTTTGTTTTGATAAATAAAATATGCAGATTTTAAGTGTTTTTATCACAGAATTACCTCAGAAGTACAAGATGTAGTGGTCTTGGGGAGGCTAAAATACACAAACTATAAACATAATATACGTTAGCTCCATCTCAGTGGGCCTCCTGAGTTTTGAGACTTTGTGCTGAAGTTAGGGCAGGGGTGGGCTATACTTTTTGAGGGGGGGAGATTAGGGATGTTAAACGTTGATTAGTCAATAAGGGCACCTCTGCTGTTGAAGTGCACACTTCAAAGGTGAAAGTGGCACAGGGAGCATGGGGCCAGCAGGGGACTGAAGCATTGGAGTCCCCCACTGGCTCTGTGCTCCCCATGGCATTTCAGAGTAGCAGCACCCATGGAGCCTGGGGTCAGTGGGGGACTCCCCAGCTGACCCTGGGCTCCACATGGTGCTGTTGCTTTGAAGCACCTCCTTTTCTTCCTCCCACTTGCTGCCTCTTTCTGATGGGAGGGGGGGGAGGGAGCGACTAGTTGACTAGTCATTCACGTCCCTAATGGGGGGGCCACTCCAAGAATATGGAAAGTGGCTGAGCGCCTCATTCTTCCATGATACTAATGGAGGAGGTGCTGGGTTTGGGATGGAGGTTAGGTCCTGGAGGGAACTTGAGGTAAGGAAGGGAGTTTTGGTGAAGGAGGTGATTGAGATCTCAGGCACCGGACTGGGGTGCAGGGGCTCGATTGTTACCTATGGCAAGGAATTGGGGTACAGGAGGGGGTGAAGGGGTTTGAGTTGTGTGCTAGGGCAGGAGGGTACTGTGATATGGGACAAGGGATTGGGGTGCTGGAGGGGGGCAAAGGATTTGGGTATGTGGAGTAGGGGGCTGGGGTGCTAGAGGCAGGCTCTGGTCAGGAGAGTTACCAGCCAGCAGCCCAGCACTTCCTGAAGCAGCCTGCCTGCCCTGTCCCCACACAGACTTCAACCATGTGCTCTCTGAATAACTACCAGCCCTGGAGTGGAGGGGGCATGGTGCTGCTTGGCTGCCTGTTACTGAAACAGGCAGCTCTGATTGCCCAGTTTCTGGCCAAAAACCGGCCAATGGGATTGTGGCTGCCCACCTGCCTGCGCCCCCTCCTGCCCCTGCTTCCAGGCTCACAGATTTTAAAGCGAACCACCAGGCACCCTGCGTGTGGATGGGGCGAGGCAAGTGGGGAGCCTGCCTGTGGTTCCCTGCAGATGTCCCTGGGCCAGATCTGGTGGCTTGGCTTTTCCTTTTTTTGCCCAGGCTTGAGTTAGGGGGTGGGTGTTTTTAAAAGTCAGTTTAAGGTTATGCTTAGCCTTGCATAAAAGTATCTAGGAAGTTTTGACGTGAGCTTTGTGGGCTGTTACCTCTCTAGCATCTAGTGCTGCCTGTTAGAAGCACTGGAATTGCCATACTAAGCAGACCAGACAGCTAATGCCTGACTTGTACTTCAGGAAGGTGCAAAAATCTCCATGTAATGAAGAACTGAGATTTGGTGCTTATAGGGAGAACTTATTCCCAATTGAGGCAAGTAGTGAGTGAGCTATAGCTTCAAGAAGAGGACAATAAACTTTTTTTGTTCTGATACAAAAAAAATCCATGATTCTATGAATCAAAATATTAATTTGCTGTCAAACTTGGGACAGTCTCTCTCTCTCTCTCTCTCTCTCTCTCTCTCGTATCCTTTCCTCTTTTTTTTTAAATGTCATGTTTTTCAATTATAAGGGTAAGTCTCATATTTGTAACATTTTACTTATCAAGTTGTCTCTTATTTGGCTGTTTCTGACCTAGAGTCCTAGTCTTTCAGTTTAGTCAAATTGTCTTGGTTATTTTAATCATCCATTTAAAATGAACTATAATGCCTGGTCACCATATAGAGAAAAGGTGTTTTTTGTTGTGGGGGTGTTGGTTTGTGTGGTGGTGTGGGTTTTTTTGGTTTTGTTTTGTTGTGTTTTGGTTAAAGGGTCAGTTTCATACTTGCTCTTTGCAATTAAAATGAAAGTGCACACAAGATCTAACACCCCCCGATAAGTCCTCCAGTAAAATAGGAGATCGTATTTCATGTTCCTGATCCTCCTACAGAGAGAGAACTTTTCTTCGATGGATATGGAAGTTCTGAATCCGATAAAGGATTTTTAAACTGGATTTGTAGGTAGTTCCTTTTTCCTATTTATACCTTTGTGGCACCAGCATCTTACACAGCTTGAAAGGTTAGCGTCCCATAGGTTGTATATGTCATAAGGAGTAGCTGTTTCTACACTCAGGAAGAGGTTGAAAAGCCCAGTGAAATAGTGTTTTTTATTGTCATCTTCAGTTGAAAATGGAATTCTGACTTAAGCTTCCGGTAATTTACAAAGCTTTGTGCCATCTCAGTGCCTGAGGTAGCAGTTATTAAAATTAAGTTGGAATGGAGATGGGCAAGTAAGGCATGAAGTTAATTAAAATGACTTAAGTTGAACTTGGTATCTTTTCAACGGACACCACTAGAAATGAATGCAGTACACCACTGAATAGGTGAGAACCCAATTTTCCCAGCAGTGGGCAGCATTCGTTTCTAGTTCTGTTCAGAGAAAAAGTACCTTAAATCTAGTGTTGGTTGCTTGAACAAGTGCAGTAATCTTTGGTACCAATCCAGGACTTATTATAGAAAATCTCACAGTGGTCTGAGGTCTAACTTTCAGTTGTGGGCTCTTCAGCACTTGCTCAGTAGCTGAAGATGTGTTCTGCTTTGCTTAATGCTGATTTATTGGCTTAGTTCTTAGAATAAAATGTTTTTGCTGTGTTACAAGGGGGGGTGAGCATGGACATGTACACAAACAGTCCTTTTGGTGCATTAAACACTTGTTCTACTCTTATCACCACTCTCCCTCTTCTTATGGCAGCCGCACAGCTACATTTTTGACTAGGTGGCCTTTAAGGTCAGCCACAGGTGAAGTGTAACAAAATACTATCTGAAGGTGACAAACGTTTGAACTATTGCTTAGCTAGGGAGGAGCAGACGTAGCAGACGGGTCACCCCAAAACCAATGAGATTTCTGGCTATGCTGCAGTGAGTTACCTTGGAATAATTGTAAGTTCTGTAAGAACTTTTGTGCAAAGCATATTACTTTCATCACGGAAGGACAATATACTTTGATGTAGGAGGAATTGATTGGTACTGTAACTTCATAATTCCTCACACTATGACTTTCTATTCCCTTACACTGGATGTTTGTTGAGATGGAGAGTTAATTGCACTGTCATGATTAAGGATGTAAGTGACTACTCAACTGCCTGATGAGCGTAGGCAGCAAGTGGGGGGAGCCGGCTTAAAAGCTGGTTCCTTCCAGCACTGTCTCTGCGGGGGGCGGGAGAAGCAGAGGCACTGTGGTGGAAATGGCGCAGGCTGGGACTGCTCAGTCTGGACATTGCAGCTCTGCTTTCTTAAATGTAGTAAGAATGGCTCTTACTACATTTAAAAAGCAGAGCCACAGTGAACCCCTTGATTGACTAATCAAGTAGTTGATGGAAATTCCATCGAATAATCAATTAGCTTCCTAACCGCTATTTAACTTCCCCCGTCACAATGTTTCCTGGCATCTTTACATAAATGTTTAAATGGGATTTTACATCCCTAACTTCAGCAGTTAACCCCTGTCTACAGTGGGGAAGGGGCTGCTTTGGCCAGGCTATGCCTGCAGTGCCATCGGCTGCTCTGGCCAGGCCGGAGTATTGCCCTGCACCACATGCAGCAAGGGGCTGCCATTCAACCATTAACTAGTAAGCATCTCCTGGTAAGCTTTTTCCAATGATAACATGGGCCAGGACTTACCCATTAGATGCTTACTAGTTAACTGGTGGCATACCTGCTTCAAGTTATGACCAGATCAATATGTGCAATTCTTGTATCATCTAGTGATGCATCAGGATGGGGTGATGAAGAGGGCAGAGAACAGCACTGCTCACAATATGAGCAATGCACATTAAAGGAAAAGCATCTAGTCCAGGGTTTCCCAACCTATGGGTTGGGACACAAATATGGGCCGCCATTACATTTCAAAAGGGTCACCAGGTGTCTCCCCAGGTGGCTCTTAAGGAGCCATTCACACATTTTTTTAATTGCCCTGGGTCACCAAGTCTTCCTGAATTGTCAAAATGGGTCCCCATCTGGAAAAAGTTGGGAACTGCTGATCTAGTCAGTTAGGTGGGATGGAATGAAAGTTGTAATGGAAGGTTTGGTACTTAACTGGAGAATGTTGCTAGCTTTCTAAAAAAAAATGTCTTCCAAACATAGTAACTAAGAAGTCATTTTGCTGGAAGAGATCAGCAACCAATGGCCACAGTGTGCTGTGTTGGCACAGAAATCTTCTTGTATGACTTTTAACCATTCTTGTTCTTGTCCAGAACAATGCTGAAAGTGAGTGCAAGGCAGGCTGGCTAACCATGACTATTGGCATAGAATACTACATATTCCCCAGCTACAGAACTCTATTCCAGATTTTTAATTAAAAAAAAAAAAAAAAACCTCACCATGTGATAATGAAGATAACACTGAAAAAGGGTGGTTTAACATTCCATCAGCTTATGCTCATCTTCCCAAGTTAATGGAAGGCCTGAAACACTAGCTGGTAGGTGCATCTTGCCCTGCGCCTCTACTGAGGTTCAAAAACTGCAAAACTTGTGGTATCTTGAGGGATTGGTGGGGGGAGGTTGCAAGAATTTGGCTAACGAACCAGGTAACAAGTGACTTGTTCTTGTGCCCTTTTAGGAGTTGGTGCAGCTCCCTTATGCACTTCCACTTTCCCAGAAAGGGGATTTATTTGAATTGCAGTATATTCTCCCTATTTTGTAATTCATGGGGTCAGATAACCGAGCCCTCAAAGTAAGTCATCTAAACAAAATTGACTGCAGAAGCTAAAGATTCAGTCGTGGCATTTGGGAGAACTTGCTACAGAATTTTGTCTTTTTGTGCCTCAAAGTGTGGAGGATCCTAATGATCAGGTCTAATAAATATGACCATTGCCACTGTTCCTACCATAGTGCCTGGCTGCTGCTTGACAAGGTGTTTTGGACACCTTTCAATTTCCACTCTTCCAATTTCCAGGTAAAATCCAATAATAGAATGTGCCTTGTAATGACATTGTAACTTAAAATCTGGCACGCAGAGTAGAGTTGCATCGAAGTCAATAAGTTGCATGTAAGGGTACGACTTCACAATACAGTTAGCTTGAGCATACTTGAGTTACAGTTGTGAATAGTTTTCCTTCACAGTAGTATCACTAGGCGTTTGAAGGTGCCCAACTTACACTTGTGTATCACATATCCAGGGCACTGGAAATGTCCAGTAGGAAAAACTTCCACTTCAGGTCTAGAGTTTACCCAAGCATCCTCTCTATTGTATCTTCAGCAGAGACACAGGACTCCACTTTGAGATGTCTGTATCATGCTAAATGTCCTCTTACATCTCTCCTAATTCTCATAAAGGCAGTATCTTTGTATGTCCCCTGCAAGATTTTAGTTAGTAGTCATGTCAGCCAAATAAATATTGGAATATACACTCTAAGGAGAGAGTGCTGATAGTGCCTTTGCCTACTGATAAAGTGATTCTTGGGGAGAGGGGGGCAAACCTGGCATTTGTCCATAAAGTCAATTCTAGATAGAGCACATTAGTCCTGTCCCATGTTACTATTGGAAAAGCTCTGGCACATCGAGCATGTGAACACAGTGCTAAACATATGTTTAGTTAAATACAAAATGTTCAAAAAATAAAGATAATCTGGACTAGGGATGTAAAATCCCATTTAAAATGTTAACCAGTTAAACTGTTTAACTGGCCCATCGCACTACAGATGGAGGTGAGGGTGCTGGAGCACATTGTGGGCCGTGGGCTGCTCTGGCCAGGTGGGGTGCTGATTAAGCAGTTACCCTGGTAAGTATGGTGGTAAGGGTTAACCCTTTATAACCATGTACTGAGAGTACTGATGGATTTGGCAAATGTCATTGAGGAGCCTTTGGCCATTATCTTTGAAAAGTCGTGGAGATCGGGAGAAATCCCGGATGATTGGAAAAAGGCAAATGTAGTGCCCATCTTCAAAAAAGGGAAGAAGGACGATCCAGGGAACTATAGGCCGGTCAGTCTTACCTCGGTTCCTGGAAAAATCATGGAAGGGATCCTTAAGGAATCCATTTTGAGGCACTTGGAAGAGAGGAAAGTGATTAGGAATAGTCAGCATGGATTCACAAAGGGCAAGTCATGCCTGGCCAATCTGATTAGCTTCTATGATGAGGTAACTGGCTCTGTGGACGTGGGAAAGTCAGTGGATGATATATACCCTGACTTTAGCAAGGCTTTTGATACGGTCTCCCACAATATTCTTGCCAGCAAGTTATGGGAATGTGGATTGGATAAATGGACAGTAAGAGGGATAGAAAGCTGGCTAGAAGGCCGGGCCCAGCGGGTAGTGATCAACGGCTCGATGTCAGGATGGTGGTCGGTTTCTAGCGGAGTGCCCTAAGGTTCGGTTCTAGGGCCAGTTTTATTCAACATCTTCATTAATGACCTGGATGAGGGGATGGACTGCACCCTCAGCAAGTTTGCGGATGACACTAAGCTAGGGGGAGAGGTAGATACGCTTGAGGGCAGAGATAGGGTCCAGAGTGACTTAGACAAATTGGAGGATTGGGCCACAAGAAATCTGATAAAGTTCAACAAGGACAAGTGCAGAGTCCTGCACTTGGGACGGAAGAATCCCAAGCACAGTTACAAGCTGGGGACCAACCAGTTAAGTAGTAGTTCTGCAGAAAAGGACCTGGGGTTACAGTGGATGAGAAGCTGGATATGAGTCAACAGTGTGCCCTTGTAGCCAAGAAGGCTAATGGCATATTAGGTTGCATTAAGAGGAGCATTGCCAGCAGATCCAGAGATGTCATTATTCCCCTTTATTCGGCTTTGGTGAGGCCACATCTGTAGTATTGTGTCCAGTTCTGGGGCCCCCACTACAAAAAGGATGTGGACGCATTGGAGAGGGTCCAGCAGAGGGCAACCAAAATGATTAGGGGGCTGGAGCCATATGACTTATGAGGAGAGGCTGAGGGAGTTGGGTCTGTTTAGTCTGCAGAAGCGAAGAGTGAGGGGGGGATTTGATAGCAGCCTTCAACTTCCTGAAGGGAGGTTCCAAAGAGGATGGAGAGAGGCTGTTCTCAGTAGTGACAGATGACAGAACAAGGAGCAATGGCCTCAAGTTGTGGTGGGAGAGGTCCAGGTTGGATATTAATGAAATAGTTTTTCCTAGGAGGGTAGAGAAGCACTGGAATGGGTTACCTAGGGAAGTAGTGGAGTCTCCATCCCTAGAGGTGTTTAAGTCTCGGCTTGAGAAAGCCCTGGCCGAGTTGATTTAGTTGGGATTGGTCCTGCCTAGAGCAGGGGGCTGGACTTGATGACCTTCTGAGGTCTCTTCCAGCTCTATAGTTCTATGATTCTATGTGAAAGCCCAGATTAGGGATGTAAAGCGGGGGGGCCCTTAAGCCTAAAATATCTAGGTAAGTGGTCTTGTGCTTAGATTAAATTTAAGTGCATTCCAGGATCTATCTCATACCCAGATACTCTTGACCCATCTCCTTCTTGGGGATGCAGAACTGTAACTGCTAAAAATCATAGTGACTACCTGCACTGTGGGGTCTGCCGTATAAAGCTAGTATTTAAGCTTTATATTTTAAGCTTCCCCTGGCCACGAAGAGGCTTTGCTGCAGCAGCAGGGTTGTTCCTGGGGAGGCAACTTGCAGGGGGAGTGGCCAGGCCCGCCATGGATAGGGGCTGCTCTGGTGGGCCCCACAGGGCTGGAACCAACCCCTGCCTGAGGCAGGTAGTGAGCTGCTCCACCTCCTACTGGTTAACCTTTTTACATCCCTTCTTTCTTCAAGGCCCTCTTCTCCCCTTTTCTCCTCCTCATCTCCCCATTCCCATCCTCACTCACTTTCACCAGGCTGGCAGGGGATTGGAGGGCAAGCTCTGATCTTGGACTGAGGTGTTCAGAATGTGAGAGGGGTCCTAGGCTGAGCCTGGGGCAAAGGTTTGGGGGCACAGGCTCTGGGAGGGACTTTGGGTTCAGGAGTGAGGCTCAGGCCTGGGATACCACTTACCTCAGGCAGCTCCTGGGTGGTGGCTTGATGTGGGTAACCCTGCCCTGACCCTGTGCCACTGCCAAAAGCAGCTGGCTTGTCCAGCAGCAGCTCTGCAGTTAGAGGGGCAAGTGCCTCTGTTAGAGGGCATCCACATACTGCCCTCACACCTTCCATTGGCTGTGGTTCCTGTTCCTGGCCGAAAGGAAGCTGCAGGACAGTGCCTGCAGGCAAGGGCAGTATGTGGATGCCCCCTTCCCCATCTCTTCTGGAAGCTGCAGGGGTGAACCAGCTGCTTCAGGGGCAGTGCAGGGGGAAGTCTGCCTTCGTTCCAATGTATTGTTGGAATGTTAGCAGCCAGTTTGGCTGCAGGAGCCGCCAGAAAATTGAGCCTGATTCCAGGAGATGCCAGTGTTCTGCCCATGGATGGAAAAAATTAGAAGGAATTAATTTTGTTTGTACCCTATTGAAGTAATTTGCACCACCACTAGAAACCAAAAACTTAGATTTTTTTTTAAGATTACCATAGGGATAATTACTCCAGCTATGACAAGATAGACATTTTTGAACTCACTACTCAAGAGTTAAATTTAAGTCAAAAACCTAAAATAACATGCTTTGTGATGTTGGTGTTACTGCTTTTAATCTGGATGTGAGTGTGAAAGATAATATTTGTGTAAGTGACAGAGATACTGTGTGAGGGTGACAGATTTCTTTGCCCCTTTAAGTGTGCTGAACACATTCAGACATGGGAGCAGCTGCCAGCAAGCTTCCTCCATCCTGAGCTCTGTTGCATGCCCCCCCACCTCTAAAAATGGGGTACAGCACTGGGCAGAAGGGAGACACCTTGACATCAGTGCTCCCTGCCTTGCATAGCAAGCATGAGGCTCCAGGCAGCAGCTCCAAGGCAGGGTGCAGGAGAAACATGGCAGTGGGGGAGGGACACTTGAAGTGCCAGCACTTGATTGCCTCCCCACCAAACAAGTCAGGATCACCTGTCAGAGGCTTCAGGATCCTACTGGTTAGTGACCATTGATCTAGGTGAATCAGCCAGCATCTGAGATACAAGGTATAGTAGATTCTTCACCTGTGCTAGCTCCTGTGTAGTTAATTGATTAGCCTAGCCTGGGTATGAGCCAGTGATGCTTCATTCACCTGTGTGGGACTAGGATTTCTGGGGGCACATCCCATGGTTCTTTGTGCTATAGTAGGTTAAGCTGCTTATATATGCATTGTTCTAGTGAATTGGATCCCCTGTGGGTAGGGGCTTGCTCCAGCCTGGCAGCCCCGACCTGCTCCTTTTAATCAGTCAACTGTTAAACATATTGTTTAACAGGTTAACTAACGAGGTTTTACATTCCTAACTATAACTGCACATGTAGCTTAGCCTGCACTCTCACTACAAATGGTGGGTAACCAGCCAGACTGAAAGCCTCACTTGGACTTTTTCCTACAGCCCCACCTGAGTCAACTAACAAAAGCAGAAAACACCAGTAACTTGGGGCGAAAGCATTTTGTTTGTGGAAAAGATTGGTAATAGAGCCAACCCCTGAGTAAGAATATGGCTAATCATGTAGTAGAGAGCTCTTAACAGCAGTAATAGGCTCTTTTGAAATACATGCTGGTAAAATATAATTACTATATATCTGAGTGAGTGTGTTTGGTTCAAGAACACCTCTTCAGTGGTAAAAGCTAGAATTACCAAATTTGGTTTGCAACTTCCTCTTATAACTTAAAGCAAGATCAGGGTTTGGTTGTTCCCAGAAATGGGATGTGTGGGGAATGGAATTGTTTCTCCTCCAAACAGAAAGAGAGAGCTGTGGTAACAAGGACAGTTACCCCCTGTGGTCACTGTGCAGTATATCAAGCAAGAGTGCTCCTGCCTCCCCAACTGCCCTGAAGCTCTGTGCAGCAGCTGGCAGCCAGGCAGCACAGTTCCTGCTGCCCCAGGCTGGCCCTGCAGAGCATCCAGTGGCTGCCACTTCCTCTGAGGCCCCCCACACCTCCCAAGTCCCTGCCCTGCCTCCTGCACTCCCCACATTCCCTGCCCTGAAGGACCCGAGCAATGTCAGTAAATTTTCTAGTATTTCATAATAGAAGTGCAAGCCTGGTCTCTTGCTGTCTTAGGGAGGATATTGAATGCTGTAATGTCTCAAGAACTGTAGAGAGATCCTATTTAGGCTCTGTTTATGCTACAGTGGTTCAACATAGATGCTTCCTATCTCAATGGAAGAGGTTTTTCTATAGCTGTATCTTATCTACCTCTCTGAAAGGCAGTAGTAAGTAGGTTACTTGAGGAAAGATTTTTGTTGACCTAGCTGCAGCTAGAGTGAGTTAGTGTCAACCTAAATTTTGCATCTTTCACAACCTGTTTTTGGTAGCCATAAGCAATGTAGCTAACTGGACTTAAGTGTTAGGTCTAAATATCGGGCCAAAGTTAGATAAATTGTGGTTTGCTGCAGGGAAACAGGTCAGGAATAGGAAAGCAGATGTTTTATTTTTTTGTTTTCCTTTTATCTTTTACATACCTGTTTGGCTCTCACTACTAAAATCCTCCATCAGATTATCAGTTTTTTGCCTTCAGCAATAATCTCTGGAGGAACAATATGCTCTTATCTATGTCACCAGGCATTTTGAGTGTGCGTGTGTGTGTGTTAAGGTGGATTTTGGAAAGTATATGCTTCATCTCTGATGGTCCTAGTTGTCGCCATAATTTTGGCACTATAACTAGATCTGTATACATCTAAGAGGTGTGTGTATGTGTTCACCTTGCCCGATTCCTGTTAACTGCTTACAAGTAGCATAGAAATCTAGAAGTGTTCTGAATTGGCTAGAGAACGTTAGAATTTGGCAGTAGTGAACTTGCACTGAAATACTGGCCGTGCAAGGCTTGTGATGATAGATTTATATTGTTTGACTTTATATATGTAAATGTCCAGCGTAATTTTGTCTCTTTCAGATGATAAAAAAGATATTGACCATGAAACAGTGGTGGAAGAACAGATTATTGGCGAGAACTCTCCACCTGATTACTCAGAGTACATGACAGGAAAGAAACTTCCTCCTGGAGGAATACCTGGCATTGATCTTTCAGACCCCAAGCAACTAGCTGAATTTGCTAGGTAAGTCACAAAAGAATATCTGTTTTAAATCTAAAGAGTCAGTCCTTTGTTTTCTTAAACCTTCAAAAATGTGAATACTAGCTGTCTAATTACTTTTGCCTGACTCCATGTGGCCTATATTACTTCACATAAGGAGCCTGTGAAACATTCAAAGGAACTTGAGTCCTTAGAATATTCTCAGTATTTTGTTTCCATTTACCAAATGCTATAATCTTCTAAAATTTGATTTATTTTAATTATGGCAGATTTCCACTCCCTGATCTTTAGTCTTTTGTGTGGCTTATAGAAATCAGATGTCCTCAAGTTGCATCTTAACGTGTGTCCTTACTGTTGCTGTTTGAAACATTACATGAGGCTAGAAATGCATTTGAGTGAGAGATGGCTACTTCTTGGTTAGGCTTGACAAATCAGATGTGCCACACTCAAAAGTTCATCAGCACAGTAAGGAATAGGGATGTGAAAGGTTAAGCCGTAATTGATGGGGGCCGCAGCAGCTCCCCAACCCAGATTCTGCTTTAGTCAGTTAATCAGTTAAACATTAGGTTAACATAATGCTTAACTGGTTAACCAGGATTTTACATCCATAGTAAGAACATCCAAGTGTTCAGTGCTCTATCAAATTTAGTTTTCAATGACTGGTTCTGTACAGTTTCACAATCTGTTGGTCCATATTTTCTTAGTAATAGAAAATATCTTACTTTACCTATTTAAAAAAAAGTTTTTCCTGCAGGACGACAGTGACGTCACCATATAACTCTGGATCCTGCAGCCCCTCTCCCATGTGGCGGGTGGTGGTGGGACTCACGGGGAGAGGACTGGGGTGCACACTGGCCCCCTGAACTGCTGCACAGTGGCTGGATGAAGCTCTGTCAGTCACCACGTGGCAGGAGGCTGCCAGTGTTTTAAAAACAGCTGCTTCGTTGCATTGGTGGCGGAACCCATGTGTTGGGGGATGGGAGGGAAAGTAGTGGCCTGGCGGGGAGGGAGGAGGGGCCTGGGGCCAGTGGGGAGGGGCCTGGGAGGCCTTCTTCCCCCCGCAGTGGGCCAGAGAGAGTCCTGAGGTTACTTATCTCTCACGAAAGGTGAGCAGGGAGTGCAGCCCCCTAGTTTTTTATATTTTATTTATATTATTGCAAAAAAACTTAACATCAAAAGAATAAGGTTGCATAGTGAGCACTAAAGTTCAGGAAATATCAGTAGAGCCGCAGCAGGGGTAGGTCCCAGACCTGGCATGAGCCAGGACTAATCCAGCCTTGCTCAGTCCTGGCTCATGCCAGGTCCAGCAGCTTTTAAGCTGGCTTCCCACAGCACCAGATCCTCCCCTCCCCCCGCTGCTGCCTCTGATACAGTACCAGTACAATGGGTAACTGCATGGAAGAGTGCTAGCTGCAGTGACTGCAACTGAGCAGGGGAGAGGGGTTCCAGCTCACTCAGCCACCGACCCCCAAAAGCTGAACCTGGGCAGGGTGCAGCCTGTTGCAGTCTTTTAGCTAAAGCAGCTCTTCATTGGGCAGCATCCTCCTGGAAGAGGCACTGGCCCCTGTCTCTTCTGTTCCTGCTCTCGCCCCACCTCTTCATCTCCTTGCCTGGCTGGCTGCTGAAGGAGCACTTGACTGCGGGTGGAGGGGGGCAGTTACCCCTTTTTGCCCCTCCTATGAGTCACCAATCATCTTCCTTCTATGTTTTTTAGGTGATAGCACAGTATCACTGAGAACAGGATATAGTCTTCCTGTAGTTTGTGGTATCCCAGTGGCTCCCCAGCAAGTAGAAAGAACTACTTCAGGAAACACATTTGTGTCTATGAATGGGCATGCTCAATCTAAGGGTAGCACGTGCAGTTCAGCTTGCCTGTAGGAACTGTGTGGCACTAGAGTATGCTCAGTGCATGTTAAATCTGATTGTAAAGCTGCCAGCTTCTGGTAGCCTTTACTGAACATGTGCAAACTGCTGTATTTCTCCCCAAATTAGGCTAACATATAAGCCTTTGGGAAGACTTTCACAAGGATAGCAAAAAGGCACATTGCTGGTAACATGATTGGAGCATTGGCTTGAAACATGGTAGTCAAAGTGTGGAGGCACTAGAACATCTCAATTAAATGGTGACAAGTCTTTTAATGTTGGTAAAAATATTTTTTTTTGCTGTCCTGAATGCTAGGAAATGGTTAAACTGGGATTTTTTTTTTCTTTAAAATTTCTAGTAAGTCAGCCTGCAGCAGACATGAGAAAATTCCTCCTATGTGCTTATAATATGTAGGTGGTGGTGTCCTACATTTTTTTTTTTTAAAACAAGGTTATATTACACAAAAAACATTTGCATTGATCTTAATTTGTCAGTATTTTGTAGAAATTTTTTGTCAAAGCAATTTAGTTCTGTATGTATCCTGTGTGTGTGTATATATTGCTGTGGCTGCATCTCATTAGGCTAGTATCTAGTTCATTTGTTTTTAAAAATGAATGGTAAATGTTTGGTTCTGGTGTGCTATTTTTAACTGAGTGATTATCTTTGCTACAGAATGTATTTAATGCTCCTCTGGATATTTTAATGTGAATTATTCTTGAAAATACTAAATGTTGTTATGCTATGGCTTGTCTTAATACTCAAACTGTTGTTGATAGTTGTTGCCAGGGTTGAAGTTTTTTAGCTTTAACTATCACATGGGTTCTGTTGGGTCTTGTGCAGTACTTTTGTTCTTGTACCAAGGAGACATTTTTATAAAAAAATATTATTTGCTTATTGTTTACTTTTTGCCATCTTAGAATTTCTAGTGAGTAGCTCCATAAACCAACAGAAAAATTAAGTTTTGAGCACACAATTGTGCTCCCTTTATTAACTGATTAAAGGGAGGTGGGTGGTGGTGGGGGTGCTCTAGTCTGCCTGGAGCTGCCTCCGCCCTGCTGTGGACCAGGGAGCTGCTGCAGTCCCCATCGGTTAACCAGATCTGGTAAGCCTCACTTATTAAGGGCAAGGCTTACCGGTTGACTATTCACATCCCTAATTCAGATTTTCCTTGAAGTCATTTTTGTCTTTAAGGTTATTTCATCTGTTCTTGCAGCCATTCCTGTGCTATTTGAATACCTTAGGAATGCTGTCATAATTCACAAACCTCAAAATTACGGGCCATTATGTGTTTATCACTGTCAGGCATAGTTTGCTAATATAATTGTGTTGCATAGGAGCAATAGGATGGACAAAACCTTCCTAAAATAGTAAACACTTGTAGAAATCGCTTTCAGTAAATCTCTTTTGTTTAACACCTTCGCTTTTGTGTCTTTAAAACTTATAGGGCCAGTTTTAGAGAGAATTAGTGACCATGTGTGTAATTCAGTTTTATAAAAGGACGGCTGGGTGGCACAGTACACAGGTTCTGATTCTCTGCTGCCTGTTTTGGTGTTTAGGGCTTCTGTCCTGTTTTGTGTTGGGAGTTATTCTCCCCCCTGACCCAATCAACTTGAATGATGCCGGATCAAGCTCTAATTTTCTCTTTGGTTAAAGCTTACTAACAATTTCAGTTTTTCCTTGCATTCAGCTATCTAAATCAAGGTAAATGGAGCAGAGTACAAAACAGGAAGAGAATAAAAAGTGAAAGCACTGAAGTTTGGCCATTGATTAGGGCATATGAAGAGCTTAGAGGCTTGTTTTTTGCTACAGTAACAAATAGTCATATTCAGTGTGCAGTTTCTTAATTGTGACTTTGAAAAATTTCAGACATGCTGATGATTTGAGGATTACTAAAATTTTACTCATCTAGTAATATTTTGAAAGTGACATGGTCTACCCCCATGGCTGTTTTTATGGTTTAACAATCTAGTCATAATTAAATTAGGTTTTTCTCTTCCTTGTTCTTGTGTACAAAATTCATGAGGAAATAAGGAAACTGGCTACACAGTTTTATGTAGAGGGGCTGTTGGTGCCTTCCATTCCGTATATTCATAGGAGAACACAGTACTGTTTTGCAGAAATCACCTTATCACATGCACAGGAAATCACCTTATCACATGCTGCTTATTATCCATGGGAAGTAAGTTCTGAGGCTACAGTTAATCTCCAGATCCACAGCCAGCTGTAGGTGCATTAATATGAAAGGTGCCTTTCAATAACCTAGCAATTTTTTTCCGTGCTCTTCTGTAACCATGAGCTGGCAGCTACCATTATGGCAGCGATGTGCTGTTCCTGGTCTATGGGAGCAATGGGAAGGGACGCGGGTTGGGCTATCACATCTCTGCCTTTTGGCTGAGATAAGTGAAGTATAACAATTCCACGATTGTCTGATACTAGAACCTAGTCTAAGTAAGCAGCAGCTGTAATTTTGCTGTTTATGGACAGTGGTATCTTGTTGTTCTTGGGAAATCCATATTTATTTAGAAACTTTAGCTTAAGCTGGGCTTTTTTTCTGGGGACTGTTATGTGGCTGAACTGTTTAGAAACAGCAAAAGAAATTAAGGAAGAGGAAGTAAAACGTGAAGAAAGAAAGGGGGGAAAATGGGTGGGAAGTTGCCACAGCCTTGAGTCTTAGTCATAACGTTCTCCCTTCTTCATCTTCTTCCTTTTTTTTCCTTTTAGCTCCTCCGTTCTTTCATCTATACTCCTCCTTTCTTCTTTCTCCCCATCGGCATGCTGTCCATGCAGTAACCTCTTCTGCATTCTCTTCACACCTGTCTACTGATCTCATAGAATGAGGACTGGTAGTGGCAACTCCCCTTGCAGTAGGGATGTAACCGGTTAATCAGTGCCTGGCTCGGCCAGAACTGATCCCCTCCTCTGCCCACCTGCACCGGCCAGATTTTTCACAACCTTGAGTGACTTAGGTCGGTGTAATTAAGTGCCAGTGTAGAGGACACTCTGGCAGTGGGAGAGCATCTTTTGACCATATAGCTACTCTCTCTCTCGGGGGGGGGGGTAACTAACAGGAAAATTCTTTCCTATTAGTGTCTTGATAAAAGCGCTGCAGCTGCACAACTGCATTGGTACAACTATGCTGAATCAGCGTTAAACATAGACATGCCCAAATTGTCTATATTAATAGCAATAAATATGTCTGATTGTTATGCTTGAGTGGGTTTTCCTCCTAAAAAGAGCTCGAAAGGCAGGAAATGAAAAATAACTCATTCCTCCATAAAAATGGCACATTTGTATATTCTTTTCAAAATATGACACCTTGTTCTGCTCTGTTGTGTGAGAATATGGCCTTCATAGTGCAAAACATGCATTGTTTTCTCTATTTACAACAAAAATTGCATTTCCCAGAGCCTTGAATTGGAATATCTGGCACCCTGATATTCTCTTTTTTAAGAGAGCTGTCGATAACCACTAAAGCACTGAACTGCTTCTCTCCCCGAGCCAGTCCTTTAGCACCCAGGGCTCCTGTTCAGTTAACCTCACAATTGTGTTCCTGAGTGTCCAGTGTATTTATACCTACTGGGTCAGTATCCCAGGAATATGATACAGAATAACTTTATCTGCCCAGGACCAGAGTCCCTCTCCTTGAGAGCTTGAAGATGGTAATGACTAGACTACCCTGGCAAAGTACTTTCAAGTGGTGACATAAATCCATTGAAGACTGTGTCATCCATCAGCCAACTGTTTGAGTCATACCTTATGTATTTGGCAGTAAAGCTCAACGGCTCTGTCGAATCATCACATCAAGACGACTTGAAAAAGCCAGTTGACCAGTGCCCTAATGATTGCACCTGCTTAATACTGTGAAGCACCTTGAGGCTCCAGTTGTCATTGTGAGAAGTTGGACTTGGTGCTCAATTCTGTCCTGTATCTCAATGGTACAACCCAGAAATCTCTAATTTTCAACTATCCAATCCTGGTTGGGCTTGCTTCCTAAGTAATTGGGCATAAGACAAGGCCCTGATCTTATTACTGTGTGCAGTCAACTGTCAAGACCACTTTACTTCACTTTATCTCAAAGCTACTCACTAAAGTATTCTCTGAAATAGTGGGTCACCTAAGACCACCTTTAAGGAACAGAGGGAACAGGTGGTGTGGGACTGTTTTTGGAGCAATGGCACATTTCTTAGCAGCCAGGCAACTCAGATCTGTGTTCCCTAGACTTTCAGGATTAGTGCTCTCAAATCCTTTAGAATAATCATCTGAACCAAAAGATCCTCCTTCATTAGTGGGATGTGTTGTGGTCATGGACTGTTTAACTTGCATCTTTACTGTTGGGGCTTCCTGCTCCTATGGAGCTCAAGAACTGTGTGCTATTTGGTTATAAAATGCCCTGTTAAATTGTTGGCTGGATGCAGTTAACAGTGACACAATTCCTTGTTTGTGCCATCAGATACCATATACCAGAAGAAATAGTATTAGCTACCAAGTTGATCTATCAAGTAAAGAAGATATCTCTGGTACCAAATTAGCTGACTATCCACTTAGGGAAAGAACAACAGAGCTAAGGCACTCCTGACAAGATGATCCTGGTGTTGGAAGACACATATCTCCTATTGGGGATGAGGAACTTGGGTGGTCCTTGTTGCATCTTTCAAAAAATAATTGCCACTTCTGAAATGTGTAGAGTTGCTATGTGGATCTTAATCCATATATTTACAAGACACTATTTGGTAGAGACTTCCAGATTAAATAACCATTTTGGTAGCACTGATCTGTCATTTGCTTACATAGTATTCATACTGTCAGTCTCCAAGCAAACAACTGTTTTGGTGGCAATGTAAAAAAATCACTTTGACGTAAGAGCTAATTTTAACATTTAACTATGGCTCTTTGAGATATATTGTGTCTAGGGATTCCATAAACCAGTACCCTTTTCTGATATGAACTTCTTTGTGATTCTATATTGGTGAATGGGCAGATATCTAGGTTACAGGGACAGTGTGAATAGCTTCTGTGGGTATCACAGATAGAATACATGTAGATAATTCATTTAAAAGAAGCTACATTTACTGTAAGGGAGGAAACTTTTCTGTTTTCAGAGCATTACAAAGGAGCTTCACATTGGGGCTGTGAAATGATTTAAAATAACTCAATCATAAGATTTAAAAAAGTCACAGTTGCATTGTTAAACAATAATAGAATACCAATTTATATTTATGAAAATTTTGAATGTTTTCTACATTTGCTAATGTATGTCAATTACAACATAGATAAAATGCCATTCCAAAGGCCTTTTTTCACCTTCACCTGTTTTTACTTTGTAAATAAGTGGGCAGTGTTATCTCCCATAAATGTAGATAAACTTGTTTCTCTTAATGGTTGGCTGAAGGAGGAGTAGGACTGAATTCACTTCATAGTTGCTAAAGTTTTATATTTTGTTTTTTGAGTGGAGTTATGTGAAAGGGGCAGAAGTAATTCTACATTTGTAAGTTGTACTTTCACTACAGAGATTGTAGTACTTTAATTGAAAAATACTATTACAGATATTTGCACTGTAAAAAGATAAAATATAAAATGAGCACTCACTTTATTCTATAATGTAACTGAAGTCATTATTTTTGAATGTAGAAAAACATCTAAAATATTCATAAATTTAATTTTTTTAGTGATTAAAACTAATTGTGACTTTTAAAATCTAATTAGTTTTGTGTTGCTTGTTAACTGCGATTGACAGTCCTACTTTTAAATGTACAGTGTTCTGTATCAGAGTTATCTGAAGATCATCAGATTTTAAGGTTTGTATGAACTAAACTGCTTTTTTGAAAATGCAAAAAAACTAATCTTTATCTCCCCTCACTACAAAATTAAATTCCAAGTGCAGTTGATGTGTTTGTAACTTGAAGGATTTTTAAATATTAAAGCCAAGAGGTTTTTCAGAGTTGCTTTTACACTCACCAGTATCTTCTTCTTTCCTCCTTTTGTCTTATAAGAATGAAGCCACGAAAAATTAAAGAAGATGATGCTCCAAGAACGATAGCATGTCCTCACAAAGTAAGTGATAATTCTGTCTTTAAGATACAACTTAAAGCATTTCAATGATCAGTCCCTTGGGGAACTGAATTTGGTGTGGTTAATTCTTTCTCTGTTAGGGAAAGCATAAGCTGAATATTTCTGTTAAGGCTAAATATTGAGGCCTATTACTTTAAATACAGTCACCTCCTCTTTAGGTGCTTTCTAGATGCTAAAAGATTTCTTCGACTCTTCCAACAAACTGAATTTTGTAATGCAAAAAGGAGCCTTATTTGCATGTAAGGGAGGTCATAGGAGGATGGCAGGGCTCTTTGTCCTAGTAAAGTAATTTTCCATCCGACACTATGAAGTACGTCATTAATCCTTTAGACTCAACCCAAAGTATACTTCTTTAAGTTTCTGTCTTGCTGTATCTCATCTGGTTCGATGATATTGTTAACTTGGAGGATCATTGGAAAACTTCATTCAGTAAAGGTCATAGGTAACTCCCCAGCTCAGGTATGTGGATTTGTACAAGAACTAGCTGTGTGGACATAGTGGCAGCGACAGATGCTCAAGCTAGGCACCTGAGCTCAGACTATTACTGGCAGAATTCTGTGCTGCTGTGCAATGCAGAATTACGAAGTAATTAATGTTGCATCTGCAGAATTTCCTTTTTTGTCTCTGCAGATAGGCTGGCTGTCTCAAGGGGCCACAAGACCCAGCACAAGGCTAGGGGGATTCCCAATAGCTGCACTTAGCACACTCTGAAAGAAGGAAGTGGTGGTTTTGTGCAGGAAATTCTTGCAAGTCTAGGACCTACTATCAGGCTGTTTCTCCCTCTGGATCCCTAGGAGAGTGTCTTCCCCTATTCCCCACAGGGCTGTAGGAAAGGAAGGGCAGCGAAATGGGAACTGGGTTGTGGGAGGGGAATCACCTCTCTACTGCTAGGTGAATTTTTGCTGACTGGTATTTTGAAATACCAAAATAATTGAAACTGGCATGATTATATAAGTGGTGTGTGTTACCCAATTTTCAGAATTATTTTAAAATATTGCATTCAGAATTACCCCAGATCTAACTCAAACCCATCCTGGCTCCAAGGTAGTCTAGCTAGTGTGAGCCTGCCACAGTGTCCACACAGCTATTTCTAGCACGCTAGCGTGAGCCCTTCTAGCACAAGTCTCTATCCAAGCTATCTCCCAGCTGCATTGTAGATATATACCTAGGCTACGGCTACACTACATGCTTTGCCGAAAGAGGCAATGCAAATTAAGTGTGTATTATCATTTTCTCATGCTTCACTTGCATGCTCTTTTGTTCTGTTTTTGCGCAAAAACAAACGGCATGGACGTTTCCTTTTTGCGCAAAAACCTCTTTTTGCGCAAGATCCTTATGCGAGGCATAAAGATTTTGCCAAACCTCTTATGCAAAAACAGAATGAAAGAGTATGCAAATGAAATGTAAGAAAATGGTAATCCGCGCTTGATTTGTATTGCCTCTTTCGGCAAAGCATGTAGTGTAGACAAAGCCCTAGAGTCTAGGCGCTTGGTCTTTCCAGACTACTGTACTTCTTTCAAGAATGATTTTTTGTCTTGGGTTACCCCAAACTTCAGTTCCCTCAAAACTTAGAAAATCAGACACACAAATGCAAGTATCATAGCACACTTAACAGACTGCTTACTTATTTTTACCATGAAATCAATTTGAATATTAATATTGTACTTTTATTGTATAATATACAAAGCAATATTAACAGATTGTTTATGAAATTGTAGTTTGTACTGGCTTCACTAGTGTTTCTCATGTAATCTGTTGTAAAACTAGGCAAATGTCTAGATGACTTTGTATCCCCTAAAAAACCTGAGTGGCCCCAGAGGTACAAATTAACCTAGAATGAGAGTCACTGCTCTAGACGACTTAATTATCAGACCTTTCTGTGGCCACTACTTAAAGAAGGGCATTCAGATCCTGTCTCTTAAGGTTAGCACTTCTGTAAAAATGTCTCTTAATAGCTACTATATGCTGTTGTCGTAATAACTGGTCCATAGTAACTTAGAATACTTATTTGATGGGGTCAACTTCTTCTTAAATGGTCCAAGATATATTTCTGAGATCTAGATGTACCCAGCCTTGATATGAAGTCGTTACAAGTTATGGGACTTAGGCTCACACTACCTACATACCAAGAATGCTTGCCTGGGCAGATATTTAATAGTGTTCATTGCAGATGAGTAACATGCAGAGAAGATTTTGTTCCATACTAGGCTCGAGCCAGAGTGTCCACTCTGGGAGCATTGACCTCCTGTTTAGCATTTAGATGGTGACTTTTACACTCATGCTTTCAGGATGCAAGTTCACCTTTCCTTAAAATTGTAGATGGAGACCTAGAGTTAAATTATTCTTCTCTCGAGGAATTATTCTTCGCAACTTTGATTTAATCTTGCTCTTATTTCTCCACTTTAATTCTGTTTCTAATAAATGTTGTGTTGTCTGTTAAGTGGGAGAACAAAAGTAATATTTACTGCTTTTCTTCCACTTCCTCTCCCAAAAAAAAGTTCCTTTATCAATGTAGGAGTAGCTCTTAGGACAACTTGGTTACATCTGCGTAACCAAAAAAACCCCAAAACCTCTCAAGACTTTGTTTCTTCTCCTAAAAAATAGTTAGGATTTTTAAAAACAATATCATTTCCCCTTCCAGTATGTTTGTGTTGGTTTTTTTTTTTTTTTTTTTTTATCATCTTGCTCATTTGTGAAGTTCAGCTTTTGAATAAATACATGGAAATCTGAAAGCCTGTTAGTCAAAAGGATTGTAAAGCTCTTGGGGAAAACTCTATTTAGACGTGATGGCTCTCTGGCTTTTCTGAACTTCGGACGTGTTCAGATACTTCCATCAACCTGGCAATAATTGTAGCTTCCAAAGAGTGAAGCCCGCAGATTGAAAGGTGGATCTTTCAATCCATTGCTGTTTTTTGAGCTTGTACTTCTCATGCAGTTGTATGCTGCTCCCAGTTGTGGTTTATTTTCATGTACACTCAAAATTTATATGGAATCTGAAATCCATTAACAAAACAAGGCACTATGAAAGTGTTTCATGCCTTAAGAGATCCATTGACAAGTGAGTTCACGTGTATTCCCATCTTGTTTGTTCACAAGGAAAGCCCTGGTACCTAGGTTAACTTAGGTGGGTTGAATTTGTAAGGGTGTCTATCTTTACCATGAAATTCTGTTTTGATCCCACAAATCCATTGCCTCAACTCTTATGCTGGATAGTGGGAGTGGATTTTTTTGTTGTTGTTGTTGTTGTTGTATGCATGACCAAGAAACTCATCCTGTTGATATTTAGGGCCCTGTGAAATACAGGTTGAACCTCTGAAATCAGGGTTCTCTGGTCAGCAACATCCATGGTCTGGTAGGAATATGGATATTGCTGGATCAGAGAGGCCTGGCTGCCCTGTTTCAGAAGTTGATTCCCAGCGAGGCTGGCGACAGCAGGGAGCGCAGCCCTACACCTTGGTAGGGAGCCTTGAGCTCCCCTTGCCCAGCAAACTCTGGCTCGCAACCATTCAGATCCTGAAGATGCCGGACAAGGGAGGTTCGACCTGTAGTTTCACTGTGGATTTTTGGATTTATGTTCTAATTTCCCCTCACCTTTCTTCCCCATATTAATCTGTTATGATCTTTTTTTAATCAAAATTGTTTGATACATTGACAATTAAGTAGCCTTACTTATAAATACATTAAAATACTCAGTATTGGGATTGCAATGGGGGAAAACATGATTTTACACCAAATAAATGTCCTGTAAGTTAACAAACATCCAGCAGATATGCAGTAAAAGTAATACTTACTTATTTAGGGCCCTGCATGGGCACACATTTCTATGGCGACGTCTAGACTGCAAGCCTCTTTGAAAAAGAGCGTCTAGACTAGCGGTAAGCCTCATTTTACGAGGAAGAACTCCCTTTTTTCAAAAGAGCTTTTTGGAAAAAAGGCGTTCTTGACCACAAACAGGGCTTTTTCGAGAGAGAGCATCCAGATTGCCTGGGTGCTCTCTTTTGAAAAAGTGGATCGCTGTTTCGAAAAAAGTTGTGGCCGTCTAGATGATCTTTTGAAAGAATCTTTCAAAAGATTCTTTTGAAAAAGCTTTTCGAAAGAAGTGTGTAGTCTAGACGTACCCTAAATATGGCTGTTGCAGTCCGCTTGCCCCTGCTGTTCAAGTGCTGGGAAGACCAGAATTCTGCATTTATGCTTTGATTCTGAGAGTCGATTCATTTTCATGATAGCTGGCCAAAAAGACGTTAAGGGACCTTTTCATAATATAGTTAGCTTGTTTTATATAATGGCATATGTATAAAATATGAAGTTTCTTACTAACATTGTAGCTAGTCATCTTCCTTTTGTAGACTAGTTTTGTAAAGAGATGATTACAAAGAGTTAGGCTTGCTTACCAGTATACAGGAGGTGTGGCTGCCTTACAATATTTAGATGAGAGTCTCTGTCCACTAGGACATGGGATTCAAGAGACACTGGCTCAACTCCTAGATGTGTCTGATTTGCTATGTGACTTTGTGGGTGTCATCCTCTGTGCATCAAGTTCCCCACTGTAAAATGGGTATTTATATTGATCACTTTTGGTTAGTCCTTCTAGGGTCTGATGAAAGCATTACATAAAAATTAGGGGGTAATATTAATAAGTAATTAACTTCTCTCCCTCATCTAGGTATTGGCTGGTGTTTAGTGGTATTTATAGTTTGCAGGACTGTTGAAAAACACTTATTAAAAAGGATCTTAGAGAGAGAGGATGGCAGAAACAGACCAACTAAGAAGAAATAAGAGCACAATTGATTGTAAGAAAGGGAATAGAAGAAATGTGTGGTGAAAGAGGTGGGAATTTTAAAGGTAGCATGAATATTGATAAAGTAGGATACCTGGGACAGTAGGATTCTGTAAAAATGGACCATAATTTTCCAAGTCTCGGCAATAATCTAGAATGGGAAATCAGTGGATTGGGAGTGTGCAGGAAGAGGATAGCTCTGGCAAGATCTGTTATGACTAAGTAGGACTTCAGCCTAATCTTGTCTTTAGTCTCTCTGCAAATGCAGTATTCAAAAAATAAGTGAAATCTGCAGATTCAAGAAGTGGGGGGTGGGTTCCCATTACATGGAGATCAAAGACTCTTGCTCAGGAGTGAGATCTGTATTCTGCCTTCCTATGATGTAGCTACCAGGTTGTGGCCTTTGGGTGGGGGGATGACAGGTGATGGCACATAGGATCGAAGTTTTTGGCTCCACAAGTCAGGCTTCATGACCCACCAGTACCAGATCCTCCTTCCCGCTTCCTAGAAACCATACAGCTGTTACCTTTGTAGTCCTAGTCAATTTGTCAGATTCATTTTGCTCTCAGTGCATTCTTCTGTAGCTGCTGTGCCTTGGAGACCCTCTTGCTTCTTTCTCTGTCAGGAACGGGAAACAGACAAAGAAAGAAGAAAGAGGGACAGTAGGAGATGGACAGAGACAGACAACACTTGCACCAAAGAATATGGGGCCCACCAAAGGTAGCGGTGGACTACCATCATTTTACCTTTTGCTAGCCCTTGGACTACCATGAATTTTTGTTCAGTTTATTCACTTGTGCTTCTGTTAATAGGATATAATCTTATGGGGAAGATGCAGTATTTATTAATAAAACTTGACTACATGTAGTACACTAATGTTGTATGGGTGAGTAGAGGAGTTTAATTTCCCCCCCCCCACCTCTTAAATTTATATTCATAGTTGGTAGTAAGCTGTGGTGATTTTGCTGTAAAAGTGTTTTATATTTTTAACCTAAGTCAAAGTAAAATGTCACTGAGGGGATATTTCTTTCCAGGGCCAGCTTCTATTAAGATATTTTTTTCAGGGAGAAGGGGGTAGTAACTAAACTTTCATCTATGAAAACCCTAGAAATTTTATTATCAGAACTTGTTTGTGTAGTGATGAAGTTTATTATTATTCTCTTTAAGGGATGCACAAAAATGTTCAGGGACACTCGGCTATGAGGAAGCATCTGCATACTCATGGTCCTCGAGTACACGTATGTGCAGAATGTGGCAAGGCATTTGTGGAGAGCTCCAAACTAAAACGACATCAACTAGTTCATACTGGAGAGAAGCCCTTTCAGGTATGGTCCCTTCTGAGACATGCAGATGTTTGCTTTTTAAAAAAAAATTAAACTACAAGAGACTGTGCTTTACCTGACTTCCCTTCCAAGGAAGCACCTTTTCTCAAAATAAAATTGCATGTGGTGACTCGACATGCAAAATCAAGGCATGATCCAAAGTCTATTGATATTAATAGCAGCCTTTCCATTGAATTTACAGGGTTTTGGCTCAGATCCTTAGAGAAGTTAGTCCAAGGCATAAGTTCTCTGGTTACTAATTGTTCATGCTTAGGCAAAATCATGATTGTCTGTTTCAAGGTGTATTTTGGAAATTAGTGGTCTTTGAATATTGTATTTGAGAACTCTTTGCTTCCTTTTTTGTAATGTGATGTCTTTTTTTTTCCAGTGTAAACAAGGCCTCAGGTTATGCTTGTTAGGATGCATAAATGGAATGTCTTTCACTACACAGAATCATACTATGTACTTGGCAGATCAAGACCACAAAGCTGGACAACAATATATTAATTGTGGGAATTTTTGTTTAGAGTGGTTTTGGAACACATTTGTAACCAAATTGCCTGAATACCTTTTACATTAAAATCTACAGTGGGGATGCTAAAACAGTTACCTGTGGGGTGAAAAATTGTTTGTCTCCACTTTGTCCCCTGTGTCAGCAGACACTTTTATTTTTCTTGCTGTATTTGATGCACTATTGACTAAGATGCTTAACTTTCAATTTCTGAGTGTTAGCTTACAAATTAAAGCCATCAACTACCCACTGAATATTCTCTGATGCTATTACAATTAATGTAGGAGATTCTTGAACTCTTGCCACCAGAGGGCCCCAGCCTACTTCCTATGATAAATACCATTCAAAAATTGCTGTAGACTCTGAATTATACAACGTAGAAATAAGTGATGCATGTTAAGATATCTATTTTTCATTTGTTTCTTCAAGAAACTAATTTGTCACAAGACACAAGCGATATTCTAAAAATGAGATTTTTTTAATACAAAAACCTCGAAACTTACTATTTTTTTTTTTTTTTTATAGTCACCAAAATACTGTTCCTAGTAGCTATAAGAATAAAGTCCGCAAGTCATTATCTACATTACTCACCTCTAAGTGATTCTCTAGCTCAGTGATTAGGGTATTCACCCGAAGATGGGACACATGAATTTAACTTCCTGTTCTACTCAACGTTGTGTTGGTTACACAGGAAGTGAGACTTGATTAGATTATCAGAGTGATTCCTTTTGGCATTAATCTATAGTTTTCATAGAACTTGATGCCTCGAATTCAGTAAGCTTTTTCTAGAAAAAATATTCCTGTGGCTGTGGAGGTTTTTTGTTAATAAATTTATCTTTTATTTGTAGCTCCCTTTCCCTCCCCAAAAAAGAAAAATCTGATCCAGGCTCTAGCTACTCTTTGTGTACATTTAAAGACATTTGAGAAGCTGACTCATGCTTTATACCTCTCCCTTTTATTTTGAGTTGGCAACAACTCATAAAATATTTATTTGAACAGTAGCCCATCGCTCCCCCAAAACAAGGGGGAAATGGCAGAGTCTTTCAGAGCCTCTGCAGTTGAATGTAGTCTAGCTGCTTTTTGGAACAGGTGGGAGGGGAGTTACCAAGTTCTAATGTGACTCTTTCCAGCAATCTCCTTTAGAGATTTAAAATCCTGTTTAATCAGTTAACTAGTCAACTAATTAAACAGTGGTGAGCAGGAGCTGCTTCTGGCCCCACATGGGGCCGTCAGAGGGGCTGAATTGGCTGGGAGCTGGCAGTCCTCCACCTGTGGCAGGCTGTGGGTTGTTCCCTGGGTACTGTTTAATTGTTACCAGTAAGCATCACCTATTAAGGCTGCTGCTTACTGGGTGACCCGTTAACCAGTTACCTGTTAACATCCCTAATGTCCATTACTCTGCTAAACCAAGGAGGCTCCAATTCTGCCACTGTTTGCAGTTATGAGTGAAAGACCTAATAGGGAATAGAGAAGTCCTCAGCTTTTTAGACCATCATGTGTTAGTTCTAACTTCTTCAAAACTCCTCCCAGAAACAAGCATGCAGCTGATATAGATCAAGAAGTGTGGTGTCATGATCAACACAATTCATCACTAAATAAGCTAGCTCTGCACTAGCTTCAGTTTCAGGGTGGATGTATGGGTATGCAGTGCTTATAGCTGTAGCTTGTTCTGACTGAAAGGTTGAGGGAAAATTAAAGTGAACAAATTGACCTCAACTATTGGTTGTTTAATATTGTAATGCATAGTATTACTTTTGATTTTCAGTTAAGTCTCTTAATTTTAGCTAAATTTCCTCTTAAGGATGCAAAGAGGGAGCATGTAGAGTAAGTGCTTGGTTTTTGCAAGCTTGAAGTTTTGTTGAATCCAGAATTGTTCTTCATAGTAATCTACTATGTATATTGCAACTAATTTGAGGAAAAAATACCAGTTATCTGTTTTCTCCTTAGGCTTTCACTTTATTTAAAAAAACAACAAAAAAAAATCATGTTAAATGAGATGTAATGAATGATGTGCATATATGCAAAGACCGGCAGATTTTTCTCAGGCAAAGGTAGTCTAATTCTGCTATGAGTTTTCAGGGAAAATGTACTGCAGGATCAGGACCTAATATTGTTAAAGGGAATCCAGTAATGCAAGCAAGAATCTCTTGCTGACTTAACAAGTATCTGTTGCTCCAGTTGAGACTGTTTTTAAGCTATCACCTTTCCTTTCAACAGTGCACGTTTGAAGGATGTGGAAAGCGATTTTCACTGGACTTCAATTTACGCACGCATGTGCGAATTCACACTGGCGACAGGCCCTATGTGTGCCCGTTTGACGGATGTAATAAGAAGTTTGCTCAATCAACTAACCTGAAATCTCACATCTTAACACATGCTAAGGCCAAAAACAACCAGTGAAAGTAAGCGAGAAGAAAGCTCTTGAACTCTCAAAGCATCTTACAGGAGTATGGGAATAAATATGGCTCCCCTTTGTATATTGTTTCTAGGAAAGAATTTTAAAAAAAAAGAACCCTACCCACCTAAAGGACACGTTTTGATAAAGTAGTAAATAAATAAATAAAAACTTTAAGATGACGTTGCTAAGATGCTCTACCTTGCTCTGTAATCCAGTTTCAAGAACACGGTGTTTTGTAAAGTGTGCTCCCAACAGGAGGGGACAGTACATGAACTTGCATCAAAAAGAGACAATTCTTTATACAACAGTGCTAAAATTGGACTTCTTTTCACATTCTTATAAATATGAAGCTCACCTGTTGCTTACAATTTTTTTAATTTTGTATTTTCCAAGTGTGCATATTGTACACTTTTTGGGGATATGCTTAGTAATGCTATGTGTGATTTTTCTGGAGGTTGATAACTTTGCTTGCAGTAGATTTTCTTTAAAAGAATGGGCAGTTACATGCATACTTCAAAAGTATTTTCCTGTAAAGAAAAAAGTTATATAGGTTTTGTTTGCTATCTTAATTTTGGTTGTATTCTTTGATGTTAACACATTTTTGTATAATTGTATCGTATAGCTGTAATGAAATCATGTAGTATCAAATATTAGATGTGATTTAATAGTGTTAATCAATTTAAACCCATTTTAGTCACTTTTTTTGGAAAAATACTGCCACATGCTGATGTTCAGTGTAATTTCTCTTTGCCTGTTCAGTTACGGAAAGTGGTGCTCAGTTGTAGAATGTATTGTACAGGCACTGACCTTTTATTAACACCTGATAATATGTACATCCCATGTAATAGAAAGGACAACAATAAAACAGTGGTCCTAAAGAAAAGAGTATGGCAGAAGATAATCTGTAAGCACAGTCTATTTTCATTTTCTTTGTCCAGAATAATTACAGTTCTTGAACCTCCCAGAAATTGGAAGCTTAAATAAAACTCAAGTTTCCTTTACTTGGCATTCAATTACAATGATTTTTGATTAAGTAATACATCTGTAGCAAAACATAATATACCGAAAGTGGTGACTTTAGTCAGAATTGGTGACAGTAATCCTGGATTTGGGAGTGACCTGGACTTCCATTAATTGGGATAATGGAGTTGGAGACTTGGTGGTGTTCTGCTGCCAGAGCCAGCCAATCAGTGGAACAATACCGTGTTTTTCTCCTTAGTCAAGGTAAGGGGTGAATGGAGTAGAGGTGTGTGCATGCCTGCTTCTTTACTTACCCAGTGTATGGAGTGGGTTTGACTACTGGTGATGTCTGACTACTAAGAAAACTACTTGTTGTTTGGTTGAGCTAGCCTTCACGTTTGGATCAGATCTCCGTTACTGCACCTATTTGGAGTAAGGAACAGAAGACCTGAAAATTCCCAATAAAAACACTAAGTTTTTAACATACACAATATTATTTTCATGATCTAATCAGAAGGGATTACTAACTCTCTTGTTACAAATGTTGAGTAAGAAATCTGCATGTTCTGTAGTAAACAGTGAAAGAATAACACATACGAGAATATGCACAAAAATGCATGGGTATTGACTTAAAAGGATTTCCAAAAAAGACTTAACATTCTAAAATATTGGTAAACTTCTCTGCATCTATGTGATAAGAATATAATCCATCAAGATTTTACAAGTTTAAACTTCTGTAATGCAACTTTTTCCAAGTTGTTGGATTTCAGTTTCAACTAGCAATGTTAACTACTTACACAACCAATAAGCCAATTTCCATATAGCAAGGATTTTCATCTACAAGTGATTTTATTCCTGAAACAGACCCTGCATCTCTCTGGCTTTGGGAAGTTTTAGGGGTAGAAGAAAAGTGGAGTGTTGGCTAACTACACTGGAGTATCTGTAAGACAATATTAGTTTTGGGATTTTTTTTAATGTGGCTTTTTTGGGGGGGCATAGCGGTGAATAATTCATAGTTAGCTTCTATTCGCATTTTTCTACAGAAACTGATTATAGTTGCATGACTGTGGCATTTCGTTTTCTGAAGGGGACAGCAAGAACTTAATCTAGTGTTACTAAGCATATGTCTGCATTTTAATACTGCATGCATGGTGTCTGAGTATCTTTACCTCAGAAGGTATATTTCTTCCCCCTCTGTGGGAAGTGGTGCCTATTTTGTTTGACACTTCTTTTGAGGTTGGTTTCAAGTGAAGCATGCATTGCACTTCATCTTCAGCCAATTTTGCCACTGGAACAAGAATGCATTTGAGGCCAGGTTATTTAATTTCATTCTGTATCGGTCTGCTATAAACATAAGTCACCAGTGTCATCTAGTGTGTATATATTGTGTATGAGAAAGCAGAGGTCCCATTGAGCAGCTTGGGTCAGAGTATTGGATCCTCTGAGTAGATGCTGACTCATTACTAAATGGGGCATATTCACAATTGTGTTTACATAACTTTAGTGAATGATTAGGAATACCTATAGAATAAACCTTATTTTAATAGCTTCTATAACTAAATTAAATTCACTTCTCGGAGTAGCTTTTAAAAATATAATTGGCACGTCTTATTCTTAAAGCTCCACACTTCACTGATTCATCAACTCCCATTGTGGACTTTGAGGATATTGCAAGCAGGAGGAATTCAACACTGCCAGTCTGCTACCCACAAGAACTTGCATCATGCCACTGAGCCTGCAAGCAAGTTGAGGTAAGGGGAGCAAAACTTTGCTGGGGCCCTGCGCTGCTTGTTGCCAGGGAATTTTGGGGAAGGGGCATTAGTCTGTGCCCTATGCATCACGCACATTTGATAACCCAATTATTCTTACACTTCCTGTATTCCAACTGTCTCAGAGGGGAAGAACTTATGCTTATGTGTTAGGTCTCTGTTTTCAAAGCATCTGGTCTTGAAATAGTCTTAAACCTGCTCCAGGTAATTTGCAAACTGTTTCCACCATTTTCACTTTCAGCCTGCCTTGCGAACATCAGCAAATTTGATGTTGTGTAGGGAGGAGGTAGTCAGTAGGTGGCCAAAGCCCAAATCCAGACTGAGAGCCTTTTCAGCAGATAACTTTGGTCCGGGTTTCAGCCCTGCAGGGGTGTGATTCAGTCCCAAAGTACTTCCTGCAGGACTGAAGCACCAGTTCAAGCATGCTTGCTGTGGGGCTGGAGCCCAAGTAGAGGCATGCTGAGACTTGGGGTTTCAGCCCCACTGGAGGTTCTTGGATCAGCGCTTCAGCCTGGCAGGGAGACATGGGGGGGCAGGAGGCTCCTCAAACATTTATCAAACTCCAGTCTGGTGCACCTGAACTTAAGCTATGACGATGGGAGCCGAGCTGCATGGGTTGACAGCCAAAAGCCAAGTAGCCCCTGGAATGCTACCTGTCATCTCCAATGAAAATCTAAATGGGCACCCTGGGTCACAGACCCTGGAATGAGAATGTCCATAATTCCACCCATGCTGCTGAGGCTGCTTATGTCTTGTCTTGGAGAAACCTCTTCTGATTGGCTGTTTTCCTTACTCCCAATCAGGGCTGCTGCAGGAAGCAGATGTTGCTCTGTCCTTCAGCAGCTGCCACTTTTACAGGAGAGAGGAAAGAGTTCAATGGCTTGTGGCAGCTCTGAGATCTTCTTCCCTTTTACTCTTAAGACAAGGAAAGAGCTCTTGAGCCTCTCCCTCTTCCTCCCTGCATCACTTCAGTCCTGCTGCAAATCACCACTTCAACCCTTTCTGGAGTCGTGCTGGGACTTGAGGCTCTTCACCACTCTGAAGCCTCAAGAACTGCAGAAGGCGCAAAGGGGAGCCAACATACTCCCACCTCCAGTGTTTTTGACATTTAAGGTCTCTGTGTACATCATTGTGTTTAAAAACGGCAGCAAAAAAGTGGACACTGAAAACCCTGAAATTAAAACAGTTAAGTGTTGGTCCACCCTTCTGTTTAATTTGTAAAGAAACTGGATGTTAAAAGTGGGAACAGCAATCAGCTCTATGAAACGAAGCACATGAATTTTGACCCAGGTTCCTGTTTAAGATCACACTAGATTGCATCCTTTAGTGAGGCATCCTTCTGCAGAGTATGGCTACTGCAGCTGAAAACCCTGTTTTGCAGAGATGAAAGATGCTGATGCCTTCAGACAACTGCCACTTTGACACAACTGTTAGGTGCATTGAGATAATGGCATAGGATGTTTTCAAGCAGTTGAGAGAAACTGGAAAACTTTCCATGGCAAAGGATGAATCTTACGGTATCAGGGACACAATAGAGCCTAGCACTGGTTGGGGTTTTTGGTTTTTTGTTTTTGGTTTTTTTTTAAATGAGAAAATTGGAGGGAGGAGGTCTTCCTTACGACATACCAATGGGGATTTGTTTAATTCTGTTCAAACTGTTCTAAGTCAGGTTTGAAAGTGACTCAGATTGTCAGTTATTACATGTGTTGCTCCTGCCATGATTGATACTCACTGACGGCTCAAAAGGCCTGCAAGATCTGAACTCAATTTGATTTTTCTATCACTGCATAATCTATCAAACCACACTTTATGGAAAGCTTAGTGGTATGTTTTAATGTCAGTGGCAATTTGAATTTGTCAACTTTCTTCAGTCTAAGTCCTCACTGCAACGTGGACACTTCTGAAAAAGCTTTTCGCCTGTTTGAGGATGACATCTGCTAGTTGACCAAAAAAGTACTAAAAGCAGTGGGAAATTCGAGTTCATGTGGAAGATGTAATATTCAAGGGAGAAGAGCAGAAGAGATACAAGCATGAGTACCGTGGTCTTCCTTGTTGATTTTTTTTAATAGGCCGCTTAAATGATTTCAACTTAAAGCTACAGGGGGAGAAGTCACAAAAATGTAGTGGATTTCCACAGCAGTGTCACTTTTTGTTTTGTTTTGTTTTTGTTAAACGTAATTTCTTCGAGTGATTTGGAAACTGGGGAGATGCTGCATCTCCCAATGTTGCTAAGCTGCTGGGACACTGCAGATGTGAAACGGATGGCAACATCTCTGGACCAGCCTCTTCAACATGTCCAGCATAGGTTCCAAGAAATTGGAAGTGTTAAAGACCTCTTCCTGTTTTGTAAGCCCATTTGTGGTACAAGCAAATGGCACTTAGTGTGATTAAACAAAAACATCCTTTCCAGATGTTGAATACTACAACTGGAGCTTGCTGAATTGCAAGCATATGAAGCACTTAAGATGCAGCACACTGAAATGACATTGAAACTTTCTAGACAATTCCTGCATCCCCACTTGAGGAAGGTGGCATTTAATATTTTGATTGTTTTGGCTTGACATCTGAGTCAGCATTCTCAACAATCATTAAATCACATAATTGCTCCATTCTGACTGACAATCATCTGCGCAATTGCCTTCATCTTGTCTTGATTGACCTCACTTCAAACTTAAAGGCCTTTGTCCAGCAGAGGACATGTTCCCACTTTTTTTCCAACTGATGGCAAGTACTATAGTTATTTGATTCACACATTTTATTTTAAATGTATGTTGCTGTATAAAATTACATTTTTTCAGTACAATTGCTATGGTTATAACAAGTATTCCATTGTAATTCATAGTCATTCATTCTTTGCTTAATATACATGTAGGTGGGTATATATTTATTATTGGAAAGACTTGAATCAGAGTTCATAGAATATTAGGACTGGAAGGGACCTCAAGAGGTCATCGAGTCCAGTCCCCTGTCCTCATGGCAGGACCCAGTACTGTCTAGACCATCCCTGATAGACATTTATCTAACCTACTTTAAATATCTCCAGAGATGGAGATTCCACAACCACCCTAGGCAATTTATTCCAGTGTTTAACCACTGTGTACTTGAGGTTTTTTTCAAACTCGTAGTAAATGCTGAAAAGTTTTGAATATTTATTATCATAATGTAGGTATATCTGCATATAGATTAGTTTTTAAAAAAACTAGAACCAGTTGTAGTGTGTTTAATGCTAATATTTACATCTGTTTGATATTTTACGAAGTACTTTCTCAAAATCTCAGATTAAATTATGTTTTTCTGGCTGGGTGGCTGCCCCACACTGGCTGGAAGGGCTTAAAGCAGGCTGGAGGGAGCCTGCACAGAGTCCTAGCCGATGGGGGGGGGGCAGGGCTTGGAAGGAGCCAACCAGAGGGCAGCTTGCTGAGGCAGCCCAGTATATAAGGAGGCGCTCAGGAGAAGGCGGGGGAGAGAGAGAGAGGAAAGACTGTGGCTTGCCCCTGAGACAGTGGGCTAGACCACAGTGGCAGGCGAGACTTGAGGATTGCTTATGCTCCCATCCAGGGGTGACACAACATTGTGGTGAGTACTGCTTAAGGGCAGTGTCCTAAAGAGGACTTTGTGATGTGGGAGTGACATGGGTCCAGAGTGATGATGGGTGAGAGACCTCCCAGAAGGAGGCACCTGCTGAAGATAGACCTAGTTCCTGAGTGACCAGCAGGAGGCACCACAGCTGGGAGTTGCAACCTGTTACAAGTCTATCTTGGAGGTTATTTTTAGGTTTTAGAGGGTTTCACTTTATTTTTTTTATTTAATTCAGTAAAAATGTAAGCAATATAGGCCCTGGGTATACTTCACAGTATTGTATGTATTCGTTGAACAAAGGCACTTTTCTGGAGTCTGGACCTTATGTCTTGGGGAACCCCATTGTTAGTCATAGTGCAAGTTGAACCTCTCTAGTCCAGGGCTCTGTCCAGCCCCAGATGTTGCTGGAGCACTGTGGGGGTGAGGGAGGAATGACTAGCAGGAAAACCAGCACAGCAGGACCACAAATGTTGCTGGACCAGAGAGTGGGCAGAGCTTTGGGGCAGCTGGCAACCAGAGCCTGGCTGGGGCAGGCAGCAGGTAACTGGGGCCAGCATCTAAGAGCAGGCTAGCTCCTATTTCTTTAGACATTCATAGCTTTCACACTGCAGTAAGAGCTTTGCAATATCCTAATGAAATCTACTCCCTCAATTTTTGTGTGTATATCAAATAGTCTCAATCTAGGTGAAAGGATGAATAGTACCACGCTGACATTCTAATACAAGGCAGGGTTGTCTCCTGAAGCCTTGAAGAGCCACAGGCTACATCTCAAAGAGCCACGTGTGGCTCATGAGCCATGGACTGAATAGTGCCTGATAGGTGCTAAAGAGGAGGAACAGAGCACAAGAAGTCTCACTTCCCCCAAAACTTGCCGCCTGTGTATTTCCTAGTCCTGTCCAAAAAAGGTTCTTACATTGGGGGATGGGTCCATAAATTCAGTGGAGATGGGATCATCCTCTTCAGTCTTTATGCCATAAGAGGCAGATGTCTTGGCTGACTGGGCTGGCTCACCAGGTTAGCTTCTTACCCTGAAGGAACTCTTCCAGAACTTTCTCTGCCTCCAAAGATGGAACAGGCTGAGTCAGTTCCTTTGTAGATGGTAACCTGGTTAATTTTGTCCCCTCGTTTTCCTTCTTTTTGTGTGTGGGTCTGGCTCTTTAAGCGCTGTTAAAATTTTCCCAGAGCTCTGAGAGGTAATTGTGAGGGCTTAAATCAAATGATCCTCTCTGATTATCCCTGATAATGGCTGTAAAGGTATAAGAGAAGGGGAAGATCATGTCTATACCTTGTGCTCAACACTCCTGGCTGAATGCATTGAAGGAGAAGAGTGTTCGTTATTGCTACCACAGCTAGAAAATAGGGTGCCAGTGTTAATGGAGTGCAGTCAACTAGTCGCTTACAACCTTATCTGTGACTATCCAATAAGCATATGCTTATCGGATAGTCGACTCAATCTGTTGTTCTCTCCCCGGCAGTTGCTGCCTCTATCAGAGAGAGGCAGCAAGGGGGGGTGCTGGTGCTGGGGGGGAGCCGGCTTAAAAGCCGGTTTCCCCCAGCACCCATTTCCTTGGGGGTGGGGACAGAGGCGTAGTGGGGAACTGGAGGTGTTTCCACCTTTGAAATGTAGCAAGAGCCCCACTCCTGCTACATGTCAAATGCAGAAGCATCATGGGAGCAGGGGCTGAGTGAGGGACTCAAGCAGCCCCCCCGCTGGCCCTACGCTTCCTGCGTTTGCAATGTACAAGAGCCCCAGAGGGGCTATATTTCAAAAGCAAAGCCTGTGCAGGGAGCACGGGGCCAGCTGGGGACTCAAGCAGACTGCCCCGGAGGGGGCTCTTGTACATTTCAAAAGCTGGGAGTGAAGGGCCAGTGGGGGACTGCTTGAGTCCCCCTCTGGCCCCATGCTCCCCGCAGTGCTTCTGCCTTTGAAATGTAGCAAGATCCAGCAGGGCTCTTGATTCATTTCCAATGCAGAGGTCTCCTTATCGACTAATTGAAGTTTATACAAATTACATTGATTTTGATTAGTTGATTAATCTAAATTTAACATCCTTAGTCACAGATGATGTCATGGG
The DNA here is from genome assembly GCA_019425775.1 of Rafetus swinhoei. NCBI lineage: Eukaryota > Metazoa > Chordata > Testudines > Trionychidae > Rafetus > Rafetus swinhoei. Next base: position 111,576,643 of record CM033446.1, read on the forward strand.
CATGCCTTCCTGGTGTGCTGACAAAACCACTGACAGTCGCCTCCTTGCTTTCTGTGGCTTCTCACCACCCTGTCTCTCCCAGCCAAGGCACAGAGCTGAGATAACTATCACTCCCCCAAATAAAGATAAAGAACAATACAGACCCTGAATCTTTTCAGGTCTCAGGAGAATGTAGTTTTGGGCCCAGCTTCCAGGAACCCAACCCCCAAATGGCATCAGAATCCCAAATAAATCATTCAGGTAAGCCTCCTTTAACAATGAAAGGAGGATGTACACATTGATTTGTTCCCCCAGGTAACAATTAATTATACTGGGTTTGATAGTAAATAAGTGATTTTTATTAAGTGCAACCAGTAGGATTTAAGTGGCTGCAAGTGAAAACAGGCTGAATTAAGTAGATTACAAATTTAAAATAACAAAAAAGAGCACAGCTAGTTCTGACCTACTAAAAGGGTTCTTATTTCAGCTGAACCTGTAAGCAAGGGAAGATCTTTTTCCTCTGGGGTCTCTGGTTCGTTGTCTTGGGAGTTGCATGCCAGCCACAGGCAAAGGAACAGCTAGCTTCCCATTGTTTTATAGATTCCACTTTGGATGGGAACTTGAGTTCTCTCCTCCCACCTTCTATGGAAAATTACCTGGTCAGACCTACCGGTTGGGATGGTCACATGTATTCCTAAGACTGACCACAGCTTAGACTCAAAGGACAAAAGAGGCTGTTTACAATGATCACTCAGACTTTGAGGGGAAACACCCTTGGTGGTGTTCATTTGCACATTGAAAACCATAAAGCATTCCATACTCCATGTTTCTAACTTTACTTACAAGAGTGAAACACACACCAAAATAAGAGAGACACATCCAGCACATTGTGACATTAAAATGGACAGGTTACATGAGGTATTTTGTCCAAAGCATCTGAGTTATGCATATTTGTGTCCATAAGTCAAAGTTCTCATAATGGCAGGGGGCTGGTGCCTGGTAGCGATGCAGGATGCAGAGTCACGTGTGCCCTTTGGATTGGGGTGCCAGATAAGCACTCCACCCCTTCTCTCTCACCCTATAGCATCCTGGCCTGCCCTGGCAAGACTTTTAATCTGGCATACCATGTTTCCCAAGGTTGCCAGACTTAGAGGTTCAAGTGTATCAAAGAAGTGTTCTCTGAGGATTGGAGGCAGGGGACTTGAGCGTTCAGTCATGGGTTGTATTGCTACTGCTGACTACAGTGGGACCTTGAAGTGAAATGGTTTTTGCTTCTCTCCCCTTCCTACTGTAAAACAAGGATAATTGCCTCTGTGTCCTGGGGTAAAGTATAATGTCTTAGTGCACCTTTCTTCTAAGGCTGCCAATCAACACAGTAATATGTTCCCTAAACCAAATTTGAGAGATTTTACTGGGATACAGAAACTTTTGAAGTAGAAATTTGCCCCAAACCAGTGTTCTCATCTATAAGAACATAAGAACATAAGAACGGCCGTACCGGGTCAGACCAAAGGTCCATCTAGCCCAGTATCCTGTCTGCCGACAGTGGCCAGCACCAGGTGCCCCAGAGGGTGGACCGAAGACAATGATCAAGCGCTTTGTCTCCTGCCATCCCTCTCCAGCCTCTGTCAAACAGAGGCCAAGGACACCATTTTATCCCCTGGCTAATAGCCTTTTATGGACCTAACCTCCATGAAATTATCTAGCTTCTCTTTAAACTCTGTTATAGTCCTAGCCTTCACAGCCTCCTCTGGCAAGGAGTTCCACATGCTGACTACGCTGTGTGAAGAAGAACTTTCTTTTATTAGTTTTAAACCTGCTACCCATTAATTTCATTTGGTGTCCTCTAGTTCTTCTATTTAGGAACTAATAAATAACTTTTCTTTATCCACCCTCTCCACACCACTCATGATTTTATACACCTCTATCATATCCCCTCAGTCTCCTCTTTTCTAAACTGAAAAGTCCCAGTCGCTTTAACCTCTCCTCATATGGGACCCGTTCCAAACCCCTAATCATTTTAGTTGCCCTTTTCTGAACCCTTTCCAAGGCCAAAATATCTTTTTGAGGTGAGGAGACCACATCTGTACACAGTATTCAAGATGTGGGCGTACCATAGTTTTATACAGGGGCAGTAAGATATTCTGTGTCTTATTTTCTATCCCTTTCTTAATAATACCTAGCATCCTATTTGCCTTTTTGACCGCGCTGCACACTGTGTGGAAGTTTTCAGAGAACTGTCCACGATAACTCCAAGATCTCTTTCCTGATTTGTCGTAGCCAAATTAGCCCCCATCATACTGTGCGTATAGTTGGGGTTATTTTTCCCAATGTGCATTACTTTACACTTATCCACATTAAATTTCATTTGCCATTTTGTTGCCCAATCACTCAGTTTGGTGAGATCTTCTTGGAGTCCCTTACAGTCTGCTTCTGTCTTGACTATCCTAAACAGTTTGGTATCATCCATAAACTTTACCACCTCACTGCTTACCCCTTTCTCCAGATCATTTATGAATAAGTTGAACAGGATTGGTCCTAGGACTGACCCTTGGGGACACCACTAGTTACCCCTCTCCACTCTGAAAATTTACCATTTATTCCTACCCTTTGTTTCCTGTCTTTTAACCAGTTCTCAATCCAAGAAAGGACCTTCCCTCTTATCCCATGGCCATGTAATTTACACAAGAGCCTTTGGTGAGGGACCTTGTCAAAGGCTTTCTGGAAATCTAAGTATACTATATCTACTGGATCCCCCTTGTCCGCATGTTTGTTAACCCCTTCAAAGAACTCTAATAGATTAGTGAGACAGGATTTCCCTTTACAGAACCCATGTTGACTTTTGTCCAACAAATTATGTTCTTCTACATGCTTCACAATTTTATTCTTTACTATTGTTTCACTAATTTGCCCGGTACCGAAGTTAGACTTACCGGTCTGTAATTGCCCGGATCGCCTCTAGAGCCCTTTTTAAATATTGGTGTCACATTGGCTACCTTCCAGTCATTAGGTACGGAAGCCGATTTAAGGGATAGGTTACAAACCACAGATAATAGTTCAGCAATTTCCCATTTGAGTTCTTTTAGAACCCTTGGATGAATGCCATCCGGTCCCGGAGATTTGTTAACATTAAGTTTTTCTATTTGTTCCAAAACCTCCTCTAATGACACTTCAATCCGGGACAGTTCCTCAGATTCATTACCCACAAAGGACGGTGCAGATTTGGGAATCTCCCCAACATCCTCAGCCGTGAAGACTGAAGCAAAGAAATCATTTAGTTTCTCCGCAATGGCTTTATCGTCCTTGATTGCGCCTTTTATAGTTCGATCGTCTAGGGGACCCACAGGTTTTTAGCAGGCTTCCTGCTTCTAATGTACTTAAAAACATTTTGTTATTTCTTTTTGAGTTTTTGGCTAGCTGTTCCTCAAAATCTTTTTGCTTTTCTTATTACATTTTTACACTTGATTTGACAGTGTTTATGTTCCTTTCTATTTATCTCACTAGGATTGGACTTCCACTTCTTAAAAGATGCCTTTTGTCCCTCACTGCTTCTTTTACATGGTGGTTAAGCCACGGTGACTCTTTTTAGGTCTCTTGCTATGTTTTTAATTTGGGGTATACATTTAAGTTGGGCCTCTATTATGGTGTCTTTAAAAAGTTTCCATGCAGCTTGCAGGGATTTGGCTCTAGTCACTGTGCCTTTTAATTTCTGTTTAACTAACCTCCTCATTTTTGTGTAATTCCCCTTTTTGAAATTAAATGCCAGGGTGCTGGTCTGCTGAGGTGTTCTTCCCACCACAGGAATGTTGAATGTTATTATATTATGGTCACTATTCCCAGCGGTCCTGTAACGGTTATTTCCTGGACCTGATCCTCGCTCCTCAGGACTAAATCGAAATTGCCTCTCCTTGTGGGTTCCTGCACTAAGCTGCTCCAAGAAGCAGTCATTTAAGCCATTGAGAAATTTTATCTCCGCTTCTCTTCCTGAGGTGACATGTATCCAGTCAATATAATTAAAATCCCCATTATTATAGAGTTCTTTGTTTTGGTAGCCTCTCTAATCTCCCTCAGCATTTCAATGTCAGTATCCCTGTCCTGGTCAGGTGGTGGTAATATATCCCTACTGCTAATTTCTTATTTTTGGAGCATGGAATTACTATCCATAGCGATTCTATTGAACATGTTGATTCATTTAATATTTTTATTTCATTTGATTCTACATTATCTTTCACATACAGTGCCACTCCGCCACCCACCCGGCCTGCTCTATCCTTTCGATATATTTTATATCCCGGTATGATTGTGTCCACAGATTTTCCTCATTCCACCAGGTTTCAGTGATGCCTATTATGTCAATCTCCTCATTTAATACTAGGTACTCTAGTTCACCCATCTTATTAGTCAGACTCCTAGCATTTGTGTAGAAGCACTTTAAAATTTGCCACTGCTTGTTGTCTGCCCTTCCCTGATGCATTGGATTCCTTTATGCGCGGTTGTTTGTCTGCTCTGGCCCATGGTTTGCCCTCTCCCTCCTCTCTTTCTGACTACAGCTTAGAGAATCTCTATCAATGGATTCTCCTCTAAGAGAAGTCTCCCTCCGATTCGTGCATCTCCACACCAATCGGCTTTCCCCATCTCTCAGTTTAAAAACTGCTCTCTGACCTTTTTAATGTTTAGTGCCAGCAGTCTGGTTCCACCCTGGTTTAGGTGGAGCCCATCCTTCCTGTATAGGCTCCCCTCTCCCAAAAGTGTCCCCAGTTCCTAATAAATCCAAACCCCTCTTCCCTACACCATCGTCTCATCCACGCATTGAGATTCTGAATCTCTGCCTGCCTACCTGGCCCTGCGCGTGGAACTGGAAGCATTTCGAGAACGCCACCATAGAGGTCCTGGATTTCAGTCTCTTTCCTAGCAGCCTAAATTTGGCCTCCAGGACATCTCTCCTACCCTTCCCTCGTCATTGGTACCTACATGTACCCGACCACCGGCTCCTCCCAGCACTACACATAAGTCTATCTAGATGCCTCGAGAGATCCGCAACCTTCGCACCAGGCAGGCAAGTGACCATACGGTTCTCCCGGTCATCACAAACCCAACTATCTATGTTTCTAACGATCAGATCACCCACTACTAACACCTGCCTCTTCCGAACTGGCATTCCCTCCCCTCAGAGGTATCCTCAGTGCGAGAGGATACCGCAACATCCTCTGGGAGGAGGGTCCCAACTACGGGATGGTTTCCCTCTGCTCCCATTGAATGCTCTGTTCCTTGAGACTTTCATCCTCCTTAAGAGCACTGGGGCTCTCAGACTGGAGGTGGGACAGTACTACAGTGTCCCAGAAAGTCTCATCCACAAATCTCTCTACCTCCCTTAGCTCCTCCAGTTCAGCCACCCTGGCCTCCAAAGCCCGAACTCGGTCTCTGAGGTCAGGAGCTCCTTGCATCGGGTGCACACATCGCCACCCGCCCACAGGGCAGGTAATCATACATGTTACACTCGCGCAATAAACAGGATAGCCCCACTCTGCTGCTGGGCTTCTGTCTCCATTTTCTAATGAACAAGTTTAAGTATAAACTGGGATTCTTTTTAAACCTCTGGAATATAGATTATGATAAGAGTTATGTTTTAAAGAAGGCCAGAAGTCACTAGTGCCCTCTAACCTCCCCTCTAAACTCCCTCTCCAAACTCCTGTTAGCAATTCCTGGTCAAGCTCCTGGTCGCTGAGTCACAGGCTTATATAGCTCTGGTAGCCCCTCCCCCTGACTGAGGCTTAGCCAATTAACAGAGGCTTCTAGATTTCAAACCTTTTAGAAGCTCCTTCAAGCAAACAAACAATCAAACCAACCAACCATCCAGATAAAAACAAGCTCAGCACACAGCAAATAACTCCCCACACACAAACACACACTCCAGACAGCCACTTACCACAAGGGTCCTGTTTTACTCCTCTTTCACCTGGAGAACTCCCTCTCCAAACTCCTGTTAGCAATTCCTGTTCAAGCTCCTGGTCGCTGAGTCACAGGCTTATATAGCTCTGGTAGCCCCTCCCCTGACTGAGGCTTAGCCAATTAACAGAGGCTTCTAGATTTCAAACCTTTTAGAAGCTCCTTCAAGCAAACAAACAATCAAACCAACCAACCATCCAGATAAAAAAACAAGCTCAGCACACAGCAAATAACTCCCCACACACAAACACACACTCCAGACAGCCACTTACCACAAGGGTCCTGTTTTACTCCTCTTTCACCTGGAGAACTCCTCTCCAAACTCCTGTTAGCAATTCCTGTTCAAGCTCCTGGTCGCTGAGTCACAGGCTTATATAGCTCTGGTAGCCCCTCCCCCTGACTGAGGCTTAGCCAATTAACAGAGGCTTCTAGATTTCAAACCTTTTAGAAGCTCCTTCAAGCAAACAAACAATCAAACCAACCAACCATCCAGATAAAAACAAGCTCAGCACACAGCAAATAACTCCCCCACACACAAACACACACTCCAGACAGCCACTTACCACAAGGGTCCTGTTTTTACTCCTCTTTCACCTGGAGAACTCCCTCTCCAAACTCCCTGTTAGCAATTCCTGTTCGCAAGCTCTCATCGAAGAGCTGCCTTGGCAAGGGATAAGGAGCTGACATTTGTATTCCCTTTAAATAAAGAGCGCCCCAACTATATGAAGTCATAAGACATTTAAATATGCCAGTGTATTTTGCTAATAAGTAAAAATGGGAGTTGTCCGTTGCAAAGTTCTGAGGGGGGGCCTGCTTGGCCCTTTTGATGTGCATTGGTCCACCTAATGAATTGTCATTGGGTCTTGCTAACTGGGTCTGCCCATTCTGTTAAATGGGTCAAAGAAAGGAAATAGTTGCAACAGTTGTCCTTCCACGTAACGGGAGCATAGTTTCCAATTCAAAGCTGTACCCTAAACCAGTGCTTAAATTGTCCAGTTTCTTTCTTACAATGAGAGGGTAGGTGAGGTGTTTGAGACCTAAAACTGAAACTCTCTGTAAGAGGTAGGTGGTAGTCTTAGCTGTAGTGGTCAAAACCTATAGTTATTTAAATGGAATTTATGACCTTCCCCACACCCATTTTGTTAATTAGGATGCAAGGGAAAGCTAATAAATAGAAGAAACAGTAGAACACAGTCCCTAGTTCTAAAACTTTTATAGTAGAAAGATAAATTACACAGTGCTGAGAACTCTTTGGTTTTTTTTAATGTAATTTGAGAGCAATGTGTTAATCTGATGTAGTCCCTCAATTGGCTAGCTGTTAACAGCAGGTGTATGTCTCCTCCATCTCAGCTGGGGTGAAGGTACACAACATTCTATAGCTGTGTGCCCAGTTATCTAGTAATTCTGTTTGACTTACTGCATCGTATTTGAATGCCTTCCTGGAAAACAAAATCCTTTGCAACACAAACACTGAATACTATTGAGAGGTCTTAAGCTACTGCCTAATTTATTTAATAGTTCAAAGCAGCACAAATGTTTGTCAATGTCATCGTATGCAGTGCTGTAGTCTTGATTGTTCCAGTATATTAGAGAGAAAAGAGATCTTCAGCTACTTTGTATTGGTTCAACTTCTGCTGGTGAAAGGTGTTAGCCCTTGTGCAGACCTGAAGATAAGCTGTGGAAGTTTGAAAGCTTCTCTTACCAACAAAGTGGCTGACCCCCCCCTGCGCCTACTCCAGGAGGTGGAGGCGGCTTTGTTGCGGCCCGCTCTCGACCTCCTACAGAGAGCCCTGCGAGAGGGTACGCCCCGCCCCTCCCTTCCTGCGAAGCCTCCGTCCCTTTTTATTGGGCCCCTGTTCCGCGGGCCCCTCCGGCCTCCCCATCCCTGGACTCCCAGCCAGCTGCAGAACCTGCAGCCGGTTTGTTTCTGAACCGCGCCTAGGGAACATCTGTACACGCTCATGCTCCATACCTTGCATTTCCCCACCCTCGTGTCCCGCCCCGATACTAAGTGGCGGGACTATTTAAGATCCGTTGAGGGTGGGAGACCGATGGGCCAGTGTGTATTCCACCTTAGTCCCAGCCCATCGGGGATATTAGTTGGCGGCTCCTTCACGGAGCCGTGAGCCTGGCGTGTACCTGGCGCGGTTCACCCCCATCCCGAAGCCTGTCCCTTTTGCGGCGTGAGGAAAACCTGGCGCACGCATAGCTCGAGTGCGCCAGGTTGCAGCCCCTATTCGGCTCCTCCAGAACCTCTTATTGAGGTTCTGGCTGCCTTTCCCCTCACCTTTTCATCTCGCACACCCAATCCGTGGCCCCACAAAGTCGCGAGACCTCCTCGTCAACCTCCTCCTGGCCTTAGCAAAGCTGCCATCTATGACACCAGGAGGAGGATGCTGGACGAGGGGTTCTCTGCGACTGTGGGCCTACTCGTTCCTCCTCGTGTCACGTATCCGGGCAGAGTTCCTCTGGGCGGCGTCCACTGGCTCCATCGATAGCTTTGAGGGGCAGTGGGCGCTGTCCGGGGTTCTCTGCTCGGTGTCCCCGTTTGGTTCCCTTATTTTCAACCTGTGACCTGCACTCCCTGATCTGTTTGTCATTATTTGTCCCCCGAGATCAGTTGGCCATGGGTCCAGTCGTCCCTCCTGTAAGGCTGGGAAGGGGCTTTTAGAACGTGGGCGGGGCTTTGCCTGCCCACATTCTCATGGTTTCAAATAGACCAACAAAGTGGCACAAGGTGGAAAGGCAGTACTTTTTCTTGTCTGTCATAGGGATGTTAGCAAGTAGTCAACTACCCAATAGCATAAGCTTCTCCCTTGCCCCACTGAGGCAGCAAAGGGGTGACATGAGCTGTTGCTGGAGGGAGCCAGCTTAAAAGCCAGTGTCTCCTCCCCAGCACTGGCTCTGGGGTGCTGCCTGCCCTTCCCCCACCACTGCCTCATCAGAGGCAGGTGGGAGGGGGTGGGGGAAGAGGGGAGGCTGCTTCTGAGACCCCTGTGGACAGGGGCTGCTGCTGAAGAGAGTTGGGCACACTGGGCGGGAGCTGGTGTTGGAGCAGCCCTGATGGCCATGAACAGGGCCTGCTGGACTGAGTGTGAGCTGGGTTTGTGCAGTCCTGGCTCTTGCTGGTCTGGGATTCTGCACCTCTGCATTTTAAATGGTAGTAAGAGCCTGGCAGCTCTTACTACATTTAAAATGCACCCAGCATCAGCTGGGTGAGCCAGCTCCTGGAGCTACTGCTGCTGTGGCTCTGCAAAGTGGTCCTTATTGACTAATTGTGTAGTCAATACAAATGTTATTGACTATATAATTAGATAACTGCAACTTAATTTCCCTAGTCCATCCGTTAGTGGCTTACAGCTTCTGTTTTGGCTCATGCTGGAGCAAGATGGCTGCTTTCACCACCCAGTTAACAGTAGTAAAACAATTTTTGGAGTTCTGTTTGAGCTGTTTCTGTTCTGTTTGAACTTGGCTATTGTGTGGTTTGTGCAAGGTGATGTGCCAACCCTTCAAAGTGTGGCTATAACTCTTCCTACCCATCACAACCCTTCTTTCCTTGGTGAAACCACTTCTGAGGCTGCATTGCCTCTTTCCATGCCTCCTGCTCTTCCAAGGTGCTATTGCTGCTAGGATAGCTGAAGTAGTCTGGCAATAATTGCCAGGTCAGGGTTAGTTCTTAGAGCAAACATTGATTGCTGTTTCTTTTCATTAATAGTCTTCCATCTGCTTGGGGAACAAAACCAAGTGCAGATAGTTCAGCTAAGTCAAACATGTGCCTCCCTTTGCCAAGCATCAGTAAATATAGTGAGACATGAATTGCAATGGAGATCACCCCACTGCTGGTGGTAGTTAGATCATGTTCCTTAGGATCACATAATACCCATCAGAAGAAGCCTGCTCATCCCAAGTGGGTTTCTCCTCATAAGAGCAGCCATATGGGGTCAGACCAAAGGTCCATCTAGTCCAGTATCCTGTCTGCCTACAGTGGCCAATACTAGATGCTCCAGAGTGAGGGATCACAACAGGTAATCCTCACGTGATCTGTACCCTGTCACCCACCTCCAGAGAAACAGGCTAGGGATACCATCCTGCAACATCATACCCTTTTCTCATCTCCAAGTGCAGCATGGTTATGTTTATAGCCAAGGCCATAACCAGGTCTATTTCCTTTAACGGGAATGTAAAAAGCCTCAACATGGCTTCTTTTAAATATTATACCAGTAAGCATGAGGAGTCGTCCCAGTAACAGCTTGCATTAACTGTGCATCCTGTTCAGTCGCCTCAGAAGCATGATTAGGTTTTAAAAAGTGGCATTACTAGGTTCTTAGTTTTTCTTCTATAAAAGTTTTCTTTAATAGAAAAGCCCCCCCCCCCCCCAAAAAAAAAGGCAATTCACCCTGCATTCATGTGTGACTCTGGAAATAAACTTACCTCTGATCAACAAGCCAGCATAGTGCTGGAGAATTAGCACAGCTAACAATAAGTAATCAGTACTATAAAACTAAATAGTAGGCACAGAGCTGTTGCATAAGGAAGTGTGGTGTACCTAGTCACTCTTCTTGAGACTAGCTAATTAACAAGTGTGGAAAATAGTGTGGAGGGGGAAGGTAGCTGGATCTAGAAGACAAAATTCCTAACATCAGGATGTCTGGTCACCTTACTCTTCTGGCCACAAACTGTTTTTAAAGATATGTTTCAAGATGCTTACTGGTAAAATGTTGCTGTTTTCAGCATGAATGTGAAAGCTGAGCTATGGTAACAAACCATAACTAGCAGGGGGGGAGGTAGAGGGAATAACTTTTCAGGCCATAAAAAATGTACACACTTTTGGAAGCTAGGTATTTTAAACCACTCAAAGGTATTTAATACAGATGTTACAGAATTACCTCTTAGTCATAAAAGGAGCACAGAGGACTGAAGTAAGTTAAAATTTATTTCCTACATTTATATTAGTCAAATACAGAATGCTATACAAAGGTGTAATTGTCTTCTCTGAATTGTGCATATACATCTTAGACATTTCACATTGTTTGAATCTCGGTGCAAGTAGGCACCAAAACACCCAACATACCTCCAAGGTATAAAGAGACATACCAGCTTTACAGGTTTCTCCAGTATATTTTGTTACAGTACAAAATGCTATGAACTGAAAGGGTTTTTTTAAAAGCACACACATATTGCACCTGTCCCAAACAGAAGTAACATGTTCAATATTCACTACCTCAATGAGCAAGCATGATGCTTTTAATGTTTCTCCTTCTCCATTTGTGCCATACAATTGTGGTTCTTATTACAAACTTTAAATAACTGTTTAAAGTCACTAAAATAATCCCTGTGAAGCACACTAGGAATTACAGTAGATAACAAAAGGTTCACCAGAAGTCTTTTCAGTAGGACTTCATTTCAAGGTGCTGTAACTAAATGCAAAGTAAATCAGGATGGTGCAGATTAAATTTACCACCATCAAACCCTCATCTCATTTTAGGCATTTCAGTTTAACACCTCCATCCATTACTCCTCTATGGAGTATGGAACCTCCACCTCTATATAAAAAAGTGACTCTATACAAGTGACCCAACAGTTTAATATTAACAATTTGAGCAGTAACAAAGAAAGGACTATTACGTATCACTGACTGCCATATTGCCTATTCTGAGAACGGTGGGAGTGGTATGTAGTTACATAAAGCTCCCCAGAAGAATGAAAGCTGCTTGCACTAAAACCAGTTAACATTCCATGCCAACACACAACTGAATAAAGTGGAAGGCAGAGGCAAATCATGCTCTTAATCTCACCTGCCTTGAGTCTTAACTCTGCAATTTAAAGAAACATGTAGGGGGGATTTGAATGTTCCCTTTAAGCACAATGAAACAACTGTATAGAGAAGTTTTATGGAACAGATCAAGTTTTAATGGACTAAAAAACTATAGTCTGGCTACTTAACTAAACTGAAATTTACAATAGCGTAGGAGACAGTAACCCTCAGCCATGTGTCTTAAAACATGTAAGTTACCTCTACCACCTGCAGCATAGTATAAACAGGACATGAAGGCTACAGGTATCCCTGTCAAATACAAAAAATGCTCTTGTATTCAAATATTATCTACTTGGTCATTCAAAACCTGATTGGAAGAAAACCTGGTTTGATACTACGAGATTCTTCAGACCACATGTAGCGATATGGCAGCAGTGTCTGTACAGTATGTTTCTAAAGTCAGATCTATACATTGCCTGCATTTTAACACACTTTGATCATTAAAGGCAAACTGCTTACAGAAGTGATGAGTGAAATCCTAAGTAACAGCTTTTATACAGATAAATTGTGTAAATTCTATATAGATAAAACGTTTACAAAAAGCCCCATAAGATTAACAGAAAATAAACATGTAACAGATGTTAGATCATTGAACAATGAATTCATAAGCTTGAAGGCTGCTGGATTGCTGGACCTGCCTCACATTCACGTAGATTCTCTTCTGACCTCATATACATAAGGAAGACTGTTACAGTGGCAAAAGTAGCTGCATTGACAGGAAAAGCTCTGAGAAGTGTAGATGTAAGACCCCTTGTAAATACTCTCAAGCCTTCCTCATGGTAACTCTTTCTAATACAGTCCAGTATTCCATTGTATTGAACAATTCCTCCGACTCCATCTGCCTGAAGCCGGGACTTGATCACATCCACAGGGTAGGTTGACAGCCAGGATACAATTCCTGACATTCCTCCAGCCAACAACAGTTTGGGGATGATGTAACTATCCTCCACTTCACAACCTAAGTATCTGGTCAAAGAGTCGTATGTCAGGAAGTAAAAACCAAAGCTTGGTGTCTCTCTTAGGAATGTGGAAACCATGCCCTTGTTGATGCCTCTCAAGCCTTCCTTTTGGTAGATTTTAACCAAGCAGTCCAGAGAATTCTTGTAATTCTTTGACTTTAGATTGTATTCACCTGTTCCCTGAAGTTGCATTCTTGTCTTAGCTAACTCCATAGGACAGCAGATAACACACTGAATGGCTCCTGCTGCTGAACCTGCAAGAAACTGATTTAGAGGAGTGTCTTTTCCAAGAGCACGAATGGTGTTTCCCTGAACGCCAAAAACAAGTGCATTAATGAAGGTAAGTCCCATCATTGGTGACCCAATACCTTTATAAAGTCCAAATGCCTAGAAAATAAAATTAAAAACAAATAGCTATTTAAGAATAGTGAAATGATTTTCTAAGATGGCACAGAAAAATAAGTGTTTCCACAGTTCCAATACTACTGTTGCTTTGACTTCTCAAAATGTCTGGTAAGGGGAGAGATTAATGCAAACAAAGTGAAGGCAGCAGTCTGATCAACAGCTCGAACTCTAAAAAGCATCTCAGTAGAAGGCCAGTGCCAGTTAAATGTTTAAAGTTACTGACTGCAGTGTCAACTGACCATCTGGTCTGACTTCCTGCCTACACAAGCCATATTTTACTCAGCTATTTGTGTCCAAACTAGTAACTTGTGGTTGAATTAGTTTCAGAAAGACATCCAATCTTTGTTTAAAGACTTCAAGTCAATGCCTGAAATTTTCCTGTCTGCATCCTTGGCTTAGAGGAGCTATTTAGGGGTGGAGCAAAGCTCCAGTGCTCCATCCTTGCCACCCTGTAGAGGCTGGCCTAGGCCTGCCATGTGCCTCCCTGAATGTTCCTCCATGCCCCACTAAGAGACCATGGCTTACTGCAGGGGTCAGCAACCTATGGCTCATAAGGGAACCAAATATGGCTCTTTTGGGAGATGCTGGGAGTTCCCTAGGTGTGTGCCTAATTCCACCCACTTCCTTGTGCAGCAGCGCTCACCTTCCCGGCTGTTCCCAGGGCAGCCGCCACAGAGCCAGTGGCTGCCGGGCCAGTGGCTGCCTGGCCACTCTTGGGGCGGGCTGCATGATCCCACAAGCAGCCACACTGCAGCCCAGGCTGCAGCAGCTGGAGCTGGGCCATGGTGTGGCTGTTACTGACAGCTGCACTGTGGCTCCAGTTCGTTCTTTTCAGGTCTAGATTAGTTCCAATGCTTTGACAATCTGGTATGAATTTTTGGTGCAAACACTTAACTGTTTAACAGTACCATTTATCTAATCTCTAAATGCATGTGTCTTTATATAAAAAGTTGGCTACTTACTGATTCCTGTCTAATTATTGACTGAAAGCAGTGGAAGGTCCCACGGTAGAGAGGCTTCTCTATACTTTGGACTTGAAGACGCACCTACAAGAAGTTCAGTGGGAAAAAAATTATTTGCATGGCAAGTTCGATGTATTAGATACATTAGTGCTTGGTACCTATATAGAGAGAGATACTGTAATAGTGTCTACACAAAGCACACAGTTAAGATACCAGAGTGCCATAAATGGCTACTTGCAGTCATTTTAGAGATGTTCAGAGTTAATTGCTTTTGAGACAATGATAAAACCTTTGGGAAAGGGGGAAGCATTGATTAAATCAAGTCCTATTTACAGAAATAGAAAATATTTAGCCATTTTGAAAGTGCAATGGGGGAAAAGTGGTTATAAGTTTCACCTATGCTAAAAACCAAAGCCGCCTTAATCTAGATTTTAATGATATTTAACACTTAGGGATATAATTGAGAATTTTTATAACTAATCATGAATGGGGCCAGTGACATGCTATCAGTCCTCAAATGAACGATTTGAGAATCTCTATAGCAAGATTTTCAAGACTGGCCAGTATTTGTGGGTACCCAACTTAAGACACCTTAATGAGAGCTGATTTTTCTTGGGGTGAGTGCTGCTTAACACACTCTGAAAAATCAAGTACTGCTAAGAGGATTTCAAATTGAGCACCCAAAAATCACAAGGCTCTTCATTAAAAGCCTGGGCCTGCTTTTTATTTTAAAGTAATAACCTAAAGTGTTCAGTCAGCTTTAAAGCATATTTCTAAGCTAGGAGGTGGTAAGTGATCTTTATTCTGATTTACATATACTCCCCATGCAACATACTTCACCCTTAGATTTTCTAGACTAAAATGGTATATTTTTGGTCAGAAAGATGCCACCATAACTGATGGTGAGACTGGATAGGATGTGGGAAGGTGGCCCCATATTATATATTTAAGCCAGGTCCTAAAGACTCAAATTTGATTCCACCCACTCATTTGGTCTCCTGCATTTCAAAAAAATTTTACATTCAGATACACACATGTAAAAAGCCATATTCTAGTAGCTAACACAGATGTAACCTGTTACCCATAAGCATCACCCAGTGATACTTACCAGTAACCAGTTAACCAGGATCCTATAGGCTGGGCTGCTGGTTAACTAACACTTAACGGGCTAACTGATTAAACAGGATTTTGGATCCTAAGTAGCTTTTTATCATGGTAGTTAGAAACAACAAAGTTCTAGCTTTACCAGAGTGCAGGATTGTGAGCATTTTGAGGGGATACCTATAAGCCGTCCAATATGCTACAATTTCAAAGTGAAAAACCACATTTAAAAAAAAAACTAATTCTAGAGACCTGTAGTTTCCCAATCTTCATGATGGATTCCTGACCCCAGTAACTGCTTAAAGCTCCCATTGGTGTCAATGGAAGATAAAGCAAAGACCATGTGTGGGTCATGACAGTTTTTGGGCCAGGGCTTTTTGTTGAAGCTTCATAGTTTAGTTTCGAAAGTAAATGTTACGGTGTTTGAGAAAAATACTGAACTTTTAAACTGGACCATGTAATATGTAAACTAAGTATCATGGGTCACTTTTAAAAAAGTTTGAACTAGCTAAGCACAAGACCATTTTGGTTTTTGCTTGTCTAAAGACCTGCTTAAATCTCACTCTGTACTGAAATATTTAAACAGATCATAGCATCTTAAATTTTCTACAGATTACTGAATAAATCAATGTGGCATGAAGGATTTATCAGCCTGAATTTGGGACTATTACAAGTAGCAAAACTGTAAAATGAATTATGAAGCTTATTCCAAATAGTGCCGATAAAGTTTATACTACACTGTCATGAATAAGAATTTATTTTTACTGGTATTTTTCATATCCCCTGGCTGTAAAGCCAAGTTACCTTGTCCCAACTGTACAGGGCGTCCTTGCTTTGTCACTCCAGTATATATCCATTCTGCACTAGTCATTGACACTTGTAGGAACCAAAGCATTAAGTCCTCCCATTCCCCAGTCTTAAGTCATGCCAAAAAAAACCCTAATTTGCACAATGGAAGTCAGCTGCGGGGAAAATTCTCCACTTTAAGTTCAAATTTTTTTGAACGTATCTTAGACTTATAGCCAGTACAGCCTGTATATTATTTCCAAGGCCTAAAGTTTAAGAACTTTGGATTACACTAACTTAGTGTTTGCAGATAAAAGCTACCAAAAGTGTGCTTTGTAACAAAGTTGGAACCTTTGGTATAATGCAGGGCTACTCATGGGTCACATGCGGCCCATTTGTTTGTGGCCCGCAGTGTGGTTTGGGTTTATGCAGGGCTCAACACAGGCCCATAGGTGGGAGCGAAAACAAAAAAGTAGTCAATATAATGGCCTTCTGTTGATACACATTTTAGTAGTTAAATTCCTGGACTGTCATTGCTCATTAAAAGTGCTGTCATATGGGTGGAAATCAGGTAAATATTGCATTTTATTAATATCAGCAGAACTGACTTAAATGGGGCCTGCTTGTTGTGTTGTCTTGCCTTAAACTTTGTATTCATGCCCATCAGTGTGAAAGAAGCTACTTGTATATGTATATGCAACCACACTTAAATTACGGCCCTCAGAATGTTTTGTGAGTATCTTTGTGGCCCGCGGGGCTTCCAAAGTTAAGTAGCCCTGGTATAATGCTTCAATTTGTAGCCTTGACTGTGCAGGAGTGAACCTTGAACCTATCACTGGTATAAGACTGATACTGGCCTGAGGCTTGAGAGGTAGTAGTATTAGGCATAAAACTACCAAGTTTAGAAGGGAGCAGTCTTTTTTTTTTTTTTTAATGGCAGCTGTTTGAAGACATGTCAGAACTGGTCAGGGCAGACAGGTATTAACTGGTATAGTGGAGGTAAGTGTTTGATAAATGCAGTTTAAACATGGCAGTGAGCTATGGATAATGTTTTGAGCTGCAAATAGTTTGACACTTCCATACTATGTATTTTGGCTTAGTGTGCAAAGCTACAAAATTATTCTATATAATTAATCTACTGAAATTATCTTCCTCCCTGCACGTGACAATTCATGGTAATTTTAAACAGGCAGGCCCAAAACTAACTGCATTTTACAATTTCAAGTTACTACAATTTCAGTATGAGTGAACAGCAAAAAAAAAAAAAAAAGGCAAAAATATTTAGTATGTACAAGTTCGGTGCATTTTAGGTATGTCTAAACAAATACACCCTCCAGATTTAGTGGATCAACTAAAAATCCCGTTTCACAACCACTGTGTGCACAACCTTAAGCACATGGTGAGAAATGTACACCAGAAAATGAGTTTCAGAAGAAGCCTAGACTTAATGTTCCCATTAAAAAGGGATGCTCATACCCCGCTCCCTCCAATTCAGATAACTAGTAATGGGACCCATCAGTTTAAAACTTAAGGGTTGGGGGAAGGGACTATGTAAGATTGTCTGTTGGAACCAATCATACATTTTGGAATAAATTAAGACCGAGAGAAACAGAAGTGTTCACCTGGTCTATACTTACTAGGTAACTCTCCAGTGATGAGGCTTATCTGTCATCTACAACAAAGTAACACTTTTGCTGTTAATGAAGACAGCCCCTAGCTCAGAAAGTAAAGGCAGTTAAAAGCAACAAAGCAATTTTATACATTACATCAACAAACCAGGGAAAGGAAGTTTGCCACTTCTGAGATTACACTGTTCCAGATTTGTTTTAGCATGATTTTAGAAATTAATTCTTTCCTATGTTTCCACCATCCCCACAATCCCACCCTCCCTCTCCCCATGTTTTGGCCCTTATGAAGCATGAGCACTACCAAAAAGTTTTAAATGTTGAGGAGAAAGCAGAATTCTAGCTCTACTGCTGCAGCTTTAAGACTGGTTACAGATTCTTCGTATTTTTTTTTCTCCTGCACTTCAATAGTGATTATACTAATACCGGTTAGTATTTTTTCTAAAGTATGGAAAAGTAGGAAAACCTATTTCCTTCATTTGTATGAAAATAAGTGTTACCCTGGATTTAATAAACCAACAGCTATTAAACAATTATGGAAATGGACAGCATTCCAATTAACTGTCATGATACTTAGTCTATGGCCAATCCCATTCACTGAGCATTAAATAAACCTTAATTTAAAAAAAGTTTAACTGCTAGTATGTTCAACACTAGACTATCAAACCTTCAAACTTAAGCATATGGTTATTTTATATCCGATCAGTAATTCCACTGACTTAAAACAGCTCCCAAAACCTGAAATTAAGCAAGTATTTTAGCAGTTTCACTTTAGTCAACAAAACTAGAACTATGCCATAAATGTGATTTAAATCTTTGCAGGTGTGAGGCCCTAGTATTTTTCCTCTGCATCAGCTTTAAAAAGTCACAAATCCAAGCAATATAATAAATGAGAATGTGTTTAGTGACATTCAGCTGAACAGCAAAGATATCCTTAAGTATTTAACTTTAATATTAAAGTAGCTTGCATTGGACTGATAGGAACTTAATGCCCAGTTAGCAAGTCATCTCTGTAATAAAAAGCATGTGGCTAAAAAACAGAGTGGTGCACACCATTAATATCTGAAGGTTATTTCCCTTATTTATTGCATTTAGATATCCAGCTTCGTCTTGAACTTAAATATTAGATAGCATGCTCTCTGGAAGAAAGTTTAAAGTTTTAGTATTGGGCACCAGTGATTTTAAATACCATGTAATAGGGTAACCGTGTAACCACTGAAAATGTCTGTTACACTCACCGCAGGCTCTGTAGCATAAAATTTAGCTTTTATACTGCAGAGCCTGCAGCAAAGCCTCCCCAGGACCAGGGCTGCCAGCCCCTGGCTCCCAGGGAGGAGGCTTGAGGCGAAGTGTAACAGACGCCAATCACTGATAAGCATTTGCTTACTGGTTAAATTGTTAGTCATGTAAAGTAACCTCCCTATTGGGTACATCTATTGTAAGACTATATTTAAAACCCTGAAAGTTTGCAAATCTCTACTTCATAGCTGCATCTGGCTATGAGGATATCTGCAGCTCATTTTTGTATTTGTGCAGGGCTCTAACTATATTCTGCCTTCACAGGTGAACTGGACTCAGAGTAAAGCTCTCAAAGTAACTAGACCCCATTTTGAAGTGACAAACACTTAGGAGCCTAAGGCTCCTAGACCTTCCAAGAGACGGTCAATTCTGAGAACACTACGCTTTTGCCTAATATGCCTTCTCTCTTGCTACTTAGATTGACATTTAGGATTCATCAGTATACAATACATACTACTGATAGTCAATGTCTCCAAACAAAAGCTCAATTCTAGCTAGGAAGGTAAAATAAAGCCCAAGACAGCATGTCAAATGGTGAAACTATTGCTTCATGCAGTGAATTGCTTTTTGTTCACTAATGGTATGACTAGTGGCCACCATGACTCACTTATTAATGCTTTCGGAATGAACAGGAAGGTTGTTTTAAAAGGAAAAGTTCCAGTTCATAACAAAACAGGATTAAGTTACAAGAGGGTGTAGGCAGTTTTAGATGTTAGTGATAAACAGCTGCAGAGAAGCAAGCCTGAATCTAAAATTCTTGACAGTTTAACCCCTGCCCTGGTTTCAATCTTAAATTCAAATTATTTTCACTTGCTTTTAAAGATCTGGGACTTCAAGGTTATAAGACTATTTTAGAAGGACTGCTTCAAGTTTTGGATCATGAGGCTTAAGCTTCTGCAATGCCACTCTTTATAATTTTTTCCTTGTAAATATTTTTGCACTCTTTCTGCCTAGCGTCTGTGGAAGTTAAACGTGTTAAAAAATCAACCCACCTTTACAGTGTCAAATGGATGTCCTACTAGAACTCCAGCAGCACCTGCAATAAGACAAATGGCAGTTGTAGGAGCTAGTATTTTTACTCTTAAAGCAATCCAACACTACAGTACTCCTAAGAGCAGGTAACACTGTAGTGTCAGGTATACTTTGTTATAGTACAGGCAGGCACATAGAACAAGTTATCAGGGGAAGGAAGTGGTGGATTCTCCCTCTGTTTTCATATCAACATTAGATGCTTTTCTAGAAAATATGCTTAGTCAAATACGTCACTGGGCTAAAGAGAAGGTGAAAATCTGTGCTATGTTACTCAGGAGGTCAGGTTATATTATCCAATGATCCCTTCTGGCTATAAAATCTTCATCCTCAGTAGGCAAATGTGGTACTGCAGGTATTTCTATGAAGAAGTGATAGTTCTTTGACTGGTTTGTCTGATACTAGTTTTATTAGACAGGAGCAAAACTGAGAAATAAGACATTGAAAAACAGGCTGACTTCAGTCTTTCCAGCTGTGATGGAAAGCAGTACCCCAAAACCATATCCCTGATAGTATTTGCTTGATTCCTAACAGGAGTGAAGAAGTCCTCAGTACAGCATGGTTAAGCCAAGGAGTAAGAACAACAGGGAGTTTTGTGGCACCCTAGAGATTAACAGATTGAGTAGGGCATAAGCTTTCATGGATAAAACCCACTTCCTCAGATGAACTGGAGTGGAAGTTACAGGAGGAGTATATAAAAGGAAGCTTATGTAATGAAGCTAATTAAGTCTGGGTGGAAGTGGGGTCATTGACAGCATTTGGGGTGGAGATGTGACTATCAGGAGAGGGGAACTGCCTTAACCAGTAGGATTGAATAAGGATCTTAATTTGCAAATTCAATACTATCAATTTTATTTCCCATTCAGTGGTCTCTCTTTATAAGGGGTTGTTGAAATTCTTTTGGAGAAAGATGGCTACTTTTAAATCTATTATTAAATGCCCAACACTGTCAGCTAGGGGTAAGATTCCTTGCCTTCTATTCTGAAGCCTGTGATGAAAGTGTTTGAGTAATGCTGTATTAAAAAAAAAAAATCTTAGTGCCAAAAGTTCTGTAGTGATTATCCTTACTCATCCACTTACCATTAGACATTATTTAAATAGTCAGGACTAGGCTCTACTTGTAATGCTGCTGTAGAGCACTGTGCCACTGCTGCCCTAAGCTGTCCCAACCTTCCATACCGACAGGCCTAATACCGAAATGGAACGCTGGTTCCTAGAGCCAAGAGTGATAATGAAACAAGTATGTGACAAAGGGCCCCTCCTCTTGCGGCCGCCTAAGTGCCTCTAAGAAAGCGGCTTATGCCGCAACGAGGCACGTTTCCTACCAGCGTGATGGAGCAGCCACAAGAGGGACCTGTGTGCGCTTCGTGGGCATGAGAGCCACGCCGGGTGGGTCGTGCACGGGGAACGGGCAGCTCAGAAGAGGGGCAAGTTCCGTACAGAGGCCCGGCACGTCGTGGGCAGGGGCAGAGGAGCGGGAGGATTCCTAGGCCCACCGCCGCGGGAGGGTGCAGTGCTCAGCCCCTCGGTCCCCCCCCCTTGGTTCTGGGCTGAGCAGCACGAGTGTTTCCGCGCAAAGAAACGTGACTCCGGGGCCTGAGTCGCGCCCTGCTCCTGCACCCGGCCCCAGCCGCAGGCAGACAATGGGTCCAGCCCGGCCCCTGCTAGGAGCCGGAGCCATTCAGGGCGCGCGGAGCGAGCGGAAACGTCCGGCTCCCGGCGCTGGCAGAGCCAAGCTGCCACGCTAGCAGCAGCCCGCAGGGCGGGGAAGCGCCCGCCAGCGCGTCGCGTCCGTCGCCCCCCACACCCCTCCTATGCGCCCCCCTCCTCCCCCGGCCAGCCCTGGCTCGGCTCCCCCCGCCCCTTACGTAACCGGATCACTGCAGCGATCGCGGGGGGGGGGCGCTCCTCTTACCGCCGACGCATCCCGCTAGGAAATCCAGCGCCATCCCGCTCTCCGCGGCCCCCGGCTGTAGGCCCCGCGCGTGCTGCTGCCGCCGCTTCCTCCTCGCTGCGCGGGGGGCACCGGCGCTGCTGCTCCGGCGGCTTCCTCGCGCGTCCCGCGGCGGTGCAGGGGCTGGCTGCGGGGCGCGGGATCTGTCGAGATCTGAGGCCTCCCGCGGGCGGCGATCCCCGTGCACGATGCAGCGCAGCCCGCTCCGCTCTCGCCCTTTCTATTTCTGATGCTGCCGCGCGGAGGGGG
This sequence comes from Rafetus swinhoei, assembly GCA_019425775.1. NCBI lineage: Eukaryota > Metazoa > Chordata > Testudines > Trionychidae > Rafetus > Rafetus swinhoei. The sequence goes on from CM033446.1 coordinate 111,598,752, forward strand.
GCACCGGGCCTTATGGGGAAGGGGAAGCCTCCAATCAGCGGCAGCCGGCGAGACAACACCCCTCGGGGTCGGCGCTCCGCCCGGCTGCCGATTGGCGGCTCCTTGGGGCGGCTGCAGCGCGAGGGGAGGAGGCGAAGTGGCGGAGACAAAGAAGCCGAGGCGGCGGGATGCTGCGCGCGCTTCGCTCGCGGGGCTGGGCCTCTCGCCGCCAGGCTGGCCCGGGGGCAGGGCGGGCTGGCAGGGCTCTGGCAGGCCGGGGCTTCTTGGAACAACGCGGCCGTGTTGCTCCAGCCTGGCGCGCTCTGCTCATGCCGGCTCCGCGTGCACTGAGGATCTCTAAGGGCTGGCTGGGTCGCCCTTAAAACTCCCTTGTGGCCGTATTGGGGTAGGACCGGATAGCAAAAGCAGCGGGGCCGCTTAGTAGGGATGCTGCTGAACCAGCATCGCATTCCCCGTGTCCACGCTAGGGGGCGGTACCAATTCAACTAGCTTTATAAAAATCGCGCTCCTAACCAAAAGTGGTGCAGGCCTGATGCAGAATGAATGATTCCAGAGAATCGATGCTGGATCATTATCATGGCTTAGACTATGAAGGGTTAGGGGGTAGCCGCATTAGTCTGTACAGGATCAACTTAAAAAACAATAAATGGTCTGGTAGCACTTTTATAGACTAACAAAACATGTGGATGGTGTGATGCTCCTGCTCAAAACCCAAAGCCTTGCCTTAAAACCATGCTGGGAAACAGCCCAACCTTTTTCTTTTGTATTAAAACAAAATATATTTTGCAAGCTTCTATTTTAAATGCAGGGTGACTGACTTTGTGCAAAAATCGCACAGTTCTGGGAAGTATCAGAGGGGTAGCCGTGTTAGTCTGAATCTGCAAAAGCGGCGAGGAGTCCTGTGGCACCTTATAGACTAACCAACACTTCGGTTAGTCTATAAGGAGCCACAGGACTCCTCGCCGCTTTTACAGTTCTGGGAAGAGATTCCTGGAAAAACAGACCATGGGTATAAAATTTGTTATACACCAACAGCTTTGGTTACACGAAAAGTATATTAAAGGAGAACACAAGTTACTAGCTAACTAGCATTTGATAGCCAAATCTGTAATGTTTTTAGGTTAAAAGTAACAGAAATGTCCTGCAGGAAAGGAATGGCTTAGCACTTTAGTAGAAAGTGTGTTGGGAATAAAGCTACCTGGGCTGTAAAATAATGCAGTAAGTGTGAGAGAATTTGGGTTGTATTCCTACAACACATACACCATTGGCAGCAAAGAGAGAGAGGATGAAGCATGAGGCTTGGTGAAAAGCCTAAAGCAGGGGTGGGGTTTCAAAGGCCTGGGGGCTGGACGCGGCTTGCCTAGATCCTTCCCCTGAGGCTCAGAGCTAACCCTCCCCAGCACTGGGGAGCCTATCAGGCTGGAGCACACAAAATGTACTAGCCTGAGTCTGGGCCCTAAAAAGGTTCCCCAACCCTGGCCTAAAGCTTGAGCCAAAGTCAGCAAAAGCCAAGCTGTAAGCAGCTGCTTTTTTACAAGTTCACTGTCCAGCATATGGACTTGGCACAGCGAACGTTACTAAAATACAGGCACGCCTAAGAAATACAAAGTACTGGGTATTCATGTGAATATATTCCAAAAGGCGAGCATATGTACACCCCAACATAAAGTTACAACATAAACACAATCATGGAAGATACCACAGGAAGTTTGTATAAAAGAGGAATCATAAGATTTGTCATGTGTCTATGACTAAGTTGAGTCCATTGTCACAAGCATATATGTGTAGTGTACCCATACAAACCATGAGGTGCTAATACCATGTATCATCAACAATAATCAACAATAAACGTAGCTGAGCGCCTTTGTCACCGAAATAAGTCTGTGGTCATTCTAAGCAGCACTGTTGAGGTTTGCTGGGCCAGCTATCTGTGCAGAGCTGGGGCAGCACACGGAGAGAACACAACATGCCTCCCACCTGACAATAATCTTGACCTTCTTAATGCAGGTCCCATTCCTTTCGTCTCTGTCCTTCTTCCTGTCCCGTCCTACCAATGGAAAAGAGCATGTTTTAAATTAAATATAACATATTTAATTTCATGTTCTCTGGGTTCCTTTCCCACCCTCATCATAGTAGTATCTCATTATTTTGACATTATGTCGAAATAACTGCTTGTAGTGTAAACGTGGACTATGTTATTTTGGACCTTATTCTAAAATAACATAGTCCACGTCTACACTACAAGCAGTTGTTTCGACATAATGTCAAAATAATGGTGAGCTGAAGGACTTCTTACTTCGACTCCTGTAACCCTCATTTTATGAGGAGTAAGGGAAGTCGGAGGAAGAATGCTCTACCTCTGACTTCCTGGTGTGTAGACAGCGTCAAAAGCCAAAATAAGCTATTTCGACTTAAGGTACGCAATTGATGTAGCTGAGGTTGTGTAGCTTATTTCGGCTTTAGCCCCACTGTGTAGATGTACCCCTAAGTTAAGTGACTTGCTTATCATCACCTAGGGATGGAGCAGTGGAGATAGGAAAAGAACCCAGCTTGCCTAACTCCCAGGCTATGTCTAGACTGCAAGCCTCTTTTGAAAGAGGCTTTCGAAAAAGCCTCTTTTGAAAAAGAGTGTCTAGACTACAACCAGTACAGGCAATCTGGATGCTCTCTTCCGAAAAAGCACAGTTTGCATTACATAGCACCTTTTTTTGAAAGAGCACTTTCGAAAAAAAGGTATTCTTCCTCGTAAAACGAGGTTTTCCGCAGTCGAAAAAACTGCCGCATTCTTTCAATTTACTTTCGAAAGAACGCGGCAGCAGTCTAGACGCAAGGGAAGTTTTTTGGAAAAAAGGCTACTTTTTGTGAAAAAAAACCTGTAATCTAGACACACCATCCTTCTGCCTGGAGTATGTTCTTAAGGAAACTTGTCTGTGACACAAATAGTCTTTCTCTGATGACAGCACAAGATAACTGAGTATTAGAACTCTTGAAAAGGGGTCATCATTAATTAATCAACACACCACAACGTTTAGCAGTTAAGAGTTACATACCTGAAAGGTGGAATTCATATCATTGATTGTTTCATGTGTCAGGTTTCATCAAGAAACTCGTCTTGGCTTCCAATTTTCTCTTAGAATCCATGTATCACACATTTGCATTAGTCATACCTGACAGGGGGCAGCAATTCCTTAGTATGCGAAAGAATTATTATGCACAGAACTGTCACTGTGCATGGGGTGAGAATCCTCAAACTGCACTGAGGCTACGTCTACACTGTGGCAGTTTGTCGGAAGAGGAAATGCAAATGGGGCGCTCATTTGCAAATCTCGTGCTCTCATTTGCATATTCTCTTCCGATCCTTTTTGCGGAAGAAGTTTTTGCAATAAAAAGCCCTGTGTAGACGGGGCCATTTGTTGTAAAAAACCCATTTTGCGCAAGATCCCGTAAACCTCATTTTTTGAGGAATAAGGGATCTTGAGCAAAACAGGTTTTTTCCGACAAATGGCCCTGTCTACACAGGGCTTTTATCGCAAAAACCTCTTCCACAAAAAGTTCTTGCACAAAAGTGTGTCCACACCTCAAAAGTGCATTGCAAACGATGCGCTTTTGTGGAAGAGAGCATCCACACTATTGGATGCTGTCTTGCATATAACCGGATCTAGCCGGGCTTTAGGTCACCAGTTGCTCTTGAGTGCTGTTGCCAGAGCCCTGCAGAGACACATGCTTAAAGAGACACCCCCACCCCCCCCGGACAGCCGTTTCTCTGTTTCTGCTACCTGCTTGCGGACCTCTCTTGAGGGACAGCAAAGCTTCAGCAGTGCCTGCTGTGGTTGCCCCCTTCTTTTTGTGGACGCCACAGCTTTTTGCCTTTGGTGTGTGCCATGGAGCCGGAGCTGCCCCCTGGGCAGGCAATGGATCCACATGGCCATGCTGCAGTTCCTGCAGCACTTGCTTCCAGCTGCCTACATGTTAATGCTGGATGTGGACTCAGAACTCCTCCTCCTCACCCTCTGCGTGGCTGGAGCTGTTCCAGTCTGGCTGCCGCATCCCACCATACCCAAAAGGTTCTGTAGGCTGGAGATCAGTTCGGACTGGTGGGACTCGCTGGTCATGGAGCGGTGGGATGACCAGCAGTGGCTGCACAACTTTTGGATGCGCAAGGCCACCTTCCTTGAGCTCTGTGCCTGGCTCACACCTGCCCTCTAGAGACGCGACACCCACCTGCACCCTGCCATCCCCGTGAAGAAGTGCATCGCAATTGCCCTCTGGAAGCTGGCCACCCCAGACAGCTGCCGCTCCATTGCCAACCAGTTTGGGGTGGGGAAGTCCACTGTCGGGGCCCTGCTTATGCGGATAAGGAGCTCGCAGGCTGTAGTCCCTGCCTGGAGGGAGGGAGGGTGCTGGATAAGGGGGATCCTCAGGAGAGGGGGGCCTGGGGACTGTAGGGGTGGACTGGGGGTGGGGAAAAGCCTGGCCCTGGGGGCTTGTGCAGTCATGCCCTCACACAGCCCTGCTGCTGGGGGGGTGGGGCGGGCATGGGCTTGTAGGGGGTGACTCCTATGGATTTGGGGGGGCAGAAGAGGGGAGGGGGACGGCCACCTCCCAGGGGCTCATGCAACCCCTCTCTTCATTCTCTGTTGTGTGTGTTTCTTTGACTCCTTTTGCAGGTCGTCCTGGGCCATCAACTTCCTGCTGCTGTGCAGAGTCGTCCGTCTCCAGGACCTGGATGCAACTATGGGGGGATTTGCTGTCCTGGGGTTCCTCCACTGCGGGGGAGCCATCGACGGCATGCATACATATCCCGATCCGGGCTCTGGACTATCAAGCAGACCAGTTTATAAACAGAAATGGCTACTTCTCAGTAGTCCTGGTGGACCACCGGGGCCACTTTACAGACATTTATGTGGGGTGGTCAAGCAGGGCACACAATGCCCGAGTTTTCAGGAATTCCAGCCTGTGCACCAACCTTGAGGCAGGCACCTTTTCCCCCACCGGGACTTTGCGGTGGGTGAGCACAACATGCCATTGTGCATAGTGGGGGATGCGGCATACCCACTCATGCCCTGGCTGTTGAAGCCCTACACCAGTCACCTGGATCCCAACAAGGACCTTTTCAATGCCCGCCTCAAGCGAGCCTGCATGCAGGTGGAGTGTGCCTTTGGACACCTCAAGGGATGCTTCTGCTGCCTCCTCACCCCCCTGGATGTTGGGGAGCGCAATATCCCTGAGGTGGCGGCGGCGTGCTGTGTGCTCCACAATATTGGAGGGCCGTGCATTTGAGCAGCCCCGGACAGCTGCTACCCGCCAGGCCCATCAGGCCAAGGTGCGTATCCAGGAGGCCCTGAGGGAGAGTTTCTCTCAGGCCCCCCCAGAAACTCTCCCCAGGACCTCCCCAACAGGGGCTTCTGCCTTTCCGCTCTCTTCCTTCCCCCTCTCACCCTCTTCCTTTGCCTTTTCCCTGACCTCCCAATAAACACACCTGTTTGGTTTGAACAAAAAAAGAGTGCTTCTTTATTGAACATGAGGAGAAGGTGGGCAGGGGGAGGTGGGATGTCTGAACTGGGAGGGGGGGATCAGGACTGGGAGAGGGCATCAGGACTGGGAGGAGTTGTGGGGTGGCTAGTGGTGCCACCTTGGGCGCAGGGACCTCTTCGGGCTTGGTGTGTCTGGGGCGGGCAGGAGGGGCGGCTAGAGCAGGGGCAGGGTTGGCAGGGGGGGCAGGAGGAGGGGCCATACGCATCACTTGGGGAGGGGGCATGGGCATTTGGAAGGAAGGGAGCAGAGGCTTGGCATGGGGAGGGATGAGAGACATAGCAGGGTGGGCAGACAGATGGGCAATAGCATAGGAGGGGGGGCAGGAGGGTGGAAGGCAGGAGCATCAGCATCAGGTAGGTGTTCCCCCATGCGGGACAGGATGTTGGCTATGGTGTCGCACCGCGCCTTCATGTCGGTCCATGCACGCTCCCACCATTCCAGGTCAGCATTCAGCCTGTGCGACAGGGTGTAGTATATGTTGTGCATGACACCGATGTGTTGCCGGATGAGGTCCTCCAGCACCCTGGCTCGTCTGCGGGTCCCCCGGACTCTGGTAGGTGGCTGCAGCGGTGGTGTGGCTGGTCCCTCCGTCCTGGCTGGTCCGGCTGTGGAGAACACGCAAGAGGGAGAGGCCATCAGTCCTCCCTGAATACACATTCGGAGGTTGTGCCATCCTCTGTGAGCGTTGACCGCACCAATCCGCGGCCCACAGGAGGGGGAAGTCCCGGGTGCAAGGCCATGTGTGGCCTGCACAGCACGCCCTGTGTCACGGGGGCCCAAAGTGACCAGAAGACCATGTTGTCCCCTTCCCCTTCCCCCCACCACAGTCAGGCAGGCAAGAGAAGTGTGCAGCCACAGTGGGATCCCCTCATGGGCGGCAGAGGAGCCGTGAGCAGCCTGGCCATCCCTGGGGTGTGCACACACAGCTGCAGCTCGTTGTGCTGTCTATGGGAGCGGCTGCTGCCTCGCACGTGCAGACATGCCCGTGTCCTGTGTACAGCACTCCGGGCGGGGTTGTGCCTGCGCCCTTGCAGCTAGCCTGCTTGCAGCTGGGTGTGTCCCCTTCCCCCTGGGAGCAGAACGTGTGTGCCCACGCATGAGGCTGGCAGCAGGATCCTGGCCATGTTCAGGGGCTGCCTGCTGTGGCTGCATGCCACACCCTCTCGCTGCACGAGGTTGCACGTGCACAGACTGCAGCACCATGTGCTGGCCGAGGAGCCCAAGCTACACTGTGCCCCCCGCTCCCTGTGCGCCAGACTCCCTCGCACTGTGTGTGTGTGTGAGAAAGCGAGACCACTCACCTGAAGATCCCTCCCAGACATCCAAGGAGGCCTGGGATATGTCCTGGCTGGTGCTCACCGGCTTGAGGGACAGGGTGACGGTCCCTGGCTCTTGCTCCTCCTCTGGCTGGGGCTGGCCCTGGCCCTCCAGCGCCTCCTCAGGGGTGAACTCCGGGCAGACAACCACCGGGGTTTCCATCCCTGAGTCCACTATGATGGGGGCGAGGCGCAAAGGTTTCCCCACCCCCCAAGATGTGGTGGAGCTTGCTGTAGTAGGGGCAGGTGTGGGGTCCTGCCCCTGAGTTTGCCTTGCGCTCGGTGGCCCTGATGTACCCCTGACGGAGCTCCTTCACCTTTGCCCGGACTTGCTCCATGGTCCGGACAGGGTGACCTCGCTCCTCCAGGGACACAGCCATGCGAGAGAAGATCTCCACATTGCAGCGCTTGGCCCAGGGATCCTGCAGCAACTCCTCCTGGCCCCCCAACTCGAGGAGGGGTGCGATTTCAGGGCCACTCCAGGTGGAGGCACGCCTTTTTGTCCCCCTGGAACCCTGGGGCTGCTCCCTGGAAGGGCCAGAGGGGTCTTGGGGAGCTTGGCGAGAGGCCATTTGTGGCAGAAGCAGAGCCACGCGGTGAAGGCACCTGCTCCCTGCACACTTCCTGCCACAAGGCTTGTCCAGGGTGCCTGCAGCTTCAATGGAGGCCAACAGACAGGCACTATAGAATTGTGATTAACTTGGCCGGAGTGGCCAAGAGGCCACCTGTTTTTTTCTGGAGGCCAATTCTTTCTCAAAAACCCCTGCTGTACATCCACACACCTTTTTGTGCAAGTGCTCTTGCTCAAAAAGGAGTTATTCCTTGTAAAAAGAGGTATACCTACACCACAAAAAGCCCTCTGGTCTGCTGTTCAACTGTAAATTTTCTAGCGCAAAAACGCGCTTGAGGTGTAGATGTTCCGCAGGTTTTTGTGCAAAACCAGCCATTTTTGTGCAAAACTCCTGTAGTGTAGACGTAGCCTAAGGCTACAACTACACCGTAGAGCTATTTCGGGATACCAGAGGCCTGGTATATCAAAATATAATGGGCTCATTATTCCAACATCCCTGTAAACATCATTGCATGAGAGATAAGGTATGTTTCGGAATAGTGCTTTATTTAGCAATAACATTGAAATAAGCTACGCAGTTTGCGTAGCACAAATTGCGCAGCTTATTTTGAGGTAAGGGTGCTGTGTAGATGCACCCCAAGTGATCCACCTTCTGTCACCCATTCCCAGCTTCTGACAAATGGAAGGATCACAGTGGTAAAATGTGTACTAGAAATGCTAGAAAAACTGCCCAATTATTGTACTGTCAGATAATGGTCCTGACAGTCCTTCCCTTCAAGGTAGCCACCACTCCCTTTCGAAGTGTTGTTAATATAAAATCAGCACTCCCTAGAGAGAGTTACTTGAGGTGCTCCAGTGTCCATTTCCCCTCTTTTTAAAAATCTCAATACAGTAGATAGTGAGATTAAATGTAGCAGTAGGATATGAAGGAACAGTTTGAAAGAAACCATGCAAATGGCATCAGCAAAGCATTTTCATATTTTTAAAATGCCTTTCCTTGCTGTTTCCCTATAATACTCAACACTCCCACACCACTTTCCATCTGAAGATGTGATGATGTTTCACACACATTATCAGATTCATTTTTGCAGCAGCCCACTGTCACCCCCATTTTAACAAATGGGCAATTGAGGTTTACAGAGGTTAAGTGAATTGTCCAAAGTCATCCAGGAAGTCTGTGCTGGAGCTAGGAACTGGTGACAGTTCCGTCAGCTCTTGAAACATTGTGTCACAAATGTTCCTCCCCTTGGGAGTGTGAAATCTGTGATATAACATCAGGGTAAAACTGATGTAAGAGAGCAGAGAATTTCAGTCCCTTCCTTCCTTTTTTCCCATGGCATACAGGCTCAAAGCTTTGCTATTGTAGGGATGGATTGTCACTCTGTCTGGGCTGTTATCTTATTGGTTTTGTTTGTTTATATTACTTAAGTTGAAGGAGAAATTAAACCTTTTGTTTTGGGAAACCATTGCATGGACTTTGTAAAAAATTTCATTCCCGGTCCATCCATCCAAATACAGGCCAAGTGTTAGGCCTTACCAACTTGACAGCATTGCTGTAACTCTCTCCTGTTTTGCGTCTTGCGAACAGCATAGTGACATATGCCTGGAGATGATTTTTGATCAGTCTCTTCAGTCAAGAAACTTCCAAAATAAAGTAGGCAACAGTTGAACTGGTCTGTGCATGCATATGATTTCATCAAGCACAAAGGCCATAGAAAATGGGACGTGGGAAAGATTTCCCCCTGAGGTTGGCCTTGAGGACCAGCAGATAAGGCAGAGGGAGATGAGAGATGAAGAAGTGCATGATGTTCTTTCTCATTGCAGAGTGAATGTTGCTGGTAGTTTCCCAGGAGTGTGGTTCTCCACTCCTGGAAGAGCATTGTGCACTCAAGTGAATCTGACACATTTACATAATCCTGCCCAATCTTCATCTGCACAAGTGTCTCTTTATTCCCACCTCTTTCCCCTTTGTTTTGTATGCTCTTCCTACTCTTCTCACCTGACTGCTGTCTTTAGCCTCTGGTCCTGCATTATTATCCACATGTGGATGTTTTCTTACACTACTGAAATTACTGCAGCAGTCCACCCTTCAAATACAATGCAGGATTGGGACCTTGTCTCTCTCTCGCACTTTTGGCTTTGTAAATTCTAGCATATTTCCCCTCTGGGAAGTGTCCCATTCTTCATTCACCAAGGCAGCTCCTTGCCTTTCCCTCCTTAAACACACACATCTTCCTAGCAAAACACATTCAAAATTAACTGGTGGATTATTGTAAAATGGGTTGTTTCTTGCGAAATAATTTCCCTTGAGCAGGCTCAGCACATATATTTCTTGTGTCCAATTTCATTGAACAGATTTTTCCCCAATCAGTAGAATGGCAGGATTAACATCAGAACTGATGGTGTTTGAGCACTACAGCTATTCATTGCCTAGATTTGAGCTGCTCTCCCCACCCCTCTACATACCATGTATGGGTTGAAGCACTAGAAATCATTCAAGTTTGATCATCTGAAAGAGAAACTTGAAAATCTTCCCATAACTTTGAAACTTCTGTGTTTGTTTATTTTAGAGTGTAGGGCCGGGGGGAGGAGGTCTGAATTTCCGAGATATTTCTAATGGGATGATGCCAGGGGTTCATAGCTATTTGACATCCCAAAGAACAGTGAATATGACAGAGGGACTGTGTGTGAGGGACTGAGAGAGAGCTCAGATCTTACAAAGATGCCCTGGTTCTGAAATTTTTATGATAAACCCTGGGAGAGGCTGAGTCATTGGATCATGACCGCTTTCTCCTTTGGGCATGTTTATATTGTGTATCTGTGCCAAGACAGCTACATTGTATCCATTAGATTTAATTAGTGTTACTGAAATCTGATGGGATGAGTTGCACAATTGGAATGGTAAAAACAATGGCTATAACCTATTTAGAATGGCTCAAGTGGGAAAAGGACAGGGGGATTGACACTGTCAAAAATGGCATTACCTGTTTCCAAGTCATCGGGAGCGCTGAAGAAAATGATCTTAAATGCAAATGGATCAATATACTAACAGATAAAGCACAAGATGGGGTACTAGGTGATATGTGCTACAACCCAAAACCCCTGGATGATCAGCTTCTTATGCACCTATCTACAATGTGTGGGGTGGTGGAAAAAAGCTATGTGATCATAGGGGATGTCAATTTGCGTGACATATGCTATGGAGGTTTCATGCAGCCAATACTAAAACATACTTGGAATTTCTAAACGTATTAGATGACAGTTTTCTAGCTCAAAACATTTTGTAGGCAACACGGGAATTCTATATTGTACCTTGTCTTGACAAATAAAGAGGAATTGATCATAGAACTAACAATGAATGGTAGCTTAGGAACAAGTATGACTTGTTTACATTTATAATATGATGTATAAATTGGTGCTTTAAAAGGATCAGTTTCACCAAGCAAAAACAATTCTGAGTTAAATCACCTGGGAGGAAGAATTAAAAGTCAAAAAGTTTGAATGATAATTGAGACTCATTAAGAACACCATATCACATGTCCCAAAGTCACAATTGAAGAAGAAGGCTGTGCTAGCTAAAACCTGGTTTAGTGGGGAAAATGAAGGCAGCTGTAAAATAAATAAATACATAAATAAATGCAAATAAAACAATATGCAACAAATGTAAGAAGGGGGAAGTTAATACTAATGAATATAAATCAGAAGTTAGGAATTGTAGAAAACTGGTATTTCTATGTCCAACGGAGTAAAGGACAGCAAAGAGAGTTTTAAAAATATATTAGAAACAGAAAAAATTCTGACAATGATATTGGTCAATTAGCTGGAAATGATATAATTAATATTAATGCAGAAAAGGCAGAAGTGTTCAATGAATATTTCTGGATCATATTTGGGAAAAACAGATTATATAATCCAATCATATGGTGATTATAACGTCCACTAGTATCTCTGGAAGCAATTAAACAGAAGAAATTAAAGTTATACACTTAAAAATCAGCAGGGCTAGATAAATTACAGCCAACAGTTTTAAAAAAGCTGGCTGAGAAGGTCTCTGGGCTGTTAATGTTGATTTTCAATTAAGTTTTGGAGCACTGGGGAAGTTCAAGAAGACTGGAAAAAAGTAACATTTGTGCCAATAGTTTAAAAGGGTAAATAGGATAACCCAGGTGATTATAGACCTGTGAGTCTTACATTGATCCTGGGCAAGATAATGAAATGGCTGATACAGGACTCAATTAATAAAGAATTAAAGGAGCGTAATGGATTATAAACTGGCTAAGTGATAGATCTCAAAATGTAACTGTACACAGGGATTCTCAAGTGGGATCATGCAGAGATTGATTCTTGTCCCTACACAGTTTAACATTTTTATCAATGACCTGTGAGAAAACATGAAGTCATCACAAATAAAGTTTGCAAAAGACCCCCAAATTGGGGGAGAAGTAAATAATGAAGAGAAAAGGTCACTGATATACAGAGATCTGAATTGCTTGGTAAATTGGGTGCAAGCAAATAATGTGTTTTGATATGGCTAAATGTAAATGTTCTTTAGGAACAAAGAATGTAGGCCATTCTTTCACAACGGGGGACTTTATCATGGGAAGCAGTGACGCCGAAAAAGATGTGAGAGTCATGCTGGACAATCAGCTGACCATGAACTCTGTTATGGCTACTGCTGTAATACTGTGTCCAGTTTGACACAATCAACTCAGGATTAAACAAAGACTGTGAATGGCTTGCTAACTACAAAAGCAGCTTCTCCTCTCTTGCTATTCACACCTCCAGATCAGCTACTAGAAGTGGGCCTCATCCTCCCTGATTGGATCTGCCTCGTCATCTCTAGCCTGATTCTGGCCTGCATATTTATACCTGCCTCTGGAAATTTTCACTACATGCATCTGACGAAGTGGGTCTTTGCCCACGAAAGTTTATGCTCCAACACTTCGGTTAGTCTACAAGGTGCCACAGGACTCCTCGCCGCTTGTCCAGCTCTGGTGTCCATAGTTAAAGAATGTTGATAAACTGGAGAGGGTTCAGAGAAGACCCACAAAAATGATTAAATGATTACATTAGAAAACATGCATTGTAGTGGTAGACTCCAGGAGGTCTATTTAGCTAAACAAAGAGAATGTTAATAGGTGATTCAGTACCACTATATGGCTGTGTCTAGACTGGCCAGTTTTTCCGGAAAATCAGCCGCTTTTCCGCAAAAACTTGCCAGCTGTCTACACTGGCCGCTTGATTTTCCTCAAAAGCACTGGCGTTCTCATATGCGAAATCAGTGCTTCTTGCGGAAAAAGCTTTGACGCTCCCGTTCGGGCAAAAGTCCTTTTTGCGAAAAACTGTTGTGCAAAAGGGCCAGTGTAGCCAGCTAGCTAAGACTTTTGCGCAAAAGCAGGCTAAACGGAAAAAAGCCATTTGGACGCTGGGAGACCCCGTAGCCGCCCCGGAGTTTCTGGTGACCCGGGCTCTTAAAGCACATGCAGGATGCTGAGCGCACGTGGCATGCTCTGGCCTGAGGTCTGCCTCAGACCTCTGGCCTGAGGTCTGCCACGTTGCCCCTGCCGTGCCCAGCAGCCACCTCGCAGCCCAGCATGGCAGCTCCGGGCGCTCAGCCACCCGCACCCCCAGCGCAGGAGGCCCCCCGGGGCCGCAAAAGGAGAGCCCCCTCCTGGACCTCGGGGGAGCTAGAGACCCTCCTGGACCTGTGGGAGGAGGAGGAGGGCCTCCATGACACCCGGTCCCGGCGCCGCAACGCCGACATCTTTGGCCGCATGGCCCAGGCGCTAGCCCAGCAGGGACATCCAGCCCGGAACCTGGAACAGGTCCGGGCTAAGGTGAAGGAGCTGCACCTGGGCTATGTGCGGGCCAGCGAGGGCCGGGGGGCAGGACCAGACACCTGCCCCCACTATGACCGGCTCCACCGCATCCTGGGACAGCCAGCTCCAGAAGCCCTGGATGCCACAGCAGACACCTGCGTGCGCCCCCCCCCGTCACCAGGACCACCACGATGGGGGAGGGAGACAGCAGCAGCAGTGCGTCGGAGGACGAGGCCAGCAGTGCCACCCAGCAGGCCCCCTCCGGCAGCCCCGATGTCTCCCGCGCGTCCTTGGAGGCCGGGGAAGGATCCGCCGGTAAGTGTTGCACTTTGCACTCACAAGGGCAGGCGGGAGGGGAGCCAGGCACCCAGAGGGGGGAGGGGGAGAGCATGTCACTCGGGCCACGTGAGCTGCACGCTGTGTAGCATTAGGCAGCAAGCAGCACGTGCACGTGCAGCCTGGTGACCGGCGGCACGTGGCCGCGGCAGGGCACGCCTGGGACCGTGCTGCTCACACACATCCGGCAGGACCGGGGGGGGGGGGGGGGGGGGAAAGGGTGGATGCCGGCTGGAACCAGCCAGGGCCCCAGGGACTCAGGCCAGAGCCTGCACCTCCGCAAGGGTGGAGCAGGCAAAACGGCACACTGGCCCCATGCCTGGCTGTGAGGCACAGCCAGCTGCTCCCGGGAAAACTGCAGCGTCACAGCCCTGTGAGCGTGGCCCCCCCTGAGCCCCTCGCCTGCTCCCGGTGCCTTGGCTGGCTCCCCAAGGGAAGTCCCCACTGCGGCCACACATGTCCCTGGGCTACCGTGTGTGAGGGATAGTGGGAGGGAGAAGGGGGGGAAGTGCTCGGGCCGCCCCTAGGGCCACCTGAGTTTTGCTGCAAGGATGGGACACTCCCCAGTCACTCTCCTGGTTCCGTCCAGGAGATATCCCTGGTACACTGTCCAGGAGACAGTGTGCGATGGGGATCTGAGAGCCCAGACCACGTCTGCCAGACGTGCTCCCAGGCACTGTGTGGGGATTCATCTCACTCCCTGTCAAACACCATTGATTAGCCCAAAGCCTCACAGCCTCCACCGGCAGGGAGTTCCACAGGTTAACGCAACACAAGCGCCCTCCCACCCTCCACGGGGCCAGGACACAGACCGGGGGTTCCAATACATGGAGGAGGACCCTACTCCAGGGGCGGTCCTCTATGCAAACATACAACACGGGGGGGACAGGGGAGGAACCGAGGGGGCCCAAGCCACACTACCCCTGTGGTGTCACCTGGGCTCAGGGGTGGGGTGGAAGGCATGAGGTGTGGGGACAGTGGCCGGGCTGCCTGACTGACCCATCCTTTCTTCTGTTCCCTGCAGCGGGACCAACCAGGAGCGGGGGACCCTCCAGTCCGGCAGCAGCAGCACCACCAGCCGCCCAACCACGGAGGCAGCGCGTCCGATACCGGGACCAGCTCCTGCGGTGCCACGTGCAGGCCGTCAAGCGAATAGAGGCTGTCATCCAGAGATGCACAGAGGCGGACCTGCAGTGGCGCCAGGAGGCCTGGGCCACCTTCCAGGGACACTGTGTGCTGATGGCGAACTCCGTTGCCAGCCTCTCCACACACATTGCCCATGCCATACATTATGGCATGGCCTCGCCCCATGCCCCCCGCCATCCCTCCCCTAGTACTGCCCCGGCCCCCTCCTGCCCCTCCTGCTCCTCCTGCAATGGCCCCTCCTGCTCCTCCTCCTGCCCCTCCTGCAATGGCCCCCTCCTGCTTCTCCTCCTGCCCCTCCTGCTCCTGCTGCCCACCTCCCAGTTCAGCCTGCCCCAATGCGGCCTGCCACCCATGTCCAGGTCCGCCCCTGCAGGAGCGGTCGCAGGGGCGACCCCTCCCAGGAGTAGCTCCCCTCCCCCTCCCAGTTCAAGGTCTCCTCCCCCTCTCCTCCCCCCTTTGTAAATAAAAATCGACAAGTTTTATTGGTGAAACCAAACTGTGTTGTTGTGTAAGGGGAGGGGCGGGGAGGGAGTTGTCCAGGGAAACCGAGGCGACCCTACTCCGGGGCCTGTGAGAACATGTCCGTGAGGGCCTCCTGGATGCGCACCCCATCATGGTGCACCTGCCCCCGCCCCCTCCTACAATGGCCTCTCCTTCTCCTGCTCCTCCTGCTCCTGCTCCTGCTCCTCCTGCCCACCTCCTCGTTCAGCCTGCCCCCCATGTCCAGGTCTGCCCCCGCAGGAGCGGTCGCAGGGGCCACCCCTCCCAGGAGTAGCTCCCCTCCCCTTCCCAGTTCAAGGTCTCCTCCCTGTTATGCGAGGTAACGTGAATAATTAATTTAGAATGCCGATCAACCTAATAAAATCATGAAGATGACAAATGTGGACTCCAAATTCCATATCTATCACTGGTTTTCTAAAAAAAAAGGGAAATAATTTTAAAGGGTTATGAGTTTGTGCTGCATAAATGAATACCAACTCTGAAGATAAAATTTAACCACAGGACTATATTTGACATGCATAAAATCACAATCAAGCAAGGGATAGATTACAAAGAGTAAACACAACACAAAATACATTAAACACAGTCTAGGCGCGGAGGCGGTGCGGTGACGCTGGCGACCTCAATCCTTTGGTCCTTCCGGGCCTCAGGAGAGGAACGTCCAGGAGATCCGTCGACGGACGAAGCTGTGGCTGGCGACCTCGATCCTTTGGTCCTTCTGGGCCTCAGGAGAGGAACTGCCAGGAGATCCCTCGAAGATGACTGGAATCGGGTGCGCTGACTCGAGCCTTCCGCACGAACCTCGAATCCTCTTCCTGTTCTTCGGGACAGCTCGAACAGATGATGGTAGCCTAGAATATCCCTAAACCTAACCCTGAACTCAAAGAAAACCCTAGCTACGGCTGACGTGCCCGACGAACAAACTCGTCGACGGCCAAAATGCTTTGAACCGACGACGATAGCTAATCTAACTAAACCTAAATCTAAACCTAATCCTAATTGGTAGGTACAAGCCTTCCGCTTGACCTGACCAAACCCTTAACAGAACAAGAGTACTCTGCTCTGAACTAGACTGCTTATACATATTCATATAACAATCATGAACATTCTGCACAACATACCCCTCTCCCCCAAACTGTGTTGTTGTGTATTGGGAGGTAAGGGGAGGGGAGGGAGTTGTCCAGGGAAACCGAGGTGACCCTACTCCGGGGCCTGTGAAAACATGTCCGTGAGGGCCTCCCGGATGCACACCCCATCCTGGTGCGCCTGGTGGCTGGCAGCTGTGTGGGGATGTTCGTAGGCCTGGCCCTCTGCTGCCATCCATGCGGGAAGGAAGGCCTCCCCGCTCCGCTCCACAATGTTGTGGAGCACGCAGCACGCGGCCACTACCTCCGTTGCATTCCGCTCACCCATATCGAGACGGGTGAGCAAACACCGGAAGCAGGCTTTTAATTGGCCAAAGGTGAGCTCCACTTGATTGCGGGCCCGGTTGAGGCGGTCATTGAACCGGGCCCGGGTCTGGTCCGGCCACCCCGTGTAGGGCCGCATTAGCCAGGGCTGCAGGGGGTAGGCTGCGTCCCCGATGATGCAGATGTGCATAGGCACATCCCCGATAGTCAACTCCCGCCGGGGGAAGTAGGTGCCCGCCTCCAGCCTGCGAAATAGTCCGGAGTTGCGGAGGATGCAGGCGTCGTGTGCCCTGCTGGACCAGCCCGCATAAACGTCCAGAAAGCGGCCCCGGTGGTCCACGAGGGCCTGCAGAACAATGGAGCAGTACCCCTTTCTGTTCATGAAATGGGCCGCTCGATGCTCCGGGGCCCGGACGGGGATGTAGGTTGCATCCAGGGCTCCCCCGCAGTTGGGGGACCCGAGGGCAGCGAAGCCGGCGACGGTAGCGTCCACGTCTCGCAGGCGGATCACTCTGGGGAGGAGGACGTTGTTGATGGCGTGGACGACCTGCAGAAGGGTGCAGAGAAACACAGGGGAACACATCACATAAGGCAGGGGTGGGTGTGCGCTCCCTTGGCCCCCTCCCCGTGATTCCCTCTGTCCTCACGCACACACGCACGCACACACACACCACAGCCCCCTCGCCCTACACCCCCCCCCCAGCAGGTCTGTGCAAGGGAGGGACGGCCCGAACCCCTGGGTGACCCAGCGTGGAGTGTTGGCTGCCCCTGGGCATGGAGTGCAGCACCCTCTCCCCACCCCACTCCCCACTCTCCCTGGGACTTACCTCCATCACAACGGCGCCGACGGTGGATCTGCCCACCCCGAATTGGTGTGCCACCGATCGGTAGCTGTCCGGGGTGGCCAGCTTCCAGACTGCGATGGCGACCCTCTTCTTGATGGGGATGAGTGCCCGCAGCCGGGTGGTGGCTCTCTGGAGCGCGGGGGTGAGCCAGGCACAGAGCTCCATGAACGTCCGCTTTCGCATGAGGAAGTTCCGGAGCCATTGCTGGTCGTCCCATTGCCCTAGGACCAGCCGGTCCCACCAGTCGGTACTGGTGTCCAGTCTCCACAGTAGCCTCTGCACCCTGGGGTGGGGGTGCCACAGGGACGCCATGGCCTCACTGGTGAGGGAGTCCAAAGCGATGTGCCCCTCCTGGTCCTGGAAGAGGAGGGCACCAACCTGGAGCAGCAGCTGCAGGCACTTGAAAATGTCTGACAGGGGCCAGAGCAGGCACATGGCCACCCCTGGTTCCATGGCACAAGAAACAAGGCAAGGAAAAAAAACCCTGGCAAAAGCAGTAGGTGGCCAGAGGCAGCAGTGTCCAAAAGTCAGAGGGCAACCACCAAACCTGCTATGGCTGTCAGTCCCTGCAAGAGGCCCTATAGCACGGAGCGGAGAGAAACGGCTGTCCGGGGAGATCCCTTTAAGCACGTGTCTGAAAGGAGATCCAGCCCCCGCCCCTGGAAAGGGCTGGTGCCCTTGTGCCCTCCGCAAAATGGTTCCGGGCTTCTGCTTTTGCGGAAAAGCGCGCCGCCAATGTAGACGCGCTTTTCCGCAAAAGCGCATCGTTATAACGCGAACTCCGCGCCAATCTAGACGCTCTTTTCCGAAAATGCTTTTAACGGAAAACTTTTCCGTTAAAAGCATTGCCGGAAAATCATGCCAATCTAGACGCAGCCTATAAGTATCTACAGGGGGAACATATACTTAATAATGTGCTCTTCAGTGCAGCGGAGAAAAGTATAACATGATACAAAGGCTGGAAGCTGGAGATAGACAAGCTGAGGCTACACCTGAGGCTGGTTTGAGAGAGAGTGGAGATCAGTTGATTTATTGGGTCTAGTAAAGTCCTGCATTGGCCACAGATTGTTCTCCACTTGACTCTGGTACTCTACCGCAGACAAGAAGAGTAAGGTAAGTTAACGAGAGACTGCAGATAGCCAACTCAAGGTACGTTGACTCCAGCTACGTTATTCACATAGTTGTAGATCTTAGGTCAACTTACTACAGTAGTGTAGATGTTGCCTCTGACTGGAAATAAGGCATAAAATGTTAACAGTCAGTAATTTACACTGGAACACTTTCCCAAGGATTCTCCATCACTGGTAATTTTAAAATCAAGATTGGATGTTTCTTCTTCTAGTGATGTCTCTATGGGTGCAGCAGAGCCTCCTGTGTCTGTGACCAGAGATCTGTAGCAGCAGTGCCCATCGGACCACATATATTCACCTCCCCCATCTCTCTCTCTCTCTCTGTGTTTATATATATCTATATATCTATATATATCACACATGCACCTCCCCTCATTCCTTCTTAGTTTTAGTTTTACTATTTCTTCTTCTTCTTCTTCTTCTTCTTCTCTTTGTTAAAAATGTTTTTTTCTTTACTCTACTCACTATTTCATAGGTTAGGTTTTCACTTTCCCACTTCTTGCCCTTCCTAACCAGGAAGCTTTTTCCCTCGCCCTTATGCTTGGATCTCCTGGGTTTAAGAGTTTTTTTTCTTGCCAAGGCACCTTCCTGGTAATGGATGGCCACCCACATTGTAATCACTGTCTGCGACACATCCCACAAAAGTGTTCCCACTTCACTTTCAGAGCCAGAGAAGTCCAGGACATTTGGTTATGGCTTCTCTTCATGGAGAAATAACTATGTTCATCATTGGACTCAATCCCAGACCCTCCCCCATGTGAATTTACTGCTTGGATGAGAAGAAACAAGCTCCTTCCTCACTTCCTGAGGCACCACTCATGAGAATACCATCAAGGTTAGTGCATCTGGTCATGTTGCGTCTGCTGTTCAAGAGTATTTATTTAATGGCTTCCAAAAGATTATGTTCATAAGCTGTTAAATAAGTACTCTTGAACAGCAGCATCTATGTTCCCTGTCCAAGGATATATATCAAAGTCAGTCACCTCGACATCCTTGAATGGGGACATAGATTGAGGGCCTGTCTGAGTACCTCCAGTACTGTAAGGAAACAATTGTCTAAATATCCTGACCAGGTCTTGGCACCAACTGTCGCCACTGGAGACCAAGACAGACCAAGTATGGGCTCTACAGCAGTGTTTCTCAACCAGTGGTATGAGTACCCTTAGGGGGTACTCGAGAGATGTCTGGGGGGGTACGTCAACACAACTGAAATTTGGAGAAAACTGAATTTTTGTTTTAAGTTTTACAGCGTTTTATTATTTTTGTACTATTTACACCCAAAAATTTCATTGCCCGCCCGGCTATGATGAAGTTGTTTAAACAAATGTGTTGCAATGGTAGAAAAAAATTTGTGTGGCTGAAAACTGTTGGTACTGGGGGTACTTATAATTTTTGTTTTAAAAAAGGGGTACTTTATAAAAAAAAAGGTTGAGAGAAACACTACTCTAGAGCATCAATGAAACTGTTGACACTGATGAAGTAGTTGGCACTGAGCAAGTCCTCAGCACCGAGCAAGTCGTTAGCTCCACCTGCTGGCGGCTCAAGAGAACACATTTCTTCCTGTGCACCAATCCATGCATGGGTGCAGCTAATATTCCTACCTCCTCCCCGGGAGTTCATATACCCTAAAGACCCAATTGCATTTGATATACCTGAGTTACCCCTGTTCAAACATGATCTCTCCCAACTTCCACCCTCTTCATGACATTCTTTCCTTTTCTATTTGAGGACTGCAGCCTCTTTGCCCAGTGATGAGGAGGAAGAAGAGGAGGAGTGTTCTATCAAACCCTCTTGATTGGGATAGGCACAAATGACTTCCTCTATTGCCGCTGATGACTTCAAGCATTTTCAAGAGTTATTTCACTGGACTGAAATCTCCCTCCAGATTCTTTCTGGAGGAAATGCAAGATCAACAACATAAACTGCTCAATACCCTGCACACATCCTCCCCCTCCAAAATAGCCTCCCTGTTAATGATGCCCTTCTTGATACTGCTAAAGCACTCTGACAGATCCCGACATTCTGACGTGCAAATGGGCAGGCATTATGTTCCCACAAAGGATATGATTACATGGTTACACACGTGACTTTTTCAGGCTACGTACGTCCTCACAGACATAGCCTGCAGAAACTCTGATCCGTGCCCATGAGTTTTAAGGACTTGCTACTGTGGTGGACACAGCCCAAGAACATCTGTACAGAGATTCCTTTCCTTTAACCAGCACCTACTGACCATGTTCCTAACAACCAACACCTCCTTAATTGGTTAGGGAGCACACCTTCACATTCATACAGTGCAGAGTGGCTGGTCCTTAGCCAAATCTACCCTACACATGAACTGCCAAAAGCTGTGAGCTGTCCATAATTTCTACCTCATTTTATCCCTCTGATCTCATTGCACCATCAGGGTCATGGCAGACAAACAGTATCATCTTCATGTTTTATATCAACAGGCAAAGTGAAGTGAGGTCCCACGTTTTTGGAAGGCACTGAAATTATAGAACTGGTGTATCCAACATGACATCACCACCTCAGTACGCATGTCTCTGGACACCAGAACACCACTGTAGACTTGCTGAGCAGGAGAAGTTTCCATGATCATAAGTGGGAACTGCATACGAGAATCCTTCAGCTTATATTCAACTCCTGGGGATTCTCCACCCTAGACCATTTTGCCACACCACAAAATAACCGCTGCCTTCAATTCTGCTCCAGGCCTGAAATAGGGCGCAGATTTCTGGGAGATACATTCCTCATCACCCCCTTTTGTTTTAAGTACTTCACAAGATACAGTTGGAGTCATCCTTATCACTCCAACATGGCCATGGCACATCTGGTATACTTACCTCCTTCTCATGATGATATATGTTCTAGTCCCTCTTCGTCAGACTCTGAGACTCCTTTTATAGGATTCAGGGTGCGTCCTCCATCCCAATCCATAACTGCTCCACCTGAAAGCCTGACTCCTTCATGAGTCCGGGATTCAGAAATAATCTGTTTGGAAGCCATTAAATAATTATCTTGAACAGTAGATGTGACATGGCTAGACACTCTAACCTCCACAAATGCACTGGATTCCAATGCTGGTGCGCCTCCCCTCAAGTCAACACACTGAGCACTCCATTGTTACTTGTCCTGAACTATATTTTACGTCTTAAATTACCAGGAGTAATTACTGGCTCCATTTGTGTGCATTTGGCAGCCATCACAACCTTTCACTACCAGATAGATGGCCATTGTGTCTAAATACACCCACTCACAAAAAGTTTCCTGAAGGGTTTCCAAAATCTTTACCTTCACAAACAGGATCCGAGCCTGGTAGGGGACCCTGACTTTGTCCTATGCTCTGTTCCTAGGCCTGTGTTCGAACCAATGGCAATCAGCTCCTGCTTCACTTATCACTGAAATTGCTATTATCTGCCTGATGGGCTGGTGAAATTAAAGTCTTGTGCCCCCTCCCCCCCGGCATATACTTTTTCATAAGACAAGTTTATGTCCACACCAAAATTTTTTCCCCAAGGTACCATCCTCTTTCCATCTTAATTAACCTATCATCCTTACTTCTTTCTGAAGCCTCATAAAACCACAGGAGGCAGCATTGCACACCCTGGGCATGAGACAAACATTAGCTTTCTACCTGGATGGAACCAAACCTTTCCAAACATCATCACACTTACTCCTTTCAATAGAGAATGAGTGTTACAGTCCCTCAATGTTCACCAGGCCCTAGCGATACAAGGGCACAGGTTTCTCTAAGAAATGCCTTTCTCAGCAGATCTCACAGGGAATACATCTGTCCTACCAACTACACAATTCCCCCCTGGAGCTAGAGTACATTCCACCCATTCGTGCTCCACCTTCATTGCTTTTCTCAGTAATGTCCCCATTGCTGACATTTGCAAAGTTGCCACATGAGTGAGCAGGAACTTTTGCCCATCACTGCACCATCACTCACCACACCACAACAGATACTCTCCTCGGGCATACTGTCCTGTTACCAGATTTGCCCAATACTCTGGGGTATGCTCATTTATTAGGGTTACTCTTATGGGACTGGGGGAGGTTAACAATTCTATCTGTGTGCTGCTTGTGCTTACTTGTGCTCTCATATGAAGCTGAATTCTCCCTGCTGCCAATTCCTCCTCCCACTGGAGCTCTCCTGCAGGAACTAGGTTCCTCAGGATGGGGTTCTTCCCACCTTAGCAACACACACAGACACTCACACCCACTAACAGAGCATGCCTGAGAAGACTGCGTAATCAGCACTCACAAGTTAACACCTCATATGTCCCTGGACTCAGCAGGCTGGGATTAACAGCAATGCCACACTGCACCCTCATGAGCCTTTGGACTCAGTGGGTTGGATTAAACAGCACTTTAATCTGCCATCTTTATATGCCCCCAGGTTCAGCACTTCCCTATCCCCACTTTCACACCACAATCATTCACAGGTAAACCACATGATGAGCAAACCCCACAGGATTTTGGGCACTACAGGGATCTTTAGCTTGGGTACAAGAAGTGTTGTTGCAGAACAAATGGGGAAGCCTAAACAACACCCCTTGAGGAAGAGTGAGTGAAAGAGAAAGAAAGAGAGAGAAGAAACCAGTTTAACAATGAAAGTTATTTAATATATATATATATAGGGAGCCAAACACAAAACAGGTACAATATTAAATCTAAATTGAAACTGATTACAAATGTCGGGGACTCTAACCCAGACGGCCTCAGTTCGCTGACCGCAAAGAGACAGGCAACACCAGCAAGGTCCAATCACAAGCTCTTTATTGAAGAGTGCACACAACAATAGAGAGCGGCCCGTCTCCAAAGAGAACCAGCCCCGATCACAGTTACAAGTAGGTTTATATAGACAGTTCCGTCGCGTCACAGACTACTCGATTAAGCAACCCACCCCCCTTTGTCGGTTAGAAGCTTCCAGTATTCATGCTTACCTAGCCAACTATACAATGTGGCCTTAAACAATTCATAATGCATCAGCAACTCTCTTGTCAATCACAGAAGACAAGTACCAGGAACAAACAGAGGGCAAAACAGGGAGTTAAGATCCTTGATCAGTTCTCAGAACAAGCGGTTCCGCTCCACCTCAAGTACAAGAATGCAATTTTTTACTTCGTTTACTTCTGCTCCAGTTCTGCTCAGGGATTACCCAGAAACCTTTGTTAACTTCTTTTTGGTTTTCCTTAGGCCCTCTTTTCTAGGGCCTAGCACAAATGTTAGGGCTAACTAACCATATAACAGTTTACATAGGGCAGAGTCAGGAGGCTATGCTTGGGGGGGAGGGGGAGAGAGGGAAGGAAGAGAGAGAAAGAGACCTCACCACTCCATGGAGCTTGCACTGAGCAGGGTTCCCAGATGGTGATGGGAGCTGGGGGTCCAGAGGGCAGGAGACAAGCAGAGCAGAGCCTCCAGCACAATCAGACAGGAGATGAAGACGTCTCAATGGAACTGATGCAGTTTAAATCCAGGTATCAGAACAGTTTTTCTTGGGCAAGGGTAGGAGTTTTTATAGGGATAGGACAATAGTTTGAAGAGAACACTGGATTTGTTTATGGGTAAACAGAGGTGAGACAATAGAGACTGATCACACCTGGTTATGGGTGATGTTCCTTGAACGAGCTCACAATGCAACTAGGCAGTTTCAGTATTTTGGATGTCAATAGGAGCCATTACTAGAATTGGTCTGATAATGACTAATTTGGGTGTGAGCAGGCCTGGGTTCATTAGCATCTGGAGCAGAGATTTCCCATCAGGCAGTGCTTCTTTGCTTTAGGTATCCCATAGTTCAGTGCGGTTCCTGCTTTGGAAAAGCTGGTCTCCATTCTGTATGCTAACGGAGATGTCTCTCTGTGCTATCTTCCATGTAGATGAGGCTGGGGTGTTTCCTTAATTCTATCACCCTTGTCTGAAGCAGTTTAGGTGTGTCTTCCCCGGCCTTTTCATTGCTTTGTCTTTGATTCTTGCAGAGGCCTGGGGAAGGGGGATGGTTTTCCTTGAGTGTCACTCCCTGGCTCCCGAAGAGCACAGGGCTGGTAGGTGACAGTCCTATCATCTGCAGTGAATGATGCTCCAAAGCCCCAACCTTCCTATTAGGGACTCTGCTTTCTAGTCACCTTCAGTAGAGCACTCATAAAGACATCATTCAAAAAATAACAGAAAGTTATTCCCCCCATACAGTAACTGAGGTTCTTGTAATTGTGGGTCCCTATGGGTGCTCCGCTACTCCTCCTTACCTCTGCTTTGGAGCTTAAATGTAAGCTCTGCAGAAGAGAAGGAATTGGGGAGAGCAGGAGGGTCATACCACAGAGTGTTAGATATATGCAGATATATAGATATATA
Source organism: Rafetus swinhoei (assembly GCA_019425775.1). Taxonomy (NCBI): domain Eukaryota; kingdom Metazoa; phylum Chordata; order Testudines; family Trionychidae; genus Rafetus; species Rafetus swinhoei. The sequence continues at coordinate 111,623,717 of CM033446.1, forward strand.
AAGGTAGGAATAAATGGTACATTTTCAGAGTGGAGAGAGGTAACTAGTCGTGTCCCCCAAGGGTCTGTCTGGGACCAATACTATTCAACTTATTTATAAATGATCTAGAGAAAGGAGTAAACAGTGAGGTGGCAAAATTTGCAGATGATACCAAACTGCTCAAGATAGTTAAGACCAAAGCAGACTGTGAAGAGCTTCAAAAAGATCTCACCAAACTAAGTGATTGGGCCACAAAATGGCAAATGAAATTTAATGTTGGTAAATGTAAAGTAATGCACATTGGAAAAAATAATCCCAAGCATACATACAATATAATGGGGACTATTTTGGCTACAACTACTCAAGAGAGAGATCTTGGAGTCATTGTGGACCTTTCTCTGAAAACATCCACTCAGTGTGCAGCGGCAGTCAAAAAAAGCAAATAGAATGTTAGGAATCATTAAAAAAGGGATAGAGAATAAGACAGAGAATATCTTATTGCCTCTATATAAAACCATAGTACGCCCACATCTTGAATACTGCGTACAGATGTGGTCACTTCATCTCAGAAAAGATATATTGGCATTGGAAAAGGTTTAGAAAAGGGCAACAAAAATGGTTAGGGGTTTGGAACAGGTCCAATATGAAGAGAGATTAAAAAGACATGGATTTTTCAGCTTAGAAAAGAGGAGACTAAGGCGGGGGGAGGGGGGGGGTATGATAGAGGTCTATAAAATCATGACTGGTGTAGAAAAAAGTGAATAGGGAAAAGTTACTTATTCCCACAATGTAAGAACTAGGGGTCACCAAATGAAATTAATAGGCAGCAGGTTTAAAACAAACAAAAGGAAGTTTTTCTTGACTCAGTGCACAGTCAATCTCTGGAACTCCTTGCCAGAGGGTGTGGTGAAGGCTAGGATTTTAACAGGGTTCAAAAAAGAGCTAGATAGATTCATGGAAGTTAGATCCATGAATGGCTATTAGCCAGGATGGGTAGGAATGGTGTCCCTTGCCTCTGTATGTCTGTAAATGGGTGACAGGAGAGGGATCATGTGAGGATTACCTGTTGTGATCCCTCCCTCTGGGGCATCTGGTATTGGTCACTGTCGGCAGACAGGATGTTAGGCTAGATGGACCCATTGGTTTGACCCAGTATGGCCGTTCTTATGTTCTTATGCTCTTCTTATGTCCCATTCACAACATGAGATGGGAAAAATGCGCATATTCAGTCCAATAGGCAATGCAGATGAATCAGACACATGAGGTACTGCCGAACCGACAGTGGCACACACATAGAGAAGCACATCTTGAAGAACTTTAGTTACTGCATAGAGTAAATAACTCTCTCTTCTAAAAGCTCTAGGAATTAATCTGGGGTAATTCTGTGGCCTGTGTTATACAGGAGGTCAGCTAGATGAAGATCAGTTCTGGCCTTAGAATTCAAGGATAAGCTGCACAGTTGCAGCTCTAGTTTACACCAGTTCAGTGTGTAAACACCAGCATATCTACTTTGGTGTAGATACTTCAATACAAATATCTGTAGTCAGTTCCCCCAGAAAGGGCTTCTTGTTTGGTAGCAATTCACAGAATTGGTTGCAATTTTTCAAATACTAATTTTCTCTAAAAATGGCCTTTTTTCTTAACTGAAATTTTTTGGTAGAAAATTGTTGATCTTCTAAAATGTTCTTTTCTCAGGATATTTGATTTCTCAAAATGATGATTGAAAACCATGATCAAAATGGTTATCCAAATAATTCATTTATTGTAGCCCCCGTTTCAATCACCGTTTCAATAAACACGTTTATGATTACAAAAATAAATCAGGATAAATGGATCCATTGTCACCCCGTGAAATGACAACAGTGTCAACATTTTTTTTTGTCGGAAGCTGTTGTGAAGGTCAAGACCATAACAGGGTTTGAAAAAGACCTGGTTAGATTCATCATGGATAAATCCATCAATGGCTATTAGCCAGGATGTGATTCCTTGCCTCTGTTTGCCAGAAGATGGGAATGGGCAACAGGGGACGAATCACTAGATGATTACCTGTTTTGTTCATTCCCTCTGAAGCACCAGGTATTGGCCACTGTCATAAGACAAGATACTGGGCTAGATGGCCCATTACTCTAACCCAGTATTGCCATTCTTATATTTGTTTTCCTGAGAGGAAAAGAATCACATGATGACCATCTTTATTCACAGATAGTAAAGTAAAAAATCCTTGATTAGGTTTGTACAGTTCAAGGGTGACATATTTGTTAGACCTAATATTGATGCCTTGATATCTGTTAGTCAGAAAGTGCCACTAGATAATATTCTCTCTCTTTCTCCCATTTCTAGGTGCAGATGTGGCTTTCAAAATGGTGACAGGATGGTAAGTGATAGCTTTTTGATAGCAGGAGGAATAGAGGGGATTTCTTCATGCAGCTGCTTGCGAAAGAATGATGGAAAGAATGCAAATTAAGACCACCCTTTCCTGTACTTGGAAATGTTTGATTAATCACAAAGGTGAAGCACTGTTAATAAATCATGTGGGGGTTCTAAATATAACAAGGGATAGCTACTGAATAACTCAGCATGTGTGTAGCAGTGACACTTCTACTTCTTAGGTAATATTTGACTTTTCTCTTTGTGTTCATGCTGTACTTGCATGATACAACATTGTGGAGTAAAAGTTCTCTTCAGTTTGGAAAATAATGTCCCTTTTTAATAAAAACATTAAAAATTGTTATAAATCCTTTGAATCATCGTTAGTTCTTGTCCACGCTCACCTCATTGTAACCTGTGATGCCGTAATTGTACAACGGGACATTGATAAGTATATTCATCTGAACTATGTACTTTAGAGTGTATTTGGGGCTTGTGAAAAGGATGAGCACCATAGCACTGGGGAAGCCCTCAGCTTACCAGTGAAACAGGTATGCCAGAGGCAGAGGTAGTTCAATTATCCCCTCAGGCTGGCCTACCAATATGCCTCACTCAGGCCCACTGACAGAAGTGGGGCAAAGGGGACAGCTGCCCCAGAGCCCAGTGATTCAAAAAGGTCTGGGGCTTCCAGTTACCACCTCTGCTACCACATAACGGTGGTGGTCCTTTAAATCACGGCTGGAGTGCCACACAGTGCACTCCGAGTGCCTCTAAGGGCGTGACATGCTCCAGGCAGCACTGAGGGCTGGCTTTCCCCAGTTCTGCCCCCGTGCCCCTTCCAAGAGCATGGAGCTGGCCCCTCACCTTACCCAGGGGTTTGGTAAGTCTTCTGAGCCTCCTGGTCTCACTCCAACAGTCCCTTATTTTTTCATCTTTGTACAGCAAGATTGAGAGTTGCTGAGTGTTACAAAAAGCTGCAAAAAATACCCTGGGTAGTTGTAGGTGAACACTGTTTATTATTACTGATAATACTGAAAAAGATAATAATATTGGGAGGATGGGTGGCACAGGAATGCTAAGAAAACAGTTCCTTATTTTTGAAATACAGTGTTGGCAACACCAGGACCGGTACAACCTCTGCTAGAAATATATGATTCAGGCCTTGATCCAACAAAGCATATATGTACATACGCAGCCCTGTTGACACAGCACATGCTTAATTTCTTTGCAGGATCAGTACTTTAGTCTCCCTGATCATTCAGAGTAAATCCAGCCTGCTCCTCTGTAGCTTAGATGCCACCTGGACGTCAGAACTGGTGATGTTCTACTGTGCAAGACAGGAGGCCATATATGGGGATGTGGCATGAGCTGACCTCTCTCCCACTTTGCTTTCTCCTTTCCTCTCCAGTAGGCCTAAGGTCAGTCTTCCATGCACAGCACAAAACAGTCGCCCTCCATTCATGGGCCATTACTGTTCCACTCCCAACTAACCTTATTGAACTATTTACATTGACAATGTGTTGTGCTGGCGTCTTATCTCACTGAACTTTGCTAGACCTGTCTAAATTTTCAGAGATTAGCTCCTTTGGCCCCACAGTGTCTGAGCATGGAAAAATTGCTAGTACCAGCACCCTGCTCTGTTAAAGCCACTCTTTTCTCCCCCCACCCCAATAATTGGAAAACAAACCAATCCAAATTCCAGAAAATATTCACAATTTATCAGATAAACAATTAACCGATGGTAACATTTAGTTTGCATTTTCTAGCTCAGAAGGGGCCCTGGAGCAGAGCGTCAGTGTTTTTACTGATTAAGCAGCTGATAGCTGTGTTGTGATAGCTACCTTTGATACTGCCTGTTTGATCAGCTAAAATAGTCCAGGTTTAATTCAGGTTACATTTGTTGATGTGGAGGACTAGATGACGTGTGTCCAGAAATGAGGTACAAAGCCATCCATCTCTAGATCATAAACATGAATCTTGTCCAGGTAGAAAATGACTGATTCCGGTTACCTGATGGCCCAGGGGCCTATCTGAAAACAGCTGGTGGTCTCAGTCTTGTTCCTATTGGATCAGGTGTGCCCAGTGGAACCCACCAGTATCACTACCACCTGAACTGTCTCTGTGAGCAGGAAGACAAAGAAATGGCAGACGGGCAACCAACTCCCCAGAGTCCTAGAGAATGGTTCGCTCTAGCCCCGGTTTGAGCACAGCAATGAAGTGGCAGGAGGAATAGTGGATATGCAAAGTGTGGCTTCTATTGCTGCTCCCGTTTCATCATTAATCACAGCACCCAATCCTGAAGGGACCTTTTTGGTTACTTGATAACCCATCTCTGGTGATTTTTGAGGTCATGTTATAATATGCTTTTGCCTTAACAAGATGTCCCCCATTAAACCTTCCACTGACAGCTCATTTAAAATTCCTATGGCATCATTTGGGCTACTCCCTATCTGCTCCGGTGAAGTTGCCTGTGGTCAACAGGGGTGGCCCTAGACTAGCTGCCAGCAACTGGCGCCCTAGGCAAACCATGCAATTGGCACCCCCACCTCCAAATCCCTCAACGATATTGCGCCACCATTTGGCGCCCCATTTAACATGGCGCCCTAAGCGACTGCCTAGTTCGCCTATATGGACGGGCCGCCCCTGGTGGTCAAACATTATGTAACAGGTCTCTTAGCTGGCTAGCCTAAATTGAAGCATACACTTTACATTTGGAAATGTCCAGTCTCTCTGGATAGACCAGTCATAAGGGATGGGATTTGGGACAAAACAGGCATCTTGGCTGGAAATGTTGTGGAATGTACTAAGCTGAGGGTCAACAGGGAGTGAAATCACAATACAGTACACTGTGCTCCTAGCCTAGGTGAAAAGGCAAAAAAAAAAAAAAATGCTGATTGGAATGCCTTATGCATCAATGCACTTGCAATGCTTTGTGTCTATATATGATAGGACATTTTACAAGTGCTAATTACAAGCTGATTGCAGCCAAATTTGTAATGTAACGCTATTGACTTTCAATAAATTATACCTGGGATGAAGTCGACACAAGTTCCTTAGCTCAGATTCACCCAAACCAAAGCAAACTGAATAATTTCTCCCTAACATGGTTTGGAATCTACATGTGCTGTAGCTGTGTACAATGAGCCTCCAAATCCAGTGCCATGATCCACAGAGTTATAATGTATAAGTCTAGCAGAGACCACTGTAAACATAGACTCATAGGAGATTAGGGGTGGAAGAGACCTCTGGAGGTTATTTATTCCAACGCCCTGCTCCAAGCAGGACGAACCCCGCTAAATCATTCCAGCCAGGGCTTTGGCAAGCCTTCCCTTAAAAACCTCTAAGGATGGAGAGTCCACTGCCTCTCTAGGCAACATATTCCAGTGCTTCACCACCCTCCCAGTGAAATAATTTTCTTTCCCACTGCAACTTGAGACCATTGCTCCTTGTTCTGTCATCACTGAGCAAAACCTCTCTTCATCCTCTTTGGAATTCTCCTTCAGGTAGTTGAGGGCTGTTATCATATCCCTGGGTAAACTGTTCCAATAGTCGATTACCCTCATTGTTAAATAATTGTGCTTTATTTCCTGTCTCAGTTATGTCTAGATTCAGCCTCCAACCATTGGATCTTGTTATGCCATTGTCTGCTAGACTGAAGTGCCCACTGTAGGTGTTTATGCTCTTGTTTATGCTCTTGTTATGAACAAGTTTAAGTCACTTGTTCAACTAAATAGCTTGAACTCCTGCATCTATCACTCTACAGCAAGTTTTTCAACTCCTTAATTATCACAGTTCTTCTCTGAACTCTCGCCAGTTTATCAATATCCTTCTTGACTTGTGGACACTAAAACTGGACTTATTGATGTAGTGTGCTGTGCATGTTCATGCAATTAACTCAAAGCACCAGTTTCTAGCAAGTGAGCTGGCTGGAAAAAAAAATATTTTGAACTTTTTTGGTGGAGAAAAAAGGGGCACATTTTTGCTAACATACACAAAACAGCTAGCTAATCAGGGCACTATTAGGTTCCAACTGCATGTGGATATGCCAAAATGGTACACAGTTCATGAAGGGAATCCATGCCAATTTTAGAGCCCTCATGGATGGGGGTCTGTCAAAGTTGTTCCCCACTCTGGCACGACAAATGCAGAAGTGGGGGCCCGCAAGAGCACCCCAAAACCTTGTCTTTACAGACTTTGGTACAAAAACTTCCCCCCTAATATCTGGATTTTGGGAAATCCGCTGCCACCGCCCTAGTAATTCCAAGAAACCAGGGAAGAGATCACTAGGGAAACCTCCTCCCTAAGGTAAACTCTCCCCTATCCCAACATCTGTTTTGCTTGGAGTTGGGAAAAACAGAGGGGACCCACAGACAGACCTTCCAGGACACAAAAATCAACCAGTACTGGTTCATTTAAAAAAACCCAACTTTTATTATCACATCAAAACTACAGTTGCAAGCTTAGTAAAGTGGCTAGCTGGGAAGAGCCACCAATTGATAAAGATTCTCAGGGAACCCCCTGGGTTAAAATGTAGTTGCAGAGGAAGACCAAACACTTAACCAGTTCAGACATTAGTTCCAAATTCCCAACCCAGGAAAACAACAAAACCTGACGAACTACCTAAACTTTTCCCTACTTAAACATTGTAAGAAGTCCATTTTTGGAGAGAGCAGTGTCTTCCATCTCCCTTAATACCTGGAAGAAACTGCTCTGCTTTTCAGACAAAGGAGGGAAAGATAAAGACTCCTTTGTCCCAGTTTGAAATTCCTACCTGCATAGTTACTGACTGACCATATACCTGATTAGGGACAGAGTTAACCCCTTAGTCACCAGGTGCTGGTCAGCACTCCTGATTATGACAGGGTCTGACAGTTGGTTTTCTACTAGAGTCGTGACCATAGTAGTCAGCAGGAGAGCTCAGCTCCAGGGCCCTCTCAGTTGCTGCATTCCCTAGCACCTCCTGTCCTAAGCATGCAAAATAAATCCAGTTTACTCCAATCCCATCCTCAATTGTTGTTTTTTCTGTGCCCTCCCAAAGCATCCATTAGACTGAGGCTTTTTGTAGCCCTCAGTTCCTGTGCGTGCAGTAACTGACAGGAGGTGCGGCAGAAGGCTGCTCTACGAATGCTGTGGGATGTCAGAGCACCCACCAGGCCTTGCAGGGAGAGAGAAGGCATCAGCTCTGCATGGCCAGCATTGCATAAGTTGACCTGTAGATCGGGATCCCTGCTTCCCATCAGGGTGGAAAGGTTTGTGGGTGGGAAATTGGCACCTGCTTCCATGGAGAGGCCTCCTTCTCCCAAAGAGCTCCCACATGAGAGGTCACCTCCTAGAGCTACAGAGTGCTTCCCTTTTCAGAGACAGCTCCCTGATGTTTATGAGCATCACTCTGCCATGGCTGATCCCTTCATGTATATCTCTCTCCAACTCTGCTGTTAAGAGTTGGCAAGGGTTGGCTGAGAGCTGTGCAAGGCTGAAGAACCCCGACCATAAGTAGGAAGGTCAAAGTGAATGCCATGGGAAAAGGGGATGGCATGCTTTGCCTTTGGCGAGGTCTACACCAGGGGAGAAGGTATGTGAATGGTGTAGCCGGAGTCGACGTACCTGAGGTTGAATTTCCATGGCATCTCCACTGTGAGAAGTTGATGAGAGAAACTCTCCCAATGACTTCCCTTACTCTTTGCGACCCAGTGGAGTTGATAGGGGCATAATCAGTGGTTGATTTAATGGGTCCTTACTAGACGTGCTCAATTGAACTTTGGGAGCTCAATCTCCGCAGCATTGATCTCCCAATAAGTGGAGACAAGCCCTTTGAGTGTGAAGGGAATCTAATTTGAAGCAGTGCTTGTAGGTGACTCTTCCAAAATCTCCACTCCTGTATACTCTGCACCTCGGCAAGTGATGGAAAAGATCATCTCCTGTGGTAGTTAATACAACAAAGATGATGTGGCCTCTCCCTGTTTCTCATCACGGCCGGCCCACAACATTTTGGCACCTGAGGCGGGGAGCTCAAATGATGCCCCCATATGCACATATGCACCAGCAGCAGACACAATTTTCTACACTCTGGGTCCTAGTGGTGCCCCCTCATAGTCTGGCACCTAAGGCGGCCACCTCAGTTCGCCTCATGGTAAGGCCAGCCCTGTTCCTCATCATTTTTTTATAAGGCTGGGCATGTAGGGATTTGCAGGGCAAAAGGCACTGGAATAGAGGTTTCAGGTCAATGGTCTGCTTCGCCTCTTCATGGGATTATTTATTCACAATATTCTTGGAACCTATTCAATCTTTGTTTCTTCCTGCACATATATAGTTCATCAAGTTTCCCCAGAGTACATAACCTCTGGAGGAAGGTGGAGGTAGCTGGGTTAGCTTTAATATATTACGGACGATATCATTTCCAAAAGACTTAAGTTGGATTGTGTGTGGAAAGGTTGAATTTTCCTCCTTGCTTCCTCTACAAGCCCAACATTTGATCAGGACAGTTAAAGCAGCAGACTTTGCGCAGATGGAGTTCATTGCTGGAGCCATTGGAGGTAAATAAACACATAAAATAGAATATGACGAAAGCTGTGTTTCCTTTTAATTCACAGGCAGAGTCTAATGCCACAATGATAATGCTACAATTAAGGGGTTGTCAGTGATTTATTGAGAAACCACTATTTAAAAAAGTATTCTGCTAATTTAATTTAAGGAATCAGCAAACTTAGAAAATGTTAAATGAATATAATTAATCATCTGATTAGCTGAGGTTATTGCGCAGCAATGCTCAGCCTACGTCCAAAAATACTGAGCAAAACAACACGAAAACCCACATGTGACAGGATACAACAAGATGGAACAAACAAAGATATTGGCAGGCTCTGCTGGTATAGTGCAGCATGTTATCTGATATCCTAGGGGATATGAAGTATTGTTAGACAAGCAGGCATGGAACAACTGAGGTAATTTACAGTATAATTAATAGTGCGGAGAAATGACTATTTCAGTTAGCACAGAGCTTTGGATAAGTGCCATTTAGAAAACCGTATTTCCAATTTTAGGGGTTATTTCAATGCAGATTTGTTGCATAGCAGAGGTTGATCTGGAAGCAAATTGTGTACCTTTTTTTTAAAAAAAGGCACTGCTTAGTTTTAGGTTATGGAGGGGGGTGCTTATATATATAAAAGTTAGCTTTGTTTTAAACAATGAAACTCAGTCAGCAAAGAGTATGGTCTAATTACCTGGGAAATTTTGAGAGAGGAAAGCACTACATGATTAAGATTGATCAGATGTGGAAAAATGCAATGTCATCTTTGCTAGAGAGCGTCAGATAAATTTGACTTATGGCTGAGACATATGTTACAAGCAATTCCAACCAGGCTTCCAGATCCTCTGAACTTTGGCAGCCCTTTGCTGGTCAATTCAGGAGAGGCTTATTGCCCATGTAGGGAGTTATATAGGAGAACATACTGAAGGTCTGCCTCTGTGTGATAATTGGGAGATACAGTGTAGGGATGTAATAGTACAGTTGATTAATCGATTAATCGATGAGCAAAAGCTCATAGGTTAATGCTATAAACTGCACACATTTCCCTCCCCCACCCAACCAGTATATTTTTTAGCAGGCTGGTCAGCAGCCTGGCTCAGTTCTGGCTTATGCCAGGTCCGGGACCTACCCCCGCTGTGGCTCTGCATTTAAAGAGTATTAGGAGCTGGGCGGGCAGGCAGCCCGGCTCAGTTCCAGTTCGCGCAGTGTCCAGGAGCACAGACACTGACCCCCCCCGCCTCCCCTCCCTCAGACAGGGGCTGCTGCCACCCCCGAACTGCAGCAGAGGGATCAGAAGGAGCAGCACAGGGTGACAAGCAGCCAGTCCGCAAAAGGAGCTGGTTTGTAAACGATCTCCCTTCATGGACTAGCTCCAATCTGGCACCCTGCGGTGCTGCCAGCCCCGCCCTCAGGGACTATAGAATAGTCGACTAACCGATAAGAATTCATAAGGTTACTCGACTATTCAGTTAACCGATATTTAACATCCCTAGCTCAGTGAGCCCTGGGTGGGATCTGCGATAACCTCAGGAGCAGGAGAGATGGATTTAGTCCCTTCATTGTGGTTCCTTTCTCTTCTCTGTTCTCAGTCATTGGACTGTGTGGTGGTTTGGGATCTTGGGCACTGGAGGGATATGGTTGACAATGACCAGCTGAGAGAGAGAGAAACTTTAAGCCTTGTTACCAACTGCCAGATTGGGCAGCAGCTGTGCAGTAAGTGTGTCTGTGGGAATGGGAATGGCAAGCACTCAGTACTTGTTGGGTCCTGCTCTAGATAGATGCACCAGGGAGATGGCCATCCCTCTGTAATCCAAATTTTTGCTTATTTTAAACGCATCACATCGCAATGCACACAGAATCCTCCTACCTATTCCCTCAGGCAAACTTGCTGCTTTTCTATGCTGTGCAAGAAAGCATGCTCCTCTGAGAGATTTTGTCCAGTATCTAGAGAGGTTGAATGTAAATCAGTGGGAATTTTGTCTGTGCAAGGACATTAGGAGCTGTCCCAGTGCCTTTTATTAGCAGTCTGATGTGGATGATGCCATTAGCTCTTTGAGGGGCATTTCCCAGATCAGAGATTTCCTCTGAGAACAGATATTTGTGGTTGAATTTTCCTGAGTCCTGCAGTTGATCTATGGCTTGTGTTTGATTCTGGCATTTCTGACAAATGTTAGAGAGTTGAAGTGTCTTGTCTTGTGTATTTACACATTTCAAAATATGTTGCAAACAACTGAAATGGCAACACAGATAACAACAGTGTTTCTGTTTAATTAGCTGCACTCCTGAGACCTTGACCTGTTTTTGCTTTTCAGAGAAAACACTATATGGCTTCTATTGGAGGATAGCAAAGAGGCTCAGCCCCTTTAAAATCCTGGCTGATGTCTATGGTGAAAATATCCAAGATGATACGTTATCTACAAGCACAAACATGCACAGAACTATTTTGCAGCTCCTCACATGTGCACGTGCACCATGCACATGCACACAACCTATTTCGCAGCTCCTTGCACTGCCATTGCATCTGATGCTATTGAACAAGTTTAGAATCCAGGGAAGGTTTGAGCACACATTTACACTAGAGGAGACATGCCTGAGAGAAATCAGAGGATGTCTGTTATTTTTTCATTGAAACCATCTGCATAGTTTGCATCTTCTCAATCCATATCCTCATAGGACTCACAAATATGTTATTTGTCAGGAACTGCTGGTACAGAGAGGCACAAGCCGCTGTGATAACTGAACACATCAAAAATGAAACAAAATAAACAAACAAAAAATAGATGGATTGGGGATAAAGACAAGGACTCAGAAGACCTGGGTTCAGTTGCTTACGGGGGTGACATTTGCATGTGCCTCAGTTTCCCCATCTGTAAAATGAGACCTGTGATTCTGGTCTCCCTTGTAAAGTGTTTTGAGATCTACTGCTGAAAAGCTCTATACAAGAACTAGGTAGTATTATTAAAACCCAATGGGTCCTCAACTTGATTTCACTGTTTATTTTCTATCCAACCTATAGCAGCCAGGCACTATCTTATTGAACAGGATCTTTCTATAGGTTCTGCCTCCCCTATGCATTCTATTCAGAGCTGATCTTGTTTGGTTCTGCTGTGTAAACAGTACAGCTCACTCAGGCTACGTCTAGACTGCAGGCTTCTTTTGGAAGAAGCTTTTTTTGGACGAGATCTTCCAAAAAAACTTCTTTCGAAAGAGGGTGTCCACACTGCAAAAGTGCATCGAAAAAGCAATCTGCTTTTTCGAAAGAGAGTGTCCACACTGAATGGATGCTCTCTCGCATGTAAGCTGTGAGTGCTATGGACGGAATGGCCACCTGTGCTTTTTCCTCTTTCCTCTCCTTCTGCAAGAACTCCCCATCCACACATGCCTTTTTGTGAAAGAGCTCTTTCGCAAAAAGGTGTCTTCCTTGTAAAATGAGGATTACCCATGCTGGAGAACCCTTCTGTTCTTTTGATTTTCTTGCAGAAGAACGCAATTGCAGTGTGGAAGTTCCTCAAGTTTTGTCAGAAAAACGGCCGTTTTTCCAACAAAACTCTGTAGTGTAGACATACCCTCGGGCTCTCGCTGTCCAGGGCTGTCTATATATGGTGACAGAGTTCATGGCACTGCAGCCTTCCACAGCCTTTGACAAACTTGGCTGGACACGTGTGCTATGTAAAGGCTTCATGCCTTGGGTTCTCAGACCTTTCAGGAGAACAAAAAGGACACCAGGAATTTGGGAGACTGTGTGGCTTGTAGTGCAGAGAAGAGCCAAAGTGAATCTATGGGAAATGAGCCAAGGATGGGTATCTGTGCTGCTAACTTCTGTAAAGTCTTTCCCAGTCAGGATTCTGGCCAAGGCTGCAGCCAGTCTGGCATTGAGGAAAAGCTCCGGGCTTTGCTCAGATTTCAAGCCCTGCCCAGGGATGGGGGAATCCCTTTACTAGCTTCTTTCCCCATGTGCTCATCTCCTGGGGAAGAGTAGCCAAGCAGCCTTGCTGCAGGAAGCAGGCTAAGGTCTTCCCCCTCCCTGCCACCAGCTGATACCATTCTTTCAGGAGGGGAGGGAGCAGACAGAGCCCAGCAATGAAGGGCTTCTCTCCACTCACTACTCACCACCTGTGAGCAACAGGGCAGCTCCTTAGCTCCTCTCTCCCTGCAGTGTCTGGTCTGGGAAGGGGGCGAAGGGACCTTGTGTAAGCTACACACCTACTGGGTGTGGTGTACTGTCCCACCTATGTGGTGTACATATCTCACCTTTCTTTGGGGGCGTGGTCATGTTTGGGGCTGTGGTGACTCAGTAAAGCAGCCACCATTTTTACTTCTCCCATGTCGCAACTCTGGCCAAAGTCACCAAGATGGTCTTGCTATAAAAGAGCTGAATTTACTACACCCTTTACTTTGTGAATCTCTAGGAAACGTAACAGCAGTATAATTTCCTCAGCTCCCAAAAAGGGTTTATAGTGCACATTAAGACAAGTAAATCAGCTTTCAAAACAACAGGACTAGTCACCATAAATGTCCCATTGATACGACTCCATTGTCACAGAGCCTGATTTCTTTTGAGGTCACTTGCAGGTCATGTGTTAAGCAGAAGTTAACCATTCTGTGGGCTGTAATATCAAAGAATACTTTGTGTTTCGGTATTGTTGTTGAATGGAGGAGTGAGATATTTCGAACCATCGGCTGAGAAATATGGTGGAACGTAATGGCCATAATGAAAATCTATTTATTTTTGTTAAAGTAAAGAAACATACAAGAAAAAGACGGCACTGCCCATCCTCCCAAATGGTGACAGTAACTTTGCCTCCTAGAATTATTGAACTTCCAACTCTAGTGACTATTTTAAGACACAGAAATGTTCCTTGGTTTCTATATTTGGGGCAGACAAATCCCTGATGTATGTTAAAAGCTATGGCTTTACTGTCACCTCTTGGTAATAAATGTCAGCTGGTTCCCAGACAAGTTTTGTTGACTAGCATGATATTGTGTATACCCCATCATTATGCCTCCTCGGCACCATCACAGTGGGGTGACCCTTTAAGTTTGCCTAAGCTGAAACAGCAAGGTCAGTTCTGCCACGTTGATTTGCAAAGCACCCACTTGGCTTGTGCTGCATGTTGTCCACAGCATTACCATCCGGACATTGCATCACATCACTGTGCAAGGATTCTAAATTCAGCTTGGCTCCTTTTCAAGGCCAGTTTCCTCGTTAAGCATTAATCCTTTGTTTTTGTTCATCTGTCTTTGCACGGTATTAGGGTGTTCACTGCACATGCAAAACACACAGAAATGACACTTGCTTTATGGGCTCAATCCTGGAAGGTGCTGGATGCCCTCAGCTCCCACTGAGTTGGCTCTGGGGCTTCCTATGTGGCTCTTGAAGAGTGCTCAAAAATGTGCTCCAACTTTGACCTACGAAGCTATAGAGTGCAATCACCGGCTATCTCTGCTTAGATCAAGATGGGAGTCTTGCTGGCTGGAACCTGTAGCCTCTAAGGACAAACTCTCCTCCGTTAACATCATTCTGTATTATTTAATACTTCTGGTATAATAGCAGAGGCCACAGAAGGGGTTATTCAGTAACATTCAGAGGCCTAGGTGTTACCAAGGGGGAGACAGTGTGCTACATATGAAGGCTTAGTTCTTGCCCCAGAGACTTTACAGTCTAAAACAGGTGTGGGCAATCATTTTTAATGGGGGGGCCACTCCAAGATTTTGGTACGTGGTCGAAGGCCACACTTCTGTGCAGGGGGCGCGGGGTCTGGGATGGTGGATCGGGTGTAGAAGGGAGCTTAGGATAGAGGACTCAGGTGCAGGAGGGAGTGTGGGGTCTGAGAGAGAGTTTGGGTGAAGGAGGGGGTTATGATCTGGGGCAGGGGCTTGGGGTGCAGGGTCCAGGAGGGGTTATGGGTGCAGGAGAGGATTCTGGACTTGGGGAGGGGTGTTGGAGAGGGTTCAGGGTCTGGGAGGGAGTTGTGATCTGGGAGAAGGGGAGAAAAGGGATTCAGAGGGTTTGGTTGATGATATGGGGCAGGGGAATGGGGTGCAGGATCAGGGAAGGGTATGTGTGCAGGAAAGGATTCTGGCCTGGGGAAGGGGTGTAGAAGAGAGTGCAGCGTCTGGGAGGGAGTTGTGACCTGGAGGAGGTGGGGAGAGGGGATACAGAGGGTTTGGGTGGTGTCCTGAGTAGTTGGGAGGAGAGTGGGAGTGGGGTGCCAGAGGCAGTCTCTGATTGGGAGGTGCTTATCTAGGTGGCTCCCAGCAGCTCTCCAGGAACCTGAGACAGGATCCCTACTTGTGCTGTGCGGGTGACTCCACGTGACTCCAGCACAGGGAGGGAGGGAGAGAGCAAGGGGCAGCGGGGAGTGAGAAGGCTTCATTCGCTGCCCCTGCCGTCAGCAAAATTTCTCAGCTCCTATTGGCTAGAAACTGGCCAATGGGAGATGAGGGATTTTGCCAGAGGGCGGGGACAGCACACAAAGCTTTTGACTCCCTGCCCAGACTGCACAGCAATTAGTGGCCTACTGTTTAAAGTGGCTGCAGCTGCTCTTTAGTGAGTGTGCTGGCGAGGTGGCGGCAGGCCGAATCCAGTCCGCTAGCTACCTCTTACCCACCCCTGGTCAAAAATGAGAAAGGACTTGAAAAAGGCAGGGAAATAGGAAACAAACAACTATTTTCTTGATATCACCTGTTAAAACTCCAGACACAACAGAAGTCCAATGTCAATAGGGCACTGCACAGTCCATGAAATTAGCATTGTGCATAGCATATTCTTAGCAACACCTCTTACTTTGTCTTTTCCAAACCTGGCTTGCCCTATGCTGCTGTTATTTCTGGCATAGGTTTTTTTTTTTGTTGGTAATTCTGAAATTTTTCTTTACATTTGTCTCAGCCTCTCTTTTTTTGCATCTTTGTTCTTTGACTTAAGCTTTCTGGTTCCCTACATATTAGAGATATGCTATCAAAAACAACTTGACTTTCTTGAATTAAATTTCACTGCAATTCATTTAATTACTTCCTTTATGTTAGAAAAATGGCCCTGTAATTGTGTACATTTTTAACCTGGTTCAATAAAATGTCTTTCAGGTGGCTTATGTGTTGCTGTAGGTTATCCACTGGATACAGTAAAGGTATTTGAACTTTACTTCTAAAACTTAACTTTTCTCTCTTGCCCATTTCTCTACATGTCTCCCCATTTAGTAAATCCACTCAATGTGCAGCGGCAGTCAAAAAAGCAAATAGAATGCTAGGAATAATTAAATAAGGGATTGAGAATAAGGCAGAGAATATCTTACTGCGTCTATATAAATCCATGGTGCACCCACATCTTGAATACTACATACAGATGTGGTTGTCTCATCTCAAAAAAGATATCTTGGCATTGGAAAAAAGTTCAGGAAAGGGCAACAAAAATGATTAGGGATATGGAATGACAGCCATATGAAGAGAGATTAAAATGACTGGGACCTTTTAGCTTGGAAAAATGATGACTAAGGGGGGATATGATAGAGGTCTATAAAATCATGACTGGTGTGGAAAAAGTAAAGTAATTTACTTTTCCCCATAACACAAGAACTAGGGATCACTAAATGAAATTAAAAGGCAGCAGGTTTAAAACAAACAAAAGAAAGTTTTTCTTCACATAACACACAGTCAACCTGTGGAACTCCTTGCCAGAGGATGTTCTGAAGACCAGGACTTTAACAGTGTTCAAAAAAGAACTAGATACATTCATGGACGATAGGTCCTTCAATGGCTGTTGGCCAGGATGGGCAGGAATGGTGTCCCTATCTTTTGTTTGTCAAAAACTGGGAGTGGGTAACAGGGAATGGATCACTTTATGATTAATTGTTCTGTTCATTCCCTCTGGGGCACTGAGCATTGGCCAATCTCAGAAGACAGGATACAAGGCTAGATGAACCTTTGGTCTGACTCAGTATGGCCATTTGTATGTCCTTATGTTAGTGATGTAACTGAATGCTTTAATTTTTTCTTTCAAATTCTTTATACAAATGCATTCTATAATTAATACCTAATCGTGTCTGCGGTCAGCTTGTTTGAGGACAAGATGTTACCTCAAATAAAATAGTGTGGTATTAAAATATTCATTAATATTTTCTGAATGTGTTGTCCTTTATAGGTGAGAATTCAGACAGAGAGGAGCTATAATGGAATTTGGCACTGCATTCGAGAAACATACAAAGCAGAGAAAGTAAGTACATCTGGTTTAATACATTACATTTATCATAAAGGCAAGTGTAACAAAAGGAACAATGATCCTGTGAACCCACTTGTTAGCAGGTGATGAACCCGCTAGATGATGCTAAGTGCATCATGCTGATTCATATTGCAAGTAGCCCATCAATTCCATTCTAGATAGAAGGGAGAAGAGATCTTAGAAGTGACCAAAGAGAACCTAGAGTTTGGAATGGTCAACCCCGAGACTGGACTGTACAAACAGCTGGCCCTGGGGAGAAGACTTAGGTTGAAGTTTATTTTATTGTTAATTTGTTAAGAAAGCTAACTGCAGGGTCAGGGTGAGTTTTGATTCTACAGTGTATTGATTGTGTTTTAGAGCAGACTTTGGTAGGGTATTTGCATTAAGTACAGGCTATTTCCTTTCTTATCCATTCTTTCTCTTTCTCTCTTTCAAACCAGGTATCGGGATTTTACAAAGGCATGTCACTGTCAGTCTGCACAGTGTCGCTTGTTTCTTCTTTTTCATTTGGCGCATACAGAAACTTCCTTTATAACATCTGCAGATTAAGATACGGCACTTCAGATGCAAAGCCATCAAAGGTGGATATTTCTGTTGCAGGATGTGCTACTGGTGCTGTTCGGGTAGGTAAATCACAGAAAAGGCCACAAAAAATATCCTGTTTCCATATATGTGAAGCTGGAAAGATAGTGAATAGCTTTTGTTCAGGCCTTATAGGAAGGTCATTGGAACCCACTGTTTCTAATAACCCTTTGTAATCTTGCAACAGATTTTTTTTTAAAGAAGCTCTACTCTTCCTCGGTTGTGTCCACATATGCTGGTTTGGATGGTAGAGTGACTCAGTCTTTCTGGGCATCTGACATTGTTTTTATTTTAGAGAAAAGGATTAAAATATTTAAAAACACTTATCATGAATTACAAATTTATACTTCCTTGCTCCATCTGGTGGACCATTCAGTAAATAATTTTTCATAGCGGTTCACATTATATAGTGCAACTTACTACCCAGATTAATTCAGGAAAATCAAATAACAAAGATTTCTCATCTCAGTTTAATTTCTCGTATTGTTAATGGCAGTAGTTCCAGCCCACTGGTACATGTATTAGAATTGGTATAATGTACTGTTAACTTACAATTCCCTCCTTCCTTCCCTAATGGCCTGACTACTTGTTCTTACTGTTCAGTACAGTCTAATGGGGTTCTGTGCTATGTCCCAGTGAACCACCTTTGCCTGCCTCTCATCCCACTGTGTGCCACTGTGTGCCTCATGCTTAGGTGGCTCCACGCTTGAGGTCTTCTGATTGCTCTATGATGATTTAGGATGTGCCCAGTTGAATTGGAGGAGGCTGGGAATGGTTAGCCTTAGGCGATCTACTATTGCCTGGAAAAGTCAAGTGTGAAGGCAGGATAATGATGTTAATTCAAATTCTGTGAAAGTTTAAAAGTTGTACATTTTTTAAATTTCCCAGGTGGTGCTAACATCGCCAACCGAGACAGCTAAAGTTCGAATGCAAACTCAGAAGCAATCACATTACTCAGTTACAGCTTCCCACCTCCCTAAGCCTAAGTATCAAGGTCCTGTGCATTGTCTGAGGATGATAGCGAAGGAGGAAGGCTTTCGAGGCCTATACAAAGGTTGTTCAGCATTACTGTGCCGGGACTGCCACTCATTTGCAACATATTTCCTAACCTATAATATGCTATGTGAATGGCTGACTCCAGCTGGAAAAAATAAACCAGGTATGTGGAGAAAAAGGGCAAGGATATTTTGAGTATACACTCTCTTTACCTATCTCCTTAAAAGTTTGTCTCAGAAAAGGTCCTTATTAAAGGCTGCTGAACATTGGCTTTCATCCACCAAGCTTACAATTATTGCATTTATATAGTGCGATTCATTCAATTGGCTCCCAAAATGATTTATTTACTGAATGCACAATCTATATATAGTAAAATATGTCTGAGGTGACTATTTTAATGTATCAATAAGTCTTTCAGTGTAGTTTTCATCACTCTCTAATTAGACCCTGCAAGCTAAGCAAAGTAGAGTGGGATTCCTTGAATAAGTGGCATGTAGTGGACACCCAAAAATGGTTTCTCAGTCAATAGGAATCACATTGCTTAGGAATAAATTCAGCCACCTCTGGGATGAAAGAGGACACATATTTACAAATGCAAAATGATCTTACTAAAGTTGTGTAGCATAGGAAGCAAAAATTGTGATATGTGTTTGAAGATGCAGATGTTTACTCTAAAAAGAATGGAATTCAAATTTGACTGAACATGTTGGGGATGACACACCCAGTCTTAGATGATGTGCGAGGGATTGAGGAAACCATCCAGTTTATGGTAGGGCAGCGTTCTGCAGTAATACACTAGGGCTAGGACATTGGTTCTGTACTCAGAAGTTAATCCTACAAGGTGCCAAGTAGTTTGAACTCTCCTTTGATTAAATCCTTTAACAAAGGATTTAATTTAATCAGAGAGAGTGGCAAGTCCTCAGTCCCTTTCCGGATTGCATTCTAGAGGGGGGGCAGTTAGTGCATCATCACCACTACTTCCTGCAGGATGTGAGTCTTCTTTGAGCAATCTCCCATCTGGGTGGTTTCCCATCCAACTCTGTTTGGGTTGTGAAAGCAGACCAACTTCATGAGACTGTAATTATTCCAAATGTAGCAATCTCTTTCATGCACTCGGAACACTTAGTTCCCAAGCTATGCACCTTCTTTGCAGATAGCGATGGGGAGGCATTCCAGCAAATGAGACAAAACAATCATTCTACATTCTGCAGCACTGTATGTTCTACATGCTGAGGCTGTAATTTGAAAGCCAAGTCCTTTGCATTATCCCAGACACAGCAACAAAAAATGCCTTAAGGTTCCTAATAGGCAAATAACCCCCAAATGCCTCCCCTCTGGGCTAAGCCTAACTGTGAGATATTTCTGCAAAGATTATTCTTGGGGAGAAAGTTATATAAGAAATTGGAAATGGGGGAGAGGGAGGACTCCAGCTGCAGAGAAACTGAACACCCAGGAGTTGGGGACATTCATCATCATGTTCCAGGCAAGTTCCAGAGCAGCCTTAACTACAATGTCTCGAAAACAAATACTATATTAAAATAGGTAAAGCGCCTCCTGCCACATGTCTTACAATGCTACATGATCATTGAGTATGCTGTGAAATCAAAAGGTAGCACACTGAAAATATTGGAAAAATATATAAGATGCAGGTGATAGATATTCTGTAGAATACTACTACACCCAATACAAGATAGCTATCTCGACTAAGAAGTTACAAAGCCTAGTTTCATTAAGAGCACAACTTTGACTTTTTCCCCTTTACTAATTGCATAAATCAGTGGTCACCAACCAGTAGAGCCTTTAGTGGTAGATCCTGGGGCCTATGACAGGGGATCCTGACTACTTTGGCCAGGAGGTTATCAAGTACCAGCACTTCAGCTGCCCTTCCCCACACTGCCTTGCTGCTCCTGCCCTTGCCTTCGAGCTGCCGCCTGTTTGCCTCCTGCTTGTTGTGAAGGGTGGAGGAGACTGAGGAGGGGGACGCTGAGATGTTAGGGTGTCCACTTCCCTTCACTCCTGTACCTCAACTCCACAAAGTGAGCAGGGTGGGGCCTCAGAGAAGAGATGGGGCAGAGCCAGGGCCTCGGAGAAAGATGGGGAAGAAGGGGGGGAAAGGATATTTGGGTTTGAGGTAGACCCTGGATTGACTTAAATTTAAAAAGTGATCTTGTGCTCGAAAAGGTTGGAGACTACTGGCATAAATGGTCAAGCGCACTGCAGATTTATTTAACTTTATTTCAGGCCCTGGTCACAACTGGAGGCATGATATGAAACTTGATCATATATCAGCAGTGCTGTTTGAATTATTATACAGTTTAAGGGGCTTATATTCTTTAGTGATGGGAACAATACAACCTCCTAGAAAGATTAGAATGGTCAGATGTGGCATGATAAATCTAGTGGACTGACTGAACTTCAGTTGAAGTCAATGGAAAGTCCATCCACATGAGGAGGCTCTGATCTCACTTATAGTGTTGTAATGCTATTGATATCAGTGGTGTTACTTCAGACTTAGAGTGTTGTGAGGTCAGGCACACTGTACAAGGCTAATTGTTAGTAAAACAGTCTCTTTCTGCAGGTTTTTCTCTTCTCCTAAAACTGTTCACAGTGTTAGCTTTGAATAAATAGCTGAAAAAGGTCTCTCTGGAAATGCTTAGCACTGTATCATTACCAAGCTCTGATTAACTACTTCTGCTGTTGGTTCTCTTTTGGCAGACATACCAACTGTGCTTATTTCTGGTGGCAGTGCTGGAGTGTTGGGGTGGGCCGTGGCTACGCCTATGGATGTAATTAAATCACGGATGCAAGTAGATAACTTGGGACAGTGCAAGTACAGAGGACTCATACACTGCATCAGAGTAAGTGTGAGAGAAGAGGGAATAAGAGTTCTTTTCACAGGACTTGGATTAAACTGCATTCGTGCTTTTCCTGTGAACATGGTGGTATTTGTAACATATGAAGCTGTAATGAGACTTGCAGAACGTCTTATGAAGTAAAAGCATATTACATCACTCGGTTCTAAGGTGGCTGCTTCCTCTGAGAAGGCTTTTCATATAACAGATCACGCAGACAACAGTCCATCAAGAGAGGACTTGAGTGAAATCAGTAGACTTATGGGGAAGAGAAATACAGAACTGGAGAGAAATGGTTGATTACTACTACACCAAGTCCATCTAGTTGTCTCATCAAGTTGTCTCCTACCCTTGTAAAAACTTCATCTAACTTGTGTAGCACCCTGTAATTGTGCCTCCGTGAGACACACCTGAAAATACTGAATTCAGGACAAGGTTCTGAAAAATAGGGTAGATACACCCCAAAACTACTGGTTATTTTTCCATAAGATATACCAAACCAGCAACAAAGGTAAACTTCTGTTTCATCATACTGGCTAACAAGAAGTGAGAAAAGCAATTTCCTTAAGCATTGCAGTCCTTGTATTACCAACAAAACACTGAACTTATTTACGAGTGGTCATTTAAAACCAATTTAATCAAATAAAAGGTTCTTTTGATCCCAAAGGACCTGTCACATACCCAGGTCAATATATAACTCAGATCTTACTCAATAAGAATGCTGTTTCTAAAATCTAAAGATTTATTTATAAAAAAGGTGAGAATAAAAAATGGTTAAAGGAATCAAATACATACAATACTTGCAAAGGTATTGTTTGTTCAGGCTTGTAAAAATGACGGAATAAACTGTTGTCTTGTTAAGTCTCTGGTTGCTTCTAAATCATTGGAAGTTTGTTTGTCTCTTGGTTAGAATGCTCCCATTAGGTTAAGTTCATAGTCCAGAGGTTTGAGCAGGAAAGAGACTGAAGCTGGAAAGAGGCGACATGGAGATGTTTCTAGCACCCTTTATAGGTTCTGATTTGTGAAGGGAACTCCATTGTTTCAAACAAAGCCCGTAGCACAGCTAGCAGAATATTAAAGGTAAAAGATGGAATGTGGGGTCACATGTCCATGCACCATTCCGCTTAGTCACAATAGAAGCCATTACCTATACTCCAAACAGCACGGTCACAGGAAAGTCTATTCAGCATAGGTGGGCATCTTCCACGGTGAGTTCAATGCAGGCCTGCCGATCAGAGGTGAGGGTGGGGAGGGAGCAAAGGGGCAGTTGCCCCAGGGCCTGGTGATTCAAAGGGGTATGGGGCTCCCAGCTGCTGCCACTGCTACCGCGAGACTGGTGATGGCCACTGGCCTCAGGCCCTTTACAGCACAGCTCTCAGGGCTGCCTGGGCCTGGGGGGTGGGAGGGCAGTGTAGCGTGCTCTGAGCAGTGCTGAGGGCTGACTTGTCCCAGTGGAGTCCAATAGACTCACATATGGGACAAAGTGGCAATTCCCTCCACAGCAGGCAATAAAATCCCAAACCTTTAACATGTGGCTTGAGGACACAGTTCAAGGCTTGGGGGGAAAGGTGGGTTTGTCTCCCCAACAATCTCCCTGCCTTGAGAACGAAAGGTCGGTACAACTCACTGCGCTGCGATGGACCCTCCGGTTCTGAGATGGCACCGGACTCCTCAGTCATCGCAGAGGGGATAATTGCTGCTGGCAGGTGTCTTCATGCTGCAGTCAGGCTACATGCTGTACCAGGATGTCCCCTCACCACCAAGGTGTGCAGAGCTCAAGGGGCAGGTTACAAAAACTATACTAAAAATCCCAACTTAAGTCTCCCACCCTAGTGCTTTGCCAGCCTCAGAGCAGGACCTGGACCAGCAGCTGGAGCAGTGACACCTTGTAGTGACAGGGAGCTGGAGAGCTAACGCAGCCTGGTAAAGGAGGCGGCGAGGGGTGTTTCCCAGCAAAGCCATCTAAACTGGAAGCTGCCTTGAAGAGAAAAGGGCCAAGCTGAGCGAGCTTGTGGTCACTTCTCCTGGGAACCCTAAGTGCAGTTCTGGGACCAGCTCCCCACAGAGCCAGTACTGCTCTGTCTGTGGCTAGCTCCAGACTTCTCCAACATGGCTTCTGTCCCCTCCAGGACATCTTACTGCCTATTGGTCGGTCTAGCTCAGAGAATGAAAAAATATTGCCCATGGGCTGAATCCGGCCTGCCAAGCCACCAGATCCAGTGCCCGGCTCAGCAGGAGCCTCAGTCAGGCTCCCTGCCTGCCCTGCCCCTGCACGCTGCTCAGAGCAGCTCTCTGAATGCTGCGAACACAAGTCTGGGGAAGGTGGGGAGTGGCTTCACATGCTGCCCCCACTCCCAGCACAATCTTGCTGCTCCTATTGACTGGAAACTGGCCAATGGGAGCTGCGTGTTCGCTGGGCAGGCAGTATGCAAAATATCCCTCCCCTTCTGGGCTTGCAGGGTTCAGAACAACACATGGGCCCCTGCAGCCAGCTGCTCTGAGTGGCATAGGGGGCATGAAAGGCAGGAAGCCTGACTGAAGAACCTGCTGGGCTGCTGGCCAGGAGCTGCCAAGGTAAGCACTTCCTGGCAACACCCTATCTCTGGCATCCAAGCTCCTTCCTCCCCCCAGCCCTCTGCCTCCCCTCCTGAATCTCTAGCACCTTCCAGACCCTGCAGCCCCGTCCCCTACACCCCTTCCTGCACTTCTGCCCCAGGTCACAACCCCCTCCCAGGCCCTGCATTCCCTCCTGCACCCCTCCTCCAGGTCAGAATCCTCTCCTGCACCCATACTCCTTCTCAAGCCCTGCCCTCCCCAGGTCCCTGCCCCAGGTCTCAGCCCAAACCCTTGCACCAGGTCACAACACCCTCCCAGACCCCGCACCCCCTTCTCCAGGTCAGAATCTTTCTTGCACCTATGCCCCTCCCCCTCCTGGACCCTGAATCCTCTTCTGCACCCCAGTTTCCTGTCCTAGGTCACAACCCCTTCCTTCACCCAAACTTTCTCCCAAATCTCAGACCTTCTCCTGAACCCAAGCTCTCTTAGGTACCTGACTTCCATCCCTGACCCCGCACCTCTTCCATTAATATCATGGAAGCATGCAGTTCCCGTGTCAAAAATTATTGCCCACACCAGTCTATTCTTCCTGGGCTTGCACTTGTCAATCATTTGACTCTGCCACTCTCCTTTCTCTCAGACACTGCCCCTCCTGCTAGCAGGTGCCCTGCTATCCTCCCCAGGACAACAGGGGCCCCGGGCACTCTAAGCAGTGCCTCTCCCTTTTTATTGCCACAGATTCTGAATCTGCCCTTGATTTTCCTTTTATCCCAGGGACGGTGCCACCTCCCCACTCCTCCTCCCCCCAAGAATGTAGTTGAGCTCCTTGAGGGTTATACAGGTTAGCATGCTCAGTCTGTCACCCCTTCTCATTCTATATATTGCTTTTACAAATGCCTGTTCCAAACAGGCTTGCATTGCAGAGCTCTATCCGCTTAACAAATCCACTATGCTGTTATGCCAAATGGATCTCTCCACAAAAGGCAAAAACTGTTTCCTACTCAAATAGAAATTGGTCTTCACACCAAATGCCTGATTAATAAAACAAACCAACCCACTTTTGCTGTAAGTCTAACACCATACGCTATGTATGTGCCATAGAAACAGGTACATTGCAAATACACCAAGCAAAATGTTTTGATTTGTGAATGCTGGGATCCAGGAATTGACTGTTCTGTTTTGCTTAACGTTGCCTTGACATGAGCTATTAATTGCAACTTCAATGATCAGGGAACTATTTATTCTGATAAATTATCCAGGCTGATGGCCAGTTAGCACAAGGAAGACAACACATTTGCTGATTACAAAACATGTTTTGCCAGAAACTGCAGCTTTCTGTGCAAACAGAAGTCTCTTTTCTAACACGAAGCTAATGGCCTTCCACTTAAAGCAGTGTTGTGTTAAAGGTGCCAATCTGGTGCTTATATTTTTGTCTTGCTTTTTAATTCCTATTTCTGGAACAATGTTCTCAAGTATTGCCATGTGGTTTCCAGGGTGCATGACACTACGAAGTGAGACAATTCAGCTGAGACTAGTCACAAAGATTATTTGTCATTCTCAGCCACACTTCATTCTGGAGAGCCATGTTTCCACTTTTGTGTTCCTCTTGTCATCTCTCACCCACTGAGATACTGCTGCAAGAGCTTTGATAGCTTTCGTACCCTTAACTACCCCCATATTCTTCTACGAAGAAATTTTACCCCCCAATTACAGAGAGAGACTACTTAACTGGAATTCATTTACAAATGTGACATTGTCAGCTTGGACTTGAATAAGGATATTAACTGGTTAATGCATTACAAAGGCAATTTCTCCTGCCTTTGACATCCACATTTTCACTCAAAAAAATCAGAACTTAAGGATTCCTCCAAGAGATAATTTCCACATTCAATGAAATTACAGAAGATCCGAATTGGAGGCAACTTTAGGCCTTGCAGAGTTTGAACAAGCAGCATTTGGGTCTGATTGAGCCAATCTTACAAGGAGCAGAGAAAGGGGCTAAAAGAAAAAATGTGAAATGAAAGTAGATGCCCTCATTAAGTACTGAGAGCTGAAATGAAGAAATTAAACACAGAGACATATGTCAACTTGATCCTATTTTTTATTATACTGAGATGAACAAAATACCAGCAAATCAAGGGAAAAATGTCAGTTGATCATTGTTACAAAAGCTCTCATGGATTTCGCTGAAGATTTTGAAGATTCTGCTCTCCCCTGACCTTTAAAATTCCTCTGGAATTTGACATTTTCCAGTGGAAATTTGAGTTTGTCAGTCTCCTTTGGGAAATATTAATCATGCTGTTGTTATATGTAAACTTCAGTTTTCAGAGACATACTTTTTTGTAAGCAAGCACTTTAGTACTTTACTAAAATATACCAGCAGACATGTTTAATTCATTCTGGTTTTACATTTGCTTCTAGTACTCTCCAATTAGATTTTAAATACCAAATGATTCTTTATGTCTGAGTTATAGAATTACACACCCAGTTCCATTTTCTCCTACAGTAATTTAAGTTTGTGCTTTGTTTAACTGAAATAATTTAGGATTTATAGTGCTACAGTGCCTGGGAAATCAGCACAAAAAGAAAAATTCTCTGGAACTTCTTCAAAGAAATTAGAAAAATATCAATAATTCAATATAGCTGGATCTTATGAGTACAGATCAAATATGGTTCAAACTGCACTGTGGAAAGATAGAAAGGTCACCATTAAAAATCCACATTAATCAAAGAGGCAACTTTTTACACACAGGCATGGTATTTCACCTTTCTAGTACAGAGAAATATTTGTATCTCTTTAGATATGACAGAATGGAAGTCAAGTTAGCTTGCCCACAGGTTGGGAAGGAAGATAGATGGAGATTATTTTAATTTTTAAAGACATGGGAGGTGCTTAGATATTATGGTGATGGATTTTGTAAATGGGTAGCTGCTATTAAAGTTGACTTCCATATTCTAAACTCATTGCCATTTTATCTGTGACTAAAATTTAGGCCACTATATTTTAGGAGAAAAAAAACCTTTGTTTTGTAGCCTGTTTTGCAAACTCTTAAATACCTATGACAAATACTTAGCATAAAGTCTACATAATTAAGCTAATTACACCTCATACTTTTTGCAAAGCCAGTTACAAACACACATTTTATTTTCCCTACTTGCTTTAATGATTTTTATTATCAACATCTTTACGTTTAACTTTTCCTAACTATATAGTTTGATTTTAGACATAAATTTCCCAAGATTAGGTCAGGGATAAGAGTCAATATTTTTCAGCACATGAACAATGAAGTTTAAACAAGTGGAAGCAAGATCTGAACTTTAACAAATTTTGTAATTACCCCCTGGTCCCATGTGGATGTATGTCTGTATCATATTAAAAAAATACATTCAACATACTTTTGAGCAGCAGCTGCCAGTTACACCAATTTGAGAGACTGCAGGACAAGGATGCATTGGCAGAATTTTGAGAATGGAAAAGGAGAAACTGTGCATTCTGCCAGCTCTAATCAGGACTATTAGTACTTAATTTTCTTACACATTAAGGGTCTGATTTGAGTTAATGGAAATGCTCTCATTGACTTCAGCAGGCTTTGGATCAGACTTTTAAAGTTCACTCATTAAACATCTCCTTTCCTATCTCACAATAACCCACTATCTAGTAAGGTATGAAAAAAGTTGGAGTGTACCTTTACATAGCTAAAGGACTAGTAGGGCATTGTACATTGTACACGTCACAGGATTACAGTATGTATGGAAGTCCTGACAAATTGATTTTTCAGGGGTTCAAACTGCTTCTCACCTTTCATACCAAATACATAGTATATTGAATCAACTCTTAATGGCTGGAATCCTAGCTACTTTCATTTCATTGTAAATGAATGTCTAATATTACAAGATCACACAGTTTTCAGTGTATTTCAACTGCATTTCTAATTCTGTCATCCAGACAGGTATGAGTCATAACTACACGTAAAATTGTTATAGTTTAGATCCAGCCTAAAATGCAGTGTTTTTCAGCAGTATCAAATGTCGACTGATTGTAATGCTATTGCATGTGTTGCGCTAAAGAGTGTAAGGGTCTGTTACTTAAAGAACCAGGACATGGAAATAGTGTATGGGTATTTCAAGGAAGTAGATTTCCTAACAAATGCACAACTTACAACAAATACTCCAATCTCATGACTGATACAGTAAAACTGAATGAACAACAAAACCACAAAATCCTTCTCTGTAGCAGTCACAAAAGGAGTTTTTTCAGCATAATTTGAGGCATTTTAGCTCCCGGTAACAGAAAAATAATTGGTATATCTATAGAATCATAGAACCATAGAGCTGGAAGAGACCTCAGAAGGTCATCAAGTCCAACCCCCCTGCTCTAGGCAGGACCAATCCCAACTAAATCAACCCAGCCAGGGCTTGGTCAAGCCGAGACTTAAACACCTCCAGGGATGGAGATTCCACTACTTCCCTAGGTAACCCATTCCAGTGCTTCACTACCCTCCTAGTGAAATAGTTTTTCCTAATATCCAACCTGGACCTCTCCCACCACAACTTGAGACCATTGCTCCTTGTTCTGCCATCTGTCACTACTGAGAACAGCCTCTCTCCATCCTCTTTGGAACCTCCCTTCAGGAAGTAACTTCCATCTGATAAAAACTTTACAATCATCAGTGAATTGGGCCCATTGCACTGTAACAAATGTCAAAATGAAGGACGAGGAGGTTCTGTGATTTGCTAAAAAGGCTGTGGCAGAACCAGCTTCACTCGCAGTTCTCTGCTTTAGCAACAGACACATGCATCCTCCTTATCTAGTTTAATGTTGGGAACACATTCCTGTATTTTACCCTGTAAAACTCACCTACTATGTGCAATATGTCCCTGAGCAGCCACCATTAAAACTGAGTCCATTAAGCTGAGCTATACAGGACAAAAATGTGGATCCATTAAGAATTTCATTTTTCTTTGAGATATAGACTTTTACTAGCATATATAGAACAATGTACAAGTCAGACTTGGGCATTACAATAGAAATTTTATTATTATTTTTTAAGACTTTCAACTTAAATACTGTAATAGAATCCTCTGCTAAGTAACATGGCTCACCAAAGACTCTGACAGCTCTGTAATTTGTGTTACAATGAAACTGATACCTGACCTAATGAGTTTTGGTTTTTAAATACAGATATGAACAATGTCTTTACAATTCTTCCAAACGCTCACTGATCATACATTGTACATAACTTATTAGAAGCAACATTTATAAAGCACTGATTGCAACCTTTACATAATTACGGAGTGATGACATACAACAGAAAACAATTCAGTCTGGTTCCTATCTATTGATAAATTACATCTATATCATTAAAAATCAAATGCCAGTTTCCGTGGAGTCATAAATTGTTTCACCATTTCATCTGTAATCTGTTTGCGTCTCTGCTGATGAGCTGCTATCAAGGGCTGCAGTGTTTCAATAAGCACCTTCTTTAGCTCTCCTGTGAGCAGTGCTCCGCTTGTATAAGCCTGCAAGAAAGTGTCAGTTGTTAAAAACTCATCTGGTCGTATGGAAAAGGACCTGAATGTTGAGCAGAATCTCTTGAAAAGCACAGCTCCTGGCCAATACTGAAGTGATACACTTCAGGAGATCACCTGATATCACAGTGGTAGTGTAATTTGCAACATTACCTACTGATTTTTAAAGGGTTAGCACCACAGTACAGCAAGTTTTTTAAATTCAACATGCTTCTGAGAGTAAAACTAAGTGAGCAGATATTTAACTTGAAAATCCAGTTATTAGTTACAGGAAGCCATTTTTTCCTCCCTAGGATAATCAGTATAAACAAAAAGTAGTAGTAGCCAGCTTGTACTTCACAACAGCATACCAAAAACTGTTGCTTTTCTTTCATGAGGTTCTACAGAGATTCTATACATGGATAGAGGATCCTGTTTATACTGAATGGCCCTGAAAGCCTATGTCCACACTAGGAAATATATGTGTTTTGCTAGCAGTGCATTCAACTGCACAGCTGTTAAATGGCTTAGCGGCAAACGTATACAGTACCAAACTCTTCAGCACTGTGTTAGAAACTGTGGCTAAGGCTTAGGGCAGTTCAGCCTTGGTTTTGAAGTGGTAATAAAAACAGTTTGGTTTCATCTGCCTTTACTATTAAGCCATTTTTTCGTATTTGTTCAAGCCACAGCTGCTGCTAATACCCAATGGCTACGCTTCTTAAAGCCCAAATGTAATTATTCCAATACATTTCAGTGGACTTTTGGTCTTTTAATGACATTTCACTCAGCTAGGAAGCTGCATCTACAATGACAGTTTTTTGAAACCCTCCCACTATCTCACTATAGTGGGTGTAGTTTCATTAGTGCTAGGCTAGCTGAGGTATTTTTGTCACCAAATCTGAGACAGCATGGTGGTAAAATCCTGGCAGAAGGTCTATTTGTGCATTAGCACTGGAAGTGCAGTGCTTTGTTGATGCAGTGCTAGGAGATTTTCAGAAAACCTCTCTGAAGAAAGCATGTCCCATTGTGCTCCTGGAACATACAAGGACTTGGCTGCAGTATTCTATGGGGATAATCAACTCCCCTAACTCTGCCTCCTTTCCAGTTCAGGGAAAAGCTGTGGGGAGAGTTAAAGAGAAATTGGTAGCTCCTGGTCTTTCTTACAGCTATTCTGAGTGGAGAAAGTCAAACTAGTCTTGTTACAGTGGTTTTCAGTAGTGAGCGAAGGTACTGCCTGGTTAGACCCATCAATGATCCTTGCAGGCAGAGTGGTGAGAGGGCCCTACCACAACTCCCGGGACATGGAGTTATTGTAAGATAGGTTTTAGAGGGAAATTACTTATATTATCATCAAGATCTTTTCTGTGGATTTTATTGTATATAAACAAGCATGTAGAAAGCTGAGTTAGTCCATAAAGATCTAAAATAAACTTTTCACTAACTTTAAAAGCTACAAAGGGTTTAGGAGACAATGGACACTATACAAATATGGTTTATATGCACAATATACTTTAAGTGGGCTCCTTACCTGCTTCATTTTTTCAAGTTTGTCATCATCTTCAAGGAAGAAGGTGAGATACATATAAGAGACATCCACCTCACAGTTACCCCCATACTTCCTGTGTTCTTCAATAGTATCTTTACCTCCAGAGAAGGCATGCTTATTGATCTAGAACAAAAATAATTATTTATTGTATAAGTTATGTCAAATAGGGATTGCAGTGTGAACAGTTGATATGGAAGGGCCATAATCACTTATATTAATATTATATACAAAAATTGATCTTAAAGACTAGTTGAGGTGCAAGCAAGAACATATTTGTGCAAAGCCTTAAAGCCGGGCAATAAGCCTGAGCCTGATGCAGAAGGCAATGGGGAGACATGACTAGGGGAGTGACAAGATGATGGTGCACACAATCAGTCCATAAATTGGCCCCTTAGGTATAATCAAGTTGCATTAAAAATTTACCCAGATTTTCATTAAGAACACCTAGTCGTTTCTGCTGCTACTGTCACCATATGTAAAGAAGGCTATGCATTATTATTATTGTACAAAACTATCTTCATACAAATAGCAGCAAATTGTTAAGTATATCCTATATTCACCTCACTGAGAAATTAACTTTGAAGGAGAATGAAACGGAACAGACAGATTTTAAAGAGATTAGACAGATAATAAAACTGGTAGGATTTAGTAACTATCATCAGTGATGAAAGAAGGAGAAAGGAGCTGAAGATAATGGCGCAGGCTGAAAAGACACTCCAGCACCTTCATTTTTGCTATTTTCCTTTTTTAAAAAAGCCTTCTGTTTACAGACGAAATCCTGTTTGGGATTTATTGCTAGTGCTATAACTAGGTATTTTAGTTGTACAAATATCTAACCTGCATATGAATCTTGCTAAGCTCTGGATTTTAAATGATATCTTGGGTTGGTGAGGTTCATGGGCCAATTATTCATTGTCTGAAAACAATTTTTTAATCAATTTTGAATTTGCCATCTTCCAGTTTTAAGGCATGTCCCCTCATTCTTGTATTATGAGACAGGGTAAACAGCAGCTCACAATCTGCCTTTTCTAGACCACTCATTATTTTATATATTTTTATCATGTCTGAACATGCACCTCCACAGTAAGGCAAGCAATTCCAGCCTTTTGACTCTTCAAATAAGAATTTTCTCATGCTTTGAATAATTAATGTTTCCAGTCTCTGAATCTCATCCAATTGTGCAATATACTTACAGAAAGGTACGACTGGTACTGAAAGCAGAATTCCAGCAGAGAGCATACCATTGTTTCATATAGTGATATTTTCGGTATAATTCTTCCCCTCATTCCTTAAGTGTGCAAACATTTTTGAATGCTTCTGCACACTGAGCAAAGGGTTTCATTGAGCTGTCCGCAACAACAAAGTCTTTTTTCTGAGCTGATGAAGTTAATTTTAAAATCCAGTTACATGTATAAGCAGTTGGGATTACTATGCCATGAATTTACATGTACCATAATGTTGACCAGTCAGCTAGTCCGGTTAGTTCCCTCTCAATATCCTTACAGTCTCGACTAACTGAATTATAGCTTGAACCATCTGCAAATTTTACCACCTCAGTGCTCATATCTTTCTCCAGATCATTAAGAAAGTTATTAAAAATCAGCTGTAGTACAGAATCTTGTGCCATGAATTTTTTGTCACAATGGATTTTTGCCATTTATTCCTACTCTGTTTTGTCTCTTAGCCAATTGCTGATAGACAGTACTTTGCCTTTCTCGCCAGGACGTCTTAATTGCCTCTTGGGATGAACTTTTTCAAAGGCCTTTGAAAGTTTAAATTAACGTTAATTCTCCTTTATACAAAATTTTACTTACATGTTTGAAAAATTCTATTTTTAGCCATAATTTTTCTTTGCAGAAATGTCTATCATATTGTTATCTGATATTTATAATTCTATCTTTAATTATTGTTTCAACTAGTTGCAGAAATAGGATTTCCTGGGCTACAATACCTTGGATTGCCCCATGAGTGCATCTCAGGGGTGGGCCAAAGGGCCTCTGTGGGCCGGATCTGGCCCGCTAAGCAGATTGATCTGGCCCGCTGAGGTCCTGCCACTCCCCAACCCCCTGTGCCAATCAGGGCCTAGGGACGGGGGAGTGCACGGTGCTTAGAGTCAACCCTGGCGGTTGAGTCTAAGAGCCACGTGCCAGAGGACAGGGAGTGAGAGACTTTGCGCACCCTCAGCCCCCAGGCCAATCAGGGCCCGGGGGTGGAGGGGAAGCACACAAAGTCTCCTCCTGCCCTGCCCTGCAAGGAACGCACGATGCTTAGAAGTGCTGTGCGCTCCTTGCAGGATGGGGCGGGGCAGGGCAGGGGGCAGACTTCATGTGCTCTCTCCGCCCCCAGGTCCTGATTGGCTTGAGGATGGGGTGGGAGGGACAGTGTGCAAAGTCTCCTCCCACTGCCAGTCTCCTCTCCAGGGGGGCAGGGGCAAAGACTTCACGCACTCCCCCCACCCACAGACCAATCAGGATCTGTGGGCAGGGAAGCACAGAAGAGTCTGGCCCACCCCTTCCACCTGAGGCCCCACCCATTCTGGGGCAACGCAGGGCCTCTTCAAAAATTTCTGAAGTGGACCCTGGTCAAAAATTATTGCCCACCCCTGGCGTATATGTTTCCGAGAGGCTGGAGGGAAACTACTTATACTGTATTTAAATGAATATCACTATTTTAAAAGGTAGGGGTTAAGGTTGTTCCCCCTCTCCCAATAAAATAGAAGAGTTAATCTACCTACTTAATGCCAATTTCTGCATAATTGTGGAATTTTCCCCACACAAATGCAAAAGGACACAATGCCGAAGCTGTAATTATAATTCTTAAACAAATACTGATGCCAGACACACAGCAGTTTATATGCAGAACCCAGATTCTTCACAGAAAAAAAAAAACTCATGAAAAAGACTCTAGCTGCTACATTATCTAACAGTTTGTCAAACATGTTAGGAATGCTGCCTAACGAGCCATACACACAACAAATCTTTCTCTGCCTTTGACTGACAATGACCCCTCCTTGATCAACACATGGGGTGAACACTCCTCTTCTGTACACTTAACTTCTTAAGTACAAGGATGACTCATTCTTTGTGCAAAGTCCACAGTGAATCATGTCACATGCACACACCTTGTCTAATTTAGTCTCCTATCATTATGCATGTCTGATTTTCTTCAGAATTAAGTGAGTTATGGGAATACACTGGAGAGGAAATAGAAACTCTTTTTAACACCAAAGAGAAGGTTAATGTAATATTTCTGTGCACCAACTAATTAGCTGGAGAAGTGCATGGCAGCAGCAAATCCACTGAGGCACAATGAAAGTTTGGCCTGCCTAGCAACTGTCACTGTGTAGCACAGTGATATTTGGTGTCATAGAGTAGTCAGCAAAGAACAACAAGAACTCTTCGTTTGATTTACATCACAGATTGCCAGTCTTTAAAATTATAGATATCTGCTATGTATTTGTGGAATAGGGATATTGCCAGACCTTATTCTTATGGCAAAACTCTGCAGACACCAGTTGAACAAACAGGATTTTTAGTACATTAAATATTATTCTGGTAGTTTAGCTGACAGGGCAAAAGATCAGACTAGGTTAGTTATGTTTGTCTGACTCAGTCAATCTCTGAAGATACATCAGAATAAATTCTAAAAAGGAAAAAAGATGTGGATGTAGGGCTGCAGCATGAAATCACCCCTTTAATAAATTATATCTACCAATGTGACGTTATGTATGTAACCTCATTAATTGTGGCCCAATTTTTATGAAAGGGATTTTGATTAAATTTGTTAGTAACCTGTTAAGAATTGCCTTTGGAGAATCTGTTGTTGTAACTTTTTCTTTTTGGAACTTTTTTATATAGTGTAACTAAAACCCCATTTTAATCATATTGTAACTGAAACCCCATTTTAAACTTTGTATTGCCTTAACTCTGTTAAAGTTAGGTGTGTGTACAGGAATCAGTCCCTGAAGCCAGCCTGTCTGGAGACCAGCTGACAGCACCACTTTGATGGCTGAAGAACAAAGCAAATGAGCCCTGAAAAATAACCCACCAAAGGGAGAGAGAGAGAGAGAGACAAAAACTCCATCAAGAAAAGAAGATCCAAGTCCCATCTGCTGTTAACTACTGACTCATGGTCATACAGTGTTCTAGAGCAGTGTGACAGCACAAGATCTATGGACTAAAACTTACAAAAAGATGGGTGCAAAACTACAGAATTGGGTCTTTCGGTTCTACAATCATCCTCTAGGAGCATCAGTGCACACTAACACGACCCTGCTCCTCTCCTCATGTCTAGACCACCTGGCCAATGAAATAGCATGAGCAAGTGAGGCTGGTAATTATATCCCATCTGTAGAACTGTGTGCATGAGTGTCAGTATGTACAGTGGGTAATTTTAATAGTTAGGGATAGTAAATGAATTCTGCCTTCAAAAATAAACATGGCATATTGCCTTATCCCCCAACAAGATTCTGCTAGTTCTACAAGTATTAACATGGGTATGTTTAAAATAATGGTCAACAAAATGAAAAAAAAAAAAAAAGAGCTTATTGTAATCCTCAAGCAAATTACTCCACAGAATATAGAGCTGTATTTGTTTTCCATGTTGTGTAGGTTCTTACCTTTGTCTTGATCTGCTTGGGTGTGTCAGTGAGGAAGATGGAGGAGTTGGGGTCACTAGCACTCATTTTTGTCTGTGCGCCTTGCAGTGCTGGGAAGAAGACTGAATGCAGTAAAGCTGGTTTAAGAAATCCAATCCTTGGGGCTACATCCCTGGTCATTCTAAAATAAGGATCCTAGAACAGCCATGAATAAAAGCCTTGAATAAAATGGAATATGCATAGTTCTGAACTGTTTGATTAGAAATGGCTCAGGTTCCAACCAGTGACCTTCAGGAAAAATATCTCATAGAGTCAATTTAAATCCATTAATGAGTGCCCGGGCAATGCCCCTCTGCCATGTACATTGGCTAAACTGAAAAGTCTTTATGACAAAGGATAAATGGACACAAATTGGATATTCAAAATGGTATCTCTCAGAAACCGGCTGGGGAACATTTTAACCTGCCCAGGCACTCATTAATGGATCTCAAAGTGACTATATTATTACAAAGCAAAAACCAGATGAGGAACTTGCCTTCATTTGCAAATTTGACACCTTTAATCAAGGTTTGAACAAAGACATGAACTCAACAGGCTGCTACATTCTACATCCTAATGACATCAAAAGTTAAGTATCGGGCACTTACAGCCCACTCTATTAGCCTCATTTAGCATGGACACTCCAACTGACAAGTTTTTTCCTCCTCCTTTTTTCCCTCTCCATCCCCTCTTTTTCTGCTATTTATTTGTACCTCTGGACCCCTTGCTCTATTCATCTAAACAGGTAGGTTGTGCCCATGATAGCTCATGATATGATCTAAATTTTGTATTAGTCTCTAAAGGTGCTGCAGGACCATTTGTTGTTTAAGTTATTTCAGTTACAGACTAACATGGCAACTCTCTGAAACTTTCATGTTTGTTACTGAGCGTCCAGGGAGGTTGAAATGCTCTCCCATTGGTTTTTGCATGTTACTGTTCTTTCTATCATGTGCCAGCAAGGCCCCTCTGCCATGTACATTTGCCAAACTGGAATGTCTCTACACAAAAGGATAAATGGACACAAATCAGATATCAAGAACAGTAACATTGGGAATAACTGTTGGGAGTGGGCTACTTCCACCCTGATTGAAATAACACTGGTCCTCTGCATAACAATGTAACAGTCCCATCTTTGCATGTGTGTATATATCCCTGCCAATTGGAAGTTTCCACCTCATGCATCTGGCAAAGTGGGCTCCAGCCCATGAAAGCTTATGCCCAAATAAATTTGTTAGATTTTAAGAAGCTACGGGACTCGTTTTTACCTGTAAATGGCTGAAGGTGGGTTATGTTAACCTTTGTAACTAACTATTGGTAATGCTTAGGAAATAGGAGATTACATCAGAGACATAATCCTTACACAAAAGACAGCTGGGGGCAGGAAGCACCGCCAGCCAGAATGAGGCTGACAAGTTGGATTGGAGCTCCACCAGCGGGCCTGGGCAGCATACTGGCTGGGCTCGCAGCCAAGAGGGGAAGCCCGGGAGAACCTGAGGCCTGACCTTCCCTAGTCCGGAAAAGCCCCTTGTTCGGAACTGTTCAGGTCCTGAGGGTGCCAAACCAGGGAGCTCCAATCTGTATTAGAATAACCACCAGTTTGGAGGCCTGTCTGCCCCATTCTTTGCATTTTGCCCTAAGTGAGCAATCTCAGCATGGCCCCCTGAGACCTCAGTTATAGGATGTAATGCAATAGCTCGGTACTAGACTTAGGAAACATGAGTTCTATTCCAGGCTCTGCCATGGATATGGTAGGTGATCTTGGGGAAGTCACGTCCTTTTCCTGTGCCTCAGTTTCCCCAGCTGTAAAACAGGGATAATGATATCGATCTTTGTAGTGCTTTGAGTTCTACTGATGAAAAGCACTGTAAGAGCCACACATTACATGTGACCATAGTACATTCATGTATATTTGCACACTAGGGATTAGTTGGATATCATGACAAGTTCAAGACTTAATGGGAATCCATATGAAATTAGTAAAGTGCCTACAGGGCTCATAAGCTTGCATTATTCCTATTAGGACACAGTACAAGACCTATCCATATTCTCAGACTTCCGCCTAAGGAGGTTGCCTGCGAGATGGATGTTTTCTAATTTTTTGTCACCCCAAAAAGTCTGATGGGTGCATTTTAAAAATCCCCAAACCACATAAAATAGTTTCTAACCTGATCAATGGCACATGGGATAAGACACTGAATGTCTTTCTTGTCTTTGAAGATTTGTGGAAATGATGAGCTAAAGGATGGAGCAGCTTGGATAGCAGGAAAACTGATCTTCCCTAGGAAAGAACACACTTTTGAACATTTTTATTTGCCCCTTGCCAGTTGAATAACATCCAACACACACAAATATTTAGCACTACAGTAAGAAAATTAAGAGTTGTATTACAAAGATGGATTTAGTCTATTACCACATAAAAAAGTGAATGTTTGAGTTCAGCAAGATGAGAATTGCTGTCTTTCTAAACGGTATGTTTTAGACCACACTCTGTGACAAACTGTGCAGACTGTGTGAGTGTGGGGAGTTAGTCTGGCCCTTTCTGGCTTTGGAATCTGTGAATCCCCCTGTTCATTCCCTTCTTTCACAGGCCCTAGGGAGAACAGAAAGCTCCGCACTGCCATCAATATGCTTATTTTTCATTAAGAACGTGACTATCATCTAATCTCATGCTTCAGACTTTTCCAAAGATGCCTTTTGCCCTCTCCAGGAGAAGCAAAGGAGATGGGGTGTATTACCTCCTTGCCTGGTTTCCCAAGGCTGAGATTCACAGCTCAACTCCATCACCAAATTGAAGAGGGGCAATGGTAGATTTCTCCAAACTGGAAAAAGAGTGCTCAGTGTCCCCACATAGCCTAAATAACAGTGGCCATTTATAACAAACCCCGTTTTTTCTCTCCGGAGCCCAGCCAATATGTGGGAATCACATCCTAGAATATAACAATAAATTCTGAGAAGCTAAAAGAGGCCTGAGAAGTTTGAGAACAGGGCTGGGAACCAGAAACTTGAGTTCTAATCACATCTTTGAGCCTCAAAGCCATTTGGAGCCATAAGCACCTACAACTATGTGAATGGAAGCTGTGGCTGCTCAGCACCTCTGAAAATTAGGCCTTTAGCACTCTATTTTTCAATCTGAAAAATACAGATAGTGTACTTATACCTTTTTCAGGCTAGATTAAAACCTGGAAAATGCATTTAAGGTAGAAAGTGCTACAGAAGTGTTATTATTAGGTATTAGTTGTAGCACTGAATTACACAAAGAATTACTCTCTACATGTGGACATTGCATGAATGTCAACAACTTCTGTATTTCATACTTCATTGCTATTAAGGCCATAAACAGCCACCCTTACATTGGAAAACTTACAGTGGTAGCTAAAGGTGTTTTGCCTGAGTAAGGACTCTAGGACTATGTCCTACGTGATCAGTTCAAAATATTAATATTTGTGCTTCTCTGGTCAGTTTTTCCAATGAGCAGCAGGTGCTAGTCTGTTTACACAATCAAGGTGCCTTTGGTATCACACAAAGTGCAAATAGCAGTCCTTTCCAGTAACACATTCATTTTCTTACCAATGCAATCACTGTCTGTAAAGCCAAAGATCCCCTTCACTTGATTAAATGTAACATGCTTCTGAATCTTTGCAATATTCTTGTAGAATCCTGGACTCATTCTGTAAAAAAAAAAAAAAAAAGGAAGGGATTTAAAGGGGGAGAATTTAATGTCAAAGAGGGGAGACTAATTTTCTGTAATAGCATCTAAACAACACAGATATATTGTTATACCACCGTAGAAGCACTGCCTCTGGTATTTGTTAAAAAATTAGGTTCTAAATTTATTAATAATCTAGATTTAATATTTATGAAGTTTATAGCCTTTTCTCCACAAGCTAACATACTACTTGGTCACTGGGGCTGGCCAAAAATGTTACTTCATAACCGGTTTTCAATGGAAAACTGGGTTTTTAACCAAATTAACTGTTTCCTTTCTGTAGAAAATTTCAGGTTTTTTTGTTTAAAAAAAACAAACAAACCCTCAAATGCCTGAAAAATCAAAATACTAATAGGTGTCTCTGGGGAATTGAGGTTCAGCCACCTCCTGTCTCTGTTCTCCTCTATGGGCTGAGATTCCTGGTGGAGTTTATCTTCTATGATGCATCATTGCCAGGGACGTCTTCCTCTCCAAGAGGGAAGACTGTAGTGTATCATGGGCGATCACAAGTCAGGTTGGCTAATAGGGAAAAGGAGCTTGACAAACCAGAACAACAACTTCTATGAGGCACTGCAGCACCATTCCCTAATCAAGAGGAAAAAAAAGACCTGTTCTGTTGTTCAGGAATGGCCATCTTCTGGTCTGCAACTAACCTTTGTGCAGCCAGTCCCTATGCTATCATCCCCAAAAGTGAATTTTGCAGCAACAGGACCAGGTAGCTACCATAGAAATGAAAGAAAACAAGATACCTAGAGACACCTTTCTTCAAGAGGAAAGGCGTGGAAGTTCTTTTTGCTACATGGAAAAAAAAGAATGAATGAAAGAAAGAAAAAGAACAAAAGAATGAAAAAGAAAGAAAAAAAGAAATGTTTTCCTTCAGGGAAGGAGTAGGCAAGTCTAGTGAAAACTTCCAACTCTGTTCCCTAAGTCACCAAGCCCCACATGAACTATCATAGTTTTTAATCAATCACCACCACCATGGTATCTGAACATCTAATTTACACGCCTTCCCTAAGCATCCATGAATAGATTATTTTCTTGTGGAAGAAAATGTAGGTATCTGAATTAATTTTGTTCAAAGTTGGCTTGACTGGCAGGTCTCATTAAGACAGAAAAACCATATTAAGAGAACCCATATTTTACATGCACAGGCACAAGAAGGCAGTTAGGCCATGTCTACACTAGCAAGTTTATAGAAACTCACAGCTGTACCAATGCAGATGTGTCGCTGTAAAATTACACTTGTAGCCACTCTCCTGTCAACATAACAAATCCACCTCAATGAGCTATGTTGGCAGGAGAAGTTCTCCTACTGAAATAGTGCTGGGCACACTACCATGAATGCTGGCAAAATGTATGTCGCTTAGTGTATGATTTTTTCACATCCCCGAGTGACATAATTTCTGCTGACATATGTGGTAGTACGGATATGGCCTTAATGTTAACTTTTCAACATTTCTTGCTGAGTGTGTGTGATTTCTTCCCCTAAAATCTTGCATTAGTTCTAAATTTGTCATAGGATATAAAACACTACATACACTTATGTATGCAGTAAGTATATAAGCCTACAAAATGCACTATAAACAAAATATATCTGTTCTTAATCATAACACTTTACAAATGTTTAATTCACTTTCCTTGGAAAGAAGATTAATGGACAATCAACTATATAACTTTACATCTTTGGGAACATTCGTCAATAACTGCAGATGCATGAGAATTGTTAGCAATACTGCAGCCTGAACAACTGTTATTCAGCAGACATTGCTATTTCTGTTCAAGGCTAAAATAGGTTTCCAAATACACTTTAATATGTTTATACAGCATGAGTGTGTTTACATATGGTATGGGTGGAACTTTCACATGCAGTCTGTCTTGTTTTATCTCAGCTCCCACTGAAGTCAATGGGAGTTATACATAGACACGAACGGGAGGAGAGGTAGGCCAATGTAGAGCGCTTTGAAAATCCCTCCTTAAGCATTATTTTTGACATTGGCAGGTAGGAAGAAATGAACTAATTTGTTAGAGATAGTTCACATAATCTTGTTAATTAATCTTTACGATGGAGAGTTTGGGACTTCTCAGCTGCATTGTTCTTCCTCATAACTATATGCTGTGTCTACTGCCATTAAAATTGGTATAAAATACTTGAAGTTTTAGGTCTTGGAAGTTCACAAACTTGCCTGAATATAACCCATTATTATCTTACCCCAAGTAGTCAAGATCAGAAAAGATAAAGGTTTTATTGATGTCAAAACCACAGGCTATGATGTCTTTTGCATTTTCCACAGCATATTCAGAAGCTTTCTCAATTGTCAGATCTTTCCACAGGTACTTCTCATCATCAGTCAACTGTACAACCAATGGAACATTAAATACTTCTTGCAGCCATCTAACAGAAATGAAAACATTTTATTTTGTATAACAACTTAAAGCAAATGGGTTACACAGCCAAAATATTTAAATTAATTCAGGCAATATAAAAGTAAAGGGGCTTGATTCTCCACGGCTTTATACCTTGTGTCGTAAAATATGCTTATCCAAAATGGATGGAAAATTGTGCCAAACCGGAGCTCTCCACTCACTCACCTCAAGACTGGTGCTTTACGTGCATGTGCCATAGAAATAAATGGTTAGACAGGGGAGTGGAGAATCAGGCTCAAGGTTTCCATTGCTGTGTTAATGATCACACTGTACTTTTGACTCTTTTCTTTAACAAAGAAAAACGTGCATGCCACGTAGGAGACGTAATGCTGGTGTACAGACAACAATAGACTTACTGTAAGAGTTTCATTAACAATATTTTTGCATTAAATTTTATATACAGCTGAAATAACACAGATAGTCGTAGGACACAGAATCATAGAAGATTAGGGTTGGAAGAGACCTCAGGAGGCTCTTTAGTCTAGCCCTCTGCTCAAAATAGGACCAACCCCAGCTAAATCATCCCATGTACCATTTTTATAGCTTTAAATGCTGTTCAAAATTTCAGACGAAAAACAAATATTTATTTAGTAATAAACTAAAAATTTAGATGTCAAAGTTACTTACTTTGTGAAAATAAATGGGATAAGATGACCAAGATGCATAGCATCTGAGGAGGGACCTCTACCTGTATAAAGGTAAAAGGGCTTCTTATTTTCAAATGCATCAAGAATTTGGTTCATATCTCTAGAAAATAAAATAGAGGAAAAATGATATGACTTGGAGAATTTAATAAAAAAGGTTAAATAAATAAACCTGTAGGTGAATAAATCAGCTCCAAAAAGAACAACTGGAAAGATACAGTAAAAATTTTGAATAGAAAAGTGAAAGCTTTTAAATGCAAAATGTATTCATAAACCAATTATAGTAACTTAAAAAAGTCTCATAAATATATAGTACACTTTAAAATAAGAATTTTAAAAAAAGAGAAGGTATTGGCTGAGCATATTTAAAATATTCAGTTTAAAAAAATAGAATTATTTAATAGAAAAATGTAGGTTTTGTATATGCACTGTATGATAAATTAAGGCCCCAAGGCTGTGTCTAGACTGCATCCCTCTGCCAAGAGAGGGCTGCAAATCAAGCACTTCGGAAGTGCAAATGAGCTGGGATTTAAATATCCCGGGCTTCATTTGCATACTCAAGTTCCGATGCTGTGCTGATCAGGCTCAGTGTCAAAAGTGAAAGTAAAGTGTAGCCGCGGCTCTGCCGACAGCGGGGAGCTTTTTCAGCACTCCTATACTCCGAAGTGCTTGATTTGCATCCTTCTCTCGGCAGAGGGATGCAATCTAGATGTAGCCTAAATGTCTATTGGGATCCATGTATCTGTGTTGAGTCTCACTGAAGTCAACAAGGACTCTGCACAAGCCTGGAGGTCTACGCTAGCAGATCTCAATAGAGGAGAGGGGCCTAAACATAAACCCATGTTTGGATATTATACTATGTTCAATGCATGAAAATGTGCATTCTTGGAATGATAACTTTTCACCTACTAACAAACAAAACAAAAACAAAACCCCAACAACACAACAGAAACCCAACTCCTTCTCCACCCCTCTAATTTCTTACAACAATACAAAACCTTTGAAAGAAAGTTATATTGGAGCCCAAGCAGATTTAGTTCTTGTGATAGTTTATAATGCTTCTGAACCCAGTTCTGTTGTTGCTACATATGTGGAATGAATCACACTAAAATATAAATGCAATTTAATTCAGGAAGCTTTTACTGTTTTTAGTACCTAACTTCAAGAGGAACTATGACACCTTCAGAACTTCTAGAATTTCAAAAGAAACTGTTCTTTGTTAAAACAGTAAGTTGAAAGAGTATTCTTACTTTTAATATAATGGTATTTTCACTTGCAATCTTCCATGTTACTCATTTGTTCAATCACAAGACCATACACAGAAAGTGTGATTTATTATAATCCATGACTACAGCAAAGGTTTTGCTTTCCCCTTCTAGTTTTTCCTAAACTTCCCCTACTTTATCGGGCCACGTTTTACTCCCAGTAATGATACTGTAAACCAAGAGAAATTTCACTAACTTGAAGCTCTTTTTATTTTGGGTTTTTATTGGTATAAATGAGAGCTGGATGTGGCTCTCTGTGGGATACAGGTTGCTCCTGCCAAGATTAATAGAAATTGCATGCACCCCGATCCATGTGTTTCTGTGTTTACTTGTCTCTGAATATTACCAGAAGAGCAAAAGAAAACCTCACCCACCTATGAGAAAAAAAGATGCCTCTGCGCAGAAAGTGGTGAGGTGTTTTTCCAGTAACTCTCTCTATTCGATTGATTAGCTCTTTATCAATTTTACTGCTTCCAAATCGAACTGAAAAAACAAATGCACAACAAATTATAAGTATAGCTAGCTAAAACCCACTCATGGATTTAAACAGAAGATATTGTTCAGGCACAATGGCAAAGAAATCATCAAGTGCATCATATCCTAGGCTTCAGACCTCTAGCTTGCACCTGGTTCCAAGTGGAGAGAGC
This sequence comes from Rafetus swinhoei, assembly GCA_019425775.1. Taxonomy (NCBI): domain Eukaryota; kingdom Metazoa; phylum Chordata; order Testudines; family Trionychidae; genus Rafetus; species Rafetus swinhoei. The sequence goes on from CM033446.1 coordinate 111,668,166, forward strand.
TCTCCCAGAGGTGTGCTGTAGGTAAACCACCTCAACCAAGGGAGTAGCTAAGGGTGAGTTTACACAGCAGGGCTTAATTTGAAAAAAGCTACGTCAATTGTGTATCTTATTTTGAAATAGCTTATTTCGAAATAGGGAGTGTCTACACAGCACTTATTTTGAAACAGAGCACTCTTCCTCCAACTTCCCTTATTCCTCATACAATGAGGGTTAAAGGTGTCGGAGTAAGAAGTCCTCCAGTTTGACAGTATTTTGACACTATTTCGAAATAACTGACTGCGGTGTAGACGGGACTAAGTTATTTCAGAATAGTGCTAGTTATTTCAAAATAGTGTTGTAGTGTAGACATACCCTAAGAATGCTGGGAGCAGTTTACACTGGTGCTTTACAGCACTGAAACTTGCTGCGCTCGGGGGTGTGTGTGTGTATGTGTTTTTTCTCATCCCTCAATGAGAAAGTTACAGCACCATGAAGACAAGCCAAGCCCCACCTTGACTATATACAAAGTAAAGAAATATTTTTTCCTTTAACCTCAATTATTTTTATCTTACAGACTGTAAGAATAAAAGATAAAATGCTTTCAATTAGATGCACATTCTTTACGTGGGCTGCATTCCCTCAATTCTAACATTACTTAACCTGGCCGTGGCTCATATACTGTCTGACAATTCAACAGTATGATGACCTTATTTCAGAGCCACTTTAACAATTCTACATGGTCTCCTCTCTGTCCAATTTCCAGGAATCAAGCTGGGGTTTAAATTAGGGCAGGAAGGACACTTGGGCCGATGAATGTTTCTGAAAGATATTAACATATAAAGACACAGTATAATGGAAACTGGTCCTACCAACTCTCTCTATTATATTTTACATTAAGAGGTTTTTGTAAGTTACATTAAAATGAAATGTTCCGGGCAAATTAGTCGAAACAATAGTAAAGAATAAATTGTCAGGCATGTAGAAGAACATAATTTGTTGGACAAAAGTCAACATGGTTTCTGTAAAGGGAAATCATGTCTTACTAATCTATTAGAGTTCTTTGAAGGGGTTAACGAACATGCAGACAAAGGGAGATCCAGTAGATATAGTATACTTAGATTTTCAGAAAGCCTTTGACAAGGTCCCTCACCAAAGGCTCTTGTGTAAATTACATTGTCATGGGATAAGAGGGAAGGTCCTTTCATGGACTGAGAACTGGTTAAAAGACAGGAAACAAAAGGTAGGAATAAATGGTAAATTTTCAGAATGGAGAGGGGTAACTAGTGGTGTCCCCAAGGGTCAGTCCTGGGACCAATCCTGTTCAACTTATTCATAAATGATCTGGAGGGTAAGCAGTGAGGTGGTAAAGTTGGATGATACTAAACTGTTTAAGATAGTCAAGACAGAAGCAGACTGTGAAGAACTTCAAAAAGATCTCACCAAACTGAGTGTGTGGGCAACAAAATGGCAAATGAAATTTAATGTGGATAAATGTAAAGTAATGCACGTCGGAAAAAATAACCCCAACTATATGTACAGTATGATGGGGGCTCATTTGGCTACGACAAATCAGGAAAGAGATCTTGGAGTTATCGCGGATAGTTCCCTGAAAACTTCCACACAGTGTGCAGCGGCAGTCAAAAAGGCAAATAGGATGTTAGGAATTATTAAGAAAGGGATAGAAAATAAGACGCAGAATATCTTACTGCCCCTGTATAAAACTATGGTATGCCCACATCTTGAATACTATGTACAGATGTGGTCTCCTCACCTCAAAAAAGATATTTTGGCCTTGGAAAGGGTTCAGAAAAGGGCAACTAAAATGATTAGGGGTTTGGAACGGGTCCCATATGAAGAGAGGCTAAAGCGACTGGGACTTTTCAGTTTAGAAAAGAGGAGACTAAGGGGGGATATGATAGAGGTATATAAAATCATTATTGGTGTGGAAAGGATGGATAAAGAAAAGTTTTTTATTAGTTCCCATAATAGAAGAACTAGAGGACACCAAATGAAATTAATGGGTAGCAGGTTTAAAACTAACAAAAGAAAGTTCTTCTTCACACAGCGTGTAGTCAACCTGTGGAACTCCTTGCCAGAGGAGGCTGTGAAGGCTACGACTATAACAGAGTTTAAAGAGAAGCTAGATAATTTCATGGAGGTTAGGTCCATAAAAAGGTATTAGCCAGGGGATAGAAATGGTGTCCCGGGCCTCTATTTGTCAGAGGCTGGAGATGGATGGTACGAGACAAATTGCTTGATCATTGTCTTCGGTCCACCCCCTCTGGGGCACCTGGTGCTGGCCACTGTCGGCAGACAGGCTACTGGACTAGATGGACCTTTGGTCTGACCTAGTAAGGCCATTCTTATGTTCTTATGAAATGCAAAGTACTCCACACCTAGAAGGAGCAATCAGTTTTACACATACAGAATGGGAAGCCAAAGTCTAGGAAAGAGTACTGAAGAAAGGGACCTAGAGGTCATAGTGGACCACAAGCCACTAATATGAGTCAACAGTTTGATGCGGTTGCAAAAAAAAGCAAACATAATTCTAGGATGCATTAACAGGAGTGTTATGAGCAAGACACGAAAAGTCATTATTCTGCTCTACTCTGTGCTGATTAGGCCTCAGTTGAAGTATTATGTCCAGTTCTGGGCACCACATTTCAAGAAAGATGTGGAGAAATTGGAGAAGGTCCAGAGAAGAGCAACAAGAATGATTAAAGGTCTAGAGAAGGAAGACTGAAAGAATTGGGCTTGTTTAGTTTAGAAAGGAGAAGACTGACAGGGGACATGATAGCGGTTTTCAGGTATCTAAAAGGGTGTCACAAGGAGGAAGGAGAAAAAGTGTTCTCCTTGGCCTCTGAGCATAGGACAAAAAGCAATGGGTTTAAACTGCAGCAAGGGAAGTTTAATTTGGACATTAGGAAAAACTTCCTAACTGTCAGGGTGGTTAAACACTGGAATAAGTTGCCCAGGGAGGTTGTGGAATCTCCATCTCTGGAGATATTTAAGAGCAGGTTAGATAGACATCTATCAGGGATGGTCTAGACTAGTGTTTCCCAAATAGTGCCCTGCGGAACCCCAGGGTTCCATGAAGTGAAAGTAAGGGTTCTCCGAGAACCCGATCACTCCTCCCTCCCCCGGCCCCGAGCCAGTCTTTGGGGCGGGCAAGCTGGGCGGTCACCTGGGGCTGCCATTTTCAAGGGGCCGCTGTAGTTTTAGGGGTCGGCCAGAATTCTGGGGGTTTTTTTGCTTGACCGTTATTCCACCTTTTTTTTGGTCGACCAGTTTCCGTCGGCGTTTTTTTTTTTTAAAGGGTTCCATGGCCAAATAAAATTGGGAAACACTGGTCTAGATGGTACTGGGTCCTGCTGTGAGGTCAGGGCACCGGATTCCATGACATCTCGAGGTCCCTTCCAGTTCTAGTGTTCTATGAAAGTGACAAGCGAAACATCCTGGCACCACAGACCCCTTCTATTTAAAATGAGAAAATATAGTAAAATATTTGCTATTTTTACAGCCATTAGAGTCATCTTTCAGATGTTAAATTTTAGCAATGATGCTTTTTAAAATGAGAGAGTAGAATACCTATAAGTTTGTCGTAGTCTACACCTTTTGCATTGGATGTCTGCACCGTCCAAGGGTCTACGAAATCCTCATCCTGTGTGGTAGTGGGGCCATTATTACTCATTGGTGAAAAATCTACTGGAGGAGAACCAGCTTTGTAATCTTGTCCTGTTGCTGTTTTATACTTCACTTTTAATGACAATAACAACTTCACTGCTGCATCAATTTCATCCTGCGCCAAGGAAAAATAAGATGGAATTCACTTAAGACAAAGTATGTTACTACAGCTTTACTCCTTCAAAAACTTACACACATGCATTGACTACAATGGGACTACAGGTTGATCCTCCCAAATCTGGGACTCTCTGTCTAGCAACATCTGTGGTCTGGCTGGGCTAGACGGCATCTGGGGAGCCACTGGTGTCAGTAGGGCCAGGCAGCAGCTGGGAAGCTCACGCTCCAGCTGTGGAATCCCTGGTGTGAGCGGTGCTGCCGGCGGTTGGGTGGTTCTGACCAGGAACCCTAGGAAACCCCCAGTGGCAGTGGGGCCAGAGACCAGGCAGCTTGTTTAGGACTTGCCCCTGGCTGAAGCAGGGCTGGTGGAGGAAGGTGGCTAGAATCCCCAGCAACAGCAGGGTGGAGTGTCTGGGTGGCCCCGGCTGGGGAACCTCTGGCAGCAGCAGGGCCTGTGGTGGCCAGGTTGCCCCATCTGGGAACCCTGGGAAAGAACCTGCGGCAGTGAGGCCGACAAGGGCCAAGCAGTCCCCGGCGGGAACCCCAGGAGACCGTGGGGGAGTGGGTGGGCAGCCGTGCCAGGCCAGCATTAGTGGGGCCAGCGACAGGGCAGGGAGCTGCAAGGAGAGGAGCCTGGGAGTGGGACAGCCAGCAGGGGAGCACTGATCTCCTCTGGTCTGGCAAACTCCCTGGTCTGGGACAGCACAGGTCCTGAGGGTGCCAGACCAGGGAGGTCCAACCTGTATTCATGTGCTTCAAAGTTAAGCAGGATCAGTGGCCAAGTTAAAAGGAAAGGAAGTGGCATGTAGGACAGTTTCTTAATGCTCCTTGTAAGCATATCATAGGAATTTACTGTGTAACCTTTGGCAAGTTAATCAAGGCCCTCTGTGCTCCACTTTTCCAAATGTAAAAGAGGGACAAAGATATTTACCTGCTTCACAGGGAAGTGGTGAGGCTTAAATCATTTAAGAATTGAGTCAGTAGTTATGCTTAGATAAAGGTGCTATAAAATTATTATTTTTCTAGAAATACTCCTGTAGCAGATATATTTAACTTTTTTTAATTTGCTAGTACACCTTGATAAACTGTAATACCTTCTTTACACTTCACATAGTTATTTTATGTTCTATATAATTTAATGTTATTGTAACAGCTCATGCATGCACACACTGTTATGTGCTAAGATTTCTTATCAAAGTTTCACTTGAAAAACAAATCTTTAGAGCCAAAACCTGTAGCCATTCCCCATGTAGATCACCTACTGAATTTAATTCTATTTGCACAGAGACTGATGATGGGAAAAGGCATTCAAAGCTAAACACTAATCCCATTTAGGTTAGCATAAAATTGCCTAATGACTTCTAGAAGACTGAGTAGCCCCTGTGTGCTCATACATCAAAAACCACTTTATAAAAATATTACTATAAGATAGTGCTTTGCCTCGAGATTTGGAAAGGTAGATATTATTACCAACATTTTAAAGTAAGAAAACTGAAATGCAACAAGCCTAATTGACTTAAGCAAGGCAACATAGCAAGTCAGTGGCAGAATTAGAATATTAGACCCTAAATTTAGTTACTCCCAATTCCTTCTTCAGGAAAAAACAACTTTGGTCATTTTGAGTAAGATAATATTAATAATAATTACAAAGTCTGTATTTAACAAAATATTTTTAAAAGCAAAGATTATTTTATTACTAGAATATTAAAATAGCATCCCAAGACACAGAACTGTTCAATGTGCTAAGAGTAATAAGCTGCAAAATGGAAACAGTTCAACAAATGAAACAAAAATACCGTTGATGCTTTTCCTGCTTTCAGTGATCTGACTTTTTCTCCTTGTGCAGTCACTCTTTCAAACAGCTCAAGTGGACTTGAAATGCAAGAGTCACAGTTCTGAAAGTCTGCCATTTTTCAGGAGTGTAAATGATCCCTTTTATTCACAATCTAAAGTATTTTATCCAGCAGGTTCAAAACAGCTGCAGCAACAGACTGGAGAAGGAGAACAGCAAAGAAATAACGAGATCATACATTTTGTTTTATTATAATTTTAAAGACTTCTGTTCAAACTCTTTACCCATCTGACATGATGCCATTTAAATTCACCCATGGAAAGTAATATGTTTGAAGATTCTGTTTTTTCAGCACTAGTTTTCTGAAACTAAAGACACTTAGCACAATGGAATCCAGTTTTACACTATATATTTAGACTTTTGAATTAGAGGATGGGCACTGCACTGAAGGAAATAAAATCACAGGTTGATTCATAACACTGTTCCTCTAAAATATATGTATGAGCACTAATTAAATTATGCTCGCTTATTTTATGTCTCAACTTATATTCTACTTCTCCCCCCTCTATACAAACAATCTTGTAAAAAAAAATCAACAAAATATATCTTGGGTTCATAATATATCAGCTAAGCTTTTTGTTTTCTTTTTCTCCTGAATCTGTTCTTTGTCCCTTTTAATATTTATTTTTCACTTTATTTAAAGTAAAATGGCACATTTATGACAATTAAGTAGAATCTCAAAGTTATGAACACTTCAGGAATGGAGATTGCTCATAACTCTTAACAATATGTTATGTTATGGTTGTTCTTTCAAAAGTTTACAACTGAACACTGACTGAAATCAGTTTTGATACTTTACTATGTAGAAGAAAAATGCTTTTAACCATCTTAATTTAAATGAAACAGACACAGAAATAACGTCCTTACCTTGTCAAATACTTTACTGAGTGATCTACCCGTCATCTAGTCCCAGGTTCTATAATGAGAGGCTTAGTGACACCCAAAGCATGGAATTGTGACCATGATCATCTTGGCTAATAACCATTGATCAATCTATCCTCAATTAACTTATGTAATATTTTTTCAATACAGTAATACTTTTTGACCTTCACAACAATGAATGGCAATGAGTTCCATAGACTGACTGCGTTGTCTGAAAAGTATTTCCTTATTATATAGTTGAGATGTGGTGACCAGGACTGCATGCAGTATTCAAGGTATGGGTGTACCATGGGTTTCCATAATGGCAAAATGATATTTTTTGTCTTCTTACTTATTCCTTTCTAACTAGGGATGTGAAAGGTTAATTGGCTAACTGGTAGAGGCTGGAGCAGCTCCCTGCCTACCATGGGCAGAGGGCTGCTCCAGCACTGCAGGGGGCCCACTGCGGACAGGGGCTGCTCTTGTTCAGAGCAGCTCCTGTCTCCAGTGTACCCAGGTGCTCTGCAGGCAGGGGCTGACCCAACATCCAGAGCTGCTCCAGCAGGGGTCTGGGAGCCAGTAGCCAGCCCTAGGGCAGGGTTGGGTGCAGGAGCTATGTGGACTAAGGGCTGCTCCAGCTGGGCTGGAACGGTCTCCAGTCAGAATCCTGCTTTAGTTAGTTAACTGATCAAATGTTAGGCCAACCTAATGTTTAACCAGTTAATGTTTAAATGATTAACCGGGATTTTACATGCCAATAAATCCCAAATAACTGTTTTGACTGCTGCTGCACATTTAACAGATGTTTTCAAAGAACTATCTACAAAGACTCCAAGATCTCGAGTGGTACCAGCTAATTTAGACCCCATCATTTTGTACGTGCTGTTGGGACTATGTTTTCCAATGTGCATTACTTTGTAATTATCAACAGTGAATTTCATGTACCATTTTTTAGCCTAGTCACTCAGTTTAGTGAGATCCCTTTATAACTTCTTCATTGTCAGCTTTGGATGTACAGCCGCTCCCTGAGTTACGACCACCTCCACTTACGACCATCCGCAATTACGACCAAAGCGGTCGTAAATGCGGATCCGAGTTATGAACAGCGATCCACGCTTTCGAACAGCACGGTCGCCATGTAACTATATGGGATCCGAGTTACGAACACTTGGAGTTACGGACCAAGTGTTGGTCCATAACTTGTTTGTAACTCGGGGAGCGGCTGTAACTATTATGAGTTATTTTGTATTCTCTACAAACTTTGCCACCTTACTGTTTACACTTATTCCCAGATCATCTGTTAATATGTTAAATAGCACAGTTCCCTCCCAGTACAGATCCCGACTATTTACAGCACAGGGAAGTCTCTTATTAAAAAACCCACGGAGCAGAGACTGACCCAGCATCTCTGTTCACCTGCTTCCCTGTGCTGTAAAATGCAGAGCTGCAGCTGGGAGGGGAGAGGGTTGTATGCTGAGTCATAAGAGACCCACAGAGCAGGTACTGACCCAGCAGCTCTGTGAGCTGGCTTCCCTATGCAGAGTGGCAGTTGGGGAGATGCAACTAGTCAATAGTGCTCCTGCTTATCGGTTAGTCAACTAGTCACTAACATCCCTAATTTCTACCCTTTATTTCCTATCTTTGAATCAGCTTCTGATTCATGATCGGACCTTCTCTCCTATAACTATTTTGCTTAAGAGCCTTTGGTGATGAACTATGTGAAAGGTTTCTGAAAGTCTGAGTATACTGTATTTACTAGATCACTGATATCCACATGTTTATTGAGTCCCTCAAAAAACTGTAATAGAATGGTGAGGCAAGAGTTCCCTTAAAAGCTGTATTAAATCTTCCCCCAATATACTGTTTTCATACACATGTCTGATCATTTTGTTCTTTACTATACTTTCAATCAATTTGCCTATTATCAAAGTTAGGGCTACTTACTGGCTTGTAATTGCCTAGAACGCCTGAAAGTTTTTGAAAAAATTGGCATTGCATTAGCTATTCACAAGTTATTTGGTACAAAGACTGATTTAAGTTACAGATTACATATCTCAGTTAGTAGTTCTGTGATTTCATATTTGATTTCCTTCAGAATATCTAGTTATGTTGACTTATTACTGTTTAATTTATCAATCTGTTCCAAAACTTCCTGAATTGGCACCTCAGATCTGGGACATTTTTTCAGATTTGTCACCAAAGTCAAATGACTCAAGTGTGGAAGTCTCTCTTATATCACCTGCAGTGAAGACCAATGGAAAGAATTAAATTAGCTTCTCTGCAATCGCCTTGTCTTCCTTGAGTGCTCCTTTAATACCCCAATCATCCAGTGTCCCTGATTATTCTTTGGCAGGCTTCCTGCTTCTGATGTACTTCAAAAAAAATTTGCTTTTAGTTTTTGTCTTTTACTTTTTCTTCAAATTATTTATTTATGCTTAATTATACTTTTACATGCTACTTGATTTCTTGCTCCTTTTTATTTTCCTTAGTAGGATTTGGCTTCCAATTTTTAAAATATGTCCTTTTGTGTCTAACCACATCTTTTACTCTATTTTTAGCTATGATGGGGTGGGTTTTTGTCCTCTTATTATTTTTTGGGGGGGGATTTACATATCATTTGCATTCTCTAGGATAATGTTTTAAAAACATTTCCATGAAGCTTGTAGGCATTTCATTCTTGTGACTGTTCCTTTTAGTTTCTATTTAACTAGCTTCCTGATTTTTCTGTAGTTCTCCTTTTTGAAGTTAAATGCTACTGTAGTGAGTTTCTTTGGAATGTTCCCCCCTACAAGGATGTAACATTTAGTTACTTTTTGGTCACTATTGTTGAGTGGGTCACCTATATTCATTTCTTGGATCAAAATCTGTGCTAGGGATGTAACAGTGTAGTCGATTAACTGATCAGCAAAAGCTTATAGGTTAATGCTATAGACTACACACATTTCCCCTGCACCCCTTGCCAGTAAATTTTTTTAGCAGGCTGGCCAGCAGCCCAGCTCAGTCCTGGCTCGCACCGGGTCCTGGACCTACCCCTGCTATGGCTCTGCATTTAAAGTGTTTTAGGAGCTGGGCGGGCAGGCAGCCCAGCTCAGTTCCAGTTCGCACTGGATGTGGGAGCTCAGACCCCCCCCCCCATCCCCCAAGTCAGGGGCTGCTGCCATCCTACACTGCTGCCTCTATCAGAGGCAGCAGCACAGGGCGACAAGCAGCTGATCCGCAAGAGGAGCTGGTTTTTAAACTGTTTCCCCTCGTGGACTAGCTCCTGCCTGGCACCCCACACTGCTGCCACCCCCGGGGATTAGAGAATAGTCCACTGATAAGAATCCATGAAGTTACTTGACTTTTCAATTTACCGATATTTAACATGCCTAATCTGTGCATCACTTAGGACTAAATCAAGAATTAACATTTCCCTTGAGCATTCCATGACTAGCTCCTCAAAGAAGCAGTCATTAATAGTGCCCAGAAATTTTCTCTCTCCATCCCAAACTGAGGTGACAAGTTTCCAGTCAATATGGGGATGGTTTACATCTCTCATTATTATTGGTTTTCTGTTTTTGTAATCTCTCTAATTTCTCTGTTACCATTCTGGTCAGATGGTTGGTAGCATAGTCCTACTGCTATATCCTTATTATTAAAAATATAGAATTTTTATTCATAAAAATGGTATGGTATTGTTTGATTCATTTAAGATTTTGCTATGTTGCTTCCCCCCCCCCACATATAGCACTACTTGCCCACCGGTACAACCTATTCTGTCATTCCTATACATTTTGTACTCTGATATTACTGTGTCCCACTGATTATCATTTTTACTAAATTTCTGTGATGCCTACTATTTGAACATCCTTATGTAGCTCAGCGTTACAGTGACCAGTGCTAGATGTTTCAGAGGGAATTTACAAAACAGGGCAATTTCAAATGAGCCATCCCCTGCTGCACGGTTCCAGCTTCTGGCAGATGGAAATTTATGGATATCTGGACTATTGGGATTTGTTTCTGACCACCTTTGTTAATAGTCACCAATGAACCTATCTAATTATTTTTTGAACCCCATTACATTTTTGGTCTTCACAACATCCACAGCAATGAGTCCCACAGATTGACTCTGCATGGTGTGAAAAAGTACTTCCTTTTGTTTTAAACCTGCTCCCTATTAATTTCATTGAGTGAACCCTATTTCTTGTGTTGTGTTGAAGGGAAAATGACACTTTCGTTGCTTTCTCCACACCATTTGTGATTTTAGAGACCTCTATTGTAGCCTCCCTTAATAAACTCTTTTCTAAGCTGAATAGTGTAAGTCTTTTTAAATCTCTTTTCTCATAGAAGCAGTTCCTTACACCCAATAGTAGTTGCTGCCCTTTTCAGCATCTTTTCCAATGCTAGCATTTTTTTTATATGTAGCAATCAGAATTGCACACAAAAGCGCTGAAGTACCATGGATTTATACGGAAGCATTATCAGATTTTATACTTACTATACCTTTCCTAATGGTTCCTAATGTTAGCTTTTTTTAACTGCCACTGCACATTGAGCACATCTTTTCAGAACAGATCTGCACTGTTCACTTGGGTATGCAGAGAGTTGTTTCAGCTGTGCCAGTCCCAGAATGTTAAAGACACAAGGTAGATGTGGTAATCTCTTTTATTAGCTGAAATCCTGTTGGTAAAAGAGACAAGTTTCCTAGCTTAAAGAGAAAAAGAGATCTGTATAATTGCAAAAGCTTGTCTCCCTCACCATCAGAAACTGGGCCAATAAAAAGCCATCCCCCCACAGGTAACAGCTGTCAACATGCTATAGAGCAGCTGTTTTCAACTAGGGGTGCGTGTATCCACATGAATACATAGAGATCGACCATGGGGTACATCAGCTCATATAGCTATATCCCTAATTTTACAACAGGCTAGCAAAAGCACTAGCACATCAGAAAGCGCCATACTGACAGAAGAAACCAAGCACCTGTTCAATGACGTGGTGCGGTGACGCTCCGTATTTCTGTGTCTGATTCTGTAAGAGTCTCAGTCAGGTGAGACTTGAAGGGGAGGGGACTGGGTCACAAGACAAATCTGACTCCGAAAGGGGCACAGCAGCCCGGACAGGCTGAGAACCACTGCGCTAGGGCAGGTCCAGACACCCTGTGCGGACTCTGCCAGCCCCGGCAGCGCAGGGACCAGCGCACTCAGACCTCCCTGCCCGGGGCCTCACCAAGAGGGAGGGGTCCGGCACCGGCCGCCGCTCTGAGGCGTTTCTCTCCCAGGCCCCAAGGGCGATGCAGATGAATGAGCCCACAAGGGTGACCGCACACCAGAGCGCGCCCGCAGGCCACCCCGCAGCGCAGCCGAGCCCCGGCCCCCTTACCCTGGCGAGGCCCCGGCTCCTCTTCTCAGCGCCTCTGCCACCCTCAGCACCGGGCACCAGCCCCGCCCAGAGCCGGCGCGTCGCGTTGCTCAACCCTCCCCCGGCCGGAAACGCGTCCCCAGGCCGGAACCATTCGCTACCCGCGCACGCAGGGCAGCGGGGCACATTTCCTCCCAACAGACAGAGCGCGGCGTTGCCGGCGCTCGGCCGGGAAGCGCTGGGGCGATTTACGCGCGGCCGGGCGCGCTGCGGGGCTGTTAGCAGGGCGGCCTTTGTTTCCCCCCGGCTGCCTTTGCGGGGCGGACCCGCCGCTAGCCCCCGCGGTGCGTGTTTCTGGGAAAGGGCCCTCGTGGGGTCGCTTCCCCCTCAGGTAACTGACGTGGGTTCCCGGCATAGGCGGGGCCCGTGGCGGCCAGGCTCGCCCCGGCGCAGGAGGCGCCTCCTCTGTAGGAGGAGCGGCAGGGACAGGCTGCTGCTGCTGCTGCTGCTGCGCGCGCGCCCCCGGGGGGAGGCTGCCCAGGGACTGATCTGCCCACGGGCTGAGGCGCTGGGAGGCTGAAGCCAGGCTGCTGTGGAGGGGACGGTTTCACCCGCTCATAAGCATTCCGGGTAGTTCTCATTTCAGAAGCGGTTACTTAGGGTCTCTCGTTGGACGCTGAGGGATGCGAAGGGGATTTTTGAATTTTGGCTTTAACTGAAACGTTTAAACACGTTCGAAAAACAGTCCCACCGCCCCCCGTCTGAGCATGTGGAAGAAGAGGTTTTACTCTGCCTGTGGCCTAACGCTGCCATTCTGGGTGGGAGGGGCCTTTCTCTTTCATGGCCTGGGGTGAGACCGACCGGAGGAGATTTGAACGAGCTAAGAGCGTGCCCTGAGATTTTGAAAGGCCTGGTTATCAAAGCTGAGAACGTGCAAACACACTAAGTGTTGGCCCAGGTGGCCAATTAGGTGCCTTCTTGGCCTTTTGTGTGTTCAGTTTGTATGCTGCCCTATCTTTCTCCAGTGTAATTTATGCTTAGGTACATGCAATGCAAATACTGTGTTTGGAGACTGTGTCTAATTCTCATTTAAAAACACATAAGTAAACTTTCCTCATGAAAAAGTCTGTAGAACTATTTAAGCTGCACTAACAACTTAAAAATAGTACCTTGTCAATCCATGCTGCTAACACAATTAAGGCTGTGATACTGGATAGGCTTATCATTAACCCCAATGGCTTGGCTGGGCAGGTAGGCTGGTAGGATTCCACTCCAGCAATGGCAGGCAGAGCTGTCAGCGGAGGCCCCAGCAGTGCCAGCTAGAGCAGCCTCAGTTACTACACTTGATCTTAGCCAAAAGGCCGAGAAGCGATATTGTTTAACCTGTTACCTCTTAAAACTTGTTATTGACATCCCTATGCATAACTGTTGCAGTACTGTTTGGAAAAAAATCTTTGTTATCTATGGGTCATTATTAAATTGGGAGGATGTATCTGTTTGGGACCTGCAGTAGTCTGTCTTGGGCAGGGGTGGGTAATTTTTTATGCGGGGGGAGACTTCAAGATTTAAATGGTCAAGGGCTGCAGTTTTCTATGGAGGTTGGATGCAGAAAGAAGTTCAGGGCAGGGGATTGGGGTGCAGGAGTGAATTTTGACCTGGGGGAAGGGTTTAGGAAGGGTGGCAGGGTCTGGGAGAGAGTTGTGACCTGGGGTGGGGATGGTGACCTCAGGCATGGAGTTGAGAAGCTGGAGGGGGAGGGGTGCCAGAGGCAGGCTCAGCCAGGAGGTGCTTACCTTAGGCAGCTGAGCAAGCAGCCCAACAGGGACTCTGACTAGGCTAGTGGCCTGTTGCACGCCCCAGGCTGCTCAAAATAGCTAGAGGCTTCCTCCATGTGCCTCTCTGCACTGTGTGCCCTTGGTGGGCCAGGAAAGGGAGAAGACTTCATGCACTGCCCCCACCCCAGGTTAATCTCTGGCCCTCAGGGCAGGGGCTGCATGCAAAGTGTCTCCGCCCTCCCAAGACATGTAGTGCCAGCTGTTTTGAGCAGCCTCTGGCTGCAGCAGACAGTCTGCCTCAGGGTCTTGGTGGGGCAGGCCATGGGCTGGATCAAAAGGCTTGGTGGGCCAAATCCTGCCTGCCCCTGTTCTTGGGTTTGGTACTATAAAATGTTAATTAATTGAATAATGGAGTGGAGAGTGTGCTTATAAAACTGTGGATGAAGTAAATAGAGATTGCAAGTACTTTAGAGAATAGGATTACAATTCAACGTGACCTTGAGAAATTAAAGACTTGGGCTAAAATCAACAAGATGAAATTTAATAAAGGCAAGTACAAAATATTACATTTGAAATATTACATGACATTTCTAATAGGTAGTTACAAATAGGGAATAATTAGCTAGGCTGTAATCATGCTGAAAAGTGGGCATATTTGGTCTTGAGAAAACAAAAAGGGGGATAAGATAACTGCCATGTTGCCTTTTACACATTTTTCTTCTTTTCTTTGCACAGACGGAATCCCATTTAAATTAACAATTTCATGATGTAGCACAGATTAATTTGGTTGTTTAGGGAATAGTCCCAGTTTTATAAACTTCAGATGAAGATGTGGGTTGCCCTCTAGAGGGAGAATGTAATGTTTTTTATACTTATCACTATACTGGTTTTTAAAACTTCTGCAAAATACTTAGCTAACTGTCCTGCAAAGGGATTTGAAAGAACAGACCTGTAGTTCTGGATAGAGTCCTGTTTGAGTCAGTGAGATGCTGTTCAGTAGTAAGGGTTTGTGCTAGGGGACTTTATAGTAAAATGGGCATATTAGAGTCCTGCTGTATTTATACCAGAGTTCTCCCCCTTGGAGTGGAGCAGAAGAATGTTTGGTGGTGATACCAGGTGGGCTCAGTGTCAACATTCACGGCAGCTGTGCCATTTTCTGCTCCCAACACTCTGCACCCAGCACTGGCTCCACTCTGACAGTTGCATTAACCTTCCCCCACTCTGAAAGTTTAAGAGGGGAAGGGCAGGTATTATATCTTTTTTTTGGTCTGGATTTAGGGGGGTGTGCAACCAAAATTGTAATGAGGTGTGTGTGTGTGTGTGTGGGGAAAGCACAGCTAAAAAAGTTTGAAAACAGCTGCTATATACAAAGGTCTGAATCCTGCAAACAAATATGCATGCAAGTGACTTTATGCATCTCAATAGTCCCATTGAATTCAAATGGACTACTCACATGCATAAGTGCCGAGACAGACAAGTGGACAGGCTGCCACTGCTATGTCCCGTTTAAAAATGCAGAGTGGCAGCATGAGGGTTGTCCTGAGACCCAGCGGGGGACCACAGAATGAGCCTGCGTCTTTGCATGCCGGCTCCTCTCTGTCCCTTTAAGAGTACAGGGGGTGGGGGAGTGATTGAGTAGTCGATAGTGCTACCCGATAAGCTCCTCCTTATCAGGTAGTCGACTACTCCTTTACATCCTTAATTCATACTAGATACAAGTCTCTAAAAGACATTTCATTTCAAGCTAGTAGACTTACCTGCTGTTGTCCGGGGGTGGTGGTAGGGCATGCAGGTCCCCTGCCAGTGCTCCCTGGGCCCTGCCCAGGGGGGCCGAATAGGCTGGCCAGCTGCAGCTGTGCTAGACAACCCGGCAATGCTGGGGGGAGCTGTTGCAGGGGTCACAGTAGTGCTCCTGGGGGGGGCAGAGATGGGGAAGGTGGGACTTCCTCCCCCCTCCTCTGGTCTGGTGCTGGGGTAGGCAGAGCCACTTACCTGGGCAAGTGACAGGCAAGATGGAGAGCCCAGTCCCCAGATGGCCACTCCTTTGGTGAGGCTGCCCCCACTTGTCTCTTTTTGCAGTACTGCTTCCCAGTCACTTCCCAATCTGTATGTGTGAATACTGTAGAGTAGGGAACCTCAGCCCCAGGGGCTGGATGTGGACCCCGACTTGCCTGGATCCGGTCCCCGAGGCTCAGGGCTCCTTCCCAGCAGTGGGGTTCTGTACTTGCATTCGAGCTCTCCTGCTGCCTCACCATGGGGCTGGAGCACTGAAAATCTGCTAGCATGGTGCCCCTAGGCTCTGGTGTGTAAGGGGAATATGAGGAGTGTCTTTCTCCTCAGTGAGGAGCCACACTTCACTGAGCAGTGTGCTCTCTAAGCTTCACAGGTGATTCATCAGCCCCGCCCAGTCAGGGGCTCAGGGTGTAGTGCATAGAGCTCACTGACTGGGCAGGGCTGATGAATCACCTGTGATGCAGTGCTGCTGCAGAACACTGTCAGTGAGGTGTTTTTTTTGTTTCTCACTTGTGTGGGCCACCCCTCCCCGACTGGTTTTTCAGTTAGGCAGTGGCCCCCAACCCAAAAAGGGTTCCCCACCCCTCCTGTAGAGGGAGTACTGCCACAAATCTCTTTAGCCAATATTATGGCATGCAAGACCAATTTCAGCTTCTGTCATTGATTACATAAATGGCTAAAATCCATCACATTACATTTCTGCTCATAGTAAGCAAAAGCATGTATGCTTGTGTTTTCTAGTGACATCAACATGCCTAATAATTTTATGATGACTCTTCTTAAGCCTTTGATGTAAAATTGAAGGTGTTGCTGAATTTACTATTTGGGTGTGGTTACATGTACAGATTGCCCTTTTAACACATTCTGTGATCCATTTAGCTATTGTGGTTCCTTTTTTCTTCTATCCCTTGGACTCCAATATGATGAAAGAAAAACTGTCACATTGGCTCTATGAGTAGTTGTAATTCTGCACAAAATTACTGTGATGGAGTGGAACTCACCTCTCACAATCGGGACAAGTGTGTGTGCTTGCAATCTCTTAGTTCCAGTTGCCTCTTTGGTGACTCAGCCCTTCAGCTGAGTCGCCATTGTGTGAATCAAACAAAAACTCCTTCCGGGTACAACTGTCACAAGTGCCCATCTCAGTGCCCTCTGTCATGTCCCTTTCCCTACTCAGAGGGGGTGGTGCCCCCAGGGCTTCCTCTCCTGGAAGCAACATCTTGTCTCAAAATCCCATCACAGTCCAGCAGTCTCCAATAGCTCTTCACACAGAGCTGTCCACAGTGCTGCTGCTCTCAGCCAAACAGTCTGCATACCTTGAGGCCTCCAAAAACACTGACAGCTGTCAGTTCCTTTAGCTCCTTTTATGGGCATTTCTGGCCACTGATTGGCTTCTGCCTCTGCAGTCACTCTGGCTTGGAGGACCTATCTATGGCTTCTCTAGGGCAGAGTGTTACAGAGCCATAAGGCTTGCAGCAGGGAGCCTCAGAGCCTGGCCAACCTTGTCACAGTTATACATCCCCAACCAACTACATAATTTTTATTATCTTGTTAGAATATACCTGATGGCAAGTCAGGTTTAAAGTGTGCTGTTATAACTGCATGGATAAATTTGTGCTTTCCTTGTAATCCTTTATATCAGTTTTGTGGAATGCAGCTTATTACCTATGCAAAATCTAACTAATATTAACAAAGATCTTAGAGATACCAAGATGAAAGATGCTCTGGAAGTGCAAGTATAGATATGTTGAATTAAAGATTAAATTGTATGAGTAAATATGCATGAAAGTGCATAGTTATTTATATTTGCAAAAAATGTTAAGTGATTACAACCTTAAATATTTTATAGTCTGAATTATTAATTCCTTTAATTGCAGATATCCATCATTTTGGAAGATTTCAACACAGAGATTATTGCATTTTGCATATTGGACCAGAATGAATTCATCATTAGTTGCTTATGATGATTCAGATTCTGACACGGAGACTGGAGAGGCTGAAAATCAAAATCTTTCTAGCCCAGAAGCTGGACTTGAAAGTTCTGCTATGAATCCTGTTCAGCATTTTGCATCTGGTGGATTGAACACACTACCTACACTCAAAATGCAGACTGTTGAGAATATTGACAGTACTGGCAGAAGTATTGTTTGTGAAGGTTTCCCTGCATATCAGATACAGACTAATAACATGGATTTGTCAGCCATTTATCCTTGGAAAGATTATTCTAATCAAGCTAACAAGTTTTCAGGAAATGGCAGTTGCTCTCAGAAGAGAGTAAATCAGGACAAGTTTGTTACCATAAAGGGAATTAGACCCTATGTCCCCAAAAGACTTAGACAAGGAACAACTTCTCAAGTGTATGAAAAAAAAGAATCTGAAGAACAGAGAGAGAGTTGTGCAATTAAAGCTGGTATACCAGAAGAGCAAATTTCCACAAAGGTTTCTGAATTTATTAAGCCATATTTAGGGTCTAAGTATAAATCAACTGAAATCCCAAGAAACCTGGTATTTCAAATGTCCAAACACAGTGGTCCAGTTAATAAAATCCAGTGGTGTCCTGTACAAGGATGGAGCCATATGCTTCTCTCAGCTTCTATGGATAAAACTTTCAAGGTAATGTACTTAAATGGTGGAATGGTTTGTGTTATGTAACACTTTACGTGGAAAAATAGTTGGGAATGGTTAATACTTTCTGAATGCCCCATTCAACTTCTTTGTCTTCCTGAAACTGATACTTGATCTCGTGTGTGTACTGCCTACTAAGACCTAGACCAGATCCTTTGCAGGACCAGACCCTATTCTAAGCTTGATACTGCAAGCCCTCTCATGCACACAGTCTGGTTTTTCCAGTAGTAATGAAGGATCACAGGGACGCTGTGCAATCTCATGGTCTAATCTGCTCTTACAGACCTCCAGTCATCTGTCAGGGATGGTCTAGATCAGTGGTTCTCAGTCTGTGGGCTGCATGTGGCCTAGCTGTGTGCTAAAGGCCATCAGGCCTGCATGGCAGGGTCTGGGCTGCCTTCTGGGGTTGGGGTCTCTGGCTGGTCCTGTGTAGTTAGGGTCACTGGCTGGGGGTCTGGGGCTTCTGGCCTATCCCGTGCAGTCAGGAGCTTGGGGTATGGAGTGAGTGGGGGCAGGGCCTGGGAAAAGTGGCAGAGCAGGGGTGGGGCCTCAGAGAAGGGCTGGGAGTGGGGGGGTCCCTGAAAATTTAAAAATCAAAATGGCCCTTCTTTTGCTAAAGTTTGAGAACTACAGTACTAAAATAAAGCATGCGGAGAGGATTTAGAATCCATATTTCTAAATCAATTCAGTTATTGAACATAACTGTTTTAAGAGTCTAGAGACTATGATAATGGTGCTTTTTAGGACTTCCTATTGATTTTATTAGAATTTACAAAACAGTGCTTCTGTATTACACACTATCACTTTTTTTTTAAAATTGAAGAAGCCAAATACACAGTAGTAGCTCTTGGTATGAAATAGGAAAAAGATTTTATATGAATTCTGTCACCCTTTACATTTTGATTCTTTAAATTTTTTTATTGTAATTTTCAATATATATATTTGTGATAGAAGAATTCATCTAAATCCTCATGTAAATAAAGGATGATTTATCAGAAGCTGGGAATGGGTGACAGCGGGGATGGATCATTTGATGATTACCTGTTCTGTTCATTCCCTGGCATTATCTACTTTCAGAAGTTAGCTACTGGGCTAAATGGACCTTTAGTCTGGCCCAGTATAGCCGTTTGTATGATTTTGCAATATTCTCTAGAATACACATAGGGTTTTTTAAAATGCTGGGGCAGATATAGGTTGCCTAGCTGCAGGGAACACAAGAGCCCTTTAAATAGAAACAGCTGAAAGAGCTCCCAGTGCCTATAGCGTATTGCTGGAGATGTGTGATTCCTTTCATCTGTTTCTATTTAAAGGGCTCTTGTGTTCCCCCGTGGCTGCTAGGTAACACTGCCTGACAGGCCTGGGGAAGGCACGATCCCTTTAAATAGAAGCACATAAAAGGGCTCACAGCTCCCCGCACCTCTTGCCCATTGCTAGGGAGAAAGAGACGCAAGCCCTTTCAACTGTTTCTATTTAAAGGGCTTGCGCCTCCCCACGGCTGGTAGGCAAGGTGTGAGGAAGATGCGAGCCCCTTAAATAGAAGCAGTTAGAAGGGCTTTTGCCCCTCTCCTGCTCCAAGGCAATGCGCTGGAGGCGGGGCCTGGAACTGCCTTGCAGGCTGGATCCAAGCCCTAGGGGGGGGCTGGATGTGGCCCACTGAGAGGCTTTTGCCCAACCCTGCTGTAGAGCATCACCCTTAAAGTCCTATAGAGCCCTCTGCTCCTGAGGCAAGCAGAAAAGAAAAATCTTTCCTTTCTTATTCTCACTTTTTCCTACAGTCGGTATGTACTTTGGCAACCCTTTGGCAACTCTCCAAAAATATGAAACTGCTTGCACCAACATAGTCATCTTGTTCTATAGAAAGTATAATGTATCAGTTGGTATATCTGATGAGCTCAACAGTGAGGGCGCCTTTCCCCTGTTTAACTAAGTACATGCCCACTGTCTTCCCACATTGTTGTGGTGGAGCTGGTAGACCATTTACAGGTGGTACTGGTGTTACTGATGCCCAGTATCAGGCTTCCTTTGACCAAAAGATGGAGGTTTGAAATCAGAGTTTTCCTTCTCCTAGGTAGGTTGACTTCCTGGACTGAAGAGCCCTTACTTGCCATGAGCGGTCTGGTTATTTTTAAAACGTACTTAATATCTGCCTTTCGCATACCTATTTTTGGTTATAAAACAAACAAAATGCACACCTCTGCCACACATGAAGGATATTTTGTTGGGAGCTTTCATGGGGATAAAATCCTGGGTGTTGAAGGGCTTTTCAGTTTAGAGGAGAAAGGCATAACAAAAACCAGTAGCAGGAAGCTGAAGGCAGATGAATTTGAGAGAAATTAGGCACAAATTCAGTTTTTTGTTTTAAACAGTGTTATCCATCTTGTCTTTATCAGTAAGAAAGGTGAAAGTTTTGGAGATGGAGAAAACAAACAAAATCTTGAATCATCTTTCCCCTAGAGCAATCTTAAATCACTAAGCTGCAATTTTCAAATGAGTTTAAGGGAGTTGGGTGCCCACATCCAATTGATGTCTACATGCTCCCTTCAGCACCTTCAAAAATTCCAGTCTGTATATTATCAAAATGATAATTTGGCAGACATTAAATTACTATGTCAAACAGAATATTAACATATTTAAACATTTAAAAAAAAATAAAGCTATATATGTGCAAAAGTGCTTTTGTAACCCACACGTCTCCTGGATGTGGTGCACTGTCCCACCAAATGGCTTCAAGGCCACTTACAGAGAGAATAGTGAATCTGCTCTACAGCCTTAGGCATCAAGCTTTTAGTTCATGTGGTATTCTGCCTGCTGAGAGACTGCGTTGCACTTTCCTGAATAGGGATGGACTTAATCATGTACTCAAAAGCCCTCCTGAATTGGGGCCACAATGTACAACCTATTTAATAACCAATAATGGCAAAAATGCTGTTCTTAGTAACTTTTCAGTAACAAATGCAAAATAAAATTAAGACACTATGGGAGGCTATAAATATTTAAAATAAACCTGCCTAGAGAAGAAAATTTAAATGTTCATTATAGAATAATTCTCAAATGTAATATTAAAAAACTCCAGTTGTGTGAGACTTCTGAAATATTTTAGATATTAAATTTAAAAAAATCTATTAGCCATAAAGTATAGTTTATTATTAAAAATGAACTAAAAAGTATTTCATTTTATTTCTCAAAAGTAAATGTAGGTTTTTAATAGTGCTTACAATTACCACCTCTGAGGGTGGTACTGACTACCACTCTATCAGCAGAAACAGATCACACTCCAACCAACAAAAAGTGTCCTAGTGTCAACTATAGCAAATTATTACTAAAATGATTGAGATGTTTTACACACATACGTGCCACATGTGAGTACTATACTAGAGTTGCACCATATTATTTTGCTTTATCATTTTTCTTATCCTAATATGATGCTTCTGTCTCGGACAACCAAGGTGTGAACTGTAGAGCAGGGTTTCTCAACCTTTTTCTTGCTGGGGCCTGCCCTCCTCAACATGCTATAAAAATTCCAGGGCCCAGCGGGCTAGGGGGTGCTGGGGGAGAACTTTGGGCTCTGGCCTTATGCGGGGGAGGGCTGGGGCATAAATAAAATTTTACTTTTATTGGGGGAGGCAAGAGCTGGTGGTGCTCAAGCCAGCTCTGCACAAGGTGATCCAGCGAGGGGGTGCTACCTTCACCCTCTGACTCATCTCAGCAGGCCACTCATAGAGTTGCCAGGTGTCCGGTATTCACCCAGACAGTCTGGTATTTTTGCTTCCTGTCCGGTAAAAAAAAATTCAGAGAATACTGGACCCCTAAGATGTGTGGTATTTTCTGAAATTTTCCCCGGCCAGGATGTGAAAATGCCGGGCACCTGGCAACCCTACAAACACTCAGCGTCCGGCCTCCCCCTCCCGGGCCTCCAACGCCCCCAGCCCCCTGATCCCAGCCCCCATGCTTACCTGGTTCCCCAAGGCTGCCGGCACAAAATGGCTGCCGGCCAAAAGTCTTAGTGCTCAACCGCTCCCCTGTTCCTATGCCTGCACTCACTCTTAAAGGGGACATGCTGTTTTAATGCTGTTTTATTTTAATTTTTCTTTTTGGCTTCTTTTTTTTTTTCCGTTCCTCAACAACTTTGGTTCCCCCCCCCCCCCTGTTTTTTCTTCCCTTCAACAGATTTTTTTCCCGGTGTTTTTTGGGAGGGGGGGGGGTGCACTGTCCCACCAGTTGCACTGTCCCACCAGGTTGTATTTTTCTTTCAACCATCTGGCAGCCCTAGCCACTCAACCTGTCTGGGCTCTGTGTGTGTGTGTGTGAGGGGGGAGTTGCAAACAAAAAATATAACTCAAAGGGGAAAAGACAGCTCAGAAAGTTTGAAAACTGCTCATGGCACAGGCAGGGAGTAGCTAGGGGCTGTGCAGGTAGGGGAGCAACTAGAGGGGCTGTGTATGGGTGGGGAGTGGCTCCCAGCTTCAGGTCACAGGTGGGAACTGTCCTTCCCTTGCCCCCATCATATTTCATGTTATAATCAGCAAAACAGTAAAAATACTATCCAAATCAGCTAAAAACCAGGTAGGTGGCAACCCTATTATCTGTAACATCTTTAGCATTTTAACATACTCTCTTGTATGTATCTTTCAAGCCAGTAGGGGGCACAGTTAGATTAAATATGGGCATTACAGGATTCTGAGATTTAATTGTATAAAGGGTTCACTGTCACAGGCCCATGAATCTCCAATCATGTGGAAAGAGCACTTTGTAATATAGGAAATCAGGTAGTGGTGCAGAGCTTAAGGATTTTTTTTCTTTCCAGATGCAAGTTTTTGGAAAAAGTATGTGATTGAAAACAAACTGAGAAAATACCAGACATATAACATGTCTGGTATTTTCTCATTAGGTACGTTTTATTATTACTAGATGTATCAGTTTGTAGTTTCGAACTGCCTGGCTGCTAAATGTGCTCAGGCTGCATGAGTGAGTTTACCAGCCAGCCAGTTCGCAACTTCTGGACGGTGGGGTGGGGGCACAACAGAATCCCCAGGCCGGACTCACTCATGCTTTGCGGGGGGGAGGGCAGTGCCCCGAGATCTCCATATGGCCGGGTCAGTCCTGCTCCCCGCCCCTCCGCTGTGTCTCTGGCCAGCCCCACTTCCCCCAACCCCCTCCCGGACAGCCAGTTCTCCCCCGCTTCTCCTCCCAATCTCCCTTGGCCAGCCCTGCTGCCCGTGGCCAGCCCTGCTTCCTGCTACCGCTTCTCCTCCCACCCCCCGTCTTCCCCGGACAGCTCCCTACCCCCGACCTCAAGCCCCCTGGCAGCCCTCTTTCCGCCGGCCCCCCCAATCTCTCCCGGCCAGCTCCGATGCCCCAGGCAAGTCCTGCTTCCGGCAGCCGCTTCTCCCCTACTCCTCCTCCCAATCTCCCAGCCAGCCCCCTGCCCCCCGGCCAGCTCTGCTTCCACCGGCTGCCCCCAGCCCCAAATCTCCAAAGCCCGCCCCGATTCCCCTGTCCAGTGCTGCTTCCAGTGGTTGGCTTTCCCCTCCTCCTCCCTCCCTGCCCCCCGCTCCCAACCTCCCCTAGCTACGCCTCTGCCGGGAGCCGGAACATCGGGCTGCCAAGGGCTTGGCAGACCTGGTGCCACACGGGCACTCCGGGAGCCCGGAACACCCCGGCAACCACGCTGAGGCCCGGTATTTTTTTCCTGCGGCCCGGTACCGGGCCGCGGCCCATAGTTTGGGAAACGCTGCTGTAGAGAGAAGTGTGGATGCAGCCTTTCTTTCGCTGCAGTGTGTGTAGCTGTATTTGAAGCCTCCCATGTGTACAGGGATCCATAAAACCATACAGAAGAGAGACAGAATCACCAGGCAGGGGAAAGATGTTGGCTTGGGGCATGCTCTCCCCCAGCCGGGACTGCCCCATCTCTGAACCTCCTACCCCTTCGTGCTCATTAGAGAGGGCTCTCCCCCAAATTCGTACAGGAGTATTTCTGGCTGTTCCCCATTGTCAGGGAGCAAGGGGAAAGTACAGTTTGCTCCATTCCTCACGCTGGCTGGGAAGCACAGGGGGCAAACAAACCTGGACCTGCCCTAGCCAGGGGACATGCACCCCTCCTCTGGCTGTACCTGCTGGAGTTGCAGCAGCCATTGAGAAAGCAGCTTGGGGACAGGTGAGAAGCACTATGATGAATGAGGGCTGGAGTAGTCCTCTCTCCCTGGGGTAGCTTACATATTGAACCCCTCATCTCCATCCCAGAGTGATGATTTAAATGCAGAAAAAAAAAATCGATTTAAGGACCCGAGCAATACCGGGTAAATCTTTTAGTTGCAAATAACTTAGTCATTTCTCCATCCTGGTGCATTCTGATTTAAGAATGACTATTTTATGCTGCTTTTAGAATGGCAGAAATACAATTGTTTTAAAAAGGACTTGAGGCCTATACTTCATGACTAAAATGATGAAGGAAAGAGAAATAGATTGAAATATATCAGGAAGACCATTTAATCAGCATTAATGCATCCAAAACCACCCTTAGGTCAGCAGGCATTTTTTTAACAGCTAGCGCTTCCCTGTGAATACTGCAGTGAATGAATGTAGCTAATGGTGCCACTACTTTAAGTTGAGTGACTACTCTCGTGTACTGGCTAGTCATTGCACGAGTCCCATCCATCCTGATCCCCATACATTTTGACGAGTCAATATCATGCTCCCTCTTGAAATCACTCAACACATCAAAAATAGCCTTGTCAGCTATGGGTCTGAGCAAAGATTTGCAAAAGAGAAGTTCTCTCGGCTTAAAAACATATTCACCATGTTTTGTTTCAGTGTGATGCTGAAGATTAGCTGGTTTTAAGCTCTCATTTGACAGCATCACCTTACAGAGTAAGCATAATGGACATGGTCAGAGTCATTGCAAGTCCATGTAAACACTAACTCCAGGTATACATCGCTGTAGTTTCTCATTTTCCATTTACTTTCTGTTTGTTTTGAAGTGGAATTCGACATTCCACAATAGTCTCCCGGTTCCTTTCTTTTCAGCATCCCTGTCTTGATCAACCCAACTAAAAGCTTCCTGCCACTCTGATCGCTTTTGAATGGTTAGAGCAAGGTGACATATTCACGTAACATGATTGCGGAACTAAATATTTAATATATATTTGTGATTAACAATATATGAATATGTATTAATTAAAATACATAAGTGTTTTTGGGCCCACCCAGTAGCTGCTGGCCAGCAGCACCTAACACCCTGTCCTGTCCTGGGGAGCAGTGTAGTCCCCCCGGCTCTGGGCCACCACCCTGGCCCCAGGCCAGCTTGGGGTAAGGCTGGTGGCTTGGGTGCATGGCTCCTTCCCCAGCTCCGGGCCACCCCCCACTCCGGGCTGGCTCAGGGTGAAGCCAGCAATAGGGATGCATGGCTCCCCCACTCTGGGCTGACCTGGGGAGAAGCTGGTAGCCAGAGTGTGTGGTCCAAGCCCCTCACCAAACCCTAGAAACACTAGGTAAATCTTCTAGTGCTGTATAAAGTTAGGTGGAAAAAATGCCCTAGTGTGAGTCCAGATATTCCTAATTTTAGAAGAGAAGAAAAACATTCCAAAACTTAATGCCAAAGTGCTATGTGACCAAAAAATATGGAGGTTGTTGTAATGAAATTTCATCTCAACCTTATTTATGGTGGAACTACTGCACTGTTAGAAGTATATGATTTCCCCTCCTGTCTGGGAGGTTTCTTCATGTGGTGCTTTTGTAGTACTTCTAATACATTAAGCTAGAGATAGGGTCAGGATGTTTCACTAAGGGTAGGGGGAAGGAGTGTTGGGAGCTTTTCCATGGTAGTACAGAATACTTTCATCTCCCATAAATGATAGCTACATTTGTAAAGGAATATTTACAGTCCAATTTGGGAAGTATATGTGTGAGGAACGTGGGACATGGACACATGATTGGTTGTCTGAACTGCTATAGTATGAACTCTCAATTTATTTCTCTCAAGATAATGTTAACATTTTTATACATCCTTCATGTTGAATTGCTGCTTTATGTGAATTCTAGGAAGGTATATTTAATACTAGGATATTGACCGAGCATTGCTTGGGTCCTTAATTGGGGGGGCTCAGGGCAGTTGGGTGCAGGAGTCAGGGCAGGGGTTTGGGACCTGTGAGTGTGAGGGGTGCTGGAATCAGAATTGTGGGGTGAGGAGGGGCTCAGGATGGAGTGGTGAGTGCAGGAGTCAGGACAGGGTTGGGAGGAGATGGGTTCTTAAGGCAGAGGCTTGGGGGTGCAGAAGATTGGTTGTGTGGAGGGACTCAGGGTCAGGCTGGGTGTCGGGGGCTGAGCTGGTTGGCTGGCAGCTTGCTGGGGCATCAGGAGCCAGGCTGACTGGCCGGCAGCTCATCAGCACGGGAACCTTACCAACGTGTAGTGGCCGGCACCATGCAGAGCCCGACTTCCAGCTGGCCTCTCTCTTACCGGTGCACTTGCCCCCCGGTGGCTATTCTGCAATATAACTGTGGCTGCTAGCATATCCCTCCCTTTCCATTTTATGAGAATTAATTATATTCCGGGCACATCCCATTGTCCTGGCACAGCCAAACCCTTACCTTGCTTTAATTTATAAGAGGAAGCTGCATACCAAATTTGGTGGTCCTAACTCTTGTCATTTAGCAGGAGTTCTTGAACAAACTGACTCACAGATAGACACAGAAACTCTCTCAGATATATAGTAGATTAATGCCATGTATCTTGCTTTAATCTTCTAAGCCTAGTAAAAATGGCTGAGATTTTCAAAACTGAGTACAGGTTGTAACTCCCTAAACCGGGACCCTCTGGTCAGCCAATATCTGTTGTCCAGCAGGAGCACGGATGTTCTGGATCAGAAAGACCAATGATATAGGGGCCAATGGCTGAGAGCCCTGCCGCTGCTGGGACCCCAGTGGCAAAGGGGCCGGTGGTGTCAGCAGGGCTGGTGTCAGCATCAGCAGGGCCTGGGCTGGTGATAGGAAGGCCAACCAGGGCCAGTGTCAGCCCAATAATAAGGATCCGCTTCTGGCAAGCCCAGCGAAGGCTGGCAGCCCAACTGGGCCACAGGCAGAGGGGCTGGCTGGACTGGAAGCTGAGCCAGTGGCAGGAAGGGAGAGAGGGCTGGGGGGCCGGTGGCAGAAGACCTCCCGTAGTCTAGCAAATTCCCTCGTTTGGAACCGGTCTGGTCCTGAGGGTTAGTAATTTTTGATGCCTCTTTTTTGGGGGCCCAACTTGAGATAGTTTAAAGAGGACTGATTTTTTTTCAAAGGGTGGATACCCAGCATTTTCTGAAAATTAGGCCCCACTGTGGTTATTCAAGCATAGCAGCCAATAATCATGGAACCTGAAATCACTAGTCGCTTCTGAAAGTCAAGGCCATTGTCTCTGTATGAGATGCCAAGATAGATGGAAATTGTCCTTTGAAAGATACCCATTTAACAGGTGTATTGAAAATACTTCTAATTCCAAAGCTTTGGTGTCTGTTAGTAGGGAAATGTCGTCATCATCATGTAGTGTCATTGAAGAGTAGGTACGCTTTTGATAGTTTCTGATGCTGTGCTGCCATTTTTTCAGGAACAAGTGTTGAAAAAGAAATGCAAACAATCATTCCTGCATACTGTATTTCCTTTAAAATATTTCAGTCAACAAAATTAAATCAAGTTAATGTCTTTGCCATTATTGGTTATAAGTCTTTAGACCTTGCTCCTTATTTCTATCAGTGATCTTGTTTCACTTCATAGTGTTGCCAGTGACAATAGCTGTGTTCCAGTTGTTGTTAAACACACTATTTCCTTTCTGTTTCTTCCTTTCCCTTCATGTTGGACTGAACCTAAGGTGTGAAAGAACTGTACACTCTGGTACATAAACCTTCAAAATATACTCTAAATATACTTTTGTAACAATAACAGCATATACAATTAACTGATTTTAGTTTATTTCTAATGACTTTTTTAATAACTCAAGAAATTGATCCCATTTTATATGCTCCAGAGATATATTAAGTTTCCTTCTTCTGGAGGGAGTATAATCTCATTAGAACTGGTGATTTGGAGCTGGGTCTTTTGTTTTCTTTACTGAGATGCTGTGTGATTCTGGACAAGCCATTTAAATTTTTATATATATATAAAATAAAATAAATTACCTATTTGTAGAACTGGTTGAATAATAAGTTACTAACATACTATGAGGTTTCATGTTTGCAAAGCACTTGAAAGTCACTGGATCAGAGGTTCTGTATTAAAAACATATTATTTATACTAGCCAGATTTGATGCACATATTTCACAGCCTGCATTACATCAAGAACTATATGAAACTATATTTGTGTTTTCAAAACTGTTTTTCTCTGTCTACACTGGAAAGCAAAATTAGCAGATGAGGCTTATATTTCTAGAAGTTTATTCCTATATAATAAGCTGCCTGCCTAGACCTGTTGTCATACTGAAAGAAATGGAAACTGAAGTCTTCTGCTCATCCATATAATGAGTGTAGCATTGTCTGTAGAAATGTGAATTTCCTCATCACTATGATTTTACCCTGTCCTGGCAGGATCACCCTAAAGTTATTTTAGTTTTCAAGCCAATTCAGTGCTTGGTTTCTCAGATGAAATAGCCAATATAGAATGATAATTCTGAGTGTGTATATATATGTGACATGAATCTATGTTTACTAGGTAAAGAACTCAGACCCCCGACTCATTTCACATAAGTCCATGAATAGCTGTCAATTGATAAGACCTTATCACTAGTTCACTAGTGACCTGAGCTCTTTTCAAACTAGTGATCAAGTGGTGAGAGCTTTATTATATTACCAGTCCTCTGAGCTGTCCACTTCCAGTCTTCTAGGGGAGATTCATTTTAAAGTCCAACTGTCTTGTCGGTGTTCCTTTAACTGCTGTCAGAATATTTCTAAGACTGATGGTCGATGAGCCTTTTCTCAGAAAATTTATATCATGTTACATGTGAAAACTCTAAAAACACAGAATTGTGCTCTGTGGAGGTAAATTTTTAATACTACATTCTAAAATAACAAGTTGCATCCATCATGTCTTGCTTACAGCTCTCCTGGGATGTAATATCAAGAGTGTTAGCAAGACATAAGAAATACTTCTCCTACTTCACTTAGCGCTAGTAAGGTGTCATGTGGGGTATTGTGTCGATTTCTGAGCACAATAGTTTGGGAGAGCAACACTAATAATACAGGTTGAATCTCTTTGGTCCGGGATTCTCTGGTCCAGCAATATCCGGACCATGGATGTTGGGTAGTTGGGATTGGGAGCTGGCTGGGAATGGAGCAGGCATGGTGCCAGTCCTGTGGCAGAGGGCAGGGAGCCTGGCCAGGGACAGCAGCAGAGCCTCGTGACTGGGGTCAGTGGCCATGAGGCTGGCAGCAAAGGGGCTGGAAATGACCATCCCTATTCGGCAAACTCCCTCGTTCAGAACTGGTTAGGTTCCAAGGGTGCCTATCTAAAAAATACGGCCTATGAAGAAAGATTGAAAAAAAAATTGTTTAGTCTGGAGAAGACTGAGAGAGGAGATACTCTTTATAACAGCCTTCAGGTGAGTAAAAGGTTAAGGTGATAAATTGGTCTCCTTAATCATTGAGGAAAGGGCAAGAAAGAATGGGCTTAAATTGCAGCAAAGGAGATTTAGGTTAGACACTAAGAAAAACTTCCTAGGGTAGTTAGGGTACCTAGAGAGTTTGTTGAATCTTCATCATTGGAAGTTTTTAAGAACAGGTTAGTAAAAAACCTGTCAGAGATGGTTGAGATAATACTTCATCTGCCTCAATGCAGGGGACTGTACTGGATGATAAACCAAGGTTCCTTTGAGTGCTACTTTTCTGTGATCATCGGGGAGCCATCAGAAAACCACTCCTGATGATGATATGAGATGTACGTCTGATAGAGTGCTGTGTTACTGGTCTTGTGAAATAGCACCATCTCCTTACCATCATTACAGAGCGGCATGGGAGGCTAGAGAGGAAAGGAGAGGATAGTAGGGGGCAAGCAGACTTTCAGAATGATTTTACAAGTGATAGAGAGGCTAGGTTAATCTCTTTCTAATGCTGAATAGCACTTTAACAAGTAATCCTATTATGGATGTGAACGACTAGTCAACTATCCGATAAGCAAATGCTTATTGGATAGTCGACACTAGTCGCTTCTCCCCCCCTTGCTGCCTCTATCAGAAAGAGTCACCAAGGGGGGAGGGAAGATGAGGGGGCGCTTCAAAGCGGCAGCACTGCATGGAACCTGGGGTCTGCTGGGGACTCCCCTGCTGACCCTGAGCTCCATATGGTGTTGCTGCTTTGAAACACTGCATGGAGCCTGATGCTGTGGCATTTCAAAGTGGCAGCGCCGCATGGAGGCTGGTCCCCAGCTGACCCTGGACTCCATGTGGTGCTGCCATTTTGAAACGCCATGGGGAACATGGGGCTAGCGGGGGACTGCTTGAGTTCCTCACTAGCCCTGTGCTCCCTGCAGCACTTTCACTCTTGAAGTGTAAAAACAGCCCTTCAAAGGCAGAGGCACCCTTATCGATTAATCGAATAGTTGATGCAAATTGCATTGACTATTTGATTAGCCAATTAATCTTAATTTAACATCCCTAAATACTATTTAAATATCAGTGAGCCTACTACTTGCTTGGGTAAATGCTCAATATATGTAAGGGTAGGAGATTAAAACACACATGGAGGTGGGGGTTTAAATCTCTTCTTTGGAAGAACTCCCCTTATGTAATCAGTTTAAAAAGGATTGATAGCTTGCTGTAGAATTCTGATGGATGATTAAAGAAACCTAAAGGATAGATGTAATTTTGTACTGACTTTTATAGATTTTAGTGTGCTTTTGTAGAACCCTAGTGGTTTCCACTCCATACATTCTATAATACTTTCCCACAAATGTTAAGCTCTTTAAAAATTCTCTAAAAGTGTAAAACCAAACAATGGTCTTCTGTATCCCAAGATCATTTTTAAAAGAAGGGGAACAAATTTCCTCCCTTTTCTAACTCAAGCTTTGGGTTTCTTAAATGCTATGTTGCTGTGGTTCACAGCCTTGACACTAACAGCTGGCAGACAAGCATGCAGGTCATAGCCTGTCTTCCACTGCTCAGTTACTTTTTGCAGGGTGACCCCAACATCATCCCAGTCCAAATTTCTTCAAAACTGTCTGCCCTGTAGAGTCCAGCCCTTTTGTTGAATACTTGCGGAAGTTAAATTCACTGCTCCTTTAAAGAGACAATACACTGCAGCCTATTAACATAGTTGGAGTTGACAAATGCTCCACTTCAGTCAAAGCACTGAGTTGACTTATGGTAAAAGTAAAACAAGTTTTTTTTTTTTTTTTTTTTTATTAACAAAAGGAATTATCAATTAGAAAGAATGGAGATAAAAATGGTTACAAACCAACACAAGTAAAAAATGATTCTAAGACTAAAAATTAACGTAATCAGCTAAAGAGCTTGCTCAAGATGATGTCCCTACTTAGAGCAATTTCTCCAACATGTCTGGCTGTTCCAGCCAGGATTCACTCTTCCAGAATCAAAGTCTCTTTGGCCCCCCAAGAGACAAATACATTTTGGGTTCTCTCCCATTTCTTTTTATACTCCAGTAAGCCTTTGAAGTGTATTCTTTTGGGAAGTAAGCCCAAACAAAGCATCTCTCTTGCTGCAATGTAGATGCCCTGCTGTCTTCCTAAAATTCAGCTACCTTGTCTCAAGAGGCAGGAAGGTTTCCTTGTGCAGTCTCTATCCTTGTTAAGATTAAGTGATCACCTGTCTCCACTTGGTCTCCTAATGGCTTTGGTAATCTCCCATGTAAATGTGCCTTTCTTTGTCTTTATTCACACCCTCTTATTTTAGAATGAAGTATCATGAATTGCTCACACTGTACGCTACTTTCAAATGCGAAAATTAAAGTGGACGATAAGTATAGGCGATAGGGCATTTCTCCCTTATATATTTATATATAATGTAGTTTAAAGACCTATGATTGAGAGTGCCTAGGACCTTCGAAGACCTTAATCCAGCCCTGAATATCAGTGCTCTACAATTCTGCTGTTAGGGGAGGGAATGTTGCATGTGCTGAGAGATGGCATTACAAGGGTTTTCTTGTGAATGTAATTACTTAGGTAATAAAAATATTTTGCTGCACAGCACTCAGTTGACGCACACGGGCTGTCAAACTTGTGTGATTAGCACATTACACTTTGTTAAATAAAGCAGCATTGTCAGAGACTTTGTCATAGAAAAGTAGGGACCTCAGGAGGTTATCTTGTTTATCTTCCCCCATGGAGGCAGGACTACGCTTTTCATGGAATGAGCATGCATGTAAGAAAAAACAAGGTTGGGTGAACTTTACTAGCTTAGAGTCATCAGTCTAGAATCCTTTTATTTAGGTTTTTTAAAACTTGCTAATTACTAAAATACAGAAACAGTAATATTTAGGTATATTTGTAGAATTGTGTATGAATACATATTTGCCAACAACTGTAATGCTGTTTTTGTCCAAATATTTGAAATTTTTCCATTTTTAATCTGTTAAATGAGAGAGACTTTTGAATACTCGTTGTACTTGTTTAAAATGATCATTGTGTAGGGAGGATTTTAGTTGACAACCAAAACTGACTGTACTGGTATCTAGATAATACAGATCAAGACTTAATAACCAGTTGTTATAAAAGTAATTTTATAGAAGTCAATAACGTACATCAGTAAAATATAGTTCATGGGTGGTAAGAGTGCTTGGCTTTGGCCCCCTTACACAGAAGTGCTTGGAATGCACAGGTGTCTGCAGCATACTGTTTCAGTATGTTATTGCTTAAATATGTTTGAGACTTTTGTTACAAAGATTTATTTTTTAATCATTTTCTCAGTTGTTTCTGGCAAAGCTGTTGTCAAGGAAACAGAAATCCTTGTAATGCCTTGCTCCACTTTGTCTGATTCATTGACTGGAGATGACTTGTGTAGTATTTATCCTGATATAAGTAACAGGTGCATTATTCTGCCTCTAAATCAGAGGTAGGGAACCTTTTTTGGGTCGGGGGCTGCTTACCCACAGAAAAATCAATTGGGGGCTTCACACAAGTGAGAAGCAAAAAAAAAAAATTTTTTTTGTTAAACCCTTCACTGACGTGGCCTCTGACTGAGATGGAGAAAGACATTTCCCACATTCCCCTCACACACCAGAGCCTTGGGGTGGGGGGGGGGTGGCCCAGGCTAGTAGATTTTGTGTGCTTCAGCCCCACGTGGAGACAGTAGGGGGACTGGAACACCAGTGTGGGGCTGTAGATCCAGGCAAGCAAGAGGCTGTATCTGGCCCTGGGCCTTAGATTCCTCTCCCCTGCTCTAAATGGCTTCTCTTGAAATGAGTTTATTTCCTTGATTATGAATAGCCTCAGCCTGGCCTGGCATGCGCAGATCGCCCGAACCTGGCTCTTCCGGGATGTAATCTACTCTCCACGGGCGAGTAGATTACATAGATTGTCGAGCCCTGGATATTATTACACAGATGCTGTTTTACACTCCAGGGCCCAAATTCTTCTGTGCTGAGCTGCATATTGGAACACAAAGACCAAGCAGGGAAACACTGCATCTTCTCTGGCCTAGACTATGTTAAAATCTTACAACCCTGTTGCAATGATGACCTCATCTGGCTTGATACACTTATGTAATGCCTCCAGGTTTGGGGCACCCGGGAGTTTGTAGAGCAGCATCCCTATAGGAGGGATATTCCTTGGGAAGCTGTATGGCTGCTTCATGGCCCATTTTTGATAACATAGCTGTTATAAAAAGATTATAGGGAACTGATGAACTTCTTCCTCTTTCTCTTCATGAAAGAGCTAGGAAGTGAAGAATTGGAAGAATACAATATGACTGAGGAAAAATGTGTTCATTTTATATACCAAAGAACAGCCATTACATCACCTATGCAGAGGATACCTATAAGATATTGAAAATGAAAATGTGGCCTGAAATAAGTGGTACAGTCAAAAACCTGGGTTATGCTTTTTTTTTCTTTGATATATGGAATAGAGGACTGATAATAAGCGTGTATAGGTTTAAAGATTTTTTTTTTCTTGCTTTGGAAATAAAAAACTTAATATTTTTAACATCTTCCTTGTTTTGTTGGGAGTTCTCCCAGGAGCCCTCTCATCCTTAGCTTGAAGGGATGGTGGCATTAAGTTTTTATTTGAAGAAACAGCTTTTCCTGCAGATGTGTGCAAGATATCCAGTTAAATAGAAGTTAACAGAGACAAACAAAAAATATTTTATTATCTGTCTGTATAAAAATCATTCCCTCCCTTAATCAGATGTCACTTCCTTGGTATCGTAAACCCACTACTACTTCAGTCAGACATAGACCCTTTCAGGAAAATCAAAATTGACAAGATTTGAAAAGAAAGGAGAAGGAAAAACTTTTTGCAAAACCCTTTCAGGCCTTTGTATAATCATGAGAACAAGAGATAACACGCTAGGGATGTTACATTTTGATTAATCAGGTAATCGAGTAGTCGATGGAATTTTCATTGACTACTTAATTAGTTGATAAGGGGTGTGTGTGTATGTGTTCACAATACCTGCTGCGCCGCTGTCTTTTAAATGTAGTAAGAGCCGCTCATGGGGCTCTTACTACATTTAAAAGGAAGAGGCGCAGCAGTCGGGACCTGATGCAAGTGGGGCCTGCATCAGTCCCCACTCGCGCCATTTCCCCCGCTGTGCCTATGCCTCCCCTGCTCCCCTGTGGAAATAGTGCTTGGTAGGGTTGCCAGATGGTCCCCCCCAAAATACCGGACACATGGTATTTTGATCAAGCAAAACAAAACAAAAAAACCCCCAATGCAGGCTAACCCCACTCTGGGCGCGTCAGAAGCAGGGGTGGGGGGTGGGGATTGGCTGGGACTCCCAGCCACTCCCCCTGCCCCCGCTAGGCTTCTGATGCGCCAAGAGTGGCGATCGCGGCCCTATGTCCCAGCCTGGGAGTCCCAGCTGGGAGGTGGGGCCGTGATCGGCGCTGGGAGCCTATGATTGTACAGAAGCCTGGTGGGGGTGGGGGAGTCCTAGTCACTCCACGCGTCAGGCTTCTGCGCAATCACAGGCTCCTAGCGCCGATCGTGGCCCCGCCTTCCAGCCGCTCCCCCTGCCCACATCAGGCTTCCGTCCAGTGTGCAGCCGGAAAAATCAGAGAATACCGGACATTGCACATGTCCGGTATTCTCTGATTTTTTTTACCGGACAAAGAGCGCAAAAACCGGACTATCCGGTAGAATACCGGATACCTGGCAACCCTAGGCGTGGGGGAGCTGGCTTTTAAGCTGGGTCCACCTAGCAGTGGCTCCTGCTCCCCCCTTGCTGCCTCTGATTCAAAGACAGCTTAAAGCAACTAGTTGCTTAAATCCCTAATGCATACCCCTCATTATGTTTTCCTTTACAGGTCAGCTTCAAGTCATACAGAACAGTCCCTGGGCATGAAATGTATTGTTTTGCTTTTTCCTTGTTCTGGAAAGCTTCTTAGAATGTGTCATGATTTTTAAGCTTTGAAAAAGTAACACAATGAGAAGGAATAGTTTTTTGAGTGCTTGCATATGTCCATTCTACTGTCGGTGTATGCATCCTCTTACAAACAATTTATTGGAGAACATTTTTCCCTCAGCAATACCCATTGGGGCGATTGAGCTCCCTCTGCTGGCACAAGGCATTGCACGCTGGCATAAGAGCATAAGACTGTCCCCAGGCCTCCCCCACAATTCCTTCAAATTGCCAAAGACAACTGTCAGAGCAATTTTACAGTAATTACTGTATTTCTCTGAGTCCTTGTACATAGTGCCATCTTTTGTTGTTTCTAGCTAAGATAGTCTAGTTTATTAATAGTTTTTAACTTGTGTTCCTGGGTACTAGGTTTGATACTGAAACTATGCCACACTCACCAGGGACTGAGTCCTGAAACACTTGCACTAAACCCTTGCTGTTCAGTGACCCACAACTGACCTGCTTAAACTGCTTGGGAGGATCCCATATCAATGACAAATGTCACATCTCTAAAGAAGACTTAAATCCCTTATAGAGGGTTAGAGCAGTGAGATTCAAGAATTTATTCATGGAGGTAGCACTTCAACCTCCTCCAGAATCATCTCACACAGAGAGCATCCTGAGTATTTTGACCTCAGTGTTGAGCAAACTAGATATGTCTGTGCCTTCTAGGTAAGGATGTTAAGAAGCAGGTAATTGACTAATCGTATACTCGATACAGTTTGTATCAAGTACACGATTAGTCGATAAGGGTCTCCGCTGCGGCTGCAGCTCTGAAGTTTAAATGTAGTAGGAGCTGGGTGGGCAGGGGGTAGGTCCAGGACCTGGCACAAGCTGGGACTCAGCAGTCCTGGCTTGCCGGGTCCTGGACCGCTGCACGTCTACGTTTTAAATGTAGTAAGAGCCAGGTGGCTGTTACTATATTTAAAAAGCAAAGGCGCAGAGGGGGGTATATCCAGGACCCAGCGCAAGCTGGGTCTCAACAGTCCTGGCTTGCACTGGGTTCCAGGTCACTGTACCTCTGCCTCCCCTCCCCCCCATGGAGATGGTGCTATGGGGAACTGGCTTTCAAGCCGCGCCCCCCTCCCCCCCCCAGCACTGTCTCTTGTTCTCTCCACTTGCTGCTTCTGATACAGAGGCAGCAGGGAGGGGAGTGAGTAGTCGAGTAGTGACTCGACTAGTCACTTACATCCCTACTTCTAGGTCGAACTCATCGGTGCTGAAGAAAAGGCTTACAGTTTTCTTCTTATATACGTAGCCAGGTAAGTACCTAAATCTAGTAGAGGCAGAGACTCCGAGAAATACTCTAGAGACAGTCTCTCAATGGAGCAAGTTCCAGCTAGAAAGTGAGGTTCACTATTTCCAGAACCCGTGCCAGGTCCATTGAAGTCGTCCTTGGAAAAATGTTTGAGGCAGACCCCTCAGCCCCTGCTGTGTTTATCCACTCTGGGGGTATACACAGTTTCAAAAGACCTATTTATTCTCTCAGTATTAGTATCTCTCGCAGTACATGAAAGCTTGTACAGTAAAACTCCAATAGTCCGGCATCCAATTGTACGGCACTCCTGATAGTCCGGCATCAAAATGGCAAGAGCCTAGTGAGTGAGCTTCGGCAAAAACAAGTCACAACGCAGCAGCAGCAGCTGCTGAACCGAGCAAAAAGGGTAAAAAAAGGGTTAAAAAAATAAAACATTACAGTATACTGTATCCAGTATGTACAATAAAAAAGGATTAAAACACTTTATATACAGTATATACTGGATACAGTATATATATATAACCAGTTTATAGTACCTCCTGATAGTCCGGCATATTTGATAATCCGGCACCACCTAGGTCCCAAAGGTTCCGGATTATCGGAAGTCTACTGTACTTGGTATCATTGCATGTGGCTCCTACCTCACCATGTCAGGACATCACAATATTATTACCTACCAAGTCTAGTCAAAGGTCCTGGCAGTCTAAGGTCAAGCCAGTGATTATTTCCCCAATACCTTTTTGGGCATTGGGTATCTGTCCCTGGTCCCATCTGGCTTAATGTTCCACTCCCCCCTCCCACCCCCACTTAGGGATGTAATTGACTAGTTGAGTAGTTCTCAACTAGTTGCTTCTCTCCCCCCCCCCCCCTTTGCCTCTATTAGAGGCAGCGGGGGGAGGGGGGGAGCAGGAGCCAGTGCTGGGGGAAGCTGGCTTAAAAGCTGGTTCCCTGCAGCACTGTCTGTGTGGGGGGTGCAGGGCTGCAGCAGGCAAACGCGCAAGCAAGGACTGAAGCAGTTCACTGCTTGCACCGGTTCTCGCTGTGGCTGCTTCAGCCTTTGAGATGTACAAGAGCCCTTCAAGAGCAAAAGCCCTGCAGGGGGCACGGGGCCAGCACGGGACTCAAGGAGTCCCCAACTTGTGTACAATAAGCTCTTGTACATTTCAAAGGCTGAAGTGGCTGCAGTGGGAACCGGTGCAAGCGGGGGACTGTTTGAGGCCCCTGCTGTCCCCTCCTTCCTTCAGCGCCTTCCCTTGCTGTCTCTGTTTAAAATGCAGAGCCGCAGTGTGGGTAGCTTCTGGAGCCGGCACGAGCCAGGACTGCTCAGTCTCAGCTTGAGCCAACTCCTGGAGATATCCCCTCTGTGGCTCTACAGAGCAGTCCTATTGACTAATCATATAGTCGATACAAATCCGATTAGCCTGATAACCTCATTTTAACATCCTTACCCCCCAGTCCTAGTGTTTGATTCATATGATTCATTCCCTGACTCACAGGTACATTTATCTGTGTCCCATCTGAGACAGAGGACATACACTGCCTACAGCTCCGATGTGTCTGTCGAGGGTAACAGTTTCAATGTTGACTTCCGTTCAAAGGACAGTGGCTCAGTCAAGGCTGGATTCTGGGCCCATATTGGTGCCCCTTTTTGGCACTGGGGGATGTTCCTTTCCTCACTTGGTATTCCCCACAACAGTCTTATGCAGTGTCACCGAGGCCTCTCTGAGGTCACCAGCACAGGGTAGATCAGTCTGCACAAGCTCTTACTGACATAAGTACCAAACAGCCAGCTGCTTCTCAGATAGTTTCCCCACTGCACATCAGGGAGCAGCTACCTTCCCCGAATCCTGTGGCCTCCCCTCCTTTGTCTCCAGATGAAGAAATGGGGACAGTAAGTGATTTACCACCACCAGAGGACAATAGGGCTTACCAAGACCTATTGAAAAGGGTGGCCTCTGTTCCAAGCAGAGAAGATGAATGAAGGTTCCCACAAGTTGGTGGACATTTTGGTATTGGCAGCCCTGCCAAAGTAGATCTGCCAATCAATGAAGTCATCTTGGATCCAGTCAAAATACTATGACAGATTACCATTCTTCTTGCCTCCCACACCAAAGTGAGCAGAGAGGAAGTATTCTATCTCCTTTCAAGGGTATGAGTATTTGTATTTCTCCCCCTTCCCCCCCAGATTCCTTGGTGATGGTAGCTGTTAATGAACAGGAGAGACAAGGATATCAGGTGTCCTTTTTTCTATGCTGGGGAATTTCCCGAGAGGACCTGTTTGGAACAAAGGTAAAATTTTTGTCTGCCCTGACCCAAAATTTCTCTCTGGGGTAATCTCTTAATTTCCATTTCAACAAAACAATCTGCTTGCCCCAAGCACATAGGAATGACGGCAGGTTTCATTCATTGGATGTGAGAAGAGCTTTAGCTTTTTATCTGGACTGTACTAGCACTTTAGTTGTTTATTGCAGTTGTGGATGGACTAACCAGTCTCCACTGAGAGACTCTTGTCCTGGATCTTATCATTCATTTGTTTATGCTACCCGTTTGCTGAGGTAACTCAACTGCCATTGGCACATTGCACTAGAGTGCAAGCAACTTCAGCAGCCTTCTAGGCATACGTGTGCATCATTGATATTTGCAAAGCAGCGAAGTAAAATCATAGAATCATAGTATTAGAAGGGGCCACAAGAGACATCTAGTTTATCACTGGCCAAGATGCAGGATGTGTTTTGTCTAAACTTGTGGTTCCCAACCTTTTTTATACCACGGACTGGCAAACCCATTCTCAAACTTTGGGTGGTCATTTTATTTGCATATTCATTACACAAATTCATTTGCATAAAATCATTAGGATCAGAGTTTGCAGATATCTACAGCACTAAAAAAAATTAAGAATTCTTTCCTTTCTTAGCTTAAGCTACCTCTGTAAACTTTGTTTGAATTGTAATCATGCAAATGTCACGAGTTGGTCTTTTGTTCCAGTATTCAAAAGCAGCCTAAAAGCTTTTAATCCACATGAAATTTTGGCACCACCTCATACACCAGGGGTCGGCAACCTTTTCAAACCAAAGAGCCAAACTACATCAAAATTCAGAACAAGTGGTCAATAAAGAGCCATATAAGAATGCCCATTTGCATGACTGAAAATATACGATGTAATAATATTGATAATTGACATGATTAATAATAGCATAAATGAAACATTGTACTCGCAGACTTTTATCTTTTCACATGTTTCTTTGAAGTTTACAGCCCTGGCCCCAAGAGCCGCCATGAAGTAGCCCAATCCTGGCCTCCAGAGCCACGTGGCGGCTGCTGGAGCTGAAGCCAGCTGCTGTGCAGTGGCTTAAGGGTCCAGGACTAGAGTACACCCTGGTCACCTGAGCCGACACAGCATCAGGCTTCAGCCCCAGAGCCGCCCGCAAACAGCCAGCTTCAGCTCCAGCAGCTGCCAGTCATGCACCCAGGGTATACCCCAGCCCCATGGGCATGGCCTGGCAGTGTGCCACAGTCTGGCAGCCAGCGGTTTGCAGCCCAACACTGGTTCATGGACCGGTGGTTGGGAACCACTGGTCTAAACCACCCAAGATAGTTGGCTATTCAGCCTCTTTTTGAACACCAAGTTTCATTTCCCTTCTTTTTTGATAGTTTTGGGAAGTATTTCCTGAGATTTAATATAAATCTGCTATGCTGTAGTTTGAACCCATTGTCTTGTCTTGCCCTCTATGGCAGAAGAGAACTGTGTTTCTCCATGTTTTTATGTCCATGTTTCAAGTATTTGAAGACTACTATCTTGTCCCCACACTTAATTCCTCTTTTCCAAATTAAACATACCCAGTTCTTTCAGCTTTACTTATATGCTTGCATTCCATCCTTCTGGTCATCTTTGTCTGGATATTCCAGTTCCTCTGCATCCTTTCTATGCAGTGGTGACCAAAATTGGACAGAGTACTCTAACAGTCTTACTGCCACTCTATTCAGAGATGGTTATCACCTACTGTGGCTTGCATCAACAGAGGCATAGCACACAACCCAAGATTATATCATCAGTTTTTGCAACAGCATTGCATTGTTGACTCTTGTTGAGGTGGTGATTCACCACAATGCCTAGATCAGGGGTCTCAAATTCCCAGCCCATGGGCCATCCCTGGTTGGAGCACTTGTGCAGTCTGTCCTGGAAGTCCTGGGGGCAGAGGGGACTATTTGTTCACATTTCCCATGCTCTGCCCCTTCTTCCCATTACCCTGCACCCTCCCCTCATGGCACCCCATCCTCCGAGAGATACAACCTCTGGGATTACCAGGGGGGTCTAATGTGAGGCAGCAACAGTGATTTGAGAACCCTGTCCTAGATCTTTCTCAGTGGTGTGGTTGCCAAGCCAGTTATCCCCAATTCTTCATTTGTATATTTGTTTTTTCTTCTCTGTGTAGCACCTTATGTTTGTCTTGGTCATCAGAACATGCTTTTGCTTCACATTGTGCTCTTTCCAGAGATTATGCTAACTTTGGATGGATTGTTTTATAATCACTATTTAAGCAGACTACAAGTCCACCTCCTTGCATGTTTTACTTGTGATTTTGCTACAGAAGAATGGACATGTGTGAACACGCAAATAATTAGAAACAGTTACCTACATTTCTGTACTAGTTGGAATTTGAGATGTTGCACATATCCATTCCATGACTTGTAGGGTTGCCAGATGGTTTCAGAAAAAATACCAAAGCGGTCCCCCCCCCCCAAAAGGACCCCAAGAGTTAAGTAAAAAAAAAAGCGTGGCCCCTTTAAGAAACGGGTGGTGAGGCTGCCAGCGGCTGCCCACCATCTTACCTCCCTGTGCTGGGCCAGACAGCTCCCCGGGAAGCACTAGGGTTGCCAGGCTGCCTCCATATTGAGCCGGACAGCTCCGAATTTTCGCCTCCTGGCCGGGAAAAAATCAGAAAGTACCGGACATTTTAGGTGTCCGGTATTTTCTGAATTTTTTTACCTGACAGGAGGCGAAAATACTGAACTGTCCGGGTCAGTACCGGACACCTGGCAACCCTAATGACTTGTGCTCCTTCCCCTCTCTATCTGAATCTGTCCAGTACAAAGGAAGTGGGAGGGAGGGGTTGGCCCTGCCCTTTTTTTTTTTTAAACAGTGTGCAGTGGCCTGCCAGTAGAGGGAGCTCCAGCAACCCTGGTAGATACTGCTGAAGGAAAAAAAAATCTCTGACAACAGCTCCCTAGGATGAGCACTCTCTTCTAAGTAGAGGGGGTGAATGAAACGGGCAGAAGAAACAGATCTCAAAGTACAAAAGTTGGGCCACTGGGATTTTTTCTGTTCCTAAATGTAAAGTACAGTAAAACTCCATTGGTCCGGCACTCCTGATGGTCCGGCACCATCTGGAACCCGGAAGTGCTCCGGGTAGCCGGATCATTGGAGTTGCTCTGCCCCTGGCTTCCCCAGTCAGCCACTGTTGAAACTGACCAGCGGCTGACTCCGGGAAGCCTGGGGCAGAGCACCCCAGATGCTCTGCCCCGGGCTTCCCGGAGTCAGCCGCTGGTCAGTTTCAGCAGCGGCTGACTTGGGGACGCCTGGGGCAGAGCAGCTGGGGTGCTGCCGGGTTGGTCCCGCAGCGCCAAGGGGCGCATCCCCCCCCCACTCCACTCCAGACCCCTCATAGCCCCTCCTTCCAATAGTCTTGCATATCTGATAATCCGGCACCCCCCTGGATCCTAAAGGTGCCGGATTATCGGAAGTTTACTGTAATAAATTTCAAGAGTGCATCACTTAAAATCTTTTACAGCAGTTTGAAAAAAAAAAAAAAATATATATATATATATATATATATATAGGTGCATCTGTATGTGTGTGTGTCAGTTTGTTCTGGAACTCCTTTTAAACAGTAAGAGCTAGGGCTCCCAAATTTGGTATGCAGCTTCCTCTTCTCCTTACTTAAAGCAAGCTCAGAGTTTGGTTTTGCCAGGACAACCAGAAGCTCCAGGAAAGGAACTGTTTTCCATAACATGCAAAGAAAGGGGCTGCTGTTTGGAGGGATATGATATGAGAGGGGCAGCAAGCCTTCAGGGAAGAGCTATTTTATAAAGTGTATACTGGGGGCAGCTGTACCCAGGCAAGTATCATCTTGCCTGTAAGCACACTGCGTAAGTAGTCCCCATGCCTCAAACCCTT
Source organism: Rafetus swinhoei (assembly GCA_019425775.1). Taxonomy (NCBI): domain Eukaryota; kingdom Metazoa; phylum Chordata; order Testudines; family Trionychidae; genus Rafetus; species Rafetus swinhoei. The sequence continues at coordinate 111,711,375 of CM033446.1, forward strand.
TTCTCCCCTCCCAGCCCTTGGCTGCAATGCTGACTGGGGGTATGAGGTGCAGAAAAAAGGCCCCTGGTGGCCAGAGGGAAAACACCATGCTGGAGGAGACCCCCCCACACACCTTGAACCCCCCTTACCGCTGCAATCTCACTCTCGCACTTTCCTCGCCCCCAACCTCCTGCACTGCCCCCTTACATATCCTGAAGGTTGGGCATTGATTCCTGCCCCCCCCCCTTGCCCTGAAGGACCCAGGCAATGCTGGGTAAGATTGCTAATATAATATAATATAATGTTGTGTGTGTGTGTGTGTGCGCGTGCGCGTGTGCACACGCATGTACACATAAAGAATTTAAAGTTAAATTAGTGTTCTTTTCAGGAGCATAGCTTTATAGATATGCACGCTCTTCCTCTCTCTCTGCACATTTATAAAATCTGCTAAGAAAGGTGCAATGTATTTTCCACTTGAGTTTCTTTACCTCTCTTTGTCAGTGCTGTTGTCAAGGCAACCCAAACCTTTGAGAAGCTCTGCCCTCCTCTTTCAGATTCCATGTTAAAAGAGAGATTATTTCTATCCCAGTGTTAGTAACAAATACATTTGCATTAAATTTCTGTTCTTTCTAATGCGTTCATGTGCTTGCTTATTTTTTATTAAAAGCAGATTTAATTTCAAGGATCACATAAAATAATTACATATTGAGGCTCATAGTCTATGGGAATATACTGCAGATCTTTAGTTAACATTTGTTTCTTTGTATTAACTTTAGTATAAACAGCATTATCACACACAAATATATTTAAATGTCATTAAGGCAGTGCTAGCCTTTGTGGTCTCAGAGACTGCGGGTCCTTCTAATTTAAGAGGACAAAAAATTCAATGAAAAATTTCCACATTAATTTAAAAAAAATTCTAGCCCCTTGTGAAGTTAGCCTTCAGAATACAAGCCAATTAGTAGAGTTGAAATCTTGTTTCTGAAATTTTTCTAAAGGTCAAAGATTTTTCAGTTTCCTTGTTAGTATGTTAGAGGAAATACCTATTAATTCTGACTTTGAGTAGGAGCTGAAAAAGAAGCTATGATACAAAGTCTTGCCACACTAATGCAGACTATTATCATTGAAAAATCTTAATTTGATGCAGCATTTGCCTGTGGCATAAGGTGAGCAGAAGCAGCTACTATGGTTCATTCACCACCTGCATTTAGGAGTGGCACAAATGAGCTGCTAGTGGGCTCCTTGTTTACTGCTGCATCTGACAGATCTGGGTTTGGTCCCTGAAATGCAGCTGCACATAGTCAATGTGCTGTCAGATTGACCATCTCAGCTGCTTGTCTGCTAGGAGAGCAATGTTCCTTCTAATCTTCTCTCCACGTGTAGAATTATTTCTTATGTGCGCTGAGGGATGTGCAAGTGTACACCACCAATAGAAAAAAACCCTTAGCTGTGGGCATTCTGCTAATATGCGGGGTGGCATTTGAATTTCTCCTTAATGGCCACACCACCACACAGCTTACAGGAAACACTGTGCAAGAGGTGTCCAGTCTGCAAAGATGGTCAGAAACAAGGACAAAGCAGTTTCCTTTAATAGGAAAAAGGACAGGCCTTGAAAAGAGGGGGGGACAGTAATTCTATAGTTTATAAAAAGTGAGATCTTGTTATTTATTCATGTTATTGGCTGTCTGAGATTTTAATAAGAGGAAGGACTAAGTAAAAATAAAAATGGGAAGGATTTAATGTAATGGGAAAGGTGGAAATTAATGGGGAGGATGCGTGTGTGGAGTTAGTGGCCAAGTATTTCACAGTACTGACCCCCCAAAAAATGCTAAGCCTTGTCTCTCATTAAGGCCATGAGTCAAACTAAGGGAGTTTTCACCATGTTAGGTAGTGCTGAGGTTTTGCTGGGCATGTGTGTTACCTTGGCAGTGAAATTATTCTGCTGCACAACTTCTAGTTGCTGCTATTTATTAAAAATTTGTTCTTGTTTGAAGACCATGAGAATTTTGTCATTGACTTCAGTTGGTTTGGATTAGATCTAGATTGGGGTGAAAGTAATTTAAAAATCTTCCCAGTATGGGGGCCCGGCTTTAGGGTTGCCAGATGGCTTCAACAAAAATACCAGACACACTTGACATTACAGTCTACCTTACATCTTATTTAGAAAATACTGTACATTTATATTTTCTCAATTTTTTTCCTGAACAGAAAGCTCAAATACTGGACTGTCCGGTTCAAAACCAGACCCCTGGCAACCCTATTGGCATGGAAGGGGCATGGCTTTGGGCTGATGGGGCGGGTGTGCTCTATATGGAGCCTGCCAGGCCCTTTTAAATTGCTGGGCCCCCCATGCAGTTTCCCCTTTTGCCACTCCACCCTCATCGACAGCCCTGGGAGATGCAACATGCTGCCATGTCAGCTGTGTACACCCTGACACCCAGAGGCCATCTTTCTGCCCACTTTCACCTCTGGTCTATATACTGTATAATTTATGTAGTGCCTTTCATCTAAGGACTTTACAAACAATTAGCCTCTCAACACTCTTGTGAGACAAGCATTAGTATTTCCCATATTTGCCAAAAGGTGAATATTGATGCAGATGTCAGCTATTTGCCCAGGGTTACACAGTGAGGGTATGTCTACACTTGCCCCCCTAGTTTGAACTAGGGAGGCAAATGAAGCATACCGAAGTTGCTAATGAAGCGTGGGATTTAAATATCCCGCGCTTGATTAGCATATTCGTGGCCGGTCGCCATTTTAAAAAGCTGGTAGCCCGAATTAACTCGCCGCGTGTAGATGTGGTAGTCCGATCCAAAACCCTTCCCTCGAATTAACTGTTACTCCTCGGGCTACCAGCTTTTTAAAATGGCAACCGGCCACGAATATGCTAATCAAGCATGGGATATTTAAATTAGCAACTTCGATATGCTTCATTTGCCTCCCTAGCTTGAACTAGGGGGCAAGCGTAGACATACCCTGAGTGAGTAGCAGATTCAGCAATAAAACACAGGACTACTGGATCCAGATTACAGCTCTAGTCAAAAGACTACACTGTCCCATGCTTAAGTGATATTTCAAGTTAATTTGGGTCATCAGGCCACAATGGTCATGATTTTTAAAGAGCTAACCAATGGCATTTCCAGGATCTAACACTGAGGATAATAAAGAATCCCTACTTCACCCAGATTGGGGGATTTAACCATAATCATACCTCTACCCACAGCAGGAAGTATTAATTTAAAGCAGTAAAGTTAATTGCTGATACGTATATTTAGAACTGTATTATATCAGTGTACTACTCCTGAATTGCTGTACACATGCTGATGATAGCTAAACACATTCTGTAATGCTTTGGTACAACTGCCACTGTGTGATAGCTGAGTTGACAGATTGTCAGTGGATAATAAGGTGTAGGAATAAGAGGTTTGAAACAATTCTTATCAATTTGTTGGTTTTGTTTGTTATTTCTTTATTAAGAAATAAGTTTATTAAAACAGATAATATACAACAGATACGCAGCAGCACTGTATGTCAATAGCAGCTGTAATCAGTGGAAGTATTTGAGGTAGATCCCCTGGGTGAGCTGGCTGAATCACTAGCCATGGTGTCATATATATTGACCTACAAAATAATACCCAAATAATACAATTTCTGAGTTCTGATAGTGTGTTAGCGAAGCTAAAAAGCTTCTGTACATATTATGTATAGTTAGAAAGCACCTTCCCCATTCTGTGAAAACAAAAGGAGAAAACTAAGGCAATCTATGAAAATGGCTAGGGCTGTATTCTTTAGGAAATTGAGCACAGATGCTAAGATGCAACTATGCTCAGTATAAAATACTGCTGAGTAGACTAGTTTTAGTAGTAGTTGGTGGCTAGATCCTACAAGGTATTAATAGCTCCTTCAAAGTGCATATCCAATGATATTACCAACTATTCAATGAGAACTGAGGGGCCTCTAGGCTGGCTATGCTGGGAACCACAGCTCCCTCCCCAACCAGAAATAAACAGGTTTCACTTATAGAAAAAACTCATTACCTAGGAGATTTTTCTGTTTGCTGTAAACTGATCTTGTGTAGCTCTCTATCCACCCTTCCTGTTTCCTGTAAGAGACTTTTAAAGGGCAGAGGGCTGCCCTTAATCGTCTGTAGTTATCTTGAGGTAACCTTTCAGTTTATAGGGAAAAGGTTTTAATTATTCTACATATGATATTCTACAGTCTTTTCAGAATTGTCAGGTCTGACTGTCACAGGAACTGATGAGACTTTTTTGGAAGACTCTTTTTTTTTTTTTTTTTTTATTGGGTCCAAAAAATATTCTGGCTGCTTTTAGAGGATACCAGATTAGTGGCCCACTGACTTGACCCAGCATTTCCTATGCTTTTTTGTTCTTCAGGTTTCAATCATCATAAAGGATCGCCATTTATAAATTTACGAAATACAACACAACGTTCATGATTGATGTAAACAGGCCAGGAGGCATTACCTTCAAGAAAGTCTCATGCCTACTCTCTGGAGCCCTAAAAATCCTACATGCCAAGAGAGCTAAAGGAACTCAGATATGAAACTGAAGAACAACTAAATGTGGTATGTAACCTGGCACTTAAATTGGCCTCTGATGGATAGCTAATGTATTTTAAAAAGGCTCCAGAGGCTATCCTGGCAATTATAGGCTGGTAGGCCTAAATCCAATACCAGGCAAATTGGCTGAAACATTATTAAAGAGAATGATCAGACACTGATTAAAATGATACGTTGAGGAAGAGTCTGTACAGCTTTTGTAAAGTGAGATCATTCCTCAGCAGTCTATTAGAACTCTTTGGTGGGGGGTCAACTAGCCTGGGTGATACAGGTGATATAGTATACTTGGATTTTTAGGAAGTCGTTGACAGGCTCCCAAGCCAAAGGCTTTTAAGTAAAGCAGATAGTTATGGGGTTAGAGAGAGGATCTAGTCATGGATAGTAACTTGTTAAAAGATAGGAAATAAGGTACAGGAATAAATGGTAAACTTTCACAGTGGAGAGAAGTAAATAATGAGGCCTGACAAGAATTTATATTGGGACCAGTGCTGTTCAACATACTAATAAATAATCTGAAAAAAAGGGTAAACAGTAAAGTGACCAGGGCTCGACAATTAATGTAATCTACTCGCCTGTGACGAGTAGATTACAAGCTGGCACAGCTGCGCAGCACGGTCTGTGCATGCACAGCATGCCGAACCGCGCGGTTGGTGAGCAGGGCTTTCCACCGCTTGGCAAGCCCTGAAGGTGACAGTTTGCAGCTGTTACAAAATTACTCAAAATAGTTAAGTCCAAAGTTAACTGTGCAGAGTTATGAAGGAATTTCACAAAACTGAATGAATGGACAAGAAATTCACAAATGAAATTCAGTGTTAATGCAAAGTAAAGGCTGTTGTTGTACATATAGTTGGGATTATGTTCACCATGATGGAATGTAAATTAGGCATTACCACTCAAAGATCTTGGAGTCAGCGTGGCTTGTGCTCTGAAAGCATATGCTCAGTGTGCAGCAGCAGTAATAAAGAAACTACCAGAACAACTGGAACCATTAGGAAGGCGATACATAATAAGGGATAGCTCAGTGGTTTGGGCATTGGCTTGCTAAACCCAGGGTTGTGAGTTCAATCCTTGAGCGTGCCATTTAGGGATCTGGGGCAAATGTGTCAGGGATGGTACTTGGTCCTGCTGTGAGGGCAGGGGACCGGACTCAATGACCTCTCAAGGTCCCTTCCAGCTCTATGAGATAGGTATCTTTGGTATGCTGACAGCATGGATAGTTTATGCAGTTCTGGTTGTCCAATCTCAGAAATATGGAAAAAGTACAGAGAAAGGACATAATGATTAGGGGCATAGAATACCTCTCATGAGGAGAGTTTAAAAAGGCTGGAACTGTTCATCTTTGAAAAGAGATGCCTTGGGGGGATATGATAGAAATCTATAAAAATCACAAATAATGTGGAAAAAGTGACTAAGGAAGTGTTATTTATCCCTCACAGAACACCAGATCTGGGGTCACCTAACAATATTTGTAAGCATCAGGTTTAAAACAAACATACAGAAGTACTTCCTTACACAAAGCAGCCAACCTGTGGAACTTATTGCCATATTTTTGAACTCAGTCATATTTTTGGCCTTCACAACAAGAATTAGGTCATTTCACAGAGGATTGGTCCATCAATGATTGTTAATCAAGATGGGCACAGATGCAACCCCCATGCTCCATATATAATTAAGCCTCTTAACAGCCAGAAAGAGAGACTGAGTGACAGCACATGGATCATTCAGTTGCCCTTTTCTGTTCATTCTCTATAATGCATCTGGCACCAGTTCCTGCTAGAAGACAGGATATTGAGCTAGATGGACCATTGGTCTGGCCCAATAGGACTATTCTGATATTGTTTGACTGGAGTATTATTGGTTCAGCAGATGCACTGTAGGACCTGTCAAATCAGTCTTCCACCTTTTAGTTCATGGATCAATTGCTCCAGTGATGAGTCTCTTCATTTCCAGGGAAAACATTCTATTAAAGACAAAAAGATGAAAATGCCAAGGCTGTTAATGTCTTGTTAGTATTTGAGAATAACTGGATAAGTGCAATCCCTTTTATTTTTTATCTCCACCTTTTGGTGGAGGAATTCATGCTAAAGAGTTAGAATGGAATGGGAACAATCATAAAAATTAAGTACTGTTTTCTTTACTTAATGAGTAGGAGTCTATCTAAACAGTTACCTTTGGTATCGAGGGGACTTTCTTCGCTAAAATCTCTCATGTAAGCTTCTACACACATCTCTATATGAGCAAGTAAGCAAAAGCATCTCATTTTACAAAGTAGCAAAATATCTGATTACAGGTCTAATTCTAGTTTGAGGTGTTTTCAGATACGCTGGAATCAAGGCCTTGCAGCAGATGAATGTAATTCTTTGTGAATATGCACAGACATATTATGTTCTTTAAACATCACAATTGGAAATAGTGCCATATTGATAGTTAATTGACAGTAATTGCTAAAGGCGGTACTTGTGTTTCTGGAATTTCTTACCCACCAAGCAAAACATTTTTTTGCATGTATAAATTTAGTTGTTTAAAATTTAGAGTTTTTAACCCATTCTTAAAGTACTTCTGTTGCTTAGTCTCTCAGCATTTCACCTTTGGTTTGCACAGATAATCATGTTAGTTAATATACCTTAACATTTTACTTTGCCATCTCTGTTTCAGATAGCCACTAAAGGCCTTGGCTAAATCCCAAAATTTTAAGAGAAAATAACGTGGCAAGAACTTCTTCAGCTTTTAATCATTCAACTGATTGAGTCAAGCCATTATGTATTGTATATAGGGCTGTCAATTCATATGCGTTAACGCCTGCGATTAATGCAGGGCAGGATTAACACTTAAAAAAAAAACCAAAAAACGCATTAATGCTGCACTGCCCTTTTGAAGTGCCACTCTGGTGCTTCAAAGGGTCAGCGCAACGCAAAGCCTGGGACCCCGGGCTCCACTGCCCCTTTGAAATGCATGGAAGTGGTGTGTTAAAGGGGCAGCCACCTCACAGCCGCCTCCGCACCTTTCAAAGGGGCAGTGGAGCCTGGAGTCAGCTGGGTACTCCCCAGCTGATCCTGGGCTCTGCATGGCATTTCCTCAGAACCCAGGATCAGCTGCCCCTTTAAAACACCGTCTCTGGCATTTCAAAGGGGCAGTTGCCATGGAGCTCAGGGTCAGCTGGGGACTGCTCAGCTGATCTGGGGCTCCCTGCGCCGGCTGACCCTGGGCTCCACTGCCCCTTTGAAATGCGTGGAGGTGGCGTTTTAAAGGGGCAGCTGCTATGGAGCTCAGGGTCACCTGGGGACTACCCTGTTGATCCTGGGCTCTGCACTGCAGCTGACTCCGGGCTCCACTGCCCCTTTGAAACACATGGAGATGGTGTTTTAAAGGGGCAGCTGCTGTGGAGCCCAGAGTCAGATGGGGGCTGCCCAGCAGACCCCGGGCTCCCCGCGGCATTTCCCCAGATCCCAGGATCAGCTGGGGAGTCCCTAGCTGACTCTGGGTTCCAGGGATGTGCCATGTGGAACCCGGGGTCAGCTGGGGGGTCCTCAGCTGACCCCAGGTTCTGCTGAAATGCCATGTGGAATGCCTTGTGCTGCCCCTTGGAAACCCTGCTCTGGCGCTTCAAAGGGGCAGCACTGCATGGAGCCCAAGGTCAGCTGGGGGGAATCCAGCTGACCCCGGGATCTGCCTTGCGCTGCCCCTTGGAAACACCACCTTGGCATTCAAAGGGGCAGCGCTGCATGGAGCCTGAGGTCAGCTGGGTAGTCCAGCTGCCCCCGGGCTCCATGCAGCGCTGCCCCATTGATATGCCAAGGTGGTGTTTCAAAGGGGAGGTGCATGCGATTAACTGCACGATTAATTGTGATTAAATTTTTTAATCTCTTGACAGCCCTAATTTTATAGTCAACCTCTAGGGCTGGGATATGAGCTAAATTTTGGCTACATGTTACAGTGCTGTTGTGGAGGTATACTATCCAGCTGGAGCTCTGGTGGAGTGTGGGCATTGAGATGCAGATGACACTAAGCTGTGAGGAGAGGTATGTGCATTGGAGGTTAAGGATGAGGTCCAGAGTGATCTAGACAAATTTTGAGGATTGGGCCAAAAGAAATCTGATGAAGTAGCATTTAATTGCAGTTTTAAGTGCACTTTTAATACTAGAATACCAACTTAAGTTTATTATAAATGTTGGGATGTTTTCTTCTTTCAAATCTATTGATTTAATTTACAACACAGTATACAGTGTTCATTTTATTTACAAATATTTGCATTGTAAAAAAGGTAGAAGAAATATTTTTCAGTTCACCTTATCCAAGTACTTTAGTGTAGTCTCTTTATCATGAAAATACAACTTACAACTGTTGACTTTTTCTGGTACATAACTGCACTCAAAACCAACACAATATAAAACTTTACAACCTACAAGTTGAATCATGAAGGGCCATAGAAATGGTTGACATAACATATCTGGCACTTAAATATCTTGAAACTCTGTCTACAACTGTACCATGCAAACTTCTGTCTGACTTTCAGGTGACAGTGTAAATATGAAGTGGGCAGCATTATCTCCTGTAAATGTAAACAAACTTGTTTTTTCTTAGTGATTGGATGAACAAGTAGAACTGAGTAGACTTATCTAAGATGATTTGAAAAATATTTTTGCAGTGCACATATCTATAATAAAATTATACTATGAAGTGTACACTGTATTGTTTATTGTAATTGAAATCAGCATATTTGAAAATGTAGAAAAAATCCTAAAATATTTATAATAAATATAAATGGGTATTCTACTATTGTTTAACACTGTGTTTAAAACCATAATCAATCATGACTGGTTTTAATCTGGTTAATTTGCTTTGTGCTAATCAGATGCATTAACTGTGATTGACAGCCCTAGTGTAAACTTCATAAACGAATGGGATGTTATTTGCACTGTTTTAACTTATCTGTATACTGTTATAATATAATAGCAAACATTTTTACATTGTGTATACCCCTGTGATTAAATAACCTATCAAATGTAAAAGTAGTCTTGTGGAATACAAATTAAGTTTGAGCATTTTTTTTGCTAAAATTCTTCAAGTGCATTCCTCACTTAGCCCTCGTCTACACTAGGACTTTATTTCAGAGTAACACCCCCGAAGTTGAATTCATAAGCAGAGAATCCACACTACCTGCGTAATTCGAAATCTGTACTCCTGCTTTTCATTAAGAATAATGCTAATTCTGAAATAGTTATTTCAAAATACCAGTCATGTGGATGCACCGGTACTGCTTTTTCAAAATAATTGGCCTCCGGAGGCCTCTCAGCTGCAGCTCTGACCGCTCCAGGTGTTCCCACTGCTCTCCTCCTCCTGTGGAGCTCTTAGTGTCCCGGGAAGAAGAGAAGAGCTTCTTGCACGTGGCCAGCTACACGAGCCCTATGGGAGAGACCAGGACCCGAGGCAGATACGAGTGATCTCAGTGCTTCTTCAGATCTCCCTATCTTCTGCTGCTACCATGGCGTCCACTGACCAGGGATTCAGGACTGCTCCAGCCTGGATTGGTGCAGAGATCCTGGACCTCATTGAGGTGTGTGGCAAGGAGTCTAACCTCCAGGATCTCCTCACCAAGAAAAGGAATGAGAAAGGGCACACCAGGCCACTCAATCAGTGCTGCATGAAAATAAGAGCTGTGGTAAGCCTACCACAAGGATAGGGAGCAGAGCAGATGCTCTGGGGTGGCACCACACACCTGCTGCTACTATGAGCAGCTGGATGCCATCCTGGTGGGGGGGGGAGGGCAGTCACCTCCCCCACCATCATCATTGAGTCTGGCCAGGAAATGCCCAGTGTCAGCCTGCAGGAGGGCAGAGTGAAGGAGGAGGAGGAGGAGAAGGATGAGGAGACCTGCCAGGTGACCATGCCTGCCAGCCAGGAACTGCTCTTCACTTTAGAGCTGGTTCCCTCCTCCCAAGACGTCTCCCAGGCTTCTGAGGAGCCTGGGGGAGGGCACTTCAAATGAGTGCTCTAACTTTCCCTATCTACAAGCTGGAGCAGGCAAGGGACTATACGCTCCTCTTTCAGCCTACTTGACTTGGGGGGGGGGGGGTCACACAACAACTTGCTTATGTGGGTGCCCATGGAGCACCGGACCAGAGCACTCAACTCCATGATGCTCTCACACAGGAACCCCTCGGTCCTTCTCACAAGGTTCCTGGAGAGGCCTGTCTTATTCTGGCCTCCATGGTGGGATAGCTTCCCACAACAAGCCACCACTAAATAGCCTGGGGTCATGGAACCACACAACAGTGCTGCATGTGGCCCATGGTAATGCCCAAACTCAGTCAGCATCAGTTCCTGATCAAGCATGGTGATGTGGAGGAAACTGATCTTGTTCATGGGAACCTGCCAAGAGGAGGGGAGGGAGGGGGACCCATTAGCACACTCTCCAGCAAGTGGAGTCTGCTGCTCACATACACCTGCCCTCTCGCCTGCAGGCTACTGGCCTGGCTGGCACCTTCGCATGCCTGCTTGTTCCTGGGCCGTGGGTGATGCAATGCTCCTCTGGGAGGTCTGTGCCCCTACTGGAAAATTCCCACTTTCTAGGTAACACATGGCCTTGTTTGAAGCACATTTCCATTATCTGAACTGAAACCTTTGGTGTCCGCTCAGAAATTAGGGCTAGGCTTCATACACAGTGTCTTCTGTGATGAGTGCCTTTGTAACTTTTCTTCAAAGCTGGGACAGCTGTGAGCTTGGAGCATCCCCCCACCTCCCGCTCCATCTGCCCGACTCAGGGATCCTCAGGGAGAAATGCACCTGGGAGGAGCTCATGAGGGAGCAGTTGGCCTGCCTGCAGTCCCTCATCCAGAGGCTCAAGGAAGAGTCCCAGGAATGGGCCACTGACCAGGAAGAGTGCTGGGATGACTAGGAGCAGAGAAAGGACTGCATGAGCCAGGGGACCAAGGGGTAGGCTGTGTTGCTTTGGATCACTGTGGGCATGTCCATCTTTGAGTGATGGTGTGGTTGGGGAAAAAAGTGCCAGCATGCATCTTTCGGAAGAGGCAGGAGTTCTGGAAAATGTAGGCATCATGTGCCTTTCCCAACCATCCAACGTTGATGTCGGTGAAGCATCCCTTGTGATCGACAAGGCTATGCAGCACCATGGAGAAATATCCCTTCCTGTCAATGAACTCGGAGGCCCGGTTGTTGGGGGCCAGGATGGGGATGTGTATGCCGTCTATGATCTCCCCCTGCAGTTGGGCAAAGCCATCGACGATGGTGTCCATGTTTCCCAGAGTGACGATTCTCCGTAGCAGCATGTGGTTGATGACCTTGACTGCCCGCATGAGCATGGCCCCAACTGTGGATTACCCCTATGTTGAACTGGTTCCCACCTGAGCGGTAGCTGTCCAGTGTGGTGAGCTTCCAGACTGTGATGGCCACATGCTTCTGCATGGGGATGGTGGGTCTCAGTTGGGTGTCCCATCACCTGAGGGCAGGGGCGAGTCATTCACAGAGCTCGAGGAAGGTGGCCTTCTACATGCGGAAGTTCTGCAGCCACTGGTGATCATCCCATCCCTGTGGGACAATGCTGTCCTACCAGTCTGAGCTAGTCTCTCTGCCAGAAGTGGCATTCCATGGTGTTCAGGCAATTGAGGGGCATTTGCAGCAGCGGGAGCACCAGGACCTGCGTGAGTAGGCTCTATGGGCCAGGCTGGGGTTCATCCTCTTCAGCCTCATCTTTATCCTGCTGGAGCAACATGTGGGCAGTTTGGAAGTATGGTGCCATGAGGTGTAGCACGAGGCCTGTGAGCCTGGCACTGCTTTGCAGCAGCTCTGATTTGGTGGTGAGAGTGCTGTGGTGTCTGCACGGGCAACCAGAGCACAAGAAGGCACGTGCCCACTGCGTCCCTTTTCTTCCCTGTGAGGGGGAAGGCAGTAGTGCAGTGGCTTGAGAGTCACGGCCATAGAGAGCTGTCTTGGTGGCAAAACAGACTAAAGTCTAATGATAAGACCATTACAGTAATTTAGGAGTTTATACTTATTAGACTGAAAACAAATTATAAATAGGGCCCCACCAAATTCACAGTTCAATTTGGTCAGTTTCATAGTCATAGGATTTTAAAAATAGATGTCCTGATTTCACCTATTTAAATCTGAAATTTCAACATGTTGTAATTGTAGGGGGTCCTGACCCCCAAAAAATGAGTTGGGGGGGGGGGGAGTTGTGTGGTTATTGTAGGAGGGGTTGTGATATGGCTGCCCTTATTTCTGTGCTGTTACTGGTGGTGGCACTGCCTTTGCAGCTGGAGAGCAGTGGCTGTTAGCCAGGAGCCTAGCTTTAAAAGCAGTGCAGCTGCCACTAACAGTGCAGCACCCTTAATTCTGCATTACTGACTGCAGAGCTGAGCCTTCAGTCAGCTGGCCACCCAACTCTGAAGGCAGTGCAGAAGTAAAGGTGGCAATAGCACAACTGCCTCAATAACTTTGAAACCCCCTTGCAACTCCCTTTTAGGTCAGGACCCCTAATTTGGGAAATACAGATTTCACAGGGTGAGACTAGTATAGCATAGGCTACAAGCACACAGAAGGCTGGGTTTCACAAGGGAAGACCAGATTTCATGGTCCATGAAGTGTTTGTTCTGGCTGTGAATTTGATATGCCCCTAATTATAGACCATCCCACCAGTTTGGGATATCTGTCATGTTTTCTCACTGTCTGCCCTGAGGTAGGCACTCACACCAGACAGTGGGACAAACGTTTATTCATAAACTTTGTTAAAATTCAAACCAGTGTATGCTTCAATGTTGAGGTACTACTTGGCTTCTGAGGAAGGATTGAATAAATTGAAAGAAATTGCAGTGGAAACAGAAATATGCCCAGGTGAAAAACTGAGTTTTGGTCTCTCATAGGAAGTGTACATGAAAACATCTCAATTCATAAAAGATGATTTTCAGACAAGGCAGAGGATAAGAAAACAGGTGCAAGGTTACACACATTACGTGCAAATTACACAAATAGGGATGTAAGCAACTAGTTGACTACCTGATAAGTATATGCTTATCGGGTAGTCTGTGCTTTATTGGGTAGTCAAGTAGTGACTCAACTAGTCACATCCCGCCTTCTGCTTCTATCAAGAAGAGGCTCTTGCTGAATTTCGAAGGCAGAAGTGCAGTGGGGAACACGGGACAAGCAGGGACTCAAGCAGTCCCCACTCACCCTGTGATCCCCACTGCTCTTCTGCCTTTTAAATGTAATAAGAGTTGCAGGTGGCTCTTACTATATTTAAAAGGCAGAGGTGCAGCTGGGATAGTGAGCACCCCACTTTCCCCTTATCAGCTAATCTAGTAGTTGATGGAAATTCCGCCAACTACTCAATTGCTGATTAATCAAAATTTGACACCCCTAAACAAATGTTTAGAAAAAGATGTTACATTAAATAGTTATGATCTTTGCATTGTTTGGAGAGAAACCGAACAGTCAATAGCTTCACTGAAACCAGCCATTGTTTCTATGACAGCCGTAGGTCTTGCACCATGGGCTTTCAGAAGTTTTTTTTTCAATTTATTTTAATAATATTGTGCTTGGTATTTAAGTTATACTTGTGCTATGACCTAAAAGCCAATGCTGTCAGCACTCTGACCTCACAAGAATAGTTAGTTTCCCAAAGTCAAATAATGCTTTTATGTTCTGTGACCCAGGTCAGAAATTTCAGACTAAACGTTACTTGCTGTTGGGAACTTTTTTGTATACAATAGGCTCTCCTTTCTAAAGTTTCAAGATCAGTCTTTAAAACTGTTGCTAGCCAACCCTAAATATGCTACCCTGTACCCTAGACTGGTGCAATGGTTGAAATTTTGCCAGAGTCAGGGATCTTTCAGACTTCATTTCAACTTCTCATTTCCAGCTTCCATTTATGTTAAGAGTTGTAAGCACACAATGAGGAGAATGTAAATGGCTGCACTGCTTTTTCTAGAGGACTTATATTGTAGATTAAAGGGGAAAAAACGACTTTCACAGAGGAAGTATCAATGAAAGTGTAATAAGCAAGAAAGTGTTCAATTGACATAGGCCTTTCCTTTTCTTATATTCCATCTATTTGTTTGCATTCTTGGCCCTTATAAAACTTGGCTAACTATTTCTTTCCACCATGGAGTCACGGTTTCACGTCTGTTGCACCTTGTCTGGATCGCCTCCATCCAGACCATTGAATCACTTCCTCAACTTTTAATCACTTCTTAAAGCTTTCTTTTCCTTATCGGTGTATTATGGACTGTTTTGCTGTAAATTTTCACTTACTTCATTTTAAGGGTGATTTATTTAGATTTAAAATCTGTTTTGGGAAGAAGGTCTGGTGCAATTCTCCCTGTTCAATCTGCGGTTGGTTGGAAAGGTTCCAGTGAAGGGTAGCTGGAGCCAGTTCTTCCAAATCAAAGGAGAAATGCCAATGGGCTCTAAAGAGAAGGGTTGCTAGAGAGACATTTTGAAGACTACTGCCTCAGAGCTCTCAGCTGCAAGCAGCTTAACCCTAAATTGCATTGCTGTTGGAGCAGTGACCAACATAGTGGCCCACAGTGGCGCTTTCAAACAAAGGTTTACCGTGATTCCCATGCATTATTCCCTGTGTTCTGTTAGCAGAGAGGTCGGCAACCTTTTCAAACCAAAGAGCCAAACTACATCAAAATTCAGAACAATTGGTCAACAAAGCCAGTATAAGAATGGCCATTTGCAGGGCTCGACAAATAGTGTAATCTACTCGCACGTGGTGAGTAGATTACACCCCAGAAGAGCCAGTGCGGAACGATCTGCGCATGCGCAGAGTGCAGAACCACGCAGCTGGCGAGCAGGGCTCGCCGCTGCTTGGTGAGCCCTGGCCATTTGCATTACCGAAAATATATAACTTATGTAAATTATCAATGATTAATGGCATAAATGAAACCTTGTA
Organism: Rafetus swinhoei; assembly: GCA_019425775.1. NCBI lineage: Eukaryota > Metazoa > Chordata > Testudines > Trionychidae > Rafetus > Rafetus swinhoei. Next base: position 111,726,845 of record CM033446.1, read on the forward strand.
CTGAGACTATTTAATAGGACTTCTGCTGCTTTATCTGTTTGCACATCTTTGAAGTTCACACTATAACTGGTCAAATCCAGCTTCATGCATGCATCCAGGCTGTTTTCCGTCAATCTTATGGCAGGGGGCTAGAGATTTGGGGATGCAGGAGTCTGGGCTGGGGTGTATGAGGGCCTCAGGGCAGGGGATTTGGGTGTATGATGGACTCTGGCACAAGGTTGGGGTGTGTGGGGGTGCAGGAATGTTATGGCAGGGAATTGGGGATGTGAAGGGTGGAGGAGTTTGGGGATGTGAGGGGCTCAGGGCAGGGAGTTCAGATGTATGATGGGCTCAGGGTCGGGTGTGTGTGTGTGGGGGTGTGCAGGAGTGTTATGATGCTGCAGCCAGATGAAGGCTGCGCCCCAATTTGGGGCTTGTTGGCCCAGCTTTTTTTGTAAATAAAGTAAAATATGTCCCAACACAAAAGTTTTCAACATTGCCTTTATTTATGGCAGGAGTGGGGAACCTTTTTTGGGTCAAAGGCCACTGACCCACAGAAAAATCAGTCAAGGGCCGCACAAATGAGAAGCCAAAAAAACCCCACCCTCCAAAAACCCCTCACTCTCACTGATGTGGCCCCCAAGTGAAACACCTCACTCCCCTAGTGAGGAGAGGAGCAGGGAGGACTGAGGTTCAAGGCCTCAGACTAGATTTACTCTTCCGGGGTTCCAGGGTTAGTGGATTTTGTGGCGCCTTCCCCCCCCCCCCCCCAAGCTCTGGGGTGGGGCCAAAAATGAGGGGTTAAGTGTGGGACAGGGCTGCCAGTGAGTGGGATAGGGATGGGGGTGCTGTGGGGGGGATCTAAGGGGGCTGAGTTGGGGCTCCAGAAGAGCCATATCTGGTTCCCTAGTGAGCCATATTTGGTTCGGGAGCCATAGGTTGCTGATCCCTGTGTTAGCATATGGAGTTGGGAATTTACCTTGTATTCCTGACTTCTCCATTGGGTGGTCACGGACAAATCTTTTAACATCTCTGCTTAAATTTCTCCATCAGTAAACTGGGGATGCACTTTTAAGTCACTTTGAGCTTTTTTACAATAAAAAGTGCTAAATAAGTACAAGTTATTAGTGTTAAATATTGTTTATTGTAGTGCCTAGAAGTCCAAATAATGGATCAAGGCCCAATTAGGTTAAGTGCTATGTAAACAGAACAATAGACAAGAGCTTAACATTTTAAGACAGACACACCAGATAAACCGGTAATACAGGGAAACAATGAGACAGTACTGCTCAGAATTATAGGCATTGATCTCTGCAACAGTAAATATTATATGTACCTGGTTGTTCTTTACAGTAATAGCATTTAGTACATGTTGCACAAGGAAGTACACTAAGCAAAGCTGATTAGTGTAATAAATATTTGAACATCTGTAGGAAGAAATTGTACCATATCAAGTGGACCATTTTTATTACATTACTTAGACATAAAAGCCAACTATTTCCAACTTGGATGCCTAGAGTTAGTCACCTAAGTTGCTATTTCGGACCTACCATCAAAAATGATTTTTGGAGATATGGAATACCCACAGATCCTCTGAAAATCAGGACACTTAAATTGAGGTGCCGAAAGAGGAACTTATTTAATTGACCCGATTGTACCGAAATTAAAAAAATGAAGATGAGATGTTGTGCTCATCTTAATGTAGAATATCCTTGCTTTTGCAATAACTTGTAATTCAGTCTCTATGTAGATTGTTCCATTTTGTTTGATTTTACAATGATAATAGGACTTGTAATGGAAAGAGTTTGTTGAAATTACACATCAAAATTGTCCTTTAATGTCATCTTAATGGGATCCCTCACATTTTACACTGAAATGGTTATTTCACAGTGGCTTGTGATGGCATCATTTACAGACTCCATAAATTTTCTATTGATTCAATTAATGAATGTGTCAATGAGTTTGTGTCTAAATTCCTATTTTTGGGAATAAAGAAAGCAGTATTGGGGAAAAAACTGCTTTATACGTAGCATCTGTTTTTCAAGCAAGCATTTCTGCTGTCTTAGTATTAGTAAGATACTCAGTATTTATAACATTAGAAAAACTAAAGACAAGGAATGGTCTAGCAGCATCTTAAAGACTAACAAAACATGTAGATGGCATCATGAGCTTTCAAGGGCATAACCCACTTCTTCAGATGACTGGAGTATTAAAAGTCCAGATCCAAGAATAAATAAGGGAAGGGGAGAGGGGAAAAAAGGGGGGGGGGGGGGGAAGACCGCGAATAGACTGTTGAAGTACAGTAAACTTCCGATAATCCGGCACCTTTAGGACTCAGGGGGTGCCGGATTATCAGATATGCCGGACTATCAGAAGGGGGAGCTATGAGGGGTCTGGGGTGGAGTGGGGAGAAGAGATGCGCCCCTTGGCACTGCAGGACCAACCCGGCAGCACCCCGGCTGCTCTGCCCCAGACTTCCCCAAGTCAGCCGCTGCTGAAACTGACCAGCGGCTGATTCCTGGAAGCCTGGGGAAGAGCACCCCAGCTAACTCGGTTACCCCTCTGAAGTATGATACTAGTTCACATTTATAAGGATATTGTTATCACAAGATCATAAAAATCCAGGAGCATTAAGTTGATTTTCTTTCCAGTTAGGAAATTAGAATTTTTTTATCATGACATTGCTGCAAGGTGATCAGCATTATAACTTACTGTGCAACCTATGCTAACACAGTATGACAGTGTTAGAGACTTTAAACTGTCATTAACCTATCACTATAACCTCCGATTGTCTTTAAGCCTATGACCACATTTATTTGAAGCAATTATGTTGTATTTATGAAACTAGCTTAAGTCAGTTATGTAATTCAGAGCCTAGATACTACAGAGATCGACAATATAGGGTGTATACATTTAATATAGATACTAATGCAGCCTTTAATTCAAAGTGCTGACACAAAAGCTAACAACAACACTAAATGTTATAATAATACATGGCTTTTACTCCCTCTGAATTGCCCCAGGGAGTAAAGATGAGGAGGGTTGTCACAGGGTACACTCACCAGCATGGCACCTTCAGCTGGTTGCCCTAGGGAATTAACTTGTTGTTTCATTGGGTTCCTTCCTCCAGCTGGTATCTCCCCATGTTCTTCTTTAAGCACAGAGTCCTCTTTAGGACGCTGCCCTTCGGCAGTGCCCACTCCAGTCTCTCTGCACCCCCTTCTGGGGGAGGGGAGATGTTGTTTACTCCACTGCACACTCTAGGGTCTTCCCTTCTTCCAGGGACTCCCAGTTCACCTGTACCCACCTTGCCTCAGTGACCCACTGCCAGTCTTCATCTAGCCCCTGCCTCTAGGGGGCAGGCTGAAATCTGTAACGGCCACACATCTCTGGCAAAGGGGTGCGGACCTGTTGCCACTGCCTACCATGGCTGCCTCCCACAGCCCTGTCTATCATGGCTGCCTCCCGCAGCCCCAGTAGCTTCAGGCCTTGCAGTCTGGGGGCTTACTTGGCCAGAGCCTCCCCAGCCCTGCCTTCCTTCCCCAGTACTGCTCTACCTCCAAGAAACCTCCTGCTTCCCTAGCAGTCAGATCCCTACTGCTCTCCAGCCAGAGCAGCAGTCAGTTCTCTCCTCCATCCAGGAGTCCTTCTTTATATAGCCCCCAGCTGGACCCTCATTAGCAGAGCTGCCTCAGCTGGCGCTTCACTCTCAGCCCTCACTCAGGGCTGGGGTTTTGCCCTTAAAGGGCCAGTGCAGGGCAAATGCCCTGTCACAAAGGGTCATGACCATTCCTTGTTGTACTGAGCTGCAGGGTAACCTTGGAGGGAACAGATTGTATCATCTAAAGATGTTTGCATCTCCCTGAAGTACAATATTTATCCAAATGCCTGCTGAGATAATACATGTCCATACTAACTCAACACAAAATGTTTGTTAGAGGTACAACTTCATCCTAAATAGACAAACCAATGGGTCCGAGTCAGTTTATTTCACTGATCTATATATATTCCTTTGCCTAACAAAAAATTCCCTACCTCTTACTTAAATCCTACCTTAAATTCTAAATGGGCTGGACTGATAATTCAGCTGCTGTGCTGCACAATGTGATGCTTTGAGTTATTGATCAACTTGATGGTATTAAATATTTGCCTGTAATTTTCTATATTATGAAATGAAACCTGGATCCAGATTGAGAACTGTATTCTAGCTAAATCCTCTAGATGGGCCACTGTGGTATCAGTAAGATTATTTTAGTTATAGCTCTCTGATCCTCTCTTTCATTGTGTTTGAAGAGAATAATAGAGTAACTAATAGACAGTAGTGCTGGAATAATTTGTATAGTGGGGGTACTGAGACCCATTGAACCTATTCGCATAAGATTAAATAGGTATTAATTAGGGATGTAAAAGAGTAGTTGATTAGTTGACTACTCGCTCCTCCCTCCCCCCCTCCCCCCTGCTGCTTCTGTTTCAGAGGCAGCAATGTGCAGGGGAGCAAGAGCAGGTGCTGGAGGAGAGCTGGCTTAAAAGTTGGTTCCCCCCAGCACTCTCTCCGTGGTGTGGAGGGAGGCATAGCCGGCAGAGGTGCAGCGGTCAGGAAACCAGCATGAGCCAGGACTGCTGAGTCCTGGCTTGTGCCAGGTCCCAAACCAGGTCCCACTGTGGCTTTGCCTTTTAAATGTAGTAAGAGCCGGGAGGACCATCCTTATTAATAATAAGGATGTTAAGAAGTGGGTAACTGACTAACCATGTACTCGATACAATTTGTATCAAGTACATGATTAGTCAATAAGGGGCCCTGCTGTGGCTCTGCAGTTTAAATGTAGTAGGAGCCGGGTACACAGGCAGCCCAGCTCTTACTACATTTAAAAGGCAGAGGCACAGCAGTGTAGGTCCAGGACCTGGCTCACGCTGGGTCTGGGACCTATCCCTGCTTGTGGCTCTGCAGTTTAAAGGTAGTAGGAGCTGGGCTACCCATGCACCTGGCTCCTACTACATTAGGAGCTGGCAGCATTCCTAGTTAATGCTATTAAAATGAAAAAGACAACCAATCAGGTGTTGACATTTGCTACATTCATTTTGCTTTTAATGAGCATTTAATTGTCTTAAATATAGAAACATAATCAACTATCTTACTAATTAATAATTGAATACAGTGGAGTTATTTGACTGTAAATGAGGAAAGAATTTGGCTTTCATGTTTCTTAGATGTTAAATTCTTTGAGGCAGGGACGGTGTCTTTTCTATGTTATATAAATTGCTTAGCACATGTTAACCATTATATAAATAATAATGCAGATTAAGGCTTAGAAAATGAGTAGTTAATTAGGGTAGAAAGAATAACGACTTGGTGAGTTCACAGGCCATTTTTGTTTGAAATATTCAGCAAGGTTTAGGCTATGTCTACAATGCAATCTTAAGTCGAGTTATGATAGGTCAAGTTAATTAATTAATTAATGCAGTGGCTGTGTTAATTACTTCAGTGTCTGTGTACACACTACAGATGTTAAAATGTGTTTAGTTATGTAATTGTGTAATTATGTAATCAGTGGTTATAAGGTTACATGTAGAGTGAGGGCAGGCGGCTCTTGCCTGTAGCCCCACACTGCTGCCTCTGTATCATGCTGTTGCACCGGCTTCCGTCTGGCCCTTTCCCCACACTGCTGCCTCTGATGCATGCTGCTACACTGGCTCCTGCCTGGCCCCTCCTCCCCCATACTGCTGCCTCTGATACAGAGGCAGCAGCATGTGGGGGGCAGGCGGCTCTGCGGGAGCCAGTGTGTGCAGAGAGCCGGCTTAAAAGCTGGCTCCCCTGAGTGCTCTGGCTCCTGCCTGCCTCCCATGCTGCTGCCTCTGATACAGAGGCAGCAGTGCAGGGGTGGGTATGGAGGGGGCTGTGTGTAACCGTGCATGTTAACCAATAAGCCTATGCTAAAATGTGTTTAGTTATGTAATTGTGTAATTATGTAATCAGCGGTTATAAGGTTATATGTGGAGTGAGGGCAGGTGGCTCCTACCTGTACACTGTTGCCTCTGTATCATGCTGTTGCACTGGCTTTCGCCTGGTCCCTTCCCCACACTGCTGCCATACTATCCTCCTTCTGTTGGTGGTATGTGTCCTCACCAGAAGTGCTTCCCTTGACCGAAGAGTGACAGTGTAGAGGAACTGGGAGTGGGGGTTGGAGAGGAAAGCCACCTGGACATCTCACCTCCGGCAGGAAGATCCGTGCCTAGAGTCCAATCTGCTGCCATGCTCTTACTCGGGTGCCAGTACACCCGTGGGCAGCAGGGCTCCCAGTGGAAAGTGGGGAGCTCAGGCAGCAGCCCAAGCCATGAGCCTAGGGGGCAGCCTAGCTTTGAGTGGAGACTGTAGCAACCTGGCTTGGGAGTTGGGAGCCAGCTTTCTTCTCAATTTCATGGCTTCAGTGGATGACAGCCAACAATGGATGTAAGAAACCCAGTGTCTACACAGACAGTACTTCACCTTAACTAAATCAACATAAGCCCGGTGCCTCTTGTTGAGATGATTTTATTCTGTTGGGACGGCATAGATGACATCAGAAGGAGGAGCATTTCAATATGTACACCTCCACCGTTTTATCGACAAAAGCTGACTGTAGTATAGAGAAGGCCTTAGTATGATGGTAATATAGTGACAGACCACAAAGAGTCATAGTATTTCTGTTATTACTTCAAGCCATATGCCATCTGGCTTTCAATTTTCAACTGTGGTCAGATTGTATAAGACAACGTTGATTGCAGCAGTACAGTAATAATGCAAATCATATCAATAGTTAACCTAATCTCAAATCTGAATTTGCTAGAAATTATTTTTCACGTATGATTTGATAAATTTTGATAGTCATAATATATGATAAACTTTGCATATAGAATGTGTGCCTTGGATTAATGAGGTGTACTGTATATTTGATAACCTAATCATAATTACAAATAGCTAATAGTTGCTGTAAATACCTTGTGCCAGGATTCCTATTTGCTACCAACAGAGTTGATTACAGGTGAAGTGTGTGGGAGTTAGGATTGTTTCTCACCAGTGGTAGGAGATGAGAGAGAATAACAGTGGGAAGATCTGACATGCATTGCCACTGAGAACAGTTTATGAATTTTCAGCAAATTATGCTTGCCACAAGAAAGCTTATTGTCTTTATTCTCTTGTTAATAAGGCTTTTGACACAATTCCATGTGACATTCTCATAAACAAACTAGGGAAATGCAGACTATGTGAAATTATACAAGTGGTTGAAAGACTGTATTCAAAGAGGAGTAGTTGATGATTCGCTGTCAGACTGAGAAGATGTACTTAGTGGAGTTCTGCAGGAGTCAGTCCTGGGTCCAGTACTATTCAATATTTTCATTAATGACTTGGACAATGGAGTGGAGAGTCTTCTCATAAAATTTGCAGATGACAGCAAGCTGAGATGGGTTACAAGCACTTTGGAGGACAAGATTAGAATTCAAAATGACCTTGACAAATTGGAAAATTTTTTGACTTCAACAATGTAAAATTCAATAAAAACAAGTGTAAAACACTGCACTTAAAAGGAAAAAAAATCAAATGTCCAACTATGAAATAAGGAATAACTATTGTAGGTGGTGGTATTATTGAAAGGAATCAGGGTTCTAGTGCATCACAAATTGAGTATCAGTCAACAGCAGGGGTGGGCAATAATTTTTGACGGGGTGCCACTCCAAGATTTTGGAAAGTGGCAGAGGGCCACACTCTTCCATGATATTAATGGAGGAGATGCGGGGTCTGGAATGGAGGTTGGGTGCAGAAGGGAGCATGGAGTAAGGGATTGGGGTGCAGGAGGGAGACTGGATTCTGGGAAGGAGTTTGGATGAAGGAGGAGGTTGTGACCTAGGGCAGGGGACTGGAGTGCAGGGGTTTGGAATGTGACCTAGGGTAGGAGGGTATTGTGATCTGAGGCAGGAGATTGGGGTGCCAGATCTTGGCGGGGGTATGGGTGTAAGAGAGGGCTAGAGGATTTTGGGTATGTTGAGTGGGGATGGGGGCAGAAGGTTGGGACAGGAAAAGGCTGAGGTGCCAGAAGCAATCTGTGGCCAAGAGACTTACCAGCCAGCAGCCAAACTAGCCTGCCTGCCTGCAGAATTAAGGCTTGCACAGCTTAAAACGTTTCCCTGCCTGCTTGCCTGACCATGTGCTTCATTGAATAACTGAGCCGAGGAGAGGGGGCATGGTTCTTCTTGGCTGCCTGTTATTCAAACAAGTGGCTCCTATTGGCTGGTTTCTGGCCAGAAACCGGCCAATGGGATTGTACTGGGGGCGGGACAGTTCCTGAAACTTCTCCCCTCCCCACTAGTTTTAAAACTGAAACGGAGCCCTGCAGCCACGTTTCTGCATGGCCTGCGGGCAAGCAGGAGCCTGCCTGGGGCTCCCTGCTGCCTCCGTGGGCCGGATATGGTGGCTTGATGGGCCAGATCTGGCCTGCACGCCGTATTTTGCCCAGGACTGGTCAACAGTGTGATGCTAATATAATTCAGGGTTTTATTAACAGAAGTGTATATAAGACATGGGTGCATAATTGTCCCACTTAACTCAATATTGGTGAGGTGTCAGCTGGATTACTGTGTCTGAGTGCCAGACATTAAGAAAGATGTGGAGAGTCCAGAGAAGAGCAACAAAAATGATAAAAGGTTTAGGGAACTTGGCCTATGAGGAAGAGTTTAAAAAAAAAAAAACCTGAGCATTTTTACTCCTGAGAAAAAATGACTGAAGTCTTCAAATCTGTTAAGGGTTGTTATAAAAAGGACGGGCATCAATTGTTCTCCATGTTCAGCAGAAGTAGTAATGGGCTTAATCTGTAGCAAGGGAAATTTAGATTGTATATTACAATTTTTTCTTGACTATAATAGTTGTTAAGTTCTTCAGTAGGCTTTGGGAGTTGGGGAAAGTCCATAATGGAATGTTTTTAAAAACAGTTTGGACACACATGTCAGGGACGGTCTAAGTTTACTTGGTCCTGCCTCAGTGCAGAGGACTGGGCTAGTTGATTTCAAGGTTTTTTCCAACTGTACATTTCTTCTATTCTGTAAAAATATTTTCATAATTTAAGGGAGTGCAGTATTATTTTAATTCCATCTTCATAGCAAAATCAAATCTGTTAAACTATGCAAAGCTTTCTCAGCTGGGCTAATTGATTTGTTCTAATTTTTTATCAGAAGGCCGAATAATTTAATTATTGCTGTTTTTCAATTTATATTTAGAACTGTCCTTGTTTCTTTTTAAGGTCTGGAATGCTGTAGATACAGGCTGTTGTTTAAAAACATACTCCTGCCACAGTTGTGCTGTTCGAACTGCTCAGTGGTCTTTGTGTGGAAGAAGAATTCTCAGTGGTGGCTTTGATTCTATGCTTAATTTAACAGATGTTGAAACAGGTAAAAGGTTTAAAGTTAAATTTTTAATGCTATTTTTCAACTTCTGCCTGGATAGTATGGCATGAGACTATTCTCCCATAAGAGCTTAAATCTCAAAATATCAAGGCCAAAATTTGGGTACTTAAATGTGGATATAATTAACTACACTTATGATACTTGAACAGGTGTGCTAATTTTCAGAGATATTGAACACCTAGAGCCCATTATTTTATATAAGTAGGACTCCATTTCAACAAAGCGCTGAAATTAGGTATAAAAGTCCATGCTTATTCAGAAGAGCATTAAGCACGTGCTTGACTTTGAAGTTGACATCATTGAAACTTACACATGAGATTAAGCATATGCTTAAGTGGCTTGCTAAGTAGGCATGGACTTAAGCATATGCTTAAAGTTAATTAAGTAGATAATATGCTTTGCTCAAGTGGTACCTAATTATGTGTGTAGGCTCCTAACTTTAGTACTGAAAGTTTGAAAATTTTGGCTCAAATGCATTAAATAGTGATTTGTAGAGTCATGAATTTAAGGTTGGATTTCACTTTTGTTACCTCATTGGTCTTGTTTCTAAGGTGCCATTTTTTCCATCAGGCTGCTTTAACAATTGGAAGGACATATTTAGTGAGTCTTCCAGATCTTCCCACATTCTTTGTTTAGTCCATTATTTCATCAGTCCTGCAATGGAATCTATGCAGTTAAATCCTTGCACTTTCATGGAGCCTCATTGACTTCAGTGGGGCTCTGCATGAACACAGCATCCACCTGTGCCAAGGTAACTGTAAGAGTGGTACTTATAATAGCGCTTGCCTGCTGAAGAGAGACACTTTAATAAATCATGGCCATTTAATTTACATTGAAATATTATTTAACTGTTTTACAAAGTAATTTATTTAATGTGAATATAATTTTATATTTAAAGAGGCTATATTTATAAAGTCGCATCTGTCTAGTAGATTTTTTTTTTTCCTGATGTAAAATGAAAAATGACCTTGTAAAACAAGTTCTGATGTCTTTTGGAGAGTAGAGTGGCTGCAGATTAAGCATGTAACAATCCTCTTCTAATGAATTAGGAAGCTGGACAAAAGACTGAGAGAACTGTTCATACAAGTAATTAAAGAGAAAGTTCCTTTCCCTGCCATAGGAATCGATTTCCCAAGATTTGTCATGCCACGTGATTTTAAATTCAGTCATGGCTATCAGGTGGTTGCTGTATACTAAGACAGTAAAACATATCTAGTACTGAAATATTGACAATCCTGGAGTATTCATGCTTCACACAAGTATAAATGAGTTTGCCTGGATGGAATTATGTGTGGTTAATGTATCAAAATTTTAATTTCAAATAGACTTTATTATGTCATCCTTTTTCCCCACAGTCTCATTTCAGGTTTTTTTTTCATTTTTATTCTAATTTAAAACTAACTGTAACTCTAACTGAACCTAATGAGCTTAAATTCCTGTGCAAGCTCAGGAAGTTATGCATATAATGACTGCTATTGCTAATGGGAATTTGACACAAAGTATATTTATTCCAGTGTGCTAAATCAATATGGATGAAATCTCTGTCTTATAAAATGTCAATACAAATTCCTAAGAGATATAATTCTAAGATTATATAGTAATATTTTGTGTCTTCTGGCTGCTTGACTTACAGAACTACCATGAATCAATGTTTAAATAGAATTCTTTCTTGAATTAATTATTTTTAGTATTTCTTTTGCCTGTAAGGGTAATTTGAATAATAAAATATTGCCAGCATTTAAGACCCTGGCAGCATGAGTGGCAAATGAGCTGATTTAAAGCTCAGTATGCCAAGTGGAAATGGTATACTTCTAATCTGTTAGGATTTATGAATCCGGTATCTTGTAAGGGCCTCATTTTAAGAGGAGGTAGCACCTGTAGCTCCTGTTGACTTCAATTATAGTGTCCGTACTTAGAACCTCTGAACATACCAGGCCCAAGATGACTCATCAACCTCCAAAATAGTATACATCCAGCCCAAACTTCCCATTTTCCCACAACTTGTAAAGTTATCCTCTTTCTCTCCTACATTTTAGTAACTCTTTCAGAGAAACAGGTCAAGTAGTTTGCAGTTGGAATCCAAATCAGACTGATATAAAAAGTCTCATTTCCATTTGAAAATACTAAGCCAGTTATTAGGATCAGATCTGCATTAATTCACTGAATCATTCACCCCTCCCTACTTTTCATTACTTCTCAGATTTCATCTTAGATTAACTGCAGATAGATGTTACAACTACATCTTCATAAAAGTGACTCATTCTTTTTTGGGCTAGTGTTCTTAATTATCTTTCCTTGCTAGGTTGAACTCACTGTCACTACATTTAAATATAGTGAATGCACACCCATGGTGCCATATAAATAATAATGCCACCTGCAATTAGCAGCTGAGCCCTAAACTCTGTTCTTTGTACTTCATTCTTGCCATTTTGCTTTTTTCCAACTATGTGTATTGAACTTTAATCTCTTCTGTCCTCATTTTCAGTACAGTTTCTCTGTGTGTAAATTGCTATGTTTATGTAGAAGAAGGGAATATAGCCCAAAATTGTTTTTATCATGTAGATTCCTTTTTTAAAGCTGTAGAAGAGAATTAGCTTTAAAAAAATCCAGTACATTAATATTATATTGGTCCTTTGGAAGGTTTTTTTGATTTTATTTTTTCCCTGGATCTAATATTCTTCTACCCTTTATCTTATATCTGTTCTTTTGAAAATGTTAGTATTCTTAGAATATAATGAATCAATGTTATAAATTAAAATTCAAATCCTTGTATGTCAAATGAATTAGCAAGTCATATTTATTCTTATTTCCAATATTACAGTCTTTCTGTCTTGCATGCTACTGAAAAATGCAAAGGGTGAAATCCTCATCCTGTTGAAGTCAGAGGAGTGGGGATTTCACCTAAAAAAATATAAAGAACAAAACGTTGTATATTCATGTTTAGTACAAAGCTCTTCTTTAGAATGACATCTAAATTAGTCTATTAATAATGAAAAATTATGTTCATCTTTAGTTTATTGAAACAAAATTTAATGTTTAAAAATAATTTGAGTTGGGGCAAATTAGTATTGATAATGGCACACCCACAAAAATTTGTTGGCAGTCTTGTAATGTCCTCAGAGACAAATATTTTTGGTCAAATACAGTACCTTTATCTCAAGAAGTTGATAAAGTTGACACCATTTTGGGTGAGATAAGCTTCTTTATTACAAGAAGATAACATGTCAGTTAAGTCTCTAGAAATCTTGTTGTTAATTTTATATATAACGATTGATTTACCACTTGAATCTCTGGTCTTTGGTAATAAACTTATTCTTGTTTACACTTTAAATATATCTGTGTGTTTAGTAGAATTGTGTTCGAAGATCTAACTAATAACTTGATGTTTACTGTTCTTTTGGGAACAGGAGGCCAAGTAACTCTGTGAGGCTACGTCTCGACTACAAGCCTCTTTTGGAAAAAAAAGCGTCTAGACTACAAAGTACTTTCGAAAAAGCAAGCAGCTTTTTCGAAAGAGAGCACCCAGGCAGTCTGGATGCTCTCTTTCGAAAAAGCACAGTTTGCATTACATAGCCCCTTTTTTCGAAAGAGCACTTTCAAAAAAAGGCGTTATTCCTCGCAAAACGAGGTTTTCCACGGTCGAAAAAACTGCCGCCTTCTTTCGATTTACTTTCAAAAGAATGCGGCAGCAGTGTAGATGCAGGGGAAGTTTTTTAAAAAAAAGGCCACTTTTGTCGAAAAAACCCTATAGTCTAGACATACCCTGAGTGGTCAGTGGAATAGGGACTAGACTTTACAGTGAATGCTCTGAACACCTTGGGGGTTGATGTATGCCTATTGCTTACCTATGAGGAAAGTGAGGGTAGTGTTTGTGTTGCCAGAGGTTGATGGTTTTAGGGAGCTGACCCACAAGAGGCACAGATGAGACTTTCCTCACACTAAGGACAGTTAGGGGGTGGATGTGTATCACTGGAGGGTGTCATTGTGTCCATAAGGGAAATTTTTTCCTAATCCAAATGTTAATGATTGGTTTCTGCCTGAAGCATGAGGGTTTATTAATTTTGGATATTCTGTATTTTAGAGTTTTAAATTTTGGTTCTAAAATTGTCTGTTGCTTTTTCACATGTGAATTTTGCCCATGTTAAGTTGAGTCCACAAAATATTGATGTAGAAAATTGCAAAGACCTGTAGAGAGAATGTGTTGACATTGCTTGGAAATTTAGCTTTGTGCATCTACAAGATGCATTATATTTACTAATCAACTTCAGATTTTTCTTAGGTGCCTATTACCAGGTACTTTTGTGCTAAATTAATAATATTGATTGTGTGGATATGAGAAGTCTGTCTGTGGGAGACTAAAGAGACAATGGAGAAGAGAAGGAAAAGGAGAAAAATATTGCATTAACTGATGCATTGTAATGCTATTAAAAGTAATTTGAGCTCCTGAGAGGAAAGCAACAATATAACAGCATACAGTAATTGCAAAGTATTATACATAGTACATTTGAAGGGGATAGAGAGCTTTGCATTTGTTGACATAGAAATCCCGTCATTGCTTGAGGAAATGGAAATGATGGACATGAGATAATATATAGACTAATCTTGCAGTCTTTATGCAAGCAAAACTCCCTCTTTATTTAATGGAAGTTTTGCACGTGTAATGGCTATAGGATGGAGACCATAGGACAGGGAGGAGGTTCAATTGATGATGCAAAGAAAATAAATGCAGAGCTCACTCCTACTTTAGTGAGGTTCAAAATAGAGTGTTTGCTTTAATTTTGTTAACTCAGTCGGTCAAAAGTTATCCATCAGTCTGATTTCAAAATGATGGGCTCTGATTTTAGCATGGCTTTTTTTTTTTAAATTGTCATTCATATATTGTAAAATAAGGGTTTGATCCCATAAGCACTTAAATAGGAATTCTCAAGGTTACTCATGTGAGTAGTCCCATCGACTTCTGTGGGTATATTCACGTGAGTAAAATTAACTGTGTACTTAACCTTTTGCAAGATGAAAGACTAATACTGTGCTGTAAATTTTAGATTTTTTTGTAAAAATACAGCTGACCTGCTTTATTACTCATTGTCAGTGTTTCTTAAATGCACTTTTGTCATCTTTCCAGATTTTTCAACAATATACAAAACATACAGAATGGTTATATAAAAAAGGCAGTTCTGTCATTTTTCAGGGATATGTTTCAATGAACAAATTACACCCTTGTGCAGTGAATGCAACCATAAACATAAGCAATAACATGTCTTACACACAAATTTACTGTAAACGAGTGGAAAATGTTTTCCATAAGATCTCTAAGGTTGCTTATTTCTGTTTTACACTGCCCTACTTCAGATATAGTTTTTCATTATAAAAATGAAACTCTTCTGTTTGCTTTACTAATAATATCACATTTGCAAAACCTTTCCATACTCCAGGAATCAGAGAAAATGTTTTGGTTATTCAGTCACTCTTTGCTGCTACCTATTTTTCGTTTCCTCTCTCCCCCGTTAACAATTGAGTTGATCCATAATTTACCTAAATATAGCCACATATTCTATGAATGCATCAAAGGCTATGCTTCCAGAAAGTTAGCACTCAACTTTTAAAATAGTTCTCTGTAGAATGTGTATTACTACTCCTGTATATCACTTATTATTTACACCTCATACACTTTTTAAACTACTAGCCATTATTTTTAGATGTAATTCATATGGTCAGCAAACTTTAGTAGGCTATTGCTATTTTTCTTTATATTTCTATACCTGTGTGTATATGCACAGCCATAGAAAGACACACACACAATTTATATATCAGTGAATATTTATATATTAGTACAAGTCAAAAGGAGTACTGTAATCACATATATAGAATTCCAGCAAAAATAACATTATTTACAAGCCTTGGATACCATTCAGTCTTTCATATTATGGTAGAGACAATGCTCCATGATATTCAGAAGTACTTCATTAAGTGCATTTCAAATTGCCTAACATAGCAATGACATTACAGCTCATTAATTTAATATGCACCTCCCTCATAGGTACCAGGGCACTCAATACCCTAGTTTGTGCTACTAAGATTACATCTAACTTTAAAGGAAAATGTAGATTATATAAAGTAGTTTTAAAAAAATGGATAGGTTTTGTTGCTTGTTTTATTTTAAGAAGCTTTATAGAGTCCCTCGGGTAGTAATACTTTGCACTACCAAGTGGGAAACGTAGGTTTGATTTCTTGTCTTGGTGGTTCTGCTGCCATAGTTTATTTATTATTAATTATTTTTTACTTGTGAGGGTGTCCATTTTAGAAGCCACCGGTGATAATCCCAGCAGGATTGTTATAGCCCTCCATCTTTATTATAAAGATAGAATAGTGTGCAGTTTACTGAATTGGAATAATTCAGATGATACCTCAGAAAATGGTGGCATGATTTTTTAAAAGGAACTCAGTGCCTTTGAATGAAGCCCCAAGACTTTTTAATAGTAGGGTTTTGTCTTTGTCTCCTTGACAAAACATTTTCCTCACAGCCATTGCTGAGTAGTAACATGCTGAAACACTGTTTATCTATCACCCTATACTTGAGATGTGACCACCTTTCATTGGTTTTGTATGTAAAGTGCTTTGGAAAGAAAAAGGATGAAAATAATATTTAGTTTTTCTGAAGAGTGTTCAGCTTCTTAGCTGGAAAAACCTGTACAGCATACCCAGTATTCACATTTTAGGTTCATTTAAAGGTTAAAAATGTTAATGTCCAACTGGATAGCTAGATGATAAGCCTTTATCTCATTTAGCAGGATTTTTAAGATGTAGAAAATACAACACTCTCCCAGGTAATATATTTCCAAAAATGTTACCCTATTATTCAACATTGTAATATGCCATTTGAAATAACTCACCACAGGTGATATTTCCAGTCGTGTTGAGCTTTAGGTTAATTTTGCTCCCACTGAAGACAATGAGAGTGAAGTGGGTCTGGCCCACGAAAGCTCATCACCTAATAAACCATCTTGTTAGTCTTTAAAGTGCTGCATAGTCCTGTCTTTTGTTTCAGCAAGACCAGACTAACATGGCTACATCTCTATTATTATTAATCTTAGTGAGAGCAGTTAGGTAAGATCCACTCCATGTGCAGCAGCAGTCAAAAAGCATACAGAATGTTGGGAATCATTAGGAAAGGATAGATAATAGTACCGAAAAATCATATAGCCTCTATTTAAATCCATGGTACACCCACATCTTGAATACTACATGTAGATGTGGTTCCCCTATCTCAAAAAAAGAGAGATTGGAATTGGAAAAGATACAGAAAAAGCAACAAATTGATTAGCTTACATATGAGGAGAGATTAATAAGATTAGGACTTTTCAGCCTGGAAAAGAGATAGTGAACAGTGGGGTATGGTAGAGGTCTATAAAATCATGACTGACGGCAAGTAAATAAGAAAATGTTATTTACTCCTTCTCATAACACAAGATCTAAGAGTCACCAAATGAAATTAATAGGCATCAGGCTTGAAACAAACAAAAGGAACATACAAAACATAGTCAGCCTATGGAACTCTTTGCCAGAGGATGTTGTGAAGGTCAAGACTATAAGAGACAGGATTTAGAAAAAGAACTATATAAGTTAATGGAGGATAGGTCCATCAATGACTATTAGCCAGGATGAGCAGAGGTGCAAAACCATGCTCTGAAGTGTCCTTAGCCTTTGATTGCCAGAAGCTGGGAATGGGTAACACGGAGGATCGCTTAGTCAGCTGTTCTGTTCATTCCCTCTGGGACATTTAACACTGGCCACAGTCAAAAGACAGGATACTGGATTTGATGGACCTTTGGTCAGATCCAGTGTGGCCATTCTTATTTATACAGAGTACTTTTGAAATCCTACCATACTTGGTGACATGCTGTTACACTGGCAGGCCCCCTCCTTTCCCTGATCCAGCCCCTATGCTTGAAGCAGGGAGAAGCCAACTCTAGCCTGTAAAAAAGAAGTATTCTGCAAGGGCCAGCTACACTTCCTTTATGACCCTGTTATTCCAGAAAAGAATAAATGGACTGCATCATATGGCTCAATGGGACATTTTGTCATGTCAATGTGTGTGGACAGGACCAAACCACATTTAAGACTCATACTAAAGGCTTGCAAAGTCCTCTGTGCAAAGAATCACAGTGATCAGTCATAACGGATGGAAATTAAGTTAATCTGGTGTCATCATTACTACTTTAATTTGTAGGTTTCATTTAAAAATACTAGAACAAAACTCCCACTGTGAAGTTGTATTTTAGAAGAGAGTACAAATATTAATACAATGGTGAAGTAAATAACAATAGTTTTCCCTTATTTTGTCCCTTTACTAAAGGTAAATTAATTCTACCAATATAATTAGTCATATCTACAGTAAAGATTTAATTCTGCTGGCATATTGACACAGTAAATATTTTGGGTGAAATGCTGGCCCCACTGAAGTGGATATCTAAATACAACATTCAGACAAACATCTTGCAGGAATAAAGATCTACATCTTTGTTCAGGAACTCCAGAAGTACAGTGAATGAGAGCCCCACTGAAGTGGATATCTAAATACAACATTCAGACAAACATCTTGCAGGAATAAAGATCTACATCTTTGTTCAGGAACTCCAGAAGTACAGTGAATACATACATTCACTTTAACATGAATTTTCTGTTTTATGTCTCAAGTAGCTTTCATTTTTGCTTTATTAATAAAAGGACTAAGCTCCCTCAATTCCCACTGAAGTGTGAGGGAGATGGGGGAAGCTCTGCAGCTAGTAAGAAGTAGTACCTCACTATATCTGGCCCTGGAAAAATGTTACTGTGTATTTTAATATTACCAGTAGCTTTTGTAAACAAAATTGGATAAAATGTTTGCATAGAAAACATATCAGTGGTTACTTCTAGCATGCTGGACTAACAGAAAATTAAAGTTATAATGATCTTTCTTAGCTGTTTCTATTGCAAATGTTGAATATTTAATATGTTGATTAAAGGTCTGTCAATACAGTTCCCTGTCAGTTGTCACTCTATCACATATTAGGTAAAGGTAAAGGCTAAGGTCAAGGGTGGGTGGGGAACCTCCGGACCACAGGCTGCACACAGTTGGTCAAGGTTAGCCACTGGTGGGCCACAAGACGGTTGATTTACCTGAGTGTCTGCAGGAATGGCTGCTCACAGCTCCCAGGGGCCGTAGTTCGCCGTTCCCAGTTAATGAGAACTGCAAGCAACCGTGCATGCAGACATTCAGGTAAACAAACTGCCTGGCAGCCTGCCAGTGGTTATCCCTGACAAACTGCAGGCGGCCAACGCACAAGAGGGTCCCCACCCCTGGCTTAGGTGAACATGTAGACCAACTGTCATATGAAGTACTGTTATGAGATATTTGAACAAAAATCAAATGCTATAATTAATTGAAGCAGGGCTGGCGAAAGAATTCACCGGGCCCTGGGCAGCGTAAGGAGGGGCTTGATTCTGGGCGCTTAAAATGAATGGGGCTTTCGGCAGAGGGGAGGGGCCAGAGGCAGGTCTCCGGAGCCCTGGGTCCTTTTTAATTGCTGGGCCTTGGGACAACTGCCCCCATTGTCTCCAACCTCATTGGCAGTCCTGAATTGAAGTGATGGCCCTTTGTGATGCTATATGTGCATCTATGGAAATTTCTGATGATTTAAAGCAGGGGGACTCTACCAGGGCTACATGTACCCATGGGCGAACACCAAAATCTTCCAAGTAGTACATCAACTAATCTAGACGTTTGCCTAATTTTACAACTGGCTACATAAAATGCACTAGCAAAGTTAGTACAAACTAAAATTTCATACAAACAATGACTTGTTTATAATAGAATCATAGAATACTAGAACTGCAAGGGACCTTGAGAGATTATATTGCTCTATATCCTATACACTGAACTGTAAGTACAATATTTATTTTATAATTACAGTAAAACTCCATTGGTCTGGCATCCAATGCTCCGGCACTCCTGATGGTCCGGCACCATTGGGAACCTGGAAGTGCTCCGGGCAGCCGGACAATTGGAGCTGCTCTGCGCCCGGCTTCTCCGATTCAGTCGCTGCTAAAACTGACCAGCGGCTGACTTGGGGACGCCTGGGGCAGAGCAGCTGCTGCCGGGTTGGTCCCGCAGCGCCGGCGCGCCACGGGACCAACCCGGCAGTACCCTAGCTGCTCTGCCCCAGGCGTCCCCGATTCAGCCGCTGCTGAAACTGACCAGCAGCTGACCAGAATCAGCCTGTTTCAGCCTGGTCTGTTTCAGCAGCGGCTGAATCGAGGACGCCTGGGGCAGAGCAGCTGGTGCTGCCGGGTTGGTCCGCGCCGCCTCGGCGCTGCGGGACCAACCCGGCAGCACCCAGCTGCTCTGTCCCAGGCGTCCCCAAGAGCATCTGGGGTGCTGCCGGGTTGGTCTCGCAGCGCCGAGCGCGCCACCGACCAACCCGGCAGCACCTGTTGCTCTGCCGCAGGCGTCCCGATTCAGCCGCTGCTGAAACTGACCAGCAGCGGCTGAATCGGGATGCCTGGGGCAGAGCCGACTATCGGAAGGGGGCTATGAGGGTCTGGGGTGGCATTCCCTCCCAGACCCCTCATAGCCCCTCCTTCCGATAGTCCGGCATATTTGATAATCCGGCACCCCCTGGGTCCTAAAGGTGCCGGATTATCGGAAGTTTATTGTATATGGAAAAAATGAGAAAGAAAGCTATTTTCCAATAATAGTGTGCTGTGACACTTGTATATTTTTTTTCTGATTATGTAAGCAAGTAGTTTTTAGTGAAGTGAAAGTTGGGGCTATGCAAGACAAATCAGACTCCTGAAAGGGATCTGGAAAATTTCAGAACTACTGATTTAAAGTATTCATGAAGTAAAACCGTAAAGCACATCTCAAAAAGGTACAGTAAGATTGAGGTATCTGAAGTGTGACAAAGAAAAATAAATGCAGCAATACTAGCAAAACACCAAAGCTAAATCTAATGGAAGAGAGCATGCTTAGCCAAAAAATATAATTGTATTGTTGTGGTGACAGATGAAGTATAAAAGCCTGAATATAACAGGATCAAAATCAGGGTGAAATGACTGCTAAGAAAGCATTTCTAAGACCAAAAAACATGAATATTGTTCATAAACTATCATGTAAAATAGAGACTGCATAACAGTATACTTCTATAATGGAATACTATTTAATAGCATCAGTAACACTGTGAAATGATATAGGAAAGGAAAAGAATAACTCACTGAATGTTTAGTTAGGTCAGAATGTAATTAGCTTGATGGAATTTAGCATGGTGTTGCTCCCGTACTCTAACAAATCATGCCATGGGATCTTTAATTAATACAAGTAGTTAGGTCAGTTTTACATTTCATCTGAAAATGGTTCCTCCAGCAGTGCCATGACCTAAATTCTTGTCCCTCTCTATATACCTACTGTAATGCTCTACCAATGCAAAAGACAACTTACAGCTAAGGGGCAATGATCTGGAAAAAGGCTCAGCAGTGAGGTAGCAACAGTTTTAGACAACACAAAATTATTCAAGGTAGTTAAAATTCAAAGTATCCTGTGAAGAGTCACAAAGGCATCTCACAAAAAGGGGTGACTGGAGAACAAAGCGCCAGATGAAATTCAGTGTTGATAAATGCAAAGTATTGTACATTGGAAAAGATAGTCCCAACTATACAAACACAATGGTGGGGTCTAATTTAGCAGTTACCACTTACAAAAGAAATTTTGGAGTCACTGTGAATAGTTCTTTGAAAACATCTACTCAGTGGATAGTGGCAGTCAAGAAAGCTAACAATGTTAGGCACTATTAGGAAAAGGATAGATAATAAGATAGTAGATATCATAATGTCAATACATAAATCCATGGTATTCCCATACCTTGAATATTGCATGCAGTACTGGTCACCCCATCTCAAAAAAAGATATATTAGTGTTAGAAAAGGCACAGAGAGAGGCAACAAAATTAATAAACGGTATGGGACAGGTTCCTATGAAGAGATGTTATAAAGACTATGCCTGTTCAGCTAGGAAGAGATGACAAAAGAGGAGGGATGTGATAGAAGTCTATAGAATCATGAATGGTGTAGAGAACATAGAATCATAGAATACTAGGACTGGAAGGGACCTCGAGAGGTCATGCCTCATGGCAGGACCAAATACTGTCTAGACCATCCCTGATAGACATTTATCTAACCTACTCTTAAATATCTCCACAAATGGAGATTCCACAACCTCCCTGGGCAATTTATTCCAGTGTTTGACTACCCTGACAGTTAGGAACTTTTTCCTAATGTCCAACCTAAACCTCCCTTGCTGCAGTTTAAGCCCATTGTTTCTTGTTCTATCTTCAGAGGCCAAGATGAACAAGTTTTCTCCCTCCTCCTTATGACACCCTTTTAGATATCTGAAAACTGCTATCATGTCCCCCCTCAATCTTCTCTTTTCTAAACTAAACCAACCCAATTCCTTCAGTCTTCCCTCATAGGTCATGTTCTCTAGACCTTTAATCATTCTCGTTGCTCTTCTCTGGACCCTCTAATTTCTCCACATCTTTCTTGAAATGGTGCCCAGAACTGGACACAATACTCCAACTGAGGCCTAACCAGCGCAGAGTAGAGCAGAAGAATGACTTCGTGTCTTGCTCACAACACACCTGTTAATGCATCCCAGAATCATGTTTGCTTTCTTTGCAACAGCATCACACTACTGACTCATATTCAACTTGTGGTCCACTATAACCCCTAGATCCCTTTCTGCCATACTCCTTCCCAGACAGTCGCTTCCCATTCTGTATGTATGAAACTGATTGTTCCTTCCTAAGTGGAGCACTTTGCATTTGTCTTTATTAAACTTCATCCTATTTACCTCAGACCATTTCTCCAATTTGTCCAGGTCATTTTGAATTATGACCCTATCCTCCAGATTAGTCGCAACCCCTCCCAGCTTGGTATCATCTGCAAACTTAATAAGCGTACTTTCTATACCAATATTTAAATAGTTGATGAAGATATTGAAGAGAGCCGGTCCCAAAACAGACCCCTGTGGAACCCCACTTGTTATGCCTTTCCAGCAGGATTGTGAACCATTAATAACTACTCTCTGAGTACGGTTATCCAGCCAGTTATGCACCCACCTTATAGTAGCCCCATCTAAGTTGTATTTACCTAGTTTATTGATAAGAATATCATGCGAGACCGTATCAAACGCCTTACTAAAGTCTAGGTATACCACATCCACTGCTTCTCCCTTATCCACAAGACTCGTTATCCTATTAAAGAAAGCTATCAGATTGGTTTGACATGATTTGTTCTTTACAAATCCATGCTGGCTGTTCCCTATCACCTTGCCACATTCCAAGTGTTTACAGATGATTTCCTTAATTACTTGCTCCATTATCTTCCTGGCACAGAAGTTAAACTAACTGGTCTGTAGTTTCCTGGGTTGTTCTTATTTCCCTTTTTATAAATGGGTACTATATTTGCCCTTTTCCAGTCTTCTGGAATCTCTCCTGTCTCCATGATTTTCCAAAGATGATAGCTAGAGGCTCAGATACCTCCTCTATCAGCTCCTTGAGTATTCTAGGATGCATTTCATCAGGCCCTGGTGACTTGCAGGCATCTAACTTTTCTAGGTGATTTTTAACTTTTTTTATTTTACCTTCTAAAACTACCCCCTTCCCACTAGCATTCACTATGTTAGGCATTCCTACAGACTTCTCGGTGAAGACCGAAACAAAGAAGTCATTGAACATCTCTGCCATTTCCAAGTTTCCTGTTACTGTTTCTCCCTCCTCACTGACCAGTGGGCCTACCCAGTCCTTGGTCTTCCTCTTGCTTCTAATGTATTTATAAAAAGTCTTCTTGTTTCCCTTTATTCCCGTAGCTAGTTTGAGCTCATTTTGTGCCTTTGCCTTTCTAATCTTGCCCCTGCATTCCTGTGCTGTTTGCCTATATTCATCCTTTGTAATTTGTCCTACTTTCCATTTTTTTAATAGGACTCCTTTTTTATTTTTAGATCATGCAAGATCTCGTGGTTAAGCCAAGGCGGTCTTTTGCCGTATTTTCTATCTTTCCAACACATCGGAATAGCTTGCTTTTGGGCCCTTAACAATGTCCCTTTGAAAAACTGCCAACTCTCCTCAGTTGTTTTTCCCCTCAGTCTCGATTCCTATCAGCTCTCTGAGCTTACCAAAATCCGCCTTCCTGAAATCCATTGTCTCTATTTTGCTGTTCTCCCTTCTACCTTTCCTTAGAATTGTGAGCTCTATGACTTCATGATCACTTTCACCCAAGCTGCCTTCCACTTTCAAATTCTCAACCAGTTCCTCCCTATTTGTTAGGATCAAATGTAGAACAGCTTCCCCCCAGTAGCTTTTTCAACCTTCTGAAATAAAAGTTGTCTCAATGCAGTCCAAGAACTTATTGGATAGTCTGTGCCCTGCAGTGTTATTTTCCCAACATATATCTGGATAGTTGAAGTCCCCCATCACCACCAAATCTTGGGCTTTGGATGGTTTTGTTAGTTTGTTTGAAAAAAGCCTCATCCACTTCTTCCACCTGGGTAGGTGGCCTGTAGTAGACTCCTAGCATGACATCATCTTTGTTTTTAATCCCTTTTAGCCTAACCCAGAGACTCTCAACACTTCCGTCTCCTATGTCCGTCTCCACCTCACTCCAAGTGTGTTCATTTTTAATGTATAAGGCAACACCTCCTCCCTTTTTTTCCCTCTCTATCCTTCCTGAGCAAGCTGTACCCTTCTTCCATACAAACATTCCAATCGTGTATTATCCCACCAAGTCTCTGTGATGCCAACAGTGTCATAATTGTACTTATTTATTAGCACTTCCAGTTCTTCCTGCTTATTTCCCATACTTCTCGCATTTGTATATAGGCATCTAAGATCCTGATTTGACCTTGCCTCCCAGTTTTGCCCTGACCCTCCTTTCTCTCTGCCATTGTAGCCCACGCTCCCTCCCATTTCCGACCCATCTCCCAGGTCTCCATGTTCTCCACTTACCTGTGGGCTTTGCTCACCTGTCCCCGTCGAACCTAGTTTAAAGCCCTCCTCACTAGGTTAGCCATTCTGTATCCAAATAGGGTCTTCCCCCTCCTCGTAAGGTGGACGCCATCCCTGCTTAGCAGTCCTTTCTGGAATAGCATCCCATGGTTGAGGAAGCCAAAGCCCTCCTGGCGACACCATCTTCGCAGCCGGGCATTCACCTCCAGGCTGCACCTGTCTCTGCCCGGGCCCCTACCTTCGACAGGAAGGATCGAAGAGAATACCACCTGCGCTTCAAACTCCTTCACCCATACTCCCAGAGCCCTGTAGTCACTCTTGATCTGCTCAGTGTCACACCTCACAGTATCATTAGTGCCCACATGGATGAGTAGTATGGGGTAGTAGTCAGAGGGCCAGATAATCCTCGACAATGCCTCCGTAACATCTCGGATACGGGCCCCCGGCAGACAGCATACCTCCCGAGATGAAATGTCAGGGCGACAGATGGGCGCCTCCGTCCCCCTCAGAAGAGAGTCTTCGACCACCACTACCCTACGTTTCCTATTCGCAGTGCTGGCAGCAGACCTCCCAGCCTTGGGGGTACGGGGCTTCTCCTCCTCCGGTGTGGGGGGTGATTGCTTATCTCCTGTCTAAAGAAGAGCATAACGGTTTCCTAGTACCACGGCGGGAGGGTTTGGAGCAGGGGTGGAGCAGTGCCTGCTGCCAGAAGTAACCTGCTGCCACTGTCCACCCTGAGTCGTCTCCTCCTTCACCAGTGGTGTGTCCCCAGTCCTGTGTACCGGGACAGCTACCTCAGCTGTCTCCTCATGAACACGGTCCAGGAATTTCTCAGGGATGCGGGTGCTCCTCAACCTAGCCACCTCCTCCTGTAGCTCTGCCACCTGCTGCCTGAGAGATTCCACCAGCAAGCACCTTTCGCACTGGATGATCTCCCCAGCCTGGATATCAGTAAGTGGGAACTGCAATCCACAGTCCCTGCAAAACCACACCAGGATCTAGGTAGAGGCATCCATGCTCAGGTGCTCTGTCTGGCTACAGGTGCCAGTGGAGGAGACAGAAGCAGTGCTGGCACAGGTGTTGCGGGTCTTCCTGACCATCGTAGGCCTCCCTCTGCCAAACTCCCTCTCAAACTCCCCTGTCTACAGCTCCTGTCCGCTGGACAAGATATTTTCACACTTCAGATAGTTTCAAAACATGCATAAGGAAGTGTATTTACCACTTCATATAACACAAGAACAGCCGTCACCAAATGAAATTAATATGCAGCAGGATTAAAACAAACAAAAGGAATTACTTATTTATGCAGTACACAGGCAACCTGTGGTACAGATTACCAGGAGATGGTATGTAGGCCAAAACTGTAACAAGTTCAAAAAAGAATTAGATAAGTCCATCAGTGGCTACTTGCCAAGGTGGTCAGGAATGCAACCCTATGCCCTCAGTGTCGCTAGCCTCTGATTTCCAGAAGCTGAGAGTGGACAACATGGGATGGATCAATTGACGATTGTCCTGCTAATTCCTTCTGAAGTGTCTGTCATTGGCCATTGCTGGAAAACAGCATACTAGGCTAGATGGACCATTGGTCTGACTTACTCCCCATCCCTGTATTGAGGATTGAAGAGATGGGGTGGACTAAGGGGAAGTGGAGAGCCCCATGCAATGCTTTATTCTCAGCCCATGGAGAAGTCCTTAGGGCAGTGGTCCCCAACCTTTTTAAGCATAAGATCACTTTTTGAATTTAAGTGCAATTCAGGATCTACCTCAAACCCAAAGACTCCTACCCCACCTCCTTCCCACCCTCTCTGAGGCCCTGCCCCTGCTTACTCCATCCTCGCCCACTTTTATCAGGCTGGGGGTAGGGACTTGGGGTGCAGGAGAGGTTCAGGACTGGGACTGGAGTTCAGAATGCTGGCTCCAGCTGGGCACCGCTTACCACAGGTGGTTTCTGGATGGCGGTGCAGGGGGCTAAGACAGGCTCACCCCTACCTTGGCCCTACACCACTCCCAAAAGCAGCCAGCAAACTCTCTCCATCCCTGCCCCCCTCTGCTCTGTGGAGATGGGATACAGGGTGGAGGGAGGGGCACCCTGACATCAGCACCCCCCCTTCCTCTTCTTCCCGTGCCCTGCACAGCAAATTGGAGGCTCCCAAGGGTGAGGGGCACCTCCAAGACAGAGGCTTTACCTGTCAGAGGTTCCAAGATCTACTAGTGGATCCCAATCTACTGGTTAGTGACCACTGCCTTAGGGAATCACTCTAACCCAGCACAATTTAGCATTCTCTGAATTACACCGGGGTCCACTTTGGGAGCTAGTTTTACTGAATAGTAGACACTTATTAGTAGCAATGTATCAATGTCCTTTTGTTATGTTGCTCCTAAGCAGCTTCTGTTGTTATGGGGAGTTTTGACAATTCACAGTAGGAAAGATGTTCCTGGAGAAAATGTTGCTTGTAAGCAGCAGTTGCTCTTACAAGATGTTGCTGCAAACAAGCATCTATTGTATCAGGAGCAATTGCATACAAAATGGAACAGAATTAAATAGAAATCCCCAACTCTGTTTGTAAAGTTTTGTGTTTTAAAAATATCTTAATAGTTAAAATGAACATTTTGTAGACTTCTTGTTTAACAAAAAAGTTTATATTAAACTTTTCACACTTTTTAGCCTCTTTATATAAATTTATTTTTTTCCTTTTTTATTGTCTGATAATTTGCTTTTTCCTTTATATCTGGCAACACTTTAGATGTCTGATTATTAAATCATTGTGTTTTGTTTTTCTTTGCTTTTGTGCATGGGCTCTGAGTGAGCACACATAATGAAATCTCACTTTTTGAGAAAGTGACTCAGAATGGCTTGTTAGGCTCCCTGGCCATGTAAGATTGGCTAATCCAATCAGAGAGTTGGGATCAATTCCTGTGTCAAAGCCAATCAGATCACCTCCAGAGTCAAGAAAGTAGTGTGAAAATTTATTACATTTTTACTTTCAACCTAATACAAAAAAGGTGTTTTTATAGAACAAAAAATGTTTATTAATAAAGAAAATTGGCCTGAAAGTCTGCTTTGCTTTACATCTGGTGAGGTGCATATTTTTAAGGTGTATAGGAGCCCTTCACTTACTCAGTACTCTGGAAAAGTGAGAAAGCAGTGAAGTGGGAAAGTTTGCAGACAATACAAAATTACTCAATATAGTTAAAGCCAAAGCTGGGTCACTGGACAACAAAATGACTGATGAAATTCAATGTTGATAAGTGCAAAGTAATGCACATTGGAAAACATAAACTCAACTGTACATACACACTGTTGAGGTTAAATTAGCTGCTACGGCTCAAGAAATAGATCTTGTAGTCATCATGGAAACATCTGCTTAATGTGCAGCGGCAATCAAAAAAGTTAATAGAATGTTAGGAACGATTCGAAAAGAGATTGATAATAGGACAGAAAATATCATAATGTCACTATATAAATCCATGATTCACCCACACCTTGAATACTAGGTGAAATACTGGTCATCCTATCTCAAAAAAGATATGTTATAATTGGAAAAAGTACAGAGAAGAGCAACCAAAAATGTCTGGGGGCATGGAACAGCTTCCATATGAAAACAGAGGGAAAACAGTGGGATTGTTCAGTTTAGAAAGAGAAAGAACTAAGGTGATGGGATATTAGCCAAGATGGTCAGAGATACAACCCCAGGTTCTGGGTATCCTTAAACATCTGACTGCCAGTAAGAGACAACAGGGGATGGATTACTTGATATTCAACCTATTGTGTTAATTCCTTTTGAAGTATCTGACACCAGGCACTGTCATTGGACAGAGTCCTGGACTGAATGGACCATTGGTCTGGCTGTGTTCTTGTGTCAGTGCACACCTATATAATGTATTTTCAGTGTATGTAGTAATTTTATATTCTTGAATGCAGATACCCTATGTAATACAATAGAATAATAAATTGTGAAATTCTGAAAAACTTAAATGCATTTAGCTTAGCATATGTTGCTATTTCAAAATAGTATTATAGTGAACGTACACGTTCATTAATTTGATAAGTATAACAGCAATGATCTGGACATAAAACCTATAAATTCATGTACCTGAATTTCTTGTGGCATTAAATTTATGACTTGGGAAGTGTTGTTTGCAAGTCATTTGCTATTAAGACACAGGATCCTGTGAAGATTACCATACACAGTTAAATTTAGAGAACAGTGTCTCCTTGGGAACAGATATTGCCTTAGTATGAGGGTATGCAAATTATTTTCTGTTGTAAGGGCAAAATTCACTTCTCCTTTACAAAATCAAAGCAAAATCCAAATAGCAACTCAGGGGAACTGCATGGGGTTGGTCAGATGGAATTCTACTCCCTGCAACAAACACACATGCAGGCCACCAGATTGCAATGCTGCCCCTTCTCTAGCTGTCGGAGTAAAAACCACAGGTCCTCTGCACAAGAGTCCCCATCTGTGAGATCTGCATATGTAAATCCTGCATGCCATAAAGTGAGACCTTTGTGGAACTCCCATCTGCAGTGTGCAAGTGACTCAGAAGTCTCCCTGCACAAATCTTGTCTCTGCAAAGGCACTTCCCAGCAAATGGTATAGCAGGCCAAGGGTAGGATGAATTTCACCTAAATGGAATAAAGTTACTGTACTTCAATTCCAGATTTTTTCAGAAATTTAAAACAGTCCCATGTGTTTGTTACTATTGATTTTTGGCAACCTACATTATATTTTATTTATTTGTTTGCTATATAAAAGTGTAGAATTGTATTTAATAAGAGTATATTCATGTTTAAATTTTAACCCTGTTTTTTTCTTTGTATTTTAGGGACACAGGTATTTAGCAGCAAAAATGAATTTAGGGTCAGCACACTGAAGTTTCATGTTTCTGAGCCTAATATTTTTATTTGTGGAGGATTCAGCCCTGAAGTTAAAGCCTGGGATATAAGGAATTGTAAGGTAACAGATGTCTGATACATTTCTTGTTCTCCAGATTATTAACTTGTCTGATATAGATGCATTCTGAAGGGGAGTGTGGATAGGTAATAGAACTTTGTTTTTGAATGGGGAGGGTATAATTAGAAAATAAGAATATGTTTTTGTCACTGTTACTTGCTATGTGTTAAAAGGAAATAAGTAAGTCAGTGTTTGTGCTCTGTTTAGATCAAAAACGTATATTTAAAATATTTTTAAAAAAGCCTTTTCTTGTTCTGAGAACTATACAGTACAGTGACTGTTGGAAGATGGAACTGTCAGAAATTAATGATTAATGCATTTTCACTGGTACATATTGGTGAATAGATAGGAAAAAGGTGCCGCGCAGCTCAGAGGGAACACTGATGGTGAGATCATTTTAAAAACTGATATATTTGTCAGTATCTTTGAAGTTGGTAAAAATATTTCCTGTGTCATAGTTAGGGATGTCAGCATATAGTGGTCTACACAATTAACTGATAAGCCTGGGTTTATCCGTTAATCCTGTATTAGCATCAACAAGAGTGGGGGAGGCGGGAGCCGGTGCTTGTGGGGAGCCAGGTTTTAAGGTGGCTGCCCACAAGCACTGTATCTCATGGAGCCGCCTGCCCCTCCCCACCCCTGCGCTGCTGCCTCTGAGCCAGCTCCTCACCTGTATCGTCTCATGCGGAGCTGCCTGCCCTTCCTGTGCTGCTGCTTCTCTATCAGAGGCATCAGCTGGGGGTAAGAAGAGGGCGGTCAGAAGCCGATACACGTGGAGAGCAGATTTTTAAGCCGGCTCTCCACCGGCTCTCCACGTATGCCTGCCCTCCCTTGCTGCCTCTCACCCAGGAAGGGGGGAGGGCGGCAGGCAGAAGCCGGTGCTTGGGGAAATCGGCACAGTGGGCTTGGCCGGGCTGGAGCAGCTGCCTGCCTGCGTCATGCGGGGGACCTGCTCCAGCCCCATTGGGCCACTGGTTTACCAGTTAGCTGGTTAACCCATGACATCCCTAATTTGCAAAAGTCTTAAGGAAACCAGGTACACAGTTAGCCTGATTTTTCTTACTTCTAATACCATGGATAGTGTACAACTGAATTAAACAGGGCTACCAGCTTATTTGAGAGTAAGGCGATGGTAATTTTTGAACTAATGGTATGTGTGTCCATCTGTCCGTCCAGTCCCTGGGGAGAGGGAGCAGCAGAATGGGTGAGTGGCCATAGGAGTGGCAGGAGCAGCCACTGCACCATGGCCCCTAGCAGCTGTTGCCGCTGGCCCCTGGGACCTCCTCCCAGAGCAGCCCCTTTCCCGGTCTCCTCAGAGCAGTGCACCACCTGCTGCCCCAAGCTAATATTTAGAGAGGGGTATACAGTTCATGTCATGGAGAGGCTACAGGCGATGGAATTTGTTTAATGTCCATGACCTATCCATGACTAACGTGTAGCCTAAGCTGGGAGCTTCCTCTTGTAGCTTAATGTGTAATGTCTTATAAAGACAGAATCAGGATCATTGTTGGAAAGCCTCCTGTTACTTTTCAAAGTGTCAGTTTGCCATAGAACAGTGTGTTGATTAAACATTAGTTATTAATATTTAATGTCCCCTGCCCCATAACATTTAATATTTTGGTGCAGATTTCTTTTCACATATATTAGCTTCTTTATTGTTCCTGTGATACAAAAAGCATGCTTTCATTTTCTTTTCCATCTTGTACTCTTACGTTCATATTCAAGACTGGATAAAATGTCTTGTCAAATATTTCACTTTTTGTTCTGTTATATAATATGTTCCATTTACTCTTAATTAAAATAAGTGGCTGGGACCTCTTTCCACTTAGTTACAATTATGATGCAAATGTCCTGCAGAGCTATATAGTGTTTTCTTCTTTCATGATAAGATCTTCCCATAGTATTCTTGGTCTTACATATTTGCTGCAGCTTTGGTCCTATTTTGCCTCAAATTGTATCTTCAGGTGTTTCAAATTGTTATCAACTTGGAGGAGCAAGTGATAGCTGTGTGGATGAAGAAATGGTTGGGGTTTTTTTTGGTTGTTTCCTTCATTACATCACTGATAACCTTTCTGAGAAGAATTCTGTCATCCTAGTCATTGCCTCTCTGAGAGGTAGTTTTACTACACTGACAAAAGTCTCTTCTGTCGCTGCAGTAAATGTAATTGCAGTGGTGGCATTGTAGTATTTGTGGTATAGGCATATCCCTACTATACATTACCCTTATTATACACTGGAAGCTTAGTTTCAGTGGTCATTCTTCAGAGTGTATTTTTTTGGGCTGTGTTTAATGTGCTGGTTTTTAGCAAATCTTAAACTTACATTTCCAGGGCCAAGTAGCCATCATATTTTGAATGTCCTTTAAACAACATGAAATTTATCTGACTCCTGCACCTGCAATTTTGTGATGAACTCTGGGAACATATTATAGGAAGAATATTGGCACAGTAGAGGGTGTTCAGAGAAGAGCAAATTCATAGGAAAGTATTAGCTAAATAGATGTATAATAAGTGTGTCAAATGGATTGGTTTTTGTTGGAATAACTGTAAATATGATTTAGTATTAACAATTCATTGTCTGAGAATTAATATATACCAAAAAAGGGCATTTTAAGTCTTAGATGTAATGATACAATAGCAGGTTTGTTGCAGTCTTTCACACACTGAAACCTGGAACTATTGCTATTGCAAACTGGCTAACTAGAAACAAAAATGTCAAATCTATGCTATATCAAAACATTGAAGGACAGATTTTGCGTACACTGAGTGGTGCCTTTCTCCATAAGACATCCTGTTGATTTTTTGAGTTGATTTTTAGAGTAAGGTGCTATTCATTATGAGTAAGGCTAGAGTTTTTGCGCAGAAACTCGCAGAGCATCCACACTACAAGTGCGTTTTTGTGCAAGAAAAAGTACAGTTGATCATCAGAAGACAGGGCTTTTTGTGCAAGAGTTATTCCTCTTTCTACAAGGAATAAGCCTTTTTGCTCAAGAGCTCTTGCGCAAAAAGGCGTGTGTGGATGGACAACAGGGGTTTTTTGCACAAGAAATCCCTATCGGAAAAAGCACAGGTGTGCTGTTTCTGTGAATGGCAATTAGAGCTTTCTTGTGCAAGAGCATGAATGGCAAAAAGTTCTTGTGCAAGAAGCCTGCAGTGTAGACATAGCCTAAGATTAGCAAAATCTGGCCTTTAGTTGATGTGGCTAAAGCCAACACAAAAGCGAAAATCTTCAAAGTAAAGCCAACCAATGTTTCATAGAGAAATGCAGGGCTGCAGGTTGCAGCTTGTTAACTTTGATTAATGGTGAAGTATAAACACATACCTCATAAGTACCACAGGCTAGTTATCCAAGCTGATATAGTGAAGAAAAAACAAATGCGTACTGATTCAGAAGTTAGAGAATTAATATACAGTTATTTCATTCTGCGGGTACTGAACCAAGCTTTGTCTACTGATGAACAGATTATTCAAATGACATTATATTGCTGTATTATGGGCTGATTAAATAAGGTTATAAAATCATTGGAGATCATATAAAGACTTCACGCTAGAGATGTAAACAGGTAAACAGTTTACTTCCATCCTCCGTCAGGGACTGCTTATCAGACAGAATCCTCCTGCCTATTAGATTACTTAACTCCTTTTCAGTTTAGAATTGGGGTGAACATCCCATCACAGGCCCCACAAGAGCTTTGCAAAGACCTCAGAGCGGCTGCTGCCAGAACAGAAGGTACAGGGGAAAAAACACACACACAGTAATCCAAAGAGAGTTTAAAATATAAAAATCTCTCCGGGACCTAAAAGAAAAAGATTTAACGCAGCTGTAAGACGTTTACTGGTGAAAATAAAAGGGGCTCTTGGAGCCAAGCCGAAATATCCAGATCTCACTTCCTTATTCAATGCAGGTTTTCCTGTCTATGAAATGGATCACTGATGATATCAACTTTTAGCCAGTGTACATAGGTGAACCACTGAACATTAAGTATGCTTTCTGCCAGGAGATGAGGCGATTAAATTGGCACGTGAGTTGTGTTTTGTGACTCACCCTCTGATAGCCAAGTAAACAAACAGGAAGTCCAGTGGGAAGTGTAACAGTTGCAAATTTATAAGAATTCTGAAGTTCTCAAGCAAACTGAAATTCAGTGAATTTGTGACAAACCCTCTATAGTTAACTGGTCACTTGAATTACTTAACAACTGTGGGATAGCTTGCATTGAGTCCCTAATTACAATGGGGCATCAGAGCACCATCCCAGGATCAGAAAGTCAAAGTCCTTTCAGGTATTCATAATTCAGTCCATTCAGGTATTTGTGGTATTCATTTAAAAGTTGAAACATATTCCCCCTCGCTGCCAAACAACTCTGCTGACCAGTGTGTGGCCTTGTCCATACTTGTGGTGGCATGTGGTGTACATCTAGTTGCACATTGCAGTGAAAAGCAGCCTGCTTGCATACTGTTGTATGTAGCTATGCATTGCAGTCAAAGGCTCCAGCAGCAGGGACACTATACTGCTAAATATGAGAGGCACTGCTTAGATATGCAGAGAGCCATATAGGATACTTACCGTGAAGTTATGGCATCCCTTTATTTGTCTAAGCCACCATTTACACTGCTCTTTATACCCATGCTAATGCATACCTTAGCATGGGTATAAAAAGCAGTGCGCTACCATGTATACGCTGACTTAAAAGTACACATAGCCTATGAACGCAGGTTAGTGCCTTAGTTCAGTCTACTTACATTCCCCTGGAAACAATTGGGTGGTATCTGAGCTATAGCCTTCATTGCTCCCAAAACTTCAGCCAATCTTTAGCCTTGCAGCAATGAGGTGGAATCCTTAATCAGTCCAGTTTCCCTGCATGGCCACATAAGCACTAGTCATAATCTAATGCTACATTTTGTATAATGTATCTATCCTCATGTTGATACAGTATATAGGAGCATAACTAGAGTTGATGGGATGAAATTCAGAGGAAAAATTCAGGATGAAATATATAACCAAAAAGCTTTTCCTGATGGTGTGATGTTCCAAGCTATAGAACAGTAACCCTAGAGAGTTGGTGGAAGCAGTAATGTTTAGGACTTTTAAAACTAGACTGAACACAACACAAGAAAATTTATGAACAATTGAAACAATTCAGCATTAGCATAGGAATGGACAGAATAAAAATATATCTTATTTTTATGTCTTTTTGTCTTTTGATTTATAAAATAATACATAATTACACTTTTGAAGTTTAAGAAAAATCAGTTATAGCTATATGTGCAAGAGAGAGCTTATTCATAACATTGTTATTACAGTTCTCAGTGTTTGACTCTCATTAAAGGACTGTTAAAAGGTAATACATTTATAACGTGCAAATGCAGTGTCGTTTCCTTGGAAACATTCTAGTACAATTGCTTTATGATGAACCATATTCATTTTAAGAATTGTGTAGTGAGAAGCCTGTATAAACTGGTGGAGATGTTTGTGCTCTTGTGGTTTCTGTAGAAACAGCCTAAGCATAATCATATTCAGATCACATTGGGTAGAAAAATGTAACATTTTAGTAATGTGATACTTTGGGGAAGGGAGACAAAGATTATTCCTCTTTCAAGGGCAGAAATCCTTATTGAGTCTGTGGGTAAGATCGTCAAAGGAAGATGGAGCAGAGGCATTTGTTAATCCATAACAGTATTTGTGTATAAGTGTCTTAATTTACACAGTGATCCTTTCTGCTTGTGAAAATACACTTCTGTAATGGATACAAAAGTTGCATGCACAGCAGTGAGCTGTTTAGTAAGAATAGGGAGGGAAATAGGGTGGAGCAGCTTGCAGGATCAGAATCTTAGGGCTTATCTATGTATGGAGTTATTTAGTAGCTATTCTTGAATAACCCCTTGTGTAGATAAGGCCTTTGTGTTAACACCTTCAGATGTAACTTGTAAAAGTGCATAATGAAATGTTGCTTTATCATTTGGAGGACTAATTTAGCATTCTGTAGTGCAGGGGTGGAGAACCTCAGGCCCGGGGGCTGGATGCGGCCCTCAGCTTGCCTAGATCTGGTTCCCGAGGCTCAGGGTCCCTCTCCCCCCCCCCAGCATTGGGGAGCCTGTGCTGGTGCTCCAGACCCCCTGCTGACATCTTGGGGGCGGAGTGCACAAAATCTACTAGGCTGTTTCTCCGCCCTCCAGGCTCTGATGTGGAATGTGGAGAGTATCTTTCTCCTTCTCAGTTGGGGGCCACAGTGAGCATTTTTTTCCCCCACCTCTCACTTGTATGTGGCCCCCAACAGATTTTTCTGTGGTTCAGTGGCCCAGGGCCCAAAAAAGGTTCCCCGCACGTGCTGTAGTGCATTAAACAGGAAAATAAAAAATATTATTTCTCCACCAGTTTCATTATCCTTTCCAAAGAAAATGCTTAAAACACGCTCTTTATAGTGTCAACCAACTTGAAGTTTAGTTAAAAAAAAAAAAAAAAAGTAAATTTGATGTCCATTTTTAATTTGTCTCTGTAACCTACAAACATTTTACTGTGAAAGTCAGATTAGGCATTCAGCATTTTATCTACATCTGCATATTTTTTTAAAGTATGCTTTATGTGCCTCAGTAGTCAAGATTTTGTTTCTCAAAACAGAAGAAAATTAGCCAACAGTGCCATCAGAACAATAACCGTCCTGTATGCCTTCAGTGGCATCCAGGAAAACCCATCCTGGGCTTATGCTATAATATTCTAACCCAAAGGAATATATTTTTGTGGAAAATAAAGCTATAGAGTTTCTGACCTTTCTGTCCATGACATTACCATCTGTTTCAGTAATTAAAATTGCCATTAAAATTCTGCAGATTGAGAACAGAAACATAAGTGGATTTGTCATTTGTTCATTTGCTCTTGTAAGTGTTCTGTTCTGGTCTTTAAATGTGATGAAAGTTAATAAGGCAAATAGGATTTTGCAGTCACAACAAAACATAGGAAGATGTAATGTTAAAAAAAGTTATAACATGATTGAAATGAAATATTTCACATTATGAAAATATATCATGTAAATGTGCTGAGATAGCATTTCATTTATACTTAATCATTTGACAAATGATTTCTATTGTATTAGAGAAAACTCTTGTACAAATTAACTTTTTCTTATGCTGAAATGGAGTTTCTTGTTTGTATTAGTGTAGCATGATGAAGTCTCAAATGAGATTAGGGCAAGGGTGGGAGCAGGGGTGGAGCAGGAGCAAATGCTGGGGGAATGGGTCCGCAGGGGGTGGCTGCTGGACTGCTCAATTGCAGGGACCAGTTGGTTGTCAGTGGTAGTGTATGCCACGCGCATGCTCTGGGTCTGCTGGGACAGCTCCTGCCAGATGGTGGGAGGTGTGTGTGAGTGGCAAATGCCACTTGCCAGGGAAGGTGCTACTGGGGTTCCCTTCTCTTCCTCCCCCCGGCAGATTCCCATGCAGGGGCTCGGTGTCTTCTGTCTTTCCACGCTTGACTGGGAGCAGATGCAGTCCTAAGAGTGCAGGCATGACCACGTACCATGTGCAGCACTGCTGTGGGTATCCATGACCCTAACCTCCTTAATGGTGGCGTATGGTGGGAGGGTATCCCATCATGGACTCAGGAGTAAGGCAGGCCTTTCCAGAACCCCTGTAACTGGTTTCTGTGTGGCAGCCTCAAGTGGCTGTCTTGCTTCGGACTGGTGTTCCATGTGTACCCACGTGTACAGGCTGCTGTGCGATCCCCAGGCCGAGAAGGCCAAGTGAGGAGCATGCCGCCCGCCGCCTCCCCCCGTGTGTGTCTAGGGAAAGTGTTGGAACTCACCTGATGGGACTTCCTCGTCCGAACCCTGGGAGACATCCTGGGAGGAGGGTGCCAGCTCCAGGGAGACAATGACCTCCTGGGTGGTGGGCATCGTGTCCTGGCTGGCCTCCTCTTTCTCCTCCATCTCCTCCTCCTCCTCATCCACAGCCCTTCCCTCCTGGAAGCTGATGACTATTGTCTCCAGGCCAGAGTCAATGATGGGAGAGGAAGGGACCAACCTCTCCTTCCAGGATGCGATGCAGCTGCTTGAAATAGTAGCACGACTGGGGTGCCACCCCTGAGCAGGAAGTCCATTCCCCTAGCCTTTATGTAGACCGTTATAAGTTCTTTTGTTTTCATGTGCACCTGCTCCTTTCTAGCCTAGGCTGGTGGTCATCTGGCAGTAGACTTTGGCGATCCAGTGCCTGGTGCAGAGATCCTGGAGGTTAGTCTTCTCTCCCCAGACCACAGTGAGATCCAGGATCTGTGCACCAGATCAGGAAGGGGCCTGCTTCTTCCACTCCTGGCCCGGGGCTTGGGAGCTGGCTCCTGGCTCGCTAGCAATCCTGGGGAGCTTGGTGGGAGTGCAGAGGTCTGCCATTGCTGCATACAGGACTGGTGCTGTGTGGCACAGGGCTGGGAGGGTTGGTGTGGTGCCACAAGCAGTTTTCCCTGTGGCTGCAGCTTTAAAGGCTGTAGGGGAAGGGAAACTATAGAGGTTTGAGGGGTGTGGACAGAGTGGGTACCAGGGCAGCTGTGAGGAGCCCTGTAGGTCAATTATTTTGAAATAAGCGCAGTTGCGCCATCCACACTCACTCTATTTCAAAATAGCAATTTCGAAATCGGCATTATTCCTCGTGAAATGAGGGTTTATTATTTCAAAATAAGATGCCCATTATTTCGAAATAATTTTGAAATAACACACTTGCTTTATGGACGCTCACCTTGTTATTTTGAAATAACTCTGTAGCGTAGCTGTGCCCTATGTGACTTTCCTAAGGCCATACAAACAGCCTGTGGGAGTTCTGGGATTTGAACACAGATGTCTCCTAAGAAAAATGACAACACAAACCATTCTTCTTCCTCATGGCTTATATAAATTCTGAGTAATGGGACTTTATGAATGTGAAGTGCATCTACGCTGTGGGGTTGCCATTCTGGGGCCAGCATGCAGTTCACTTTATATGAGACTTCAGATTTTAAAAAATCATATATCACTATACATAATGCACTGCATACACTTCATGCAAAGAAATGCAATGGACCATCAAAAATAAGTCTCTTAAATTCAGCCTTACTAAATGCTATTCATATCACCAAGATTATTAGAATCTATTTGAAAATGCTTTCATTTGCTTAAATCTTCTTCTTCTTTCGAATGTCGTGTTCAACACTATATTTCTTCGTCAAAGTTGGACGTCCAAGCTCTCCAGCCAGTGAGCAATGTTGCTGGTTAGATTGTGGATATCCGCCAATGAGCCAGTGAATTTTCATGTTGGGCATTCTGCAACAATGTGATGCATAGTTTGCGGACTGCCACAATCACAAAGTGGAGATGGCAACAAATTCCACTTATGCAGTAGATAACCGCATCTGCCCTGACCAGTCCTAAGCCGGTTTAGGACACACCACAATCTCCGGGTAAGATCGAAGCCTTTCTGCTCAGTGGTGGGATCTGACATAAGATGTTTATTTGGGTCGTCTACTTGCTGCCATTCAGCTCGCCATAGTTCCTTGACATTGGCCGTGATGTCTTTCGCTCACTGCCAGGGAGACTTACGGGATTTTAGACGCGATGTTGGTGGCTGATCTAAGTATTTGTGGATGGGAAGAGGTTGGCTGCTGCAGTTGATATGTTGGTATAATCTGCATTCCTGCTCCCGTCGACAAATGCTGGGCGGGGCAACGTTTGCCAGCGGCAGTAACCATTCTATGGCAGTGGGCTTTAAAGTTCCCATTATCCTGTTATAAGTAATTTGCTTAAATTACTTTTCTTGAAGAATGCCTGCAGCCATGAACTCTGCCTTAGTAAGGGAGTTCCATCATTATGTGGGATTTTGTTGATACCAGAAGTGTTTTTTGTTGGGAAATGTTGAGACTGTGCTAGTGGACTGTATGTTTTCGAAGACTTGTATATAATAAGTGTGCAAATGAAAAAAGCAGCAAAAGCATTCATTAACAATGACAGGTAGACTAACTGACATTTTGCCTAAGCTGGTATCATTGAGCATATTAAATTAAAATAAACAAGTTTAATTATGAGTGCTCTTCCTACTAAGGATATTGCAGTTATTTACTGTTGCAAAAGATCTTGAAAAGTGAAATTGAAATGTAGATATTAGGGATGTTGGATATCATTTAATTTAATTTAATAATTATGTAACTACATCAAATCTTAGTGGTTACATGATTATTTGATGGTCCTTGGGGGCAGGGCTGGCAGCCAGTATGCTCCCGGCCCCACTCCTGGGGGAACTCCATGTCCCCCTGCGCTGCTGCCTTTGATACAAAGGCAGCAGTGCGGGGTGGTAGGTGGGAGCCAGTCTGCGATGGAAGCCGGTTTAAAAACTGGCTGCCCACACAGATACAGAGGCAGCAGTGCAGGGTGGCAGCAGTCCCTGTCTGTGGGGGGGCCCAAGCTCCCCGCGGACAGAGGCTGCTCCGCCATTCCACAGAGCAGCCTCTGTCCACGATGAGCCTGGGCCCACCATGGACAGAGGATTCTCCACGGCAGTAGCCCCTCTCCATGGGGGGCCTGCGCTCCCCGCGGGCAGGCGGGATGCCAGCACAGTCTCTGTCCCCAGCCCCAGTGCTGCTGCCTCTGTTAGAGAGGCAACAGCAGTGTCGGGGGAAGGTGGCTCCACAAAGCTGGTGCTCATGGGGAACTGGCTTTTAAGCTGGCTCCCCGTGAGAACTAGCTCCTGCCTGCTCTCCCACCCCTGATGCTACCTCTGTGGGAGGCAGCAAGGGTGGGGGGGCAGGTGGCTCTGCGGAGCTGGCATGTGCGGAGAGCCAGCTTAAAAACTGGCTCCCTGTGTGTACCAGCTCCTGCCTGTCCCTCTCACCCACCACCCTGCTGCTTCTTTATCAGAGGCAGCAATGCAGGGGGTGGAGAAGCATGCTGTTCCACTGGATCCAGTGCTTGTGGCTTAAAAGCCAGCTCCCCACAGGTACTGCTCCCAGCCTCCTGCCTCCCCCTCCCTCCTTTGCTGCCTTTGAAACAGCCCAGGCTTATCAGTTAATCGTTTATACAACTGTACGCTAACATCCCTAGTATATATCTTGATCTCAATTACATACCAAAATATTACTTCATTGGTTCTCAGTTGCTTTGTTTACTTAAGAATGCTTCTTAAAGTAAAAGAGCAGTTTTTCATTGTTTTTTGCTTTTATAACCTAGATTATAAAAATTACATGCATTTTTGTGTATTACAGAATTGTGGCTTGATATTGTTTTAATTTGGTGAAGAGGGTAATGTCCTTTCTCTGTCACCTCCCTAAAATTCCATAGCTCCTTTCTTTACCCTTGGGGTCCCATTTAGTGTTTACCAATCTTTTGACTTTTCCCGTAGGGTAGGGATATGCTGCCTCTGTAGCACTGGTGGTCTCTCTTGTCTTAGAAAATTAAATCATCCATGCTAGAAATCAAAACTTGGAACTCTGAGGGTATGTCTACACAGCAAAGTTATTTCGAAATAACAGCCGTTATTTTGAAATAACTTTACCAGTGTCTACACAGCCAAACTGTTATTTCGAAATTAAATGGAAATAGCAGAGAGTTTATTTTGAAATTGGTAAACCTCATTCCACGAGGAATAGTGCCAATTTCGAAATTGCTATTTCGAAATAAGCACTGTGTAGATGCTTATTTCGAAATAGGGGGCCTCCAGCCCTTCCCAGGGTGCCCTGGTGGCCACTCTGGGCACAACCAAGAAAACGCCTCTCTCCCCCCCCGCCCCGGAGCCCTTAAAGGGGTAGACTCTGGCCACAGTGCCTGTGCCAGCTCCAAGCCTGCCAGCCCAGAGCCAGCAGTCACTGCACCTGACCCAGTGGCCCTAGCATGAGCCATGCAGCCAGTGCCAGCCAGCCCTCCACCGCTTCCCTAGGACCAGTCCCCCAGCTCCCAGGAGCCTGCCATGGGCCGGAAAAGGCGGGCGCCTGCCTGGTCCAGTGCGGAGATCAGGGACTTAATTCAGGTTTGGGGGGATGCCTCCAACGTCCATGATCTCTGCACTAAACAGAGGAATGCAACCGTCTACAGGCAGATGGCTGCCAGCCCGGCCACCAAAGGCCACATGCGAACCCAGGAGCAGGTTCGCATGAAAATAAAGGAGCTGCGACAGGCATATGCCAGGGCCACAGGGGGGCAGCTCCCAACCAGGGGCAGACCCAGACCCCAGCCCCTATTTTGATGCAATGGACCACATCCTGGGGGGCAGGACGGTCCGTGCCCCCCAGGTGGTCATCGACC
Organism: Rafetus swinhoei; assembly: GCA_019425775.1. Lineage (NCBI taxonomy): Eukaryota > Metazoa > Chordata > Testudines > Trionychidae > Rafetus > Rafetus swinhoei. The sequence goes on from CM033446.1 coordinate 111,768,487, forward strand.
CTGGGACAGAGCTTGCTGCCTCCTGCTGCTCCAGCCCCTGCTGCCTCCCCAGCTACCGTTCCTCCTCCCACTCCTTCTCCCGCTCCCGCTTCTTCCTTTCCACTCTCCCCACACCTCCAGGGATGCTGAGGCCCCCGCACCCGTGGTGCTGGGAGACAGTTGGGCCGGCAAGACCCCCAACCCTGAGCTTCTCTTCCCCCTTCCTCCCCTTGCCTCCCCCTGCGAGCTCCCTCCTCCCAGGTTTCCCCTCTCCCACCCTCCTTCCTGCCCTCTCCCACCTTCTTTCCCCAGTCTCACCTCAGTTTCATTCCCCCCCACCCCAGTTTTGTTCAATAAAGAGGCTTTGTTGTAATCAACACGTGTCTTTTATTGTACATCAGGAAGGGGGGACTAGGGAGGGGTAAGTGGAAGGATGTGAGGGAAGAATGAGGCACAAGCCCCCAGTGGGGCATACCGGGGAGACTGTTACTGGCTGCAGAACGTGCTGGCTCCGGCTCCATGCTGCATAGTGCTGTGGTGTCCTGAGTGAGGGCAACCAGAGCACACAGAGGAAAAAAAATGCTTTGCTGTCCCTCAGCAAGGTAGGCAAGCAAGCAGGGAAACCTTAGAATTGGCTGTCCGGGGTTGGGGGGGTCCCTTTAAGCACAGGTCTCAGATAGCCTCAGGCAGCAGCCACACAAGGTAACTCCTGACCTGATGCCCTGCCAGAACTGGTTCTGGCCAGCCTTAAATGCGATTCAGCATCTTATCAGTGTGGACGCGCTATTTCGAAATAGCAAAACTCTATTTCAAAATGCATTTTGTGTATAGATGTGTTATTTCGAAATAAGATATTTCGAAATAACGCTGTAATGTAGACATACCCTCAGTTTTAAAATCAGACTGGAGCATGGTATCCCCCAAATTGAGACTCTTAGCACTTTATTCTGACACCATTTTATTTGTGGATGTCCTTAAAACTCTCTGAACATACTCTTATCATCAGTTCCCCTCCATATCACAAAGCAGCTCCTCTAATGATGCTTCCTTCAAAACATATGGGGTATTATGCATCTAGAGTATTGCAATTATTGCTGCAATATTGGCAGCTAAAATCACCTACTAGCAAAATCACTATGCAATATGCAACCTTACATAATATCTAACTGATAAGTATTAACTCACAATGAGCAATGGGACAATTAGTCCATTTTCTAAGACTTTCAGAATGCAGTAGATCAGAAATGGTATTGTGCCCTGAAGGAATTTAAAAGGCTGAAATGTAAGCAGGTTTGTGGGCACACATGTATTTTTGAAAACAGCTTCATATATGTTTTCATTATGTACAAATCTATGTGAATAATTAAAATATAAGGCCCCAGATTTAAATTAAATTCCTTTGGTTTTACCCCAGTGTAACTGAGATTAAAATTTGGCCTGTGTTCTTATTTGGTGAAAGAAAAACTTCTATTTGGTGATGTAATTATTGCCCATTGAACACAAGGATGATGGTACACGAGTGCATCTCGAGCTGTAATATTGCCACAATAAAACTGTACATGAGTGGCAGTAAGGTAGTTAACTAGCATGCTTGATCACCACTGAGAACTTCTTCATACTTCCCTCCAGCCCCCTTCCCATTTTAAGTTTAGTTACACATTAGCAATGATTCCTGGGAATTTTTGAAGTTTTTTTTAGCATCATTAAGTTTCAGAGAGCACTGTTATTTCCTGATTAAAGTGGTTAGTATTTGGAATTGTATTGTTCAGAGACCAGTAAGCAAAACCTGTTGCTCAGAGATGAAAAAAGCAGATTGCATCCCCCATTTCTGGCCATTATTTGTTCTTCATGCCATTTAAAATGTCTGAATCTGGCTCTGAGTGGTCAGCTGAGAATAGGAAAGCTCCCAGCTGATGTAAAGCATTGTAGCCTGCTCTTATGCCAAGTACCTCTGTCTCTGGTGTAGTGCCTACCTCCAGGCACTCCCAGCCTCAGGGAGTGAGGGGAAAGTGCACAGTTTGCTGCATTCCTCACTCTGGCTGGGGAGTGCAGGGAGCATGGAGAGACACTTCTCACATGGTCCCAAGCTACTGGGGCAGTCCTCTCTCCCTGGGGCAGCCTGCATACTGAACCCAGCCTGCTCATCCCCAGCAATGATTCCAATGAAGTGTGTACATTTTCATTTTCATTTTATTTTCCAAACCACCCTTCCCCCAACAATTAATTAAGTACCTGAACAATTCCAGGTAAATCTTCTAGTATTTAGTGCTTTCGTGGATAATTCTATAAAGACGTTAAATAAAAAATGTGTGTCCACTTAAGAAGAAATTGATAGACAAAAGCAACATGGCAATTGTTCTGTTCTCCCTTGAGTGCTTGTTTATGTGCATTCCGATCAGATGGGTGCACGCATGCATGCAAGGAAGCTGGAAAATTTGTGTCTAGCAGCAACAGTCGAGTCAGTCTAGGTGCCCTCTGGAGTGGCACTGACATGGCACTTGATATGTAGCTTTGCTGACCCGTTAACCTTCCTTCAGTTCCTTCTTACCACCCAATGACTGCAGGCGCTCCGAACAGCAGCTAGTGTAAATAGTTTAATAGTATTGTTCCAGTTTGTAGTTAGTTGTTAATAATCAAGCTTATGCCAAAAAATGACCCCCACACTGAGTGTTTGAAGTGTCTGAGTGAGGGTCACCAAAAAGAGGAGTGCCACATCAGTGAAAGCTTTCGCCCTTGGACATTGAAGGATTGTGAGCAGAGACCAGGATCCTGCTTATGGAGGCCGCACTTCACCCACAATCCAATCCAGGGCTGGCTGACCTGACTTGTAGCTCCTCTTTCTCGGTGCAGATCTCTCTGGTGCCAAGGACGTTTGATATGGCACCAAGTAAGGAACAGCATCAGCATGACACTGACCATAGGGGGAGTCCATGCAAATCTACCTCCTCTGTGCCTGAGAAGAAGCAGAGGCATGAGAGGAGCAGGTCTTCCAGTTTCCAGAGGAAGCAGGCTGCGAGGCACCAGCCACAGCAGCAGACCAACATGGCACCTATGAATACATTGACTCATGCCCCACAGGAGCTCCAGTCAAGTCCAACCCATCATCACTCCCTGGACCAGCATGACAGGGAGCATGTGGCGGCAACTAGCTCCCCAGGAACAGGTGCATGCCAGGAGCCAGCACGTACCTGAAGAGCAGAGTTTAACCATAACAAACCAATAAGCTAATGCTTATTAGTTAACCAGTTAAACTCTTACATCCCTACACCAGACCTTTTGTATACACATAACAGGGTGTTATGTATTGGTGATGACAAACGATATAACAGTGATGTTCTATATCAACAAATGGGGATGCATGCTCCTCTCACCTGTGCAGAGAAGCCCTTCTTCTATGGGACTTTTGTATTGAACATTCAGTCCACCTGCAAGCATTTTACATTCCTGGAGCGTAGAACAAGTTGGAAGGCGACCTCAGCAGGTTTTTCCATGGACACGAGTGGTCTCTTTTTTCTCAGGCATGGCCAACTTACTCTTTCAAAGGTGGGGCACTCCCCAAGTTGATTGGTTCACTACATTCCACAACAGGAAGTGTCACCAGTTTTGCTTGTTAGAACCACAGTCCGGGATCTTGCAGCAACACATTCCTCCTCTCATGAGAAGGCCGTCTTGTCTACGCTTTCACTCCAATTCCATTGGTTCACAGAGTACTCCTCAAAATCAAGAGGGATCGAGCATAGATCATATTAATAGTGCTAGGGATGTGTTAGCGTATACATTTAAATGGTTAACCGATGAGCCTGGGCTCATCGGTTAACCCTCATGGTTCCATGGTTCATGTGTTTCAGAGGCGAGGAGAGGGAAGGAGGCAGGAGCCAGTGCTCGCAGAGGGCCAGCTTTTAAGCCGGCCCCCTGCACATACCGGCTCCTGCAGAGCCGCTTGTGCCCCATCCACTCCCACCTGTCCCCCTGCGCTGCTACCTCTGTATCAGAGGCAGCAGCATGGGTGGGGTTACAGATGAGTCCGTGGGAGCCAGTGCTAGCGGGGAGCTGCTTCCCCCCTGTGCATGTAAACGTGTAGCCGCTGAAAATTTCAGTGGTTACAAATTTATTAAAAAATCTGCTTTTTAACATCGCTAAATAGCACCAGCGTGGTCTTGTCAGCACTGCTATGCATCCTCCTGGACATGTCAGTGGAAGTGCCAACCCCACTTCCTCTTTACTCAGACCAGCTGAAAGAAGACCAAGGTCATTTCCAGCATCTGAACCTTGAGTCCTTACATTTCACAGCCTGAAAGTTCTGTGGCTGAATCCCAGGGAGCTCCTTGCTTAGACCAGGTTCATCAAGTCCTCATGGGCGGTAGGAAACCCTCCACAAGAACCACGTTTCTGGCCAAGTGGAAGAGGTTTTGCATTTGGGCATCACAGTTTGGCTCATCTCCTATGTAAGCACCAGTGCCACTTGTCCTATCCTACTTATTTCATCCGAAGCAGCAAGGTTTCTTGATTTCATCTAAAAGGTTCCACCTGGCCGTCATGTAAGCATTCCACCCTGGTGTGGAAGCCCACACCGTGTTTTCTGACCCCATAGTTAATCAGTTCTTGACAGGTCTAGACATATTATATCCACAGATATGTCAGCTGGTCCCTCCATTGGACCTAACGCAAGTACTGTCAAGTTCCTCCATTTGAACCGCTGGCTATATGTTCATTGTTTTACCTCTCCTATAAGGTAGCTTTTCTGATGGCTATCACCTCGTTCAGAATGGTGTCAGAACTCAGGGCCCTAACATCAGAGTCCCCCTACATCATGTTCTCTTTAAGAACAAGCTACAGTTAAGACCTCATCCTGCGTTCCTCCCTAAGGTGGTCTCTCATTTCCACATCAATCATGACATATTCCTCCTGGTGTTTTATCCTAAACTGCATTCTGGGACTCAGGAAAAGAGACTCCACATCCTGGATGTACGCAGGCACTGTTTTTTATTACTGTATTGTGAGAACTAGACCATTCAGAAAATCGGTCCTGTTGCAGATAGGATGAAAGGCCAGCTTGTGTCTTCTCAGTGGATCTCCTCCTGGATAGTCTTCTGTATCCACAAATGCTACAGACTTGCATTATGGCACATTCTACCAGGGCACAGGCTTCATCCACAACATTTCTTGCTCATGTCCGAACTCATGAGATATGCAGTTATCCATCCTCACGTTCACTGCACATTATGCAATCACTCAGCAGCCGGAGATGACGTGGCCTTTGGCAAGGAAGTACTCCAGTCAGGCCGTGGCTCTGACCCCACGTCCTAAAGCTTAGGTCTGTGATTCACCTGATTGGAATGCACATGAATAAGCACTCAAAGAAGAAAAAAACGGTTACTCAGCTTTCGTAACTGTTGTTCTTCAAGATGTGTTGTTCATGTCCATTCCAAAACCCACTCTTCTACCTCTCAGTTGGACTATTGCCAAGAAGGAACTGGGGGATTAGCAGGTCACCAACGCTATAAATCGAGCACCATGTCAGCGCCACTCTAGGGGTTGTGTAGGCAGATACAATGGTTGCTGCTAGGCAAAAAATCTCCTGTTTCCATGAACGTGTGTGTGACACACCTGATTAGAATGGACATGAGCAATACATCTTGAAGAACAGTTATGAAACGTGAATAACCATTTTTTTTCTTTCTGAAGCAGATAAAGATTATAAATCAGGAGAACAAGTAAGCTCTATAGCAAGTGATTTTTGATTTCCCAAATCCAGTTTGAAGAGCTGTGTAAAATGAGATATCAAACTGTATTTTCCATTAAGCAGCACATAGATGCATCTATTTTTAAAATTCGCCAGTGAACATGTAAAAACTGATCAACAATGGCAGATTAGTTATGGGTGTAAACTAATTTTTGCATAGATTCCATTTTAATTATTTCCCCACTTTTTGACCTTTCTCTTCATTGAAGGTATGCTCTCTTACTATGTGGATCCCAAAATGTATGTAAAGAGAATTGCATGTGGCAGCCCTAGAGTATGCCATACTTATGTTCTGTGTAAATATGTATATTAAGTAAAGGCTTCAGACAAACATTGTATTGCTGAGGACCCAAATGTGTTTGAGTTAAAACCTCTGACATTTTAAAAAATAGAAAACTGCCACTTTGGATTTCTATTTAAGATTTTCATTCATTGTTCCCTTTTACACTGAGTTAGCCTTTGTCCCTTCATGCAGCCTCTCTCCTTCCATGTGTCTGTTTTGTGCATCTACGTTCTCTGATCTTTCCAACTGTCATGGTTAGAATTTGACTTCTCTTTAAAGATTCCTGTTGCTAGGTAACCATCTCTTTCATTTCCTGTTCTATCTGGGTGCTAGAATTCCCCTTTTGCATTAATAGCCTCTTGATTTTTTTTTTATGTGATTTTTCCCTTAGTTTAAATAATTTCCAGTTTTGCTGCAAGCACTAGAGATTCCTTATATTTTATGATTCCTCATTCAGAAAACAGCAATAGCATGTAGGAGTTTTGGGTTTAAAAAAAAAAAAAGTACTCCTAACAGTTTACTTTCCCTTGCAATACTGTACAGAGTTACCCATACATAGTTTTCACAGAATTATAAAGCAAAGGTTAAATATGCAATTATCATTTTGGGCTTTAAAAAGCTTAATTGTCTTTTCTTTTGTGTAAGATTCCTAGGAATTTAAGTTTGAAGGGTACACATTCACTTTTTCACTATCTAAAAAGGCAAACAAATTGCTGAAAATTATGTAAAGTTTGCAGACTTCAGGCTTACATCTTGTTGATTTTGTTACAATGTGTGAGCACTACCTGCATGATCCAGAGTCTACAACTAATTGCAAGTATTACATTTCCCAGCAGATGAGACAAAGCATGTGAACAGTTGGAGCAACTGCTCCCATATCTGTATGTAATGAGATGAAAGGTATCCAGGGTGTCTCACAGTGGAGACCAGGGGACGCAGTTTTATAAGTGTATATTTAATTTTCACTAGTTTGTTTAAAATGTGGTCAGAGATGGTTAGGTAGAAGATCTGATTGATACTCGTCATTTTATTTTTGGACATTTTAAAATCCTTGGTTTTTAGATGTTCATTATTAAAGGAAACAGCTTGTGTTGACCTACACCATCTGTAAGCAATACAGGGGCTAATCAGTTGAGTCACTACTGTCATTCTAAATGTGCAATTGGAGCATCATTCTCTGAGCAGCCAGGGCAGCACTTTCACTGTCTATTATTACAAAAATATTCAAAGTTAAGATGATGATAAGGATCTTACTCAAAATCTGGATTTCATTGCTTTAGTTGCTTTATGTCTAACTGTGTCCGTAACTGTTATGTTTTTTCAGTTTTTACATTATATATTTCCATTTATATTGTCCCTTTCAGTCAGTCAACCAGCTCACTGTACTGTGAGTGAAAGAGGGAAAATTTAGGCAAAGACACAGGGGCAGACCCTTTTAAACAATACCATAGATCTTTAAGGTCAAGAGAAGACCTAGATCTCAGTGAAAGAGCCATCAACAATATTCAGCTTAACCTCAGAAGGAGAAGAAGCTGAGGAGTTCCTGACTGGTCAAACCTGTAGCACTATAGAGTCCAATTGTTTCACCCTTGATGGCTAATTCCATATACATGTTGAACTTCTAAAATACAGGACTCTCTGGTCTACTCTAGCCATGAATATTGCTAGACCAGAAAGACCTAACTTGCCAGGTTTAGAAACGCAGCCCTGCGCTCCCCAGGCAAATACCCTATCCCCTAGGCCAGTGTTTCTCAACCTTTTTGTTTATAAAGTACCCCTTTAAAAAAAATTATAAGTACCTCCAGTCTAAGCCAATGCCCTCACCCTTCCCCCAGAGCCAGGCACCCTCCAGCCCCCCTGCTCCAACCCATTGCATCCTCCCCTCCCCCAGAGCCAGGCAGTCCCAGATTCTTTTATTCTTTTATTAACACCCTGGGTCTCACCGGAGCCACCGCTGCAGCCACGTGCTTCTCCCTCCAGGTGTTGGGGCATGTGTGCAGAGTAGCCGTGAACTGTCCAGGCACGTGGCTCCAAAAGACAGTCGAACATTCCCTTGAAGGCAGGTGCTGCTGCCCCCTTCCCAAATCCTGGACATTTTTTGTGCTTTAATAAAGCCGGCCAGACGGCAATTTAACATGGAAAAACGAGGACATGTCCGGGAAAAACCGGACGAATGGTAACTCTACCTTTGAAGTGCCCACTCCTGCTGCCCAGCCCTGCCTTGGTGGCTTGTCTGCAGGGAACAAGTGGCCCGCCAGTTCCAGGCTTGCCGCATGGGGCTGTGTGCTCCCACCCCAGCCCGGGGCCCCCCTTGCATGGCGCCCGGGGGCAACTGTCCCTCCGCTCCCCACTCACTCGCCACTGGCCAAATCTGCCCCCCCAACTTGGAACTGCCCAGGGTCTCACTGGAGCCACCGCTGCTGCAGCTACACACTTTTCTCACCAGGCGCTGGGGTGCATGCGCAGAGCGGCTGTTAACATCCAGGCATGCGGCTCCAAACATTCAATTTGACAGGCACATGCTGCCACCCCCTCTCCAGTCCCTTTTTCAGGGCAAAATCCTGGACATTTTTTGCCAAATTTCACTTGTGTTGACGTACCCCACGGACCTCTCTCGCGTACCCCTAAGGGTACGCGTACCACTGGTTGAGAAACACTGCCGTAGGCTACTCCAGAACCCACCCCAACACCCTACCTTCAGGGCATCCCTTATGCTGCCTTACTAATGCAAGAGCCAGCTCCATCTCTGGTGCTGGGGAGGCTCAGCCCCAGTGGGCTGGCGCGGTGGGGGACGCAGGCAGCGGGGAGCATAGTCCCAGCCAGGGCTGGAGGCAGCGGAGTCAGTGGCTGGGTGCACAGCCCCGGCCAGTGCTATGTGGGGTGGGTGCAGCTCTGGGTGGGGCTGGCGATCATGAGCTGATGTGGTATGGGGGTGCAACCTTGGCCAGAACTGGCACAATGTGGGGCTAGAGGCAGCAGGGCTGGCAACAGGGAGCGCAGCCCCAGCCAGGAGTGGAGCATACATCCAGGTGGGGAACCTTGACCTCCCCTGGTCCGACAAACTCCATTGTTTGGGACCACTCAGGTACTGAGGGTAATAAACTAAGGAGGTCCCATCTATACCATCTCTCTTGCTTTTCATACCAGTGCATTATGTTGGTATGAAAAAACAAGAGAGAAAAGTGGCATATAGGATTAGTGTGTTTATAATGGAGCTTTTTAGAGGGTTTCTGACTCAACAAAGCTTCTCTGCGTGTTTTGGTAGCTGGAGACAGGGTTTTAGATACCTTTACTGTGCTTCTCATTTCTGCTGGAGCACCTCTAATAAGTTTGCCTTTACTTCATAGGCAAACTATCTCACTGATTGGCATTACTGTCAGAAATTATTTCCAGATAGCCAAGCTAAGCCGACACATTTGAAAATTAACAAAATGATGTAATAACTAATTGTCAGTTTTCTTTGATACAGATTTTGCCTTGCAAGTGAGTAAAATAATCTTTCAGTAAATGGAAAATCATTTCCATATCCCACAGATGTGTAGCATGGCTTCTTATATATTTCTTTCCTCACAGACCATAATCAGTATCATAATTATTTTTTTCAGAAAATACTTTACATTTCAGTTCCTTTGCAGTAGTTCTGAAAGATACAGATATTTCCTTTATTGCTCTTAAACAAGAAGTCTTCATGCTGCTGTGCTATTGGAGTGAGGACCTTTGGGTGAAAATCTTACTCCAAAGCAATGGGAGTATTAGTCTAGTGTCTACCACATACTTTTAAGGAAGGAGCAAGAACTAGTAGCATAAGACTAATGGAGGTTAAAGTTTTAGGGTATCTTCAATGCACTGTCCTCAGAGTGGCCTGTGAAGTTTCCAAGAGCAATTAAAAAGGTATCTCTTTGTTCCTCATAAATCCAATTTCATTTAAATTGGGTCTCTTATGCACCGTATGCAAGAACTAGTTTGTACTGGAACCCACGCAAAAAAAAAATTATTTTAAATATCCAGCACAAAATTGCTGTATTACTGGATTTTTAAAATATTTTTTTCCTGTGAGTTTCAGTACAAACTAGTGGTCTGATCACACAGTTCACATTCTGCTTCCTTGTGTGGAAATTCATTACACTCTCATAGCAGCAGCCATCTCTGGGCACATGTAACACATTTAAAACATCATGAGCTATTGTGGGCAAAACCCACTTCATTAGATTTTGCCCACGCACGAAAGCTCATACTATCATATTTATTAGTCTCTAAGGTGCCACAGGACTACTCATTGTTTTTAAAGATACAGACTAACACGGCTACCCCCTGAGGCTTTTTAACATTTAAAACAGTTTAGCTATATATACAGTAGTATTAGTGAGAAGTAGACACCAGAATATATTCCATCAGTTGACTGAGATAAATTCCTGTTTTAATACCTGTCAATCAAATCTTGGGCCTATATCAAAGTGCACTAAACATCATGAGAGCTGTTCACTGCCATGTGTGCTGGCTCTGCACTGGATTTATGGACCCTCATAATAGTTGGTCCTAGAGAATCAAAAGGGGGAAAGAGACCCAGCCTCACTGTCTCTACAGAAAAAAACAACAAATGGTCTGGTAGCACTTTATAGACTAATGAAACATGTAGATGGTATCATGAGCTTTCGTGGGCACAGCCCACTTCTTCAGATGACCAGAATTATGAGTTGGGGATATGAAAACTCGAAATAAATAGGAGAGGGGAAGGGGAGGGGGGAGAGAAAGAAAAAGGGAGGAAGGTGGAAGACAGAGCATCACCCCTCAAAAAATGAGGAGTAACGTTAGTTTGAACCAAGGGGTTTGATTCTAACTAAAGCGTCCCGGAACGCACTTCCTGGTTCAGATGAGCTGGCGAGCGAAATAGCGTGCGCGAGAGATTATGCTAATGAAGCGCGGGATATTTAAATCCCCGCTTCTTTAGCAATTTTGGTTGGCTACATTTGCATCCCTAGTTCAAACTAGGGAGCAAGTGTAGACGTGCCCTTACAGACTAATTCGGCTATCCCCTGAAGCTGTCTCTATAGAACTCACCAATCTCCACAGTGACCACTTCCAAAGCTGTTCAACCTATCCTTTTGGAAGGCACTGCTTCCTTTTATGCCAGCTGTGAACTCTCTGGCTACCATTTATGGTAATTGGTAGGTGGAATCACAGATGCTCCCTTTAGGAAGAGGGAGTGGTTGAGCCAACTTTGTGGGGTCTTTGGCCCTCAAGACTTGTGTTGGATTCCACAGCTACAATTCCTGAGTACTTTTGATGCACTAGAAAATGGCATGAAATTTAGCATTAAATTTATAAAATAAAAAGGGGCATAAAGTTGCACTAACAAGTGTCTGTTTCCTTGTTGCTGCAACAAAGAGGCTAATCTCTTAAAAAGGTTTGATAGAAGTTTATAAGAAAATAATGAAATACAGTAATTCCTCATTTAACATGTGCCCGCTTAACACGTTTTCGCAATAGCACGATTTTTTTTTTTAGGGAATGTTTTTTGAATTACACAACCGTCCCTGGAATAACATGATTTTCCCAGCCGGCCCATTGCCGGCGGCTGCATGGGGTTTCCCCCGCCTCCCTGCAAAGCGGCAGAAGGTTCGCCGCTCGCTGCACCGTTCCCCGGCAACCCCCTCTCGCTGGACGCAGTGCAGGTCCCGGCAGACCCGTCACAGGGGCATACTCCTAACCCAATCCCCTTCCCCTCTCCTCTTCTTCCCTTCCCCAGAGTCAAACACCTCCGCTCCGTGCTGTAACCCAGTTCCCTTTCTCCCCCAAACTTATGTCCCGGTCCCAACAGACACTACTGCTTGAAATGCAACCCCTACCTTTTCCATTATTTTCAATGGGAAAATTGACCCCGCATAACACATTTTCAGTTAACACGATCATTTTCTGAAACATATCTATAGTGTTAAATGAGGAATTGCTGTAATGCTTCCTATTATATATTATTTAATTTTCCATTATGTATTAAATACATATCGTGTGAGGTTATAATAATGGTTCCTTAATAAACAGATATAATACAGCACCATTTAAACACAAGCATTCTACTCTGTTATCCTATATCTGTATTTAAAAAATATGCTTTATGTGGCTTTAATGCAATGGTGCCCAAACGTTTCAAGTCATGCTCCTCTGCCCCATCACCAGTAATAGAATCTGTTCATGTCTCTCCCTCCCCATTAGTGCACAGCCAAGGCTTCCTCAGCATAGGCATTTGGACTGAAGGGCTGAGCTGGGGTCAGAATTGGGGATGTGGGAGGAGCTGGGGCTAGAGGTGGAGTTGGCATGGTGAGTACGTGGAGGAGTGAAGGGCAGTACTACGCCAGGGATGGAGCAGGGGATGGAGTGACTAATTGACTACCCGATAAGCATATACTCACCAGGTGGTCAAGTAGTGACTCAACTAGTCGCTTCCCGCTGCTTCTGTCAGAGAGAGGCAGCAAGGCGGGGGAGCAGGAGCTAGTGCTGGGGGGAGCTGGCTTAAAAGACGGTTTCCTCCAGCACTGTCTTCATGCGGGCCGGGGGGTAGAGGAGGCAGAGGCACACCATGTTCCCTTCTGCTCTTCTGCCTTTTAAATGTAATAAGAGCCATGGGCAGTTCTTGCTACATTTAAAAGGCAGAGGTGCAGCTGAGATAGCGAGTGCCCCACCTCCCCCATCGACTAATAGAGTAGTCGATGGAAATTACATCAACTACTTGATTCCCTAATTAATCGAAATTTAACATCCCCAGGATGGAGTGGAGCTGTCCCTGGGGGCAGAGTGGGGCTAGAGACCACTGTTTTAATGGCATACCCGAGTTTATGTTATGAAAATATACTTGTCACATCTTTAAATGCCCTCACTTACAGTGTGAAATAGAATCTGTCCCAGCATAATGGGTGTTCTTGTTACATAGGTGATAAAAACCTACAAAGCAGCAGTACAACAGACCTTGGATGTCCTCTTCCTTCCTGAAGGAAAAGAATTTCTTACAAGCACAGATGCAGTAAGCCGGGACTCAGCTGACCGCACGATCATTGCATGGGATTTCCACAGCTCTGCAAAGATCTCCAACCAGATATTTCATGTAGGGTTAACAATTATTATTTGAATGCTGATTTGGTATAGTACATTGTGAGCAGAGTAAAAAGCTTTTGGTTTTTTTAGGAACTGCTGTGAATTATTGATCAATTTTGCCTCAAATAGGGATGAATGCAGCTTGTATTAAATCACAGTACTTATGTACAATTTAAAATAAGCTAATATAACCTTACTGTGATGTGTAAAATGCAACTTACTAAAAAGTGAGAGCTGTTGTTTTATTTTAGGAACCGTTATTTATTCTCTGTAACTATGAGTGAAGTCACCTAGAGAATTGTGAGTGCCCTCCTTGGAAAAGGATTTTCATTTCACTGGCTAGTTACTGACATTTGAGCTAGGGTTAGGCAGGTACACAGGTAGAAATGTCAGTGTGTCCTGCCAATTGTGTACCAAAGTATTTGTTACAGTATCACCTTTCCCTTTCCAATACTTTTCCCAAGACTGCAGAAATGATATATTTAGGCTGATCACAGATGAAGGATTTTATCAATTAAATGTTTGATCAATAGCATAGTATATGTATGTAAATACATAGCAAAGAATAATAGCAGAGGCAAAATGGTGCTGGCAAAATAATTACTTCAGCAAACACAGGTATAGTATTTGCAATATGTAGTAGTCCAAACAAGTAATTCATTTACCTGTTCAGTTGTCAAAAAATGCTTGCAGCTTCACAAGACGCTTAGGCTTTGTCTACACTACAAAGTTTTGTCACCAAAAACTGCCTTTTGGTGTCAAAACATTCAGATATACACATTACAGTGTGACTTTTGTCAGAGAAAAACATCCCGTTTCTGTGACAAAAAACTTCCACCCCTCCTCCCTTTATTGTCAGCAAAGAGCCAGTGTGGACACTGCTGGTTGTTTTGTCCACAGAACTGGCTTTGGCCAGTATCCCACAATGCCTGCCCCAATGGCTTTGCTCAGTGTTTTGATCTCTGCTGTCTGACAGGCATGCACCCCTCCCCTTTCAGAATTCTGGGAAGTATCTGACAGCTGAGTGAGCTGCTCTGTTTGGGGAAACAAACAAAGAACAAATTATTGGACTGCTCCTTTTCTGTCCTGCAAGAAGAGCACAGCGGCAGGCAGGGTGCTGCTGCAGGGGAGGGGTATAGGCTGCTGTGTTGCTTTCACGTTCCTCAGCACAGAAAACTCACAGAGCTACTCATGATGCCACTGCCAGCAGCTGAGGAGGCTGGGAGAGAACTTGGAAGGAATCCCAAGATGCAATGATTAGCTCTGCCTTCCCACTTCACTGCACTGTGGGATACATACCCACAGTGGATTGCTCATACTGTCGAAGAGACCATGGGACCTTTAGTCTTCCCAGAGGCTGCTTGAGTGCTTTTGAACTAAAACTGCCTTTGTAAAGGGAAAAAAGGGACTAATTCTTCCCTATGCATTTGCTCAGCTTCCACTCAGCCCAGCTAGTTAAGATGGACAGAGATCAGAATTAATATTTACCCATGTAAACTTTCAGGAGAGTGTATTGAGAAAATTGGGCATGGATGACTTTAAGTTTCTTTGTGATTACATATCTAAAATAGGTCGGTGCTCTCCCATCTTCTGATTATTCAGATATGTTAGATCTACAAAAGACTGCTTGATTAATTTGAACAAGACTATATTTCTAGCAACAAAAATACAGGAATGTTATCTTCTCAACTATTTTTTAGGAGCGTTATACCTGTCCGAGTCTTACGCTGCACCCTAGAGAACCTGCATTTGTTGCTCAGACAAATGGAAACTACATGGCGTTGTTTTCTACCCAACGACCATACAAAATCAACAAAAGGAAAAGATATGAAGGGCATAAGGTATTATTCTTCACTGGGAACTTAAAATATTTACGACTATAAGTAATATAACACAATTTCTGTTCCCTTAACGTGTCTGCTGATACTGTTGATTTACAAATAAGGATAGACATTAATTGACTTGCTTCTTTTCCTGTCTGGTTTCCTATAATGTAGTTAATTAGAATGATACAAATATGAAGACAATGGATTGGGGATTGAAATAATGGAAGACTTTGTGAATTGTTAATAGCTTCACCAATTATTGATTGACTAGTGCTAACAATGTAAGGTTGTAATAAATCTGTTGGAATAAATACCTGGGGAAATAATTAGAGCATTTTGTGTAAAAGAGACATTTTTACTATATTGCTGCATTTTCAAGAGGTTAAATTAAATTTTCCTAATTAGCATATTGATATACACTCTTAATCTTCACTCTTTACAGGTAGAAGGATTTGCAGTGGGCTGTGAATTTTCTCCAGATGGAACGCTTCTAGTGACAGGAAGTTCAGAGGGAAAAGTATTTTTCTATAACTATCATACTGCTAGAATAATTCAAACGTTGTCTGCACATAACGAAGCATGTGTGAGTGCAACTTTTCATCCAGTCCTTCCATCGCTTCTTGCAACGTGTGATTGGACTGGAGATATCAAGATCTGGCAATAATAAAACGTTACCATTCAGAGTGACTCCAGCTAGACCACTTTGAAGACATGGGTGCTGGTGTTTCTTAACAAATAAATCAGTGTATATAATTTGAATATTTCTTGTAACTTTGAGGTAGTCAGTCATTTTGTTTATCCATGTCAGGCTTCTAAGAGTAGGATTTTCAAAAGTCTGTAGAGCTGGTGTAAGTCTGGAAGTCACTAAGAGTTATGCTAACACTGAGGTTTTTTGAAAATATATAAGATTTAAGATTAAATCTCTTTTTTTAATCATGTGATGCTTAATGGGGTAAAAGGCATGCTTTGTGGTAAATATTAAATTATACCAAAAAATTAAAAAAACATTTTCAGATGACTGCAGGTCCCTGCATGTCCAACTCCTTGCTGCTCTTTATGAGGTTAGCACTAGGGTGTTCAGGAAATATAATATTTTACTTTTATAGCATAACTAGTCAATCCAAAAGTTTTCTACTTCCATGCAGTTTAGGATCACTATGTTGGAGAAATCTTCCAAAGTGTAAAAGATGTCTACAGACCTCTGTTAATTTTTTTTTACGGTGCGTCTACACAGCACAGTTATTTTGAAATAACTGACGTTATTTTGAAATAACAATGTGGAATTGCTGCGTAAATGCTCATTATTTCGAAATAATTTTGAAATGACAGCTTATTCCGACTTCTGTAAGCCTCATTCCATTAGGAATAATGCCTATTCTGAAATAGCTATTTCTTAATAGGGTGTGTGTAGACGCAGCCACTGGAGTTATTTCGAAATAAGGGGCCTCCAGGAAATCTCACAGGTGTCCTGCTGGCCAGTCTGTCCATACACATCAGGACTCCATAGGGGAAAGGGCTTGTGGCAGAAAGCAGGCCCTTACAGCCCTCCCTCATTCTCAGGAAGCACTCTGACGGCTCCCAGGAGCATGCCATTGTCCTGTTCTGGGGTGGAGATCCTGGCCCCCAGGTTTGGGGCGAGGAGGAAAACCTCTAGGATCTCTGCACCAGATGGCACAATGCCAAAATCTGTGGCCGCATGGCTGACAGCCTGACCTCAAAGGGCCACATCTGGACCCAGGAGCAGGTCCGGATGAAAGTTAAGGAGCTCCACCAGGCATATGCCAGGGTGAGCGAGTGCAGCTCTCACTCCAGGACAGAACCAAACTCCTGCCCCTATTATCAGGACCTGCACCGCATTCTGGGGAGAGGTGCAGTCCCTTCCCACTGGGTGGTTGACGCAGACCCCTAGTGGGGAAGCCCAGTGGAGAGTGTCATGGGGTCCTTGTGAGAAACTCTCCTTCAGGGCCTCCCGGATGTACACACCCCCTTGATGAGCCTGCCAGATGGCAGCTGTGCGCGGCTGCTTAAAGGCCCTGCTGACCTGGCCAGCCTTTGCCACCCACCCAGGGAGGAATGTGACTCAGCTGAGTGACGCAGCTTCTCAGGATGTTTGAAAGGGCCGGCGACGGGAGCTGGAGCTGGTTTTTGTGGTTCACGGCTCTGCGGTGACCACTAGGCTGGAGCAGCAGCACAAGCTCCCTGCTGCATTGGGGAGAAGAGGGAGTGCTGAGCTCGGGCCACGGACCACCAGGGAGGTGGCCACAGACCACTAGTGGTCCATTGACCACACTTTGAGAACCATTGATCTCGCAGTACTTGTGATTTTTCCATCCCAAATGCAGGACTCTGCACTTGTCCTTGTTGAACCTCATCAGATTTCTTTTGGTTCAATTCTCCAATTTGTCTAGGTCACTCTGGGCCCTATCCCTGTGTTTGTGTTGCTTGGTTTTGGGATAACTACATTACTCTTGGGCTACGTCTACACTGCAGGCTTCTTGCGCAGGAACTGTTTTGCGCAAGAGTTCTTGTGCAAAAGGTCTTCCACAAGAGCGCGTCCACACTGCCATGTGCTTTTGTGCAAGAGATGTGCTTTTGCGCAAGAGCATCCATGGCAGTGTGGACTCTCTCTTGCACAAGAAAGCTCTCATGGCCATTTTAGCCATAGGGGTTTCTTGCACAAGAAAATCATGTTGCCTGTCTACACTGCCTTCTTGTGGAAGAGCTCTTGTGCAAGAGGACTTATTCCTCGTGGGGAGAGGAATAAGTCTTCCAGAAGAAGCCCTGTTTTCCGACGCTGTACTGTAAATTTACTTGTGCAAGAACACGCGTGCAGTGTAGACACCCGGCAAGTTTTTGCGCAAGAACAACTGTTCTTGCGCAAAAAGCCTGCAGTGTAGACGTAGCCTTATAGTATTTTTTTTACCATTGAATTACTGATTACACTCCCAACCTCAGCTCTGTATCAGTATAGTTGTTTACCTTAGAATAAGGATTGTGAATTTGGTTTGCATCTGCCAGATTAGTTTAGGGAACTATTTTAAATAATGTGTGATCATTCTGGACAGTAAATTGTCTCTTTCTGCAAAAATATTGATGCAAAATGCATAATGCATGTATAACAGTAATTCTTTTTCACATGTACCATTGTGTTATTCTGCTGATTTAATCCTCCTTGACACAAACATAACAGTTCATTACCATTCTTTGTGTGCTCAGTTGTAACATTCCAGTGAATGGCAGATTTGAATCCAAGCAATCACAAAAACTGGAACATGGTGTTTTAGCAAGCGAAATCAATTCTTTTTGTTTGCAGTTCAGAACCATACCTGGGGTCCAATCACCTCGAAATTTTTAGACTGTGACACATCTGCCTCCAGATTTTGTGGGCTAAGATCTCTAGTTTTAATTTGCTTGCCAGCAGTGCCAACAAATGGGTTGCAAATTGGATGTAGAGGCTTGAATATGAACTGAGCAGGCAACATATACTAACAAGCGTTTTCTCAATTTTAAGACATTTCACAGTGCCCTGGATTTTTAATTTCTTTAGAAATTTTACCAATGCCCTACCAGATCACAGGGAATATTGGTTCAGCCCCAGCTGTGACTAATTCACTGCCTCCCAGCTGAGGTGTGGGGTTAGGGTGCCAGGTGATAGCCATCGAGCATAGTTGAGCTGAAGGGCTGCAAGGGGTGGACTCCTGTAGTAGGCCATGGAACAGGGGAAAGAACCCTGCTACAAAGTACAGGCAGCTGATATGGAGAGTGAGAATTGCAGGGAGACTCCAGTGGTTTGGTGTTGGGCCAGAGCAAGGACAGGAGAGGCATAGGGAAGATGTGGAACCCCCCCGGGAATGGTAGGCCATCTTGGGCAGAGGTTTTGACTAAGTTTCTGCATAATCAATAAGGCCCTGAAATGGATGGGTATAAAATTGAGCTTTCCTGGGCTGAGAAGCTAGCTGCACAGCTCAATGTATGGATCACCTGGATTGATCGGTCTTCAGCTATCGTTAAGACTGCGCCGATCACAACATGTCTACCATTCTTCTTGCATTCTTGCCTTCTCCACGTTCGTCCAAAATGTTTAACAATGTCATCTTCCCATCTTCTTGGAGGCTGACTGGGTGGTCTTTTCTGTTCTCGCGGGTACCACTCAGCAATAATTGCGGTCCACCTATTGTCCACGAGCCGTGCTGCGTGGCCTGCCCATCGCATTTTGTTATGTCTGCTTTCCACGATAATATCTTTCATGTCGCTGCATTCTCTGATCATTTCATTTGGAATACGATCCAGAAGGGAAATTCCCAACATAGCTCGCTCCATTGCCCTTTCAGCTACCAATAGTCGCTGCTCTTCTCTCTTCGTCAGTGCCCACGTTTCACTGCCATACAACATGGCTGGCAGCACTGTTGAATTGAAGATATTTGTACCTGTGGTCTTATCAGTTTTTCCTTTGAGGACGTCCTTGATGGAATTGAATGCACACCATCCTGCCTGAATCCTTCGCGAGAGTTCTCCATTCAGGTCTTAGCGCATATTAACTTCTTGGCCCAAATATATGTACTGTTCCACTTCTTCGATTTCTTCTCCTGTTATCGTTATTCGGGCTTTTGTAAGACATCTGTTCACATGTATTTTGTTTTGCAGCGGTTCATTTTCAGACCAACCTGACTGCTTTTCTTGTCAAGTCTTCACGTAGCATGCTCTGCAATTGGTTGGTGCTTTTGGCAATTAATACAATGTCGTCCGCGAATCTGAGATGAGATAATCATTCTCTGTTTATGTTGACACCACTCCTCCAACTGATCTTGTTCATAACCATTTTGAGGCATGCAGTGAATAGTTTTGGTGAAATCATATCTCCTTGCTTCACGCCTTTCTCGATTGGGATACAGAGGGGAGTTTCGAGGAGAGTAATATCTGTTGTACATCCAGTATTCGCTTCCTTCAACAAATTGATGTATTGGCGTGTTAATGCCCTGCTCTGCGAGCGCCTTTAATATTGTGTTGAACTCGACGCTATCGAAGGCCTTTTCATAGTCGATGAAAGCAATGCACAGCGGAAGTTTGTATTCCCTCGCTCTTTCTAGGAGCTGGCTAAGGGTAAATATATGGTCGATCATGCTGAAATTTCTTCAAAACCCTGCCTGCTCTCTTGGCTGTTGTTCATCCAAGCTCTGCGAAAGTCGGTTCGTTACCACCTTTGTAAAGAGCTTCTAAATATGAGAGAGTAGGCATATTGGGCGGTAATTCTTAAGATTTTCTCGATCGCCCTTCTTGTGAAGCAAGATGGTATTCGACTCCTTCCAGCTTGATGGTATTTTTCCTTCTTCAAGATATCAACTGAATCTTAAAGCGAGGGCCTTCCAAAGTTTTTCGCCTCCTGCAGAAATCATTTCTGACGTTATTCCATCTTTGCCTGGAGCTTTTCCCCTCTTCATCTGGTATAGTGCGCTTCGGATTTCGCTGACCATTATTGGGGGGATACGTTCTTCTGACATGTATGGAAAACAGCTTAAAGTTCTTCAAAGGCAGCATCCGGTATATCTCCTGTACCTAATCAGTGTTCTTTTAAGAAATGAAATCTCAAAATGTAGACTGCATTAGCATCAGATCTCCAAGAATGGCTGGAGTTTTTGATTACCTGTAAGAACTGTGTTATATTGTCTGAACTTTGCACTGATTATGATCACAACATGTTTTGTGGACATCTTTACTCATTAGGAACTGATTAAAATCTAGACTGAAATTTCTTGATTGACTTTGTCTTCGCACTGTGGTGTCAATTAAGTTGTCAATATGAACTGAAAACAAGTTCTACAGTCAACACACATTGTGGTTGATCCATCTCTCAGGTAAAAAGTACGGCTTGGGCTGCAAACAAGTATTGATGTGATTAGCTGAAGTTTTTGAAATGCAGCAAATTGTTAGTGAAATTTATTTTATTCATAATAAGGTAATATCACATGTCTTAATGTTGGCTATTGGCGAGGTTCCAGGTTACTAGGAAAATCTGCAGAGTATTATGTATTACAATGGATCTTCTGTTTTGGCAGTATTTAAACGGACCATAGCTGAACACTGTGATTAAATTAACAGTGACAGTTTGAAGTGGCCAGCACTGTGGGAATAAAACAAGCCCACCTCTTTTTATTTTTAACACTTAATTTCCATGGGCTTTAAAAAAAAAAAAAAGAACAAATGATTATTGTGTTAGCTATTAATGAAGTCATAATTTAACATGGGTGACAAAGGAGCTTCACCATCCTTCTCTCTCTGTCCCTGAGGACTTGGAGATGGTCATTACGATGCAAGAGCCCACTCTAGCCCTTCAGCTGCAATATTGGTTATGAAGATGCTCTGCCTCACCACTGTAGCCTGGATTGGAATAATAGTGCATGGAGTCACATTGCAATGGGTGTGTTTTGTAGTAGAAAACAGATTTGTTTAAATTTCAAAGACTATTGCAGAACAAAGCAAAACCAGCACATGCCAAAGTCATGGAGTCAATAGCTTTCTCTTATCCTGATGGTAAGACAGCGTGGCTGCGTCTAGACTGGCATGATTTCGCGCAAATACTTTTAACGGAAAAGTTTTTCCGTTAAAAGTATTTGCGCAAGAGAGCGCCTATACTGGCATGTGCCTTTGCGCAAAAGATTTGCTTTTGCGCCAAAAGCATCCGTGGCCAGTCTAGACGCTTCATGAAGAAAGCCCGATCGCCATTTTAGCCATCGGGGCTTTTTTGCATAAAACAGTTCTTCGCTGTCTACACTGGCCCTCTTGCACAAGTATTCGCAAGAGGGCTTTTTCCCGAGCGGGAGCGTGAGTATTTAGCAAGAAGCACTGATTTTGTACATTACAAAGTCAGTGCTCTTGCGCAAATTCAAGCGGCCAGTGTAGACAGCTGGCAAGTTTTTGCCAGTCTAGACGCAGATCTTGCCAGTCTAGATCTTGCCAGTCTAGACGCAGCCTGTTTGTTTTCTGAGAATGTTGGTTGAGATGTTTATGTTTTCATTTAGCTGGACCTTCACTTCAAAGTATCTGTCCTGGTGTCTCTAGCTAATTCCTCCTGCCCCATCATTCTTATTTCATCCCCAGTCTCTTATTCATTCTCCTCGTTCATCACCTTCCTCTTTGCTTTAAAACACATTATAATCTTCTACAACCTCTTCAGTAAATCATTCTTGCCCCACATTCCTCCTTCTCAGTGCCTATGTCCTCAAATGATTGAGTCTACCCTCGCTGTATTAATTCTCCAGTAACTCTCTTGTTGATCCCCTACTATCCGGCTTTTGCTTCTTTCATTCCCTTCTAACTCTTACCAAGAAAACCAGAGACAGTTCTTGGTCAAATTTGCCACCTCTACTATGGTTGATTACAGTCTTGTTCTGCAGATTCTCCTCTTTTGTTTTCTAAAACTCAGTACTACTGTTTTCTCTTTCCATTTCAACTTGATTCTTTGGCATTTCCTTTTAGTGTTTTTTTTAATACTCTCTTCTTTGCTCTTGATTTCTCATGTCCCCCATGGGAGTCTGTCCTTAGCCATCTTCCCATCTCATTCTGTCCTTGCTGATAAATCCCATGTCTCGCTCTTCTGTCTCTCTGAAATCTCCTCAAGACATCTTGCCGCCACCACCTCAAAACCTGGAATAATGGGGAACTAAACTTAAATTGATCTCAAAGGAAATTTGTCATTGAAGGACCCTCCACTGTTAGTTTCATCCTTACTCTGTTCTCTCTGTGAAATTCATGTGTTCCCTGTGCAAAGTCTGAGTAACTCTATTCTGTATGGCACCTGCTATACAGGCTAGAAGCCTATGAAGGGGAATATTGTACACAAACCCTCTTCTTCTACAACGTGAAGGTTTAGAGACACTGGGTCCATGTCCCAATCCCTGCATCCTCCTATTTGGAGTCCATCCACATCGTGGGGCAATAGAGCCCACATGCAGGGCAATAGAGTCCACTGCAGGGTCATTCTGTCTGTGCCCTGCCTGGGGTTATTGGGGAGCTCTGTGTGAAAGCCCTTTTGAAAGCCTTTGCACACAGCTGAAATTCACCCTATGAGAATGCTCCAAGTTATTCAAATCTGGTAATTTGTCAGGAAAATATCAAGAGCTACTTCAGTTTGGACCACCTGTTTGTCTCTTATTTTCTTCAGTACAGCCACAGAGCCCAGGTAATGTTCCTACCTCTGAACTGACTGAAGCACCTGCAAATTGTCTGAAGTGTATCCTCCCAGCAGCAATTTATATAAATAGAAAATTGCTTGAATGAGCTGCAGAACGCTGTGCCTGTTGCAGGTCTGTTTACCTTGCTTACCATATATTGTGTATTGTAGGTGTCCTCTGAACTACTAAATCTGTACTTAAATCTACTTTCTGAGCTTCAGTGATACAGCCCCTCTGCACTGGACTTCTGGGTTTCCCTGTGAGAACAGTCTAGATGCCTCAGAGTGGGAAGTTTGGATCACTTGTGCCTTCTCCAATGAGAGAAGCAAGAGTAATAGATTGAAAACCAAGTTTGCCTTTTAGAATCGTGTATTAGATTAACATTTTCTTCTGGGTTAAATGGGCAAAATGTGACACTATTCAACCACTGGTTTTGTATTTTGAATAAATCTCCTAGGTTTTATTAATATTTTGTAGTTAATATTCAACAGTAGGCAGAAAAGTATGTGTGTCTAGTTTGCGTGTGTGTTTTTTCTGGCATCTATGGGTATGCCTACACTGCATTCCTCTTTCAAGAGAGGAATGCAAATGCAGCTGAGCGAAATTGCAAATGAAGCGCGAATTTGAATTTCCCGTGCTTCATTTGCATAATGACATCTGGGTGCTTTTTCGAAATACCCTATTTCGGAAAACCCCCCATGTCCAGACAGGGTTATTTTGAGAAAAAACCCTTCTTTCGAAATAACCCTATGAAGGGGAATATTGAGACACAAAGAGGGTGCTGTGGGTCCTGTGGCTGCAAGAGGGGCTGCAGGCAGATGCAGCGATGGAATGAAAGTGTACAAGCTGTGAACAGAGAGCATCAGCCTCAAGCACATCCCCAGTGTGATCAGGAGGTGGTGCAAGTGCAGCAATGAGTAGTGCACCCCATGCCAACCCCCTTCCCTAATATACAATTCAATTGTTCTTTGTCTTTTGAGATGGGTGGATGGGACAGCCTGACTCCTTCAGGGTGGCTGTCAATATGTTCTATCAATTTGCCCTGCAGAGGATTTCCTTAATAGGGACCAACATTAAAAATGGAACTGGTTGGACTGCAAAATATTTAGTCAAACAAAATTTCAGCCATAAACTGAAAAATGTTGGATTTGTCAGGTTTTGGTTTTCCAGTCCAAAAAAAAAAAAAAAAAAAGGTTTGACACTTCCCATGAGAAGCTTTATTTAATCAAAACCCTGATTTTCAATTATAATAACAGCCATACTGGGTTAGACCAATGGTAGTCATAGCCCAGAATTCTGTCTCCTGACAGTGGCTGGTGCCAGCTGCTTCAAAGAGAATGAATAGGACAGAGCAATTTATTGAGGGATCCATCCCCTGTCCTTGAATTTCAGCTTCTGCAGTCAGAGGCTTAGGGACACCCAGAACCTGTGGTTGCCTCCCTGACCATCTTCCACAATAGACCCTGAGCCAATGAGGGACCTTTTATCCACATACATATCTAATTCTTTTTTGAACTTAGTTATACTTTTGGCCTTCACAGTATCCCCTGGCAATGACTTCCAAAGGTTGTCTGTTGAACCATCCCTATCGCGACCCAGGTCTCTGCTAATCGAGGGATAAATACGACCGGGTAGCTCTTAACCCAGAGAAGTACTTCATAGAAATTTCCAGATATGTGACCAGATTCTTACATAAGAATTTGAAAGAAGAAAATTGTGACACTAATTTCAGTAAACGAAGAATTAAAATATCAATGGGCTCTTCAAATATTTTCAAACTTTCTCCTAGGGAGATGTTATTTTTTCTTAATATCAGAACTTACATTTTGTTTCTGAAACTAATAGCTCTGTTATCATTTCTAACATTCATAATTAAACATTAATTTCTCCCTAACTGCTTATATTTCAAGCTTCTACAGTCCTACTGTTTTGAGCAATTACTCTTTTAAATGTCAGCAATGGAAATTTGTGAAGATAAAGTAATAAAACTTTAAAATACACTTAATCTTACTGATGCCGTTTCTTATAATCAGAAAGGGCTTGAGACAACTCCCAGCAAAGCTAATAGGAGATATATATGGAACAATCATAATTGCAATGAAGTTTCTTTCCAAGTAGTCTTTGTTGCATGGTGTGACCTACTAGAGCTCAGCTCCTAGGCTTCTACCATCTCCACTTCTCTGCATCTTGTTTGTCATGTGGTCCTGCTGTGAATCCTGTGACTGTTTAAAAATCCCTTTTAATTTTATTATTGCGTGTTTCTCTTCCCCTAATCTCTACTTGTCTATCTGTCTTTAGAGCTCCCCAGGGCAGTAACTGACTTGTTAAACATCTGGAAAGCACCTTATTGACACTTCTGCAAACAAATTATATATGGAAGGATTCTACATGATTTCAGTCAAATATATTTAATTCACAATGTATGTGCTAAAATACACAGTAATGGTAGTTTAATCTGGACAGTTATGTATGTCTAGGGAATATCTTTATCCACGCTATGCCAAGCCAAACATATGCACGCCCCAAAGCTTTTCAGAGCCATGCTCATTAAGAGCTTGCTCCTCTGTGTCAAGCTCTTAGTCCACGAAGTAAGCATGGTCAGAAGTCACCAGTGTGTGGTGTCCTGGCAGATATCTTGCTCTGTTCACTGATAACTGTTTGGCTGCATGTGTGTGCTCCTCCTGTATATTGCATTGGCTTTGCGCAGAGAGCCAGCACAGCAGACTCCGAGAGACCCCCGAAAGACCACAAAATCAAATAAGGGATGAAGGCACCCAAGCCAGGTTTACTGTAAATGAAACATGGTCTTACCTCCCCGGAGCAGATGTCTACAGTCACACTAGCACATGTATGCTTGTTACAATGGCTCAGCTCAGTCAGCAGCGG
The DNA here is from genome assembly GCA_019425775.1 of Rafetus swinhoei. NCBI lineage: Eukaryota > Metazoa > Chordata > Testudines > Trionychidae > Rafetus > Rafetus swinhoei. The sequence continues at coordinate 111,794,458 of CM033446.1, forward strand.
TATTTTCCACTGCCCCAGAGGCCAGCCAAAGACAGCCCCTCTGTGACATCTTTATTCAAAGATAAAAACAAGATCTTCTTTGAGTGCTTGTAGATGTGCATTCCCATCAGTGCCCCATCTGTAAGAGTTTAAGGATTTTGAGCAGAGACTTAGGATCCTACTCATAGGATGGGGGGTGAAGTGCAGCCTCCATCTGGGGCTGGCAGACCCGGTGTGCAGCTTGTGCTCATTGGTGCAAAGTGCTCCGGCACCTATGATGCACAGTGTGGAGCTGAACAGGGATCAGCACTGACATGGTGCCAACCAACCTGTTTGTCATTCTGAACTGATTTTTATTATGAAAGTTTGCATACTGAATCTGTTTCTTTAGAACATGTTTATATTTAGGTAAAAGGTGCCTATAGAAAGATTTCTGATTTGTTTTCTAGGGGGTTTTGAGTGATAATTTTTTAGTATATAAAAAACTTACTTTTCAGTTCTCAGGTGGAACTTCTTTGCAGAAAGAATGAAACAGCTGCTTAAAAGGTACTTTATAACTTAGGAAACTGACATTCCAATATTTTATTTATATATAATATCTTAAAAGTGAATGGCAGAAAATACATGTATTACTACTATCTGAACTGTAATATCTATTCTCATAAGTGGGTTGCTTGCAGATACACAAATAAAAGTGAACTCTCCAACAAGACTTTAGGATGTTTATCTCTTTTTTTTTTTTTTTTTAAGACCAGCTGTGAAACTTATGTTTTCTAAATGAGTTTTATTTGACTGCTAACTGAGAATAGATTGCCATAAGATATTTTGCTATATGCTGTTAAGGATCAAAATGACTAGTTTATTTACTACATAACATCTCTTCTATCCTAATTTGCCAAAATTCCTGAGTGTAAATCTAATGAATATGGTGAACAAATACAATGCTACATAGTCAAGTGTATATCATGCATGAATAGTGTTCAAAGCTCTTAGTGATTTGGTATGTGTGATGTCATGAAATAGAATCGTACCCTAAGATGGGAAGAGGTATAATTGTCAGTAAATTCACTATAATACATCACCTCTGCCTGCACATACTGCTAAGCTGATGTTCAGAGAGCTTGGGAAAACAGCTTTGCATATTGGACCTGCTGTGTGATTAGAGAATGCTGATGAATATTGAAACAATACAGTTCAAAGAGAAGCAGATAATTCCAGTCCAACCAGCAGGACAATGCAGTATGGAAACAGTAAACTGAGGCAACGGAAGAGCTCAATTCGCTTATTGAAGCTATTGGATGGACTCGCTGTCTTACACCACTATAAATTAGGAGTAATTGTGCTGAAGTCAGTGGAGTTGCATTGTGCACCATTTCTTGCTTTGTCACATCCCTCCACATTCCTGCGGTGTGCTTTTAGTCAAATGACATGTGATACAGATACTATAAATGAGATAAATGCATCCAGCAACTTCCAAGCACTTCATAGAGTCTAAATACTAAACACATTGTTATAAATTCAATAGCCATTGAAACACTGGCCTAGAGAACTTTGTGGGGAGTGGAACTGCTTGGTGTACATTACGAATAGGATATGCTGACCTGGTTGTATACTAATTTAGTGTAATGGGGAGCTGTAAAGAAAAACAAGCAGATAGAACGGCTTAAGATAAGTCACACCTCTGCAAACACTTGTGGGTTGTTCAGGGCCAATGCCAGACCCATTGTCTCTGAGGACTTCTGACTCATTGGCTTTCTGAGCCTACAGCCTTGGATAGGCCAAAGGCTGTAGTGCAGAAGAATAAAAAATTTAAAAAGATCTTGCCTCTGGAAAGTGGGTATTTGCACAGCGGCTGAGCCACAGGAGCTTTCTGGTATGTCTGAAGCAATCTGGTCTGCCTAGGCTGTCATCAGCTGTTACATAAGATGGACATGTGTGTAGATTGTTTTAAAATCCCTTTTCTGCAAATGCAATGTTACTTGTTTAAAAATGACCAGCATGTTTGGTTTCTGAGGCTGTCTGAAAGTAGTTGTGATTAGTGACCAGTCTCCTAAAGTCAAGAACTAGGCCTCCCAACTCAGTCAGATCTGCCAGGTGGAAAGTGTGGTTGGCACACATGGTGCTGTAGCTCAGGGCCTAGTGCAGGAGTGGCCAACCCATTTAACAAAGAGAGCCAAAACAGCAGCGGAAAAAATGCAGAGCCGCACCAGAATTGTCAACCAAAAAATATAATGTTTTTTTAAATGGAGGCTGCCCCTTTAAGATGGCTGCCATCTTGGGCACCATTTTTAAAACCCGGCAGCTCTGACCCGGTAAGCACAGGGAAGCCGGGGGACAAGGGGGAACCGGCAGGGGGCAAGGGCCATTTGGGGGGGGGGAGGGGGCGCTGGAGCGGCTTTGCGAGCTGCACTTTTGAGGGGCAAGAGCCGCATGTGGCTCGCGAGCCGCAGGCCATTGCTGGCCTAGTGTAATTTCTCCTATTCTTCTTTGTAGAATAGGAGAAATTCAAGCCTCAATGGAGAGTGATGTTAGACATTACAAGTAAATACATGCTGAAACACAAATTTGTCAGGTGCAAGGTTCTGGTGTCCCTGGCAATAGCTGCCTGTATTAGGAACAGCTGAAGTAAAAGGGAGTCATGCAGTTTCCCGCTGTCAATTGGCGCCGGAGTAGTACAGACCCCAACATTCATGTCTTGGCAGGTGAGGGGTTTTTGTTTGTTTGAGTTTATTTTGAGATCCCCTTTAATAAGCAAATAGCAGTGAGGTAGGTAGGTGACCTTAACAAGCACCCAAATAAGAAATCTAGTTTATTTGGCACTCTGCAATACTAACAAATGCATTTCATCAGCAGCACCCAGTGAATTAGGGAGCAAAAATAGTTCAGGGTCTTTCTGAAGTGTGGTTTCATGTAAGTTATTGTGTTTCCGCACCATAAGCAATGACTTTATGAACTCTGAGATCATAATAATGAGCTATCTACAGGTAGAATCTTTCAATTAGGCCATTTCTGTGGGAATAACAACAGCTCTTCTCTTCCTGAAAGCATTCCATCTTTGGGATGATTTTCCATCCAATGACAAATTTCAGGTCATTGCAGGAGAGACTGACAGACTCTAGCCTTAGCAAAAGCCATACTATTGTTGCTTTTGTAACATTATATTTTCCTCCTAATGTAGAATTATATTTTTAAGAAAAGGCAAACAAAGGAACACAAGCATGTGTGTTGCTAAAAGCTCTCTTCCAGAGACATTTCTTTAATGTGTTTTAAAGAGCAGGATGACACAATAAATATTGTGACTAGAATGTCTTATAGTGATATTGTGCTGGTGCAGCTATAGTCCTGGGTCTACTTCTGTTCCATTATCAACCACTGTAACTTGTCAGAAAAAAAATCAGTCTGGCTCAAAACAATAATTCACAAGGTCTCAGCTGGGGAGCAATTATTTTTGTTCTCAGAGCAAACTTTGAAATAAAACAAACTGTTCTTTGATCTGAACACAAACTGCAGAAAGGTAAGTGTTTTAGATGGTTTTTTTGGGTTGCTGGATTTTTATGAATTCTTGTTCTTTCAGCTCCCAACCTAGTCCTCCTTAATCTCCAATGTCCATGGGGTTGTAGGACTGGAAGGGGCCTCCTAAATCATTGAGTCCAGTTTTCTGCTGTTGAAGGAACCTCACCGTATTACCCCATTCATAAACTTTATCAAACTCCATCTTATAATCAGTTAAGAGTAGTGGGGGCAAACAACCTATTGGAAGGCAGTTCCAGAATTTCCCACCTCAGGTAGTTAGTAATACATGTAGTACATTATCAGAGAGGCTCCCTGGGGTGGGGTCCAGTGGAGAGGGAGGGCCCAGACCCCCCTTTCCCGCCACACCATATAGAACCTCGATGGGGGGCAATTAGAGACTCAGCCGCTGGGCCATATTGAACCCCGGTAGGGGGTGATTAGAGACTCGGCTGCTGGGCCATAGTGACTTCGAGGCCTGGGGTGTGTGCGGCCCCGTGACACTAACCATTAAAGATTGCTTATGCATTAGTGGGTGTATCACCAGTCCTCTGCCAAGTGCGTCCCGATCTCATTCACCATCAGGTCACAGACTCCTCCAGATGTGAGATCTAGATGGGGGCTGGAACATTAACAGATGGTGCCTCCATCTCTGTCTATGGCAGAAAGCTCATTTAGTAAATAATATGAGCTGAAGTAGCACCATAACTGCCATAGCCACAGACCAGGCGCATCTTAAATCTTCTTGCAGAACCTTCCAGCCAGACAGTGGGCATTCTGTGAAGCTCTCTTACATATTGCCTCTGAATTTAGCCCAGTGCCTGGTTCAGAGCCCATTGAAATCCATGGAAAGGCTTCTATGGGCTTTGGAGCGGACCCAGCATATGGCCAGTGAAAATGGCTTTGTCTTTTGGCTCTTTGGGTATTTCTGCACTGCAGTGTAAGCCTAGGGCTAGCAGAACTTAAGTTAGGAGACCCTGGGTTTGTTAACCTATAGCTTGAGTGGCTACATTAATTTGTAGCCTAGGCTAGGAATTGTTGAACCTTATGTCCCAACCCAGGTTTCTAGCATCTAAACTGCATTATATGGACCCCCGTCCAACCACCCACATCCCAGACTTCCTAGTGCCTTCCCAAAATGTGACCACTCTAGTCCCTTGTTCACGGTGCAGTGAGGGAAAATTTGACTGTCCAGAGGACAAAGAAAAGTTGACTCCATGAGATTGTGGGGTACTTTGGGCTGACCCTCAAAGCACAAGTCCAATGGGGCAGTGTCCACACTACATAGCAACAGGGTGTAAATCCTGGGTCATGATCTGAATCAGGCTCAGACCCCCCGACTCCTATGGGCTTCATGACTCTGGGTCTGAGTTCTGCGTTAGTTTGATTTGTGCACAGTTGAAAGGAGGGTTAAGCTTCAGCATGAGTTTGAACCCTGGCCTTATACTGTAGTGTAGACATACCCTGGTGGCAGGTTTTGTATGTTGTGTGGCAATGCTTATTAAGAAAGTACAATACTTATTAAGCCTAAACAAATCTTAGAAGAAAATCTTAGGATAGGATACAATGCTTATTAAGCCTAAACCTATCTTAAAGTAAAATGCAATGCTTACTAAGAAAGTACAATGCTTATTAAGCCTAAGCGAGCCTCAAAATAAAATACAATGCATACGTCCCTTCTGCTGTCGGGAACTCGCTGAAGAAGGACAGCGGACGGACCCCAGGGGCTGGTACGTAGCACCTCCTGCGGCTCCCAATGTTAGGAATATCCCTGGCACTTATATACTGTTGGATCTACAGTAATCACCCCTGTTGTTTTGAGAACCTAACAAGATCGTCGATACATTGCATATTTTCCCACATCCAATAATCAGCTTGTTGATACTTTGCATATTTTCCCAGGACAAATAATTAGCATTATCAGGTGGGAAACATTTAGCAAAGATAGCTATGTGATCTTCCCAAGCCCTCCTGCACTCCCATACCAGGTGCATGGCCTTGGGACCTATCCCAGAACTGTTGAAAGTCAACAGTGCATTCCTACACTGAGCAAACAACCAACTCTTTGAGAATAACAAAAGAATAATAAGAAGCACAAATGGCTGCGTAGAGCATCCAGGCCTGACAGGAGATGAAGGCATAAAAGGAACAATTGTGGTATACCACCTAATTTCCTTGACCTCACAATCGTCTTCTGCATTTCCACTACAACTTCTATGAAGAAGCAGCCTCTTTCTTCCTTCTGGAGAGCCTGAGAAGGGGCAGTCACCCTATAAATCAAAGCCAGCGCTACTGCACAAGAAATGGTGTGTAGAGAAGTCGTCTTGCTGATAGCACAGGGAGGAGCCTACTTTGGTACCAATGCTTCCAGGCACTGAGAAATGCACAAACCTCCTTCACAAGCCCTGGTACTTATCATCTCCCTTTCACCAGGCTTTCAAGGTTAGAGAAGCTCTACAAGCCACACTGGTACCATGTTCACCATCTTGTACTGCCAAGCCTTGGTCCTGACTCAGTCTTCTGGGTACTGTAGCCCTCTAGATCTCTTCCTAGAGGATTGGAGATAGCAGTGTCTCCCCCTTAACTGCCTTCTACAAGGGCCTATTCCCTGGTCTGGCCTAAATGGATTGAATCTGACTCAGACCACCTGTCTTCAGTACTAGTGCCTATCTCTGAAGTTTCCTCTGCCAGGAGAATATGCTGCTTCAGCATGAGATCTTGGTACAGGATACTTTTTTGGCACCTTACCACGTGCAGGACTCTGAAGAAGTGCGTTCAGACCCCACCAGATGTCCTAGAGTTATGGTCTCTGACTAGCCTTGGGGACTCCTTCTTTGCCCATTCTCCCAGTGGGCTTACATGAATCCCAGTTTTATAAGGTTGTATGCAGAAAGAGAACCCAATACCTAACAGTGCTGCATCATTCCAAGGCACAATTGACTACCCTTTAATACCACAGGACTGTCCTCTGGTACCACATGATCTCCCTCTGATACTTTATAGTCCCTTGGCACTGGGAGACACCCAATAGCAGCAGGAACTTGTCCCCCATCAGCTAAGTCCTCCTTCCCTGAGGACATAGTAATGCCTACACCATCTTCTTATGTCAACAACTCTTGGCCTTTCAAAGCCTCATGAAACATCTAGTGGAATCCTTCCAGATCACAGCAGAGAAAGTCCTGGAGACTCAACACTCCTTGATGGGCATTTTGAATATCAGCTGTCAGGGAAAGACTGGCCTCCCAATACCTGCCACTGTCTACTAGACTACCAGTAAGTGGGCAGATAAAAAATACTGCATTCTGGACAATAGAATGGAACTCCTATTTTTCCCACATCACTCCAAATTCCTTGGTGATGGGTGCAGCTAATGAAAGGAATAGGCAAACCCATTACAGATTCGTATGACAAGGAGTCTGTTTAGTTATCCCGGGTAGGAAATGCTACTCCTTGGTGGCTCTCCAATTTTTTTGTGACAAACTAACAAGCCCTATTGGCATATGTATTAGAGTCACATTTCACCAAATTCACTCATTTCATGGAACATCTGTCACAGGACCAGAAGGAACAATTTCAGGCTTTCATTTCAGAGGGTTAGCTGATAGCCAAAACCACTGTTCTAGATGACACAAACATGGGTTCTAGATCCCAAGGCATAGCGATGGTTATATGGAGAGCATCCTGACTGCAGTCTTCCAACTTCTCAAAAGAAGTACAGAATTCAGCTAAAGACTTTCCCTTCGAAAGACCCAAGCTTTTTAGCACTTATATGAATACTTCCCAACACATTCTAAAGGATTTGAGAAGCATCATACAGTTGCTGCAAATTTACATTCCTGCACAAAGGAGACAGTTAAATAGGTTTCAAGTCTCAGTGGTCTAATTTATTCCAGTAAACCTACAACTAAGGTTTCCTAGACTTTTCAGGGAGGTGATCTCAGAAAAGGGGACCTCGTCCTTCTTTAGCAATGTCATCTGCATCTCTTTCTAAGAAACAGTCTTGACTTCTTGGTTGAGGACCTTAAGCAACCTACTTTTCCAGATTCTGTGCTAATTGATTCCATCCAATTCCCTTTGGAGATTGTGTGTCTCCCTGTCTCCTTGCCTGGGAACAGATTACCTCAGACAGATGGATTTTGAAGGTGATTATTGTGGGATATTCCTTCCATTTCCACACTATTTCTGCTGCCCACACACTTTCCCCATCTCACAAAGACCTCTAGAAAAAAAGAGGTACAAGATCACCTACTCTTGGGGGGATGGAGGCAGAGGATGGAGACCAGTCAGAAACACAATCACATACGTCCTTTTTCAGCACTTCCGGATGACAATGTTAGCCATTATAATCCAATCCCTAGATGGGGGACACTGGTTCTTTACTTCCAACCTTCAGGATGCCTTACTCCATGTAGTTATGAACCATCCCACAATGGCTTCTTATGCAACAAAGCTCAGAATCCTACCAGTCCTTCCTTTTGGAATCTCTATGGACCCCAAATTCTTCTCAACCTCAGTCCAAGTATATATTTTTTTATATATAAGGCAACACCTCCTCCCTTTTCCCCCGCTTGTCTTTCCTGAGCTAGCTGTCCCCTTCTATATCAATATTCCTGTCATGTATATTATGCCACCAAGTGTTTGTGATGCCAACTATGTCAAAGTTCTGTTTATTTACTAGCATTGAGTTTTTCCTGCTTATTCCTCATTCTTCTCACATTAGTATATGGACAACTAAGATACTGATTTGATTTTGCCCACCAAGTTCTATCCTGTCTCTCTTTTATCCCTGCTATTAAGCCCGTGCTATCCCCAATTTCTGACCCTTCTTCCAGTTCTCCATGTTATTTACTTACCTGTGTCATTGGCCCCTCACTGGTTTAGCCAGTATGTATTCAAATACACTCTTCCTCTTCCTTATAGGTGAACCCCATCTCTGCTTAATAGTCCTTCTTCCTGGAATAGCATCACATGGTCAAGGAAGCCAAAGTTCTCCTGGTGACACAATCTTTGCAGGCAAGAATTCACCTCCAGGATGCATCTGTCTCTGCCTGGGCTCCTACTCTTGACTGGAAAGATTGATCTTTGGATAAGAGCATTTGTCCAAGACAGAGAACAGAATGCTGTAGTAGCTGAAATGTGAGGTGAGTTCTAGCTGTGTAAATGGATAGGTCGTAGCTAAGAGATCGTCTACAGAAAGAATAGGCAAGATTTAGACAAAGCCAGAATGTAAGGACCTACAGAGAAGTTTCAGTCATGGAAGACACCCAGGTTACAGGCCTACGTGACAGGCAGGGTGGCAGTGTTGTCCATAGTCCTCAAGAAAGGAGGTAGCGAGGATGGTTTTAAAGGAAAGATTAAAAGCTCTATTTTAGCCATGTGGTGCTTGAGCTGAAGGTTAGCTATGAGCAAAGAGATGTCAGGGAGACAGACCAAGATTTTTGTTTCGACAGAAGAAGGCAGATATAGGGTATAGAGGTAGATCTGTGAGCGAGCACAAATATTCAGTCTAAGTATTTGCCCATTTGTTTTTATATCAGTAGCATTATATAACGTTTTCATTCCTTCCTACTTACCACTTTCCTTATCTTTCTTGTTAAAGACCATATTTATAAATCTTCAGTAATTGTTAGACCCATTATTAATTCCAACTGACTTCTTATTTCTGTTTCTCTCCAGTATTTATTTTCCTTTGAATGCATTTGTGAGTTCTCGTTCCCCTTCTGCTTTTTTGGTAGGCTAAAATGAACATGGCCAAATTCAGCCCTACTGGAAATGAGTGCATTGCTGGTGATGGAGTTATATCCATTCTCATCCCACGCTGACACCTTCGTAGTACTATGTGTCTGGGTGTTGTCCCTCCCTGCAACTTTACAAGTAGGACATGAAGATCTGTAAAACCCAAAAGAATAACCCATACTGAGCCACTCCTGTGTTTTCCCAGCACTCCCTGCCCTGTCTTCTGATCAGTCAACCCTCGGCCTCCCTCCACTGAGAACACCAAACTCTTCTTTTTAAGGTCTGAAGTTGAAACAGCTGGTAGTGCCTTCCTCAGCTACTACTAAATTCTGGCTATAAATTAATCCCTGCAATTTAAGACCGCTGTCTGGCTGAGCTGGGTCTTGTCCACAGCTGAAGACAGGTTGCAACAGGGATGTGGATCCATGCTACAGTGTTCAAGGATAGCGGACAGGTGGCTCAGTAGCTAGTGTCATACAGACAATGGCCCCATTTCTCCTTTCTTCATTCCAAACTGTCTTTGCACCTTCCAAACTGCATCACTGAAAGGGCCTGCCTCATCCCCAGGAGGAGTTAAAGTAGTGCACCCCCAGGGCTGCTCTATGTTATAGCCACAACAGCCCACTATGAGCCATTTGCCAGCTGAGACTACCCATAGTGCAAGACACACCCCATCTCTCGCCACATCACTGCCAGTTGTGCTGGATCTGGCAGTGCGGCCTTTGAGGAGCCATTCTGGTAGCTTTACTGTTGCTGGAGAACTTCCTTACACAGAGGAGTATTTTCCTAAGACCAGATCCATTCCCTTTGTAGCTCTCTACATGGTATAGAGGGTGCAGGGTGGAGAAGAGAATTAAGTCCACTGGCAGTCAATGCTCCAACTTGTGTAGCAGACTAATGTCACTGTTAATGCCAGCTGTTGGTATAATGAGTAATCTGGGTACAGCATTTTCAATAAACTCTATTCCAGGCCGAATCAGTGGTTAAATGACTTTGCTTCAGCCTCAAAACCTAGAGTGCAAAGTTATTTTTTCCATTGACTAGAACTGCAGAAGAAGCATTATTTTTAAGCTGTAGAAGATAAACTGTGTCCAAAGAGATTTAATAAAAGGCTGTCTGCTAATAACTTCCACTTACATTTCACTGTCCTAATGGACCTGAGGTGAGAACTGAACATTATAGCTCTTCTAGTTCAGCTTGCCCCCTCATTTGGTTTAGAATGCCTTTAGGGTTCTTCCGTTTCCTTTTATCTGCTACTCAAAATGCATTTCAGCAGATAACAGCTTCACGTTTGCTAGCAACACGGATTGCCAAAAAGAAACTGTTCCTCTCTGCAAAGTGAAGATGGTATTAAAAATTTAAGCACCAGTATAAAGCTCTGGGTGCATTCTTGCTTTTGATGCTGGTTACAATGATTGCTCCTGCAGTGTTTCAAATTTGTGATAACAAATGCATTAGATAGAGATTTTTTTTGAGGTGAGGAGACCCTCTGCAGAATGAATAAGGTGCGTGTACTAACCTTAGTGTGAGTGGGTTTGCTTGACTGTGTGTGGTTTTTTTATTTATTTTTTTTTTTTTAATTTCAGGTTATTTCAGTTATTGGGTCAGTTGGAGTGAAGGCCTTAAAAGCCAGAAGCTAAGCAACCAGGGTACTGCAAACAGGAAAGTTTGAGAGGAAGTTTGTAAGAGGGAGTCCTACTATAGCCACTATGGTTAGGAAGGGCCACATTGCCTGTGCCAACACTGCTTCTATCACCTCCACCTGCCCCTGTGCCTCTGTCCAGATCCTGGTGTGGCTTACAGAGACTGTGGCCTGTATTTCCTCACTCTCAGAAAACCAGGCTGGGGGGACTGTCCAATGTGAAAGGTTCTTCCTGATGGAAAGTCTCAGTAAGTAGGTGGGTGAGATAGAGGAGGAGGTAGCTAGGCTGAGGAGCAATCATGCCCATGAGAAATTCCTCAAGAACATCCATGTGGAGACATACAAGGATGAAGAAGCTATCCCACTACAGAGGACCACTGTCATACCACTAGGGGAGGAAGAAATGGCTCTGTCGCAGGGAGGTGACTGGCTGTTGGTTAATTCTGACAGCAGGAAGTGCTCCCTCCTTATTCCAAACAGCCCCCATGGTGGTGGAGAACCATTACATGGCCCTGGATATGAGAGATGAGGAATCACCCCTTAAGGTGGAGGAGGAGAAGCCATGTACTCCCAAGGCTGAGATCTGCAGCCATTGCTCCCAGGAGGAGACGTAAGGTAGTGGTGATTGGACATGGCATCCTGAGAGGTATGCTACTTGCCAGGGGGCTGTATCTGAGATGTTGCAGAGGGATGGTTGAGGAACATCCAGCTCTCTGGTTACTACTCTATGCTACTCATTCATGTGGGCACCAATGATACTGAAAAGTATGACCCTCAGCAAATCCGAAGTGACTACAGAGCTCTGGGGGTAGGGGAGTTTGGAGTTGCAAGCCTAAGCTACCTGTCTCTACTTTCAAGACCTTTCACAAACTATTCCTGCCTTACCTGTCCTCTCTCAATTGCTATCCAGAAGTTGACTCCTCCCCTAAATCCACCTGTGTCTCTGAGCTTTATTGCCCCTCAGGCTTGAGAGAAGTGCTCTGTAAACATTCCCAAAGCTACCTCATTAGCCTCCTTCAAACTCCTTGGTCGTGATGCCCCCAAAATCTTGACTTCGTAAGCTGCTGGTGTGCTAACATCCTTGCTGCTCAGACTGACCTATAGTGTTTCATTGTTTCTTTGTACTCCCCTCTCAGTCTGTATCCATCTACTTCTGCTTTCCTTATACCTACGGACCTATCAAATGTATGGTCCAATTTGGTCAATTTCACAGTCATAGGATTTTTAAAATAGTAAATTTCATTATTTCAGCTATTTACATCTGAAATGTCACTGTGTTGTAATTGTAGGCATTCTGACTTAAAAGGAGTTATGGGGAAGTGACAAGATTATCGCAGAAGAGTTTGCAATACCTCTACCCTTACTTCTGTGCCACTGCTGACAATAGTGTTGCCTTCAGAGCTGGGCAGCTAGAGAGTGGTGGCTGCTGGCCAGGAGCCTAGCTCTGAAGGCAGCACAGAAGAGAGGGTGGCAATATCACAACTCCCCACCTCCTAAAAGAACCTTGCTTATCCCCCTGAAACTCCTTTTTGGGTCAGGACCCCCAATATGAGAAATGCTGGTGTCCCCCATGAAATCTGGTCTTTTGTGTGCATTTGCCCTATACTATGCAGTTTTCATGGGAGAAGACCAGAGTTCACGGTTCATGATGTGATTTTCATAGCTGTGAATTTGTAGGGCCCTATTTATACTTAAACTGTAAGCTTTCCAGCTGTTTGTTCTGTGTTTGCACAATGCTGAGCAGACTGGAGTCCTGGTCCATCACTGGGGCTCCCAAATGCTATGGTAATGCAAATTAAAAATAGTAAAATAATGAATATAAGCAAATCAGCAGGTTCAGGTTAATTACATGCTGTCCATTAACATGATTAGGGACTGGCATTAGACCCAGGATAACATTTTCAAAATGACTTGGGCATTTAGGAGTGAATGGAGCCTAAGGGTACGTCTAGACTGTGGCGCTATTTCAGGATATCAGAAGTATCCCGAAATGGCAATGCTGCATCTTTAAATGCTCCCACTATTTCCCAAAATAGCAGGAGCGCTATTCCGGCATCCCCGTAACCCACGTTCCATGAGGGTTAAGGGATTTGTTGGAATAGTGCCTTATTTTGAAATTTGGTGCTGTCTACACAGCGCCAAATTTCAAAATAAGCTCTTTTGACCTAGATTCAGAATAAGCTACACAATTTGCATAGTGCAAATTGCGTAGCTCATTCCGACAGAAGGGTGCTGTCTAGATGCACCCTAAGTCTAATTGGAAGTGAATGGAATTTAGGCTCTTACATGCATAAATCATAACATCATAAATCATTTTCAATAAATTTTGAAAATGGGTCTTAGTCTTCTAAATACTTTTGAGGACGTGAGTCTCAGGCCCTTTTGAAAATTTTATCCCCAGTCTTATTTTACAATTTTGTCAATGATCTGACAACACAAAGAATAAAACATAATGTTAATTCATTCACAGCTGATGCTAAATTGGAAGCTGTAGCAAACCTCAGTAAGGATAGAGAAATAGTACAAACCGACCCAAAGTGATTAAAATCATGGACAATGTGAAACCATATTTCCTCAACTGGAACAGCCAAATACTGTACAACCGGAGAGAAGAGTAATTGCAAATACAATAGGGTAGAGAAGTTTGAAAGATAAGGAGTAAGAGCAGACAGGAGGATAGAGCTGATGAGATATTTTATGATATGACAGTGGTGAAAAATATCAGTTCATAGAATTAAAGGCCAGAAGGGGCCATTGGATCATTTAATCTGATCTCCAGTATCTTGCAGACCATAAAATATTACCCATATACCCTGGTACTGATCCCAATAAATTGTTTGTCTTAAGCAAATTGGATTATAAGCATCCAGGCTTGATTTGAAGACATCAGGAGATGGAGAATCCACCATTTCCATTGGTAGTTTGTTTCAGTGATTATGTAACCTCACTGTTAATCTTTGTGCTAAATTTCTATTTTGAATGGATGTGGCTTCAATTTGCAGCTGTTGTTTCCTGTTATGCCTCTTTTTTTCCATCTAGGTTAAAGAGCTCTTTAGTATCCAACATTTTCTCCCGAAGAAGGCACTTCTATGCTGCAATCAATCACCTCTCAATCTTTTTATGATTGAGTTCTTTAAGGCTCTTACTAGGAGGCATTTTCTCCTGCCCTTTAAGAGCATTTATTCTTTTGAACAATCTCATTTAGTGGCATAGATTTTTATTTTCCCTATAATTCATTTGACCTCTATGCCTTCAGATTTGTAGCTAACCTTTTGGATGCCAGTATAATTCTCTTTATCTTACTGAAGTGTTTCTTATTTCTCAGGTGGTTTTTACTGCTTTGAGTGCATGCTTTCTTGTAACTCACTTTTGGTTCATTCTAGTCCTGTTTGTGTCTTGCAGTTATTAGTAGCCTGCCCCATTACGTTCTCTGGTGTTAATTTCCATTTGCCTTAATGGCATGCTGCATCTCCTGCTCCACTAAACTGTTGAGAATGCTCCAATTTGTATTTCTTTCTCCACCAGTATTGCCTGTAGTGATTGAAAGAATTAATCAAAGTGAAAAGCCTGCTTGCTCTATGTACATAGAAGTCTTTCATGCAAGCTTGATGTCCCTGAACTTTTGTCATGAAAGGGGCTACACTGTTAAATGGCTTCCTATATTAGCAAAGTTCTGTTTCCTGTGGAAGAAAATTAGGTTCACTCCTAGCTTGGAAGGAGCCATTCTGGAGGAAATCCTAGGTTACTGGACTTGAGCAGAGCTATAACATCATATACCAACCGAGGAGTTGTCCCTTTGTGTCTCTGGATTCACATAATGTTACAGATCTACCAGAAACAACATGCCCAAAAAAATCAGATTTTCAATAATAGAAGGATGAAAATAAGATGCTCCAGGAGTTACTCGTCTTTTAGAGACCATCCTGACTTGTAAGTATCCTTGAGAGAGCACTGCATGGATTGTGGACTCTGTTTAGAGCAAATTAGGGGATTAACCTAGCATTACTTGGGTCCTTAACTAAAATAAGTTTGTTTTTCTTCATTTAAATCATTGTGGTTTTTTTTTTGGGGGGGGGGGGCTGAGAATGAGGGGTTCAGTGCACAGGCTGCCAAGGGGAGAGAGGACAACCACAGCCTCTCTCACCCCAGCAGATTGGGGCCAGGTGAGAAGTGCCCATCCATGGCCACTGCAGCTTGCACAGCTAGGGAGGGATCCGTGTTGTCCAATTCAGGGACAGACAGACACACAAACAGGCACTCTCTGAGGGTATGTCTACACAGCAAAGTTATTTCGAAATAACAGCCCTTATTTCGAAATAACTTTTCCTAGCATCTACACAGCCAAACTGCTATTTTGAAATTAATTTGAAATAGCGGAGTGCTTATTTCGGAATTTGGTAAACCTCATTCTACGAGGAATAATGCCAAATTTGAAATAGCTATTTTGAAATAAGTGCTGTGTAGACACTTTTTTCGAAATAGGGGGCCTCCAGCCTCCCCCGGGTGCCCTGGTGGCCACTCCAGCCTCTCCCCCCCCCACCCCCGGAGCCCTTAAAGGGGTAGACTCTGACCACAGTGCCTGTGCCAGCTCCAAGCCTGCCAGCCCAGAGCCAGCAGTCACTGCACCTGACCCAGTGGCCCCAAAACATGAACCAGCAAGCCACTGGCAGCCAGCCCTCCACCACTCCCCCAGGAGCAGTCTGCCAGCTCCCAGGAGCCTGCCAGGGCCCGGAGAAGGCGGGTGCCTTGCTGGTCCAGGGTGGAGATCATGGACCTTATTCAGGTTTGGGGGGATGCCCCCAACATCCGTGATCTCCGCACTAGATGGAGGAACGTGGCTGTCTATGGCAGGATAGCTGCCAGCCTGGCCACCAAAGGCCACATGCGAACGCAGGAGCAGGTTTGCATGACAAGTTGGTGTGGTGAGACCCCCAACCCTGAGCTTCCCCTCCCCCTTCTTCCCCTTGCTTCCCCCTTCCAGCTCCCTTCTCCCAGGTTTCCCCCTCCCCTCTCCCGCCCTCTCTTCTCCCCTCTCCCACCTCCTTTCCCCAGTCTCACCAGAGTTTCATTCCCCCCTCTCCTCCCAGGTTTGTTAAATAAAGAGAATTTGTGTTCATGAAAATACATGAATTTTATTTTACATCAGGAAGAGGGGTTAGGGAGGGGTAAGTGGAAGGATGTGAGGGAGGAATGAGGCACAAGCCCCCAGTGGGGCAGACCAGGGAGGCTCTTAGTGCTCTTCAGGGTGGAAGCTCTCCCACAGGGCCTCCTGGATACTGACAGCCCCCCGATGGACCTCCCGGATGGCAGCCTGCAGAAAGTTCAGCCAGGCTCACAGCAACGCATCCAAGAAAAGCACCAGAGTGCCCGGGGGCAGCTCTAGCTCCATGTTGCAGAGTGCTGTGCTGTCCCGAGTGAGGGGAACCAGAGCATGCAGAGACAAAATGCTTTGCTGTCCCTCATCGAGGTAGATAAGCAAGCAGGGAAACCTGAGAACTGGCTGTCCGGGGGGAAGGCGGTCCCTTTAAGCACAGACCTCAGATAGCCTCAGGTAGCAGCCCCACACAGTAAGTCCTGACCTGGTGCCCTGCTGGAACTGGTTCCGGCCAGCCTTAAATGCGATTCAGAGTCTACTCAGTGTGGACGCGCTATTTCGAAATGCATTTTGTGTGTAGATGCGTTATTTCGAAATAACTATTTTGAAATAAGGTATTTCGAAATAACACTGTAGTGTAGACATATCCTCAGATGAATAGTAGATGGCTGTCCCTTTTTCCATGCCAGTCCCCATCTCTGGCTTCTTCTGCCCCCCTGCGGTCATTCTGCAGTATAACTCCCTCCTACCAGACCCCTCCATTTCTATTTTATGAGAGACATTTGAAATTCAGGCACATCCCATTGTCTTGGCACATCCAAGCCCTGACCTTGCTTTAAATTATGATAAGAGGAAGCTGCATACTGTTTAGGAGGAGTTCTTGAACAGGCCAACTCAAAGATGGATGGACAGAGAGACACACGTTTCTAAAATATATAGTAAGACTAGCTGAATATCCATTTAAGTTCAATATAAGTAGATGCTCCATAACTAAACACCGTATTAAGCATGTACCTCTCATAGCCTACTCTATTTTAGCTAGTGTTAAAAATACTCCTCCTTTTAAATCCTCAGTCTATACTTAAGTCATGTTCTTTGTGAGATGATAAAGCACAGCACTGATAATACCATAGTGTTCCAGATGAATGGAAAATTAATCTATAGCAAAAATCTAAAAAAGTGAAAGTTTTGAAAGTAGCATAAAGTTGTCCAGTTTCCTTTAGTGACCTCTAACTGCATACATCAAGGAGATGTTCAGTGATTTGATTCTAAGCTAAAATAAATAAGAATTATAAATGTGTAAAACCCAAAACAAATGAACATAAAAACACCTCAGAGGCACAAACTGGTATCCCAACTTTCTTACATTTTAGACCTCTCACGGACCAATTGCTAGAGATGGGAACCTGCTAATCAAAACTACAATTGGTAGAAAAAGGAAAAAAATAGTTTCATGAAAAGAAAATACAGTTTTTGATAATTTGAAATTGACCCATTTTATATTAAAAACCCTGAATTTTTAATTTTTTCTTGATGTTTTGATTAAAAACATGATCAAAATGATTATCACCATTTTCTGTTTACTAAAAATCTTGTTTTCAAGAAATGAAAAATGGCAGGAAACTTTTTGGTAATATTTTTAATATACATTTGATAAATTCAACTGAAAATATCAGAATTTTATTTTTGTGAAAATAAAACCAAAGTGATTGTATTGACAGTTTTTTGCACAAAAAAATGTTTTAAGACAAAAAGTTATTTTATAATTAAAAATATTTGTTAAAAAATGTTGGCCTAATCTATTCTACAGTCTTGCCTACTAGCATGCATAAACAGAGTTTAAATATATTGGATGTTCCTTTACCACATTTGAATGAGGTATGCAAGCAAGGTTTTACACTGCATTAGTATGAAAGAATAGTAAAATATTTTTAAAAAGCAAACACACAAAAGGTTGTAGAGTACAAGTTGAACCACTGTAGTCTGCCACCCTCGGGACCTGACTGGTTCTAAAAGAGAGAATTTTCTGGAACACAGAGGTCAGTATTGTCTAGCAGCATTACCAACACTTCCACTGCTTGCTGGATTGTTGGCAGACATTTAGGGGCAAGTTAGAGCTAAATAACAGCACAGAACACTGAGAGCTAGGACTGGTGGCTGTAAACAAACTTTATGAGACAGGGGAAAGTTGACCACACCCATGAAAAGTGGACATCCTGCTAACTAAAATCATACTGGATGATGGATGTTTCTGGGCCAGAGAGTTCTGAACTAGGGAGGTTCAACCTGTGCAAACCTGATTCTTCATAACTTGCTAAGGGTAGGAGTTACATAAATATCAAATGATTAATCATATTAAAAAGAAATTAATGAGGAATTAATAAACTCTGGGCTTCTGATTCAGTGAATATGAAAATGTATTGGGCTGAGAATTAACTATTGACTTACACAATGCAGAGGTCAATTTTTAGCTCTTGCTCTAAATCTTCATATACACTGAACCAAGAAATCAATGCATGTCTCATTCAAATATGTTATAACCATTTTTAAAGACTGGCTGCAATTCTATATCCCTGAATGAGCTGGCAGTAAGAATTGTTTTTCAGGTTCCATTAGCCTTTTAAGGTTAGAGGGTTAGGAAAGCTTTTATTCACCTTGGCCCTGAGTCTGTCATACTTATTCATACTGGTCACAGGGTATGTTATGCCATGAGCAATTCAATAGACTTCAGTAGGTCTAGTCTCAGAATGAGATGCTACTTAATATAAGCAAGGATGGCAAAATGCAAAATGTGATTTTTTTTTTTTTTTTGGTTAACATTGTCCCAAGAAGCAATATTATTGCCCTTCAAAGAACAATGGGAACGTAATGCCAGATTTTTTAAAGAGCTCAGCAACTACTTAGGTAGATAAATAAGGGCCAGTTTTAAAGAGCAGAGAACAATGGGGACTATTGGGACTGTGTGCTTGAGAACCTGGCCTTGAGTGACTCATCAGACGCAGAAGTTTTCAGCCGAATGAGACAATATTTTCTAGTATGTAATCTGAATTACATGGTTAGTGACGTTTCCTGAGGACTATTTAGCTTTTCCACTCTGAGTTCATTGGCTATTGGCTCTATACTGCCCTCCAGTGGAGGGCAACCAAAATGATTAGGGGGCTGGAGCACATGACCCATGAGGAGAGGCTGAGGGATTTGGGCTTATTTAGTCTGCAGAAGAGAAGAGTGAGGGGGGATTTGATAACAGCCTTCAACTTCCTGAAGGGAGGTTCCAGAGAAGATGGAACAAGGCTGTTCTCAGTGGTGAAAGATGGCAGAACAAGGAGCAATGGTCTCAAGTTACAGCGGGGGAGGTCTAAGTTGGATATTAGGAAAAACTATTTCACTAGGAGGGTGATGAAGTATTGGAATGGGTTACCTAGAGAGGTGGTGGAATCTCCATCCCTAGAGGTGTTTAAGTCCTGGCTTGACAAAGTCCTGGCTGGGATGATTTCATTAGGGTTGGTCCTACTTTGGTTCTCCTGAGGTCTCTTCCAGCCTTAGGATTCTATGATTCTATATTGCTCTAAATAAGGGTCCACTACCCAGGAGCATCATAAAAGTGTGTGAGGTTATAAACTATATGAAATGAACTCCATGGATATGACTGGGTGACTTAAGGACAGAAAGCCATATTCTACCACCCTTCCTAAAGCTTTGAGTAATACGTTATTCCATAAGTACTCCCATTAAAGATGAAGGTGAAGTCCATGGGACTCTTTCATATATCCCTTTCCTCTTGTTGTTTCTATCTGCCTTCTGCTTCTCTATACAGTACATTGGTTAGTGGAAAGATTGCAAGAAAGAGGAAATGCTTACGGGCAAATGCAAAAATTATGAAGTGAAACCTTGAAGGCTTCATTGAAGTCAATGGCAAAACTCTTGTTGACTTCAATGAGCCAGGATTTTACTGTATGTCTTTAAATAGGTCTATCCTTTACAAATACTGAACCACACATGAAACAAATATTACCTTTGGATTGAGTCCGGTCAGAGAACATGCCATCCCTAAAGGAACTGATTTGAGAAAGTTGCAAGTGACTGAAGCAGGTGTGTGAAAGGAGAGGTGGTGTTTTCACCACTAACTACAGTACTCATTACCAATGTATTATCAATCAAATCCTATTCTGACCATTCAAATGGATATGAAGGACCAAATTCACCCCCTCGGCGGCGGTACATTCCTTTCCCACTGAAGCCAACTGAGGGTGACACAAAAGTGTACGTTTGAACAAGATTAAATTACATGGCTGGATTGAATTTCCTCTTCCAAATTATATTTGGGAGTGGTCAATTTGAAAGAGCTTTGTGTAACAGACTGTATCTTAATTGTGAGACTGTATTTCACCAATTTAAGACTTACCTTTCAATGCTGCTTTGGTCTCTGTGAATTCTTTCACCGTTGACCCTCACTAGTGATAATAGAGCTATTTTGTCTTGTCCTCTTTCAGCCCATTTTTTGCTACTTGTAATGAAATCATACTTGCGCCTGTCATCCCTATTTTGTGGAACTCATCTGTGCCTGAGATTTTCATTCTACTCATTCAAAAAGACAAACAAAGAGAAAGCGCCGCAAAGGCAATTGGTAAACATACATTTATTGTATTTTGTCTTATCTGAGATTTTCTTTCAGGGGAGGGTGTGTGTGTTAAATAGGGCCTGATTCTTTGATAACAGAAGGTGTTGAGTAACCCCGGCAGAATGCCGGGGTGGCATCAAATCCCACTGAATTAAATTTGACCCCTTTCAGGATTGATCCCACAAAGAACAATTTTGAATAATTGCAAAATATATTTTAAAGAGGACAGAATCCAAACATTTCCACTGGTGTCTTTTATTAAGTAATGCAAAATACAGTACTAATTATGACACTTCATGCATTTTAGACAATATAAATGCAAGCCTACAGAAAATATGTGATCAAGAAACCCTCAATTACTTTGAGGTAGTATACAAGGGAAAGTAGGAAAGCAGAAACACAATGGAGTAAAAGAACAAAATATTTGTATCACTTTGTGTGTACATTTTTCACTCATAAATACATTTGTATGAAAGAATTTAGGGTTCATTTCGGTTCTCATTTAAAAATATACTTCTTTAAATTCACCATTCTCATACCTTTCAGATTCACATGACACAGAGTTGATGGTATCTTACTGAGGGGGTTTGATTTTTGTCATCACAATGATGATTTTACCCTCTTCCTCCAAGAGTTCAGGCACTGATGGCCTCATGCACAAAAATAAATAAGAAACCTGCTTGAAGGAAAAAGGTTGCTGCTCAAATAGCTCAGATTAAGGATAATCTAATAAATACCATTTCGTTTATAAAAATATTTCAGGTTTATAAAAGGGGGGAAAGGGTGGTCTTCCAGATGGAAAGAATGTTGTGTGAAAAATGCTGTGTAATGGTTTTGTACAGATTGTTGTTTTAAACATACAGTACTGTTATGAATATATAATAATCCCGTTTCTTAGAACCCTGTTGTTCAAAAGAACTATCAAATGTTGTTGTTTTTTCTTATTGCAGTTTTGGAAGATATCTAATTTAGAAGGGTTCCATATAATTGTGCTTTTGTAAGACTGTCCTTCCGACTTAGACCAGTACTCCCAGTCCGTTGAAACTGCTGTTGTTTGCTGTGAAGACCTGAATGGCTCCCTTGCTCCATGGAAGACTGATGGATCTCTGAAGCCTCCACTGAACTCTGGTTGAGGGATTCTGCTGAGCTGTTTGGGCTTACATCAACGTATTCTCTTTTCAACACTGGGCTACTCTCAATATTTTTGCTACTGCACAACTGCATTGTGATCCTGTCATTTTTTTGGTCTCGTGGTTCTTTTGTTTTGTAAGAGGGCAATTTGTCCTGTTTACAGCTCGTGCTGATGTCAATGTTCAGGCCACTATCTGTTCTGAGGAAGCAAGAATCCACAAGTCTACTTTGACAGATATCTTCTCCCTCTGAGAAGCTGTCTCCTTTGTAAGCAGCATAGATGGGGCTTGTTCGGCTCTCTGCTTTTTTTATAGGGCTGCTGTAATACTGCTCTGAAAAGCTACAGGGTGATAGTCTGCCAGTGTTCCTGTAAGAATATGCACCAATGTCCTCTACACTCAGTTGCCTCCACCGCCCTGGTAAGTCTTCTTCTGAAAGATGGGTGCTCCTGCAGTCATTACGCATTTTCTGAGTGGCCAACGCCTGTTGTGTTGTTATGGCTGAGAAATGAAAAGGCTCATTCGCATAAGGTGGCAGAGTCCTAGTAAAAGTGGGAGAGTTCTCATTGTTGTCAGCAAGTTCCATTTGCTGCACGGATTTTGACTTGGCAAACCTTGGACTTCCCTGATGTTCATAACTAGAACATGACTTTCTTTCAAACATTTCATCTCTGCTGCTCAGGTAGATCGCTTGCTGGGAGGCTGTCAGAGTGCTGGCCTGGGCGTTTTCTTTTTCCTCAGATGTGACACTGAAACTGGAGTAGGAGCTAGAGGTTGGTAAAGAGGTAACATATTCTGGGAAGGCTTCATGAGAGAAGCTAGAATGGAAGCCATCTTCTTCTACAGTACTGTCAGTAGAGTTCTGGGACCTCAAAAATCCGACATCTTTCACCTGCATGTCAACACTTTGTCTCCTTTCCCTTCTCCTCTCCTCAGGGCAATAAAGGGCAGTGTCACTACAGTAGATGTCAGACTTGTACTGGGGCCTTTGGCCAAGCTTCCCATCAGAGTCCTGAAAAGAGTGATCCCTTGCTGACGTGCTTGACAGATGTGAAGACAAGCTGGTTGGGTCTGGTTTCTCCAGTACCTTAGCGATGACGCAAGTTGGTATGTTATCGGCAAATGATGTGTGACACAAAGGGACAGAAAGGCTGCACCCGTGCTTTTCCAGATGGAGGCTGACTCTCTCCTGAAAGTCAGATGGCAACTGTAACATAGAGAGGTGGAAGGGAGAAGGAAAATAGGAAGAAGGTCATTAATGCTGTCTAGCTATGCTGTTGGAACACAGATGAATGAGTGGACTACTGATATTATTTATTTCAGTGTACACAAAGTGTTCATCATTGGAGCCCAATTGATGTCAATGAGCTCTGCCAGTTTACACCAACTGAGAATCTAGCCCTTGGATTCTTGACTCCCACACACTGATCCTTTTGAGATTCACTCGTCACTGTTACTATACATTTTTACAACTATGACCAAATACCAGACATCAAGTTCTTTTTCAGATATACAGTAGTTACTTGTGAAAACTTACTGAGTGCATTATATTACTAAATAAGATTATTACTAAATAAATAGCTGTACTTCTTACAGCAATATAAGGAGCAGGCCCAGATTAACTCTTTTCTAGGGGGCCCTGGGCTAGAAGATTTTGTAGGGGCCTCTAGGCTCTGGGGTGGGACCAAAAATGAGGGGTTCAGTATGTGGGAGGGGGACCAACCCTATATACTGGAAGGGAGGGTAGGTGCAGGAGCAGGCTACAGGTGGAAGTGGGGGTCTGGGCATGAGGTATGGTGGAGGAGTTGGCTGGGGGTGGAGGGAGCAGTCTGGCAGGGAGGGAGGATACAGGGCCTTGGGGTGCTTACCTGGCACACCTGCCATTTGGTGGGGGAAACAGGTGGTTCCACACAACCCTGTTCTTACAGACACCACGCCTGCCACTTCCGTTGGCTGTGATTCCCAACCAATGGGAGTGGTGGGGGAAAAGCCTGCAGAACTTCCCTGTGCTATTGGAAATGCACGCGACTCCAACCAAGGAAAGGAGGAGGAATGGCAGAGTGCTAAGCTGGCCAGAAATGTAGCACACAGGGACTTCAGTGGCTGCATTCCAGGGTCTCGGGCTAAGGTGTACTCCCCCTTAGCCCAGAGCCCTGGGCTACAGCCCCTAAAGCCCCTTTCGTAATCCGGCCCTGATAATGGTTCCTTCAAGTATTGAAGTGAGCATCCCTATTACTCTAATGAGCACTGTGGAGAAGGATTTCACATTGTATAACATATGGTTCCTCATTTCCCAGCTTCTCTTGAGAGTTTTTATACCTGGCGTAACCCAAAGACCTCTAGGCATTCAAAATATGACCTGACGTGAAATGGCAAGCTTGTTAGTTGGGTGTAAGATGACAGTTCTTTTTCATCTGTACTTCTTCCATCATATTTTAAGTTAATTCACATTTTTAATTTAATCCATATATCCTCTGTTTGCAACAAGATATGTAATATTTCTGATACTCTGGCAGATAGAAATATTAGTAATTGTAACTACAGATGCAACAAAGATTGAAAGAACAAGTTATAAAACAAGACCAAGTAAATCACCATAAAGGTGTGGTTACTATTGCAAAAGAAACAGATTGTTTAGCGTGAAACTACCATGCTGGACAGGTGCCATTTTTGTTAGAACATACTGCAATATTTACTCTACTGTTTGATCTATTTTGTGCCTGATTTATACTATGAAGTATTTTAAGGAAAGAACTATTGACCTCTTTTGGGCTATCGCATGATAGGAAGTGGCGTGACTAAAATGGTATCATATTCGTGGTATGCCATGCCACAGCTCACATTCTTGTGTCATCTAAAATTGCTTGTTCGTGGATTTGTCAAGATATCCAGTGATTTGCAACACATCCTCATGTTTCTCTTTTAAAGAGATAATTGCTCTTCACAATGTACTCAGAGTTGCTGAGTAATAAATGCTTGCACTGAGAAATGGAGCATTTGCCTCTTCTGCTGAATGGATGACAGTTTTGGAAATTGGGGGGGGGGGGACCCCAAACAAACAGAAACCCAACTAACCAACCAAGAGAGCCCGCACCACCACCCTGGATATTTTTCAGTAAGTGGAATACTGGATATATTTAGGGGCCAATCCTGGGAATACTTGGCACTGTGTTCAAGGCTTGCATTATTGCTTTCAGGTGCAATCATTTGCAGGATGAGGACATTAGATAATTTGGAAGCCTTTTTCCAGTAAATCACTGTCCTTATTGACCAGATAATTTCATTTACCAGATGTATTTGGGATCTCACGGCATTACACTGGTGTTGAACTAGTCAATACATCTAACATTTAGTTTTCTGCTAGTCTGTCATAGAACTGCATATATGAGGCTATCTGAAAGCACTGTGCTAACGAAACTGCTGGAAAAAGTTGGTGTCTTATTAGTAATGACCTCTGCCATACAAACACACATGGGCTATGTCTAGACTGGCATGATTTTCCGCAAATGCTTTTAACGGAAAAGTTTTTCCGTTAAAAGCATTTATGAAAGACGTTTAGATTGGCACGACGCCAAGAAAAGCACTTTTTATGCGGAAAAGCGCCCGTGCCAATCTAGACGCGCTTATGAAGAAAGCCCCGATTGCCATTTTAGCCATCGGGCTTTTTTGCGCTAAACAATTCTGGGTTGTCTACACTGGCCTCTTGGCGCAAAAGCATTTGCACAAGAGGGCTTTTGCCTGAACGGGAGCGTCATTGTATTTGCAAGAAGCACTGATTTTGTACATTACAAAGTCAGTGCTCTTGGCAAGAAATTCAAGCGGCCAGTGTAGTAGCTTGGCAAGTTTTTCCGCAAAAGCGACTGCTTTTGCGGAAAAACTTGCCAGTCTAGACACAGCCATGGTGGGAGGTACTGCCCAGTGTAAGACAGTCCCAAAAGTTAGAAAAAGACCAATCTCTTGCATTGAGATACCATCTATATGGGCTGAAGAATGAGAATAGACCAGCAAGTGCCTGATCCAGCTCCTGTTAAATCCCACTGATCTCAGTGACAATAGGACCCAGCCAAAAGTATCTCAGAGGTATGTAATGATTTAAAAGCCTGGGGTGAAACTCCATCCTTACTGACGTCAGTGACAGTCTCATTGACTTTAGTGAGTAAAGGCAGGATTTCCCCTAAGGTTGTGGACGCATGGCTAAAAGTTCATGGTTCCCCTCATTTTTGTACCATGCCATGACATAAATACAGCCCTAGTCATGATTTTTTTTAACCATTTGTTTCCATTTGAAAGTGTTAGTTTCTCAAACTTTACACTCTGGAAATCAAAGAAGGTTTTCTGGTTGCCTTAGAAAAAGATGTTCTCTCCCATTATCTTGTTTTTAAAATTGATTTTTGTAGTGTAGTTGCATGTACTGGGAAATAGCTTCAGAGGGAAAACGGATCCCCAAAAGACTCCTTGCAGCCTGCAGGATTTTTGTTTCTTTTTATCATTTTACATTTTAGTGGCCAGAGCTTTCTTAGTGCTTTGATTAGGCTAAAATTTTCCTTTTGTACAAGATTGATGCAGGCCCATTCCAGAGCTTTCAAAAATGAAACTCTCATCAAGTTTCACCTGAAGCTGGGATTTGGTTAATAATTCCTGCAGCTGCAGTGATATTGGAATAATTTTTATAGTGCAGCTGCTGAAAGCCATTGAAAAAAATGGTAAGCCCTGTACATAATTGAAATCACATCAAAGCCTGGGCATGCTGCCACACCCATGGCATCCTTAGACCTGTGCTCAGCTGTACAGAAAATCAACAGGTACATCCAGCCCTTTCTGTTTCTTAAAGGAGAAAAAAAAAGCAGAGCTTTAAAGGCAAACAGGCGTGGGGATTGATCATGCAGAATATTCTATTTTCCAAGAAACATTATTTCTTTGTATATTCAGTAAGTTTGGTCACATTACCTCAGAAAGCTTATGTGCCCTGTCGTAATTCTTGCTGCACTGGAGCAGCTGAGCAGCTAAATTGCAGTCCTTTCTATAGAGCTCCTAAAAAACAAACAAACAAAAAAGCCTGATTTTTATGGCTTGCATCTAACCTAAGGCTTTGTTTCTTGCTCCTATTTCTGGGTAAACTCTGTATGTTTTACTCTGGGAAGCTACAGAGATCATTTTATTTTTCTAATTCATTAGGTTTCTGTTTTTCTTACTTGCTCCTGAAAAGATGCTCAGCTGGTTATCAAAGGAAAGGTCATGGAGAAAAGGGGACCAGAAAGAGAAATTTGAAACAGTTTTACTTTAAAAACATCGGTCTGCAACTGAGACTATTGGGTGAATACTTACCATTGGGAACTCAGCATTACATAATAAGCATGCCTGAGAGATTGAGTACTGTAATAAAGGTGAACTATACAGTGAAAAGGACATTTGATTTAAGAATAAATATTCTGTCTTGAATATCCCCAAACCACTTGGATACCACTTCAGAGATACCTGAAACAGTCTCATCTGTTTGTAGGGGGAAATTCATCATAGAAATTTAGTTTTAGCTTTGTTTTTTAATTTTTTCATTTCTTTCTTTCCAGTATTTCCCTTAGTGCCTCCTGGTTCAATAACAAATATGCCAGAATGCCTCATTTGGTGACATCAAATATTATGACTTGCAATGAGACACATGATATTTGCAATTTAATTGCGTTCTGCACTACATTTAATGAATCAGGAAGTAGCAAGAGGATTTCACACAGAGGAAAAATAAATAAATAGGTTAGTTATATCGTTCTGTGCTGATTGGCTCCTGCAACCTTTCTAGTGTGGGAATCCGGAACAGAAATCTGTGCTTAACTCTATATTCAGTCTTGCTTTGTACTGTTGTAGTGCACATGACTGTCTTCCGATGTAGCACTTATAGATATGTCTACAGTCTCTGTAAAGGTGCTATTACAGGCAAAGCTTATTTTTGGAAGTAAGATCTATACTTATTTAAAGATATGGCACAGAAATGATTAAAACCCCTCTAGATACTTTTAAAACATTTTATAACGTTTATAGAGAAAACATGTTTATGATTAAAATAGTTTCTTTTTTCCTGGGTGCTAATTGTGTAATTCACTTGCACACAGACTTCTCCATTCTATTTATTCTCTTAGCTCTGGTCTACACTATTATTATTTCAAAATAACCCTCCCAAGATTGAATTTTTAAGCAGAGCGTCCACACTACCAAGACTGTTATTTTAAAATAAGAGGCCATGGAATTCAAAATCTATACTCCTGCTTTCATCAGGAGTAATGCTAATTCTGGAAATAGTTATTTTGAAATAATACTAGTGTGGATGTTCCAGTGCCACTATTCCAAAATAATTACCCCCAGAGTAATAATAATTACCCCAGAGTAATAATTACCCCCAGAGTACTCCCAAGTGCTTCCTGGGGCTCTAAGTCCGAAGTAGCATGTCTACATTATTGTTGCCTGCCTCGGACTAATTTCGATGCTACCCCATAGTGAGGACATGCTAATTCGAATTTGTTAAATCAGGAGTTCTTAAGTCGAATTTAGTAATTTTGAAATAGTTTCCTAGTGTAGACTTGGCCTTGAAAAACAACATGTACATTTTCTGTGAAAAGAACAAGGGGGAAAAGTCTTTTTTCTGAATACCTCTTTTGAGGTAATCTGCAAAATCAGTGCTATAAGAAGTTTCTGAGATCAGCTTGCTATGAATGTGAAAAAAACAGAAATAGATTTTCTTTGGTCCTGTTGGATTTACATCTGCAGATTCAACTGCTCTTAAACAATGTTGGCAAACTATGATGTTTTATTTTAGTTTATTTTGCTTACTATATACTTCTCACTCTGTCTCAAATATAAAGAGTAAAAAAAGGAAATAACTGTTACCAGGTAATTCTGTTTTTAATTTTATATTATTGAATAAGCCCCTTCCTCTGAAAAACAGATGCAAACAGTAGGAATCCAAAATTTTAATTTTAAAAGCAAAATCTCTGTTGCATGTGCGTGTGGTTCTGGCATATATTACATATATATCGTACCTCCAGCCCATTTCTACACAATACAGAAACAAACACAGCTACTTTAGGTTCCTAATGGCACAATTTGACACTCAAGCATGAAATCGTTCAGAAGTCTTACCCCTTATTTCAAGACTGGCTGCTTCATTCACTGTGAAAACATGGCCATGGAAAGTGTAGGACACATTTTTGAGACTTTTTAAATTTTAAACATCCTCAAAAATGTATAAAAAATGTATGTAGAAAATCATGTTACTTGAATGTAATGGAGGTACCTTATCCCCTAGGTGTCAAGATCCACTACCATACTAGGATCAATCAACTGTTTGCATACAAAGTTAATTTGGATGGGAACCAGCCAGGAGCGCAGCAAGTAGAGCAATAACCAATAAGTGGCATCGGGGGAGAGGGGGGCCCCATATTCCATCACATATTTTCTGAATTAAGGTACTGTTCACCATAGTGTGTGGGCAAATGCCAAGCATTTAAGAAATAGCAGGGCAATGATACACTCTTTGTCTCATAAAGGTCTTTTTGCTCAATAGCTTCTCTAGTGACTAATTATGTATAATATGGAAGATCTAAGTAGCAGTTCTTGAGCAAAGTACACAGGGCCAAATTCAGCCTTCAGGTTCACCAATGTAGCTCCATCACCAAAGGGCAAGATTTTGCCCATCATGTCTCGCTCTGGGATATGAGGAGATGGTATAAGCCTCAGTTTTGGCTGGGGCCACTGACCTCCGATGTAATATAACTACTGAATAATAATAGTGATAATAACAACAACTTCTTGGAACATGCTCCATATTCCAGTTCAACCCAATATGACTATTCTGAAACCACCACAATTGACAATTGTGATTGGTTCACATGTGGGATCGAATCCTGCTCTCCTGCAATCCTATTAATGACAGTGGAGTTGCAGGGGTGTAACTGTGGGCAAACGTTTATTCAATTTCATTTGTACCAGTGTAAATCTGGAAAAACTCCATTGACTTCAGTGAAATTGCACCATAATTAAACCACTATCCCTGTAACCACAATTAAGCTTATTGTCCTTATCGGGTCCTTTTAGTTACAGACATTAGAATAATGGGAATAACAAATGTATTCTATTTTTCTGTCACTCTTACAGAGGTACAAAGTAAGGGCCAGATTTTGAACACCTTGCTCCCATTAGTAAGAGGTTACTTATCTGAGAGCTCCTATTAAATTCGATGGGGTTATTTGAGGGATAAGATAGTTCAGCTATGACTAAGGGTTCATAATTATACATATAGGACAATACAAGAATGTCCTAACAAGAATATAATGTCTTCACTAGCATAAGTATTTTTCTTAATATCGCCATCTGGGGAGTGAGATTATAATGAACTAAACACATGCAATCTGGCCCCCTTTGCCATCTCATTTGAAGTTTGTACAGCAGCACGATTTCATGAGCTTGTTTGCCAGTTTCAAAAGGTCTGATAATTTTCAGCAGTATGTAATGAGATGCATGACAGTGGAAAAGGAGTTTCATTTCATACAGAGACAGATACAACAGTACGCCATGAGCTAGCCTATGGAAAACCTAAATTCTGAGGGTGAAGTGGGTCAGAACTGCAACTCCTCCTCATGAGAATAGTGCTTACTAATGCTAGGAGTTCCATCCCAATGACTAAGGATTGGCTGATCTCATCTCTTTTGTGAAATGAAAAAATCAAATGAAAAGTAGTAACGTGTAGGGCCCTATGCTGGGACTGTAAACATCTGCTGAATTCTTTTAGATGTTTAAGTGTGATGCAGGATGCTCACTATATAATACCTAGGGACATATTTTTCCATCAGTTTGCTCAGTGACCACCGCTGAATCTTATGAAAAACCCAATAGCAAAATAATGCTTTTTAGAAATATTTAGAAAGCTGCATTAAAACTATGTTTAAATTAGTGTCCCTAAATCTTTATAATTTTTTTTCATGGAAGAAAAACCATAAGGCACAGTCATAGCAACACAGTAATTAAACTCTAAGAGAAGCTAAAATCATCCAGTGAAAGAAATTCCAGACATAGTAATGTTTCTGATCTTAGGATTGACAAGTCACATTTACTGTAAATAATAGGTAATGATTCTATAATTACATATAAAATGTATTGCCTAATTCACATTCATACATAATCTTTAGAAGAAGCCATAATTAAATACTTACATTGTCTTCTGATAACTTATCTATTGTCACCTTGGCTTCTATTAAATGATTATTGAGTGCTATTATTTCATGGCTTAAGGCCCTTTTTTCCTCTTCGTAATGTTGACCCTGCATATAAAAATGGATTGGTCAGTATTTTTTCCATTGTGATATAATTCCTGAAAAATACTCATAGCATGATGCCATTTTCAAAGCCAGAGAGATGCACAGCGTAAACCAAACATGTTCCCTTCAGGCTGCCAGATAAGCTGCTACTTTCACTCCGCACACTAGGCAATCTGCTGTAAAAATGTGAAGGCCAAACTTATTCACAACAACAACAGCAAAATTAGAGAATGGGAGCTAAATTGCAAACGAAAGACCATCTGGATTGATCATCCTCCACTATCCCTAGTTTGCACTGGAGTTTCTAATCGTGGGAGGAGGATCAACCCTGGTTTTCTCTCTAACAAAGTCTCCAAAAAATGTTGCAGTCACATTATTTGCTCGCCTCTTCATAAAGTGGGAGGAGCCAATAATCACAGAAAATAACAGGGCCATTTAATTTTGTGGACAGACGAATCAGGCTGTTTGTTTTTAAAGTTCATTTCCAAGATGAGTGGTTTGCCTGATGGAAGGAGAATGGAACATGCTCTGGAGTAAGAAAAAATATAATATGATTTGAACTTTTTGCTCTACGTTTTCTTTTCTGCCTACGGTCTGATCACATTGCAAGGATAACCACGATGTTTGTAGCAACTTTTTTTGATTGTAAACAAATCAGCACCAAAGGTAAGGAGTAACTGCCCTTAACCGAATGTGTTGCCTCTTAATACTTCAGCATTTCTTCTGATATGCAGAATAAAAAGTATTAACTTCATTCTGTAGATGGGGCGCAGAGAGATTGTGACCTGCCCACAATCACATAGTCTGTGGCAGAGATGGTAACTGGGAACCCAGATCTATCTTTCCTTGCAAAAGTCAAAACCCTCTCAAGGCAATATGGGTATGTCTTCACTGCACCCAGAATGAGTCTGCCAGCCTGGGTCCACAGACTTGCGCTAATGGGCCTTGTGCTAGGGTAGAGAGTGCTTTGACATTTAGAGCTCTGTGTGGATCAAAAACTGGTATCTGCATCTGCAAAAATGATCCATGGATGTCGGCTATATACCCATGGATATAAAGAGGATATCTGCAATTGTGCAGGGTTCTAGATACAAAATTTGTATCCACATCCGCAAAAATAAGCTGTGGATATCCACATCAATGTATATTAAGTGGATAACTGCTGATTTGCAGGGCAAATATTGCAGCTTGGGCTCTGAAGCCCATCTTCCCTCCTCTGGACTTCAGAGCTCAAACTCCAGCTGGAGCCACAACATCTACACACCTATTTTTGGCTCCCCTGCGTGAGCCTTGTTAGCACAAGTCTGTGGAACTGGGTAGGAAGCTCGCTAGCAGATGCAATGTAGACAGACCCTAGGTGTCTTTTCATTAACTTCAACAGACTGTGAATCAGGCTCTACCTCAGACAAAATGGATTGCAAAGTAAGCTTTGCCTGCATAAAGACTGCTGGGTTAGGCTCTCAGAGCAGTGGGGTGAGAGATCCCAATCACAGTAACTTAGGTCTTTCATTGTGATCCCTTCAGTGTAGCTGACTGAGAGAAAAACACAAGACAAACCTGAGACGTTAGGCTGGGAACAATGCCCCTTCACCAAGATACTGCTCACAGATATTATCTAGTAGGATCTTTTTGTTAAAAAGCAGCATGGCAAACAAGAGGAAAGAGAACCACTGGCCAACTTTTCTGCTTTGATTCCTCACACTAGCCATGGGTCCAGGACCCTGTTTTTTCACTCTAGATTTCTTTTAAAAAGCTGTGAAGGATTTTCTTCCTCCAGCAAACTGTATTAGATAGTTAAATTTCCCAAGCACCATGTGTGTCAGTGTGACAGAGTCAGGAAAAGTCTTCTTTCGCTACAGACTCAGCATTGTCTGATAATTGACAGCAATGGGAGTTGGGTGTCCTGAGGGCAGTGAACAAATATCAAGGTTAATTATCTGGTTGTGGAGCAGGCGGCTACAATAAAAAGAGATTATTAAAGCAGAAAGTGGCGAACTTCACATACTAAGCAGCTCTTCAAAGAGAAGCACATACTAAAATCATCGAAGGGAACTTGGTGCTTGTTTTAAAAAATGTCAGGCTGACTGAAGCTCCCATCATAAGAAAAAGGGGGGGATAGGTCAGGCAATGATTCAAACTCATCTGAAGAAGTGGGTTTTCTCCACAAAAGCACATGATAACATGATACTATATATGTATTTTTGTTAGTCTCTAAAATGCCATAGGACCACTCATTGTTTTTAAAGTTACAGACTAATACGGCTTCCCCTCTCAGACTTTAGGACAGGCAATGACAGGCTGAGATTCTCCAGCCAGTGTCAGCTTTTTCAGACTGTCCTGTCATCCTGACCTGGTTCACTTTCCATGATCATTCTGGCCTTGGCTTGGCCGAGCACTCTGCCAGTCTTCTAGTGCCGGTGTTGGTGATGGCTTATATGTATGTAGTGGAAGAGCCAACCAATAAAATTTTCAAATGCTGCTGACTCTTATATTTCAAAAGAGACTAAGGCATGTAGAAACAATATGCCTTAAGGACTAATTGATTTATTTCGGCATAAGCTTTCGTGGGCTGACAAAGTGGGTCTTTGCCCATGAAAGCTTATGCCCAAATAAATCTGTTAGGGCATGTCTACACTAGGAAATTATTTTGAAGTAACTTATTTAGAAATAATAACTCCCAAAATAACTATTTTGAAATAGTGTGTCCACAGGACAGGGAAGCCTCGAAATTAGTCCAAGGGAGGCTCCTTTAATATGGATGTGCTACTTTGACTTAGAGCCCCAGGAAGCACTGGGGCGTAATTACTTGGAATGACTCTGGGGAGTCGTTATTTCGAATAGCAGCAGTGGGGCATCCACACTAACACTACTTTGAAATGAAATAAGTGTTATTCCTCATAGAAAACAGGAGTTATTATTTTTAAATAACCAGCCCCTTATTTCAAAATAAAGGACTTGGTAGTGTGGACACTCCACTTGTTACTTTGAAATAATCCCTTGTGTAGACCAGAGTTTAGTCCTTAAGGTG
Organism: Rafetus swinhoei; assembly: GCA_019425775.1. Lineage (NCBI taxonomy): Eukaryota > Metazoa > Chordata > Testudines > Trionychidae > Rafetus > Rafetus swinhoei. Next base: position 111,828,498 of record CM033446.1, read on the forward strand.
CCACAGGATTCCTCGTTGTTTTTTGTGGACACAGACTAACAAGGCTACCCCTCTGATACTAAGGCTGTGTCTAGACTGCGGAGTTAAATCGGAAAAAGATACAAAAATTGCAAACTGCAATTTGCATATCTTTTTCCACTTTTTTTCAGAAGAGGCTTTTCTGAAATTTGGCCAGTCTACATGGGGCCAAATTTTGGAAAAACCTCTTCTTTCAGAACATCCCTTATTCCTCATACAATGAGGAATACAAGGATGGCGAAAGAACGCATCCGCTTTTTTGGAAACTGTTCCGAAAAGCAGATGCGTTCCTTGGACGCCTAACACAGAGGTGGCCAACCCACGGTTCACGAGCTGCATGTGGCTCTTCACCCCTGAAAGTGCGGCTCACGAAGCCTCCCCTGCCACTTGCAAAGCCGCCCCATGTGCCCCTACAAACGGCCCTCCCCTGTGCTCACTGGGTGCAGGGGAGCTGTCTGGCGTGGCAAAATGGTGTCGTCAAGATGGCGTTGGGTGTCAGGAGCCTGATGTGGCCAAAAAGCCTAACCCGTGGGTTTTAAAGGGGCAGTGTCCTTTTTTTTTCTCTCAGTAATTCTGGTGCGGCTCTTCGCATTTTTTCCACCACTGTTTTGGCCCTCTTTGTTTAATGGGTTGGCCACCCCTGGCCTAATGCCTGTAGGAGCCTTTCTGGACTCCTATGGGTCAGATTTTTAGAGACATTTAGGTGCCTATCTGAATGGAAGTTTTGTGCCTAAGCACTTTTGTGAATCTCACTAGGCACCTTTAAGTGCCTAAATGCCTTTAAAAATCTGTCCCCTAGTCACTCTAGGGCCAGATTTTTCAAAGGCATTTAGGTGTCTAAAAATGCATTAGGCATTTGGTGGGAGTTACAAATCCAACCAGAAAATCAAGGGGAGTGAAGCATCCAGCCTGCCTGCTTAAGTCACTTTTGAAAATCCAAATATGTACCTATCTGTGTTTCCAGGCATTTAAATGCCTTTGAAAATCTGGCTGTAGAATCCTAAGTCAGTTAGGTGCTTTTGAAAATTTTACCCAAGCTCTATTATATACAGGTTTAATTTTTAAGATATCCCAGTATATGGTAGATACAATGCACTAAATACTACTTGCAGCTGATGAGTTCGCACCCAGTTGGGTTCTCATTTGCTCTCAGTACCCCTGAATTCAATAGTTGTTACTCCTCAACAATGGAACTGAATTGGGCCCCACTGTGTTTTCCAGTGTTGGAAGGTTTTGGACAAACTCTGATTTATACCCTGTATCAATGGCTGCATATGAGAAGGACTGGCAGATGAAAGTGATCTGGTAGCAATACCTTCCACTACATTGAATCATACAGAATAAGGTTGAATAATGGTTTCCATTTTAATTTAGTTACTGAAAAAGCTTGTCACTGACATTTTCCAGCCTTGGTGTCTGCCCATACGTGACCATTTTTTTTTAATTTCATGGATTTATTCATTAGAGATTCCATTATTAATGTCAGCAGTCCTGAAGGAGAGAGATAGGAACAAATTCTCTCCCTGGTGTCAATTAGCACAGCTCTGTTGAAGTCAGTGGTGTTTATACTAAAAGTGAATTTGGTGCACAATGCCAACACAACACAATATCAGGTTTAGCAAAGAGGTGTGGGATGCTGTGTGTCCAGCAGGTCTGCTGACAGGAATTCTGGGCCCCAGGCACATATCTATGGGCCTTCTGTCCCCCTCCCTCAGAGGGAGCGACAAGCCACACTCCTCCCTGCCCAAAGAAACCTCAAGCACCACTCCTCAGAGGACCCTCTGGTTGGTTGCTGTCCCATCTCCCACCTGCCTGGAGGTGCCCCTCCCACCCTCCTTCCCTTCTCTGCCCCCACAAGCCTCCTCTGCACAGCTCTATCCTCCAGTAGTCTTGTGCCCACCCTCAGTCCTTTTCTTCCAGCTGTCCTTGCCTAGCCCTGCCTGCACCCCTCTGCTCTTTTGCCTTCTCAACCCAGTTCCTCTGCCCCCCTCTCCCCTCAAACCCTGCAGTCCTATGCCCAGCAATACCTCCAGAACTTGGCTCCTTCTCTCTTCCCAGCCTTGCTTTCACCCTCTGTTCCCAGTCTTTCAGTGGTGGATATAGGGCAGGGCAGGGCGAGCAAGGCGGCTGCCCCGGGCCCCGCGCTTCAATTGGCCCCGCACTCTGGGCCCCTCAAAACTCTCATCCGCCCCTGCAGTCTGGCTCTCCCCTCCCCACTCATTTGGATTGGCATCATTTTATATATATATAAAAAATAGTTTTATATCTAAATAAATAAAAATCATCCATCAAAGTAAGGAGAAGTTCAATCTCCTGTCCTGGCCAGGAGGGTCCTATTCTCAGCTCCTATTTCCTCTGCTCCTGACCCAGAGCTTCAGTCTCCTGAACTGGAGAGCTGAGAAGATGCCCTACGGGCCTAGGCTGTGCTCTGTTGTAAGGGTCGCTCTAGGCAGGATTTCTGATTGAAACCTGAAATCCCCAGGGGAGTGTTCAAAATTTATAGTCTCCCAAACCACCCATGGTCATAAATTCAGAATTATGCCTGGGAAGCATAGGACAATGTTCTGGCCATAAGACCCTATGACCAGTAACGATAGGCCAGCAGCCAGAGACCCACCCCAGCCAAGGGGCAGCAGGCAGGGAGCCAGAACACATACCACCCAAAAGTCAAGGGGCAAGAAGCAGCCAGAACTTAACACTTTTATCAGCTGGTGGCCCAGCCAGAGCATCTCTAAGTGATGACAGGATGCAGCCAGCTCCCCTTCCAGCCCAGAGCTAGCAGCAGGAAGCATGAGGGCTAGCAACCTGACCACAGTCCTCCAACCAGTGGCAGAGAAGGAACAATCAGGGGTGGAGTCTCAAAGAACAGCCTGAGTTTTGAGAGCACCAACTCAAAAAGACTGCAGAGTCATACAGGAACACATTTCCTGTGTCTCCAACGCTTGTTCCATGCTGCAGTCACGTCCAACTTAAATTCTGCTTATGTATGACATTTGCCGTCACTTACATAAATGAGGCAATGCATATTAATCAAACATGCAGATTGAGACATTGAGTCATTTGCATACAATCTTTAGATTTCTGGACCTTGAGCCGTAACAGGTAAGAAAATACACATGAGGCAGAAGTCCAACATACCACATCTTTGTTATAGTTTGAGAGGTTGTTAGGATGTCTGGTGCAGTTTCCAAAAGCACTCCACATTAGTCTAATTATGCAGTGCAAGCAGAGAGAGACCAGTCCTAAGGATTTTTGAAGATCCCACCCCTATTATTCCTAGGATAATAAGTGGCTAGTTCATTATTTAAAAATAATGAAATTGGATGAATGCCACACTGCTTGCACTAGTGACAAAAGCTGATTCTGTTCGCTGTCAGATGGGGTTAATGGTGTTTCAATACAGTTCTCAATGGAGAGCAAACCTTAATAGACACATAACTGTCAGTCGTTCTGCAGCAGAGACCTCAGAATACAAAGGGATTAGAATTAAGGATGTTAAGGACTAGTCGACTAGTAGACTATCCGATAAGCAAATGCTTATTGGATAGTCGAGTCAACTAGTTGATTCCCCCACCCCACTACCTCCATCAGATAGAGGCAGCAAAGGAAGGGGAAGAGAGGGTTCTTCAAAGCGGCAGCGCTGCATGGAGCCCATACCTGGGCTCTGTGCAGTGCTGCCGCTTTGAAATGCCGACTGTCGCCCAGACTCCAGTGCGGTGTTTCAAAGTGTATGGAGCCTGGGATCAGCTGGGGAGTCCCCAGCTGATCCCAGGCCCCACGAGGCATTTCAAAGCGTCAGTGCAGCATGGAGCCTGGGGTCAGCGGTGGACTCTGAGTCCCCTGCTGATCCCAGGCTCCATGAGGGTGCTTCCATTTTAAAATGCACAAGAGCCCCCCGGGGACTCTTGTGTATTTCAAAGGGTAAGAGGCTTCATGGAGCCCGGAGTCAGCAGGACTTCCCACTGGCCCGGAGCTGCATGCAGAGTTGTGCATTCCTCCTTTGAAATGTACAAGAGCCCCAGCGAGGGCTCTTGTACATTTCAAAGGAGGAATGTGGAAGTGCCTATCGACTAGTCAAGTAGTCAATGGAAATTCCATCGACTACTCGAGTAGTAAATTACTCGTTTGTTAACATCCTTAACTAGAACCACTTCAGGTCCTAAAGAAGCAGGAACCTTCAGGTCAAATGTGACAACCTTACAACTAACATTTGGCTTCAAGTGTCACTATGCAGCGCATAAATGATTGTGTCAAATGAAGGGTTTCCCCCCAAAAACAGTGCTTGGGTTTGTCTTCAGATTAATGAACCATTTATATTTGGTGGGGTAGAATAAGAATGATCATATTTAGACTATCTGCTTTTTGTTCTTCATGTGCATAACTTTAAATAGGCATCAAGATTTTAATGGATTAGGAATACAAATGAGCATCAAAAGCTGAACAAAATGACCTACTTACTACTCTAAATGTTTGCTAGTGGGTCTGTGAAAGCTCAGACTATTGTCCTTTAAAGTAAGTAAAGTCAGAGTCTCTTTGCTACTAACTTTTAGACACACTTTGATTTGAAGGACAATGATTCCAGCAGATGGAGGAATTCCTCCAATAAAATTCTGTCATCCTGAGAGTCAATATCACTTGCTGACTTCCTTGCCATCCATGGGGAGCTTTGGGGTGTGCACAGACCCTTTGAAATCAGTCCCATTGATGCAAATGAAAGGTACTGGCCTGTGGAAATGTCACGTTCAGTTTGGGACATATGAAAATCCTGTTTTTGATGTTCCCTTAAGGGGACCACTTTGCAAACCCCATTTGTGCAGGCATTCTATCCTCTCAAAACTGAGCAGTGATTGATGCCGTCCAACGCTTGTTAAAACGTTAACTGCCTAAAATGAGCTGAAAAAAGGCAGCTGGTCAAGAGCCTGATATTTATTTTAGTGTTTAAGTAATCTAAGTCAATCCTACTGGATTTCTTCTTAAGCATTTTCATATTTTCTTAAAAAAACAGCTTGGGGCCTGGGTAATAAGATGTTAGAATGAGTTGATCATCACTACATAACTGGCTATGATAATTTTTTCCCAAAGGGTGACAGGTTGAACCCTGATAACTTTTAAAGGGCACGTCTACACTGCAGCATTATTTCAAAATAATGTTAGTTTTTTCGAAATAACAAGGTGAGCATCTACATAGCAAAATAATTTCAAAATAACAGGCATCTTAATAACGCCTATTTCTTTTAGCCTATAATGCCTATTTCTTAATAATGTCTTCTTAATACCACCTATTTCAAAATACTTATTTTGAAATGGGGTGTATGTGGATGGCACAGCTGTGGTTATTTCGAAATAACTGGCCTCCAGGGCTTCTCACAGCTGCCCTGGTGCCCACTTCTCAGACCTCTATAGTTTCCCTTCCCCTGCTGCCTTTAAAGGTACAGCCACAGGGGAAATAGTTTGTGGCACAAGGAAGGCCCTGACAACCCTGTGCCACACGGCAGGACCACTTCTGCATTCTGCAGCAATGGCTGAACCCTGCACTCCCACCGAGCCCCCCAGGGCTGCTAGCGAGCCACCAGCCAGCTCCAAAGCCCAAGTCCAGGAGCAGAAGAGGGTCCCTTCGTGGTCTGGTGCAGAGATCCTGGATCTCATTGAGGTTTGGGGAGAGGAGGCAAACCTCCACGATCTCCACACTAGGTGCAGGAATGCAGACATCTACAGCCAGATGGCCGCAAACCGCCAGATGCGCACCCAGGAACAGGTCCGCATGAAAATAAAAGAGCTCAGGGCAGGCCTACATAAAGGCCAGGGAGTGGAGTTCCCACTCAGGGGCAGCACCCTTGTCATGCTGCTTTTATGAGCCACTGCACTGCAACCGCCTGGGGCCACGCAGGGTGGTGGGAGGGGGTGTCGGTCCTTTCCCCCCGCCTTCATCGTGGACTCCAGCCTGGAGATGCCCATTGTCAGCCTCCTGGAGGGCAGGGCTGCGCACCAGGAGGACGAGGAGGATGTAGAAGAGGATGACAAGGCCAGCCAGGATGCGATGTCCACCAGCGAGGAGGTCATCCTCTCCTTGGAGCTGGTACCCCCCCTCCCAGGATGTCTCCCAGGGTTCAGACGAAACTGGGGAAGACCCATCAGGTGAGTTCTAATACTTTCCCTAGACATACATGGGGGGAGGCGGTGGGCTGCGAGCAGCTGCGTGCTCCTCACTTGGCCTTCTCAGCCTGGGGATCGCACAGCAGCCTATGCACGTGGGTGCATGTGGAGCACCAGTCTGGAGCAGACAGCTGCATGAGGCTGCCACAGAGGACCCTTGTGCTCCTGCTCACAGGGTTTCTGGAGAGGCCTGCCTTGCTCCCGACTCCGTGGTAGGACACCTTCCCACCACAAGCCTCCACTAAGGAGGCTGGAGTCATGGACACACAGAACAGTGCTGCACACGGTCATGCCAGCGGCGTCTGCTGCTCACACACACCTCCCCCAACACCGTCCCCTTCTCTCCAGCGGACAGAGATAGAAGTTCTCCCTCTGTGGGATGCCACCACTGCCAGACCCAGCTTGTGCATGGCAAGGAGGGAAGGTGAGCCGCCCCGTCGCCCCCCTCTTGCCCGCAGGCTCCTGGCCTGGCTGGCACCTTCCCATGCTTGCTTGTCCTAGGGTGTGGGGATAGCGAGGCTCCCCTGGGACAACTGTGCCCCTGCAGGACAGTGAACATTGTCCAGGCCACAGAGGGCCTTGTCGAAACACATCATCTTCATCTGACCCGAGACCTTTCGGTGTTGGCTCAGAGATGAGGGAGAGGCTTCAGGCACCCTGTCTCTGGCGATGTCTGCCCTTCTCTTTGTTCTTCACAGCTGGACCAGCTGCAAATGAGGCATGTCCACCACCTCCCATGCCATCCTCCCGACTCTGTGAGAGCCACTGCTGTAGATGACCCCACAGGGAGCTGGAGCATGAACACATCACCTGCCTGTGTGCCCTCCAGTGGTGTCTCGAGCAGCAGGAACAGAGGCGGGATGCAGACTTGGAGCTGTGCCGCACCACCTGGCAGCAGCTGTCCCAGCAGAACTGCAACGTGTGTGGCATGTAATGCTGCCGTTGACCACCTGCTTGCAGTGATTGAGCTGTCCAGCAGCTGCCCCACGGCACCTGTTCTTCTTCCTGCCCCTGCCCCTCCAGATTCTCCTCCTAGCCCTCCTGTGGCCACTGAGGGCGCTGCATATAAGGCGTTGGGACCACTTGAGGCAGATGCCACTCCCAGCCCCTTCCCTGAGCCCATCCTTGCCCGTTCTCCCCTCCTCCCCCTCCCAGGTTCTTTCCCCAGTCCCTCCCCCAGTTATATTTACCCCAAATTAAAAAAACAGTTAATTGTTTCAACCCCAAATGTCTGCTTTATTGTATCTGAAGGGGTGGAGAAGGGGAGGCAATTGGGGAAGGGAGGGGTGGGAGAGGAAAGGCAAAGAGAGGTGAGGCAGAGGCCCCTTGTGGGGAGGCCTGCTTCTGGAGGGGGGTGGGTGGGTCACATGTGGGTGTCCTATCAGCTATGGGGAGGTGTGAGCCACTTGCACCGCTCCAGGAAGGTGTCCTACCTCATGCAGAAATTCTGGAGCCACTGCTGGTCGTCCCACTACTCCACGACGATCCAGCCCCACTCATTGGAACTGGTGTCTCAGCACCGGAAGCGGTGGTGTACGGTGTGCAGGGGAGGGTGGGAAGAACTGTGCTGCAGCAGCAGCATGTGGAGTGCGGTGAGAGGTGCCCCAGAGTGAGCTGCTGGTCCTGCTCCTGCAGTGCCACCTGCATTAACTGCGCCAGGAGCTGCAGCGGGAGGTTTGAGGTCTGGCTCCATGGCAGAAGTGCTGTGGCATCCGCAAGGGCAAGTAGAGCACACGGTGAGAAGAGCGTGCTGTTCCTCAAGGAGGTAGGCAAAGGGGAAGAGTCTGAGATGCAGCTGTAGAGGGGAGCCCTTTAAGCACGAGCCTCAGATAGTTTCAGGCAGTAGCTACAGGAAGTGACTGCTATCCTGATGCCCTGCCCCGAGTGCTTCCAGAGGGCCTTAAATGTAATTCAGGCTCCAATCAGTATGGACGTGCTCTTTCAACATAAATCTGCTCTATTTCGATGGGCATTTGTCGTGTGGATGTGGTATTTCAAAATAGCTATTTTGAGAGTTATTATTCCTAAATAGCTTATTCCGAAATAAGCGCATAGTGTAGACGTACCTATAGTGTGTTACTAATATTCAGTCACTTTTATATTGCACCTAGAGCTGATATTGGTAACCACAGGCTTTATATTGTACTTAGAGGTGGCATTGAGTAACCACAGATTTACTTAAACAGAATGGCTGTGTCTACATTGGCACCCCTTTCCGAAAAAGGGATGCTAATGAGACACTTGAATTGCAAATTCGCGGGGGATTTAAATATCCCCCGCGGCATTTGCATTTACATGGCTGCCGCTTTTTTCCGGCTCGGGGTTTTGCCGGAGAAAAGCGCCAGTCTAGACGCGATCTTGCGGAAAATAAACCCTTTTCCGGAAGATCCCTTATTCCTACTTGAAAGGAGGAAAATTCCTGGAGGAAATTTTCCTGGAGGAAAATTCAATCTATCCTGGAGGAAAATTCCTTCCCAACCCCAAATATGGCGATCAGCTGAAGCCTGAGCATGTGGGCAAGACTCACCAGCCAGACACCCAGGAAAAAGTTCTCTATAGTAACTCCTATCATCCCACCATTGGCCTATTTACCACTGATAGTGAACCATTGGCCTATTTGCCTATTTGACATACCTGCTAATATATTTTATCTGCTTTAGACTTTCAGTAGCTCTAATTTCTGTTCTTAGCTAATTAACTTTAATTATTTTACTAGGGAAACTGGCTGTCAGTGTTGCCTTTGGAGTCAGATCCAGAGTATCTATTGACCTGGGCCAAGTGACTGGTCCTTTGGGGTTGGAAGTAACCTAATGTGAAGTTATTTTTTATTTTAACCTTTCATCACAAAGCCCCAGTTCATCTAATAAGGAGGGGCTAGACAGACTAAGGATATTGTCTATGGCTCCACTGTAATCCAGTAGTGCACATTGCTACTGGCTTGATGAAATCTAATTCTAAAATAAACCACAAGTCTGGGGTGCCAGCCCTATTTTCTGACAATGTGACCTGTGATTGGCACTCTTTGGGTAAACCATATCAGACGATGTGACATAAGTATTGGGCTCTTTCTGAGCAAAGCTTCTATGTACTGCATGATACTTAGAGGCACTAATTTACAAATGGAAGCATTACTTTAATTAAATAATTAAAATGGATTAACAAATATCCAATCATGTTTTTAACTGTAATTCTTAGGAAGCACAGTTAAAGCACAGATATGGAATTGTTTTACTTTGCCTCTGGGGCTATGAATCAGTAATATTTTTAGTGTAATTGAACATCTGTAGGAGATAGCTGTCACATTCCCAGCCTCCACCCCTAATTTTTTCAAATTTAGCAGTGACTCTCTAATTTCAGATGTTAAATAGTCCACAGAAGGTTATGAAGTGCATTAAATTAACCTCTGTTTTTTTCACCTCTTCAGACCAAAATTTGATCTGAAGACCATATCTTGAACATATTTACCACCAGTCATAGAGTCACTGAATATATTTACCACCAGTCATTTATAGTAATAAGCACTATGCCAGGTGGCAATGTTTATAGAATCAAGCACTTAGTAAGAATGGGAAATGGTTTGCCAGCTGGCATTAGTAACCTCTGAGCCAGTGTTCCCTGTAATCTGGGTGCTTATGTGGCTGCTCAGAAGAAATTCAGATGCCACCCCACTGATTAGCAGAGTGTCCACAGCTAGATTTTTTGTTTCTAATGGTGGTGCCCATTCACACATGCTTTGGTGCACAAAAAAATTTATTTCACATATGGATGGAAAAAATGTAATGCAGAGTTTAAGTGAATTTCCTTGGAGGGAGGTGGGACTCCTAATTCCGATTCCCTTGCCCTTCCCAGTGGATCGTTCAATAGCAACAGCAGCAAAATGTCCAAATGTTTGTAGAAATTCAGATCTGTTTTTCAGAGCCCTAATTTGGTGTCATCTAAACCAGCCATTCATTGAGGACTGGATTACACATGACCAGTCACTGCCTGGGGCATTCACAGTTGTTGCCACTCCTAGGGTATGTCTAGACTACATGGCTCCATCGACGGAGCCATGTAAATTAGTTTACCTGGCATAGTCAAAGAAGCGGGTATTTAAATAATCCCCGCTTCATTAAAATAAACATGGCGCGCTGTGCCGACGATCAGTTAATCCGGCACAGCGCGGCAGTCTAGATGCAGATCTGTCAGCTGGGGAAGCCTTTGCCGACTGATCCTGTAAACCTCGTTTCACAAGGCATAAGGATCAGTCGGCAAAGGCTTCCCAGCTGACAGATCCGCTGATCTGCCGCGCTGTGCGGATCAGCTGATCGTCGGCACAGCGCGCCATGTTTATTTTAATGAAGCGGGGATTATTTAAATCCCCGCTTCTTTGACTATGCTGAGTAAACTAGTTTACATGGCTCCGTCGACGGAGCCGTGTAGTCTAGACATACCCCTACAGTGCATGTCACAATATAATTTCTATGGAAGGCGGAATCTGGAATATCAATTTGGGAAATCAGTGGGATTTCATGTGTGGTATTCAAAGGATCTTTATAGTGTTTCCACAGTTCACTCAGCAGCCCTTTTGTTAAGACATCTGTTTTTTGTGGAGAAATATGGGCTCTCCTTCTTACCCTGCTGTGTATTATATTTTAGTGCAGTGGCTGTAGCAACTAAAATAGCCTCCACTTTGAATAGTTACTATTTTTGTATTTTAATTCTATGTAAGGAGTCCTTTTAGCAGGATATAAAGTGACAGGGCAATAGCTTCATTTCCTAAAATACCAACCAAGCATGGGAATCTGTGAACTTATTGTCATAAATATACCAACATTGTGGAAGCAGTTGCCAGCATCTCATTGAATTGGGGGATGGATTAGTAGAGAGCTAGGAACACGCACATGAATCATAGTAAGATTATAAATGCAACATTAAATCAGGCAAAATATATATTGTAGATGCACTGGGTGAAATCCTGCTATGACAGAAGTCAATGGATGGTTTACCACTGATATCAGTGGGCAAAGATTTTACTGTGGGTCTGTGCTAAGTCAGGTCACAGAGGTTTGTGTGAAATCTTTTATCCTTTTTAGTTCATATGGTTTTGCAATTGTTAAGTTATGCTTCAACTTTAAGGACTTGTCTACACTGGGAGATCACATTGTGTTACACCACAGCCTTAATTAGCCATGATAGCTAACATAGTGTCAAATTCTCAAGGAAATGGGGATTCAGATGACCATGATTAACTGGAATTCTTAAGAGGACAATGTTAAACATGAGAACACTTGGTGTCAACAGGGACTGAGTCATGTTCAATTTTGTGTTAGACAGCACAGTTCTCTGGGGTGTGTTCTAACATGATGTAAATTTCTTTAGATTGAAACAAAATCCTACTTCATTCAAACCTTCAGAGGAAAACAAACGGCCAGGGTTTTGTCTGTTGTAGAAACCACACAAAACCACTAAATTTCATGTAATTTCTACTTGGAAATATAAATCAACCCAGAATCTCCCTAACCAAATGCTAAACTCTCTGGGCATGTGTCTTACTGAGGCCTCTATCTTTGACACGATAGGTTCAGAAAATACTCTATCTGGTGATAACAGTTATGAAACGGCAGTGGGATGAAGGCATTTCTGTTCACCTTAGCTAATGTAAAACTGTGAACCTAATATAATTCCTACAAATATAGATTAAAAACATTCTTGGCAAAATCTTTAGCTCATATAATTTGGCATGGCTCATTTAAAGATAATGGAAATATACTGCTTTACAGAGCTGAGAGTTGGGACTCAATATTTAAAGTAGGAATGTCCAATAATGCAGGAAACAGCTTGATAACATCTATCAAGTCTGGACATCAAACACAGAGACACAAAGAGAACAGCAGGTGTTTCCTGCAATGCTTTTTAGATAAGCGCTGGTTTTTTTCTGTGGTTGAAAAAGATATCATTTTAGTATGTATGTTCATCTTGTGAAAACCAGATGTCTAAGGGTAACCAAAGGAGCTGTAGAAAATTCCTGCTAATCTCCATGCGTCTGATTGAAGCTCTGATCTTCCTGCTCTGATATATACCATCAAAGTGCATTTTCTGTTGCTATTATCATAAAAATGGCAATGATGGGGATTACACAGCTGCCCAATTCATATTAAGAGAGATTTTCAAAAATTTTCAGGGAATTTCAAACACTGTTTTCAAGTTTCTTTGCTCAGTTTACATATCCGGAATAAGTACAATTGTCTGCAGCTACCAAAGCAAGAACTAAAATCACTAATTCATTAGGACAATTCATTCATCACCTATAGCTCCCAACTTAAACCCCTCCAACACATTATCAATAACCTACAACCTATACTGGAACAGGATACTACACTCTGAGAGGCTCTAGGGGACAGACCATAGTCTCCTATAGACAACCACCTAACCTCAGGAAGATTCTTACCAACAACCACAGGACATACCACACTAATACCAACCCTGGAATTTTCCCTTGCAACAAACCCCGTTGCCAACTTTGTCCACATATTTACTCTGGTGACACCATCACTGGACCTAACCATGTCAGTTATATGATCAAGAACACATATTTCTGTTCATCCAGAAATACAATTTATGCCATCATGTGCCAACAGTGTCCTTCTGCTATGTATATTGGACAGACTTCTCAGACACTCCGCCAAAAATCAATGCCCACAAATCAGACATCAGACATCTTCACAAGGAAAAACCAGTTGCTTTTCATTTCAGCCTACCTGGACATAGTCTTAATGACCTTACTAAATGCATCTTACTTCAAAGAGACTTTAACACCAGATTACAGAGGGAAACTTCAGAACTTTCTTTCATGCTTAAATTTGACACTTTACAAATAGGCCTTAACAAATATGCTAATTATCTTAACCATTACAAAGACAGCTTCCCACTTATCACCCCTGATTAGCGATTCATTAACTCAAATAGCTATTCCCTCCCATCCTCTCCCTCACCCCACCTTCTGTACTAAATCTGAATTGTCAGTTTAATAATGTGTTCACTTTTTTTCATTGTATTCCTTTGGTATATATGGTCATGCCAATTCTCTTCCAGAATATGATTTGAGGAAGTGGGTCTGGCCCACGAAAGCTCATCACCTATTAAACCATCTTGTTAGTCTTTAAGGTGCTACATAGTTTGTCCTTTTGTTTTAGCAAGTTCAGATTAACATGGCTACTTCTCTATTACTATTCATTAGGACAATGGGAGAGTCACTCAATGTTTCTAAGGTAGCTCTTCTATGGAGATCCTGCCTTGCTTAAACTTAATATAATTTCGAGCAATACAAGTACTCATTTTGCTTGTGGTAGTTGTTGCCTCTGCATGCTACATGCACATAAATAACAGTAATAAATGACCGCTGAGGCAAATCAAGAGCATTCCAGATAATAGCCACAAAATCAGATATAGCTTTTTCCAGGGGAGAAAGAATGAGGAGAGAGATGCATAGACTTTGACAAAAAATATAGTACATGTTGCTTTCAAGTAATATATACCCTACAATCTCTACATGCTGGCTGGGCTCATATCACTTACTTGATGGGGAATGTAAGTGGAATTCTTTTTTTTTTTTTTTTTTTTTTTTGGCCTTCATTTTTGGGTCTTGTGGGTATTCAGAAAGAAGGAAGCTGACAGAAGAGCTGTTTGTTCCATAAAGACTACCTTTTCAAAATGGTGTGTATTTTTTTAAGAATGTTTCCCATTAAAATCACAGAGACTGTAAAGGACTTGGGGGGAGCTTGTGTAGCACTTTATGAATGCTATATATGACTTATATGGCGGAATTTGTTTGTATAGTTTAATGCACAAAGTTGGCAACAAAGGGTATGCCTACACTGCAACACTATTTCGAAATAACTAGTGCTATTCCGAAAAAACTTAGTCTGTGTCTACACAGCAGGCAGTTATTTCGAAATAATGTCAAAATACTGTCAAGCTGGAGGACTTCTTACTCCGACTCCTGTAACTCTCATTGTACGAGGAATAAGGGAAGTCAGAGGAAGAGTGCTGTATTTCAAAATAAGTGCTGCTTAGATGTTCCCTGTTTTGAAATAAGCTATTTCGAAATAAGATATGCAATTGACGTAGCTCAATTTGCATAGCTTATTTCGAGATAAGCCTGGCAGTGTAGATGCACCCTAAGATGGCTACAGAGAAAAACACCTCCCAGTAATTACTTCAATGCCTGAGCTATTATTGGTGAAAAACCTATTTCTTTGGCTCCAGCTAAGTTACATATGTTTTGCTGAGATTGGGAGCCAAAAGATAAGGGCAATGAAGAGTTAAAAGATCATCCTTTGCCCAGAGCTCAAGCAATTCTTTTGGAGATATTCATGGGGAACATGACACCCAAAGATCATGCTAGAGAATCTGGAGCAGGCTGGCCTTCCTAAGATTCCAGCACCAGGGGATGGTAAGTCTTAGGTAAGTAAAACTTGCATATTGACTGTTTATTGTTAACATCTTTTTTTCTCTTATGCTATGCTATGTACCTACTATTAAGCTTAAAGGGGCTGCTGTACAGAAAATCCCAACAGGAAGAGCTGCAGGCCAAGCACAGTTGATCCAAAGAGTACAGGACCTGATCTAAGAATGGAAGATTTGTGGTGTTCCAACCTGAGAAAGGTGCAGACATAGGCCTAAGGGGGTCGGGTGTGCCAAGAGAGACGCAAGAGGAATCAGAGGAGAAGCTAATCCTGTAGCATGACAATGACTTTTGACATGAAAACTGAAGATGGGAAGATTTACCTCTAGAAGAATGAGGTTGCAGCTCTAATGATACAAAATAAATATTCAGTGTTTAAGAAATAAACCTTAGGGTCCAAATGAGGTAGATTTATTTATTTGCACAGAGAATAAATGTGTGGTATACATGGAATAAACATGAGATAAACTTATTCCGGGTGTAATGCCATGGACTTCAAAGACCTAATGAGTGAAAGAGAGTGTTGTAGCTCCTCTGAAGTCAATGTAATTGCACCTAATTACACAATCTATTAATTTGGCCCCCAGACTACAACGTAAATGTTTACTATAATCACAAAGTGAGAGATAAGTGCAGTACTTAGAAGGAAAGAGGGGAGGGTCTCCTAGCCACTGTTCATTCTCATCTGTTCTATGTGGACTATTCAATGATTAATGTTCAGTGTTTTGTAGAGATTTAATTTTCTTTTTTATAGACTCCATCAATAAAGCTCTCTTCTCTCAAAGTGAAATCTCAAGGAAAACAATAATCACGCAGTGAATTGTCTATTGGTAGAGAATATGTATACTCTCTCACAAGCTCCACCCGCCATATTTGTATACATTCCAAAAGTGTGCGGTAATAATGTAGTTCTGTTCAAACTTGTGCATACCTTAATTCTCATCCCAGTACACCATGATCTCAGTCTCAGCACAGCACAAATTTGAAAAGGCTCTGTTTGAACCAAGGGACAGCCTAACTAACTGGCAAAGACTTACAAATAAACAAGGAGGGGACACAAACAAAACAAAACAAAAAAACCCCACACAAACAAAAAGAAGCAGGCAGGCTGGGGGCATGTCCTGCAATCTAAACAGAACAAGAACAAAATCTAGCAGTGGAAATACAACCTATTTTATTGTATCTCTTTAAATAAACAGCTGTTCTATCCATGATGCATCCCTAACCGCCAGATGTGTAGTGAATGTGTTACCATTCTGCCCATAATCAAGCAAAATATTGGTTAGATATATATATTTTACTGAGGATTCACTGCAGTAATCCAGTAATACTGAGTATTTGCTGTAGTTAGTTTACACCAATTGAGGATGTAGCCCTGAATACCCCTCCACCCCATTCACACAAAAATGTGGTGAACGGAGAGACTGAAACCCACAAATAATGACAAAAGAATGTTTAATGAACAATAGAGTGATGTCAATTTATACCAGCTGGTGATCTGGCTTTTAGAATGTGAGATTCAGTATTGGCCATTTGTACATTGACATTCAAAAAGTATTTTTTTACTTCTTTGTCGAGTATTTTATATGGGTTTGCAGCAAAATTGGTACCCAGAAAAATCTATGTATTTATAAGCTTATTCAACTAGCAGAGGCCTGATTAAAGAATATACTCCTTTACTGGAAATTGAAGAAACACAGTGAAATTGGTCTATTTATTTACTGGGCATTTGTCAAGTTACAAAACAGCAAAGCGAGAACCTGTAGAGACTGGTGCACAAAATGTATCAACCTCCTGATTGCACTTTTTGATGTATCACTGTGTCATCTTGGCTTTGCTCTGCATTAATTCCCAAGGCATTCATCTTTTTTTTTCAACACCTCTTCATAATGCTAATAAAGCCTGGCTTTCAGAAATACCATTACAATTATAGTAAAGAGTAATTAGCAATTCATGATATTTGTGCTACGGCTTATCGGATATTTGTTTGAAGTGGTTTACTATTTTCAGCCTGCCAAAGCCACAGGCAAGGATGTAGTCTGTGGAGATAAATTTACGGTATTAAATATGTCAGAATATTCACTTTCTGGGAGGGACAGGAAAAATAAGTTGTTGATCTGTCTTGCACCTGCAGGCCTCATCTACTGCAGAAATGGAGTTCTTCCAGTTAAAGATGACGGTGGCAAAAACTGTGTATCAAGATGGAAACAGTCTTTTTCATGATGGGTAGATGGCAGGATGAAAAGATGAAGGGAGAGATGGGAGCCATGTATAAACTGGATGGGCTGAGATGAGAAGTATTTGCTGTTTGTTTTTCTCTGGATTTTCGCTGTATACCCACCCAATGTTAAACAGCTTACATGGTCATAGCCAAATGAATATAGATGTCTGTGTGTGGATCTTTGAACAGAATTACTGGCATTTTTTCCTGCTTTATACTTAATAAAGTAAAAAAGCTGTGCACTTTGATGGGTGGCATGGCTGGAGAACTCGGGGAGGTAGGGATGAAGTTGCTTCTAAAACTCCAAGAAAATAGGTCTCCAGGACATCATTGTCCACTAGAGCTGGGCTGGAAACAATTTCTCATTCTGCAAAAGTTTTTGAGATTTCCCCATTCCACACTAGAACCTTTATATGTTTTGATATCATGCTGAATCAAGGACTTGAACCTGGTCTTCCACATCCTTGGTAAATACTCTTACTTCTGAGCTAACAGCTATATTGGGTTATGGCCTCTCTCCTACCCTTTTTTATTAGAAAATTCACAACTATTTCTACTCTCCACCCTGCCCTTAGTATTATCTTTGTCATCTGCCCTTAGTATTATCTTCGTGGGGATTCCTATTCCACTAATTGTTGTCTACTGGGGTTTGGGGCTTCTGAAAATAAAAGGTGTTTTCATGCCCAATATTTATTTCATCCAGCAGCCAGATAACTGGAGTCCTGTTTGAACAGAGCCCATTTAAATGAGTCCTGCAACTCACAGTTCTTTATGTAGTACATGTCGTCTTTCTTTTTAGCAAATACGTTGTCATGGCAATGAACAGAAAACGGAGAGAGTGAGTACTACCCAGGGAGACTGCAGGGTCTGCACATTCACATTTGCAGGTTTTGCTCTCTTTATAATGGCTGAATTACCAGAAATGTGGGGCTCAGATGCAGCATTCCACCCCACAGGTTTGGGAGTCCTTGCAGCTGGGGTTTTGGCTTAAGACTTTACTTATATGGGGATGTGGAGAGAGATTTGGCAGTTTCTCTCAATAAAGTAGTAAATGAATGAAGAAGGAACTTTGAAACTTGTAAATCATTAATATTCATCACAAATCACATTAATATGCAAATGCATTTTAATTAGATTCAGCTACACCAGCATGGATCAATCTCCCATTCTGACTAAACAAAACTAAAAACAGAATATTTACTATGCTTTGTTCTGCTGTGCAGCTGTTATGATATTCATTTCCTAGCCACCTTTTGACACTTTCTCTTACTAAGAAGGTGGGCAGCAGGCAAATGAGGCTTCCTCCTGATTTTTCTCTAACTGCTGTCTCAAAATAGACTGCTTAGCTGATATCTCTTTGATTAGCAAAGATACTTATTGTTCAGCAACCACTTTTCATTTGTGCTATGGCTGATGTCAATCTGCAGTAGGATCCCGTGCTGAAATTTCCTCCCCATTATGGACCCTATGGTCTTGTGGGTAAGGCATGGCATGGTGCCTGGAAGATCTTAGTTCATATTCCTGATTCCGCTACAGACTTCCTGTGGGATCTTGCCATCTTGGGCAAGTTAATCACTGCCTCAGCTCCTCATGTATAAGAAGAGAATAGTGCTTTCTTCCTTCCACCGGTTAGATCGTAACCTCTCCATGGCAGGGACTAGCTGTTACTACGTATATATGTCCAGCATGCTAGCACGAAGATGCTGGGAGCTGATGCAATACTATAATTAAGTTGTATATTTCTACCTTTATACTACAGATAAAAATACCATCAGAAACCATCCTTTTTTAAATCAGATCCATGTACACATGGCCATGCAAATGTATACACCTTTGCATGTGCCAACGTCACCTATGTATTTAGTATAAATTTGAATATCCAGTGGAACAATTTCAAATCTAGTTTATATATTAGCAGTGTAAATGGATATAGACTCTTCAGGCTGGTTAGTACAGGGAATGTGCATTTATGAGTCTTTTCTGAGTGAATTAGCCCCTCAGGGTTGGTTTTTTTGCTCAACTCTCCATGATCTATTTTGGATAGCTCACTTCAGTAGTGCTGTCTAAGATTTTTTCCCAGTCAACTCAAACTCCTTAGAATACAGAGAAGAAATCCCCATAACCAGTTGTTTTTTGGTGGAGAGTGAGGAAAGTTCATTAAGGTAAATGGTTCCATTCAAACCTCCAGGCTCCTCACTTCCAAAAGACCCAGCTAAATATAACAGCTTCTTTAGCAGTGCTCCCATTCAAACCTCTCCTTGCTAAATGTAATAATGTTAAATAACTAATGTGAAAAATAAAACTGTAAAAAAAAGGAAAAGAGTCGTTATGTAAATTGCTTGAGTGTAGAGAGAATTTTGCTCTGAAGTCTGTTAATACCTCACTCATGTCTCATTTTCTTCCTAATTCAGCTTTCCCCAGAGCTGTTTTAGATGTAGCTGTTTGTAGCATTTTCCCATGGTTTTAGTGCTGGCACTTAGCTGCTGCTGGGTGGATGGACTCATTAGACCAATTTCCCAGAAGACTGATGATACAGATTAGGTTGTCATCAATCACCTGCAGCTTTGCTGGACACAGCAATACAGTAACATGGCAGCCATGTTTCTGGGTCACTACTTTTGCTGAATGCTATGGTTCTACTCATCCTGCAGGAAAGCTGAACACTCAGTAGATTAAGTCTTGCTGCAAAGAAATTAGAGCAGGTTTTTTGGCCCGAGTACTGGGACCCAAGTGAGGAGGAAACAAAATGTTGGACCCATTTATGTGTAGGTTTGCATTGCATGTGGAAACCAGTGTCCATATATGCCCCTAAAGTTATACAGACCAACTCCTACTTCTGCCTATTCTTTGGGCAGCTATCTGAATCCCTCATAAAGGCTTTTTACTTTGACACAGTAATGTCCTAGGAATACCTTCCTCTCTGTGTTTGCACCCCTTTTCTTTTGCCATGATGACTTGTAACCATGTTGAAATGGGATGGAACAAAGATTTGCTTGCATTTATTTTTGCATTTGACCACAAGAACATGAGAAAGGCCATACGGGGTTAGACCAAAGTTCCATCTTGCCTGATATCCTGTCTTCCAACAGTGGCCAATCCAGGTGCTTCAGAGGGAATGAACAGAACAGGTAATCATCAAGTGGTCCATTCCCAACTTCTGGCAAATAGGGACAAGGAACACATCCATGCCCATGCTGGCTAATAGCTAGTGATGGATCTCTCTTCCATGAATTTATCTGTTTCTTTGTGAACCCTTGCCCTTCAGAACATCCTCTGGAAAAGAATTCCACAGATTCACTGTATATTGTATGAAAAAATATTTCTTTGTATTTGTTTTAAACTGGCTGCTTATTAATTTCATTATTAATTTCAAGTTCTTGTGTTACGAGGAGTAAATAATACTTCCCTATTTACTTTCTCTACGCTAGTCATAATTTCATAGACCTCTAACATATTCTCCTTACTTGTCTCTTTTTCAAGGTGAAAAGTCTTATAAATCTCTTCTCATATGGAAGCTCCTCATATGGAAGACTCCTAATCATTTTTGTTGTTCTTTTCTGTACCTTTTCTAATTCCAATATATCTTTCTTGAGATGGGGTGACCACATATGCATGCAGTAGTCAAGATGTGGGCATACCAGGGATTTATATAGAGGCAATATGTTATTTTCTGTCTTATTATTTATCCCTTTCGTAATTATACTCAACATCCTGTCATTTTTCTTTGACTGCTGCTACACACTGAATGGATGTTTTCAGAGAACTATCCACAATGATTCCAAGATCTCTTTCTTGAGATGTAATAGCTAATTTAGTCCCCATCATATATTATATGTATATGGGGTTATATTTTCCAATGTGCATTACTTTGCATTTATCATTATTGAATGTCATCTCTCATTTTGTTGCCCAGTCATCCAGGTTTGTGAGATCCTTATGTAGCTCTTCACATTTTGCTTTGGACTTAATTACCTTGAGTAGTTTTGTATCATCTGCAGCTTTTGCCACCTCACTATTTATCCCTTTTCCCAGATTATTTATGAATATGTTGAAAAGGATTGGTTCCAGAACAGACCCCCTAGAGGACACCACTATTTATTACTGTTTAGTTTATCAGTTTGTTCCAAAATCTCCTCTAATGACACCTCAATCTGGGACAGTTCCTCTGATTTGTCACCTACACAGAATGGCTCAGGTTTGGGAATCTTCCTTGCATCCCCAGCCATGAAAACTGATATAATGAGTTAATTCAGTGTTTCTGCAATGACTTTATTGTCCCTGAGTTCTCCTTTAGCATTTTGATTGTCTAGTGTCCCCATTGATTGTTTAACAGGCTTCCTATTTCTGATGTACTTAAATTTTTTCCCTATAACTTTTTGAGTGTTTGGCTCTTCAAAATTATTTTTGGCCTTCCTATTTATATTTTTACACTTCACTTGTGAGAGAGTTTTATTTTCCTCAATAGGATTTAATTTCCATTTTTTAAATGATTCCTTTTTGCTTCCCAATTCTTCTTTTACGTTGTTATTTAGCCACAGTGGCACTTTTTTTGGTCCTTTATGATTTTTAATTTGGGCTATACATTTAAACTGAGCCTCTATTATAGTGTCTTTGAGAAGTTTCCATACAGCTTTCAGGGATTTCACTTGTGGCACTGTACCTTTTAATTTCTGTTTAACTAACTTCCTCATTTTTGTATAATTCTCCTTTCTGAAATTAAATTCTACCATGGTGGACTGCTGTGGTGCCCCCATGGATGTTAAATTTAATTATGTTAGGATCACTAGTACCAAGTGGTTCAGCTACTGTCACCTCTTGGACCAGATCCAGTGATCTACTTAGGCCTAAATCTAGAATTGTCTCTGCTCTTGTAGGTTCCAGGGATAGCTGCTTGAAGAAGCTATCATTTGAGGTGCCAAGAAACTTCATCTCTGCATCCTGTCCTGAGGTGACAGTCAATATGGGGATAGTGTAAATTCCCCATTATTTTTGAGGTTTTTAAAATTTTACTAGCCTCTCTAATCTCCCTGAGTATTTCACAATTAGTATCGCTGGCCCGGTCAGGTGGTTGTATATCTCTATTATAATTCTTCTTATTATTCCAGTGTGGAATTACTATTCCTGGGGATTCTATAATACAGTTTGGTGCAGTTAAGATTTTTACTTCATTTGACTCTATGCTTTGATCCACATACAATGCCATTCCCTCACCAGCATGACCTGTTCTATATTTTGTACTCTAGTATTACTATGTCCCATCAATTAGCCTCATTCCACCAAGTTTCTGTGATACCTACTATATCAATATCCTCATTTAATATGAGACACTCAAGTTCATCTATCTTACTATTTAGACTTCTAGCATTTGAATGTAAGCAAAGTCTGAACGAGCTGTCTCCTGACATCTTGTTGACAAGCTGTGGAAGAGGATGTCAAACGCTGACCTCGTTTGCATGGGCACACCCACCCTGTCTAGGTGCTTAGCATGATGGGATTGCTTACCCAAATGATCACTTTGGCTTGTGTTGGATCCCCAGTCTCCTTGTTATTAGAGCAGGAGTAATAAAGTATAGTTATCCTTGCTGTATGAATTGTGGGCAGCAGAACTGTGCATGCCAAATCAGGATTAAGGGACTCACCCTCCAGTAAAGGACATTTGCTTGGCAAGGGATATGGGTTCCAAAGACTAGTGAGCTGAGAGAGGACAGGTACTTGTATGTGGGCTTTAGTGAAGGGTGCCAGATATCATTTCACTAGTCCTCTCTCCACTATGTAATAACAGAGATAATTTAGATTCAACTGAGAGTCTTGTTTCACCCCACAGAGCTGAAATCACTGACCTCTTAGTCTAACCATTAGACCTGCTTTGAGACAGAGTCTCTAATGCAAGAGACTTCCCAGTGTGCACCAGCAGTGAGACTTCCCCATTAACAGCTGAAATCACTGAAAGCTATGTTAACTGGGGGGACCTGATGACATCCTGGATTGGCTAGCAGAGCAGAGCAGTATGCCAATCAACTGGCATGGTGTCTGGTGAAGCAGAACAGCAAGTGAGTACCTGGGCAACGGAGTGAGTAAAGTGCCTTCTTGCCTTCTCCCACCTAGGGCAAAAGGTGAACTCTGCAGATGCATCTCTGGGTCTGCACTGATCAAGGACAACAACTGAATGGGTTTCAGAGAAGGAATGGGTACATTTAAGGGAATTTTGGTTGCTGGATTCAAGAACTGAGAGGAAAGCACTCTTCCCAACTTACTTGGTTTATGTTTGTGAACCCTGTTTGTGGTGTTTTCCCAAATTAATGCCAGGTTACTCCTCTTCTTAAATTAAAAGTTTCTTTTTTACACTCAGACTCTGTGCTTTCGAGAAGGTTAGTATTGCCTCTTGGAGGCTCTCGGGGGTGGTAAGTAATTGTCCCAGGTTACTGGGTTGGGGCTTGAATTGGTTTTGAGTTGTATTGTGGAAGAGGAACCTCTAGATATTGAAACCAGCCTTGTTGCTGCAAATTCCAACAGACAGAAGAGTTACATGCATATAAGCACTTAAAATCTTCACATTTTAGTTGTCTGCCATCTGAGTTTGATTTGATTAATAGCTATACTTGAAATGGAGCTGTTTAGGCTCAAACAAAAGCATTATTGATAGTTTGAATCCAGCAAAAAAGGGAATAAAATCTCCTGGACCTCTTATTCCATTGACAGCTCTGACATTGTCTTTGTAAGCTGGTGGGCTACAAGTCCAGGAAAGTACCAGTGCTACTCCTACACTCATTTGAGGGCTTGGCCACAGAGCTCAGTTTATTGTTTAAACACAGAAATGTATAAGTTGCACAAAAAGAAAGTGATTAGTCTGCAGAGAGGCTAGTCCCCTTGCCTCTCTCCTCCCTGCAAAAAGTCCTTCTTGGAGGCATGTGACAGGAAGGTAACATTTATCCTGGATGCTGCACCTTGTCACTTGTTCTTAGTGACAACACCATTTATCTGTTTTAGCTCTAGAGCTGGTTGTTACCTTTCTATTCTTCTCATTGTAGTGATATGAACTGAGCATGTTCCCTTGCCAATATTATTGAAAGGGAGACAAAAAACATCCTTTTTACAGAGAACGACTGGGTTCCAGTGTACTGGGATTTGTCTGTTCACCTTGGAACTGGTTTTGGGTGGCTATCCGCAGGAAAAGCAAGGAAAGCAGAGTGGGCAATTCAGCAGTGTATCCTCTAGAAAAGGTTCAGGATTCGGTCAGTAGAGATGTAGGCTTCCTCCTCCAAATAGTAGACATGCTTTCCCCGAAATAAACTTATGAGGTGGCAGTGAACGGGAGAGGTCGAGGAGAGAACAAGGCCCCTGGTCTGTCTTCCCCATTTCAGCAAAGTACATGTATTGGTGTCTACCATGGGTGCCAAAAAACATGCTTATGTCAAATCCACAGCATGGCTGGCTTCCAGTCTTGACACTATCTGCCTTGGTCAGTATAAATGCTTAGTCATGTGTTTTATTGGTGGAGGAAAGTTCACAGGCTTCAGGTCCCCCTCTCTCCGTCTAAGCTCCCATTCAAACATGAGGGGAAAGTCTTAAAATTTTCCTCCATGATACTGGATAGGAAGATTCCCGGTTTCCATCCTCCCCCTGGCTATGTCTACACTGGTGGCTCCTTGCGCAATAACTTCTTGCGCAAGGGTTCTTGTGCAAGGAGTCCTGCGCGCAAGAACACGTCCACACTGCCATGTGTGAGATGTGCTTTTGCGCAAGAGCGCCCATGGCAGTGTGGATGCGTGGCAGGGATTCTTGCACAATAAAACTCTATAGCTAAAATAGCTTTCTTGCGCAAGAGAGCATCTACCCTTGTGCTTCTTGCGCAAGAGCTACGCTCTTTTCTTACAAGTGGAAGCTGTCTTGGCAAGAGCTCTTGCGCAAGAGAGCTTACGCTTGTAAGAAAAGAGCGTAGCTCTTGCGCAAGAAGCCGTCTCTTACCATGCCGAACTGTACATCTTCTTGCGCACGAGCGGGTGGGCAGTGTCGATGCACTGCGGATTATTGCGCAAGAACGGCCGCAGGTGAAGACATAGCCCCTGTGTCAGAAGACTCTTGCTGACATCCATGGAAGTGAGTTACTCAGAGCCTGCAGTGCAAGGAGACCCCTTCTCTCACACATTTCCCAGTGTCCTGAAATTACTTCATATCTTGGCCGAAAGGTTTTAGAATACTCCAGGGTATAAAACAATGTTTGGTTTAGCCACATTTGTAATCTGGGTAGAAATATATTTAACCAGCACTAAAAAAGTTGCAGCACCTGTGTTCCCAGTGGTTTGGGTGAGAATAAAACTCCCTCCCCAGAGAAGCTCAGGGTCATTCTAGGAAGAACTGGTCCCTATTATTTTCATAACTAATTACCTAATAAACTACAGCTAATAAACTATCTAATAAACTCCTTTGTTCAGCACCCTCAGGTCCCAAACAAGGGAATTTTCTAGACATGGGGAGATCAATTCTGGCCCCCACCTGGCTCCACTCCCGGCTCCAGCTGCCACTCACTGGCCGCTAACCTCCTGGACTGGCTGCTGCTGCCCACCCCACTCAGGCTTCCAGCCCTGGCCAGGCAGGCTTCATTTCATGGTTCCCTGTGTGTGGGACATGCCCCTGCCTCAGTAATGAATTAATGCAACTTGCACTGCTTGCATCATTGTTTCTTTATGCTTGTTAGCCAGCTGGAATAATGAATGAAAATTTCTTGCAAACAGTCAAAAACCGAGTTGAAAGAAACTAAACGAGGAACAAAGACAAAGAGACAGTAAATGCTCCTAGTGACGAGCTACTGGCAATTAACTGCAATTTTACATAATGTGTAGGAATAACTCTCTAATTTCTGGGTGGCTTCTTGACCTGGAACCAAAGGAATGAACTTTTTAAGACTGACCAGTGCTATGGTAAGTTGTGAAGGTTTATGAGCCTGTCGCTTTGGGAGTGTGCTACTTCTACTGAACATGTTGGTGTAGACTCTACTTTTGTGAGTCTGTAGCCCACCATCAAGGACAGTCATGATCCAGGCCATCATGGTTTGGAGCACAAAGGCGACAACTAAAACACATCATATCTTAGCTATGAGATTGGCAGCCAAAAGATCTGAAGTGCTCCATGAGGCCAGTCCAATGATGCCTGATGGGCCACACCGGAGACCCAAGGATGAGCTTTGTGAGTGGATCTTGGAATAGGCTGACCAATGGGTATCTAAGAAGGTCTAGCTGAGACAATGTAATGATTGACTGTAGCCCTGATGATTCTTGAGGCTGAGAATCTTTTACCTCTCACAAGAATTATTGTGAGACAACCTGGACTCTCTCTTGCCGGCTCTTCTATTGAGCAGTGGTAGACTGATGCCTTCACGTATTGGGCCACAGCTGACAGCAAAACCACTTTACCATTGTGGGCTGCAATTCTGCCTGTGTGGCCCTGAAGATGACACATAGATGGCAACTGCGTGCTGACTGGGCCGCACGTGGCCCACCAGCCATGGGTTGAGAGCCCCTAAATTAGATGATCACAGGGTTGAGAGCCGCTAAATTAGAATCTATGAATTAGTTCTCGTTTGGGCCCCTGGGCAGGCTACTCAAAAGTCAGGGGTCTTTGGGCTCTTTGCCTGGGGTGTCTTCTTTAGTCCAGTCTCTACTGGGGCAAAAGGAGCTTCAAGGTTTCTGAGTTGGGCTCAATTTGTGCCTCTCACTGAGGTCTTCTGCACTGTCTCCCCATCCACAGCCTGTTCCAGGAGCTGAATGCAGAGCTGCCTGTGAAAGGCCTCTTTGTTGTTTCTGACTAACTATGTGGCTGCTGCTTCCCAACAGAACTCCATGCTTTCTAGTTCAGGACCTTTTCCCTTGCCCAGCCAGAGGAAAGGGAAGTGCAGTGCTGATGGGACCTGTAGTGCCCTGCTTAGCAGATCTATCACACTGGGCAGAGTGTGATGGCCAGAGACTGTGAGGGACTCTAATACTACAAGGATCTTGTAAGCCAGAAGCCTCCACTGTCAAGTATATAACGTACTTTCAATATAAGTCTCTGCAAAGCATGGAAAAGATGATGGATACCATCTCTACAACAAGCTTTTCATTCTCATGTTTATATTCGTGAATTCCATTTTAACCATATTGTGTGTTTAGTGACATCACTCTGAGGGTTAATTACTGCTTTCAGCTGATTCATTTATTTTCCAATATAGCTCTTTGGGGGGGAAACGTAACACACTGTGGTACATTGAATTGTTGTTCATTTGTTCTCATTGTACTCTATTGTTTCCTTTCTGTACTATACATGCACTTCAATTACAAATGCCAAAATCATTTAACAGATTCTCCTTCCTGCAGAGGTGAGGTAAGGCTATGTGTAGGCTGTACTACATCCTTTGGCTTTTGGAAAATGCAGTTTAGGTACAATAATCACCCCAGTGGCAAGTTGAGATGGTTGAAAGTAAAACCTTTTTAGAACGTTGCTTACTGAAAAATGTAAGTACTGTAAGAGCTACTGAGCCACTCAACCAATCATGGAAAAGGTAGGAAAGCTGTGAAGAATGGGCTTGACAGAAAATCTTGTGGTTAAGAAATGCGTTGGTAGATGTCTATGGTTTTACTCTCAGTTCAAAAGTGCACATAATCTCTGCTTAGTGTGAGCTATTCTAATGATGATATTTTGATAAAAATGATTGAATATAGAACAGTTTAAATTCAAGTTTTTGAGCCCATCAGTTGATGTAAATTGCCATAGATTCATTGGAGTCAATGAAGTACCCTGATATATAACAGCAGGGGGATCTGCCCTGCAAATGAAAAAAGTAAATTTCTCACAAAAGGGGTTACCCAAATAGCAAATCCTGCATAGTTCATTACAGAAAACGAGGCTTTAGGGATCGTGCTCTTGCTTATCATTTGATGTCTGTCTTTTCATGCCAGAAGCATCAGCACTTCACTCAGGTGTTGCTTCTAAGCAACTCTGTGAAAGGTTTAGGATTTCTGTACAAAAGAGATTATTCTAGTGCCAAGTTATTATTAGAAACATGTGAACACATGTGCATAGCACTTCACTGATGTATATACATAAAAAAATTTCCCATGGGACAACAGTGACATCATCATGTCACTCTGCATCCCACCGCCCTTCTGCCCTCAGCTGCCCTGCCTCCTCCCTTCCTCCCCTGTCCCGGTGCCGCAAGGCTGGAGTTGTGTGCCCTCACCCCCTCCCGGGGGGGCCCGCAGCCACATGCCCTCCCCACTCTCCTGTGCTCCGGGGGTTGGGGGGGAGCCATGCCCCTCTCCACACCCTCTCCACACCCCCAGCCCCAACACACACACCTTTGCCCGAGACCCCACATCCCCAGACCCCACCCCACCCTTTGGCTGAGACCCTACACCCCAGCCCACTCACTCATACCCCTCAAGCTGAGACCCCACAACCCCAACCCCCACTCACCACCCTGCCAAGACCTCGCATCCCCAGCCCCCTCACTCACCACCCTGCTGAGACCCTGCACCCCTAGCCCTCTCACTCTCCCCTTCCACCAAGACCCAGTACCCCCAGCCTGCTTCTGTCCCTCCCCCCGGCCAGACACTTACTTCCAGCCTGCTCCTGCACCCTTCCCTTGGCAAGACACCCACTCCCAGAGAAGGGGGTTGGCGAGCATAGTGAGCAGGGGGCACAACCCCCCTAGTTATTAATTATTTTTATTAAGTGACGTACTATGCATGTGTGTTCACAGCTTCCTAACTTATTACCTCTTGTGAGATCCCAGCAAGGGGTCTGAAGAGCTGAAGAGGGGGAGTCATAGCAGAACTTTGGAGTTCCTATATGCGCTCTACCCTTTCTCTCCTGATTCTCTTCCTTGGTATGGGTTAGCTATGTGCAGCTCTTGAGAAATCTAGAGTCTTAGTCTTGACCTCAGCCAAACCCTGGTATCTAATCCAATCTATTTGGCTTCTCATACCTCACCTGTTAGCAGTACATTATAAGTGGACTGCTGCATCCATTATCCTTTTATCCCTCTGTGGTGTGTGAGCTGGCTATATGCATCTCACAGAGACACTGAGCTCTGGGAATCCTTATTGTCTAACCTAATCCATCTGGCTTCTCCTGTCATTTTGGCATTCATCGGTCTACTATGGCTTCTTTTCCTCTGCCTCTTTGCAGTTTTTCAAAATGGCCAGTTTGTGGGCGGGTTGTACTGGCTTGTGCAGGCTGGCATGCTGCATTCTCTATTCATACTGAGAAGTTGTACCCCATTTGCTGGTCCTTTTCCTGGCTTCTTGTAATTTAATTTCCTGTCTAAAGTGCTGAGACATCATTTGCTTTTCAGCCTTTCACATCTCTGTATTGAAGTAAATGTCTGAAGTGGAGAAGTGTTGAAGAGTTGTAATGATTGCGACTAGCCATAAATAATGTGTGTGACAAGGGTTAAGACAGTCATTGATTGTCAAGTCCATTCCTTTATTCTTCTGCCAGCCTACCTTATGTCCTATTCTAGTCTGTCACTCTAAATAAGAGTGAATAAATTCTACATGTGTGGATATATGTATATGGTGAATCAGAGGCTAACCTCCAGATGACCTAACAGCGTAGGAGCAACAATGCACACTGCTACACAGGGACCAAGGTCCAGGAGCAGCCATAAGTCTCACTCTCAGGCTATTGGGGTTGTCAGGTGTGGTCTGGATCAAAACAAATTTAAATGTCACTCAAACTCTTGAAGTCCTGCAATATTTTATACAAATTCTGCTGCACTATATCACATAAAGTGGTTCAGTGCAATCAACAACAATAAGCAAATACAACTTAGATGGGGCTACTATAAGGTGGGTGCATAACAGGCTGGATAACCATTCTCAGAGAGTAATTATTAACAGTTCACAGTCATGCTGGAAGGGCATAACAAGTGGGGTTCTGCAGGGGTCTGTTTTGGAACTGGTTCTGTTCAATATCTTCATCAATGATTTAGATGATGGCACAGACAGTACGATTATTAAGTATGCAGATGAGACCAAGCTGGGAGGGGTTGCAACTGCTTTGGAGGATAGAGTCAAAATTCAAAATGATCTGGACAAACTGGAGAAGTGATTTGAGGTAAATAGGATGAAGTTTAATAAGGACAAATGCAAAGTACTCCAAAATATATATATTTGGTCATTGTGGGAGGGAATGGTATCTACATGTTTTGTTAGTCTTTAAAGTGCCACCATACTATTTGTTGTTTTTTAAGTTTATCCTGTACAGACTAACTCGGCTACCCCTCTGAACCCTATGTAATGTTATCTATATGCCTTCAGGGGTCCAGTTTGAGCTGCTTACTGCAGTGAGGCTAGAAAATGCAATGAGATGCTACGGGCATCTCTTTCCAGAAACATTTTCTACTTTTGTCTGGTTTCTTTCAAGGTCAACATTGATTTCAAACTCCATACTTTCCAGTAGGTTGAAAACACCAGGATGATTTTGAAATAATGGCCTAGTTTTCATAGGAAACACAATAGGAATGCAACCTGTGAACAAATCATGGCACTTGGGGTCTGATTTAAGATCTTGAGCCATCTAGCACAGAAATCTACCTTTCATGGGTATTTTGGAATGAAAAATGTTGCTCTTCATTAATCAAGTAATTGCAGGGTTTGGGGCTTGTTTCTCCACAGATTTTTAAGGACAGAAGGAACTGTAGTAATAATCTAGTCTGAGCTGCTGCTTAACACAGGCCATTAAATGTTACGCAGTTACTCCCGTAGTGGAGGGACTCATTCTTCCTTGACAATGCTGAGGGTCTCTGTAATTTAGAAACTGATCTGACATTTCATCAGGTGGTTTTTACTACCCTGAAAGCTGATTCTCTGTCTGCGTATTCAGGGTGCAGTTGCAATAAGACTCATCACAGCCACGTTTCACGGCATGAGTAGCTGAAGATTGTCATCTGATGACATTGTGCTCCCTGGGCTGGGTGCACTGTGAAACTATGCCCATAGCCTCTTGGCATGATAGAATCCTTTGATTGCTTGAGGGACTCCCCCTCTGATCATCCCTTGGAAAAACTTTGAGAGGCTCCTGAAGGCAGCACACTCAGACAGGTTGTCATGAAGGCGGACACAAAAATGAGGTCAATAGTGAAGTGCGGAATGGAACTGGAGGGAAGGGAGAAGAGGGGAGATGGAGCTGAAACGTGATATTAAAATAGAAAGATGTCTAAATGCATCTTTCTAAATAAGTCTAAATGCATGCTAATTTTCACTGAATAAGCACAGGCTTGCTAGAGATTCAATACTGAAAGCCTGAATGCATTCTTTGTAGGAACCAAAGCACTTAAATAATGCAGCAGTCTAAACCCTTCCTTCCACAGTTGATTCTCTTTTGCTATACATCAGCAGTTCCTGTTTTAATGGAGTTGCCAGGGTGGACTTAAGGGAGCTGAGGTCTGAGCCCCACTGCCTGGGGCTGAAGCAGAAACCTGAGGGCTTCAACCTTGGATGGCAGGGCTAAGGTTATAGGTCCCTCTCTGGGGCCAGTGGGTCTTAGGTGGGCTCAATCTTCAGCCTCCCCTTTCGGGGGTCACATAGTAATCTTTGTTGTCAGAAAGGAATCGCCATGCACTGAAGTTTGAGAACCTCTGCATGATATAAAAGGACCTAAGATATCAGCCTGCTGATAATCTATACTGACCTATTTCATTTGAGTTATTATAAATCCCTAATTAGAATAGTAACCCCTGGGAACACCTATTCCTAATGCAGTTTAGCAGCAACACTCATCTACATCTAAGCTTGTGGCCCTCGCCAGCAGCCCTTAAATGTACAACAGAAAAGATGGCAGCTGATGTTTAATTTTGGATAACGAACATTAGAATCATATTTGCATTACTAAGTTAAGTACTGTCATTTCAAGAGCATCTGAGCTCTGAGTTATGGAATTGTCTTGAAGAGCTGGAGCAGAGTTAGAGCCAGTGGCCCCAACTTTGGGTGAGTGAGCAAGAATTGGGGTTGGGGGAGGAGAACAGTACTCTCCCCAGCCAGGGTAGAGCAGTGCAAGACTCGGTGCCCTGACCCCGCTTGCAGCACCAGGGGAGAGCAGTGCAAGCCCCGGTCCCACTCCCCAGCTGGAGCACAATGGTGCAAGCCCTGGCACCCCAGCTGCCTTCCTGGGTGGAGCAGGGTAACCTCCAGCAGTCTGGCCCCTTTCTAGGCCTGGCCAAAGGGTTTGTGGGGCCCAAGGCAGGATGCTGGGAGGGGGGCTCCGGACCCAGCCAGTGGATAGTGAATACTCAGCAGTGTTGGGCCCCAAAAACGCAGGGCCCAAGGCATTTGTCTTTCTCACCTTGCCCTAGGGCCGGGCCTCCCCTTTTCCTGGCCGGCTCACCAGGAATACCATGTAAGCCCCCGTGCTCTGATCTCGCTTGCTAACTGGAGCGCCAGGTGCCTGGCAGTGGGTGGGCCTGGGTGGAAAGTGGGTGGGCCATGGCCCACTCAGGCCCACCTGTGGCCCTTGATCAGGGTAAGATGCTGTCCAAGTGTTCAGTAAGTGGAAAGGATAGATTAGACCAGCAGAACACTAAGACCTTGATCATCTGCTAACAGACACCAGGCTTCATACCTGCCAACACTTTAAATAGAACTGTGTTTTTGTAACCAGCTTCTGGCACCCATGAAACCCAGTTACAAGAAATGTGGTTGAGTTGCGGCCACACAGCAGACTGTTTTCAGAACACCACCATTTAGCAGCTGTGCATTCTGCAACACCTAGAGCTTTCTTCAAGCTATGAGAGTTTTTTGTGCTTCTTTTTTCTGTAGCTAGCCTGGTTTTAAAAAATGTGGTCAGAAGGCTTAACAGCATGAAGAATCTCCACACTCCACTTGTTCATCATGCAAAAACAGTGGAAGAAACTTTGCTCAAACTTCTCCTAACAGCTCATTTTCATGTAGAGAATAAACATGAAAAACTTCAGGTCCCAGGGTGGATGTTTCAAAAAGTTATGAGCAGACAAAATAGGTGATAATATTAAGATAAATTTTGCAAACTTAACTGTAGTGGGGACTAATAAATGAATGCTATACAAGCTAGTTACACAGCACTTCTTTGAAGGAGAATTGCTTTAAAAAAATCTCTATTGTAACTATTAAAATGTCACTGCACAGATGGTGAGTAAACCAACTTATCAAGCCTGTTCTTTTGAGACTGAACAGGATTTTTCAAATAAACATGCAGTAGAAATACAAATTATACCAAGATGATGATATATACAGAATATATGTATGGGATGTTGTGTTTAATCCCACTGATGTGCTGCAGTCACACTTGTTCTTCCAGTGGTCCTGATTCAGGAAAGAACTCAAGCATATTTTTAAATCTATCTTCATTAAGCTAAACACTTAGCCCTGGTCTTCATGAGGACCTTATTCCAAAATAACCTCCTCCAAGTTCCAATTTATAAGCGGTGCATCCACACTACCGAGCCTGTTATTTCGAAATAACGGGCCATGGAATTTGAACTCTGTACTCCTGCTTTTCATGAGGAGTTCTGCTGATTCTCAAAGAGTAATTTAGAAATAGCAGTCGTGTGGATGCTTTGGTGTCACTAATTTGAACTTATTGGCCTCCGGGAGGCCTCCTGCAGCTCCCGGGAGAGCTTCCTGGGGCTCTAAGTCCAAGGTAGTGCGTCTACATTAACGGAGCCTGCATTGGACTAATTTCAATGCTTCTCCGTAATGAGGACATGCTAGTTCGAATTTGTTGAACTGGGAGTTCTTAAATTGAATCTAGTAATTTCAAAATAGTTTCCTAGTGTAGACATGGCCTATGGAACAAGATTGAGATCCAGTCAGACTTACACATATACCTAAAGTTATGCTCTGGGCCTGATTTTCAGCACCGACAATCAGAGCTCGATTTTCAGTAAGTATCAGCCCCATATAAACTCTAAAGTGTGAAGCCATATTTTCCAAAGAGCTTAGCACACTGGGAACAAAAAGTCTTTCAAAGACTGGGGAACTGTTGAGTGCTGAGGTGTCTTGAAATTTTGGCTCAAAAAACATGTAAGAAATATTTGTTGTGTTGCTTGATGCACTACTAGAACATGCTCAGATTCTGAAGTGAGTAGGGTGTCATAAGAACATGAACAAAAGAGGATAACATGCATCTGGTAGATCACAAAATTGAATTCAACTTCTGCTATAATGAAAAAGCTAGAGGCTGCTTTTTAGATTGGAAACTTTTCAAGGCAAGGGCCTTATTTATGTGTTTATTCATACAGCGTTTCCTGATCAGTGCCTTCTCTCTGACGAATAAACACAAGGTATTGTGGCTACAAAATTCAAAGAACTTGATAGATTTTTGACAGCATAGCCTGGGGAATTGAGCACAGATTTGGGTGTGACTTTGCATACTTTTCCCCTTTATAAAATGGAAATATTGATAAGATTTAGAGATGGATCTTTAAGAGCAGTTGTAGGGATTCGTTATTTTTGTGTGTGTGGTATTATTAAAGCTCTAAAAAAGTCTAGAAATTTTAGGAATTCAAAAAGGTGGAAAATCCCATCTTATTTGGGGTCTCTTCCTTTAGTGTCCTGGGTGCTAGGGTAGGGTCTAGTATTGTCCTGCAGTCTTCAGTGATTAAAGATTAATCTTTAATTAAAGATTGTCATGTGATGAAACATCCAGGAATAATTCCAGCCACAATTGGGCACCTTATCAAGTGCCCTCCCCTTGAAATGACTTGATTAGGATTTGGGAGGCACCCAGTACTTTACGGAAAGTGCCTCATTGGCTGGTGTGACAGAGGAGAAAAATGTCTCCCTGAAATAAATTCTTGTTCTGGGCCTCTGACTGTTTCAGCAGCGAGTTTTACTTTGCCCATGATGTTTGTTAAAATCACTAATTTTTCCTAACCTGCCCAACCAAGATCCATATTATTGCTGATCATACTATAGAATTATGGATCTAGAACAAAGTAGTGACTGGCACTGTGTTTTCACCTGATTCAAGTTTCTAGTGGATAGACAATCCAGCAGCTCTTTGTCTGACTTCATAGGTGTAACTCACACAATATTATACTGCCTGCTGTTTGGGGAAGGGAAAAAAGAGAGAGAGGAAAAATGTCTTTCAGCTGAGCTACTTGCAACTAGACTAACTAATCAATTGCATTTCTCAGTTACATGTCTTCAAAGAGGCCTAAAAGAGACAGGCTTTAGTCCTCTTTATTAACCTGACAGTATCTTAAACAATTAATGACTTTTGTTAGTTCTACTACCCTAAACAAAGGCCCCTTTTAAGCATAGTTGGAACACTTTAAGCATGTGTGTCTCGGCTAAGGCACCAGACAACGAATTGTGGATCTCCAGAGCTGAGAGCTTGAGAGGGGGTTATACATCTTCCGTGAACACCTACCAAAAGTGCTACATAGTTTTTCCTTTTGTTTTAGCAAGATCAGACTAACACGGCTACCTCTCTATTACTACCAAACAGTTTGTTACACATAGTCACGTAGGATTATTTAGATGCTTAAAATGAAGGATGTGACAGAGTATTCAGCACTGATGGTAGAATCACAGGGAGAGCAGAGACCACAAAGGTCATCTAACCCAATCCCCTGCCAAGATGCAGGGTTTGTTATATCTAAACCAAGCACGACAGATGGCTAGCCAGCCTCCTTCTGAAAATCTTTGGTGAAGGAGCTTCCACAACCTCCCTAGGTAGCCTGTTCCATTGTCCCACTGTTATTACAGTTAAGACATTTTAACTACTGGCAAGTTCACCATTCCTTCTGCCTTACCACAGATGGTAAAGCAGCACCTTGGAGACTGCTGCTTTGTAGTGTAGGATAAGTTAAACCTGAATGAGACCTCCCCACCCACCAGGTCCCTACTTTGAGCTGGTCTGCTAAAGGTAATTTTAGCTGGTTGTATTATATTAAAACAGCACGAGGACTCCAACTTGTCTTATAGGAACTAATTAACAGGAATGTTTCATAAACATGCCACTGAAAGCAAATATTTATCCTTAACTTTGTTTCTCTGACAAAATTATTTTTATCTTGATTGAGGGGGGAGGAGGTAGATACAGTTACTAACTGATTCTCTGCATCTCTTAATTAGACTTCTTAAAGTTTAGATCAAAAGCATTCTGTTCCATAGTAGGGTCTATAGGGATTCATGGAGATGAGATTAAACCTTTTATGGATAACTAGCAGCATTAGCTTTGAGGCTTGTAAAAAAGGATGATCTCTTAAACTACCTGCAGCCCTTGAGAGGGGCTTCACAATCTGAGGATTAATTTGGACGGCATATTTCAAGTCCACGTGAATCCTTTAACCCTTTGCTCACCAGACCAGAAAATAACCTGTTCAGGTAAGGGGGCCCCGTAATAGTCACTTTCCTCATTTGGAGGGGCTTTTCAGTTCTTTTACAGCCTCTGTGAGCTTCAAGCTCATAGGAACTTATGTACAGTACAGTCTGGCAGTTTAAGTAGGGTTGTGGGAACAGTGTTGGGAATACCTAAACAAATAAAATGGAACTTGTTTGTTCATAAGTTTAATAGCATTTATCTTGCCTTTTAAAAGAAAACAGCAGCTTTTATTGCTCAGCAGAGATTATACCATTGCTAAAGGTAGATGTTTTAGCTACTTCCTCTACCTAGCGTGGATCACAGGGAAAACTGCAATGTACTATATCAGGGCTACTCAACGTGTGGTCCACAGGCTGCATGAGGCCCACGGCCTGTTTGCGGCACGCAGTGCAGTTTAGGTTTATGTGGGGCTCAACACATGGCCCGCGGGTGGGATCCTTTGAACATGGCCTCCACTGGGAACATGCTCCACAATGGCGAGGTGTCTCCCAGGCAGGGTGAGCACCGAAAGAC
Source organism: Rafetus swinhoei (assembly GCA_019425775.1). Classification (NCBI taxonomy): domain Eukaryota; kingdom Metazoa; phylum Chordata; order Testudines; family Trionychidae; genus Rafetus; species Rafetus swinhoei. The sequence continues at coordinate 111,865,190 of CM033446.1, forward strand.
GCAAACAGACGGGCTGGCTGGAACAGACAGGTACAGGGTGTCGGCATTTCTAGCCCCAGGGAGGAGGTGCTGGGAACACTGGGGCATTGTGGGAAGTGCTGGCTGCTTAGCCTTGCAGTCAGAGCCTGAGAGGTGCTGATTGGCTCACACTGGCCCCTTTTGGGTCCGGTGCAGCAGCTTAAGACTTAATCTTTGTATTCATGCCTGTCAGTGTGAAAGAAGCTATTTGCATATATATTTGCATATATTTGCATGTATATGCAACCACACTTAAGTTGCAGCCCTCCGTGTGTGCTGTGAGTATTATTGTGGCGCCTGGGGCTTCCATAGTTGAGTAGCCCTGTACTATATTCTATTTACTACCTTCCTTGTGCTAGCTAAATACTAACTGATAGAGCAAAATGGAGCAGGAATTTTAATATTTAAAATGTGGTGATAGAAAAGGGACTGTGCATAAACGGCACCCATTGCTCAGCAAATTTGGTGCCTGCTTGTCTTTTGAGCCAAAGGTCCGAATTAGAATAAGTGTTTCGTTGTACCTGGTGTTGTACAAACTAAGACATGAGCAGTACTGTAAAAGCTTATCAACTAAATGGATAATACAGAGAAACAATAGTGGATGACAACATATAAACAAAATATCAATGAAATATCTTGTTAGTTACATTGCTCCTTCATCCCTCTATTTGCATGTCTCAGCAAAAAAGCTGCCCTAATTTTTAACTTGCTCTCCCCATACAAATAGATTCATGGTCAGTGTTGTGAGGGTGGGGAGGAAAAAATCTGAAAACCAAGAACTTTGGGCTGAAAACTTAATAACTTTTACTTCACACATGCCAATGCGGTGCCCCCTGGGAACTTCAGTTCAGATGCCACATGCTGCCATTCTCTTCCATGAGCGGGGCTCTGTGGTTACAGTACATCTCCCATGGTACACCATGATATCCCTTGTTGAGCCACTGTAGTGCATCATGGGACATCCTGATTGTGGCGCATCATGGGAGATGTAGTTCAGCTGGAGAAGGCAGCCGTTTAGAGGAGAGTAGAGGCTTGAGGCACCCAAGCAATTCCCCCGAGGCACAGTGATTGGACTTTTGATTCACAAGGGGTTTTTTTTGGTTTTCAGCTGAAAACAGAAATAATTTTGGTTTTGAGGTGTTTGATTTTTTTCCCCTGGAAAGCTGAAAATTTCCTGGAAAGCAGACACTTTTGCAAAATTTTTCCTTTTGTCAAACATCTTCCATTTGCAAAACACGTTAGACAGATTTTTTTTTTTTGCCCAGAAATGTTAAAGGTCTCATGGCCTCTCCTGCCCTTCTGCAGTGTTTAGTAAGGGGAAGCAGAGCTGCAGTTGCTAAGGAGTGGGTAGAGATGGGGAAAAGAAGTTCCTTGGACTGCTTCCTGCTATAGCTTCTCCTGACTGCTACAAACCTTATTGGCACAAATACCTTCTTCCAATTTCTGAAGAGGTTGGAATGGTTCCAAATTCCATTCTGAGGGCTACCATGGTTCACAGTAGGGATCAGTGTGGCCTCTGCTGTCCTTGCTAGCAGTTTCAGCCTCCCTTTTCCCCCATCCCCACTCCCACATTTAGGGATGCCTCCCATCTCCCATCTCAGCCCTTCTTAACTCATGGAACTTTTTCAGGCTTGTATATTAGCAGCACGTATGAAATTCCCCTGGTATATTTTCCTGTAGTACACTTATTTTTCTGAAAGTAAGGTGCTTTGGGGCAGTGGCCCTGAGCCAATGAAGCCAAGCAATTAAGATCTCCCCTCTTATCCATAACATAAAAGAAATAATTCAGATTAAAAGTGTGTGGTAGTCTATATGCAAAAGTATGATCACTAGACGGTGATATAAATTATATGTTGGGGTAACTAAATGAGCATAAACCTGCGGTAATGATTTGCTGAAGTATCAAGAGAGTAAGGTTGTTTGAGAAAAAGCAACCAAAGAGAAAGGTGTAAATAGTTTGTTTTACAGCTCCTGTTGCTTAGTTTTCCTGATTCTTCCCCTTTGGCATGCAAGTTATTCAGCTTGCACTGATGGGGCTAAACCTCTGTCCCAGTGAAGTTGTGGAATTTTGGGAATAGGATTTTGCTCAGTAGCACCAATTTATGACACAGCATGTGTCATCATTTATGCCATACTGTAGATTTAGCCCCCAATCCCTGAGTTCCCTATAGCACTGAAATAGCAAATGTATAACAATAGTTAACTGCAGAATCTCTATTATGGATGTTGATATGGGAGTCAGAAAGGACACACCTTGACTTTCAGAATACAGGTTCAGTTTCAGAAAAAAATACCTCTGAGACTGAGCAAATTAATCTAGAAACCACTTACAGTTAGTGAAGATTTTTCAACATTTTCCCCTTATCTGAAAAACTGCAAATTTCAATTTATAGGGAACGTGTGAAGCTACCTCTGGCTTCATAGGTCAAGATCAACTTATTTAAACTCTACCTGGAAGCCAACAGACTGCCCATGCAGATCATGGGGGGAGAAGGGAGGCGGGTCCCAAAGACAAGTCCCCAAAGAGGAAGAGTAGAAAGAAGAGATTTCCATTCCTTTTTGATGATTTTAATATCCATTTTCACTTAATATTGTGCAAATGAATATATGGCAATAAGAAGCTTATAATATATCTTGCTCTTTTGGGACCAGTGCATAAATTCATAGGCTCACTTCCCCTGGTTGATACTGCAGGCTGATGTAGCTGAGCTGATTTAAGTTTCCTTTTAGGTAAAAAATCTTGCCATGGGAGGAAAAAATGATGAAGTCTAAGCAATTAGGATGATATTCACCTCAGGGCAAGGAGCATGCACAAAGTTTACTGCTTACTACTTAAGCCCTGAATTAAAGACTTAAAAGGGTATTAAGTGATGCACAGGGCTTTGTGTTGACTCTGTATATTCTGGTGAATTTTCCCCATTAAGCATATGAGGACTTGCACTATAGATCTCCTGAATCATACAACAGACATTTCCTGTATCAGAGTAGATGAAGTCATCATCTTAGACCCCGGTAACACGAAACTTTCTAGCATCAAAGAATGGATTAACTCTGGAGCCTTGAAGTTTAGAGGCTTATAAGACTGTTCAATAATTCAGTTTTTAAAAAAAGTTTCTCCTTTAATTTCTTTCTTATAAACATTGGGTATGTATGGTAGCTGAGCGATGATGGACAATCAGAAGCTTTTGAAAATTAGCTGCACATTAAACAGTGAAAAATCACATGGAATCAGTTAACTATTGGGACTTGCCTCTTAGTATATTAATGTCTTAAGTAATGGAAGCTCCTTCCATTAGCCCAGACATCAACTACAAAAGCCACTTCACATTCATAGTTACTTGAGGCCCTTGTAATGATCCATAGAAAAACTTTGCATGTGCTACTAAAGTTCATCATAATCATTTATTTGTCTTTCTTTCTATGTGTGCTAAAAAGCCAGCACCCAAATTAAGCTACCACATGCCATTTGTAGCACTTGAGCATGAATTGATGAAGTTCCGATCTGGTTTCTGAACGAAAGGCTTGACACCCATAATCTATGACTTATTTCTCTAATGCTCTACCTGCTCTGCTGCTGGGTTTAAGAGCTCGTTTGCTGCCTCTGGGTGCACCCCCCTGATTTGTTGGAAATCAGGCAACCTAGAGGCTAGTCGTGTTCTTCTTGTTGCCTAGAGACAGGCTTTGCTGCTGGCCCTGATTCCTGACATTCTTCCATCAATGCACTAGTGCTGCTATTTATGGGAGAGACACAGGTCAAGGCTGAATGTATTATACCAGTATTTCTCAACCAGTGGTATGAGTACCCTTAGGGGTACTCTAGAGAAGTCTGGGGGTTACTTCAACACAACTGAAATTTGGAGAAAACTGAATTTTTGTATTAATTTTTACAACACTTTATTATTTTTGTCCTTTTTATACCCACAAATTTCATCGCCTACCTGGCTACAATTAAGTTGTTTAAACAAATGTGTTGCAATGGTAGAAAAATTTTTTGTGTGTCTGAAAACTGTAGGTACTGGGGGTACTTCTAATTTTTTTTTGAAAAAGGGGTACTTTATAAAAAAAGGAAACACCGTATTATACTATAGCTTTCTGCACAGTGGAATACAGTGACAGAGTAAAGTATATGTTTGTTGATACCACTGAATTTAACAAGGTTCAGATACCATTTGTATGTATAATGTTTAAGTCTAAAACTTTCAGTACTTGCTTAAAGGGCACAGTCAGTTTAAAAATCATGGACAGTGGGGCTGACAGAGTCTCCAGGCACTGTGCAAAGCGAGCGGTGGGTACCTGGCTCCACACTTCCAGAAGGGGTGGGGCCTTAGGCAGAAGGGGCAGGGCTAGCTCCCCCAGGAAGTCCTCAGTGCTGCCTGAAGCGCACCATGCCTCCATCAGGCAGCCCTCGGTGCTGCCCAGAATGTGCTACATAGGGCTCCAGCAGCAAGTTAAAAGGCCCAGGGTTTCGGCCACTGCCGCTCCCAAAGTAACAATGGTGGCACCAGGGAACCCTAAGCTCTTTCGAATAGCTGCTCCCTAGTGCAGTGCCCCCTTTGTCCTCTGATCATATGGGTTAGATCCTCATTTGCTCCTGAGCTCCACTCAATGCTCCTATGGGGAGTGAAAAGGTCATTGGCTGAACCCTAGCCAATTCAGAACCTCTGACGAGACATGTAGACTAGCCTAGGGGTCATCTGCAATAATGATGCTTTCTAGATTTTAATTTACAAAAACAAGCTTTTTTTTTGTAAGACAGTCTGATCCTCATAGTCATGCAGAAATAAATAGGTGTTTTTACTTGACTAAGGCATGAAGTGTTTTTCCTGTAATGTATGGGGTTAATGGAGATTTAATTACAGATTTGAAAATTAAATTCACTGTGAGACCTATCTCCTGTCTATTTGGGGGTGAATCTTGGGTCTTTCTTTAAACTGAAACTTCAGTGAAGTCAAATCCAGGAGAGCAGGAGCCTCACTTTGAATTTAACTGAAATAATTGTTCACCCCTCATACTCAAATTAATTGGAATAAGTTAATTGGGGTCCCTACCTTATTGGGATATCACCTGGGGTACCTGGAAGAGTATTAGCATATGTTTAGCTTAATCATTGACTAACATCAGTCAATGAATAGGATTTGGCCCTACATTAGGGTTGTCGTTACAAGGTTTTCATTAGGAATGAATACTGCCCCAATTTTTTGTATACTAAATCACATTGCACCTGCATGTCTCCCCCACATGTGATGTCTTAGAAGAAAATAACATTAGATCACACCATATGTCTTCCTGCAACACATCATTAGAGCTATCCACATGGCAAATCTTAGGAGAAGGAAGAAAGGGAATTCTGTTATCTACAAACTGTCGTAATTGGGAAAGACTTGGTAGATAACTCCAACATTCTGACAGATATGTTTCTAAGCAGCATAGTAGCCATGTTGGTCCCAAGATATTACAGAGATACGGTGGGTGAGGCAACATGTTTTAAAAGACCAAATTCTGTTTGTGATAGAGACGAGCTTTCGAGTTCACAGATGAGCTCTGTGTAAGGTCAAAAGCTTGCCTCTCTCCCAAATAGAAGTTGGTCCTACAAAAAGATGTCTCTGTTGATATGTTCCTAGATTTTCTTCCTGCTCCTGCCTCAACAGTAGTGATTCATGCTTTGATTACTTCAGGGGTTTGTTATCACCATTACTAATTTTACAGGCTTCCTAAAAGACTGCATCCTGCACTCCATGTTGCCTTGAAGGTTTCCAACTAATATTTTTCTAGTCCTGCAGTTCTTGCATTGACCTTACCCATCCCCAAAATAAACTTGTGTATGTACTGTATTTTAAGAACCTCAGCATTCCCAAATTCACTACTATTCAGAATTTCTTATGTACTCTAATACTGCCTTAATACTTAATTATATTGGCCTTTCGTGATCTCTAACACTAGAGATTAAGTCTTTTCACTCAAGAGCTTATATCCCAATGGCTCAAAATTCCTTCTTGTGTAGCACAGTTCTTCTGAGAATGTTATGATTGAGATCTTCTATTTAATTTGGCTTTTACATAAATATTTTTGCTGTTGAATTTTAATTCTTTGTATGATACCTGAAAGACACTGTACAACAGTAATCTAAATGATTGATTTGGCTTCTATAAAAGCTGCCACACACTAAAGTTTTATATAAAATTCTAAGGGAATCTGTTGTGATCATATTAAATAGTCTGGTTTCTTCAAGCAAATCATGTCAGAAATTGACAATAACTAAAGACATTAGAACTACAAGATAACAAAAATTAGCATGTTTTCTTCTGCTTGGCACCTTTCTTTGTGATTGGCTGGGATTTAGACATGGTTGACACCTATTTCAGGAATTTTAGCCAGTCTATGCCAACTCACTCTGACAACATTCCTTGTGTTCACAATCACTGAGTTGTAGGGCATTTACAGCAGTTTATAACATCAGTCTGCTCCTGCGTCATTCCTATTGGCAATTCCCAGCCTTCCTACTAATGAGCTTTTTATGGACAGCTTTTCATGGCAAAGCTATTGCCTATTTCCTCAATGGCCATCATTCCCCATAACAAACATTCCATCCCCAGAAACTTTGAAACTCCCCTTCCTGTTCTCTTGGCAAGTGCTCACTTATCATCTGGCCAGGTGAGAATAGCTGCTCCAGGGAGCAAACAATCTGTTTGCAGCAATTCTGAGCTTCTGGAACTGATCAGTGTTTGGAGAGAGGGGGCTGTATCCCCCTCCACAAGGCCTATAGTCAAAATGGAGAGAGCTGCACTGTGGGATAGCTGCCCTCAGGGCACTGCTGTCATCTGTGATGGAAGTGCTGCAAATGTAAACACCCCCCTCCATGCCTTTGGAAGTATGCAGATACACAAAGCGGCACTTTTCTTTTACCTGTTCACTATCACTGGTAAAACGGACAGTGCAAAAACTTTGCAAGTGTAGACATAGCCTAACCTAAGTAACTCACTAAACAGGAAAAACTTAACAATGCAAAATGCTGGATTCCTATAGAAAGTGTGATCTCCTGTCCATCAGGAAGGATTATTGAATCCAAATGGGCCATTGTGGAACTAAGACTTTGTTGATTACTTTCCCCAGAGCCCTGCAGAGGTTATATGCTCAAGCCCTTGGCCCCTTACAACTTGAATGCTGTGGGAAGAGAATAAAAATATCTTTTCAGGAGAATTTATCATTCCTATGTTTCTTGAACCCTGAGGGCAAGGATTTCTAAGCATAAGTAGAGATTCCCAACTGTTTGGCTTGGGTTAGTGTTAGAAACATATACAGTTTACTTATTATAAAAGTTTTCATTGTTATTTGGAATTTAAGACTGTAATTCATTTGCGTGTATGTTACAAGCTTTAATCTTATAAATAACTCCCTATTTCCTCCCTATTAGTTAGTTTGTTATAGGATTGGCTATCATCCTTGTCTTTGAAAGATCTAGGTGCAATTGACCGAGGTTAAGTGGCTGGTCCTTTGAGGGTGGGAGCAAGCTAGATATTGTTGTGTGCCATGTTACTATGGGTACGTCTATACTGCAGGGCTTAACTGGAAATAAGCTATGCAAATTGAGCTATGTCAATTGCGAAGCTTATTTCGAAATAGGGAGCGTCTACACAGCACTTATTTTGAAACAGAGCTCTCTTCCTCCGACTTCCCTTATTCCTCATACAATGAAGGTTACAGGAGTCAGAGTAAGAAGTCCTCCAGATTGACAGTATTTCGACACTATTTCGAAATAACTGCCTGCTGTGTAGATGCGACTAAGTTATTTCGGAATAGCATTAGTTATTTTGAAAAAGTGTTGCAGTGTAGACATACCCTTAATCTGTGTTGGTCCCAGAATGTTAGAGACTCACGGTGGGTGAGGTAATATCTTTTACTGGACTTACTTCTGTCTGCACTATTCAAAAGCTCATCTTTCTCACCAGTGTTCCCTGTAAGCTGAGCACTTGGGCGGTCAAATGCTGCCCACCTGATTATCAGAGTGCCCACAACACCCACAGCTGGCAGCATGTGTTTCAACTAGTGGTGCACATCTGCACATAACACAATTTATTCTGCACGTGGATGAAAAAAATAGAGGGAACAATGGTGCAGAAGCACACAAACTCTCTGAGGAGATCTTTGCAGGGATTGTTTCCCGCAGAGCATCCTCCCATGGGAGGAGATGATCCAGGTCTAGACTATTTGCAAATGAGAGCTTCTTCAATTTTGCTTTACAAACCACAGGGCCTACCGGTTCTCATAGAATCATAGATTCCTAGGGTTGGAAGAGACCTTAGAAGTTCATCAAGTCCAACCCCTGGCTATGGAGCTGGCTCCTGCATTAGGAAGGCAGGATAGGAGACTCGCTGAAGGTGGGGTGGGTTCTGGAATGGCCTAGAGGATAGGGCATTAGCCTGGGGAGCACAGGGTGGTGGGCTTGAGTGCGGTCCCCCCTCAGCATCAAAGGTCCCACCCACCCTAAGAGTGACCAGACAGCTAACACAGGATAAGGGACCCTATGAAGGTAGGGAGGAGAGGTGGGCCACTGGAGTGGCCTAGGGGATAAGGCATATTTGCCTGGGGAGCACAGGCAGGATAAGGGACCTGCTGACAGTGGTATGGGTTGGGCTCTGGAGTGGCTTTGGAGATGCAGCATGCACCTGCGGAGGGGAAGGCAGGGTGGTGGGCTCCAGTCCCCCCCCCCCCCTCAGCTGTCCTATCCCAGCCAGGGCTTTGTCAAGATGGAACTCAAAAACCTTTAGAGATGGAAATTCCACCACCTCCCTAGGTCACCTCTAGGGATGGAGATTCAGTTTCACACAGCTTCCAAATTGTGCAGAGCCTTTGTGTAACTGGAGTTAAGTCTGATCTCACCTTCAGTAATGGAACAAAGATTTTTATACCACCAGATCTAGCGACAGTAGCTTTTTTAACTTTAAAAACCCTGCTGGAATTACATACAGGAGGCAAAGTATGTGCTTTTGCATCCTACTAAGTTTAAAATTACTTTTTTCTTATATGTTCACAGTACTCAGTCACACGGCAGTACCCTTTAGCAACTTTTATTGAGGTCAGTAGAAGCAACTCATCTCCAGAGGTAGAGAATTGCTCCTTGTACAAGCACAAATATTTAGACAAAATGTATAAAGAAAAACCTACTCTCATATACTCATAAACATTATTGGCTCACTGAAAGAACACCTCATTATCGTCATCTAGCTCTTAATTTAATAGTGCTTGACTGTCTAATAAATACAAAAACCATATGCTAGAAAAAGGAGAGATAGTTCTGTCCTTGATGAAAACTGGCATCTTCTGCCTGCACATTTTGATTATAATTCTTAGATTTTTTTTAAAATGATGACTCTAAAATATTTACCATCTTAATTACATTGTTCAGGAGTAAAATGACATTTAGTAATTTTTGCATGTATCTCTTAACACTACTTTGTGTTTTCTTCTCTATCAACCAATAACTATATTTTGAACACATCTTAGATCCCACTGTGTATTTAACTGAGTACTTTCTGAAACATGTCAATATCCAGAAACTTCAAAGTAGGCATGTGGGGTGGTCATTTCCAAAGACCTCGGTCAATTGTAAACTCCCAGTGCTATGAGTTCAACATTGAACACTTTTGATAATCCCAGTTCAGATTTTCATAACAATACCCAGCTCTTATATTGTATTTTTCCTCAATAGCTTTCAATGTGCTTTTCAAGGTAGGTTAGTATTATTACCCCTATTTTAGAGATGGGGAAACTGAGGCACAGGGAAGTGCTGTGACTTGCCCATGGTCACCGAGAAGGCCAGTGGCAGGGTAAAGAATAGAATGCACTGCTCCTGAGCCTTATTTCAATTTGTTTTCCACTAGGCCACACTGTGTGTCATAACCAACGACCATTTTTTTAAAAACATAGAGGCATGCCTTCTAGGCTCCTTTTTATCCATGTGGATATGCACATTTCCAGATTCCCCTCCTCCCGCACCACTATGTATTGAACTTGCATATATAAAAGTTGGCACACAATTGTGCACCTAAAATAAAGTGTGTATTTCAGACTTTCTCTTAAGGAAAAGCTGTCAAGTCTTGTTCCTCAGGGTAGCCATCTCATTAAAGGTTTATATAAGTTATAACTGGGCTGAAATCTCAGCTGGTGCAAATCAGGAAGTCAGTGGAGCTATGCTAATTCATAACAGCTGAGAGTCTATTCCCTCTGTAGTACCCTCTGCAAAGAGCACATATTAACTATCTGTCACTTGAACCTCATTTCTCTTGCTTTGCACATCCTGTTAGTCTCCCATTTGACAGGACACACTGCTTTCTTTTAGAGTATATGTATTAAAAATTCAACAGCTAGATCATGAAAAAAAAAAGCGCCTTACTTTTCTATTCTACTGCTGGACTCTGGAATTAAAAATGCTTTTGCACACATTTAAAGCCACTCTTTCTGACCTGCTCTTTGTCCTCTCCTTTCTTTTGGTCCAATTAGCGCTTGTGTTTGGAATCTTTCAAATGTTGCAAGCTTTTGGCTTTTCACTTTTTTGAACTAGCAGTGTGTGAAGAAACAGATCCAGTTCATTCATTAGGGTCAAAACTTCCCAGCTTTCCTCTTGATCCTTCACTTCCTTAGCACATTAAGATTTTGCTTCTTCAGTGTTTCAAAATTATTGTTTTAGGAGGATTTTCATAATGCTATGTCATTTTGCAACTTGTGTCATGTTGGGTGTTTGTTACAATGGGGCCAATCACTCCCTAGCACCAAGCCTGAGCAGTCAGGCTTCACATAATGAAGGTCCATGAAGCTTGAGAGTTAAATCACTCTCTTTCCAGCCCCAGACAAAAACATGGGGATTCTAACTACATTTCTAGGCTGTAGTGGTATTTCTAGCACCAGTGCCCCTTACATGGTTGAGAGTGGCCAGCAAAACCCTCAGATCATAGATATTTCAACTCTCCTCCATGGCTAAGAACAGGAAGACCTAGGGGAGCAGAGCACCTTGGTGCATATGTAACGTCTTGTACACAATGTCACTTTGGCTGGTATGACTTATGTCACTTAGGGGTGTGAATAAACCACATGAATTACACCAACCTAAGTTCTGGCATGGACAGTGCTATGTTGGGGGGAGAACTTTTCCCCCTGACATAGTTATCAACTCTTGGAGAGGTGGTTTTATTATGCTGATGGGAGAGCTCTCTCCCATTAGCATGGAGTGTCTCTAGCAGACTTACTGCACTTCTAGGCTATGTCTACACTCGCGGCTTCTTGCGCAAGTATGGCCGTTCTTGCGCAAGAATCCGCAGAGCGTCCACATTGCCCACCGGCTCTTGCGCAAGAAGATTTACAGTACGGCATGGTAGGAGAGGGCTTCTTGCGCAAGAGCTACGCTCTTTTCTAACAGGTGTAAGCCCTCTTGCGCAGGAGCTCCTGCGCAAGAGGGCAGTGTGGACGCTTGGCAGGGATTTCTTGCACAAGAAAGCCCTATGGCTAAAATGGCCATCAGAGCTTTCTTGCGCAAGATAGCGTCCACACTGCCATTGATGCTCTTGCGCAAAAGCACAGCTCGCACATGGCAGTGTGGGCGTTTTCTTGCGCAAGACTTCTTGCACAAGAACCCTTGCGCAAGATGTTCTTGCGCAAGAAGCCACCAGTGTAGACATAGCCCTAGTGTAGACTAGCCCTAAATCAGACTCTCTGTATGGAAAAATCTAATCCTGTCCTCAGCCTTGTGCAGCAGATGACCACTGGTTCCAGTGTGGTCAGAGTCCTTCAATAAAGCATGATATTAATTTGTTTTCATGCAATTAATGAAGAGGTACGTAATGCATTAAATTCTCCTTATAACTGCACTAAATCACCTCAAAGAAGAGCAAATATTGAAACTCAGTATGCAGATGAAATGTCAGTAGTGGAAATAGTTAGCAGATCTACATCCCTTGTGAAGTCTGACCAATATATATGCTGAGCTAATATCTATCTAGCAGGCACATTATTAATATATATTATTCACACGTCATATATTAATATATATTAAGCACATAATATCAATATAAATGTTATGTGTTTATATTTATTTCTAGCACATATATGGCCTATATTTGCCTTCATCTTTCTATAATCCTATTCCTTTATGCTAAGTATCCCATAACATGTTACAAAGCTGGAGTCAGCTTTGTTATTAGAAAATTAGAAACTTGTCAAAAATACATTTAATGTTCTACCCTAGTACAAGATGGGGAGGTGCCTTCACAGATCAGCATCTGGAATATGTGTTCAAAACAAAATTATAAGGAGTACACCACGATCCAAGAAAAGCAAAGTAGAAAGATAATTGGTTACATCTAGCCCAAGATGAAGTTAGAGTACCTTGTTCCTTCTAAGCAGGGTGGGTGTAAAAAGGCTAGATTTAGGGGTGTGAATCTGGAAGCACAACTTGAGTGAATTTAACATTGTTTCCTGGAAATTGATATTGTATTGAACTCCCCCCGCCCTCCCCGGTTCTATACTTCTACTGACATGGCTGAAATTAGTTATTTGATCTCTTGAATAGATTTCATAACAAACCAAAGTGTGGACAAGTATCTGACTACAGAATTTACCAACAATTTCAGGGTTCCTGGCACAGCTTTTCTTTTCCACTTAAAGCATTTTCTAGCTCTTATTTTTCATCTCTTGCTATTTATTCAGGGAAATGAATTCCTACAAGCTGAGAAATAGGAAGCAAGGGCAAAACCCTGTAGTTAGGGTTTCATCAAAACCTCATTTGAAGGGAGAAAAACAATTGCTTTTGTCACTGGCAAGTAAGATGAGCCTCATTCAGAGAAATATCCTATCTGATAATGTTTTTAAAAAATGGTAATTTCCACTGCTAAAATGACTGTGCAAACTGGTAGAAGAGCAAAATGAGTATGAGCGTACTTCTCCAATCACATTTTGAATGAGCAAGAGGGCAGCCTTTGTCCATGGCTTAAGTGTCTTTGAGCTAGGCCTGTTTGGTGCCTTTCATTTGGCTCCTACCACTATAGGCACCATGCCTGCTCCTCTCACACTCTAAAGAGGACACATGCAAGCAATAGGGGAGGAGTGGAGACAGTTGAGAGCAGGGGGATGTCCTTTATCCTTAGCTAGGCTAAGGACAAAAATCTCAACCCTGTTCCACTCTCACCGTGGAGCCATGGGAGCTGCATTGATGTGGCCCTCACACAAGGGCACCATTTTGGGAGGGCAGGAGGGGCAGCAGCCGTGCGCGCCAGGACACAGTTTGCTTTTCATCCCATTCCCTGGACTATCAGGGAGTGCAGGGAGCTCACCAGTCAGGTGTGAGGGGCATGCATAGAATGCAAGTACCTTCCCCTCACTCCCTGATAGTCCAGGAACGGGATGAAAAGAAAGCACATCCTGCATCGCATGGCTGCTGCCCCTCTTATCACCTTCCCAAAATGGTGCCCTTACCCTCACCCCCTGCACCAGTGGTGCCAGAAGAAGGCTATAGCCCGTACACCTAGGGACACTGACAGCCTCCGCAGGCCCCTTGGCAAGGTATGTGTGTGGAAGGGCGGCTCCATGTTCCTGGAAGGGGAGGGGCCTGGGGCAGAAGGGGTGGGGCAAGTGCAGTTTATCCTCCGCACTGCACAAACCACTCTTCCCAGTCCTGAGAGCTGCATGGAGCGCATGGCGCAGTGCTCCAGCAGTGATTTAAAGGGTCCAGGGCTTCTGCCGCCACTGCTGCTGCAGTAGTGGCAGTTGAGAGCCCAAGGCTCCTTTGACTTGTTGGGCCCTGCAATTGCCCCCTTGACCTCCCTCATTTGCAGGCCTGCGTATGCCAGCCAGACACTGGAGTAGTACCTGCATCTGGCCTCAGTTGGAGAAGAGGGTTTTCCCTTTCTTGCACTTCAGCTGCATAAAGCTAGGTTACTTGTGCTGAAGTAAATATCTCTACCTGGACCAGCTTCTGTTGGTGAAAGAGACAAGCTTACACAGAACTCTTCTTCAGATCTAGGAAATTAACCCAGAGTGTCACAACTAAATACAAGGTGGGATAGCTTGTTTAGCAAAAGTAGTTAACACAACTCCAGGGGCCATTCCAGGTAAAGTGACATGTTAGCAACTTTCTAGCTAGGGGAAGGAAAATGGTGTGGCTGTAAGTGGTTACAGACTGTTGTAATAAGCCATCAATCCAGTCTCTCCATTCAGTCCATGATTTTTAGTGTCTAGCCACTGCTGAGGCCTGACAGGTGGGTCAGCAGCAAGCTGGTCACTGAAGCCTCAAGTAGCTTCCCTAGTGACTGCCAACTGAGCAATTAGCTAGTCAGTAGGAGAGGCTGGGGAGGTAAGGAAATAATTAGCCCTCAACTGGCTAACCTGATAAAAGCATTATAAGTGAAAGGGGTGGTTGGTGCTTGCTGAGCCTTTAAGCTGAAAGATTCTAACATAGAGGACTCTTTGGCTAGGTCTACACTGGCAGGTTCTTGTGCAAGAATATCTTGTGCAAGAGTTTCCGTGCAAGAGCTCTTGCACAAGAACATGTCCACACGGCCATGTGCTTTTGTGTGAGAGAGTGCTTTTGTGCAAGAGCATCCATGGCAGTGTGGATGATCTCTTGCACAAGAAGCTCTGATGGCCATTTTAGCCATAGGGTTTTCTTGCACAAGAAACCCCTGCCACATGTCTACACTGCCCTCTTGTGCAAGAGCTCTTACGCTTGTGCAAGAGCTATGCTCTTTTCTAACAAGAAGCCCTCTCTTCCCACGCTTTACTGTAAATCTTCTTGCGCAAGAGCGGGCGGGCCGTGTGGATGCTCTGCGGGTTCTTGCACAAGAACAGCCGTTCTTGCGCAAGAATCCGCCAGTGTAGACATAGCCTCAGTGGTAGGGCCCTAGTGAAGAGGGATAGAAATACAATGGGGATTAAATACTGTGATGCAGTGGTGGAAGGGTTTGGAATAAAATACAGGTTGAAGTCTAGTTTTGGAGTGAATACTTGGTCAAAATGGAGCCCTGCCCAGCCTGGTGTGAGTGAGTGAGTGAGACTGGGAGAGAGCAAGTGCTAGAGGGAGGGGAGATGGAATGAGCAGGGCAGGGCCTTGGAGAAGTGATGGGGCAAGGGTGTTTGGCTTTGTTTGCTCAGAAAGCTGGCAGCCCTAAATTGAATGCTAAAAGAAAGTGAGTCTGAGAAGTTTCTGGAGGAACAGAAGATGGGGACCAAGCACTGCCACCGCCCAGTCTGACTGGGATGCTTAATGGGACTTGTTTAGTGGTGGTGACTCAAAGGTTTTTTTTTCCAGTAATGTTTAAGATGAGCTGAGCAGAGGGTGCTGCTGCTCAGTAGCTTGGAAGAGCTGAGGATTCTCTAAATGTTAGTTGGTGTGAGATTTCAGTGCCCACGTGATGGATATTTACAGTGTTTCTCCTGCCGTGAGAGAGACTCACTAGAAAAACAAACAAACCATTACGTTTGCCCAAGCCCATGAGTTTGTTTCCCTAAAGAAGTGATTGGGACATGTTGGGACCAAGATGAGGGTTTGAGGGGAAAACCCCAAAGGGGAAAATTGGGGCTTTGCTGTTTAGAAGTTCTGGTCTACACTTTCAAAAAGGTTTAATCCTGACAGCCTTGTTTTTTGGATACCTGGCTTGATGTATCCAGTCCTTAGCAATGGTGTAACAATGGTGTAATTCCAGCTACCATTCTTACAGCCTGAGATGTCTGAAGCATCCCAAATCTGGAGCAACCAAACCCAGTGGCAAGTTTGAAGACTTCAACCTTTGCTTCCCCCTCACTCCCATAACATGTGAAACTGGCTCTGCCTCTTAACTACTTTTAAAATAGATAAATCCAATATGTGACTGTTGTATCATGCAAGCAAGGTAGTAACAAACTTCAACAGGCCTTTATTTAACAAAGGTGAAACCACTTTACAAAGCTGCTGCTGCTCCCCTCTGTAGCTCTCACTCAGGCCTGGTCCATCTCCTCCCCCCCCTCCTTCCTGTTCTTCCAGATTCCTAACAGCCAGTGCTCCCAGTTCTAATAATTACAAGCAGCATCTAAAACACCACAGTGACCCACAAAACCTTGACCACTGTTGTTTTTTTAATACCCCAAGATTGCTTCATCATTGGGGTCTAGGCCACACACCATTCAGCTGTGTTCAACTTACCTCCCATCAACAGGAAGGAAAACAGCTGATTTTACACTCCCCGTCCTCCTCTTTCAATCCTAGTGTTGCAGGGAGCACCCGGAAAAATACAGAGAAGCTTGATACACAGGTGGCTGCTGGCTCTGGAGGTTGCCACTAGCTGCACAGTTCACAGAAAATCCCTGGCTTGTGACAAGAGCAATGGAGAAAGGTAGGGTGTAGCTTTATGTTCCCCAGATATCTCCTGTGCCACAGGAATTTCAATGTAACTATACGCTACTTTGCACTGCCCGAGCAGAATTCTTTTAGCCCCATTTCTTTATTTTTGGAGATCTAATAAAACTGAAACCATCCTTCTGTCTGCTCATTAGTGAGCTGATTAGGGGATTAATCTCACCTTATTCAAAGGAATTTAATGTAGGTTCATTTGATAACTTGGACATCTTTGATAGCATTTGATCTGCTTTCCTTACATTTTGTGGAATATTATTTTCATTTGTCTCATTTTTGCATGCACTCATATTTCTGTATACTTGCTCAATGAAATTGAAAGAAAATCATTAGAATAGTTAAAAAGTAGTTTTTAACTATAGGACAGAACAAGCACCAGTTGCATTGTCATGTTATGTTCATTTAGTTCTGCAAAATGTAACATTAATTTTTGTGGCAAAACACAACCAATAACTGCTAGTTTGCCTAATAATAGAGTAAGAGTTATACAACCCTGCTAGTACATATGATGCATTCAATAAACAAATTTCAGTTTACATCTTGTACTGAGAGACCTGAGCTAAATTTGTCAGGGATTTTCATTGGCATTTTTCTGGCCAGTACTTGCATAACTATAAAGAAGCTATGTATTAATTTTAAGCTTACACAACTGACTGATAACCACTAATGTATTTTTGATTTAATAATCATATATTCCTTAATTGAACTTGATTTAGTCAGACAGAGCATATAATTAAATCATGTTTTTCTGATCCCCATAATGCCAGATGGTGCTGTAGCATGTTTACTAAGGTAGAGTCAAAATATACTCCCCCCTGCCCCAAGTAAACTGGCTTAAGTTAATTAATTTTTTAAGTCCTCCATTGTATTGCAGGTTCTTTTAGGATGAATTTGGCATCAGTATCATACTTTTGTTTGAACTTGGGTTTTCATTCTAAAAACAACCATTGAACTTGTGGCTTATACTCTCTTATTTATCAAAATAAAGATATTTTCACTTGAATATGCCATGCAATCATTAGGAAGTGTGGCATTGCTGCAAATAAGGGTTTTGAGACTGTCATTATACACCTGCTTGTGAAATCAATATAGTGCTGACCATAAAATAACAAAGCAAGTTACTTTAGAGATGATTCAGAAAGGGATGTAATCCTAGGAGTTATTGAGATTAGTGTGAATAACATGGAGATACGTTAAGTGTATATTTCACCACTGTAGTTTTGATTTGTAGAGGGTGTAAGTCCTTAAGAAACAGAAACGAATGATTGTCTCTCCATGGGCTTTCAATAACCATTCTCTTAGGGAATGCTACTATATCTTGAAAGTGTTACTAGGATGATTTCATGTGTAAACATCGGTAACTTCTTATTCAAAAGAGAAGGTTAGCAATTTCAACAGAATTGCTCTCTGAAGGCCATTTCTTTAAAGCATTGAACAAGAGGTCATGGAATAAATCTGTATTAAGCATGAGAATTAGATAAATGCAAGTGCAAATAGGTACTTGTTCATACAATTTGCATGTAACTTTAACTTTTGTTTTCCTTAGTATTATGTATAGAAGGATGGAGTTATTGAACTAATTGTCCAAATCTGTGTTCATTAGAGATAATTTCAAGATACAAAGATGGAATGCTGATCTAGATTAAAAATCTCATGGGGACTGGGGGTGTTCAGGTTTACCATACTTAAACATCTTTATTAATAATAAGAGGACCTGGATGGAGTAGATTTGCTACAAGTGCACTTTCTATATCCCTGAACCACACTTTAGAACTATTTTGCAATTTAGGGATGTGGAAACAAAAGAGGAGGCAATTAATGCCTTAAAACTGAATTATGGACCCAATCTAATTGTGGGGCAAGGTGGGTGAGGTAATCTCTTATTGAACTAGCATCTGTTCAGGAGAGAGATAAAGTTGCAAGCTCAGAATCGTGTCTCTCTCAGCAATAGACGTTCGTTCAATAAAAGAGATTACCTCCCCCATTTTGTGTCTCTAATATCCTGGGATCAACACAGCTACAACAACACTGCCTACACCAATCTGTGTCCATCAGAGTTAAGTTATAGAATTTAATCTTATTAATAATAGCCAGTATGCCATTTGATTAAAAATGACCTTGGGCAGACTCTGATTTCTGTTCTCTATCTCTGAACACTACAGCATTATTTAAAGGTAACATGGAAGGGTCTTAGTGATTTATCTAAGGCTTTGGATCTCATGTTCTCATGTCTGAGTGGAAGAAATACTTTTGCTGTTGACTTCATACATACTGGAAAAGGCCTCATAAAAGTTTGTTTCCTTGACTACCAAATGACGAAGGCTCAAAAGTTAATTTGCATGGTGGTTAAAATTGTGGATAATTAATAACATCACAGAAAGAAATGGTGTTAGAGAGTGTGCTAAAATGCACCTTATTAAGAGATTGACTAATATTGGGTATTTTTCCTGTAGGGTGTAAGCCTGCTTCTATTGACTTCAACAACTTTGCCATTCAGGGGTAGGATCTGGTCTATGTAGTTTAGTTCAGTTACAGAGAAATAATCATAGCTCAGTGTTACACTGAGCTCATCAGGAAAATGGAAATAAAAAAAATTGTGTTAGGTCAATTCTATTTCACTTGAAATACTTTGTTTTGTCACCTCTGCTCAGGCTACCTAGAGCTTGGATGTGCAAGAGAAAGCAGGCCCCATTCTACTTCCTATGGGCCAGTTATCTCTACCTCTTGGAGCAGGCAGCCCGGATGGATAAGGGAGGGAAACCCCATCATGCTCACTAACACAACTGAACAAGTGATGGGGTGTCCTCATTTGAGACTGGTATAGGTCAGCAACAAATTACTAATGCTCCCCTCTGCAACAAATGAAGGGGAGGGAAGTACCTGAGCTTCTGAGTGGTGCCTCCCAAAACTATTCTTGTGGTGACGCTGCTTACATGCCACCACTTGCTTACGATTGTTGCTAAAGGCACTCTCTAACCCTAGGTAAAGATATGTGAAAAGGTGGTCTGAAACAATGGTGCAAAATAAGAAAACCTATGTGCATACCCATTGAAAGTTCACTGGAGATTTGGTCTTTGTCTTTTTTTTTCTACTCTCTTCCTCTTCTTCTTCTTTTTTTAAATTCCAGTCCTAGAGTACATCTATAGCATTCTGTTAGAAGTTCTTTTCCTGTTCATAACTGGTTTAGCCTGTTCTCACAGGGATAGTTCTCTGCAGAACTAGTTGCTTCCAGCTTTAGTTATGTTTATAACTGGATGTAATTAGTTCTATTTTACAGATCTACATAAGTTTTTATATCACACTTACCACTGTTGTATGAGCGTCTTCCAATAGTATGTTAAGCAACCTGACCACACATTTGTCTTGCCTTTCTTCTTTTGTCAGACAAACTTCTGTTTGGTGGGGTTGCCTCTCTCACGCTGTTCCAATAAAAGATATTATCTCACCCACCTTGTCTCATATCCTGAAACTAACCCAGCAGCAAAAGTACTGCAAACAGATTTGTTGTCTCTTCTTTCCAGAGGAAGCATGTGCCTTTATTTATTTATTTTTTTTTGCAAAATATATTTATTGCCATGTGCTTATAGCACAGAAAGAAAGGTTAGATTGCTTACCCTTGCCTTTAGCCATGCCATTAGGATAAAACCTTACATATAGTTTTCATTTGATATCACTTTCCCACCACTGTGACACTGTTTGAAGAAAGATACTAATAAAATGAAATGTAGGGGGTAAGAGTCTTTTCTTGAACCAGCTGGTCTACCTCCTGCTCTATGTTGCTGCTGTTTCTAATTACAAGCAAATTTTGTTAATTTCATTTTAATGTCCTTGCATATCAGTGAATTTAAATGAACAGCCTGGATTCCTAGGGTAGAGCAATGCTGGGTAATAATGTACTAAATGCATTTTAGCTGGAGGGACAAGAGATGGTGCTGATTCATGACAATTCCCTTGTGTCAATGTAATAGCATTTTCCAAGAATGCTACAATGACATTAGCTTGAAAGAAGAAATATTAGTTTCCTGTAAAAGAGGCAAGTACCTAACTCTGTAGTGAATAGAAAAGATGCTGCTGGAGACAGTCACTGTAATAATAAAATGGACAAATGTCATAATAATGATTCTATATATGATTCTCAAAGTGTACAGGATTCAATTATGAGAGATCCAATAATCAAGCTAACCTTTCTCTCTCTCTCTCTTTATGTCCCCCCTACAAGTCATTATCGTCTTTCTTTCTCGATTAATTTCATACTCCCTCCTGTGCAGTAAAAATTACATTGCTTTGAACTCTGTGGCTGCTGGGCTGTCTGTTTCTGTGGGGAGTTTCTTCCTTCCTTTAAAAATAGATTTTTGGAAACAATTGACAGAAACCACTGCTAGAGACAGGAACTGGGCTAAATGGATCAGTAGTCCATTCAGATATGTTCTATGTTAGGTTATTATGGTGCGTCTACACAGCACAGTTATTTTGAAATAAGTGATGTTATTTCGAAATAACAATTCCGTGATTTTGAAATAAATTCAAAATAACGGACAGCTTATTCCGACTTCTGTAAACCTTATTCCACAAGGAATAATGACTATTCCAAAACAGCTATTTTGAATTAGCTGTCGTGTGGATGCTCCACTGCTGCTATTTTGAAATAGCTCCTCCTGCGGGCCATTCAAACTAATTACTCCCCGGTGCCTCCTGGGGCTCTAGTTCAAGGTAGGACGTCCCCATTAGGGAAGCCTGCTTTGGACTAATTTTGAGGCTTCCCTGTAGTGTAGACGTGCTAGTTCAAAATAAGCTATTTCAGAGTATTTCTTCCAGAATAGATTATTTTGAAATAAGTATGCAATGTAGACATACCCTTAGTAACACTGACTTTCTATTTTTCATCTGTACTAATAAAAAAGGAATAAAATTAAAATCTCCAACTCTGCCTGTCATGTATCAATATCCTAGAGGCTATGTGGTCCAGTAGATAGGGCACTGGACTGGGACTCAGAAGATATGGTTTACAGTCCCAGCTCTGCTACTGGACTGCTAAATTACCTTGGCCAAGTCACTTCACCATCCCTGAGTCTGTAAAACTGGGTTGCTGATTCTTGTCTCACCTTGTGAAGCATTTGAGATGACAAGTGCTACATTAGAGTGAGGTATTATTCTTAGGCTTTATTTGGGATGAGGCACACCCGCAATTGCTGGTAGCCAGTGTCCTCCTAGTTATGAACAATGGGCAAATATCCATATGCAGGGATTTCTCTGCATCACTTTCATCCTACTGACTCTGAGCTTTGGGAGGGGTTAGCAGCTGGCCATTAAGATGATTTTGATCCTTCAACAGAGGCTGACCCCTGGATGGTTGCAATAGTCAAAAATACCTTTGCCTCCAGAACTCTTGCTCCTGGAATCCCACAAGACTCTGTTCTCTCCCCCCTACCATTCAATGTATGTGTCAAACTGCTGTACATGGTGGCTGTAGGACACCAAAGCCTTTAACATCAATTATATTCATGTGGCAGCCATCACTTTAAATGCAAGCAGCTGGTTGCCCCAGTCCATGAATGAGAATGGCACCTGGATGATGAATAGCTGGTTGAAGATAAAGCTAAGTAAGACACAGGTGATCCAAGCAAGAAGAGGAAACATAATATCACTTTCAGTAAAGGAGTATTTGCCCCATTCCTTTATCAAAACGTTATGCAGTCTAGAGGATTTCCTGGATTCACAAATGGTGACAATGGAGCAGGGTTGGTATTTTAAATGAGCCTAAGTGTGTTAGGTGCCTAACTCCATTACATGGGATTTGGGCACATGACTCTCTTATGCTTTTTTTGGAAATTCCATGTGAAATTACCTTGCTCCTGCTGGGCAGGAGACAGGTCCTGTTTTCTCTCTCTCTCTCTCTCACTCACACACACACACACACGGTTGTGGAAATTCAGGTGCCTAGAAGATTTGGAGAACTCAGTAAACAGGGACCTATCTCTGGATATTTTAAAAACAACTGTAATTAAATATTCTCTGGAAATTGGAACCACCTGGTCATTTTACCCAGAAGCAGAGAGAATCCAAAAACCCATTCAAATGTTTAGTAAATATAGAGCATTCACAATCTGGAAATAGAACCAGGAGACATGCAGCATGCTGGAAACTGAGGCAGACCTGCTCTGCAATTCATACTATGCACAGGAAATTAAAAATGAGATGCCTTCTGACACCATGCAAAACAATGTGATGGGAGAGGCTCTGTACTTCTGCAGGCTGTCAGAATTAGTGAAAGATGTCCTACTTATGTGGGGGGTGGTAGAAGAAAAAGTTCTGATTTTGTGAGAGAAGAGGGACACTTTAGAAACAATCTACCATTGTGTCATTTTCAGCCACTGAGTCAAGTGCTGCAATATAAAATGGTGTAAGTGGATTGATCCCACATGTCCATTACAAATGAAAACTAACTCCCGTACCCACAAATACAGAATGAAAAATATGAGTCTGTGCCTGCTCAAGACGTGCATGAAACAGATGATGTGCACACAAGTCACAGATCTGTGCATGGATATGCATCTACATCTCCGCAATAATGACAGGTGCATGCAACTTGGGCCAGGGTAATTTGTGTGTACAAAAGTGCTCTTGCAATGTTGTGGTGGGCTGTTAAAAGTTTGGTCTTGAGTGTATTCATCTTTGGCAACAATTGTCATGTTGGTGAGGTCACTAAAATGGATCTGGACAGAGAAATGGAATGCAGGGTGGATTTGTGGGGGGAAGAGGGAGTGTGTGTGAGTGATAAACACGGGTTTTGGGAGCAAAGAAAAGTGGCTCTAAGATAAAAAGGAAAGGTGTAATACATCTAGGAAATTAGATTCTTCAATAGCTATTTTTTTTATGAATTTCTTGTTTTGATAGTATTTTCAGGAATTTCTTTCCAAAAAGATGATTTTTTTTTAAGAAGTTTTCTTGATTCAAGGAAAAGTACACTTTCTCTGGCTACATCTAAACTGCTGCTTTTTATCGGAAAAAGGTACTCAATTTGCGTACCTTTTCTGATAGTTTTGTCGGAAGAGGCTTTTCTGAAATTTGGCCCATCTACACTGGACTAAATTTTGAAAAAATCTCCTCTTTCGGAAGAGCTCTTCTTCCTTATGGAACAAGGAAGACAGGGCTTCCAAAAGAGTGTCTGCTCTTCTGCAAAAAATGTCGGAAGAGCAGATGTGTTCCCTGGATGTGGCAGAGTTTTTCTGGGATACCAGAGGAATCCCAGAAAAACTCTGTAGTCTAGACATAGCCTCTGGGGTTTGTCTTGACTGAATATTCCCCTCTAAATGTCTGAAAATTCACAACTATTCTCATGGAATGTGAGAAAATGAGCCTGTCAGGTAGAGCTGACTCTAAGGGATTGGCATGCCAAAGATGAGAAAACTTAAAGTATATTTAGGTCACCTCCATTTCACTTTCATGGGGCATTCAGCAAAAGGAAAAAATGCAAGTTCTTCTTCAGAAGAAAAAATTAGGTGCTCTAAATCATTCCAGTTGCTCAAAGTCACCTTCAAAGTTGTCATTCTTTATGCAGGAACAAAATCACATGCTGGGTTTTCATAGTACTTAGGATAGGTCAGAAATAGCCTGACATTTCCTTATGGTAGCCATGTTCCATTTTTTTATTTAAATACTAATGGCTCATTGATAGCTGTCATGGGAAAATTAGGCACAGACTTTGATTCTAAAGTCAATGCCTTGGCTCACTAGAGAGACAAAAGCGGGTGAGGTAATATCTTTTTATTGGCCTATTGCCTTGCTTCACCCAATTTGTTAGATATTTATATGCAAAACCTGAGGTTTCCAACCAGATTCATTGTTTCTTCCCCTGACTCTTCAGTTCCACTGCTCTGACCTCTAACAAGTTGAGCTTTTTGAGGGGTTTTCTGGCCATTCTCAAAAACTGGAAAAAAATAATTTCAGGTCAAATCAAAAGTTGAATGTTTCATTTTTTGACTATTTTAAAACATTTGAGTTAGTTTTTATAAACTAAAAGAAAATTTTGAAACAAATTGTTTTGACCTGAACATTGAAATGCTTTATTTAAAAATGTCACCTTTATTATTTTTGGACTTTTAAAACTTTTTTTTCCCTAACTGAAACAATACGGCTACACTGTTTTCTTTTTTTTTTGGAAGAGGTATGCAAATAGTGCTCTCATTTGCATACCTTCTGTTTTTTTCCCTGGAAGAGGCTTTTCCACCATTTGGCCCCATCTACACGGGGGTCAAATGTCAGAAAAAAAACCCTCTTTTGAAATCCCCTGTAAACCTTGTTTTACGAGGAAGAGGGGGCCAAATTGTGGAAAAGCCTCTTCTGGGGAAAAAAAACCGGAAGAAAGTATGCAAATGCGAGGGCTATTTGCATACCTCTTCCAAAAAAAAAAAAAAAAAATCCACTAGTGTAGCCATACCCTATGTGAAACCAGAGCTGTAGCTAGGCATTTTGAGGTTCTGCATGAGCAGGCGTATTTGTGCCCACTACCATTTTTTAAAAAGATTATATGAGTTAGGAAATTATAGAATAATGATAATGCATTTAGTTTTGCATATTGGTACAGTAGGTAGACAATAAAAGAAACTTACAGAAAATGTTAGGTGCTACATTCATTTTCACACAATCCTTTAATTTCTCTATAGTGTCCTATAACATTTAAGGAAACACGTTGATAGGTACTGAAAAATAACATGGGACTGAAAATAATCATAACATAATATTGATACTGCAATGACTTAATGACTTGAATTTATATTTTTCTGAATTTAAGTTGCATTTTGTTTTTAAAAGAAGAGATGTTGGATGTTTCTCATAACCCCACAGTAAGACCGTGATTAGAGGAAATAGTCACCTCTTTCAGGGTGCATCTACACTGCACCATAGGTCAAAATAAGATACACAGTTTGCGTAGCCCAAATTGCATATCTTATTTTGATGTTATTTCGAAGTACCTTATTTTGAAATTTGGTGCTGTCTGTACAGCACTTATTTTGAAATAAATTGCTATTCCAATATGTCTTACTCCTTGTGGAGTAAGGTTTACAGGGACATTGGAATAGCAAGCCTGTTATATTTCGAAATAACAGGTGCGCTCAAAAGATGTGGAATAGCTATTTTGGGATACCTCTGGTATTCTGAAATAGCACTGCTGTGTATATATGGAGATATACCCATCTCATAGAGCTGGAAGGGACCTTGAGAGGTCATCAAGTCCAGTCCCCTGCCGTCATGGCAGGACCAAGTACCATCCCTGACAGATTTGCCCCAGATCCCTAAATGATTGAGCTCACAACCCTGGGTATGGCAAGCCAATGAGCTATCCTTCCCCCCCTCCATGTAGATGTAACCGATATGACCTATATGTAACCTATATGTAGATGTAACCTATTTGACGCAGTGAAAAATAAAAGGAACTGAAGAATAAACAGAATGAATTTGCCATGCAGGTGGACTATTTTGCAATTGAATTAGCACCATAGTATCTGACTCTGTATTAGCAGAAGTTATCCCTTTTCTAACCTTCATATGATGGAGACAGCCTATTTTTTTGGGGAGGAGGGTATAAGATTTCCATTTTGTACCTTTTGCATTCTGATTTTATTTTTCTAGGAATACTATTGATTCTTATTCCAATATTATGGTTGGCTTATACCTGATCATTTCTCTTGCTGAATCCTGCCAAGAAAATTGTGATTTTGTCCCTTTGAAGGTAAAGGAGTACAGCAGCAGTGCTTGTTTGTGTAAAGCCAGTGTGAGAAGTATCATTCAGTTGGGGAAGCTATATTGTGACATCTGATAAAAGGAATGACACATCCTGCATGTTGGCAGGGGGCTAGAGTAGATGACCCTTGCAGTCTCTCTTAACCCTATGGTTTTATGACATTTGATTTCTAGCCGGTAAGACCTCTCATACCTCAGTGTGGAGGCAGAAGAAAGTGTATGTCTGTGGTGACTGTGAAATTTAGCGTGAGATAATGCCTATGTCATGGTTATAGTGATTAGATGGACATATCACCAAGGCAGGGCTTGTGAAAAACTTTGCCAGGGCCCGGGCAATGTGGTGGGGGACTTGGCTCTGGGTCCCCCAGAAAGGGGCAGGGCTAGGGACAGTCATCCTACAGTATCACCTGCGCTGTGTCATATCTCCTCCACCCAGTCCTCAGCACCACCCGGACAGCACTGCTGTGGCAGCAATTTAAAGGAACCCAGAGCATTTAAATCATTGGGCCCTGGGATAACTGCTTCCTTTTGTGCCCCATCCCCACCCCATCGGCCCTTAACTAAGGTGATGGCCCTGGTCTTGTAGAGAAGGAAGTGATTATTGTCCTCTACTCAGCACTACTGAGGCCACAACTGGAGAATTTCATCCAGTTTTTGGGTCCCCATTACAGAAAGGATGTGGACAAATTGGAGAGAGTCCAGCAGAGGGCAATGAAAATGATTAGGGGGCTGGGACACATGACTTATGAGGAGCAGCTGAGGAAACTGGGCTTATTCAGGGTGTGTCTACACTTACACTTGCTCAATAAACTTTTGTCACTCACAGGTGTGTTACCACCTGCCTCCTGGAATGACAAAGTTTTGCCATGGCAAGAGCATGTGGGAATGCTGCTTTATTGGCAGGAGTGCTCTCCTGACAACAAAGTGAAACCTGGTCATTGGGGGTAGAAGTATTTTGTCAGAAAAAGTGCTAACAAACAGCATTCATACATGCTAACTTTTAGCGACAGGGCCCTTAGTCTGCATAAGAAAAGTGAAGGGGGATTTGATAGCAGCCTTCAACTGCCTAAAGAGGGATTCTAAAGAGAATGGTGCAAGGCTATTCTCAGTGGTGGCAGATGACAGCCCAAGGAGTAATGGTCTCAAGTTGTAGTAGGGCAGGAAGGTCTAGGTTGGATATTAGGAGAACTGTTTCACTATGAGGATGGTTACCTAAAATGGGTTACCTAGAGAGATGGTGGAATCTCCAATTTAAGAGGCTTTTAAGGCCTGTCTTGACAAAGTCCTGTCTGGGACGATTTAATCGTGGTTGGTCCTGCTTTGAGCTGCAGATTGGACTAGATTATCTTCTATAACTCTGTGATTCTAAACAAACAACCCTCTCAACCATGCTTATAGTTCTCCCCATTACTGCACACTGATTCAACAGATATTCTAGGATCCAGGATGATGTTTGGGATTATTGCATGTTGTGTGTAGGTAATTGTGTTGAGGTGTGTGGGGGAGGGCATGAGCTGGGAGATTTGTATTGATCTGTGCAGATGGTAATGGACCCCAAGTAATCTACCTGTGCAATCTCCTTCTTTTAACCAAATTAAATTGTTGTATGCAAATTTGCTATAGATTTATGGTCGTGGGTGGATGAGTTTCCTCCGATATCCCAATGCATGGTACAGATACGTGCCTTACTATAGCTGTATAACACATAGGTGTAATTTGTAATGTCAAAATGGTGAAGAAATTAAACCGGGACAATAAAGACTGAAAAACTGAATGATTTGAACCTGACGATATTCTAAACAAAAAGAGCTCTCAACTATGCTTGCAACTGTTTCATTGCTTCACCCTGCCTCAAGATATTCTAGGCTTCAGAATGACCTTCTTGGAATCTAATTCTATAGATAGTGAATTTAATCCTGCACACACAAAGATTTTAACTAACTTTATGGACTTTACACAGAAAGAGAACCAACCCTAGGAGTGGAACACTGCAACAATTTAACTGTCCCCAGCATCTCTACACAACATTTGGGAGAGAATGTGAAGAAGAATATTAAAATTAGAGGGCGGATTTAGATAGGCAGAAAATAATTACCTAAGGTCAAATTATATTATGCTTTTAATAAAAAGCTCTCTGTGGTTTTTATACTGTTGTGTTTTGTTTTGTTTTTTATCAGTCACATCATTGGAAGTTGGTGTGGTTGTTTTATTGAAATAGCTTTCAGCTCATGTGTCTTCATGGCCATGAAATAGAAGTATCCAGACCAGATCAAGGGGAAAACAGGATTTTTAAACTGAATGGCAACTCTGCCTCCTCACTTTGCAACAGCTCAACATCACACAATGTCTCAATGAAGCAAATGTCTGATAATATCATGGCCACAAAATATAGCCTTTATGTAGCTGGCTGGCAGCTGGGTATTTGGGAAGAAAGAGTGAAACATTTCTTTGACAGGTTGCTTAAAAAATCATTGGTGGCTGTTTGAAGCAGCTGGAGGTTTAGAATGTTGGATGTAGTCCTGGAGGAAATGAACTAGTCAGTGGACAAAGGGAAGATATGAGGCCATCAACGCTGACTCCATCGGGGCTCCAATGCTGGAGCACCTACAAAAAATAAGCGGGTGCCCAGCACCCACCAGCTACAGCTGATCACTGGAATCTCCCGTTAGCTGATCACCAATTTGGAGAGGGCAGAGAGCAACAAGTGGTGAGCTAGTGGGGGCATTGAGAAAGGAAGTGGAGAAGGGGTAGGAAGAGACAAAGCACAGGCAGAGCCTGGGGTAAGAAATGCAACGAGGGCAGAAAGATGGGGAGTGAGGGTGCAGCTTTGGGGAAAGAGGTGAAGAGGTAGTGGGTGGGGCTTCAGGGTAGATTGTGGGTAAAGCACCCCCGGGGAAAAATAAAAGTAAATGCCCATAACTGAGGGAGCCAAAGGTACATGATAAATTTACTTATTGTGAGTTAATTTATCCCATGTATCCCCAGATCACCACTTAACACTGCAGTTAAATGAAAATCACCTCCACACTCCACATACTGTATGTATACATAAATATATTGTAGACCTGCGATGGGCTTAAATTCTGTCATTTTCTAACCTTGTATAGCTAAGAGCAGCCTTACCCACTGGATAATCCCAGTTTTCCTGTAACAACCAGCTATTGATTCTGGCCCTCAAAGATGCCAAGGCATCACCTTAGAATTGTGACCTTTTTTTACATAACATAAGAACGGCCGTACTGGGTCAGACCAAAGGTCCATCTAGCTAAGTAGCCTGTCTGCCGACAGTGGCCAGCACCAGGTGCCCCAGAGAGGGTGGACCGAAGACAATGATCAAGCGATTTGTCTCCTGCCATCCCTCTCCAGCCTCTGACAGAGGCCAAGGACACCATTTTATCCCCTGGCTAATAGCCTTTTATGGACCTAACCTCCATGAAATTATCTAGCTTCTCTTTAAACTCTATTATAGTCCTAGCCTTCACAGCCTCCTCTGGCAAGGAGTTCCACAGGTTGACTACACGCTGTGGAGTCTTTTTATTACAGAAAAGCTATTTTAGACTTTTTTTTTTTTTTTAAGATCATGGCTTCCTCTGTGCACCTGCGCTCGTGGAGCCAGATTTTCTTAGGCATTTAGCGGAATGTTCAACAACCCCTATCTCCTTCTTTAGGTGCCCGAAATATCTTTTGAAAATCTGGTCCATGGTAAATGAGCCCTGGTCTACACCCTTATTTCGAAATAACAAGCAGGGCATCCACACTACCAAGCCTGTTAGTTAGAAATAAGGGGCTGGTTATTCCTACTTTCCTGGAGGAATACAACTTATTTCAAAATAGTTATTTTGAAATAGAGGTAGTGTGGATGCTCAACTGCTGCTATTTCAAAATAACTACTCCCCAGAATCATTCAAAGTAATTACTCCCCAGTGCTTCCTGGGGCTCTAAGTCGAGGTAGTACGTCCACATAGAGCCTGTCTTGGACTAATTTCGAGGATTCCCTTATTTCAAAATAATTTCCAAGTATAGACATGCCCCAAGGCACCAGGCTTTATATATAGTGATGCTTCTCTCTTCTCCAATTCTTAAATCCCTTATACATTATAAAGTATTTGTTCTCTAACACATGGGGCTTGGGATGGTATAAAGGCTTTATCAGTATTCATTTGGGATGGTCTGTATAAACTGCTCAGCATTCTGCCATTGATGTGTGGCAAGGTCATGCCAAGCCAATGTGTTACTCAAACTAACTTCATGGGAAATTAGTGAATGTCAGTAATAGCTGGAACTAGAAGAGATACAGTGTTTAATTAAATAGCCTGTGACAGTCACAACACAACATTGCAGCACTCTTCATGTTTTTTGTCTGCCTCTTAATGGAAAATAATTCAGAATTATAATGCTTAATGATTTACAAAGTTTATTTGTATTTTATTTCTCTACAAGTTGATGCTGTCAGAAGCATGAAAATCTTCTCCAAATCCAGATCTTGACTAATAACAACAGGTATTTGTAGCAGTGGCATATGTGGTTTCTGATGGCCTTTTAGCATCTGGTGTAATATGAATTTAGTATGTCAGTGCTTATTTAGACCAAAATACTATTCATTTCCTTGTCTAAAGAAGGACCAAATCTTTTAACCTTTAGCCACATTCATCATGGATACTGTGGACTACCTTTTGTTCAAGAATTGGACGTTGAGTTGGGCAACAATGCTTGGTTAGTATCATAAGGTTGTTTTTAAAAATTGTTTTTAACAATTGATAGGTCAGTATTTAAAAGCAAGCACAGGATAGGAGAAAAATAGCTGATACACAAAGAAAAATCTCAGGTTTTTTTTTTTCTGTTAAATTCCACTTTCAACAACACTAGGCTCAAGTGGATTTGAAATTCCAAGTTTCTCCAAAATAGGGTAGATATTATATATTTTTTTTTACTTTGTCTATCTAACATTTTTTTCCTTTCTATTTTTTTTTTGGGAGGGGAGGGGGACATGGTAGAGGCAAAAACATAGCAAACTTAAGCCCCAATCCTGTACCAGCAAAGAAGCATGTCTCTCCTCAACTTCACACACACAATTTCTCTTTAAAATCTTCCTAAAAATGAATATCCTCTTAAAATAGCATTAATAAATAAGCACCATTATTAATGAAATTACAAGTTTTTACATCTCCAAGCAAAGTGTGACAGAATGGTCACATGGTTTATTCATCATATTCATAGATACAGAGGCCCATACCTGATGCAATAATTTCTCCCCCTCTCTGTTACTAACTGGTTTATAGCAGTAGACCAACGTGAACAAAGAATTTACAAATGCATGCATTCTGACATGAATATACTGAGATTGCTTGATAGTTATGACAGGATATGAAAATTAAGACACTCCAAGCTCAATTAAGTTACATAATAAAGCTGTGTAAATGTACCAAAGAAGCATGAAATATTCTTCAGTTTGATAATTTGGATTGCCTCATTTAAATCTTTTCTTAATTAAAACCTAAATATTGCAAATCTAAGGAAAAAGAAGTTCTTAGCCAAATTAACCAGAATTCTTTTAAAGACAAGATTGTTGAGCCAGATCATCAACCAATATAAATTGACATATCTTCATTGAAATTAGTAGAACAATACAGATGTACACCAGCTATGTGGCTGCATCATCATATTTATAAAGTCATGCACCCTAGTTTAGTATACCCCTGTGTACAGCACAAGCTTAATCATACCATTTACGCAGCCCTTTGTCCCTGTAGCTTAAGATACATAAACATATATTTAAAATTAAAAATAACTTACCATCCTGTAAAGTTTATCTTCCAAGTCCTGATTAATTCTTTGTAAGGCTAGGTAATTGTTTTGTATCCTAAAACAAAAATGATGTAATGTAATTAGATGTGTTTGCATATTTTTAGCTGTATTTTTGCACTTCAGAATAAATACAGGCTCCATTTAATATTAAGTATATTTACTTTTCATTTCTGCTGCCTATTAATGATTATGAGTTTAAAGTCCAAGGCTTTAAAAAGACTTTTACCATCCACTTCCAGGGAAGACCACTTTGTCATATTTACATGCTGCGTATAATTAGAAGCAAATTGTTCCAGAAACTCTAAATGCACTAAAGCCAGCGACATGCCCCTTCACAAGTATGCATGGAGCACCAAGATGTAGGAACCCACACAAAGAGACTGTATTCTGTATACCATGCTTAGGAATTGTGGTGATAGAGTTGGGGGACAGGCATGCTCTGTAGATCAAGAACTACGTGGATTCACTAACCAATCCCACAAGCTAAGGAGTGAAGCTACTGCATGTTTTGAGACTGCAGGTACAGCCACATAAATGTCACTGGATGTCTTTAAGATAATTCCTTCTACTGCTAGGCCCCATTGTCTTAGGCTTGGTGCAGGGAACAAAGCTTTGCCCTGAAAAGGAGGGATAGACATTTTTATTAACATAACAGGAGGGGTTGAGACACAGGAAACAGAAGCTTTCTATTTATTCAGAAGTTACATACTCAAGAAAGTTTGTCAACTTCTCCAAGCTGTCTCATTGGTAACTTTAGTGTTCTAGGAGACAAGCTGCCTAGAATCTTCTCTATAGGAGACATCAGCCATTAGTAAAATAATAGTAACTTGGCTTCATTTTTCCACACCCTAAGGGATAGTGGTATCCTGTGACACAAGCACATAACAGCCCATCAGTATGCACTTCTATATTCAGGCAGGGGCCATTGTCAACTTACTGTTCAGTTTGAAAAGTTTATCTAAATGCCTCCCATATCCCTGCCTTGGCTATCTCATGGGAACAGACCTGAGGTTTTCTTCACTAAGATGTATTAGGCAATGGAGCCTGTGGTGGTCAGAAGTTACCCGTGTGGAGTCCTGGCAGATATCTTGCTCTGTCCAATGATGATAACCATTTGGTTATATGTGTTATCCCTAAAAGTTGCACTGGCTCTGCACAGGAATCCAGTTCGGCAGATCCTGAGAGAACTCCCAAAGACCACAAAATCAGATAAGGGACAAAGGCATCCAAGCCAGGTTTATTGTCAAACAAAACAGTCTCCAGCTCCCCAGATCAGATGCCTGCATTTCTGCTAGTACGTACATGCACCCTGACAATGGACTTAATCAGTGGGATTTCCCATGGCTCCCTAGGCTGAACAAGGATGGCCCCTCTAAGATATATTTTTGTGCACAGATTAAAAAAACTTGCACATCGTTTCTGATATATTAGGTTGCCAGCCTCTGATGTACTTAGATACTACTCATTACCTTGTACATGGAGGTTTGATCAAAACATTTCTATCTATCATGCTGTCATTTTAAACCCTGTCCTGAACCTGGGTCGGTATGTCCCTGTTATCATGGGTAGTGTGTTGGTACCAAGATGTTTATTAATGAGGTGTTCTGTTACCATCCCTCAGGAATGTGATTATGGCCTGTGCCTAGTATCAATTAGGTATAAGTGTTCCTGCAATATCAACTCTGTTCGTGCTAAATTCTGTGAACAGGACCTCCTTCTTGCTCATAGCTTAACTTTGCTTTATATTAGCAAAGTCTTGACCACTGTTGCATAGACTTCAACCTTACAGCTTATGCCTTAGACCCTGATCTTACTAGACCTTCAGAGGGGTAGCTGAGTTAGTATGTAACAGCAAATACTTAAAAAACAACAAATAGTCTGGTACAGTGCTTTTTTTGAAAGAAAAAAAAAATAAAAAAGCCATGCCGGGGCCGAAATGCGGTCGCGGCCCCTTTAATAGCAGTGTGTCACGGGTGGGCTTCCATCAGGAGCCAAACCACCCCAGGAAACAGGAAATAGGTGCTGGTATGCCAGAGAGGAATCCCATTCAATTCAGGTAAGATGGGGAAATAGGTGCCGGTATGCCATCCTGGGGCGTAGCATCATAAAAAAAGCACTGGTCTGGTAGCACTTTAAAGACTAACAAAACATGTAGATGGTATCATGAACTTTCTTGGTCCCACTTCTTCAGATGACCAGAGTGTTAATAGTGAACTTGGATCTAGTGAACAACTGGGCAGAGAGATCTGCATCTGAATTGAGCTGCCCCAAAGTACAGAGGGCCTAGAAACAATGGTTTTAGTTTGACCAATTAAAGAGATATGGGAAATGAGGACTGAACTATGGAGTCAAACTGCCTCAGAGTTGGGGGCAGGGAGGGTCAGGCCTATCTCTGATTTACAAAAATAGAGTGGCATTTCAGATCTTTTTACATTGCTTTGTGCTGTGAAGATGATCCTTCCAATTAGAGACTGCACCAGTGGATCATAATTCTGGGATTATGCTTTTCCTATGTGCACAGAATTATTTAGGGATTGTAGCATAGGGAGAATAGAATGTAGGTGTTAAGATTTGTCATACAGATTTATGGAGAAAAATTATGCCCCTAGTAAAGCCATGGAAAAAGGAGGACTTTTCTATAAGGAAATTCCCACTGCAAAGGTGAAGGAGAATTGTCAACTGAAGGCCTTTAAGCCCTATTTTGAGACCCTAAAGGAGGCTAAGATGCTGTACATGCTATTTGCTGGCACAGTGTCCAGAGGTGAACTTCACCCTCATAGGCTACAGCTACACTACGAACTTTTTCCAGAAGAGGAAATGCAAATAGAGTGCTAATTTGCATATCTTGTGTTCTTATTTGCATATTCTCTTCTGATCCTTTTTGTGGAAGAGGTTTTTGCGGAAAAAAGCACTGTGTAGATGGTGCCTTTTTGCACAAAAATCCCCTTTTTGCGCAAGATCCCTTCTTCCTCAAAAATTGAGGAAAGTTGCACGTATAGAACACAAGCTGATGCTTCTATAATTCATTATTTATCTATGGTGTTCAGCTGGGAGCATGCCATGGAGAGTAGCTGATCTCTCTGGCTTTGCTCCTAAGATAGCACAGACTTGAATCTACACTGTTTTGCTATTGACTTCAAAGAGCACAGGATCAATCCCATTAACACAACTTTCCCTGTGACACACAATATTCTCCTGTGGGCTGCAATATTTTGGACCAATTTTGGTTGTTGGGCTGAGGGTGGATGCTCGGTAGTTTAAGTGGCCTGTGATATAAAAGGTCAGAATAGGGCCTGGTCTGCACTAGGAATTCACATCTCTGATGATGCACTTACACCAACCTAACCCCTGAGGCAAGCTGTGCTAGACTGTCAGGAGAATTTAGGGACAGACTTTGTTTGGCGCAGGGAGGCATCTCCAGGCCTCCCGAAGGGGTGGGATCTTGTGAGGAAGGGCAGGGCTAGGGGCTAGCTTCCCCTCAGCCCAACCCTTTAGCACTGCCTGGAGTGCACTGTCCAGGACTGCGGCTACTTCCTCTGCCAAGAGCTCCAGATCCTTTTAAATCACTGGCCCCAGAGCAGCTGCCCTCTTTGCCCTGCCTGTCAGTGGCCCTGCTTTCAGCCAAGTTACCACCTTGTGGGAAGGTGGATTACCTACCCTGACAGGAGGGGTTCTCCCATCAGCATAGAGTCTTCATGGAAGTGCTACAGCAGCACTGCTGAGTGGCGTCACTGTGCTGAGGTAGCGGTTTCTGTGTAGACAAGCCCTATATGATCTGGTGGTCCCTTGTAACATTAAACTCTACCCCTCTGATGGTGTCCCCACTCTGGGGTGTAGTAGGAATGTGCCATGACTCCCTGCTTCTCCTACTCTGACTCCCCACTCCATACCCATTCAGTTTGGCTCTAACTGTGATACCTAGAAAGATACCGGAACAAATGAACAAACCAATCATTTTGTCAACACTTAGAGCAGAAATGAGGAAACTTTTTTGGGTCAGGGGCCACTGACACACAGAAAAATCAGTCAAGGGCTGCACACAAGTGAGAAGTGGCCCCCGACTGAGAAGGAGAAAGACACTCCCCACTTTCCCCTCATATACCAGAGCCAAGGAGGCCCAGCCTAATAGATTTTTTTGTGTTCCAGCCCCACAGTGGGGCAGTTGGAGGGCTGTAGAGCCTGTGCAGGCTCCCCAATGCTGGGGAGGAAGGATAAGCCTTGGGAACTGGATCCAAACAACCTGAGATTCCCCACCCCTGACTGAGAGGTAATAAACAGTAGTCAACATGGATTTGTCAAGAACAAATCATACCAAACCACTTTCCTTTCCTTCTTTTGCAGGATTAGTGCATGGGGGAAAGCAATAGGAGATACATTTTGACTTTAGTAAGGCTTTTGACAGTCCCACATGAGTTTCTCATAAGCATGTTAGGGAAATGTGGTCTAGATAAAATTACTATAAGGAAGGTGCATAACTCTGGTTCTAAGACCAGAGTAATTATCCAACTGGGGCAGAGGGAGGAGGAATGTGTCCAGTGGTGAGTTTGCAGAGGTCTGCCCTTGGTCTGGTACTATTCAATATTTTTACTCATGACTTGGATAATGGAATGGAGATTATGGTTATAAACTCAATGGATGACACCACACTGGAAGGGACTGTAAGCACTTTAGAGGACAGGATTAGAATTCAAAACAACCAATGAGAACTAGTCTAAAATAAACAAGATGCAATTCAATAAGATGCAGAATACTGCACTTAGAAAGGAAAAA
The DNA here is from genome assembly GCA_019425775.1 of Rafetus swinhoei. NCBI lineage: Eukaryota > Metazoa > Chordata > Testudines > Trionychidae > Rafetus > Rafetus swinhoei. Next base: position 111,901,896 of record CM033446.1, read on the forward strand.
TCAAATGCACAACTACAGAAAGAAGAATAATAATTGGCTAGTTGGTAGTGCCTCTAAAAAGTGTCTGGAGTTACAGTGGATCACAAATTGTTTGATGAAAATTATGATACAATTGTGAAAAAAGGCTAATATAATTGCAGGGTGTCTTAACAGAGTGTTGTGTGTAGGACACAGGAGGTTACTGTCCCGCTCTATTTGACACTGGTGAAGTCTCAGCCAGAGTATATGTCCAGTTCTGGGCACTACACTTAAGAAAAGATGGAGACAAACTGAAGGGTGCCCAGAGGAAGAGATACAAAAACGATAAAAGGTTGAGAAAGCTTGATTGATAAGGAAATGAGAAATATACTGGGCATGGTTAGTCTTGAGAAAAGAAGATGGGGTGAGGGAATCTAATAACAGTGTTCACATATGTTCCCTATGTCCATAGAAGGTAGGACAAGAAGTAATTGGCTTAACCTTCATCAAAGGAGATTTTCCAAATATGTAGAAGCATAATCGAACGCTGGAATAAGCTTTTAAGTGAGGCTGTGGAATCCCCATCACTGAAGGTTTTAAACAAGAGGTTAGATAAACACCTCTCAGGGTAATGTAGGTAACTTGATCCTGCCTTGGAGAAGAGGGCTGGATTAGATGACCTCTCAAGGTCTCTTCCAGCTCTCTGTTTCTATGAATAAGTCTCCACAATATAGAAGGAGCTGAGCTTCAGAAAGTGTTTCTATTGAGAAATGTATGCAAAGGTAATAAAAATAAAGTAGATAAACACATGTACACACAAAACCCAAACTGGAAAAATAAAAGACCCATGGGGCCAAAAGAAGTGTCAGTACTGTGAATGGGGAAGGGGAAATGGACTCAGAAATATATGGAAAAAAGCATTACAAGTATGAAAGGAAAAGAATGTAATAAAATTAAATAAAATCTTTTGGCAATACCTTTAAAAATAAAGCAGGAGTAGGGAAAATTAATCTGAGCTGCAATGAGCAAATGAACAAATGGTAACAGAGCCCCACTTGTAGAAAAAAACATTTACCCATATTGTTTGAATTTTGCAGCATCCAAGATTTTTAAATTGTAAATCTGGCAGCTTTGTATATTTCAGTGGTAACTGAGTTGACTGAGTTATGAATTGCCTTTTACAAAGAATGAATTATTTGATGTGGCCCTGTTAATTTATTATATATTTGGTGCCTCCTCTGTGTACTGTAGTAAATTCAAATTGTATGACACCCCTGTTCTCCACGTGTGGTTGTGTGCACGCATGCAGTACAACTGCTCATATGCTTAACATTAAGCACATGTTTCTCAGGGTCTAAGAAAAAAAATTCAGAAAATCACTACCATTAAATGTATGTGTAATCTAATGTGGCAGCAAATACCTTCTACTTGCATGGTAAAATTCATCCCTGTGCAGAGAATTCATACGAAGCCTGTGCACTGTGACCTCAAAATGTTGGTTAAATGGAGCATAGGCCTTGTTCTGCTGGCTCTCTGCATGAGAGGGAATTTTGCCTAGATAGCGGTTCTGCTTTAAAGAGTGACTGTACAAATGTCACTTTATTATTCAGCAGGTTTGTTCCTTGTCTGAACTCTAAAGATTTATCTACTTTTTTACAAAAACAAGATGTGTTTTTTCTCCTACTAGCACTGCAGAGCTAACACAACTGTGAGGCCCCTGTTCAGGAACCCACTTATATACATCCTGAAGTCCATCCCTCTATAGCAAAGCACTTAAACACATACGTTTAAGTGGATTTTACTCCTTGTGCATCAACAGACTTCTACTCTAAATCCTCCAATGGGAGACAATGGGTTTTGCACATTGGTTACTGAAGGCATAATTTGAAGACAGCGGATTTGTACAGGCATAGGTACCTCATTTGACCAGCAGAATCTTTATTTCTTGTTGGGATGCAAAAGAAAGGATGATTGCAGCAGGGCTCTTTGAACCCAGGTTGAGTTTTCAGGACTTTCTAGGTTTACTTGGGTCTGCAACAGCACATGGGGCTGGATTTAATGACTTCTCGAGGTCCCTTAGACTATGTCTACACTCGCGGCTTCTTGCGCAAGAAGTCTTGCGCAAGAAAACGTCCACACTGCCATGTGCGAGCTGTGCTTTTGCGCAAGTGCGCCCATGGCAGTGTGGACGCTCTCTTGCGCAAGAAAGCTCTGGTGGCCATTTTAGCCATAGGGCTTTTTTGTGCAAGAAATCCCTGCCGAGCGTCCACGCTGCCTGCTTGCGCAAGAGCTCCTGTGCAAGAGGGCTTACACCTGTTAAAAAAGAGTGTAGCTCTTGCACAAGAAGTGCTCACTTACCACACCGTACTGTAAATTTCCTTGCGCAAGAGCGGGCGGGCAGTGTGGATGCTCTGCAGATTCTTGCGCAAGAACTGCCATACTCGCGCAAGAAGCCGCGAGTGTAGACATAGCCTTACAGTCCTCCATTGCAATGATTCTATTAAATGGAAATCGTTGTGAGGAACACATAATGGCACAAAGCCATCTCAGTCACTTTTCAAAGCAGAACTATGGTTTAAGGGTGGGAATTTCAAAATCGTTCTGCATTTGGTCAAACTCTTCCCTGTGATGTCAATGGGAGTTCTAGCACTGAATTCATTAGGAACAGTTTAGGTCAACATGATGTGCTTTGAAAATCCTAATCCTTTGCAGAATGATATCACGTCATCTTAATATTCCCTCCCTAAATAGGAGATAGATGTATTTAAAACAAATAAACAAAAATATAATTTGTTTTGACTTAACTGTAGATTAAATTAAAGGGGTGGGTGGGAAGCTTTTGGTAAGGAGTAGAAAAGCAATGGCTAATGGGGTGTCCAGCCTCTAAGGAGAACCCTGCTCACAGCAGCAGTACAAGGACAGAAATGTTTTTTACTGTACAAGTGGGACCATGTTACTCTCTGCTTATCTAATATAGTTGTTTGCATTTACCTTTCTCGTCCTTTTGAAATGAACAACGTGGGAGATACATTCTTGGTGTTATAATGTTGCTCTTATTGTTTTTACACACTGATCTTCAGATGGCTATATTTGCTGACACTCTTTTAGATCATATTTTTGTTTAAATTGTTATCTTTTTCCAGTTTGGGGAAACTAGGGCTATGTCTACACAAGGGAGGTATCCCGGAAAAACTCTGCCGCTTCCAGGGAACGCATCTGCTCTTCCGGAAGCCCTGTGTTCCTCATTTTTTGAGGAATAAGGGCTCTTCTGAAAGAGGAGGTTTTCCCAACATTTGGCCCCATGTAGACAGGCCAAATGTCGGAAAAGCCTCTTCTGAAAAAAGAATCGGAAAAATGTACACAAATTGTGGTTTGCAATTTGTGTACCTTTTTCCAAAAAAACCCCCAGCACTGTAGACATAGCCTAGGTGTTTATCTCACCATATTTTTTTATGGTTTTCCTATTTTCAATAGAAACAATTTTTAAAGCTCACCTTGTAAAGTATTTTGGGCTTCCCACATAAGTCTTCGGAGGAAAAATCACCTGCCTGGAACACAATTTTTTTTTTTTTTGAATAAATTTTCTTCATAATACAAAACAACAACCAAGCAGAGTATTAGAAAAACACTTATATTCATTTGATTTTAATACTTTCCACTGATAACGTTATTTGCAATAAATGGAACACTTTATGGGCCTGATTTTCAGAGGCTCTGAACATCCACAGCATCCACTGAACCTGTTCCATTATGCACCAATGTCACCAGCAGTCTCTTCATTAAACAAGCACTGAATCTGCTCATTAACCTACACTGAAGTACTGGGTGCTCAGCACTTCAGAAAATCAGGCCCTTCCTATATAAACAACCACTCTACATGCCTGATATTGTTATTTTTACTCTGGCATCACTCCCACTGACTGCATGATTAGCCTTTTTATAGGGCTCCTTCTCAGAGCCAAATGTATATAGGTTGACCCTATCTAGTCTGGCACCCTTGGGACCTGGCTGGTGCTGAACCAGACAATTTACTGAACTATGGGAGGTCAATATTGTGGTGAGTAGGTCTCTTTATTTTTATCTCACCAAGGTGAATTAATGGAACAACACTTGCAATGATGCTTAATAATGTATGACTGTACTGATATTCTCCATATAAGCCTATGCCTAACCAAGGCTTATTAGCTCTCTTCATAACAAAATGTTAGTGTTCTTACACAATTTTACTATATTGGCACAAAGAAATAAGTAAAGTATAAAAAACATGCTTAGGCTTAACATCATTATCAGCACTTCCACTTTTTACTGGGCTCTTAGAAGACATTTTGGGGTAAATTAGAGCTAAATAACAGCACAGAACACTGAAAGCCAGGACTGGTGGCTGTAAACAAACTTGATCGGACTGCAGGAAACTTGGCCGTACCCACAATAAACGGGTTTTCAGCTAACTAAAATCATGCCAGACTATGGATGTTGCAAGACCAGAGAGTGCCAGATTAGAGAGAGTCAATCTGTACTATAAATAAGCAGAGATGGGAGAGAAAAAGAGCAAATGTGAGGTGGGTTTTATGGCAGAAGATAGTTATACTTAAATATAGAGACATGTTCCTATAGATATTTGAGTATAGTGAATGAGTTACCTGTATGCTCTTTTAAAAGTCACATCAAAATGTAGCATTTCAGATTAATTTCCAGTCTGAATACACATTTCATGTGCTTTTTAATAACATGACTTAAATATCTAAATTATACTTTAAGTAGGATATGCTTGAAGTAAAACATAATTTCAAATCCAGAAATTGCCAAATATTCCCTATTCTATACCTGAACCTCTCACTTGTACTTCTTCAGGAAAAGTAATTTAATGTACAGTCACACAGGTCATTAACATTGCAATTTACTGGAAAACAATGTGAAAGAATTTGAAGAAAACTGCACTGAGAATGGCAGTACTTTGAACTGCTCTGATATAAGTGAAATGATAGGAAGAGAGGGGAAAAAGTGCTGTTGACAGATAAGCAGTGTGGAGGAGCTGACATCCTATGTAGAAGCCTATAGACAGGAAAATCATGTAAAGTGGTACATACTGTATCTCAAATGTAGGCCTTGATTCAGGAAAGCATGTGTCTAACACAATTTCCTGTTACAAGTCTTTATTTATAGCAATTATATGTTATCACTTATATTAATGCTACAGACCAATTAAGAAATGCTATGGAAGAGTTCTGTTTCTCCTTGGAAAGGTACTCTTGTTACCTGCATTAGGTGTGATGAACTGTCCATTTTCCTCTACATGATGATAATGCCTTCAGGACGTGTTCAACTGTTGTTTTTTAGCACGAATAAATGAATCTTTTGGTTCAGAGTTTTTCAAAATTAACAATGTTAAGAGTCATGTATGCACTTAAAGCAAGAGCATGCTCCCTTTAATATCAATGCGGACTACATTATTATTTATACTAATTGGGCCCTAAATTTTGAATAGCTCTGTGCTTTTTTTTCTGCACAGTTTGTATTACTTTTAAATAGAAGGCTTTTTGTTTCATGTCCTACATTTTGGACATAAATGTAACAAGTTTTACCACACCGTGATATGAAACTTTATATCATTTCATATGCTGAACATACACTTTGGCCTAATTCTGATCTTACACCAGTGTAAATGCAGAATAATTCAACTAATGTCAATACATTTACACTGGACTTAAGAAAATTTGGATATCCATTGTGTTTATAATAAGTGAGCATGTATACATAACACAGACTACATATATCTATATCTATAAAACTAGAAGATTTTCCTGGCGTTGCTTAGATCCTTAACTCAATTAATTTTTGTTTTTTGGAAAACAAAATGCTGGGGCTGGAGATGAGGGGTTTGGTATGCCCTGGGGAGAGAGGAGAACCCCCCACCCTCTCTCACTCCAGCAACTTGGGGCCAGGTGAGAAGCATCTCTCCATGGCCACTGCAGCTCCAGAAGGCACAGCCAGAGGAGGGGTGGTGCTTGTCTTTCCCAACTGGGGCAGGTCCAGGTTTGGCTGCCCTCTGAGCTCCCCAGCCAGAGTGAGGAGTGCAGCAACCCGTGCACTTTCACTTGGGAGAACTGCCAGAAATGTTCCCGTATGAATCAAAGGGGGGAGCTTCCATTCTCCCCACCCTCCTTAAAAGACACCTTGGGTGGAAGAGGGGAGAGGGTGGCTCTGGGCAGTCCTGGAAAGGGGGACCCCTCTAGCGAGCCCCTATCACCTGCCTGGTGATTCTATCTCTCTTCTGTATAGTTTTATGAGAAGCAGTTCCATTCCAGGTATATCCCATTTTCCTGGTACAACCAAACCCTTGCTTTTAAGTTATGATAAGAGGAAGGTGCATACCAAATTTGGTTAGGAGGAATCCTTGAACAGACGGACAGACAAACTCATTCACTCACTCACTCATAGACAGACAAATTCTCTCAAATATATAGTAGATGTATATGGCATTAATTAAATAAAGTTTACATAACGTATATGTGTATGGTATGTAACAAATACCTACGTGTGTGTGTGTAATGTGTACTATAAGCATGTTTTATAATGAATGGAGTGCATATCTATATATTAAGCAAAATAGTTTGTATATTCTTAATGCAATTTATTCATTTTAAAAATTACTCACCTTCTCAATTTTTCGGTTACTTTTTCAAGTTCTTCCTGAGCACGTCTCAATTCAATTTCAAGGTACTGGCGTGTAGAATCAAATTCTGTTTCAAGCATTTCCAGTTTGTGGGTAGTGTAGGATAGGCGCTTCCGTAATTCCCCCTTCTGTTCTTGCAAAGTACTGGAAGAATAAACACTGGAGCTATAGCATTTAGAAGTTCTGGAAGAGTATTTAATGATCCACTATTTTAAAGTGGCCTCATTATTCATATTTCCCAAAAAATACGGATTTGTAGTGAGAAAGAGAACAGTACTTATTCATTTACCAATTTTGGTAATAATTTTGTTTTAAATTATCATGTTGACAATATCTCTACATCCACCCTTTTTTGTAGGACACCCATTACTGGTATCCAAATGCCATCATAGGACGTTTTGTAGAAGCATTTTCAAAATATAACACATTTTAAAATACATGAAAACCAATTTTTTTTATGTGCTGTCTTTTATTTGGAAATGATCTAAAAATGCTTTGTGCTATGTAGAAACAGCCTCAATTCTCAATCTATAAAATAATAATTAATAATCTGGCATTATCTGTTTAGATTATCTACTCTTCAAGTCAGGGACTGTCTCTAACTTTGTCTGTAAAGTGTACAGCAAAATAAGGTCCTGATACAAAGATGGAATCCCCAGCTGCTAGTGTAATGTAACAATAGTATAGACTCTGATAGTGCTTCATTGCAGCTTTGAGTATAAGCTCAGGTCCTGATCTGGAACTTGAATTCACTATGACATAGTGGCACAAGCGCTAGCATGTAAATCACACTGTCATCATAACAGAGCGGCTTGCCCCTTTCAGAGCCCAGAGTTCTTAGGCCAGTCAGCCCTGTTCAATGAGCCCTATCTTGCTACAGCTGCACTAGATGTTGGGCTTAAGAGAAAGGGAAGCCCAGCAGTGGAGTATTGTCTGGAGAACAGAGCAGACGGCAAGCAGCAGCCAGTGGAAGACTCCAAGTAGAGAAGCCTAGGAGTGGCTCCTCAAGAAAGAACAGGGAGCAAACTAAACACACCAGCAGGGGCAGTGGGGGGAGGGGGAAGTGAGAGGGGAGTTGGTAAGCAGCCTAGGAAGGACAAAAACTGAGCAAAGAGATGGGGCAGAAGAGAGAGAAGACAGACCCTTGGGGAAGGACTGTTTGAGACAAGGGGAATTATTTTGAGTTTTGATAGCTGGTGGGGTCACTGCAGCCAGCTAATTCAACAGCTGGAGTAGGCCAAAACTCAGTGTGGGGAAACAGAGGTGAAAGTGCTGAGATGCTGGGTCTTGCCATGTGGGTGTGCTCTAGGACAGTGAGCCTTGTATTATCACCATACTTACTTTTAATATATGCTAAATATGACATTTCCTAAAATTAGGCTTGGCTTCCAATTCCTTTAATGTCAATGGCAGAACTATCAATGTCAAAGGAACAAGATTTTGAATGTAAATACAGCTTATGCCTGTAACACGATCCAATGTGCAGGGGCCTGATAAAAATGTCAAGGGGCAATATACCACTGACTAAATGCCACATATAGTATTACCAGTTTCAAGAGAGAAGAATCGCCCAAAGTCATGAGACCGGGGCTTACTTTTTTGATTTAATAATCAATTAATGTTTTAAGCTGTCTTGACTTTAACTCCCCTCTAGTCCTATGTCAATTTGTCTGACATGATTGAAAAGTCAACCTTAAACGCACACACAAATGTATCTCCCTGGCTGCTCAGATGGAGATTCCATTCACCCAGTCCTCACTCATAAGTGATAATGTCTCAGTAGAGAGATAAGATGAGTGAGGTAATATCTGTTACTGGACCAACTTCTGTTGGTGAGAGAGAGGGAAGATTTTGAGCTTACACAGAACTCTGCTTTAGGCCCGATTGTTAGCATAAGTAGTTGACTCATATTTCAAGGCACCATTCAAAGTGAAGTGACCCATTAACAACCTCCCAGTCACGGGGGGAGGGAGGAAGGAAAGGAGGGGTTGGAATCATGGAATCATAGAATACTAGAACTAGAAGGGGCCTTGAGAGATCAAGTCCAGTCCCCTGCCCTCATGGCAGGACCAAGCACCAAAAAGATCATCCCTGATAGATGTTTAATAGAAAGGAAATGAGGAGAGGAGCTGTGTAAGTGATAAATCCAATATCTCTCTTTAGTCCATGATTTTTAGTGTTTAGCAAGTTATGAACTTAAGCTCCCAGGCTCTTATTTTGAAAGGATTGTTGCAGGTTTCCTTGAGGATGGGGACTGATAGGTCACATACAGAGTGATCATTTTGAGAATCATGCTGATATGGTGCTTAACCATACTGTGGGACTGGGTCAGCATTTGCAAGAAATAATAATTCCCTGAATCTTCCCCCTATTATTTCTCTTCCCAAGACTGAGCAGTGCTCCTACCTCCCACTTCTCTGAACCCACACACTTGGTCCCTATTTCTCCCTCCTTCCCCTCACATCCCCTGCAACCCATTCCCCTGTAACTCCTAGATTGCCTCCTCTTCTCCCATGCCCATCCTCTTTCACTTGTTCCATTCACCTTTTACAGTATCTGTGCTGCTCCTCAGAGTCTGTGTCCTGTCAAACCCTCCTGAACCAAGTGGCAGCCATGTTGACTGTGATTGTGTCTTCACTCTGACTGAAAACAGTGGGAGGTGGCAGCCATCTTTATTAAGTGCAGCCTCACTTCCACAAACAGGTAGACAGTAGGGAAAGAGGACCACTTTAGCGTCATTGAGAGTAATAGGAGGTGATGGCCATGTCGAATCAAAGGAAATTCATGAGTTGATGCCTTTCATCATGTTTTCATGACATAGGTAAAATCCATCCCAGCATTGCTGGGGTGAAGATAAAATTGTGAGTTGGCAATACTGCACTTATTTGACTTGACTTTAATATGCTGGCTCTCACTGGCATTTCTTCTTTTTGTTACAAAAATAACCGAGGTATATTAAAGGAGAAAAGCTTTCAAAAACCCTGCTTACTGCAACAGAGTAACCTACATCTTGGAACTAGCCTAATGTTTTGCCAACATGGTGTTCTATTTTTATTACATTTTTTTTGCATGATTACAGTTGTACTTGGCTTACCACGAGTAATTACACTATTTTAAAAATAATATATTCTAATTCAGGCAACAAATGCTTCTCTGCTTAACAGAGTCATCTGGATTTCTATTTTTCCTCTTCTTCCTGAAGGATGAATCAGTATCTTGAAGGAACTGTAAACTGAATATATGCCTGAATTGAAAGTGCATAGTGAATCTTTCCATGGACTTCAGTGCATTTTGGAACAGATCCCTAGTGGATGTTTATAGGGAAAAAATCCATACACCAGTTCCTCAAAGGCATGATGAGCATACCCTCTTAATGCTAAAGAACACTGTGTTTTAATTCAGGATTTATTTACATGCAGTCACAGTTCTTCATTGCATGGTATATATTCTTTATTATAATTAGCAAAAACCAGGAAAATTAATTGGGTAGGAAAAATAATTTAATGGACCTAGTCTCATTTCCCTCTTACACACTCCTTACATTAAAGAATCAAGAAAAAGATGAAAAATCAAGAGGCAGGAAAGACACATTTGCTAACAACTTCAATGGCCATGGCCATGTTTATACTTAAAAATTATGTTGACCTAAGTTAGCTAAGCATACAGCGGCTGCCAGTACACTGCCTTCAGCCCCTCAAAACCCCAGGCTCAGGCATTTCAAAGCATCGGTGCTGCAAGGAGCTGACCCCGGGTTTTATGCGGCACTGCCCCTATGAAACACCGTGGCGGCATTTCAAAGAGCAGCGCCGCATGGAGCCCGGGGTCAGCTGGAGACTCCCTAGCTGACCCCGGTCTTCCTGCGGCATTTCCCTAGCTGACTGCCTAGCTGACCCTGGGTTCTGGGGAAATGCTGTGCAGAATCTGAGATTAGTCCCCAGCTGACTCCAGGCTCTGCACGGCATTTCCACGGAACCTGGGATCAGCCTGGGATTAGTCCCCAGCTGACCCTGGACTCCATGTGGCATTTCAAAGAGGTAGCGCAGCATGGAGCCCGGGGTCAGCGGGGTACTCTGAGTCCCCTGTTGACCCCAGGCTCCATGAGGGTGCTTCCGCTTTGAAATGCACAAGAGCCCCCGTAGGGGACTCTTGTACATTTCACAGCTGGCATGCCATGTGCAGCCTGGGGCCAGCGGGAAGTCCTGCTGACTCCGGGTTCCACGAGGGCACTTACCTTTTGAAATGCACAAGAGCAAAGTGCTCGTGGAACCCGGAGTCAGCAGGACTTCCTGCTGGCCCCAGGTTGCAGACGGAGATCCGCATTCCTCCTTTGAAATGTACAAGAGCCACAGCAGGGGCTCTTGTACATTTCAAAGGAGGAATGTGGAAGTGCCTATTGACTAGTTGAGTAGTCAATGGAAATTTTATCGAGTAGTTGACTAGTAAATTACCCGCTAGTTAACATCCTTAGTGCACACTTAGCTCCTTGAATTGTCAGTGTGTGTATATTTGTGGTATACGAAGTGTATTTGTGTCAGTGCAGAATGCAGTACAGCAGAGGTAGGTATCCCACTATGCAACTTGCCACATTCCAGTGCAGGATCTTTTGGGAATTTCTAGCAATGCTGGATGGGGCCAAAACTAGTTGTGCAAGGGAGACTGGGAACATGGGTCAGTTTCCCAAAATATGGGGTTCTCCATTCCATAATTTCATCCATAGCCCATAATATTTCATGCCTTATTTTGAAAGTCCCACAAACCTACATGTCCCTCTTCATAGTCCACCATTTCTGACAGAAGCACTGGAGCTGTGAATGTTGCAAGCACTGGGTACCTGATCCTACAGTATTTGCAGAGCCACAAAAGGAACTCTAAGGAATATAATGATTCCCTGGAGGAGAGATTGTAGTGGGACATAAAAAGAAACAATTCAATGGCATTCATGTAGCAGCTGGACATGAAGGAGCACTGGTTCTGGGCATGAAAAACAAGCACTGACTGGTGAGATTGCATTGCTGTGCAGGTTTGGGATGACAAGCAGTGGCTGCAGAACTTTTGGATGTAAGGCCATATTCATTCCTGGATCTTTGTTGAACTTGCCCCAGTCCTCCAGTTCAGGGACACCAAAACAAGTGCTGCACTGAGAAGTGAGAGTTGATTGCCATGTGAAAACCTGCAATGCGAGATTGCTACCGGATTGTAGGAACTCCTTATGCTACATGGAATGTTGGGGAGGTGTATAGGGAGGTCCCAATGCAGAGTTGTGGAGGGGTTGCAGAAAGTGGCAAGCATGACATTTTTGAACTTGCAGCTCTGCCAGAGTCTGAAGCATCTCTGTTTGCTGTTTTAGGAATACACTTGGTGGTGTAAATCCATTGCAGGGGGTGTTGTCATTCATGTGTGCTGGGCCATTGATCACCTCCTGCTGTACAGACAGTGACTCTGGATGGTGTGCAGGACACAGTAAATGATTTTGCAGCAATGAGGGTCCCTAAACTGTGTTGAGGCAATAAATGACACACTTATCCCTGTTTTAGCACCTTGCCATAGAGTACATCAAGAGAGAGGCTACTTTTCTATGGTTGTACATGTGCCGGTGGATCACTGGAGATGCTTTACCAACATCATTGTAGGTGGAGCTGGGAAGGTACATGACACGTGTCTTTAGGAACACAGAACTAGTCAGAAAACTGCAAGCAGGGACTTGCTTTCTTGACCAGCAGATTACCATTGCAGCTTGACAGCACAAAGGAATGCTTCAATTACAGGCTCAGCAGGAGCAGAATGACAGTTGAATACATGTTTGTTCATTTGAAGGGTCACTGGCATTGTTTACTTAAAAGTTTGCACCTAAGTGAGAACAATATCCCAATGGCTAGAGTTGCCTGCTGTGTTCTGCATAATATATGTGAAGCAAAATGAGAAATATTTCCACTGGGGTGCAGGGTGGAGGAGAAGCAGCTGTCTGCTGAATTTGAACAGCCACATCTAAGGGGGCTATAAGAAAAGTTCAACATAGAGCTAAATGGCTCAGGGAGGCTTTGGAAGACCATTTTAATAGTGAGCCAGAGTATCGTGTATTTCTGTAATGTGCTCTACCTGGCCTTGCTCTTCTGTGGCCCAGAATGAATCGTGTAGTGATTACTGTGTATGTAAGGATCCAACATTGTCAATACACCTATTAACATTATTTGTGAATGATGTTATGTGTTCTGTGACAGTGCAGTAACAGGAAATTGATTGCTGTCGGATCTGCTCCTCACCAGCCATTGTGAAATAAAATAGAAGAATTATGGTCCAAAAATAGAATTTTATTCTGTAAAACAAACTAGGCAAATAAAAAATACTTAGCTCTTAGTTTATTAAGGGAACAGAACTTATGACGGGGAAAGAACAATCTTTTTCATTTCCAGTTCATATACACAAACTGTCTTTCACAGGTTAATGTCTGTGAAGCTGTTACTTTCTTTTGTGCTGCTGTGGGTGTTGCGGCAGGGATAGTGCAGGAACTCCTTATGCCACATGGACTGTTGAGGAGGTGCATAGGGAGGTCCCAATGCTGAGTTGTGTATGGGCTGTGGACGGTGGCAAGTGTGGGACTTTTGAACTTGCAGGTCTACCAGAGTCTGAAGCATCTCTGTTTGCTGTCTGAGAAGCACTGTCATCTCCTGTGGAATGTCCCTATCCTTTTCTTGCATCTTTCTCCTCTCCATATTGTCCTCAGCCACTGTCCACTGGCTCAGGTGTGGACAGGGAGATTCTGATGGCTGCAATGGTTGCAGCTGCAGATACAACACACAATTTACCATTATTTCAGTGTGTTCACACCAGAAATCAAAACTTAAGATGCTGAACTCACTCCCCTTGCTCTTCAAAACTGTAAGCACTACATTTCCACTGCAGCTCGGGGCTGATGGAGCATGGCATCAGTCATAGCACTAGCCATGCTGAGTATGGCCCTTAGAGAAGGTGGGGGAAATGAGAACCTGATTACAGTGGTACAGGGCAATGGAACTGAATACTGGCACCATTTTCCTCCGGTGATGGTGATTTTAGCTGATACCCTCGGGAGTGAGAAAACAGAGGCAGAGAGAGCACCGCTAGAGTTGGCATCCTAATGCTGCCTGAGCTCATATGCTGCTAGAGTGTATACTGTAATGCTGCCTTCTGCAGCTATCCCTGACTGACATAGGAAAGTGTCCTACCACAGAGGAAGAAATAGGGCAGCCCGCGCAGAAACCTTCAGCTGAGGATTGCAGAGCACCCAACATAAAAGTTTCATCAAGATCTCTGTGGTGGGTTTCCAGGCCATTCCACTGCACATAAACAAATGGCTTCATGTGGCTCCCGCTGCCTAACTCTAGCAAATAGCAATGAAAAGCAAATAGCAGCTCTACCTCTTAGTTGTTCTGCTACCTCTTCTAGCACAAGTTAAAATGGGTAAATCAAAAGAGGTGTCCTGCTAATTTGGGGGTGCCTTCCCTGTAATTTGAAAGTAAACAGCACACTCACCAGAGATTCCTTCCCCTTCATCAGATTTGCTCATGCTCAACTGTTGGGACAGGCTGGACTGGGGTGGTGTCAAAAAATGGTCCTGGTTTGCTGTACAACTGGATTCCCCAGTCACCTGTCCCCCATACTCCTCCTCCTCCACCTCCTCACTGTTCATGGAAGAAGCCTGGCACTCAGCCTCCTCAGGATGCTCTTGGGGGTGGTGATAGTATCTCTGCCAAGGATGACATGTAGGGTTTTGTAAAAGTGGCAGGTCTATGACTTTGTACCAGATCGAGCGTTGGCCTCCCTGGCCATGGTTTTCATGCAGCAATGATGTTGGTTCCTGTTGTAGCCCTTCTCCTGCATCCCCTGAGCAATCTGCACACAGGTGTCAACATTTCTGTGGCTGGTTTAAGCTGTGATTACAAAGTCTCTTCTCTCTACAGGTCCAGGAGATCCAACACTTCCTGTGTACTCCAGGCAGGATCACAATCTGGAGTGTGTAGCAGGCATGGTCAGGTGGGCAGTTACAATCAACAATGCAGAGCTGTTAGGTGTGTTTGCTAAGGTGGGCAACCAAGAAATGGAATTTCAAAAAATGCAGAGCTTTAAAGGGGAGGACTTCCTATCTACCTGATCCCTGGCCAGTGAAGTTCACAAAGGTGACCACGGCTGTCAGTGCAGGGCATTGTGGGACAGCACCTGGAGGCCAGTAACAAGCAATATAAATAACTCAGGCTATGCCTACACTACCAGGTTATTTTGAAATAAGTTATTTCAGGAATTATTATTTTGAAATAACTATTTCAAATTAAGTTTATTCCTCTTCATAAGCAGGAGTTATTATTTTGAAATAACAAGCTCATTATTTTGAAATAACAGGCTTGGTAGAGTGGATGCTTACCTTGTTATTTAGAAATAAGGCGAGTTATTTTGAAATAACTCCCCAGTGTAGCCATGCCCTCAGTGTCTACACTGACCCTTTGTCAAACTAATTACATTGATCCTGACTGTATGTTATTCGAGGAGGTGGTCTTGTTAAGTTCACATAGCAGGGGACTTATGTTGGCAGGAGCCAAATTTAATTGAAGCACTTCCATAGCTAGGTTGATGTGAGCTGCTTTGCCTCAACCTAACCAAATAGTGTAGATCAGGCTTAAGTGCAAATATGTAGCCCCTTTTGCAGTACCGCTCAGAAAGATTCTAATCCTGCAATTCCTTCCTTCCCAAAACTCACATCTTTTCCAGCAATAAGTTTTGAATGAGCAAGGAATGGCAAAATAGAATCCAAAAGCCAAGAAAGGAATAACTGTTGCATCAGTGGTTCTTCATTTCTGCTAATGATCTCTAAAGCACTTCTATATGGTAACTAATAGTTTCTAAACCATTATCCATTTTGATTAGCTAAAATCTCTCTCTAAAATATGGACTATCAATACATTTCTAAATATTTATCCTGTCTACAGGGAACCTCTCACAGCAGGATGTTTTTATTTTGCGTCGTGTTTGCAGACCTTTCATCACGTTATTCTCAGCAAATGGCTCTGTTCCAAAATTTAATACATAGTTTATCAATATGCTTATGTGTAGGGTGACCCTATTTTCCTATGCTGAATGCAGGATACCTGATAAAATTACATGTATTCAAGTGAGTTCAATGTCAATAAATCAGAATTGTGCAGTACAAATGTTCAAATTTGACATCAAATTGACTGAGCCCTATTAAAAAGAAATGTTGAGTAGCTAGTGTCTTCATTTACCTTCTTATTTTTAAGGTTTGCATGGAGAGAAGTGACACACACATGCTCCCATTCAGCTCTCTCTCAGGGAGATGCCCGTGACTGACCAGTTTGACCCAACCCTCCCTGCTCAGTGCTCTCTACCCTCCATGCCTGGCTGGGCTGCTGGCATGGACCCACCTCTACTGGAACCTGGTGTTGCATCTTCTCAAGGCAATATGCGTGTGTGTGTGTGCGTGTGTGTGTGTGGGGGGGGTGGGGCTGCTGGGTCACAGCTCCTCCTCCCTAGATTTGTCAGGATTCACACCAGAGCATGGCCAGCAGCAGCCTTTCAGCACTGTGCAAGAGGGAAGGGATGGGAGCTGCTTCCAGCTGCAGACAGGTGTGGGTTGGGGTAAGAATGACCTGGCTCATGTTTTTGCAGAGGCCATCTCTTCCCTCTCCACACCCCCACTCACCTGTGGTTGGAAGCAGTGTGTCCCTCCCTGCCTGGGTAGTGTCAAAAGGCAACTAATATCTCCAAGCTGCTGCTGGCCGCTGACATTAGCCAGGGAACAGGGGGTGGCTGGGTTAAGTGTGGACAGGAAGGGGTTAATCCCTAAGCCTGCATTGTGCTCCAGGGCTCAGAGAATCTGTCTGGGTGGGCTTCAGTGAACCTGGCCAGAGAGGTGACTAAGGGACAGCGCAGCCCAGCATGTCCTAAGGGCTGGTGGGGGCAGTGTGTGAAGCGAGTGCTATGCCCTTGCCTGAGGGGCTGCTGTGGATACTGCAGGATTGGAGTGCAAACAAGCTGGAAATAGCTTCCTCCCTGCCACTGCAGAGCTTAGCTGAGGGGCAGAGAAGCTTCCTTGTGCCAGCGCTGTGTGGGGCTTTGGTACATGCAGGGCTTGGCTCCTCCTGCCAGTGCCCTGGGCCTCAGGGTCTCTTTGGGTGCCAGCCCAGCCAGGGTACGTCTAGACAGCATGCTTCTTTCAAAAGAGAGCATCCACACCTAAAAAACTAGATCAAAAAATCAATCTGCTTTTTCGAAAGAGAGCATCCAGACTGCATGGACGCGCGCTCGAAAGAAAGCCCTGATTGCTATTCACAGAATGGCCACCAGGGCACCTGTGCTTTTTTTCGACTGCCTCTTCTTTTGAAAAATGTCCATGTTCTGCATCCACACATGCCTTTTTTCGAAAGAGCTTTTTCGAAAAAGGCGTTCTTCCTCATAATTTGAGGTTTACCAATGTTGAAAACCCCCCCTGCATACTTTCGATTTAATTTCGAAAGAACACGATTGCAGAGTGGATGCAGGTGAAGTTTTCTCAAAAAAACAATGTAGTCTAGACATGCCCCCAGAGGCCGTGGGGGAAGGAAAGGGCCTGCCAGCCAGGCTGTTAGCGAGCGGAATGATCCGACCAGGGGATGGTTCTCTGCACAGTGCTGGGAGCGGGGCACACTCTGCTGGAGAGGATAAGGAGGAGCAACAGGGCTGTCCGATGAACAGTCACATCAGGGAAAGGACAGTGAGAGGGGAAGCATGTAATGGGCCATTTGGTGGTCAGCAGAAGTGACACTTAACTGGCCACTGCCAGCCCATACTCACCAGCCCCCCAAAGCAAGCAGTCCGAGCTCGCTGGAAGTGGGGAGGTGGAATGGGGTGAGAGCCAGCTGGCCAAGACTGGCATGCAGTTGGGACTGCACTCACAGTAAGGTGAGCAGCAAGCCCCACGTTGCAGGTTTGCCCAATCACCAGCTTTGCACTCTCACCCCCATTGTTGGCTGCTAGTGGGTGGGCAGCTGATGAGCAAGGATCCGGCCAGCAGTAGGATGCACCAGTGTTGATGGGAGGGAAGAAACAGAAAATACGGGACAAATTGCCCATTTTTAAAAAGAAAGTTGGGATAAATGCAGGAAGGCTTAAACACAGGACTGTCCCTTTAAAAATGATGCATCTGGTCACCCTACTTATGTGAAAGTAAAGCAAACATGAAAAACTCCACTAGCATCGTCATGTGTATCCATGACCACTGTAGATACCCAGACATGTTAGTACTGGCCCATCCGGTTCTGGGGTAGATCCTTCTGAAGACATGCCAAGCCTTTGGGGTACCCTAGAGGGGATAAGGAGCTCTGCGGAACTCCTCTCCAATGTCTTCAGAATCATACTATACCTGGGATTAAAGGGTCAATTCCTAGCAAAGATTCTGAGACAACTCAGGATGTCGGCATCAACTTCCTCTTTAGTGGGACATGCTCAACTTCACTCCATTCTGCCCCAGGTCCCACCCTTATACCACCCCTTCCCCAAGCCTCCGCCCCAAGTCTCTTCCCTGCCTCCTCCCCCTGTTTGGGGTTGACCGCACACTGGTTGGGAAACACTGTTCTATTCTATATATACTATCAGCAATCAAAGGCTCTTATCGGCTCAAATTGGAACATGATGAATAAAATTACAGCTTTCAGGAATAAATTTAAAACCCAAAGTTACTGAATGAAGTCTCTTCGCCAGGCAGTCCAGTTTCCCTGATGTGCTGAGAACTGCAGAGGACAAGACTTGCCCAAATAACAGTGAGCAGTGGGGAATCCAAATCTCTATTTTGGGGAATATTTTATTTTGTCAAACACCGAGGAATCCAGCGTGCAGCATAGCTGATGGGGAGGAAATAACTTAGAGCTATAAATCATGATATTCATACTGTATCATAAGCAGCGCTGCTAGCTATGCCAGTCTCTGCAATTTATATAATTCTCCTGCATAGAAAATCTGAGTCAGATCTCCAAAGAGTGATTTAATATTTCTGTTAACTTGATTTGTATCTGGAGTCTTCAAAATGCATCTCCAGCTCTTATTAACAAGAAAGCAAGTTTTGCTGAAGACACACTTTTCAGGGTTAAATACCTGAGAGAAATGAAATAGTATATATGAGACAGATGAATGTGCCACACAAAAAAATCAGAAGGCTTATGGCTTACGTCAAAAGTGACTAACGAAGTCTAATTAGAGAGACAAGGTGGGTGAGGTAATATTTTTATTGGACCTGCTTCTGCTAGGGAAAGAGACAAACTTTCTTCTGAAGAGGAGCTCTGTGTAGCAAAGCTTGTCTCTTTCCCCCATGTGACATGGGGTGTAACCCCTGCAGTAGAGTGACAGGGTTAAGGAAGGGCTCTGGGTTCAGACAACCTGCCTCTGCTGCCCCTGTAGTGCATGCTCCAGATGGAGATGGGGCTTAAAAAGCACCTGACTAGGTAGGGGGAAGGACCTGCCCTAGGAGCTTCTAAGGGTATGGAAGCTGCTCTTCTGAGCAGAGAGGAGCCAATCTGCTAGAAGCCAGACTGACTAGAGGGACTATGTTTGTTTTATATTATCTTGGTTACAGTCTGAACAAGTTTGAATTATAGAGAGGAAGGGCAAGAAATGGCCCAGAGAGGACTGTATTAAGGTGCTCCTGGGTGCCTGATGTTGGCTACTCCCACAGGGCTATAGGCCAGATCCTGGTAGAGCGGGAGGGCCCAGGCTCCCCTGCTACCCTTTACCCACTAGATGCCACCCCCATCATGCCAGCCATTATACCTTGACCGAAGCTGATCCATTAAAATGTATTGCCTCACTCTCCCCCAACTCCACTTTGCAGTATTGTTATAGCTGTGAGACAAACTCTTAGTACAGAGGAAGTCTAAACTATCATAATTTATATTTTCTCCCCTCTCCCCCAATTTATCCTACTTAGATTCTCTTTAGAGTCTAGCCTGACTTCCTTACCAACTGACATATTTAAATAGATTGTAGTGAAAGGCTGTAAGCTGCTCAATTTTTCTGTCAAATATGGAATTTGATGGAAACTTTTCTTCATCAAAAGTGCTATTTTGTCAAACCTGAATTTTTTTTTTAAGTAACATTTAGATTTCAGCGAACATATTACTCAGTACCAGGATGGAATATCTTTAGAGAAGGTGGGAAGAGACTGTTCTACTCTTGAGTAGCCTAGCGCCTAGAGTGCATCTACACAGCAGGGCTTAATTTGAAATAAGCTACATCAATTGCGTACCTTATTTCAAAATAGCTTATTTCAAAATTGGGAGCGTCTACAGAGCACTTTTTTTGAAATAGAGCACTCTTCCTCTGACTTCCCTTACTCCTCATACAATGAGGTTTACAGAAGTTGGAGTAAGAAGTCTTCCAGCTTGAAAGTATTTCGATATTATTTTGAAATAACTGCCTGCTCTGTAGATGCAGACTAAGTTATTTTGAAATAAAGCTAGTTATTTCAAAATAATGTTTATGTGTAGACGTACTCTTAGGCTATGTCTACACTACAAGGTTTTTGCACAAAAACCTGCGGAGCATCCACACCTCGTGTGTTTTTGCGCAAGAAAATCTGTAGTCAATCGACAGAACAGAGGGCTTGTTGTGGTGTAGGTATACCTCTTTCTATGAGGTATAACTCCTTTTTGCACAAGAGTTCTTGCATAAAAAGGTATGTGTGGACATTCAACAGGGGTTTCTTGCTCAAAAAGAGCCTATCACAAAAAGCACAGGTGATCTGATGGCCATTCCATGAATGGCAAGCAGAACTTTCTTGCGCAAGAGTGTCCATGCAGTGTGGACGCTCTCTGTGCAAAAGCACATTGCTTTTGTGATGCGCTTTTGAGATGTGGATGCGCTTTTGCGCAAGAAGTTTTTGCAGAAGATCTCTTCTGCAAAAAGCTTCTTGTGCAATAACCCTGCAGTGTAGACAAAGCCAGAGTGTACTTAGCTGGGAATTGGAAGACTCAGATTCAAGTCCATGCACTCCTTGATTAAGATTCAGGCCCTTGAACTGGGTTTCTCACATTGCAGGTGAGTGCCGTAACCTCCAGGCTACTTGCTGTTCTGAGACCTTTCTCTCTTGCGTTTCCATGAAAAAATGTCAAAAGCTCTTGTTTTAGTTCCATGTTAGAACAAAACCGTACTTTGAAACTTAGAATTTTTTTTATGAAATGCAACTGCTGTTTCCTGGCAAACCCTAGATGCAAATAGGTCTAATGGCGTTTGAGTGAAGGCATCTAATTTTTGTCTTTTGAATTTGTCTGTGTAAGTTGGGGAAAATAAAAGAGTGAACAGCTAGAAAAGAAGAGTCAAGAGAAGAACAAAATGCAGAGCAAGGAGGAAAGATGTGACCCTGCTTCCTGTCTCTTACTAACTACAATGCAGGCTGAGATGGACGTACTTTGTGAATATGCATTTCAGTTGTGAGTGGTTATTTTGCCTATTTGCAAACATTTGCATAAATGGAGAACAACTGCACTTTATTCATGTGTGATATTATTGGGTTTTGTACAAAGGTCATAGAATCATAAAATAGTAGATCTGGAAGGAATGTTGACAGGTCATTGAGTCCAGTCCCCTGCCCTCACGGTAGGACCAACCACCATCTAGAACATCCCTGATAGATGTCTATTTAACCTGCTCTTAAATATCTCCAGAGATGGAGATTACACAACCTCCCTAGGCAATTTGTTCCAGTGTTTAACCACCCTGATCCTGTACTGTATTCTCTTGTTGTATACTTTTCTCTGTTGATGACTAGAATTTTTAAGACTGAATAAATCAGAGGGGAAAAAAATCCACTAGAAGAGCAATCATACACCAAGCATCACAAACTTTTTACTTCAGTTATTTGTGAATAACCCAAAGGCTGATATATGTTTGCATAAACTATTTGGTAAAAACTTGTGAAAAAGAGAATTACCTTTGCAGCATAAGGATGATTCACAAAGAGGAGGAAGGGCTGAGTCTGTCAGATCATTCATTTGTAACAAGTAGCTCAACTTGCCTAACAAAGACTCTTGGGAAGTTGCCTGTCACTGTTGCGAGTCAGTTTAAGTTGTTATTATGAACACTGACTACTTTTTATATTTTTTTAATGTCAGAGGAACTCCCGTTGGTCTGCCCTCTATTTCTCTAGGGAATTCAGACTTGTAAGTCATGAATAAGAAGAAGAAAATGGCAAAAGAATAAGAAATGGGAATAACAAAATTAAAGGTAGACCTCTAGGCAGTTCATAAAGAATCCCTGATTCTCACCAAATCGCCTTAACACAACTTCTCCAGGAGTCAGAGTTGACAATGATTGTTTTGGCTTGCAGTTAAAAAAAAGTACTTCTTCCAGTCCCTCAGGCTATTAGAAATTAAGACCTGCCACATCAGCCCTGGTACCTAAAATGTTAATGGTTCCTCCTTCATCTTCTACTTTCTTTTCTTTAGGTTTATTCTTGATCTATCTAGAATAGCTTGAGAGCCACACTGAAACACTGTTACAACTCTGCTAAGGGGAAACTCATTTGATCACTCACACACTACCCATTTTGTTTTTTGCCTATCTTAAATGTTCATTTTCAGGATCAGAAAGCTGCGTGCCTGTCAGAATACAGCACGTAGTAAGGATGTGTATAGTACCATGAACATAGGCATATTGAATCTTCTTTTATCACTTTCTTTAAAAGGACAGGGGGGAGGTGCAGAATCTATGAAAAGATGCTTTGCCATAAGGAAAGAGAACCAACTACTGTCCTACTTCAGACATAGCAGCCAGATTCAAAGAACTTGCTAGATAGAGGGGCCCAAGTTGGTTCTTTCTTTCTTTCTTTCTTTCTTTCTTTCTTTTTCAGCACCAGCCCCCTGCTAATCCTCTAGGCTATGTCATTCACTGGAGGGGGCTTGGAGGAAAGTATAGAATGGGGTAGGGCAGGGAAGGGGTGGAGAAGGAGTGGGGAGGGAAGTGGAGTGTGGGAGGGATAGGAGCAGAGCAGGGGCGAGGGGTCCCGAGTCTTGCACCCATCTAGGGACAACCCTGCTGAATGTATCTGTGGGGTGTCTGGCCGGGAGATGGGGCTGGTGCCACCCCATACGCAGCACACAGCTGAGTAGGACACCATAAAATTTCATGGTGCCCTATGTGACTATGTATTTTGCATATTGGTAGGGAGATAAGCTGTGGAGCTTACACAGAGCTCTTCAAGTCTGGGTAACATACTCAGTGTTCAGACTCTCAAAGAGCTCTGTGTAAGCTTGAAAGTTTGTCTCTTTCACCAGCCCAAGTTGGTCAAATAGAAGATGTGACACCAAACTTGTCTCAGAGCTATACCAACACTGCATACAACAGTGGAAGATGTTGAATTTTGTCTCATGACAGGTATTTACAGAGGACTAAGTGGAAGGGCTATGTATATATTCTTCTGGCTCTGGGAGAAGACATCTGAGGTTGGTTCTGGAAGGAGTTAGAAAGAACAATGTTTCCTTCTGCACTCCGCATGTAGAGTGTATCGATATATAAATAGGTTTAATTTACTGATTGTCCTTTTTAATATTCATACTTGCACTATAGTCACCTTTCGCGGAAAAAAGTCACATAAGCAATTTGTGTTATACCCAAAATATGAATATACAGGACTAACCTTTAGAAAGTAAACACCT
Source organism: Rafetus swinhoei (assembly GCA_019425775.1). Lineage (NCBI taxonomy): Eukaryota > Metazoa > Chordata > Testudines > Trionychidae > Rafetus > Rafetus swinhoei. The sequence continues at coordinate 111,925,194 of CM033446.1, forward strand.
TCCAACAGTTACTGTAGAATGGGATCAGAGATAATACGGCTGTTGCCTAGACTGGGAAATAGCAGTGGCATTTTAGATGCCTTGGGTGATAACTATTGGTAAATATTGAAATTCTACTGGCAATTGCTCCAGAACTGTTATGTACCATTCTACAATTTCTGTCATCCAGGGTGTGTCTAGACTACACCTCTCTGTCGACAGAGAGATGTAGATTAGGCACATCGAAATTGCTAATGAAGCAGGGATTTAAATATCCCACACCTCCTTAGCATAAACATTGCTGCCGTTATTTTTTCGAAACAGAGTTTTTTTGAAAACCCCCCCGGCAGTCTAGACACGGATCTGTTGCAAATAAAGCCTTTTTCGACAGATCCTGTATTCCTCAAAAAATGAGGTTTACAGGATCTGTCGAAAAAGGCTTTATTTTCAACAGATCCGTGTCTAGACTGCCGTTGGTTTTTTCAAAAAAACTCTGTTTCAAAAAAACCCAGCGGCAATGTTTATGCTAATGAGGTGCAGGATATTTAAATCCCTGCTTCATTAGCAATTTTGATGTGCCTGATCTACATCTCTCTGTCGACAGAGGGATGCAGTCTAGACATAGCCCCAATGGTTGTGTTCTATAACCCAAACAGCATGTTGAGAGAAAGAAGATGAGTAACAGGGACTTCTGGGCCAGGTTTCTGGAAGCACAATAATAAATATCCCCAGTTTGTAGACACTAAGAACACCAAAGCTCAAAAGTGTGAGTTAAAAAACACTATTTAGCATGAACAATCTATGCCCTGTAAATGTAATTCAGATTCCCCAGGAACTAATGCGTCTCTCAGTTACATGAGCTCTACTCATTGAGTTGAATGGGAGTAGTAAAAGCTTACCTGGGTGCAGAAATGGCCCCAATGTTACCTGAATGAAATGTGTGTGGCTGAGTATTTAAAAGAATCTTCAGTTTGCTGACATTTGCAAATGATTTTCAGCTAGGTGATCAACTTGCTATTATGGCAAATCAGATACGTACTGTCATCATGAGCTCATTATTTTGATCCTCACCTCCCTGTTTTATATACTGCACTGTGCTATTTTAGGTCTTGCAAACTGACAAGTTTCCTATTCTGCAGGAATCTAAATGAGTACACCTCTAGCAAGTCTGACATTGCTCAGCATGTTGTGAAATCAGTTCAGAACTGTTCTCCCAGTTCTAATCCATGACTTATTAGTTGAGCAGTGGGTGGTTTATTCTACACACTCAGCTCTATTGGCTTTTCAGAATAGGGTTAAATTCTGTCTTCTCCTGTGTAGATAGACTGGAGAAAAGATGGGCAGGAAACCTCCTCTCCCTCTCACCAGAATTTGTACCAAGGAACTGGTCAATAGCTGTCCATAAGCAGGCTAGCAAGCTGTGGATTGCCATACAGTTCCAGAAGGGCTAACATCTGGCAGCAGATGCTCAGGTAAACCCATGAAGCCCTGTTTATCAGTGGGTGTGAAAAGTACTGTAAAGCAAGCTCCTGCACAGGGAGTCTGTCTGCATTAGCCAGGACAGGAAGCAGAGATGCCCTGAAGCAAAGTTATTCTCATATTTGGACCATGGTAAAATTAGAAGTCATCTGCAGTGATGTAATTTAAGCCATTTCCCCAGTATTTGACATATTCACCAAACATGGAAGTCCATTTGTTAAATGGTTATTCCCCCATCTTCATTAAACCCTATCATATATGATATGCCAAGAAGTATATGAAGAATCCTAGATATATTTTTTCTTGCACTAAGAGCTTGGTAAGTGTGGGAAACGACAACATTTCTCTGAAGAAAGCTTCCATTATTTTGTTGTCTTATGAATTTTCCACTTTGAATATTTGTCCCAGTGAAAATTTTATAGGAGTGAACAGTATTACTTCTAGGTACCTGCAACTTTTAGGTGGATACCAGCAAAAGGAACAAAGGAGAAATCCATGAAGATAGTAGGAGAAAATGAAAGACAAGCATGGGGAAAAAATGGAAAACATCATTAGTTTAGTTTATTTTAGACTATGTTCTACGTAGAAGCATCAAGCTAAAATTATTCATGACTGCTCCATGCAAGTCTGTCCCCAGTATATCTTTTAATCATCTATGCATCTGTTGCTTTGAGAGAACCTGACTCATGGAGACCAAAGAGTAAAAGAACACAAAAAAAACAGATCTAGAAATATGTAAATATTGGCAATTTAAAAATGTAATCTGGTCAAATTACTGTAGCATCAATAATGGATGAAATTTGTATTTATTTGTCATAATCACACTAAAATAAAAGCTATTAATTGAGGCTATGACTACACTGCAGGGTTTTTCCGGGATACTGCCGGTATCTAGGAAAAACTCCGCAGCATCCAAGGCTTTTTTTTGTGGAAGATCAAACGTGCTCTTTGGGGGAGCCCTGTATACCTCGTTATGAGGGATAAGGGCTCCACTGAAAGAGGAGGCTTTTCTGCCATTTGTCCCCATCTAGACTGGTCCAAATGCAGAAAAGCCTCTTCCGGAAAAGCAATCGGAAAAAGCTACGCAAATTGTGGTGCACAATTTGCGTAGCTTTTTCCAACAAAGGACTGTAGTGTAGACCTAGCCTAACAGTAGGAAGGAATCTGAAAATATTGCAGCTTTTATACACACTGGTAGTAATTACTACAGGCTGCCATGAGACAATCACCTAAAATAATGTCAAATGATCTTGCAGCTATTTCCCTGATGTAGAAATATTGTACAGTTGGGGTGTAAGTAACTTAAGGCTGACATGAAGAAAAGACACAAGTTACTGACATCACTTGGAAAGTTGGAAAGAAAACATAACTTAACAAAACATCACTTTTTAATTACCTGTCCCAGAGGGTAGGTGAAGATTTTGCGAGCCTGCCCTGGAGAATTCTAGGTTGCCATAGGCAAGTTGGCACCCAGGAATTTCGTACCCTGCAGCATGAATAGAGGATAAACCATGGCTAGGTATGGCTCATAAGGTATCTGCATGGAAACCTAGCTAGATAACCTGCTTGTAAGCAGGTTATGGCATAATTTGAATATTTAAGTAACATAATGAAATTCAAACTATATTACTTTAAAGCAATTCTAAATCTACACACAAGATGTTGTTTCAACCCACATCTTTGTTGGTTATTTTACTTGAGACCTGTTGTAGGTCACAAAGATTTGTAGGCCCAAACTCATCCTGGGTCTAAATGGGTGCATCTCCATTGACTTCACTAGAGCAGCACCTGCTCAGTAATTAGAACTTTATAGTTGCACTGTATGACATCAAATTAAACAGATTAACATTTCATATCAAATGAGCCAACTTTTGTGCATTGTGGCAGTAGTATGTTTAATAGTTTTAATTAAAACTGGGCTGAAATTCAAGTTCTGCATTCTATGTACTGTGTGTATCCAACCACAGAAGAAAAATAGCTGTACCATGTTTGGTGAAAATGGAAAACATAAAAGAGAATAAACCTGAACAAGCAACATAAGCCATGATTAACACTCAGCAGAAGTAGATTCAGAGGCAACAAAAGGACAACAGGTAGGTACATCATCAACAGGAACTCCTATACAACCATTTATCGCTGCCCAACATTAACATCAAGCAGTGCTGGGAAGACAAGCTATTTCCCAGTATTCTAGTCCTTATTCAGGCAAATTCCTACGAAAGTCAATGGGAGTTTTTCCTGAGTAATATCTGAGTAAGAACTATAGACTTTGGCCCTACAAGCTGAGTCTGGATTGTTCTCCTGCATGCCTTAAATATCTGATAATGCAGCCTAATACTTCTTGGCATGGAAACAAAGACTGTGATTTTTGTTCACGTAATTACTATTCATATTTAACAACCAAGAATGTTTATATAGCTTACAATGTCTCTCATGGCAAATGACAACATGTACAGGATATCCTACTTTCCAGCGTTCATAATTAATGAGTACTTAGTATTACAAGGAACTACCCATCAGCTTGTGTTTTATAGGCTTCTCTATATGTAGTGGGATACATATTCAAAACAGCATGTAATTGCTGCACCTGTATAACCCTGCAAAGGGGATATCTAAATAGAACTGGAACAGTGGTGTAAAGGACAATCTTGCTGATTTCTGCTGTTACAGTAAAGTGAATCTGGCAACAGCTACATCTCAAAAGCAGTGCACTTTGAATACTCTGATGAACAGCGCTATGTAAGTGCACCTAATTACCACAGTAGCATTCTTGTGCCAAATCCTGAGGTCCTGAGCCCTTCCTCAGATAACTCCCATTGAGCACCGCAGTAAAATTCTGCTCAGTCAAGTCCGTGAAATCCTTCTATATTGATGTAGAGCTATCTGAGAACAGAATTTGGTCCAATGGGACTTTGCCAAAGTAAAAGGTGAAAGATTTATATGATCTGAAGATAAATAATATAATTAAGAAAAACCCTCTGGATTATCATCTCTCTCTCTCAAAGTTTTTCCTGCCAGGGGACAGAATGACATCATCCGTCATCAGCATCAACAGGCTCTCTCAGCAAAGTGAAAGCAGACAGAGAGAGGGGGATAGATGAGTATAGCGAGCAGGGGGCGCAGCCCCCTAGTATCCATTAAAGATGTTACTATACACTTTACCCACATTAACTAATGTCTGCTGCTGCTGCTGCTAATATCCATTGTTTGAGAGTGTGGGCAGCAGACTGATTCCACAGCCTGCCATTTAACTAGGAATTTAAAACTAAAATTCCCCTTCTGAAATTGAAGAATTGTGCAAAGCAACTCTTAAGCTCTATATCAAAATGCCAGCTCTGCATCACCATTCAGAGGAATCTGATGAGAGAGTTCTTTAAAAGAACCCTGAATGATCTAGATGATTCATAGATGAGGGAATAATCTTACTGATGTTCTAATGTAACCAATGCACAGGACAATTTTATGTGCAGCTCACAATTAACAATTGATTGAAGAAAGTGCTGTAGTTTTGCTGTCTTGCCATGAGGGCTGGTATGATTCCAATACTCTAAGCATCTTAATGAATAATAACTGAAATGATGCCTAACCATGCTGGAATGTGAAAAATTAAATACTCTAGTGTAAATAAGAGAAGAGCTTATTAGTTTCTAGATACCTTCATGTTTCGGCTGCTGATTAAACATAGAGAGAAGTTTATCATTTTACAAGGTCAGCTAATGTTTCTTGTTTTGAGGCAAGTGTTGGGGTGTGATGGCTTAGCCAGCAGTAACGCATCTCTGGTAAACATTCCCATTTCTCTGAGATCTCGTGGTTAGTTAGCCGTGGTCTACACTATGGAGTTATTTCGAATGAACTCCCCTTATTTCAAAATAACAAGCAGAGCATCCACACTACCAAGCCTGTTATTTCAAAATAAGGGGCTGGTTATTTCGAAATAATAACTCCTGCTTTCCATGAGGAATAGTACTTATTTTGAAAGAGTTATTTCAAAATAGTGGTAATGTGGATGCTCCACTGCTGCTATTTCGAAATAACTACTCCCCAGAGTCATTCAAAGGAATTACTCCCCAGTCCTTCCTGGAGCTCTAAGTCGAGATAGCGTGTCCACATTAAGGGAGCCTGCCTCTGACTAATTTTGAGGCTTCCCTATAGTGTCGACATGCTATTTCAAACTAGTTATTTTGGGAGTTATTTCGAAATAATTTCCTAGTGTAGACATGCCCTTAGGGACTAGATGATGCTTTAGGCATAGCCCAGAACAGGGAGTGATACATAACCTGCTCTATCCCAGGACTGACTAGCACTGAGGCACAAATGAACCCCACTCGTCTTGTTCTGAAAGGGGGAGAGGACTGAGGAGCAAGAAGGGAAATCGGATAAATTACAGTCACCTTTGAAATGGTGTAGTTTGTATTCTTTTCCTCCCCTCTCTGAACATTCATGGACACCTAGTCTGGCCAGCAAAGAGGTGGAGTCACAAAAATGTCCCCTCTCCACTCCTTTGCTGAAAGAAGGAAGTACTCAAGACATATAGGCTGGTTCTGTACCAGACCCAAAATCAGGGTATGCCTGTCTTAGCTGAGCAGAAGTGTGTACATGCCCCTTTGCCAGCATATATACCTTGTTTCCGTGCTCAATTGAGTTGGAGATGGGCATAGTTTAGCTAGTACTTAACTGACAGTAACAGGGTTTATAAAAAGAGCAAGGCTCACAACCTCTGAGAAGCTTGTTTTCTCTCAGTTTGGACTCTTATGGATCGTGTGTGGGCAAACATCTGAGGATGTAAAAATAAGGGACAGCTTGGGGGTCAGTGGATTTTTCTTCATCACTCTATTTTACAGGTTAGACAAAGATGAAAATTAAAAAAGGAGGCAAGGAGAAATGTCTAACTTTCACTGAACATTTGTTCCGAGTGCTTTTTTAGTGAGCTGCCAATCTTATGTTTAATTGTTTCTGACTTTGCCTTCTTGCAGTGATTATCCAGACCACTCTTAATTAATTAACATATGTGTAATTAATTACTTTATAAACACCATCACTTATGGAATTTCTTCTGTGCTCACATTCTTATCACGTGGTGACTGAAAAAAAATAACCTCCATCGGAGTATAAATAAAGTTCCTGAATTTGAAAGAGGTCTCACTGCAGCCTCTATTTTGTATATGCAGATCTACAGGTACATAACTGGAGACTGCATAAGACTGGCCTGCATCACCCAATGCACTTTCTCAATGCCTTATTCTTTGCAGGAAAATTTGGGACGGACAATGGTGAGTACATGCTTCAGACATCTATGAACCTGAGTGCCTTGGGCTTCCCCTCACCACTGAAAAAACAGAAGAGTCTACTCAGAGTTGTAACATACCCGTGCTTCGAACTGGAGACAGTTTGTTGTGTTTCTAGGTTTCTGCTGAGAAGTTGGACTTGGTCTGGGCATGGAAAAAGGCTCTAAAAAAGGCAAAGGAAATTACACTGGGACTTCAGTGGCCATAAGGCCACTTGAACTATGTGCTCTGGGTAGTGGCTCCTGGTTCTATGTTACAGTTCAGGGTAACTGCACTTATATTTCCTTTGAAGAGTTCAGCAAAGGCTCCCTTGATTAGGCATCCAGCTCTCCAGCCATTGCCTCTCTTAGGTGGAGGAGATTCAAATCTCATTCTATTTGGACCCATTCTGATATCGTCTGGCTGATCAGCTGATCAGTTCCCTGCCTTCCCTGGGTTACTCCCAGAAGAGACCGACTGCTAAAACAGACCTGCTTGAAGAAACTCTTTCCCCCAGGTACTTCATGGGAAATCCATTTCACACATCTTATTCCAAAGAGTCATTTGGAGTTCCTAACAGTTAGGCAAGTCCATAACATTGGTTTGGATAAAGCTGGACTCTTCAGATTGTCACATCACCTTCCATACAAACATGGGTATAGATAGAATATATCCTGGCATCCTAGGGAAACCCTTTTGGCTTATTGCTTGAACAGGTATATTCCCTGGATAGCCTTTCTGCTATTACCTTTCATAAACGCATATGTCAATTATGCACATCTAGCATACATCCTTCAAAAATCCATGCAAAGTCATAATAAGCCATGAGACTCAGATTTCAAATACCCCTTTCTACTTTCTTACCCCATAATGTTTGGGGGTTAACCTGAGACCTGGTTTCCCACCAGGTTTCTAGGGAATGTATTTGTGCTATCTCTGTGGCCCCAGTGGTTTAACTGCCTCAGTGATGAACTGAGGCCCTTTCCACCCTATGATACCATCAGCCACCATTGTTTGGACCAAAGCATTAAATACGTCAGGGCTGCCTCCCTGTGGAACAACTTTCAACTTTTGCCTAACTTGGGAAAGGAGACTGGTAAGGACCTTTTTTTTTTTTTTTTTTAACAGTCTGTGTCTTACTTTTTTTTTTTTTTTCATGCAGTGCATGTCCCAGGAGTGTATAATCATGTCTGTGGATGCTTGGTCTCAGTTTCAGACTGATAAATTCTGAGAGCTCACCTGGTTGTCAATATGGATCCATTAGTGATCGCCCCTAACAAGTCTGTAATCCTGGCTTGCAACAGCTCAAAAACAAATTGTGTGCTTGGTAGCCCCCTGTAGTAGGCTCTCTGAGTCTGATTTGCTTGGTGTGCATGTGTCAAATGGAGGTACTAACATATGGCAATGGGATGTGTGGGAATGAATAGGGCAGAAGCTGTGATACTAGGTGTCTGGTTGTTGGTGTGTGTGACCAAGCTAGTTGTTGGCACCCCCTTTGGCCAGTTTACAGTGCGGTTAAAAGGATAAAACAAATGGTTCCCAGAACTAAAAGAAATGAGATTTTGCTGAATAGTCTTTGTCTCATGAGATTGTGACTTCCCATCCACAAAACACCTTGTGGCCTTTGTGGGCTTGAGTGAGACCTTGCAGTCCTCATGGGCTGAGGACACAACCTTTCTGGATGAGGGGGGCTGGTAGGAATCAGAACAAACTGGGTCCTGGGGGGCAGGCTAAGGAAATATGGTAGGTGCCCTGTCTCTTTTGCACAAGCTACAGGTTACATGGTAGGACCCTTGTAATGCCCACACCAGAACCACCTAAATGCTTGGAATAGGAAATACCTGGTGATGGGCAGGTAGTTTCCCCTCCCCTGTATTTAAAATTCATCCATGTGTCTGCCTGAAAGCTGTTATTCCAGTGCATGGCACAGTCATATGGAGTTGTTGGGATAGGATTGGGACGGGGCATGTGGATCAGAGCTCTACTTTGCCTGCTTCCCAGGTGATACTGTACCTGTCCCTGGAGTTTACACCAGCTGTAAAAGTTGGAGTAGTTCTCTCCCGCTCTAACTTCCACTGGGGCTAGGTAAGTGAGGATCAGAAAGCTATAATTGACTCGTTGTATCCTCCTGTGCTTGGATGTAGTGGTAAACTGGGTTGTGACTAGATGTACAAACCCCACATTGACAGGAAGGGGCTAGTGAGACATTGTGCTGAGGTAGCCCCACACTGCCAATCATACATGGTAGGAAGGAAGGCTGACCAGGGAGAGATTAAAGTTGCTCCTGAAACAGTAGGAGTTAGCCTCATACTAGGAACCACCCCAGATCTGTGAGGAGTCTAGCAAACCCACAGGCAAGCCTGATGGGGCAGGGCTGAATTGGTTAATCTGCCATCCCATAACCATCATAAGGATGCCAGCTATCTGCTCCCCAGACGCCCCTGAGGAAAGGCAGTGCCTCAGATTTCCTTTGCCTTTCTACTAACCCCAGGTGGGGCTTGGTTTGTGTTGATCTGAACTTTTGCTCTCCTCCTCACTCCCCAAAGCAAAGGAAGTAGCCCTACAAAGATGAGGTCACTATCAAGACTAGGAGGCTGTGGCCTGTACTAGGCCAACTTGTGATGGAAAGTGGGTGTGTCGAGGGATCACAGCCCAGCTAGGGAAGCACCCCAGAGGGACTCTTTTTACAAAGAGGTGGAGAATGAGGACCTGTTCAGGCCACATATTGTGAACTTTGACTTAGCAGTGGCATTGGGTTATACGAAGATCAAAGATGCCAGTCTCAGATACTTAGATATATCCGAGGAGACCCACCATATGCATTTCCAGGAGGAGAGGTACGCACTGGGTACATGTCTTGGGTGAGAACCCAGAAGTTTAAAGTCCACTGCTGGGAGTGGTTGAGGCCAGAGTTCCATAAGGGTGAATAGGTGGTGGAATTCATTCTCACTGAGCAAGATCTTGCTTGCTTCAGGTTGGATGTTAAGGCCTTGAAGGAGAGAGTGAGCCTTATGAAGAATTATCTAGTTGCCGATAACCCGATAACTGAGATACCCAGAGACTGATTGTTGGCAGACAAAGGAACTCACTGGGAGACAGTGACCTGCAGCATGGGACCTGACTCACTCCCACTAGGACCCTGATTCTTGGAGCAAAGCAGCAAAGAAAGGAGACAATTTGAGAAGGAATGCCTATCCCCCAGCCCCATTGTCTCTGCTCAGTAGGTATCATGTGGAGACCCAAGCTAAGTCAGACTGACAGAAGTGCATCCTCCAGTGCTCTCTCCAACATCTGCACTATTGGGTGGGAAGTGTGTCTCCTGTGGACAGACAGGTCATTGCTGCAGAGACTGTCTGTCCCTGCATGTAATGTGACTGGGGGAAGCATGGACTGCAAAGGCTAGGTCATGCAAGAAGGGCCCATTAAGATAGTGGTCCAAGTGGAGGGGGGGGGGGAAGGAAAGGAGGTGATAGCACTGGTGTTCTCCGGATTTAGACTATTAGCTAATATTGGTGAGCTCCCAACCACACTACTGCCACAATGACAAGGGCTTTTTGAGGTACTGTGCCAGCTGGGCCCCATAGATTATGAAATATGGTACTCAAGGAAAAGGAGAAAAACACAAATCTATTTACTCAAGGACAGGCAGAATGGGGAGGCCCTTTTTTATCACTTGAAGCACATTAGACAGTTCCTGGGATTGGTAAGGTAACACAGGGAGATTAATGCTAAACTTTGCCACTATTGCAGCCCCTCTTACTGACCACATGAAGGAGGGAAGACCATGGAAGGTACGGTGTTATGATTCTTGTAATAAGGCCTTTGTGAAAAGGCATAATCAGTAATATAAAAGGAAGTGAATGTGAGGATCATACAATGATACCTGCCTCTACAACCATACTGGCACTAAATGTCCCACAGAACCAGAGAGACCTGTAAAAATCCCTGCTTCTTTTCTCAGAGTGCAGACACTACAAACGTCAAGAATGGCATGTCTACCACAGAACACAACTCTCTGGGGTCAGTTTTGAGAGGCAGGGAATATAAACCCAGAACTGATGGGGAAGGGGCTTGGGAGACTCTGGCTATGTCTAGACTGCAGGCTTCTTTTGGAAGAAGCTTTTCCGGAAGAGATCTTGTGAAAAAATTTCTTCTGAAAGAGAGCATCCACGCTGCCAAAGCGCATTGAAAAAGCGATCTGCTTTTTCGAAAGATAGAGTCCACATTGATTGGATGCTATCTCGCATTTAAGTTGTGATAACTATGGACAGAGTGGCAACCAGGGCACCTGTGTCTTTTCCTGGAGGCCACTTTGGAAAAAACCCGCTCTTCCCCATCTACATATGCCTTTTTCCGAAAGAGCTCTTTCAGAAAAGGCATTCTTCCTCATAGAAAGAGGTTTACCGCTATCAAAAAAACCCCTCTGTTCTTTTGATTTTTTTCTGAAAGAACGTAATTGCAGTGTGAACGTAATTGAAGTTTTTTTTGGAAAAACAGCCGTTTTTCTGAAAAAACTCTGTAGTGTAGACATAGCCTCAGAGTGGTAGCCTTGACCACCTGGCCCTGCCAGTCAGGCATGGTAAGAAGTAGTGCTTTAAAGGGAGAAAGTTGCAGTATGAAAAGCGGGGAAGCCCTGAGAAGGGAGTCAGTGTTTCATCTTAGGCCAGAAACCACCCCAGCTCTATGAGGAGTCCAGAGAACCCAGGAAGCAAGCCACATAGAGAGGGACTGACTTGACTATCCATCCATAAGGATTCCAGCAAAGCTGCTGCCAGGCATCCCTGAAGTAAGGTTGTGCCTCACACTTTGATGGGCTTGGTTTGTGTTGACATAAAATTTTGCTTTTCCCCTACTCAAAAACAAAGTAAGCAGCCCCACAAAGACAAGGCCACTACCAGGGCCAGGAGACTGGCCTGTACTCAGCCAACCCTGTAATGGAAACTGGGCATGGTGAGGAGCCTCAGCCCAGTTAGGGAGGTACCAAAGAGGTACTCTGTTTATATGGGGCATTTGAGTTTTGGGATTCAGTTGAACTCAAAGAAGAATTTGACTGCCACAAATCTATCTATACAGCTAAAGTGCACTGGGAAGCTTTACCAAACTTGGCAGGAAGGTTTGCCAAACCTGGTGCAAAATGAAAGTGATATATCATTATTGCCAATATGGGAAGAGATCCTACCCTAGGAATGCTAGGTCCATGCATTCTGTACTGCATACAGCTAGCAGTTTCCACGTAATATGCTTGCTAAAACATATTAAGGGAATAAGTAAATTAATGTCCTGCTACACAATGGAGAAATATTAATTTCACACTCTCGCTCTTGCTTCTCAGTGTCTCTTGTTTCATGCTTTGCTACTAAGTCCTGCATAATTGCTCAAACACGAGTTAATACAGAGAAATACTCTCTGCTCTGAATGTGACAGATCTCGGCTTACAAAACTCCCCTAAAGGAATTTAATAACATCCTGTCTCAGATAATCAGCATCAATCGTAGTCACTCTAATCCAATTTGCAAGTGCAAGGTTGAGAGATAATGAATGATTATACAATTTATTTATTTGCCTGGCATATAAATATGAAAATATATTTAGCAGTATTCCTAACTTTCATAGGAAATCACGTGCTTTTCTAGTCTGCAATACATATGTTATCTTCCATCCAAAAGAAATTATAAATTTTGATGGAGGGGGAATAGAAAATGTTATCAGGTCAGTGACCATTTTTTGCCCTTCCAAAAGGACTAGCTGTTAAAACAATATAACCAACACAGTCTACTTAAAAGTAATATTTTTATAGTTATCATATATAGCACTGTACTTTCCTACATGAAAAATGTGTAACCCCCTTTTCCCTCCCCGGGTTACTGGGGAGCAGGTCACACTCACAGGTGTGCCTGGGCGCCTGATGTTTTAACCCAAAAAAGATCCTGAGCACCCCAGTGGTGATGGTGTTTAGTTGGGGAAAAACCTATCCACCCCTTACTGCAGTCCCTTGCTGGCAATGAATGTAAAATGGCAGTGCCTCCACCTGGCTGGCCTTGAACACACACTGGTGTGCCTTGAGAGCCTCCAGGAATATACTCATTCCACTATAAATCTGGATCTAATTCCAGAACAACTACAAATCATTTATATCTAATAGAACACTTTAAAATAAACAATCTTTACTTAATTTGAATAAACAGGGATTAACAGATTAGCAATGAATAGCATTAACAAACACATATCAATAATTGAAGCTTATATAGCTAGACAACAGTGACCCCACCCCAGAGTGTGCACACCCTTAGACTCAGTCCCAGGCACTTGCTTGCGTTGGCGCTGATGTTGCAGCTGTAGTGAGGATTTGGTCCAGGCTAAACAGCAGCTCTGTCCCAGGCAGCACTTTTCCAACAAGGCCCAAATTTACTGCCTTATGCTGTGCCTATAGGAGGCAGCCTGCTAACTCCCAGTTCCAACAGGCATCCAGTAGCTGCACTCCAACAGCCCCTCCACTGGGCCAATGTCCTTGGCAGCAGCCTGGCTCCCCCTCTGGTTCCAAACTCCAAGGCAGAGTCCCAGACTGCTAGGCCTCTTTCTTCAAGCACATGGAGAGAGCAGTCCTCTCTCCCCCCAGAGTCCTCCCTTCCTGTTTTTTTTCCAAGGGCTCATGGGAATTGTAGTCTGGATTGTAGCACACAGGGTCTTTTCATAATAAAACAGAGGCCCCTTTAGTAAGGGGACTACATTCTCCCCCCACCAGAAAAATCCTTAATGTCCCCATTAAGGAACCAGTATTAAGAAGAAAAACAGATTACAATACAATATGTACACTATTTCCTACTGTTGGTTGTGCTAACAGCCAATGGAGGGTAAAAGTATAGGCCCATTAGAATACATACAATTTATGCATCTAGCATGAGGTGAGCACCACCATGTTGAACACCTGAGTTCATGCTTAGAGGATACATCATCTAGGTTGGATGTCTCCGGTGCTTTAACATCCTTTAACACAACCACTCCACGGTGTACTGTGGGAATGGACACCTCACTGCTGACTCCAACCATATCATATGTTAACCTCTGAGGAGGTCTGATTTCTCTCTGGGACCTCCTTAAGGTCAGTGCTATCCCTTCTTCCTCCTCTACAGGAGGTGTCAATACAACTCCTTCAGATTCGGCATCCACTGCAGAAGTACCCATTACAGAAGGATCAACATCTGTAGTAACCTCTTCCCCCTCACTGGAAGACCCCAGAGGATTATGGGACATATCTACACCTCTCCAGCAATATCTCCCCAGGAAAGAATGGAAGAGCATCAGGATTTAAGGATGGCATTCTAGTTGCACTGTTGGGTTGACTTGACTCAAGTGACATTACTGCAGACCCAGGAGACACATCAAACAGTTCATGATACATAGATACATAGTCAGGTAAACTTCCTCTGAATCAGCTTCTGATGGGGACCCATTATATCTATCCTGGTAGTCGGGTCTGGCACAGAATTAGAGGCACCTGCAGTGTTAGGTGAGGAACCCACAGATGTCAGGGCTTTCCTCTGATTAGATGATCTGGGTAGTGGTACGCTCAGTATCTGATGAAGCATCCATTCTGACACGTTGCTCCAGAGGAAGTAAATGGTTTCTATGTAAAGTCTTTAATGGACCATCATTCTTCTCAGGCTTTAGTTGGTATACTGGTAGCCCAGGCATTTTAGTCTCCACAATATAGGGCTGTGAATTCCATCGGTCTGCAAGTTTGTGTTTCCCAGGGAGACCCAGGTTCCGGATAAGGACACGATCACCAGGTTGCAGATCACGGTATCGCACTTTCTGATCATAATGTTCCTTGTTGCCCCGGTTCATTTTATTAGATGCAGCCTGAGCAAGTTGATAAGCAGCACACAAATCCTTTTTTAAATTAGCCACATACTGAAGGTAAGACTGGCGAGATGACCCATCTGGAGACCCCAAAGCAGAGGTCCACTGGTAGTCGGGCTTCACGACCGAACATCAGGAAATATGGAGAATACCCAGTGGCCTCATTTTGGGTACAGTTGTAAGCATGCACCAGGTGGCTAACATGCTGGCTCCATTTAGATTTCTGTTTGGTAGTCAAAGTTCCCAACATATTAAGCAGGGTCCTATTAAAACGTTCAGGCTGAGGGTCCCCTTGAGGATGATAAGGGGTTGTCCTAGATTTCTTTATGCCCAGCATAGTCAGAAGTTCCTGAATTAAGCGGCTCTCAAAGTCCCGCCCTTGATCTGAGTGCATTCGCTTGGGCAACCCATAATGCACAAAATACTTTTCCCATAGGGTTTTAGCAACAGTAGCAGCTGTTTGATCCTTAGTGGGGAAGGCCTGGGCATACCTTGTGAAATGATCAGTGATGACTAGCACATTACAAGTATTCCGACTATCGGGTTCAATTGTGAGAAAATCCATGCAGACCAAATCCATAGGGCCTTCACTCTTAAGATGAAACAGTGGAGCAGCTCTGGTGGGTAGAGTCTTCCGTTGTATACACCGGGCGCAGGTCTTACAATACTGCTCAACATCAGCCTTCATTCGAGGCCAGTAGAATCGGTCTCGTAAGTCCATAGGTTTTATCAAACCCGAGGTGTCCATGGTCATCATGTAAGGACTGTAGTACAGTTTTGTGAAATCGTTTAGGTAAAACCAGTTGTTTCTTTGTGTATTGCCTGGGCTGTTTAGTGTTTCTATACAAAGGCCATCGTCCAGAGTAAGTCGATCCCATTCCCTCATTAGGAGTGGAATATTAGGGTGTCTGCTTCTATTCACGGCAGCTGGATTCCCTTATCAACTGCCAACCAGATCTCTCCAATAAAGGCATCATTCTGTTGTGCAGCCTGAAGTTCAGAACGAGTCAAATGGGGAAGATGGGAAGTATCCAAAGAAGCAACATTGCAGTACGCTTGAGGAATAGCATGGGCTGACACTCCCACAAGATCTATAAAGCGAGCAGGTGGCATGTTAGTCGGCTTCCCATAAACTGTAGAAACATGACACAAAGCTCGAACCCCAGGGGCAGATACCTCTTCCCACTCATCTTCAGGAGCTGAGATACTATGTGGTCGTCTAGATAATGCATCAGCATCTATGTTCTTGCTTCCTGGGCGGTACTTTAGGCTGAAGTTGTATGCGGACAATGCTGCTAACCACCGGTGACCAGTAGCATCCAATTTGGCTGATGTCAAAATATATGTTAATGGATTGTTATCCGTGCGAACCTCAAATCGTGCTCCATACAGATAATCATGCAACTTATCTACTACAGCCCATTTTAAAGCCAGAAATTCAAGTTTGTGCACAGGGTAGTTTTTCAGAGGGTGACAAACTTCGACTGATAAAAGCTACTGGCCTCAATCCTCAGGGTATTCTTGATATAATACCCTCCTAAGCCATCCATACTGGCATCCACATGCAGAACATACGGCTTTTGAGGATCAGCAAATGCTAATACAGGAGCTTTGGAGAAGCATTCCTTAATATTCTGAAAAGCCTCTTCACAGTGTTCATTCCATCGGTCCCCAAAGGGCTCAGAAGGTTGGAAATAGGTTTTATCTGTTGGAATATCTTTAGGTCTTGAACCATTTTTGTGAGGTGGTGGCTGGTAGCCTTGCAACAACTCATTCAGTGGTCTTATCAATCTGGAGTATCCCTTCACAAAACGCCTATAATAGCCACAGAATCCCAAAATGAACGTAGGGCAGTTAAATTCTGAGGCCTGGGCCAACTGGAAACAGCCTCAATTTTTGATGGGTCCGTGGCAATACCTTGCTCTGACACTATGTGTCCCACATAAGAGACTGAAGGCGGCAGAATTTACACTTATCCAAGGATAGTTTCAAGCCTTCTTCTTTCAAACGACATTAAGGACTTTAAGCAGCCGCTCTTCATGCTCTTCAAGAGTTCGCCCAAAAACAATTAGGTCATCCAAGTAAACGAGAACTTCCATGAGATTCATGTCCCCAACTGTTCGCTCCATTAATCTTTGAAAGGTGGCAGGAGCTCCACAAATGCCTTGGGGCATTCTCTCAAACTGATAAAATCCAAGTGGGCAGATAAAAGCGGTTTTCTCTTTATCCGCCTTATTCATGGGTATTTGGTAATAACCACTACGAAGGTCTAATACAGTAAACCACTTACTCCCATGTAAGCAGTTAAGGACATCCTCAATCCGGCATTGTATATTGGTCAGGTACAGTGCGCTTATTGAGAGTTCTATAGTCCACACACATTCTAACAGACCCATTTTTCTTCCTCACCACGACAATTGGAGAGGCATATGGGCTTCGTGACTCAGAAATTATTCCAGCAGCCATCAAATCATGTATGTGGCGCCGAACATCTTCCATATCAGCTGGAGCCAGGCGACGAGATCGTTCTCGAAAAGGTCGAGAGTCATTTAGATTGATCTCATGCTGAGTACTTTTTGCACAGCCCACATCCCATTCATGTTGGGAGAAGACATCAGCATGCTCTAACATTTTCTTGCAGAGACGCTGTTTCCATTCCTCAGGGATAGGGGAATCTCCAAAATCAAAGCAATCTGATGTCAAGTCCTTAGTATTGTTCTTGACAGCTACTGCATGCATCCGAGGTTCTACATCAACTGGGAACAATTGAGCAATTCTTGTCCCACGTCGAATGATCACCTCGTGAGCAGATACATTTCTAACAGTAACTGTGACTCTTCTAGAAGACACAACTGTAGTGGCTTGTACTTCAGATCGTACCATAAATCCTCCAGGTGTAGTCATTTCTTCCGGTGTATCCACTAACAACAACTTATCTGTAGGCTGAACAGAAAACTTTGGGATACCAGTGACTTGACAGGCACTGCCAGGTGGTATGTGTAATGTTCTTTTCTGTGTGTACCATACATTGCCATACCTGGTAGAATCTTTATCAGAAACTGAGAGAGACCTTCTGTGGAAGCCTGTATAGGCCTCACGGATCTTAGGTGAATAGGCAAGGTACTGATGCATCCTTCACAACAGTGTCTTTGCATAGTTTAAAAATCGCTGGACCAGACTACTATTGGTGCCACCAATACTGCAACATTACTTTTGACACAAGGGTCCGGGCACACTAGAACTAAAGTATCCAGCTTCTCAGGAACTCCCATGATGGATGGCGGAACTCAATTTGAAGGGATAAGTACCCTCATATGGGTATTTTTGATTACTCAAACCCCAGATTTCCAAATTGTCCAAGGGTTGAATAGGCAAATGGCGAAGGTAGGTATTGTAAAATGTCTTGTACAAAATGGTGACTTGTGAACCACTGTCCAAGAGAGCATGAGTATAAATGCCTTCTATTTGAACAGGCACAACCGGAGCTGGGCCTACCAGCCCATGGGGCAAATCATTCCAGCTATTTGCACCCTGTTGGTAGCACTTAGTGGAGCGTATCTTCCTCAAAACACCAGTTCGCTCCTTCACCGGGCTTCTCTGAAGTTTTCCCAAATTCTTTCTTGCTTGGATGAGCTTGCGGTTAACTTTCCGTACATCCTCTTCTGCAACACAGTCTCGTTTCTTGTGACCATTCTCCCCACACTTGTAGCAGATTATGTCACTCCTACCCTTTGTTTCAACAGAAACTCTTGATTTGTGAGTAGTACCACCAGACACTGCGTCATTGCTTCTCACAGGGGCACTCCCCCTTTGGACATGAGACGGTCTTTCAGGCTTTTCCACTCTAGTATTCAGCTGAAGTAGCTGATTAACTTGCTCAGTCAGACTCCGCAGATCTTCCTTGAGGTCAGCTATTTCGCTAGAAGGAGCAACAGAGGTGACAGTGCATGCTGAAACCCTGGGAATGTGACGAGCTTCACGAGCAGCTAGTCGATCTTCCTCTTCCTGATATCCCGTACCAGTTTGGAGAAGGAGGGAGGATTCTGGCGTGAGTCAGAAAGCTGCAGCTTCAGGGCTATTAGATTGCCAGAACAAGCACCCTTCAGTATTTGTTCCATTCTCACCTGATCCAAGTGGCTGGCAAGTATCCCCTTCTTTACCAGTACCTTATGTAGGAGCTTCTCTAGACGGCATACGTACTGTGACAGTTTCTCACCCTCTTCTTGATAGGTGGTGCGAAAACGCAGATACAATTCTTCTCCACTCTCCGTAGTCCCATATATATCATCCAAAGCATGGAGATACTCCATAGCACCAGCAGAGGGTTTACTCATCCGTAAGGATCTAATGACATCAGAGGCTGGTCCCCTCAGACTTTCAGCTAGTCGCTTGCCGCTTTCATAGTATCTGAGCATTGCCATTCCTCCATCATCTGGACAGCTTGGTCCATCCAAGATTCAAAGTCATCTTCTCCAACAGGGGTAGGCTGACTCCCAGAGAAAAATTTCAGCTTCCGATATCCAACTCCTTCATAGGAGGGAGGGTATATCGTTCCATCATTTTTCCTAAAGCAGCTATCAGACCTTCATTTGTGACAGCTGAGGACATAGATGCTGGAGTAACAATGGTCCTCACATCTTCCACTGACTTTCCTCTTTTGCAGAAACACATTCAATTTAGCTGCAAAGTCAGAGCTCACAGCTTCAGTGGTCTCCTCTTCTGGGACATTCCCAGGCAGAAACACAGGCCAGGGGCCAACTTCACCCACAATACCAACTTCCGGGGGTACACACCGTGGGTCAAGGTCAGCAGCCACTTTCACCAGTACTGACACAGTCTGGGTGTTAGAGTCACCTCGGCGACCACAGATGGTGGTTTTCCCCAAAATTTTTACAGTTCCTAATGCCTGGTAGATAATAGCATCCTCAGTGTCTATAGGCACTTTATCCAGCATAAGCGCTCGGCTGGGTGGCACTCCTACATCTCTACACCAGGACAGTAACTTAAGTGGTTCCATGTTGTACCCAATAAGAGATTTAGTAACATAAACAAAGGTTTTAAATACCAGCAGATCTCAGAAAACAATCATAACTCCAACAACATTAAAGAAAGCAGGGACAATTTTTCTTGCAGCAAAATTAGAGGTGGTAAAGGGCATCCCAGCGGTGCCTCCAAAATGTAACCCCTTTTTCCCTCCCCGGGTTACTGGGGAGCAGGTCACACTTACAGGTGTGCCTGGGCGCCTGATGTTTTAACCCAAAAAAGATCCTGAGCACCCCAGTGGTGATGGTGTTTAGTTGGGGAAAACCTATCCACCCCCTTACTGCAGTCCCTTGCTGGCAATGAATGTAAAATGGCAGTGCCTCCACCTGGCTGGCCTTGAACACACACTGGTGTGCCTTGAGAGCCTCCAGGAATATACTCATTCCACTATAAATCTGGATCTAATTCCAGAACAACTACAAATCATTTATATCTAATAGAACACTTTAAAATAAACAATCTTTACTTAATTTGAATAAACAGGGATTAACAGATTAGCAATGAATAGCATTAACAAACACATATCAATAATTGAAGCTTATATAGCTAGACAACAGTGACCCCACCCCAGAGTGTGCACACCCTTAGACTCAGTCCCAGGCACTTGCTTGCGTTGGCGCTGATGTTGCAGCTGTAGTGAGGATTTGGTCCAGGCTAAACAGCAGCTCTGTCCCAGGCAGCACTTTTCCAACAAGGCCCAAATTTACTGCCTTATGCTGTGCCTATAGGAGGCAGCCTGCTAACTCCCAGTTCCAACAGGCATCCAGTAGCTGCACTCCAACAGCCCTCCACTGGGCCAATGTCCTTGGCAGCAGCCTGGCTCCCCTCTGGTTCCAAACTCCAAGGCAGAGTCCCAGACTGCTAGGCCTCTTTCTTCAAGCACATGGAGAGAGCAGTCCTCTCTCCCCCCAGAGTCCTCCCTTCCTGTTTTTTTTCCAAGGGCTCATGGGAATTGTAGTCTGGATTGTAGCACACAGGGTCTTTTCATAATAAAACAGAGGCCCCTTTAGTAAGGGGACTACATTTGTCATCCTCTATAAATAGCCTGATTAAATGCAGATAAAACCTCCTGATTGCTACAGTGAAATATTATACTGTAGCATGATAATATCATTCATCTTTCTGTGCCTTCTCTTTTTTTCAAAGCTTTATTGATTCTTAATGTCTCCAGGCCTTTCCACACAGCAGTTTCCTTAGCCTCCTGCTCTGAGGGTGATGGAACTGAGACACATTCTGATGTCAGGTGAGGACTTACTCCATGCATACTACTATATTAACCTTGTTTTCACATTTTCTACAAGACAAACTATCAGCCTCTTACATTCAATATGTTACTCTGAATACAGTCTTCAATCCAGCTGCCAGGAAGCACATGAGATACTTTGAGACCAGCAGTCACTTTGCAAGCAAGTCCAAGATATTTGGTCAGTTATCTATGCACACTACATTAATTCACTGTCCTGCAAGAACCAATAGCTGCTTTTCTGTTTATTGAGAGTGGGCGATGACAGATCCTTTTATGAATGAGACAGACTAAGAAGAGCTGCTTTGTAACTAGCATATTTAAGTAATAATGGTTATGGAAGAGGAAAACACAATGGAAAAGAGAAAGTTGGAGCAAAGCTAAGACTTCTGATAAGTGTCAAAGATGTTCAGCTTACAAGAAGAGATGTGAAGATATTTACAAGTAACAGTGAGGATGATAGTGTTTCTTCTGCCTCCTGAGGGCTGGACATTTCACAGTTGCTCCTTTCTCAGACTTTCCAAGGCTTAGGTGAATAATTGTGTGAGCAGACATACACAATGTGAATAATTATTGGCCTGATTTTGCCACCCTTGTTTTTACTCTCAAAAGGAAGAGGGAAGTAAGGCACAGCAGTAAACTACTACTCACCAGGAGTAAAGATGTTAAAATCAGGCTGTATATTAGGGCAGGATAAAACTGACTCCTTTTTTGAAGCAGTGCTGAAATGAAGGGGCTGTGAATGGACACATACATGAAGACATCTGCCACCAGGATTAACCCAAGCTCTGACATTATATTTTATATATATCCCATAAAAGAAGTTAAAGCATAATTTCTGCCATTTTTTGCTTTAATAATGGTCTGCTACTTTAAGTGCATTTATTCAATTTGATAGAATTTGTTAGATCTTTTTCAGAATGTTAATACAAACTTGAATCTTAAAGTGACTTAAATAGTAGATATGGCAAGTTGTGGACACCTAGGCCCAGATCCACAAAGGTTTCAGTGGAAGTTAGGGAACCAAATACATTTCTGGATCTGAGCCCCTAGTTTTTACTATTAATGCTTGTTCTGTTTTCTGGAGCCTTCTAAAGCTATGAAACTAGAATACTTGGGGTAAAGATCAAAGGTGTTCTGAGGTGTTATGGGAAAGCGACTGTGATGAAACTGCTTGTTTCCTCCTGCGAGGAGGGTTATGACTTATGAGGCAGAGAGGATACCAGGTAAATTAGTATTTTTCTAGTACCCAATATCATTCAAAGCATAGCTTCAGCTATCTTCAGTTGCATTTGTAAACACTCAGCACCTTCTGCAGATGTGGTCCCAGGTGTCTCATGTTGTGCACCCAGAAAATGAAGAACATTCAGTTTAGTGACCTACTGTTGAAGATTTTTTATTTAAGGCCCCGGTTAAGTGGTTTTGCCCAGCATCCTAAAATAACTCTGTGGCAAAGGCAGGGATAGAATCCAGTTCTCCAGCATGTTAGTCAACTGCCTTAACAACCTTTCTCTTCCTGCAGTGTCTTATCTCATTCCCTATACACCTTCCAAGTGTCATTGTGTCAATGCCAATCAGCAGGTATTCCCGGGCAACAAGTTTCCTTCTGCTTGGGGCTCAGTTGGAGCATGTCTTCAAGCCCCAGTCAGATAACTACTTCATTTGAAGTCAACAAGGCCACTTCCAACAAGATTGTATATGAACGGTAGCTACGCATAGTTTTGAGTAGCCAAAGTCAGAATACGCAACAGGGGAATGAAGAAACTGATAGTTCTAGTATATGTTAATAGGGTCAGTCTCCCAAGATGTAATAGACTTGGTGTGATTGTGTAGACCAGGCCCTGAGGCCCCCCATGATAGAGACTTGTGTCCTTGTCACACCTTGCTCCAGAAAAAGGAAAATAGAGAGGTTTTCCATGGAGGCTAGAGTGGCTGCAGAGAAAGTGGCTAATCAGGGGTCAGGAAGGCCTACAAAAGGGAGCTGAAGAACAGACTTGGAGTCAGTGTCGCTAGAGCTTTCAAGGTGTGCAGACTCTGTGGCTTGGCTGAGGAAGCTGTCTCCAGGAGGGAAAGCCCTGGAGGCACCAGTCTCTCTGAGTGGGGGAACAGACTAAGAGGGGACTGATGAACTGAGGTAAAGCCCTGAGCCAGGGGCAAGAAGTTGTTTCCAAGAGGGAAAGCCCTGGAGGCATCACTGTCTCCGAATGGGGAAACAGACCTAAGAGACAAACTAAAAGGGACACTAGCAGAGGGCACCGGGATGGGCCCCTGGTAAAGTGTGTACCCCAGATGGGGTTTGTATGATCACACAGGGTGTGACTCCGCGGGGGGACTGAGTGGCTGAAAGGCTTTTAAAAGGGAGAGCGCAAGCATATGCACATGGCCAGATGGGGTGCTCATGGGAGGTGAGTGCCACCTCATTTTACTTGGGTTGTAGTCAGACAATGGTCAGAGAAAGCTGGGGGTGAAAGAGAACATTTGGGCCCTATGTCCTTCAATAAATCCATGGGGATGTACATCCATACCTATGAGGCAAGTCCAGGTAACGATATATATTGATATCACTCAAAGAGGGGTCACCCCAAACTTAGTGTACCCTGGATAACTGTGCAAGACTGGTAGTTCTTCTGAGAACTGATGGGATTAGGTTGAGGGGAGAAGTCCCAGAGGGGAAAGAGGAAGAAGCAGAAGACACAGTGACAGGAGATCCCCAGGCTCAGTTGGGTGTGGTAGAGACAATGACCCAGAGGAAGGACCCCATGTCAGCAGTTACTGATGACCATGCTCATGTTCCCAGAGGGGCTTGAGATGAGGACCAACATACTCCACCCCAATGTAGACTTGCTTTTGAGCCAAACTGACTTAATCACTGAGCAACAGAGTGAGATGTCGTTGAGCTAGGCCTATGAACAGCTCACCCACGTCAGTGATGAAGTCCCAGACCCATGATTCTTGAGACAAGGGCTACACTATAATTTACAAAGGGAAAATAATTGAGGAGGTGAAAGACCTGCAGATGGGCACGTTTGAATGGAACTCCTTATTCCCCATAAGTTTTGAAGGGAGATGTTAAAATAGGCCCATCTGATATCCTGTGGAGGACAACTCAGGTGGGGAGAAACACTGAAAAGGTGACCCAAAGATTCAATTGGTTGCAATATCAAAATTCAGCTCTAGGCCATGCCACAAGTCAATGAATTGCTGCAGAGTTGGGGGCTGCCTAGGATAGTTCCCTCTAAGGTGTGCTGTGGCAGCCACATGACCTGGTCACTGGGGCCACATGGTGGAGCGGGGCAGCTCTGGGTACTGGACTGCTTGGTTGGCAAGCAGTATGGCAGTGTCAGGCTGTTCTAGGCCCAGGGCTGCTGGGGAGAGCTGTGTGTTGGGTGGCGGTGGCCCCAGCTGGGGCCACAGCTGGAGTGGCGTGTCGGGCGATGGTGGCCCCGGCCAGCTCCAAGTCTGGGGAAGGTGCTCTGCCAGCTGTAGTGGGGCAGGCTGTACTCCCGGGGCTGGGAAGGCACCAGCCTTCAGTGCTCGGCTCAGGAGTGGGGCGGGGTGTGGTGTGCGGGGCAGACTGGGAACGGTATGCACAGGGCTCACAGGGAACTTCCCTTCATGAATATTACAGATGTTAAATGAAAGAAATCCCACGTTCAGATTTAGATCACAGACATGCTTTGCAGGTGATTGTTTTTAATAACCGTACATTTTGACAAACAGCAAAGTTTTAAAATCAGAATAGTATCAACCCTGTTTATTACTCAAGACCGCTAAAAGCTATCCTTAAATTGTATAGAAAGAATTGATGGAAAATCTTAGAGGGAACACTGCGGCACACATTCACCCTTGACCTAAGCTGAGGGGAAATGGCAGGTACCCCTTGCTCCAAAAAGTAGAAAATAGATGGCCTTCTAGAGTCCCTGGGCTTATTCAAGTTTAGAATCCTGCCCTGCAGTTTGCATTGTCCGTGGCTATGTTCCAGAGATTGAAGGATAAGGTACTGTGCCAACATAGTCAGTATGTGGCTGCTTATGTTAACAGTACCATCATTTATAGCACAACATGGGTCAACTACATAGAACATGTCATTGCAGTTCTACAAGCATTCTGTTAGGCTGGGCTAACCCCTCTGGCTAGTGGAGTACTATAGTTGTTTCATTGCGTGGGGGGGCACAAGGAGGCATGAGCCCCAAATGCCATGGGGGGGGGGGGCGAGGAGCCAGCCTGCAGCCTCCAGTATACTAACGGGGCTCTGTCACCTGCAGCAGAGGTCTACCCCCTGCACTCACCAGCAGTAGTGGGCCAAGCAGAGCAACAGCCCCAGCTCATGCAGTCCTCCTGTGGTAGCACTTGGGGGGGAGGAGCAGGACTGCCCCAAACTCACCAGCAGGAAGTGAAGTGATGTGGCATGAGCTGGGGCCACATTGCTCCACTTGCCCCACTGCTGCCGGTGAGAATGTATCGGGAAGGGAGGGAGGCCAACCCGTGCTGGTAGCCCCTTCTGCCCCCATTCACCAGTTGCTTTTGAACCAGTTAGTGACAGATCACATGCCCCTCCAATGGCTACAATCCATGAAGGACCACAGCCCTCGAGCCATGTGGTAGTATTTGTCCCTGCAGCTGCACCTCTTTGAAATACTGCATCTAGCCAGTAAAGACCAGAAAAATGTGGACTTCTTTTCATGAGATCAGGTGGTGGTGGTGATGATGGGGGACACTGTCAACCCAAGTAAACTTGGTGACTCAAATTGAGTGGGAGGGTGTGTGACAGGATCTAGAGCCTCACAATGAACTTAGAGCAATACTGGGCTAAGAAGACCCCACCCTTCAACAGGTGCAGGGCATGTTTCGAGTGGAGGAACAGTTTAGAAGAACACTGGTAGCCTGAGAAAAGGGTGGGGGTAGGAATGAGCTGTATATGGTACCAAGAAGAAAGGTTTATGCTGAGAGCTGTGCTAGGAGCAGCAATAGCTTTGTAAGGATTGCTCTAGGAGCAGAGACTTGATAGCTTTGTTTGCTGAAAACCCTAAATGAAGATGGTTGAACAAGACACTAAAAATATGTTTCCTTCCCCTTCCCCACCAAAGTTGTGTGTCTGTACTGGGATAAAAGACCCGTGGCACAGCTGCAGCTGGCTTGTGTCAGATGACTTGGGTTTATGGGCTGGAGGCCAAGCTCTGGGACTTTCACCTTCACAGGGTCACAAAACTTGGGTTCCAACCTGAGCCTGAACATTTACACAATGATTTTTCAGCCCAGATCCTGAGCCCTGTGAACTCAGGCCAGCTGGCCCAGGCCAGACATACCTAAGCATAAGAGACTAGGGAGAAATAACTAAATCAGTGACCACAGCCTCAACTGAGGCATTCCAAACTGGTAGGAAGAGTCCCAGAGGAAAACATAATTTGGGGTAGGGAAATTTCCTTGAGAATCACTGCTTTCCAGGATAGTCTCCTATCCTGTAATATAATTAGCTCAAGCAAAATGCATATTGTTTGCTTGTACTCAGCATACCAAATGATTGAGTGCTCTGTACCAGTGACCTATGCAGTCTTCATTATTTACTAGTCTCCCCATCTTTGTGTTATCCACAGACTTTCTCAGTAATCAGGTTTTTTTCAGTGACTTAGAAGAAAAAATCAATAGCATAGTAGCCTTGTTTTGAATCTTGCTAGAGGTTATCGCTATGGATCAGGACTGAGGCACACTGGTAGAGAGATGTGGAGAGCTTAAGGACACCTTCTCTAGGGGTGTCCAACACTGAACATTTTTCTATGTCTAAATAGGTTCCAGATTGTCCATCTGACCCCCTTAGGTGCACAAGATTTACTAGCAGACATGAAGAGATGTGGAATTTAGCAGCTAGCTGAGTACAACTTGATTACATTTGGAGGAAAAGAAACAGGTGCAGAAAGCCATGCAGCTATAAAAAAAATGCAGTGAAAACCAGTCAGACTGTATCTGATTATTTCTTGGCAGATTCCATTAATATTTTCTTTTCAGTCTTGTGCCTGTAAAGCTGATCTTTTGTGTACTGTGAAAAGCATTAGGTAGCTTGCTTGCTTACAGCACAGAAACCTTTATTTTATACTTGCTGGTACTGAGGTAAGGGTGTCCAGGCTCTTCGGTAATCATAGGTCATTTCAAAGCTATCTCTAGTGAACAAAAACTGTGCTCTTGACAGTTCACTTAAGCAGTGAATTCTTAGACTCAATACGAAATAACAGTTCTTAATGGATATCTAGACCCCTACAGTGTCACTTAAGAAATAGGCTATTGTGATAAAGAAATAACAATGTTAATTATATAATACTGAGCTATTTTGTATTACTCATATTTTACTTCAGCAAAATCTCAAATTGAATAAGCATTTCAGGATTTAATCTATTTGCTGCTTAGAAGTTGTTCAAGTATTATTGTGTGTTTTTAAAATATTCTCAGTAATTTCTTGTGAGTAACATATTAAAACAGCACATTATGCTACTCACTCATATTGTGTGTGATCTACAGCTAATTCACACTGGAATTGCATTTTGGTGTTTGAAACCTTCACCAAATCTTTCAGGGTTTATACAATGTAAGTAGATATGTGAGTAATTTGTAAGGTCTTTGTTTGTGTTTGTACAGCACCTAGCACAATTGCATCACTGCCTGAGATTGGAGACTTATAGGTGCTACTGCAACGCAAGAAGTAACTGCCAATGACCTTTCCTTTTTTAAACACTAGTTTTAAAATTGAGCTAATATGTGAGGCTGGAATCATATGCCACCCAAATAAATGGAGATAGTCCCTGTTAACTTAACACAGCTTATTTCCTGTGGAAGATATTTAATTTGAAAATCAGTTTATTATCCCTTGATTGCATATGTAGTAAGATGAGGGTCTGAAACAAAAGCCCATGTAGCACAGGCCTGGTTTGAGTCCTGAGGGCTAACAATGGACAAAACTTGGCTAATATAAAGCAAAGCTAAGCTTTGAGCAAGAAGCAGGCCCCTGCTCACAGAAGTTGGCACAAACAGGGCTGAGAGTGTAAAACACTAATTGGTAATAGGTCCAGGTGTAGAACAGTAATTGGTATGGACTGTAAACCAGTAATTGGTGCTGGTCATAAGATGAAAGCACATTCCAAAAGGATGGTACCACCAGCTCATTAAAAAAAGACCTTGGTACCCACACTCCCAATAGATACCGACCCAAGTTCAGGAAAGGGTCTAAGCTGATGGCATGATGGATAGAGATGTTCTAATCGAACCCCGAGGTACAGGGTGATAGGTGGTATCTAAGTAGCATCAGAGGGTGGTAACCTGACACGTCAGGAGTGATGTGTAACTCGTTTGTGCCTATATATAAAGTGGTGTCTTGGGGTGACAGTCTTTGTCCAGCTGAGGGGGCAGAGGGACCTCCCACTGATTGAGCTGAGTCTATTGTTATGGGGTACGTATACATAGTGGTTCAGTAGAGTCCTGAACTACTGTACTGTACTTCGCTTAACAATAAACCTGGCCGGGCGCCTTTGATCCTTATCTGATTTGTGGTCTTTGGGGGCTTTCTCGGAGTCTGCTGTGTTAACTAATTGTGCAAGTCAACACAGCACACATCACTGAGCACACACACACTGGTTTTCATCACTGATGGAGCAGGAGACCTCTCAGAACACTATGCCAGTAAATCCTAACCTACTACATCAGTGACCTTACTACAGCATAGACTGTAGAATGATTGGTAATAAGACACTTCACCTCTCCCACCTTTTGTTTGTCTTATCTATTTAGATTGTAAATTCATCAGGGAAGGAAAGTGTCTCACCATATATTGTGACTTGTGATTATACACACTGCACCAGGCCTGCCTATAGGGGAGGAGGGGGATAAAGGGGGCAGTTGTCCTGGCTCTGTCATTCAAATGGGCCCAGGACTCCTGGCTGCCACCACTGTTACTCTGGCAGTGGTGGCAGCTAAAGCCCCAGGCCCTTTAAATCACTACTGAGTGCTGTGTAGTGCCTTCCAGGCAGCTCTTAGGGCTGCCTGGCATGGTGAGGGTACTGTGCCATGCAATCTGAGGGGTTCTGAGGACTGGGGAAGGCACCACGTTCCAGGTGGTGCAGAGGGCTGGCTGCCCTGGGCCCACCCTTTCTGCCTGAGGCCCTGCCCCTTCAGGGAAGTAGAGCCGCATCCCCTTTCCCAGGGGGCTGCGGAGACTGTTGGTGCCCCTGCACTGCACAATCTGAGAGGGAGACTCTGGCTACTGTTGTTATACAAAGAAATAATTATACAGGAAAAAATTCTAGAAGGGTCACTTTGGTGTGTGGGATACAGCTGCTTCTGAGGAAGCAGCGGGCAAAACAAGACTGGAGAACATCTGAGAGAGGGTGGTTCTAGAGGTGTGGGGGAATTTTTTTGGAGGCATTGTGGATGAGATCGATCCCCCAGGAGCATGAAGACTGGCTAGTGGGAGGATTTGGAATGATTCTGGATGCTTTCCTAAACTGGATGAAGTGGTTGGTGGTGGATGTGTTCAGATGAATAAAAAGCCTGTAGGCCAGTTATATTAGTGTCTGAAACACTTACTGTATCTGGATAAAGGCCCATCCTACTCTCTGAAAGCACTTCAGCAAAAACTTTCACAAAAACCACCAGGTGTAAGCAATTAGTGCACAATTAAATCTATTATGAACTGCCTGAATTATCCTTAAAAAACAAAACAAAACAAAAAACCCTAAACAAACCAGCTGTTGTGGAACATGTCTTATTTAGCAATTTAAAAAAATCTGTGGTCAAGTGGGACTTACTACTACTACTACTTGGTTAATACCTGTCATGCTGATTTGTAAACTATCTTGAAAAAAAGAACTGTATTTGAAACAGAAAAAAATGTCATTCTTTATCTAGGTATAAATTGTGGCAGTCATGGATGGCAGGCAGTTTACTCTGGGCAATTTGTAACTAAAGATACATTAAGACTGTTTGAATAGCACCTCAGATTACATTCTAGGTGCTATTTTGGGTACAACAAGCTACTATTAACAAATCTAACATTTTAGAGAGAACCTTTAAACATGAAGGATTTCTGAAATATGCTATTAACTACTCTTCAGCATACATGCCATAAGAGTTTGGATCATGCAAAGGGCTGAACACTGTTCAGAAGAAGCTCAGCTGTTTACATGCTCAGACCCTAAACTCAGGTGTGCTTTTCACAATACTCATCATTGACCTAACTCTTGCTTCCATGGACGCCAATAGCACTTCACTGAGAGCATATTTAGGCTAACACTGAAAACTACTGGAAATCCCATCCTTAAATTCTATGTGGCTCCCCCTTCTTGCTTTTTAGTTCTAGGGTGGCTAGAGGCAGTGGATTACCCCTCTTCCTCAGTTTCTAAGACTTTGTTGGTAGAGTGCTATATATGATGGATGAAAATAATTAATCATTTTGGCTTACAGTGCCCTTATGACTCCTTACATTTATTTAAAAGTGCTCCTATAAAATTGAGAGGCCTAACTTTAATTTGCCCTCCAATGTTATGTCTAAAACAGGGGTGGGCAATATCCCAAATCAAAGGTAGGCATGTCTTTACCCTTTGTCTAATTGTGCTTTTCTGCTCCTTGAAGCCATGTCTACACTAGGAGATTAGTCTGAATTTACTACGTTTGACTTCTGGGCACCCCCGATTTTACGAATTTGAAGTTCTATGTCCTCACTACGGGGAAGAATCGAATGTAGTCTGAGGCAGGCTCTGTTAATGTGGACGTGCCACCTCAGACTTAGAGCCCCAGGAAGCACTCTGGGGAGTTGAGGGAGGCCTCCCAGAGGCCAATAAGTTCAAATTAGTGGCACTGGAGCGTCCACACTAACATTACTTTGGACTTACAAGTTTGGGAATAGCATGATTCCTCATGAAAAGCAGGAGTACAGAGTTCAAATTCCACTGCCCCTTATTCCAGAATAAAGGATTTGGTGGTGTGGATGCATCATTTATAAATTCAACCTTGGGGAGCTAATTTCAAACTAAGGTCCTAGTGTAAACCAGGGCTGAGTGAGCAATTTGGGGGAAGGTGCAAGAAACCCTCTGTGTTCTCCACCTTTCCCATTAAGCCCCCATGCAGCAGCCAGCTACAACTAATTCTGGAACTCCCTGAACATAGACACTGCTCCCTCCGTATTCATGGTGGCATGCAAGACAGCCCAGTGCAGTCAGACAGAATACAGGGTGACAGCTTTTGCTCTGCAATATAACGCTGGCCACTATTCTGGCTAACTCTGGGAATAATTCTGCACTTAGGGTCTATAATTAATTGTACATTGGCCTGTGCCTTAAAGGCATAACTGAAGCAATAGCATGAAATTTTGGACCTTAGCGAGATCAGTGACAAAACTCCCATTTGACTTCAATCAATCAGAATTTCACTATTGACTTATTTTTTTTTTAGTCTCTGTGCAACTTTGAAACAAAGCCATAACCACTCCCAGAAGGTTTCCTGGCTTATATTTCTGATAATTGCATAAACTGTCTTCTCAACACTAGAAGGGTCACTTCTTTCAACTCCTTCCCAGCTACAAATAGCCTTGTCTTCTCCCCCACTTCTTGGTACACAAACCACCTGTGAACCCAATCCTGGAAGTGCCCAGCATCCTCACCTCTTTCCAGTTGTGATGTGTTGACAACAGTGTTTAAAATTATCGCTTCAAGAGTAAGGGGATTTCCTGGTCTTGTTTGCAGTCAAAGGCTTTGTAGGGAAATGTGTGATCAAAGTCAGTCTACAGGGAGCCAGGATGGAGTAAAGTGGGGATGAGTTGTATCTTTCTGTTTTAAAGTGTAGCCTGCTTTGTCTCTTTCTGCTTTGAAGTTCTTGGGTGGTGTTCTGAATTCTAAGAAATAAAGTAGTGTAGCCTTCCAGATGGAATATTCTGTATTTTTATCTAAATTCTGCTTGTATTCTATGAACACAAACACCAACCAGGCCCCAGACCGCCAAAAGAAATATGAGGACTGCCACTGAGGTTGATATCATGCAGAATATTGATAGTTTAAGACTGAAAAAGAAAAATAGAAAAGTTTTCAGCCCATGTTCTTTGCTCTTGTCTTGGAATTAGGCTTTAGAAGGATTAGAGATAAAAGTGAAGGGTAAGGAGAGCTGGCGAAACTAACTGGTAGGAGAGGAAAACTAAATAACGATTATTGAAGTGTTCAGCTGATCATTAGCTACATACAGGTCTGGTTTAAAGTGAATTTCAAAGTTGAAGATCAATGTCTTGCCTTGCTAATAGGCAGCACAATACACAAGGCTGTATTCTGTAACTCTTCTAAAATGCTGTGCTGTCATTTCAAGCATCACTAAATATTTCATTACATTTTATGGCAAATACAAATGGAAATGAGAGGTTGAGGAAGTTTATCTTCCTTAGACTAGAAGGCTTTTTATTTAAGCAGGGTCTTTCTTGCCAATAAGTATGGATAGGGTGGAAGTATTGATATCATTCTTCCTTTTTGCCTCCAATGTTCAATTTCAGGTTCTTTTCAATACTTTTTTAAAGACAGTAATTTGCTGAGGGAGTTTTTACCAAGCTGATGTCAGCTAGGTTACAATTAACCATATGTCTTTTCCTGGGGTTGAATGGAGACAGCACAAGTGAATACATAGGTTTAAAACAAGCTGAGGTCTCAATAAGGTCCCGTAAATACAAGATTAATTTTGGGAAGCTAGGTGCCAATTCTACCAAGTATTCCACCACTTTTCTGTTCATTTATTACCTCACAAGTTAAACAAGGATTAAAAACCAAATAGGAAGTATGCAAAAGAATTTGTAATCTTTCAGCCTTTTCGAGCACAGTTGATAGTCCATTCTGTTCAGCCCTCCCATGATACAAACAAATGAATAAAAGAGCAAGACCTTTCTTCTCTGAGTATGGGAACAGTGTATCCTAAAATTAGTTTTCCTGTTGTTGTAAGAGACAGATGATCATATGCACTGAAGATCTCACTCTCTGAAGTGAATTTAGATTTTAGTGAAAGGTGCCAGACATCTGCTGAAACTGATAGTCCTTTGAGCAGAGAAAAGCAGAGCAAAGCATTTCCAGCCCTATCCATACCTGGAGGGGTAACTACTTTTAGGAATGGGAAGATAGGCCACCACAGGTGTTCCACAGTCCTTGGCCTCTGTTTAATTATGAGTAGGCACTTCCCTAGGGCCTATGTTGTGTATGCACACTCATACAGTTGTCATCCATTGGTGGTGGGAGTGGGGCTTATTAAAACTGTTCTCTTTGGGAAGGCTCAGAGCTGGAAACAGAGGCAGGTAGGCTGTGGGGTTGGGGAAGATGAGGGAGTGGTCAAAGGGAGCATGTACATCAGAAAGAGTGAGCTGAAGGAAGCCTGTCACAGATAAGGTATCACAACTACTGGAGGGGAGAAGTAGCTTTGGAAGAAGCCCCTGGCAAAGGCCATTAAAACCAATGGGAAATAAAAAGTGCCAGGAGGAAAATCTCAGGAGAACTGAGCTGCTGCAGGAAAAAGGGAGGGCTCAGAAGGCCTCTGAAAGGGGGTGATAGTAGCCTCAAAATCCTAGGTGAGTCACTTGTGTGTGGTCAGTTGGTGAGAGAGAGGGCAGGAGAAACCCCCGTGAGTAGGGCTGGTCCTAACCAATTGGTGGCCCTGGGCTAAGCAAAAAAAAAACACAACCCGCCGGGGAAAATGTGTTGCCCGCACCCCTAAGACCAGCTCTGCCCATGAGAAGATCCCCATGGCAACAACAAACATTAAGGGAATGGAGACATGACTTGGCACAGATACCCTGCCCTTTAACAGTTCAGGAGGCACTCACCCTCCTCATACACTCTGGTGGTGTGTGCACAGCATGGGGCACTCTAGACTAGTTTTTCTCAACCAGTGGGTAC
Source organism: Rafetus swinhoei (assembly GCA_019425775.1). Taxonomy (NCBI): domain Eukaryota; kingdom Metazoa; phylum Chordata; order Testudines; family Trionychidae; genus Rafetus; species Rafetus swinhoei. Next base: position 111,958,958 of record CM033446.1, read on the forward strand.
GAGTACCCTTAGAAGTACTTGAGAGAAGTCTGGGGGCAGGGGGAGGTACATCAAGACAACTGAAATTTGGAGAAAACTGAATTTTTGTTTTAAGTTTTACGCTTTATTATTTTTGTACTTTTTACACCCAAAAATTTCATTGCCTGCCCAGCTACAATTAAGTTGTTTAAACAAATGTGTTGCAATGGTAGAAAAAAAAAACTGTGTGTCTGAAAACTGTAGGTCCTGGGGGTACTTATAATTTTTTTTAAAGGGGATACTTTATAAAAAAAGGTTGAGAAACACTGCTCTAGACAGCCAGGGATGTGCAGAGTGAGCAGCAGGCCCAGAGCTCTGTCATTCTCTCTTCTTCCTGGAAGGAGACCTTTACCAAAGGAAGGCCCCTGCAACTGAAGGGTGTCTGAACTAGCCCTGCTCAATTCCTCTTAGCATGTGTTACAAGAAGCTGCAGCCTCAGCTGGTGTAAATGGCTCCACTGCAGCCCATAGTATTTTGCACCATTTAGAAATAAGAAAAGGCCAGGTAGAAAGAAGTGCAGAGTCTTGGGTTTTAGCCCCAACTTTACCTCTGATTTTGTGCAGAAAATCATGTTACTGAAAAGCTACATGCCTCAGTTGCCCCATCTGCCACCTGGAAATAATGCTACAGCTGAGTATGTCATCAGGGAGAATAACTTATCCTGTTGAGTAAAACTTTTCATACTTGGCTGCCTAAACATAGGCACTGAAATCCATATTTAGGCATTTCCCTATTAGAGGCCTGACTTTCAGCAGTGTGGTGCCTTAGATAAAGGTACAAAGCATTTCAGTTGCTCTGTATGTCCAGCTTGAGGGCTTTATGGAATAATAAATTTTACTAGGTCATGATGAAACCTTTTGTTACCGCACTTAGTAATCATAGAAAAAGTCCCTCTTCTCCACTTGATGGGCAGGTGGGCATTACTGCTAATGGAAGCTATGCACATGTAAGCACAAGACACATATAGTACTTGTGCTTCTCTATGGTACTCATGAAATAATTAGGTGTACGTAAATGCTGAATGAACTAAACTCCAATATTCACTGCAGAGAACAGGCTACAAAGGCAAGCTTCTGGCCAAATAACATTGACACTGTATCATCCAATGAAGAAGTGCACAGCTAATATGAAAAATAACATACAGCACCATGTGTTTATTGATTTTTGTTTTTTACCATGGGTCTTCTGCAGGGGTAGCCCCTTTCTCCCTGCATAAGAGACAGTTATAATACTACCATCACTAGAGAGACTAGTGGAGCTGATGTGATGGACACCAATTTGAACAATATCAGGTTTGAACAAGGACCCTGCAGAACTAAGCTCAAGCGAACAAGACCCAGAGTTAACAAACCAGATTGTCAAGCTGAGAGCTGTAACAAACATGTAGATTGGACACAGAATGGGATGTGGAAAAGCCTTCTGAAAAATGGCCTACACTTATACAGCTGAATCTCCCTGTAGTGGGGTGGTTACCTCGCTCCAGGCATAAAAAGTGTTAAAACAGCCCTGGGAGAGGGCTGTAGCTAGAGGCCAATCATGAGAGGCCTTGCAGAAGCCAATCAAAGCCCAGAAGGTTTGTATAAAAGAGATGGTCAGCCAGGCTGAGCACACTCTTTCTCCAGCCCTGGAGGGAGAAGGGCCTAGCTGCCTGTTAGCCAGGGTACCACAGTCAGAGCAGTGCTGGGGAAAGGCTGAATGAGCCAGAGGATCTTCAGCCTGAGTAGTCCCACGCTGAGGTCCAGTAACAGGGCCTGGGGAGTACTAGGGCTGCAGGAAAGCAACCAGGGCAGGCAAAGGCAGCAGGTCCCCATCCCCTTGTCCATGGTGAGTGGCCATGTCAGACTGCAGTTTGCCCCTGCGTAAGGGGCTAGATGATGACAGGCTGTAGGGTCACTGAGGAAAGGTGGGTATAGGAGGTTGTGGGGGAGGTTCCTTGAGGGAGAGGACTCCAGAGTGTGGGGATACTGCTGTGGGGCAGTACCTGGAGGTAACACTCTCGGGGTCATGATGGACACATGACCAGAAGTAAAAGGTGTCATGCGACCTGCCCCCCAAGGACTTTTCCCACCATCCTCCTATCAATAGGGATGAGTTTGGCCCCCACCAAACCCGCCTCATGCAACTATCCTGCAATTGCAGCTTGCGAACAGGAACTGCTAACAGGGAGTTTGGAGAGGGAGTTCTCCAGGTAAAAGAGGAGTAAAAATGGGACCCTTGTGGTAAGTGGCTGTCTGGAGTGTGTGTTTGTGTGTAGGGGAGTTATTTGCTGTGTGCTGAGCTTGTGTTTGTCTGTTTGGTTGGTTTGTTTGTTTGCTTGAAGGAGCTTCTAAAAGGTTTGAAATCTAGAAGCCTCTGTTAATTGGCTGAGCCTCAGTCAGGGGAGGCTACCAGAGCTATATAAGCCTGTGACTCAGCGACCAGGAGCTTGAACAGGAACTGCTAACAGGGAGTTTGGAGAGGAGGTTAGAGGGGAGGTTAGAGGGCACTAGTGACTTCTGGCCTTCTTTAAAACATAACTCTTATAATAATCTATATTCCAGAGGTTTAAAAGAATCCCAGTTTATACTTAAACTTATTCATTAGAAAATGGAGACAGAAGCCCAGCAGCAGAGTGGGGCTATCCTGTTTATTGCGCCGGGTGTAACATGTATGATTACCTGCCCTGTGGGCGGGTGGCGATGTGTGCACCTGCTGTAAAGGAGCTCCTGACCTCAGAGACCGAGTTCGGGCTTTGGAGGCCAGGGTGGCTGAACTGAGGAGCTAAGGGAGGTAGAGAGATATGTGGATGAGACTTTCTGGGACACTGTAGCACTGTCCCACCTCCAGTCTGAGAGCCCCAGTGCTCTTAAGGAGGATGAAAGTCTCAAGGGAACAGAGCATTCAATGGGAGCAGAGGGAAACCATCCCGTAGTTGGGACCCTCCTCCCAGAGGATGTCTGCGTATCCTCTCGCACTGAGGATACCTCTGAGGGGGAGGGAATGCCAGGAAGAGGCAGGTGTTAGTAGTGGGTGATCTGATCGTTAGAAACATAGATAGTTGGGTTTGTGATGACCGGGAGAACCGTATGGTCACTTGCCTGCCTGGTGCGAAGGTTGCGGATCTCTCGAGGCATCTAGATAGACTTATGTGTAGTGCTGGGGAGGAGCCGGTGGTCGTGGTACATGTAGGTACCAATGACGTAGGGAAGGGTAGGAGAGATGTCCTGGAGGCCAAATTTAGGCTGCTAGGAAAGAGACTGAAATCCAGGACCTCTATGGTGGCATTCTCGAAATGCTTCCAGTTCCACGCGCAGGGCCAGGTAGGCAGGCAGAGATTCAGAATCTCAATGCGTGGATGAGACGATGGTGTAGGGAAGAGGGGTTTGGATTTATTAGGAACTGGGGACACTTTGGGAGAGGGGAGCCTATACAGGAAGGATGGGCTCCACCTAAACCAGGGTGGAACCAGACTGCTGGCACTAAACATTAAAAAGGCCAGAGCAGTTTTTAAACTGAGAGATGGGGAAAGCCGATTGGTGTGAGATGCACGTAAATCGGAGGGAGACTTCTCTTAGAGGAGAATCCATTGATAGAGATTCTCTAAGCTGTAGTCAGAAAGAGAGGAGGAGAGGGCAAACCATGGGCCAGAGCAGACAAACAACCACACAAAGGAATCCAATGCATCAGGAAGGGCAGACAACAAGCAGTGGCAAATTTTTAAAGTGCTTCTACACAAATGCTAGGAGTCTGACTAATAAGATGGGTGAACTAGAGTACCTAGTATTAAATGAGGAGATTGACATAATAGGCATCACTGAAACCTGGTGGAATGAGGAAAATCTGTGGGACACAATCATACCGGGATATAAAATATATCGAAAGGATAGAGCAGGCCGGGTGGGTGGCGGAGTGGCACTGTATGTGAAAGATAATGTAGAATCAAATGAAATAAAAATATTAAATGAATCAACATGTTCAATAGAATCGCTATGGATAGTAATTCCATGCTCCAAAAATAAGAAATTAGCAGTAGGGATATATTACCACCACCTGACCAGGACAGGGATACTGACATTGAAATGCTGAGGGAGATTAGAGAGGCTACCAAAACAAAGAACTCTATAATAATGGGGATTTTAATTACCCCATATTGACTGGATACATGTCACCTCAGGAAGAGAAGCGAGATAAAATTTCAATGGCTTAAATGACTGCTTCTTGGAGCAGCTGGTGCAGGAACCCACAAGGGGAGAGGCAATTCTCGATTTAGTCCTGAGTGGAGCGCAGGATCAGGTCCAGGAAATAACTGCTACAGGACCGCTTGGGAATAGTGACCATAATATAATAACATTCAACATTCCTGTGGTGGGAAGAACACCTCAGCAGACCAGCACCCTGGCATTTAATTTCAAAAAGGGAATTACACAAAAATGAGGAGGTTAGTTAAACAGAAATTAAAAGGCACAGTGACTAGAGCCAAATCCCTGCAAGCTGCATGGAAACTTTTAAAGACACCATAATAGAGGCCCAACTTAAATGTATACCCCAAATTAAAAACATAGCAAGAGACCTAAAAGAGTCACTGGCTTAACCACCATGTAAAAGAAGCAGTGAGGGACAAAAAGGCATCTTTTAAGAAGTGGAAGTCCAATCCTAGTGAGATAAATAGAAAGGAACATAAACACTGTCAAATCAAGTGTAAAATGTAATAAGAAAAGCAAAAAGATTTTGAGGAACAGCTAGCCAAAAACTCAAAAAGAAATAACAAAATGTTTTTAAGTACATTAGAAGCAGGAAGCCTGCTAAAAACCTGTGGGTCCCTAGACGATCGAACTATAAAAGGCGCAATCAAGGACGATAAAGCCATATGGAGAAACTAAATGATTTCTTTGCTTCAGTCTTCACGGCTGAGGACGTTGGGGAGATTCCCAAATCTGCACCGGCCCTTTGTGGGTAATGAATCTGAGGAACTGTCCCGGATTGAAGTGTCATTAGAGGAGGTTTTGGAACAAATAGAAAAACTTAATGTTAACAAATCTCCGGACCGGATGGCATTCATCCAAGGGTTCTAAAAGAACTCAAATGGGAAATTGCTGAACTATTATCTGTGGTTTGTAACCTATCCCTTAAATCGGCTTCCGTACCTAATGACTGGAAGGTAGCCAACGTGACACCAATATTTAAAAAGGGCTCTAGAGGCGATCCGGCAATTACAGACCGGTAAGTCTAACTTCAGTACCTGGCAAATTAGTAAAACAATAGTAAAGAATAAAATTGTGAAGCATGTAGAAGAACATAATTTGTTGGACAAAAGTCAACATGGTTTCTGTAAAGGGAAATCCTGTCTTACTAATCTATTAGAGTTCTTTGAAGGTTAATAAACATGCGGACAAGGGGGATCCAGTAGATATAGTATACTTAGATTTCCAGAAAGCCTTTGACAAGGTCCTCACCAAAGGCTCTGTGTAAATTACATGGCCATGGGATAAGAGGGAAGGTCCTTTCTTGGATTGAGAACTGGTTAAAAGACAGGAAACAAAGGGTAGGAATAAATGGTAAATTTTCAGAATGGAGAGGGGTAACTAGTGGTGTCCCCAAGGGTCAGTCCTAGGACCAATCCTGTTCAACTTATTCATAAATGATCTGGAGAAAGGGGTAAGCAGTGAGGTGGTAAAGTTTATGGATGATACCAAACTGTTTAGGATAGTCAAGACAGAAGCAGACTGTAAGGACTCCAAGAAGATCTCACCAAACTGAGTGATTGGGCAACAAAATGGCAAATGAAATTTAATGTGGATAAGTGTAAAGTAATGCACATCGGGAAAAATAACCCCAACTATACGACAGTATGATGGGGGCTAATTTGGCTACGATACAAATCAGGAAAGAGATCTTGGAGTTATCGTGACAGTTCTCTGAAAACTTCCACACATGTGCAGCGCGGTCAAAAAGGCAAATAGGATGCTAGGTATTATTAAGAAAGGGATAGAAAATAAGACCCAGAATATCTTACTGCCCCTGTATAAAACTATGGTACTCCCACATCTTGAATACTGTGTACAGATGTGGTCTCTCACCTCAAAAAGATATTTTGGCCTTGGAAAGGGTTCAGAAAAGGGCAACTAAAATGATTAGGGGTTTGGAATGGGTCCCATATGAGGAGAGGTTAAAGCGACTGGGACTTTTCAGTTTAGAAAAGAGGAGACTGAGGGGATATGATAGAGGTGTATAAAATCATGAGTGGTGGGAGAGGGCCAATAAAGAAAAGTTATTTATTAGTTCCCTAAATAGAAGAACTAGAGGACACCAAATGAAATTAATGGGTAGCAGGTTTAAAACTAATAAAAGAAAGTTCTTCTTCACACAGTGTGTAGTCAGCCTGTGAACTCCTTGCCGGAGGAGGCTGTGAAGGCTAGGAATATAACAGAGTTTAAAGAGAAGCTAGATAATTTCATGGAGGTTAGGTCCATACAAGGCTATTAGCCAGGGATAAAATGGTGTCCTTGGCCTCTGTTTGTCAGAGGCTGGAGAGGGATGGCAGGAGACAAATCGCTTGATCATTGTCTTCGGTCCACCCCCTCTGGGGCACCTGGTGCTGGCCACTGTCGGCAGACAGGATACTGGGCTAGATGGACCTTTGGTCTGACCCGGTACGGCCGTTCTTATGTTCTTATGTAACCCAATCTGTGACACATTAACTCGGGGGCCTGGGGGTGGAGAGGCTGGGGGAAGTGTTCCCTCTAAGAGTTTCCTCCCATAAGCAGAATGAATTTTGTGTTGTGCACCAGTACTGAGTTCATGTGGCTTGTTTGGATGTGCCACTGTGGCACCCAAGTTACTAATAAATATCTTATAAACCTCTACCTTTTCCCTCTGCTGCTATGTCTCCTCCCTTTCCTTCGTCAGTTCCCCTGGTGCCTGCTGCCCCCCAACCCCTCACCCTCCTCTGCTGTCCTGACTCCTGCTGTTCTCGCTGCCCTCAGCTCTCCTGGACCTGCCCCCCTGCACCAGCCTTTCTCTCCCCCCTGTGCCCATTCCTCCAGTTGCCCCACTCTGATCATGTATAGCTACCCCTCCTCATCCCCTCTCCTAACACCTCCTCACACACCTGCCCTGCCTCTCGCCTCTGGTGCTGGTCCCTCCTGCAGGTGTCTGCCCTTCTGCTTCACCCCAGAATCCCCTGGCACCTGCACCTTCCTTAGCCCTGCACCTCCTGGTGCCCCTTCCCTGCCCTGCCCCCTTGCCCTCTTTTCCCTGATGCCCACCCCTCACCACTCTCTACCCCCATTCCCTCATGCCCCTCTATTCCCTCACACTTGACTTGCTCCATCCCTGCCTTCCTCATGCCCACCCCTCCTTTCAAGCCTTCTCCCAGCACCTCCCTTTCCCCCTCTTGCCCCCAATGCTCTTACCCTCTCCTTTCCCAGCATCACCCTGTCCCCTCCCACTGACACCTCCCTTCCTGCCCTTTTCTTCATTGTCTCCGCTTGGCCCCCTGGCATTTGTCTCTCCTCCACCCGGTCCCTTCCCCTTCCCCTTCCCCTTTCTTCTCCTGATCTGCCCCCTTCCCTTCAGCACAAGCCCCTTTCCCCTCCCCCCACCTTCTGCCTTTCAGTTTGCGGGGCTGGAGTCTGTCATTGGGCCCCAAAAGTCTCCGCAGCCCTGGCCGCAACTGCTTCCAGGGCTCCAGACCGCTTGCCAGGCCTGGAGCTGGACTGCGCAGTGCTAATTTTACTGAAGTCCCTGCACCAGCTTTGGCTCCCATTAGCAGGAACGGGGGGCGGGGGGAGAAGCCCCCCCCACCGAACCGCCATGCGGTGCACGGCTGTGTAAGCAGGTCCATGCACTGCCGCTCCCCCAGCGGAGTGGGAAGGGGTGGAGGGGCGGGGAGGGAGAAAGGGCCGTGCAGAGCCCGAACATACCCCGCTATGCAGCGCTCCAGCCGGGCTCTGCGTGGTCTCTGCCAGGACTCCGGCAGCAGCTCCCAGGAGAGGCTTGCCAGGTTTATCCCCCTCCTCCTCCAGCAGCTGGCCATTCGGACGATGGCCCACGGGGAAATTCCCGGTTTTCCCGCCAGGCCAGTCCGCCCCTGGCCTGACCCCACTGTCAAACACCCACTGGCTTCACCAGCCCTCAATCCTGGCTACTGCCGGGTCCTGATGGGCCTCAGGGTGCAATTGGCTCCACTGGCTTGGGGCCCCATTGCTTGTGGGCTCTGTAGTCCCCTGGCTCTGCTGGCTCCATTGCCACCTGAGGTCCCACCACCAGCCTGGAGCTCAGTAGCTGCCCCCAGCCGTGGCCCTAGCCTGGGGCAGTGAGGGGCTAGCGTTGCTAACTCTCCCGACCTGACAGACTAGACTGCATTGCTGTGAATGGTGTCTAGTCTAGGGAAGTTATCAACCATGAGAGGGGCATGAACAGCTGTGATGAGGGGCATAATGTAACCCACACACCTAGGCTATGTCTATACTCGCGACTTCTTGCGCAAGTACGGCCATTCTTGCGCAAGAATCCTCGGAGCGTCCACACTGCCTGCCTGCTCTTGCGCAAGGAAATTTACAGTACGGCGTGGTAAGAGAGGGCTTCTTGCGCAAGAGCTATGCTCTTTTTTAACAGGTGTAAGCCCTCTTGCGCAGGAGCTCTTGCGCAAAAGGGCAGTGTGGACGCTCGGCAGGGATTTCTTGCGCAAGAAAGCCCTATGGCTAAAATGGCCATCATAGCTTTCTTGCGCAAGAGAGCGTCCACACTGCCATGGATGCTCTTGCGCAAAAGCACAGCTCACACATGGCAGTGTGGACGTTTTCTTGCGCAAGATTTTCTTGCGCAAGAAGCCGCCAGTGTAGACATAGCCCCTATGTGGTTCACTGTCCCACTTACAGCAAGAGATAAGAACAACGGAGCACTATAGCCTAAGCTGAGAACCAGCTGGCTTTAAAGCTCAAGCTGTAGTGGCTCCTACACTAATCTCCAGAGGTCTTAGGTTCAAATCTGCTTTGTGGTGGTTACAATAACCCAGCGCCGCCACCCTAAAAATTGTTCTAGCACCACTAAGCACAGGGAAATGATTCAGTTATGTGAGGTTGTATAGGAGTTCTTGGGGAGGAAAGCAAGGCAGGAAGACTTCATGGGTGGAAATGGGTTTTAAAGAGGAATTTGAAGAAAAAGAGGGTGCTTGGAAGACCTGAAGTTTGATTGCTGCCTCACCTCTGACTTAAGCTGGGGTAAATCGGGAATAAATCCTTTGTAATTGGTGTTACAGCCATAGATGCTAGCTTCTTCTAGTAGGCCCAGGGGATGCTCAACCACGTCCCCCAAGCCTCTTCCAGTCCCTGCCTAACCCTGCCCTCACTCCATCCCTTCCCCCAAGTCTCCTACCCAAGCGTGCTCCATCCCCACTCCTCCCCCTTTCTCCTAATCCTCCTTCATGCTGTGAAAGAGCTGATTGTGGTAGGCAGGAGGTGTTGGGAGGGAGGTGCTAGTTGCTGTGAGGTGCTGGGTTATGTGGAGGGGAGCTAAGCATCTGGTAACTTTTTCCTGTGGGTTCTCCAGCCCCACAGAATTGACACCTGTGGTTACAGCGGTAGATAAGGTAATTCAGGCCCATGAAGTGGAAGCTCCACTCAAGCATAAGGGACGCAGAAAACCAGGAATCCAACGGGAAAGCAGGAGTGAAGGGAGTAAGAACAGTGATTTGCTGGGGGTCCGATTATGCTGGTGAGAGCTTGAATGTGAAGAGCGGAAAGGCAAGAAACCAACAGGAGAATTCTAGAATTATAAAATGAGGTTTAAGGGTTATTTTGAAAGAAGGGTTTTATCTCGAAATAACAGCGTCTACACAGCTTTTTTTATTTTGAAATAGGGTATTTCAAAATAGCGTCCGGACGCGATTTTGCAAATGAAGCATGGGAAATTCAAATCCCTGCTTCATTTGCAATTTCGCTCACCTGCATTTGCATTCCTCTCTCAAAAGAGGAATACAGTATAGACATTCCCTTTGTACTCCCCTACCCCTAGCCAGATCCCCGTCCCGCTGCCACATGGGGCTCCCTCTGGTGCACGGGGCCGTTCCGCTTCCAACCAGACTGACGTGACCTCTGGCCAATTGGTGGCTGTGGTTTCTCAGAGGGGCAGGCTACTGGCGAGGACCCAGATGCTGCTGCCCAATGGGCGGAGCCTTGGACCGACTGGTGGCGAAGGGGATTGTGGGGGTTGTAGTCGCAGATGGGGCCTGTGTGCCAGCTGTGTTCTGTGCATGCTCAGCGTGAACCTCCACCCCCGCTGGGTGCTTCGCGCTAAGTTTCGATTTCTTGCCAGTGCGGAAGTGGCCATTCCTGCTGTGTCCTAGCGCCGTCCTTCCCTCTGCTGCTAAATTGGCGCCCCTCTAGCGTGGCGCCCGGGGGAAACTGCCCCTCCTCCGCCCTCCTCACTATGCCACTGCATCCTTCTTTGTCAAGCTTTGCTAGAAGGCAGTGCGGTACTGTCTACATTTAAAAATAAATTATTCCCCTTAGCCTGTAACACATCCTCTGTTCCACAAGCCCTCGGACAGATGGAGAATCCATTCACTTTTTAGTTTTTAGTATGTGTTTAGTTATGGTTATTTGAAAATTTTAGTTCAATGAAAGCAGTAATAGCACAGGACAAACTCATGATGTATCTCACATCCCTAGGAAGTTTTATGCCTTGCTCTTGACACATACACAATATATTAATTACCGCACAGAATTCAACTTGTGTAACTTGAAGGTACATAAGTTGGGTTAAGATCTTAAAGGGTCTGGGTCAAAAAAGTTTTGTATCCAAGGCAAAACTCTGATCGCCTGAAGTATTTTTATGAGCCACATAGATTAATAATCTCTGATAACATTGCTGTAGCAGAATCCAGACAGGTCGATTCAACCACAAAGAGGGAAATTGTCCCAATCCTTCCTTATGTTTGCTTTTTGGAATTCTAACAGAGAAGATTTCATGGAGCCTCCCTAAGCACAGCACTGGCCTGGCCATGCTTTCCTTGGTCAATGGGAATGCCTGGGGGTGCATGTGACACTCTAGCAGGCACTGTGTGTAGTTATTTGCTTCCAGCAGTTTCATTGATTGCTAGGTTTATTGACACGACATTCTCACCAGTCAATGCCTGTTATTTTTAGACTGATCTTTGAATCTCAGCGGGCTTGTTTATGACAGTACATTTTGTAATGCTTGTGCACAGAAGCTTGGGATAATGCTATTGCAGTGTAAAGCACTTATATCTCCTCTTTGTGTATTGTAAGGTGAACTCAGAATCAGGCTTTTCTGGATTATGGAAACAGTTTTTCTCACTGTTGGAAAAAGACATTTTTGTATTAAGGCACAGAGGCGATTGGATCCTTGATAAACTAAGTCCAAATTAAAGACTCAATCAAAGGAAAAGGTTCTACTTTCCTTGAAGAGGATAACTGATATGTCATGGCGGAAATTGAAATGAATAGTTTTTATTTCGGGGATGTTATTGGAGAGCCTTTCATATATTGACATACTGTCACATTTATGGGTATTTAATAAAAAAAATTAGCTGCCTAGACTTCCAGATTGGGTACTCTTCATAACATAACTGCATTTAAAAAAAACACAAGAAACAAAATAGGAGCATAAGAAGACAAAGCCATGAAAGTCATCATTTATGTTGCAAGACTTATTGCCTTACCAGTACATTGAATTCATTGTGTTAAATCATTTTGCACTTTGTGTAGGTGGTCTTGTAACCCTGACATGGCAAGTTCTTGCCTGTATATCTGGGTAACAATATTAGAGAGGTACTTGAACTTAAAGAAACATTGTATGCTGCTTTTAATGATTATACATGGACTTTTGCACACTGCTTTGTGTGCAAGATGTGTTTTACAGTATAAACTTCTTGAAGATCATGCCTGTTCTATGACGGGGCTATGGTGAATATCCTTTCCCTGGGAAATGATGGCTGAATGTTAATAGTTGCAGAAGTGACTGATAAAAAGGAAGAACATCAAATACGTATGAGCATGAAGGAAGATGATGTCACTGAGTTCTGAGCAATAAACTATTCCATGCAACGGTATGTCATAGCAATTAAATTTCTCCTGCATTCTCAGCTTTATCTAACCTATTTATCTAACATGCCAGTTGTATTACACCTATCGTGGTAGTATTTAAACATCAATACTGCCTAACACAGGGGTGGGCAATAAAACAGCATTGGTTCACTAGGGTAAGCCCCTGATGGGCCGCTGCCACTATATTTATCTGAGCCTATGCAGGTGTGGGCGATTGCAGCTCCTGTTGGCCATGAACAGCGATCTGCGGCCATCTGGAGCTGTGGTCCCCTGTGCCTGCAGAGGTGCAGGCAAATATGGCAGTGTGGGGGCTCACCAGAGGCTATCCCTGGTGGACCGGATGTGACCCACATGCTGGTATTTGCCTCTGGCCTACCAGTCTGACTAGGTCATTTTATATTTCCTGTAATTTATACACTTCTGATTTTCAAATTGGTACTAACTGAAAGTCTGTTTAGCTAATTGAATTAAAATATGAAAGCTCAACAACTGTAAACAAGAGTAAAAATGAATGGGAAGGGTAGCCACATAATTTCAAGGTGTTGGAATAATGAAGTTTAAAGTGAAGTTTCACACAATGATTAATTAATGTACTATAGTTCCTGTTGAGTAATTATATTCAATAAAGGTTACTTCATACAACTTTAGACAATATTTAATAGAAAAAATGAAATCAAGGGCACATCATAATGTGCTGCTATTTTTTTTTTTTTAGTGCAAGAGACTTCTACAAAGATGTTAACTGTAGCTTATAATAAGGTGCTTATGCAGGTTCAGAGGAGAGGTGGGAGTTGGGAATCTATTTGCTCTTCAGGAAGATTTTTATGATTCAACAATAAGTCACCTCTGGGAGGAATAACTTAGAGTCATCCCCTCTCTGGATACTGATTCTGAGCTGGGAAATTACACCAGCCCTCTGCATTTTTGTTTAAGAACTTAGCCAGGGGCTTCTAGTAGCTCTCAGCTCCTTTTACTGGTCTACCACCTATTGAAGCAGCTAATCATCTTGGGTTTAATCCGAAGTCCAGTGACATCAGAGAGGTTGCCAATAATCATTTTGGGGAAAATGACACACTGCTAAATTCTGTGACTGAATTTCAAAGTCCTATTCAGAATAACATGGAGATGAGATTGAAAGCTGTACTGTGATTTAAGAAGAAACATTCTGGAGAAAAAGCTTTTGTTGCAGCATCCATTTTTGTCTCCTTCAGCACCTTCTTGGTTTTGTGTCCATGAAGTGGATCTGCCCTATTATGGGAGGGGAAGCTTGCTGGCCCCCTTTCTGCCTGTTATGCAGGGAGCAGAGTAGATGCCCTGCAATGGTGGAAAAGAGGCTACGTATCTTAGGGTGTGTCTACACAGCAAAGTTATTTTGGAATAACGGCTCTTATTCTGAAATAACTATGCGAGCATCTACACAGCAATTCCATTATTTTGAAATAATTTTGAAATAACAGATGGCTTATTCCAACTTCTGTAAACCTCATTCTACGAAGAATAATGCCTATTGCGAAATAGCTATTTCGAAATAAGGCGTGTGTAGATGCTCCACTTCTGCTATTTCAAAATAGCCCCTCACCAGGGCCATTCTTAGTTATTCCTCCTGAGGCTCTAAATCGAGATAGTACATCTACACTGCAGAGAAGCCTCAAAATTAGTCTTGAGGCAGGCTTCCCTACTGTAGATGTGCTATTTCAAAATAAGCTATTTCGGAATAACTATTCCAGAATAGCTTATTCTGAAATAACCGTGTAGTGTAGATGTACCCCTAGAGTGCCACATAGCCACAGAAGAACCAACCAGTCAGCTAAGCATGTATCTTCCCTGGCCCTACCATCTCCTTAATTACAATAACACTTTTATTAGCGTTTAACCTACTGTTGTAATAAACCTCCCAGAGGCTGCCTAAATGCACTGAGTTCATTTGTACTCTTCCTTGACAGGATCATCTCTGCCAAGCAACCCACCTTTTGATCCCTTGAGAGACCAGTTAGTTAAATCTGGTCTAACTGCTTTTGTGTTTAGTTATCGGGGCCATATTCTGGTCTTATTTGCACCCATACAACTTTATAGACGTTGACGTCATTGTGGATGTCATCAAAACCAGAATTTCGTTCTTCACTTTGATAAGGTGAAGCTAAATTTTTGTTTAATCTACACATCAAGAGTAAAATCCTTCTCATAAAGACTAATCTTTCTTTAAAATGAGTGAATGCACCAGCATGATTATGCACTAAAATCTGGGCATCTGTTCACCAAAAAGGTAATGAGATAAGAAGTTATCTGTGCATGTATTTGTGTTCAAATTTAGCAGTACACTTATATCTGCCCATCCCTAACAGTACTGCCCCAAAATTCTAAATTAAACTAGAAAAGCCCATCACAACTTTCTGGATGAAAAGTTTTTTTAAAAAAGAAATAATTATAGGGTTTTTGTAACACCGATTGGACTGGGTGTTTATTAGACATTATTCTGAATGGAAACTTTTAGTACACAAATCATAAATATTTGTACCCTAAATAGAATTCTATAACAAGTTCTGCCAAAATTGGATCTAATTTTTGGTTTATCCCAGGCTCTGTCCTATAACATCAGGACAGCCACTGAAATCAACGGGGGCTCCAGTGCATAAAAGTCTTATGGGACTGGGCCCTTATTTCATTATCTAGTTTCTGACTGTGGCCCAGAACAGAATTAAAGCTGGTCAAAGACACATTTATTTGCAGGTATTTTTACAGAGGCTGCAAACTTTCTTATGACAAACATTTCTGATTAGCTCTGTACGTGGTCAAGAATTCCTGAAAATTATTTACATTTTTTTTGTTACACTGAGGTTTTTCACTTAAATCGAACTTTCAATGGAAAAAAAAATCAAACTCAAGGACATTGTTGACCAGCTCTCCTCAGATCCTTTAGATGATGTACAACTCTGTAATGAACCCAGAATAAATGTGCAAAGCTATATTATGGGGGAGCATGTCTGAGCCCAGCTGACAATCATCATGTGTCATAATAATTCTTACAGTAGCAGCCTACGTGCAATTTTTGGGTCTGTCAAGAAGAACACATTTATCTTCCAACCTTGAGCTGTTCGTTTAGTTCCTCACTCAGCATGGCTGCAGGATTTATTCATTCTCCTTCTTGGGTTCCATCTCTTCCAACTTCTTAACTGGCTTGGCTGTTGATTAGGGGCACTTGTTTCTGATGTATCTGCTGCTAGAGCAAAACACCACATGTGCACAAGAAGCCAGCCTATGAAAACAGCGGGGTTGATTCTAGCAGAGCTGAGCTGCTCTCATACCAATCATCCCCTGGTGAGCTGCCCCAGGAAGGCATTTCTCCCATCCCACCATTTCAGAGGTGGAGGGGCAGAGTTCCCTGCTAAAGCTGCAGAATTAAACATGGGAATGCTGTTTGTGGCTCTGTACTCTGTGGCTTTGAAATGTGTGTGGGGATCTTTTTTTAAAAAGGGTGGCCAACTGACAAACGGTTCCAGGAGATGAATTTTTTTGTATACAGCATGATATAATCTCATTTTCTTCAGCTGCCCTATTAAAATCTCCAGGATTGCTTTTGATAGTTACCAGGAGATTGATGACGATTCTGGGAGACTCCAGACCAATTCTGAAGGGGTGGCAACCCTGGCCTGGAGGCAGTTGGACGTGGCGGGGCATGAGAGACATTTCTACTTACGATGTGATGGTTACAGAGCAGGGAGGTGCCGCGTTTTGGTAACAAACAAGAATCCAGGGATGTCTAGATAGGAGCCAGAAATTTTAGAATGCCAGTAGGTGTCTTTACAGAAAACAGCTGAAGATTGGGAGGGGCTGGATATTTACACACATGGGAAGGGAGGATGGAGCATCACTCATCAGTGGGCTCTTAGAGCAGCAACCTTGTTGTTCTGACAGGCTGCTGTTCTACATATGCTGGGTTCTGTGCTGGCAGCAGTGATAGCAACTATCTTGGAACTCCCATACACGTACTATAGAATCAGTCTAGTTTTTAGGCTAATCCATGCCATTGTAACTGCAGATGCTCTCTAATTCATGTAAAGATGCAATGCTGTTCTTGTTTTAAATTCCATGTGTAAAATGTTCATTTGCTAATTATGTGCTAACCATTGTCTTCCAAACTATCCAATGACCCGCTGAGTCAGAGAGGCAAGGGAAAGATACTGTCACAGAGATAATCATCGATGTGTCTTTGTCTTTTTGTCTTTCTTCTTACTTATTCTGCTAATACTTTGCATGCTGCTCTAGCATCTTTCATCTGATGGATGTCAAAGCACCAGCAGCATTCATTAGCCAAGCATCCCATCATGCTTGTATTGTGTGTCAGTATTATCTGCACTGTAGGGGTGGATAAACTGAACACAACAGCTGACTGGGCTTCAGAATCCTTAATAACTTGACCTCAGTGGTCTTTTGTTCATACACCTGAATCTGATATGTTGAAATGCCAATAGGGAAAAAATGTAGCACAGTTCTATTAGTGCCCTATTTCAGCCGAATAAACTTCAAGAAGCATTTCAGCAATTCACGGTGGTAACTATTCTCAATAGCCCCCATACTTGAGCTGTTTTGTGTTCCAGAATGAATATAATTATCTCACTAACTAGTTATATTTTTGTTTAATAGGCTGAAAGCAATGTTATGCACTCTTTGAATAGCCATGGACAGAACCTTCCCACAATGTCTGTCCAATGTTTCACAGAAACAGATTTCCTGCTACTTCTCTCACCTCCCCCTTCCAGAAATCCCTGAATAGGAAAAGATGGTGGTGGTGTGGGAATGTAAGGAGATTCTCTCAACTTGTTTACCCTTTGGTAATAACAGGTGACTGCAATTCTCACAGCAAAAATTAGTTCCTGTTGCTTTCTAATATCTCTCTGGGTTCCCATGAAAAATCAGGTAGGGTGAGGGAAGGGAATATTTGGTGACTGGGCCTGAGTTGAAGTAGGAAAATAATGAACCAGTTCCTCAGAGCTGGACTCCTTCCGCCCTCCAACAAGCCTCAGGATGCTCATAAAGGTACCTAAGGTATTAGGAATAATACTGAAGATCAATGGATGGTGGCGAGGATAATAAACATTCATCTTTTGAAGTTTGATTACAATTAATCCTGGTTAGAGTTCCATGAACTAACAGTGCTCAGCTTGCAAATTTTGACCTTAGTTATGTTTCAATGCTGTTACATTGGCATAGAACAGAAGTAATAAAGCAATGAATCCAGGCTCATTGTTTAAAAATACAATTCCTACTTTTATTCACGATGAGCTCTCAGAATGCTAGGCTGAGCATAATAGCCCCAATTTCCCTTCCAAACAACTTCTGTAAGGACTATACATACCAGTCAAGGCACTTTCTTCTTATTTTTGACTGCGAGTTTTATGCCCATAGCTTAAACTACAAGGAGGAGCTTTGTTGTTTCTATTTAGCAGATGACCCTACTTCCATTGGCTTTCCAGCTTACAAATACAACTTTTGAAAAACATGTTCATGACCAAGCTTTTTCCTGATTAATATGGCAATATGTTAAAATGTCAGATGATGCAGAATTAACAATTCAGAAAAAACCTCAATTATGGATATTTGCACATTGACAGCTTTCTGTTCCAAGATCTCCAAGTGCTTTACAAGCATTGATGGATTAAAGTTCTCCACTGCCCCAGTGAGGTTGGGGAAAATGCACAGAATTTTTGTGACTTGCTTGAAGGTATACAACTCCTCCATATTTGCTAGAACTTGGGAGTGAATCTGTCACCTGACTGCTAGCATTTTGCTTAAACTACAATACCATCTTAGTCTTTACTATATACTGTAAAACACTGGTTCAAAATTTCCAGTGCCTAGCTGAAGTCAGTGGGTCCTGAGAATCCCTAGCACTTGCCAAAATCAGATCCTGCTTGATTAAAGTTGGGCAATCAAACTCAGTGAACACTTTCTTACACTAGCATCCATTACCCTTTCTTTTGCTGTTACATGATTGATCTTAATTTCAGTAATTAAAGCATGACTGCAATAATTAGTTCCTGTTGCTTCCTAATATCTCTCTGGGTTCCCAGGCAAAATCAGGTAGCGAGAGGGAAGGAAATATTTGGTGACATGGTCTGAGTTAAAACAGGAAGATAATGAACCACTTCCTCAGCGCTGGACTCCTTCAATGCCCTAATCTACCAGTGCTGAAAAAAACTAGCAGAGTAAGAATGGAAAGTGGAAACTGAATGATTTATGTAAAAGCACTTCCCTGAGTAAATGTAGATATCTCCTGTATTTGCTGATTCTGCCTGATGGCTATAAGTTCTTCTGTCTTAGTTAGCTTTTACTTAACTGTCCTCTAGATAAATTTGGTGACTAATAATAAAGACATTAGTTAACCCTAGGCTTGACAGTGTATTAAATTATTTAGCAAAGACTTGCCATACAAAGCTCAGCTTGATTTTGGGCATACTGTAGTGTGAGTTCAAATTCATACATACACTTAACAGACCAAACTTCCATCAGTACAGTCATTACAGATGACAGAATTACTACATAGAAACTAAACTTTTACAGGTTGGGCCTCTCTGCTCCAGCATCATTGGGACCTGACTGGTCCTGAACAAGAGAATTTGCCGGATCAGGGGAAGTCTCCTGCCACCAGCCACCAGCCCCCAAGGCTGTCATCTGCTGCTGGCAGGCAACCTGGCCTCGGCCACTGCCCCCACCCTGGCTGGGCTGCTTGCCCAGCTACTGCTGGCTGCCTGGGGGGGACAGTCTCTGGCTCCTGTTGTAGGGCTCCATTCATATGCGGCTGGGAGCAGCTATGGGGATTGGGCTCTGACCCTGGCCCTGTGCAGACAGGGAAAGCTGCGGGGCTCTGACCCCGGGGCCCTACACAGCTGGGGAGAATTTGTGGGGCTCTGGCCCTGTCTCCATGCAGCCCCAACCCAGCCCCGAACAGCCGGTAGACGCCTCGGGGCCCTGTCCTCATCCCTGCACAGCCCCAGCCTGGCCCTGCAGAGCTGGGGTAAGCCATGGGGCTCCATTCCCATCCCTGCATTCTTGGGGGCTGCTGGAGGGCTCTGGAGCTGGTTCTGTGCTGCCCCCAGCTGGGCTACTGACTCTGATGTCCTGTCCGGCTGGCCCTCCTGACCTTAGGCTCCCGGACTCTCTGCTCCAGGAGCACCCATTGTCCTGCTGGACCACGGATGTTGCTGGACCAGAGAGTCCCGGATTTTGGAGGTACAACCTGTATTTATGCATTTTTAGACAGTGTGATAAAATGTGCTTCTGTCCCCAGATTCATATAAACACTGCTTTTATCTATGGAAATAACTTCATTTCCGGAGTCGTCTTCAGCTCATGGTAGGTTCTAAACAACTGCAGTTGGCTGATCTCAAATTAACTTTGTGAGGTCTGCACAAGCCAATAATTTGTTTGTTTTTTAGCTAATCCACACATAATGAGCTAGATATCCCATGACAAGTAGCTGTCACTGTAGGGAATACTGCAGAAAGCATCTAAGGATGTGGGAATGATAAATCATGATTCTGCTATTTTGAATACAGCACGTTCAGGATACAAATACGTTATAAGGATAAATTAGGAGCAGGAACATTGTCAATCTACAGTGGCATCTGAGTCAGAAATGTTAGCTAAGCTTGTCATCATCATTAGTAGCTCACAGCTGTAGGAACGACAAACAGAAAAATATTGGCAAATCTCATTTTTATATTTTGTAGCAAGATTTAAGGATTCTTTCACGAAATGGAGCTGGAAATGCAAAGACTTAGTTGGGTAGTTCAGGTCCATTTCAGCATTACCAGATATATTCAACAGAATTTTAGCTACAAAACTATTGCCAAAGTCTATTTACAGTCAGAATATCTACAGTGTTATTTGAGTGTTTCCTTCCATTCCCATCAACCAGTGACCATTAATTGATATCTGCCACATGTTTCTGGATTATTATTTTTTTGGCTAACCTTTTTCTTAATTGTTTTTAGCCACATCTGTATAACAGATTTCAGTTTCTTCCAGAATGGAAATCTACCATGATGTATATACAGATCTGCTAAAAATGGATAGGCACTTTTTTTTTCTTATGAAAGTTCATAGACAAACACAGAAGATATACTGGAGTTAGAGACACCTCTCCTGTCTAATTTTTATTTAGACAGATAATATGCAACTTTATAGCCTATAAGGAAAAACATTTAGAAACTCATAGAATTTAAAAATCTATGTTTTATTAACTAAATGTCTTAACACTTTAAGTTTACAAGTAGATTATGGTAAAAGGATAGGCAAATGAGAATCTACGGTTACAGAAACAAGAATATCAAACTCTAAAAGGGTACATTCCTTTTAACAAGATGTACCTATTATCCAGATTTACCTGTAATATTTATAATACTTAAGACAAACTACTTCTTTGGTAAATGCCCTTTATTTCGATCATCCCTGTTATTCACATCCTTCTTAAGTGCTGCAGCCTTGTATGTATTTACTTTTCCTGGAAAGGATATTGAGCTACAGTCTTGCGGGCTCAGTGCAGGCAAGTTAGGAGAGAGTAGGGGTTTGGGAGCCCTCTATACCTCTAATATCCTAGGCCTGTCTGTACTGGCCCCCGTATGGAGTTGGGGGTGGTGGTGGTTCTAACTTACGCCAGTTGCATAAATGGTCATACACCACCTTTGAATCAAGCAGCCCTGTCCTACTTGCTGTTTCCCCCAACACATGCCTTAAGCCCAGTGTAAGACCTACAACTCCACAACTTCTTTAGCAACTGAGATCTGTGCTCACTGGGAAGTTCCAGATCTGTTTCCTCTGTACCACCTAAGCTGTGCATAGGATTGTGATAAAAATGAGAATTTGGCCCAGCACATCAGATTAAGTCATCTCCTCCCTCATTAACTGGCCTTGACATTTGAGTTTGATAGTACCCTACCCAAACCCATGAAAGCTATGATAAAATTCTAACCTATTACTGTTAGAATTGTACTGTTCATACACTAGGTGGCACTGTGTGCAACATACTATACCTAAACGGTTACTAGGTAGAATAACAAGCATATTGAAATATCTTAAAGAAAATATATATGCATATGTCTCTGGAGTGGAAGCTCTGTAACCAGTTCATATCCAAGGCATCTTAACTGCAAGAGGAGCTAAGAGAGAGGAGGAAAGTGACAACAAAGGTTGCAAGAGGAATGGGAGAAAAAGCAATAAAGGTTGCAATATAGCTTAATTCAACAGGCCACTTTTCAGTGCCCCAGAGAACTTCAGCTTTCACAGACTTTCAGAGTGAACACTGTGAAAGCAATTTTTTTTAAAGTTTTCTCATTGCAACCAAACTCCACAAGGAAACTGGAGACGTGCAGGTATGCTCTTTAGTTTATGCTATGAGAAAGTCGGGCCATCTTTATATCTTTTACCTTTTTTACTGAAGACTCCCAAAGATGACTGTGAATGGGTTCTGGCAAGGCTTGATGCATACTTTATACCTTGAGAAATGTGGTTAATGAAAGGGCATGTTTTTACCAGAGCATTCAAGAAACAGGAGAATATGAAACTTATCAAAGCTTTATATGCATTTGTTGGAAACTGATTTTTAGGCCTGCAAAATATGAACATACTAGAAAATATTAGCCATGTGGCTTTCAAATAAAAATCTTTTATAGCAGCTACAATTTAATACACTTAACTCTACACATGGCTATTCAAATAGGGAAAAAAAAAAGCAGTCTGAGCTGGTGAAACAGCAAAATTAAGAGCAACTTGCCAAACTTGAAAACAAGAAACTAACTTAGACTTTGTCTATGCTGGCAATTGAGCAACAAAGCTTTTGTCATTCATAGGTGCTTAACTGCCCCCCCCTCCATCTTTGCTGAGGCAAGTGCTAATGTATACAGTGCTTTGTTGGCAGGAGTGCTCGTTCTCCTGTGAACAAAGCAAACACTACTTGTGGAGCTAGTGCTGTCAAATAGAATGTATACTGCCCAACTTCTAGCGACACTGTCACTAAAAGCTGTGTAGTGTAGACATAGCCTTAGAAACTCTAAACAGACACAGAGTAAGTGCTAAAAGCAATTATAAGACCCTTAAAGCTAAC
This sequence comes from Rafetus swinhoei, assembly GCA_019425775.1. NCBI lineage: Eukaryota > Metazoa > Chordata > Testudines > Trionychidae > Rafetus > Rafetus swinhoei. The sequence goes on from CM033446.1 coordinate 111,981,122, forward strand.
AGCAACCAATTCCTGGCTAACTACAAAGCCTTTAATTCTAAATGCATAAGATATGGGAAGATTTACAGCCCAATGATGCATGTCCACCGAAAGGTACAAGATGGTAATAAATGCATAAAATATGGATATTTTGCAGCTGTTTGCTGCACAAAAGTAGTCAGGGAGTTGACTCATTGCAAGCAATCAAAACACTTTGTTTCCAGTATCTATCAAATGTGATGACAGAGCCTGCCCAGATAGTGAAACTGAATATTCAGAGACTAGTAACTTCAAAATGTATTCAGGAACAGATGTGACAGTATTCTCACAAAGGACTTACAGTCCCCCGCAGAGCTGAAGTAAACCTACAGCCAGTAGAGCCCTGACTAGCCTTGGAGGTATTCAGAACTGCATGCCCCAATTCACCAAAGAAACAACTTAAAGACAAAATCTTTGCATTCATAGTCCAGCAAAACTCCTGAGGGGAAGATTATTTTCTAATGTTGGAACAGATGTACTAATCTCCAAAGTGACCGGGCATGAAGAGAGTAGTCAAATTGCATGAAAAGCTCCCTTCCCACCTCCCTTACAAACACTTTTACAATGGACACCACTCAGTTGAAGAATTTCTGGTTCTAGAACCTGGTGACTGTTTTGTGTTACACTGAATGGAGAAAAAGGATAGAGAAATACAGCTGTTTTAAAGAAAAACAATTGAACATCCAGATCATGTGATATTTGAAACAGAGAGTGGAAAGCTCAGCAGAAACAATTGACATCTGTCTGTTCAATAGAACAGTCAGAGAACTTCACAAGTGGTTGATGCAGAACAAAAAGATTACTCAAAGATTTCAAGCCATCCATGGTCAATTCTAACTGTAAGCAGAGTCTGAATGAACTTTCTATTGACATCTAGTGGTGAGCTGTGGACAGCACTTCAGGAGCTAATCTCATTTGCATGGGCACACCCACCCAACATAGGTGTTCAGCCCATGTTCAGCCCATGTGACTGCTTGCCTCAAATGATCACTTTTGGTTGGTGTTGGATCTCCACTCTCCTTGTTAGAGCAGAAGTAATAAAGGGTTGTTATCTGTGGTGTGTGAAATGAAGGCAGAAAAACTATGCCCAATATACCCCAATGGAGGGACTCACTCTCAACTAAACAGCACTCACTAGGCAGGGGACATGGCTTTCAAAACCCATTAAGTTGAAAAAGAGGTTGGGGATAGTATTTGTGTTTGGTGGAATAAATCTTGTGTTGCTCCAAACCCTATTTTATCTTGCCTCTCTCCATAATATAGTAACAGAGCTAAGTTAGACTCAATTGGGAGTCTTGTTATATGCTGTAGAGCTGAAATTACTGGTGCCTCAGTCTCAGGACTATTTTAGGACAATGTTTCAGATGCAAGAAGTCTGCTCAGTGTGTACCAGCAGTGAGTCTGCTCCACTGCCAGCTGAGAGATGAAATTATTGAGAGCTGGGTTGTTGAGGGGGAGGGCTGAAGGCATCTGGGTGGAGTGACATAACCAGCAGGGCAGCTGGCAGGGAGGCATTGATGGCTGGAGGTGAAGAGTGGCATGGCCAGCAGGGTAACTGGCAAGTGCCCAAGCAGCCAAGTGTGCAAAGTGCCTCTTTTCCCCCCTGCTACCAAGACTTTGAGGTGAAGTTTGGAGATGAACTTCTGAACCCTGGGACTGCATTGACAAAGGACAGCAACTATGAGTAGGGTGCAAAAAAAGGGATCGTCACATTAAAAGGACTTTTGGGCTGCTGGACCTAGGAACCTGATGGGGAAAGGGCATTGCCCAGCTTACTGGAGGTGGGTCTTTTGGGCTCATGGATTGTTTATGAACCCTACTTGAGGCTTTTCTCAAATTAACGCTGAATTACTTCTCTCCTTTTATTAAAGTATTTTTTGCTACGCTCTGATTGTGAGAGAGACAGTATTGCCTCTTAGTGGCACCCAAGGGGTGTGTGTAATTGTCCCAGGTTACTGGATGGGGGCTTGAACAGTTGGTGTTGTATTGTTAAAAAGGAACTCCTCGATACTGAACTCAGCCCTTGGTGCTACCAACTTAGACTGGCAAAAGGGTTACATAACTATGGGCAACTGAATGTCCAAGTTGTTACATGTTCAGGTCATCTAATTAGAAAACCAGTATGTTTCAGAGACACTGCACAGTCTGAACAATACTGAACTTTAAAGATCATGAGAGAGTTAAGTTTTACATTCCTGTGATTTAAAAAATTTAAAGGGAGTGATCCTGTGGCACCTTAGAAACTAACAAAAATATATAGAATCATGAGCTTTCAGGGGCAAAACCCGCCAATTCATCTCATGAAGTGAGTTTTGCCCATTAAAGCTCATGATTCTATATATTTTGGTAAGTCTCCAGGGTGCTACGGGACCACTCATAATCTGTAACTTTAAAAACAAACATGACTACCCCTCTGAGGAAAATGTAAAGGGGAGATGCAGTACTAAACAGTTTTGTAATATTCCACCATTAGATGGAACAGTGTGCAACATGCTTTACTTAATAGCTAATAGCTAGAGCAATGAGTATAATGTCCTAGAATACACCTTCATGTATGTCTCTGGTGTGGGAGCTCTGTAATCAGTCCATATTCAGTACATGACAGAAATGCTACACCTCTCATATCAGGACTCATTTCTGGGACTTCCCTGAAATAAGTTTGTTTGGTTGAAAGATAAAAAGGGCTCCAAGGTGAATGGGTCAACAAAAAGGGGAACAACGAATAGTTCACAGTTGCGCTGAGTTTGAGAAGAGAAAAGCCATGATGGGGCTGGACAGTACAGTGGTGTGCTGCATAGGAATATGACAATAAGGTGGGAATGTCTGGTGTCTAGGTCAGTGGTTTTCAACCTGTGTCCACTTCCATTTGAAATGTTCATGGGTCTCATAAGAGAAAAGGTTGAAAACCACTGGTCTAGGTACCTATGACACACACACGCCAAACTCCTGGAGCTGACAAGTACCCTCACAAGTTTTAATCCATTTTTCCTCACAACACTCATGCGTGAGTTAGCAAAGTATTGTTATTCCTATTGTACAAATAGGAATTGGTGAGGCACAGAGACTAAAGACCAGATTTTTAAAGCTATTTAGGCTGGTGAAGATGCGGATGGGTGCTTTTGAAAATCCCACCAGACATTTAGGTGTCCACTTCCATTGAGAGTTTGAAACCCCGCGAGGAGCCTACTGGCATCTTTAACAATACCTTTGAAAAAATTGGCCCTCAACACTGCTGAAGGTTACACAGGAAATCTGTGGCAGAAGAGAACCTTGGTCTCCCAAGACCCAGTACCTTAACCACAGAACCACTCTTCTCTCTCAATGGTATTCATCCTGTAACTGCTGAAAGCACCTGTGTTAAGGGAGTCTGTCAACATACTGAAGAGCTTGCGGTTGATAAGGAACATTTCAGGGGGGCAGAGGCATAGAATATAGTTGAACTGCTGTATGAGGAGGGTGGAGAGGGAGGAAAGACTGAGAACAGGAGAGCTCAGGCACTGCTTGTGGTCTGTTGAAGACTGTTGGAATTATAATCTATCAGTTTGAGTGCGAGGGTTACCTTGCCCTGCTTGCATGTAGATGGCTGTGTAGCAAGGTGTGCTAGCAAATGTATTGAGAAGAGAACCTGTGGCATAAGCCCTTGTAGCAGAGGTCTGGGATAAGGCAGAAGCTGTTCCCAGAATCTGACTAAGAAGTGCTAGTCACAGAGCACCCACACAATCACATCTTGATATCCAGTACAGGGGGAGAGCCAGGATGCAGCTCAACTGGGTTGCAAGCCGGGGCTGGGAGCTGGCACACGGCTCATCTGGATTGCGGGGAGGGGGATGGCACATGGCTCATCTGGGCTGTGGGGGAGCCAGCACATGGCTCAGTTAGGTTGTGAGGGGGAGGTGCCAGGAGCCAGCATACAGCTTGGCTGGCCAGTGGATGGAGCCAGGAAGCCTGTGCGTGTTTGTTTGGGGCTGTGGGGAGGGGATCACAACCAGGGGCTCTGAAATGACCTCCTCTGGTGTGGAAAAATTCCTCATCTACGACCAGTCAGGTTCCCAGGGTGCCAGACCAGGGAGGTCCAACCTGTTGTACCAAAACATTCTGATATGAAGAATGGCACAAAAACATTTCTCAAGGACAACAGGAAAATGCTGAGCTCTCCTAAAAGATAAGAGCAGGATGACAGTGTTCAATGGAGATGTTTTGATCAAGCCAACATGTACAAGGCGATGTCAGAGGGCAGTCCTAACTTGTTTGTATCAGGTTATAAAACTGGATCTCAGAGGGAGTATCTTTGGCCAGCTTAGGAGGCAGTGGAAAATCCTGCCGTTGACTGTGCTGAATCCATTGTCATTGGCATACATGTCTTAGTATCCTAGTAGAGTCTGCCAGGTGCTATTATCATGTTTTGTCAACACTAAATCTGTCCTGGTGTCATTGTCCCTTAACAAATCTTGTGGTTATTGGGTGGTGTGTGCCAGGTCTGCCATGCTAGCTGTCTGTGGGCAACACATAGAGGGCACATGCACACACAGCCAAACGTCTGTCAACTTCTTGCCAAAGTAGAGTCAGCTTAAAGAAAGATAGTGAATTATGCCTTGCTGAGAGCAGCCAACATTATCATTCTTACTGTTAAGAAATAAAGAAGAGTTAGGTTGCAGCCTTCCAGGAAGAGTATTTCTGTTTTTGTCTCGTCTGTGTGAGTATGCTGTGAACATAACTGTGCTATGTGCTGAGGAGCTAAACTCTGCAGTGGCTCTCTACTGGAGTGTCAATGGAAGAAAGAAGGAAGACTACAGTGTAGTGAGATGGTGGCCACAGCACAGATCTTCTGGGTGAAACCTTATATGAAGAAAATACACTAGAAATTATTTTTATGATCTTATGCCTGGGTGGGACAAGTACAGGCGGCCCCCAACTTGCGACGTGATTGGTTCCTGGGGAAGGGTCTCAAGTCGGGGGCATTGTACCTCGAACCCTCATTTACGATAGGCATCGCGCAAATGTGGGCCAAGGATGTACGTTTTTGGCCTCTTCCGCACTTACAAAAATGGTTGTAAGTGCGGGGGTTGCAACTCGGGCGATCGCATCTCAGGGGTTTCCTGTACCTGGTCTAACAATGTGATTCACATGAGTGAACATCTGCATCAGTGTAAAACCCCACTGATATCAAAGGGACTGTAAAGAGGTGCACCTACACATTCATAGAATCATAGAACACTAGAACTGGAAGGGACCCAAGAGGACAATGGGCCCAGTCCCCTGCCCTCACGGGCAGGCACTGGCCCTAGGACTTCATATGTAGTTTTCTCAGGGGAAGATTGGTTGTTCTAGCTTTTGAGCTGTGGTCTCATTTCCCCTGAGTATGTCAACATAAGAGATCATTGCCTCTGTGACTTGGATTATTGCACCAGTGTTTCTCGTTTTTATTCTGCTTTCAGTGTGTCTGGCTCTCATTTGATCTTTCATGTTTATTTGCCCTCATGTCACTGTAAATCAAAATGATAAAGTGCCGTTGCTGCTAGCAATCTGAGTTGGAGAATATGTAATTCATTTAAAATCAAGAAAAATCTCCCCACTTTAATAACACTCTGGATTATAACATGATAGAAATACAATGCTGGAAGGGATCTCAAGAGGCCATGTAGTGCACAGAGGTAGAACCAAGTGTACCTAGACCATTCCTGACAGGTTTTGTCTAACTTGTTCTTAAAAAACCTCCAACAATGGGGTCCCACAACCTCCCTTGGAATCCTATTCTAGTGCTTAATTCGCCTTATAGCTAACCCTGCCCCCCCTTTCCGCCCCCCCTCTTCCCCCCCGCACCTCTGGTATCTAATCTAAACCTCCCTTACTGCAGATTAAGCCCATCATTTCTCCTCCACTTTCAGTCGACTTGGAGGGCAATTGATCATCATCCTCATTTTGATAATCCTTAACGTATTTAAAAACTGTTAAGTGAGACTAGATATGGCAATTTCCTGTAATATCTTTTGAAAGATCTTATTGTATGATAGGCTGGGCATGTTGGTAACCTCTCTATGGGACAGAGGTGATAGATTTGAGATCTGAGTTCAGAAGACTATATGGAATATGTGGTAGATCAACATGGACTTTTGGGACAATAAATGTTAAGTGAACTTCCTGGGAAATCTCTATAGAGAGATTACGGCAAGTCTTTAACTTTGATTACGCAACATCCCTACCTTTTGAAGATCTAGTTTCAGGGAGAGAGTCATTGTCTGCTGATTATCTGTTACAGAAGGCCAAGATGGAAGGCCTGAGCAGTATAAAGAAATGGTTGAATTGCCCAGTCTCTGGTCTGAATCTGAATCTAAGACAGAAGAATTTTAACTATGAAGAAAAACAAGTTGTGGGTTTTGAAGGACTAAAGCCTTTCACAACCCTGGGTTGGAGATGGGCAAACTGTCTAGCCTGTGTGTAAAATCTTTTATTATTTAAATGTTTTCTCTGTAATGCCTCTGCCTTAAGAGAAAATGTGCTTGCATTGAAGGACCTGTATGGTAACTTGTAACTCTGGATACTATGTTAGTCTCAGAAAGTCTGGCTTGATGGGAATATCACAGTGTAAGGCAGGGAGGTGTGTAGGTGTAAGATTTCTGGTCAGTCACTTTCCTAAAGTGTGGTGCCTAGGACTGGACACAGTATTATAGCTGAGGCCTCATGGTACTGAATATAGTGAGACAATTATCCACTGTGTCATGCATACACATGGATGACACAGTGGATCTTAATATATCCCATAATATTAGCCTTTTTAATAACTGTGTCGCATTGACTCACGGTCCACATGTGATTAACTATAATCACAGATCCTTTTCAGCCAGACTAACACCTAGCCAGTTATTCCCCATTTTTAGTTGAATGTGTGATTATTTTTCTTTCCTAACTTTGTACCTTATACAATTTCATCTTGATTTCAGACCAATTCTCCTATCTGCCAAACTCACTCTGAATTCTAATCTTGTCCTTCAGAGTGCTGTCAATCCCACATTTTAGTGTTACCCACAGATTTTATTAACATACTATTCCCTCAATTATCCAAATCATTAATGAAAATATTAAATAGTACTATATCCAGGACAGACTCCTGCAGGCCCCATTAGATATCCTCCCAGTTTGATAGCCAACTGTTGATAACTACTCTGAGTATAGTCTTTCAATCAGTTTTTGTATTCATCTTTTACATTTTATATCATCCACTCTGAAGTCTAATTGTGATCATGCAAAACATTTCTTGCCTAAATCCTCCACTACTATTGCTTGCTATTGAACACTCCACTGTGTCTGGACTCATGAACACACACACACCCCTTTTCCCACTTCTGGTCACTAGAGATTAACCCAGTGGGGTTGCAAAGCATTTATACTTTAGTTGTTCACTTACATCTGTATGAAATTTTGGAATATGCTTTTGTGTGTGTGTAAGAGCTTGTTTTTGATTAAATTCATTTTAAAGAACCCATGTTCTACCACTTAATTGTTACAGAATTAGAACTATATTTATGCCATGAGTAATACATCCTGATGGGCAGGTGCAATAGCAGTTAGAAATTGTTAAATATACATGTGTAATGTCATTTCTAGTGCATATGATTGCTCTATTTAAATGCTACCCCTGATGTAGCACTCTCATCTTCCTCCTTACTTAGTATCTACTTTAAGTGGTCTAGCAAACTGTCAGTGTACATTACTGTAACTGCTCAATGTTCTCTATCTGCAGGCCAATTTAGAATCTACGTTTGGAAGCCAGATTAAAGTTTGCTATAGTTTAGTAAATCTAACATCTATATGTTTAATACAACATTAAGCATAAAGATCCGGAGGTGTTTCTGGCAGACTAGTCTCTTAAAAACCCATAAATAACGTTTAGCCCTTCAAATTTCCCCTACCAAAAGCTAAGTTTTCAGAAGGAAGAAAGGACCATGATTGCCATTCAGTACTTCATGGCACCTTCTGGCTTTTACATCTCTAAGAAGGGATTATCTATCTCCTTGAGACATCTCCTTTAGAGACATCTGCTAAAATGATGATAAACTCCATCATGACAAAAAACATGCTCACCAATTGCCCATTTCGATCTCCTAAGTGTCTTGTTCAAACTTGACCTTTATGCCACTTTGCGCAATAAATAAGGGCACTTCACTTAAATTTAGATCAGTTGATTTTCATTTGAGCTCCTCTCCCTTGATTACCTGTGCTCCTAAGTGGTTTCCTGTCTGTTATGTGGTAGCCACCACAGATTCCAAGTAAAAAGTCAAAAGACTACAAGTCCCATTTTGCACAAATCTGATATGCTGATTCTTGCTTGGCTATAGAGCTGTCAGTGGATCTATCAACAAGTGAAGAAAGAAACCTAAGACCCTTCGCAAATGCTTCTGTAAAGAATTTCATACCAAGTGTTAATATGCAGTGATCTGAGATTAAGGCCATTTTCAGTGGTTTAGTAGTAAGACTGTAGAACTAAAGTCATGTGTAGTGATTATATGAATGTTGTTAAACAAGATGGAAAACTTGTTGGGATCCTTAATTTTAGAGTAAACTAGTACAAAGAGCTTTGTCTGGACAAAGCATCACACACTTCACCTGAACAGCAGAATGGCCACATACATGCAGGGAATCAACTTTTAACGATCCTACAGCCACTTAGGGTACGTCTACACAAGAACATTACTTCAAAATAATTAGTGTTATTTCAAAATAACTTAGTCCGTATTTACACAGCAGGCAGTTATTTTGAAATAATATGGAAATACTGTCAAGCTAGAGGACCTTCTTACTCTGACTCCTGTAACCCTCATTGTACGAGGAGTCAGAGAAAGAGTGCTCTATTTCAAAATAAGTGCTGTGTAGATGCTCCCAATTTCAAAATAAGCCATTTCAAAATAAGCTACGCAATTGATGTAGCTCAATTTGCGTAGCTTATTTCGAGTTAAGCCCTGCAGCGTAGATGCACCCTAAGAGTGCAGCCCTTATTGGAAAAAAACATCTCATGCTTTGTGCAGGTTATGCCTTTCTTTCAGACAAATTCTGGAAAGTATGTCTATACCTGTTTCTGATTCCTCTGAATACTCTCCTGTTTTGCATACTGTACCCTTATTTGGCCTTGATCCTTCATTATCATCTTAAATAATTTCTGCTTGCTGGATTTTATTTTAACCCCCTGCCACAATGGGAGTGGGTGGTGATTTGCTGTATTCCAAGTCAGTCCATCTGGACATATTCAAAAATCAATTTGCAAATTAAATTGCCTACACCTTGTCAGTGACAACTAGAAGCACGTTTACACTTCCACAGATCCGACTTTGTGAGTGTGAACAGCAATGCACCCCCAAGCACTGAACTGTAACTCACTTGTGTGGACCCTGGGAGTGCAAATAATTTTCCTAATTTACATTAATGGAGTCTGGTTTGAAGAGGACTCCATTAATGCAAAGTAGGAATCTTTTTAGTCATGCTTACAGACTTTGCTCATGGGTATTACAGCACAGTCCTGCAGTGAGTGTTTCTGTTCATCTGCCTGCAAAGCGAGCTGTGGAGTATAGAGCAGAAGTGCCTTTAAATTTGCAAATGTAAATGGCTATAATAAAGTAAAAGAGACAGACCATGTCCATTTTCTAATCAAATTGTTTTGTAGCAACAACAGGTGGTTACATCATAGTTAATTGTTAAACAAAGCCTACTCTGTCTTGGTTAGCACACTGGCCTGTTTCTGTCTTTGAACTGACTGTGGGCCTATGTTTGCAATCTTTATCCTTAAAAACAGAAACATTTCTTATTGTGCCTGATGATGTCAAATTGGTATAACTCTATAGTTCTTACTCTGGCTTGACTGCTAACCTGCATTTCCCCAGCCACCTTTGATCAGAGCACTAACCGATGACACATTCAAACTGAGGCTCAGGCACTACTGGTAGTCTAAGTTATAAATAATTAGAGCTGCCTACAATTTTCCCAGTTTTGTTTTTCCTGAAGAAAAAAATCTATTTTCTAGCAATAACTTTCCTGAACAATTTTTTCCAGCTGTAGAACTGATTTAAATAACTTCAACCACAAAAAGGGACACAGGTGTCTCAAATTTTGAGGAAAAGTATTCCTGTTTCTTTGTGACCAGCTGAACTAACAATAATAATGCTCCGTCATGTACTTATCTCTTCCTACCTCTCTGTCTCCAAGCATTACCTATAAGGCTGTATTAAGGAGGCACACCCCTTTCCTCTGTGACTCACTGTAAAGCTCCACTTGATAGATTAGCAGTACAATGCACACTCTTGAATCAGTTCAGTTCTTTGTTCCACTCCCAGTCATCTCCTGTGACAACTCTCCCCTGTTCTACCTGGTGTAACTCAACCTGGCCCCATCCTGTCTCCTTCTCTCTGTCAACTTTTCTGCTTGCTGGATGCTTTTAATTGCCTCGTATCACTTACGCTTGTTCTGTGTCTCTGGGCAATATGATTTTCCCCAGCCTAAGACCAACAAACTGCAACTGTTATTTTAACGGAGTGGGTAATTAACCACCAAAACAATTTACGAAGAGTGGTGGATTCTCCATGACTTGCAATTTTAAAATCAAGACTGGATTTTTTTCCCCCTAAAAGCTGTACTCTAGGAATCATTTTGGGGAAGTTCTATGGCCTGTGTTTTGTGGGAGGTTGAACTAAGTCAAAATCATCCTTTTAGCCAGGGAATCTATCAAAAAATACCTACCTGCAGCAGTGACAATGTAACAGCTTAATGCATTCTGTTCCTTCATCCCTGTGAGGATTTGCCTGAGCCCTCAGCCTGCTTACTGTCTGTAATATCTCCTTGAAGATTTAGTTATAAGGGATAGTTGTGTCAGGGATGAGACAGTGAGAACTGAGCAGTTTAGAACTCCCATTAACAGGATTAAATGGCATGGCATTAGGAACACCAGTGGCTTCGGAAGCTTGTCTATACTAGAGCTCTCACTGTTGCAAAGACTGCTGGAGCTGTCCAGTGGTGAAATTCTTGTTTAAACAAATAGTAATTAGAGGAGGTAGGAGAAAGAGAGCAAACTACAGAGGAGGGCAAGGCAGAATGGAAGGAACTTAGTGACAAGCAGATATATATATATGCTAGCATGTGAAGAGAACTGCAACAAGTGGTGGGAAGGTAGCATGATCTAATGGACATGTATGCGTTCATTTTTTTTACTTAACTACAATAAGAAAAATCAGTGCCTGGGAGTCATTGGCCAGCTTTTAAAAAATCACTAATCAATAAACAGACCCATCAGTTATCCCAGATTAGTTCAACTATCCAGTAATAAGGCAGAGTATGAGAAATCAGGAGAGACTGGTTCTAGTACTGGCTCTATAAGTGTGGTCTTTGGGCAAATCAGTTCATCTCACCTCACAGGGTGGTTGAGGCTCTAAGATGTTTTACAAAAATGACTGACTTGGGTGAATTGTCATGGAAGTCCTATTACTTTCATGATTATTACAACTAATGTTAAAAATAATGTAAAAACCTCAATAGGGAACCAACCACATAGTTACTGCTCCATGCACTATGATTAAATGAATTACTTGTCATGATCTTGCTGTACCAGTGATGTGAATAGGAGGTGCAAAAAAGGCATTACTAGGAGGAGTCATCAATTTAAACCTTTGGTATAGGGACATATAATACATCTTGTTTCTGTATTGTGTGGGTCTAAAATTGATTCCTGGTGCGTCTGGATTGCCATTATAAATTTAGGGATATACTTTGATACCTTTATTCAGGTTGAACAGTATTTAACTGAACAAATAGTCCCATTGACCTTAGGAGGATTGCCTGTAGAAAAAAAGACTATCCCATGTGGGGAAAGCTATCAGAATCTGGCCTGTGGGTCAGTTTTCACCTCTGAATCTGAATGCACAATCGTTTGAGTTGCCACATCTTGGGGCACTGAAAAACATGGATGTGCAAGGCTGGAAGCAAGAAAAATAAAACAACTAGGTAATGCTAAATACAATTATATTTATTTTATGCTCCATTTTATAGATCACCCCAAATATGTGGCACTCAGCATATTAGTAACCTAAATAGAAGTGAACATAATGTGCATTTCAAAATTCTACTTTGTTACATACCATAGGTCTGAAACGTCCAGCCCTTCTTGGTAGATACATTTGAGCAATGAATCCAAAATTGTGCTTAAAAGGTTGTACTCAGAAGTAATTAACGTTTAAAGTGTCTGTATAAACATGCACACCCAACCTACATAAATGCTGATCCCCAAGAGGTTTGTGATTAGTAGTTAGCTTTACTTCCTGCCTAATATATTGGCACCTCTAGCTATTGTAAACACTATTCTATACAGCTAAGGATTCTTCACAGTGTGAAGATTTCATTTAGCAATTATTTTTCCAGCTGAAATTTTACAGAAAAATAGCATGCTTCTACTTACGTAGGAAGTTCGCCACATGCCAGACTAAATTCTGAAAATCTCCCGCTCTCCTTCTCCTCCTACCCCCATCCACCTGTCTGACTGGAATTCTAGCCCACAGTTGGGGTGGTCAGGGTACAACACAGAGGGTGACCACCCTGACCCCTTGAGAGCAGCAAGTGGAATTCTTATTGAGCTATGCGATGTGAGCTAAATCTCTCCACATCAGTTTCCTGAGCTCTGCTGCCACAGCATGCCCAGCTGGAGTAGCAAGAGGTTGAACATAACATTGGAGTGTGGGTTTCTTGAATATTAGTATTGAGCACTACTGCTAGCCGACTGTCTGGGCCAATAGAACACCACAATCATTCCAATGCATGGCAGATTTCTAGGTCAACAATTGTCTGTCCTGTGGGGCTGACTGAGCCATTAAAGGCCATTTCAGTTGCATTGGGTTTGCTCCAATACAGTAGGACTTCTTTAAGATCAGGTTTTAAAATCTTCAGGTATTCGGTCCTGAGGCCTCCAAGGGCTGCCATTTGAGTATGCCCTATGGATTTTTGTGCTTATTTCTGAAATTTAAAAGGCTTATTTTTGAAATGGGGAATAGAATGCAAGAAGACAGGTGAGATGCAGATAAACATGATTCTCTTTCTCACCCCCCACTTCTCCCTCTGTCCTGGCACCCATCTCCTTCTTCCCACCTTAGCTCAGCTGCTGGCATTCTACTCCATGCTGCTTGCATTGCCAGCAGCCCCTCCCAGATGCTGATGTATGACACCTGCCTTTGCAGCTTAACACCCAGTGGATGGGGCAGAAGCTGTGGCAGAAGAGGCAGAGCGCATGAAGAGCGCAATGTGTGCATATGCAAGGCAGGATAGGAATGGCTCTGATCATGATACTGTATTTGTCCTCGTATGCCAACTGTCAAGAAACCCTCTCAGCTACATGCAGCACAGGTTGAATCCCTCAGGAACTGACTGATGCCAAATCAGAGAATTTGCCAGACCATGGGAGGTCAATATCGTCTAGAAATATCACCAACACTTCTACTGCTTACTGGGCTGTTAGAGGACAAGTAGAGGTAAGTTAGAGCTAAATAACAGCACAGAACACTGAGAGCCAGGACTGGTGGCTGTAAACAAACTTTATGGGACTGTGGGAAACTTGGCCACACCCAGGATAAGTGGACATCCGGCTAACTAAAATCATGCCAGACCACAGATGTCAATGGACCAGAGTGCTGGACTAGAGAGGTTCAAGTACTGTACTGTAGTACTGATGAAACCAAGGACATTGGCCTTAAGGTGCTGAACATACTCCACCTGTTCAGGCTGCAGCAGTGTAACTTTCACCAAGTAGCTGCCAATGACCACCTATATTAGCCTACTGTCCTACTAAGCCCCTCTAGGGCAGACCGAGCTTATGGTGAGTTATGCAATGGAAACAAATGGCTGCTTTGTAAAACGATATATATATAATGTAAACAAAAAGCTACAAATGTCAAGAAACTATTGTACAGACTGACCCTGCTCTCACAGCACTCAATAGCAAAACACCCATTTACTTCAGTGGCAGTGACATTGGGCTAGTAGGGTTTGACTTTTTTTTTTTGTAGTAGATCCATGCACAGAGTGACTAACTTCAATGAAGTTTCATGTCCATGGCAGCTGCAACATCCATTTCCCAAATGTTCATATCCTTAGGTTAATGTTTTCTAGTCAGCTGCTAAGTATCTCATGTCAGAGCACAATTTTGCCTTTGTTGTATTTATTTCTGAATTCATTCTTCTCCTAGGCTCTACAGCTTATTATTTGCAAATACAGACAGAGCTGTGTTTGTTAAACACAAGCATCAAGACATACTTAGAGGGGGAAAGTATTTGTAAATGTCTCCATATCTGTGCACAGAAGTGGAAAAACAAACAATTATTTACCTGCCCTATTAAGCAATTTGCGCATGAAAATATGGGTGTGCATATGTCACAGGGGTTTGTCTCATTACAGTCAATGTTTTGTTTAATGCATGGCCAGATCTCAAGGTTCTTACTCAGTCGTTACTCAGGCCAAACTTGCATTAACTTGAGGATTTGTCCCACTTATGTATATTCTTTGGTATATAAATAACTACACTATATCACACCAGTGTATTATCAAGACAACAGATTAGACCCCTTTGATTCTCATGAGACAACACTTCATGGAAATGTAAAATCAGCACCAACGTAATTAATAAATTATACCAGGAACTTCCAAAATATACATCTTGATCAAATACATGGTCACTCTTTCCCACTCTTTTCCAGCTAACACTCTACCAAGGGACTGTGTTGTGCTTCCTGCCCAGAATTCTCCAAATGCTAACTTCAGACCTTTGGTCTCTCTTACAACTTCACATTTCTGCCTTTCCCTAGTTGTTCCTGGAATACTGCAACTTCCCTTAATTTGCTTAACAAACTTAGTAGTTTTTAAAAAGTGAATACATCTAAGATTTGTGCTTTACCGGTTAGCCCTCTTGTTCAAACTGCCTCAGTAGGTCCTGAGAATAAATTTGGGCTTGCTAGCTGAAAACAAATTGAAAGTCTTGTAGATATAATCGGACATGAAAATAAACCTTGTAAAATTCTTTAAGGATAATCAATAGTTCAGTATTTCCATATATCAGTTGATAATGTGGATTGTATTTAGTAGGCTGTATTTGATTAAAAATGGCTACAATTCATGCTCTCTCTTTTTTTCTTTACAACACAAACAAAAGCAATATCCCCCAAAGCAGGCTTACATTTTGACATGAGATGGGAAACTTATATATTTATAAAAGCCATCTCCCTTTGCTTAAAGCAGGAAGCTGTGCTCATAAACTGGTACGGTATAACAACATTTGAAACACAGAAGAGACAAGATTTATCTGGGCAATCAAGAAATATAAAACAGAAATCAACACCAATATTGCAGCATTACATTGAAACAAACCACAGTAATTAGATGCTTTGAGAGTCAGGTCTATATTTTCATTAGTTTTTTTTTAATGAATTATTGATTCACCTTTCTCATTAAAACAGAGTGGCATACTCTTGCACTAAATGGACAAGTGACTATAACATTTATATAATCCGATATACCCTGCACCTGGTAATGAAAACATGTTTGTGTGTAGAGTATCCCTTCTGAATTAACATGTCTGCAAAACAAATTTACTAGCCTAACCACATTCACTTTCTATTGTCTCTAAACCACAGCTCTCCTCTGACACATTATCATGCAATCCAATTTTTCACACTCATCACATTAAGCAAAATTTTCTGAAGACCCTATATTACCTATGATGCACTAGAATATTTCTTGACTATAATGAGATGTAAATAAAGTGTCTGACTTACCTTATTTTCTCCATTTCTGTCGCAGAGGCCTACAAGAAATCAAATAAAAGGAGCAAGTGAATAAAGGAAAACATTCATTCTGCAGATTTATGCATAGTTTAGGCTTTCCAAATGGCTTTTCGACAAGTGTCTACAAAGCGACAGAAAGCAAATCCCACATCTGCATTAGCAGAAAATAATGTGGACAGATTAACTCAGAAATAATGCAGCACGCTGCAGAAAGACTGTATACCCAGGAGCCATGGGCAACAGAATGAGTCAGTTGTAGCGCTGAGGCAGAAAATGAAAAAGCAAGTAACAGGTTACTGTGCCTATTGGATTTCATAGGAAAAAGTTGAAATGCAGAGCTAGCCTGTGCATAGTAAGCACTATGGAAAGCATTCTGCTTGCTGTTGAAATTAAGTGATTTAATCTTGCATTAATTTGAGTTCAATTAACCTGTTTCACAGATATCTTGACAGATGGAATGGACACACATGTAGTATTCTTAGTAGGGGGTTTGGGTAATCAAATTAGTTTTTCTAAGTAATATTTGGTCTTTACATTTGGCACTTCAGTGCATGTATCCTTTACATTAACTCTTTCATACCTGTGTAGCAAGTTCACAGCTGGGAACTTCTTTAGAGCTTTGTTTCCTTTTTACCATATTTCTAGCATATAATTCTATTAACCCTTTGATATGTTTACCATAGCTCTAGGATAGAACTGTTTATTAACTCGTTGATGCCTGCTTACTGGATCTATAATCTTGAGTCCTATAAACATGTAATTCATGCTTACTCCACCAGTAGCCTATAATTTCATTAACCCTTTGGATTTCTGTTTACAATATATATGCTACAGAACACTGTTAACTCTTTGATTTCTGCTTATTCAAAGTATAGAACGTTATTAACCTCCCTGAATTCTTTTATTTTTATCAATAGCATTGAATATTATTAACCCTTTGGTTTCCTGGTCATCATCATCTAGTATATGATGTCTGCTACTTGCCATACCAATAGCTCATCACCTCATTAATCCTCTGGGCTCATGTTTTTTGTAAGTAAGGAATGAAAACTTGGAGCAATTCTGAAATTACCAGGTTTTGAGATCAATTTTACTTAAGTTCCAGCATACTGAAATCTCACACTAAAGGCATTGCTTCTTAATCATGAGTTCTTTGATATTAATGATTGATTAACCATCGTATTAAATATAAAATAGATATTTTATTTATGTGGTTTTCAGGTTCTAAAAGGGTGTCATAAGGAGGAGGGAGAAAACTTGTTTATCTTGGCCTCTGAGGTTA
Organism: Rafetus swinhoei; assembly: GCA_019425775.1. Classification (NCBI taxonomy): domain Eukaryota; kingdom Metazoa; phylum Chordata; order Testudines; family Trionychidae; genus Rafetus; species Rafetus swinhoei. The sequence goes on from CM033446.1 coordinate 111,998,219, forward strand.
GAACAAGAAGCAATGGGCTTAAACTGCAGCAAGAGAGGTTTAGGTTGGACATTAGGAAAAAGTTCCTAACTGTCAGGGTAGTCAAACACTGGAATAAATTGCCCAGGGAGGTTGTGAAATCTCCATCTCTGGAGATATTTGTGTCGGTTAGATAAATGTCTATCAGGGATGGTCTAGACAGTATTTGGTCCTGCCATGAGGGCAGGGGACTGGACTCGATGACCTCTCGAGGTCCCTTCCAGTCCTAGGATTCTATGATTCTATGATAAACATTAAAAAATGGATACATGCAAATAAAACTATTAGACAACAGGATTTACTTGTCAAATATCCAGGAAAAGATTCAAAGTGGCAAACTATGGGTATCTCTGTTACTTTTTCCCCCTTCTGCTCATATACTTTTGATTTGCCCATTACATGAAGTCATCAGCCATGCCTATGGATACATAATAATCTGAGGAAATGTACGAAGAATCATAGAGAATCTAGTGTTTTATTCTTGACTATATCCTGATATACAAGACGCCAGCTGCAGGAAAAAAAACCCTTCTAGCTCCATTCTCATGGATGTAATGGATATAATGCAGTTACAGCATGTTTCCTGAATGAAACCCTGGGACAGTCAGTGGTAAATCCCTGACTGTGTGATTAAAAAGATTATCTTAGGGTCCATGGTTGCTTTCTCTAATCATATCTTCACATCTTAATAATAACCCTGTTTTTGTGCAGTTTGCATGAACTGGTAGTTTAAGTGGGGCTTACTTAAAGATTGACCTCTGGGGTTTTTCTTTGGGTGTTGAATTCTGTTGTATTTGGTGCAGTCAAGGGAGAATGACATAGCTCCTTTTAGGGCTCTTCAGTACTCTCTGGATGGGTCACTGTATGCCACCAAGGGCTGAGTTCATTGCTTCCATTATGCAGCTAGTTTTTGCTGGTATCAGGGGAAAGTGACGGACCTTTAGGTAATTTTCTGGTACTTTTTGTTTTCTAGCTTTATTCATGGGGCTAGGAGATGGTTTTGTCAGTGTTGTTAAAATGAAGGACTGAGAATAAAAAGTTCTGGGCACTTTTTCTGGCTGTGCTATTAACCTAATGTGTGAATTTAGGTGAGAGACTTACTTTGTTTTGTCCCAGTTTCCCTCATTTGTAAAGAGGGAATAATTACATTTGCCTACTATACCTTTCAGATTTCAGGGTCCGTGACACACTTTGCATGGCCGTGAATTTGGTAGGGCCTTACTGATTATAGATAACCTGTGTATTGTATAAATCAGTTTCCAGAGAATTAGCTATTCAGGTGCCAAAGTACCTTTCAAGATGTCCTCGGGATTAATAGAACCAGATGAATTATACAATTGCATTTGATTGGTTTCCCCATAATGAATGGAATACATGAATTTGTACTAAGCAAAAAGTATTTCCATGAGATTTTCCAGGGGAAAATATTAAGAAAATTCAGCTTTTAAATGTAATATTTTGCACACATTGAACAAGAATTGATTTATTAATTTCTTTGTGACCTAGGAGATATCACGTAGCATAAGAATTCTTTGCCACCAAAAGTTTTTCTGTTATGACTGAATAATTTAAGGCTCAAATTCCTCTCCTAAGCGAAAACTGAGGAGATCTGAAGCTTTCCTCTTGAAACTTGGAGAGGTCTAGGGATTTCCGCAGAATCATAAGAGAAAAATTAATTTCTAGTATAATTCTCATTTTATAAGCCTTTTTGTCTTTCAAACCAAGTACCTCAAACCTATATGAGTGTCATAGAAGTCAGAAGGGAGATCATAAATATTTTTCACATGTAACCTAGGGATTTTCTCATGCATACTTAGGAAAATGTTACCTTTTCCTGTTTTACCACACAGTATTCTCAGGATTTGTATATTGCTTCCTTAATTGAACATTAACACTTTAAATCTCAGAGCTAGATCAGCAGCAGGTATTTATCAGTCAAGACCCTGTGAAGATGAGCTTTGATGATCTCTATCAGGTAAGGGTCTGCGCTGACTCACTCAGTGGGTTCAACTCATTGCCTTTTTACACAGTACTCTCACTTGTCCTCATTGTTTTCTGTGTTGTTATGGAGCAGATTCTCAGCTGGTGTAAATTATACTCCATTTACTTCAGTTAAACTATATATCAATTTTTGCCAGTTGAGGATCTGTCTCCAAGTTTCTGGTTCTACTTAGCAAACATTCCAGGGAAACCTGCACAAGAGGCCACCCATATTAGACAACAAATAGTGCCTTCTTACGAGGCCATTTTAGGGGTCCCAAAGGCACATAAGAACATAAGAATGGTCATACTGGGTCAGAGCAAAGGTCCATCCAGCCCAGTATCCTGTCTACAAACAGTGGCCAATGCCAGATGCCCCAAAGGGAGTGAACAAAACAGGTAATCATCATGCGATTCCTCTCCTGTCATCCATTTCCAGCCTCTGACAACAGAAGCTAGCAACACCATTCCTACCCATTGTGGCCAATAGCCACTGATGTACCTAACCTCCATGAATTTATCTAGCTCTTTTTTGAACCCTGTTAAATTCCTGGTCTTCACAACTTCCTCTGGCAAGGAGTTCCATAGGTTGACTGTGTGCTGCATGAAGAAAAACTTCCTTTTGTTTGTTTTAAACCCGCTACCTATTAATTTGGTGACCCCTAGTTCTGGTACCCACTGAGTACAATTATGCTCCACCTTATAAGCAGACCATCTCAGTTAATCAGCTTTTATACATGCCGTATGCTCTTTCCTAAGCTCAGACTTAATCTGTGCTGTATTTGTCTCATCTGGTTTGTTAATCATTCATTATTTGATTACACTGGCACCGAGTGGGTCCAGTTGAAACTGGGTCCCCACTGTGCTAGGAGGTGTACAGATATCTAGTAAAATGTAGCTCCTGCCCTGAAGAGCTTGTAAGCTGAAATGTCACACAAACAGATGTACGCTTAGCCTGATAGAACTTTCTCTGCCATGCTGGGACACAACAGTGGGGCTTGTGTTTGGTTTGTTTACTATTTTTCAGTGTCCTACTATGCCCCAGGACTACAAAAGGTTAAAATAAAATGGTGTCAAAGCATTATATATCCCAGTCACCATTCTACAGTGCACATGCGGCAAGCTTGGCCTCAGATTGACCTCTCAAGGAACCATGCATCTGAAAATATTGTGAATAGATGCCAAGGAGCAAGAAAGAAATGAAATCAAATAGACCACCTGAAGTACGTATCTCTTAAGCTAGCACTTGGCACTATTTACCTTACATTGCTAATATACATGCGTGGGTGTATATAATGCATACATTGTTAACTCGGAAATGAAGTCTAAAATTACAGCAAGGTATTTCAGCACAGTGGCTTAAAACATTTTAAAAGGTTGCATTTGTCAAAGAGGTGTCTGAGATAGACTAGGAAATAACTTTGGTATTGCAAGTACCACTGTGCAGTGACATTTGGCAGATACTGACTTGATGGGTGAGCATTATAATATCCTCTGAGAACAAAAGCCTGGATGAAGCACAAGAACATGAGAATCCTAAGATAGCTGACATAAACTTATGTATGTTTATGTACATCTATGATTACATACGGGAGATGAATATAATGGAATAATTTATTTTCCCTATTTGTATATAGTACTATAGAAATTCTGCACCGTATATTCTTGACTAATACATTGCATATGTATCTATAACTAAGTGTTCCCATATCATAGTATTGTTATGGAATGAGTCACCATGTGGTGCTGTTGCACATAGTTTTAAAAAGTTATTTCTTAGCACATGAACATTGTTCAGTCTTTGAAGAAATGTTCGGAAGCTGTGGCAAGTAGCAAGAGAATTTGCTCTTTGATTTAAATTCCCAATCAGAGTCTGTTCTCAAGGCAAAGTAGCTTCCAGGGAACTGTGCAGCAATGTTTGGGCTGAAATTCCTAGAAGAGGGGAACTGCCTGGGTTATTTGTGACACCCCTGTTCAAGAACTAGTGTTTATAGAACAATATAAACAAATTGCACTAATAATATATCTGGATGCTATGCCACTGATATCTCTTGTAAAAGGAATCTGACTTGCAAGGACTCAACACCTACTGTCACACAGCAGAGCGGTAACCATATGCATTTGATTCACACTCTCTTTATCCCAGTCCCAACCAACATTTATCATACTTCAAAGCCAAGCCAATGATGCTATGCTTATTTCTGGAGCAGTGGGTGCTCTATTTAATTAAAAAGCCATTGGCCTGTGATACATCATTTGGGTTTGTGCCTGCAATTGTTTTAAGAAGAAAACCTTACTTAACAGATAAAAGCATGAGATCAGAGGTTTAATATTAAGGAGATCTTTGATCTTCCTCTTCCAAATGAGCCTTTTCTGGGTTTTTTTTAGATATGCTCTAGTTCAAATGGAATAATTTTGGAGATATGCTCTAGCCTGCGTTTATATAGGAAATTAGACTAGATGATCAAAATGGGCCCTTCTGGCCCTGGAATCTGTAAAGGAAATGGCATTATTGTCCAGACGTTATGGAAAAGATTTAAAACAAAAAACCAGTCTGATTTTGCAGTTAGCTGGGAGGCAGAAGTGCTAGGTTACTTTAATTAAGGGAAATGGTTCAAATTACCCCTCTGGCAAATATGTCCGTAAGAAGAGGTAGAAAACAGAGGATCAAATTCCTAGAAGTGCTGTCAGTTGATGCCAGTACTATTTTCACTTTTAGAAATCAATCATTTTATGTACATGATTGCCTGTGATAGCAGGGGACTGGATCATTAAATCCAGGACATCCCTTCCAGTCTGGTGTCCCTTTATTGATGTAATCCCCATTGACATTAAAGAGTAAATGTATGCAAAAAGGAGAGAACGGGCTGTTTAGTAAGATGTTCAAGATTTGTAGTTTTAAAACTATTTGAATAACATCCAGGGTTAAAAATTGAAACTTGTAAATTCATTTGGAGGTTTTATAGCAAGACCAGGTCTTTCTGGTTCTATTCTGGACTCTGCCACTGACTAACAATTTGAGTGTAACCACACTGGCCCCAATTCAACATACCACCTATATACAGAAAACTTTAAACATATGGCTTAACCATATACTTCTGCATGTACATGGGCTTCTGTGCCTTGTATATTCAATTGTAAAATAGGTCTTAATAATACCCATCTGAGTGGGTAGTTGATGCTCACAAGACTAATTAATTAAAGTTTGTAAATGTCTTCCCCTACACATTTGGAGGTGTCTTGGGGGCTTTGGGAACATACAGACTGAGTAATCAAAAGGTACTTGCATGACAATTACTGTCCAGTTTTGCCCCCCCCCCCCCCCCCCCACCTCACCAGAAAAAATGCAGACATATTGGAGAGAGTCCAGCAGAGGGCAACAAAAATTATTAGGGGGATTGGGGTGCATGACTTCTGAGGAGAGGCTGAGGGAACTCTGCTTATTTAGTCTGCAGAAGAGAAGAGTTAGGGAGGATCTGATAGCAGGATTCACTACCTGAAGGGAGGTTTCAAAGAGGATGGTGATAGGCTGTTCTCAGTGGTGGCAGATGACAGAATAAGAAGCAATGGTCTCAGGTTGCAGGGTGAGGTTTAGGTTGGCTGTTAGGAAAAACTATTTCACTAAGGTCATGCCTACACTAGGAGATTATTTCAAATGTACTACATTCAATGACTGGGCACCTGATTTTACAAATTCAAAGTTCCATGTCCTCACTATGGGGAAGAATTGAATGTAGTCTGAGGCAGTCTCCATTAACGTGGACACAGTACCTCAGACTCAGAGACACAGGAAGCACGCTGGGGTAGGGTTACCAGATGGTTTAAAAAAAATACCAGACACATTTGATCTCAGATTGGGGAGCGGGGGGACCAGACGGCAGGAAGCAGGGCTGGCCGGGAGGGGGTTGGAAGGAGCGGGGCTGGCCGGGGGGGAACTGGCCTGGGAGCACGCAGATCTCAGGGTGCTGCCTGTCCTGTGCACGGTCCCGGTGGGGCGCACGGGCGAGTCCGGCCCCGGGGATTCCATCCTGCCCCCCTCCTCTCTATTGTGTAGTTGCGTACTACCTGGCTGGTAGATAGGCTCACACAGTGTGAGCCTGTTTACCAGCCAGGCAGTACGCAACTACGTACTGATACTCACGATAATAATACAAATTTAATTAGAAAATACCAGACATTTATATGTCCGGTATTTTCTCAATTTGTTTCCCGGACAGAAAACTCAAATACCAGACTGTCCAGTTCAAAACTGGACACCTGGCAACCCTACTCTGGGGAGCTGTGGGTGGCCTCTCGGAGGCCAAATAGTTCAAATTAGTGGCACCAGAGTGTCCACACTAATGTTATTTCAGACTTCCAAGTTCAGGAATAGTGTTATTCCTCATGAAAAGCAGGACTACAGAGTTCGAATTCCACGGCCCCTTATTCTGGAATAACGGGCTTGGTAGTGTGGATGCATCACTTACAAAATCGACCTTGGGGGACTAATTGCAGACGAAGGTCCTAATGCAGACCAGGCCCAAGAGGATGGTGAAGCTCTGAAATGAGTTTCCTAGGGAGGTGGTGGACTCTCCATCTTTAAGGCCAGGTTTGAGAAAGCCCTGGCTGGGATGATTTAGTTGGGGTTGGTCCTGTTTTGAGTGGAGGGTTGGGCTAGAAGACCTCCTGAGATCTTTTCCAACCCTAATCTATGATTCTATGACTCCATTGCTGTTGTGTCTGAGCACCTCACAATTTTTACAGTATTTGTCCTCACAACACCCCTGCAAGGTAGGAAAGTGCTATTAATCCCATTTGATTGGTAGCTATGGCACGGAGGGGCTAAGTGACTTGCCCCAGTTCAAAGAGAGAGCCTGAAGTAGAGAAGGGACTTGGAACTAGGGCTCCCAAATCTTCAGCTTGCCCATACTTTCTATTATTTTCAGTTTAGGCAGGCTCTGCTCTTCCATGTACTCTCATAAGGGTCAGTCGCAATCTAGCCCTAATGTTCTAGTAAATCATGTGCATTCTAAACAGGTAGCACAAAAGTCTGCAACCTGCACACCTTAATTATCAAAGATTTTGGCCTTTTGCAAAGCTTCAAGGCTATTTATTATGTCCTGTACAATCTTTGTAAAATGTTTGAATAAGGCAAGCTTTGTGCTGGACTTAGATGGTGTCTTAATTGCTACAAGGCCATATTAGGTCTTTTCAGATTCAGTGTGTTCTGCTTTAATATTCTTCAGCAGTGCTTGTTTCCTGTACGTGTAAAGGAGTCTGTTCTTGCTCTTATACTAAAGTTATTAAGTTTTATTGTGGATACATTAAATCAGGCTCTGGACATTCCTTTGTCAAAAAAGAAGCTGTAATGTTACATCTGGCTTCTCACAGATGTCATGTTTCTCATGAACATTTAGCCAATATTATCTAGTGGTTTCACTTGCCTTGTCTTTACTTAGGCAATGCTATTTTTGGTTAGTTTGGATCCAGTTGGATTTAAATAGTCTAGTTGTCAAGGCAAGAAAGAGAAGATGGTTAAGGTTGAATTTGTCAATGAATCAGTCATTCTTGTTGTAACTAATGCTATTCACAATGCCCACAAGGAAGGAGGCAGATGCCATATTCTGAATGGGGGACACACCTGTAGTATAATAGTTGTATTGTACTGTGGGATTTGAGAACTAAATGTGTATCAAATATATTTATAAGCCAGTCACAATCACTAATGATGAGAGGCCTTATCGAGTGAGTTTCTCTGAATGCTATGGGTAAAATCTTTTTTCTTTTGCAGTTAATGGCAAAACTTACGTTGACTTCAGTGGGCTCAGGCTTTTCTCTCATATCCCATTTCTTTCATATAACTTTAGAGTTTTTGCATATAACAGGCACAAAAGTGGCATGAAGTCAGCTTTGATTTTGGATAAATGGTGCAGAAACAGAACATTATCCTATCATGGCACTGAATGAGAAATACAAAGATTAAGTACAGTATCCAGGGCCCAATCCAAAGCCTAGAGGAAGTCAACAGAAAGACTGACCTGACTGGGTTTTGGAGGGTGTGAGATTATGTTGAGAGAACTAAAAGTCTAACACCTAGAGTAATAAAAGTTCTTTTTGTCTCTCTAGTCCATGCGGAACATAGAACCTTCACTGGTGCCATCCATTTTTGGTGGTCTGCTATTGCAATCTTAGCTTCTTCCATGCCATTTTGATAGTTTTCAAATACTCTTCTAGTGTGCATTTCCATGTCATTCTTGGTCTACCTTACTGCCTCTTCTCCTCAGGGTTCTACTCCAATTGCTGTCTTCGGTTGTTTAGATCTTTCCTCCATACACACACTAGCCATCCCCATTTTTGTTCTTTAATTCTCTTTCTCATCAGTTTGTTTTGTCTTCCAACATTCTTTGTTTGTTATTTTTTTTTAATGGGCATCTGATACTGAGGATTTGAGTGTTTCTGAGAACATGGAGTTTAGATAGTAAGGTCTTTATAAGTCTGCAAGGTTCAGTGCCATACAGCAAGACTGACTTTACAATGGAATTGAATATTCAAAACTTAGTTTGGAAGGCAACATTTCTGTTCCTCCAGATTGGTTTTAGAGTTGTAAAAGCTTGTCTGGCTTCCACTATTCTGGCTTTAATATCTTCATCCGTTCCATCTGTTGTTATTACAAAGCTGCCAAGATAAATGAAATATGAGGTCTCTTCCATGCCATTCCCAGATAATATTATTGGTGGTTGTTGTTGATGCTCACCATTTTAGTTTTCTTGGTGTTGATTTTCCATCCTGGAGATCATTTTCCATCCCAGAAATCATTTGTTTTAATTTGATAATGTCATCTGCGAAGTCAAGATCTGCAGATTTCTCTGTTAAGTCATAGAATCATAGAAGAATAGGGTTGGAAGAGACCTCAGAAGGTCATCTAGTCCAGTCCCCTGCTCAAATCAGAACCAACCACAACTAAATCATCCCAGCCAGGGCTTTGTCAAGTCAAATGTATGTCCCTTGATTGTTCTGTATTCCCTTTCATTATCCAATCTATTACAGTAAAAAGGTTGTGGGTGACATAATATGTTGCCTGACACTGTAGTAACATCAAATGGCTTAGTCAGTTCATTTTTAATATTTTCATAGAAATACTGAATGATCACAAATTTCTGAGAGATTGCATGCAGTGTAACAATTTCCATAAAATGGTTCTATCCCATGTATAAGAGATTTTTTGGAAATGACTAAAATTCATATAGAGTTATTCATTTGATAGTCCTAGGATGATCCTTACGGTTAGTATTGATAGATGCATGATTGCCCATCTCTGAACCCTGCCTGTTCTTGTCATAACCTTAATTCTATCACTTAGGCTATGTCTACACTGTGGGTTTTTTGCGAAGAGGAAATGCAAATGGAGTGCTCATTTGCATATCTCGTGTTCTCATTTGCATATCTTCTTCTCATCCTTTTTGCGGAAGAGGTTTTATGCTAAAAAGCCCTGTGTAGACGGGGCCATTTGTCGAAAAAAAACCCCTTTTGCTCAAGAGCCTGTAAACCTCATTTTTTGAAGAAAAAGAGATCTTTCACAAAAGGGGGTTTTCTGACAAATGGCCCTATCTACACAGGGCTTTTTATCGCAAAAACCTCTTCCGCAAAAAGGATTGGAAGAAGATATGCAAATGAGAGCATGAGCTATGCAAAATGAGCACTCCATTTGCATTTCTTCTTCCACAAAAAACCCGCAGTGTAGACGTAGCCTCAGTCTTCTAGAATAATGAGGAGTCCTATGGCATCTTAAAAGCTAACAGATTTATTTGGGCATAATCTTTCATGGCTAAAAACCATTTGGTCAGATTCATGAATGGATGAGATGCCACTCCATGTGTCTGACAAAGTGTTTTTTTACCCACAAAAGCTTATGTACAAATGAATGTTAAACTTTAAAGTGACACAGGACTGCTTGTTATTTTTGCAAATACAGACTAACACTGCTACCCCTCTGAGAGTTAAGCTATGTCTATACTGCAGAGCTCCGGTATCCCAGAAAATTCTGCCACATCCAAGGACTGTTTTCGGAAAAAAAATTTCGGAAAAGCAGACGCATTTTTTTGGCATCTCTGTTAACCTCGTGCTATGAGGAAGAAGGGAAGTTCTGAAAGAGGATTTTTTTCCAACATTTGGCCCCGTGGAGATGGGCCAAATGTCGGAAAAGCCTCTCTTGGAAGAAAAGCGGAAAAAGATATGCAAATTGTGGTCGCAATTTGTGTATCTTTTTCTAACTTTTCCCTGCAGTGTAGACATAGCCTGTCTTTTTATACATTGCTTGGGATAGACAGCAATTCAATGCTCCTCCAGTTTTTACACTGATCAAGGTCTTCTTTCTTTGACAGCTTCACTATTTCTTTTCTTTCTTCCCGTATCTTTTGTAAGGGCATGTCTATACTAGGAAATTATTTCAAAATACCTTCATTCAAAATAATAATGCCCAAATATCTATACTGAAATAGTATGTCCATACTACAGGTAAGCCTCAAAATTAGTCTGAGGAAGGCTCCCTTAATGTGGATGTGCTACCTCGACTTAGCGCCCCAGGAAGCACTGGGGAGTAATTATTTTGAATGATTCTGAGGAGTAGTTATTTCAGAATAGCAGCAGTGGAGCATCCATGCTACCACTATTTCAAAATATGTGTTATTCCTCATGGAAAACAGGCGTTCATATTTCAGAAGAACCAGCCCCTTTTTTTGAAATAACGGGGTTGGTAGTGTGGAAGCTCCACTTGTTATTTCAAAATAAGCAGAGTTATTTTGAAATAACTCCCTAGTTTAGACCCGGGGCTAAGAAACCTATCAAATGTCTACTGTGTTCAAGTCTGCCATAAGAACCCCCATTGGAATATTATCATCTGGATCTTCCCAGACTTCTAGAGAAATAAAAGCTATATGTCCCTTATTAGGTGAAGAAAGCATTATCTACTCTACTAATATATAGATCTGCAAAGCAGTCCTAAAGTCACTGATCCAATACAGGACTTAGGCACACACATAACTTTGAGTAAATGAGTCGTTCCATTGGGTTTTCATGGTTAGCACAATTTGTCAAAGAACACAACCAGAAACTAAACATCAAATCTTAAACAGTGAATTCTGAGGAAAAAAATCTTAGTGATTGAGGGAACCAGCTAATAAAAAGCTTGGATTTAGACGGTATTTGACTTCTCTTTCCATTATTTCAGTGAATCTAAAAATAGTAAATGTGGTCAGTCAGAGCACAGATCTCCCTAATGGCAACTGGCATTAGTTTGCACATGCTGGGATCTATCTATATCTGCCTGCAAAGAAATGCATTGGGTGGTAATGAGCAAGGCACACTGAATCTCACAATGAGCTCTGTGTGAGTGAATCCTGGCCATGGTATGTTACATGGGAATTGATGTTGCAATTCTGATGCTAGTGAAACTTTCATTGAAGCCAGTTTCTCCCAGCGGATTTTAATGTGACTCTGCCTCCATGAGTACTGCAGAATCCAGCTCAATAGGCTTCAACAAAGCTTGCTCTGCCTTGCTAAATCAAGTGTCAGGAAACAAATGGTAGTCAGTCAAGTATGGACAATTTAAAGAATGTAAATAAATACACACCTGGTGAAATTAAACTAAATTTGGCATTTGTAGAACTGCAGACTGTTAAAGTTACTCTGTCTTATTCTGCCAGACATGAGAGTCTAATTTTTTTTGCCAGGGTATTATATGCAACTTGGAAGATTTACAGGATTGAAATAACAGTCTCCTAGCAACAACATATCCCCTGACTCTACTCTTTGATAACCATTAAAATATATGTTAATGGCACTAGATATTATGAAATGAAATGTTGGGTTCCATAACAAATGAAATGACGAATTTTGATGTGTATGTTCAGTTCAGAACAACAATACATAGGGCTGGAATTGCAACATGGTTACTAGGATACCTCCATGTAGTTTATATTGCCAGCAATTTGTTTACTCATTAATGGATCCCAATACTGCAAATACTTAGACACCTAAGTATACACATGAGGAACCACATTGAACTTGGAGACTACTCATGTGCTTAAGTGTTTGGAGCATTAGGGTCTTAATAGCTGCATCTTGGCTTGTGTGCATTCTAACCTTATTTTTTCCCCTTGGTGCCTCTGTGTCTAATTAGGGAATCATTTTTGACAATCTGAGAACAGGGAGTCAAGGAATTCAAAAACTAACAGCAAAATTCTGCACTTAGATCCTCATGGGAAATTTTGATTGATAAAATCCTCTTCCTTGACATTCACAGGAGTGCCTCACCCCTGTGATGCACAGTATATCATTCAAAATGCAGCTCTGAGATCAATAATGCAGAAAAGTAGGAACAAACATGTTAATTGACACCACCTCCCCCCAAAAACTAAGTCAGTTTATAAAAGGAGCAGCTATAGCAGCTTGCCAGAAGACTTCAAAAAAGATGCACAGATATAAACCAGCACAGACCGCAAGACTGCATTTAGGGTAGGTTCAAAACAGGATGATGCATTACTGTTTTTAAAAGGGGGGAAGCAGGAAGAACCATGACTCCAGAAAGAACTGGTTTCAAAATGTTTTGAAATAAATATTGACCAGAAAAAGGGGGGAGGGAGGTGAAGGGGAAATGGGGAAGTTTTCTTCATGAACATTTCAAAAGTTTTTGATGATCTATTTCTAACTGAGGAGTGCAGTCAAGAAAGTGCTGAAAGAAAAAGGAACAAAAAAAATTGGTTTTCATAAATGTAGATTTCAGTAAAACTGATTATCTGTATGGAAAAGACTTACATAACTTAAAATAGAACAATCTCTGCTATAGAACTGTATAGGGCATTTCCAAAAACTATACAAAAGCTATTAAAGAGCAAGGATGGTCCAGGGGCTAGAGAAACAGCAGAAGATGTAAAAAGTTCAAGTCCCCTGTGCCATTACAAACTTTACATGTAAATTTGTGTAATCCGTTTAATCGATCTTTGCCTCAGTTTACAATCTGTAAAATGTGGGAATAGCACTTCCCTTCCTCAGAGGGGTGTTGGAAGGACAATTAAGGACATAAGAAAGGCCATTCAGGGACAGACCAATGGTCCATCTAACACTATTTGACAGCAGCTGGTGCCAGATGTTTAAAAGAGAGTGAACAGAACAGGGCAATTATCAAGTGATCCATCTCCTGTCAGCTACTCTTAGCTGATAGCAATCAGAAGTTTAGGGACAACCAGGCTACGTCTACACTGCAAGTGTTTTGCGGAAGAGGAAATGCAAATGGAGTGCTTGTTTGCATATCTCGCGCTCTCATTTGCATATCTCCTTCCGATCCTTTTTGCGGAAAAGGTTTTTGCAATAAAAAGCCCTGTGTAGATGGGGCCATTTGTCAGAAAAAAACCCTTTTGCGCAAGAGCCTGTAAACCTCATTTTTTGAGGAATAAGGGATCTTGCTGGAAGGGATCTCATAGGACGAAGATATGTAAATGAGTGCTCAAGATATGCAAATGAGCGCTCCATTTGCATTTCCTCTTCTGCAAAACACCTGCAGTGTAGACATAGCCCCGGAGTATGGGGTTGTATCCCTGAATATCTTGGCTAATAATCATTGATGTTCCTCCAGGAACATCTCTCTTTTTTGAACCCAGTTATATTTTTGGCCTTTGCAACATTCCCTGGTGATGAGCTCCACAGGTTGACTGAGTTGTGTGAAGACGTATTTTATATTTATTTTAAACCTGCTCCCTATTAATTTCATTGGGTGATCCTGGTAGGTGTTATGTAAAGGAGTAACTTATTCTATTATATCTCCACTTGGTCTTCTCTTTTCTAAATTTATCAGTCCCAGTCTTTTTAATTTCCCCTATCTGGAAGTTGTACCACACACTTAGTCATTTTTCTTGCCCTTCTCTGTACTTTTTCCATTTCTAATGATCTTTTTTTGAGGTGGGTTGACCAGAACTGCATGCAATGTTCAAGGTATGGCCCTACCATGGATTCATGCAGCAGCATTATGATAATTTTGTCTTCTGTTTCCTAATGGTACCTAATATTCTGTTTTCTTTTTAAACTGCTGCTGCATCTAAATACCTAACATAGATTCTTTAGGTTTTAGAGTAATTTCTGTAAAACCCCATTAAGTATCTGCAGTGTCCCATTAGGTTCATCCTTATTACATTCTGTAAGACTTTTTTTCTGTGAGGAATCATCCTCTTTGCATGACAGCTCTGTTATTTTTCTTACCCAAAAAGAATAACCATACATTTTTGGTCAGAAGAGACAAAGAGCAAATGTAAAGTGTCCATGAGAGAGCACAATTTGTTTGTCTCCCTCAGAATGGGCTGCATCTGACCATCCTGGACAGTGTTCTGGGGCTAAATAGTGATGTAGACGTTCCCTCTCAGGTTTTGAGACCTGCCACTTTTCCAGGTTTCAGAGCCTGAGTTCCAGCCCAAGCAGAAATGCCTCTACTGCTCACCCCATAGCGTGACCCAGACCCGTGCCTGGACACAGGCTCTGAGACTCACTGCTGTGGTTATTTTTTTTCTGCGGTGCCGATGTGGCAGATGCTTGCAACTGGAAAGAAGAACAGCACTCCTATGCCTGATGCTGGCAGGGAGTTTTGCCATTCAATATCCTGTTACAATAAATTGTAAGGGAAAGTAAATTTTCCTTTCATCAGCTCTTTCGAGTGTGCTGTCAATAGACTCAGACTGCCAACTGATTACAGTAATGGTGTAAGAAGAAAGCTACTTACAAATTGCATTTGTAAGTATAAAAACAAGATCATAAACTGGCCTAAAAAGTTCCTGGGTCTGTATCCCACTGCTAAAATAGCTAAAATGATGGAATTTTATGACTCTGAATAAGTGCTTTTCTTCCCCATTCAGAGATTCTTCCCTCCTTTAATGCCTATACCATTATTTGATACAAAGGTAAGATTTTTCTGCATCATGGAAGCAGTGTGATTTCTTTAGCTACATTGTTAGTCACATTCCAGATGCTATGCACACACTTTCTTTTGGGTCTCTGCCTTACCTAGACTGGAGTGACATCTGAGCCACGGAGCATATATGAATTGTTGCGGGTGCAAGAGATCATTGTTCCATTCACATCTCACATGGCTGCAATAGGGAGAAGTGGAACAGAAGGCTGAAACTTAAGCAGAAATCATAAGGAGGGCATGGTGAGAAGAATGGGAAATGTCATACAGTGGCATCCTATGCCAGAAAATAGGTTCTGTTGTGCTTACGAAGGATGTGTGGTAGTGGTACATTATCCCTTTTGTCATGCATCATGCAGCCCTTTGTTGGGCTAAAGGATTCTGATGTGTGCCAGTTTTTTGGCGTGTAATGTAGGGTGAGAGGAGCTGCACTTGCTGCAGATATAGGAATTGCAAAACCATTGGAAGGGAAGGATTCTGGGAGTTGCTTTGCATGATGTCCGTGACTCCTCACCCCCAAGCAGGCCTTTGTATCCTAACCCCCTTTCCCTCCTTCTGAAATCGCAGAAGACTCTGCTATAATCCCATTCTAGCTCCTTTTGTGGTGGTGTGGAAAGGGGGGAGGGACAATGAGAGTGCACTGCCTAAAGTGGTTTTTTTGTAAGGAGGGGACAGAACATGGTGTCACTGGAATTGATTTTGCCCCACACCCACACTCACCCCACAATCCTGTAAACTCTTTTTGGAGTCATCAGCAGGGAGTTGCTGGCACGGTCTGGGTAATTGCTTCCATGTGGCCCATTTGATCTCCTCAGTTGCTATTCAGCTAGGATGGAACCTGTCACCTCTGCCAACACATGGTAGAGTTGCTCCCTCTTCTGTCAGGATATGCTGGGGCTCTACTAAGTGCAATTTAGTAGCTAGAGGGATGGAGCCACACAGAAGATGAGGATGATTTCTTCACACTTCTGAAAGCCTGCTCAGGATCTGTGCAGGAATTCACTTTTGCAGTTCTTATTTTACAGATGAGGAACTGAGGCACAGAGAGAATAAGTGACTGGCCCAAGGTCACACAGGAAGTCTATGGAAGGGCGAAGAACTGAACCCAGGTATCCTAAAGGCAGATTTGACCAAGGAGAGACATAAAATTAGGTTAGATGCTAGAAAATGGTTTTATCTCTTTTAAATATTGTTAATAGCAATCAAAAGGGGTTTTTTTTAGAAACAGCTCTAAATTCCTATCTTTTTGGACTATCCCACAGAATTTGACAAGAAGTGAATCTCTCCTATATTCTGTAGGATAGTTCTAATAGAGACCTTTAGAATGGTTATTGATTCCTATTAAATTTCCTAAGGGCTTTCCACAAGGATTCTGTGCCTCTAAATATTTAAGAGCATTAATAGTGAAAATACCGTAATATTTTCAGAACAAATCCTGATTCTACTGTCATTGACTTCAGTGGTGCAGGGTCAGCCACTTAACTTGGACAATCCAGCTGCTTGTATCTGGGGGGAGGGGGGGAAGGAGAGGGTGATGAGTATCTTCAGAATTCCTCTGTATTCAATATCACTAGGAGACTGACTCTGGGCATCAAGATAATTAGTGTGCACAGTAGGACAGGGATAATTCCTTCCCAAGATCCCAGCACAATGCACCGGGTTGCAGAATAGGCCATGTTTGACAGGGAAGCTAGTAAACTAATAAACAATATTACTTAAATATTTATCACTTGTTACCACTCACTAACATCCAGCTAAAGGGGAAATCAAGGAATATTTAATTAGAAATTGTCTTTTATTTTTAAGAACCCAAAATGGAGGGAGAATCAGAGGATGGTCCTGTGGCTAAGGAAGTGGACTGAGACTCAAGAATCTGGGTTCAGTTCTTGGAGATTTCCCATATCCTCCTGTGTCATCTTGAGCACCCCAGTTTAGTAAATGCTTATGCATATACTTTATTTAGATGGGAGGTCTGATTGAAGTCAAGCATTTGCAGGTCCAGGCCTGATTGTACCTCCGTAATATGGATACCTCCTTTCTCCTGCCCTTGTTCTGTTAGGGCAGTGTTTCTCAGAGTAGTCAGCAAAATCACTTTGAGAAACCTGCTAACTGGCCGCTCCAGTGTATTTATTTACCAGATCCATGGCCACGGAGGCTCACAGCTCCCATTCCGGTTTGCCATTTGCAGCCAAGGGGAGCTCCAGGAAGCAGCATGGGCCAGGCTGCTGCTTCCTGCGGTTCCCTTCAGCTGCCAACAGTGAATTGGAGCCAATGGGAGCCACAAGGCTCTGTGGTCGCAGAGCTGGTAAATAAACACACCGGAGCAGCATGTCAGAGGTTTCGTGGACCACTTTAAGAAACACTCTGTTAGAGTTACCTGCCCCAAATAGTATATAGTCCCTCACTATGTCTATAAAGTATCTTGCACTGTGGTGCCCCAATCTCAGGGAACATCTACATTCTACCACCCTGACAACAGGAGTGTATGAGGGGATTACATACCCTGCACGCTGCCTTAGCATGGTTATAAATAGCAGTATAGATAGTGAGGCAGTGGCTGGGCAAGTATAAATATAGCTGAACACCATGGGAGACATATTCTACATGCCCACACAGTGTCTGTCCTGTCTCCATTGCTATTGTTAGCAGCGTACTGTCCAGCTCCGGAGACACAGCAGCAGTCTTTCCCCACCCCAGGGAAAGGCTTGGGCAGCTCCTTGTAGCCAAAACCTTTCCCCATAGACTCTGGCAGTTGGGAGGCATTCATTGACATGTGGCTACAGACCATAGTGTAGACACATCTTGCTTTTCACTGTAGCATGTAGCTACATGTGCCCACCAGTGTTGTACAATTTAGACATACCGTCAGTACAATTTTATATTAATAATCTGTGGCTAGATACCAAGAGAAATGATGGGCTAGTAGTTTATATCTCTGTTCCACCTATTTTCAATTTTCCGCTCTGACACAGATTTCTTTTGTCACCTTGGGAAAGCCATTTAGTCTGTCCCAGTTCTCCATTTGTAAAATGGTGATAACAGAATTTCTCTATCTTCCAGGCAAGCAATGAAGATAAATACTTTCACGGATTGGGAGGCAGGAATGTCTTATAAATACTTAGATAGGTTCACTAAGCCCCTTTTACACTATTCCAGCAGGGTACATGGACCTTAATTTGGGTATAAAGGACATTGAAGGACCCTTTACAGTATCAGAGGCATGTAAGGATCCTAAGTGTAAGCAAGAATCAAGCCCTGAATCTTAAACAATGGTTTGCTCCTGCACACAAATAAACAAAGCCCATCAATTTGTTGAAAAATGTGTATCAAATCTACAAAGGATCAAACTTAAGTTCAGTGCTGAAAAACTCACTAACAAATGAATTAGCCTACTAACACAGGAAATGCAGGATGCAGACAATAAATAATAGTTACCCAACCACGTAACACGTGACTATATTTATATTAAATTCTTTTGTTGGTGTCGAAACCCAGGAGCATACTGCTGAAGCCCAAGATGGAATTTAATCATATGGTTCAGCTGTAAAATCTATTGTTCATTAATTTTAACAATAGATGTGTGAGGCACTGAGGTGCAGTACCAGGGAGATGAGAGTTGTCACCAACATGACAAGATAAAGAATCCAGCAAGATAAAAAGTTTCAGATGAAAGTTAAAAGTATGGGAGAGAAACAAATAGAAACAAGAGAACTAAAATAGTAAAAGGAAAGATTTTCCATGAGTAAGCCAGAAAGAAAGGTTTATGGCAGTAATATATGTATGGCTGGAACATATTCTGATCCTTTGACCTCTGTGAGGCCAGATGTCAATGTGAGCTTTGTCACTGAGTTTTGTAGACCCTGGATTTAACCGTTGCTACATAGGAGCTTCCACCTTCCAGCCACTTACCCGAAGGATGGACATGATTTGGCCATCCCTATGCAGTCACACATTCATAAAAAAAAACATACTCTTTTAAAAGTGACAGAGAGAGAAGTATTGTTGACTTCTCATTTGCTATTAGTATCTCATTTGCTATTAGTAATAATAATAGTTTGCTATTAGTAATAATAATATGCATATTTGATACTTTAATAGGGCCAATTTCACGAAGTTGAAAACAATTGAGCCAAATCAGCTGGAAGGGAAAATTTAACCAGAAATATGTGAATGATAAAGTGTTCTTAAATGATTCCCAATTATTAGGTGCCCCAAAAGCCACAGTCCCATTATAGAAGACTGTATTAGTTTAAAAAAACAACAACCTGGTTTGTAGGGGAAGTGAAGGCAGCTGTAATTTTTTAAACTTAACATATGGGGGGGAAAAAGAGGGAAGTTGATAAATGAGTGCAAATCAGATGTTAGGAATTGTAGAAAATTGGTAAACGAAGTGAAGGGGAAGATGAGGAAAAAGCTAGGCCGGGCAGATTTAAAGACTATAACACATTTTTTAAAAAATATATTGGGAACAAATAATCCTGACAATGGTATTGGACCATTACTAGATGGAAATGTAGAATTATCAATATAGAAAAGACAACATGTTCCATAAGTATGTCTGTTCTCTATATCATGCAGTGAGAACACTTTCTGTTCCTTTAGTGTTTTCTGGAGCATGTTAAACAGAAGCTACTAAAGTTAGATATTTTAAAATTAGCAGAGCTAGATCACTTGCATCCAAAAGTTTAGAGTGGTCTAAGGCACTCTCTGGACCATTAATATTGATTATTTTCAGTAAGTCTTGGAGCACTGGGGAAGTTCCAGAAGATAGGAAGAAAGCTAATGTTGTGCCAATTTTTAAAAAAGGGTACATGAGATAAATCAGGTAATTAAAGGCCTGTCAGTCTGACATTAATCTTAGGCAAGATAGTTGAGCAGCTGATATGAGATTCTGTAAAGAATTAAAGGATGATAATATAATTAATGCAAATCAATATGATTTTATGGGAAACTGATCCATCAAATTTTATCTTTTTTATGCAATTGAAAGTTTGATGATAAAGGCAATAGTATTGATGTAACATACTTTGACTTATATAAAGTCTTTGTCTGGAACATACCAGCAATTTATAGAGTTACATAAGGCCAGATAGTGACTCCCTTACTTCACAAGACACCAATAAAACGACTTTTGGGTATGTCTACACTGCAAAAGTTAATTCGAAATAACAGCTGTTATTTCAAATTAACTTTAATAGCGTCTATACATGCAAACCGCTATTTTGAAATGAATTCGAAATAGCGGAGCACTTAATTCGAATTTGGTAAACCTCATTCTACAAGGAGTAACGCCAAATTCGAAATAGCTAATTCGAAATAAGTGCTGTGTAGACACTTAATTCGAATTAGCTGGCCTCCAGCCCTTCCCAGTTTCCCCTAGTAGCGACTCTGGGCCAAACCAGAAAAACTCCTCTCTTCTCCCCCCAGCCCCGGAGCCCTTAAAGGGGCAGACTCTGGCCAGAGTGCACGTGCCAGACATGCTCCTGACCCCTGCGTCAAATTAAGTGCTCTGACCCAGTGGCCCTACCATGAGCTGGGCAGCCAGTCCAAGCCAGCCAGCCATCCCCCGCCCAGTCCCCCAGCACCCAGGAGCCAGCCAGGGGTCATAGATGCCGCGCTCCCTCCTGGACTAGTGAGGAGATCATGGACCTCATTGAGGTTTGGGGGCAGGCCCCCAATGTCCATGATCTCTGCACTAGATGGAGGAACGCGGCCGTCTACGGCTGCATAGCTGCCACCATGGCCCAGAAAGGCCATAGGCGCACCCAGGAGCAGGTGTGCCTGAAAATTAAAGAGCTGTGGCAGGGGTATGCCAGGGCCACTCGGGGCAGCTCCTCAGCAGGGGCAGACACCTGCCCCTATTTTGATGCCCTGGACCACATTCTGGGGTGTGGTGCGGTCCGTGCCACCCCGGGGGGCAGCGAGCCGGGACTGGAGGACCCTGACCAGGGCGTGGAGGAGGAGCTGCCACGCCAGCAGGACCCGCGAGCAGTCCCAGGAGAGGAGTCAGCAGGGTCGTCCGGGGAGGCCACACCATGTAAGTGACGTCACTGTCCCCTTCCTGGAGAAGGGGAGGGCGGGAGGGAGACCAGGAACCGTGCACTTGGCCCTTGCTTACCACACATCACGCGGCAACCTGTGCATGTTCGAGCACGTGCCGGGCCACCCCTGGGCAGGTGGCTCCAGCTGCCTGCCACACAGGGGCCATGGCCTGAAGAGACCCAACATGCTCCTGACCCCAGGGCGGGACACAGCAGGACGCCCTCCCTTCACAAGCCCCCTCTAACATCTGCCCCCCCACCTCACCCACACTATACACCGCACAGGGGCATGGGTGCAGTCTCGGGGCAGCTCCCACTCCCGGGGATAACTGGACATTCCGACCATGGCCTCTGTGCAAGCACAGTGGCTCTGACGGTGCAGGGCACAGTCATCCTCACCTTGCAGAAGGGGGCTGGGCTTCACCCACTGTGTCCTCAAGGAGAACTGACCACTTCTCTTCTTTCTCCACAGCTGCACCAGCTGCACATGCAGGGCGCACCACCCCGCCCGGAACATCCTTCCGCACCCGAAAGCTCCACAGGACGACCGCAACACGGCAGGGGTACCGAGAGCAGCAGCTGGGGACCCTGCGAGCCCTGACCCGGATCATGGAGCAGCGGGCACAGGAAGAATGGGAGTTCCAGAGGGAGCTGCTTGCCCAGGGTCGTGCCATCTGTACCCATCTGCAGACCCTGGTGAAGAGCGTGCTGCCTCGTGCTGCTTCAGTGCCTGCTGCCCCCCCAGCTACCGTTCCTCCTCCCACTTCTTCTTCCCCTCCTGCCTCTCCCTCCTCAACCTCCTCACCCTCCTCTTCAGTCTCCACACCCCCCACCTCAACCTTCACACCCTCCTCCCCATCCCCCCGGGGACGCCGAGGCCCCCGCACCCGCCGTGCTGGGAGACATGTGGCCCGACGAGACCCCCACCCCTGAGTGCTGAGTTTCCCCTCCCCCTTCCTCCCCTTGCTTCCCTCTTCCAGCTCCCTCCTTCCAGTTTTCCCCCTCTCCTCTCCCATCCTCTCTCCTCCCGTCTCCCGCCTCCTTTCCCCAATCTCCCCAGAGGTTCATCCCCTTCCCCCCCCCCATTTTGTTAAATAAACAGAGTTTCTATTCTTGAAAAAAAGTGTCTTTTATTTGACATCAGGAAGGGAGGGTTAGGGAGGGGTAAGTGGAAGGATGTGAGGGAGGAATGGGGCACGAGCCCCTGGTGGGAGGACCAGGGAGGCTCTTAGTGCTTCTTGGGGTGGACGCTCTCCCACAGGACCTCCTGGATCCTGACAGCCCCCACTGGACCCCCCGGATGGCAGCCTGCAGCGAGTGTAGCCAGGCTGATGGCAACGACCCCACGGGACGCACCAGCATGCCCAGGGGCAGCTCTGGCTCCATGTGGCCGAGTGCTTTGCTGTCCCTCATCAAGGTAGACAAGGTAGCAGGGAACCCTGAGAACTGTCTGTCTGAGGTGGGGGTAGGGTCCCTTTAAGCAGGGATCTCAGTTAGCCTCAGGCAGCAGTCCCACACACTGTCCTAACCTGATGCCCTGCCGGCACTGGTTCCGGCCAGCCTTAACTTCGGTTCAGGGTCCACTCAGTGTGGACGTGCTATTTTGAAATAGCAAAACGCTATTTTGAAATAGGTTTTGTGTGTAGATGCGTTAATTCGAATTAGCTTAATTCGAATTAACTATTTCGAATTAAATTAACTCGAATTAACGCTGTAGTGTAGACATACCCTTTCAGAGTAAGAGACTATGCAACATGAATAAGAGTGCCAAAAGCTGGCCCATGATGCTTTTCATCTTATACTTTCCCCCTTTAATACAACTGAATATCGTATTAATTCCTTGTGACTGCCAGAATGCAGTGAACTGGTGGTTTCATTTTCTGTTTGGGAAGATGGGAACTACTTGGTTTGGAGGAGACATTAAAAGATGCCATAGAAGAAGAAAAAACAAGAGCTGCATAGAGGTGATATGTTGGTGATAACTTGGTAACCCTGGTTCTACAGCCTTCATGCCTTACACTTCTATAATTAAACAACAAATTTCCACCAAGTTATGATTCATGCCCTGCTGAATCACACCATGAAACCAATCTCTTAGAATGGCCTATACTAGATTCATCAGCGGAAGAAACAAGAAATGGTATAGTGAACAAGTGTGACAACTTTTCCATTTGTTAGTCTACAGTTAGCTTATAGCTTGAGGGTTTACATTGCTCCTAGACAAACATTTGTCTGTCTGCTAAACTGTGGATATTTGTGTCCTCCAAATAAATGTCCAATTGTGTTCTTCAACCTACCAATATCATTGGCTCTCTTGTGGCAGAGTCCTACAAAGAAGTTATACATTGAGTAAAATGTTTCCTTTTATCAGTTTTAAAATGTATCGCCTTTAATTTTATTGAAAGTTTCATTATTCTTGTATTATAAGAGGCTAAAGTGGTGCAACTTATTTACCAGCTCTAAACCATTCATTATTTTCTATACCTCTGATGTTTCTTGAAACTAAACAGTTTCAACCTTGTCATGCTCTACACAAACAGAAGCCTTTCCAAACTTTTACTAGGTTTCATTGCCCAGATCTGAAGTCCTATTTCTGCACTGCCATTTTTGAAATAAGGTAGCCAAAATATACCCAGTGTCAAATTCGGCACATCTGCAATTTGACCTAAGGGTCGGGGCAGGGATGATCAGAGCCAGAATCAGGCAACTACCAGGATGTCTACCAGCCACAGATCAAGCAAGACTCAGAACCAGTGCAGCAGCAGTAAGGAACTCTGTCATTCAGACAACTTCCTGTGCCTCCTTTAGGCTTAACCATGTTATTTAAGCCAGTCAGTGGAGCCACTCGTCACCCCAATCAGGATCATTATGGGTGCTGCCTCTCAAGTAGGTCAGATTTCTGCTAGCTCATCACTTCTAGTAATTCTGGGTGAGCTGTCAGAGTGTGAGGGTTGCCTGAGAACCCGTGGGCCTTTACGCCAGGTACTCTAGGGCTATGTCTACATTCGCGGCTTCTTGCGCAAGAACAGCTTGCGCAAAGGTTCTTCTGCAAGAAGTCTTGCACAAGAAAACATCCACACTGCCATGTGCGCGCTGTGCTTTTGCACAAGAGCTCCCATGGCAGTCTGGATGCTCTCTTGTGCAAGAAAGCTCCGATGGCCATTTTAGTCATAGGGCTTTCTTGCGCAAGAAATCCCTGCCACGCGTCCACACTGCCCTCTTGCGCAAGAGCTCCTGCGCAAGAGAGCTTACACCTGTTAAAAAAGAGCGTAGCTCTTGCGCAAGAAGCCCTCTCTCACCACGCCGTACTGTAAATTTCCTTGCGCAAGAGCAGGTGGGTAGTGTGGATGCTCTGAGGATTCTTGTGCAAGAACGGCCATACTTGCGCAAGAAGCCGCGAGTGTAGACATAGCCTTGATGAGGAGGAAGCATTGCTTTATAGAATATGAACAATATATTTTCGATCCTAATCTTTATACATAATAACATGTTCTCTACTTTTCTGATGACCCCTCCATGCTGAGTGGAGTAGTTTCCATTGAGCTGTCCACAAAGATATTCTGGTCTATTCCCTGCATTTTTTTTACAGTTAATTTAGAGCAGCGCTGAAATTATTCTTTCCAGCACATTACTTTGCGCTGAAAAACAGGGAATTTTATCTGCCTTTTAGCTACCCATCCACCTAGGTTTGCAAGTTGCTTTTGTACCTTCTCATTGTTGTTTTTAATCTTCACTAACCCAAACAGTTTTGTGCCTGCTTCAAATTTTGACACCTTTTAATCCCCCTTTCCCACATAATTTAAAGCCTTCCTCTATGCTCAACCTTCTCATCTATACATTGATACCATGGAGTTCTTTTGTTTAGCTGGCTCTGTGTGTGATACTGGAGATAATTTAAAAAAAGCTGCCACATGGGCCCGCAAAAGACATCTTTTCTCTAGTAACCTAAGATCTGCTTCCAGGACCTCCTTTCTATGCATTCATGATGGCCACTACTTCAGTCCACAGCACTCTCCAGATGTCTTGTGTTCTCTACCAGTTTACACTTCACAGGGAAGTTACTGAATATATTCTCATGAATGTTATATGCCCAGCTATCAAAATGTCTAATTATCATATCCCTTGTCACCACAGCTTGTCTACATCTAACAAATGTAAGCCCCATCTCCTGGAGATTCATCTGACAATGTGAGCAGTGTTCCACATCCTGAAGGCACTTATTCAGTCATCAATATATATAAGTTGTTTAAAGTTCATTGTTCTTGTCTGCCCTGAACTTCCTCTGCTGGAATGGAATACAAGAAAATACATTTTTATTTAATCAGAACTACTGATAAAAAGCAAATATGCTATAGCCTAACACAAGGTTCCAGTATCAGTTATAACATCTACTTCCCCATATATTTTGTAACCATGTGCCTTTTATACTGTGGGGTAACTATAATACCAGTACTATAGGTTTTTAAACAGCTTAGGAGGCATCTTCAGTTAAGAAACAAAATATTTGAGCTTAGAATCGAAGTTATTTTAAGGGTGGCAGATTGTTTTAATCTAATAGACACAGATAAGGCAGGAAGGGTAAGGGATGGCTATTTCAAAGCCATTGAAAAAGAGTACACTACTAAATATTATTTGTGACAATAGAGAGGAATCTTAGAGTAGACAGCCATGGCATTTCCATTGGGGCAGAATAAGGTTAAATCAATAGGCCATTACACCTAACGTTAAATCAATACTCTATTATCAACTTCTCTTCCTATTTTTTGGCCAACTAGCATAAATCCTGCTTAAAACATATTAGGAACAACAACAGCTAAAAACCCTATTGATTGGATTGTTGAGAAGTTGACGTTGCAATTATAAACACTACAATATGTTTTCCAGCAACACTACTTGTGCTGAATGGGCAAAACCACATAAAATAACAAGGCCAGGATTTTAAAACCATAACCAGTGATTGTGGTTGCTTAATTTTGAGGGGCTCAACTTGAGACACACGAAAGTGGCCTTATTTTCACAAATTGCTGAGCATATAGCTACCCCTGAAAATCAGCTCCCTTCAGTGTGTCTGAAGATGGGTGCTCAGATATTAGGATGTCTAAAGTTACTGATCCCGTTTGAAAATTTTGGCCTGGGTGTGAATCAGATATTAAGGCACAATGTAAAAATCAAAATAATTGAAAAGCTACCCACTTAAACATGTAGCTAGTTCAGAAGGAAAAGAGGACAGAAAATGTTGCTCTATTTGATCAACAGCCTGAAGATAAAATCCTATAAAGGAGAAACTGCTGCACAGCTACCATTCAGAATTCTTGAGGAAACTACTTACTTGAAATGATCGTAAATAGAGCTCCCCTCCCCCCAGCAAAGTGCATAAAGGAAAGAGGCTTTTTCCTGTGACTATAGAAAATAAAATGGTAACATGACTGTTTGTTAAAAAACAAAGTGATTAAGCACGATTCTTTGAAATGTTAAAAAAATCCTTTATAGCAAGATATTACAAATCAGGTCAAATTAATAACTTATGCAGATAGAATTTTAAGCAAGCTGTTGCTTTGAAGAAATTGCTACCTGTATACTAAGTAGTTTCGTTAAATAAATTATCATGTATGAGGCTTTGAAGTTTAGAATATTTATCAAACTATTTCAGATCAGGCCTGGGCAATTATTAATAAACTAGACATTCACAAAAACAAGTTATTTTTAACTGAAGACAATTGTTGGCATTCTTTGTTGTCAGAAATTTAGGAGTCTAGCACTCCCTAAAACTATGAACTCTATTTTGTCCATATAAGTTGTCATCAATGCTATGATTTTTTCAAAAGCTTCAAAATGGGGAAGCTAAATAATTTCCTGTTAGGAAAATAAAGGGTTAAATCATCAAAAGTTGGTACCGAAATGTACATGGGTACCTGTTTCCTGTATAAATTCCGTACTTGTATATGTGTGTGTAAGAAGAATTCAGAACAGGCACATACCAATATGCATATGCACATTTTTGCTTGTGCACATTGTTCCTATATATTTGTTTGCTTCAATTTGGCTGTCAAAGAAAGCGCTGTTCACCAGAGTAAGCATTTGTAGGATAATATTCTAAGACACACTACTTTGTCTTTGACTTCAGGTTCTCAGTAAAGAGCAGCTCCAAAGTACGCATAATATAGTATTTTACCCTAGCAACAACAGCAAAAGATTCTTCAGTCTAATTCCTGCTCATGGAAATCATCATCATCTTCAAAGTATGTTTCTTCCAATAATGAGGAAGTAGCTCTTTAGTCCGGCCCATCCTACTTAAAACCCAGTGGTAATCTCAGTTGTACATTTGACTACACGTATTCCAAAAAATCAGTAGTTGCCTCCCATCCAGTAATGAAATTGCCATAATAAAAATGAAATTTTAAAAGAAATTAATCTTGGCTTATGTTTGCCTTCTGTTTTCTAAGCCTTTAAGGTGCACTTATTTAACGTTTTCAAGCTTTTCTCCACAGAAATGATGGATAGCAATATACTTCCTTGTAATGAAAGCTAAGATTCTCACGTGCTCTCTTGAGTCCAGCAGCTGAGGCTTCAAGAAAAAACATCGAAATATTGCAAGTGTTAGTAACTCTGTTTGTAGTTAGTACAGAGCATTAAAGAGAGGGAATAAATTAGAGTGGCAAGAAGACGACAATGATGAGTTACATTAAGAATGAAGTTGGCCAGCTGCTTAACAGTTCTGTAAACACTCTCTTGATTGGGGCCCCTCTTCATTGCCACTTAAAATCCTCTTCCACGACAGAATCAATGAAGTCTGAGTTACAGCCTCCTTAATTAATTATGCATGTACGGCTGGGACTGGCAGTGGCAGCAACACGCAGTATGTGCAGGGATCCCCACATCCTCTTTCTGTGGTGCTAATCAGAATTAGCCACAAGAAGGCTGATATTCTCTGCTCTGTGCTGACGGTCCTTCTAGGTGTCCCTTGGCGGCAGCAGGGGTTCTGTACCCTGCAGCATATCAGCCTTTTAGAGATAATGCGCACCATCTCAATGTCATTGTCTACTGGGGCATTATTAGCTCCACACTCAAATGACAATTACCCAATGAATTCTGCTGAAAACAAATGTTCTTAACTTCCCTGTGCAATACTCCTGTCGCAGTTACCAGGATAACTACACCTCTGATCTGGCCCCTCTGCACCCTGTCTCTCTAGTTCTTTCACTCTCAGACAGGGCTTGGAGCAGCAGTACTCTGGGAATAACCATGATTTTCTTAGCAGGTTTGTGTTAGGCGCAGAAGCTGCAATTCTGTTCCCTCTGGGAGCAATGACAGTGGTATCTGGAAGCCAGAGACACTTGTTAAAGCCAAGTGTTATTTATTTAGAACAAAACAATGGAAGAGAAAACATCTTAAACAATAAGCTAGTCTATACATATTCCAGCCTTTTCCTAAAGCTTACCACTCCCTGACAGGCCTGCTGATGGGGGTTGGGTGGGATAGGGGGAAGAGGGCAATGGCTCTGGGCCCCAGCAATTCAAAAGGGCCAAGGCCTCCTGGCCACCACTACTGTGGAAGTGGTGGCTGAAGCCCTGGGCCCTTTAAATCACCACCAGAGCCCCAGATGGTGCACTCCAGGTGGCAGTGAAGGGGTGGGAAAGGTGGGATAGCCCCAACCCTGCCCCTTCCATCTGATGTCCTGCCCCTTCTAGGAGTGCAGAGCCACCCCCTCACCTTGCTCAGAGGTTTGGTAATTCTGTCAGCCCTCCTACATCTTAGAAAGGCCCAAATCCTTTAGACTCTTTCCATATCAGCCTGTCTTCATATACCAATGGGTTTCAGTCTGCAGACCACTGGGGAATCCACAAACTCTGTTCGATTTCTAAAGGGGTCCACCCCTCCATTTGAAATTTTTTAGGGGACTGCAAATGAAAAAAATGATTGAAAACCCAAGGCAGTTTCTAACAAGTGACCAACAGCTCCTTAGAAAGGTGTTTTTTAACAGTTCAGTTTCTTTTGATCCCTTCATTCCCAGCATTAGCAGAATAGCTGAGTCATTTCAGCCTAGGGCCTGGAAGCATGTCATTGCCCTGTAATTGCCTTTCCAATATTTGCTGGGAGGTTGCTTATCTATCATTATTGCATTGCTTCCCAGGCTGTTATTCCCACAGCCCTTTATTAAGCTAGAATAATCCATTCACATAGGAAAGCCTTATATCTCACTGACGAGGTCACGTGCAATGGTCATAAAATTATTACAACTCAATGTTCTTAAATAATTACATTGCATCACTACACCTGTGTCAACTTCCTTTTCCACTATACAGTTTAAAAATAGAGGTGCAGTATTTTTGATTACAGGCTGTATCACAAGTCTTGGACAGAGCCCAAGCAAGACAGAACCATTTAATATGGCAGTCAGAATCAGAACATTCCTATGAAACAATAGACCCAGATATTTTGGTTTGCTTTTCAGTAAGAGATCCACAATCACGCCTGCCAACAGAGGGGGCAAAGTGGACAGTTGCCCTGGGGCCTGGTGATTCCAAGGGGCCCAGGTCGCCAGGCCACCGTCACTGAGTCAGTGGGAGCCCCAACCCCCTTTGAATTGCTGCTGGAGGGGGCATGGCTCTGAGGGCTTGGAGGAGCACACCGCGGTCTGGGCAGCGCTGAAGGCTGGCTGGCCTGGTCCCGCTCCTCCTACCTAAGGTCCCACACGTTCCAGGGACACAGGTCACACCCTCAGCTTGCCCTGAGGTTCACGGTAGCTGTCAGACCTGCTGTCCAAAATGGATTCAATAGCAAATTACTTTGTGTGATAAAAATCAAGATACTCAAACTATGTATTTCAGGGACTAGACTGATCATCACATAGGTCAGGGACTGCACATTTATTGAGTATGTTACACAATTCATATTGCACTTTTTATGTAAAGATCTCAAAATACTTTATACAATTTTTTCCCTATTTTATAAACAGGGAAACCAAGTCAGAGAATTTAGGGCCCAGATTTTTAAAGGTATTAAGCAATCGAATTCCAGTTAAAATCAAAGTCATATGGCAAGTCAGTGGAGGAAGCACAAAATAAAACGCAATCTGATGTCCTATTCCCTAAAGCAGAGAATCTGATTATGGAAAGAAGCTGCCGCCTTCTGAGGTGTCACATGCTTTCCACTGTAAGATACCAGAATTCATGGACTGATGTCTGATATGAAATGCAAAACCGTATATTTCTACAATCAGTCTGAGCTACATTTCACAACAAAGCTTTCCCATAAAGCATGATTAAAAGAATAATCAGCAATGAGGCAGCTAACAATTGCTTCTCAAGAGAAAGAAAGTATTTAAAAGCAGACTGCTTGCTAGTTCTGTCTTCTTGTCACATTAAAGCAACACACGTATACCTTTGTAACATTCCATTACAGCTAAAAGGACATACTGTAGCATTTATTACTGCTATAATGGAGTCATAATTTTGAGAAATGCATGGAGCAAACCACTGATCTATTGTACTGAAATAGCAGAGTCAAAAGTAAAGTTAACCAGTAGCTTTCCTTCTGCTCCTAGAAGTTTAATTAGAGGGAAAAATACTTATTACAGTATCTAGTTGTTATGATGTCTAATTAATTATTAGGTTATTAAATAATGACTCAGCTATAGGTTTTTGTTTGTTTTTACCTGTTTTGCAAAGTGAGAACTAAAACTTTATCCTCAGCACCAGGCCTAATTTTTTTTTATGGCAAAGCTGAATTGACTGAATAGTATATAGCCTCCACCAACTACAATTTCTCAATACTAAGCAGTTTATATTCTTTCCTTCTGCCCTGTCTCTTTCAGGTAAAGTAACAGCATCTTTTTACTACTATTCCATTTCCCCAAAGCAAATCAGATTATTTTTTTTACCTTGACATATGAATTTCTCAGAAATCTTTCCCCTTTCTTTATCAAAGCTCTTGCACATTCATAAAAAGTGTGCTGTTATTTCTTCCATTTTACAGAGTGCACATAGTCCATCTGTGTGTCTTTTTATTGGAAAACGTGTTTTTTTTGTTTATGCCACAGTGGCCAGTTAATACACCAAACAAAAGCACCTCATTTGTGCTATCCAGGCCCTGAAATATATCATAATCCTCAACTCTGAGGCACAACTTAATTTTTTTTCATAAATCCATTTTTTGCAATTCTTCTTTAAATTTTTTTTTCTGTATTAGGGTTTTGAATTCCTGTTTACTCAAGGGCATGTCTATGTCAGTCTTTGCATGTCTTACAGCATTTTTAGCTGCTTTGTCTGCCATTTTGTTCCCTGTTATCCCAATATGTGCTGGGATCTAAGCTAAATGCTACATGTATCCCCATCTGCACTAAGTATGTTGTTAGAAATAAAACTTCTTTGCTTAAATCACTTCTACATACTGAGACACTCTTTTTATTAACATAAGCCCTGAGACTGAATCAGAAAAATGATTGCTACTGCTGGGCGTACATCCCAGATCCAATTTAGCGCTAGCGTTATTGCTATTAGTTCAGCTGTCGTATCTGACTAGGTAGCTGACATCCTTTTAGATGTACTGATTCCCAATTTTGGAATACAATATGCTTCCCTGCTCTTCTTGGCTTTTTCCCCCTTGACCTATCTGCATTCAGTTGACAAAACTGGCTCAACTTTTTAACTATATACAGATACACTTTGCTTTTAATACCCTCTGTCTTTTTACCCCTAAGTTTATAAAATAAATCTAAATCCATATTTGGACATACAGCTTTCCATCCATAACTCTTTTTTCCCCATGACTAGAAGCATTTTGACTTCTTTCAGCTTTGCCTTGTCTTTCAGCTCTTACAGCCACACTTTAATTTGGACAGCATGAGGTGTTCTAACATTCTGTGTTATAGTTCACCTATCACATTCCTAACAATCCTCATTACCTCCCCCCCCCCACCGCTACTCTCAGCATTTTAACTCTCATTAACTTTTGCCCAGAAAGTTAGGCCTAGTAGTTTCACACATTATTACCCCATCACTAGTGCGCAAATAAGACTTGTAATAAATGCACCACACAGATTTAATACAAGCCCAGGCACTAGGATTTTTTTTTTTTTTTAAGTTTTGATTGTAATGCTGACCCAAAAGCTTGGTAGCCAAAGTTAATAACTGGCCTGATTAAGGCAGTGCATACCATCAGCAGTGTTTTTTTTGTCTGTCCCCAAGACCCAGCATGACTTTTAAGCAGGTTAATTCTTCTTGCACATTTACCTTTAAATTACTTTGGAAATATCATATACATTGTTAATCTCAAATGTAACCCTTAAGAATTTGATTCTTTTTAACTATTTGTATTATTCTCCGTGCAGATGCAGTTTACATTACTTTGTAGCTTTCATTTTTGGAAAGACCAGTCCTTTGGTTTGAGTAATGGATTTCCCCACTCAGAGGGTCTTTTGGAACACTTTGTTGATTCTGCTTTCTGCCACCTCAATATTCCTGCTCTTAACCCAAAGAGTACAATCATCTAGGAATAGTAATAGAGATGTAGCCGTGTTAGTCTGGCAAGACCTGTCTTTTGTTTCATCTAGGAATAGTGTGACAGCTATCCCAGCACTTACTTGATTTAGGAAATCACTTATTATAATTTTAAGTAAGATAGGGCTGATAATACTTTCCTGTGGTGCACCATTTTAAATATATTTGACATAACTTTTCTAACTCTGACCTGCATGGCCTTCACTCAAAAATTCTTCATTCCTTCCAAACATCCTTCCCCTTAGCTCTTGTGGACCCACATTGTATAGTAAGACTTCCCCCAATTGCATGTCATATGTTCAACAGCTGTCATGAAAGACTTTTTTGTATTTCAGTTTTTAATTTAGCAATGCGATCATGGATGCATCTTCCTCTCCTAAAATCATTCTGTACTTTATCTATAATGCCATTGTTTTCCAAATTGGCAGCCATCTTTCATTTCCCATTCCCTCCAGAATTTTACCTAAACAGGACACAAAGGCAATTGTTCCATATTAGGCATCCATTTTTGTGGCTAGTTTGCCAGAGTTTTGTACTGGAATTACTAGTGCTTGTTGCCACCCTATTAGTATCATTCCTTTTCCCCATATAGTGTTACATAATTCCAGGATAACCCTCAAAATGCTGAAACTTAAAAAAACAACAAATAGTCTTGCAACACCTTAAAGACTAAACAAAGATGTAGATGGTATCATGAGCTTTTGTGGGCACAACCCACTTCTTCAGATGAATGGAGTTATTAAAGGTCCAGTTTTGAAATAAATAGGGGATGGGTGGGGAGAGAAGGGAGGGGGAAAAAAAGGGTGGGGAGGGGGGGAGAGGGGAGAGAAATAGTCAATTAGAGTCTCCATGCTACATGAAGCTGATAAGTAGTTGCAAATTGTTATTAAGTACCCATTGTTTAGTTTTTTCATGTAATTAGAATGTTGAATGTAGCGGGGCCATCTAGCCAATGTCTGTATTCATACCTCAAACTGCCGTTAGAGATTTAAACATTGTAACTTATCTTTATATGATGATCTAGTCTTGCTGATATCAATAGATTTCTTAGATTCTCACATATAAAGTCATTAATTCAGAATAATATCTTCATGTTTACCAAAGCTGGATAATAGATCATGTTTACCTTCTGTGAATTATCTTTTAATCTAATGGAAAATTTCACTTTAGTTTTGTCATGATACATTCCTTGGAAAGTTTTTTCCTAACTTCTGTTTTCACATTTTCAGAACTTCCAACTATGTTGTCAATCCCAATAGAACCTGAAATGTGGTTATTCTTAGTCTGAATTCTTCTGATTTGCCTATATATTTTGGATGTCTTGGTATTTGTTTATGCACTCACAGTACTTCTTCTTACTCTCTTTACCTTCGTTTATAATTCTTTGTGCTTCTCTCTTCCTTTGTTTGTACTTCATTAGGTCTTCACAATTCATTGTACTTTTCGCTTTTTTATAGGTTCTGTTCCTTTCTTTAACTGACATTTTCCACTCCTCATTCCACATGGGAGTTTTTAATCTGGGGGTACTTCAATGTTTAGCTACAGTAGTTATTACTGTTAATCCTTTGTTATGCTGTAATTGGAATTCTCTATGTCATCATACACACAATGATTGTTCACCAGTTCAGTACATTTACTTGTAAATAGCTCCCAGTTAACTTTCTTAAAAATCCAGATGGGTATTTTCCCTTGCCTACAACCTTACCTTGTATATTCCTTATTTTGCAGTTGCATTTATTTGTTATAATTACCAGGACTAAGCAGGGAAAGCTAACATCTGCTGCATTAAATCTAGTTGTAATGCCATTATTTAAAGCCACTAGATTATTTTTAATGAACTTCTCTAAACATGCACCATTTTAATCAATTGTCTGTCTTCTACACAATTTATTATGACTGTTTAGGTTGCTGCATATAATATATGGACATTTAGCATTCTCTGCTATTTCTTGTAGTTTCTCAGAACTTCCTAAATTCCCATGTGGGTTATAAATATTATAAATCCCTACAGAAATATTATTCTTCTGCATTGAGATCTCAACAGCATTATATAATAGGCTTACTTCTTCATTCTCTATGGCTAGGTAGATTAATCTTTCTCTTATGAAGGTACAAAGGCTGCTTCTTCATCCTAGTTTTTAGTCTTATCCTTAGTTTTAGTCTAGTTGGAATTTTAGAAGTGAGCTTTTCAACCAACCTTATTTCCAGGATGTACATACATCTGGTTTAGTTTTCATTTCCAGGGTATTTTCTTTTAGTTTTTTATCACTCTATCCAACTATGTGCATTCCAATTCAAGATTGAGATCTCCATAGTCATATTTCACCATTAACCATTCAAAATTCCATGAATACAGTCCAGTGACAAGCTGCTAATATACAAGGAATTTTACACTGCCCTGGCTGTACTTTCCTTTTTTTGTTGTTTTTTTCCCAGTTTGTAATGTACAATTTAACACTTCTATCAAATTCAATAAACCTTTTCTATGATTAGATCATCATTCTTTCTGCAGTG
The DNA here is from genome assembly GCA_019425775.1 of Rafetus swinhoei. Classification (NCBI taxonomy): domain Eukaryota; kingdom Metazoa; phylum Chordata; order Testudines; family Trionychidae; genus Rafetus; species Rafetus swinhoei. Next base: position 112,033,198 of record CM033446.1, read on the forward strand.
TTTATCATATTTATAGAATGAGGCTGTGCCTGCAGTTCCTCTTGTCCTTTGTGGATCTTATATCTTCCAACTGATGCTTTGAGAGTCTCCTTACAGCAGTGTTTCTTAAACTGTGTTCTGTGGCACACCAGTGTGCCGTGAGGCAAGTTGGAGGTGTGCCGCGGAGAACTACAGAATTCAAAATGGCCACCCTTAAAGGGGCAGGCGACTTTTTTGTTTGTTTTTGCTCAATAACTTCCCCCCAAGCCTTTTTTTCCTCAATAACTTTCTCCCATGACCCTTCCCCCCCGACCTTTTTTTTCCTCAACAAAAAATCCTTGGTGTTTCCCATAAAAAAAATTTATTGTTTGGTGTTCCTCAGTCTTAAAAAGTTTAAGAAACACTGCCTTACAGCTTCCCCCTAAAATACGTTGTTAATAATTTTTATTTTTTGTTTGTCTTCAGCTTGCCTTGCCATAATACACCCTCTACATGCCTGACTGTGGTTACCCTGCAATTTTACATTTGGCTTCTGTTCCTTCTATAAAATTTTCATATGAATGCTCTTCCCCACATTTACCACCTTTTGATTTCCCATCACAAACAGCTGCCACATGTCCATACTGTTGGCACTTATAACACCTGAAGGAGGGGGGCATGGCCCAGATATTTCAAATCCTAGTGTTACTTTCTCTAGTAGAACCCTTCCCTTAAATGTAGTCAGTACTGCTGTTGATGATTTGCTCTTCCTCATTCACTCATAGGTCTCTTAGGGTACGTCTACACTACAGAGGACGATTGAAGCTGTCACTGTTGATCTTCCAGGGTTTGAATTAGCAGTCTAGTTAAGACAGCTCATTTGAAGTGAATGGGCACTCCGGCTGATGCTGGTAATCCTGCTTTTACAAGGAGTAAGAGTAAGGGAAGTCAAAGGAAGAGTGTTCTCCCTTCGACTTCCTGCTGTGTAGACAGTACCAAAAGCAGAGTTAAGCTACTTCGTCTTCAGCTACGCAATTAATGTAGCTGAAGATGAATATCTTATTTCAACTTTGTCCTGTAGTGTAAACGTACCCTTACTCGCTAACACTTTATCTTCCCCCCGTATTTTCTCATTCTCTCATCATTGGGCAGCTCTAATAGTAATCTGTATACTACCTCCTTTACTTCAGTCAAATTGTTTGGTAGCTGGAAACTTGCTTTAACTTTCCCTAGCATTTGACTTTTTTTAGCAGTTTATCAGCTTGCTTATTGTTTTACATTCAACCCGAAGATCATCATCTCACAGGTCTTACAATAATCTCTATGCTTTTTTAAAAAAACAGTCAGCTACTTTCACAGGGATAACATCATTTAATCTTATTTCTTTGGCTAGAAATCTTACAATTATAAGACTTTTTGCTTTATTTCCTTCCTTAGCTTTGCTTTTTTGCTGATATCATCATCTGATTCTGGTTCTGCTCTTACTCCGTCCTCCCCTATATTTTGAATGCCTGTTCTCTCTCTAATAGATTCTTCTTCAGTTTCTAGAGTAACTTCATCTCCGATCAAGAAGCACCAAGGTGCTCCCATCTCCCATCAAGAAGCACCAAGGTGCTTCTCATTTCCTGTTACAATGACTAGCAACTTGTTCTCTTTGGTAGACTCCTGGGAGTTCCAGGGTTGTAGTCCTTCACCTTGAACAGTTCAATCCCTAAGTGATCCAGCACACATACAATGGCAAGTTGAATGGGAAATTTAGGGGTGGGGAATGAGGATTTCTATCAAATATGCCACTGGGGTAATCGGAGAAAAAATGGTGGGCTAAGTTCTGCTCCCAACAGCTCTCTCTGAAGTCAATGGGAAATTAAATTAATGGTAACTGCATGGGTTGAACTAATGGCACAATTTCACATAATGTGAAATTTAAATTAACTTTGGTTTGGCTCTAATTCTCATTGCTGCTTCTCTTTTAATTGTATTTTCAGTTAACTAAATGACTATACTGGGTCAGCTATCTCATTGGTATAACTGCGCTGGCTTAATGTCCGGTTTACGTTTGCCACAAAAAGACAGTGAAAGAGGCTTTGCTGCCCACCCCGCTCCCAGTGAGCCAGCATGTAACCTACAGTGGGGAGGGGGCGGTGGAGCCAGCATGTAACCTACAGTGGGTGCTCCAGCCCCTACTGGTTAACCAGAACCTATAAGTCTCACCCATTAAGGTTAACATTTTACATCCCTATATGAAATGCCCCTTAAGACTGTAATCCCCACTAGAGTTCTATAGCTAAATACAGACACGTGGGGGAAGTTTCATGACAATCTGTTATCTACTCATAATTTCATTTAAATCACTGATGAGTAGTAACTTTGATGCTTTTCATTTTTTTGTAGCTTAAAGATTCTCAAATTCCTCTTCTTTTTTTCAAAAACACAGTTCCAGGTACTCAATGACCATTTTTTATGGGTCATTCCATATGCTTTATGAAAACGTGCTTATGAATATGACATAAGTGGAATATACTTTATTCATGATACTTCATGTGACATATCAGTGGAAAGGTTATAATCTGTTGAATACAGTTATCCTATTTGTATACATGTATCATTACTGTATTTGAATTTAGAGATATGAAGTATAAACCTGTACCATCATGTTAAGTGAAGGCCAATAGCAGTACTCAAAAGAACTTGATGGCCCAATATTCAGGACATGATCTGTGAAGAGTTGTGTTTTAACTGTAAGCCTGAGAGGAGGGGCTATCGTTGGTCCTACCAAGACATGTGGCCACATCATCTAATGCTGGGACCCACCTTACTGAACTTTTCCACTGAAAGTGAGAAAAAAGTTTAAACTGAACACAAAAAAAGGATTCCCGCCTTTTGAAAAACCTGTATAAAGGCAGGAAGCCAAATAACGGGGGGTAATATATGTGACCAGTTTTTAGTGTACTAAGCTTAGCTTGCATGTTCTGTTTTATTTTGTTTAGTAACCTACACTGTTTTAACTTAAAAAAACAATGAATAGTCTTGCAGCACTTTAAGGACTAACAAAACATGTAGATGGTATCATGAGCTTTCGTGGGCACAACCCATTTCTGCTATCTCTTATGACCACTTAAATTCTACGTTTTGTACTTAATAAAATCACTTTTGTTTTTTAATAAACCCAGTGTAAGCAAATGTTACCTGGTGGAGAGCAAGGAGTCTGTGCATATCTCTCTTTACCCTGAGAGAGGGCGAACGTGAGCTTACCTTGTATAAAACTTTATACAGAGTAAGACACATTTATCTGGGGGTCAGGTCCCATTGAGGCTGTGTGTTTGGGTGCTGAAGAAAGTCCCTTTGGCTGAGCCTTCCCAGAGCTGATCTGAGCTCAGTGTCAGTATTATATTGCAAAGGGCTGTGACCCTAACTGTGTCAATGCTGAAGGAGGCCAGAGAACCTGGCTCAGCAGGGCACAGTTGAGGGGTGCCTAGTAGGGCAGGAAGGTAGGCTCAGTGGTATTTCAGCACATCATGTGACAGTTTCAAGGGGATCTCTGTGACTGAATCCATGACATGGTTAACTTGTTCCTGGCATAGTTGTCCAGGGAGAGGGCTATAAGACTACATCTACACTTCAAGGTTTTTGCACAAAATGGCTGTTTTTGTGCAAAAACCCGTGGAGTGTCCACACCTCAAATGTGCTTTTGTGCAAGTAAATAAGTAGTAAAATGGCAGAACAGAGGGCTTTTGCTGGTGTAGGTAAACCTCCTTCTATGAGGCATAACACCCATTTGCGCTACAGCTATTGCACAAAAAGGCAGGTGTGAGTGCTCCAGAAGGGTTTCTTGCACAAGAAACCTCTATGGGAAAAAGCACAGGTGCTCTGATGGCCATTCTGTGAATGGCCATCAGAGCTTTTTTGTGCAAGAGCATCCATGCAGTGTGGACACTCTCCTACGCAAAAGCACATCACTTTTGTGATGCGCTTTGAGGTGTGGACGTGTTTTTGCGCAAGAAGTTTTTGCGCAAGAACTCTTCCACAAAAGACTTCTTGCACAAAAACCTTGTAGTGTAGATGTAGCGTAAGGGTTTTGCTGCTAGAGTGTTAGAAAGATGATTATCTGGGGAAGAAAGATTTTTAATCCAGACTGCTTGCTTATGGACCTTTATGTTTGATTTATGGTTATAAAGATTATCCAATGATGATCATGCCTTGCTGCTTGTTGATTGTTTTGTTTCTGCTCATTCATCCAACCAGCTTCTTGTTGCCTGACTATGATTCAGCTTTGGATATCCAGAAGTAAGCTGTGTCTAGTACATTGTGTGAGTTTCTTCTGCAAAGAAAGCTGGTTGACCTCTGCTGAAGTAAGGGTTTGAAGGCATTGATATGAATTCTGAATAGCTGTACAGTTGGATCATGTTTGTGCGTACAACTATTGGGAATGGCCATTTTTTGGGTGAACATCTTTATTCTCAGGGGAATACAAGTATGTGTGTTTGAAGAATATTCTTATTTATTTCGTCAGTATTCTTATTTAAAAAGCTGCAACTAGCCAGTCAGGGAGAGCTTTCCATGAGACTTGAGATTAATCTCGCACCTCCAGGGTTGAACAATAAAAGCACAGAATTCATGAACACTGTGGTCTCAGAAATTAGGAAGTGTTTGCAAAGGACTTGCAAACAGAAATGTGTCAGCTAGATCATTGGTGAAGACTAATTTATCTCTGATAGATGCTATTTATCTGACGCTCTGTCACTTTAAATTCCAAGAAATTCTGGAATGCCTTTTGTGGGAGAGAACAGAAAAGACTTGGTTATAATAATGCCTTTTTACTGTTTTTATTCCGGCTTCAGGTAGTACCTTGTATTTAATGTCTCTGAAACATAGCTTTCTACAAGAGAAAGTTCTTCTTCATGGCTTACCCCCACCTACACTGTGACTGGTTCCTATATCATCAGTGCTATTCACAAAGCTTACCCTCCCCTGATACTTAGGCATCTACATTTCTTCTGGTGGCCAGCACAAAGCCAACTAAGTCCTGGTACTGCCAAGATGTTAGGCACCTATCTCACTGCTAAAAGTTCCCTTGCCTATTTCAGCTGTGGGGCCAGATCCCATAGGCATGCTCACTGCACATCCACTCCACATGAAAGACAGTTTAGAGGAGCAGATGGTAGTGGAATGCCTCAGTCAACTGAATATTCCAGTGACTAAAATATTCACCTACAATGTGGGAGACCTGGGTTCAAATTTCCATGTTTCCTGATCCATGGTAGAGGCATAACTGCAGGTTTTCCTGAGGGGGCACTCCACCAACATATTTTTCATGAAAAATGACTGCCTTGGCTTATGTCCATAAATCCATAAGAAGATTCCCATATGTTTATCAAAGTGGAGATAAACAGGCATGCAGGAACAATTTTAGAACAGGAGCATGCTGATGGAAACCATCTATTTGGTATTTATTACTCCTAGTCAGAGGGTGTGGCAGCACTCCCGACTCCTCTACTTCCAGCACCACTGGAGATAAATGCTAAGACTATTTGAATGGCAGGGCTTAGGTCACTCCCCTTTCCTTGGCATCAACTATTGGCTACCTTGGACAGCTCCTCACTCAGTGTTCTAGCTTCAATGAATCCCCCTTTTAGGCATCTAACTCTCCCTATGCATTGTATAGGTAGCCTGGATTCCTAATTGGGACTATGAATTCCACTGGGTGTCAGAGCTAGATGTTGTAATGCTTACTGTTAACCTAAGTCCTACTCATGTCACTGACCCTGAACTTTAAACTGACATGTGGTGTGTCCATCTTTAACTTATGCATCCACTCCCTCCCCACAAGCTCCAGGAGGTTTTCTTTCCTTCTTGTTTGGAGAAAGGAAAGAAAAGGACCTAGGGATTACAGTGGATGAGAAGCTGGATACGAGTCAACAGTGTGCCCTTGTAGCCAAGAGGGCTAAGGGCATATTAGGGTGCATTAGGAGGAGCATTGCCAGCAGATCTAGAGAAGTGATTATTCTTATTCGGTGCTGGTGAGGACACATCTGGAGTACTACATCCCATTCTGGGGCCTCCATTACAGAAAGGATGTGGATACATTGTAGAAAGTCCAGCGAATAGAATAGAGACTGTCAATTCAGAGCTCCTAAGCAAAGGAATGCTTGCTGAAACAAATACCCTTGCACCTGCAGGGCTGGCCCACAATATTTTGGCACCTGAGGCAGGAAGCTCAAATGACGCTCCCAAGCCCCCTCGCTTGGGCCAAAACTTTGAAAGGTCTCAATTCTGCCTTCTTCCTGTTCTACTCCTCTCATGGCATTCCACTATCTCTGTGCATCTAGAGCAGAGAGAATACATATGCACCAGCAGCAGACACAATTTTCTACACTCTGGGTCCTAGTGCCCCCCTCCCACAGTCTGGCACCTGAGGCGGCCACCTCAGTTCACCTCATAGAATCATAGAATCACAGAATACTAGGACTGGAAGGGACCTCGAGAGGTCATCGAGTCCAGTCCCCTGCCCTCATGGCAGGACCAAATACTGTCTAGACCATCCCTGATAGACATTTATCTAACCTACTCTTAAATATCTCCAGAGATGGAGATTCCACAACCTCCCTGGGCAATTTATTCCAGTGTCTGACTACCCTGACAGTTAGGAACTTTTTCCTAATGTCCGACCTAAACCTCCCTTGCTGCAGGGAGGTTTACCATGGCCTCACCTCATGGTAAGGCCAGCCCTGTGCACCTGGCTACGGCAATTCCATCCCCTTCTGATTGAACTTTATATATAAAGTATTCTTTTAAAATACAAAAGGTCATTCTGAATGGTCTCTGTCCTGTTTCCCCCATACCAAGCCAAATAAAAACTTAGTCCTCATAGTTCTCTGGCTGTAACAATAATGCAACAAGTTGTCAAGGAGTGGGGAAGAGCAGGTAGGGAGCATAGTAGGTGTCAGAAATATCCACACTTTATATAACCACTCCAGTCTCTAGTCTAACTCCTCAAGGCTTCTGCACTTGTACTGTCAATGCTTCATTTGAGAATTAGAGTTTTAAGACTAAGGTTTCTAATGTAATTCTGAAATCGACATAGCACCGAGGCCTTGATATGTCAGACTACCTAGAAGATGGATTACTTAAAACCCAACTGTTGCTGAAAGTACAGGAATATTAATCTCTCTCTCTCTCTCTCTCTCTCTCTAATTCTCCACTAATACCTGTGGTGATGGATTCAGTTTTGGACGTAAATCTTTATTTTGTTCACAGGGGAATTGGTGAGGCATTATTACCATTTTTCTGTTAATTGCATTCTGGAAGACTCTGAAATTCAAGAGAATGAGTTGTGCAAAAATGCAAATAATGCAAAATGCAAGGGTACCATTTTGGGACTGCTGGGAGGAGAGGACTACAGCCAGGCATACTAGGATGCTACTTGCTCTTTCTCCTCTTCCCCTCACTATCAGGGAGCAAGAGAAAAGTACACAGCTTGCGACATATATTCCTGTGGCCCTTCCCCTCACCAACTGGGAGAGAGAGAAATGCATGCAAGCGGTGTACTTTCTGCCTGATAAGGAGGGAAAGGAAAGAAAAGTACACAGCATATCTTGGCATGCATGGCTATAGTACCCCTGATCTTCCAAAATGGTACCCTTGTTCATGCAAATGCCACAACACAGCAAGCTTTTAACCTTGGGATTTCCCTTACACTCTAAGCAAGAAGAGTGCCTCCTCTGGAACTACTCAGGTTTTCACAATCAGGCAAGGGTAAGTTGCTGTGACACTGATTCCCTCTGAGCCTAAGAGATTCACCCCAAACTGCAATCCATCTGTTTGTGTGATACCAAAAGGCCATAGTAGGGAAAGATATCAATTAACAGTCACTGAATATGGGTAGTGACCCTTTTAAAAACTGCTCTCTAAGTTATACCAGAGGAAAATCTGTGCCAGAGAATATGATCAGTACCTAAAAACCAATGATTTCTTATATTTGCTATCATAAGAACATAAGAACATAAGAACGGCCGTACCGGGTCAGACCAAAGGTCCATCTAGCCCAGTATCCTGTCTGCTGACAGTGGCCAGCACCAGGTGCCCCAGAGGGGTGGACCAAAGACAATGATCAAGCGATTTGTCTCCTGCCATCCCTCCAGCCTCTGACAAACAGAGGCCAAGGACACCATTTTATCCCCTGGCTAATAGCCTTTTATGGACCTAACCTCCATGAAATTATCTAGCTTCTCTTTAAACTCTGTTATATTCCTAGCCTTCACAGCCTCCTCTGGCAAGGAGTTCCACAAGCTGACTACACGCTGTGTGAAGAAGAACTTTCTTTTATTAGTTTTAAACCTGCTACCCATTAATTTTAATATCCCATTCCTCCTTCCTATTTTCCTTTGGTTAACTGTTCAGTCTGCTGGAAGACTAGGTGGATACATGGTCACAACAACACTGCATGTATTCAGTTTGCAGTCATGTTAAAAACCAGTGTTTCTCAAACTTTTTTTTATTAAGTACCCCTTTTAAAAAAAAATTATAAGTACCTCCAGTACCTACAGTTTTCAGACAAACAAGATTTTTTTTCTACCATTGTAACACATTTGTTTAAACAACTTAATCGTAGCCGGGCGAGCAATGAAATTGTTGGGTGTAAAAAGTACAAAAATAATAAAGTTCTATAAAACTTAAAACAAAAATTCAGTTTTCTCCAAATTTCAGTTGTGTTGACATACCCCCCCTCCCCCAGAATTCTCTCAAGTACCCCTAAGGGTACTCGTCCCACTGGTTGAGAAACACTGTTATAGACAACAGTCCGCTACATAGACTGGTAGCATTTATTTTGCTGTAAAAGCACTGTTTCTTCATACATGCAACATCCCAGCCAAAGGCAAACTGCACAATTGGGAAATGTTTGTTGGCAAGAGATGGGGTACATATCATTAACAAAATTGCAGTAGAATCCCACCAAACATAGGTTCCATTACATTGCTTTCCTTTATGCCACATGTTGAGAGATACTGAAGACAGTGTGAATTGTAAGGGCCGAGCATCACTCAATCTAGTACATGATTTTCCCTTTACTAAGTGCCTGTCTGGAGGTAAACTGTAGACCTAGAAGGAAAATGCTTTTTCCTCCTGTGGGAAAATTGATTTTTCAGCAACGAACCAAAAATGGGGAAATTTTCATCTGAAAGCCAAAAAGCAGACCTCTTTCTGTGAAAAATTTAGCCAATCAACACACCAATTTTCCATTGCCAAGCAGCTTAGACAGAAAATTTCTTACCCATTTGCTGTGTACTGGCTTGCAGCTATCCACGCATTTTAGAATAGCTGCTGATCTAGTCTTTATGTGACAGCTGGAGAAAAATGTAATTGACCATATACATCTTGTGTTGAATCCTTGAGCTTTTTGCACTGTAGTCAAGAAAACACAGATTCCATTAGTAAACAATGGAGAGGTTTTGGAATAGCCAAGGAGAACTCTAAACACAATCTGTTTATCTTGTGTCTTTCTATAACAGAACCCCAGGTGCTGCTGTTCAAAAAATTTTCCATTGGTATATCCTGCAATACATGATGGTTACATGCTTCTTTGGGCAAAGGAGCTGATTCTGGCTTTATCATGACAAGAGGAGTAATTTAACATTATTCCTCAAAAGATGGAATTGCACTTACATGACAGCACCAGTCACACAGAAAAAGCAGTGGCAGAAGATCTAGTGCCCCATATTTATGAGTCATGCTTTGAAGTGCAAGGGTGGGAAGTGGTGGTGAGTTTAATAATTACCTGCTCTGTTAAATTGTTCTGTTACTATCAGGCACAGTGTTGTTTTCATAGCTTGCAAATGAGTCACTGAGGGGTTACATGGCAGGAGTCATTATTTTTACCATGACTTTTTGGGCATAAATTCCTATAACTCTAGGCGCTCCTGCTATAAGGCCTTGTGTATACCTGAGGTTGCAAGAGAACACACAGTGAATGCATAAGATATATGGAAAACTATTCATTAGCACTTCATTATAATTGGGTATTAGCCCTACCATGCTGGCAGTTTCACAGGGTGTAGTGTGGGAAAGCACTAGATTAGAGAAATTAGTGGGTGTTGACATAAAATTCAAAGCCAAGTTTTTCTAATTATGCACTTAATCTTCAGAAACACTGAGTATGGCCTGATCCCACTGACCAAGGTTCAGGGGTGTAACTTTGAGCACCCAAATTTGATGATTTTTGGCATATAACTTTTTTGGGATGCTACAGGACTATGCAAGATACAGAATGCAGATATCAGAGTACCATAGCAAAGGTTGAGGCATTGTGTATTAAATTCACTTTTTTAGGAAGACAACAAAAATGCTTATTTTAATAAACGTGAAATAGGTGGTGTCACTCCCTATATTGTGAAAGGAATCAGCCATTTTCTTTTTTCACATATTTGACAGAAGGAAGAAGCCACTGTCCTCCATATATTAATATGTGTTTGGACAATAAGCTAGAAATTACCAAGAGCTGTAGGGTCTTTTCTGAGATACAAAGCAGAGGGGAGCAAAACTTAGCAATTTACCACCAAAATAATAAGGCAGGAAAGCAGCCATGATACTAGAGGGGAAAAAGGTAGTTACATGGCATTATCCCATTACCATTTACATGATTAAGCATTAGAAATTTTATAGTGATAAGCTCCTGGAGTCTGTTTATTTAATTTAACAAAGAGAAGGTTAATGGATGAGTTGATTGCTGTCTATAAGCATCGACAAAGGGGACAAATATTTGCTAATGGGCTCTTCAGCCTAGCAGGGAAAGGTATAACATGATCCAATGGCTTGAAATAGAAGCTAGACCAATTCAGACTGGAAAGAAGGCTCAAATTTTGACCAGGGATTAACCATAGCACACTTTACCAAGGGTTGTGGTGGATTCTTATAAACAAGACTGGATGTTTTTCTAAAAGATTTTACTCTAGAATTGTTTTGGGGTAATTCTCTGACCTGTGTTTTGTAGATTAAACTAGAGTATCACAATGTTTCCTGTAAGGCTTTAGAATCATAAGAAGTTGTATAAACAACTATAGAATGTAAATGTTGTCAGTCCGTATAAATGTCTTTTTTATTATTATAATTCTTTCAACTTTTAGAACATTTTAATCTTGCATTTATTCAGAGGGAGCGGAAAGCACATGATAGTCTAATTCATATTTCACTAAGATGTACTTTTTTAATAAAAAATTGCAGATAGTGTTTCTTCACTTGAGCAACAGAAAATGAATGCTCTATTGTACACACTGGATGGAATCATTTGATTTTCCAGCTCCCAGGCCAGGTTTTGGGCTGTGGTCTTTGGGGGATCAGCTGTGGTCACCTCAACAGACCTGTAGTGCAAGCAGCAATAGAAATGTAGGGCTGGAACAAACCTTGAGAAGTCATGATGTGCATGGAGGCAGGACCAAATAAATCTAACCACCCCTGACAGGCATTTGTCCAGCCTGTTCTTAAAAATCACCAATTAAGTGATTTTACAACTTCCCTTGAAAGCCTATTCCACTGTTTAACTACCCTTATAGTCAGAAGGCTTTTTTTTTCTTATACATATGATGTAAATCTCCCATGTTGCTGATTAATCCCATTTCTTCTTGTCCTGCCTTTAGTGAACATGGAGAAAAATTGATCACCATCTTCTTTATAACAGAACTTTAACAGATTTGAAGTCTGTTATCAAGTCCTTACCTCCCCCCCCCCCCCGTTTGTTTTTCATCACTAAGCATGCCCAGTGTTTTAAACTTTCCTCTTAGGTTAGTTTTTCTAAGTCCCCTCCCCTTCTCTCCAGAGAAGTGCTTTTTTGTTATTTCTCAGCCTGGCAATACAGTCATGTCACTTCAAACATGACATTGACTTGCAAGGTTTACTTATTGTGTTATTTTTCTGCATGTTCTTCCAATAGCCCCTATTAAATTAGATAAAAATATTCAGACAGGAACTTCTAATAACCCGCCAAAATTATACAGTAACTTTATCTCACAGGAAGGAGCCCCAAGCAAGTGACTGGGGCTGTATGTAAGGTTTTTCCTCCTCCACCACTCCTTTTTCACACATTTCTGTCTTCAGCATGGCTTGCTGCTATAAGATGCATGTTAAACGTTAAATGACTAGATTTAGAGCAGGCTGATGCTTAAATTGAATAATTAAAATTTTAAGTAGGCTGATGCTTACATTAACTGATTGGAATTATAAAGCACTCAACGAACATTTAGTCACTCATACTGCTCGGTTGGCTGAACGTTCCAACCTCTCAGGTCTGTGTAGAGGGTGGTTTTGTGCAATGGAAAAGATGATGTGACAAGTGGCTAATTGAAACGTCAAAGAAAACACGATTCCTGCCATACAATCTGATCTGAGGCCTATTGAGGTTACCTCTTTTTATGCAAAGGCTCTTTCACTTTCTATGCCAGGATTGTGACCTGCTTTGGAAAATGCAGCTTCTCTTTATTTCATTATCTCCCACCCTTCAGGCTTTCTTTGATTCAGTAGATAGATAACATCCAAGGGCACCCTATACAATCCTTAGCGTGGGTTGCTGATACTTACGTTAAATGACTAGAGTTAGAAGAAGCTCACTGGAAGGATGGGGGTGTTGTCCACTGCATGGAATAGGCAGACCTACTGTATTCTTCACGTGCAAACCTCTCATGAGCAACACTTGATATGAAACTGATTTTTTGAGAGCCCATTGCTTTAACAGCTGTCTGTTTAAAAAGTACAGTCTCTGGGCTAATGTAGTTTTTTAGCAGGCCTGCAATTAATGCTCCTGGAGCATAATTACTTTATGGATCAGTTCAGAGTTCTGCTACACAGGATGTCTGACAACCCTATTCAATAACAATTAAAAAGCTACTGCAACCAAGATTTAAAAATAAGGTAATACATCAATTTAATTTGTTGCCAGTCAGTGTCAACAGCCTCAGCCCAGAACAATTTCTCTCTCTTTCCCCTTTCCCTTTTCTTAAACTAGCTTTTTACAATATCCAGAAAGGAATCTCTTTTGCTAGACCTGTTAATGCCAGACACTTAAACCTGAAGAGGTTTTCAGACGATCTGCCACAAAAGCATAAACATGCTGAATTTTGCTTCACTTAGTCCTGCTTTCAGAGAATGGATGAGGAAAGGAGTGGTAGGATGTACATTGCCTTCCCTGTCCCTCTCCCCACACCTCAGCCCACCCCGTATTTCCTACAGATGGTGTCTTCAGCTTCTGAAAAGGACCCCTCTGTTGGGATGTCTTCAGTGCAGCAAGGAGTGAACCTCCTGTCCTTGGTAGACAGACTTATGCAAACAGCTTTGGCTCAGAGCTGGAGTGGTAGCCAATATTGTTGCCTGTGCTGCAACATCCATACTGCTATTTTCAGAGTGTTATTGTAACCCATACACCTGTTCTGTGTGGTTCACTGTCACATATAGTGTCACTCAGACCTCTTATAGAGAGAATGAATGAGTTTTCCCTAGATGTAGTAGGCTACATCTAGACTGCAGAGTTAAATAGGAAAAAGATACGCAATTTGTGGTATACAAATTGTGTATCTTTTTTTGATGTTCTTTCAAAAGCAGCTTTTCCAAAATTTGGTGCATCTACATGGTGCCAAATTTCAGAAAAACCTGCTCTTTCAACCTGCCCTTATGCCTCGTAGAATGAGGTTTACAGGGATGGTGAAAGAGCGCGTCCGCTTTTCTGAAATTTTTTTTGGAAAAGTGGACGCGTTGCTTAGCTGTGGCATTGCTTTTCTAGGATACCTCTGGTATCCCGGAAAAGCGCTGCAGTCTAGACATAGCCATAGTTGTGAGCAAGCTGGCTTTTATCTCATGAGTTAGAGGCCCATGCACAAAATTGCAGAGGTCCCAGGTTCAGTTCCGCCTGTCGGCATTACACTAACTTACACTGAGCTATCATGAGTCTGTCTAGGCAGGCTGGGAGGTTTGCTTCCTGCTGCAGTGTAGACATACCCAATATCATACTCTACTTAGGGAATAAGGTTCAGCATACAATTAAGACCCACCCAACAGAGACTTTAACTGCAATTCCCACATAATTGTATCAATACTCTCAGTACTGTTAAATCTACATAACCAAAAGAAGTAATTTGAGAGAGGCTCACCATGCTTGTACTTTGAGGTAGAGAAGCAAACTTTCTGGCTGGCATATCACTGACTTGAGAAATCATGGTTTCTGCAGGCAGCTCAGGACTTGCTCTATATGAGATACCATTGCCAAATCGTCCTGTATCAAGAGACACAGACTTCTCTAGCTTGTGTTTTCCTGCCTTGACCACAGTGTCATCGCTTCTTAAGCTGTCTAAGTCTGTCTGCTGAAGACCTTTCTTGACTGGAGCATTCTCTTTCCAGCTTTCAGAAGACTTTTTCTTAATATGTAAATCCTCCAGGCTTCTCCCACTGGACCTACAGGTATTTTTCAGCTTAGCAGCTCTAAACGCCTTCAGGCTCATGGGATCGAGCACTCTGAGAGTAACTTCATTAAGAAACTGAGAGAACTTGAGCTTTGCTTCAATTTTTTCTTCCACAATAGAGACAGAGCTCGATGATCCCTGACTCACGAGACTCAAGTCAGATGCAGACGAGCTGCTTTTGGTTTGCACCTTCCTGTGCCTGTGAAGCTTGTGGCTGGTGTTTCCCACTGGATATAGAGATGAGTGTTCCTGACCAGGGTTTTTTTCACCCCCGTTTTGGTGGTGCTTTAGTTGATAGCATTGGTAGCCTTCATCTTTATTTTTGCTGTTAACAAGGTTTTCAGCTTTTGACCTAGTGCTACTCTGTAATTCAAAGCTTTCGTCGCTGGAGCTGTGGGATTTAGCATAACTGTCTGTCATTAAAATACCCGAAAGTATCCCCTCAAGGTCACTTCCTGCTCCAGGTGCATGTGGAAAAGCAGAGGCACAGCATGCTCTTTCCTCAGCCATCGCTCCAGGCCCCTCCTGCTTAGTCGGTCTGCCATGCGCAATGCTTTCTGAACCCGTTGACAGTGCCTCCATGTATCTGTATGCATTGGCGTGTAAGCTGTCACCAACAAAGTGGCAGTCCCCTACATACTTGCCTAGCCATACAAAACAGAAGCCTCTCTCTGACTCCTCCAGCCTCCACATTTTATCACATATCCTGCAGAACAGCATCAATAGCACATTTGCATTGTTTTAATTAGTCTTACTGATCAACTAAATCTATAGCACATATAAATATTCCAGAGTATTGAGTGCATAGGCCTCATTGATCCAGAGTAGCATATGATAGATTCCTGGTTGTTGAACTGTGAACCAATCTACAATAATGTACATCAATTCTTTCCAAGTCAGGTTTAGGGTGATTCTGTTGGAGGGCTTTTTAAAATCAGATAACAGAAGGTCATATTATAGTTCCCTTGTCCTAATGCTATTAATGTGCTCTGTTCCATTTGCAAGCCAGTTGCAGATCTATGAGTCCCTAACAGCAAAGAGAGAAAAGTATTCTTAATTTTCTGCCTACTTTCTCTCTACATTAAAATGTAATGGCCATTAATTTTAAAACAAAAAATTGGAGGCAAGGTTCCATAGTGTAAACTGAACAGAAGAGAAGGCAACAGGAGATCTTGCATTTTTAGAGTTCCTTGATTTGAGGTTCTCCAAATTCTTTTACAAATGTTCACGATTCTCAATTCTTCCGCCTCCTCTGGGGTGGGGAATAAAAGACGTTTCTGTTACATGACTTTGCAGTCTCCTATTACAGCCAACTTTTGCAGACATGGAGGCTTGGATGTTTCAGATAAGATTTGCATTGGATTGAAATCAGAAGCGAACATTTCTAACCTTCAGAGGAGTGGAATTCTGGAGCAGCCTCCCAAGGGGATTAGTGGGAGGAAAAACCCCAACTGGCTCCATGTCTGAGTTTGATATGTGTATGGAAAGGATGGTATGATGAAACTCCCAACAGTGGCATGGAGCTCATCGGCAACTGCTCACAGAAAATTTATCTCCAATGGTAAATTGATGGAACTCTAGATGGGGAGGGCTCTGAGCAGAGACATCCCACTCACAGGACAGTTTTGGGCAGCCGCCTCAGGTCCTGCACTTTTGAGGGCCCCACAGCAGCCGCCCCAATTGTTCGATGGATGGGACCCATGGGATTACCTGGGGCTGAGGGCCTGGCGTGGTGGCAGCAGGAGTCACCACCCCACGCTCACCTCACCTCCTGGAGCTGGAGCAGCCCAGCAGCCTGCTCTGCTGTGCTCCATCACTCTCTCCTGCCCCACTATATGCAGCTTCCTGCTGCCGCAGAGAAACTAGGCACAGTGGGTTGGGAGGGCAGCACAGCGGGGCGGAACAATCTGCCAGGCTGCTTCAGCTTCCTGCTGCCTGTGTGGTGAGTTGGGGAGAGGGGAAACTCCTGCTGCCACTGTGCTAAACTCCCATAATTCCCTGGGCTGCGTTGCTTGGGGAGGAGGTAGGGCTTGGGCCTGCTGCAGTGGGAGGAGGGTTGTCCTAGGCCCTGCACCCACCTCGGGATGGCCCACGCTCTGAATTATTATAGAGAACTCTCTCCCAGGTGCCTGACTGATGGGTGTTGCCTACATGCTCAAGGTCTAGCTGATCTAACTGGGGTTAGGAAGGAATTTCCCCTGGGCCAGATTAGTAGAAATGAGAGAATTCACTTTGCAGCCTGAATTTAAGCCCGACTTCAATGATCTAACACACAGCTCTGCATATTTATTGTGGCCCACTAAAGCAAGTGGGAGTGTCCAAAGATGCAGAGATCTGGCCTGGTGCACCCCAGCACTTTTGAGTCTGGCAAAATGCAAGCTGTGGCCTGCTGCAATTTAAAACATCTATTTACCTATAAGTTCCAGAAATTCAGCAAGAGTCTCACTCAAAACAGACCATTTAACAGCTCACATATGTTTGGAGGGGAGCTGGTTTTATGCTTATAAGAAGCACACGGGCTCTTTACAGGGGGAAAAGGCAATACACTGCATTTATTGAGAATACAGTGGCAAAGCAATTAGCATATGCTGACATAGACAGACACATACACATACACACTCACTGTACCACCAATCGATGTTATATTTACCAATCCATGGTTGGTGGCCTATCAGATCGATCACAGACAGAGGAGTGGGAGTCTATCAGTCCGGATTGATGCTCCAGTCTTGGCAGGACATCCCCCAAAATTATGGCAAAGCAGCTCCTTTTTATAGCAGTTTTCCTTCATTGGGATAAGTTTTGCATGGCTATGCTGTTTTTCTGATGGATGTTTGTTATCTCCGGTTGTTTCTCTTGCTCCTTATCTTCTTTGTTCTGCCATGCTAAGTTGGTTTTGATCACGAATATCTTGTCCCAGTTGGTAAATGGTTGCCTTCTTTCAGAGTCGTCAATCTGCCCACTGCTTACCTCTCAATGGGGATATACAGCACTCTCTGGCGCCTTTATGTCTGTCCTCGGCTTTTCCCCTAGAACATCTGGTCCAGTGGCCTTCACACTTATCTCTTTACACACACATTCCTTGATCACACAAAACAGGGTTGATTGCTTTCTTACAGAGAAGCAATTTTTATTACAGAGAACAAGAACATCAAGTTACAATTTAACCCCCCCCCCCCATCATCATACCCTTTTACTTATTTCACAATACTAATTTTAAAACTTAAAACAAAATTATAAGAATCTATTCTTGCCTTGGAATCAGATTTAGACACAATATTCTGGCTATTGCACCTTTACCAATGGTAAGGGAAAGGTCCTTTCTGCTTTCAGAAAGGGTGGCTGGCAGAGAGTATATTGAGGCACATTACTTTGCATAGTTACATTTTAGCTGCATGGCCATATTATTATTCATGTGGGACTGAGCACTGTCATGCATGAACAAGGGTCTCTGCATGAGAAGAGCTAATCTAGCTACCCACTACTGATTTCATAGTGTGATTGTGAAAAAGGCTATTATAACCAACAACCCAAGTGATTTTTCTCTTTTCCTCAATCTGTGGCCCATGTGTGTAGTCAGGCATAATGTTCTTTGTGTGTACAAGGGAACAAGAGGTTGAGGTTGCTAAAGATTTGTAGTCCTGATTATCTCCCCACTTATTTCCCTAAACTGTTTCCCATCTTCCTGAGAAATTCAACACTCCAATGACTTTTTCTGGCACTGCTTCTTTTATAAAAGTTACCTTGTCAAGTCAGGAAATGGGGCCCACATTATGTGACACAGAACAAATGCTCAGTTTTAAATATTAAATATTCTGTTGAGTACTAGCTACAAGCTGTTCATTAAAACACGACAGATTCAAATATACTCATAACTAGTATTTAATAATCACAAATAATATATTCATGTTTGATTGATGGACAGCCCTTAGATAGGGAAATGAGACAAATACCAAGAAAAATGTTTGCTCTTCTTGTTTCTGACTGTTTGACCGGCTCTGCATTGGGTTGAATGGGTCTTCAGCATTTCATACCAGGACAGAATTCCTTTGAAATGAGAGACTTCCTTTCCTTGAGTGGCACTGGAATGGTTTGGGAATTCATAACACAGATACTTTCACATGCATCTACTTAAAATCTGGCTAAGTCAGCTGTTACCCAAAATTGATAGGGCTACTGATGGGGGGGGGGAAGGAAAGGAGGCAGCTGTCCCAGGGCCTGGTGATTTAAAATAGCCCTGGTCTCTGGGCTACTACCACAGTAGCAGCAGTTGCGGAAGCCCTGGGCCCTTTAAATTGCTGCTGGAGCCCTGAACGGCATGGTCCAGGCAGCGCTAACAGTTGGCTGGGGGAGCCTAGCCCCTAACTCTGCCCCTTCTGCCTGAGTCCTTGCCCCTTCTGGGGAGCCTGGAGCCACGGCTCGTCCCCGCACTTTGCTCAGGGCCTGATGAAGTCTGTCACCAGCCCTGATTGATACCATGCAATAACTTTCCGGTGGCCCATGTCAAGTTAGTTTCTCAGTCAAGTCCCTCTTGAGTGTCTGCATCATGAAAATAATTGCCACCAGTGACACTTGACATGGAAAAGCCCAATATTAAATTAGCACGTGCATAAGTGTCTGTTGCACTGAACCCTGATACTAATTCACACAATGGAATAACTTCAGTTACTTAATTTCCATATGGTATATGATCTCTATAAAGTGCTCCACTCTTAAAACTATTTGCCATAGAGAGCTAAAACTTCAAAAGCATTTGAATGCCTTTGAAGACTTTGCTCATAAAGAGGATTTCTTTCTCCTCTGCAATGGATACATCTGTGAATAGTAATGTGGTGTTGTAGCAATCCAGGCAATATTTTTCAAAAGAAGTAACATTAGAGAGCTATATTAACAGTTTAAATGTTTTACTATTTCTTGTTCTAATATTCCTTTCCTAGATGCATGATTGCCTGGCTTCTAATCTCTACATGAGCTATTCTAAAGCCATCTTAATAAGCTCAGACATTATTTTAAGGGAGAACTAAAGGTATCAATCTTAAAACACTTTCAAATGCTGGAGCCAGATTCTCAGTTCTTGTAAATTAGTGTAACCCTGTTGACATCAATTGAATCAGTGAGTCAGTTAGAAGCCACATGGACTAAGTGGAACAGGAATGCACTGGGAATAAAAAGACATGTTTTCTATTCCCAGCTCTGCCACTGACCCGTTGTGCATGTCACTTCACCTCTTTTGCCTTACACCCATTATTTGTTCTGAATATTTAGATTGTAGTATATCTGGGACAGATACTCTTGTTATGTGTTGGCACAGAGCCCTCTGCAACGAGGTCCAATCTCATTGGTGAGCTTTAGGCACTTCTGTAATGCAAATAGTACTGATAACTGAAATATTGAACTGGGCTCAGGTGCATCCAATTTATTTCTTACCTATGGATTTGTTTAAATCTTCCGTTATCTCTTTTACATTAACAAAAGAAGTGTATATAAGACAACACTTAGCTATCTTTTTTTCATACTTGTTTCTGATGCAACTTTCACCTTAATATCTGAGTTCACATTTTAAATGAGCCTCTCAAAATTAGATATTCCACTGGACTAGTCTGATATCTCAGATGCTCCAGAATGATGACTTCTGGAGCACGTCTGTTGAACCTATTATGAGCCGGAGGCCTTAGCAGGCATATAAATTTTTTAAAGGTTAATTTACGCTTATTTATGTGCTGAATGAAATTTACCCAGATGCTATGCACACCTGCAGGTTTTGAATGAAGTTGGAGCAGGACAAAATAGCTGTTTCCAAAGATTAATTGATTCAGAGGCATATCTCTACAGAGCACAGTTCAAAGAGCTGAAATTAGTTTTCTTTGAGGTAACTTTTTCTACATTTCTGTTTTTAAAAAAAATAACAGTAATGTTTTTAACCTTTGGGAAGCTTTATTTTCCTGCTAATAGTATCAAAAGCAAATGGAAGTTCTCCTTTGTAGCCACACTAAAAGAACTGCAGTAGGTTGTTATGACAACTGGAAGTTTCTTAGAGTATCACTCAGGAAAATGTTTTCATTTTTGGGTCAGGGCTGTTAAATGTTGTTAGCATTAACGCTTGTTAGCTATTACTTTTTGTTCTTTAGCACCACAAAGATTTTACATACTTGAAACTATATATTTTCAGAGCGTGATAAAAATATTCTCTATCAAGCTACTATTTCTTTTGTTTAAACACAATTACAGATTTCACTGGTAACAAGGTGCTAATAAGTATTGCGTTGATTCATGTAACCAAGTTTTTAAAACTGACTATAAACAATAACTGATATGTGCCCATTCCAAATAAAGTAGCTCAGTGCTCTTTACTATATGCTGGTGTCTTCATCTCTGTAGTACTCCTCCCTTCTAATAGGGTCCAGGGCAAAAGAACATAGACTTCATTAAAAGTATTATGGGTTCCTCCCATTTGCTGACTGTAACCAGAGCCTGTAGACTTCAGAACTGTAGCATGTCCAGGGCCATCAGCATCACTTTTCTCCTTTTTATTATTTCATCTGTGGCATCAGTACAATACTGATTGTCTCTCTCCAAACACTCTACTCTTTCTTCAGTGCTGACACCTACCCTTTTCCTTCCTTTCACTGTCTCTGTCTTCCTTTCTGCCCCATCTCTGCTCTTATGATCTGTACCTCTTTCTATTTCCATCTTTCTGCTTTCTTGTCCTTATCTCCTGCTCACCTATGCAGTCCCCCTTTCCCAGTCTACTTTTTCAACCTGTTACATTCACTGTAATGAACTGAAGGTTACCTTGAATGAATTCTACTATTTACTCTACTGCAAATTACACCTCACTAAGGCTGCTTGAAGGCTGGATCTATTGAAATTCCATACATAGACTTTAGGGCTCTGGAGCTGATCCTGAATGCAGCATAAATTTCACACCACTAAAAGCTAACTAGACCATCTTTTATAGAGCAGGTATTCATAATGGTCAGGCCATGATATGAACTTCACCTGTGGTCATCTATTAAAATGCATCATAATTCACTACCCTCTCACTGAAAGTATTTCATCCCTAGTGAATACTCCAGTACAACCTGGTCTCTTTCTCGTTATTTTACAAGGTCCTGTAGCCATTAGAACCAATAGAATGGTGGACTTGCTGCTCTCTTCCAAAATTCAGCTGCCAAACACTGTAGAACCAGTTAACACGTTAAACTGGAATTTCCTTTAGGGACATGAATTGTTAGTATTTGTTAGAATGAAAACAAGGCAAATTGTCACTGATAGTGAATGAAACAATTCTGGATTCTGAAAATGACTGATATTGAAATTCAGTGGAAAACTCTACCAGGGGTTGTAATATATGTCTTCCATACTTGCTTTCAGGCTTGGCAGGATTCGTTTTAGGTCAATACATGCTGCTAAATGTCAGTTTCAGCTGCAATGGAGAAATCAGTGGAAAAATATTGATTGGTAATGGCTGGCAGGAATGCAGCTTCTCTCCTTCCCTGCCCCTGTAGGGTGTGGGTGTTGCTGGCTCTGCAGGAGTGCATGTCATAGTCCTGGCTAGGGTCTCTGCACTGCCCCACCAGAACTGCAGTCTTCCCAGCACCTTGCACATGCAAGACTCAGGTGTCATCAGCTCTGCAGTCATGCAGGGGAGCCCTTTGCTGTTGGGCTGTCATGGCCCCCTGCTCTCTCACTCACCAGCCAGGGATGTGAGAACCATGCCTCGGCAAAAATTGTTCAGCAGCACCCTGCAGCTGGGGGTGGCTCCTACTCCTTGCAGTCCTGGCCAGGAATCTCTGCTCCATGGGGCCAGGACTTCAGCTCCCCATTGATCCTAGTGTCTTATGGCCCTGCGGTCACTGCTTCCCTAATCCCAACTCTGTCCCTCACACTTCATTTCCAGCAACTGTAAAATCATAACAGGGAAAAATTATAAAAAAGAAAAAGAAAACATTGATATGAATTGTCAAAATTAGGAAGAATAAAGAAGAAAATCAAATTCTGCCAAGCCTGCTTGCATCCTAGCAGATGAAAATGGACGGGGAAGAGGAGAATCTCACCAACAAGCCATCATAAGAGTAGAAAATTTTAATTCTTTGGTCCATAATTAATCCATTTTTCTATTTTTCTCCTTTCATATAAGGGACGAGAATGTGACAGAGGACAAACTGGCCTAAATGTACCTGACTTGGTTGATGAAAGCACAGAATGCCGGAACTGTTGCGAGACTAACATTGTATGGCATTGTTTATAACCCTAGATAAATGACAGACTTGCAATTCAATTACGAAAAGGCTTTTCACAGCCCCAACTTTTCAACTGGTTCATTGGTGCACGAATAGCACGCCATTCAAACAAACAAATCATAGCAGGGGAAAGCAATCTAGGCCTGACTTTTCCACGCTGCCTTAATTATAGTAATGATAGAACAAATTACAGGTCTTGAGGAAGCAGGGGGCCTGACTTACTTGCTCGTTCACTCAGTCTGAAGCAGACACTGATGTGCAAGTCATGGTCTGTTTCATATGACTACCCCAGTCAGCATCTGTATAAACTGATAGCCAGTTATGTTGTTTGAACTATATTATAATTTGGCTTAGAAAGAAAATTTCAGGGATGGGTTACTCTGTTGTCTGCCTCCTGAATATACTTTTAGTATTCATAGAACTGAACACTAAAATGAGCTTCAGTATTATCTGAACTTAACTGTCCTTGGTCAAGGGATAGCCTATTTCCCAACTGCAATAATGAAAATGTTACAGGGGCATGACATAGGGGACTGAAAAAGTTGCAGTATTGCATAGCTGAGCAGAGCAGGATTAGAAATGTTTGCTTCCATGTTTGGAATCTGCACAATGAATATTATCTCGGCCCTGCCCTAAAACCCAATCTTCATGTTCTGCATAGAATCAGATCCAATGGATATTATTCAGTTTGAACCTCTGTGATCTGTGACTCTCTAGTTTGACAGGACCATGGACGGTGTGGACCAGAGAACCCCAGCCACAGAGGTTACCAGGGGCTGGGAGCTCAGCTGGTGGTTTGTATATAACTGCTTCCTGTAGTGATGTGCTACTGGTATTGTTACAGGCAGCAGCTATATATAAACCACCAGTGGGCAAGTGGACTGGAGGCAGGGAGCCTGGCCTGGACGGCAGTCAGATCAGGGCCAGGTGGCAGCCACCACCAGCTGGGATAGGGCAGCCCCTGGGGCTGGGGTATGAAACTGCTGCTCACCGGGGGCAGGGAAGTGCCTGCGGTAGGAAGCATAGAGATGCTGCTAGCTGGTGGCAGGGAGTCCCACCGGCTGGGGGCAGGGCAGCAGCCAGGACTGGAGCCCCGCCTGTGGCTGGGGCAGTACAGCCCCGGGAGAGCCCAAGGCCTGACCTTCCCTCATCTGGCAAACTCTCTCCTTCAGGAACACTCAGGTCCTGAGGGTGCCAGACCATGGAGATCCAACCTGTATTGTCTTTAGTACAGCTATCAATGGGGATAGTGGCTCTTTAAAAGCAGTAGTATCAAGATCTTCACTTTGCCACAGGGATTCCGTGGTATGCAGAGTGTGGATTACACTGGAGTAAATGCTGTGGGCATGTCTGTCTATTCTCCAGAGATGCATCTTGATGCAGGTACAATTTCTTGGCCCAGACTTCTCAATCAATCAAGTCCTATTCTCTGTAGCCACTGATGGCTGCCTCCTAGCTTTCCTCCATTCATATGAGTCCTGAACACATTTGGGCAAATATTTGTGTACTTCACCACAACTCCATGGAGAACAATCCAGAGACATCTTGTGTGTACAACCAAAAACATCTCCCTCATTTCATTTATGATCCATATCTTTATAGATTGCATGTAGCTCACGCCCAAAAATCAGGCTTGGATGGTTAGTGGCTGCTTTTTGGCAAATGTTTTTTTGGAGACTGTGAATTACATTGGAAACCTAATGAAAAAATGTTTCATTGAAAAAATGTCCTTTTTTGTTTAAATTGGATATAAATAGTGTGTGTGTGTGTGTGTGTGTGTGTGCACGCGCGCGCACACGCACGCACGCACGTGCCTTCTGAGTTGGTATGCCTCTTTTAATTTACCTGTCCTGAAGAAATTGGAGGATAGAAAAGGAGCCTGTGTGTATGATAACTGCTAATACCCCAGAATTAATTGTATGCCTACAAAAGGAACAACAGTTCCATGCTGGAGGTGGAAACTGCAACACATTCAGCTATCTCCTATAGCTAGGTGATTAAAATACATTATAATTGGCTCTATGGATCAATTTTAATAATGAATACAAACA
Source organism: Rafetus swinhoei (assembly GCA_019425775.1). Lineage (NCBI taxonomy): Eukaryota > Metazoa > Chordata > Testudines > Trionychidae > Rafetus > Rafetus swinhoei. The sequence goes on from CM033446.1 coordinate 112,057,885, forward strand.
GAATGTGTCTCCTGGCATCATCCTATGCATCTGCCTTTCAATGAAACCACACAACTAAAATCTCATAAAATAATAAATAGCTAAAAATTCTGAAACCCATTTCAAGGCTCTGCTGAAGATTTTTTCAAAATCTTGATGCCTTAATTAACAGTGACACAATTCTCAAGCCCAGCTGAGATAAGAAGCCTGAGGGTATGTCTACACTGTGGGCTAATGTCCAGTTTAGATATGCAACTTCAGCTACATTAATTGCATAGCTGAAGTCGAAGTACCTTAACTTGGCTTTAGGCACTGTCTACATAGCAGGAAGTCGAAGGAAGAACACTCTTCCATTGACATCCCTTACTCCTTGTGAAATGAAGGTTACAGAAGTTGGAGTAAGAAGCCCATTATTTTGAAATTATTTTGAAATGGGCTTGCTGTATAGACATACACCCAGTTATTTCAAAATAACATGAGTTATTTTGAAATAAGTATGCAGTGTAGAGATAGCCTGAGTGTCCTTCAGAAGCAAAACTCATTCTTAGTGTTGCTGACTCAAACCTTATGATAATTCTTGCTTTCCTTTAAGCACCAGCTCCTGGAGTCAAGCTAACTATGAGAGAATTTCTACTTACTAAAATTTCTAGCCCTCATAGTTGTGGAGAAAATCATGGAATTGTGTCTTCCCCCATCCCTACTACACCTGAAATCACAAGGCCAATAAAAATTCCAATGTTTGTTTTCTTATTTTTAAAAGTTTCAAGGTGTTTGAGAAGAAAGACTGATAATTTTTGACCAACTTGGATTGGCAGGAGCTACTATGTCCTTTCCCTGTGAGCCTCCTAGATGTAAAAGGCTGTTTCTTCTGACTGAAAAGGAATGGCAATATGCCTAACAGAAATGAAATGCCTGTATGCCACTTGAATTTGTAATACTCTTTCTTTTCTGTCACATCACACTGCATGTCCTGATTTGTGTTGAACTATCACTAGTGGAGGGAACCACTATGGCACAGCTGTCAAGAGTTCAGCCCATAGTTAACTCAAAAGCTAGCAAAATTTCTCTTATGCCAAGAATTCTCTACAGACCCTAATTTGCAGATGCTTACTCTTGTGTCCAAGGAAATAGGGATTGTTCACCATAATCCTATGCCGGGGTTTTGTTCCTTCTCTTTACATTTATTCGTTATCAATCTGTGTTGCATAATCCTCCAATGATTTTCCATCTCTATTATATAATAAATAAAGGAACGGATGCTCTAGTTCCATTCTTCAGCATATTTTGAGAAAAGGTGCTTAAAAGCATGTCTGCGTATAAATGAGTTGAGCTGATATTGTGTGTATCTCTTAGAAGGTATTGTTATGAATAATCTGAAAATAACCAGGAGAAATAAATCAACCTCTTTCCCATAGGTCTTGCAACAGGCTAGGAGGCTGACTAGCATCAGAGGAAAGTATTTGGATATTTTCCCTATAATAAATTAGTTATTTGAATAGTTGACTTATACAAGCAATATAATTTTTCCATACATAAAATGTGTTGCTGAAGGATGTTGGAAAAAATGTTGTGATAGCAGTTCATCAGTAGCAGAGATGCAGCATGTTGTATTTTTATGTACTTACAATGAATTTCTACACTACACACATTGCTCATTCACTATTGATGGATCACGTGACATGTTAACTGAACCTAAGCGGCTAGTAAGGAAGCTATTAAACAAAAAAAGTATATGTACGTTACAGTAATTGTGTAGAGACCCTTAGCTTATCCGTTGCAATGACTTTCTTTTTAACTTCCCACTACAACTGTTGTGACATACACACAAAAAAATGCAGTAAACACTACTCCTTTTGCCTTTAATTCTCCTGACCCCACCTCACTTCATCAGATGCTGATGAACATGTCTGGTAAGCTATACAAATACTCATGAGGAAGGCAGGCTACCATTTGTGCCATTTGTTTTGGCAAGTGAACTTGGTTTTATGCTGTCTTGCATACAAATGAATTCATCGATACATGAAAGCTAATGTTAACATTTAGCAACAATTGACTAATATCTTGTATAATTCAACAGGCTTGCACTATAAACATTTTCTTCCAATATTTAATACAAATCATTAAGTATTGCTTAATATGTATGCATCAGTGTTGTTATTATTTGGATAAAATGCCAGAATGACCCCCCCATCCCTTTTAGATAAAAATCACTTTCCTAATTTCATACTTGATGGCCAGTAGGTATCCTTGATGCACATTCCATTTATAATGACAGCAAATAGGCTTGTTTCATTATATGCATGATGCAGATGAAAGGTGAAGAATTCTTTATAAAAACCCCCTATTATGACAGCTAATTATAAATCATTCAATTAGCTTTCTAGTATTGCAGCTCTGGGCAGCCGCACCCATGTAATTTGCCATCTTAATATATTAAATGTTTCCTTTTTTTTTAAAGGCAATAATGTCTGCCAAATGAAACAGCAGAACACATTAAATCATAGTAAAACAAGCAATTCAGATATCAGATTGCAGCACGATGGGCTGAAGAGTTTGGCTGCCTGTTATACATTTTAAATGAAGAAATATGCATGCTGTACATGAAAGGAGAATACTTACTTGAGAAGGATTCTGCAGCTTCGGTTCTGCTAGTCCACAGACTGAAATGATGAAGCCAGATTTAGAAGTAGCTTATTAAGTGCATGCCGCTTCAACAGTTACAGCTTTTTTTTTTAAACTGAAAGACAGAATTGCTTTCTTTTAAGGAAACCAGCTGAGAGTGAATTCTTGTCTGTGCTGCTGTGAGCGCTGCATAGCCATGTCAGCAACCTCGAAAAAACTCAAGTCATCCCACTATTTACTGGTTGGAGCTTTCCTATGTTGTCACAAACTTTAATGGTATCAAAAAGGGTCACAGCATAGCACCAATGTAGAAAATCACTAGTTAATCACAATCAAGTGAGACTGACACAGAGTCAATGCTTTAAGGGTGTGTCTACACTGCATCCATAGCTCAAAATAAGCTAGGCAATTTGAGCTATGCATTGCATAGCTTATTTGAGTCAATTTCAAAACAACTTATTTCAAAATTTGGCGCTGTCTACAAAGCACTTATTTTGAAATAAATCACTATTCCAAAATGTCCCTTACTCCTCATGGAATGAGGTTTACAGAGACATCAGAATAGCGAGCTCTTTATATTTCGAAATAATGGGTATGCTCAAGAGACACGGAATAGCTATTTTGGGATACCAGAGGTATCCCAAATAGCTCCGCAGTGTAGACGTAACCTAAGAGTCCCATGACTGATTTGCTCAGTTTCCGGGTTTTTAGTATGGGTCCTAGTCAAAGGGTTTCTAAAAGTCCAAGTACATGACATCCACTAGATAATCTTGTCCACATGCTTGTCAACTCCCTTAAAGAATTCTAAAATATTTCTGAGGCATGAGTTTCACTTACAAATGCCATGTTGATTCTTCCCCAACATACTATGTTCATCTATGGGTCTGATTATTTTGTTCTTTAGTATAGTTTTAACCTATGTACCTGATATTGAAGTTAGATTTACCAACCATGTAATTACCAGGATTGCCTTAGAGTCTTTAAAAAAATGGTGTCTACATTAGCTAACTCTCCAATCGTCTGCTACAGAAACAAGTTTAAGTGGTAAATTACATACACATTTAATAACTACAATTTCCCATTTGAGTTCCTTGAGAATGCTTGAGTGAATACAATCTTATCCTGGTAACTTATTTATCAGTTTGTTCAAAAACCTCCTCTACTTATACCTCAGTCAGGGACAATTCCTCAGATCCTAAAAAGAATGTCTTAGGTATAGCAGATGGCCTTCTCTTCCTTCTCTTTTAGCATCTCGATCATACAATGGTCCTACTGGGTGTTTGGCGGGCTTCCTGCTTCTGATTTACTTACAAAAATTGCTATTAGTTTTGTACCTTATGTTTTCTGCTCTTCAAATTATTGGTGGCCTGCTTAATTATACTTTTACACCTGATATGTCAGACTTCATTCTTTCTATTTTCCTCAATAGAGTTTGACTTCCCATAATTAAAGGATTTCTGTTTTTTTGCCTCTAGCCAGTCTTACTTTGTTTAGTCATGATTGCATATTTTTGGTCCTCTCCCCCCTCACCCGTGTTGGAATTTACATTTAGTCTAAGCCTGTATTTTGGTGCTTAAAATTTGTTTCCATGCAGCTTGCTGTCATTTCACTTTTGTGACTGTTCCTTTTAATTTCCATTTGACTCCCTGATAAGCCTGATTAAAGAAGCATCTCACGCAGACCAGCAGTTCTCAAACTGGGGTCCATGACCTCATGTGGGTCTCTGAGCCCTTTGAGGGGGGCCATGGAACTCTGCTGCTGAAACCTAGTTCCCTGAGCCTCAGTGTCCCCACTTCTGCAGGGCTGAAGCCCAGACCCTCAGCATGTCCTGCCTGCCCTGTTGGGCTAAGGTGGGAGTGGTGTGGGGCTGAGGCCTGAGCTCCTCCCATGCCACAGCCAGCAGCGGCACGAGACTGAAACCCCAAGCTCCCCACCTGCAGTTGAGAGCAGTATGGGGCTGAAACCCCAAGCTCCTCCCTGCAAAGTCAGGAGCAGCATGGGACTGAATCCCTGACATGGGCACAAACCTTGAGCCCATAGGCAGAGTTGATGGGACTCGAGGGAATTGCCCTCCCAAACTGCAGTGTCATCCCAGAGTCAGGGGGTGGAGGTGGCACTCCTTCACTGCACCCTGCTGTGCAGAGCTGGCCAGAGCCCTGCTGGCCCTTGCTCCCCCACCACATAGTCACACTATGCTTATGCCCAAGGGTTTCCATCCTGGCCCAGAGCCCTAAGTCCCCACCCACCCCTTCCTGGGCCCCAGAGTTTTTCTAGCATGTTGAGGGGGTCCTTAGAAAAAAAAGGTTGAGTACCCATGCCACCTATGACTTTAACTGGACAAGTGTATAAAGTTTAATCTTTCAGGCCTTATGCAGTTAAAATGCCCATTGATTAAGCTCTGCGATTCACATACTTTAGTGCAACTGGTTCTGTCTGGGCATTTATTCTGGTCAAGCCTTGACCAAGCAATGCAGGAACTGCCCTATCCAGATTATATTGCTGTATATAGCATATGAAGCACAATTAAGAAATGCAGCATCCTGCTGCATCTTTGATCTTCAGGGGTATAGGTAACTGGTGCCTGCGAGGGGACAGGGTTCAGGGAGGGCCACCCAGAGGAACAGGGTGGGGGCATAAGGTAGCACCCCATTTAGCAATCAAAATTGTGGCAGGGGGAGAAAGGGACAGTGCAGCTCCAGGATGCTAACAGAAGTTGCCTATGTTCAGAAGCAAAATTTGTCACTGGTCTCAATCAAGCCTCTGTTTGTACATGCATAAACTATTGGTAAATGCAACTTTGCTGAACACAGGTGTTCATATACAAACCCAACTTTAACTGTGCCCACAACATAAGGTTTTGCTTCTGTAAATTGTTACCCATACATAAGTGTACAAAAATGGACACCAGTGACTTGTGCTTCAGAGCGAGTGAAAGAACACAGTGATTTATTGATTGATTCATCCCCTGTCATCCAGATTCCATCAGTCAGGGGTTTAGGGACACCCAGAGCATGGGGTTGTGTTCCTGACCATCCTATCTAATAGCTATTGATGGGCTTATCCTCCACAAACTTATCTAGTTTTTTTTGAACCCACTTACATTTATGGCCCTCACAACATCTCCTGGCAAGAGTTCCACAGGTTGACTCTGCATTGTGTGAAGTAGTTCCTTAGGTTTGTTTTTGACTGCTGCTGCCCATTGAGCAGATATTTTCAGAGAGCTAAACACAATATCTCCACAATCCCTTTCTTGAGTGATAATAGTTAATACAGACCCCATTGTTTTGTATGTATTTTGGGATTATGTTTTCCAATGTACATTACTTCAAATTTATTAACACTAAATTTCTTCTCCCACTTTCTTGCCCAGTCACCCAGTTTAATGAGCTCCCTTTGAAACTCTTCACAATCAATGTTGGGCTTAACTATCATGAGTAATTTGTATAATCTGCAAATTTTGCCATCTCACTGTTTACCCCCTTTTCTAGATCATTTTTTAATATGTTTAACAGCATCGGTCCCAGAACAGATTCTTGGATGACCCTGCTATTTTCCCATCTTCAGTCTTAGAACTGACCATTTATTCTTACCTTTTGTTTCCTATCTTTAATTCATAAAGACCTCAGTTGCACTTGGGCTGGGTAGATCCCTCCCTCCCCATTGCAAAATGGCCTCCATCAGTGGGCAGTACTACTTCTCCATTCACAAACTGAGTCCAGAGCTACTAATTCCAAAGAATTGTTACTAAAGTCATCTCATGAGAGTAAAGGGCACTTTCTTAAACACAAGGACAGATCTTTCACACTTCTCAGAGATTAAAAATTCCCTCCCTGATTCCACCCAAGTTGGATGAGTCCTTATGTGTTGGTCTTTAATAGTTTAGGTCCTCTCAAACCTCCTGAACATGAACATATGGTGCAAAAAAGTAAGGGTCTGTCAGTACTGACTTCAGTTCTGACCCGTAAGGCCAAGGATCGGCATCCAGTGACTCCATAGAGAATTCCAGGCTAGGCTCTGCTCTAGATCAGTCTGTCTTCACCATCCACAATAACCAGGGATGTACCAGATATGTGGGTCTTGACTACCTGGACACATTGGATGTACTTCTCTGGAAACTATATTTGTCCTCCGTTAGCCACAATCTCCTTTCTTTTTGTGTCTAGCCATACTTGGAGACATTGCAACATCAGAAGAAGAAACCAAATGGAAGCGATGGGAGTGTTCCTCTTTCCTATCCAGCCAGAGCATTTATTGACTGTGGCCAGGAGTTCCAAAACAGTATCCTCCTCTTTGCTAGAGGAGGCTATTACCCATCATTACAATCTGCACCTGATGACCACAGACTGAGCTCCAGATTCAGCTTAAGGAGTTCCATGATACTCAGCATATGCTACTATATATTTGTAGCCTTCTGGTGCTAGCAGAGTGCCCCTTCCAGCCCAACCAGCCAGGATAGTTTGGCATACTCCTATTTCCTGCATTGCTGCCCCAAAAAAGATTTTAAGGATGTTATTTTATACCAACCAAGGGAATGGTGTTCCTGTTTGTACACCCAGCATCCTAGGAAGTAGGTTTAGTCAGTGACCCTATTCCTGCTCTGTTAGGGTATGTCTACACTAGCCCCTAGTTCGAACTAGGGGGCTAGTGTAGACATACCCTTAGTTAACTTCCTTGTGTCAACAAATTAAAATCCGCGTTGACTCTCCAGAGACTATATGGGAGTAACTTCAGACTCGACCTAAGCATGGCCTACTTTCCTATGGAAAGATTCCCAACCATGAACTTGATAAGACAAGTTATCCACCGGTCAGATCATGGTCAGGGGCGGTCTGTTCCTATTAAGCCATATGACCTTCTGTACTTACATAACACCATTTGCCAAGCTTCATCTCTATTGCCTACAGGCCTAGCTCTGGTCTGTTTACTTACCCTGGTATTTGTGTTGTCTTTGTCAGATAATAATTACCTTTGAAGTCAAAGCTTCTTTTGTTTGGCTGATGAAGCTGGAATAAGTGCACATCAGAATCCCTTTTCTTTGCATCCACATTTGACATAGCCATTATCATGGACACATCCCTTGTAGGATAAGGAGTCCATATGGATGGCCACATCATGCAAGACACTTGAACACTTTGGGACGCCAGGATGCATAGCAGCCTACTAGAACTCAGAGCAGTCTGCATTGCATTCATTCTACTCATTCAGTCCTGCAGTATCCAGATAGTGAATGTTTTCTGCACAAACAGGGTGGAGCAAAATAGCTTTCTGTGCAAAGGCAGACTAGAACTAGTGTGCACCAGGGCAACTTGTCCACAAAAGCTCATGCTACTATATATATTTTGTTAGTCTCTAGAATGCTACAGGGTCAGGGCAACATTTGGCAACATACCTGCCATATGTACAGAAATCTCTGGTAGACAAATCTGAGCACGCACTTTTCCACAGACCACAAATGGGAGATGTACAATTCTTCTATGAACAAGATATTCACCCAGTGGGGAACACTATCCTGTCACCTGTTAGCCTTCTGCACAAAAAATAAATGTCCCCTGTATTGCTCAAGAGCAACTCTAGGCCAGGGGTCCATGGGTGTTGCCCTTCTGCTACATTGGACAGACCCCCATAAGACTGCTACCACATGTTGTGTGAAAAGTATGCCATGACAAAGCTCAGGTAATTCTCATTGCTCCCAGACAATTTTGGTTTTCAAATGTCAGTGTAACTTCCCATCAGCATCCATCTGTCCGTGGATCCTTTCACTCAAGAGAGTGATAAGACCAAACAACCGAGACCAGGGTCTCCTCTTCATCTCACAGCCTCATATTGGGATCTGCATCAGACCTAGAGCATTCATGTTGAGAGGCCATCTAATCTACTGTCAATCAAAACCGAAAGGACTCCACCAGGAGTTCTATCTTGCAAAATGGAGTCCTTTCACACCTGAGCATAACAGAACCAATTGCTCCAGAATCCATAGGTATTCCTGTTATTTTAGCCAACCTGATCACTCTCAAGATGCCAGGTCTCTCTATTTGCTTGTAGGTGGACTTGTAGTGATTTACCAGTGCTTTCCAGCCTCCAGTTGAAGATCATATTGTTTTTATTCATCCAACAGCAATCAGCTTTCTGGACAGGCATTGTGCTTCAGGGACATGTGAAGTGGCCCAGTAACGTTTCTGAAGGGCCTGGAGTTCATGCTCCCCTCTCCAATCAGTTGATGGGAAAGAAATGTGAGCATAAGCCATATGGGAGCTCTTGCTGTAGCCAGGAGCCATACTCGAACTCAAGAAGACCATAGACTGAAACTTGCCTGATTCCTGCACACACTCTCCTCCATCCTCATGCTCTTGTGCGGGGGGAAGCCAGACTATGTTCTTAGTGGAAAATTCTGTGAGCAACATTAGCATGTAGTGAGGTGAAGCAAAACAAATTACACTTCTCGGGGACTACCGAATCAAAAGCACCGCAATTAACCAAAAATAAACCATCCTCCCCCTCTGCTGCCTCTATTACCTGCACATTCATTTCTGTTTTCCCATTTGCAGGGAGCCACGGCTGTTCAGTTGGGACCCAAACAAGGGTTCTTTCACTTTGTGCCCCTCCCTGCACACATTCATCCCATTGTAAATGCCTGTGCGGGAAACATGAAGCAATTGAAAGGGTATAAAGTGAATGGTTTGCACAGCCAGTGAGCTGGGGGAAGCTGTACAATTTATGATCACTAGTCTGGCTGAGCAAACTGCAATTTGATTGATTCTAAATATATTTTGCAGAGCACAGCCGTCTAACCATTCATTGCTTCTTATTTCCCTCTCCACATGTTCCTCTTCTCTCAGTCAAATAATCACTAGCAATTGCCCGAGTAGCAGCAGGAAGTGAAAATACAGGTGAACCCCTCTCTTTTGTTTATAGTAACACAGCAACTAAAATTGTTACTTCAAAAACTTAGCATTCATATGTGAGTTGAAATATCCACCATAAAGGGAGTTGGGCAGGACTAGATGATTCAGGGGACTGACCACAGGGAGCATTTCATTTGTAAAGGCCCCATCCTTTCAAGGTTAATGGCAAAACCTTAATCCCAGACTAATACTCTTATTTACACAGAGTAGTTGTGAAGTTCCATTGAAGTGAATTGAACTATTAGTGGAGTCATTGATTACCAATTGTGAATAAGGGCAGTGTAATGTGATGTTCACTAACCCCGATGGGAGAGGTTGGATCACACGTTCAGTTACCATTTAAAGACAGTGAGCTGACGACTAGTTAAACATCTTGGTTCATTTCCTTGTGAGGAAGTGAGCACATCACTCATTAATGGTGATGGGCCTGTTAAATCTTCCAGTCACAATGTTTAGGAAAATACTAATTTTGGAATCTTTAATATTTATTAGTAGAATTTGCTTTGGTGTTCTATTTCAAGTCTGTGTTATAGTAACATTGGCTTCAAATCCACACTTAGACATGTAAAGATCCAATGGCTAGAAGCTGAGGTTAGAAAAACATCCAATTCAAAATGAACTGCAACTTTTTAACAGTGAATAGATCTAACCATGGAAGAATTGACTAAAGGGTGTGGTAAATTCTCCATCATGTGGAGTCTTCAAATTAAGATTAGATATTTTTCTAAAAAAGATCATCTAATTCAGCCACAAGATTACTGGAGTGGTGCAGGAATTACTGGGTTGTGTTGTGCTGAATATTCGACTATATAATAATAATGGTGCAGTTTGATCTGGGAAATCTGTTAATTAGTTTTAAGAACTAATGTTGTTAGGTGATAAACAGCTGCTGTGTTAGGCGCCAGCCAATTCACAAGCCAAGAATTACTCTAGTATATAAGCTCCAGGAGAAGAACATTAGCTCACCCTACTCAATGTCACTCCAGAGCTTGGACCTCTCTCCTGCCTGACAGTGACTTCATACTCCTCAAGACCTAGCCTGCTCATGCATTGTTACTGCTCTAGTCCTCCTCTTGCTCCTGCCTTGTCTGACCCTGCTCTGGACTTGTGCTTCTGGCTCTGACCCCTGCGTTCATCTACTAGGCCTGACTGCCATGGTTCCAAATACTAGCACTGACCATCCCCTCATGGCTTTTGATAACTCACAAAATTATTAGCTTGTCTGCAGAAGTGCATTAACTTTACATTGTTTGTAACTCGAGTGAAAAATTCCACCCCTACCTCTAATCTGTGTTCACTTTTGAGACCTGGTGCTTGTTTTCACTGCAGTTTGCTAGCTTGAAATATAACCCAACTCCATTACTCCCAACCTGATTCCTGTCCACACACACACAAATTGCTTGCTTGAGTTAGGTGTGCTTTAATCTCAAGCTAGCTGGCCCATCTGGATGGGGAGCTGAAGCTCAAGCACTTGATGGCACTTGTAATTCAGTGGGAATGAGGTTGCTTGAGTTGGAACTCATTAACTGCTAATCCAAACACTCTGTATGTCAGATCAAATCACTCTGTAGCTTGAGAGGTGTTTCCCTTTGTAGCTGCTCTCAGAGTGCTGTAACGTTCTCTACCAAGCCCTATTCATGAAAACAGGGAGAGAATTCAGAGCTTACACACCATGGTGATTTTAAAACCAGCGTCACCATGACAATCTCCAGTCACTGCTGACCATTGTGACCTTAGGGCTTGTCTTCAAGGCAACAGTTAGCTCAAATGAGTACAGTTGGGTTTTCTTGTCATTTATTCCTATGCTATGTGAAACACGTCTTAGATGAAAACTAAGGGTTATTTATAATTAACACTCCCCAGCTTTAGGACTAGTCCCCAAAACTTAAGGTGAAACTCATTTCAGTGCATGAGGATCTCTGCACCCTGAAACAATGCTCATGCCCTTCATGCCAGGAATAAAGCCTTGTGCTAGATGTGTGCACTGAGTGAGGTTCATTCATTACTGATGCAGGAGACTGAAGTTTGACTTGTGCACTTGGTCTCACTTATGCTTTCTTCATCAGTTGACAGAAGCTGGAAGTGTGGAGAAGGAAGAGGACTCAGACAATGGATCTGGAATGGTTTCTATTACTAAACATGTGTATGGAAGACTTAGCTATTAAACAGGGAAATAAGGGTGGGAGGTCCTGGGACCCCTTGAGAAAATGTTGATCCCTTTGAGGAGAAACTTGTAAAAGCCCTGCATCTGGAGAACTATAATGCAAGCAATATTTTTTCCTATTCGTTTTCAATTGTTTTATACTTAGGCTAGGTCTAGACTAATCCCAGAAGGTCAACTTGAGATACGCAATTCCAGTTACATTAATAATGTTGTGGGCATCTACATACCTTAAGCCGAGTTTGGCACCAACTTCACAGTGGGAGGACAATGGGAGCAAATGCTCCCATCGGCTTCCCTTACTACTCATGAATCGAGGAGTACCGGCACTGACTGAGGGCACTCTCCGCATTCAATTTAATGGGTCTCTACTAGACCCACTAAATCAAATGCCAGATTGATCTCTGGCCTGTCAAGTGGCCTTAGTTTCATGTTATCCACTTAAAAAGCATCCCTTCTTGGAATCAGCACGTAAGAACATAAGAACGGCCGTACCGGGTCAGACCAAAGGTCCATCTAGCCCAGTATCCTGTCTGCCGACAGTGGCCAGCACCAGGTGCCCCAGAGGGGGTGGACCGAAGACAATGATCAAGCGATTTGTCTCCTGCCATCCCTCTCCAGCCTCTGTCAAACAGAGGCCAAGGACACCATTTTATCCCCTGGCTAATAGCCTTTTATGGACCTAACCTCCATGAAATTATCTAGCTTCTCTTTAAACTCTGTTATAGTCCTAGCCTTCACAGCCTCCTCTGGCAAGGAGTTCCACATGCTGACTACACGCTGTGTGAAGAAGAACTTTCTTTTATTAGTTTTAAACCTGCTACCCATTAATTTCATTTGGTGTCCTCTAGTTCTTCTATTTAGGAACTAATAAATAACTTTTCTTTATCGGCCCTCTCCACACCACTCATGATTTTATACACCTCTATCATATCCCCTCAGTCTCCTCTTTTCTAAACTGAAAGTCCCAGTCGCTTTAACCTCTCCTCATATGGGACCCGTTCCAAACCCCTAATCATTTTAGTTGCCCTTTCTGAACCCTTTCCAAGGCCAAAATATCTTTTTGAGGTGAGGAGACCACATCTGTACACAGTATTCAAGATGTGGGCGTACCATAGTTTTATACAGGGGCAGTAAGATATTCTGGGTCTTATTTTCTATCCCTTTCTTAATAATACCTAGCATCCTATTTGCCTTTTTGACCGCACACTGTGTGGAAGTTTTCAGAGAACTGTCCACAATAACTCCAAGATCTCTTTCCTGATTTGTCGTAGCTAAATTAGCCCCCATCATACTGTACGTATAGTTGGGGTTATTTTTCCCGATGTGCATTACTTTACACTTATCCACATTAAATTTCATTTGCCATTTTGTTGCCCAATCACTCAGTTTGGTGAGATCTTCTTGGAGTCCCTTACAGTCTGCTTCTGTCTTGACTATCCTAAACAGTTTGGTATCATCCGCAAACTTTACCACCTCACTGCTTACCCCTTTCTCCAGATCATTTATGAATAAGTTGAACAGGATTGGTCCTAGGACTGACCCTTGGGGACACCACTAGTTACCCTCTCCATTCTGAAAATTTACCATTTATTCCTACCCTTTGTTTCCTGTCTTTTAACCAGTTCTCAATCCAAGAAAGGACCTTCCTCTTATCCCATGGCCATGTAATTTACACAAGAGCCTTTGGTGAGGGACCTTGTCAAAGGCTTTCTGGAAATCTAAGTATACTATATCTACTGGATCCCCTTGTCCGCATGTTTGTTAACCCTTCAAAGAACTCTAATAGATTAGTAAGACAGGATTTCCTTTACAGAACCATGTTGACTTTTGTCCAACAAATTATGTTCTTCTACATGCTTCACAATTTTATTCTTTACTATTGTTTCGACTAATTTGCCAGGTACTGAAGTTAGACTTACCAGTCTGTAATTGCCCGGATCGCTCTAGAGCCCTTTTTAAATATTGGTGTCACGTTGGCTACCTTCCAGTCATTAGGTATGGAAGCCGATTTAAGGGATAGGTTACAAACCACAGATAATAGTTCAGCAATTTCCCATTTGAGTTCTTTTAGAACCCTTGATGAATGCCATCCGGTCCCGGAGATTTGTTAACATTAAGTTTTTCTATTTGTTCCAAAACCTCCTCTAATGACACTTCAATCCGGGACAGTTCCTCAGATTCATTACCCACAAAGGACGGTGCAGATTTGGGAATCTCCCAACGTCCTCAGCCGTGAAGACTGAAGCAAAGAAATCATTTAGTTTCTCCGCAATGGCTTTATCGCCTTGATTGTGCCTTTATAGTTCGATCGCCTAGGGGACCCACAGGTTTTTTAGCAGGCTTCCTGCTTCTAATGTACTTAAAAACATTTTGTTATTTCTTTTGAGTTTTTGGCTAGCTGTTCCTCAAAATCTTTTTGCTTTTCTTATTACATTTTTACACTTGATTTGACAGTGTTTATGTTCCTTTCTATTTATCTCACTAGGATCGGACTTCCACTTCTTAAAAGATACCTTTTGTCCTCACTGCTTCTTTTACATGGTGGTTAAGCCACGTGACTCTTTTTAGGTCTCTTGCTATGTTTTTTAATTTGGGGTATACATTTAAGTTGGGCCTCTATTATGGTGTCTTTAAAAGTTTCCATGCAGCTTGCAGGATTTGGCTCTAGTCACTGTGCCTTTTAATTTCTGTTTAACTAACCTCCTCATTTTTGTGTAATTCCTTTTGAAATTAAATGCCAGGGTGCTGGTCTGCTGAGGTGTTCTTCCCACCACAGGAATGTTGAATGTTATTATATTATGGTCACTATTCCCAAGCGGTCCTGTAACGGTTATTTCCTGACCTGATCCTGCGCTCCACTCAGGACTAAATCGAGAATTGCCTCTCCCTTGTGGGTTCCTGCACCAGCTGCTCCAAGAAGCAGTCATTTAAGCCATTGAGAAATTTTATCTCCGCTTCTCTTCCTGAGGTGACATGTATCCAGTCAATATGGGGGTAATTAAAATCCCCATTATTATAGAGTTCTTTGTTTTGGTAGCCTCTAATCTCCCTCAGCATTTCAATGTCAGTATCCCAGTCCTGGTCAGGTGGTCGGTAATATATCCCTACTGCTAATTTCTTATTTTTGGAGCATGGAATTACTATCCATAGCGATTCTATTGAACATGTTGATTCATTTAATATTTTTATTTCATTTGATTCTACACAATGAATGGGTTCCATTATTTGACATTTGCCCACAAAAGCTGTGTGAAACTCACTGATCTTCTTAGCAAGCATTCAGCTATAGTTTTTTTCCAAACTTGCAAACTTAATTGCTAAAGATTCACTAGTGTAACCCCCTATCCTGGAACATCCTTGCCCTCAAAGGTGGCAGAGTCCCTTGTTCTTCTCTCCTTTGGGATTGTCTGGCTTCCCTTCCCCCCCCCCCCCCCCCCACCTTTGAACCAATAGGCTTATGTCAGTCTCAGGCCCTTTTTACCAGGAGAATCCAAAAATGGCTGTCTCTCTTTCTGCTGAGGAGAGCTATCCCTAGCTGCCTCTTCCTTTAAGGAGCTTTCTTGGGGACAGCCTGGCACACCAATCAAGTTCTTGGGTGCGGTAGTTATTGCATTCTGCAGACAATTTATAACAAGCTACCATTCACACGTGAACTAATCCTTTCCTCCCCTGCATTTAACATTCTCCACACATAGCCTTCTATCTACACATCAATCACGCTCAACTTTCAGCAGCTTGGCTGTTGTACGCCTACACAAAGCTTCCCACAGCTTTCATTCATTTCACATATGTACCAGCATCTAAACAACTCTGAACATTAGAGTACACAAGAAACAAGTTATTAATGAAAACGGTTGTTGGGAGGCATTTGGTTTGTTGGGACAGTATTATTCTTTACTCCAGAAGTTTAGGGCCTGGCTTTTGCTATGAGTTAGTTCATGTCCTGGGTTGTTTTGCTGCTGTTGCTGCTACCATCACCACCACCACCATCTCCAGCTTTGAAGATGTACATATTTTGTTAAAAGCAACACAAAATGACCTCACTGGGGTCCAGCATTGACAGAACTTTGTGAAAAATGGGAAATATGGAAAAAACACACTAAAGCAATTGATTGCAATACATCTTGACTCATGTTCAGTTCTGCCGGCCATGTACCCTCCTACTTATCTCAACCTTGCATTTTAAATAGAGTAGGCCAACACTAGAAAAAAAACTTCTAAGGAAACTGATATGATTATATAATCTATTAACTATTTATCTTGTACAGTCTTTTGTCTGTTGTTTTGAGACTTAATGGCTATTCAACCAGATTGTACTCCTTCCACCGTCTGTAACAAACTCTCTACTCAATGTGTTGTGAGTTTTTCTGGCGCTGTCTTCAGAAATGTAACAGTATCTCTTTCACTTTTAAACCCATGTATTAAGAATATTAAATTCTGATTAGGCTAGGCTTATAGAAGACTTCTTCCCCACAGTGTTAGCTACTATTTGGTAAGGAAAACAACTGAATAATTGAGTCTACCAGTGCCAACTCTATTTGCACAAAAGGTGTACCCTTCAAGCTTCTACAGCCAGTCTCTTCTGAAGCCATCTTGACATGTGTGATGGGGTGTGTCAAGGCTGTTCCCACTCTTGCACTCTGAATGCAGAAGGTGGGGGCCTGCAGGAGAGCTTCAAAACCTTGCCTCTACAGGCACTGGTTACCAAAACTTCCCCCCGGAATCCTAATACACAGATTTTGGAGAATTTGCTGCCACCATCAAGTGCTTTGATTCCTAAAAAAAAAAAAAAAATCAGGGGTGAACACTTAAAATAACCCCCGGGGTACTCCAAGCTCCTTTGCCCCAAAAGAGCTTGAAAAAGAAAAGAGAAAAACAAGCTGCAGTCTCTGGTAGCTGACCCCTCAGTCCGAGGCATGCAGACACACACAGACAGACCTTCCAGGACACAAGAATCAAATCATCACCTTGAGGTGATTTTTATTACAAAACAAAAGATAAACTTGATAAAGCATACTTGGTTGTTTCTTTAATTTGTTTTCCTTAGTTGCTCTAACATCTAGCAGATAAAAGTCTCGGCACTATGCTTAGATGGTAGTCAATGGGGAGGGGAAGCATAGATTCACACAGAGCACAAAATAAAGAAAAATTACCCTGAATGCAACTGGACTCACATTTCTCTGGTACTCACTTTTGATTTTCTCTTTGTTCAGTCCACTCCCATGCCCTGAATTGTGTGTGTGTTTGGGGGGGAGGGGGGCATGGTAATCCTGCCTGGGTTTAAATCATTCTGTGTCTCAACTCATGGTTTAACTCTCCCCCACAAAGAAAGCAGGCAGGAAACTTATATCCAATTCAAATTTCAACCCTCTATCTCGATTGGTTCTCCTGTCCCCCTGGCTGACACCTTTGCTAGGTACCTTAATCCCTTAGTCACCAGGTGCTGGTCAGGATTCCTCCTGTTTATGACAGGGCATCTGCCCTGCATTGGTACCTATAAGGGTCAGTCTAAGGAGGCTGAGTGTTAGGCAGCCGCAGGTGTAGCTGCAGATAATTAAGGGCCAGTTGGGGCTGTATAAATAAGGGCTCCTGGGCTATGTCTACACTACATGCTTCTTGTGCAAGAAGCCTTTTGTGCAAGAGTTTTTGCACAAAAACTTTTCGCAAGAGCATGTCCACACCTCAAAGCACATCGCAAAAGCCATGTGCTTTTGCGCAAGAGAGTGTCCACACTGCATGGATGCTCTTGCGCAAGAAAGCTCTGATGGCCATTCACAGAATGGCCATCAGAGCACCTATGCTTTTTCCCATAGGGGTTTCTTGCGCAAGAAACCACTCTGTAGCATCCACACTTGCCTTCTTGCGCAATAGCTGTAGCGCTAAAAGCAGTTATGCCTCAGAAAAGGAGGTTTACCTATGGCGGAAAAAGCCCTCGGTTCTGCCGTTTAATGGCCCATTTAATTGTGCAAGAGCTCATTTGAGGTGTGGACACTCCGCAGGTTTTTGCACAAAAACAGCTGGTTTTGCGCAAAAACTTTGTAGGGTAGACATAGCCCTGGAGTGGAGGAAAACATTCACACTTGCTCCAGCTGTGGAGCAGGAGAGACCTGACTGCTAGGGAAGCTAGAGGCTTCCTGAGACAGAGCAGTACTGGGGAAAGACAGGTAGAGCCAGGGAGCTCTAGCCTGACCCTACTCCTAGGCTTCAGGGCTGGAGGGTACTAGGGCTGCAGGGAGATGGCCAAGATCGAAGAAAGCAGCAGTTCCACACCCCCTTGCCCAATGATGAGTGGCCATTTCAGATTGCAGTTGGCCCCTGTGGCAGGGGCTAAGTGATGACTGGCAGTGGGTTACTGAGGCAAGGTAGGTATAGAGGGATGGGAGTTGCCTGAGGGGGAGGAACCCAGAGTGTGGGGGCAATGTGGCAGGGCAGTACCCAGACGGGAGGGTGCTGTGGTCTGGGAGGGACATGTGTCCTAATGTAAGGTGGAAGAACAGATAACCGTAGATGAGACAGGCTGGAAGCGGGAGTTCCAGTGCTGAGGAGAGCTAATTCCTGCATGACCAGCAGGAAGCACTATAGCAGTGAGTCACACCATGTTACAACATGATATTATAAAAGCTTGACTCAAGGCAAAGCAAGATCTCCCTCTTTCTGCACATCTCGAGACTGGCTAGGTGCATATGTGGGTATGCACTATGTCAGATGAAACGAGAGAACAAGATGTCAAAGCCATACACATCTATTTTCGTTTTAGTGGGAGGAAGCATATGCAATAAGTATAGTATTTCAGGGATTATTGCCATTCTAATTGTGTTAATCCTACTCATAGGCCATGTCTCTGATTTTTTTTATTAAATAGTAAAATTTGTAATAGAGTGCAGACCAGAAAGGTTACTTGGGCTGTAGATTCAAAGATAGTAGAACAACTCCCCAGAATCATGGGGGGAGGGAGGGGAAGGGAGAAAATTACTCAGTGGGTCAGAGGATCCCAGAAGATTGTCCAGCTAATGCTTATGTATCCAAGCCAATTTTAAAACTTGAAAGTTGATCAGTTTGGTTGAGTGAGAAAATTCAATTTGAGATGGAAGTTTTGGGAGACGCATATAAACTAGCATCACATATACTTTTTAAAGACATCTTTCGAGCAACCTCATGTCTTTAAATGCCTAGAAGGAAATATGATGAACAAACAGCTTCCACCATAGGTGTTAACTCCCTAAAATCCCTTTGAAACCCACAACCTTATTAATCTCTTCCCTACTGTCTAGGATCAGAATGGAGATGCAGTACACAAATCCAATCACTGGGATAGAACTTTGAATTTTCGGAGCAGAACAGAATTTTTTATAAAGATCCAAAGGAAGCCTAGTTGGTTTTTAATTATTATTTCTAGATCTCTGATCTTTTATGCTATCTGCAGGGATTAATGTAGGTGCAGTACAGCCCTGAGCCTACTTTGCTAGCAATCTCCCTGATTTATCACCTTGTGGGAATAAAATCTATGTCTAGCTGGAACTAATCTATTTGGAGCTCCTTTTGTCAACCAGAGCATTAAAACTCAGGTTGGCGGCATCTAGGTTGTCTTTGATGTGTAAATTGAGCAAAGTTCTTTTTTTCTTATTCTTGAATCCTAAAAGTCTCTTGATTTGTTCATGTTTTGAAGAGGGATACAAAATTACATATCCTTTGTGAAATGTCTTGTCTTCCAAATAAAGGAGGTTGCTGACACTAACAGAGTGTGTCCCTGCAAGCAGTTTGTATTCATATGGCTTGTTTTTTAAAATAAGCTTTTCAATGAGGAACTTCAACTGAGCATTTTCCCTCCAGAGTGGGTTGTTCCCCTTGAGTTTTAATATTAGATAAAATATAGCCTGGTCTGAAATGCCCATTTTGCGCATCAACCATTTAGTGAACCATTTAGCCCTTGACATAAACATGTAGTATATTGACCATAAAATGAAGAGGTGATAAAGGTACAGAGATAGCGTTATTGGTAATCCTTGTTGGGATTTGTAAAAATGAATAGGGTTCTGGGATAACTATACATCAGTGGGCAAGGGGTCTAGCCAGAATAGGTATTGCCATTGCCCTTTTACCATGTTTTTCCCCTTTGTCCTGGCAACCTTAGAAGATGGTTGCACTGAACAGTGTCTTGTTTTGTCTTTGCACTTGTCCGTAAAAACATTTTCAGGGTTGAAGCACTTTCTCCCTCCCTATAAGTTGCTGATGAAGACAGTATGTAATGCTGATTCAACTAAAAACCAGTAAACAATGAACAGCTACTTATTAATATTCATTGCATAGGAGTTAACATTACTAAAGTTTTTGGGAAAAGTAATGATAGATATGTGAATTAACATACTAAAGTAGATAAAAGGGTGTAATTGTTGCCAATTTGTTGCCACTCAGATGTTGTGTTGAATGTCCCAGGTAAAGGTGTGTGGGCAATAAAGCAGTTCATTTACCCCATCCGCTCCTGCGTCACCTATTTCTTCTCTAACAATCCTTTTAAATGTCAGTATCCACCGGTGCAAAGTCTTGATTTAAGTTCAGTATAGGTTTTCATGAGCTCGTAACGCTGGAAGATCTAAGCATGAAGGTGACTTTCCAGTTCTAAAGTCATCCTGTAGGACAATATACACAGTGACTGACGTACCAACTGGGTCAGTCTCTTCTGCAGATTCTCCTGTGTGCTGCACTGCATCACTAGCTTTAGGACATTTCTCAATCTTTTTCTTGAGCTGCCAACCACACTTCAGCAACCTTGGAATCTGGAATTAGTCTAAGTATGTTCTTTGCTTGATAATTATTTCTGATGATCACCAGATGTGAATAAAACCCCCTTTTTAAAATACAGGAGTTGTGCGCAAAGTTCCCTCAAAGCTGCACAGCCCCGCAGCTGCTTAATCTGCCCTGCCCAGCCGGGGGCTCAGGGCTCCATTCATGGAGCTGCCTGACTGAACAGGGCTGATTAAGCACCTGTGGGGCCGGTCTGCCACACAGCTTAGAAGGAACTTTGGATGTGAGGTGGGATATGGTCCATGAAGTGCTGTATTCTATGCTAAATACCTTCTCTTTATTGGATGCTATTGCAACTCAGGTTCCACAGAGAGAATCGGGCAAAAGCAAAACAATCTCAGACACAAATTATGAAGGTTCAGCTGAGATCATCAGATCATCAGATTTGGATCTGAACTTTCCCCAGATATTTTAGAATGTTACAGGATAGCCCTTTACCTCTTTGTCGACACAGGGTGCTATTTCAGAACTTCCATATGGCTCTTAGAAAAGCTACACTTCACAGTATATTTTCACAGCTATATTTTGCAGCTCTCAGCTACCTTAGAAGTTACATAAATATCCCTGAAATCTATTATTTGGAGACGATTTTCCTCTTAATAGCTATTTTTCAATATGCTAACAAAACCACCTAATTCTGTATCGTCAAGGGGATTATAATGAGGCCAACAGCCTTGAAAGATACAGAACAGAAATTCAGAAACAGGATGGCAAAAGCAAGGGCAGATATGTTGATGGTAGATGGAAGTGAAGTAGGAAGAATAGAGGAATACTTATTATTTTACTGGTCCAAGCATCACCATGCCATGAGAGTTATTTGTAGTACAAAAATATGGTGTGACTGCTGAGGTGCTTTACTGATGTTCTCCAGGTTAGAATAGTACCGCCTTCAGAGAGGTCATTTTGGTTCTGCTCATTTAACAACAGCAAAGACAGTATCCTACACATGTATAGAACTGGTGGCATCTGAAAATCAAACAGGAAATATAACTAGGTGAACAATGATGATTTTGTGGTAGATTACAGATCAGATAATGTTTTTATTTGTTTTGCTATTTTTAAAAGCAGCTTTAAAAATTCACATCCTGTGTAGTGAGTGGTTAGCTTTTTTTAAAGTAAAGTTTTATTGTGCAATAACAAAGAGGATTTGGGAAACTGTAGGCCATTTGACCTAAATTGGGTATCTTGATGATAAGCTGTCATGGGACAACAGGGAAGGTCCTCTCGTGGATTGATAGTTGATTAAAAGACAGGCAACAAAGGGTAGGAATAAATGGTCAGTTTTCAAAATTGAAAGAGGTAACTAGTGGTGTCCCATAGGGGTCTGTACTGGGACCAATCCTGGTCAATATATTCATAAATGACCTGGAGAATGGGGCAAACAGTGAGGTGGCAAAATTTGCAGATTATTCTAAACTAATCAAGATTGATTGTGAAGAGCTTCAAAAGGATCTCACAAAATTAGGTAAGTGGGCAACAAAAGGGCAGATGAATTTTAATGTTGATTAATGCAAAGTAATGCATATTGGAAAGCATAATCTCAACTATATATACAAAACAATGGGGACTAAATTATAGTTCTCTGAAAACATTCACTCAGGGCATGTCTACACAGCAGGGCTAAAGTCAAATTACGCTACACAATTTGAGCTACGTCTATTGCATAGCTTAAGTCAAAATAGCTTAATTCGGCTTTTGGCGCTGTCTACACAGCAGGAATTTGAAGGAAGAACACTCTTCCTTTGACTTTCCTTACTCCTTGTGAAATGAGGGTTACCATGAGACAGAGTAAGGAGTACTCCAGCTCAACATTATTTCAAAATAAGGCTGGTAGTGTGGACACACTCTTTGTTATTTTGGAATAAATCAGTTATTCTGAAATAATGCTGCTGTATAGATGTACCCTCAGTGTGCAGCAGCTGTCAAAAAAAGCAAACAGCATGTTAGGAATAATTAAAAAAGGGATAGAGAAAAACAGAGAATATCTTATTATCTCTGTATAAATCCATGGTATATCCACATCTTATACTGCAGACAGATGCAGTCGCCTCATCTAAAAAAAGATATCTTGGCATTGGAAAAAGTTCAGAAAAGGGCAACAAAAATGATTAGGGGTTTGGAATGGCTTCCATTTGAGGAGAGATTAATAAGACTAGGACTTTTCAGCTTAGAAAAGAGGAGACTAAGGAGAGGGATATGGTAGAGGTCTATAAAGTCATTAGTGGTGCTGAGAATGTAAATAAGACAAAGTAATTTATTACATAAGAACTAGGGGTCACTAAATGAAATCAATAGGTAGCTTCAGGTTTAAAACAAACAAAAGGAAGTATTTCTTCACACAATGCACAGCCAAACTGTGTAATTGCTTGTTAGAGGATGTTGTGAAAACCAGACTTTACAGGGTTAAAAAACAACAACCTAAATACATTCATAGAGGATAGGTCCATCAACAGCTATTGATGGGTAGGAATGGTGTCCCTAGCCTCTATTTGTCAGAAGCTGGGAATAGGTGACAGGGGAGAGGGTCACTTGGGGTACGTCTAGACTACAGGCTTTTGTCGACAGAGGCTTTGTCGACAGATACTGTAGACAAAGCTTCTGTCGACAAAGAGCGTCTAGACTACATCCAGTTCTGTCAACAAAGCAAGCCGCTTTGTCGACATGAGAGTGTAGACGCAAAGGACAGTGTAGATGCAATAACGCTTCCTGTCGACAGAACTCTGTCGACAAAAGGCATTATTCCCCATAGAATGAGGTTTACTGCTGTCGAGAAAACTGCCAAGTTCTGTTGACGTTATGTCAACAGAACTCGGCGGTAGTGTAGACGCAGGTATAGTTTTGTTGACAAAAGTCCACTTTTGTCGACAAAACCCTGTAGTCTAGACACATCCTTGATGATTACCTGTTCTGTTCATTCCCTCAGTGGCCAATGCCAGATGCCCCTGTCAGAAGACAGGATACTGGGTAGATGGATCTTTGGCCTGACCCAGTATGGCTGTCCTTGTGTTCTTATGAACAAATCAGCAATGAGTTTGTAAGCCCCTACAGCAGGGGTTCCCAAGCTTTTTGACACGGGGACCAGTAAATCCATTCATGAGCTTTTGGAGGACCAGTAACAGTCATTTGCATATTCATTAAGCAACTGATGAATATTCAACTAAGTTGTTTCTGGTCCTCCCAAAGCCCCCAGTGCCAGCGTTAGCAAAGCTTTTGATACAGTCACCCACAATATTCTTGCCAGCAAGTTAAGGGAATATGGATTGGATAAATGGACTGTAAGATGGACAGAAAGCTGGCTAGATCAGGGTTTCCCAAACTTTTTACTTTATTTGGAACTCGTTTTTTTTTTTTTCAGTATTGTTTTTTGCAGCCCAAAAATATAAACGCATATAAAAAAGAATTAAAAATGAATACATTTTCAGTGTTTCACCCGGCTGCATCCTCTGCCCAGCCTGGGCCAGGGCTTGCGGGACCCGACGCCACATGGGCACTCCAGGAGGCAGGAGCAGGAGCAGATTGGGGGTAGGGTATCTGGCTAGGAGGGAGGGTGCAAGGAGGGTAGGGTTGCCAGGTGTCCAGTTTTGTACCAGATAGTCCGATATTTGAGGCTTCTGTCCGGGAAACAAATTGAGAAAGTACCAGACATATAAAATGTCCAGTATTTTCTAATTAGGTAAGTTTTGTTATTATTAGGTGTATCAGTCCTTAGCTGCGAACTGCCTGGCTGGTAGATGTGCTCAGGCTGCGTGAGTGTGTCTACCAGCCAGGCAGTTCGCAACTACTCGAGAGAGGGTATGGGGGGGTGGGCAAAATGGAATCCCCGGGGCCGGACTCACTCATGTGCCCAGGTCTGCATGTTCCCGGGTCAGTCCCGCTCCCCTGCCCGTCTCCTCCCGATCGATCTCCCCAGTCCAGCCCTGCTGCCCCCGTCCAGCCCTGCTTCTGGCGGCTGGTTCCCCCCCGCCCTCCACCGATCTCCCCGGTCAGCCCTGCTCCTCCGATGACCCCACCAGCCCGCTGCCCCCATCCAGCCCTGCTTCTGGCGGCTCGTTCCCCTGCCTCCACCGATCTCCCCGGTCAGCCCTGCTCCTCCGATGACCCCCCACCAGCCCCGCTGCCCCATCCAGCCCTGCTTCCAGCTGGTTCTCCCATCCTCCTCCTCCCGATCTCCCCCGGCCAGCCCACCTGCCCCCCTGTTCAGTCCTGGCTCTGCCGCCCACCCTCCCCGATCTCCGCTGGACAGCCCTGCTGCCCCCAACCCTGCTTCCACCACCTGCCCATCCGGAGCTCCGCCAGACAGCCCCGCTACCCCTAACCCTGCTTCCGCCGCCTGCCCGCCCGCCCCCGATCTCCGCTGGACAGCCCTGCTACTCCTAATCCTGCTTCCGGTGACCGCCTGCCCACCAGCCCTGATCTCCATGGGACAGCCCTGCTGCCCCCAACCCTGCTTCCACCGGCCGCCTGCCCCCGCCCCCATCTCCACAGGACAGCCCTGCTGCCTCCAACCCTGCTTCTTGGCGGCCAGTTTCCCCCCCCCCACACACACACACCTCCTCCCAGCTCACCCCACTCTGCTCCCCTCCCAGCAACCACACAGAGGCCTGGTATTTTTTTCCCACGGCCCACCTACATTTCATAGTTTGGGAAACACTGCCCTACAGCATAATAGAGCTTAAGGAATCGCCCGCATGGATTTATCAAGAAGAAATTATGCTAAACCAACCTAATTTCCTTGTTTGTCAGTTACCCCCTCTAGTGGATAAGAGGGGAGCACTAGATGTGATAGATCCTGACTTTAGTAAGGCTTTTCACATAGTCCTGTACGACATTCTCATAAACAATCTAGGGAAATGTGGTCTAATGGAATACATTATTATAAAGTTGGGTGTATGTCTGGTTGAAAGACAGCACTCAAAGACTGATTATCAATGGTTTGCTGTCAAACTGGGAGGATGTAGCTGATGGGGTCCTGCTGGAATTAGTCTTGGATCCTGGCATTCAATATTGTAATTAATGGATAATGGAGTGCGCTTATAAAATGAATAGATGACACCAAGCAGAGAGATGTTGCAAGTGCTTTGGAGGAAAAGATTAGAATTCAAAATGATCTTGAGAAATTGGAGACTTGGTCTGAATTCAACAAGATGAAAATCAGTAAAGGCAAGTGCATAATAATTTACATAGGAAGTAAAAGTCAAATGTACTACAAAATAACTGGCTAAGTGGCAGTATTGCTGAACAGGATCTGGGGGGTTCTAGTGGATCCCAAACTGAATATGAATTAACAATGTGATGCAGTTGCAAAAAAGTTTAATATATTAACCAGAGTGTTGTATAGAAGGCCTGGGAGGTAATTGCCCCATTCCATTCAATCCTGATGAAGACTCCCTGTTTATCTCTTCTGCTCATCCAAATCATAAAGCTTTTAGAAAACTTTGGAGAGAACAGAGCTCTTATGTTCATAACAGGTATTTTGATTTGTGGTTTAATACTACGTATTGCTCTAGAAACAAGCTATTGACTTCTGAATTCATTGTGAGTGTGATAATTAAAACACCTACTTCTATTTCGATTGACTAAAAATGCCAGAACACAGACCAGGCAGTATACAGTTGCAAATAATATTCTGTCTACGATCTGTATTTAATTATATGAGTCTATTTTTTTTCTGGGAGCAGACAAAGATCTACCTAGCAATGAACTGAAGACAGGAAATATTTTTCTCTCACGGCAGAATTTTCTTTCTGTGTTTTAAGTACATTTATTAAGAAATCCTAGTGGGCACTTTGATTCTTCAGTACACAATACTAAATCTATTTAAAAGAGACAGAGGGAGAAAGGGAGCAAGCTTAGGGATGATGGCATGACCATGATCTTAAAAGTAATCTTGTCAATTCTTGCAGGGAAAGTTAAGCATTTATATGAAAGGACAAGAGCTACCAGATCGTAGATGCTATGGTGACAGGCAGGGGTATGAAACCTAGAGAACAGAATAACAAATGTAGTGACATAAGAACATAAGAACATAACATAAGAACATAAGAACATAAGAACGGCCGTACCGGGTCAGACCAAAGGTCCATCTAGCCCAGTATCCTGTCTGCCAACAGTGGCCAGCACCAGGTGCCCCAGAGGGGGTGGACCGAAGACAATGATCAAGCGATTTGATTCCTGCAATCCCTCTCCAGCCTCTGACAAACAGAGGCCAAGGACACCATTTTATCCCCTGGCTAATAGCCTTTTATGGACCTAACCTCCATGAAATTATCTAGCTTCTCTTTAAACTCTGTTATAGTCCTAGCCTTCACAGCCTCCTCTGGCAAGGAGTTCCACATGCTGACTACACGCTGTGTGAAGAAGAACTTTCTTTTATTAGTTTTAAACCTGCTACCCATTAATTTCATTTGGTGTCCTCTAGTTCTTCTATTTAGGAACTAATAAATAACTTTTCTTTATCGGCCCTCTCCACACCACTCATGATTTTATACACCTCTATCATATCCCCTCAGTCTCCTCTTTTCTAAACTGAAAAGTCCCAGTCGCTTTAACCTCTCCTCATATGGGACCCGTTCCAAACCCCTAATCATTTTAGTTGCCCTTTTCTGAACCCTTTCCAAGGCCAAAATATCTTTTTGAGGTGAGGAGACCACATCTGTACACAGTATTCAAGATGTGGGCGTACCATAGTTTATACAGGGGCAGTAAGATATTCTGGGTCTTATTTTCTATCCCTTTCTTAATAATACCTAGCATCCTATTTGCCTTTTTGACCGCCGCTGCACACTGTGTGGAAGTTTTCAGAGAACTGTCCACAATAACTCCAAGATCTCTTTCCTGATTTGTCGTAGCCAAATTAGCCCCCATCATACTGTACGTATAGTTGGGGTTATTTTTCCCGATGTGCATTACTTTACACTTATCCACATTAAATTTCATTTGCCATTTTGTTGCCCAATCACTCAGTTTGGTGAGATCTTCTTGGAGTCCCTTACAGTCTGCTTCTGTCTTGACTATCCTAAACAGTTTGGTATCATCCGCTTTACCACCTCACTGCTTACCCCTTTCTCCAGATCATTTATGAATAAGTTGAACAGGATTGGTCCTAGGACTGACCCTTGGGGACACCACTAGTTACCCCTCTCCATTCTGAAAATTTACCATTTATTCCTACCCTTTGTTTCCTGTCTTTTAACCAGTTCTCAATCCAAGAAAGGACCTTCCCTCTTATCCCATGGCCATGTAATTTACACAAGAGCCTTTGGTGAGGACCTTGTCAAAGGCTTTCTGGAAATCTAAGTATACTATATCTACTGGATCCCCTTGTCCGCATGTTTGTTAACCCTTCAAAGAACTCTAATAGATTAGTAAGACAGGATTTCCCTTTACAGAAACCATGTTGACTTTTGTCCAACAAATTGTGTTCTTCTACATGCTTCACAATTTTATTCTTTACTATTGTTTCGACTAATTTGCCAGGTACTGAAGTTAGACTTACCGGTCTGTAATTGCCCGGATCGCCTCTAGAGCCCTTTTTAAATATTGGTGTCACGTTGGCTACCTTCCAGTCATTAGGTACGGAAGCCGATTTAAGGGATAGGTTACAAACCACAGATAATAGTTCAGCAATTTCCCATTTGAGTTCTTTTAGAACCCTTGGATGAATGCCATCCGGTCCTGGAGATTTGTTAACATTAAGTTTTCTATTTGTTCCAAAACCTCCTCTAATGACACTTGAATCTGAGGAACTGTCCCGGATTGATCACCCACAAAGGAGGGCAGTGCAGATTTGGGAATCTCCCCAACGTCCTCAGCCGTGAAGACTGAAGCAAAGAAATCATTTAGTTTCTCCGCAATGGCTTTATCGTCCTTGATTGCGCCTTTTATAGTTCGATCGTCTAGGGACCCACAGGTTTTTTAGCAGGCTTCCTGCTTCTAATGTACTTAAAAAACATTTTATTATTTCTTTTTGAGTTTTTGGCTAGCTGTTCCTCAAAATCTTCTTTTGCTTTTCTTATTACATTTTTACACTTGATTTGACAGTGTTTATGTTCCTTTCTATTTATCTCACTAGGATTGGACTTCCACTTCTTAAAAGATGCCTTTTTGTCCCTCGCTGCTTCTTTTACATGGTGGTTAAGCCACAGTGACTCTTTTTTAGGTCTCTTGCTATGTTTTTAATTTGGGGTATACATTTAAGTTGGGCCTCTATTATGGTGTCTTTAAAAAGTTTCCATGCAGCTTGCAGGGATTTGGCTCTAGTCACTGTGCCTTTTAATTTCTGTTTAACTAACCTCCTCAAGTCTATATATTTCAGATTAACTGTCTTCAAAATTCCATTTGCTTTAAATAACCCAGTGCACCAACAACACAATGTAATGAATGCACCCACGCTACTATAAGCTGAATGCAAAACTGATTGGGGTTCCGCAGGGGCCTGTTTTGGGACTGGTTTTGTTCAATATCTTCATCAACAATTTAGATCATGCATAGAGTACAATTATTAAGTTTGAAGATGATACCATGCTGGGAGGGGTTGCAAGTGCTTTGGAGGATAGGGTCAAAATTCAAAATGATCTGGACAAAATGGAGAAATGCTCTGAGGTAAATAGGATGAAGTTTAATAAGGACAGAAGAAGTGCATATCTGTTGGACAGATTGAAGGACAACAACAGGGGTACTCCTGGAGTCAGCTAGAAGTTTTGTCTCAATACAGAGTGAAGTGGAGGAGATTTGTAGATGACCTATGCACCACTCGGAGTACAAGAGTTTAAGAAGAATCTTAATAAGGACAAATGCAAAGTACTCCACGTAAGATGGAACAATCAGTTTCACACACATAGAATGGGAAGTGACTGTCTAGGAAGGAGTACTGCTGAAAGGGATTTAGGGGTATTAGTGGCCCACGAGCTAAGTATGAGTCATCAGTGTGACACTGTTACAAAAAAACCAAATGTGATTCTGGGATGCATTAACAGGAGTGTTGTGAGCAAGATACAAGAAGTCATTCTTAGTGCTCCACTCTGCTGATCAGGCCTCAATTGGAGTATTGTGTCCAGGTCTGGGCACCACATTTCAAGAAATATGTGGAGAAATTGGAGAATGTCCAGAGAAGAGCAACAAAAATTATTAAAGGTCTAGAAAACATGACCTATGAGGGAAAACTAAAAGAATTGGGCTTGTTTAGTTTAGAAAAGAGATGACTGTGAGGGGGCATGATAGCAGTTTTCAAGTATTTAAAAGGGTGTTACAAGGAGGAGGGAGAAAATTTGTTCTCTTTAGCCTCCGATGATAGGATAAAAAGCAATGGGCTTAAATTGCAGGAAGGGAAGTTTAGATTGGACATTAGGAACAACTTCCTAACAGTCAGGGTGGTTATACACTGGAGTAAATTGCCTAGGGATGTTTTGGAATCTCCATCACTGGAGATATTTAAGAGCAGGTGGGATAGACATCTATCAAGGATGATCTAGCTGGTGCTTGATCCTGCTGTGAGGGCAGGGAGACAGGACTCAATGACCTCTCAAATTCTTTCCAGTTCTAATATTCTGTGATTCTATGAAAGGAGAATGTACCGTAACCTATCTCTAACCAGAGTGGGTCTTGTCCCTGACTAGTAGCTAGCCCCTGTATAGAGATTTATGTCAGCTTGAGCTTCTAACTTGAAGCATTAGCTTACTATTTCAGTTCTCACAAATGACCCAACCAGCAGCATTTCCTATGTCTCTGGGTCTGATTTCATTCTGTTTCCCTCGCTAATATATTGTTGTTAAAAACACATTTGATCATAACCTTGCACAGCCTTTGCAGAGTACCGTATCTTTCCTATATTGGTTGTTGGTACTATTATGTATTGGGTTACCTAACTGGCAGCCCTATTAAAGATGCATATATATGGATGTTGAGAGAGGGGGGAACGAATATTCAGAATCCTAATAAAGTAAATTATATATTCAAAAATCAATTATTTCAATTACTCCATAAAAGATATAGTGAGCAGTTACTAGGGAGAAAGAGAAAATGGTATCTGTTGTAAGACATTGATGGTTAAAAGGAAGGTTGAGGATTATGTCCAGAATTTATGATTGGGAATATGGCAAATAGGAACTTCATGGAAGTATTAATATAGAATGGTTGTAAAGTTGGGCTAAAAGAAAATTAAGGCCAAGGACAGCTGATTTGTGGAGCTAATGAAGGACGTGGTGCATAAATGTTGGTCTAGGCTCATGTACTTATTTTTTTCTTTTTAATTTATTAAAACATTTCACAGGCTCTAGTGCAGGAATACGAAGGTAAGTATTTTTTTAAGGTGTCTTGTACAGCTATGTGAAAATATCACATAGTGATTTTTTGGGTGTGCTCAGTACTGGCTCATCTGTGCTCCCATTGGAGAGTGAAGAGATTTTAGTGTACTTGTGGCAATGCCCAGCAACCCAATCATAGACTAAGCCCCTTCTAGTAGTTTGAGTCAGCAGGAGGCCACGCTGACTCACGGTATTCCCCAAGTCTGGAGACTCAAGGGCCTGACTGCCGGCCAATTAACGGTTCTAGTGACCCGCCTGGTTCAGAGACGGACGGTAACTAACAGTTAACCCATAGTCTGGGGGGGGAAGGGGGCTGGGGGCTGGGCAACAAGTTAACAGTTAAACAGTAGTCTCGTGGGCTGCACAACAGTTCGTGAGCCCCTGCCTTGGGTCAGGGCAAAGCGTAGCAATGAATAACGAGTCAAGCAATAGGAAAGTCCATTGGCACAGGCCTGTTTGCAGGCAGTGCCAGGGGTCGGGT
This sequence comes from Rafetus swinhoei, assembly GCA_019425775.1. NCBI lineage: Eukaryota > Metazoa > Chordata > Testudines > Trionychidae > Rafetus > Rafetus swinhoei. The sequence continues at coordinate 112,089,136 of CM033446.1, forward strand.
CCCTTAGAGCCGACAAGCACAGGGGATTTGCCCCACAGGAGGAGTCTGCCACTCAGGGAAAGGGGTGCCGGGGGGGGGGGGGGGGATGCGGGCCCTCCCTATGCCACCGCGTCCCAGCCCAGGGCCCTAGTAGTTGCAGCCCAGCAGCCACTGGACCAGCGGGGCTCCCATCCGTAACGTGCCGTCCGGGTCAATGGATCAGTGGGGCTCTGAGCCGCAGCGCGCTGCCCAACCAACCTCCATATCCACAGCCGCCTCAAGGTCAGCTGTCCCTTGGCCACTTCCCTGTTCCCCCGGGGGGGCCTACCTGGTTCGGAGGTCGCTTCTTGGCGTCGGCTAGGGATGGCGGCAGTGGCAGTGTGTCCATTGGCTCAGGATCCGGGTCGGTTAAAGGTCCAGGTGGTTCAGCCCACTTGGCTGGGCCCTGGAGATGCTCGGGGGGGGTGAAGGGGTGGTCGTCCAGGTTGACTGGTGGGTCCAAGCTGAGGCTCCTGCCAGCGTGTCTCGGGATCTGGCTCCAGCTGCAGTCGGTGTGGTCTAGGCCTCAGCTCAGGGCCTGGTAACGGCCCAGGTGGCCCAACCCAGTCATCCGCTGGAGAGCAGCATAGCAAGGCCCTCTGATGCTGGGGCTGGGGGAGAGCCTCTGCCCTGCTCAGTGGCTGAGCCCTAACTGAGCTGGGAGCTGCCCTTCTTATACTCCCAGCCCTGGCTTCCTGTTTCCTGTGAGCGGGGCTGGGTGACTGTGGCGCTGCCCACCAAGGGATTTTAAGGGGGAGTTTCCTCCTCTGAGTCAGTGGGAGGCCATGCTGACTCATTACACTCCCTCCCCCCAAGTCCAGTCTCGGGTCTCCAAGGCTAGATTCAGGCTCTTCCCCTGGACAGGAGAAAAAAGTCAGCATTTCTGTGTTCCTTACCGGCTCGGTGACGGATTGAGAAGGCATATTGTTGTAGGGTCAGGTACCAGTGTGTAAGATGCACGTTGGTGTCTTTCATGTGATGTAGCCACTGTAGCGGGGCATGGTCTGGCACAAGGACAAAGGGAGTACCTAATAAATAGTAACAGAGGGTCTCAATGGCCCATTTGGCAGCAAGAGCCTCTTTTTCAATTGGAGTATCTGCACTCCCGTGGGAACAGCTCAAATATAGGATGGGATGTTCATCTCCATCCACCTCCTGTGAGAGGACTGCCCCCAAGCCTACTTCTGAGGCATCTGTCTGTAGCTCAAACTCTTTCTCAAAGTCTGCGAACAGGAATTGCTAACAGGGAGTTTGGAGGGGGAGTTCTCCAGGTGAAAGAGGAGTAAAAACGGGACCCTTGTGGTAAGTGGCTGTCTGGAGTGTGTGTTTGTGTGTGGGGGAGTTATTTGCTGTGTGCTGAGCTTGTGTTTGTCTGTTTGGTTGGTTTGTTTGTTTGCTTGAAGGAGCTTCTAAAGGTTTGAAATCTAGAAGCCTCTGTTAATTGGCTAAGCCTCAGTCAGGGGAGGGCTACCAGAGCTATATAAGCCTGTGACTCAGCGACCAGGGAGCTTGCGACCAGGAATTGCTAACAGGGAGTTTGGAGAGGGAGTTTAGAGGGGAGGTTAGAGGGCTCTAGTGACTTCTGGCCTTCTTTAAAACATAACTCTTATAATAATCTATATTCCAGAGGTTTAAAAAGAATCCCAATTTATACTTAAACTTATTCATTAGAAAAATGGAGACAGAAGCCCAGCAGCAGAGTGGGGGCTATCCTGTTTATTGCGTCGAGTGTAACATGTATGATTACCTGCCCTGTGGGTGGCTTGCGTATGTGTGCACCCGTTGCAAGGAGCTCCTGACCCTCAGAGACCGAGTTTGGGCTTTGGAGGCCAGGGTGGCTGAACTGGAGGAGCTAAGGGAGGTAGAGAGATATGTGGATGAGACTTTCCGGGACACTGTAGTACTGTCCCACCTCCAGTCTGAGAGCCCCAGTGCTCTTAAGGAGGATGAAAGTCTCAAGGAACAGAGCATTCAATGGGAGCAGAGGAAACCATCCCGTGGTTGGGACCCTCCTCCCAGAGGATGTTGCGGTATCCTCTCGCACTGAGGATACCTCTGAGGAGGAATGCCAGTTCGGAAGAGGCAGGTGTTAGTAGTGGGTGATTCGATCGTTAGAAACATAGATAGTTGGGTTTGTGATGACCGGGAGAACCGTATGGTCACTTGCCTGCCTGGTGCGAAGGTTGCGGATCTCTCGAGGCATCTAGATAGACTTATGTGTAGTGCTGGGGAGGAGCCGGTGGTCGTGGTACATGTAGGTACCAATGACGTAGGGAAGGGTAGGAGAGATGTCCTGGAGGCCAAATTTAGGCTGCTAGGAAAGAGACTGAAATCCAGGACCTCTATGGTGGCGTTCTCGGAATGCTTCCAGTTCCACGCGCAGGGCCAGGTAGGCAGGCAGAGATTCAGAATCTCAATGCGTGGATGAGACGATGGTGTAGGGAAGAGGGTTTGGATTTATTAGGAACTGGGGACACTTTTGGGAGAGGGGAGCCTATACAGGAAGGATGGGCTCCACCTAAACCAGTGGAACCAGACTGCTGGCACTAAACATTAAAAGGCCGTAGAGCAGTTTTTAAACTGAGAGATGGGGAAAGCCGATTGGTGTGGAGATGCACGTAAATCGGAGAGACTTCTCTTAGAGGAGAATCCATTGATAGAGATTCTCTAAGCTGTAGTCAGAAGAGAGGAGGGAAGAGAGGCAAACCATGGGCCAGAGCAGACAAACAACCGCGTACAAAGGAATCCAATGCATCAGGAAGGGCAGACAAATAAGCAGTGGCAAATTTTTAAAGTGCTTCTACACAAATGCTAGGAGTCTGACTAATAAGATGGGTGAACTAGAGTACCTAGTATTAAATGAGGAGATTGACATAATAGGCATCACTGAAACCTGGTGGAATGAGGAAAATCTGTAGGACACAATCATACCGGGATATAAAATATATCGAAAGGATAGAGCAGGCCGGGTGGGTGGCGGAGTGGCACTGTATGTGAAAGATAATGTAGAATCAAATGAAATAAAAATATTAAATGAATCAACATGTTCAATAGAATCGCTATGGATAGTAATTCCATGCTCCAAAAATAAGAAATTAGCAGTAGGGATATATTGACCACCTGACCAGGACAGGGATACTGACATTGAAATGCTGAGGAGATGAGAGAGGCTACCAAAACAAAGAACTCTATAATAATGGGGATTTTAATTACCCCATATTGACTGGATACATGTCACCTCAGAGAAGCGGAGATAAAATTTCTCAATGGCTTAAATGACTGCTTCTTGGAGCAGCTGGTGCAGGAACCCACAAGGGAGAGGCAATTCTCGATTTAGTCCTGAGTGGAGCGCAGGATCAGGTCAGGAAATAACCGTTACAGGACCGCTTGGGAATAGTGACCATAATATAATAACATTCAACATTCCTGTGGTGGGAAGAACACCTCAGCAGACCAGCACCCTGGCATTTAATTTCAAAAGGAATTACACAAAAATGAGGAGGTTAGTTAAACAGAAATTAAAAGGCACAGTGACTAGAGCCAAATCCTGCAAGCTGCATGGAAACTTTTAAAGACACCATAATAGAGGCCCAACTTAAATGTATACCCCAAATTAAAAAACATAGCAAGAGACCTAAAAAGAGTCACCGTGGCTTAACCACCATGTAAAAGAAGCAGTGAGGACAAAAGGTATCTTTTAAGAAGTGGAAGTCAATCCTAGTGAGATAAATAGAAAGGAACATAAACACTGTCAAATCAAGTGTAAAAATGTAATAAGAAAAGCAAAAAAGATTTTGAGGAACAGCTAGCCAAAAACTCAAAAGAAATAACAAAATGTTTTTAAGTACATTAGAAGCAGGAAGCCTGCTAAAAAACCTGTGGGTCCCCTAGGCGATCGAACTATAAAAGGCGCAATCAAGGGCGATAAAGCCATTGCGGAGAAACTAAATGATTTCTTTGCTTCAGTCTTCACGGCTGAGGACGTTGGGAGATTCCCAAATCTGCACCGTCCTTTGTGGGTGATGAATCTGAGGAACTGTCCCGGATTGAAGTGTCATTAGAGGAGGTTTTGGAACAAATAGAAAAACTTAATGTTAACAAATCTCCGGGACCGGATGGCATTCATCAAGGGTTCTAAAAGAACTCAAATGGGAAATTGCTGAACTATTATCTGTGGTTTGTAACCTATCCCTTAAATCGGCTTCCGTACCTAATGACTGGAAGGTAGCCAACGTGACACCAATATTTAAAAAGGGCTCTAGAGGCGATCCGGGCAATTACAGACCGGTAAGTCTAACTTCAGTACCGGGCAAATTAGTCGAAACAATAGTAAAGAATAAAATTGTGAAGCATGTAGAAGAACATAATTTGTTGGACAAAAGTCAACATGGGTTCTGTAAAGGGAAATCCTGTCTTACTAATCTATTAGAGTTCTTTGAAGGGGTTAACAAACATGCGGACAAGGGGATCCAGTAGATATAGTATACTTAGATTTCCAGAAAGCCTTTGACAAGGTCCCTCACCAAAGGCTCTTGTGTAAATTACATGGCCATGGGATAAGAGGAAGGTCCTTTCTTGGATTGAGAACTGGTTAAAAGACAGGAAACAAAGGGTAGGAATAAATGGTAAATTTTCAGAATGGAGAGGGTAACTAGTGGTGTCCCCCAAGGGTCAGTCCTAGGACCAATCCTGTTCAACTTATTCATAAATGATCTGGAGAAAGGGGTAAGCAGTGAGGTGGTAAAGTTTGCGGATGATACCAAACTGTTTAGGATAGTCAAGACAGAAGCAGACTGTAAGGGACTCCAAGAAGATCTCACCAAACTGAGTGATTGGGCAACAAAATGGCAAATGAAATTTAATGTGGATAAGTGTAAAGTAATGCACATCGGGAAAAATAACCCCAACTATACGTACAGTATGATGGGGCTAATTTAACGACAAATCAGGAAAGAGATCTTGGAGTTATCGTGGACAGTTCTCTGAAAACTTCCACACAGTGTGCAGCGGCGGTCAAAAAGGCAAATAGGATGCTAGGTATTATTAAGAAAGGGATAGAAAATAAGACCCGGAATATCTTACTGCCCCTGTATAAAACTATGGTACGCCCACATCTTGAATACTGTGTACAGATGTGGTCTCCTCACCTCAAAAGATATTTTGGCCTTGGAAAGGGTTCAGAAAAGGGCAACTAAAATGATTAGGGGTTTGGAACGGGTCCCATATGAGGAGAGGTTAAGCGACTGGGACTTTTCAGTTTAGAAAAGAGGAGACTGAGGGGATATGATAGAGGTGTATAAAATCATGAGTGGTGTGGAGAGGGCCGATAAAGAAAAGTTATTTATTAGTTCCTAAATAGAAGAACTAGAGGACACCAAATGAAATTAATGGGTAGCAGGTTTAAAACTAATAAAGAAAGTTCTTCTTCACACAGCGTGTAGTCAGCATGTGGAACTCCTGCCAGAGGAGGCTGTGAAGGCTAGGACTATAACAGAGTTTAAAGAGAAGCTAGATAATTTCATGGAGGTTAGGTCCATAAAAGGCTATTAGCCAGGGGATAAATGGTGTCCTTGGCTCTCTGTTTGACAGAGGCTGGAGAGGGATGGCAGGAGACAAATCGCTTGATCATTGTCTTCGGTCCACCCTCTGGGGCACCTGGTGCTGGCCACTGTCGGCAGACAGGATACTGGGCTAGATGGACCTTTGGTCTGACCCGCTACGGCCGTTCTTATGTTCTTAAGTACCGATTCCTGTGACAGGACCCTTTTCACCTTCCGAAAAGCCTCCTCACACTCAGTAGTCCACCTAACCTGTCAGGGGCTGTCCTTCTTAAGGAGAGAGGTGAGGGGGGCAGTAATAGTCGCAAATTGAGGGACAAAACGTCAATAATAGCCAGCCAGGCCAAGAAATTGTCGGACCTGGCATTTAGTCTGGGGAGCTGGCCAGTCTTGTAATGCTTGTACCTTTCTGATATGTGGTCGGATCTGTCCTCTGCCTAGCATGTACCCCAAATAGGTTGTTTCTTGCCAACCCACCCTACATTTTTTTGGGTTGGCTATGAGCCCCACCCGTTGTAGTGTCCGGAGGATGGCTATTACCTGCCTCAGGTGTGTGTCTCAGTCTTTGCTGTATATTATGACGTCATCTAAATATGCTGCCGCGTATTGGGTGTGGGTGCTTAAGAGGCGATCCATTAGTCACTGAAACATAGCTGGAGCCCCATGTAACCTGAAAGGCATCCTCATGAAGTGGTAAAGACTGGTGGGAGAGGCAAAGGCCGTCTTTTCTCAAGATTGTGGATCAAGGGGTATCTGCCAATACCCTTTGGACAAGTCCAACGTGGTAATGTATTTGGCCATCCCTAGGCGTTCCAACAATTTGTCCCCTTGTGGCATTGGATATGCGTCAAACTTAGAAACAACGTTCACCTTGCGGAAGTTGATGCAAAAATGCCAGGTTCCATCCGGCTTAGGCACCAATATGACTGGGCTCTGCCACTCGCACCGGGAGGGTTCTATCACGCCCAGTTCTAGCATAGTCTGGACTTCCTTCTAGGTGGCTTCCCTCCTTTGTCGGGGTAGAGGGCACATTGCTTCCCGGACCATTGTCCCTGGGGTCATCTGGATCTTATGATAGATAGCTATCCGTCGTGTATCCTGGATGTGCAGTAAACATCTCATGGAAGGAGTCCAGCAGACGGTGGGCATCTGCACACTGTTGGGGAGAGACGGTATTCCCAAGTGCCGGTTCCTTTGCTGGCTCCCTGGTATCCAGGTCAGCTACCTGCAGCCCCAAGGCAGGAGCTGGTGGATGAGGGGCTATCATTAACCCCTCTTGGACCTACCAAGGTTTTAAAAGGTTTACATGATATATTTGCTTTTTTTTTTCCGCTGATCAGGCTGATGGCTCTCATAAGTCACGGGCCCAACCTGGCGGATCACCTCATAGGGATCCCGCCAACGGACGAGGCACTTCAACTCCTCTGATGGCAGGAGCAATATTACCTTCTCCCTGGGTTGAAATGTCCATTCATGAGCCCCTTTATTATATTGGTTTTCTTGGGATCTTTGGGCTGCTCGGAGGTTTTCCTGGGCCAGCGCTCCAGCCAACACAAGGCGATCCCACAAGTTGAGTACATATTGCAGCAAATTCTGGGAGGTCGGCTGCCTCTGTTCCCACTCATCCCGCACTAGGTCGAGAATGCCCCAAGGTTGCCGCCCATACAGCAGTTCAAAAGGCGAAAAGTGTGTTGAGGCCTGGGGTACCTCAAATATAGCTAAAAGCAGTGGCGGTAGCATCTGGTCCCATTGTCATAGCTCTTGTGGTGGAAACCTTTGCAACATCTCCTTAAGTGTTCTATTGAAGCGCTCCACAAGCCCATCTGTCTGGGGATGGTAAACCGACGTTTGAAGTTTCTTTATGCCTAATAGGGCACATACTTGTCGCAGGAGTTGTGACGTGAAATTTGTGCCCTGATCAGTCAAGAGTTCCCGAGGGAGTCCTACCCGCACAAAAACCTTTACCATCTCAGCTGCGATGGTCCGAGCATGAGTATTCCGGAGGGGAATAGCTTCGGGAAACCTGGTTGAGTAGTCCAATAAAACTAAAATATACTTGTATCCGGCCGTACTCTTCGGCAGGGGACCCACTAGGTCCATGGCCACTCATTCAAACGGTGTGCCCATCATCGGGAGAGGAACCAGGGGAGCCTTTGGGCCTCATGTGCTCGTCGCAAGCTGACATCTGGGACACATATTACAATAGTCCCTAACATCATACCCCTGGCCAAAAAAACCATGGCAGGACCCGAGCAAGCGTCTTCTCAAACCCCAGTTGCCCCACAGCTGGGATGTCATGCACTAGCTGCAAAACCGCCCTCCGGTGACAATGGTGTACTACCTGCTGAGTCCACTCCTCCTGGGTCTGAGGGTCCTTAGCCACCTGATAAACTAGTCCTTCTTAGCCACCAGATAAATTAGTCCTACTTTTACTGCTTGCAAAGTGGGTTGTTTTTAGCTTTTAGTTGTTGACTGGTCTGTGCATTTCATAACTTGCATTTCTCTTATGCTTACATTTAATTCTTTGAGAAGTGAGTTCTAAAAAGCCTAACCCTGTCATGTCCGGAGTAATTGTCCTGATGGTGGTTCGTGACCACCTCAAAGTGGGGCCACTGTCCAGCCTGTTGGGCATCCTTTACTACACCATTAATCCGTGTCACTTGTTCAAATGCTCGGGCCAATGTGGGGTCCTCCGCTAAAGTCTGCACTGGGGCCCAGGATGGAGATCCCTGAGTCCCTAAGGGCTGTGGTGGGGGAGGGCGGGGGGACTGAATTTCACTCGCTACCTCCATTTTAACAGGTTCCACTATTGCCTTATTAGGAGTTCCACTATCTCAGTTGTTATCCTCCACCGCAACTTCCTCTAGAGCATTCTGTATTTCTGACTGTCCTATACAGACCTCCCATAACAGTTCTCCAAAAGTGGGACAGTTGTGCCCCAGGATCATGGGATAGGCTAAGGTGGGAGCCACCCCCACCGCCATTTCTACTGTTACCCCTTTTACTGTTAGGGGTATCCGGACTCGGGGATAAGTCTGGACATCTCCACGTATGCATTGAAGTTTTACCTCGCCTTCTCTCAGTCTGAGGTCAGGGAGTACCCGTCACTGGACCAGTGTTTGCCCACAACCTGAATCAAGAAGGGCAACCCACTGTTTAGCCCCTACTGTAACGTCCACTGTTAACTTAAGCGGAGACCGGGGGCAAGAGCGGGACTCCCCAGCACATACTTGCCCAAAGTTACAATCAATGTTGGTGCAGTCTCGCTGCAGATGCCCGTACTGGCCGCAGGAAAAGCATGGTCCTAGTCCTGTTTGCCCTGGCCGGCTGGAGTCTTCTCCTCATGGGTGCCAGTCCCAGCTTTGATTTCCTTCTGGTGTCGTATCGGACATTGCTGGGTGCGGAGCGCTAGTTGACTGGCTGTGGCGTCGAGCTCAGCCCCCTGCCCTTACCTCTGAGGAGGGGCTCTGTCCTTGGGGCCCAGCCTTCAGGCTTACCCCCACAGGGGTCAATTCAGGTGATGTTAGCCCCATTCTGGGGCCTGGACCCATTGGTGCTTCAGCGGCTAAGAAGTCCTCCATAAGGGTTATGGCTGCACTCAGTGTTGCGGGTCGGTGGAGGAGAACCTGGGCTTGGCCTTGGGGAGGCAGGATGTGAATCAATTGCTCCAGAGCAATTACCTCGGTCAGATCGAGCTCTGTTCGGCGTTCCGGGTGGAGCCAACGGCTGCCCAGCTCCCACACTTTCTGGGCCACCTCCCGCAGATGAGCCCCCGGGGGATAGGTCATCAGTCGGCGGTGCCATCAAAAACTATCCGGGGTCAGGTCTAATGCATCAAAGATGGCTGCCTTCACCTGCTCATACTCTCAGGCAGCCTCCAGGGGAAGGCCTCTATATGCCGTCTGCACAAGGCCCGTCAAGTATGGGGCCAAGATAGCCGCCCACTGTCCCCTGGGCCACCTGGCGACAGTAGCAACCCTCTCAAAGGTCTCTAGGAAGGCCTTGGCGTTGTCTTCGGGGCCCATTTTTGATAGCCAGATTGGCGGACCAGCGGTAAACGGGTCTCTGCTGTCTCCTGTTGGGGAGCTTCTCGACTGGGGCACTAAGGCTGCCAGCCACTCTTGTTGCTCACGGTGCTGTGTTGCCAGCTGCTGGAGTAACTGCTGCTGCACCAGTGTCTGTTGCTGTTGCTGCTGGTTCTCCACCAGGAATTTGACCAGCTGCTCTATATCTATTGAAGTCTCAAAACTAGTCTCTTAATATGCACAGAATTTCAACACACACCCCCTTAACAGCAAGGGGCTGGGCGTACCCACATTCTCCACCACGTGTAGTAGTTCGAGTCAGCGGAAGGCCACGCTGACTCACGGTATTCCCCAAGTCTGAAGCCTCAAAGGCCTGACTGCCGGCCAATTAACGGTTCTAGTGACCTGCCTAGTTCAGGGATGGGTGGTAACTAATAGTTAACCCGTAGTCTGGAGGTCTCTCCCTCAAAGCGGGGGTTGGGGGTGGCCTCTGGGTCAGAACTGGGAAGCAAGTTAACAGTTAAACAGTAGTCTGGTGGTCTGCACAACAGTTCATGAGCCCCTGCCCTGGGTCAGGGCAAAGCAAAGCAATGAATAACGAGTCAAGCAATAGGAAAATCCAATGGCGCAGGCCTGTTTGCAGGCAGCTCAAGGGGTCGGGTCTCCTTGCTAGCGGAGAGCCAACAAGCACAAGGGATTTGCCCCACAGGAGGAGTCTGCCACTCAGGGAAAGGGGTGCCGGGGGGGATGCGGGCCCTCCCTATGCCACCGCGTCCCAGCCCAGGGCCCTAGTAGTGTCAGCCCAGCAGCCACTGGATCAGCGGGCCTCCCGCCCGTAACGCGCCGTCTGGGTCAATGGGTCAGCGGGGCTCTGAGCCGCAGCGCGCTGCCCAACCAACCTCCATATTCTCAGCCACCCCAAGATCGGCTGTCCCTTGGCCACTTCCCTGTTCCCACAGGGGGCCTACCTGGCTCGGAGGTCACTCCTTGGTGTCAGCTAAGGACGGCGGCAGTGGCAGCTTGTCCATCAGCTCAGGATCCGGGTCGGTTAAAGGTCCAGGCAGTCCGGCCCACTCACCTGGGCCCTGGAGATGCTCAGGGGGTCCAGGTTGAGTGGTGGGTCCAAGCAGCGGCTCCCACCAGCGTGTCTCGGGATCCGGCTCCAGCTGCAGTCGATGTGGTCTAGGCCTCAGCTCAGGGCCTGGTAACGGCCTGGGTGGCCCAACCCAGTCGTCCGCTGGAGAGCAACGTAGCAAGGCCCTCCGACGCAGGGGCTGGGGAGAGCTCTCTGCCCTGCTCGGTGGCTGAGAGCTAACTGAGCTGGGAGCTGCCCTTCTTATACTCCCAGCCCTGGCTTCCTGTTTCCTGTGGGCAGGGCTGGGTGACTCTGGCGCTGTCCACCAAGGGATTTTAAGGGGAGTTTCCTCCTCTGAGTCAGCGGGAGACCATGCTGACTCACTACACCCCTGTTGTGCTAAGTGTTCTGCAAACATCCCAATGCTGGGACCCTACATTTTATGATACAAATTAATGTCAATCTGCATTTTGTAAATCCAGTACATTGACATCCCTTATCTAGGTAACACCCGTAATTAATTCAATACAATGTGTTTTTTAAAAATAACCATTAATTGCACATTAGGGTGCCGAACATAGGGGGACACCACTGCACTCCTGTGGGGCAGAGGTGCCCTGCCTGCCACTGTCCCGCTCCACTGCTCCTCCCATCTCTTTCTTTCAGTCCTTGGAGCCACCCCTGGCTAGCTGCATTGGGCTGGGAGCCTCCTGTCTGCTGCAAAGAGTGGGGGTGGGGAGGGCTGATATTGGGGTGTCACCCTCCTTCCATCTATGTACCCTGCACTGCTGAGGTGGGGTCAGAGAACAGGGGGACCTCTTCTCCTGTCATTGCTTGCTCAGGAGCTGGGCCAGCCTTGAGGCGGGTATGCTGGGCCACTGCCCAAGGGGCTGTGCTCAGGGGAGTATATTGGAAGCAGGGTTGCTCCTCCTCACCCTGCTGCTTTGCTCTGCAGCTGCCACTGTTTCTACCTCAACCTCCCCTGCCTTGGTGCCATCCTTGACTAAGCTGCTCGGGACCTGGAGCCTCTAATCACTCTCACACACCGCCCCCTAAGACGCACAGTATCTGTTTCTCTCTCTTTCAGACACAAGCCCCTCCCCCACAAACACATTCTCTGCCCCACCTCCAGCATCCACAAATACGTAAGTAAATGGCATGCTACTGTTTGATGGTGTGATGAAAACCTATGATTCGCCACAACTTTTTTTAATCTCCTGATTAATCTCGATAAATTTTTTTAATCTTTTGACAGTCCTAAACTAAATCAAGGGACTTTAATCCATCACACTTGAGGGCAATGCCTCCAGATGTAATCCAGACAAATTCTGCTACACCATCACTTGGAATGAGTTGGTAATCAGAAAGCTCAGCAAACATGATACTGTAATGAAAGTGAGGCTATAAAATTCAACAAGGTCCAACTGTATTATATTTATGCTCAGTATAAAAACTGAATATTATACACTGTTATCTCATTTATCTGAATATAAACTTGCACTTTCATATTTACAAACGGATAGCCTACAAAAGCTTAGTGCCGTATTTCTGGGGAAACGACACAATATGTTACCATTATGTGCAGAAATAATGTCAATATTAAAAAGACAAAAATCCTCCTGCTTCAGGCAAGCAGAGCTCTGCAAACACATCCACTCTGTCTCTCTTGTCTGAAATTGGGCAATGTCTTGATTAACCTAGCATAAGGCTGTTTGCAGAGTTAATAATAATAAGCCTGCAGACTACCAATGGCAATTTAAACAAGCAAGGGTCTATGATTAGATACTTCCAAGTCTAAACCCGATAGTTACTGACCCCATAGGCTCACCATGCTACACATACGCCAAACCAGTGTTGATAGGCACACTCCCAAAGCATCCTTGTTTCATAAATTAAAGCTGCCCCACCCCTAGAGGAATGGACACGGAGGTCGTGTGGAGAGTAGTATGTGTTCTCACTCAGGAGCAAATGTACCTTCTGGGGCAGCTGTCCCATTTTGGACAGAGGGTAAAACCTTCTTTTGAGGAAGGATGATCTTGTGGTTAGGGAGCCTTGAGATATTCCTCTTCAATTCTTGCTCTGTGTGATTCCGGGCAAATTGCTTAGCCTCTCTGTGCCTCATCTGTACCCCTAAATGTATTAAAGATTACAAGGTGCTTAGACGCTACCACGAAAGGGCTATAGAGACAATATAGATAAGAACATATACCCATGGGACCATGCCAGATTAACTGTGTCCAGTACGTGTGGGTCAGAATTTGTGATTAAAAAAAATACCAGGCCACAGAAGTGATAAAAGAATTGATATTAATAATGCTTGTTACCAAGTGTCCCATGTCACAAGCTGTACATCAGACATACTATGGGAAGGTTCTGAGCCCTTGTCTGGATAGTTTACAGCAGGGAAAATTCTCTCAGAGCAGGAATGGAAGTAGATAGCCATAGGCTCTTTTCTAAGCACCCCCTATAAAGCTTTTCTATAAGAGAGTGTGCTCTAGGCTTCACAACATAATGTTGCAGATACTAGACAAGACAGTACTGCTGCCAGTGGGAAAATGGGGACAGAGCTGTGTTTAAAGCCAAGAATCCTCCCCTCTCTCCCTTAGACTGCAAACTCTGAGCTGCACTTCTAAGAAGTGTAACATATAATCTCACCCTGCTTTTTTTTCTGGAGACTGAGTGGAAATAAGAATTTACAGCTAGATTTGACAAGGTAATATGGGGAGCACTAGGCAGCAAAGATTATGGGAGTGTCTGTTCCTTTTCCTTTCTTGTCTGCCTCATGGCTGCTTTCTCTAGATACTGGCACCATTCGCTTTTTTTTTTCTTTGTGTAGGGCTGATTGGAAAATGCTGTGTATTTTCCATTAAAATGTTGAAGGAAATGAAGAAAAAAGTGAATTTAAAAATTTGCATACACTGAAATGTATTGATATGAAAACTTCTTAATATTTCACTTACTGGCTTTCTGCTTCCCTCTTGTTTCAGTGGAAGAGAAATAAAGAGAGAGCATTGAAAAAACAACAACTTCCATTTTGATCAAAATTGATATAAAAAATGTTTGCCAAAAACTTGAAATTTTTGAACAGTATAGAAATAAATTGTGAAAACCCTTCTGCTGTTCCAGTGGGCTGTCTATTCAGACACAGATTTTCACTGAAAAACATTTTGAGCAGATCTGCTTTTAGGAAGTTTTGATTTTTGTTTTTCTAAATTCTGAAAATGAGAGTATTTCAGAAAGCTCACAAGTTCAGTGGGAATCAATCAGCAAGTCCTTTAAAACTGGCGAAGATCTACATTTCAGATTTTATAACCACATTCCTTTTCTATGTTTTGTGCTCAGCTATGACCAAATTCTCATAGCCAAAGTCAAGGTCATGTAAAGCCCCAAATGCAGAGGAACCACTATAATTCTGCAGCATATGTGGGTAGATAGGGTATGCAGATCCTCCAGAAGAGGTTTGTACTCCCTGAATACTGTCTCTGTGTCATTTATCCAAGGACAGAATACTTCTGGGAGACTTCTGCACCAAAACATTACAATTTTTGCACACATTATTTTTTAAATTCTGCATGTTTTATTTGTCAAAATAAAACTATATATTCATGTCAGCCAAATGGTGGCTGGGGCTCCCACCTGAGGCTGCCATTATTTTTTCATGTAAAAATCACAAATTCTGTGTAGAGGAAAAATAAAATTATGCGGGGAACATTAGTTCTGTGAAAATTTTGCATTGCACAGTGGTGCAGAATTACAGTAGATGTAATACAATGCCTGGGGACTGAACAATGGAACCATACTATGGTGTGTTGTAGTTGCAGAGTTAACTTGGGTAATTGGCACTCAGGTCTGAGCAGCTGGGTTGGCCTGGCCTGTGTCTGAGCAACCATACTGCAAAGTTATACCTGAGTTACTGTGTCCTGACTGGTGCTGTACTTCCCTCTGTGTGTGGCTGTGATGTCTTGGGCGTGCATTCCACAGTTCTTTGTGCTTACGTAAGCTGATCTGTTCTTATTCTTTCCTAGTAATTTGTGTGAGAACTGGTCTGTCATCATGGGCATATGGGAGGGAATTGTGGGATGGCATTGGAGGACTTCATTGTAAAGTGGGCCGGTTACCACTTTATGAATGAAAAGTGCATCTGGGTCTTAACCTATAGTTTCAGATTAGTCAGTTAGCCCAGATGGAAAGCACCACCAACTGAGTGAAACTGTTTTGTGAATGGACAGGAGGAGGGTGAGTGGTAACACCCAAGTAAAGCACTGGATTAACAATCTGTGAACACATTCTATATGGATATGTGTTTACAGCAAAAGCTGGGCATGGGCTACCTTACCTGAGATAGCTTGAATCCAGCTAGTGTAATTGCAACCATGAAGACGGTGTAGCATGGGCTTTTCAGAGCAGGTAGTAAAGCCTGACATATTGAGTATATAGGTGGCTTGCTAGCCCACTTTGAAGCCCGTGTTGCACCATCTTCTCTAGTATTGTTACTCACACTAATTAGATCCTAGCTAGCTCAGGTCATGTAACCTGTACATTGCACTACATGGGTTGACTGCTTTTGCAGTGTAGAAATGCCCTGTGGCTGTCTGCATCCACTCATGAAAGACAACTGCACGTACAGAAGAAAGGCATAATGGCCATGGAGACCACTACACCCTTGTGGATGATTCTGGTCAAGGAGTTGCTCTGCCATCATTCCACAACCTGGGAGGAGGAGGAAGAATTTCCCATCTCTTGATTGGAATGGGAGTCCTCTCACCATGCTTTGGGTAGGGTATTATATGAGGCCATACCAAATCTCACCTAATCTTATGGTTTTTACAAATCCAGATATGAATTATTCTTAGACTATTCTGTAACATTCTGTGGTGCTAGAAGGATTCTGGTAATGATTTGTTTAATGGGGGAGGAGGGAAGTAAGTACAACATCGGGGGCTGGGGAGGGAGGAAAGAGTGAGTTTTTCAAGAATGCAGATTATTCCCTGTATGTACTTGCCAGCTGCTGAAATCCTTCAATGGTAGCATGACAGACACAAAAACAAGAGTACTAATTACCGGAGCCACATGCTAGTTTCAGAACATGAAGAATATGATTGCAGGAAGACTACTTCATCATTCAGTCTGACCAGGAATCATTTAGGTCAATCCCATGTCATGATCAAATTCCAACCAGGGTTAGTTCATTTTGCCTGTGTAAAACTTTCCTTTTCTAATTTCAGTTTCATAAGGAATTGCTTGAATAGTGTGGTGCTCGTTAACAGTTACTGCATTCTGTTCCAGAGGGGCCTGCATTGCAGTGATGGATGAAATTATCTCTGTGTGAAAAAACGTTTATTTTAGTATGTAAAATAGCTTGGAATCATTATTAATTATTTGAGTACCAGCACTGGCTCAGTACAGTACAAACATACATTTTGTTCCAAAAGAATGCCTTTAATATAGAAATAAGATGTTGTTGTTATGTTCTAAGTGCCCTTCCCCCCCACCTTTTTGCTGCTTTACCATCAGTTCCTCTCTGGCCTCTGTTATTATTCGGTAGCATACCTTGGCTCCCTAAGGGAAGAGTCTTTGGTCGATAATTTATATTGCACTCTCCTGCATATCTTTACTTGCCACGTGCTGTGAAATGGGCTCTGCTGTCACCAGTCCTGGGTTTGGGGAGCTCCTGAATGCAGGCTCCATGTTTATACTTTCTTCTTGCCTGGTTTGGATACACTTCTGCAATCCTGCTGATGGTACCTCCGAAAAATTCCTCCTTCTCCTCAGCATGTGGACGAGATCAAGACAGACCAGATCAAAGGAAAGGAAGGATTGTTGTTATACTAACTAGCTAGCACTTGACTAAGCTATTGTAAGTAAGTTTATTACAAAACATGGACTTCCCTTTTCAGGATGTGTTGTACCTCTTGAATTGTTATACCATATAGAGGAACCAGTCTTTTTATCACCCTCTCCCTTCCTCTCCCCATATATTTCTAGCCCATAGCCTTGAGTTATTAAAACTCCTAGGGAATCAGGGCCACTCTCAAAAATCAACTTCACTGAGCTCTTAATTCAGGTTTCTTTTAATGATACAGTTATGGTGTATTACTCAACCCCCATTTAGGTACCCACTTGACATACATCCACAGAAAATGGCTCCTTCACAAATCTGTTTGTCTCACTATCTGCAAGGCCGGACACACACAAGTCCAGATCCTTCTTCCACCGAAGTAATGAGCAAAGGGAGACAGAGAAGCCTCTTAGAAAGTCATTTCTTATGGCTACATCTTGATGTATACCAAAAACCAGAGGAGTCCTACTCAGTCACATTGCAGTCTCCTCTCTCAGGCTATGTCTACACTGCATGCTTATTTTGAAATAATAGAGTGCGCATCTACACAGCAAGCCCGTTATTTTGAAATAATTTTGAAATAACCAGCTTCTTACTCCTCGTGAAATGAGGGTTACAGAAGTTGGAATAAGGGAAGTCAAAGGAAGAGTGTGCTTCCTTCGACTTCCTGCTCCGTAGACAGTGCCAAAAACTGAGTTAAGGCACTTCAACTTCATCTACGCAATTAACATAGCCAAAGTTGCGTATCTTAACTCATCTTTAGCCTTCTGTGTAGACGTACCCTCAGACAGTACAGCCTGACTGAAGTAGCAGCTTTGTAGTTATAAAATGTGTTGTTTTTTTCACTAAACATTTAATCATAACCTATTTTCATTATTCTTGACTCTCGGATAATCAATGGGCTTTTGTACAGAATCAAAATTAAATGTTGATTTTTCTTTTTTCTTTTCTTTATTGACCTCATTTAGCTCAGATAGAATCCAGGGCTCCAACAAATTAGGCCCTTGTGAGTGGTGTTTTCCTGAGCTCCAAGAAGGAAAAAGATTATTTGAGTGTGTCTCCCCTTAGTGGCCTTTTATATCTCATGTAATATTAATCTCCCCCTCCCAGTAAATGCCGTTACCTCAAATATATTAAATGCTTTTGAAGGAATAACTTAATCAACTCCCTCACTTTGTGTTCTGTTTTCCATTTTAGCTTATACTTAAGATTCTTCAATAAAAGAGGCCTAATTTTAATATGGACTAGGAAGCCTATCTTGAATATTTTGGCTGTCTAACTAGTGTAAAGCTCATTTAGATACATAGAACAGTATTCGACAGCAGTGATAAATGGAACCTCAGAAGGTTTGGCTTAACTAATCACTCTGCAGTTTGGATAAACCTCATGGGACTGAAAAAGTAGGCTGGGCATCTCAGGAGTCCTGGCCTCCTTATGAAATGTTCAGGATTTTTTGCTTCCATTCTCAGCCAGAAATGTAGTGTGTTATATTCACACTGCAGTTCAAGGGTGAATGAGTTCTAGAATGTATGCACAGAGGCTAAACTGTAGTCCACTACCCTTATTGCAAATACTTGTGTAGTTGTTTAATTGTAAGCATGCAAGTGATCCCAGTGACTGCGGAAGGGTTTGCAGGATTGGTGTAGATGGGAGCGGCACTGCTTCTATTTGCTAGGAATGCATGCGGTCACTGAAAAGTGAAAGATTTGGGCATCTTTTTTTACTCCTCTATCCATTAGAGTAATCTGAACCAGTGTCAGCTGGAAATCTCTTTCTGTTAGAGCTTGTGTATGGTAGACAGCTTTGCAGTTCAGATTACAAAAAATTTCAACTATAGTTGCTCGTATTAGTTGCTAGTATTTGAACATTTCTCGCTTGGGCCTGAAATCTGTTGAATGACCATCAACCTAGCTTTAAGTTGTATAAAATGGGAAATTTTATCTCTTCTGCCGGAAAAAATATTGCCACACCTATAATACTTCCACACAGGTAACTCAACAGTGACAGTACTTTGAAACTAAGTCGCTGATCCATTAGCTGGCTTGGGAGCTGATTTATTAATTTCAGTCATGCTCTGTGGAAACAAGGATCTAGCTGAATGGAACCAGATGCAAGACCGGTGCCTTGGTTTGTAAATGGTGCCCATTTTGCATTATATCCATGGGCAAGGTTGTGAAATATAATGCAATATTACCATGCTTAAGAACTGAAAAATCATGAGATTGGGTTGAAAAAAATTGAGAGATTGCAACTTTAGGCCCTTCTTATTTGCCTCCTGTTTTGGAGCCTTAAGCTTTCACATTTCCAAGCTTTCTTCTGAAACCATTTGGGCTAAAAACTTACTTTTCATATTCCAAATGAAAGCTGAGTTTCTCATATAATCACAAGACTCCTTAAGATGTAGTTTTAACAAAAACACCAGACTTTGCATGTCTTTCACTAAAGCAGTGAGAGTTAGTAGCACTGATTAATAATGAAAGCAATTTAAAAATATGTTTCAGCCTAGCCAACAAGTACCAGCCAAAATTACTGGTAGAGCCAGTTCACAATTTTCTGACAAACAATTTTTAGTCAGAAAATGCTGATTGAACAATCTGAATGTTCTTCGGGAACATGTTGATCCTGTTTGATGCTGGCTGGCTGCCAGCTTGGCCACCCATCTCCCCAGGAGCCCTGACTCATCAGCAGTCTGGATTTTCGGTGGCATAGCTGGCGGTCTGTTTGGACTCTCAGCCTTCATGGGCTACTTGACTAGCAGGAATCTGGGGGTGCCACGAATGGCAGCCCTCTTGTTTGTCAGGTGGGCTGTCATGGAGCCAAAATGCCCCCATCTAAATTATCTCCAAATGAAATTTTTCTAGCCTTTCCTTCTTGGCCCCTCCCCCACAAATTAATAACAGTCAAGATTTCAAAATTGGGAAACAAACCATTTTTCTGTTCCAGTTTGGAACACATTTTTGTAAAAGACCAATTTTTTGGGAGGGACTGGCAAATCCTGTTCCCACACAGCTCTGATGCAGTTCCATTTTAAATGTTTGCTTAAACAGGATTTTTCTACATGCAGTTTTTGTACAACTTTAACTGGATTTGAAACCACTGAAGTTGAAACAGTACAATGCCCCTAGTGTGAATGCAGTTTTACTAGTGTAAAGGTGCTATGTATACTGGTATAAGTGGAGACTGGGCTGTTGGGACTATAAAATTCATGCTCCAACCAAAATAGTTAAATTGGTACAAAAACCATGCTTGTGATCTGAGCTACACACAAAACAATCTTCCAAAAATCAAGAACAAGATAAGATTATAGGTAGCTGGGGGGGAAGGGGAAAGGGGAAAGTCTGTGGATCCCAGGAATGCAGTCTCTCCACAACCTCTGCTGCATTATGCAAAATAAACCCTTTAATTTAGTAACAATTACATTTCTCCTCTTTTTGGTTGCCAAGATTGTGTTTGCCTAAAAAATCTCCAGCCATATATTAGCAATGGCAAAGGTATAAACAAAACCCCTGTCCTATTCCATTCTTCTCCTTTGAGGAATGAACTTAAACTCAGTGCATGCTAAGGTGAATAGTCATGGGAAATTTAACTCCCGCACTTCCTTTTTAAAAAGAAGAGGTAACATAAAGGGGAACTACTATGTGTGGGGATCTACCCACTTCTTGCATGAGAAAGTGACTCATATCTCAGTGGCATCTCCCCCATCTCCCTCCTGATGACCCTCTTGAATCCTTTCCAAGGAATTAAATATCCATAAGGAGGAAGGAGAAAAGGGCAGGGAAAGGCAGGAATGCATCCTGTCTCCATTTGAAGATGAGGCAGGAAAAATTACACAACTTAGGGCAAAGTTTTGGATCCACCTACCGTAGAAATAGGAACAAGGGAACTGCCATAATGTTCCTAGAATTATGGTTCTAGACAAGTAGCCTGATTTTTACAGTGACAATATATCTGGAATTTCTGAGAAGTGCAGGAAGCTTGATAGTGGATGAGTATGGAATAATGTGTCCATAGAAGAAGTTTTATCTTAGCCCACCCTCCCATCACGTAGGGTACATCTAGACTACAGGCTTTTGTCAACAGAAGTTTTGTTGACAGATACTGTCGACAAAGCTTCTGTCGACAAAGAGTGTCTAGACTACATCCATTTCTGTCAACAAAGCAAGCCGCTTTGTCGACATGACAGCGTAGACGCAAAGGACAGTGTAGATGCAATAACGCCTTCTGTTGACAGAGTTCTGTCGACAAAAGGTATTATTCCTTGTAGAATGAGGTTTACAGCCGTCGACAAAACTGCTGAGTTCTGTCGACGTTATGTCGACAGCACTCAGCGGCAGTGTAGACGCAGGTATAGTTTTGTGAACAAAAGTGGACTTTTGTCGACAAAATCCTGTAGTCTAGACACACCCTTAGTGTTTAGCTTAGTAGGAGTTGGCCATCAAGTCCATATTCAGAGCCAAATATCCTGAAGGTTTGGGGATGTCTGGATCCATGGTTTTGATTTGGGTCCATATCTAATAATTAGTTTGGCTCCATCTTGCTTATTAATATAGTTACTGAATGTATTGCACTGTGTTTAGTACAGCAATTTGTGCATTATAGTTAAATATTTATCCAAGGAGGAATGGGGCTCTTACCGACCAGGCAATGTTAAAGGTGCTTATTTGCCATTTGATAAAATACAAAAATGAATGGCTTCTCTCTGTAGCTCCTGAACTCTTCTAAAAGGTCTCCTATTGCTAGGGAAATATTTTCCCTTCTGTCAAACCATCTTCGTCTCCTGTCTTGATTTATAACTTACCATTTGTGAGCATCATCTGGAAATGAAAAGTAATACAATGCCATCAAGCTTTTACTAGTAGTGTACAGAATAAGATGATGTCTATTACTGTTGACAGGAAGACAGACTGATTATGAATAAAAGCATCATAACTGATCAAGAGTTCTTGTTTTACAGCTGCTACCAGAGAACCTTCTCAAAATACTGTATCTCTTTCTGGTTACTCAATTTGTTTTACTATGTTGCTTGCCAAAAGTCTTTAATGGTTTAGGGAAAAAGCTAAGATCAGTAACATAACCAGGAGAGCAACATTGGAGAGATTTGGAAAAGTAGACAATGTGACACAAGGGAAGAAATAAGCCTTTCCAAGCTTCAAGGTAGCATGAAGGAGGAAGAGAATTAGAGATCAAGAGAAGTAAGTGAAGAAAGCAAGAAGAAGGATGGTCTATTAGTTTAAAAGTGGCATTAGCCTAGGACTTGAGACTACCACAGATTTCCTTTATGACTCATGGGCAAGTCACTAAGGCCTAGGGATTTAGGTTGTTGCTGCATTCAGCATTGCAATGCCTAAGGGTATGTCTACACTGCATCCTCTTTCGAGAGAGAAATGCAAATGCAGCTGAGTGAAATTGCAAATGAAGTGCGGATTTAAATTTCCCGTGCTTCATTTGCATAATTGCGTTCGGCCGCTTTTTCGAAATACCCTTTAAAAAAAAAAAAGAAACGCTGTCTAGACACGGTTATTTTGAAAGAAAACCCTTCTTTTGAAATTACCGTTAAACCTCATTTTATAAGGAGTAAGGGTAATTTCAAGAGAAAGATTTTCTTTCAAAATAACCGTGTCTCGACAGCGTTTCTTTATTCAAAATAGGAAATTCAAATCCGTGCTTCATTTGCAATTTCTCTCAGCTGCATTTGCATTCCTCTCTCGAAAGAGGAATGCAGTGTAGACATACCCTAACTGATTTAAGGGCCAAATCTCATTTTCAAAAGAGATTTAGGCAACAAAAAGCTAAAATTACATTGACAATGAATGGCATTGACAATGTGACTTAGGCTCTTAAATCTGCCAGACATTACAATGCTGAGCACAGCAGCACCTAAATACCTTTTAAAAACCTGGACCTAAGCCTCACTCTGCATCAGTTCCCTATCTGGGGTAAGAGCACTTCCCTACCTTACGGAGGAATGAGGATGATAAATACATTACAGACTGTGACAGTCTGATACCATGGTGATGGGCATCATGTAATTATGTAGGATTGATAAATATAGAAGAGTATTCAGCATGGAATGGAAGAGCATGTGCAGACTGAGATTAGTGATGTCAGAAGGTTCAGAAGATTATTATTATGTTTTTTATTATAGTTTTTTTTATTTATTATTCATTGTAAGAGGGAAGAAACCTGAGGAACATGTATATATGCTGTCTGCATATTGTTCATTTATATTTCTAGTGTGCCAATCACTAGTAACTATGTGCCTAAATATAGAGAATGTTAATATTATAAAAGGGAAAATCTGAGATAAAATCAGTGTAACTCATTAATATTCAGAGCAATGTGGGATTTTAGCTGCTAGGCACTCATTGATTTTAATGAGATTCATGTTGGTAAAAACACTGTACAGCATTTTGAAAAGGCACCCTTGATTGGAAATATTCTGAACACTTGGCTGCCCATGCAAGCCTACATCTCCACAGCACTGTATCCAACTCAGTAAAACATCCTGGATCCAAAGTGTGAGTGTATTCACAGCCTATTATGGAGTGGAAAAAACTGCCATGCAAGTGTCAAAACTCACACAGATTTCAATCCCATAAGTCTCTCCATCATTCCATGGTAATTTCCATTCAAGGCTACATTTCCAAAATGTTGTCGGAGGATTATAATTATTTCGTTGCCCTCCATCTGGGGTCAAATTCTGATAGTCATATTCACACTTTGTGCCATACTAATACTGTACTCACACGTGACTGGAGCTATTTTTAGAACGAGGCAGTACTGTTAAAAATGAGTTAGGACAGTGGCGGGGCAACCTGCAGCCTGATGGCCATATGTGGCCCATCAGGGCTCTGAGTGGCCAGTGAGACATTGTGTATATCATTGCCCATGTGCAGGGTTGCCAGATTCCACTGGTTTCTGTCCATGTAATTTTTTTCCTACCACTATTACTAACGTGGCAAGCACATAAAGCAAGGGCATATGAAGCGAGGTGCATGCTGATTGCACACAACATTGACGTAAGAGTGGTGTGCTCCCACTGCATCCAATCAAAGCGCTGCTACAGTTCAGTCAGTGTAGGAGCAGGTTTTTAACCCACTGTAGCCAGTAGCCCTTTGATCTATAGGTAAAACCTTAAACTATGGTCTGTGGCTAAGCTGTCCCCCAGAATCCTGCTGTTCAGCTGGAGCAAGAGACAAGGCCTAGCAGGCCTAGCTGAAGACAAAACAGATAACAGGAAGCTTGGAGAAAACAGGATGGACACAGAAAAGCAGCCCTGTCTGTTTATAAGCTAGGCATCACAACACCAAACGGAAAGCCATAATTGGATACCACTATCATGAATTTCACATATACACTCAAGGTTACGGCCCTGCGAGGTACCCCACAGTCTGCATGGGAATGAGACACCCAGCTGCTCTCCCAAGGCCAACCACGAATTGTTGCTAAGGAACTAGAGATAGTGCCCCCCTTTCACAAGCCCAATGTGCTAATTTACCAAAGACATATTATAAACAATTGCTGCTGCATACCTTACTTTGTTTTGTTTTTTGCTTTATATCCCTAGACAAGCACCTATGGACCACACCTATCACCTATCAGGAAGGCACCGTTACCACTCCTACGCATCCCGATCGGAATGTAGCTATGCCTTGCACTTCTTGGGGAGAGGGCGGACATATACTTGTGTTTAGCAATTGTGTTAACCTGAGCCGTGGGTGGAGTTACTATGTAATCTTTTAGACTTTTGGCTTATTGGCTCATAATATCTTGCTGCTAGAACCTATCCAGGGGCTTGGGAACTCCCCGCCCAGTTGTTTCTTTGTCTGTCCATCAGCTCTCTATATAGTCTATTGTAATCATTTACTTGGCAGTGTTCGCTGAGCCCAAGTGTCAAGGTGGCACTCCGCCAGTGTTGTGTGTAATAAACCCTCCTGCTTGAATCTACATGGTGTCTACATTTTTGGTTTCCAACAGTCAGCATACTCTGCAAATTCTACGTACACAAGTGCAGTTAGCAAAACTACCCTATTCTAGGAGACTGTCTTGATTACAACAGTCTTGCGGCCCATTGAGATGAAGGAAGGCCACTCATGCAGGCCACTCACTAGCATAGATTGCCCATCACTGAGTTAGGGTAGCTGAATCCATCTCACAGGGACAAGTCTGATCTCTGATTTGAAAATGAGCTGAATATTTTCAGCTCCTAATAATGGCAATGGGGATGTTCCGAATCTTTGAATCTCTAGCCCTAGGCAAGTGCCCAATTCTACTCCCATTAATTTGTCAGATCAAGACAGGGCTCCAAATAGGTGAGTAGTTAGCTTTTGGTCTGATCCTGCTGCCACAGACTAGATTTCTAGCCTGCATCCTGTATAGAATTTTCCCTCCAGAGTTTGGTGTGTTTGGGTATAGGCTTCTCTTTGTGTCAAATTCTATTACAAACATTGTGAGAGCACTGGTCCTTTCCCTGACTCTGTTACTGACTAGCCATGTGACCTAAGGTTTACAAACTATCCCATCTGTAAAATGGGAATAAGGGCTCTTACCTGTTACCTACCAGCCCTGTAGTCTTGGGGAGCCAGGGAGTGACACATGGAAAACCAGCCCCCTCCCCTCCTTCCCCTAGGCCTCTGCTTGAATCAGAAAAAGCAAGGAAAAGGCCGGGGAAGACACACCTAAACTAATTAAGGAAATACCCCAGCCTCATCTGCATTGAAGATAGAACAGAGGGACATCTCATTAGCATACAGAATGGAGACCAGCTCTTTCAAAGCAGGAACTGCACTGAACTATGGGATACCAAAAGCAGAGGAGCACTGCCTGATGGGAAATCTCTGCTCCATATGCTAATGAACCCAGGCCTACTCACACCCAAATTAGTCATTATTATACCAATTCTAGTAATGATCCTATTGACATCCAAAATACTGAAACTGCCTAGCTCCGTGGTCACCAACCGGTCAATCGTGATCGACTGGTCGATCGCGAGGCCTCAACCAGTCGATCGTGAGGCGTTCGGGTCCCCCCAGCCCCCATTCCTCCCCCACCCCCGAGATGCCCCACTACCTACCTCCAACGTAATGCCGGCTTCCCGCGGGGTGCACGGAAGTCCTGCCTGCAGTTTCGCGCCACTTCCGGGGGTTCCGGAAGTGTGCTGGCTGCTCCCCTCCCACAGCTCTGTGGCATGCTGGGTGTGCTGTGGGAGGGGGTGTCAGCCCCGGAGGAGGAGTGCGGTGGCTTCCCTGTGCCGCAGGAGGGGTGAGTCGAGCACAGGGGTTTCCCTGCGCCGCGGGAGCGGGAGTCGGCCCCAGGGTTTGGCCCCGGGGCAGGCGCCTGTGGGGGTTTGGCTGCACCATGAGAGGGCAGTTTGGCCCCGGGGCAGGCACCCACAGGAGTTTGGCTGCACTGCGGGAGGAGGGTTTGGCCCCGGGGCAGGTGCCCGTGGGGGTTTGGCTGCGCTGCGGGAGCGGGGTTTGGCCCTGGGGCAGGTGCCCGCAGGAGTTTGGCTGCTCCGCGGGAGGGGGGTTTGGCCCTGGGGCAGGCGTGCGCGGGGGTTTGGTTGCGCCACAGGAGGCATGTGCCGGCCCCGGAGGAGGCATGTGCCAGCTTCCCTCGGGGGGGAGGGAGAATCCTGGGAGGAGGCGGGTGCAGGGGACTCACTGCCCCCCTGTTCCCTCTTCCCCACCCCCTGTTCCCTACTCCTCAGCCCCCTGTTCCCTCTCCCCACTCCCCAGTCCCCTGTTCCCTCTCCCCACTCCCCAGCTGCCTCTCCCCACTCCCCACTCCCAGCCTCAGAAACCTGTCCCCACTGGCACCCTGTCCCCTGCCTTCCCGGCACCCTGTTCCCTCTCCCCACTCCCGAGCCCCCTCTCCCCAATACCCAGCCCCCTGTTCCCTCTCCCCACTCCTCAGCCTCAGAAACCTGTCCCCACTGGCACCCTGTCCCCAGCCTCAGAAACCTGCCCTCCCGGCACCCTGTCCCCTGCCCTCCCGGCACCCTGTCCCCTCTCCCCTGCCCCTCTCCTGTCCCCAGCTGCAGAACTGTGTCCCCACTGGCACCCTGTCCTCTGCCAAAGCACCCACTAGCACCCTTCCCCAGTACTATGAACCCTACTCCCACCAACACAGTTGGGGCCACATTAGTGAAGCTTGCGGGGAGGCAGGGGGGGTTGGAGGAGGGTTTTTTTGCATCTCACTTGTGTGGTCCCAACTGACTTCTCTGTGGGTCAGTGACCCCTGACTCAAGACAGGTTCCCTGCCCTTCTCAGAAATAAAGACAATGCAGAAACTTTTTGTGTTTGACATAGTATTTTATTTGAAAATGAAGCCTGGCCAACAAACCCCCGATTGGGGCCAAGCCCCCATCTGGCCACAGCATCATAATACTCCTGCACTCCTCTTTCCCCCAGACCCTACATCTGAGCCTATCATACACTGGAACCCCTTGCCCTGAGCCCCTCACATACCCCAACCCAAATTCCTGAACCCTCACATCCAGAAGTCTGTGGCTTGCTTAGTACCCTAACCCTACATCTGCCCAGCCTGGAGCCCCTTCCCCGAGCCAGTGTCCCCTTCTCCACCTCCTCCTGCATCCAGATTTCCTCCCAGAACTTGCACCTCTCACCCCTTCCCACCCCCAAATCCCTCATTCCCACCCCGCAGCCTACACATCCTGTCTCAACCCAGCGAGGGTACGGCTAGACTGCAGGAGTTTTCAGGATTCAGAGATATCCCAGAAAAACTCTTCTGCACCAGGGATGCGTTTGTTCTTCCACTTCTTTTAGTGGAAGAGCAAACATGATCTTTCGGTCACCCCTATATTCCTCTTTCCACGAGGAATAAGGGGGCTTCAAAGAAGGGGGTTTTCTGACATTTGGTCCAGTCTAGACAGGCCAAATGTTGGAAAAACTTCTTCCTACAGAAGAATTGGGAAAAAAAGCAGCAGTATAAGGATTGGGGATAGCAAGTGATGGAGAGGAGGAGAATAGAGAGGGCGGGGCTTCAAGGAAGGGGCGGGGCAGTAGATCTTGGCTTGTTCTGTCATTTAAAAAGTGATCTTGGGTGTAAAAAGGTTGGAGACCACTGGCCTAGCTGCATTGTGAGCTCCTTCAAGGAATATCACCCATAACCAGGTGTGATCAGTCTCTATTGTCTCGCCCCCGTTTACCCATAAACAAATCCAGTGTTCTCTTCGAATTATTGTCCTGTCCCTATAAAAACTCCTACCCTTGCCCAAGAAAAACTGTTCTGATACCTGGATTTAAACTGCATCAATTCCATTGAGACTTCTTCATCTCCTGTCTGATCGTGCTGGGGGCTCTGCTCCACTTGTCTCCTGCCCTCTGGACCCCCAGCTCCCATCACCATCTGGGAACCCCCGATCAGTGCAAGCTCCACAGAGTGGTGAGGTCTCTCTCTCTCTCTCTCACCCCACCCCCCACCCCCCTCTCTCTAAGCATAGCCTCCTGACTCTTCCCTATGTAAACTGTTATATGGTTAGCTAGCCCTAACATTTGTAATCAGTT
Organism: Rafetus swinhoei; assembly: GCA_019425775.1. Classification (NCBI taxonomy): domain Eukaryota; kingdom Metazoa; phylum Chordata; order Testudines; family Trionychidae; genus Rafetus; species Rafetus swinhoei. Next base: position 112,117,179 of record CM033446.1, read on the forward strand.
TAAATTTAGATTTAATATTGTAACTGTTAGATTTAATATTGTAACTGTTTTTGTGTGTCTGGCTCCCTATATATATATTCACTATCCAGAAATAAATAACTTTCATTGTTAAGCTGGTTGCTTCTCTCTCTCTTTCTTTCTCTTTCGCTCACTCTTCCTCAAGAGGTGTTGTTTTGGCTTCCCCATTCGCTCTGCAACAACGCTTCTTGTACCCAAGCTAAAGATCCCTGTAGTGCCCAAAATCCTGTGGGGTTTGCTCATCATGTGGTTTACCTGCGAATGATTGTGGTGTGAAAGTGGGGATAGGGAAATGCTGAACCTGGGAGCATATGAGGATGGCAGCTTAAAGTGCTGTTTAATCCAGCCCACTGAGTCCAAAGACTCATGAGGGTGCAGTGTGGCTTTGCTGTTAAACCCATCCTGCTGAGTCCAGGGACATATGAGGGGTCAGCTTGTGAGTGCTGATTACCCAGTCTTCTCAGGCATGCTCTGTTAGTGGGTGTGAGTGTCTGTGTGTGTTGCTAAGGTGGGAAGAACCCCATCCTGAGGAACCTAGTTCCTGCAGGAGAGCTCCAGTGGGAGGGGGGGGAATTGGCAGCAGGGAGAATTCAGCTCCATATGAAAAGCACAAGTAAGCACAAGCAGCACACGGATAGAATTGTTAACCTCTCCCCAGTCCCATAAGAGTAACCCTAATAAATGAGCATACCCCAGAGTATTGGGCAAATCTGGTAACATACTCATCCCTGCAAAGTTATTTGAAATGTATGGATCAGAAATGCCATACAAATATGTATTGGGTTTAGTGTCTAATTCCCAAGCAAGCATCTACAAGAGGACAAACCCCAGGATCCTCCTTTATAGCAAGATTCTGTCACATCTTCCAGCAGAGAACAAAGGTTCAGCAGGCTTTTTACATGGCAATGAAATACCAGCCACGTGGGAAGATCTCCTTACATCATGGCTTTGGAAGAGAAAAGGGGACCTGCCATGATTAAAATCACTGTCAAGTATCCAAGCTGTCTTCCTTCCAGTGTTTATTCAGGATGCATTTTCAGTGCAGCTGGGAAAGCAGTTACTCACTGATGAGCAAGGCAGGCTGTACATTTGGGAAAAAAATAGATGATTTGACAGACTTAAGCTTCAAGTAGGGATAATTTTTATCCAGAAGGTGCTATTGATGATACAAATGCTGACAGAAAATTTGACACCGTGATGATGGCTTGGTAATGCCAGCTCACGATGAGGGACTGCAGTGTGGTAATATTCAGTCTTCTGAACGTTAATTCCTTGGAACAAGAGCAACACTTAAAAACCTTCCTTGATTTGAAGAAGACAACCAAAGACCCGGCACCAGTAATACTGCTACAGAGTGAAAAATAGCTTAAAACTTTCCCTTTGGTTGAGGAAATGCCTCCCATTATGGCTAGAAAGAAGAAAGTGGCTAGATAGAGCTTTGCAAATGAAGAGGGATATATTATGACTGAATTTCTGTGTGCTTCATTTACAAACTTTGCTTTCCTGCTTGCCAATTCAGAACCAATTCTACGACTCAGTTCAAAAGGAAGGGGTTTGTACATTTGTGCTCTAAGGAATTTAAAGATCAACGTAACCTAGATTGAAAATGCATGTCTGAATCCTTGTATAGGGCAGCCAGGTGGCCACCTTTCAACCACAGAGTCCAGTCAAAAAGGGAACTTGGTGGTGTCTGGTCAGATCTACTGACTGGAAACCCAAAGTCCAGCTACTGGGGGTGGGGAGCCTTCAAGTCATCACCTGTACCAGTCCCTACTCAGCCAGGGCTGCCTCCCACCTGTACTGGGCAGCTGTATCTCCCAGCCCTGGCTCTGCAAGCAAGTCCCTCCTGACCCAGGCAGGGAGTGTGGGAGAGGGGAAGACCAGCGAGCAATGGGGAGATGGGGAAAGAAGAGTGAGAAGGGAGTGATGTCTCCGGATGGACAAGGTGGGGAAGGCCCTCGGGAGAAAGAGGTCAGGCAGGGGAGGTTCCAGCACTCCTTCTGGAGTGTCTGGTTTTTATATTATGGGACACAGGGGAGGTTTTGTGGTAGTAAAGACCCAGTTCCCAGACAGCAAGAGTTGGTGCTGTCAGCTCTGGCGCCACAAAAGGCACCATCAAGTCCAGCACAAAGTGACTCTGGCAGGGCAGTGCCAGGTGGAGACATGGGAGCCAACCTCTGCCCCAGACACTTTTGAGGCCACAAGGGATCTCACAGAAATGACTGCAGTCCAGCCCCTGATCATCAGGGACAAGCCTCTGGTACTGGGGAGACTGACCCCATCCAGTGGCAAGCCCGCAGTGATGCAGTGCTCTCCATCTCTGGATTGGCACCATGCCCAGCATTGCTCCTAAATGTCATAGCCATATCACTCCTCAGCATCATGCCCAGCAGGAACACACCTGGCACCGGGGGCACAGAGACTGATCTTCCTGGCACCAGGCATGCCCTGGCACCGGTCCGTAATGGCTGCAAAAGCAGCACAGGAATGCAGAAGCCAAGACTGGGTAATTGGTGCCAGTCTCCCTCCCCAGACCATCAGCATCAGCCATCGACGAGATTGTTATGGCACTGGTCTCTGCTACTTGCTCACAGGACTGAGGCTGGCCCATGGAACCTCAGCACCACTATGGTCTTCACCCTTAGGCTCATCAGAATCCACCGCCAACTTCTACTATTCAAGGTGCAATCAGCACATGTTGAGCATGTGCTGAAGGGGCGTTTGTTTGCTTTGGCAGCCACAGTGGCAACCCTCCATGCGATAGCCCTTCTGGACTCCCTCCAGGGGCTCTAGATCAATGATGGGAGACCCTCCTTCCCAGTCACCTAAAGCTAGACTTGATCCTGGGGATCCAAAGCAGCCCTCCCCAGGCCAAATTCACAAACCCACACCCAAGGAGCCTACCCAAGACCTGCTGGCACCTCCTGAGATATCAGTCTATGAGGACCCAGAGCAGTCTAAGAACAGCCCAGGCAGCCTGAGGGCCAGGAAGACCCTGTACCACCACTGGTGACCTCATCTTCATTACCTGGTGAGGCAGTAGCCGTAGCATCAGTTGTGGGGCCTCCACCACTGACCACAGGACCTCCTCCCTCAAATTGCCCACAAGTGGGCTTGCAGGTGGAAGGAATCATGGAAGCAGAGGATCCAATGGTGGACATCTTTCCTCTGAAAAGACCTTCCTGGGTGTCGTTGTCATTGATAAAAGCCATCCAGGAAAAAGGTTTCCAGTGTCTGTGCATGCGACCCATGCACACCTGATTGGAATGGATGTGAACAACAAAACCCTAAGAACAACAGTTATGAGAATGTGAGTAACTTTTGTTTTTTCCTGACTAATTGCTCTGTGTAAACTCCAGAGTTGGCAGAGAAATCTTGTGCTATGACCACAAGAAAACTCACTTAGTGAAAACATCTAGAAAATGTGAAATTATAATTTTTTCTGTAATCAATTTTAGAACATGTAGGTGTGATGTATTATTTACATGTGAGCAAAACAGAGGGCTCCCTGGAGCCTGAATTCTGATGCTGTCATTATAGCATTTCTTGAACTCCTACATTAAATATCATTGGTATGCAAACATTGTTCTGAGCAGCTACTTAAAGGATCCAGTTACTCCTAGTTGGCTCTGTAACATGGGCTGTCATTAAAAGTTCAATGCTCTAGTGTCCAATTAGAGATCCTATACTTCGTTATTTATTTATGGTTACCTTTTTTTATACTGGCAGAGAATGATATGCTAGCCCTCTCACAATATCACAGGAGAAAGAAATTGGACTCTATCCATTCCTCAATCCTAACACTTGGCTTGTTAGAGCTGAATTAACCTGATGGTAATTGCTATGCTGTGGCGAAGGCATTATGTAGAGACATACATTTGTTTTCTTGAAGTTGGTTTAAAGAAATATTTTATGTTACTTTTCATAGAATAAATGTTAAGACAGAAAAATTGTAATGCCCGGTCTTAATTCTAACCATCAGAAGAAAAAATAGCTAAAGCTTTGTATTTACATTGAAATACAGTAGCCTAGATAATCTCTGCTTTAACAGCAAAAATTCCTGGATTCTCAAATACATATTGTTTTAGGCAGAGCTGGTAGCACCACCGATTAATATTAAGGTTGATCGACATGTCTCATTATGAGAGTGGTTTCAGTGGCTTATAGCTCTGCCAGGCAATACGTATCTGTGTCACAATGAACTTTTTTAGAAAATGTAATAAAATGGTTGTGAGAACAAAACTAGGAGAAAATATATTTGTTGTTCTTTGAGTGATGGTCCCTATGTGTATTTTACATGTGGGTAAGCATGCCCCTGAGTCTGGAGATTTTTAATAAGCAGTATCTGTTGATCTTGGGGTTCAAGAATTGCTTTTTCTGCCCCCATTCCTTTTCAGGGATACACAACCCCCAGTGCTGCCTTTGCTGCTGCCTAAGTGAGGCTCACATCATGGCCAAGTGCAACATTTGCCCCTCTTTTCCTCCCAGAGCATTTGAGGGTGAAAAGCTGAAACTTAAAAAAAACTAATGGAGAGGATTAGGAAATTCCAATCAAATCTGAGTAGGGGAGATCTCCTGTATATCAGCCTCAAACAACAGGCATGATCCTCCTGAACACAAGCTCAAGAGTCAAGGCTAAGATTGACAGTCTAAGGGGAAGGCTTTTTATGAGAGTAGGAAGGCACTCTCCCAAGCATAGAGACAAATCTCTTCTTCCAAAGCTGCTCTGAGGTCCCTCCCTGACTCCTGCAAACTTGGGAGGTCCTCAAGCATGAATCTAAAGAATTAGGTCCGAGTAAATCTCCTCTGTAAAGCATGGATCATTTGGTTCTGCCCAGAAAACAGAAAGACAGACATCAACCTCCTCTCCCATTGAAGTCCAGATTAAACCTTGTGCCAATATTGTCGCAGCACCAGAGGGATCAGACTTCAATTCTGAACAGGATGAGTTCTGGATCCAATGGTTCCACAAACCAATTCATCTACTAATCTGGGGCACACCAAAACCTGTGTCTTTCTGGAGGACATTTTTGCTCTTCTCTATTCTCGCCTCAGGTCTGTCTTTATTCTGAAACTCAGTTACTCCAGAGAAGGAATTTATTCAGAAGACAGGGAGCTGGTCTCTCCTCTCTCATATACCCAACCATTGGTACCATCAGTTATGCCATTAGTTTGGGATCCAGCTTTCTCATCCAACGAATCAGATGTTTCCCAAGAGTCCTTGCACTGCTGTACAGAAATGGGTCTGGACAGACACTCTAAGAGATTGGTATTTTGTCTGTCAACCAGATATGACTTTCCAAAATATGTGGATGTAAAGGTGTAACTGTATACAATCTTTATCATTGCTGAAGATAACCAAACATAAATCAAAAGACAATGAAAAGTATAAGCTTCCAGACATAATGAATTATCTCTATATAGACATCATATAACAGAAGATAATTTTCAGAAAGCCATGGGAAAGTGTAGACAAGAAATAATTGGAGAATACTGACAGAAGTTACAATAGCATACAGATCCAAGCTTAGGCTACGTCTACACTACAGGGGTTTTGCACAACTGTTTTTGTGCAAAAACCTGCGGCTTGTCCACACCTCAAGCGCGTTTTTGTACAAGTAAATTTACAGTCAATCAACAGAACAGAGAGCGTTTTCTGGTATAGGTATTCTGCTTTCTACGAGGAATAACTCCTTTTTGCGCAAGAGCTCTTGCGCAAAAAGGTGTATGTGGACAGGCAGCAGTGTTTTTTGTGCAAGAATTGGCCTCCAGGAAAAAAAACAGGTGGCCTCTTGGCCACTCTGTCCAAGTTAGTCAGAACTCTATAGTTCCTGTCTGCTGGCCCCCCTTAAAGCTGCAGGCACCCTGGACAAGCCTTGTGGCAGGAAGTTTGGAGTGAGTAAGTGCCTTCACCGCGCGCGGCTCTGCTTCAGCCACAATGGTTGACCAACAAGCTCAGAACTGGTTCTGGGTGGTTTTATATGTGAGAAAGTGTCCAATGAGTGTTGACGCTTTCTTGTGCAAAAGTACATCGCTTTTGCGATGCGCTTTTGTAGTGTGGACGCGGTCTTGTGCAAGAAGCTTTTGCGGACGATCTCTGCCGCAAAAAGCTTCTTGCACAAGAAGCCTGGAGTGTAGACGTAGCCTTAGTCTGTGTTCACAAGCTCAGTCCCATAATACCTCTGTGCAGTAAACAAGGATATTAATATATCCATTGTTTATGTTAGGAAACCACAGCCCAGAGAGACTGAGCCTTTCTCTAGGTTACACAAGAGGCAATGCTGGAGATAGGTATGTCCCAAGTAGTCAGTTCTAAGGGATAAATCTGGCTGGTGAAAAACTCCAGAGGTGTTCTGTGGTTAAGACACAGCACTAGTTAAATTCTAAACCTAAGTGACATATGATGAAAGATGTCTATCTCAGCTATCACATACTTCGGAATATTCTCTGCTCTCCCCTACCTGAAAATCAGGCACCTTTTAAGTGTATCTCAAATTGGGAACTAGTCACTTTTTGAAAATCTTGGACCCAAACTTTATTTCCTGGCTACATTTTCATGGTCTGTGTCAAGATTCCAAATATTATTACCCCTATTACATGACTTGGTCATAGCTTCTGATGTCAGTAGACAATCACAGAAGTTTTATTTTTAAAATGGAATATGGTTTCCAAATTATTAACCAGTTTTATGGCTTTCCTATATCGATATCTGGCCCAGATTAACATAATATCTTGAACCGTCTGAAAGCAATATTTTGGTTCTATACAAGGTTTTTTTTTAACAGGAAAGAGCTGTTCAGTTCCAGTAATGGACAAATTATATTGTTCTTCCATTAGTATTCATGATGCTCAAAAGAACAAACATCTAAATTGTTTTCTTTATGACATCTAGCAGAGCATGATTATCTAAGGAATGATTCACAAACACTTCAAGGTTTTCCTTTGCCAAGAAATGCTAATATGACTCTGCCCCCTTTTAATCTGCCTACTCTATCTGGGTTTTTTTTTTATAATAAATGAGGTTGCATATTGTACACGTTTTACAGAATGACAGAGTCACTGAATAGGAAAATTAAGTCCAATGCCTAGTGCAAAATGACGTCCAAATGTTGATGTCCATGTGGACTGCTGTGGGCTTGCAATTTGGTGTGCAGAAAGATAGACTGTGAGTTGCCCTTGTTCATCAGTACTGACATGAGTCAGAAGCCCCTTTACTCCTCTTCCTTAGTTTCAGCAGCTCATAGACGTGTATTATACTGGTCCATGCCTTCACTGAAGGAAGCAAGCTGGCAAAAATGGTGTGTTAGAGGGGGTTGGTAGGAAGGAGAATCAAGACAGAGTGAAGGCCCTCTTGCACTGGCCTGTGGAGAATGGCTGTTGTACTGGTGGCAAGGGTAGGTAATCTGTTCCATTCTAATGGATGGAGCACATTGATTACCCTGGTGAGAATTGTTATAAGGTCATGCATAAGTTTGGACAAACCAAGATGTTATTTGGCCCAGGGTACGTGACATGAGTGAAATGTTACCATAAGTGTTCTTGTAGTTGAGTAAACTTGTTTGTAACAGCTGTATAAGACAGAGGCTATATTTAAATTGAAGATCTCCAAATGTGCTAGCAAGAGGCAATTAGAGGAAAATGGGCAAAAAGTCCCTGTGCAGAGAAACATGTCAAAGTGACATGGTCAGATGTACACAGTTAGTGCATAATCAGTGATAATACATTAATAAGAAAACAGAAATAATGACATGAAAACTTGGATAGCAAAAGGTTGTGCCAATGGAATTTCATGCATGAGTTTTATGACATATGTAAGATACTAAGTACTCATGATACTGAATGGTGCAATGGGAAATGGATCAGAGGTCATGAGCCCCCTCCAACTTTTAAATTGTGCCCTGCAGTATCAAAAGTCATGTGTTGCTTTTGCAGACAGTAAAGAATATTAGTCTTTCAGACCAAATGGTCCATCCCAACCTCTGATTCTATACTCTCACATTCTCCTGCACATACTCATTTTGCTACTGCAAAGAGCCATTTCTCCCTATCAGTCAAGCTTAACTGCTCACTTTCAGCTTTTTCCTGAAAGGAACAGAGAAGCTGCTGAGCACTGATAACTGGGAAAGGGCCCAATTTAAGGCAACTGGAATTTGGCCATTGGCTTCAATTAATGAAAGAATCACTGGGTGTGTTGACTTCAGTGGGAGGTGCGTTTGCTCAGTCCCATGCAGGATTAGTTCATTTCTATGTACAAATAGCAATAGATACAAGCCCAGGTTAGCAATGAGCAAATCTAGGTCTGCAAAACTGGAGGTCAATTCATCCTTCCTACGTTTGAGGCGACTCTTACTACATCTAAAGGGGCATTTTTTAGTCTTTAGATCAGAATCTTAAAATGTACTCTGGATGAGTTCTGAGGCACAGCAAAATTTGAGAAATTCTGAAACTAGACTACTTCTAAAGCCGACCAGAAGCACATTCTTGCATTTGCCCATTTGTTACTCAGAAAAAGTATTATATGCAAGTGTCATTTGCAGCTCTTTGAAAAGCATCAGCAATATGACCTGCCATTCATTTCTCTTGCTGATTTTTTTTCTCAAACTCCCTTGTTTAAACTCCATGACAGACGTGCTGGATAAGAACATTTAGTTTCAATACTCAGTGTGAATCACTTGTTTTAACTCTATTTTTAAAATGTTCTGATCCATATAGCCTACTTATTCTATTTAAAATTATAAACATGCTTAAAGAGTGCTTATTTGTGTGGTGTAGCTGTCCTGACATAGCTTGAAATTGCATATTAAACAGCAATCTGAGCTGACCTACCACAAATTTCCCACCTACTGTCTCAAGCAATTCCACATCGCTACAGTTAAAGTTATAATTCTCCTTCATTTTCAAATGAGCGGGGGTTGGGGGGAGAGAAGGAGTACTGAGCCTTTCATGTCCTGAAGATCAATGTCCTGTGGCCCAGCAAGGTGCTGAGGGAGTCTGCCTACCTGCTGTGGCCCCAACCATGCTGATCCTGGAAGTGCTGTGGCTGGCTGCTTCTGGTAACCAGCCAATGGGTGCTGTGGGGGAAGTGTTTGCAGGCACATGCAGCATGCGGACACCCATTCCCCCCTGCACTCCTAGGCTTTGTCTACATTGCCGGCTTTTGCCGGCAGAGAGTATGCAAATGAAGCTCTTATTAGCATTTTGTCACACTTCTTTTGCATAATATAGTCAAGCTGTTTTTGCACAAGGGGGTTTTTGCGCAAAAACAAGCAGTGTGAACATTTCCTTTTTGCGCAAAAACCCCTTTTTGCGCAAGATCCTTATTCCTCTTGAGGATCTTGCACAAAAAGGGTTTTTTGCGCAAAAAGGAAACGTCCACACTGCTTGTTTTTGCGCAAAAACCCCTAGCGCATGCGCAAAAATGGCTAGACTATTATGCAAATGAAGTGTGACAAAATGCTAATCAGTGATTCATTTGCATACTCATTTGCCAGCAGTACCTAGCAGGAGCCTGAGTACTCCATTACCATATTTTACCAAAATACATCTTCCTGTATGCCTTGTTTTTATACTCCTTTATATATATCATGCTCTTCTGTCTAAGATAACCAGCTATTTCTGTTACCTTTACCCAATGATGTAAAGGTTTTTAATCCTATCAATCTTATTTACAATTAGTAGTCTTTGATACTAAGATAAATATCCAATGGTCTCTTTTTGCATTTTCTCAGACTTTGTGCATACCCGTGCAAGAGCTAGGAACAATGAATATATCTAAGCAATTTTGTGGTGGAAAATACATTTGTTTAGCCTGTGATTAGGAAATTCATTAATATATCTTAAAGAGCTAACTAACAATATTTTGCAAAATATTCATATCCTCTCATACAGGTTTTAAAGAAGCAGCTGTGCTACTGCTTAGAGGGAACACTGGCATAGGTGATTAATCATCCCCTCCCAATCAGTTAACTCCCTGCATGGAGCCCTGAGCCTCTGACTGGGTGCGGCTGATTGATCACCTGTGAAGCTGTGCTACTGCACAGTTTAGAGTGAACACTGCTCCCCGCCCTACGGTTTGGATTCCTATGGGTAGGGTTGGGTTACTATGGGTAGGGCTTCCCACCCTAGGATTGGGGTTCCCATGTGTAGAAACTGTAGAAACCATTTCATATTTATAAACAAGCTATGGCAGGGCTCCCCACCCTAGGGTTAGCATTCTGATGGGTAGGCCAGTTGGAGCTAGGGATATAGTAGGGAATCTCCTAGGGTCAGGGTTCCTCTGGGTAGGAGGTTGCTAGCTAGGGTTAAGGTTCCTATAAATATGCAGCTTGGATCTAGGGGTTTGGTTTCCTATGGGTAGGGTTCTCTGCTCTAGGGCAGGGTTCCTATGGGTAGGCCATTGGGAGCCAGGTATATGGTTCATTTGAGTGGGCCGCTTTGAGCTAGGGAGGGGGTTACCATGGGGAGTGTTCCCTGCCCTAGGCTTAGAGATCTGATGGGAAGGCCAGTTGGAGGTAAGGTTAGGATTCCTATGACTAGGGGCCTCAGGCCTAGGGTTAGTGTTCTTATGGGTAGGTTACTTGGAGCTAGGTATTTGATTTCTATGGGTAGGACTCCCTGTCCTAGGGTTTGGTTTTAAATGGGTTGGCCAGTTGGAGCTCTGGGTAGGGTTCCTATAGGTAGGCTCCCCACCGTGGAGTTAGGGTTCCTATTTGTAGGCCATTTGGAGCTAGGCTTAGGTTTCCTATTGAGAGCTCTTTCCACCCTCGGATTAGGGTTACTATGGGTCGGGCTCCCCGCCCTAGGGTTAGGGCTACTATAGGTAGGCCACATGGAACTAGACGTAGGTTTTCTATGGATAGGGTTTCCTGCCCTAGAGATACAATTCCTATGGGTAGCCCACTTGGAGCTTGGGTTAGGGTTCCTATGGGTAGGGCACCCCACCCTAAGGCTACCATTCTGATGGGTAGGCCAGTTGGAGCTAGGAATATGGTTCCCATGGATAGGGCTCCTAGCCTTAGGCTTAGGGTTCCTATGGTTAGGGTTTCTAGACCTAGGTTTAGGGTTCCTTTGGTTAGAGCTCCCCACCCTAGGGCTAGGGTTCGTATGTGTAGGCCATTTGGAGCTAGAGTTAGGGTTCCTATGGGTAGGGCGCCCAGCCCTTGGGATAAGGTTCCTATAGGTTGCACTCCCAGCCCTTAGGGATAGGGTTCCTAGTCCTAGGGATAGGGTTCTCAAGGATAGGGCTCCTCGCCCAGAGGTTGGGGTTCCCATGGGTAGGCCACTTGGTAGCAGGTTGGGCTTCCCATGATTAGGGCTTCCTGTCCTAGGGTTGGGGTTCCCATGGATAGGGCTCCTTGCCCTAGGGTTAGGATTCCCATGGGTAGGGCTTTCTGTCCTAGGTTTAGGGTTCCCATGCTCCACACCCTAGTGTTGGGGTTCCAATGGGTAGGGCTCCACACCCTAGGGTTTGGGGTCCAATGGGTAGGCCACTTGAAGCTAGATTTAGACTTCCTATTGGTCAGGCTCCTCGTCCTGGGATTAGGGTTTTTAAGGGTCGGCCACTTGAAGAAAGGGATAGGTTTTCTATGGGCAGGGCTTCCCACCCCAGGTTTAGTGTTTCTATATGTAGATCACTTGGGCTAGAATTAGGCTTCCTATGACACGGTTTCTCATAGGACTGCTAATCCAGGGTGGGGAGCCCTACCCATAGGTCCCCTAACCCCATCTGCAAGTGGCCTACCTATAGGTACCCTAAGTGTAGGGCAGGAAGCCGTATCCACAGGAAGCAGTGTTACCTCTAACATTTTGTATCCTTGGGCAAGTTGAAATTTTTTATGTGCAACAGCAATATTGAGGTAGTTTGTGGATGTGCACGACCAATACAAACATTTGTGAAATCTTTGTGATTTTACATATATATAAAATGTTTTTTTAAACAGTCCATTGTTGTGGAAGAATATATATTAAAACAAGGGATAGTTAACAAGGAGCAATGCTTACAATACTTAATATGAACTCAAATAAAAAAGAAAATTAACACTACCCTGGGAGTACATGTATCATCCTTTTTAACAACTCAAGTTAACAAACACACCAAAATGCATATTATCCACACATAGCTCAGCTTTAAGATGCTAAAAAAACTGAGTCAACTAGAAAAGTCATGCTCTCTTAGCAAATACTAATGCAGTATTTTCTGACATTGGAAAGGAGAGTAAAATGCCTTCACTAAGACTTATACAATTATCTGGGGAATGTGTAGTATCCATGGTAGACAAAAACAAGTGAAACAGAGACCTATAAAAACAGATACTAATTCTCCCGGTTTGAAACTTTCACCTTGTGTGTGTCACCAACTCAGAGTAGAAGCCCCAGAACAAATTAACACATGGTTTCAGAGTTTGTAGACAGATGCATATTTCAAAGAGGTTGCAAATAAGGTTTCATCCTACAAAACAATTAGCATCACACCTAGTACTTGCTACTTCTGACTCATAAGAGCCAAAAACTCTACCACATAGCAAAGATCTGTCCTTAATGCAATACAATATACCATGTATTAATTAGTAACACAGGATTTTTAAAAAAATCATTAAGATCAGTGTTTTAGATATCTGCACTATCCAAAAAATTCTGTGAAAAGAATTGTTTTCTTTCTTACCTTAAGCCATTAACACCCATGTAAATTTTGTTTGAAATGTAATCATGCAAATGTCCTCCAGGCGCACACACTCCATGCAGCCTGCTTTCCCCTCCATCCCTCCCTCCAACCCAGCCAGCCAGAGAGGACTGCAATCTGGACTGCATCAAGTGAATCAAGACACCCCAAACAAATTCTCCCCTGCCTCTACCTCACTGCACAGATGCCAGCACCCACCTACCTCCCCTTTCCCCCACCTACTCCCATGCAATCTGCTCCCCCAGCCCAGCTGGCTGGTGGGATAAAATCCTGCTTCTCAAACTAGCTGGGAATCAGGACACAGCACAAACTCACCTACCCCATGCTGCCAGCTTCCCCCCATCCCTCTCCTTCCCAGCCCAGGAGGCTTGAAGAGAGTGCTGGGTTTCTGCCTTTGCCTCTCTCCCCATGCAGAAGGGACTCTTCAAACACCTCTCCCCACTGGCTCCCCCCAGCCAATTACTCCCTCTCTCATTTTCCTCCTCCCAAACTCCTTTACCTTACAACTCTCCCCCAAACCACTTATTACTTCCTTCCTTCCTTCCCTCCTCCTTCCCTGCTCTTGGAGTGCCTCCATTTGAAGCTACTCAGGGAGACACCTCTTCCCCCAGCTGGTGAGTTGAGGTTACTGCCTGTACAGGAACTCTGAGCCTCTGCATGGAGTTCATTCAAGGGTTACACAGCTTACAGGGAACTTAGGTGGGAAGCCCTACCCATAACTCTAGTTCCAAGTGGCCTTCCTATACAGACCCTAACCCTAAGGTGGGGAGCCCTATCCTTTCAAACCCTAACCCTAGGACAGGAAGCCCTACCCATAGGAATGCTAACCTTACGGTGGGGAGCCCTATCCATAAGAATGCTAATTCTAGCTCCAAGTGGCCTACCATTGGTAACCCTAACCCTAAGGCAAAGAATCCCAACCTATAGGAACCCTAACCCTAGGGAAGGGAGACCTACCCATAGAAATTGTAACCCTAGGGTGGGGAGACACATACTCTAGCTCCAGGTGGTCTACCCATAGGAGCCCTATTCTTAGGGCTGGGAGTCCTACCCCTAAGAACCCTAACTCTAGCTCCATAGGAGCCCAATCCCTATGATTGGGAGACCTACCATAGGAACCCTAAACCTAGCTAGAAATGGGCTACCCATAGGAACCTTAACCTTAGTTCCAAGTGAAAGGAGTTACTGTTTTGAAAACAGACATAGCAAAGCAAATTCTGGATTTCTAAATCACAGCAAATAAGGCTAGAAGCCCTTGTCATGAAGAGGATAATCAGGCTTTTCCAGCTGTCTCATTGGGACTTCCATTTTTGTATATCACACTTTTGTTTTTTTCCCCATTGCAAGACATATTGCTTCCTTATTAAATGAGCAAATACAAGACTGTTCCTATATGCAATCAGTGAGTTTTTAATCATCACCACCACTGATCATTCTACTCTGGTTCTGTTCTAAAGCAGTCAATTACAATCATTACAAAATTAGCTTGGAAGAAGCCCTGAGTGTGTTTGGGGGGGGGGGACATGTGCCTGTGTTTTGTTGTGTAATTAATAATGACATTTTTTGTGTGAGTTAGGGGCATAAATAGATTCTAGTCCCAGTTGACATTCCAACAGAGAACACACATATACACCACTGATACAGTGTTTTGTTAGATCAAATTAAGAGTCAGACCATAATTTTCACATGGAATGTTGTATATGGGCACCACTCAGATCTGCAAGACAAAAATTTTGATGGGCATTGGGACACAGAGTTGGAACCAGAATAAAAAGAGGATGAGATTTACTTTCAGTCTATTTCCTACATCCTATCTTTCAAATAGGATTTGTCAGGACTATTATTTGTAATATGTCACTCATGAACCAAAACTTTGGGCCATATCCTGAGATCCTTCCATAATTTGTGCCTTTTGCTTATACAGGAAAACACTCTGTGAATTCAATGAAACCTTCAAATTCAGCTCAGATTGTCAGTGTGGTGACTGTACAACTGGTGTGAAGGAAATGCTGTTGCAAATCCACTGACTTCCATTTGTAGGTTGCCATGAAAACATATACAGTTATGAAAGCAATTTCAAAATACTGTTAAATGACATGAGAACCCTGGGTAGTCAGAAAGATGGACTGTATCAAATCCCTGGCTGTGGAGTGGAGAAGCTGACTGCAATGGCATTATGCCAGGGAATGTGCATAGACCTATTCAAGTAACAGAATATATTTTACACATGTTGTCTGGTAAAGCTTTCCACATGCAGCCAGAGATAATGTAGGTATGTAATAATTAAGAGCACAGTTTGTTCCTGCTAAGAGCAATTGTGAATGAGGAGCAATGCTGAGCTTAAATGATGCAATGAAATCAAAAGAGAAGTCATGCCTGCCCGACAAGGGTTCAGTCCTTTCCAGAGCTCTTCTGCAAGGGGGGTGGCCACATCCATAGCTACCCCACTAGCAGAGCACCTGGCCAGCTCCACCAGCCCCTTGGGAAGCTGCTTTCTCTCAAGCTTGTGTGAGATGGCCAGTGCTTGCAAGGGCATATGTGCTCTGTTGGGGTATGTCTACACTACAAAGTTAATTCGAACTAACAGCTGTTAGTTCGAATTAACTTTCATAGGCACTACACTTACAAACCGCTAGTTCGAACTTAAATCGAACTAGCGGAGCGCTTAATTCGAACTAGGTAAACCTCATTCTACGAGGACTAACGCCTAGTTCGAATAAAGTAGTTCGAATTAAGGGCTGTGTAGCCACTTAATTCGAACTAGTGGGAGGCTAGCCCTTCCCTGCTTGCCCTGGTGGCCACTCTGGGCCAAACCAGGAAAACTCTTCTGCCCCCCTCCCGGCCCCAGAGCCCTTAAAGGGCCACGGTCTGGCTACGGTGCTTGTGCCAGTTGCAAGCCTGCCAGCACCCGGCCAGCAGACCCTGCACCTGGCACATGATAAGCCAGCCACCCGCTGCAACCCAGCCCTCCCCCTCTTCCCAGGACCAGGCTGGCGGCTCCCAGGAGCCTGCCCGGGGCCGCAAGAGGCGGGCGCCCGCCTGGTCTAGTGCAGAGATCGTGGACCTCATCGAGGTTTGGGGGGAAGCCTCCAACGTCCACGATCTCCGCACTAGCCACAGGAACGCGGCCGTCTACAGCCACATGGCTGACAGCCTGCCCACCAGAGGCCACATGCGGACCCGGGAGCAGGTCCGCTGCAAAATTAAGGACCTGCGGCAGTCCTACTCCAGGGCCTGCCAGCCAGGGGCCAACCCGGAGACCTGCCCCCACTTTGAGGCCCTGGACCGCATCCTGGGGGCTCACGCCGTCCAGGCCCCCCGGGTGGTGATCGACCCCGGGGCAGAGGGACCCATCCCTGATACGGAGGAGGAGGAGGAGGACGCCGAGAGCCAGGAGCCTGCAGGGAGCCTGCCCAGGACCCAGGACCCCCGAGGCATCCCACAGAGCACATCTGCTGTGTCGTCCGAGGCCGAGGAGGGCTCCGCATGTGAGTGCCATCATGCTCCCTTATGTGGGGAGAGGGAGCCCAGGGACCGTGCGCCTGGGCCTTGCCCACTGTGGAGCAGCAGCTGGGTGTCATGCAGGGGCCCTGGCCTTGCAGAGGGGGGCTGGGTTTCACCCACCATGTCCCCAGGGAGAACTGACCACTGCTCTTGTTTCACCACAGCCACAGCACCTGGGACTGCAGGGCGCACCACCCCGCCTGCAACAGCCACCTGCACCCGGGCCAGCAGGCGCACCAGGAACCAGGAGGAGTACCAGCGACGGCACCTGCGGCTCCTGGAGCACCAGCTCCACACCCAGGACCACTGGGTCCAGGAGGACCTGCGGCTGCGGCAGCGGAGTTTGGAGGAGCAGGGCCGTGCCCTCAGAGGCCACCTCCAGACCTTGGTGGACAGGTTCCTGCCTCCTCCTGCTCCAGCCCCTGTGGCCGTCCCAGCTCTCGCTCCTCCCACCCCTGCTCCCCTCCGCTTCCTCCGCACCCCCGTCCCTCCTGCCCCATCCTCCACACCCACTCCCCCCCGACGCCCCGCACCCGCAGTGCTGCGAGATGGGAGAGCCAGCAGGACCCCCAAGCCTGAGCTTTCCCTTCCCTTCCTCCCCTTCCTCCCCCTTCTAGCTCCCTCCTCCCAGGTTTCCCCTCCCCTCTCCCATCCTCATTTCTCCGTCCCCCCACCCCAGTTATGTAAAATAAAAGAGATTTTTGTTGGCAAAACAGGTGTGTTTATTTGACATTAGGAAGGGGGGTTAGGGAGAGGAACGGGGAAGGAGGGGAGGGTGGAAGAAGGCCCCAGTGGGGCATGCAGGGAGAGTTCAGCCATCCTCCTCCACTTGGAAGCTCTCCCGCAGGGCTTCCCAGATCTGGACGGCCCCCCGCTGGGCCTCCCGGACGGCGGCGGTGCAGGGCTGAGCGTACTGGCCAGCCATGCTCTCAGCCTCAGCCATCCAGGCTGGCAGGAAAGCCTCCCCCTTCCGCTCACACAAATTGTGCAGCACGCAACATGCTGCCACCACGGGAGGGATATTGTGCTCGGCGAGGTCGAGGCGGGTGAGGAGGCACCTAAATCGTGCTTTCAATCGTCAAGGCCCCTCCACCACAATGCGGGCCCTGGTGAGCCTGGCATTGAAGGCCTGGCGGAGGGGTTGAGGTGCCCGTGTGCGGCTTCATGAGCCAGGGCTGTAGGGGTAGGCCGCATCCCCACCAGGCACACGGGCATGTCCACGCCCCGACCCTGATGTGGCGGTCGGGAAGAAGGTCCCGGCGTGCAGCCTCTGGCAGACGGAGGAGTTGCGGAACACCCTGGCGTCGTGTGCCTTGCCAGACCAGCCCACATTAATGTCCGACGGCCTGCAGGAGCACAGAGAAGTACCCCTTCCTGTTGATGTACTGGGAGGCCTGGTGTTCCGGGGCACGGATGGGGATGTGCATCCCGTCGATGGCCCCCCCGCAGTTGGGGAAGCCGAGGGCGCCGAACCCCCAGATGACCGCGTCCGGGTTGGCGAGGCGGACCACCCTGCCGAGCAGCACCTGCAGAGAGACACAGCAAACCGTGAATCACTGGGGCGCCCAGGTGGCTGGGAGTGTTCGTTCCCTGGCACTGCCCCGCGCCCCACTCCCAGAAGCAACCCCCGCGGGCGGCGTGTAGTACGGCCGGGACAGACCAAACCCTCCCGTGCGGGGCACTGTTGCCTCCTCCCCGGCCCCCGTTTTCCCTGGGGCGGCCCATCCTCCTTGCAGCCCCGGCCCAGTGGCCGGTGAGTGCCGTACCTGCATGAGCACTGCTCCGACGGTGGATCTCCCCACGCCGAACTGGTTCCCGATGGATCGGTAGCTGTCCGGCATGGAGAGCTTCCAGAGAGCGATGGCCACACACTTCTGGAGGGGGATGGCGGGCCTCATGCGAGTGTCCCGTCACTGCAGAGCAGGGGCGAGCCCCTTGCAGAGCTCCAGGAAGGTGTCCCTCTTCATCCTGAAGTTCTGGGACCACTGTCTGTCTCCCCAGCGCTCCAGGACGATGCGGTCCCACCAGTCGCTGCTGGTGTCCAGACGCCAGATGCAGCGGGGCACGCTGGCGTCCGGGCGCTGCTGCAGCTCCTCCACAGCCCCAAGGGAGGCCAGGTGGAGAGGCAGGGGGCTGACGTGCACCAGGTGGTGCCAGGCAGCCTCCAGCCATTGCTGGCAGGCTTGCAGCAGCAAGTCCAAAAACTGCACCAGAAAGCCCAGGGCGAGCTCTGGCTCCATGTTGCCAACTGCGGCGGCATCCCCAAAGGGAACCACCGACACAGGCAGGCGGAGAGAAAAACGCTTTGCTGTCCCTTGGCGAGGTAGGCAAGCAAGCGGAAAAGCTGAGAACCGGCTGTCCAGGGGGGTCCCTTTAAGCAAGCGGAAAAGCTGAGAACCGGCTGTCCAGGGGTGTCCCTTTAAGCATGAGCCTCAGACAGCAGCCACACAAAGCAACTACTGACCTGATGCCCTGCCGGAACCGGTTTCAGCTACACTTAAATGCGACCCAGCGTCCAATCGGTGTGGACGAGCTAGTTCGAATTAGCAAAACGCTAATTCGAACTAGTTTTTAAGTCTAGATGCGCTAATTCGAATTAGCTTAGTTCGAATTAACTAATTCGAACTAAGTTAGTTCAAATTAGCGCTGTAGTGTAGACATACCCTTGCTGTTTACAAAAGGGAGATAGCTTCATGAGCCCATTATTGAATTAAGGTTATGTGAGCAATTAAAAGTCTGGTCAGCAATGCAGCAGGGGCTCAGAGCATAGGCAGGCTTCCTATGTGCCCTGGCTCTGCACCGTTCCCAGAAGCAGCCACCAGGTCTCTGCAGCCCTAGGTGGAGAGATTGACAGGGAGGGTCAGTGTAATGCCCCCACCTTAAGTTCTGGCTCTGCAGCTGCCATTGGTTGGACACTGTGGGGGTGGCGCCTATGGGTGCGAGAGCATCATGCGGAGCCTCCCTCGTCACCCATGCACCTAGGGGTCACCGAGACCTGGCAGCTACTTCCTGGGAGCTGTGTTAAGTGGTACCAGGACTTTGCATCCCAACCCCCTTCCCCAGCCTGAAGGTGAGCACAAGATTTTGTGTGAGTGTGGGCCCTGTAAATCTATCATGGAGTGGCAGCAGTGAGCCCCCCAAATGCATACTTCCACCTGTAGACATTTGCTGTAGGGTGAGGTGGGATTTTGAGATAACTGCCCAGTAAGTTGCAGGAGGAAGCACAACTCTCCCAGTTATTGTAGTAGGTTCCCTGCAGATTTAGGTAGACCCTGTTGCATTGGTTCAACTCAAGTCTCACTTTCAACTTTTTCTTTGCAACTAGAAGCAAAGAAGCATACTTTTTTTTTTTTCAATACAAGCCAAGTATATGGTCTCATCATATGACCCTAGGCGCTGGGACTCTAGGGCTATGGCTACACTCACGGCTTCTTGCGTGAGAAATATGCAAATGAGGCTGAGCGTGGAATATCACTGAGCCTCATTTGCATACCTAATGAGCCGCCATTCTTTCAGAAGAGGCTCTTGCGCCAGAAGGAGCTGTCTACACTGCCCCTTATTGTGCAAGAAAAACCCTCTTGTGCAATGCCGCTACGTTGACTATTTTCAGGAATAAAGGCATTGTGCAAGAGGGTTTTTCTTGCACAAGAAGGGGCAGTGTAGACAGCTCCTTCTGGCGCAAGAGCCTCTTCTGCAAAAATGGCAGCTTATTAGGTATGCAAATGAGGCTCGGCGATATTCCACACTTAGCCTCATTTGCATAATTCTCACGCAAGAAGCCGCGAGTGTAGACTTAGCCTAGTTGTGGCTTTAGGTTCCTGTTCCTTAACTGAGACCCTCCCTACTAGAGGTGCTGGATCTAGGGATGTTGGAGGTGCTAGCACAGTCCCTGGCTTGAAGTGGTTTCCATTATAAACACAGTTGGTTCAATGACTCTCAGCACCCCCATTATAAAAATTGTTCCAGCATCCCTGCTTCCAACCCTATGTGATGGAATATGTCAATGAACTAAACTTCTTGGATCTACTGGTCCCATAAGAAATCCGAGAAATGATGACACATAGAATGTTCTTTATCTTTTTTTTTCCGGTTCAGGAGAACTAAAAAAACCAGTGGAAAAACCAAATGCAAGGCTAATGCATACTGTAGTATTACAACCAAACAAAGAACCGGAAATCAAAGCTGAGCAAATAAGTGACTTCAGTCCAGGGTGCCAAACTCAACAATCTGGAAAAAAAAGCTTAGCGTCAACCAAAAATGATTTTTTTTTGGTTTTTTCTTAACAAAATTACCCTTCCCTTTTTGTTTCTGGTCAACCAAAGCATTTTTTCAACTCTCACCTTTAGTTTTTCCAGGGCGCAGATTTAGTTTTATTTTGCATGTTTTACCTTCCATTTTTTGTTAAAAATTAACTAAATTGCATCTGGATTAGGCCTTTAATAAATAAATAAAGTTTTGCCAAGCCAGATGATGTTTCCTAAGCAATATTTCCTTGGCTCATAGCTATACAAATTCTGGAATCAACATGGGGAAAAGACAGATGGGTGCTGACAGCAGATAGGCTACAAAAAAAACCTCACAGAGTGAAGAAACAAGATCTTAGTCTGCTTTTTGCAAGAGTGTGTGGGTGGGCTTAGATGGCATAAGGAAAAAAATGTACTTTTTTATTAATCAGCTTGTGAAGAATCTGTATTTGATACACAAACCAGAATAGCTAGTAGGCACAAACCAGTAAAATGGGTCAAAAATAACCCTCTGTATGTGTGTGTGAGAGAGATCCTCCCCTGCCCCCCCAAATGGTAAGATTGTAATATGCAGCTTGAATGGTTTTGATAGAATAAGATTGGTTAGATCCGAGTGTGAATTTTGGATCATCACACTTGTTGGTTTTTGTCCTGAGGGTGAAGATCAAATCTATCAGCGGCGGATATAGGGCAGGGCAAGTGGGGCAATTGCCCCAGGCCCCGCGCTTCAATAGGCCCTGCGCACGCACTACTACCTGTCAGCTGTGGCCGTGGTGCATGTGCGAAATTGTGTTGCCCCGGGCCCCGCGCTTCAATAGGCCCCGTGCCCTGGGCCCCGCAAAACTCTCATCCGCCCCTGAAATCTGTCAATGTGACTAGATTTGGCCCATCAACTTAATGATGCATCAAGGGAGCTACAAGATCCTGCTCACCAGTGTTTCAGGCTCTCTAGGTTCGGTGGGGACAACACATGCTGCTTGGCTTTCAGGCTAGTTGTGGAAAACTCTGCCTGGAGCTACACAATGTGTATAGGCAAATATTCATGTGTTTGCTGTTAAGTACAGGGCAGGAAGGTGGGGAAACTCTATTTTTATTAAGTAGAGCAAAAAGGGAAATGAAATCTATATTATTAGTCATACTTATCAGCAGGGCTCGCCAAGCGGCGGCGAGCCCTGCTCGCCAGCCGCGCGGTTTTGCGCTGTTCTGCGTTCTGCGCATGCGCAGATCGCTCTGCGCCAGCTCTTCCGGGTCGTAATCTACTCACCATGGGCGAGTAGATTACATTATTTGTCGAGCCCTGCTTATCAGAGACTGATTAACATCTCAATAAGGAAGAATAAAGGGGAAAATTTGCAAGCCCAGAATACCCACAGGCCATTCAATTGCTTTTAGTTCATTTCTTTGTGTAAGTGGGGGAATGGTCCCGCTATTGTGGGGAACTTCCCTGGCTTCTATACTACCCCCGTGAAATGGACCAGCGAAAGGATCTGAGTCCCCGCTCCCACTTCTTTTACCCAAAGGCCTCCCTGACTCTGAGGGCTCCCCTTCCACTTTCCTAAGTAGCAGAGTCCTCGAAATCCCAACAAGGGTGGGCTCAGGTTTTCTGGGGCTTAATCCCCGACCTTGTAGGCAGGGGCTAGGGTGTCCCCACTCCGGGGTGCTCTCTTCACACTGCATGCTTTCTTGACCCACTGATCATTACATACAGTTCAAAGTGAATACAATTTATTAAACAGCAACTGATTAAAAAGAAAAGAATAAGGAAAAAATGAGAAAGGTTAAATGAGAACACATAGTCCTGCTCTGTAGCATGGGGACATCACAAACAGCAGTTTGCAGAGCGTAAGGACAGTTCATAGTCTGTTCCTTATAGGTCCCAGGGCTCTTTCTCAGG
This sequence comes from Rafetus swinhoei, assembly GCA_019425775.1. Classification (NCBI taxonomy): domain Eukaryota; kingdom Metazoa; phylum Chordata; order Testudines; family Trionychidae; genus Rafetus; species Rafetus swinhoei. Next base: position 112,139,518 of record CM033446.1, read on the forward strand.
CCCTAGCTGTGCTGCAGGGGGGGCTGCAGGTTGGACACGCTTGCTCTGGCAGTGACCACACAACTTCAGGCTCTAGGTGGCAGGACCCTTCTCCAAGTTGGAGTTACAATCCCTCTCCCAGTCTGGCCTGCAGGGCCTCTTGGCTGGTGGTGTCTCCCTGCCCAGACCCTCTCCCCCCACTTTGCTGGTCCCAGCAGCTCACCACACCCAGCTGCAGACTGTGCTGCTTTGCCAGCCTCCAGCTCTTTGTATTGCTTCTCTGACCCCTTTGGCTCTCTGGTCACTGCAGGTCTGCTTCTCACCACAGGGTCTGTGCTCCTTGGGCTGTGTGTGTCTGGCTCTGTCACTGCAGGATTGCCCCTCAGCACAGCTTGCACTCCTTGGGCTGTGTGTGTCTGAGCTGGAGTGTTGGCCTCTTTCCATTGTCCCTGGGGTCTGCGGGTGTGTCTAGACTACATGGCTCCGATGACGGAGCCATGTAAAGTAGTTTACTCGACATAGTCAATGAAGCGGGGATTTAAATAATCCCCGCTTCATTAAAATAAAAATGGCTGCCGCGCTGTGCCAACAATCAGCTGATCTGGCACAGTATGGCAGTCTAGATGCGGCACGGTCGACAAGTGAAGCTTTCACGAGGTTTCACGAGGCTTACAGGAGCGGTCAACAAAGGCTTCCCTTGTCGACTGTGCCGCGTCTAGACTGCCGCGCTGTGCCGGATCAGCTGATTGTCGGCACAGCGCCGCTGTTTTATTTTAATGACGCGAGGATTATTTAAATCCCCGCTCCATTGACTATGTCGAGTAAACTACTGTACGTGGCTCTGTCGACGGAGCCATGTAGTCTAGACACACCCTGTCAGTCTCAGGGCCCTGATTTCTCATGGACCCTTCCCCTTTTGGTACTGGGAGCTGGCCAACCAAAAACTCCCACTGAGTTTTAGTAAGTAACAGTTCCCTTACATTTGGACTTCTCAGCCCAGCAGCACTTCTGGAGTGGCAAATTTACAGCTAGCAAATGACTAACTGTGACAGGCTATCTGTCCTGCACTGGCCCCACTAAGGGTTAATACAGCCCTGGGAGAGGGCTGGGTCTTTATAACAGCCAATTAGGCCCCAGATGGGCCTGTGTAAATAGGAGCTCCTGGGGAGGAAGAGACTCTTGCTCCAGCAGTAGAGCAGGAAGGACTTGGCTGCTGGTAAGCTAGAGAGGGCACCTTAAGACAATGATGTGCTGGGGAAAGGCAGGCAGAGCTGGGGAGCTCTGGCCAGGCAAACTCCCAGTTTTGCTCTCAAGGCCTGAGGATACTAGAGAGGCAGCTAGGGCAGCAGAAGGTTCACCCCCTTGCCAATGATGAGTGGCCATTTCAGATTATAGTTTGCCCCTGGGGCAGGGGCTAGATGACTGGTAGTTGGTCACTGAGGCAAGTTGGGTATAGGGGATTTGGGATTCCATGGGAGGGGAGCATCCCAGAATTAGGGTGCGAGGTGTCCAGTATTGAACCGGACAGTTCGGTATTTTCGCCTCCTGTCCGGTAAAACAATTCAGAAAATACCAGACACCTAAATGTGATTTCTGATTTTTTTCCTGGCCAGGAGGCAAAAACCCCAGGCTGTCCGGCTCAATACGGAGGCGGCCTGGCAACCCTAGAGCTTACCGGGTTCCACAGGGGAGCTGTCCGGCCCAGCGCAGGGAGGTAAGATGGCGGCTGCCTGCTGGCAGCCAGTTAGGGCCAAAAAACCTCACTACGCATTTCTTAAAGGGGCCACGCTGTTTTTGTTTGTTTTGGTTTTTTGCGTAACAACTCTCGGGATCCCTTTTTTTTTTGTTCGGTACTTTTTCTGAAACCATCTGGCAACCCTACCCAGAATGCAGAAAGACAGGTAGCTGAGGGCAAGGCACAAGTCAGCACAAGGTGCTCTGATGCTAAAGAGCTAATTCCCGAGGAGACCGGCCAGAGGTGCTTCAGCAGTGAGTTATGACCCGTTACACTAACCAAAACCCAGAAAAGCCAGTAGCCCAAAAATAACTTCTTCAAATTCTTCTATTTCTGGGACTTAAGAGATACACCTATTATCAGTTAAAGTGTCTCTATTTAATTAAATGTTTAGCAGGAAGGTTCAGAAGAGTCACCATGTGCCCACTTTCTGTTGAATTTTATAGTTTTGGGAAGCTAACTCCTTTAGGCTTCTTTGAAAATTCCAGCCAAAAAAAAAGTTTAGATTATTTTGCCCCTCAATTATGCCTGGATTTAATACTGTATAAACACTGTTGAGCATTCTGGAACCTCATGTGCCACCAAGATCTTAATAGCACAGGCCAAGAAGTAAAGGATACATATACATGTGTACAGATGGTGAGTCTCTGCCCTTCCTGCTGTATTTAGCTAGCTAAATTGTTAAGCACCCATTGCTGAATAATCTAAGCAAAGTAATATCATCTAACACCATTTTAAATCCTCTTGAAAACCAATAATTTTGATAAAGGACTTGATGCCTGGACCTTCCTAGTGTGGTCAAGAGTATGAGATTTGCATGAATTAAATACTGAGGGGGAGTGTCTAACCCTAACTTTTGGGTTATGTGGCAGGGTGGACTAGGTCTGGAGGCCCTGTTCTGGAGGCTCCCTTCATTCTGCCTCAGACTAGAGCAGCAAGAACTCCTCCAGGCAGCCTAGAATGACTGCAGAGTAACAGTCAATCAGATGGGCTGATGAAGCAACCAACAAGGGTCCAGAATAAAAAGCGAGCAGAGAAGTTTAGTTGCTGTGTGGTCCACAGGGCTGATGAGAGACTTTGCTGCATTCAGGAGAGAGTTGGCTCTGGGTCCCTGGAAGAAGCAGGGCTGGGGACTAGCCTCCCCGGTCAGCTCTTCAGCCCTGCTGGGGGCTCCAGTGGAAACTTAAAGAGCTCAGGGTTCTGACTGCTGCCACTGTTAAGGTAGTGGTGGTGGTGGCTGGGAGCCCAGGCCCTTTTAAATTGCCAGGCCCTGGGGTAGCTTCCCCCTTTGATACCTGCCCCATTGGCAAACCTGGTGGAGTTCATGGAGTGAAGACCAGATGACTGGCTGGTGGGAAGAGTAGTAGTACAGTGTGCTCCATACAGAGCTCACTGCAAAAAGGAATGAGGCCAGGGGGACTGAGTACAGAAACCAGACCAGGTTAGTGAGGATACCAAGACAAGCTCCAGCTGGGTGGTTGAGGAAGGCGCTGCCTCTGGAGAAGCCTAAGCCCATACGAAGGCTGGAAGAAGAACTTAGATTGTATACCCTGAAAAGGGGAACATTGGTGCGGCTTGGCCAGAGGGCTGAGTTGCTGAAGAAAATGACAAGAGAACCATCTGCAGTATATAGCTAAATTATTAGATTAGACAGGTAAGGATTTTCCTTCTTTTCATTATGACTTCTCCCACAGTACAGTAGACTTCCGATAATCCGGAACCTATGGGATTTAGGTGGTGCCGGATTATCAGATATGCCGGACTATCAGGAGGTACTATAAGCAGGTTATATATATACTGTATACATTATATACTGTATATAAAGTGTTCTTAACCCTTTTTATTGTACATACTGTATACAGTATACTGTAATGTTTTAGTTTTTTTAAGCGTTTTTTACCCTTTTTGCTCAGTTCAGCTGCTGCTGCTGTTACCTTGTGACTCATTTTTTGCCGAAGCTCACTCACTAGGCTCTTGCCATTTTGATGCCGAACTATCAGGAGTGCCGGACTATTGGATGCCGGACTATTGGAGTTTTACTGTAGTACAATTCTCCACCTTACTTACCAGGGCTGTGGGTAGGAAGTTATGCTTATGGGACCATAAAAGCATCTTTGTTCCTTTGGTTCTAAAGATCACTTGCTAAAGAGTAACTGCTCCAGAAGTTGTGAGAGGACAGCTGGGAACCATGTCAATACCAAGGACAGTAGGTCTTCCTGAGGTGATTTCAGGATCATTTCATTCTGTCCTCCCTGCACTCAGGCCTTCAGTGTCCAACGAATGATACTCATTGACATATGGCTAAATGTTTTAGATCAGGGTTGGGGAACCTCAGGCCTGTGGGCTAGATGTGGCCCCCTGCTTGCCTGGACTTGGCCCCTGAGACTCAGGGCTCCCTCCAGCATTGGGAAGTCCATGCTGGTGCTTCAGTCCACCAGCCACCCACTGTGGGGCTGGAGCACACAAATCTACTAGCCTGGGCCCCTCAAGGCTCTGATGTGCAAGGGGAATATGGGGAGTGCCTCTCCTTCTCAGTTGGGGGCCACATCAGTGAGGGTTTGGAGGTTTTTTTGCTTCTCACTTGTGTGCGAGCCCGAACTGATTTTTCTGTGGATCAGCAGCCCATGTCCCAAAATAGGTTCCCCACCCCTGTTTTAGATGCTTACAAATAAGGCCTACTTTCTTTGAAACTGATGTGTTTTCTAGGACAAGCTATCCCTCTGTGCCAGCACTGCTTCAAACAAACCATAAACCTCTTGACAGATGAGTACATCTGTTTGTGTGCTCAATTGGTGCCAGAACAGGTCAAACAATGGTGATGATACATATTATTTTTCCTTGTTCTAATGTTTTTCTCGGCATGGCATTCTCTTCATGAAACTATGCCTTGCTGAAATTGGAGTTACTTTCACTCTTCAGTCGTCTGTCCTTTCTGCTTCTCATAGGAATTAAGAACAGTGAATTTCCAAGAATATCCAGCACATTCCTGGAGGGCTATAGAAAGATTCTTGTTTACTTCAAACAGGAACACTCTGTATGTATTTTCTAAATGCTACCCTGACTCCATTCAGGCCTATATTTTCAGGAACACCCAACTTTTTATGTCTAACTTGAGATGCCCCCAAAGGGGCCGGATTTTTAGTGTGTGAGTGCTCACTGTTTTCATAGAATTATAGGACTAGAAGGGACGTTTAGAGGCCATCTAGTCTAGTCTCCTGAACTCAAGGCAAGAATAAGTATTATTTAGACCATTCCTGACAGGTGTTCATCTAACCTGCTCTTAAAAATCTCTAATGATGAAGATTCCACAATCTCCCTATGCAACTTATTCCAGTGCTTAACCTGCTTAACCACCTGATAGGAAGTTTTTCCTAATGTCTAACCTAAACAGTTCTTGCTGCAATTTAAGTCCATTGCTTCTTGTCATATCTTTGGAGGGTAAGAAGAACAATTATTTTCCCTCTTCCTTGTAACAATCTTTTAGGCACTTGAAAGCTGTTATCATGTCCCCTCTTAGTCTTCTCTTTTCCAGACTAAACAAACCAGTTTTTTTAATCTTCCTCTATAGGGCAGATTTTCTAGATCTTTAATAATTTTTGTTGCTTTTCTCTGAACTTTTTCCAATTTCACCATGTCTTTCCTGAAATGTGCTGCCCAGAACTGGACACGCTACTCCAGTTGAGGTCTAATCAGTGTGGAGTAGGGGGGAAGAATTACTTCCTATGTCTTCTTTACAACACTCCTTCTAATATATCCAGAATGATGTGTGCTTTTGGTTTTTGTTTTTGTTTGTTTTTTTAAAACAGTGCAGGGCCATTTCTACCAGTGCTTGTGCACCAGCACCCCCTCTCCTGAGGGAAGAGAAATCACTCTCCTGGAAGGTATGGAGGCAGCAGCTGTGATGGGCAGCCAGCTCTCCTAGATGGGATGCCATTTGCTGCAATGGCATCTGGTCTGGGAAAGTTGACAACGGTGGGGCAAGGCAGGGAGGGAAGCTCATCTGCAGCCTCAGGGCAGCAGCCAGGAGGACGGAGTGGAGGCTAGCAGTAGGAGCATGAGCTGGAGGAGCAGAAGGTGGCTGTGCTGGAAGCCGGAGAGAAGCAGCGCTTTGGAAGGGAAATGGCTACTTCTCTCCAGCCACTGGTCATACAGCTGCCCCTATCCCTCCAGAATCCTCTGCTTGTCACCATCTGGTGAGTAAGGCCATGGGGAAGGGGTGGCCAGGGGATGGAGCTCGGGTCACCAGGACTGGCATTGAATCTGTGGGGAGATGCCTGGCTAGTGAATGGAGATGGAGGCTGCCAGAGCCCTAGCACTGAGCCTGTGGGAGTGGGGAAGGGAGGGCCTGGCCAGGGCATGGGGATAGTGCTGTCATAGTCAGTGCTGCCCGTGATCCCATCCCTAAACATCTGCAGCATAGGGCATCAAAATATGTAGTGGTGTCTCACATGGTTGAACACGCTGCATATGCCTAAAGATGGCCCTGTGACTGTGTTACATTGTTGACTCAGAGTTAGCTTGTGGTCCACAATGACCCCCAGATCCCTTTCTGCAGTACTCCTTCCTAGGCAGTCATATCACATTCTGTATGTGTTTAACTGACTGTTCCTTCTGAAGTAGAGCATTTTGCATTTGTCCATACTGAAGTTCATCCTATTTACTTCAGACCATTTCTCCAGTTTGTCCAGATCATTTTGAATTTTAATCCTGTCATCCAAAGCACTTACAACCCCTCCCATCTTGGCATCATCTGCAAACTTTATAAGTGTGCTCTCTGTCATTATCTAAATCATTGATGAAGATATTGAATGGAACTAGACCCAGAATTGAACGCTGCAGGACCCAACTCGTTATGTCCTTCCAGCATGACTGTGATCCACTGATAACTATTCTCTGGGAATGGTTTTCCAACCAGTTTTGCAGTCACCTTATAGTAGATATGTTTAAGTTAGATTTCCTTAATTTGTTTGAGAAGGTCTTACAAGACTGTATCAAATACCGTACTAAAGTCTAGATAGACCACACCTACTGCTCCCCCTCTATCCACAAGACTCGTTACCCTCTCAAAGAAAGCTATCAGGTTGGTTTGACATGATTTGTTCTTGACAAATCCACGCTGTTACTTATCACTTTATGTTGATATTTGCAAATTGCATATTTTATTTGCTCCATTACCTTTCTGGAGACAGAAATTAAGATGACTGACTGGTGGCTGTGTCTAGACTGGCAAGTTTTTCCGCAAAATCAGCTGCTTTTGTGGAAAAACTTGCCAGCTGTCTACACTGGCCGCTTGAATTTCTGCAAAAGCACTGACTTCCTACTGTAAGAAATCAGTGCTTTTTGCGGAAATACTATGCTGCTCCTGTTCAAAACCCTTTGGCGCAAAACTTTGGCGCAAAAGGGCCAGTGTAGACAGCTGAGATTTGTTTTCGCAAAAAGCCCGATCGCGAAAATGGCGATCGGGCTTTAGAAAGCGCCTAGATTGGCACGACGCTTTTCCGCAAAAAGTGCTTTATGAAAAGCATCCGTACAATCTAGACGCTCTTTTCCGCAAATGCTTTTAACGGAAAACTTTTCCGTTAAAAGCATTTCCGGAAAATCATGCCAGTGTAGACACAGCCAGTATGTATTTCAGTGGGTTGTCCTTCTTTCTCCTTTTATAGATGGGCTCTATATTTGCCCTTTTTCCAGTCTTCTAGATTCTCTTCTGTCTTTCATGACTTTTCAAAAATAATCAGATTATAAACTGAACCACTCTAATCTGGCACTCTTTAGTCTGACAACATCTGTGGTCTGGCATCATCTTAGTTTCCAGGATGTGCACTTACCATAGGTGTGGTCATGTTTCCCGTGGTCCCATAAAGTTTGTTTACGGCCACCAGTCCTGGCTCTCAGTATTCTGTGCTGTTATTTAGCTCTATTTTACCCCTAAATGTCTTCTAAGAGCCTAATTAGCAGTGGAAGTGGTGGTAATGCTGTTAGACAATATTGAGCTGTCGTGGTTCAGCAAATTCTGTTTCAGCAACAGTCCGGACCTGAGGGTGAGCTGTCGTGGTTCAGCAAATTCTGTTTCAGCAACAGTCCGGACCTGAGGGTGCTGGACTTGAGAGGTTCAACCTGTAAAACTTCTAAATTGTCTGAGTCTGGGCACTCCAAAACCTTGGCACTCTAAAGCCAAGGCACCCCAAATCACCAATCACTTACGAGAATGTAAGCCTCTATTTGGAAATGGCTCCTTTTAGATACCATTAATATGCAATTTTTCTCCTTGCTAATGCTTGGAAGTCTGCTGCTTTGGATTAATCCTGGGTTAAGATTGTTTTGTTAGGAGAGACTTGGGCTTCTGCTTTGGCTGGTGCTGGACAATATTTTACCTTCTGGGTTTCAGAAATTATGCCCCACAGGGGAATGGTTCTATTTCAGATATCAGATTGATCTCCTGGATTCCAGCCTGGGAGTCTTAGCAGCATCATGTAACTTGTCAAAACAAATCCATGCTGTTTGCACTTTCTACTTTTATCCACTTGCATTCTAATTGCATATTAAGACTTACATTTACTCATAGAATTTTACTTCTCAAGTCAATGAACTTTGTCATTCACTGGAAAAAACTCCAGAATCCCCCAATGCTTCCAGGTAAACGCTTTCTTTTCTTTAGACCTTTCTTGGCTATTTGATCCCCAAATGGAAGAAATTCAGCACAAAACAGTAACCTTGTATATCTTCTGACCAGACCCAAAGAGAGCTCTTTGATTTGTCAAGTTAGAAAATGAGTCAACGGTAAAGTTCAGATTCAGCTTAACATACAAGCTTTCTCCATGTGTTCAGATCTAAGGACTGGCTTAGAGCTAACTTGGTTCCACTTGTCTGTTTGCATCAGTTGCACATATGTAGCCCCTTGAATATACTGCACTCCATTGATTCCAGAACAACTAGAGGCAGCAGAGTACTGGGTATTAAAAAGAAGACACCTTCCATACTGATTGTCTGTCCATTGCAGCATATCAAGTGAGACCTTCTTAATATTCTCAGTCTGTCAAGGGACTATCAATAATGGGCTCAAAGCGGTGTTGGTATAATACATTCATGTTGTTCTCTTTGTTTCACTGGAGCTAGGCTTTATTTACGGTGGCCAGGGATTAGGCCCAAAATTCACAAATGAACATGGTAGCAGTTGTATGTAATAATTTCTGATTAGCTTTTCCATTCACTTTCTGTAGTCAGATTTCAGACCAGACTTGAAGGTTCATTGTGTCTGCAAGGAATTTAAAACAAAGGCTAAGGCAGCTGGCCAGTGTTATCACTATGCCAATATTCCAGCAGCAGCTGGGAAGAAACAGAACTCAGAACAATGAACCATGCTATAATGTTCCATTGTACTTTCTTGAGAAAATCATAATCCTAGGCTACTAATACAGAGATACTGATATGAATTTGTGTGAAGTATGCCATATTAAAGCCAGGTGTCAAGAGGTACAACTCTACTGAATTCAATGTAGCTACATCTGTTTATACCAGAGATAAATTTGGCCAAGAATATCTTGCTTAGAACTGAATACATTTTGGAGTTTATAAAACAGCATTCTTTATCTTTTTCTGAAAGCTAAAGCAAGTGAAATTCTATTATTTATAAGACCGAACTCCCACAAGCATAAAACAACAAGTTTTATGTCAAGTAAAATGAATCTTGAATAGAAAAGGGATTTTTTTTTTAAAAAAAGTTGCACCTAACTGCGCATGAACTGCAAAATGTATATAAAATTAATTTTTTATGTCCCTTTGGTATTTCTGATCCTTATGGAGCTTGCAAACCTAATTTATGACATTGTCAGCATAGGTCAGTCCTACAGACTGTAAACTGGTTCAAATTGGCTTTTTACAAACAAGTATGGAGAAAAACCATTTGAGTAGAGACTTTTCAAGAAAAGAATTACATTGACCAGAATTTGTCACTGTTCTAACTTGACTGCATGTGCAGTCACACATGCATTATGGGTGCACTTTGAGCATAGGATAAAATTACATTGAGGTGCATGTCTTCATCTGGTGTGAACAATCATATTTCCATTGGAGGTATGACTGTTTACTCCATCTGAGTATCAGCCTCCCTTGTGCTTTTATGACAAGTTGTCCAAGTATAACATGAACCATTTCCCCCTTAGTTTCCACTATCAATAGAGGACTGTTCTCTAATGTGTAGCCCAAAGGGTTGGCCTGCATGTTTGTTGATATACCTCTTCCTATGTATGTGATTGTTTTTTGTAATAGAGTTATAGATTTGTATTAGAATAATTTGGCCATAATGCAAGGAATCTACAGGCCACATCTTGTAGGCTGAGCTAAAGCAAGCTAGCATATGTATGTTTGGGACCTTTAGCCTAGATAAGTGATGAATTAAAATCAAGATAGACCTTTTGCATGGATCAGGGGTGAGCAAAATATGGCCCTTAGGCTGGATCCATCCCACCACTATCCTGTGGCTCAGTAGAAGCGTCAAGCAGGCTCCCTGCTTACTGCTCCTCCTCGTAATGCCAACAGGTGGAACCAGACGTGGGATCTCTGGAGCTTAGTGCATGAGCCTCTGTAGCTGGAGCTAAAAACTTGCTGGCTCTTATCGAAGGCTGTAGAGCAGACTCATTTGTTCTTTCTCTGTCAGTGAGCTAAGTGCCATTCCGTGGGATAGTGCACCATGCCGAGTAGGTCTGTGGGTTACATCCACATACCACTCAAAGTGGCCAGCTGCAGGGAGCCATGTGCTCGCTGTATGCCATGCGCCCCTCAGGGCGGGGGGTTTGTGTGCTGCACTGGAGGGTGCAGGCAATCTCACAGCTCAGCCCATGGGAGCTGCTTGTGGTGTAGACAGTGCACAAAGGACCCCAAAGGGATGTGCAGAGACCAGATGGCCCCTGCATGTGGGTGTATTATGCAGGGAGCCTGCCTGAGGCTCATATTGGGCAGCTGGCCAGGAGCTACCTAAAGTAAGCACTTCTCAGACGGAGCCTGCACCTGGCATCCTGTCCCCACCCCTCAACCCTCTGCCCCAGGTCACAACCCAAACCCTCAGCACCCATAGCCCTTTCCAGACCCTGCACCCCTATTCTCCCAGGTCACACACTCCTCCTGCCCTACCTAGGTCATAGCTAAAATGCTCTGCACCCCCTCCTACACCACTGTCCAAGGTCACAACCCCCTCCCAGACTCTGCACCCCTGCCTTATGCCCCTCTTCCAGATCACAGTCCTCTTCTGTACCTATACCTCCTCCATACCCAGTACCCCTTCCTACCTCCCAATCTCCTACCCTGAGCTCCCTTCTGCACACAGCCTCCATCCCAGATCCCATACATCTGCCATTAATAGCATGAAAGAATGAGGCCCTTGATCACTTACCAAATTCTTGGAGTTGCACCAAGCAAACATTATTGTCCATTCCTGACATAGATTGTGACCTAAGTTTATGCCACCTTTAAACATAACAGATGCACAATTAAACATGGAAATAACTGGTTATAAGAATGGTCATACTGGGTCAGACCAAAGGTCCATCTAGCCCAGTATCCTATCTTCTGAGAGTGGCTAATGCCAGGTGCCCCAGTATTTAAATATTCTATGATTGGGAACTCTGAGGTACATGGTTACAACACTCACATTATAGGAACTCTTGTATATTTATAAATATAGTTTGTGAATACATTTATCACTGTCACAAGCACCCCAATTTAATAAAATAGGGAATGTACATTTATAGTTCCGCACCATATACACACACTGTTCCTTCTAGAACAACCAGAGGTATTAGCCATCATCTTCCTCATCACCTGCACCTTGCCCATCATCACCAGGGGCCATCATTCTGGCAACTCCTAAGGCAGGGGTGGGCAATAATTTTTGCCCGGGGGCCACTTCAAAATTTTTTGAAGTAGCCCTGGGCCACCCCGGAAGGGCAGGGCCTAAACAGGAAGGGGTGGGGCTACCCCATCCCAGACCATAATTGGTGTGGGGGTGGGGGAGCCCCTTTGCCCCCCCTTCTCACTAAGCCATGCCCTGGAAGAAGCTTGGAGTGCTCCCCCACCCTCAGGCCAATCAGAGGCTGGGGCCGGGGGAGTGCCCGAAGCCTCCTCCTGCCCTGCGAGGAGCACATGGCACTCTGAAGTTCTATGGGCTACTTGCAGGGCTGGGGCAGGGCGAAGGAAGCTTCACGTGAAGCCTCCTCCGCTCTCTCCCCCTCCCACCCCTGCGAGCAGCGCGTGGCGCTTCCAAGAGGCTTCACACACTTCTCCCCCCCCAGCCAATTAAGGCCTTCCAAGAGGCTTCACACGCTTCTCCCCCCCCAGCCAATTAAGGCCTGGGAGCGGGGGAGTGCCCGAAGCCTTCTCCGCTCTGCCCCGGCCCCCAGGCCATAATTGGCTTGGGGGCGGGGGAGCAGCAGGGCCTCCGCAGGCTGGATCCAGCCCGTGGAGGCCCTTTTGCCCACCCCTGTCCTAAGGACTACATCTTCTACTCCTACTACCTGGCTGGGATGCCACTTTTATAATATGGTATGCTAACATTGTTATCTTTGATGCATATTCAGTAGGGGAGGTTTCCTTTTTTCCTTATTTGTATTTCCTCACCTTACTAATGGTGAAGTGTCTTTTTTCCTATAGGTCAGCATATCATTGATGTCAACTTACTATCATATTTGTCAATTCGTTACCATGGGCCTTTTGTGATTCTTTCACATTTGTTGATATTTCTGTCCTACCCAGTTATTCGGTCTCGTCTTAACTGGTTATTTCGGGTTTTTCTAAGTAATGATGTACCTGCTAAGTTTGAAGGTATTCTTGGAAGCCCCTATACCATGGAAAGTCACTCTATCTTACTACCATCTATCTAGGTGAAAGATCCCAAACATATGGAAGTAGTCTTTTGCTATCTGGGTGAAAGATCCCATACAAAAATATGAACTTTGCCTTAGCTCAACATATAGGACATGGCCTATAAGTCCTTTGTGTTACAGCCAAACTGCCAATATAAGTCTATCGTTACTCATGGTTTGGTTATATGTTTACTATAATAAGGAAATAATTCATTTATATATCTATAGGCAAGCAAGCAAGTTAGCCCTATGGGCTACAGTCTGCTGTGGGAAAAAGTGGATGAGTCCAGTCTCCCCACCCCACTCTTGATCCAGTACCACTGACCCAATGAGAGCTAGCACGAGTACATCTGCTCAAACTGGGAGTCACATCCTACACTCCAAGGCTGCATCTAGACTGGCATGATTTTGCGGAAATACTTTTAACGGAAAAGTTTTTCTGTTAAAAGTATTTCCACAAAAGAGCATCTAGATTGGCACGGATGCTTTAGTGCAAAAAGTGTTTTTGCGCAAAAGCATCCATGCCCAGTATAGATGAACTTTTGCGCAAGAAAGCCATTTTGGCCATCGGGCTTTCTTGCGCAAGAAATTAAGGTGCCTGTCTACACTGGCCCTCTTGCGCAAGTATTCTTGCGCAAAAGGGCTTATCCCTGAGCGGGAGCATCAAAGTATTTGCTCAAGAAGCACTGAATTCTTACATTAGAACATCCGTGCTCTTGCGCAAATTCAAGCGGCCAGTATAGACAGGCAGCAAGTTTTTGCGCAAAAGCGGATGCTTTTGCGCAAAATCTTGCCAGACTAGACACACCCCAAGTGTATATAGATTTATCCTGAATCTGTGCGATATAGGAGGCTACGTCTAAACTACAGGCTTTTTTCGCAAAACTGGCCATTTTTGCGCAAAAACCCTCGGAGCGTCCACACTTCAAGTGCATTTTTGCACAAGAAAATGTACAGTAGAACGGCAGAACAGAGGGCTTTTTGCGGTGTAGGTATACCTCTTTCTATGAGGAATAACTCCTTTTTGTGCAAGAGTTCTTACTCAACAAGGTGTGTGTGGACGCTCAACAGGGGTTTGTTGTGCAAAAGAACCTATCAGAAAAAGCACAGATGCTCTCATGGCCATTCTGTTAATGGCAATCAGAGCTTTCTTGCTCAAGAGCGTCCATGCTGTGTGGACACTCTCTTGCGCAAAAGCGCATCTTTTTTGCGATGCGCTTTTGTAGTGTGGATGTGCACAAAGATCTCTTCCGCAAAAAGCTTTTTGCGCAAGAAGCTTGTAGTGTAGACATAGCCGGAGTGTGGATACTACCTCACTCTACTCCAGCAGCAACCTGCTGTTCACAATGCAGTCCATAGTAATGATGCTTCTGGTTTGGGTTTGCATTGCCTCGGAACACTCATGGTGTGTCTAGACTACAGGTTTTTTTTTGAAAAAGTGGCCTTTTTTCGAAAAAAACTTCACCTGCATCTAGACTGCAGCCGTGTTCTTTCTAAAGGAAATCGAAAGAAAGCGGCGTTTTTTTGACCACAGTAAACCTCATTTTATGAGGAAGAATGCCTTTTTTCGAAAGTGCTCTTATGGAAAAAGGTGTCCTTGACTGCAAACAGGGCTTTTTCAAAAGAAAGCATCCAGACTGCCTGAGTGCTCTCTTTTGAAATAGCGTCTCTCTTTTTGGAAAGAAGTGGTTGCAATCTAGTGGTTTCAAAAAAGCCTCTTTCGAAAGAGGCTTGTAGTCTAGACTAGTGTAGCCTCAGTGTTTCTCAACAGGTTGCTAAAAATTTCCTCAGGAACTCAAGTGATGGGAAATACCTGATGTCTTGGCAAAAGCTTAATGAAATTCCATGGGTAAAGAGTGATTCCCTATCCTGAATATCAGTGCTGTGCTACAAACAATGGAGGGGTGAAGGTGTGTCAGGAAAAAAAGCTCCCAAGAATCTTCCTGTTATGGGAAGAATGAGGCAATCTAAAACCAAGTTTGTCACCAGCTGCACCTACAATTAGGGCCATAATCCATGGACTCTCAATGACTTCAGTGGGGGCACCGTGAGGTATAAGGAGTTCATTGCTGAGGTAGAGTTTATATTTATATTATTAACAATGGTCCCATTGGCAGAGATATGTCTAATACAAATTTGTTACACATTTGCATCTTTCATTGTAAAATAGAAAGTTAATTTAAATTTTAATAACTCAAAACCCACAGTGTTCACAAGGATGAAATTATAGATGTCTTTTTCTTCTACTTTTGTCCCCAAGGCTTTTCCAGTAGACTGGTATCATTCTAACTTAAATTGCTGACTGTATTTCCAGTGAACATTATGATAAATTGATTTTAGCTGTAAATCTTAATTTGATAATTTCTCATAGCTCAATGTGTTGATTCAGATCTAAAATTAGATCTGAAACAAAAACAGGTTAAAATGGTAAAACTTTGAATTAATAAAGGTCATACACATTGCAGCTTATAACAACTGTGGAGAAATGCTGTCATTAAATTTAACTGCACAAATAAGCCATTCAGTGTATGCATGACAGTTTTCTTTTTTATTATTGTACAACACATCAGAAAATAACATTTTATTAAAATATGCAGTTAGAATTAAAGTATGGCATTTTTACACTTAGAAGAAAATCATGCAATTATTATTCCCTCTAACATAAGGTATAGCTCTTTATTTAGACAGAATTGTGAAATTTTGCTTGGGACACTTTATTTGTAGATTTTATACGGAGAGAGGATATTCTCAGGAACCTCTGGAGAACCCAAGGACTCCTTTTGCCATGGCATGAAAAGATGGTAAAGTAAAGGAATCGCTAAAAGCAGGAGAAATAATTAGATATAAATGTTTGCTGCTAGATGGCCCTTATTGATGAGAAATTGAATGGGTTCTTTTGGCTGCAGGGGTCCCTCCACATCCTGATTCTGAATTAGATGCTGTAATTGTTCAGCAGTGCCACTATAGAACACAGTTTTTTGGTAATTCTGCCTTGACTGTTATAAACCAAGAATTCTCTTTTCTTCAGGGATGTAATTCAGACTCTATTGCAATCAACAAGAGTTTTGTCACATACTTCAGCTGAGGCCAAAATTTCATTCCTGGTGAACATCAAATTCGGGGCCTAGGTGTTCCACTATGTGCCTAAATGTCTTAAAAGTCTGGTTTTTGGATGCCCAATTGAGCAATTTTTATGCACATTTTTGTGCTATAGTTGCTCTAAAGTCAGCTTGGCTGGTGCCAGAAGAACTGTGGGGGCATGTTTAATGTCCCCCATCAGAAAAGGAGTAACTATGTTTGCTGGGTTGTCTTTTATAGCAGCAATCTCACTGTCTGTATTCAACGTACATAATAAACAATACTGATAGCAACTGTAAAGCAATGCAATGGTTTCCTGTACCTTGCAGGTAGCATTCCCAGACCCATAACACAGTTTAGCTAAAGTTTGAATGAAGAAAATACATTGTCTTAGAAAAGAGCATTTACATAAGTTGGTAACCTGCCTTGAGTCTTCCCCAATATAGCCCCATTATACCGAGTGTGATCCTGCTTCACCTTTACTAAAAGATCTAGGCCAACAAGGTCAAATTCATTAAGGTAAACTTTTTAGCACCTGAT
This sequence comes from Rafetus swinhoei, assembly GCA_019425775.1. Classification (NCBI taxonomy): domain Eukaryota; kingdom Metazoa; phylum Chordata; order Testudines; family Trionychidae; genus Rafetus; species Rafetus swinhoei. The sequence goes on from CM033446.1 coordinate 112,155,706, forward strand.
TTTGTAATGTCAAAGGTGCATGCCCCCATTGTGTGCAAGAATTTCACATAGTTCAAAGTGGCGCATCCCCAATAGGGTGACTACCGTTGACTTTGAGAGCAATGTACTATAGGTAGCTATCCCACATTGCCTGCATTCTTTTGTTATGCTCCCACTGAACACTGGGACCAAAACTGTGCAGCAGGTGGTTCTGGGTACATGTCGTCAGTGTTCCATGTTGCATTTGTTTCCTCCCTCTCTCCTGCCCCCGCTTGAAAGCAATGGCAAACAGTCTTTTTGCACCCTATTTTCCCTTGGAGATGCCATAGTAGCATAAGCATAGAACCCATGGTGGATCCCATTGAGCATCAAAGCATTATGATGATGTCTTAATGCTGGAGGACGTCCACAGGGTCCACCGGAACGAGAAGGAATCTCAGGAGGCCATGAACATACTGTTCTCAGAAGCACTTGAGTTGAGGAACTGGCAAATGCCACCACATTTGATCCTGTGGACACAGTGGAAGACTAGTTCTGGTGCTGTGAGACAAGCAGAGACTGGTGGGACCGCATTGTGATGCAGGTATGGGAAGATCAGCAGTGGCTTCAAAACTTCCATATGCGTAAGGCCACTTTCATGGAAGTTTGTGAATTGTTTTCCCCCTTTCTGGAGCACAAGAATACCAGAGTGAGACCCATTCTTATGGTGGAGAAATGCATAGCAATTGCCCTGTGGAAGCTTGCAATGCCAGATAGCTACTGGCCAGTTGGGAATCAATCTGGAGTGGAGAAGTATACAGTGGGAGCTGTTGTGATCCAAATAGACAAGGCAATCAATACCCTTCTATGGAGGGCAGTGACTCTTGGAAACCTCGAGGATAGTGGAGTGCTTTGCCATGCTGGGGTTCTCTAACTCTGGTGGGGTGATAGATGGAACACACATCCCCATCTTGGTACCTGACCACCTTGCCAAGGAGTACTTCTTGATGGTGTTGGTGAATCACAAGGGCCATGTAGGATGGTTGGGAAAGGTGTATGACACACACATCTTTAGGCCTCATGCCTCTTTGACAAGCTGCAACCTGGAACTTTTTCCCCAGACCAGAAAATTACCATCAAGCATTGAAATCCCAATAGTGACCTTTGGCAACCCAGCCTACCCTTTGCTCCTGTGGCTCATGAAACTGTACATTAGCAGCCTGGATCACAGCAAGGAGCAGTTCAACTACAGGCTGAGCAAGTGCAGAATGGTGGTAGAATGTGCTTTTGGGCATTTAAAGGGAAGGTTCTGCAGTCTACTGACTAGGTTAGACCTCTGTGAATGCAACTTTCCCACTGTGGTGGCAGCCTGCTGTATGCTCCATAATAATTGTGAGGATAAGAGGGAAAGCTATTTGTCAGGGTGGGAGGCTCAGGAAGAGTGCCTACCCATGGATTTTGAGCAAACAGACACCAGGGCAATAAGGAGAGCACAGCGAGGGACAGTGTAAATTAGAGGCTTTGAAAGACCATTTTATGAATGTCCAATTTTGGGAGTCATGCATGTTGCTCTCAATGAAGTGCTCCTGCATTTGGCGTGCTTGCCTTTATACTCCATCTCCCTCTTCTACATAAGCAATAAAGAGACTGTTCAGAAATCATGCATTTTTATTTAGAGAAAACAGCAGGGACAGAATAGGAATTCAGGGTGGGAGCTTTGAGGGAGTGGGAGTGATCACAATTATGAGGACAGCCTTTTGCTTTATGACACATCTCTGGGTGTTGAGTGCAAGGCAGCCCTTGACTTCACCCTCATGTTCTAGGGCTCCTGGGAGAGGACACCATAGAACTTGGTGAGGAGGGAGTGTTGATCTACAAGGGCTGAAGGGGGTATCTGTGCATTTAGGCATCTTGGACAGCTGCCAGGCAGTCCATCACATCCACCATAGATGACAATACTCTCTTCTGGTGCTTCACTTCCAGTTCCCTGCACGCTCTCCTGTCCTCATGATCTGCTCACCTCTCCAACAGCATATTCCTCCACTCACTTAAGTGCTCCCTGTCCAAGTGGGTGGATTGCATTTGCTTCTTGAACATGTCATCCCTAGTCCGTCTTTGCCAGTGGATTTGTGCTAGCTAGACAGCTTGCAGGGCCGGGGGAGTGCACATTAGGGTCATTGCTGTTCACACTGTAATGAAAAGTGAAGGGCAGACTTTACAGGATATACACTGTTGAGCGTAAAACCTAATTTCTTAGCATAAAGGGAAAGTCTGCCTAAAGACAATAGGGATGTGCTATGTGCAGGGCCACAGTTATACTTTAAAGTGGCCGCTATGCAACAAGTACAACTCAGTGTTCTTAGTGGACCAGCTGGACTCAGTTTGGTGGCAGGCATGGTAAGGGACAAGCCTGAAAACAGGAGGGAATCTCTGCGTGATGGCAGAGCAGGGGCTCACACAGTGCCTGTGTGTTCAGCACCCCCCATTTGCCAGGAGAATTCAACTTTCCCTTCCCACAGGAGCAGGAGGGAGTGGGGATGGGGTCTGGATGTGGTGGCAGGGCAGTGCAAGGGCTCAATCCTTGCTTCATTGGGGATGAGAAAATGGAGGTTTACTGCAGAAGCATGAGCTAATAGCTTCCCCTTCCTGCTTCATCCAGGTTGTTAGGCGAGATATTGGTCTTCTCTGAATCACACAGAGTGATAAGAAGCAGATGCTAACTGAATGTGGACAGAAACCTGGACCTTACACTGCAATGCTTTGTGCTGCAATGACACCAGACTATTTACTGCTGGCTTAGCATGGAAAGATGTCCTATTGTGGAGGATGGAATAAAACAGGCCTCTCCAGAAACCTTGTGAGAAGGATGAAAGAGTTCCTCTGAGAGCTCTATGGAGGATTCCCCCTCCGTCTCCAGACACGTTAACAAACTGTTCCAGGGAAAACCTGCTGTGTAGGCATAGTGGTTGCCACAGATCACACACAATTGCCTTAACCCACTTTTAGCAAGATAAAAAAATATAAACTCACCAGAAGTGCCCTCCTTGGGATCAGTGCTCGACTGTGAGATGTCCAGGGAGGGGTAGATTGTCTCAAAGGTTATAAAATATTCTTAGCTCTCCTTGACATTGGCTGCCTCCTTGCCTGCTGACCATTCTCTTCCTCCTCCTCCTTCTCTATGCTGCTGCCTGAGGTCATCTCCTTTATCTTTGTCTCCTTTGTCTTTTGGCACGACTACCTAAGCTCCTTTATTTTCAAACAGCACTATTGGATATCCCTGCCGTATCCTTCCTCCTTCGTGTCCTTTGCGATCTTGGCATAGATATCAGTATTTCTTTTGCTGGTTCATAGTTCTGTGAGAACAGATTCCTCTCCCCACACAGCAATGTGGTCTATGATCTCCTGCATGCTCCATGCTAGTGCTCTTCTGTGATCCTGGAAACTCATGGAACCCGTGGTCTGTTGTGGTGCTCAAGTGTGCTGCCTGCTCTCAAAATTGCTCGTTACACAGGAAATGAAATTCAAAATTTCCCAGGCCTTTTCCTGTTCACCTGGAGAGCAGTAGAGTTGAAAGTCCTGGCCAGAACAGTCACCCTGGGGCACTGTGAGAAACCTCCCAGAGGCCAAGAATGTCCAATTTTGCAGCACTACTTCTGCACTGCAGTAAAGTCAACCATGCAAGGTGGAATTTAGCGGTTACTCCTTGGGAAAGCCATATAGAAATTACTTTAATGGCCCTTAAAGTCAACAGAATTGACTTGGTGGTGGGGACTCATTCTTTAGAAAATCAACCTAACATGGCTAAGTTTGACTTAAATTCAGTGTAGATCAGGCCCTAGTTTTTGTCAGTCCTTTGAATAGTCACTGAAGTTTGGCTTCATTTGATGTGATTTTTCCTATATAGTTTTTGAACAAGTACATTGAAAACACTAATATAAAACAAACTTTAATATAAGATGTGCTGTAGGGGAACCAGGTTTGTATGTTTCATAACATGCCACATGAATTCCACAGCTAAAAATTCCCTTCTCGCCCCCAATAAAGTCAGTTTGGGGGCTTGCTTAGAGATGTGTGAGCCCCTCAGGAGGATACAACGCCAACTTCAGAAACATTTCGGGTTCAGTCAAGTACAACAAGTGCTGAGCTAATGGTGTAATGCTGAGAATTCTGTATGTCTTCATTTCTTCTCTGTAGTGCTTGTCAGATAACAAATACTGTTGGCAAATCATTCACCAGTTGACGGAAAATTGTTTGAAAACTCCATCAAAGGTTATTTCTTAGACTTAAATGATTTGACCACCTATAGAGCTGGTCATTTGAGCATCTGTAGCGGCATAAATGACAAATGTTCTGTAAATTAAACTGTTCTGGAATATTAGCAAGTCAGTTCTATCCTTCAACCCCCAAATACTTCTTCACAATGATTCTCCCTCCTGTGGAAAAGGGCTGGCTATTACAGCTAAGCAAGAGCTGGATTTTCCATTAAACAGGAAATTTCACTATTTTGAAACTTCTTCCATTCTGAAATGCAACAAATGTAAAACATTTTAGAATGAATTTGTTTATTTTCATTTGGGGCCTATCAAAACTTTTCCTCCTTATTTCAACCATCTTAAACTTTTTAAAAAATGTATGTCATTCAAAAATTAATTTTGAAATAAAATATCACATGGAGTCTGAAAATGTCCATATTTTGACAGTCAAAATGAAGGGGGTTTTAAAACCAAAATGTCATTGAAATCCACAAATCTTCCGAAAGGTTTAGATTTAAATGAAAAGTATTTTTGTGGGGATGGTCGGCTGGCTGCATCATTTTCCAGAACCTATTAATGGTGCTGGAGGGGTCACGACAGAAAGGGAAATATGATGCCTCTGCAGCATTGTATGCACCCTCTTCTAACAGCATACATCTGCTAGGAGATTTGAAACATTCTGTTAAGTCTCCCCCTTTAAGTTGTACATTCATAATTTTCACACTCTGATTGGTTTTGAAATTCATTACATATCAGTCGCTATCTCTGAAACATACTGACTTTTCTAATTACGCAACCTAAACATGTAGGAACTTGATCATCTGGTTGTCCATTAGTTGCAGTGACTGGCTGTAGCTGGTTTGTAATCCTTGTCTGTCTTGTTCTGCATCTGTAGAGTCTGCTATATTGATTGTTCTTTCTGAGGAAAAAACTGTAGATGTTGACAGTTTCTATTGAACTCTGTACTCTGTCTTCTGGATCACATTGCTGAGGTCTTTCCTTTATGATAGCTAGAATTTTTTTACTTTTTCTCCATCCAAGTTGATGTGAACCTCGTCACCTGATTATAGACCTGCCAGTTATGAGTGTCATTTTATGAGCACTTTTACAACAGCTCTTTGTTATCCCATTTTGCTATTCTCATCATGTCTGGCCACTTTGAACTAGATTTTTTTTCCAGTGTTGGAACAATAGCTCTGACTTCCCTTCCCATCAGGAACTGTGCTGGACTATATTGGTGTTGATGGTAACTCTGAAGAGAAAGGAAAGGGGTTTCTTGCTATAGGATTTTCTCAGCTGCCTACACAGCTCTTTCTGCCTTTCCAATCACTTGTGCCTGCTAGTACTATGATCAAAATCATATTGTATTTAGAATTAAATTCTGCTGCAGTGAATTATGGTCCATTGTCTGTCTGGAATACTGGATTGAGTGTAAATGCACTTTTATTTCTTGATAATATGGAAACATGTTATGTGTTTCAAGTATGTCATTTCTTTATACCTGAAAATTGCAGCAGAAGCGGTTGAGGTTTAGGTTGGATATTAAGAAAAACTTCCTGTCAAAGTGGGTAAGAACTAGAATACATTTGCCAGGGAAGTTGTGGAATCTCCTTCATTGGATATTTTTAAGAGCAGGTTAGATAAACACCTGTCAGGGATGATCTAGACAGTGCTTGGTTCTACCATGAGTGCAGGGGACTGGACATGATGACCACTAAAGGTCCCTTCCAGCTCTGATTCTATGACTGAAGCAAAACATACTGTTTTAGGTAAAATATCAAACAAACAGATTTTAAGTGATTATAAGAAATAAGTGTACAGATCAAAATTACACAAGAAATAAAAAGTATAATTGCAATCTGAGGTCTAAAAACTAGATTTGAATCCATCAGTGTCTTACCCTGATAAGAACATAAAAATTGGCCAATACTGGGTCAGATCAAAGATCCATCTAGCACAGTATCCTGTCTTCTGACAGTAGCCAATGCCAGATGTCCCAGAAGGCATGAATGGAACAGGTAATTATCAAAGGATACATCTGTTAACCATTCCCAGCTTCTGGCAAACAGAGGCTAGGGACACCATCACTGCCTCCCCTTCCCCCCCTCCCGCCCGACCCCCTCAAAAAAAAGGGTGAGCTTGCTTCACTGGGAATCAAACCCACACTGTAGCAAGGAAAGGCCAAAATCCTCACTATGCCACAAAACAAGCAGGTCACAGATTTTCCATACACAGATTAGAAATCCCTTTCAGTCTGGGACCATCTCCCCAGTTCAGTCTTTGTTCTCCAAATGTGTCCAGATGTTGAGTTGTGGGAGGAGTAAAGCCAAAAGATTATGTTGCTTCCCCTCCTTTACAGGTTCCTCTAGCTTATTGGAATGATCTTTCACTATGATGTGAGTCAAATGGGGTCCATTTTCTACATGCTCCCTCTGAGAAGCATGTATATGGATGCATGGGGTAGTGATTGGTTGTGTGGATTCCCCTTAATGGATCAGCCATGCTGTTAGGCTTTTCCATTGTTGCACCTGAAAGACTGGTTGTGGGTGTTCCCAACCTTAAAACATATTTCATTAACATCCACATAGCAAAACTTCATAACTTGCTGTACAATGATAGCACATACAATCCAGCAGGATACTAATATTCAATAATCAAGATTTTTAAAATACCTTACAAGGCATACTTTGTATAAAACATATCATAATTATATGATAGTGGTGAATATGGAGGATCTAGCTGCTTCTATCAAGCACCGAAAGCCACAACATCACACTGTGCAAGACAAAATGGCATCTTCTGCATACTATGGCTCATTGAAATACCATCTGTTTGTGGTGTGACTAGACTTGGGGTCACAACCCATAGTTTGGGAACTGCTGGATAAGGTTAACAATCTCTTCAATCGTAGCTGCTGTGAAAGGTTTTTATCTGTTAACTCAATCACCAGTCTGTCTCTGATATTCTTACATTTTGCATTCCCAAAATCAAAAATTTCAGACAGAGTACTCAGAACTTTCATAAAACATTCAACACTTTCCACTGGTACTTGAATTCTCTTATGAAAACAAGCTCTTTTATAAACCCCATTTCTCTGAGGTATAAAGTATGCATCAAACATAGTCTATAGCCTTTCATAATCATCTTTAGACCATCTACAGTGAAGTAAAAGGATTTTAAAATATGCTTTGCTTGTTTCTCCATGGCATAAAGAACATACCTGTGTATCCTCAGTTTCTTTGTGGAACTTGATAGCAATGCAAAATCTCATTTCCAGTCTCAATCTCTGTGAAAGCTGAAATTCTCTGGGGGCACAGAAGAGTACCATGTTTGAGATCCTGCAGTCTTTGTTGCATTGTTCTTTCTGTTTGCAATCTTTGTTGCTAGTTTCCTTCTTAATCCCACTGATGCCTCCATGGTACGTTCTTCTGGCATAGCTAGTATGGACTGGTCACAGAGCTTGCTTATACCCAACAGTTGTGCTCATTGTAAGTTGCTTTAATAAGCCTAATGCTCTGCCAGGTATGGCTGAGGTTAGTTTAAATAAGGTATTTTACATAACATCACTTAGTGCCTGGGCAGTATAATACAATGTAGCATTCCATTACAGCAGTGGTTCTCAACCTAGTTACCATTGTGCAGGGCTATCCTTATGCTTCCTGGTGCCCTACACAGTCAAAGCACCTGCCCCACCACCCTGTGGGGTAGGGAGTGGCAGCTGCTTGGCAGGTGGGTTATACTCAGAGCTTTGGGGGCCCAGGGCAAGGAGCTGTGGGAGGCACACAAGGGCTGCAGTGGACAACAGTAGGGCAGTAAGGCTGGCAGGGGAGCAGGAAGGCGGCGTCAGGCAAGGAGCAGCATGAGGTGCAGGCTGGAGGTAGAGTAGGGAGTGGCCAGGCATCTGGGCCTGGGTGGCAGTTTCCTCTTCTGAGGGAAGGGGAAAAAGCTGGTGAGCAGCATCTAGGTGCAACTGGTGTGGGTGGGGGGGAGTAGGGAATGGCGTTGGCCACCAGAGCCAGCCCTGCCCATGCCTTGCTGTCCCCTCCAAGCAGTGGCCCCAGGCATATGCAGCACACAAATGTAGTGGTGCCCTATGCAGCTGCAAATGCCCCTGTATGGCCCCGAGGATGTCATCTGGTCATGGCTCTCCCACAGGCCGCAGATTGAGAACCACTGCATTGGAGCTCATACAGGAATGCACAGGCTCCCACTAAAGATTTGCCATGAGGCTTGGCCTTTTTTTCAACCATGTTTTCATGATTGTCTTCCTCAAAGTGTTTACCTTTATTGAAAGACGCTTTCCATTCAGATCTGTTTGTGGCTGTGTTTTCTGTTGCTGCAGCATGAGGTGAAATTCTGCTTAAGAGCATCAAGTATTTTGTTTTCTGCCCCTCCTGTGCTTGTCATGGAAAACTTTTTTTTTCATCCATTCTGGTAATGTGATTTCTAGAACAGCTTCCCCCCGGTAGCTTTTTCAACTTTCTAAAATAAAAAGTTGTCTTCAATGCAGTCTAAAAACTTATTGGATAGTCTGTGCCCCACTGAGTTAGTTTCCCAACATATATCTGGATAGTTGAAGTCCCCCATCACCATCAAATCCTGCGCTTTGGATGATTTTGTTAGTTGTTTAAAGAAAGCCTCGTCCACCCCCTTCTGCCTAGGGAGGTGGCCTGTAGTAGACCCCTAGCATGACATCACCCTTGTTTTTTACCCCTTTTAGCCTAACACAGACTCTCAACACATCCGTCTCCTATGTCCATCTCCACCTCAGTCCAAGTGTGTACATTTAATATATAAGGCAATACCTCCTCCCTATTTTCCCTGCCTGTCCTTCCTGAGAAAGCTGTACCCTTCTATACCAATATTCCCACCAAGTCTCTGTGATGCCAAATGATGTCATAGTTGTATTTATTTATTAGCACTTCCAGTTCTTCCTGCTTATTACCCATACCTCTTGCATTTGTATATAGGCATCTAAGATACTGATTTGATCTTGCCTCCCAGTTCTGCCTTGTCCCTCCTTTCTCTCTGCTATTATAGCCCACATTCCCTCCCATTTCTGACCTATCTCCCAGGTCTCCATGTTCTTCACTTACGTGTGGGCTTTGGTTACCTGTCCCCGTCGAACCTAGTTTAAAGCCTCCTCACTAGGTTAGCCAGTCTGTATCCAAATATGGTCTTCCAAATATTCTAATGTTTGAGACTTTATCTTGCCAGTATAGAGTGGTGAGAGCCCATGTAAGATTTTTTTCATGTTACTTAATGTGTCTGTGGTAAACTGTCCATATTTCAGTATGCTTTATAAATATGTGAGATACTCGTCAAATAACATGTGCCTGTGGAATTAATGTGATTACTGACTTGCAGCCTCTGCTTACTAATAAAAAAGGTATGTTTGTTATTTATGTTATTTTGACAGCAGGCAGGTGTTCTCTGAAACTGTCAAAGACCACACAAACATTTGCTTTTAGTTAAGAGTGGCAACCATGGATACATCAGGAAAAATGTTGTTATTAATTATGCTGATTGAACCCAAAGTAATTTCACTCAAGTCAGTTGAGTTACTCCAGATTTACACCTGGATAACTTGAGAGTAGAATTTCTTCATCACATTTTTGTTGGGTCTTTACAGCACAGACTTTTTTATATCCCCTGTGTTGGTGTTTGATACTGTTAATAACTATATTGATTTTATTCAATATTTGGAATTTCTGTATTAAGCTCATTGGTTAAAATTTTACCTTAACAAAATATCTTTGCTAGCTAGTTGTGTGTGTGTGCGTGTTCACTTTAAATTTATGGCATTAAATCTAGGTGGTCAGTTATCATTCAAAATCTGGAATGTGTTCATCAAACCTTTGACAGCCTGTGGCTCAAGAGAACACTTTACAAATACTGCCAGGTTTTTAGACTTTTCATTAACGGTTGGCAATGAAAGCTTCCAGATATTTTTTTACACGTTCTGTTACCCTAATTAATTCAAAGCATACAGTAAAGGGTGAGACACACTCTGGAGCCAAATAAATACTACTTCTTGAATTGACTGATAGCAAAATTGAAGCTTCAGTCAAAATATTCAGTGTATGAATACAATAGTGGACACTGTTTGTTAACTTTGCCACCACTCTTGTGAACACTACTCAGCAATACAACTGAGATCAAATGTCCAATGCAGTTGTAAATTGATTACTCTTTTAGTTTTTTTGGAAATGGAAACCATCTAGCTAATCTTGCTAAATTGCATGTGAGTGCACAGAAGGGTATCATTGTTCTTTTTCTAGATGTCTATCATGTTATCCATGTCATAAGAAACCCCATAACTTCACATTAGAAAACTTCCAGTGCTTACCTCAGATAACTTGTTAAAGGTTGGGATTCCCAAAGAGAGGTGCATATGCCTGCTATTAAAAGTCAGTGGAAATTGGATGGATAAATCCCTTAGCTTCCTTTAGAAAATCTCAGATGTGGAACTCTGAAGTGAATGTGATGCTGGTATGAGCTGTAATGTATGTACACCACGGGTGGGCAAAAGGGCCTCCGTGGGCTGGATCCAGCCTGTGGAGGCCCTGTTGCTCCCCCACCCTCAGGCCAATTACAGTCTGGGGCCGGGGGAGCGTGCGAAGCCTTCTCTGCTCTGCCCCTGCCCTGCAAGCAGCGCGCGGCACTTCCAAGCGATGCATGCTCCTGGCAGGGCGGGAGGAGGCTTCGTGTGCTCCCCGGCCCCCAGACCCTAATTGGCCTGGGGTTGGGGGAGCATGCAAAACTTCTTCCCACCCTGCCAGGAGCACGTGGCACTTTGAAGCACCGCACACTGCTCCCGGGGTTGGGGAGAGCGGAGATGGGTCGCACCTTCCCTACCCCCAGGCCCTAACTGGCCTAGGGGCTGGGGAGTGAGGGAAGTCTCCCCCCATGCCAGGGGCATGGGCACTTAGGGGGAATGTGGGGTGGGAGCAAAGACACTCCCTCACCCCCAGACCAATCATTGTCTGGGGGTGGGAAACCTGGAAATATCGTGTCCCCACTCCTTCCGCTCGATTCCCCACCCCATTTTCTCGATATTCCACCCCGTCCTGTGCGGCCCAGGGCCACTTCAAAAATTTCCAAAGTGGCCCCTGGCAAAAAATTATTGCCCACCCCTTATGTACACTATAGCCTTTGGTAACTTTAGGTTGCACAAGTTAGTAAATCTTTTTTTTTTTCCTGATATGGCAAGATTAGTATCTCTCACAAATAGAAACATGAAGGCTTTACTTAAAATCCACATAAATTCAAGCATAAGTATAATAATACAAAAAGACTCCTATTACAAAACACTCCCTAGGGCTGACTTACAACCTTATGTAGCTCATTAGTAATAAAGATGAAGAGAAGAATAAGTTTAGAGTAACATAAGTGGCTTTGATGGTAATGAGGCTTCCTCCCTTCTGTCATCCCTCATGTCTCAGCTAAGGGTTGGTCTGACAATCTTTTATAATCCTTTCCCCTTATATCCCCACACATCTCTGGGACCGTATTTGATTTAGGTCCCGTATGAGGTATTCCAGGAACCATAATTAGGTTTCCAGCTACTAGCATAAAGCTATTTGTGTCATTTCATTTCCCAGTAGTTTCTATATGCAAATGTGGCTTCACCATGGTTACATGTGCCAAAACAAAGAAACAAACCCTAGAAATCATTAGTTTAAACTCACACTGTTCTTTCGTGGTTTTGTTTACCACAACGTATATATTGCTAGGATTGCCAACAGTAGAAATGCAAACACCCTTGCCCTGACCCTCTCCAAGACCCCATCCTTTCTCTGAGGCCTTGCTCCCTCTTGCTCTCCCCCCAACCTCACTGAGGCCTTGTATACACTACAAAGTTTTGTCAGCAAAGGTGATGCTGCTTTAATTAAAGCGCTTTAATTAAGACCACTGTTTCTTATGCACACTAGCTCTTTGTGTTGGCAGAGTGCATCCACTGTGCGACTTGCTTGCTGGGTGCTTAATAGATTGTAATTAAGCTTATTACAAATTTATTGTATTATATTTGTGTTTCCCTGTTAGTGTTATAACATTTCTTAAGCAGTTTAATTTATAACACATAGACTGACCATTTTTTTAAAGTATGGACCTTCTAAAATCAAGTCAGAGATTAAAGGTTGGTGACAACTTTAAATATACAGATTAAACCTCTGTGGTCCAGCAACATCCACGGTCCAGCAGGGCCACAGATGTTACAGGACTAGAGAGCCCCAGTGGCAGAGGTTGCCGGCAGCTCACAGAGGGACAGCCAAGCCCATGGGGCACCAGAGCCTGCAGCTGGTGGGACAGGAAAGCTGGAGGGGGGACCAGAGCATGTGGAGCAGTGGATCCTGCAGCCAGCGAGGCTGCTGGGAGCTGAGGAGAGAAGCCCTGGTGGCTCAGGAAAGAAGCTCAGTAGGGAGGCTGGTGCCCCCCATTCCAGACTTCCCCTGGTCTGGCAAACTTCCTTGTCTGGGACCGGTCAGGTCCCAAAGGTACTGGACCAGGAAGGTCCAACCCATATTGTACTTCCTTTTGAAGAACGCATACCGTCTTTTAATATATCCCTAAAACTTGTCTGAATTATGCTACAAATCAATATAATCCCTAGAAGTGTTGTTTGTATCTGGCTGTAAAAGACACCATGTGCCCGAGAAAACAATAACCTGTCTTTACAAAAGCCTTGGACACAGCTAATATTTGACACTATGTAGTTATACAACATCACTCACATGTTGGCAGACTTTTACTGTGCAGGAAAGGTCAGTGAATTGGAACTAGTGGATGACGAGGACAGAAGAGCAGAGTGAGAGACAGAATTCTACATTTTTGACAGCAGCGGTTGTCTAAACTCTCAAAAAGACCAATATTCAGCTGACCGCTGCTTCCAGGTTGTGACTTGTACATCAAAGTTAAAAGCATAATCGTGAGAAGAAAGCCGGCTCCATCTATAACAAAGATTAAGCAGAAAAGCAAGGTTTTAAAGAGGTGAAACAGCCAGGAGGCACAATGACAATGGAAAAAGACGTAGTTAAGGCTAGAATTATTGATAAGGCATTTAGAGAAAGAGGGACAAACTAATTCCTGGTTCAATTGCATTGTCATTGCTCAGACCTAGATCACCCAAGATTGAAGATGCACACACCCTTAGCTGCTTCTGAAAACTGTAACACCAGACTGTGCATCTATAAAGCCTTTTGTAGAAGGAAGGGCCACATTTACAAAGGTATTAAGTGCCTAAAAATGCAAGTTGGTGCCTAATATGATTTACAAAACCACACAAACAAATTGGGTTTTTAACTGACTTTGGCATTTTTGTAAAATGCGTTAGGCTTCAGCCTACATCTTTCAGTTTCTAAATACTCTTGTAAACCTGGCCCCCACCCAGTGCATCTCTGTGTCTTGCACCTGGGAGCTATTTTTATAGCTATGCACCTGCATGAGGTTTGGTCCTAAACTCCTTATTTAAGCATTAACTTCAAGAAGTGATTTACTTCCTGTATTATGCTCTTGTAGTGTTTTTGTTGCAGATTGCTATTAAATAGCTGCTGTGTTTCACCTTTGTGATGGCAGCATTCTATCATTTGGCTAAGGATTCATAAACAGGGTGTTTTGCAACATTTTGCACTGGTTTACAAACACTTTGGGAACTTTTCAGATAAAATTTCATGCAGATGCAAATCATTACCATGAGTCACGGAGGCAAGAGATGAACACCAAAGTATTTGGGCATTTTGGTCTGATTTGTGGAAGCATCCAGATTAAGTCTAGATGCTTTTCAGAAGCTTTTCTTGACGTATTTGAATCTCTTGGGCTGGGAATGCAAGTTGCTGGTACAGTAACAGGGTCAGTCCCACTTCTGGCCCCAGACCCCTGGTCAGTCTACTACCCACAGTCTAGGTATTGTGGACCAGGCCTTGCCTGCCCTTGCTGGGATTGGATTTCTGTTCTCCAGCTAAAAGGGTGTGGGGCAGATGCCCCTTGTTCAGCCTGGGCTGGGCAACCAGTCCTCCCCAGCTACTGGCTGGAGTCTCAGGCTACTTGGGGAATGGAGCCCAAATGCTCCCTGTCAGAGCTCCTCAGCTTCCCCTGTGGTCTCTGGCAATGCAGATGTCCTTTCTCAGCTTCTCTCACTCTCCTTATCAGTTACACTTTCCTCTCCACTTCCACTATCCCTGCCTCCTCCCACCTGCAGGGAAGGTTTATAAAGAGGTCCCCTAGCAGTCTCAAGTGAAATCAGCTGGCCCTTACTTGATTTATAGCAGCCCTGCCCCTGATAACTCCAGGTCAGCTGTTCCCAGCTGCCCTGAATTAGGATCTGGCTAATTAGGAGAGGAGTTTCTGCTTTTTTTAGAGTTGCCTCTTCCCCTTCTAATCTAGTCCTCCAGCCTGACCTTGTCACAATGCTTTGATTTTTTTTAATGAAAAAAAGTTCTTCTTTCAACACTGCAATATTTTTGCTTCCTGTGCCAACCTAAAAACAAGAACTGCAGATAGGTTAAAATTCTGATTTAAAAGCAAAAAGTAGCCATTTTTTCAGGTACTAAAAAGTTTGAGTTCAGTTTGGCTCATGTGTCAGGTGATAACTTGGGTATACCTCTCTCAAAAAAAGGCAGTTTTCTGGTGTCTACGGTGACACCTACACTACATAGTTATTTTGGAATAAGCTATTCTGGAAGAGATTTTCTGGAATAGCTTATTTTGAAATAGCGTGTCTACACACAAAATGCATTTTGAAATAGCGCTTAGCTATTTTGAAAGAGTGTCCATACCGATTGGACACGGAATCACATTTAAGGCCACCCGGAACCAGTTCAGGCAGGTCATCTGGTCAGTAGTTACTTTGTGTGGATGCTGCTTGAGGCTATCTGAGGCTCATGCTTAAAGGGACCCCCTTGAACAGCCATTTCTCAGGTTTCTCTGCTTGCTTGCCTACCTCTCTGAGGGACAGCAAAGCATTTTCTCTTCTTGCTCTGGTTGCCCTGCTTCAGGACACCACAGCACTGAGATGGTGGGCATGCCCATGTGCCATGTGTGGGACTCTGAGTGTGTGTCTGTGTGTTTGTGTTAACGTCCTCTGCCTCCTTCTACAGGTGGCTTGTGGAGGGTGACCCACCCCAGGGTCAGGAGCATGGCAGGCCTCTCCAGACACCCTGTGGCCAATAGCACAAGGATCCTCTGTGGCAGACTCCTGGGGCCGTGTGCCCGGGAGCGGCAGGGCACATGCTCCCGCGTGCACAGGCTGTTGCATGATCCATGGCCAGCAAGGGCCAAGTGTGGAGAGCCCAGTCCCTCCCCTCCCCCGCCATCCTCTCCACCCCCTGTATGAAAGGAAAGTGATGGCACTCATATGACATACCTTTCCCAGCCTCGGATGATGCCTGGGACACGTCCACAGGGAGGCTTTTGGGCTCCTGGGTCAGCTGGGTGGTGAAGCTGGCCTCATCTGGGTCCTGCTCTTCCTCCTCCTTGTCTCTCCCCCCCACAAGGATGACAGGCATCTTGAGCCCAGAGTCTACAACTGGGAGGAATTGCCCTGCCCCCCAGGATGTGGTCCAGTGGTCCAGCTCCTTAAAATAAGGGCAGCTTTGGGGCTCTGCCCTGGAGTAGGTGTTGCCCTCCCTGGCCCTGGCATATGCCTGGCAGAGCTCTTTAACCTTCATCTGCACCTGTTCTTGGGTGTGGATGTGACCTTTAGTGGCCAGGCTGTCGGCCATCCGGACATAGACCTCCACATTCCTGCATCTAGTGCGGAGATCCTGGAGGTTGGTCTTGTCCCCCCAAACTTCAATAAGATCCAGGATCTCTGCACCAGACCAGGAAGGTACACATCTTTTCCATCCCCTGCCAGGCTCCTAGGAGCTGTCTGACTGCTCCCTGAGAGCAGAGGAGGGCTAAGTTGAAGCATCAGACTGGCTCATTGTGGGGGCACAGCGAGTCAGGTACAGCTGTAGGGTAGCTCAGGGCTGTCAAGCCTGCTGCAAGCCACAAACCCTTTCTGCAGAGGCTGCAGCTTTAAGGGCTCTGGGAGGGGGGGATAGACTTTTGCTTAGTATGGACAGAGCAGCCAGTAAGGCACCTTGGGAAGGGCTGGAGGCCTCCTATTTCAAAATAACAGCTATTACCTGTCTACACTCTTCCTATTCTGAAATATCTATGAGACATTATTCCTCATAGAATGAGGTTTCCAGAAGCTGGAAAAAGCCGTCTACTATTTCAAAATTATTTTGAATTAGCAGTTTTGCTGTGTAGATGCTTGCATAGTTATTTCGGAATAACGGCAATTATTCTGAAATAACTTTGCTGTGTAGACACACCCTATGAAAGCTGACAGAGCATGATTACAGCATTCTATGGCATGCTTACATTCATTAAATCTCTTATTTCAAGTGGGCAACTCACAAATTTTAGACTGGTTTCAGAGAGGTAGGCGTATTATGGGGAAAAAACAACAAGGAGTCCGGTGGCATTTTGTTAGACTAACAAATTTATTAGGGTATTTAGATTAATGTTCTGCATAAATAGAGGTTCTCCAACTGTTCCAGTGCTGAGGGCTATGCAAACAATGAGATAGACAGGAGTTAGAATGATACCTGAGTTCAGTGCCTGAAGTAAGATTTTTTTTTTCATTAGGCCTTGTCAACAGAGGAATATTTGCAACTACACGCACAGGTGTAAAATTAACTCAAACGTAAAAAAAATATATATTTTGACATGTGCATACAGTTGGGTCTAACTGATCTTTTGTATTTGAAAGTGCCTGATTCATACATATAATCACAGTGCTTGTACATACCAATTAGGGGCGCACAACTGATTACTATCATCTTTGAAAATCAGGCCTTTGGCTTAAAACAAACATAACAAAGTTCTTCACACAATCATTGCCAATGTGTGGAATTTGTTGTCAAGGTTTGTTATGAAGGACAACAGTATAACTGGATTCAGAAAAGAACTAGATCATTTCATGGAGGATAGGTCCAAATAGGCCCAAGATGGGCAGCAACACAACCCACAAGGTGTGTCCCTAAATCTCCTACTGCCAGAAGCTGGGACTGGACAACAGGATGGATCACTTGGTAATTTTCCTGTCCTGTTCATTCCACTGTCAGAGAACAGGCTGCTAGGTGGAATGAACCATTGTTCTAACCCAGTATAGCACTCTTACATTCTTGCATTATGTTAACACTTGTGCAGTAGGCATTCCAAACATGCCACCTCTGAGATAATGACTATATATATGCAATAAAACACTTAAAAACAAAACAAAACAAAACTTATCCCTCCATCCCCTGGTAGATGATTATGTGAGGTGCACTTATAGGTGTTTCCTCACCTTTAATCCGAAGGAAATAAAGCTGTTAAGGTTTGGTGATATGAAAAAGAGAAAGTTGCATTCTGTTCTAATTAATTATATTTCTCCACGGCCAGGGGTGCTACTTTCAGCCTCATTTTTCTTTGTTTAGTTTTTTTCAGTAATTTGTATGAATCTCTATTACCCACTATGACTGATAATCAATAAGGCCAGAGTTTAATTAATTAAACTTGCATTTCCTACTGTTTCATTCAGTTTCAGTTGGCATTCTCAATATTGTACCTGAAAGAAACATCTACCATGTCTTTCAAATCACACCAAAATGGTTAGAAAAAAGATGTTCTTTCATTCCAACCTCAGAGGTAATGGTGGGAGTAAATCTGCCTCTGTGAATTAGATTATTCAGTAATTGGGAATTTTCATAGATTCATAAATTGCTAAGGCCAGAAGGGACCATTGTATTTGTGTACAAGGAATCTCTTGTGTAGCAGACATACCCAGTTAACCTGGCACTAAATCCAGTAACAGTGTTTGGCAAAGGCAACCCATTTTGATTCAGGAACCTCAAGAGATAAAAAAGTGGCTAATCTGGGGTCACTATGAATATCAAAAGGTGGGGAGGCTGTCTTTGTGATGTGTAAGATAATTATCATCTTGATTAAGGCCCGTACGCAACATGTCAAATTTTAGCATAAATAAAAGTTCTGAGGTCTCCCTCTGTAATCTGGTGTTAAAGTCTCTTTGTTGTAAGATGCATGTTGTCAGGTCTTTAAGAGAATGACCAATTTGATTGAAATGCTGGCTGACAGGTTTGTGTGTGTGTGTAGATTTCTGATGTCTGATCTGTGAGCATTAATTCTTTGGTGAAGTGACTGACCATTTTGTCCACTGTACATCACAGAGGGGCATTGTTGGCACATAATGGCATATATGTGACCATCTGGTAGTGACCCCAGATTAGCCACTTAATTTACTCTTACAGTAAGCAATTTCCTCCTTCCTTGTCGCTTCCCCCCCTCGCCTCCACCTTCTGTTCTATGTAATTTTTTTACCTTCTTTCATTGTATCCCGCTGTTATAAAATGGTCATGCCTATTCACTTCAAAATATGATCCGAAGAAGTGGGTCTGCTGCATGAAAGCTCATCACCTAATAAACTATTTTGTTAGTCTTGGAAGTGCTACATGACTGCTTTTTTGTTTTACCAAGATCAGAGTAACACGGCTACCTCTCTGTGACTATTCATCTGCTAGATTAAAGAGACTATTAGTACCCAAAATTTCCTCCTTGTGGTGTTCTTATGCACTGTAAAGAAGCCACCTCTTAATCTCCTTTTTGATAACCTAAACAGATTGTGCTCCGTCGAATCAATTGTGCTCAGTTCTCCTCTGTTTGGGCAATTAGCCCTTCTGAAGCACTGTTTGGGAATGACCTCTGTTTGTCTATATCGAATGTGATTGCTCTGGGATCATGACCTGATTACAAATTTCCCGTTCAGTGATGAATTCATCTTTATCTGCCACAATGAGGTCCAGAATAGTTACCTCATGTCTGAAGCAATACTTTTTTTGTTAGAAAATTATCCTATAGCCTTTCTAAAAATTACAACGATATTTTACAGCGTGGGTGCACTGGGCTGTCCCCCAAATGGAAGTCCCCAGTAACACAATCTTTCTTCCCACATATTACAGAATATGCTTAAGGAGTAACTGACTGGTTGTTGTGTTGTCTGGTTTGACTTCCTGCTCTGTAACAGATGCCCAACAGCACCTCTCCTGAGGTTTCTTAGCACAGGAATCACTACTCATTGAAAACCTTGAAGCAAGCAATAGCTCTAAAAGGGTTTCCCACTTGCCTATTTTACCCTTTCAATAGTCCCAGTTATGCAAATCATCCCACCTGGGTTCAGTAATACCACTTCTATCAGTTTTCTATTTCCTGTCTTGTCTCCTAATAATACCCCCCACACACCTTGTGTTTTAATTTATCCCCCTTTGGCCACTCCAACTCATCCCCAGCAAAGAATATTAGCCCTACTACCTGGAAGAATCAGGATGTACCATTTGTGCTGCCTACTTCTCTCAAAGGAATGTGGCCAAAAGGTCCACCCTACAGGCCACAGAGCCAGTATCTCCAATATTTTCTGCCATTTGCCTTCTCTTGCTCACAGGGCCAGAAGGATCTCAGAATAAGATCACTTGGACTTTCCTCTTCTTCAGCTACCTTCCAAGATCCCTGAAATCTTCTATGATCTATATAGTTTCACATGATGCTGTCATCAGTTTCAATGTGTATTATCACCACTGAACACTGGCTGACCTTATGATACTGTAGGTAAATCTTATAGTAATATCTCAGGCTTTCTGTCCCAGGATAGAGCACATTGTTCTGTTGTCTTTGTGTCCCTGCTGAATTCTCTGTCCACTTTTCTTAATATGGAGTCATGGATGATGATTGCTTACCTTCTTAAGTGGTTAGTACCTGCTTGCTTTATACTGCAAAGATGCCCATCAAATATATCCCCTGTAGCTATATGTTCCTCTAGAAAACAGTTCTTCCATACTTGACTTGGTGCGTAACTGATAATGATTCGATAGTTCTAGCCTGATGGAATGCCTGCTGGTTTTATTTTTCTAGTTTTGAAGCAGAAAAGTCATTTTGTGAAAGTGCTTCCTTCAGTTCTGAGAGCCTGATTTTGACATGACATGGAAGTAAAAGAGGAGTGCCTCATGTGAAGGCAACAGGCCTGATTTTCCTTTCACTTGAAAAATGTTTCTCTCATTGTAATTCCATCAATCTCAAAATAGTTTGTTGGTTTACACCAGAGTCAGCAGGAGGAGAATCAGGCCCTATATATGTTGTCAGAGAACCACTGAAAAAAATTATTAAAGCTAATCTTTCAAAGAAAGTTCACATAATACAAGTTAAAATGGAAGGCAATGTACATTGCAGTCTAGCTTGGGTTATGAGAGATTACAAGTATTGGTTTATACAGTTCACAAGATACATAGTGTACAAACTAGCATATCCCAGATTAAGGTGGGTGAGTTTTCATACTACAAGGCAAAGTCAGCCTAATGAGTGCACCCACCCTTAACCCTTTGTGCAGTCTTGGAACAAATGACTAGCTGGAAGTTTATGGCTGCATTTCCTGATGCTTTCACACTTTAGTTCCTTGTCTGTGCAAATCTATTTAGCAAAGAGATGCATTGCATTAGAAGAGAAGCCTAAAGCAAACAAAAGAAAAAGTGGTAAATTCATCCCCAGATTTATTCGGGATAATGAATTCAAAGTTTAAATTGAGAATGAACCCTCGAGAAATGAGCAACCTGACACAGGCATATAAACTTGTCTATGGCAACAGTTAAAAATAGTAGAAAAGTAACAGAGAGGCTGTGCTGTTCATCATGTTAAACACTTGATTAAATGCAATGAAGTGAACAAAGATCAATGCATAGAATCATAGACTTCTAGAACTGGAAGGGATCTTGTGAGATCATTTAATCCAGTCTGCTGTCCTCACGGCAGGACCAAGCACCGTCTAGACCATCCGATAGATGTCTATCCCAGCTGCTCTTAAATATCTCCAGAGAGGGAAACAGAATGAAATTAGACCCAGAGACACAGGAAATGCCACTGGCTGGGTCATTTATGAGGACTGAAATAGTAAGCTACTGCTTCAAGTTAGAGGCTGAAGCTGACATAAATCTCTATACAGGGCCTAGCTACTAGTCAGGGACAAGACCCACTCTGATTATAGATAGGTTACGGTACATTCTCCTTTCATAGAATCACAGAATACTAGAACTGGAAAGAATTTGAGAGGTCATTGAGTCCTGTCTCCCTGCCCTCACAGCAGGATCAAGCACCAGCTAGATCATCCTTGATAGATGTCTATCCCACCTGCTCTTATATATCTCCAGTGATAGAGATTCCAAAACATCCCTAGGCAATTTATTCCAGTGTATAACCACCCTGACTGTTAGGAAGTTTTTCCTAATGTCCAATCTAAACCTCCCTTGCTGCAATTTAAGCCCATTGCTTCTTGTCCTACTATCAGAGGCCAAAGAGAACAATTTTTCTCCCTCCTCCTTGTAACACTCTTTTAGATACTAGAAAACTTCTATCATGTCCCCTCTCAGTCTTCTCTTTTCTAAACAAATTCTTTCAGTCTTCCCTTATAGTTCATGTTTCTAGGCCTTTAGTAATTTTTGTTGCTCCTTTCTGGACATTCTCCAATTTCTCCATATCTTTCTTGAAATGTGGTGCCCAGAACTGGGATTCCAAATGGGGCCTAATCAGAGCAGAGCAGAGTGGAAGAATGACTTCTCACGTTTTGCTCACAACATTCCTGTTAATGCATCAAAGAATCATGTGTGCTTTTTTTTTTTTTTTTTTTTTTTGCAACAGTGTAACACTGTTGACTCATGTTTAACTTGTGGTCCACCATGACCCCTTATTCTCTTTCAGCTATACTCCTTCCTAGATAATCACTTCCCATTCTGTATGTGTGAAACTGAATGTTCCTTCCTAAGTGGAGTACTTTGCATTTGTCCTTATTAAACTTCATCCTATTTACCTCAGACCATTTCTCTAGTTTGTCCAGATCATTTTGAATTTTGACCCTATCCTCCAAAGAACTTGCAACCCCTCCCAGTTTGGTATAATCTGTAAACTTAATCATACTCTCTATGCCGTCATTGATGAAGATATTGAACAGAACCGGTCCCAAAACAAACCCCTGTGGAACCCCATTTGTTATGCCCTTCCAGTACGATTGTGAACTGTTAATAACTACTCTCTGAGAATGGTTATCCAGTCAGTTATGCACCCACCTTATAGTAGCCCCATCTAGGCTGTATATTCGTTCCAGGTCTCTTGTATCTCATTGATGCTAGCATTTTCCTTCAAATTTCCCACTAAAGCATTACCATGCTTCAGTAAACTCAATAGAACAGTGTTTCTCAAAGTGGTCCACGAAACCACTGTTGAACCCTGTTAAAGTTCTGGTCTTCACAATATCTTCTGACAAGGAGTTCCACAAGTGGACTATGCATTGTATGAATGAAATACTGCCTTTTTGTTTTTAAACCTACTGCCTATTGATTTTATTTGGTGTTCTCTAGTTCTTGTGTTATGGGAAGGAGAAAATAAATCTGCTAACTGGCTGCTCCGGTGTGTTTACTTACCGGCACCATGGCCATGGAGCCTCGCAGCTCCCATTGCCTCTGGTTTGCTGTCTGCAGTCCAGAGGAGCCACAGGAAGTGGCATGGGCTGGGCCACTGCTTCCCACAGCTCCCCTTGTCTGCAAATGGCAGAACTGGTAAGTAAACACACCGGAGCGTCCAGAATGCAGGTTTCTCAAAGTGGTTTCATAGACCACTTTGAGAAACACTGCAATACAGGGAGGGCTGATGTAGACAGGCTGCTGATGGTTGCCACCAATTTAACTGCCTTGTCATCTGTTCTGAGCAGAATTATCTTCCTGGGTGGATAACTCATTCTGATTGCTGTGTAAGGAGTAGAATATTCATCAGCTGGAATCACTGTAAAGTTTGCATCACTGTTAGCAAATTTGTAAAGGTATGAAACTGACAGGATTCCATAAAACTAACTTTAAAAAATTTTGAGGCATTTAATAAAAAATGAGCTCGCTTCTGCCCATGACCATAGTATCTGAGCTCCTTGCACAAAAAGTCCACAGTAGTACATGGAGTCTCTACCTCTTCTCTTTTTTGGGGGTGAGCACTCTGCTTGGGAGTTTTAGGGTTCTGTGGGATTGAAGAGCATAAGAACAGCCCTACAAGGGTCCAAGTAGCCCAGTATCCTGTCTTCCAACAGTGGCCAGATCCAGGTGCTCCAGAGAGAATGAACAGAACAGATAATCATCAAGTGATCCCTCTTGTGTTGCCCAGTCTCAGCCCTGACAAACAGAGTCTAGGGACACCAGCCCTGTCCATCTTGACTAATAACCACTGATGGGCCTATCCTCCATGAATTTATCTAGTTGTTATTTGAACCCTTTTAAAGTCCTGGACTTTACAACATCCCCTGGCGAGGAGTTCCACAAGTCAATTATGCATTGTATGAATAAAATACTTCCTCTTTGTTTTTAAACCTGCTGCCTATTAATTTCATTTGGTGTTTCCTAGTTCTTGTGTTGTGGAGAAAATAACTTTTCCTTATTTACTTCCTCCACAGTAGTCATGATTTTATAGATATCTATCATGACCCTCCTTAGTTATCTCTTTTCTAAGTCACAGTCTTATTAATTTTTTGTGTGTTTGCATTAATTTTGGAGTAGCTGTTTGGGCAGATGAAGCTATTGTTGGGAATGCCATTCTTTGTATGGTGGAAAGATTTTTATGAAATAGAAGGCATTACAGTGTCTCCTAAAAATTCATGCGGGGGAAATTTCTATAAATTTTCGTTTTAATGCAAAGATAAATATTGATTCAGTCACATTCATGACCATGTCTATGTGTTTGCTTTCCACTACTGTTTGAAATCTTGAGCTTTTCTATCACAAATAGGGCATGAATGTTCACCGAATGAGAATATTGTATTTGCACTTGATTGTAATAGTCACAATTTCAGCTGAGCAGCATGATTGCTTTAGTGCCAATGGCAATGGGAGCTGATTGCCTGAAGCTGAGAGAAGTTGCTGTCAGGGGAAGCCAGGGAGGTGATGATGGACTCCAACAGCATTTCAGCCACCTTCAGGGCTGCCAACAGGGCAGCAGTATCCTGGGACAGAGTGACACAGCCTCAGACTGTCTCATACAAACCTTGGCTATTGTCAGTGCTGAGCTTCAGATCATCAGTGCAGCACCTTTCATCAGCATTTAAATTTAAAAGTGAAAAAGAAAAAAAATACGAGCCAACTTCAGTATGACCCGACTAAAACAATATTTGATGCTGTCACCCTTATTTATAAGTGCATAGTGGATGGACAGGTGTTGTGGTGATGAGGATAGTATAAGGATTTGTACTGAATAGCATATCATGGAATATATTTTCTCCTTTTTATTGTACCTCACACTCTGCTTAACCCTTTGAGCTAAATACACCTGCATTGCTTCCACATGCAGAGATTCCATTTTATTCTGCTGGTATTTTGTGCAAAACTTCATGTCAGAATATGGCACTTATAACTGCAAAAGAGAAGAGGGGAGAGAGGTAAACACACTGGTGAAGGAGTTCACATGCAGTGGCATCTCCCAACCTTGCAATCAATAAGTTACAGCTTCATGATGTCATCCATTCCACCTGCTGGAGGGCTGCCAATAGCCACCTCTTCTGTTAATCTGGTCCTAGAAGCATTGATGAAACCCCTCCACTCTCCTCTGTCTGAGGATGGAAGAGTTGTCTTTTTCCTAGCATCTGGTATAGCAACCGCAGGGTCATTTCCCACCTTCTTTGAGGGTCTTCTCATCAGCTTCCAGCTCTGATTTAGCAGCGAAGCAGAATTCTTACTGAACAATTTTCTGCACTGGCTGCCTGCCAAGCTGCTACAAAATTGAATTCTGATCTACCATTTTGACCCCTAGGCTGCTCAGAGGAAGGCAAAAGCCCCATGCTGCCCAGGCTAATCTTTCAGTAAGGAAAAAAATCCTACTAGCCCCCACAAGATGATTAGTGGGATGTCTGATCAAGACCTCTAAGATCCCCTCCTATCCTAATACCAAATGAAAGAGGAGGAGATTTTTCCTTTCTGTATAGATTGAGCCCACTAGAGTAAAGAGGAAGTTTAATATTTCCTCCCATTAAGTGCAGGGTAAGCAATGGGCTTTTGTTGTGCCTTTGTGTCTTACTAATTAGCATAGAGCCTTTCCCTCCTCAAGACCATGAGGGGACTGTGTGGCTCAAGGGAATGGAGTGTGGGGGGAGTGTAGTCTTTAAAAAGGGACCAAGGAATTTCTTTCCCCTGCTGGCCCAGGCAAAGCCTCCAGCCAACTTCTAAAGTTGTGGGGAGATGGGATGCATTGTTCACAGCTCCACCCACATAATGTTTTCCATAACGTGATATGTGGAGATGTGACAGTATTTTAGTGCTGTCTGAAACATTACGCTAAACTCAGAATAACAGCACTAAAGCAATGCAAAAATAGAATGGTCAGGATTAGTAATCTTTATAGTAGAGGGGCATCTAAAAGCCCATGATCAAGGATCAGGGTCCCATTGTAATGGACTCTCAAACATAGGTTTTGGGGTTTTTGGTTTTTAAAGGCTGAAATACTAAACTAAGTCAATGGGACCAAGATTTCGCCCCTAGCCCCAGAGACTTTACAATCTAGGTTTATGACCAGACATAAGGTGGATAAAACAGAAAAGTGTGTGTGTGTGTGTGTGTGAGAGAGAGAGAGAGTGAGGATGGAGTAATGGTCAAACAATCATAGCTTGGTGTAATAATTGGTATGCTCCAGTTTCCTCTGCCTAGCCTTTGTCACAGCAGTTGGTTACTAAGAGATGCACTTACATTTTATGTGACAGAACCATGGCTCCATTGATTTTAATATTAGGATTTACGCACCCTGTACCAATATCATCCTTGATACAATGGGGTATATACTAAGCATATATCAAATGCCTTAATTTTAAGAACACTATTAGTTTCTTATTCAAGCTGCAAGGGAATCTAAAATACTGTGATGCTAGACAGGAGTATTTAGAAAGACAGGTGGAAAACAGGGTTTGTACTGTTGAGAATGACCCTGACAATGTACATAGTATTTACATAATGTCTGCAATATACCATGAGGTTTGTCACAATCAATAATGTATATCAACACTGCCCATCTGGAAAGCTCTGTATTGAACGCTGCATAACTTCAGGGCAAATATGTGGAAGTTCCTATGTGAAGTTACTTTTTTTCTTTGCTTTTGAATGAAGTCTAAAATGATTTACTGAAAGGTTATGAATTCTTGCCCACATGTGCATTGTGCAGCTCTGAATACAGGAAGTCAGTGGCAGCTGCATGAAGCAGGGAATTTAGTGGATCTTAAATTATGGCCCCCTTGGAAAAGTTGCTCAGCTAAAGATGTGGATCATCTTGATGGATTGTGTTCTAAGAATATGGACCAGCAATGGGCAACCTAGGTTAGTGAATGGGCTGCTTGAGTGGTCCTACTTCATCTCAGTGGGCTGCAAGATTGTTGTAACCAAGACGGTTTCCAGGGATAGAGTAGTTTTGCTAATTGCACTGCATACCTAGAATTTGCAGTGTGTGCTGACTGAACCACAGCAGCACTCTGAATGCAGAGGGAGCGCATGGTTCTCACAGTCAGTGTTGTGTGCAGTCAGCATGCACCTCATTCCACGTGCCCTGCTTTATGTGTGTATCACATTAGTAATACTGGTAGGAAAAAAATATGTGGATAGAAACCAGTGGAATTGAAGGCAACAGTAAGCAAAATGTTTTGTGGGCCACACACAGAACCAGGTTGCCTACCACTGGTGTGGATGAGGTATACCCTATACACCCAGCCTCTAAATGGATCATTTTCTCTCTCTAGGAATTGATTGTGTGAGGAGTATGTGTAGGGGGCTGGTTTGGGATATAACAGGCACTAATTTATGCAGCTTTTGTAGGATGTAATCTAACCTACTTGGGGCTCTGTTATACCTATGGCTAGGTGGCAGCTAGAACATTGCCCTTCAAATGCAGAGTGCAGAATTTTAATGATTATTTCTCTAAGCATGGCTAATAATCATATTTGCAGAGAAAGGAATAGAGAATAGTGGTTCTACTGAGAGAAATGCATCTGGCAAGGTGAGAGTACGACTACGCTGCCATATATATATTTTTAAGTGTGCCACCCATCAGGTAGGTGGCTGTTATAGAAAGCATGCTGAAGAGTAGTTCAAGGGCTGTAAGATGCTGGAGAAGCTTGAGTGAACTACAAATATCCTTTTAGAAGGGAAAAGGTTCAAACGTCATACCCTATCCACAGCTCCCTTGATCTAAGCTCACCAGGTTTGGTGGGAATGTCATACTTCTCTGCACAAAAAATACATTATCCAGTCATACTCCATGTAAAGTATAATGTAGAAAGAATAGATTAAATCTGCTGGACAAAATATTGCCACAAATTTTAAGCAAGGAAGTAAGTTTCTGATGTTTTTCAAATGTCTTTTCTGAAGGTGAAAAGTTGTGACTGTGGAGTAATGGACCTTCTACCCCTTTCAAGTATCGTGTGCTGCAGACATGTAACGTTTATTTTCCCACTCATCTAGGAATTTGTAATAAAATTCCAAATCCGGCTATTTATATGTGATGGCACTTTAAATAAAGCAATAGCTCTTTAATATTTATTTAAATAAAACATTAGCATGTCAATATTTCATTAACCCCCAGCATTTCCATGCCAGCTAGCCTAGCAGGAGGTATTGTATTGTACTGCAATGACACTGTATAAAAGAGTCTGTATGTAATTGGAGAGGTTTGTTCAGTGGCAAAGATCTGCATGAACAATTTCACTGTGATGTTCATTGCTTTCCTCTGAATGTGTGGGTGTGATAGAGAGAGAAAACATGCAGTGCCTTGAGCTGATGGTTTATTTCAGGGTGCTCTGTAGAACTGCTTCACACCCCTAAATTTTAGTTAATCCTCCACAAGATTCTGACTCCGTAGGATTCTGAGCCAAACTGCGAAGGGCTGTTAGGCAGGCTTGATCGCTGTCTATGC
This sequence comes from Rafetus swinhoei, assembly GCA_019425775.1. Classification (NCBI taxonomy): domain Eukaryota; kingdom Metazoa; phylum Chordata; order Testudines; family Trionychidae; genus Rafetus; species Rafetus swinhoei. The sequence goes on from CM033446.1 coordinate 112,183,923, forward strand.
ACAGCCTGCACCCTGCACTTGCACATGTTGTGTGTTCCTGGCTAAAATCCTATAAATTCAGTTAAAAGCTCTTATCTGCTGGTCCTGCTCTGTGGTATGTGTGGAGGCAAGTTGGACCCTGATGGAGTTCAGAGACAACGGTCCCTGTGCTCCTTCAGCACAAGAGAAGGCTCTTTGCAGTTTCACACCCCCTCCCCCAGACATGCTAAGTCTGAGAGAACTATGCTATGAGAATTGGATCCAGAGAAGAAAACACAATTCATGAGCAATAAAAATACTGCTGGAAAGGAGGAGGATGCTTTTCAAAGGCCATGTGCCATTAAAAAAAAAAAACATTCTGGGAGTGGGACCAGAGAACTCTTCCCAACAGAAGTGCTGTGTCAGCTGGCAGCCTATGTAAGTTTTGATTTGCTTTTACAGGTTATTTGTTCTCTTCTATAGCTATGTACTGTAGTGATGACTGTGGTGCCAACAGGACATCACACACAGCAGAAGAAATAGAAATTGACAGTGACCTATGGAACATTTCATAAGGCAACCGCTGGCTGGGTAGACAACAAAACTGTCAGAACCAAGATAGGGTCTGTGCCCGTTCCTAGACATCAGAATTGTGACAGTAGTTCTGCTCAAGGAGAAAGTACTTTTCAGACCATCAAATGGAAATTCCAGCCTCTGTTCTGTGCCATTGTAAAAATCATGGGGTATGTCTAGACTACTACAGAGCTTTTCCGGGATGCCAGAGGTTTTCCACTTTTCTGAAAAGAAAGTCAGAAAAGCGGATGCGTTTTGTCGGCATCCCTGTAAAACTCGTTTCATGAGGAAGAAGGGAAGTTCGGAAAGAGGATTTTTTTCTGACATTTGGCCCCATGTAGACAGGCCAAATGTCGGAAAAGCCTCTTTCAGAAGAAAAACTGAAAAAGATATGCAAATTGCAGTTCACAATTTGTGTATCTTTTTCCGACTTTCCCCAGCAGTGTAGGCATAGCCATGTATTTTTACTCAAGCTTTCAATTTAGGGGTTAAGTTTGTGGAAGTGATTAGAAAGGCAAGGATTGCAAGAAATGTTTGGTCCAAGCTGGGTGTGTTTCCGGGATGCTAGTTTATGCAGCAGATTAAATCTTATGCAATGCAAAGGGTTGCATGGATACCGTTTTCTGCTCACCCATAAGATGCTGAGATGGATGATGCTGCATGCCCAGCTAAGTCCATAATCAGAATCAGCATACTCATATATCCAGAGATGAGATCTAATGGATTTAACAATTTGTGCTTACGTGCCTTAAGCATAGTGGGAATTAATGGGTGCAGTTACTGTCATTAGTCATGTAGTAGGGATGGCCGAGCTTCTTTCAGATCCTGCCCAGGAGCTGTTCTGCAGTCTCTTTATTCTCCCCCATGCTCTGAGACTCCCATTGGTTGAAAAGGTCCCCAGGAAAGTTCAGTTAGAGAAGGAGAGCTAAGGTTAGTACCTCAGAAACTGAGAGAAGGTGCAGGCATATTGGAATTTGAATACAATAGAGACACTTGGATAGTTCAGGCAGACAACAATTCATGGTGCTCATAACTTGCCTTACTGTGGTGCCTAGATGCTCTGTGGTGACTAAGATCTTATTTCATTTCACTAGGCACAGTAAGTACAGGCAGTACCTGCCCTAAAGAAATGTATCTGGAGCTGGCCTAATGGGTCCTGAGAGAGAGTGCAAGAGCAGAAGGAGTGGAAGAGCAACAGCAAACTATCTATCATGACTTGATGAAATCATCAGCAAATGCAACTTTCTGTAAACTCAAAAAAGAAAAAGAAAAAAAAAAGCAGGGCCTACCTCCAGGCAAGGAAACTGCAGAAGCCCCCTGAAACTCAGAGACCAAAACAGGGATGACTATTTTTGCTCTATTGAGTTTTGCAGGTGGCTCTGTTAGAGTCATTAATGAAACCATAAATGAAGCTTATTGAGGTATCTCAACAAATGATATCAATATAAACAAAAGACTGGATTGTGTCTGATGCAGGTGCACCTATGAGAAGGACTAAGAATTCTCCCTTTAGGCCCCCTCACAGGTCACCTTCAACTTGGATTCAACCACAAAGGAATAAGTGGGAACTTCATGCCTGTATATTCTTCTTGGAACAGATGGGCAGGGAATGAGTAGATTTAAGACCTTGTGTAGTGAGTGAAGGTAAACTCTAATACTCCTCTCCCCTCTCCTCCCAGGTCAGAATATTGAAGCAAGCACCCAAGGTGACCTCACTTGCTGCTGATACAGGCTGGTAACAAACAATTCTCCTGGGAAAGAAGGAGAAAGCACAGTAGTAATTGTGCATCAAGGGGTGCAGCTGAGTCAAACTGCTTCCTGGGATGCTACAGTTAAGATACAGTTAAGATAAAGTCATTATCTAGCCTAAAATAACTTAGTGTTGAAATTTAGAAGTCTATAGAGAATCCATAGTAGTAGGTAAATTTTTAATTTGCTAATCTTCTCTGCTCTTTTTATGGAAGCTGATCTATTCTTACCAATAACTACAATGGGGTTATTGTGTATGTGCTAAAATTACTTCAAAGCAATGTTCAAAGCATTGCACGGAAGAGCAGCACACATTAAAGACCTGCTGACATCTCATGGAAAATTTATGAAAATCTTCCTTATTTAGAAAATATGGTACATGAGCAGTACTATTTCTCGGTTTTCCTTCCCCTGTTCTTTATGACTAGGGACAGTTGTGAAGTATAAGGAGGCTTGTTTTTTTTTTTTTTTTAACTAAAGGTTGATCTGTTCTCATTGCATAATCCTCATGTGAAGTCAATCCACCTTTAGGGATGATTAGTTGCTGTGGAGATGATTGATGCACAAACAGAGCATTATATCTTCAACAGAAAATAAATAGCAGAAGATCAACACCCCTTCAGATTACTCCTAAAGACTCACTTTTTTCTGTTAATTCTCAACCCCTGACCTCCTCTCCAATGCTCCTGCCCTGCCTACAGAAAGATATTTTTTCTATTATACTACAACTTATTATATATACAAAGAGCAAATGAATATTTCACATGAATGATATTAATTTTAGATCAAGATAGAACAAAAGTAAAGTCTTTATGAAAGAGCATGTGTGCATCTCTACATTGATTGTTCTGATATGAATACAAAATGGCTGCCTTTTTGAACAGTAGAGATTTCAAAATTCAACACACACAAAGCAAAGTCATAACATTCTTCATAATTAAACACACTATGATATAGGGAAAATGAAATTAATAAACAGTTAAATAACAAATCACATTTTAAAAAAGTTTCAAAGCAATAAAGGTCATACCAGAACACCATTATCTAGTAGTGAAAAACAATGAAAGAAACCCCATATAATCCATAAACAGACCTCTCTCTAGCATAATGATTTTCTCAAAGGTTTTCCGTCCAGCACCAGCAGTAGCTTAAACACTGCTGGCTACCCAGGTTTAATACATTTCTGCCACATAATATAATTCTTTGAAAATTTAACCTTTAGAGTAGCATCAGTAATCAGCCTATGTCATGTCACCCTGTCAAATGAAAAGTTAGGAATAAAGAACATTTGATTTAGCTGAACTGTTCAAATACAAGCCCACTGAAAGAGTTTGAAATGGAGATGTTAAGGCTAATAGACAGCTATTTATCCTCTCTTTATGTCTATCTTGCCAGTGGTGTAGAAGGCAGACAAAGTTATACCCATAGGAAAGGCAATAATTATGAGATTTATCTTTAAAAAACAAGAAAAGCATATAGTTGCAGGAGCAAATACTTTGTGTGCAATAAGCATAGGGAATACAAGCATTCATGGTAAAGAAGAGTGCAGGGCTTTTCATTTATCACACTGACAAACAGCTGTGCAAGCAAACTGCATCACAATGCTTTCTCTAATCAAAAAAGATGCCTTTTTCTGTTATTGCATCTGTTCTTAACTGGGCCATTTGTATTCATTTAAAAAAACATGATTATGCTACATGCTTGGTGTAGTTATTTAGAGGAATTATCAGGTTTCTATAGAGGGCAGTACATTAAACTGAGAACTAAGTGATTATATTAATATTTATAGGGAGAGCCACATTTTTCACATTCAGCCATGTTGTGGCATATTTTAGCAATACGAAAGCATATTGACTTCAGATCAAGTTTCATGTATAAATGAGCATTAATTACACAGTGGAAGGTCCATGGAAGTATAGTGAGTTCTTCTGAGGGTTTTTTTTTTTTAAGCCAATGTTGTCAGGTGCAAAATTGCTTATGATAACTAGAGCGCCACAAATTCTCCAGACTCCCCTGCCACACTGTTGGCATTGTGGCCAGATCTCCCTGTTCCTGGGATCTGTGGTCCAGGAACTCTGTGGTCCTGTCAGACTATGAATATCGCTGGACGAGAGAGTCCCAGTTTAGGGAGGTACAACCTGTAGCTTCAACGTGTAGCCATTGAATCATGCCATACTTGTTTCTGCTAAATGGGAGGAGGCAAAGGTAATTTTCTTCTCCCTCAGCCTCAGAGCACAGTCACTTTGTCAGGTATAGCAGGGTGCACATTACATCTTCCTGCATCAGGTTTCCTGAGTTTGGTCCCCCAGCTGAAATGGGGGAGGAAGGGAAAGGTTTCTCCAATAACATCGGAAAAAGAGGTATAGATTCCACCTTGAGATTTCCTGAAGCCACACCACTGAGAATGGCATCAAATCTGTGGCTATTGATATGCAGATGTTAGTTTTCATCCTGATGCAGTGAAAAACGTTTGAATTTCCATGTCTTTTTGTTTTGCACATAAATATGTATATTATTTATCCCAGTGTTGCTGCTCTCCCCCACCCCCGAAATGATAGCAATTGATGTTCAAATAAGGCATGTGATATGAGACAAAAACCCAGATGAATCATGCCTGTGCAGTATTCTCTTCCTCTTTATTCCCTTTCTGTTTCTGACTTCCTTTTCTTTTCTTTCTGCATACAAAGCTCAGTCCAAGCAGAATCTCTCCTGCTATATGTGTGGGCGGCCAATCTGGTTTTCTCCCAAGGTGACAGCTGCTTGCTTTTCATCAAGGAATATGACTGCCCTCACCTGGTGAGAACATCAGTTGAAAAATTGCCATTGCACTGATCTACTGAATATAAGTGTTACTTTCAGGAATAACACTTGAATGATGACTTTAGAGCAGAGGGTCGCACATTGCACATGACCACAGTTGCTAAAAGCAGCATTTAAACATAGCTTCTGCTGTGTAAGGCTTATTTTAAAACAAAGTCTATGGGTTTGATTTTACTTGGCTCAATTTTTTTTAAAAAAAAGCCCTGCACTAGACATTGTTTCATTGAGACTAATCTGAATTTTACTATCTGCATTTTATTTTTCACATTTCAATGTGTGTTTACAATTATTGATAAACAGTTATGTCTCTGTGAAGAACTGGTGGAGAAATTTTGATGCAACCATATTTTGTCAGAATACAGAATTACCTGTGTATATGAGTCTGTTCTAGAATAACCAATAGGCTATTGGTTCAGCAGAACAGGGACTTGAACCTGGGTCCATACAATTCCTGGTGAGGGCTCTCATACTTCCACAATTGGCTGCTGTAGGCTGGGCATGATGCTCTGTTCTTATGTGGGGGGAAAATAGAAAAAAAATTCTTGGGTTCATTCCCGTATCAAATTAAAACAAATATCAAAATCTCAACTTTTTTGGTGAAAAGGGTTCTTGTTTGTCTAACCAGTTTTAGTTATAATACAACATTTTTAAAAGGTCAAAATCAGATCAAAATAAAATGTTACAATTGATCCCAAATCAGGTTTCCCCCTCCCAGAATTGTACATTTCATGGAATTTTCAAATGTTGGTTTCCATTCTGATTCAGAACAAAGCTAAATTTTGAAATTTAAAAATCCTTTGCAAAACGGCTGTGTACTGTACAGTGTAAAAAATGTGAACCATTCATTTGGATGGCATTTTAATTTTCCAAACACACACAGTGAATTAACACTACCACAGTATAAAATGATTCAGTATTATATCAAGGATCCTCTGCTTTAGCATAGTATAGATTTTGAATCCTCTTGTCGATACTGCTGTGCAGAATGGAATACTTAAGGAATCCCATTCTTCTTTGAACATTGAAATTTCAGAGTTACATAGAATTCCTTGGAATTCCTTGGAATGTTATAGAGGAATCAATCTACGGAGGTGGGGTGGGGAATGATAACATTTTAAGCATGAACTTGTTTATCCCTATTTAGCAAAGCATTAACCCTGGTGTGTAACTTTATTCCTGTGCTTGCATCCCATTAAAGCCACTGGGTATTAAGCATGTGCTTCAGTGCTTTGCTGAATACAAATGGTTCGTTGAACTGGAGCCTCTATCCTGTCATATCTCCTGGATAATGTGGCTTCACAAGGTTTTGGGGCAGAGTATAACCTATCATGAACAGCTTGAGTATGTAAATAATTTCTTAGGACACTTTTCCCTGACCTACATATTAGACTAAGGGTTTTCAAATACTGGATCACAGCTTGTAAGGACAAGCCACTAGCTGGCAGCAAGACACTTTGCATATCTGCACCTCTGTAGGTACAGGCATTCGCAGCTCCTATTGGCCCCAGATTGCTGTTCCCAGCCTGTGGGAAGTACAGATCAAAACACTGCTTCCCACAGCTCCCATTGGCCAGCAGTGGTGATCTGTGGCCAATGGGTGCTGTCATTGCCTGTACCTGGGGAGGCACAGGTAAACAAAGCGTCTTGCAGCCAGCTAGCAGCTTGCCCTAACAAGTTACGACCCAGAGTTTGAAAACTCCTGTATTAGTCTGTTGAGGAGCCCCTCAATCTAATAATGTTTGGTTTAGGGCCAACTCTGCATCAGTCTTTGGCATCAGCAAATCACCCATATAATACATTATACCATAAAACTCAATATCCCTTTAATCTCAGTCTCTTGCTACATCACAGAGTCCTGAGTTGTTACTAGCTATCAGAGAGAAATGAACAGGCCCTCTCATGTATCATGCAAGCAAGGTACTAACAAACTTCAACAGGCCTTTATTTACCAAAGGTGAAACCTCTTTACAAAGCTGCTGCTGCCCCCTCTGTAGCTCTCACTTAGCCTTAGCTCCTCTCCTCCCCCGCTCCTTCCTGTTTCCTGTGCTTCCAGACTCCCAACAGCCAGTGCTCCCAGTTCTAATCATTACAAGCAGCATCTAAAACATCATACCCTCCAATCGTGTGTGTGTGTGTGTGTGTAAAGGAGGCAGTTGCCCTGCTGCCTGGAAGTGGTGGCAGCTGGAGCCCCCGGCCCTTTCAATTGCTATTGGAGCACCACTCAGGGTGCTCAGTGTGGCTCTGAGGGCTGAGGTGGTGGGATGTGCCACTCTTTGGGTAGTGTGGAGGGCTGGCTATCCCTGGTCCCATTCCTTCTGCCTGAAGCCCCACCCCTTCTGGGAGCACAGAGCCACACACCGCTCACCTTGCTCAGGTGCCCTCAGAGGCTGTCAATGCCCTGGGAAATCACAAGTAATGTGCTAGTTTCAGCATAGCGAAATTGCCTTCAACTACCTCATTGCAAAATCTTTATTTTTCTTTTTCCAGGAAGAACATTTTGAAAGATTACAAAGAGATTAATTAGTGAGCTTGTTTGTCTGAAAGTTAATATATACAATGCTAAAACAGAATAAGTACAACTTTTAGCTAGTTCACCAAAAATCATACATAAGTTCAGGTAAGTCAGGATTTTTCAGGGGTCCCACATCTAGACAAAATTCTTTGCCATGTCTATCCCTGAGGAAAGAAGATGACCGTGAAGGATGTTTATTTAAATGACACATGGGGGAAATACAAAATATATTTTTGAATTATAGATATTGTTATCTTTTTATGATTTGAGTAGTTGGCCAAAATTTAGGGCCCTTCAATTGTGTCTATAAACAGAAGAAATTGATGCTGGAACCAGATATGTTTGATGCAGTCCTTTTTATTTTCAGAGAATGGATAAATTTCTGTTTCCTTGAACAAAGTAGAAATCAGACAGGAAATAGCTTCTTGGCATATTGTTCCAAGCTTCTTTCAGCATGACTTGGCCAAAAAGCACTCTGTTGGAGGCTTTCTCAAGGCCACAATCCCACTGCTTGTTTGAGTTTTGTCTTTGGCTTCCTGATCCTTCTCTGCATGTTTCTGTGTTTTTTTCTCACTTTCATCATCTATCTCTAAAACAATATCCATCAAAACCTTCGCCCGCATGTGCCTTGCCATGTGCCCTTCGTTGTAGATGGTGTGATATATGCCTGTGTTTTCAGTGCAGTGCTATTTTTTTAGCATTCTGGTTCTAGAAAAGTAATAGAGATGTAGCCGTGTTAGTCTGGTCTTGCTGAAACAAAAGACAGGACTATGCAGCACTGTAATAAACCATTTTGTTAGTCTTTAAAGTGCTGCATAGTCCTGTCTTCTGGTTCTAGAAAAGCACTGAATTGTTTCTTACAGGTTTCACAAATGAACGGTGGCTGTTAAACCCAATCTCACTGAAACTGATGGGTTTAACTCAGCCTATAATGATAGGTATAAAAGGTACAAATGCTATGTATATATATTTGTAACATATTTGATAGGCTTTAAGTGCTAGTGTTATGCCTGTTTCATCTACTGGTTCTGCCCCGGATGCCTGTACCCGCTCTAGCAAGTACTGCTGCTTGAGAATTGGACTTTCTAGTTACTCATGGTACAGCTTGACACACAGTAATTGAATTGCTTTGGCACTTGCATCGTCATTTTTCAAGATGGATGATTGCAACGTAGAACAGGGATTTTAAAACTTGGGTCACGGGCCCACCTGGGGGGCTTTTGTTTATCTAAGCACCTATTGGCTGCAATTCACTGTTTCCAGCCAAGGAAGCTGCAAGAAGCAGCGGTCCAGCCCATTTCACTTCCCTCAGCTGCCCGAGATTGAAAATGGAGAACCAAAGCCAATTTCAGTCAGTGGGAGCTGCGAGGCTTTGTGCCTATGGATGCTTCAATGAACAAAGCATTTGAAGCCTACCAGTGGCTTACTTGGTGAGCCCGCAACCCAAATTTGAAAATCTCTGACCTAGAATGTATGTTTTAAAATACTGAAACCTCTTTTGAGATCTTGATCTTGGGGGAATTGTGGCTGCTAAAGTTATTGTGAAGTTGAAGCCGGAACAGATTCCTGTTGATTTGCTGTCTGTTTCTCAATGGGAGTTAACTTCAGAGTGCTTTGGAGAGTCCCACTAAGTGTTTATCTGCATCTTTAGGCTCCAGAATCACTTTAAAAATCTGGTCCTATGACAACAACATCAGGGTCAATGAATTTACAAAGCCAGAAGTCACTTCCCAGTAAAATAAAGGTTTCCCTGTGCTTGTCATCATGTCAAGGCTACTCAAAAGCTGATTATTTGTGTGTGTATGTGTGTGGGTGGGAAGGGGATAGGAACATAAGAACATACCAATGGTCCATCCAGCCCAGTATCCTGTCTGCTGACAGTGGCCAACACTAGATGCCCCAGAGGGAGGGAACACAACTGGTAATCCTCACGTGATCCCTCCCCTGTCACCCACCTCCAAAGAAACAGAGGCTAAGGACACCATTCTTATCCATCCTGGCTAATAGCCATTGATTGACCTAACCTCCATGAATCTATCTAGCTCTTTTTTGAACCCTGTTAAAGTCCTAGCCTTCACCACATCCTCTGGCAAGGAGTTCCACAGGTTGACTGTGCGCTGAGTGAAGAAAAACTTTATTTTGTTTGTTTTAAACCTGCTGCCTATTAATTTCATTTGGGCTATGTCGAAACTGCATTCCTCTCTCGAAAGAGGAATGCAAATGAAGGAGATCGAAAATTCAAATGAAGCGTGGATTTGCAAATCTCATGCTTCATTTGCGTGATCGTGTCAGAGTACTTTTTCGAAAAAGGGATTTTTGAAAAAAAACCCGCAGTCTAGATAGGGTTCTTTTGGGGGAAAAACCCCCCTTTTTCGAAAGAACCCATACACCTAATTTTTTCTGGAGTACGGGTTCTTTCGAAAAAGGGGTGTTTTTTTTTAAAGAATCCCATCTAGACTGTGGGGTTTTTCTTCAAAAAACCATTTTCGAAAAAGCGCTCTCACGTGATTATGCAAATGAAGTGTGAGATTTACAAATCTGCGCTTCATTTGAATTTTTGATCTGCTTCATTTGCATTCCTCTTTCGAGAGAGGAATGCAGTCTAGACGAGCTCTTGGTGATCCCTAGTTCTTATATTGTGGGAATAAGTAAATGAGGATATATCTCTTACACTACACAGAGGTGGGGGATTGGCCTTGAGGCTGAGTCAAGGCTTCTGTTGCAATGCAGACAAACTCTAAGATCCTGGAATATAAAGGGTGTTGTTTCGTGATGGATATGGACTAGATGGGGAAGCTTAGGAGAGGAGGGCTGGTGCACTTGTATTTGAATGTCTGAGTGAGAAGACGTGTCTGTGTTCTAAGCAGAATGGTGTTTGCGCATGACTGGCACTGGGGATACAGGAGGGAGTTGCAGTGATCAAGGCAGGCTTATGGATAAGTGGGCCAGGACATATGCAGAAGTAGAAGCAGATGTGGGCTATCTTGTGGGGGTGGCAGTAGGCTGATTTCTACAGAATAGCAGAGTGAGGTGCTAATTTGAGACAAAGGGTCAATGTCAAGGATGACTCCAAGATTTTGGAACTCAGAGGAGATCAGAGTTGAAGCGGTTAGTGACGTAACTGGATGTATTTCTTGTGCCAACTGAGTATCAATGACATTCAGTTGAGGAGATGGAGCCAGGTGTTGATGTGTATGAAACAGGTGGAGTAGGAGTCAAAGGAAGGGCTGTGTGTAATAAGATATTTAAAGGTAACTGGGTGCCTTAAATGTACAAGTGGTAGTTGAGAGTCCCTGGGTTACCTGAAAAATAGAGTTTAATGATAATTTGGGATGAAAAATAATCCCAAAGGTATAAATAGAAAAGCCGATAACTGTCTGGCCCTGAGCCACATTTGTTCTTTGAGCAAAAAGCACAGTAGTTTGACAATTATTTAAAAATGCCCTGAGGCATAGCTGAGAACTGCTAATCTGTAGCTCATGGGTATGCATCATCAAGGTCTATATGTGGTCGCTTATAAGGCTGACAATTTACAGGATGTTTGTCTAAAATACCATTGTATATTTTCACCATGACTGTTCTTTGAATAGAGGCCATTCAGCAGTAGCCTGATGTCTCCATGGGCTACCTTCCATACATGGCCCGGGAGAGAAGGTATAATCTGATGCTACTCGAGGGATGCAGCTAAAGCCCAGAGTTCAGAAATATATTATTAGAAAGTGGCTGGAAACAAACACTCAGGCGATGGAGGAGTGGCTTAAAGAAGCTTATCAGTGCTATTCTTTGGAGGAGGGCGTTTATGCAATTTGGAAGGAATGGAACACTCACTTTACTGCTTGGCTCCTATTCACAGCTCCGTTGGAATTGCTAACACATACAGTCAAATATTTGGATGTAGATGACCTGGATGATTAAACTTTGAAAAACATTAGGATTAATTAGCTCCTGTATACATCTCCTCATCCAAGCTGTTGTGCAGTCTGCTGCTGCAGACTATTTTGGAACTGAATCCATTTCAGCAGTAGGGTGAAGTGAGCTGTCTGTGTAGTCTGTAACTCGCCCTTGAGAGACCGCTGAATCAAAACTGTTTACATAAACGCACAGAATTATGTAGTTATTGTGGGCCAGATTGTGGAGTTCGACCTCTCAGTTACTCAGAGTTGTAGTTCCGCTCAGCGGCAGATTTCCACAGCACTACGCACATGAGCAAATGTTCATCAGCATGAGTAAGAGCGCCTCAATCTGTCTCTCTATTATCCTGTTTGTCTAATCATAAGTTTTATTATTAAAATAAGCACAAGTTCACTATAGAATTTTGCCTTATTTGTAAAATACCCAAAAGTGACATAGGCACCCCACTGACCTGTCATGCATGGCCAGAAGAAGGTATAGTCTAGAAAGCATGACATAACAAGTGATGGTAAGAATGAACAAGGAGGGAACAAGAACAGGCTGGTCAGGATTGGATAAATAAGATCACACACTGAAATAGGTCTTGTGCACTCCTTTTTTGACAAACGTGATAATCAAATAAAGCAAAAAAAAAAAAAAGTTTACTTCTGATATTTTCTCCCTTGAAGCTTCTACGCATTTAAGGCCATATTAAGATACTACTTATTCACATTGAGTAGTTCTTGACTCCAAGCACAATTCATTGAAATTAAAACTGACCCTTTGCCTTCAATGGGTAACACATGTAATTAACACATTTTTTTCCATCCCCCTTTTATAATACTTAATTTTAGCTCATTTACTAAACTAAGCAAGTATACTTTATTGTTCAAAATGTAAGGATCTGAACTTGGAAAAATTAACATACAAAATTAACTATGTGCTGAGTGGTTTTGTGGTTTTTCCATGAAATTATTAATAGTGCATAAAGTTAAGCAGGTGTCTAAGTGTTTGCAGGATTTAAATGAAATATTGCTAACATGGCAAATCATAAGTTTTGTAGTGTTTTCAGTTTTGCTTATAAAACTTGACATTTCTTGTCTTAGTAATATGATGGAATTGGGTTATACCAGCCTTTAACAGGCAATTAACATCCACTGGATATGTCAAAACCAAAGAAAGAGGTAATCCTGGTGAGTGAGAACTGAGAGTTTTAGATATATTGTTCAATCTATGTAATACATTGTAAAGATATAAAGCTGTCCTTTTGGTGTAAACGAAAATAATCTTTGGGTACATCTACACAGCAACATTATTTTGAAATAACTAGTGTTATTTCAAAATAACTTAGTCCGCATCTACACAGCAGGCAGTTGTTTTGAAATAATGTTGAAATACTATCAAGCTGGTGGACTTACTCCAACTCCTGTAGTCCTCATTGTACAAGGAGTTAGGGAAGTCAGAGGAAAAGTGCTCTATTTCACAATAAGTGCTGTGTAGACGCTCCCAATTTAAAAATAAGTTATTTCGAAATAAGTTATGCAATTGACATAGCTCAATTTGCGTAGCTTATTTTGAGTTAAGCCCTGCTGTATAGATGCACCCTTTTATTATTCCACTTGAATGCTAAAGTAAATCTTATTGTTTCTGGTTTCAAGTATGAAAGACTTGCAATTGCTTCATGATTCTGCCATCTTGTAAATTACAGAAAATATGAAACAGACACATAATATGTACTTGCCAATTGCACAATTGTTATAGAAATCTTTGCTATTTTCTTAAGGAGAAAACTAATGTAAAGACTATTGAATAATGGTCAATAAATAGATTTTCTAAAAAATGTTTTTACAATGTAGCACATTTGGACTTCAATACTGAAACACTTAACAACCATACGAGTAGTCCTATTTCAATCACAGTTTCTTCAGAGAAAATCCATGTCCTCTGATAATTTTTTCAAGAAGTACTGTAAACCACTGAGTTCTGTGGGGATGCATTCACGCTTAAAGTTGAGCAAGTGTGTCAGTGCCTATGGAATATGGACATTTTTCTATGGACAAATATATCTCTCTTTCAAAGAAGGAAAACCCATATCTTCCTATTTGTGACAGAGCTCAAGATTTGTTTGACAAGTTTAATCATGATTATGAAGGATTTATCATTTTGTGTAGTTATTTTGACATAGTTATTTTGTTTCACTGAGAGTTTCTATATCACTGGTTCTCAAACATTTTTTGTGCGGGGACCACTTGAAAATTGCTGAGGGTCTTAGCGGATCACTTAATGATCTTTCCAAATGTTGTTTGTACTGTGAGCTAACTATTATGCAGAGCATTGGCTAAAAGTGCTATATTAAAAACCCCTAACTTTTTTGTTCTACAAATAAAAGCACCTTACTCATATTTTAATACCAGTTGTCTTACCCTTATAATGTGTTGGATGTGCCTGTTTCTGTGAGCAAAGTTCAGGGAAACTGGGTGACATGTTTGCTGTTGTAGCCTATAACAGGTTCAGCTTTCATTCTGCTTTTGGATTTGGATTTGAGGGTGGTAAGTGATGAAAATCCTGTGTCACATAGGTAACATAGTACCAAATGGCATCAGAAAATGAACTGTTTTGTCTGCAAACTCTGGGCATTCTCCAGTTATTTGAATCCAGAGCTCAGTTAGAAAACGTCTTTTGAATTCTGACCGTAATGTTTCATTGCAAGAAAGCTTCAACAAGCACTCTGATGCCTGACTGGACAAACCAAAGAGCAGATAATGGATTTCAAGCCTCAAAGGATTATGTATCCAGTTGTTTGGTTCAGCTTCTTCTGGAAAGTGATCTTCAAAGTGTTTCTTAAGAGCAACAAGATGTTCTTTGATGCTATTTTTTGTTTTGTCAAGAACAAAAGAACATTTTTTTTCTGAAAAAGAACATTTCAGACAGAAAACCTTCCAATCTTGAAATTTTAGGCCTTGTCTAAATTTACCTGCACTGTCAAATTACTTCAGCTACACAAATAGCATAACTGAAGTTGGTATACTCACCATGCCATCTTATGTGAATTAAGGTCAATGGGGGCTGCTCTCCCATTGATGCCAGCTACTCTTCTCGCCTTGATGGAGTACCAGCATCAATGGGAACATTCTTGGAGATTGATTTATCATGTCTACAGCAGAAGCAATAAATCAATGGCCAGTGGATGGACCACTGTAGCGTCGATCTACCATGAAGTGTAGACAAGGGCTTAGAGAGAAGTATCTGTGGACCGCCTGCATGGAACTTGGTCCATGTATCACAGAGTGAGAACCTCTGGTCTACACTGCAATTAGACACTCATGCCTGACCTGTGCCAGCTGACTTGGGCTCAGAGGTTTAGGCTAAGGGACTGTTTAATTGTGGTGTAGATGTTTGGACTTGGAGAGTGAACTCTGGGGACCCATCCATCTCTCAGGGTTCTAGAGCCTGGGCTCCAGCTCTAGAATGTCCTGAATGTCCACATTGCAGTTAAGCTGCTCCTTAGCCCAAGCCCTGTTAGCCTGAGTCATCTGGCCTGGCTTCAGTTTTTAATCACAGTGTAGACACACCCTTGATGAAATAGGTGACATAAATCTAAATTTGCACCATCATTGTGGTTTCCCTCAAAAGAGGCACTGGATGTTATAAAGAAGGCTGAAAAAATCTAAATTTCTTCTCTCACATGACAGCTGTAGGTACCAATCTTGAATATTATGTTATTGAGTCTCAGAGATTATGCTAGTGAAGGTTTTTGCAACCTGTACAAAAATTAGACAAAAGTATTTTATAGGTCCTTATCCAAACCTCATTGAATATTGTGGAAAGATTCCCACTCCTTTCATATTGATTTTATGATGGTTAACAAGAGTTATGAGTGAAAGTGGATATTCTATTATTGTCATTTTATATCACTGGGCCAGTAGAGATTCTTTTGTGCATTAGTTAGACTAACTTAATCACGTAAGCACTGTTACAGCAAATGTGAATAATATGTGCCAGATTCTGTGGTGACTGTAGCTGCTCCTTTAGCTCAGCTGGCAGAGCATCAAATTTTAGTCTCCCATGACCAATTTTTCACAAATGTTTATGCATTTATCATTCATAATTATCTGCTGTGTATATTTACTGTAGTGTTTACAGCCTGGTGTGCAACTGTCCACATAAAAGCATCATAACAAGAAGCTTGAAGAGTAAAACAGGAGTTACAGAAATCTCTGTTACAGTATCTGTTGTTCTACTAGTGTGAGCAAGATGAGCAATATTTCCTCAATATTTATCATACTGCATATGATTGCATTCTGATATTAGCTTTGGGTGAAATTAATCCATGTGCCCACATTCTATGCACTACTTTCAGGTCTAATTAATCTTTGTTTTCAGATGTTAAGTGAGACCAAAGTAGTCTATAGACTTTCTTTGAGACCTCTGCGCAGGTGTAAGTATCATTCTGTGGTAGCATATACCATAGTAAAGGCTTCAAAACCCAATTCTAAGTCTTTGTTTTTACTCACTGCATTTGGTCTACAATAAAAGATGAATTTTATTTAGAAAATTAAAGCAATCATTCAGTTGAGTTATATAAAATTGGGGGAATACTTTAAAAATATTATTACACTTTTATTTTTCATTCAGCTCTCTTTAACCCAGCTGAATGATGAAATTAAAAATTTTGAACTCTTAGAGCAATGCTCATTTTGGTGTAAGTCTACTTTTTCATGATTTTCTAACTGGACGTAAAATTTGGAAAAAAGCAAAAGAGTAAAAAGCAAGGTTTCCCTCCTCCATTTCCTTACTTGTTTGGTGGGAGAAAAAATGAAGGAAATGTAGGAAATGTTAATAAATAATCTTTTTAAAAGAATGGTGGTTAAGGAGAGGGTTGGCCAACAGTTAAAACTGAAACATTTGATTTTTTTTTCAGTTTTTCAGTTTTCAAAAACTTGAAACAAAGTTACATTTCCAAGTTGAAACTAAACAATGTTTTGTCCTGTTTCCAATGTCAGTTTAAAGCAGTATTTTTCATTTTGAAATGTCTGATAAGAAAGGAGAAAAGTTTAATTGAAATCAACATTTTCCCCTGTAGTATTTTTATATAAATAACACCACATTTTTGCCAGAAAACTATTTTCATGCAAAAAAAGTCAACAAGTTTGTTATCAGGACTCTGCCAACAAAATGTAGTTCAATGTAGTGCTGCTTCATTAACTCAAACCTGCATAAAACTGTGTTGAGCAGCAGTCCAGTCAAACATGGACTCCCTCTTCTAACTCAGTTCACTTCATTACATTTACAGGTGGAGCTGTCAGCACCATCTATTATTAACATAGCCAGACATTTCCCATTATGAATCCCAGTTTTCAAAGGCTTATAACTTTTCCATAAAAACATAAAAACATAAGAACAGACATACTGGGTCAGACCAAAGGTCCATCTACCCCACTATCCTGTCTTCTGACAGTGGCCAATGCCAGGTGCCCCAGAGGGAATGAACAGACCAGGTAATCATCAAGTGAGCTATTCTAGCTTCTGGTAAACAGAGGGTAAGGGCACCCTCCTGCCCATCCAGGTTAATAGCCATTGACAGACCTATCCTCCAGGAATTTATCTAACTCATTTTGAAATCTCTTAAAGTCCTGGCCTTCACAATATCCTCTGGCATGGAGTTCCACAAGGAAATACTTCCTTTTGTTTGTTTAAAACCTGCTGCCTATTAATTTCATTTAGTGACCCCTAGTTTTTTGTGTTATGGGAAGGAGTAACACAAGTTTCCTTATTTACTTTCTCCACCTTAGTCATGATTTTATGAACCTGTATCATGTCCCCCTTAGTTGTCTCTTTTCCATGATGAAAAGTACCAGTCTTATTTATCTCTCCTTATAAGGACAGCCATTCTGTACCCTTAATTTTTGTTACCCTTTTCTGAATCTTTTCCAATTCCCATATATCTTTTTATGAGACGAGGAGACCACATCTGCACACAGTATTCAAAATGCTGTCGTAACACAGATTTATACAGAGGCAATATGGTATTCTCTGTCTTATTGTGTATCCCTTTCTTAACGATTCCCAACATTCTGTTTGCTTTTTTGACTGCTGCTGCACGTTAATGCCAGAATTAAACCATTTGGGCTGAAATTTTCCACCTTAATATGCCTGCCTCAGGCTGACTTTTTTTGTGTGGAGGGTGGGGAATTCAGCCAAACCTGTTCACCCATTTCCAGAAATGAGGCTAGGGAAAAACACATTGTTTTGCTCATGTTAACAACAACAAATCTGAAGATCTTTTCTAGGGAAGATTTAGTGCCTCCATGCTTTGGAATGGGAACTTGAAAATTGAGAGTCGGGAGGGTTGTGGCAGGGTTGGGTTTTTTTCCATCCTCATGAAATTCTCCTGTATTTGGTCAAGTTATTAGCCTTTGAAATATAACAGCTAGACATGATTAGTAAAGACTTGTGAGAGCTTAGCACCTAATATCCCCAAAGAGTTTATCTTCATTGAATGTGCTCTTGCTCCTAGTGTGAACCACACTGCACATGCACAGAATGATAACCTTCCCTAGCCCAGGGGTATAGTGGATCAGAAGGACTTTTCGGGTCATTGCTCCCCTGGGAAGGTGGGGCCTGGTCCAGAAATGAGGACAAGAAGCCTGTCTCTCCTGTGTCTTCAGTGACCACTCTGTTGGCACTCAGCAGAATGGAAGAAGAAGCCACCTGATTTGAATGCAGAATGGATAAATCCAAACCAGAGGGGTAGGAAAGGAGTAGATTGGGACAAAATGTCTGCTGAGACAGATTGCAGGGATGGAAGAGAAACTGTGACTGGGTGTTGGAAGAGGGAAACTGGGACTGGTTGGGCAAGGAGACTGGGAACTGGGAATGGGAGGTGAGGTTAGGACAGTTGAGTAAGGAGGATGGAACTGGGAGTTATGTGTATGGGTGGCAATGGAAGAGATGGACCACGAGCTGGTGAGGGAAATGGAGGGAAGGGGAACATATTATGCAGTCATTTACTTCAAGGCTATCAGTCATACAGGAGCAAATTTAAGGTTACACAGGCAATCATAATTCTGCCATTTCCTAACTTTTGAAGGCTTGACATTGCAACCTCAATATTTTTAACATAGTTTTTGTGAGTGTAACACATTTATATAGTGCCTGTAGCCTATCTTCCTAAGAGAGGCAGGAGCCTTGTCACCTCTGTTCTCTTTGTCACATTTCAAGATAAACCCTTCCTGGGAAATATTGTCCAAATGAAGGCAGTTTCTGTAGCTACATTTGAGGTTTATATTTGGAATCATTTGATGCCCTATTGCAGAATGATTTAGCTGCTTATGAGCTGACTGGAATATCAATGTGGTCTTGAATAGCAAATACACATAAAAGGACAATACCCTCAAATTACTCAGTGTTCTGATTTCATTCTCTTAGCTATAGAAAAGTTGGCTCCTTTTGTGCCACATATAAAAAATAGACTTGTCTCCTCCATCTGGTTACTCACCGTGCCCCATGAAGGGATGATCTTTAGAGAGAATATATGCGCTGTGTAAAGCATGCTTCACTGATTTTTTCCTCTGCTCAACTTTATTTTTGAGATGGGGCTGCACTTTACTGCACTGAGAGAGTCTAATGCATTTCACACAGCTTTTATAATGAAAAGCTTGTGGAACAGTAACACTGTCTGACTACATGTTTCGTTTGCTAGTGTGTTTTTTTCCGTTAAAGAGCACACGCCTTTACCAGGGCCCTATGTTGGCTGAAGAGGCATCAATCCTCAGGGGGTCTGTAAGTAAAAGCAACGTGCAAATAGGACAGCTGCCCTTTTGACTGACACAGTGAGGAGTGAGTGGGGGACCTTCAAAGCTAAAAGCATGAGCTGCTACAGCTTGAGCTATAGAGCCAAAGCTCTGTGAACAGGGACTGTAACTATTTATATCTTCTGGGTATAGGCACAGGGTGAACCTCTAACACCAGTGTGTTGCAAGTGTTCGTTATCTTAATGGGATTGTGAGAGCACCCTGGAACCAGTGGTGCTGGAACAATTTTTATAGTGGAGGCGCTGAAGGTTGAAACCATGTATTTTGGCTTGCTATTACTGCTTCAAACCAAGGGGTGCAGCAGCTCCCCCAGCACTCCTGGTTTTAGTACCTATGGCTGGGACAACCATACCCATATTCTCAAGAGACTAATATGGATGCGTTGATGCATGGGATATGGTAAATATGCTTTCTCAGTTATCTTTACTGAAAGGTTTCTTGTTTACAAGAGTCTTATCTGGGAAATGGAATTTTTAAAAAAAACCTATGTTTGAATAGTGCAAGAGATGCTGATGCAAACTGACAGATGCCAAGATTCAAATAGAGACTGCCACTCCTTGATTAAACTCGTGTAATTGGCCCATTTATTTTCATATGATGGTGAAATAGCCAGTAGTGTCAGCCTTAACTGAATTTACTTTCAGCGTGTGCCACAATGTGACTTTATTTAATCACATTACACAAGTGATTGCCTATTACATGGAGAAAATGTCATGGTTTGGGGTTTCTTTTGTCTGGGTTAGACACCATTTATAAGATTTTGCTGGGTGGCTGTTACCAGACATCCCAGCTATCCAGACATGTGATGATGAAGCATCCCCTCTTATACCAACTGATCTGGGTTCTGTGCAGGTTCAGAGCAGAATGGCAAAGGTGTCTTTATACCACCTTTGTGTTTCCCTGGTCTAGGAACTTTCAGTTCTCTTGGTTGGTTTCTTGTGTAAACTGGAGCTTTTCTGAACCACCTGTAGCCAAAAGGGACCATTCCAGCAGCCAGGAATCACCAAGACATAAGAATGTTTTGGTCACATGACTTGAAATTCTGGCTTGGGCTTACGAGCTGCTATAGTAGGGAAATCCTTCACTAGCGCATTAAACGGGCTCTCATGTCCCTTTGCATAATGAATTTGGTTCCTCAGAGGGCAGAATCTGGTGCATAGAATGTAGCCATAAAAAAGCGGTTATTGGTTAGGGACCAAGCACTTCTCTAAATGCACTAAGCTTTTCTTTGGTATGCCCACATCTTGAAAACTTTATTTGACTTTTGGATCTGATTTTTGAGTCAGTCTCAACCGTACCTTTTTTCTGCATGTAATTTTGTGGGTGTAACTAGCAACATTTTGGAGGCCTTGCTAGCTGATCTGCAGGCACAAACATGTAGTAAGAACTCCAGCTTACATTAATGATGCCAAAAACATTTGCATGAGCCAAAATAGAACCATTATTTAATGTGCCAGCCAAGTGCTGTGCAAGAAGGGAGAGAGGATTTATAGATCTGTCCCTTCACCCAGAACTCTTACAATCAAACAAACTGGAACCACTATGCTAGGAATAAAACAACCTTTTCTGTGTCAAAGGTCCTACTGTAGGATGGAGTAATAGAATAGTAAGGGTCTTCCACTGCTACAAATGTCAAAGCAGGACGTATTCCTGAGTCAATGTGCTATAAAAAAGACTTTATTTCTGTAATACTATAGTAATATTGTGACTACTTATAAGTCCATTTTTGTCATCCTGCTTTTCACTAGGGCCACTAGGATTAAATTCATGGAGGGTAGGTCCATCAATGGCTATTAGTCAGGATGGGCAGACATGTGTCACTAGCCTCTGCCAGAAGCTTGGAATCAGTGACATGGGATGGCTCACTGGATGATTACTTGTTCTGTTGATTCCCTCCCACTTGGCCATTTCAGAAGACAGGATACTGGACTAGATGGACATTTGGTCTGACTCAATATGGCTATTCTTCTGTTCTTTACAATTTAACAAAGACAAAGATAATAGAAATCAGATAATTCAGTGTTAAATTCAAATATCCTCTGCTGTTTGTATTAAAAGCCAATTCTGAGCAGCTTTTATGAGTCTGAGATCTCTGATACAGTTGAGCAGTGAATGCCATTTGATGGAAGGTAGTGGTACACATACAGGACATTATCACTCACCAAGAGATGCTTTCCATTGACTTTAATGGCTGCTTGGTAGGGTCCCAAGTTCATTCCTTACAATACCAGAGACGATTAATGTAGATTTAGCCAGTCCAGTCTGATTGAAATTGGTGCATTAGAGTGGGAGTAGCATGCTGTAACATTACTGACCTGCTACATTATGACTGGCTTAAAATATGACCTCATAGCTATGCTAATCAGTTTATCTATAATAGTTCAAACCGTCATGCTTTTTAAAAGATTGAATAATGTGATTGCAGATTTTTTTTTCACTTTTTATTGATGCATTGTTTTTTATTAGTGAACTAGGGATCTTAGTTGGTTCACATGCTGTGGCTTCAGTTGTGTATAATATTTAATAATTGTTTTGCATTATATATTTAGAACTCAGTCCTGCTCTCAGCTGTGCATGAACACACGCTTCAGCTGAGTTCCAAGTGAACAGAATTATAGCAGCAGTTGAGCTGTTGGAATCCATTGCAGGTGACATTCACCCCATTGCAAAGGGCCTGTATGAGCCCCAGGCACACTAAAGTGCCTCTTCAGCTCTCTTGTGAGGATTTGTGTGGCTAATTGACTGTATGCCAGCCCTGTGTTTGGAATGAATTGAATCTGTGGTGCATTGCATGAAAGAAATGTCCTTCACTCACGTTGTAAATCAGTTTTTAAAAACTTTTCTGAGAAAAGGTCACAATGCAATGGGTCTGAACCCAAATCCTGAGAATATACATTCACAAATATAGGAAAGTTCAGAATTAGCTCTAAATCCAAACACTGCAGTTGCTGTCTTTAGTATAATCTGCCACATCAAAATGCTAGGGCAGAACACCTGGAATGTTGGGGAAAAAATTGGACCTGCTGTTGAACTTTGCAGCTAAGTGGAATAGAATTGGTTCAGAAAAGCTCTCTAATGAGCTCAGCACCAGCCCTTGCCCAGACCCCAATTCAGCAAAGCCCTGAAGCATGTTGAATATTACTATTAACTTCAGTGGAAGTTTTACCTGAATAATGATTGAGTCAGGACCCTGGAATGTGCCCCATGTTTGTTATCCATAGTAGCAATTTTTTTCAGGTAAGAGTCTATGATCTAAAACTCCATTCCAATATTTTCATTGAATTTAGTGGAATTACCCTATTGTAACTTGTTTTACCTGTTTGCAACAATGTTTTACCCTGTGTTTATATGGATGCTGACAGTACATTCAAATACTTGTTCACTACCTTTTATTTACCGTATATCTATTAAATTTATTAATGCATTGTTCTCAAAAAGATATTACATAATTTTTCTCTAATGTATGACAGTGAACTGTGTTTGGAGATTTTATGTTCTTATATGAAAATGATTGTTCATACTATGTGGGAAAATCATTATTTGGAAATTATATATCCCAGTTGTTTCTATGGAAACACTTTGTCACATTATGCAAATGAAATAGGAGCTATGGAAAAAATAAAGATTTTTTTTCTTTTAGCATGGAAAGCCCATATATTCGAAGAGTAATTCTTTGCAAATTTTTGCAAAAAGTTCACTAGCAATATTTGTCCAAGTTCATCCATGGCACAATTTCAGACCAGGGAAGTATTTGTCCTATTGTGCAATGGAGATTCAGAAGCTAGATGGAGTGCTGTGATTATAAAACATGCATAGTGTTAACTAGCAATCACACGACAGATTAACATCTTTTTTTTACTGCTGGCATAGGCCAGCACATCCTACGTACTCACTGAGGACGGTGTCCATGCTGAGTTTCCTGTTTCAGACATTTATAGTTTTTGTTCTAGCCTTGTCTAATGTATTGTGGTCAGAATAATTTATAATGGGTGCTTCTTTCTCCACCCTCATCACATCCAAAAACAGTGGAGGGATGGGATGTAAGGGCTGGCATATAACTAGAGTATTGCAAACTGACTTAGATTTCGATGCTTCCCTAGAAAGGTCCTTGGCATGCAAGCAGGAACAGGAAACTCCTTAAAATGACAAGCTATCACTTTAAGTATAACACAGTGTTTCATACTCCACAGTTCTATTCCCAAGTTCTGCCACCAATTTAAGGCTCCATCCTGCTCTCATTGGAGTCCGTAGCAAATCTTCCTTTGACTTCAATTGTGCAAGATCAGGCTTTTGTTGCAAAAGCTGAAACAGTGCAGTCCTCAGAGACTGGTCCAGTGAAGGAGTAACAGAAAGCAACACTGGCTCAGAGGGTGGTTAATTACTCTTCATCCAGACCAGGGGAGCAACAGACCAGGGCCTTTTGGGTACTAGGGGTGGGGCTGGGACAGCCAGGACCCCAGCCCTCAGAGACAGCCAGCACGTTGTGCAGAGTTCCAACAGCCATTTAAAAGGCCCGGGGCTCTGGTTGCTGCTGCTGCGGTGATAGCAGCAGTAGCAGCCAGGAGCCCCAGTCCCTTTTGAACCGCTGGGCTCCTGGGCAACTGTCCCCTTTGATCCTGCTCCTCACTCCCCATTGGCAGGCCTGGTCCAGACTCATTTTTATCCACCACATAAGTTACTGCAGCCCCGTGGCAGTAGTAACCTAGTGCTCAGTATGGAGATAGACGTAGAACAGGAGTTCCTAAACTGCCCTATTGCATTATTTTGTTTTATCTTTTGAGGGGGATAGCTAGGGGTGTGTAAAAGGAAGTAAGTGTATTTTCTCCTGCTTTTCCTATTGTCTACTTTATGTTGTATCTAGGGGGGAGGGAGAGATGGAGCAACCAGAATGCATTGTAGATATGTAGGAGACTAGGACTCAGGACATCATGGATCTATTCTTGGCTCGGCCACTGGCCTGATGGATGACTATGGACAACTGTTGTCGGTAAGAGTAAGTCTCAGGTCCGACACTGGGCTCTCAAAGTACAAAGGATGCTATACAGGTATCTGTCAAACACAAACAGTTTATTTCCTGACAGCTAACAGCTGTGCCCCATAACTGGAAGAACAATATAACAAAGAAGCGGCGTATCTTATGTCCCTTCCTGCTAGCCTGGAACCCTGGGTAGGCTGCGGACAAAGTGGGAGGTTGTCTCAGCTTCCGAGGCACCGGTACCCAAAGCCCATCAGTGAGGTCCAAATTGCTGTGCTTTGGTGCAGCCTTAAATACAGTTCTCTTGCCTTGTTTTGCAGTTTGGAAATTTCCAGGGGTTACTCATTATGTGCTGATGTAGGGCTTAGCTGTTAGTTATCGATCTGGTTCTGATCTAGTTCTACTTGTTCTTTGGCCTTGTTTACGTGATCAGTACGTTAGGGTAAACAGAATTGTTTATGCGTTCTTGCCCTTTACCCTTATCTTATACTTGTTCTTGCTATACTGGCAACAATGCTTATCTTAAATGGCGTATGTTCCCAAAGACTTGCTTTTGGCTCTTCAGAAAAAGGGGGGAAAGAATGCAGGCCTCACCACCCCTAAACTTGCACGTACAAAGTTCTTCCGCAATTAACCCCTACAACAACTCATTTCACTTCTCTGAGCCTCTGTTTCCTCTCCCACCATTTGTCTGCCTTGTCTATTTTGACTGCATATGTTTGAGGGGAGGAGCTGCCTCTTATGTGTATATATAGCACCTGCCTTTAGTTGAGTCCATTCATCAATAGGAGTATCCTGACAGATCTCCTGCTGAAGCTTGTTAAAAATGGCAATTATTTTTGTGGGAAACTTTTTGTTTGAAATAATTGTTTCCAAAATTTCTCATGTTTTTGTCAAAAACTCAAGCCTAAAACCCCCCAGTTTTCACAAGCAAATCAGAAGGTCAAAATTTCAGTTGTCAATCTTCTGATTTTTTTCATGAACCATCCAGAGAAATTTGACCAAAATAATTATTTTCCATGAAAATTCTCTTTTTATTTATAAATCCATTTTGATCCAAGCTGGTCCAGATTCATGGGTCCTGTTCAGAGCTCCCAGTGGGCACTAGAGTTTACTATAGTGAGAAATACATTCCCTCACTGGTATCAGCATGGCACTATGTGTAATCAGTGCTTCTCTATCATCCCTTAAATTGTAATTATAGTAGGTCTTTTCAAGTGCCCTCCACAATATACTAAATATATTAATCAGCTTTTATATGCACAAACTGTGCACACACTTATAATGTGCCATTGCTTTTTTTGAAAATCAATGAAGCACTTACTTTCAATAATATGTGGGGTTAATGGAAATTGTGAGCTACTTTTTTCTGTCATGGGCAAACTTAGAAAACCCTGCATTTGCACACACAGATCTAGCAATTGAATTGTTTATTTGAAAGTGGCATTATTCATTTTTGTCTATGCATACATAGAAATACATACCCAAGTGTGTACCTTTCTCACTGATGTTTGTGAAGTTTAATAAAAACTAAGTAAATTATTCTGATATGAGATTAATTGTCCACATGCAATGTAATATGAAATTAAATCAGTTTAATCTATCACTTTCTGGAGATATGCTAGTTCATAATATAAATTAGTATAAGAGAAATATACAGATACAATGCAGTTAAATATACATCTTTCTATATAGGTACAATACAGTATATATAAAGCTAACTATTACATTCATTTGGAAAATACAATTTAAATTATTTTGTGAAAATTACATTCTGATGCTATTTAGATAAAAATAACTTCAGAAGAGTGCAATGCTGTATGTGTACATGGGTGTCCTATTTTTATTTAAGAGCAAACCAGGTAATAGAAAAAAAGAATATATCCAGTTCTAAGAATGGGCTGACTCATTAGAGAGCTTTGAATCTCTGCTGAGCTGTGGATATTTAAGGTATAGAGTAGTAGCTCCTGAAGTAGCAAGCATGAGATGGTCACATAAGAAATTTAAAATAGTAAGTTACTGCTGGATGCCGCTACAGGTTTAACTTACACCCTACAGTGACTGTTAATCATAAAAACACTGAGCCAGTCTGTTGAAAACATCAATCCATAGAAAAAGGTCTAACATTGAAGTTTAAATGGCTATACAGAGAATTCTATACACAGAAAACAATTTACTGAGCGCTTTGCATCTTGTAATACTATTTTAGGGTAAGAAATTCTTATACTATTACTCGCATGGTTTATTCATTTAATTGATTTTAACAGATCCAAGCTAACTTTTACTGTTGATAAGGTGAATGGCTGATGTGATCAATAGTTCATTTGAGTAATATTATACTACAACATTGCTTCCAATCATCAAATATGGAAGGGAAGTCACCCTGAAATTGTAAAATGGACATGCAGAAGGAGTTTCAGAAATCTTTCTTTAATTGCTCTTAATCTCACTCAGATTTATCATTTCTTGCTAATTCAGCTTCCTCCTGCCACCCACAGCTAACTGTGCCTACATGAGTTCTTAAATTGACAACAGATTAGAAAGGTGAAGATGTCTGGATTAGGAGCATTCTGTCTAGGAGGAAATTTAATGTGGTAATAGACTTCTCGTTAAAAAAAAATAGCAAAGTATTGACTTACAGTGGATGGCTTTTCCAGGTTTGGAGTGTTAGTAGCAGCTGTTGCTTTTGTCTCTCAGTTTTCTTTTTCCATGTACTGTGTTTATGTTATGAGTATGTATACATGGAGAAATTTGCACTTGAGTTCAAAGCAGTTGTGAAATATGATTTGATGACTGTGTACGGCCCTAGTTGCAACAGTTCCTAAATGTAAAACTCCTTGCAAGAGTATGTTGTTGTTAACCTAAATCTACAAGTGATGACATTCTGCAGTACCATATAAAGTTAGATAACAATTAAGCTGAATGCTAAGAAATCAAGGAACAGGCTGATTTCAGAGAAATTGTTCCAGATTTTCATGCAATTCTGCTTCAGATTCTGGATCTAAATGTAAGGAGCTTAAAAGGATAATAAATAACACAGCACAATGCATGATTTGTAACATAGAGGTCTGCAATGGTAGCTTTCCTGAAATGTGGAGATTTTACCTAATGTCTATATTTATATGAATTTTATTTTTTGGGGAAAAAAAATCAGAGTAATTGCACACAAGCACAGCATTTTCCGTGTTTTATTATTGCATTTTCATTAGCAATGTAAAATGGAAATTGTTTGTTGTTTTGGGTTCATCAGAAATAAAAAAAATATGCTGTTAGGTGGACTGGTTTACCCTTACCATACAGTTACATGGAAAGAGTCTTGTTTTAAAACTAGGGAGGGCACGCCTGACATTTTAGCCATAATTTGGTTGACATTGAGTATTATTTTGCCTTTCTGTGAAACAGTGCTTTTTGTAAGACTCACACATCTTAGGAAGACAGACCTTAAGCACAGTCAGATATCTATGTGCATTTTTAAAAATTTAGGACCTGGAAAGAAGTTGGAAAAAAGGGCTGATGACAAAATATCATGAAGTTTGTAACCAAAGGTTCTCTCTAGCTCAGTGGTTCCCAAACTTTTCGGCATCACGCCCTCTTTTTGATTTTTGAGAAACCCTCATGCCCTCCCTTCCCCCAATAGCTTCAAAACTTGTTGAGAAGAGAAAAAAAAAAAAAAAGGAACTAACCAGAACCAAAAAACAAAAATAGCAGCAAAACTTAGGGGAAGGGGAATTGAACGGGTCGTGCTGGGTCGCCTCACGCCCCCCCCGAAATTTTTTCACGCCCCCCCAGTTTGGCGTGTCTGATGAACCCATGCTCTAGCTAGTGTCACTGGGCAGCCTGTTAATATTTCCAGTAACACACTCAGCACATTTCCTCTGCAAGGCCTCAGTTGGCATTTGTGTCAGAGCTACCAGTGTTTAGAATCCACGTCTTCCTGACTTTTAGTCCTGGACTCTGATCACAAAATTGCCTCTCCTTTACTCTACTCACCTTCATTGCAGAAAGTGTTGCTCCTTTGACCTATCCCTACATCTTTATACTTGTTTTCTTTATTTAAACTATCCTTTAAACATGACACAGTATGGCATGGGGAGCCAGTGATTGATTTCACAGTTTGCTACATCCGGGACATGCTTGGCCTGAGGTGACTACGATTTCAAGAATATGTCCCCTTTAATTTTAATATCTTATATTCAAGTAGTTATGGTAGTTTGATCTTCTGCTTTGACCTTTATATTTCACTATTCAGAATTTTAATTGGTTGACTATCCGGTTCTCTGTTTATAGACTCACAAACCTCCCGCCCAATGAGTGGGATTATAACTTACATGAAAAAGGTCAGTATGGTACATGATTATCATGAGCACTCAGGCATGCATAAACACGAATATATTTATAAGCATTTAAGAATTGATATGTCAGGCTGCTGAGGTACTGCTTGGGGTAAAAGCAGCACAGCCCCTGCAGAACTACATGCTGAAGTGTAACATTGCACCGAGAGTATGATGTGTTCTCTGCCTTTGGCAGAAAGAAGTAAGAAGCAGAAGTCTTCTGTTTCTTTACATAATAAATATTCATTCTGGGCTTTTTGTCACTTAAATAGGGACTATACAAAAAAGATGATGACCTAAAGAAAAACATTTTTTATTCTACTGGTGTGGATTTCAGCTCTGCTTTGAATTTTTAATTCAAAACAATCCAGATAAAGATAGGAAAAGAATGGAACCTCCAATCTAATGTGTCAGCTTCTAAATTGAAGAGGAAAGCTATTGGTTTTATTTCTCCAGACCTGCACGAGCCCTTACAATTTTGTTTCCAGGTTGAATCTAAAACTAGAGTCCTGTTCCCCTACTCCACTTTAGAAATGGCCAAAAATCTGAGAAGAGGCATTCCTGTGAGATTTTTTGTTCCCAAAATGATGGAATCTCATGAGTTTATGAAATCTTGTTAGATTTCCATTTTGGGACAAAAATCTCTTAAAGATGTCAGTAACATCTAATTGGAACATGCACTCCAGATCTGATTTGGTCATGAATCTGAAACCCAAATCCTAACCTAAACTTTGTATATGAACATTTTTTTAAAGGGCTTGTCTATATGGGGACGTTATAGTAGGTATATAGTAGGACTTGATTTTAAAGTGCTATAGCTATACTGGTATAACCCCCTATATAGACACTTTTATTATGATATAAGTGTGTGTCTTTCACTTTAGCTTTGTAACAGAACTCAGAAAAGGACTGGGAACAGGGCCAAGAGGATGAGCTAGATAGAATCTCTTAATGCAAGGAAACCTCTTAGTTTGGTGAGGACTTTTTAGTTTGGACTTTTGGTATGTGGGAAGGGATTTTGTTTTTGAGTTGGCTGAAGGGCTAAGTTGCTTCTCCAGCACAGATTGGTGTGTATAGAGCCATGGAGACCCACCGCAGGGAGGAAAACTGAGGCAAAGCATGCTAACAGAACCTTGTTTGGTCAATAAGAGGTACTACAGAGCAACCACTTCCCAATGATAAATTGGTTCAATTGGTGGAATCATGAGACCCCCTATCCCATCAAGGGGGGGGATTATGGGGTAGAGAGGTACAGGTGCTTTCTTTGGCTGAGGAACATCCACTTTGCTAGGCTGATGTACAGAGGAGCAGGATGTATCTGATGAACCTCTTCCAGAACAAAAGGAAAGAAATGGAAGATATTCTTTGTCTGCTGGTGACACAACAAAGGCAGACACAAGCAATCCTCCTGCAGCTCTTGCAGGACCAACAAAAACTGCAGTAGCAGAAAGTACCCCAGCTCCAGTCAGGGAGAACCCCCTGGTCTCCTTTAGATTCAGAAAGGTGGGGCACATAAAGAGGATCTTCCCTTGAAGACAGGAATAGGCAAGTCCCTTGGGATGGAATGATTCTTGTGTGGGATCATAAATAGGGCAAATTAAAAATATCTGTCCCACTAAGAGCTTGAATTTCGGGGAGGGGAAAATGGACTGTAGCAAGAGGATAGCTGGGGGCCTAGCAATAAAGTGCAGCAGCTGAGCTTTGAAACTTAGTTGTGGCAGATGGAGCCAGAGAGGAACCAGTTTGAGGAGGAGCTGACTTACGAGCAGGAGGGCAAGGAAGGATCTGGAGAACCAGATTTCTGCCCTTCCCCTGAAGGAGAAAAAGTTCAGGTTTTGAATTTTAAGTTTGTTGTGATTTTTCCAAAGTTCTAAGCCACTTCTCCAGGACAGGCCAGTGTGTGGAGAGCCAAGGAGACCCCACCCTATAAAGAGGGAAATGAAGGCAGGTAGTGTTGGCAGCACCACACTCAGCCAGCAGGGGGAACTATGGGGCAGCCACAAATCTTTGACAAACTCATGTTGCTTTGCAAGCATTTTAAGAAAAACCCAAATAGCCACTTTTATTCTGAAATAAGAGCGTCCAACAAGGGAGCTAAGTAGATACAGCTAGAGTTGTTTAGTTATACTAGGATAATTGGAAAAATCACCCTCATAGACAAGCTCCAATTCTGTGATCCTTTCTAGCATTGCTGACTCCTTAGAAGTACAGTATCTTACTGTAACAGAAAAAGTTGAGTGAACAAGTCAATGATGAGGCTGTATGTCCCTAACAGATATTGAACTCAGCTAAGCAAATGCAACACAATCATTCTCAATGGGTATGCACTCAAACTTGAAGGTGTATT
Organism: Rafetus swinhoei; assembly: GCA_019425775.1. Lineage (NCBI taxonomy): Eukaryota > Metazoa > Chordata > Testudines > Trionychidae > Rafetus > Rafetus swinhoei. Next base: position 112,214,893 of record CM033446.1, read on the forward strand.
TGTTTGGCCAGAACATAACAAAGACATGCTTGAATTTTACTTACACAGTTCAAAGAGAGTTAATTTGAAACTTAATAATTAATTTTAAGCAGAAAGTAAATGTTAAACTTACCATGATAGGTTTTGGCACAGGACAGGGCATATTTTAAAAGAAATGGGAAATAGCAAGGAGGAAAAAAACTACAAACCTTCCTGACCCTGAAGCAGTTAAATGAATCAAGTTCTTACTGGATACTTTGCAACCTGGCTTTTGCATGTGTTCACAATTAGCTTCTGTGCCTGTGGTGAAAAAGATAAATTTTAAACTTTGAATTCCCCCAATAAATTTACCTAAATTTTCTAGGAATAATGCTTCAGCCAGAATTCATGTGTGTCAGAAATGAAAAGGTTTAAAATGTTCCATTCTTTCCTAAGTTATACTTAGAGACTGAGGCTATGTCTACGCTACAGAATTTTTTTGGAAAAACAACTGTTTTTCTGAAAAAACTTCACTTACAGCCACACTGCAATCGTGATCATTCAAAAAAACCCCAAAAGAACAGAAGGGTTTTTTTCGACATTGGTAAACCTCTTTCTACAAGGAAGAAGCCTTTTTCCAAAAGAGCTCTTTCAGAAAAAGGTGTGTGTGGATGGGGAAGAGGGAGTTCTTTCGAAAGAAGAGGAAAGAAAAAAAAGCACAGGTGCCCAGGTGGCCACTCCGTCCACAGTAATCTCAGATTAAATGCAAGATAGCGTCCATTCAGTGTGGATGCTATCTTTTGAAAAAGCAGATTGCTTTGGCAGAAGATCTCTTCCAGAAAAGCTTCTTCCAAAAGAAGCCTGCAGTCTAGACAGGCGATGTGGCTTATGTTGATCTAATCAGGGAACAGAAACAATGCCATGAGGCCTGAGTGACCAGTCACTAACCAACATAATTTTTAATTTGCCATTCTGAGCTTTTCCTGTTCATATTAATTCTTAAAGTATAAAATAAAAGCTAACTAATTTTGTGGGTTTCAGAGGGCTAGCCGAGTTAGTCTGTAACAGGAAAAACTTAAACAACAAATAGTTTAGTAGCACTTTAAAGATTAACAAAAATGTAGATGGTATCATGAGCTTTCATGGGCACAACCCACTTCTTCAGATGACTGTTGAAGTTTTATGGGAGGAGGGGAAGAGAGAAGGTTTGGAATAAAAAATGGGAATTGCAATCTCTTTAGGCATTGTGTGAACAGGTTAAATCCCTCATAAATAATTTACTGCCAATTATTCTTTGTTATATTACTGATATTAGAATGGAGCAAATTAAGAGTTTGATAATAGTGAATATGAAAAATGGATGGACACTAAACTCATCATATGTTTCTAATTTAAATAACAAAAAGAAAAAAGAAAATACTATATCTATGTGCAAGTTCATTTGTTGCTGCATGGTTTGCCAGTATGCTGTCAGGCTACAGCAAGTGGAAGCTGGTATGAAGTAGGCTGTGCTGTTGTAACCCACATACCTATGGGGTGTGGTTCATTCTTCTATGTTAGTGGTCCCCAATGCAGTGCCCGCGGGCGCCATGGCACCTGCCGGGGCATTTATGTGCGCCTGCCGAGTGACCAGGGCCGGCCCAAGCCATTCTTGCGCGGCCCCTGCCCCGGGCGTGCGGCGCATGCGCAGCCCCGCCCCCGGTCGCCTGGCAGCCCCAAAAGGTTGGGGACCACTGTTCTGTGTAGTGGCACTTAGACCACTTATGGCTCCAGAGTTCCCAGGTTTAAATCCACCCAGTGGCAGTTACAAGGGCAGAACAGAGGGACCATGTAGTTGTGAATTAATCATGGATATATCCGTTTATGGCTCTGGCAAAATAAGAGCCACCCATCAATCTCTTGCCCACTTTTAGATCCAGATTCAAATCAAATGGTTTCCAAAGGTTTGGGAAGGTTTGTTTCATCTTTGACCTCCCCATCTTCCTTTCTGTGAGCAAGAAGTGGAAATCTTTGACAGTCCTCACCCTCCTGCTGTCTTCCAAGAACCCTCCTCCTACAGAAGCCTATATACCCCCTTCATTGCAATCTGTATTCTGTGGACTTTTAAATTGCACAAGAGCAGTGATGGCCAAACTCTTAACTGTAGAGTATTAATGTAACAGTGAAAAAATGTTATATCTGAGTGACTTAGGAAGCAGAAGTTGTCTATTGTTCTGGCCCCAAAGAAACAGGAAGAGGGAATTGGATCCTCATGTCACCATATGAAGAATGAGAGCAGAGCGCTGCTGATTATTGGATTAAAATGATAGAACATGATAAAAGGGTACTGGGACTTCACCACCGTGAAAAAGAATGGGGTAGGTGGTGAGGAGACCAGGTCTCCTGATGTTAAAGAAGTGTTGTGCTGAGCAAGGTCCTTACACACCTGGTCAAATCTTCTGAGCTATTCCCCTCTCCTTGCATAACTGTTCAAGGGCTTTTGTTTCAAAACTGTGGTTTACTCATTGTGTCTATTTTTTAATCCTTAACTCTTAATATCAAGTTTAAAATTTTAATAGTGTTGAGTTATGATCTATATGTCCAATTGACCTGTGGCAAATGAATCCTGCCAACTATGCCAAATGTCACGCTGTCTGGAGTGGCTTATTAGCAAGAATACCAACCATAGGGCAGACTTCTTAAGCAATGGGGCACAAACCTCACACTAGTTGTGAGTTCCATACTTAGATTTCACCAACCAAATAACAAGTGCAAACTCAGGCATTATAACAGCCTTAAGATGGAGTTATAGATTGTCCTCTTGGGCATTGTGTTCTATCTTGCCACCCAAGCAAGTTTGACTCTGTGAGAGATGGTCACTTTACACCAAAGATCACAAAATATTTAGGTTACTCCCAGTCCCAAAGCACCAGTCACATACTCCAATGTGTACTTTAGTGCACACACCGAAGACAATGCTTGTAGCCCATCCTACAGTAAGTGATTTGAGGATTTATTAGCTAAGAAAAAGAAATAAGAGTTAATTATAAGTTTAAAAGGAGTAAACATACACACACAAATGAATTGCAGACTTATGTTAGAGCTGTTGAAATATGCCAAGTCTATAAATCTTTGGGGGCTAACTCAGGTTAATTCTGGGGAGCTCTTGCTTATGTTTAGGAATGTTTGCCCTTTAAAGTCCAAATAGCATAAAATGACCTTAATTCCTTCTGTTTCTGGTTTTTTATCCTGATCTCCCTAGAGTACAAGCTGACCAGATGAGTGCTCCTGCACTCCCTCCATATTTATAAGTCCTCTTTGATAGTTTACAAAGGCCCATTTGGATTCAACAGACTTTCCTGATTGACTGGGATAACCCCTCCTCATGGGTGCAAATTCGTATTTCATGTATGATGATGTTTCTTTCCTGACTAGATTTACAATTTCATAGCAAACATTTTTACAGTTACAGAACAAACACTTAAGTGTTACCATATATCCTTATGGGGTACTGATGATATAAGCAAGATTAATGCATGTAGAAACTTATAAGCATGTCATAAAGTCTGAACACATTGTTACATGTGTAATACCTATTTTAACAATACTAATAGGTGAGTCAGACTGTTTTCCACCTATGCATTTGATAGTGTTCACATGAAACCTAGGGACTTTGGTATGAATTGGCAACTAGTCTGACAGCATCACAGGTTGAGTAAAAGAGATGAAGTAACTGATGCAAGCAGAGGAGGTCACTCTGTTGAGATCAGGGTTCTATAGTTGCCAATAAACATTCAAATTTCTTGGTGCTTACTGGAACCAAATCTGAATGCTGAACTTGCTGAGATTTGGCTGTCACCTAGTGTGCCTCAACGCTTAAATATGAAACAAAATACCAGAAACAATGAGCTGTGAGATGAGGTAGAGGGAAATTCTCGGATGGGTGAAATTAAAGCTCTTCAAAAATAGGAGAGCCACAGACACATTCCATTCCATAGCATACAAATGTTTTCTGTCATTATTTAATTTCAGGGGAGGAGCCAAAGTAAATGCACATTCAGTTACATTTTATCTGCTCATAAGTATACGTATTAGTACATGTGGCATTTTTGCTTATTCATTTCATTCAGCATCCCAGCTTTTACCTACTTGAAATGAAGGCACGAACACAGAAGACAGTTCATGAAAATAAATTGACATCCCTCAAGCACTAATTTATTTATTGGAGCTATGTAACGTCTAGTCAGGTATTGATATTGCTGTAATTTATTCCACTTGCTTACTTTATATCTGTTGTATCGTGACAAACTTGCACTTGTTGCCAGCATCTGAGTATGGGAATTAATGAATATGCAAAACATACTGGTATTGTTTATTGCCATGAGCAATGAATGTCTTGTAAATCCCACTGTAATGTCTGGTCTTGCTTATCTGACTTCAGTTTCTGTGTTACTGTGATTATTTTGTGTTATCTTCATGCTGTAATTTATATTTGTCTTGTTCTGTAGGTCTCTCATATAACTGTTGTGTATATCTGTTAATATTAAATTACAAGTCATGGTGCATCAAATGTGATCATTACTTTAGCACAGATACTAGATAATAAAATAGAATGTGCTTTCACAATTCAATGGGAAAGACAACGTATTATAAGTTTAAAAATCGCATAGTGTGTTCAAAGCTAGATAGAGCAAAACATGGATGGCTATAATGATGTGATAACTGATTTTGAGCACTTTTGTAACCTACCAGAGATTTTTAATTTTTGTGTGTTTCTTTCAAATTGTTTGTAATCCAGTGGAAAAGTGTGTCTTTTTGTTGTAATTAGATCTTCTTTTTATAAAATGTGATAATTCATTATTTAGACATAAGTCAAGATTTTTAAGTGTGCTTTTTAGTGTCCATTTTGAGATTATAGAGTTACGTTCCATTAACAGACCATCTTTGGATTTTGGCTTAATTACCAAAATTGTACCCAACCTTTGGGGTACTCTATAACCTATTGGGTTTGTATGTGCTGGAGACTAAATAAAGTAGAAGCTTTAAGTGAAAGCACTCTGGTGTTTTACTGCTTGTCCCAACCACGTGTCAGATGGACATGCTATGCCTCCATTGATTTATTTCCTGATACTGCCTTGCAAAGATTAATATTACCAAGAGCATTGGGTGTAGAAGATCCTTGGTAACAATCCCTTTCCGCCTACTCCCCACCCAATTTATTGAACAGGAGAAATACTGGACACACAACACCTGTTCTTCCTGCATCTAGAATTTTGTTTCTATACAGCAAGCAAGAGGTTTGAGGCAGGACCTCACTACTCCTTCCCACACTTTGTTTCATGTACTACATGCAGAGAACTAATAGGAAAGGACTCCATGCTTCTAAAACTGAGCACGTTCTTTATGAATAGAACTATCTGTAGAGTTGTTGCAACAATAGCCAGCATTCCAACCATGTGTATGCAAATAGTTTTCCTGCTTCCTTCTTCAACATCTTCCCTCCTGCAACATGTGCACCTCCATTTAAGTTCCATGATGGTTCTTACACACATGGCCATGTAGGATCAGGGCGTATTCTAACCTCTAAAGTTTATCCACATTTATGAATCACCTGTGGCATCTATTTGCCCGACCCTTTTTGATAATGCTATTGTTCTGATAGGCAGAAGCCTAATACAAAATTATGGTGAGAAGCATGAAAATTGATCTCAAAGTATAATAAGACAGAGGCTGAGCAGGGCAATGAAGGAGGGAATGAAATAATCAGACGTGACAGGGAGAAGATTAAACTTCTTTAACTTGTTTATTATATCCAGGAAATGTAAGAACCAAGGTAGAAGCAACAAACAAAGATAGAGAAGTGGGAAATAGAAGTGTATAACTAGTTCATCAAGGAAAATTTGGAACCAGTGTATGGCACAGTTGAGAGACTTCATATATAATACTTATCAATAATACAGATTGAAGTCCTTGTAAGTTTCTGATTAAACTGAATAGGAAGGGGGGGGGGGGGAATCACATGTTGGAACTAAAGGGCAGAGTTAACTAACACAATTTGAACTCTACCACTGATTGAATAAGAGAATTTTAATTCTCTCTCTCTCGGATTTGGTTGGCTACCAGGCACGCCGATGGGGGTAAAGGGAGTAGTTGTCCTAGGGCCCAGAGATTCAAAGGGGCTCAAGGCTCCCAGGCACTTCAAATCACCACCAGAGTATGGTGCACCTCCTTCCCCCCCGCCCCCCACTGGAAGAGCTGTATGAAGTGTAGAGTGCTCTTTTCCAGCTCTTCCAGCGGGAGGAGGGGGCCGGGGGGAGAGGTGTGCTGCACTCTGGGAGCACATAGTCAGCCCCCACAACCACCTTGCCTGGGAGCCCACACAGGCAGTTGGTTCCCCTGCTGGCTGGCTCTTGCTCGCATACTAAGTGTCAAACTATGGCCATATGTGAGGTCAGGAAACAACTTCCCACTAGTCAGTTTGTCAATGACCTTAAGGGATGGGATTGCCTTCCTCAGCAGCATTTCATTTTACAGAATTATCTGGGTATATCTCACTTAATCATTTCATTGCCTCAGGCACCAGTGCACTTAGTACCTCCGAATCTCTGCTCATGGCATGTATCTAGTCTCCTGTGGGCTATAATAGTTTGGTTTAATTTGGGTGGTTTGGGTTTAGCATCTTCTTTCTGTTCCTTCCCATCTATAGCTAGTGGGAAGATGAATGTCTACCTGTACAGTGCTGCAGCAGCACAGCTGGGCTGATGAAGCTATGCAGCTGCAGCACATCTGGTGAAGATGTTCTATGGCAATGGAAGAGAGCTCTCCTGTTGGCATAATAAAACCTCGTTTGTGAGCGGGTTAGCTGTGTTGGCAGGAGAAGCTCTCCCACATACATAGCACTGTCCACTATGTATGTTAATTTATATTACAATGATCATAACACAGTTTTCCTAATGTAACCCACACACCTTCTGGGTGTCATTCACTGCCAACGTAGTGGCACTTATAACACCTAACCAGAGAAAGAATGAGTGTGCTCTACAGCCTTAACTAAGAGCCAGCAGGCTTTTAGCTCAAGCTATAGATGTTCATGCACCAGGCTCCAGAGGTCCCAGCTTCAGTTCTACCTGTCAGAGTTACACTAACAGTAGGTAAGTTTGATTAAATCAACAACACGAGCCAAGTAAATTTAATAAGCATGTGTCTAATTTGGCATCTAAGTTTAAAAGATGTGGTTTAAAAGTGATGAATTATTCACAAATCAAGATGAAATGGAAAATCTTCTGCCGTGTGCTTTTGAAGTGTCATTGCATTAATATAGGCAATTTTATGCACTGCTGTAGTCTTTTCATCTCTGAAAATCTACTGCAAGCCTGGTGAGCTTGTGTCACTTAATTCACAAAGCCAGAATTTCAAGAAATAAGTATTTTAAAATTTGCAGTTTTTTCTTATTGTGCTTCAATTAAAATGTAATATTCCTAAGGGGGTCTTTACAAGATTGTTAATTTTATACTCATTTTTATTTTTTCAGACTTTTTGCTTCAATAATGTATATAATTATTTCATTGCACATTTGTTAGCTTACTGTACAGTTTATATTTCCATGGTATTCACTGTTACCCATTTAAAACTTTGTATTTTTTTCTAACACAGCTGAACTCTGAACATACTTTTATCTTATTTAAAAAATTAAGAACTCAGTGATGGGCCAAACCAAGATCTGAACACTTCTAAATACTAGAGAAGTTCAGCTCCAGATATAAATTTAACAGTCACCCACTATTTTGGTGATGGGCAGAACAAAATACTTGGATCCAAATGTTAGATATTTGGATAATGGTTTAAACATTGAGGATCATCTATTAGAGAATGAGTTATGTTCTTGGTGTCTAAGGTCCAAATAATGAGCTTATGTTCGATGGGTGTCTTCCAGGAAAGGAACAAAAATTCTTAATCTTAATGACATAGTTAACACTTTTATAAAAGAGCATTTTTATAAGATTATAAGGAAACTGGAGAATTGAATTAATATTTGGGAATATTTTGTCTTTTACTTAAAAAAAAAACAAACCAAAAAATAGATACATGCATGGGATTACTAGGGAGAAATGAGAGGAGACAGTTGTATAGCAATCCAGGATTATATTTTGGGGAAGAATTTTGGTCTGTCTAGAATATATTTTGGCTATCTAGGGTGGGATTTTCAAAGGCACTCAGGATTGGCCCAGTTTTTCTCCCAGTGAAATCAATGGACGTTTTATAAGGAGCTGCTCAGCAGAGCAGTGAGCAGTTGGGTCCTGATTAAGGAGAGTGCAGGACTGGTTCCCTGAAAGAAAGCACCCTGGATATAGCAGTTCTGGGCAGGCTCAGGAGAGCTAGAGAGAGAGGCTCCAGCCTGACACCTGCCAGACTGTAGGCCTGGATGCAGGGGCCAAGGAGGCACAATGAGTCATGGAGTAGTGGCACAGGGAAGAGGAGGCAGTAGAAGGGAGAGGAGGGCAGGACAAGGCTGCTTCCAGAGGGAAGGATAGTGAATGGCTTTATCCCCCTTTCCCACCACTGGAGTGTTGCCTATAAAGGCTGCAGCTTGCCCCTGGGGTGAGGGGCTAGATGTTGGCTGCAGTTGGACATGGTGACAGGTACAAGACTGAGGACTGCTGATACCCCAGGAAAGGGGTGAGAAACCAGAGTCATGGGCACTGCTGGAGGGAAGTGTCCTGAAGAGGATGCTGTGGGGGCAATGTGGGTCCAGAACTAGAGGATAGAGAGAGCGCAGTGTGACGACAAGCAAGACACCAGCCAGAAGGGGGTGCCCTGTTGAGGACTGAGCTAATTCCCAGTGTGACCAGCAGGAGGCACCGAGGTGGTGATTGTCAACCCTGTTGCAGTTCTATAAATACAAATGTTGCAATACAAAATCTACAGTATTGCCAAATTTCATGATTTTATTATGAGGCTCATGATATTTGGCAGTTTTCTAAAGCCTCAGATCTTGTAGTTTTATGGGAATCCCACATTTCATTTCTGTTTTTAAAGTAAATGTCTAGCACTTGTGGTTGCTAAACATATTGAAAATGTGGTCCATTTGCAGACTAAAGGTTAATAAAGAGGTTAATGAAAAATAAAAATGTATTTTGTCTAGAAATTGGTGACAGGAGAGGGGTCACATGATGATTACCTGTTGTGTTCCCTCCCCCTGGGGCATCTGGTATTGGCCACTGTCAGCAGACAGGATTCTGGACTAAATGAACCTTTGGTCTGACCCAGTATGGCCATTCTTATGTTCTTATTTTTTATGCTTAAAGATTATTATTAATAATAACATTAATGTTATTAATATGATCAGATTTTTTTTATCCTGACTCATGATTTTTTAATGCGTGGGATTGGTAATATTTGAATCAGAGGTGAAGTCTGAGTACAAATGGGAAACAATTCTAAATTATGTTGATGACATTAAAATCTTAACTAGTAATCAAGTAACCTGTGATTATGAAGCTTACTTTCATGCTCCCCCATGGCCCTTTTACAACAGGTCAACTTGAATTAAAGGAGTAATTCCTTTAGGTGGCAACTGTAATAGATGCTTTCCCTTCCAAGTTCGGGACTACTTCAAGGGTACAAACATCCACGGTCTCCTACAGTGATTTATGCAAGCATCTTGAGAGCCTTATGAATTGTTTTCAGGCTTTTTACAATTTTTTGTAAATTGATTACTTTAGTAAGGGTCTGTTAGATTATTTTATAAATTGTAAATAATAGGAACATATAGTTCAAAGCTCTTGTGTGACAAAACATGTCTCTGCAAACTTCTATGTATCAACAGCAGTGCAGTGTAGTTCTTATTCAGCAGATAAAATTCTATCTACACCACTTGCATAATGTCATTCGCAGTACACGGCTCCACTCCCAGGCAAATTTTTGCATTTACCACCCCCATACTGATCAACTCAGGAGAATTCGCCTGAATGCAAAGGGGAGCCTAACCTAGCTCACTAATTAAAAGCAAGCTATAGAATACGTTTGTTTTACAAATGATGAAACACAGCCCCAAACAGTGGAAGACTGAATCTTGCTCTGTATTTCAAACTAATGGACCTGCCAGTGTACAGGTGCACTGGGCTTTGCAGTGGGAAGAAAAGAGAGGAGGGAGTGCAGGATGTGGGAAGACTATGGAGCAGGCTGAGAGTTTTTACCTGAATCTCCATAATCCCTGCTGGGCTACTTCTTCCTAATTCTTCCTTCTGAATCCCTTCACTCCCAGATTCAACACCACCTAACAATTAATCTTTTCATCTGTTCCCATTTTTATGGAGAAATCCTACTGAATGTAATGTATCTTAGCTATAAAACTGTGCAGTTCTCTAGTATAGTAACTATAGAGTTTAATTATCTATCAAATAAATAGATTGGTATGTCACTCTTTATTAATCTTTATTGCTTGTTTTGAGTATTTTCTCTACTACCTAATTGGTTTCATGCCTAATAAATTGAATAGGATTTTTCAATAGGAGAGTAGTCTAAATCCCCTTTCCAGTTACTTCACAGGCCCGTTCCCAAAAGCATCTGTTGGTACATGTGGCTGCTTCCCTTCAGAAACACAGAGGGGGTATAGCGACAGTCTTTTATTCTTCTTCGTATTTTCTGGAAAGGTCAGGAAGTGGCCCATGGCAGCCAGAGAGAAACCACACCCTCACTCAGAGTGCTGCTACATCCAATAATTTGGAGAGATTGGTTTAGGGTGAGAAATGGGGATGAAAATGCATTGATTCCTGCAGCCACATTGACAAGAAAAGTCTGAAAGCATTAGCCTGGGTGACATGATCCCTCCTTAGGACCCTCAAGATCTATGCTGATGCAATTCCACTGTTTCCTGCTGATAGTTTAAAAATGTCTCCACAGGGAGGGGTGTGGGAGGTAGTGTGCTCTTGAATTAGTTCACCTGAATACCTAATGCAGGTTAAAATAGCAGTGAAGACCCAGCAACTTAAAGTAGCAGCCTAGGTTTCAACTCAAGCCGCTAACCTGAATTAAAAGCAGAGCTGCTGTGACTTCACCTCTGTTTTAACCCAAGCTAGCTAATGCTGTTCAGTTAATCTGAAATAAAAACACTTATTTTCAATGTGGACATACGCAAAGTGGCATAGGCAAAAGTGACACACAACAATATTCAATGCCAAAAAATGCATCAGAGAAGCTCCACATACGTTTGCAAACTTCTTCCTGATATATGGGGCTTTTAGACTGCATATTTTTGTCATTGAAATTTTTTATTTTATATTGCAGCAGTTTACAAGATGCTTAGGACATTTTGGGAAGAGACGAATCCCTGGGCCAGACTCTTGTCTCAGATGTATGGTTTTAACACCACTGTGACCCAGTAGAGTCCAGGTGGATTAGTCCTGAAATACATTGATGAGAGAAGAGAATTTTCTAAGCATGCAAGAGACAGATTATACACTGTTAGGACTGTATGATTCCTGCTGTCTGGAGCATGTGTGTGGGTAACACAATCAAGACGATCCATTTGCTGGAGTGGGCAATGAGCCAATGTATGACAGATTGCTTGGAGGTTCAGTGTAGGGTAACATTTATCTCTTTCAGCCATAGAACATGGCTGCCAGTGCAAGCTAAGTTCAGTGTTACCTAAATTTGTGGGTTGAGAGCCATTCAGGCTAATTTGCTGTTCTGTGCCAAAATTTCCTTATATACCTTCGTTACCTCTTTGTCCCAGATTATTCAGATTTTATGCATCTATTGAGTTATAACTGCAAGTTTGTTTTGACCACAAGTCATTCAACAAAATAACACAAAAGATGCAAAACAAATCTAGACTTAGAGCTCTATTCACCGGAAATGTGGACATGAAATAGATTATTTTTGTGTGGTGTGGATCAGAGGTAACAATTAATACAAAATATATTGTACATGGCTGAGAGACTGAGAAAAACAGTGTTTTTGTAAGACAACAGAGTCAGAATTTTCTTGCTGAGCCCTTCCTGTTTATTTGGAGACTAGCCAATTAGCCCGTCATAAGACGGGATTTTCAGGTCTCTCCTCCACGTCGGTCTTCTCTCTCTCATTCCGTCTCTCTCTCTCCTCCTCCTACTTCCTCCCCCCCCCTCAGCTCTCCTCTGCCTCCTGCCTCTCTCTCTGTCTCTCTCTTTCACTTCTCCTCCCCCTCCTACCTCTCACTCGGGGGACCGCGCAGCCCAAATGGCCGTTTGGGCTCCGCACTCCCTGTGCTGCATGGGGGGCATGGAGCCCAAACGGCCGCTTGCACTGCTTGCTCCCACGCAGTGGCCCGGCTGAGCGGTGCAGAAGTCAGCCGAGCGCCACGGCGGGAGGCGAAGGGGGCCGGGGCGGTGACGTTCACGGCCAGGGGGCAGGGCCTGGAGCTGCTGTCACACCGCACGTCACCACCCCACCCCCCTTCGCCTCCCGCCGTGGTGCTCGGCTGACTTCTGCGCCGCTCAGCCAGGCCGCCCCGGGGGAGCAAGCGGCGCAAGCGGCCGTTTGGGCCCCGCACTCCCCATGCAGCACGGGCCGCCCAGACGGAACAGCCAGCATTTCAGCAACAGCACCGCCCAGAGGGAACAGCCAGCATTTCAGGCAACAGCGCCCCCCAGAGGGAACAGCCAGCATTTCAGGCAACAGCGCCCCCCAGAGGGAACAGCCAGCACTTCGGCGTTACAGACTCTCAGATACTGGGCTACTATATATATGATTACTGTCAATGAAGATTTCTGAGGTACAAGTGACAAGATATGGTTAGTCATATTCGTAATCAGAATTTTGTCCATTAAAAGAGGATAACCAGGTTTTTAATCCGAATATCTTCATTATGCTTCTGCTTGATACAAAATTAAAATAAATAACTTCTACTCACTTTGAATTTAGGATATTATGCTCCCCTGAAGAATTTCATAATAATGGAATTAACAGTTTGTAAATTGATAATGCTCACTTTTCCATCATTTTAAACACATTATTTTTTATGATATAAAGAGGAAAGGGTCAGTCTGCTTTAGCTGAATTTGACCACAGCCAGGGTTTTTTTGGTTTTTTTTTGTTTTTTTGTTTTGTTTTTTAAGGCTCTGTTTATGGTTAAGCATAGGTTAAAGTGATTTTTAAACTATGAAATAATATTTTGTATTTTTAAAGCTCCTTTCCTCCAAAGATTGCTAAATACTTTATAAATTCAAATGGATTCAACCTCACAATTTTCACTGTTTTACATATAGAAATCATGAGTCATAGAAAGGTAAAATGACTTGCCTCAGTCATGTAGGAAATCTGTGACTGAGTGGGGAATGGAATTCAGAACTCTTGACTCTTCATAGTTGTGGAGCGGCTCCAAAAAGCCTTTCATTTTCTTCCATTTTTATTGGTTACTGTGTATGAGGCATTCAATTTCTAGCCCAGTAATTGAGTATTTTATATTCCATTTTTAATTACTGTATGTACTTGTTCATGTGCTGAATTTTTTGGTAAAAAAGTGAAACATCAAAGGGCAGAGATCTGCTTATCAATCAGTCTATGTTTTTATCATAGATCAGAAATCAGCAAACTTTGGCTCCCGGCCTGTCAGGGTATGCTGCTGGTGCGCTGGGATGTTTTGTGTATCTGGCGCATCCACAGGTATGGAGCCCCTCAGCTTCCAGTGGCTGTGGTTTTCTGTTCCCAACCAACAGGAGTGGTGGGAAGTGGCAGCCAGCATGTTCCTCAGCCAGCGGCTTACCCAGATTGGCTGGGAGCTAAAGTTTGCTAACTCTGCTGTATTTTAAAAGTTGGAATCATGAGAAACATGCAAAAGTTTTAGTAGATTTATTTTAATGTAACCTGTTGAAAAACCTGTTGTATTAACTGAACAAATATATATTCACATATCTTCAAAATTACAGGAAATGTTTTAAATATCCATTTACTGATTTTAAAATCTCATATCACTAATGTACTTATATAAAAAGTCTTAAAATACTTCAAAGTCCAAATCAGTCTCCAATTCAGCAAATAGTTCATTAAACCTGGCGTCAGTCGTAGATGCTCTTACATTATTACTGTAGAAGTCAACAGTGCCGTCTTCAGGCTCAGCTTCCTTATCATCAGCCTCATTGTGTCACCAGGAAATGCATCATTGTCTGCTGTCCCATCAAGTGCATTGCAGATATAGAATTTCTGAAATAATTTTTCTATCACTTCTGAAGGGATTGACTCCTACGTGTCTTTGAAACACTGGGCAACCAGATTGATTTGGGGTTTCAAAAGATTCCCAACTTTTGCCAATTTTGCCATGCCTGAGCACATCCAGTCAACCCACATTTTGCATAGCCTGTCTTTAAACGGTTTGTTCAGGCAGACATTGAACCATAGGCACGTGTAAGGGGGTGTGCCAGGTATACCCAGTCACACCCTAATGTCTCAAAAAAAAGTGGCTTTGCGTTTTAATTTAATCACATGATATGCTCTTTTAGTTTTAAAGTATGGATTGTTGTATTATGCACTAAGCGCCGAATGTAGAAATAAAATTCCCCGGGTGCACACCCTAATGAAATGTGCTGCGCATGCCTATGCATTGAACATTTGTAGAACAGCAATTAAGTCTCCAAGTATTACAGCCAAATTAGTTTTCATTTTTTTGGCCACGTGTTTCACCTCATCTGTCTTGTGTACCCCCTGATCATGTCCCAAATGAGCCTAGCACATTTATTGAAAAGTGTTCCTGGTCTCTTATTCCACACTTTTCCAGCTATTCAGTAGTTCTACTTTCATCCTTCATATGCATGCACGATGACACCCGCAGGAAATTTCATGCTTTTAGGCAAGATTTTTCTTTTAAAAATAATAACAGGACAGAGCTTTGATCCATTAGCTAAACATGATAAAACCACAGTAAAAAGGATTTTTTCATGACCACTGGTTTTAATTAAAACTGTTTTTTAACCAACCGTAGTTACCATTCTGTTGCTCAGGAGATCAAATGTCATTGGCATTTCATCCATATTTCCTATTTGTGACAGTTTACATGCATATTCCTTTCAATGTTTTATAATAAACCTTTGAAGAGATTCAATTTTTTTTCTTCCAGATCTCCAGGCAGCTTTTGTGCTATCTTTGTTCGCTGTCAAAGACAGAGATTATGATGGTTCATCAAACAGGTGCACCAACCCGCTGATGTGACAAACATTGTTGGCTTTACTGGCTTATATTTGTTGTCTTTCGACATTTGCAGAGCACACAGACAAATTCTAGTTCTAATGGTGAGGTACCCATTTTGTCAACATTCAACAACCCAAACATTGAGATCTTTCTCCAGCTGAGGCAATGAAGTATACTTCATTGGAATATTTTTCTTGCTTCTTGACATGTCTTTTAGTATTTTATTTTTTTCCCATTTTCTTACCTGCTTCCCATTGACACACAATTCACGAGCAGCAATGCAATTATTGTTTGCTTCTTCATATTCAACAGCTTTACGTTGCATCATAAGCAGACCCTTTTCTTTTGATTTCACTGTTGTTCATTTTAAATACTAATCTGAAAATCTTTACTTATAGGGTTTTTTAGTTTATAATTTAGTTATTAATTTTGTAGGACTTTATATAAGAATGTCACCTGCTTTGTCTCAGTCAAATTAAAATTGTTCTTTGTTTATTTGAAAGCAGTCTTGAAGATTGGAGTATCTGTGGCAATAACAGGCTATTTAAATTTTATAACAGATTCCATCAATTCTGCACATTATATTTTCAGATTGGCTAGATACTTAGGTGATCCAGTGGTTGACATGCATGAAGAGATGCATGTCATAGTGGCAGACTGACAGCAGTACTGTAGTACTATCCTTCACTGTATTTTTCTGATTGGCTTGTAAGGTTTAGTCTTTTGTGAAATGCATGGGGCAAATTTCACGCAGATCTGCCATACTGCTTTTTTAGCATTCATTTCAAATCAATCTGTCCCACTAAACAAAGCCTTTTCAACTTTAAATGGCTATAATATTGACAACAATAAATTATTTTATGATCAATGTAAGTATGTGCTATAAAAATACTGGTAATTATAAACTAGTCTTGTAGTAGAATGATACTAGGAAAAGCAAATAGCTAGCACTAGGAAAATTGAACTTTAGGGTAGTATGTTTTTAAGTGATTTGTTTACATGGGCATGAGCTGAGAAAAACGTTATTATCAATATCTATCTATTTATATTAATATTACTTTTATCTCAATTATAATATAATATACAATTTAAGTAAAACTAAACTTTAGCCCATTTTTTTAAAGAAGCAAGTCCATAACTGACATTCCATCATCAGTGATCTACAACAGGAGCCAGCAAACTTTGGCTCCCGGCCCATGAGGGTAAGCTGCAAGCATGCCATGACGTTTTGTTTTCCTGAAGTGTCCGTAGGCATGGAGTCCCTTAGCTCCCATTGGCTGTGATTCAACATTCCCGGCCTATGGAAGCTGAGGGAAGTGGCATGGACCAAGGGACGTACACTTTCCACAGTTCCCGTTGGCTGGTAACGCTGAATCACAGACACTGAGAGGTGTAGGGTTCCATGCCTGCCGATGCTCCAGGTAAACAAAATGTCCCAGTGTGCCAGCGCCTCTACCCTGACAGGCTGGGAACTGAAGCCTGCCAACCCCTGAAATATAGGATTGGCTTATGAAAGGGTCCTAGGGATTTGCTATTTTTACCTATCCATCTTGGAGGTGTTGGATTATGAACAAACGGGCTAATGGATGAGTGTATACACTAATCTAAAATGCTGCTTTTATACTTTAGTTTTAAAAGAGAGGGTAGGATGTATAACCCATACAGGCCCTGAAAGGGTTAACAGGGCCATCCTAGAGGAGTATGGGGCCAGAGGTAAATCACTTGTATGGGACCCCTCTTAATATTTTTTACACAGACAAAGGGGCCGTGACCCACCTCCCTCAACCTGCAAACTTCCCCATCCCCTGTAATTAGGAACCAGCAGTGCTCCTCTTTCCCAGTGCAATTAATTCCTGTCCCCCTAACATGGGAAACCTCCCCAGCCCCTACCCCCAGACCTCTAGAGTAGGGACCAGCAGACTGCAGTACACAGTACTTCCCCCTCCCAGTGTATCCCACCCCTGAAATACTATACCTTGCCCAGGAAGAATTCACATGCCTAATTTGCTCCTTCCCCCACAAAGACTGATTACATGCTCATCAAAAAAGGCAAATTGCCACCACCCATGACTCACAAAATGTAGCACCCTCCATCAGGCATTATTCCAAAACTCCTTTTGTCTAATGGGGATTGATTTATTCTTAGTTATGTTAACCTATGGTGGGGTGAGTTCACACCATCTGTCTCAGTCAAAACAATGAAGTCAGGCTATGACTCATCCAGACATTCAGTACCTCACTTTCTATAAATACAGAAGAGAACAGGTTTTGGGGGATCCCTCAGTCAAATGACACCAAATTTGGGTCAGCAGTGACTCTGTATCACCAGGAGGAAGTTTTCCAAGACTCCAGCACTTATGTTGAGTTTTAAAGCTCATGAAATGATAGGAGTCAGTAGAAACCCTCTGTTTTTCTTGTAATTTGCCAGTCCTGGTTGCAGATGTGTGGGACTGTAGGTCCTGTTCTGCAGGAAGGAGAACCCCAAGGCTGGAGCCTGCTGCTGGAGAGATGAAAAGGGTAAGGAGGGCCCTGGGGCCAGGAGTGATAAGGGCTAGCTCCCCTTATGGCAAGGACTCCTCCCGCCCATCCAGTGCTGGGAGAGGAGAGAAAAGACAGTGGAAGGCAAGGTGTGGAGCACACAGCGGGGGGAAGACACAGAGACTGGCTCTTTGTCACCTGTGCTAGCAGCAGGGGGCCTGTGCAGTAGGACTGTACTGGGAAAAGGTGCCTCTTAGTTGGAAACCTGGAAGGGTAGGGTCAGGATGAGCTTGCTCTGTGCAGGCTGCTGGAATGACACCAGTGGAAGGGATAAAGGGGAGCACTAGGATCCTGCAGCAGCCAGCTCCAGAAGCTGGTAGAGCCGTGCACTGGAGCACTGCCGGTCTGCTGCAAAGGAAGGACTGCAGGCAAGAAAAATAAGCAAAATGCCCAGCCTGGGGGGGGAGGGGAGAGGGCTCAGGTCTGATTCCTGTTGCTGGCACCAAGCCTCCTGCTAGACCCTTCCCCGACACACATGTGCCCAAAGTACAGAGCTTCCCAATGCACGGAGCCCCAGGGTGCTTGCCCCAGTCCATCTTCTGCGTGTAATGTTAATGTGGGCCTGAGGGAAAGTCATTTGAGCAAGACGCTCACCTGGGTCAGAGCTGTCTAGACTATATAGCCAGGAAGTTTGTAGTAGAAGGAGTCTTGAGCATAGATGCTAGGGACACTGCCACACCCCTGGGCTTCAAGTAGTAATAATAACCCATATATGTAGTTTCTGTCTTTTCTGCTCCCACCATAAAAATTATTCCAGCACAACTTTTCTTCAGGGAGAGAGTTTGCATTCACATGTCCAGAGGAGCTGAGTCACAAAGAGGGAGTCCTTCATAGAGAGGGCGACAATGTGAGGAAAGGGGTTTCAAACTGAGGGAGCTAATCCCAAGATTTCAGCCACAAGGAGGTGCCCCTCCTGGTGAGAAAACCCCATCACAGTGCATTGTAAAAATAACATGTAAACAGCTTACGTAACAAGTACAAACTGTATGACTTTTTATTCAACAATGTAACCTTTAGAGCTCTCATTTAAATTGTACTAACGTGTTGCCTCAGAGTCTAAATCCTTTTTAGGACCTGGTACCATTAAGTAGTCTGCTCAGATAGCATTAGCACTAACAGTGAAATCATGTTGAGAAGCTTCAGGGGGTAGGCGAGTTAGTCTGTACAGGACTATTTTATTTTGGGTCTGCACATCCTAAACTCAAAACTCCAGTCATCTGAAGAAGTGGGCTGTGCCCACAAAACCTCATGATACCATCTACATGTTTTGTTAAAGTGCTACCAGACCATTTGTTGTTTTTTTAAGTGAAATCATGGTTACCTACAACTGTGCACGTTATATAAAAAATACAGTAAAACTCCAATTGTCCGGCATCCAGTGGTCCGGCACTCCCGATAGTCCGGCACCAACTAGAACCTGGAAGTGCTCCAGCCAGCCGGACAGTTGGAGTTGCTGTGAGCCCCATGGGCGCTCGCGGCTGGGAAAGGGAAGAGGGGAAGGGGATTATACCCCTGTGACGGGTCTGCTGGGACCCGCACTGCATCTGGCCGGGGGGTGGAGGGTGGGCGGGGAACAGCGCGGCGAGGGGCAAACCCTGCTGCCGCTGCTGAAACTGATGAGCAGCGGACTTGGGGAAGCGGTGGAGCAGAGCAGCTGGGGTGCTGCCGGGTTGGTCCCGCAGCGCCGCCCCTCACCCCCCTGCTCGGTGATAACTACTGCAGTCTGGGGGTTGGGGAGCCCGCTCCCCTCCCAGAAACTCTTGGCGGCGGCACGGGGTTGAGCGCAGTTGGAACGGGGCAAGTTCAGGGACTTAGCTCTCGCCCCCACTCCTCTGCTGCTGCTTGCAGGCCGGCGGCTGGGTTTCCCCAGCTGGCCTGTCGCCGGCGGCTGTGTGGGGCTTCCCCCGCTTTTCTGCAAAACGGCGGAGGGTTCGCCCCTCGCCGCGCTGTTCCCCGCCCACCCCCCGGACGCAGTGCGGGTCCCGGCAGACCCATCACAGCCCCCCACCAGAGTACCTCCCGATACTCCGGCATATCCGATAATCCGGCACCACCTAGGTCCCAAAGGTGCCGGATTATTGGAAGTCTACTGTATAAGGTATTCATTAAATATAATTAGCAGAGTGCTCTGGTGATCTGCACTTGAGATTGGCTTTCAATGCACATTTCTGTGCCAGGAGAGGCTGGGAATAATATTAACAACAACATTGTGCACTTTGATAAACTTTTTAATATTGTTGGATGAAAAATGCTAACAGAAGCAGGTAAATAATATTATCTGCATTTGAGATGAATAGCATAGAAAGGTCAAGTGGCCTATGATCACCCTGAGAATTGGTCACCCTGTTAGTCTGTATCTACAAAAACAAAAAGGAGTCCTGTGGCACCTTAAAAACTAACAGATTTATATGGGTAAAAACCACTTCGTCAGATGCAAGAATCAGAGGCAGAATAAAATCCAAGGCCTGAGTTCCAGTCCTCTGCTTTAACCATTGACCTAGGTGCACAGTGCTGTGGCAACACAATGAAGCCAGCACAATAATTTTTCAGAAGCACTGGTGTTATCTCCACTGGTCTCTTAAAGCAGCTTGGCACTAATCTTCTGGAGCAAAGCTGCCCTGAAGCTAGCCTATCTGGATGCAGTGAATCCCCTTTGAGCAATTGAAAATTCAGGTGGCATCAGGAATGCTTGAACAAATTGTATAGTAGAAATGCTGAGAGCCATTGAACTAAATGTTAACCCTGTATCTGACGGAAATCACTTTGCGCCACAGGGTACAGGAGCACCCCTAGTTCCAGCACCAATGAGTGGCATAGATCCACCCTAGAGATGCCTATACCATGCTAGCCAAGGATTGGGAGTGGGCAGTCAGGAAGATGGAATAATAAAGTATTTGCTGATACCATCCTCTGGTTATATGACAAGCAAGATGTCTCTGGTGTGGATAATCTGGCCCTAGACGTAGCATCTTTGGTTGACAAGATTCTATGGTCCCATATGAGGCAAATGAAAAGAAGAATTATGTGCAAACATTGGGAAATCCAAAGGATCTTTCCCTGCATAATAAATTCTACAGCTTAGCTTTTGATATACAATAGCAAATAATAAAATGAAATATAAAATATCAGCATAAGTTACAAGTGAAGAAACTCACAGTTCCAAGTGCGCCTCCCAGCATGATCAAACCATAAGATTCAGGAAATCACCAACACACTAAAGATTAGATTCTGAAACCATGCTCGTATTGGTAAGGGACAGAAAACGTGCAAGATGAAACACTTTCCCAACAAATTTTGGTGAGATCATGATTTCATCCAGGACAAATTCTCTTCTTGGGAGTGAGATCTACTAGAATGTAAAACAGACTCCAAAGCCAATAGTCAAAGCCCCATTAACTGGTATATTTAAAACTAGTCCAGATTGCTGCCCTATAAGGACTATTCCTGCATTTGCAAAGCAATGGACTATATGGCCTAACAGGTACTTTTCTTCACCACCTGCTTTATCAGAAGATAAAGGTTTCCATTAAATTAGCAAAGTTATATGGAAATACTAATGTAACAGATTATTTTGAGCCCAAAGCATCCCCATGCAGCTTTGCATCATCTCTAAAATAGAACTGAGAAGAGTGAGGCTGTCAAGAGTGAAATGTGAGACCAGGACCTTCATCTGGTTGCTGACCAGGATGAATTATGAGGTCGGCCATTGTGAAAGATATATGTAACATATTACGTACACAAACCGACATTAAATGAAAGATAGCAGGGCTGTGAATCAAACACTCCAAGTTAAGAAATGCCAAAATAAAGGTTACCTGTGCAATCATAGTTTGGACCCTGGTGCATTTGCATTATGATATAGTCTTTAACTACACAATCACATACTTTTTTCATAGAACCCTCTCTCAGGCTATGTCTACACTGCTTTTTTTTTTGTTTTGTTTTGTGGAAGAGGATATGCAAATGGCGCACTCATTTGCATATCTTCTTCCAATTCTTTTTGCGGAAGAGGTTTTGCTGCTAAAAAGCCCCATGTAGACAGGGCCATTTGTCAGAAAAAACCCCTTTTTCTCAAGCTCCCTTATTCCTCAAAAAAAAAAAGGTTTACAGGATCCTGTGAAAAAGGGTTTTTTTTCCCAACAAATGGCCCCATCTACACGGGGCTTTTTAGCGGTAAAACCTCTTCCACAAAAAGAATTGGAAGAAGATATGCAAATGAGCACACCATTTGCATATCCTCTTCCACAAAAAACCCCCGCAGTGTAGACATAGCCTCGTTCAGGGCACAGGATGTGTGGTGCATCCACACTGCACCCTTAGCTCAAAATAAGCTACGTAATTTGAGCTACACAAATTGCGTAGCTTATTTCAAGTTAATTTCAAAATAGTTTATTTCATAATTTGGCTCTGTCTATACAGAGCCAAATTTTGAAATAAACCACTATTTCAAAATGTCCCTTAATCCTCGTGGAATGAAGTTTACAGGGACGTAGGAGTAGCAAGACTGTTATATTTCGAAATAATGGGCTTGTTTCAAAGATATGGAATAGCTATTTTGGGATACTGGAAGTATCCCAAAATAGCGTGTCAGTATAGATGTTCCCTTACTGAGCAGCTTTTCAGTATTTTGTTTTTTCTTATTTGTGACCATAGACCTTATTTAATGAATGTTATTCAAAACTTCGGCTTTTCTATCATGCTTGTCACTATAGTATCAAAATGGCTTCACAAACATTAGTTAATCTTCACAATACCCTTGTTAAGTGGCAGAATGATATTATCCTCATTTTACAGATGGGCACAGATGTTAAAGTCGAAAGCGTTCACTAATTTTTTTTGGAGGGGGGGCAATTTGAAACACCTAGGACCTGATTTTTCAGAATATTTAGCATTATATAGCACTCTATGTATTCAAAGGACAGCCCTCATTGACTTCAATTGCAATCGGGTACACAGAAAATGAAGAACACACAACTAGTGACTGTAAAAATCTTGAGGTTTTTTTAGATAACAAACCAGTGAATAAAAAGGTACTAAAACTTTAACAGAACAAACTGGAGAGCTTCTGTAGGGAGTCGCTGGCACACAGCCATGCAGTGTTCCCAATCCCCACGTCAGGGGACATTTCCAAATTCCTATGTCATAATACTGTCCTTTTGGAAAAAAGTCTGCGAGGGGTAGCCATGTTAGTCTGTAACTTTAAAAACAATGAGTAGTCCTGTGGCACCTCAGGCTACATCTACACTGCTTTGCAGTTTGAAATAAGATACGCAATATGAGCTACTCAAATTGCGTATCTTATTTCAATCTTATTTTGAAATGTCTTATTTCATAATTTGCCACTGTCTACACAGTGCCAAATTTCAAAATACCCTGCTATTCTGAAATGTCCCTTACTCCTATGGAATGAGGTTTACAGGGATGTCAGAATAGTGAGCCTGAAATAATGGGCTTGCTGTTAAGACGTGGGATAGCATTTCGGGATGCTCCAGTATCCCAAAATAGTGTTGCAGTGTAGACATAGCCTTAGAGACTAACAAAAATATATAAGATCATGAACTTTTATAGATAAAACCCACTTTAACAGATGAGTTGAGAAAGTGTCTCTAAATTGTAATCTACAAACATATCTCAACATCTTTCCTCTTAAAGAAAAACAAATTATATATGAATAAGTTATATGTACATAAACAGCTAACAACAATGTAATAACACATGCATTCATTTCTCAACCCATGTAGACCATTTTCTTAAACCCAATGGGTCAACTACCTATCAAACAACCTAGAGGAGAGTTACCAGCATATCACTCTCAGTGAGTCTTTACCACTCGCTTTCCTCAAATACCACTTCTCCAGGCAGGTTAGCAACTCTCTATAGGGTACATCTAGACAGCAGAGATATTTTGGGATTCTGTGTCTTTTACATGCACCCGTTATTTCAAAATAGATTTTGAAATAACAGGCACTCTATTCTGGCATCCCTGTAACCCTCATTTCATGAGGGTTAAGGGATGTCTCAAAATAGCACATTATTTTGAAATTTGGCTCTGTGTAGATAACGCTACATTTTTAAATAAGCTATTTCACAATACATTCAGAATAAGTTATGCAATTTATATAGCGCAAATTGTGTAGCTTATTCCGAGATAAGGGTGCTGTCTAGATGCACCCTATGTGTCTTTAGTACATTTAATTTCTGGTTCTGATGTTTGCAGTATCAGCCTTTCATTAGAGTGTGAACTGCTCTCTTGTTCCTTGACAGTTTCTCCTTTGTGTGTAGATGATCAGTCAGATGGGAAATGCCAGAGTCCACATCAACTGTCAAGGTGTTGGAACTTGAATATCCAAGTATCCCTTTGATTATGGTGAAATGTGGCCCCCTGGTATGTCTGGATTACGTAAACCTTGGATGCAGCTGTTCTTTAATGATGCCCCATTGGCCCCAGGTATTAGAGGTGTGATTTTTCAGGCACATGTCACTTGGGTTAAGAGATAGGAGGTCACTGGCCCTTTTGTCAAAACCTTCCACTTCTTATTTTTCTTCATCTTCTGCATATTTTCCTTGTTATGTGATTTCATTCAGGAAGTTATCAGTTACTGGTAAATTAGATGTCCTTCTTCTCATTAGCTTTTCTCCAGCTCAGCTGTTATTCTCCAGAAGTGTACCTTAGTAAATCAATACAACTTCATACAAATATCCTCATTGTCAAAAGGCTTTCACAAGCCTTTCCACAAGTCCATTTGATAGGGGGCAGTTTGCACTGGATGAAAATCTCAATCTATGGCAAATTCCCTAAACTGGCACTAGAAAATTGCAGCCTATTACCTTTAAAGACTTGATCTGGAATTCTATGTCTGGAGAAGATTCCCATTATGTCAGTTGTCACTGGCTTACTATTAGTACTGTGCAGTGTGCAAATTTCTGGATACAGAGAATAATAACCTGTAACTGTTAAATAATGCTTTACTTGCCAGATGGATAAATCAGAGCCAACCTTTGCATAAGGCCTTTGTGAATCTGGATGAGGTCTCAGTGGCTCTGCTTGTTAGCATGGCCTGTATTTCATGCATGAAAAGCAGTTTTCTACCACATGATGTCGTGACTGATCCAAGGCCAATACAGTATTTCTTGTGCTCATTGTTTTCGCTTCTCAGTTCCTAAATGACCCTCGTGGATCTTCCATAGCATTTCTTTTCAGAGGCTTATTAGAATTACAATCTGACTGTCCTTGAATTTATCCCATTTATCACAGTAAGTTCATATCTGCAGTGCCAATTTTCTGCTACACTTGGACAGCAACTGCTTATATCTTCAGGCCAGCCTTTCAAAATCACTTCTTTAAGGATTTCAGATGATTAATCTTTCTCCATTTCCTGTCTTACATGTCGCAATGTCTTGTTAATTATGGGAATTGACTTTACAGGCAGATCTACATAGTCTCGCATCTCTGTTTCTAAAGTCTTCTCTGGTTTCATGGGAGTGAGCCACTTCTCTGGAAAGTGCATCTGCAGTGAACACGAATTTACCAGGTTTGTAGGTCACAACCAAATCACACGTTTGCAGCTTTATCATTTGCAGCTTTGAATTCTTACATTACCGTCATTAGCTGTTTGCGAAATAGCACTCTCAGGTGCTTGTGATCTATATTTCAGCTTTCACTGCTTCTCCAGAAATACACTGATTGCATCTCTCAGGGTACATCTAGACTACAGATCTTTTCCGGGATACACTGCTTCTTGTATCAGTTGTTGTTTTAAACCTGCCCATGATTTCCTGTTGTTCTGCACCCTGTTGCCATTTCATGGAGGTTAGGTCCATAAAAGGCTATTAGCCAGGGGATAAAATGGTGTCCTTGGCCTCTGTTTGTCAGAGGCTGGAGAGGGATGTCAGGAGACAAATCACTTGATCATTGTCTTTGGTCCACCCCCTCTGGGGCACCTGGTGCTGGCCACTGTCGGCAGACAGGATACTGGGCTAGATGGACCTTTGGTCTGACCCGTACGGCCGTTCTTATGTTCTTATGTTCTTATGTTATTCTTTAGGAGTTTTATCAAATCTGCTGCTTTGGTAGATAGAGCAGGTCTGAATTTTCTTAAGAGAATTAACCATTCCTAGGAACCGTGGAATATCAGTTACTGGAGACATGACATCACTTCAGAGGCTGAAATCTTTTTCTTCACAGGTGTGATGGGGACGCCCCAGTGCCCCGCACACCAATTGCACCGTCCCTGGCATTCTGAGGAGAAGCGGCCATGGCGCTCTGGCCCTGGCTTTGCCGCGCCTGCTCCGCAGCTGCCAGCGAATATGATGGGGATGCTCCGGCACCCCGCCTGCGAATCGCACCATCCCTGGCGTTCGGGGGAAAAGTGGCAGTGGCGCACCGGCCTGGCGCTGGACATGCAAGCTCCATGGCGGCCGGGGACATCGGCCTGTGCTCACGCGCCAAAGAGCAGGAAGGGGGACGGGCCAAGGCCTGCGGCACGGCTCTCCCCACTTCAGACACAGCCCCGGTGGGATGCTTAAAAGAAGCGCCACCACCGCTGCGAGAGAGGGGTCGCCCAGCATAGAGGATGGGAGCGACCGTGAGGAGAGGAGGAAGGTAGGAAGTGGCCCTGGGTGTGGCTTTTAGACTAGCCCACGGTTTGGTGTGTTGTGGATTTTAACCCCACCAACTGGACTAGGGAGCCCAATCCTGGTCCTTAGGGCCCTGGGCCGGGGGGGGAAAGGGGGTGGGCCTGAGCCCCCCTACCTTCCCCAGCTGCTTACTGGGTGAGAAGGCCTTAGTTGCAAGGGACATAGCAGGAGGCTGCCAGCGGACTAGGCCCGTCCGGTGGGCTGGCGGCCCCCCAGACGCGGAGGACATTTGGTGATGCCCAGGACGGTGGAGTGATGATGGGTGGAGGAAGGACCTCTCCAGGTGGCCTTCCGCCCACCTGGTTGCAACAGGTTTTACACTTTCCTTAGAAATAATATCCTTAACAGAAGTCAATACTGTAATTCCTAAAAACATTTCTATCTATTTAGTTTGAGGTTTGCAGCTCTAGTTGCATGGGGGACTTCCTGAGTCTATGTTCATGTTCCTCTTTCATTGAGCCCCAAATGATGACATCATCCACTGAAGTATCAACACCATTAGTATGTTCATGGATCATATGTATGGATTTGTGGTACACTTCTCCTGCTAAAGCTATGACAAAGGGTAAGTGTAAGAATCTGTATTTTCCAAATGGGGTATTAAATGTGCATAATTTTCAGCTTCCTTCAGGTAATTTTAGTTGCCAAAAATCTGAGGATGCATCCAGTTTGCTGAAATATTGAACATTAGAAGATTTACCAGACATTGCTCAGTTCTTTAACTCAAATAAGTTTTGTTTCTCTTCATTTAAATCATTGCTCTGGGGTGGGCCTGGGGATGAGGAATTCAGTATGCAGGCTGCCCTGGGGAGAGAGAACAACCCCAACCTTCTCTCTCTGCAGGAGCTTGAAAAGCACCTGTCCATGGCAGCTGCGGTGGGCACAGCCAGGAGAGGAGTGCATGTCCCCTGGCTGGGGGACAGACAAATACACAGACAAACAGATACATAAAAAGACAAACTCCCTGACATATATAATAGATAGCTGTCCCTTTCTCCACTCCTGTCTAGGGATGTGAACGACTAGTCGACACATTAATTGACTAATCACTTCCCCCCACCCCTTGCTGCCTAGATCAGAGAGAGGCAGCAAGGGGTGGGGAGAAGAGGAGGGGCTGCTTCAAAGTGGCCAGACCTTGGGCTCCATGCGGCACTGCCACTTTGAAACACCGCGAGCAGCCTCCAGCTGGCCTGGGTTGCATGTGGTGTTTCATAGTGGCAGCGCCGCATGGAGCCCGGGGTCAGCTCCATGCAGTGCTGCCACTTTGAAATGCCATGGGGAGCACAGGGCCAGCAGGGGACTGGTTGAGTCCCCTGCTGGCCTCATGCTCCTCACAGTGCTTTTGCCTTTGAAGTGTGGCAACAGCCCTGGGGCTATTGCTTCACTTCAAAGGTGGGGGCCCCATATTGACTGATCAAATAGTCGATGCAAATTGCATTGACTATTTGATTAGACAATTAATCTAAATTTAACATCCCTAGTCCTGTCTCCTGCTGGCCCAGTGGGGCTACAGCTGTCCTGGTTCCCATCTCTTGTCCCTTGCTTCCCCCTGTAATCATTCTGCAATGTAACTGCCCCTCTTGTCAAACTCCTCCCTTGCCATTTTATGAGAATCAATCGAATTCCAGGCACATCACCTTTAAGTTATGATAAGAGGAAGCTGCATACTAAATTTGGTGATCCTAATTCTTACAGTTGAGGAGGAGTTCTTGAACAAATGGACTCACAGACAGACAGACAAACACACATTTCTAAAATATATAGTAAGATTCGCAAAGTGAGCCATGATCTCTTTTCTTGATGGTGGGTTCAAATGTTCTCTTTTTACAGATCTGTTGAGGTCTCTCAGATAAGCGTATGCTTAATTGGCCATTACTGTTCTCCATGATGGCTAGGGAGCACATCCATTGTGTTGGCTTCTCAATTTTTTGTATTATTTGCATTGCTTCCATCCTTGCAAGCTCAGCCTTGAGTTTATCCCCAAGTGCAAATTTCACATTTCCACATGGACAGATAACTGGAATGATCTGCTTGTTTATCTGCTTATATCTTCACCCTGCAAGCAACCTGACCCTTGAAATAAGTCAGGATATTCCGGAAAAAAGTGCCTCAGAGCCAGGTTCAATATGACTTTGGAGTGAGAGCATCCATTTTGCCAGACTGAGCTTCTCACTTGAAGCCAGGCCGAAAATTGCTATCATTTCTTTTGGCACTGAAATGAACAGGAGATTGGTGTTTTTATGCTTGATGCTAGCAATGCACCTCCCTTCACTGGTATATTTGTTCCAGGATTTCTGCATTTGGGATCTGCAGCATTTTGAAAATTGATTATTTTCCATAAACTTACGATGGAGTTTCCCAAAGGCAACACGTTTGTTTGGGGTCATGCTGTGATCCATACCTTCCATATTACCATCTGTGTCTTCCCTCTAGCAGTGGTTTTCATAGAAAGTTGTCATTCCACTTTCTGATTTGACCTATTCTGGCTATTTTTAATACCTTATACATGGATAACCCCTTATGGTAAATTCAGTTCTTTGGCTTGTGTTTTCGCAGTTTCTGATGCCATGTATATTTCAAGAGCATTTTCTAAAGTTATATCACCTTCACAAAGCAGTCTCTCAACACATTTTCCGTAATGCCCCAAATGATTCTGTCTCTGACCTGGTTATTGACCTCTGTCAACAAACCAAAGTCACAGGTTTTACCAAGTTTCTTTAATTTTGGGACATACTGCACTACGGTGTCATGAGTTTTCTGCATGCATGTAAAAATACTTTGTCTCTCAAAGGTCTCATTCCTTTTTGGCAGATAATGTTCCTTAAGTTTAGACATTATTTTATTTAACTTCATATTTAAAGCATATCCAATGCTTCCTCCCCAACAACATGAAAAAAGATGGATGATTTCATTTTATCTTTTTTCCCTTCTGCCCCTATGACCACTAAATATAGTTCAAATCTGTCTGAAATTTTACCAGTTCTCTGCAACATTTCCTGACAGTTGCAGACTACAAGGCAGTTGGAACTCATCCATTTTGGCTCCTCCCCTCTCCCTTTTTCTTAAGCTACTGTTGTAGCAAAAGCCTCTGTACTTGGTATTCCACATGCTCTTCTGGTACCTCCCTTTGTCTCTGTGTTCCATTGCTAACACAGGAGTTAATTTCAATATCATTGAATGAGAAGGAAACTACAGCACTTCTGACAACATGTCTGACAACATCTCGGGGTTCATTAAATAACCAGTGAATGAAAAAGGACTAAAACTTTAATAAAGTAATATGGAGAGCTTCTGTAGGGAGCTGCTGCACACAGCCATTTAGTTTTCCCAATCCCTACCTGCAAGACATATCTCCAAATTCCCATGTTCATAATATTGTCCCTTATGAGGGAACATCTCTAAATTATAATCTACAAACATACCTCTGCAATGACCATCTGTGAAAAGTGACTTGCCCAGCATTACCTAGGATCTCTGTGTCAGACACAGAGATAGAAGACAATTCTAATGAGAATGAGGCCATTCTTTCTCTTCTGGCAAGCCCTTATTCATTACATTAAGTAAATCTTTTGTTCCCAATCATTTGCTTAACATAAGTGTTGCCTAAATCTACACTGTGATCTAAAATGTGTTTGATAAATCTGCTAATACTATTTTATCCCTGTATCTTCACACAACTGTTATCATAGGGTAGAAGAGACAATATTTTAGAATCTCTGCACACAACATTTTTTAAGCCAGAATCTTTTATTTTGCAGAGCAGTCTTTTATTTCCCCTTCATTCTGTGCACACATTTTATACATAATGACCAGAAATAGTAACATATATCCATAATTATTCTGGATATACTAAGCTGTTTGTATTTTAAAGTAGCAAGCACATTGATGAAGTCATGAAAGTTTCTTCCTTTTGTTGTGACCAGTTGCGGTGTTTTAACATTTGATCCAAATCCTGCCATCTGATCCAAAT
Organism: Rafetus swinhoei; assembly: GCA_019425775.1. Classification (NCBI taxonomy): domain Eukaryota; kingdom Metazoa; phylum Chordata; order Testudines; family Trionychidae; genus Rafetus; species Rafetus swinhoei. The sequence goes on from CM033446.1 coordinate 112,245,134, forward strand.
GGGCAGACCCTTATTATCATGCAGAATCCTATTGAAGTCACTGTGGCACTATACAGATATGTAGAACCATCCTTGCAAATCTGATGTCAGGCTCGGAGCCTTAGTTCTCTTTTGTAAAACTGGGTGTGATGTCTTAGATATGCTCCTCTTACCAGATCCATGTTCCCTGTGCACATTTGGTGCCATGAGGTGACTGCTGTGTTCTGTTTTCTGCACGAAAAAGTTTGTCAGACTTCATCAGCAGAATCAAGAAGGCTGGCTTCAACCTACAAAGTGCAGAGTATCACCATTTTCTATTAGCTTCATAGCAGTAGAGGTAGCTCAGGATTTCACAGCATGTGTTCAGTACTACCTTGCATAACAGGGGTCTTAAGCCTCACACTCCAGTAAGGAAATGAATAATGCTAGAATTGTCAAGACCTGGCCAATGGATTGTTAACTTTAAGGTAACTAGAAGGGAAGAAAATGTACTTTTATTGCCACGTGCCCTTCACTCAATAACATGTTATTCACTTCAGAAATGAACTGATTTGAAATGTTTTTATTTTGATTTCACATGCCCTGGAACCCTGCCATCTGGTTCCTTCTTTTCAGCATCATCTTTTCAGTTGGATTACTCATTTACTTGGAGCCAAACATGTATTAAGTGCTTTCCTGGTCTGGGTTCTTCTGAATCTTCTTTGGAACACTGCAGTGCTCTAGCAGGGCTTCCTGATAGTTGTGTAGCCCAGGAGAGAGGGGAGTTGTCACTGAAGTCAAGCTTGAAATTGTGTAACAAAATATGCAATTAATTGTACTGTTCCATTTACTTAAAAAAAAACCAATTCCAAGTAGGGGTGGTCAAAACCCAGAATGGATGCTCTTTACGGAATTCCAGTGTGTTTTTTAAAAATAATTCCATTTTAGAATTTCAAGTGGAATGAAAGGAGTCCAGAATTTTCATTTAAGAATAATAGAAAGGACACTGTTTTAACTATTTCAAAGAAAAATGAATAAGGGTCCCCAACAGAGTGACCAGATAGCAAATGTGAAAGAACAGCTGGGGGGAGGCGGATGCATCGGCACCTATATATGACCAAACCCTGAATATTGGATTATCCCTATGAAATTGAGACATCTGGTCACCCTAGTCCCTAAGCTGTCCAGTGTTGTGAATGCCCGCCTGATGATCTGCCAAAACCCACAAGCCTGGAAGTCCCTGACAGCCCTGCTTGATTCAGAGCTACTAGGCTCCTGGTTTCTCTGAAGGGTGTCTTGAGTACTTCAGTTCAGGTCAGAGTCCCAGCGCTGCGCCAGCCCATGAAGGCGTAACAGTATTCACTCATTCCCACAGAACATTTAGATGTTGACAACTTGCTACTTTTTGACAGAAAAATGTTCCTTAGAGAAACTATTCAATTAGTTCCAATAGCAAGACATTGGATTTATTAAAATAAATCATGCGTGGTCTTCAGATGTGAATTTACCCTTTTGAAGAAAGAAAAGAAAGACCTGCTCAATAGTTGTTACTGTTTTGTAGCACATTTTATGTAAAATGAATGTGTCTCCTGTTGTTTCCAGGAACAGGGCTAAACATAGTACAGTATCTTTGTCCTAAAATGTGAGGAGAATAACTATGATAAATGGCTTTGATACTTTCTTCTTCAGAATCGTACTTTAACTCCAGCATGACAGTACTGCTTCTCACTGTCAGAGCCACTTAGTTAGTCATTAGTCAAAGGATATGTCTATACTGACCTCTCAGGGTGTGATAGCAGCTTGAGTACACCTACGTGAGATAGGTTTAATCCAGCTAGTTCAGGTACCGGAGCAGCAAAGCCATGTCAACAAGGGCTTCACAGTGTGAGTTGTGCAAGATTACTTTGCACAATTACTCAGGGCTAGCCTGGGCGGAAGTATGTTCTGTACCAGATCATAACTAGCCTGGGTACATGTACAGACGTTGAAATCTCACACACACACACACACACACACACACACACACACACACACACACACACACACACAAGTGACTGCAGAGTTGAGATGCCCACAGACAGAACTACAAAAGCATGGAATGCATTTATTAGTGATTGATACATATCGAGGTCAACATACATGAATCCTAGGAGCCCATGCCTGACAGGGTGTAACAGAGCTATGGCTTATGACATGCCAGTAGTCTCTTTAAAGGGACGCCTTATCTCATCATATTTACTAACTGTAAAGGTGGGGGGGGGGTTGTTTTTCCTTTAAATCCTACCCCCCCCATCTCTCTCTCTCTCACACACACACACACACACACACACACACACACACACACACACACTTTTTCCACTGATTAAACTTTAACTTCTGTGTGCAGGGGAGGAAATGAGTGCTGTTATGCATAGTTGAATGTTTGGGAGCTAAGATACAACAGCAATGGGGCACATGCAAATAGGCAGATTGCTAGGGAAGCTAGATAGTTCAGAAAGATCAGGGCACCTAAGTCTTCCTTCAGTTACGCTGGTAAGCAGACAAATAGGACAGACAGAGCGGTAGAGGAGGGAAAAAATCAGGATTCTTGTGCCCCTCTGATACATTAGCTTTTAAATGGTATTCCACAGACTTAAACTTTTATATGACACCATAAGCTTGAGGAATCTATGATTTTAGAAAGGAAAATGGGATAATGTTCTCTTGCATCTGGTCCTAATTACTCTTAACCCTGAAAGAAACATTTGTCATCTAATAATTCACACACTGATGAAACCAGCCTGTTTTCTGGGGCAACTGTCATATTCGTGTCATGATGTTGCATGACTCCTCACTCAAACCCTCGAAAAGTGCATCATGTAGGGCCACATGCTGCTACAGGGCTTCTGGCTGAATATCACTGAACTAAGCCAGAAATAAAATATTACAACACACACCCCCTCTTGAGCCATGAGCTCCCTTGATGTGAATGGCCACACGTCTCAGGAAGTCAGTATAGTGACAATGGGATAACCCTGATCCACATAGATTGATATAAATTAGGAAATGTAACTTTTTTTTAGCATTGGAAATGTTGCCATCAGAATGCAGAACCCAGCATTTGTTGTGCATGTGCTAGAAGCCAAATATATTAACTTGTCTGTTATGTCAGAGGAATCTGCAAAGGTAAAACCTATAATTCAAGGATTCACCATTAAAGCAATAAAATGTGATCTGTTTTTCTCAATAATACATTTCTGCACCAAGGTTAACTTGACTTATGAGCTCTTCAGGGTCTCAACTGGCATAAAAATAAATCTGTAACAGTGAATATTATTGCCTTATACTTTTTACATTTTTATTGACTCATGCTAGTCTGCATAAGCTTATGTATAGTTGATTGCATTTAACACATATCTCTTATCCTGAAGAAATGTAATGCAGAACACAGATATTCAATGAGAGGAAAAGATACGTTGAAAAGGGGAAATGTCAAAGCAAGTCCCTCTCTATGCTGCACTGGTAAGAGCACATCTATGACACAGTTCTGAACAGCTTGACTGAAGATGGCTATTGAAAAGCTGGAGAGAATTCAAAGAAGGAGTAAAGTAATTAATGAACAACCACCTCCAGAACATCTGCCGTTTTGGGAGATATCCATAGAGAAGGTGAAGGCTGAATTATTCCCAGGGACATCTGGAGGGATGTGGACTCATATTTTCTAGTCTTGTTTCAAACCCTGAAACAATGTGGAGATGATACTGATTTCTGCAATAAGGTGCTCTCTGAATTATGAATTTATCATAGCTATTCATAATAGTTTATTTCATCAGCAGGTTTTTAATACTGTAAATGTGAATAGAATCCCATAGTTATTTCAGGGACTAACTGAATGTATGGAGAGTGGTTCTACTAATTTATTTTTAGTACAGATGTCCAAATGCTCTTTTTTGTATTCAGCCCTGTAGGCACTGATCTTGTTTCCATTTTAGACATGAAACCACTATGCAGCTCTCAGGGCTGGGGCAAGAGGCCCAGCGCACTGGGCAGCACTAAAGGCTGCCTGCGGGCTGGTGCGGTATGTTCAGGGCAGTGCTTAGGGCTGTGTTCCCCTGGCCCCATCCCTTCCACCTGAGTCCCTGCCTCTTCTGGGAGGGTGGAGCTGGGTCCCTACACACACCTTGCCTTGCAACCCACGGAGGCTGTCATACCCCCACCAGTGTCTCTGCTGGGAGTCCCTCCATATACCCCAGCACCCTGCAACCACAACTGGACTCAGTCCCTAAACTTCTGTCTCTGGGCTGCCACCTTAGCTCTTCCCACTGGAGTGTTACCCTGTTCTCCTCAGCAAGATCTCTGCAGCTTCTCTGTTGGGAGGTCATCCTTAGGGGAGCATCCCTCGCCCTGACCCTCTCTCATTGTTCCCCTGTGTCTAGCTCTCCAGTGAGAACATCTCACTAAGTAACCTTCTCTGTTGCTCTCCCTTCCTTCATACCCCTATAGCCCACAGCTCCACTCTGCTCCTGTTGCTGCTTCTCCTCCTGCCTTCAGCCATCTGATACTGACTTAGGTATGCCAGCCAGCAAAGCCTTCTAGCCATGCTTCTGCCTTCAGCCTTCTCCCTGGAACCATTTTCTGCTTCCTTCCAGGAGTCTCCCAGTCTGTTGATATCTGCAAGCTCTTACCTGCCCTTCCTGACTGAACCACCTTCTCTAACTCACATTAAAACTCCAGCTCCTTCGTTGCATATTTTATAGCCCCAGGACAAGGGTGGGCAATAATTTTTTGAGGGGGGGGCACTCCAAGAATTTGGTAAGTGGACAAGGGTTGCACTCTTCCATGATATTAATGGAGGAGATGCAGAGTGTAGGATGGAGGTTGGGTGCAGAAGGGGTAAGGGCTTGGTGTACAGGAGCAAGTATGGGATCTAGGAGAGAGTTTGGATGAAGAAGGGGGTTGTGACCTGGGGCAGAAGACTGGAGTGCAGGAGGGGGTGCAGAGTCCAGGGGAAAAGGCAAGGATTCTGACTTGGAGAGGGGGTGAAGGTGCAGGATTTGGGAAGGGGTTGTAACCTGGGGAAGGGGATAGAGGTGCAGGGTTTGGTAGGGGGTATGGGTGCAAGAAAGGATTCTGACCTGGAGGAGGGGTGCAGGAGGAAGTGCAGAGTCTTGGAGGAGGTTGTTGTGATTTGGGGCAGGAGTGCAGAAGAGGGTGCAGGTATTTGAGTTGTGACCAAGGGTAGGGGATTAGGGTGCAAGGTCTGGGAGGGGTTTGTGACCTGAGGAGAGGTGTAAGAGGGGGTACAGGATTTGGGAAGGGGTATGGGTGCAGGAATGGAGGAGCAGAGGGTTTGGGTTATGTGGGGTAGTGAGCAAGAAAGGTGGCTGATGATTGGTGAGGGGTTAAGGTGCCAGAAGCAGGCTCTGGTCAGCAAGCACTTACCTGGACAGCTCCCGGCCAGCAGCCCAGCTAGTTCCTTAGCTAGGTTCCTTAGCTTCCATACTCCCAGCACAAGTCAGAGCAGCTAGCTGCAGGAGCCATGTGTACTGCTCTGAACTGAACGCTTTGAGCCTGTGAGAGGAGAGGAGGAATACATCATATGCTGCCTATCCTGCAAACGGGCAACTCCTATTGGCCAGAAACTGGCCAATGAAAGCTGCAAGATTTTGCTGGGGGGCAAGGCAGCATGAGAAACCTCTCCCCTACTCCCTGTGCTTGCAGGGTTCAGAGAGCCTGCCAGCCAGCTTTTCTGAGTACCGAGTGAGAGCAGGGCAGGCTGGGAGGTGGCTGAAGATCCTGTGGGCCAGATCTGGCAGGTTGGTGGGCCACATCTGGCCTGTAAGTCATATTTTGCCCAGCCCTGCTCTAGGCATTCCCCCACTCACTTAACTGGCCAAGTGGGAGCACCCACTCTAACAAAGGCAAGCTGAACCTACTTCATTTACTGGGCCCAGTCACTTGATAGCCCTATGGAATCCCATGTTTTCAGCAGTTTAGCTTTTTTCCATCCCCAAAATGTTTTGTGATGATTCCATCCTGATGCAGAGCTTCCCAGAGCGTTCTGTGCCTTTGTAACCTCCAGAATGGTTTGTTATATGCTGTTGTGTTTTGGGCTACCCTTAAAACCCACTTGCAAATCATAACTGCTGTTGCAGCATGATTGCTCAAGGTCCTTCACCTCCATGCACTGGCAATACCCAGGCTCTCTGATTAGGTTCTTATATCATGCCCATCACTATGGTATTTCAGCACCCAAAGCTGCAATGACAGTGTGTTATTCTGCAAGGGTATGTCTAGACTACATGGCTCCATCGACGGAGCCATGTAGATGAGTTTACTAGACATAGCAAAATGAAGCGGCGATTTAAATAATCGCCGCCATTTATTATCACAAAAAATACAGTGAACGACAGTGATCGGCACAGCGGGGCAGTCTAGACGCTCCATGGTCGACAAGGGAAGCCTTTGTCAACCACTCTGGTAAACCGCGACTAGACTGCCCCACTGTGCCGATCAGCTGATCATTGGCACGGCGCGGCGGCCATTTTGATGTAAATGAAGCGGCGATTATTTAAATCGCCGCTTCATTTTGCTATGTCTAGTAAACTCATCTACATGGCTCCGTCGATGGAGCCATGTAGTCTAGACATACTCCAAGTGTGCTTATTAGTATTTAGAGTCCTTTGATTAGGTGCCGCCTGTTTCTTCCCCCATGTCAACAGCCAAAAAGTATGGTTGGCATTTGGGATGTTATAACCATACAACACAGACAATGCAGATTTTATTCCCATATATCTCTGCTGCATGGAGAAGGGCAAGCAAGGGAGCCACCATCATCATCACCAGGAGTTTTAATGGAGGAAGGTAGTTTTATAAATTTTTCAGAGCCCTGCCCGCCAAGGCTGCCTAGTAAGGCAAAATTCAACACATCACCTGCCACTGCCTCATACTGAGATGAGTTTTGGAAATGCACTCACCCATTCCAAGACCCCCAGCTTATATCACTGTCTCTGGCAGATTTTTCCACTGTTGTAAATTTTACAGATGGTGGCTGGAGGAAAACCAGGTAGTGAAATGGGCACTTTCCTTGTGTTTGGCACAGAAGTATTGGTTTTTAAAAAATAGTTTCAAACAAACCAAACAAGTAATCATTATAATTAAAGACAGTAATAATTTGGTCTGGATTTTTTTTTTTTTTTTTTTTTTGCCACAAAACTTGGTTGTGGGTGAATGAATGTAACAGCAAAATAGCCACTACACCTCAGAGTAAATTCCTTCCTAAGGATATTCTAAGAAACTCCAGGGAGGTTATAAAACTACTGTAATAGGGTGGCACTCAGCTCTCTCAAGCGCTTCCTCTGACTGTGTGCCTGCATTCTCTCAGTCTGAAAGCCTCTTTGGGTGTGCAATCAAACAAAATCCCTCCAAGATACTCATCCATCAGGGGCCCATCTCAATGCCCTCTGTAGTGTCCCTCTTCAGTCTGTCCCCCACTCAGAAGAGAGTGGTGCCTCCGGGGCTTCCCTTCATGGAAGCAGTGGGCCTGGTCCTTACCTCAGGGCTTTATCTCCAAGTCCCAGCATAGTTCATCACTCTGGGATAAGCGCGCCAAAGGGAGCTGTCCAAGGTGCTGCTGCTCTCTCAGGCCTTGTCTATACTGGGAGTTTAGGTCGGACTTAGCCACATTGGGTTAATTTTTCTAAAAAAGGAGTACAAATGATCAAGCCCATTCTGTTGACTTAATGGGCTGTTAAAGTCAATTTCTGTATTTCTGCTTTCATAGAACACTAGAACGGGAAAAACGGGAAGGGACCTCAAGAGGTCATCAAGTCCCATCCCCTGCCCACACAGCAGGACCAAGAACTGTCTAGATCATCCCTGACAGATGTCTGTCTTACCTCCTTTTAAATATCTCCAGTGATAGAGATTCCACACTTTCCTAGGCAATTTATTCCAGTGTTTAACCCCCCTGACAGTTAGGAAGTTTTTCTTAATGTCCAACCTAAACCTCCCTTGCTGCAATTTAAGCCCATTGCTTCTTGTCCTATCATGAGAGGCCAAGGAGAACAATTTTTCTCCCTCCTCCTTGTAATACCCTTTTAGATACTTGAAAACCACTATTATGTCCCCTCTTAGTCTTCTCTTTTCTAAACTAAAAATGCCCAATTCTGTCAGTCTTCCCTCATTTTGTTCTAACAGATTACACTTTACAAAGTATCTCTTGTAAAGTCTGGTCTTCACTTTTCATTACTGTAGGAACAACAGCCAGCCTGCTGTGCACTCCCCCAGCCCTGCCAGCTGTCTGCCTGGCACAAATCCACAGGTGAAAATGGACTAGGGAAGAGAATTCTTGTACACAGTTGGGACATGCACTTTTGACTTTACAAAATCGGTTGCTAAAAGTCAACCTTAATAAATTTGACCTTATTTCATAGTGTAGACATAGGCTCAACCAGCCTGTCTTCCAGTTTGCATCCCTTGAGCTTCAAAAAGGAACAGATTGCTGCCTGGTCCTGCAGCTCCTTTTATATGGCCTTCCTGGCCCCTGATTGGCTGATTCCTCCTCTGCCACTCTAGCCTTTTTGGAAGCCCTCTTTATGGCTCTTTTGGGGCAGAGCATGGCAAGGCCACAGAGCCTCCATCAGGAGGCCTCAGGGGTGTTCCCTGTCACAATTACCCATTTGTTTGGGCTTAGCCTACCGCAGGAAACATTTAGTATGAGAAATACTAAAGGAACCAGAGAGAAGCTTTTTGTTCCACAAATCATAAAAATAGCAAACTGCCTATTTTGCTGTTTCAAATTTGGAATTCTGTTGCTTCATTGTGTCCCATGTGAATTATTCATTAAAGCGAGACTGAGATCTCGCAATGTGAAAACATTTCTGACAGTTTCTCAGACTGATTTCAGAGAATGCTCAGGGTAATAAATGGCCTCAAGAAAGGTAACAGCATTAACCCTCAACCCTTGGTACCAGAGATCTCCTTTAGTGCTTCAGCACAGACTAGGATCAATCTTAAAATCTGTATTGATTGCCCATTTATCATTAGTTAATTATTGTTCAAAACAGAAAATGACATTGGTTACCTAAAAACCGTGCACCCCAAATCACAAACTGAAACATTAACAAGTCCCAAGGTAAAATTCCTCTGATGTCAGTGGTGAAGTTTCTTCATAGTTGAAGTGATTTAGGCCTGTTGTGAGGCTGGTATTTGTCTGCATCATCTTGTAAATGGGCAAGCATAGGTACTGGAACTAAGGGTGCTGCCACACTGCTTGGCCTGAAGTGGTTTCTATATTATGAAGGGTTTTACTGTGGCTCACAGCATAACTGCCACGAGGCAGATTCAAACCTAGGACCTCAGTATAGGGACCGCTACAGCTTGAGGTACAAAGTCAGCTGGCTCTCAGATTAGGCTGTAGAGCTCCCTTGTTCTTATCTCTCGCTGTAAGCGGTCTAAGTGCCACTACATGGGACAGTGAACCATATGAGGGATGCATCTAGACAGCACCCTTCTGTCAGAATAAGCTACGTAATTTGTGCTACGCAAATTGCGTAACTTATTCTGAGTCTAGGGTGAAAGAGCTTATTTTGAAATTTGGTGCTGTGTAGACAGCTCCAGATTTCAAAATAAGGCACTATTCCGACAAATTCCTTCACCCTTGTGGAACGAGGGTTACAGGGACACCGGAATAGCGTGCCCTCTATTTTGGGAGCTAGCAGGAGCATTTAAAGATGCGGTGTTGCTATTTCGGGATACTTCTGGTATCCCGGAATAATGCCGCAGTCTAGACGTACCCTTAATGTGTGGGTTACCAACACCCCCCCCGTATACAAATGGTTCCCACTCACTTGTGGGTAACTGCATACACCCATGCTCTCAGGCATAGGCAAATTTCCAGAGGCCCCAAGAAGCATAAAGAAAATTCTAGGAAAGCTTTAGTTTCTAAATCCCTGTGCTGTTTCCTAACAGGCTATGAATACAAATGAAGATTAGTCATATTTCCACTGAGTCAGACACCCTGGAATGAAAGGTGATCCATCCCTTGTCACCCATTCCCCACTTCTGGCAAACAGAGGTTAGGGACAGCATCCGTGCCCGTGCCAGCTAATAGCCATTGATTACAATCCTCCATGAATGTATCTATACCTGAAATAAGAGTTCTTGAAGCTTGAAAGTTTGTACTACACCTACCCTGTCTCTCTTCAGACAGTATAATCTTGATAAAATGCCTTCCATCTTAAATCCATTATCAACTTTATCAGTAGGGGACACAGCTCCTCCGTCTGATAAATGATTGGAACACACAAGAGTTTTTCTACTCTAAAGTCCTTGTTTTATTGAGTACAAAGCACACATCAAAATAGCAATATTATAGAGCACCCAAGCTATATTTATCCAAAGTCTGAGATGGTGTTGAGTGTTCAGCAGCAGGGTTCTGATGTCCAGGGTAACTGTCAGACTCCACACACATCAAAATCCTCTCAGAAGAATTTCTCCAAAGTATCCCCAAAGTGCACACACCAACTAAACTCTTTTATATATATCTCAAAACAAAGCATAACCCCTAGTCCTAATCTGCACTAGGGAGTTATTTCAAAATACCTCCCCTTATTTCAAAATAATAAGCGGAGCGTCCATACTACGAAGCCTGTTATTCAAAATAAAGGGCTGATTATTTCGAAATCTGTAGTTCTCCTTTCCTTGGGGAATAAGCTTATTTCAAAATCATTATTTTGGGAGCTATTATTTTGAATGTAGTTATTTTGAAATAATTTCCTAGTGTAGACATGCCTTTAGTGGGCTGACTTTTTTCCTAGCAATACCAAAGACATCTTCTAACAAGAAATTTACAAGTACAGATACCTAGACTCAAGGTTAGTTATCCACATTCCATTTTTATTCTCACTAATCTGTTGTTTTACTTTATCTATCTTTGTTAGTAATACTGCAGCTATGCAGTTGTTTTTGTCTGCTTAGGCAAGGTTGCATTCCTTCTGACTATGCAGTGTCCTCGCTTCCAGTTTATACTAAGTGCACAAGATGGTTGAGCTATGTTAAGTTCAGGTTAAGTCCAGTTCTCTCATAACAATGGAACCTACAGAAATATATATAATCTTTTGACACACTCTTTTCATCAGTCATTAAATAGACAAAAGAATATATTTTAGTAATTGTTTCTTTTTCAGACAGCTAGGCAGTGATTTTGAATGCTTTAATTAGACTTAGAAAAAGACAGTGATTGGGAAGAGAAGTTTAATATGTACATTTATTTTTAACCGTTTTATCATCAGGTGCATTGTAATACTTGTAGACCAAAAAGTACAAATAAGACAGCCTAATTATGGATGATCAAATATACATCCCACAGCATTTTTGACAGCTGTAACTTCCATTTGTTCAAGAGAAGTTATTACAGTTGATGACTTTCTAAAGCTCTTCACATTTCCAAACCAGTCTTAAAGAATTTGTCCAGGATTTCAATCCATTGAAATGCAACATTTGTATATGTTGTATTCAATTCCTTGATAAATACACTGTAGGAAGAACCCAACAAATAAGAGTGTATATAAAAGCTACATGGGGACCAGTGCAATAAAAATTAAGCCTAGAGACATGGGATCAACTTCTAGGTCCAGGTTAAGTGCCTTTGTACTAATCCAGTGCACTACCATAGCCTAGCTAACAGCAATATTTTAAGAAGTGGTAAATGAGTTGACCAAGTAACTATAGGCCTGTCAGTCTGACATCAATCCCAGCAAGTTAAATGAGTGGCTAATATTAACTCAATTAATAAAGAATTAAAGAAATATAATCAATGTCGATTTATGGAAAATAGATCCTGTCAACCTAATTTATCTTTTTTTTTCAATGAGATTACAACTTTGGTTGTTGAGTTAATATACTTAGACTTCTGTAAGACATTTGATTTGGTACTGCCTGATACCGTGATTTAAAAAAAATCTAAAATGCATAAAAATAATATAGTGTTAGCAGACTGGGTCATAGGCAGTCATGCCAAGTGGTCCGAGTCCAAATGCAAGAGCCAGTGGTTGAGATAATCAGAATCATGAGTCAGAGCCATAGGTCAGAACAAAATTAGCAGGAGACAGGGAAAGCAGTAGCAGGGCTGGTTCTGAGGCAGAGCAAGACTGGAACAGGATGGGAGCAAATCTGGGAGCAGGGCAGGATCTGGAGCTAAGGAGAATCAGAGCAGGAACGGGCATGAAGAGGCATGCATAGAGAGGCATAGAATAGATGGGTGTGTGCCGTTAGCAGCCAATGAGGTGCTATTGCTGCTAGGTTTAAGAACTGGTCTACTGGCTTCCTCAGCTAATCAGGCAGGTTGGTCCCTCACACAGACTAGTTGGCTTGGTAGAACATCAGACATACTGAGTAGGCATAGCTGAGTGCCTTACGACTGACAGTACTCCGCTGCTCCACAGAGGGTGCCCTATAGGTGCCCTCAAGCCTACTTTCTTTGAGTGGTCTTTGTGAAATGCCTACAACAGATATGGGACATGGATGCGATTTGCTGGTTCCCAGGAATGCTCATATAGGTTGTAACCCTCCCAATTCACCAAGCATTGGAGGTGCCTTCTGACTTATTGGGAGTTGAGGATTCGCCAAATTATATACTCATTGTATCATTAGACAGTTCCATGGGGATGAAGGTGGAGGAGGGCTGGAGTGATGGGAAGGACTCCTCTCTGTATAAATTTAGAACAAAGACATAAACTATGGGGTATATCTTCAGGAACTTGGGTAATTACAATGAATGTTAATGGCTTGGTCTGTGCAACAGTCTTGAAAGGGTTCAAATATTGGTGGCCCAGTTTGGCTGAGGGGTGAATAGATTTTAAGATTATGGGTGGGCAGCCAGACAATTTCCTATGGCAAGGTTGAGGGAAACCTGGTGTTCCTAGTCAGAATGACATTTATGTGCTTCCTTGGCTGCTTATAAGTGTTCTTTGAGTGCCAGGTGTGCCTGGTGGAGATGGGTAGCTAGTTCTGTGACAGCTAGTATTGGAGAGTTCATGGAAATATCCAGAAGAAAGCAGGGGTGAAAACTATAGTTGGAGAAAAATGGGCTTTGCAGGACAGAGGCATGTGTGGCATTATTGTAAGCAAGCTCAGCACATGGTAACACAGTTCAAGAAGCAGCACAGGAATTATTCAAGAATCTGTCTGATTTGCTCAATTTCTCCAGAAGTGTGTGGATGGTAGACAGTGGAGAGAAGGGGCTCAATCTCTAGGGCTGTGTCTACACTGGCATGATCTCGCGCAAAAGCGGCCACTCTTGCACAAAAACTTGCTGCCTGTCTACACTGGCCGTGTGTTCTTGCGCAAGTAAACTGACGTTCTAATGTATGAAATCAGGGCTTCTTGCGCCAGAGCTCTGATGCTCCTGCTCAGGAATAAGCCCTTTTGTGCAACTGTTCTTGCGCAAGAGGCCAGTGTAGACAGGCAACATGAATTTCTTGCGCAAGAAAGCCCTATGGTTAAAATGGCCATCAGAGCTTTCTTGCGAAGAGAGCATCTACACTGGCATGGATGCTCTTGCAAAAGCACATCTCTTGCACAAAAGCACATGCCAGTGTAGACGCTCTCTTTTGGAAGAGTTTTTGCACAAGAACTCTTCTGCAAAAGAGTTCTTGCGCAAGAAGCTGCCAGTGTAGACGTAGCCCAGAAGTTTAGACATTCCTGTCAGAACTGAGAAATGAACTGAGAAAACCATGATCTGACATAAAGCTTGATGATGATCTATGTAGCTGAAAAATCTGTTTCCTGGGTAGAAGGTGAAGTGCTATTTTGGTTAAGAGGGGGACCACAGATAGGATTATTGCATGGAAGGTGAAAGCTTCACAATAAAGTCAATGGAAGTGGTAGCCCACAGTTGAGTTGGAATGGGCAAGGGTTGAAGACCTCAGAGTGGTTTTGAGCAGATGCACTTGGTCCAGGCACACAGTTCACGGAATTTTATTTAGCTCTTGATTAAGCTGTGCAATCATGACCACTAGAAACTCCTTGTGATTAGTCTTCAGGTCTTGAGGTGGCTGAAATGCCCTGCAAGGGGTGCATCATGACGTGACTACATAACTTATAGCCGTGATTGCCCCTTCAGAGCATAGATGCAATCTTTATGGTAGAGGACCCTATCTTGGAACCTGAACCTGGGGGCTGGTAGGGCATCAGTGTTCTCCAGAGTCTGGCAGACCTGTGCAGTGAAGGTGGTATTGGGTAACATGGCACAAATTGACTCCATTAAGTTGTTGTCTACTCTGCCATTGATGAAGTGGGATGCCTTGAAAAACATAAATGGAGTTTTCTAACCCAGTTCCAAATACTTGACATTACAGGATAGGGCAATAACCTTCCAATTTCCTGCTCCTGGGTAGTACGTGAGTATGAAGTCAAATGTGGTGAAGAAAATGCACCAACATATCAGTTGTTGGTTTAGGTGCTAGTGAAATCTAGGAACTGTTGGATCCTGCAGGTGTCCTTTGGTGTAGGCCAATCAAAGATGGCCACCATATTTTGAGGCTATATGGTTAATCCCATGGAAGAAATAATGTAATCGAATAATTCTATTGTATCCTGGTCATACTCATATTTTCTGAGCTTCAAAACAGATGATGTTGGCAAAGTATTTCTAGAATGCTGCAGACATGGTGATCATGAGAAGCCTGACTGTCAGAAAAGATGACTAAGTCATCCAGATAAATGACAACATAGCAGTATAACACATCCCTTGGCCACTGTTGGAATATAGTATGCTGGGCTAGATGGATCTTTGGTCTAACCCAGTAAGGCCGTTCTTATGTTATGATGTATCAGGACCCACTCATTCATGGTGAAGGTATTGAGGATGAGTAGGAATGCCACCCCAGACCAGACTCCCATAGCAGGGTGTGGGGTTTAGGCTTTCTCTGACTAGGAATGGAGAATGGAGATTAGTAGGATCACCCAACATAAAGTGTCCTGGTTCTCCACAATATAGGCATAGTCCCAATGCCTGACACTGTCTTCACACAGCATAACTTCATGAGTTAAGGTGGCAGGGAAGACACCCAAGATTGGTGAGCAGGAGATGCTATTGCTGGCAGAATATAGGAAGCTCTTGGTGAAATTTCATCAGGTAGTTGTCTGTCTTGATGCTGAGGTCAATCCAGGGTCCAGAATGTGTGGGGAGTCCTTGTGGGCCAACTCATGTTTTATGTCATTATTTAAGCTGAAGTGGAAATAACATTGCTGCACAGCCTTGTTCCATTCAGTATTCTCTACCAAGCTGTAGAAATCTGCTACATGTTGAGCGAAAAACTGACCTTCCTGCCACAATACCTGAAGGGTGGCCTTGGGTGTACATTCACAACCAGGGCTGTCAATAATTACAGCCATGGTTTGAATGATGTCTTCAAGCTTCCCCAGGAGCAGGCTTGCTTTCTCTAGGAGTGGGGATTCCCAGGCCAGAACCTGCCTAATCCGTATTGGACAGTGGGGAACAACTGCAGGTTCTAGCATTAATGAAGAAACACACAAAATATGCCCCCATTACCATAAACTTATCAGGCAGGGGAATCTTCAGGGTTCATGTGGAGCAGTGGATGGAGTTGAGGGTGGTGCTGCCTGTCTGTGCAGTGCATTGTTCTGTGCTTGTAGGGCCACAACCTGGCATGCAGTATAGTGGCTGGGGCCTGCAGGGTTTGTAAAATACCCCATATTCCTGGCAGGGAAATACTGGCTAGGGGGGATCCATAGCAGCTGCCAATCTGGACCTCTTGTCAGCCTAGTTCCCTTCTGTTTACCTGTGCTGCTCAAACCATCAGGAGACCAGGCAATAACAGTCATGCCTAGTGGTCAGAGTCCAAATGCCAGAGCCACACATTTAAAACATGCTTAATCTCATTTATTTTAATGGGACTTAAGCCTACATTTAAAGTTGAACACGTTCTTTGCTGAATTGGAATGGTGGAGTGAACTGAGAGACCTTATCTACTGCTCAAAATCACAGCAATCATAGTTCTCTGCCATCAATAGAAGTCAAGTTTCCCAGCACATGTTCAGAGCACTGCAACATACCTTTCATGTAAAGTGAAGATTATTTTAGTTATTACAAAAATACTTTTATTGGGGTAGCAAATTAGAATATGGATAACTATCCTGAAAGTAAAAGGTTTCATGATTGAGTTTAATGCCTCAGCTATTTTAGTTCCATGAGTAATTTACCTTTATTACAAAATCAAAGGGATGTAATGTTTTACAGAGTGATTACTTTTCTTCTGGTTTTATTGCTACAAGGATTATATTTAATTATTTTTATTGCTGAGCTCTAGTAACCATATCTGTGTTATACTTACTGTTTTTTTAAACAATAAAGCCAGTATAGAAGCATTTCCCCAGGTATGCATAAGTACCTTCTGATTTGATAGAACTTGAATATGGTGAGTAGAAAAAACTCATGGCCCAGATCATACACAGAGAATTACTTTCATCTCAGTTTAAGGTAAGATTCAATCTCAATTCAGTTTGAATAAGACCCCAAAATCATGGTTATTTTTTTCCAGCTACTACTGTGAATTACAGTGTATCTCACTTAGTCCCTATGGCTAAAACCCAAGAAATAATAGTAATACTATAAGTCGCCAATAGGGCCATTTTTCAGCAAAGCACTCCAAACACATTCATAAATCAATTCCTATTCAGCAAAGCACTTAAAGGACTTGTTTAAGTATTGGGTCTTAACTGACTTGTTCAAGGTTACAAAGCAAGTCTGTGTCACCACCTGAAGTTCTCCTGATGGTCTCTCCTCTCCTTTCACCACAAAACCACCCTTCTCTGTAGGTGAGTAATCTTTCTATTTTCCCTGTATGATTTCTATTTCATAATGAACCCTGCACATTAGTTGGATTATGATTAAGGGGATTATTGTACTTTTGCTTTAATACTCATGAAGTGCTTCTCTTGAATTGACTGCTTGCTTAATTTTTGGGTCATAGCGTACCAGACCACAAAGTAATAAACAAAATGTGGCACAGCATGACATAAAAGTGATTTGTGATTTTCAGAATCATTACTAAAACTATGATAGCCATGGTCACTGACAGCATGGGCTGGACCTAAAATAATTAATATTATTTTTCTATGCTGTTTCAATTTCTAATATACTGAATTATTTTGGAAAAGAGCAGTTCTTAGCACAATTTTTGAAGCATGCTTTGTTGAGCTAAATGAAGTGATGACACATCACATTCCACAGATAGCAAGATAACTCTCCAGCTAAAGAGAGAGTCTGCTTCTTTTTTGTTCATTCCTAGCTAAATCAATTGGTGGGCCAGCCAACAAGCTTCTAACTAGAGCATTGGTAAAGAGGGACACGAAGAAAATATATAAGAATAGAATAGATTATGTTCTTATAGGCTATGTCTACACTACCAGGTTATTTCAAAATAAGGTATTTTGAAATAGTAACTCCTGAAATAACTCTTTTGAAATAAGCTTATTCCTCTTCACAAGCAGGAGTTGTTATTTTGAAATAACAAGCCCATCATTTCAAAATAACAGGCTTGGTAGTATGGATGCTCACCTTGTTATTTCAAAATCAGGGGAGTTATTGGGCTCATCTAGACTACACTAAAGTGTCAAAAGCAGAACTTTCGAAAGTGAAAGTAGTTTGTGGCTTTTTTGGCAAAACACCCCTCCCCCCCCATTTTTCAAAAAACCGTTCTTCCTCAAAAAATGAGGTTTATGCGGCTTTTCGAAAAGGGGGGGGGGTTCGCTGAAAAAGCCGTGTCCAAATTACTTTCACTTTTGAAAGCTCTGCTTCAAAAGTGAGATCCTCTTTCGACACTTTAGCGTAGTCTAGATGAGCCCATTTCAAAATAACTCCTCAGTGTAGACTGAAGAATATTTGTAATGTTTCATTGCTGGCCTATGTTTTTCAGTACACATTGTTTAACAAATGAAACTGAGGGAAAGAACTTCTAATTTTAAAAAAGTTCAGAAGAAAGTACGTCTTTTGCATTTAGGCCCTACTTTGGCAAAGTACTTAAGCACATGTTTAACTTTAAGCACATGAGTATTCAATGGAAATTCTCAGATCAAGCACATGACAAAGTGCTTTGTCAGATAAGGACCACAGTCTTCTGGATATGTGCAGGGCAGGATTTACATCTTATGAAGCTTTACGCACAGCATCTTCAGCACCCTCTTGTCTAATGCTGACTTTTGTGTTGCACAGTTTTAGAGAGTTTGTGTGCTTCTAAAACACCAGTACCTCTAGGCACATGCCTGCTGTGCCTAATTGGAAATCCAGTCCTGTGTATGTGTTTTAATTTTACTTTGGCGATGTGCTGCACATTGCATATATTAAGGAATGGGGTAATGGGTTTCCTTTATTGTGATTGCAGAATTTCCAGTAATAGTTGCCAGCCAAAACAGGTGCACCATATTAATGAGAACTCATGGGAGTAGCAGTGTTTGTATCTTTCATATGCCTGTCACAGATTGAATTGATTGACTAAAACTGAATAAGAAACCAAACCTGACTCTTCTCCCAAGATTTCATTGTTGTCTTCTGGAACAGTAGCTTATTTTCTCCTTATTTTTTATAGAACTGGTCGATTTTTGTGCTGTTAGACAAATATTTTCATTGTTCATCAAATAATTTAGATGACAATTAGTTTACTCAGTGTTTAGCCAAATGAGCAAATACAACAAGTCAAATAAAACATTTGATGAGTATTAATATTTGCCAAGTAACTGATTTTTTCCAACATGGTCTATTTATGCTAATGATCATATTATTAGAGCTCATATTAGAGTTCATATTGGATCATATTAACAATGACTTCATTGGTAATTGAATAGTTACATTGTGCACATTAAGTATATCTAGCTAAATAATGCCTACTATTTTGTTGATCTATTGCCTAATTCATAAGAATGGGAAGAAAATAACTTATAGGAGCCTTAGAATCCATTTGTTTCAAATAATTCTTCAGGATCTAATCCAATCTCCTCATGGAAAAACTTTTGTCAAGGGAAGCTGGTTTGGGCCATCTATTATTTACCATTTTAAAGAACTAATGACTGCAGACCAGAAACATGTGGAGGTTAATCAGGATGGAAGATGATTGAAGCAACTGATATCAAAAGGCAATTGGAATTGCTTCTGGAAAAAGTACTGATGAAAAAGCAAGATGAGATTGGGATAGGCAAAAGGACAGGCATGCTGGGTTGGATGGTACTTCTACTTTCTCAGTCCAATTTTTCAGGCAGCTTGAACACAAATCCCAATTTTCTGTTCACAACTGATTGCTCCTGAAAAGCACAGCTGGCTGACTTTCCCATGCAAGTGGATGTGAGTGCAAAACAGGATTCAAGCCCATTCTGGATTTCTCAGTGATTTATGCTGGCAAAAGTGGGAGCACAAAATTAGAAGTGAGGGCTGAAAATCAGACAAAGCAAAATATGATTGAGTTAAAGCAGAAGTGTTCAAGGGAGATCATGGGTACCTAATGGGAATTGTGCTATTGCCTTCACTGTGGCCATTATTTCACCCCATAAATGTATCAATATAGTCTTTAGGGTGTAAATTCTGGTATTTGTACACAAATCGGGAGAGGGGGGAAATGGCCACAAAAAATTAGTGGGTAGCATGATGACTCAGTAGTAGCCCAAATGGTGATATGGGCAGCAACAACAAGACAGCAATCTGTTATTATCAGTCCTCTTTGCTATGAGTTATTAAAAATGGCGCTATGGCAGGGGTGCCATGTAGTTTGCCGTATATATTCAGAGTTTAGATTGTCAATGGGGTGGGCAATCTAAGGTTTACTTAAGAGCTGCTGGCACAAAATTCATATAAAATGATTTTGGGAGTGTAAACTTTATGGTCGATAATCAAATCTAGGCTAATATTCTGAGGGGAGAATCAGGGTAACGATCAGTGATCCATCTAAATTATTAATGCTGCTTAGCATTTTCTGATATGTTTAACTACCATGGAAAGTGAATTATCATTTTATTAAGTAATATAAATACCTCAGCGGAAGCAGGGACCCTAACCTTCCTGTTATGTGAACATGAAAATGTTTGATTTTAGTGGTGGGTGAAACTCAAAATGAGGGGGCCATGTACATTTTTGTGTTTTTTAAACTAAGACGAGGCACTTCCAAACTTTTGAATGATGAATCATGTAAACCTCCATGTTTCTTTAATGTCATTTTCATGTTCATATTTACGATATTTTGCCATCATTCAAAGGGTTAAAAAAAATGGCCCTGGAAAGAGCTGACGGAAGCCAGAGTGAGTGTTGCCTGTTGGCACACTACTGGTGTCAGGGAATTCAATGATAGCTGCACAACAAAAAGCCCCCCAAGGTTAGAGGGCAGATGTTGACAGAACCCTTCACCCGCTTTCTGGGAGATCCCCAGAACCTGTTGCTTTTGCTACCTGTGACAATAGCTCTTCATCTTTTGATAATTGAATCACAATGGAGAGTAAGGCCTTGTTGCACAATCTCCTTCTCTCAGATTGGTTATAAATAGTATTTCACCAGATGTATGTTTGCAGCTAGTGTCATAACATAACTGTGCCTGCCAAGCATGCTATTGCTTGTTCTTTTGTTACATGCAATGTTGCTTAGAGTTTGTCAAAGTTCTTCGCTTCACATGTTGATATGGATGTTCTGTCTTGGTTGCCAGCCAGGTACACAGGGGTTTTAATGGACAACCAGCACCCAGTCCCTTTCTTTTTCATTTAGCATTTTCTCTTTGAATTTTAATTCTCAATAGGATGAGCCAAAAACAACATGCTTTGTCTTCTCCTCTCCCACTACTGCAATCTTGGATTCAGATAACTCAGATGTCTGTGTCTTGAATATACTGGGTGGAAAAAAGTATGTTACCACTTGTAGAAACAGATATTAGCACTGGATTGATGAAAAGTAAAAACTGTGCCATTTTTGGAACACCTGTGATTGAAGGGCAATTTTTCAGAGATCAAATTGTTTTCCCAACTGGCTTAAAACCTCTACTAGGTTCCATAATGGGGTGGACTAGGCCTTGAGGCTCCCTGCTGGGAGTCTCATGGCCCTGCTACACTCCACTACAGAAAAGGGCAGTGGATTGTATCCTCCAAGTTACCTAGTGGAAAGAGTTCTCCAAAGTTCCTGCTCAGTACAGGCAGTCCCCAGGTTACGTACAAGATAGGGACTGTAGGTTTGTTCTTAAGTTGAATTTGTATGTAAGTCGGAACTGGTACATATTGTAGGGGAAACTCTAGCCAAACTTTTTTTTTTTAGTTTTGGATAGCATAGGGAAGGGTTAACTCCCCTCTAATGTTTGTTTTGCTGTCTGTTCCCCTGTTCAGAAGATTTCACATCACTTTCTGTCCCTGTGACAATTGGATTTTGAATATTTTGGGTTGTCTTGGAAAGAAGGATTGGCGATAAAGCTTTAGTGGAGACACCTTTTTCCCATGATAACTCTTACAGGAGTGAATTTCCCTTCCTAGGGGTAGATTTCCCCTCACTTCCTGTTGTCTCAAGGACAGGAAATGAGATTAAATCTTTCTAATGAGGATACAGACAGCAGTAAAACCTCAAGTGGCTCTAACCCCACACCAAACTAACCAAAACTAAAAAAAAAAAAATTTGCATGGAGTTCTACTTTAAATGCAACTTGGACAGATGTTTGTCTTAACATATTCTTTATTTTTAACTGTGCATGTAAATGCTTAAACGTTTCAAATACTGTACAGTACTGTACAGTACAACCTTAAACAATCTTGGTAGAGGATGATGGACTTGTTGGAGAGGATGGGACTGGTATTAGAGAGTCAGAGTCTGATTCTGTTGCTGGAGTCAATTTCTTGAAGTAGGCATCAAGGGAGGTTTGTTTAGAGCTTTTTTTTTTCTCATCATAAATAGCCCTGTAGCATCTCAGACCTTCGGTAACTGTGCGGTAAACTTTTTCAAACCTCTCTGTATCAGGATCTTGCTCCTCTAACTTTGCCATTCCTGCTTCAATAAGACGAAAAGCATCAGCTAACTCTTTTGTAGAAAATTTTTTCAATTGTGGAGTTTCTAGGTCCTGGTTTTCTTCCCTAGATTCTATCTGCTGCTCTAGTTCCATAAGGTCTTCATTGGTTAGTTCTTTGCCATGGGAGTCGAGTAACTCTATGATATCATTTTCAGTGATGTCCAACTGCAGTTTATTACCAATAGCAACCACAGTTTGCCTGGTTTTGTGATTTCATCATCTGTAAACCCCAGAAATTCTTCTGTGAATTGGGGCACAATTTGTTCCAAACTCCTCTCATATTTGTCTCTTTCACTTCATCCCAAGCATCAGCAATATTGTTGATGGCATCATAAATGTTATAACTTTTCCAGAAATCCCTTAAGGTCATCTCATCCTTTTGGGTAGCCCTGACCGCTTGTGAGAATGTCCTCCTTAAATAATAGGCCTTAAAGGAGGCTATGACTCCTGATCCATTGGCTGAATTAGTGATGTGGTGTTGGGGGTAGAAATACCACCTTTACATTGGGGTGCATGTCATCTAAAGTGTTTGGATGTCCAGGGCATTGTCAAGGAGAAGGAGAATTTTGAAAGGAATGTTTTTGCCCAAGCAATAACGTTCAACAGCAGGGACAAAATGGTTCGAAAACCATTCTTCAAACATAGCAAGTGTAACCCAAGCCTTTGAATTTGCCCTCCAAATAACAGGAAGAGATGCCTTAGTGACATTGCGTAGTGCCCTCGGATTTAGGAAGCGATGCACTAGCAAAGGTTTCAGCTTTAAATCCCCAGATGCATTACCCCCAAGTAATAAAGTCAGCCTGTCCTTTGATGCCTTATGTCCTGGTGCACTTTTTTCCTCTTTCGAAATGTATGTCCTCTCAGGCATTTTTTTCCAAAACAAGCCAGTTTCGTCTACATTAAAGATTTGTTCTGGCAAATAGCCTCCATCGTCAATAATATCTTCCAATATCTTGGGAAAAGAACTTGCAGCACTGACATCGGCACTCGCTGCTTCACCTTGAACTTTAATATTATGCAAATTTGTTCTTTTTTTAAAGCGATTGAACCAACCCTTACTTGCAACAAATTCTTCATTGCAATCACCTTCACTTGCTGTACGAGTAGCTTTTAAATCATTGAAAAGGCTTCGAGCCTTTTCTTGCACTAAAGAAAGACTGATAGGTATATTACGCTGATTTTGGTCTTCTATCCAAATTGTCAGCAGCCTTTCCATCTTGATAATTAAACCACTGCGTTTCTTGGTAATAATCGTAGCGTTCATTGGGGTATGGCCTTTCACATGCTCCATTATTCTACCTTTATCTTTTAAAATTGTTGCGATTGTTGACCTACTGTAACCACATGCTCTGCCAATGGATGATGGATTTTCACCTCTCTCTGATCTCTTTATTATTTCTACTTTATCTTCCATGGTGATGGTTTTCTTTTCTTTGCTGTATCACCAGCACTTGCATCAGATTTGTGTTTTGGAGGCATTGTTGCAGGGTGCAAAAACACTGTACAGTATGTACTGTACACAGGTTCTGGTCAGCGGGACACCGGGCCCAAGGCACCTTTGTTTTGAAGTCCGGCTGGGCCGATTGTCAGGTGCAGGACCTTCACAATAGAAGAGGCAGTGGAGTTACACGCCTAAGATGGTGCCTGTGGAGGCTTGGGGCACGTGGTGAGGAGTTGGGCTACCCAGTGATGGTGGGGAGTTCAACTTTATTGGCGTGTTGGCGCCTGTGGAGGCTTGGGGCACGTGGTGAGGAGGAGTGACTGTGATGGGGAAGCCGACCCCGCACTTACTCCGGCCGCCGGGAGGGGTGGCCAGCCCCTCGGGGCGGGGGAAAACAGGCCAGCGGTCCCCGCCGGGCCAGAGGAGTCGGGGAACGCCGTCCTCCGTGGCCCAGGCGGCGGAAGGCGGGGAGGTAACCCGGCCGGCAGTAGGACCCAGGGGAGCGGGGTTTGACGCCGGCCGGGAGGAAGCCGGAAGCCCCGCTATGCGGGGAGTTTAAAAAGCGGCCGAGAGAGGCCAAGGGGGGGGAGAGACAGGAGGCCGGAGCTCGGGCTGTGGCTGCCGGCAGTTCCCTCCCCTTAATAGGAGGAAGGTGGTGAGGAGACCCCGGGAGAGCCCCAGCGGAGGCCGAGGCCGTGGCCGGAGCAAGCTGTGAGGACGGAGGCCCTCGCTGCTGCGCAGTTATACTAGCCGCGGATGCAGCGAGGACCTCCGTTCGTAACTACGGATCCGACGTAAGTCGGATTGACTTAAGTCGGGAACTGCCTGTACTAGATTAGGAGCCTTGCAATCCAGCTGGACCAAACAAGGATACCATGATGGTAAATGACTGAGTCCAGGAAGGGCTATTGGACATTTTGGACTATCTATCTCCAAATGCAGTTGTTTATTTTGCACATGCATGACTCTGCCAGAGGGCTGAGTCACCAAAGACCTGCCTGACAAGTGCGGCAGCTGACAAGAGGCATCGTGAGCAGCGAGAAAAAGCCTTCAGGCATGCACACACATGACTAGGGGGTGCTCACATGAGATGAGTGTCCCCCAATTAATGGGCCACATTTTAAGAGGCTATGTAATAAGGCAACAAGGGAGTATTTAATTTCAATTGAATAGGATAAAAATTAAACCTTGGTAGCTAAATTATGAGCTGCTGTCAAATAATCAACACCCCCTCACCCGCTCAAATCTCTCACAGTAAAATATACATCAAAATTTATCCTCATTGATATTAAATAGGATTGTCATGATGTAAATGAGAACAACATTTAGACTTAAGTTTTTAAGGAACTTGTTTGTAATTGTTTTTTTTCTCCTTCCTCTCTGTCAATTCCTTTGTCAATATTCTGGTTATCTTTAGGCTAGGCAATTTTTGTCCTTCAGATCAGCATGACTAATGCACTAGGCAACGCAGTATGGGAAGGAGGTGGACAGCCCTGGGTGGGGAAAGAGCAGGTTAGGAACTATTTAGAAAAGCTAAACATACACAAATCCATGGGTCCGGATTTAATGCATCCGAGAGTTCTAAGGGAGTTGGCAAATGTCATTGCAGAGCCTTTGGCCATTATCTTTGAAAACTCATGGAGATTGGGAGAGATCCCAGATGATTGGAAAAAGGCAAATGTAGTGCCCATCTTTAAAAAAGGGAAGAAGGACAATCTAGGGAACTACAGACCAGTCAGCCTTATCTCAGTCCCTGGAAAAATCATGGAGGGGATCCTCAAGGAATCCATTTTGAAGCACTTGGAAGAGGGGAAAGTGATCAGGAATAGTCAACATGGATTCACAAAGGGCAAGTCATGCCTCACCAATTTGATTAGCTTCTATGATGAGGTAACTATGGCTCAGTGGATATGAGGAAGTCAATGGATGTGATATACCTTGACTTTAGCAAAGCTTTTGATACAGTCTCCCAGGTTTTTAAGTCTCGGATTGACAAAGCCATGGCTGGATTGATTTAGTTGGGATTGGTCCTGCCTTGGGCAGGGGGCTGGACTTGATGACCTCCTGAGGTCTCTTCCAGCTCTATGGTTCTATGAATGCTGGGTCAAGAAAATACTGCTGCCTTCCAGCTGCTCTCTGTGCTGTAACTCCCAGATTATTTTTTAAACCCATGCATTGGTAAATGTCACCTCATAAAGAATCCATAGCTCAATGTTTTCACAGTGAAATGTCTGAGGAAATATTTTCCATATCTTTTGCTTTGATGTTCACCTTTTGCATTGTGGTGAGCTACCCCACTTTACACAGGAGAAAGGGGACCTGTACTTGCCCTTCATTGCAGCATGTGCAGTTCCATTGAAATTTGAGCCTTATTCCATAGAAGTTTAATGTAAAATTTGTTTCAGTTCAGAGTGCTCTTCTAAGGCTTTATGTGCGGCTTAAGCCCCATTTAACATGGCGTGAAGAGACTAAATGGGACATAATGCAGAGAGGGCGTGTGTAATAGAGACAGTGAATAGTGGGGAATGGAAATAATTTCCCACCTTTTGCAAAATTCTAAAAGTATCAGGAAATGGTTTTAGGTTTTTAATTGAATGGGGCCATAAACATCTTGTCATCTGTGCTGCCTTTTTTGCTGTCTGCCATTCAAACATGAAAATAGAGTACCCTTGTCTGTATAATATTCAGGCTGCATTAACTTCTTGACAGATTCAACAAATGCTTCAGAAAGGAATCAACATGCATTTCTCTCCTGACCCTCATCTCACCAGCTGTGAATCCCCAAGTCTGTGTAGGACCTGGGTCAGAGGACATTGTGTTGCAGAGATAACTATCTCTCCGCTTCTACTTTCACCATCTATGAATCTGCATAGGCTTTATGGGAGGCTAAGAGTTCCAATTCTATAAAAATGCCAAAAGAAAAATTAGGTGCAGTGTTGTAGCTGTGTTGGTGCCATGATATAAAAGAGACAAGGTAGGTGAAGCAATATAATTGTATTGGATTATCATCCATACACCTACATATCTGAAAACAACCAACCTTCCACCCACAAAAGTTGGTCCAGTAAAAGATATTACCTCATATACCTTTCAAAAGAAAAACTGTGTTAGGGTATGTCTAGACTGCGGTGCTATTTCAGAATACCAGACATATCCGGAAATAGCAATGCCACATCTATAAATGCTCCCACTATTTCCCGAAATAGAGGGTGCGCTATTCCAGCTTCCCTGTAACTGGTTAAGGGATTTGTCGGAATAGTGCCTTATTTTGAAATTTGGCACTGTCTACACAGCGCCAAATTTCAAAATAAGCTCTTTCGACCTAGACTCTGAATAAGCTACACAATTTGCGTAGCACAAATTGCATAACTTATTCCAATAGAAGGGTGCTATCTAGACGCACCCTTAAGGGGGCAGAAATGAAAATATTGGGGGAAGAAGAGAGAATTTTAAACTTCCAGACATCTGAATTCACCTGGGTTAGTTAATCCCCCTTTGCAAAATGACTGCAAATAGCTTCATTGACTAATTGCCCATGGAACTAATGAAAAAGATTTAAAGTTCAATATGAAAGCAAATAACACTCCACTGGATTTGATTTATTAGGCAAACATTTGGCACATCCTACCGTGTCCTCTGTATATGTGTAGGTTCAATCAAATTAAAAGTGCTGAAGTTCAGAAGAAAAGGTTAGAGTATAAATTATCCAAGTCTTGCTTGTATAACTCCGACAGGTGGAACTGAACCTGTGACCTCTGGAGCTTAATGAATGAGCCTCTACAGCTCAAGCAAAAAGGTAGCTGACTCTCAGCTAAGGCTGTAGAGGAAACTTGGTCTGTCTAGGGATGTTAAGACGCATATAATTAAAAAATGTTGTAGACTACACAATTAATCAATAAGGGTTTGCATTGCAAGCACTCAGTGTTGGCTCACGCCAGGTCCCAGCATCTACCCCTGCTGCGGCTGTCCATTACAAGCCCTTTAAGAGCCAGTGTGTGGGCAGGCTGGCTCAGTCCCGGCTCACATTGGGTCCCAGCAACTACCCTCACTGTGGCTCTGCATTTCAAGACCTTTAAGAGCCAGTTTTAAGCCCTTTAAGGTGCAGCTACATGGGACAGCACTCCACAACCAGTGCATGCAAAAGGCATCTCCTTAGAGTGAAATCTGAGATTAACACTTCGTAGGCATCATGGGGAGTCAATCCGGCCAGATTCATGTTTACTTCCCTAGGCATTGCATCAGGCCCAATCTCTACCAAAATCACTGGTCAAAATCTCTGCCAAAATCACTGAAGATCACTGATGTTGATCTTCTACATTTTGCCTCCAGTAGTTGCTTCTGTGAGAGGGAGAATCAATAAATGCTGATAGAGTTTGTGACACTGGCATGAATTTACAGAACTGGCTGGGAAAGACTTTGTTTTGTTGTTTCCACCGTTAGGTTAAATTGGTTTTGGGAGTGGCAATAATTTTAATAATCTCTGGTTGAGGGATGACAGGGAATTAGGTCTGGAGTCAGGATGACTGAAGGTCTAGTTGGCTGGTGTACAGGATCAGTATTTCTGTTTTAGTTGAAGAAGTCAACCTGTCAATATATTCACTCTGCTGTTAGAATGTTGACTGTCTGCCTCAGTTCCTGCTGCCCCAGCCATGAGCTGGCTCATTGCATTACCCATAATCTACTACCTTCCATCAACAAAAACAGGCTTTGAAAGTGCTGGGAGGTGCGTGTCTGTGCTCAGCAGTTCTGCCCATTGCTGAAGGACACTACAGAGAAGCTGAACAGCTTTATTATTAAAGCTAAAAAAGCTTTTTTTTTGGGGGGGGGGTGCCAAATTGTTTGGTTGTACTCAACAAAATGACTTCTAAATATACTTAGTGTTCATTTCCTTTCCAGCACTGAAACCTGTTTTGCCTTGGTGTCTTGCCAACTACAGCTACTTTCTAGAAGCTACTTAATTTGGGGGGCTATTGCATGCCATAGTCTGTAATATTTGATTTTGAAAGTCTCATGAGCAGCTGTAACTACTGAGAAGAAGTGTCACGAATCGGTCTGGTACAGAAAAAAAATCTTTTGACTATTTTCTACAAACCAGACCCAGAGTACTAGGAAGCACCGTAGTTGACCAGGACCTTCAAAGACAAATGAATGTGTATTGCATCACCTCTTGTGGACTCTTTGGCTTTGTATTAATGGTCAAAAGGATGCATTTTTTTCAATTGTGCTAGGTCAGTGTAGTCAACTCAGTATGATTAAGAATCCCATTAAGATGCAGGCCAGCACATTTGAAGCTGTGGTAGCTGGCTGTGTTGTAACCAAAGGGGCAGTCTCATCTGCACAGCTTTTGGAATCAATGAAACTTGCTCAGATTATAAATCAAAATGGAGTGCCTCTTTGGCAAATGTTAAGAATGTTCCCAGCTGTATTTAAAATCCATTGTGATGGGACAAGGGAACTGGCTTCAGCAAATGAAGTAGATCCAGCCCTCCTTCCCCAAATGGCAGAACAAGTGCTCCCACCTGGCCAATGAACAGGGTAGGGCAACATCCAGGGTTATAAAGGTAAAAGACATGGGGGATCCAGTGACTTAGAGCTGCCTGAGTGAGGGTGAGGAAGGGCAGATGAAAGCTGCGAGAGGCAAGGATGAAGGCAAGAAGAGCAGCAAGAGCGGTTTTCTGGCTTACATTTTGAAGCTAGAAGGCTAGTGCAGAAGGACTAGAGGGTACACTTCCATGGAGTTACTGGGGACTTGGAAAGGGGAAACTGAGCCAAGAATGCCTTATGGTCTGCCTCTAGAGGGTGCTCCACATGGGGCTTCATCTAATGACATCCATCAAAGAAGGCAAGTGGTCAGTTGAGAAGAATAAGGTAGCTACTCCATTCTAATAACAACAACTGTGCAGAATCATGAACAGCACAGGCAAGTCATTGTGTAAAACTTCCTCCCTTAGCTCTGCCTCTGTGCATGCCAGTTCCGGCCTGCCTCATCCTTAAGGTTACTAAAGGGTATGGACAAATGGCTGCACAGGCTGTGGCTCCATTCCCGAAAAAACATTTCTGCATGGAGTCTCAACAGGAGAGTGCTCAGGTGAAGGTGTCAATGCAGGCAGAGTCCTTTGGTGCCTAAGCTGTGACCATCACACCCATTTCCAAATGTGCCTTATTCAGGAGTTGAAGTGAGTCCTCCATGAGTGAGAGACTAATACGACAACCCACTGTTCCATCTTGGGCCAAGAACTCCATGTCACTACAATCAGTCCTAGCATAGAGCCCCTTTGACTGCAGTTGTGGGTGACATATCAGGAGAAAAGGGGGCACCTCTGTCCTCAGCTGTCAGCCTCATGCAGAAATAACAGTTCACAACTTCTCTCTGAGGTTAGAAATTTTCTTCCTTAGCTTCTGGACACTCCAGGTGCAGTTTTTTCTCTAGGGCCTTGGCTTGTTCTCTGTTTGGCTTGGCAACTGGCTCGTTAACTTCATGCTGCAAGCAAATCCAGGTGATGACATAACCTAATTAATTTTCTGTTTTAAAAAATAAAATTAAAAAGTTCACCTATTTTAATTGTCACCATCACTAGGCCCTGAAGAGAAGGCTGTCGGCCCTCAATCAAGCATAACCCCTCTGTCTCATATATTAATTACAGCTTTGTGGTAGAGCCATAAACTATTTTGAAATCTAATCCATTACAGTAACACCTAAGTGAACATAAATGTACCAGATTTCAGATACTTTTTCTTTCCATTATTTGCAATTAAAGTCAATGGCCTCTCTCCCTTCTTTGTCTGGTGAGTAAAGTCCCGGGTGGATGATTAAATGAGAAGAGATCTGCTAATCACACCCTCCACAGGATAATATTCATTGCCAGTGAATCATAAAGTAGTTTAAAAGTAAAAATGCCAAAAGAAAGAAAAAAAGCTTCTTTTTTTTTTTTTTTTTTTTTTAAATTGTGGCTTCAGAAACACATAGGGCCCTGTTCTCTGAGTGTCATCCATTTACCTGAGCAGAGCTACACCTATTTACACAACAGAGAATTTGGCCTTCCCATAGTGTAGTATATTTTGTCACCTTATGTGACTAGGTGCTATGTACCATATTTCCAATGAACACTTTACAAGACAAATTATTCTTATTGTAATTGAAATTCTTTCCCCAATAATTATTTCCCCTTTCCCCCACTCACACAAACACATATTCTTCCCTGCTATATATATCATACATAATTTCTACTTGATGGGGTTTGGACTCGATTATCTCCTGAGGTCTCTTCCAACCCTATTATTCTATTATTTTATACTCTACATAGAAATATTGCTGAGGTGTTCTCTGCCAGTAGTCTCTTTTGGGGCTTCAAGGAAGGGCTGTCAATGCTACGTATATTGTATCTGCAATTTCAAATGTCTTGCTCATATCTTCAGTTCGGTTGTTTATCAAATTAACAAGGGAATATCAAATTAACATGAGAAAGATGCAAGAATCTGTAAGACACAGTTGATACTAAAACCTTTTAATATACTTCTCTTCTTGGTTCTGTGTTATTGATTTTTTTTTAAATCCCTTTGTTGTCTGCAGTTGTCAGTGTTTCATATTTCATCTAGTTTGCTTTCAGTGCTTAGAAGAGTGTCCAAGTTTTCACAAAACAGTCCTTGCAAACAAATTAGGTGTTAAAGTTTGTGCTTTTAGTGTGTGTGTGGAGGGGAGGAAGTTGTTTTGGGGTTAAGGAAGTGAATTGGGTTCACAGGAAATGAGGACATTCAGGCTGCAACTACACTATGAGTTTTGCCTCAAGTGCCTATGCAAATGAAGCGCAGATTAGCATTTTCTTGTGCTTCATTTGCATACTCTTTCGTTCCATTTTTGTGCTAGGGGTTTTTGCGCAAAAACTGGCAGTGTGGCTGTGGCCGTTTTGTGCAAAAACCCCTTTTTCCTCAAGATCCTTGTTTGCCTGTCTTGGAAAGGCATAAGGATCTTGCAGGAAAAGGGATTTTTGCGCAAAACAGCCACGGCCACACTGCCTGTTTTTGTGCAAAACTCCCTAGTGCAATAACGGAACAAAAGAGAGTATGCAAATGAAGCGTGAGAAAATGCTAATCCACACTTCATTTGCATAGGGTCTTGCAGCAAAACTCATAGTGTAGCCATAGCCTCAGGATAAAATTTTCACCCGCTGCACCCACTCTCATGGGCTTTTTGTGGGAATTTACAGATATTTGTCCTCCATGCAACCTGATTATTAGCCTCAAAGAATATTTTGGCCATTGGATCCATGTATTTTGTAGATTCAATTTTTTTCCCTATTCTTTCCTTTTTGAGGGCATGTCTACACTGCACAGGTTTTCAAATGGTGAAAAAGCCTCTTCCGGAAAAGCAATCGGAAAAATTGTGGAGCGCAATTTGTGTAGCTTTTTCTGAAAAAAGCCTATAATGTAGACCTAGCCTGAGAGAGAGTTGTTTTCTGTTACCTGTTCCAAAAGACAGTATCCCTGTTTTTTGTAGAAATTTGCAAATTTCTAATCTGTCATCCTTCCTGTTCATCATATATATGACTTGGCAGCAGAGAGGGTAAGATGCTTTGAGCTGATTTATTTCATCACTTTGCAAGTGACATACACAGCTCTCAGAGAGGTGGTCATGTTAGTCTGTTTTAGCAAAAACAACAAGAAGTCTGGTGGTACTTTAAAGACTAATGTTTATTAGGGCATAAACTTTCATGAGATACAACTCACTACTTCAAATGTTTGAAAAGAAAAGAAAAAAGAGAGGGATACAGAGGTGGAAGTATGACATCAGTGCTCATTAAATCAGAGTGGATGTGGCTCACCTCCAACAATGATTAGAAGGTGAGAGTACCTGAAGGGGAAATTACCTATAGTAATGAGAAAGCCATTCCATATTTCTATTTAAACCTCTTTTGAGGTTATCAGATTTGCCTATGAATTCCAGCTCAGCAGGTTCTCTCTGCAGTCTACTTTTGAGGATTTTTTTTGACCGAGAATGGCAACTTGCAAGTCAGTAACTGTGTATCCAGGGAGGTAAAAGTGCTCCCCCACTGTTTTTTGTATGTTGCAATTCATGATGTCTGATTTGTGTCCATTTATTCTTTTGCATAGAGACAGTCCAGTTTGGCCAATGTACATGGCAGAGAGGCATTGCTGGTACATGATGGTCTATACAGCTTTAGTAGATGTGCACGTGAATGAGCCATTGATGGTATAGAGGATGTGGTTAGGTGTTGTGATGGTGTCACCAGGGTAGATGTGTGGACAGAGTTGGCAACAGGGTTTGTTGCAGAGATTGGTTTCTGAGTTGGTGTTTCTGTTGTGGGTTGTGAGTTGATGGAGAGCTCTGTGTCTCACTTGTCTACAGATGGTGCAGATTCCTTGCTTTCCCAATGTCTCGCTGAGATTATCTGTAAGAGTGCAGCAGAGGCAGGCATCATGACCTGGATTCTGTTCTATTAAGGCTACTATATCTTAATTATTTGAGATCAGCGATTGGACAGACACCTGGTGGCCTCAAGATGGGGACATGCAAAGGTGGTTGCAAGACTCAGCTATTCAAAGAGACCTTTATTTATTCTAGAAATTCAAATCCTTTTCTTTAGGAACTCCTTGTAAACAGAAACCTCAGCAGTGTCCCGCTACAAGTCAGCCTCATCTTTCAGCAGAAGCAGCAGCAGCACACACTATGAACACTCCAAGGCTCATGCAGTGAAGGGTGTACTCACTATGTACTCAGCCTATTCCTAAAGGGGGGGAAGGTCCCATTTCTCTTATTATGTCATTTATATCAGTCTTAACCAAAACCAGAAGTTTAAAGGGAAGGAGCTTACTCTGTCTCATCGTTCATCTAGTTCACATACACTAGGTCAGCCATAGTTTGGCCTTTAATTCCATTCATATGACCGGAACATTTACACCATAATATGAAAGACGGATATAGAAAGGCAAGGTTACCAGGGACAAAATAATCTTGAAAGTTCCCACCCAGGTTTCTAAATATCACCTGTTTCTTTCCGTCTTTGGCAGGCTTAATGCCTCCCTCCATGCCACAACCAGAATTAGCTCTCTGATCGAGACCACATAATGCAGAAAGCAGAAGTGTCGTTTAGCTCTGCTCTTCCACTGTGAAGCCATTCCAATGTTACTTATAGAATGGGCTGCACATCGGGGGGGGGGGGGAATCTATTTATGATCATCTCATGATACTGGAGACACACGTAATAAAACTAATCCTTTCCTTGAAACAAAGTATTTGACACAGTGACTATGTTCTCTTTCAAATAAAATGCAATACATATGACCAACATTTTCTTTCTGATGTTTTCTTCCTCATTTTGAGGAACCCTCCCAGATATGGAGAGGCCATGCATGACTCCAAACAAATTGATCCCAAATGAACTAAGAGCAAGAGTGCATATGGGTCTTCTGTTCAGGGTGGGTGGCTATGAAGAGGCTACCTAGTCAGAATCTGCAACTTCCTGCCCACTGTTTAGAAATGCTCCTTGGACCCCTCTGAACATGAGTATACAGTGAGGTTGTTTGTGGGTGAGCTAGGAAAATGGCAGGGACATCATTACTAGCTACTGCAAAGATCCACTGCCTATAAACCCCATGTAGATGTGGACTCAGCAATCCACAACCTATGGAATTGAGCTGGATGGCTCTGGGTGATGCCTTCTGTGGGGAAGTTAACAAATGGACTTTTGTCACTTGCAGATCTCTGGAAACAGCCCTGTTGCAGTCCTCACTTGGCCCTGTCAGAGAGAGCTGGATTTACTCAGTCTGTGTGAGTGATGGGTCTTTCATTCAATAGGCACGACTGCTGTATTTTTAACGGCTCCTCCTTTACTTGCTTTAGTTTGGTGGGATTAATTATCTCTTAAGTGAAGGAGAAACTATTATTGGTTCCTATAGCAAAATTTGCTGACATGCATGAAGTTGGGAAGTGGATTTTTATTTGCCTGTGGATGAAATCAATGAAAAGCCAAGGTTTTCTTGTTTTCTTGTTCTCTGTATGAAATTCTGCACACATTTCTAACACACTCTATGTATTGATGTACTTTCATTTTGTAAGCCCAGGAGAAGTATAGGTTACAAGTGTCTTCTTGCAAAATATTTATTGTTTTAGGCAGCTTCATGTCCTCTACCTTGAATTCCTCACATGAGTTTTCAGAGAGAGCAACATGATTAAAATATTATCTTTAGGAAAATGTTGGTCATATGTATTGCATTTTATTTGAAAGAGAACATAGTCACTGTGCCAAAGAGTTTGTTTCAAGGAAAGGATTAGTTTTATTACGCGTGTCAACACCTACACATTAAAGACCGAAGTTTTTAAAAGAGCACCCAACTTGGGACCACAACTTGTGCCTACCAAGTTTGCCCCCATCCTGCTTGCAGCTCCAAGTCTATTGAATCTGAATTTTTGCCTGGCTATCTATCGGAGTGTGAGCAGTCGATAAGGAACTACTCAGATTTACACCTGCAATTCATTGCTGCAGGCAAATATTTTGTTGATACAAATTGTACCAGCAAAACAGAGCCTGGTCTCAGCTGTATGAGAACTTGCTTCAGTTTTTTAAATTATCTGTAAATACTACTGCCCCCATATTGAAAGAGCCTGTACTATTAGCTATGTATTTATTCTTTAGTGCTTTTTTTCTATTGAATTCTGCATTTTCAGGAACAACTGCTGCTCAGTTACAACTACATAACTTGGACTCGATAACTGTAACCGAGAACAGAATTTGACTCTTCTAGCTTTCCATTTATCTTTGAATAATTCACTGTAATTATTATGATCAGCTTGCTAGTTGCAGTAGAACTGTGTCCCCAGGGCAGTCTGGGAACATGCAACTTCTTCTGAAGATTTCTTTATTTGGATGACCATATTCTCTAAGATCATACTGCGAACAGAGAATTTGGTCACTCATTGAATCAGATGAGAAGCATCAACAAAATGAAAGTGGAACATGTTGTGTACCATACACAGCTTCCCCCCATGCTTTATTAAAATTGGCTTATGAGTATGAATATGCACAATTCAAAAATGCAAAATGGGTCATGTAAAATGTCATTTTAAAAGTTGTGATCACTGAATCTGCATATTCTGTATGTGCATGTATCTTTCTCGTATGTGAAGTTAGAAATATTAAGTGGGACCTATTTTATTAGTTCAGGTAGTCTAGTAAAAACCATTAGTGCCATTTTAAGAATGTAATGGCTCTGTGATCAAGACAACAACCTGTGAATGGTTTTATTTTTCCTGTAAGCCCAAACTGTGGTTGGTCCTAGAAAGACATGTGACCATGCCCCTGGTACTGGATAGAGTGGCTAGACACCAAGGGCACGTCTACATAGCAGGGCTAAAGCCGAAATAAGCTATGCAACTGGAGCTACATCCATTGTGTGGCTTAAGTCGAAATAGCTTATTTCAGCTTTTCGTGCTATCTACATAGCAAGAAGTCCGACAAAGAGCACTCTTCCTCTGACTTCCCTTACTCCTCATAAAATGAGGGTTACAGGAGTCAGAGTAAGAAGTCCTCCAATTATGTCAAAATAATTGCTTGTAGTGTAGACACGGACTATGTTATTTGGAATAACGTTAGTTGTTCCGACATAACACTGCTGCGTAGACATAACCTCAGTCACATGAAGGGTAGCACCATTCAGTCCTCGCTATTCCGAAATAATTCTGGATAACATCGATTATTCCGAAATAACACTGCTGTGTAGACATACCCCAAGAGACCATCTCTTGCCACCCAATATGCTTGCTGGAAAGATATATGACTGAACAGGGTGAAGAGCTGGACCCAAGCTAGGAGTCTGCCTAGCTTGTGAAAGAGATGGTTAAAACAACTGTTACGGTAAGAATTTGCTTGTAACAATTTTCTTCGTGTATTAAGATTAGTTGGCATGTTTTGTTTTGGCTTAGAAACTTACTTTCATCTGTCTGATTTCACTTTCAATCACATAAATCCTACTTTTTATACTTAATAAAATACTTTTGTTAATCATCAAGCCCGGTGTAAATAATTGTTATCTGGAGGGAGCAACCAGTATGCATATCTCTCTTTCTTTGCTACAGAGGGCAAACATATAAGCTTTCTCTGTGTAAAACTTTTATACAGAGTAAGACAGATTTATTTGGGGGTTTGGTCCTTTTTAGGGGCTGTGTTCCTGGGTGCTGTTAGCAGCCTTTTAGCTGACCCTTCTCAGAGCTGAGCTGGTTCAGTGTCTGTGTTGCTCTTCTGGGGGATTGTTACCCCAGTGCTGTGCTTTGGCTGGAGGAGACCAGAGCTTCTGGCCAAGCAAGACAGGATAAAATGGTGCTCCACAAAGGAGGTTGGTGGGCTCAGTGGTGTGACCAGCACATCAAGTGACAACCCCAAAGGGACCCCTGTGATCCAACCCATAACATACAGCTTGTTGACAGGAGTCTGGGGATGACCTGAGCCAAACTAATGCCCTACCAAAAGCACATAGATCAGAGCTGGGTCACTCAGACACGTAAAAATGACAAGCAAACGCATACAACATGAATCTGGAAAAGGCAAACAAGAATACCCTTTCAGTAGTTATTGGAGCCTTTCTATAGCTCTGGGTTACTTTAACCGATTGCCCACCCCAAGGTAAGGCTTTACACCTACTTTAATCTTTGAGAGGTTAGAGCTCAAGATCAACTATAGTATAGGTTATCAAGAGTACAGGGACCTCAAAGGCACAACAGAGACCACATGGTGCTCTTTCTATAATAAGGCTGTATATTATTCAATTAAATGATATGCACACTGCAGTCAGGTAAAGAAGAGAGAGACACCAATATGAAACTCATAAGATTTGCATTACTTACACCACACCCTTTGGAAATACTGGCTATGTCAGTCCTTCTTAGCATCGTCAGTGGTCATCATCCTGGTATCTTCTCCACCACTTCACAAAGGCCGGAATACAACTTTACTGTATGCCGACTGGAGTTCATACATATTTATAAAGATTTTAGCTACTTTTTCTTATTTGAACTTCCATGCACCACACCTTTAGAGGTGCCCTGTTTATGATAGGCTAACTCATTAGTCACCCTTACACTTATTAACATTTGTTACTTTATAACCATAGTAGCAAGTAGCTAAGGATGTCACTAACATTTCTCCCCTGCTATCAAGGGTCATCTTGAGGTGTCTACTCAGACATTGTTAAACTAGGCAACTTTCAAAACATCAGCATAACGCAACACAGACAGAAGCTCAGCAGATTTATTATTTATTTTCTTATGCTAACTTATCCTAAGGCCTAATTTGGCTAAACTAAATACCTTAGGGTGCATCTACACAGCAGGGCTTAACTCGAAATAAGCTACACAAATTGAGCTACATCAATTGACTATCTTATTTTGAAATAGGGAGCGTCTACACAGCACTTATTTCGAAATAGAGTAGTCTTCCTTGGACTTCCCTTGCTCCTCATACAATGAGGGTTACATGAGTCAGAGTAAGAAGTCCTCCAGCTTAACAGTATTTTGACACTATTTCGAAATAACTGCCTGTTGTATAGATGCAGACTAAGTTGTTTTGGAATAGTGCTAGTTATTTCAAAATAGTGTTGCAGTATAGACATACCCCCCAGAGGCCTGAGGTCTGTAAGCCCCATATTGTACATTACTTCTTATATATCACCTCTATATCCAAGGTATACTTGAACTTTTAACCTTAGCTACACTATGCATGGGGCCTTCTTCAGCAAAATGCTTAAACATACTTAATTTTAAGCATGTGCTTGAGTCTGTCCCTCTTCAGAAAACACTGTAGCAGATACTTATATTTGAGCATGTGCTTAAGACCCATGGACTTCAATGGAACTTCAGCATGTGCTCAAATATTTGCTGACTTTGGCGTCAAAAGGATGATGATGATTCTCATGGCCAAATGACCTGAGGCTCCATTGTATCATTATTATTACTGTTATTTGTATAATCATGG
This sequence comes from Rafetus swinhoei, assembly GCA_019425775.1. Taxonomy (NCBI): domain Eukaryota; kingdom Metazoa; phylum Chordata; order Testudines; family Trionychidae; genus Rafetus; species Rafetus swinhoei. The sequence goes on from CM033446.1 coordinate 112,283,536, forward strand.
CACCGAGGGGGCACCATCAAGGCTCAGGGCCCCACTGTATACGGCAACATAGTAGTTCCTGACCAAAAGATGTTGATCTGTTCTATTTGTGATTCTTGATATGTTTATAAGCTTGAATAACAAAGAATGACTGACATGAAAATAATAATCTCCCATTTATGTAGAGATTCTTTAGCAAGCTGAACTCTGAGTTTTCTTATAAAAGATAGGTCATGTTCATTCCTCATCCTGGGCCTTGTATGCCTCACCTTGCCCAAAGAGCACCCATTTAGGGTAATTAGAATCTGGCCTGAAGATGGGTAGAGCACGGTTTAGTGTTTGAAAACCAACATGATTTAGGAGCATAAGTCTCACTAGAAAAGTGCTTCCTGAAGAAAGTTAGGGTATGTCTACACTACAGCATTATTTCGAAATATCTTATTTCAAAATAGTTAATTCGAAATAACACGTCTACACGCAAAATGTATTTTGAAATAGCGTTTTGCTATTTTGAAATAGCACGTCCACACTGAGTGGATGCTGAATCGCATTTAAGGCCAGCCGGAACCAGGTCCGGCAGGGCATCAGGTCAGGAGTTACTTTGTGTGGCTGCTGCCTGAGGCTATCTGAGGCTTGTGCTTAAAGGGACCGCCCCCTCCAGACAGCCGGTTCTCAGGTTTCCCTGCTTGCTTGCCTACCTCGATGAGGGACAGCAAAGCATTTTGTCTCTGCGTGCTCTGGTTGCCCTCACTCGGGACACCACAGCACTCTGCAACATGGAGCCAGAGCTGCCCCTGAGCACTCTGGTGCTTCTTGCGGACGCGTTGCTGTGAGCCAGGCTGCACTTTCTGCAGGCTGCCATCTGGGAGGTCCATCCGGGAGGCTGTCAGTATCCAGGAGGCCCTGAGGGAGAGCTTCCACCCTGAAGAGCACTAAGAACCTCCCTGGTCTGCCCCACTGGGGGCTTGTGCCTCATTCCCCCCTCATGGCCTTCCACTTACCCCTCCCTAACCCCCCTTCCTGATGTAAAATAAAATACACATATTTTCATGAACACAAACTGTCTTTATTTAACAAAATGGGGGAATGAAACTCTGGTGAGACTGGGGAAAGGAGGCAGGAGAGGGGAGAAGAGAGGGTGGGAAAGGGGAGGGGGAAACCTGGGAGGAGGAGGGGGAAACCTGGAAGGGGGAAGCAAGGGGAAGAAGGGGGAGGGGAAGCTCAGGGCTCAGGGTTGGGGGTCTCGCTGGACTAACTTGATTTTCATGTGAACCTGCTCCTGGGTTCGCATGTGGCCTTTGGTGGCCAGGCTGGCAGCTATCCTGTCATAGATGGCTGCGTTCCTCTGTCTAGTGCAGAGATCATGGACGTTGGGGGCATCCCCCCCAAACCTGAATAAGGTCCATGATCTCCACCCTGGACCAGGAAGGCGCCCGCCTTCTCTGGGCCCTGGCAGGCTCCTGGGAGCTGGCAGACTGCTCCTGGGGAGCAGTGGAGGGCTGGCTGCCAGTGGCTTGCTGGCTCATGTTTTGGAACCACTGGGTCAGAAGCAGTGACTGCTGGCTCTGGGCTGGCAGGCTTGGAGCTGGCACAGGCACTGTGGCCAGAGTCAACCCCTTTAAGGGCTCCGGGAAGGGGAGACGGAGAGGAGTGTTCTTGGTTGAGGCTGGAGTGGCCACCAGGGCACCCTGGGAAGGCTGGAGGCCCCCTATTTTGAAATAAGTGTCTACACAGCACTTATTTCAAAATAGCTATTTCGAATTTGGCATTATTCCTCATGGAATGAGGTTTACCAAATTCAAAATAAGCGCTCCGCTATTTCAAATTAATTTTGAAATAGCGGATTGGCTGTGTAGACGCTAGGAAAGTTATTTTGAATTAACTTTGCTGTGTAGACATACCCTAAGATGTACCTAAATAGGTGAAGTAATAAATTAGCCACCTTTATAGGACTGGGCTTCAGTACAGCCACACCATTGATTATGACTCTTGTGCTGAGACAATGGAATTTAACTCAAAGCAAGAGTTTATGAACCAAACACTTATGAGGGAAATTCTGCAGAAAAGCACTATCTCAGGTGCTCTGCTGTTAGAGGTCTCAATATCTTTATTGGAAGCAATAATTGGTGGAAGACAGAGATAATAAAGGGCTATCAAACAATGAGCCAGTGCTGAGGAAGTGAGTCTGGCTATGGTTTGCAGAGAGGATGTCACTCTGAGAGCCAGGTTATATTTCAACTTATCTAATCTTATGGCTGGTTTTTTTCTTGGTCAGCCTTTTTGTTCTTTTTGACTACAAGACTGGCTCCTGCAAGCATTTTTTATTCCTAATTCAAATGAAACAGCAGGAGCTTGTTACCAGCCAGAATGTAGTTACCCCAAAATTGGCCAGGACAGTGATACTCACTTAAGTGGTCAGAATTTTAGTTCCTTAGATGGGGCCATTAAACCGACCATAGGAAAAAAGCATGAATGAAAGGGTGCATGGAATAGGATAGCCTGCTCCTTTAAGGGCCGGGCACCAATAGGCCACTCAGCCCTGTTCATTTAGCCCTGCCCTGCTACATCTGTGGTGAGTGTGGGATTTAAAAAGAAGAAAGCCCAGTAGATAGTCTGGCTGGGGAGAAGAGCCCCACCCTGGAGTGCCATTTAGGTAAGGAGAACGGATAGCCTGCTTTGGTGTGAGACAAGAAGCTGGGCTCAAGTTAGCAAGTAGCTGAGGGTTGCCAGAGGCTTTTGGTGGGAGGATTGACCTGACCCAGATGATTGGAATCCTGGACCTGGCAGCAAGATAGGGTACTACTGCAGGGAGCCTGCCTTTAGGGACGGCGGAAATCAGCTTACCTTAAGCCACTCTTGGCATTGTTCCCACAGTGGGAGGCCGACAGGAGCAAATGTTTCCATCAGCTTCCCTTACTCATCATAAAAGCAGGAGTACCCTCTGCTGGCGGGGACACTCTCTGAGTTTGATGTAGCTAGGCTCACTAAATTGAACTCCGGAAGATCAATTGCAGCAGAATAGATCTTCTGCAGACTGGAGACAAGGTCTAAGAATTTCCAGATGTAGCATCAATTCTGGACTGTGTTAAAGAATATAAATAGCTGTAGAAAGAATACACAATAAATGCGGTCTCATCAGCTGAAATGTTTATTTGATTCTGATGTGGTGAATTGGTATGAGCCTATTTCATTTACTATTTAATATTAGTGTTGTTTATATAGAATTATGGGTATGCACCTTAACCTCTGATTATAGGACAAGAAGCAATGGGCTTAAATTGCAGGAAGGGAAGTTTAGCTTGGACATTAGAAAAAACTTCCTGTCAGGGTGGTTAAGCACTGCAATAAATTGCCTAGGGAACTTGTGGAATCTCCATCATTGGAGACTTTTAAGAGCAGGTTAGATAAACACCTATCAGGGATGATCTAGATGGTGCTTGGTCCTGCCATAAGTACAGGGGACTAGATTCGATGATTTCTCAAGGTTCCTTCCAGTTCTATGACTCTATGGCTGGTGAACTGATGCCTTTCATTTTTAAAAAAGATACTATCCCTGCCCCCCTTTGAATTTATAATCATGTGACAATTTTCTGTATTCCTGAACAGTGAAGACTCCATTAAAATCTGTCCAAAGGAAATTATGTTTATAAAGAGTTATCTTCCTGATCATCATTAGACCAAGGCAGAGCTCCATCACAATTATAACTGCTTATTGTTTAACTTGTGGGGTTTTTCTTCTCGCTTCTTTTACTGTAACCAATGCACCTTCAGCATCACAAACAAAGGGTATGTCTAAACTTCATCCCTTTTTCAATAAAGGGATGTAAATTAGAAATATTGAAATAGTAAATGAAGCCAGGATTTGAATTTCCCCGTGCTTCATTTGCATAATGGCGGTCACGGCTTTTTTTCCAAAAGCTGCTCTTCGAAAAAAAACTGCGGTCAAGACGGGGATCTTTTGACAGAAATGCCCCGTTTCAAAAGATCCTGTAACCCTCCTTTTTTGGGTTACAGGATCTTTCGAAACGGGGCATTTCTGTCAAAAGATCCTCGTCTTGACCCCGGGTTTTTTTTTTGAAAAGCGGCTTTCTGAAAAAAAGCTGTGGCCGCCATTATGCAAATGAAGTGCAGGAAATTCAAATCCGGGCTTCATTTATAATTTCAATATGTCTAAGTTACATCCCTTTATCAAAAAAAGGGATGTAGTTTAGATATACCCAAAGCCTCAAGAAGAAGAATGTCTAATAAAAAGGCCGCTCTTTTGTTTTTGGAAGAGCTGATTGCTGTGCGAAATATTGATACTCTGCACACTGCCAAGAAATGACAAGGGATAGGTTAAAATCTGCTAAGCATTTAGAGTCTTAAGATAATTTCCTACAAAAGAGATTGATTTCAAAGAGCTTTGAAATCATAGTACAGTAGCCCTTCTGTCAGAGTGCTATAACTGAGAGTCCTATAATGAAGGTGTAATTAGGTTATACTTATTCATATGTTTAACAGCATTAAGACAAGTATAATTATAGCATGTGTTTAACCTCCATTTGAAAAGTGTTTGAAATCTATTTGGTGAATACAGTAACTGGTAGGAAGCTTTTGTTAGTGTTTGGCTTTTTTCTCTTGTTTATGCAACAGGATAAGAACACAAATTCCAAAAACTTTATCTTGAAGTTAAGATTGTGAACTTCATTTCAAAAGAAGTAGAATTAAACACAACCGGGTGAGAGGGGAATGGAAATCACAAGCTAAACAATTGTATCATCAGCCTCAATATCCACTTCATGCATGCAAATAATTAAATTGCAGCATCCAAACAACTTTCACTCTGTTTCTAAGGCTATATCTACACTGCGGCACTATTTCAGGATACCAGAAGTATCCCGAAATAGCTATTCTGCGTCTTTTGAGCACATCCATTATTTTGAAATATTCTGGGATTCCTGTAACCCTCATTCCATGGGGGTTAAGGGATGTTTCGGAATAGCACTTTATTTCAAAGTTTGGCACTGTGTAGACAGCACCAAATTTCAAAATAAGCTATTTTGAAATTACCTCAAAATAAGCTATGCAATTTGTGTAGTGCAAATTGTGTAGCTTATTTCAAGATAAGGGTGCAGTGTAGACACAGCCTAAGATTGTTGCTATTTTAGTGCCCTATCCTAACTTCCACTGAAGTCCCTAATAATTTTTCCTTTGACTCTACTGGGATTTTAACCAAGCCCTTTCCTACCTCTTAACATTTTTTTAATGGGGATAATTGAGTGCATATTATTTGTTCTGCAGTGTTAGATTAATGGTTGTGAACAATTCCTGATTTTAATTTAATGGACATTCTTATGACCTTCAGTAAATTATGTTTAATCAGTATTCATAGCATAGCTCTATCTAATGATATTTGCTCAATTAGGTGTACAGTATATGAAATTATTTTGCCCAGTAGGAAAAGATTGCCATTTTGATGTGAAATTTCAATGTGTATTGTTTCATGAAGGGTACTAAAACAATCTCAGATGACATACTAATGGGTAAAGTAGTTTGGATTATATGGCTTGTTTATGAATAAGTCAAAGATATTGAAGTTTTTATGTAGAGATCTGAGAGAAAGTTATTGATCTGTCATGGACAAATCAAGTCTGTTTCCATTTTGTAATTATTGTGAGTGTTTTTACAGCTCAGAGTTAAGGTTATTTCTTTGCTGTTCACTGACAGTGTTTCAGCTTAGGGATCTGTGTGTTTAGAAGTACCTTTCTTTTATAATTATAATGTCTAGCTCCTGCTGCTTTTGTGTGAAAAGTTCTGTACTCTGTCTGGCGAAAGCAGGGCATACAATATTATATACTGATTTTGATATAATTCAACAAGTTATTTTGTCCTGCAACCAATCAGACCAGCATTCAAACCCCTCAGGGTATGTCACTGTGTAGAAGTTATTTAGCTGATTGGCACCTTGATCTGAGCAGCCAGGTTAATCTATCTTGGGTGTGAGTAGCAACACTGCAAAACCAACCTCGAGTTATAGTGTCCTTTCTGGTGCTGATGTGTCTCACCATGACATCTGGGGGCAAATTTCATTGTTCTTGATGCAGCAGTAAACTGAATGGTGGTTTGATTCTTTCCCAGTTGAAGAACTTGTCTGTGTTTCCAGGCCTCAGGGGGATTTTGGAGTGGCTCTGGAAGTGATCAGGAACAGTCAACATGGATTCATCCAGGACAAGTCATGCCTGACCACCTCAATCTTCTATGATGAGATAACAGGCTCTGTGGATATGGAAAAAGTGATGGATGTGATATACCTTGACTTTTGCAAAGCTTTTGATACAGCATCCCACAGTATCCTTCCAAGAAGTTGAAGAAGTATGGCCTAGATGTATGGACTATAAGGTGGATAGAAAACTGGCTAAATCCTCTGGCTCAATGGGTAGTGATCAACAACTTAATGTCTAGTTGGCAGCCAGTATCAGGTGGAGTGCCCCAGGGGTCAGTCCTGGGGCTAGTTTTGTTCAACATCCTCATTAATGATCTAGATGATGTGTGGATTGCTCCACCAACAACTCTGTGGGAGGGGAGTGTGATGGGGCATACCCACCCTGCACTGGTCAGGTTAACTCCGCCCTGAGGGCAAAAGAGGCCACACCCCCGTTAGCTTACTGGGCATGCTCAAGCTGCTCTAATATAAAAGAGAGCAGCTCAGCTCAGTTGGGGCTGGTAGCTAGAGGGAGAGGACATGCTGAGCCAGATCCCTGCAAGACCCAGCGCTTACCCAGAGGCCAGGAGGTACCACACAAACTGAGGACAGGACATTTCTTGAGACCTCGTTGGGTTTGGCGGAAAGGAGCAGTACCTAAAATAAAGAAGGGCATGGTGAAACAGGCCTACCAGTGAGCCAAGAAGCAGGAAGCAGCCCCGGAGTGGCAACAGCAACTGGGGTGAGTGAGCTGCTGGTGAGGAGTCTGTGTGTTGCAGTTTGGATTCCCCACTGACTCAGGGGCATAAGCAGGCCCCCAGAGTGTTGGGGTCTAGATTCGGGTGTGAGCAAGCCACTAGAGTCAGCGTGTTGTGGTCAGGAATTCCCACTGATTCCATGGCGTGAGCAAGCCACTAACAGGACCCTAGGCCAGGGTCCAGTTGCGTGGGAGGGCCTAGACCTCCTTGCTGGGGGATACGTACTTTGCTCTTAGGGTATGTCTACACTGCATTCCTCTTTCGAGAGAGGAATGCAAATGCAGGTGAGCGAAATTGCAAATGAAGCGTGAATTTGAATTTCCCGTGCTTCATTTGCATAATTGCATCCGGGCGCTATTTCGAAATACCCTATTTTGAAAAAAGAAATGCTGTCTAGATGTGGTTATTTCGAACAAAAACCCTTCTTTCAAAATTACCCTTACTCCTTATAAAATGTGGTTTAAGGGTAATTTCAAAAGAAGGGGTTTCTTTTGAAATAACCGTGGTTAGACAGCATTTCTTTTTTCGAAATAGGGTATTTTGAAATAGCGCCCAGACGCGATTATGCAAATGAAGCATGAGAAATTCAAATCCGCGCTTCATTTGCAATTTCGCTCACCTGCATTTGCATTCCGCTCTCGAAAGAGGAATGAAGTGTAGACATACCCTCTGACTGACTAACTCTCTATGGGTATGTCTACACTAGCCCCCTAGTTCGAACTAGGGAGGCTAATGTAGGCATTCGAAGTTGCAAATCAAGCACTGGATTTAAATATCCCGCACTTGATTTGCATCTTCCCGCCCGGTCACCATTTTTGAAATTTACAAGTCCGGACTAACTGCCCACGTCTACACACGGCAGGGGCCCGGTAGTTTGAAATAAAGCCCTAATTCGAACTACCTGTTAAACCTCATTCCAGGAGTCCTGCACTTAGGAAGGAAGAATCCCAAGCATTGCTACAGGCTGATCACCAAATGGCAAAGTGACAGTTCTGCAGAAAAGGACCTGGGGATTATGGTAGATGAAAAGTTGGATATTGGTCAATAATGTGCCCTTGTTGGCAAGAAGGCTGATGGAATATTGGGCTACATTAATAGGAGCATAGCCAGCAGCTTGAGGGAACTGATTATTGCCCTCTATTCGGCACTGGTAAGGCCACATCTGAAGTATTGCATGCAGTTGTGGGGCCCCCCCCTTCTATAGAAAGGATGTGGACATATTGTAGAGAGTCCAGCAGAAGGCAATGAAAATGATTGGGGGGAGGGGGGAGTGCTGGGGCACATGACTTCTGAGGGAACTGGGCTTAGTCTGCAGAAGAGTGAGGGGGGATTTGATAGCAGACTCCAACTCCCTGAAGGGGGGGTTCGAAAGAGGATGGAGCTAGGCACTAGAGGCAGATGACAGAATGAGGAGCAATGGTCTAAAGTATGGGAGGACTAGGTTGGACATTAGTGAAAAAGACTTTACTAGGATGGTGCTGTAGCAGTGGGATGAGTTATGAAGGGAGGTGGTGGAATCTCCATCCTTAAGGATTTTTTAGGCCAGGCTTGACAAAGCCTTGGCTGGGATGATTTAGTTGTGGTTGGTTCTGTATTGAGCAGGGATTGGACTACAGGCAGGGGTTGGTGACCCCTGGCATGCATGCCACAGGCAGCAGGTGAGCCAATTTTTACTGGCATGTGGGGTGGGAACTCAACCCCACCCCTCCTCCCCCACACAGCGAGAGCCTGCGCTGCCACTTGAGCCTTGTGGTTGGTGCACAGCCATAGAACTAGCTCCGGGGGCAGGCGGGGAGGCTGCAGACTGGGCTGAGCAGCAGCCAGCGGTCGGTGCTCTTCCCCTTCTCTACCCGCCCAACTCCATTATAGAAGTGATCTGGTGGAAGCAGCAGTGAGCCTGTCAAAATAGGTTAGCTGCTGCTGCTGCTGCTGCTGCTGGTGGGCACATGGGGCTCAGCTGGGCAAGCTCCAGTAGCTGGGGCTTGGGCCACGTGCACCGCTCCTTTTGCAGCGGGGCCGAGGCCGGGTAGGAGGCTACTCCTGGGTGGCCGGGACCAGGGCTTGAGCCATGTGGCCACTCCTCAAGTAATGGACCCACGGTAGTGGGGCAGAGGCAGTCTGGCAACCCAGCTGGGGACAGGGGCAGCACGTGTGTGACTGCATGGGATGAGTGGGGCAAAGAGGATGGGTGGGTGCTAGCATTGGGGTGAGGTGGACGCAGGGGACAGTTTATTTGGGACATCTGACTGAACACTCAGAGGCTTGTGTATCAGAGTACGAGCCCGAGATCAGAGAACTCAGCAAGACAAAGCAATGCCAAGGTTCACACTTACCAGTAAGATCTCTGCATCTTTATTTATTTATTAAGGAAGATGCTGTAATTAGGACTATTATTGACTTTAAAAAGTATCACTGGCACTCAGACCCATACATACAGGTGAATAAGTTAAATCTCTGCACACCATTCTGAAAGGTTGCTGACCCCTGTCTTGAGGTGTGTTCCAACCCTAATCGCCTATGATTCTCTGGCTAGTACCATTGTAATAATTTTGCCTCCATCCTCTTTGAGGATGGACAGATTACCAGCATGCCTGAAAGCAGCCCAGTCAAGCAAACTTGCTAGGGTTGAACACACCCTTAAACTTGGTTGAGAGTTATTCTGTGCAGTAATGGGGATAGGTGGGTTAGAGATGACAACTACCAGTGTAAGAGTCTGAGTTAACTTTTTAATGAAAGTGCCACAACAGTTTTTCTGCCCCAGGGACAGTGTTCGGGGGTAGCAAGAGGGCCTGGGGTCCCATACCATAGGAGGCATTGTGAAGCTAAGTTGCTCAGGCTGTGGTTTCCATTAAGTGGGCTTGAGGTCCTGGGCTACAGCCCCATTCCAATAGGGATTCATCTTTCTGTCCTGGGCCCTACCAAGTCTAATCCCAGCCATGCTTGCCAGAACCCCTGAAAGTCCAAGAGGCCTGGATTCCTAGTTGCAAACTACTGCTCTCCATGACCATACCATCCACTGCTAAGCGCAAGGAGCCTGGAATGCAAAAGGGTCATGTGCCCATCTAAGGATACTGAAGACCACACCACTTGCAAATAGAGAGAGGGAAATGCTCACACCCTCAGGAAAAAAACCTCTCTATTTTAATTACCTATGTGTAAAACATTTTCTGGCACTGAGAATAAACACTCTGGTTTCCAGGACCTGGACATATTACTGTTGAAGAATAACAGCTGTTTGTTCACTGTGAATATATTGTTCCTATCCAGCAGATGCATGAAATGTAAATGAGCAAGTCTCCGTTTCTCAGTAGACTAAGCAGGGGTTTAGACAGCTAATTTATGTTCACTTATTCCAGCATGCAAATGTGTCCATTATCTTTTATGCATAAAGAAAAATACTTGCTAGATGAGAGAGATGCATCAGAATGAGAAATGAGAGAAGCCACTTGTATAGTCACTTTGATTCTCCACCATTAAGGCCTCTTATTTTAAAAGGAATATGTTTTCTGTATTTGGTATTATGCCTATTGATCAGGGTAGGAGCTTCTTCCCCATTCTTCAGTGCGCTCTCTACTCATGGTGGTCCTAAGCAGCACCAAAAGCATGACTGTCACAGTTCAGTGCTCTCATGTAATGCTCAGCAACCTCTTGCTGTATGAGTCTGCTTGTGTACAGCCTCTCAGCTGGGTCTGAGCAGTGAAATATCGCCTTCTCTGACACCTAGCCAGCAGCACAAAATGTGCCAGCATAGGGAAGGACAAAGCGGCTGGGGGGAATCATCTGGAGGTGGGGAGAGGGGGAGAGGAAAAAGTGAGAGCAGAAGAATATAGTTTGAGCAGTTGTGCAAGGGGAAAGATCATAAGGAAAATAGTGGAAGAAATACAGTAATTAAAAGTTGGGGGGGGGGGGGAGTGGGAGATAGCCCAACCCAACAGTGACAGAACTGGGTTTCTCGTGCGAAGGGTCCTCTGAGGAGGGGGGGAGTAACTACCAAAGCCCCAGGTGAGTGTGACTGCCCAAACTGAAGAGAGGAGGCTACAGGGAGGGAGGATCTATCTGTGGGATGTGAAGGTCTGTCCTTTGGGAACTTTGGGCTGAAGCAGATTGCTCCAGGCTGTTCAAAGAACCTGAAAATATTTCATAAAATAAAGATGAGATCACGAAATTAAGCCCTGTGGGATTAATATGGAGTTCTGTACATGTACCACTCAATATTAGACTGAATTGCCAGTATAGGAGCAATGGGATTTGCAGATTTCTGCAGAGTTGTAACAGGGTTCAAGATTAGTTTGGACTCCTGATCTCAAAGACTGAATCGTGCTTATCTTCTTTCCCCTCCCCCGGGCCAACTGCTGCTGTTGGCCAACTGCTGCTGTCCCATTTTGGTCATATTGAAAACCAGGACATGAAGCAGCCAGCAGGAGAAGGGGCAGAATGGAATGAGCTCCAGGAAATGAAACAGAGCTGGGAACTGATTCTGGGGAAACAGAGGAGTGAGAAATTGACACTCCTCCCAACTGCCTCCTTATGGAGCCTCCTTTTATGACCCTGTGAGGATTCGATCAGGTTTCTATTTGGCCATATGTGATAGCCTGTGGCATGTGTTTCTTTTTTTCACAGCCCAGTCTAACTCCCTTTCCGGTTAAGGAAGGCCCTCATTGACTTAAGTGAGAATCGGATTGAAGCCTAGGGGAGGAATAAGGTTCATATTATTGTGCATTTCTCCATCTATAAGTCAAACTGTCCCACACCAGAATGTATGCAACAGCTGGCACACTTCCCTTGCCCCACCTTGAACTCTTGCATACACTCGGAGCAGCTCCAGCTCATAAGGCAGGACCATGGATGCTGGTGTGAAATACTGTAGTCCCATCCTCTTGAGTAGACCTCTGCACCCATGCCCAGCCCCAGGACTCACATACATGGATATCATTTCAGAAATGGGGCCTAATCAGGTCCATTTTATCATGAGAGATGCACTAAATCAAATCAATGGAGACATGCATATATGGTATGAAGACTTTTCTGCAGAATCAATGACATGATGAATGTAAGAAAATAATCCAGTTTGTTGCCTCCTCAATACTCCAGTAAGGATGTGTGAAATTAATATTTCTATAATTAGTTATCAAATCTATTTGTACATCTTGCTAGAAAATTCAGTACAGACTGCGAGTGCCATGTAATGAATTAAGAAACATGCAGGGTTTTTTCTGCTTTTCAAAACTCTCCTGTAAGATAAATCAATCATTGTGTAGAAGATGCCATTTATTACCCTTTATACTAAAACTACCATGGGATTGTCTCATAGTTACACTTCATCTTTGTTTTTTCCCTCTTATTTGTATAATTGTTCTAAGGAGCTATGGTGAATAAATAATATCAAGAAAATTTAAAAAGCCATTGTTATAGTGAAGCAGCATTCTGAAACACCAAAAAATTATGTGTAGAATTTGTAAATTTTTAACTTGCATGCTGTGAGAATGATCAGATATTGATGACTTACCTGCTATTAAGAGTTTGTATTTGTCCCATACTTCCCTGGAAATGTGTTAATTTTAAATAATGTTCTAGATTTTGCCTATGCCTTTAATACCTCCAAGTAATTAATGTCAATGCAGGTAGGATTGACTGTGTAGATCAATTGTAATTTTGTCACTTTTATAAAAATTAGCTCTCTAATGAGACAATGCAACTGGTTGGAGAGTGGGTGTGGGTTTTTTTTTTCCTTCAGAAAATTTAGACTGTGTCTAACCATCACAAACATAAAAACTAGGGAGAAATATCATTTTTGACAGCTGTTTGTATTTTGAATTTTTTTGATGGAAAAAGTATATAAAGGCTTCTCAGGAAAGCAGACACTTTCTGTGGGAATCTTAATTTAGATTAAAACCAAATTTTCCACCAAATTGTTTTGATGGAAACTATTTGGCTCACCCTACAAGACATTGATTTCTAGAATTTTATTTACACTAATTATGACTGTTCCTTATACAGCCATTGCATGGTGGGGATTACAAATAGATTTGGTTATGGAGCTGCAGTTTTCACATATCAGCACACAAGCTTTGTGAACAGAATTCTGGTTTTCTTTCAGAATACAGAGTCAGTGTTCTCACTTGTTTTCCATAGTTATTAAGAGATCCAACAAAGTAATATGTTTCTGCACCAACAGGGCTTTGTTCTCCAGCAATATGTTCATGAGTGTGTTTTTGCTTTATATCTCTTTGCAATTTTGGGAGTAGATTAAGCTCACTTATGTTACTTTTCTCCAAACAGTTTCTGCCACTGCTGTACAAGATAGTATTTCAACTCCTTTTAGACCAGTTTACATCCCAAGTAATAACAGTATTTACTTCTGAGCAGATAGTCTACATTTACAAGTATAAATAGAGCAGAATATAGGATCCTGGTTAAGTAAGGTGCAAAACACAGGTGACTCGTGGTAGTACTCAAAAGGTGCACTTCTCCCCTGTACCTGTGCCAAAACTAATTGCTGAATGGGATGCCCCCACTTGCCTCCTTGTCCCTCTGGGTGGCCCTCCTTTCACTCCCTCCCCTGCAGGTGTAACCCACATGCCTACTGGGTGTGGTTCACTGTTCCTTTTAGTGGCACTTAGCCTACTTACAGAGAGAAAGAATGAGTTTCCTCTACAACCTTAACTGAGAGCCATCTGGCTTTTAGCTCAAGCAGTGGAGGCTCATGCACTAAGCTCTAGAGGTCCCAGGTTTGTGTTTGCCTGTTGGCGTTACACAGGCATCAGTCATACCTGCTGTGAAAAAAAGTTCACAGCTGCCTAAATCAGGTGAGATACCCACAATGCAGGTGAATTCTTGGCAGACATAAAGCCAGTGGTGCCAGTTTTAAATCTCTCTCTCTTTGACACTGCTTAATGTTTGGGGCAGTGAGAGGACAGGCCAGACGTGAAGGGCATGGCTCTAGAACATGATGCATATGGGCATTGTCTTACCAACCAATTGCCAAAGAGACCCTTCCAGCTCATCTAAATTAGAGCAGCCACTTGTACCTGGTCATCAGGATGGTCTACCCTGAGTGGTGGAGAAGGCAGATGAGTGGTTCAGCGTTATCTTTGTCTTCCCCTCCCCCCATATCCAATAAATCAAGATTGAGCTTGATGCAAGCCAGAATCCCGCTCATAGTTACTTGCCTCTTTCACTTTCCCCCTCCTAAACTGGGTTTGTGGAAGGTTTATGTCTGCACAGCTTCTGTGCAAGCCTTGGAAGGGCTGGCTGACATCAAAAAGTTCAACTCTCTCTTTCTCTGGACATGGTGAGTCAGTTTCTCAAATTAAAGGCAAGACCTGCTGTGAAACAGAAAATGTTTAACAACTTCAGGAATTCCTCAAAGCTACCGTACCAATCAATTTGATACCTGTGGCTTCCCACTGAAAGCAAATGACAATTTCATGGTGGCTCAGTGACAGCACAGGGATGTATAAATTTTAAAAAATGCTCTTTATTCATCTGTCATTGTTAAGTGACCATATTATGTCTGCATAAAAGGAAAGGGAAAATGATTTTTAAAGCTAAACTGTTGAAAGCAATCGGGCATTTAGATCCATAAAACATGGGAATCATCTGTGGAATGATGATTTTTTTCTATTTAAAAAGTAAATTGTGTTGTGTTAGTAACTCATAAAAGATATTATATTTGAACTGAATTTTTGTTCTGGAAAATAACTGTTTCCTGGATGACTAGTTCAGAAATGTGGTCACCCAGGTAGCTAAATCCTTAATGTCATCTGAACATGGTCACTGAACAAACTAACGCCTCTTAAATCAGAATTGTTTTCATCATTAGGAAGAGGGCCATTTGATAAGTCATTTCTACTATAAGAACACCAGTTTGAGAAGCAGGTGAATGCAGGAATTCTGCAAGCACAATCTATTTGAAAAGTGGTAATTTAATAGCATGCATAGGTCAGGAGTGGGCAAAATTTTGTATTGAGGGGCCATTCCAGGATTTTGGTAAGTGGTCAAGCGCTGCACTTTTCTACAGAGGTAGTACAGGGTCTGGGATGGAGGTTGGATGCAGAAGGGGGACTGGGATGCAGGAGAATGTGTGGGGTCTGAGACGGAGTTTGGTGAAGGAGGAGGTTGTGACCTGGGGCTGGAGATTGGGGTGCAGAATCCTGGAGGGAGTATGGGTGCAGAAGAGGATTATGTCCTGGGAGAGGAATGTAGGAGCAGGTTCAGGTTTTGGGAGGGGAGTTGTGACCTGGTGCAGAGGGTTTGGGTGATGACCTGGGCTGGGGGATTGGGGTGCACAGCCCAGGAGGGGATACGGGTGCAGGGAAAGGACTCTGGCCTGGGGAAGAGGTGTAGGAGAGGGTGCAGGGTCTGGGAAGAAGTTGGAGTGCAGGAGGGGGGTGGGTTGGCAAAGTCACGCTCTGGCCAGGAGGTGCTTACCTAAGCAGTTCCTGGCCAGCAGCACTCTCATACAGGCTTCCCTACCTACCAGCAGCCCCAAGCCACTCAAAATGGCTGGCTGTTCCATGTGGCTCACTGCACTGCCAGGGGAAACTTCACATGCTGCCCCTGTGCTCAGCAGAATCTCTCGGCTCTTATTGGCTAGAAACTGGCTCCCCACTCACCCCTGCAGCTGAGAGAGCCATAGGGAGCAGCCAGCCACTTTGAGCAGCTGCTGCTCCATGCCGCAAGGGCGGGCCATCGGTAGGCTGTATCCTTTCCATCCCTGGTGTAGGTAATAATCACTATTTGTTTCTATTGTCAAAGTATTCTGAGACTAAATAGAGAAAGAACCTTCCTGGGGGCTGATCCAATACTGTGAAATATGTTCCCAAGGGAATATCAGAAACCTCACCATATATCCCTTTACCCACCACTCCCCTCCCCCTCCAGCACAACCCACTTGCAGTTGCCCTTGGTCAGTGAAGACCCAGAGTTCAGAAGTGCATTCACATGAGTTCACCTCCCAGCCATGCGTGGTGGAGGGAAAGGCACTGCCATTGCTCACTCCACTACTGCCCCCTCTATTGCAACCTCCTGTCACTTAACACAGCTCTGTGATTTCAGCAGTGAGTGGGGAAACTCACTGCTAGTGCAGTGGGCAGCCTATCATCTCTACCCTCTTTCCCCCGTACCTGTGGCACCCTGTTTAGCAAGTGCAATTCACTTGAGAGTGAACCCCTCAATCAGGGCACACCAAACATAGTTCTGCTCCCCTTAAGTCACACAACAAGGATAATGACTCTTTATTTCCATTGTGTGATCATTTGGGCAAAGCAACTCCATCATGCAGTGGGTATGTCTCCATGCAAACTATGTCAACTCCTAAAGTCTTCTCCTCCACTTCACAGCTAGCTGTCAGGGGAGACCCTGCTTAAAACTCATTTCCCTCCCAACGTGAACTGTAACATTATTTTTGTGTTTGCTATATCCCTTGCATATTTATCCCTTTCATTGTCCTTCTTCTATTCAATTTATTCCACTCTACTTTTTTGGATGTTTTGGATTGACAGAATGATGACACTATTTACAATTATTGGCAGAATATTATGCTGAGTTTAGGCACGGCTGTTTACTTTTCCATACGTTACTCATGATTGCACACTCATGCAGAGCCCCTACTTACTCATCAGGGTTAATTTTCTTCAGCATTTTCTGTATTGAAAATTACCAACATAATTTTTCAGTAGTTACTGATATCTTTATTTCTCAAAGGCCCCTCTCATGATATGTTGGATTAATTGGCTCCAGAGCTGCCCATTACCTGTTTTTACAAATTGTGGGAAATGCATCTTCACCAAGTGAGAACTGGCCAAACTCCATTTATTCAACAGAGCAAGGCTTATTTATACCATCTTAGGATTTAGTTTCTCTCTCTTCATATTTCAGGGAAGAACATAGAAAAGTTATTCAGGTTGGCATGTTTCTAAGCTATTCTTCATAGCAAATGCTTTTAAGTACACAAAGCTTGATCATCAGATGTGGCTGAGATCACAAAAGTGGCACCACACGTGTGACTCCCTAGTCCTACCACTGGCTGGGAGACATTTCAGATCCCTCATAACTCAGAGCAATCTCAAGACTGTTCTAACATATGCCCACAGCTCCAAGAGGTCCTTCCGGTCTCCAGGGATAGATGGAGTTAAAGATGTTCTACTCATATCCTCTGACCTCCAGCCCTTTCTTCACAGGAAGCTGCTACTTTTCATGGTGTGAAATGCTTTTCTGGAGCAGACGCTTGGCCAGCATCAGGATGAGAAACATGTCTCTCTTTTAAAATGTCCTTGAATACCAATGTAGTGTCAGCAATTCTTTATGGACAAAAACTCTCAAAATTCACAAGATGAAATTTGCTATACAGCAAAGCAATAAAAGATGTAAGAGAAAAATGGATAACAGATGAAAATCCTTGATGTATGATATCTTGAGGACTCTGATTAAACTAAAAATAAATGAACTGTAGAAGCAGAATGTTACACTAATTTTTATCTTAATGATGGAATGAAACCCAGTGGATAGTAAGAAATAGCCTCTAGCAGCTGAGACAGGGAGATGAATTGATAGACTTACTAGTACTAATGCAATTCATAAATTCCAGGGCCAGAGGGGAGCATTGTGATCATCTAGTCTAACCTCCTCTATAACTGTCAAAGTACAGCACCTTAATAAATCAGTCCCCTAACTCTCTTAGCTTCACATCTGTAAAGTGATGCTGATAATACCAGTTTACATGCCTTGTAGGACTGCTATGAAGATTAAATAATTAAAGTGTGAAGCAGAATAGTAATATTACAGTACATATTAATAATGTGTTTGTGCATATTAAACAACACAATTCACAGAGGATTTGCCCTTTTACTCTAATTTTCAAAATGCCGATATTTTAATTGAAGTTAAACTGAAGGAATTGAAGTAATTTATAGCATAGGGTTAAAATTTTAGTTGATTTTTAATTAAGGGAAGCATAGCTGAAATGGAACATCACTTGTGTTCTTTAAGTGGTAAATGATTGTAGTTTTTTAAAAACAAATAATTGCTAGTGCCCTACAAACCATGTTAGAACTTTAATCATGAGAAACTACCTGTTTCCTTTAGCAGATTTTAATCAATAGTAGGTGAATACATACTCATTGTTTATTGGACAAAATTTGTCCTTAGCTTCCAATTTTCCACATACAACTGATGAATCTTTTAAAAGTATGCTCACAAAATTAGAGCATGCCAGAAAAGGGCTTTATAAAAATAGTTGCTATAGTACCACATTTCTACAGCCTTCATCTGTGAATTGAACAGAAGTTGCTCCCAGGATTAGCTCTCATTCATCTGATGAAAATAAGGAGAGATGAAATGCTGATCTGATAATGAGCGTGGTGGGTAGTCCAAGGAACTGCAATTTGTCTGGGTGAATGGTGAAGGTTCCCAACTTGATTGAGTAACAGCCAAGGTAATACAGTGGAAATTTGCTCACACTCGTTGAGGCATCCAGCAACAAAAACTAGGGGAGAGTTCATAGATTTATAGTTTTCAAGGCCAGAAGAGATAGTTGCAATTGTCTGGTCTGACCTCTTCCTAACAAGTCATAGAACTTCCACAAAATAATTCCTGGATAAACATCCAGGGCATGTCTATACTACAGAGAAGAACAACCCTCCAGAGACTGATCCACTACTGTTTGATTTAGCGGGGCTAGTGTGCTCCCCTCAGCCTCCCCTCAGTGTAGATGCCGCGGCGGCTCAGCTTAAGGTAAGCCGAATCCAGCTATGCATTTTGCATAGCTGGATGGCGTACCTTAAGCCAGCTTGCCTGGTCTAGTGTGAAGCAGGCCCCAGGCTCCAAAGAGGTAAGCTCTATTTCGATTTTAAAATTCAGTATTGGAGAATCCATTGCAACCCTTGATAAATAGTTCCAATGGTTAATTATTCTCATTTTTAAAAATTTCCTCTCAAAGCTGTGTATGGGGGGGGAGGGCCTGGTCAGAGCTTCCCTCACCTCCTCCCCGCCCCAACTGTAGATTAGCACACAGGGCAAGTGCCCAGTGGGTCCCCCTAGTCAATATGGGACCCTCAAGAAAAATGGGCACCCAAGCAGACAACCCAAACAACAGAGTAGAAGCCCTAAGCTCAGCTGAGTGTGCTGGCAGAAGCCACACTGAGCAGGCAGCAGAGGGAAGCCCCAAGGCCTGGCAGAGAACATACCAGGTGGGCAGCAGAGGGAAGAGCAGCACTGGATGTGTGAAGGGGGTTCTGTGATCCGCAGGTGGAGATGATGGCTGTGCCCACTCAACACACTGGGGTCAGTAGCGCTAACTGGGGACTGCCTTCAGTGGCGCCCCCATCTTCCCTTCCTCCATACCTTTAATATCCTCCTCAGCAGTGTCTGCCTTTCCAGTCCCTCAATATCATAAGAACATAAGAATGGCCATACTGGGTCAGACCAAACGTCCATCCAGCCCAGTACCCTGTCTGCCGACAGTGGCCAATGCCAGGTGTCCCTGCTCAGGTAACTTGCACAGGGCCCCATACATCCTACAGATGGCCATGCCTGTAGGGCAAAGAAGAGGAGAGGTCCTAGAAACTAAATTTAGATTACTAGGAAAACTCCCATATCTATACCTACTGGAGATCGACACTGCTGCAATCTATGCAGCAGGGCCCAATTTAGCAGGTCTACTAAAGACTAGCTAAATTGACTGCAGCTTGACAGGTCTACACAGATACTCCTCTGGAACAAGAAGAGTAAGAGAAGTTGGCGGGAGAGTATTTCCTGTTGACACAGGATGGTATAGACACTGCAGTAAGTTAAACTAAGCTATGTTGACTTCAGTTACATTATTTGAGTGGCATAACTTATGTTGACTTATCCTAACATCATGAGAGTTCCTATCATAGCTTCCTATTAAATGCTTCAGGTTCCTGCCACAAGGGCAATTAGACACAGAAAACCCACCAGGATACATGCTTAGGGTGATCTAAATCTCTGTTAGAAGCAAAGATTTTCTGAAGAAATGAGGCCAAGTGATCTTTTTGGTTTAATGAAAGTTTATTTGTAAAGTATTTTCCCTTTGGTAGCAATAGAAGTTTCTCATGCTAGGCAGAGTATGCATTGCTTCTCCACTTCTGCATCAGATACAGACCCATCTTTACCCACTTCTTTAAATTGTATAGGGGCATATCGACATGTCTCTTAATGTCTGCTTTCAGATGTCAACAGCTAGCGCTATATGCTAAGTTTCAGGGGGTAGCCGAGTTAGTCTGTACAGGATAAACTTAAACAACAACAAATGGTCTGGAAGCACTTTATAGACTAACAAAACATGTAGATGGTATAATGAGAAACTCTGGTCATCTGAGGAAGTGGGCTGTGCCCACGAAAGCTCATGGTACCATCTACATGTTTTGTTAATCTATAAAGTGCTACCAGACCATTTGTTGTTTTTTAAGTGTATGTTAAGAGTTTTTTTCTCCTGCCACAATATTCATGAAGTTGAGCTTTTGTTTCTGTAATCCCTAGTTGGTTCTCTGCATATACTTTGATTGCAGTGTTATGTTAATTTAAAAAACCCACCTGGTTCAGCCAGTCTCTCCTCAAATAAACACTCACTGCATTCTGTGCCTTTGTCTACATGTCAGACACCTACGTTACCATAATGGATGTCAATGCAAATTCTGTTAAAATGACAGTGGAAGATTCATTTAAATTATTTTATTTAAGATATCCCCAGCCCACAACAGCTTAGTAGCAAGGCTGCTCTGAACCAGTGTTCCCTGCATGGTAACACATTGCCATAGCAACCAAACAAATGGGTCAGCCCACTCTGGCTCCATTTCATGGTTACATAGAGTACAAGAGAAATTGCTGCAAGAGTGTGTATGTATGTTTGTTACTGTTGAAGAATGGGCCAGATTCCATTCTGTGAGTACCACATACCTCTGCAGGTGTGGAGTACCACACGCGCGCGTGCACGCACACACACACGCTCGCGCACACACAGGGATACCCTTGGCTTGGAGGAAGAAGAACAGTATTCCTGGGGGTGAAGCCCACCACAAGGAACTAGCAACTATCCCCTTCCTGCACTGAAGCATTGCAGGATACCAAGAAGCACAGCAGAAGGAGTTCAGATGGTTCTGAGGAGAAGAGGGCTTTTTTGTGTGCAATTTCCTGTATCAAAAGAACATTATTAAGGTTGCAAAGTTAAGCACTTAAAACTTAGGAAACATCAAAAATAAGGTTGTCTGTGCAATCTTAATTCAGCTCTCTTGTGTACAGTGGACCTACTCTGGGATAAATCGGAGTTGTGTAGCATAGGAGGATATTGTCTGTGGGACCTCTGCTTCATTTGTTACAGTACTTGGAAGATGGGTACTTTTTGTGGGTAATGGGACAGGTGTATCTAAGCAACCTCTCAACCATGGGGGAGGAACCACTGAAGGAGAAAAGAGGAATGAGGGTGAGGTTAAAAGATGAACATGGGGGAACCAAAAGGGGATATTGAACAGAGAACCCCTGACAATGCCCACTGCTACTCTAAGCTGTCTAGTGAGTCAATGGACAATGCCCAGAGGAACTCTGCCTGGAGGCATGATTGGACAAGGGGCAGAAATAGGCTCCCCCATCGCTGCATAGCATCTTGGAAGGAGTCTAATAAATGAGGCAGCAGGCTGAAGGGAGAGCAAGGCATACATCATGGTTAAGCAAATGGTCTGGTAGCACTTCATCAGACCATTTGCTTGCTGTTTTTTTTCCGTAACAGACTAACTCGGCTATCCCCTGAAGATCACGGTTAAGGGACTTGAATGCAGCCCTGGTGAACTGGATTCTATCCCTTCCTGAAAACCAGAGTTCCTCTGTTGTGTTGGAACCAAACTTCCATAGGTCACTAGTTGTGTGTTTCTTATTTTCTGGGTGCCTCACTTGAGATCCTGGGGTTTATCTGAAGAGAACTCACATTGATGACACGGGCTGCTGTAATATGAACATATATAGTGCTTTGTAATACTAGGCATTCTGAAAAATCAAGTCATCACCCCAAATTGCCAGAAAATTTTTATCTTAACCACTTTGTGCCTCAAAAATATTTCATGTTTGGGAAGCCCTTGGGGTATGTCTAGACTACATGGCTCCATCGACGGAGCCATGTAAACTAGTTTACCCGTCGTAGTCAAAGAAGCGGGGATTTAAATAATCCCCGCTTCATTAAAAAAAACATGGCCGCCACGCTGTGCTGACGATCAGCTGATCCGGCATAGCGCGGCAGTCTAGATGCGGAACTGTCAGCTGGGGAAGCCTTTGCCAACTGATCCTGTAAACCTCATTTCACGAGGCATAAGGGATCGGTCGGCAAAGGCTTCCCCAGCCAACAGATCTGTGTCTAGACTGCCGCGCTATGCCGGATCAGCTGATCGTCGGCACAGTGCGGCGGCCATGTTTATTTTAATGAAGCGGGGATTATTTAAATCCCCACTTCTTTGACTATGATGGGTAAACTAGTTTACATGGCTCCGTCGACAGAGCCATGTAGTCTAGACATACCCTTAGATACTAATGAGTGCCCATGAGAAACGTAATTCTCAGAACAGGGTATTAATATTGTACAGTAAATAACACATGGGACCATACACATTTGAATACCTGCTCATTAAGTATGCACTGAATTGGGCTACCTGATCATGTAATCAAACCACCACATAATACATCTGCACAAGCAGACCTAAATAAATTCTCGCATTTCCTAACTTTAGAATTCTTAACTTCACAACTTTAATAGTGTTCTTTTAACACAATTGGGGGATTATTATATAATGCTCAAAACCAAAACAAGCTCCGTAGAGCTAACTTGCTTCTTGCCAGCTATCACCATTATCATTTTACAATGATTTTATGGAATCTTTCACATCAACCTTTTCTCTGGCTTTTGTCTGCTTCTGTTTTTGAAAGCTCTTTGGGGCAAGATAAATCTCTTTCTATATGTTCACAGAATGCTCAGAACATTCATGCCACAATCCTGATTGGGGTCTCTGGATGTTATTGAAATACAAATATTAAATTATTATTTATTTGTAGTGTTGCAATATCTAAGCCCCTAGTCATGGAACAGGTCCTTACTGTGCTAGGTAATATACATACATAGAAGAAGACAGTCTTCTCTGAAAAGATTGCAGTCAAAGCATAAGACAAAGGAAAACAAGGATACAGCTGTTAGAGTTATTATATGTAAAAATAAAACATAAAAATAGTTACACCACTGTAAATCAGGAATCTGTCTCTGGATATGAACCAGTGTAATGGAGAGCGATACCATCCATTTCCCATCACACTTGGTCACCAATATTATTCTGTCCTACCAGTCAAGGGAAATATTTTTTATTTATATACAGTTTATTAAATGCCTTTGGTTGTTACTTACAGGAAGGGACATTTGAGCCAGTGATCTAGTGTGTGACAGCTTGTCTGCTCCATTTCCAGTCTCTGGAGCACTGCACTCCATTGAATTCTCCCACTAATTTTCTGTAAGGGTAATTAATTTACATAAGAACATAAGAACGGCCGTACCGGGTCAGACCAAAGGTCCATCTAGCCCAGTATCCTGTCTGCCGACAGTGGCCAGCACCAGGTGCCCCAGAGGGGGTAGACCAAAGACAATGATCAAGCGATTTGTCTCCTGCCATCCCTCTCCAGCCTCTGACAAACAGAGGCCAAGGACACCATTTTATCCCCTGGCTAATAGCCTTTTATGGACCTAACCTCCATGAAATTATCTAGCTTCTCTTTAAACTCTGTTATAGTCCCAGCCTTCACAGCCTCCTCTGGCAAGGAGTTCCACATGCTGACTACGCTGTGTGAAGAAGAACTTTCTTTTATTAGTTTTAAACCTGCTACCCATTAATTTCATTTGGTGTCCTCTAGTTCTTCTATTTAGGAACTAATAAATAACTTTTCTTTATCGGCCCTCTCCACACCACTCATGATTTTATATACCTCTATCATATCCCCCTCAGTCTCCTCTTTTCTAAACTGAAAAGTCCCAGTCGCTTTAACCTCTCCTCATATGGGACCCGTTCCAAACCCCTAATCATTTTAGTTGCCCTTTTCTGAACCCTTTCCAAGGCCAAAATATCTTTTTGAGGTGAGAGACCACATCTGTACACAGTATTCAAGATGTGGGCATACCATAGTTTTATACAGGGGCAGTAAGATATTCTGGGTCTTATTTTCTATCCCTTTCTTAATAATACCTAGCATCCTATTTGCCTTTTTGACCGCGCTGCACACTGTGTGGAAGTTTTCAGAGAACTGTCACGATAACTCCAAGATCTCTTTCCTGATTTGTCAGCCAAATTAGCCCCCATCATACTGTGCGTATAGTTGGGGTTATTTTTCCCGATGTGCATTACTTTACACCTATCCACATTAAATTTCATTTGCCATTTTGTTGCCCAATCACTCAGTTTGGTGAGATCTTCTTGGAGTCCCTTACAGTCTGCTTCTGTCTTGACTATCCTAAACAGTTTGGTATCATCCATAAACTTTACCACCTCACTGCTTACCCCTTTCTCCAGATCATTTATGAATAAGTTGAACAGGATTGGTCCTAGGACTGACCCTTGGGGACACCACTAGTTACCCCTCTCCATTCTGAAAATTTACCATTTATTCCTACCCTTTGTTTCCTGTCTTTTAACCAGTTCTCAATCCAAGAAAGGACCTTCCCTCTTATCCCATGGCCATGTAATTTACACAAGAGCCTTTGGTGAGGGACCTTGTCAAAGGCTTTCTGGAAATCTAAGTATACTATATCTACTGGATCCCCCTTGTCCGCATGTTTGTTAACCCCTTCAAAGAACTCTAATAGATTAGTAAGACAGGATTTCCCTTTACAGAAACCATGTTGACTTTTGTCCAACAAATTATGTTCTTCTACATGCTTCACAATTTTATTCTTTACTATTGTTTCGACTAATTTGCCAGGTACTGAAGTTAGACTTACCGGTCTGTAATTGCCCGGATCGCCTCTAGAGCCCTTTTTAAATATTGGTGTCACGTTGGCTACCTTCCAGTCATTAGGTACGGAAGCCGATTTAAGGGATAGGTTACAAACCACAGATAATAGTTCAGCAATTTCCCATTTGAGTTCTTTTAGAACCCTTGGATGAATGCCATCCGGTCCCGGAGATTTGTTAACATTAAGTTTTTCTATTTGTTCCAAAACCTCCTCTAATGACACTTCAATCCGGGACAGTTCCTCAGATTCATTACCCACAAAGGACGGTGCAGATTTGGGAATCTCCCCAACGTCCTCAGCCGTGAAGACTGAAGCAAAGAAATCATTTAGTTTCTCCGCAATGGCTTTATCGTCCTTGATTGCGCCTTTTATAGTTCGATCGTCTAGGGACCCACAGGTTTTTAGCAGGCTTCCTGCTTCTAATGTACTTAAAAACATTTTGTTATTTCTTTTTGAGTTTTTGGCTAGCTGTTCCTCAAAATCTTTTTGCTTTTCTTATTACATTTTACACTTGATTTGACAGTGTTTATGTTCCTTTCTATTTATCTCACTAGGATTGGACTTCCACTTCTTAAAGATGCCTTTTTGTCCCTCACTGCTTCTTTTACATGGTGGTTAAGCCACAGTGACTCTTTTTAGGTCTCTTGCTATGTTTTTAATTTGGGGTATACATTTAAGTTGGGCCTCTATTATGGTGTCTTTAAAAGTTTCCATGCAGCTTGCAGGGATTTGGCTCTAGTCACTGTGCCTTTTAATTTCTGTTTAACTAACCTCCTCATTTTTGTAATTCCCCTTTTTGAAATTAAATGCCAGGGTGCTGGTCTGCTGAGGTGTTCTTCCCACCACAGGAATGTTGAATGTTATTATATTATGGTCACTATTCCCAAGCGGTCCTGCAGTTATTTCCTGGACCTGATCCTGCGCTCCACTCAGGACTAAATCGAGAATTGCCTCTCCCCTTGTGGGTTCCTGCACCAGCTGCTCCAAGAAGCAATCATTTAAGCCATTGAGAAATTTTATCTCCGCTTCTCTTCCTGAGGTGACATGTATCCAGTCAATATGGGGGTAATTAAAATCCCCCATTATTATAGAGTTCTTTGTTTTGGTAGCCTCTCTAATCTCCCTCAGCATTTCAATGTCAGTATCGCTGTCCTGGTCAGGTGGTCGGTAATATATCCCTACTGCTAATTTCTTATTTTTGGAGCATGGAATTACTATCCATAGCGATTCTATTGAACATGTTGATTCATTTAATATTTTTATTTCATTTGATTCTACATTATCTTTCACATACAGTGCCACTCCGCCACCCACCCGGCCTGCTCTATCCTTTCGATATATTTTATATCCCGGTATGATTGTGTCCACAGATTTTCCTCATTCCACCAGGTTTCAGTGATGCCTATTATGTCAATCTCCTCATTTAATACTAGGTACTCTAGTTCACCCATCTTATTAGTCAGACTCCTAGCATTTGTGTAGAAGCACTTTAAAAATTTGCCACTGCTTGTTTGTCTGCCCTTCCTGATGCATTGGATTCCTTTGTACGTGGTTGTTTGTCTGCTCTGGCCCATGGTTTGCCCTCTCCTCCTCTCTTTCTGACTACAGCTTAGAGAATCTCTATCAATGGATTCTCCTCTAAGAGAAGTCTCCCTCCGATTCGTGCATCTCCACACCAATCGGCTTTCCCCCATCTCTCAGTTTAAAAACTGCTCTGACCTTTTTAATGTTTAGTGCCAGCAGTCTGGTTCCACCCTGGTTTAGGTGGAGCCCATCCTTCCTATAGGCTCCCCTCTCCCAAAAGTGTCCCCAGTTCCTAATAAATCCAAACCCCTCTTCCCTACACCATCGTCTCATCCACGCATTGAGATTCTGAATCTCTGCCTGCCTACCTGGCCCTGCGCGTGGAACTGGAAGCATTTCGAGAATGCCACCATAGAGGTCCTGGATTTCAGTCTCTTTCCTAGCAGCCTAAATTTGGCCTCCAGGACATCTCTCCTACCCTTCCCTACGTCATTGGTACCTACATGTACCACGACCACCGGCTCCTCCCCAGCACTACACATAAGTCTATCTAGATGCCTCGAGAGATCCGCAACCTTCGCACCAGGCAGGCAAGTGACCATACGGTTCTCCCGGTCATCACAAACCCAACTATCTATGTTTCTAACGATCGAATCACCCACTACTAACACCTGCCTCTTCCGAACTGGCATTCCCTCCCCTCAGAGGTATCCTCAGTGCGAGAGGATACAACATCCTCTGGGAGGAGGGTCCCAACTACGGGATGGTTTCCCTCTGCTCCCATTGAATGCTCTGTTCCTTGAGACTTTCATCCTCCTTAAGAGCACTGGGGCTCTCAGACTGGAGGTGGGACAGTACTACAGTGTCCCGGAAAGTCTCATCCACATATCTCTCTACCTCCCTTAGCTCCTCCAGTTCAGCCACCCTGGCCTCCAAAGCCCGAACTCGGTCTCTGAGGGTCAGGAGCTCCTTTTGCAACGGTGCACACATCGCAACCCGCCCACAGGGCAGGTAATCATACATGTTACACCCGACGCAATAAACAGGATAGCCCCACTCTGCTGCTGGGCTTCTGTCTCCATTTTCTAATAAATAAGTTTAAGTATAAACTGGGATTCTTTTAAACCTCTGGAATATAGATTATTATAAGAGTTATGTTTTAAAGAAGGCCAGAAGTCACTAGTGCCCTCTAACCTCCCCTCTAACCTCCCTCTCCAAACTCCCTGTTAGCAGTTCCTGTTCCAAGCTCCTGGTCGCTGAGTCACAGGCTTATATAGCTCTGGTAGCCCCCCCCCGACTGAGGCTCAGCCAATTAACAGAGGCTTCTAGATTTCAAACCTTTTAGAAGCTCCTTCAAGCAAACAAACAAACCAACCAAACAGACAAACACAAGCTCAGCACACAGCAAATAACTCCCCCACACACAAACACACACTCCAGACAGCCACTTACCACAATTTCTAAAGGAAACTGGAGAATTGGTCAAAAGACATGTCTACAACAGAGAAAAGCGCCCTATCAGAAAAACTGAACTGCTCACTGTAGCTGCATTATGCAGCAGAAGTAGCCAAGGGGCTTTATAACACATTTCTATTTGAAGATGGGAGGGGAAAATCAGTTTTGATGAAAATGCCTGAGGATGGTTACACTCAGAAGAGAAATATCACCTTTAAGCATGTGTTCAACATCCACAAACAACATGCAGATGAAACACTTAATTATTTTAAATGCAAGTACTCTGGAATCTGTGAATATGAATAGCTTAAAGATGGTATGATTCATGATAGAAGGAAAGAGAATAATTATAAAAGATAAAACTCCAAAATGACTACTAAATAGTACATGGAGATGGGCCTTCCAGGAGAGAAACAGTGGCCCAGGTTCAGGAAGCTGAGAATAGGATCACTCGTAACATGAATAGGCAAGGTCTTCCCTGCCAGAAGCAGCCTGGCCTGGGTATAGATGATGCAGCTGAACTCTGTATTCTATTCCAATTATATACTGGCATGAAATGAATAGTTCTTATTTGAGTGTATATCCCCATGGGTGCTCCACTACGGGATGTGCACATGCTTGTGTGCCCTCAACCGGAGAGTGCAAGGTAGTGTCCGTGAACAGGGCCTGCAGAGTACAATCTTAAGGGAATGTTCCCTAGTTGTAGAAATTGTAGTAATAAGAGGGCCTGACAATGAAGGCTGGTGTGAGGCCTAAGGCCTGAACAACAGTCAATGCTTTGCTAACATAAAGCAAAGCTAAGCTGTGAGCAAAAGGCAGGTCCTGCTCACAGAAATTTGGCAAGGACAGGGCTGCTGATATTACAGAAACACAATACCTAGGAGGTACTAGACACAGGTCATGCACATAAACATTCCAGTAGGATGGTAACCGAACATCTCGCTGCAGAAACAACTTGGTACCACTACACTCCCCATAGATAACAAGGACATACCGACCCAGGTTCAGCACAGGGTCAGGATGATAGCATGATGGATGGTGATGTTTTGATCAAACCACCATGTACAAGGTAATGGGTGGTATCTAGGTATGTCAGGGGGTGTCGACCTAATACGTTTAAGGTAGCACCTTGATATGTAAGAAGTGATGTGTAACTTGTTTGTGTCTGTTTATGAAAGTGTATCTTAGAGAGGCTGTCTTTTCCAGCCGAGGGGATAGAGGAAACTCCTTGCCACTAACTGAGCTGAGTCCATTGCCAGGGCGTACGTATGTATTAGTGTAAACTGTTGACATCTGGTCTAGACACCCTGAGTGCTAGAGACCATACATCGTTTGACAATAAACCTGGTTCCAGTCACTTCACACCTTGTCTGATTTGTGGTTATTGGGGGCTTTCAGAAGTCTGCGCAGAGCCTGCACAGCATTCGGAGAGAACACACGTATACATGCAGCCAAACGGTTATCAACAATGAAGGGAGCAGAACAGAGGCAAGAGCACCACACCGGTGGCGGCATCTGATTACAGAAGTGTTCACTTCCCATGCACCCCACACTCCATACATTGGTCTTGACATCCCAAGTGTCTGCTGGAACTTCACCAGTGGGAAAAAGACCTCCAAGAAAAAGAAGCATAATTCCCTGAACAGGGAAATGAAGAAGAGGAGTAGGTCAGCCCATACAACTCACTCTCAGGAGAACTTGCATCCCCAAGAAAGGTATCACTGAGGCTTTGTCTGTATCTGGTACCAAAGTGGTAGTGCCACATAATAAGTCCTGCATGGACAAGCCCTCTGCTCTCAGAGCACCAACTTTGTCAGCACTCTGAGACACCTCTTGGAATCACGACATATGCAGATCTACTACACAGCTCCAGTACCATCATCTTATCACAGCTGTGGATTCAGAGAAGATCCAGCAACCTCTTCATTCCTGCATTCGCCATCTTCTTGCTGATTGATATTCCCAGCTCTGTACTGACCTTGGATTTGGCCATCGGTCAAGGGAGGGCAATAAGCTGGAGGCAGTTCACCAGGGTTGGCCCCCTGGCAGGCTGCCGCCGCTTTATTTACCTGCGCCTCCCCAGGTATGGGTGACTGCAACTCTCATTGGCTATAGATCACCATTTCCAGGCAGTGGGAGCTGCAGGAAGCAACACAGACTGAGACACTTCTTCCTGCAGCTTCCATTGGCCAGGCACGGGAATAAAAAGTATCACATACACTGACTGTTCAGAGGGTATATGCACTGTACCTAATTCATAACACTGAAAAAAGAGGAGGTAAAAAGATAGTGTACTTTACAAATAGAGCATTGGCTTCTGCCAAAAATGAGTAAAACATTTTTGGATTTGATTGGATTTTATATTATGCAAATCTCCTTGGTATTTCTCAGAATACTGGGCACTCTTTTTAATCTGTAAAATTCATGCTCTGTAAAGTAGCAATTTGAAGGAAGCATTTTCTAGCACTGAAAGATATTATAAATGATGGCTTTGAAAGGGAGATCCTGGATAAACTAATCCAAACACCTGCTTCAAGCAGTGAGAGTCTTATATTACTCTTTCCATAAACGTACTTAACCTTTCCTTAAAGACATCCAATTATTTTGCCTTCTCTCCATTTGGCAAACAGTCCCACTGTTTGATTGACCTCACTGGTAAAGAAGGTTTATATATATCTAAGCTAAATTAATCTTTCTTTCAACTTTATTTCTGGCTATTACATCAGTCCACCATGAATACTTCTTTTCCCACCTCTGTCTTTTTCCCTGTTATATATTCAATTCATAAAGACAATATGCCCCCATCTTTAAGTGTTCCTCTTTTTTTTCAAGCTAAACAAATGTAGCTCCTTCATTCTTACAAGACCTGGAAATACATATTGCCTTTCACTGAAGCTCTCTGCATCATTAGACCACACTTGAACAGAAGAACCTAGAAATATTTTCAGTATTCCCATCTAGAGACTTACCACTACAGTATAAAATGATGATGAAATCTTTCGAGCGCTCCAAAAGATGCCTTTCTACATACACCCTCGAAAGGAGTTAGCCTACTAAGGTCTTGGTTTTTGTTTTATGAAGGGTTATTTCTTTCTTGAGTATGTTTATTAGTTTCCTAATTTATATTTATGGCAGTGTATTATTCTTTCAATAGATTTTCCTTCCATTTTGTGACAGTTTCTTCTGTTGATAAACTACCTTATTAGAAATGACATGGGGGATTCTTTGTGTTAATTCCTTGATTGTATTTTTTGCCTGTTGGTTCTGTCTTTCTATCAGTGACAGACATTGTGTGAACTCCTGACCCTACTGGAGTCTACGATAACTTTGCCACTGGGATCAGGATTTTATCTGGTGAGTTTACGGAAATAGCCAACAGTGTTTTCTGACCTGTATTAATAGACTGATGGGTGGCACTGTTGTTTAACACTGGCTAGCATGTGAGGTTAAAGTTTATAGTGGGTGTTGAGGGACAGCATTTTGTTTCAACTACAATTGCTGACTGTTTCTATTCTACTGGGAAAACAATAATCCTGTCCAAAATATGTTGGCAGTTTGGAGGTAATCCATGTGTTTTTGTAGGTTAGCTTTTGTTTTGCAGAGAGACAAATTAAGTTTGCAGCTAATAGGCATAAAAAGCTATATAGTTCACAGCCTGATCTTGCACCACTGAAGTCAGTTGGAGCTCTGCTATTGACTTGAGCAAGAATAGACCCAAGTCTGGGAGCAGGGAACAAAGCAGCAGTGCTGCCTGAAAGGAGGGGAGTGAGATGAATGGTTCTGTTGGCTCAGATTGGCTCGATCCTTATTGGAGCAGCTATACTCATGGGTTATAGAGTATAATATTAAATACCATCTTCTACTGTGGTTCAAACCAGGAGGTTTATCAGCCAATATATCCCCCAAAGAAAGTGTGTCTGTGTGTGTTTGTAATAATGTCTCTGGCTGAGGAGCACCGAGTGATGGATAAGGTGAGGTGTACACACTGATATTATTAAAGCTGTCAGCTGCCTTTGATGCCATTGTTCACAAGGCACTGCTGACTTGTCAGTGGGATAAGACTGCTTTAGAATTGATTTTTTTCTCCTTTCCTTTCAAAGAGCTGTTGAGTGAATTTCCATTTTCTTCTCACTCAGGGCTCCCGTATGTGATGCCCCACATGGCTCCTTCTTGTTACCTCTCAAAATACATGTATACAGAGAATATAATGAGGTCTTTGGGAGCTGCAGTATCATTGACATGCTGATGATGATCTGCTGTCTCCTTCTTACTGAACCCAGAATCTGTACTCTCTAGATTCTTAGAGTATTTAAATGAAATTGGGAACTGAATATCAACAAATTGGCTGAGTCTCTCTCCAGACAAGACATAAGTGATATGTGACAGGTTCCAAGGGCACTCCTTAGACCAGACTCCAAAGGATTAATTCTGCAGCCACTTACCCCTGGCCTATTAGAGGAAGTGGGAAAAATATAAAGGGGTACTTGGGAGACTCAGGAGCTTTGCCTATAGGTCTATAAATGGAGATTGTTGTTTGTAATTCCTGTCTTTGTTTTACAACTACTGCTGATGTTGTTCTATTTGGACTTCTTTATAAAATCTCATAAAGATGGCCCTGGGATGAAAGGATGCCTGAGAGCTGCCTGTTCTATTTTATGGGCTGAAAAATCAGTGTACCAACCACCATATTAGCAGGCAGAGGAGGCACCTGGAGCAGTGGATGGATCCCCCCACAATGGCAGCTCACAGCTTCAAGGCTTCTCTGGGCTCTTTGCTGCTTTCGGATTCTCAGTTCCTGAAAGTGAGCTTTGACACCTATTTTTGTATGTGACTGATCAAGAGGTCGAGGAATTTCCTGTCCTATCCTGACTCAGCTACTATAATCTTTGCTTTTGACACCACCGTGATGGATTCCCATAATATATTTTTCCTAAGTAAACTTCTGTAGGCTAACCAGAAGTTTCTGCTAGTGCTCAGGGTAAGTATCCATCTTCTAAAACTGATGGAATGATGGGACCTTAAAAAAAGGTTATTTCTAGCTGCTAGTTCAGGGTGTTGAGTGCAATCCTTAAAGCCTTGAATGGTCTGAGATCTGGATACCTGAAAAACAACCACTTAGTTCATTTCTTGTTATGTTGGCAAAGACTAGGGAAGATGCTTTGCTTTTCAGCTAGAAAGAGAAAACCTGTCTAAGATCAGCAATGGGATATTCTTAGGGGAACTCACTAAAGTTTGCCAGAACCCAAATCTGACAGTTTTTAGTGAATGTGGAAAAGACTAGGGAGGACTGAGTGAGTGTTTCTGACAGGTGGATGTATTTACTGAGCTAAGTAGCAATGGTTTGCTGTTTGGTTGCTCAGGTGGGATAATATAGAGAGGAGAACTATTTTTTATTCATTGAATATTGGAAATTCTAGGTTGAAAGTTTGCTTGGATTTAAACTTCTACTTAAGAAGGAGGGAGTCTGACCTCCAAGATTTCAAACTTGCAGGATTATTTTAGGTAGTCTTTAGCTCAAAGACAGAAAAAGGGATTTATTTCCTAATTCAACTAATCAGAGAGGCACATTTGACATAAAATGGCTTTGAAAAATAGAGCATTTGTGCATTAAAGCATCTGTATACACATGTAGAAATATTGAAAACGAGAGATTTTTTTTTAAATGAGTGAATGTAAGATTATCATAAATGTCAAATATCAGTATGGATAAGTGCAGCCTACATTCAATAGCGGAGACAGAAAGAGAGGGGAGGATTGTCATATGTCAAAAGTGTGTTCAGTACCCGAGATCACATAAATTGACCATGATGAGTGTAGTGGTAAAACCTATGAATTTAACACACAAGTAATTAAAAATC
Source organism: Rafetus swinhoei (assembly GCA_019425775.1). Taxonomy (NCBI): domain Eukaryota; kingdom Metazoa; phylum Chordata; order Testudines; family Trionychidae; genus Rafetus; species Rafetus swinhoei. The sequence continues at coordinate 112,317,283 of CM033446.1, forward strand.
ATGGCTATCACAGACACCTTTTGCAGACTATCAGGATTGGAGGAGAGAAAATAAAATCTTCCAGAATCAACTATCCAAGTATTTGCAACCACAGGCTATCATACTTATGGGGGGTTTAACTACCCAGATTATGTGTTGTATAAAAAATACAGCCAAACATGCAGATTAAAAGACATCTCCTATGTAATATAAAAACAATTTTTGATACATAATACCCAAATTCTCACCCTGCATAAACTTCTGACCAGTAGCATATAAATGGGTGAGTGTGTGAGTGAAAACAGAAAGCTTGGCATGGGTTACTGGCCCTCATTTTAGTAATGAATGGGTTCACAGAGTAAGAGGATATGGGAAATGCCCAGTATCTTCCCTTCTCTCAGGATGGAATTCTACAGTTCTTCTACTCTTAGACCAGGTACTTGCATTCACAGCATCTTGTGTGCAATCTGCTTCCTTACTGGATATGATGCGGGAAAGTCTTCCCTTCAGGAGCTGTGACCAAAAGACTTTTCCAAACAAAGTATTGTTTAATCTCAACAGTAGAAAGAAAGCAAAACAAGGGAGAAGTCTTCTGCACATATTTCTTTGTTACTTATAGCATTAGGTAGGCTCATCTTACTCCAGACTCCCAAACCACTGGAAACAGGGGTTCATTCTATTCCTGAGCAGTCTCTGTCTCCCTCTTCCATGTTCTTCAGGGGCTGTGGTTTAGCACCCCAAAGTCATTTCTTCCAGCTTTTCCCACTTGGCTCCCTACTGATGAACTCAACATATTTTGGGAGTAAAACTAGATAGATATCTGATTTGTCTTTAAGTGCCAATAATCAATCGATTGCATATGTGCAAGTACCCCTAGTTGAATTAATCTCTTGTGTCATTGTGTTGTTTGCTATAGAATCAATCAAACAATAAACCATTTCTGGCAGCTCTGTTTTTAACATAAATGTTAACTTAGCAAATAAGGTATGATGGAAAGAAGCATTTAATCAACTAGTGAGGAAACAGTGGGCTGGGGAATCCTTAAAGTCACTAATTAAAGCATAGCAGATAACACTTTCTTTAAAGGAGGACTGTAAGCACAACCATATTGAGCCATTCAACCGGAAAGGAGATGTATTTGTATTGTTTGTATTGACATATAATGAAGGACTTGAAACGTTTTTACCCTTAAAAATGTCATGTGTCAAATTTTGTCTTCCCTGTTTTTTGGTTTTTTTTTGGGGGGGGGGGGAGGAGGAGGTTGAACCCTACTTGGAAGACTAGAAATCTAGAGTTGGAGCTTTCTTTGTCCTCATTTGAGGAGTAAAGATTACCGCTTCCCCAAATAAAGCATCTAGACAACTATATTTGGGCAGTTGGATTAAATACCCCATAACAAACACAAGAGTTTAAACCTGTCTAACTAAAGCTCCCTTCTACTAGAGTTGCCTGGATTTCATTTCCTTGTAACATCATAATCCCAGTAATTCTTCAGTTCTCCCCAGTCCTCCCCAGCAAAATCAGGCCCCACAAAACCTACTAGTTCTAGCGGAAAAGTAACTAGAGGCTGGGGAAAAGGGCTTTCCTTCTCAGCCTTCCCCCCAGAATCTCCAGAATGACTGAGAGCTGCCTTTGAGCACAGTAAGGAAACGAGAAAGTTGGCAGAGTCGTGATATTTTCCTTTGCAGGGCCCTTTTCAATGTGTAGGGGAAAGACAAAGGGTCAGGGGTCCCCCGATGTGGCAGCCACCCTGGAGGATGTGGCTGTAACCATGGAGGTGGGCTCCTGGCCGGGTTATTCTGCAACTCTCCCGACTGGGTGAGAAGAGGCCGAGAGTCCGAGGAGAGGGGGACGCGGGACGGATCGTTGCCTGGCTGCTGGACAGACCCTGCGGGGGCCACCCTGCGGGCGCGGCTCGTGCTCAATCGGGGCACGAAGCGCGCGGGGCTCTGGCCGGGCTGCCCGCGGGTCGCTCTCCTGCAGCCAGCCGCCGGGGCAGCGAAGCGAGCGGGGAAGGGAGCGGGACTGGACCCCCCTGCTCTGGCTGCCGTGGCGCGGTCAGCCCCGCTAGCTGCGCGGAGCGGCACGCAGCCCCGAAGCCAAATCAATCCCCCCCCCCCCTCGCGTGGGGTGGGTGTGTGTGTGGATACGATGGGGGGCGGGTAGGGGAGGCTGGAGGGAAGTCAGGGAAGGGGGGAGGCCTCTGCTCTCTCCCCCGCCCCTCTGCCTTTCACGTGGACGTTTAATTATAAGCCGGATCCCGAGTGTGCCCGGCGAGCCTGTGCCAAGGCGGGGCGGGAGCTTGCTACGCTCTGCAGCACAGACTGAGGCTCCGCGCCCGCTGCTGCAGAGGGGCGGCCGGGACACCCCAGCGGTGCCAGCAGACGCCCCGAGTGGGGGGAGGGGCAGACCCCTCTGGGCGTGTGGGGAGCAGCCCAGCGCCCCGGGCCACCCGGGCATGAGCCGCGGGGCTTAGGTGGGCAGCGCGCCCCTGCTCTGCTCGGGGATGGATTTCCGGGCTGTCACTTTAATCTGCTGCTGCTTTGCCCTCGTCCTCCCCGTTAGCCAAGGTAAGAGCGCGATGGCCCGGCGAGGGAGCGGCGCTTCTGTCACTCGCTGAAAGTTCCGCCGGCCGAGGAGGGGGGGCGTTGTGTGTGACTGGGCTGAGTCTGCTCAGCTTCGCCTCGGGGGAGCTGCAGAGAGGGCGCATCTGGGAGGTGCCGGTGCCTTTATATCCGTGAAGGCGAGAGGCTCAGGCGCGCGCACACGGAGGGAGACTTTGGAAAGGTTTGTCACTAGGTCACGCAGACACACTTGCACCCACCGTTTATAATAAACTTTCCTTTGGCCACGGTAGCCCGGAAAGCAGCAATTGACCGATTACTGCAGTTTGCAGAAGGCCCAGTGTTCGCTGTTGTCGTCTCGGGGTGCAGTTGATGGTGCGAATGGGGAAGAAAACTTGCAATCTTAGAACAAATAACAGCTCTGAAAGCTTTCCAACGGCCGTCTCACGCTATTTTTTAAAGACCTGAGTATTTATTTACACGGTGTATGTTTTTTTCTAGATCAAGTTCCTTCCAAGTTCTCATTTTCTGTTATTGATTTGTAGATACTATTCTTCTCATTGAGAGCGGGCAGGGGTTTGTCTTGCAACTTAATTATTTCAAAAGTTAATGATTGCGTTTGAGATTAATATTATTGAGCAGATTCCAGTCAATTGTCTGCAAATAACACGTGACGTTTTGTCTGTTTAACCTTTGTCATTGTGCACGTTAATCAAAATTAGTGTTTCTTCATAACACAGCCTTATTGAATGGATTGAACATTTGTACTATCAATTTTTAGAATGCAAATTATTTCTAACTAAAGATACTTTTGTACTAGCGGTAGCTGTAAATAGTATAATTAGAGTAGAATGCGATGTGCTAGATCATTTGGACCTTTTATGTAATTTTCAGTTTTATGTAAATTGGTAATATTGCAAAAATGTTGCATGTGCTCAAGTGGTTTCACTTGTACAGTTCTGAGGAACTTCCATTCCAGTTATCTAGTAAGTGTATTAGTGGAAATGCTATGACATATCTTTATTTAAAAACATGTTTTATTTTTAGATGGTGAACAAATATTAATTTTATCCATTTTGGTTGCATTTAAAGCATCGGTAATCTACATAGAATGTGGTGATATGGTTCTTTTTAGTGCAATTACTTTACAAATCTCTTTTCCAGGTGTTGCTTGTAAACCTGGCTGCCACCCAGTGAATGGATTTTGTGAAGTTCCCAGTGAATGCAGGTAAAGAGATTTACCAGCTGAGCTTATTAGTGAAGGGACTGGTTGCTTCAATAATGCTTGTTTCTTGAAAAATAAAGACAGAAATTAAAATGATTTGCCAGCTGAAAAGGTGATGTAAGAAAACCACTTCCCCTTAATAGACTGTAACTTAGAATTGTGTAACATATTAAAGAAACCTGGATGCCCCTCAGAATGAATATTTCTGTCAAATATCCTAGGAGCCACCTGTGCCTTTAAAAAGGAGAACAGCCTGGTAATTATTTTTTTTAAAGTCTATATCTTGTCTTATATCTATTTCAGGTGTCAACCTGGGTGGCAAGGAGCTCTCTGTAATCAGTGTGTTCCTTTTCCTGGTTGTGTGCATGGCAGCTGTGCCAAACCATGGCAGTGTGTCTGTGAAGAAGGATGGGTTGGCAGCCTTTGTGATATAGGTTTGCAAATACTTTCCTTTAATAGATCAACAATTTCCCAGAGATTAAATGATCACAGCTCCATCTGGTGTTGGAAATATGCAAAAGCTCTTACCTAGATTTCTGAATATTTGTCCCAAAACATGATGAGAATCTTTTTTGGAGGGCCGGGGGCAGAGGGGAAACATCCTATGCATTCACATCTTAAGTGAAAAAACATAAAATATTGTGTATAATATAGTCCTGGGTGTTGCATTAGAACTATGTATAAAACCCTAATTCCATTTTAATTCTGTCACATGCAGATGGTAAACAATAAATTCTACACTGGCTCTATAAAGGTAAAAGGTCCTCCTGGGTGTGTTAAATCAGTTGCAATAATTCATTATACAACATTTCATGCATATGTTAGTATAAGTTGAAATAAATACACAAGTTTGTTGCTTGACTAAATATTTCCTAACGAAAGATTTGAATGTAACTATTGGAAAATGTAGCACTTAATTCTTCCCTCACTCAAATCACTGTAGATTAAAAGAAATTCCAATGATTCAATAGATCTGCATTGGTGTTAAATCAATGTAAAAGGAGAATTGGGCTAATGTTTTTTCCAGTCTTCTAGGTTTCATCATTTTCTGGTTTATCATAAGTTAATTTGCTGCTGTGTACAAGCGGCAGATTCAGACTAACACGGCTACCCCTCTGATACTTGCTGTGTACAGTAACTTGATGTTCAAGAACTCATTCTTATTCATTTAGCAGTTCTCATTGAGTATATGAAAATCTCTTAAGTGACTTAGAACCTAAATGCCTAGGTTTGAAAATGTTGGCCATTATCTTTAGATCATGCTTGATATTACTAAATATACAGACATGCAAAAGTTATTTCACTGAACTCTAGGGGTATGGCTACACTATGCGCTTATTTTGAAATAAGCTATTTCAGAATAATAACTCCTAAAATAGCTATTTTGAAATAGCATGTCCACACTGCAGGGAAGCCTCAAAATTAGTCGGAGGCAGGCTCCCCTAATGTGGACATGGTACCCCAATTTAAAGTCCCAGGAAGCACTGGGGAGTAATTATTTCTAATGGCTTTGGGGAGGAGCTATTTTGAAATAGCAGTAGTGGAGCATCTACACTACCACTATTTTGAGATAGGCATTATTCCTCATGAAATTAGGGATTATTATTCTGGAATAAGAAGCTTGTTATTTTGAAATAAATAATGAGCTTGCTATGTGGACACTCACCTTGTTATTTCAAAATAACATGAGTTATTTTGAAATAATGCTGTAGTGTAGATGTGCTCTAGGACAGTGTCTCTCAACCAGTGGCATGAGTACCCTTAAGGGTCCTCGAGAGATGGCTGGGGGGGGGAGTACGTCAACACAACTGAAATTTGGAGAAAACTGAATTTTTGTTTTAAGTTTTACAGCGCTTTATTGTTTTTGTACTTTTTACACTCAAAAATTTAATCACCCGCCCAGCTACGATTAAGTTGTTTAAACAAATGTGTTGCAATGGTAGAAAAAAAAATTGTGTGTCTGAAAACTGTAAGTACTGGGGGTACTTATAATTTTTTTTTAAAAAGGGGGTACTTATAATTTTTTGTTTGAAAAATGGGTACTTTATAAAAAAAAAGGTTGAGAAACACTGTTCTAGGAGTCTGGTTTTGCCAACTTTTCTGAATTATTAGCTATTAGCCAGGATGGGCAGGAATGGTGTCTCTAGCCTCTGTTTGTCAGAAGCTGGGAATTAATAACAGGGGATAGAGCACTTGGTGATTACCTGTTCTATTCTTTCCTTCTGGGGCACCTGTCATTGGCTACTGTTGGAAGACAGGATACTGGGGTAGATGGGCCTTTGGTCTGACTCAGTATGGATGTTCTTATGAATTCTCTTACTTTCTGTATCTGTTTTATCACTTATGGCAAGAAATTCCACAGCTCATTAATCATAGGAGAGAAGAATGGGGGGGGAAATAGAGAAAAATGGGGGGGGGGAGAGGTGTTAAATAGCAAATATATTTGTATAGGCTCAAGGATTGTATGTCATTTTCCTAGCTAGTGATCTGTTATACATCTTATTTTCTTTAAATTTATTAGATGTGTGTCTGTTTCAGGGTATCTCCTTTCTCATGTATCAAGCTTGCCAAAGTGGGCACACAACACTCCTGCAAAAAGTAGTCAAGGCTATTTTGGTCCTTATGGAAACTTCCATTTACACATAAAAGTTTATATAACATGGTAGTGTGGCAATTGGGACAGGGTAAGATGGTGGAAAATAGGCCCCTATGTAGGGGCGAAGCATTTTACTATAATTGAAGCTGGACAAAATTTATAGTTATAGTTAATACTTTACATTGCCTCGTGATATTCATCTAGGTTCACATTATCCTGTGGGTTTTGGTGAGAAGTAGAATTTATTACTCACCTCATCTTTATTTATCACTGGAGAAACCTGGAGAAATTTGTAAATATACCATTTTTAGATTGTCCAGTGCTTTATCTGACTTATTTCCATGGAGTAATTGGGAATGTGAGATGGTGTTTATAGTAATTGGTAGCTCTTCCCTTAGCTCTAACTTTTTATTGTTAAGATTACTTATTTATAGAGAGAAGCAATCCAAGTATATTTCACAAAGTGAGAGCTAATGGGTAGGGAACAAGGCGACAGAGCCTACGAAGTAACTGAATAATTCATCTTCTATTAGACAGAATAAATCAAAATATATGCAATGTAGGATGAAGGACCTTTAAAAATGCACTTAGTCTTTTTGCATTGTTTATTATTTAATGGCTCTTATATGATAAAGTAGGCCCTGATTTCTCATATGCAAAATATTTTAACCTCACAACTAATAATGTTTTGATGTAACAAACTGTTTATTTTTAACACAGATATTCATCCATGTTCTTCAAAACCCTGCACTAATAATGCAACATGCATAGAGACTGGAGATGGTGGATATATTTGTTTGTGCGCCAAGGGATTTACAGGAAAAAACTGCCATCTGAAAAAAGGGCCCTGCATTATTAATGGGTAAATATTGATTTCTGATATAAATATACAGTCCTGCTAATTTTTTCTGTGTTTTTTTTTTATTAAAAGTGTTTGCTAGGTAGCATATAACTTTACAGCCTGGATGATAGTTTAGTTTCTAGCCTATTTGTTTCTTGTCTCAAATCTACTAATTCTGATCTATTCCTATTATATAAATATGGTCAAATTTTTAGCATGAATTTGTGTGCATAATTTGAACTTCAGATATACAAAAGTACACTTATTGTAATAGTCAGGGCTCGACAAATTAGTCAATCTACTCGCCCGGGGGCGAGTAGATTTTAAGCCGGCACGGTGCCGCAGTGCGATCAGCGCATGCGCAGTGCGGTCTGCGCATGCACAGTGTGCCAAACCGCGCGGCTGCCGAGCGGGGCTCACCGCCGCTTGTCAAACCCTGGTAATAGTATTAGGTTTGGGCATATTTTACAATCTCAATTTATAAACATCAAAAGAATGTTGATGGGGCTCTTAATAAATAAGTAAACTTACAGTTCAATTAAGGTCAAAAGAGCAGTAGTCAACCAGCAATCTCCCCTCGGCCCAAAAGAACTCTGTCTACAACACCAATGTATTTGAACTCCCACAAAACTCTGCACCCAGGCTGTGTCTACACTGGCGCAATCTTGCGCAAAAGCAGCCGCTCTTGCGCAATAACTTGCTGCCTGTCTACACTGGCCGCGTGTTGTTGCGCAAGTAAACTGATGTTCTAATGTATAAAATCAGGGCTTTTTGAGCGAGAACTCTGACGCTTCCGCTCAGGAATAAGCCCTCTTGCACAAGAGCTCTGCCAGAAGAGGCCAGTGTAGACAGACAACATGAATTTCTTGCGCAAGAAAGCCCTATGGTTAAAATGGCCATCAGAGCTTTCTTGCGCAAGAGAGCGTCTACATTGGCATGGATGCTCTTGCGCAAAAACACATCTCTTGCGCAAAAGCACATGCCAGTGTAGACGCTCTCTTCTGGAAGAGTTTTTGCAGAAGAACTCTTCCGCAAAAGAGTTTTTGCGTGAGAACGCGCCAGTGTAGACGTAGCCCCAGTGTAGAGGCTAAAAAAGAGGAGACATTCTCATTAAATCAGCAGAGAAAGAGCAGGGCTTGGATGGGTGAGCACTGTTTCATCAGGACAGAGAGAGGAGAGGGAGTTTCTGTCCTCTTGCCACCCACATTCCTCCTAGCCCAAGCCTCTCTGCTCTGCTAAACCCAACAAACCTCAGACTTCCCAAAATGCCTATGCTTGGCAGCATGCTCTGAGGGACATTGCAGCTGGGTGTGTGCTTCTCAGCTATGTGCTAGCTTTGCTTGAACTAGTGTTGCTGGGGATAGCACAGGCCACAGCTTGACAAGCTGCCTGAGTACAAACCCACCTGGCCTCCCGGGACTGGAACTCAAGTGGCTAGCCAGAGACACTGCCTATGCTACCCTGGCTACATGGCTATTTTAGCACATTAGCTCAAGCAGACTTAGCATGTGTCACACCCACTCTGGCTGTGAAGCACAATCTGTGTTGTAAGGTAAATCATACATAATGCACAAATTATAGGAAATTAATACCAGTAAACAAGGTCAATCAAGAATGTAATGCCTGAAATATGGATACATACTTAATTAAAACAGGTAACAAAAGATTTGGAAAGATAAACATTAGGAAGCTGAAATAGCAATGAGGAGTTAGAATGAATATAATTTAATGAAATTCAAGATTTTATTCATTGACAAAGCCTGGCAATATTCTGATACAATAAACTCTATGTGCAGTATGGTATTTCATTAATGGCTGAGATCAAATTGCTGTGAGGAAAATAGACTTTTAGGAATTAACTTATTCATTGTGACTCTTGTCTTATTGTGGCTTTTTCACTGCACATTTTGTCCATGACTCAGCTGTCATTTGGTTCTAATGTTATAGCTGGGACATAACTGTTTGAAAAGTGATGAAAAAATGGTGAATAATTTTTGATGAAATTTGAAAATATCCATCCAGCTCTAGGAGGAATCTATTCCCCATCAAGAGTTTTCTCACATTTTCTTAGTATCTGAGGGCCTGTAATCTTCATTAATTTTATTATGGAGCAGCAGGAGCTTCACTACAGTTACAGTTGCTACCAACATCCATTATAAAATGCTGGTTTAGCCTCCCCAGGGCTTTGGCTTGGAAAACTGTCTTAGCCTGAAAGCTGGCGGATTTCCCCTGAGGATGATGCAGAATATTTCTGCAAAGCCTGAAGAAAATTAATCAATCTATGTGTTATAAACCACTTTAAAAATAATTACTCTGATTTGAAACATTAACTTGTTAAAGGTTTCCTTTTCTCCCTTTAGCTCAACAATTGTGTGTTACAACTCTTAGCCTTTTTGTGTGGGTAAATCTCTTTGGAATGTTCTGCACTCATTATCTTTGAAAAAAAGTGGGTTGTAATTGAGCAAACAAATATTCATTTTGTATAAGGCTGTGACCCAAATATGCTACAGTTTTGTCGGAAAAACGGCCGTTTTTCTGACAAAATCTGAGTTAGGTCCACACTGCAAGAGCGTTCTTTCAACAGTAAATCAAAAGAACAGAGGGGTTTTTGTGCAGTTGGTATTTTGTGCAATTGGTATTCCTCATTCTATGAGGAAGAAGCCTTTTTACAAAAGAGCTCTTTCGCAAAAAGGTGTGTGTGGATGGGGAAGAGGGAGTTTTTTCGGAAGAAGAGGGAAGAGGAAAAAGCACAGGTGCCCTGGTGGCCATTCTGTCAATAGCAATCACTGCTTACATGCAAGATAGCGTCCAGGCAGTCTGGACGCTATCTTTTGAAAAAGCACATTGCTTTTTTGATGCACTTTTGCAGTGTGGATGCTCTCTTCCGAAAGAAGTTTTTTTGGAAGAGCTGATGGCTCTTGCTGAAATGCTCAAGGTCCAGCTGATCACCGTATTTGGGATTGGGAAGGAATTTCCCCCGTGTCTGATTGGCAGAGAGCCTGAGAATTTTTTTGCCTTTATCTGCAGGATGGGGAACAGTCATTTACAGGTTTTAACTCGTTTAAATGGATTCTATGTAACCTGAAGTCTTAAAATAATGATTTGAGGACTTCAGTAACTCAGCCAGAGGCTATGCATCTATTACATGAACAAGGCTATGTCTAGAGTTCAGGCTTCTTTCGGAAAAAGCTTTTCCGGAAGAGATCTTCCGGAAAAAATTCTTCTGAAAGAGAGCGTCCACACTGCAAAAGCGCATTGAAAAAGTGACCTGCTTTTTTTGAAAGATAGCGTCCACACTGCATGAACACTAAATCGCATTTTAGCTGTGATTACTATGGACAGAGTGGCCATCAGGGCACCTGTGCTTTTTCCTCTTTCCTCTTCTTTCAAAAGAACTCCCTCTTTCCTGTCCACACACGCCTTTTTCCGAAAGAGCTCTTTTGGAAAAAGGCTTCTTCTTTGTAGAATGAGGATTACCAATATTGGAAACCCCTCTCTGTTCTTTTGATTTTCTTTTGGAAGAATGCGATTGCAGTGTGGACGCAATTGAAGTTTTGTCGGAAAAATGTTTGTTTTTACGAAAAATGTCTGTAGTCTAGACATACCCTGAGTGAATGAGGTTCTCTGACCTGCAATGTGCAGGAGGCCAAACTAGATGATAATGATGGTCCCTTCTGACCTTAAAGTCCATGAGTCTATGACTTTGTTCCAAACTTGTGCTCTATGTCAGTAGGAGATGTTTGCCATTGACTTCAGTGGAGCCAGGTTGGGCATTTTGTATAGATGTGAGTATTTTGCCATCATTGAAAATTACAACCAACCAATGTAAGGCCATGTGGTAGTCAGCAATGGAATTGGTGACATAACACAAGCCTAACACAGATCTTCATTTAGCTCAGACAGTAAAGGTTTGGCTTTTAGGAGCTGGAGGACATCATTCCAATCACTTCTCATAAGCATGTGTTTTGTTATGGAAAAACAATAGCCTGTCTCCCTTGTGTTTTGTACAGCATTTAGGACAATGGGTCTCTGCTCTGTTTGGGGGTCTCTGGGTGCCACTGTAATATGTTGAAACTGATGAGATTCAGGGCTACTTGCACCTTGGACCCCTTCTCTGTTCTGAGTGCACCCCAGGAGATGTCCCTTACCTTTCTCTGGGGTGAAACCCACAATTTTCCCACACTTGCACTTCAGTACCATGTGGCCTGACTGGGTTTTTGCACCTACAAGTCTTCCCTTTGAGGGCTTGTGATCAGTGGTAAATAGAAGAGCTAGACAGCTTTCTTACAACAAAGTCTTGTTTAATCTGAACAATAACAACAAAGAAAGCATAAGAGAATTTTTTTTAAAACAAACAGACAAAAAAGGTCTACAATCTGTCTGTCTTAATGCGTAGGAAAATGTAACTCCTTTAGAACCACAAGTAGGTGTCTGTGGCTTTGTCAGGCAGGTATCACTCTATCAATTACACTTGGGTCAAATGATGAAAATTATTTTCACAGTTGTAACAGCTAGAGCCAACTTTTTTTAAATGAGAGCAGAGAACAATATAGTGGTCTAGCAATATTCTCTTGGCCACCAGTTCATGCACCACTTTTTGTGAAACAATGTTAAAGGGTAAGTATTTAATACAGTAGAATTGCAGCTGTCTTCCTAGTGAGATTAACATTAATATATTACTTATTATAAATAATAAACTTAACCTTATGTGAATACTAATAGCAATAATAATGTGTTCTTAAAATTGCCCAGGGTTTCTCTAAATTTTGTTCTACTTTGTTTTACACATACAGTATTCAGATGATGATCTCACACTCCTTATTCTGTCCCCTGCTTTTCTCCAAACTCCCAAAGAAGTTGGTGAATTGTCCCATTCTAAATACAAGGGCTCAAATCCTCCCTTTTCCGATAATGAATTTTGACTGTTTTTTTTTTCCTGACACCTTAAAACTTACTTTGATCTGAGAGAGGCTACTGAACTGATCAGGGTACCTTCTCACCACACAGTTTCCTGCAGACCATGGATGAAACATTTAATCCTGCCATTCTGTTTTAACCAGACACTACAATGTGACTTGTAATCTACCTTCTAGCTCCCATAATTACCCCCCAAACCTCACCAATCTCTTTCTACTAACTGTACTTTACTTCTGGTGGAAACAATGAGCAAGCAATCTTTTCCTGTACCAGAGTAGACAGGTACTTCTGGGGAGCACCTTAGTGTTTCACTCCCACAGGAAAATTACATCTGCAGGGGAGCTGCAAGATGACTGCTTCTCAAATTAAATTACAGAGGGTATGTTTACATTGCAGTATAAGTGCAGGGCTGGTGGGACTCCAGTCTGCAGACCTGGATTTATAGGCAATGTGAGGAATCTTGACAGTCTACCCTGGACGTTACAGGAAGTTGTTGCACCTTTCCAAATTGCAAAGAGAACTTGCGGAGCCATTGTTTGAAGCCTGGAGCCACCAACATGAAGCCATCAACCTCTAAAGGCCTTCTCTTGCTTGCACTTTCTCTTCTGTTTCAGCAACCAGGCACTGCATCCTTGAGATGCTGGTGGACATTCCAGTGCCAGTTGCTGATCTACTGAAGGTGCCTGGAAGTGGAGGAGGATATAGATATGGAAGAATGGAACTGACTGCTACTGCTCATGACTTTCAATGTAGTCATTGAGGTTCTATGTAGACCAGTACTTCTGGACCAGAGCCCCAAGCACAGAGTGATGGGGCCACATCATCTCAGGGACCTGAGATGACCAGCAGTGGGTCCAGAAATTTTGCATGAAGAAAGCTACATTTCTGTGAGCAACACACCAGGATAACAATGCTTGCTTCTCAAGGACCACATGAGTACATAAACTGAAGAGAGTGCTGCTCCACTACTATACAGGCCCCTGTGGACCACTGAGGGCTATTTATGAAGACTAGCAAGGACTGCACTGTAAAAGGTCAAGTTTCTCAATGACTTAAGAGTCTACACTCAATAACAGACTGATATAAAATTCCAAGGAAATGATTCTCATGAATTGAGTTACTGTACTCACTGTTATTCTGGGGGGGACACTACGTATCCCTTTTTGCCTTGGCTTATGAAACCATATTCCAATCTCAGAGGGCCTGGTAAAAGAAAATTCTCTCAGCAGGTGCAGAATAGTGGTTAAATGGTCATTTGTCAGAATGAAATCCATGAGTGCCGTTTACAGACATGTTTGGATGCTTGGATCATCTGTGCTATCTGCTGTGTTATTATGGCTTGCTGTGTTCTTCATAATGTGGTTGAAGCTAAAGCTGGGCCATTTACCCCTCAATGAATGCTGGCAGTAATGGATCGCTGTGCCAGTACTCTTAAACAGAAAGTGTGCTTATCATAGTTCAGATAAAATTCAACCTGGCAACACAAATCAAGGAAATAGTGTTCCCACAAAATGGACTTTCGTGGTCCAATGGAAGAGGATTTGGGGATTAACAGTGGATGAGAAGCTGGATATGAGTCAACAGTGTACACTTGTAGCCAAGAAGGCTAATGGCATACTGGGATTAATGCACAATGCATTAGCAGGAGTATTGCCAACAGAGCTAGGGAAGTGATTATTCACCTTTATGCGGCACTGATGAGGCCAATTCTGGAATATTGCATCCAATTCTGGTTCCCCCATTACAGAAATTATGTGTACGCATTGGAGAGAGTCCAGTGGAGGGCAACAAAAATTATTAGGGGATTAGAGCACATGCCTTATGAGGAGAGGCTGAGGGATTTGGATTTATTTAGTCTACAGAAGAATAGAGTGAGAGGAATTTGATAGTAGCCTTCAGATACTTGAAGGGAGGTTCCAAAGAGGATGGAGAGAGAGGCTGTTCTCCGTAGTGACAGATGACAAAACAAGGAGCAATAGTCTCAAGTTGCAGTAGAGGAGGTCTAGGTTGGTTATTAGGAAAAACTGCTTCACTAGGAGGGTGATGAAGCACTGGAATGGGTTACCTAGGGAGGTGGTAGAATCTCCATCCCTAGAGGTTTTTAAGTCCCAGCTTAACAAAGCCCTGGCTGGGATGATTTAGTTGGGATTGGTCCTGCTTTTAGCAGGCAGGTGGACTCAATGACCTCCTGCAGTCTCCTCCAAACCCATGATTCTAAGAGGGAGAGTTGTAAGTTTATGAATGTTCTTGAACAATCTTTACAGTAAATGAGGTACTGTTGCATCATACAAGAAATAAGTTTTGGGAGGGTGCCATACATTGTTATTATGAATGATGTGACTGCTTATGAACTGGCTAAACTTGTAGGTTTATTACATGGCTCAATGTAGACAAGTGTGTTGAGACCAGGCCTACTGATGGTGAGGCAAAGGAGCAACTGCCCCAGGGCCTGGCAATTCATAAGGGCCTGGACTCATGGCTATTGCCGCTGCTGCCACCAGCCCTGCCACCTTCACTCCAGGCCCCTACTGGAGCACAGAGCTACCCTCCTTCACCTTGCCCAGGGGCCTGGCAATTCTAACCCCTCACCCCGATTGAGAAAAAGTGTTTCCATGCAACTTCCTAGCTGTCCCTTAGCATGTGTACACCTCGGGCAAGGGGCAAGATGATGGTGAGTTCCCAGAAATGTGATTCTTGTCCCTGACTTTTCAGTAGTCAGGCTTGATTAACTAAATCTGTTCCCTGCACCAGAGAATCCTCAGCACTGCCAGCTTTTTTGCTGTTGGCAGCAATGTATGGCTAATTCTGCAGAATGTGATGTGATGTTCAGTGCCCTGCTTATTGGGTCTCCAACTATAAACACATTATTTTTAAATAACGTTTTGAGTAATCTTTTCAAATATTGGCAAGTACTGTGCTAAATGCCTTTAGGAATATGTAATGCTTGAGTCCTGTCAAGGTAAATGACTTTTCAACGTATGAAAACTAAATGTGTTTTCTAATCTGGGCATTGCAAGTTTTGCTGTTGTATGTTACATTATCATGAAAAAGAGATGGAAATTAATTTGCAACCTCTTGCACAAGATTTCTGTCCTGCCACAGCATAAGTAATGGACAAAATTATGCTGCAAATAACAACCCAGCTTTAGCAAAGCTTTTGATACAGTCACCCACAATATTCTTGCCAGCAAGTTATGGGAATATGGATTGGATAAATGGACTGTAAGATGGATAGAAAGCTGGCTAGACCAGGGTTTCCCAAACTTTTTACTTTAGTTGGAACCCATTTTTTTTCAGTACCGTTTTTTGCAGCCCCAAAATACAAATGCATATTAAAAAAAAGAATGAAAAATGAATAAATTTTCACTGTTTCACCCGGCTGCATCCTCCGCCCAGCCCGGGCTAGGGCTTGGGGGACCTGGCACCACACGGGCACTCTGAGAGGCGGGAGCAGGAGCAGATTGGGATAGGGTATCTGGCTAGGAGGGAGGGTGCAAGGAGGGGACTTGGGTAGAATTGGACCTCCCTGGTCTGGCACCTTCTGGACCTGAATGGTCCCAGATGAGGGATTTTTTAGACCAGGGGAGGTCATTTCAGGGCTCCTGGTTCCTCCCCTCCCCACTAGGCTTCTTTGCACCTCCCTCCCCTGAAACTCAACTGAGCTGCCCACCCCTGCTGGTTCCCTGCACCTCCCCCAAAACCATCCCCCACAATCCAAGGGAGTGCAGCACCAGTTCCCTGCAGCTCCTCACAGCCCAGCTGAGCTGCCCTTCTGTTCCCTATGCCTTCCCCCATCCACCTCAGCCCAGTTGAGCCCCGCACTGGTTCCCCCGCAGCACAGCTGAGCCCCGTTTCCCTGCACCTCCCCCCAAGCCCCGCAGAACAGCTGAGGCCAGCTCTGATTTCCTGCCCTTCCCTTACTCCCTCTGCTTGAGTCTAGTCCCCGGTTCTCGGCACCTCCCTCCTCCTACAGCCAAACTGAGCTCTGAGCCCCGCACCTCCCCCCACCCATCACAGCCCAGCCCAGCACCCCGCACCTCTTCACTCTTGCAGCCCAGCTGAGCTCTGTTTCCCTGCACCTTCCCCCAAACTGCACAGACATGCTGAGCCAAGCGCTGATTTCCTGCCCTCCCTCCCTCTCCTTGAGTCCAGTGCTGGGTTCCCAGCACCTCCCTCCGTCTGCAGCCCAGGTGAGCCCAGTGCCCCGCACCTTCCCCACCCCCTGCAGCCCAGCCTGGCATCCCCCTAGCGTGGTGAGTGGGGGAAACTGCCTCCCCTGTTCCCCCCTTGCTATGCCTCTGCCAGGAGCCCGAAACATCCGGCTGGATCCTCCGCCCAGCCCAGCCCAGAGCTTGGGGGACCTGGTGCCGCATGGGCACTCAAGGAGCCAGGAACACCCTGGCAGCCACTCTGAGGCCCGGTATTTTTTTTCCTGCGGACTGGTACCGGGCTGCTGCCCATAGTTTGGGAAACACTGGCCTAGTCCAAGAAACACTGTTCCCTCTTTTAGGGTATATATGGCCCTACAGGCTTAGTCCAAAAAGCTCTGTGGTTTCCCTCTGGAAGGCTCTCTGGCCTGTCAGGAAGTCTCCCCTGGCTGTCAGGAAGGCGAGTGTTGTGGGGCAGGGAGGTAGGGGGACCCGGGCCCTCCCACTCCACCGGGTCCCAACCCAGGGCTCTGTTGGCAATGGATGCTTCCACTGCCTGCTCAGTGGGGCATCCTGCCGAAACATGCTCAGCTCCTGGAGGGACAAACCTCTGCCCTGGGCCACTTCCTACTGTCCCTGGTGTCAGGGCTGTCACTGAGGCTGTGGTGGCTGCTCCTTGGACTGCAGCTCCTGGGGCTGCTGCTGCGGCAGCTGCGATGGGGAATGTTCAGGAGCTCTGGCTTGAGCTCCTTCCCTGCTGGCAGTCCCTCCAGACTGAGCTGCTTCCCTGGCTTTTATACAGCTCCAGCCAGTCTGGAAAGAAGGGTGGGACTTCCTCTGCCCACGGAGTCTTAGCTCCTCCCCCCCCTCCCCCCGCCCAGTGTGGGGCATATCCGCCCCGTCACACTTAGCTTCCCTTCCCCCCAGTGTGGGGCATATCCACCCCATCACAATAGCCAACTCCAAGGCACAAAACAATCTTAAGCAGTTGTAAAACTAGGTCAGATGCTTCAGCTTTTGTCCATTCTATAAGCAATTCAACTTGTAATATTAATTCAATTAATATTGTAGATACTAGGAATACCTGTTGTTTTTCTGACAACTTTTGCAAGGCCTCCTGGTACTCTTGCCTACATACTAACAGTCTTTTACCATAGCCAGGTTCTTGGCACATTTAGGCCTCTGTATTAACATTTCTAAAGTAACTTACTTAACTTAGAATGGTTTGTAAGTAATAACGTATTCATTTCCCAATTCTGATGTTCAGGGTTACATTGGGTATCAGCAAATACAAATATTTCTGGAAGAAAAATTCCTGAAACAAGATCACCATGAATATTTTCAGTGTTATATTAAATCAATCTGAGTAGCTCATAGCTCTGTTTTTGCACTCCTTCCCCATTACTTTCCTTTAACTTGCTGCCACCCTAGCTCTGCTGGGTGCTCTGAGCTTGTACTAAGTACAATGTTCCTCTAATAGTTTTTGAGTTAATTTAGTACCAATGAAAGAAGCTGAATTGATATTCCTGGAGGATGATGTCCTCTTCCCTTCCACAGAAATGGTGTAACAAAACAACCTGTAACTTCTTGCACTGTTGTGAATGAACCCCCTCTAGAACTGAGAATATTGTTCATTTTCCTAGTCCCTTGGCTTTTCCATGAAGACAATCAAGGAGGATGTTAACGAGGCTGGCTTTTTCACTGTGAACACTTCTCTAGTAGGAATTCATCATCATCAACAACAACCATGGGATCAATGCCCATTGGTGTCCGATGCCTCCCTCACTATTTCCTTCCATCTTTCCCTGTCCAGTGCGGAGTGGCTTAGTTTCTGTAGACTAGCTCCGCACCAATCTACTATATCATCTACCCATTCTCTGTGGGGTCTGCCTCTCTTATTCGGACCATCCATTATGGCGAATACCAGGGTCTTAACTTTTCGCTTGTCGTTCATTCTGCAGATATGCCCAAATAGCTGTAACTTCCATTGTATAATGGCTACATCTCTATTACTCTTCTGCAGTAGGTTCTCTTTTGGCTGTATCTTCCTATATAATTCCTCGTTGGTGACCTTCTGCATCCATCCTGTTCTCAGGATCTTTCTATAACAACTCCTCTCGAAGGCCAATATCCTTCTCTTTGAATCTTTCGTTGTCACCCATGTCTCACATCCGTACAACATGCTGCTAAATACACAGGTTTTGAAGATGCTCAGCTTCGTTCCTAAGCTAATCGCTTTACTTTTCCAGATCTTATCCATCTCCTTCAAACTCACTCTTTCTTTCGCTATTCTAGTCACTATGTCCTTCTTACAGTCTAGATCATACATCATGCTGCTCCCCAAATATGTGAACTTCTCTACGTTCTCTAGTATCTACACTGATCTTCCTTCCTATTTCCTTATCTCCAAATACCATTGTCTTTGTTTTATCGATATTCATAATCAGTCCATACCGCTTCCCTTCCTCATTTAGCACCTGCACCTCTCTCGCTAGCTTCTCTTCATCTTCCTCGATGATAACTATATCATCCGGGAGCCTGTTGGAATCACGTAATTTCACACAGGCAACCAACCAACCAAGAGATAGACACTGCTGACATGTCAAATTTGGGACTTAAATTTGCCTTAACTCCTGATTTTACAAAATCAAAATAGTGTGTCCCCACCACGGAAAAGCCTTGAAATTAGTCCGAGGCAGGTGCCATTAATGTGGATGCACTACCTCGACTTAGAGTACCTATAGACTGGTGGGTTTTTCCAGAATACCAGAGGTATCCCGGAAAAACTCCGCCATGTCCAGAGAACACGTTTGCTCTTCTGCTTTTTTTTTTCAGAAGAGCAAACACACTCTTTCGGGGAGCCCTGTATACCTCATTTTATGAGGAATAAGGGCTCCTCCAAAAGAGGAGGCTTTTCTGCCATTTGGCCCCATCTAGATGGGGCCAAATGGTGGAAAAGCCTCTTTTGGAAAAGCAATTGGAAAACGCTACACAAATTGTGATATGCAATTTGCGTAGCTTTTTCCGAAAAACGGTGATAGTGTAGACTTAGCCTTAGAGCCCCAGCAAGCACTGGGGAGTATTTAGTTTGAATTACTCTGCGGGGTAGTTATTTTGAAATAGCAGCACCTTAGCATCTTTACTAATGCTATTTTGAGAAAAGCAAGAGTACAGATTTAAAAATCAGTAGCCCCTTATTTTGAAATAACAGCTTTGGTGATATGGACGCTCCACTTATAAATTCAACTTAAGGAGGGTTATTTCAAAATAAAGCCCAGGGCTAAATGTGAAGAGGTCCATATCCCTGTTACTTTTTTCCTGAGCTACTGCCACCCCATTTCCTTTGAAATAACAATTTTGATTGAATATGATTACTTTTGTCAAAAGTAATCCTATTTATTCTCACTTAATTTATTCAAATAACAAGGGAAATGTTTGTATTGTTTTCAGTGTTTTGAGGTTTCAAAGTGCCCAGAATTTTTCCAGGCTTTCAAAAGTACAGACCATGACAATGCTATTGACATACAATAAAAATAAATGTCTCCATATCAGACTGTTATGTTTGTTGATGTTTTATATTGACTATTTAATGCCTATGTATTTTGACCATATAGTGAGGAAAAATAAAGCCATGTTGGTGATATCTTTGTTCATTCTTCAGGTCACTAGATCTAACACACTGGGAAGCTTAATTTCAAAAGCAGTTTTTCAGGTAGGATTTGTGCATTAGGATTTGTGGAAGAGATTGTAATCAACATGGGACCATTAGAGGAACAGTGTATATTGATTAAGATGCCGCTCAACATTCATTCTTGATGCAACTCCATTGATGTCAGTGACAGTTCCTCAGAAATTGATGTGGCTCCTTACCTAGTAAAGAAAATAACCCCTTTTAAATTATCTGAAATGTTGCTTATTGCACTTAAATGTTCTTTAAACTCCTATCTGTTTTTGTCTTGTGTTCCAGCTCTCCCTGTCAGAATGGGGGAACATGTGTTGATGATAATGGATTTGCGGCTCATGCCTCCTGTTTGTGCCTTCCAAGTTTTTCTGGCAATTTTTGTGAAATAGATATAGATGACTGTGAACCCAACCCATGTGACAATGGAGGAACATGCACGGATATTGGTAGAGGCTTCAACTGCCATTGCCCTATTGGCTATATGGGCCAGTCCTGCAACAGCCATGTCCTATTCTGTGCTAGCAGCCCATGTGAGAATGGAGGAACATGTCATGAGCATCCTGAAGGAAGATTTGAATGTGTTTGTAAGCCAGAATTTGTTGGTGTAACCTGTACCTATCCCAGCAGAAACACAAGTCTCCATGGTATGAATATAGAGGCCAAAACTGGGCAGAGTTATAATCTACCCCCAAATGCTCATCCCAAGTCAGTTCATCACCAAGAACATAAAGTCTTGAAAATAACAATGAAAGAAACAATCCAAAACACAGACCCCTTGCTTAATAAAAGTCAGTTGATATGCTTCATTGTTCTGGGCTTGCTTACATGTCTTGTTGTGTTGGGTACAACTGCAATTGTATTTTTCTCCAAATGTGAAATATGGCTTGCTAATGCCAAATATAGCCATCTCCTACGCAAGAAAAAGAATTGTTTTCTTCAATCTAACAATGGGGAAAACCTTTCAGTTAACATAATTTTCCCAGAGAAGAT
Source organism: Rafetus swinhoei (assembly GCA_019425775.1). NCBI lineage: Eukaryota > Metazoa > Chordata > Testudines > Trionychidae > Rafetus > Rafetus swinhoei. The sequence continues at coordinate 112,338,225 of CM033446.1, forward strand.
CAAACTTACTAACTACACTAAGAACTATACTGACATCTAGACTCCTTGAAAGCCTTGCAGCAACTTGCAGAGTTTTGTAGCAATATGTAAAGTTTATTGAATGTGTTACCTGTTCCTGGCTTTAATGTTTGTGGATACATTTGCTGCCATTTGTGATGGGAAGTACAGAAAAAATATGTCGTATCTCAGTTGCCCGGTGAATTTCTCATTCCCCAAATAAAACTTTAATATAATCAGATTACAGAGCAAGGAATGTTCTTTTTTTTTCAAATGCAGCTATATTTGGTAAAATAAAATAAATTTGCCACAGGAAAAGTTTTCAGCTTTATTGCATTGTGTAAGCTTGTTTGGCAAATATGGTACTGGTAAATTACATGCCAGTGCTTATTTTTTAATAAACAGTAATTAAGGGCTGTTTAGGCTTATTTATTAGGTTTGTGAATTCTAGCATGCTATGGCAAATGTGCCACAGGCATTAACATATAGTACTTCCTCTCACCATGACAGTCTTTTTAGAAACTGATCACAATCTGGGCCATTGTTCTGAAACTTTATGTCTATTAAACAAATGTAGCCAATGTATTAAATAAGTAGAGGAGGGGAAAATCTTTCAAATTATGTGAAGATGATAGTTTTGCTTTTGTGCTTAAGACCAGTGTTTGACCATTAATGGACACAGTGCTTTGTCCTCTGCTGTAGTGCTACCCCATATAAGAAGGACAAACTTTGGCTGGTGACATACATGGCAACAGAAAGTGACTTCATCAGCCCATACCTCAGAGTTCTCTGGAGGCAAATCAATGTAGCCAGTGGATAAAATTGATCACAGTAGCTGTGCTCTGCCTATAGCAACTATGGCTATGCTGCCACCCTTGTTAAATAGATAGAAGATGTGATTGGATCTATTTGCTGGACAGGTTTAGAATGAAATGGGAAGAGTACCAAGGGATAGGTCTAAGGTTACCATATTTCCCTAAGGCAACTACAGGACAACCGATAAATTGCTCTGATTTGAGTTCAACAGCAATCAATCAGAACTGTGCAGTACAAATGTTCAAAACAGCATTAAGTTGATTGAGCCCCCATTAAAAGACACACAGCATTATTATCTATCTCTATATTTTAGAAATGTGCATCTGTCTGCCTGTCTGTCCATGACTCCATTTGTTCAAGAACTCCTCCTAAATAGTAAGAGCTAGGACCACCAAACTTGGTATTCATCTTCCTCTTATCCTAGCTTCAAACAAGGCCAGGAAAAGGGAATGTGCCTGGACTTCTAGGCTGTGTCTACACTGGGCCACTTATTCCGGAAAATCAGCCGCTTTTCCGGAATAAGCTGCGAGCTGTCTACACTGGCCTCTTGAATTTCCGGAAAAGCACTGACGATCTACAGTAAGAAATCAGCTGCTTTTCCGGAAAACTATGCTGCTCCCGCCGGGCAAAAGTCCTTTTTCCATAAAACTGTTCCAGAAAAGGGCCAGTGTAGACAGCCCAGTAGTCTTTTCCGCAAAAAAGCCCGATCGCGAAAATGGCGATCGGGCCTTTTTTCCGAAAAGCGTCCGTGGCCAATGTAGACGCGCTTTTCCGGAAATACTTATAACGGAAAACTGTTCCGTTTTAAGCATTTCTGGAAAATCATGCCAGTGTAGACGTAGCTATTGTCTTCCATAACATGAAAAATGGGGAGCTGATAGGAGAAGAGCTACTGCAGAGTGACCACTGGGGCAAGCAAGACAGTGGGCAGATGGGTACAGGGCTCACCATCTTGCAGGTCATTGCAACAGGTAAGTGTCCCCTCTACTCTACCCACCCCCAGCCTTGACTGCAGTGCCAGATGGGGGGAGGGGAGGAGTCCTGCTGACTATCAGTTCCACTGCTGTGGCTCCCCTGGGACCCACCACAGGGCTGGACAATGCAAACCCCTCCAACGAGAGTAGAGGCCAAGGGTGGGCACTTAGTCCCAGGTCTTCCCCAAATGGATTGCTGGGGGATGGGATTGCTGGCCTGCTGGGGGAGATGGAGACCCTCCCACAAGCAATTAGCTGGGGGGCTGGCCAGGCAGGCATCCAGACAGATCCCCCTCTAGGAATTACTGGCTGGGGGGACTGGGCAGTGCAGCCCCAGCTCCCCGGGATGAGCCACTGCTGCTTTCCCCTCCTCTGGCCCCCCGCACGCCAGAAGAAGCCGCGGTTGGAGCAGCAACACCCTCACCCCCATGGGCAGCCCTGGAACCCCACCCCACCCCCACCCTGAGTCCTTTACCCTGAGCCCCTCATTCTGATTCCTGCACATCCCATGCTCTGAACCCCCTTCGCCCCCCCCATCTCCTGCCTGTATTTGTACACTTGCACAGGAAAGGACACCAAAACAATTGGAAGACAGTCAGCTGCTGTTTGCTGTTTGCAGTGCTGATGTGAGCACTGCAACACAAAACCAAAGATCTCTCCCCATAGTTTGACTTGCAGTTTTCACCATACATTGTTTTTCCCAGCACGTTTAGTACCACCAACATTTCTATTGGTATTGTCTGCACACAGCCCAACAAGCTTTTCACTCAGAAAAGGCATCTCAATCACTCGGTATAGCAATCCGCACTGCATATCTGAAGTTTCACATGGTAGGGAAGAAAACTCAATACTGTTTGGCTGTGTCTATACTGGCGCGATCTTGCGCCAGAGCTATGCAAATGAGGCTCAGCGTGGAATATTGCCGAGCCTCATTTGCATAACTAATGAGCCGCCATTTTTGCGGAAGAGGCTCTTGCGCAAGACGGAGCTGTCTACACTGCCCCTTCTTGCGCAAGACAAACCCTCTTGCGCAAAGCCGTTATGCCTGAAAATAATCAGCATGACGGGCTGCGCGCAGCGGTTTTTCTTGGCGCAAGAAGGGGCAGTGTAGACAGCTCCGTCTTGCGCAAGAGCCTCTTCCGCAAAATGGCGGCTCAATAGTTATGCAAATGAGGCTTGGCGATATTCCACGCTGAACCTCATTTGCATAGCTCTGGCGCAAGATCGCGCCAGTATAGACACAGCCTTTGTGTTTACCTCATCAGAGGGAGCAGCTAGGGACAGCCCACAGGGTCGGGAGGGGGCAGTTCGGGACTATGTGGGGCCAAGAGGTAGCTCAGAGGGCAGGGAGGGAGTAGCTAGGGGTTGTGTGTAGCCAGGGGAAGCGAGGGGCTGTGGGCTGATAGGAGGATACCTCAGGGTTTATAGAAGGGGTATCTAGAGACTGTGTGCCAGGCGAGCTTTGTGGTCCCCCTGTTTCCTGAGGACTCTGCCAGACATGAAGCTGGGTCCCCCACCCTGTGTCTCTTACTGGCTGTGAGAGTAAAGGGGGCTGGGAGCAGAGAGGCAGCTTCAACCCCCCCTGCACCAGCTGCAGTGGCAGGAGAGGAGGGAACAGCACGGCTGCTTGTGCCAAGGCACCAGCCAGAAGAGCAGTTACCCCGCTTTGCCTGGCTCTGGCGTCTCACCTCCAAACTGGCCAGTGGCCAGGGGAGGGAGGAGGGGGTGGGCCTGCCCTTACTTCCACTGAAATTTGAAGGGGGCAGCATCCACCAGCTCTGCCCTCTGCAGGGGCTTCTGCTGCATGCAGAGCTCCAGGGATTCAAGATTCAGCCTTGCTGCTCCTGGGTTCAGTTTTGGGAGGGTGCGGGGGGTGGGGGGGTACGGATCAGGACTTCAGCCCCTCAGCGCCTGCTTTCAGCCCTGCATGGAGTTGCCAGGGCTTGTGGCTTCAGCCCTTGGGGGAAGTGAGTGCGGGGGATCAGGGCTTCTGCTGGGGTGGGAGGAGGGTGCCAGGGATTGGGGCTGCTACCCTGGGGGGGGAGGGGCACACTTCAGCCTGGGTGATACTGGGTGTTGGAAATAATCCAGGACACTGGATGCAGGTGAAAACAAGCGGAGGATTATTATACACCAGCTGATGGAGTGACACGCAGGGGTAACCCTGGTGAACACTGGTTAATTGAAACAATACAATAGGTTATATAGTCAGCAGGTGGACGGAGGGGAAATGATTTGATAGGTCTAGCAGCAAGACGAAATGAGCACATAAGCCAATCGAACTACTAAAGATTACATAATATCTCCGCCCCTTGCAAAGTAACAACTCATTAATTAATATACAGGTAGTTACTGTTCAAATGCCAAAGCATGTCAGCAAAATAGTAATAACATTTTAGTTTGCATAAATGCTGATGATGATGTTTCTATAGCAGGAGGGTATGGTACGGCCTTGAGTTGGTGCAGCGCTTGGTTCTCAGGCTCATTATCTAGGAGCGAAGCAAGACAGTTGAGCAAATTTATGAATGTTATCTTAAGCAAAATGTGTTACATTACTTAACTAAAGTTCTGTTCGAGTGTCTTAGAAGGTGGTTGCTATGGTGCCCAGGGTCGTTTCACTGCCTGCAGTTCTTATCCTGGCTGTGGTGTTCCCAGGCCTAAGTTCAGGATGGAGTCATGCTGTTAAGAGGCCTACTAGCACATTTATGGTTGCCTCAGTTTACCCTACACTGGGGATTCAGGGGTGCACCACGGATCAGGGTGTCAGGCTTGGAGTGCTGAGAATTCAGTGTGGGAAGAGCACCATCCAGGGCCAGCCCACAACATTTTGGCACCTGAGGTGGGGAGCTCAAATGACGCCCCCATGCCCCCTCGCTTGGGCCAAAACGTTGAATGGTCTCAATTCTGCCTTCTTCCTGTTCTACGCCTCTCATGGTACTGCAGAGAGAATACATATGCACCAGCAGCAGACACAATTTTCTACACTCTGGGGGGCCTAGTGGCGCCCCGCCTCCTCTCCCCACAGTCTGGCACCTGAGGCAGCCACCTCAGTTTGCCTCATGGTAAGGCCAGCCCTGGCCCCATCTATTGTAAACAGGCTGCCTCTCCTACTGGCTGCCTGTCTTCTGCTTCTGAACCCTGCATGAGACCACCACCTGCTGGCCACAGCCTGCTGCATTTACCTGCCAGCCACAAACAGGAGACTGCAGCTGTGCTGATGACAACTGTCCAGCAGGGGGGCGTGCCAGAGCTGAAAATATGGGACAATTCACCCATTTTTTTAAAAACAGTTGAGACACTTGCAAGAGGGCTTAAATACAGGCCCGATGGTCACCCTAGCTAGGGCCCCTCTTCTCCCTGGCTGTACTACTGTCCCTTAGCTAGCCAGATTGATGTGAGCTGACTACCTCTTGCATCTCACAATTGTTAATTTAAATTGCCTGAGGCTTCTCACACCTCTAGTCCCACTTGATTAGCACCCAGCTTTCTTTGCCCTATTTTTATATGTTGGGAACGTTGTTTTTAGGTAGTTGTAAGTTTGTCTGATGACCTATTCGTTGTGTCAGGAAAGAATCTTTCACATCAAGCCATATTGGCTAATGCCCAGTGGGTTTTCTTGCCCTTTGCCCATTCCATCAGACACAGATAGATTAAATAATAATAGGATTTAGAAATGTAATTGTAGGAACTGTATGACTGTTTACTTGATCTCAACTTGTAGCTAATGTCCAATGTGGCTCAAAAGGCCAACACCCAGTAATGAGACCCCTGAGACTTTGCTGGTGGGAAAGGGGGAGAGAGAATGTATTTGCACACCAAAGTTCCTCATTGGTACCTTTTGTCTCCTTCATGGGAGTCAGGGAGATATGTGTGAGAGGATGCAGCAAGCAAGCTTAAGTGTGCTAGTGGTGGCCTATTGCTTAACGTTCATCCTTGTATCTGTCCTCATTCATTTGCATATCCCAGTCAAGGAGCCTCTGCTATTCTAGCTTCAGGGTAAAGGTCTCTCTAGTTTAATGCCTGTGGTTATTCTACTTATTTTAGATATGCACTCTCTTTCTGTAACTCTCCACTGGATGCTGCCTCCATAAATTCCTCCACTGACAGTAACATGACTTTAATCAGCCAAATTCATGAGAATTTGCTCAAGATCTTCATCAGCCCTTCTCTACAGATGCCAAAGCAAATTTAAGTAGATCTGTAACTGGCTTTCCTTTCAACACTCCATTCTGTGTCTGAATGAAGCATACAAAAGCTAGGCTTGTGTTCAGCCAGAGTGCTTACCATACATTCACATATGCCTTTAAATCTGCATTTAGCTTGCTGCCAGTGCCATCCCTGGAGGGGCTGTGGGGCCCAGGACAAATGGGAGGGACACAAAGGGGGCATCAGCTAAAGGGGGCATGTGACCCACCCCAAATACTCTTCCCCACCCCACTCCCTGAACTCTCCCTGCACCCTCCCACAATACCTGGGTAGGGCTCTGTTCTCCTTCCACTGCACTGGCGATGTCTGAGGCACAGGGCCCCCCCAGCACCTCAGCAGTGAAAGAAGTTCCTCTGGTTGGCTGTGCTGCCCCCCCCACCAGCCATTCTATGCAGTGGCATCTCCTGGGATCTGTACAGCCCTGCCACAGGATAGGGGTGGGGGGTGATGCTGGGATCAGTATCAGACAACCTCACTCCTGGGAGCAAGGTCTCTACATTCTGCCTCTTTCACCACTGCCCTGGGGTTGAACTGAGCAGCTAGGATCTCCCAGGAACTGCAGTGGCAAATGGAACAGAAGATGAAGCCACCCACTGGCCTTGTGCCAGAAGCAGGCAGCTCTTCTGGTGTGATTGTTTTGTGGGTTCCCAGCCCCACCCTCAGCTCTGTCCGCCAGTGGGGCTGTACAGACACCAGCAGACACAGTTGCATGGGAGGGTTTGGGATCATACAGCCACTGCTGGAGACTGAGCCCAAGTTCCACACACTGAAGCATGGGGTTCCCCCAAAGCATGGAGCCCAGAGAAGTCACCCCAATTCACTATACCCAAGTTCTGCTTGCTACCATCAAATTTTTCTGATGAGATTGTGTCTGTTAATTGCTGTGAACTACATAACAGTCATTCAAACTAATCGCACTATTTACATATACTCTGGCATTACTCTGGTGCAAAGATTAGAACCAATAGGAAAAGCAGGGAGTGCTTCTGGAGAAAAATTTGATCAAGGGCAGAAAATACTTTCCTGGAACTTATCTGTTTGGTCAAAAACCCTATTTGTAGTTGAAAAAAAAGTTGAAATGGAAATTTTTTTACAAACCTTAGCAAAGTAAGCTGTGAGAGATGACATTAGAGGGCAAGCATCAAAGCATGATGAGCATGATTAAAGAGTGAGTGGCTGACCATTTATTTTTAAATGTGGTATACAATATAGTATATGCTAAGATGTGAGCTACTCAGTACCACAAATGCACAAGTTGTTTGGATTTAGAACTAAAGCGCCACCCAGCTGAACGGGTCCTGAGCCAGTATTCTTGTTCAGTTGGTATTCTAGTTCCAATTCTAGCATTGAACCCAACAGCCTGCTCTAATGAGCCTGAAGCAAAGAAGAGATTTATGTCTGTTCTTGCCATTCTTGGCAACAGAATTAACAGGTAACAGTTGGGTTTGGTATTAGAAGCATGTTTTCTGATTAACGCTGCTGTTTCCATGATGTAATGCAATGCATCTGTTTCTTAGCCTGCCCATTACAATTTTCTTTCTCATTACAACTGGTACCACAACGTCCTCTTAATGAATTTAACTGCCATCAAAAGACATATTTTCACTATTGGAACATTCATTTCTTTCTACTTCACATAACAAAAGGGTGGGGTTCTCACTGAAAGTTTCACAAGAACATTTAATTTTGTCACTGAATTTCAAGTTCCTTAATTATTCAGCAGGCTGAAATCTCTTGTTCAGAAGCTTTTGGCATACAGGTTTAATCTCTCTAGACAGGCACCCTTGGGACCTGACCAGTGCCAAACCAGAGAATTTGTCAAACCATGGGAGGTCAATATTGTCTAGCAGCATTACTAACATTTCCACTGCTTACTGGTCTCTTAAAAGACATTTGGAGTAAGTTAGAGCTAAATAACAGCACAGAACACTGAGAGCTAGGACTGGTGGTTGAAAACAAATTTTATGGAATCGTGGGAAACTTGGTCACATCTATGATAAGTGGACATCTGGCTAACTAAAATTTTGCAAGAACCATGGATGTTGCTGGACCAGAGAGTGCCAGGCTAGAGAGGTTCATCCTGTATTAGCTATGTGTGTGATGCTTGTGCGATGGAGATTTGTGACACTATTAGTGAGTAAAGTTTGCCCTGTGAGGGACTAGAAGAACTAGACTCCATGCCGATCATCTAATATATACTGTGCTGTCTACCTAGGACACGAGGGATACTAGTAGGTATGATCTGTGTTCCTTGAATGCTGCACCATTTATTGACCTTCTCTCTAGAGAGCCTTGTTTCTAACTATGAGGAACTAAAATCTCTAGAATCAGAGACTTGCTAACTAGTCCACAGTGTTCTTGTTTATGGATGATAATTTCATGTGGATTATATCCCTGATGTTTTTTATTTTAAACATGCACATTATTACTTAAAATCTCACTTTTGATTCAGACCTAAGTTCGTCTACAAGCTACACTGACTAAATGAAGAGAAGCTAATTTATTCTCAATACATTGAACTATACCCAAGAACTCTTGAAGCATGTATAAAGGCAATTAATATGCTGCTTCTCATGCCAATATTTTATTGCTTGTAAAAACAGCTGTCTGGGTAGCTCTGGCGAAATAAGTCATCTGTTTATCTGCAGAACATGTACTTCATAAAGAGGGACAGAGCAATTTGCCTTAGGCTGTCTCACCCTAATAGGTCAGCCCACATCTAAGGGATTGATGATAATGACTGAATTTCCATCCCTGTTGAGTCCTCGGGACCTCTGATGAGGTGGCCAGCTCCAGTTCCAGATGTGAGACTGCTTTGTGATGCAGATATATAGACTCATAAATTTTAAGGCCAGGAGGGACCATTGCATCGTCTAGATTGCCTTCATGTATAACACAGGCCATAATATTTCACTCAGTGATTCCTGTAGTTCCCATAACTTGTGCTTGATTAAAGCATATCCTCCAGAACATCTGGCCTGACACTAACTGCTCATTTCATATAGACCACGAAGGAGCCATCAGATGACAACATTCGGGCTCTACAACATGATGTGTTCTGGATCGATGGGCGCTGATAACTGACTAAAAAGATGCCAGATGGCCACTTCTCTGCATTTTAATTGTTGATTACTCTAACCAGTAGCCATAATGTACGTCCCTGCTCATAATATACAGACACCTCTCTGCACAATTAGTATACTGTAACAGAGTCTGTTCACCCCTCTGTGCCCCTTTGTGGCCAGGCATCGTGTCACAGCTCTCGTGGGCCTAGCGCCCCCTGCTGATCGCCTTGCCAGCACTGTGGTGGTTTCTCTACCAATAACTCATCCAATGACTCTGCCCTCCAGCCAAGTCACAGTTGTCTGTACTAAAAATCCCCACAATGTCTTTAACACAAAACAAATCTTGCCCCCCACTCTCGGGTTCTTCCTCCGTCAGTCCTTGGTTTGGCTTGCTGGTCTCAGCAGCCATTGTTGAGGGCTTATACACTCTGGCTATGTCTACACTGGCATGATTTTGCGCAAGAACTCTTTTGCGGAAGAATTCTTGTGCAAAAACTCTTCCAGAAGAGAGCGTCTACACTGGCATGTGCCTTTGCGCAAAAGATGTGCTTTTGCGCAAGAGCATCTATGCCAGTGTAAACGCTTTCTTGTGCAAGAAAGCTCTGATGGACATTTTAACCATAGGGCTTTCTTGCACAAGAATTTCATGTTGCCTGTCTACACTGGCCTCTTGCGCAAGAACAGTTGCGCAATAGGGCTTATTCCGGAGCGGGAGCATCATAGTTCTTGCGCAAGAAGCACTGATTTCATACATTAGAACGTCAGTGTTCTTGCGCAAGAACTCGTGGCCAGTGTAGACAGGCAGCAAGTGTTGGCGCAAAAGCGGCCGCTTTTGCACAAGATTGCACCAATGTAGACACAGCCTCTCTCCCTGGGATGTAATAGCCTCTTAACACTGGCCCTGTGAGGTTTAAATTAGGCCAGGCAGGGCCAACCAATCAAGTATACAGCAAACAGGGGAGAGAGAGATTGAGACTGGGAGGAGTCTGCTAATTGGAAGCAAGCTCACCTGTGAGGGAACAGGCAGGATTTACATAATGCCAAGAGACTGGAAACAGAGAAAGGCTGCAGGGTTAAGAATTAGAGTTGCTCGCCCTGAGATAAGAAGGGATAGGACTTTCTGAGACCCAGTATACCATAGGAGAGAGGCTCTGCATTGCTTCTATGCACTGGTAATCTTAATTTGTTGGAATATCCCCTTAAGGCAGGGATGGGGAATCTTTTTTGAGGTCAGGGGTCGCTGAGCCACAAAAAAAAATCAGTTGGGGCCACACCAAAGTGAGAAACAAAAAAACAAAACACAAACACCAGCCCCCGCCCCCCAAAAAAACCTCTCACTGCCGTGGCCCTTGACTGAAAAAGAGAAAAACATTCCCTTCGCACACCAGAGCCCATGGGGGCCCAGGCTAGTGGATTTTGTGTGCTCCCACCTCAGGGCTGGTGGGTGCGGGGAGCTGGAGCACCAGTGCGGGCTCCCTGATCCTAAGCGGGAGTGCTGAGCCTCAGGGGCTAGATCCAGTCAAACTGGGGGCCATAGCCGGCCCCTGGGCCTTAGGTTCCCCACCCCCTGCCTTAAGGGCTGGGGGCTGCTTTAATTTGTACTGGGGCCTCATGATTGTGCAAATTGTCCCCAGATGGTAGATCCTACAAAAATAATGTTGAGCCACCGTTAGCCCTGGTATCCAGCCTGATACTAACGGGTATAGCTGCACAGCTGGTCTACTGTATCTGACCCAGTATCTCTGCCACTCAAATGTTTTCCTTTTGTCTGCTACAACTAAAGATTTTTCTACAATGCAGTGCTCCTGTCTGGAAGGCAGCGAGTATAGTTTTACATGCTATTTTAAAAAACACCATACGATCCCATTTAAGAAGCTTATGGAAAAAAGTATTTCATCTATGTACAGTAGTGCACATGTATAGTCACTGCTCTGGGAGCTGAATGTAACATTAAAACCATATCATTCAATGGCAGATATCATGAAGGGAATTCCTTCATCCCTCATATATGCTCCCATATGAAAGGCAATATTTCCCAGTGAAAGTAAAGGATCTCAGAGCATGGGCTCAAACATCTACCCGGTGATATTTAGCCCTGCAGGCCAGCCATGGCTGTGCAGCAGGTCTTTTAACCCTATGTAGACATACACTTTCCTAACATTAATAAGTGTTAAGGGTGACTTGGAAGACACCAGAGCTGAGGAAAAAAATGTATTTTTTGTTTGTTTATTTGGGAACCAAACTGAAAAATCAAGGGGAGGAGGAATCTCATTTGATTTGAACTGAAATGCATCTATCAAACTGAACAGCTTTTTAAAAAATCATAACTATCAAAACACATCTGTCAATGCAAAACAATTTTTATTATGTCTTTTGTTTTGATTCAGTAGTTTCATTAAGGCACCTCTCTTTTTAGGTATTAATTTTTAAATGGTCCCAATTTGAAATTGAAATGCTATTTGGAATCAAAGGCTAAGCAAAGAGATTCCACTTTTTTTTTCAAAAGGTAACAGTCAAAACAAAATGTTTCAATTCTTGTCAAATCGGTTTCTTTTAAACCAAACCATATTGTGAATTCTTCTTGAATTCAGTAAACTTTGTGCCCTGTAAGGTGCTTTTTTTCAATGAAAAAACAGTCAAAAAATGTTGCCCTGCTCTAGCAGTCACACAGTAACACTCTCACATTAATTCATAATTGCACAACTTTCCATTTACCTGTCTTGATCATCCTTTTACCTTACATTTGTACATCCCTATACACATGATGCAGACAGAGTCTTTTGAGAAAGCTTAACATTTCATAGAATCATAGAACACTAGAACTGGAAGGGACCTCAAGAGGTCATCAAGTTCAGTCCCCTGCCCTTGTGGCAGGACCCAGTACCATTTAGACCAGTGTTTCTCAGCCTTTTTTTTTTTTTATAAAAGTACCCCTTTTAAAAAAAAATTATAAGTACCACCCTCCCCCCCGCCCCCCCCAGTACCTACAGTTTTCAGACACACGCATTCTTTTTCTACCATTGCAACACATTTGTTTAAACAACTTAATCGTAGCTGGGTGGGCAATGACATTTTTGGGTATAAAAAGTACAAAAATAATAAAACGCTGCAAAACTTACAACAAAATTTCAGTTTTCTCCAAATTTCAGTTGTGTTGATGTACCCCCCCAGACTTTTCTTGAGTACCCCTAAGGGTACTCTTACCACTGGTTGAGAAACACTGATCTAGACCATCCCTGATAGATGTCTAACCTGCTCTTAAATATTTCCAGAGATGGAGATTTCACAACGTCCCTAGGCAACTCATTCCAGTGTTTAACCACCCTGATAGCTAGGAAGTTTTTCCTAATGTCCACCCTAAACCTCCCTTGCTGCTGTTTAAGCCCATTGCTTCTTGTCCTATCCTCAGAGGCTAAGGAGAACAATTTTTTCTCCCTCTTCCTTGTGACACCCTTTTAGATACCTGAAAAATGCTATCATGTCCCCTCTCAGTTTTCTACTTTCCAACCTAAACAAGCCCAATTCTTTCAGTCTTCCTTCATGGGTCATATTCTCTAGACCTTTAATCTCTCCTGGACCTGAAATCTCTCCTGTCTTCCGTGATTTTTCAAAGATGATAGCTAAAGGCTCAGATACCTCCTCTATCTGCTCCTTGAGTATTATAGGATGCATTTCATCAGGCCTTGGTGACTTGCAGACATCTAACTTTTCTAAGTGATTTTAACTTGTTCTTTTTTAATTTTATCTTCTAAATATATCCCCTTCCCACTAGCATTCATTGTGTTAGGCATTCCTTCATCATCAGACTTCTTGGTGAAGACTGAAATAATGACTTCTTTGTTTCGGTCTTCACGAAGAAATCTGATGATGAAGGAATGCCTAACATAATGAATGCTAGTGGGAAGGGCATAGGTTTAGAAGATAAAATAAAAAAAAAAGTTAAAAATCACTTAGAAAAGTTAGATGTCTGCAAGTCACCAGGGCCTGCTGAACTGCCTCCTAGAATACTCAAGGAGCTGATAGAGGAGGTATCTGAGCCTTTAGCTATCATCTTTGAAAAATCATGGAGGACATTTCTTAACTATCTGAATAAGCTCACTGGGTCCCATAGCACCTTCTGTTTAGTTAAAATGCCTCAGTTTAAAAAAAAAAAAACATAGATAGACTGAAGCAATGTGGTCAATACTGTGCTTTTGTACACCAGGATAGGACAAGTATTATAATTTCAATATCTCTGAACATGTCCCTTGCCCTCAGCTACTGTTTAAGTACCCAGGGAGGCCAAACTGTGGTTTGTGAGCCACATGCAGCTTTTCTACAGCTAAATGCAGCCTGTGCAGTTCCTGGTGTCCACATTATCCACCTACCAAAGTAGGGGAGAATTGTGGCTTCTGTTGTGTGAGGTGGTGGGGCTAGGAGCTTCTGTCCAGCAGAGAGGGAGGTCTTAGAGCTTCAGTGGGGTGTGCCTGCTGGGGCTGAAACACCAAGCCCCAGTGAGCATGTCCTTGCACTCGCATTTGGAAGATTGTCATATGTGGCCTGGAGGCAGAGGTGAAAGTAAGGGGGTGCACCCTGGTGAGCAGCTCCAGCAAGAGCTGGCTGAACTGCTGCAAAAGCCAGCAGGGAGCTATTTAAAGAGTTGGCAGGGACCCAGGTTGCAATAGGACAGTACCTGTAAGACATTTTAAATTACTTTCACCACTCCTTGGAGGGTCAGTAAGTTTGGCTATCCCTGTTGTATGAATGAAAATACTGGTTTATTTGCTAAAAATCAAACACTGTATGTGTATACAGATCATGTCCACTAGGTGGCAGTATTTGAACATGAAACTATTTTCGATCCCTTCATCATTGTCCTGTGCTGCACTTTCTCTTTACAGTAGCAGGGTTTAAACCTATCTAGGCAAATGTTTCTAGCCCCACTGTGGTGCAAGGGAGAATCAGAATCTGATTTTAAATATCTTGGTTTTTATGTACATTAAATTCCCATTCACTTGGCCAGCAACATCAAAGTCAAAACTGTCCCCATCTTGACATAAGAAGCCAGCAAACGTCCCTCTGCATCCTTGTTGTTCTCATGGCAATACCTCAGAACAGGGCCTTGCTTAATGAGGTGTAAATGGAGACACAAAGCGGTATAATTAATAACAGCTTTACAACCTTACCAGAATAACAATTCATAATGTGAGCCTGTTGTCGTCCTACTTTAATGTATTTATTTATTGTAAGAGTAATGCAGGATTTTGCTGTGCAATTTTGTTATACAATTTCTCTGTTCTTTAACAACAATAAATAGCAATTCTAGTCATTCCACCAGCAAAAGTTTTCAACACGCAAACAGAATATGATACATCAAATCCCAAAATAAAATGAAATTGCCTTAACAAAGAATACCTCAAATGTACAGCCAGGAAAAGGAAATGGTAAAACAATACTTCTAGAAAAGGTGAATATTTTTCTTACATGTTTCTTCCTCAGCATTGTGTGACAGTTCTTCAGGAGATGCAACAACCAAGTTATTTATCCAATGACCTTTAAGTCCTTCTTAAAAGACCACTTATGTCAGATTACAGTGATCCAAGATGATTTTTGTGTATGAATCGCCTTTTGTCCCATTCCTCTAAATTCTGTCTCCTTGTCCATTAGTCACTAGAGATTACAAGCAACTTAGAGCGTAGACCAGACATTTTTGGTGTTTGGAAAGTGCCTAGCATATCATGGGTGCTACTATAAGTAAATGACCAAGGGTGGCAGTAGATGGTGTCACTCTGGTATTTTGTGTATTTTATAATGGAAATATAACCAATCACATGGCAATATCTTCCACTAGCAAAGGTGTTTGCAAGGATTTTGCTTGTGAGTGCTATGTGACCCTTTATGTTCATCTGCAAAGAAGGAATTATTCATGCTGGGCTGAATTGCATGGTATAAGTCAGGGTCTTCGGTTTCAGAGAACTATAACAATTGTGAGTGTGTATTGATTTTATACAATAAATTGAGCAATATATCTACATGCACAGCAAGTTTAGTTGATATGATCTTATGTGTATATCTTTTATGAATCAGTCACATCATATAATCACATAAACTAAAAGCTTTATTTATACATCGAGCTGGTAGTGTTATATTTAAAGCTGCCTAACTTCCTCTTGTAAAGCCCTGTCTTCAGTTGCTTATAATCATTCAGGGCCAAATTTCCCATTCTGGGTATTTGCCTCAGTCTAAACTTTTATTTATTTTTACTGAAAAGTTTTTCAGTTAAACAGTTCAGTGAGAACCAAATGAGGGGAAAATGCAACGTTTCACCCCTGCTTTTAAAAAGATAAATCTTACAGCCCTTTTATTGAGAAGCTCTAGTGCTTCTATACTTCGGAGAAGGGATTTGATATTTTCCAAAGTGTTATTACTTCTACATTTTGAGTGTTCAACTTTGCAACATTAATGTACTGGTAACACAATTCTGTGTTATGGTTTTAACTATTTGCATTAAAAGAAACCACCAAACTGTTTGAAGTGTGTGCAAGCACTACTCATAATGATAGATCCCAAGAGGATCTATAGATCTCAATAACTGGAATGGCCAGGACCAGAATCTCTCTTGTTATAAAGTAGAAATGAAGCTCGCCTACTAATACACAATCCAGATACAGAGCTAAACTTGCTTAACATGAGAGAGATTTGTACTGGGACTTTTATTCAGGTGCATCTCTAATACAAAAGAGATCTGTTTTTTTGTTACAGGTTGAACCTGTCTAGTCTGGCAGTCTCTGAGGCTACGTCTACACTGCAGAACTATTTTGGGATACCTCTGGAAGAAGACTGTAAATTACACAAATTTAGACTCCCTATAGATTTATTCTTTCCTCTGAATTTGGCCCCAGAGAGTTTTTGGTCCACTGCTGTGTTTTTATCTCTGACATTTTCACAACCAAAATAAAAATGTTACATCTATAGTAATTAAATCTGAAAATCTATGCAGAAATCTGTTCACCGGCACCAGTATCAAGAAAAAATGCAAAGTAAGACTTGCCTGTTTTGGCTGCCAATGGACTGCCTTCGCCTACATGATAAGATTTCTTGATTCAGCAACCTGGGAAAAAGTGTATTTTTGTAAGTGTTATTGGAACTGACCACTGTCTGAGAGAAGACCTCTTTGGTAAATCATCACAAAGGTGAACAGGAGACTGTGATGAGCTGAGCCAGCCTATTCTGCCAGCCACAGTCCGCTTTACATGGGCTTGCTGGGTCAGGCTCACAAGCCTCTTCCATCCAAGCACACAGACAGGACCAAAATCAGCTGCAGAATGATACAGACACTGAGATCAGCTCTGGGAAGACTCAGTTTAAGGGACTTGCCCCTGGTGTTCACCTCCCTTGGAGTACAAAGCCAGCATTATATTAAATTGACCTCTTCCCTCAATGTGGACAAAGGTATGCACAACTTCCTGCCCCTCCATTTACAAATTATATAAACTGGGTAATATTATTAACGAGAGAAGTTTATAACTACAAAAAGTTATATGGAAGTGCAAATTAAACAAATCAGATTACTAAGAAAATAATGCAAAGCATGTTTCTAAGACAGATTCACTAAAGAAATCGGTTACAAACAGTAATTCCTCACCCTAGATATTGTTTTAGGTAGAATCTTTCACGGGCCAGAGGTGTCATTCTAGCCTGGGTCCAGCAGTTCTCTCCCTTTCCCCACCCTCACACACACACCTCGGTCCAAGTCTTTTTGTTTCCAAGTGTTACCAAGTATCTCTTTGTGGGGAGACAGAGAAGAAAACTGAAGACCATGATTGTTTTCCTCTCCAACCTTATAGAGAATTTCCATTAGGTGGGACTCTTTTGTGTGATCCTCCCACCTACCAAAGGAACAGTTCAACTGTCCAGGATGGAGGTTAGTATCTGGTGACTAGGTCTCCTGACACTGTAACGTCACAGCGTTCATGAGTCAGTGGCAGTATAGAGGAAGGCCAAGCTTTTTCACAGTCCATTGTCCTTGTTGAAGGCCATCAGCCCTGTCTGGCTTTTCCATTGTTGTACCTGAAGTGTTAGCAGTGCATGTCACCCAAAGTAGCATAGTTGTAAAACAGTCAATATTCCTAACTTCAGATACAAATATTTATTGCATATGAATAAGAAATCATATTCAGTAAATCAAAACCTCACCAGGGATACTTTACTCTACCTAATGTACATCAGTTATGTCACATTCATATCATAAGCATATTTTATAGAGAATATGGAGAGTAATGTCAGAAGGTGCTTTTTTGAAAATAAAGGCAGAGGTGAATCAGTAGACAGGGCATCCCTGCTATACATCCAAGATACATTCCAAAAAAGGTGGACATATAGTGAAACGATGTTACAGCCAAAAGAGAACCTACTGCAGAAGGTTATACAACAGAAGTTACAGCTATTTGGGCATATCTGCAGAATGAACCATGAGCGAAAAGTTAAGACCCTGGTATTCAGCATAATGGATGATCCGAATAGGAGAGGCAGACCCCCACAAAGAATGGGTAGATGATATAGTAGATTGGTGCGAAGCTAGTCTACAGAAACTAAGCCACTCCGCACTGGACAGGGAAAGATGGAAGGAAATAGGGAGGCATTGGACACCAACGGGCGTTGAACCCATGGTTGTTGATGATGATGATGTAAAACGGGAATTTTTTTTCCTGTGGCTGACTTCTGTTTGCACAAATTGGTCTTTTTTATTTATTTATTTATTTTGTGCAAGGTAAGAGCAGGGAATGGGAGGACTTATAACACAACAGTTCCTACATGCGTCAATGATGTTAGTGTGGAACTGACATATACTGGGGCAACATATAGAGGAGATGCCCTGTACACTGATTGTGTGAAAATATTTGATGTCAGTGAATAGTAAAAAGATAGAAGAGCAATGAAACAGACCGACGAATATTGGTTAATTCATGTGATGCCTGAACAGTGAGAGCTGAGTACTGTACTGTTTAGACAAACTCCTTTTAATTTTCATTTACAGTAAAAAATACAGGAATTGTTAATAGAGCTCAGTTAATAATAGATTTTGCAGTTTGGTGGCCAAAGTAAAAATTCCAGGAAAAAATAGTTTTTGGTTTGACCTGAAAGCCCTTTTTTTTAACCCTTGTTTGTTTAGCTAAATCTAGCTAAATTTCCAAATGAAAAGATGTTTCAGTTGAAAATGTCAACGTGAAACATTTTTAATTGTTCAGAAATCAGTTTCTGAACTTATTTATATTTTTTACCAAATTCATGAAAGTTCAAACTGCATTTTTCAGCTTATAGGTGTTGATAAAAATTCATGCAACTCTAGTTAGAAGGTGTTTAACTTTCCTGTGGCTAGTCAGAAAAATTATCTACTCATAAAAACATGTAGTGAGAAGAAGGACAGGTAGATAATGTGACTATTTTTGCTGCCTTTGCTCTGCTACATAATGGATTAAAGCAAACTGATATAGAAAGGGGTTACAGGATCAGGACCAAGATGTAATTCTGAGTGGACTGTTCGTAGATTCTAAGACCAGAAGGGACCATTGTGATTATCTAGTGTAACCTATTGTAGAATATAGGCTATAGAATTCCGGGAGCAGATCTTTCAGAAAAACATCCAATCTTGATTTTAAAATTTTCAGTGACAGAGAATCCATTAGGACCCTTGGTAAAATGTTCCAATGGTTAATTACCCTCCTGTTAAACTCAAAATAAAGTGAAAATCTGAATTTGTCTAACATCAACATCAAGCCACTGCTCATATGATATCTTTCTCTGATAAACATTTATTCCCCATACACATATAGTCATCCCTTAACCTTTTCTTTGTTAAGCTAGATGGATTTAGCTTCTCAATTCTATCACTATAAAGAATGTTTTCTAATCCTTTAATCACTCTCGTGGTTCATCCTCTGAAACCAATTTAACATCATCCTTCTTGAATTGTGGGCACCAGGACTTGTCACAGGATTCCAGCAGTGGTTGCACCAGTGCTAAATCGAATAGTAAAATATGTGTATGCACTCCAGGACTTCATTAGCTTTTTCAGCCAATAGTATTACATTCAGAGCTAATGTTCAATTGATTATTCACCACAACCCCCAAATCTTTTTCAGTCATTGCATCCCAGAATATTTCTCTATTCTGTAAGTATGGCCTACACTCTTATTCACAGATGTATATATTTATATTTAGCTGTATTAAAATATACATTATTTGCTTGGTAAACTGGGTGCAAGCAATCTAAATCAGTGAGCTGTCTTCTTTGTTAATTGCCACTCCCCCAATTTTTGTTTCATCTGAAGACTTTCAATTATGAGTTTTATATTTCCGTCCAGGTCATGGATACAGGAAATAAATCGTATAGGGCTAAGACCAATCCCTGAAGGACCCTACTGGACACGTACCTGTCCAATGATGATTCTCTGGTCTCAAAATATAACTGTGAAAAATCACTTCACCAGTTTTTAATTCTTTTTAACATGTGCAATGTTAAGATTATATTATTCTAGGTTTTTAATCAAAATGGCATGTTACCAAAACATGTCACATGTTACCAAATGTTTTACCAAAACAAACCCCTTACAGAAGTCTATTACATCAACACTCTTACCTACTAAACTAGCAATCACATAAATTTGGACAGGATCTATTTTCCATAAACGCACGCTGATCTGTATTTAATGATATTTCCCTCCTTTAGCCTTTTTATTAATCAAGTCCCATATTAGCTGCTTCATTACCTTGTTGAAGATCGATATCAGGCTGACAAGCAAATAATTACCCAAACCATCTTCTTATCCTTTTAAAAAAATGGCACATTAGCTTTCTCCCAGTCTTCTGGAACTTCCCCAGTATGCCAAGAGTGATTGATAACCAACATCAGCAATCCAGCAAGCTGCTCTGACAGCTCTTTTAAAACTCTGGGTTGCAAGTTATCTGGACCTGCTGATTCAAAAAATGTTGATCTTTAGTAGCCTTTGTTTAACATTATGTAGAGACACTAGTGGAACAGAAACAGTGTGATCCTCGCCATGTGATTAAACTGGGTCATCTATTTTTTCCTCAGATATAGAACAGAAATATGGATTGAGGCATTTTGGACATATAATAAGGAGTTCTTAAATGATTCTCTATCATCATTCATATTTTTGGTTAAATTCTTCCTCTTAGCTAATTTGGTTCATAATTGTTTACCGCTCTGGACAATAATAGTGCTCTACAGATATGTGTGTAAATAATAAATTAATCTTAATGTTATTCTGCTTATACATTATAAATGTCATCAAGACATGATGACTTGTACCTAAGCTACCTATTAACTCCTATTTCTATGATCGGGTCCTCTTTCGTCTGTAAGAATTCCTCTATATTGGCTGCAACACTTTTGAGAACTATTCCAAGGATGTTTTAGTAGTGTAAGCATGAGAACTCCGGTATATGTTTCTTGGATTGAGGCTCCCTTCATCAGACAGATTTTGTTCCCAAAACACTTGTAGGAATGGACATACCAGTTGAGACAAAATGATATTTGAGCTTAATCGTCACCCAGAACTCAACCTGTACCTTGAGTTCTTTTTGGTCATATTTCTCATTGTTTCATTTTGGAAACAACTGGAAGTAGAAATCCCAAACCCAGCCAGAATACATGTTTTGGGGAGATCTTCATTTTGCTTTTGTAGAGCAGAGGTTTTAATACAAATCCAAACTGGTAGGTGCTTTTTAAAAGTGACTTTCTGAGGTTCTCCAGCCGCTTGTACTGTAAGACAATTTATGATAGGCTGAAGCATCTAAGCACACTTTTGGATATAGTATAAATTATAATAACTTTAGTACTGAATTATGAATTGGCTATATTTATTCTATCAATAAATGTCATTAATCTGAATAATTGGATTTGCAGTGTTCTATGTCATTTGTCTCATTAGTCTAGATATGCTCTACCAGAATGAATTAGCTGTTTATAATAAGTCAAAACTTTGCTTTGGTCCAACTTTGACCTTGCTTAGCTGCCTTTTTTCTTTCCTTCCTTATTTATTTAGTAATAGTACATATGCAATGAGCAAAAATCTGCAAGGAAAAGTCTGTTTGTAAATGATGATTCTTATCAGGTAGATTGTGAAGTTTGTGTGCTATTTCAGAGTTCTGCATTTCTTATTATATTCAGAACACCATAGCAACATGCTTCTCCTGCGGATCCCTGTGGAAAAAACCAGAACAGTTAATTGAAGTCCACAGCACACGGTTTATTCATGATAAAATATGGTCTGATGTATAAATGTGTTGGTTGGCCTACTTGAGATTCAGCACATCTATATTTTTAGTTTTAGTGATAGAATTCTACAAAGACATGCTTCACTAAGCAAAGGCAATGCCTCATGTATTTTGCTGGGCAAAGTTTTGCTGTATTAGTACCACCATGAAAACTTTCTCTGTTAGAAAAGTGATTTGTGGCCTTTAATTCATCCTATGTTCTAGGGAAAGATGGTTAATAGACTAAAAACCTAAGCCAATAAAACCTCATTGCTTAGTGGAAGAAAACTAATTGTACATATAAGTAGTGTAGGATGTATGACCAGCCCAAACATAAGATCTTTCCTCTGCTCCCATGTAGATCAGACCAAAGCACATTTTTTAGTCATATTGTAGAAACCCCAAACCACTATGAGCACAATCTATGGTTGTTTGTACATACCTGAGAGCAACCAGGGCAAACTTAGCCAAATAACTAACTAGATAATAAGTAGACTAATCCCAAACATGTCTCCAAACTATATGCCTTATCTGAGGAAAGGCTTGTAGCCTAATTTTAGACCAAAACACATGGCCCTCTGGATCCTCCATGCTACAGAACAAATATGGGATCTAGACACTACTAGCCTCTTCATCAGGAAATTAGTTGGCCTACACAAAGTTATTTTTATTCTCTAACTGGCTGAAACTAATACAAGAAATACAAGAAGCAGCCCAGAAAGTGAAGATTTATGCAACTGAGCTATCCCTTCTACCTCAAACCACCACTCTTAGCATTTATAGTTATAGATTCTCCCCCATGTCAGTTGCTGAATTTTTCATCCCAGGACTGGAGTATTTCCCATTTTTCCTTGCATTGCAGCTGATCATGTGGATGCAAGAGGTTCAGGGACCTATCTTACTAGTGTCTCCATTTTAAAAGTCCATGTGTGTCTAGCCAGAGGTCGGCATTGAATTCTAATGTCCCTTTGAGAGTTTAATAGTCCTTGAGTTGGTTTCTATCTTGCTGGCAGCTTAGGTGCCATTTGTCACTCTAAATTCTGCTCCTGACAGGTCCCTTCCTTGTATTACTCAGGTGAAATAGAAGAACAGCTAGAGGATATCTGCAGGATAGAATGTTCTCCTCGGCGACTTCAGGATTACATTTGTCATCTAGGGACAAGCCAAGACAGAACACCCAGGAGGCTTCCTGAACAGTCACTGGGAGACCCATTTGGTGCCACTGGTCATCTTGCCACTTAGGCAAGGTGGAATCATACAACTTCACACTGTGAGAAGAGGATAAAATATCCCTGATGCAAATTTGGGCATGATTGATGTGAGGGACTAATTTTACCTTTGGGGCAGAGACTGCAAAGCTAGGGAATGTTGAAGAAGCAGCCATGGAAGCTATGTTTTTTAAAAAATTAAACAGGCCCCTGGGGTTTTTTAAAGCTACGCAGCAGGGGCTGATCACGTTCAGGTTTCCTTTAAATACTACTTCACTCACCTCCCCATATTTCAGTAAGAAAACCTAGGTACAATTTTCAAAAGCTGAACTTTTGTAAACCACAAATCTTCTGTCATAAATTTAGACAGACTAGAAATGTGCTTGAGAATTTGTAGCGATTCATGCCATCTGGCATTTGTCAGCTTTCCCTATTCCCTTCCCCCTGCTAATGCAACACACAGAAACTGGACCTTTCGTATTTAGTTACCGGAAATGTTAAAATGTTTGTGTCTGGAATTTCTTAAAAAATTGTTAAAAAGCCAAAACATTGCAATAGTACAGTGCCTGAGTCTCAGGATCCCAAAGCCCTTGGCAAACATTAATAATGATTATTGTACCCTGTGTGGTCCATATTACTATCCTCCCTGCCCAAACTCTCCCAGGAGACAGTGAAACTCCATGGTCTCTGCTAAGACCAGTGGCTGCCAGAAATTGCCCCAAACATTTCTTAAAAGGGAATTTAAATATAATCACTACTTAATTAACATGGAGGCACCTATGAAGTAAAACTTAGTGAAACCACCTTTTATTATCTGAATGGAATTCGGGAGTGTCATTTTCTCTGAGGGAAAAAACAATTATTTTGGTCTGAAAACATTTATGACCATTCTAGAATTTTGTGATCTTTTTTTCCTTCTCTGAATTTTTACTGCTTAGTTACTTTAGCAATGTAAGCCACATGTGCAACAACATGCAATAGAAGCCAAATAAGAAAAGAGTCCACTCCTGATGTTGATCAGTACAAGTATAGAAACACAGCCAAATATTCATTAGTGCTTAGCTGAAAGGCTGCACAGGATGTACCAAGAGCAGGTAGAGCAATGTAAATCTGATGTTAGTTTAAAGAAATGTGTGTGAACAACTGTACAGAATATTTCCCTAGTAGGTTTGTGAACATCACTGGGGTAGTACTCGTTCTCTCTGGGAGATCAGTGTAAATCCAGAACAATGCCATTGAATTTAGAGGAGAAAATTCAAATTTCCACCAGTTTCACTTAGTGGTAGAGTCCTCAGTTCCTATTAATATCACCTACCTTCCCAGGAGGTTCAGAACAACTTGGAAGAATTCATCCTTAGAGAAGAACTTGGCTTAATATAATATTTGAGATGGAAAAGTGAAACTTAACAGACCCTTTCCCTGTGTATATTCCAAACAGCAGGTCAGAAAATGGAGCCTATTAACTTTCAGTATAAACAGGTCAAGAAATGCCAAGTCCTGGTTAGTGGAAAGGGTAATGCAATTTATGAGCCTTATGATGGATCTTTTGTGCCTCCAGATTTTAACTAGCTCTAATGGAGTCCTCCTGAGTGATGAGAGGTTTTCTGCCACAATCTATCTTAGTGCTGTAAGTTTGCTCAGCAGGGGATTTGGTTGCCACTCCAACATTGTCAGCTTCAGATGAAAAAATACTAGTGTGGGGGGAGTGCTGCAAATCACACTTTTTACATTCCAAAATAATTGCAAATTAACTGGAAAAATCATGTGCTAAATCTCTGAAACTTTGAGACACTCAACAGGCAATAATAACAAACTGCCGGGTGAAACTCCAGTATTCAAAGAGAGATTTTCCTCCACAGCAGTTGCCAAATGTGTGCATGGTTCTGGCATTTCAAGTTTCTCCTCTATCCTTCACCATGGTTCCATTGTACCAGTACCCCTGCCCTCTGGGATTGCTAGTCACTACCCTACTTCTCATTTAAGGATTTCTTCATTTCCCCTTGCTACCTGCTTTCAGGATGGCTAGAGGGATTTTTATTATTGATTTAATAGCTATTTGGGTTGGAAGAGTCAACAGATCATCTTATCCATCCACCTCTTCCCCCTCTTCCACAATATGGTAGCACCTTGAGGCCCCAACCAAGATCAAAGCCCCATTGTAGTAGGTGCTATACAGACACAACATGCCACAGAATGTTCCCTGCTGAGCTTACAATTTAAATTGACAAGACTGTAAAGGGTGGAAAAGAGGAAGCATTATGCCCATGCTATAGACAGGGTCTGGAGGACAGAAAGGGAGGACTTGCTGAAGGTGGATTGAATGCAGATGTTTAGTGACTTCACTCAAAGATCATCCCTCATCTTCCAAAGTGATCACATCTAAACATTTTGTTAGTGCTATTATACAAGTTTCCTAATGGAGCAAGCAAAAGAATGGTATGATCGGTACCTTCTCTTTTCAGAACTCAGTCATGTCAGCTCTGTGCGAATCTGTTTGACCCCATCCGTGTGCCTGTTCCAACACAGATTCTAAACCCAAAGCTCCTACATAATAGACATCAATGCAATGAGCTTGTTATTAACCTTTATGTTGTATTTTCAAAAGAAATTAAATGTATCTGTCTGCAGATAAGATTCTGCCTGATATAAAACAGCATAAAAATGTTTTTATGTTCATAACTTTTTAGCTCCAAGAATCTGTTCAGCGTGTTAAAAATGAAACCACTACAGATGGATATTTCTTTCAATTACTGTGAAAGCATGTAACAAATCCTCTGGCATGCCAAGAACCAGGCATCAAAGTGCTTATATATTCTATTAAGGGTGCTTAATTGTTTACATATTCTATTAAGTGGTTCAATATTGTAGCCAGAAGGGCAGGAAAAATACAATGGTTTGTCCCTCCCATCGCCTCCTTTAGATGAGTCAACAGGTCATCTTGAGGATTGACAAGTTGTATTTTTCCTAGTCTCCCCTCAGTACTAAACCACTGAATAAAATTGGTAAGTGTTTGAGCTCTGATGCATAGTTCTTGGCATGCAAAGGATTTCTTACACGTTTTGATGATTTGGAGTGGTTAGTAGGTTATTCCACTCCTCTCCATTGACAAGGCACATGTGATAGAAACTTGGTATACAAACTTTTGCTTCATTTTGATGTACAGGAATTGATACTACTTTTGGTCGCTTTGTTTCTTCCTGTTACCTCTGAAACTGTCAGTGAAATTAAACACAGATGTAACTAAGAGGATGCAGGTGTCGGCTTTTAGTCTGCCAAAAGGGCTCTGTCATTTAAATGTTCTCAGTTTCAGCATTATCTTTGAGTCCAGCTGATCCTCACTCAGGGTGAGTTGGGGATGCAAAGAGGGCTTTATAGTGCCTCAGTCCTTGAGCTAGCTGGAGCTACAGCAAGTCAGAGCAATCTCGGACTCTATCTTGTGCTGAACCAGGGAGATATTTAGTAGACAGGGGTCAATGGAGCAGAGCAGCCCTCCATCCATGCTCCTGTGTGAGCTACACCTGCCCCTATACCATGTGAGGATTCCCCTCTGTTGAAGCAATACAAAGTTGCCCAGGATTTAGCCCTTTGATTCCCCGTTTTTCACTTTCAGATGAAACCACACATAAGCTCTAGATGCTTCCTCCCAGAACTCTGAAGATGATTGAAACGTAAGTCCAAATGTTGTGGCTCTTGTTCATCTTTTCTTTCGGGTTTTGACACTTCTTTCACTTTACTCCCGTTTTGTCCCAATGTAACTTTAGTGAAGTTACTTCACCTTTTTGGGCCTGGGTAACAGGCAAAACATACTCTTCTGGCTCTTCTTTCTAAAGAAAAGAGCCAGTCACTGGTACTTCAAATGGAAGAAATTGCAGACATATTGTTGAAAGGTTCTGTTTTTCCATATTTATCTCAGATGAGGGTCTCTTTTCAACTATGCCTGCTTACAATAGTGAATCATGCTGGCTAAGGTACTGGATGGGAAACATGTTCTTAAGCCCTGTTTCTAATTTTAGAGTAGAGATTTATTCTCTGCTCATTTAAAACTTTACTCAATAGCATTATAAAAGGCTCTTGAAAGAGGTCACTGAACAGTCAGCCCAGCCTTGATAAAACCTGTGTTTGCCTCATTAACATGTATGCACTCAATGTTTGCAAAGTTTCTTTTCTTCATATTCCCAAGTACAGTTTTGGCCAGTTCTCAGCCTGTAAGTGTGCTGATTTGGAACAGTCTTTAACTACACCATTGATTCTACACAACAGCAAGCATTCAGACCCTCACCCTCCAGCTCCACAGGAATTTTCTCTTCTAAATGTTTTCAGTCAAATTTTGGTGCATGCCAGAAAATCTACAGACAAAAGAAGGGGCAAGGAGTTCAGTCTCCTGTAGGCTGTAATGCTTTGGTTTATTTTTGATTGTTGGGTTAGTATGTGGGTTCTAGATGGTGTTGGTGGCCTGTGAGATACAGGAGGTCAGACTAGATCATATGATGCTCCTTTCTAGCCCTAAACTCTAAAATTCTGCTCTTACAATGATTCTGGCTCTAGCTCTCCATGGGCCTGATCCACAGCGAGAGACTAAAAGTTCAATCTGTTTCAGGCCCACTGATGTGAGGAAGGGCAACTGTCCCAGGGCCTGGCAATTTCAAAGAGCCCAAGGCTCTTGGCCACTGCTGCTGCTACTGAAGTGGCTGGTTTCCCGGGCCCTTTAAATAACTGCTGAAGCCCCATGCAGTGTTATCTGGACAGCGCTAAGGGATGGATGGGGGACATGGCATGGTCAGGGTGGTGCTTAGGGCTGGCTGCCCCAGCCTTGCCCCTTCTTCCCAAGGCTCTGCCCCTCCTGGGAGCCTGGGGCCACTCCTACCCCACACCTTTCCCAGGGCCCCAGAAATTCTGTCAGCCCCCTGATCTGTTTAGATTTTCCAAGAGAAGGTTAAGAAGTGGCTTGATCACGGTCTACAAATACCTACACAAGGAACCAGTTTTTGATACTCGATGGCTCTATAATCTAGCAGACACAAATCATACTGAGACACAATGATTGGCAACTGAAACTAGATAAATTAACGTTAGCAGTAAAACAGGTTTTTTTAACAGTGAATGTAATTAACCATTGGATCAGCTTCCCAAGGGATGTGAAGGAATCTCCAACACCTCAAGTCTTTATGTTGAGACAGGATAGCCTTTCATTAGAGAGATGATAGCTCAATCAAAAGTTGAGTTTGATGCAGTAATTATTGGGTGAAACACTATAGCCTGTGTTACAAAGGAGGTCAGACTAGACTATCAAAATGGTCCCCTCTGGTCTTAACATCTGTACAACTATGAAAAAGCTCATTTAAATGACTAGAAGTTTTTCTATTAACTTTATCAGGCTGGGGGTGGATGGGGGGGGGGGGGGGGGGGGACATAAAGGGGGACGGTTGCCTTGGAGACCAGTGATTCAGAAGGGCCCAGGGCCCCTAGTGCTGCCACTATTACCACAGGAGCAGTGGTGGCTGGAGCCCTGGGTCCTTTAAATTGCTGCTAGAGCACACTCCAAGCAGCATTGAGGGCAGCACTGCACACTCTGGCCAGAGCTGAGGGTTGAGTACCCTCAGCCCCGCCCCTTCCATCCGAGGCTCTGCCCCTTCTAGGGGTATGGAGGACCTGCCCCCTTGCCCAGGATCTCAGCAAGTCTCAATGCCCCTATCCCTGGGCTGTTCTCTGTTGACGTATTGAAGCTTGTAGTGTGTATATGCTCTTTGGTTTAGCACTGGGAGCTACATACACACACTCCAAGCAAATTCTTCATGCGCCAACAACCTTATCTGTTGCATACTGAAGTCAAGGAACATATGCTATTGACACAGGCATGGAACCAAGTTCCAAACTGAAATAACCTTTACAGAGGCATTGGCTGTGCTTTTTGCCATTGCTGATCTACAGTGACACTATTTGAGCAACTATATAGCTCTACATTGGTCACAGTTCCATATTCGAGGCAGAACTGGGCACCCATGAGTGCTTAGTAACTGAGTGAAATAATTAACTGTGTCCCTTTTAAATTTATGCATGAATAAATTATAGTTCACAGGAGAATCAGTTTATGTATTTAGTGCTAGTCATGTCAGCAAGAATATTTATACATTCTATTTATAACTGAAATTTCAATGTATTAAAATGAGTGAGCATCACTGGGGTGGGGGTGTTTCTTATTTAGTTTGGGGGTTACTTTGTTTTACCCTCTTCACAGACATATCATAATAGTGCCTTTTAAAAATAATGTGTGTTTATATATCCCTTTCCGTAGAGGATCTCAAAGCACTTCATAAACAGCAGTTCACAAAACCCCTGTTGCTAGGGATCATTCTGACCACCAAAGAGATGAGGAGACTAAGGCACAGAGAAGTCAAATAATCTGCTTTGAGATTGGCAGAGCCTGGAACATAATCTAGGGGGTTCATAATCTCAGTCCCTTATTCTAATTATTAGACAATGTCTCCTCCCTTTAACACCTTTATTAGTTGTGGCTCTCCATATCACCCTTGGAGAAACTAGTCAAAAAGGAAAAGTAGTTTACATTCATAACAGAACAGTGAGAGAGAGGTTTTTCATTAAATACCAGTGCACCCACCAGGGCATGAAAATACAATGAAGCTCCAGAAGGGTACCTCATGAATCAATTAATCCAGATTTTTGTTGATCTTCTATGACTTTCTTACAGTTTGAAATCATCTCTCTAACCCTGAGATCTCCAGAACTGCATGAAATATCTTAGATGGGATGGTATAAAGGACTTTGGCTTCCCTAACCTCTGACAAAATGTTCTCTGTATGCAGTTCAGAACTTTTTGTAGCTATGCAAAGCTCCCTCACCTCTCATCCACAGTGTTCATTGCCATTCTATACCCCCCTTTTCCAGTTTATTTAATAAAACGTAGGAAATGAAGCCCACATCATCCTCCCTACTACAGAAATATACTTATCAGCCCTAAATTAGATTCCCAAGTTCCCCATGCAGTTTATGGAGAGAGTCAGTGCCAAAGGAAGGGAACCTCAGAAGCCAGTGAGCTGAGTGAGGAGCTGCCTAAGTGAGCTAGGAAGAAAACACAGAGGAATGAAGTAAGAATAAGACCAAATCCTGATGGAAATTTAGGTGCCAACAGAATGAGCCAGGAATTGAGTGTGTGTGTGTGTTGTGGGGGGAGGTGGGGAGGTTCAGAATGGCAGTGACCCATAACAAATGGAGAGGCAAGTGCCTAAATACCCTTATGCATCTGAGCCTTGTTCCCTTAAGTATCACGGAAATCAATTTAAGAGGGACAGCATGTAGCTCTAACATCAGTGAGAAACAATGTGGTGCATCTAGTCTAGCCCATTTAATTGGATGCCCTGTCCTCTGACAGAAGTTTGGTTCTGAAATATGATCATATCATTCATCCTGTGTTAGTTCCGTGCTGTATCCTCTCATGACTTTATAATATAAAGTCTGTCCAAGTGTTCACTTATTGCACAGTGCTATGTATCTTTACATTACATGACTTATGAGGAGAGGCTGAGGGAGTTGGGTCTGTTTAGTCTGCAGAAGCGAAGAGTGAGGGGGGATTTGATAGCAGCCTTCAACTTCCTGCAGGGGAGTTCCAAAGAAGATGGAGAGAGGCTGTTCTCAGTAGTGACAGATGGCAGAACAAGGAGCAATGGTCTCAAGTTGTGGTGGGAGAGATCCAGGTTGGATATTAGGAAAAACTATTTCACTAGGAGGGTAGTGAAGCACTGGAATGGGTTGCCTAGGGAAGTAGTGGAGTCTCCATCCCTGGAGGTGTTTAAGTCTCGGCTTGACCAAGCCCTGCCTGGGTTGATTTAGTTGGGATTGGTCCTGCCTAGAGCAGGGGGCTGGACTTGATGACCTCCTGAGGTCTCTTCCAGCTCTATGGTTCTATGATTCTATGATCACTTTAATAAATAATAATACTAGAGAGGCAGGAGGGCTTGGGGTTGGATCCAGGTTTGACTCCATGCTGTGCCACAGCCTTCCTGGCCGATAATGGCAAGTCACTTAATCTGTCTGTGTTTCACATCCCCTTTTGTAAAATGTGAGTAATAATATTTCCTTTAACCCACTCTTTGGTTGCTTGCCTATTTAGATGGTAAGTTGTTCTCTTACTATATGTATGTGCAGGGCCTAGCACAGTTGAACTCTACCTTGTTTGGGGCCTCTAGAGACTGGTATAATATAACAGAATTATTATGTTTCAGAGAAGAATGTACTCAAAGATCTTGTGGAAGAGGAATAAAGATTTCCCAGACCACAGAGGTTGTAAGTTCATTGTACACATTTGGTTGGTGTCTTATCTAATAACTTCTGTTCTTTTAGCTTCACAGAGTTTTAGGCCAGAAGGCACTACCGTATAATAGTTTGACCTCATGTGTATCACAGGCCACCTAATGCCACCCAAACATCCCAACACCAAATCCAACAACCAGAATTAGACCAAAGTATCACAGCTCTCCAGAGGCTAGTGTGTGTCACAGACAGAACAGGAGGGACTGAAGTACACCAGTGCCCAAGGCCCATGCATAGCATAATATATATCCAGATAATCCCAGCAAGTAACCCATACTGCAGAAGAAGGTGAACACCTTCCTCCCCAAGGTCACTGACAATCTGAGCAGGGCAAAATTCCTTCCCAACCCCTCATATGTTGTTCAGTTAGACCATGAGCATGTGAGCAAGATTCACCAGCCAAGCACATGCAAAAGAGAATTCTCTATACCACCTCAGTGCATTGGCCCTTCCCATCCAGTGTTCCACATCCTATAAGGGCAATCTCTGATGCTTCAGATGAAGGAGGGAAAAAAGCAAAACAAACAAAAAATACCACAAAATACAGTGATGGGAATATTCATTGAAGTATGAGATTTTAGTAACACATCATGAAAGGGAAGGGAACCCAATCCCCTGTCAATCCCAATCCCCCTTCCCTGCCACCAGAAGTAATCCCACCATATAATCCCACTCATAAATACATCTAGCTCTTAATATTCTACTTACACATTAAACTTCTTGGGGTAGGGATCATGCCTTATGCTGTGTCTCGATACCATATCAAGAATCCCATTGGTACATTGCAGTAATAAATACTGACAATTCTCTTACTTTGACCAAACCATTGACCCCAAATTTGTCACACCTACGCAACACCGTTTAACGGCTGTGAAGTTTACTACAAATAGCAATGTATGCTGAACATAAGAATGACCATACTGTGTCAGACCATAGGTCCATCTAGCCCAGTATCCTGTCTTCTGTCAGTGGTCAATGCTCAGTGCCCCAAAAAGGAATGAACAGAACAGGCAAACATAAAGTGATCCCACCTCTGTTGCCCATTCCCAGCTTCTGACAAACAGACGCTAGGCACACCCATCCTGGCTAATAGCCATTAATGGACCTAACCTCCATGAATGTATCCAGTTCTTTTTTGAACCCTGTTAAAGTCCTGGCCTTCACAACATCCTCTGGTAAGGAGTTCCAATTGACTGTGCATTGCATGAAGTAGTACTTCCTTTTTTTGGTTTTAAACCTGCTACCTATTAATTTCATTTAGTTCTTATGTTATGGGAACAAGTAAATAACTTTTCCTTATTAATTTTCTCCACACCAGTTGTGACTTCATAGACCTCTATCACATTTCCCCTCATCCCTCCCACTGGATGTGCAAAAATAAATGAATTGTATACTGGAATTGAATGTGCAGCAGAGGCATAATCAAAGTGAGTGGCAAGAAAGTAGATTTTCTTGGAAGCATTTTGGATGGATTGCAGAAGGGCCATGTTAGTATCAGGAAGATCTGGGAGATGGACATTGTTGTATTTGAGTCAGAAGATAGATGAGTGAGTTAGTCTTTGGTTACATAAAGGAAGGGATGAATTTTTTTACACATTATGGAGGAAATCAAGGCAGGATTTGGTCACAACCTGAATTTAAGGATTGAATGAGGGGGAATTTAGGTTACACTCTTCTAAAATGATCTCTCATTTATCTTCAATATCCATCTAACATGGACTATATGAAAGTCCATTAAATATAATGACTTATCTAGTGATGAACAAATCATCTGCAGAAAATGTTGCAAGCGTCATTTATAGCTATTATGGGGTATTAAAGTTTTTGTTACATGACCTTGGTTGCTACAGTACCTGCTAGCAGAAATAAAACGTAGCAATCCTGCCAGCTTCAATTAGACTAGCAAGATATGTCTTTCCCAAGGCTGTTCAGCCAGGTTAGCTATTAACGCAAAACAGAAACTGAAGGGTTATTGCTATTTCTGACTAATTATCTGTTCCTGAAATGAAGAGGTAAAATTCTGGAAAGAATTTAAACTCATCATTATTAACATACCTAAAAATAGAAAAAAAAATGATTTTAAAAGATCCCCAATTATCTGGCTACTTCTAGAAATGGAATCTTAAGCTGCAGAGACTCATGAAAACACAAAGGTTACAGAGATTAGCTTTGTAAAGCACTTGAATTTGTTAAGAACAAAGGCACAAGAGGAGATTTTTGGCAAGCAAATGCAACATGCTTTTCTTTATTCAACAGGTAGGAAGCATGTGACCTCATGCTAGGCTAGCTATTTCTGTCAGCTATGTGCTCTGTTTCTAGTCATATAAATAAGACATTTTAATAAAAGTAATCCTTTAAAACCTTCCAAATCTAAACTTTCAAACATGTATTTGTATGAAAGAGAGGCCAGCTTAATTATGTGTGTCTTTGTCAAAATAATAAATATTTTAATCTCTTGGAGATTTTTTTCTGTTAAGATTAATAATCCATTTAACCCTTTTTGACTAATATTATGGATACCAAAGTGCGGTAGGCATAAAAACCTAGGTTCAACCTGGACAGTGTTCATGTATTTGTCAGGACATATATATTGTTTTTTTCCCAGCAAATTGAGTGAAATATATTATTCCTGATGTTAGGAAGGCAAATGTCCTTCCCTTTCCTTTAATTATTCTATTTCATTACAGAATTTGTATTGATTTTATAATAATTAGAACAGTACAATAAAGGAATAAATGAGCTAGGGAGTATGTGAATTGCACCATCAAGTCACAGCTTTGCAAGAGCTCTGTGAAACATTGTTCCTCAGAGAGCTATACAGTTGTTAAATAGATTGTTCACAGCCAATTCACTATGAGTTTATCAGTGTTCAAAAGTCAGACCAGCTTGGTTAGTTTTTACAGAGGCTTAAGTCACTTCACATTGTTTCTATTCCCTGAGAATGGTGCCAGTGCTGACATTTCTAAATTAAGCATTCCATTCCATGGATATAGTCTTTAATGTTTTCTTAAAATTTAATATTTCTGCAAACATTCTTGCCAGTAAAATTGCACACTAGACTAGACTTCCCAAATTGTGGTTCATGGAACACTTGATGAAGCTCTTCTACAGAAAGTCCTTCCTTTTTGTCTCCAGCTGCTAAATTGCATTCCATGATGTTAAAAATAAATTAAACATGCTGTGATTCTCAATTTTCCATGTATACAATTGCTATAGTTGTCACAAGCATATTATCTAAAAAGAGAGATGGTCCACTTAATTACAATTGGTGGGAGAAGATGGTCTACGAGACAATCTCTCTGATAAGGTGGTTAATTCTATGACTAAATTGGTGAACTGCACTAGAAAGCAAATGGAAATACATAACTGAAGCACATTACATTTATAGGCATGAGCAGTTAGAGAAGTGTGTTGAAATTTTTGCTTGGTTCTTGCTTCTTCATCATCTCCGTGTCTTGCCTTGCATTCTGAATTCTATTTCTTTTCCTCATATGCCAAATAATGTCTGACTCGTCATTTAAGATTAATCTTTTTCTGTTGAAATATCTCACTGAAACACTTCAGAGCTATGTGTGATTATCCAAAGTGAAAACGTCATGCAGTGTAACATCTGAGCTGTATTGTTTGCTCATCATGCCACGAGCTCTTTACTGGGCTGCACTTGAAAATGGTGCTAAGCGGAAGAGTGGACTTCAAGCTGTGGTCTGCAGATCCTAGGGGTCCGCAGACTACGTCTAAGTGGTTTGTGACAGGTTGTCCTTGCCATGGAACATCTGTTTTCAACTGGTGGTTTGCAGACTCCTGGGTTCTGTAGTCTAGAAGGCCACATCGCTATTCAAAATATTTTGGGGTAATGAAAATAATGATCCCAATAACACTTTATAACAAGTCTACATTGAGTAAAATCCTGGCCTTAGTGATGTCAATCACAAAAGGATTTCACTCCTTTGCAGTTATGGTTTAGTTGCTCAGCAATTAAAGTGCAATTATACCACGCTTATTCTTTTTGGTGGGTGGGAGGTCCCTGTAATTATCAGTAATTCATAGAACTGAAAAGTTAATATCTGACAGAGTATACTCACAGTATAATGAATCTAATAGAATATGTATTAAGAAGCCATATGTTAACCTGCCAGTTATATCAATGTGTTATAATCCCATATTCTTTTCTGGCAAGCTTGCAGTGTAATTACATTGCAACTGTTACCTATGTAGGCTTCACCCTGATTACAGTCTGACCATGTATGCACTCTTCAATCATTTTTACTGCTTCCGTTTGAGTCTCTATTATTCATCCAATATTATTCTCAACTGCAGCAATACAAATCTAACCTGATAATCTAGGATAGCATGAACTGATTTTTGCCCAGGAGAAAGAATTAAAATTAGTAACACTTTAGGATACGGCTATACCACAAGAGTTTTTCTGGGATACCGGAAGTATCCTGAAAAAACTTTTCTGCATCCAGGGACGCGTTTGCTCTTCCGTGTTTTTTCTGGAAGAGCAAATGCGCTCTTTCAGAAGTCCATGTATTCCTCTTTCTATGAGGAATAAGGGGGCTTCCGAAAAAGGGTTTTTTTCCGACATTTGGCCCAGTCTAGAAGGGCCAAATGTCGGAAAAGCCTCTTCTGACAAAAGGATCGAAAAAAGTGGCAGTGTAGCCGTACTCTTAGTAGTGGTTAGTAGACTATCATGTCTAAAGGTTGATATGAAAGAGTATTTTTTTCATTAGTTCTAAATATAATTCCCTTTAATTTCATCACATTCCCTACCTTGATATTTTATTATGGCACAGAGCAAAAGAAAAGGACTAATCTATTTCTGATTATGCAACATACTTACTATAAAAAGTATTTGGACCCCAGCCATATATCAAGGGATCCATCCTCTGACATCCAGTCCCAGCTTGTAGCAGTCAGAAGTTTAGGGACACTTAGAGCATAAGGTAATGTCCCTGATCATCTTGGCTACTAACCATTGATAGACCTATCCTCCATTATCTAATTCTGTTTTGAAGGTACTTAAATTTGGCCTTCAGAACATCCCCTGGAAATGAATTACATAGGTTGATAGTGTGTTTGTATGCAGAAGTACTTCCTTATGTTCGTTTTGAAACTGCTGCCTATTAATTTCATCAGGTGACCTCTAGTTCTTGTGCTAGGTGAATGGGTAAATAATACTTCCATGTTAACTTTCTTCATACTATTCATGATTTTACAGAACTTTATCATATTCCATCTACAGTTCTCCCTTTTCTAAATTGAACATGTCCAATCTTTTTTCTCTCTCCTCATATGGAAGCTGTTACAGATCTCTAATAATTTCTGTTGTCCTTCTCCATACTTTTTCCAATTCTATTAAATCTGTTTGAGATGGGGGCACTCAGTATTCAAGGTGGGTGTGCTATAGGTTTCTACGGGCATATGATGTTCTTTGTGTTATCTGTCCCTTTTCATAATGATTCCTAACATTCTGTTAGTGTTTTTGACAGCTGCTGCACACTGAGCAGATGTTTTTAGAGGACTCTCCATGAAGACTCCAAGCTGTCTTTCTTAACTGGTAACAACTAATTTAGACCCCATCCTTTTGAAAGTATGATTGGGATAATGTTTTCTGATGTTAATTACTTTGCATTTATCAACAATGAATTTCATCTGCCATGTTCTTGCCAAGCCACCCAACTTTGTGAGATCCCTTTGTAACTCTTTGCAACAAACTTTGGACTTAACTATCTTAAGTAATTTTGTATCATCTGCAAACTTTACCCACCTCACTATTTAACCCTTTCCCAGATCATTTGTGAATGTCTGAACAGCACTGGTCTCAGTTCAGATCCTTTGTGGACTCCACTATTTAACTCTCTCCACTGTGAAAACTAACCATTTATTCCTACCTTCTGTTTCCTATCTTTTAACCAGTTATTGATCCATGAAAGGACCTTTTCTGTTATTCCATGACTATTTATATTGCTTACCAACCTTTGGTGACAAACTTTCTGAAAGGCTTTCTGAAAGTATACTTTATCCATGGGATCACCCAAGTTCACATGCTTATTAACCCCTCAAAGAATTCCCTTGCCCAAGCTGTATTGACTTTTCCCCCAACATAGTGTTCATTTACATGTCTGATAATTCTGTTCTGTACTATAGTTTCAGTTTGCCGGTATTGAAATAAAGCTTACTGGCCTGCAATTGTCAGGATTGCCTCTGAAGACTTTTTAAAACATTGGCATCACATGAGCTATCCAACTGTTCTTTGCTACAGAGGCTGATTTAAATGATAGGTTACATACCACAGAATGTCTACAGATATAGCAGCAATATACTATTAATCAGTTCCCTAGAAACAGAATGCAAGCTCTCCTTTACTGAAGGACATGTTTACATGTGTATATGAGGGTCATATAACTGAAATTTTGTGAAACAAATTTTTATAATCTTTTCCAACAATGTGTTTCCATCAAGATGGCACCTGGCTATTTACTGCATAAACCTGGCATCTACTCTGCTGCTTCAGCAACCTTGTCTACTTGGCTGCTTCACAAATTTGTTTCTATTTGTGTGAAAAACTGTTTTAAAAGGATGTTCAGTATTTTTCTTTTCTTTTCACATATTCCCTCTAGTTCAGCCATCTGTGCAAAATTAACAGTCCCGTAGTTGCTTATTAGTGATTTTATTTGCTTGATTAAAAATTTCTTATTTGTTAGAGTCTCTTTATTTCTGAAGTACGGGTAGAATGTTCAAAACCACTTGAGTGACTTAGGACTTGGTTTCACAGAAAAAGTGACTAAATTTCACAGAAAATCAATGGCCCTTTGTATTCAGACACACAGGAGTAAGCAAGCCATATTTATTTCTTTAACATTTACACTGTGGGAGAATCTAAAGGCCTCAAACAGACTGGTACCCTATTGTGCAAGGCACTATACAAATAGTCTTTTCCTTGGGCCTTACAGTCTGCATTCCCACTATTTTCCCAATACAGCCAGTGGGCGGAGGCAATTCCACAGAAATCTATTCCCAGTTGGTAGAACCGCTCCAGTTCTGGTGTCTACAATTAAAGTCCAGTGTTGATAAAGCAGAGACAAGCCACACAAATGATGGAAGGATTGGAAAACATGCTTTATAGGAGTGTTTCTCAAAGTGGTCCATGGACTCACTCTGAGAAAGCTGCTAACAGGCTGGTCCGGTTTGTTTACTTACTGGCTCCGCAGCCACAGAGCCTCTCAATTCCCATTGGCTCCAGTTTGCTGTTTGCAACCAAGGAGAGCTACAGGAAGCAGTGGCCTGGATCATGTCACTTCCTGTGGCTCCCCTTGGCTGCAAACAGAGAACCACAGTCAATCGGAGCCACAAAGTTCCGTGGCTGCAGAGCTAGTAAGTAAACAAACCAGAGCGACCAGTTAGCAGCTTTTTCAGAGTGGGTCCACAGACCACTTTGAGGCTACGTGTAGACTACGGAGGTTTATTGGAAATTTGTATACCTTTTTCAGATGAGACTTTTCCAAAATTTGGCCCGTCTACACAGGGCCAAATTTCAGAAAAACCTTCTCTTTCAGAAGAGCCCTTATTTCTCATGAAATGAGGAATTCAGGGGTTCCAAAAGACGTAGCCTGAGAAACACTGCCTTATAGAGATAGACTCAAGGAGCTCACTCTGTTTAGCTTAACAAAAGAGATGGTTAAGGGATGAGTTGCTCACAATTTATAAAAACTTACGTGGGGACTAAATATTTGATACTCAGCTCATCAGTTTAGCAGATAGAGGTATAACAAGATCCAATGACTGGAAGTTGAAGCTAGACCATTCAGACTGGAAATAAAGTAAACAATCTGAATAGAGTAATCAACCACTGGAACAACATACTAAAAGTTGTAGTTGATTTTCCATCTCTGGCAAATGTTAAGTCCAAGGATTTTTTAAAAATACTCTAGTTCAAAAAGGAATTATTTGGGGGGAAGGTCTCTAACCTGTATTATACAGGAGGTCAGACAAGATGATTACAATGATCCCTTCTGTCCTTGAAATCTATGAGTCTGTGAGGTATACACAGATTCACTGTGTGATATTGAAGGAGCCATATTCAATACAAGGTCACACAATTAATTCCTCATGTACAGTTGGAACATCTGCTTAGGCCTGAGACATTAAGCTATGTCTAGACTGCAGCTCTTTTCCGGCATACTGGAGGTATCCTGGAAAAGCTATGCTGTGTCCAAGGTACATGTCCGCTTTTCCGAAAATGTTTTTGGAAAAGCGGATGCAGTCTTTCTCCATCCTTGTAAATCTCATTTTACGAGGAAGAAGGGATGTGTTAAAAGAGGAGTTTTTTCCAAAACTTGGTGCCGTGTAGACACACCAAATTTCGGAAAAGCCTCTTTTGAAAGAAAAGCAGAAAAAGATATGCAAATTGTGGTTTGCAATTTGCATATCTTTTTCCGACTTTTCTTTGTAGTGTAGACATAGCCTTGGTAGTGAGCAAGTAAGTTTCAGAGAGCCCGCTCCTCAGACTCTGGTAGTGAAATAAGTTGGTCAAGCCAAACCATTAAGAGTTTTAAAAAAAATTAAAATCCAAACAAAGTGAGAGCAGCTCCTCTGAGCTTTCATATGATACCTGCTGCTCCACAGAGGCCTGAGGCCTGCCCCACTCTTTAATATTCAATAGAGCTCTACAGTCAAGAAAGGCTGCAGGTTCAACATGCAATTCTTCATCCTCCTGCTAAGATCAGTGGCCTTACGGTTGTTATAGACTCTGAATAATAAGGCATTACATTATAGAAGACTGTTGTGCAGCTGGAACAGAGGAAGATCAGAATCAAAGTAATATATGGGCATTGTAGGAAATAAGGCACAGAATAGTTAAGGGCAGGCTCTATGGTGGGGGAGGGGGTGGGGATTGTGGTGGAGGTAGGCCAACTAGAGAAAACTTGGGCCTGATTTCAGAAGTGCTTTCAGTAGTATCTGGAACTCCAAAGACAGTCAATACACTCAATGGCAAGTTGTGGAAAATATTAATTTCTGAGTAGGAAATGACAAAATCCCTTCTCAGGACTCACTTTAAATCTGGAAACTGAAGGCTTGGGCCATTATTCCTGATTCCCAAAATATATATTTTCCAGCTCTAACCCAAGTAAGACCTGCTGAGGGACCCATCCTACAGGATGAGGCTGTAAAGGACTGCTGAGCTGTATGATGAGAAATGAGTGGCTATTAAAGCTCTGAGTAAAAAATGGACTTCAACA
This sequence comes from Rafetus swinhoei, assembly GCA_019425775.1. NCBI lineage: Eukaryota > Metazoa > Chordata > Testudines > Trionychidae > Rafetus > Rafetus swinhoei. Next base: position 112,378,316 of record CM033446.1, read on the forward strand.
CATGAATACCCTAGGATATTCCACCAGTCACACTGATGCAGCTGCTAAAAACAAAGCAGGAAGTTGCCTATGTATTCCAAAGAACAGTATCTTCAATTTCTTAGCACATACAGAAAACAGACAGAACCTGCTGATGTTACATATGTGGATTTTGGTTCCCAGAAAGATTTACTACTCACCTGTCACAATATGCAGTCAGCAGCAAGCAAACTTCTGGATGTTTGCAGGACTGCCATGGTCAAGCTAATGACCTGAAAGGTAAAGAAAGAATCTTGCAGCAAACAAGGTCCTTTGGGGAAGGGGAAAATTACCAACAAAGATCAACAGTCTCATCTCACCAACCCTCTCCCTCCATTCACATGTGAAAAGAAAACACTTGGTCAAACAAAATCTTACTGAAAGAAATGTGAAAACAACAATATCATTGCTCACAAAATAGAGAACCTTAATGCAAAAGCAAGATGCACACCCTTTCTGACACAGGTTCATCCAAGGGCTTGTAAAATTTGGAGGCAGGTGATTATAAGGAACACTAATCAAAACATTTGCCTCTAATGAGGGTGCTATTTGCAGTGGCTTGACCCAGCTTTAATCACTGCCATAACACTGTAATTACTCTGCTAGACACTCATGGGAGATCTAAAAGTAGAAAAGAGTAAAAATTTTCAGATGAATAGTTTTATTCAACTACAAGAAAAAAACTGTCAGCGGACCAAACCTATCTGTGCATTTCATACAAATAGTTTTGGCCATTTACAAAACAACCAGAAGAGGTGGAGCTGCAGCTGCCACTGCCTTCACTTACCTATCTTCTTTAACCATTTATCCAGGGATTGCAGAGATAGAAAATCCAGGTCCTGCTCCGGAACAAAACCTATTTAAAATTTGTGGAGCTGCCACCAAAGTGAAAAATCAGTTATTCTCCAAGCTCTACTTGTGCCAATAGGGAGGGGACATGTCCTTATGGGCTGAGTGAGACTCTTTGCTCTCTCCTCAGCAGGGAACTGTTGCTGAGGGGGAAGTGCCCCACTGAGCCTGGCAACTCCATGCGAAAGTCCTAGCCCCTGGCTGGGCGGGGATCATTAAGTTGCTGTGGGGCTACACTACCACTCAGCTTAGAGGGAACACTGGTTCCCTCCCCCAGAGGGTATCCTTGGTACATTAGGTTATTGTGACATCATTTGGAAGGACAAATTCAACTGTGGGATTGTTTCCTTTGGCTCCAGCTTGATGTTCTCCTTCCCTTAGCCTTTCATCTGCTTTCACAGTCCAGAGGCTGGCAGACTGTATTGTGTCCCTGAAAGTCTCCCTGTGTCACCTCTTTGTCTCCCTTAGCTCTTTCACTTCAGCCAATCTGGCACCAGCAACCCACACTGTGTCTCTGTGGGACATGAACTGCTTGCACCAACTGCTCACATATACCATCAACAATATATGCTGCAATAAGTGCAATACCTCGGTAGCTCCCACTCTGTTGCTGGACTTGTGCTAGCATTAATTTTACTTATGCAGGGATTTTGTTTTGTTTTGTTTTATGGGGAACAGGGTTATTGGTCTATGTTTAGATGCATCTGGCTCTTAGTTGCCCTCCTTCACCTGGAGAACTCCCTCACAAAACTCCCCTTTGTTCTTTCTGTTCATTAGTTCCTTTGGTCACTTGGCATTTTAAACCCCTGTTCAAGATGTGTTAGCCCCACCCCCTTCAGACTTATTTTCAATCAGAAGTGCAGGATAATTAGCTTTCAAATGACCTAGCTAGGTCATATGTCTGATTGCTATCGGGCATCCAAGGAGTGAGCTAACCAATCTACACTACATTAATACCCCAGAGGCTATGTCTAGACTGCAGGCTTCTTTCAGAAGAAGCTTTTCCGGAAGAGATCTTCCAAAAAAACTTCTTCTGAAAAGAGCATCCACACTGCCAAAGTGCACTGAAAAAGCGATCTGCTTTTTCGAAAGATAGCATCCACACTGAATGGATGCTATCTTGCATGTAAGCTGTGATTACTATGGATGGAGTGGCCCCCAGGGCACCTGTGCTTTTTCCTGGAGGCTTCTTCTTTCAAAAAACTCCCTCTTCCGCATCCACACACACCTTTTTCTGAAAGAGCTCTTTTGGAAAAGGCGTTCTTCCTTGTAGAATGATGTTTTCCAATGTCGGAAAAAGCCCTCTGTTCTTTCCATTTTCTTTCAAAAGAATGCAATAGCAGTGTGGACATAAGTGAAGTTTTTTTGGAAAAACTGCCGTTTTTCCAAACCCCACTCCCCGGCAATCTAGACACACCCAAATACAGCATATGCTACTGTTGGAATACCTGATATTTGTGTCAGGGATAGCATTACTTTGGCTGGGGCTGAAATATTCAAAAATGCTCTTCAGTTTGTGTTTTCATATATTTAAAGTATCTTTAACATTAAAACAATATATATATATATATATATATATATATATATATATAAAATGCACAAAGGTCAGGAAATGAAAGTATTGTATTTCTCACACTAGCATGATCTCTTTCACACTGTGCACTCAGCATGTGCAGTACTCTCCTCACCCAAGTTAACTTTAGTAAACAGTATTTCTTTCCAGCCTCTCAACATGAGATACTGAGGAACATTTACTGACCACCTATGGAGATCCCTGTGTGTAGCAGTTTGTATTAGTATAGCAATTCAGTCATAGAGTTGGTACAAATGTTTATGGCAAAAATTCCATTTAGTCAAAACTGAAACATTTGGGAAGGAGAGGTTCTCAAAATAAACCACTAGGCTAAGTAAATTTCCCAAACTCAGAAAGCTCAGGTGTCAGTCTGAAAATGAACATTTCAACACAATTCTGGTTCTGTGATATCATTTGAAAAGTTTTGGTTTTGTTCCAAAGTGGAACAAAAACCAATTTCAGAACTTCAGAAGTGACCATTAAACAGAGTTGTTGTACTCCAGTCATGGCGGCTACGTCTAGACTGGCGTGATTTTGCGCAAATACTTTTGCGCAAATTCTCGCGGCCAGTGTAGACAGCTGGCAAGTTTTTGCGCAAAAGCGACTGCTTTTGCGCAAAAACTTGCCAGTCTAGACGCAGCCGGCATGTATGTCTGCTTCTCCCACAGCCATTTCCTGGTCTGTGCAGATCTGTGTCATTCTCCTCTCTGTGTTCAAGTTTTACTTTAAGACAAACTGTTGTAACAGCAGCAAGAAATGATAGCTCTTTATTTAACTAAGTGACAGATGCCATTTCCTTGCTTAACCTCACCTTGCCCTAGCTTCCACTGTGTATGCATGTAATCTCCTTGCAGTTACTTTATGTTTCCTGATCCCCCTTCTTTTGTCATGTCTATGGAAGATCCTTGAAAAAGGACTACAACTTGTTTCAATTTTGGAACACATCACTCACTACTTTGGGTGCTCTTAGAAATAATGCCTCTGAAGTGTAATCTTTATATATTAAGAATGTGACTTAGTATCTCATAGGCCAGATTCTGGGGGTTTTACTCTAGTCTTAGAACTTCAAGATTTGATCCATTTTTGAGCAGCTGAGAATTTTCTATCCATGACTATCTCTTGCCCAAGTCCCACATTTTTCTACAGGTATTTTTCAGATACTTGGCACTGCCACTGACTGTATTAACGTGTCACCTTTCGCCAGTCATGTCATCTTTCCAGGCATGAGTTCCTCCAGTAGTAAAACAGGGATGATGATATTTTGTTTTCCTTTATACAGCTATGGATAGAAATTACTACATAAAAGCTAAGTTGTTCTCAATTCTTATTTAATTCTACTGAGAAGTCTGCTGCTTCTGAAGGTGATGCAAAAAACAGTGGAATTTAAGCATTTTGCAATGGGACTCTAAGTAACCCTCTGTTGAAATATGAAATTCAAGGAGTATCAGTCCATCAATGACTATTAGCCTGGATAGCCAGGGATGCAAAACTATGCTCTGAAGTGTCCCTAGCCTTTTTTTTTTTTTTTTTTTGCCAGAATGTTGACTTGGACAACAGGGGATGGATCACTTGATGATTACCTGTTCTATTTATTCCCTCTGAAGCACCTGGCATTGGCCACTGTGCTGGGCTAGAGGGACCATGGCCATTTTTATGAAGTCTTATGGCACTTTATTTGTGTTTGAATCATCCATAATGACTGTTTTTGGGTCTCTCACAACAGGTGGTGAGGGCTATGGGGGTATGTCTAGACTACATGGCTCTGTCGACAGAGCCATGTAGATGAGTTTATTAGACATAGGAAAATGAAGCAGTAATTTAAATAATCACAGCTTCATTTAAATCAAAATGGCCACCGTGCTGTGTTGATCAGCTGTTTGGCGGCACAGCGGGGCAGTCTGGATGCGCGCCGCAGTTGACAAGGGAAGCCTTTGTCAACCGCTTCATTATGCCTCGTGAAATGAGGTTTACCGGAGCGGTCAACAAAGGCTTCCCTTGTCGACCATGGTGCATCCAGACTGCCCCGCTATGAGGCCAAACATCTGATTAGCACAGCACGGCGGCCATTTTGATGTAAATGAAATGGCGATTATTTAAATCGCCACTTCATTTTCCTATGTCTAGTAAACTCATCTACATGGCTCTGTCGATGGAGCCATGTAGTCTAGACATACCCTGGCTGTGCTATTCCTCTAACTATACCATAGGATACTGATTATGCCAAATCTTGAGGGAGGCAATTGGATACCAGTATCTTGATCAATTTACTGCAGCCTCTTAGCTCCCAGCCCCAGGGCTTCATACAACAAGAGCAGTTTGTGTCTTCTGCAGTGGGAATAGGACGTTACCATAGGAAATCTTCCTTGCAGGCCCCAGCTCTCCTGGTAAGGAGAGATTTGGCAACAGCACCATCCAAGTGCAGACAAATGGATCTTGAAAAGCTCCTCCTGGGCCTGTCTACCTACTAGAGTGAGGATATAGTGCCAGAAATATAAGTGAGTTACTATTTTATAGCTAGGGCCCTACCAATTTCACGGCTGTAAAAAATGTGTCACTGACTGTGAAATAAGATCTTCCCTGTGAAATCTGATGTCTCCTTGTTCCAAGGAGCAACCCATCAAAGGGGGCTTCTTAACTCCAACCGGGCAGCACAGGGGAGATCAGACCTTCTACCTTTTGGAACCTCCTGTGGTTGCAGGAAGCTCTGCAGTTGCTGCTTTCAAACTGTATCTCTGAAGGCAGTACAGAAGTGAGGGTGGCAATCCCATGACCTCTCTACAACAGATTTGTGCCTCCCTCCCCTCCCTTCCCCCCCCACATCTCCATGATTCAGGACCCCCTGGTTACAATAGTATGAAATTTTAAGTTTAAACAGATGATGAAAATGTTAAAATTATAAATTTTCAAATTCTATGGCAATGAAATTGGACACATTTGACCATGAATTCAGCAGGGCCCTATTTATAGCCTCAGAAGTCATGATGATGTCAAAAGTTCCAGACCTTGGTTTGTTTTCTGGGGGTTGAGAGATTGACTGATGGGTGGGTGCTGTGAAAGAATGGAGGGAGAGATAATTGAGTGTGGGGGGGCAAGTTAAGACTGGTACTGGTTGCATCTTCACAGTCTCAGACTGCAAAAACATTCCTGATTAATGGACTTTCTGCCTCTTTTGCCTGACAACTGCAGGGAACTATCACTGCCCCCTGAACAGCAGCCAAGAGAGCATGAGGAAAAATGATTTTACTATTAGGGTGGAGAGGCATTGGAATGGGTTACCTATGGAGGTGGTAGAATCTCTCCATCCCTAGAAGTTTTTAAGTCCTGGCTTGACAAAGCCATGGCTGGGATGATTTAGTTTAGGTCTGTTCCAGCCCTATGATTCTATGATTCTAGGACTCATGAAGCCACAGTGGCCTCTTAGTTCTATGTGGGTCAGACACCTGTGAGCTGGGAGTGGCCTTAGCATCTGAGGTGGTTGTGGGGAATGTGGGTATTTTTAAATTATTAATAATGGCCACGTGGGACTGCTTACTAGTGATGAAAGGAATAAACTAAGCTAGCAAAATAAAACGATAGGCAGCAAGCCCAGGTGTTGAATTTTGAAGGGAATCAAAGGAGAGTGATATTCAGGGAGTTCAGAGGTTATAGTTTTAGGGGGCATTTTAGAATAACTATTAAAACAACATTTCAGTCCTTTGGAACTGTCCAATTTTTTTTCTGTGCCTGTGTGGGCTCAAGATATTATTAACATGACCACATTTCTCCATCCTCACTGCACCCTTTTTGTTTCCTTTGCTTGTTGTCTCTGGTCTTTAATTAGACTTTAAACAAATAGGGATGATGACAATGTCTTCCAATGTATTTGTACCATTCCTACTACAATGGGGCCCTGATCCAGATGAGACCATTAGATACCACCATCACAATAAATCAATTAACTCAAATTACTAGAGACAAGGATCTGTGTGCTATCTTGAGCGACATGTGTGTTCATCAGCTTCACAACAAGCATATACAATGGGCTCTTCTAAATGGAATGAAAGTAGTTCAGCCACAAGTTGCTTGGAGAGGTGCAAAAATTCCTTGGATGAAGTTCCATGACCTGAGGAACACAGGAAGTCAGACCTGATGACCACAATGGTGCCTTTTGGAATTAAAATATATGAATCTCTGAAGTGGTTTAAATATCAAAAGTCGTTTCCTTTGATTTGGGGATCATGAGTTGGCTGAACTTTTTGATCTGAACCACTTCACCCATCCCACTTTTTGAAACAGCAGACTTACCTTCAACTCCCTTTTAATCCCATGGGGCAGTCCTTACTCTATCAAAACTCCTATTTACTTGCTGTTGAATGGAGCTCTTATTAAAGCCATATGGAATATCTGTTTGCTCTCTTTTCAGATTTGTCACATAACATCTGTGTTGAATTTAACAAGTTCCCCATATTTCATAACCCAAAAGAAACCCTCAACACACTACAAATTAAGAACAAATACATACCATACATCATTCAGATGCATCCCTCATCCTGTGGTTTTGCAGTGCTCTGGAATTCATTGGCAATGAATACAAATGACTGCAATGGAAATACTTCCTGAGCATCACAACTGTTATCAATAACTGGAATCACCCATTAAACTCCCCAGGCATTGACTCTCAATTGCCTACTCTTTTCCTCATGCATGAATTCTAAATATCTAAAAAGGGGGTAAAGCCAGTATTAAAATCAGACAGCTTGCTGGGACTATCCATAGTGGAAAAACTAGACCCAACATTGTTTACATTTGAAGACAGTAACCTAATATGACTGTCACAAATTTATACCATATCTAACTAAGACTGTCTTGATTGTGCTTCCCCTGAGCACAGTGGGGGACTTTTGACCTCAATGGGAGATGACATAAAATGTCTTAATTTTAGCCTTTTTGACACTTATAAATACGGGGAGAGAGGAAATAATTATTCTACAATCCATAGGGTTCTGACATGAGGAACAATGTAGACTTGTAGCAAAAGAATCAATGCACTGTAATTCTTATAGTTTCCTGTATACACTGACCATTCACCAGTGGCATCCCTGAAAATTTCGCCTCAGATCATGCCTTAGGTAACTTAATAATTTACTTCAGTATGTGGAGTATTCGTAGAATCGCAGAATCCTAGAAATGGAAGGGACCTTAAGAGGTCATTGAGTCCAGTCCCCTGCCCTTTTTTCATTGATTATCCTCATTCAATCAAGTTTATGTAATTCCTATTATATTTATATCCTAATTAAATACCAGATACACTAATTCCCTCATCTTAAAATTTAGACTTCCAGCATTTATATATAAGCACTTAGAATCATAGAATCATACAACTAGAAAGGACCTCGAGAGATCATCGAGTCCAGTCCCCTGCCCTCACGGCAAGACCAAGCACTGTCTAGATCATCCCTGATGGGTGTCTGTCTAGCCTTCTCTTAAATATCTCCAGTGATAGAGATTCTACAAGCCCCCTAGGCTATTTATTCCAGTATTTAACCACTCTGACAGTTAGGAAGTTTTTTCCTAATGTCCAATCTAAACCTCCGTTGCTGCAATTGAAGCCCATTGCCAGAGGACAAGGAGAATGATTTTTCTCCCTCCTCCTTCTAACACCATTTTAGATACTTGAAAACTGCTATCATGTCCCTTCTCAGTCTTCTATTTTCTAATCTAAATAAGCCCAATTCTTTTAGTCTTCCCTCATAGGTCATGTTTTCCTCACCTTTAATCATTTTTGTTGCTCTTTTCTCCAATTTCTCCACATCTTTCTTGAAATGTGGTGCCCAGAACTGGACACAATACTCCAAATGAGGCCTAATCAATGCAGAGAAGAGCAGAAGAATGACTTCTCGTGTCTTGTTCACAACACTCCCAGTAATGCATCCCAGAATCATGTTTGCTTTTCTTGCAACAGTGTCACACTGTTGACACTATTCAAGATACTATTTTTTCCACAACTACTAAGCTGTGCAAGAGAATTCTGCACATATTGAAGTAAACATAGCTATGTATCTAAAGTACAATTGCAGGCTTTTTAGGGTGGCCAATTTATTTACTCTTACGTTTTATCAACTAATTATGGAATTATTAATTTTTATGGAATTATTCTTATTGATGGTGCTAGCTGCCCACATTTCAATGTGAAGGTTGACCTTATAAGAAAAATACACTGAATGCTCTTTAGGAAGAAGCTATGGAACCCAATCCACCTCAGGTTAGCTGGAGGACTTCTGCAATAGAGAGTTCAAAGGTTATTTTTCCAAGAAACCCCCATATGTTCACTTTGGATCGTTTATGATTGATGTTTGTGAACAGTCACGTGAGTGGTGTTGTTCACAGAAAGTGAAAGCCTTGTGTTTGTGTGCAACAATTCATTGTGGAAACATTGGTGTAGACATCTTGCAAGCTCTTTTGTAAGTTTGTCATCCAGTCAAAAGGCAGAAACAAAAGCATGTGACTAAGTTGTTAAATAAATGCCATTATGAATATAGTATAACAAAAGTGAATAATTCTTGAACAACCAATATTCTCCTGACTTAGCTATGAGGCAATATGGATTTGGCTCTGGTCTCAAGGGTGCTGAAGAAATTTGTATAGTAGGGATGCTGACACCAGTGTTCCCTCTAAGTTGTGAGGGCAGCACAGCTTCACAGGTGATTAATCAGCCGCACCCAGTCAGAGGCTCAGGGTTCAGTGCACCTAGCTGACTGACGGGACGGGGGTGATTAATCACCTGTGAAGCTGTGCTGCCCTCACAACTTAGAGGGAACTCTGGTTGACACCCAATGAACCAAAGTGGCTTACCCCATATATAACGAAAGCCAATTCAAGTCAGGGGGTGGTGCCACACTCCCAATACCCTAGTTCCAGCACCTATGCCAGGACTGGCACTCCAGACACCCATGTTTGCTTCCCAGCTATGCCACTGGCCCTGTGCAGCCTTGGGCAAGTCAGCTGACCTCCCTCTGCTTCTGTTAACCTTCCTTTCCCTTGTCCATTTACCAGCCCCTCTGACGGGGGCAGGAAAGTGGGCAATTCTCATGGGGCCCAGTGATTCCAATGGGTTTGGGGCTGTAGCAGCAGCTGGAGCCCTGGGCCCTTTAGAATTGCCACCGGAATTCCAGCCGACTCTGAGGGCCAATGTCGGGGGTGGCGGGAGGCCCATGGTCCAGGCAGCACTGAGGGCTGGCTGCCCAAGCCCTGCCCCTTTTGACCAAGGCACCGCCCCTTCCGGGAGCATGGATTCCTCCCCGCCTCCCCCGCCCTGCCCAGGAACTTGGCAATCCAGTTGGTCCCCCTGCTATTTACATTGTAAATGCTTTGTCTTTCCCAATGTATCTGTATTGTGCCTAGGACAAAGGGGCCCTAATTTTGGGTGGGTCATATTGCTATAAAAATGTTAATCAAATGTTTTCAACCATTAATGCTTTTGTAGAAATCATAGTTTGGGGATAATTTGTGAACAGGAAAAAGGATTAAATTTGTCAAATCAATTATTTATTACTCAAATAAATTATTCATTACTCAAATAAATTATTAATTGCTCACGTGAGTAGTCCCAACCACATGAACGACAATAGGCAAGAGTGGACTTAAAATCCTTGTATACCTAGGCTGTGTCTAGACTGGCAAGTTTTTCCACAAAAGCAGCCACTTTTGCGCAAAAACTTGCCAGCTGTCTACACTGGCCACTTGAATTTGCGCAGGAGCACTGACTTTGTAATGTACAAAATCAGTGCTTCTTGCTAAATACAATGACTCGTTCGGGCAAAAAGCCCTCTTGTGCAAATGTATTTGCGCAAGAGGGCCAGTGTAGACAGCTAAAAAGTGTTTTGCGCAAAAAAGCCATGGCGAAAATGGCGATCGGGCTTTCTTCATAAAACGCGTCTAGATTAGCACGGGCGCTTTTCCACAAAAAGTGCTTTTGCGCCGAAAGCGTCCGTGCCAATCTAGACGCTCTTTTCCGCAAATGCTTTTAATGGAAAAACTTTTCTGTTAAAAGCATTTGCGGAAAATCATGCCAGTCTAGACGTAGCCCTACTGTAAGTGAAAATTTCCCTTCTTAAATAAATGCGCAGTTCACTAAACTAACCTGCAGAGAGCAGCACTATTTAAGTTTATGTTCATCTTGACAAACTTTAGTTATTGCTGAAACAAAAGTTATTGCGTTACTGTGCATAAAACTGTAATGTACTGTACATTAAATGTATGACTGTGTTACCGTAGTCATGCTGATTCACTGCCAATGCATTTTAATGTAAATGCAACCCCAAAAAGAATTTTTTGGAATGACGTATGTATTTGTTTTTAATTTGCAGTACATTGAGGTTTTCTTTTGGGCTGTGATATATAGGAAACTTGTAAAAATTCAACACAGATGTTAAATGATTTCACTCAGAAAATTTAATTATGTGTCTTTAACAAGGTCCTCATTCAATTAAATATTTCCCTCTTGCCACCTAAAATGGTATTTCACCTGGCCAGCAGATTCAGAATTAAATCAGCCCACCTGCAGAGGTCATTTCATACAAATGAGAACACCGTTTTGTAACAGCCATTGTTTCTGGTTGACTCTCCCCTTTTCCTGGCACCTCATGAGGTTTTTAAGTCTAGCATTATTTCGCTCATCTCTTTATGGTGACCGCTGCTCTGTTGTATTGGATTTAAGCAATCTGTTTTAAGCAAGTTGACTGACATGGCTGTGGTGGGGATAGCCAGGAGAGCAAGGAAAATCTGCCTATCTGTGACATTATACCAATTATCCCTCAAGGTTGTAGTCCTTCCTCATCACCCCTCCTTCTGTCTCCAGCAGAGAGACCAACTTCAAGTGAGGTCCTTATGCTGTCCTGAACATGGGACCTGCTTCTTGCTACTGATTCCTGACAGCAAGCATCCCCAAATCAGGTAGGCAAGATACAGGATCATAGTTCACTCTACCTCATCTCCAGATTGGCCAGTGGAGCCACCTGGTCATGGAGAGAAGTTCACACTGTGCCCTACTAAGAGGTGATACAGCCAGTGTACTCCCTTACTGTTCTGAGAAGATCAGGGATATACGGTTATCAATCACTCAGTGTTCTCCTTAGGGTAGAGCATATCTGCACTGTTCCCTACTCAAGACTGTAGGCACAATCTGGCCCTCAAAATGTCTGGTGTCCTGCACTAGTGAAGAACATGTTCTCTTGAGAAAACATTCTAATTAGGGATGGATCAAGTTAAAATGTGGCACTTTTTGCAGTGGCATCTTGCAAGCAAAAAGTGAGTCATGAATGGCCGTGCAGGAGAATTTTTGCAGAAACTACACACACAATGTTTGTATTGCCATAGACTTTTCCCATCCCTGTTCCAATTGTGTCAAATTAACATTGTGCCTTAAATAAGAGCTCACAAAAAAGTGATCCCAGGGGCTGAAAATAAAAGTGGCTTCTCAGCTCTCTATAAACCAAAGAGCAAGAAGTAAAAAATCTTGTCCCAACTCCCTCTACCATTCGGTGGGCCATAATGTAATGACAACCAAGTCAAATGACAACAAACATGGAAATCTTTACTGTACTGTAAGGCCCCTTTTCTGTCTTCATTTGACCCCTGGAAGTTGCTCTTAGCCTTGAGCACATCTGGTTCCTTGGCAAATACATTAGTGCAACTTAGAACTAGGTGAGTTCTGCAATACATTTTCCATGAGTATTCTTTCTGCTATTTAAACAAAATAGTTTTGAATGAGCTCATGACCCAATAGTGTTCACCTTCTAAGAATATTCTAACCATCAGGTTAGTGAGTAAGAAAGTTTCACATCAAAATAGCAGAATTGAATTATATTTTGCTAAATTCTCACAAAGAGAATTTCAGATTAAAGCTTCATGTGTTCATACCTATGCTCATCCAGATAGGGAAGAGGCACAATAGCAGGTGTGCACTCAAAACATGACAAATTACAAACATTCAGTGCTCACAATGGATGATATGCAGCAGATTTGCAAATCAAGAGTCAGTCACTGATGACTTGGGGAATAAATCTGAACAACAAATAAATCTAAAGAGAATCCCAGCCTATTCCCAGACAACTTGTAAAACAGAATCTGATTGAATAAATGTTTTTTTACAAACAAGCTTTGCTGCCAATAATTCTGCTCCCAGGCCCCGAGGTGCATGTGACAGTGGAGGAAATATGGTGACATGATTACAGCAGGGGACTGGGACTCACAATTCTTAGGGTTTCCTCCATGGTGAGCTGTCATCAACTAACTCAGAATACAATGACACAAGGAGCAGGGCTACTGCCTACCGAGGGCCATTGTGCTCACTTGGAAAAACATTCCAGTTGGAGATGGATCATAGCACTTATAAAGTGGCGCTTTTTGCAGTCGTGTCTTATAAGTGACAAGTGAGTCATGAATGGCCATGCAGGAGACTGCATCCATTGGGAATGGATCATATGACTGGCTGTATATGTGAGCACAGACTTAGGGGATGTTTACACTACACAGCTTTTAGCAACATGGCTGTGTTGACACAGCCGTGTCACTAAAAGCCAGGCAGTGTAAACACTGTTTGTGGCAAAAGACAAAAAACTTCCACTCCCAGGAGCAGCATTTGCTTTGTCGACAGGAGCGCACTCCTGCCAAGAAAGCACTGTTTATTCTAGTACTTGCCATTTTAGGCAGGGGAGGGAGGGCGGGAAATAAGCACCTGTGAAAGACAAAATTTTGTCGCTCAACTGCCAACTGCCAGAGAAAGCCTAAGACTGAGAAAACAACGTTTTTACGTTCTTCTGGACTAAAGTTAACTGAATGATCTCGAGTGATAAGTTACTGTTCAGGTAGTTTGTTCTGATTGTTTGGCTTCAAATGTAGCAGCTCAGTAACATCTTGTCTCTCACAATGCACAGACACTTCATCATGTACACACAGACACAGGGATGCTAGAAAAATATGTATAATGGGAGTGCTGAGAGCCATTGGACAATCCTCTATATGACGGAAACAACTTCAATCCTGAGGCCCCCCCAAACACTTCATTGCAGTACCTATGCACAGAGCATACAAGAAGTATAAACAGCTTCTGCTTCCTAGAATGCTACATTCCCTGTTATGTGCATCTTGCTCTTCTCTGCCTTAACAATATCCTCATCCTCTTTTCCCCTACCCCTCTTTCCTCTACCACTGTATCTTCAAACACTGGAATGGGACACTGCAGGGCATGCATGTACAGATGAATCTGCACCTCACAGGTGTAGCATGTTGCAAATAGAAACTCAAGCTAAAAAGTAGTGAGTGTTAAGGCAGGACAGTGGGTGCAAAGGATCCTGTAATAACAAGAGCCCTTTGGCATGGTAAGCCGCCTCCCTAGTAGCAAGAGAAAGGCCTAAGAGAGACACAAAGTTAAGCACCTCATTAGCCTGAGGAAAAGAATGCTTATGCTGTGTCACCTCAAATGCACCCATTCTCTACTCATACTTCATCTCTCCTTTTTAATGACACTATTGAGAGTAACGGAGCCAGCATACAAGAAACCCGAGATTTATTGCTGTACAGTGCAGAGAACTATGCCTAGCACTCAAGTCTGATTTGTGCCAATGCATAGCCTTGGCTTACACTTGCTCTGAAGTTGAACAGTCTTTTGTTCTATCTAATCTAATGTATCTATCTTTGTACTCACATGGCCTCCATTACTATGGCATCTGAGTCCCTCACAACCATATTAATGTATTTATCCTCACAACATCCCTGTGAGCTAGGGCAATGCTATTTGGCATAGATCAAGGCAAGGATGACATATTTATATTATCCCATCCTAAATCAAAGCCTCTTCTTCAGCATCCCAAATACACATTCAGTTGTGATACACACCTTCTTGTCTGCCTCACTGGAGACTTGTTCCTCATCAGCCTGCAGAGTTATAACATAAGAACAGCCATACTGGATTAGACCAATGAGTCATCTAACCCAGAATCCTGTCTTTGTCACTTGGAGAATGAGGTTATGTCCCTTACTTTCTTGGCTAATAATCATTGGTGGACCTATCTTTCATGGTCTTCCCGCGGAGCATGGAGATCAGATGAGATGAGTAGTTTGTGATGCAAGATATAGATGCTTATAACAATGTATTATGTGACCAAACACTGCTTCTTGGCTATGCATCTCATACAAGGTATATTTTTTTTCATATCACAGTGCATTTCCTCATTATTTGATGCATCTGCAGGACTAATAGCAGTGATATGCTTGTATCACAGCAATACCATGTATGGCGCCTATGATTGTCACTAAAATATATATTGTGGTCTCTATGCCTTCAGTAAATGACTACAATATCTAAAATTTGTGTGATTTCTGTTTATGAAATGCCAGCCAGGATATTACATGCCATTAATTAGGTGTGGCTTGGCAAGTGGCGCCAGCTTTTCCATTCACTGACATGCCTGGCACATGTAACTGAATGTGGCAGGAAACTGTTACATTGCTGATGGTATGTATCATACTTGTGGGTCCTGACTTTACATAGGGCTCAGCTGTTTTTCCGACTACTACCCTCTTTTTCCTAGCTTGCTGAGGTGTGAATTTTGTAGGGACAAAGCAGTTCATGGTTATTTTCCTGTATGGTTGGGAACACCCCATGTTAAGCTGCCATGAGTGTTTGACTATCGCTGAGCACTTTTATAAGAAATTTTCTCTAGAAGATGAGAATGAGACATACAGATGCATACAGGCACCTTCTCTGAGTTGGCAACCAGTTTGGGAAGGTGTGGAAAGGTATATTCCCTTGGGATTGTTTGCAATATACTTGATGTTCCTTTATTTAGCATTTGTTATTTTCCTATGACTTTAGAGTTAGTGAATCAATAGGTAAGTATAGAAATGTGACCACTCATGCAACTGTCTAGTATCCCTTAATAAGTTAAGGAGGCTGGGTAAAAATTAAATGGTCAGAATGTTTTTTTCTGAGAAAGATTGTCTTCTCCCTTCCTCTCCCCCGCACAAATTTCAAGACAGCAGAATCTTTGTTAGTGGTTAATCAGGTAAACATTGGTCTTTTATAATTGAACCATGTCTCTTTTTGGAGACCATCTAGAAGAAATATGAAAGGGTCATGAGAGATCAGTATGGAGAACAGAAGCATGGAAGGAACAACACAGATAACTTGACAAGTCTGCTAATCCACCTTGTGAATTTCCTATAAGGATATAAACAGCTAGCCATTGGTGGTTGAATTTTCACCTACATCTCTAACTAGGCAATGTCATGTAAAATGGAAATTCAGACACATCGCTCCCATGTGCCAGCTTCTTCACTGCAGAAAAGAAGAGTAATTTTAAGAGTTGCGTTTTTGTGCATGGTAGAGACTCTCTGCTTGAAATAATAGCAGACAAGTTAGGTGGCTTGGAATACTGCACGGTGAACACTGGTTTTAAGCTCTGTGCACACGTGAGGGGTACATGTCATTTTACCTATCAATTGTACAGCAAATCTGGTAAACCTATGAATTACAAAGTGTTCTCCTTGAAAAATAGCATTGCATAATATGTTGTTTTACTACTGCACGTAGTAAAAAATCATTCTTAGGTCCCAAAGCCAGAAAAAACAACACATGAAAGGACAAACTGACTACAAGTTCACTGCTTTGGATATAAAAAGGTATCTGGCAAGATGTTGTCATTTTTAGTACATGTGTTTTTCATTTAAATTAGTTCATGTAAGGTTATTTCAAGGGGAGAAAAAATAATGTGATAAATCTCCTTAGGAATTAGAGCTGTGCAATTTTGGGAAACTCGCTGGGCTAGCCAGCTTGTTTTGTCCGCCAAATTCAAGGGGCTCAAGAGTCTAATGAGAGCTTAATTAAAATCAATCTGAAAAAATTAAGCACTTTACAAGTATTGTTTGGGGGATCACAAAAACTCAGGCCACACAAAGTTACTCATTTATTGCTTTGAAATTTTGTTCTGTGAACATTTTTCTCTCTTCATCTTTAGGCCCCTCTTACTATCTCTTCTTTCTCCATAGAAAAGGAAACACACCAATGAAAGTGGTGTTTGGAGAGCCTCAATCAAGGCTTCTCTCATCTCCTCCTTTCTTTCCTCAGCTCCCCATTGTTGTTAGAAACAGGATTTAAGTAATAATGTCAGACTTTAGGTTCCCTTCCCCTCTCCGAATCAATGGAATTCTTTTCACTGATTTCAATGGGTTTTGAATCTCCTGCACCCAAAAGTCCTATTGAAGTCATTAGGAGTTAAAGATGCTCCATCTCTTTCAGAATCAGGCTCTATATAGAGATTCTCCCTTTCCAGGAAAGTCTTGGGGTTTCCTTCCACTCAGTAAATCTAACCCTCTTGTTCCAAATGAGCTCTCTGTCTAATGGCTTGTTCTGAAACTGAGTATTTATCTTTCACATCAGCAATTCCCTCAGCACATCTGTTTAGAGAAGTTTGAACTCCTATAAACTCAATGACACAGCTGTGGGGGCTTGTTTTGTGTTCACTGCAGGCCTGATTGTGCTCCTACAATATATCAGTGTAAATAAAGAGTAATTCAGTGGAAGCCAATGGAGTTCCACCAGTGTAAACAACATAATCAAAACTAGAGTCAGACCTTATGAGAATAACATGCGGAGGGAATGAGGAGGGAATGTTATCACATAGCGATTACAATAGGCCCTTGGAGTTATCCCTGTCTATAGGCTTCTATTAGAGGTCCAGTTATCTTCAATTAATTCTATATGTATTTTTATATGTAACAACTGTAGCTGAGAGAGAACAAGAATGTGTATGGTCTGTTGACAAATGACTTTTTGTTTGCTTCTTTGTTTCCTTTTATTTTTCTTCTTTTGCCAAGAAGAGGAAACATAAAATATAAAAATGCCTCTTAGGGATGGAAAAAGCTACTTCCTGGTGAGTTTAATTCTGAGCACAGAACTTTGTGAATCCAGTTTTGTTTTATTATAATTTTATTTTGTAACCAAGCAGAAACAACAATTTGACAGATGCTCGTGCAGTGCTCGACTCTTTTACTCCAAAAAGAAGCTGCTCTAATGAGAGATTGAATCAGCCAGGCCAGTGGGTGTCAGATATCTCTGAAGGCGGATGACTTTGGTGGATAAGTCGAGTGCTTAATGAAAGAATCTACTTTCTAGATGCCACAGCAAAACTGTGTTCTTGGAAACCATTTGCTGAGATGCCACAATGAAAGCAGAACATCCACAACAGGAGGCTGGCCCAGGCAGAATGCTAACGGGCTACAGGATGATGCCCTTCACAGAAATACCACATTTTGTTCTTATTCAAAAGCATTATGTTGTCCTGGAATCTTAAGATCCTACTGTCTTGCACAGGATTTCCTTCTCTTCAGTTGAATTCCACTGAATAACTGGAAACCTGCTTCTGGATCTACATCCATTTTCTCCATTGCTGTAAAGGCCATTACATTTAATGGGGTTAACTCCAAACTTACAGCACTGTGACCAAGAGATGTATTGGCCCACTGAATTCCTGTAAAGACGACACTTCCTTCCTGCAGGGTCAGTCAGACATTAAAGCTCTAGCATTAGATGTAAATGCAACATTGAATTGTTTATATTTTGCCCTCTGTCTGTTAATGCTCTCTTACAGAGTTGCATTCGTTTACTCGCTCCTCTCACTGATGAGGAGAAAGGATTTGAAGAGAGGTTTCCCACCCCTCAGAAGATAGCTCTAACCACTGGGCTATGGGATACTCTGATTTATGTCTGCTACAATCTCTCCTGTTAGAATTGTTCCACTTTGGCTAAATAATTGAGTAATCAAAGCAGAGGGACTAGACCCTGGGTCTCCTGCCTCTCAGATAGGTTCTCTCTCTTTAGACCCTAATGACATTGTAGAAGTGACAATAGCTTCCTCTTCAAGCAACAATACCAGATGCAATGGAGTTTGCTGCTTACCTCAGAGTTAATATTATGTGTTGTCTGAAGAGGTGAAAGCAAGCAGGAACACCCTTGTGCGCAGCTCCAGAAAGAGCTTGCTGAGCTGCAGCAAAAGCTAGCAAGGAGCTATTTAAAGACCTGGCAGGGACCTGGGTCGTAATAGGACACTACCTGTAAGAAATTTTAAGTTACTTTCACCACTGATTGCCCTAGTTTTTCCTTTCCCAAATACTATTAATCAAAATATTTGCAAATACAATATTTTGCATGGCAAGCCAAGTGAGGAAAAAAGCCACCAACAACTGAGACTTTCATTTTACATAGAAATTTCAGGGGTTGAGTGCATGGTGGGTTTTCCCCATTGCTTTGGTTGCTAGCCTTCATTTTTAAGCAAAATTGTTGTTTTCTGTAAGGCTCAGCTGAGGAAATCCAGCCAGCCAGCCAGCCATCCTTTAGAGAGTTCAGTCACATTCTTACATCAGTTCAGGGTAACTAATGGCAGTCTTATTGTATTTCTTAAACAATGACTCCATCTATTTTTGAATTGCCTTTGAAAACAAATCTTTCCTCCTTTGCCTATAACTCTTCATTGCTCTTTCTTGCTCTCCCTCCTTACTCTGTTATTTATTACTAGCAGATTTACCCAGCATTGCCGGGCATTGCCAAAACAGATCACTACTCCAAATTTCTCTGTTTTATCTCGTTCTCAGTAAGGTTTATTGAGAAGCAATCCTATTCCAGGTTCATCCTATTTTTTCTAGTTTATATTGGTTCAGTCTCTTAAAACATTCGCTCAGTTAAGTCAATTTTAATGACTGTACTTGCTTTGGTGATTCTGTCTCTCTTCTGTTTGATTCTATGAGAAGTAATCCCATTCTAGGCACATCCTGTTTTCTTGGCACAACCAAACTCTTATGTTGCTTTAAGTTATGATCAGAGGAAGCTGTATACCAAATTTGGTGGTCTTAGTGCTTACCGTTTAGGAGGAGTGCTTGATCAAACAAACTCTCTAAAATATACAATAGATTTAACTCTTTGAAGATCCTATAGCAAGTGAAGGTGTCTTGGGATGGTGACTTTGCATATGGGGATGCATAGAGTTGCTGACAATGTAAATCATGCAGAGTTTGATCAGAAGAGCCAAAATTAATTCTCAACTATACCTTGAACTACCATATTTCATTGGAAATACATAGAACCTAATAACCTTGTACTGGTCTCTTAACTATGCAGAGCATGATGGAATGAAGCTTTTGTGGAGCAAGAAGTGGAATGCCTAAAGCATTTGTTGACAAAATGGTCTGTCAATCATCCAGAGAAACATGGGAGGGGCTTCCCTCCCTCACAAAGAGTTGCTGTAAGAAAGCCCTCTATAAAACACCCTGACTTCCAGTTGGCAGTCTGAATTGCAGAAGGAAGGATCACTGGGAGGAACATGGGCCTGTTGGTTGTATAGCCAATCTTGTACATCTTTGGGGTCTCTAAAATTGTGCTGGCTATCTTACAAGTTGTCAGATGAAATGTCTCCTTGAACATCAAAATGCCAATGTTAATTTTGATTTGGAGCATAAGAAAGGGTTAGACTTTTGTTTTCAAATCTCATTAAAGAGGTTCACTTCAAGGTCTGCGCAAGTGTTGGGAATGGTAAGGAGTGTTTATTTCATCTGCTCCTACTAAAATTTTAGCAAATGTGTGTTTGACCTTTGTACCACTGAAATGCCTCTTCATGAGCTCAAGTCAGTAACTGCCAATTTAAAAGCTCTGCCCACTCTAACCTATTTGCCACCACACACCTGCAAGTATGTTTAGTATCTCAAAAGATAAACTTGCCAAAACAATAGAATGGGTGAGTTAGAGCTATATCAAAAACCTAACAGCAGGTCAGTCAACCGCATAAACATGCCATAAAAATATCACTCTAAGAAAATTAAAATTAAATTCCATTATTGGTATGTCCAGCAACGCCCATGCCTGGGACATCCATTTGTCATTTTTCCAGGAAAATGTTTTCAAAGCCTTTAAAGTTTGTTGTATTTATTGGAGTTTTGATGTGGCATTTATGTGTATTTATGTAACTTCTGTAAATCTGTTGCTAATTTTTACATTTTCTTTATTATTCCATTGTCCGATGCCCTCTGGCTACTTTTAATAAAATGTCACATTATGACTAACGTTACTGTCCCTCCTCAGAGACTCCTATGTCTCACAAATAAAGAAGATTTGCCAACTGAGGGTCCAACGCAGCATTCTTTTGGCATCCAAAGTACCCATCAAAGTCTATGGGACATTTGAGTCCACTAGAAATGTAGAACTGGCCTTAAGTCATTCTGGTGTTGGACCAAGCACATTAGGAGTACACACATGCTTGGGACATTGGAGAGGGATTGTGCTGCTGGGGCATAATGTTCCACATTGCTACTAACTCAGAACAGTTACCAAGCATAACGATGGCTATACTGTGTCAAACCAGTGGTCTTAAACCACTTCTAACAGTGTCTTCTAACAGTGGCCACTGCAGAGGAGGGAATGAATAGAACAGGGCGATTTCAAGTAATCCATCCCTGTCAACCAGTCCTAGCTTCTGGCAGTTGGAGATTAAAGGACACCCAGAGCATGGAGTTGCATCCCTGATCATTTAGACTAATAGCCACTGATGGACTTATCCTCCATGAACTTAACTCATTCTTTTGAAACCCACTTATATTTTGGCCTTCACAACAACCATTGGCAACAAGTTCCACAGACTAACTGTGGATTGTGAAGAAATACTTCCTTATGTTTGTTGTTAAACCTGCTGCTTATTAATTTCATCAAGTGACCCCTGGTTCTTGTGTTATATGGAGAGGTAAATAACACTTCTTTAGTCACTTTCACTCATCATTCAGTATTTTATAAACCTCTATCCTATCCCCTCCCCATCCCCCATCTCCTTTCTAAGCTGCGTAGTCCCAGTCTTTTAAATGGTTCCTCAGATGCACGCTATTCCATCGAATCCGGCCCTGCAACCAGAAAAGATGCCAACTCTGCCCACGTATCTACACTGACGAATTCATCACTGGAGCAAACAACACAAGCCACAAAATCAAAGGGTCATTTGACTGCTCATCTAGTAATTTGATCTACGCCATCAAATGCCAACAGTGCCCCTCTACTATATATATTGGTCAAACTGGACGTTCTCTATGGGAAAGAATCAATGGACACAAATTGGATATACGTAAAGAAAATACTCAGAAGCCAGTGGCAGAACATTTCTGTTTACCTAACCATAATCTCGCAGATCTGAAGGTGGCGGTCTTGTCACAGGCCAGTCCCTCAAGCCAGATACACAGGGAAATCTTGGAATTACAATACATATGCAAATTCAATTCAATTACTAATGGGCTTAATCAAGATATGGGGTGATGGACCTTTTATCACTGAAGGTGCTAACAGCTTTCTGAATGGTATCCTTCCTGCCTTACCAATCTAGCCACTGACTTTGATCTTTATCTACTCAGGTTTAGCACACGCTTTCTCCTGATACTGTATGTATAGAGGTAGGGGGGTGGGCAACAGAGCATCTTTCTCTCCCCCCCCCCCCCCTTCCCTTCTCCTATTTATTTTGAGTTTTCTTATCCCCTAGTCATAACTCCGGTCATCTGAAGAAGTGGGCTGGGCCCACGAAAGCTCATGATACCATCTACATGCTTTGTTAGTCTATAAAGTGCTACCAGACCATTTGCTTGCTGTTTTTTTCTAACAATTTTTGTTACTCTTATTTGTACTTTTCTTAATATATATCTTTTTTTTTTTAGATGGGACAACCGGAGCTGGATGTACCATGGATCTATGTAGCAGCATTATGGTATTTTCTGTCTTCATATCTATCCCTTTCCTAATCATTCCTAACATGCTGTTAGTATTTTTGACTGCCACTAAAGATGCTTTCATGGACTGTCTATGGTGACTCCAAGATCTCTTCTTGACTGGTAACTGATAATTTAGACATCATTATTTTATAGGCATAGCTAGGATTATTTTGATCCCCCTCCTCCCTGCCACACACATACTATTTACATACGTCGATGAAGATATTGAACAGACCCAGTCCCAAAACAGACCCCTGCGGAACCCCAGGTGTTTCACTTGTAAGCTTTGTAAATATTTAGATGCTTGCCTTCATGTGTTTTATATTAATGGAACTCTTTTATGTTTAACTGTTCCTCACTAGCTCCTACTTGTACATTACCAACTTCTTTCCTATCTTCCTTACTAGGATAGAGAGCTCACCCTTTAATAAATTCTTCCTTAGAGATGTCTCTGTCCATACCATGTGCTTTTCCACACATGATGGATTTCCTTCAGCCATTAATTTAAAAAATCCTTTACAATCTTTTTAATTTTACACACCTACAATCTGGTTCATTTTGGTTTAGGTAAAAATCATCCTTCCTGTGTAGGCTCCTCCTTTCCAAATGGTTCCTCAGTTCTTACTTAACCTAAATCTCTCCTCCCAACACCATTGTCTCAACCAAAAAGCTTATCAGATAGTCAACTAATCCCCCGACTAATCTCTTCCCCCCATTACTGCCTCTATCAGAGGCAGCAAGGGTGGGGGAGCAGGAGCCGGTGCTGGAGGGAACTGGCTTAAAAGCAGGACACCCTAGCACAAGGGCAGAGGAGACGTGGGTACCGGGGACTGGGCATGAGCCAGGAATCAGCTGATTCCTGGCTTGTGCCTAGTCCCAGACACGCCTCTGCTTTTTAAATGTATTAAGAGCTGACAGGCTCTTAATACATTTAAATGGCTAACGCGCATCAGGGGGGACACAGCATTCCCAGCTCTCACAGAGTCCCTCCCACTGGCCACAAGCCTTTTAAATGGATTAAGAGCCGATAGGGTGGGTGAAGCCCAGCCCCGCTCTGGAAGGCGAAGACGACAGTTCTCCGCACCATCAGAGCCGATGTGCCTGCACAGAGGCCATGTTCAGGATGACCTGCTATCCCCGGGAGTGGGAGAGTGGGAGCTGCCCCGGGACTGCACCCATGCCCCTGTGCTGTATATAGTATGGCTGTGTGTGTGGGAGGGGTTGGGGGGAGATGTCCCCTGCCTCTGTGTAGAGGGGGCTTGTGGAGGGAGGGCGTCCTGCTGTGTCCCACCCCGGGGTCAGGAGCATGTGATGTCTCTTCACACACATGTGTGGCTAACAAGCCCAGGCCCTTGTGTGGCAGCCAGCTGGGGCCACGTGCCCAGGGGTGGCACAGCACATGCTCTCATGTTCTCAGGTTGCTGCGTGATCCATGGTCAGCAAGGACCACGCACGTGGTCCCTGGTCTCCTCCCCAACCCCCACAAGGGGACAGTGATGGCACTCACATGTTGTTGCCTCCCCGGATGACACCGGCGACAGGTCCGGTGGGACGGCTCGGGGGGTCCTGGCTGTGCGGCATGCTCCCTCCCTGTTCCTGCGGCTCCTGGCCCTCCTCTGCCTCCTTCTCCTTGCCCTGGTCAGGGCCCTCTGCCCCAGGGTCGATTACCACCTGGGGGGCACAGACTGTCTCGCCCCCCTTGCCCCAGGATGTGGTCCAGGGCATCCAAATAGGGGCAGCTCTCTGGGTCTGCTCCTGGTTGTGAGCTGCCCCCTGTAGTCCTGGCATAGGCCTGCTGCAGCTCCTTAATTTTCATCCGCACCTGCTCCTGGGTTCGGATGTGGCCTTTGGTGGCCAGGCTGGCAGCAATCCTGCCGTAGATGGGCACATTCCTCCATCTAGTGTAAAGATCATGGACATTGGAGGCATGCCCCCAAACCTCAATCAGGTCCATGATCTCCGCACTGGACCAGGAAGGCGCCCGCCTTCTCCGGCCCCTGGCAGGCTCCTGGGAGCTGGGGGACTGGTCCTGGGGAGCAGTGGAGGGCTGGCTGGCACTGGCTGCCTGGCTCATGCTGGGGCCACTGGGTCAGGGGTAGCGACTGCTGGCTCTGGGCTGGCAGGCCTGGAGCTGGCACAGGCACTGTGGCCAGACTCTACCCCTTTAAGGGCTCTGGGGAGGGGGGCAGGAGAGGAGTTTTCCTGGTTGGGGCCAGAGTGGCCAACAGGGCACCCTAGGAAGGGCTGGAGGCCCCCTATTTCAAAATAAGCATCTATGCAGCGCTTAGTTCGAAATAGCAATTTCAAAATAGGCGCTATTCCTCGTGGAATGAGGTTTACCAATTTTGAAATAAGCCCTCTGCTATTTCGAATTAATTTCAAAATAGCGGTTGGCTTGTGTAGACGCTAGTACAGTTATTTCAAAATAATGGCTGTTATTTTGAAATAACTTTGCTGTGTAGACATACCCTTAGATACAAATGCTGCTCTTGGTTATATTAATATAAAATATACTTTTATTTATGATTTGTATGACAGAACACCTGAGACTGGGGAGGCCCACTGTGCTGGGCACTGTACATACACATAGAATCACATAGACTCTGCCCTGAAGAACTTACAGTCAGAATTGACAAAGAGTAGGAGTGGATGCAAAATTGAATTTTCAAGGTCACCCAGCAGCTCAGTGGTAGAAGCAAGAATGGAATCTAGGCCTCCTGTCTCCAGTGCAGAGTCTTTTCTGCCAGACTACACTGCTTCCCCTTGCACTTAATAGAAGTATTTTGGACTAGGAGTAGTGTAAATGAGAGTAGACTGGTGCCTTTAATGATTTGGGATCTTATGCAATTTTTAAATAACATTATTTAAAAGCTTCAGGGGGTAGCCAAGTTAGTCTGTTACAGAAAAAAACAACAAATGATCTGGTAGCACTTTACAGACTAACAAAATATGTAGATGGTATGGATACCATCTACGGCTACGTCTAGACTACAAGCCTCTTTCAAAAGAGGCTTTTTCAAAAGAATCTTTCTAAAAAGCCTCTTTGGAAAGAGAGCGTCTAGACTACAAGCAGATTTTTTGAAAAAGCGAGCCGCTTTTTTGAAAGAGTCTAGACATTCTCTTTCGAAAAAGCACAGTTTGCATTCAAAAGCGCCTTTTTTCGAAAGAGTCCTTTTGAAAAAAGGCGTTATTCCTCCTAAAATGATGTTTACCACGATCGAAAAAACTGCCACGTTCTTTCGATTTATTTTTGAAAGAATGTGGCTGCAGTTTAGATGCAGGTGAAGTTTTTTCAAAAAAAGGCTAATTTTTTCCAAAAAATCCTGTAGTCTAGACACACTCTACATGTTTTGTTAGTCTATAAAGTGCTACCAGACCATTTGTTGTTTTTTCTTATTATTTAAAGCATTTAACTTCACTTTTAAATGAATGTATGTTTACTTTCAAGGATTCTGTCTTAGAGGCACTGTTAAAACCAGAAGAGGGTATGTCAGCTGCTCTGTGAGAAACATAGGACATTGAAGTGACAGTGAGCAAGAAAACAAACAAGCCTTGTTAAGACCAGGACACACCCATTTTCCACCTCTCTTTTGGCTGCTGGCTACATAACTCACTTGCACGCAAAAGAAATAAATTTATGTATCGTGCAGAGTACACATGTACTTTATTTGGGATGATGTGTGATCAACTGAATTTACAAAAACAACATAAAAGCCTTGCAATATAAAATTTTCATGATGAATTTTATGCCCCAATATTTTGACAAGTAATGATGGTTCTTTGATAGCATTCCCCCATTTCACAGTTATTCATAAAGTCATATGGAGTCTGAATATGTAATAAATGAAATCATACCTACTGACATACTTAAAAATCGAGGTTTTACTAGGGAAGACAGAAAATGTTTAAATAATAAGCATATACAAAAATGCCGTGGGAGCAGGTTGCACTGGTTAAGAAATTAAAAAGGAGAAATACAAGCAGAAAAAAAGGAACATATTGATGTGCTAATAAAAAGAAAAGTTGGAGTGTTAATCTGACCGAACACCACTGTAAAAATTCTAGACATGGCAAACAGTCTAAAACCAATTGCTCAAACAGGAACACTAATAAAAGCAATATTTTTTTAATTTTATTTATCAAAATAACTGGGTTCATTTTGTTTTTTCTTGCCTGCTTAAAATAGAAATGAACTAACATGGTTTCTGGATTTGGAAGAAAGCTGAGAGAAATAAAGGGAAGTACAGAGATCAAAATACTTACTGTTCGCTTTTATCTGTTTGTCATATCCTCTCTCTTTCCTCCGATCATTTGGATGCTTATCTTCAGGGAACTTTTAAGCTTCTTTTGGCTAACCCATCATTAGTAGAAAATGTCCTGCATATAAGTTGTTTCACAAGTGGTTTGCATTACTTCTGTGTCAATTACCCATCACAAGATCAATGGACTCAGAAAGATGTAATATCTGGACATGTCATGCCACAAACATTTAAAACGGAAGAATTTACTCTTACTAAAACATTTACATTAAAATTCTGAACCTACTTAATCAATGGTTACTTTCCATAGTAACTTTTTGGTAATCCTGATACTAAAGCTCTTTGGTGTGCAATTATTATTATTATTTATATTGCACCGGCATCCAGAGTGTTATGCAGTGTATAAACTTAGAGGTAGTCATGGTCCCTGTCTCATAGAGTTTGGAATAAATATCTCTTTCATTCTCTCTTTATTAAGGATAATGTAATGCAAATTATTTTAAAAGGTTTGAGAAGTGATCCTGACTATTACAGGCTGGTAAGCCTAATTTAAGTACCAGGAGATCTGGTTCACTTTATAGTAAAGGCTAGAATTATCAGCCACATAAATTAACAGGATATGTTAGGGAATTGTCAACATGGCATTTGTAAAGGGAAATCATGCCTCACCAATCTATTAGAATTCTTTAGTGGGACAACAAGCATGTGGACAATTCTGATCCACTGGATAGAGTGTACTTGGATTTTCAGAAAGCCTTTCATAAGGTCCCTCATCAAAGGATCTTAGGTAAAACAGAGATATGGAATAAAAGGGAAGGTCTTCTCATGGACCAGTAGCAGGTTAAAAGACAGGAAACAAAGAATAAGCAGAAAAGGTCAGTTTCTAGAGTGATGAGAAATAAATAGATCTGTGCTGGGATGAGTGCTGTTGTGGCTGAATTAAAAATAAACACATGCAATACAATTGACAGTAAGGAGTCTTTGAATACTATGCCAGCTCTTAATCTCAGGTTCTAGCTATAGCTTCAGAACTCAGAGTCTTTATTAACAAAAAAAATCATACACGGATGACATGGGTTGAGGAAGTTTGTGAAGTATCTCTATTACACCCTGTACTTCAGAGGGGTTAATCCAGAGGATCCAAGTTAATATGATATGATTATGTCATTCATTGATATGTCAATAAATGCTTCACCTGTATATGTGACCAACAGGTTATCTTGATCCTGTAGGACCTAGAATGAAACTACCCTTGCTTCATCACTGAAAGAGGTATATAATGCATCTCTCTATCCATTCTTACAATATGATTTAGGGGCTGCTAATCTGTAGATCAGAATGATTCCAGACAGTGATTTTTTTTAAGGCACTGGAGATAAAAATTGAATCTCTGGGTCAAAATGATTCATGCTTTTTAGGTGTCCAATGTGGAGGGCACTGTTTTTCTCTGTAGGGTAGAATGATGAGCTCAAGAGCTCCATTAGGAGGCTAATTCGTTACTTCTCTTCCAATCCACATCCATAAAGAAGTGTTATTGTTTGTATTGGAACCAATGAGAGGTATGAGATATGGGCAGAGACAATATCACCAAGACAGCCAGGTGTTTTGCCAAAGCCCCATATAAATTTCTTAAAATAAAATGGTAAAATGATGATACGTAGTCCACTCAAAATGTACAAACAGGTAAGGACAACGTATGTCTTAACCTGTTTCATTTTCTCTCAGAAGCTCAAAGAGAGCACTCACCACCAACTGTCTTCTGCCAACCCTAGAAGGATGGGTTCTAACATCATTCTTACAATTTTTTTCCAGATTGCTTGGTACTATCCCCAAGTATTTAATTGCCTAGCAAAGTTTGTCTGAAAGAA
Organism: Rafetus swinhoei; assembly: GCA_019425775.1. Classification (NCBI taxonomy): domain Eukaryota; kingdom Metazoa; phylum Chordata; order Testudines; family Trionychidae; genus Rafetus; species Rafetus swinhoei. The sequence goes on from CM033446.1 coordinate 112,406,650, forward strand.
AGCCCCACTTTGAGGCAGCTAAGAGATTTAAAGTAGTTCCATCCTTCTCCAATGCTATAGCTCAGAAATTTGAACCACAGTCTTGGATTAATGCTTCAAGGGCTAAGATTGTGGGTTTGGGTTTCATTATAAACAAAAGAGCATCACTGGCATTTAATATAAAATAGTACTCCAGTGGGCCAAACTGGACAGCATGAATAGATGGATCAGAGTGTATGGTACTCACCATGGGCTATAGGGGCATATTGAACAAGAGAATGGCCAATGGACAAACCCTGTCCCAGTGCCTTTGCAGAGATTCAATTAATCTAAAATTATGCCATAAATCTTCAGGGGGGATAGACTGTGTATTCCCAGTTCACTTAATCAAAGGCCTTTGTTGCATCCAAGGCAAGAAGTGTTTAGGGATCAGGGACATCAAACCACACTGCTATTATGTCTACTAACTGTCTTAAATTATCCAAGCCATGCTAGGCTTTAATAAATCCCATCTGCTTTGGATATATGATATTGGGCACAGCTTCTTCCAGTCTACCTCCAAAACTTTGTGCCAATGTTTTCACATCAGTATTAATTAGAGAGATTGGTCAGGATCTCATGTCTTGCTCTACCCAGAGTGGAAATAACTAAAATTAAGGCGTCCCTTGCAGTGCAGAGAAAAAATGCCTTCCTGCAGGGACTTGTAGAAGAGGGCAAGCAGGTTGCCTGCAAAGAGTTCAGAAAAATATTTACAAAAATTAATGGGGTTGCCATATGGGCTGGGAGCCTTACCCACTTTTATGAATTTTAGGGCTTCAGTAATCTCAGCTGATGATGTGGCATACAAGTTCTCTTTCTGGGCCAAAGGGCTGGAGCATTTGTATTTTAGGAAAGAAAGTTGCCAGTGCCTTGTGTGAAGGAATAGACTCAAAATTGCATAGATCATTGTAAAAACATTAAAGACATGTTTATAACTTTAGGTGCAGAACATATTAAATTAGGTTTACCCCAGGTTCCATTAATGCCTATGGTTGTTCTTTGTTGTGCACAATGCACTAGCAGGCTACCTGCTTTCTTCTTTGGTTAAGTCTTTGTCTTAACCAAAAAGACAAAAGCGTATTGAGGTCATATCCATTCCTACACAAAGTGTGTAGGAATTCTGAGGAAGGATTTCTGGTCTAGCTCCTTGACTTTTCTTTCAAGGAACACCACGTTATCCTTCTGTTCCCCTTCCCTCCTGTTTTTTAGCTGCATTAAATCTCATAATTCTGTTTCTAAGAAAGGCCTTTAATGTTTCCCCAAAAAAAGCTTGCTTGAGGGATTTGAGGGCTCATTGGTATCCACGAAGAGGCCCATTTCCTTTTTCATAAACATCTTGAAATTGAAGTCTAAGAGCAGCAAGGTATTAAACCTGCATTTACATTATTGCTTATCCACTGTGTTAGAAGTAAATTGTAGGACAAGATCTGCATGGTGAAAGATCACAATTGTATGAGTTGAAGAGTTGCATACTGACTGAACTAGCTTCGCTGAAATTAAGGGGGAAAAAAAGCTAATCCATGAATATATTTTGAGGGCAGGGGAGAAAAATATGTAATGACTTCCTGTTGAGTTCTCACTCCTCCAAACATCACACAGTCCTAAGTCAATTATCCTGGATTCCAGTGGTATTCTGGATCTGGTTTGCTTACCATTGCTATGGAACTATTGATCTACTGGTTTTCAAATCTCGTTAGTCACCTGCATTTATGATGGAGCTGTATCTTCAGCACAGCAAAGAATCTATGAAAAAAAGTCTCAAGCTCATTCAAATAGCTGGCACGACAAATGCAGGAGTTGGGGGCCCACAAAAGCACTCTAAAACCTTGCCTCTACAGGCTCTGGTACAAAAACTTCCCCCCACAAAATCCTAATACCCAGATTTTGGGGGATCCGCTGCCACCACCCAAGTAATTCCAAGAAAAATCAGGGAAGGGAATCACTTGGGAAATCCCCCCTCCCTAAGGTAAAACTCTCCCCACTACCCCAACCTCCATTTTATTTTGGGCTTGGGAAAAACAGGGAATCCACAGACAACAATGGACTCTGCCCTTGTAACTAGGCACTGAGTCCTAAGGACACAATAATCAACCAATAAAAACCCAACTTTTATTATCAAAACAAACCTTACCTACAGATGCAAGCATGGTAAATTGGCTAGATGGAAGGAGCCTCCATTTGATATAGATACTCAGGGAAAAACCCCTGGGTTGTAAGGCTTAGTTACAAAAGAGAAAAAAAAAACACTTAGCAAGCTCAGACATTATTTCCAAATCCCCAAATAAGGAAAACAATAAACCCTCATGGACTATCTAAACTTTTCCCTACTTACACATTTCAAGAAGTCCGTTCTTGGAGAGAGAAGCGTCTTCCATCTCCCACAATAGTTGGGAGAAACTGCTCTGAATCTCAAACAAAGAAGAGAGAGAGAAAAACCCCTCTTTTCTAGTTTGAATTTCCTACCTGCATTGTTATTGGCTAACCACCCAATACCTTGCTAGGCACCTGAGTTAACCCCTTAGTCACCAGGTGCTGGTCAGCACTCCTGATTATGACAGTGGCTTTGAATATCAGAGCCCAGAAACTGTATGTTAAAAAAGGCATGTGCTTTCTATCATAAACAGAGGGCTATTTCTGCCCCTAGAGATGAGTTTTTAAATTCCTTTCTTGCTGTGTGACAAAACAGGTCATGTATGTGGGCTCTGCAATTGGAAAATAAGTTGAAACAGTTTGATCTTGCCTTTTATAAATACTATCATTACCAGTCCCATTGTGATGGTAGACATACGTATGGTCTCCTCCCGCCCTGCTGTTCCTGGAGGAATAACAGCTAATTCGATTTAGGGCTTTAATTCGGAATCCCGTTTCATTGCTGCGTGTAGACGCAGACAGTTACTTCGGGCTAGTCAATTTCTAAAATGGCGACCGGCCGGGAACATGCTAATGAAGTGCGGGATATTTAAATCCTGTGCTTCATTTGCAATTTCAGTCGCCCTCATTAGCCTCCCTAGATCAAACTAGGGGGCTAGTGTAGACATACATAGACTAATATAGATTTATACCTTAGCCAGCATTAAAACAATGTCCCACACAGTATGGATTATAAATTCCAGCAGCTGTCTTAGGTGATCAGGTCCATTGTGGTTCTGTCCTTTTACAATATGCTGCAAGTGGGTGGATGGGTGAAATCACTTCTACCATTAAAAAGCTCTTGCATCCTAGTTCCGCATCCTGTTAATGTTTGCCTGAAATTCCTCCCACTCCTGGAAGGTGAGGCTTGACAACTTTCCAGTCTAGAAAAGCTCAGGACAGTCTCTTGGCTTCCTGGGCAGAACAAACTTATCAGCACTCTCCATTCCATGATATGCTGCTGATCAGTTACCAGGAGATGAAAAATTCTCCTTTGCAAGATTCTGCCTGCAGCTTGGAAATTTTGGTCTTTCTTACATTCTAGGCTCTCTGGAACTTGCTATTACTCACCCTCCCCAACCAGAAGTAACGTGGAAGCCAATACTAGCTGTCTTAACCCGCTCCGCCAAAAAAACAGATTTCTCCCCTCCTCCCCCACATTTTTAAAGACCAGATTATTCTCAAGTCTTGTCTTTGATCTGGGTCTGTCACTAGAAGGAACAGCCCAGTGTTCTTGCTGAAATTCATGTTGCAGTTAGTCCACATAGGAAAAGGGGAACCTGATGCCCCTTACTCCTTTGTACACTCACATATGACAAACCACAATCTTGTCCTTCATTGATCAATTTGGACCTGATTCTGTGGCCATTTTTTGATCAGAGCTCTCACTAAGATCAGAATCAGCCCTATGTCCCCAATCCTGCAAAAATGCACACATGCTTTGATTTATAAGCTGAGAACAGGTCCAGTGAAGTTAATGCGACTTCTCACAGGGCATACTGTTAAACACATGAATATTATGTGTGTTTCCAGGACCAGGACCTTTTCCTGTTATCTAGCAAGAATATACAATATAAGAGTAAATATGCTCTTGCCAAATGTGTTGTGAAACCTTCATTTCCTTACATTGTATCTAGATTTGTAACAGATGACAAACAGCTTCCGCATCACTTTGATCATTACAAAAATAAAAGCACTGGTCCAAAACCTATTATAAGGCAATAAAAGAGTATTTAAAATGTACTCCCTCCAGAATCTTATCATGCAGGAAAATGGAATGCACAATTCACTACATGCTCTTATTTTGTTATCAAATGTTATATTCATGAAGAGAAACTGCTTAAGAGAGCAAGACTGCACATAAATTGACTAATTTAGCAGCACTTTTTTCATAGCAGAGATGCAGTAAAGAACTCTTAAATCTCCTGATCTAATGCAAGAGAAAATATTCTGTTTTCCTGGAAGAGGAAAAATATAATTTAAGTGAAGAGAATACAAGTTAATGACTTAAGGGGGAAAAGGGTATAAAATAGATTTACTAAACTGTGTAACGTTGTAATACCTAAAATATTTCTGTTTAAAATATTTAGCTAATATATTACGATTATATGAAAAGCTCATGAAACTAATGCATTTTAATTTCTCAAGGTGTTCTACTCCAACTATTTCTGAGAAGACATAGCTATGTCAAAATGCTGATTAGTTGCAGTGTTTGTATTTCCACTGTGACATCAATGTTGTTAGATTGCTGCTATACTATAGTTTTGACTGCCTGAAGTTTGAATTTTGTGCACAAACTAGGGTAACTACTGCTCAGCATGTGTTTCATGTTCTCCCTATCATTAGAAGATATAATGGTGTTAAAGCCAACAGCTAGAAAGCCTGCCTCCTTAGCCTGCCCCAGCTCTTTAAAGTTTGATTTAATTTAATAAAAGAGGTATCAAATAGCTAGGCTTACTCAACTTTATAATAAAAGATTATTAATCAATGAGTAAGAGAGCCTAGTATGGTATCCTATCCATCTGAAAGACAGCAGTGCAGTGGTCAGAATGTCTCAGAATTTGAGCTTTACTTTACTTCTTTGTATACTCAGTTTGTTACAACAGACAAGGGTTTCAGAATGTCTTTTCATTACTTTAAACCTAATATATCATTCTCCCTTATCTTCTTTTTACATGTTTTTGGAAACTTTTTGCTTGGCTTGCACAGACTCCGCAGTAAACAGGATAGAGATTGTAACTAGTTTATTACCTTGTTTTGACCATAGCATTCCAAGATTCAACACAAATTTACAAGCATTTTTCACCAAGTATAGCTTGGTACATTCGGCATGTTAGCTTAAGCATCAACAAAATTGTTTGTCTTGTCTTTTCCTCAGTACCTAACACTGAAATTACACTAATCTACATCTTCCCTTCATTAAACATAAGTAAAAAACTCCTTTTGGGGGAATGTTGAACATGAATACAATTCATAGTTACAGTAGACTTCCGATAATCCGGAACCTATGGGATTTAGGTGGTGCCGGATTATCAGATATGCCGGACTATCAGGAGGTACTATAAGATGGTTATATATATACTGTATACATTATATACTGTATATAAAGTGTTCTTAACCCTTTTTATTGTACATACTGTATACAGTATACTGTAATGTTTTAGTTTTTTTAAGCCTTTTTTACCCTTTTTGCTCAGTTCAGCTGCTGCCGCTGTTACCTTGTGACTCATTTTTGGCCGAAGCTCACTCACTAGGCTCTTGCCATTTTGATGCCGGACTATCAGGAGTGCCGGACTATTGGATGCCGGACTATTGGAGTTTTACTGTATATAAATACATACATGATATTATATATAATACTGAAAACTATATTGATCAACACTATAAACCTTACAGACTTTCTCTTATCTGGCTTCATACATATTTTGTAAGACTCAGAAGCTAAGTAGTATAGCTGAGCATAGCAATATATCAAAAGTTTGTCAGGTTGAGTGTATTTCTCAAGAATTGTTGGATTCTTTTGCGGTGTACCACAAGGATCATGCAAAGTCTACATCACCTAACTATAATATAGTTTTAGAGTTATATAATTCAGCATTGTAAATATAACATACTATACTTACTCACATTTCGCTACTCTCTTATTTTGGTTATATAATATCTCCTTGTTTAATCACATGTATGGCTACAGCAACAACCCTTGCATGATTTGAGTAATACATTTTGCTTGTGAGTTGCCTACATCTATGTTCTATTAGTTAGCAATAAGCAAGTTACCTTCCTGTTCAATAATTCTGTTAGTGAATTCCGTTAGTGAAAGCTGTTTCCCCAAAATACATTGTTTACAAGATTCAGTTTCACAAATTTTGACAAAGTCCATTCCTCAGCTGTCTCCATAACTGTCCCTGTGGCTCTTAGCAAAGTATGTCATTAAAAATTTACAAGCTGTGGTTTTCCATTTTGCCAAGGTGCCTTGGCTTATTTCAGTCAATGGGCTATTGAAAGTCATACTCTCCTCCTTCCCCCAGGAGATTTACCAATGCAAGCCATGGTGTCAGGTAAGGTGACTGTCATACATGGGCTTGTTCCTAAGAGAAAATAATTACTGAGCAATCACTAAGTACCCTCAGCTCACATTACAGTCAAGCTGGAACCCTGTGTCACCCCACATGGGAGTGCCCTAATACCAGATGACAGGTCCAGTGGTATTTTGTGAGGTCTGCATCTACTTTTTTAAAAGACAGTCCCCTGTTTTATAACTTTTTAGTGGACACCTGCACTACAAATACAACATAGAACCATGCAAGCTGTTTGAAATAATAGATCTTCCTCTGCGCTATAAAATAAGGCCACCTGCCTACTTTAAAAACTGGGTTTAAAAAAATTGGTGCTACACAAGAGCAGACAATGAGAGTCACGATGAATGAGACCTGAAGACAAGCTCCATGTAGCTCAAAAGCTTGTATCTATCTATCATCAACAGAAGTTGGCCCAATAAAAGATATTATTTCACCTATCTTCTCTCATATTCTGCTAATTGCAGGTGGCTACAATGATACTGCAAACAACCTTGGAAGATATCAAATTTTGCAGGTTAAAATGGAAACTTTACAACATGAAGAAGAAGGAAGCCAGTCTAAACCGTGTCATTGACTTCCTGAGCAATGGAAGACAAAAACCAAAAGAAGAGCTCTGTGTGGCTCAAAATCTTCCATGTTCCATCAACAAAATTTGTCCCAATAAAATATATCTCACTTACCTTCTCTCTCTCATACCCTAGGAACAACATGACTAAAACAACACTGTAGATAATCAACAGGATTATAAAATCACTAGCCTGTAAATGAGCTTGGCAGATGACTTATATCTGCCTGTTACCATTTTATGCGGACATATTTAAATTTAAATACTGTTCCTTACCATCCTGTGAATGTGCAGGTCACCAAATGCTGCAGATTAGTGAACTTATACTGCACAAATGGTGAGAGCTGGAGAAACTGAACTTCCTATGCATCCCAAAGCATAGCTCCATGGAGGCTCCATCTGTGTCAGAGAGAAAGAGTCTTTTGAGACAAGCCATGGGCATGACCACAGGGATAATCATTCTTCTCTAGAGATGAGGAGCCTAATTAGCTAAGGAGGGTAACAGAGCTCAAAGGCTGTTGTAGAGCATCTGAATGTAACTCTGCTGATGCTCTATAGCCTGTGAAGGAGGATCCCATCTGCCAGTTCCCCACAGGCACCTCTGCACAAACTCTATTTATTTAGGCTTTGCATTGGGACAAAGGATTTGATCAAAAGCTGGAGTCAATGGTTAGGAGTGGTGATAAGAAACTAACTTGCTCTCCAGTTCTTGTTTCCATGGGAGAATTTTAAATGAATCACTTTAATGTGATTTTTAAGCTTCACAGCTAATGTATTGTACTGTATTTGAATGTTATTAATGTTAGTTAAATAACCACTTGAAGAGAATGCTTATAGTTTGCTATAAATACTGTTTTAACAAATGCCTTTCTTAAACAAAAAGACATAAATCGTTGGGACATATTTTGAGTCAATTCAGTAACAATGCTTCTTCCAAAGCCTAGATATTCGTTATTTGTAGAATACAGCTTTTCCTTTCTTTGAGGTGCCCATTTCCACATTTTAAATCATAATCATCAAACACACATCAACAGCTTATTCTTTATATATACCCTACATTCCTTCAATACTGAGAAAAAGAACATTGCTTCCAAGCTGAGCCAGAAAACAGAACTACACATATTCCAAATGTGAAGTGAGGGAAATAGATTCTTGTTCAGGAACCTGTCCAAAATGAATTGAACGTGGTACAGCTGCAACATAATAAAAAGAAATGTTGGAATCCATGGCCAGTCTTTCCTCTGTATTACAGCCTATGCCAGAGTTCTTAACTCTTCACATGCTCCTTGGAAAAGTCAGTACATTTCCCATCCAGCCTCTGAACTCAGAAACCAATAGAAGGAGGTTAACAATTCCCAAAGCCTGGACTACATCCTCAGCTCCACAGAACTGATATAGTGCCACTGAATTCAAGTGTATATCAATGAAGTCAGTGGAGCCACCAAACACAGGATACATCTTTCTGATTTTGGAGACGCTTTTATAGCATTAAAATCAGAGACTTCCAGAAACAGACTTCAAGGATGGCAACAGACAATGGTTTGTGTGAGTTTCAGAATGCAAGATGACTGATTGACATCCCTGGCTATGGCACAAGTTACAACACAGGCAAAACAAGGAGATAAGTTTCCTCAACTTGCGGACTCCTGGGTTTTATTCCCCACTTGGTACAAATACCCTGAATATTGTAAGAAAAAATGTGTTTAGATTGGGAGATATAGAAATGTGTTGGGAATAGGTTTGAAAAGCAGGTAATGTACCTCACTGAAAAGTCACCTCAACAGGTTATGGAATAGAAATCATAGGGCAAAGGACTACAAGAGGCCTCATAAATCATCAAGTCCAATCTACTGATATTGCATGCAACCTCACCACATAATCCCATTTTTAAATTGACCAAGCTTCATTTTAAAACCAAGCAGGTTGTTTGCCTCAACTACTCCTACTACCTCACTCCTCTAGCCATTAGAAACCTTTTTCTAATTTCCAATCAAATTTGTTCATGCCTACTTCATATTCATTTATTCTTGTATCAACATCATGCTTTCTCTTAAATAGTTCTTCTCTCTCCCTGTTGTTTACTTCCCTAATGTATTTATAGAGGACAAGCAGATTCCTGCCAGCCTTCAGTTTACTAGGCTACACACCACACTCTCTCTTTCAATCTCCCGTTTTTAGTCGGACTCTCCATTCCTTCAGTCCTCCAAGCAACTCTTTTCTGAATCTGTTCCAATTGGAATTAATCTTTCTTGAACAAAGCTAACTAGAATTATACACAGTATTCTAGATGTGGTCTTACCAGAGAGACTTCTGCAATGGAATTACCTTACCTTATACATCCTGTGATCGTATTTGCTTTATTTGACATATCATGTTGGTGGCTCTTAATCATTCTGCGACCAGCTAGAACACTGACACCTTTTTCCTCAGCTCCTTCTTATTTCCAGCTGATGAGCTCCCAGTTTATAGCAGAAATTCTCATTAATCTGTAGGTGCATGATTATTACATTTCATCTGTTTTCTACTACTACATCTTCCTTTTTTTTCTTATATAATATTCCAGTTTTCTGGTGTACTGACAATGCCTTCCAACTTAGTGTCTTCAGCAAATATCATTAGCACATACCTACTTTTTGTGCCAAGGTCATTAATGAAAATATTAAATATATCCTAAGACAGATTCTTGAGGCCCTAGTAACTTCCTTCTAGACTGATAGTTCTCCATTCAGCCCAACACACTGTCATCTTCCCTTTAGTCAGGTCCTTATCCTTCTTATAATTCTTGTACTAATCCTCATCTGCTCCATCTTAACTAACATTTTTTTTTCATGTGGTACCAGTTGAAATGCTTTACTGATATCCAGATGGATTAGATCTAGTGAATTTTCCTTGCCTAAAAATTCAGTTATCAAAGAAAGATACATTTATCTGGCATGATCTACCTTTCATAAATTCCTTTTACTTCAAAATCCTTTACTTCAAAATTTATTCTACTTGCATACTCTTGAAGCAACATTAACATGGCTGTGGCTGTGCAGTTCACTCCCTAAATATTAGGAACTATTCTTTAGTCAGACTCTCCATGCCACCGCAACAGATTTGATAGAATCACATAAAATCCTTGCTACTTGCCTTGCCTTTTCAAATGCCAGTTCTTTCAGTGTTCTGAGACAGAGTTTATCCTGCTACCTGACTGAAATGCATTGAGCTCTCAGAATTTTGTCTCTTCCTCAGATGTGATGATTTCCATTTCTATTCACTCATTGCCATGAGCCATCCTGCCTTTACCCCTATGTTCCACATCATCCTTACTAAAATAGGCAAAACATTCATTTAGTTTTGGAGACCATATCTAGATTAGCCATATAAACAAAAAGAAGACAAGAAGAGAAGAAATGAGACCGCTATGCCACCAGAATGGGATACAGATTAAGGATAAAGAACTTTTATCTATTTGTTTAAAATTCCCTTGAAATACATAAATCAGCCTGACTTTTGGCAGTTCTCACTTTATTCCTTCACTCTTTGAACTCCAAGGGTGTGTATACACAGCAAAGTTTTTCAGAATAAAGGCCATTATTCCGAAATAACTATGTGAGCATCTACACAGTGTCTACACAGTAATTCTGTTATTTTGAAATAATTTTGAAATAACAGATGACTTATTCCAACTTTTGCAAACCTCATTCTATGAAGAATAACATTTATTCTGAAATAGCTATTTCGAAATAAGGTGTGTATAGATGCTCCACTTCTGCTATTTCAAAATATCCCCTCACCAGGGCCATTCTAAGTTATTCCTCCTGGGGCACTAAGTCAAGAAAGCACGTCTACATTAGGGAAGCCTGCCTCAGACTAATTTTGAGACTTCCCTGCAGTATAGATGTGCTATTTTGAAATAAGCTGTTTTGGAATAACTATTCCAGAATAGCTTATTCCAAAATAACTGTGCATATCTTCAGTACTGTGTACAGATGTGGTCTCCTCACCTCAAAAAAGATATTTTGGCCTTGGAAAGGGTTCAGAAAAGGGCAACTAAAATGATTAGGGGTTTGGAACGGGTCCCATATGAGGAGAGGTTAAAGCGACTGGGACTTTTCAGTTTAGAAAAGAGGAGACTGAGGGGATATGATAGAGGTGTATAAAATCATGAGTGGTGTGGAGAGGCGGATAAAGAAAAGTTATTTATTAGTTCCTAAATAGAAGAACTAGAGGACACCAAATGAAATTAATGGGTAGCAGGTTTAAAACTAATAAAAGAAAGTTCTTCTTCACACAGCGTGTAGTCAGCGTGTGGAACTCCTTGCCAGAGGAGGCTGTGAAGGCTAGGAATATAACAGAGTTTAAAGAGAAGCTAGATAATTTCATGGAGGTTAGGTCCATAAAAGGCTATTAGCCAGGGGATAAAATGGTGTCCTTGGCCTCTGTTTGACAGAGGCTGGAGAGGGATGGCAGGAGACAAATCGCTTGATCATTGTCTTCGGTCCACCCCCTCTGGGGCACCTGGTGCTGGCCACTTTCGGCGTACAGGATACTGGGCTAGATGGACCTTTGGTCTGACCCGCTACGGCCGTTCTTATGTTCTTATGTTCTTATGTTCAGTGCAGACATAGCCCAAAATATAGCATTCCATGCAGATCAGTCTCTTCAACCATTCCTTGTAGACTCTCTGCTTTCTCCTAATATCTTCTTTTATAATATTTTTGAGGTGGTTATTCATTCATTTAGGTCTGGAGCCTTTCCCTTCAATTTTCTCCTCTTGCTTGGGATGCAACAAACATAATTTTAGAACCTCTGACTTAAAGAAATTCCAAGTTTTTCCCCATTTAAGTCCTTATGTTCTACAATTCTGATGGTTAAAACACAGGCAAGCTTTGATTTTGACAGCTGCTAAGAAATAGGTGTGTGGGAGCAATCTGAGGTGGAGTTGCAGAGTACCACATCCTCCTCAGGCTTGGATAAATTTCTTTTGAGATCAGTGACCCTGCCTCATACCCCCAGGTGGGCTTTTGGTACAGAAGCCAAGCTGCCAGAGAGGAGAAAGTGTGCAGATGAGTGCAGTCACAAGGGTGCATACACACTTCTCTGCTTCCCTGTGTCTCAATTGTGCAGGTATTCTCAATGTCATGGGCTTTCTACTGGTCAGAGTGTCAGGTCTTCCAGGTTGTTCTATAGGAAGGGATTGAACTCACTGCCAAGTGAGTGGGAGCCGACTCTGTGAATGGAGAGACAGAGAGCTCCCTAACCAATAAAACAGGAAAACCTACATGCATTAAAACAACAATATGCAGTTGAACACCAGCAGTGGCTATAGCAGCCTATTTGACTTTTGGGTTATAAATATTATAACAGTTGTCCTGCATGTACCTATTGCAGTAAGATATCAGACATCAGCTTTATAGTTATTTGTATTACTGTAGCACCTTAGGATTCCCAGTTAAGGATTGTGTTTCCATTGTGCTAGGCAAGATACCAATAAGTAAATAAGAAGACATATTTGTTAGTTACCAATAAGAAAATAAGAAGACATACTCTGCTCAAGGGAGTTGATGACTTAGGACCCAGATCCTACAATAACAAGTGTTCAGGTGGACTGTTACGCCTGCATAAAGTAAGAAATTCCTGACTTCATTGAAGCTTCATGTGATCAGGGACTAGGTGAAAGAATTTACCCACTAGGAACCTGATCCATGAAATCACTTTATGATATGCTTATACCCATCCCTGCTCAGGACAGCACTTAACTTTAAACACACTATTGCATGCTGTTGTGGGTATGGAAGCTTTCCTGAATATGGTGAGATGATTTTTTTCTTCAGCACATAGATATTTAAAAAAAAAAAAAAACCCTTTCCAGTCAAAAAACATTACTCAATGTTATGCTAAAAATGACTTAGTATGTTACATTGGAAGCTGACAGGAGTAAGATAACACCAACTATGCAGCAATATTGTACAAAGTCTCCATTACAACATTTAGCAAGTTCTATAAAACATGAAGCTTCATTTATTTCAATGTTTTCCATAATAGTTCTTTTAACGGATTGTCTCCCCTAAATAGCCTCTTGATTTTTTTATTTGACCCTTTTTTCTCATATAAACAATCTGTCCTTGATGCTTCCTTTGTTTTCATTTTCCAAACTGTATTTTAAAATCAAATGTAAAATATAATCTTGTGTGTGGATGATAACAAATCAATAGCAAATATCTTCCATTATGCAAACAAAAGTATTGTGCAAATTTCATATAGCACAGAATTAACCCCTTTTTTACTGCAACTTTTAATTAGGAAAAATGGTCACAGAATCCAAAAGATCAAGTGTTATGGGGATTCAGAAACATGTTAAGGCCTAGAGCAGCCACACAAGGCTAATGTCTGTAAAGGCACAAGTGATCTTTTATTCCTAGATAATTACCTCTACATTGTGACTAGATTATAGCTCTGCTTGGAAAAAAATTGAACTCCTGGCAGTCAAATATCATCAAAGAATGCAAGCTCCCAGTTTCTGTGTGTCTGTGTGTTTTGTTTTTGATTTTTAATATACATCTTAGTCAATTTAAAGTTATTTAAACAGATGCCATCAACTTTCTCATGCTCTCGTCCTTATTGTGGCCTATTCACATGCCATCTCTCAAGTTAGCATCTTAACCTGTTCCTTATTGGGTGTTTTTTATTTATTTGTTTATTCCCTCTCATGTTCAAAAACTTTTGACTGTGACTTTTATGCAGAGATGCTGCTCATAAAGATCCGAACTCCTGGCAAACAGAGTTCTTCCAAGAATGCATACTCACTGCCATTTAGCCATTAGGCTTGCAAGGAGGACTGAGCAAATATGCCACTAAATCGATGGGCCAATAGAATCTTTAAAACTGTTCCAACTGCAAGAGCTAACTGAGCTGTTGAAAGCATAAGGTAACACTAGAATTGAAATAACTACATTTTATGACCTCATGCTGAATGTGGGTGTTTTATTTAGCTAGTTTTTGGGGGTGGATTGGAATGTGTTTAAGCCAAGGAATGATTATTAAGGACAAAGGGATGGGAGAGCATGGATAGAGCCCCAAAGGAAGATATTTAAATGGACATGAGTCAAGATCAAATATTTTACATGCCTTTTATTTTCCCTATGGAATCAAGATGGCTGGGAGTGGAAGTGGGGGAGGAAGGAAAGATCACACCCTGAAAAAGTAAATTTCAATTTTATTTCTTTTGAATAGTTGGGAGACAGAGAGAGAGGGTGAGGTCTCCACTGACTTTATTCAGGCTCTCCCTTGGTTTATAAGATTGGCAACTTCTTCTATTTTTAAAAATCAGACTGCTTTTCAGGCAGGTTTTTTCAACGTTTTCTTGTTTTATGGGGTTTGGAGAAAGCTCCTGGCTAGAAATGTCCAGAAGAAAGTGTTTTCAGTCTTTGGAGGTTAATAATTCCTGGAAAAAACTTCTGGCAAACTCCACCTCACCGAAATTTCACAGAAAATGTTTGTTTGAATTTGAACAGTTTAAATGAGTTTCTTGTGTTTGTGTCTTTACCTAGTGGAAGTATGAATTGTGTGTTGGTTTTTACACATAAAGTTAAGCAACACTGCCAACACATACAGCACTCTTCTCTCTGAAATATTTTATTTATTTACCCTGGAGTCTGAAGACAGCTTAGAGACATGTCTCTTGCCAGTGTATTTTGCAGTGGTATTTGCAGAGTTGTCCTCTTTTTTTAAACTTGGTTTGCATTTATTTCCTAGACTCATGCAGAGATGTAATTTTCAGTAATACGTCTCTTAAATATGTTTAATATTGTTGCCATTCGCATGGTAACCAACGTGGCAAGCAATCGTCAATGGAAGAGGCCTTGCAGGACTGCAATGTATAGCAGGCCCAACACCTACAAATTTCAACAGGAATTTACTGGTATAACCTTTGGTTAAAAATAAAAAAGAGCAACAACCTATTGCTTTATATGTGGCAGACTGGCTTCCTGCAGTGACTCATTCATTTTCTACTCTGTTCAGTTTCTGAAAAATCAAATAACCAGTAAGTGAGAGGACTCAACATGATACATATGTGATATGAATGATGTGTAGAGAGGGTCCAAATCATATCTAGATTCACATTGAGCCTGATCATTATTTACTTCTAATCTCATCAAATTCAGCCCAGTTTTCAACTTTTGTATCATGGGGTGTGAGCTCGGGAGTTTTGATGCAGATACATCTCTACTGTGGACGAATTTTGAAAAATCATAGAAATGTAGGACTGAAAGGAAACTCAACATGTCATCTGGTCTAGGCCCCAGCACTAAGACAGGACTACATAGCTGAAGTCAGCTTACTGTACTCCTCACAATTGCAACTGCGAGTACTGGTGCCAACCAGAACAACCCTCAGTGTTCAATTTAGTGGATCTTAACTAGACCTCCTAAATCGAATGTCAGAAGATATATCAGAAAATCACAGTGTCAAGTGGAGACGTTGCCTATTATCTTAATCATCCCTGATGGGTGTTTTTCTAACTTTTTTAAAAAACTTTCCAATGATAAAGATTCCACAGACTCCCTAGGTAATTTGTTTCATTGCTTAACTACATCACAGTTAGGAAGTTACCTCTTCTTAGGTGCTTAAATCTTTCTAGGTGCAATTTAAGCCCATTAATTTTTGTCCTGTCCTCAGTGGATAAAGAGAACAATTTATCATTCTCCTCTATAACAACCTTTAACAAACTTGAAGACTGTTACCATCTCCCCTCTTAGTCTTCTCTTCTCCAGACTAAACAACCTCAGTTTTTTTAATCTTTCCTCATAGGTTATGTTTTTTAGATCTTTAATCATTTTTGTTGTTCTCCCTTAGACTTTTTCCAGTTTATCCACATCACTCCTGAAGTGTGCTGCCCAGAACTGGATACAGTACTTCATCTGAGGCCCAGTAATGAGTAGACTACAACTTCTTGTAAACTATAGTTTAACAGACTGGTAAACTTTAGTTTTTAAAAAACAATGAACTTGTAGTAATGATGTTTCACTTGAAAAAGTGAAATTCCATCAGCAATGTTACCTTTTCACAAAATGTATCATAAAAGTAGGCTAACTGCCATATAACCACGCATAAAAAAGAAGTGGATTAAAAACAAAAAAAGAAAACCCCAACATACTATCTTGACACATCCACTTCACACTTGACACATCCACATCAGTTAGTTGTTTTGGAAAACATAACATCGAGCTATAATTTACTCTCACTCAGCACTTTAAGAAATTATTGTAATCCATTACAAGTAATATTCAATGTAACTGAGCCAGTTTACACCAGCTGAGGATCTGACCCTCATCCAGGAAAATTTTTTGAAAGTGAGTATGATCTCCTAAGGCAATAGTTCAGTACCAGAAGAATGAATCGTGCCAATAACAAAAATAAAAAGGAAAAAATATTCCGACTTGACAAGGAGAAAATGAGACATTCCAAAGCATTTCAGGATAACCACACACTGAGTGAAAAAGAAGCCATTTCAGAAAGTACACCCAACATAAAAGATAGCATTGCTCAGAACACTAGATGCACTCCCTTATATTAAAAACAACCCACCAATCTATCAACACAACTTCAACTACACTAAGTATTTTTCCATCATTTACCAAGTTTTTCAAAACGTCAAGGCATACTACAAGCCAAATAGAAAATCAAATATGTTGTGTGAATGCAAGCCTGCTGATGGGGTTGGGGAGGGCGGGAAGAGGGGAGGGGGAAAGCAAGCAGTTGCTTGGAGGCCCAGCCATTCAAAGGGGCCGGTGCTTCTGGCTGCCACCACAGCTACTGCAGCAGCAGCTGGAGCCCCAGATCCTTTAAATTGCTATCAGAGAGCAGCACGGCACACTCTGCGTGGTTCTGAGGGCTAGGGGGGACACCCTGTACTCTGGGCGGAGCGCCAGGCTGGCTGTCCCAGGCCCCACTCCTTCTGCCCAGCCACTTCCGGGAGCACGGAGTCGCCCCTTTCCTCCTCCTTTTCCCCCTCTCCCACCCTGCATCTTGTGCAGGGAACCACAGAGGCTGTGTGAATGTTTTATACATATACATATACACACACACATGCAAATCTGACAGCATTTCACGGTAACATGTTAATGTTTTCCCTTTTAACTAAAATATAGCTCACAAGTTAGAACACCAGCCTTATCCCATTTCTATCCTATTTCCAGTTATCTATTAATCACAACATTGTCTTATTTTTAATATTGTTCAGTAGAAAGCTATAGCATATGTGCCTTTTACTTTTTTTCCTCTCATGCTTCTTACTATGCTATACATCAAAATGTGATTGGTTCAAGCATTTACAAAATCTTCTGAGTAAAAAAGTTTGTTCTGGCTAGCACACAGTCCTATGTACCATGAGAATGGTGACCCTGATATCATGTTCATTTCAGATTAAACCTCTTAAATATATGCAAGACTTTTTTGCAGCATAGGATGGAAAAGAGCTAGAAGACAATATTGCACGAGAAAGAACGCTAACATGACAGGAAACAAAGTCCAGGCTGTATTTTAAAGAAGCCTTATTGAAGGCACAGGAATAAACCATCCCAATGTGCAGTAAAAAAAGTGAATATAGTAGGTGACCAACTTGGCTTAACAGTAAAACCTTCGGTGAGCTTAACCACAAAAAAGAAGCTTACAAGAAGTGGAAACTTGGACAGTTGACTAGGGAAGAATACAAATATATTGATCAAGCCTACAGGGATGTAATGAGGAAGGCCAAAGCACAATTGGAATTGCAGCTAGCAAGTGATGTGAAAGGTAACAAAAAAGGCTTCTACTGGCAGTTCAGCAATATGAAGGTGTCCAGGGAAAGTGTGGGACCCTTACTGGGTGAGGGAGGTAACCTAGTGACAGGTAATGTGGGAAAAGCTGAAATAATCAATGTGTTTTTTTGCCAGTCTTCACAAACAATGTCAGCTCCCAGACTGCTGCACTGGGCAAAACAGTATGGGCAGGAGGTGGGCAACCCTCAGTGGAGAAAGAACAGGTTAAAAACGATTTAGAAAAAAACTGGACAGACATAAATCCACGGGACTGGACCTAATGCATCCGAGTAGTAGGAGTGAGTGAAACGAAACCTGAATTAATGCATAATTATAGCAAAAGAACCAGTCCACCATGAGTTTTTGTTTAGGGATGGGTCAGAGTCAGGAAGAGTTGAATCAAATAGGAACCCAAATCTGTACTTCCCCAAATGTTGTGCACATTTTGACTGACTCATTATCTCAGTTCAGAATTATGAAACTTGAACTTGGAGCTGCAATGTGGCCACCATCTTTGATTTAATTAGCAATGAAAAGGAATCTAGGCCACCATTTTAGAAATAGAGCTATCAGCAAGGATGGTAAGAAAGAGCTAACAAACTAAGGAATCCACACCACCATTATGGACATTGGATGTAGAGGATACTAACAGCCCATACGCCCCTCAGTAATGAAAGGTCAGCTGTTTTCCTCACACCTCACATTTACCATCATGGTATTATCATGGAGATTATTCTTGCTCTTGGGCAGCTAGGTAGTGAGAGAGGATCCACATTTTGCAGGATCAGCCTGTGTCAGCTTTCTTCAATGGAAGCCTTGTGCCTTTATACAGCTGTATTTCTTTTTACTCATCTATTTCTTACAACTTAAATTCAACTGCAATAAAACTCAAATTAAAGAAAACTAAATGTTATACTACATTCTTTGCCTGGCAGATCATCTAAAAGAACTATTTGAAAGTTTACCAAATAGATGCAGCAATGATATTTTCCAGACTCTGGTTTTATCATATTGTTTAAGCAATGATATATGGATTTTGACCATTATTAGTGAGATAACAACCAGTCAGAGGACGTAAAGTTTGTTAGTTTTATTGTTGTTGCGGTTGAATTAATTTTCTCATTCTACCCATGCCTGTCAAGATAGTTTTCAGTTGTTGAAAAACTGCTCAGTTTCACTTCTTTCTGTTTCCTAAAAACAGATGGATCCAAATCTTCCCTCAGACTAAAAGGAATTAAAGCTTGTATTATGTGAGGGCAAAACTATATCCATTTGACTTTACAGACTAGTTTGTACATTCTTTGACGTCTTAGAATAAATATATATATCAACATTTTATTTGTATATCATAACAAAAATTCAAAAAAATTAAGTTACAGACTTGCCCAAAGAAGATGCTAGGATTTTGTATGAGACCTTCACAGACACATGGTTTATGATTCCCTTTTGAAATTTTACTGGTCTCACATTATGAAGTAAAATAATCAATGATGGTCCTTAATATTTTAACAGATATTACTGATGCTTGGGAGTAATCTACAATATGCATACATATTGTTATCTTTTCATAAATTTGAATGTTCAGATTGCACCTATTTTAGTATATTATTTATGATGCTAGTAAATAAGCTCTTATCTTGCTCCAAAGAAAGTAAGCAGGCTGGAAATGTGTCCAAACATACCTCTCTCTAGATATGCTTCCATTAACTTAAATAACTAAATTAGGGTGACCAGGTATCATGATTTTATATGGACAGTGAACACAGTTCCGTGTGAGCTGTGCACTTGTACAGCTGCTAAATAAAGATTAACATTCTGTCCAGCTGATTAGCAGAGCGCCCACAGCTAGGTTTTTTGTTTCTACAGGTGTTGCACATTTGCACATACCTCTGTGCATATAAAAATTAGTCTATACATGGATGGAAAAAATCCACATATGAATGGAGAAGATTAGAAGGAATATTGGGACAGTCCCTATAAAATTCAGAGCTTTGCTATTTGATCACCGTAAATTAAATCAACTTTAGACTACACTGTGGCTGTTCCTCAGTTTTCCCTAACAGTCCCTTATGACCTTTATCCTAGTGCCCTGGACCTCAGACATTCAAAACTTGTATGTGCCTGGCTTGCAACAAACAGAACTCTGACACCAGGCAAAATCAGGAGTTAATTTAGACCACACACTCTGATACGAGAATCCTGTTTGCTATGAGCTTCAAGCTCATTCAGGACATGCTCTATTAAGTGAACAAAGTTTCTAAGTAAGGCTCTGGAATCTGCTTCCTGTTACAATACATCACAAAGGAGCCTTTGCCCTTAAGACAATGGGTGTCAATTTCTGTACCAGGAGCAAAATGTGCTATTCATTATCTGCCTAAATCCTAAAATGATTACATTATGTGAGATTTCAACACTGAAAAATCCAAATTCAAACTCTAGCCCTGATTTGGCTTCAGACCAGCCTAAATCTGTTCCAGAATGAAATAATGCCTCCTCATCCATTTCAAATAACTATAGAAAGTGACTGTGAGAATACCACTTTACTAGAGCAAGGAGAAAGTCATCTATCATAAAACCAAACAGGATCCCTCAGAGCTCTTGTATGTCCAAGGAGTAATTTGCTATGCTCTTGCATCTTCAGTTATTGGTGAGAACACCTCTCATGATCCATGCATGAGATCCCAATGAGTTGTCATGAGGTGGAATGGATGTGATGTCATTGTATTTCCGAAAATCTACTTAAAGGAGCCTACCTTGAAAAGCTATTATTGGAATCTTAGGGCTCCAAAAATAATTAAACTCCAACAGTACTTGCCTGTTCCAATTTCCTGTTTATCGATCCAAGCTCATTTTTTAGGATGTGATTTCTTTGTCTTGTCTTGTGATACCACTCCCCAGAAGTGTTTATTTCTTCAAACTAAGTACATTTTGTGTAACATACAACCTCTCAGAGGAGATTCTTCACTGCAAACTTACCTTTTTTAGGATAGAAAAGGCCATAAGACCAAACCATTACTGGATTAATGCTGAGTAATAATGACATAAAAATTATTCTCGTCCAGTTTGAAGAGTTATGATTGCCAGAATAAATGAGTCTTTACACTAAAGATTTGAATAGCATCTTAGGTTTTTATCATCCAGGAAAACCCTGGTTGTCTAAAAAAAATAAATAAATCCAGGTATAGATCAGCTAAGGCTCAAAAAACTCTTTACAAAAAAAAGCCTGCTGTCAAAGTATTGGGGGTTAGGTTTTCATCATGACAAGTGCCTGCATTCACTGTCATCTAGATCAGTATTTCTCAACCAATGGTACGAGTACTCTTAGGGGTACCTGAGAGAAGTCTGGGGGTACGTCAACACAACTGAAATTTGGAGAAAACTGGGGGCTTTTTAAGTTTTATAGTGCTTTATTATTTTTGTACTTTTTACTAGCCATCAGAGGTAATGCCGCCATGTTGGGGTGCAAAAGATTGCCATGGTTATGGGACAACAGGTCTCACTTGAGCGGTAGCTGGAACTGAGTTGCCACCAAGAGGTCCAAAAGAGTGCTGAACCAGTGTTGGTATGGTCATACCTGTTCTATGGTCACGCGCTGTTCTATTAATCTTTATGAGGACCCTGGGTAGCAACGGCACCTAAAGGAAGGTGTACATCAGAGCCCCCAACCATGGGAGCAGAAAAGTGTCCAACAGAAATCCTCTGCCCATGCAATCAAGCAGAAGATGTGGCATTCCCCGTTCTCCCTGGTTGTGAACAGTTCCACCCAGGGAGTTCCTGCCTGTAGAAGAGGGAACTGACCACCTCAGGATGGAGGGACCACTTGTGGTTAGATGAGAACATCCTGCTGAGGCTCTCTCCCCAAAGCGTTTTTGGTCCCTGAAGATAAATGGCCATGAGATGGATGTTGTGCTGCAAATAGAAGTTCCAGAGCCAGAGGGCTTCCTGGCAGAGAGCAGACGACCTGACTCATCCCCGCTTGTTGATAAAGAAGACCTTAAACCACTCTATCTTAAATGTAAGGTAGAAAGGCTTGGCAGACTAGTCAAACTGCTCTGAGTTTCCTGATTTGTTATGCAGGGAATGACTGGACCAGCCACTTAGAGTGCTGAGAGTACCCAGGTGGACTTCTTGTGTTGCTGGGCCCTCATATTTGTATGTAATATGTTTTTGAATATGAATATGCATAACTCAAATATTATTTATTTATGCCAGAGGGTTTCCTCTGAATACCTCTAAGGTAGAAATCTCTGACAACTGTGCACAAGGGCACGCACTCACCTAAAATGGAATCAACCTGAACAAGCACTTGAAGAACAATTCACACTTTGCACTTACATTTTGTTACATCTCTTTAGTACTACTCAGAGAAGTCTCTTATTCAGACTCAATTAAAAAACACGGAGCAATCAGGAATCATTTCATTGGCCCATGAAGCTCAGTGCTGAATTTGATGGAAGTTTTGCCTGAGGGAGTACTGAGGCATCAATCCTGCATCAGAATCTTCCAACACAGACCTCAATGTTAATTCAGATCAGGCACAAAGTCAACGTTAGCAAATCCCAGTACAGAATCAGGACTTCTGTAAATTCTTCCAGTTTGAAATTAATCTTCACAAGTTTCCACCTCACAATCCCTATTAGGTACTGTAGGTAAGGACTACCAGTGAGCCACAGAGTGGGTATGTTATTTACATAAGGCCACACAGAATGTCATAAATAAAGTGGGGCTAGAACTCTGGAGATCCTGGCTACCAAGCCTATGTCAGACCACTAGAATGTACGGGTTCTGAAGTGGTTAGGACATAAGCCAACAAAAGCCAAAATGTTTTAGGATAAATTGGCACTATGAGTCTCATGAAGTTTTTACAATTATTTTATTATATTTTGAGTGGTGTACCAGAATATCCTATCTTGGAAGGACATAGCCACATATATTCACATGTATTTTTATAGCTCTGAATATCAGTCTGAAAAATTAGCAGTTAAAAGAAACTTTTAAATCTTTCACAAAGTAAATTAAAGTTTTAAAAACATAATTTTTAAAATTCCATCATCTATACCAACCAAAATTTAATATGTTTCACATTTCTCTCTTTCTCTGCATATTGAGACCATATATATGCTCACCAATAAATTTGGCTATGCAGACAGTAGCAGATACTATTGATTCTACTGACATAGCTATTTTTAAAAGTCCCACAAAGGAAGGGAAATGGCTCTAAAATTTTTCACGTGGTCATCAACTCTTAGGACAAAAACAATTTATTGATATGTATTCCACTTGTTATTCTACAGCCTTCAGGGAGGCAATATGTCTGTGAAGTGTGAAGGAAACAGGATAAAAAAAATTGCTTGAAAAAAATCATAGGAAAATGTATTTCATGCTGACAATATTAAGTCCTAGAAGAGTTTTGTGGGCTGGGACTTTTGGACTGTGCAAAAGCTTGAAACAGGGCCTCTGGCTCCCTAGTGGCAAAGTTAGAGTAATGTTATAGGAATGTTGGTGTTTTCTGAACAAAAGACTTCAGCAGCTGATCACTGGTCCCTTTCCCTCCCCACTATTCCTTATTCTGCAGAAATGTCATTTACTTAATCAGAATTAATAGGCTAGATTAGTATTTGACCCAAATATGCAACGTATCTGTATTTGGATGTACTCTCAAGCACAAACTCAGCATGCCCTTGCTTAGAAAATATTCACTTTGGAACATTGGACTGTTGGGACCCCAAGTACTGCTGGGGCATTTGGGGCAGGAGGGTTGAGGGGAGCAGAAGTGTGCTTGCAAAAGCTAGAGATTAAACACTGTGCTCCAAAGGACAACACCACACAAAGAATAGGGTCAAAAAATGGCACCCTCTCTCCAAATTAGCTAACAACAACTCAGTGAAGGAAAAGTGTAAACAAAAAGAATGGTCAAAGAGAGTTTAAAAACTTCTAGAAGGATGGACACAACTTTATTTTATTCTACAGGGTTGTGATGTTCCAAAATGATTTTGATTGTCTTTGTTATTGGAAGTTCACATTGATACCTCTTACGTGCTGAACACTTTAAAAGCCTCTTTTAAAATCTGACGTCCCGAAGATGTCTCAATTGGAGCCCAAATTTGAGGAGGCATTCAGAATTCTTCTTGTCCTAAAGAGATCCAAATCCTAAACTGGACTCCCATCAGCATCTCCATCCCGGGAAGAATCTTTTACTCTAAGGCTGAACTAAAGGAACGCCTCGTATGTCAACTGATGGTAGTTACTATTAATACTTTCACATTACTGGCTATCAACCTTAAATATCTCTCATGTGGAAAGAGAAAAACAACAACTTGTAAGCCATAAAGAAAGGGTAAAAAAAGTACTTTGGCTTCTCAAAGAGATGATAATATATGAATTCTAGGCTGCAGCAGGTTGTTTTAGTTTAGTTTTGTTATAACTGTATTCCTTTGGTAATCCCAGAAGCAAGGCAAGAATTAATTTCAAACAAGGATCTTTATTGTTTGCATAGCTGAGTCTTCTATTTAGTTAGAAAAACATGTTTGTTGTTTTTTATATTTAACTTTCCTTTAAAAATTATGAATTAAATTAAGGGAAAATATTTTGCAAAACTCAAAAGCTTTGTGAAACATTCAGTTTTTTAACATAATTTATTTTATGTCTATATTTTAAAAATATTTCTCACTAGAAGACTTACCAGCATTACTCCGGTCCTTAACTCAAATAAGTTTTGTTTTTCTTCATTTAAAATTTTAAATCATTGTTCTGGGGTGGGATGGGAATAAGAGGTTCAGTATGCAGACTTCCCCAGGGAAGAAAAAACTAATCCAGCCTTCTCTAACTGCAGTAGCTTGGGACCAAGTGAGAAGCACCCCTCCGTAGCCACTGCAGCTCCAGAAAGCATAGCCAGGAGAGGGGTGTATGTCCCCTGGCTGGGGCACAGAGAGACACAGAGACAGACAGTCACACATATAAACGCTCTGAAATATATAGTAGATAGCTGCCCCTTTCTCCATCCCTGCCCTCTGCTGCCCCAATGGGGTTAGAGTTATCCTGGTCCCCATCTCTGGCCCTTGCTGTCTCCATGTGGTCATTATACAGTATAACTGTCCCTGCTTTCCATTTCATATCTCCTGCTGCCCCCATGTGGTCATTATATAGCAGAACCCTCCCTTTCCATTTTATGAGAAAAAATCCCATTTGAGGCACATCCCATTTTCCTGGGACAACCAAACCCTTACCTTACTTTAAGTTATGATAAGAGAAAGCTGCATACCAAATGTGGTGGTCCTAACTCTTACTGTTTCGGAGTTCTTAACAGGTAGACACACACGCTCACAAACAGACAAATTCTTTCCAATATATCATAGATATACTATGAGATTTTTACTTAGGCGTGTCTCCTAAGTATAAACATCAAAGCAGCACATCTTTAAGTTATCCTTTAGCAAGTCCTTGTAACGCTTCCATTGTCCTCCCACATTACGGGTATCCTTCTTTCAGCTGAGAAAACAGGACCTGTTTTGGGAGGTGGTGGTCTGGCATCTGAACAACGTGACCAGTCCAGCAAAGTTACTGAGAGATGATCATTGCCTCAATACTGGTGGTCTTTATCTCTTCCAGAACACTAATATTAGTGTGCCTGTCTTCCCATGTGATCTTCAAGATCTTGCAGAGGCAGCATTGATGATACCTCTCAAGGTCTTTCAAGTGATGTCTGTAGGCTGTCCGGGTTTCAGACCCACACAATAGTGTTGGGAGAATGACAGCTTGATAGACCAGAAGCTTAGTATCTGTTTGAATGTCGTGATCTTCAAAAACTTTGTGCCATAAACAAGCAAAAGCTGCACTGGCGCAGCTCAGACGATGTTGGATTTCTAAATCAGTATCTGCCTTGGATGAAATGTCGAAGGTAGAGAAAATGATCAACATTCTCTAGTGCCTCTCCATTGATTATAATAGATGGGGCATATGGTACCTCATTCGGAGAAGGAAGATGGAGTACTTTGGTCTTCTTGATGTTGAGGGTGAGACCAAGATATGCATAAGCATCAGCAAACACATTCAAGATAGCTTGAAGATCTCTCTCAGAATGGGCAAAAACTGCATTGTCATCAGCATATTGAAGTTCCATGATAGATGTGATGAAAATCTTACTCTTAGCTTTCAGCCTGCTAAGCCTAAACAGCTTTCCATCCATTCTGTAGATTATTTCAATGCCAACAGGAAGCTTCCCAGCAATTAGGTAAAAAATTACGGCAATAAAGACTGTGAACCTGACTGAGGCAATGATACAGCCCTGTTTGACTCCTGTTTGTACTTTGAAAGGTTCATTCTGGGTGCCAGTGCTATTCAGAACAGTCGCTTTCATGTTGTTATGAAGCAACTTTATGACATTGATGTAATTATCAGGACAGCCAATCTTCAAAAGTACAGTCCAAAGGGTACAGCGATTCACTGAGTCAAAGGCTTTAGTTAGATCAGTAAAAGCCATGTGCAGTGGTCAGTTTTGTGCCTGACACTTTTCTTGCAGCTGCTGTGCAATGAAGATCATATCCACAGTTTTGCAACATAGTCAGAAGCCACTCTGTGACTCCGGTAAAATTTCCTCCGGTTGGGCAGAAGATGGGTTACAAGGACCCATGCCAGAACTTTCCATACAACAGCAAGGAGAGAAATACCATGATAGTTTCCACAGTTTGCTTTATCCCCTTTCTTAAAGAGGGTAACAATCAAGGCGTCCCTCATTTCACTAGATTGCTCCTCCTTTATCCAAAGATTTTCCCTGGATAAACCTTGATTGTATGGAGTAAGCTTTGCTATAAAGAACAAGCTTGTGAGGTGCCTGTCTGAGGTGTCAGTTAGCATCAATGAAAGGCTTATGACATTCCGATTAAGGCTCACCAAAAACCAACAGACTCAGAACTATGGAAAGGAACAATCAGGAAAGAAGGAGTGGGCAAAACCAACTCAAATAGAATCCTGCTCCTAACCAAGTGTGCTGAACATGAACTTATCATCACGAACACCCTTTCTTGACAAAAGGACAAGTACAAAACATCTTGGAGACCCCCTTATTCAAAGCACTGGTATCTTGTTGACTATGTCATAGTTCGTGCTCGAGATCGTAGTGACGTACTTCTCACAACAGCAATGACAAGTGCTGATTACTGTTGGACTGATCATCACCTCATTCAATCCACAATGAAAATTAAGATCACCCCCAAATGGAGGCTGCAAAAGAAGCAGATCAGGTGCAAGCTGAAGGTTCAAGATCTGAAGGATCCCATGGCTACGTCTAGACTGCAGGCTTCTTTTGGAAAAAGCTTTTTTCGGAAGAGATCTTCCAGAAAAACTTCTTCCGAAAGAGAGTGTCCACACTGCAAAAGTGCATAAAAAAAAGTGATCTGTTTTTTTGAAAGAGAGCGTCCAGACTGAATAGACGCTCTCTCTCGCATGTAAGCTGTGATTGCTATGAATGAAATGGCCACCAGGGTACCTGTGCTTTTTCTTCTTTCCTCTTTTTCTGAAAGAACTCCCTCTTCCCCGTCCACACACGCCGGGAAAACCGCTCTATTCTTTCAATTTTCTTGCAGAAGAATGCAATTGCAGTGTGGACATTCCTCAAGTTTTGTCAGAAAAATGGACGTTTTTCCAACAAAACTCTGTAGTGTAGACATACCCCATTAAGCGTGACCACTTCCAAGCAGTCTTAGAAGAAAAGCTTCCATCAGTTTCCAGAAGAAATTGAGGAACATTCAAGCCAGCTGAAAGCAGTAATTATCAATGCCTGGGAGGAAAACATAAGCTACCAAATCAGAAAACATCAGGACTGGTTTGATGAGAATGATGTTGAAATCGAGCAACTCATCAATAAGAAGAGAAAGGCATTTTGTGCTTGGCAGAATGATATAAATTGCAATAAAAAGAGAGAGGCCCATGCTAAGATGAGGGCATAAGTCCAACGTAAAACCAGAGAACTCAAGAACAAATGCTGGACTGAGGAAGTGTAAGAACGCCAACATTTCACGGACATCCATAATACATGTGGTTACTTTAGTGTCATTAAGGCTGTTTATGGGCCAACTTGTCATGGCATGAACCCCCTTCGCTTGAAGGATACAACCACACTTTTGAAGGACAACAAAGCCATTAATTTTCATTGGAAAGAACATTTTGAAGATCTTCTTTATCATACCTCCATGGTTGGAGATGAAGTTCTTGAGCCTTCTAGGAATGTGCTCGGCCTCCTCAAATGTGCCCATGGCCTTCTAGGAATGTGCTCAGTGACTCTCCCAATTTGCATGAGGTATACATTGCCATCAAGCAGCTGAAGAACAACAAGGCAGCAGGTCCAGATGGGATCCCCACTGAAATCTTTAAAGACGGTGGACCAGAGTTAATTTGGCAGCTTAGCCTATTGTAATATTATTGGTTTAGAGCAGTGTTTCTGAAAGTGCTCCATGAAACTACTTTGAGAAACACATTAACTGGCCATCCCGGTTTATTTACTGGCACACATGGCCACGGAGCCTCACGGCTCTCATTGGCTCCATTTCATCCTTTGCAGCCAAGGGGAGCTGTGGGAAGTGGCATGGGCCGGGCCACCGCTTCCCGCTGCTCCGCTTGGCTGCAAAGAACAAAACGGAGCCAATGGGAGCCGCGAGGGTCCATGGCCATGGTGACAGTAAATAAACAAACCAGGGCAGCCAGTTAATGTGTTTCTCAAAGTGGTTTCGCGGAACACTTTCAGAAACACTGGTTTAAAGGACAAACCACACATCACAAGTGAGGAGCAGCAGATATCTGAAACAAGCAGTTAGTCAATAATCTATAATCTGAAAAATTATTTTCTAAATCCACTTACAATTAACACACATATTCAATGGAAATCAATAACAAATCACAACTAATTCATAACCACAAAAGAGGCTACCTTTGTAACAGATAAACTAAGTCTACTCTGCACATTTATTTGAAAATAAGCTATTTCGGAAGATATCTTCCGAAATAGTTTATTTTGAAATAGCGCATCTACACACCAAATGGGCATCGAAATAGCACTTAGCTATTTCAAAATAGAGTGTGCAAAATTAATAGCATTTAAGGCCACCCGGAACCATTTCACTTCATGTGGCTGCTGCTTGAGGCTATCTAAGGCTCTTGCTTAAAGGGACTCCCCTGTACAGCAGTGTCTCAGGCTTTTTTCCTTTGCCTACCTCCTCGAGGGACAGCAAAGCCTTTTCTTTTGCCAGCTGTGGTTGCCCTTGCGGACACCTCAGCTTGCCAGCCATGGAGCCAGAGCTGCCTCTGGGCAGTTCACAGCTATTACAGCTTGTGCTGCAAGTCATACAGAAGTTTCTGCAGGCTGCACCCAAGCCCTGCAGGAACCCAACCCCCAGCTCCTCTGAGGCTATGTCTAGACTGCTAAGAAAAGTCGGAAAAAGATACACAATTTGTGAAGCGCAATTTGCGTATCTTTTTCCACTTTGTTTTTGGAAGAGGCTTTTCTGAAATTTGGTCCATCTACATGGGGCCAAATTTCAGAAAAACCTCCTCTTTCAGAACATACCTTCTTCCTCATACAATGAGGAATACAGGCATGCCAAAAGAACGTGTCTGCTTTTTTGGAAACTGTTCCGAAAAAGTGGACATGTTCCTTGGACGCAGCATAGCTTTTCTGGGATATCTCCAGTATCCCGGAAAAGCTCTCCAGTGTAGACATAGCCTGCAAGACCCTTCTCAGATCTCTGTGGGCACAGCTCATTCAGCTGGATCCCACCTGCCCTCCCCTGCTCACTGTGTACCACTACTTCTGGTGTTTGGACACCAGTGCCGACTGTTGGGACCGGCTCATCATGGAGCAGTGGGGAGAATAGTGGATCCAGAATTTCAGAATGAGGAAGGACATGTTTCTGGAGCTCTGTGAGTGGCTTGCCCCTGCCCTCAGGCAACAGGACACTCACACAAAACCTGTCATCCCCCTCCAGAAGTATGTTGCCATCGCCCTCTGGAAGCTCGCCACACCAGATAGCTACTGATCCATCAGGAACCAGTTTGGTGTGGGGAGATCAACCACCGGGGCTGTGCTCATGCAGGTATGTCACTCTCGGGCTATTGTCCCAGGTGGGGGGTGGACTGCTGGAATGGGGTTTCCTAGGGAAAGAGGTGATGGGAATGGGGGTGCAAGCCCCCTCCCAGGAGGTTTTTTCAGAACTGCCCTCACAAAGCCCTGCCAGGTGATGGGGTATGTGGAGGGTTGCTTCTGGTGTGTGTATGGGAGGAACAGGGGGATGGGCTGAGGGACCTCCGAAGGGCTTTGGTAACCCTATGCTTCTCTGTTTGTTTGTCTCCTTTTATTGGTGGTGCAAGCCATCAACACCATCCTGCTGCAGGGGGGCATCCACTTTGGCGACATGGACACCATCGTTGCCAGTTTTGCCAGCATGGACTTTCCCAACTGCAGAGGGTTATTGACGAAATCCACATCCCCTTCTGAGCCCCCAACAACTGGGCATCTCTCTACATCAACTGGAAGCAATACTTTTCTATGGTCCTACAGGCCATCAAGGACCACTGGGGCCAGTTTATGGACATCTACGTTGGGAGATCAGGGAAGGTGCATATGACAGGGCATTTGCCCTTTAAGGGCAAACCCCAGCCCTGAGGAAGGGCTGAGAGTAAAGCCCCAGCTGAAGCAGGTCCCGCTAATTAGGGCCCAGCTGGGGGCTATGTAATGAAGGACTCCTGGAGGAGTGGGAGAACTGACTGTGGCTCTGGACAGAGAGTAGCAGGGACCTGACTGCTGGAGAAGCAGGAGGCTTCCTGGTGGGGCAGCAGGTGAACACACCCCTTTGCCAGTGGTGAGTGGCCATTACAGACTGCAGTTGACCCCTGAGGCAGGGGTTAGATGAAGACTGGCAGTGGGTCCCTGAGGCAAAGAGGATACAGGGAAGACCCTGGAGTACATGCGGAGGAAATAACACCCCCCCTTGGAAGGGGGACACAGAGACCGGAGTGGGCCCTGCCAGAGGGCAGTGTCCTGAAGAGGACACCGTGGACAAGAGGAACACGGGGAGACACTACCTAGAGGGAGGCACCTAACGAGGCAGGTGAGCTAATTCCCAGGACTGCCGCCTGGAGGTGCCAGGGTGGTGAATCAGCCCCGTGACAGTGCGCAATACCCACATCTTCTGCAACTCAAACGTCTTTGAGAAGCTGCACGCCAGAAATTTTTCCCTCACTGCACCATCAGGGTCAGAGACATGCACCTGCCCATATGCATGGTGGGGGACCCAGCCTACAATCTCTTGTCCTGGCTCATGAAGCCATACACTGACCACTTCGACCACTTCTGGGAATGGTTCAATGCCAGGCTCAGCAGGGCCCGCATGGTCACTGAGGGCACCTTC
Source organism: Rafetus swinhoei (assembly GCA_019425775.1). Classification (NCBI taxonomy): domain Eukaryota; kingdom Metazoa; phylum Chordata; order Testudines; family Trionychidae; genus Rafetus; species Rafetus swinhoei. The sequence continues at coordinate 112,437,902 of CM033446.1, forward strand.
GGGCATTTGAAGGCACAATTCAAATGCCTCCTCACCCGGCTGGACCTCGGGGAATGCAACATCCTGCACGTAGTGGCTGCGTGTTGTGTGCTCCACAATATTTGTGAGCAGAAGGGAGACACATTCCTGCCACGATGGAGGGGCAGAGGCAGACTGCATCGGCACAGCCTTTGAGCAGCTGTGCACAGCTGCCATTTGGCAGGTCCATCAAAGGTGCATCTGGGAAGCCTTGAGAGAGAGTTTCTCACAAGGGTCCCAGTGATACTCTTCCCTGGGCCTCTCTACTAGGGGCCTGTGCATCACCCCTCACTGCCTTTCCTCCAACATCCCTCCTTCCTCCCCCCCACTCACTGCTGACACAATAAAACAGACAATTTGTGTATGGAAAAAATAAAATCTCTGTTTCGTTTTATTTGGGGACAAAATAATTGGGGAGAGACTGGGAAAAAAACCTGGCAGATGGGGGGAGAGAGCGGGGAGGAGGGAGGATGAGAACCTTCGAGGGGGGAGGAGGGAACAGAAAGGGAGAGGAGTGGTGAGGAAAGTCTCAGGGCTGTGGCTGGGAGTGGTGCCTGGCTGTGGTGATCCCACTGCCATGGGTGCGGGGGCCATGGAGTCCACAGGGAGGAGGGGGTGTTGGGGAAGAAGCAGGAGTGGGAAGAAGAGCTACAGCGAAAGCAGGAGTGGGAGCAGGAGCAGGCAACATGCTGGCAATGAGGGATTGCACGGCCACACACATGGTGCGGCCCTGCTCCAGCAGCTCCCACCAGGTGTCTCACCACAGATGGATATCTTCCTGAAGCCTGCCATCAGTGATCTGCTCCAGGGATTGGAGAGCCACAAGGTGCTCCCTCTGGATTTCGTCCATAGGTCTCCGGCACCTGCGGGTCCCTCTGGTTTGGGAGGCTGTCCTGGGTGGTCTCGACTGCCCCCCTCTCACAGTTGGTCCGGCTGTGTAAAATAAAAACAGTCAGTCATCCCAGGGGACATTGTACATGAAGCCCAGACCTCAACTGTGAGCTGAGAGCGACAGTTATCAACTCAGTTGAAGGTGAAGTGCTTTGAGCAAGGCCATGTGAGCTCTGGCCTGTGAGCCCATTCCTACAGGGGCCCAGATGTCCCCAGGGGGAACCTCACTACTCCCACGTCCCAAGGACAAGCAGGCATGTGAAGGTGCCAGCCACACCGAGATACTGTGGGCCTGAGGGGGCCATGAAGTGGGTGGGCTTCTCTCCATGCCATGCACATGCTGGGTCCAGCAGTGGCAGTGTCCCACAGGGAGAGGACTTGTATCCCTATCTGCTTGAGGAGAGCAGGGCAGGGTGCTGGGGGGGAGGTGTGTGTGAGTGGCAGACACTCCAGCACCTTGCCGCACTGTCCCCAGGAGTGGATGCTGCCCCAAGAGTGCGGGCATGCCCACGTGCCATGTGTGGGACTGCTGAGTGTGTGTGTGTGTGTGCGTGCGTGTGCATGTGCATCTGTGTGTGTGTCTCAATGTCTCCAGCCTCCTTCTAGAGGTGGCTTGTGGAGGGAGGGTTTCCCACCCTGGTGTCAGGAGCATGGCAGGCCTCTCCAGACACCCTGTGATCAATAGCACAAGGGTCCTCTGTGGCAGCCTACTGGTGCTGTGTGGCCAGGAGCGGTGTGACACATGGTCCCATGTGCACAGGCTGCTGCACAATCCCCCACGCTGCCTAGCAAGGAGTGACCAGCTACCCCTCACCACCAACCACCTCCACCCCCTGTGCAAAGGGAACGTGACGGCACTCACATGTGCCTTACCCGGCCTCGGACACATCTACAGCATGGGGTACCAGCTCCAGGGTCAAGACGGTCATCGTGCTAGCATCATTTGGTTCCTCCTTCTCCTCCTCATTTCTGTCCCTCGGGAGGATGATGATGGGCGTCTCAAGCCCTGAGTCCACTATCAGGGTAGGTGAAGGAACTGCCCCCCAGGATGCGGTCCAGGTCCTCATCGTAGGGGCAGGTGTGGGGTTCTGCCTGGAGCAGGAGCTGCTCTCCCTGGCCCTGACATATGCCTGGTGGAGCTCTTTCACTTTATTCTGCACTTGCTCCTGGGTGTGGATCTGTCCTTTGGTGGCCAGACTCTCGGCCATGCAGCCATAGACATCGGCGTTCCTGCACCTGCTGTGGAAATTCTGGAGGTTGGTCTCGTCACTCCCCAAACCTCAATAAGGTCCAGGATCTCTGCACCAGACCAGGAAGGTGCATATCTTTTTCAGCCCAAGGCAGGCACCTGGGAGCTGTCTAGGGAAGCTGTGGCAGCTGCAGGGTGGCTCAGGGCTGTCAGGGCCTCCTGTCTGCCACAATCCCTTTCCCCTGAGGCTGCAGCTTTAAGGTCTCTTGGGGAAGGGGGGACTATAGAGTTTGGATGAGCAGGGCTCGCCACGGTCGAGTAGATTACACCCCGGAAGAGCTGGCACGGAGCGATCTGCGCATGCGCAGAGCGCAGAACTGCGCGGCTGGCGAGCAGGGCTCGCCGCCGATCGGCAAGCCCTGTGGATGAGTATGGACAGAGCAGCCAGCAGGGAACCTTGGGAAAGGCTGGAGGCCCCTTATTTCAAAATAACTGCAGCTGCCCTGTCTACACAGCCCCTATTTCAAAATAGCTATTTCAGAAGAGACATTTATTCCTCAAAGAATGAGGTTTACCAATGCCGAAATAAGCCGCCTGTTATTTCGAAATAACACTATTGCTGTGTAGATGCTCGCATAGTTATTTCAGAATAATTGCCATTATTCCAAAATAACTTTGCTGTGTAGACATACCCATAATGGTCCGCATCTGCATCAGTTGCATGGATCCCCATGAACTTCATAATTTATGGTGTGAATTTAAGGCCCCTTTACTCATTTATTTCATAATACAGGTCTTATATACCTGTGGAATCAAAAGAAAATCTTGGAAGAATACAGGACAGTGAATCTGGTGTAGTCAAATATAAGGATGTTTTAGAGGAAACATCTGAGAACTGTATCCCAGCAATTGTGCAGTCATTTATCCTCAAAGGTAGTGACTTCAGTGGGAGTTAGACCTTAATTATGTTTAAAGATCTGTGCTTTAGTGCTCAAAAACTAAGCTTCAAGGGGTGAAATCCTGGCTCCATTGAAGTCAATGGGAATTTTGCCATTAATTTCAGTGGGCCTGGATTTCAGCCTAGGTGTATTTGCTTTTTTAGGAGTACGTTTCACAGGGAATAAATTGCATTGATGAATGGTGGTGCTTCTGGGTTGGACTCACTTTTTGTTTGTGGCTTCATCTGAGAAGTTTCTCATGTATCGTGCCCTGAAAGGGTGCCAAATAGAAAGTGCCAAATAGGACCTCAGTGGAAAGACTCACATTGACTTCATGGGGCTTTGACTAGGCCCAAAGTTGGGTGCTTAATGAAGAATTATTGTTCAAGCCTTTTTTTCAAAAATTATGGGTGAACCTCATTCAATAACTTCTGATAAGTAACTTTATTAGACCTGGGTAAGAAGTCCAATAAACTATTCACAAGCACCTGTTAGACTTCAAAAGAAAACTTCAAACATATATTTTACTTGAAATGTTGCCCAGAATTCATTGAGTAATGTATTTATCTGATAAGTTCAGAAATTATTTATTCAGTTCTAATATTTGTGAATTATTCACCCCACTTGTATTAAGTGGGAGACTGTGGAGGTGAGGACTAGGCAAATAATTTACTCACGTATCTCATAATAGATCACACCATTGGTTGAATAAATTTTTTGACAAATATCATTTGCCCAGCTCTAGTGCAGAACTAATATTTGGGTCCAGTTCCACTAGGTACTTCGATGCCTGCCTTTTAGAGAATGAGTAGTCCTATGGACATCAACGGATCTATTCATATGTATTTTAAGTTAGACACATGCTTCAGTAAGTGCCCTGCTGGATCTGGACTTTAGAGACTGAACACAAACACAAAGAAGTGCTGTGACTCATAGCTGGGCTGATAAACATTTTATATTAAGCTGTCACATAGCATTCTATATTTGCAGTTCTTAAAGCACTTTACAAAGGAGGGCAGGATCATTACCTCTATGTTAGAGATGGGAAAACAGAGGCACAGTGTCTTACCCTAGGTCATCCAGCATGTCCTTCATTCTCATCTATCTTCTCAGGGGGATATGTCAGTGACTCTTTGAACTTCCCCTCCATTTGAGCCTTAGGATGACCTAAATTAAATATGATGTACTGCACGGAAAACATTCCCTCCACTTGGACCTCCCTCATTCCTCACTTTTAATTTATTGGCCACCCACCCCTCTTTTTTCTTTTTGTTGTTGTCCAAATTTCCCCATTTCCATCATGTTTTCAGATTAAACAACACTTATTTGGCAGAGAGTATAAACACTGTACCTCAACAGATGTTTTTAGTGTCAGTGCACGAAATGGCCACACGCTGATGCGGTTCTGTTTGGCACAGTTTCTTGTCTGGCGAGACTGAGGCTGCAAGAATATATTCATTTGACTGCTGGTTTCTTTTTGTCATGGGTATTTCTTTCCCTCAATTCCCTCTCAAGACGCTGATAATTTTGTGCGACTCACCCTTTCTTTGCTTATGACTCCGTTTTTATGACTGCCCTTGGGCTCATTTTGAGGACTCACTTGACCTGACTTTACTTTACAGCTCCTCTCCCTACACACTAGATTCCAATGTACTGTTTACTCAGAACGCATTTCGAAGATCACTCTAGCATTTACCAACTCTTTCCATGTGTCTCAGTATCACTACTACTCTCCAAAATGTATTGCAATGCAGGCATATGTATCTAAATAGTTAGGGCCTCAATGAGTAATACGCACAATCTCAACAGTTTTTCTATTTACTCAGCTGGTCATGTTCTTGTATTAGGTTTCCCCTCCTCCCCTCCCAGTAGTGCTTGAAACAGGGAATAGGTTATATAATAGTAAAATAAAAACATGCCTTTTAGGAAGGCATACAGGCTTGATGCTGAAGAACCTCCCTTTCCAAATTGCCTCACTTCTCTGCACATCTCAGAGTCCATAATCTGAACAAATTCTTCTGGTTTTCAATTGCCAGGTGTTCCCCCAGGTGATTGTGCCAGAAAGAAGCTGTGTGAGGTTAGGGAAACCTAGCACTGGAGGGGAGCAGATAAATTTGAAATTAATTGCTGGTGGTCTTCAGTGCTTGCACATTGCAAAAAAAACCCACTATTGGCTAATAGTTATCAAATGGTGGTCTCTGAGAAACCACAGCATTTCTCGAGGCTGGCATCAGGAAATAACTGTGGTGCTCTGGATACTGTGACACAGCAGCTGCTAGTCAATGTTGGCTTTTTAACTGGCAATCGCCATAATGGTGGATTGTTGGGGGCTTTTTGCTTTTAGTTACCTGAAAACAGAACACGTTTGTATGTGAGCTGCACAAGGTGGAAAGCAGAGAATCCAACAAATCTCTATCTTGGACAAGCAAGTTACATTTGGGCTGATTTTCAGAGCAGTGGAGCACCTGCAACTCCCAGGGAGTGTGACTGCTCTGAAAAATCAGCCCTACTATTTCTTGAATAGACTTTTACCTTTACATTGGTCCCCACTATATGCCAAAGAGGATACAAATCAAAGTGAAATGAGGCAAAAAATCCCCTCACGACAGTAGAAAAGCATGAAGGTGGAGACACCGCATACTCCCTAGCACAGGAATGCAGTGGGGATCCAAGAGGAGAAAGAGGAATCTTGGTCTCTTGAGGGGAGAGAAGGGGAGAAGGGTCTCAGCAGATCTCTTTCATCCACAGACAGTCTACTTACCCAGACCCAGCTCCATACTTCCCAGAATCCTGAGTGCCATAGATAACTGGTGGCTAAGGCTTGAGGCAGCTTAGCCCCTACATCCCAAATCTATTTTCTGAGCTGCTCCACCATCTATGCCCATGCCCAACTTGGCAGGTATGGCACGAGGGCCAGGAATGAGGGGGGTGTAAAATTGTGGGTGAAGGGCTCTGCCTGTGCACTGTATTCCTGGCAGTGGAGCTAGATTCCTCAGTCCCAGCAGGGAACACTGGCTCCTGTGCACGGTTTCTTGGCAAGGCTCACTGAGACTTCTGGAAGAAGTGGAGAGATCCTAAGGGAATTAGGTGGAGGAGAATATGAGTCATAGGAAACGTAACCTGGGTCCCCTAATTAGTAAAATTCTGGTTGCCCTCTGACCCCACCTCCTTGGAATGGAGGGGTTCCCGGCAGGGGCAGAAAGAGGTAAAACTTAGAATGTGTTAATAGGAGGTAAATAGGATGAAATTTAATAAGGACAAATGCAAAGTACTCCACACAGGAAGGAACAATCAGTTTCACATATACAGAATGGGAAGCAACTGTCTAGGAAGGAGTACTGCAAAAAGGGATCTAGGGGTCATAGTGAACCACAAGCTAAATATGAGTCAACAGTATGGCACTGTTACAAAAAAAGCAAACATGATTCTGGGATGCATTAACAGGAGTGTTGTGAGCAAGACAAGAGAAGCCATTCTTCCATTCTACTATGCACCGATTAAGCCTCAATTGGAGTATTGTGTCCATTCTGGGCACCATATTTCAAGAAAGATGTGGAAAAATTGGAGAATGTCCAGCGAAGAGCAACAAAAAATGATTAAAAGTCTAGAGAACATGAGCTATGAGGGAAGACTGAAAGAACTCTGTTTAGTTTAGAAAGGAGAAGACTGAGAGGGGACATGATAGTGGTTTTCAAGTATCTAAAAGGGTGTCACAAGGAGGAGGGAGAAAATGTGTTCTCCTTGGCCTCTGATGATTAGACAAGAAGCAATGGGCTTAAACTGCAGCAAGGGAGGATTTTGGTTGGACATTAGGAAAAACTTCCTGTCAGGGTGGTTAAACACTGGAATAAATTGCCTATCTGGAGATATCTAAGAGCAGATTAGATAGACATCTATCAGTGATGGTCTAGATGGTGCTTGGTCCTGCCATGAGGGCAGTTGACTAGACTTGATGACCTCTCAAGATCCCTTCCAATTCTGGTGTTCTGTGATGCTAAACCAGGAGCTAAAGCTGCCTAGATATGCATTTCCACCCCTCTTTCCTGTGGTTAAACTGATTAATGGAGGTATAGCTTCCTGGAGAGCAACACTGCCAAGTCACAGGATAATACAGGGAACATCTCAGAGTGGCATCCCTGCTGCAGAGCCCGACCTTCACTTCCTGTGGTAAGTCTGAGTTCTGTGGGGTTTATATGCTGTACCTCTTCCTCCTCAGAGGGGTCCCAAATCCCTCCTCAGTGTTGGGGATCTCTGGACAGTGACTTTCTGATGTTTCCTGGGTCTCTTAGCCACCTCCTCTGGATTTTTGCTGCATGAGGGTACAGTACAGTACAGTCTTAGCGATTATTTAAAGGGCTGGGGAGTAAAAGTACAGGCTGGCCCATGCAGCATTCTGAAGTAAGGCTTATCTGCACTACAACAGACACAAACATGGTTCCCTTCAGTGTCAGACATACAAGTTTCATTGTTCCAGCTGTTTTTCTCTCAAACAAATGTTTATTTTGGAAAAAGGCAGGAAGATTCAATTCTCCACTTGTGGTTTTGTTTCCTTTTGTCTGTTTCCTGTTCTGCTAGGAAACGGATGTACTGCAGCTTCTTTTTTCAACTCTATGCTTGGGAAATTGGGTAGAGATAATGTTTAATATCCTTCTGTCCTCTAGCTATCAAAATACATTTCCTCTTATTTCTAGTGGCCAGATTCTAAGAGGTGCAGAGCACCAGCAAATCAAGGACAGCATCTCTGACTATATAGTTTAGAAAAGGATCCAGAGAATTCCTCTTGCCCAGCCCCCAAAAGGCTGCAATAACAACGCCACTGGTGAACATGAGGCAGTTGTCCCAAGGGCATTAGAAGAGGGCAGCATCAGGGCCGTTAACATGAGTAATTCTCCCACATTAACAGTCATACCTGAACCCCTGGTAAAGCTGAAGTAAACAGAACCTCCATGGAGAACCTACGCCAAGGTGTCAGACTGTTCCTGAACACTCTAGCTATAAAAATGAAGAGCCCCAGCATGGCTGCCTTGCTGTCAATATTACAGTTGTTGGCACATAGCAACATCAGCAAACAACCTCATCCCCTGGTAGGTTTTTGACCATTGCTCCCACACAGATAAGGGCCACAGACAATACTGTGAACTCCCATGAAGTGTGCCACAACTAATTACCCCTCAGCATCATGCAGGAGCAGCAAAGTCCGCTGCATTCTCACTTTGATGCAATCCTGTCTCTGATATCCAAGCTTTGTAGAAGATGGCAAATAACAAGTATCTGAATAAACAAATAAAGAAGTCATTGTCAGTCTGGAGGAAGAAAGATGCGATCAAGGACAACTGATCTCCAGGCCCTCAAGCATGGCAGCATGCTACTGACTGATGTCAAACACCACAAATGCAAATTATTATTAACATACAAGATCAGATATCCAGCTCTCATGAATTTCAGTAGTTCTGCCATCATGATAAATTCATGTCAGAACCAGCATAATAATGCCCTTTGATTGACATCAGATGCCCCCTGATTGACATCCCAGAGATGTCAAAGGACATCATTATTCTGAGTATAACATGGATTTATGTAGACACAGTTCCTTCTCCAAATTGGATAAGAAGTGAACCTCAAGGTGAATCCAATTTAAGTGGGGGAGCATCAGGTTTAATTACCATGTAGTTCAATGTAGTGAGATCTATTCGTAGATCTAGCGAGATCGAAAAGCAGGATTTGAATGAATCACATTATTTATTAAAAATAAAGTTCAGAAATGTTACTTATTACTAACATGTCAGAGACACTAGTATGAAAATCAAATGTACTAGCAGCACAGATTATTAGGAAGGCAAGACAAAGCTAAGTGAATAATGGAAAACAGAGGTGTGCTTGTACTAAGAGGTCCATGTGGTTATGCCTTTTGCTAAAGATTTCCAAATACTGTAATTATAAACAAATGCTTCATATGAATGCAAATATGAAATATGTTAATTGTTATATCCACTGTTGGAGGCTTTTTATTTAACTCATTTTCAAAAAGCATCTTCCAGTAGAAATGTACTATTTTTGGCAAGGAGTTCAAATTCAGGTAAATGTATATATAAAATAAATATTTTATTAGGGTCAGAAATACATAACAAAATACTTTCAGATAAGTACATATTTGCCAAGGGCAAAGATTAGGTCACATGGGTTAGTTTAGGCCTATTGTAATCATTTACATACATAACAAGCAGAAATGGAACCAATTAGGACAAACAATAAAACTTCAGTAAGGAGAAAATTTGGTGGTTTGCTAATCTGGCATCTTTTCTCAGTTTAAGTAATGAAGGGTAGCCAAGTGCCCAAGCAATTGTATGTATCATTTTAAGGCTAGTCATTTTTTCCATGGCTAAATTGTTACAAAGTTCAGTAAGAAATCTGTCCCGTGTCTCAGTACTCAGCTCTTATAGCATTTCTCATCTGTAAATCTCAAATATTTTACAGAGAAGGATAAGTAACATTCAACCTATTTTACGTAATCTGTATTTTCTGAATACAGATTTTAAAATAATAATCTGGAGTGGAGTAAACAGAAATACTTTCTCTATACACAGGTATAACAAAAATCAGAATCTGACCTGCATCTTTAAACTTAACAGATAACCTACAATATCCACGTCTCTGAAAAGAGCAAACAATGGCTATATGAATTATAAAAGAACCTGGAATGTTTGGAAACTAAGTTACATTTTATGATTTCATGTAAAATCATAGAAATACTGAAGCATTTGTTTATAGCTTGGTCTTCATTAATTTAATGCATTTCATACTTTGCAATCCAAGTTTGTCAGTCCTTGAATCTGAATTGAATTCTCTGTAGAGAATGACAGCTCTCTAATGACAGCTGAAATGTCATTATAGTTTTAAAACATCAACAATCTTCAAGATTGGAAATATACAAAAAGAGATGATTAATTGTTATCTATTACCACCATGAAGCAAACCCTTGGGAAAACATTAAACATCTATCAGAGATAGATTCATGGTCCTTCTGTGAGGGCAGGGGACTGGTCTTGACCTCTCAAGGACCCTTTCAGTTCTAGTATTCCATGATTAGAATAGTCAAAATGATTCCAGCTTTGTGTTTTATATGTACTTATCCCTTTCTTTATTTGCATTTATTTCAGAATTTTGGAATGTATCCATCAAAGGATTGCCAGGTCCTTTTCCATATTTTCAAGTCATATTCAGAACTCATTGACAAGTGTTGACTTAATAGATTATGTTGTAATAATAGGCTGTGGCCAGTGTTTCCAACACTTAGGGCATGTCTACACTAGGAAATTATTTCGAAATAACTTATTTTGAAATAAGCTTATTCCCCAAGGAATGCAGGAATTATTATTTTGAAATAACAGGCTTGGAAGTGTGGATGCTCTGCTTGTTATATCAAAATAAGGGGAGTTATCATATATATAGTAGCCCAATGTCTGAGAGTCTGTAACGCTGAAATGCTGGCTGTTCCCTCTGGGCGGCGCTGTTGCCTGAAATGCTGGCTGTTCCCTCTGGGCGGCCCGTGCTGCATGGGGAGTACGGGGCCCAAATGGCCGCGTGTGCCCCTTGCTCCCCCACAGCAGCCTGGCTGAGCAGCGCAGAAATCAGCTGAGCGCCAACGAGGGAGGGGAAGGGGAGCGGGGTGGTAATGTACATGGCCAGGGGGCGGGGCCTGGACGAGCGTGCATCCCCGACGGAGACAGAGGAGAGCGGAGGAGACAGAGAGGAGGTAGAGGAGAGCGGAGAGAGAGTGAGAGGCAGGAGGGGGAGAAGAGAAAGAGAGAGCTGGAGAGAGAGGCAGGAGGTGGAGGAGAGCTGAGAGAGAGAGCGGGGGAGGCAGTAGGAGAGCGAGAGAGAGAGAGAGAAAGACAGAGCGAGAGACCAGAGGCTCAGGAGAGAAGAGTGTGATAGAAAGGGAATAGGACGTGGAGGAGAGACCCGGAAATCCTGTCTTATGACGGGCTATTGGCTAGTTTAGAAATAACTCCCCTTATTTTGATATAACAAGCAGAGCATCCACACTTCCAAGCCCGTTATTTCAAAATAAGGGGCAGTTATTTCTAAATAACTCCCTAATGTAGACCAGGGCTAAGTGTCCTAATGTTAGGTCTTCACTACATTCCCATTTAGCCCTCCCAGGCCACTTGTTTAGATGTCTTCATTTAAGTAACTAAATTTCAGCACCCAGTTTAAAATGCTTGCCACACATATTTACTAAATAACAAAGGCCTCTTCCTTAAAAAGAGCCTACTGAAGCCAGTGAGAATTTAGACATTGAATTCCAAAGGCACAGGACTAGGCCCAAAGAATGGACTGTGTAGCAGCTTTTGTTCTGAGGTTAGGTTCTTTTCTACACTAAAAGACTGAAAACTAAAGTTAATAAATTCTCTTCCTGTCCAGCCATTTGCCCATAATAGAACAATTAATGTTGGGACCTGGATTCAAGTTTCTATTCTGAATAAGACAGAGCAGGAATTTGAACCTAGATATCCTACACGTGTGCTCTAGGCTGCACAAAGAGGAAGCACAACAACCTTTGTGGGGATTTGCTCTGTTTTGCTGTGTTCTGGCCACATACACCAGACTGGGCCCTGCTGTGAGATAGTGATGGAACACCTAGTTTGTGACTCTTATCAGGGCTTAGGTGTGAGCAGGGCTGGATTACACCTTAGGTGCTCCTATGTGCAGCATGTTCAGCACCCCTTGGCCTACAGCTGACTTTCATGTTGCACACAGTTTTAGAAGGGTAAGACGCCCCCAAAACACTGCGCCTCTAGGTACATGCTTCTTGTGCCTAATTTAAAATCTGGCCCTGGGTGTGCTGTACATACAAAGCTATTTCAGCAACACAGGACTTAGGTGGCTGTGCACATGCTCATCAGCAGAATTTCTGGCATCTGCAGGATTAGTTTACAGCTGAGAAGTGGTTTTTTGAAGGCCAGGGGGCCTAAAAGTTTGAATTAGGTACCTAAAATGGCAGGTAGGTGCCTACATTCCCCTTCTGAATCTAGCTCCCCTGCTTCATTTCTGGGTAGTTGAGATTATTTCAAGAATGTAGGATCTAATGTGTAACAGAGAGAACTTTTCCATTAACTTTAAGGGGAGCAGAATTGGGACTTTTTTGGTTTTACAGTGAAGTAGAATGCACAAAGCATATATTTGGCATCTGATGCAGCATATATTAGAATAATGGCCTAATAAACAAGGTCTTAGAAGATCACCATCCCTTTTACATATAATGTAGCAGGTTTTCAAATTGAAAATGCAAAAGTAAAAATATTGCTGCCAGTGCAGCTACACAACTTTCTTTGGAATATACAGAATTAAAGGTGAAAATTAACTTTGCTCTCTTCAACATTTCAAGTAAAGGCAGCCTAACTAGCAAAGGCATCCAGGATAAACAAGCACTGGCTTGCAAAGTTGGGCAGCTTGTGAAAAGACATGCAGAGTGTTATCCTTTTTCGAGAATGTTTTTTAAAATTCATCTAAGGATATCAAGTATTTAGCATCATTAATGTTCCAACTCGTTTTTAAATAAAAAAATGCACTAAACATTACTCGTTCCAAGCTTCTCCCAGAATAAAATCAAAACTGCTGTTTTTGTCGATGTCTATGAAAAATATAGCCTCTGTAGACAATACAAAAAGAATTAAAGTTTTCACATTACTGTTTTTCATTTCCACTTTTCCAACTCCCCTGCAAGTGCCAATAGCTGAAAATGTATCTGATGGCTGTAAAACACACTGTGTTCTAAAACGCACGAGGGTGAGTGACAACAAGAAATCCTTTGATAACTTTTGCATTTTTCCATAGGCTAATCATTACCCTGTGGTGCAATGTACATCATTTAGCTATATAATAATACAGCTATGAGTATGTGATTATCCCCAATCACTGTCTAATTGGACACATCAGACTCTTTGCTTTTGTCTATTCACTATTTAATCTGTATGTTATAAACATAGGTCACTTGTGCATAAATAACAATTTTGGAAAAAGAAATGTTAACATAATTGGAACCATTCTCACCCTTCCCAGTGCCCCTGCCTCCCCCCATCCCTCTTCAGTCTCAATAACTCCTTGCAGACCATATATTAATTAAAATGGGAAATATAGCTTCAGTGTACTTGCTGCAACGCATACGTGTCAATCAACTATTACTATATACCTGTAAGCAGGGTCCGAATCAGTGGTTTCGTTTCAACTAGCTGGAATGGGAAAGAAATCCTGGGTGTTTAAAGAACAAGGTTCTGGATGTGTGTGTGTGTATAAATACAGTTCACTCAGTTTGCTTAGGCCTGTCATGATTATGAGGGTTAGCCAGCAGCCTGGGGATTAAGGGGTTAACTACACCTAGCCAGGTGGAGTGGCCAATAGGAATGTAGGTAGGACTTTCAAACTGGGACAAAGGAATTTGGGGTTTTTTTTGCCCTCCTTTGTCTCCCTGGGTGAGTCCTCTGCAGCTACAGGGAGGGACAAACATGTCTCTCTCTCTCCAAGAAACAATTCTTCACTTTCTGTAAGTAGGGTAAAGTTTAGGTAGTTTCGTTAGGCTTTATTGTTTTAAGGGTTGGGTATGGGATCTGATATCTGGCACTGCTTAAGAGATGTTTGGCTTTTCTTTTTAACTAAGTTCTAGCCCATTGTGTAATTCCTCCATGAGTATATTTTGTTACCTTTCCATCTGATGCTTGCAACAGGGATATTGTTGTAATAATAAAAGTTTTCTCCTTTCTTTTATTAACCTGGCATTGGTTACTGTGTGTCCTGATTTTTATAATAGGGGTGAGATTTCCCAAATGATCTTTCCCTAATCTCGTTATTAATATTTGGGTGGTGGCAGCGGAAATTTTATTCCCAAAATCTAGGTTTTTAAGATTTTGGGGGAAGTTTTATACCAAAGCCTGGTAGATAAGGCTTTGGGGTACACTTGCTGGCCCCCACTTCTGAATTTATCATGCCAGAGTGGGGAAGGAGCCATGACAAGGCCAACTAGATATTCAACTTTTACAGTGGTGTTCTGCCTATTGTAAACCAGTTTGGCTGGTGTGGGGTCAGGAATTGTGAGATATGATCACCAATGCCTGCAGTTATTGTGGGAATGAAGAAAAGTCATGTTGTGTTTAACTCAGTCCAAATGAGAGAAATTGTCAGTGTAAATAACCTCATATGGACAAGGCTTCCCTGCCAAATCTTTGTGGAGTTAACTGGGGAAGGCAGGACTCTGAATCAGCAGACTGCATGCCTCCCACACACATAAGCAGTAAGACTGGTTCAACCTGTTTCTGACCCCTGTTCTAATGACAGAACTAGAACAGACTCCATAAGCAGTCTCTTATTATTTTACATTTACTTCAGTGGATGCTGGAATTTCTTGTGGCTGATTGTGCATTGGGCCAGGAGCTAAAATCACTAGGTTTGGCCCAGAGCCAAATCTACCACAAGCCAGCAGAAGATTTGATGAGCGGCCAGCCAGAGAAACAGCAGCACAATTAGCAGCCAGACAATAATGAGTGGCCAGCAGGGCAGCGATAGAGAGGTGCAATGAGCAGCCAGGAAAGCTGCAAGTGCCAATAGCTGAAAATGTATCTGATGGCTGTAAAACACACTGTGTTCTAAAACGCACGAGGGTGAGTGACAACAAGAAATCCTTTGATAACTTTTGCATTTTTCCATAGGCTAATCATTACCCTGTGGTGCAATGTACATCATTTAGCTATATAATAATACAGCTATGAGTATGTGATTATCCCCAATCACTGTCTAATTGGACACATCAGGCTCTTTGCTTTTGTCTATTCACTATTTAATCTGTATGTGAGGCAGCAGTGAGGTGAGACAAATGGCCAGCAAGGCGGTGGCAGAAAGCAGCGAGAAGTGGAGTGAGTAAGATGCCTCCTTACTGACCCCCACTCAGGATGGCAGGTGAACTCTGCAGATGCACCTCTGAACTCTGGGTCTGTGAGTGGAGTCCACAGAAGGGTTGGTCATGTGAAGGGGACATTTACATTGCTGCACTTGAGAACCCGAGAGGAAAAGCATATTGCACCTGCTTGGGGTGAGACCGTTACTCATGGTATTGGTTATGAACCATTTGTACTGTTTTCCCAAATTAATGCCATGTTACTTCCTTCCCCTTTTATTAAAGGTTTCTTTTCTACACTTAGGGTGTGTCTAGACTACAGGGCTTTGTCTACAAAAGTGGACTTTTGTCAACAAAACTATACCTGCGTCTACACTGCCACTGAGTTCTGTCAACATAACGTTGACAGAACTCAGCAGTTTTGTTGACGGCTGTAAACCTCATTCTACGAGGAATAACGCCTTTTGTCGACAGAGTTCTGTCGACAGAAGGCGTTATTGCATCTACACTGTCCTTTGCATCCACACTGTCATGTCGACAAAGCGGCTTGCTTTGTCGACAGAACTGGATGTAGTCTAGATGCTCTTTGTCGACAGAAGCTTTGTCGACAGTATCTGTCGACAAAACTTCTGTCGACAAAAGCCTGTAGTCTAGACGTACCCTTAGACTCTGTGCTTGTAAGTGGAGAAACACTGCCTTTCAGAGGCACCCACGGGTGTTGTGTGAATTTCCCAGGTTACCAGGTAGGAGCTCAAGCCAGTTCTGTGTTGGATGGATGGAGAGGAACCCCTAGATATTGAACCTGGCCCTGGCTGCTACTGGTGCTACCTGACAGAAGGGTTACATATCATATGTATTGGCCCAAATCTTGTCCTCCCTTGTGTTTTTCCCCATCATATAATTTATTAGAACCATGCAGCAACGCCAACAGAAAAACAAGTGCTTTTGAGGAAAAGTCATATTTTTCTCAATGCTATGCCACAGTCTTGCAAACTATTCTGCAAGGGGAAGATCCTCATGATAGCATTGAAGTCAAGGGGTCTCCACTTGGGCATAGATATTCATTCACATGTAACAGATTACAGGATTGGAGCATTAGGTTAACATTTTCAAGAATAACTAGTGATTTTGGGTTCCTCACTTTCTGGGTGCCTGGGCTGAAGTACCTTAAATGGGTACAGATTTTCAGAAAGGCTGAGCACCCTTCTGGTGAAACATAAGGCCTTTCAAGGTTCAGCAGATTGAGCATCTAAATATAATGTCACCTAAATGGAGTAGCTCCAAAAATTAGATTTGAAAAGTTAGCCTGAGTCTCCAGCATTAGCAAGCTCAAAAATTAAGGCAGCATGTGTCTGTTGCATATGCAAACATACAAGTTGACAGCCACCGCAGGCCCCTGGCTCTTTGCTCCTAGAAATGGTGGGGCCTTGGGCAGAAGGGGTGGGGCCAGGAGCAGCCAGCTCTCTACACCGCCTGGAGTGCAGCGTGCCACCAGCCCCCAGACTTTAGAGCTTCACAGAGTGTGTGGGCACGGCACTACAGTGGCGATTTAAAGCCATAGCACCATTTCAGATCTGGGGGGAAAAGAGGCAGCTTTAACCATGATTCCATTCCAAAGGCTACTTAAGCACCTGAACCCCACCCCAACCCCCTTTTTTTTTTTTCCATGTGATAACTTAGAAATTAGCGGATAGGAACAGTGTTCCTAATTCTTATATAAAGAAAAAAATATACTAATTAAAGCAATATTTTAAATTTAGTCATAAATTTAGAACAATCAACAGCAAGATATTTCCCATTCCAAATCCTGAGGTGCCAATTTTGGAGCCTTAATACAAGTTTGATACTTTGTACACTAACTTTAGTAGAGATAAATACAATCCGCTTAAAGTCTGCTTAGCCTTGCAATTATTATTTTTTTTAAATGGCTTTTGGTCCAAATTGTGAAGAAGAGAATGAAACAGTTAATTTCTTAAAAGTAAATAAATTACTGAAAAACAAACCACACTCCAGATTGGAAGGAGATTCTTAGTGTGTTGCTCAAAGGATTTGACAGTATAAACATCACCTCTATGACATTCACTGAAAGTACTCCAGTTTGTGAGGCTCTGCCACCCCCAGAAATATTAAAGAATAAGTAAATAGGAGCTAAGATTACTTACCAGTTGGAAGAGAAATACATACAACACAGCAGACATACAGCTGTAAAATGGCTGGCTGTTTAGGGCAGCATTTGTTTGTATCTGCATATGTAAAAATAACAGCAGCTTTTTAAAAGGTGTTCTGGGAAAAATCCTAGAATTATAAAGTGCAATTGCAACCAGTTGAGGAATCAACATTTGTATGTAACAGTCTGTATGGCCTTACCTGGTAATTTGACCCAAAGCCCTTTGTAGTCAAAGGAAAGACTCAGACAAGTGGGACTAAATAGAATAGGTGCCCATGCAGGGGTATTGCCATTCCCCCCAAAATTTGAGAGTTGGAAAAAAATGGGAAAGCTTTAAGTGTAATTTAAGCAATGTTTGTGGTGTGACAGCTCATGTTTGTTTCTTGACAGTAGGAACCATCCCAGGTGGTCATTTTTCAGCTCTTCTGCTCTTGCAGCAAAGCATTGAAACATTCCAAGTTGGGAAACTTGAAGAGGGCAGCCCTGCCTAAAGAACTCGATGTCTCCTGGTGTCAAAGGACTTATTCCTCCCAGCTTTTGTAACATAAGAACCTGTGAGGCTGAGGGCAAATCATAATGAAATCTGCAATAAACATCTTCTGAGCTTCCTTCTCCACCCACCACTGCCTCAGCCTGCTTGTCTCAATGAATTTGAAAAAAAGTGCTACAGAAGCTCCCAGCCCTGCTATTGGATCTGCCAGATACACCTCTGTATTCCTGTTGGTAGAGCAAAGAACAGCCCCCAAAGAGGATGGGAGGAGAGAAGAGTGAACTAGGTTTTCAGTCAGTGACTGAGCCTGGGCTGTGGGGTGAGAGCCTGCAGAGGAGAAGCTACCTATGTTGCTGTTGGCTGGCTGGTGAGGGGAGAAAAGTAAGCTAAGGGATGCAAGCAAGCAAGCAAGCAGTAAGCTGACTGCTCACCTTTGTGCTTTGCATTTCCTGTTGCAGTTCTTTCTGTTCGTGCCAATAATGGCACCAGGAGCTCTGATTCTAACCCAGCTGCTCCTGCATGGGCTGGGCAAGGCTCTATCAAGCACAACAAAAGACCCAGGCTTAGCCTTTATTTGTGCTTCATGAGCCTGCATTTCTTTCACCCCAGTTAGCTAAAAGGAGGGGGAGAGGCGTAAACAAAGAGCTGCCTGGATTGTTCTCAAAAGGGAGGCAGGAGAAAGTGTCCTGATATGGTAAGACATTTAGGGAGGATTGCAGCCCTCTTACCCTCTCCCCTTAAATGGCACCCTTGTTCAAAGCCCTTTACCCTCCCCGTTGGCATACCTGCACATGCACACTCACACACACACACAAACACATACACTATGTGGCATGGCACACAGGTTCTATCAGCACAAGTTTCAGGTGATAGGATTATTCATAAGTGGTAGGAAAAGCCACAAGTGAAGATATAAAAATGAGGAATATGGCCGGGGGTCACACCTTTCAAATAAGAGTTATAACCCAACTTTCATAGGCAGCAAAACAGATGCCTTTTAAATACTTGGCCTATTTGAACTTAAAAAAAAAAAAACTCTTTAAGTTTCACAGCTGAATTAGAGTGCTAATAAACTTGCCACTTCCCTGGCACAAGTTAGTTCTTAATTCAATATAATTCATCCTTAAGGAAGAAGGTAGAAAATTGGAAAATAATCTGAACTAAATTAATTCTGCTTAGCTCATTTCCCCTTACATCTGACTCCTTATTTTATTTAGTACTTAATTCTTTTTTTAGCTCTGTACTCATGGATATTATTTTTCAAGTTGTAAAAGTTGGGTGGATTAGTACATACCTAGATGCATGCTAGAGCAATGTCAAAATTGCAAAGGTCTCATGCAGTATCTCTTTGAATTGAATAATTCAATAACTTAAAACAG
Organism: Rafetus swinhoei; assembly: GCA_019425775.1. Taxonomy (NCBI): domain Eukaryota; kingdom Metazoa; phylum Chordata; order Testudines; family Trionychidae; genus Rafetus; species Rafetus swinhoei. Next base: position 112,456,861 of record CM033446.1, read on the forward strand.
TTTTTCCCCCGCTGATGAAAAATATAAGTGTCCATATTTGAAACCCCATTACAAGAATGCACCAACCTTTTTTAAGGCTGAAACATAGATAAACATGACTAACAAAAGATGGCAAAATAATGCTGATAATTTTTACCAGATGTATTTGGAAGATTGAAGAGTGAAGATGGTTTCCACGCAGAACTATGTAGTTGCAGTGATGTGTCAGGTGAACTGAAATGGAGGCAATTACATGGTCAAGCATTAGATTAAAATTTGCATCTCTAGTACCAAATTATGCCAAGAGAACAGGAGCAATAGTGTGTGATTTAATGGCCAATCACAAGCCATATGCTACAAAGAAATTGCTGTAAACAGTTTATAAATGATCCCTCAGTGAATGGACAAATTTGTAACGGTCACAGTCTTTAAAATAGTTCTAGGGCCAGATGCTGCTGCTTCTTTCAACAACAGGATACAACCTTCAAATATGTGTAGCTTCTAGACAATATGAGCCAGCCAGATCCCCTGCAGGTGGCAATCTGGCTTCACACATTGTAGGTGAGAATACTAAGCCAGTACATTATTATCAATGCACTGTAAGCAGAAAACTTTTGACAGGATGAAGTAAATCCCCTAGGAAATCCTTTATTTGCAAAATTCAATTTAAAAACACAGAATGACTATTTGTAAGTCCATTTTTAGTGCAGTAAACCTGTAACAGAAACTCATTTTCTTTGTATTTTAGTAACATACAAGGAAAGTACAGTGGGATCATGTTAAATGAAAGCATAAATGATTGTGCATAGCTGTCCTGTATTTAATGTGTAAGTCCATATTGCTGATATCCCCTTGTTTAGGGAATTCAGGCTTATAAGGGGTATGTCATGTGCCACTCACTAACCTGAAGTCTGAGTTAAAGCCTTGCTGCTGCAGCTGGTTTGAAGCATCTATGGGCCTGGGAACTGCAGGGATGTTTTATTAAAAAGATAGTAATCATAGCATTCTGTACAATTTAATTGACTAGAGTAATTTCATGATTGCAGTTAGCTTGACTAAGGCACATTGCTCCAATTATGTACATCATCAGTACATATGCAAAGATAAAAACTACCTATATAATCAGGACAACTTAAAATATTCCTGATTATATAGGCAGTTTCCATGATTACAATTAGTCTGTGGGAGTATTTCCCATTAGAAGGTCCCCTTACATGATGAAGAATGGCTATTTTAAAGGTAAAATAGGTTAATCGCTTTTAAGGCCATTGTGGTCATCTGGCCTGACCTACTGTCTAACACAGGGACCTCCTCCTAAAGAGGAGTATAAAAATACTGCTCGAGCATGAAGGGGTGTAATCAGGAAGGCCAAAATGCAATTGGAGTTGCAGCTAGCAAGATATGGGAAGCACAACAAGAAGGGTTTTGCAGGTAGGATAGGAATAAAAAGATGGTCAGGGAAAGTATGGGACCCATACTGAATGGGGCAGGCAGCCTACTGACAGATGATGTGGAAAAAGCTGATGTTTTGCCTCAGTCTTCAGACATCAGTTCCCAGACTGCTGAATTGGGCAGCATAGTAAGGGGAGGAGGTGAGCAACCCTCAGCTTTTTTTAAAAAGCTGGACATGCACAGGTCCATGGGGACAGATCCAATGTATCTGAGGGTTCTGAAGGAGTTGGCTGATGTAATTGCAGAGCCATTGGCCATTATCTTTGTAAGCTCATGCCGACTGGGGGACAAATATAATGAAAAAAGGCAAATATAATACAGGCAAACCCCGACTTACGACATCCCAACTTACGACCCTCTGCATTTACGAAAGCATATGATGCAGACTCCACGCATCAGTACCAGTGCTGGCCAGCAGCGTGGCCAGTCCCTAGTGACTGCCCTGCTCTGGCCCAGTGTGGCCTCTCAAGCCCGGCGTGCTGGGGACTACAACTCCCAGGAGGCAAAGCGGGCGGCTGTTTCTCCCACCGGGTGGCCTCATGTGAATCGCAGCGAGAGGGACTGGGAGCTGTGGCTGGCTCTGTTACAGTAGCGCCCCGCCTGGTTGTATTTTTAGGGTATGAAATGGGTTTCCAGGAATGGAACCACCATTCATAACATTGCGCCTATGGGAAATAAGAGTTCGACTTACGACAGTTCTCCAGGAACCAATTAGGTTGAAAGTGCGGGGGCTGCCTGCACTCATCTTTTAAAAAGGGAACGAAAATACAGGGGACTAGAAACAAGTCAGCCTCACCTCAATTCCCAGAAAAATCACAGAGCAGGTTCTCAAGGAATCCGTTTTGATATACTTTGAGGAGAGGAAGGTGATCAGGAATAGTCAAAATGGATTCCCCAAGGGCAAGTCATGCCTGACCAACCTAATTGTCTTCTTTGATGAGATAACTGGCTTTGTGGATATGGGGAATGTGATGGATGTGATATACCTCGACTTTAGCAAAGCTTTTTATGTGGGCTCCCACAATATTCTTGCCTGGAGATTACAATGGATGAGAAGCTGGATATGAATCAACAGTGTGCTATTGATGCCAAGAATGCTAACAGTAGACTGGGCTGCATTAGTAGAAGCATTGCCAGCAGGTCAAGGGAAGTGATTATTCTCCTCTATTAAGGACTGGTGAGGTCACATCTGAAGTATTATGTCCAGTTTTGGGGGTCCCATTACACAAAGGATGTGGACAAATTGGAGGGAGTCCAATGGAGGGTGACAAAAATGACTTAGGGTACTGGGGTACATGACTTATGAGGAGAGGTTGAGGGAACTGGGCTTATTTGGTCTTCAGAACAGAAGGGTGAGGGGGGATTTGATGGCAACCTTCAACTCCCTGAAGGGGGGTTCCAAAGAGGATGTTCTCAGTAGTGGCAAATAACAAAATAAGAAGCAATGGTCTCATGTTGTACTGGGGGAGATCTATGTTGCATATTAGGAAAAATAATTTCACTAGAAGGGTGGTGATGCACAGGAATGGGTTACCTAGGGAGATAATGAAATCTCCATCCTTAAAGGTTTTTAAGGCCAGACTTGTCAAAGCCCTGGATGGGATGATATAGCTGGGGTTGGTCCTGCTTTGAGCAGGGGTTGGACTAGATGACTTTCTGAGATCTCTTCCAACTCTAAGCTTCCATGATTTTATGATTCTATGAACACAGGCCATAAGAATCATAGGAATGATGGATGAGGACCATATACATGGAGGAAATTATGTTCCTCTTCAATGAACTGTTTTTAATTACTGCCTTACTACAGCTATGTAGGCATAATTTTTATTGCTCAGTGTGTCATCTGTGAGGATGTACATATGTTACTGGTTGGGTTATACTATTTTCTCTGGAAAGGTAATTGAACACTGATGTTAAACTAGGCATATAAAGGCTGTGAATTTGTTGTAAATATAGTTTTATAATCCCCTGTGCTTGAGATACAATTTTTCATGGTTCATCTTAGTCCAGTGTCATATTTTTAAATACAATTTGGGCAAAATTAGTTATGTCCTTGGAATCATGAGTTAGAACATGCAATTTCCCCATATACTCCTAAGTGCTAAAATACCTCAAAAAAGGCTAAAGCTAGAAACTTCAAATTTGAATTGCTTTGCTGCCCTAAACAAGGACTGGTGAAAGAATTTAGGTTGAACACCAAGTAGTTTAGCAGTGCTAACTCATAAATATTTAAAATTGGCAAGTTTGGACCTGACATATACACCTTAGAGCAACACAAAATGTTGATTTGCAAATAAGGACATGTTTGTTAAAGCCTCATTTAAGGTTCTTTCTATTAACGATAACTAATCATCTCAGTTTAAAGTGTCCACATTTCTCTCTCTCTCAATTTCTTTCTTTCTTTTTAATAACCTGGTTCTGCAAGGCATTGAGAAGCTCCTGCAAGGATGAAGTCACTGGGAATTGAAGGCACTCTGTCTTGGAAAAGTAAGCCCAGTGTGAAATCAAGAACACAAAAGTAAGTGGATCAACTGCCTGTTTGGAAACCCCTCTTTGCTAGTAACAGTTTGAGCTAAGCTCACAAAAAGGCCATGTCTATACTTACCGGAAGATTGAAGCTCTGGAGGTCAATCTTTTGGCATTCAATTTAGTGGATCTAGTATAGACCTGTAAATCGAATGCTGAGGGCAGCTCCTGCCAGCGTCCAGTACTCCTACTATAGACGAGGCCAAAGTGAACAGCTAATGAAACAGCTTCTTTTTCACTGTACAAATAGTTTAATATTGAACTTGGCACTAGGGTTGCCAGATGGTTTAACCAAAAATACCAAACACCCCCTTCCTCCCACAAAAAAAATCACGGGGGGGGGGGGGGAATTCTGTTGAGAAAAAAAAAGAGGAGACCAAAGTTGTTGAGCCAAAAAAAAAAAAAAAGGACCCTGAAAGTTATTAGGCAAAAAAAATTAAAAAACAGCATGGTACCTTTAAGAAATGCGTTTGAGGCTTTTTGGCCCTAACAGGCTGCCGGTGGCCATCCACCATCTTGTCTTCCTGCTCCAGGCCAGACAGCTCCCCTGCAGAACCAGGTAAGCACCCAGTATATTCACCTCCTGGCTGGGAAAAAAATCAGAAAATACCGGACATTTTAGGTGTCCGGTATTTTCTGAATTTTTTTACCGGACAGGAGGCGAAAATATCAGACTGTCCAGGTCAATATTGAATACCTACCAACCCTATTTGGCACTACTGTCCATCATGTGGATCATAGATATACTAACACCTAGGTTCTAAATAGGAAGTGTAACCCCCTTTTTCCTTCCTGGGTTACTCGGGAGTAGGTCATACTCACAGGTGTGCCTGGGCACCTGATGGTTTTAACATAAAAGGAGATCCTGAGTACCCCAGTGGTGATATTGTTTAGTTGGGGAAACCCTATCCACCCCCTTGCTGCTGTCCCTTGCTCATAAAGAACATATAATGGCGGTGCCTCCACTTCGCTGGCCCTGTACACACTTAATGATGTGCCTTGGGAGCCTTCAGGAATAAAATTATTCCAGCAATAACCTGGATCTAGCTCCAGAACAACAATCACAAATCATAAATAGTATACATCTGATAGATTACAGTAGAAAGAACAACCTTTACTTAACAACTTAAAGAAACAGAGTTTAACAGATTAACAGTGAATAACACTAACAAAGTATACTGAAATGGGAACGTATCTATCTGGCATTTGCACTGCCACCGTTTATCACACCCCAGAGAATTCACTCCTCAGGACTCACAGTACCATACACTTGCTTGTGTGGGTGCGCTTGAAGATTTTGCAGCTGGAGTGGATGATTCTAGTCTCCTTCTGTGTGTTGGATGCAGAGTAGTACTTCTAGCCACAGGTACAGCCAAAGGGCAATCAGAAGCAGCCTGCTAGATTCCAGTCCCAACGGCTCTGAATCCAAGTCTGTAGCTTCAACCTAACAGCTCCTGGACTGACTAAAACTCCTCCACAGAAGCCTGACTCCTTTTTTCCAAAAAACAAAGGGAAGAGTCCAGACTGCTGAGAGTCTCTGTCCACACACATGGAGAGACCCAGACCCCCCAAAAAACAAAACTTCCTTCCTGGTTTCCTCAAGGGCTCATGGGAATTGTAGTCTCTGGGGCTAGATTGCAGCACACAGGATCTTCCCAGAAAATAAGCAGAGGCACCTTTAGTAAGGGGACTACAGAGGCACCTTTAGTAAGGGGACTATCACTCACTGTGATAGCTTGGATCATAGGTATTAGTTGAATGAATGTTAAGAAACATATCAAAATTCTGGAATGATTTGGATCTGAATTCAAACAATGCATCTCATCTATATTTGGAAAACTTCAGATCTGGATCCCTGTTCAGATCTGGCTCCAAACTTTTTAATTCCATCTTTACCTTCTGTAAATTGTCTCTTCCATCCTATTAGGCGTTTGCATATTCCTGCCAGTAACAGCATTTAAATAATTTCTCAATTTATATCAGACTTCTATGACTGATTATTGATGTGCAAAGTGTTTTCCACAGTACTTGCTTTCTGAACCTTAAAAGAAAATCTATATCCAAGGTGTTGTTTTTGTGTCCAAGCTTTTATTTCAGCTCACTCTGAAATTATTTCAGTGAAGAAAATATTTCTTAGAACATCAAAAAATATTAATTTTGGTGTGCTTTGTTTACATCCATTCAGGTGGCCACTTAGCCAAACACTTCATAAAAGTATTGTGCTTAATTTACGAAGAGCTTTATTCAATGAAGCAGCAGAGTGCCCTGTTGGCCTACTTAGCTGTATACATAACAGACATCTGGAAAAATGCTCTAATTCAATATTGCAAAATAGCCTAGGAAAATCAGAAGTTCTTCTCTCTATAAGCAGTTATAATCCAGACTGACATCATTCGGATGATTGTGAATGATAGATTAATTATTTTTTCTGTTTACTGTTGAAGACCTCCTTTTCTCACTTCCATGCATATCCATGTTGTTAAAATAAAAGTTCCGGCAAGAACTCCCCTCCAAATCCAGAAAAAATGTCTTAGGTCAATTTTCAATTGTTCATTCTGTATTTATTTTATTTATCGGCACAAAAAATAGATTTATTGTGGGTTAGTTTTCTCTTATGCTATCTTGTGCTGATTTTATTTTCCTACCATGGGGTCACCTCATCCTTATTTAACATGGTTACATTTACATTTCAGTCTGTAACCTTTGCCATTGTTTTTTCTTAATAAAAAAAGATGCTGCACTATTTCTGTGGCTTAATTTTCCACTGAAACCATTCTAATTTAGTGTGACTCAATAGTTACTTGAGATTGCCTAAGATTTTTTTCCCCTGACAAACCAAAGAGAAAAATATTGATAAAATATGAAGCATGAGGATTTTACTGTCAATATTTGACTGTATATAAAGTTGTTTAAGTTATTCTACTTTATTATTCTGCTGGAAATGTAATATTTTTTCTCGTCCAGCCTTTCCCAAATATACTCTGTATGCAATTAACAATTTTAAATATTTATCTCACACTCAGATTTCTTGCAGCCCCGCTTCCTCTGTGTAAGAGTGGAGTCTTTATGGTCCAAAGGACCTGGTGAGTTCTGAAATTTTATGCATGCTGTCAGTACAGCCATTCAGCAACAGTGAAATCACTAATTCCGAAGAAAGCCAGGCTTTCATTTGGATCACATATTGCAGACCAGAGAATATATTTATATTAACAATAATTTAATATTTATTTAAATTCATCAACAGATGGTAAAGCAGCATAAGAAGAAACAGAAGAAGGAAGAGCTTTGCACAGAAGAGTTTTGCACAGAAAAGTCTGCATTAAATTTATGCTACTAAATCTAAGTACATGATTTCCAAAAGTTACAGAAATATGTTGTGTTTTTGATTGTGCTCTCTCTCGCCTTGGCCCATGCCCCTCTACCACTGGCATCAGATATCAGTGACAGGAAAGAATATGAAGACCTAGGTAAGCAGATAAAACCAGCACATTTTCTTGTCAGAGAAGTTTCCTCAGAGCAGCCTACTTTGGCCCTGAGTCTCTATGGCTACAGGAGTAAACACCAGAGCAGGCTGTTGTTGTATCATGCAAGCAAGGTAGTAACAAACTTCAACAGGCCTTTATTTAACAAAGGTGAAACCTCTTTACAAAGCTGCTGCTGCTCCCCTCTGTAGCTCTCACTCAGGCCTGGCCCATCTCCTCCCCCCTCCTTCCTGTTTCCTGTGCTTCCAGATTCCCAACAGCCAGTGCTCCCAGTTCTAATAATTACAAGCAGCATCTAAAACACCACATTCCCTCCTCTCTTAAGAAGCTTTCCCAATTATAAAATAAACGTTGTTCTAACCACAGCAACAAATATGGAACAAGCCACTATACTGTTGGCAGAAATATTACATTGAAAACACTGTAAATACTACATAACATAGTCTCTAGTCCAGATAGGTGGTCGTCTATGTCTGACAGACCGTCTCTCAAACCCCGGTTCCAATGCAATGTCTTGTTGTGTTGGTGCTACGGTGAAGTCATACAATGCGGGCTGGGTGTTGGTATCATCTCCTCTTGGTGCATAGGCAGGTGCAAGATAAGAAGTATTCCATACCCGCCCATCAGAAAGTCGATAGGTGTAAGGTCCCTTCTTCTCAATGATTTTAAGAGACGATGTGAATTTATGGTCCCCTTTGCGTAAAATTCCAGGTTTTCTTACTCTAACGAAGGAACCACACTCAAACTTCAGTTCCTTAGCACCCCGCCGTTTGTCTGTGAAAGCCTTATACTTTGCTTGCTTCCGTTCAACTGTTTTTCTCACAGCATCCTCATTTGGTGCATCAGGTCTTGCCTTTAACAATCCAGCAATGTTCAGTTTAGTATTCATCTGTTTTCCATGCAGTAACTCTGCGGGTGATCTTTGCATTGTGGCATGTCGTGTAGCCCTGTAAGCCTGTAAGAAATCAGTAGTGAAGGTTATCCATGAGCGCTTTTCCAGTTTAGCCATTTGCAAACTCTCTTTCAAACTTCTGTTAAACCTTTCGATTTCCCCATTGGCTTGAGGGTAATACAAGGATGATCTTCTATGTAAAATGTTTCTCTCTGCTAGAAAAGTTTCAAATTCCACGGAAGTAAATTGACTACCATTATCTGAAACCAGTTCTTTGGGGTTACCTTCCCTGCTAAAAACTGTAGAGAGGAACTTAATTATTGTAGCAGAAGAAACTTGCGATGTAAACACTACCTCAGGCCATTTACTGAAATAGTCTATTAAAGTGATGGCATAATGACAGTCAATTGAAGCAGTTTCAAAGTGTCCTACGATGTCAATCGCAACTTTTTCCCATGCAGAATCAGGAAGAGGAACAGGCTGTAATAGTGGGGTACATGTCACTGCTGTCTTACCATGCATTTGGCAAGTAACACAGGGTTTTATGATTGCTTCATACGATTCCCTGCTCTTCCCAGTCCTTTTGTGGTTAGCAATGTTGTCAAAGGGCTGTGATCTGTGCGCAACTTGAACGTGCGGCCCCACAGGTAAGTTCTCCATTTTTCAGTAGCCCAGACACAAGCAAGTGCTTCTTTTTCAACTGTAGAATATGTCCTCTCAGCATCACTCAGTGTCCTTGAAGCAAATGCAACAGTCCTCTCTGTGTTGTCCTGATGAAGTTGTGTGAGGACAGCCCCAAGTCCATAATCAGAAGCATCAGTAGTCACAATTGTGGGCAATGCAGGACTGAATAGTGCAAGTACTGGACTATGTACAATCAAGTCTTTCACAGTTTCCAAACTAGCTTGTGCATCTGTTGGCCACACCAAGGTTGAACTTCTCCATAGTAATTCTCGTGACGGTTCAATGACAGAAGCATAATTGGGAATGAATTTTTGCATACCAGGAGGTTAGACCCAAGAAGGAACGTAAGGTTTGCAAATCTGTTGGAGGAGGAGCATTTGAAATTGCTAGGATATGGTCTGGATCAGGTTTTAGTCCAGCTAATGAAATTGTATGCCCCAGAAAGGAGAGTTCTGTTTGTCTAAATTTGCATTTAGACATATTAAGCTTGAGGCCTGCTGTGCTGATGCAGTTTAGTACAGATTGCAGATTATTGTCATGCTCCTCAGAAGTATTTCCAAACACGATAATATCATCCAGATAGCACTGAACTCCATGTTGATTCTTCAGAATCAATGACATCATTTTTGGAAGGCACTTGGGGCAGATGCAAGACCATATGGAACCTGTTTAAAACGAAATAGTCCCTCGTGTAATAAATGCTGTGAGGTCTCTGCTATCTTCATGCAACATAACCTGGTGGTATGCACTCTGCAAATAAAGAGTAGAAAACATCTTTGCTCCATGGAGTTCTGCAAATACTTCTTCAATGTGAGGAAGAGGGTAGCTGTCAATCACAATAGCTTTATTTGGCTCCCTTATGTCCACACAAAGGCGAATGCCTCCATCCTTCTTCTGTGTCACTACTATAGGTGAAACCCATTCCGAGGAGTCAATCTCTTCAATAATGTCTTTTTGAACAAGTTTTTTAAGTTCCTCTGACACAGCTTCCCTGACTGAAAATGGTACGCGCCATAACTTCTGTCGTACAGGCATCACATTATGTCGCATTTTAACTTTATGCACAAACCCATAAGCATAGCCAAGTTTCTCCTCAACCTGGTCTTGGGTCCCAGCTGAAACTGGTGTGTGTACTGCAAGAGTGCTTTGCGGAGGAAGATCAATTCGTCCACTAACTACCCTGAGGTTTAAAGCAGCCAATAAATCTCTGCCAAGGATAGGAGTGCCTTTGTGAACAATGTAAAACTCTGCATTTACACAGCAATCACCAAAAGTCACTGTTGCTGGCAGGCAGCCATGTACTAGAATTTGGTTTTTCAAATAGCACACCAAGTGAAGTCTGGGTTCAGTAAGAGGCACATCTTTAAAGTAATGCAAATAGATAGAATCAGGTAGTATAGATACTGCTGAACCAGTGTCCAACATTAGCTGAATAGGATGTGATTTGCCTGAAGGTGTGGCAGAAACATTTACAGTGCACCTTATCTGTTCTGGAATATGTGCAGTAGTGACTTTGTCCACACTCAGCAAAGTAACATCTGGTATTGTAACTGCATGCACCTGTTGATTGGACTGGCTACTGTGGCATACCTTAGCAAAATGCCCAATCTTTTTGCAGTGATTGCACTGAGCTTCATTTGCAGGACATCTTGTGTAGCTTGCAAAGTGTTGTGGGGAGCCACAGCGAAAGCATGCTTTTGCTGTGCTTTGAATTTGCTGATTCTGTGGTTTTTCATTAGTTTTCCTCTTGTGAGTGTTTGTCTGCAGCAATAGTGGACTTTTCTGCAAAGGAGTCACAGCCTGGACTGGGCTTCCTGTATCCATGCTCATTATTTTGGCTTCTGCTATAGCTGACTCAATCTGGGTAGCAATGGTTATTGCTTTTTCCAGTGCAAGTTGTGGTTCTAGAAGCAAGCGTTCTCTTACACGAAGCATGGTTGTTTTCTCAATGAGCTGGTCTCTAATCATCTCATCTGCCATATTCCCAAAGTCACAAGTTACAATCAGACTCCTCAGAGAAGCAAGGCAGTGGATTAGCAAAGCACGCTTTCTTACTTTAGAAATCTCTGTAGCACTGATTGCAAGCAGATAAGTCTCAAACATATGGATCCAGGCAGTAAAAGCAATTGGAGGTTCACCTGGCCTTTGCAGAAAGGGTGCAGGTGGGTTCAGAGGCAGAAGATCCCATCCTCCTCGCCAAAATGTTGTATCACGTAAGCAAGGTAGTAACAAACTTCAACAGGCCTTTATTTAACAAAGGTGAAACCTCTTTACAAAGCTGCTGCTGCTCCCCTCTGTAGCTCTCACTCAGGCCTGGCCCATCTCCTCCCCCCTCCTTCCTGTTTCCTGTGCTTCCAGATTCCCAACAGCCAGTGCTCCCAGTTCTAATAATTACAAGCAGCATCTAAAACACCACAGCTGTCTCTCCCAATTATTTAACCTCCTATTGCTGTCTCCTTCAGGACTAAAGCATTTGCACTCCTGGTCCCTCTCACCCTCACTAAACTCTTTGGATGCCATTGCACTTCTAGAAAACTTTTTCTCTCACTTCTGGGGTAGCCTGTCCTCTCCAGCTACATAATGTTCATCCACTACTTCAAAACACATTCACTCTCTGCTGCAAATTCCACTGATCAAATTCTGCCCTCAGTAACACCTGGATACCTTTTGGGCATACCTTGAACAACATTAATATATTTTACCTCTAAGTACTACATGATAACCCTCCCCACAGACTCAAATTTTGTGTATACTTCTTGGCAAGAAACAGCATTTCTGGTAAAGCAGATTTCCTTGAGTTCAGCCAGCACAGTACAATACCACCCAGAAGGACAGATATATTTTCTGTGACCCTACTGTAAACAAAATAAAGGAATAACTCAGACTTGCCCTGGCAATCATTTCTGTCATCTGGAAAGTGGTGTCTGCCAGAAATCATGCTTTATAATGCATGATCCAGTTTAAAGAATATTTTCCCCCTAGAAAGTATGGCACCAGGGGACCCAGAACTGAGAGAACTCGAAAGTGCATTGACTAGGAAACTCAGCTTGTGATGAAATGTACTTGTATCTATTATATCCCTGTCAGCTACTTCTTGGATAACTGTCAGAAAGAGGCTCTAAATTGTATTGTTACCACGTTGCCCTCTCACAACTTGCTACCCGTTTATGGGATTATGCCAGGTATAAGAGAAGTTAGCATATTGAGAAGGTGGCAGAGAAGAAGAACACAAAGAAATGGGAAGATTTGGGTAAGGAAAACTAGTTGTATGTGTTCTGAGCTCTCAACCACAGTGCATAAATTCAAGTTGTGTGTAATCAGCAGTAAAGGTTACACTAATCTTTGTCATGACTCATAGCCTCATCTACTGACCCCAGCCATGTTATGTAAAGACAATTTTCTTCATCTTAATGCATGTTCCTTTGGACAATTTACTACAGATGTGGAAGGAAACCTCAGCCCAGCATGAAAACAAAGAATTGTTTAGTAATTATTTTAAGCATTCGTATAAAATTACAAAGTGTACGAGTGTGTCTGTAAAAAAATTTCTGTTTTTGAACTATTTTATGTGTATCATAATTTTTAAACTCACCAAAAGCTACATTTGAAGAAAGACTTAAATTAAGAGCAGAATGGCTAAAAGAGTAGAATCTCTTTTTGTTGTGACACTATCTGCAAAATGTAAAATTACTTTAAAGAAATGAGCCAAAATCAAAACCTTTGTTTCAACCAACTCTGAAGGGTGTCCAAAATCCAAACACTATACAAATTATTCCAGCTTGTAACTCATGGTCTGCCTTGTCTGTTTAGATTGTAAACTCTTAAGGGGCATGTCTATACTTAGGAGAAAAATCTTCTAGTGTCTGATCTGGCGGGACTAGTATAGACTCCTAAATTAAATGCTGAGGGCAGCCACCTCCAGTGTCTGGTACTACTCCTTCTGCAAGGAGTAAGGAATGTTGACAGGAGTGTGTGCTCCTGTTGTCCTCCTGCTGTGTGGACGCCACAATGGCTCGTCTTAAGGTAAGCCAACTCTAGCTGTACATTTTGCATAGTTGGAGTTGCGTACCTTAAGCCTATTTGCCTGGTCTAGTATAGACCAGGCCCAGATGGAGACTTTCTTACATCTACATCACTTATCACAATGAGACCATAATCTGGGTTGGGGGTTCTAGACAACAATTCTGCCACCACTAGCAATGTTTTTTCCTACCATTATTATGTTGATTAGCAACCACTAACTAGATTTGTTTAATGTTAATATATGCAGTAATGCATATTTCTAACCTGCATTCTAAAAGGTGAATCTATTGGTATCCAGAACACCCAACAGCTTGAAATTTCATGCAACTGTCTTTGATCCCGTTCCCAACATCCCTGTCCTAGATGAAACAGAACCTTTCCCAGATTCAGAGCCACCAAGAGGGATGGTGGGGAGATAAGGGGTAATTTGCCCTGGACTCCCAAACCAAGTTCTGTTGTGATCTGGTGCACAGGGTCATAATGCTACTCCGACTATCAAGGGGCATCCAGACCAAATTTGAATGACACCCAGACCTTGTGTACTAGGTTACAGTGCCAATCAAATGTGACCCATCTGCCCCTCCCTCTCCATCTCTGGGGATGCAGATGGACCAAATCTGAGTGGCACTGCATCCTGCTTTAGCCACTTGAGTTGTTGGGAGATATGGGTTATTGCATCATAAAGGTTACTGACAGTAATGAGGGTTTGATAGTGGTGCATTGTAATACAAATGTATATGTATTCATAGCTCACTCTAGAGGCTTCCCCATATACAGAGTAAGAGCATGCTACCAGTACCATCTAAAGAGTTACTTCTTTAGTTTAAGAGAGAGACCACAATGTTTTCAGGGCTCAAGGTTTTATCCCTGCAGGTGACTCTTGGTGGATGGTTGTTTCAAATCAATCCCAGGAGAGAAAGAAACAAATAGCCCTAGTGAAGTAGTCCAACAGGACATATTAATTTATCCCTTGTGATTTATTATGAAGGAGTACTGATAAAAGAAGTTTCATATTGCATTGTAAGTTTTTGGGGCAAGAGCTGGGGTTTTTTTTGTTTGTTTGTCCTGTATATAACAAATGGGATTGCTGATCCAAAATTGAGTCTAGGATTTGATTCAGTGCAAATAACAGCACATTAGTAATCTGGTAGAAATAAAAAATAAGCTTAAGTGAAAGTGAACTGCAATTCCATCCATTTGACAAAGTTCATGCAATTCCCATTTCAAGGAAGGTAAAATAATAATCACACAGAGCAGAGAATTAACTAGAGTGTTTTCATTTCTAAGAAGAAGCAGTCTACAAGAGGCTTTGGTCAACTTTTGTTGCTAGTTGGTGGTTCTAAAAAAAATCATACTTACTTGGGAATGAGAAGAGGAATTTTCAAGTGCGAAACTGACAAGGTGAATCAAGAGCAACCCTATCTGTGGTGAAATAAACAACAAATGGTCTGGTAGCACTTTATAGACTAACAAAACATGTAGATGGTATCATGAGCTTTCATGGGCACAGCCCACTTCTACATGTTTTGTTAGTCTATAAAGTGCTACCAGACCATTTGTTGTTTTTTTCTATAACAGACTAACTCAGCTACCCCCTGAAGCTCCTGTGGTGAAATAGTGTGAGTAAATTCGTATGACAAAATCAGTTTATCAGAGTGATAATAGTAGCTATTTATAATATTTACACTGCTTTTCTTTTTCAGAGAAGTTCTAGTAAGTACAATATAAAGATGTTAAGAGTTATATTTTGCCTATTTTCTTTTGTACATCTGTTATCTTCCTGTAGCCAATTTTCCTTGAAAAATTGATGTTTTGTTGAAGCACATCCAGTAGCTGCACAGCTGTGCTGCTGTGCAGAATAGCAATCAATTACTCAACATTCAGTGTACAGTATAAACCTTGGGAAAGAGGCTAGATCATGCCTCCAAATATCAAGACCATCTGACCAAACCACTGTTCCAGCAGGGTTTTTTGTTGTTGTTGTTATGTTTTGTTACACAAATAGAGCAGAAAGACAGAAACTCATCCACTTTTCATAGTGCGGTATTATAATAACATGCATTCCCTTCTCACTGGCTTTGGTTTACCCTCCCAGGCAATCCACAGAAACTAACTAAATTAACATTCAGCAATCATCCCTTTTTGAGAGATAATATTGCCACAAATGATTGTCTAAAAATCTTCGTTGTGCATTTTTGTTAACTTGAGCTTACATATATTAAGATTATTTATATTAATATGTGAAACACAATTTTAGCTAACTCTCATACAACTAAATCTAAGATGATCTTGCCAGATATTGGCCCTTGAAACTACAGCAATACCTATTGCAGAGTTCATGCCTTGTCACTATTCTTTCCATTTAATTACCTTTTTGTTTCTGCTGGACAGCCTCTGCTACTTTATTTTCCCAAATCACGTTCCAGGCCACACGTGAACCAAAATGGGTCCATTCTTTGGAAGTGGATATGGAAATCACTGCACAATTTGTTAAATTTTCCTTCTCTCTACTAGAGGAAAAAGTTCACTCTGCAGCTTTGTCTACACTGCTCCCTCTTGTGCAAAAAAATATGCAAATGAGGCAAAGAGTGGAATATTGCCATGCCTCATTTGCATAATTAATGAGGTTCTGTTTTTGCACAAGAGGCTTTTGCGCAAAAAGGAGCCATCTACACAGCTCCTTTTTGTGCAAAACCCCCCTCTTGCGCAAAGCCGTTCTTCCTGAAAAAAAGATGAAGAATGGCTCTTGCACAAGAGGGGGATTTTTGCACAAAAAGGAGCTGAGTAGACGGCTCCTTTTTGTGGAAAAACCTCTTGTGCAAAAACGGAGCCTCATTAATTATGCAAATGAGGCACGGCGATATTCCACACTTCACCTCATTTGCACTTTTTTGCGCAAGAGGGGGCAGTGTAACCATAGCCTACACGTTTACACGCGAAGTAAAAAGGGCTTATCACTGCTGTTCACAAAGACCTGGAATACAATCTAGACACAGGATAATAAAAATGTAAAGCTCAAGAAGTTATCAAGTCCTGACCCCTGTAATGAGGCAGGACCAATTAAAATTAGACCATCCCTGGCAAATGTTTACCCAACCTGTTCTTTAAAACCTCCAGTGATGGGTATTCTGCAACCAATCTCCTTTAGAAGCCTATTCCAGGGCTTAACTATCCTCGTAGTTAGAAAATTCTCCTAATATCCAACCTAAATCTCCCTTGATGTAGATTAAGTCCCATTACTTCTTGCCCTCCGTTCAGTAGACATGGAGAACAATTGATCACAGCCCTTTTTAATGACATTCTTTAACATATTAGAAAACTATTATCAGACCCCTTCTCAGTATTCTTTTCTTAACTGCTCAGGGAATTTTTTTAAATTTTTCCTCATAGGTCAGGTTATCTAAACCTTTTTTGTTTTATTTTGTTCTCCCCTGGAATCTCTCCTTGCTCTCTACGGCCTGTGGGTAGCCCATGTTCTTGCTATGCTGCAGCTGCTGCTGCCTCAAGAACCCCACAACTCATACACCTCCCTTGTACCTGGATCTTCCTTCCATATCACA
The DNA here is from genome assembly GCA_019425775.1 of Rafetus swinhoei. NCBI lineage: Eukaryota > Metazoa > Chordata > Testudines > Trionychidae > Rafetus > Rafetus swinhoei. The sequence continues at coordinate 112,473,459 of CM033446.1, forward strand.
AATTCAGAGGATGATTATGAAAATGTTGGATAGAGTTCAGTTTGGAAGCGACTGAGAATCCTTTTGATTTGCTGTATCATTTGATGCAATGTTGACATGACACCAAACTCCTTTGCAAATGATGCTGTTCATATTAACAATCAGAAAAAATACATATATGCAGTATACATAGTAGCTGTGGGCTGTCTAAATATTATTCAGGAAGGTGTTATATTATCTTTGGGGAAAATGCTGATGACCAGGGAGCACCAGAATATTTTAGAGATTGTTAAATTGGTGGCAATATAGTTGGAGGACTCATAATTTGTCTTAATAATAATAAAAACCCTAAGATTAAACTTAGTAGTATTCTAGACTGAAAAGTCCTATTAAGGGCATATTATGTGTTAAAGTAGCTAATTAAATATGGCCCAGTTTACATATATTACCAAATAGACAGAATCGCAAAGGATTTTTGTTGTGGTGAGGCTGAGCACTGCTACATCTAACTTTGAGGCGCTAGATTTGCAAAAGGATTTAAGTCTAAACTGCTACTTTTGGCTCCTAAATCCCAGAATCAGGCACTACTGGATTTGCAAAGCCCCATGCCTAGTTGCCCCCAAATCTTGCAGGTGCCTAAAACTTCTTAGCATCTAAATTATTGCAGTAATGGTTCCCTAGGCCCCATGTTTCAGCTCTGAGCATGTGCATGCCTCCCTATGCCTGGCACCTGGATGCCTGAGTCCCAGTGTACAAATCGGGGGAAGATGTGATCCTCTGCCTAAGTCACCTGCAGGTCACAATTTGGTACTCTGATGCTCAGATCACACCTACCAGACAGAGCCACTACAGGCAAGCTTACACACAACAGCCAAGGTGAGGAGGCCTGTCTTATAACTTGTGTCCCAATGCTTATGGTACTCACTTCAGATAAGGGAAATTCCCCAGTTTGTTTCCTTGTCCACCTGTGGTGGAGGAGGGATTTGAGCAGGGATCTATACCTCTGAATTGAGTGCCATAACCATTGGGTTATGGGATATTCTGATATGGGGAGAGGTCTCATAGTCTCTCCTGTTGAAGTTGTTCTGTTGTGGATAGTAAATAAAAAATGTTAGTAGAGCAAGAGGATGGGATCCTGGGTCTTCCACCAGCCACATGAGTATTCATTCATACATGTTTGTGTTCTCTCCTCTCTCCTTCCCCAATTATCTACTCTCCGCTATTTTCAAAGGCTTGAAAGCCAGCACTTGCTTCCTTGAGAGAAAGGAAGCTACTGTGCTACATGTGGCTGCCAGAGTAGGTGCTGAAACTAAGACTGTAGGGGTGCTGTAGTACCCCTTGGTTTAAGATGATTTCCTTTATATAAGAGATTTCCAGTTTGGTACAACAGCTGTCAGCACTCCCACTATAAAAATTGTTCCAGCACCTCTGGATGTCAGCACCTGGTGATGAATGGATGCCCTTCATACTGCCTTAACCAGAAAGTCACTGTAGGACAATTGTGGGAGGGAATAGGAAGTGATTTGGGGAAGGTAGCCTTAAGCACCCCTGGCTGTCAGATCACTTGATATCCAACAAAGGGCCATAGGTTGGAGCACGGTGGAGTGGGAGGGCTAGGACCATGCAAGTCATGGCCCGAAATACTTAGGTGATACTCCCCTATCAACCACCCTCTGAGCAAGTATCAGAGGGGTAGCCATGTTAGTCTGAATCTGCAAAAGCGGCGAGGAGTCCTGTGGCACCTTATAGACTAACCGAAGTGTTGGAGCATAAGCTTTTGTGGGCAAAGACCCGCACTTCGTCAGATGCATGCATGCATCTGGCGAAGTGGGCCTTTACTGCAAGCTATGCTCCAATACTTCGGTTAGTCTATAAGGTGCCACAGGACTCCTTGCCGCCTCTGAGCAAGGACTGTCACACCCGTGTGCTCTTTTTCCTACTACACTCATGTCATTAAAATAAAGGAAAAGTGCATCTGTAGTAAATGAGAGAAACATCGTTAAAAATTAGCAGCAGAGTTCCCATCCCACCAGATTAAGGGTGTGTCTAGACTACAGGGTTTTTCCGAAAAAAGTAGCCTTTTTTCGAAAAAACTTCCCCTGCGCCTAGACTGCTGCTGCGTTCTTTTGAAACTAAATCAAAAGAATGCAGCAATTTTTTTGACCACGGAAAACCTCATTTTACAAGGAATAACGCCTTTTTTTGAAAGTGCTCTTTCGAAAAAAGGCACTATGTAATGCAAACTGTGCTTTTTCAAAAGAGAGCATGCAGACTGCCTGGGTGCTCTCTTTCGAAAAAGTGGCTTACTTTTCCGAAAGTACTGGTTGTAGTCTAGACGCTCTTTTTCGAAAGAGGCTTTTTTGAAAGTATCTTTCAAAAAAGCCTCTTTCGAAAGAGGCTTGCAGTCTAGATGTAGACTTAATGTTGTTACAACAGCAGCACATGAGAAGGTCTAGAAAAGTATTTTAATTACAGAAGAATCCCAAGGAAATCACTAAGATCCGATCTCTGTTTTTCTAATAGGCTTGTTTCTTTATTAGAAAAACCTTTTTTTTAAGGCACATCCTGTATTGTCTGTTTTGTGCTGCTCCCTCTCCTGTTCAGGCTGTGTAACTCTCAAGATGTAACAGAAGGAAGGAAATTTTGTAGACTTTTTTTTTTTTTACATTTTAAAACACCACAATAGGGAGATTAGAAACGGGATCCCTTACTGATTTGCTTTACCTTACAAATGCAGAACAAGCCTAAAGTTTCCAAGCTGCAATACCCCATGTTTTTAAAATTACAAGCCTAAGAGGTTTGTTTGGCATGAAATGAAAACCACTAACAAATTGCTAGTGGTAAAACATTGCATGAACATTGTTTCTTGCAAAATATTGGAAATAACTATTGTAGCATTACTCAACAGTTAAGCAACCTCTGTTTACTGTAAGTATTAGCTGCCTGAACAACGTGTACTGCATACGTACATTCACTCCCTTTGGATCCAAACTCCTAAATGGTCACGTGGACCATAAAAACAAAACAAAAAGTCAGTGAACAAGTCCTTTTTCTAACTGGCTTGATGTCTGTAGCTGGAAGGGACTGCTACCTTCCAAAGTCACTAAAGAGAATCATGTTTTTTAAAATATACAAATGGTTCTAAGGATATATCTCATTTAGAGGAAAAATATGATTTGCTTACACTTGCTGTTTCAGGCATCCAGCCAAATTATGCAGTGTACAATGTACCGGAATGTGCATGATGGTATGCACTAAGCTATCATGTATTTAGTTAAATCCTCACAGGACATTCAGACATAGTCCTTGTGGAATGGTCCTACAACTCCTTGGGGTTGGAAACATATGTATGACCCCCTTTTCCCTTAATGCATGAAGTGAAGAATGTGAAGAAATTGAAGAATTCCCTCATGAATGAAGGAATTCAGTGCAGTTCAGTACGATAGGAGACGATAAACTCACTTAAACTTTTACCCATTTACTCTATATAGAGCCTGATCCTGCAAAGTTCTGAGTGCCCCCAGTTCCCATGGGCTTCACTGGGAATTCCGATTGCTCTGGACTTCTCAGGAAGTATTCAGAACTTATCAGGACTGGTTCCATACTTTCTCTGGTATATTTCAATAGGGTAATTGGAGAGGGACCTGGTTTCTAACCACAAGTGCAATCTCTGCCAGGTTTTCTTTTATTTATTTTTTTATTTTTGGAGGGCTTTAAAATGGACATGGGAAAGATTTTCAGATTTTAGTCCCCCCCATTTCAAAACTGCTTCTATAGTTTTGGTTCCAGTTGGGATCTAAAACTAAAAGGGTCTGTTTACCAAAACCAGTGCTGTCGCAGCCCAAGATGCAGAGAACAGCCTTCTGCCCGTCACTTGATTTTGAGGCAAAAATCTTATGAGAATGGGTCACAAGTTTTGGATGCAATCAAGCCTAAATACAAAATATCACTGTGGATCTTCCTGAATTTGAACCACACCATAAAAAATCTTGTCAGGATCCAAACATGTCTTCTTTGAATCATTTGTTATTGCTGTATATAGTGCTACTTCTATTCAATATCTGGAAAAATAATATTTCAATTTCAAAGATATCAGGGGCCAAATTTTGACTTATACCAGTGAAACAGTGAAAATAATTTTTTTTTTATTCAGTAATATAATTTAAATGCATTTTCTGAATTTTGTTAATGTGTCTGAAATAACTTCTTACATGCTGAAAACTAAATTGCCTATGACATGTTTGTCTTTTATAATTTGAACAAGCATTGATTACTTTCTTTTTTCAGTGGTTTGTTAGATGAAATTAACATGGACCTTTTAGTTTACATTTGGGTTCTCCTGATTCCTTCCTCATTTCCAAACTTTTAACTTTGACAAATACACTTGAGCAAGGGATTTCATAAAATGTGCTTGAAGTTCTTCCTTACTTTTTGATCAACTCTACATGCATTCACCAATAGCAAAAAACAGTTCTCAGAATAAAAGTTTGTTGTTTAACTTCCCTCACTGGCGAGTGGCTGATTATGCAACTTCAGTGCAGAAATTATTACAGGCCTGTATAAACAAGGCTAGACTTATACTTCCATGAATTTTCTGGAAAGTAGGGAGTAATACAATAGGTTTACATTGTAAATTAAGGTACAGAAAGTGTGACAACATAGTCTGCAAATGACAATGCAAACTACAGTAAAATAGAGATACAGAATTGCCTCTGGTTGAAAAATTATTGAATACGTTGGACCAGGGAACAACAATACAGAAAACTGAGGGTTGGCAGGTGGGCGAATTCCCTACTAGACTAAACCAGATTGAAAGTAGGTCAGATTTTCCCTTTTGAGAATGAGGATAAGGAACATAACTCTGTGTGACATGTGATCCATTATATTTAATTTTCTTTATTTGCATCATCTCCCAGGAGCCTTGAAGATTGAAAATCTTGGTTTTTATAGCTATGGCAATTATCTAAACTAAGACTATAGAGTTACCTGCAATCATTTTCATTACACATTACTGTAAGGATCTGTTATTATGGGTCCCTGTTCCCCCTTGTTTTAAAATTTGGCTGCTAAAATTAGCTCCAGCTGAAACTTGGAACACATCCTCAGACAAGCTTTACTGAAAATATATCCTGAACCTGTCTGAAACTTTACTCATGTAAAAGTTCTGCCAGGTGGTGTTGGCAGGAGCAAGGACCAGGATAAAATGACGAGGGGTTCCTCTTAAGTGTAACAAAAAACCACTGGTTTAAGCTCCCACCAAAAAAAAGCAGGATCACTTAATATCTTCCTTGGGTACTCTTACTAGTTGATAATTCCTCACCCAGAAACACTGAGTCTGTGCATGAAAAAAGCAAAGTATTACTGGGAAAAAAGGAACAAAACATCAGCTTGGAAAGTGGGTCACAAGTTCTTGATGCTGACAATAGATCAACATTTATATTAAGAATAATAGGTGAAATCTAATTGTAACAGGGGTTCCCAGTAGATACCTTTGATTCAGGATAAATGTAAAAAGTAATTAAGCTTTTTTATGGACTAGATAGCTGAAACATTATGAGACTCCACTCAACATACAAGCCACATGTAAAGTTGGAGAAAGAGTTGATCCCTGCAGCCTGGGTGTTTTCTCTGTGGTCAGCATGCACATGCATGGTATTACAGACTGGATTTTGTTAGATGGAACATTTGGAGGGGGGCAGGAGTAGGCGGTATTGTTTGATGGAGAGTTCTGTGTGTGTGGGTATGTGGCATTATTTTGGGATACTTCCGGTATCCCCAAATAGCTATTCTGCATCTTTTAAGCAAGCCCATTATTTCGAAATATAATGGGCTCGCTATTCTGACATCCCTGTAACCTCGTTCCACAAGGATTAAGGAACGTTTCAGAATAGCAGTTCATTTCTAAATTTGGCACTATGTAGATAGCACCAAATTACGAAATAAGCTATTTCAAAATTGACTTGAAACAAAGTACGCAACTTGCGTAGCTTATTTTGAGCTATGGATGCACCCTTTATGTGTTGTTTGATGGTGCACCATGTTTTTGTTTTCAAATCAGTGGAGGGAGAAATATAGATTGCTTAAGCAAAGTTCTTGATACTAGAGGTTTACTCTTTGCAACAAGTCAGGTACCATTTTTTTCCTCTCTCCTCTCAGTTTAGTTCCACGGCCTCAGCAATTCAATGTTCGTGTACAGTTCTGGTGACTTCTCAAAGTGTTATTTGGAGGATTTCTGGATAGAAAGCTTATGCAGATTAACTCTTTCTATAGTGTTACTTTCCTTTGTTAAACAGATGATGTCAGACAGCTCCTTCCTCTATGAAGCTTTTGTATACTCTTTCCCCTCTTCAACAACAGAGTGTTGCAGTGAACTCCCACCTTTAACAACCTGCATGAAACTTTAAGGGAGCAACACAGGTTGCAAGAGCAAGATTTTGGAGGAGGCATAGGAAATCAGTGTGTGTACACAGATGGAATGCTAACTGCAGTTGCAGCCACTCTGTAAACAGTTTTGTCAATAAAGAGACAGGTTAATTTTAGGAACAGTCTTCTCATCTTATTACCAGCATGTGGTATGCTTAACATCTACCCTCTACAGCTAGATGAGACAGGTCTTACACTTACTATCTGTGCACCATTTTAGGCATGTTACCATGTACAAAAATTGAAGTAATGCAAGAGAGAGAAAAATCACGATGCTGTCTAATTTGGTTCTTTTGAAACTGTCTGATAACTCTGAATGAGAGTTGTAAAACTGAGTTCTAGCAACTGCATAGTTAATTGCTGCAGATGAGTGGTGAAGCTGTAGGATCAGGTAAGCCAGGGTAACAGAGCTTGGTATCTTCAAGGTTCATGGAGTTGAACAGAACTGACAGAGACGGAAGTCTATGTGCAAGGAAACTGACTTGAACCTCCAACAAGAAATTTATACAATAGGACCCTCCTTTCACAGTGACTCTATATACCTCAAGTAAGCCTCTTAGAAAAAAAATACCAGGACCTTCAGCCAGCTTTCACATGCCCCTGTTGAGACCTAAACTTTATGCTTTACCAGATGGAAAGAGTGACATATAACTTCTCTACCCAAGGAGCACCCCCAGAAAGGAATTAGGACACTGAACAACATAATTTTTCCTATTTCCCTTTTGCTCCAGGGTCTGACAGTAGGATAATTTATTGCAACCCTTGAACACAAGCAGTTTGCTTACTGTCATGCTGGCCAACAAATGAAAGTACAGAACCAAGGCTCTACCTGCTCCTCACCTCATCACTCATTTCCTCACAGAGTATCTAGGCTGCAAAGGCTACAATCCACACTCAAACTGAGATCCAGGTAGGCCAAGTAAGGAGATACAGTGGAGTCAAACATCACTGCCTCTCTCTCCCCAGCACAACTGAGTGAGAGAAAGAATCTCCGGGCTACACAGGCAGAATATGGGAAGCCATCAGTCAGGAAGGAGATCCATTGTTTGCCAACCATGGATGGAATTTGTATGCTCAGTTGGGAAGGCAACTGCAATCAGAGAGTGAAGCTCAACAATACATGATGCCTCGAATCCCATACTCGGTTTGAGTGAGTTTGAGACTAAATGCAAATACTCCGTACTGTTCTGCCTATATGTAAGAGTGACAGAACAATGATCAGAAACCAATTCCCACACCACCAGAGTACTGAATTTGGAATTGTATATCCAGCAACTCAGGCCCCTCCAGCACTGAGAATCTCCTGTAGTTTTACTGTATAATACTCTGAATTAATGTTTACATTCTGATACCACAATTTATAGAGGCTTCCATAACATACTCTAGTGACCTGATGGAAAGGAGGCTATTAAAACTGCATAGGTTTTTATTGGAAGCGGTGGTATTTTGTGAAAAAAAACCCTAACCCATGTAGCAGTTTTGATACTAAAAAAATAAAAATAATACATGTGGCATTTTAAAAATGGAAGGCCATATACTCAGCCAGTATAAATTGGTATAGCTCCACCAAAGCCCATTTACTGAGACAAATCCCTCAAAATCATGAGGCTGGTTTACATTTGTTTTTAAATCTCCTGGTGCCAGTCTTGGGTTTCACATTTTCAAACTTCACTGTGCAACCTTGAGGGCTGGAAAGATACTTTTTATTAAAAAATGAAAGCTGAGAATCTCATGTCAGCACATGCCTCCAGGACCTGGGGCTTTATGAAAAGTAATACATATAAGATTCCTAATAAAATCGTCAGAGTAGGGGATGCTGCCAATGTCACTAAAATCTGAATCTGGTCCCTGGTATCATCCTTACATCTGAAATTCTTTGTTCCTAGTTTGTCCAACTTTTAAATGATACATCATTTGTAATTTCTCTTTCTTACTGTTATACAGGCCATCCTCACTATAAGTCCAAGATACGTTCCAAAAAGGAGGAGGTTACTCACCTCTTGTAACTGACGTTCTTCGAGATGAGCGTCCTTGGGGGTGCTCCACATGAGGTGTAGAGCATCCCAACTCCTCTGGATGGAGTTTCTTCAGCAGTGTCTTGGAGGGGGCCGCGCATGTGCCCCCGCCTCCCTTCAGTTCCTTCTCTATCCGGAACCCTGTGGAGGAGTGTGATTTACATGATTGCTTTTTTTTTTTAAGGTTTCCGAAATAGAGGGGAGGGTAGCCGAGCACCCCAAGGGACGCTCATCTCGAAGAATGTCAGTTACAGGAGGTGAGTAACCTCCTCTTCTCCTTCCAGAGGCATCCCTGGGGGTGCTCCACATGAGGTGACTACAAGCAGTCTATCTTATGGAGGTAGGGACTTCATATCGGGTAAGCAGGCTGTTTGGAGGACAGCTTTTGCTAATTTAGTGTGTCGTAAAGGACCCGAAGCGAGAGAGTAGTGTTTTGCAAAAGTGTGATCCGAGGACTATGTTGCTGCTGCACAAATGTCCTCCAGTGGAACTTTCCTGAGGTATGCGACTGAGGTTGCCACTGCTCTCATAGAGTGCACTCGGATTGGAGCAGGTGGAGGTAAGTCATTAAGGGTATGTCTACACAACAGCACTAATTCGAACTAACTTAATTCAAATTAGTTAATTCGAACTAAGCTAATTCGAATGAGTGCATCTAGACCTAAAAACTAATTCGAATTAGCGTTTTGCTAATTCGAAATAGCATGTCCACATTGAGTGGACCCTGAACCGAAGTTAAGACTGGCCGGATCCAGTGCTGGCAGGGCATCAGGTTAGGACTTAGAGTGTGGAGATGCTGCCTCAGGCTAGCCGAGGGCTGTGCTTAAAGGGACCCGACCCCAACCCCGGACAGACAGTTCTCAGGGTTCCCCGCTTGCTTGTCTAACTCAATGAGGGACAGCAAAGCAGTCCTGTCTTGGAGTGCCCTGAGTGCCCACACTCGGCACATCACAGCACTCGGCCATCAGCCGGCTGCACTTGCCGCAGGCTGCCATCCGGGGGGGTCACTCGGGGGGCTGTCAGGATCCAGGAGGCGCTACAGGAGAGCTTCCACCCCGAGGAGCCCACAGAGCCACCCCAGTCCTCCCCATTGGGGGCTCATGCCCCATTCCTCTCACCTCCTTCCACTTACCCCTCCCTAGCCCCCCTTCCTGATGTAAAAAATAAAGGACACGTGTGTTCAAAAATAGAAACTCTCTTTATTTAACAAAACTGGGGATTAACCTCTGGGAGACTGGGAAAAGGAGGTGGGAGAGAAGAGAGAGGGTGGGAGAGGAGGAAACCTGGGAGGAGGGAGCTGGAAGGGGAAGCCAGGGAAGAAGGAGGAGGAAGTATAAAACTATAGTACGCCATATCTTCAGTACTGTGTACAGATGTGGTCTCCTCACCTCAAAAAGATATTTTGGCCTTGGAAAGGGTTCAGAAAGGGCAACTAAAATGATTAGGGGTTTGGAACAGGTCCCATATGAAGAGAGGCTAAAGAGACTGGGACTTTTCAGCTTAGAAAAGAAGAGACTGAGGGGGGATATGATAGAGGTATATAAAATCATGAGTGGTGTGGAGAGGGTGAATAAAGAAAAGTTCTTCATTAGTTCCCATAATATAAGGACTAGAGGACACCAAATGGAAATTAATGGGCAGCAGGTTTAAAACTAATAAGCAAAAGTTCTTCTTCACACAGCACATAGTCAACCTGTGGAACTCCTTGCCACAGGAGGCTGTGAAGGCTAGAACTATAACAGAGTTTAAGAGAAGTTAGATAAATTCATGGAGGTTGGGTCCATGGGTGCTATTAGCCAGGGGTAGGAATGGTGTCCCTGGCCTCTGTTTGTGGAAGGCTGGAGATGGATGTACGAGACAAATCGCTTGGTCATTGTCTTGGTCCATCCCCTCCGAGTACCTGGTGTTGGCCACTGTCGGCAGACAGGCTACTGGGCTAGATGGACCTTTGGTCTGACCCAGTACGGCCATTCTTATGTTCTTATGTTCTAAGCTCAGGGCTCAGGGTCAGGGTCTCACTGGACCAGCAGTTTTCATGCAAACCTGCTCCTGGGTTCGCATTTGGCCTTTGGTGGCCAGGCTGGCAGCTATCCTGCCTAGGGCGGCCGCATTCCTGTGCCTAGTGCGGAGATCGTGGACGTTGGAGGCCTCCCCCAAACCTCGATGAGGTCCACGATCTCCGCACTAGACCAGGGCGCCCGCCTGCCTTGTGCGGCCCGGGCAGGCTCCTGGGAGCCGCCAGCCTGTCCTGGGAAGAGGCGGAGGGCTGGGTGGCAGCAGGTGGCTGGCTCATGCCGTGCCAGGTGCAGGGTCTGCTGGCTGGGTGCTGGCAGGCTTGCAGCTGGCACAAGCACTGTAGCCAGACCGTGCCCCTTTAAGGGCTCCGGGGCCGGGAGGGGGGCAGAAGAGTTTCCCTGGTTTGGCCCAGAGTGGCCACCAGGGCAACCTGGGAAGGGCTAGCCTCCAACTAGTTCGAATTAAGTGGCTACACAGCCCTTAATTCGAACTATTTAATTCGAACTAGGCGTTACTCCTCGTAGAATGAGGTTTACCTAGTTCGAATTAAGCAGTCCGCTAGTTCGATTTAAATTCGAACTAGCGGTTTGTATGCGTAGCCCCTATTAAAGTTAATTTGAACTAATGACTGTTAGTTCGAATTAACTTTGTAGTGTAGACATACCCTAAGTGAGTAGCAGATATCGATGCACTCCGAGATCCAATGGGAGTCTTTGTGATGATATTTTCTCCCCCATGATATGCTTTGCGATGGAAACAAACAGGTGTGGGGAGGATCTGAATGATTTTGTTACGTCAATATAGAAGGAGAGAGCTCTTTTGACATCGAGAGTGTGCATCTGTGCTTCAAAGGCGTTGGAATGGGGCTTTGGGAAAAACACAGGTAGGTGTATTGTTTGAGTGATGTGAAAGGCTGTGCAGACCTTAGGTAAAAATTTTGGGTGCAGCCACGTGGACACTCTGTCTTTAAGAAAAATGGTGAAGGGTGGACCAGACATGAGAGTGGCCAGTTCACTTACACTGCGTGCTGAGGTGTTAGCCACTAGGAATGCTGTTTTAAGCGTTAAGTGGAGTAAGGAGCATGTGGCCATAGATTCAAAGGGTGGCTTTCTTAATGTTGTCAGGACTAGGTGGAGGTCCCATGGTTCTTGTGGGGGTGACACGTCAGGGTATAGAGCTTGCAGACCCTTCAGAAAACGTTTAGTTGTGGGGTGTGCAAATAAAGTGGTGTCATCCAGTGGTGCGTGGAATGTTGTTATAGCTGCTAGGTGCACTGTAACTGAGGCTAAGGAGAGATGAGACAGCTTTAGGTGCAGCAAGTATTCCAGAATTACCGGGAATGGGGCTGTTTGTGGCGGTATATTGCAGTCACTGGCCCAGTGTGTAAAACGCATCCATTTACTGATATATGTTTTCCTTGTTGCAGGAACTCTGCTGTGCAGGAGGACCTCCCGGACTTGCTGGGAACACTGGTGCTCTATGCCAGTGAGCCATTGAGGTGCCACGCTTTTATATGGAGCATCAAGAGTTGAGGGTGAGATGTCCTGATTTGCAGATGATAGAGGATGTGAGGTACCTGCGGTAATGTGATTGGATGGCTTTGTGTCATCCTGAGTAGTAGGGGAAACCAAGGTTGGCACAGCCAGCACAGAGCTATGAGGATGATATTTACTTTGTCCCTCCGTATCTTTATGATGACTCTGTTGAGGAGGGGAAAGGGAGGGAATGCGTATCGCAGGGGTGCATTCCATGTCAGAATCAGAGTATCCCCTAAGGAATGTTTGCCCATGCCCGCTCTGGAGCAATACATTGTGTATTTTCTGTTAGATCTGGTGGCAAACAGATCTATTCAGGGATGGCTCCATTGGCTGAATATTTCTCGCAGGATTGTATGGTCCATCTCCCATTTGTGTTCCTGGGGGAGGGCTCTGTTTAGGGTATCTGCTGTTGTATTGAGAGCCCCGGGTAGATGGCAACCACATAATCGGATATCCTGTGCTATGGCTCAGTTCCAAAGGGCTATGGCTTCTCTGCTCAGGGGCTGAGACCATGCTCCATCTTGTTGGTTTACATAGAACATGCATGCCATGTTGTCCGTGTAGACACGGACGTGTATATCTTTTGCTTGAGGGAGCAGTTTTTGACATGCTAGGTGGACAGCTCTAAGTTCTAAAATACTTATATGCAGAGCACACTCTGCAGAAGACCATAGGCCTTGAACTATTCTTCCTTCCATGTGAGTGCCCCAGCCTGTGAGTGAGGCATCCATGGTGATGACCACTGTGGGCTCTGTGGATTGGAAGGGTGTGCCTATAGTTAGGTTGGATGCCTTTGTCCACCATTTTAATGATGCCCTGACTGATGGAGGCATTGTTAGTCTCTTTGTCAGTGAATGAATGTTTGGTTTGTACTGAGTTAGGAGCCAACCTTGGAGACACCTCATAAGTACTCTCACGTTGGGCACCACCAGGTTGCAGGAAGCCATATGGCCGAGAAGTCGGAGGCAGTCGAGTGCAGTGACTGTAGGCATGTTCTGGAGGGATAGTGCCAGGTGCCTGATGCGATTGGCTCTGTCAGGAGGGAGGGAGGCTGTGACAGAGTTAAGGTGTGCCCCAATAAATTGGATGGTCTGTGAGGGTGTAAGCAATGATTTGGAGTGTTTCACTAGAAGTCCTAGAGAGTGAAAACAGTCTAGCACCACGTGAGTGTGTTGATGGCACTCGTGTCTGGACCTTGCTTTTACTAGGCAGTCATCCAGGTAGGGGTATATGGTAATTCCTTGTCTCCTGAGGTGGGCAGTGACTGCTGCTAGGATCTTGGAAAATACTCTCAGAGCTGTGGAGAGTCCGAAGGGTAGGACCGTGTACTGAAAATGGTTTGAACTTAAAATGAAACGGAGCAAACGTCTATGAGATGGTCTAATAGAAATATGAAAATATGCATCTGTAAATTGAGAGAGGAAAACCAGTTGCCCGTCTCCAGAGCTGAAATAATTGTATTTAGGGTAACCATCTTAAACCTCTGGGTTTTTTATGAAGCTGTTTAGGGATCTGAGGTCTAGGATGGGTCTCCACTCACCAGTTCTCTTTTCTATGAGAAAATAATGGGAATAGAAACCTGTTCTGTGGAATTGCGGTGGAACCGGTTGTATGGCTCCTATATGTAACAGGTGATCTATCTCTTGTAAAATGATCTCGTGAGATGGTTCCCTAAAGAGGGTCGGGATAGGAGGTTGGGGTGGGCGGAAAGAAAGGGAATGGTGTACCCTAGAGAGATAGTTTGTAGTACCCATTTGTCTGAGGTAATTAATTCCCATTGATGAAGGAAGGGGAGTAAATGAAACTGAAAGAATTTGGAAGGATTCTGGGATTCTGGAGATGGTGCTCTGGTTTTCGATCTCTCGACTATATTTTCAAATTTGCTTATTGGATTGCCCTGGACCGTTGGGGCTATTAGTCTGGGACCGTCGTCTCTGCTGCCTATTTTGACCCCGCTGTTGGTAAGGGGGTTGTTCTTGTCTGTGGTACTGGAAAGGGGGCTGCTGGTACCTTGGTCTGTGGTATGGTTGGTACCTATATTGTCTTGTTCTTGTTGTAGGAGCCTGGATACCCAAGGATCGGAGAATGGCTCTGGAGTCCTTCATGGATTGAAGAACTTCATTGGCCTTCGAGGAAAAAAAGGTTTTCCCTTTCAAATGGCAAATCTTCCACACCTGTCTGTAGCTATCGTGGGAAGGCCAAAGAGTTGTACCAAGAGGCCCACCACATAGTAACAGCTGTAGCCATCGACCTTGTGGCTGTCTGCTGCATCGAGCGCCACTTACAGTGCTATACGCGAAATTGCCTGTCCCTCGGAGACAATGGCTTTGAAATGCAGTTTTTTGCTTTCTGGCAGATCATCAATAAATGTGTTCATTTTCATGTAATTGTTGTAGTCGTATTTACTAAGTAGGGCTGAATAATTTGCTACCCTCAGCTGGAGTGTGGCTGAAGTGTATACTCTTTTGCCAAACGCATCTAATCTCTTGTTCTCCTTTTCAGATGGGGTTGAGCGATTTTGCTGCTTGTTTGCTGCTGTGCAGCATCCACCACAAGGGAATTGGGGGCGGGATGTGTGAAGAGAAATTCAGATCCCTTGGGTGGCACAAAATACTCGCCTTTCTGCTCGTAGGGGGAAATCGAGGCAGGTGTTTGCCGTAAAGTTTTTGCAGGTTGGAGAATGACTGGGTTGATAGGGAGAGCAATTTTTGACAATGAACTGGATTGTAAGATGTTAGTGAGCTTGTGGGGAGTATCTTGTATCGTGGGAGTATCTTCCTCCACATGGATATTTAGGTCTTGCGCCACCCGTTTAAATAAGTCTTGAAAAGAGGAGACGTCCTCTGAGGTGTTAGCAGAGGGAGGTAGGATTGCTTCCCCTGTATCAGCTAGTGATGATGTGTGAGCCAAAGATCCTGTGGCTGACATAGGGGAGTATTGGCTGTCATTATCACTCCTTGTAGTGTGTTTGTGAAGAGATTCAGTGAAGCGTGAAAGAGGGTTATCTATATGTTTAGTCTTACATAATCTCTTTCTGTGCTGTTGTGGAGGATGGTTCCACATTTACCACTGTGGAGGGTATGCCACAGGCAGGGGCATCCACAGATAGGGGGTCATTTGCGCTCTAAGAAGGTCTGGTTCCATGTAACTGTGTGTCCCCAGTGCCCCTTGTGATTGAGGGGACAGCTGTGGTGAGAAAGCTTCAAAATCCTCTCCCTCTTCATGTGAGAGGGGAGAGTGCGGATCTGAGTCCTCAGAAAGCAGTGACTGAATGTATCTATCTTCACTCAATAAAAGGGAGCGAAGAGTTGAGTCGATCCGCAAGTCTTTATTCTCCCTGTAGGTGACCAGGGGAGTTTGTGACACGGAGGGCTGTGCTAACTGAAAGGAGCCCGTATTTACCGCAGAGCTGAGAGGGAGAGCTATAGCCCCTAATTGTTGAGGGGAAGGGGCAGCATTCACAGAATGCTCTATCCCTTCTCTGGGTGCCATCGTGAGAAGCTGAGATACCGGTGTAGCTGTCATAATGGTCAGCATTACCAGAGTTTCTGAGGCTGGCACGGAATGGCATGTTGCCTCTGTAAGTGCAGCATTTGAAGTGCTTTCTGGCTTACTACGCTGTTCGCACGAAGTACCTGGGCGGTCAAACGTGCTCAGATGGTTCTTATCTGAATGGTCTGACTTTTTTACCTCAGAATGCCTCTTGGTGGGTTGCTGAAGTAATGAACTTGCCCTTCTTTTAGAGGGCTTAGGCTTATCCTTGTTGGCTTTTGAGCTTGGGTCAGAGGCATGTCACTTGCTGTTATCCTTGTGGAGTGTTATCAGTTTAAGCTCTTTCTCTATGTGAGAGCTGGGTTTCATTTTAACACAATGGGGGCAAGCTCTCTGAGAGTGAGAGCTCCCCAAACACTTCAGGAAGGTGTCATTGGAGGCAAACATCATATCCTTGCAGAGTGCACAGCGTTTGAAGCTGGGAGAGCTCATATTGACTTGTAGGCTGTGGCGGCAGTTCAAACCCCACACCGCTTTTTTTTTAAAGTACTACTATTCTAATCTAACTAAGAAAAAATGGTGAGAACAGTAACAAGAACAGCTAACTAACTAAATTAACTATCTTAACAACTAGGTATGTTAAGGAGAGAAGAGCACTGCCAAGTTCCATCTGCAGCTGGGGACGGTAGAAAGGAACTGAAGGGAGGTGGGGGTTGTGCATAGCTAGCGAGGGAGCCCGCGCACTTCGCGCGCCGCGCATGCACAGCCCCCTCCGAGACACTGCTGAAGAAACTCCGTCCAGAGGCGCTGGGACTCTCTACACCTCATGTGGAGCACCCCCCGGAGAACTTGGATTTCTAGCGAAACAACTTAAAGCAGGATTTTTTTTCCCTACGGGCTGACTTCCATTTGCTCAAATTGGGGGTGGGTGGGTTTTGCGACTTAAGAGCAGGGAATGGGAGGACTTATAATGCATCAGTTCCTACAAGCATCAATGACTTTAGATGCTTGTAGGAAAGAATCTATTTAAGAAAGAATCTATTACAGGGCGTCCCTACTATAAGTCGCCCAGTGTACACTTATAGTAGGGACGCCCTGTAATAGATTCTTTCTTAAAATCATTAAGACAGACTCCTTGCCCTCAGGGGATGTTGAATGTAAGCACTGTACTCTTGTAACACATTTTACAAAAGCATAGCACGTTCTTTTTTCTGGAGGGGTGAGGGAATG
This sequence comes from Rafetus swinhoei, assembly GCA_019425775.1. Taxonomy (NCBI): domain Eukaryota; kingdom Metazoa; phylum Chordata; order Testudines; family Trionychidae; genus Rafetus; species Rafetus swinhoei. The sequence continues at coordinate 112,490,152 of CM033446.1, forward strand.
AAGGGGGTGAAAGTGGAAAGCTGTTTTCCATCAGTAATCATGTGTAATGGATGACTACCCTGTGACCACATTCATAATTCACTCCTAGGGCTTCACTGATGTTTAAACATTACTTGAGTTGCCTCACAAGTGATAAACCTGTGTGTTATGAGCAGGCAAAGCCAGCTAGATCACAGGCTATTACAGAATACCCAGTTATACCACAACAGCCTCAGAGGTTTGGCAGATTATTAGTACTTCTATATTGCACTTCTTCAAAAAGAGATTTGTAGTCATTCTTAACTGCAGTGTAAGTTTCTGAGCATCTAAAGTAATATTGACACGTATCAGTGAGCCATTATTTTGCTTCTCAACCCGTCTAGCCACGAATTACATGAAACAGTCAGCAGTTGCCCTCCTCCCCAACCAGTAATCACTATGACATCAAAGCAATGCAGAGGTGTAAAGCCTTTATCTGAGAAAATTCTACTGTCATTTCACTTGTGAGTTTTGTTCAAAATGAGGTTCCTTTTGAAATGATATGTTGTACATTTGCTGCAATCGCTTTAATCAGTAGCACTTTTAAACTTAATAGCAGGAACATTTAAAATACATTAAAAACTGTAAATGTAGCTATTGTTTTTTTAATATACTTGTGCCTTCCTCTCCCCAGTCTTTTGAACACTGTTGAACGAAGGTCTCAGATCTGATGTACATATTGTTGTTTATTTTATTAAGCCAGCTTGACTGACATGATGACTCCTAAAAGCCAAATTTGGAGATCAGTTTTTTTTAGCAACAGTGACATTGGATACTGCCAAAGACATTTGCCTCCTCCATTTTGAAATGCCAAGTTGGTTCTGGAAGACAGCAAAAAGCCACTTCTTAGTAAAAAAATAAAACAAAACAAAAAAATTCTGAAGTGGGCTATTGTGTGATTCCAACTACAGATCATAGATTTTGCTGCTGCTGCTGCAAATCACAGAGCCCCAAAGACATGGCTAATGCTGTCACTTTTTTCTACTGTTTGCAAAATGCTGCTAAAGAGTTCACACACACAGGCTGTAGAAAATGTCCCTAAAGTGATGCAGTATCCTGGAGCTATTGCAGCTTACAAGCACCCTGCTTTTGTTGAATAATAAGGACTAGGGGAGGGAAGGTTGGAGTGTTCAAAGGCACAAAGGGCATTTAGATGCAAGTCAGTGGCAGTTGGGTACCTAACTGCCTTCTATACCTTTAAAAAAATTCTCCTCCCCATCAATTCTAAGCAATCATGACCACACAAGTTTTTCCTTTTGCAACATCCTGGAGACTCAAAATCACCCTATCGAATCTGTGTAGATAAGATAATTAAAAGGGCTACGGACAGGGATTCTGGAAGAGAAAGCATAGGAACACAGGGCTAGAAAGGACCTTCAGAAGTGATCAAATCCAACTTTCTTCACTATGGCAGGACCAAGAAAATATTAACCAGCCATGACACATGTTGGTCCAACCTTTTTTTTTAAAACTTTCTGATATGGGGATCTCACCACTTGCCTTGGAAGTCTACTCCAGTGCTTAACTGCCCTTATAGTTAGAAAGATTTTCCTTAATATCTAACCTACACCTCCTTTGCTGCAGATTAAGCCCACCACTTCTTGTCCTATCTTCAATGGATATGGACAAAAATTTATCACAGTCCTCTTTATAACAGCCCTTAATATATGTGAAGACTGTTATTCCCCCTCTCCACCCCTACACCTGTTTCTTCTTTTCCAGACTAAACAAACAGTTTTTGTAATTGTTCCTCATATATCATGTTTTCTAGATCTTTAATTTTTTTTGTTTTCCACTGAACTTTCTCCAATTTTTCTACACTTTCCTAACATAGTACTCCAACTCATGCTTACCAGTGCAGAATAGACAAAAACAATTACCTCCCCTATCTGATACATGACAGGCCTCTGAATATACCCTAGGATTTTATTAGCTTTTTTGCAACAGTATTATATTGTTGATTCACACTCAATTTATGATCCATTATAATCCCCAGATCCTTTTCAGCAGTATTTCCCCCTCACCAATTATTCCCCATTTTGTAGCTATGTACTTAATTTTTCCTTCTGAAGCATAGTACTTACCACTTAGTTTTACTGAACTTCATCTTGTTCAATTCAGAACAGTTCTCCAATTTGTCAAGATCTTTTTGAATGCTAATTCTGTCCTCCAAAGTGCTTATAACACCTCCAAGCTTGGTGTCATCTGAAGATTTTACAAGCATGCTTTCCACTCCATTTTCTGATTCATTAACAATGAAAAATATTGGATAGTAGCAGAACAAGGATTACCCGTATAGGGCCCCTCTGTATAAGCCAACTCAGAGAACTATTGATAATTTTTTGAGTGTTATTTTTCAATCACTTATGCACCCATTATAGTAATTCCATCTAGACTACATTTCCCTATTGCTTATGAAAATGTTGTGTCAGACTAAGTTATAAGCCTTACTAAAGTAAAGATATATCATGTCTACTGCTTCCTACCATTCAGTGGATCAGTAACCCTGTTAAAGGAGGAAATCAGGGCTGGTCCTCAAAAAAAAAAAAAAAGGTTGGGGACAGTTCGGGAGGACGGGCCAAAATGTGCTCATAGCACGCCCCCTCTGGTGGCAGCCTCTTTAAAATAACAGCCCTGGGTGACCGCCCAGCTCACCCGTCCCTAAAACCTGGAGGAAATAATGTTTGTTTGACATTATTTGTTCCTGACAAATCTATGTGGGCTATTCCTTGCAATTCAATTGTCCTCCCGGTACTTACAAATTAATAGTTTAATAATTTGTTCCCATATCTTTCCAGGTATCAAAGTTAGAATCAGAGGCTCTTATCTTTTCTAGAGGCCAAAGTCACAGCTTACTGAATCATTCTCATCATTGGCAAAGTTAAAGATTGGGGTGAAACTCTTCCCTAATCCTGGCCTCCCTTACCAGGAGCAGACTTTTTAGTGGTGTGAGGAGGGTTGCGGGGAACACGGGCCCACCCACTACTTCAGGTTCCAGCCCAGGGACCCTACGTAGCAGCAACTGATGGGGTTTTCCCTCTAGCCCCAATATAGCAGCTTTTTCCCCTGGGGCCATTTCCCCACACATTCCCCTAGTACCTTTTCCCTGGTACCTGAGAAAAAATCTTTCCTGCTTCAGCACACTCTTTCCTTTCTCAGCAACACACTTCCTCCTTTCAGTCCTTCAATCTTCTCCTTCCCCCTCCCTTACCTGAGGGGAAACTTTTTAAAGTAACCCAACAAGCCTCTATTGGCTGCAGGTGCCTGATTAGCCTGCTACTTCAGGTAAGCTCTTAATTAGCTTCAGGTGCCTACCTGCCTTGATTATGTGGCAACAGTCCCTGGCAGTTTATTCCAGAAACAGAAAAGCATTCACCCAGCTTCTGGTATATCTACCCTGCACCAAACTATTATAGCCAGCTGCCCCCCGGTCTGTCACAAAGCATAGAGCCAATGCTCATAACTTCAAATACAAAAATGATGCATGAATACAAATGGCATAATTATAACCTATGAATTGTAAGCTCTTCATAGGTGTCTCACTTGGCACATTTTGTACAAGATTAATTGCAAACACATAACAGTGATCTATATGGTCATATTTTAATCAAACAACATCACAATGTGTCGCACATTAATTATGTATATGCATAATCATGCATAATTCTCAAGGATTAGGAGCCCAAGTTTCATGCCTGGGGCCTGTACAACTAAGAGGTGATTGAGATTCCACCACAGTCCAGTCAGTCTGAGCAGCTGAGTGTGGGTGAGCCTCATGCAAGGGAAAGGACCTTGAATGAGCATGTAAATTTATAAATCCTTTACAGGGAAGGCACCCCTCACCTTACGTAACACAGCTATTGACTTTACATAAGTTTACTTACGCTACAAGACACAGAAATACAACAAAGAGGTAGAGCTGTTCATCTGCTTTTCCATTTCCCTGTGTAGGCCGGGGGAGAGGAGATGTAGAGCACTCTGTTTAAGTCTCTTGAATTCTCCTCAGAGATCTCAATGAAACTTTTATGGAGGTGCTCTGCAATCCTCCTGAAAGTTTCTAGGGATGGCAGCCTCATTTCTTTCTCTGTGGGAGGATGCTTTCCCATACCACATAGCAATAATTTCAACAGACACTACTGCACTAAGCAGGCTAGCAGCATACAGGCCCAGGCTACCAGCTGTGCACTGTGTTATTGTTACCCTCAAGGTTGAGAGATCAGCTAAAATCATCACTCCCTGGAGACAATACTGCCAGTATCGAGTGCCACTGCCCCGTACTCGTAGTTTCATGTAACTGAGCAATTCCTGACTTATTTCCATCACCCCGGCAGAGAATTCCAATAGAGCAACCCCTTATCCACTCCCACTTCTATCACCAGTATTCCACATGGCACCAGGAATCAGAGAATCCTAGGGCTTGAAGAGACCTCAGGAGGTCATCGAGTCCTGCACCCAGCCCAAAGCAGGACCAATCCCAATGCAATCATCCCAGCCAGGGCTTTGTCAAGCCAAGACTTAAAAACCTCTAGGGATGGAGATCCCACCACCTCCATAGGTAACCCATTCCAGTACTTCACCGCCATCCTAGTGAAATAGTTGTTCCTAATATCCAACATAGATCTCCCCCACTGTAACTTGAGACCATTAGGAGCTGCATTCCTATCCCTACCATTCAACATTGAGGGATATAAAGACAACCACAATTTCACATACACTGAGCTGAGAGAGCCAGGGTTGATGTATGTATAGCTAAAATGGACATGAATGTTCCTTCCCCTTCTTTAAGCTCTTCCATTAATTATTTAACTTGCATTGCTTTTTAAGTGTTTCTATTACTCAATAAAACTTTACAGTTTGGAAAATAATTCATCTTTATAAGTTCCAAACATATACTGCAGAATGCCTGGCAGAACTGAAACCATCCATTTGGTTGTTATTTTACACTGTGACATAACTCATAGGATCAGTGACAGTGTAATAATCATAAGTATACAGAAACCATCACAAAATTAATAGGGTCATTGTCTATTATTTTCATATATGTGCACACAGGCCCTCAAATTGCAGGGCCCAGTAAAGCATAATCCATTCCACATCACTGTGGCTTGCTGTTAAAATGCTCTTTCAAATTGTCTGAGCTTTATAACTCCATGCTGAGCTTTTCTGATAGCCCTTGTATCTGGCTGCTCAAACTCAGCTAACAGCTGGTACACTTCTGCCTCCACCCCACCAGCATCGTTTCCACCTTTGCTTCACAGATACGATGCAGTACACAGCAGGTAACTATAATCATTGGGATATTTTTCTCACTGAGAAAATGCCAGCATCCCTTCAATGCATCAAAAGCACTTCAGCTGATATTCTGCACCTGCTAAACCAGTAGGGGAATCTTTCCTTTCTCTTGATGCACTCTGCTGCAAGATGGTCTAGTGCCAAAATAGGAATATTCATGCCATCCATCATCTCCCATCACTGTCCAGGAACCCCATTGCTGAAAATCCATTGCCAAAAATCATAGTCCTGCCTTGCTTGTGGCAATTAATGGCCCTAAACACTTGCATGACAATGGCCCCCACAATGCATTTTCCAACTCCAAATCATTTCCTACTAACCAGTACCAATCTGGCTTTGCAAGTTTTAACAGGGTGATCACCACTCACTTCTCCATTGTCAGTGAAGCTCTCATTTTGGTGTCCCTCCACAAGAAGGCTGGGGTGAGCTTAGCACATAGATCCAGGAATGTGACACTATGCATCCAAAAGTTCTGCAGACACTGCTTGTCACTGTAAGCCAGCATTACCATAGAACCATAGAGCTGGAAGAGACCTCAGAAGGTCATCAAGTCCAGCCCCCTGCTCTAGGCAGGACCAATCCCAACTAAATCAACCCAGCCAGGGATTGGTCAAGCCGAGACTTAAACACCTCCAGGGATGGAGACTCCACTACTTCCCTAGGTAACCCATTCCAGTGCTTCACTACCCTCCTAGTGAAATAGTTTTCCTAATATCCAACCTGGACCTCTCCCACCACAACTTGAGACCATTGCTCCTTGTTCTGCCATCTGTCACTACTGAGAACAGCCTCTCTCCATCCTCTTTGGAACCTCCCTTCAGGAAGTTGAAGGCTGCTATCAAATCCCCCTCACTCTTCGCTTCTGCAGACTAAACAGACCCAACTCCCTCAGCCTCTCCTCATAAGTCATATGCTCCAGCCCCTAATCATTTTGGTTGCCCTCCGCTGGACCCTCTCCAATGCGTCCACATCCTTTTTGTAGTGGGGGCCCAGAACTGGACACAATACTCCAGATGTGGCCTCACCAGAGCCGAATAAAGGGAATAATGACATCTCTGGATCTGCTGGCAATGCTCCTCTTAATGCAACCTAATATGCCATTAGCCTTCTTGGCTACAAGGGCACACTGTTGACTCATATCCAGCTTCTCATCCACTGTAACCCCAGGTCCTTTTCTGCAGAACTACTACTTAACTGGTTGGTCCCCAGCTTGTAACTGTGCTTGGATTCTTCTGTCCCAAGTGCAGGACTCTGCACTTGTCCTTGTTGAACTTCATCAGATTTCTTTTGGCCCAATCCTCCAATTTGTCTAAGTCACTCTGGACCCTATCTCTGCCCTCAAGCGTATCTACCTCTCCCCTAGCTTAGTGTCATCCAAAACTTGCTGAGGTGCAATCCATCCCCTCATCCAGGTCATTAATAAAGATATTGAACAAAACCAGTCCTAGAACCAGAACCTTGGGGCACTCTGCTAGAAACCGACCGCCAACCTGACATCGAGCCGTTGATCACTAACCGCTGGGCCCGGCCTTCTAGCCATCTTTCTATCCATCTTACTGTCCATTTATCCAATCCACATTCCCTTAACTTGCTGGCAAGAATATTGTGGGAGACCGTATCAAAAGCCTTGCTAAAGTCAAGGTATATCACATCCACTGACTTTCCCACGTCCACAGAGCCAGTTACCTCATCATAGAAGCTAATCAGATTGGTCAGGCACGACTTGCCCTTTGTGAATCCATGCTGACTATTCCTAATCACTTTCCTCTCTTCCAAGTGCCTCAAAATGGATTCCTTAAGAATCCCTTTCATGATTTTTCCAGGGACCGAGGTAAGACTGACCGGCCTATAGTTCCCTGGATCGTCCTTCTTCCCTTTTTTGAAGATGGGCACTACATTTGCCTTTTTCCAATCATCCGGGATTTCTCGATCTCACGACTTTTCAAAGATAATGGCCAAAGGCTCCTCAATGACATTTGCCAACTCCTCAGTACCCTCGGATGCATTAAGTCGGACCCATGGATCTGTGTACGTTTAGCTTTTCTAAATAGTTCCTAACCTGTTCTTTACCCACCACGGGCTGTCCATCTTCATCCCATCTTGCGTCACTTAGCGCAGAAGTCCAGGAGCCGACCTTGTCCGTGAATACAGAGGCAAAGAAAGCATTGAGTACTTCAGCTTTCCCCATCATCTGTCACTAGGTTACCTCCTTCATCCAGTAGGGCCGCACACCCTCTCTGATCACTTTCTTCTTGTTAACATGCCTGTAGAAACCTTTCTTGTTATCCTTCACATCCTTAGCCAGTCGCAATTCCATTTGCGCTTTCGCCTTCCTGATAACCCCCCGGCATTCTCGAGCTATACATTTAAACCTCTCCCTGGTCATTTGTCCAAGTTTCCACTTTTGTAAGCTTCCTTTTTGTGCTTAAGTTCACCAAAGATTTCCCCTGTAAGCCAATCCGGTCTCCTACCATGTTTGCCTCTCTTGCTTGCGTCGGGATGGTTTCTTTCTGTGCCTTCAATAAGGCTTCTTTAAAATACTGCCAGCTGTCCTGGACTCCTTTCCCCTTCATGTTAGCATCCCAGGATTCTGCCCATCAGATCTCTGAGGAGTCAAAATCTGCTTTTGAAGTCCAAGGTGTGTATTTTACTACTCTCTTTTCTTCCTTTGGTCAGGATCCTGAAATCTACCATCTCATGATCACTGCTTCCCAGGTTGTCACCTACCTCCACTTCCCCTATTAGTTCCTCCCTGTTTGTGAGCAGAAGGTCAAGCTGCGCACGGCCCCTGGTCGGATCCTTCAGTACTTGTGTTAAGAAGTTATCCCCAACATTCTCCAAAAACTTCCTGGATTGCCTGTGTACTGCCGTATTGGTTTCCCAACAGATGTCAGGGTGATTAAAGTCCCCCACGAGAACCAGGGCCTGTGATCTGGAAGCTTCTCTCAGTTGTCGAAGAAAGCCTCATCTACCTCATCCACCTGATTCGGTGGCCTGTAGCAGACACCAACCACAACATCACTGCTGTTGTTTGCTCCTTTAAACTTAACCCATAGACTCTCAACAGGTTTTTCTCCCTCTTTATATTGGAGTTCAGAGCAATCATAGTGCTCTCTTACATATAGTGCAATTCCTCCTCCTTTTATCCCCTGCCTGTTCTTCCTGAATAGTCTATACCCTTCTATGACAGTGCTCCAGTCATGCGAGTCATCCCACCAAGTCTCTGTTATCCCAATTAAATCATATTTCTTGGACTGGGCCAGGGCCTCCTGTTCGTTGCCCAGGCTTCTCTCATTAGTGTACAAACACCTCAGGTAACCAGTTGATCACCCTATCTCCTCCGTTCGAAACAGGGGTCCTCCTTTCTTGCTCGTTCCTCTCTGCATTTCTTCCCGGTATCCGACTTTCCCACTCCCCTCAGGGTTTTGGTCACCGTCCCCCGACGAACCTAGTTTAAAGCCCTCCTCACTAGGTTTGCAAGCCTGCCTGCAAAGATGCTCCTTCCTCTCTTGGTTAGGTGGATCCCATCTCTTCCTAACAATCCTTGTGCCCGGAACAGAGTCCCATGGTCGAAGAAACCAAAGCCCTCTCTGCGACACCACCTGCGCAACCACGCATTTACGTCCTCAATTCGACGATCCCTGCCCAGTCCTTTCCCTTCAACAGGGAGGATGGACAAGAACACCACTTGCGCTCCGAGTTCTTGGATCCTTCTTCCCAGCGCTACATAATCCGCAGTAACCCGCTCAAGGTCATTCTTGGCCGTATCGTTAGTTCCCACATGGAGAAGCAGGAAGGGGTAGCGATCCACAGGTTTGATCAGTTTGGTAAGCCTCTCAGTCACATCCTGAATGCGAGCTCCCGGTAAGCAGCATACCTCTCGAGATTCCAGGTCCGGACGGCAGAGGGATGGCTCAGTCCCTCTTAGGAGGAGTCCCGACCACCACCACCCGTCGTTTTCTTTTGGGGTGGTGGCCGTGGAACCCCATCCCTAGGACTACGCATGCCCATGCCTTCCAGTAGATGGTGTTCCCTTCCAGTTTCTTCCTTGTGAGATCCCTTCCAAAGCATTCAGCACCGCAGAGCCTGTGGAGAGAGCCTGAAAGCGATTACTTACCTCTATAGCATTGGGGGATTCCCATGCTGGCCTTTTTCCCCTTCTAGAAGTTACATGCTGCCAGTTCTCTTCCTGGTCACGTACTGCCCTCTTTGGCTCTTCCGCCTGCCATGCTTGAAGGATTAAACGCTGCCTTCTATCGAGGAAGTCTTCATCCTCTCTGATCGAGCGTAGGGTTGACAATTGGGCCTCCAGCCCTCTAATTTTTTCTTCCAAAATGGCGACCAGCTTGCACTTAGTGCAGATGAAATCCATTCTTTCTTCTGGGAGGAAGACAAACATGGCACACTCCGTGCAGGTAACAACAGCAGAACCATCACCATCCATCCCTGCTGTCCTGGAGAAGGGATTTAAAAGGAAAGACAAGAGAACCTTACCCCTTCCCTCTCCCTCTCTAAACTCCCTCTCTAAACTCCCTGTTCGCACTCACCTGTTAGCAAGCTCCTTGGTCGCTTGCCCAAGGAGCCTTATAAAGCCCTGGACTGCCTGAAAGTCTGTCCCCCTACCAAGGCTCAGCCAATCAGCAGAGGCTTCTAGAATTCAAACTTTAATTAGAAGCCAACAGTTTCCACCTGCCAATCACAGCCAATCACAGCACCTGCCAATCACAGCACACACTCCATGAAGGGGAGGAGGAGGGCAAAGGGGAAGTGAGGAAAAAAAAAAGCCTCACTCAAACACACAGGGGAAAAAACAAACAAAAACAAAAAAAGAACACACATCAACCCTCACTCACAAACACAAGCTCAGCACACAGCAAGAAAGCCCCAAACACAACACACAGTTCCCTCAAGAGTCCTGTATCTGCTTCTCCTCTACCTGGAGAACTCCCTCTCTAAAGCCTCACTCAAAAACACAGAGAAGGAAAGAAAAAAAAAACCACACCACCACCACCACACACCAACAAACACAAGCTCAGCACACAGTAAGAAAGCCCCAATAACAACACACACTTCCCTCAAGAGTCCTGTATCTGCTTCTCCTTTTCCTGGAGAACTCCCTCTCTAAACTCCCTGTTAGCACTCACCTGTTCGCAAGATCTACGATGTGATCTTCATAGAATCATAGAATACTAGGACTGGAAGGGACCTCGAGAGGTCATCGAGTCAAGTCCCCTGCCCCCATGGCAGGACCAAATACTGTCTAGACCATCCCTGATAGACATTTATCTAACCTACTCTTAAATATCTCCAGAGATGGGGATTCCACAACCTCCCTGGGCAATTTATTCCAGTGTTTGACTACCCTGACAGTTAGAAACTTTTTCCTAATGTCCAACCTAAATCTCCCTTGCTGCAGTTTAAGCCCATTGCTTCTTGTTCTATCCTCAGAGGCCAAGATGAACAAGTTTTCTCCCTCCTCCTTATGACACCCTTTTAGATAACTGAAAACAGCTATCATGTCCCCCCTCAGTCTTCTCTTTTCAAAACTAAACAAACCCAGTTCTTTCAGCCTTCCTTCATAGGTCATGTTCTCTAGACCTTTAATCATTCTTATTGCTCTTCTCTGGACCCTCTCCAATTTCTCCACATCTTTCTTGAAATGTGGTGCCCAGAACTGGACACAATACTCCAACTGAGGCCTAACCAGCGCAGAGTAGAGCGGAAGAATGACTTCTCGTGTCTTGCTCACAACACACCTGTTAATCTTACAAGTCAGTGCTCATTTCTTGGGTCCAGAAGAGATGTTCCATCATTTGCAACTGCTCTGTGAATGCCTCCAACAATCTTAGATTGGTTCTCACTTAGTCCCACAGCAGTCATCCCTCCAGGAAATAGTCATGTTTCCTGCAAGTGTTCTTGCAGCTCTGCAAATAGCATAGAATTGTGTTTCCTTTGCTTGCAACATTCATAATAATAGTGCAGAGCCACGCTCTATCAGAGATGGCCAACAGAAAGAAATCCTGTGTGAGTTAGTAAGATTTTCAAAATAGGCATGAACATTATGGGACAGAGTTGGCACTATGGGGTGGAGAAAGTAGCATGATGGGAACTTATCCCCACAGCCCAGGTTGTCCCAGCATGACTCATTTCTGCCCCATCATGCATTGCCAAAACTACTCAAAAGACCCACATTGGGATACCTACCCATGATGTACCACAGTGTGCATTCAAACAAACACTGCCAGTGAGTAAATGCAAATGTAAAGAGACAATATGCATATGCAGAAATGACATACTAACTGTAGTGACTTTATGCCGACATAACTTACACCAGCAAGTCATCTATCCATATCATGTAGAAGCAGATTTTTGGAAGCATTTTAAGCTCCTAAAGATGCAGCTAGGTGCCTAATGGGATCTTCAAAAATATCTAGGCTCCCATGAGTGTTAGCCATTTAGGTGCTTCTGAAAATCATACTAGGTGTCTAAATCTCTTTACAATTCTGGCCTCTGGGCCTTGCATTGTTGAACAGTGCAATTCATAATTACTTTTAAAAATCTGGTCCTTCGGGGCCTAAATTCCACTGACTTTCAAAGAGACTTAAACTCTTAAGGCACAAATCCTCAAAGGTATTTAGGTGCTTAATGCCTGTGCCAAGTGCTCCAGGCACTTTTGAAAACGGGACATAGGAGCTTTGGGAGATTTTATCAATTATTCCAGATTTGACTTTTATTTAATCTCTTTCATCATCTATTTTTTTTCTCTTCGCTAAAAAAAAAAAAAAAAAAAAAAAAGGAAATTTCCCTAGCAGGTGTCTGCAAACCACCACTATGTACTCTGTGGAAGATGCATGATATAGCTCAGAACAGCTCACAAACTATTAAACTAATGCACAAAGATTATTAAAAATAACTTATATGAAGAGCCAAAGGGAAGTAGGAAGACCAAGATTAACATATCTTGTCTCTGCATGATGCTTTTTTAAAGACAGGTGGGAGTATTAATTATTATTAATCTTTTAAACAGTGACAATATGCTTCACACTGTACAAAATACAAATAAGGATAATGCTAGTATTGTCTAAAAGACATTGATAAAGCAGGATGCAGTGGGAGATGCAGAAGATTTATCTACTCTAAGAACAGCTGGGACCATTTTGATCATCTAATCTGACTTTCTGTGTAACACAGACAATAGAACTTCCACTAAATAATCCATAGATCATATATTTTAGAAAATATCCAATCTTAATTTGCAAATCACTGGAGATGGAGAATCCATCATAACCATTGGTTAGTTGTTCAAATGATCAGTTACCTTCACTGTTAAAAATCAACACCTTAACTCAGAATTTGTCTAGAGTCAACTTCCAGTCCTTGGATCTTGTTATATCTTTGTCCCCTAGATTGAAGTACTTTTTATCAAATATTTGCTCCCCATGCAGGTATTTATATATACTGCACTCAGATCACCCCTTAAACTTCTTTCTTGTTAAGGTACATAGATTGAGCTCCATGAAACTATCCCTGTAATGCAGTGATGGGTAATTTAGGCTAGAGAGTGGGCCACATGAGTGGCCTTCCTTCATCTTAGTGGGCTGCAAGATTGTCATAATCAAGAGGGTCCCCTAGGATACGTTAGTTTTGCTAACTGTGCGTGCATACCTAGAATTTGTGGGGTGTGCCAACTGGACCATAGCAGTGCTTTCTTTGGATGCAGAAGTACATGGCTCTTGCAATCAATGTTGTGTGCAGTTAGTACACACCTCACTTCACATGCCCTTACTTTACATACATGTAACTTTAATACTGGTAGAAAAAAACCTTATGCAGACAGAAACCAGCAGAATGTGACAACCCTGTGTGTGGGTAACAGTAAGAAAAATGTCTCAGGCCACCACTGCTGTAAGGTACATTTCAATCATTTAATCAGTCTCATGATTCTTGTCTGAACCCTCTCTAATCTATCAACATCCCTTCTGATTTGTGTACATCAGAACTGGACACAGTATTCCAACAGCAGTAGCTCTGGAGCCAAATATGGAGGTGCTATAACCTCTTTAGTCCTACTTGAGAGTCCATTCTTTCCACATTGAAAGACTGCTTTTGCCTTTGCATCCAAAGCACCATATGGGAGGTCATGTTCAATTATCATCAAACCTTTCAGAATCACTGCTTCCCAGGACAGAGCCCCCCATCCTGTAAGTATAGCCTACGTTCTTTGTTCCTAAATTGCATATGTTTATATTTGGCTGTACTAACACAGATATTATTTGCTTGTGCCCGAATTGCCAAGTAATCTGACTTACTATTTTAGAGACCTGTCCTCTTTGTTATTTACCAATCCTCCAATTTGGGCCATTTGCAAACTAATGTTAATTTATAACTAAATTTGATTGCATTTAATAAAATGCTGAGGGCATAAGTGGTATTTGACTGATGTCGGTTAGCATTTATGAGCCTCAAGGTAGGAAGGAATTTGAATGAGAAGATATGGCCTGGGGACTAGGATTCAGAGGTTGCTCTAAGCATAGAAAGCAGAATGGAAGAAGATCCAGAGATGGAATTTGGAGTTGCTACAGCATGTGAGATCACTTATATGTATAATTTCTCAGCATATATAAAAATATACATATGTTGTTCAGCAACATATTTATGGCTTTGGTACATGCACAGCAACCTCTCTGCTCCATTCCTGCATGACATACAGTACAGTGGCAACATGAATTATTGACACAATGGCTTCATACATCCTCCTATTTTATTTAAATTGTGCAGTAACTACACAGTAATTCTAGTGAAAACATCAGCATGGACACAGTGAGCCAATTTTTTAAAGGGGCCCTAAACAGGGCTCTAAAAGTGTATCATAGACAACTTGGGCATCCAAAATTGCAGGAGAAATTTTGGAAGCCTTCCTGTGAAACAGTGGCCAGTAAATTACACAATCGCTACAGCATGTTATATAATCATAGAATCATAGAGTTGGAAGAGACCTCCGGATGTCATTAGGTCCACTCCCCTGCTAAAAGCAGGATCAATCCCAACTAAATCATCCCAGCCAGGTCTTTGTCAAGATAGGACTTAAAAACCTCTAGGGATGGAGATTCTACCACCTCCCTAGGTAACCCATTCCAGTACTTCACCACCCTCCTAGTGAAATATATCTCAGATAACTATCCAGTCTAAGAAACTATATAGATTAGAGAGAAATATGTACATAACTAATGTTATCTCAGCAGAAATCTCTTTTCCTGTTTGGAAAACAAAATCAACATCTTTCCTATAAATAAATTGTGTTGCTTAGCGTCACATGTGCCATAATCTGGGATACTGCTGAATACTCAGGCTAGATTCAATTTAAAAGACAATCTGCCCAGCTTTCCTTCCTTGAAACAATGCATGTGTACCTAAAGAGCACAAAAGAACAGCTTCTGCTACCTTATATGGAGAGAAAGATAAAACAATTTGTTGCTGAATCAGGCCTTGGAGCATAACCTTGTCTTCAGTGGTGAGTGGTTAGGATTTTGTGGCTTTCATCCACAGGTTAAAAATAATTCTAAAAGCATGCCATGCTGTTGTTGGGGAAAAAGGAGGGGGGAGAATTAAGCATTTGGAAAAGAAATGTTAGTGGTAGTCACAAAGCCCTGAAAATAAAACAGGTTTGAATTAGGACTCTGTGATTTTTAATGAATTTCAGTATAATTTGTATCAAATTAGCATTTGTGTAACACCAAGTATTACATGGCACAAACCTCAAGCACACACAAGCAGATGAGGAGTTACATATCTTCTTTAGATCCTTTCACCTTACAATGGTTTATGTTTATTACACTGCCGTGTATAACACTTTAAAATTCCTGCAGAAATGTATCCTACGCAGCTTCCACGTAGTTTTTGGATTGAAATAACAGCTTCCAACAGCATGATTCTCAGCTCATATATGCCTGTTTGCCACCTATTCAACTCCACTAGAATTGTTCTTGGGGGGAATTAAATGAGAATCAGGTCCAGCTAGTCTCATTTGATGGAATGATGTGACAAAACTATTGAATAAAAACTGAATGAATCTGCAGTTAGGTCCTGATCCAGCAAAATATGTCAGCACTTGCTGAACTGGATGCACATGAGTCATCCCATGGACTTCACTGGGATCACGTAAGCACTGTGTGTTTGTTATTTTGCTAGACAGGGACCTTACACAGAACTCTGTATCTCAAAACCAGCCCCTTAACTAGGTTCTTAGTAAGATCAGCCAGCCTCTTGCATTCTGCTAGCATTGTATACAAATTCTTACTGTTTTTCTGTAAACATTGCTCTCTGTGCAAAACTGTTAATAGAAAGAGTCCAGCATTGCCTGGGATTTTCATGCACTCCAATGCCAAAGTTCTTTAAGAACCTGTGCATTAGTTGTAGACATGACCTCAGCTAACCCAAGAAAAGCCACAGGCATGTCCCCTTTCCCTGTTGGCAGCTACTTTAATTGGCAGGTTCACAATGAACACTTTTGTTTGCATCCTAAACATGCAGAACACAATTAAAATGTTTGATACTTTCATCTTGAGAGTGCAGCAGTTAATACCATTTTCTATAAGCCAAGTCTGTAACATTTAAATAGTAACAGTCAAACACGTAAGGAAAGTGTTTTGCAAGGATTCACGAGGTTCACTTTTTTTTTAAAGAAATAAGAAATTATTTTTGTTTTAAAATAGAAATTCTGTTTATGTTCCGTTGCATTGCTCTGCTATATTGCTATTCTTTGGCAAAAATTACAATGTGCATATTCTACTGTCCTCTGCTGGATGAAATCAAAATTGCTTATTTGTATTCCATAGACCATACACTGCCAGCACCTAATGGAGATTCTCCTTTCTCTCAAAGGCAGGGTGGGAGTTGTGCTCCATGGAGCAAGAGGATCTGAATTCTGTTAATGGTGCCATATGACATTCCTAGTGGTAATGGTATGGCGCATGTTGACAGCTGTGAAGTATTAGACTGTTACAAGAAGAAAATGGAATAGAATAGATTTTGGCTTTACATAGTGCATATTATCATGTTCCCAGAGCACTTAAAAGTGCTTTGCAGAGCAATAAATCAGATCTTGGTGGTGCAGTAAGTATGCACAGGCAGCTGTGTTTTCAGTAACTATCCACACGTAGCAAAGGAGCAATGTGTTAGTATATGATTTATTGGCAATAAGCATGTTGGACAGCCACCAAGTCACACTGAAAGTTTCTAAACTTATGTGAGAAATACTTGATCCTACAACTATTTACAAGGACAAACCCTTCATTTACCTACTAGAATTGAAATCTTATGAAGGGACATACGCAGGTGGACTTCTAATGAAGTAGCACTAAGCCTTCCTACCTGATTTGTACATGAGAATAAACAAAGCAATGCACTTTGTACTTCCAGCTGGTTACATGGGCAAATTTGGCACATGCAGCTTCAGAAGCCAGAGCTAATTCTTTTTCCTTCATCTTATTTGGTAAGTAATTTGGCTGTGAATGTCCTTGTTTTTCCAATGGCACTAGTCATGTTAAAAGAAAGAAAAAGTCAAATAGCATACGCAGCAATGTTTCCTTTTCCACTGCAGCTTATAGATTTAATACAAAATATTCAAACATGGATTTATCCAGGCTCTTCAACCTAGCTTACCAGCCTAGCAAGTTGGTTGACTGGTGGGGCTCCTTGGCTGGTTGAGAAATTCCATAAAAGTTTTCCTCCAAAGGATTTTTTTCTTCAAAAATTATTTTGCAGAATTTTTTACAATTTTGACTTTTCAGTCCAATTAGGTGCAAAAAGAATTCAAAATTGCAACATTTCCTGTGGCCTGGAAGTTCCAGTCAGCGCATATCCTACTTCCCATTGCCTCGAAGGGTAGTTTGTAAGTGCTGGTTGATATGTTTACTATCTTTTAAAAGGCACATTATTCCCACATTAAATCATAGCACCCTTTGAAAGCCATTTTTTATTTGCTATGTGATGGGTTGTAATTCTACCATCTAGCACCAATAAGGACCACTGCCGAGCTGTGCTACCCAGAGCACGATATAAGAACATAAGAAAGGTCCATCTAATCCAGTATCCCTGTCTTCTGACAGTGGCCAATGCCAGATGCCCCAAGGGAGTGAACAGAACAGGTAAACATCAAATGATCCCTCTCCTATCATGCATTTCCAGCCCCTGACAAACAGAGACTAGGGACACCATTCCTACCAATCCTGGCAAATAAATATTGATGGACCTAACCTCCATGAATTTATCTAGTTATTTTTTGAATCTTGTTAATGTCCTGTCTTCACAATATCCTCTGGCAAGGAGTTCCACAGCTTGACTGTGCTGCGGGAAGAAATACTTCCTGTTGTTTGTTTTAAATTGTTTTAAACCTGCTACCTATTAATTTAATTTGGTGACCCCTAATACTTATGTCATGAGAACAAGTAAATAACTTCCTTGTTCACTTTTTCCATATCTGTCATGCTTTTATAGATCTCTATCACAATCCACCTTAATCTCCTCCTTTCTAAAATGAAAAGTTGCAGTCTTTTCAATCTCTCCTCATATGGCACCTGTTCCAACCCCTAATCATTTTTGTTGTCCTTTTCTGAACCTTTTCCAATGCCAAGATATCTTTTTTGAGATGAGGTGACCACACCTGCATGCAGTATTCAAGATGTGGGCATATCATGGATTTATACAGAGGCAGTAAGATATTCGCTGTCTAATTCTCTATTCCTAGCATTCTGTTTGCTTTTTTGACTGTTACTACACATTGAATGGATGTTTTCAGAGAACTATCCACAATGATTCCAAGAGCTCTCTCTTGAGTGGTAATAGCTAAATTAGTCCATCATTTTGTAGGTATAGTTGGGATTATTTTTTCCAGTGTGCATTACCTTGCATTTATCAACATTAAAATTCATTTGCCATTTTGTTGTCCAACCACCTAGTTTTGTGAGACAGACACAGACTGGATTGTTACTTCAAGAGTCAATTAGTTGCTACTTCTCCCTTTCTTCAGATGAACATGTCTTAGCTCTGGTGCACAGGTCAGCACATTGGAGTTAATATTCTGTCCACACTCCAGCCATATTTTGCCCATTCATCTGCACGAGAAGGGGAGTAGCAGCCTGGTGGTACCTGCTGTCCTCCACATCCAGGTTACACAAGTAGACAAGGGGGCATAACACGGCCACTTGCATCTTCTTATCTCTTCTCTCTCTCTATATATATATATTAAAATTTTTCTGTGGGGCGACAGAGTGACATCATGTCATCTGCATCCTCATGCCACTGCCACCACCCACCTCCACCTCTGTCCTCAGCAGCTTGCTATGGCCAGCCTCAATGCTGTCCCCTCTGGGCATGGGTTGTTCCAGCTCCAGCTCCCACTTCACGCCGCAGGGGCTGCATCACTGGGGAGGAGTTCCTGGGGCTGGGTCCTCTCCATCATCTGAGCCCAACCCACCCCAGGCCACCCCATATCCCCTTCACCATCTGAGCCCAACCCCTCCCTTCTTGGGCCATGCTGGGTCCCCTCCGCCATCTGGCCCCATCCCCTCCCCTCCCGGGTCATGCCAGATCCCCTCCGCTATCCAAGTCCTCCCCGTCCCCCTGGGCCGTGCTGGGTCCCCTCTGCCATCTGAGCCACCCACCAATCCCTGGGCCACGCCGGGTCCCCTCTGTCATCCAAGCCTGACCCCTTCCCCCTGGGCTGTGCCAGGTCCCCTCCACCATTCAAGCATGACCCCCCGCCCCAGGCCGCCCCACGTTCCCTCCACCATGTGATCCCAACACCCTCCCCCCAGGTCACCACGTATCACCTCCATCATCTGAGCCCAACCCCACCCCAACCCTACAACCCTCCCGCTGAGACCCTGCACCTCCAGCCCTCTCCTGCCCCCTGGCCAGACACCTACCCCCAGCCTGCTTCTGCACCTTCCCCTCCTCTTGCACCCTCTCCCCGGCCAGACACCTACCCTCAGAGAGAGGGGGGGTTGGCTAACATAGCAAGCAGGGGGTGCAGCCCTTAGTCCTCTTTGGCTATGTCTACACGACCAGGTTATTTCAAAATAACTTATTTTGACACAATAACTCCTGAAATAACTATTTTGAAATAAGCTTATTCCTCTTCACAAGCTGGAGTTGCTATTTCAAAATAACAAGCCCATTATTTCAAAATAGTAGGCTTGGTATATGGACGCTCACCTTGTTATTTTGAAATAAGGGGAGTTGTTTTGAAATAACTCCCCAGTGTAGACATGCCCTTTCACAGTTGCACATCTGGGTTTACAATAGAGCCCTATATTAATTGTCTTTATTGATCTTACCTATCCTTTTTTCTGTCTGAGGGTTAATCACCACCTCTATTACCTTATCTTCAGACACATGTGTAAAAGGCCATGCTGTTGGCTTAGCTCAACCATTTCTGAACATTCCAGGCATGGATTTCCAAACAAATGTTGTATAATAGATCCTTAGCTGCTATAAAAAGTATAAATATCCAGTGTTTAAAGTTGCCTAGTGAATTTACACATTGAACTGTAAATGCTTTAAAAACGGTTATCAGCAACAGTTTTTCAAACACTTACGTACATGTTTAACATTAAGCTGGTGAACAGTCCTATTGTCTTCAGCAGGGTTACTCAGGGTTTTAATGTTAAGCATGTGCACAAGTGTTTGTCGGATTGTAGTCAGTCTTTTTGTAATTCTTATTCTGAAAAATATTCAGTTTAGACTTCAGGTATGCTTGTCATAATAATCAAATCACACACTTGTATGCAGATCAATGTTTCATTCAAAATAAAAATTAGAAGAAATCAGATTTAGAAACAAATTAAACTGATATAAGATTTAATTACATCTAAAAAGGCAAGGGGGATTAGTATCAAGGCTGAAAGTCCATTTTTAAGCTACTCTCTGGCTTGGCTATAGAAAGAAGAGAAGTTGTATGTGAAAATCAAGGATTGTTTATAGACTACCTTCAAAATCCAGGGTGCTTCCTGCACTTGTGCCCTGGCCCAAAGCTCATGGCAATCGACAAATAATTGTATTGAATTTACAGGCTTTGGATCGGGCACTGATGGCTTACATGGCACTGTACAAAACAGAAGACACAAACTCTGCCCAGGGAGCCTACACTCTAAATAGACCACAAAATACATTGAGAGACCTGCAGTGTGTTAGAGCAATTTTTTTAAAACTAATGGATTAGTAAATTAGCATATGTAGCTTTAAAAATCACTGAATTTTTGGGGACATATATGAAAGGAGAGAGGATTTCACTGACATACTGGGGTAGAGAGAAAGTTCTAGTCTTCAGGAAGCTGGGGAAAAGGCTGCATGAAGGAAATGTGTGTGAGAAAGAGGAGAAAAACACTCCACAAGTGGAGCTATAATGAGGTGGTGGAGCAGAGTGACTGGGGAGTAGCAAGAATTTTGAATGTCAATATTTTTGTTATTAATTTCATTATTAACATTGTTTTCTGAGTGTGGGTGAATACAGTAACATTTACATTTGTTCCCAGAAAAGCCTTCTTATGCAAATAAATCAGGCTCATTCTATCACTTCCTGAACATGCTAACATTAGATCTGTGGAAGTAAATTTACAGGACAGCAAGAAACAAACCTTATTTCACAATCAGTCAAACACGCCTGCTGGTTTTCTGTTCACAGATAATGGAGAAACAAAACAAAACAAAACAAAAAGACTACAGACATATTACCAGCAATGTAAGAAATGGCATGTGCAAAATGTACAGTACAGAAGTGTGCTACAGGGACTCTCTTCCAATCCATAGCCATCATCAACCGACTTCTGTGGTTTGGCACATCAAATATTGCTGTAGAGTCAACTTTACCATTTTAATAGCCCTGGCTTGATACCAAGACAATACTGTACATTACATGTCAATCTTACAGCTTCCTTCTGACCTTATCTCCCCCTACAGTCCAATATGTAAAAATGCCAATAAAATACATGACATTAATTTCAATGTCTTTCAAAATATTATGAAATAGGTATCAGAAAGCTTTCTGGCAAACTGACTGGAAACACTTTGTACAAAAAATGCTTTTTGACAGCATGTAATGTAAAATCAGAACTGGGAACCCCTCTGAAGCTCTGTTCAGAGCATGATTTTCCCAGTCCCTCCTAGTCCCAGTCCTTTGGTTTAGATTATCTTTCCACTTAAGAAGGGATGGTTTTGTTTTTTATGACATACACTGATACTAAAGAAATAGGCACCTTGTAACGCCCTATAGTTAGAAATAATGTTTTACAAGAAGTGATAAGGGAGATCTATGCTAGGCAATGCACATATCAATTTGTTTTAGGTTAATGACTAATAGCTAATCAATGGCTGATGTTCAAATAGTACATATCTCAAATAAAACTGCTATTAGATAAGTGCAACTCTCCTGGTATTTCCTATGTAGGGACTGTAGCATGAAATCCTTATTTGTTAATACATCATGAGCACTTTGACAGCACATCAAGTTTTTTTTTCTAATATAATACAATGCCTGACCCCAAGAGGGGATTAACTCAGCTCACATGAAGTTTACTTCTTCCTAGCCTAACAAAAATCCTGAAATATTAAGTAAAGTTTGTAAAAAGGCAGCATGACCTGGTCATTAGAAAGGAACAAAGAAGAACTCATGGGTCCTATCTGCTATTTCACGTTAGTAGCTTATTCATTAATTCATAAAATAAGATCTGAAGGGATCAATATGATCATCTATTCTGACCTTCTCCCTAAAATTTTCTCCCAGTGATTCCTGTAATTAGACAAGCTTGAGCAAGCTACTTTAATCCAATTTCTAAGTTGATGTATGCAAAAGTACAAGCACACTTTTAAGTGCTGACTTGTACACATGTAACGGGAGGATCTGTGCACCTGTAACACACTGGCCAAGTGATGTCATGTCCCTCGCTAGTAGATAATCTACTAATGCTAGCAGTTAATGGACCGACACCTTTAATGTAAGTGTTAAGGTGTCTACATTAGAAATTATTTAAAAATAACTAAATTCGACTTAATAACTCCCAATTTTACAAAATCTAAATAGTGTGTCCACACTATGGGGAAGTCTCAAAATTAGTCTGATGAAGGCGCCATTAATGTGACTGTGCTACCTCAGCTTAGAAGCCCAGGAAGCACCACAAGTAATTAGTTCGAATTTCTCTGGGGAGTAGTTATTTCAAAATAACTACTCCCCAGAGTAATGTCCCTATTAATGAGGAATGCAGGAGTTCAGATTTTGAAATGAGCAGCAAATAATGGGCTGGGTAATGTGGACACTCTGCTTATAAATTTGATCTAAGGGGGGTTATTTTGAAATAACACCCTAGTGTAGACCAGGGCTTAGCGGCCAGTGTTGTGCTAATGATTCTAAAGGTTTGAACCTTGTTGACCACTGACACGCCTATGAGTAACTCTGACTTATTCACACACACCATTTTTGCATAGCTAATTGTGGATGTTTAAAAGTGCAAGCACCCTTTTAAAAAAATGTGGATCTGTGCTTCAGTTCACCAGGCTTAACATGGGTACAATATTTAACCAATCTCACAAGGAGCTGTGGCATTAATGTAGAGCACTTTGAGATCCTATGATGAAAGATTCTATATAAATGCGAAGTATTTCTATTTTAGATGAGGTCTCCACTAGGGTTTTAGATATGAGCATCTCATAAAGGGTATGTCTACACTACAGAGAAGATCAAAGCTGCCACTGTTGATCTTCCGGGGTTTGAATTAGCGGTCTAGTTAAGACAGTTAATTCGAACTGAGAGAGGCACTCCAGTCGATGCCAGTAGCCCTGCTTCCATAAGGAATAAGGGAAGTTAAAGGGAGAGTGTTCTCCCTTAGACTTCCTATGGTGTAGACAGCACTAAAATTTGACTTATGGCACTTCAACTACGTAATTAACGTAGCTGAAGTTGGATATCTTAATTCGACCTTATCCCGTAGTCTAGACATACCCTAAGATAGGCTATATTCACAGCTTATATTAGTAGAAGAACTCCTCTTTTGAAATGCTGACAAACAATGATATTGCTGCTCTTTTAGGTTGTGTCTACACAGCAAAGTTATCTCGGAATAATGGCTACTATTCCAAAATAACTATGCAAGCACCTACACAACAATTGCGGTATTTCAAAATAATTTCAAAAAAACGGATGGCTTATTCTGACTTCTGTAAACCTCATTTGACGAAGAATAATGCCTATCCTGAAATAGCTATTTTCAAATAAGGATATTTTGAAATATAGATGCTCCACTTCTGCTATTTTGAAATAGCCCTCACCACGGCCATTGTAAGTTATTCTTTCTGGGGCTCTAAATCATTGGTTTCCAAACTGGGGGGCACGCCCCTCTGGGGGGGGCATGAAGAAATTCCAAAGGTGCAAGGGGGGCACAAGGTGACCCAGCTCCCCCCTAATTTCCCTCACCCTAAGAAAGAGCCCACACTGGCGCTACCTCCTGTGAAAATGGAGGTAGTGCCAGCTTCCTGCAGCGTGGGGGGGAAGTCCCGCAGCTGCGTGCCAAGTCCGAGTCTCAGGAAGCGCGTGCACTGCTTTCCCCCTCCCCAAACAGCCGGCGCATTTCCTGAAACACCGGCTCTGTCATCCCGCTGGGGACTTCCTTCCCCTGCTTCCTGCCTGCGCGGGAGGGGGGAGTAGGCGTCCCAGGACCGTGCCAGCTGCAACTGCTCAGGCAGCTCACACTGCCATGGGGAGCGGAGCAGCAGGGCACGTGCTGCCTGAGCAGTTGGAGCTGGCGCGGTCCCGAGACTCCTACTCCCCTCCGCCCCCTCATGCAGGAAGGCAGCAGGGGGAAGGATGTCCCCGGCAGCATGACAGAGCCGGCATTTCAGGAAACACGCCAGCTGTTTGGGGAGGGGGAAAGCAGCGCACGTCCTTTCTGAGACCCACACCTGGCACGCAGCTATGGGACCCCCAGGTACCAGCCAGGCAGTCCCTGTCCCCTCCCCCGCCTACATTTGCACCAGTATACTGCCTCCCTTCCCCCCTGACCAGACCCCCATGAGTACCCTGCCCCCATTCCCAGATCCCCCATGAGTACCCTGCCCCTGCCCAAACTCCCACGAGTACCCTGCTCCCCTGCCCAGACCCTCATGAGTCCCCTGCCCCTCTGCCCCCTGCCCAGACCCCATAAGTACCCACCAGCAACCTGCCCTCTGGCCAGACTCCAACCTGCACCCTGCCCCCTGGCCAGACTCCTCCCTGCACCTTGCCCAGGCCCCCACCAGCACCCTGCCCCCTGGCCAGACTCCCACCAGCACCCTGTCCCCTGCTCAGGGCCCCATCAGCACCCTGCCCCCTATCCCCTGCTCAGGGCCCCACCTGCTCCCTGCTCCTGCCCCCTGCCTAGACACCACCAGCACCCTGCCTCTGCCTCGGGGCCAGACACCCACCAGCACTCTGCCCCTGCCTCCTAGCCAGACACCCACCAGCACCCTGCTCCTGCTCCCTCCCTCCTGGCCAGACACCTATCCCCATCTTGCTCCTGTACCCTATTTTCCACCCAGATTTTGCACCCCACCCCTATCCCACTTACTGGCACACTGGATCCCCTGTCCCGCGCACTGAATCCCTCAATTTTGGTCCCACCTCAGAGTGTAGAGGGGCCCACAAATTCCACTAACCCTGGAATCCCAGAAGAGTTAATCTGGCCTGAGGCTTGAACCTCAGTCCTACCTACCCTCCCCACATGGGGCTGGGGTGCCAGGGGAAAGAGGTGTCTCGGTTGGGGCCACATCAGTGAGGCTTGAGGGGGTTTGGGGGAGTTGTTTTTTTGCATCTCACTTGTGTGTTCCCTGACTGATTTTTCTGTGGGTCAGTGACCCCTGACCTAAAACAGGTTCCCCGCCCCTCCCATAAATAAAGACAATGCTGAAATGTTTGTGTTGGACATATTTTATTTAAAAATGAAGCCTGGCCAACAAGCCCCCAGTTGGGGCCAAGCCCGCATCTGGCTGCAGCATCATAACACCCCTGCATCCCACACACACCCCAACCCTGAGCCTATCATACACCGGAATTCTCTATCCTGAGCCTCTCACATCCCCAGTCTTCTGCCACAACACTACTGCACAATCCACACACTGCAACTCTCTGTCCTGTGCCCATCATACTCCCAACTCCCCTGCCCTGAGCCCCTCATACACCCCAACCTGAACTCCTGCACCCTCATGTCCACAAGCCTGTGGTTTGCTCAGCACCCGCAACCCTCCACCTGACGCCAACACTCTCCAGCCTGGAGCACCCTCCCTGAGCCAGCAGCCCCTTCTCCACCTCCTACTGCACCCAAATTCCCTCCCAGAGCTTGCACCTTTCACCCCTTCCCACAGCCAAATCCCTCATTCCCTCATTTCAAACCTAGAATTTCCCAACTTGTGAAGAAAATGCAGCAGCATCTTTCACATTAAATTCATTTTGTTTCTGCTATTTGTTATGTTAAATTACATTTGTATTAAATTTTTGTGTCAAGAAAAACTATTTGTGTTTATTTTTAATTTTAAATTACAAATTGAATTTTTTGTTAAAAGAGGGGTTGGATAATGGTAAAGAAGAGGTGGGGACCCATGAGGGTTTCTCAAAAATCTAAAAGGGGGCATGATGCCAAAAAGTTTGAGAACCACTTCTCTAAATTGGGATAGCATACCTACATTAGGGAAGCCTGCCTCGAACTAATTTTGAGGCTTCCCTGCAGTGTAGATGTTCTATTTCGAAATAAGCTATTTCAGATTACTATTCTGGAATAGCTTAATTCGAAATAACTGTGCAGTGTAGACATAGCCCTAGAAGGCTAGGAGAAAGTCTGTGTTATTATGAGACAAGGACCATGTGTCTGTCTCTGAGGGATATCTCAATCTAGAGAACATTTTTACGAGATGCATTAGTGTATGTAGAAGTATTACTGAAGAAAGAACAGTTACTTACCTCGTAACTGTGATTCTTTGAGATGTGTTGCTCATGTCCATTCCAATATAGGTGTGTGCATGCAGCGTGCATGCGCCGTCGGAAGCTTTTCCCTCAGCAGTACCCTTAGGACCAGCAGGGGAGCCCCCTGGAGTGGCACCAGTATATCGGCCCATATATACTCCTGCTGGCCCCCTCACCCACTCTGTTCCTTCTTACCAGAATACTCCAGAGAGAGGGTGGCGGGTGGGGATTTGGAATGGATATGAGCAACACATCTTGAAGAATCACAGTTACGAGGTAAGTAACCGTTCTTTCTTCTTTGAGTGATTGCTCATGTGCATTCCAATATAGGTGACTCAAAAGCAGAACCTATGGAGGAGGGCTGGATGTTGAAGCCACAGAGGAGTGGAGGACCGCCCTGCCCAAGGCAGTGTCTTCCCTGGCTTGATGCGTTAGCGCATAGTGATTGGCAAAAGTATGAACAGAGGACCATGTAACGGCTCTGCAGATGTCCAAGATGGGAACCTGTGCCATGAAAGAGGTGGGGGCTGCCATTGCTCTTGTGGAGTGCACTCTAAGGGGTGGAGCAGGTACCCCCGCAACGGCATAGCATTCTTTGATACAAGTGGTTATCCAGGAGGAGATCCGCTGGGAGGACACGGGTTGGCCCCTCACCCATTCTGCGATGGCCACAAAGAGTTGCGGTTTCTTCCTGAATGGTTTTGTCCTGTCTAAATAAAAGGCTAATGCTCTATGCACATCCAAAGTGTGTAAAGCCTGTTCTTTCACAGACGCGTGCGGCTTGGGATAAAAGACTGGCAGGAAAATATCCTGAGAAGTGTGGAAAGAAGACACCACCTTGGGCAGAAAAGCTGGGAGGGGGCGGAGCCTAACCTTGTCTTTGAAAAACACCGTGTAGTGGGGATCTGAGGTAAGCACCCTGAGTTTGGATACTCTCCTGGCTGATGTGAGTGCCACCAGAAGAGACACCTTATAAAATAGGTATAGGAGAGAACACGTCGCTAACAGTTAGAATGGGGGTCCCATGAGTTTGGAAAGGACCAGGTTTAGGTCCCACTTGGGGGCAGGCTGGCAAACGTGCAGGTAGAGCCTATTCAACCCTTTCAGAAACCTGTTGTCCATTGGGTTAGCACACAGGGTTTTCCCCCCTTCCCCCAGGTGGAAGGCCAAAATGGCCGCCAAGTGAACCTTTATGGAGGAGGAAGAGAGGTCCTGGAGCCTGAGATTCAACAGGTAATCCAGGATCAGGGGGATTGTAGCCCGCCTTGGGTGCACCTCCGTCTGGGAAGCCCAGATGCAGAACCTCTTCCACTTAGCAAGGTACGTGGTCCTAGTGGAGGGCTTCCTGCTACCCAGCAGGACTTCCTGAACCTGTTCTGAGCACTGAAGCTCCTCCACTGTCAACCACAGAGCTTCCATGCTGTCAAATTCAGTGAATGTAGATCCAGGTGATGGAGCCTGCCCGAGTCCTGAGAGATCAGGCCCGGGAGCAGCAGGAGGGTCATGGGTCTCTCGCATGACAGATTGAGGAGGGTTGAAAACCAGTGTTGCCTGGGCCATGCCAAGGTGATTAGAATCAGGGATGCCTTGAATTCCCGCACTCTGAGGAGGACCCTGTGAATTATCAGGAATGGCAGGAAGGCATACAGCAGGCCCTGCAGCCAGGGGAGGAGGAGAGCATCTCCCAGGGAACCCTGCCCCTGCCCCATGAGGAAGCAGAACCATGGGCACTTCTTGTTCTGTCCTGTGGCAAATAGTCTAGATGGGGAGACCCCCACGCACGGAAGACAGATTGAGCTACATCCCACCTCAGGGACCATTCGTGTCCCACAAAGGATCTACTCAGCCTGTCCGCCAGGATGTTTTGGGAACCCAGGAGGTACGAGGCCATCGGGTGGATATTTGCCCTGATGCAGAGGTCCCACAGGCGAATTGCTTCCAAGCACAGGCGTGGAGAACGAGCCCCGTCCTGCCTGTTTATATATGCCACCACTGTCATGTTGTCTGACAGAATGAGGACAGACTTGCCCCTGAGGTGGGGAAGGAAAACTGCACAAGCCAGTTGGACTGCCTGGAGCTCCCTGATGTTGATATGCAGGGAGATCTTGTCCGCAGACCACATACCTTGCGTGTGTAGGTCTCCTAAGCGGGCTCCCTAGCCCGTGTCCGACGCATCTGTGACCAGGCGGATGCATGGCACTGGTCTGGAGAATGGGACTCCTGCACAGACCTCTGCCTGGTGGGTCCACCAGTCAAGCACAACGAGGACGGGGCCGGGAACCGTCAGCACTCTGTCCCATGAGTGAGCGGATGGGTTGTGGACTTGCAACAACCACATATGTAATGGGCACATGAGCAGTCTGGCGTACTGCACTACATAAGTGCAGGCGGCCATGAAGCCCAGGAGATGCATGCAGGTCCAGGCAGTGGTCACTGGAAAATTCTGGAGCACCCTGACTGCCGTCTCTATTGTGAGGAACCAAGAGTTGGGTAGAGAGGCCCTCACTGACAGAGAGTCCAGGGTGGCACCCACAAACTCTATTATCAGGGTAGGAGTTAGGGTTGATTTGTTCAGATTTAGCAGGAGGCCTAAGTCGTTGAAAAGTGTGCAGACTATGGTGATGTGGTCTTTCACCTGAGTCTCTGAGTTCCCCCTATGGAGCCAGTCATCTAGGTAGGGGAACACTTGGATGCCCCTTTTCCTGAGCGCGGCAGCCACCACCGCCATGCATTTGGTGAAGACCCAAGGGGCCGTGGAAATACCAAAGGGGAGGGCCGTGAATTGGTAGTGGTCCAGGCCCAGAGTAAATCGGAGGAACCTGTGGTGGTGGGAGGAGATTGAAATGTGGAAGTAAGCATCTTTCAAGTCGAGGACAGCGTACCAGTCTCCGGGGGCTAACAAGGGAATTATAGACGCCAGAGTCATCATTTTGAATTTTGCTTTGGTGATAAAGGAATTGAGGGCTCTGAGGTCCAGGATGGGACAGAGGCCCCCTTTTGCCTTTGGGACCAGAAAGTAGCGGGAATAGAACCCTCTGTCCTATTCGGGGAGAACACGTTCCACCGCCCCTATCGTAAGGAGATGTTGGACCTCCTCTTGAAGCAGAGGCTCATGAAAAGGGATTACATAACTCCTTTCCACTATCTCTAGCACCATCGGTCCGACGTAACAGAACACCAGGCTTGGAGAAAGTGGGATAAACGGTCCCAGAAAATTAGAGGGGAGACTGGTAAGATGCTCTCGGGGTCCCATCAAAGACCCTGAGGGGGCCACTGGTTGTTATCTGGGGCTGGGCACGGCCAGCGCCTGTTGTTCCTGCCATTGGCACTCCTGCCCCTATGTCAGGTGCAGTCGGGGTGTGGGCCCTGGTGAGGCACTCTAGGAACATTCCTATTCAAGTATGAATGCTTCTGGGTGGCCGGGGTGTGCAAGACCAAAGATTTCAGCGTCGCCCTGGTATCTTTTAGGCCATGAAGCCTCTGGTCAGTCTGCTGCGAAAAGAGCGAGGGGCCCTTGAAAGGAAGGTCCTGAATGGTGTTTTGGAGCTCCGGTGGCACCCCAGAACCCTGGAGCCATGAGCTATGATGCAAGACCACCCCGGTGGCCATCACCCGAGCTACAGCGTTGGCCATGTCGAGAGCCGCTTGGAGAGCCGCTCTGGAGATTGCTCTTCCCTCTTCGTGGAGAGCTTTATACTCCGAGCGGGAGTCTCTGGGGAGCAAGTCCATAAACTTGTCCATGGAGGCCCAGGTGTTCAAGGCATAACGGGACAAGAGGACTTGCTGGTTGGCGATGCAGTATTGGATGCTCCCAGATGCGTAGACCTTCCTGCCCAGTAGGTCAGTCTTTTTGGCTTCCCTGTTCTTAGGGGTGGCAGCGGGCTGCTCTTGTCTCTCTCTTTGATTGAAGACTTGCACCAACAAAGAACCTGGGGGAGGGTGAGAGAAGAGGTGTTTGTTACCCTCTTTGGGGACAAAGTACCTCCTTTCCGAATGCTTGTCGGATGGGGGAATGGAGGCAGGGGTTTGCCACAAGGCTGATGAGATTTTGGCTACCATTTTGTTGATCGGCAGAGCCACTCTAGAGGGAGTGTTGGCATGCAGGATGTCGACAGTAGGATCCGAGTCATCGGAGACCTTCTCCACTTGTACTCCCAAACTTTGGGCCAGGCAGCGGAGTAGGTCCTGATGGGCCCTAGCATCCATGGAGGGCATGGACGGACTGAAGTCTGCTAGTGCCTTGTCCGGGGAGGAAGATGAAGACCCCTTCTGCACTTCACCCACAGGGGCATCCGTGCATCCTGGATTGTCCAAGGTGGCAAGAGGGGGGAGGTTGGCTCACCAGAGCTGCGCTCTGCCCTAGACCTGCGGACGACTGGCCTGGAGGTAACGAGTGGCCCGAGGTAGGGGACCTGACCAGAGGTGTCGCCGACGGAGGAACTCATGGGCCCGAAGAGACAGAAGCCGGTCTGGGAGGATCCACACCCTGGCTTTGGTGGTATGCCCAGGGGGGTCCAGAAGGGCCACTGCACCGGAGGCTGAGGGGGGCCACATTTGCTGTACCTTGGGCACCAGGACTGGTTGAGCCTATTGTTGTTGGTACGGGTGTGGAGGACTACAGTGCCAGGAATGGTGCTGGGAGTGGGAGCGGTGCCGCGAGCGAGACCTGGAGCCCCTTAAGGACCAGATAGATTCCGCCTCAGAGTCAGA
The DNA here is from genome assembly GCA_019425775.1 of Rafetus swinhoei. NCBI lineage: Eukaryota > Metazoa > Chordata > Testudines > Trionychidae > Rafetus > Rafetus swinhoei. Next base: position 112,521,152 of record CM033446.1, read on the forward strand.
CGAGTACTCCAAGGCGGACCACAGCGGTGCCGACGCGGATACCGACGAGGCTGCAATGCAACGGGACATGGACTCTGGCTTGCCGCGGTGGTGGAGGAGGCATGGCTGCACTGGAGTCCTGCATGGAGGTAGGTGCCGGTGGGCCCTGGATCGGCGGTGGTCCCGGGCGATGATGCTGCACCGAGTCCAGTGCCGCGTCCTGGGACAGTACTGGGGTACCGGTGCCTCGATGTCCAGGGCTGCATACGGTGCCGTAGGGGTCAGGCGATGTAGTCTGCCCTCATGCACTGGGTTTTTGGGCACCCTGGAAGGGGAGCGGTGCCGAGGTTCCCCGTGCCACATGGAGGGTGCCGAGGTGGGAGGAGGAGAGGGGGATGACTCAATGAAGACCCTCGCTGCCTCCAAGGCCTCCGGTGTGGATGGGTCTGGGAAGTCCTCTGAAGGGCTAACATCCCTTCGCTGGGGAGGCAGGCCCACCCAACCTAGAAGGCCCGGGCTCATTGGCACCATGTGCCCCACTGTAGGGAGCATGGAGGGTGCGTGCCTAGGCGGGAACCGACCCGTTAGGCTGCCTCTTCTTCTGCAGTGCCGGCGATTGAGAGCAGTGCCAGGCTCTCTGCAGTGCTAGAGAGGTACGGTGCATGGAGCTATTGCTCACTGAGGCCGGTGCGCTGTGGGAGGCCGGTGCCAGTGCCGGACAAAGTGCCGCCTCCATTAGGAGGATCTTAAGGTGCAACTCCCGTTCGCACTTAGTCCTGGGCTTAAATGCCTTGCAAATTTTATAGGCTTCTGTAAGGTGTGTTTCTCCCAGACACTTTAAGCACAAGGAGTGTGGATCTGCACATGGCTTAGGCCTATTGCACTTTTTGCAGGGCTTAAAGCCTTGCGGGCCAGGCATGCCCTGCTGGGGGCGCAGGGCGTGCTGTGGTGGGTGCAATCAAAGAAAAAACAACGAAAAGTCTGTAACTTAATTTGCAGGTACTTAGCTGAAGATTAACTAAAAGAAGGAGAAGAACAATGAAGACAACGATCTCAGTGACCAGTTGTCCCTCACGGCAGTAAGAAGGAACTGAATGGGTGAGGGGGCCAGCAGGAGTATATATGGGCCGATATACCGGCGCCACTCCAAGGGGCTCCCCTGCTGGTCCTAAGGGTACTGCTGAGGGAAAAGCTTCTGACGGCATGTTCATGCAGCGTGCGCACACCTATATTGGAATGCACATGAGCAATCACTCGAAGAATAATAATAAAATACTTGTCCAGGCTGCTATGTAATAGCAAAATCACAAAGGACATTTATGGAAATATTAAACAAACCACCAAGGAAACAAGCACTGGATCTCAATCAGTAAAATACCAGCATTGAGCCCCACAAAATACAGACAAAAGACCATAGTCAGCCTACAAATGACGGGGGAGAAATTTACCCTGGAGTTGTGTAATGCAAACAGGCAGAACCATACCTGGAACCTGGAAGCTGGTACTGTCATCACCCTCTCCCAGGGTGTCTGGCAAGAAGAAGATAACATGCAGGCAGGCACTACTGGAAATCCCATTGATAAAGCTGAATCAATGCAACCCCTGGCTACTAATCTGAGCTTTCCCTCACCATCCTACAGCAAGTCTGCCAAGAAGGGTCATTAGCAGTAGTAGAGAAGAAGGGAGTGAAGTCTCCATGTCCATACAAGCTATGGAGTGCCAACCAGGTGATGAATGGTGATGTCATGCAGTCACTTTCCATTGGGAACATGACACCAGGCCACTGACCAACCATCACATGGTAATGACTAGGGGCTACAGCAGGGGTGGGCAATAATTTTTGAAGGGGGAGACACTTCACCAATTTCAGAAGTGTCTGCGGGCCGACCCGGAAAGTGCAGGGCCTCGAGCGGAAGGGGCAGGGCCTTGGGTGGAAGGGTGCTGTAAAAAGACGTCTATATGTTTTTTACACAACAAAGTAATTAAATTTTAATAATAATAATTAACTGCATACAACATTATCCAAAGATTATCACAGAAGGCAACACTTGTAAAATCTGTAATAATAACACTAACATTTTGAGAACACTTGTAGCATTTGTAATAACAACAACACTAACAGTAAACTTTTAGTTACATCAGTGCAGAGCGGACACGGTTCACCAGGAGTTAGCCCCAGCAGGCCACCAATGCTTTATTTACATTCACCTTCACTAGTACAGCTGCGTGAACCTCCCATTCACCGTAGAGCACCATCTCTAGCCAATGGGCACTGCTTGAATTGGGACACCACCTCCTACAGCTCACATGGTCTAGGACTGGTGATCCACAGCCAAAATGAGCTTTAAATGGCCATATCTGCAGAGGCACAGGTTAATAAGCACTGGCAGAAGCCACATCCGACTTATTGCCCACCTGAGTTTAATGCAACTTATGTGCATTACATTTAAGTGTAAAAAAATGCAACTCAGTGTGAAGAAGAAAGTCTGTTTTGGGCATTAACAAGGGATGTGAAGTCAGGTGTCATTTGTGATGTTGCAATACAGAACACTACGGCAAGGTGGTCATCAGTGATAGAAGATCTGTTCTTAGTTTTATTTGAATTTCATCACAGAAAATGTCTGCTCGCAGATGTAAATTGATCCGAACAATACAAGCATCTTTTGGGCCTGAGCCTTGACCTTTGGAAAGCTTTGCTCATTGAAAGATGTGTAAAATTCCAGAAGTGATGTTGATTTGAATTGCTTTGCAAGCAAGGCATCACTCTGCAAGTCAATAAGTTCAATTTGGAGGTCACTTGGAGTACTGTCCACCACATATGTGAAAGGAGAGGAAAACAAAGTCATGACCCCAACTTCTAACCTATTTCCTGGAAGCTTCCCGGCAGGCACAAGCCCTTTGAATAGAAGCAGCTGAAAGGGCTCACACCTCTGGGCAGCTTCCAGGCAACCAGCCAGTGGGGCAGAGCTGTGAGCTCTTTCCAATTACTTCTGTTTAAAGGGCTCGTGCCTGCCAGGTGACTGCCAGGCAATGTAGCCACCCAGCAAGCGAGCCCTTTAAATAGAAGCAGTTGAAAGGGCTCACATCTCTGGCTTCCTAACAACTCATTAGAGGCTGGGGGAGCTGCAAGCCCTTTTAAGTGCTTTTCTTTAAAAGGCTGATGCCTTCCCTGTGCCTGTCAGGCAACCCGTTGCCTAGCAGCTGGGGAACACAAGAGCCCTTTAAATAGAAACAGATGAAAGGGCTTGCAGCTTCCCACACCTCTAGTGCAGTGTTTCTCAATTTTATTTGGCCACGGAACCCTTTTAAACTAGAAAGAATGTTGCGGAAGCCCCAATAATGGTCTTATATATGGAGCTGAAAAAGTAGACCACAAATAAGTAAGGATAATAATAAACAAATGCAAAACAATGTCATGATATGTAGATTAATTTATCATAGCCAATTTATATTTGTCACGGTTAAATTTTTAAATACAAGAAATCACGCAATTATACTGAAGTAAAGTATTTGCGGGAACACTGCCTGCGCACTCCCATACAAGCAACTGGTTTGACAGCTGAAGCTTTGACTTTGTCCGACGCGGTGCTAGTATATTCGTATTCAGTCACCTACGTAATGCCTGCTCCCTGAGAATGAGTAGGGGGATTTATGGTGATATATAACAGGTGATTGCAGCACTGAGTGACTGCGCGCGCAGCGCTGCGTAGTAACACCATCGTCCCCACTCTCTGGCTAAGCTGGCATTACACAGGGACACTGATCGTGGCAAACACAAATGAAAATTGTTTTCAATAAAATTCATAAATGCTTAAATATTTTTTTAAAAATCATAAATTGTTATTCTAATGGAATTTTCTCACGGAACCCTTATTTTCACTTTGCGGAACCCTGGGGTTCCACGGAACACCATTTGGGAAACACTGCTCTAGTGCATTGCCAGAGACCTAGGATCCCTTTGAGTTGTTTCTATTTAAAGGGCTCTCCTGTATCCCCAGCTGCTAGGCAAGGCATTGCCTAGCACCCCTGGGGAAGGCACAAGCCCTTTATATAGAAACAGCTGAAAGAGATTGCAGTTCCCCATGCCTCTAGCACATTGCTAGGGAGCCAGAGATACCAGCCCGTTCAGCTGTTTCTATGTAAAGGGCTTGTGCCTTCCCCGTGCTAGGCAAGGCGCGGGGAAGACGCAAGCCCTTTAAATAGAAGCAGTTTGAAGTGTTTGTGCCCCTCTCCTGCTCTGAGGCAACAAGCTAGGAGGCGGGGCCTGAAACTGCCTCACGGGCCGAATCTGGCCTGCTGAGAGGCTTTTGTCCACTCCTGGGCTAGAGTCTCAGCTGGTGTCAGCTGACATAATTTCATTGGCTTCAATTATCACCAGCTCAGGATCTGGTTGTAAACAGGTTTAGAAAATGCAATAGTATCACAAATTCCCCCGACACAAACAATTGCTTGTCACCACTTTTGAAATCTTCTCACTAGCTCTGGTAGACCTTCTGCTGACCTGGCTGGATTCAAGTCTGTGACCTAGACTCTTTTGCTTATTACCACTACCTTAAATTCTCCAGTCTCCATTCTTTCATTTTTCAAGTAAAATTTCTGCAATAAATAAAAAGTACAAGAAAGGTGTATGGGGAGCTCAGGAGGATTCATGTTCAGAGCTAGAAATGTAAAGTTTGAAAGAAGGACATATACTACAGCTTTTATTCTGAAAAAAATGTGATGGAAAAAAATTAAGCATACACAGCACACATAAGGACTTTATCAGCACTAAGTCTTATTGTTATTCTATGCCTGTCAATGTGTCCCTAAAGAACTTGTTAGTTCTCGTAGATTTGAGTCTCTATGGCAACAGCCTTTATTATTAAGAATTAGTTTTAAAAAATAGTTGTTTAATATATTCCAGGTTGCTCTAGGTCATTTCTACTCAGAAATCTTTTTCCTATCCAGTGGTGTCTGTTCCCTTGCCTCAGATTGAACAAGTTCAAGGAGTTGTGCTACCTTTAGAAATAGGACATTTCTAAACTGAACCTGCAGTGACCCACCCTCCTAAAATGAAATACCCTTGGATCTGTAGAGGACCTGAGAGTCCCTATACTGGCCCCACTCTTTTTGGCCTGGTCTATACTATGATTTTACATTGACTTTAGCCCCCTATGGTTGATTTTCTAAGCGATGCGTCCACACTAATAAGCCTGTTGGGTTGACCTTAAGGGCCACGGAAGTCGATTTCTGTACGCCTGCTTTTCAGGAGGAATAACGCTAGTGTAGATGCAGCAATGCTGGAAAGTCAATACCATTGGCCTCTGGGAGGTCTCCCGCAGCTTAACATAAGAATGGCCATACTGGGTCAGACCAAAGGTCCATCTACCCAGTATCTTGTCTGCCAACAGTGGCCAATATCAGATGCCCCAGAGGGTGGGGAAACAACAGGAAATCCTCATGTGATCCCTCCCCCCTGTCACCCACCTCCATAGAAAGAGAGGCTAGGAACACCATTCCTACCCACCTGGCTAATAGCCATTGATGGACCTAACTTCCATGAATCTATCTAGCTCTTTTTTGAACCCTGTTAAAGTCCTAGCCTTCACCTCATCCTCTGGCAAGGAGTTCCGCAGGTTGACTGTGCACTGAGTGAAGAAAAAAAACTTCCTTTTCTTTGTTTTAAACCTGCTGCCTATTAATTGCATTTGGTGACCCCTAGTTCTTATATTGTGAGAATAAGTAAATAACCTTTCCTTATTCACTTTTTCCACACAAGAGCTTCCTGCTCTGACCACTCTGGTCACAACTTGCGTCTCTATTGCTTTTCTACTGAGCTCAAAAAAGACCTGGGAATGTTAGAAGGGCCACTGTGACAAGTCCATTGTGAGCAAGCAGCACACCACGGCAAACATACAGATGGCATCGAACAATCCCAACAACTGTGTGACAATGTCAAGGACTTCTGCTCCCATGGGCTCTAGTTCCCAGGGGCACAAAAGAGTGCCTGCCTGGAGTATCCAGGAGATGTTGGGCCTCACTGAGGTAGGGGGATGAAGTCATCCTCAATGAGCTTCGAACCAGCAGGAGGAATGCCGAGATATATGGCAGGATTGCAAGCTATATGGGGGCAAAAAGATATTCCAGGGACATGCAGCGGCACGGAGTGAAAAAATCAAGGAATTGTACCAGTCCTACCACAAGGCAAAGGAGGAGAGTGGATGATCTGGGGAAGCACCTCACACATGCCACTTCTACGACCAGCTGGACACCATTTTGGGGGGTGGCTGGGACAATGTCTATTATGTTCTGTGCAAACTCCCCAAAAGACATGGCCTGTACCCCAGACAGCAAGTATCATTATGTCATGTGGCCTAACAAAGGCCATGGAGCTCATCCAGTTACTCTGATACTGAGCCCGATAACTTACCTACAACATAAACACATCTTCCAGAAAGGCAACCAGTCTTGATTTGAAGACTTCAAGAGAAGGTGAATTCAGTGATAAGAACAGGTTATTACATAGGCTGACAATGTGCATAAACTGATAGCTATAAGATATTGCATAAGGAATAAATATATATCAGTAAACCTTGCTTGCGCTCTACCAAGCCATTGCCAATTAGCAGTTTTACACAGATATACTAGTGAATGTTAGTCCTGAGAAGGATCTGGAGGAGGATAGGTCAGTGGCTTTGTGAACTACATGTATGGAACAGCTTTGAAGAAAGCCAAGAGATACTTGTGAAAGAATTGGACAGTCAAGCTGATTCAACTGCCATAACTGGTACAGCAGGAGGAAGCTGTGTATGGCTAGTCATAGTAAAAGACACTCTTCCCTCACTCAGTGAAACTCCTCTCATCCCCTTCAGGCTGCCATCTATCTCATTTAAGTGAGTTTATTTCCATTGGCTCTTCCTAACATGTTCCTAATATCATTTCCTTTTTAAGTTACCAAGCAATAGATTTTTAGCAAGAATGTCATGATGTATTATGCTGTGGAAAGTGTGTACAGAGGAGCACAAAACAGAGGAAAGTATAAGCAGATTGTGTGTGGAATTGCTTTAAAAACCAATGTAAGAGAATGCTCTCCTTCCTACAGGTTACTTGCACCATCCTCTAGGAAGACTACAATTATTTATCCTATTGAATTCTACTGGACAGTCCAGAATTTGTATAGATATGTCTGAAATGCTATAGAATTTTCACATATAGTGCCTCAGGAGAGGATGTGTGAGACAAATGAACAGGGGAGAAGAAGGTATTTCAATACTGGCTCCAGTCTGTCTGCTATGGAAATGGCCATCATTAAGCATTTCTCACACTACCTCATAAAATTGATTCTGCTGGGAATAAAAACGCCTGGAGATAGTGGTTTTCCAGTTTAGCTTCCACTCTGCTGAGCACAGCCCCAGGGTAGGTTCCACTGGCTCTTGCATAGAGCACATTCCTTTTCCCCATGAAGCACAAGTCTCTCCTTGTTTTGCGTTGACATTTTACTACATTTTGACAATGTTGAATGAATGTAAAATTAATATACTGAACTCTAGCAGTTTTTATCTCTAAACATCAGGTGGCACAGTGAAATTCAGTAACAGGGCTTTAGGCCAAGAACCAGCTGTTTTGGTTATATCCACCTTAGGCAGCCACACATGAAAACTTCACTAATGTTACACAACTTCAGCTACGTTAATTGCATAGCTTAAATTGAAGTATCTTAATTCAAATTTGATGCCGTCCACACTGCAGGAAGTCAAAGAGAACACACTTTCCCTTCAAATTCCCTTACTCCGCATAGAAGCAGGACTATCAGCATCGATGGGAGTGCCCTCTCAGTTCATATTATTGTGTCTTCACTAGACCCGCTAATTCAAACCCCAGAAGATCAACTGCAGCTGTTTTGATCTTATCTGTAGAGTAGCCATGGCCTAAGAGAAAAGATTAAATGAACCTACTATTGCAATAAGACATATTTCTTACCAACTGGATGACTCCTTACATTGATTTAACATTTTTATAATAAACATTTTGAAATGATTACAGTATATGAAGTGTCATCTGTTTGTCTCCCTTCCCGCACATTGCCCTTGACTGATTTTAAACCTTCTCTATACCAAGTGCCGGTTAAAATAAGAACATTTAGGCCAATTTGAAAATAAATCTTTAAATTCATAAGTATCTCAGAACAACTCTTTTATTCCACAGTAGCCAGAAAACTTGACATTACAAAGACATGCAACCATTGTAACATCTATTTGTTTTGGTCATGTGCGGTGTACAAGTACATAGAAAATCTGGCCCTATATTTAAAACGTTTTAGTGTTCATCTTGGAAATACATATTGGTCTTAAAAAAAACAACAAACCACCATTACACAAGATGAATGAATATTCTCTTTGTTAAAAATGTTCACATTCTCTACTGGAGAGGAACAACTTCCAGCTACCAATTAATCTGCACTCTGGTTCAAGGACACAATTATTTACTTATAGTCTTGGAATGCAAAATATTGAGAACACATTATTATCAGGATAGTAACAACAATGAAGGGGTGTTTGAGGTCCAAAGAACTCAGGTGAACTTCTTAAAAGTCTCCATAAAATCTGTATGAATTTTCTCTCATTAACTAACACTGACATTATCACTGCTTTTCCAGGAGAGCCTAAAAGTGTCTCTCACCTTAAATAAACTTACTGTTTTCACACAAAATATTGTTTCCCCCTGAAGCCCTTTAATACTTTATTCACACGCATTAAGAGGAGAATGCTTTATGTATCCTCATGTGTGCAGAGCAAAAATCTAGTCTTCTTCCCAGGAATATTTTTTCTAACTTGATATTTCTAACTTGAAAGTTTCTCATTTGGCCGGTGAGTGTATCACTGTACACTAATATTACACTTCAGTCTTTCCAGAATGCTAATTCCTATTTTAAAAACATTTTGTTTTTATTTGTCATATAGAGCATTTGCTCCTGGAAGCTAACACCACAGGAGAAAAGAAATTCTCTCAGCAACACAATTACAGCAAAAAGTTATATACAAATTACTGGGGTCAGGAATTTGGGCCCCTATTATCTTGCTGGCAAGCGGAAACAGATTTTGTGATGACCTCAAAATTCAGTCCTTGTTCTGGTAAAGAATTTAGGCACAAGATGGAAAGAGACTTTGTGTGTGTGTTTGTGTGTGTGTGATGGGATGATGTTTGGGGGAAAGCTCACAGGAGTATTTAAGTAAGACTCTAGCTCCCAGTGACTTCAGCAGGATTTGTTGGAACTCAATGAGTATTGGATCAAATCTTTAACCTATTCCCTAATTTTTTTTATGATATTGGAGATTTAAAAACCAGGTCCAGCCAAGCAGCATTCTGCACAGGATCAAATAGAGAGACAAAAGTGTTATTAAGCCACTTTTGCAATTCTCCAGTCCTAGGGATACCTAGTTTTGGCCATGTCTCCTATGTTATGGGATACCCACTTGGGATTCTCTTCATAAAAGGGAATTCCTCTCATGCAATCTGCTATCAACTGCTTCGCATTACAAGTGCAATGCGAAGCAACCAGATTGTAGGGCAGAAATGGGGCCAAATATGTAGCTGGTGTTGTATATGCTCCAAAAAACATGAAGTAAGAAACCATTCCAAGAGTCTCATAAATTACAAAGCAGCACTTTTCATCCTACAGGAAATTCCAGTATTTCAACCTTTATTTTTACCCCAAATCAGGATGAAAAATTGAAATATATAACTTTTTTGCAGAATGAAATATTCTAAAAAAGTTTATCCTGAGACGGTGCTACATTTCATTTTGACATCCCTAATTAAAACACAACATCACAATCTCCTAACTTAAATGTTTCATTTTAGTTTAAAAACAATGAGTTGTCCTATGGCATCTTAGGGTGTGTCTAGACTACAGGGTTTTGTCGACAAAAGTCCACTTTTGTCGACAAAACTATACCTGCGTCTACACTACCGCCGAGTTCTGTCAACATAACGTCAACAGAACTCGGCAGTTTTCTCGACGGTGGTAAACTTCATTCTACAAGGAATAACGCCTTCTGTCGACAGAGTTCTGTCGACAGAAGGCATTATTGCATCTACACTGTCCTTTGTGTCTACACTCTCATGTCGACAAAGCGGTTTGCTTTGTTGACAGAACTGGATGTAGTCTAGATGCTCTTTGTCGACAGAGGCTTTGTCGACAATATCTGTCGACAAAAGCCTCTGTCGACAAAAGCCTGTAGTCTAGACGTACCCTTAGAGTCTAACAAATATATATATAGTATGATGAGCTTTCATGGGCATCTGAAGAAGTGGGTTTTACCCATGAAAGTTCATGATACTATGTATATTTTTGTTAATCTCATAAGTGCCATAGGACTGCTCTTTTTTTTTTTAAGTTACAGGCTAACACGGCTACCCCTCTGAGTCATTTTAGTTTGTTGAACTGACCCCAAATATTTCATTTTGGGTCAGTTCAACATTAAACTGCATTTGCTTATGATGCCACATTCCCTCATGATTGTTGTAGTTCGGGAGATAGATGGGCTGGACTATCTTATGGGCTGGACTCCCCGACCAGTCTAGAGTTCCCATGATGCAACCACAGTCATATGAGTTTCATGATACATCATGCAGTTCAGTTAACAGGGAGTCCACATGGCATCATGAAGGAGACAGTCTACCAGGGAATCCATGCTACAGGAAAGAATGGAGGCCTGATATATAGCTCTAGTGATGCAATGTGGCACAATGAGGGAAATATAGTTTAACATTCAATTGACTTGAAATGAACCAGTGTAGTTCAATTCAACAAACCAAATTATTCTGATTCAAGCTGACACAAACCAAAAATATTTCATTTTGATTTTTAAGATAGAAAAGTAATGTTTTTTTGAAATTCAAAATTGGAGAAGATTGATTTTGCAGAAACTGTATTTTCTTTTAAAAAACAGTAACCTCCCAACGCAGCTCTATGTTGTTTTATTGTGTTGTGATAGATCTAAGCCAGCAACCTGCCACACTCTGGTGGAAGGCAGGTATACAGGGCACTGGATAAGTGGTTTTCTCTTTCCAGAGTAAACTACTAGAGCCTGCTGCAATAAAATTCAGGCAGGAAAACACCTGGAGCTAATTAACTAGATTGCTCCCTCAGGCAAGTCTCTCAACACCTGCAGCCAATTACAGCCAGTGGAGTTGCTTTAAAAGTCCTATCCCTAGGTAAGGAGAGGGGGGAGATGAAGAGTGATGGAAGAGAAGGAGAAAGGAAGGAACAAGAAGAAGTTGTGTGTGAGCTGAGAGCTGGTTAACAGGTACCAGAGGGAGACATTTTGGAGGGTTTTTTTGGGGAAGTGGCCCAGGGAAAAAGCTGCCAAGTCAGAAGGAAAAACAACCTTGACTGCTGCTGCCACTTTAGGGTCCCTGGACCAGAACCCAGAATAGTGGGTGGGCCTGGGTTCCCCACAAACCTTCCCCCATACCATCACAGAGCCTGTCTCAAGAAGGGAGACCAGGACTATCAAGGGGTTTCACCCCAAAACCATGGACTAGCTTGTAATGAATATGGCTCACTAAGCTGTGGATCCAGCCTCCTGAAAAGAGAAAGGGGTTGTGTATTCAACCACAGTGAGTTTCTGAGGCTAGTATTACCTGCCATTAGTGCGAGACCCATGGGCACAGCCAGAACTTTGTTACAGGGCATATACGTTCAAAGCAAGCAAATTTCAGACTTGCACAAAAATGTATTCATAGGAACCATATTTTAATTCTACATGATTAAAAAACAGCACCAAGAGCGCTCAAGCTCATCCAAATCAATGAGTAGAAACAATCTATATATCAGAAACTGATTAATTACAATTAAGCATCACTACCTCACATTCAAATATATAATCAATATTTACAAAGAATTTTTTGCAACCATTCAATCTTTAGAGTAAAATTTGTTGCAAAAGTTGGCTATATCTGAATAACAAATAATTCACAGAAATAGCAATCTACTTTGACATATAGTAAGCAAGCAGAGCCTAATTTGTCAAGTAAATTATTCACTACAAGTTATTTACCCTGCTCCACTAATATGTATCATAAACAAATTATGGTTCAAGAACAAACCCTATCTGATCTTCTCTTTGAATTTCAGTATAATCATTTGGTCAAAAGAAATGAGCACTTTTGAGGCTGTCACTTGGATAATATCACATGTGTAAGAAAATAAATTTTCTCTAAGCTAATTTTTAGAGAATAAGCTTATCCTAAACAATACATCTTTTCAAAAAAAATTAAACATGACCTTAAAAAAACAAGTGACATGACTATCAAAATAATGGGAAGTTTTGGAAGGAAAAGGTTATTATAATTGTTAAACAAAGAAATGTTTGTTGCAGAGTGTAAATACTGTAGGCACAGCACTGTTGCAAATTGATATCAAATGTTGCAAAGAAAGTTGAGAAGAGAAATATGTACATTTTGAGATCTCTAATTTGGATCTGAGCCTGAGCTTTGAGAACTGTGCAACAAAAAATCTTGAATAAGGAATTCAAAGAATTGTCTTGTCCAAGCACATATTGGGAGCCAGATTCATCAGTACTCTTGACCCATAACTGAATTGATTCAATGCTATTTTGGATAGCACTACTTCCAACCAACTCAGATTGCTAAAGAGTGAATATAGCCGTCAGAATTATTTTTCAGATCATAAGACATCATTAAGGATTTCTGACATTCTTAAACAGCAGTGGACCCTTACTTATTTGGAGCTTGATATAATTCACAGCTGTTGTCCATTTCACTTGTTTTTTAGACCATTTTTATTTAAAAAAAATTAAAGACTCTATCCAAAACCAACCACATACCATGTCTTGGACCTATGAAAGAGAGCCACTAAAAATCAATAGTTTATTAATCACAAACAACCACTATTTCTTGTAGACAAAATGGAATAACTTTTAATTAAATAAATTCATTACTATACCCGTGTTGCCAATTTTTAGTCTCCTGATAGTTGGTGTTCTTCTCAAAGCCCCCCATGTGCAGGAGACAAATGATTACTTAAGAATCTCATATTTCATTATTTTAAAAAAGTGTTTCTACAATTTTTTGTTGTGGAGAAAAACAAACATGTGAAACAAGTTCACCACAATTGCACAGAAACCAGAAAACAAATAAAAAGAATCCCAAATTTATTTTTAATTTAGAGGTTTTGGGGCGGAAGGGACACTGATTCGTTATTTTTAATGCTTGGGGTGGCAATATTGCTATATGTAAGACTAAAGAATAAATTATCAGAACTTAAATAAGAAACCCATAAATTGCCAAGTTAACAACTAGTAAAAAAAAAATCAGTAACATAGTCAATGAAGAGATCAACTAATGAAGAACTCTCCTAACAAGGCAGTGGTTTCATCTTGACCACAAAGTCAATTCAGGCTGTTACTCAAGTGCCTATCTCCCCTAACCCGAGTCCTGGTCTATATACAAAAGCCTCCCTCTCAAGAGGATTTGCTGCTTCAAAGCTAGTAGAGGAAATGTTCTATTTCAACTATCTTATCTGCCCTGCTTAACTAAAAATGAAAGCTGAAAAAACTGATCATGAATTTCTTGAAGTTCATGTGATAAAGATATTTAACATTCTTAATCAGCTTTTTGAGTTTAAACATACACAGTTAAAACACTGGGCTTGGATGAAGAAAGAGTAAACTGAAAGATAAGAGACCAAGAATTGTTTTTACTTGTAGAAGATCCAAAGTTATATGTACCCCGGTGAATGAAGAGAGGCAAGAAAATATGATGAGGAGGCATGTACTTTGAGAAGTACTGTCCTACTATGTGTACAAAAGGTTCCCTTGGGCCTGTCAGTATGTATAAAGAACAAGCACTGACCATAAGTCAAAAAATGGCTTATTGACAGGATATGGAATTGTGTTATAGGGCAATTGGACTAAACACTGATCAGCAAACTTACTCTGGAGAGCTGAAAATGTTTGGAAGTTCGCTGAGGAAATTGACTAGGACAGTTCAAAAATATTTTAAAATAATTTGTCTCCAGAGTAAAAAAACTGAATAACTCAAAGGAATAATCAACAGCGACAAGAGACAGAAGAAAAACACTGAATCTATTGATATTGTGTCAAAACAATGTATTCGCTATGAAGATGATATCCCTAAAATGAAAAAAGTGCTGTGCAAGCTATGTTGTTAATAGCTTCTGTTCCCTTTCAGTGTTTTCAGACTTTAAACATTTGGGACCGATCCTTAGCTGGCATTAGTAGACATAGCTTCAATCACACAAAGTCCTCCATTAGCTAAATTGTTTACTAATTACTTTTCTTTGCCATTTGTCTATCAAGAGAAATATGATGGGCACCTAGAACAAGACACTGAGTAGCACTCTCAGCTACATGATTGTTAGGTGCACCTTTCCTGATAGGATGAGAGACCTGTTTTGATGGTTGGACCATAGTAGATGATGGAGCCTGAGAATTTCATGAGGGAGAATATTTTTCTGCTAGATTTTGGTAGACTTTATAACTATATTTTGTTCTTCACCACAAAAAGGGAGGCAACTAAGCTTCTTTTTCCCTTCCTTTACCCATCCAGATCACCCTGGTTCATGGACAGCTTGTGCCAAAGGCAGTAGGAAGGAATCATACTGAAGAGCAGCAATGCATAAGATTCATTTCAAATCTCACTGCACACAGCATAATACTTTAAAAACTCTTACCCTGTCACTATGTGGGAAATATTTCTGTGCCTTAATCTTAGCATTCACAAAATCTTGGAGGACAGATTTGTTTGGGGCTGTAGACAGCCTTGTTAATCCAGGCTGTCTCTGCTAAGTGGCTGATCTGAATTCCTCCTGTTGTGAGGAAATTTCTTGTTATTTTGCAGATAAAAATCAAATGATTTGGAACAAGCTATCTTTGTCTATGGGGGCAGAGCAATATTTTGAGAGGGCAAATGCCAATAAATTCTCTGCTTTACTTTTGGCTAATGTTACTCACTGAGCTACCAAAAAAATGTTGGGAGAACTTCATGGCTTTGGATTTATATGCACTTTGAATTTATTTATCTCTTGGTTGGTGAGGTCTAGTAAGGAAATGCTAGCTCCTTAGATTGTAGAGATGATCCTTGCCCCTCTTAGGGAGGGCAGGCAAAATTTTGCTCTTTATAAAGCATTGGTGAAGCCTTTGTTCAAAGAACTATCACTTGACATATTGTCCAGTTACAATACCGGTCCAGTCTCTCATTCTCGGCCAACATCATTGACAAAGATGAGCAGAAGCAACTCTTACAGTGTGCAGGTCCCAGTGTGTGTGCATATGGGCGGGGGGGTATTAGAGACAGCATTGCTTGTTCTAGTCATTTAGGTTCTCTTCATGATGGATGAAGCCCTGATATTAGCTATATCATCAGTCACTGACACCACTGATTCTGAGATGATGTTAGGGGTTACCACCTTGCCAGTATCTGACTAGTCTGGCCAATTTTTTTATGGATTTGCCAATTGCCAGTTCAGTTGCTGGAGCTAGGGTGCTACAGGTCCTGCCACAATTCTTGGCTAAAGTGGTTTCTATCATGTACAGAGTTTACCATTTGGTTCAATGGCTCTTAGCACCTCCTTTACACAAATTGTTCCAGCATCCTTGGATGCCAGGAGAATAATTTAGTCTGACAGGGTTTTTTTTTATGTGGGTCTAAGGAGTTGCCTCATTATCACAATATACTGGGACATGTAATATTAAAAGTTTCTGTGGCCTGTTAAAGATTCTGCAGTGTTCTCATTTCTGCAGTTTAAGAAAATGTTATCAATAAGTGAAACAAAATACAGGACTATGTAGCACTTTAAAGACTAACAAGATGGTTTATTAGATGATGAGCTTTCGTGGGCCAGACCCACTTCCTCAGATCAAATAGTGGAAGAAAATAGTCACAACCATATATACCAAAGGATACAATTAAAAAAATGAACACATATGAAAAGACAAATCACATTTCAGAACAGAAGGGGATGCAGGGGGAAGGAAGGTAAATGTCTGTGAGTTAATGATATTAGAGGTGGGGAAAGGTAGATGTCTGTGAGCTAATGGTATTAGAGGTGATAATTGGGAAGCTATCTTTGTAATGGGTAAGGTAGTTGGAGTCTTTGTTCAGCCCCCCCACGGAGAGTGTCGAATTTTATCATGAATGCCAGTTCAGAGGATTCCCTTTCAAGTGCAGATTTGAAAGTCTTCTGGAGTAGGATGCATGTGATTAGGTCATTGAGACAGTGTCCTTTCTGGTTGAAATGGCAAGAAACTGTTTTTTCTTTGTGATCCTGTCTGATATCTGTTTTGTGGGCATTGATTCTTTGGCGAAGTGTCTGAGACGTTTGTCCAATGTACAAAGCAGACGGACACTTTCGGCACATGATAGCATAAATTATATTTCTGGATGCGCAGGAATATGTATTCTTGATCTTATAACTCACTTGGTTAGGCCCAATAATGGTGTCAGCAGAGTGAATATGTGGACAAAGCTGGCAACGGGTTTGTAGCAAGGAAAGTACCAGGGTTGGTATTAGTGTGGTATGTCCTGTGGTTGTTGGTAAGAATCATCTTGAGGTTAGGTGGTTGTCTATAGGAGACTATGGGTCTGTCTCCCAGAGCTTCTTGGAGTTTACTGTCCTGTTCCAGTATAGGCTGTAATTTATTGATAATGTGTTGGACAGGTTTAAGTTGGGAGCTGTAGGTGATGACAAGTGGTGTTCTATTGTTGGTTTTCTTGGGTCTGTCTTGTAGTAGTTGGTTACTAGGTATTCGTTTGGCTCTTTCAATTTGCTTTTTTATTTCTCCGGGTGGGTAGTTGAGGTTTATAAAAGCTTGGTAGAGATCCTGAAGTTTCTGGTCTCTGTCAGTGGGATTAGAGCAGATGCGGTTCTATCGAAGGGCTTGGCTATAGATGATGGATCGTATGGTGTGTGCTGGATGGGAGCTGGAAGCATGTAGGTAACTGTATGAGTCAGTGGGTTTTCTGTAGAGGGTGGTGTCTAATTTACCATTGTTGATTTGTACTGTGGTGTCCAGGAAATGGATCTCTCGTGTGGAATGGTCCAGGCTGAGGTTAATGGTGGGGTGTAGGTTGTTGAAATCTCTGTGGAATGTCTCCAGTGTTTCTTGGCCATGCGTCCAGATCATAAAGATCATAAAGTGCTTTAAAGTCTTTAAAGTGCTACATAGTCCTGTATTTTGTTTCAGCTACACCAGACTAACACGGCTACATTTCTATCACTATTCTACAAGCAAGGCACTACATTTAGCCGTTTGGAATGGAAATCCATCAACCATATGAAGAAACTTGCACCGATCCAGACAGACATCATCTTTCTATCCAAGTGCAAGAAGATTGACATCGTACCCAAAGGACTGAAAGTGAACAATCCATTAAGATCAACATACTATACTGACTACAGTGAAAGACTCTGCCTCACACTATCCAAGAAATTAAGGAATCACCTGATAAGTATTTTATACAAGAAACAGAAAAACATCAAGAATGACATTTCTAACTTAGAGAGTCTCATCTCAAGACAAACATCCACACCGACTGACACCTTGCAAGACTTTTGTTCCACCAGACAAGAAATCTACTATACACACTTCTATTCCCTACAACAAAGAAAAGACAATAAATTTTCCACACTGCTCCACACCGAAGGCTACAACAGCAACAACCTCAACCCACCGGATAATATTGTTAACCTCTCCAGCTACAAACTCAATCCAGCAGAAGAGTCTGTCTTGTCCAGGGGTCTCTCTTTCTGCCCCACGTCCCCCACAAACTGGATACAATTTTGTGGTGACCTTGAAGCTTTTTTTCGCCGCCTCCACCTCCGAGAATATTTCCAAACCACCAATGAACACCAATCTGACCAACCAGATCCCCCCTATCAACACAAAAGGAAGAATAATTCTATATGGACTCCCCCTGACGGTCGGAATTACAATCTGGATTTCTATATACAAAGCTTCATCAACAACGCACAGACTGACATTATTCGCAAACAACAACAAGCGACACACAATCTCAGCCACGCTGAACACCATGCAGTCCAGAGTCTCAAAAACAACCTGGACATTATAATCAAACCAGCTGACAAAGGTGGTGCTGTGGTCATTATGAATAAGGCCAACTATAACCAAGAGGCAACCAGACAACTCTCCAACACCACATTTTACAAACCTCTCTCCTCTGATCTCACCTCGGAATACCAAAAGAAATTACTCTGTCTCCTTAAAAGCCTCCCTACAGCTACTCGGGAACAAATCCACACAGAAACACCTTCTGACCCCGACCAGGATTTTTCTATCTGCTTCCCAAGATCCATAAACCTGGACACCCGGACGCCCCATCATCTCTGGTATTGGCACACTCAGTACTGGTCTATCCAGCTATGTAGACTCTCTCCTCAAACCCTACGCAACCAACACCCCCAGCTATCTCCGAGACACTACTGACTTCCTAAGGAAACTACAAAACATCAATAACCTCCCCAATAACACCATCCTTGCCACCATGGATGTAGAAGCACTATACACCAACATCCCACATGAAGACGGATTACAAGCAATTAGAAACACTATCCCAGAGGACACCACTGCCAACCTGATAGCAGACCTATGTAACTTTGTTCTCACCCACAATTATTTCCAGTTTGAGAACAACTTATACCTCCAGATCAGCGGCACTGCCATGGGTACACGCATGGCCCCACAGTATGCTAATATCTTTATGGCTGAGCTAGAACAACGTTTCCTCAACTCCCGTCCCCTTTTACCCCTTCTCTACTTACACTACATCGATGACATCTTTATGATCTGGACGCATGGCCAAGAAACACTGGAGACATTCCACAGAGATTTCAACAACCTACACCCCACCATTAACCTCAGCCTGGACCATTCCACACGAGAGATCCATTTCCTGGACACCACAGTACAAATCAACAATGGTAAATTAGACACCACCCTCTACAGAAAACCCACTGACTCATACAGTTACCTACATGCTTCCAGCTCCCATCCAGCACACACCATACGATCCATCATCTATAGCCAAGCCCTTCGATAGAACCGCATCTGCTCTAATCCCACTGACAGAGACCAGAAACTTCAGGATCTCTACCAAGCTTTTATAAACCTCAACTACCCACCCGGAGAAATAAAAAGCAAATTGAAAGAGCCAAACGAATACCTAGTAAACCAACTACTACAAGACAGACCCAAGAAAACCAACAATAGAACACCACTTGTCATCACCTACAGCTCCCAACTTAAACCTGTCCAACACATTATCAATAAATTACAGCCTATACTGGAACAGGACAGTAAACTCCAAGAAGCTCTGGGAGACAGACCCATAGTCTCCTATAGACAACCACCTAACCTCAAGATGATTCTTACCAACAACCACAGGACATACCACACTAATACCAACCCTGGTACTTTCCCTTGCTACAAACCCGTTGCCAGCTTTGTCCACATATTCACTCTGCTGACACCATTATTGGGCCTAACCAAGTGAGTTATAAGATCAAGAATACATATTCCTGCGCATCCAGAAATATAATTTATGCTATCATGTGCCGAAAGTGTCCGTCTGCTTTGTACATTGACAAACGTCTCAGACACTTCGCCAAAGAATCAATGCCCACAAAACAGATATCAGACAGGATCACAAAGAAAAACAGTTTCTTGCCATTTCAACCAGAAAGGACACTGTCTCAATGACCTAATCACATGCATCCTACTCCAGAAGACTTTCAAATCTGCACTTGAAAGGGAATCCTCTGAACTGGCATTCATGATAAAATTCGACACTCTCCGTGGGGGGGCTGAACAAAGACTCCAACTACCTTACCCATTACAAAGATAGCTTCCCCAATTATCACCTCTAATACCATTAGCTCACAGACATCTACCTTTCCCCACCTCTAATATCATTAACTCACAGACATTTACCTTCCTTCCCGCCCCTGCATCCCCTTCTGTTCTGAAATGTGATTTGTCTTTTCATATGTGTTCATTTTTTTAATTGTATCCTTTGGTATATATGGTTGTGACTATTTTCTTCCACTATTTGTTCTGAGGAAGTGGGTCTGGCCCACGAAAGCTCATCATCTAATAAACCATCTTGTTAGTCTTTAAAGTGTTACATAGTCCTGTATTTTGTTTCAGCTACACCAGACTAACACGGCTACATTTCTATCACTTATCAATAAGTGTTCTCTCCCTAGGTTTCCCAGCCCTAATCTAAGGCCTAGGGGCCAGATGCAGCCCCCTGCTTGCCTGAATCCGGTCCCCGAGGCTTAGGGCTCCCCCCCCAGCACTGGGGAGCCCAATTTGCACTCTAGCCCTCCTCACCGCTGTCTCACTGTGAGGCTGGAGCACACAAAATCTACTAGCTCTCCTCCGCCCCACTCTGGTGTACGAAAGGAATGTGGGGAGTGTCTTTCTCCTTCTCAGTCGGGGGCCACGTCAGTGAGGGTTTGGTTTTTCTTTTTTCCTTCTCACTTGTGTGCAGCCTCCGACTGATTTTTCTGTGTGTCAGTGGCCCCGGACTCAAAAAAGGTTCCCCACCCTTGCTCTAGATTCTAGCTATTGAAGGGAAGGGGAATTGTGAAATTGTTGTGAAATTGCTTTGTGGTGTAGCATTGTGGCTTCTGTGGGTTTGCCTTGGGAGGGGGCGGCTTTTTTGCATTTCAAAGGTGCTAACCTTAGATTATGTGACTGGGGATTCAGCCCCTACTGGCTGTTGACAGACCATTTTGGCTTCATTCTTTCCTCTGAGAGACAGCAGAGAATGAGTGGCCTATTGCTCCTCACACTCAAGAGACCTCAAATGTGGGGTGCTGTAAGTTTCAACCTTGTCTCTCCCCTCGCTTGACTTGTAGACAAGCCTGTTTACAGGGAGGAGGGGGACAAAGGGGACAATTGCCCAGGGGCTCAGCAACTCAAAAGGCCTGGGACTCTTGGCTGCTACCACCACTACTGTAGCAGTGGTGGTGACTGGACCCCTGGGCCCTTTAAATCGCTGCCAGAGCACCAAGCAGCATGCTCTGGGCAACGTGATGCAATCCAGGTGGTGTGGAGGGCTGGCTAGCCCCACCCTTTCCACCCAAGGCCCCAACCCTTCGGGGGAGTGGGGTGCCAGCCCCTCACCTCACCTTGCCCAGGGGCAATTCTGTCACCCTCCTCCCTCCGTCCCCCCCTCCCCCCCGCTTGTGGACCATAGGTTGGGGTGTTTTCAGTGTGCAGATGTATCTCACTCCCCATCTCTATTTCTTTCACATTCAACCCAGATAATGCAGTCAAATGCTTTTCTCAGTACCTGGCTAGAGCTCTGCACAGGTAGAAAAAAAAAAAAAATCTGCATCTGCCAGGACCAACCAGCAGTCTGACCCATGATCCACATGTATCTGCAGCAGCAAGTCATTTCACATGGGCTAGTCATGGGGAGCAGGAAGGGTGGGAAAGAGCGAGTGGGGTCTTGCAGGAAAGAGGCAGTGCACGAGAGAAACTGGGGCTAGAGCAGGGGTAGGGTCCCAAGGAGTAGATACAGTGCAGAGTGACGGGCTGAGGGAAAGGAGCATTGCATCCTGTGCTGCTTTCAGGAGCTCATGAGTGATGGCACATAGCAGCAGCAGCGTGTGTTGGGGTGAGGTGCCAGGGCCCCGTCTGCTCCAGTCCATATAGTTGTGGGAGGCCCTGCTGCCTGGGAGCTGGCAGGCCAGGACTGGGAGTGAAGCCAGTAGTTCTGGGCCAGGCCATGGTGGTGCTAGTATGGCCCAGGGGCCCCAGCTGCTGGACAGGAAGCAGCATGGCAAGCAAATGCTGCACAGCCTTGACTCCAACTTTCCACCCAGCTCCAGTCATTAGCTTCTGGCTGCCAGCCCCAAGCACACAGTGCCCCCTGGCTGCCTGAGCCAGATGCCGTGGGCCAGGTGCCATAAGTGAGTAGATCCCTTCATGGTTGTATCTGTATCCAGGCCACTATGCCCAAAAGTGATCTTCGGATATGAAGCAGGGCTGAGGATTTACAGGGCTCTAAGTACAAGGGTATGGATGAGAGAGAGACTGCTAAGGATCAGGCCAAACATAACCCAGCTGATGACAACATGTTGGGGGAAAGAACCAGAGAAAATGATAGAATTCATAATCAGCTTACTTTTTATTTGTCTAAGGGCATCTGTCCACCATACGCTACCTGAATCCATAGCTTAGGGATGCAAGATAACCAGGGAGAAGTGGTATTTTGTTTAAATAGTAATACTAGCATAATAAAGTGTTAATGAACTTCAGTGGAAGCTGACAAATATTCAGCAACTCACAAGACTGAGACTTTTGGATTGTCTTCACTGCAAGTTACTGCATGGCAAGACAGAGCATAAATCCGGCTTGTGCACAATCCAGCTGCACACTGCTACAGTGCTCCGAAAGCCCCAGAGTGCAATGCAAGGAACATAGTTTGCTCAATGGCGTGTTTCACAACGGACCAAGTTCTTTGCAATCTTACCAGAAGGCTGGATTGCCACAGCCCTTTCTTGGCCATCCATGGAACTAAACTCCTGCCACCCTCCTTAGTCACCTCTGGTCACTCCTCCAGGAGTGACTATAACTGCTGAAAGGAGAATAGGGCCTCCTGACCTAAGTCCTCCACCCTGTGAGCATAGAAGGGGTATGGAGGGCATGCAGTGGCAAGGTCTGGGAGAAGCTCTGCCTCAATCCTCCCTGCCCACTAGCCCAAGCAGCTGGCCAGGCACAAAGGGAGAATAAACTGTTCTGTTGAAAAAGGGGGTAAAGCACCTTTCTCCTACTGCAGAACAAGGGAGCGGGAGGGGAAGAATCCATCCCTCTCTGGGTCACAGTTCATTCTCTGATCTGCTCCTGGGGCAGTCCAGCAACACACTGCCATTCAAGGGACAGATCATAGCATTACCACCTAGCACTAAGTGATCAGTACCAATGACTACACTGTGTCAAAATTTAAAAAAAAAAAACAATCCCACAGACAGAGACAGAACAGGATTTTCTTAAAGCATCTCACATCAGAGTAGGAAATAACAGAGCTATCTTTGAAAGCACTGAACAGCAAAAGATCCAGAGATATAATAATAAACCATGTAAACATCATAAACCATTTCAAAGCAGAAGAAAGGTTGGGACGTGGGGTGGGAGGAACAGTATAGCCCTTGCTGTTTTGACTGGCATTACTGCATCTCTCCTTGACAGGTCAGTAGGTTAGGATTTTGCTTTGAATCAGTCATTCCTCCCTGAAGAGGGGAAGTGTCTTTGTCGCTACTAGCAAGAAGAGAACCAAAGACCATGATTTCAAAGCAAAATATTTTTGATCAGCAGCTTTTTTCACCATATGTTAATTCTAGGAAGCAGCCAGGGATTTAGTAATAAACACAATGGAAAAGAAATTGCAGTTGGTGGGCTCATGTCAAGAAAAAGTTTATCCTACACCAGTGGTATTCAACCCATGGTCCAGACATCCAGAGGAGCTTCACACTAGCTACACTGCAGGCTTCTTGCGCAAGAACTTTTTGCAGAAGAGATCTGCATATAGTTCTTGCACAAGAGAGCATCCACACTGCCATGGACACTCTTGCACAAGAAAGTTCTGATGGCCATTCACAGAATGGCCATCAGAGCTCCTGTGCTTTTTGCGATAGGGGTTTCTTGCACAAGAAACCCCTGTTGTCCGTCCACACACGCCTTTTTGTGCAAGAGCTCTTGCACAAAAAGGCTTATTCCTTGTAGAAAGAAGAATAACTCTTGCGCAAAAAGCCTTGTCTTCTGACAATCTACTGTACTTTTTCTTGCGCAAAAACGTGCTTGTAGTGTGGATGCTCCTCGAGTTTTTGTGCAAAAAACTCTGCAGTGTAGACGTAGCCACTATGTTTACAGTGTCCAAAGGGGTCCATTCCTCCATTTGAAATTTTTAGGGGTCAGAAAATGAAGAAAGGTTGAAAACCACTGTCATAAACAAAGATTATTATCCTAGACAGGAGCCACTGAATACCTTATGGTGGCCCACAAGACCTACCTCTTGAAATTTGACAATATGAGGATTAGTTCCTTCTTTTCTGCATGTTACAGGGATCAAAATCAGCCTTGTAAACTAACCATGATTATAACCTTAACTATGCAAAGACAGTCATCTCCCTTTAATACAAGACACACACCTGTAGAATGTAGACTGGAATTCTGATCCTCCTGCAAAACAGACTATTGCCATGTGAGTTGAAGAAACTTTTCTGGCTACCAGCTGCAAAAGTTCTGTTCCATTTTTTCTAAGCTTCAACCAGCCAATAGAGGGCAAAATACTCACACATGCTGAGCCCTATCTTGCTCCCACTGAAATAAATGGTAAAAAGCTCTTATTCTCACTGGGAGCAAAGCCGTCCTCAGAACTAACCACAACAAAACTTGTCGTCAACTTTGTTTCATTTTCTTCAAATATGGCTAGCACATGAGATTTCAAAGAGATATGACAGTACAGAAAGTTTTTGAAGTAAAGCAACACAAAACATTAGACAAAACGGATTATTTCCTGTGAGAGAACTTGTGATTCACAGCAACTCAAAAACTATTTCACAAATTTCCTTGAAACTTTGCAAAAACATTCTGCTTTGCTTTCAGGAAAAATCTGGCAATTTTCAGGTTGAATCAGTTTTCCAAAGAAGTTATAGGAGAAGCGAAAGTGGGGCTTTATAATTAGGTGTGGCAGGATTTGACTTATTTTTAGTAATTTCAACTGATGATATCAATGTTTATTTTTAAGTATTTTAATAGATTGAAATTTTCAAAGTTGTGGGAAATGATGGAGGAATCAGACAATTATTTAATGAATCAAAAAGTCAAAGCCTTAAAACACAATTTGTCATTATCACATGAAAATATACAGACTAAATATCCATTAATCAAACTTTAATAAGTTCTCAAGTAGAATTTTTCTTATTTTGCCTATTTGTAATGGTCAGTTATCATTTTTTCATCAGTTTGTGTGTGTACAGTAAAATCAATGTTTACCAATAAAAATCAAATCCTTCCAAGCCTATTTATAATGGAAACTGCTCGCATAGCTTAAACTGTGAAGAGGCTTCTACTTTTTCATAACTTGACAGCAATTGCAAAATACTCTGTGGACTATTAATACTGATGGAGCATCATTGAACTAATATATTCTTTAGCATGATCAGGGACAAAGATATTATGTGAGAAAGTGATGTTTCCAGGTGTCGTGGAGATGATACGCCCTGACACATGTCAGGGTGAGGAAGAGACGTATCACAGCACCACGGTCAAGTATAAAGGGTGACCCACATCTTGGAACTACGTGATCCAGTGTCCGCGTCTTTTATGGAATCCGTCCAACAATCCCCTGCAGAGTCACTAGAGCAATACCCTGCAGTCATGGCAGTGCAGCCCAATCGCCAGAGTCACTACACAGCAGGCCGGGCCACCACCCAAAGGTAGGCGTTGGCCAGAGTAGGGGAACCCGGGCCCTCCCTCTCCACTGTGTCCTGACCCACAGCCCTGTCAATTGCAGACTCACCAGCCACGGGCTTGGCAGGAATCCATCTGCAACATGCCAGGTGTTTAGCCAGTTCTAACAATGTTTTCCCCCTAACAACTCCTAGGTCTGTTCCTACCCGAGCCTGTTAAGTCTGTGGTGTCTGTGGGCTGGTGGTCTCTGCACTCAGTGTGATGTCTCCCATCTGGATGCCTAGATCTGGTCCTGTTTGGCTGGCCTCCAAGCCTTGGAGAATCAGCAGTCCACTTGCTAGAGCTCATAGTACACCTCCTTCTCCTTCAGCACTCTGCCCAGACTGAGCTTCTCTCCAGCCTTTTATACCCTGGTTCCAACTGTGTGTGCCCAGCAGAACGAGAGAGGTGTGGCCTCTTCTAAGAACAAATATGGGTTAACTCCTGGTGTGCCAGTGCAAGGCTGATACACAGGTTATTTTATTTCCTAATTATTAAAAGAAACTCCACAGAAATGGCTATATCTTTCAGTAAGATATGTTTTGCCTATCTAGTAGATTTGTTAACCTTGCTAAATCTGAATAAATCATATAACAGAAATAAATCTCTGTGACTATTGATACCTTGATGGCAGAAACAGGTGATCACTGAGTATCCTATGCAGCCTACACATTTTATTCAGTAAACTAGCAAAACCTCTATTAAGAATATTCCAAGTATCAATACGGTGTATCTCCTAAACATATTTAACTTGTTAGTGGCATGGCTAAATCATTGGGAGCACAGTACCATAAGGTCTTCTGAGTTTAGAAAACCAAGTCTTCATTGGTCTTATGTTACAGTCAATGAGTGATGTTTTATTAACATGTATTTTTAAAAGTCCCTTGGGAAGGACGCCATTGACTTTCAATGGGAAATGGTTACCTAAACTCCCTAGGTTCCTTTGAAAATCTTAGCTGACATCTTTAAAAAGTAGGGATTGTGGCAAAGGTTTCTAGATTAGGTGCAAAAATTCTACAGCATTTATTTCAAAACCATTAAAAAGAACCTGCTGACAATTTGATTAAACAGTCTTATAATGCTTGAGTAGGTTGTTTGGTATTTTCAGTTAATTAGAATTAACACCCCGCTTTTTCAATAACACTTCAGATAACCTGTCCATTCCGCGTTTAGTTTTTTGGTCAAATACATTTCCCATAATGAAATAAATTCTTGGCTTCTTTACTACTTTTTATAAGTAAGCAATTGTTTGTTTTTTTACAGTGATTCATTCCCTTAATATTACAGGTTGAACCTTTCTAATCTGGCGCACTCTGGTCTGGCAACATCCTTGGTCTGGAATGATTATTAACTGGATGTCCACTTACCATAGGTGTGGCCAAGTTTCCTGTGGCTCCATAAAGTTTGTTTACAGCTATCAGTTCTGGCTCTTAGTGTTCTGTGCTGTTATTTAGCTCTAATTTACCCCTGAATGTCTTCTAAAAGACCAGTAAATAGTGGAAGTGTTGCTAGACAATATTGACCTCCCATGGTTCAGCAAATTATAAATTTAAATGAATATTAGAAGTGGAAGGGACCTTGAAAGGTCATCAAGTCCAGTCCCCTGCCTTCACAGCAGGACCAAGTACCATCACTGACAGATTTTGCCCCAGATCCCTAAATGGCCTCCTCAAGGATTGAACCCTGGGTTTAGCAGGCCAATGCTCAAACCACTGAGCTATACCTCTCTGGTTTGACACCAGCCAGGTCCCTAGGGTGCCAACCTAGAGAGATTCACCCTATAACAGAATCCTGTTTTTTATGAGACTTAGTTTACATTGTGAAAAAAGAAGGGACATAAACATGAAAAAATTACAATGACCATCAGTGTAATTAATAAGGTTTCCTATAGAGCACCATGGTATCTATCCATAATGTAATTATAGAAGCAAAAACCATTAAAAAAGAAACATTTCCAATATGAATTCAGATCACTGACTGTAAAATAGGATATTCATGGTAGAAAAAACAATCCTAACTTTCTATACAATACAATTTGAAAAGATTAAGTCACAAACTGAGAGGCAGAGATGGAATAGAAAAGTAGCACAATGATAGTAAAACTATCCCATACTGACAATTCAGCATTACAGTAATGACACTGTCCTCGTAAGAGTTACCAGCCCCTATTTTAATAAACAGTTGGCCATTTCTCAGAGGCAGGTGATTTGTGTAGGCAGGGAACTCACTGCCTAATGTGTTTCCACTGGCTAATGGGACAAGTCATTGAGAAGAGTGCCTGGTAAATGGAACTAAAAACAAAGGAATCGAATATAGCAGAAAGGACTCTTTCTACTTACCTCAAAAAAGGAGCGCTGAGGGGTCTCTTTTTTCAAACCATTGCTATAAAATTCCCCACACACACACTCCACCCTCACCTCCAGCGATTTGCTCTGCAAACTCAGTTAAGAGAGAAAGGGATGGGGGATCAAGGGAAAAATCAGAGGAGCAAGAAAAGGATGACTGTAATATAAAATTTAAAATGTGTGTACCACAGGGGCATGTGTGAGGGACCAGAATTAAAACCTGATAAAAATACTTTCATTTTTAAAGGTTTTTCAGCTGGTTATTTATAAACTGGAGGAGGAATGAGGTTTTCATGACACTAAGACAGTGTAATTAATGTATGTTACATCAGCAGATACCAAGCAACACATGAGGTAAAGCAAGTTATTGAAAAAATAAAATCTATAAAGATTTAACTTAATGTTTGTATCCTTTCATGTAATAGTGTTCCACAAAATAAAATGAGACATTTCTTCATAATTATTAAGATCTAACATTACATTACACATTCTATCCCAAAGACTGCAATAATACAACACAAACTACAACTAAACAGGAATCACTTCACCCCATTTGTGAAATATTAGCATTTTTAAAGTGAAACAAGGCAGCTGGTTTAACAGTGAGCTGCACCTCAGACTAATCTAGAAGAAGCAGTGAAAATAACCTTGCCAATTGAAACTGAAGAAGCTCTTTTGGACAACACAATGTGATTATACATATTGTAATTTGACAAGGATATTGGCTTTGGGTGGGTGTAAGGGGGGAAATCTCTGTAGACCTGCAAACAGTGCAAAGGGATATCCAAGGAGGCCAAATTTTCAAAAGTTAAAAGCCCACTTAGTCATATAAAAAACATGTGCATAAATTGCATGTCCACACTTGCCAAAATGGCAGATGCACATGGAAGAGGGGAGTGTATGCACCAGCTGCTAGTTTGCATTCTCAGTGGCCCTCTGAGCGTGAAAAAAAACCAATGTTTGGGCTCAGTTGAAGAAGCGGCATGCCTACATTTGCATGCACAAATCTATTCTTTAGAAATTTGGCCCGTGGTGAACAAAAGTCTGGATCTCAGTTTTATGTTTCATCCTAAGAGAGTACCTGCAACAGCAAAAGCCTAACACCACGATGGATTGTTCATGTAGTACGGACTCACAGAAAAGTGAAGCCAGCACCACTTCTTGCAGCACCTGGATTAGATGGCTTCCATCCAAATATTCTAAAGAGTTGGGACAACAAAGAAACCTGTGGAGCTAAAACTGTATTTAGGAGGTGAAATGATACATGCATCTTAGCTTTTATTTCATCTTTGGCCATGCTTTAGTGGACCCTCTAGACCTTCCCAAACCCACCAAATGGAATATTGCTACATCAGAAGACATCTGGTAGTCTTCATTAAACATGTTCATAGTGTTCAGTGACATCCATTCTGCAGGGAATCATTAGCTGAGGCTGTTCAAAACAAGCCAGCTGTTGGCCCAGCTGGAGTAAGCATTCAGACATGACTTGAAGAAATCAGAAAAGGTGATAAATGCATGTTTCTCTCAAATGAATCAAGAAGGGCCTTTACTAGCAGAAAGCCAGGCATTCAAAAAGAAGTGGGAAAGAAAGTGTTGCCAGCTGAAGATTGCATGTGTATTTAGTTGGCTGTTCAAAATTATTTCCATGGGACCATTTCTGGATCAGGAAGGTGGCGAGGGGAAAATCTGTCAGCTCAAACTCTCCATCCCCAAGCAGCTCTCTTCTAGACGCAACAGCCAAAAAATAATTCTATGGCTTGCATGAGATTTATGTTGGATAACTCAGTCAAGTGCCAAACCAAGATTCTTGACTTTGTACAGCCTCTATATTGCAGGGAGCTGTGTTCTTTGAAGATAAGAGGGAGACAGGTTTTCTTGCATACATTTATACTGTAAATAAGACCATATTTACAGAGAATTTACTACAGGAGCAACTCCTTCACCAGAGTCTTAGCAATTCAGCTTTGATGATTACACTCTAGCAAAGATTATATTAGACCCAGAAACATATAATAATTGAAAATTACAAGTTATATTTTTAGGTGTAGCTCCCCATTTTCTAGAATTATCACCTGATCTTCAATCTAAACAGACAAATTTTATTAAAGTTAAAATTTAGCACTTATTTAATGCTTTACATTTTTACATGGTATAGAAATAATGGCTGGGTTATCCTCTTAATACACTTGTGAATTAATTAAGGGTCAGTTTCTGATGCCATCACTCACACTGAATAATTACTTACTCCATAAATTGTCTTGTTGAAGTCAATGGCACTGCCTGTGAAATAATAGTCTATTCAAATTGAGGTACAACATAAAATCTGGAGCCTTCAGCTATTTACAGATGAAGATGCTGAGAGAGGGAAGTTAATGCCCACAGTTTTAAAAAGTGGCTTCTAGTGATGCAACAAGTTCTCCGGGGGCTTCCTATCTCTGAAAATCAAGTTCTTCCTGTATCAAATTGGATACCCCAAACTACAAGCCATTTCTGAAAATAACTGAAGATCACAATGAATGAATGGAAGAGTTGGAATTAAAGCTCAAGAGCTCCTAACTCCCTGCCCAAAGTCTTCTAAAAGACAGGTTCTCAAACAAGGATAAATGTACCCTTCAGGGTACACAGAGTTCTTCCAAGGCAATATATCAACTCATCTAGATATTTCCCTAGTCTTAGAACAGGCTACATAAAAAGCATTAGTGAAGTAAGGGCAAACTAAAATTTAATACAGATGAAATGGTTATACTACTCTATAAACCATATACTGAAATATAAGTACCATATTTATATTCTGATTGACTTATTTGATAATTATATGATAAAAATGAGAAAGTAAGCAATTTTTCAGTAATGTGCTGTGACTCCTCTGAATTGTTATGTCTGACTTTGTAAGCAAGTAGTTTTTAGGTGAGGTGAAACCTGTGGGTATGCAAGACAAATCAGACTCTTGAAAGGGGAATAGTAGCCAGGAAAGGTTGAGAATCACTGTTCTAGAATATACAGTGTGCCTCCACACAGAAACAGAAGCAAGAGGTCAAAGCGATTATTATACAGTGATGGGTAAAATGACACTAAGTCTTTATGTCCCATCATCTTTGTTACATTCTATACCTTACATTTTTGAGACACTGTTCAGGTTTTCATCTGTATAACTTTAATTGCTGTTAATGGTACTCACACAGAACTGTTGGAAAATTTTAAGGTAATATAAAACAAGTCTATATCCCCTTATTTCAAAATAACAAGGCGAGTGTCCACATTATCAAGCCTGTTATTTTGAAATAACCAGATTGTTACTTTGAAATAAAAACTCGTGCTTGTGAGGAGGAATAACGCTTATTTCTAAATTATTTAGAAATTGCATTAGCGTGGATGCTCAGCTGCTGTTATTTTGAAAGGATTGGCCTCCAGAGGCCTCTCACAGCTGCCCTTGTAGCCACTCTGGCCAGCACATTCCCATGCCTGCTTGTCCCTGGGACGTGGGGGTAGTGAGGCTCCCCAGGGATGTCTGTGCCCCTGCAGGAATATGCCTGCTATTTAGGCAACAGATGGCCTTGCTCAAAGCATATCACCATCGTCTGAATCGAGACCTCGGTGTCAGCTCAGAGATTAGGGCTAGGCTTCATGCACAGTGTTTCCTGGGAAGACTGTCCTTGTCACTTTTCATCACAGTTGGACCAGCTGCGAGCATAATGCATTTACCACCTCCCACACTATCTTCCTGACCCCATGAGATCTGCAGGCAGAGGCAAATCCATGAGGAACTGGTGTGGGAACACCTGGACTGCCTCCGTCCCTCAGCCACAGTTTTGATGAGGAGTGCCCAGTGTGGATCACCAACCATGAGCTGAGGAAGACCATGTGGGGGCAGTTGTCATGCCAGCATGTTCTCCTCCATAACAGCCGTCATGTTATTATTTCGAAATAACTTATTTTGAAATAATTTCCCAGTGTAGACTAGAGATGTGAAGAGTAGTCAACTGCCTGATAAACTTATGCTTATCAGGTAGTTGAGTGGACTACTCGCTTCCCCCTCACCTTGCTCCCTCTGTCTCAATGTAACTGAAAAGATAACCAGGCTCATAATCTTCATAAAAATAAAAGTGGGCACAGCCTGTATTTGAGGCATTACTTTGTAAATGTCAGCTTGTGGCACTATCAATGACTTGTAACGAGATTTCCTGGCTGATAACAGAAAGACCCTATAGCTTGTCTGCCTTTCCCAACCCCAACTAGAATTAGAAATAGAAATAATTTATATATAAAATCCTCTTCTCTAGCTTCTAAGAGAAATAGCTTGATTAGAAACTAGGATTTGTTGGCATATGTGATGTATGAAATGGAGAGAAGGCTAAGCTGAAGGGAATCTTGCTTGGTACTCACATTGTGCAAAAGCAAATGCAATACAGTAATTCCTCATTTAACACTATAGATGCGTTTCTGAAAATGTTCATGCTAAGCAAAAATGTGCTATGCGGGGTCAATTTTCCCATTAAAAATAATGGAAAAGTTGGGGGTTGCATTTCAGATGGTGGTGGCAAAGTCAATTTTTGGTGGTGCTGGGTCGTCAACGTCAACATTAGATATCTAGCAACACAAGATAACTAGCAACACAAGTCGCCGCAGTTTGTTAAACACAAAGATAAACACGTGAGTGAGCAGAGGAGTTCTGTGACCACGTGTATTCATCCACTCATGCGTATTACCACTGTTTTCACCAACTTATACCGCTGCGTGAAGTAGTCTGCCACTTGATTATTTTTGTATTATTTCGGGGACGGTCGTGTTATTCAAAAAACGTTCCCTAAAAAAAATTCACATGTTAAATGAATAATTACTGTAGTTAGAAAAGGCGGTTACTCACCTGTGCAGTAACTGACATCCTTCAAGATGAGTGTCACTGTGGGTGTTCTACATCAGGTCGGTGCACTGCTGCTGCACTGAGGATCAGAGTCTTCAGAGCATGTCCTCGGAACTGCGCATGCGCGCGCCTCTAAACACATGCTCCTACTGTGCAGATGTCATGCATGCACGGGCCTCCCACTCTTCCCCTCTACCTCAGAGAAAGACTCCTTGGAGAGACCAGAGCTCTGAAGTAGAAGCAAGGAAGGGAGGGTACTGGAGCACCTACAGGGACACTCATCTCGAAGAACATCAGTTACTGCGCAGGTGACTAACCTCCTTTTCTTCAAGATATGTCCCCATAGGTGCTCCACATCAGGTGATTACAAAGCTATATGAATTTATGGGGGCAGGGACTTCGGATCTGGCATAAAAGAAGTGGAAAGGACTGCCTTGGGAGCTTAAGTTCTGATGGGGTCCCTGAGTAAGTGCATAGAGCTTTGTGAATGTCTGGTCCGATGTCCATGTAGAGGCCCTGCAAACATCCATCATGGGAACCTTGTGAAAGAAATGCTATTGAGGTAGATATGGCTCTAGTAGAGTGTGCCTGTATGATCATCAGAGGATTGACATTGGACAGAGTATAACAGAGTCTGATACAGTCAGATATCCAATGCGAAAATATTTGAGATGAAATAGATTGTCCTTTGTTACGGTTTGCTATGGAAATGAATAACCTAGGAGAAGACCTAAAGTGCTTAGTACGATGTAAGTAAAAAGAAAGTGCTCTACGCAGGTCTAAAGTACGCATTTTTGACTCAAAGGAGTTAGCATGAGGTTTGGGGAAAAACGTGGGTAGGTTTATCACTTGATTGAGATGGAAGGATGATCGTATCTTAAGGAGGAATCGGGGGGTGGGTGCGAAACATCACTTTGCCCTTGAAAAAGGTAGTGTATATTCCACAAATGGTGCAATTTCTCCTACCTGTCTGGCTGAAGTGATGGCTATGAGAAAGGCTGTTTTCATAGATAAGTGCAGTAATGAACTGGTAGCCATTGGTTCAAATTAGGGCATGTAAGTGCATTTAAGACCAGATACAGGACCCAAGGCTCCTCAGGTGGAACCACCTCTGGGTAAAGTGCTTGTAAACTTTGCAGGAATCTCTTAGTGAAAGGATGTGCAAAAATTGAGGAGTCATCTATCTTGAGCTGAAATGTTATTATAGCAGCCAGATGGAACTAGTAGCAAGGCCTGATTATTTAAAGCACAGCAGGTAGTCAAGGATAATGGGTATAGGGGCTGTAGACAGAGTGACCTGATGGTCTAAATACCATATGGTAAACCCCTTCCATTTTTGAGAGTATGTCTTGCGGGTGCTCTGAGCTCTGCTATGCAGTAAGAGGCGTTGTATCTACCGTGAACATTCTAATTCTTGCTCAGAGAACCATCTAGGAACCACACTTTGAGGTGTAATGTGCAGATTGGGGTGACTGGTCTGAGTTCCTGGTTGGAAGAGAAGATCCAGGGTGTGAGGCAATGGTATTGGAGTTGTGCAGGACACCCTTGTCAAGAATGGGAACCAAAGTTAGCGTGACCATGAAGGGGCTATGAGAATCAGTCATGTATTGTCTGTTCTTGTCTTGTGTACAACTTTGTTCATTAGAGGTATGGGAGGGAAAGCGTAGAGGAGATGAGATGACCAGCTGAGTAGGAAGGCATCACCCATGGAGCCCTTCCCCTATACCCGCTCTGGAACAAAAGTGATGGCACTTTTTGTTGAATTGAGTGGTGAAAAGATCTATGGTGGGGTGACCCTATAGGTGAAAAATTTGTGATAGAACACCTGGGTTGATCTGCCACTCGTGATTGGTGGGGAGAGCCCTGCTGAGTGCATCGGCCATAGTATTGAGAGTGCTTGGAAGATGGAAAGTGATAATTTTTATACCGTGCCTTAGGCACCAGTTCCAAAGCATCATGGACTCCATACATAGGGCATGTGATTGGGTCCGGCCCCTAACAATTTATATAAAACATAGCTGAAACATTGTTGGTATATAGCCTGATATGATTGTTGACAATAAAAGAAAGGAATCACTCACATGCATATCTTACTGCACGAAGTTCCAGAACATTTATGTGAATGTTTCTTTCTGTGTTGTACCATAAACCCTGAGCTGTGTGGTGTTGGAGTTGTGCGCCCCACCCCATGGGAGAAGCATGTGTCATCATGGAAATGGATGGTTCTGGTGCGAGAAATGGGACTCCTGAGCATAGGTTCCATTGAATTGTCCACCAGTGGAGGGATTGTTTTACTGCTAGAAGGAGCAACAGGGATTTTGATAGAGGGTGAATGTTGGGTTTGTACAAGGGTCTGAGACAACCTTGCAGACACCTCATGTACAGGCATGCATTGTTCACAACAAAATTGCATGTGGCCATCTGGCCCAGGAGCTGCTGGCACTTGTGAGCCGTTACTTTGGGGGCTGACTGCAAGTTTTGTATGAGCTGCCCTATCTTGTGGAAGTGCTCTGTGGGGAATGAGGCAATGGCTCACATAGTATCTAGTTAGGCTCCTATTAACTGAATTTTCTGGGTGGAGTGCAATGTTGATTTCGGTTTGTTTATTTATAGACCAAGGTTTTGTCTACACTGCTGGCTTTGCCAGCAGACCCTATGCAAATGAAGCACGGATTCGCATTTTGCCGCACTTCATTTGCATAATTTATTCAAGCCTCTCCCGGAGAGGCATAAGGATCTTGCGCAAAACAGGTTTTTTGTGCAAAAAAAAATTTTTTTTGTGCAAAAACCCCTTGCACAAAAACAGCTTGAATAAATGATACAAATACAGCACGGCAAAATGCTAATCCGCGTTTCATTTGTATAGGCTCTGCTGGCAAAGCCGGCAGTGTAGACGTAGCCCAAGGGTTTGGAAGACATGCTTAGTGACAGACGTACTGCTATGCGAGTTGAGTTTAGAGCATACTTTGAAGAGGCAGCCATCCAGGTAAGGATGCTGGCACTTTCAAGAACACTCTTGAGGCAGTGGAAAGGTCAAATGGTAGGACCTTGTACTGGTAGTGTTGGGAACCTAAAACAAAGCGAAGAAAATGTCTATGAACTGGGTGGATGGAAATGTGAAAATATACATTTTGCAAGTTCAGGGACTAAAACCAGTCACCCTGTTCCAACGCTGAGATAATGGTAGCAAGTGTCACCATCTTATTCTGTTTTCTTACAAATTTGTTCAGTGCTCTTAAATCGAGAATGGGTTGCCATCCTCCCAACTTCTTCACCATCAGGAAATAATGGAAATAAAAATCCTTCCCCATGAAGTGCTGAGGAACTATCTCTATTGTTCCTAGATGTAGGAAGTGTTCTACCTCCTGTTGGAGAAGAGTCTTGTGAGAGTGGTCCCTGAAGAGGGATGGAGTAGGGGAATGAGAAGGGGGTACAGACATGAAAGGAATAGTGTATCCATGCTTAATTATTTTGAGCAACCATCTATCCAATGGTTTTTTTTGCCAATTTTTATAGAATGGAAGAAGATGGTGCTGGAAGAGCTTGTGAGACAATGGTGGTGTTGGAATAGGTGAGAGGCTCTCTTGACTTTCGAGCTGTTGTTCAAATTTGCTTGCTGGGCTGCTACAGTTGTTGCATGTTATTAGAAGGTGGACGTCATTGTTGGGACCTATTTCT
This sequence comes from Rafetus swinhoei, assembly GCA_019425775.1. Classification (NCBI taxonomy): domain Eukaryota; kingdom Metazoa; phylum Chordata; order Testudines; family Trionychidae; genus Rafetus; species Rafetus swinhoei. The sequence goes on from CM033446.1 coordinate 112,557,520, forward strand.
ATTACAATGTTGTTGCTGTAGTTCCTGTCCAGGAAAATTATAGGTATACTGAGGGCATTGTGAACTGGAATAAGGATGATACCTGAACTGTCATGTTCTAGGTGCCAGACTGTCAATACCAAGTGATCTGAGGGTTGCTCTGGAATCTTTAATTGAGTGCAACACATCATTGGTATTGGCAGCAAAGAGCTTCTCACCACCAAATGGGAGATCTTCTACAGTGGACTGGATTTCCCTGGGAAAAGAGGCTGAATTGAGCCAAAAGGCTCGCCTCATGACCACTGCAGTTGCTGTTGAATGTGTGGCTGTATCAGCAGCATCTAAGGCTGTTTGTAGGGCTATCCTAGAAATTGTATGTCTTTCTGCTATCATGGCTTTAAATTGTTGTTTCTTAGCTTCTGGAATGTCTGAAATAAAATAATTGAATCTAGAGTAGATTCTGTTATCACATTTGCTCAACAGTGCTGCATAGTTTGTCACTCAAAGTTGGAATGTGGAAGACATATAAACCTTATGGCCAAGCAAATCCAACCTCTTGCTATCCCCATCTGAGTGTGTGGATCTAAACCGCTGCTGCTTACTTTTCTGATGAGCAGCCTCCACCACAAGTGAATTTGGTGCAGGGTACGTGAAAAGAAATTTGGATCCCTTATGTAGGACATAGTACTTTTTGTCTGCTCTTTTGCACATGGGGATAGCAGTGACAGGTGTTTGACAAATAGTTTTAGCAGGCTCCATAATTGTGGAATTAGTGGGTAACGCTATTTTGGACTACGTGAAAAATGTCTATCAGTTCATGTTGGTTCTCAGCCACCTCCTGCAGTGGGATGTTCAGTTCTTGATGAGACGTGCTTGAACAGGTCCTGGAAATAGGAGAAGTTGTCAGTTGGAGGAAGAGGCGTGACTGCTTCACCTGGCAATGAAGATTCATTAGTGTCAGATGACGTATCAGGGGATTGGTCACTGTGGCTGTCCTCAGTGGCTTTCTGATGCTGCAGAGGCGATTGTGGTGGAGGAGACTGTTGGGATACAGTATGGCGCTTCTTTGCATAATGATATCTATGACATGACTGCCAGGGCCTCCAATATTGCCTATATGCTTATGGCATCGGAGGTGGCATCCAAGGGTTACCATATCAGGGTGGCATCTCCCTATGCTTAGCATATGGTGGATGGATTCTGGCAGAATAAACAGAGTGGTCTGTCAGAGGGGAGTTGTGCAGAGAAAACACAACATCAACATCCTCATCCAAATCACAAGAGAATCTCTCTGCAGAGAAAGTTGGTCGTGGTGCCAGGGTGCCCAGGGAATGATCAGTGCTGAGAAAAGGCGAATTAAAGAAGGATGATACCATCAGGTCTCTGTGTTGTGTGTACTGTTGAGCTGGAGTTGACGGTGCTGCGGTTGGCTGCACCAAAGCAATTTGCGGTGCCGGATGGATTCTCAGTGCCAAGAGCACTGGTGATGTGGTCAGTGCCATTACGGTACCGGCTGATGGCAGGGGGCTGTAATTGGCACCATGGTTGGATGAGGTGCCAGTACAATGTTGTTGGTGCCGGGTGGTGCCGCATGATGAGAGGCAGGCAACTTGAAGCTTGTAACCTCAGTGCAGGATTTTGAAGAACCCAACCTCGTCACGGTGCTGGCAGTGCCAAATTCATCCAGTGCATCGTATGTGCTAAGACATGGAAGCACCACTGTATTTGGTACCACAGGAGTTGGTGAGTGCCTTTTGGGAGCCATGGCATCCTGAAGTAAAGACGAAGCCTTATTTTTTACAGTCTTTTTGTCCTTTTGCACTTGTTGGGACTCAGAATCTTGCTCTGGGTCTGAGGCAGGATGTAGAGATTTGTCTAAAAGTATCAGCTTCAGCCATAAGTCTCTATCTCAGCGAGCTCTAGATTTTAATTTTGCACAGTGGGCGCATTTCTGCGACACATGGGCTTCCCCAAAGCAGTGGACACACTGTGCATGTCCATCAGACACTGGGATGGGGTCGTTGCAGGAGGAACAAATCCCAATGAAGTGGGTATAATTGTAAGAGTCTAATTAATTAAGAGAAACTGGAGGGAAAAAAATGTTTTTAAATGATGGACTATTAACTTCTAACTATTAACTAACTAAACAGATAACAAACAGGGTCGAAAGAGGGCTACTTATCTAACAATGTGGAATGAGGTAAGGAACACTGCCGAGCTCTGTCACTGGCCAGAGGCAGTAGAGAAGGAACTGAGGGAAGGAGAAGGCTCACGCATGCACAATGCCTGCACAGTAGGAGCACACAGCTGGAGGCATGCACATGCACAGCCCCAGGGACACTGCTCTGAGGACTCTGATCCTTGGTGCTGCAGTGGCAGTGCACCGACCTGATGTGGAGCACCCACAGGGACATCTCTTGAAGAAGAAGCATAGTTATTCAGATTTGCATTCACAAAAGAGAGACAGAGACAGAGAGAATCCCAAATACTCATCCACACAAATAGTCACATTTTTCAAGTCAGCTTCCAAATGTATGAGTCCAAGTTTGTGTTTCTAACTGCAGGATACTACTAGCTGCATAGTTGATACACAGCTCTGACCAGCACACCAAGCTACAGTTTCCATCTGCAAATGGCACTCTGAAGCTCGTAACTTCAATGAAGAGCAACAACAGAAAGGAAAGTTGCTGCATCTCTGAAAATGAAACTCAAAGTCTAGCGTATGCATTCAGGGTACTTTTCAATGTACTTAAAGTAAATTAGAAAGACTTCTTTTCCTTATGAGGAAATACTGTTAGCAAACATTATTGTTAGTAAATATCCCAAACCACAAGGGGAGTTGCATTATCCCATCTGTGCTAATTCTGAACAGCATGAACATAATATACACCACAGCCTCTTTGCCAAAAATAGTTTTGGTCTCTCTGCCTGGGTCTGTGCTGTTCTCACTTGAAAGAGACAGCAAGACCTACTGCTGATTTAAGGCGTGTAGGGGCTAGACACCATGAGATGGTGCAAAATGCTGAACATAGTCAGATCTGTCATAATCAGGGCACCCAGCCTACACAACTTGACACTGGGCTTGTTTCCATAATTGCAGCTATTCTGTGTGTGGTACATGTGCTAATATTTTGAGTCATGTGCTCATATTGTGACTACTGATGCAAAGTATTTTCATATTGGAATCAGGGTATATTGTCTTTGGTGAAGCTGCCCATCTGGAAGTTTCAGACTTTGTGCATTTATTTTCACAGGGATTTCTACACATCAAATGTTTCTGGTTTTAAAAAAATGTTCATGTGTATTTTGAATATATAATAGTTATGTAAATACTTGTCAAGTGCTACATAACAAAACAAAAATAAGCTTTTGGGCCTGTTTATTCTAACAGTTTCATTATTTACAGATAGGAGAACAGATTGTCAAGCAGTAGTCAAATACCCACCACCTAAAGGGTTTGCAATAGAAGGATTACCATCTCTGCAATATGCAAGGGGGAACAATGCAATTAATGTATAACAATACAGCAAATAATTTTCTGACCAACAACAGCAGAGACCACTCCAATGGTTTTCACATACTTCACCTTGGAAGAGTATAGATTTTTCCTTAATGGCAAGTAAATCAAATTCTCTTTAAAAAATGTTTGGGAAGAAGGATAACCAATAGCTGAGAGGAAGTTACTTTTAACTAGTTGAATAAGATATGGGCTGAGAAGATGTTCAAATCCAAACCCTAGCTAAGTTGAGAGCTAAGGTTTGAGTTAGATGACACCAAAATCTTGCATGCTGCTCTTTCAAGATTTCAGCCGCAATAGTTAGAAATTTGTTGCAATCAACTGTTTCCACTTTTCTGGGTTTATACAAGATTTTTGTGGAACCAAAGGACAACTTGACAATAGGTTCCTTTTTATTTGAATCTATCCCAGAATCAAAACAGTAGCTGCAGGCTCAGATTGGGAATATCAGATTCAAATCCTCCTAAATTTGGAATGGCTTCGCACATTCGGCTATTCAGTTTTAGCCTCTCTTTCATTGTAATTGTTCTTATCAATTAAAATTAAGCCTTTGCAAGTCAAAAAAAAAATTACAGCTTTTTACTCAAAAATGTGCATAATGCTTAGAACTGGGCACAGCTCTAAACTTCAGTGCCAATCAAACAAAGCCTTGGGTTGAAGGCTGATACAGCCAGCATGCTGTTAGAACTCCCTCTACCCCAGCAGGCTTCCCTTAAGACTTGTCTCCACTACGCCAGGGATCAACACTGCAAAGATCAATCTGTTGATTTATCACATCGGCTTAGATGTGATAAATAGATCTCTGAACGCTCTCCCCCCGACTCCAGTACTCCACCAGGATGAGAAGAGTAGCTCGTGTCAACAGGAGAGCAGCTTCCACTGACCCTACCGCACATGACGCCACAATAAGTATGCCGACTTCAGCTACACTATTTGCATAGCTGAACGCACATAGATTAGAACAACAGTGGGGGTTAGTGAACAGAAGGCCTTATTCACTCAGCAAGTCCTGCCCACTCCCAAACACATCTGAGGGAAGTGGGTGTGCTGGGATGGGGAGATGAAGCTGCAGGAGGTATGGTTCACTTCCAAATGCTGCAAACCAAACTGCAGGATGCAAGTCACTCTGTGGAACCTGAAACACTCAGGCTGTCTACACTGGCAGCTTCTTGCATAAGAACTGTTTTGCAGAAGAGTTCTTGCGCAAAAAGTCTTCCACAAGAGCGCGTCTACACTGGCATGTGCTTTTGCACAAGAGATGTGCTTTTGCGCAAGAGCATCTACGGCAGTGTGGACGCTGTCTTGCACAAGAAAGCTCTGATGGCCATTTTAGCCATATGGGTTTCTTGTGCAAGAAATTCATGTTGCCTGTCTACACTGCCCTCTTGCACAAGAGTTGGAGTATTGTGTCCAGTTCTGGGCACCGCATTTCAAGAAAGATGTGGAGAAATTGTAGAGGGTCCAGAGAAGAGCAACGAGAATGATTAAAGGTCTAGAGAACATGACCTATGAGGGAAGACTGAAGGAATTGGGTTTGTTTAGTTTAGAAAAGAGAAGATTGAGGGGACATGATAGCAGTTTTCAGATATCTAAAGGGTGTCATAAGGAGGAGGGAGAAAACTTGTTCATCTTGGCCTCTGAGGATAGAACATGAAGCAATGGGCTTAAACTGCAGCAAGGGAGGTTTAGGTTGGACATTAGGAAAAAGTTCCTAACTGTCAGGGTAGTCAGACACTGGAATAAATTGCCCAGGGAGGTTGTGGAATCTCCATCTCTGGAGATATTTAAGAGTAGGTTAGTTAAATGTCTATCAGGGATGGTCTAGACAGTATTTGGTCCTGTCATGAGGGGGCAGGGGACTGGACTCGATGACCTCTCGAGGTCCCTTCCAGTCCTAGTATTCTATGATTCTATGATTCCTCATGGGGAGAGGAATAAGTGTTCCGGAAGAAACCCTGTTTTCCTATGCGTGTGCAGTGTTGGCACCCGGCAAGTTTTTGCGTAAGAACAACTGTTCTTGCGCAAGAAGCTGCCAGTGTAGATGTAGCCTCAGGGTTCAGGCAAGCCAAATTATCACCTCCATTACATGTGGGTAAGCAGGTGAGGCCTTCACATTTATATTTATTTTTAGACACATAAAATGTGTGCAACACATTTCTCTAGGTGCCTCTTCACAACACATTGGAAGAATAGCACAATAAACAATCAAGTCAACGCAACGTCAGTTAATGGACTCAACCCCAAGCCCAGTTTAAAGGACTCATTTAAAATGCTACTTGGGAGGAATATCCTAACCCTTTCTGAATCACTCTGTTGGCAAAATGGTGAGCAAATAGATGGGCCTGTCAGTATGTGCTGGAGATTAACAGTCTCAGACCTGTTCAGATCATCAAGTTAATTCAATAACTGAGGACCCTACACTAAGAATGCTCTGCTAGCAAAGCTCTAATGGTTAGACCTTAAAGCTGATAGTTCAGGTATCCCAGCAGATCTCAGCTGCTAGGGAAGGACATAAAGACCATTATTCCGTCGACAGAGCCATGTAGATTAGTTTACGCGAAAAAGAGGGAAATGAAGCGGCAATTTAAATAATCGCCACTTCATTTAAATCAAAATGGCCGCCGCGCTGCGCTGATCAGCTGATTGTCGGCACAGCGCAGCAGTCTAGACGGGTATCTGCCGACCCCAGAACCCTTCGTCGGCAGATCCTGTAAACCTCGTTTCACGAGACATAAAGGATCTGCTGACAAAGGGTCGGCAGATCCCCGTCTAGACTGCTGCGCTGTGACGACAATCAGATGATCGGTGCAGCGTGGCGGCCATTTTATTTAAACGAAGCAGCGATTATTTAAATTGCAGCTTCATTTCCCTTTGCCGTCCTGCCTAATCTACATGGCTCCGTCGACGGAGCCATGTAGTCTAGACACACCCTGAGAGCTTGTCCACAGATCAAAATAATGTGTTCTACGGGGGTGAGTTCTAAAGTGTACTAATGTGTTACAACATTAATTACTCTGTGTATACTCTGCTGGTCAAGGGGCCAACAGAATTTCTGGGCCCTGGGCCAGATGGGGGAGGTGGACTCTCAGGCAAAAGGGGCAGGGCCAGAGCAAGCCTCACCCCTGCCAGTACTTTAGCGCTGCCTGGAGCACATCACCCAGGGTTCTGGACTGTGCTATGCAGGGCTCCGGTGACAATTTAAAAAGCCCATGGCTACAGCCACCACTGCCACAGTAATCGCAGCTGGGAGCCCCGGGCCCTTTCGAATAGCCACGCATTGGGGCAGTTGCCCCCTTTACGCTCCTCCAGGCCTGCTGCTGGTGTGTTTTAATGTAATTTCATTTGAAACAGTCTCCAGGCTCCCAGCCATGTCTACGTTACACCAACCTGGAGTGTCTAGAGCCATGCACTCACTTGCTTATTCAGAATTACACACACACACACACACACACACACACATACACCAGTGTATTTAGCATGCCTCCAAAGTCTTATATTCTGCTTCTGAGTTTAGTTCACTTGAGCAGCTGGCCACATGGAAGCAAAGGGGTTAATGAAATGATGAATTTTATGTTAAATTTATTCCTGAAAGCTCTGCCACAAATTACACTGTGGTATTTTTCTCCTGCATATTGCTAGCCAAGAGGCATAAAGGTAACTGTGTTTATATTTCCCATATGTTAAACTACATCTCACTTCAGACCATATGATTTGGCTTTAAGGCAGCATCACATCAGCTAAACCATAAATGTGTTCAATATTAAAACTGTATATCATGCAAAATAAAAAAGAGCTTTGTTTGCTACTTCAATATGTACAATAGTTATTTTATAGGGTGATTTTTAGTAGGGGGGGGAAGAGGGTCTAGTTTGCTCTTACAGCCAAATGGACATAAGAATACTTCCTTTCACCCCATTACTCTAAGGAAGGATATCTGCCACTGCCAAGGAGGCACTTAATGGCTGTGACTTAGTGGTTTGGGCAAGGATTTCACTCACTTTTTCATTGCTGGCAGTATTTGCCAATCCAAACACATTAAAATACTACAGTATTCTACAGCGATTGCCCCACAACACTAGAGAATCTGTAATATAGCCTGCACCATTTGGAATCATTATTTGCAGTGCTTTTTTTCCAAAGGAAGAGTCATCCCATTACAGATTAAAGGCTGGCTTGCACATGGCCTGCCTGATTTAAGCAGCTCTGGTAACACAACCGTGCTCGGGCTGACACTATCAGCAAACAACATCATATAACATATAATCTCAATCATGCAGAACACAATGCTATTCACAGCCTCAAAAACAATTCTAATATCATAATCAAAGAGGCTGATAAAGGGGGCACTGTAGTCATCATGAACAGAACAGATTATGAACAGAAAGCGACCAGACAACTCACCAACACCAGATTCTACAAGCCTCTCCCCTGTGATCCCACTAAAGAATACCAAAAAAACCTGAATCAACTGCTCATTAAGCTCCCTGATGCTGCTCAGGACCAAATTTATACTAATACCCACCATAATCCCGGACCAGGAGTTTTCTATCTGCTACCCAAGACACACAAACCTGGAAATCCTGGATGACCCATCATCTCAAACATTGGCACAGTCACAATAGGATTATCTGGCTATATTGACTCTCTCCTCTGACCGTATGCTACTAGCACTGCTAGTTATCTTGGAGACACCACCAACTTCCTGAGGAAACTACAAAACATCAGTAATCTTCTTGAAAACACCATCCTGGCCACCATGGACATAGAAGTTCTTTACACCAACATTCCACATGAAGACGGATTACAGGCTATCAGGAACACCATCCCCGATGACGCCACTGCACACCTGGTTACACAGCTCTGCAACTTTGTCCTCACCCACCACTACTTCAGATTCGGAGACAATTTTTATCTTCAAGTCAGCAGCACAGCCACGGGCACCTGCATGGCCCCACAATATGCCAACAATTTTATGGCTGACCTTGAACAACGTTTCCTCAGCTCTCACCCCTTACCACCCTTACTCTATTTATACTACATCGATGACATTGTCATCATATGGACCCACAGGAAAGAGACCCTTGAAGAATTTCACAGGGATTTCAACAACTTCCACCCCACCATCAACCTCAGCCTGGATCAGTCCACATGAGATATCCACTTCCTTGACACTACAGTACAATTAAATGATGGACAAATTTCCACCACCCTATACCGGAAACCTACCAACTGCTACACTTACCTTCATGCCTCTAGCTTCCATCCCAGACACATTTCTCAACCTATTGTATACAGCCAAGCACTAAGATACAACCGGATTTGCTCCAATCCCACAAACAGACAAACACCTACAGGATCTTTATAGGGCATTCTTAAAACTGAAATACCCACCCGGAGAAGTGAAAAAACAGATCGATAGAGCCAAAAGAGTACCCATGAACTACTTCAAGACAGGCCCAAAAGAGAAAACAACAGAATTCCATTGGTCATCACCTACAGTCCACAACTTAAACCCCTCCAACGCATTATCAACAATCTACAACCTATCCTGGAAAATCACCCCTCACTCTCAGAGGCCTTGGGGAAAAGACCAGTCCTCACCTACAGACAACCCCCTAACCTCAAACACATTTTTTCCAGCAACCACACAGCACACACCTCCATCATAATCTTGCAGGAACCCACACCTGCAATCAGCCCCGGTGCCAACTCTGCCCACACATCTACACAAGCGATTTCATCACTGGACCCAAAAACATCAGCCACTACATCATGGGCTCATTTAACAGCACATCCACTAGTGTGATCTATGCCATCAAATGCCAGCAGTGCGCTACTGCCATGTATATTGGCAAAACTGGAAAGTCTCTATGGGAAAGAATTAATGGACACAAATCAGATATCCGTAAAGGCAATAGACAGAAACCTGTTGGAGAACACTTAAACCTGCCTGAGCACTCATTAATGGATCTCCAAGTCACTGTGTTGTTTCAGGCCAATTCCACAAGCCAAATACTCAGGGAAGGGTTGGAACTTAACTTCATTTACAAGTTTAATTCTTATGTGAATGGAATGAACAGAGACATGAGCTGGCTCACACACTACTTTCCACATCCTAATGACTTAACTAACCAACCAAACAATGGAGGTGCTAATTGTTCTTATCAGCCTCTTGTAACTACTTGAACAATCTACTCACCGTATCCTTTTTTTTTCTCTCTCTCTCTCTTTTTTTCCTCCTCACCCCTTCCCTTATTTATTCTTGGATCTGGACTTCTAATACAACAGTCATCTGAAGAAGTGGTTTGTGCCCACAAAAGCTCATGATACCATCTATGTGTTTTGTTAGTCTTTAAGGTGCTACTAGACTATTTGTTGTTTTTTAAGTTTTTCCTGTTACAAACTAACTCGGCTACCCCTCTGAAGCTTTCTAACAAGTTATTTAGGGAATCTTTGGGAGACAGGAGATACTGTTAGGACTCATGCTCTGGTGAAGGAAAGGGGATGTGGTAGGGACATTCTTATACCAGTTCACTGGCATTCTGCCAAGCACAAATTAGAGCAACCATAATGTTGTTCTAAAATTACATTGTGACCAAAACCACCACCAGCTCTCATCCCCTCATTTGGTCTTTTAGTTTCCTTGCGTTCACATACACCATAGCCTGATTACAATAGAACTTACTATGAAAGGACACCTTTTCCCAGACCCCTTGACTGGGACTGAGAGGAAAGTAAATTCCAGAAACTTTCGCCCTTCAACATCTCTCACCATTATGGGATTTTCATTGTGACAGGGCATTCCATATGCTTTATGAAAATATACTTATGATACAAATGTGTCATAACCTGAGCACACTTGATACATATCATCAGAAAGGTTGTAATTTAGTGAATATGATAATTCCATCTGTATAATTTTTGTAGATTAAGTTAAGAATACACTGCTCTACAGCCAAAATGCTTCTGAAATAAATGTAGTCAAACTTTACTAATTCTGGGTCACTGAGAACGAAAATGATGCTTAAAATTGTTGATTGGCTCTAGTTTTCAAGATATGCTATTGGGTCAGTATATACGACCCTTGACTTGGGAATGGCGGAGGATAAGTGAGTTATAAAGGGAAGGGATCTCAATTTAAACCAGATTGACTAAAATACATCTTTGACTGGATCTATGAATAAATCTATGACTGGGTTTGGACAGTACTTGCTTTTTAGGCAAAACAATGAATGATGCAATCTGAAGCTGGTATTGCACCATACATGATATGAATTGCATCATGTTATTCCTAGAAGTCATGGATGATGCAATCATAACGAAGCTTACATCACTCTGCTGAACAAATTGCCCTATATCAGCTCTAGAAATCATACAGTGTCGTGCTCTCTTATTTGTCAGTGTTTGATTTTGCAAAGGGACACATTTCTGTTTAGCCAAAGTGAGCAGAGATGCCTCATACTTGTGTGAACAGTGCAGATAACTTCTGCTATGTTTGTGGTGAAGTGACTTTTGCATCATAAAAGCGCAATATAACCACTATGGTTAAGAAAGCCTATCACCTTTATTTTGTCTGCAAAATAGGAGATCAGGACAAGAGATGGGCCCCACAAATATGCTGCAATACTTGTGCAACAAATCTTCACCAGTGGTTGAACAAGAAAAGGAAATCTATGCCTTTTGCAGTGCCAATGATTTGGAGAGAGCCAACAGATCATACCAGCAATTGTTACTTCTGCATGGTGTCTCCAGTTGGGAAAGGTGTGTCAAAGAAGAAAAAGTGGACTGTGCATTATCCAAACATTCCATCAGCTATCGCCCAGTATCCCACGGAGAAGGACTGCGGTTCCTGATGCACCAGAATCATTCTCACTTGAGTCAGACAAGGAAGAGGAAGAGGATGAAACTTCTGGTCCTGAACCATCAATGTCACAGGACCCACATTTTCTCCCATCCTCCTCCTCCTCCTCTGAACCACACCTCATAACACAAGGTGAACTGAATGACCTTGTCAGGGATTTGGAACTACCCAAGAGTAAGGCAGAGCTGTTGGGCTCCAGACTACAGCAGTGGAATCTCCTGGCAGGTGATGTTAGGGTTTCCATGTTCCATGACCGTCAAAAGGATCTTGTCCCATTCTTCTTCATGGAAGGTGATCTTATAGCCTGCAACAACATCGATGGTGTGATGGCAGCCCTCAACATCATTCATGATCCAGATGAGTGGAGACTGTTCATTGATTCATCGAAGACGAGTCTTAAAGCTGTTTTGCTGCATAATGGCAATGTTTTGCCATCAATTCCAGTTGGTCATGCAGTCCATATGAAGGAAACCTATGACAACATGAAACAACTTTTGAGGTGCATAAACTATGACCAACATCAGTGGCAGCTTTGTGGCGATTTGAAGGTTGTTGCTCTCTTGCTTGGTCTGCAGACTGGATACACAAAGTACTGCTGTTTTCTCTGCGAATGGGATAGTCGTGCAAGAGATTCCCACTACATCAAGATAGATTGGCCACTCCGACAGTCATTGGAGCCTGGGAGGAAAAGTGTTCAGCATCCACCACTTGTTGAATCAAGGAAGATTTTGTTACCACCCTTACACATCAAGCTGGGTCTGATGAAGAACTTTGTCAAGGCCATGGACAAAACACAAGCAGCTTTCAAGTACGTCCGTGGAAAATTTCCAAGGTTAAGTGAAGCTAAGATAAAGGAAGGTGTCTTTGTTGGTCCTCAGATTCGTGAACTTCTTTGAGATGATGCATTTGACCATGCACTGCATGGCAAGGAAAAGACGGCAGGGAAAGCCTTCCAGTTAGTGGCAATAAATTTTCTCGGAAACAACAAGGCAGACAACTACAGGTTGTTGGTGGAAAACCTCCTCAAGGCATACAAAAGTCTTGGTTGCAACATGTCACTAAAGATACATTTTTTGCACTCTCATCTAGATTTTTTTCCACCGAACTGCGGAGCAGTGAGCGGCGAGCATGGCGAGCGATTTCACCAGGACATTGCAACAATGGAGAAAGCGCTATCAGGGCAAATGGAGCCCATCAATGCTTGCAGACTATTGCTGGACAGTGACAAGAGATGCTCCATTTAATGAATACAAGAGACAAGCCAAGAAGCGCCGAGTAGACACTGAATAGGACTAAACTATGTACATAATAGTTTTTGCCTTTTGTTTCATAATACATTTTATTTATATAACCCTTTTGCTGATTTTAAAGTGTTACATAAACAGGACAGGTGAAATATTATCATGTAAAGCAACCATAAACACATGAAAAGACCTAGGTTTACAATTTATGATTAAAACTCTACTATCTACACAATATACATAGATGTAAAATGTAAAAACTTAAATATCTTGGAAACAGTAGCCAATCAGTTGTTTTAATTGTCATATTTGAATTCAGCACATCAAAATACATAATAAATAGCACATTTTATCTCTGAAGCAGACGACTTCTAAAAAATTGTAGACCAGTGATATTGACCGGGTTTTCTGTAATTTCATATTTGCTGCTTTGGGCTACACCCACTGCTGACACTTCATGTACAACAAGGAAAGAGGCCACAGAGATGATGGTCTATCAGCAATAGATAATGAACTATAAAAGAGCTTAACTTTTCTGGGAACCTGTGGGGCAGCATGTGAGGAATAGCTACATAGACATGAGACCATGTCACCTGATACTGGAATCCATCTTGAGTTCTGTAATTTTCCGTGAAAAGCTGGGGAGGGGGGTATCAAACTTGAAACAAAGGACTCCTGCCTTATGCAAATCCTATTTAAGAGGGGAGAGTGAGGTAATACTGGTTGCGAGTTCTCCCCCGCTACCCCACCCAAGATGACTGCTGGAAATAACTAAGACTGAATGGGGGGAATGGACTGAGTCCAGGCTGAAAGGATGTCTGGCCTGTGAAGATTATTAGAACATCATGTATGGTGAGATCTAACATGCAGCTAGTTTCTTCAGTGTATTAAGCTTAGCTGGTGTGTTTGTTTACTTTGTTGTTACTTATTTTGTTCTGTTGCCTACCTCTTATGACTCCTTAAATCCTATCTTTTGCACTTAATAAAATCATTTTTTTTAGTAATAAATCCAGTGTAAGTAATTACTACCTGGAGGTGCTAGAAACCTGTGCATATCTCTGTTTACAGTGAGAAAGAGGGCTCTATATAGCATAAGATGGATTTATTTAGGGTTTAGCTCTGAGAAAGGCTGTGTACTTGAGTGCTGGGAAATGGTCTCACACTGTACTGCTTTCAGTCTTGTCTGCAGCTTTTGGGGTGTGGTCCTATCCCTGTGTTTCAGCTGAAGAAGTCTGGAGAGATAAGCTCAACAAGACAAGGTTACAGGTTGCGCAGACTGTCAGAGGAAGGAGGCTCACTGGGGTCTCAGCACATCAGGCAATAGTCTGAATGGGGTCCCAAACCAACATACTCATCTTCTTTAAAATGTGAAATTACCCTGACAAAAGTAATCCTAACCAAAATCAAGTTTTATTAAAACCAGAGAAAATAGAATCAAAACAAAAAGTGTTTGCTGAACTAAGTACAAGCTTTAGTATTTGCTGAACTACATTCTCAATAACTATATTAGGTGCCAGCATTGCAATGCAGAACTAAACCAATAGCCCTCATGTATCCAAGAGAGAGAGGAGAAAGAGAGAAACCAATATCGGAAAACACTTAACTCAGGGTATGTCTACACTTGCCTCCTACTTCAAAGTAGGGAGGCAAATGAAGCATACCGAAGTTGCAAATCAAGCCCGGGATTTAAATATCCTGCGCTTGATTTGCATGTTCCCAGCCGGTTGCCATTTTAGAAATTCACTAGCCCGGAGTAACTACCCGTGTCTACACGTGACAGTGAAACGGGAGTCCGATTTAAAGCCCTAATTTGAATTAGCTGGTATTCCTCCTGCGATGAGATTTACCAGCTAATTCGAATTAGGGGCTTTAAATCGGACTCGCTTCACTGCTGCGTGTAGACACAGGCAGTTACTCCGGGCTAGTCAATTTCTAAAATGGCGACCGGTCGGGAACATGCAAATCAAGCGCGGGATATTTAAATCCCGGGCTTGATTTGCAACTCCGGTATGCTTCATTTGCCTCCCTTCTTTGAAGTAGGGGGCAAGTGTAAATGTAACCCACACACCTAGTGTGGTTACTGAGTACTGCAAGTGGCACCTAGACCACTGCAATAGTTAAGATCAAGAGACCTCTACAGCATGGGCTATGAGCCAGCTGGCTTTTAGCTCAGAGGGTAGAGGCTCCTAGAGTCAGCTCTTAAGGTCCCAGGTTCAAATCCGCCTTGGTGGTGGTTACAAGTGGGGGCTCATCCAGGATCTCAACTGGGTCTTGGAAGCTCGGGACACGCTTCCTCACTTAGGGGAAGTATGTAACCCACACACCTAGACTATGTCTACACTCGCAGCTTCTTGTGCTAGTAATATGCAAATGAGGCTAAGTGTGGAATATCACCAAGCCTCATTTGCATACCTAATGAGCCTCCATTTTTTTCAGAAGAGGCTCTTGCGCAAGAAGGAGCGTCTACACTGCCCCTTCTTGCACAAGAAAAACCCTCTTGCACAATGACGTTCTTCCTGAAAAGTAATAGGTGTAACATCATTGCGCAAGAGGGTTTTTCTTGCGCAAGAAGGGGCAGTGTAGACGCTCCTTCTTGTGCAAGAGCCTCTTCTGAAAAAAATGGTGGCTCATTAGGTATGCAAATGAGGCTCAGCGATATTCCACGCTTAGCCTCATTTGCATATTACTCGCACAAGAAGCTGCGAGTTAGACATAGCCCTAGTGTGGTTACTGAGTACTGCAAGTGGCACCTAGACCACTGCAACAGTTAAGATCAAGAGACCTCTACAGCAGGGGCTGGGAGCCAGCTGGCTTTTAGCTCAGAGAGTAGAGGCTCCTATAGTCAGCTCCCAAGGTCCCAGGTTCAAATCTGCCTTGGTGGTGGTTACATAAACATACCCACAGTTGAGATGTATAATATTGTTGATATAATACCATATCTCCATTTTTACAATTTCCATCTTTACACACAGTTCCTCTTATAATTCATGGATAAAACAAAAGAGACTCTTCAGGATACACAGTAACAGCAACATATTCCTGAGGATATTCTAACATTGGAACTTTCTCAGGGACAAGGGTTAGTTGACTTATTGCATGTGTTCTGTAAAGCTGTGAGAGAACTCTTAGAACATAACGAGTGATTAATGATAATGAAGGAGACCGTTTTGCATTAACACAAGTCAAACCAAACTCTACCTTTATTGATGATGTCCCATTGACACAAATTTTCTCCTATATCAGTATAGAGGAGGAGGCAACAAAATATTCAAGACATTTTTACTATTTATATATATAACCGTAACTTCTTTCATAAAAATCCTTAAAAGTGTTGTTCTCATAGGGTCCAGTTCAGCAACTACTTCAATGGGATTAAGCATGTGCTTACATAAATATATTTATAACATTCCAGGTAATTGCTGTACGGACATTGCACCACCATGACACAATCCTCACTATTTTCACTGGGGCTAGGGGAAGTCATTAAATGCCACATAATTTCTACCACATTTTCATTCTTTGCAATCTTTCTTGTTCACAGGAGTCCTGGGATTCAGGCCCTGGGTTTTAACAAATGTAGAAACCTCTCCCAGGGTCTGATACAAGACACACATTGACTTCCACATTCAAAGGAAAGCTTTTATGAAGGTGGTCCCATAGAGCTGAATCTTCGTTTAAATAATGGATAAAGAATCTATTCACCAAAAGAGATGAGGTGTAATCAATATATACTGAATTCTGTTTTGCCCCTCATACAGAGTAATTCCAGAGTTTTGTTATGAAGTTGCAAAATAGTACACTAAGCAGAACCAGATTAGGCAGAGAGATCAACAGCTTCTGCAGGTCCCTGGACAAGGGGGTGTGGGGGCGGGGCTGGCTTGAGGCCCTGGAAGGGGCAGGGCATTGGGTAGAAGGGCAGGTGCAGAGCAGCCAGCCATCTATGCCACCCAGAGCATGACACTGTCCCCTCCCCAGTCCTCAGAGCTGTGTAGAGTGCACAGAGCAATGCTCCCGCAGCAATTTAAAGAGCCCAGGGATCTAGCTGCTGCCACTTCACCAATAGCAGCAGTGGCAACTGGGAGCCCCAGGTCCCTTTGAATCACCAGGCCCCAGGACAATTGCCCCTTTGCCCTCTCTGTCAGTGGGCCTGTGATTGGAGAAATAGATTCCAAAAGTCTGGCAGATAATCCCATGGGCATTTCAATAAAGATTAAATTTACAGTTTATTCAGAGCCAAATAACTTGACTAGTTTTGTGACATACATGCATACACACATACACTCTCCCTCTCTTTCACACACACACATACCACCTACCCACAGCTCTAAATCCCAGGCTTAAATTTGCTTCTGATTTCCCAAACAACTCAAATTCCTAATACTGTTCTTATTGATTAACCCTTCCAGTCATCACTAAAGGGCAGGTTCACCATTAGTTACAGCTGAAATGATCAGGATGTCCAGAATCATCCTGGAATCATCCCTATTTGTCTGTCTACATGAGATGAAGAACTCAACCATAGCAGCATTAGACTATCCTTTGGGCATAAGAGGAAGTTACTCACCTTTGCAGCAGCTGACTTTCTTTGAGATGAACGTCCCTGTGGGTACTCCACATCAGGTTGATGCACCACAGCCAAACCCATTCTCTGGAGTCTTCAAAGCAATATGCCGGGGGCCGTGGATGTGCGCACCTCTAGCCACATGTTCCTAGTGTGCAGGTGTCACATGTGGAAGGCTCCCTTCAGTTCCTTCTCTACCCCAGAAAGGTATAGGCCCTCATGGAGGCCAGAATTCCAAAGAAAAGGGAAGGAAGGGAGGATAGTGGAGCACCCACGGAGACACTCATCTCAAAGAACGTCAGTTACTGCAAAGGTGAGTAACCTCCTCTTCAAAAGACAAATGTCCCATGGGTGCTCCACATCAGGTGACTGTAAAGCTCGCTCTCTCTAAGGAGGTAGGAAATTCGGATCTGACATGAATGAAGTAGATAGTACTTCCTTAGGGAATTTAAGGTTAGAGAAAGGTCCTTGAGAAAGTGCGTAGAGCTTTGCAAGTGTGTATGTTCTGATGACCAAGTAGCGGCTGTGCAAATATCTGCTATAGGGACCTTTTGTAGACATGTCACTGAGGTAGACATGGCTCTAGTTCAGTATACCCTGTCAGGAGGATTAGCACCTGATAAAGAATAGCAAAGTCTTATACAGTCTGAAATCCAGTGAAAGAGTCACTGAGTTGAGATGCCTTCGTCTTTCTTATGATTCACTATGGAGACAACAGTCTAGGAGAGGACCGGAATGGTCTTGTGCATTGTATATAAAAAGAAAGTGCCCTGCGTAATCAAGAGTGTGCATATTTGATTCAAATGAGTTAGCGTGGAGTTTTGGAAAAAATGTAGGGATGTGTATAGTCTGATTCAAGTGAAAGGACGATCGTACCTTTGGTAAAAACTTAGGATTACTGTGTAAAGTCACCTTGTCTTTGAAAAAGGTGATATAGGGGGGTCTGCCATGAGTGTGGCAATTTCTCCCACCCATCTGGCCAATGTAATGGCTGTGAGAAAGGCCGTTTTCATTAAAAGGTGCACAGAGAGCAAGTGGCCATTGGCTCAAATGGGGGTCTGGTGAGAGTATTTAAAACCAGGTGGAGATCTCGAGAATGTGCTGGAGGAGTCACATCGGGATAAAACACTTGTAGGCCTTTGATGAATGTCTTAGTGAAAGGATGTGCAAATACTGAGGTATCATCTATTTTGAGGTGAAAAGTGGTAATAGCAGCAAGGTGTACCTTGATGGAACATAGCACAAGGCTAACTTGTTTAAGGTGCAACAAATAGTCCAAAATTAGAGGCAATGGGGATGCGGACAGGATAGCATGACAATGTGCCCACCATACTGAAAATCTTTTCCACTTCTGAAGGTATATTTTACGAGTGTTTTGGGCTCTGCTGTGCAAGAGGACGCATTGAACCTGTGCAAAGCACTCTAACTCTTGTGCGGAAAACCATTGAGGAGCCAAGCATTCAGATTCAGCATATGGAGATTGGGATGGCTATTCATATTTCTGGGCTGATAAAGGAGATCAAGGTTGCAAGACAGGGGAGTTGGTGGTATGTAAGCTATTTTGAGCAGAAAGGGAAACCAAGGTTGCCATGGCCAAAAAGGTGCTATAAGAATTAATTGTGCCTTCTCCGTTTGCGCCTTGATCACAACCCTGTTGATGAGAGGTATGGGAGGAAAGTGTATAGGAAGTGAAGCGATCACTTGATCAGGAAAGCATCCCCAGGAGAACCCTTCCCTATGCTAGCTCTGGAGCAAAACTGCAGACACTTTTTGTTGTTCTGGGTGGCAAAGAGGTCTAAGGTGGGGTGACCTCACTGTTGGAAAATCCACAAATGGATAGCCGGGTTGAGTTGCCACTTGAGTTTCGTGGGCAGCGTCCTGCTTAGAGCATCGGCCATGGTACTGAGGTGGCCTGGAAGGCACACAACAGTGATATATATGCTGTATTTCAGGCACCAAGTCCAAAGTGTGATTGCTTCCATACACAGTGAGTGTGATCGGGCTCCATTCTGACAGTTTATATAAAACATTTCAGCAACATTGTCTATGTATAGTCTCACAGGATTTTGTTGATTAAAGGGAGAAATAGTTCACAGCATATCTTACCACCTGCATTTCTAGTACATTGATGTGAAGACCTCTCTCTTTGTTGGACCACAATCCTGAGCCATGTGGTGATGCAAGTGTATGCCCCATCCCATAAAGGATGCATCTGTCATCATGGAAATGGATGGTTCTGCTGTAAGGAACAGAACGCCAGAACACAGATTTTTCTGTGTCAACCACCAGAGAAAAGACTTCTTTACTGAGGGTGGGATGATGAGGGACTTTGATAATAGGTGGATGTTGGGCTTGTAGATTGTCCTGAGACACCCCTACAGATACCTCATGGGAAAATTAGCATTTTTTTACCATGAAGTTGCAAGCTGCCATATGACCCAATAGTTGAAGGCAGTCTTGGCTGTAATTTTGGGAGAGGACTGCAGAGTCCTGACCAAGTCCATGATTTTGTGAAAATGCTCCATTAGGAAGGGAAGTGAGTGCACATGTGGAGTCGAGGTAAGCACCTATGAACTGGATCTTTTGATTAGCAAACAAATGTGACTTGTTTTTGTTTATCTGTAGACCAAGAGGTTGGAAGACATCACCTGTGATGGAGAGGGAGCATCGAGCATCGGATTCGGAGCACGCTTTGAGGAGACAGTAGTCAAGGTAAGGAAATATAATTACAGATTGTTTCTGCAGATATGCTGTAATGACTGATAGCACCTTTGAAAAAACTCTCAGATCTGTTGAAAGGCCAAATGGCAAGACCTTGTTCTGGTAGTGTTGAGTACCTAAAAGAAATCATCTATGAGCAGGATGGATGGAAATGTGAAAATATGCATCTTGCAAGTTGATGGACAAAAACGAGTCACCTCTTTCCAATGCCGGTATGATAGTGGCAAGTGTTACCATCTTAAACTTTTGCTTCTTAATGAATTTGTTCAATGCTCATAAATCAAGGATGGGTAGCCATCTTCTCTACTTCTCCATGAGGAAGTAATGGGAATAAAAACCTTTCCCCTTGCACTTGTAAAAGATGTCCAACCTCCTGTTGGAGAAGATCCTCATGAGAGTGATCCCTGAAGAGGGACTGGGTAGGGGAATGGGAAAGGGGTGTCAACATAAAGGGAATAGTACATCTGAACTTGATTATTTGTAGAACCCATTTATTGGATGTTATCCTTTTCCAGGTGTTAAAATATAGCAGAAGACAGGGCTAGAACAGCTTAGAGGGTATAGAAGGCATTGGAATGGTCAAAAGGTTTTCACAACTCTCAACATAAGACTCGGATTTGCTTATTAGAAGGTTGCAGTTGCTGAGAGCTGTTAGATGATTGGCGTCATTGTTGACCCTAGCCTCTCGTGAAGTTCTTTTGGTGCTGCTCTTGCCTGTTGTATTGAGGAGTATATTGAGGGTATCTAGGTCTAGCATATGATATCTGGGTCTAGGCTGTAGTATAGCATATATTGTCTTCTTATGGTATTTGCAGGATTGTGGATACCAAGAGATTGGAGCATTGCTCTAGAATCCTTCATGGAATGCAACACTTCATTAGTGTTGGCTGTGAATAGTTTTTGCCCGTCAAATGGAAGGTTTTCTACAGTAGACTGGATCTCTCAGGGAAGACTGCAGCACTGAACCGTGAGGCCCTTCTATGACTACAGCTGCTGTGGTAAACCGAGCTGCTGTGTCAGCAACATCTAGGGCATATTGGAGTGTCATCCTGGTATTGCATGACCCACCATAATCATGACTTTAAATTCCTGCTTCTTTGTCTAAGGAATATCTGAAATAAATAATTTAATCTTGACTTATTGACACTGTATAATTTGCCACTAGGAATTGTAACGTGGACAACATGTAACTTTTCAGCCAAAGAGATCCAGCCTTTTGCTGTCACGATCCGATGGGGTTGATCTAAAGTGCTGTTGCTTCATCTTCTTCTGGGCTTCTAGCACTGCTAATGAGTTTGGTGCAGGGTGGATAAAATGAAACACTGATCCTTTTGGAGGAACGAAATGGTTTTTGTCAACCCACTTGAATGTTGGAGTGGCCGTTGCTAGTATTTGCTAGATGGTCTTTGCTGGTTCCATAATGGCGGGATTAATAGGTAAAGCTATCTTGGAAGTCAAAAGGGTTAATAAAATGTCAGTCAATTCATGTTGGTTCTGACACATACTGTATGGGGATATTGAGTTCAGCAGATACACATTTAAAAAGATCTTGAAAATGTGAGAAATTGTCTCCTGTTGTGGGAGTAGGAGGCACCCGCGCTTTGTCTGGGGAGGACGATTCATTGGTATTAGGCGATGTATCCAGTGAAGGATCAGATTGCTCCTCTTGTATTGCATGTTGATGTTGAGATGGGGAATGCTATGAAGGGATCAGTTGGGCACAGAAGGGCGTGTGTGGGATTTGTGGAGCTTCTGACGAGGCTGCCAGGGGCTCCGGTACTGCTGCTGTGGGTAAGGCATGGGTGGTGGCATCCATGGGTTGTTATACCAGCGTGGCATGTTTCAGTGTTTGGAGTGTGGAGGATGAGTCCTGGCTGAGTATACGGAATAATCAGTGGGAGGGGCATTGTTAGGAGAAAACATCACGTCACATCCACATCCACATCCACATCCTCATCAGTCACTAGAAAATCTCTCTGGTGATATATCCGGTCTCAGTGCTGGAGTACCAGGAGAAATGTTGGTGCCCAGGAAAGGTGAATTGAAAGTTGAAGAAACCAGGAGGTCTCTATGTTGTGTGTATTGCTGTGCTGGTGTCAATGGTGCCATTGTTGGCTGCACCAATGCCGCTTGTGGTGCTGTATGATGTCTCGGCACCAGGTGGCCAGGAGATGTACTCAGTGTTGTGGCAGTGCCTATAGCAGTGCCAGAAGTAGTGTTCAACACTGGAGCCAGTTGCAGTGCCGGCAAAGTACTATCAGTTCCAGTAGGTGCCAGCAGAGTGACATCAGTGCCAGCAGGTGCTGTGACATTCAAGGCAGGCAACTTAAAGCTTGAGGCCTCAGAGCAGGATTTTGTATGACCCGCTTTCTTGGCAGTGCTGGCAATGCCGGATACACCTGGAACGTTAGAAGTACTTAATTGTGGTGCCGGAGTTGCTGTCGGCACTGGAGACAAGCGCTTAGGTGCCCAAGCCTCCTGAGATAAGAAGAAGGTGCATTCCTTTCAGGATTTTTTATCCTTTTGAGCCTGGGGCTTATCGTGCTGCTGACCCGGGTCTGAAGCTGGTCTTAGCGACTTTTTGAGTAGAATCAGCTTGAGGCATAAATCTCTGTCACGCAGCACTCTGGCCTTCAGTTTAGCAGAGTGAGGGTATTTCTGTGAAACATGCCTTGCCGAGGAAGTGGACACATTGAGTGTGTCCATTTGACACAGGAATAGAATCCTTACATGAGGAACAGAGCTTAAAACCTGGGGAGCTGGGCATGGTGCAGGCTACCACTATCTAACTATAGGAACAAAGAACTTGGAAGGAATTTTTTTTAACTAGAACAAAGAACAGTTAAAAAGGAAAAACTAACCACAGGTAAGGGACATTAAATAACAAACATTTTCTGCAGAGACTTTTCTACTTCTCATTTTAAAGCTGAAACAGGAGTCAGTCACAGAACCAAGGGGAGCATGTTCTTGGCCAGCTCATGCATGTGAAAACCCATAAGAATCATAAAATCATAGAATACTAGAATTGGAAGGGACCTCAAGAGGTCATCAAGTCCAGTCCGCTGACCGTACAGCAGGACCAAGCACTGTCTAGATCATCCCTGATAGATGACTATCCAACTTGCTTTTAAATGTCTCCAGTGATGGAGATTCCACAGCCTCCCTAGGCAATTTATTCCAGTGTTTAACCACCCTGACAGTTAGGAAGTATTTACTAATGTCTAATCTAAATCACCCTTGCTGCAGTTTAAGCCCATTGTTTCTTGTCCTATCATTAGAGGCCAAGAACAATTTTTCTCCCTCCTCCTTATAACACCCTTTTAGATACTTGAAAACTGCTATCATGTCCCCTCTCAGTCTTCTCTTTTCTAAGCTAAACAAGCCCAATTCTTTCAGTCTTCCCTCATAGCTCATGTTTTCTAGACCTTTAATCATTTTGGTTGTTCTTCTCTGGACCGTCTCCAATTTCTCCAAATGTTTCTTGAAATGTGGTGCCCAAAACTGGACACAATATTCTAACTAAGGCCTAATCAGTGCAGAGTAGAGCAGAAGAATGACTTCTCATGTCTTGCTCACAATACTGGTTTTTGACAAGGGATATTCCGGTCTAAAAAAATCAGCTGCAGTATTTAGGCACAATTTTGACTCTGTAATTAAAGGAGGGTGCAAAATAACTAGAACAGTTTTTGTGGATACATATGCACCATTTAGTCACGTAAATCACCTAATCACCTGACTCACATCCAACACTCAGGCTACGTCTTCACTGGCATGATTTTGTGCAAAAACTCTTCCAGAAGAGAGCATCTACACTGGCATGTGCCTTTGCACAAGAGCAACCTTGCCAGTGTAGATGCTCTCTTGCACAAGAAAGCTCTGATGGGCATTTTAACCATAGGGCTTTCTTGCGCAAGAAATTCATGTTGTCTGTCTACACTGGCCTCTTGCGCAGGAACAGTTGTGCAAGAGGGCTTATTCCTGAGCGGGAGCATCATAGTTCTTGCGCAAGAAGCACTGATTTCATACATTAGAACGTCAGTGTTCTTGCGCAAGAACTCGCGGCCAGTGTAGACAGGCAGCAAGTTTTGGCGCAAAAGCGGCCACTTTTGCGCAAGATCGCACCAATGTAGACACAGCCTCAGAGTTAGGTACCTACAGTAAATGGCTGCAAATATACTAATAACTGCCCGTGTGCAAAAGCAAAACTACAAAACAAAATTGTACCTACTATATTGGATGAGGATCCAGGCTAAAACTCAGGGACTCTTATCAAAATTCATTTTTTACCATGATACTTTGTACTATAACAGTTATATGTACCATACTTTTATGTGCTTTCGTTTTTGTTACAAATATGTATAAAGTAGAGCTGGTTGGAATATGGGATTTTTTTTTTACTGCAGAACTTTTTTTTTAATCAAAAATGCAATCTTTTGTTATTTGACACCCAAAACCCAAACTTTTTTCTCTAAAAAAAAAAAAAAAATGCAATTTGGGGCTTTCAAAAATGGAATATTTTCAAGGAAGTAGACACTTTCTGTGAAAAGTTTTGCTTGTTCAAAAACCCAATTTTTCATCAAAAAAGGTTATGATAGGAAAAGTTTGACTAGCCACGGAAAAAGTCAGTTGTTCTAATTTCCCTTTTTTTAAAAAAGGGTCTTTTTTATTTGGTGAATTAACTTATATGAATCTATCATTATTGTAAACTGTGCTCAATAAATTCAACATTCAAACAATTACCAGCCTTTATAGAGGTAAAACCAGGGAGGAGTCACTGGAATGTCTGGAAAACAATTAAATAGCATATGCCCCTGGGATTTTTCACTGTTCAAAGTTCAGTGTTCAAAATTCTCAGTTACTTACCTATACACTGGTGAGTGCTTAGGTTGTATCAATAACCATAATGTAAGTCCACCAGCTGTGTCAAAGGAACTGAGTATTACACCATTGTCCCACAATAGTTGTAAAACTTCTTGTAAGCAAATGGATCCCTAGTGATGTGTAAACTCTATCCATATATGTACTATTGCTTTAGGGTAACATTTTCAAAAGTATTTGACTTAAGAGTCCAAATCATATTTTCAGAATTGGCTTAGACTTCCAGGGCCATGTTTTAAAGCTATTTAAGA
Source organism: Rafetus swinhoei (assembly GCA_019425775.1). Taxonomy (NCBI): domain Eukaryota; kingdom Metazoa; phylum Chordata; order Testudines; family Trionychidae; genus Rafetus; species Rafetus swinhoei. Next base: position 112,582,529 of record CM033446.1, read on the forward strand.
ACCAAACTCCCACTGATACCTTTAAAAAATCTGGGCCTTAGGAGCCTACATCTCAATACTAGGCTCCTTTTGAAAATTTTACTCTGTGTCTGTCCAAAGTTAGTTGATGGAATTGAAGTGTGTGTAATTGTCCACTAAGGACGTCTAAAAGCTAATGTGAATATCTAAATGAGAGACTTGGACATCATGTTAAGATGCCCTGTCTCTGTAGAACTAGCAGATGCACTGGTGCTGGTAGGGTTGCCAGATGGTTTAACAAAAAATACCGAACACCACCGCTCCCCACCCCCAAAAAAAACCCACCGGGGAAAAATTCTGTTGAGAAAAAAAAAGGGGGAGACCAAAGTTGTTGGGCAAAAAAAAAAAGAACCCCAAGAATTGTTAAGCAAAAAAACCCCCAAAAAACCAGTGTGGCCCCTTTAAGAAACACTTTGCTTTTGATCCTTTTTGGCCCTAACAGGATGCCGGTGGCCACCCGCCATTTTGCCTCCCTGTGCTGGGCCGAACTGCTCCCCTGCAGAACCCAGTAAGCACCCGGGATTTTCACTTCCTGGCTGGGAAAAAAAATCAGAAAATATCGGACATTTTAGGTGTCCAGTATTTTCTGTTTTTTTTTTACTGTACAGGAGGCGAAAATACCGGACTGTCCGGTTCAATACCGGGCACCTGGCAACCCTACACCCAAGCACCTTTGCTAAAGAGCTGCTGGTGCAACACTGGTGCAACACTAAACCGAGCCCTGCTCTCAGACCTGAAGAAGAGCTCTGCATATAGCTTGGTTCTTACCAGTGCTCCCTCCCCATAGAAGGGAGCCTTGGTCCCAAAGTGCCTGAGTCCAGCCCAGCTCCACTCCCCACGGCCTGATTACACTGCTCAGAGCGGGCGGGAGTCAGGCCCTGTGTGGCTACTACCAAGAGCCACCAAGCTGGGAATGACAGGGGAGGCAGCAGAGCCTGCTCTGCAAAGCAACCGCCTGCTATCCAAAGCAGAAAGGTATACCCCAGGGCAAAGCAATGGCAGGGCAGGGCAGGGGGGTGGGGTGGCTACGGTGAACTCTGAACTCAGGCAGCAGGCATGGGTAGGAAGGTGACTTCCCCATAGCCAGGTCTTTGGTGGCCCAGTGGGAAGAAGCAGAAACTCCACCCCAGTCAGTTTTGGCTGAGAGCCAATGGAAGACGCCTAAACGCAACCACAAAGCGCCTGCGGGCTTCTCTCCTGGACTATGGCTGCACAACGTGCTTGAACAGTGCTCAGGAGCACGGACAGGGCTCCTCCTCCTCCCCAAGGCTTCACTCCTACCTCAGATGCAAGAAGACCCAACCAGCTGAGGGCTCCTAGTGCCGATCGCGGTCCCGCCTCCCCAGCCACTCTCCCGGCCCCCGCCAGGCTTCTGTTGGGCGCCCAGACGGAAAAGCAGAAAATACCGGACATTGCGCATGTCCAGTATTTTCTGAATTTTTTTACTGGACAGAGGGCACAAAAAATGAACTGTCTAGTTGAATACTGGACACCTGGCAACCCTAGGTGCTGGTTGAGTCTTTATATAAAATAATGGGGAGGAGGGTTGGGGTTGTTTTGCAAAATAAAAGGAAAATGTAAATGCTTTATTTAAATGATTGTATTTTTCAAAAATGAAGGAAAAATTAAGTGCGCCTTAATAAAAGAAGGAAAGCGATCCAGACATTAGATAAAACTTGTTGGTAGACAATATTTGCAGTTTTTCTGCCTTTTGCTAGACTAAAAAGGGGTGGAGTGCAGGAGTGAGGACAAGGGGATGGGAGGGTTAGAGGGACTCAGAGCAATGGATGAAGGGTGTTGGAATAAATGCACAGGTTTTGGTCAGGATAGAGGGTGGGGTACAGAAGTCAAGGCCGGAGTCCAGGTATGGTGGGGCTGACGGAAGGGGTTGGGGGCGCTAGAGTTAGGGCAGAGGGTAGCAGGCTCACGGTGGGGGAGAAGGAGTGAGAGCAGGGGGATGGGAGAGTTGGGGAGCTAAGGGCAGGGTGTGGAAGGTGCTGGAGTGAGGGCAGGAGATTGGGTGTTCAGGGCACAGGCTGTTAGCTCAAAGCAGGGCAAAGCAGATGGAGGGCTCAGAATAGGGGATGGGGATGCAGGAGTGAGGGCACAGGGTGGGAGGTGCAGGACTCAGAACAGGGGGCCCAGGGCAGCAGGTTGGGAGGCCGGGGGAAGGGGACTTACTGGAGCTGCCCGGGGCAGCAAGAGTGGCGCTGCTGAAGCAGTAGTTCTTCTGAGTGGCAGTGACTATGCTCTCTGGCTGGTGGCTCCTCCTGGGGGCCGGGGCTATACTAATACTTATTAGCCAGGATGAGTAGGGATGGTGTCCTAGCCTGTTTGTCAGAGGCTGGAAATGGGTGACAGGAGAGAGATCACTTGATGATTACCTGTTCCATTCACTCCCTCTGGGGCATCTGGCATAGGCCACTGTTGGAAGACAGGATACTGGGCTAGATGGACTGTTAGCCATTCTTATGTCCCCAGCCAGCAGTTCTTCACAGGAGGGCTGGGACTGTGTGGGCCATCCCTGCCTCCAGCTTGTTCAGGGTGGGGGAGCAGAGCTCTGTGGGCTATCCCCGGCCTCCTGCGCCCTGCCCCCCAGCATCCAGCCTGTCCAGGGGATAGGCAGGGCTCCAAGGGCTGGCCCTGGCATCCAGCAGCCTGCCTCTGCCCTGAACCTATTCCAGGGAGGAGGGGGTGAGGCTCTAAGGGCAGCCCTGGCCTTCAGCTACCTCTCCACCCTGCAGCCTGTCCAGGGAGGCAGTGATGGGGAGTCTGGTCTTGGCCTCTAGCTTTCCCTCACCCAGTCTGCAGCCTGTCCATTGGGAAGGGGGTGAGGCTTTGTGGGCTGGCAGCAGCCTCCAGCTGTTCCCCCTTCTGAGTCTGCAGCCTGTCCGGGGTCGGACCATGGTTCCTGGCCCCGGCTTCTCCTTGGGAGGGGGCCTCTCCGTTGGAGGAGGGGTCCGGGCCCAATTCCCAGACTCTTATGAGGGGGTATATCCTAGGCGGTGTCTCCTGGATGGGGCTGGCCTATGCTTCCCAGCCTTGGGGTGGTCCAGGGGGGTCAAAGACAGGGGGCTGATGGACAGAGGGGCTCCCCCCCCATCCAGTACTGCTTGGAGTAGGGGGACCACTTACCCAGCCCCCAACTAACCAGTCTCCTTCTGGTGTGGCTGCCCCCAGTGGTTACTCTGCAGCTGTCCCCAACGTTCGCTGCCCCCAATGGTCACTCTGTAATTTAGCATTCTTCCTCTTTTCCCCCTTCCCTTTCCATGTTCTGAAAAACATTCCCATTCTAGGCTCTTCCCATTTTCCTAGCACAGCCAAACCTTGACCTTGCTTTAAGTTCAGGTAAGAGGAAGCTGCATACCAAATTTGTTGGCCTTAGCTCTTATAATTTAGGAGGAGTTCTTGAACAAATGGACTCACAGACAGACAGACACAAACTCTCAAAGATAAAAAGATAAAGATAGATAGATGTTTGAGAAGGATCTCGAATACCTCTTTTCCTTTGTACCACTTATTAATTTCAGATTTTCATAAGTATGCATGTCATTTATACTCAAGGAAAGGTGGTTTTGTTGGAATGGGGAAAGCCAAACTTTACTCAGTTTTTACAGTAAATGCACAGAAAGCTAATATAAAGAGGATTAAAATGTTATTAATAAATCCTTTAGAAACCATAATTTCACCTCCCAAGACCACATTTACCAACAGAACCAGAACACGTGAATTACTTCAGTTGGATCTAAGAGCTGATATTTTTCTATTTAAAACCCATTTGAAAAATGCATCCTAGAAAGCAATTTACTTGATTTCTGCCTGAATGATACTTCTGCATCGGCATAACAATGCCTCAGTATTTGCTGATCCATGCTAATAAATGTCTTAAACTTTTACTTTTCACTGAAGAATGAGAACTCTGAAGCCATGTCCTCTTTCAAATTCTGGGCCACATAAAGCCACAAAGATTTGTCCTATATGGCTACAGTAAATGCTCCTATAGGCACAGACCCATCATAAATAGCTCAGTAGTGATTTCAAATAAAAATATTTATTCTTGACAACTTGCTGAAAACAACATGAAGGATGAAATTTAAAAAGTCACCCACAAGTTATCATGGGTCAAGCTCTTTATTTTGGAACCCTAGTCTATATCTTCCAACTTTCGCCCACTTTCCTGGCATTCCTATAAAGGCCTTTTTCTCAGTTTGGCAGCCTTTGGGATCTTTAACAACAGTAACTCCCGTTTTCCAAATCCCTTACCTCCACACAGCCACTCTGTAACAGTTGTACATCTACCCACACATCCCTTTTTGAGCATTAGTTGACTGTTCCAGTTTGTACACTCTTCCGTCAATCCCAGCTTTCCACTAGGAACATTAGGACAGCCATACTGGGTCAGACCAATGGTCCATCTAGTTGCTCCAGCATCAGCTTGCACAGACTCTCACTGGCTGGCCTGCACCCCACTTCTGCACCTCCACGGGACTCCGCCTGCACCCCACTTCTAAGAAGTTTGGTCTCAGCGCTCCAAAGGCAGCAGGCCAGTGTGCCTCTACAGAGAAGTGACCCACATCACATCCAGCATTTCTTGCCCCTTGCATAGTAAGCATTTTTAAAGGAGGCTTAGCCTCCCCGAGCCTCTTGTACATGCTACCCATGCACATCTTTCAAAAGAGGAATAAGTCACTATGACTGAGATCAATCCACCTTGACAGTGATACCCAGAATAATACAACAAATTATCCTACAGGATAATAGGGTTAAGTAATAGCTCACATGGATTTGTCAAGAACAAATCGTGCTCAACTAAACTAATTTCCTTTTTTGACAGAATTACTGGCCTAGTAGCTGTGATAGAAATAATTTTAGTAAGGATTTTGACATATCCCACATGACAGTCTCATAACCAAACTAGGGAAATGTGGTCCAGAGGAAGTTACTATAAGGTGGATGCAAAACTGGTTCAATTAGTAGTCACTGATGGTTTACTATCAAAATGGGAGATGGCAGAGATATGTCTAGAGGTGTTCCACAGAGCTTAGCCCCAGGTTTGCTACCAGTCAATATTTGCTTTAATGACTTGAAGGAAAAAATGGAAAATATGCTTGTAATGGCGTTGACTCACCAGTAAGGTAACACCTCCTGGCTGCACTGGGATTAACTCCTTGCAGGTCCAATGCCCCCTTTTATTGCTTGCTCATGAATCCAAAAGCCCCTCTCTCTAGCTTAAGAGTTCTCTTTGTGGTTTGGTTGCTCTATTTTCATGGCTTGGCCTTCCACCCAGGACACTATGTACTTTCCTCTTTTAGATAGACTATTGACCAAACTATGCCAGTTTACTCCAGGTTCGATCTCAGGGACCCTCTAATCAGCTGCTATGGTCTGCAACATCCCATTTTGCTGTGGTTTCCCTGAACCTTTTCTTACTCTGCCTCTTTCATGCTTCTTGGTAAACCCTTCCTTCAGGGCCTGGATCCTCAGTTTCCACTCTCCTCCTGGGTTTCCTCTTTGCCCTCTCTAATGTCCAAAGAGTAGATGCAAGCTCCCTTACGTCAGCCCCTATCCATGGCAAACTTCCTGGTTTTATATCTTACCCAGCTTCTTCCTCAGCTGGGCTTTATCAGCCATTAGTCATTTTCAATCAAACCAGACTTTCAACCTTATAGGTAGACCTCGTCACCTTGCCACATCTAGACCACGTTAACTCCATCAGCCTGCTTACTTTGTCAGTGTTCTATTTTCCTTCACTTGCATGTAGCTCAGGAGTAGCATTGTGGTCTAAAATAGATCCATGGATCTCTGTTTATTCTGTACTTTTATCTATTTCTACTTCTTTGTGGAGGTTGCTTTACATTTTTTTTTAATAAAAAGACACAGTGAGGAGAACAGTGGCTAACGAGACTGCCTGCAGAGCACACAGCTGTTTTATGGAGGCCTCCACCAAAATGACTATAGCCTGGAAAATCTAAATACTTGCCTTTATTTTAATGGCAGCAAAAAACCTGAATGCATTCTCCTTTATGATGCTGCCTCCAAAGAGCTCCGCTGTGGGAGCCCATAGCCCTAAATTATACATACCCTCCCTTTCACAAGGGAGGGTTCTGGCTCATATTTTCCTGATCATTGGGATGATATGCCATGGGATCTTCAGGCCTATAGTCCTTTGTCTTCAGCATTACTAGTATTTTCAATGAGATTTGTTGACAAGAGACCACAGATTCCTTCTCCCTCTACATGAAGTCACCTCCTTCAAACAAGGAAAAGGCTCCACCCCCTTTTCTCTGTCTCTGAGTAAGAACTGATGGGATAATCCACCTTTCTGTATCTCATCTCCAGCTTGAAATTGTCCTCATTGCTTCCTCCTGTCTTCTGAGTGAAGCCAGTGACTTTTATAATAAGGCAAATTGTGTATCCATGGCTCTTGATATTCACTTAACAGCTTTGCCTAGGAAACCAAACAAACTATTGACATTGTAGAGAAATTAAACAATAATGTCACTGAGGATTTGTTGGGTTTGTAAAAACTGGTTAAAGAGGCCTGCAGCAATCCTGCCTCCATTTCTTTCTCAAAGAAATCTGGTTCTTTATACCTGCTCTCCAAGGAAGGATCTGATTTATTTTTCCAGAATCCCACTCTGAGATCACTTGTTTGGGACTTCTGATGAAAATGAGAAGCCTGAAGTTGGGAAGGTGTCATCAAATAAATGACCGGATGTGTTTGGAAGAAAGATTTATTTCTTTGGCTGACTTGCTGTTGAGAGCTGCCAATTATTAGGCAGTTATGGCCAGACACTATTTTTCACTCTACTCCAAAGCTGCCTCTTTCTTGCATCCACCACATTACTGAAAACAAAACCTGGAATTTCAGGAGGAATTCAAGAAAGGCCAGGAGGCGTCTGAACATTTCCTGAGAGTATATTTTGCAATTTTGGACACCACTGCTAGGACTTTGGCTACAGCTGTCTCCGTTAGAAGACATTTTTGGCTCAAGAATTCTGATCATTTCTCTACGGTCTAAGCTAAAGTTATGAATTTGCTTTTTTGAAGGCAAACACTCCTTCAGCTCCAAGACAGTCTAGATCTTGGAAAAGATACCTACAAATCCCAAAGACAGTCAGGTTTCTGGGTCTTGATTCAGGCTGTTTCCCATTAGAAACACTTATTTCAATTTCATAAGGGACAATTATAACTGTCCTCCTTGGGACCTGGATACTCACACAACTTGGAAAGCCTCTTCCTCCTTAGCCTCCTCAGTTATTGGCAAGGTTGCATCTAGCTAACTATTCAGAGGAAGCAGCAGAGGACTCAGAACTAGGGAGTATCCAAATCCTTGTCTGTCTTCCTTTGTTACCTCACCTTTTAGGCACCATTTGTCTCACATTTTTTAGGCCTAGCAAGCCATTTCTTTGGCTCATTGGGTCCTAGAAGTTTTCGAACTGGGGTATCATGTCCATTTCAAAGTTATGCCGAAACCTAACTATGTATTTCCTTCTTACAATAGTGTCTTGAGACTAGAGAAGTCTGGATCTCATTGATAAAAAAAGACACAGAGTGAACCAAAGGTTTACCAGGGCCAGCAAGTCTATCTGTATGTGGACAATTTTACAATGAGTAGTTCATGCCTTGCCTGGGCTACCATGGGAACCAAGAGGTGGCAATCTGTAGTTCCTTTGGCATTGTTCACCATCCTCAATGCTCTACCTGAAAGGCACAGTCTAGCCCTCTATTCATGCCATTCAATGGGGCTGTTGTAAACCACAACAGAGTAGCATGACTGTCCATGGGCTGCTTCACAACCCAGAATAGTCAAAGTACAGTTTAAGCATTCTCTCTCCTACCCCCAGTAAGTCCCTGTGCTTGAACAAGGAGCCCTTATGACTACTTCACAGCTTGTCTGCACCACAATCTGGCGCCGAGGGGGAAATTACATTTATTTAATGCAAGTCCTATTATTGCAAGTCCAATTTAGTGCAAGTCCTACCTTACAACTAACAGTGTGTAAATTGGCACAGAATGTGTCTTTATGCCACTTAAACTAGGCTTTTCTTACTCTTGTTCTGTCTTGAGAATAGAAATGTTTATTGATTTGCACCTCTTTTGCAATTTACCATGCACCATAATTAAAGTCACTAATAAATGTATCCCAGGGATTTCCAGGGGAATTGCCTTGAAAAGGCCCTTGAAGACTTTTTCTTCAGATGTCCATGTGGTCAAGATTATTTTATTTGCAGGATCGTTTACCGGACTCAGCAGTCCAGAGATGTGGCCAGGAATTGATGACAAGCGTTATTACCAATAGATCTAAAAAACTAAGCATGTCATTCTTGCCAGTGTATCTTAATAGCATTTAGTCTGACACACAGCAATTTGCCTCTATTCCACTGCAGCTGTAAACTATTATCTATGACAAAGGAGCTGATTTTAAAACTAATAAATATGATGACTGTTATGAGAGCTTTACCATTATCACATGATGTGCAGTCTTTAAATTCATTCCCTGCTGTGAGGCTGAACTATTATTTGGAGAAGGGGAAGGTTATGTGAGGACAGAAAATCTCTTAGTCAGAGTGTGTAATGCCTGAAAGTATTCCAGCTCTCATCTAAGCGCTAAGAATTTGAGAGACCAGCAAGCTGTACTTACTGCACACTATGGCATATCTAATACAGTTCTCCTTGACAATGATCTAAACATACTTCCACCCCCACCTACATTCATAGCCCCAAAAACCTTTTCTGGGCCTCTAGATAACTGGCCAGTTCATGAGTAATGGGATCTCTTTACGCAGGAGGTATTCAGAATGACGCACACGGCATGTAGCCTACACATGTTCTGAACTGAAGTCATACGGGCAAACCGTAGGGAAAGCCAGCTGTCAATCTCATGTCTGTACAGAGAGGGGAAATTACATTTCTAGTTTTTTGTGAAGCACAGCTATGTACTTGACATGTTTATAAAGTGGAATGCTATAAGTAGTACAATCATGTAAAATAAACCCTATTCAGATTGTTGTGTGTAAATTAAGATTAAAACCAATAAAACCCATAGTTTATATACTTCCCCTTTTGTGGTTTCTTTTCCCAGTGTCATAGGATGGGATGTATTTTAATACTAGAAGCTTGAAATCATAACTATTCAATAAAAATGATCATAATACCCTCTGGTTTCTCTTTTCAATCACATCCCTCCTCCCCACTGCTGTGGGAACAACCTTCACTCTTCTGGCAGAAGAGCCATGTGAAACCTCAGCCAGAGAAGGGGTCAGTCTAGTAATTTTACATAACAAATTCATCTGCATCAAAAAATAAACAACAGCTTCTCAAATGTAGAAGCTAAAATAGGGAAAGAACAAGTTACAAATTAGACAAGGTAGATATCTTTAAGTCATCAGTGCCTAGTGAAATCCATCCTAGAATACTGAAAGAGTTGATTGAGGAGATATCTGAGCTCTTATCTTTGAAAAGTCATGAAATATGAGAGAGTTTCCAGAAAACTAGAAAAGGGCAAAAGCAGTGCCGCTCTATAAAAAGAGAAATAAGGATAACCCAGGGAATTATAGACCAGTCAGTTTAACTTCTGTACCAAGAAAAATAATGGAGCAAATAATTAAAGAATCCATTTTCAAAGATCTTGAAGATAATAAGGTAATAAGCAACAATCAGCATAGATTTGTAACCAAATTATGTTGAACCAACCTGATATCTTTCTTTGACAGAATAACAATCCCTGTGGATAAGGAGGAAGTGGTAGTGGTAGATATCTAGACTTTAGTAAAGCATTTGATACCGTTGTTTATGACCTTCTCATTAACAAACTAGGAAAATACAACGTAGATGGAGCTATTGTAAGGTGCATAACTGATTGGATAACCATTCCCAGAGAAACAAAAAACAGGACTATGTAGCACTTTAAAGACTAACAAGATGGTTTATTAGGTGATGAGCTTTCGTGGGCCAGACCCACTTCCTCAGATCAAATTGTGGAAGAAAATAGGCATGACCATATATACCAAAGGGATATAATCAAAAAAAGTGAACACACATAAAAAGGACAAATCAAATTTCAGAACAGAGGAGGGAAGGGGGGGGAAGGTAAATGTCTGTAAGCTAATGATATTAGAGGTGATAATAGGGGAAGCTATCTTTGTTCCCAGAGAGTAATTCTCAATGGTTCACGGTCATGCTGGAAGGGCATAACAAGTTGGTTTTCACAGGGATCACCTCTGGGTCCAGTTCTGTTCAATATCTAAATATCAATTATTTAGATAATAACATAGGGAGTACACTTATGAAGTTTGTGGGTGATACCAAAATGGGAGGGGTTCCAAGTGCATTGAAGGATAGGTTTATAATTCAAAATAATCTGGACAAATTGGAGACATGGTCTGATGTAAACAGAATGAATGTCAATAAGGATAAATGCAAAGTATTCCACTTAGGAAGGAACAATCAGTTTCACACATACAAAATGGGAAATGACTGTCTAGGAAGGAATACTGAGGTCTTTAAGGGAATGGCCAGTTTGATTAAAATGTAGTCTAACAACATGTGTCTGACTACAAAGAGATTTTAACACCAGATTACAGAGAGAGACTTCAGAACTCTTTTTTATGCTAAAATTCAACAAGTTGCGAATGGGCCTTAATTTAGATGATAATTGCCTTACACTTTACAAAGACAGCCTCCCCACCTTTTGATATTTGTAGTAACTCCAGATAAGCCATTTAATTGACACTTACAATAAGCAATTTCCTCCTTCCTTGTCACCCCTCCCCCCTGTCCCCACCTTCTATGCTATGTATCTGATTTGTTACTGTATATTTTGTTTACTTTTTCATTGTATCCCTCTGTTACATAATGATCATGCATATTCACTTTCAGAATATGATCTGAAGAAGTGGGTCTGCCCCACGAAAGCTCATCACCTAATAAACTATCTTGTTAGTCTTTAAAGTGCTACACGACTGTTTTTTGTTTTATTAAGATCAAACTAACACGGCTATTTCTCTGTTACTTTTGAACAAACCAGTTACTCTCAGACTACGTCTACACTATGGCAGTTTTGCGGAAGAGGAAATGCAAATGAAGTGCTCATTTGCAAATCTCGCGCTCTCATTTGCATATTCTCTTCCGATCCTTTTTGCGGAAGAGGTTTTTCCGAGAAAAAAAGCAGTGTAGACGGGGCCATTTTTCGGAAAAAAAAACTTTTGCCCAAGATCCCGTAAACCTTATTTTTTGAGGAATAAGGGATCTTGCGCAAAAGGGTTTTTTTCCAAAAAATGGCCCCGTCTACACTGTGGTTTTTTTCGCAAAAACCTCTTCCGCAAAAAGGATCGGAAGAGAATATGCAAATGAGAGCATGAGATTTGCAAATGAGCACTTCATTTGCATTTCCTCTTCCACAAAACTGCCATAGTGTAGATGTAGCCTCAATGTAAGGTGTTGAGGGATACTAATATCTTGCTAAACATCTGAAACTCACAGCCTTGCATGTCCTACAAGATTGTTATCTGGGAAATTGGCCCCCAAGGTCATGTCTTTGCTGGGCCGCCAGAGTTACAGTTTATCAGACAAAAAAGACTGTCTGGATAAAAGATATTGCTAGATTCCTGCTGAAATACTCAAGCTTCTGATATGCCTACCTGCAGTAATGTTTGTGGGTTTTTTTCTTGTTGTTGTTGCATAAAGATGTGTAAATTCTTTCACATTTAGAAGTTAAGTAAGGTGATCAAAACTTCATATTATATGTCTCTTCTGCAGATGATGAATTCTGTTACATGAAAGACAGTTAAGAGTCTAGAGTGGCATTAAAGATGTTCCCACATTTTTCAGCAATGTAGCTATAAGTCAGGCTGTATCCAAAGAGAAAGGAATAGCATTTGATCTTGAAAGCAGCCAGATAGTCTCTCAGGGTGCATCTGCACAGCAGCTTTATTTCGGAATAACGGATGTTATTCCGAAATAACTTTGAGAGCTTCTGCACATCAAGCCCGTTATTTCAAAATAATAATAATAATGGGTGGCTTATTCTGACTTCTGTAAACCTCATTCCACAAGGAATAACGCTCATTCCAAAAAACAACAAGAAGTCCTGTGGCACCTTATAGACTAACAGATTTATTGGAGCATAAGCTTTCATAGGCAAAGACCCACTTCATCAGATGCATGTAGTGGAAATTCCAGAGGCAGGTATAAATATACAGGCACATGAAAAGAAAGGCGTAACAAACAAGAGGAAGGCCAGAGATAATGAGGTCAATTCACTCAGGGAGGATGTGGCCCACTTCTAGCAGCTGATGTGAAGGTGTGAACACCAAGAGAGGAGAAACTGCTTTTGTAGTTGGCTAGCCATTCACAGTCTTTGTTTAATACTAAATTGATAGTGTCAAGTTTGCAAATGAATGATAGCTCTGCAGTTTCTCTTTGAAGTCTGTTTTTGAAGGTTTTTTTTTTTTTACAGGATGGCTACTTTTAAATCTGCTACTGTATGTCCAGGGAGATTGAAGTGTTCTCCTACAGGTTTTTGTATGTTACCATTCTTGATATCTGATTTGTGTCTGTTTATTCTTTTACATAGGGACTGTCCAGTTTGGCCAATGTATATGGCAGAGGGACATTGCTGGCACATGATGGCATATATTACATTGGCAGGTGTGCAAGAGAATGAGCCCGTGATGGTGTGGCTGACATGGTTTGGTCCTGTGATGGTGTCGCTGGTGTAGATATGTGGGCAGAGTTGGCACCGAGGTTTGTTGCAGGGATTGGTTCCTGAGTTAGAGTTACTGTGGTGTGGTGTATAGTTGCTGGTAAGAATTTGCTTCAGGTTGGTGGGCTGTCTGTAGGTGAGGACTGGTCTGCCTCCCAAGTTCTGTGAGAGTGAGGGATTATTGTCCAGGATGGGTTGTAGATCACTGATGATGCATTGGAGAGGTTTTAGTTGGGGACTGTAGGTGATGGCAAGTGGTGTTCTATTATTTTCTTTGTTGGGCCTGTCTTCTAGCAGGAGGCTTTTGGGTACATGTCTGGCTCTGTCAATCTGTTTCCTCACTTCCTCAGGCAGGTATTGTAGTTTTAAGAATGCTTGGTAAAGATCTTGTAGATGTTTGTCTCTGTCTGAGGGGTTGGAACAAATGCAGTTGTACCTTAGTGCTTGGCTGTAGACAATGGATCGTGTGGTATGTCTGGGATAGAAGCTGGAGGCATGTAGGTAAGCATAGTGGTCAGTAGGTTTTCGGTATAGGGTGGTGTTTATGTGACCATCACTTATTCGCACTGTAGTGTCCAGGAAGTGGATCTCTTGTGTAGACTGGTCCAGGTTGAAGTTGATGGTAGGGTGGAAACTGTTGAAATCACAGTGGAATTCTTCCAGAGCCTCCATCCCATGGGTCCAGATGATGAAGACGTCATCAATGTAGCGTAAGTAGAGGAGGGGCGCTAGTGGATGAGAGCTGAGGAAGCATAGTTCCAGGTCAGCCATAAAAGTGTTGCCATATTGTGGGGCCATGTGGGTGCCCATAGTGGTGCCACTGGTTTGAAGGTACAAATTGTCTCCAAATCTGAAATAGTTGTGGGTGAGGATAAAATCACAGAGCTCAGCCACCAGTAGTGCCATGGCATCATGAGGGATACTGTTCCTGACAGCTTGTATTCAGGGCTGGACTGAGGCATGGGCGAGCCGGGCAGCTGCCCAGGGCGCCAACCGATGGGGGGCGCCTGATGGCAGCTGTAAGGGGCGTACGGTGTTCCTTACAGCTGCCATCAGGCGCTGCACACCCAGCTCCTGCAGCGCCGGCCCCGCAGCGCCCTTCCCCCCACAGCCGCAGGGCCCTACACGGCCCGGTGCGTGCACCAGCAGCGCTGGCCAGGCCGGGCTGGGCAGCGCATGCGCTGTGCACCCTGGGGGTGGGCCCCGGGCTGCGCGCTAGCGGCCGTGGCTGGCCCGCGCATGCGCCGTGCAACCCAGGGGCGGGCCCGCGCATGCGCCGTGCGCCTAGGGGCAGCACCGCGTGCCCAGGCCCAGGGTGCCAAAAGGGCTCGGGCCAGCCCTGCTTGTATTCTATCTACGTGTGGGATGTTGGTGTAGAGAGCCAATTGCTATTTTGGAATAATGCTGGTGTAGACAGGGTGGCTGGTGTTATTTCGAAATAAGGGGACTCCAGGACATCCTATATGTGCCCTGCTGTCCACACTCAGCACAACTCTATATTTCCCCCTTCCCTGCAGCCCTTAAAGCTGCAGGCAGAAGGGAAAGGGCTCATGGCAGGAAGCTGGCCCTGACAGCTCTGAGCCACCCAGCAGCTGCCACAGCCTTGAATTTGGCCAACATAAGTGATGCTGTTGCTCTCTCCGAGCCCTCCACTGCTCCCAGGGTGCAGTCAGACAACTCCTAGGACCCTACCAGGCGCCAAAAGAGGCATGTGCCTTCCTGGTCTGGTATGGAGATCATGGCCCTCATTGAGGTCTGGGGCAAGGAGGAAAACCTCCAGGATCTCCGCACCAGATGAAGGAACACAGGTGTATATGGCCACATGGCCAATAGCCTGGCCACAAAGGGCCACATCTGCACCCAAAGTAAAGGAGCTGAGACAGGCCTATGCCAGGGCCAGGGAGCACAGTTCCTGCTCTGGAGCTGAACCCCACACCTGCCCCATTACACATTCCTGCACCACTTCCTGGGGGGCAGGTCAGTCCCACGTTCCCCCACCCCAGGTAGTGGACTCAGGGCTGGAGATGCCCGTCATCGCCCTCCCAGGGGGCAGAGATGCAGCGGAGGAGAAGGAAGAGGTGGAAAAGGAGGACTTGGATAAGGCCAGAACTATCACCATGCTGGTCCTGGAGCCGGTACCTCATGCCCTGGATGTGTCCCAGGCACTGTCCAAGGCTGGGGAAGGCCCCTCCGGTGGGTGCCATTACTTTCCCTACACACACAGGGTGGAGGTGGCGGGCAGCAAGGGGTTGGGGCATGCTCCTTGCTTGGCCTTTCCCCCTAGGGACTGTGCAGCAGCCTGTGCATGTGGATGTACATACAGCGCCTGTCTGGGTCACAAAGCCCCAGGAGGCTGCACCAGAGGACCCTTGTGCTATTGCTCACAGGGTTTGGGCACAGGGTTTGGGGAGGCCTGCAACACTCCTGACACCTGGGTGGGACACCCTCCCATCACAAGCCACTACTAGAAGGAGGCTGGGGACATGGAGACACACACACACGCAAGCAAACTCTCAGGAGTGCCACAACGGCACATAGGCATGTTCACACATTCAAGGCAGCGCCCACTCTCAGGGACAGCACGGCAAGGCACAGGAGTGTCTGCTGCTCACACACATCTCCCCCCAACACCTTGTCCCCCTCTCCTCCAGCAGGCAGGGATACAAGTCTTCTCCCTGTGGGACACTAGCACTGCCAGACCTGGTGTGTGCACAGCATGGAGGGAAGCCCAGCTGTCCCATGGCTCCTCTCCCACCTGCCTGTTCCCAGTCTGGCCGGCACTTTCCCATGCCTGCTTATTCCCGGGATGTGGGGGTAGGTGAGGCTCCCCCCAAGGATATCTGGGCCCCTGCAGGAAAGGGCCCGCTGTCCAGGCCACAAATGGCCTTGGTCAAAGCACATCACCTTTATCTGGCCCGAGAACTGTTGGTCTCAGCACACAGATGAGGGTAAGGCTTCAGGCACCCTGTCTCTTGGGATGACTGACCATCTCTCTGTTCTCCACAGCCAGACAGGCTGCGAGAGGGGGGTGGTTGACACCACCTGGGCCAGACTCCCGACACCAGGTGACCCACAGGCACTGGAGAACCCAGAAGGAACTCATGCCGGAGCACATCTCTGCACTCCGATCCCTGCAGGTCACCCTGGACTGGAGACTGAAGGAGGACATCCGGGTGTGGCAAGAGACCTGAAGGGAGTTGCTGGAACAGGGCCGCACCATGCGCATAGCAGTTCAAGCGCTCACTGTCGGCATGGTACCTGCTCCTGCTCCTGTTCCACCTAGTGTTCCTGCCCTTGTTCTAGGTCCAACCACAGCTCCTGCTCTTGCTTCTCCCACTAGACCTCCTCCCACCCTGTAGCCACCGAGGTCCCCGCACACAAGGTCCCCGCACCAGAGCCAGGCACCACTCCCAGTCCCAGCGCTGAGCCTCTTCTCACCCCTCCGCCCCCTTCCAGCTCCCTCCTCCCTCTCCAAGGTTCTCATCCCCCCTCCTACTTCTCTCCCCACTCTCCTCCCCTCTCCCACATTCTTTTCCTGGTCCCTCCTCAGTTACTTATACCCCAAATAAAAAAACAAAGAGTTTATTTTTTTCCAAAATAAAAAGTGTGTTTTATTGCCTCTGTATGGCCAGGTCCCCTCTTGGTATAAATTGGCATAGTTGAATTGACATAAGTGGAGCTTAGCTGATTTACATCAGCTGAGGATCTGCCTATATCACTTTTACAATGTAAACTAATGTGTATTTGGGCCTGAATTGTGAAATGATGCCCTGCCTCCACATTTTCACAAAATGTGAGAGAATGCAGTTCCAGGGCTTTGGTTCAGCCCATTGCAGAGACTAGGGGCTGCCATAAAGTTGGAATGCAGAAGTGGATTTCACCAAATGTCAAGTGTGTTCAGGTCCACCTCTGACATAAAGCAAACAATCAAAACAAACTGGTACTTTGTTCAGTTCTCCCAACCACCAGAGGGAGGTCAGCTAGCTGTGAAGGTAGTTGGCCTTGATGCGGCACTTCCAGCACCTACAGAACTCCCACTGGATCCAATAAAAATTTTCAATATTTCATTCTGGACTATAAAGATAAAATACTGGCTCTTTTACCCAGAAGGCTGGAGCCACATTGAATATCAGTGTCTGTAGAAGGCAGCACCCAGATGTAAGAGTGACTCATTCACAGCCTTGATATTTGACAGACAAACAGAATGACTTTAATCAGACATTTCCATTTTGTTAATAATGCTCAATAAAAACAGATGAGCCTCCTAGATTATAACAGTTGGTATTAATCTTACAAATGTAATAAGCCACTGCCATAGTTAGGGAGACAGAATGCATTATTTTAGCTAATTTGTTTAGAGAACTTAAGATGGCATTGAAATAGTAAGGCTAAAGACTAAATAATTGTTTAAATGCTCCTGAATTTTACTAAGTAGCAGTCTCTGAAAATACAGAGACACAGAAAGTAGGTAGAATGGGAAACATTTTCAAAAGTGCATAAGTCCCATTTGCAAAGTAAACAAAGCACTTAAGAGCCACTCCTATTGACTTTGAAAATGGGATGTAGGTACTGAAGTCATTTATATGCTTGTAAAAATGTTCCCTGAAGTCCATTTATTATGCCATCAAATTACAAAAAGATACTGTGGCTGAGAAATTTCCAAACTCCTATTAATTCTCATGGAAATTGGACATTTATGTAGCTTTGAAAATATTAGTTTACACTGTCAAGATGCTACATAACCATTACCCCTAAGCTATACAAACAGCATGATTATAATTTAGTATTTATTTGGCAATAGCATCTAGGAGTCCCAGGCAGGATCTGAACCTCATTGTCCAAGGTGCTGTATAAACAAGTAAAAGGAGACAATCTCTCCTCCAAAAAGATCATATGCACTTTCCAGACATTAATATATATCGTACTAAGATACAAAAATACATACAGAGGCTAGTAAACACACAGGAGATCTCAGCGTTGTTTTGTCTTCGTTTTCTTTCTTTTTAAGTTCTTCATCCCCCTCCATTTTAGTCAATGCTAAACAAATAGAGATAATTAAAGAAGAGGGACCTCAAAGTGTTTGACACTGTCAGTTGTGTAGTTCCTGTTTCCCTTCACTGACTGGACCAAGCAACTACCCAGCCCATCACTACGTCCTGGCCCAGGTTGTAGAGGTCTTTTGGCTCAGGTTGTAGAGGTCTGTATCTTTGTAGCTGAATGTCCCAAGTACTAGCCTACATTTTGAAGAATATGGTGCCAGTATGTGTGTCTAGCTCTAGTTTGTTACATGTGGCACATTCTTTATATGCAGCACTGAGAGGTGGGTGATGCCTCCTTATTTTCATAATCAGAGTATAATTAATGTTATTCAGTATCATGGGGAGAATAGGACAGATGGAATCCATCACTTGGAAATGGGAGCAACACATGAGTTATTTTTTCAGTCAGCTGCCTTCAGCTGTTTTAGTGTCTGCTGCACATGCACGCACACTGTCTGTCAATGAAAAGCCAGTGGAGTTGTTCCAGGTTTACAGTGGTGTGACTTAGAGCAGAATTTGGCCCTAAGCCTCTCACTGGCACAGATTTCTTTATTTTTTTATTTATTAAAACTTAGTGCTTCATAACCTCTGGGAACATGCACAATCAGTATAAAACAGTAATTAAAACAACCCACAATTGACTAGATTTGTCTGGATAAAGTGAGTTGTGGTCCCATTCCCTGGAAGGGCCTCTGACTAGTCATCCTTCTCTTCCATCATGGCATTCAAATCTGAAAACTGTTAACAAGAAGGCTTCTGTTGATCTTAGCTGCTGGGAGATTTCTCCCCAGTCCAGCCTTGAGCCCATCTCATACACTTGAAAATAAACTTCTACAGTTAAAGAGATGCTTAGACTGATGCAAACACATTTCATGCTTCAGGGAACAGACCAATAACCTGCCAAGGTCAGGAAGTAACACAACCAAACACAAATCAGCATTGTACAGTTGGCAAGATGTACTTTGACCTGTGGAGCTTGAGTTCCTCTAAAAACATCATGCCTTGGCTGTAACCAGATACTGTATGTGTGTCATGATGCACAAGTTATGATGCATTTGGTTTACTTCACACAGTACTTCTCATTTCAGTCATTCATAACTGCTTAGGAGTCAGAGCTATTTGAGTCAGCTGCCCTTCTTCATCAGATGGCATTTTTATGGCTCTTCAGCACCCCTCTGACTTCATAATTTACTGTGAAGATTGATCCTGTGGGGAGCCACAACTGACCTGCAGTTTTATCAAGGTGGGGAAAATGTCATGAATACCATATTTTTCCTGTTTGTCCATGACAGGCCTTTGTGTCCATGATTTTAATAAACTAATTTTTTAGGGGCAACTGTTGCCATGGGAATGGTCCCAACCTGGCCCACGTAATTTTAGCACACCTCAAGCTTGGACTGTGACTGTTCCACGTTTTGTGATTAAAACTGCTGCAGCCATAGACATAAACTTTTAGGGTAGGTTACACTGCACAAAAACAAAAATACACTGCAGCAGCAAGTCTCTGAGCCCACCCAGCTCTACAATCTCAGGCTGGCACTATGGCACTAAAATGAGCAGTATAGACATGCCCCTTTGTGCCCAAGTCTGTAGACCCAGGCTGAGACTTGCTGGCATGGGGAGGGGAGCAGAGAGATGGTTGTGATATAGACATATACTTAGCAATCTGGTCACCAGAGGTATAAAATGCTAAGGAGTAGATCATTGTACAGAGGAGAAACATTTTCCCAACACAAGGTTGAGACTTCATAAAACATAATTAGAGGGTCGATGTTGCACTGCATGGAGCAAGAATCCAAAGATCAAATGCACAACTAAAGATCAGCAGGAGCACTGGCAGGCACCTCCTGGCAAGTTAAAAACCTCTCCACACTCTATATGGTGAATCAGGACCTGTTACTACACCCCCGCTGCACAGCACCTAACAGGGTGAGGATTAGGCATGCCTGGGGCCACTGAACTGAGCTGTGATCTATTGTATGGTAATGAGTTGCTGGGTAGCTATTGCTCAGGAAAACCAGTGCTCCCAGAGGGAGCAACAAAAGAGCTGTCCTCAGGATTCCACTGCCTACCTCCCAAAATGCTAAGCAGCACGGCATTGAACTGAGCACCCCTACTGACTCTCCCCTCTATTCTCATATAAGATGGAGACCCAAATAGATAAAAAGAATAACTGAGCTTCCAATTTCACTTGATCCTGAACTCCCCAAGAATGTTAAGTTGGAGGATATTTTATAGACTTTTAATGTTGGAAAGACCCAAATAACAATCGGATTAATCTCAACACAATAAAGCTTTTAATCTAACATATCAGCAAATTCCTATTTCTCCATTTTCTAACAAAAATAACAACACTTTTGTTGCCAGTGCATTAATAAGATCCTATTTCTGCTCAGGGACTGAATCAAACCTTTGTTCTTCACAGCAAAGGATTAAGAAGGTTGCTATTTTGGTAATGAGATGGGGTAGAGGTACTTACATTGCAGCTGAGAACTAGGCTGGGTGCCTGAGAAGGGAATAAACACAGTTACCTCAAATGAACTTTATACTTCTAATCAGTATATCAAACTCTGTTAGTGTGATGCATATAATTAACAATAAAAGAGTGACTATTCATGAATAATTACAATTTGATAGAGTGTTTAAGCTCATTTGCAAAATGTGCCTTACGTTGTGTAGAAAGTCATGAATACAGATTACAAGATGACAAAAAAACAGAAGAAAGTTAGTTACTTTCAGGGTAGTTTACTGGTCAGCTTTTTTTTTTTTTTCTTTCATGCCAGACCTAATTTCTTCAGGATGTCTCACCTCGTTAATAGCGTGTAATGGAAAAATTGTCAGAAGAACAGAACAGAAAAAAAAGGTGGCAGAAAAACAACACATGGACAAGGACATTCAGCAAATACTCCAGAAGAAATAGCAAATCAGGGAGCTCAGATTCAAATCTTAGGGCACGACCTAAATGCCCGAATTGATTGAGCAAACTTTGTGAGGCTGGAGAAGGAGGCACTGACCTGTGAAAATGAAAGCAACTCTCTGAAAACATTAGTCATGTCAAAAATATGTTGTTTATAGTTATCATAACAAAATGTTTGTGCTTGGTTAAACAAACATATTTGGTATATGCAATCGTTGTAAGTAAAACATTTCCCAAAGGGTACATCCATAGGTATGACATTGTGGTTGGAAGTTAGAAAACATTTAAAATTACAGAGGGATTCACTTCTTGCACTTACAAATGGAAATATTTAGATGTGGAGTACATATAAAAATTTCTAAATAAAATGTTGCAACAGAATCTGGTATCATCTTCTGAAATAGCAAAAGTAGGCAGAGCAAGATACTTGCCTCAATATTTTACTCATATTCTGCCTCTTTGTGGGCTACTGTCATTATAATTGGCCCTGTAAATATAATAAAAATGCAACAATTTGCTAACTTACACCCTGTATGTAATAGTGAAGTGCATTCTATTCATATTTTTGAAAAGCCCAACATAATGAAAAGCAATGCCAGAAATGGGCAGAATGTCAAAACCAAATCGATCCACTGGTCATTTCTGACATCCGGTAGAAATTTTTACATCTGTAGAAGCTTTCCCTCCTCATTTAATTGGACAAAGAGTTGACCAATAATAAGGATAGGGCACCAAAAAAAATTGGTATTTAGATATCAGTAGAATTACTAGAATCTGGCTGCAGAAGTCCAGAGCAACCTCAGCGGAGGAGAAGTTATGCTTACAAGTTATGCTTTAGTCAGTCACTAGGTATTTACCTCAATACAAAAGTAAGTGGGTGAAATTTAATGGTCTGTGATACAAAGGAGGTCAGAAAACGTGATCTTATGGTCCATTCTGTGCTTAAACACTATGCATCTATAGAACATAAATAGTTTCGTAAGGACCTGAACATGCCCACTTCCCATTTTGGTCTCTATCTGTTAAAATCCTTATTAAAGATGGCTTTAAAAAAAAGCATGAAACCAGAAAGAACAGTCTGAGTGTCAATGCAAATTTAGCATATGTAGCATGGAACCACTGCAGCATCACAATTTATGTCTTTTGCAGTGTCACGTAGAGTTGAAACAAATGGAGATTAAACAAAATAGCCCCCTCTATGTTTTTAAGCACAGATTTGTTTTAAATATGATTAACTCCCATAAGGTAGCAGAAATACACTGGCTTGCACCTTTGTAAATTTTCAAAAGAGGCCTCTGAAGCTCTGATCCTGTGATTAGATCCATACAGGTGCAATCTTGCATGAAAGCAGACCCCTCCCCCAAGTGAGGTTTCACTGGAGGAACAAAGTTACACCTGTGCAGATATAATTGCTGGATTGGAACCTAAAATTGCATATGCAGGTTTTAATTTTCCAGAAATAGTTTGGAAACAGTCCCTAAAAGGAAAGGGCATTTTGGGTACATGAGGAATTTGGGATCTGACCCTCAACGTGGCAAACCTGCATCTGAGATAGCTGGTCTGTGAAAAACTGAGGATGCGTTTTTATGGACTTTGGGTGAAGTCTCATGGAAAATGTTTCTAAACCCAGTTCCTCCTTTCTTTTCTCTGCAAAGGAAAGCTCATAGGCATCTCCCTTGATTTTCATAGGACTTTTCCAGAAGCAGAATGCCACTCAGGGCACGTCTACACAGCAGGGCTAAAGCCGAAATAAGCTACGCAACTTGAGCTACATCAATTGCGTAGCTTAAGTTGAAATTGCTTATTTCGGCTTTTGGCGCTGTCTACACAGCAGGAAATCTGAGTTAGAGCACTCTTCCTCCCACTTCCTGTACTCCTCATAAAATGAGGGGTACAAAGAGTAAGAAGTCGTCCAGCTTGACATTATTTCGACATTATGTCAAAATAACTGCATGCTGTGTAGATGCGGACTATGTCATTCTGACATAACTCTGCTGAGTAGACACAGCCTCAGTCACATTACGGGTAGCATCATCCAGTCCTCACTATTTTTTATTGTTTTCAAAAAATACAGCCCATTAACTAGGGTTTGGGGTTTGTTTTTTTAAGAAACTTAACAGTATTATTTCATCTCTGTGAAATAAAGTTTGTTTCAAACTTGCCTTAAAGGTATTTTGATCTCATCCCCAGTGCACTAGGTACACAATAAGCTATGAATGAGGACAGTCTGAGCATCTTTGTGGCTCTCTCCTACTGTATTGTAAATTACAATAACACCACAACCACCTCACAACTGTGGATCTCAGCGCTTTCCAGCCATTCAAGGGGTAAGCCTCCACACTGGGATGAAACAGTTATGTATGCATCATAATCCTCATTTTATAGAGATGGAGGGTGGGGGGGAGGGGAAGCAGAGTTTAAAGAATCAAATTTCTGCATGCTCTGCTTTGTCGGTTGAGGTCTGAGCACCCACATTCAAAGCAATTCTTAAAGATTGGGGCCCATGGAAGAGTCAAGACTAGAATCTAGGTTTCCCAATGATCAGACCTACACTTTGACTCCTAGAATATCATTCCCCTCACTTTCTATAGTGCTTTGTAGCAAGTTGGAGCTATAAGAGAGGAATTAGCAACCTTCAGAGTCTTTTATACTATGTTAAATGTATGGCTTCTTTAATGTTTCCTTTTTCAAAAGTGGCAATATAAACTAACTGAGTATGCTCTTAGGAGAGCTTTTGGCAGAGGTACATGATAATCTGGTGCCAAACCTCCTCTTTGGCATGTAGGAAGAAACAGACTTCGGTCCTACATAAAGGCAAGACTTTTGGAAAGGGTTTTAAATATTTCTCATAACAAGAAGAGGAGCGTTATCTTGAAATTAAGAATACCCTCCAGAATTGCAATCCAACCTTAAAATATCACAGACGGTTTAACTATGAACTGAGTTTCCTGATTAAAGTATTAAAAACAATTAAGACAGGATATGCCCCAATTCTAAGATATCATCCACTTAACACTACTTTATATATTCAGAGCACTGGACAGGCATTAGTAATTAATGCTCACAACACCTCTGGGTGAGGTACATATGAAAATTATTATTATTAATTATTATTATTATATGGGGAAAATGGGAAAAAAAGGCAAAGTGATTTGTCCAAGGAGTCTGTGGCAGAGCCAGGATTAAAATTCAAAACCTCCTGACTCCCAACTCAGTGTTCCTTGAGCATGCTACCTTCCCAAAAAAAACCCACTACAGGTTGGACCACCCTTGTCCGGCACCCTTGGGACCTGACCTGTCCCAAATGAGGACATTTGCCAAAGATGGGAAGGTCCCCTGCCACTGGCCTCCCAGGACGCTCCCCCTCCCTGTAGTTGGCTCTGCTCCAGCCCCACTGCCAATGGGCTCCAGCATGCAGGACTTGGACTTGGGCTCTGGACTGCTGGTACTCTCCAGGACGGAGCTCCCTAGCCTATGTGGCCCCACTTCTCCTCCGCCCCTCATACCCAACCAGGGATTCCCACCTAGGATGGGGCTTGCCTGTCCTGCTGCTGCCCTGCGCAGCCGGGGTTCCCCAGGGATGGAGCTCCCCAGTCATGTGGCCCTGCTTCTCCCCAGGGAAGGGGTTCTCTTTTCCAACCGGGGCTCCCCAGGGATGGGGTTCACACTCCCAGGTACCAGGGCTCTCTGATCCAGCAACATCCATGGTCCTGTTGGACCACAGATGTTGCCAGACCAGAGAATCTCGAATTTTGGAGATTCAACCTGTATTCAAACAGCTAGGAAAGAAAATTCAGTCCTGTATTTTATTTTTAAGATGAGCCCTTTAATGTTTAAAAATAGCATTAAAAAGGAGAAGCTACTTCAGATAATATCTATTATACAGGAGATTTAGGAAGGAATAGCCAATGATGTATAAGAGACATTGCAGTTAAAATTTACTCTTCAACTGCTTTCAGAAAAAGATGCAGCATCTAAATTCTGGAATAAGAAGGGTTTCTCGGTTGTCCAAAAAAGTACCAACTTAACATTGTTTTGGTTTGTTAACTAAAACATTGCTGTCGCTTTATAAAATGTTTGCATTTGCACAAGCTTAATAACTGAGAGAGCATTTCAGTTATATACGATCGTTTTTTTCAACATGCATATGTGTGACAACATAAACAGTAAACATCCAAAATGTGTATTTGTTTTTCCAATATACACACTGGTGTGGCATTTACAAACTATCATGAATATGATTAAAATAAATTAAA
Source organism: Rafetus swinhoei (assembly GCA_019425775.1). NCBI lineage: Eukaryota > Metazoa > Chordata > Testudines > Trionychidae > Rafetus > Rafetus swinhoei. Next base: position 112,607,465 of record CM033446.1, read on the forward strand.
TGGATTATGAGAATAATTTGAAAACTTTGGGGGGAATGGGACAGAGGAAGGGAGGGGGAGAAGAAGGTTATTATTTTTCTCTGAACATTTTGCCCTTCTAGATTTGTTTTCAAGTTCCAGTTTGGTTTTGTCTAACTCCTGATTTTTTTCGCCTGTGATTTTGTCACTCCTTAACTTTCTTGTTCTGTTCCCCTCTGGTTTGTTTTTTGTTCCTTTCTGTCTTCTCACATTTGGCATGTCTTCTGCCCCAGAATGAAGAGAAGTCCTCTGATACTTAAAGCTCTCTGTGGGAGTGTCAATAGGTTTCAGAGTTAACAGCCCAGTAAGATAGATGAGGGAGTTCACATGTATCAGAGTTATGGTGTCAGGCTCTTTGCTGACTCAGGCAGAAAACATTAAAAGGTCATACTCAGGTCACATTTTTCCAGTTTTTCTTCATAACCATGAAAATTAGAAACTTTTTTAGCAGAAGCCAAAATACTGATATGATTATGTGACTCCAGAAACTAGAGCTTTGAGACCTGGGCTTCTGCCTTTGTCCAGCCCTGGACTCTAGCAATGTAGTCACTCTGAGAAAGAGGACATACCTCTGTACAATTACTTGTCCCTCCAGCAAAACTGAATAGTTGAAAATTTTTCAAGAACATCACTGCAATTAGCAGTGGTTAAACCCAAGGCGTACAGTATTTCACTAAGGAATGTACCAGTAGCTGGTTATATAAAGGACTTTGGTTAAAGTATACAGAAACTCCCAAATACTGTTTAGGTTCAGGATGTTTTGTTTTTGAGTTTTGCAATTTGAGTCCCAATCTGATTTTGAGAAAAGAGAAAACAAAAACAAAAAGGTCTTGGTTCACTAATAACTGTGGCCACATGCAGTTGTTCTGAGGAACTAAATAGGAATTGAGTCTAAGAATCAAAAAGCAGGTTCTTCAGCCCCAAAGTCATTGATTAGGTATTCCGCTGCATTTCTCCAAATGGTTTTCCAGCTTAATGTATACTGCAGTCTTTCCCAATGGCTAAACCTAACAAATGATCACAAAAAATAACATTTCCAGTCAAAGTTTCAATGATATTGCCCAGCAAAGTTGAATCTCCTATTTGCAGAGGTGGTAAGTATCATTGTAAAATTGGCTTGATTTTTTCCAGTATTCATCTACTTTGTAAATGGGTATAGTGGTGCAATGCAGAACACATGGGCTGTGTCTAGACTGGCCAGTTTTTCCAGAAAATCAGCCGCTTTTCCGGAAAAACTTGCCAGCTGTCTACACTGGCCGCTTGAATTTCTGCAAGAACACTGACAATCTCATGTAAGATTGTCAGTGTTCTTGCGGAAATACTATGCTGCTCCCGTTCGGGCAAAAGTCCTTTTGCGCAAAAGCTTTTGCGCAAAAGGGCCAGTGTAGACAGCGCGGTATTGTTTTTGCAAAAAAGCCCCGATCGCAAAAATGGCGATCGGGGCTTTTTTGCGCAAAAGCGCGTCTAGATTGGCACGGACGCTTTTCCGCAAAAAGTGCTTTTGCGGAAAAGCATCCATGCCAATCTAGATGCTCTTTTCCGCAAATGCTTTTAACGGAAAACTTTTCCGTTAAAAGCATTTGCGAAAATCATGCCAGTCTAGACGTAGCCATGGATAGATGGGGTCCTTTACATTCTAGCTCAAATAGAATATATGGAACAATAGCTCAGGCACAGTAAGTTGCAGAGAGCGAGAAGAAAGATTTGCCTAAAAAAGATTCATGGACTAAGTGATCCTTTAAAAGGGATTTAAAAGGTAAGAGAGAGAAGTGAGATCCTGTGCTACTGGTAGGTGTAACAAGAAGGAGGAGCAAAACCAAAAGTGGGAGAAGGATGTGAAAGGGTGTAGACAGAAGATAGAACATCAAGAAGCAATATGGGGGGAAAGAATGAAGTAAGCGCAGACAGGAGCAGAGGTAAAGTTGTGAAGAGATTTTAATGCCAGGACAAGCAAACAGAATTTATTGTGGAATAGGGAAAGCCATTAAAATGAGGAGACACTGGATCTAATTCATAAGAATGGCCATACTGGGTCAGATCAAAGGTCCATCTAGCCCACTATCCTGTCTTCCAACAGTGGTCAGTGCCAGGTGCCCCAGAGGGAATGAACAAACAGATAAACATCAAACGATCCATTCCCTGTAGTTCATTCCCAGCTTCTGACAAATAGGGTATGTCTACACTACAGCACTAATTCGAACTAACTTAATTCGAATTAGTTAATTCGAAATAAGCTAATTCGAATTAGTGCATCTAGACCTAAAAACTAATTCGAATTAGCATTTTGCTAATTCAAAATAGCATGTCCACATTGAGTGGACCCTGAACCGAAGTTAAGGCTGGCCAGAACCAGTGCCGGCAGGGCATCAGGTTAGGACTTAGAGTGTGGGGCTGCTGCCTCAGGCTAGCCGAGGGCTGTGCTTAAAGGGACCTGACCCCCACCCCGGACAGACAGTTCTCAGGGTTCCCCGCTTGCTTGTCTAACTCGATGAGGGACAGCAAAGCAGTCCTGTCTTGGAGTGCCCTGAGTGCCCACACTCGGCACATCACAGCACTCGGCCATCAGCCCGGCTGCACTTGCCGCAGGCTGCCATCCGGGGGGATCAATCGGGGGGCTGTCAGGATCCAGGAGGCGCTGCAGGAGAGCTTCCACCCCGAGGAGCCCGCAGAGCCACCCCAGTCCTCCCCATTGGGGGCTCATGCCCCATTCCTCCCTCACCTCCTTCCACTTACCCCTCCCTAGCCCCCCTTCCTGATGTAAAAAATAAAGGACACGTGTGTTCAAAAATAGAAACTCTCTTTATTTAACAAAACTGGGGGGGGGATTAACCTCTGGGGAGACTGGGAAAAGGAGGTAGGAGAGGGGAAGAGAGAGGGTAGAAGAGGGGAGGGGGAAACCTGGGAGGAGGGAGCTGGAAGGGGGAAGCCAGGGGAAGAAGGAGGAGGGGAAGTATAAAACTATGGTACACCATATCTTCAGTACTGTGTACAGATGTGGTCTCCTCACCTCAAAAAAGATATTTTGGCCTTGGAAAGGGTTCAGAAAAGGGCAACTAAAATGATCAGGGGTTTGGAACGGGTCCCATATGAAGAAAGGCTAAAGAGACTGGGACTTTTCAGCTTAGAAAAGAGGAGACTGAGGGGGGATATGATAGAGGTATATAAAATCATGGGTGGTGTGGAGAGGGTGAATAAAGAAAAGTTCTTCATTAGTTCCCATAATATAAGGACTAGAGGACACCAAATGAAATTAATGGGTAGCAGGCTTAAAACTAATAAAAGAAAGTTCTTCTTCACACAGCGCATAGTCAATTTGTGGAACTCCTTGCCACAGGAGGCTGTGAAGGCTAGAACTATAACAGAGTTTAAAGAGAAGTTAGATACATTCATGGAGGTTGGGTCCATGGAGTACTATTAGCCAGGGGGTAGGAATGGTGTCCCTGGCCTCTGTTTGTGGAAGGCTGGAGATGGATGGCACGAGACAAATCGCTTGGTCATTGTCTTCGGTCCATCCTCCGGGTACCTGGTGTTGGCCGCTGTCGGCAGACAGGCTACTGGGCTAGATGGACCTTTGGTCTGACCCAGTACGGCCGTTCTTATGTTCTTATGGTCTAAGCTCAGGGCTCAGGGTCGGGGGACTCACTGGACCAACTTGATTTTCATGCAAACCTGCTCCTGGGTTCGCATGTGGCCTTTGGTGGCCAGGCTGGCAGATATCCTGCCCTAGACGGCCGCTTTCCTGTGTCTAGTGTGGAGATTGTGGACGTTGGAGGCCTCCCCCCCCAAACCTCGATGAGGTCCACGATCTCCGCACTAGACCAGGCGGGCGCCCGCCTCTTGTGGCCCTAGGCAGGCTCCTGTGAGCCACCAGCCTGGTCCTGGGAAGAGGCGGAGGGCTGGGTGGCAGCGGGTGGCTGGCTCATGCCATGCCAGGTGCAGGGTCTGCTGGCTGGGTGCTGGCAGGCTTGCAACTGGCACAAGCACTGTAGCCAGACCGTGCCCCTTTAAGGGCTCCGGGGCCGGGAGGGGGGGCAGAAGAGTTTCTCTGGTTTGGCCCAGAGTGGCCACCAGGGCAACCTGGGAAGGGCTAGCCTCCAACTAGTTCGAATTAAGTGGCTACACAGCCCTTAATTTGAACTACTTAATTCGAACTAGGCATTACTCCTCGTAGAATGAGGTTTACCTAGTTAGAATTAAGCGCTCCGTTAGTTCGATTTAAATTCGAACTAGCAGTTTGTATGTGTAGCCCCTATTAAAGTTAATTCGAACTAACGACTGTTAGTTCGAATTAACTTTGTAGTGTAGACATACCCTCATAGTGTAGACATAGCCTAGAGACTAGAGTCACCATCTCTGCCCATCCTGGCTAATAGCCATTGATGGACTCTATTGACATGTTGGGCTTTGGATCAAGCCCTAAATTCAGAAGAACTAAAACCAAACCCCTAGGGGAAATCCTGACTCCAATGAAGTTAACTGGAGAATTGGTGTTGTTTTTAGAATCACTACCTGAGAGGGAAGAGTTGCTTTTTACTAATGCTTCAATCCATACTGTGAAAATAAATTGAACAGAGCACTGTCATCATAAACATTAATTTCCTCTAGAGAGCCACATAAAATACTGTTAGAAACAGGCAAACCTATTGTAAGCAGTGTACATGCAAAATGCCCACATTGATGTATAGCTGGGTGAATTCTGCATTTGCTTTAGGGATCCTGTTCTCCTATGTTTATGCCCACAGTAACATTTGAGTTTACAATCCCTACACAGACTATTTAGATGAGTTTATGTTTTACTATTTTATCAAAGAAGGAACATTCACAATATTTACAGGAGGAAAAACGTTTATCCTCTTTTATGTAGCCTTATTTTCTTAGCATGGGATTAAAAACACATTTGAAAAACTTTGTCTTCTACTTTAAAAAAATCAGCAGATGTTTTTTAGATGAGCTACATTGTTTGTTGTTTTCCTAAGATGTCCAAAACAGAAACCTCATTTAACCCCTAGAGAAGTGACATAGAATTGACAATGATGTACACAACACATTCAACAAATGGTCACTCCTGCTGGTCTTTAGACATCTGGGGCCTAATTTGCAATTATTTGCATTTGCAGAGCAAATTGTGGGCTTTAATAGGAGCACATCTTCTAAGTTGATGCGGAATTAATTTTCAAAGGGTGCCATGCACCATAAATCCTATTGCGTGATTACTATAAACATGCAAACAAAAGGATGAGAAAGAGCGTTGTCTGCTAATGGATGTGAAGTTATGAATTTCAATTGTTACAACATGTGATTAATTTACATGTTCAAATTAAGTCTTCATTTTTGCATGTTTAATTATGAAGTTTTTGAAAGGATGGGTGTGCTAGATCATAAGCAGCATTTGGGAAAAAGCTTGGCACTTGTAACTTGCTTGTCCTTGTTTAAAAGGTTCTCATTACATCATGGAATAAAAAAGTTAGAGGAAGGAAAGTCTCTTTTCCCAGCTAACAGTGCACACAAGTCAAGAACTCTCCTCTTTTTTCACATTTTCCAGGAAAACTTATATCAAAGATCTCTCTTTGACAAGCAAAGTACATGGAAAATCAGTGAGGTATACAGAACGGATCTGGAAAGTCTAAGGCTACACTCAATGTGGTGGTCAATATTTAAACACAGTTTTACGATTCCTGCTGTCAGAATTCTTTCCAACACTTTCAAAAGACAGCCCAACTATTAGCTAAGGTTCACTTCAGAATGCATCCATGGGGTTTTGTTGATATTTAGAACCCTGCAAATCCACAGGATATCCACTTTCTATCCGTGCGTACCCAGGGATGCAGATACGAATACAAATTTTGTATCTGCACAGGGCTCTATCAATATGCAGCTCACAAGTACTAATCAATCTGTTATAGTTTCCTCACTGAAAAACAGCTATTGCTGCAAAGAAGAGACATATTGGGTTGACCTTATAAATTGCTCAGGGTGCTAGAAATTGTACATCCATTTCATTAGAAAGTGGTTCAGACTGAAAATCTTCCCTTTTAATGATGCAACAGACACAATGCAACAAAAGTAAAAGTAAAATGCTCAGGCAAGTGTCTGAGTTTATCCATTCACAGGCTTTTGGAAACTTCCCAGATTAAAAGACATAAGAAGGTATGAAAACATTACATGATGTACACACAAAAATATATAGCATAATTTACATATAAGTAGCTTCACTTCTACATTGCATCTCCCTAATTCTGGACTATTCTGGGGGCCACAGTTGCCCTCAGTGTATGTTATAGAAGTCATCAGGGTTACTTTTATTTAAGGCAGTGAGCTGCTTCACAGGCTACTTCAACCCCCTTGGGATACATCTACCCTGTGGGCTCAAGTCAAATTAAGATATGCAAGTTCAGCTACATTAATTGCATAGCTGAAGTCAAAGTACCTTAACTTGGCTTTTGGGGTTGTTCACACTGCAGGAAGTCAAGGAAGAACATTCTTCCTTCAACTTCCCTTTCTCCTCGTGAGATGATGGTCTTGTGCATTCCTACCCCATGGAGGTGTCCAGGCTACAGATGAGGCCAATGGAGGGATTCGTGCTTCCAACACCACTGACAGGGACCTAGAACTCAGACCCTGGACCTGGTGGTAGGCCCATAATATCCAAAAGGCACCAGGTACTCTTCATCTTGCCTCAGGTAGTGCTGGGAATGGTGCCAGAAATGGTGCCAGCTTCACCTGGAAGCATAGGAATCCACCTCCAACTCTAAGGAGAAGTCTGAATCTGAACAGAGTGGGGCAAAATGAGAGAGCACCAGAGATTGGAGCACTCACAAAGGTGATCAGTACTGCATTATAGTGGGCTTGCCCCTATGTTGTATCAGTATTGGTGCCAATGATGTTCCCAAATCACAGATCTGTGAAGCAAGGAACTGCGCCATCATGCCAATCAACTCACTGGCCATCTCAAATATGCCCAGCATGGAGGGAACATCCAAGTCTTCTTCTACAATGGGACCAGACTCAACAGACCTCCATGAGATGCTGGAGTCAATGGCACCAGCCTAAGCAGGCCTAAGGGTGGGTGTCTCCATGTGGGAGACAACCCACTGGCACTCGCCTGCTCCACTGCCCTAGCAAGGAAGCGCCTCCTGTCATCTCTCTTCTTGTGTGGCACTGGCAATTGCGAACAGTGCCTTGCACCAGAGCTGGTCATTGGTGCCAGGAAATGGCAGTCCCATGGTCATTTGGACGAGTCTTTCCTCTGTGCAGAAGCCTCCCATTTCAAGGATGGTGCATTGTGCACCAAAGTGCCCAGCACCATGCTGGATACCACCTGGGATGGTTGGGGTTGAAGTGGGGTTGACTCCATTAGAAAGAGCTTTAAGTGAAAGTCCCATTCCCAACCTCCATGCAGATTTTACACTTATCAGACTGGTGTCCCGCTCCGAGACCCACACAGCTTGAAGTCCTGGGACTGAGGCATGTCTCAGTCTCCAGGATGGGAATTAAGTAGTGGGGAGGAGGAACTCCCAACTAAAACTTGACTAACTACTATGCTTGTCACTAATTATACCTTTATCACTAACCATAACTTACAAGTTATTTGCAAGAGGAAAAATTAGAGTCCACTAGGGAGTCACTTTCTAATGCAAGAGAGGAGCCATGCCAAGGACCATCACTGGTAAGAAGAAGTAACTGAAGAGGCAGCAGGTCATCAGGGGGCCAACATACTTGGGCAGGAAGGTGCCACTCCAGGGGACTCCACAGCTGATCCAATGAATACCTCAAGGAAAAAACCTTCCAATGATCATGCACATGGCACACCTACTTGGAATGGACATGAGCAATCACTCGAAGAAGAACTAAAGCAAAGCAGTGGTCCTGCTGTTGTGTAATATGCAGACAGCCTTTGTAATCAATTATCCCCACTTTTTATGAGCCCATTTACAAAAGGGTCTCCTCCATGATGCGAGAATTGGACATTCACCTTTAAGATGCCAAAGCAGCATGACAAAGGATACTGTGATAGAACATGTTTAATCCCTGTATATACCATATGATGAGCCTGTTGTCAAATGGAACCCAAGTTACAAAATATCATCAATAAATTATAAGTGCATTATCGCCTGCAAACGACAAAAATGATCATATGTTACTCATTATATGGCCATCACCAGTTTGTTTTTGATTCAGGAATGGCTATATGTTAGAGTGAATAGCCTGGAATAAATAGGTTGGATTTCACATCCCACGATGCTACTGCAAATTCAAAGTGTTTACAATGTAGTCGTGTTTGGCACTGATTTTACACTATGAAACTTACCGTATGTAATCATGTAAACATCACCAGCATTCACCTTGTCCTGCAAAGAGCATTTATTCTCTTACTTGGAAGTCCAGGGTATTAAGTGTTAACCAAAGTAAACAAGGAAAGTCAGAATCATAAAGCACCATCTCATGTTAACAGGCATCCTATACGAGTTCAGAGGCCAAGTACTGAACACTCCATAAGAACATAGGAACGGACATACTGTATAAGACCAAAGGTCCATCTAGCCCAGTATCCTGTCTTCTGACAGTGGCCAATGCCAGATGCCCCAGAGGGACTGAACAGTGAACAGAGGGAGGGTAATCATTAAGTGATCCCTTTCCTGTCATCCATTTCCAGCCCCTGACAAACAGAGGCTAGGGACTCCATTCCTACCCATTCTGGCTAAAAAGTATTGATCAACCTAACCTCCATGTATGTATGTAGTTTTTCTTTGAACCCTGTTAAAAGCCTGGTCTTCACAACATCCTCTGGCAAGGAGTTCCATGGGTTGACTGTGCACTGTGTGAAGAAAAACTTCCTTTTGTTTGTTTTAAACCTGCTACCTATTAATTTCATTTGGAGACCCCTAGTTCTTATGTTATGGGAACAAGTAACTAACTTTTCCTTATTCACTTTGTCCATACCTGTCATGATTTTATAGACTTATATCATATCCCGCCCCCCTTAGTCTCCACTTTTCTAAGATGAAAAGTCCCAGATTTTTTAATCATATGGCACCTGTTCCAAACCCCTAATAATTTTTGTTGCTCTTTTCTGAACCTTTTCCAATGCCAAGATATCTTTTTTGAGATGAGGCAACCACATCTGCACATAATATTCAAGATGTGGGCATACCATGTATTTATACAGAAGCAATAAAATATTCTCTGTTTTATTCTCTACCCCTTTTTTAATGATTCCTAACATTCTGTTTGCTTTTTTGACTGCTGCTGCACATTGAGTAAGTGTTTTCAGAAAACTATCCACAATGACTCCAAGATATCTCTCTTGAGTGGTTATAGCTAAATTAGTCCTCATCATTTTGTATGTATAGCTGGGATTAATTTTTCCAATGTGCATTACTTTGCATTTATCAACATTAAAATTCATTTGCCATTTTGTGGCCCAATCTCCTAGTTTTATGAGATCCTTTGGAAGCTCTTCACAGTCTGCTTTGTTCTTAAATATCTTGAGCAGTTTAATATCATCTGCAAATTTTGCCACCTCACTAGTTACCCCTTTCTTCAGAACATTTATAAATGGGTTAAATAGGATTGGTCCCAGTACAGACCCTTGGGGGATACCGCTAGTTACTTCTCTCCATTCTGAAAACTGACCATTTATTCCTACCCTTTGTTTCCTGTCTTTTAACCAGTTATCAGTCCATGAGAGGACCTTACCTCTTATCCCATGACAACTTACTTCACTTAAGAGCCTTTGATGAGGGCTCTTGTCCATTGGATACTTCTTGTCCACATACTTGTTGACTCCCTCAAAGAACTCTAGTAGATTAGTTAAGCATGATGTCCCTTTACAGAAACCATGTTGACTTTTCTCCAACAAATTATGTTCATCTATGCGTCTGACTATTCTTAACTATAGTTTTAACTAATTTGCCCCGTACTGATGTTAGACTTACCGGTCTGTAATTGCCAGGATCACCTCCAGAGCCCTTTTTAAATATTGGCATCACATTAGCTATCTTCCTATCATTAGAAGATAAAGTCTAATGTCAGTACTGGACAGAAGATGATGTAAAGGATAGGTTACAAACCACAGTTAAGAGTTTTGCAATTTCACATTTCAGAACTCTTGGGTGAATGCCATCTGGTCCTGGTGACTTGTTACTGTTTAGTTTATCAATTTGTTCCAAAACCTCCTCTAAAGAAACTTCAATCTGGGACAATTCCTCAGATTTGTCACCTAAAAAGAATGGCTCGGGTTTGGGAATCTCCCTCACATCCTCAGCTGTGAAGACCAAAGCAAAGAATTAATTTAGTTTCTTCACAATGACCTTATCGCCTTTGAGTGCACTGGAGGGATCAAATATCCAAGTCACAACAGCTGCTAGGGAAACCAGCCAGTACACTGGTAAATATACTGTTGGTGCTACAGTCTGCCTGAATAATTTTACTACACCACAGCTTCCTGTCACCATGATACAGTGTGTGGCTCTTGGAGGCACTGAATCCATTCAAGTGTACACGGTGCATCCGGGACATTTGGAAGAGCAGCCACTATCATAAATCATGTCTTCCCATGTTGTTTTTCCTCTACGCACTGTGGGAAAGTGATTTATGTTTGGGATGGTGGCCTGCTAGCAAGGAAGCCTCAAAACATCTTGTCAAGAAGGAGAATGACAGATGTGTTGTGGCATCTACTACCCATTGAAAAGGCTGGGTTCCTAGAACTGAGAGAGACAAGTAGTGTTTGTAAGTACTGAATGTTTGTAAGTCATGTTTGTAAGTGTCAAAGTACTAACACTCTCTCTGGCATTATAAAGGTCAATATGGACTAGGAAATACAGATCCAGCTCAGACTCTCTGTTTAGTCAAAACTTTCCAGTGCATTCTTCCTGAGGCACAAGTTCAGACTGCTAAGATTCTCCACATCAATATTCTGGTCTGATATGGCCCCTTTGAGCCATGTATGTGGTTCCCAAACAGCTGGATTCAAGCCATATGAAAACCTTCCTAGGGAAGAGAACTCTGTTGGCATTATGCCATCAGAGCCCACTCCTGTGCCAGCTAGCACCCCTCAAACCTGGCAGAAGGATGATGCAGGGGGCAGGGGAAAGGTGCTGGAGAGATCCACTCTGCCCCACTGAACTGACAGAAAACTGGAATAACCCAGTGATGAATCAGTCGCACTGTGCTCTCCTATGGAGACCTTCATTCTATCCTCATTAGTTGTGGTTGTCTCCATTAATCTAAAAGGGAATTTTATAATTATTTTATATATATATATATATATATATATATATATATATATATATAAATTTATATTGAAATTATTTGTTTTGCCTTTATTTTCTGTAGGAAAACAATTGCTCATCTTGCCCTCCATGATGATAAAAACAAGGGCAGCAAGACCCTGTCAACATGAAACAATCAGCCAGCAAAGCAATCCAGTTGCACAACAAAATCCTTTTCATCCCTGCTCCTCCCTATCCTTCCCAAACACCTCCTCAGAAAGCTGGGCTTTGCAGCATACCCTGAAAGCTAACAAGTTCAGGCTTACTTGACCCTTGCCCTGAACGAAGCAGATACCATGGCTTGTCTTTCTTATCATATTTAGAGGGTGATACAAATTATATATTAATTAAATATTAATCAAGCAGCAAGATTGGCTGATTGGACAGTTACCCTAACACTAGCTGATAAGCAGAAGACAGTTGTCAAACAGTGGATATATCCTGCTCTCTGTTAAAGCTATGAAAATAATAAAATTGGGAGGTTGCTGACAATTCCGCAACTAAATCAGGAGACAAAAATCATATAAGCAGAACAAAATCTTTTACCTTGGTTTTGTATATTTTTAATGTTTCTAATTTTTCTAAAATAAAATTAAAGACAATTTCTTAACAGTCATTTCAAATCAAAAATTGAAATGTTTCATTTGGGAAATGTTTCGACAAAACATTGATTCTTTTTATTCAGATTTCATTTTACTGGTTTTAGTTTTCCAAAACAATGCAGTGAAATCTACATGAATTTGCTAAAAGTTTCAGTGTTGCCAAATATGTATTTTTACCAAAGAAAAATTTGAATCAAAGGAATTTTTTTCAGCTCTACTCTCCATTGTGTTCCTCAAAAATATAACCAAATTCATCAGAATCTAGACACTAGGAATTTATCTTAAGTAAGGCTGGTCAAAAATGTTGCCTCAACTTACATATTTGATGAGAAAATTGGCTATTTGACATAAAAACTACTGATTTTTTACTGGAGAAGTAAAAATATGGCAGCTAAGACTTATCTGTTTCCTAGCAATTTTTTATTGAAATATTTTAAGTTTTTGCCAGTTTTCCAATGACAACTTTGGGGGTATTGGTAGTTTTCAGGTAACAATTTTCAGCCAATAATTTTTCAAGAAAGCAACAAAATGTTTGTGGAAGAGGAAAATTTCTAGAATATCAGTGGGAAATAATATATTTTAATTTGATTTACAAGCCTTTCATTTGTAACATTGACAGGGTTTCATTGCACAAGGTTAGATAAGTCACTGGTTAATAGGCTGTTGTCTCTTTCAAGAATACTTTGGGTATTTATCAGAACTTTAATAAACTGCTGCACCTCTTGAGAGGGAAAGCACTGAAGCCATTGGCCTGAGCAGGAGGGGAAGAGCATGCGTACCCAGCCTCCCTGGAGAACCAGGGAGGGAGGAGACCATGTCGCCCGAGCCTCCCCAGCCCTCGGAACATGGGGGGGGGGGTGGCACCCGTCCCCAGCCTGGAGCAGTGGGGAGTGCGGGCACGGGTGGCAGAAAGACTCTGCCCCCAGAACACCTACAGCAGGCATTCTTAGGGTGGAGTGAGGGCAGGGCCATACTACTGGAGGCCCATGCTTGGCCCTCTGGCCAAATTATTTAACCCACTCCTTCCAGGACTACAAAGTCCAATACAACCACTTTCCAAATGCCTTCTCTGGACAGAGTTTAGCCCCAGGTCACAGCTCCATACCACTACACTAGTGACTGACAGGAGAACCTAGCGCCCCCCTACACCATGTTCCAGTGTAGGGACCCTAGAACCAGCAATCCAGGTCTGCTGAGTCCCCATCCCTGTTTCCCTTGGCTCTTACTACCCAGCCTTGCTTTCTTCCCTTGCCTGTTTTTCAGTATACCACAGGAGCACACTCTACTCCCCATGTCTACTTCACCCCTTCCTAGCCTTGTGCTAGATTCCTTACCACAGGGCAGGATCTCAGGTCTTAATCAGTCCCTGAAATTTCCAGGGACGGTCTTACAGGTGGGCAACATGGGCGACTGTCCAGGGTGCATTGGTCAGAGGGGAACCATGGTCAAGAGTCAAAGAGCAGAGCAGGATTGGGGTGTATGGTCCTGGATGGGATCTCAGGGCAATGTGTGGGGAGCCTATGGCCCAGGAAAAATGGATGAGGTGAGAAGCCCAGGAAGGCAGTGGGGCCAAAGGCAATGGGAAGATGGCAGTCTTCAACTTCCTTAAGGTGGATTTCAAAGAGAATGGAAAGGGGCTGTTGTCAGTGGTGACAGATGACAGAATGAGGAGCAATGGTCTCAAGTTGAAGTGGGGGAGGTCTAGAGGTTGGATATTAGGAAAAACTGTTTCACTAGGAAGGTGGTAGAGCACTGGAATGGGTTACCTAGGGAGGTGGTGGAATCCCCATTCCTAAAGGTTTTTAAGTCCCAGCTTGACAAAGCCCTGCCTGGAATGATTTAGCTGGGATTGCTCCTGCTTTTAGCAGAGGATTGGACTCAATGATCTCCTGAGGTCTCTTCAAACCTTATGATTCTATGGCTGGGAAGTCCAAAAAGACAGTGGGGGCTGTGGGAGCGGGTGGGAAGATAGCAAGCCAGGGACATCAAAATACAAGTTTGCACAAGTGACATTTTTCAATTTTCCAGGAATTTAACTACTAAACAGCATATCAACAGAAGACCATTATATTGACTCGCCATTGTGGAGCACGTTCCCAATGGAGGCCATGTTCAAAGGATCCCACCCACAGGCTGCGTGTTGAGCCCTGCATAAACCCAAACTGCACCACGGGCCACAAACAAACAGGTCGCGGGCCGCATGCAGCCCACAGGCCACGTGTTGAGTAGCTCTAACTTACAGTAATAGTATGGATTCTGGTGCACGTCTGGATACTAGCCAATGAAATGGCAGATACAGCAGCAAACTATGCCTTAAAAATTAGGAGGACACTATAAAAATACCTCTAAGTAAAGAGGACTTCAAATGTTTGGTAAGACAGAACTTAAAAAGGAATGGGAAGAATGATGGACCAAAGAGAAAAAAAGAATAATGGTTCTGTGAAAGTTGTCCTAATTTGAGGATAATGGTATACTTAATAGCTATGATAGAAGATACTATATTTAGAGCACAAACAGGTCAAGGACTCTGCTGGTCCTTGACAACCTTCCTCATCTCAGACAATGACTGCAGGCTCCTTCCCCTGAATCCTCTTCTTTCTTTTTCTTTCTTTTCCTGTCATTTATGGCACAGCAGATTCAGCATGTGAGGCTACAGCTGCCACCTATCACAGTTTTCAAATGAGCAAAAAATGATCCTCTCTCCCAGTCCAGTGTCCTTTAAAAGCAAAGCAATGTTTTTGTAATTTTACCCAACTTTGCCAGTACTCTGACCAGATCCTTCAGACTGCATTCTTTTACACTGAGGCCTCTCAGTTCTTCATAAAGGGTTTTTTCCCTGTGTGATTCACCCTGCATTGCCTGAGCAGATGTTTCTTGGACTCTGCATGTGTCCCACAACCCATCTTTGTGCTTATTTAGTAAATATAAATTACCATTCAGGTCATAGTGACCTGTTCGTGCTCTAAATATAGTTATTTTGCTTCTTCTATCATAGCTATTAATTATCCTCAAATAATTATCCTCAAATTAGGACAACTTTCACAGAACCATTATTCTTTTTTTCTCTTTGGTCCATCATTCTTCCCATTCCTTTTTAAGGTCTGTCTTACCAAACATTTGAAGTCCTCTTTACTTAGAGGTATTTTTATAGTATCCTCCTAATTTTTAAGGCATATTTTGCTGCTTTATCTGCCATTTAATTGCTAGTATCCAGACATGCACCAGAATCCATACTATTACTGTAGGTCAGAGCTACTCAACATGTGGCCCGTGGGCTGCATGTGGCCCCGCGACCTGTTTGTTTGTGGCCCGCGGTGCAGTTTGGGTTTATGCAGGGCTCAACACGCAGCCTGCGGGTGGGATCCTTTGAACATGGCCTCCACTGGGAATGTGCTCCACAATGGCGAGTCAATATAATAGTCTTCTGTTGATATGCTGTTTAGTAGTTAAATTCCTGGACTGTCATTGCTCATTAAAAGTGCTGTCATATGGGTGGAAATTGGGTAAATATTGCATTGTATTAATATCAGCAGAACTGACTTAAATGGGGCCTATGTGTTGTGTAGTCTTGCCTTAATCTTTGTATTCATATCCGTCAGTGTGAAAGAAGCTATTTGCATATATATGCAACCACACTTAAGTTGCGGCCCCTCGGCATGTGCTGTGAATATCATTGTGGCTCCTGGGGCTTCGGAAGTTGAGCAGCCCTGCTGTAGGTGATATAATTGTATTATCTCGATAGTATGACAGAGTCAGGTCAGATGGCTATAGAAGAGTACTCGAAGGGATATATGTTAGCCCTGGATTAAGTAGGTCTCTGTTTCCTGGGTAAACTGGCAGGGGCTGTCCTAGAACCGGCAAGAACTTTCCAGAAACTGACTGGACAATCAGGCCAGTTAGAACACCTGGAGCCAATCAGGAGCCTTCCAGAGCCTAGAGAGTCAGGCTATTCAGACCAGATGGGGCCTATCAAGAACCCTTGAGACTGCTTTAAAGGGGCTCCTCTTCTGTTAGTTTAGACAAGCCAAAGTTCTGAGAGTGAGAGGATTCTGGGTGAGAGCTGGGAGCTGCAAGTCAGGCAGAGTGTGTTGGAGAAGCAGGATAAGCTGCTCAGGTACAAGAGGAAAGGTACTAGGAGGGACTGTTTGAGGAAGTGGCCCAGGGAAGAATTTGTCAGACAGGGAGTAGAACAAATCCCATCTGTTGCTGCTGCCTTAGGGTCCCCAGGCTGGAACATGGAGTAGTGAGTAGGCCTGGGTTCCCCACAACCCTCCCGACACCACTACAGTGTCTGTCCCTGGACAGGGAGACCAGAACTATAGAGGAGCTTCACCAGTCCGCCTCCCCATATCCTGGACTAGTCTGTGATGAGTATGACTCAGCAGGCTGCAAATCCTGCCTCTACTAAAGGGGAAAAGGCTGTGTGAGGGGACACAGAGAGTCTCTGAGGCTGAATACTATCAGCCAAATGCACAGGACCCACAGGCAGAGCCAGAGCTCTGCTGCAATATGAACAATATTTCATTGATGAAGTCACTCCTGCTCTCCAAGATTCTCTTTGTAATTGCCATTATACCCAAAGCTAAGATTTTGTCATGGTTATTTAATTAAAAATCACCAACATGTCACAGGCAATAAAGAAAAATTCTGAAAAGCCCATTACCTGTCCCTGACTTTTACTAAAAATATTCATAAAAAAAATGGGAAGGGGCTGGTCAGGGAGCTGCTGGGGTCCCCCTGCTGCCTGCAGCAGCAAGGAGTAGCTGGACTCCCCATGCTGCATGCAGTGGTAGGTAAATGCGGAGGTCCCCATACCACCTAACGCAGTGGGAAACTGCTGGAGTCAACTTGCCTGCTGTGGCAGCTGCAGGTTATGGGGTCCCATTATCTCCAATGGCAGCCAGAAGCTGCAGAGATCCCCCTGCCCTCCTATGGCATTAGGGAACTACAGATGCCCCTTCCCCACTGAGGTGGATGGGAGCTGCAGGTACCCCATTGAGGGGTGTCCCTATCTCCTGCAGTGGCTGGGAGTGGTGGGGCCCTTCATCACCAACCGTTTCCAGAAGCTGAAGTCTACAACATCTGTGACCTCCATGACAAAATTGTAGCATTAGTTATACCCAATAAAGAATCAGATAGGACAGCAGTCATAGTTGGCACAAACCTGAATAAGGGATGAATGCCCATCAATTTGTGCACAAGTATAAACATTAGGCTGCTTTTGGAGAGGCACTTTCTGTGTCTCAGGAAGCTGGGGAAGCTGTCTCTTCTCCCCCCAGCCCATAGGCCAGAGGAGCTGCTTATCCCTACCAGGATCCCAGGGCTGGTGTAGCTTGGTCTGCCCTGGCAGCTGGAGGAGCTAGCTTTCCCCTGGTGGCCCCAGGACCAGATGAGCTCTTATCCCCCTCGTGGGGCTGTAGGAGTTCACTCTCCCCACCCCAGCCCCAGAGAAGTGCTGTGTACCTAACTGGGGGACATGCCCCCTAGACCTGCTCCACCCCACCCTCTGTACTTCCTTACTAGGGCTACCTGTGGCATAGGACATGGTGCAGAGGGACAACAGCCACCACAGGCCCGCTATGCCCTGTCTCACAAAGCTAAATGAGGCACAGGTGGGCAGAGCTGGGGGATGCAATGGAGCCAAGACTGCCACACAAGAGGTTGGCCAGCAATACTGAGTCGACACAAAGAGGGAAGTAATCTGTGTCGGGTAAAAGGGTAGCACATGCTATTTGTCCTATGAAGCAAGACGAGAACCAGAGTCCAAGTTGACTCTCAGAGTCACAGCTGAATCACTGCTCTGTTCATGGGGCAGCACAGCTATGCACTTGCAGCAGACTGTAAAGGAACAATCGAATCCTAATGAGTGCTACTTTTTGTGGGAGAAAGGTGCATGCAACAAATAGGACACAAGGATGAGCTGGCAAGACAGCTGCCAATTTTCTTTTAATTATTTAATTGCTATTGATAGCCATTGCCAATTAAAAGTGCTCCAATGTTAACTCTTTTGCATGTTTTACTGTACAGATACTGTTTTATACTCTGTGCCCTAACCAGACTTTGTACAACAAGACATTGTATGATTTCCAGGTAATTCTGAGGCATGATGTTGGTATTTTGTGAAAAGATCATTTGCAATTTGTGGATTAAGAGAAGTGTTTAATGGTCATTCTTTTAGGCTTGGAAAACAACAGCCCTATGATATTTCATAGGCAGGCTTCTACCATAGTATTATTCCACTCTGCCCTGTCACGTCAGAATTGCTTTGCTACTTGACTTTCCAGTATCCACCTACTGCTCCCGAGGACAAATTATACAAAGGTGTGCTGGGTTTTATAATACACATATTGGAGCTTTGACAAATGTTCACAATAAAACCTAAAGTAACACAAAACTCATCTTGAAATTAACATGAAGGGCTTGTCTATCGCAGCAGCATCAATTTAGCAGGTCTGGTGAAGACACGACAGGTCAAGCACTTTCCTGTCAACTTCAGTACTCCACCTTCCAAAAGGTAAGTCAGCAGGAGAGTGCCTCCTGCCAACATAGGGTGACACCGCATTAGGTCGATGCAAGCTGTATTACTTAGGGGGTGATTTTTTCATACCCAAGTTGCTATGCAACTTATAACAACTTAAGCAGCAATGGAGACCAGGACTAAGTTTGCCAAAAAGTTCACTGAGATTTAAAAATGTTCCAAATAAATCCAAGCACAGGTTTTTAAGTGAATCAGAAGCACTGAGATCACAAAATGATCACAAAATCACGATATTTAAGTATGCGTCAAATCAACTTTTCAAATATATGCATGTTCTAGGGCATCCAACTGGCTCTGGTATGTGGATCCCAATGTGCATGTGCAAACCCTAAGAGGGGTTCACATCTGCAAACATATCTTCATGCATCTATGAGTGCATCTACACAGCAGGACTTAACTCGAAATAAGCTACGCAAATTGAGCTACATCAATTGTGTAGCTTATTTCGAAATTGGGAGTGTCTACACAGCATTTATTTTGAAATAGAGCACTCTTCCTCCAATTTCCCTTACTCCTCGTACAATGAGGGTTACAGGAATCGGAGTAAGAAGTCCTCCAGCTTGAAAGTATTTCAATATTATTTCGAAATAACTGCCTGCTGTGTAGACATGGACTAAGTTATTTTGAAATAATGTTGCTGTGTAGACATACCCTATTTGAATATATGATGAGCCTGCAGAGCCCCATACTGAGATGAAACTTCACTGCTTAGGTAAATCGTAACTGATTTTCTTACAGGCACAATGATAGTGAATCAAGTCCTTGTGCTGCCTACTGCAGGCCCAGTTATTGCCATTTTTTAAAATGTGGCCTACTTTAAATTTTAGTTTAATTTTCTGAGATGGCTTTTTATTGTTGTTTCCTGTATAGTCTTATCCATTGAGTAATGCCATTGAAACCAGCTTCTACCACCTTGGCAAAATTTGTAATAATTCACACTTTAGATAGTGAAATAAAATGAAAGAATGAAAACCTGCAATATGAAAATCTTCACAAAAAATCAGATCGTGCAAGCTTTTCACATGGAAGTAGACCCATTAGAGTCAATGAAACTACTCATATAACTGAGGATAGAGCTTGTGGTTCAAATGTTTTAGAAGAAAAACACAATGAAAATAAAATATAGCAAATTCTTACTAATGTACAACTGAATATAATATTATATAACCATTAAAGCTGTAGGATTAGACCAGTTGATGATATGCTCAAGTTTATTCACAAGTTATCAAGCTTGATGCAGTATTACTGGGTATTATACAGGAGATCAGACTAGATGATCATAAAAGTCCCTTCAGACCTCAATATAGATGAATCTATTAAAATTCACTTGCCATTTTTTCATAATAACAACAGTTTATTGTATTTTCCTTTAACTTCTCTTCCCTCAAACTCTTTGTGCCAAATCCTATGTGACTCACGAAAATCATCCCCATTGATCTTAAAGGGGCTAATCAAAGAAATAAGGCAAGCAGGATTTGCCTATTTATCATAGATACTTTATGCAAGTATCCATTCCATTTCAGTTTATAGGAGGAAGGTTGCTACAAATCCTACTATGACTAAGTTTAGGTTAAAACAGCAATGACAATTAACTTACTTTTGTTACATTAAGCTGACAGGGAATATTACTTTAAACTAGCATTTTGGAACTAATGGGTTTATATCTTCCCCTGGAAAACAGTTTTCAGCAAGACCATGGAATGATTGGTTACTGGTGTTGTTGCTGTACCAAAAGAACAAGGATTGATGACTGTTTCAAACTTCAGGATGGAGAAAGTTACACTTTATTATAAGATTTATAGAATAAATTCTCAGATTAGATTTTTTCCAGCTAATCAGATTTGGCCGAGTTAAAAATACAGGGAGAGTCAATGATGAATAAGAACCATACTACCTCCTCATTAGACCATGTTTGCAATGTTTTCTGGGATGCTCTACTTTGCTGTATTAGGACAATTTTCTTGTTTTTTCCAGCTCCAAAACAGAACAATAATGACAGCAGTGTCCAAAAAAAATTTCTTATAATTAACTAAGTTGTGTAACGTTACCAGGATATCAGGAAAGGGGCCAAAGAATTTCACATTGTAAAACTGGGCATATCATCAGATACAGCAATTTTGATCACATCTTCAGACTAGTCTGATTTTATAAGTTTTCCCAACCCTCTTTCAGCCAAAAGTATTTGAGATGCCATCTGGTTCTAATGATACAAAACTAAAATATTCAGTCTCCTTTTTACTACACTACATTAAAGATTAAAACATCAATAGAATACAATCCATTCTTTTTCTATCATATCATTAACATTTTTATTATATTGGCTAATTTAGATTATTTTTTATAAATACTAATGGACATACATTTTCATTTAAGTATTATAGTACATGATATAGAGAGCCTGAATCTCTACTCCTGATTCACAGTCCATGGAAGGTTATGGGAGTCTTTCCACTGACATCAATGAACGCTGGATCAGGCCCTTATTGTGTGTGAGACTGGAATTTGGTCCACAGAGCACAGCGTGTTAAAGAATTTATAAGATTTAAATGTTTATTCCAAAGGGAAAAGGTTCAAATTATACTTACAGTAGCTACTATAATTACCAACAAACAGGATCCAATCTTGCATTCCTTGCATACTCAATATCCACATAGAAGTTAATTGGAGTTTTGGCTCTGTAAAAGGAATGTAACATCAAGTTTCTGATAAAGAAATACTTTAAAATAAACAGGTTTTTATAAAAGATACAATCAGTATCCATTATACTTTATGTAAATATGCTAGTTGGGTGCAATTTTCTGCCTATTACAAGTTAGTCTATGTCTACACTTTCCTGCAATGCGGACTGTGAGGGGGATGTGAACTGCCACGTGTTAGCGCCGTAAGTCCCCTACATGGACACTGCATGTGCGAATTAAAAGGCACCTAAGTTTGCATTAGCATAGTCCTCTTGGAACAGGACTAAGTTGAGGCGAATTAGGTGCTTTTTAGCTCATGCCTGCAGCATCCACATGAGGGAGTTATAGCACAGTATGCTGCAATTCACACCCCTGTTGTTTGAACTGTGGGGCCATGTAGCTAAGCCCTTATGTTTCCAACAGCAATTGCAAGTCATGGGAGTTGGATGCCCAGATTATATACCTTCCTCTAAATATGGCCCATCATATCTGAACTCAATAATTACAGTTTTCAGATTCCTTACGTTTCTTTGTTGATCTTATAAAGATGGCAGTCCTGCAGGTAGTAACAGAGGCCAAGAGGGATAACTAGAGTCCATAAATACCTAAATAAGAAGCCAGATTTTCAAAAGTGCTGAGCAACACTGAGGTCAAGCCACATATTTAGGTGCATAAACATGGACTTAGGAATCCATATTTAGGCATCCATATTTGAAAACCTTGGCCAAAGTGCTGTGTACTATATTGATATTTGTGTAGATTGCTTGATGACGTTAGCCCCAAACAGAATCAGGATCCCATTATGCTGAGCACCGTACACACATAAATGAAAAGTCAGTCTCTGCGTCAAGAGCTAAAATCACACACAACATTTAAGGAAAATCAACAAAAAATACAACTTCCTATTTGTCAAAATAAGATTAGTTTTACTCTAGTAGGTGAACATTGCCTTCTATGTACCTACCTTAGCCCTCTCAAGTGTTTCTATTGCTATCCTGCAGGGGCAAAATCCTGACCCTACTGATGCCAACAGCAAGATTTGCCACTGGCTTCAAAGGCACCAGAAGTGTTTATATAATATAACTGAGATCCATAAGGTATTCTCCAAAGTTAATTTCACAGTGTATTCTGCTCTGTATCTCCCCTAGGGTCTAAGAGTTCTTTTAGGATAGGCTTGCTTTTGTTTCTCCCTTCCCTTTAAATGGTAGTTTTCCATCTGACTATTACAAAACAGTTAATACATATAGTTCCAAATCCTGCATTCCCTACACAGTTCTTTTCAAAAGGAGCTTTGCCTGAGTAAAAAGGGTCTGAGAGAAGCTTGCAGGAATTGGCCTACATGGAGTTAAATGCTAGCTGTTGTTGTTGTTCTCCATGAGTGCATTTAAGGTTTTGGGAACAAACAATAAAATGAACAGCTGAACAACTTTAATCATGGCCCAGTTCCTAGTTACAATTATTTTTAAGCTATCCCTGAATTTCTCTGAATTTCTTCCCAATGAAAAAAAATATGCAAAACTTAAAGGAATACTCTTATTAAATAAATGGTTTTCAAATGTGACCTGCCATAGCAGCTGATCTGAATTCAGGAGTAACTGCTCCTTGTAATTTATGTGTTAGCTGCACATAAACAGATATAATTTTGAAGCTGTCACATGTTCCACATACTTCTGAAACAGGTTCTATGGGAAAATGTATTTTCCTAGGCAAGTAAACAGAGATGCCTCTGCATCACACTCGCCACCAGCAACAGAATATAAGACTATTCAAACAGCCAACCCACTCAGCTAGAGTGAGGTCTGAACACAAGCATCACTTCAGTTCTCATGAATGGGATGCATCATCCTGTCCACATTTCAAAATACATATTCAGGGGAAAGAATATCCAAATACGCTCTGAACTTTCCTAGATACCTCTCTGTCACTTGGCATGAAGGCACTACACATAAAAGAAATGATGTGCGATTATATGCTACTTAACCAGCATGCCTGAAAAGCTCCCCCACTTCCCACCCAAGTACTTTCTTCCCAACAGGTAACTGAATGTTAGAGATGGAGTTGGTCCTAAGATGCTAAGACATTAGAACAGACTGTAAATCAGGGGGAAATATATCGTTTTACTCTTAAGATCCTCTTCTTCATTCAGGCCCTCATCCAAAGCACACTGAAGACAATATGAAGATTCCTGTGGACTTTAACATTTATTAATTATTATTATTTATTTGTATTACAGTAGCACCTAGAGACTCCAACCAAGATTGTGGCCCATTGTACAAGGTGCTGTACAAACATACAGAATGGGATAGTCCCTACATTAAATATCTTACCAATTTAAAAAGGCAATAGAGACATAACATGACAGAAGAAACAGAGAAGTGACGTGACTAGTACAAGGTTGCAAAGCAGGAGTAGCAAAGACAGGAAGAGAATCCAGGTGGAAAGGTAAAAAGAATACCATTCTTCTGGGGTCAGAGGCCTGCAGCTGGCTGATTATCCCAGTCTTCTGCACTTGGGCAAGAGATGGAACTTAACTGCCTGATCCTTACAAAAGAAGGCAACAGGGAAATTGAGTGAAGAGATAGCAATAAACTTCAGAAAACTGAGTGGCCTGTGGCCATGTGCCCAATGGACTGCTGCTGATGCAGCTGCAGAGAGGAATTGCTCCAGGAACCAAATGGACAGAAGGGAGACTGTATGAAGTCCTTTTATTATGGAGGCCATGAAGTAAGAGCCAAGAAGTTTTGGGTTGTTGAGCTTACTGGTGTGAAAGACTGACTTGGGGAAGGGATTACTCAGCCTGCACAGACTTTGAGGAACAGGTCTGTGTGATTTTGATTTGTTTGGTTAAAAAGGTTTGAAATAAAAACAGTTAACCATGCTAGATACTACTTCCCCTTAATCTGGGGCTATGTCTACACTACAGGGTTTTTCCACCGCATCCAGGGAACGCATCTGTTCTTCCGCTTTTTTTTTTTTTTTTTTTTTTGCGGAAGAGCAGTCGTGCTCTTTCAGAAGCTCTGTCTTCCTCCTCCCACGAGGAAGAAGGGCTCTTCCAAAAGAGGAGGCTTTTCCAAAATTTAGCCCAGTGTATATGGGCCAAATTTTGGAAAAGCCTCTTCCGAAAAAACTATTGGAAAAAGGTACACAAATTGCAGAGCACAATTTGCATACCTTTTTCTGACAGTTCATTGTAGTGTAGACATAGCCTGTGTGAGAGCTTTAGACAGAACTATACCAAGGAGTGAGCTGGCTCAGCATGAACAAAACCTGATCTGGTAAGAGGAGGGTACTACGTGATAGGTCCAAGTCTTTTACACTGGGTTTCATGACTCTTAGTCCAGGGCCCTATCCATCATGGTTCCTGCCAATGAACTTTAGGTCACCCCATCTGTGTAGTAGATGGATAATGGCTAGTGAATGAGACCATCATCCAGCCACTGAACAGTAACGAGCAGCTACCTCCGGGATTTCACATCATCCAAATTGTATACCGTGGTTCAGGGCCTGAACAAGGCCTATGAACAATTTACATCAACATGTGGCTAATATTTTCATGTTTTCAAGTATGAGAGACAAAAACACTTATGCCCCTAATATAAATATAGCTCTTGGATTTTTAGATTTGAAGGAACTCCTATAGATGCAATTTTAAACACAAATGATTATAAGGTTTAGAACTTTCATTCAGTCTGCTCAGGTTTTTGCAGGCTGTTTCACTCAACCCAGAGAGAAAAATCTGACCATTTGGTTTCACTTTCTTGTTTTTAGGTTGAAATTTTCAACAATATCTAGGGCATACGGAATTCTCTCACTATGAAAATTCCAACCAGTGACTACACTGCATAGTTATGGCATAGAACTGTAATATTTAAATAGAAATAGCCATTTTCTTGTATTTTTTAATTATTCCTAAACACAGTTCTGTTCACAATAGTAAATCTGTTCCTCAGTGTACCTCTACCCAAAATGCCCTCTGATTTTTGGATTGAAACTACTCCATAACGTCCTTGTAAAGATAATCATTTTGAAAATAAGAGATCATGAACTTAAACTCTGGGCAACAGGACAAGCCCGTAAACAATTCAGGCAGTTTCTTTATACAAAGTTTGGTTGGAATATTGAACAAACTGCCAAAAGTTATATAGCCAACAATAAAAGTAAGTTGTGTACATTAATTCAAGAACGAGTTGGATGATGTTTTGGAAAAGAAGGAAATACTATGGTACAACAGTCACTAGTTCTGTTTTGTTGTGATGATGATGACTAGAGCATTTTAAGTATTTCATTAACACAACAAAATTAGCAAACTTTGCGGGTCTGATCACAGAGATTGATCCTTATGAGTTTAAGAATCAGGCCAGACAGCTCTTTTGCAAGACTGTGACCATGTTTTTACTCTTTCTCTCTCTCTCTCTCTCTCTCTCTGTGTGTGTGTTTCTCTCTCACACACACACATATACACATCTCTCTTTTCTGGGTGGGGGGAGGAGAAAAAGAATAGAGCCTAGCAAGACAGATTAGAAAGGTCAGATAATATAGGGATGGATGGATGGATGGATAATTCGATGAATAATGGTGGAATAGAAAGGCAACTTGGTCATGATCTGAGCAGTACTCACATGGTCACCAGCAATTACACACACACACAACAGGAAGGTTATTGAAGAGGAGAATTAGTGAAGGAATTAAACAAAAAGGAAAGTGCAAATTAAATGTGCATAAATGGACTCTTGTGCCACAATAAAGCTTATATAAAGCTATTTCTCTTAGAGAGACTGGTTGTTCTTGTTTTCAAGAGATGTAGAAGGACAAAATATTCACCCACAACTGATGGGAAAAGGAACAAAGAAAATATAATGTGCTGAAATCTCAAACATTTCCTGTACAAAGTGGAGAATCAAGGGACAGGAGGATTTATGGCAGCAATGACATTCCATCCTTCAGATGAGTTGTCTTCCCCCTCTGCCATCATTTTGGTGCTGAGTGCCAAAAACAAAAGCAACGGTGCTGACAAATTTCATTATACAACCACAATAAATTGCAAATGGGTGTGGCCATAGCTCATAGCAGAAATAATAAAATCAAATATGTTGGGGTATGTCTACACTGGGGTGCTATTTTGGGAGACTTCCGGTACCCCAAAATAGCTATTTCACGTCTTTTGAAATAACGGGCGCACTATTCCAATGTTTCTGTAAACTTCATTCCACGAGGACTAAGGGACATTTCAGAATAGCAGTTTATTTTGAAATTTAGCGCTGTGTAGACAGCTCCAAATTACAAAATAAGCTATTTCAAAATACACTCAAAATTAGCTACGCAATTTGCATAGTTTAAATTGGGTAGCTTATTTCAAGTTAAGGTTGCAGTGTAGATGCACCCTGGGATATGGAAAAGAGCTATTACCATCCAGTCCATTTCTCCACCAATGCAAGCTGTTCCTCACAGCACATCTTTTAGGGCACGTCTAAACTACTCTAGAAATACTCCAAAATAGCTTATTTCGAAATAGCGCATCTACACAGCAAATGCCCATCAAAATAGCACTGAGCTATTTCAAAATAGAGCATCCACACTCACTGGGTGCTGAATCACATTTAAGGCCACCCGGAAGCACTTCAGGCAGGGCATCTTCCTGGAGCTGTTGCTTGAGGCTATCTGACGCTCGAGCTTAAAGAGACTTCCCTCTACAGCCACGTCTCAGGTTCTTCTCCTTTGCCTACCTCATTGAGGGACAGCAAAGCCTTTCCTTTGCCTGCTGTGATTCCCCTTGTGGATACCTCAGCTCTCTACCATGGAGCTAGACCTGCCTCCCAGCAGTCGATGGCTCTTCTCTATGTTGGTGCACTTCCTGCTGCAGTTTCTGCAGGCCCTGCAGGAACAGGATCCCCAGCTCATTGTGGGGCAATTCCTCTCTACTCTCCGGATGCTATTCATGCAGCTTGACCCCACACACTCTTCCCTGCACATCATGCACTGCTGCTTCTGGCGACTGGACACCAGCTCCAACGGGTGGGACTGGATCATCCTGGAGCGGTGGGGCGACCAGCAGGGGCTCCAGAATTTCCATATGCGGAAGGACACCTTTCTTGAGCTGTGTGAGTGGCTCATCCCTACACTCAGGGGACAGGACACCCACATGAGACTTGCCATCCCCTTCCAGAGGCGGGTTGCCATCGCCATGTGGAAGCTCGCCATGCTGTACAGTTACCTATCCATCAGGAACAAGCTCAGCATGGGGAGATTGACCATCAGGGCCATCGTCATGCAGGTGTGGCACTCTTGGGCTATTGTCCCAAGAGGGTGCTGAACTGAACTGCTGGAGTGGGGTTCCCTAGGCAAGGTGGGGAGATTGTGGTGGGTGGGGGAGTGGCTGGAATCCCTCTCCCTTGGAAGTTTTTCTGTCCCGCCTTCACAGAGCCCTGACAGTGAATGGTGCAAGTCAGGATTGCTCCTGGTATGGGGGGCAGGGTGGGTGGAACTCAGGGACCTCCCTAGGACCCTGGCCACCCTGTGATTCTCTGTGTGTCTCCTACAGGTGGTGAGGGCCATCAACACCATCCTGCAGCACAGGGTCATCAACCTGGGCGACGTGGACCCCATCATTACTGGCTTTGCCACCATGGACTTCCCCAAATGCGGGAGTGCTACTGACTGCACCCACATTAATCAGAAGGGGTACTTTTTGATGGTCTTGCAAGCCCTCGTCGATCACCTCAGCTAGTTCACCGACATCTACATCAGGTGGTCAAGGAAGGCGCACGACGCACATGTCTTCCAAAATTCCAGCCTGTTCCAGAAGCTGCATGCCAGCCTAGCCTCTGCTCCCCTGACTCATGATGCCCTACCAAGGAATCCCACCAAGGAATGTTATAACACCAGGTTCAGCAAGGCCCATATTGTTGTGGAGGACACCTTTGAGCATCTCAAGGGGAAGTTCCATTGTCTCCTCACCCAGCTGGACCTTGGCGAGCAGAATGTCCCCCAAGTGGTGGCAGTGTGCTGTGTCCTCCACAGCCCTTGTGAAAGCAAGGGGAAGATGTTCCTGCCAGGGTGGGGGACAGAGGCTGACAAGATCAGCAGGGTCTTTGAGCAGCCATGCACGGCTGCTATCTGTCAGGCCCATCAGGGGGCTGTGCAAATCCAGAAGGCCCCGAGGGAGAGTTTCTCACAAAGACCCCAGTGACACTCTCCCCTGGGCCTCCCCACAAGGGGCCCATGCATTGCCCCTCTTTGCCTTTCCTCCCACACCCTTCCCTTTCCCTCCCCTGCATAGCCAACAAACTACAATTTTTGTTTTGGAACAAGAAACTCTGTGTTTTTTGGGGGAGTAAATGTAACTGGGGAGGACTGGGAAAAGAACCGGGGAGGGGTAAGTGGAAGGGGGAAGAAGAGGCTCAGGGCTGCGGCTGTGAGTGGCGCCTGCGTCAAGTGGCACTATGCCTCATGTGTTGGGCCCTTGGTGGCCAGGGAATGGGGGTTGGGAGAGAAGCTGGAGAGGTGAGAGCTGGCACGGGAGTGGCCACCACGCAGTCAATGACCATATGCAAGGCTGTGCAGATGGATCAGCCCTGCTGCAGCAGCTCCTGCCAGGTATCACAGCACAGCTGTAGATCCTTCTCCAGTCTCTGGTCCTGCTTGTCCATGGAGTGCTACAGGGCTCGCAGGTCGGTGATATTCTCCCTCTGGATGTCCTTGTGGGCTCTCCAGCACCAGTGGATCACACGGGGTTGGGAGGATGGCATAGGAGGCGGTAGCCGCTCCCCTCTTGCAACTGGTCCAACTATGGAGAACAAAGAGAAGGGCAGTCATCCCAGGAGACACTGGGCATGATGCCTACCCCTCATCTCTGACCTGAGACTGAAAGGTGTCGGGTCAGACGAAGACAATGTGCTTTGAGCAGGCCACCTGAGGCCTAGACAGTGGGCCCTTTCCTGCAGGGGCACAGATGTCCAAGGGGTGAGTCTCACTATCCCCACATCCCAGGGACAGGCAGGCATGGAAAGGTATGGGCCAGACTGGGAGCCTGCGGGCGGGAGGGGGGCCACAGGGTGGCTGGGTCTGGCAGTGGCGGTGTCCCATGTGGAGAGGACTTGTACCCTTGCCCTCTGGAGGAGAGGGGGGCAGGGTGTTGGGGGGAGGTATGTGTGAGCAGCAGGTGCTCCTTCGCCTTGCCATGTTGTCCCCAGAAGTGGATGCTGCCCCGAGACTGTGGGCATGATCATGTGAGGCACTCCTGACTGTGTGGGTGTGGTTGTCTCCATGTCCCCATTCTCCTTTTGGTGTTGACTTGTTCCAGTGTCCTCTCCAGACAACCTGTGAACCAAAGCACAAGGATCCTCTGTTGCAGCCTCCCAGGGCTGTGTGCCCTGGACTGGCGCTCCACATGCACAGGCTGCTGTGCAATCCCCAGGCCAAGAAGGCCGAGCAAGGAGCATGTGGTAGCTCCTCACCACCTGCCACCTCCACCCGTGTGTGTCTAGGGAATGTAAGGGGACTCACCTGAGGCGCCTTCCTCGGTTTTGGATAATGCCCAGGAGACATCCTGGGAGGGGGATACCGGCTGCAGGGCGAGCATGACATCTTGGCTGGCAGGCATGGAGGTGGTGCTGGCATCATCCAGCTTCTCCTCCTCCTCACTGGCTCTGTCCCCTTGGCAGGCGATGATGGGCATCTCCAGTCCTGAGTCCACAACGAGGGGGGAGTGAGGGACTGACCCACTCCCTAGGATGCGGTGGAGCTGGGCATAATATGGGCAGGCCTGGTGTGCTGCCCCGGAGCAGAAGCTGCGCTCCCTAGCCTTAGCGTAGGCCTACCTAAGTTCTTTAATGTTCATGTGCACTTGCTCCTGGGTGTGCATGTGGCCCTTGGTGGCTAAGCTATCAGTCATCTGGCCATAGACGTCCGTGTTCCTGCGCCTGGTGTGCAAATCCTGGAGGTTTGCCTTCTCTCCCCAGACCTCAGTGAGGTCCAGGATCTCCACATCAGACCAGGAAGGTGCACACCTCTTCTATCCCCAGGCAGGGTCCTGGGAACTGGCTATTAGCTCCCTTGCAGCCATGGAGGGCTCAATGGGAGCAACAGGGTCGCTCAAGTTGGAAGGAAGTGCTGGTCTGGCGCTGTTGTGTGGCTCAGAGCAGTCAGGGCCTGCTGTGTGCCACACACTGTTTCTCCTGAGGCTGCAGCTTTAAGGGCTGCAAGGGAAGGGAGGCTATAAAGTTCTGGTGAGTGTGGACAGAGCAGCCAGCAGGACACCTGTGGGATTTCCTAGAGGCCCCTTATTTCAAAATAACTCCAGATGCCCTGTCTACATGTGCGCTATTCCGAAACAGCTATTTTGGAACAGGCATTATTCCTTGTAGAATGAGGGTTACAGAATCTGGAATAAGACACCCCTTATTTTGAAATTATTTCAAAATAGCAGGCTTGTTCTGTAGATGTTCACGTAGTTATTTTGGAATAACATCTGTTATTCCGGAATAATGCTACTGTGTAGATGTGCCCTTAGTGTTCTCTCCAACCTAATTTTAAAAGTCTCAAGGGATAAGACTATGATGTGGTGTTCCATATGCTTCATGAAAATGTGCTTATGATAAAAGTATGACATAACTGACATATGCTTTATGCAATATGGCTCAAGTAAGGTATAATCAGAAAGGTTATGATTTATTGAATATGATTGTCCCGTTTGTAAGCATGTATCATTTTTATACTTGAAATTAGGAACATTAAACTGTGCATCTGTATTTCACATTTGCTGCTTTGGGTCACTCCTACTGCTTACACTCCAGGGACTACAATAGAAACATCAGACAGGGTTTGATGGTGTATTGGCTTGTACAATGCTTTGTGAAAAGGCTTGGTCTTCCTGTGGATGTTCCACAATGCTACTGACTAGTGGATGACAAAGTCAGGTGATGTGGTCACCTGCCACTAACCTACATCATGGCCTGTTGAACTGTTGCACAGGGAGGTGGGGGGAATCAAACAAAGGTTTTCCACCTTTTGAAAATTTCATTTAAGGCAGGGAATGAAAATAATGAGGGTCTTCTGCTTGCTTTACCTCTGCCCCTCTACCCCAAAGAGATATTTAAAAACACCTGGAAACAAAAAGGACTTGAACTGAAGCGGGGGAGAAGAACTGCCTGACCCAGGGTATAGGAGGTATCTCTGGCCTGTGAAGGACTCTACCTAAAACCATATCAAGGGTGAGAAATTATTATTTGTAACCACATTCTTTAGTGAACCTAGCTTAGTTTGCGTACTTCGTCGTATTATTTTCTGAGTAATCTGCTTTGTTCTGTTTGCTACCTCTTTAATGACTTAAAATACACGTTTTCATGGTTAATAAACTTATTTCTGGTTTATAATATAACCCTGTATGTAATTTCTAACTGGTGGGAGGTAAGAGGCTGTGCGTAGCTTGCTTCACATTTTGGAAGCAGGTGAATTTCTTGTAACTTTGGGATTGTACCCCAGGAGCGGGGGAGAACATCTGGGTGCTATAGTAAGTCCCTTAAACTGGGTCTTCCCAGAGCTGTTCTCAGTGTCTGTGTTTTCTGCAGGTGGGCGTGACCCTGCCTGTTGTGCTTTGCTAGAAGAGGCTTTAGTGCCTGGCTCAGCAAGCTATGGCTTAAGGAAGGTTCAGGTTGGCAGGATAGGGTGACTCAGTAGTATCTCAGCACTTCAGTTGGCATCCTGGGGTTCCAAACCATTACAAAGGCTTCCACCACTATCTCTCTTGGGATACTTTTCTATGAACTAATAGAGCAATAGAAAATTATATAGGCCAAAAGCCAGCATTGTCAAGGAAAACATGACACAGCATTATGCATTGCTAATACCTTTGCGTGAATGTACTCTTGTCCCTTAGAATTCAGTAGTAACTCCTGAGGAAAGAAAAAGGACAAGATTGAAGATGAAGCAAACAACTCTTCCTACCAGACCAAATAGCATGCAATTAATAGATAATCCTGAATCAGAACCAGACAAAATCCAATATGCTAATATCATCAAATTATATCACTGTAGCGGGTTCACTCACTTTTACGCACGGCTTCTTCCCTCAGGGTGGCTTGTGGGGAAGTCACCGGCTGCTCTGACGCCGACGCACCCCCTTTGGGTGAGGCATTCTCTTCCAGTCACTGCCCTCTGGCAGTGACCACTCCTCTCTTGGTCTGCACCCCCTTCTGGGGAAGAAGGGGGGGTAGAGTCATTGTTCTTGCTTTGGTCCTCCTCCAGGGTCCTCCCTACTCCCTAGGATCCCCAGTTCTTCTCCCACTCTGCCTGCCTGGTTGACTCCTGCAACCCTGCCTTGCGGACTTATGGCCTGGGGCTTCCTTGGCTCAAACTCCCCCAGCCTACCACAGCGGCCTCCTTGTGAACCACGGCTGCCTCCTTGCAGCCCGGCCTTTTAGGGCAGCCTCCATGCGAGCCGCGCCCTCCATGACTGCCTCCTTGCAGCCCAAGGCCTCAGGTCAGATAGCCTGGGTTTGGTAGGCCGAAGACTCTCTCATGGCAGGCAGGCAGGCAGGTCTCTCTCCTTCTCCCAGGAGCTGCTCTTATAGCCCCCAGCTGGGCCCTCCTTATCTGTCTCAGCTGGGCTTCCCTCACTCCAGCTCCCAGCCCCTTAAAAGGTCAGTGCAGGGCAACACCCTGCCACATCACATATCCTGAAGGTAAAAGCTATGGGCTGTGTCTACATTGGCACCCCTGTCCGGAAAAGGGATGCTAATGAGACACTTCGGAATTGCAAATCCGCGGGGGATTTAAATATCCCCGGCATTTCTGTTACATAACTGCGCTTTTTCCGGCTCGGGGTTTTGCGGAGAAAGCGCCAGTCTGGAAAATAAGCCCTTTTCGGAAGATCCCTTATTCCTACTATTCAAGTAGGAATAAGGGATCTTCGGAAAAGGGCTTATTTTCCGAAAATCGCGTCTAGACTGGCGCTTTCTCGGCAAAACCCCGAGCCGAAAAAGCGCAGTTATGTAAATGCAAATGCCGCGGGGATATTTAAATCCCAGCGATTTGTAATTCGAAGTGTCTCATTAGCATCCCTTTTCCGGACAGGTGCCAATGTAGACACAGCCATGGTGTTTAAACTAAGCCATGGAGTGGATTTACCAGAGGAGGGGTTTTTTTTTATTTGATCCAAACATTTATCAGCATTTTAGAATTAGTTACAGGAGTGCATCCTACAAAACTGTAAATTATGACTGAATGGCACTGGCTGGGGATGCCTTTAATTTCACTCAAATGAGCTGCAGTCAAGTGAGCTGCAGTCACTTGATCTTTGAAGAAACAACACTAACATCAAATCAAGACGTGTTCTTACTACATAGCTTATAAGAATGCAGGGATATTACTTTAAACCATTGGTTCTCAAGCAGGGTACATAGAGGTCTAACGGGGGCACATCAACTCCCCTAGATATTTGTCTGGTTTTAGTGTGTCAGTAATAGTGTGTCTGATTTTGTGAGTAATTTAAGTGACATGAAACTTGGTGTATGCAAAACAGATCAGACTTCTGAAGGGGTTTTAGTAGTCTGGAAAGGTTGACTCTACTACACAAGGAATAGTAGAGGTGTTGACTCAGCACCCCAAAAAACAGAACTCTGCTCTAAGAGGATGAAAAGGATAAGATCTATTAATCCTGAAGGTATCACACCAAAGTTTGTGATGGGCTAAAGTCTCTGTATGCAAAAGTGCTACAGATGAAAAATTGAAATCAATGCTGGCATAAGAAAATGCTAATAGACAATAGAACTCCCATGGAGCAAGGACTCTATATATTATTAGAAGAAGCAGAGACCTAGGGTATGGCTACACTGTGGGGGGGGGTGGGGGGTTCAGAAGTCGTATGCAAATAGCACTCTCATTTGCATACCTTCTTCCATTTTTTCCCAGAAGAGGCTTTTCCGCCATTTGGCCCCTTCTACACGGGGCCAAATGTCGGGAAAAAACCCTCTTTCAAAAGGCCCTGTAAACCTTGTTTTATGAGGAAGAAGGGGGCTTTCAAAAGAGGGGCATTTTCTGACATTTGGCCCCATGTAGACGGGGCCAAATGGCGGAAAAGCCTCTTCCAGGAAAAAAAACGGAAGAAGGTATGCAAATGTGAGCGCTATTTGCATACCTCTTCCAAACACTCCCCCCCCCCCCCCCCCGCACAGTGTAGCCATACCTCTAGAGGGAATGGAGGTCAAATATTAAACAGAAAGACTTCAAACACATAAAGCAGAAAGACCCAGAAATAACATCTGTAAGTAGTGCTAGCGATGAAGAACAATGGGAGGATGGTGCCTGCACACATTTATTATTGCCAAATAGCCCAAAAAGAAAACCAACATCATTGCTATGGTATTTTCTTCACAAGCTCTAAAGGACAGCAGCAACTGAATTGGTTGTTTGTGTTAAAGTGTCAAAAAAGGAAAGAACAAAGTGATGGGAACATCTGCTTTGAGAAGCCACTTGAAAAATAATTATGCAATAGCACGTGAAAACCATCTGTTGAACATGCTGCTGTCCACCAGTCAGGAAGAAAAGAGACAGAAAGTAAATATATAAGCAAGGCCAGGAGACCATTGTGGCAGGTTTACTTCTAACAGACCAGTCATTATCCCATCTAAGCATGAAGCCAAGTTTAAGATGAGTAGGAGAACTATGTGATAGGAGCAGAATCAAGAAGGATTGTACAGTAGACAAGTTACCCAACACATGGTATGACTGTTACTAAATAATGACTAAAAACTACACCAGAAACCATGGTTAGTCTGTGTACTCATCCTGAGAACTAACAAATGCTTCCTCTCATTTGTAGAAACAAAGATTCATGAGGCTTTCTGTAGAAACACGGCAATTCTATTACAGCAGCAGAACCCACTTTACCTTTAGTTATGGAATCCCAGATTTGTATAAATTTCTTCACATAGCAGTGTGGCTCTGAAATTAAGTGAACTAAGGAAAATACATTGAACCTTTAATATGGGGAAACCACTGCTGAAATCCTAGCCCAAATGACTGCAATGGAACCTAGATTTCACCCCATTACTAGAGATCTAATCCTGCAAAGCGCTGAACTATTTTATCTCCTAAAGACTCCAGTATTGAGTCCTCAGTTGCTTCCTCAGAATTGGAGGGTATGTAATTATTCACTGAAGGTTACTGTACACATTTCCTAAGAAATTTCAGCCAAGGAACTCTGATTCCATATCCCTGTTTGTTCTCACCTCAGCAGTAAACAGCACATTTCTCCTCTTCAAGCAGCCTTTTACTGATATCATCTCTCCCATCTGTCCTGGATTCATTGCTTCTAATAACAAGGTTAACTTAAATTATGCTTTCATAGAGCGCTGACCCATGTGTTGTCATGATTTACACATTTCTTAAGTTTGATTCCCTGGTTCTTATGTAACTCACATACCTACTGGGGATGGTTCACTGTCCCATGTAGTCACACTGAGACCACTTATAGAGAGAAAGTGTTTGTACTCTACAATCATAACTGAGAAGCAGCTGGCTTTTTGCTCAAGTGGTAGAGGCTCATGCACTAAGTACCAGAGGTTGCATGAACCAGAGGTTTCCTGTTGGCATTACACTTACACACCCATTTTGCATTCTCTTGTGCCATTCCTTTGCCACTCCTCCCATGTTAAAGGTATTGCTTGCACTGTGTTAGAAAACAGGAACCTTTTGGTTCAGCATTTCATTATGGATAGACTTTTCACAAAGATATGTGTACGCTCCCTTTTACTACAGGAGCTTTTGATTTTTACTGGGAGGATCCTTTGTGCTGCAATCTAGCCCTAGAGACTACAACTCCCATGAACCCTTGGGGAAAAGGAGGGAATGGTCCTCTTCCAGGCAGGGAAAAAGAGTTGGTAGGCTGCATTTTGGAGAGAGCAGCCAGATTGCTGATGTGGAGGCTTTTTCCAGTCCAGGAGCCACTGCTGGGGCTTGGAGCTAGCAGGCTGCTTTAGGGTTGTTAGTGTGATTGTCCCTGGAGGGGAGAGACTTTGGCTGTGCCTGTGGCTGAGAAGGGCCTACATAATACTGCATAGAAGGTACTGGGACTACTTGTGGCTGTTTGGAAAAGTGCTGCCTGGGACAGAGCACAGACAATAGACTGACTCTGGGTCCAAAGAGAGGCAGAATGACCAGCCCAGTGAACCAGAGCTGCTGGCATTTGGTGGGGCCTGCTCCCGTGAAAGAGGGATTTTGCAGCTGGCTGATCAGCTTGTACTGACGCACACAGAACTTGTATAGTGCTGTCTCCACTCCAGCTGCAGACCTTCAAGTGTGCCCACGCAAGCAAGTGAATCCAGAGGAATGCACACTCTGGGGTGGGATAAATGGTGGCAGTGTAAATTCCAGTTAGATAAGTTTCCTTTATTTCTGTGTACTTTGCTAATTGACTTTATTCACTTTTAATCTGTTAAACCCTGTTTCTTTAAGTCGTTAAGTAAAAGTGTGTTAATTCTAATTTAACCAGTTGGACGTATATTATTTATAATTGATATTTTTGGAGTTAGATACAGATTATTAGTGGAGACTCCAAAGGCACACCATTAAGGGTCTATGTACAGGGCCAGCCTCGTGGAGGCAACCGCCATTGTATATTTTTTTAGGAGCAACTGACAGCAGCAAGTGGGTGATAGAAAATCCACAACTATACAACATCACCACTGGGGTACTCAGGGTCTCCTTTTATGTTAAAAACATCAGGCACCCAGGCGAACATCGCCTGCTCCCAAGTAACCCAGGAAGAAAAGAGGGGGTTACTTATCGAAAGGTGAGGAAGGGTCATTCTGAACTGGACACCTTTACAGTGGCATCTTGTGATAAGCATGCATACCATTCATAGAACAGCATCAGTAAGATCATTCTTTTAGAGGAAAGGAGCTTTTAAAAAAGGAATTTCAAATTCCTTTGTTGCAAGGAATTTAATGAATAGTATGTTCACCACTGGGAAAGACGCCCTTCATGTAAGGCTGTTTGAAAGCAAAGAAGGATATCCTGGACAAGAGCAGATCTCTCAATCCTTTCAAAGTTATCTAAAATATTTAGCGTAACTAATTTCTTCAGTTTCAATTGCATAAGGTATTCTTCTCTTCCTGCTAAAGAGTCTCTTCACTGAAATCATTGGGAGATCTCCCCATCGCCATCCAGGGACTTTCAAAAAGGCTTTCAAAAGGTGAAATATGATTATCATGGCTGCTAAATAGCTGCTGTATTTTGCCTTAGAGGTGGACATATTTCAGTAGTGAGTGAAGTTATTTCTTTATGAACAGTATAGCGTGTAAAGTGAACATAAGAACAGCCATACTGAGTCAGACCAAAAGTCCATCTAGCCCACTATCCTGCCTGCTGACAGTGCTTTGAGATCCCTTGCATTGAAAGATGCTATAGGAATTAGTAGGTTATTATAGCCGTAAAACAATAAACCAACATTTACCACACAGGTTCTTCAATTGCTAACAGAAGAAATAAAGGAAAAAACAAAAAAAAATTAAACAGTTTGAAAACAAGTTGAAGGCAGCTTTTTTTATTCACTCTGAATGTCTCAGGAAATTGTCTTTTCAAAACAAAGGCTTGTTATAAGATTAATCTCTATTTCGCCTTTGCTTATTTTTATAAATAAAGAATTCTTTTTGAAACACTGCAGCCCACTACTAGTCTCAGTCCTTTCCTGAAGTATCAACAGTGACTAATGTGGTGATTTACCAAATGTTTTCTTTTCTTTGTGTATTTTGAAATGAGGAAAAAAAACTCAATCCCAAACATAAGGGTTTGGTAAAAGCCATGGTTTGCCTTCTAAAACTGTTTTCAGACGAGAAGCAAAAACCAAACTCTATCAGACTCTGTGGAATTTGTAATGGGGGAAGAGGAGGAACATAAGTATATCTCATAACCCTCCTAAGGTGTTCCAGAACAAGATCAGTGAGCCAAATCTTAAACTACCTCTTGCTGCAGCATATCTCTCACTTCAGCCTCAAGGAAGAAAATATGGTTAAAATGTGGGAACATTAAAAATACAACAATAAAGGAAAATCTTTGCAATATATAGCTGTTCAAAGTGGTAAATGAGAAAGCTCTGCCTGCTGTTCTTCAGAAAATGGCTCCTAGGAGGACAGGAAGATATTCCACTACATGGATAGCTACAATTTTTCTCAATTAAGGACTGATAAATTTGGCCCAAACAACTCATATCTGGAGTTGTGCTTTTTTTTTTTTTTTTTTTTGAGCAGTTTGCGATTCCAGTCAACCCAATACTACACAAATTCTTATCACATGATGCTTGAACAGAAAAATTTAAACATTTCAGAAAGGCTGAAGTAAAACATGAAAGGTTGACAATCTCGCTGGGCCCCTGGGCAAAGTGAGGAGGTTCCGCTCCAAACTCCTGGAAGGGGTGGTGCCTCAGGCAGAAGAAGCGAGGCCAGACAGACAGCTGTCGGTGCTGCCCAATCCGCCATGTGCTCCTCGCCAGTCCTCAGTGCTGCCTGAAGCACATCGCATGGCACTCCAGCAGTGATTTAAATTGCCCGAAGCTCCGGATGCCTTTGTTGCTGAGGTAGCAGTGGCAGCGGTCAGGAGCCCCAGTCTCTTGAATCGCTGGGCCCTGGGTCAGTTGTCCCCTTTCCATCCCTGTCTGCGAGCCTGGTTTTGATTCACCAAAAAATGATAATTTTTTTCATTCCAATTAAACCTTTTTAGAATTGCCAGTGAACTGAAAAATCAATTATTCACCCAGTGCTAATCATTTCTGAATTTCTGTTCTTGAGATTTGAATGGAGTGAAACCACCAAAATGACAGCCAAACTAATGTTTTCACTAAGTGAGATACTTCTTGTTTTTGTGTTCAGAACTATGTATAAATCTATACTATGAAATGGGATTACAAGTTTGTTTTTGGTATCTGGCAAGTGCAGCCATTGGCATGAAGACAGAATTTCTTCAACTAATATACATCATACAAGTCAGTCAGAGTCCTGTGTCCTTTATTCTGATCAATATTGATTGTGTAACACATACAGACCCTTTCCTTCCTACGTTACGTGGGAGAAGGCAACTGTCACCTGTGTGCCCAGGCACCTGATCTTGTTGATAGTAAACAGAAGATCCTGAGTTCCCCACTGATGATGTTGGATAGGTGGAAATCATCTATACCCCCAGCAGCCATCCTTTTATTTGTAAAGGAATCTAACCCTGCACAGCCTTCAGCAGATTAGACTCCTGGGAGTCTCCAGGAACAAACTTGAGCTAATCTAAGCAATGGGTTTGACTCAAAAGCACCAAATATAAGGGAACAGTAGTTACAGGGAACACTGATCACAACCAATTTAAATCAGCAGGGGTCACTTCAATAAATCAATTAATAAATGATGTTTACAGGCCTGGCACCTAGTTAGAGAATCAGACCACTTTGTCTCTTCTCAGAGTCAGGCAACTGCTCAAAGGTTCTTTCCTTTACCCCTTCCCTTGCAAGCACTTTCCCAAACAACAAAGGTGGTGGTCATTCACTGCAGGCCCACCTCAGTCATTTCCAGGCACAGCAATGCTCTCTGCCTTGGCTCCAAGGACACCACCAACAGCCTGTTAGGCTCTCTGCTTGATCATAGCCCCACCAGACTCTCAGCAATAGCTCCTGGCTTAGACAGACCTCCACAAAGCAATCTTAGCTCCCCTCCAAGATGCAGGCCAACACACACTCCCTGAAACCCATGGAAGTGGAACTCCCCTTCTCCCCCTCGGCATCATGAGATTTGTAGTCTCCAAGGCTGGATTGCAGGATCTTCCCAACTGAAACCCTCCCAGTTAAGTTCAGAGGCCCCTCTAGTAGAGGGTGCCTAGAATTGCCTTAAAGAAAATTATTAAATATTTCTATCTGTAGCTATAAAAGCCATTTAGCTCAAGGCAAACTAATAGGAGGTATAATTCAAGGGTGATGCAGGACTAAAACTCATTATTCAAATGCTGCTAGTCACTACCATGTATTATGCAAGTTCATGTCGGGGCTACAGTCGTTTGATGGGTAACAAGATCACCTACTTGTTTCTCTGAAAATGATAGGCATGCACTCAATCACTGTCAAAGAAAGGAACTGAATAATATTTAACATGGTGGGCAATAGGCCTAATCACATAAATAAAAACAAGTGGAATTGGGACCACTATGTCAATCAGTCTGAGCAGCTGAAAACTCCATGTGAAATTCTGGCCCCACTGAAAACAATGAGTGCTTCACCGTTGACTGCAGCGGGGCCAGGATTTCACTCCCTGTATATTTGGTGTAAGGAAGACACTGCCCCCTGCTGTGTTGAAAGGAAGAAGACTGACTAGCAGAGGGAAACGCAATTCACTTGAGGAGCCTGCATCTGTAAATTAAAATAGCAGCTGGGGCCACAATAGGGGCATGTAATCAAAATAAATAAAAGGTTGTCAATAGGACTCTGACTCTTAGTAGCCTTCTGAGTAAAAACATCCCCTTTTAGTCTCCCCCTGTCTGCTTTCAGACAGCGCAAGGAAGACCAATGGCAAGCTGAAGATAATGAGCCTTCAATTGTTACTGTCCATGTCCACTCAAAAATCCTCTAAGAATTTCAAACTGGTCTGGTTATTATGTTCTGGTCCATCCTTTCCCATCAGAGAGCAAGGAAAGAGCCTATCAACCCCTTAGCCTTTGCCTGCCAAATTTTCATGCTGTGTCCTAGTCACCTAACCCATGATCCAGAACCGCTAAGAATAACTTACATTTCTTACAACTAACGCAACCAATGCAAGGGCAAATGTAGCTCCTCATCCAGGAGAATGGGCTGATGATCTTGGGTATTGTAATGATCACTGCAGGCAACATCTCCATCAATAAGTGGCACTGTATCTTCATCTAAGTGTTAAGTGTTCAAAAGTCCTGCCAGCATGTGCTGGAGTTGTTACTTGCAGTGTTCCAATAAGCCATTTAATTTTCATAAGCAAATATTAGTGGTGGCAGAAGCCAATATGGCAAATGCACTTTTGCCTGAGGAGAAATTTACTAGACAGGCAGATGAGACTGGAATCTGTTAGTGCTTGACAGATTTTGCTCTCTGTGAATGAGTAGACCGATGAGAAAGCAGTCCAGAACCTAGAGGGTCTTTGGATGGTGATGCCAAAACCTTTTACAGCTTTTTGGTATAGGAAGACAGTTGCACAAAGATTTGTATGACTGCTATAAGCAGGAATTGACCTTTTAGAAATATAAGAAGTATATAGACCCCACGACACTTCTTATATTTACAGTTACAGAATGGAACAAAATTACAGGATGAATAGAGGCTTCCCCAAACACTTTTTGTTCCCCAGAAAGAATGCTAAGACTAAATTCATGGGCACAGAAAATTCCAAGGGAAATCTTCAAGCTCATTTTAAGTGCAGTTTTCAAAATTGTGGCACGTTTCACATATGCCATTTTAAAGCATCTTTCCATCACTATATTAGCATGCTAACTGTTGTTGTTTTGGGCATAGACACAGAGTTTGACTAATACATTTTGGTTAATTTCTAGCTGTAAACTCATCCCTGCCTTTGAAAAACACAACAACATTAAGGGTGCATCTACACATCACCCTAAACTCAAAATAAGATATGCAATTTGCACTATGCAAATTGCGCATCTTATTTCAAAACAGCTTATTTTGAAATTTGGCGTGTCTACACAGTGCCAAATTTTGAAATAATGTATTATTTTGAGACATCTTTTAACCCTTGTGGAACAAGTTTTACAGGGATGCCAGAATAGTGCGTCCATTATTTCAAAATATATTACAAAATGACAGGTGTGTTTCAAAGACACGGGGTAGCTATTTTGGGATACCTCTGGTATCCCAAAATAGTCCTGCTGTCTAGTTGTACCCTAAAACAATACAGGTAAATTGTATCCAATTCCTGCATGGATAGTTCAATACAGATGCCCAAAGAGGCATTTCTCATAAACTCACCCTCACACCCCCTTTCCTCATCAATGGGCAACAAACTTGAGTTTTCAGCAACAAAAGTACAGACATCTGCCTCTGAACCTAAAGAAATAACTTCATTAGCTAACAGAAGTAGCAGGCTGTTACCCTTTATGGAATAGATATTAACCCATCTTGCCTGCTTCTTTAAATTCATAGATATTTAAGGACAGAAGGATCCATTATGATCATCTAGTCTGACCTGCATAGCACAGACAACAAAATTCACCCAGAAATTTCTTCATCAAGCTTATAACTTGTGTTTTAGATATAGCCCTTTAGAAAACTATCTATTCTTGACTTAAAGGCTTTAAGTTATGGAAAATCCAGCACTAATAAGTTTTTCTACTGGTTATCTTCATTGCTAAAAATGTTCCCTTTATTTCTAATTTGAATTTGTCTAGCTTCAGTTTCCAACTATTGTCTCCCAGTATGCCTTTTCTGCTAGGCTAATGTCTACACTGCAATGCTATTTCAGGATACCAGAGTATCCCAAAATAGCTATCCCACGTCTTCACAGCAAGCCCATTATTTTGAAATATAACAGGCTCGCTATTCTGATGTTCCTGTAAACCTCATTCCACGAGGAGTAAGAGACGTTTTGGAATAGTGGGTTATTTTGTGTAGACAGCGCCAAATTACAAAATATGCTATTTCAAAATAAGATCGAAATAAGATACGCAATTTGTGTATTTTGAGCTATGGTGCAGTGTAGATGCACTCCTAGATGAAGCATTGACTATGATCAGAAATTTCATCATGAAGGTACCAGTTGAATGTGATCAAGTGTTACACCTTAAACTTTCACTTGAGTAAACTAAATAAATAGAGCTCAGGGTCATCAGAACAGGGGCAGCCAGGAGACCATGGCCTTCCTACTTTTTACTGGCTATAAGGGTGAGTAACAGGGGAAGGAGTTGAGAGGAGAGTGAGTGGTGGGAGTCTTTGGGGAAAGAGGTGGCTCAGGAGCAGGGCCTCAAAGGAAGAGGTGGCACATGGGAGAGACCTCAGGGGAAGAGGGAGTGCAGGGATGGAGGCTTGATAGAGATGGGAAGAGGAGGCAGGGCAGGGCAAGGCCATGCTTTGGCTGCCAGTGCCCCTCACTTTAGGGAGCTCCGGCTGCTACTGGTAAAGCTTCTTAAGTCTCTCACTATAAGTCATGTTTTCCAAACCACATATTATTCTTGTAGCTCTTTTCTGAATCTTTTCCAGCTTTTCAACATCCTTTTTAAGTGTAGGCACCAGAATTAAATACAGATTCCAGTATTGGTCTGACCAACTCCATATGCAGAGGTAATACCACTTTCCTACTCCTACTTGATATTCCCCTGCTTATACATCCACCAAGGTTCATGTCAACCCTTTTTACCTTGTTTGACTGCTTACCATTATCCCTAAGTCCTTGCTACAGTTCCCCATCTTGTAAGTGTGACCCACATTCCTTTTTCCTGGATGTTTGACCTCACATTTGACTGTGTTAAAGTACATATTGTTCAAAGGACCCCATTTTACTAATCAATTCAGAGTGATCTGTATACCTGACCTATTCCTGACATTTATCCCTCCATCTATTTTTGTGCTTTCTGCATATTTTACCTGTAATTATTTTTATATTTCTTTCCCAAGCATGGAAAAAAAGGTTGAGCAGTATTGGGCCAAGAATGGATTTCTCTGGGATGCCACTAGAAACACACCCATTGGCTGAGGGTTCTTCCTTTAAAATTGCTTTCGTGACCCATCTATTACCTTATTTAGTAGTTTTTAATCCATTTGATACAGGCTATCTTGTTGATGCATAGTCCTTTTATTTTAAAAAAATCCTAATGGGGCGTGGG
Source organism: Rafetus swinhoei (assembly GCA_019425775.1). Lineage (NCBI taxonomy): Eukaryota > Metazoa > Chordata > Testudines > Trionychidae > Rafetus > Rafetus swinhoei. The sequence goes on from CM033446.1 coordinate 112,651,392, forward strand.
GGTAAGTCAAATGCCTTACAGAAAATCTAAGCATATTATGTAAACATTTATCAACCAAATCTAGTGTGCTACACTTTCATCCTTTACAAGAGAAGTTCATCTTGAATAGTTGAGGGCCACAGAAATTCAAATTATTCTAGGACCCACCACTTTGTAACAAACCTCCACCACAGGTTGACAGCAGGAATACAACCCTGGACCTCCTCTGCCAAAACCACAAGTCTCCGCTATGCAAGCTAAATGACTTGTCTGCACCATGTTTGTTTGTTAGAAAATATCTGCTTTCACTTCTTCATTGTTATAGAGTGTTTATTTGTAGAAAACTAATTTGATTAAATAAAGTATACAGCAGAATCCATGCATTGGGTAAGCTGCAGTTCTATCTCATACAGCATTAAGTCAGTTTTAAGAAGACAGTATATGGAGGCTATATAGTATAGAGGGTCTATGACAGAAGTTTGTCTGTTAATACCATATATTTGTAATATGTTCTAAGAGATGAGACTCATTTTATTACCCTCTGAATGCCTCTGCTACCTTTCTAGTATCTCTCAGCACACTGATTACCACACTACTCCCCTGATTGCCTCTCAATATACCTCTTTTTGTATTGATATTAAACTAAGACCATTCACAGCTATAATAGGATCACAGATAATGTGGGCGGGCTACACTAATGCATGTAAAAATGTCATGTGTAAGAACACCACATGCACAATTAATAAAGAACTCTGAAATGTTTCCCTTTAGTTTTGTGGTATCTGTCTAGTTTTCTGAAAATATATCTACTGTTGATGAGAAAAAGGCAGGCACCAGTGGAGATATTTTTATGAAAGATTTATTTCCCAGACATATTTGTGCCGGCTTCTCTCCTAAACCACTGAAAATAGGCTCCATTTTTATAAAATACCAGCATCCACAACAGTGCAAATGTAATAAGCTAAGGCTGCCCGTAATACTTCAGAGCAGACTCAACCGGCATTTTGCCATTTATACAACACACACTTTAATAAAGTTTTGAATCAAAAAGATAGTTAAAGTCTAGCCCTAGCCTGCATATCACATTTATTCAAGGACAGCAAAGATTTATTATAAAACTACCTTATCTCACCCTACAAAAATATGTAAGCAAAGCACTCACTATGGAGCCTACTCAGTCTCCCCTCTTCTAGGAAGAAAGGCTGGGAGCACCATGAATTCGGGGCTCTCATTACTGCAGTAAAGGGAGGAAGTGTGTTACATCATAGAATCATAGAATACTAGGACTGGAAGGGACCTCGAGAAGTCATCGAGTCCAGTCCCCTGCCCTCATAGCAGGACCAAATACTGTCTAGACCATCCCTGATAGACATTTATCTAACCTACTCTTAAATATCTCCAGAGATGGAGATTCCACAACCTCCCCTGGGCAATTTATTCCAGTGTCTGACTACCCTGACAGTTAGGAACTTTTTCCTAATGTCCAACCTAAATCTCCCTTGCTGCAGTTTAAGCCCATTGCTTCTTGTTCTATCCTCAGAGGCCAAGATGAACAAGTTTTCTCCCTCCTCCTTATGACGCCCTTTTAGATATCTGAAAACTGCTATCATGTCCCCCCCCTCAATCTTCTCTTTTCTAAACTAAACAAACCCAGTTCCTTCAGTCTTCCCTCATAGGTCATGTTCTCTAGACCTTTAATCATTCTCGTTGCTCTTCTCTGGACCCTCTCCAATTTCTCCACATCTTTCTTGAAATGCGGTGCCCAGAACTGGACACAATACTCCAACTGAGGCCTAACCAGCGCAGAGTAGAGCGGAAGAATGACTTCTCGTGTCTTGCTCACAACACACCTGTTAATGCATCCCAGAATCATGTTTGCTTTCTTTGCAACATCATCACACTGCTGACTCATATTCAACTTGTGGTCCACTATAACCCCTAGATCCCTTTCTGCCATACTCCTTCCCAGACAGTCGCTTCCCATTCTGTATGTATGAAACTGATTGTTCCTTCTTAAGTGGAGCACTTTGCATTTGTCTTTATTAAACTTCATCCTATTTACCTCAGACCATTTCTCCAATTTGTCCAGGTCATTTTGAATTATGACCCTATCCTCCAGATTAGTCGCAACCCCTCCCAGCTTGGTATCATCTGCAAACTTAATAAACGTACTTTCTATACCAATATCTAAATCGTTGATATTGAACAGAGCCGGGCCCAAAACAGACCCCTGCAGAACCCCACGTGTTATGCCTTTCCAGCAGGATTGTGAACCATTAATAACTACTCTCTGAGTACGGTTATCCAGCCAGTTATGCACCCACCTTATAGTAGCCCCATCTAAGTTGTATTTACCTAGTTTATTGATAAGAATATCATGCGAGACCGTATCAAACGCCTTACTAAAGTCTAGGTATACCACATCCACCGCTTCTCCCTTATCCACAAGACTCGTTAACCTATTAAAGAAAGCTATCAGATTGGTTTGACATGATTTGTTCTTTACAAATCCATGCTGGCTGTTCCCTATCACCTTGCCACATTCCAAGTGTTTACAGATGATTTCCTTAATTACTTGCTCCATTATCTTCCCTGGCACAGAAGTTAAACTAACTGGTCTGTAATTTCAATATACAGCCTTCCTCCAGCTGTTCTGAAAATATGGTGATGGATTCTAGGGAGCTGATATTCATTCCTCCTGCCTAATACAAGGACCTTGAGATATGGCAGAGGAGATGAAAGGAAAAAAGGGGAGGGGACTCCATCAGCCTGTGAGATGAGCTTACAGAACTTCCCTCAGGGGGATGAGGAATGATGCCTTTCTTTGTATAGAGCAACAAAAGACCACATTCTCAAAGGTGTTTAGGCTCCTAACTTCAGTTGATTTCAGTAGAGGTTAGGTGCCCAAATGCCTCGGAGGATCTGGCCCCATTACACTTGTCTTTAAAACTACCTGAACCTCGCCAAGTCAAATCCAACCCTTGGTGGAACTCTATTGATTATTTCATTTTATTGTTTTTGTTTTGTTTTTTTTTGGGGGGGGGGGTCAACTTCATGTAAAAGGAAAAAATCACTTCAATTTGTACTGTATTCTCCCCCTAACTCACTCTGGGTCTACATGTGGTGAACACAATGAGAAGAGTCCTCCTTGCAGAGGCTCAGGATGCTATAAAAGAAACAGATTTAGAAGCTGAAGCTGAAGCTGGGTATAAGGGACGATGAACCTGATTCTCTTCTCTCTTAAACCCACATGAACAGGATAACTCAGCAGAAGTCAATGGAGTTAAACTAGTGTAAATAAGAAGCAAATCAAGCTGTATCCTTCTGATAGGTGAAGCAGGCCCAATTCTGATCTCAGTTTAGACGAGTGTCACTGAAGACTAATTCCACTGACTTCAATGAAATTACCCCAGTTTCATACTGTTGTAACTGGGAACAGATTCACCCCTAGACAACCTTGACAGAAAAGTAGTCAATTTACAAATCTTCTGCATCATCTTTTAGAAGAGTTAAATTATACTACAGGAGCCAGCTATTTGAATGCAGAATGGTTACTTAGAAACAGATCTTTTCGTTTCCAATGTAGGGAACTGGTTCAAATCCAGTTCAAGCCCAGATCAGAAAGTAGCAAATGAAGTCCTGTGATAGCAGTTTGGTATCCAATGTCAAAGTATCTGGTAATCTCAGTCCACAGCTGGATGAACAGGCAACCACTATAACAGTAGATATTCTTACTACATATTGAACCTCTCTAGTCCAAAACTCTCTGGTACAGAAACATCTGTGGTCTGGAATGATTTTAGTTAGCCAGATGTCCACTTTTCATGAGTGTGACCAAGTTTCCCATGGTCCCATAAAGTTTGTTTACAGCCATCACTCTTAACTCCCAGTGTTCTGTGCTGTTATTGTGCTCTAATTTACCCCTAAATGTCCTCTAACAGCCCAGCAAGCAGTGGAAGTGTTGGTAATGCTGCTAGACAATACTGACTTCCATGGTCCGGAAAATTCTCTAGTTCAGAACTGGTCAGGTCCCAGTGGTGCCAGACTAGAGAGGTTCAATCTGTAATAGTCCAAATAGATGTGCTAATTCTTCAATGGGCTGCAAGACTCATATTCTTCTGACTTCCCTAGAACACTTTTTTATAGTACGTCCATTAGTTTATCCATTCTTGAGATGTTTTTGCTAATAAACAGCAAAGAAAAACAGTATTTGTGGGATTTCTAATACATTGCAGAAGAAAACACATCTGCAACGTGAACCTAATGCACTGAGCTGTCCATGTGAGTAACTACATTTTAATAAAATAAATGTGTAGCCATTTCCAAGGTCTACTGATGTGGATCATAAACATGATTGCATCATTTTTTGTTATTAACAAATATACATAATTAAACAATTTCCTGTCCATTAGCCTCAGTTGCCCTGCACCAGGGCATGGAAACACTTTAAACAAAACCCAAAGCGCTTGCAAGGTTCCCTTTAAACCTCATGGTGAGGTACTCCAGCTCCTATACAGGGAAACCTTCATACTTCCTGTACCCCATAAATAGTGTTTCTACAAGGGTAAAACAGAGGCTACAGGGAATAGTGGGATAGGCTCAGAACTGGGAAATAAGGATACTGATCCAAGCTATGCCAGTGATTCATTATGTAGTCTTAGGAAAAACATTTAAATTCTTTGCTTCAGTTTCTACATCTGTAAAATTGAGGTAATAAGTGCTTGCCTCACAGAGTTGTTCAAAAAGTGATATACAACTATCAAGAACTATCAAGCCTCAATGTTGATGGGACAAGGTTAGGATAAGTCCATGAGATGCTAATATAATGTGTATAAGAACCAGCCACTAGAGGGAGTACACAGGTAGTTAAAGAAAAATATTGCTATTCCATACAATATATTGTGTGTTGTTGGCAACTGTGGAAAGTGTGGGTCCGTGGTGCTATTGACAGGTTATATGCATGTTGCCTGAATAAAAAGACTGTTAATACTCTAAGACATTGGAGTATATTTGGGTTACACTATAACATAGAACGAGAAGGTGGAGCTGAACAAGAAGGAAAACATCAAGATAGAAAAAAATCAAGGAAATCTTCTGTAAGTAAGGCCTACAAAATCCTTACAAGCACAGGGGAAATGGCTGCAACATTGATGGCTAAATTAAATTTGGTAGTGGTTGAATTGGAGCATTCTATATGGGACAAACATCCAGCTACCTATTTAATAGATTATACTATGTAACAATGAGTCGGGGCCTATTTATTTTATTTTCATTTTTATGTGGAATCTGAAATGCATTACTATTGTTGTTGATTTGGTAAATTATGTAATTATTTAAAAGAGGGGAATGTTACAATGTGTATAAGAAATCAGCCACTAGGGGGAGCAGACAGATAGATATGAAAATGTGATTCCTGGCTTTTTGCCCGATTGAGCTGTGCATCATTGGCAGCAGGATCATGGGGTAGGGGGGAAAGGAGGTCTCTGGGTAGCTACTGACAAGTTACATGTGTTGCCTGAATAACACTAATAATACTCTAAAAAGTTACACTATAACAGTCCATACTATTATGGTCCAGGTGACCCTTTACTAGTTGACCCCCAGGAAACATAAGGAACCTGCTACTACCATTCCCTATGCTGCAAGATTCTCCATTACTCAGAGAGTGGCTATGCCACATGAAATATGTATCTTGGGAAATCAAAGAGTTTGTCTCCATTCCACAGCCCACCCTGGCTGTCTCCTCCCTGCTGTGGTTTTCCTAAGGGTTCAAAATGTGTTCTTTTTCAGACTGGAAGGAAGAATCAAGACAAACAGGGAAGCCAAGCCAAATTAAGATCACAAATTCATGCAGCCTTCACAGGACTCACTGATCTCCCAGGAAGCAGGATTTCAGACCTTACTTGGATTTCTTAATAAACAAACTCCCATGAGTTTTCAATGCATAAACATTGCCAACTTTCCTTTTTTTTTTTTTTTTTAATGTTTCTTCTGAAAGGGAGCAGGACTGATTCCTTGGAGAGATAACACTTTTTATCTACAGGGATTTTGTAAACAAATTGATCCAGATGTTTTGCTTTGGAAATCTCCAGGCATAGTTAATTAATCTTTGCAACATCAACACTTCATTTCCTCCTTTGCAGCTAACACATCAAAACAGCCCATTTTTTAAAGAAAATAACTGAAATGTTACATTAACATTAGAGAAGATCATTCCAAGGTTTTCCTTAATAAAAAAATCACCTTCTTATACATACATAAATTCAGTGACATACAACAGTTTCCAGAAAGGATAAAGATCAAATATGTTAAGATTCTAACATTTGGATTCTTTTATCCACTGAAAAGTTATCAAATAAATGTTCAGATTTTAATTTTTTCCTTCTTTTGTTATAGGATTTGAAGCATTTTATCTTTTATTTTTTTAAAACAACATACAAGTGAGATTGTAATGGACTCCAAGTTATACGTAAACAAAATAATCTAATCTGCCATTAAGGTAAAAATAAAAGGAAAGAAAGAGTTACATGTGGTAACAAAAAGCATTGGTCCCTAGATCCCTACAAAAAATTAATAAGTAACAACTAAACCTTTCTCCCTGCATTATTATTATCATACCTAATAAGATGCTTCTAGAAACTTAACTGTATGAAAAAGTATATAGTATAATTTTGTTAGCTGAGAGCCAATGTTGAACAACACATCCATTGACTTTCAAGATGTAATTGGTTTTCAGACAGAAGAGTGAGACCAATATGGAGGTCCGCTAAAGGAGAAGCCCTTGAAAAAATCATAATTCTAAATACATATACTGCATCAAATAACATTTTAGCTTAGTTCAATTGACATTCCATTTAACCTGTCAATTTCTCAGTGCTATCAAAATAATCTGTCATAATTATAGGTTTGTTGAGAGTCACATGCTGAGAAATATAGCAAAAGGTTTGCTCTCTACATTCCCTGAATGAAAATATTTGCTTTAAAATGAAGTCATCTAATACAGCTGTAGCTTTCCAGTTACTAAAAGGACTGTGAGATCAACTGAGTGCACAGCAACAGATTACATAGCAGGTGGCTTGAGGCTAACTCTAAACAGTATCCTCATGTAGCTTTGTAAAGTGGGATGCAGATAACTCCTCTAATGAGTTTGAAAGACTGTCTGGTCACTTGGTTGTACACAAGGTTTACCAGGTCAAGGTCTAGGATCAGAGCTTTTAATTACAATCTATTAAATAATCTGTAGTTGTTGAAGATGTAACCAGAACATCTACCAGGGCTATTGCATCTAATTATTAAACAATTGTGCCCAAGCCCTCTCCCTACAACCTGTAAAATCTACAATAAGACACTGCAAATGGAAATAAAACAAATGAAAAACAGATAAATCTGAGGACATAGTAGAAAAATTGAAGTCGTTCTGTATCACATTCTCTGTGTAAAACAGGAATTTGAAACTCCTGGTCTACTGAGTCAACTAGCATTTGGCAGCACCAATTTTAACATATAGCTAAACAATTTAGAAGGCAAATTTTAAAAGATTGAAATGAAAAATGAACAAATAATGAAATAAACATTTTTATAATTATTTCATAACCTGTATTTATTGCAAGCATATTTCAGTGAGCAGGGCTATGGGGATATTATGCTGTGGCTGACTGCCAGAACAGGATTTGGAGAGAGACACCCACACAGAGACTGGTTTACTGGTGTGCTGGGAATGCCCTTTGTACTCCATTCTGAGCCACTAGCACAGAGAGCACCTCAGCGGTATGAGCAGACTGAGCCAGCAGGGCTCCAAGTATGTTGTAGGGAAATAACAGGCTCAGTCTCTGGCAGACAGGTCATGGCCACCCAATTTAAAACATGAGTGCTGAACTGAGTTTTAAAGTTTACATTTCAGGGCAAGGAATGCGATGCTAAGCACAGTCCTACTCTGCAAAATCAAGAGATGGATTTCTGAGGTTCCCTTTAAATATAACTGCAATATAGTGGGAAAATCCCAACAGGCTTTTTTTCTCACCACTTGAAGCACCCCAAAATCCAGGTGCCCTCTGAATCATAGTCAAACTTACTGGATCAGCAACTGGCTTTGGAGAATGAAAGTCTCTCAAGATCTACAAAAAGAACAGGATTTCTTATAAGCTTTCTGATACCCCCTGGTTGTTTCCAGCCCAAAAATTACCCACCTGTCCTCCCACCACCAACACATGAGCTCACCTTCACCTTTACTCATTGACTACCACGTAACATTCCCAGCTTCAGAACCCTGCTCCCCATACCTCAGCCCAGGCTGAGAAACTCCCCTTCTCCCAAACTTGTCTGTTTGAGACCTGGTGAAACAGCAGCAAAAGTCACAAGGAGGCACTGTAGCAGGAAGCATGTGCAAGGGGAAACTATTCCCTATCTCCACAGATCACTGTGACATTTGTGTTACCATCTCTACTGCCTGGCGCCAGTGTGCGGCAAGGCTGTGTGCCTATGTGCTTCAGGTGAGGACTTCTATTGGGAACCAGTACTCCAGTCACATCACAAGGCCCCTGGTGGCAACAGATGCTGCAGCCTGGAGTACATCAGCCACATTTCAGACCCTACAGCATCTGTAATGTAGAAACATGCAGGAGAACTGTTGATGGAACCTACCCCTGTCATCCACAAATGCTCACTTCCCCTCCTCCCCACCATACCATGACCTTGATATTTCAGACCTTAACAGCTTTCATTTCCTGTCCCATGACTGCCTTTACGTAAGAGGTGCAGAGCTGGATTTGCAATATCCTCACTAACCAAGAACAGAGGTGAAGGCGCATGTCAGGAGAAAAATGGAGCTCTTCATCCATTGGTTATTGCTCAGTAATTAGGATTTATGCACTGGAAAAATCCAATGCCTGACACTGAGGAGTTAATAAAAACATGAGAAATGTCTGGAAAATTGGAAAAACCGGTATAATTGTCTAAGAAAACTAGGACATCTGGCCATTTCCCCAAGGATTGTTATTATGCACCACAATCATTTCAGCAGGAGGCAAGCTGGGGACGAAGGAAGGCAGTCTGAAAATCAAGGAAAGCCGTAGAAGAATAACAATGTTTTCAAGTTCCCAAGACTGTTCTGCTGCTGCCTCCTGAGAGAAAGCAGACTTGCTTCAGGGCAAGCTAGACAACTTTACTGTGCACTTCTTAAAAGTGTGATTTATAATGATTACACTGGGGCTGAATCCACGAAGGGTGCGATGCTAACATATCAGTGCCTTGGCTCTCTTTTGCATAGTCACTCACACCAGTGTAAAGTAAGTGCATGTAAAATACTACCATTCTGACATGGTTACATTTTGACACTCTCCTGCAAGTGAAGTACACAAGGTCAGGGCAAGAAAGTATCAACTTCCAGGCCTGCAGAGCATATAACACGTATATGTAGGAAAGGAGGAGTCCCCAACATATTTGTGTCTCCTAGACAATCTCCAGACCACACAAGGGAAACTAATGAGTCACTTGTCCTTCTTTCACTGGCAATTTTATGAGACGTGGAAAAAAAAACTTTTCACAAAGTGAGGTGTCAGTTAACATTTGTATGTTGTTTCATGTTGTGGGTTTTGTTTGTGTATTTTTGCACTGTGATAGTTTGTGACATTAGCATTTTGGTAATTTTATGGGTTAGTTTCTGTTTTTCGAAGCACAGTGATCATTCATGACTTCTAGATAGGATGCAGCAGTTAACTTGTTGATAATTGATGTTACTACCTTTCTCTTATGCAAAGTGCCTGCAATGTTGATACACCTCAGAACACATGAACTACAGCGTAGTCACGGAGAGATAGATTCACAAACGGACGTAAATGCCTAACAGTCACTTTAGGCACCTAACACCCTGGATCAGGCACTAGTGGAATTCATAAAACCCTCACTCAGTTGCTGTTGAACCCTGTGGGTGCCTACATTTCTACTGTGAACATTCCATACCCATCTGAGTTGGTGCCTTCTTGCCATTGGTGCTCCACTCTAGGCACCTAAGCTGCAGTGCAATGGACAAACAAGGGGAAGATAGTTATGCCTCAGCCTAACTTACCTGTGGAACCCAACCCCAGAAGGCAAGTTTAGATCCCACTTACTAAATGGGGGGGGGAGGAGGAAGCATAACTTTCAGCCCAGCAATTAGCATTCAACTAGGATGTAGGAGACACCAATACAAGGCCCCATTCTGTCCACCTCTCAGGTGTGTGCCCTAGCTACAGGGCTATTGTACATGCTAATGTTGGTGTTTCTCTTGTTGAAGCTAGTCCATTTTGGATTTGCATAATTAAAGAATCATTAGGCCAAAGAGAGAAAGAACAAGCATGTGAATGACTCTAGACTGCAGCACTCACCCAGGACGTGGGTGACCCCAGATCCAGTCTCTCTGTTACAGTGACTCTTTAATTAGTTATCCAAAGAGAAACAACTTCAATAGAATAGAGCGGCCCAACATCAAGGTATCTCATAGCCATTAGTTTGGGGCAAATACCTCAGAGATGGATTCATGGATCACATACATCACAATCCCTAGCAGCCATCTGGCCTGACGATGGGGGTGGGGAGCAAAGAGCGCAACTGCCCCAGGGCCTGGTGATTCAAAAAGGCCTGGGCTTCCTGGCCGCAGCGGCTGTCATTGAGACAGTGGCCCCTGGAGCACTGCACAGCATTCTCCGGGGGTCTTCGAGAGCTGCCTGGGCAGGGATGCAGTGTGGCACGGTGTGTTATGTGTGGTGCTGAAGGCTGCCGGCCCTCCAGACTCTGCTCTTCCACCCAAGAGCCCACCCCTTTTGGGAGTACAGCATTGATGCCCCACCACCTTGCCCAGGGGATCGGCAAATCTGTTGGCTCCCTGGCAGCAATAGGTGCCTCCTTCCAGCACAGGCATTTAACTCCTTGAGAGGGGTGCGGCTTAAGACACACACCACTGCCCCTTCCTGGCTGGCTCCCTGCCTAGTGTGCTGGCTAGCTTTTGTGAATCCTATTTTAGGCGCCTGGTCCCTATATTCATTGTGGAAGAAGCTTGAGTGCTTAACTCAGGCTTTGTGAATCCCAGTGATTTCTTAGGTGCTGGAACACTCAGAATTGCAGCACAGAAATTGCTTTTTGAATCTAGCCCATTGTAATTACAATGATGTCCTAATATTTATATTAAAAAAATCAACTACTAAATCATATAACTGGAAGCCTAACTTAAAGCCTGAATTACTTTGAATTAACTCCTTGGTCTGAGTTATTTCAGATATTTTTTAGAAATCTGATACATGAACTATGTGGAAATTATACTGGAAGTATTCTGAAGATAAACGATGTGATTCATGTAAGACCACAAAATCTGAGATCAAAACTTGCCTATATAGCTGGAGGAGAACAGTAATGCCCAGCACTTTTCAACCATCCATCTCAGTGCACTTGATAAAGAAAGATAGATATCATTATCCACATTTTATACATAGAGAAACTAAGGCTGAAGAGGTGAGGTGACTCACCAAATCACAAAACAAGTCATGTGCAAAGCTGGGTAAGTATAAACTTGGTCTCATTACCATGGCCTACATTAAGGAGTTATTTCGAAATAACACCCCTTATTTTGAAATAACAAAGGGAGCGTCCACACTACCAAGCCTGTTATTTCAAAATAAGGGGCTGGTTACTTCAAAATAATAACTCCTGCTTTCCACGAGGAATAACACTTATTTCAAAATAGTTATTTCAAAATAGCGGTAGTGCGGAAATAACTACTCTCCAAAGTCATTCAGAGTAATTACTCCCCAGTGATTCCTGGGGCTCTAAGTCGAGATAGTGCCTCCACATTAAGGGAGCCTGCCTCAGACTAATTTTGAGGCTTCCCTGTAATGTGGACATGCTATTTCAAAATAGTTATTTCAGGAGTTATTATTTTGAATTTAGTTATTTTGAAATAATTTCCTAATTTAGACATGCCCATGGTTCCCAATCCAGTGCCCTATCCAATAGATTTCATTGTCTCCTCTTTTTCTACTTGTTTTTAACATTAGAAATTCCTGTCTTATCTACCCTAGATAACTCTCTGGTGATTAATTAGATGAATGATATCATAACAATCAAGAGATGAAAGCTAAACAATTGAGAGAGAAAAGGATCCATACTTAGGATATTTTAAACCTTTTGCTTTTTTCATTTGTTTTCCTTTGTTTTGTTTTTAATGCCCATTTGCCTTCAGTGATTAAGGGAAGCTTTGAATAAAGATTGTCTTTGTTAAAGATTCAGCATCTTCACCCTTTCAATTATGGCGTGAGAGAAATATCCTTTTACATATGAAGGAAATCCTCCAGCATAACAATAACAAAGCAGATTTGGCATTTCTGATATGTCGAAACTCAAGCACAAAATCATAGTTAAAAAAATAAGAACATAAGAATGGCCATACTGGGTCAGACCTAAGGTCCATGTAGCCCAGTATCATGTCTGCCGACAGTGGCCAATATCAAATGCCCCAGAGGGAGGGATCACAACAGGTAATCCTCACATGATCCCTCCCCTGTCACCCACTTCCAGAGAAACAGAGGCTAGGGACACCATTCCTACCCATCCTGGCTAATAGCCATTGATGGACCTAACCTCCATGAATCTATCTAGCTCTATTTTGATAGATTCAAATAGGAGAAAAAATGTCTCCCATTCTTTATATGCTGTACATCAGAAAAAAGGGCACTAGGAAAATGTAAAACAAAAACAAAAACTTTGCAAGTCTCCTTTAAAGGGGCATCATTAACTTGGAATCTAGTTACACTTGTTTGCTTTTGTTCTTTTTAAGTCTTAAAAGTATTTTCATGTTATAATGGCTCCTGAATCTCATGACCAATTGGTGTCATGGAACTGGAATCCATGCTCAATAGCTGTGTCTAGACATTGTGGACATAAACATGGATCCACAACCCCTCGCCAGACACCTCATTGCAGCCTTCTAGGCTGCGTACATGAGACTGCTAGAGAGAACAGATCAACCATCTGTAGGTGACATGCAGATAACCTTGTGTGACCACTCTTTTTGCCGTGCCCAAAATAGCCCCACCTTTCTCTGACACAGCCCCTAGCCAAGGCTTAAGCAGTGCATATGGCACCATACCAAGAGGGAATTTCACCTAAATACAGTTAAATGCAGAATGCAACAAGCTCAGAATCGGGTGGAGAAATATCAGAATATTTGTATTTTCTCTCTTCCTTTCCACTTATCAGTATGCTAGTGTTACAGGGAAGCAGAGCAGGTAAAACTTTTCCAGAAGTGAGATGTACAAATTGCTGTTGTCCCCTTTAGAACTAGCTTATATGCATGTTTGCCACTGCCCTCTACTGGACAGAACCAGGCCTGCTAGTGTGTATCAATATGCAAAGGTGCTTTAGTTCTTACTACTGATGGCTAGCAGGCAACCTGAGATGATAATGGCCTGTGGTTTTGACACAGCTGTCAAAATGGGGATGGGGGAGGGCATATTGAGTTAAATATTTATAGGGTTTTGTTCTTAAAATCCTCAAAAAGTTGCAAGGGTTTCGGGGGGCTTTTCAAATCCCTGAAGTGACAGCTGCTAATGTGTGAAAGAAACCTTGGCTTGTTTCACTTTTGGGCAGAGGAGCCCATCTCTCGCTTAGTATTATTTTATAACTTCATTTGCAGTTTTAGATACATAACAGCTACCTACAAGAGTTTGAAATAAAAGAGTTAAATTGACTGGCTCTGGTATAGGTGTGCATTTGTGCAGGGAAGGTGCAAGGAGTTTTCCCCCTGCAACTTTCCCTATACTCTTGACACAGGAGCCAATTATGATGACAGATCACTCTGGAGATCACAAGGGATCACAAGAAAGGAAGGAAACAGGGCCCTAGATCTACCCCCTCTCTACATCCATTAACAGAGCTGGCTGAACACACAGGGCTGAACACGCTGCATACTCCCCCTGTGCATTAGCAAGCTCCAAGATCAATCCCTGCTGCCCAAGAACAGCCCCTATGGTAATGTGATTCAATACAACCCTTCATTCAGGGGCTATATAACTATAATGCAGGCATAGGCAAAATACCCTCCACAGGCCAGATTCAGCTTGTCAAGCCACCAGATCTGGCCCGTGGATGCAGCGGGGAGCCTTAGGCAGATTCCCTGCCTGTTCCACTCCCACCCCACCTGCCACCCCTGCTGATCGGCTCTGTTTGAAACACACATTGCTCCCACCTCCAGCACAATTCCATTGGCTGGTTTCCAGATCCCACACTCTCTCCTTCACCCCAGTCTCTTACTGCAAGCTCCCTTCTGCACCCAACTTCCATCCCAGACCCCACACCTTCTCCATTAATATGAAAGAATGCAGCCCTTGACCACTTTCCAAATTCTTAGAGTGTCCCACATCAAAAATTATTGCCCACCCCTTCTATAATCCCTAGCTCTTATTTAGTCCTTTTCATCAGCAGATCTCAAAGGGCTTTACCAAAGTGAGTAGTCCTGTGGCACCTTAGAGACCAACCAAAATACATAGAATCATGAGCTTTCATGGGTAAAACCCACTTCATCAGATGGATTGGAGTAGAAATAACAGAAACCAAGATATATATAACAGCAGAAGAAATGGTTACTTACCTTGTAATTGTTGTTCTTGGTGATGTGTTGCTCATGTCCATTCCAGTTAGGTATATGCCAGTGTTCCCTCTAAGATTTTCCATCCATGAGCGCAGTGAGTTTTTTCTTGTGCACCAATACTGACATCATGTGTGCTTGTTCGGATGTGTGCCACCATGGCACCCACCAGTTCCTAACACAATATATATATATTTAAATTGTTATGGAAGAAAAAATACTAAAACAAGGGATAATTAACAAGGTGCAGGACCCTGCACAGACGTATCCTGAAAACCACCAGCATGGCACCCAGTCTTACTCCCACCCAGCCTTTCTCCCACCTTTCTTATATTCATGGGCTCTCCAGCCGCTGCAGCCCCATCCTGTGCACTCTTTACCACTAACCCTGCATTGTGCCCCTCTTGTCCCTAACATCTGCACAATGCCCCCTTCATCCTAATCCCTACACTTTCCTCCCAGCCCAATCCAGTCAAAAAAGTGTAGTAATTTGTAAAACAAAAAAATTAATATATCATCCATCCCCATTGACTCTAAAAGCTCATTCTGCAGTTGCAAGTTTATGACATTAAGGAAATGAATTTAGGGATATCACCAGAAAATGTCATCCAGCTCTTTTTCTTCAGTTCACATTACTATACATTACATGGTACATAATCTAATTATTGATCAAATTTCTTATAATATCTGCATGCTTAAGACCCCCTGTGAATCACAGAAAAGTCCCTTTAATTTGTCATCATCAAAAGGATATTCCTCTCACACCATCAATTGATTTAGCATCAATACAAAACAATCAATATTCATTAAGGCTGTGTCTACATTGGCACCCCTTTCCGTAAAAGGGATGCTAATGAGACACTTCGGAATTGCAAATCCACGGGGGATTTAAATATCCCCCGCGGCATTTCATGAACATAACTGCGCTTTTTCCGGCTCGGGGTTTTGCGGAGAAAAGCGCCAGTCAAACGCGATCTTGCGGAAAATAAACCCTTTTCCGGAAGATCTCTTATTCCTCCTTGAAAGTAGGAATAAGGATCTTCCGGAAAAGGGTTTATTTTCCGCAAGATCGCTGTCTAGACTGGCGCTTTTCTCCGCAAAACCTCGAGCCGAAAAAGCGGCAGTTATGTTCATGCAAATGCCGCGGGGATATTTAAATCCCCCGCAGATTTGCAATTCCGAAGTGTCTCATTAGCATCCCTTTTACGGAAAGGGGTGCCAATGTAGACACAGCCTAAATGTTTAGTTGCCTCTATGCAGTGTGTGTGTGTGTGTGTGTGTGTGTGTGAGAGAGAGAGAGAGAGAGACAGACAGACAGACAGACAGACTGAAATTCTGTATTTGTGCATTTGGTTTTAATTCCTTGAGTCTAGTACTTTCCATTTGACCTTGCTGAATTTCTGATCTCTACAATTTCTCTGATCTCTCCAATTCTCTAATTTATCAAGATCCCTTTGAATTTTAGTTCTATCCTTCACAGTGTTTGCAACCCCACCCCTGGCCAGCTTTGTATCACCTGCAAATTTGATTAATACGCTCTCATTCCTACATTCAGGGTCATTACTAAAGATAGTAAACACCACAAGACCCAGAATAAATCCCTGTGGAATCCCAATCTGA
This sequence comes from Rafetus swinhoei, assembly GCA_019425775.1. NCBI lineage: Eukaryota > Metazoa > Chordata > Testudines > Trionychidae > Rafetus > Rafetus swinhoei. Next base: position 112,667,602 of record CM033446.1, read on the forward strand.
CATTGTCCCATTAATAGCTATTTTTTCCAAACACTAGAAAATTCAGCAGTTGCCATCAGTTAACACATAGTCTGCGTCTAGACTGGCATGATTTTATGCAAATACTTTTAACAGAAAAGTTTTTCCGTTAAAAGTATTTGCGCAAGAGAGCATCTAAACTGGCACGGATGCTTTTGCGCAAAAGCACATATTTTGCACAAAAGCATCTGTGCCAGTATAGACGCTCTCTTTCGCAAGAAAGCTCCAATGGCCATTTTAGCCATCGGGCTTTCTTGCGCAAGAAATTAACGTTGCTGTCTACACTGGCCCTCTTGCGCAAGAATACTTGCGCAAGAGGGCTTATCCCTCAGTGGGAGCATCAGAGTATTTGCGCAAGAAGCACTGATTTTGTACAGTACAAGGTCAGTGTTCTTGCACAAATACTCACGGCCAGTGTAGACAGGAGGCAAGATTTTGTGCAAAAGCGACCGCTTTTGCGCAAAATCTTGCCAGTCTAGACGCAGCCCTAGTGTTATCTGAGCTAGCTCAGTCATCTCATGCTCTATGGTAACTTTTGGCAAATATTGACTATTTTTAAAATGGGGAACACTGTAACAGAGACAAAAGACATGTCTTCTCCACCAACAAAGGCAAATGACATGAGGCTATCAACAAAAAACTCAATGAAACAAAGCACCTTCTTCTATAGTAATGACTAAACTTGTGGTAGTTCAGTGAGTTGGCTTTCTCCTAGAGGCTCTATGTTGTGTTCCAGAACCTCAACTTTCATTAAAAAATGTTTAAAAAGCACTAGCCTTAATTATTGCAAAGATACCCTTCAAAAATAAACTACAAGTTGAACCACCTTGGTCTGGCATCCTTGGGACCTCAGGGAATTTGCCAGACCAGGGGCGGTCAATGCACCCAAGTCTCCACATTTCCTCCTGGCCGCCCAGTGCAGCCTCTGGCTCTGCTCTTCCCATGGGGGATGAGGTTCCACTACCCCCCTATCCTCCCATGGCTCTGCTGTCACCCAGGGATCTGCTCCCTACTTCCTACTCTGCTGTTGCCTGGTGGCCCCACTGCTGATGGATTCTCTCCGGTGGTCCTGATTCCCATGCCCGGAGCTCTGCACTCCACACAACAGCCCTGCTGCCACCAGGGGCTCTCCCCAGTGGCTCCATGCTTGGAGCTCTGCGCTCCACTCAACAGCCCCGCTGCTGCCAATGACTCTCCCCAGCAGCCCCACTGCAGCTCAGGACTCCCATACTCCGCCTGGCCATGTGACAGCTGCACCCGATCCGAGGCTGTGGTGATATTTTTAGCACACCGGTCCTGGCCCAGGAGCAGCTGCACCACGGCCCCGGCTGCAGTCCAGGAACACTGGGCAGCCGTCTGCCATGTGGCCTGCCCTGGGGAGCAGCTAGGGTCATGGCTGGTGGGGCCAGGACCACGGTACTAAAAATAGCACCGTGGCCCTGTCCCAGCAGCTGCCATGCAGCCGCAGCTCCAGCTCTTCCTGGGGGCACAGCCATATGGTGGGCAGATGCTCCATGTGCTGGGACTGCAACTGGGACTGCGGTGCTATTTTTAGTATTGTGGCCCAGGCTCCACCTCCAGCAGCCTCTACATGGGCTGTTTGGTGGCTGCCCAGCTACTCCTGGGCAGGGCAGCCACCCACCACATGGCCCGCCCCCAGGAGCAGCTGGAGCTGCAGCTGCATGGCTCTGCTGAGGAGGTGTGCAGGACTGAAATTTTTGGTGTGCGCCCACACATGAGCACATCTCAGAGAAAACCCTGGTGGGCACGCACCGTGTGCACAGATCCCAGAGCATTTTTCCCTTAACAGTATCCAGTAGCCAGCCATGGAGCCCCCTGGAGTGGCGCCACTATATTAGCCCTCCATCCCCTCAGTTCCTTCTTGCCGGAATCCTCCGACGAAGGGAAGGCGGGTGGGATTTGGAATGGACATGAGCAACACATCTCAAAGAACAACAGTTATGAGGTAAGTAACCATTTCTTCTTCTCAGAGTGGTTACTCATGTCCTTTTCAGTTAGGTGACTCCTTAGCAATACCACTGGAGGCGGTAATCAGAGACTAATCTGTAATGGACTGCAACACAGCCCTACCAAAGACTGTGTCCTCTCTGGCCTGCTGCCCAATAGCATAATGGCTTGTGAACGTATGCATAGAGGACCACGTGGCTGCTCTGCAAATATCTAGAATAGGCACCTGCGCAACAAAGGCCATCGATGAGGCTTGCACCCTCGTGGAGTGGGCTGTAAGCAGGGGCACTAGCATATTAGCCAGGTCATAAAAGGTTCTATGTAGGATGTGATCCAAGAGGACAAACACTGTGCTGAGACCGGGAGGCCCTTCATCCTCTCAGCTATGGAATAAAGAGTTGCAGTAACCTACAAAACTCTCTCGTCCTATCTATGTAAAAGGCTAAAGCTCTCCTGACATCTGAGGAGTGAAGGGACCACTCTTTGGGTGTTGAATGCAGTTTCAGGAAGAAAACTGGAAGGTAGGTATCTGGGGACATGTGGAAGTGGGAAACTACCTTCAGGAGAAACGACAGGTGGGGACAAAGCCCCACACTATCATTGAAAAAAATCATATACAGAGGCTCAGACATGGGGCCTTCGGCTCCGAAACTCTCCTGACCGATGTAATGGCCACTAAAAAGGTTACCTTTCACAAAAGGTGTTTTAAAGAGCAAGTAGCTAAGGGCTCAAACTAAGGATGTTAAATTGCGGTTAATTGACTAGTCGAGTAGTTGATGGAATTTCCATCGACTACTCGACTGGTCGATAAGCACTTCCCTACTGGGGCTCTTGTACATTTCAAAGGAGGAATGTGGAATTCCACATGCAGCCCAGGGCCAGCAGGAAGTCCCGCTGACTCCAGGCTGCATGTAGTGTGCCATCTTTGAAATGTACAAGAGTCCCCAGCAGGGGATTCAGTCCCCTGCTGACCCCAGGCTCTATGCTGCGCTGCAGCTGCATGGAGCCCGGAGTCAGCCGGGGAGTCCCCAGCTGACCCTGGGTTCCGCACGGCATTTCCACAGAACCCGGGGTCAGCTGAGGACTCCCCAGCTGATCCTTGTTCTGCTGAAATGCCACGCGGAGCCCGGGATCAGCTGGGGACTCCCCAACTGGCCCCAGGCTCCACAGCTCTGGCCCTTTGAAGGCTGCTTCTGCATTTCAGAGGGGCGGTGCCACACAGCTGAGCCGGGGGATCAGCTGTGCGGTGCCTGCCTCTTTGAAATGCCACCTTGGGATGGTGATGCCACAGGAGGCGGAGCCTGGGTGAAGTTGCCCTCACCCTCGACTGGTGGCCTCACCATGTCCTTATGGGTGGACTGTTCAGCCTCCGATGTTGGGGCCCTTGGCAGGGGGGTGGCAAATGGCATGCCCCTGGGCTGTGTGGCTACTGAAATGGATCTTGAGCAGTGGTGGGCAATAATTTTTGAACAAGGTCCACTTCAAAAATTTTTGAAGTGGTCACGGGCTGCCCCAGAACGGGTGGGACCTCAGATGGAAGGGGAGGGGTCTCGGTCAGAGGGAGCGGGTCTTTAAATTGCAGGAGTTGAAAGGGTTCGCACCTCCCCTGTGGCTCCCAAGCATTCCTGCTATTTAAATGGCTTGCTGCTCCCAACCTTGCTGCTAGCACGTTGCCTGGGAAACTGGGATGCTAGAGGCCTTTCAACTGGTTCCATCCCCGGCTCAGCTATGTGGCGCTGCCACTTTGAAGTACCCCTTCTTCCTTCCCCCCTTTGCTGTCTCTATCTGATAGAGGCAGCAAGCGGGGGGGGAGGGGAGGAGAAATCGACTAGTCCAGCATTTGCTTATCAGATAGTTGATTAGTCAACTAGCCCTTAACATCCTTAGTTCAGACTACAAGGGTGTGAATTGCAGTGTGCACCAAAGTCCTGTGCTGTAACCTCCTCAAGTGGATGCTGTAGGCACAAACTAAAAGGTTCCTAATTCACATTACTGTAGTACATTAATTTATTTAGCGTACCAATTTATAGATCATGCTTCTTTCTGGAAGTGTAGTATTTTAACGTGAACTAGGAACCTTTCAGTTCATGCCTACAGCATCCACACGGGGGAGTTACAATGCAGCACTCTGGCGCTCAGTGCTATTCACACCCCAGATTACAAGGCAATGTAAACATAGCCTTAGATGAACACAGTTTGCAAAGAATTAGTTGTTTTAAAAAATGCCTGTTTACCCCTCAAGGCCACGAATAAATTTATGACACTCATAAAAAGTGAGTGAAAATAAATAAAAGCAGCTTTAAATTAAAGTAGATTAAGTTTTACAAATGTGTTATAAACCAGATAAACATGTACAGACTTTGCAAGTTTGGGTTTAGGGTAACCTTCTTCTGTATTTTACAATATTCTTAATATTTTTTAAATGTAAGCAATCTGTTTTTTTCTTAAACATCATGCTCTTTGTTCCACAATTTGGTAAAACAAATTCCACTTTAAGCCATTGCTTAAGCCACACACACACAAAAAGATGGAAGAACAGTTATTTAAGTTTCATATCCATGCAGTTGTATAGGCTATTGTGTTTGGAACTACAGTATGTCACTGCTTAGCAGCCTATCTGTATATTTTGTACCTGAATGTAGAAATGGGGAAACCCTGGGGGATTTTGCCCCAGAAAGCTGAGGATAATTAAAGGAGAATAGGGATGAGTTGGAGCACTTTATTCGTGTCACAAAATCATCACTGTGCCATTTGAAAGCTATCAATAGGGCATTTGAAGAGGAAAATACAGTCATACCCCTTTCCTGTCTTTCATCATCATCACATCTGACACTGGCTCCCTTCCCTCTGCTTCAGACCTGCTGTTCTAACTCCTCTCCTCATGAAACTATCACTAAGGGGAATCTGTCTAACTATAGTCCTATATCCCCTTTTCCTTTCATCTCAGTACCCCTTGGCCATGCTCTTTATTATCAGTGTTTCAATATCCTCTCCTCTACTTCACTCCTTGACCCCATCCAGTCTGCTGACGCCCTCTCCACTTCACTAAATTTGGCCCCACTAACATAAATACAAACTCCTTAGCATCAATCTGCTCCCCATTCACTAAGGGCATGTCTACACTAGGAAATTATTTCAAAATAACTAAATTTGAAATAATAACTCCCAAAATAACTATTTCGAAATACTGTGTCCCCACTACAGGGGAGCCTCAAAATCAGTCTGAGGCAGGCTCTATTATTGTGTACACACTACCTCGATTTAGAGCCCCAGGAAGCACTGGGGAGTAATTACTTAGAATGACTCTGGGACTATGTGTAACAGCAGTGTTATTTCAGAATAACTGATGTTATTCCAAAATAACAAAGTCCGCGTCTACACTACAAGCAGTTATTTCGACATAATGTCAAAATAATGTTGAGCTAGAGGACCTCTTACTCTGACTCCTGTAACCCTTAGGCTGTGTCTACATTGGCACCCTTTTTCGAAAAAGGGATGCTAATGAGACCAGTCGCAATTGCAAATCCGCGGGGGATTTAAATATCCCCCGCGGTATTTGCATTACATAACTGCCGCTTTTTTCGGCTCGGGCTTTGCCGGCAAAAGCGCCAGTCTAGACGGGGATCTTGCGGAAAATAAACCCTTTTCCGCAAGATCTCTTATGCCTACTTGCAAGTAGGAATAAGAGATCTTGCGGAAAAGGGTTTATTTTCCGCAAGATCCTCGTCAGACTGGCGCTTTTTCGGCAAAGCCCCGAGCCGAAAAAGCGGCCATGTAATCAAATACCGCAGGGATATTTAAATCCCTCATGATTTGTGCGACTGGTCTCATTAGCATCCCTTTTTCGAAAAAGGGTGCCAATGTAGACACAGCCTTATTGTACAATGAGTAAGGGAAGTCAGAGGAAGAGTGCTCTTTCTCGGACTTCCTGCCGTGTTGACAGCACCAAAAGCCAAAATAAGCTATTTCAAATGAAGCTACGCAATTGACGTAGCTCAAGTTGTGTAGCTTATTTCAGCTTTAGCCCTGCTGTGTAGATGTGCCCCGGGGAGTAGTTATTTCAAAATAGCAGCAGCAGAGCATCCACACTAATGCTATTTTGAAATAAATATTTCAAAATAAGCATTATTCCCCAAGGAAAGCAGAAGTACAGATTTCAAAATAACCAGCCTGTTTTTTCAAAATAACGGGCTTGGTAGTGTGGACACTCTGCTTATTATTCTGAAATAAGGGTGGTTATTTCAAAATAACTCCCTAGTGTAGACCAGGCCTTAGTGGAGAGGTTTGGATGTGTGGGCACACTGTTGATAGGTGCAGAACTGTTAAACTTGGCTAGGGATGCAGGTTATTTATTCAGCATAGGCAAAATCCTGATGTTCACACTGAGACAAAAATTCCCATTGGTAGACTTAATTGGAGTTTTGCCTGCTTTATGATTTGGTGCAATATAATTAAGAGATTGACAGCTTCCTAGATTTAGAGCAGTGTAACTTGATCTTCCTGTTTACGGCATGGTACAAATTGCTCATTGGCTAAATAACAGGATTGTCTAATCCTAATTGTAATCTGTTCTGTCTCATATTTGTTTGTATGTTTAGCCACATTGCTTTTGGAGGATTTCACTTTTAATGCTGAGGAGACTGCTGCTGTTAATATTCTCTCTTTCCCGGCTAGTCCATCATTTCAAGTCAATGTCTCCTACAGGCTGGGAATTCATCAAAATGTGTCTCAAAAAGTGTTCTGTAAGCTTTTGTGGGTAAGTCGCGAGTGGGGGAAAAAAAGCTTCAGCCAGTGGACATGGGTTTGTGGGGCTTGCTTTACAGACCTAAAAATAGTAGTAGAGATGTTTCTTCTGTTCAGGGTGGAGCTCCAGTTTCAGACACATCCCACTCACTGGGCTTCCAAGCCCAAAATCTAACCTGAGCAGAAACATCTACATTGCTGTTTTTAGCCTTGTAGCACAAGCCCCCCAAGCCTGAGTCTGTAGACCCAGGCTCTGAGACTCACTGCTAGGAATTCATTTGCATTATAAATATACCCTTCATATGTTTCACCAAAAAGTTTAGACTTAAGGATAGCCTCATAAAACTTTCGTGGTGACCTACTTGCTCATACATCTCCTGCAGAAGTGGAGACTGAGTGCATTCTGCTGATGTTCACTGGAATTTTCTCCAGGTAGAAAAGTGTGTTTTCTGAAGGACAGCTGCCCAGAAAGTCTATTCTTTGGTGCCCTGAAATTTTCTGAGGTGCTGTGACTTATATTAATGAATTATTAGTTGTAATTATGTATATTATTATAGCATATAGGCACCCTCATCATAGACCACATCCCCATTGTAAAAGATGCTGTACAAACACAGCACTAGAAGATGGTCACTGATACAACTAGGCAGATCTGTGAGTTATCAGCACAGAAAGAGTAATTTAATTCACTTTAGATCTAAATTTTTACAGTTAATTAATATATACAGTTCTAAAATTGCCATCATCATTCTTCATTTTCAAATTTGTGTTTGTTTCCATCTAGCTGTGGTTTCAGGGAAAATGTAAAGGGATGAAGTCTGCTGCAAGGAATATTTCATAGAAAAGACATGGATGTTTTGATATCCAGGACCAGAGCCTAGCTAATATAAATCAGCAGGTCTACACTGACTTGAGTCATGCACTTCTAATTTATGCCAGCTGTGGAACTGACCCCCAATTTCTTTATGTTTCCCAATCAGTACAGAAATTCTAACCCAAATGTTATCTGGGGTGTGTGCTTTGATCTTTGCAGAATCTATAAAAATTATTGATTTCATGCCTTTCTCCATGCTCAGCAATGTGTGTGGAATCAGATAACCATGTATTAAGCAGACTGCCTGATAGTATGTGGAGAAACTTGACAGAGCCAAAAGCTTGCATTTGATTCTTCTCTCCAAATACCTGTTGTGATATAGAGTAAGATCTAAGGCCTCCTTAAAGCAATATAGAGAATAGGCACAAAATCAAAGGAAAATAAGATTTTTTTCTTTGCATATTTACTAGTTCTTCTATAGCGATCAAAGGGTGCTCTGTTCTGAACTAAATTTAAAAAAAATGTAAGGAAGCAGTTACAGTTCCTAGTTCTACTAAACATCTGTGAAAGCAAGTCCTCTCATTAGATTGTTTGGCAATTTCAAACCTTCATCTTCTGAACGCCTACTGGAAATTCTCTTTCATGTTGAGTTTGGGGTACAAAGAATGAGAGTAATCTTTGGCCAGTGTATGTACACTGAGTAAAGAAATCTGCTTCCCTTCTGTTTCTTTGAACACTAAGATTCTTCTACTCAAATCATCCAACTAAGTGATGAGCTAATTTTGAGAGGTGTATTTCATTCACTTCTCCAGATATTTGGCCTAAACTAGAGAACTCCCTGCTGTGTTTACAATGATTTTTGAAAGAACATAGTTGAATTACATCTGTAGCCAAAAGTAATGTGCTGTCATAGCAGCATCTACGGAATTAAATATAATAAGAGTAACCAAAAATAAAGTTTTAGAGGGGTAGCCAAGTTAGTCTGTAACAAGAAAAACTTAAAAAACAACAAATAGTCTAGTAGCACCTTAAAGACTAACAAAACATGTAGATGGTATCATGAGCTTTCGTGGGCAAAACCCACTTCTTCAGATGACTGGAGTATAATAAGTCCAGATCCAAGAATAAATAAGGGAAGAAGAAGGAAGGAAAAAGGGGAGGTGAGGAAGAAAAAGAGAGACAGTGAGTAGATAGTGCAAATAGTTACAAAAGGCTGTTAAGAACCATGAGCACCTCCATTGTTTGGTTGGTGTTTAAGTCATTAAAATGTGGAAGATAGTGTGCGAGCCATCCTATATCTGGGTTCAGACCATTAGCATAAGAATTAAACTTGTGAATGAAGTTAAATTCCAATCCTTCTCTGTGTATTTGGCTTGTGGAATTGGTCTGAAACAATACAGCAACTTGGAGATCCATTAATGACTGTCCAGGAAGATTAAAGTGTTCTCCAACAGGTTTTTGTGTGTTGCCTTTTCAGATATCTGATTTGTGTCCATTAATTCTTTCCCGTAGAGATTGTCCAGTTTGGCAAAAAATAAAGTGTATTATACAGATTACTAGGGACTCTATAAACACAATGGACCTGTTACTCCACAGTCCTGCATTTAGTGCAGTCATTTACACCTGTGCAAAAAGAATGTAAAGTTTTCCAACCATACTTCTAATGATTTATAAACAGTTTGCACAAAGGCAAATTACTACATAGGGGTTCAAGGATGTAGAAAATCAAGCCTTCTTTCTCCAAATCACCCTACTTCACTGAACAAATGATCAAAAGCTTCAGAGGGGTAGATGAGTTAGGCTGTAACTGGAAAAACTTAAAAAACAACAAATAGTCTAACAGCACCTTAAAGACTAACAAAATATGTTGATGGTATCATGAGCTTTCGTGGGTACAACCCACTTCTTCAGACGAATGGAGTTATTAAAAGTCCAGTTCCAAAATAAATAGGAGGTGGGGGGAGAAGGAAGGGCAAAAATAGTGAATTAGAGTGTTCATGTTAAGAACAATTTGCACCTTCTCTATCAGCTTCATGTAACATGAACACTCTAACTCATTATTTTTCCCTTCCTTCTCCCTCACTCATCCCCTATTTATTTTGGAACTGGACTTTTAATAACTCCATTCATCTGAAGAAATGGGTTGTACCCACGAAAGCTCATAATACCATCCACATGTTTTGTTAGTCTTTAAGGTGCTGCTAGACTATTTGTTGTTTTTTAAGTTTGAACAAATGATGTTTAATGGCAGGCCATTCTCTCTACAAGTTCCCTGCTCTTGTAAGGGGACAATATGAAAAACACGTTCCCTGATGAACACTGTACTTTAAAAGGCTCAAACAAATAAATCAACGTAGTATGTTATGAAAGAATTAAAAAATACAAACATATTTTGCTGTTTTCATTAAGACTATTTTTTTCCTTATTGGACTGCTTTATTTGCTTTCTGCTAAAATTCAAGATGCTCCAAGAAAGCAGGGTTCTACCCACAAAAGCTCATGGTTCTATATATTTTTGTTAATCTCTAAGGCCATGTCTACACTATAGAGAAGATCAAAGCTGCCGCAGTCAATCTTCCAGGGTTCAAGTTAGTGGGAATTAGTGAAGACACACTAATTTGAAAGGAGAGGGCACCCATTGACACTGGTAGTCCTGCTCCTATGAGGAGTAATGGAAGTCGACGGTGCCAAAATTCGATTTAAGCTACTCTGACTCCAGCTACGCATTAACGTAGCAGGAGTTGCGTATCTTAGTTCAAACTTATCCCCTAGTGTAGACCTAGCCTAAGGTGCCACAGGACTTCTCATTGTTTTTAAAGTTACAGACTAACATGTCTACCCCTCTTAGACTAATAAACCCATAGGTTATTTATGTAATTGACAATTGTCATTTCCAAGCAAATGTCTGGTGGATGCCACTTCGCTAATTAAGGGGAAAGAAATGTTTCTTATGACACTAGCCCTATAGGAATTAATAGCAATAGTGGTTTAACAATCAGAAGCAACACTTTAAATTTTTTTAAATAACTATTTCTTTAGCATGTTTAAAAATCTCATAGGGTTAGCCATGTTAGTCTACAACTTTAAAAACAATGAGTAGTCCTGTGGCACCTTAGAGGCTCTCTCTCTCTCTCTCTCCATCTATCTCTCTATCTCTCTATATATAATCTATCTCTGTATAGATAATATCATGTGTTTTCATGGTCAAAATCCACTTCTTCAGATCATCTCATCTGAAGAAGTGGGTTCTGCCCACAAAAGCACATGATACTTTTTTTTTTTTTTTTTTTTTTGCTGGCCTCTAAGGTGCCACAGGACTACTCGTTATTTCCATCTCATTTACCAGCTCAGAATGGCCAATCTATTAGATAGTAAATTAAAGGGGCTTCTGACCTTTTGAATTTTGCTGCACCAAGTAAAATGGGCACAAGTCAGTTTTAAAGAAGCAGAACATGCATTGGCTTGGAACTGCAGAATCAATAGTGTGTTGATGGGAATCTGAATCAGTCAAAGAAATGTAATAGAGTGTTTTTGATTTTGTGTTTTGTTTTCTAATGAGCAGGCCCACACTGAGTGCCTTTCACAACAGAGTTCCGTCAGTGTGTAGTGAAATGTGAACTGACGGAAATACTAGCTGCAAATACATTTGTACTTTGTTCTCCAATTACACTTCAGTTCATCTGTTGTGTCATTGAGAAAAAACAGCCTTGACATTATAGTTAATATTTTACCCAGAATGACTCTGGTAAAGAGAAGGCTGGGTATAATTGTTCCTTTGAGAACAACATCAGAGTTACATTTGTAGTATAATAAATATACAGTAATTTTTTTCAGAACCACAGGAAATTAATTGTTCATTTTTCCTGGCATACCAGGAGTGTGGATACTACATTTTCTTACTTTGATTAAAGACAAGAGTTGCTGCCCACAGCCAAGTACATATGAGGATACAAAGAAAAATATTATTGGGAAAGGGTAATAGCATGAGTTGGTGCATGTGTCTGGTAGCTCATGCCAACAAAACTGAGTCTTTGTACTGTTAAAAAGTTATTCCAGAATAATGTTTCTATGGGCTAAATTCTTCTTTTATTACTTTGTGTTATGACTGAGGGTAAAAAAATGCTACAGTGGTGTTATTAATAGGAGGATTAGAGCCAGGATATTAAATCTATCGTTGTAACAGTCTGCCTTTGTATTTTTGTCACACAGGATGCAGAACAATGATCAGATACAAAGAAACATGTGAAATAGGAGAATATTCTCAAACGGAAACATGCATTTGTTCAACTTGAATATATTTGAGACCATTCTACAACATAATGCCAATAATATTAGATATGTTTGCTATGCAATAAAAATACATTCATAAAGTAAACCCCTGATGAAATTGTGTCGTGTAGTTACAACAGGGGTGGGCAATAATTTTCACGGGGGGAAGGCGGAGGCACTTCACAAATTTTGGTACGTGTCTGCAGTCCAGCTCCGGCCCCCCAAAAGGGGAGCCTCAAGCAAAATGGGCGGGGCTGAGAGAGAGAGAGTGTGTGTGTGTGTGCGCGTGTGTGTGTTTGTGTGTGAGAGAGAAAGAGAGAGAGAGAGAGAGAGACAATATATGTGAGAGACAGACTTTATGACACAGATTGGATATGTGTGGCACAGAGACCGGGAGGGTGTGTGTGGCAGTGTGTAAGTGACAGTGATTATATGTTCGTGGCACAGAAACAGTGTGGCACAGACTGGGTGTGTGACAGTGACACAGAGTGTGAGTGTGGTTTCTGAAAGAAGCCACACTGTCTTTTTAAGAGAAAACTGTCCTGCCCAGTGGTCTCTCCCCATCCCTGTTCTAAATCACACACTTTAGATTGGAGCAGCTCTGCTGCCTGTCTGTCTCCATCAAGGACCCCCCCTGCTCTGCACCTGCCTTCAGCACTTCCCTCTTTCCTTCACCTCCCCCCCACACACATCCCCTCATCCCTCTGTACAGCTAGCAGGAGAATCCTGGAAGCAGCTAGGCTGTAGGGTGGAGCAGGGTGAGGGGAGGGGTAGCTGAACACATGGTGCCCACTCTAAGTACGCATGCTCTGCTAATCAGCTGGGCAGGCTGAAGAGAAATACTTGGAGGGCCAGATCCGGCCTCTGGGCCTCAATTTGCCCATCCCTGAGTTACAACCTCAAATTTCAAGTGAAAACATTAATTGTAAAATATCCAACATTTTGTTTTCAGTGTAAGAGTCAAATTAAGCTTTGAAAAATCAAAAACCTTTGCCAAGCTATGTATCAGTAATGAAATTACATTTTTTTAGGTGCAACTCTTACTTTGACAAAATACTTTTTAAAAAAAACTCACTAAAAATGGTTACTTACCTCTCATAACTTTTGTTCTTCGAGTGATTGCTCATGTCCATTCCATGTAGGTATGCACACACCCTGTGCACAGATCATCGGAAGGTTTTTCCCTCAGCGGTATCCATTGGGCCAGCAGGGAAGCCCCTTGGGGTAGCGCCCATATATCGGTGCATATTCACCCCCTGCTGGACCTCCACCCCCTCAGTTCCTTCTTGCCAGAATTCTCTGATGAAAGGGAGGTGGGTAGGATTTGGAATGGACATGAGCAACACATCTCAAAGAACAACAGTTACGAGAGGTAAGTAACAGTTTTTTCTTCTTTAAGTGATTGTTCATGTCCATTCCATGTAGGTGATTCCAAAGCAGGACCCCTGAAAGTGGGGTCAGAGACTTAACTTTCAATGGAACATAGTACTGCCCTACCAAGGGCCACATCGTCCCTGGCCTGGTGCGCAAAAGCATCATAGTTAACAAAGGTGTGAACCAGGTGGCTGTCCTACAAATGTCCAGGATAGGTACCTGAGCAATGAAAGGAGGTGATCCACGATGAGATATGCTGGGCCGAAACAGGGAGGCCCTTCATTCTATTGGCTATTGTGATGAAGAATTGGGGGGATTTGCGAAAAGGCTTTGTTCTGTATAAATAAAAAGCTAAAACTCTTTGTACATCTAATGTGTGTAGAGCCTGTTCTTTACTAGAAGTATGTGGTTTGGGGTAAAACATGGGCAAAAAAAAATCCTGATTAACATGAAAATGGGACACCACCTTGGGCAGGAAAGCAGGATAGATGGAGCCTGACCTTATCCTTAAAGAAAACAGTGTAGGCAGGGTCTGAAGTTAGGACCCTAAGTTAAGACACCCATCTGGCTGACGTAATGGACACTAAAAAGGACACCTTCCAAGACAGGTGCAAGAGCAAACAGGTCACTAGGGACTCAAAGGGAGGACCAGTAAGCTTGGTAAGGACCAAATTGAGATCTCACAGGAGAACAAGCGAACATTTGGGTAAAGTCTCTCCCAACCCTCAAAAAATGGTGAACCATAGGGTTTGCAAAAAGCAATTTGCCCTGGGAGCCCACATGAAGGACGGAAATAGCCACCGGGTGTATCCTGACCAAGGACGAAGAAAGTCCCTGAATCCTTAGATCCAGAAGGAGGTCAAGGACAGAGGGGATGGGGCATCCACTGGGGGGACGCCCCTTTGGGCCGCCCAGATGGAAAAATGCCTCCACTTTGCCAAATATGTGGCTCTAGTAAAGGGTTGCCTGCTCCCCATCAGGACCCTTTGAACTCACTCTAAGCACTGACATTCTAGCACTGTTAGTCATGGAGCTTCCAGGCCATGAGATGCAAGGACTGCAGGTTTGGGTGGCAAAGCCTGCTGTGGTCCTGGGTTATCAGATCTAGGTACAGTGGGAGGGCCATCGGCCTCTCTATCGAGAGGCATAGAAGGGACATGAACCAATGCTGCTGTGACCATGCCATAGCTACCAGGATTAGTGAGGCCCTGAATTCCCTGACCTTGAGGATCACCTTATGGATCAGAGGAAAGGGAGGGAACACATACAAAAGGCCAGAGGGCCAGGGAATAGGGACAGCACCTCCCAGAGACTTCAGGCTTGGTTCATGAAGGAGCAGAAACAGAAACACTTCCTGTTGCTGTGAGCTGCAAATAGGTCCAGGAGGGAAATCCCCACCTCTGGAAGATGCGCAGGGCAACACAATGCTCTGAGGGACCATTCATGGCCTGAGAAGAACCTGCTGAGCTGGTATGCCAGGGTATTCTGGGACTCCAGGAGGGAAGAGGCCACCAAATGAATGCCCTGCTCTAAGCAAAAATCCCAAAGAAGAAGGCCTTCCTGGTGCAGAGGGAAAGAATGAGCACCACCCTGTTTATTGATATAAAACATTGCTGCTGTGTTGTCCATGAGGACTAGGACACACCTGTCCCACAACTGGGGGAGGAACGCTGGGCAAGTGAGGTGAACCACCCTCACTTCTCTGACATTTATATGCAGTGACAGCTGTGATGGGGACCACATACCTTGCATCCTCAGGCTCCCGATGAGGGCTCCCCAGCCAATGTCAGAGGCATCCATCATGAGCCAGACTGCTGGCAGGAGCCAGGAAAAAGGGACTCCAGCGCAGACCACGTCCTCCTGAAGCCACCAGTCAAGAGAGTCCATGACTTCTGCCGGGATAGTCACCTCCATGTCCAAGGGCTGGTAAGCTAGTTGTGCACTTGAGCCACTCACAGTTGTAGAGGGTGGAGTCGGAGCCTGGCATGCTGCACTACATATATGCATACCACCATGAAGGCAAGGAGCCTCATACAGTTCCTGGCAGTAGTCATAGGGAAGACAACAGGCACAGAATGGTTTCCTTGATGGCTAGAAACTGAGTCTTGGGCAGAGAGGCTGTACTGTGGAGTCCGGCAGGGAACCCATTGTGACGTAGTGAGGGTACCTTGCTGGTTGCTAGGCTTGGGCTGTGGGTGACCCCCACTGGCTGCTGTCTGTAGCACGGCCCAGCAGAGTAGCTGATGGGACAGGGAGGTAACCTGTTCTACCGGTTACCTGCCAGGGAGAGGAACAAAGGAAGGTGGAATGCGGCCCCTGGCTGGGGGGCAGGGCTGGAAGGGATGGTTTTTTAGTTTCTGTCTGGGATCATGGAGGAGACAGCCTAGGGAAGGTGCTGGAATTTAGGGGCCCAGTCTCCCCCATCTCAAGGGGGGCTGAGGCATCTTAGGCCTGCCCTGAAACCAGATTACATCTGTGCTGTGCTGTATCCTGGAGAAGCAATAAACTCCCTCTATTCTACTGGCTGGTGGAGTTTGTTTGTGCCACTACGGGGGTGCAGGAGATGGGGAAACCCCAACGTGCTGTCACACCCATGAACTCTATTCTTTGAGTAGGGATCAGGTTGGACTTGGCCTCGTTCAGTAGGAGGCCCAAAGTGAGAAATACTTCCCAAACTATGAATATACGCTCTAGCACCTGAGTGGGAGAGGTCCTCCTCACTAGCTAATCATCCAGATAGGGGTAGACTTGAACTTGCCACTTCCAGAGAAAAGTGGCCACCATGCACTTGGTAAAAACTCTTGGGGATGTAGACAGACCAAAGGGGAGCACAGTTAGCTGGTAATGGTCCTGGCCCACTGTGAAGCAGAGGAAATGCCTGTGGGCCAGAGTGATCGAGATATGGACATTTGTGTCTTTAATTTGAGGGCAGCATACCAGTCTCCCATAGTGAGGGACAGGATATTTGACACTATCATCATTTTGAATCTTGTCTTGATGATGAAGGTATTGAGATGTCTGAAGTCCAAAATGGGATGAAAACCTCCATTGGGGAGTAGAAACTCTTGTCCCTGAGCTTCATGGGAACCACTTCCATCGCTCCTAAACTGAGAAGCTGCTGCACATTGTTGTGTAAGAGATGCTCATGAGAGGGGTCCCTGAAGAGGGATGGGGAAGAAGGGTGGGAGGGAGATTAGGAGGGGAATGGAATAGAATATCCATTTTCCTCTGTGTCCAGGACCCAAAGGTCCATTGTTATTGCCAACCAGGCATGGATAGACGTTCTAGGAAGGGAAGGGTTGAATTGTCGACTGCTACTCTGTCCCCGTTCATCCCTTGAAAATCCGGGTCGTGGGCCCTGGGATTTGTTAGAAGGCCCTGGTCAGATGAGGAAAGAGAACAGCATCTACTGTTTATATTGCCAGATTTCCGAACCCTGCGTCTGGTCAAATCAGGCCTAGGGGCCTGCTGGAAGGAACGTGATGGGCCCCTAGGGTTAAGGGAATGTCTTTGCAGGGCAGGGGTATGTATTCCAAGGGACTTGAGGGTGGCTCTCAAGTCCTTTAGCCCATGCAGACTATTGTCAGTCTGCTCAGAGAACGGGCTTCCCCCTCAAAGGGCAGGTCCTGTATTGTGGTCTGCAGTTCTGGAGGGACACCGGAGACTTGGAGCCAGGAACTGTGGCACAGGACTAGTCCCTACCCTCCTCCGACAATGCCTTAGACTCCTGCCATGAGTCCTGGAACACCAGGTCTCTAAACTTGTCCATCGCCAACCAGGAGTTATATGAATACCAACTCAGGAGCACCTGCTCATTGGTGAACCTAAGCTGCAAACCCCCAGAGGCATATGCCTTGAAGCCCAAGAGATCCAACTTTTTTGCCTCTTTGTTCTTAGTGGTTGGGCCCGGCTGGTCCAGGTATTCTCTATGGGTACGTCTACACTAGCCCCCTAGATCGATCTAGGGAGGCTAATGAGGGCGACCGGAATTGCAAATCAAGCCCGGGATATAAATATCCCGGGCTTGATTTGCAAGTTCCCAGCCAGTTGCCATTTTAGAAATTGACTAGCCCGAAGTAACTGCCTGCGACTACACGCAGCAGTGAAACGGGCTTCCGATTTAAAGCCCTAAATCGAATTAGGTGGTATTCCTCCTGAATGAGGACCGGCCAGGAACATGCAAATCAAGCGCAGGATATTTAAATCCCGGGCTTGATTTGCAATTACGGTTGCCCTCATTAGCCTCCCTAGATCGATCTAGGGGGCTAGTGTAGACGTACCCTATGACTCGCCACATGAACTACAAAGGTTCCGGAGGGGAGGGGGGAAAACAGATGTTTGTGGCCAACATAGGGAACAAAGTACCTACACTCGACCCGCTTATCAGTTGGTGGGATGGAGGCCAGAGTTTGCCAGAGGGTTTTGGTAATCTTGCTCTCTGTCTTGTTAAGGGGGAGCACCACCCTGGTTGGAGCAGCTGCATTAAGGATGACCACCATAGGATCAGAATCCTCCAATACTCTCTCAGCCTGGACCCCCAGGATCTTTGTGAGGCATTTTAAAAGGTCCTAGTGGGATCTTGAGTCCACAGATGGCATGGACCCCACCCCCAGTGCCTCATCTGGGGATGAGGAAGAGGACTCCCTCAACACCTGCTCTTCCTGCTGTTGCTGCTGCTCCCGGTCTTGGGAGACGACCAACTGCTCCCAGCCCACCTCATGAGATATTTCCACCACCCCATCTCTAAGGGTCTGGGCGAGAGCTTACAGGGGGCCTAGGAATGGGTAGATGGTGAGGACTAGATCAATGGAGTCGCAGATGGTGGAACCTGAGGGCCTGAATAAGTAGAGGTAGGGTGGGAGGGCCCAGGGTCTTGGACCTGGTGATAAGCTCAGCGGATCCAGAATGGCCACTGCACCAGTCTGCCACTGTGGAGGCCATGCTGGGAGCGATGCCGTGAATAGGAACGGTATACGAATGGCCAGGAGTGCAACCTGGATGCCTCATCCCTCAATAGGACTGACTCGGCCTCAGAGTCAGAAGAATAGTTGGAGGCCGACCAGGGCAGAATGAAGGAGGTTGGTGCCAGAGAGCGGTGCCAGGGAGCATTCCTGGCCAGCTTGCCCTGGTACTAAGACAGAGGAGGAGGCATCTGCTCTTCCAAAGGCAAGTCCACGGATGGAGCTGGCTCAGATGATGGTGCCAAAGTCTGGTGCACCGGTGATGGCACCCAGGATGGTACCGAAATTGTTGCTATCCAACAGTCCCATATGCCTGGAACAAGGCTTGGCTGCTGGGGCTGGAACCGTTGCTGGTAGGTCGGCGTGGGTGAAATGGGTATCTTGCCCACACACCAGGCCAGAGGGAGAGGCTGGGGAAGAGGTCCCTCTCTGCCTCGAACATTTCTGGCATGGAGGGCCGATCCACCTCCGCCAAGTCATCCTTCAGGCTTGGGTCCCAGGTTGGGCTCAACTGGTGCCAACCAGGAGCTGGAGGCCTGGGTGCAGTGGCTGAAGTGGCCGAGTGCCCCCCCGGGGATGTACTTTTGGCACATGCCATGACAGAAACCTGCCCCTGCTAGGTCTCCACTTCTTCTGAGGCACCAGAGACTGGGAGCGGTGCTGAGCTGAGGTGCACCACAGCACTGGGACAACCTGGAGTGTCCGAACGCCTCCCACAACGAAGCAGGAGTGCTCTGGGTAACCGGTGCCATTCCAGCAGCCAGTGCCAGGTGGAGCGCCACCTCCATTAGCAAGCTCTTCAGCCACGAGTCCCATTCACTTTTGGTATGGGGTTTGAAGCTGCAGCAGATCTTGCAGTTGACAGAGAGACGAGCTTCTCTGCGGCACTTTAGACAGGTTTTGTGCTAGTCACCACAGGGCATCGGCTTAAAACACTTGGTGCAGGGCTTAAATCCTAGAGGCCCAGGCATGCTCAGAGCGAGGGCCATAGGGCACGAGAGCAAACCCCTAATTATTTACACTATAAGCTAACTTAATACTAAATAAGAACTAACAACTAACACTAGAAAAACTAAAATATTAAAAACTATTTTGAACAAGAACAGCGGAAGGGCACTTACAGAGCAAGCAAGAGACGTTCCAATGACTGTCATGGGCAGTAAGAAGAAACTGAGAGGGTGGAGGGCCAGCAAGGGTATATATGCACTGATACACAGGCACCACTCCAGGGGGTTCCCCTACTGGCTCAACGGATATTGCTGAGGGAAAACCCTTCCAATGATCCATGCATGGGGCGTTTGCACAGCTACATGGAATGGACATGAGCAATCACTCAAAGAAGAAGCTTTATTAGAGATGAATGGACTTCCATGAAAATGGTAGAAAAGAGTAGGAAGAACATTGGCTGTTTCTTCATAGGCACACATACTAGGAGAGTCAGACCACAGATCATAAGGGACCATTGTGATCATAGCTTGACCTCCTGTATAACACAAATCATACATCCCCGAATTAATTCCTACTTCAAGTCCATAAGCTGTGGCTGAACTAGAGCATATCTTTTAAAATAAACCTATTTTGATTTTCAAATTGCCTAAGATAGAGAATCCATCTACAAGAGTCATTCTAAGAACTAATCTCTGTGGATTAGTAGATGCTCTTTAGCATCCTGCTGAATTACTGTTGGAATGGAAAATATTCCACCAACGTACCTTGACTTTATCATCTGCATTATAGAAAATTCTACCATTTCCACTTAATAATAGACTCATGCCACTATTAGGATTCTTTTAGTCTCTGAAACAATTTTTAAAACTTCTTTTTATTGTCCTTAATGCTGCAGGCAATAAATTGTTCCTTGTGACCTCTTGCTTCTCTTATCTATTTTCTATAATTCTTAGCTTCTGAATTATATTCATTAATATCAATTTCCTCTTTCTTCCATCTGTTATATAAATTATATTTAGAGCCACTTTTGTTTTCCCTCTAAGGCAGGCTAGTTATTAACCAGTGTGCCCTTCTTTCTCTATTAGGATGTTATGAAGAGCTCCTTCTTGTCCCATTCCCTGTGTAGTGTTTATGTTCTTTGTAAGGTCTTCAGATCTAGAACTGTGGCCTGCTCTACAGTACAAAGTTAGGCCAATGTAAGTCACTTTGTCTAGACCTAGCAGATCACTTAAATTTGTCTCCCACTGATATAAGTGGCCCCTTTCATTGACATAGTAGCACAAACTCCAGGGGAGGCATTAAAGTTCCGGGCAATGTACTAAGTTAACACTAAGGCTACAACTACACTGCAGGCTTCTTGTGCAAGAACTTTTTGCCATGGGCTTTTGCTCAAGAGATGTGCTTTTGCGCAAGAGCATCCATGGCAGTGTGGATGCTCTCTTGCACAAGAAAGCTCTGATGGCCATTTTAGCACAAGAAACCCCTGTTGCCGGTCCACACATGCCTTTTTGCGCAAGAGCTCTTGCGCAAAAAGGCTATTCCTCATAGAAAGAGGAATAACTCTTGCGCAAAAAGCCCTGTGTTCTTATGATTTACTGTACTTTTTCTTGCACAAGAACGCGCTTGTAGTGTGGATGCTCTGCAAGTTTTGGGGCAAAAAAACCCCCATTTTTACTCAAAAACTCTGCAGTGTAGACATAGCCTAAGTGACAACAGACATTGTGTTGCCTATGTTGACCCTAACTGCAGCTGTCTTGCAGCTGTTCCACAATGTCTGACACTGAAGCTACGTCTACACTGCACAGTTATTTAGGAATAAACTATTCTGGAATAGTTATTCCGAAATAGCTTACTTTGAAATAGCACATCTACACTGCAGGGAAGCCTCAAAATTAGTCCAAGGCAGGCTTTCATAATGTAGACGTGCTATCTCCATTTAGAGCCCCAGGAGGAATAACTTAGAATGGCCCTGGTGAGGGGCTATTTCGAAATAGCAGAAGTGGCCCATCTACACATGCCTTATTTCAAAATAGCTATTTTGGAATAGGTGTTATTCTTCGTAGAATGAGGTTTAGAGAAGTCGGAATAAGATGTCCATTATGTTGAAATAATGGAATTGCTGCGTAGATGCTCGCATAGTTATTTTGGAATAATGGTCATTATTCCAAAATAACTTTGCTGTGTAGGCACACCCTGAGTGCTCTGGTTACAGTAATGATCTCCATTGCACAGGGATCACATAGACTGGAAGGCCTTCTTCCCATTTAAATCCCTGACAAATTTTGCCTTTTTCTGACTGTCCAGCCTGTGGCACACATAGCAGCTCTTCCTTGTGGTATACTAGTGCCCAGCTGACCATGCCAGCTACATGCTCCAAATATGCCCCAACGTGGAGACCACAGGAGATATTGGATCTTCTGGGCCTGTGGGGAGAGGAAGTAGAGCACTAACATTGCTAGAAACCAGCCATAGAAACATAGATCTCTACGAGCAGATGACAGGGACCAGCAGCCGTGCAGCATGAATGTGAAGGAACTGGAGCAGGCATACCACAAGGAAAAGGAGTCCAACCATCAATCTGGTGCTGAGCTGCAAATCTGTCTCTTTTCTGAAGAGCTGCATGCTATATTTGCTACCCTACAAACCACTGTTAATACCTCTGAGAAGTCTGAGCCACAGCCAGACTTGAACTGTGAGGATGAGGAAGAGATAAAGGAGGATGAGGAACATGCAACCAGGAGATTGTGCTGTGCCATGAGCCAGCACCAGTTTGAGACTCCATTGCAATGAGCCAGGCCCAGCCACTGAGCATGGAGAGTTGCTCTCAGCAACAAGGAGAGTTACTCTCAGCTTTTCATTTCATGGCAGAGTCAGGCAAGGAGAGTCATGAGGAGCAGTTTGTGTATGTGCTGTGGGATGTCCCTTGAATCCTGGTGAGTGATCTCAATGAAACTTTCACAGCGGTACTCTGCAATCCTCTCTTGAAGATTTCAAGTGAAGGCAGACTCATTTCTTCCTCCACAGTAGGCCACCCCACACCAGTCAGTAATAACATTAGCAGGTATCATTGCAATACACAGGCTAGCAGCATACAGGTCTGGGAATCTTCAGGTTGCCAGCAGCAGGTGTGGTCTCTCTGCCGTTGTCTCTGCCTCAGAAGTGAGATATCAGCTAAAATCACCACCACCTGTGGAAAATGTGGCTGGCACTGCCCTATAGGCATAGTTTGATGCAACTGAGTAATTCCCTTATCCCTGGTGCACTCATCACAGTCAGTGCTGTGAGTATCCCTGTGCAGATGCACTCCCGAGCAAGCTTGTCAACAAGAAGGTCTTGTTTAAAACATTTGAGGAACAAGGGAGTTCTGAATCTTGAGTTTCATTTTCTCTTGTGACTGTACTGACTATGCCACCTCAGTCTGTTTTATCTGCACCTGCTGCCATTGCAGACACAAGGGATTCCCCCTCCACGCCCATAGAACCCAGAGCCAGATGTGGAGGAGGAAGAAGAGGACTCAGGACAACAAATTCAATAAGATCCTTTGAGCCAGGGCTGCATCAGACCATGAGCACACAGCCTGTAGGGAGAAAGAAGAGTGAAGAGGAGAAAGGTACAGGACAAGGAGAAGAAGGTACACCAGGATATAATGAGGTTCCTTCTGCAACAAATACAGATGCTACAGACTGTTGTGGACTTACAGGTTCAACAATCCTGGACTCACCTCCCTCTGCAGTCCCTAGAGAACTCCACTTCACTGCCTCCCGACAGTCTTCAACAGCATTCCATCAGGGGCCTCATCTCTAATACAACCACTCTGTTCCAGGGGACATTAAAGACAGCCACAGTGTTACATACTCAGACCTACGAGAGCCAGGGTTGCTGTACACGTAGCTAAAATGAACATGAATGTTCCTTGCCCTTCATAAATTGTGTTCTCTTAATTCATTAAACTTTTAATTTTATTTCCCTTAAAATTGCACTGATTTTTCTTTTCACTGATTTTGTTACAAAACAAAATTCTATAATTTGGAACACAATTCATCTTTATTGGTTCATAACATATGCTGCAGAGTGTCTAGCAATTCTGAAAGTAACCAATAATTTTTTACTGTATAATGTGACATAATTCATAAGCTCAATAACTAACACAGTGTAATAACAATCCATATACAGTAAGCACCACAAAATGAATAGGTGCATTGGCAGTGTTATATTCATACATGCACCCCAAGTACCACACAATTCTTAACAGGCTCCACAACAGCAGGGCCAGGCAGAGCACAGTACACAACAATGCATTACCGTGGCTCAGTGTTAAAAGTGCTTTTTTTAAAGCTTCCTTGAACTGAAGAATAGTTCCACCCTAGCAGCCCTTGTGTATAGCTGTTCAAACTCAGCAGACAGCAACTTCACCTCTAATCCCACAGCAACTTTTCCCCTTTTGTTTCACAGGTGTTATGGAAGGACACAGCAGGCAGCTATAACCATTAGGATATTTTTTTCATTTAGGTTCAATCTTGTGAGTAAACAACGCCAGTGTCCCCTCAATTGACCAAAAGCACATTCATCTGTCATTCTGCACCTGTCAAGCTGATAGTTGGATCTTTCCTTTGTGCTGTGGAGGTGGCTGGTGCATAGTTTCATAAGCCAGGAAAGCTGGGGTTAGTTTGGGTCACCTCGGATCATTACTGGCATTTCAATATTACCAATAGTAATCTGCAATTCAGGAAAGAAAATCCTTGCTTGCAGCATTTTGAACAGTCCTATATTCTTAAAAGAGCATCATGCACCTTCCGTGACTAGTCCACAATAATGTCAGTAAAGCATCCCTAGTGATACTTGCATAACCACAGAACAGTAGCTATTACTGTTGATGTGTTCTGTGGCAAGGTGGTCAGGTGCTAAAATAGGGATCTGCTTAAGATGTGGATTGTTCCATCACAGTTTGGGAACCACATTGCTGCAGATCCAGCTGCTATGTCCTGCACAGTGCTCAGAGATACAATCCTGTGAAGCAGGAGGTGAATAATAACCCTGCACATTTGTATGACAACAGCCCCTCAAGTCCAATTCCAAAATGATTTCCTACTGGCCAGTAGCAGTCTGGTATTGCAAGTTTCCACAATACAATCACCACTCACTTCTTCACTGTCAGTGCAACTCTGATTTTGGTGTCCCAGCTAGGGCAAACTCAGCACATAGACCAAGGAATGTGCTCTTAAGCTTCCAAAACTTCTGCAGCCACTGGTCATCACCAGTCAGTGCTCATTTCTTGGGCCCATCTGCAGCTGCTCCATGAATGCCACCAACTTGAATTAGTTCTTGCTATTTCCCACAGCAATGTGTTCTTCACAAAATCATCAGGCCCCCTCCCCGATTATGTTCTTCCTGCAGCTCTGCAAATACCAGAGCATTGTGTACCTCGTGACTGAAATGCTTACAAGAGTCCAAATCTGTGATGGCTCCATGCTTCTGTCAGAATGTTGGGCAAGTTTACAGGATTTTGAAAAAAGACACAGATGTTATGGAATATAGAGAGTTATGGGATGAAGTCAACTGTATGGTGGGACCATGACCTCTTGATCCCAGTCATCACCGATCAACTCATTTTGGCCTCAGCATGCATTGCCAAAACTTCCCGGAATGGCAACGGGTTGCACCCAAGGATACCTACTCAGGGTGCACAGACCTATGCATAAATACAAGCACTCCTGGTGAGCATGCACACTGCAGACATAAGGAGCCAGTATGCATCTACACAAGAAATATACTAACTGCATCAGATTTATGCCGATTTAACATGTATCGATCAAAGTTACAGTAGTAGATCTATCTGTCCTGAGTTTCATTATATGTTTGGAAACTACCTATCTCATTGCACATAACAGCATAACCTGTGTCATAAATCATAATAAATCGACATGTCTCTGGGTTCCAAACAGTAGGAAGTGTCAAAATAAGGCAAAAAGGCTGTTTTAATGATCATCTCTGCGAGGGACAAGAAATAGAAGATCCAGAAAACTCTTGGGAAAGTCTGTTCGCACAATAATTAACAGCCAGTTTTGCAAATCCTGTAATATACGAACATCACAAACAAACTGACAAGTACAAAATGTATGTATTAAAGGGGCTTGGGGAGAAGAAATCAGGAGTCCCAGAAAAACACAGAAGTAGCAACAGATATAGAGGTGGTGGCTGTGGCTGCAGGTAAGGTCACAGAAA
Organism: Rafetus swinhoei; assembly: GCA_019425775.1. Taxonomy (NCBI): domain Eukaryota; kingdom Metazoa; phylum Chordata; order Testudines; family Trionychidae; genus Rafetus; species Rafetus swinhoei. The sequence goes on from CM033446.1 coordinate 112,692,918, forward strand.
GGGATTTGGATACAAAGCCATGACCATTTTACCCTAATGTAGCACGGGTGATGGGTGCCCACATTCTTGGGCCAATGCTTCAGAAACACCAGAGCTGCTGTCTTGCCCAGAGAAAAGAAGGACCTTAATAAAAGAGAATGCTCATTTGCATTGCGGTTGGAGGCTGGACACAGTTTCAGCCCAGGAACAATAAAGACATGTGGGAAAGGAGAGCTGGCTGTATCTCTGAACTTGACAGCAGCATAGCACAAGATGAAAATGCCCTTTGAAACAACTTGGAGAGCTGTGTCAGCTGACTCAGGCTTGCAGGGCTCAGGCAGGGGGCCATAATATTGCAAGGTAGCCATTTGGCTTGGGCTACAGCCCAAGCTCTGGGACTTCTGGGGGCAGGATAATCCCAGAGCCCAGGTTCCAGCCTAACCTAGAGTATCTGCACTGCAATTTTATAGCACTGCAACCCAAGCCTTGTGAGATTAGCCAGCACTGGGTATTTTATTGCCATGTACCCTAAAATGTTGCACCCCTGAAGGATCACTGTTATCTCTAAATTTGCCCTTTTCTGTTGCTCCCCATGATAAATTGTTTCCTCACTGTTGCTACCAACCTTCATTAGTACAAGATGTAGCCCAGATGTCTGGGAAAGTCAATAACAAAAACTATAAAGACCGAGAATCCCTGTAAATCAGCATAGCTCTGGCATTTCTGTTTCTGGTCCCTGGAAGAAGTCACCATTGGAACAGTCAGTACAGTTATGTTGATTTATACCAGTTTTCTTTATTAAGTTTTATATACTTTCATGAAGCTATTGATATGCTGCTACTGTTAAAACAGTGTAAAAATGTTGTAAAAATTCAATGGAGTTTCCCCAGTTGACACCAGCTCAGGCTCTTACCCTAAGAGCTTTGGACATTCTAATCAAGCAGAATTCTACACAGACCTTGCAAAGATGCATGACCATACACTGCATAAGACAGTGAAGAGTCAAGCCTCAGGTGTAATTCCACAGAGATATAAATCCACATCCACTACTGTGAGCAGGTGAATCTCCAACTAGGACAAAGGGTACCATGCCTTGCAGACTGAACAAGATGGCAGGTTAAATATTCAAATGATCATTGGGAAATGATGTTTTAATGGCAGTTGCTCTCACTGATTCAACAATCTGACCACAGAAAAACAATTCAAACTTCCATTTTAGAAAGGCATTGGACAGAAGAGGCACACAGACAACTGGCTAGACAGGATTTTGTAGTAGATATGGCTGCATAATGGAAGCAAGCTTTTTCTTTTAAAAAAAAGACAGCAAAAGTGGGGAAATAAAGTGTCTCATATACATGACATCAATTGCAGTCAAGTTCCAGTTCAAAGACTATCAGCATCACTTTCCTCCCCTAGGCTCGTCTAGGTCATTATAACCTTTGCTAAGCAGAAGTACCACAGCTGGTGATAAAAAGTAGATTACAAGTATATTTGTTGCACAGAGTTTAGAATTAAAAGAATCAAAATTGCCCAGGGTTATAACCATGACTGCAGTTAATTTAATTTACTGTTCAGAAGTATTCTTTTTTGTTCTAGGCAGGTGATATGGTGTGATTCATACAAAAAATTAAGTTACATTTTGTAGAGACTACACCCATCATATTACAGGATCCGAAACATCAGCCACCTCTCTGACAAACTAAAACCCTGGGAAAATTGTGCAAACTTGTCCTCATTTGACCAAACTTTCTGTGTGACACAATGGATTAATGCATTAGCCCTTCACATTAAAAGAGCCCGGTTTAAATCGGTCTTCAGGGAAATGAGTTTAATGGTCTAAATTTAGCCTCTAGTAAAAATGTATCCACATAAAGAAAGCAACGCCACACAATTCTGCACATTCCAGTGTAAATTGGCAGACTGCTCAATAGCATACAAGTCTGAAAGAGCAGAGGTGGTGTAGGTCAGTATAAGGGGGACTGCCAGACCAAAATGGGAAACATGAACAGTGCCTGCACCGTGCCTGGTTCTCACCAGAGCCATCATTCATCCCTCGCTTTCAGGAACACTTATCTCTACATTTTCAAAGCAGCGTATGGGGATTTAGCCATATAATGACACACCTGAGTACTCTTTTTGAACATTGCAGGAGTAACTACCATGAAATATTTGTCCGTTCAAAAAAAAAATTCAGCTGAACTTCAACCAAAACTATAAAGCAAAGCATGGGCTTTATCCACTTAACCCAAAAGCCAAAGGACACAAAAAGGACAGAGTAAAAACAATGAGATTGTAAAATGAGCCTCAGTATTGGCGGAAAGATATTGATAATCCTTAATTTGTTAGAAAGAGGAAGCCATGCTAGTTATTGAGTGCTGTGATTTGCAGGTGTTGTAACTCATGCTTAGTCATCATTTATTGCCACTGTTACTTATGCTCTGAAACACTCTCTGACTTTGCTTGGCTGTCATTCAGGCAAAGCCCACTGACGTTAGTAGAAGTTTTGCCTCAGTAAGGGCTGAGCATACACAGAAGACCGTCTTCTGAAAACTCTTCGCACATTGGGTAGCACCATGAGTGGTCCTACTGAAGTCAACTGGACTATTCGTGGGTAAAGCACTGTTCAGAGACCTGGACTAATACTTCACAATCCAGTCCAAGTAAGCAGTAAATAGAGCTCTCTCAAGAGCAAAGCAGGGATGAAACTCTGACTCAGCATCACAATTCAGCTCCTGCTTCCCTCTTGTTCCATGAAGGAACTAATCTGTCCCCGTCCTTTCCATGGCATTGCCTACTTTCCCATATACACTATCTCAGCTATGCTGGTCAGCAAAGTATGTGGGGATGAGGTGGGCTGAGTCATCAGCAGCCCACCACCAATTTCTGCCCCCACCACCCTGGGTGGAGCAAGGTGCGTAGCCTAAGATGAGGAGTAAAGGAGTTCCTTATTCCTTTGTGTGAGTGTACAGTGGGGTCACAATGGAGCTCACAATAAGAAAGGCATTCAGAATTTCATGTCACTGTAATTTCCCAGTTGCATTGTTTCTGTTGTCCATGTCACCCATTTTTAGATTCTGGTGCTACTTATGGTGCAATTGCCACCAAATCTTCCTTTATTTCTATTGTTACTTCTACTATTTCTCTTGACCATAAAGATACTCTAGATTCTGTTATTTCTGCAGTTGGTGTCCACTTTCTCTTTACATTCTGTTGTTTCAAGATACTTTGATCTCTGGGTGCAGTTTCTGTTGTGCACATCAATGTGCTTTCTAAGTTGCATTGTTTCTACTGTAGCTACTAAGGTGCATGACTGAAACAATCAGATGCTACTTGATACCAGAGAAAAAGATGCAAAAATTGATAAGTGGATATAATTTCCTTTCATAAAATGAGGTTTCAACAACAACAACCATTTTGAAATGTTTTTATTTTCAACAAAATTTGTCAATTTGTAATGGTGTGTTAAAAGAAACAAATCCCAAAATAATTTCAAAATTTTCCCATTCATAATTGTGAGGAAAATCCCACTTTCTAATGTTTAACTTTTTCACCTGCTAAAATAGAGGAGGAAGAGAAGAGGAGGAGAGGGATTTTTAAAGGAAAGAAAGTGGGATTCTTCCCATCAAAAGCAAACCCAAACAAAGTATTTCATTACTTTAAAACATTAAAAACTTCATTAAATATTTCAAATTGAAAAAAATTTGAAATTGAAAAAAATCTGATAAATTAAACAAACTTACTTTTATCTGTTCTACCCAATATATGAATGCACAGAAATTGTAATGAGTGTGTGTCATTTTACAAGTGGAACAGAATAATATATTTAGGGTTGCCAGGTGTCTGGTATTGACCCAGACAGTCCGGTATTTTTGACTTCTGTCCGGTAAAAAAAATTCAGAAAATACCGGGCACCTAAAATGTCCGGTATTTTCTGATTTTTTTCCCAGCCAGGAGGCAAAAATACCGGACACCTGGCAACCCTACGACAAACTTGGCAACTGGGCCCAGCCCCTGGCCCCCGACACCCTCAGCCCCCGGCCCCTGCACCCCCTGCTTATCTGGTTCCACAGAGAAGCTGCATTCTGGCTTGATCAAGAAAACAAAATGGACACCAGCAAAAAGCCTAAAGACTAAGGGGAAGCAATGCCTTCCCTGGGTCTTAGTGCTCAACTGCTCCCCTGTTCCTATCCCTATTCTGACTCTGCACACACTCTGAAAGAGCCCATGCCGTTTTATTGCTGTTTTACTATTTATTTATTTTTTTAATTTTTTTTGCTCAACAACTTTGGTCTCCCCCCCTTTTTTCCCCCTCAACAGAATTTTTTCCCTGGTGGTTTTTTTGGGGGAGGGGTGAGGGTGTTCAGTATTTTTGGTTAAACCATCTGGCAACCCTAAATATATTATCAAAATTGCATAGTATATATGCATTTTACTTGGGCAGCAGCCATGTGAAATATAGGCACAAATATACCTGTTAATCTTGGCAGAAAAGATTTACAATGATACTACTCTTAACACATGTAGATACAGACCTACATGTACACAAAACATGGAAAGAAACTATAGAAAAAAGCAGGAGCAGCTTCCAAAGAGTTTTGTTCTTTAATCTGCTTAAAGAACAATTGTTAAAAAATATGATTGCATCTCTCTGAAAATAATCAACTGCTGCCAAGGCAAACTGCCAACTCCACAGAATTCAAAATGTGTCCAGGAACATATGTGATGGAAAGGGGAGTGAAGGATTATGTTTTGTGCGAGGAATAATCTGCAGAATCTGCCCCATTATTGTTGATACTAGTCAAATAAAAACATATTAAAATATTTTACTTTTTTCATGAATATACTTATTGTCTGCAAACAGCACAAAGTATCGACAAAAAGAGTCATCTACCTATATATTCCTACATTGGGAAACAATGTTCATTAAAAAAAATCCACTGAGCTAATGCTAAGTTAGGCCTTCAAAGGAGTACGTACAGAGGAAATCCATAAATACAGACATAAATTCATTTCAGATTTTTGACAATTTTAGATTTGTTTAAGAAATATTTGCTAATAAAATTTCAGTTCAAAGTTGTGTTATTGAAGCTGTTTCTACATCTTTAAACACTTGGAGAGTTTGTTCTTGGCTAACAGTTTGAATCATACATCATACAAGAGCTTTGCACAAACAATGATCAAAACAAACTGTAAGAGTAATCAGGAAATGGCTAAACAAAAGAAAGAAAGGATAATGATGAAATGTTGATTTGCCCCTGTGTGGCAACCTTAAGGAACCTGTACAGAGCGGATGTCACATTTTTTTTATCAATGCATGTACCACAATTTGCTTTTGGCAAACATTGCTAAACTACTGCTGTTTTTCATGAAGTCAATGAAGACTGAGTTAGATAATGAGCTGGCATGCACTTTTCAAATGTTTACTGTGTTCCTTAAAGTAAGGGGACATGCTGGTTCTTAAACTAATTTGGGTTTTTGTTGTTGGTTCCCCCAGTCGCTACTCCCCCCCTTTTCTCCCTTGTCTTTGGAATAAACAAAAATATTTTTAAATGTATCAAAAGATTCAGTTATACAAATGTAGACTCAGAAGATTCCAAGTAGGGAACAATTGGTTCATGTCAATAGCCATATTAAATTCATCTGTTTTCTTTGTAGTTAACACTGAAAGAAGAAACAAAACTAAAATCTGTCTACTCAGGGTAAATGTAGCAGAAATATACTGTCTGAATGATAAGACCTTCCACGGACAATGTAGTCTTTTACTTCTGAGTTTTGTTTTGTTTACTTTGTTTTGTTTTTGGAGGGGGAAACAATGGTAGCAGCAATTCCTTGTAAGGGGAAACAGCACCCACCTTGCTAAAAACAGTGTTCAGAAAGGGTATATATGGGAATTTCCCACCCTTTGTTAACTAGGAATTTGATTTGAAAATGCAGTTTTTTAATTAAAATTTGCATTTCCCGGCTTCATGCTGGCATTGTCTATCTTATTAAACAGTGAGCTCATTTGCGATTCCAACAATGTCCATTGTTCCTCCTTGCAGGAGGAATAACAGGTAGTTCGAATTAGGGCTTTAATTCGAACTACCGGGTCCCTACCGCGTGTAACCGCGGGCAGTTAGTCCGGACTAGTGGCATTTTAAAATGGTGACCAGACGGGAACATGCAAATAAAGCCTGGGATATTTAAAGCCCGGGCTTCCTTTGCAACTTCGAATGCCTACATTAGTCTCCCTAGTTTGAACTAGGTGGCTAATATAGACATACCCATAGTGGTTTAAGAACCTTTGGTGGTTGCACTTTAAAAGTCCATTCCATTTCTGAAAGATTCTACCATTTTCTGAGAAAATGCTGCTGGAAACAGGAATCTCTCTAACACTAGAATGAACTTTTTAATTGAAACCATTGTAGATGGATAGATAAGGATAGTTAATGAAGCAATATTTGTACTATGGTATTAACAGATTTTATGTAACAAACAGTGTTGCTTGACTCATTTACTTAAACACCCATATTAATAAAAATCCCTTTGACAATCCCTCTGAAGTTACCATTTCATTCTGGTTTGGAAGTTTCAGAGTTAGTCATACAATCAAGCTTCCAGTGAAGAAAAATGGTAAAATTCACAGAGTTCATTAGGTGGGAAATCAAACTGAAAGAGGTAATCACAATTATCTCTATTTTGATCTTTTTATATAGGATGGATGATGCTTTTAAAAAAAGAAAAATCATCAGTTGCTTACAAATTCACATACTCTGATAGCTTTTGTTTAACAAAATAGAATTGTTGCCTTTTAAAAAATGACATGAAATTATGTGCCATGCAAGGAATTCTAAATAAAAATGTACTCAATCTGCCAAAGTAAGAAAATGCAAAATATGTAGCAATGCTGATGAAGATGCTGAATTCAGGTTAGTGGCTAGCTACCAATGATTTCCCTGGTTAGCCAATCAAATGATTGTTGGCTTTTGAAAGAAAATTCAGAAGCTACGTCTCTAACAAATGGCCAGTCAGGGAGCAAACAAAGTAGGACAAATTCATGGTATTTATACAAAATAAATTTCTATGTATAACTTAAAGTAGTTACCAAAACTAAACAATCTTTTATTATAAAACTACTGCATGGGAGTAATCCCAGTGCAGGACTTCAGTACTCCTAAATCATTGCAGTTTGGTGCCTTTTGCAGACTGAAATTTCAACATCAGAAAATCAGTATTTCTGGCCTTCTAATGTTATTCCAAAAAATGCTTTATTTCAAAGGCTACATTTAAGGGAATGAGTCACATTTAGAGACAACTGCACTAGGTCACTGTTCTCTGCCTTATGTCTCCTACTCTCCTGAACAGAACCACATCAGTTCTGCTGTGTTCAAAGCAGTTTAAGGCTCTTCCTGGGGCTGAAGGACTTTGTCCTAAGAGGAAGATAACTGAAATACTTCTCTGATATATTATATTTACCGAGGGACAACCTACCCTAAATTCTCAATGACTGAGGGACAAACTATACACATTGCCATATTTGCTTTCCACAAGTTACGCTTAGTAAAATCTTTTCTGAGTAATGTACCCAAATATGTGGATACTAAATCTTTAACTATATTGCTGGTCCGTTAACCTTGTTTTAGGATACTGCAGATAATGTACTATATGCATTTTTTATGATTTTCAAACCAAACTTTGTACTTTTGGATAATTTAAGCATTATACCCAGATGTACAGACACTCTCGCCTTAACCTGTGTATTATATAACTTTAACATTAGTTTAAAATTAAATCTCATAGAATCATAGAACCATAGAGCTGGAAGAGACCTCAGAAGGTCATCAAGTCCAGCCCCCTGCTCTAGGCAGGACCAATCCCAACTAAATCAACCGAGCCAGGGATTGGTCAAGCCGAGACTTAAACACCTCCAGGGATGGAGACTCCACTACTTCCCTAGGTAACCCATTCCAGTGCTTCACTACCCTCCTAGTGAAATAGTTTTTCCTAATATCCAACCTGGACCTCTCCCAACTTGAGACCATTGCTCCTTGTTCTGCCATCTGTCACTACTGAGAACAGCCTCTCTCCATCCTCTTTGGAACCTCCTTCAGGAAGTTGAAGGCTGCTATCAAATCCCCCTCACTCTTCGCTTCTGCAGACTAAACAGACCCAACTCCCTCAGCCTCTCCTCATAAGTCATATGCTCCAGCCCGCTAATCATTTTGGTTGCCCTCCGCTGGACCCTCTCCAATGCGTCCACATCCTTTTTGTAGTGGGGGGCCCAGAACTGGACACAATACTCCAGATGTGGCCTCACCAGAGCCGAATAAAGGGGAATAATGACATCTCTGGATCTGCTGGCAATGCTCCTCTTAATGCAACCTAATATGCCATTAGCCTTCTTGGCTACAAGGGCACACTGTTGACTCATATCCAGTTTCTCATCCACTGTAACCCCCAGGTCCTTTTCTGCAGAACTACTACTTAACTGGTTGGTCCCCAGCTTGTAACTGTGTGTGACGGGGCGGCGTCCGGCACGGCCGCGCCCCGCACTCCAGCCGGCCCCGGGGAGAGCCCGGAGATGCGGTCGGGCGGCAGCAACGCCGGCCCGGCCGGCATGAGCGCGGAAGGCCCAGCCGGGACGCCGGCTGATGACGTCACGGACGTCTCCGCGCCGGGGGCGGGGCCTCCGGACGCCGAGGATGTGGGGCGGAGGCGGGGCAGGCGGCCGGCGGGAGTTTAAAAGAGGGCCAGGAGGACGCCCGGGGGGACGGAGGGAGACGGAGGCGGCCAAGGGGGGGCCGAGCCGGGTAAGGAACCCCAAAGGGCAGGGGCCCGGAGGGTGAGGACGCTGTCCCCAGGAGGGGAAGAAGTGGCCCAGGGCGGGGCCGCGGAACCCGTGAATGGAGGGTTTGGGGTTGGATACCCCCTCCGTTGAGTGAGGACGTTGGCCTCACTTCAGGGCCCTGGGTTGGGGTCCGGAGCGAGGGCGGGGCCCGGACCCCCTTCCCCTCTCTCCTGCCGCAAGGGGAGGAAGAATAGGAGGATCGCCCACAGCCGGCGACCCTTCCTGGGTCGGGCGAACCGGGGCACGTAAAGACACTCGAAACTTCCCCCCCTCCCCCTTAGTTCAGGCGAGAAAGGGGGGGGCAACTCGTGACACTGTGCTTGGGATTCTTCCGTCCCAAGTGCAGGACTCTGCACTTGTCCTTGTTGAACTTCATCAGATTTCTTTTGGCCCAATCCTCCAATTTGTCTAAGTCACTCTGGACCCTATCTCTGCCCTCAAGTGTATCTACCTCTCCCCCTAGCTTAGTGTCATCCGCAAACTTGCTGAGGGTGCAATCCATCCCCTCATCCAGGTCATTAATAAAGATATTGAACAAAACCGGTCCTAGAACCGAACCTTGGGGCACTCCGCTAGAAACCGATCGCCAACCTGAAATCGAGCCGTTGATCACTACCCGCTGGGCCCGGCCTTCTAGCCATCTTTCTATCCATCTTACTGTCCATTTATCCAATCCGCATTCCCTTAACTTGCTGGCAAGAATATTGTGGGAGACCGTATCAAAAGCCTTGCTAAAGTCAAGGTATATCACATCCACTGACTTTCCCCACGTCCACAGAGCCAGTTACCTCATCACAGAAGCTAATCAGATTGGTCAGGCACGACTTGCCCTTTGTGAATCCATGCTGACTATTCCTAATCACTTTCCTCTCTTCCAAGTGCCTCAAAATGGATTCCTTAAGGATCCCTTCCATGATTTTTCCAGGAACTGAGGTAATCTCAAGCTACCGAGATCTTCCTGAGTTCTACCATGTCTGACGTGCCCTGGGGATGGTGCATTGCGGTCCATGTGGTGCTGAAAGCTGGCTTGGGTCTGAATGTGCATGGAGGGGCTGGATATTATTTGGTGGAACCATATGAATCTGTGAATCAGAGGCAACCAGATGCAAAGAGCCGCCAGGAAAGCCAACAGCAATAGGACTCTTGGAGTATGGGTGAAAGAGTTTGGAGTGCAGGTGATGTTATCTTCAACCCCTCTGGTCAAGAGAAAGACAGATGTCCCCTGGAAATCAATGCCTGACTGTGAAGATGGCATTGTGAGGAGGGCTTTGGATTCCCTGACAATGGGATGATGTTCCAGGAAGGACTTCTAAGCAGAGATGGGGTCCATTTATCAAGGAAACAGAAGAGAGTATTTGGATACAGATGGACTAACCTAGTGAGGAGGGCTTTAAACTAGGTTTGATGAGGGCAGATGACCAAAAGCCCAGAAGTAAGACAAAAACATGGGACCTGGGAGAATGGACAGAATTTGGGGGGAAAGCATGGGCTGTAATAGCAGGGATAAAGGAGAGACAAGAAAGAACTAGGGGGGAATCAAATCAATATCTTAGCTACCAATATACGAATGCAAGAAGTTTGGGCAATAAGCAGGAAGAATGCTAATAAATACCAGTAAATAAACAGAACTATCATATAGTTTTCAGAAGCTTCAGAGGGGTAGCCGAGTTAGTCTGTAACTGTAACTGGAAAAACTTAAAAAACAACAGAAAGTCTAGAAGCACACTAGAAAGTCTAGAAAAACAATAATAGAAAACATGGAAATAGAAGAGGTGCTTAACAACTTCTTTGTTACAATTTTCACCAAGAAGTTTGGTGACAAGTGGACACCTAACATAGTGAATGCCAGTGAAAATGGGATTGATTCAGAAGCTAAAATAGAGAAAGAACAAGTTAAAAATTACTCAGGGTATGTTGACGGAGCCATGTAAACTAGTTTACCCAACATAGTCAATGAAGCGGGGATTTAAATAATCCCCGCTTTATTAAAATAAAAATGGCCGCCGCACTGTGTCGACAATCAGCTGATCCAGCACAGCGTGGCAGTCTAGAGGCGTGAAACGAGGTTTACAGGAGCGGTCGACAAAGGCTTCCCTTGTCGACCAATCTGCATCTAGACTGCCGCGCTATGCCGGATCAGCTGATTGTCAGCACAGCGCGGTGGCCATTTTTATTTTAATGAAGCGGGGATTATTTAAATCCCCGCTTCATTGACTATATCGGGTAAACTAGTTTACATGGCTCCATCAACAGAGCCATGTAGTCTAGACATACCCTCAGACAAGTTAGATGTCTTCAGGTCACCAGGGCCTGATTACATGAAGCCTAGAATACTCAATGAACTGATTGAGGAGATACCTGAGACATTAGCTATCATCTTGGAAAAGATACACCACCATAAAGCTCCCATTGGCCTGTTTCCAGATGGTGCTGGGGGGCACAGTGAGTGGAGCTCATCAAGTCAAGGGATGCACATGGAGAGACACACTTACCTCAGCAAACAGCCATTTTGAAGGTGTGGAGAGCCATAGGAAGCAAGCAGCCTGGTTGAGTACCACGTTGGGCCATGGACATTAGCAGCCCAAAAAGTCAAGGTGGGCCGTATTTTGCCCACCCCTGGTCTAGATGGTGCTTGATCCTACCATCAGTGCAAGAGACTAGATTTGATGACCTCTCAAGGTTCCTTCTGGTCCTGTGACTCTGATTCTATGAAAGCCAATAGGCAACAAGTGAAGCCCTGAGAGAAAGCCAAAAGAGCTTTTTTGGACAGAGTGCAGTCTGGAAAGAACCCTAGAAATGTTAGCAAAGACATTGACTTCTCTTTGATTTCTGCTGTGATCAGGGGATCAGGAATTTGTTTTCATTATTTGTAAATAAACAAGATTGCAGCAAAGAAATACCTGACTCCATGATAAACTTCTAACAGAAATAACCCGCAAGGCCCTGAATAATGGAAACTGCTCAGGCTAAAAAGAGGTGACATGAATTTGGGGCCTCTGTATTGCAATTTGTTGTGTGCTGGTGCAATGCTGTGCCCACATAGGCTCCCATGGAAATCAATGGGAAAAAGCGTGGGTACTACAATCCATCTCTATGCAACAAATTGAGGACTCATGGCCTTCATAGTTATTAAGACCAGTAGAAGCTTTTTATCACATCTAGGGTTTCCAGGTGTCCGGTATTGAACCGGAAACTCCAGTATTTTCGCCTCCTGTCTGGTAAAAACATTCAGAAAATACCGGACACCTAAAATGTCAGTACTTTCTTATTTTTTCCCAGCCAGGAGGTAAAATCCCGGGTGCTTACCGGGTTCCGCAGGGGAGCTGTCTGGCCCGGCGCAGGGAGGCAAGATGGCGGGTGGCCACTGCCAGCCTGTTAGGACCAAAAAGCCTCAAAAGCGTTTCTTAAAGGGGCCTGCTTTTTTTTTTTTTTTTTTGCTCAACAACTTTGGTTTCCCCCTTTTTTTTTCTCAACAGAATTTTTTCCCCGGTGGGTTTTTTTGGGGGGGGGAGGGTAGGTGTTCAGTATTTTTGGTTAAACCATCTGGCAACCCTAATGACATCCCCTTCTTCAAAACTGAATTTCCTAAAAAGCATGATTCCTGTTGCAAATTAGCTCACAACAATATTATTGAGAGAGGCAAGGTTGGAGAAGTAATGTCTTTTATTGGACCAATTTCTGTTAATGAAAGAGACCAGCTTTCAAGTTCCACAAAGCTCTTTTTCAGAATCTTCCTCAGACCTGAAATAGAGCTCTGTGGAACTTGAAAGTTTGTCTCATTCACTAACAGAAGTTGGTCTAATATAAGATATTAACCCTACCAACTTGTCTGTGTAATAGCCTGGGACCAACACAACTCCACCACTGCAAACAATGAAATTATTATTAAGTGGAGTTTGTTGAAATTCAGGAACAACAGTTGAACATTTCCAGTGACTGTTTTCCCTCTTTATAGGTCTGTCTCCTGTTTGTTTAGTCACATCAGGAATGAATACAGGAGAACACTACCCCCAATCTGTTTTGGTCTCAACATATTAAGTGATTAAAAGAAAATCAGTGGGTCCTGTGAAAAAAATTGCATATTTCAAAGGAACTTTAATAAGCAGTGGATGGTGTCTTGGCAAACTTTTGGGGGAGAGACACAGTGTGGGGAGAATAAAGCTGAAGTGAATAAGAACTGTCTTCCAACCACTCTCAGGAGAAATTGATCCTTAAGGAACAATTTAACAAGCCTTGAAAGTTTTGAAGTCAGAATGTGAGAAAATTTTTGGTTGAGTGAAATCTGTCCAATGCAAAGAGTTGATTCAGACAGGAAGTCATACCAAATTATATATGGATGATCTATGTTTTTAAAGAAGTTATTCATTACTAAAACCTTAATTTGAATTGGGTAAATAAGACATAGTGATGGTATAAAACAGTTATTTAGTCATTAAAATTTAAATTCAAAAGCTCATGTGTTACATTAATACCTTGTGAAAAAAAATTTAAATTTCCAGTAGGAATATAGATAAAGATTTTGAAAGGCAAACAGAATTTGGCATGAATCTTGTTTTATGCAGATAGAGCCTGATTCAACTCAAAAAACTTCCACTGAGAACAGTTTGGATCAAACTCAGAAGTAAGTATGAATTATGTGAAGGCTTCAAGGTTTGATCCACATATTTTTTTAAATATATTCGTGCACAAATACAAGGATTACAAAAACTAAATAAGATCAGCTGTAAGTGATACTAGCTATATTACTGAACTTTGTCCTAGAAGTGAGCATAACTGAAAGTCAGGAGGAATTTGAATTTTATAGTGGATACAATCTACATGTGTGTGTATGAGAGAGAGAGAGAGAGAAATTAGAAGATAAGAACATAAAAACAGCCATACTATGTCAGACCAATGGCCCATTTAGCCTGGTATCCTATGTTAGGACAGTGGCCAAGTGTCAGGAGAAGGTGAAGGAGTGGCAGCATGCAGATATGTCAAAAGTATTTTACAAGATTAGTGAAATACACTGTTATCATATTGTATCTTGGAACTATTTTGATTAAGGATACAGTCAATTTAAAAAAAAAAGGAGAACATTTATTGGATGCCTACAACCTTGAGGGATGCAGGTCGAGAAAAGTAAAAATCCTGAGGCCAGCTACTCAAGAGTTTGGAAATCCCAATTTACTGTACACATGAGGGATTTCAAGTGGCCTGGTATCAGTTTAGTGACAAATACAGCCAAACCTGGACGATCTAAAAGATTTCTAAATTACTGCAAATTTTAAACTTCATAATTCAGAAAGATAGTTCAATTAGAGTAGAAGCCATTCTGGATATATTTCTTCCCATGCAGGAGACAGTAATGGTCATCGCAGGGTAAATAGAAGTTTGGTAAATAATTATGATTATGCTCCGTGTCTGTCACAGATTCCATGGTTTTCCACGACCTCCATGACTTTTGCAGCAGCTAGTGTGCCTGACCCCAAGGCTTAATCCAAGGAACTGGCTCAGGAGCCTCGAGAACATCCATAGCAGCTGTTGATGGAGTGAATCTGCAGCCAGCCGCTCAGTTGGCCCTGTAGCCAGCTGCACCGGCAACTGTTCAGGCAGTCCTGGGCAGCTGGCTCCAGAAGACTGCCCAAGCAGCAGCCCAGTGTGTTTGACCATGGGAACCACCCAAGCAGCAGTCTCTGGGGTGGCTGGAGCAGCTGCTACTCTGGTTGCCCCCAGTAGCTGGTGCCACTGGCCCCACCCGCCACCTCTTGTGGTACACCCTTTCCAGCAATGGCTGCCCCAAGATTTAGTCAGTTATTTATAGTAAAAGTCATGCACACATCACAGGCCATGAATTTTTGTTTATTGCCTATGATTCCTGTCCATGACTTTTACTAACAATACCCATGATTCAATCATAATCTTAATTATGATGCAGAATTTCAAAACAACCTACTAACAAGTAGGTTCATAAAACACAGCAGTAAATTGGTAGTAGATTTCTAACAAACACCTATTAAATTTTAGGGCAAAATTTTCAAGTGTAACAACAGAGTCTGCATGTTCAACCTCACTCTACTTAAAGGGGCTTGATTCTTAGAGGATCAGTGCTTTCTGTAAACTAGGCTTTACACAAACAATTCCTAACAGAGGAAGAAACTGGAACAGAGAAAGTAAGTGATTTGCATCAGGTCACTTTCACCAGTAGACAAATGTAGAAATCGAACCCAGGACAGTGACTGTAGTCTGCTATCCACTAGTCAACTGTAGGGTAAATTGAGGCAGTCCATGGTATCTTGCTGAGAACTGACAAACTCAAATCTGAAAGTATTAGGCCAGCCCTGGGAAACATACAGTACAACAGTTACTGTGACCCTGGTTCCCCTGGCAACCACATTCCAAAGGGCCTCACTTTGATAAGGCCGGTACCAAACAACCAAACAACCACACGGGATTGTTTTTCATTGTCTGCTTTGTTCCTAGAAAATAAGCTTGGATCCCAAAGATCACGCCAAGGCAATACCACCCCCGCAGGAGACGCATTATATTTCCGGACGACAAAATGACCATCAATATGCCTTTGTTTATGTTGGCTTATTTAGCTTGTTAGGAATAACTACCTGTATTAGTGATAATATGTTTAATTGGCAATGGGTGGAGATACTGTGTAACTGTTGTAGACCATTGGCTTATGTGCATATCTCACTTCCGCTGCTAGACCTATCAAATCACTTCTCCGTCCATCTGCTACCTATATAATCTAATGTATGTTTTGGTTAAGTTAGTGCTCACCGGGTTAACCCCTGATGAGTATTCCACCAGCTGTGTGAACCAATAAATCCTCTGCTTGTTTTTACCTGCACCCAGTGTGTCCAAGAAATTATTCCCTACAGTTAACAGTCCTACCTATTTAACATGCTAGAGCACCACATATGTTTTTAAACATTTAAATGTGTGCTGAGTAATACTTTGCTCAGATCCAGCAAAGAATTAATCTTCTGAATACTGTGTCTATCTCTTTCATAAGCTCCTCTTAAGACAACTGCAGAATATTGCTAATAATTTTGAGTTAATGGTGTATTTAGAAGGTCATGTAAGGCTACTGCTTGGAGGATTAAAAGATTTTCTTTCTTCCAGAGCCCTTTTTGTTGTAAGCAACCAAGGTAATATAAATCAAGGGTTTATTCAGTCGAACCAGGACAAAGCAATGGAGTCGAGCTGTGAGACCTTGAAGCAAGAACACATCAGACCAGCAAATTTATAAAAAAAGTTTCTCCAAACTCACCAGGATACTGAGCCAAAGTTAAGCTGAATTTTTAAAATTCTCCATTCTTTTAAATTAAGGCCAACAGGAGGCATCTTGTTTTTTAGTTATTCATCTGACATTCTCTTATGGATACCCTCGTAAAGCATCATGGATAAAGCATGGTAATTGGCAAGTCACTTGATTCTAGGGTGACCGTATTTCTCTATCTATGCCCAATACAGGACACCGAAGGGGGAGGGCGGGCTGCCAGTGATTGGGGCTTTAGCCCAAAGGGGAGGGCTGCTGGCACTCAGGGCTTCAGCCCCACAGTGGGGCCGGGGGAAGCTGCCAGAATTCAGGGCTTCAACCCTGCAGCAACAGTTGGGAAGGGAGGAGAGCTGCCAGTGCTTGGGGCTCCAGCCCCACAGTGGAAGGGGGGGAAGGAACCACTGGCGCTCGGGGCTTCAGCTCCACAGTGGAGTGGGGAAGGAGCCACTGGCTCTTGGGGCTCCAGCATCTGAAGCACCAAGCACCGGTGGCTCCTTGCCCACCTTGCACCGCTGCAGGAATGAAGTTCAGTCCTGCAACATGTAGGGTGGCGAGGGGAAGAGGGGAGCCACCAGTGTTCGGGGCTTCAGCCCTACAGTGGAGGGGGAGGAGGAATGGGATGAGGAGGGGGCCCTGCAGCGGGGGATGCCCAGGTGGGGCATGGTGGGGACTGCCTGGTAACAGAGCTTCAGCCCCACAGTGAGGGCCACGTGGAAACGGGGCTGCAGCTAGTGATGGGGGTGACAGAGAACGTGGTTTCAGCCCGGGGGGGGGACACCGATGGTCGGAGCTTCAGCCCCATGTTCTGGAAAGGCTGGCAGACTTCCACCCTTCTTTAGGGTGTAAAGAGAGGGAAGACCCTACTACCTGGTTTCTTTCTATGTTTCCCCCTTGGTATTCTGCCTGACTCCAGACACCATGTGCTGGTGCCTGCTTTACCGCCAGCTACAAATAGGAGGCTGCTGCAGTTGCACTGACTGGTGAACTCAAGGACCAGCAGGGGACATGCAAATACAGGACATTTTGCCCCTTTTTAAAAAAAAAAAGTTAGGACACCTAGAAGGCATCTTAAATATGGTGCAGTTCCGGTAAAAATGGGATGGATTGTCGCCCTACTTGAGTCACTAACACATCTAGGAGTTTCTGGCCCATACATACTTGTGTGCTTAATAGCTAGCCAGATTTTCAGGGGGATGAATGAGAGATTTCACATGATTGTTGCTCAGAAATAGTTGTCCATTGGCACTAATGACATAATTAATTATTCCCTCTAACAAGTGTTTATTAATTATTTGCATGTGGAAATACATATGTAAGCCACACAGTGTGGTTCTCTGTCTTCCTTAGAACTGAGTGAGTAATTGATCTTTTGATTCAAAGGCCATGCCAAAAAATCTCCTCCCCCCCAATCTGGTTTAGTCTGAATTAATGTTTTCCTCTCATCAAAACAACCAAAAATGGCAAAATTTCATTTTGGGCACACATGTGTGTGTAAACAAATTAGCTAAATTTCAAAATGAAAAATCAAAACACTTTGAAACAAAATAGCAAAAAAAAAAAAAAAAAAAAAAAAAAAAGCTCTGACATTCTCACAAAAAACTCCCTCTTTTCCTGCCAGAATTATTCACTGAATTAGATGCACATTTGTAAATAATTTAGATGCTTTGAAAATGTACTTTTCAGTAAATTTGCTATTTGCCAAAAAAAATGTACTCAGCCCTCCTCTAGTAGCCAGAATAGAGGTGTATAAATCTGCTGCTGACTTTAAGCTGACAAAGTTGTGTCTTTTAGCTCAAGCAGTAAAGTCTCAGGTTCCGTCTACACTGCAGAGTTTTTCCGGGATACCACAGGTATCCCAGAAAAGCTCAGCTGCATCCAAGGAATACATCTGCTTTTCGGAAAAAAAATTCGGAAAAGCAGATGCTTTTTTTCAGCATCCCTGTAAACCTCGTTCTACAAGGAAGAAGGGATGTTCGGAAAGAGACTTTTTCCCAATATTTGGCCCAGTGTAGATGGGCCAATTGTTGGAAAAGCCTCTTTTGGAAGAAAAGCGGAAAAAGATATGCAAATTGAGGTTCGCAATTTGCGTATCTTTTTCCAATAGAACTTTGTAGTCTAGACACAGCCTCACCTACAGATTCAGAGGCCTACCTCTATTTCTGCTGCCCACAATCCACCCAGAGATATCACATTTCAAGAGGTTGCCTGTAGTGGGAATTAAACTGTGACCCCACCCTGGGGTACCACATTATACGTACATGCATAGGGCTTAATCCTATCCAGGCTGGGTTGGTGAAAGGGACTAGAGATGCTGCTCAATATGTCCTCTGCTATCAGAATCTTGTGAACGGGACAACTTGGGGAGTATGCACTGTGATGCACCTTTGGCTGCTTGCATCTGATCACAGAATACATATTAACTGCACATCAAGCCCACTTGGGGATGTATATTAAATGTCTTCTCTCCTAACTCTCTCAGGGTGCATCTACACTGCACTATAACTCGATATAAGATACGTAATTTGAGCTATCTTATTTCGATGCTATTTCAAATTTTGAAATAAAGCGCTATTCCAAACGTCCCTTACTCCTTGTAGAATGGGGTTTACATGGACGTTGGAATAGCAAGCCCGAAATAACAGGCTTGCTGTGAAGACGCAGGAAAGCTATTTTGGGGTACTCTAGGATCCCGAAGTAGCGTTGCAGTGTAGACGTACCCTCAGGAGCTATGGAGAGATTTTGCCATATTTGCTTTAGAAGAAAAGGCATCCTCTTACCTCCCACCCCTTTGTGCAGAACAGAGCAGGACTTTATATTGAACAATATGGAGTACAGAACACAGCACATTTTAAAACAGATTTGCAAATTCCAGCCAACATGATAAACATCTCAAGGATTCCTGAACTGAAGGTCTCCTAAATTCATGCAGTTACAAGTGACCATAAAAGCCTAAAGTGTCATAATAGAATCTTGTGCCAAAAGCATTGCTAGAACCTTTGTACCTGTACCAATGGTCTACATATTGTAAGAGGTCCTTATAGACTTTAATTTGTATTTTTAACCATTGTCTGGAAAAAATGCAAAAGAATTTGACATAGCAAGCATATACAGTAAAACTCCAATAGTCTGGCATCCAATAGTCCGGCACTCCTGATAGTCCGGCATCAAAATGGCAAGAGCCTAGTGAGTGAGCTTCGCCAAAAAATGAGTCACAAGGTAACAGCAGCAGCAGCTGAACTGAGCAAAAGGGTAAAAAGGCTTAAAAACTAAAACATTACAGTATACTGTATATAGTATGTACAATAAAAGGGTTAAGAACACTTTATATACAGTATATAATGTATACAGTATATATATAACCATCTTATAGTGCCTCCTGATAGTCCGGCATATCTGATCATCCGGCACCACCTAGGTCCCATAGGTTCCGGATTATCGGAAGTCTACTGTATAAATGTAAGGTATGGCAATGAGGTTCAATTTCGATCCCTAATCCTGCAGTCATTCCATGTATTTAATTCCTACTGAAGTCAATTATATGTAAGTGTGAACTGGTTTCCAGTCCCAAAAGCACTCACATTTTAATCAGTTCAACATGTAGGCCTCCCAAACTTGTGTGTATATCACACCTTTATACATTCATCACAAACCCCAGCAATGCCTAGATATAGTGAATGTTATGAAGACTGATGGTAAGTAAAAAACCTGGTGTGGCTTTAAGTCAAGTCCTAACTGTTTTTTGTGGGTAGTTTGTGTATTAATAAGTTAGTGCTGTAAGGAAAAGTATTAATGATAACAGGGTAAATTCAATATCAATCAAAAGATCTTGCCCTCTGAAATAGTCATGTTAAAATTAGAATTAGGCAGCATCAGAGCTGTGACTGTGTATGTTCCAAAGTTCATTGTTAATAATACAACGTATTTGGGAATAAATCAAAACCTAATAAATCTTGTCCTTAATATAATCTTCAGTCCTATGACATTTTCTGTTCCTCTCAAGCCTTAAAATTGACCTCCAAAATACACAAATTGCAGCTTTCTTTTCTATATGTTCCCAACCTAACAAAGCACTTAAAAATATGAGCAGTCCCATTGAACAGGGTTAATAATGTGGTTTTATAATGCCACAGCAAAATGTCATTTGAACTGAAGTCAATGGAAGTACTCACATGCCTAAACTTAAGTACACACGTAAGTGGTTTGCTGGATCAGGAACTATAAATTTAGACAATTTCCAAATGAGTTTGCTTGACCATAATGAAATGGCTGGGGAAAAATAGAAGCAAATCTGTGTAAATGCCTACTACCACAATTCAAGACATTCAGAAATGGGATCTAGACAGTGTGTAACTTAACCCTGTAAATAGTACTGTCAGTTTAGACACTGCAACTTTGTGAACAGATGTTTTGAAATATTATCAATAGGATTACTGTAGAATTTACTCATCATAAATCAGCATCTCCAGTGGCATTCCTGCTGGGCAGTTAATATCTCCTGCTTCTACTGTTCAGTCCACGCAGTAGTTCACATGAGGATGAGTGAGCTCACTACTGCTTGAGATGACAGTTTGATGCAGCCTTTTAAGGCCACGTTGGCTTAGCCTAAGTTGCCCTTGCTTAAGGTCACACACCAAATGGTTCCAGTGAGCGGTGAGTGTTGTACACGTGAACCAATGCAACAATCAGAAGACACACTTGTTAAACACAATTTAAATCCATTTACCACTTACATTAAAATAATAATAATCATCTATCAAGTGCTAACACTGTTCGGCATGGTGCAGGCATACAAAATGTTGCAGTCCCTGTGTGCAAAGTTTATGGCTTAGATCAGTCATAGACAAAACACCTAATGCACAATGTACTGGTACAGCAATATAAGCTTGAAGCAGTGAAAAAAAAAACTCAAATGTCAAGAATGTTAGCAAAGTTGTTATAATTTTTACCCTGCATTGCACTTTAGAGCCTATCTGGTACCATATACCTCCACTAAGAAATGAAGCTCAGCCATACCAAATCCACCTAACATCCACTAGACCAGCTGGAACAAAATAATATTAGATGGACTCACTAGCAGCTTCTTCCAGAGAGCAGTTATATAACCACAGGTACTGTAAACAAGAAATGTATCTGAAAGGGACTGAAATGGAAGATAATTGGGTGAATTCCAGAAGAAGAAAAAAGCATTTATGTGCATCCACTTGTTATTGTAACTAGTCCCCTGTGGAGAAGGAGCTCTGACTTCAGATTGAAATTTCTACTTGGTTATGTAAGCTTTCCCCTTTTCAATCATTTTCCACAGCAAAAAATGTGCCAGCTTACCTCAGCCAGATATTTCCCAGAAATTTAGAGCAACCAATCCTGATGACCTCTCCATTACAAGGATTCTTTTATTTCTGTAAATCATAATTGTGAATAGAAAATCCCAAATTAAGCAACTGTCTGCTCACCCAGCACTAGGAGACTGAGGCATTCCTGAACAGATTCTTAACAGAGTTCATCATGTTCTGTGTATGAGAAAAATCTGGACCATATCCCGGGGCTTAAATGGGAGTTGTTCTAAGTCAATTCTAGAAGACCTTTTTTGATTTGCAGTACAAGAGCTTGAAAAATTGGGCTTCTCCCCAAAGATCAATGGTAGCCAACGTGGAAGGACACCAACATCCCAAACTTCTCATAAAGAACCCAGCTGAAGAACCCACTGGTTTTTTCACTCTTATGGAAAATATAGTCCACTTTGATTTGCATCCATACAGCAGGTACATCTACCTTTTCCATAAATGAAGACTAAGACAAAATTCTATTTAAGACTGGGGAGGCAGACTCAAACTATGGAACATTTTGTCAATCAATGTCCTAAACAATCATATCCTGCTAGAATCTCTGCCATCTACGTTGCATCACTTGAAGAAATTCATTGGATTCTCAACCTACATTTGGACATCTAATATTGCTGTTTCTAGACCACATGAAAGAATGAGAATGGAAATGGAGCTCTTCTCAAAAACATGACCAATAACTAAATTCAAAATAATAACTCCCAAAATAACAAAATCAAAATAGCATGTCCATACTATGGGGTAGCCTCAAAATTAGTCCAAGGCAGCCTCTGTTACTGTGGATGCGCTACCTTGACTTAGAGCCCGAAAAAGCACTGGGGAGTAATTACTTCAAATTACTCTGGGGAGTAGTTATTTTGAAATAGCAGCAGCAGAGTATCCACACTAATGCTATTTTGAAATAACTATTTTGAAATAAGCATTATTCCCCGAGGAAAGCAGGAGTACAGATTTTGAAATGATCAGCCCATTATTTCAAAATAATGGGCTTGGTAGTGTGGACGCTCCATTTATTATTTCGAAATAAGGAGGGTTATTTTGAAATAACTCCTAGTGCAGACCAGGGCTGAGTTACAAAGTTCTAGTACCTTCATTTTTAAAGATCATGAGGCCTCGTGTAAATTGTCATGGCTCCACTGATGCCAACATATCTGACAGTTTACACCAGCTGATCTACCCCAAGTTGGTGTGCATCTGACTGGGTATACAAAAGAAAGCAGAAGAAATAATCTGCCCTTCTTTCCAGGCCCTTTTTTTCCCCTTTTGCAGGGACCAATTACTTCTCCAGTCCCTTTTTTCTCCTAATTTCAGAGACAACTCCCTGGTAGTTCCCAGTGGGCACTAGCCCGAACAAAAGGAGCAGGGTAAAGCCAGTCCATGTCCATAGGCCACAGGCCATAGTCCAGGCTGGCTGGATGCACTGGGAAGCAAATACATACTGTGCCCTGATAGGGAGTAATGCAGCAGGTGTATTCCCCAGCGTGCCATGGTGCCTCACCACAACTGTGTGTTGTGTAGATTCAATGTCAACCCTGAGGTGACTGAACACCACCCACACCAAAAAGTATGGTTCTGTTCAGGAAACGTGCCCACAAACTTACATATTTATAGAAACGTTTGGAGGGTTCACCAATCCCTTCTTCCCCTTCTATGCACTGATCACTACTATTCTCTGGATGAAATCAGCAGCTGTGGGAGGCAGAGAAGAAAGGGCAACATTTTTTCTATTTTGAAGCTTCTGTCTCTTCATGCCATTGTGCCATTGGGAAGCTGTGTGAGCAATAATACCACTGTCCAGAACCTGTGAGCTTTTCCCACTGCTGTGACTTACTCTTTGGAACCACACATATTGTATGCAATGTAAAAGTCAACTAAAGTCTACACATTCTAAATTAAAGCACTTTAAACAGACATGTACTTAGAAACAGAGCTACAATCATGTACTGTACTTTGTGTGCTTTAATAGTGCACGTAATATAGTTCACTGTAATAACTGTTCAATACTCAGGTTTCTAGCACGTTTGGAGGATATAGACAGGAATTAAATTTCAGTCCTGGAACTAGTACTGGAGTACAGCCAGTCCCATGTGATTTATAAAAGATTCCCCTGTCAGAATGATGTGTCCTGCTGTCTTGATGCCTTGACCAAGTTTCCTGAGGTTCTTATTATTATTAAGGTCCCAAGGGAAGTATTTTAATCTAGCATCATCCATACTGAAGCTCCAGTTAGAACCTTTGAAGTTCTTTCTCCATCATGCATATCATTTAATGTCATCTCTGTTTGTATATTTAGTCTTCTGCTATATAAAATGGAATAAGGCAATTTCAAAATAGATAATGGAAAAATACAAAGTTATAGCAAAATAGCAGCCATCACCAACCCACCAAATTACAACTATTAACTGTAACCCAGTGTTGAGAAGAAAAGCCTATTTTTAGCCCATTTCTAAATATTCTTCAATTCTACAGTTCTGTAAAAAAAAATCTAAGGTTCTCTGCAAATTATATTAATGTCCCTCAATATACATATTCTCTGTTTACATTTATGTTTCACAGCTGTCCTTGAAACTGAACTGTGGTCATCCATGTTTGTTCATATTTATGGATTTACTGGTTTTTTGTGTTTGTTTTTACTTTCCCCTAGTTACTCTGTGTGGGAGTATCAGAGTGACAATATGTCAGAGCATTTAAAATAAAAACAGTCAGAAAAAGTGGAATTTTTGAGTGTTTTGCATTCTCATAAACACCCTTCTAATTTTTCAGAAAGCTATTTAAAGACTAAGAAAAATTAATCCCTTTTATAAAGTAGAAAATCTTTTTAGGATTATTAAGTAGCCTCTACACTCTCATGGAAATGATTGGTCCCGTTACTTCAGCGGTAAGCCTTAGCCAGCAGATGGTGAATGCACCCCTCACTCAAACAATCTGCAAATCACATGACACTGCATGGTTCTCCTACCACGCACATATAATATAGTCCTTTCCCGGCAGGATTCTCAAGGAAGAAGATGCACCAGGAAACATCTGTGATTTTCCCTTGCTGCCCTGAAAGGACAGGAGTTGTCCAGGAAAATAGAAACTTATGTTCAGAGACACTATGTTCTTAGGGTATAACTACACGGCACTTAAACAGCCACGCCTGGCTCATGTCACTTGGTCTGAAGGGGCTCAGGCTATTGGGCTATGTAATTCTGGTTTAGATATCTGGGCTCAGGTGGGAGTCCAGACTCTGGGACTCCATGGGGGAAGACGGGCCCCATAGTCCAGGTTCCAGCCTAAGCCCTAATACAGTGGTCCCCAATCTTTTGGGGCTGCTGGGCGCCCGGGGGCGGGGCCGCTCATACGCCGGGCACCCGGGGGCGGGGCCACACATGCGCCTGGGGCCGGGGCCACCCATACGCTGCATGCCCGGAGCTGGCGCCACCCATGCGCCGCACTCCCGGGGCTGGTGCCGCAACTGTGCTGCACACCCAGGGGTGGGGCCGCCCATACGCCGTGCGCCCGGGGCCGGAACAGCCATGTCCCGAGCACCCAGAGGCGGGGCCGCCACTGCCCATGCGCTGCGTGCCTGGAGCCGGCGCCTGTGCCATGCGCCCAGGAGCCGGCAGCGCCCATGCGCCGCGCGCCCAGTGGCGGGGCCGCCCATGTGCTGCGCGCCCGGGGCTAGCACCGCCCCTATGCCACGCGCCTGGGCCGGCACCGCCCATACACTGCAAGCCCCGGGCCGGCACAGCCCTCACGCTGCTTACCCGGGGGTGGGGCCACCTAACCACACGTGCCCGGGGCCGGCACCGACCATGCGCCCAGGGGCTGGCACCGCCCATGTGCCGCACGCCCAGGGGCGGGGCCAGCCCCGATCACTCGGCAGGCGCACAGAAATGGCCCGGCGGGCGCCATGGCGCCCACGGGCACCACATTGGGGACCACTGCACTAATATCTACACTGCAATTAAACAGCTCCCTAACCCACGCTCCACGCCAGCCATAGGTGTTTATGTGGACTGTAGATATACCCTTTGAGACTGAATGGCATACGTGTGAGGACTGATATTTTAAAAGCCACCCTTAAATGATTTGAATACTAACTCCCCTTAAAAGCAATATCAATTGGGCATACCCATCACTTAGTAAGTGTCCAACCAAACCTGTCCCTTCTACCTTCACCCCATTGGCTAACATTGCTGGTGAAATTTTTGAGAGGCATATGCTGCAAAAAGAGGGGCACACACTAGAAGGAACCCAGAACGTAGTGTTTTGACGATACAGTCTGGATTCTAGTTTAAAAGTCAGATTCTTCAAAAAACTCCAAAGATGTAAAAACAGCAATAAAATCACTGTAACCAGTTAAACCAGGTGAATGGCTGTTTTGTGTCTTTAGAGTGGCTCAAATAAAGTAAGTTGACCAAAAAGTTTTGACATGGGAGAAAAATCCACATTTTCATGAATAACGTTTTTATTTTTCCAGAGACTAATTTATTGTGTCAAAGGAGCTATCATGCTTCACTATCCTCTAGCGATAATTTGATCTTACTCAGGAAATCATAAAAATGATTTAATCTGATTTTATGATAGCTCTTTTTTTTTTTGCTTTATTTAAGTGACACCAAACAATCACGCAGACACAATAATTTTCCATGGGCTATTTTATTGAATTTTACAACTGAACTGACTGAGATACAAGAAAGACAAAGTACTTGTCCAGGACCACACAGAGTGAGGTTCATGCATGCATACAGGGGAGAATTCTTAGTGCATGTTTGGGACTAGATCTTGTGTTCTTTGCACAACCAGTTCTCCCACAAACTTCATGTGTGTTTAACTGGTATGACTTTAGTGGAAGACTTGTGGGTTTCTCAGGAACACAAGATCAGGCCTTCAAAGATGGACCCCTCTTGCAGATTTCATTATTAGAAAGCATGCTGCCTCTTGCATAAGCCACTTTTCTTAGGAGGTTAAAAAGTCAGGCTTGACTGAAATACTTCATTCAGGTTCTCTGTCCTGCAGTCAAATGCTTCATTTCTGAATCCTTACCATTACAAAAAACAAAACTAACAACCTTATATCATGGCAAATAAATCAAAATGAACATTTTCCAATGTTCTCTAATGAGAAAAAAAAAAGTCCAGCCTTTTCATGCCAAAAATCTGGTAATGTGAACCAGAGGATTTGGATGCATTCAGACTAGTTGGTTATATGCAAGCAGGTAAGGGAAATGATCATGGGATCACCAAATCAAAGCCAAATCATGGCAGCAACTGAAGGCTGTACATTATATTGAGTCACATTCTATCAGATGGACCTCATTTGAGACAACTAGAGCTTTTGACCATAAAAAGGAATGCCTAAAGCCGTGGTGTCCAACACACTAGCCACTAGCCACATGTGGTTATTTGGTTGCTTGAGTGTGGCTAGTTCGCTATAGTGGCTACTGCTTCTGACTTGGTTGGACACCACAGGCCTAAAGAGTTATTTTGTTTTGGAAATTCCAGCTAGCTCGCTCTTCACAATTAACTTTGCAGGAGGGTGTTTAACCTTTGAACCTGGGCACAACATGACGCACCTCAGCAATCTGAATTGTAAAGAGCCCTTAAACACTTGCTTTCCTGAAAGCTGTTGTGAGAGTGAGGATTAACTATTATGACCCAGATTGTAGCCAGCCCTGACATGGGTGCACAGTAAATGGGAGGGTGCAATAAACATTCACTCACTCACTGTCATTAATGAAGAACAGATTATAGGCTCCCTGGCACAAGGGCTGCTTGTACAGCACCTAGCACAGTGGAGCTAGCCACAGATCCAGAACGCGCTCTCCACTGAGCAAAAAAGAGATTGCTCCCCCGTTAACCTGTGGCCCCAAAAGTGGGGGGAGTAGGTCTGCCAAAGAAAGCAGAGCTGGTTGGCTATGGTGGGGAACACAGGTTCCTAGAAGTATACAAGTTCTCTCCACCCCACATGCCAAGAAGCTCCTAAATGCTTAACGTCTGCTATAATTCTCCCTGGGGTGATGCAACTGCATGCTGTCCCTAGTAAGTTTGGTCCAATATCGCCTGGCCCTTAATTGTCTATGCTTGAACTATCAGAAAAAAGAGAGTTATGAACCCTGTGCAGTAACAGGGGTTCTTTGAGATGTGTGTCCCTGTGGGTGCTCCACTCTGGGTGCTGGTGTGTCCTCGCACCAGCGACCAGAGATTTTTCTAGCAGTGCCCTGCCACGCCCCACACGCATCGCAGCATCTCCTCATGCCTTTGGTGTCTGTTAGGTGCATGCGCGGCATGGCCACTCTGTTCCTTCTCTACCCTAGTTGTAAGCCACCAAAAGACTCCAAATAGGGGGAAAAGGGAGAGAAGTGGAGCACCCATGGGGGGACACATCTCGAAGAACCCCCATTACTACACAGGGTGAGTATCTCTCTTTTCTTCTTTGGTGCTCCACTCTGGCTGACTACAGAGCAATGTTCATATCGTGGAGGTGGGTTTTGAGCCTTGTCCCTGGGATTGAGGACAGCACCACTCTGCTCCCAGAAGTGGCCACCATGTCTGGATCCTAGGCACAGGGACAGCCAGACAGCTCTGCATGGTGCACGCTGACTGTACCCCCAGGCACTGTCCCCCGCAACTACCAATGGTTGCAGTTCCTAGCCAATGGGAGCTAAGGAGGCAGTGCTTGAGGTAGGGGCAACATGCAGAGCTTCCCTGGCCACCCTAAAGGCCTGACATGCTGGCCGTTTCCAGGAGATGTGCGGTAGCCCTCCTGAGCTGCCAACTTTTAATAGTCCAATCAGCATTGCAGCCCGGAACCACCAGGCTCCTTTTTTGACTGATACCTGGCAGTCCTAAAATAGTTCTTAAAAATGGTTGATATATGTATTTACATAAGAGAATACAGTGGCAGCATGTACTTGTCAGTAAAGTATTTATTATAGCTGTCTCATTGCTGATAAATACAATTTCCATAAAAGAGCTGCTTAAATAGTTAAGCTGATTTGTTAGGTCCCAATTCAAAAAAGCATTTACACACATGTAACGATTTAGATTTCATCAACGATTTAGATATTGGCATAGAAAGTACGCTTATTAAGTTTGCAGATGATACCAAGCTGGGAGGGGTTGCAACTAATCTGGAGGATAGGGTCATAATTCAAAATGACCTGGACAAATTGGAGAAATGGTCTGAGGTAAACAGGATGAAGTTTAATAAAGACAAATGTAAAGTGCTCCATTTAGGAAGGAACAATCAGTTTCACATATACAGAATGGGAAGCGACTGTCTAGGAAGGAGTACGGCAGAATGGGGTCTAGGGGTTATAGTGGACCACAAGCTGAATATGAGTCAGCAGTGTGATGCTGTTGCAAAAAAAGCAAACATGATTCTGGGATGCATTAACAGGTGTGTTGTGAGCAAGACACGAGAAGTCATTCTTCTGCTCTACTCTGCGCTGGTTAGGCCTCAGTTGGAGTATTGTGTCCAGTTCTGGGCACCACATTTCAAGAAAGATGTGGAGAAATTGGAGAGGGTCCAGAGAAGAGCAACGAGAATGATTAAAGGTCTAGAGAACATGACCTATGAAGGAAGACTGAAAGAATTGGGTTTGTTTAGTTTAGAAAAGAGAAGACTGAGGGGGGACATGATAGCTGTTTTCAGGTATCTAAAAGGGTGTCATAAGAAGGAGGGAGAAAACTTGTTCATCTTGGCCTCTGAGGATAGAACAAGAAGCAATGGGTTTAAACTGCAGCAAGGGAAGTTTAGGCTGGACATTAGGAAAAAGTTCCTAACTGTCAAGGTAGTCAAACACTGGAATAAATTGCCCAGGGAGGTTGTGGAATCCCCTTGTCTGGAGATATTTAAGAGTAGGTTAGATAAATGTCTATCAGGGATGGTCTAGAAAGTATTTGGTCCTGCCATGAGGGCAGGGGACTGGACTCGATGACCTCTCAAGGTCCCTCCCAGTCCTAGTATTCTATGATTCTATGTTTCTCTTTAAATATGTATTTAAATGCCATTTACTTCAGTGGGACTCCAGTAGTTGTTTGCCTGTTATTCTGAACAAGGGAAGTTTCCACGAAGTGTAAATTCACGTGGATACCTGAAAATAATTTTGGAGAATGAGGCCTACCTGCAAGAATAGCTATGAAAGGCAAAATTATAGCTAATGGGCTGAATGACCATCAGCTTTCTTAATTCGGTGATTAATAAGAGAACTTTTTTTGCAAAAAGTCCTGGTTCAGGGCATTTTTGTACACACATGTTGTCTGTTTCTTAATAGAGGTTCCAGCCCTGAATTCCTTAGAACAGCAAAAGCTCCCACTGATCTCTTTAGGAGATTTAGTTGCAGTAGTAATGTAGGACTTGGCCTAAAGGGGAAAAAGGTTAGTAATGTGTTAGAAACATGTTAAGGTTTATTAATGAACACAACACAAACCCATTCACAAGAGATATGGGAAGAGAGGGTACAGATGGAGGAAATAAAAGCCAATTGCAACGGCTTAAGGCAACATGTGAGAAAAGGCAAAACAGAAGTGGCTCACAAATGTTAACCCTCCCAACCAAATGCAGGTGTGCTTACAGGCAGCAGCAAAAAAGTCAGTCAAAATGTCATTGCTCACTATATTTTCTATTACATGTGTTTAGTTAAGATAACCTTTTATCTTGTGTCTCGGTTACTGCAACATCCTTTTCTCTCTGGCCTTGACAAATATAAACTTGCCCCCTCATATCCTTTCAAAATCTTGCTGCAAAGTCATTTTCCTAGCTTAGCCCTTTGAGCATGTCACCTCTTTCTTTGCATCCCTTCACATGCTGGAACTCCTTCTTTATTGCAACAATCATAAGCTACTTGATTCACTTTCAAGGACTGTTATGACTTAGCCCCACCATACTTATCATTACTTGTTCAGTCTCACTTACAACTCGGCCATTACCTCAGCATCCATCACCCCTTGTTAAAGTGTCAGACATTTTCTCCCATGCTGCCCCTTATACCTAGGAGAAGCTGCCTGTAAGCATCCACAAAGCTACCTCCATATCCTCCTTCACATCGTTCCTTAAAACTCCTTTGTCATGAGATCTACAAAAACATGTCAACAGTTAGGCTAGTGGGGTGCTGATGCAACAGCCTAGCAGACCAATGCTGTCTCGTCACTCCCTTGACCTCCTTCATCTGTCTATCTGTAACCCACCTACTGTTCCTTGTCATGTTCTGTGTTAGTACAGTGCCTAACTACTATAATACAAATGGAAGGAAGGAATGAAGGGAAGAAGGAAGGAAGGAAGCAAGCAAGGAAGGAAGGAAGGAAGGAGACTCTGTTTGCAGCCCATGCTGATGTAACAACTATGTATATTAAACTATCTTTACATACACAAAAGCACAGAAGCAAGGAAATGGAGAACTGAGTGCCCCATCCTCTCTCTGTTCAAGTGATTAGACTTTTGCCATCACTTTCAATGGGAGTATAAGTGGCCCCCTAAGGCTGACATCGCCATTTTGACCCACTGTGTCCTTGAACTGCAAATGACATGATCCTCTCTCAGAGAGCGCAGAGCAGAGGTTGGTCCTATTACATATCCTAGGAACAACTTCACCTCTGGATAAAAAAACTTAAAAAACAATGAGTGGTCCAGTAGCACCTTAGAGACTAACAACAAATATATATAGTATCATGAGCTTTCGTGGGCACAACCCACTTCTTCAAGTGAGCAAAGCAAAAGGCACAGAAACCCTAACATTTATACCCCAGAAAAAGAGGGGAGAGAGGGAGAGAGGAAACCTGTAAATTATAGTGTCCATGATAAATTGACATAAGAACATAAGAATGGACGTACTGGGTCAGACCAAAGGTCCATCTAGCCCAGTAGCCTGTCTGCCGACAGTGGCCAGCACCAGGTGCCCCAGAGAGGGTGGACCGAAGACAATGATCAAGCGATTTGTCTCCTGCCATCCTTCTCCAGCCTCTGACAAACAGAGGCCAGGGACACCATTTCTATCCCCTGGCTAATAGCCTTTTATGGACCTAACCTCCATGAAATTATCTAGCTTCTCTTTAAACTCTGTTATAGTCCTAGCCTTTACAGCCTCCTCTGGCAAGGAGTTCCACAGGTTGACTACACACTGTGTGAAGAAGAACTTTCTTTTATTAGTTTTAAACCTGCTACCCATTAACTTCATTTGGTGTCCTCTAGCTCTTCTATTATGTGAACTAATAAATATCTTTTCTTTATTCACCCTCTCCACACCACTCATGATTTTATACACCTCTATCATATTCCCCCTCAGTCTCCTCTTTTCTAAACTGAAAAGTCCCAGTCGTTTTAACCTCTCTTCATATGGGACCCGTTCCAAACCCCTAATCATATTAGTTGCCCTTTTCTGAACCCTTTCCAAGACCAAAATATCTTTTTTGAGGTGAGGAGACCACATCTGTACACAGTATTCAAGATGTGGGCGTACCATAGTTTTATACAGGGGCAGTAAGATATTCTGTGTCTTATTTTCTATCCCTTTCTTAATAATTCCTAGCATCCTGTAACCCTTCTGCCGGGTAGGCCTGGCAGTAACCAGGGCTGGGTTCAATAACTTGGGGCCATCTCACATAGAACCGGCTCAAGCCCCCACCCAGTAATCTGGGAAATTCACGCACCCCTGGGCGCCTCTGAGAGGCAATGCTTCCCACTGCAAGCACAGAGTCTGAGTGTAGGAAAGAAACATTTAATGAAACAGAAAGAGAAGTCATACGGCATTAACTTGGGGAAAACACCACAAACAGAGTTCATAACCCCAAACATGAGCCAAGCCCCACCCCAGCCAAGAATCGCTCAAGTCCAAAAAAAAAAAAAAAGTCCGACACCCCAAAAGTCTCTGTCCCTGGTCCGTGCCACCCAGAGTCCCAAAGTTCACCCGCAGGGTTTCACCTCCCAACCTGGGTAGAAATGGGGGTCGGGGATAGATAGGGGGCACCTTATATGAAACTCCGCCACGCTCCACCAGCTGTCTCGCTCCACGCCTGACGCCCACTGGGCACCTGCCGCCTCCCACGCCACGCCGCTGATGGCCGCTCGCCTGCCGCCGCTTCCACGCCACGCCGCTGGTCGCCGCTCGCCACTGGTCGCCGCTCCGCCTGCCGCCGCTTCCACGCCACGCTGCTGATGGCCGCTCCGCCTGCCGCTGCTCCACGCCACGCCACTGATGGCCGCTCGCCTGCCGCCGCCCACGCCACTGGTCGCCGCTTGCCTGCTGCCGCTCCACGCCACGCCGCTGGTCGCCGCCACTTCACTGGTGCAACAGGTCTGGCACTCAGCCAAACCAGTGATTTCAGCTCTCAGTGATTTCAACTTTAGCCACCAGCTGGACTGGCAAATGAATCCAGCTTTCACTAGACTAGCAAAAGAAAAGACTCCTCAGGAGTCTGCTTTAGGTCTGTCCTTAAAACAAAGGGGGAAAGGTGCAGGCCAGTCTTATAGCTCACACCTGGCAGGTGTGAAGCAGGCTAACTCAAACCCTTTAACCCTTTCCCCCAGCTCTGTTCACGCAACTCTGGAAGGGGGGAGGCTTGTTCTTCCGAGACCTCTTACCATGATGGTGGTGTCTCTCCTGCAAGCACTGGTGGCATGTTTTACAGTTCCCACATTTAGGGGTAGCATGATTAGTTACCCCCACAACAGTTCCAAATTATATACAATTCTCCACATTCCATTCCAACACTGACCTTCCATCAGCCCTGGCTGAATGGGATTTACATAGCCACACCTCAGATTCTCTTCTGAGCAGTATTTACATGTCAACAGTTAACAGTTAATTACCTTGCAGAGCTAAACAACTGTAGTGGGCACACCCACCCCTCCTTTTAGCTGGCTGACAGCAAGCAGCAGTTCAGCCCCTTCTTACAATCCTATTTGCCTTTTTGACCGCTGCTGTACACTGTGTGGAAGTTTTCAGAGAACTATCCATGATAACTCCGAGATCTCTTTCCTGATTTGTCATAGCCAAACTAGCCCCCATCGTATTGTATAGTTGGGATTATTTTTCCCGATGTACATTACTTTACACTTATCCACATTAAATTTCATTTGCCATTTTGTTGCCCAATCACTCAGTTTGGTGAGATCTTTTTGGAGTTCCTCACAGTCTGCTTCTGTCTTGACTATCCTAAACAGTTTGGTATCATCTGCAAACTTTACCACCTCACTGCTTACCCCTTTCTCCAGATCATTTATGAATAAGTTGAACAGGACTGGTCCCAGGACTGACCCTTTAGGGGACACCACTAGTTACCGCTCTCCATTCTGAAAATTTACCATTTATTCCTACCCTTTGTTTCCTGTCTTTTAACCAGTTCTCAATCCATGAAAGGACCTTCCCTCTATCCCATGGCAATGTAATTTACACAAGAGCCTTTGGTGAGGGACCTTGTCAAAGGCTTTCTGAAAATCTAAGTATACTATATCTACTGGATCCCCTTGTCTGCATGTTTGTTAACCCTTCAAAGAACTCTAACAGATTAGTAAGACATGATTTCCTTTACAGAAACCATGTTGACTTTTGTCCAACAAATTATGTTCTTCTACATGCCTGACAATTTTGTTCTTTACTATTGTTTCACTAATTTGCCCGGTACTGAAGTTAGACTTACCGGTCTGTAATTGCCAGGATCGCTCTAGAGTCCTTTTTAAATATTGGTGTCACGTTAGCTACCTTCCAGTCATTAGGTACGGAAGCTGATTTAAAGGATAGGTTACAAACCAGATAATAGTTCAGCAATTTCCCATTTGAGTTCTTTTAGAACCCTTGGATGAATGCCATCCGGTCCCGGAGATTTGTTAACATTAAGTTTTTCTATTTGTTCCAAAACCTCCTCTAATGACACTTCAATCTGGGACAGTTCCTCAGATTCATCACCCACAAAGGACGGTGCAGATTTGGGAATCTCCCTAATGTCCTCAGCCGTGAAGACTGAAGCAAAGAAATCATTTAGTTTCTCTGCAATGGCTTTATCATCCTTGATTGCTCCTTTTACCTCTCGATCGTCTAGGGGACCCACAGGTTTTTTAGCAGGCTTCCTGCTTCTAATGTACTTAAAAACATTTTGCTATTTCTTTTTGAGTTTTTGGCTAGCTGTTCTCAAAATTTTTTTTTTTTTGCTTTTCTTATTATATTTTTACACTTGATTTGACAGTGTTTATGTTCCTTTCTATTTATCTCACTAGGATTGACTTCCACTTCTTAAAAGATGCCTTTTGTCCCTCACTGCTTCTTTTACATGGTGGTTAAGCCACGGTGACTCTTTTTTAGGTCTCTTGCTATGTTTTTTAATTTGGGGTATACATTTAAGTTGGGCCTCTATTATGGTGTCTTTAAAAAGTTTCCATGCAGCTTTCAGGGATTTGGCTCTAGTCACTGTGCCTTTTAATTTCTGTTTAACTAACCTCCTCATTTTTGTGTAATTTTTGAAATTAAATGCCAGAGTGCTGGACTGCTGAGGTGTTCTTCCCACCACAGGAATGTTAAATGTTATTATATTATGGTCACTATTCCCAAGCGGTCCTGTAACGGTTCTTTCCTGGACCTGATCCTGCGCTCCACTCAGGACTAAATCGAGAATTGCCTCTCCTCTTGTGGGTTCCTGTACCAGCTGCTCCAAGAAGCAGTCATTTAAGCCATTGAGAAATTTTATCTCTGCTTCTCTTCCTGAGGTGACATGTATCCAGTCAATATGGGGATAATTAAAATCCCCCATTATTATAGAGTTCTTTATTTTGGTAGCCTCTCTAATCTCCCTCAGCATTTCAATGTCAGTATTGCTGTCCTGGTCAGGTGGTCGATAATATATCCCTACTGATAATTTGTTATTATTGGAGCATGGAATTACTATCCATAGTGATTCTATTGAACATGTTGATTCATTTAATATTTTTATTTAATTTGATTCTACATTCTCTTTCACATACAGTGCCACTCCGCCACCCACCCAGCCTGCTCTATCCTTCCGATATATTTTATATCCCGGTATGATTGTGTCCCACAGATTTTCCTCATTCCACCAGGTTTCAGCGATGCCTATTATGTCAATCTCCTCCTTTAATACGAGGTACTCTAGTTCACCATCTTATTAGTCAGACTCCTAGCATTTGTGTAGAAGCACTTTAAAAATTTGCCACTGCTTATTTGTCTTCCCTTCCCTGATGCATTGGATTCCTTTATATGCGATTGTTTGTCTGCTCTGGCCCATGGTTTGTCCTCTCCTCTCCTCTCTGACTACAGCTTAGAGAATCTCTATCAATGGATTCTCCTCTAAGAGAAGTCTCCATCCGATTTATGTGCATCTCCGCACTAATCGGCTTTCCCCATCTCTCAGTTTAAAAACTGCTCTACGGCCTTTTAATGTTTAGTGCCAGCAGTCTGGTTCTACCCTGGTTTAGGTGGAGCCCATCCTTCCTGTATAGGCTCCTCTCTCCCAAAAGTGTCCCCAGTTCCTAATAAATCCAAACCCTCTTCCCTACACCATCATCTCATCCACACATTGAGACTCTGAAGCTCTGCCTGCCTACTTGGCCCTGCGCGTGGAACTGGAAGCATTTCTGAGAATGCCACCATAGAGGTCCTGGATTTCAGTCTCTTTCCTAGCAACCTAAATTTGGCCTCCAGGACATCTCTCCTACCCTTCCCCACGTCATTGGTACCTATATGACAGGTGGGTTTTTTACAGATTTTAAATCTTTGGAATATGAAGTCTTTGGGAGTTATCCCCAACTATGAACTACAGCAGTACAGGCAGATTCTGAATCCCTTGTTCCACTGGTAAATTATAGCATCAATGACACCCATGATTTCACTTGGGCTACTTATACAATTGACAGCTTACAAAGAGCTGACAATTTGGTCTTAAATTTGCCCCCACACTGCACAGAAATCACTTTTCTAATTTGCAATCCATTGTCACTTTTAGAGTTTCTTGAAGCATGCCTGCTTTGAAGTATCTAACTTCCACTGAATAGCATTCACATTTCAGATTGCTTCCCTCTTTCTAGTTTGTGTGCTTATTTTGACAGATTGGTTTCCTGCTCTTGATCTGTTTCATGTCATTAATTTTCAGAGGAGTATACTGGTGCAAATGAAGATTTCTGCTGGAAAAGTGATGATGCAAGATTACAAACACCAGTAAAGATTCAGAGTGGCAGGTGGCTGCCCAAGGTCCAAAACAACCTGTACAGGAAATGGGGATGAAGAGAACAAGAATATACAGGTGAAATATAAGGGCATTAAGAGGAGTTAGTTTTCTTTCCTCTTGCAATGGTCATAGCTAAAGGTTGAGGACTGACTCCACAGCCACCCTCAATACTGGGGCTTACCCATTACAAGACCATTTGACCTGGGCTTGTATTATGGTGCTAAAAATAACAGCACTTTCCACTTGGACCAGAGCTCAGATACTGAAATCCAGTGAGGGTAGAGAACCTCAGAGTGCAGGCTCCAGACTGAAAGGAATGTCTGCACTGCTATTTTTAGGGTGATAGTGTAAGCCCTATGACCTTGCGTCAGCGGGCACAGACTCAAACACCACAGGGCATTTTTTTACTGTCTAGATACACCTTTTGACTAAGCTTCAAAGTTGCACTAATTCATAATAACCCAAAAGATGTCCTGCCAGCTAGAGATTACTGGGCTACAGTAGCGTTCTGCCCACACTCCATGCCCCCAACACACACACAAACACACACACACACGCTAAGGAATACGCAAGCACTAGTTTTAGAAGAATTAGATTTTTATCTGTAAATGTCAGTAGATTGGATTTCACTGTGCCTACATAAACTGATAACTAAAATGAAATTTGCAGATAGGCAATGAAGGAAAAAGGTGCTTGAGAACTTACTAGTGTTTGATTTAAGAATACTTATTATTCTGTATTTTGAAACAGAACATTGACAATTTGTGTTTTAATGGTTATAAGTCTTTTAACTTTTTTATTCTTAATGTCCACTGTCATTAAAAAACTCTTGTCTGAAACTCTGCCTATAATTCCCTGAAACTCTGAAAATGATAAAAAAATTAACATATACTTAAAAATAAACATTGGTGTAACCATCTCTAATCCAGCTGAGGGTACCCCAGAGCCAGAGGTCCGCTAAGCCTGCCTTCCCCAGATGGAGAGGTACAAAGTAGACAGTGCATGAGGAATCAGAATCTGGCCTTCAGCATTTTCCAGCGGTTACTATGCAGAAGCCTCTGAAATTATCCTCAATTTCTCCTTAGTTAAAACAGGAAATTATAGGCAACTATGTAGTAGCTAAACCTCCCACCAAAAAAATGACCAAAAAAATGAAAAACATTCAGTTTCAGTCAAAATTTTTCATCAAAAATGTATTGAAAATTTTTCTAGTTTGGAGCCAATTTTAATAAAAAATTGAACAATTTTCAGTTTTCTTTTGGATAAAAACCTGACATTTTAATTTGAAAATTTGATAGTTCCTGTAGAAATTTCAGTTTTGACAAAAAGCAATTTTAAATGAAAAGATATCAACCAACTCCAGTGACAGTTATTGGTTACTGCTGGCTTTTTAATTTGTACAACTCTGCATTATTACATGCTTTTCAGAATGATATACTTCTTTATCTTTAATGGTCCCCAGGCAACTTATCACCAGTTCTAACCATTCTCTAATCATGCTCCTGCCTTTATCTAATATTGGACTCTATGGCCCATTGGGCTGATCCAGTACAGCAATTCCTGTTATACCCTTTTCTTTTATTCCATGTTGCTCCATAATTTTGTGTTCTCAGTTATTCATCCTTTTATCCAACTTTATTAACATTAGCTGTCCTTCAGCAGTGCAAACAATGTAGGAAATTTCAAGTGTAGGAGTTAAGAACTCTGAAAAACACTCCAAGTTCCCACTGAACTGTTTTGCACCTAAGGAAACCAAGTCCTGAATTAGAAGTTTCATTGGGGGGAGGGTGGAAACTACATTCCCCATAATGCATCATAAACCCAACTTTGACATTTCTCAATGCAACACTTTATTAGCCAAACACTATATTATTATGAGTCATGTCAAAATAAGCATTATTAAATCTGGGTCAAAAACTAAATGAACCATCTTAAAACTACTTAACTTCAAAATCTCTACTGAAAACAAAATAAGCCAAGATACTTATCATACTT
This sequence comes from Rafetus swinhoei, assembly GCA_019425775.1. Classification (NCBI taxonomy): domain Eukaryota; kingdom Metazoa; phylum Chordata; order Testudines; family Trionychidae; genus Rafetus; species Rafetus swinhoei. The sequence goes on from CM033446.1 coordinate 112,731,489, forward strand.
CAGCAGCCGTGGTCTCTGAAGTAAGTCTTATGCTTGATTTCCCTTTGCCAACAAGATTAATTTTTGGACAATCTTTTTTCAATACAAATGTTTATTCACTTATGCCGGGGAGGACCTATTCTTGGAGCCCTCTCAAATTTAAAGTTAACAAAGAATTATGCAACCAAAGTGAAACTTCTCATGCACAGTATCTGATTCAAATTTGTTTTTGAAGGAGAAATGTGACCTCAAAATCTGTAGCATGGTTATGTTAGGATTTCCATCAAAATTTTAGCAAAGCATTGTTTACTAATATTATATAACCCAAAATCAAATGGACCACCCTCCAGGAGGCTGACAACAGGCGTCTCCAGCCCAGAGTCCACAATGTGGGGAGAGGCGGAGGGGAAGACTGACCTCCCTCCCAGGATGCGGTGGAGCTGCTCGTAATAGGGGCAGGTGTGGGGTGCCACTCCCTAGCCTTGATGTATGCCTGCTTCAGCTCCTTGACTTTCATGCGCACCTGCTCCTGGGTGCACATGTGGCCCTTCTGACCCAGGCTGTTGGCCATTCAGCCATAGATGTCAGTGTTCCTGTGCCTAGTGCGGGGATCCTGGAGGTTTGCCTCCTCTCCCCAGACCTCAATGAGATCCTACTGTGTGACATGGTGCTAGCAGGGCTTGCATTGTCCCACAAACTGTTTTCCCTGTGGCTGCACGTTTAAGGGCTGCAGGAGAAGGGGAACTATAGAGTTCTAATGAGGGTGGACAGAGTGGCCACCAAGGCAGCTGTGAGAATCTCTGGAGGCCATTTATTTTGAAATAACCACAGCTGCGCTATTTACACACACCGTATTTCAAAATAACTATTTTGAAACAGGCATTATTCCTCATGAAATGAGGGTTACAGATTTCAGAATAAGAAGCCCATTATTTCAAAATTATTTTGAAATAACGGGATTGCAGTGCAGATGCTCACCTTGTAATTTCGAAATAACGTGAGTTATTTCAAAATAATGCTGCAGTGTAGCCAGGCCCTAAGGTGCCACAGGATTACTCATTGTTTTTAGAGGCTGCTATTAAACATAGCAGCTCCTTCAAATTTCTAGGAATAAAATCCATTTGTGTGCAAACTGATGGGGTTTTCTAAGTCCAGTCCTTCCCTAAGATGAATAAAACAAATAGCCCAAATGTTGCCCTCATTTACATCTATGCAGCACTGTTGATGTTAATGGTTGACGGTAATAGAGTTGCATGAATGTAACTGTGACTGAATTTGATCCCATAATTTTTGCATGTGATGGTACTTTTCCCCTCTGCGGAAAAGGGAGATAACTCTAAGATTTTATGTTTCACATTAAACTGAGAAGTTAAACTGAAAAAATATTTCTGAAAAATGTTCCTTCTTTTTCTATGACTTCATTTGGCTACTGTTAGTTAACACCTGCGAGAATAGGATTTCCTATTTCATTGCACAATAGAATCTTTATGCCTGGGGAACAGAAACAGAGATTTTATTTTAAGTGTATCCTTACACAGATTACACAGAAATATTTTAAATGTTTGAAAATCAAGGGAAAGGGTATTCTGGATAAAATAACAAATATGAAATTACACAGTGAATAGCAGGTCAAATTCACTTCTCACTCACTGTGTAAATCAGGAGCAATGCCATTGAAATCAATGGGAGTTTAATTGCTATAAACACAAAGAGTGAAATCCTGATCCCATTGAAAAATTGCAAAATTCCCCCTGACTTCAGTGGAGCCAGGATTTCATCCATTGCATTTGACATCAGAATCAGGCCCAGTATACATACCTCACAAGTGCCCCTGAAACATTGCTCTTAGTGTCCTACTGACCTTTGTGTTTTAAACGTAAACTGTACTTCCCACTCTAAAGTAAACCCCATGCTAAGGTAGCACTGACATTGTTTACTGTCTGGCTGTATAGATGTCTGGCACAGATTGCAAAGTACAATAGCACCAAAAAAAAAAAAGTGTTCCATGCATATATGCAAATGCGCCCTAGGTGGATTTCATCATACATTGTGCATCTGAAACTAAAATCAGGGCTTTAATGCCTTTTACACTATTCATGGTTTGCAAGAGGCCTGTTACCATGTGAATAAATATCTCATGGTTGATTCTGATCTCACATTAGTATAACACCATTGGCTACCATGGGTTTATTTCACATTTACGCCACATAGATGAGATCAGGATGTTTTTTCTTTCCACATAGTACATAAAATTGCCTTACCAAATCAGGGCACTGATTTGTCTAACCTAGCATCCTGTCTCTGGCAGCAACTAGCACTGGCTGCTTCAGAGGAAATGCAAGAAATTCCATAGTGGACTATGATTGAACTATTTCCCTCCCATTTTGCAATAGAATGGCACAGCCTATACATTGCACGGAGCTCACCAACACACTCGAAAAAGCCAAAAGTTTAGTCTTGATAGAACAAATGTGTTGTCAAGTCCAAAGCAATGAAAAAGCAAAGTTCCATTAGCTTACTGTTTGTCCAAACAAAGGCAGGGAGGTCATTTACTGTTTCTGCAGTAATGGGCTGTGCGGCATTAACTGATGTCAGGAATTTAAGCTATATTTAGTTTAGATAAGCTAGTGATATAGAATCACAGTCTAATTACCCAAGCTAACAAATCCAGATACGATACTGCACAGAGGGCAAACTTCAGTGTGACCACTGAGGACATTGCCAGTACAGTGCCAAAAGAACACTACTATTACTCTAGCCATCACATCCACAATTAGCGCCCAGCTTGGGCTCTGCTGTAAATTTTAGATCCTGTGTCACAGCCCACTTACTGCCAATGCCAATCAGATAAAGCAAAATAGACCTACTATGGCAGTATTACTACCTCCCTGTTCTACCATTGCAAATGCCACATTATGGCATCCCAGGGATCTTTTACAGAGAGACGGATCATGTTTCCCTCCTTGCTGGAAAGTGTATGTAATGTGTTCCTGCCCACTGCACACTGACTTAGGTTTTGTCCCAAAAGACTCCATTCTGCAAACGTTTTCTAAACCTCTTTTTTTTCCTACAGAATAAACTCAAACCACTTTTCCTAAGGCTGCCCCTGCAAACAGAAGCATTCTTTTCATGTTCAGCTGCAGAAAGAATAGCACATGATTTATCCTATGAAGATAGCTTAAAACAGGGAAATCCTCATGACAGTCTTTATACAGAGGGCCATTTCTTCAGCTTGTGTCAATCCTGGTCATGCCATTAAAGACAATTATGCTGCACCAATTTATAGCATTAGGCCTAAAGATTAAAAGCGAGATTGGGAGAGTGTACTGTGGGCCTCTTCATGCTCGGCTGCACACTGTATACGAGGGTGCAAATAAGAACATATCTGACACTTCACAATTTGTTTACCATAAAAGCTTTTCAATTGCTGGCCCGCTCACAGCAAACATGATGTCTAAAATTATTTTCTCTTAGGCCAAGTCTACACTGGCACTGTACAGCGCTGTAACTTTCTGGCTCAAAGGGTTGCAAGGTGTCCAGTTTTGAACCGGACAGTCCAGTATTGGAGCTTTCTGTTTGGGAAACAAATTGAGAAAACATAAATGAGAAAATATAAATGTCTGGTATTTTCTAAATAAGATGTAATGTAGATTGTGATGTAATGTCAAGTGTGTTGAAACCATCTGGCAACCCTACTGGCTCAGGGGGTGAAAAAACACACACATACCCTGAGCACAGCAAGTTACAGCACTGTAAAGTGACAATGTGAACCAGGCTACAGCGTTCTCCCAACTCTCTCATGCTGTGTCCACACTTTTAGTTTAAAGCATTGCCATGGCTGCTCTTTATACTCTTAAGGGTAGATAAGGCCTTAGATTGTGCAATTGTACAGTAGCCGGTAAATTCTAGGGCAATTTGCGAGAGACAATCTATGGGCCTATTTTGCGAACACTTACTACCAAGTAGGGTGACCAGATATTAAGTGTGCAAAATCAGGATGGGAGTGGGGTAATAGTTGCCTATATAAGGCAAAACACCTAATATCGTGATGGTCCTGATAATATCCAATATCTGGTCACCCTTTTATCAAGTATAGTTGTTGCTACTGTGAACAGCCCTGCTAGATATGCTCACTATAGTAAGTAATGCACTGTACTCAGTGAGTATTTGAAGGATCAGATCCCATAACATTCTGAGCCATATAATAGCTTTTACTCCTATTAAGCAGTACTTTACTCTGCAAGTGACCCCACTGACATTCTCCATCAGCCATTTGAGAATTTGACCCTATACAAATAGAAGCACATTGATACCCAAACTTGTTCAGCTATGAATCACATGAAGGTGTCTATTGTTAAAATTCCTTAATATTTAGTATGAGTTAGCAAAAGTGCAGTAGCAAGCACAGTAAAGATATTTTATCACATTAAAAGGGTGAAGGGTTAAGAAGAGTGACAGACTTGCTGCCAAACAAATGTTACAGTTCGCATAACAAAGAACTTCCTTTGTAACAGCATGGGTAAAAAGTTATTTAACTGTTTATTATAAGATCATTGCATTCTTGGGCTTACTGGCAAGATTAAAATCTCACCATTTAACAGCAATGCATAAAGAACAACCAGATTGACAGGAAACAGCAACGTTGTGCTAACATTTTTTTCCCAAGAACATATGTTTAGGAACTGCAAGATCTCAGTGTAAAAAGGATCGTTTGTGGAAACTACAGGATACAACTATCTGCAAATACATATTTTTCCCTCCTTGCTGGTCATTGCCCCACTTTGACTTTTTGACTGAGACCATCCTCTCCTACAGCATCAAACTCTACTCACCTTACTCAAGTGAGCACTTCCTGAAGTCAGTGGAACCCCTTTTCTGGCAGTAAAAGAAATCAGATTTAATTCTAGGTGCCATGCTTTCCGGAGTGGCTCAAAACCATGAGTGTCAGCCTCAGGGCACAAACTCAAAAGGCAGGGCAGAAACCCCAAACTGGTGGCATGTTCTGTAATTAGATTTCACCAAACCAATAACAACTTGAACTCCTAGGCTACGTCTATACTGCGCTGTTTTGCACAAAATAACATGCAAATGAGGCGAAGTGTGGAATATCACCACGCCTCATTTGCATAATTAATGAGCGGTCGCTTTTTGCGCAAGAGGCTTTTGAGCAAAAAAGAGACATCTTCACTGCTCCTTTCTGAGCAAAAACCCCCTCTTGCGCAAGAGCCGTTCTTCCACTTTTTTTCAGGAAGAACGACTCTTGCACAAGAGGGGGGTTTTGCACAAAAAAGAGCCATGTAGACGGCTCCTTTTTGCGCAAAAGCCTCTTGTGCAAAAAGCGGCCACTCATTAATTATGCAAATGAGGCATGCCAATATTCCACACTTCGCCTCATTTGCATATTTCTTGCACAAAACAGCACAGTATAGACGTAGCCTAGACGTCTCCTTTTTGCGCAAAAGCCTCTTGCGCAAAAAGCGGCCACTCATTAATTATGCAAATGAGGCATGCCAATATTCCACACTTTGCCTCATTTGCATATTTCTTGTGCAAAACAGTGCAGTATAGACGTAGCCCTAAAGTGCCAGAACAGTGATGCCATGGAGTAACAGACAGCGCCACCCAGGCAACTAGGACTACATGGTAGATAGTCACTTTACACCAAAAATCACAAAAATGTTCAGGTTACGCCCTGTATTAAAGAATCAATTGCTGCGTGCAAATCTCAAACTTAAGACAATGCCTGTAGCCAATCCTGTAATAAACTCACTAAATGTTTATTAATTAAGAGAAGAAACAGGAGTTATTTACAAGGTTAAAACAGGAATCAAACACACAGAAATGAGTGGGCAGTTTTAGATTTTAAAACGTAATATGAGCTTTATAATAAGCAGCTCTATATGTTCTGTAAGGCTGACCCATGACAAGCAGTATGAGAACCTTTTGCTTATGTTTAGGCATCTATTCCCCAAAGAGTCCAGACAGCATAAAAGAATCCTTTTCTCCTTATCAAGGATTTTTATCCCCTTCCCCCATCACAGAATCCTAGCTGATGGGATAAGCAGTCCTACACATAACCCCTTCCTGGGTGAGCAGGGGGAGCAATCGATAAGTCTTTGTCCTACAATGACCCATTTGGATTCAATAGTCCTTACTGGTGGGCAGGAGATCACACCTCTTGAGGTACGCTAATATTTCACACTTGGTAATGTTTCTTCCCAACTGTGGGGAATTTAACGTCTTAACAAACATTGTTATAGTTACAGAGCAAACATTTCAACATCATAAAGTGGGATACCAAGATTATAGTAGGATTAATACAGGAACCACCGTAAAAATGCTCCATAAAGTCTAAACCCCAAACACACCGTTCTAACTCTAATATCTATTCTGGTAATGATAACACACAGGTAAGTTTGACTCATTTCCATCTATGTATTCATAAGTGTTCAGAGAGGCCAAGGGATCTCAGCATGAGCTAGGACTTTGTCTGCTAGGACCTTGTACTGTATGCCAAGTCTCCTGCCTAATATGAACTACTCTTGCACTGAATTAGTAACACCAGAGCATATGGACTCCGCAGCCGGACGCTCTGAACAATGTGCTGGGGCATGGAAGGCAGGGAGCCTGCCCGAAGGTCCTGCTAGGCTGCTGGCTGGGAGCCACATAGGTAAGTGCCTCCCAGCCAGAGCCTACACCTGGCACTCCACCTTCTTCCTCCCCCCAACCCTCTGCTCTTCCTCCTGCACCCCTGCACCATGTAACACAAATACTCTGCACCCCTCCTGCACCCATACTCCCCCAGACCATGCAGGCCAACCCCCTACCCCAGGTCACAACCCAAACCTCTGCACCTCCTCCTACACTGCTTCCCCAAGCCATTGCCCCATCCCAGACCCTGCACCCCCTTCTACATCCCTCCTCCAGGTCAGAATTCTCTCCTGCACCCATACCTATATCCCTTCCTGGAGCCTGCACCCCCTCCTACACCTTACTCACCTGCTCAAGGTCACAACCCCCTCCTTCACCCAAACTCCCTCCCAGACCCCACACTCCCTCCTGCATCCCAATCCCCTACCCCAAGTTCCCATGTACACCTGACCTCCATCCCAGACCCCGTATCTCCTCCATTAATATCATGGACGAGTGCACCTGTTGACCACTTACAAAATTCGTGGAGTGTCCCCCATCAAAAATTATTGCCCACCCCTGCTTCAGTGGCTTTGGATCAAGCTCTAAAAGATTATTTGTGTGCAGTCTCCAGTTTCCCTTTGTTTCCCAATTTCCCTCGGTTTATTTGAAGAACCATTTCCCTGAAGTCCAGGCAGCAAGTCACCATTATTTTTTGTAAAGACATTCTATTAGGATAATAGTTCTGGTTTGATTCAATATTCCTGTTAGCCAGAGTGTCAACCCTTGCTACAAATCACACCCAAGCAGAAATCCAACACAGAGTAAACAATCACCATAAAATAATAAAACTTCCAAACTATGGAAGCGTGGGCTGCCAAACTCTTTCAACAGCCAGCGCTCTGGCTTTACTTGGAAATAACATTCATGTAGTAGATCATTGCTCCTTTTTTACCTGAACACTTAGTCAAATTTCAAGGCTTGGATGGTCCAGTTGGGAGTAGAAATGGATGAAAGGTATTTATTTGATGTAATTTTGTTTATTTACAAAGATATACAAAATCCCATGTCTCTGAATGCAGGAGGAACCAAGAACAAAAAGAGCAATTTCTTAGCTTACAGACCCAGCCCTCTTTAGCCAACAGCAGACCCAAAAGCTCTCTCTTTAGCTTTTCCCAGGGTCACATTGTGCTCATGGATTACTCCTGGGATTTCTGGGTTTTTTTACCTCTGCCTCTCCCCCTGTTCTTGTCTTGGGTCGGATGTGTTCTCTCGGGGCTTGTCTTCATGTACAGCACTACAAAGGGCCCAGCTGCACAGGTTCAGCTCTGCCACTGTTACATTTTAGTTTTCCCATGAATTTCAGATGCTATTCTAACATTGAACCAAGGACTGACTTCTCAAGCTAAAAGCTGCCACAGCTTGAGCTGACAAGCCATATATCACTAAGTGGGCCTGCAATAGGCTCATATCCTCACATGGTGAGGCTCAGAGAGAGAGCAATGAAAAACATTCTCCAATGGTTACAAAAGTACCACAAGGTCAGACTTATGCGTGCAAATGATCTTTGGACATGTCCTACCTTAGAAGTGCCAGGAACAAGCAGCCCCCATGGAATACCAAAGAAGACAGCAATTTCAAGATGTGATGATGCCACCTAAAATAAATAAACAAATAAATAAATAGCTTCCTTCAGTCACCTTTCACATAACCATCTAAAGACCAAGTCCAGTGAAGCACTAAGCAATGGGATGACAATAGACATGAAGAGTGATCAGCATCTCTCAGGAGCTGCTCTGTACATCACAGGATCCACTCTTATACTTTTGATGACATGGAAGCAGATACATTGCCAGGATGCTGGATTTCCACAATTGCTGTCAGTCAGCAGCAGTAATCTCACTTCTACCAATGAACCAGGGAAGGGATTTGGGATTCTGATGTCACCTTCAAGGACAGGAAATCCCATCATTTTCATTCCACCTGTGAACATGTCTGATAAAACTCTTTCAGTTGGAGGCCAAACCTAACATATTGTATATAGCTTTTACTCTTCCTCTGGTGGAGAAGTAAGAAGCCTGGTGTAGCTAGGATTTATGGCTCGAGAAAGTGGTGGAATAGCTCTAGAAGCTGATCCTGCAATGTGCTAAACACCTACTGTTTCTACAGCAGTCACTCACAGGGTTTTTTCTGTCCTTCTGTCCCTACAATGGCATATATGCCCTTACTATTAAAGGCATTATCCACTTGTTTTCAGAGATAGATGCTTTCTTACTGCCTCCATTTATTTTAATATTATATTAAAGTCATATTTGTTCTCTCGTAACTACACAGGAACATAAAAACAGCTATACTGGGTCAGACCAAAGTTCCATCCATCCCAGTATGCTGTCCTCTGACAGTGGCCAATGCCTGGAACTTCAGAAGGAATGAACAGAACCAGTAATCATCAAGCGATCCATCCCCTGTCACCAATTCCCAAGATCATGTGTTTTACTGATTGCATGACTGTGATGGGGTGGACCTGGCCAAATAACTTCAACCCTATGTTTCTGAAATCATTGTTGGTACAGTCCATTCACCAATCCTTGGTAACAAATAAAAGTTGGTCACTTTAGCCCACCAGCATCATCAGGAATTCTCCACAAACATCCCTGATGGAATGCATTAAGTTTCCTATTGTGAGCTTCTAGCATTTGCTACAATTCATCACAACTAAGTATACAGCTATCTGGATACCACAATGATATTTTATCATTTCATCTTAGTTCTTGCATGGATCTTGTTTTTCCAACCATTTGCTAGTCTTCAAAAAGCACCTGTTGCTCTCTCAGTTCTTGCTTCTACCTACTTATGGAATTGGCCACCAGCACTGATTGTGCTTCCAGGATATAAAAACTCATTAACTATGCCATACTCATCACTATCAATACACTATCACTGCCAACTCCTCTTTTACTTATCATGACTTTCATTTTCTTTTGTCTGATTTTTAATCCTATTTTGGCAGCCTCACATTCGCATGGGTAGTAGTCTTTTTCATGGCACTTTCATCTAACACAACAATGTCAAGTACAAATGAAAATCTTGAAATTTTCCTCTTTGCTACGTAACTCATGTTATCTACCTTTGACATTGCTCTTCACATCATATAATCTACCACAGTGCCAAAAAGGGGTGATTAAATGCAGCCCTACTGCCCTCCAGTGACAATAGCAAACCAGCTCATCTCTCCACTTTTTGTCCTTAGAAAAGCACTTTAAAATTTTCATACAGCACAAGGCTTAGTATTATGTTTCTAAATAGCCCATGTTGTTGCAAAATTTACCACTGCAATGGTCTATGAGTGCAGTTGAAAGCTTTGGTGAAATCTACAAAGTTGACAACTAATCTTCTCTGGCAGGCAAGCCCTTTCTCAATCAGTCATCTGAGGGTAATTATTAGAGCTGTTGATTAATTGCAGTTAACTCATGCAATTAACTAAAAAAATTAATTGCAATTAATCACAGTTTTGATTGCACTGTTAAACAATACACTACCAATTGAAATGTACTAAATATTTTGGATGTTTTTCTATATTTTCAAATATAATGATTGCAGTTACAACATATTTTTCCTGTCATTTTCTTGTCTTGTTTAATTTTGAAAATGGACGACAAGCAGGAAGTTCAACTGTTTTTAGCCATTTCAAACTCATTTGTATTTAGCTTCAGGCATGATTTAATCAGTTACAGTTTAATCAGTTACAGTTTTTTCTCTAGAGAAATTCAACTTTACACTTGCCATTTACACTCACCCCCCTACATTACTGAATTCCAATGGCATTTATCTTATCAAAGCCCTTTCTTGGAGTGGTAACACCATGCTTTAGATGATATGAAGAAGTTTTAGGCCATACCAGGTGGTGTTGTTGAAAGGATTTACTAACTGACTTCAACACCACTAATTAAAAATTGCAGAATACTTTTAATCTCCAAATGATGACAAAAGTAAGATTTCCCACTACCAATTCATGGAAAATACTTTCATGCTAACTTGGCAGTTTAAAAATGAGTAGACCTGTGGCACCTTAAAGACTAGTATCATGAGCTTTCATGGGCAAAACCCACTTCATCCGATGAGCTGGAAACGAATAATAGAAACCCAGAATAATAGAAAAAGAAGGGGTTAAGGTATCTGTCAATTGTAAGACTGGTGCTAATGAGGATAATTAAGAAGGCTGGAAGTGTCCCATATTTAGCTTTTGATGTAAACATTTGGTGTTAAATTCAGGGAAGACTGGCTTTATAATACAACATCCAGTTAATGTCTTTGTTCAAGCCCAGGAGAAGAGTGTCAAATTTGCAGATGAATGTCAATTCCACATCTCTATAATTGGCTGGTGAAATTCCTTTGTAGAAGAATGGCTACTTTCAAAACCATGATTGAGTGACCAGGAAGGTTAAAATATTCTCCTACAGATTTCTGTGTTACCATTTCTGATGTCTGATTTGTATCCATTTATTCTTTGTCATAGGGACTGTCCAGTTTGGCCAATATATATGGCAGTGGGGCATTGCTGGCACTTGATGGTATATACCACATTAGAGGATATGCAGTTGTATGAGACCCTGATGTTGTGACTTTTGTGATTAGGTCCTGTGATGATGTCGCTTGTATAGATATGTGGACAGACAATGGGGTTTCTTGCAAGGGTAGGTTCTTGGGTGAGTATATCTGAGGTGTGATGTGTGGCTACTGAAAAGTATTTGCTTCAGGTTAGGGAGTTGTAGGTGAGGATTGGCCTGTCTCCCAAGGCTGTTGAGAGTGAGGGATGTTTTCCAGGAGAGGTTGTAGATTGTCATTGATGCGCTGGAGGGGTTTAAGATGGGGACTATAGGTGATGACTAGTGGTGTTCTGTTATTTTCCTTGTTGGGAAAATAATATATTTCATTGGACCAATTTCTGTTGATGAGAAAGACAAGCCTTCAGAAGTTGGACCAATAAAAGATGTTACTTCACCCACCTTATCTCCCTAATATCCTAGAAAAAACACAGCTACAACAACACTCCTGTAGTACCAGTGAGAACTGTGTGTAGTTTTAAGAATATGAGAAGTTCAGCTGAAGTCAATGGTACTACTCATTACCTATGTTTACAGGATCAAGGCTTAAAAGTCTCAGTTTCCCTAATGCACATACACTCATTAAGCACAACACTTCAGCTATAACAGGACATTCAGATGCCAGGCTGAAAAATACCTTTAAAATGCAACAGAGACAAACCCTCTCCTTCTGCTGGACAGTTATAAAGGCATCTCCACAGATCTAAAAGGACTTGTGTTGACTGACTTTCTTCTGCCACTACCTCTGTGCCCTAGTTCCTTTTCTATTGTAAAGAACTTGTACAGATTTCTAAACAAGTAGTTTTGCAGCATGTAAACTGGTTATAATCACTAGTGTCTGGGGCACTAAAAGTCTCTAGACATAAAAAATTAAATTTCATATTATAATCCAAAGCAATGGATCGACTACACTTCTATCTCCATTGGGAACCAAGTGCAAGCTGTTACAGAAGAAAAAGCTTTTACTGCTGATATATGAATTTTAAGAGACAAGGGGGAGCAAGCAAAAGCTGTTTCATCAAATACTGTGATAGAAAATTGCAAGAAAAAATGCCATAATGTATGATGGAAAATAGATGCATTTATTGAAAATTTTAACCCTTTCGTTGTCAGTGAGGTTGAAAGCCATTACATTATTCCCCTGTACTTTATATTCTATTTGCTCTGTCCTAGACAAACCAAATATTTGAGTCCCCTTTAAAGTTTGTTTCAGTACAAAATTCCCCTTAGTTATACAACTTTCATAACCAAGCAGAAAGATAGGGCTCAGTGGGCTGAGGCTGGGCACACAGCTGAGGCCTGGGACAGGAGTAAAGCCAGCAGCCAGGGTACCAGACCAGCAGACAGGATCCCAGGTGAAATGCCTGGAGCAGAGTCCCAGACACATGACCAGCTGGCGGGGCTCCCGGCACAGGGTCAGTAGCCAGCGCCAGGAGCAAAGCTGGATGTGCTCCTTCCCCGCCCCATGGGGGCTGGCTGACCCAGGCCCCCCCTGGGCTCCCCTGAATGATCCTCTGTACCCCTCAGGGGGGTGCCCCTGACAGTTTGGGGGCTTCTGGCAATGATTGTCTGGTTTCACACACATCGTTGTTACTGGGACACTTAATGCACTGGATGAGATATACCTCATTTTGTCACTCATTTGTAGGAACCATAGATCTTGAAAGGTATATTATGGGGAGTACTGATCATTGTAGCAATGAAGATATGTCTGGAGGTTTTGCATCTATTGTTCTGCTGAGGGACTGGTGGCACTGAACAGGTGTGTCCTGGTCTGTAGGGAGCTAACTTCTGATGAAGAGTTGGCAAGGTTGGGGGGGAGGGGGGTTAATGATCAGAAGAGAGGAATCAGGAAAGACTTCTTGCAGGAAGTGATCCCCATCACATATGGATTTTAGCTGTTTGACAATACCCAATATGGGTTCTAATATGGGGTGAAGCAGGTGCGTGTGATCAGTGGGAGTAACTTTTCTGTATTGGAACAGATTCTTCTAAGGCAGAGGTGTAATAAAATGGTGGTGGTTAGCCATGGATTGGACCCTGGTGGGCCCGCTGCTGCTAAATTTACCTGTGCCTCTGCAGGTTCAAGCAATTACCATTCCCATTGGCCCTGGATCACTATTCCTGGCCAATGGGAGCTATGGGAAGCAGTGCAGACTGGTACACCACTTCCCGCAGCTCCCATTGGCCAGGAACAGTGATCCACAGCCAAAAGGAGCTACAATCATTTATACTTGCAGAGGCGCAAGTAAATATAGCAGTGCCGGCCTGCCAAGAGCTAGCCTTGGGCTATGTTTACACAGGGGAGCTGTTTCAGGATACTTCCGGTATCCCAAAAAAAGCTATTCCGCATCTTAAGAGCAAACCCGTTATATTGAAATATAATGGGCTCGCTATGCCTACATCCCTGTAAACCTCATTGCACATGGGATAAGGGATGTTTTGGAATAGCGCCTTATTTCAATATAACATTGAAATAAGCTACGCAATTTGAGTAGTGCAGATTGCGTAGCTTATTTCGAGGTAAGGGTGCTGTGTAGACGCACCCTTGGTGAACTGGATCTGGCTTGTGGGCTGGTATTTGCCCACCCCTATTTTAGAATATTTGGGTGGTCATTTCCTTGATGCGATCTACAATTGATGTTTTCCAATTGTCATTATCCACATGCCATGAGCACTTTCATCTGCAGACTGTATATTGAGTAATGAGATAAATGGGTTTATCGTGGTGGCAATTAAAGGTAAAATGTTGCCAAGAGGCAACCACAAGAACAGCCAGGCAGGGATTTAGAGAGAGAGAGGAAAGTTAAGCAGAGCTGGCAAAGGGGCAAAAACATAAACAACTGATATCTGAATGAGACTGAGACACACTGACTTACTAATTTCTATGACACTTTTTATGATAGCCTCACTGCACAGGGTTTACATAGAGTAATGCAAGAAACTACTCTCCTACAGAAATACTGCAGAGCCCCAATCAACGCTGTGACTTCACCAGGACAGAGGATATATCTACACTGCACACTTATTTTGAAATAAGCTATTCCAGAAGAAATATTCTGAAACAGCTTATTTCAAAATAGCATATCTACACTACTAGGAAGCCTCAAAAGTACTCTGAGGCAGGCTTCCCTAATGTGGACATGCTATCTCGATTTAGAGCCCCAGGACGCACTGGGGAGTAATTACTTTGAATGGCACTGGGGAGGAGCTATTTTGAAATAGCAGCAATGGCGCGTCCATTCTACTGCTATTCCAAAATAACTATTTTGGAATAGGCGTTATTCCTTATGGAATGAGGTTTACAGAAGTCAGAATAAACTGTCTGTTATTTCACATTTATTCCAAAATATGGAATTGCTGTGTAGACGCTCACATTGTTATTCCAGAATAATGCTACTGTGTAGACACACCCCAGAGACTAAAGGATAGAGCCACAAAAGGGACGTAGGTACAGCATTGCAACACCTGACTTTTAGCATCTGTCTGCCTAATGGAATGGACAAATTAGGCAATGGGGATTCCTATATGATGCATAGGGAGAATTGGGCACCTAAGAATAGGACAGAAAAAAGCCAAGAGAACTCAGCGAAGAGCTGCCTAAGTTTGCCAATTGGTAATGCTGAGGAGGGGGTGTGACTTAAGCCCCACCCCTCAACAGAATATAGGAACCTGAGTATGAGCTGCAGGGAGCATCTGTCATGTCTCAGGAGTCAAAGGTAGAATTTCAATTGAATTTCGAAATAGCTAATTTCAAAATTTGGCACGTCTATGCAGCACCAAATTTTGAAATAACACACTATTTCAAGACATCCTTTAGCCCTTGTGGAACAAGAGTTATAGAGAAGCCAGAATAGCACACCTGTTATTTCAAAAAATATTTCTAAATAACGGGTGTGTTTCTAAGATACAAGGTAGCTATTTTGGGATACCTGTGGTATCCCGAAATAGCCCCACTGTCTAGACATACCCTAAGAGCTCAATCTATTTATCTTAACAAATAGAATGTTAAGTGGTGATTTGATTACTGAAAGTATTTAAATGGGGAACAAATCTTCAATAATAGACTCTTCAGTATGGCAGAGAAAGAGATAATATGATCCAGTGGCTAGAAGCTGAAGGTAGATAACTTCAGAAGGAAAACAAGGCATAAATTAATGATGAGCATAATTATCTATTGGAACTGTTTACTCAGGGTTGTGTGGATTCTCAATCACTGACAATTTTTTATTCAAGATTGAATGTCTTTTCTAAAAGATGCCTTCTTGGAATTATTTTGGAGAAATTCTATTGTCTAATTGTTCTAGTTAGGTCAGAAATACTGCAAAGATATATTTTATTGTGGTGTTGCAGAACTTCCGCTTCCAGCCCCTTTCAAAGCAATGAAATGTAGAGGAAGTTGGCATTGGGAGCCGATATGTTCATACATTATATAGCAGGGAAGAGAAGAGTAAAGAAAACGACAATGTTCTCAATACCTGCTCTCAGAGTGTCTTGTCAAATGTGTTTATCGTTTAGACTGCAAGCTACTCAGGGCAAGGACTATCTTTATTTGTGTTTTATGCATAGCCAAACACATAGTCATAACACACTCATGGATCCTCTGGCACAATTCAAAGATGGATATGTTTGTATTTTTTCCTGAACTGGTATGCCCCATGTCATGTTTGGTGAATCTAGGGAAAGGAGCAGCTGGTTTGGTTTAAGCTTTGGACTGTTGAAAATTGCCTTTAATCCCTTTCTCCTGTTGTTGTATCTCTGCTGACTGGGAGTGGAGGCATGTGTTTTTAAACTGATCTTTAGAATAAGGGATAGTAAAGGTTGAATCTCTGTAGTCCAGAACCCTCGGGACCTGAGCTATGCCAAGCCAGAGAATTTGCCAAACCATGGAAGATCAATAGTGTCTAGCAGCATTACCAACACTTCCACTTCTGACTGGGCTCTTATAAGACATTTAAGGGTAAACTGAAGCCAAATAACAGCAAAGACCACTGAGAGCCAGGACTGGTGGCTGTAAACAAACTTTATGAGACTATCATAAACGTGGCTACACTCATGCATGATAAGTGTGCATCCAGCTAACTAAAATCATACTGGACCATGGATGTTGCCAGTCCAGAATGTGCCGGACTAGAGAGTTTCAACCTATATTGGCTTTTCTATATCATGAACCACCCTAGTGCCTCACATTTATTTTATTTTTTTGCCTAAAGGCCTCATATAGAACAACATTTTATTAGGCACCACACACATACAAGCAAACACTCCCTGCCCCTTAAAGTTTAGTCTCCACAGTGATGAAGTCCTCCTACTAACCCTGTCCCGGTCTACACTTATTTCAAAATAATGAGAGGAGTGTCCACACTACCAAGCCCATTATTTCAAAATAACAGGTTGGTTATTTCAAAATCTGCACTCCTCCTTTCCTTGGGGAATAGCACTTATTTCAAAATAGGGTTGGTGTGGATGCCCTGCTGCTGCTATTTCGAAATAACTACTCCCCAAAGTAATTTGAAGTAATTACTCCCCAGTGCTTCCTGTGGCTCTAAGTCGAGGTAGCACATCCACAATAACAGAGCCTGCCTTGGACTAACTTTGAGGTTCCCACATAGTGGGAACATGCTATTTTGATTTTATTATTTCAGGAGTTGTTATATCAAATTTAGTTATTTTGAAATAATTTCCTAGTATACAAGTGTCCTCTGTGAAGTGAAGGGACATTATTAGTACTATTTTATAGATGTGAAACAAAGGCATAGAAGACAAGTGACTTAACCGAGATTACACAGGAACTCTGAGAGCCAGTAAGAGAACCCTGGTATTTTGAGCCCTAGGCTAATCCCTTAACCACAAGACTTTCTATCTTCTTTTAGGATGTAACTATTACAACTTTCTCTACTAGAAGTCAATGGTTTCAAACTACAGTTACTGCAGAGGGCCCTTTCTGGTGGACCACAGATATCAACATTCTGGGAGCTAACCAATGGGAAATAGGAGGAAAGCATAGAGGAAGAAACCCAGCAGGAGCAGACTTCTCTCTTACTACACTATAGCTAAAGAACCACAGCTACAAGAGCATTGTAAAATGCTTGCAAATTAGTATTGCTCCTTAGCTACTAAACAACACACATCTATACAGAGTATGCTCTCTCAGTGCAATATTTGTATTAGGTATTTTAAGGTACTTTAGATGAGCTTAGACTGATTATAAAATTCCTTTCTGAAAATTCTCTTTGATACTGTGAAATTAGCATGTTTGACACAAAGAATACATGGTCAAGCTTTATAGCCAGATGCCATTTAGAAATAGTATATAAAGGGTTAGTCAAAGGTTAATAACTTTTAAATAAAAGTTAATATTTTTACAGATTTTTACTGAGTCCCATGTGACGTTTATCATGTGTAACACCTTTCACTGATATGATAATATAACCACCTATAAACATATCACTTGTCCGTAACAAGCTTACAGCAGCTATTATTTATATAAACTCTTGATAACTAGAACTTTGCTATAAAGCTGGTGACAGGATACATTTTATACTGCCATTATGAATTAAATGATTTGATCACACCGCTCCCAAAATGGCAGGTTGTGCCAAGAGGAGTGCTTATTAAATAAGCAGTAATGATGCTACTTGCACTGGAAAACTCACCCACTGAGGTGAAAAGTGGAACACAGTGAGTTGCCCAGCACTAGTGTATGCTGCAGAGGTTTCATCTCCTGGCTGGTAAGTATAACAATCTATTTGAGGATCAGCCCAAAAAAGGATTTTGATTAAAAGGTGCTTTCCTTTTCTTAATACCAGAAGCTCCATTCATCCCTGCTGGTGGGAGAGGGATTTTGAAAGATACCTCCCCTGTCCCATTGCACTTGAGGAGGGATTAACCCCCAGGAACAGGCAGGTAGTGCTTGCAGTGCTGCTCTCCCATAAGACAGCTGTCAGGTCATATCTATACAAGAGGCCCAACAGCACAAGCTGCCCAGGGGATGCACTGAATCAGCACATTCCCTGGACACTTCCCTTCCTGGGCCAGCTGCTCCCATTCTTTGGGCTGCACTGATGGCGAGCCCACAGCAGCGCAGGGAGAGAATTCTTGCACTCACACAATCTCATTTCCAGTGGACTTTCAGCTGCGGTTCCCTCATAGAATTTTATCTAAGAGCTGGAAAGGGGAAGGTGTGAAAATATTTATTTTATACGTTATCAGAAATTAACTGTAGTCCACATATATCCCCAGGGTCCAGTTCTCTCTGTAAACTGTGTGCACATGCAGTCGTTCAGGAAAAATTCAATGCTGCCCAACTGATTAGCTGAGCACCCACAGCTAGGGTTTTGTTTCTACTGGTGGAGCACATTCACATATATCGGTGTCCATAAAAATTGTATTCCACACATGGATGGAAAAAAATCGGCACATAGGTGGAAAAAGATTAGAGGGAACATTGCCAGGGTCTTATGTTTTCTTCCCACATGTTCACAGCAGGGGTAGATTTTCTGAACTCTGCACAGATACAGTGCATTAGGCACATAGGAATCAGGCAATTTTAATACAGAAAGTATTTCCAGAAGCAAATTATTTAGTAATCCTAGCCTTATAGCCTGTTCACAACATTCAATGTGGTCCTGTTAAAAGACACTAGACTAGGATGCCAGAAACTTTGGTTCTCATTCTGGCTCTGATACTAAGCTGTTGTGTGATGTTGAAAAATCAGTTCACCTCTGCATGCCTCTTACAATCCTTTGTCTGGGTTGATTTATTTGGACTGTAAATTCTTCGTGGCAGGGAATATCATTCACTATATCTTGATGCAATACCTAGTGCTATGAGCCATGATGTTGGCTGATGCCTCAAATACAAATAACCATAATAATTTGCTTCTGTTCTCCACTATTTTGTAGGGTTGTAGTAGTCCTGCAGCATCAGAGAATCCTTGGAGAAAGGAAAAGTACTGGAAACAGAAGTATGGACAGTTAAGTTGGTGAACATCTTATCCCTCAGATAAATCCTTGAACAAAATGAAGCTATTGTTTCTTTGCAAACAGGACTAAATTCAAATATCCTCACTCACACTGAAGAGCATCTAACATCATGAGACGTCCCACTCGTTTCACTGGGAGTACGTGTGGCATAGTGCTACTCTATATGACTAAAAAGTGTCACGGTCTGGGCCACAATGCATAAGGGATTTTCAGGATCAGACCTAAGAACAAAGAAGGAAAACTAGAGGTTGATGTCACTACTGGGTCAGAATTAAGGTTGCTCAAGAGCTTTCAGTCTACATAGACTTACAAATGTTTGGATTTCTTTTAGCAATAATCTGAACTGTGAATTTCCTTTACTTCTAATGAAACTTTAACAACACTAGGGAGCTGTGCCCACAGCTTGCTACGCTCGCCGACCCCCCTCTCTCTGACCGCTTTTTGCGCAGCAGGAAGAACTTTGAGAGAGAGAAAGAGAGAGAATTAGTGTTTTTGTACAATGTTTGTTTTGTGAGGTTCCTTTTGTAGGGGATATTTTTCTTTCTTGTCCTCGAGTTACTATTGTTTCTTTGCAAACTTAACTCCTATTTAGTTTTTTATCCAGGATTCCTTATAATAAATGCACACTCATGAGTATATGGAAATATTTAATTAAATAAATGAAATTCTTTTCTCTCAGACTTACTTTTCACTATCTTACTACTTGTCATCGCTTATAATTTGGCCAAATTGCACCTCCAGTGAGAAATGCTGGGCATACCAAAAAAGAGACATATGAAAAAAAGAGACATAGTTCAACCAAGACAAGATCCCAGGATGCTATTTTCTGCCTGCTGATTGGCTTTCACCACAAACTCCTCCTGCCCTTTTTCCAATCACAGTCACGCTGGTGGCAGCCTCACATTCCCTGTCTTCCACACAAAACTCCCTCTCCACTCTCCAAACAACCCTTCTACATACAAACACACACTTCCCCTGGTCTCACTCCATCTACCATAACAAAAACAAACATTTACAGAAATCCAATAAATGACCATTGATTAAAAAAAGTTAACAAGTATTGTGTCCACATCACGGGGATCACTTCATTGATACACAGATTCCCTTTCCCCTCCTCATACATATTCAACCTTTCCCCCTTCTGGAACAGAGACTGTCTTCCTACATGTTTGTGCAGTATATACAGTAACATAATAAGTCCCTATTTAGGGTCTTGACAATATAAATAATAAATATCTTGTATTTCCCTGTGTGCTACAGACAAGATAATAATCGAAGAAGAAAATATCCACTTGGGAAACTATCACTTAGAAATTATTTTTACCCAGCATTACTAAGTCTCCCTTCTCCAGCCGAATAATCACTCTTTTTTTACCTTATACAAACAAAATGGCAGCTATCCTTACATCATCTTTGTCTTATTTCTTCTATCATATGATTAAGAATAATTCTGGAATTGTTTACATGCTATAAAACACCCTTTTCCAGTCAGCTTAGCAATATGCAGGGCCAAGACCTATGTAATGCCAATCAACTGAGACATTTCTGGATCTAAGTCTGATAGCAAGCAACTGCACTCCCTGAATCTTTCCCCAGCTCATGGTCATGCATTCACATATATTCACATAATATCTGCAGTGAGACTATGCTTAGATGACAAGCCTAAGAAGAGGGTTAATGTTGCCTTAAGCTGATGAACAAGGTAGTCACTGTAGTGGCTTTAGCCTACTTTTCAAGAGTACTAGACAAGCATGTGACTCATTTGTAAGTAGAACAGTATTCGCATATAATGCAGAAGGTATGATTTTCCAGAAATTTCAAACAAATCCAAAGAAAATTCATAGGGTGTTTCAGAATTTGTTGATAACTTTTCAAGAATTTGCACATTTTCTTTTGCTACATTTTTGTTGCTCTGTTATTTACAGTGAAGGACTAGAAGGACAATTGCTACTTGGTTACATTCATTCTTTTTCTATATTTTAAATACTTTTATATATTTTGACTAATAACTTCTTGATATGGTTGGGTTTTTTAACATCTTTAGTAATGTCAAGGTGGAGAGACAGAGTTGGTCCATGACCTTGACTCCCAAGCTACGAGGGAGGAATTGTATCAAGCCCAAGCTGCGAGTAATTCCATTAAAGTTAGTAGGAGTTCCGCAAATCGATTAGATGGGCTATTTAGCCAGTTTCTATCCTTTTCATTTTCTATAACACTACAATTCTGCTATTCACACTGGGTAAAATCCTGACTCTCCCACCCCCCATTTCCCCACTACAATCAATGACGCACTATCATTGATTTCAGTGGGGGCTAGGATTTCAGGCAGGAGGGTTTAATCTAATATTGCATAAAAGTTAATTGGACTTGCTTTGTATTGAGATCCAAAATGGAGTTATCTCCAAGAATCACAGAATACTGGTCCCCTAAAATGTTTATCAAAAGAAAGAGGTAGTGATTGGCAAATGATGAATTTATCAGCTCAAATATGTAAGCAGCCGTTTCCAATTTTTTCAGATTTTTTCTGCTGCAGTTACATTAACTGTTGCAACATAATTCTAAATTTCTAACCATGCCTCTGTCATTTCTTTTTCCTTCTCATCCACCTTCCCCCTTAGAATGAGTGCTGAGTGACTTGCAGCTACAGCCATCAATTTCCCCAGAGGAAACTTCTGTTTTGTAAAATGAACATTTTTTATTTGAGATGCCCTCCATAAACCTTCAACTGTTTTCCATAATTGGGGCTTTCTTTACTACAGGTCACTAGTCTGAATGCATCTTTTAGCCCTTGAAAAAGCACTTCTTGTCCATTTCTAAAATATGCTTTTGTCGATCTGCACTGAAGTGGAAACTATACATTTTTAAATGAAGAAAAGAACGGTGTTTTATTATTTAAAACAGCAAAGGTAAATCTAATTGCCGAAATCCTGGTATTTTACTGTTTTTTAAAAAGAAATCTTTATGCCAAAAACAGCAATAAAATAGACCAATTCTCAGTTTCCTATGTTACAGCCAACAAACTGATTACATTAGTGGATAACATCAGCTCTTTGGAATTAGGCTGCTAGCTGAGATGAAGGTCTTATTATAGTTGTGAGTTCACACCGTTATGGTTAGCATTGTCAGCATTTCTATTATAATAGCCTCTTTTTTCACAAAGGGTTACGGTGTGCACATAAAAATGAACTTCAGTCTGAAACACTGATGACATGATCCCAGCCCCAGGATTTTTTTAGCATTTTTTAGACAAATGTCTTTGGCTGTTTAAAAGTTCAGCTCTGATGCTGCATTCCCTGCACACTAAGAACTTCCAGTGCATATGCAAGGAACACGGGACAGTCCCATGAGTTTAAAAATAAATGTATACGTAAAAATTGTTTTTAGCTTGTATAATTAAAAATTGGCCTTGAATTCATAATTAAAATGTGTTTAATAATAGCTACAGATTAGGATGCAGTTGCTTGTGGAATTATGCACACAACATAATCAAAATGGGCACTTGTCCTTCACCACGTGCCCTCCATTTGCACAGTTAATATGTTCTGCAGTGGATATGGCATGTTTCTTATAACCATTGTAGTGATCACATTATGTGGTATAAATGTCTAATAAGACAACACAAAGATTTGGGTTAGAATTTGTTTGGACAGAAGCAAGAAACTATATAACTCTCAATATGAAGATGTCTGTACCATGCTCTAGTTGGGCCTTGCCATAAAGACTCCATGGAAACCACAAATAGCTAACAGACATATCTGGTAAACCTGACTGACCATCAGAGGTCCATCACACTTATGCTCTGTAGTTTTCACTGGCACTACGTCTGATTCCACATCCTTTACAAAGTCCTTCTCTTCCCTCCCCTTCGGCACTCCCCTCCCCCCACTTTTTTTTAATTTCTTTAATGAACAAGGGTCAAGCTACCTCAATCACCACCTCTTCCTCTGATCTCCACTATAGTATTTCATTTGGGATACTGTGACTGAAACTCTACAGAGTGAAACTCTACAGGGCCAAGAACAAAGCATTCTCATTGGAGGGCCCGGTATTGTAGAATACACCGCCACTAGAGGTCAGGAAGAGCCCGAGTCTTGCAATTTGCCAGGCCCCATACAAAACTCATCCTATAAAAAGGTTTTTCATGCAACTACAGAGAGACCAAACAGCCTGGCAAGATTTCCTACCCCTATCCTCCTTGAAAGACAGCTACAAATAATAATATCAATTCAGAAGGCAGTTTACAATGGAGAATGGACACATATCTAAATGTGATCCTTAATTTTGCGGAGGGCAGCTAAACACAACAGTAAAGGATGCATTAAAAGTGCACATACAGATCTAGTTATATCAATTGTACTCAGTATCCAGGCACAGTTCTAGCACTGTTTGTGCCCTAGACTGAGAAATTGTATTTTTTACCAGAGGGCAGCAATGCTTCCTATCAAGCTCAGACCCCAGGCTAAATTCCCTCTGTGCTCACTTGGTCCAGGAAAGTGGCAGACATCCATCCCATACCTTGCAGGGCCAGTACATTGGCTGACCATTCATGAAGGCAGCACCTTGCTTTTGCCACCCATCCACAAATTGCCACTCTGGGCAATCATCTTATTTAAAACTTAAAGCTCACTCTTTTTCACTTGTTCAACAGTGCCCGGCCAGTCCAGCCCTGGGAGAATGAGACAGCTTCTGCATGGGCTCACCCATCTTCAATAGCCTTGTCAGCTAAAGCCCATCATGGCTGATGGTGCAGGATCTAGAAAGAACCCAGCTTGACTTTCAGATCCCAGGGGGAGCTGGTAGGGCAGGCTGGCAGCAAAGCTCCTCATGGCTTCCAAAAGGAACAGACTTGCCCTGGAAAGCTCGGACTCCGGGAACACCAGCAGGCCTTTGGTTTCCGGTTCCCCAGCAGAAGAAATTGCTCTTAGGAGGCGGCAAAAGCAGAGGAGAGCAGGTGTGTTTCCGGGTGAGGCTGGCAGTCACTGCCTCCTTAGCTGTTGTGGGCAATACAAGGGGGGGAATGGACCATGCTGCTGGGGGGTTAGGCTGGGGCGGTGCGGATCTCCGGCCCCCCTCCTGCCGCGGAACAAGGTTCTGGGTAAGAAGAGCGGCGCGGCCGAGACTTGTCTCCCGCTCCGCTCAGTGGCGGCTGCTGTGAGTCACCCACGGAGAGTCACCTCCCGGCCGAGGCAGCCTGAGCAGCATCAGTATTCCAGAGACATTGGCAGGCAGACTAGCGCAGGCTTGGAGCCGCCGCTGTCCTCAGATGAACCCGGCGCGGCTGCCAGCAGCCGGCTGAGTGCGCGCAAGGCTGGAGCGGGGGCTCTGAGCGCCGGAGGCGGCTAACAGCCTTGCTGTAGAGTTCTTAGCGATGCCTCTGGCCACATAGATTTAGGCGGGGGGGCCTAGATACGCTCCGCAGAGAGACTGGCAAGGTAAGATTCAAAGGGAGAGACACCCACAGAAAGCTCCCGGCGGCAGCCTCAGGAGAGAAGGGAACAGCGGCGTGGGGGAGCGGGCGGGTCTTTCCTTGCCGGGTGCCCGGCGGAGCGCATGGCGGACCGGCTTCCAGATGTTGGGGCCTGCAACATCTGGAAGCCGGGAGGGTAGCGTCCAGCAGGGCTTGTTTGTAGCGGATTGGAGCTGCAGAGAGCCGGGTGTTAACAGCAGGGAGAGACTCCTTGGTAAGTGCGTGTCAGCCCCCATGGAGCCCTCCCTCTCCGCAAAGTTGACTAGTGCTGGCCGAAGCCTGCCTGATACATTTACAGGAGCGGATGGAAGCGGCTGGGGGAGGGGAAAGAGGGACAACCCCTGACTATTTTGCCTGGGGAGGGAAAATAGTGCATAGGAATAACATAACCAGTCCAAAGCCCCTGCTTAAACCCTGCCATCCGCCCCTTTAAAATCAATAACCGCGTGCGTCAGCGACGCGCCGGAGCCACTTGGGCAAAAGGTGTCTTGTTACCTAATGAGCTTATCACCTAAACCTGGAAGCAAATGAAAGAGCAGAGGTGAGGCGCGCAGCAAAATCAGGGCGCCGAGAGGTCCCTGCAGGTTAACTGCCCTGTCCCCTGGCCTCGCATTCTGGCCCGGGTGTCTCCTCGGGGGGCAAATCCTTCTCCTTTTAACTCAGGACGAGTTTTGCTTTTGCATCCTGGTCACTGTCCAACCCCATCTCCCGCCCCCAAGCATTTCTCTGCTGGACCAAGCAGGGGCAGGATCTGGGGCGGAGGAAGCATTTCAGCGCCTCTCCTTGCTGATTTCGTTAGTTTCGCCTTCCACCTTTTTTCCTGGCACATAAAACAGGCGACATCTAACTGAGCCACTAAACGAAAGAAACACTTGGAATGCCCCCGCACTCCAAGGATCCTGCACTGAGCATGAGTTATGCTTCGGATCAACTGAAGCTGGCTTTTGGTTACGCCCGCACTGAGCGTTGAGGCTAAGCCTTCTAGGGCCTGAGGTGTTCCAGAAATTTAACCCCTAGTACAGCGACCCCTTCTGTCCCAATGGAAACTTCCCCTCTGCCCCCTTCATGTTTTCCTGAAAACTGTTTTTCCCCAGTGACTCCAATGGGGTGGATGTGGGGGCGCGGAGCCGCCCAAATTCTAACACTTCCACTTCGAATTAAACGCAGCAGGAGGGCGAGTCACCCTTGGGAACGGCTGGAACAGTGCCTTTGTGTCTCATCCCCTGGAGGGGGGTTCGACAGACTGTTCAAGGGTGTGACTGAGCGCGGGGTGGAGGGAGAGACGGGGTCCTGAAAGCAAACCTATGGGGCGGTAAATAACTCCTTGGAAGGCACAGCAAGCTTTGGGCAAAGGGGGGCCTTAAAAATGATTCCCTCGATGCGAGGGGAGGGTGATCACCCTGCCTGGAGTGAGATTTGGTGGGTCTTTACACACGAGTGTAACGTGCGGTAATATTATAACCATCCAGGGCTATCAGGACAATTTTTATAGCGGGGGGTTCTTGCACCAAACTGTAAACCCTGTATATGCTGGAAACCACTTCAAGTCAGGGATGCAGCACACGCACATCCATTTCTAGTTCCAGCACCTGGAAGACTATCGCACGTTACCACAGATCCATGGCAGTTAGTTGTGTCGCCCTCCCCCCCTGCAGCTGCCTTGATTCCTTCGCTCCTTTCCCTTCTCCTCTTGCTTTATTCCTGAGAACCACAACACAATAAGAGCCATAATTTAAAATCTATCCAACTATCGGCGGAGCCTGCACCACCCTCGTTCCCGCCCCCTGCAGGGACAGGAAAAGGCACGGTAGGAAAGCGTTTGCAGATTGCGCTCTCCCTAGCTCAGAGCTGCGCAGCGCCTGGTGAAAAGACTTTATCCTCAGATGACACCGTCGGCAGCTCCTCCTCCAGTCCCTTCCCTCCTCCTCCCCACGCCGCTTCTCTTCCTCTCGCTTCTCTCTCAGCCCTAATTGGGCTCTTGCTAATATGATTACTGCCCAGTTAAATGTTTCTTGATCAATCTTGTTAAGAGAGGATTTCTTCCCCCCGCCCCCCAGTCGATTGTTGGTTAAAAGCCCTAGTTACAGACAAGCGATGGTGATCTATCTGGGGGAGGGGAGAGTTGGTATGTCAAAGCGGTTCCTTTAATGGTGCTTTTGGATCGGTTTCTGCGGATTGTTCCTCCTCGGATCGGGCTTGCTGATAAGAACTGCCTTGGATTTGTATAACACGTTGTTTTTTGGTCCTAATCCCAGATCAGAATGTTTCCTTCCTTGCTCGAAATGCCCATTCGCATGATCCGCTGGGTTCCTGGGATGTTTCTTGCCAATTCCTGCACCGGGTGTTATGTTTCGGATCAATTGAAGCTGGCTTTTGGTTACGCCTTTGAAACGCTGTTTGTTAATCATTTAGGCGTAAGAATCAGACTACATAACACCCCGCATTCGAGGAGAAATATTTTAGATATAACATACCCGTAATCACACTGAAAGGTGTAGATATATTTCGCTCCCGGTTGATCCTGCGGTTTGTTAATAACATCGGTCACATACATTAAGGAATGCTACTTAACGCAGGCTCTCTGAGTGGCCCCCTCCCGCTACCTCACTAGCAATTTCTACAACACTGATCTATGCGGCTAGAAGACTCGTTGCGCCTCGGTTTGTTTTCTTTTGTGTTTTTCACTGTAACTTTGCCGGTGTCCGTTTTGACTCAGCAAATGTCTTAATTGGAGAATTGTGATCAAGTGTCTATAAAGATACAAGATTTCCAGGAGCTGCGAGGGAGTGTTCCGGGCTTACTGACCTGTCTAAAGGAATGTGGGGTGCGCTGCTTTGCCTTTCTAGCATCTGATTAATACAAAGGGCTCCTTGAATGATGGGCATCCAATTAATTTCCGTCGATCATTTTTTCCTGTACCCCTACACCAGCATATTCGCACTCCCATTGTCCTGTGGATTTCATTCATTACAGGCTCGCTCCTCTTTGGGTGTAATGGGTTTCTGTTAATTGCACTTCTCAAGTAAATATGTTTGTCACCTGTAGATAACTGGAGGATATCAAGAGAGGCACAGGTCACAAGGATAGTGAACAATTTGTCTCCTGTTTACAGAAGAGAGATCCCTTCAATTTAATGCTTGTTGTTCGTTGTATTTTGGTAGTGACTCGTACAGATTTGCTTTGTTTCGTCCCTTCTCTCCCAGTACCAATTTTGTGTACTGAATTGGAAAAATCAGACTCTCCCCTTCTAATAGAAATAATGTGCACGTCTACAGCATTAGACGTCTTTGATTATTTCAAAGCACTTTATGCACATCAATGCGTGATGCCTCATACCATCTGATTGACCCCTGTCCTCACATACCCAGTGTACTTCCTTCTCTTTCCTGTGCCCAGAGGCCGGGTGACAGCTCTTTAAACGGACTGGTCTTTAATAAATGTTGAGCTCAATAGACTATGGGAAAGAAGGTGTGAAAAATCAAGAAAGAAAGAAAAGGGGGAGGGGGAATGAAAAAGAAATCCGAGTCCGGAAAGAAACATGCCCTTTTTCTGGCGAAAAGAGGTTTAAAATAGATTATTTTGGTCAATTCAGATCTTCAGCCCCTAAGGGTTGTCTATGGAACCCAAAGAGATGTGGAGGGAAGGAGCGCTCTCTGTGCTTCTTGAGGGCTGGAAAAAGAGCGGAGGAGAGACACACGCACAACACTTAATAGTGGGGAAAGCGCCAGGCTGAAAGGGACAAGAAGGAAGGTTAGAAAGGAAACCTTCCGTCCCGCAGCTAAGGGATCCCGCCGCTTGGGAGTCTCTGCAGTCGGGAGCGGCGGGTTTGTTTGATGACACTTAGCGCAATTAGAGAGCCCACAAACAAGCACTTGCAGGCATTTGCTCTTCTGGGAGAAGCATGAGGGGGAAAGAGATGTAACCGGTATCACTAGTGAGGGGGGACGCCCGTGGTACGGGGAGAGGGAGCGAATTGTGAATAGTGCCTGTCCGGTTTGTAACTTGCGGCTGCAGTGCGAACAGCGGGCTGGAATCCGGTATCCGATGCCTCTCAGTGAGCACAGCTCGGGAAAGAGAGTGGGGTGGGTACAGATAATGGACTTAAAAGCTGCGCTCATCGCACGACGGGCCAAAAAAGGAATATCCCGAGGTGGGGTAAATCGGTTCAGAGCCACTGGCCCCTTGCAGGGGAGCTACAGCGATTTATATTAGCTCGGGGCCGCAAGAAGCAACAGACTTTGGGTCTGGCTTCCTCCCCCCGCCTCCCCTTCTGTCCATTTCAGCGATTTCTCACCCAAGCCTGCGGGGACCTGCGTTTGCACGTCTCGTGCTACTCCAGGGAGCTCACAAGATGCTCTCGACACGACTCGTGCCCCTCCCCCCCGTACCTTGATTTACCCTGCCTTTCCCTTTGCGCCCATAAGCTGTGGGGAGACGTACAAAGGAAAAGCGGATCGCGCTGGAACTGGAGGGGTCGGCTCTTTCGAAGAACGAGGCTTTCCTGAGTTGGATTTTATAATCTGTGTATCACTCTAGCCTACAGCGTTTCTGGCTCTTTACACCGCGTGCCTGGCGTGCAGGGAAAAGCCGAAACTTCGTTCAAGTCCCAACACGACACATTTCTTCAAACACAACAATGAAGTCACTACTAATTTGCACCGCTACAGCACGGATTCCACAGCGCTTTGCAACCAGGAACGCGCTCTGCCTTCACACCCTTGTTAGATAGCGATCAGTAGCCCATTTTACGTGGGGCTGAATTGTCCCGGTCCCCCGGTTAGAGAGAGGAATAAATCATACACTCCTCACGCCCATTTCTAGGTTTTAATCCCTCACCACCCTCATTGTCACTGATCCCAACAATCTGAATGATAGTTTTCAGTGGTTTGTCCGGGCTATTTCCAACAAACAAACACGCTCTGTCAGGAAACTGCTACCGACGATGATAGTTCTTAGGTTTTAGGGTGATTTTAAAACAAAACCAACGCTTCTTTGACTTTAATTCGTGGTCCATTCTGGTTTTAAGGCAAATCCGCATGAAGTTTCCCAACTATTTCTTATGAAGCCGACACAAAAAAACACAGCAATTGTTTTCTTTCCGGGTAGATGAACAGACCTCTCATGTTTTCAATACAGACAGAAGATACCAACCTCAAGTCAACTTGTTTTTCTTACAGAAAGCTGCTCATGCGATTAAGAAGGGAAAGTAAGCAGCAGCTCTGAATTTAAGATCGTTTTCGTTTTAGAAACAACTTGTCACACAAATCTGAAACAGAAACTGTTAACTTCTGTTTGATCTTCAAATGTTATCAAATAGGGCTTACAAAGCGGGGGGAGAATACTCTGAATGTTTAGGGAAAGGATGGCTCTGTTTTCGTTTCAGGGCAGTAACTTTTAAATAATATTTAACAAAATAATTGACCTTGGTGTTTAAACTACAACTCCCTTCACGTCAATAAACCCACTAGTTTTTTTAAATTCACTATGTGAACTCTAGCATTCATTCTCCTAATCTCACCACAATATTTGTTTCTGTTGAGATTTTGTTTAGTGAACTCATCAGTGAAAAAGAAAAAGTTGAGAGCCTCCTTGACACTGTGTTAGAGCTCTCATATATTTTCCTTTTCCCCTGAGAAACAAAAAATAAAAGTATATATGGAAGTGACTTTTCTGATGAAAAGAAACAAGAAAAAGTTTTTGGGCAAATTATGGTCTGTCTGCCTCTTAAACATGCTTCCTCACTCTAAAATATACAACAATCATTCAGTACAAGAAAGATTTTGTGGAATTTATCTTTTAAATTAATTAGGGCTTCAGTCTGTTTTCTGTGTAAAGAAAACAAGGAAATAACTCCAAAAGTAAGTATCATAGTATGCTATTAGGACTATGTACTTTGTACCATATTCTTCTCTTTATTTGGATTAGAGATCTCCACCTGTAGAAAATGTTGCATAGCTACAGAGTCCTACTCAGATGACCAAAAATGAATATATTTGACCTTATTTCTATCTTCCTGCACACTCAACTCTTACATAGGAGTTCTGAGTGTGCAGAATCAGTGTGCTCCATTGCAAAATGAAGCTTTTCCCTAGTTGTACAGTTTTCATACATGGAGGAACATATGTAAATGGGAGTATGTCTACACTGCAGAGTTTTTCCAGAAAAACGGATGTTTTTTCCAGAAAAACTACACTTACGTCCACACTGTTAGACAGAAAGTCGAAAGAACAGAGGGGTTTTTTTCTGATAGCGGTAAACCTCTTTCTACAAGGAAGAAGCCTTTTTCTGAAGGCCACTCCATCCATAGTAATTACAACTGAAATGTGAGATAGTGTCCAATCAATGTGGACGCTATCTTTCAAAAAAGCAGTTTGCTTTTTCATTGTGCTTTTGCTGTATAGACACTCTCTTCCGGAAAAAGTTTTCTTCCGAAAGAAGCTTACAGTCTAGATATAGCCTGGACCTATATATCACTTGATTCATGTGCTTTTATTCATACTGAGACACTACTTTTGTATGTTTCTATCTCCACCAAGCTCCTCCTATCATGTCAAGAGTCTGATTTGTATCACTGTCAACAAAGGACACATCACTAACTGCAAATAACATCATTCAGCGGTCAAGAATTGGCCTCTCAATCCAGCACACACACACACACACAGAGCTATCTCAACAATCATTGGAGGGCCAGGAACTAAAGTACATGATGGTGTTTCACAACTGGAGATGTGACATTATCTTGTAGTTCTGACAGGGTCACATTGATCATGGGATAATGAGTTCCCTTCAATGCCATGAAGAGCATTGACACAGGTTAATATCTGTTGTTTCAAACCACAGGTAATGAATGACAGGGACTACAGGGTTTTTTTTGTTTGTTGGGTTTTTTTTTAACAAAGACTGAACTATCAGGCAATGGGGATGTGACTTCACAACCCCAGTAATCTGGGAATGCTTGTAATAGCCATGTCCTAAATCTACCATAATCCATGTGGAACTGCAGTTTTCTGTGCTATGCAGCTGATACTCACATTTGCTTTTCCCTGCTAGCTGGTCGCACACTATAATAGTATGTCATATAACTTTTCAGCCATGCTGTGCTGTTATGCCTACATTATTTCCTGCCATTTTAATGGTGTCTTCAAAAATATCCCCATTAGGTCCCAGTTTAATGGCAAGATCGTGCATACTAAGGACAGCTATACATTGGGAGGCTGTGCAGAGCCAAACTGCCTTGAGTGCTGTGGAATCCACCCACCTAGTGTGGTTACTGAGCAATGCAAGTGGTACCTAGACCACAGCAACAGTTAAGACCAAGAGACCTCTACAGCATGGGCTGGGAGCCAGCTGGCTTTTAGCTCAGAGGGTAGAGGCTCCTATACTCAGCTCCAAAGGTCCCAGGTTTAAATCCGCTGGGTGGTGATTACAGCTGCACCTCCCAGACTCCTTCACACTGATATACCCTGTGATTGTCAAAGTCTTTAGGTGAGATGTGCGATTTCCCTATACACTCCCTATACTCCCCCATCACTTTCCCCATGGTCAAACCAACCAAGATGAAGAACATGCCATGTTGATATATTCTTGATATCTGAAGGTTCAAGTGTCATATCTATATCCAAGCAGCCTAAAGCACAAATACAGCAACTTACCGAAGAAACAATGTCTCCACAACCTAAAGGCAGTTCCTGAGGTTTGTTAGTCAAACTGGTCCCTTTTAATGAATTTAGAAAAGATGGATACTAGTGCACCTCTTGCGAAAAAGCTTAAGAAGCAAAGTTTCCCCCTGCTACAACTGGTAAAACTGGAGGAGCTTGGGTTGCCAGAGCAAACAGCAAAGGCAATGCTGACAAACTATGTGAAGTGTCTACAAAACAGCAAGCCTCTGGACTGCCTCCACATGCAGAAGCCTTATAAGCCAGTCACTGTCAAAGCCAATTTTAGAAGTACTTAATGAGGCTGTTAATGCTAGAGGCACAACACAGTTTATGTGAACAAACATGGCTGTCGAGTCATACTTTCTATTATTAATTCTTCTACTCCACACACTGCTTCCAAACAAGACCTGCGAGTGCTCACTATCTCTCTCTGCAGGAAACTTAGCTGACCAGTTAGAGGCATAAGGTACAACAGTGAAAGACTCAGCAGTTAAAAAACTCTCTTACCATGTTAAAAAAAGTGCATACATGGCTGATGAATGCA
Source organism: Rafetus swinhoei (assembly GCA_019425775.1). Taxonomy (NCBI): domain Eukaryota; kingdom Metazoa; phylum Chordata; order Testudines; family Trionychidae; genus Rafetus; species Rafetus swinhoei. Next base: position 112,764,356 of record CM033446.1, read on the forward strand.
CCAATGCAAATCAGGAGAGATGTAGACAAATTGGAGAAAGTGAGAGGAGAGCAACACAAGTGATTACAAGTCTAGAAAACATGAATTCTGAGGAGAGATTGAAAAAATCAAGTTTGTTTAGTCAGGAGAAGAGAAGACTGGGGGGTAACGTACAGTTTTCAAGTACATAAAAGGTTGTTATAATGAAGAGGAGGGACAGAAATGGTTCATTTTTATTATCTACTGAGGATAGGATAAGAAGCAGTTGCAGCAAGAGAAGTTTAGGTTGGACATTAGGAAAAAGCTTCCTAACTGTCAGGGTAGTTAAACATGGGAATAAATTGCCAAGGCAAGTTGTGGAATCTCTGTTGTTGGAGATCTTTAAGAGCAGGTTAAATAGTCACCTCTCATAGTCTAGATAATACTTAGTCCTACTTGGAGTGCAAAATACTTGATGAGAAGACCTCTCAAGGTCCCTTTCAGTCCTCTCTTCAGCCATCATGAGTACAAGTGCAGAATCTTCAAAACACAAGTTGGACTTCCTTGGTCCAGCACCCTCAGGACCTGAGCAGTCCTAGACCAGGGACTTTGTCATACCAGGAGAGATCAATGCTCCCCTGCTGGCTGCCCCACTGCTAACTCCTCTCCCTGGAGCTCCCAAGGCAAGGGTTCCCTGCCATGCCAATGCTGGCTTGGTTGAAGCTCCCTGCCCTGCTGCCCACCCGCTGTCACCAAGGTTTCCCAGGGCTCCCCTGCTGGGCCGCCCAGCTGCCGCCAGCCCCACTGACTCTAGGGTTCCCTGACCAAGGCTCCCCAGCCACTGCCTGGCCCCACTGCTGACAGGGATTCCCCTGTTGGGGTGGGTCTCCTTGGCTGCCACTGGGCCCCGTTGCTGCCAGAGATTTACAGCAGTTCCCTGGCCAGGGCCACTAAGCCAGACCTGCTGCCACTGGGGATTCCCCGGCTGAGCAAGGTTTCCCCAGCTGGACCCAGGCTCCCTAACCCCCGGCTGGCCCTGCTGATGCTGGGGTTCCCAGCCTACCCACTGCTAGCCCAGGCAGAAATCCCTAGCCCCCACATTCTCCCAGCTGGCTCACAGTCCTGACCTCCAGGACTCTTTGGTCTAGCAACTTCTGTGGCCCTGTTGGACCACAGATGTTGCTGGATCAGAGAGTCCCAGACTTGGGAGATTCAACTTGTACATTTAAAAAGCCATAAATTGAATGTCTTCATTGTACTTTTTTCAACAAGAGTCCAAAAAGACTGAATATCTTGGGAAAATATAGAAGATGCTCTAGGACAGAATTTCAAATTAATCCAACCTGGGAAAACCCGCTGATTTCTCACGAGTGATCCCTGGTTATTGTCTTAAAATTACGCAATTATTACTAGATAGATGTTGGATAGATATTACTATCCAACATCTTGACAGATGAAAGGAGATTAAAAAAGTTGGTCTGTCACTGGTTCTTAGCAATGTATGGGAAAAAAGCCCAATGCTCAAGTTGAAGCACACACTGTTTCCTGACTTGTCTAAGGGCTTAACCAGGTCTCTCTGGAGGCTCTCCATGATGGCTGCACAGTCTTAACCCAGCTTCTCCAAACTGAACAACTGTGAGCAGAATTTTCCATGCTGAATTTCCTGAGGCCTTGCTTGACCTTGTCACTGTATTGGAGCTTTGGTCTTCCTCTGCTGTTCTTAATTTGACCACAGAAGACAATCTTGAGGCATGCACTCCCTGTGCCCAGCCAGCGAAGTCTGTCAATCTCCTGCATAATCTGTAGGCCAGTTTTTTCAAGGATCTTATTACTGGTGATCCATTGGTCCCAACTAGCTCCAAGGATTTATCTAAGACAGGGGTGAAAACTGTTTAATCTCCACTCCTGCTTGGAGTATGTAACCCTGCTTTCACAACCATAAAGGAGGGTAACAAAGGACACAAGCCAGATAAACAGATATTTGTGTCCAGGGTTAGCAACTTGTTGTTCCAAACCTCTGAGGCAAGTTTGCCAAAGATAACAGAAACTTTGCTGATTCTGTCATCAAGTTCTCTAACAAAGGTAAATCAGGTGATAAGCCATTATTACTGGCTTTGGAATGTATCTACCAAGATGGGATGGATCTAAATAGTGAAGCTGGTGGGCTACTTTTGCTACTATGTTCAGAGAATACAATTACCATTCTCTCCACTTGGGTTATTAAACAATGCCATTCAGGCAATTGATACAGCAGTAGAAGATCTTTGTCCAACAACAGAAGCGACATTTGGATCAGAGAGAAGATATCCATTGAAAATGTACTGGAAGAAGCAAAGACTTTTCAGAATTTAACTAATGAAGGCACTTATACTGAATCCTTAATAAAGAGGACAAGAAGTGTTTGTTTAGATAGCTAAAAAAATACACAGACTTGATTCTTACAAACCAACAACAGTAAATTCTGGATTCTACTCAACCTTTATGTAGTTTTACAGTGGCCAATATTATAGAATACCAACTGTTGAGTGGAGTGAGGCACTACCAGCAATAGAGCTGCAATGTGATCAGGACAGAATATAGAACTGGAACATACAATGGAATGTCATACAACAGATGACTAAAGATTTGACTTTAACTTCTTCTTTATTCTCACTAATGGCTTGACCCAATCTTTGTGCTATATTTCCAGCAATAAAAAGCTATGTCTACACTATGGTGCATCTACACTGCATTGTTATTTCGAGATAACTAGCATTATTTCTAAATAACAGTGCGAGTGTCTACACAGCCATTCCATTATTTCGAAATAATTTTGAAATAATGGATGGCTTATTCCAAAATCTGTAAACCTCATTCTACGAGGAATAACACCTATTCCGAAATAGCTATTTCAAAATAAGGTATGTGTAGATGCTCCTCTGCTGCTATTTGGAAATAGCCCCTCACCAGGGCCATTCTAAGTTATTCCTCCCCAGTGCCTTCTGGGGCTCTAAATTGAGGTAGCATGTCTACATTAGGGAAGCTTGCCTCCGACTAATTTTGAGGCTTCCCTGTAGTGTGGATGTGCTATTTTGAAATAAGCTATTTCGGAATAATTATTATGGAATAGTTTATTTCAAAATAAGCGTGCAGTGTAAAAATACACAAAGAGATTATTTCAAAATAATAACTCCCAAAATGACTATTTTGAAATAAACTTATTCCCCAAGGAAAAAGGAGTTATTATTTTTTAAATAACCAGCCCATTATTTCAAAATACAGGCTTGGCAGTGTGGATGCTCTGCTTGTTATTTCAAAATAAGTGTTGTTATTTCAAAATAATTCCCCAGTGTAGACATGCCCAAAGTACTAGAAATTATCTCTGGCTACTCTCAGTCACAACAGCTACAGTTGAGTGTTCTCTTTCATCACTGAAGAGAGTTGCGTTCTGAAATAAATTGTCTTTTGCCTCATTATGTGAATGAACTAATAAGTATATCAATTGAAGACCTGTAAGTACCAGACATCCCCAATTTCAATTCTTTTCACCCTGAGCCTTCAACCTATTTTGATCCCCATTCAGTAGCAGGGACAATTAAGGGGCTCTAACTCTTGTGATTCTCTCATCTTGTATTAGCATCATGTTACCTGCTACCTTAATCCCCACCCCATAGTTTCAATTGAACACAGTATTCTTTACTTTCTTGTCTACACTGTTCCCATTCACAGTTAAACACCACAATTACATTTCAACCTGTGTTTCAGTGGAGGGTCAAACGAGTCTTAAAGGGAGATCGCATAAGCCTGTCTGTAAAGCTTTCTGGGATCTTTCAGTGAGAAAGTCATTATGAAAATACCTACAATTGCTGATGTTTCCCTAGGTTTAAATTATCCCTTGATAGATATATATCCCTGGCCCTTTTAAAACATTTAACATAGCACCAAGGGACTCTGAGAGCCATGTACAAAACACTCAATTTGCAAATACCAGGACAATGAAGGGGTGATCACTAGCAGCCAGCATGGATTTACTAAGAACAAATCATGCCAAATCTGCTTAATTTCCCCTTTTGATATGGTAACTGGTTTGGGAATAGGGGGAATGTGGTGGACATAATTTATCTGGACTTTAGCAGGGCTTTTGATGCAGACATAAGGATTGACAGCTATATATGTGGGTGTGCATGCACACTGAAGCCAATTCCCTTGGTTCACTCCACTTCCTGGAGTGGTACCAGTGCTGGGTGGGACAGGCCTGCTTAAAGTGGTATGGGAGGGGGAGAGTAGTGCCGGCTGCTGTTGTGGCAACTTGAGCAAGGAAGCTGTAGCCACTCTGGCATTTGCTGCTGCAGCAATGCAGGTGCTCTGGTTTCTCTCTGTGCTGCTGCTGCGACATCCCCACTGGGGCAGCTGCTGCTGCCACCACCAAGGAAACACCAAATACCAGGATCTCCTACAACCAACCAACCAACCCACATACCCCCACACACACTTGTCTTCCATCTCTCCTTCCCTATTGCATTTTCCTGTCTTCTCCTAGCCCCACCCCATCCCCCTTGCCCTGCCCAGCAAGGGCACTCAGAGGGAACAGATGGACACTAAGACCCAGAAGGCAGCCTCGAGATGTGGAGGTAGTCACCCTGAACAGCTGCTCCATCCCACTCTCTGCCTGGACCTGACAGCCAGGACATTTTGGGGGGAGGGCAGCATGGGAAAGGCAGAGAGTCACCTTCCTTTCCCTCTCCAGCAGGCCAATGAGCACACTAGGGAAGCCCAGCACTTGCAGAAATTGGGGAGAAGGGAAGTAGCATATTATCTTGTATGCTCTCCATGTCTCACCTCTGTTTGGGGTGGCAATGCTCTCCCTGCACTTTCCCCCAAATTATGCCCAACACAATCCCTTATGACATTGTGATAAGTACGATGGAGAAATGTGGGCTCAGCCAAACTACCATTAAATGGATACTTAACTGGTAAAACCACAAAAGACAAGTAACTAATGGAATGATGTCAGATTTGAAGGAGGTCTCGAGTGGGGTTCCACAGGGATCTGTTTTGGGTCCAGTGTTATTTATCATCTTTATTAATGACCTGCATGTAAGAATGGAGAACATATTAATCAGATTTGCAGATAATGACACAAAGCTGGGGTAGTTGCAAACACTCTGGAGGATAGCATTAAATTTCAAAGGGATCTAGATAAATTGGAGAACTGAGTTCTAGACACCAAAATGAAATTCAGTAATGGAAAATGTAAGGTGCTACATTTAAGGAAGAAAAGCCAAGTGTACAAATACAGGAAGAAAAACCAAATGCACAAATACAGCAAGGAAGGATAATTGGCTTGGCAGCAGTGTTACTGAGAAAGCCCTGGTAGTTGTCATGGATCACAACTCCATCAAGCACCATGATGCTATTACATTACAAAAAAAAAAAAGTGCAATTTTAGATTGCATTAAATTACAAGAGGTGATGGTAGCATTTTAGTAGGCCTCAGCTGGAGTGATGTCCAATTTTTATACATTCATCAAGGTATATAAAGAAGATGATATATATAGAGAAGGTGGAAAGAATCCAGATGATCAAAGGGATGGAATGCAAGCCATATGAGCAAAGGCTGAAGGAACTGGGTTTGTTTAGCTTGGAAGAGAGGAGATTAAGAAGGGGGAGGGAGACATGATAACAGTTTTCCAATACTTGAAAGGCTGCCATAAAAAAGATGGAGCAAAGCTGTTCTCTCTGACCACAGATGGCAGGACAAGAGACAATGGGTTCAAACTACAGCATAGCAGATGTAGATTAAATCTCAGGGGAAATTTCCTAACTGTAAGAACAGTAGGACAATAGAACAAGCTGTCCAGGGAGGTCGTGGAAGCTTCTTCACTGGACTAGGGGTCACCAAATGAAATTAATAGGTAGCAGGCAGTGTTCCCTCTAAGATTTTCCATCCATGAGCGGAGTGAGTTTTGTCTTGTGCTCCAATATTGAGGTCATTTGCGTTTGTTCGGATGTGTGTCATTGTGACACCCACCCAGTTACTAACAAATATCTTAGATATATATAATGGAAGAAAGAATACTAAAACAAGGAATAATTAACACTTCTACAGCTATTCTCTGCCCCCCACCCCAGGGCCAATAGGGAGCAGATGGGGGACAAGGCATGAGGCAGACCCAAAGGGCTTGCTAGATCCAATGTGAGGAACACATGGAATGAGACCCACAGCCAGGTGAGGGAGAGGCTACATCAACCGAAGGAAGCATGACTCTTTCCAGAAGGTATCAGAGCTCAGGTTTACAGGGCCTATGTTAATAGTGCTCCCCCAGCCTCACTGGGACACATGCACTCTGTCTACCAAGAAACTCATCCAGCCCACCTTCACTCCAATATCTGACCACCTCACAATCGCTAATTGGCTTCACAACTGCACAGAGGGGAAACTGAGGCATAGCTATGACCATCTAGCATAATAGAATATGACAGCTTTATATACATATTAATTTGACTTCAGAAATTTTTAGCAGATGATCTAATGACTGCACAAACCACAGAGGCATATTTTGATCCATTATATTTGGTACATGTGGAGGTTTAGCTTAATTAAACTCAGTCATGTCATGCTTGAATATCTTACCTAACAACAGAGACAGAAAGAAAACTATTTTCAGATACCTTAATAACCATTTTGCAAAGGGGAGAAGCCACAACTTTTGAGCTCTAATCTGCATTCTTTGAAGTCAATGGCAAAACTCTGGTTAACTTCAGTAGTGTAGGACTGGTTCCTTGTTCCATTCCAGTACTTTTTCGTCCCAAATTCTGATTCTCTTCTGCACCATTATTTGAATATATCTGTGATTATGCATGCCAGAGCATGTCAAAATAATTGTATGGTGGACTATGCTGTGTTAAGTAGAATCATATTTAATGTTACTAATTTTCACATTATTTCACCCATAAAAGTCTTTATAGCAGTACTGTATTCCAGAGTCTTTAATTTATTCATGAGATAAATGTTTCATATAATGAATTTTATAGTAAATGTATTCTGAAATTCATCTGTAAGTCCATTCTGTAAAATGGACCCAATTTTCTTCAAAGAGAGAGATTTCCCCCAGCTGCAACTGAAAAGTTTTGAGAGCAGACCCTGTAGTTTTCTACTCATTCAGACAAGATTTCCTTCTTTTGTTAAGAGAGTTAGCAGCTTTATAGGAACTCTTGATGCAACTTAGATTTTGTGTCACTTAGATTTTGTGTCACTTTATATCTGCAGTTCTTCACATTCATGAAATGTTGTTTATTATCATTTTTTGTTGATGGTGGGACTTAGTTTCTTTTTAGTGCTGAATAAACTTCCTTTGGAACCTTTTGTAATTCCCTTTCTCCCAATTTACTGCTGTTAACTAGCCATTTTCACTGGATGGACATTGGTGGGGCAGTTTACTTTTAGACACTGTGTCCTGAAAACTGACATCTTTGCCCCGGCCAGCCAGAGCAGCCTCAACTGGCCGGAGCCAAGCAGGAAAGAGATTTTAAAAGATCAAATCTCAGTGTCATAGCTGTAAACCTGAATGTTTAGCAACTTCCAGTAATACACAACATTCAAGGAGATTAGTCCAGTTTTTACAAAATCAAACCAAAGTTTGCTTATTCCCTGTAATTTTCAGCCTTAAGCTTTTCAACAATTACAACTCTCACTTGGTTCTCAATTTCTCCCCGACAAATCTGTAGTCAGCCTATTGTAGTTTTTGTTTAACAGCTTCAATAGTAAGGATGACAAAGGTCTTGAAAGGGTAGCAAATGTTTTCTAAAGGGGAAAACCTGAGCATCTGAAAATGGATCCTCATGTTTCCTGCACAAAAACTGTCCTGGTAACACAGCATGTTTATTCATGGCAACAGTAATCAGTTAAAACCATAAGTTAGCTCTGGTTTAAAACCATTCACACAGAGGTTTTTCGCTTAAAAATCTAATCACTTGCAAACAGACACTTTGAAAAAAGTCACCTTGCTAACCCATGCTGCTGTAACTATTATTCTCTGTTAGTTGATCATTTTCCACTTCTACAATTCAAACATTTCCAAACAGAAGGAGAGCATTGCATATGGGAACATTAATGAGAAGCCGCCTGCCTGACCACCACATGCAGCCCCAGCCCTGGCTCTGGCAGAGCAGCTGCCTACCCACCCGCCACGCATTTTCTCTGGCCCTTGCTGGAGCAGCCACCTGCTGCCCACCATGTAGCTCCTCTTGCCCTAGCCAGGGCATCTGCCTGCCTTCTGCCATGCTGCTGCACAGCTCAACTTAGGAGGTGAGCGGGGTAGATATTTCCTCTGTGTGCACGCACAAGTGTACAGCTGTGAAGAAAGTCTGGTAGCAGTTTTAAAACAAACAAAAAGAAGTTTTTCTTTGTGCAGTGTGCAGTCAACCTGTGGAACTCCTTGCCATAGGATGTTTTGAAGACTAGTACTTTGAACAGAGTTCAAAAAAGAGCTAAATTCATGAAGGTTAGGTCCATCAATACTTACTAGCCAGAATGGGTTGGAATGATGTCTGTAGCCTCTGTTTGTCAGGGTCGGGAAATGGATGACAGGACATGGATCACTTGATGATTACCTGTTCTGTTAACTCCCTCTGGGGCATCTGGCATTGGCCACTGTCGGAAGACAGTATACTGGGCTAGATGGACCTATGCTCTTATGCTCTTACGTTTTAAAAAAAAGAGGCTAAATAGTCATTTGTGTTGGATGGTTTAGACACAAGAAATCCTTCATCTTTGCTGGGAATTAGACAATGACTCTTGAGATCCCTTCTAATCCTATGGTTTTATGATCCCATGAAAATGTGTGAACCCCACTCTCCCTTTCTCCTCAGCTTTAATAATGTGGTAAATTGAAAGTAAGACAAAGTAAACAAATATGAAAGTTTGGCAGGCTCAGCCTATTCCATTCAAATAGTAACAGTTACAGTTACACAAAAATTCAATTACATTCCTTACATTAAAAGTCTGGGGTGGTTTCTTTGGAGCAGAAGTAGGCCCATTTCCACATCACTGAGGGTACATCTACACTGCACGGCTATTTCGGGATAACAGAGGTAACCCAAAATAGCTTACCCCCCCCCAAGCCACCCGGTATTTTGAAATATTTTTCCAAATAATGGATGCACTATTTCGCCATCCCAGTAAACCTCATTTCACAAGGGATAAAGGATGGCTCAAAATAAGTGCATTTGGCGCTGTGTAGCTGCACCAAATTTCAAAATAAGCTATTTTGAAATAGGTTTGAAATAGGGTATGCAATTTGCGTAGCGCAGATTGCATATCTTATTTCAAGTGTAGGGTGCTGTGTAGATGCACCCTGACTGATTAGCTATACATCTATAGTTAAACTGCAGCCTGACTCTACAGTAAGAATCATTTGTATCCCCTGGTGTACCTCTCAGAAAATAACATCCAAAGGCCATCATGAGTACCCAAAAGAGGGTGAATTACAGAGGGCAAGATTGTCACTTTACAAATTGTCTTGATCAAAGGACTGATGTATAGATGCACTGTCCCAGGGGCAGAATAGGGAGGAAATTCTGATTCCGAGTGTCACAATTAGGTCCCCTCACTCAAAAGGGAAAGTAATATGCTACAGGTTTATACCAGTAGCAGATCATTCTTCTCCATGCTAGATCAGCATAGGTGGTGGTGAGGCAAGTAAAAGCTCCACACATTCTGCCTATCTACACCCTAGTGGAGGCTTATCTCCCACCATGTTCTGATATACAGACCTCAGCAGGCCCGCCAACATTGGGGCAAAGGAAGAAGTTGCCACTGGGCCCAGCAATTCAAAGGAACTCAGGGTTCCCGGCCACCGCTGCTGCTACTGCAGCCGAAGCCCAGAGCCCTTTAAATCGCCACTGGAGTGCCACATGCTCTGGGAAGCTCTGAGGGCTGGAGGGGAAACATTGCGGTCCAAGTGGCACTGAGGGCTGGCTGTCCCCAGTCCGACCCTGTTGCCCATGGTCCCACCCCTTCCAGGATTGCAGAGTCACCCCCAAAGTTGCCCAGGTGCCCATGGAGGCTTTCGTCTCTCCTGGTCCTCAACAATGCTATGATATGCAATTCACCCAGGAAAATTTTACCCAATGAGTCAGACTAGAGAGAGGAATCTGTGACATACATCACACATGTGGCACATGAGCATAGTTGCATCACATTTCCAGATAAACACATCCCCTACCCAGCGTATGCATAATATGTGATCATATGTTCTCTGTCCTTTGTTATTCATTCATATGATTAGTCTGGTTCTGATTATTTTTTTCAGACACCCTTACTCCCTTGCATGGGTGCATTGGCCAAACCACAGTCTTGCCCTTAAACTATGCAACAGAGAAAAAAGAATAATCAGAAACAGACTTATCACTTGAATAAATACCAAGGTATAGAGATCAGAAACTGAACTCACGCTGGGTGGGAGATCCATCTGCCTTAAAATGTGATGTAACTATGCTTGCATGCCAGATGTGTGATGGGGGTCACAGATTTCTCTTCTTAGCCCAACTCACTGGGTAAAACTGTGCTAGCTCAAGGAAATCAAAGCTTCTTGAAAACATCATGGTCTGTGTTCGCATGAGAAGTTAGCCTGCATATGACTCGGAAAGAGCAACTGAGGTCCTGTCATTACCGGTTGCTTTAGTGGTACTTACAGTTAGAATTGGCAGTGGTCTGGAAACACAGAGATATGCAACACCGTTGCTATGGATTAGATGTGCCTCCGTGCAAAGGCCCATTTCTTCTCCTGAAGGAGAATGGGAAAACATCAGACACTGGGTGATGGGTGAAGTGACAACATAAAGTACCAATAAGCAAGAACACAATGGCAAATTAACCTATAGAAAGAGAGACATACACAGACTGATAATGATCATACTTCTCCGTACTGTTAAAGTACATGCACTGTGTCTATCATGGAGGTTCATCTCTCATCTCCCAAGGCTAGCATCCCTGCCTGGGAAAAAGGAGTCTCAAGCCACTAATCAGAGACAGACAACTAGTAGTGAAGTAACTCAGGGTTAAGCAGAAAGAGAGGAGGTGCATGGTGCCAGACTCTGTTGCTTCCAAGACACAAGAATTTTCTGAAATGACTGAGGTTCAGTCCCCACAATGTGCTCATACTTGATCCAGCTACTTTGGCAGTACATATAACTGCCAGTCCTCCACTAAACATCATATTTTATACAACCTCATGGCTTCTACATCCCAGTTGTCCTGCAGCCCTTCATCCAGTAATCTTAATGGCTTTTTATGAGTTTGTCCATGTGGTAAACAATGTGCATATCATCCAAAAAGAATAATCCACTTGTTTCTTATTGTGAGGGACAGATTTTTACTTCTCTTGGGCCCAGTGATGAACAGATGGAAAAGAAGAAAATAATTTTTCATTCTCAATTTGAGTGCATGGTATGGCATACAGAAGAATAGCACTCCTTCTCTGAAACTGGTGGGAGTTTCCCAACTTTTCATGACTCTCCCTGCACTTGCCAGGTGCACATACTAGGAATTCTGAATCTCCATCTGACCACTTTGCCCTCACCCTCAACTTTCCAGGCTTTTCATTACAGTAGGATTAAGTATGTGTTAAATCAAGAAAAAAGATATGACAAATGTGAGCATGAAAGGAAAACTGAGGATTCCTTTCTTCCTACAAGATGTCTGATTTAGGACAGCCAAAGCTGCCAGCTTTCCAGGTATTGCCACAGATCTGCATGAATACTTGGCCTACATTCATCAGTCAGTAGCAGAACTTGTGCAGTTCTAGAAACACCATATTCCTACACTTACAGGTCCTCATTCATGACTTGCAAGGATTTTAGTTTTTATTGGCATCTAGCTTATCCATCTATCTGATAAGAGAAGAGCAAAATCATCCTCTAGTCTTTGTATCTCAGCTGACTTCTTTCTGACTTTCATAGTAGAAATTTACAAAGAGATAGGTTGACCTTGCACATCTGTAGCCACATACTCACCCCTAAATAAAGTGGATTATAATATTTGCTTACTGTATCCATTGCCATGCTGGCATATACTCAGAACTCATTCCTTGGAACGCTACTGAACATTCTGAAATAACTGTTTATAATGAAATGTGTTTGCCAATCATTGCACATTGTACACATGTATGCTCCTAGATGTGCTGGTATTTGAAGGTACATTTGCATTGCAAAAATATATATATATATATAGTGAGTTGTGAGTCCCGGGGCCCAGTTCAAAATATATGGGCTTGTGGGGCTCGTGCTATAGGGATAAATATAGCAGTGTGAATATTCCCCTTTGGATTGGAGCCCAGGCTCTGAGACCCACTCCCCTCACCAAGCTGAAGAGCCTGAGATTCAGCCCCAGAAGAAGGACTGTCTATACTACAATGTTATTGTCTGGAGTGGGGTAGAAATAGTGGTGGTGTTTGCAGTGTGGACCTTTGTTCACATACCTGCATTTTGAGACAATACATTATCATTCAGGGAAAACACAAATGTATCTACAAGCATGATGCTGGTGTGGTGTCCAGGGATATACAGAGTTCTTCTAAATGCTGTTAGGCACTGCACTGAGGCTAGAGTTGATGCAGATATCTTCAGTGGAACATTTGCTGTCAGAAAATGCAATTTCATCTCAATCAAAATGTTTCATGAGAATGTGTGGATTTTAACAATTTCCTTGGGAACAAAGTCAAAATAATTCACTGCAACTTTCTTGTTCAGTTTTGATAAGGTCATTTTCCATTTTCATTTGATAAGGTCATTGTCATGTTTCATTTTAATCACTACAGGTTGTACCTCTAAAATCCAGAATTCTCTGGTCCGGCTGCGGGAGGAGGGGCCAGGGAGCTGGTGCATAGCTCAGCTGGGCTGCAGGGGTAACCAGGAAGCCCAGTGGGAGGAGGGGCCGGCAGTGGAGGGCCTGCAGCAAGGGGCTTGAAACAACCTCCCCTGGTCTGGAAAAAATCCTTTTCTGGGACCAGTCAGGTCCCCAGGATGCTGGACCAGGGAGGTCCAAACTGTATCTCATTTTGTTTTCACTTGTGCATTATATGTTGTTATATTTATAGGTAACATTGAATATTAAATACATACATTCAATATTTTATATTAGAACATTTCATCATTATCAAAACAAAGCAATTGGGCATTATAAAAACAGAACATTTTGATAGTTCTGAAGCTTAATTTTTCAAAATTTGCATTTTGTGGGAAATTGAGAAACTTCATCATTTCGTTGTGATTTGGAATGAAACATTTTTTAAATGTCAGAATTTCCCATAGAATAGAATTCCATTTTCCATCCTTCCCTGATTTGAAACCATTGCTCAGGGCTTGCTACTGTACATAGGGATGAAAAGGAAGAACTCATAATCATGCTATCATAATCATGCTATCCGCAGGGGTCTGTTTTGGGACTGGCTCTGTTCAATATCTTCATCAACGATTTAGATATTGGTATAGAAAGTACACTTATTAAGTTTGCAGATGATACCAAGCTGGGAGGGGTTGCGACTAATCTGGAGGATAGGGTCATAATTCAAAATGACCTGGACAAATTGGAGAAATGGTCTGAGGTAAATAGGATGAAGTTTAATAAAGACAAATGCAAAGTGCTCCACTTAGGAAGGAACAATCAGTTTCATACATACAGAATGGGAAGCGATCTGGGAAGGAGTACAGCAGAAAGGGATCTAGGGGTTATAGTGGACCACAAGTTGAATATGAGTCAACAGTGTGATGCTGTTGCAAAGAAAGCAAACATGATTCTGGGATGCATTAACAGGTGTGTTGTGAGCAAGACACGAGTCATTCTTCCGCTCTACTCTGCGCTGGTTAGGCCTCAATTGGAGTATTGTGTTCTGTTTTGGGCACCGCATTTCAAGAAAGATGTGGAGAAATTGGAGAGGGTCCAGAGAAGAGCAACGAGAATGATTAAAGGTCTAGAGAACATGACCTATGAGGGAAGACTGAAGGAATTGGGTTTGTTTAGTTTAGAAAAGAGAAGATTGAGGGGGGACATGATAGCAGTTTTCAGATATCTAAAAGGGTGTCATAAGGAGGAGGGAGAAAACTTGTTCATCTTGGCCTCCGAGGATAAAACAAGAAGCAATGGGCTTAAACTGCAGCAAGGGAGATTTAGGTTGGACATTAGGAAAAAGTTCCTAACTGGCAGGGTAGTCAAACACTGGAATAAATTGCCCAGGGGAGGTTGTGGAATCTCCATCTCTGGAGATATTTAAGAGTAGGTTAGATAAATGTCTATCAGGGATGCTCTAGACAGTATTTGGTCCTGCCATGAGGGCAGGGGACTGGACTCGATGACCTCTCGAGGTCCCTTCCAGTCCTAGTATTCTATGATTCTATTATCTCTTTGGGTGCATTCTCACCATGGGCCCACATATAGCCCTGTAATGTGGCCATTTTTGTTCTGTGTCGGAGGTATACAAATGTATGTGTATATGCAGTCTTTTATAGCTGCTCTATCAACCAAACGTGGGAGTGAGCACTGAATGAAGGAACTGAGCAAAGCATGAGATAGCAAGTGATTCACCAAGCAAGTGTATATATAGAGAGTACATCTGGGACAGAAAGGCCAGAATCTTGGGCTACATCTAAACTACACCCCTCTGTGGGCAGAGAGATGTAAATTAGAAACATCGAAAGTGCAAATGAAGCGGGGATTTAAATATCCCATGCTTCATTTGCATAATTGTGTCATGGCGCTGTTTCGAACAAGCGCCATTTCGAAACTGATACTGCTGTTTAGACATGGTTTTTTTGACAACGGGGGTTGGGTGTACAGGATCTTTCGAAAAATTGCCCCTTTGTCAAAAAAAACATGTCTAAACAGCAGTTTCAGTTTTGAAATGGCGCTTGTTCGAAACAGCGCCATGACGCGATTATGCAAATGAAGCATGGGATATTTAAATCCCCGCTTCATTTGCACTTTCGATGTGTCTAATTTACATCCCTCCGCCAACAGAGGGGTGTAGTTTAGACACACCCTTGGAAACGGAAGCAGAATAATACAAAACTAGACAAAAGGGACATATGAGGATGTAGCAAGAGAATTTTGGCCCCTATGTACTGAAGTTCCTCTTCAGAAAGAAAATTTAACTTTCCAATACACAGACTAACACAGCTCACAGACTAACACAGCTACCCCTCTGAGACTTTTTCCAGTTCCTGCGAGGTTTGATTAATCAAGGCTTAGAAAATTGAAATTCCACTGTAATCACTATTCATTTGCCCTTTCCTTCTCATTTACCTTATATCTTGTACAGTTGCTTTACCAGCATCTGCAGGGATACCTGCCAGTCACATCCAGAGCAGGGCCACTGCTAATTTCCCCTGACTAAAATGCTGCCAAAGTTAACACTTACTTTTTATTACTAATTTAAGAAAAACTGCAGTAGCAGATGTGCTTTTAGACAAAGTGTAAAATACTATGTAATAACAATAATAGTTTAAATGATGTGACATAATCCAGAGCATAATTATATTGCAGGAAACATTGCCTTGAATTATATAAAGCTTCAAAATACAGTTAAGATTTTGAGTCATATCAAACTCCAGTAATTTTTTTATCAGTCTTATATGATCACCTTTATAAATACTGTACAATAAGCCCGTCATACCTCTGTTTTAATCCTTAAAATAAGGTGTACTTGACTCCTTCCAAAATGGATTGATTCTTCTTGCTGTCAAATCCAGGTTTGTTATCCTTTTAGGATAGAATTTTCAAAAGAACCTAAGAAATTGGGTGCCTAGTTCCTATTGACTTGCAACTGGATTTAGACATTCATCTCCTCCTGACTCCTTTGAAAAATCCTCCCTTATATAGTTAATTGTTTTTTACTGTAGGGAATGATTCCGGACACACTGGGTGCAGGTGAAAATAAGCAGAGGATTTATTGGTTCACACAGCTGGTGGAGTGCTCACCAGGCTCATAAGTGTCCGGAATCATTCCCTTCATTTACCCAATGACAAAAAGGTAGCTAGAACAAGTTTGATCCCATTATAACATGCATTTTGTTGCCCTTTCAGCATTTCATAGTTTTATTATTTAGAAACAACTTTTATTAAATGTCCTTTGTATCAAAAATAAACATGAGAAATTCAGTCACAAAAGAATATTTTTACCAATAGTTAAAATTGCAAAGAAGAGCTTAGAACTGAATGGTTCCTCTGACTTTAAATTACAGAGCTGTGATTGCAGCTCTGTAGAATCACAGAGCTGAGAGATGGAAAAGAAGTCTTACAGTCTCCAGTCTAACAATATAGGATTGTTCCCTAAGGTATGTTTTATCCCTAAGGCATGTTTTATGGTGTTCTGTCCTGTTTGAAAAATCCAGGCAATAGGTGTTCCCCTTGAACGACTATCTAATATGTCTCTGTCTCAGAAATATACCACAACATGGCTTAGGCCTGCAGCCCTACCTCTCCAGTGCAATAAGTGACTGCAGGATCATATTTTTATTAAATTTTGCCCCATGATTAGGGGCAGATTCTTAGCTAATGTCAATCAGTATAGCTCCTGACTTGAATTAAGCTAATATACACTATACATATAGGCTACGTCTAGACTACATCCCTTTTCCGTAAAAGGGATGCAGATTAGACGTATCGCAATTGCAAATGAAGCGGGGATTTAAATCCCCGCTTCATTTGCATAAACATACTGCCGCTTTTTCTGGCTCGGAGCTTTGATGGAAAGCGCCAGTCTAGACGCTGATCTTGCGGAAAATAAAGCCTTTCCGAAAGATCCCTTATGCCTCTTAAAAGAAGGAATAAGGATCTTTCGAAAACGCTTTATTTTCCGCAAGATCCACGTCTAGACTGGCGCTTTTTCCACAAAGCTCGAGCCGAAAAAGCGGCAGTTATGTTTATGCAAATGAAGCGGGGATTTAAATCCCCGCTTCATTTGCATCATGATAGCCTAATCTGCATCCCTTTACGAAAGGGATGCAGTCTAGACGTAGCCTTCGTGATTAAAGGAGTCCTGTAGCACCTTATAGACTAACAGATGTATTGGAGCATAAGTTGCAGCAAAGACCACTTCGCCAGATGCATCTGACGAAGTGGGTCTTTGCCCACGAAAGCTTATGCTCCAATACATCTGTTAGTCTATAAGGTGCTACAGGACTCCTTGTCGCTTTTGCAGATCCAGACTAACACAGCTACCCCTCTGATACTATACATATACTTGTCAACTTTTACCCTGCTCCCCAAGTCAAATGGGGCTCATTTAGACTGCAGTCTAGCAATGCACTTAAGCACCTGCTTAATTTTAAGCACATTAGTAGTTCCACTGATGCCACCTGGTAAAGACAGCTAATGTAATTACAAAGGCAATCGTGAGAGTCAATGGGACTATTCATGTGCTTAGAGTTAAGCATGGGCATAAATACATTGCTGGATCAAAGCCGTAATCTTTCTTTCTGAGCTAGTTTTTCAATCTCATGGATAATTTTTGTTGCACTTGCCTAAATTCCCTCATTTGTCAATAACTTTCTGGTAATATTGAGCCCACAATGGAATGTAACATCACCAGAATCTTACAGATGGACTACTGTCTCTCTGTTTTATGAGATATCTTTACTCAGGCAGGCCATATCACATTGCAAGCGCATATCTAATTTGTTGTCCGCTGCTGTCCCTATTTGCCCCTCCTAATAAATTTCAGATTACCTTTCTTCAGATGTTTGCACTGTTTCATGCTAACCAACATTTTATTTTGTATCCAAGTTTCTAATATGCCGAGAGCACTTTGTGTTATTTCTCTGTTGATTGTTGTTTGCATCTCCTCTTGGGTTAGTATCATCAGCAGATTTTACTTTTGTGCTGTTTATGTCTTCTTAATCAAGACATTAAATAGAACCAGACCTAACAACATTCCCTGCCATACCCACAAGCCGTCTCCACCGACTTCGATATACTGCAATTTATCATTGCCCTCCTCTTCAGCCAGTTTTCAGCCCACATGGTAGTGCTCCTATCCAAAACAATTTAAGTTCATTTTCCAAATAAGACTTCATGAGTCAGTATCAAATACTTTACTCAAATCCAAATATATTACATCTACGGGCCTGTTCTTATATATGCAGTCTACTGGCTGACCTATTTGTCTATCTGTTCATATACTATGTTCATTACCTTAGTATCCAAATAAATTCATGTTGACTTCAGTAGGAGTTCCTTTCATGGAAGTATCTACAGGATTGAATCCTAATTCCATGGCTTTTTAAATCAGGTTTATTTGGCAAGATTCAGAACATTTTAAACGCAAGTTGTTTATTGTTCATAGAATCATAGAATCATAGAACCATAGAGCTGGAAGAGACCTCAGAAGGTCATCAAGTCCAGCCCCCTGCTCTAGGCAGGACCAATCCCAACTAAATCAACCCAGCCAGGGCTTGGTCAAGCCGAGACTTAAACACCTCCAGGGATGGAGACTCCACTACTTCCCTAGGTAACCCATTCCAGTGCTTCACTACCCTCCTAGTGAAATAGTTTTTCCTAATATCCAACCTGGACCTCTCCCACCACAACTTGAGACCATTGCTCCTTGTTCTGCCATCTGTCACTACTGAGAACAGCCTCTCTCCATCCTCTTTGGAACCTCCTTCAGGAAGTTGAAGGCTGCTATCAAATCCCCTCACTCTTCACTTCTGCAGACTAAACAGACCCAACTCCTCAGCCTCTCCTCATAAGTCATATGCTCCAGCCCCTAATCATTTTGGTTGCCCTCCGCTGGACCCTCTCCAATGCGCTCCACATCCTTTTTGTAGTGGGGGGCCCAGAACTGGACACAATACTCCAGATGTGGCCTCACCAAAGCCGAATAAAGGGGAATAATGACATCTCTGGATCTGCTGGCAATGCTCCTCTTAATGCAACCTAATATGCCATTAGCCTTCTTGGCTACAAGGGCACACTGTTGACTCATATCCAGCTTCTCATCCACTGTAACCCCCAGGTCCTTTTCTGCAGAACTACTACTTAACTGGTTGGTCCCCAGCTTGTAACTGTGCTTGGGATTCTTCTGTCCCAAGTGCAGGACTCTGCACTTGTCCTTGTTGAACTTCATCAGATTTCTTTTGGCCCAATCCTCCAATTTGTCTAAGTCACTCTGGACCCTATCTCTGCCCTCAAGCGTATCTACCTCTCCCCCTAGCTTAGTGTCATCCGCAAACTTGCTGAGGGTGCAATCCATCCTCATCCAGGTCATTAATAAAGATATTGAACAAAACCAGTCCTAGAACCGAACCTTGGGGCACTCCGCTAGAAACCGACCGCCAACCTGAAATCGAGCCGTTGATCACTACCCGCTGGGCCCGGCCTTCTAGCCATCTTTCTATCCATCTTACTGTCCATTTATCCAATCCGCATTCCCTTAACTTGCTGGCAAGAATATTGTGGAGACAGTATCAAAAGCCTTGCTAAAGTCAAGGTATATCACATCCACTGACTTTCCCACGTCCACAGAGCCAGTTACCTCATCATAGAAGCTAATCAGATTGGTCAGGCACGACTTGCCCTTTGTGAATCCATGCTGACTATTCCTAATCACTTTCCTCTTCCAAGTGCCTCAAAATGGATTCTTAAGGATCCCTTCCATGATTTTTCCAGGAACCGAGGTAAGACTGACCGCCTATAGTTCCCTGGATCGTCCTTCTTCCCTTTTTTGAAGATGGGCACTACATTTGCCTTTTCCAATCATCCGGGATTTCTCCCAATCTCCACGACTTTTCAAAGATAATGGCCAAAGGCTCCTCAATGACATTTGCCAACTCCTCAGTACCCTCGGATGCATTAAGTCCGACCCATGGATTTGTGTACGCTTAGCTTTTCTAAATAGTTCCTAACCTGTTCTTTACCCACCACGGGCTGTCCATCTTCATCCCATCTTGAGTCACTTAGCAGAAGTCCAGGAGCCGACCTTGTCCGTGAATACAGAGGCAAAGAAAGCATTGAGTACTTCAGCTTTCCCACATCATCTGTCACTAGGTTACCTCCTTCATCCAGTAGGGGCCGCACACCCTCTCTGATCACCTTCTTCTTGTTAACATGCCTGTAGAAACCTTTCTTGTTATCCTTCACATCCTT
Organism: Rafetus swinhoei; assembly: GCA_019425775.1. NCBI lineage: Eukaryota > Metazoa > Chordata > Testudines > Trionychidae > Rafetus > Rafetus swinhoei. Next base: position 112,784,433 of record CM033446.1, read on the forward strand.
AGCCAGTCGCAATTCCATTTGCGCTTTGCCTTCCTGATAACCCCGGCATTCTCGAGCTATACATTTAAACCCTCCTGGTCATTTGTCCAAGTTTCCACTTTTTGTAAGCTTCCTTTTGTGCTTAAGTTCACCAAGGATTTCCCCGTAAGCCAATCCGGTCTCCTACCATGTTTGCCTCTTGCTTCAAGGCCGGGATGGTTTCTTTCTGTGCCTTCAATAAGGCTTCTTTAAAATACTGCCAGCTGTCCTGGACTCCTTTCCCTTCATGTTAGCATCCCAGGGATTCTGCCCATCAGATCTCTGAGGAGTCAAAATCTGCTTTTTGAAGTCCAAGGTGTGTATTTTACTACTCTCTTTCTTCCTTTGGTCAGGATCCTGAAATCTACCATCTCATGATCACTGCTTCCCAGGTTGTCACCCACCTCCACTTCCCTATTAGTTCCTCCCTGTTTGTGAGCAGAAGGTCAAGCTGCGCACGGCCCTGGTCGGATCCTTCAGCACTTGTGTCAAGAAGTTATCCCCAACATTCTCCAAAAACTTCCTGGATTGCCTGTGTACTGCCGTATTGGTTTCCCAACAGATGTCAGGGTGATTAAAGTCCCCCACGAGAACCAGGGCCTGCGATCCGGAAGCTTCTCTCAGTTGTCCTCATCTACCTCATCCACCTGATTCGGTGGCCTGTAGCAGACACCAACCACAACATCACTGCTGTTGTTTGCTCCTTTAAACTTAACCCATAGACTCTCAACAGGTTTTCTCCTCTTTATACTGGAGTTCAGAGCAATCATAGTGCTCTCTTACATATAGTGCAACTCCTCCTCCTTTTCTCCCCTGCCTGTTCTTCCTGAACAGTCTATACCCTTCCATGACAGCGCTCCAGTCATGCAAGTCATCCCACCAAGTCTCTGTTATCCCAATTAAATCATATTTCTTGGACTGGGCCAGGGCCTCCAGTTCTTCCTGTTTGTTGCCCAGGCTTCTCGCATTAGTGTACAAACACCTCAGGTAACCAGTTGATCGCCCTATCTTCTCCATTCAAACAGGGTCCTCCTTTCTTGCTCGTTCCTCTCTGCATTTCTTCCCGGTATCCGACTTTCCCACTCCCCTCAGGGTTTTGGTCACCGTCCCCGGAACCTAGTTTAAAGCCCTCCTCACTAGGTTTGCAAGCCTGCCTGCAAAGATGCTCCTTCCTCTCTTGGTTAGGTGGATCCCATCTCTTCCTAACAATCCTTGTGCCCAGAACAGAGTCCCATGGTCGAAGAAACCAAAGCCCTCTCTGCGACACCACCTGCGCAACCACGCATTTACGTCCTCAATTCGACAATCCCTGCCCAGTCCTTTCCCTTCAACAGGGAGGATGGGCGAGAACACCACTTGCGCTCCGAGTTCTTGGATCCTTCTTCCCAGCGCTACATAATCCGCAGTAACCCGCTCGAGGTCATTCTTGGCGTGTCGTTAGTTCCTACGTGGAGAAGCAGGAAGGGTAGCGATCCAAAGGTTTGATCAGTTTGGTAAGCCTCTCAGTCACATCCTGAATGCGAGCTCGGTAAGCAGCATACCTCTCGAGATTCCAGGTCCGGACGGCAGAGGGATGGCTCAGTCCCTCTTAGGAGGGAGTCCCCGACCACCACCACCCGTCATTTTCTTTTGGGGGTGGTGGCCGTGTAACCCCCATCCCTAGGACTACGCAGCCCATGCCTTCCAGTAGATGGTGTTCCCTTCCAGTTTCTTCCTTGTGAGATCCCTTCCAAAGCATTCAGCACCGCAGAGCCTGTGGAGAGAGCCTGAAAGCAATTACTTACCTCTATAGCATTGGGGGATTCCCATGCTGGCCTTTTTCTCCTTCTAGAAGTTACATGCTGCCAGTTCTCTTCCTGGTCACGTACTGCCCTCTCGGCTCTTCCGCCTGCCGTGCTTGAAGGATTAAACGCTGCCTTCTATCGAGGAAGTCTTCATCCTCTCTGATCGAGCGTAGGGTCGACACTTGAGCCTCCAGCCCTCTAATTTTTTCTTCCAAAATGGCGACCAGCTTGCACTGGTCCTCTTATTGTCTGTTCCTCCCTTGACATTGATGAGACTCCATGGAGGCACAAGATGAGAAGGATTTAGCCCTATATATTTACCACCATTGCATTGATTTGTAAAGTTTAAAGCCTTAAGCGGCCACTAAAATTTACCAATTTACCAAGATTGAATTTTTTCCTAAAAGATCTAACCTGTGTTCTACAGGAAGTCAGATTATATGAGCACAAAGGTCCCTTCTGGCCTTGGAATTTATGTTTATTTGCTTGCCCACTAGCAAACAAGAGCTGTTAACAGGGGAGTTATGTGACAGAGTTTAGAAGGGGAGTTTGTAGGGGGATGGATACACTTAACATTATTAAACTTCTTTAAACTAAAACCAAAACCACCTGATTTTAAAAAAACACTAAGAAAGGAATAAGTTCTATGAGTAAAAAATGAATGCAAGCCGAAGACCAGCAACAGAGTGGATTTCCAGTTTGTGTGCTTTTGGTGCACGGAGCTCCTGGCCCTTAGAGACCGTGATTAGTCTTTGGAGATCAGGGTGGCTGAACTGAAGAAGCTAAGTAGGCAGAAAGGAAAATAGATTAAACTTTCTAGGACACAGTAGAATGGTCAGTCCTATCTCCATTCAGACAGCTTCTGTGCTGTTGAGGAGGATGAAAGTCTTAGGGAAGGAGAATATCCAAATGGAGGAGAGGGCCAGGTAGACAGGCAGAACTGCAGTCTCAATGTATGGATGAGACAATAATGTAGGGAGGAGGGGATTAGATTTATTAGGAACTGGGAACATTTTTGGGAAAGGGGGAGTCTATAAAGAAAGAATGGGCTCCACCTAAATCAAATGGAACCAGATTGCTGGCACTTAAAATTAAAAAGGTTGTAGAAGCATTTTTTAAACTAAGTGCTGGGAGAAAGCCAACAAATGCAGAGGAGCACATGGATCGGACAGAGACATCCCTTAGGGGAGGCTCTATTAATAGAGATTCTCTGTGTCCTAGTAAAGAGGAGAGGATGGAAGATGATAAAATACAGGTAAAATCTGATGAGAAATAGTTAAAGGAAAGAGTCCCATTCAATCACATCACATAATGGCAGACTGCTAAATAGTGACAAAATTTTAAAGTGCATATATAGAAACGCTATAAGTCTAAATAATAAGATGGGTGAACTAGAGTGCCTTGTATTAAATGAGGATATTGATATAATAGGCATCACAAAAACTTGGTGGAATGAGAATAATCAATGGGACACAGTAATACCAGGGTACAAAATATATCAGAAAGACAGAACAGGTTGTGCTGGTGGGGGAGTGGAACTACACGTGAAAGTAACAAATGAAGTAAAAATTGTAAATAAACCAAACTGTTCCATAGAACCTCTATGGATAGTAATTCCATGCTCTGTTGTTAAGCATATAGCAGTAGGAATACATTACTGACCACCTGACCAGGAGGTTGATAGTGGTGAGGGGAGGCTAGAAAAGCTATAAACATTAAAAGACTCAATAATAATGGGAGATTTCAACTATCCCCATATTGGCTAGGTCTATACTACAGTTTTTTTTTCTGAAAAAGCTACACAAAATGCGCTTCGCATTTTGCATAGCTTTTTCTGATTTTTTTTTTTTTTTTTTTTTTTTTTTGGAAGAGGCTTTTCTGAAATTTGGCCCATCTACACTTGGCCAATTTTCGGAAAATCCCCCTCTTTTGGAAGATCCCTTCTTCCCAGGGCCGGATTAAAGGGGGGGGGCTAGCCGGGCAGCTGCCCGGGGCGCCAACCTATGGGGGGTGCCTGATTGAAGTGGTAAGGGGCGCCACGCGCCCGGAGGCGGGGCCACGCATGCGCCGCACGCCCGGGACCGGGCCGCACATGCGCCACATGCCCGCTGCCCGGGGGCACAACTATGGCTCGGTCCAGCACTGCTTCTTCCTCATGGAAGAGGCAATTCTTGATTTAGTCCTAAGTAGAGCACAGGATCTGGTCCAAGAGATGAATATAGCTGGACCACTTGAAAATAGTGATAATATAATTAAATATAATATCCCTGTGGTGGGAAAAAACACCAGAGCAGCCCAAAACTGTGCCCTTTAATTTCAGAAAGGGGAACTATACAAATATGAGGATGTTAGTTAAATAGAAATTTAAAGGTACAGTGTCAAAAGTGAAATCCCTACAAGCTGCATGGAAACTTTTTTAAGAGACCATAATAGAGGCTCAACTTAAATGTATACACTAAATTAAAAAACATAGTAAGAGACCCAAAAAATACCACTGTAGCTTAATAACCAAGTAAAAGAAGCAGTGGCAGGTAAAAAGGCATTGTTTAAAAAGTGGAAGTTAAAGTCTAGTGAGGAAAATATAAAGAAGCATAAAATCTGGCAAATTAAGTGTAAAAATATAATTAGGGAGGGCAGAAAATAAATTTGAAGAACAGCTAGCAAAAAACTCAGAGTAATAACATTTTTTAAAGTACATCAGAAACAGGAAGACTGCTAAACAACCAATGGGACATCTGGAAGATCAAGATACTAAAAGGCAAAAAGGCCATTGCAAAGAAACAAAATGAATTCATTCTATCTTCACAGCTGAGGATGTGAGGGAGATTCCCAAACCTGAGCCATTCTTTTTAGGTGATAAATTTGAAGAATTGTCCCAGATCGAGGTATCATTAGAGGAAGTTTTGTAACAAATTGATAAACTAAACATCAATAAGTCACCAGGTCCAGATGGCATTTACCTAAAAGTTCTGAAAGAACTTAAATGTGAAATTGCAGAACTACTAACTGTGGTTTGTAATCTGTCCTTTAAATCAGCTTCTGTACCAAATGACTGGAGGATAGCTAACGTGACACCAATTATTAAAAGGGCTCTAAGGTGATCCTGGCAATTGCAGGCTGATAAGTTTAACTTTTGTTTTGGGCAAATTGGTTACAATTATATTAAAAAACAAAATTGTCAGACAGCTACATGAACATATTTGTTCAGGAAGAGTCAACATGTTTTTTTCTAAAGGGAATTCAGGCCTTCCCAATCTACAATCATTCTTTGAGGCGGTCAATAAGCATGTGGACAAGGGGGAATCCAGAGGATATAGTATACTTAGATTTCCAGAAAGTCTTTGACAAGGTCTCTCATCAAAGGCTCTTAAGCAAAGTAAGCTATCATGGCATAAGAGGGAAGGTCTTATCAGGCTTAATAACTGATTAAAAGATAGGAAATAAAGGGTAGGAACAGTTACTTTTCTGAATGACAATGGGGTGCCTCAGGGGTCTGTACTGGGACCAATCCTATTCAACATATTCATAGATGATCTGGAAAAAGGAGTAAACAGTGAGGTGACAAAATTTGCAGATGATACAAAACTGCTCAAGATAGTTAAGTCCAAAGCAAACTGAAGAGTTTCAAGAGAATCTCACAAAAGTAGGTGACTGGGCAACAAAATGACAAATGAATACAGTGTTGATAAATGTAAAGTAATGCAATCCCAACTATACATATAAAATGACAGAGGTTAAATTAGCTGTTATCACTTAAGAGAAAGGTCTTGCAGTTATTGTGGATATTTCTCTGAAAACATTCACTCAATGTGCAGCAGAAGTCAGAAAAGCAAACAGAATGTTGAATCATCAATCTGAAAGGGACAGAGAATAAGACAGATCATCTTATTACCTGTATATAAATCCATGGTACACCCACATCTTGAATACTGAGTGCAGATGTGGTCAGCTCATCTAAAAAAAGATACATTGGCATTGGAAAAAGTTCGGAAAAGAGCAACAAAAATGATTGGGGGTATGGAACTGCTACCATATGAGGAGAGATTAGTAAGACTGGGGCTGTTCAGCTTGTAAAAGAAACGACTAAGATGAGATATGATAGAGGTCTATAAAATCATGACTGGTGTGGAAAAAAAAGAATATTTATTCCTTTCCATAATACAAGAACTAGGAGGTCACCAAATGAAATTAATAAGTAGCAGATTTAAAACAAACAAAAGGAAGTATTTCTTCACACAACACACAGTTGACCTGTGGAACTCCTTTCCAGAGGATGTTATGAAGGCCAGGAATTTAACAGGATTAAAAAAAAAAGCTAGATAAATTCATGGAGGTATTTCCATCCATGGTTATTAGCCAGGATGGGCAATGATGGTGTCCCTAGCCCAAGAGTGGGCAATAATTTTTGAAGAGGGGCCATTACAAGAATTTGGAAAGTGGTCAATGACCACACTCTTTCATGATATTAATGGAGGAATTGTGGGATCTGGGATGGAGTTTGGATGAAGGAAGCAATAGTAACCGGGGGCACTAGACTGGAGTACAGGGGTTTGGATTGTGATTTAGGACAGGAAGGGGTTGTGAACTGCTGTGGAGGGAATTGGGGTACAGCAGGGGGTGCAGGGGGTTGGGTTGTGACCTAGAGCAGGGGACTGGTGTGCAGGGGATTGGGGTGTGACCTAGGGCAGGAGATTAGGGTACAGGATGGGGTACATGGATTTGGGCTGTGATTTAGGGCAGGGGATTGGGGTGCAGGAGTTTGGATTTTGTCCTAGGGCATGAGGGGACTGTGATCTGGGTCAGGAGATTGGGGTGATGGATCTGGGAGGGTATATGGGTGCAGGAGGGGCAGAGAGTATGTGTACATGGAGTCGGGGGTAGAGGGTTGGGGAAGGGAGGGATTGGGGTGCCAGAGCCATGCTCTGGCCAGGAGATTTACCTGAGTGACTCCAAGCCAGCAGCCCAGCACATTTCTCAGCTAGCTAGCCAGACAGCCAGCCTGCCTGCCCCACCCTCACACAGGCTACAGGGTCATTTGCATGTGTGAATAACTATGAGCCAGAGGGGAGGGGACATGGTGCTTCATGTCTGCCTGTTATTCAAACAGGCAGCACTCATTGGCTGGTTTCTGGCCAAAATCCAACCAATGGGATTGTGCTGGGGGCGGAAGCAGCTCATGAAGCCTTCTCCTCACTTCTTTCTGGACTCACAGTTTTGAAAGCCACTTTTCTGAGCAGTGTGCGGGTGGGGCAAGGCAAGCAGGGAGCCTGCCTGAGGCTCCCGGCTATGTCTGCGAGCCGGATCCAATGGCTTAGCAGGCTGGATCTGGCCCACAAGCCATATTTTGCCCAGGCCTGCCCTAGCCGCTGTTTGTCAGAAGCTGGGAATGGCCAACAGGGGATGGCTCATTTGATGATAACCTGTTTTGTTGATTCCCTCTGAAACACCTGGCATTGGCCACTGTCAGAAGACAGAATACTGGGCTAGATGACCATTTGGCCGTTCTTATGACTATTAAATCCTTTTCAGAGTCTCATCTTTGTTTTCCAGGACACAGTCTATCATTCTGTAGCTACTGCCCGTGTTCCCAAATGTATGACCATGCATTTAGCTGTACTAAAATGTATTTTGTTCCAGCTAACCAAGCTATCCAGATCATTCTATGTGACTGTCCTGTTCTCATACTGTTAACATACTATTGTGCTTATTTTGAAATACGGATGCCTATACCAAATAGGCTTATTTGCCTATTTGAATAGCTAACTATAGACTTAGTTGTCTAATTTTAGGCACACATTTTTAAAATGTTAGCCTTAGAGAGAAATGATAGCAGTTCCATTTTTTTTCCAGAACAGAAGTTAGAGATGGCAATTGTCAGAATTGCAAATTTTCCTTAAATAAAAAAAATTAGGTAAACTACATTGGGTTTTCTCCTGTTCCTCAATATTGCCCCAGGGACCTATAATTTTTCAAAATTAGTTTGCCGTGGCAGAGTAAATTTTCTCGATAATACTTTTATTATCCTTTGGTGCAGTTTGTGACTGGAATACTGGATGTTCAGGTTTTCCAAATGTTCCCTCCTCTTTTCTAATGAGTAGGGTTTTTTATATTTGTCAGGGTGTTGTTTTCTTATTAATCATTTATTTTCTATAATTGTCTATATAATTGAAGACAGGTGTTCAAGCCAAATTCAATAGACCCTCCATTTGTTAATCAGCAGTTTATGTAGTTAAATAAATGTAATAGAGATGTTGTGGATTCTGTTTTCTAAATACTGTGCTTTAAAACACTAGGGATGAAATATTGTCTCCATTGAAGTAAATGGCAAATTTCCCACTGACTTCAGTCCGGCCAGCATTTCACCCCAGGAGACCCTGGGTGGAGGCAAATACTAGAGTAGCACTGTGCAAATAACAGATTTTTCACTTCAGTGGCCAAACTGAAAAATTGGGAAAAAAAACAAAACACATATTGTTTGTTTCAGGTCAACCTGAAACAAACACGTTTAAATTTTTCAGCAAAATGAAATGTTAAAACAGGTTTCTTACCAGTTGTTCAGAAAGAAAATGTGTTTACTTCATTTTTGAGGATTTTTAAACTTTTTTTTAAATAAAAGGAGGTAAAATTCCAAAAACAAAATGATTTTCTGAAAATAAAAGTTAAAATGTTTCATTTTTGAAATGTTGAAATAAATAAACCTCTGATATGTTTGGTTTTTCTCAGTTTGTTTGGGTTTTGGTTTTCTCCCAACAAACAACACATCAAAAAAATCAACACAGCTTTGTGAATTGTTTTGGCCAAAACAAATCTGCATTTTTCACACCACATTTTTTGCCCAGCTCTACTATGAGTCAATTCAAGTTGGCTTGTACCATTTATACAAGCACATGGAGCTCTCTTTCTGTCTCAGGCCCTGATCCTACAACAGATTCTGCTGCTTAAGGACAACCTCTGCACCAGTAGCTTCCCCAAGGCTTTGTAAACAGAGTCAACTGCAGGATCAGGGCCATGGAAGCTTAAATTTGTCTTTTTTTCTTTGTTCAGTCCTATCTTTGCAGCCAGCTTTTTTAAATCTATAATTCATTTTTCCATCCACAAAGAACAAATGTGCCATCAGTCAGGGGTACTTGTCTTTCAGACTAATGAGAACAAGATGGCTAGCACTGCTCCCAGCAGGCAGGCACAAGGCTGTACTCCACCCTTTACACATACCAAATCACCAGTAGTTTCAGTCCGCTTCTAATTTATGAATGGACTTTTCTTCTCCCTGGCACTCTCTTTCCCTCAATCTATTTGCAGAAGCACTTATCACCCACCATTTCTTTTGCTGCCCTTAGCCTTTCCCTACAACCTTAAATGACTAAAGAATCTTATTTGCTTGCCTCCACTCCCTCTCAAATGTATTTAACGGGAGAACAGAGCAGATCTACCATGGAATACATGTTCAACAGTGCCAACAATGGGTTATTGCCTCCTCCCTTCTCTTGGTCCAACAAGCAATTTTACTTTTTTTTCTATTCATTTCTAGCTTGTTCCTTTTGTTCCTCACATTTTTGTCTTTACCACCAGCCCATGAAGCCGACAGAAAATACAACTCCTCAATTAGACTCTGAGGAGCATGCTGGGAATCACAGGTCAGTTTGAAGATTTCTGAGCTAAACTGGGTTATTGTAACTGACAAGATTTCCAGTAAACAAGTTTGGAAATATCAGCATCTCCTGCTCCCCGTGGAGAAGGCCAAATTAGAAAGAGCTAAGATTTCTAATTTCTATTGTGACTCATGCCCATGCTGAGCACATGGTTGATGAGGTCAGCGACAAGGGTTGCTGTGTCTGGGTTATAGAAAAAAAATGGACTCTACTAAATGATAAAACAGCTAGAGCAGAATTAAAAAGAGGAAGAGTGTAGAAACTATAAAGGCCCTTCAATCACAGCAGGAAAGCAGAGGAGATTGGATAATTCTTCTTGGAAGATTAAGCAGAGACAGGTCACAAGGGACATTTTGCACTTCCATTCACCTACACTTTCTATTCCTTAAACACAAGATTCTGCCCCCCCCCCCCCCCGAATGTTAAACAAAATCATCTATTCTGCTCAGTTTAAGTGAAAGTGAAATCTCACAGGGTTAGAATCATTTCTCATATCTGAGTGTAAGTCCAGTTTGAAAATAAAGGATCTGATCCTAGAAAGCCCTCATGGCGTGAGTGGTCCTTACTCATATTAGCATTTCTATTGCTACAGCAGCCCTATTTTAGGATGACCCCAGCTAGTCAGGATAGCCTTTAAGTACCTGCTTAACTGTAAGTATGCACTTAAGTCTCATTAAAGCCAATGTAACATAGCCACCTTTTTAAGTTATTTCCTGAACCAGGGCCAGGATGAGCAAGGACTACTCATGACAACAAAGGTTTGCAGGATGGGACCAAAACTGTCCCATAGGATTGCTGACTCTGTTACCTCAAGTGGTCAATGTTTTTTATTTATTAAACAAAATGACATAATTGATGACACTTGCTGAGTTTAGAGCCCACTGACAATACCTCCATCCCACTTTAGCTAAGGGAAAAGAGCTGGAATGTCTAATATGCTGTTCAATTTTAAATGCTGATTGTCCTTTTATGATTGTTAAGTACCAAAGCAAGATGGAGACATGCTTTAGAATCTATTGCATTGGGCTCCTTTTCAGCAGGATAGTCCTTGCCAACAGCAGGTTCAGAACTGTCAGTTCTAATTAAAAACTTTGTTTTAAAGATACATTTCACAGTTTATTCCAGTGAGTAAGTTCTTCTCACCCTCAGAACTTTTAAATTACTGGATTGAGCAGAAGGTACTGTTTCTTTTTTAATGATTCCCAGGTAAGGACTTTAATTGTTCTAGCAAGTCAGGATTGATGTTCTGTGTCTGTTCGAGTCACTTTGTTTTAATCGATTATTCATTTAGTATAGACTTTCTAAGTTGTCTCCATTTCTTTGCCAATGGTTTAGAGAGAAGGTTACTAACCATTTTCCTTTCCTTTGTATTTTTATAATACAGGAGTTTAAAATGGACAAGGATTAGAATAGCTACAGCAATTTCTATCAGAAAACCCTTCTGTAGCCTCAGTTATAACTGATACGCAGCTCAGACAATTTCCATTGGAAATTCTGGAAAAGTAGTATTGTGAAATCTGTATTTTGTAAGCTTATTCCATGGTGCAAACAACCGGGAAAACATTCTAATGACCTTTGCATCTCATTCTGATGGCCAGCATTCTGCCATAAAGGGGAGGAGTGGGTGAAATCTTTATTTGCCTGTTAGATTCAATGTGAAAATTTCCTATAAATACTGGCGCCAACAGTAAATAACTTGTAAAAATACCAGCTATGGAAATATTTTGCACATAAATGGCCAGATTTTGCCTTGGATTACACCCATGCAGCTTCAGGGTATTCAGTCAAGCTGCATGTAAATAAACGAGATTCAACGATTATAAGGCCACAAGGGACCACTGTGTTCCTTCTAATTTGGCCTCCTGCATGACACAGGCCAGTGAACGTCCCCATAGCCATTTGTGTTTGAATTAGAGCCTCTTTTAGAAAAAAAATATCCAATATTGATTTTAAATGGTCAGTTAATAGAGTAGAATATGACCTGAATTTCTGAATGTCTCATTGCATGATTGTTATGCCTCAAAAAGCTGTTATACAGTGTATGTACATATGTACCCAATAAGTATTTGATTATATTAATTATTACAAACTAAGGTCAGCCCATTTTAAAAAGTTATCCTGTGTCCTTTCAGAAGATTTTTAAAAAACTGACCACATTTAGAGTGCATCTCGATAGCGACGCTATTTCATTATCCCGAAATAGCGTTCTCCGCAACCTGACAGCACGCCCATTATTTCGAAATAGCTTTCAAAAGAATAGGATGCTATTCCAACATACCAGTAAACCTTGTTCCACGAGGATTAAGAGATGTTTCAGAATAGTGCTCTCTATTTTGAAATTTGGTGCTGTGTAGCCAGCGCCAAATTTCAAATTTCAAAATTAACTCGAAATAAGCTACGCAATTTGCGTAGCTCAAATTGCATAGGTTATTTCGAGCTACGGGTGCAGTGTAGATGCATCCTTAGTGTCTAGTGATGCCATGTTAGGTGATATCTCATTTTATCACATATTTTCTGGGATTAAAGGCAACTAGGGGGCTGTGCCCACTACTCACTGTGCTCACCAATTCCCCTCTTTCTGACGGCTTTCATGGCCAGAGAGCCTGATGATGTCATTCTATCAAGCGTCAGGAAAAACTTTTATATTTATATATAGAGAGAGAATTAGCTTTCTCCTCTCTGATATATAAAACTCAGTACCTTAGTTACAAAGAATGAATCCTTACAATAACTTTGACATTGACAGCTTCACCATGATTTAAATCCCTCTACAACTCTGTTGATATTAGGACATCTGAATTATTTTACATAGCCAATGTTTGTATTTATATAACAGATGTGTACACAATGGTTTCAATGTACAATATACAGTAGGGATTTGCAAAGATTTTATTAGTATACACTACAACTTAACAGAGATACTGTGCCATAGAGTCCTTCCTTCCCATTTGTGATGGCACAGGCCATCTCCTGCTTTTGGTGATTGAATAACAGGCCCTATTCTATATAGATTTTTAATACCACACTAATCACCATAGTACCTGAGAGCCTTTCAGTAGTACATTAAGCATATTTCCAACTGTGAGACTCTCAATTGAGGTGATAATGTGTTGTGACTTATCTTCCTTATTACAAAGGGAGATTCTGTTGCCCTTACTTACACTGAATGTTGCTATGCTTAGTCACTAGTCCCACTGAAATCAAACATCTTACAATAGGGTAATTACACAGAATTGCAGTGGAGAATATAGGAAGTTCAGAGAGAGAGCACTCCCCTGATGAAGAGTCATAGGAAATTACTATAACAATAGTCACTGATTATTTTGGGCCAGATTCTGCAAGACTTGCTCATGCAGAGTGATATCCTGCCCCACTAGTGGTCCCCATTTATTCAGCCCTTTGATACTGCTCAGTTTTAGTACACTCACGTTGCATCTTGTTATGCGGTAATAACCAGGAAATTTCAAAGTTCAGTGTTGTGCTTTCTCGATCACTGCAGAAGTGTCTGCATTGTTTCTTCTCTTTCAGATATAGAAAATATGGACATTTACATATTTGTGAGCACATTTATTATGCACTAAGAGCTGAAATTAGGAGGTGAATGTCTCCTGCATAAAAGATTAACAATAATAGTTTATAAGTTAATTAATCAGTACTACTATATCTTTAGGTCACATTTTAATAATAATCATAATTATATACAAAACAACTTCTTTTAAAAAGCATAGCTAGAGCAGAATTTAAAAGCTTAACCAAAATGCAGCATTTTTCTTAAGTGTGGAACCACACTACCAACTTTTTGTGTGGAAATAATAAATTCAATTTTATTTAATCTGTTTTCATTTTTCTTTAATAAATTTCATCAGCTACAGGTTGAACCTCTCTAGTCTGGCACTCTCTGGTCTGACAAAATCTGTGGTTTGGCAAGGGTGTGGCTAAGTTTTCTGTGATTTCTAAAGTTTGTTTACAGCCACCAGTGTTGGCTCTCTGTTATTTAGCTCTAATTTATCCTTAAATGCCTAAGAGCCCAGTGAACAGTAGAAGTGTTGATAATTCTACTAGATAATATTGAATATTGACAATATATATATATGTGTGTGAAAAGACAAGTGACTATTGACAATTAATAATGCAGACTACAAGATCACTGATACTAAATTTTTACATAGTAATTTAGAACAGTAACAAATAATATAAAACTTTTTTCATTTACATGACACCTTATGTCTAAGGTTCACTAAATATTATAAAATATGAATTAGTTCTGAGGACAACACTGTGATGCATGTATTTTACAGATAGCTAAGCTTTCTGTGCCTCAGTTTACTCAATTTACCACAATGTCACAACCCAAATCAGACAGGACTGAAACACAAGCATTTTGGGCTTCCAGCTCTGTGTTTCAACTATTACCAGATCACATTTCTTACGAGGAGGAAACAATTTTCTGTTTCTAGGACTTAAAGTAGACCAACTGACCTATATCTAAGAGTAGAATCCAGAAGCCCTTAGTCACTATATACATGACATTTAGCTATCATGAAATAATGCAATGAGTCTAATTCATCAATACTTATTCCTAAATAAAACAGGATCAGTCACCTACATTTTCTACTTAAATGAATAAAAAAGTAAATTTTCCAAATTTCTTGATTAAAATTTAAGAAATTTGTGTACAACTTTTATTGCAATAAGGAATTAAATGTCCTTCCATGGTTCTATCAGTAATCTCTGAAAGTCTTATGAATGTAATTTTGTATGTAATACAGCCTTCTGCCTTTTGAGGGAATACCAGTAAGTATATTTTACTTTTTCACAAATCTGTATTTTTTACTTTTAAGATTTACATTTAATGACCCTCTTGAAGCCAATCTCAGAAATCTGTTGTGGGGGGAGGAGGAGAAGAGTGTGTTTTGTTTTTAACTTATGCTTAAATTGGTTAATTTCAATATTTATTTTAAAACAGCAGCTAATCTGTCCCTAGTTAGTCCCATTACTGAAAAAGAATGTTAATGGTATCAGGACATTTCGGGGGGGAGGGTGTTGTACATTTTTATTGAATTCTAGAGACCATCTTTTAAAAATATCACCAGAGTGGCTGATGCTGCATCCATGCCAGGACCTAGACTAAACCTAAAATAGTCAGTGCCGAGAATATAAGCAGAGGCCACATGTTAACGGAATCATTCTTGCTAACTCCACCTAGGAAAGAGAAGTTTGAGTGTACATTGTAGTTAGCAAGATCATTGGTAGTGAATTTAGATTGACTTTCAGAGCTGCTGAATAGACACGGTGCCTCCTATTAACTTCAAATGGAGTTGTGGGTAAATAGCATCTCTGAAAGTCAGGCCACCTGGTTTGTTCGTTTGTTTGTTCTTTCAATAGGATGACAATGAACTATTTCAGGGTGTCCTCTTGTCAACAATCAGCCAAGGATTACCTTGCTGACTCGGAACAGCCAATCATAGATATGGAACAAGCTTATTCAGTGGTGTGGTGTTTGATACTTTTGTGCATCAATGTAAACGGGTAATACCCAACATGAGATTTTTATTCTGACTGCTACAAAACCTCTTGATTTCACAGACTTGCTTCCACTTTCATTAGTATCCTCCTTTTTTCTCACCCATCAGAGCTCATTCTCTTCCAATCTGAGGTACTGGTATTTTATGTACACTAACATTCATGGGGTTTTCCAAGGAAACTGCTTTAAGACTGGGCGATACAAATACATGCACTGGGCCAATTTCGTCCCAGGTATAGCTCCCTTCAAGCAAATAGGATGGATATGACCTATTATAACTAACTTCTTCTGGTTTCCCTATTGAATAAGCTATTATTTTTGTGCAAGCTTTCTCTTCCACAGTTTTTCTGTCTAAATATCAAAGACGGGTTTCACGAGGCATAAGGGAGCGGTCGACAAAGGCGTTTCCTGTCAACTGATCCGCGTCTTGACTGCTGCGCTGTGCCGACGATCAGCTGAGCCGGCACAGCGCGGTGGCCATTTTTATTTTAATGAAGCGGGGGATATTCAAATCCCCGCTTCATTGACTATGTCTGGTAGTCTAATTGACATGCCTTTGAGATTTGCTTCTTCAGGTATTGTCATTGATACTGGGGAAGTTTACCATGATGTAACACTCAGAAAGAGTATAAGTACCTAATCTACCTTCTAAAGTGAAAAAAGTCATATGGCCAAATGTCCTGTCCCCTTCCTCCAATCTAAAAGGAGATACATATGTAACAGGCCAAAAGCTGCATGTTCCAGGAGGTGCTCAGAATTTGCATAATCTGGTTGTGCAAACTGTATGGTATTCAAATAACCGTCTTCACCCCAGAACACACCCCTAGCTTCAAAGAGATGGATTTTATCTCAGTGTGCCTGCCTGCGGTCCTCATGGCCAGAGATAACTCGCAAACACAGATATACTTTGCATATGTTGAACTCCTTTTGATAGCACCTGCCTGTAACAGCATGTTGTGTCTCATTGTCCTTTTCCCATGAGCATAAATGTCTCTTTCTCCTTGTGCCCTTCACTACCCTTGTGCTACAGACCCTATGAAAAAAGACTTGTTAAAACCTGACAAAAAAGGATGACCAATAACAGTTTCAGAGGTTGGAAGACTTTCATGGGGCTATTTGCCACACACATCAGACATAGCACAAAATGGCACATATCCTTCTCTAATGAGCTGCAGAGTACATTTGTGATGGATTGTTAGCTTACTTCAAAAGTTAAACTCCCATTTACTCAGTAAGTCAGGAGAAAATGCCAATCAACATTGCAGTATATATTAACGTAATACATTCACTGTCACAGCAAGCTGTTTTGGCAATACCTATTAATGGGCCCCTTAGGTAAATTATAGCCTACATTACATATCCTGCAATAAACACTAGCTATAAGCACCTTTCCCAGGTAGCAATTTATGATTCACTCAGAATACCCCACTTATTTTGTCAGATGCCCATTCCATTTTCTGGCACTGTCGTGGTAGCACACCATGTCCTGCACATCTCAGAAATAGGTTTTTTGTGGCGATGTTCAGAATTGCCTCGCTTGTTCCACTTCAGAAACCCAGGTTATGCTCACCTAGAGATAGCATTTGGCTCCTGGGATTGGATTAGCACCTCAAAAATCAGTAGAAGCAAATACCTTTTAATAAATGGCTCCCCAACTGCCTAGCCAGCAGCTCTTGATTTTTAATATTAGCCTATTTCATATACTATATTTAATATCAGGGGACTATGATACTGTGATGCCAAGAATACATATACATAGTTCTGTCTCCTCTCCCTTAAACATTCATATATTTTGCTTAGTCCCCAAAGGACTTATAAAGGTGAATCCAGCCTGACAAAGAAAATGAGAGGGAAATGCCCCATGAAAGGGAAATGCACATACCACACATTTACAATCACAGAGGAGGAATGATGAGACAGAAAGAAAAGGGTTATCTCATGCACCATAAGCATCAGTTTGAAATCTGTTCTGTGCCTCAGCTTCTTGGCAAATGTTGAAAAATCAAAAGGGTTGGATGAATGGAGTGGCAAGACTAATTCTAGATAACAAAGTGCTTGAAAAGCATTTCTGTTAGATTAAGGAAGCCATTGTATATAGCCTACCAAGTAAGTAAGGGCATGTCTACACAGCAGCGTTATTTCAGAATAACTGATGTTATTTTGAAATAACAAAGTGTGTGTCTACACAGTAAGCCATTATTTTGAAATAATGGGAAGTTGAAGGAAGTGTTCTTCCTTCGACTTCCTGCCACGTAGACAATGCCAAAAGCCGAGTTAAGCTATTTCGACCATCTACACAATTGACGTTGCTGAAATTGTGTAACTTAATTCGACTTTTGCCCTGCTGTGTAGATGTGCACTAAGAGAAACCTAACCTAGATCCAACTGAATTATACCTTCTCTCATACTCTAGTAAACACAGTGAATTATTTCAATGGGAGTAAAAAGGGATCTTGCTAACATAAGGCAATTTGTATCAACTGATCCCCCAGCTTATCTTGATGTCATGTGGTTTCCAATTTAGATGATACATTACATTGCCATTAAGCCTGCGTTACCAAAAAAAAAAAAAAAAAAAAGGCTGAAAGAAAACTTTCTCCTGTGCTCTGGATTCTATTAACAGACTGAATTTCCCACTATACTATACCTCTTCCCACATGGCTGGAAGCTGTGAAATAGAACCACATCATACTCTGAGTACTCAAACCCAGTCTCTGCTGCCAACTGTTTAACCCCAAATGGCGTCAAAGGGCCTACTTCCAGCAGTTAAGCATACATTTTTAAGACATAGTCATCTAAGCAAGATATTCCCTCTGAACAATGGATGATTGGCAGTTAACATAATGTTTAACTTCTGTCTTTACTCTAGTGCATGTTTATGGCTAAATTGCACTGCTGCTCATTTGTCAACTACACTATCTTGTAGCATAGATGACATCAGATATCCCTTAGTCACTGTGTCATGATCTCCTTTGGGCTCTTGAGGCAGACTGTGATGCAACCCCTCCCATTACTAGATGTGAAAGAATATACTCTGGCATGCTTAAAATGAGCTGATAATGCTCACCCCATCTTGGGGCCCTTTAACAGCCTCTTGAGGAAAGCTGAACAGCTGCCAAGTATTCAAGATGTGCTATGTTGTGTACAATTTGGCTTGCCAAAGAACAACTTCTCTCCTCCCTTACTCCCATCCCCACAGAAAACATGCAGAAAGTAGATAAGAGGGAAAGAAAAACTGTACATGAATTACTGCAGAAAGAAAAGGCTGAGGTCCTTTTGAGATGATGAGTAAAGAGAAGGAAATCTGGACTGTCTCTTTTTTCCCAGACAGATGTCTGTGTTCTAGAGGACTTCATGTCCAAGTACGTGAAGGAGATGGCTCCAAAGAGCACTGAGCTTTCTCTATTTCAGAAACCCAAGGAGAACTACAGCCTAAGGATACGTCTAAACTAGTGTTATTTCAAAATAACTTAATCTGCGTCTACACAGCAGGCAGTTATTTCAAAATAATGTCAATAAAGCTGGAGGACTTCTTACTCCGACTCCTATAACCCGCATTGTACAAAGAGTAAGAGAAGTGGGAGGAAGAGTGCTCTATTTCGAAATAAGTGCTGGATAGATGCTCCCAATTTTGAAATAAGCTATGCAATTGAAGTAGCTCAATTTGCATAGCTTATTTCGAGTTAAGCTCTGCTGTGTGGACACACTCTAACTACCACAGATATAGGATGGAATACTTGTGCAGGCTAACATTCATGTCAGCTTCTGACTAGTGGTGAATTTAATATTAATTATAGGGTTAGTCAGATATCCCAGGTAGTAGTTTAGGGTGATTGAGTTTTTGGGGGGAGAGATTGAGTTAATTGTTTTTCCTTTTTTTTTTGTTTTTTGTTTTTTGTTGTTGTTGTTGTTCATGTTTTATACAGGTACAATGAAATACTGCTCCTACTCTAAACCTGCTTAAGAAATAGAACCCAGTAGTTCCTAATCAAGGCTTCAGTCCAGCAACACACTTAAGCAAGTATCTCTCTCCCACCTGGAACAAGTCCCATTAACTAGAAAGGAGCATCTCATGTGTCTAAAGTTAAGCTTGTGCGTAAGTGCTTTGCTGGATCCAAGCCTCAAAAATTATTGTTTACTAGGTAGAATTTAGTGTACTTACTTACAATAGTTTCCAGCTAGATGTATCTATATCATGTCAGAAATAAGAATAATTACTTGACTGCTGGCATGATGGGAGTATTAATTAGTTCAAATTTGCACAACACTGAAATTTGTATATAGTATTAGTAAGTACAAAATGCCAGTAAGAAACACCTCTAGAGCCCTTTTTAAACATTGGTGTAACACTAGCTATCTTCCAGTCATCTTGTACAGAGACTGATTTAAATGTTAGGTTACACACCACAGTTGGTAGTTATGCAATTTCACATTTCAGTCCTTCAGAACTCTTGGGCAAATGCCATCTGGTCCTGGTGACGTATTACTGTTTAGTTTATCAGTTAGTTCCAAAGCCTCCTCTAATGACACGTCAATCTGGGACAGTTGCTCAAATATGTCACCTAAAAAGAATGTGTCAGGTTTGGAAATCTCTGTCACATCCTCAGCTGTGAAGACCAATGCAAAGAATTCCTTTCGGTATTCCACAATTTGTGTTAGTATCTCAGTCAGGCTATGTCTAGACCACAGGCTTCTTTTGGAAGAACCTTTTTTTGGAAGAGAACTTCCGAAAAAACCTCTTGTGAAAGAGATCATCCACACACAAAAGCGCATAAAAAAAGTGATCTGCTTTTTCAAAAGATAATGTACATACTGAATGGATGCTATCTTGCATTTAAGCTGTGACTACTAAGGACAGAGTGGCCACCAGGGCACCTGTGCTTTTTCCTCTTTCCTCTTCTTTCGAAAGAACTCCCTCTTCCCTGTCCATACACGCCTTTTTCTGAAAGAGCTCTTTTGGAAAAAGGTTCTTCCTCATAGAAAGAGGATTACCAACGCCGGAAAAACCCCTCTGTTCTTTCAATTTACTTTCAGAAGAATGTGATAGCAGCGTGGACGTAACTCAGGTTTTGTCAGGAAAACAGCTATTTTTCCGACAAAACTCTGTAGTGTAGACATGCCCACAGTGGCCCCACTGGTTATTTAGAAGGCTTCCTTTCTCTGATGTGCTTTAAAAAGTGTTTACGATTATTTTTTGAGTTATTGGCTAGCTGTTCTTCAAATTCTCTTTTGGCCTTCCTAATTATATTTTTATACTTTAGTTACCAGAGTTTATGCTCCTTTCTATTTTCCTCAATGGGATTTAGCTTCCACTTTTTAAACTTTGCATTTTTTTCTCTAACTGCTTCTTTTGTGTTGTTGTATAGCCATTGTGGCACTTTTTGGTTCTCTTTGTGTGTTTTCTAATTTGGGGGATACAGTTAGGTTGATCCCCTATTATAGTGTCTTAAAAAGTTTAAAAGCAGCTTGCAGGGATTTTACTTTTGGCACTGTACCATTTAATTTCTGTTTAACTATCTTCCTTTTTGTATGGTCCTCCTTTCTGAAATTAAATGCTATCATGTTGGGTTGCTGTGGTGTTTTCCACACCACAGGGATGTTACATTTTATTATACTATGGTCACTGTTACCAAGGAGTTCAATTATATTCCCCTCTTGGATGAAATTCTCTGCTCCATTTAGGACTAAATCAAGAATTGCCTCTCCTCTTGTAGGTTCCATGACTAGCTGCTTCAAGAAACAGTGATTTAAAGGTGTCAAGAAACTTTATCTCTGCATCCAGTCCTGAGGTGACACACATCCAATCAATATGGGGATAGTTGAAATCCCCCATTATTATTACTAAGTTTCTTATTTTTCTAATCTCTCTGAGCATTTCACAGTCCCTATCAGCATCCTGGTCAGGTGATTGGTAATATATCCCTACTGCTATATTCTTATTGTTCAAGCATGGAATTACTACCATGGTATGACTTTGTTTTTCTTTATATTGAACAAATACAGAAATGGGAAGAGCAGCAGAAGTGAGCAATCTCTGAGATGCTCCAGGAAAGGACAAAGGAAAGGCAGCTTGCCAGTAAGGGGGGAAGAGAAGGCTTTAATGAACTGGCCACCGTCACCTCACTACTTTCTCAAAAAATATGTAGGACTGTCACTGTGGCTTTTGCTAGGTCTTTTAAAACCAAGGATCAAACAATGAATATTTCAGAGGAGAGCTCCTCTTTCCCCTGTAGTTTGTACTTTAACATTTCTTCCCATCTCTAATCTCTGCTCCCCCATCCTCATCCCACCCCATTTAAGAAAAGTGATTCAGTCAAAGGTTAGTTTATGCCAATCTCTAGTATATATGTGTTAGGCAATAGGTGTGACCTTTTCTGAGGTAGGGACTGGGAGGTGGGGAGAGCAGGAAAGATTGCTCTGAGTATGCGTGGCTGGTGGCCACGTCTTCATAGGCCCATGTATTTGTGCAGTTGCTTTTAATGCCATCCAATCTTTTCCTTCTGTCCCTAAATGGCCTGTGTTGAAAATGTCCCTGCTTACAGTTGCTCAACTGGAATGAGGACAAGTTGTTTGCAATGGCCCCCTTCCAAATGCTTGTGCTGTAACTTTTGTCTTGACTAGTCTCTGGAGATATCTCTGGAGCGAGTTTCCTGTTCCTCCCATGCATTCCCCCAAAGTGGTGCCTGCTTTTCTTGACCTACCCTCTCAATTTTGTAGCTGGTTCCACCTTAAAATAAACTCTATTACCAAACAGAATTTGTTAACTTCTGCTCACCTAATGCTATCATGTCACACTCTCTTTTGTCAATTCAGATTGAGTTGCAATGGGTCCAGATGTTGCAGGAACAGAAATACCAGGTTACCTTTGGTACTAGCAGTACAGATGGGCACATGACAGCAAAGAGGCTGTAACAGTCTTCTAAGTATTACAGCCGATTTGCCACTTAAATCATTGTGATTAAGATGCACTAACCAACAAAATGTTTTTCTGATGTAAATATTTCTTCTTCCTTGGTTTCTCCTGTCTACTTAGTTTCAGAGAGGAGATGTCCCTTCCCTTTGGTTTAATTAAGGCAGAGGAGGGGGACGAGAAATAAGTAACATAACAGAGACCAAGTAAGAGTCTATAGCTCTAAGATCACTGGGCGGATTTATGAACATAGACACATTAATATACATTACAAAAGAAAATAATAATTTCCTTTTCTCTATTGAATGTGCATGGCACATAATGTCTATAAGGGTGTATGTGTTATCTGCCTCCTATTGTTTTGTTCATCAACCAAAATCTGTTTCTAAAAAGATATATTAAAAATTACTCAGCAGAGAATCCTCTTTATACTGTGCCATAGATATACATGTTCCTTTAAGGAAAAAAAGAGGAGAGAGCCCCTGCCACAAGAGGACCACAAAGTGGCTCAGTTGTGTTCAGGTGCAGAATCTTGTTGAGATGGGGTTGTAGTTAGACTGTTGGGGTCCTGGAAGGGAGTTGAGGTGAAGTTTCAGTTGCTAGCTCCATGCAGGGACACTCCATGCAGGGCCAGGTTGAGTGGGACTTCTCCCATTTCCTCTCTACTAGCTAAGGGAGCTGACCTGGCCAGGAGTTTGGAACATGCTGCACCCTTCCCAAGGGTTATAGAGCTACTGCTGCCATAAGTAGTTTCAGGCACCTCACCTCCACCCCACACATCACAAAAGCTTGCCCCTTGAGACAGAAATTGCCACTGCAGGGTGAGCATGGTGTGTGTTCATTCTCCAACCCTCCTATCTGTGGTCATCTTTTGTTAGGGTCTCAGATTCAGCTTTTGCTCCAGGTCCCCCTAAAACCTTTGTGTGGCCCTCACTCCTGGGGGACTCCCTGGATGCAGTGTAGCCCTTTCACACACCCCTCCAGAGGGTTTCAGAAACAGAATCTTCAGCCCAGTGTATTCATTACAACCACACAGGCTTAGAACTTTAAACACAAATTAAGTCATGAGTTTTTTTAAAAGGAGTTTGCATCACACTATACTAACACCTCCTACTCTATTTTATATTTTTATTGGATTTGGAAGTATTATTGTAGCCAGTAGAGAGAAAGCCGCCCCCATTCCACCCCCCCTCCCGCCCACAGCATTAATGGGCCACTTCACCTTGAATGGTCCATTGAAATGTGTTAACAACTTGTACTAAACAATCTGTTCCACTCTGAGCACAGGTCCCAGACCTGAGGAAGAGTGTAAGCTCCAAAGTTTGTCCCTCTTTCCAGCAGCAGTTAGGTAATACCTTTTACTGGACCAACCCACCTTGTCTCTGTATTGATTTGGCAAACAGTGATAATCTCCATAACAAATATAGCCTTGTTTTGCAGAGATAATATTCTAGCTTGGAGGGGAGGGCATGTTCAGCAATTTCAGTCTTGGCAGAAGAGAGAGATTTGATTTGACTCTGCTGTTTTTGGTGGCATGTTAAATCCTTGCTAACTTTTCTTTTAACCTTATCAAGTTGTGCCTCTCTCCAAGTTCAAGTTAGCAGAATGGGTGCTTGTTCCATATTCCAACTCTCAGAGCCCTAAAATTGTTTGTTTTTACACCTATAGTGCTACTGAGAAAAAACCAAACACATAGGGCTTGCTGATTTATAATTGTAGATGTAATGCACTGCTCACATTATAAGTTAGCTCACTGGCTTTTTATCATGACCACGTGGCTGTCATTTGGTCAAATAGATGGTAATCTTGGATGTGCAGAGAACAGTGCCACCTATCTTCAAAAAAAGTTCTGCTGTGCTTTCAAGCATAGTGGAGATACTTAGAGATATGTATTGATGTGCACCATACATCTGAGATCAGAATCTGGCCCTATTGAGTTTTTGGGCCAAATTTCATAGGTTTACCTCACAAGTAATTTCACTGAAGTCAATGGGCCTGATTCTATGTCACTATTACACCAGCGTAAATCTACTTGGAGTAACTCGTAGCTAGTACAAGTTAAGTGATGGGGAATGATCCTCTAAATAGGACTACTTGCATGAGTAAAAGAAGCAGATTTGGTCTTTATCTGACAGATAATTTGCTTACAGGTAGTAGACATAGAAATAAGGACAGATATATTGTCGATGATTTCCAGGGATTATTTAAGGCTGCAATCCCAAATTATGCTGCTAAAAAGGGGAGAGAGATGGCCAGAGAATAAACTCTACTTTACTAAGTGCTCTCTCCCCTTCTTTCCTAGTCCCCACATTTTCAGAGGGACAAAATGGAGATTGCAAAATAGCAAGGAGAGGAAATCTGAGAGATCCAGAGTCTTAAAAGAAAACACATCAAAACAATTGATATTTTATGTTTTTTATAGTTTTCTGGACAGCCAAAATAGCATCTTTTTCTCTCCTCCAACCCCCATTGATTTTAATAAAGGCTAAAAAGGACTCCAGGGTTTAGGGAAAAATGAAAAAAAAAACCAACTTAGAGAAATTGGATACAAAACTAAATTGTAGACTCAATGGGGCTCTAAGGGACCCCTACACCACCCTTCTGCACTGTGGCAGGATTGATTTAATTATTCTATAACTGTTCCTGTAGATGGGTATTTAGCCTCGAATAACTCCAACAACAGTGATTGCACAACACCCTTTGGCAGCTTATCCCGTCGTCTAACAGTTCTTCTACAGTTTTGCCTAATATTTAACCTAAAAACTTCCCTACTGCTTCAGCCAATTATTATTTGTCCTATCCTCAGTGACTAATGAGAATAATTGATCCTTGTCCTCTTTAAAACATTCCTTTATGTTTCCTGTTATGTCCCCCACGCACACTTGTCTTTTCTTTAGGTGAAAGATGCCAAGTTATCTTAACCTTTCCACTTAGATCCTATTTGCCAAACTTCTTACCATCTTTGTTGCACTCCTCTAAACTCTTCAATTGGTCCATGTGTCTTTTTTTTTCATGCAGAACTGAATACAGTTACTCCAGTTAAGCTTTAACCAGTGCCAAGCAGAGCGCAATAATTACTTCAGTAACCTGACTGACCCCATCTAATAACAACGGCAAAATGCAGCTTGTAATTAAAAATTTTTTAATAATAATAAAAGCTAATTTCCTTAATGACCAGAACATCCTACTGCTTGACAGACATAAGTTAAGAAACATAAAGGTTATTGTTCATTCTAGGCATCTTTTTCAGTTATATGGTGTATATTGTAATTTGGATTATGTACAGTTTTATGCAGATTAGGAACAGGCTGTACTTCATCTCTTGCACTCTCTCCTACTCCTTTTGTTTCACCCAGACTTCACTTCTGTCTGCTCCTTGTCACCCTGTCTACATTTGTTCAGCTCCACTGCCAGTATTACATTTGGGAGCCTTTGTAGACAGCTGCCTTGGGTGTTTTTAACACCTAGCCTATATTAGGTCTTCCAACTTTACTAACTTCAGTGGAGTTGAACCAACAGTGGGAGATATTTGGAAATTTCCCTCATGTAGACAGAATTTTTATCCCTTTTCACCATGCCCATGCTGGCTGGAATGGCTTCCCAGTTAGTATCCAGCCAGCACTCTCCTTCAAAAAAACTCCTGAAAAGATATCTGTTCTGCAAAACATTCCAGCTGTATAGTATGTTCTATATTCATTAACGTGGTACCTGCCTATTGTTTTTGCACTGTATTGTATACCCCAGTGAGTTATAATCTTGTTAAGAGAGGAAGTCTGTTCTTTGGCACACCCTACCTATTATAAAATGTCATGCACAGTAATATATAAATAACTGCCTGAAAAAAAGCAATGCCCAGGAAATGGACACATAAATTCACTATGATAAAATAAATGTGGATCAAGTTGCAAGGCTAGCAATCTCTCTGACTGCAAACCTAATCTTTGATTATGGCAGCATTTTTGTTGCTTTTGTATTCTACCATTAGGTAGTATAAAACAATAAGTATCATTATTCTTACAGATTGAACCTCTCTAGTCCGGCACCCTTGGGATCTTACTTGTGCCGAACCAGAGAATTTGCTGAACCACAAGAGGTCAATAATGTCTAGCAGCATTACCAACACCTTCACTCCTTACTGGGCTCTTAGAAGACATTTAGAGGTAAATTAGAGCTAAATAATAGCACAGAGCACTGAGCCAGGACTGGTGGCTGTAAACAGACTTTATGGGACCATGGGAAATTTGGCTTCACCTATGATAAGTGGACATCCAGCTAACTAAAATCATGTTGGACCATGGATGTTGCCAGACTAGAGAGTGCCAGACTAGAGAGGTTCAACCCGTTCTTATTTTTCCATAGGGTCTTGATTAAACTACAGTAGTTCTGCTGGAAAACATGTCAGTGAATGCCTTGCAAGTAAAATAGGTGCAATGATTACGTAGAAAAATAAAAACCTGGCTAAGAGTGTAATATTCTGCTATAAATCTGTAAAATATTAAGTGAAATTCTGCAGTCAGTTATACACATACAAACTCATTGTAGTCCATATGGTTGTGTGTGTAAATGAGGTCAGAATTTGGTTTCAGATTACAACACATCATAACATACCAGAAGCCACTCTATTAAAAAAGCATAAGTACTTCAAGATTTGGATCCATTAGCCAATATTTCACAAGGCAAAATCATTTCTTTTTTATACATCTTGTACACAGGGCTGTATCAAGCCTTTGTGATATAGACTGGATGAGGTGAAACCTCAATGGAGTCTAAAAAGTAAAGGCAGCTCAGAGGGAATGAACAAAATCAAGCAGAAATAGTGACTGCAAGTTATTGGCAGGCAACCAAGAGTCAGCTGGTGGCCAGGAGAACAAGAATTTACAAGACCCAGTATATTTGCTTGTTGGGCATTTTCTCCCCCTGCCCCTATTTATTTGTTACAGTATCCTTGATAAAAAAAATATTGAGCTAAGAAAGATAATCTTGAACCTACCTTACAATGAGACTTGCAAGCATTTTTATAAATAGATTGAAAAGTTATTTTGTGGATTTTGTAAGTACTGCTCTATGCTCTACACAAAGGCTGTTTTGTAACTTCTTATACAACAGTACTCCTCTATGTGCCACAACAGAGATCACTGGGCTGTCCCACACAAGTACTGCTGTACCTTTGGGGGACTCTTTTATTCTATGTCCTGAACTGGAAGAACACCTCTCAATAGGATGTCCAAACACACTGTTCATGTCCTTTCTGCACTGATAACAGGTGCTGAAGTTACTGTCCAATCTAAAGCCTTTGGAAGTCAATGGAAACTGTGTCATGCATTTCAGTGGGATTAGGATCAAGCCCTTAAAATACAGATCTAAAAATGTTTAGGAAGGGGATCCTGACCCCATTGAAATAAAGAGAGACAGAGTTTCACCCTATGCACTTTGAAATTATAACTAAAATAATTAAATTAAATGAATGAATGAAGGTTGTGGGCTGTACAGGATTGATTCAGCCCTCCCAGAGTGTTCTGTCCTCAAGTTTGTGGGGTTTGTAGGAGTGAAGAGAAATCAGACAGATGTCTCTCTCAAGCCTGTCTTCTGCTATAAGGAATTAAAGGGGTCAGCCATCCTTGGATCAGAAATTGTGGCTTAACTTAGTTCTTATTTTTAAAATAAATATTGATTATAATTCACCCAAAGGCTAACAAAATACAGTGGGTTTCTACAACATAGATACTTTTTTAGGTACATACTTTTATTATGTAGAAAATATAAATCATCTCACTCCCGAAGATGCAAGTTTTATCTTTTATGAATGTAAAATGTTCATATTCCCCTAGGAGTAGCATGAGGTATATCTGTAGCTGCAATTCCTTAAAACAAGCTTGGATCATTCTGTCCAGGTCATGCCCTCATGCTACAGGTCATTGGATCCAAGAGTGAAACAATACACATGCAGTCAGAAGCTTTTTCACATGGCAAACCTAAAGAGATGCAGACCATGATCTGAGCATTATGAACTGAGTTAAGCAGGCAAGCTGCCTCCCTAAAGAAGAGACAAAAATAGCTAAAGATTTTGCTGAGCCAGTGACTTGGCATATGGCAAGTGAATCTTAACTTGGGGGAAGGGTATTTGGGAATCAGCAGAAAAGGCAAGTCTTTGATTTTCATTTTGAGCTTGACCTACAGCTCTTTGGTGTGGAATCTGCACCTTCTCAGACTTGGTTGTCTAAATAAGCAATGTGGTTTTCAGAGGCACTGAATGCCCAGAATGCACTGGACTCCCAGCCCTGGTCTACACTATGGAGTTATTTCAAAATAACACCCCTTATTTCAAAAATAATAAGCTGAGTGTCCACACTACAAAATCTGTTATTTCAAAATAATGGGCTGGTTATTTCAAAATCTGTACTCCTGCTTTCCACGGGGAATAATGCTTATTTCGAAATAGTTATTTTGAGAGTTATTATTTCAAATTTAGTTATTTTGAAATAATTTCCTAGTGTAAACATGCCCCAAGAGAACAAGTGGCAGCCTTTCTACATTAGGTACAGATATTTCCTAACATATACACACAAAATAAGATATTTCATTTTGTCTGTCTTGAAACAGGAGGCTGGTAAAGGACGGGGGCAGGGGGAAATAAAGGTTTTTCTATGTTAAAATGCTTTAATGTTCCTTAATATTAATCCTTCAGGCAGAGCTTTGTTGATCTATGCAGAAGGGCTTTCTCCCAAGAGTTCCAGCCAAATGAGCTTTTGCAGAATTCTCTGTTACTGTTCTTTATGAGGGCTTTTCCCAGCCACACTTCCTGCAGCATGTAAAAAGATAACTGACAGAGGGGAAAGCTGATAAGCACAGTACAGATTATTTTAAATGTGTTCTATGAGACAGAAAGGTCCTCAGAGCATTTTACAAACATTAAAAAATTAATCCTTCCAAACACCCCTTTGCTTTATGGGAGGGGAAACTGAGGCAGATTTACCCAAGTTGTACTGGAGGTCTAGAACAAGAATGTATATATGTGTAAGGGGCTTCATTGGCATCAAACTTACTGAGCATTCTTCTCAAGCCTACTAGGATGCTCTCAGAAGGACTGCAGATACATAGAGGCTAATTGTAGCAATGCATGTATCACCTGGAAATTATCAACTTTCAAAGATAATTTGTTTTAGAGATGAGAACTAGCTGCAAAGTCCAGGAGCCTGATTAGCTTCTCACTTACAATGGTACAAATCAAGAAGAACTCAATGGAGTTACATTTGTGTAACTTGTATATGGATGAGAATATGCAGTGTTTTTTAATATTAAAAGAAACAAGTGCTTTGAAAAGAAAATGAAGCTTCAAGGCCTAAGACAACCTCTAACTACTGGGAATTAGGCAGGAACTTTCTTGGCTAACCACCAACTAACTAATGAAGATTTCTTCTGAAGCAGCTGGCACTGACCAATGTCAGAGAGAGGAACCTGAACTAGATGGACCACTAGTCTGATTCAGCATGGCAGATCCTGTTTAAAACTGGCATCAGAAGAGAATAAGGCTCCAAATCTGGACTTGGATACAGGTTTTGAATACCTGAAAATATAAATGAGTTTAGATCTGGGTATTTTGATTCAGCTCATTATAATAGAAAGGAAAAAATATTTGCAAAATCCATATCCAGGTTCCTATTTCTG
Organism: Rafetus swinhoei; assembly: GCA_019425775.1. Lineage (NCBI taxonomy): Eukaryota > Metazoa > Chordata > Testudines > Trionychidae > Rafetus > Rafetus swinhoei. The sequence continues at coordinate 112,813,983 of CM033446.1, forward strand.
AACACCCCCAAATCCAGGGCCACTTTCTATCTGGACCTAATTGTAGTTTGCTCTGTTCTTGACACATCATCATTGTTCATGGGAATTACATGGTGGAAGATATAGTCGATCCAAAAAGTATCTGATTGGGCAGGAGCTTATTAAGGTTCCAGCTCTTAGAAAGGGAGAAGGATATTAACTCCTGGATCACATTCAATGGAAGCACCGATAAGATCTGCTCCCCTTGAAATATACCATTGCTATTGTGCTGTCTGAAAGGACAACATAGAAGCAAAAAACCAAAGCGTTTGAGAAGTTGATGCCCCAAGTTTTTAAAAAAGTCAAGATTTCCTCCTCTTTCACAAGGGATTTTTTTAAAGAAAATGTCCAAACACCAAAAAGCCAAAATTGTAATTTCCAGAGAAACTGGGACTGTAGTCCAACAAAGATTGCAAAATAAAAAGGATTTTAAAAATCTTGATTGTAATAAACTTCAAAAAAGCAGTAAGATAGAGATAAAAATGTAGGAAAAGAACCCTGTTTACAGTCACCTTTAATAAACAATATTGAAGTTTGATGGTGCTATAAAATGGTTTTAAACTTTAGTTACTCGTGGAGACATTAAACAGAGTAAGATTGACTCACGTTTTAGATTTCTAAAAGCAAAACATCTTTAGATGAGTTTCAGGAAAAAGCTTTTGGCCAGCTATAAACTGCTGTCATTTAATAGGGGGGAAAAAGAATAGCAGAGCCATTACAGTAAAAATATGTTCTGGTTTGCCATGTTTTGTGTGTGCACATTATTGTTAAATGATGCTCGGGGACTAAGGATGACATAGCAGAGTAGCTCTATCTGCCTTAGTATTGCTGTGATATATTCAGCACCGCCACCACCACACAACCTGAACAACTCACAAATATCAGTACATTTAGATTTACAAACACTTCTGTGAGATAGCAGCATGATTCCCATTTTAGAGCTAGGGAGATTGGAAATCCCAATTCTGCAAAACACTTAAATATATGTTTAACTTTAAATCTCTAAGTAGTTCCACTGAAATCAAGTTAGCGGAGTGTGTGTTTAAGTGCTTTGCTGGACTGAGGACAAAGTGACTTACCCAAGTCATTGTGAAAGACTGTTGCAGAGCTGGACAGAAGAGTTCTGAAACAACCTGCCTGCTTTCCTGCCATTGCAGCCAGTCTGTGTTGCAGTCAGGGACTCAAGAGCTTCCAAGGTTGATGGCAGCACTCTAGGTGGACTGCCATGGAGGCAGGGACCACGCTATCTGTGATAGAAATCCTCTTTGAAATGGAATGGTCTTACTCAACAGAGCTCTACACACAACTTCTGAGTCCCAGGCAAGTGTCTTAGCCACATGACCATTCCTTAGGTTTAGAATGGAATTCAAGGATAACAGCAATATAGGATTTCTTAAATAATCTGAAGAAGACATAAAGAATTAAAGAACCTTCAGTCAGAATATTAAGGGGACATCAACACAGCAGGGCTAAAGCCGAAATAAGCTACGCAACTTGAGCTACGTCAATTGTGTAGCTTAAGTCGAAATAGCTTATTTAGCCTTTTGGCACTGTCTACACAGCTGGAAGTCCGAGGCAGAGCACTTTTCCTTTGACTTCCCTTACTCCTCATAAAATTATGGTTACAGGAGTTGGAGTAAGAAGTACTCCAGCTCAACATTATTTTGACATTATGTCAAAATAACGGCTTGCTGTGTAGACACTGACTATGTTATTTCAGAATAACGTGAGTTATTCCGAAATAACACTGCTGTGTAGACATACCCAAAGTGTTCGGTCCCATTGATTTCACAACTGTGCTGGAATGAGCCCAAATTCAGGAGGGCAAACTGGCTCAAATAAAGTAAGACCTAATCCAGTCTTTCACCGACTACTAGCACCAAAACGTTCAGGTTTGCTAGCATTCAATTACTTCTTTCTTGTATTTATGTACACAATGCCTGCTTTGAGCAGAGACACCACAGTGTTGTAACAAAGGCTATTTATGGGATATCTCCAACCTGGCTGGAACAAGAAATTATCAGAAATTGCATCTAAGGACATTTTTTCCCATGCAGTGTCAACACTAGTTACTTGAATCATCAGAAACTTTTGACGCTCAGCTGAATGGACTCTTCAAATCTTTTTCTGGTGCAAATGTAAATTCTTACTTTTTATTACTGGAGAGTTAGATTAGTATTTCTGAGCTGGTTATTTTCTGCTTTGAGAAGGCAGCTGGAACTGGTAGACAGTGGTTCTCAAAGTGCAGTCCACAAACCACCAGTGGTCTGCAACCATCTTGCAGGTGGACCAGCCTCCCACCCCCCATGTGGTTGAAACACATGTGCCTGTTTCCTGCTGAGGAGGAACCGTGAGCCTTACAGACCAGATACGGTTCACAGGGAGAGGAAGCAGTTCTGCACAATGCTGCTCTCCCTCCCCATGGCTGGTGGAATGGCAGCACAGGAAACTGCTCACCTGGAAGCTTTCCCCACTGCTCCTGTTGGCCAGAATCATGGCCAATGCAAGCAACAGGTGCTGCCTGAGAGCAGCGGGATGCACAGATCTAGGTAAGCACCTCTAATTCCCCTCCAGACCAGACTCCGCACCCCCCTTGCCTTCACACACACATACCCTCCCACAAAGATCCCATATACTCACCTCACTTCTGCTGTCTTCCTCCCTCCCAGACCTGCACCCCCACCCTCTTTTGCACCCTCCCTCTTGCTTAGACCTCTCACTCCCACCTGCACCCTTCCTGCTGTCTAGATCCCCCACCCTCAGCCTGCTCTGTACCCAACCTCCCAGCCAGATCCCTCTGCACAGCCTGCTTTTGCACCCAACCTCCCGGCCAGATAACACCCTCTCACCCTCAGCCCACTTCTGCACTATACCTCCTACCCAGATCCCCACCCTCAGCCTGCTCCTGCACCCAACCTCTTGGCCAGACCCCACTCTGCTCCTACACCCTAACTCCCACCCAGACCTCCGACATTTACCCCCTTCTGCACTCCACCTCTCACTCAGATCCTGCACCCCCGTCCCTATCCCACTTCGTGGCAGCCTCCTCCCACACACTGAACCCCACATTTTTGGCCCAACTCTAGGCTCTACAGAAGCCACAAAATCTACTAGCTCTGGGATCCCAGAAGATTTAATCTGGCCAGTGGGAAGCCTTGAACTTTCATCTTCCCTTCCCTTCCACTCCCCAACCTGTGAGGCTGCAATGCGAGGGGAGTGAGGCATCTCAGTCGGGGAAAACATCAGTGAGGGTTGGGATTTTTTTGTCAGTTTGTTTGTTGGGAGTTTTTTTCTTCTAACTTTTGTGTGGCCCCTGACCCAAAGAAGATTCTCCACCCCCATGGCATAAATAAAGACAATGTTGAAACCTTTTGTTTTGGACATAAATTAATATTTTACTTTATTTAAAATGAAGTTTGGTAAACTAACATGATAAAGTTAAAGAGCTTAATCTGTGTAATGATTTTGATTAATAATATGTACTCCTCCTTATATGATAGCTGTACATTTATGTTTTTATGCTCCACTAGCCTAATATGAATAATTTAGTATTTAAGGTATTTAGAGATAAGCAAAGACATTTTGTCATCATGTGTGATTGGCTGGTGGTCCACGAAAAGGTTTGCATTGAGCGGGGTGGGCTATGGAGTGGCCAGGAGGTTGGGTCAGGAATGGGCTGAGGGTGGGGAATCTGGGCAGGAGGGAGGTGCAGGAGCAGGGTGAGGGTGGAGGGTGTGGGCAGGACGGAGGGTGGGAGGTGCTTACCTGGCTCCACACACCCTGCTGTTCCTAGTCAGCACCCCCCGCAGCTCCCATTGACTGGGATTCTGGCCAATGGGAACAGTGGGGAAAGCCTCCAGGTGAGCAGTTTCCTGCACTGCTGTTCCACCAGCCACGAGGTGGGGGAGCAGCAGTGTGTAGAGCAGCTTCCTCCCCCATGAGCTGTATCTGGCCTATAAGGCTCGGAGCTCCCCTGCCCCCTTCCCCACAGCGGGAAGCCGGCTCTGGTGCTCCAAATACATGGGGGTGGGAGTCACAGGGCTGGAGCTGAACCCTGAGTCTGTGATCTACCTACAAGATGGTCACAGATCACTAGTGGTCCATGGACCACACTTTGAGAACCACTGCCCTAGAGTGACTTCCAGGTTTTGCTTGAGTAGTCCCTCCAGAGCCTCTGTAGCTGGGGAACACTTACTTGCCAAATCACCATCAACTGGGGCTAGTTAGTAGGTCACATAAAGGCTGCGTCTGGCCTACAGAGGTAACAAGATCTGGAAGAATTTATAAGGGGCAGGCTAACCACAAGGGATGGCTAGATAAAAGGGAGAGAGGGAGGGAGTAGAAATGCAAAGCATTAGGAGGTAAAACTGCTGCACAATGGGGTAAAAACAGGTTTTATATTGTATGTTCACATGGCCCCATTCTCTAAAGCAGCAGTTACCAAAATATGGTGCACAAGCAATGGATGGCCCACAAATCACTGTCCACAGACAGCTGGCTGGTTGTAGGGGGCTGTTTTCTTTGCCTTGTTTCCAGCTGCTACTTCACATCAAAAAGATTTATTGTATACATTTTGGTTTTCCTTCTCAGCATTCACTGTAGCTGCCACAGAGACATCACAGAGTTGCATGTGGTGAGTCAGCCTGTGTGATTGGGACTGGGAGGTGAGCTATTCCAGAAATTATCCTTCTATGTTACATGGGATTGAGGAAGCAAAGTGGTGGTTTGAGGATACAGTTAAATACAAAACCATTGGGCGTATGGGCTCAGTATGGTATTCAGTTTCCACAATCCTGGAAATACACAGTTACTATGTCTAGCAAAGAAATTTAGCCAAAGAACCTTCCATTCTCAATTCATTTAGCCTTCAATTCTAACATAGACAAAGTCTCTCCCCAGTTTGACTATATACATTTTAATGTAAAAAAAAGTAAAAGATTGAAAGTAAGAATGTATTTCCTCCCTCCAGATACCTAAAGATACAAGAACCGGATAAAAAATGTATAAAGACCACACAGCCATTAGAGATGGGCCGGGGGACACAAATCAAATCCAGATGCAAACTTTTCCAAAGTTAAAGGTGAAGAGGGGAGATTTGGTTTGGTCCGTTATAGATTCAACAGCCAGCAGCAAAATTCAGATCTTGGTTTAAATGTGACCTTCCTCGTGGTCCTTTTGTCTTGGTTCAGGCTCTGTTCTATGAGCATTCTAACAATAAGATATATGCAAGCTAAGCTACAATGACCATTCCCAGGAAAAGTGGTCATCACAGACCAAATTTTTCAGCTAGAGCCCTAACCTTACATGCACAAATTGAGTCCCCAGCTATTTGACTTGCATGTGTTGCTATCTGCATGCATATAAAAACATGAGTCTATTTTGCCTCTGCAAAAATTTGCATTTGAGAACTCAGCTGGAGATCTTCTGCAAATTGGAGCCTCTGTGTGAGTACTGTAATTTCAAAAGTCTTTGTAAAGGAAGGAAAGCAAATTTAGCTCCTGGCTTAGAAAAACCTCTTGCACAAGAAAAAAACTGTGCTGGACTCCCACACAATCAAACACCCAATAGAAATTATTTGGACACATTTTTTCTGTCAGTCACCATGGTCCATGATCCTTTGGAGACCCCAGGACTCTTACTAGAAGGACTGTGTTTTTTAAATCATCTTAGCATTAAGAATTATGGGGCAATTGCAAAATAGGAATGAAGTATGGAGAATGACACTTTGAAATCATTTAACCCACTTCATTTCTTTTTCAACCCTAATTGAAAGCAAATAGAGCAGAGGACTAAGATGCCTCATAAGAGCATCCCAGAGCTCAACAAACACTCTCCTCCCACAAGACTGTAACAGATGTCATCACATGTATGCAGCAGGCCTATTCTCTTCTAAGAATTCACAGCACTCATTCAGGGTCCTGCTCCTTTGTGAAAATTGCCCCATTCCTTGTTGTTGTTTTTCCCCCTTGGGCACACGGAATGTTAGACCTAGAACTACCACTAATATCAATAGGAGTCACAAAGCTAAAATCTTGTGCCATAATATAGATTATAGGCATTCATGTTTATAAAGAAAGAAAGACACAAAAGAAGATAGTTTGGTGGAATAAGAAATGGGCTTAACTAACAAAGTAGCCTAGGGTATGTCTACACTAGCTCGTTAGTTCGAGCTAGGTAGGGTAATGAGGGCAAGCGGAGTTGCAAATGAAGCCCGGGATTTAAATATCCCGGGCTTCGTTTGCATGTTCCCGGGCGCCACCACTTTTATATCCCCCTTAGTCCGAACTCCGTGCCCGCGGCTACACGCGGCACGGAGTAGGTAGTTCGAATTAAAGATCCTAATTCGAACTACCATTACTCCTCGTGGATATTTAAATCCCGGGCTTCATTTGCAACTCCACTTGCCCTCATTACCCTACCTAGCTCGAACTAACGAGCTAGTGTAGACATACCCCTAGGTAGTAGAGAACTGAGCTGGGACTTGGGAGAGCTGGGTTTTATTCCTGGCTCTGCCACTGAACTGCTGGGTGATGTGGAGCAAATCACCTCACCACTCAGCTGTAAAATGAGGATAAAGATACTGTCCTCTCTAAAGTGCTTTGAGATCAACTGATGAAAAGCACTGTATATATGGTGGGTATTACTAATGATGAAAAGGAAGAAGGGGGCTTACAGGAAAAGAGCCACAGCCATTTTCAAAGTAAAGAAATATTAAGAAAATCTCTTTGAACCATAAGAAGATTTATTAACAGGCATAGATGGCACTTTGCAGAACCCAATACATGGCTGATCTAAATTAGAGTGGGCAGAGCATTTGATAAAATATATGAAACAATCCTACACTAGCAGCTGGAGGAATATTGGCACATAATAGGATTTTCCCATCTCTAATGCCTACAAGCTCAGAAATGCTGGATAATAGGTGGTGAACGTGATGATGGTAGTTTTTGGGAGAATACAAAATACTGCCATGTGCTGTAAAATAAGCCCTGAAGATGTGACCATGCTTGAATAGTTTCCCTAGCCATGCCCTGCATAAACATCATTTGGATTACTTAAGGCTGCCTTAGCAGCAGTTTTTGCTTGTGCACTCATCTAATCCAGAATATACAGTTTTCATTCCTAGGCTTCACGTTACACTTACATTAGCATATTGCCGCACTTCATTTGCATAATTATTAGGGGCCGTTTTTGTGGAAGAGGCTTTTGTGCAAAAAGGAGCTGTGTAGACATATCCTGAAAAAATGAGGAAGAACGGCTCTTGCACAAGAGGGGGTTTTTGCGCAAAAAGGAGCCATCTATACAGCAACTTTGTGCGCAAAAGCCTCTTGCACAAAAACGGCCCCTAATTAATTATGCAAATGAAGCATGGCAATATGCTAATCTGTGCTTCATTTGCATAAACTTTTGCAGAAGAGAGGTGTAGTATAGACGTAGCCAAAGGGAAAAGGGTATCCATGTGAAATGAAGCTGATGAGAATACTTAGTATCCACTTTATGTACCCTTTGTTTGGTTTTTTATGTCATTAGGATGTGGAATGTAGCGGGCCATCCAGCCAATGTCTTTGTTTAGACTTCTGTTGTAGGAATCAAACTTGTAAATGAAATTAAGTTCTGTAGTTTCCCTGTGGGGCTGGCTTTTGAAATTGGTTTGAAAAATACAGTGACTTTGAAATCCATTAATGAGTGCCCAGGCAATAAGTGTGCAATAAGTGAGCATGTCTACACTAGGAAATTATTTTGAAATAAGTAAAATGACATAATTCCAGCTTTAACAAAATCAAAATAGCATGTCCCCACTACATCAAAGCATCAAAATTAGTCAGAATTATTTCAGTATAGCACATCCACACTAATTGGAGCCTGCCTTGTACTTAGAACCCCTGGAAGCACTCCGGGGAGGGTACCAGGAAGGCAGACACTTCCTGTGGCTGCTTGGTCAGGCAAGCTGCAACATGTGCTTTCAGGGGCTCCTCTCTACGGCTCCGTCTCACACACCACTCCTCCACTGCCTCCCCCCATGGGACACAAAATGGACACTGTGCTCGGGTTGCCCTTGCGGACACCACAGCACTCATAACATGGAGCCAGAACTGCTGCAAAGCAGTGCTAGGCTCACAGGCCTTGTGTTGCGCTTCATGGCGCAGTACTTCCAGACTGCCCGCATGCTGCTCCAGCAGGACGAGGAACAGCCCATAAGGCTAAACAGCCTTCATCACCCAGGTCCTAGCACTCTTGCTGCAACACATGCCCCTCAATCCCCTGGACACCACAGAACACCGCTTCTGGCAGCAGGAGACTAGTTTGGACTGGTGGGACCACATCGTCCTGCATCTATGGGACGATCAGCAGTGGCTGCAGAACTTACGCATGCAGAAGGCCACCTTCCTCGAGCTCTGTGAGTGGCTCACCCCTGCCTTTGGGTGACCAGGACACCCATATGACACCTGCCATCCCTGTGCACAACCACATCACTATCACCCCATGGAAGCTTGCCATGCCAGACACCTACCACTCCATTGGCAACCAGTTCATCGTGGGGAATTCCACAGTCAGGGCTGTGCTCCTGCAGGTAGCCAAGGTCATCAACCAGGTGCTGCTATGGAGGGTCGTCACTCTGGGGAACGTGGACACCATCATTTATGGCTTTGCCACTATGGGCTTCCCTAATTGCAGGGGGAGCCATAGATGGCATGCATATCCCCAGCCTGGCCCCCAACCACCGCTCCTTGGACTACATCAACAGGGGTACTTTTCCATGGTGCTGCAGGCCCTCATGAATCACAAGGAATGCTTCACTAACATAAACATCAACTGGTAGGGGAAGGCGCACAATGCCCACATCTTCTGGGACTCATGCCTGCTCCGAAAGATGCACGCCAGCACTTTTTTCCCTGGCTGCACCATCAGAATCGGGGAGGTGGATATTCCCATCTGAATCCTGGGCGATGCAGCCTAGCCCTTGCTCCTCTGGCTTCTGAAGCCCTACACAGACAACCTGGACCCCCGACCAATGAGCACTTCAATGCCAGGCTGAGCAGGTGCCGCATGGTGGTGGAGTGTGCATTCGACAATTTAAAGGAGAGGTTCCGGAGTCTCCTCACCTGTCTGGACCTCAAAGAGTGCAACATCTCCTTTGTGGTGGCAGCCTGCTGGGTGCTCCACAGCCTTTGTGAGAGCAAGAGGGGAGACTCTTGTACCAGGGTTGGGGGCAGAAGCTGACCGTGTGGCCAGGGCATACAAGCAATCGGAGAGCACATCAAGGGGATGTGCTCATCAGGGAGGCCTTGAGGGAGAGTTTCATCCAAGGCCAGCTGTGAGACTCTCCCCTGTGCCTCTCCACAAGGGACCCCTGGATTCCTTCTGTGTGCCTTTCCTCCTGCATCTCCATCCCGGCCCCCTTCCCCTGCCTTCCCACATTCCCCCCTCTCCTGCAGAGCAAATAATAAAGGCTTCATTTGTGAAACAACAGGACTGTTTATTGGGGGGATATACAACAGGGGAGGGACTGGGAAAAGAACCTGGAATGAGGAAGGAAGGGAAGCAGGCTCAGGAACGGGGCTAGGACTGACGCCTGCCTCTAGTTGTTTGGGAGGTTTTGGCTGCCTGAGAGGTCCCACTGCCTCATGTTCTGGGGCCCCAGCTGCCCCTGAGGGGGTTAGGAGGGGAAGCCATGGGGGTGTGGCAGGGCGGTGGCTGGTGGCCCACTCCATGCACAAGGTCATGCACTCCATCACCAAGGTGAGGGAGGAGCACAGGGCCTTGTGCTGGCTCACCAGCTGGTCCCAGGCAGCCTTCCGCTGCTCCCAGACAGAGGCCCTGCTCTGATGGCACTCCTCCGTGAGCCCACAGATGAGGGACTTCAGGCAGGCCATCTGCTCCTGCATGAACTTTCTTCTGCCTGCAGATCCCATGGAGTCGGGTAGATGGTGGAGGAGGTGGTAGACACGGCACACTCGCAGCTGGCCCAGCTGTGAAGGAAAGTTACAAGGGCAGTCATCCCATGAGACATTGTGCATAAAGCCTACCCCTAATCTCTGAGCCAACACTGAATGTCTCGGTTCAGATGATGGCAATGTGCTTCAAGCAAGGCCTATGTTGCCTAAATGGCAGGCACTTTTCAACAGGGGCACAGAGGTCCCGGGAAGCATCGCTAAACCCATGGCCCTGGGATAAGCTGACATGGGAAGATGGTGATGAGGCCAGGAGCCTGCAGACGGGAAGGGGGAATGGGGTAGCTCAGGTTCCTACTCCTACTGTGTCCCACACATGCCAGGTCTGGCCCTGGCAGCATCCCGCAGACGAGAGAATTTCTATCCCAGCTCACTAGAGGAGGAGGGAGGTTGTTAGGGGAGATGTGTGTGCGCATCAGATGCTGCTTGCAGGAGAGAGTGCTACTGGGTTCACCTCCTCTCTCCCCCTTCCCACCCCCACCCCGCAGCAGGTTCCCAGGCAGGGATCAGTCTCCTCTACATTGCCATGCTTGATTGGGAGCAAATGCTGCCCGAGTGCAGGCATGGCCCTGGGGCATATGCAGCACTGTCGTGTGTTTCCATGACCCCAGACTCCTTAGTGGTTGCTTGTCATAGGAAGCTGTCCCACCACAGAGGCCTAAGTAAGGCAGACCTCTCCAGGAACCTTGTGAGAAGGAGTGAGGGGTTCCTGTGTGATCCCCAGGCCAAGTAGGCTGAGTGAAGAGCATGCAGCCCCTTGCAGCCATCACCTACCCCCACATGTGTATAGGGAAAGTCACAGAACTCACCTGAATTGCCTTCCCTGGATTCATCCAAGGCCTGGGAGATATCCTGAGAAGGGTGGACTGGCTCCAGGGTGAGGAGCAGCTCATGGCTGGCAGACATGGTTGCCTGGATATCCGCCTCCTCCTACTATTACTACTATTCCTCTTCATCCGCGACCCCTCCCCTGCCTGGAGGCTGACGCCAGACATGTCCTGGCCGGACTCCACGATGACAGAGCAGAGATGACCAGCCCCCCTTCCCAGGATGGCATCCAGCTGCTCGAAGTAGTGGCAGCTGTGCAGTGCCACCCCAGAGCATCCACTCTGCTCCCTGGCCTTGTGGTAGGCCTGTCGGAGCTCCTTCACCTTCATGCGGATCTGGTCAAGGGTCCAGTTGTGGTCCTTGTCGACCAGGCTGGCAGCAATCTGGCCGTACGTGTCCACATTCTTTTTCCTGGTGCGGACATCCTGGAGATTGGTCTCTTCCCACCAGACCTCGGTGAGGTCCAAGATCTCTGCACCAGCCCAGACTAGAATTCTTCTGTGTCCCTGCTAATTTTGAAATTAGCATTATTCCCTGAGGAAAGCAGGAGTACAGATTTTTAAATAACCAGCCCATTATTTCAAAGTAACAGCATTGGTAGTGTGGACGCTCTGCTTATTATTTCAAAATAAAGGGGGTTATTTCAAAAAAACTCCCTAGTGTAGACCAGGACAGTGAGAGGTCTCTGCTCTCCACCTGCCTAGATATTCTACCAGCCAACTATAATTGACAGTCCTCTTGCTTTGTCATGGCAGTTTTATGAAAAGTTCCTGGGACACCCTAGTACAAAAGGGCAAAAGTTACAGAAACACAAAGTAAAGGAAAGTATTCCAAGAGTCATGTATGTTTGTGTGTCTGAGGAGAGAGTGGGGGGGAGGGTGTTTGTGTGTGTAATAAAACTTTTTTATCAGTTTTGGTGTAAATTATGAGAGCAATAATCCTATAATGAAAAGAGAATTGTTTTCTATAGGGTGGTGACTATACCAAATAGATTTTAAAAATTAGATCAAGGTAGATACTAACAGTGGACAGAAAAAACTTTGCATCTGTTAAGGTTCTCAGCAAAATTTGGTTAGGGCCATCATATCCAACCATCATGGATTCCATAATTCTCATGACAGAAGACTATCCTTAGTCATGAATAAGCATCAGACACACTGGGGGATGATACCTTGTTGCTATTGGTTATGATCAGACATAGGTTGCTCTGTGCTTTCTGGGCTGTCCTTTCCCCAAGGAGCTTACAGTCTTGTATCATTGACCCTTGTACAATTTTTAATTGCACTTGTATTAAAATTACTTTCTAGTATAGCACAAGTGATTCAGTGTAGCCTTAACATCGTTAGTATGTGCCCTGTCTAATGAAGCAAGCATTAAGTAAATCAAAGCAAATATGTAGTAGGGATATTGTTACTGTTTTCTCTGCTACACTCTCCAGTTATTCTCTGAACAATGTGATTTTTAATACTGCAAGGCAGGTTTTGACTTTGATTTCACAGGCAAATTTACAAGAAAGGTCTGTGGTATTCTGAGTTTGTGCTAACATTTTTATTTCCTTACCATTACTGCTTTTGTGAACAGTAAAAATCACAGTTCATTTGCACAGAATAAAAAATAATATTTTAAAAGCTTAGAGATTTAGAGTATAATATGTCAGGAACTTTGCTTCAAACAACCCACTCCACTATTAGTGTGTTGTGTAATATAAAAGAAAACCCTTTTTCCTTAGAATTGTGTTTGTAGTGCTCCAAAATGTGATTGCAAATCACTGCCATAGTTTATCATCATAATTAAATATAATAAAAAAGCCATCAAAACGGCTCACGCTGCTTGCCAGAAACAAACTAACTAAACTTTTGCAGCACAAGGCAAACAATAGACCGCCAAATCTTGCAGCCTTTACTTCACTCTGAGCCAAGCAAGACTCCTACTGGCATCAGTGATGAGTTTTACTTGAGTACCAGAAAGAGCTGGTCAACAGTTTTGAGTTCTTTTACATCAGAATGTGCCAGCAATAACCCCTCTAAATAGACATTTCCTTACAAAAAACATGGGATGGCTGGAATTTTGCTGGTTATGAATGTTGGTTCTTTTATCTGTGCAATGCTCTGTATCAAAACATTTCCCAAAGATCATTACAAAATGTTGGGATAAATACATTCTTGATGAAATTCCACTGAGTTCAAGAAGGTCACCCAGAAACTGAATATGACCATAGCATGTAGAACTGAAGAGAGCTTTGAGAAGCCCAAAGTATTCCTCTCACAGCTCTAAGTTTGATGTACCAATAATACAACTATTAACGATTCCCTGCATTCACAGTTACTCATTGGATGATAAGATGGAGCTAGTATCCTGTCTAGAGGGTCTACAATATGGGGCTGTCTCTTGCTTTTGAGAGAACAGCGCCATGTATATGAAGTGGATGAAACTGTCAAGGGCATCTCTGTGTGACGGCCATATTTTCCATCATTAAAATGATATTATGAAGCATTTTATGCTATAAAAGTTTTTCGATACAGGTACTTGAGGAATGTATTGCACTTATTATGGGGCTATATAGACTGGCACATCACCTGGAAGGCAGCATAGAATAGTGGTTAAAGTAGTGGACAACAGTCAGGAGATTTCATTTCTAGGGAACTTGCTACTGACCTGCTCTCTGGCCTACCCCTTTTGTGACTCAATTTCCACATCTCCAAGTGAAGATCACAATAGCTACCATTATTTTGCTGAAACAGATAACAAGGCTACCCCTCTGAAAACTGCCATTATAAAATATTTTAAGACATCACATAAAAGCAGCTAAGTTCTAAGTAAGTAGTAGCTGTAGTGGCCAGTCAACACATTTTGAACATGTGCCAAAAGATTCTTTGATGAGTATGCATTACATAACTCTAAAAAACAACTAAATGTTCCTCTAGAGCATGGAACTTGGAGTGCAGAAAGAGCAGTAAACATGAAACACAAAGAGAAAGCCACTGCTAAATAAGGTTACTCTGGCCTGAGACAGATGCATAAATGGTTACTCTCCCCGATTTTATACACAGACAATTGCTTCTAATTTGGCAAGCAGAAGGCAGTTCTGGTTTCCAATATGAAAAGAAGCAGAGAATCGGTAAAACTTACTAGCATCCTCCAAATATGTAGGGTGCAGTCCACATAGTGAGGGGCTGAATAAAGAAGTGGCAGAATGATCCTATCTTCCAAACCTCAGACTAAGAAAAATAAACCCTACAGGCAACAAATTTCTCTTTGTTCATGAACAGGTCCAACAGATGAAATGGATCCAATGCAAGGAACCAACCCACGAGTAGCTTTGCCAGAGTGGGAAGGTTCAGAAAAAAACTTCTCTCTAAAAGGTTCCTCTAACAGAGTAAGTGTGTGACTATCACATGAGCCTCACAAAGTTGCTGATTCTGGTTTTACACAGTTTAATCTGCACCAATGTCAAAAGAGTTCAGACAGGTGAAAGATCAAAAGTAGTCCCAGGATGCAAGGAGGAGACTATCTTTAATCAAGCCACAAGTGCTCAGATTCATGGAAGGTACCTGGAAATGCTTCAGGAAGGTAATTATGTTAAACTGGTTCCCAATGCCAGGTTTTGTCCAATCCTCAGCATTTAGAAAAGCAATAAGCCATGAAAAAAGCAGCCAGTTGGCCATTAAATATAGGAACAATCAAGCAAATCCTCCAGAGGGAGGCTTCTCAATTATCTTTGTGACCACCAGAAAGACCGAGGGAAAGTGTTGCATTTGAAGTCCTTGACCAAGCATATCACAAACCCATCAATTCAATCAAACCTGTCATCCATGAACCTGATAGAGGTTCAACATGCCCCTTCTTGCCACCCACCAAACTGTCCTCAAAGTTGCGTCATTAGCACCACATTCTTCTTTACAAATTATTAGCGATGCCATGGCTGTTTATGAAGGTTCTCATATATCACTACTAGCGCTTCTTCTATTTTGCACTCCCCACAACCAGTCTTCTCAACCAAATGCCTGGAAGTTTCCATTTAATGGGTTTCTGTCCTTCAAGCAAGTCACAGCAAAAGTAAACCTCTTTCTATGAGGAAGAAGCCTTTTTCTGAAAGAGTTCTTTCAGAAAAAGGCATGTGTGGACGGGGAAGAAGGAGTTATTTCGAAATAAGAGGAAAGAGGAAAAAGCACAGGTGCCCTGGTGGCCACTCCATCCATAGTAATCACAGCTTAAATGCGAGATAGTGTCCATTCAGTGTGGATGCTATCTTTTGAAAAAGCAGATCGTTTTTTCGATGTGCTTTTGCTGTGTAGACCCTCTCTTTCGGAAGAAGTTTTTTCAGAAGATCTCTTCTGGAAAAGCTTCTTCTGAAAGAAGCCTGCAGTCAAGATATAGCCTGAGTCATTCATCTGAGCTGTACCCTACATCTGCTCTTAACATTTGCATGGCTTGTGAGTTTCTTATGTCTGAGAACAGATGTGACGTGTTTTCTTTAATATAGGATTGCAGCAAGGTAGGTCCCTCCTATCTATCCTTCAGTGGGAATCTTTCCATTGATTTTTGGATTGGGTACTTAAAATAGGGTTTGTTTGTTTGTTTTATAATGTGACAATTCCTAAAGGCACCAACCAAGATCAGGGTCCCCACTGTGCTAGCCACTCTCCAAACATATAGGAGAGGATAGTTTCTGTCCAAATGAGTTTACATTGATGTTTTTCTCCTGACTTCATAATTCTCTCTGAAGGTCTTACCATCCTGATGCTAATTGTGGCTGTAATGTTAAGTTTAAAAAAATAATTTATATAAAAGTAAGTTTTGCCCTTTGATTTCCCAAATCAACAACATTAAAAGAGCTTCCAAGTATTAGGGCTTGCTGTTAAGTAAACAAAATACATTGCAATAGAGACATCGCAAACAGGAAGTGCTTCAATTACCATACTTTCTCTCTGTGTAGGCAGAACTTGCTAGAGCAAATCCTGAAGGGTAGGCTGTTAGCTGAGTTCTAGCAATCTCCAGTTCATCCATAGATGTAAACAAGCCTGCTATGCTGGATGGCTCCAAGGACAGAAATGATCAGGTGAGACCAATTCTCCTGTATGGTCCAAAAATGATTAGGGAGCTGGAGAACATGACTTATGAGGAGAGGCTGAGGGATTTGGGTTTATTTAGTCTACAGAAGAGAAGAGTGAGGGGGGATTTGATAGAAGCCTTTAACTACCTTAAGGGGAGTTCCAAAGAGGATGGAGAGAAGCTGTTCTTAGTAGTGGCAGATGACAGAATGAGGAACAATAGTGAAGTTGCAGTGGCGTAGGTCTACATCGGATATTAGGAAAAACTATTTTACTAGGAGCGTGGTGAAGCACTGGAATGGGTTACCTAGGAAGATGGTGGAATCTCAATCCCTAGAGGTTTTTAAGTCCCAGCTTGACAAAGCCTTGGCTGGGACGATTTAGTTGGGGTTGATCCTGCTTTGGGCAGGGGATTGGACTCGATGACCTCCTGAGGTCTCTTCCAGCCCTAGGATTCTATGATTCTTTGGTATACAACCTTGGTTTAACTGATCTTTAAGAAATGAGAGCCTGATCAAAAGCACATATCAGAGGAATTTCCTGAGCAACACATAGCCATCCAGATATAGATACAATATAGTTGGGTAGAGCAGTGTTTCCCAAATGGTGTTCCGCGGAATCCAGGGTTCCATGAAGTGAAAATAAGGGTTCTGCGAGAAAATTCCACTACAATAACATTTTATTATTTAAAAAAATAATTAATATTATGTGATTTTTGTTTTTAAATATGTGCAATTGAACTAAATATTGATCTCATGACTTTGTTTAGCATTTGTTTATTATTATCATTACTTATTTGTGGTCTACTTTTTCAGCTCCATATATAAGACTGTTATTAGGGGGTCCACAAAATTCTTTTGAGTTTAAAAGGGTTCCGTGGCCAAATAAAATTGGGAAACACTGGGGTAGAGGATCAAAGGAAAAAATCCCAACTATTTTCAATGGGATTTGTATCAGATCCATATTGACAAATCCTAATGTAATTTACCATGCATGATTATTTCACAGATATTCAAACTGCAGGTGACCTTCCATAACACATGTTCCCTGGCAGCCTCAGACTGGGTTTGGACCATGTGCTAGGCTTAATAGTGGATTTTAATTGGGTTCAATAGAACTGAAATTATGATTACCCTAATTGTTCTTCTGCTTCCCCTCCTCCCAATATCTGATCTTAATACAAGTGACCTTTCCTAGCGCCTGGTGAAAAAAATATATTTTTGAATCATTGCGGACTGAGTTTATCTGAACCCCACGATGTGCAGCTGGACACCAATTTTTTATTATTGTAAATGTAAGAATAATTTCAGACAGAGAACCCAAAATGATTATAGGGATAAGTCACTAAGGGCCTTACCTGACATTCTGTACAGTCTCTTTTAACCCTAAACACAACACCACATGGATTTAAAAGTAGCCATTCTTCTACAAAGGAATTTCACTAACCAATTACAGAGATAGACTGCAGTACTGGAATTTAGCTACAGATTTGACACTGTTACCCTGGGCCTAAACAAAGACATTAATTGGTTGGTGCATTACAAAGCCAATTTCTCATGCCATTAACATCTGCATTTCCATATGAAAAGCTATGTAAGGGATACATTCTGCCCACTTAATTAGCCTCATTAACACAGGTCCTACAATTGTCAGGTACAGATCCTACAATTGACAGGTACTTCTTCTGCTGTTTTATGTAGATAGATATAGATATATGGGTTTTGCCCATGAAAGCTCATGAGTCTATATATTTTGGTTAGTCTCACAGGCTACATCTAGACTGCATCCCTCTGTCAACAGAGGGATGCAAATCAAGCACATCAAAATTGCTAATGAAGCTGGGATTAAAATATCCCATGCCTCATTAGCATAAATATGGTCACCGCTTTTTTTCGAAACAGAGTTTTTGTGAAAAAAACGGCAGTCTAGACACGTATCTGTCGAAAATAAACCCCTTTTCGACAGGTCCTGTAAACCTCATTTTTTGAGGAATACAGGATCTGTCAAAAAAGGGTTTATTTTTGACTGATCCGCATCTAGACTGCCAGGTTTTTAAAAAAAAAACCTCCGTTTTGAAAAAAAGCGGCGGCCCTGTTTATGCTAATGAAGCGTGGGATATTTAAAACCCAGCTTCATTAGCAATTTCGATGTGCCTAATCTACATCTCTCTGTCAACAGAGAGGTGTAGTCTAGACACACCCTAAGATGCCACAGGACCACTTGTTTTAAAGTAACAGACTAACATGGCTACCCCTCAGATTTTGTTAACCACTTGATTTGATTCACACAATCAAATACAGTCCTATAAACTCATTTCCAGTCATCTTTATGCACTATTTATATTCCAAGTTTTCTTTGGCAAGGTTTAAGAGCTTCTGAAGTGTTTAATAGCTACTTAAAAGAAACAACAAGCACTATTTACAGCAGACCTAACCAAAGGAACCTAGACAAGTTATTATGTTTACAAGAAATGAGTGTGTTGGGACAGGATATGCAAGGCACAAGGGATCAATCAAAATGCTGCATGATTCATACACTCATTCGCAAGGTGAAGGCAAAAATGGTCTTAGAAGTTAAGGGCAGAATAGTTCAGTAATAGTTCATTTAAGAATATTTAAAAGAGGTGGCTGACATTGCTGGGAATTGCAGGGGGTCAGCACCTCTGAAAAAAATCAAGCCACTTAATTAAATTCCTAGATTTGGATACTTACATCTAGGCAAGCATGTTTGAACCTTTTGGCCATTATTTTATTCTAATAATTATAATGATGCTGAAACGGGATGGAATGTATGAATTCATGAAGGAACAGTACGAAAAGGTAGAGGATAAAGTGTATCTGTTCTCCTAGGGTCTGACCCGAAGCCCATTGATATCAATGGAATGATTCTCACAGATGTCTTTGGGTTTTGGATCAGATTTCAAGAGAGCTTCTCTTTCTGTGAAATGCATTATTTCCCCTCCACTGTTGTTGCTCAATTTGCTTTTCCCCTGATGTCAGAACTTTTTCCCAAATATTGGTAATAAATCTTTATAATCTTTGGCCTTTAACTGTGTCTTTCTTCCCCAGCACACTATTGTATTATATGTATGTCTGGATGGCTAAGTTTTACTCTGGAAATTACTCATGAAGAATGAATTGCATGGTAATAACCACACTTGTAAGGATGTGTAGGTTTCAGCATCCCATGTGGGTCTTTGTGGTAAATCATAAATTCACATTTCCAGGAAAGTTTCAAAAGTTTCAAAAATATTCTAAGAGG
The DNA here is from genome assembly GCA_019425775.1 of Rafetus swinhoei. Taxonomy (NCBI): domain Eukaryota; kingdom Metazoa; phylum Chordata; order Testudines; family Trionychidae; genus Rafetus; species Rafetus swinhoei. The sequence goes on from CM033446.1 coordinate 112,833,094, forward strand.
AATATTAATTAGCAAAATCCACATGACCTATCCCATTTCTCCATCCCTTTTTACCCTTTTATGGCCAGTCCAGTGTAGCAGGTAGGAGCCTTAGAACAGATTTTTATGGCAATAATCGTTTCATAAATATTATACTCATGAGATTGTTTACTCATGAGTTCTGCATGGCTTCTGGGGAACCACATCTTCAGAGGCTGTAGAGTAGCAATGAAAGTTCTCAGAAGGCACTACTCCAAACCCAAGACTTCCAATAATCACCATGACTGCCAAACCATTCTGTATGATGCTGTGGCCAGGGCCCTAGGCTACGACTAGGGAGACCTGGCCTCAATTCCTTACTCTGCCACAGACTTCCTGTGTGACCATGGGAAAGTCACACAGCCTCTCTGTGTGTTGTAAGGATAAGTACATTAAAAATGGTGAGATGCTCAGATAATACAGTGATGAAGGGCATATAAATACCATAGATAAACTAACTATCCTCAAAAAACAACTCTTTGAATTAGGGTAGAGAGACCAAAGCCCCATGATACAAAGATGGCATTGGCTTCTGTGCAGATTCCCCACACCTAGCATCCTACCCTGTGAAACAGAACCACTCCAGTTTCCACTTTTGCAGAATATTTCTGGCTAAAATGAAATTCATAAAGTTGAGTGGCATGTCTACCACTCACTGAAATTTACTGTTGTCATATACATTAGCATTTTCTGATACTTTGCAGATGGGTGAATTGAGGCACAGAGAAATTTAGTGACTTGCCAAAGATGACAGTGCAAGATGATAGCAGAAGTTTCAATAGGACTCAGGTTGCTTGACTCTCAGTCTTCTGTTCCAGCTATTAGACATTACTGCACAATACACTCGATATTCATGTTTGACTCTAGAATAAACATTTTTTTTTAAATATTTTTAAATTATTTTACCAAAAATATTAGGCACTGAACCCATGTTTAAAAAGGTCAGTCTCTGTATGGACTGTTTTCATATCAATGAGTCAATATCCCAATAGAAGATGTAAGAATTATTATGTCAATGTTTAATTTTCATTAAAATCAGAATAAATTCTGCTAAGAGTTAATCCACTGAAACACACAACTATGCAGGAAGTGCTCAAGAAGAAGGACAATACAACTTCAAAAGGAGCTAGTTTAGGAGTCATGACCCTACTTTTTGCAATAACTTATGCATCATGAACGTACGTGACTAGCAGCAGATAACATCTCACACTCCTAGTTTCAAGTCCTTGAGTGGACAACAGTGTAATTTGAAATTTTTGCATACTGTAAAACTGCAAGAGCTCCATAATCCAAAATATTTTCATACCCAAACTGATGTTTTACCAAATCATTTCCCCATTGTTATGTTACTAAATTATCTCTAATAAATGGCTGGGCTATTCTGATGTTTCTGAGCTCAAAAAAAATCTCTTATTTTCTGAACAGAACTAATGTCAGTGAAAAATAACTATCTGAGACACAAAAAATGTATTTTCCTAATTCAAATTTCAGCAGACAGCATTTGTCAGAAAGCACCAAATTATAAAGATTTATTGTTACCTTTTTCTTCCCATATCATGCCAGTTTAGTCAGCTATTGCAAGAGTAAATAGCTATTGAAGCCTAGATTGTGAGCTTTCTAGGATAAGGACAGTGTTACTCTCAGTTGGTCAGTGCCTACTATAAATTGGACATAGACCCTGCTTGGGGCCCTTAGGTACTACCAAAATGAAATTGTGAACAATAATAAATTATTTATAAGCAAGGCTGGAATTTCAAAAGAGCTTTGGTGCTCAAATTGCTTTGAAATTCAATGGGAGGAGGGTCTCTAAATCCCTTAGTCTCATCTGAAAACCACAGCCCAAAAACCTTATAAGGTTTGGTTTGGGTTTTCTCTTGGGAGAAAGGTTACATTTGCAACAGAATTAATCATTCACATCACAGTAGATAACTGTAGTTTATCAAAAGAATAAAAAGGGGAAAGGAAATACAGTTATTTTACTTTGAAGGAAAGTAACCTACCAGTAACATGATAGAGAAACAGTTTCAGTTGAGAGAGACCATAGAATAGTGCCCTTGTCACCTTCCACTTTCAGCCCAAAGCATGTGCCAGAAACAGTGGAAGGCTACAAAGAATTCATTTTGCCAGACATAAGTGGTTGCCTGTTTGTACAGACTTCTTAGTGAATGAATGGACTCCACTAAATATAATGTATTGTGATTTTAGCAAAATACTTGATACCATATCTTATGAAGTTTTATTTGAAAATGAGTTCAAAATGACTTGGATAGAAACACTGTCATATGAATTAAGACCTACCTAACAGACCATAAGCAAAGAGCAGTAAGTGATAATGCAGTAAACTGGGGGAGATTTGCAGGAATTGAGGTTTGATTCAATATTATTTCACATCTCAATTACCTGAAAGAGTAAGAAACCCTAAGTGAAATTCAATGGGGGTGTTAAAGTGGGGGGAGTTGTGAACAGTCATGAAAGAGGGAGAACTCAGATACTTACACATATTAGAAACATGGGTTAATTCACTCATATTAGAAACATGAGGAAATTCACTCTGGCAAAATTCAAGATAGTATAAATAGGAAGAACCAATGGAACACAATCCTGCATAAAGGCACTGTAAGGAAGAAATATGAAAAGCAGCAGTGTTGAAAAGAGGTCTAGAGTTAAGTGTGAACAGTATATTTGAGGTGAGGTTGCAATGTCACTTCCCCAAGTGGGTATTTTAGATTTTAGTTTTAAGACAGAGACAAACACCTAAAAAATCTTTATCAAGCATTCTTAAAACTAAAATACCCACCTGAAGGAGGGAAGAAACAGATTGACAGAGCCAGATGAGTACCCAGGAGTCACCTACTACAGGATAAGCCCAAAAAGGAAAACATCCGAACTCTACTGGTTATCACCTACAGCCTCCAGATAAAACCCCTTCAGTGCATCATTGACAATCTACAATCTATTCTGAAAAAATAATCCCTCACTCACACAGACCTTGGGAGACAGGCCAGTCCTTACCTACTGACAGCCCCCCTAAATAAATCAAATACTCACCAGCAGCCCCACGCACCACACCACAGAAATCTTTGCCCAGGAACCTATCCCTGCAACAAACCCCATTGCCAATTCAATCCACATAACTATACAAGTGACACCATCACAGGACCTAACCACATAAGCCATATCATCAGGGCCTCATCCACCTGCATGTCCACTAACATGATATATGCCATCATGTGCCAGCAATACCCCCTCTGCCATGTATATTGGCCAAACAGATAGTCGCTGTGCCAAAGGATAAATGGATGCAAATCAGACATCAAGAAATGTAACATACAAAAAACAGCAGCAGAACACTTTAAGCTCCCAGGACATTCAGTAATGGATTTAAAAGTAGCCATCCTTCTACAAAATTACAAAGTGAAACAGCAGAGTTGCAATTAATTTGAAATTCAGTACAGTCAAATTAGGACTAAATAACGATTTAGGTTGGTTATCTCACTACAAAGGCAATTTTCCCTCTCTTGGTATTCACACCTCCTTATCAGCTGCAAAAATGAGGATTACAGGATCTTTCGAAAAAGGGTTTTATTTTCAAAAGATTCCTGTGTAAACTGCCGGGGGGGGGGGGGGAGTTGTTTTTTGTTTTTTTGTCGAAAAAGCCCCATTTTGAAAAAAAAAGCGGCAGCTGCCATTATGCAAATGAAGCACAGGATATTTAAATCCTGGTTTCATTTGCAATATCAACGTGCCTAATTTACATCCCTTTCTCGAAAAAGGGATGTAGTCTAGACCCACCCTTAGATGCCACAAGACACCTCAGGTTTTTTTTAAAGGGTCCTGATTTTCAGAAAATGCTTAGCACCTACACTCCTGAAAAATCAAGACTTTTAAAGTGCCCCAATTTGGGCACCCAAAATTGGAGTAATGTAAGATTACTTTTTAAAATCATGGACAAATCCTTAAACACAGAAGGCCACACTCTGCTCTTAGCAACATGGATATAAGACAGAATATGCCCCACTCTCTGAAGTAAAGAGCAACAGTGCTTTTTAGAAAACTCTTCCCCCTCTCTGTCGCTCTCTCAATATTTATATTTAACCAAGATCACTAAAGGCAATGCAAAATTCTCTCCTATCTCATGAAGGACAAGTATATATAAACACAGAGGAAAAAAGAAAAATAGGAAAATGAGTTTCAGTTTGAGATTGCAGAGTAGGGATGAGAGGAGATTTGGCAGACGCACATAAATGCATTGCTGCTGCCCCAAGCTGGCGAGAATTTCAATGGAAAATAGTCAAATATTTCCGTACACCAACTATACAAAACAAACTAGATTCAACTAAATCTGATTTATGCTGAAGAGTGTGTAGTTAGAGAGGCACACATGCACATGCTGTTCTGTTGATCCCCAAATTAAATTTTGCTGAACTCAAATTTATGTAACACTTATAAAGAGGAATTTCTCTCTCTATATTTTTTAATCTCTTTTCTGATAATTTCTTTTGGAAATTGCCCAGTAAGGCAACTCACAGAAAGGATATCTATGGGGAATTGTGATTGCTGCTGCAAATAAATGTATCTTTATACTCTGGTTAAATTAATCAAGCCCTTCACCTAAATGATGGTATCTGAAAATAAGGAACATTCAAAAATAGAAAGAATAGCAAGCCAATCAGCAACAAGATTATTTGTTATTAACTATAGAGTATGCAATAATAAAACCAGATCTTCAACTAAAAATCAAACAGTAATAATATCTATACAGTAAAAATAATAATTTACAACCCTTCAAAGCATCACTCATATAGGGGGCTAATTTATAATTGTAAGACGTCTGATAACATTGTACTTCACTCATTCTTTTATCACTGAGAAATTCTTCTTATCATTTGACATTAATAAAAATGCACTATTTTTAAAGGGGTGTTAACAGCAGCAATAATAGGAAGGTAGATAATGGACACGTAAATATACTAAAATGGATTCATAGATAACAAAAATGAAATGGCAAGATTATGCAATCTGTGTGGCTGTTCCTTTTGGCTTCACTTTTAATTAAATGACAATGTATTAAGACATAGTAAAATCACTGTTGGTGTCACTGTTTTTAAAAGCAAATCCATCTTTAGGTCATAGTTTGCATTTTCTCGCATTAGTAAACATCAAAATTCATTTCTACATCATGGTTATTGAGTGACATTTATTGACCATTTGAGTGAAGGCCTTTGTCAGTAAGGGCATTTCTACACTGCAGAGCAAAAGTCAAATTAAGATACGTAACTTCAGTTATGTCAATTGCATAGCTGAAGTTGAAATAGCTTAATTCAGGTTTTGGCGCTGTCTACACAGCAGGAAGTCGAAGGAAGAACACTCTTCCTTCGACTTCCTTTACTCCTCATGAAATGAAGGTTACAGGAGTCGGAGTAAGAAGTTCTCCATCTTGACATTATTTCAAAATAACGGGTTACTGTGTAGACGCACACAATGTTATTTAGAAATAACGTCAGTTATTCTGAAATAACACTACTGTGTAGACATACCCTAAATGTATACATGAAAGAAATCACCAGCACAACTATAACACTTGGCGGAAGTCTCAGCAAAGAGGCCAAAGGACTGCATCCACATGGAGAATGAGCTATCTTCCTATCCTTTATGGTCTCCCCCTATGGATCAGGGTAGAAGCCCACCAACACCACAGTATGAGGAATCTCATCTGGAGAAAAAAATGCTAAATATGGGAATGTGTAACAAGATTCAGAGATACAGATTCAGATGGTACTGAATCTATCTATGTCAAATAGAAATTATGTCAACAATTATTAATGAAGTATAGACACCCCAGATGCAGAAAGAAAGCACAGAAAGTGAATATGCTTTACAACAATGGATTCTTTTAAATTAAAAACATGAATTCTTCTGAAAAGATATAAATTGAAGAACATTATTTTTTGACTTTTTGTGCATTTATTTCAGCAATCTTTGACACAATATTCACAATCCAGACTCAATTAATTCAAACGTTTTTGAGTCAAGACTTCCTGTAATCCAAAACAAGGTCAATCCCCCCAGCATCTATTGCCTTGAAAATTCCACTCTTAGTCAAAACCTTGACTGCTGCGGCTTACTCAGTGTCTCCTATAACATTCAGATGATCAAGGTTACACTGTTCTAGTGAGTCACACTAACAGTTTTATCTTATCTAAGTATATGTGATGTGCTGTATTTTCCCCCATTGAAAAATATTTGGTTAATTAAAGATAAAAGTTACATGTTGTACTTCTGTTCATGTTCTTGGCACTTTTATCTTAACAATGGGCCAGATCACGGCCAACCCCTATACAGTCACATAGGAGCGTAAGAGGAAATTAAAATCCAGTTCCCCCACACACCTGTCTGCATAACAATTCATCTCCCAGGCACAGAGAGGAAAGCAGGGGCTGCATGCCCAGCACTTCCCAATCTTACCCAAGTCAGAGGCTCTGTTGGCTTGATTCCATCCCCAAACAACACACTAGCCAACAAAATTGAGTTTACATGGGGTGAATAGTAATCTCCCTAAAATTCTGGTATTAGCACTGCCTACACCATTTGGATCACCAACATGAGAGGCTGCTCAGAGGAGAGCCTTTGTCAGGATTCTGGGTGAAGGTAGACAGGATCTTTGGGAAGCAGGAACTGAAACTAAGGGTCAGAGCTAGCATCAGTCAAGAGTCAAGATAAAGCTCAAAGCCAAAGTCAGAGCCAGGAATCAGGCTGAGAATAAAGGCAGTGTTGGGGTTCTGGAGCTCTGTTAGGAGTCCCGGTCCCAATCAGAACTGGTATCAGTAGAGGGAGTTCAAAAGCAAAGCAGTCATGGCAGCTAGCTAGAGATCCACGTTGGTGCCTGGACACTTCCTGGTATGTTCCATAGGTTTATACAATTAACAAGGACCCAATCAGGGATCAGCAAGACAACTGTCAGTTAGCCCACTTGAGGTGGAACTTCCTGTGGTGTAAAATCTATGCACCTTGTGGGTTCCAGGAGGTAGCCAGGTTATAGCTGCTGACTAGTGCAGTTTGGGGATGTCAGTTACCTAGTCCCGATTCAAGTCCTGCTGATCCTTACACTGCTTCTCAGTTTTACAGTGTTCCTTGAGCTTGTCTTCCTCATGATGGGACTTTAATGTGCCCATGGGCTCTACTAGACCCCATGGGCTTAGTTCCTTCTTGATGGGGGGAGGGGAGAGCTGGAAATAAGTGGTGAGTCTCTCTCTTATGCCACCCACTTTGGCAACAAAACAAGAAGTCACTCATTAAATTGTACAAAACTGTTACCCTCCTTCCCCTTCTTGCAGGAAAAATGAAATAACAGTATTGGCATTTAAGTCAGCATCATTGGGCACGATGTAACATCTCACTAAGATAACTGGGGCAGGTCACTACTCTCAGAGCTGTTGTTTCTGGCTGTCCTCAGATAACTTGGTTCACGTGTTCAAGATTTTCTTCACAAACATAATAGCTAGAGACTGCCATTGTTTGTTTGGGAAGATGAGAGGAGTTAATGAAAGCTAAGAATCTAGAGCCTAAGATAGCAACTTCAGATAAATGCTGGTAAAATGTGTCACCACAGTTCAGTCATGCCACTCCCAGTTCAACCCAAGTATGTCTCATACTTAGGGCTCCATCAACATTCTGAAACCCATTGAAATCAATGGGACTCTGTCAGTAATAAGCTCCATGACAACTAGCAAGCACTGATAGAAGAATCAGGCCCAATTATGTCCTGCTGAAAACAGTAATTTTGCCAATGATTCCAAAGGGGTTATGAGGTATCACAGTCACTGATCCACATGCCCGGGACCCCAGACATACATTACACAATTCTGTGAGATGCTCCTTGGCCAGCAGAACTGTACCCAGGCCTGATCCACCACAGAAATAAAAGGAAAATGTCCCATTGACTTCAGTGGTCTATGGATGAGCTCCTAATTCCACTACCTCACTGGTACTCTTTCTGAAAGATGTGGAAGAAGGACAAGATTTAATTGGGATCTGCTGAACATAGGGGAAAAAAGTTTACAATGGATTTTATATGACTGCATAGTCCTGATTGTAGAAATCAACAAGCATGCTGAAATACCAGTCTATACTAATGATCATTGATAACAAAAATATGATGAACAGAAAACTTATGGCATGACCTGAAAAGGCACTTGAGGCAATTAAAGAATATTATGTTTTAAATATATATTTCTAATCACCGGAGTGCAAATCGTCAGTGGGTGTAAACTGTCAGAGCCTCCTTCACATCAATGGGGCTCTGACAATTTACACCCACTGAGGATCTGTCCCTCATGATTAGTAGGTGCCAGAGATTATCAAACAAATGTGGTTCCTATTCAGGTCAACATGGTGTCCTGTAAGATCCCATCCTGCAAAACTCCTTTGGCCATAGACAGCAAACTGAATTGTATTTGAAATCAGAATTTGAATTATAATCAGCCTCTCTAAGCCTGCTGCTGGCAGCTATTTTCCTGATGAAAAGGGACAGCTGCTTCCATTGGCAGCCCCATGTCAGGGACTGTTAAACCAGTATTAATGCAGGATGGAAGGAGTGTGAGCACACAGTAGAGGGGTAAGCTAAGGATGAATTCAGAGCCTTACCTCTGAGTGGCTGTTACTCTCACCATTTAAAGTTATTATGCTGCTATTTCAATTCCTGGAATTTGTGGTTGTTTTTCCATTTGTTTTTGGCTCAACTGGAGCATAATGCCAATTAAAATTAGATAACGAAGAAAATGTCAGTTTCTCCAAATACATCATTAGCATTTGTGAAAATGTTCCCTCAGTACATATTAAATCCAGGTTTTGTTTGCAGTAAGCAAGCATTTCAAACAGCTGCCCTTCTCAGGATGGACTTAAGAGAATTTGATTCTCTTCACATTTAATATTCAACATTGCTAGCTCTACACATATATTGTTCCCTAAAGCTATGCTACAGCATACCTATTCTCAATAAATACTAGTTTTCTTATTTCAAGTTATTTAAATTAAGTTTCAAATAATAACTAGCAAAACACTTACATTCCTGTATAATTAATTGAAAAAAGTGGTAATGAATATAAATTGATTTTTGGTTTTTGTAGACATCAATATTCAAATACAATCAACTGCCCTTAAATTAAGGTTTGCAGAGGCACGGGGCCCACGCTAAGCACCCACAGAGAAGAATAAATCAGAATCCAAAATTTAATATCTGAGTTTGAAATACACACTTCATCTTTGCTAGATTTTTCTACAGAGCTTTAGGAGAAAATGGATTAGCTATATCACATAGTTATACTTATCACATTTTCCCTATAAAGATACTGTACTATTTAGTCTAACAATACCCTTGAAGTTCACAGAAATAAATAATGGTTATTCCTCTAAAAAAAATGAAAAAGAAGCAAAGGTTTAACACAGGTTCCATCTTACTTAAAATAACCAGTTTCACAGAAGTAAGGCTTATTTTGTGTGTGATATATATTTCAACCTGAGCTAGCTAACAAATACTACCAAACTAGCTGTTAAACACTTTGGGTGACATCCTAGCCCTACTGAAGTTAATACGATTTTTGCTTTCATTCCCCTTTTGGTTCTAAGGAATACAGAAGGGAAAGAGTTCTTTGTTAATTAATTAAACTGTAAAATAAAGCTTAATTAAATAAACAACAAAGTAAATCAAAACATAAGGAAAAATGCAAAGATCAGCAGTAGATGTGAATTTCAATGAATAGTGGATATATTAGTATAAAGCAGATTTTGCCACTTATAGGCAAAAGGTAATAATCATGTAAGATGCTGAGAAATTTCATCGGAGCATTAAACTATGTGCAGTTTCCTGAGTAAGAGGAAAAATCAGAGAACAAATGCAACTCCCAGACCCTGTTTTGCCAAAGATCTTCTCTTCATCCAAGAACAGAGGAGCTATTAGGTTTACACAATTTTTATGTCAATTAAAATGTTCCATATAAACAATCTATGCTTGTCCAAACTAACAGACTACCATTTCCAAGTCTTTCTGGGCAATAGTTTAGAAAAAAATACTGTATTACAATTTAAAATAAGCAAATTGCATCTATTTTGGATCAAGTAAAGAATTACATGCTATTCTTCAGTTGAATAGTTCACATTTGTCAGTGTCTTTCTCTCTTGCTGTAACAATCTTTTTCTTATATTGTCTCAAACTTGTCCAGAAACTAGCTATAATTCTCTCTATTATTGATTAACAAAGCCTTTCAATTGCATTAAATTAGGAGATTACAAAGTTTATTCCTTCCAGTTTTTATGTATGTTTTGTCATTAGTAGAATACAACATTGCCAACCACTGACCATAAAAATGGTAAGAATAAACACCAAAAGTCTGAGAAGAAAAGGTAACTTCAAGGGAGTATCCTGGAAATTAAGATTTATAAATACCAGGATCTAAAACAAATTTCAGATGTTGCATAATGCCATCTTATATAGCTACAAATAATGGAGTTATGGTGCAAATGTCAGGACGAATTCTCTGGAAAAGTGTGCAAACACTTATGTTCAAAGAAAAGCTCTGAAGTGAGCAAATTATTTGAAGAGTTAATAAGAATACAGACACAATATAATGCATTCTAGAGTTATGTTGAGAAGGCCATGTATTTAACACAGTTCCAGTCTTACTTAAAATTATCGTTTTCACAGAAGTAAGGCTTATTATGTGTATAATATGCATTTTACTGTTGTTTCTGGCTTTGGGCTGATAAAAATACTTAAAAGCTCAGTAGGCTACTCATCTCACTTCCATGTTGCAAAGTAGTCTAACATTCATGCCTCTCCACTGCATAGTAAACTCCTACATTCTTGTTAAACTATTCATGCCTCAGCTCCACAGCTTACTCAAAAAAATGTTAAACCACTGCTGGATACAATCTTTATAGTCTAATAAGAAATGAAGGTTACCATGCAAAAGATTATATTAACCATGATTCCTAAAGATTTCTTCTGGAATAGACATTTGCTTTAATTCAGTTAAATTTCAGTTGCAGGCTAAAATTTCAGCTGTAGATTGAAAACTGAAACATCCATGTTCATTTCAGATGAGTAGCACATCACAGACTGGAAGATTCAAGGTTTCAAAAACATTACAAAAATGTGTTGAACTCTATCACACTTCCCAAAAGCAATGAGGTTATACCCCAATTTTCATATTCTTCATCACTTTTAGGGTCCTGTTATCTCACTTGCCAGCATGAGTGAAATCCCTACTTCACTGAAATCAGTAGAAGCTCTGCCTTACAGTATAAATTATGCTACGAAGTATTTGTGACTCAAGAATCAGCAGCAAACAAAGAAGGACATATCACTTGCCCACACTAGAAGATGCTCAGTAGTGTGCTGATCACCTTCCAGAGAGCTGGGATCCAGTTTGCCAAGTCACAAGTCAAGTCTTCTTTGGAACAGGAACCACTGGGTAGAATCTTGACAAGATATTGTTGTCATCACAATATTTAGGTGCTGCCATTTAAAAGATGAAGAACTAACCTTATTTCCATTGAGCACATACTGAGTGGTATTAGTTGAATGAACTCTACAGCCAGTGACTACACTTAACACCTGTTATAAAACTCAATTGTACAACATAATGTTTGGCAGAATTTGCCATTGTCTTCTCAGACGAGTTCCAGACCTAAGCAAACAGTGAGTCCCATTCCCAAGAAAAATCATCTTTCTACATTATGCCTGAAGTCACTGTGAAAAAGGTAGTGAGACTAGCACTGTCCCTCCACTAGTACTTGATTTGTATTCAGTGTGTATAATGCTGCAGGTTAAGTTCAGCTCAATGGAGTTCAATTTCTGGCCTAGGCTGCTGCCTTTGCTATGGAACAAACCACTCTGACAGATATAATTATATTGTGTCACCTTAGCACCAAATCCTATCATCAGTTCTTCACTTCACAGTTCTAAGAGTTCTAAGAGGCTGGCTACGTCTACACTGCCCTCTTTTGCGCAAAAAAATATGCAAATGAGGTGAAGAGTGGAATATCGCCGTGCCTCATTTGCATAATTAATGAGGCTCCATTTGTGTGCAAGAGGCTTTTGCACAAAAAGGAACCATCTACATTGCTCCTTTTTGTGCAAAAAAAACCCCTCTTGCGCAAGAGCCGTTCTTCCTGAAAAAAAGCAGAAGAACGCTCTTGCGCAAGAGGGGGGGTTTGCGTAAAAATGGAGCCTAATTATTTATGTAAATGAGGCACAGCAATATTCCACGCTTTGCCTCATTTGCATATTTTTTGCGCAAGAGAGGGCAGTGTAGACGTAGCCATAGTGTTTGAATCAAGTTATTCCACCCTGTAGAATCAGTGCATATCTTCTGTTCTTTGCAGTCTCTCAGATACCATGCATTACATTAGCGCTTTGAGTGCCAAAGAGTGTACTATTTGAGGGGAGAGGTGCATGTTGAGGGAGGAAGCCTAAATATTCTACATTTCCTCCTCTACCTCCCAAAAATGTATTTCTCTACTTGAGTCATAAGTTATAATAATCAATTTCTGAAGAGCCGGCCTTTTTCTTTATCCCTTAAAATGATGCGTAGAACAAAACATTATATTAGCGTTTATCGTACTTCAGTCTCAGAGAAGTGAAATTCATAGTGGAGGATCCCAATACAGGGACAAAAATGGGGCCAGCTAAGATTGTACTAAAGCCCAATGTAAAGAAAATGTTAGATGATCTGAGATGCTGGTCAAGAGACAGCAAGACCAACACTAACTAAGAGTAACTGCGAGTTACTTAGGGGAGGAGAAATTGTTTATTTGCAGGTTTAGGTTTCATCCAAAGTTCAGTGAAATTAATATGAATTTTTCCCATCTCTTTTACATTTTCTGTCCTAACATGTTACATGTAACTAAAATGATATGAAATGTGGAGGCTTTTTCCAAAATACATTTAGCTACATGTCAGGACGTTTTACATGCTTTTGCACTGGGAATTACAAAATAGAAAATAAACATGTAAATATACCATTTCAACACGTCCCCCAGATCAAAGCAGAACTGATGTTTTTAATTTTAGCTTTTTGAGGTTTTGTTTTTATAAGTTGCTGAATTTATTTTGTAGCAGCTGGTGAAAAAACAAACTTTACCACAAAGCTAGAAATCAAATTTACCAAATTAAAAAAAACTAGAACAACAAAAAAACCTCAAAAAGGGAAAAAGAAAATTTAAAGCAGAAACACATACATATGTATAATTATACATTTAAGCATATATATACATACACACAAGGTTAGTGACTGTTGACCACAGACCACATGTGGAAGGGTTAAAACCATTGGTAGCCTGATGTGCTATTGTAAATATCAATGTTTACAATAACGTATTTTATGAGCTCTTCAGTGCCAAGGACTGGGACAATACAAAAGTTTTCCTTGCTATTGGCAGTACCAGTGTGAATCACCAATTACGACACAGTCCAGAAGTCTTCCTTCGTACATTCCAAAGAAACATAGACTCTAGTTCTAATAGCAGGATTTGGTCCTTAGTAATTACATCAGCGGCTGAAGAGACCGAAGGCACATGAATGCAACTGAAATTGTGAATAAAGTCCCATTTAATATAAAAGATTCTGGTTACAGATTTTTAAAAAACTATAATGAGCACTGTTACCCCTTTCAGACCCAGGTAGGATGACCAAGGACACTTTTCTGTGAGGGAGGGAAAAAGGTATAACTGCCTATGTAAAACAAAGCCCCTAATATTGAGACATCAGGTTACTCTAGACCAGGCATGTCAAACAGGCCTCTGACGGGCTGCATGCGGCCCGATCAAAATTTTTTGCAGCCCGCCACTACATTTTATAAAATAATAAAGTGCGGCCCGCTGGTTGGTCAGAGCACATGGCCGAGTGCAGATCACAGCCGGCTGACCAGCAGCTCTGCACACAGCACCGCAGTGACTGCTCACGGCGTGCCAGGCCGCTCTGCTCTGGGCGCCCCAGCACATGCTCACGGCCAGCCAGCCACTCTGCACAGGCATCAAGCGCCTGCTCACGGCTGGCCGCTGTGCTCATGCCGCCCCAGCACCTGAGGAAGAAGTGTGTGGTGGCAGAGCGGCAGCTCCGGGACCCAGGCATTAAGTTAGGTGGGGCTGGGCGTGCCTGGCTCTGGGGGGGGGAGGCATTAGGTTGGGGGTGCCTGGCTCTGGGGAAGGGAGGAGGCATTAGGTTAGGGGATTTGGGGGTGCCTGGCTCTGGGGAGGGAGGAGGCATTAGGTTAGGGGTTTGGGGTGCCTGGCTCTGGGGAGGAGGAGACATTAAGTTGGGGGTGCCTGGCTCTGGGGAGGGAGGAGGCATTAGGTTAGGGGATTTGGGGGTGCCTGGCTCTGGGGAGGGAGGAGGCATTAGGTTGGGGGGTTGGGAGTGCCTGGCTCTGGGGAGGGAGGAGGCATTAGGTTAGGGGATTTGGGGGTGCCTGGCTCTGGGGAGGGAGGAGGCATTAGGTTAGGGGATTTGGGGGTGCCTGGCTCTGGGGAGGAGGAGGCATTAGGTTGGGGGGTTTGGGAGTGCCTGGCTCTGGGGAGGGAGGAGGCATTAGGTTAGGGGATTTGGGGTGCCTGGCTCTGGGGAGGGAGGAGACATTAGGTTGAGGGTGCCTGGCTCTGGGAGAGGGAGGAGGCATTAGGTTAGGGAGGCCTGAGGAGTGCCTGGCTCTGGGGAGGGAGGAGGCATTAGATTGGGGGGGCCTGGCTCTGGGGAGGGGAGGCATTAGGTTAGGGAGGCCTGGGGATGCCTGGCTCTGGGAGAGGAGAAGGTGTTAGGTTGGGGGACCTGGCTCTGGGGAGGCAGAAGGCATTAGGTATGGGGGCTGGGAGTGTCTGGCTCTGGGGAGGGGAGGCATTGGGTTAGAGGGGAGCTCTGGGAGAGCGGAGGGGATTGGGTTAGAACGGGGGGTATAGGAGTGCCTGGCTCTGGGGGAGTGGAGGGGGATATTTTGTTAACATTTTGTTTTTTATTCATTTATTCCCAAATACAATCACAAAATGTATATTAATTTTATATCAATAAATATGTCGATTTTTTGCAATTGCATGAATATTATTAAATCTCAAACTTACAAAGTATCTGAAATTTTCACAGAAGCCTGTTCTATTTGATTAACCACGGTCTATACTTGTTTTTATTTCAACAAAACAAGTTATGTATCATATAAAAATTAAAAAGTACCTTACATTTATATTTAAATTAAAAAATATTTTATATGGGCAAATAACAATTTTACACATCAAATTATTGCATTATATTAAAACAAGACCTGAACAATTATAAAATATACCTAAAACATAATCTATAATAATAAATAATAATAAATAAATAATAAATAATTATGACTTTCTGATAGAAGTACATTTTCTTTGGTGGCCCTGAAAGTTATCAGTTTTTGTTTGTGCGGCCCTCAGCAGGCTTCAAGTTTGACTGGCCAAAGTTCCAGGGCCTACAAATTGTTTGGGGTGATAAGAAGTTGATGGAGTCAGGTATCTTTGTATATTCTTTGTAAATAAATAGGTTTGCAGCAAAGTCCTCTTTCCCCGATGGCAGAAGAATAAAAATAGCAAGAGATAGTGTCTTTGCTTATAATTCCAAGACCCTTTTAACCAGCACTCAACCCAGCATTCTATCTTTAGGCTTTTCTTAGAGCCATCCTCATAATGCTTATTCAGGTTATGTCTGACTTCCTACCCCTTTTGTTTTTGGGGTGTCTCTCTTCCATTCCCCACACAGGGTATGTCTAGACTGCAAGCTTCTTTCAAAAGAAGCTTTTTCAAAAGAGCTCTTTCAATAAAGCTTCTTTCAAAAGAGAGCATCCACACCTCAAAACCAGATCGAAAAAGTGATCTGCTTTTTCGAAAGAGAGCATCCAGACTGCATGGACGCTCTCTCGAAAGAAAGCCCTGATTGCTATTCACAGAATGGCCACCAGGGCACCTGTGCTTTTTTCGATTGCTTCTTCTTTCAAAAAATGTCCCTGTTCTGCGTGCACGCGCCTTTTTTCGAAATATCTCTTTTGAAAAAGGCATTCTTCCTCATAATTTGAGGTTTACCAATGTCAAAACCCCCCCTGCATTCTTTCAATTTAATTTAGAAAGAATGTGATTGCAGTGTGGTGTTTTTTCAAAAAAAGGGCAGTTTTTCCGAAAAAACGATGTAGTCTAGACATATCCACAGACACGTTGCTATTCAAAACAACACCCAGCAAAACTCCTCCATCTACGTGTGCTTTTGTTGTGAGTGAGTTTGAAGTGGAAACTGCTATTGTCTCACAAAGGAGCTTAACTGTTTCTTTAGCGCTCTCTAATGCTGGGCAGTAGATACACTCCACTCTATCTTCAATGACATTTTGCCTACCCCACCTTACCTCGCATCTTAACTTTGCCCATCACCTTGTTGAGACTTAAAATGGTGACACCATAAACTACCAATCCCAGATAGGAAGAAAATAAACAGTGTAACAAAAATGACAAATGATACAAACTTAACTATGTACATAGCGTCCTTCTGCCTGAATATTTTCACATCACCAACCCTAAATAATTTTACACCCTACCAACTCTCTTTGGAGTTCTTCCCTCCTCATCTGATTGCCTTTCCATCTTCATGGAGAAGCCACTTACAATGTGCTCTTAAAGCATATCTGTTGTTTCTGTGGAAATGACTTTCTGAAATAAACTGAACTCTATATTCTCAAGGGGAACTCGTTACCCTAAGTAGTTTCCCAACCACAGCTTCCACAGCTACATTTTATCTTCAGAGGACTGAAATCCTGTCCCCCCCCCACCTTCTCAGCTGGTTCTAACATGGAACTTCAGGTTTAGCCCTGAGTTCCAAATGTACCCTATATAGCACATCATTTATTTGGGTTAAAACTGTATAGGGCCCCTCCCAAAGTGGATCCATCTTAGGATTCCTATCTTCCTTTCTCCTAGGATTGTGGAACCAGATCAGGTCCCCTATTTTAAAAATCTCATGTGATCTTACATCATACAGCTTTTTCATCTGACCATAGGCTATCCTTAGATTTTCTGTAGTAAAAATATTAGCTTTTTCAGTTTTTTATTGTTTCTGTATATTCCAAATGGTCTAAATACCTTTGTTCTTCTTAAGGAATTCTGTACATGGGGTTTGCTGAAGTCCTTAGCTCTACCCAAACATGAGGAGTGCTGGGATACACTTTGCGGTCTCTGGCTACATCTAGACTGCAAGCTTCTTTCAAAAGAAGGTTTTTTCAGAAGAGATCTTCCAAAATAACTTCTTCTGAAAGAGCGCATCCACACACAAAAGCGCATCGAAAAAGCGATCTGCTTTTTCAAAAGAGAACGTCCAGACTGATTGGATGCTCTCTTACATAAAAGGCCACCCAGAACCACTTCAGACAGGGCTTTAGGTCACCAGTTGCTTCCAAGTGCTGGTGCCGGAGCCTTGCAGAGACACGTGCTTAAAGGGACCCCCCTGGACAGCCGTTTCTCTGCTTCTGCTGCGTGCTTGCCCAGCTCTTCAAAGGACAGCAAAGCTCTCGCAGTTCCTGCTGTGGTTGCCCTGCTTTTTTGGATGCCACAGCTTTTCTCCTGGTGCCATGGAGCCAGAGCTGTCCCTGGGCATGTGATGGCCCCACACAGCCATGCTGCAGTTTTTGCAGCACTTTGTGCCAGTTGCCTTCCTGGTCCTGCACAAGCTCAACCCCAAACTCATTCTAGGGACTCTCTCCCTGGGTGTGAGTGCTACACTCTGGCAACTGCACCCCACAGTGGAGAGGTGTTTCTGGAGGCTCAACACCAGTTCGGACTGGTGGGACCGGCTGGTCATGGAGCGGTGGGACGACCAACAGTGGCTCCAAAACTTCTGCATGCAAAAGGCCACCCTTTTGGAGCTATGTGCCTGGCTCGACCCCACCCTCCAGAGAGGCGACACCCACCTGTGGCCCACCATTCCCCTGGAGAAGCGGGTCCGCAATTGCTATCTGGAAGCTCGCCACCCCAGACAGTTACCAGTCGATGGGCAACCAGTTCATCATGGGGAAGTCCACCGTCAGGGCCCTCCTCATGGAGGTAAGGCACTCTTGGGCTGCAGTCCCTGCAGGGGGGGAGTCCTGGAAAAGGGGGACCCTTGGGAAAGGGGAGTTGGGAGATGTGGGGGGTGGAGTGGGGGTGGGGGTGAAACCCCATCCCCAAGGGGTTGTGCCATCCTGGCCTCACACAGCCCTGCTGCTGTGGGGGGGTGGCCTCATAGGGGTGCCTCCTGGGGTGTTTGGGGGAGGGAAGTGGAGGAGAAGGGGGTAGGCACCTCCCAAGGGCTCAGGCACTCCCCCCTCTCATTCTGTTTTGTGTGTTTGTTTGTCTCCTTCTGCAGGTTGTGAGGGCCATCAATCCTGCTGTGGAGAGTCATCCACATGGGAGACCTGGACCCGATCGTGGCCGGATTTGCTGCCCTGGAGTTCCCGAACTGTGCAGGAGCCATAGATGGGACCCACATACTGACCCACACACCAGAGCATTGAGTGGCCCAGTATTTTAATTGGCAGGGCTACTTCTCCATGGTGCTGCAGGCCCTGGTCGACCACCGTGAACACTTCACAGACATTTTTGTCAGGTGGTCGGGCAGGGCACACGATACCCACGTGTTTCAGAACTCTAGCCTGTATAGGAAACTGGAGGCGGGCACATTCTTCCCCCACCGTGAACTAGCAGTTGGGGACGTGCAGATGCCATTGTGCATCGTGGGGGACGTGGCTTACCCCCTGATGCCGTGGCTTATGAAGTGTTATACCAGACACCTGGACCCCAGCAGGGACTAATTTAATGCCCGCCTGAAAGGAGCCAGGATCCAGGTCAAGTACGCCTTTGGCCACCTCAAGGTGCGGTTCAGGTGCCTGCTGACCCACCTGGATGTGGGGGAGCACAACATCCCTGAGGTGGTTGCGGCATGTTGTATCCTCCACAACATTATGGAGAGGAAGGGGGAGGCCTTCTTCCTGGGGTAGGGGGCAGACGCTGGCCACGAGCGGTGAGCCTTCAAGCAGCCGCAGACAGCTGCCATCTGCCAGGCCCATCAGGCCGGGGTGCGCATCCGCGAGGCCCTGAGGGAGAGGTTCTCACAAGGACCCTAGTTAAGTCTCCCCAGCGCCTCTCCAACAGGGGCCTCTGGCTTGCTGCCCCATCCCTTTCCCTATACAACCCCTCCCTTTACCCCTTCCCTGACCTCTCAATAAAAACACCTGTTTGGTTTCCAACAAAATGAAATCTGTATATATCTTTCATTAAAAAAAGGTAGGCAGGGGGCTCATAACCTGGAGGGGGAGGGAGGCTCGTAATCTGGAGGGGGCTTGTAGTGGTGTGGGGGTGGCTAGATGTGCCACCTCGGGTGCAGAGACCTCATTGGAGTTGGTGTTGGGTGGGTCCAGGGACCACAGGGGGGTGGGTGGGATAGGAGGCTGGAGCTGGGTCAGGGATGGTGGAGGGGGCATAGGCATCACGTGGGAAGGGGGCATGGGTATCACTTGGGGAGGGGGCATGGGCATTGCTTGGTGAAGAAGCAGAGGCATACCATGGGGGCAGAAGGAGGGGGAATGGGCATAGCAGGGATGGCAGGAGGGCAGTAAGCAGGAGGAGCAATAGAAGGCGGGTGTGCCATCATTTCTCTCATGACACCACACATGCTATCACACCGCTGCATGAGCTGGTCCCGGGCCTGGTTCCGCCACTTAGCTTCCTCACTGATCTTCTGTGCCAGGGTCTGCTGCATGTCATGCAGGATGTTGACATGCTGGCGCATGAGGTCTTCCTGGACCCTGGCGCGCTTTTGGGTCCCCCAGGCTGTGGCAGCTGGCTTAGGTGGTGTGGCTCGCCCCTCAGTCCCGACTGATCCAGCTGTAGAGAACACAAAGAGGGAGAAGCAGTCAGTCATCCATGCAGACACCTTGGGCCAGAGGAGGGGAATGTCCCGGGAACAAGGCCATGTGTGGCCTGCACAGCAGGTCCTGCCTCACAGGGGCTCCAAGGTGCCATGGGGACCATGCTGCCCACTTCCTGCCCCTCCACCCAGCCCACGGACAAGCAGGCAAGGGAAGTGTCCAGCCACAGTGGGATCCCATGGGCAGCAGAGGAGCTGGGAGCAGCCTGGCCCTCCCTGGTGTCCACACACATACCTGCGGCCCACAGTGGGAGTGGGTGATGCCTCGCACATGCAGGCATGCCTGCATGCTGTGTGTGGCACCCCTCGTGGTGTCTGGGGTTGTGCCTGCGCCCTTGTGGATAGGCTGCTTCCAGTCGTGGCAGGTGCTGTGAGGGCACCCCGGCCCCCCGGGACCAGACATGCGTTTGGCCTCCCCTCAGCCTGGCAGCAGGATCCCACCCGTGTTCAGGGGCTCCCTGCTGAGTCTGTGTGCTGCACACTAACGCTGCATGTGGTTCCACGTGCACGGACTGCAGCACGATGTCCAGCCCGAGCAATGCTCGTACCCCACCTCCTGTGTGACCGCCTCCTGTGCCCTGTGTGTGTGACAAACAGAGCACTCACCTGAAGATCCCTCCCCAGCATCAGACGAGGCCTGGGAGATGTCCTGGCTGACAGGCACCAGCTCCAGGGACAGGGTGATGGTGTCCATCTGCTCCTCCTCCTCCTGCTGGCCCTGGTCCTCCTCTGCCGTGACCTCTGGCCGGGCGATGACAGGAGTCTCGAGGCTGGAGTCCACGACAGCGGGTGGAAAAGACATTTCCTCACCCCCCAGGAGTTGGTGCACCTCCTGGTAATAGGGGCAGGTGTGGAGTCTGCCCCGAGCATGAGCTGCGCTCTCTGGCCCTCACGTATCCCTGACAGAGTTCTTTCACCTTACTACAGACCTGTTCCAAGGCCATATGCTTCAAGATCTCTGCGTTGCAGCGCTTGAAGCGGAGATCCTGCAATGTCTCCTCCTTGCCCCACAACTCGAGGAGGGACAGGATCTCCGCTCTGGACCAGGAGGGTGCATGCCTCTTGTTCCCCTGGGTGGGTCCTGGGACCCCTAGGGCTGCTCCTTGTGAGGGCCAAGGAGGCTGTAGGGGGCTTGTGGCTCCACTATGGATGGCAAGGCCTGTGGCGGGGAGAGCCGCGAGGTCAGGGTGCTGCTCTCAGGCCGACTTCCTGCCACAAGGCTTGTCCAGGGTGCCTGCAGCTTTAAGAGCTGGCAGGAGACAGGAACTATAGAGTTGTGATTAGTATGGATGGAGTGTCCACCAGGGCACCTGTGTTATTTCCTGGAGGCCTCTTCTTTTGATAGAAAACCATCCTCCCTGTCCATACCCGCTCTTTCGGAAAAAGGCTTCTTCCTTGTAGAAAGAGGAATACTGCTGTCGGAAAAACCCCTCTGTTCTTGCAATTTACTTTCGAAAGAACGCGATTGCAGTATGGATGTAACTCAAGTTTTGTCGGAAAAACAGCCTTTTTTCCGACAAAACTCTGTAGTGTAGACATACCCTCATTGACTGTGTTCTATAAGCTAAGGAATAGGATATGCTGTTCTCAGTCCCCTTTGGTGTCATTCTGCAACCGTAGTCAGCTAAACTCACAGAGTTCTATGGAACCTTTCCATCATCCCTTCAGGTTGTGGGTGTGCTGGAGTGCTCCAGGTTGTGCAGACCCATAGACTTTCACAAGCCTGCTGAAATATTTTAGATTCACAGTTTCTTCTTTGATCACTGTGTAACTCCCCCAGACTCCAAGTCTGGTGAAGAATTCATTCACTAGACCCCTGATAATCACAGCTTTTTAAATTCTTATTGAGTAAGCCTCAGGCCATTTTGTGAAATAGTCTATAGCTACCAGCAAGTATTGATTGCCTGCCTCTGTCTCAGGCAAACACCCAGGCTGTGTCTAGACTGGCAAGTTTTTCCGCAAAAGCAGCTGCTTTTGTGGAAAAACTTTGCCAGCTATCTACTGGCGCTTGAATTTCTTGCCAAGACTTTGTAATGTACAAAATCAGTGCTTCTTAAATACAATGACGCTCCCGTTCAGGCAAAAAGCCCTCTTGCGCAAATGCTTTTGCGCAAGAGGGCCAGTGTAGACAACCCAGAATTGTTTTGCGCAAAAAGGCCCCGATGGCTAAAAGTGCTTTTGCGCAAAAGCGTCCGTGCCAATCTAGATGCTCTTTTCCGCAAATGCTTTTAACGGAAAAACTTTTCCGGTAAAAGCATTTGCGGAAAATCATGCCAGTCTAGACATAGCACCAATGCACATCAATGAAAATATGTTCTACTGGTGATCCCATAAGACACTGCTGCAAAGGGACTCCCCCTATCAGGGAGACACTTCTTTGAATCCCATTTCCTGCCCCACTATTCTACATTTTACCCAATAGAAATTCTGCCTTCACTTGGCTAAGGTTTTTGAAACTCCAAAATGTCCAGCAGTTTTTTAAATCAAGGCTGAACCTCAGAACCTCTTTTTTCAGTGCATCTGGTACAACCAGACAGAAACTGTATCCCTTTGCCTGGTTTCTCTCATCTACTATATAACATTCCATCTTCCAGATTCACTTGCCACCGTGACCTGAAAGCTTTTACTGTGGCCAGGCTGATTGTGTTTCCTAGCTGATTTTCCAGTCACATGATATTCTGATATCAGGATCCAATCCACTCTTTAGGAAACTTTTAGTTCTGGTGCCCTTTCCTGCAACCCCTCTCCTATTGGTCCTGTGAATGAACGAGGAACATTTGCCTTTCTGCAAATTATGGAAAGAGTGGGGAAAGTCATCTCTTCATAGTGTGCTCCTTCACTTGAGCAACTAATACTTTGCTCCCCTGGCCATGGCACTATTTGAAATTATCCTGCCCCACATGGCATCAGCAATATTATGTTATTTCACCCAGGCCTGTGTAATTGTGAAATAAGAGCACTGCAATTTTTCTAGCCACATGGCAAGTTGCTTTTCAGGATTCCTGGACCCAAACAGCCATTGCAGGAAAGCATGGTCTGTCCTGACCATAAACTCCTTCCCATATAAAGAAGTGATGAAAATGTTCCATATATTTAATCACTAATAGGATTTCTTTTTGAGTGGTGGGATAATTTCTTCCAGGAGAACTTAGACTTTTGTTGTAACAAGCCTCTCAAGACCTTTGTGTCCTTGTGTGAAAGGGGTTTTGAAATATGGGTAGGCCAAGACAGCCGCAGCCACTAGAGTTTTTTTCAAGTCTGAAAATGCTGCATCACACTCTGCTGACCACTGAAATGTTTTCCATTTCTTAACCAACTAAGCAAGAGTTTTGCAATATTAGCAACCCCACAAATAAACCTCCTGTAATTGGAGCAGAGTCCTACAAAATTCTGCACATATGTGAGCATGTAGGGAGTCAGCCAGCTCTGGTAAGCTTTTCTGCAGTGGAAATTCCCTCCTCACTAATTGAGTGCCCACAATAAAGGACATATTTTTGAAACAACTCACATTTATTTGGGTTTAATTTCAGAGTGGCATCCTTCCGCTTATCCCAAGACATTTGTAAGCATATCAGTTCTTGTGTGTGGGTTTTAGCATGCAGCAGGATATCATCTAGGTATAACAGGCTCAGGGGGCATGCCATCGAATACACTCTCTCATGGGACTGGTGCACAATATCAGGCAAAAGCCATCACTTAAAATTGCCACAGACCTTGCCCTGGTGGGAAAGCAATTTTTCCTGTCATTTGTACCACTTCCACTTGCCAATACCAACTTTTAAGATCCAATGTAGAAATCCAGATTGAATGTGCTACAGCATCCAGGGTATCATCTTTTTGTGGTGATGGATAAGAATACAAGTGACTTTATTTGACTTTCAATAGTCCACACAGAATCTGGGGTTGTCATCCTTTTCCTTAACTGGAATTATACAAAAGGCCCATTTAGGCTTTCCTAATACATTTTCTCAATGGCCTGTAATGCCTCTTTCCTCTTTGCTACTGGTTTCTGTTTATTGAGTTGTTTTATGTTCCCCTACTATCAATCTTATGCTAGACTAGTACAGTAATATCTATATCTTTGACAGCGAGAAAAACTCCTGATTCCTTTTCAGAAGTCTTGTAGACTGTTCTGCTGCTCCCCATTTAAGTGTGCACTCTTATGCTGGAACAAGTGCAATGGGGAGCATACATGGTGCTGCAATGCACAGTAATGGGCTGTGATTTCTTCAGCACACTAATGTGTTGCACGCTAATTGGTCCATGCAGACACTCTGGTGCACAACTAGAGTTTTCTAGTTTCAAACAACAACAGGTAAAGCACACTGGGGAATTTTTAGTGCACACCACAGCAGGGCCTACATCGACCAATCAGTGTGCAAAACACATTCACATTATTGCTCCATACAGACATGCCTCAACAGAAACTCTGTGAGCTCACTTTGGCCCCTTTTAGATTTCTTCTATATCAGCATTTACTAGATCATTTGGTTCCCATTTTGCAACCATGGTTCCCCTCTTTACTATTTGCTGAATGCTTCCAGCAAGCAGCAAATGAATCTGTTCCTGTTTTAAGTGTCACAACAGCTTTAGCAGCTAACATTCCCCCGAGACCCTGGGTCTCAAAACAGGTTTCAATCACTGCCTCTCTTCCTTTTTCTGGAAAGCTACCACAGCATGTAGCTATCATAATGATTTCTGTTCATGGAAGTGGGAAACTTGTTCACTGTGAGCCAATTACCTACAAACCTTTTGTTTCACCTGGACTGCTACTTTAATGGGAATTTCTGCAGACTAGATTTATAAAACACCAGCCTGGCATTTATTACATAGTTTTTAGCCATAAAAAATCCAAACAATTATCAGCTCATCCAGAAGCTTGACTACCCAGACTTCTTGCTCTAATACTAGAGGTTCAATTTGCAAACCCAAATTTTCCCTAGTCATTGTCTTTATTTGAGGCAATTTGGATCCCCTATTCTCTAAGCTTTTTGAATGTCTGGTTTATTAATTTATTTTTGAGCCAGCATCCACATAGTAGACTCAGAGCTGTATTACAGGGCTCATGGGGATCAGCTTCCCTCTTTTTCACTCGCAGTTGCTTCCTCTTCCTGTTCACATCTGCAAGGAAAGATTTAAATTCAGTAACAAATTCCATAGTTTCTCAGTGTGTCTTTGAGCTCCCTTTGCTCACCTTAATCCAAAAATCAAAGTCCAGTTGAGTAGCTATAAAATGGTCCATTGCCAATTTATCCTGGAAGTCCTCGGTGTCTGAATATTCCAAGAACACAAGTCCTCTCAGGTCTTCCATCAGGCCAGGTGGAGTATACCTCTCTCTCCTTCCATAAATCCTGGAACAAAGGATGCTGCAGCACCCCTGGCTTGAAGTGGTTTCCATTATATCTAGAGTTTACATCCAAGCTCCAAGATACAACCATATTTGCTCCAATCCCACAAATACCTACAGGTTGAACCTCTAAAATCCAGGACTCTCTGGTCTAGCAACATCAGATATTGTTGGACCAGAGAGCCCTGGCTGGCCAGGTTCAGAAGTGCAGCCCAGGCCAGGCTGGTGGTGGGGGACTAGAGCCCCAGCAGGCCGGGGTGGTGGGAAGTACAGCCCTGGTGGGGCCTTGTGGTGGGGAGCGCAGCCCCAGCAGGGGCTGGAGGCATCGAAGCCAGCCCTCACCTGGAGCTGGTGCAATGGGGGGCTGGAGGCAGCAGGGCCAGTGGTAAGGAGCACAGCCCTGGCCAGGAGAAGAGCTTAGAGCTGGGTGGGGAGCCTTAATTTCTCCTGGTCCGGCAAACTCCATTGTTTGGGACCACTCAGGTCCCAAAGGTGCCAGAGCAGGCAGGTCCCACCTGTACAAGATTTTTATCGGGCATTCTTAAAACTTAAATACCCACCTGGGAAAGTGAGGAAACAGACTGACAGAACCAGACAAGTACCCAGAAATCAACTACTTCAGGGCAGGCCCAACAAGGAAAATAACAGAATACCACTGCTCATCACCTACAACTCCCAGCTTAAACCCCTTCAGCACATCATTGACAATCTACAACCTATAGTAGAAAACAATCCCTCACCCTCAAAGGCCAATCCTCACCTACAGACAGGCCAATCCTCTCCTACAGACAACTCACCAGTCTGAAGCAAATACTTTCCAGCAGCCACACATCACACCTCAGCTACACTCACCCAGGCTGTGTCTACATTGGCAAGATTTTGCACAAAAGCGATCACTTTTGCGCAAAAACTTACCGCCTGTCTACACCGGCCGCGAGTTCTTGCGCAAGAACACTGACGTTCTAATGTAAGAAATCAGTGCTTCTTGAGCAAGAACTATGATGCTCCCACTCAGGAATAAGCCCTCTTGCGCAAGTGTTCTTGTGCAAGAGGCCAGTGTAGACAGGCAACATGAATTTCTTGCGCAAGAAAGCCCGATGGCTAAAATGGCCATCAGAGCTTTCTTGCGCAAGAGAGCGTCTACACTGGCAAGGATGCTTTTGCGCAAAAGCACATCTCTTGCACAAAAGCACATGCCAGTGTAGACGCTCTCTTGCTCAAATACTTTAACGCAAAAACTCTTGCGTTAAAAGTATTTGCGCAAAATCTTGCCAATGTAGACGTAGCCCCTGGAACTTACCCTTGCAACAAATCCCATTGCCAGATCTGTCCACATATCTATACAAGAAACACTATCACAGGCCCTAACCACATAAGCCACAATATCAGAGGCTCATACAACTGCACATCCTTTAATGTGATATATGCCATCAAGTCCAGCAATGCCCCTTTGCCATGTATATTGGCCAAACTGGACAGTCAGTATGACAAAGGATAAATGGACACAAATCAGACATCAGAAATGGTAACACACATAAACCTGTAGGGGAACATTTTAACCTGTCTGGTCACTCAATTATGGATTTAAAAGTAGCTATCCTTCTACAAAGAAAATTCACCAGCCAATTACAGAGAGTGTTGAATTGGTATTTATCTACAAATTAGACTGTTACCCTGGGCTTGAACAAAGACTTTAACTGGATGTCACATTATAAAGCCAGTTTCCCCTATCTTTAACAACTGCATTTTTACATCAAAAGCTAAGAATGGGACACTTGCAGCCCACTTAATTAGCCTCATTAGCACCAGTCCTACAATTGAGAGGTACTTTTTTTTGCTGTTATATGTATCTTGGTTTCTGTTATTTCCACTCCAGCTCATCTGATGAAGTGAGTTTTACCCACAAAAGCTCATGATATTACATATTTTTGTTAGTCTCTAAGGTGCCACAGGACTACTCATTATTTCTAGGATTTACAGTTTTGTTTAATGGCACCTCCACTGCACAAATTGTTCCAGTGTCCCAATATCCTTCTAGTGTTATTTAACTGGAAGTGGGGGTTGAGTTTAGACACTATCTAATATAACTTCACATCAGTATGAAATCATGCCCACAGATTGTATTTGGAGTCCAGAGAAAAAGAGCAGAGACAGAAGCCACTTATAGTGATTGTTCCTCTGAATAGAAAGCCACCATTCAAAACTACCTCTCAAACTGAAAAAATAAACCAAAGTTGTTTCCAGGGAATGGAAAGTGAGGAATTTCCAGATGCATAAACTGAGACTGAATTTCCAACTTTTCCCCATCAACAAGTCTATGTAAAACTCCATATTTTGGTGCTTCAGAGTCATCCCAATGGTCTGTCAGAGAAAAGTGTGTTGATTTTCAAGGTTGCAAAGACCATCTGTTCGCTCAGGTTTTTGTCTGTCAGCTTAGTTAAAAGGAGAGTTCAAGTTTTTTCTGCTGAGGGTTTCTTTAGAGCTAACATAATTTGTTATTCTGTTCATTTAGAAGCTTTAATTTGTGGTTTTGAAGATTGTGTAACTGCTCTGAGGGGTGGCAAGAGGCCCATTTGCGAAGTTCAACAATAAGTTTAACAATACAGTAAATAACTGTTCAGTGATTTGCCCTGTACAGAGCACCATGGCATGCACTATAAGTTATTAGTCCAGGCTCAAAGACAAAGAACAATCCTAGTGCATTAACATGTCTTTATGAGGTGCCTAGTAAAAAGGAGATAAAAATACAGTTCCATTTGGATAACGGAACACTGAATCACTTCACTCACTGTTGTCACACATTAAGGATGACCCACAGTTGGCCTCAGGACTGGGGGCACATTATTTTGCAATAGTCTATTCTGGAATAAACTTTCTCCAGGGCTCTCAAAACATTTACATGACCATTAATTTGTGAGGTACTTAAGTGTTATTGCCTCTGTTTTACTGGTGGTGAATCTAAAGCAGCGTGTCTGCAGACAAATTGTCAGAAGTATTCACTGAAGTTAATGGGCGCTTCAGGTCCTGAGACCTGCTGAAAATCAGGCACCTGCCATCTTAACTGACCACACAACAACTGAAGCATTCAGAATTAGAGAATACTTTTGAACTTCCAACTGAGAGCAAGTTAGGGGAAATACTGGCTATAGAACACAGAGGTTCTGACTGTGAATACTGTGCTCCATCCCACA
The DNA here is from genome assembly GCA_019425775.1 of Rafetus swinhoei. NCBI lineage: Eukaryota > Metazoa > Chordata > Testudines > Trionychidae > Rafetus > Rafetus swinhoei. The sequence continues at coordinate 112,861,604 of CM033446.1, forward strand.
GATAATACTCCACTTAAGGTCTCTCACTCTGTTCCTCTTGATCATGGAAAGGGTTCCCCCGTGCATTACTTTTATTTGTTGTCTCTGTCTGTTTGGATCTTTTAAAGTGAACATTCAGCCTGACTTTTAGTCAATGTTGATTTAGCTTGTTCCATACTGTTACAAACCCCATTGCATGCAGCAAATTCTATTCTAGTCACTTCAGATGAAATCTGGTAATACATTATTTGCTACCTCTTGCCCAGACGATCAAGTAGACAATAAACGGTGCAATTGTTCAAACAAAGGTGGAGGTCAGATACTACTGTGATGGGGAGGCACATACATACCCAGATAAACAAGACAGACCTAGATTTTTGGAGGCTGAGAATTTCTTAGAAAGGATGAGCCAAAATGGTCATGAGATAAAGACACCAAACTAACACAGAAGAAGTCTGAGCTCTGTTTCCTTGTTCTGCCACAGCTCAGGAGCAAGCAAATCTTTCTTTGCCTCTATTTGACATCTGTTAAATGAGGTTAAATAGCATTTCCTTTCTGTTTACATGCTAAGGCTCAGACCCATTTCAGTGGCAGTTAGGAATTAACAAAAATGATCAGGAGTATGGAATGGCTGCAATATGAGGAAAGATTAATAAGACTGGGACTTTTCAGCATGGAAAAGAGACAACTAAGAGGGGGAAATGATAGAGGTCTATACAATCAAGACTGGTGTGGAGAAAGTAAATAAAGAAAAGTTATTTACTTGTTCCCACAAAACAAGAGCTATGGGTCACCAAATGAAATGAATAGGTAGCAGGTTTAAAACCAACAAAGTATTTCTTCCCTCAATGCACAGTCAGCTTGTGGAACTACTAGCCAGAGGATGTTGTGAAGACTAGGACTTTAACAGGGTTCAAAATTGAATTAGATAAGTTCATAAAGGAAAGGTCCATCAATGGCTATTAACCAGGATGGGTAGGAATGGTGTCCCTAGCCTCTTGTTTGTCAGAAGCTGGGAATGGGTGACAGGGGGTGGTTCACTTGATGATTACCTGTTCTATTCATTCCCTCTGGAGCACCTGGGATTGGCCCCTGTCAGAAGACAGGATACTGGGCTAGATGGACATTTGATTTGACCCAGTATAGCCATTATTATGGTCTTATATTACCTTTGAGGCTTTGGATCCGGGGAGGGGGGGGCAAAGATTTATCTCTTAGTGTATATTTGCACCATGGTTAGTACAGCAGAGTCCTGATCTCAGTTGCAGCCTGAAATGAGGGCAATGTTCAAAGACAGGACATTCCCCCAGGGATCAGAGTGGGTAGAATGAAGAGCAAACAGGTCACAAGTTCACCTCCAGTCTGGCACCTGCTTGTCAGTGTGAACTGACACTTGGTCAAGGTGAACTCAAGGCTTCTGCTTCCTACGGCAGACTGAAGAGCCGACGGGGGTTATGTAAGATTACAATTGGGAGAGGCGGCCACGGCTCTGAGAAGAGGGAAGGAGGGTCGCTCCCTTCGCCGCCCGCAGCAGAGCGGGGACCTTTCAGCTTTCGGACAACAGCTACCCCTAGTGGCGAGGAATCGGTTCCCTGTCTCTCTCCCCTCTCGCTGATTCCATGCTGTCAACAGGTTTGGGAACGAGAGGCAGCAGCGGTCACTAACCTGGCAAGCGCCCCCGGCCCGTCCCCCGGGACAGACCCCCCGGCGGCTGCAGCCCAGCAAGGCCGTTTGCAAGCGCTCCCCAGCCGAGGCGCTGGTTCGCGGCTCATCAAAAACGGAGCAAGAGTTAAACGCCCTGTAACCAAACGCCTCTGCCGGCGACGGCCCCTTCCAGTGCCAGCCCTCTAGCTTGGACCAGGCAGAAGCCCCCGTGTCCCATCCCCTGACCCGGCAAAAGGGAGGCCATTGCCCCGCGCCTCCGCTGGTCAGCCCGGCTGCAGCTTCTGGGTCCCGAAATGGGGCGGGGGTAGGGTAGAGAAAACGCATCAATACTCGCTCTCAATGGCAGAGAGCTACTGGCCCTGCCTCCGGGCAGCGAGGTCGTGTCTCCCGGCAGCGCCTATGGCAAACACTCCCGCTGCCCCCACACGTGCGCTGGGGCCCCCCCTCAGTGCTGCACTGTCCCGGGCCGGGAATAGTGCCTGCTATCTGCCTCTGGAGCCCGGCTGCGTCCTGGCTCCCTGCGCCGTGGCACGTCCCTTGCAGCTCACGGCGGGGCTCTAGCCTCCTGCCTCGCTGTGTATTTTTAGGTCACTGGCGCGGAGGGGTAGGTAATCCCCAGGCTTCAGTTCCAAAGGGGCGGGGTCCGGCCGGAGGTGGAGTCACTTTTCATTTAAATCCCTGACTATAAAATGGGCTTAAAGAGAAGCGGGAGCTCAGCTGAGCTGCAAGGAGCCCGGCAGGCAGGCGTGTGTGGAAGGGGGCGAGAGCCGGAGCCCAGCAGCCCTCACGATGCTCCACTCCCTCGGCGTTCACACCTTGCAGCTGCTCACCCAGGCCGCTGCCTGCTTCCTCCTGCTGCCCCGCTTCCTGCTCACCGCGCTGATGCTCTGGCTCCTGGATTTTCTGTGCATCCGGAAGAAGGTGCTGCTTATGGGCCGGGCGGAGGAGGAAGGCAGCCCTTGCCAGGAGCCACCCCCTGACGACCCCCCGGTCTGCGTGTCCGACTCCAACCGCATGTTCACCCTGGAGTCTCTGAAAGCCGTGTGGCACGGGCAGAAGCTGGACTTCTTCAAGTCGGCGCACGTGGGCTCCTCCGCCCCCAACCCCGAAGTCATCCAGCTGGATGGGCAAAAGCGACTCCGGATCCTTGACTATGCCCGAGGCAAGAGACCTCTGATCCTGAATTTCGGGAGCTGCACCTGACCCCCCTTCATGGCTCGCCTGAGGTCCTTCCAGCGCCTGGCCGCGCACTTCGTGGACATCGCTGACTTCCTGCTGGTGTACATCGAAGAGGCTCACCCCTCCGACGGCTGGGTCAGCTCGGACGCAGCCTACGAGATCCCCAAGCATCAGTGCCTCCAGGACAGGCTGAGGGCGGCTCAGCTGATGCAGGAAGGGGCGCCTGGCTGCCCCCTGGCAGTGGACACCATGGACAATGCATCCAGCGCCGCCTACGGAGCCTACTTTGAGAGGCTCTACATCATCCAGGAGGAGGTGGTGATGTACCAGGGAGGCCGAGGACCAGAAGGCTACAAGATCTCCGAACTGCGGAGCTGGCTCGACCAGTACAAAAACCGGCTGCAGAGCCCCAGCACGGTGGTCATCCAAGTGTAAAAGGAAATGGCACTGGGGTGGGTGGGTGGTGGTGGTGGTGGTGGGGCGGTCGTCCTGCACGGGGGTGGGCTGGCAGGCGCTTCTCTGCTCCTTTGCCTCAGGGCTGCAGGCGGCTGATGTGCGAGTTTCATGCAAGAAGTGTCACCGCTGCCCCTTCTCTGATCGAATCATGTTGATTTGCCAGGCCCGCTCCGTGCGTGCTGCATGTCCATATGCACCTTGTAAATACCCCTTTTTGTAACAAAGCGTTTCCTATTTTTATGGAGGTTTTTCTAGGGGGGGGGAGACTGGGTCCGTGTGTATGTGTGTCTGAGAGAAGCTGCGTCGTAGGGGGTCTCTGGGTGCCCGGATCACACCAGGTGGGGCTCCTAGTATCTCTGGGTGACGACCGATTTTTAAATGGCTTTCAAAATACCAGGAAATCGAGTCCGATGTTGTTAGATACTAGAAGCGCGACGAGCCGGGGCCAAGCGGAATGTCCTATTTATGGAGTCTCTCTTTTTTGTAAAACGGGCGTTCATTTTTTAAATTAACTTTTTATAGGAATAAAGATCTGGAATAAAGACGCTCCTGCTCTTGGCTCCCTTGGACAGAACTGATAAGCTATTGAACTCTCTCCCGTATAACCTCTCCCCTTCCCCCATCCGAGCTGCTGGACGCGCAGGGGGCGATAGGTGGCGGGGGGACGGGCCAGGGCAGGGGTGGGGACAGGAGGCACTGTCAGCGCTCTGCAGGAAACCTGTCTGGGAGGAGGCATTACAGCTTTCCCGGCGGAGATGCGCAAATGCTGTCGGGCAGGGGAAACCGCTGGGCTCCGGCTCCGCTAACCCTGAAAAGACTGGGCGTCTGGATCCCAAACGTTGCCAGCCCCTTGCTCCTAAGCTCTGTAAAGTTAGGAAGCTACCGCGGAGCCCCTGACTGCTCTGAGGATCGGGATTCTCCGAAGGGGGGAGGCGTGCTCAGATCATTAAATCCTTTCTGCAGCGCGAAAATGCTCCCTGCGGCAGCTTCCAAAGGTGTGACCCGCCCGAGTGTCCTGTACCGCCTTGCTGTGTTCGGGCACCTGTAACGCCGGCAAAGGCTGGGAAGTCCTTTCCCATCAGCCTAGATCTTAGAGCAGCTCAGGAGGGCCCCGATTCAGCGAAGGTACTTAAGCACCTGCCTCCTTTTAAGCAGCTGAACAATCCAAGGTGGCTACTCATCTGCTTAAACTAAGGCACCTGTTGAAGCACCTCACTCAATCAAGCCACAATCCCTGCCCGAATCAAAGGCCGCTGAGCATCCTCTTAGAGCAGACCGACTCCACGTGCTCGGTCATATGGGGTGAGTGGGGGGGGGGGGGGCGGTTTGCTGTATTTTCATCGGTGTGTCATCAATCCGCCAGGCTCACCCGGGACCCGCACCTCGGAAAAACAGGACTTGTATTTCAAGTTGCAGGTGTTCATTATTGCATGCTGCTGCTGCGGAGTCCTAAAGTAAAACCAAACCGGGGCAATAAGTCATCCCCAATGTATGATGAAATCACAAAGCTAAAACATTCAATTCATCTGAGTGCTTAATAAGTCTAGGAACCCAAGCAGGAATCCAGACAACACCTTTAAATGATTATGCTCCTGTATTGTTTGTTTTCTGTCTCGGACATGATCTTTGAAACCCAACAATAAATGAAAAAGAGGTTAGAAGAACCTGGCCTCATAAATCAGATAAAAAAGTGGGCACCTTTAGTCTCTAAAAACAGTCTTCAAATACTTTCAGGGCTGTTATAAAGAGGGTGGGGGATCGATTGTTTGTAGGATCTTGAACAATTTTTATAGGGGGGATGCAGGGAACCACTGAATTAAACCATCAACCTGTATATAAAGGAAACTACTTCAAGCCAACAGGTGCTGCAGCACTCCCTGCATCCATAGTTTAAGTGCCTATGTTCTCCACATCCACTGAAGGTAAGGTACAAAGTAAGGAGATTTAGGTAAAATATTAGGAAATGTTTGTTATCTCCAAAGATAGTTAAGCTCTAGAATAGGCTTTGAAGGGAGGTAGTGGAATCCCCATTATTGAAGGTTTTAAAAACTGCCTAGACAAACACCTATCTTGGTCTAGTTTTATATAATACTCTCTCAGGATAGGGAGCTGGACTAAATGACTCCTCAAAGTCCTTTTCAGACCTACATGTCTATGATTCAATAAGAAATGATAATTGGAAATGTATTAATCAAACCAGTCAAGACATTTTGGGATGAAGGCATTTTCTTGTAATGTTTTAATAACTCCTTATATATAAATCTGGTTTAGGAAAGATGATGGTGAGAAACTTAAATTGTTGCTATCTTCCTGATGAAGTGTAAAATAATTTTCCCCATATCAGATTAGACCTATTGAGAACTAGGAAGCCTCTTAGCTTTTAAGGCAATGTAGGTCCTTTCTGCAAAATAATTGTGCTAACTTTGCAGAAGACTATTTATAAACATATTACAACCCTTATCTTTTCAGAAATAGGTTGCATACAACCACTTCAAGCTTATGGAGTGTATATCTCTTGATTCCCATCATAACTCTACAACCAAAAATATATTGGCCAACATTTTCATGCATGTGCACCTAAAGATAGGCACTCCAATCAAACAGATCTTAATGATTTCAGTAGGAACTGTCAGTGTTCAGCTTTTCTAAAAATTGGGCCATTTTGCCAAAATATTGAATCATGCCTAACTTTAGACATCCAAGTTTGAAAATTTTGGACACAGACACTAATTTTTTTTAGTATGATACCTCCCTGCATATTTGCTCAACTCATCATCTTGATAAAGTGAAACTAAATAACACTATACATTTCATACCTTCCTGAGCTCAATCTATTTGTTGTCACAAGCATTAGTCACACACACAAAGGCAGTCTCCCGTGCTGTGGGTGCAGGGGATTATGGATATGGGGTTACTGCTTGTCATAGACATATATGAGCTCTCACACAGCTTCCAAAACTCCCAAGTATAGTTTGGTTTCCAAAGTCAAGTGATGAAGAATGTCTAATCCTACTATCTGTATGAGGGAAATAACTCTTCCAAATTACCCAAAGCGCTGCAGTCTGCAACAGAACCACCATGATTATTTTAACACTCTCTTTCTTTTGATTTGGGCATGGAACCAGGGTAGAAGGATCACCATTAAAGATAAAAGTTTCATCTATCTATTGACACTGCAATCTAAAGTAAAACATTAATTAATTTTATGAAATGGTCACATTTTATGGATTTTGTTTATCTAGCTCTGGATACATTTAAAGCATTTAGGTTCAATATTGGAGTTTATCCCCTCATTTTGCAAACACCTGCCAGAAAACATAAGTTCCTTTCTCCTCCATCATATCCATCATTTTACCTTAATCTTGTGAACATCAGGTTGCCTCTTCCACAAGGATATCATTCTAAGAGCAATATGTTCAACTTATTTCAAAACTGTGCCTGGGTTGGAAGAAACCTAGCAGTTAGCAATATACTCCCCCAGTTTAAAAAGAACAGAAAGAAAGAGAGGCAGCACCTTGAAATAAACTGAACAGATGTGCCTGTCTTGATGCACTTACATGAGAGGGCTCAAGGGAAATAAGACCTGGGACGGGTATGAGTTGATGTTGACATACTGTGATGAAATGCCCAGGGTCTCTAGTCTTTCTTAACCATGGGCGTTGGTTATCTTGAATACATTACTATGTTCTTCTTTCAGTGCACTGCTGTGTTACTCTTCTTTCCGGGACCTAACGTTTTCCTCACCCATACACGTAACCTGAGCTAATATATGCTGCCTCCTATGACCCCTCCTCACTGGCACTTGACCTCTGGTCTGAGAAAAGAAGTCAAAACTGAAACAAGAGACTTTGGATATCTATTTGAATAAAGAAAACCTAAGACATTACAAGTGTTTGGTGCAAACCAAAGCTATTCCCAATTGTCTCCCTTGCTGGTTAGTTTGTAATAACTAAAGAGAAAAATTCTGACCCAATAAATATTTGTGCAATCCTACTTTAACTTTAGACAATATCACCTTGAGCAGTTTCCTTCGTGTCTTCACTAGAAAATCCTATCACGTTTGAAAACAATGATAAAGAGTCACGTTATCTGCTGCAATACAGTTAGTGTAGATCAGTGTCATATGATTAAATCCTTGTCCCGGGAATGATTAAACACAATTAGCTGGCACCATCCTTCTGACAATTTCAGCATCGGCCAGAAGTTGTGTTCATCATCAGGTTAGCTAACCATGATGAAATACAGATCCCAGCAGCACTTAGACACGAGTAGCTGACATAATGCTGAATACAACCTGCCGTGATTCAAACAGACCCATTAATCATGGACAACACTGTGTCACCCAACTGGGCTCACTGCTCTTCACAGTCTTGTGCCACAGTGTGTGGCTGCACAGTTTACGAAGGCAGAATTTAGCCCATGGAATTGTTTCCAGATTTTAATTTTTCCTTGCTTTGCAATGAAGTTCACCTTCGGCTTTTTCACTCCTCATAGTTCTTAGTCCCATGTTTCTGGCACACTTCAGGTAAAGTCCATTTTGTGCAGCTCGCTAGCTCAGACTCTCTCTCATTTTCTGGTCCACAAAATGATTTCCACTCTGACAAAATGTGAAAGGCAATGGTCCCTGTACTTAACTGGCTTCTATAGTTAAAGGATCATGCCTCTAACACACGGTTAGCTATTACTAAACTTTGGTAGAAGGCTATCGGAGGACAAGCATTTTCATCTGTTTGTAAATAAACCAGCTTTCAAATCCATATTCTTACTTCTGAACAGACAGCAGCTCACTTATTTATCACTTTTCCTTTAACGAACAACAGAAGACAAATTTGCCAGGAATGCCAGGGATACTTGAAAGAGATCACACTTTCCCTTTTGTACAAATCAAAGTTATCTGATCCTGTTATATCCTCCACTCACAATAAATCTTAAGCATACATCTCACTGAGGTTTCTCAGGGAAAGTTGTTTGGATCAGATTAGAACAATATGCTCCACTTCTGAAGAGCTCTGATGTGTCAGAAATGTTTCCAGTTGCTACAGTGTATTGAGTAACATGCTATTTATGAAACACTTTTTATTGTCTTGTCTTTTTAACCCCCCTTTAACTGGATGACAAACAGAAGTCAAAAGGGAGCAAAAAGAGAGATCAAACAGAGCACCGTCTAAGCCATGATTACCTGTTCCCGTCAATAGTTAATTGAGTTATACTCTTAACATAATCACACTTTCAGTGTTCAAGCTTGGAGAGGTAGAATAGGAAGGAACTTGTGGTGTGTGTAAAGGGGATGCTTCCAGACATTAAAACATATAACTGCAATGTAATATAATGGTATCTGGTGCATTTTGAGACACTTCCTACTACTAAATATTCTGTTAATTCTCTTTACAAAATGTAAACAGCAAAAAGCTCATGCAGTTGTTTTCATTAAGAACTACTTACACGGCACAAATGAGGCTATTTAATGAAAAAGAGGCCAGAGATCTTACTCATTTAAAAAAAAATCTTTTTATTCTTTGTCTTTGAACTTAATTTCAAATAATCAGTAAGAAGAGAGAGAATCAAATCTAATCCAAGGATAAACAGTGATCTAGGTACAAATCTAGAAATCAAACTCTCAAACACTTCTGCAAGCTATTTTTAATCTAACATTAATTTATTCTATGCTTCCTTCCACTGACAAGGGATATCTACCATTATGTATTTATTACTTGCTTAGTGCTGATAGGGTTCATCTGACAGGGTGCGTCTACAGAGCACCCTTACCTTGAAATATGCTACACAATTTGTGCTATGCAAATTGCATATCTTATTTTGAGGTAATGTCTAAATAAAGCACTATTCCAAAATGTCCCTTAACCCTCATGCAATGAGGTTTACAGGGATGTTGGAATAGCGAGCCTGTTATATTGTGATATAACGGGCTTGCTCTTAAGATGCAGAATAGCTATTTTGGGATACCGGAGGTATCCCGAAATAGCTCTGCAGTGTAGACATAGCCTCAGAGTACTCAGCTTGATTAAAGGGCAAAAGACTTGATTAAATTATTTCTTACACAAGTTTTACATTGGACTAATTCTGCTGATATCAATGCAGTCACTCCAGATTCACATTGGATCTAACTATGATTAAAATCTGGGTCATTGTGTTTATTTTTTGTGGTGGTTCAAAAACCCCCATTTTTCTACAATGAATTACAAATGAGAGTTAGGTATCCCACTCCAGTTGACTTTCAATGGGAATTGAGCACCTAACTGCTTTTGTGTCTTTGAAAATCTCCTCCTCTCTGTCCAACCAACAGTCCTGTCAGCACTTTTGGGAAATCATCCTTCCTCTTATGCACACTTAAATGAGTATTTCAGGAACCTCCTGTCTGCCATGATTTTCACCTGTCTCCTCCCCAGAAGTCTTAGAGTATGGCCTGTAGCAGTTACTCTTGTAACAGCCTACTGCCAAAATGATCTTAAATATGGCAGTTTATTTTAAAATATCAAAGTTGAGCATTACACTAAATGTTCAGTGAGGGAAACAAGGAAACAACCTTGCTAGACAAGGTCAGATCCAGTTAATCTGGATTTAAGCAAGAATTCTTCACTTCTTAGGGCCAGATTGTTCAGCCTTTACTCATTTTTACATTACTTTGCTCCATTCATCCCATTGAAATCAATCTTATTAGTTCTGGGGGTAAGGGTTTCACAGTCTGGTCCAAGGAGTTAGTGCGTTTCTAACAGACGCTTTCAGGCCTTTCTTGTGTCTTATGTCTTTCTCAAACCTCATAGCTCATTCTCTTTCTCTGGCTTGTGGCTCTTGTTTATACCATTATATCCAATATTAATTGAATACCCGCATCCCTAAATGGGAAGTATATTTTAAATTTCCTCTCATTTAGCACACCATATTTCATTCTACACATTCTAGATCAGATCTTGGCCTCTGACCCCCATGTCCTTTGCCATACAACACAAGGAAGATGGAGAGTGTCCATAACACAGTAGCTCAGATCCCTCTAACACAGGGGAAGTCCCCAGTGAGGTAAAGCCAATACGTCCATCACTATCTCTCCCATCTGCAGGCCTAGAAGCTATTCCTAGATGGGCCATGTGACTAGACATCTATCTTTCAGAGTAATCACTTGGCTGCTCTAAATTACACCATGATCTGGTTTGACCTTCTATAAAGCTAAAGATCAGGTCAGTGGAAAGGTGGTGTAAAGCCATCTTCCTCCACTACCCACTCCATTCAAGGTCATACACCAAACACAACTTGGCTTGGAATGGGGATTTGACCCAGAATCCTGGAATAGTGTTCACTTAGCTTCACATTTGTTACATGATGCCTTGATTAACCTATTGCTCATTTTCTTGTTTACCATTCTTTTCTCTGGGGGCTTCTTGCTGTTTTTGTCTGATTGGTTAGACACTTTGTAAGTCCCCTGTAGTCCTAATATTAGGCTGAATGTATGTATTTAATACATCCAGTTTATATCAGATGTTATCTCTCCTGGATAATAAATGATCCAACACAATAGTCACACCAGTGAAGCAGCTCACTTTCAATACTATAGTTACTGTAGCAAAATAACTAATGTTTTTCCAAAGTCCCAGTGACTTATATCTATGATATTTTCTATTTCAATGTCCTTCATTTGATATCAATAGAAATAGATAATAGAAATAACTCCTGAAATTCTCATGTAGCCCAGAGAGCAAATTTAAAAAAACAACAACCTACAAAACCACACATTTCACCTGTTTCTGATATCTGTAGTAACAAATGAAAATAGTAGAGTAGTCTCTATTAGGACTTTCTAAAATAGTTTTTAAGGCTTCTGAGCTATGGGTTGAAGAAATTCTGGGAACCATACAATTCCAGGCAAAAAAAAGTTTCAAGTTTTTTGATAGCAGCACTTAATATTTGTGATGGACAATCAGGAAAGAATACTGTGTGAAGCTGTTGTCAGCCAGATTTGTAGCACGCAGATGGAGAGTACATACTGTGCTACCAATTCCACAGGCACATATCTACAATTTCAAAAAGAGATCAAAATTAGCCCAGAAGTATTTGGGCAAGGCAGGAATGGGGGTGCATTTTATAAAGGGAACCATTTATTTGAGAAAGTGATAACTAATACAATTTAAGTGAACTACCAGGATTATTTCTTTTTCTCCTATCAATAAAAGTTAGGGTCCTTCTACTAGACTGTATGTCAAGTGACGAGCAAATGACTCTGGAGAAACATGAAGGATCAGGCAGTACTGAATTTGAGTTTTTCTTCACTACTCATTGCAAGTGTATTTTCATTTTCTGTTGAGTATTTCTTTTCTGTTGTGTATTTCTTTTCTAAAAGATATACCCAGTAAAGTAATTACTATTGTTGGTCTGAGGCAAGTATCAGTAGAAGCAATTAGGAGTCCTGTGGCACCTTTAAGACTAACAGATTGATTTTGGCTTAAGCCTTCTGGTCTTTGTCCATGAAAGCTTATGTCTAAATAAATCTGTTAGTCTTTAAGGTGCCACAGGACTCCTCATTATTATAGCTCTGTTTTTTCTGATGTTTGTGCAAGTTCATAATTTTTAAAAACTAATGTTTTAATCAAAATGTGGTGTGTAATACAACAATATACAACTGTAGAATGAAGCTGTATTGATAACGTTTTACCTGTTTGACAAGGTTAGAGATATAATAGGAAACAAAAGAAACTGTGGGACAATAAATATGGCACAGCCTCCCTCAAGTGATCCACAAGACTATCACCCTCATCTCTTTTAGATACCTTCTCAAAACCATTTGTGCCATAACACCTACAAGAAATTAGCCAATGTTTAATGGCCAGGTTGAGATGCAATTGAGCAGAGAGTGTCAAAATATGGGGGAAGGAAATTCAGTAAAAAAATTCACTAAAAATGTTCTTTTGTTTGTCTGGTTAGTTGGTTGGTTGGTTGTATTTTCAAAGTTTTCTGGCTAGATTTGGCAGGCAGCTGAGGAGGATTTGGAGAACGTTAACACTGATTTATTTATGGAATTTAAAAACTAAACTATATTCATTGGAAATGTATGTAAATATAGATAGATAGATAGATAGACAGATGTATGGGAGGGGTATTACCCTTTTCTGGGCATCTCAGCCATTCAGTTAACTAAATTGCCTGTAAGGATTAAATCCATAGACAGTGGGTCTCCAGGACATGTTGGCAGGGAGCCAGGAGAGCCAATGGGAAGAGAATGTGTAACTCCAAGGACGTAGGTAGCAAACACCATTCAAAATGCCTCTTGGTGACCTTATCTTAAGTACAAGATCAATCCCCCCTGTCAGGGTCTATCACCGGTGAATTAATTAAGTGCTAAAATAGATCCATTCCTCCCCTGCCTCCGGTGTAGGTTCAATGAAGAAAGAGGAGGTGATGTTCAGGTGCAAACAAGGTAAAATGTTATTTAGGGATTAATTACAAAAGAGGGAGAAATGGGGAGATAACCAGATGCAGATACAACAAACATAAAACAAAACTGGTGATAGTGACAGCAACAAACAGAGGCTTAAAGCTCAGACCCACTAAATCAAACCTTTGGCTCTGTGATTGAAATAGTAAGAAACCCCTAAGTACCTCTCTCTCCTCTCTCTCCTCAGGACTTGTTAGCGGCGCTGGTGGGGGTGCCCAGGACCTTCTACCCTCAGGCTGATGTAGAGCCCTTGGGGAGGAGCACTGGGGAGTCCCACGATGTTCTGTCCCAGACTGGTGGGTGAAGAGGAGTCGCAGGCTGTTGGTGTTGCTAGCAGGTAGTGTGCTGGCGAGGACGGTAATCCTCTTCTTCCTCCACTGCAGGTGCTGCTGGGGTTGTCCCCCGTTGACAGAGGGTAGAACAGATGGACGCGCGCACTATGGCAGACAGCCCTGAGGCTGAGGCAACACAGTCCCATAAAGCCACAAAGACAAGTAAAGTCTGAGAACAGAACCCTCGTGACTGCTTGGCGGGACAATCCGGTTTAGACTGGTCTCTGAGCGGTCAGTGCCTGAGGAGATCCAACATGGATTCCTAGGTCAAGGGTCATAGACTCCATTTCGGTTGCCCCAGTTACTGACCTAAACACCCTCATAACATTCTATTTTAAACAAGGTAGAACAATTAAGCCATACATAAACAAAACTCCCTAACAAGTGTGAGATTTGAATTGCAGAAGTGATCTGCCTGCTGCTTTTTTTGTGTGAGTTCAGAGCAAGAGGGGGAGATATAGACTGAGCCAGGAACAAGGCATGGAACTTCCAGCAATATCCATGCCTAGGAAGAACTAAATTATTTTCTTTATTTTGGGGTTTGGTTGAGCTCCTCTGTGCTAAGCCATGTACACACAACCCTGTACACTGTAACCTTAAACTGAATCCAAGGGAAGCAATTCTCTGTGTTTTTTATTCTGACTTTTTTCAGTTGCTATGTAACACCTAGGAACTAAGTATGTTTTGCCAAGTATGTCTTCTTTGTTTTGTTAATAAAATCACCTTTTTAAGACTATGATCTGATTCCTGTGTCCTAGAAGGCAGGAGGTTCTGTATACACATTCCTAAAACTGCCAGGTCAGCTATTAGGAATTAACGTTTGTTTTCAAGCTCTCTCCTGAGGCAGGGTTGAAGAGCTTGGGCATACCCCCTCAGAAGAAATTTCCAAGTACATATTTCTGGGTTCTCAAAGGGGTTTTGTGCATTTGGGTGGTGGTAGCACACCACCCATGGTCAGGGAATCTATGCCCTTGAGAGTGGGTTAAGCCAAAGCCTTTAGGGGCAAGGTATTAAAGTCTTTTAAGGGGCCCCACCTTCTGCACTCAGTGCCAGAGTGGGAACAGCTTTGATATGCACACAGAGAGAGAGAGAGAGAGAGAGAGAGAGAGATTTGATTATTTTTCTTTCCCCCACATTTCATATTTTCCTCCCCTTAGAGCATTAGCTCTTCAGAGGATGGATTTCTTCTGTGGGATAGATCCTGCAAAGGAAAGTGCCTAGGCATAAGCCTGCACCCATGCAGAGCCCCATTGATTTCAAGTACAAGCAGGGCTATGCTTAGGTGGATCCATTTATAAGATCTAGGCCTATGGTTCTACAGTAGCAGCCAGCACAAGAGGGCCCTCATTCTGATTGGGTCTGCTGGATGCTATTGTAGCATAAGTATTAAATAACAATGTACATGCATGTTTTGCATGAAGTAATAGATAAGATTCATGCAAAGAACAAGTTTTCCTGTGAGTATGATGAGCTTCACATCTCACAGACAGCTGGTGGTTTTGCAGATTTCCATTGCATGACAGAACACCTTTAAGCCACTAGGGGCTTTATCCAAAGCACACTGAAGTAGACAGAAGCCTTTCCAATGACTTCAGCAGGCTTTGGCTCTAGCTTTCTAGCATGAAAATGTTAAAAATTTGGTGCTTGCTCCAGCACCTGGGTACTTCTTTGAAAAAGAGTAGGGTGTAGCAAACAAATAAGCTTCAGGGAGATTAATCTTTAACCTGAAACTGGAAGAGAGAGTTTGGGACAGGTCCATGTTCTGTCAACAAGGCTAGGTTGACACTGCACATCTCTTGAGGCAGCATGTAGGGGGTGCTACAGTGAAAAAGCAGGTGGCATCCACACTGAGGTGTGTATTTCCATGTAAGTCAAAGGCTCTAATGGGGGTAAAGGGGAGGCAGTGGTAAAAGGCTCAACAACAGGGAGCTGCTAGAACTTTCCTCACTGTTTCCCCTGCCAGAACCTTTCACTGCTTGGTTTCTCTGATCTTCAGCACCACATTTGTGAGGTTTAAAGACCAAAGAAATCACCTTTGGCACCAGTGTCCTCTGTGAGCTGTGCTATTGGGCAGCCACTCAGGAGAGATTCAGGTGCCATCCAACTGATTAACAGAGCACCCGCTGCTTCTACAGCAGGCATCATGTGTTTCTATTGGTGGTGCACATCTGCACATGCCTTCATGCACATAACACAAATTATT
This sequence comes from Rafetus swinhoei, assembly GCA_019425775.1. Taxonomy (NCBI): domain Eukaryota; kingdom Metazoa; phylum Chordata; order Testudines; family Trionychidae; genus Rafetus; species Rafetus swinhoei. The sequence goes on from CM033446.1 coordinate 112,876,857, forward strand.
CTGCACATGGATGGAAAAAATTAGAGGGAACATTGTAATAAATTCCAACATATAAGGGATGTCACAGGTTGGTTGACCCTTAAGGGTTCAGCCTGTGACAGCTCACTCCCCCACCCCCATGCACACAGGGCTAATTGCAATCAGCTGGCAATCTGGTTGCTCAAGTTAGTTATCAGACCTCTGAAGAAGAGTTGGGGATTTTCATCTGGAGTTGGGTGATGCCAGTGAGAGAGGAGAGAAGGTGGCAAGTACCATCTCTCTATGAAATACTCTAAGAAAAAGGCTAAGTAGGAAGAGGAAAACAAGCAGGTAGGCTACTCGAAGGGTTAACAGGATGCCTGTCTGGAGGCAGGATCCCTGCTGAGCTGCAGCCTGCCTAAACTCCTAATGGGGAGCAGAGTATGTCAGCCAGGCCTGCCGATGGGGATGTGTGCGTGAAAAGGACAGTTGCCCCAGGGCCCAGCAATTCAAAGAGGCCTGGGGCTCCTGGACAATGACACTGCTACTGTAGTAGCAGTGGCGGCCAAAGCTCTGCACCCTTTAAATTGCTGCCAAAGCACTGCACCATGCTTTCTGGTCAGCTGTGGGGCTGGGGCGGGCACATCGCAGTTTGGGCAGCGCTGAAGGCTGGGAGCACAGCATTGGCCACCTCCAAGCACGCACACACACCTTGCCCAGGGGTCCACACAACTTGCCCCTGGGATTGTGGTAGGCATAGCACTCTGTGTAGGGAAAGCCTATCACAACTGAGGTGTGGTCTGTGAGGAAAAGGTGGTCTGCTGGGCTAATAGTCTGGCAGTGGTTACATTTTTTGTTAGACATTGATAGAAGCTTTGGTGTGACTGGAAGACCAAGACACTCCTATGGCCAAAGTACACCAAAAGAAGATGAAGGAAACTCAGGCTAATGGTACTGTAATGCTAGGGTGGGTGTGTTTGGACAGCAGTTTTGCTACAAGGGGTTATAAGTAGAATACAAATTTCCTGCCCATTATATGGGTAATGTGTGGGTAGAACTATACAATAAAAAGGGGATGCTCATTTATGGGAGGTCATGTAAGGGGAAGTGTATGTATTCTTCCCTCACAGCTTTCTGGAAACTGGAAAAATACATCTGTTGAGTGTTACCTTGTGTTCGCTGTCACTTTGATCCTGTTTTAGAGTCTTCTTTATCTTAATAAAAGCCAGTCCTGAGGAAAGGGACTTAAAATAAACTCTCCTGCAGTTCCTCTTCTGAACTGGTGTATCTGCCTACTGTCCTGGAAGCAATTTCTACTCATTGATTTTAATACCGTATGTTAAAATTCAAAAACAGGCATTAAATCAGGATACATCTTTTTATAATATTTACTATTGTATCCATCCTGTTGACTGTACCATCACTAGTAAATATAACAACTATGATTTCGGAAAATAAGTCTATGCTCAGACCAGGCTTTTGAGAAAATCAAGAGACAGCTAAGGATACCATTGGGGTCTGAACTTATCTCTTTAATATAGCAAAAATAAACATTACTGGATGGGACTAGCTGCTGCTTTGATACAGGCAATCAAGGATGACTGCTGATGGTTGTAAATTCACCATGAAGGACACCACTCTGAATGACTTAGAGTATTTTTGTTTTGGTATGGGTTTTTTGTGTTTGTTTTGGAAGGACGGTATTTAAATCTCATGTAGGACAATAGAGAAGTGCAATGTTAACCAATATTTGGATTGAGCTGTATATCCATAACTGGCTATCCCAGTAAAATGTTTCCAAACTGTGACTTAAACTTACCTGCTACACAGTCCAAGAATGCAAATTATCTTGCTATATTTTAATGACTGATGACATGTGATATTTGCAATAATTCATTTTCATGGTATGGGGGTTTTTTTTCAACCTGTCTACAATCTTACCTGTTGATAGGGTAATCTTATATAACCTTGAGTTGCAGATTTTTGACACCAAGTTTGAGTCTGCAAGTGGCCAAATATATGCAGTATGGTTTAAAAAAAAATCCTACTCTGAGATCCAAAACAGGATTGGCAATATTAAGATGAATAACTTATGTTAATCACTTAATAAATGCCTAATTTATTATCTACTGACTTGAGTTGGTACTCAAGATATCTAACAGAATTATTTGTTTAGTCTTTTTTCTGTTCATGTGTCATCCTTGAATTGATATATTTTAAATGTACTCATAACTCTTCACTGACTAACATGTGAACAAACTACAACTTAGCCCTTGTAAGTAAATTGTTTCAACTATCTGCTTATTTATGGGATGTGATAGGTAATCTCACATCATATTATTTTTGTTCTCCCATTAGATGCCCAAAACTTCTTTAAAAGGAAAATAACAAATAGCTAATGAAATTTATTTGGTATGAATAATCATTAATCAAACACTTAAGATTTATGAATACCCAATAGACATTTGGACACTAAAGAACACTGGATGAGAGGATGTAAAAATATTTGAGCTTACTCATCTTCTTTTGTAGTATTCATTTAGGTTCCATTCTCAGTACATTTCAGGATAGGGACCAAAACTGCTTTACAAAGAGGATATAACATAAAACTTTGTTTCATTATTCTTGCAGAACTCTAAATAGTCAGGGCCCTTATGTCTGTCTTTTACTGCATCCATGACATTGCATAACAATTTATTGTACAGTCAAAGAGTTGTAAACAACATTCTAGAAAAGCACATTTACAAAATTGCAGAAATAATACATGGCAGCTGATAGTTCAAATTGGTCTCTAAAAGGTTGAGAATTATTTTAAACAGCTCTTGTAACTGGGGAATTTTTCAAAAATGTCATCTACAACTAGCTTTTACACTTAGGCTATGTCTACACTATGAGCCTCTTGCAGAAGAGCAAATGCAAACGGAGCGCTCATTTGCATAGGTCATTCTCTCATTTGCATTTCCTCTTCCTTTCCCGTTTGCGCAAGAGACTTTTGCGCAAAAAAGCGCTGTGTAGACAGCGCCTTTTTGTGCAAAAAAACCCTTTTGCGCAAGAGCCGTTCTTCCTCTCAAAGGAGGACACCAGGGCCACAAGCAAAGCACATCAAGGGGCAGTGCTCATCCAGGAGACTTTGAGGGAGAGTTTCATCCAAGGCTAGCTATGAGACTTTCCCCTGGGCCTCTCTATAAGGGGTCCCTGCATTGCCCCTGTGTGCCTTTCCTCCCCCACTCCTCCCTTCCCACCTTCCCCTGCAATACAAAAGCCTTTTTTTTTTTTAACAAACAAGTCTCTTTATTTGATGGATATAAAAAAGGGGAGGGACTGGGAAAAGAACCTGGAATGATGGAGCATGGAAGAGAGGAAGGGGGGCTCAGGGATGGGGCTGGGAGTGGCACCCACCTTGGTCAGCTCTGGAGGTTTCAGCTCCCCTGAGGTCCCACCACCCCATGTTCAGAGGCCCCTGGGGGGCTAGAAGGGGAAGCCCCAGAGGCGGAGGCAGGGGCAAGGGCAGGGAGGTGGCTGGTGGCCCCCTTCATGCATGAGGCCAGGCACTCCATCACCAAGATGAGGGAGGAGCACATGGCCTCGTCAGCAGGTGCCAGGCAGCTTTCTATTGCTCCCAGTCAGCCCAATGCTCCTTCTGGTCAATGGCCTGCTCCTGGCACTCATCGCTGAGTCTCTGGTCGAGGGACTGGAGGCAGGCCATCTGCTCCCACAGCAGGTCTTCCCAGGTGCGTTTCCTCCAGAAGATCCCGCAGAGTCTGGAGGATGGCATGGGAGGTGGTGGATGAGCCTCGCTCACAGATGGCCCAGCTGTGAAGAAAAGTGACAAGGGCAGTTATCCCAGGAGACACCATGCACGAAGCCCAGCCCTAATCTCTGAGCTAACACTGAAGATCTCAGTTCAGATGATGGTGATGTGCTTCAAGCAAGGCTATATGTTGCCTAGAATTTCCTGCAAGGACACAGAAGTCCCAGGGAAGCATCATTACACCCATGGCCCAGGGACAAGCAGGCATGGGAAGGTGCCAGCCAGGCCAGGAGCCTGCAGGTGGGAGGGCGGGGAAGGGGTGGCTCAGCCTCTTTCTGTGCCTTCACACACTGGGTCCAGCACTGGCGGCATCCCACAGAGAGAGAACTTCTATCTCTGCCCGGGGGGGAGGGTGCTAGAGGAGTGTGTGTGAGTGGCAGAGGCCGCTTGCTGGAGAGAGTGCTAACTGGATCCCCTCTTCTTCCTCCCCCCAGCAGGCTCCCGTGCAGGGTTTCGGTCTCCTCCGCATCACCATGCTTGATTGGGAGGAGATGCTACCCAAGTGCAGGCATGAGCCTGTGCCATGTGCGGCACTGCTGTGTGTTTCCATGACCCCAGCCTCCTTGTGGTGGCTTGTTGTGGGAAGGTGTCTTACCATGGAGGTCAGAATAAGGCAACCCTCTCCAGGAACCTTGTGAGAAGGACCAAGTGATTCCTGTGTGACAGCGTCATGGAACTGAGAGCTCCGGACTGGAGTAGGCCCAGCAAGGAGCTCCCAGCCCTTCACAGCCCACTGCCTGCCCCCGCGTGAATATAGGGAAAGTTATAAAACTCATCTGAAGTGCCTTCCCCGGGTTTGTCTGATGCCTGGGAGACATCTTGGGAGGGGGAGACTAGCTCCAGGGTGAGAAGCAGCTCCTGGATAGCGGGCATGGTCACCTGGCTGGCCTGCTCCTCCTCCTCCTCCTTGTCCTCCCCAACCCCACCCTTGTGGAGGCTGAAGTCGGGTGTGTCCTGGCTGGACTCGATGATGACGGGGGGGGAAGGTGACTAGCCCCCCCTCTCAGCATGGCATCGAGCTGGTGCTAGTACTGGCACATGTGCAGTGCTGCCCCAGAGCATTGACTCTGCTCCCTGGCCTTACTGTAGACCTGCTGAAGCTCCTTGATTTTCATGAGGACCTGGTTAAGGATCTGCATATGCCCCTTCTCAGCCAGGCTGGCAGCAGTGTTGTGCTTAGTGGTGTGGAGATCCTGGAGGTTGGTCTCCTCACCCCAGACCCTCAATGAGGTCCAGGATCTCTGCACCAGACCAGGCTGGAGCTCACTTGTGTCCCTGGCCACTTTCAGCCAAGGGTGCTGCAGGAGTGCTGGCAGCCGTGGGGGGCTCAGAGGGAACACTGGAGTCGGTCATGGCTCTTGGGATATTGCGGTGTGGCACAGGGCTGGCCAGGCTGTCCTCGTGCTACAAGCTCTTTTCCTGTAGCCTGCTGCTTTAAAAGCTCTGCAGGATAAGGGAGCAATGGAGCTGGCAGGTGTGGCCAGAGCGGCCACCAGTGCAGCTGTGAGACTCCTCTGGAGGCCAATTATTTTGAAATAGCAGCAGCTGAGCATCCACACAAACGCTATTTATTTCAAAATAAGCGTTATTCCCCAAGGAAAGCAGGAGTACAGATTTCGAAATCAGCAGCCCATTGTTTCAAAATAACAGGCGTAGTAGTGTGGACACTCCACTTGTTATTTTGAAATGAGGGGAGTTATTTTGAAATAATGGCTTAGTGTATTCTGGGGCTCAGTCTTTAAAAAATTCCATCTATGACCAGAAATTCCTTCCAGAATCAGAGAAACCAGATTAATTAACTAAGAAGCTTCAGGGGGTAGCCAAGTTAGTCTGTACAGGTAAACTGAAAAAAACAACAAATAGTCTGGTAGCACTTTATAGACTAACAAAACATGTAGATGGCATCATGAGCTTTCATGGGCTTTATCAAACCAATGCATTCCACATAAAATTTTGATGTCGATTGACCAGAATTTTTTGAATAAACATTTTTCCTCAAAGTGTTCCTCAGCGGTGGAGTCATTCACTCAGTGGTGCAGAGTTAAATTCAGTATATGATGGGCCAACATGCTCATGCATGGCTTCTGCTGAAAAAATGGCAAAGCAGTGGCCAGCATAGCTACCTATACAACCAAATTCTCAAAAGCGATGAATCTGCCCTCACCAGTGGAATCACATGTCCTCCGTATGAACAATAATCTATATTGTCTGGCCACTTCTCCCAATTTTCTGTGTCTCTTTCTTCCTTTCCAGATATGTTCTTTCTCCATCACCACCACATTCTTGTGTTTTTATTCTGCTGCTCTCCAGGCTACATTCTGGCATTACAGTGAAACTTCCAAGAATTCCCTTCTTTGAAGTGTTATGAATCACTCTGTAGTCTTCAACAATATTTTTAAAGTCACAAAGTTTTTTTCATCACTCCTGAGACCCACAAAATAAGTAAGGATATTATCTTTCTAACTTTCAGCCTTGGGATTTTTTTTTTCTTTTGCCACCCACACACTCTCATCTCTCTCCAGATGCTTTGCTCTCTTAGTAGAGCAGGCGTATGTATGGTACTCAAGCATGCCAGCATCTGACTTCACATTTCAGTTATTTAATTCCTGTAAAAAGCAGAGAGGGATGTTAGGCCTAAGACCATGTGGATAGCGGAGAAGAATAGCTTTTTGGGGGGTCTATAACTTTTTTTAAATAAAATCATAATAAATCATGTTGGATATCCCACTTCCAGCAGCAGACTGTGTCTGATGTTTCAGAGGTAGGCCAAAGTGTACTGGTGCTATCGCGTGCACAAAGAGAAGGAAATTCCTGCCTGACTCCTGCGGGGATCAGATAAACCCTGAAGCAGACGAGTTAGTTATTCTTAATTTAGTAGCATCTGTATTTCTAAATTAAAATGATCACAAGACTATATAGCCTTGTCTAGCTGTTTGAAGGCCCTTCCATTTTAAGGAGACAAAGAGAGGAGAACCATTTTTAATTTTGGTAAGTTATGGTACATAACTCATTTTATATTCAGTATCGTCACCTTCCTGTTGGGTCTTAAGGGTAGGTCTGTGTGTATTACAGGGGACTTACCTGCAATTTGTCTGAGATAAAGGTTCCACACATCACTGTTGCAGTTTGCATTACAGCTGCTCATGCAACATACTAAATGGATAAATCTCAGATTAAGCATACATATTTCATGTTTATGAACAGTAAAGTTACAGAGGTCCCTTAAGACAACAGTTATCTGAACAGACCATGACATTTATGAAGAGAGAACTTTGTGCTTGAAACGCTCAGGGATGGTTGAAAGGCCAGGTAAAGTGGCTAGTAAACACTGCAGTGGGATTAGGTAGGATAAAAGGATGAGGCTTAGACTCAAAGTAGTTTGTTAACCATTTGGAAAAACCACACACTTTGTTCTCCAAAAATGACAAAGACAAATGCAAAATGATTAGTGAACATCCCATGAGAGAGGGACATTGAGGAGGGAGAGAAGAACATTGTCATGATAATGGAGCTTGTCAAGCCAATATGCAGCAACCTCAACAGCAAAGTGCAAAGTCCTCAGACCACCATCAAGTGTGGTCAGAGGGCAGCCAGCAGTGAGGTGTGACATTGTCTGTCTTTGGGCACATCTGCATGTGGAATCTTCTCATTGGCCCCAAGTGTGATGGCTGGCTGCGCATTGACCCTGTGCCCATTCAAATTTGGTTCAGAAAGGCCCATGAGTAGTTTGGCAAATCAAAGCAGAATACACGCATGGGTGAGTGAATCATTTTATAACAGCCTGGTTTCTGATATCAGCTGCAGACTATGCAGAAGGCAGGAATGCGTCTATGTGGTGCTAGTACCAACACAGGGCTAGTCAGATGCAGGACAGGGTGTTGATGGACTCTCACTTCACGGTAATCAGCCTCACGGATCTCATTGACGGTGTCATGGAGATGGTAAGCTATTCTCCTCTGCAGGCTCCATGGCAGAGCTGTTGTATTCACTGTTTCATTACAGGTAATATTCTCATGCCACTGTGCCATAGGAGGGGACCATTGCTGCACACAGATAAGCCATGTAAGGGCCAAGATGGAAGCCACAGTCCTGTAGAATCATAGAATACTAGATCTGGAAGGTACCGCAAGAGGTCATCGAGTACAGTCCCCTGCCCTCATGGCAGGACCCAGTACCATCTAGATCATCACTGATAGATGTCTATCTAACCTGCTCTTAAATATCTCCAAAGATGGAGATTCCACAACCTCCCTAGGCAACTTATTCCAGTGTTTGACTACCCTGACAGTTAGGAACTTTTTCCTAATGTCCAACCTAAACTTCTCTTGCTGCAGTTTAAGCCCATTGCTTCTTGTCCTATTCTCAGAGGCTAAGGAGACATTTTTTTCTCCCTCCTCCTTGTGACACCCTTTTAGATAACTGAAAACCGCTATCATGTCCCCTCTCAGTCTTCTTTCCAAACTAAACAAACCCAGTTCTTTCAGTCTTCCTTCATAGGTCATGTTCGAGACCTTTAATCATTCTTGTTGCTCTTCTCTGGACCCTCTCCAATTTCTCCACATCTTTCTTGAAATGTGGTGCCCAGAACTGGACACAGTGCTCCAACTGAGGCCTAATCAGCGCAGAGTAGAGTAGAAGAATGATTTCTCATGTCTTGCAACACTCCTGTTAATGCATCCCAGAATCATGTTTGCTTTTTTTTTTTTTTTTTGCAACAGCGTCACACTGTTGACTCATATTTAGCTTTCGACCCCTAGATCCCTTTCTGCAGTACTCCTTCCTATACAATTGCTTCCCATTCTGCATGTATGAGACTGATTGCTCCTTCCTAAGTGGAGTACTTTGCATTTGTCCTTATTAAACTTCATCCTGTTTACCTCATACCATTTGTCCAGATGATTTTGAATTATGACCCTGTCCCCAAAAGCAGTTGCAACCCCTCCCAGCTTGGTATCACCTGCAAACTTAATAAGCGTACTCTCTATGCCAATATCTAAATAGTTGATGAAGATATTGAACAGAACCAGTCCCAAAACAGACCCCTGTGAAACCCTACTTGTTATGCCTTTCCAGCAGGATTGTGAACCATTAATAACTACTCTGAGAATGGTTATCCAGGCAGTGAGCCTCAGTGGTCCAGCCTTGAGTGAAGCTTTTACCTGCCCTTCACAAATGCTATAGAGGATACAGTATGCAGCTATAAACATAGGGATGTTGTCATTGACCAAGTTCAGCTTCCTCTGCAAACATCAGCAACTGGCTTTTAAACAGACAAAAGCACGCTCCATGGTCATTCTACAATGCTCAATGCATTGTTGAACTGCTCCTTATTGCTGTCAAGGCTTCTAGTGTATGGCTTCATAAGCCACAGCACTAAAGGGTAGGCAGAGTCTTCTAGGATCACAATGGGCGTTTTGACTTCCCCCATGGTGATTTTCTGGTCTGGGAAGAAAGTCCTCATTTACACCTCCCTGAACAGGCCAGTATTCCAAAAGGTTTGTGTGTCATGCACCTTTCTGGACCAGCGTGTGTTAATATCTCAACATCCCAGGCTTGCATAACAATGTGATCCTACCACTCAGTGTTTGTTTCCCGGGCCTAAAAGTGGCGTTCCCCTGTGGTCAGGACCTCAGTGAATGCAACAAGAAATCCCCTGATGCCTCATCATCACTTTGTAGCTTAAGGAATAACTTGACTGCCATTGGTGATGTGTTAGTAAGACCTATCAGTATTTTCTTCAACAGTTTGGGATCCATACCTGTAGACTGAGGAGGTAGAGTGCACAGCACAAAAGCTGTTGAAGATAGCATCAAATGCATATGGAATCACAGTGGTTGCTGGGATACAAAGCACCATGGGGCATTGGGACAGGACCCTAGATGCCCTGCGACCTGCCCCCCCATCCACCTTCCCACAAGCCTCAGCAGCAGAGGAGGAAGAGGTTCTCTGTGGGATAGCTACCCAGAACACACCACTCCAAATGCTGCTGCAAGTGCCACAAGTGTAGTAGTCATGTTACTACACTGGCAGCTGACAGTGGAGACACACAACAGCAGTTTCACTGCTGCGCTCTGTGAGCAGCCCTGTAACTGACAGAGCTTTGCATCTGCCAGTGTAGACAAAGCCAGAGTTTCTTAAATATCAGCCTTATTTAAGTGATAAGTACCCACAAGTCCAGTGAACATAACCTGAGCTCCAGAACTCATCTCTCATCATGAGTTTTTATAATCAAAGGTCTTGACATAGATTTAAGAGTTTAATTTTAAGCATCCAGGTTTAAAAATTCTGGTTTAAGTTTGTGACATAAGAACAGCCATACTGGGTCAGACCAAAGGTCCATCTAGCCCTGTAACCTGTCTTCTGACAGTAGACAATGCCAGGTGCTCCAGAGGGAATGAATAGAACAGGTAATCATCAATTGATCCATCTCCTATTGTCCATTCGCAGGTAGGCCTCCCGACGAGCCTGGGAGCTGGGTTGCCATGAGGTGGGGCGGTAGGGGGATCTGGGCCCTCCCACTCCACCAGGTCCCAACCCAGGGCCCTGTTGGCAGCGATAGCGTACGCTGCCTGCTCAGCGGGGATTCCACCCAAAGTGTGCTCAGCTCCCGGAGGCCAATCCCCCACCCTGGGCTCCTTCTTACCATCCCTGGGCGTTGTTCCTGTCTTCAGGTGTGGTTCAGCGAGCTGGGGCTGTTTCTGAGGCAACTGCAGCTGCTGCAGGGTCTACTGCTCCCAGGGCGGCAGCTGCTGCTGCGGTGGCTGCTGCAGGGGCTGCTGTTGTGGCTGCGGCTGCGGCTGCGGCTGCGGCTGCGGCTGCGGCTGCGGCTGCGGCTGCTGCAGGGTCGGCTGCTCCTGCGGCTGCTGCAGGGTCGGCTGCTGCTGTGGCAGTAGCTTATCAAGAACTCCTAACCAAGTTCCTTCCCCTCTGGCAGTCCGCTCCAACTGCCCCATGTAACCCTCTTTTATCCCAGCACAGCTGGAGCATGCCCAGTAAGTTACAGGGGTGTGGCCTCCCCTACCCTCAGGGTTGAGTTAATCCCTTCCGGTCTAGTATGGGAGAGACTCACCTCATCACAGGTCCCCATTCATGCCCATCCTGGCTAATAGCCATTGATGGACCTATCCTCCATGAATTTATCTTGCTCTTTTTTGATCCCTGTTACAGTGCTGGCCTTCTCAACATCCTCTGGCAAGGAGTTCCACAGCTTAACTGCACATTGTGTGGAAAAAGTACTTCCTTTTATGTGTTTCACACAAACCTGCTGCCTATTAATTTCATTTTGTGTTCTCTAGTTCTTGTGTTCTCGGAAGGAGTAAATAACTCTTCTTTATTCACTTTCTCTACACCAGTCATGATTTTATAGACCCCTACCATATCCCCCATTAGTTATGTTTTCCAAACTGAAAAGTCCCAGGCTTATTAATCTCTTCTAATATGGCAGCCATTCCATAGCCCTAATAATTTTTATTACCCTTTTCTGAACAGTTTCCAGTGCTAAGATATCTTTTTTGAGATGAGGTGACCACATACACACATTATTCAAGAATTTATCTAGAAGTAATAAGATATTCTCTGTCTTATTCTCTATTCTTTTCTTAATGATTCCCAGCATTCTGTTTAGGGTTGCTTTTTGGTTTGGTTTGGTTGGTTGGATTTTTATTTTTGTTTGTTTTTGTTTTTGGAATGCTGCCACACATTGAGTGGATATTTTCAGGAAACTATCCACAGTTACTTCAATATCTCTCTCATGAGTAATAACAGCTATAGCTGGGATTATGTTTTTCAGAATGAATTACTTTGCATTTATCAACATTTAATTTCAATATTTATCAACACCGAATTTCATCTGCCATTTTGGGGGAGGTTTCAGATCTTTGGTAGTTGGTGTCTGTTATTGGCTCAAAGGATTTTCATTTCTTATTACAGATAGAACCTCTCTAGTCCAGTACTCTTGAGTCCCCAACATCCATTGTCTGGCATGATTTTAGCTAGCTGGATGTCCACTTATCATAGGTGTGACCAAGTTTCCCACGATCCCATAAAATTTGTTTACAACCACCAGTCCTGTCTCTCAGTGTTCTGTGTTATTTAGCTCTAATTTACCCCAAATGTCTTCTAAGTGCCGAGTAAGCAATGAAAGTGTTGGTAATGCTTCTAGACAATATTGACCTGCCATGGTTTGGCAAATTCTCTGGTTAAGCACTGGTCAGGTCCTGAGGGTGCCAGACTAGAGAGGTTCAGCCTGTAGTTGCTTTGACTGAAGGAATATCCAGTTAGATTCAAGAGAATACATAACACATGGCAGCTATGTGTTCCTTATGCAATGCTGCTTTACACCAAGAAGGACATGTGATGCACCTTCCAATGAGAAGGACTAAAATTCACACACACATCAGCTAGTAACGTCTTTTGGCATTCCTTACTTCCGCAACTTATTTCTCCCATCATACCAACAACAGTCCAAGAAGATTCAATCCTGTTATCATGACCTATACAGAGCTTATATTTGATGCCTCCAGCAGGACAGGGGGTGTTAATACTTCAGTGTAGAGAATGAACTCTGGTCTGAGCAGAGTACCTCAGGCACAGAGAAAGAAATTAAAATTATTGATAATGAATAACCAAAACTTCTGACTCTCTTTGCAACTGCTTTCCCAACAGGGCTTCCTCCAACTTCTACATAATAATTAAAAGCAGGTTTTGATGGCACCATTTCAGGGAGTTTAAAGCAAGCAGGAATTTATGCAAGTGAGCTATTGCACTTTTTTAACAGCAAGAAGTGAGAACAGAAGAAGCATTTTTTAATCTCCTGATTTAACACACACAAGAAAAGAAGAAAATGGAAACAATGACAGAATCAAGCAAGTTAAGATTAATGTAAACTGTGGAAAGAGGTTATTAAGGTGGGGGTCCAATTCAGTCTGTTGCCTGATGTTCATCTCAGCTGGCCTTTCAACTCCATAGCTTAGACTTCTAGCCCCTTTGAATGCACAGCCAAACAAAAATGGTTCACATTCTCCAGAAGCCACTTATACACATTTGGAAAAGAAAGCATATAATGTGATATGAGGGATCATGAATGGACATAAAGGAAACACACACCTTTATTTAGTGAGCTAAACAAACACTTATTTCCTGAACCTGAAAAAAATCCAAGCAACTTTCCTTTTCTTGCACAAAATTTAGTTCTATATAGCAGCAACTTCTGTGAATTCAAATTTCTGCAGTCACAAACATAAGTGAAATGTATTATTTTATTCCTTCTTTCTGCACGCTATAAAATGCCACTCCAACTGCAATATAATTTTTTTATAAATGTTAGCAAACTAATCAACAACAAAAAATCCAAAACCCCAAAGTGACTTAGATGCCTAAGTTTCATTGAAAGTCAGTGGGACTTAGACTCCTTGAGAATAGACCTTAGCTGCTTTTGAAAATTCTCCTTTTCAAAGTGCTTTATAAATATTGACTAACTCGCAGAACACCTTATGAGGTCAGTTACCAGTACTATTCTGATCTTCCATGGGCAAAACTGAAGAAGAGTCATCCGTTGATTTGCCCATTAGCTGGTATGAGAAGATCTCAGGAATTCCTAACATCCACTTCTGTATTTTGACCTCATCTGTCTAGTAACAAGATGCAAGTGTTGTTCTTTGCTCTAAGTGGATGAAATTTATTTGTATGAAAATTGTTGTAAACAGCTCCACAATGTCTAAAACCTGTATAGGGGCTGCGTAAGAGGCTTGCTGGACAAGCATCCATATAGGGGTGTCTTCAGTCTATGGAAGAGCCTGTGCACATGTCCTGCCTCAGTAGAGCTAGAAGGCTACACTGAGAGCTGGATCAGGGCAAACTCAAATCAAATATAAACACTAATGCAATACAGTGTCACCAGCATCCCGCACACCCATCAGAGAACAGCTGTGACTATTATCCCAGCCCTAACCCTGATTTCAGGTGGTAGATTTCATCCCCACAATCATTGCATACTCCACTTACATAGAGCTTAGCTGTGCTTTTTGCAGGTGGAATAGATATCACTCTGAAAAACTAGCCCTTTTTCTAATGCTTCTCCTTAAGGCCCAGCTCTCTGTGTTCTAAATTGATTCTGACTCTGCCTTATATTTCAGTTGCGCATCTGAGCATTCTAGTGGTTGGGTAAGAATTAAAGGGGGAAAGGGCAGAGTAGGAGAATTCTTTGCCCCTCATAGCAGAAGGCAAAGACACACCACAGGGAGTTGATTGATTAATAAAGAAGAGAGACACCTGTGGCATAACTACAAGCCTGCTTTTTTAAAATGTCTTTAACAAGAAAACTAAAGAAAAGTGGTCTAAGCAACTAGAGAGCTATGGAAATGTTGGTAATATAGCTGTTTATAAATAGCAGATAAGAAAATACCTAGAGACATTGAATAAATGTCAATCAACAGCTTTGGATGGAAGATGCAAGGAACTTCGCTCTTTAACTTCATGAAGAACTGGCAGTTATTTTTGGTATGACAGTGAAAGGCAGGAATTAAGAGTTTGGAAAATAATTGATTTTTCAGTTCTATGATCTTATTCATAGAATCATGAAACTATAGGGCTGGAAGGGATCTTGAGAGATCATCTAGTTCTTCCCCATATGCTGAGACAGGACCAAGAATAACTTACACCTTTCAAAGAAAGTGTTTGTCCAACCTGTCCTTAAAAACCTCCAATGACGGGGATCCCACAGCTTCCCTTGGAAACCTATTCCAGATCTTAACTACTTTTATAGTTTAAAAGATTTTCCTAATATCTAATCTAAATATCCCTTACTTCAAACTAATCCCATTACTACTTTTCCTGCTTTGGGGGGGACATGGAGAACAAGTGATCAGTCCTCTTTATAACAGTCCTTAACATATCTGACAATTATCAGGTCCCACCTCAGTCTTAAGACTAAACATGTCCAGGTTTTTTTAAAACTTTTCCTCATAGGTCAGGTTCTCTAAACATTTTATCAATTTAGTTACTTTCCTCTGGATGCTCTTCAATTTGTCTACGACTTTCTTAAACTTTCGTGTCCAAAAGTGGACACAATACTCCAGATGAATGTATCAATACCAAGCAGAATAGGACAACTACCACCTGTGTCTTATTCCAACACTCCTGTTTAATTCACCCCAGAATGATATTAGCCTTTTCTGCAACTGTATCCTGTTATGTCGTGGGGAGTTTCACAGTATAGGAAGAAATCAGTGGAAATGCAGAGAGCTGGAGTAGTTGCAAGTGTCCATTTTATTGCATAGCACAGAACTAACTAGAATAAGCCCAGACTAGCTGGGCTGACCCCAGTGACCTACTCAGTTACTATAACAACAAGGTCTATATCTACAACCCAATATACAACATATTCCTCCCCCCTTAATAAAAACGTCCCTTTAAGAAAACAAAAACTAACTATGAAATGAGGGTAGACCGCCTCAAGTTCCCAGCTAACCCTGGGGATTATTTTGCCCTATCTGTGAGTTAATCTCAGCTAAAGGTCCAGCCGTTGAGGAGGCCTCCTTTCTCTAGGTGGATTATGGCGGACATCTGGCGTTCTCACACCCGAAGATGTTATGGGTGCAGGCCTGACACGGGGCTGGGAACTTGAAGTGTGAACAGGTGAGGCTGTTGGATCAGCCTGCTCAGGAAGGGGGTTATTGTTCGCCGCTGGCGGTGACGGAGGAGGAGAGTCAGGAGCAGGTGATTCTTGACACGGTAGCTCACCAGCAGTGGGAAGGACGGGCAACTCAACAGGAGATGTGCCTTGGGGGCAGGAATAACCTGTCAATAACTGATCTACATGCCTCCACCAGATGAGATCCTTCACAATCCGGACTGTATAGGAAACAGGTCCTGTCTGAGCAATAATAGTGGCAGGGACCCATTTAGCTCCAGGAGCATAGTTCCCGAGCCAAAACTGGCTGTCCAGGACTAAAGGTTCGATCTTTTGCTCTGGATGCACACCTGATGACTTGACCTTGCTGCTGATGTTGCACAATTTGTCGCAGTTCTGAAGGTTTCAGCAAATCAAAGCACGTGCGCAGCTGACGTCCCATCATTAGAAAAGCCGGGGACACTTTGGTTGTAGCATGAGGAGTGTTTCTGTAGGATAGTAAGAAGGTGTCCAGACTCTTTTGTACGAGTGAATGTCCTCTAACCGATTTCAAAGCTTGTTTCATTGTCTGGACAAACCGTTCAGCCAATCCATTTGTGGCTGGGTGATAGGGTGCTGAAGTGATGTGATGGATCCTGTTTGCTTTCATAAAATTTCCAAACTCCTGAGGGACAAACTGTGGACCGTTGTCACTCACAAGTTGTTCAGGAATACCCAAATGACAGAAGATTCCCCCGTAATTTTTGGATAGTACTCTCAGCAGTAGTGGAAGGCATTATACAGACTTCTGGCCATTTGGAATGAGCATCTACCACCACCAATAACATGCTACCTTCAAAGGGCCAGCAAAATCAACATGAATACGTTGCCATGGTTTTTCAGGCCAGTCCCATGGGTGTAGAGGTGCCAATTGAGGTGCATTCCTCACACCCTAGCAAGAAATACAAGCTCTTGCCTTCTCTTCAATGTCACTGTCCAAGCCAGGCCACCAAAAATAGCTTCGTGCAATTTCTTTCATGCGCACCATTCCACAGTGACCTGAATGCAGCTGCTCTAACATCTGTTGTCTCAGTATTTTTGGAATAATGACACGCATTCCCCACAACAAACACCCCAAATGGGTTGATAACTCCGTTCTCCTGGACATGTAGGGGACAAGGTCAGATGAGACCTGAGAGTTCCGTAGAGATGTTCCACGCATCACTAGTTCCATTACTTGGGACAGTACTGGGTCAACACGAGTTGCTCTCTTAACTTGTGCAGCAGTGATGGGCATGTTCTCCACCTGTTCAAAGTAAAAGATTTCCTTCTGGCCACTATCTTGATGCTTGACTAGCGAAGGCAGCCTAGAGAGACCATCTGCATTGCCATGTAGAGTGGCTTTCCGATATCTGATCTCATATGTGTGTCCTGAAAGCCACAATGCCCATCGTTGCATACAACTAGCAGCCATTGGTGGAATACCTGAGTGTGGACCAAAAATTGCCGTCAGAGGTCGATGGTCAGTGAGAAGTGCAAACTTCTGTCCAAACAGGTACTGGTGAAATTCCCAAATTCCGAAAACGATTCCCAATGCTTCACGTTCAATTTGCACAGTTAGTTTCAGCCTTGCTTCAGGTGCACGAAGCAAAAGCAATTGGTTTCTCCTCTCCTGAAGGCATAACATGTGACAAGACCGCTCCCACTCCATATGGGGAGGCATCACAAGCCAACTGTAAAGGTAAGGATGGATCAAAATGTGTCAGGACCTCTGCGTTTAGCAATGCACATTTAGCCTTGTTAAATGCAACATCACAGGTGTCAGTCCACTTCCAGACCTTGTTCTGGCCAAGGAGCTTGTGAAGTGGTTTTAATAGTGTGGCTAGCTGTGAAATAAACCTTCAATAATAGTTCAATAGTCCTAGAAATGAGCAAAGTTGACTAACATTTTGAGGGGGTGGAGCCTCCACAAAAGCCTTAACTTTTGAAGGGGACTTATGAAGACCAGTAGCATCAATGATGTGTCCCAAATATTCAACAGAGGGCTGAAAGAATGCACACTTATCTTTACGGACTCGTAGGCCATACTCTTCCAGTCTTTGTAGGGTAGCCTCTAAGTTCTTAAGGTGATCCTCCTCGTTCCCGCCTGTGACCAGGATGTTGTCAAGATAGCACTGAACTCCTGGCAAGCCACACAAGATCTGGTCCATAGCTCTCTGGAACAAGGCTGGGGCAGAAGTTATTCCGAAGGGTAAGCGACAGTAACGATAAAACCCTTTATGAGTCACAATAGTCAACAGCTCTTGGGATTCCTCATCAATTTGCATCTGTAAATATGCTTGACTCAGATCAATCTTGCTGAACTTTTGTCCCCCAGCCAGGCCCGCAAAGATGTCATCGATGCGAGGAAGGGGGTATTGCTCTGCACATAAAACAGGGTTAACAGTGACCTTAAAATCCCCACAAATCCGAATAGAACTGTCTTTCTTCAATATTGGAACTATTGGAGTTGCCCGTGGACTATGGGTAACTGGTATTAGGACTCCATTTTTGACTAGGCGCTCCAGGTCTGCTTCAACTTTTGGCCTGATAGCATATGGCACAGTTCTGGCCTTCAGATATTTTGGTTGGCTACCAGGTTTAATGTTCAGTTTCACAGTGATTCCCCTCATACTTCCCAGATCCTCTCCAAAAACAGCAGCATGTTTCTTTAATATATCAGTCAGACCTGTTTCTTCTTTAGTCATCCGGTGCACTTCTGCCCAGTCCAGTGGGATCTTCCTAAGCCATGATCTCCCCATTAAGGCTGGGTAATGGCCTTTCACCACAAACAGCGGTAATTCTGCAGTCTGTCCATTTAGTTCCACCTTAACATCAGTAGTGCCCAGTAGGGGTACTGCTTCTCCTGTATATGTCTTCAGAATGATCTTTGTTGCCTTAAGTGGAAGATGCTTCAACTTTTCCTTATACACCGTGTCTGAGACCAATGAAACTGCTGCACCAGTGTCCACTTCCATGCGTACCGGTTTGCCATCCAACAGTGGGGTTACCCAGTATTCATGGGATCCCCCTTCCAAAGACAAAACATAGCATGGCACTTCTTCTTCAGACAGGGTGTCACTTTGATCATCAGGCTTCTGCTTGATGGTATGCAGATTTTCCTTTTTGTTCTGCCAGACCATAGGCCTCTTTTTCTTTTGTTTGCAGGCACACTCAATGTGTCCTTTTTTTCCACACTGTCGACACACTAGGTTCTTACACCAGCATTCTGATGCATGGTGACCTGTCTTACCACAGCGGTAACATTCCTGGCTCCCCACTGTTTTGTGAGTAGGTTCTTGGGACATTTTATGCACCCCAGGGGGTGCACTAAGGTATTGTGCCTCCTGTGTGGCCAGTTCCATGGAGACCGCAATATCAATGGCCTTCTGTAGGGTGAGCTGAGCTTCTGTTAACAGACGCCTCCGTATAGCTTCACTGTGCAGGCCACACACTAACCTGTCACGTATGGCATCATTTAACATCTCCTTAAATTCACAGTGTTCAGCAAGCTTTTTCAAATTGGCTACAAATTGTACAATTGTTTCACTTTCTTTTTGGTCTCTGTTATGGAACCTATACCTTTCTGCAATTACCAATGGTTTTGGAGCATAATGTGACCCCAGGATTTCCACAATGTCCTGTAAGATTTGGTCTCTGGCTTAACAGGGAGCAGCAAACTGCGTAGCAGAGAGTAGGTCTTAGCCCCTACAACACTTAAAAATATTGGCACCTTCTTTTCTTCTTTAATGTCATTTGCAATAACAAAAGTTCAAAACGCTCAGTATATACGTGCCATTGCTCTATAGTCTCCTCAAAAGGTCCCAGTGGCCCTGTAAGTGTAGCCATGGCTGTTGCACTCCCCGCTTTTTTTTTTTTCTTTTTCAGTCTCTGGGCTCCTTGATCTTAGTTTCAGTTTGCACAGTGTAGCAGTCAGTTCTTACCCCCACCTTCCAGAACAGCCAAAAAAAACCTTTGTTTTCTTACATTGACTTCTACTTCTTTTGTTGCTGGAGGCAGCACAGGTATCTCACCCTCGTCGCCACTTGTTATGTTGTGGGGAGTTTCACGGTATAGGAAGAAATCAGTGGAAATGCAGAGAGCTGGAGTAGTTGCAAGTGTCCATTTTATTGCGTAGCACAGAACTAACTAGAATAAGCCCAGACTAGCTGGGCTGACTCCAGTGACCTACTCAGTTACTATAACAACAAGATCTATATCTACAACCCAATATACAACATATCCCATTATGGACTCATATTCAATTTGTGATCCACTATGGTGCTTAGATTGTTGACAACAGTGGCGGCCCGTCAATACAGGCAACCTAGGCGGTCGCCTAGGGCACCAAGATAAACGGCTGTTGAGGGCTTTGGAGGCGGGGGCGCCGATTGCGCGCCGATCGCGCGTTTTGCCTAGGGCGCCAGTTGCCGGCGGCAGCTCATCTAGGGCCGCTTCTGGTTGACAGCGGTATTGCTATCTAATCAGGTATTCCCCCTTTTGTACTGGTGCGTTTAATTATTTTTCCTTCCTCAGAGTAATATTTTGTTCTTGTCTTTACTGAATTTATCTTGTTGATTTCAGTCCAATTCTCCATTTTGTCAAGGTCACTTTGAATTCTAATCCTGTCTTCCAAAATGCTTGCAACCTCTCTCAGCTTAGTGAAATGTGCAGATTTCATAAGCATGCTCTCTAACCATTGTCTAGTCAATAATGAAAACATTAACTAGTATCATACCCATGACAGATCCCTCCAGGACCCCACTAGATATGTCCTCCCCCGTCCTTGAGACTATATTTCCCTAATTTATTTTTGAGCATGTCATGTGGAACTTGTAAAAAATCATACTAAAACCAAGATTATGACATCTGTAGCTTCCACCTTATCCACTTGGCCAATAACCCAGTCAAAAAAGAAAATTAGGTTGGTTTGTTTGGCGATGATACCTCTAACTTTCCTAAATATCCTTGTGACAGAATGTATCCCTATAGTCACACCCTACATACTATTATAATAATCTCTGTACAAAATATTGATGAGCAGTGTTCCCTGTAAGCTGAGCACTTGGGCAGCCACCTAGGAGAGAATCAAATGCTGCTCAGCTGATTAGCAGAGCGCCTACAGCCAGCAGCATGTGTTTCTAAAGATGGTACACATTTGCACATGCCTCAGTATACATAACAAAATTTATTCCACACTTAAGTGGAAACAACTATAGGGAACACTGCTTGTAAGGTTTCATTTAAAAACTCATAATTTGCTGGTCGTTAAATTTGCTGGTAAAGTATGTGTGGCAATGTTGGATGTAAAGTAATAGAATCCCACTAACACATGTTCCAATTGATGTTGGGAAACAGGCCTTTCTTAAACAAAGGAATGTTTGCTTTGCTTAATTTGCATTTAAGCAATAAATAGTGTCATCAAGCAAGAAGGGGAAACAAAGGAAACTCAAACAGGTGAGGAAAAAGCAGCAGGGAATAGCCTTTCCCACTGGCTTTTTGTCTCTCAATACCTAGTGTGACAGGGTCAGTCCCACTCCTGGGTCCCAGACTTCTGTTCAGTCTAGGTATTGCAGCACAGGTTTTGCTTACCCCTTTCAGCATTTTGTCAGGAGCTGTCAGGACAGATGCTTCTGGTCAGCCTAGGCTAGGTTATCAGTCCTCCCTTGCTACCAGTGGGACTCTCTGGTTGCTTGGGGGAAGGGAGCCCAAACACTCCCTGTTGGAGCTCTTCATCTTCCGCCTCCCTTGGAAATGCTGCCGTTCTCTTTATCAGTGTCTCTGACTCTAACCTTATCAGTTGTAACTCCTCTCCACCTGCCTCCAAGCTCCTCTTCCACTCTCCTTCTGCACAGGGATCAGATAAACCGGGGATCTTATTCTCTATCCTTTTCTTAATGATTCCCAACATTCTGTTTAGGGTTGTTTCTAGCCAGGACTGCATTGGGTCTCTTCAGGGGTTCTCCATCTCCCTGGAGGAGGGAGGGCAGGGCCTGACGTGTCTGTGCACGTGAGTCCATATCCTCTGCCTCAACATGTCTGCGCATACGAGTCCATATCCTCTGCCTCCAAGCCCTGCAGAGGCTCCTACATGATGCAGGTAGTCCAGTGTGGAGCACTCTGGCACACGCTTTCCATTGCCACTTCCGAGGGCTCCGATATGACTGGCAACTCCTTTATTTGAGAGGTCTTCCGTGAGACCTCTCTGAGCTGCCGGCCTTCTACCAGGACCTCCTCCGGACCTGGAAGCTGCTTTCAGCGACCAGGTCTTTGGGAGCCACTGTGGGGGCAGACCTCCTTGCCAAGCCCCTGCTACACAATCCCCATTTATGTGTGCAGGTGGCAGAGTCCCCCTCAGTGCGCCAGAAGTCACCAGAATTGGAGACCTCCTGGACTACAACTGGGGAGACTGGGTGGATCCTCGGGTGCTTGCCCAGCGCATGGGGCTCTCCACCCTATGTACTCCCCGGCGCATGCTTCAGGAGGTGAAAGACGCTTTGACGCTCACTGCTCGGGTTTACCTCGACAAGATCCTGCGAGAGGGTGCACCCTGCTCACCCCTAGCCCCCGTGATCTCTCTATCAGCCTCAAGCCCCGCGTACCTTCCCAGCCGCCTCCCCCTCGTCACCTGAGCCGCACCAAAGAGTCATCTGTACACGCTGGTGCTTCACATGCTCCACTTCCCACCCTCATGTCCAGACACCAAGTGATGGGATTTCCTCCCACCAGTAGAGAGTGGGGAGCCCCAGTGGGCCAGTCTCTATTCCACCTTGTTTCTACGGCCCACCGGGGACATCAGCTGGAGAATCCTGCATGGCACTGTGAGCATGGGTGTGGACTTGGCACAGTTCACCCCTGTTCCTGACACTTGCTCCTTCTGTGGCACGAGGGAGACCCTGGCTCATGTCTACCTCGAGTGCACCAGGTTACAGCCCCTCTTTCGGCTCCTCCAGAACCTCTTTTTGAGGTTCTGGCTGCACTTCTCCCCTCACCTACTAAACTATGCACACTCCATCCGTGGCCCCACAAATTCACGGGACTTCCTGGTCAATCTCCTCCTGGCTATCAACAAGATGGTAATTTATAAAAGCTATGTGGTGTCATGGGCATGGAAACAATGCTTATGAACAAACAGTTTCGCTGGATTGGTCATGTTATGAGGATGGATGATACACAGATACCAAAGATGGTCTTCTATGGCCATCTTGCTCATGGAAAGTGCTCTATCGGTGGTCAATATAAGCGCTATGAAGACATCTTAAAGGCCAATAAGAAGTCATGCAGCGCATCTCCCAATGATCTGGAAACTCTAGTTAAGGACAGATTGTCCTGGCGACAAACCATTATAAAGGCTCTTAATTGCTTTGAGAGTCAGTGTATCCAGGCATTGTAGGAAAAGTGGAGGATCCGAAAAGAACATACAGCGCCTGCAGCTGGAGGCTTTTTATGTGATATCTGTAATCGGCTCTGCCGATCAAGGATTGGTTTAGTTGCTCATCAAAGGCGTCATAGAAGATGATATCCGTCGATCGACAGCTCGGTCCAAGAAGAAGAATTTATAAAACCAGGGAGCAGAGATTGGCCGGGGAAGGGGCCTGCAACTGTGGGACCTATTTCAATTCCTGCATCCGCTCATGCATCTGGGCAGAGTTCCACTGGGCGGTGTCTGCTGACTCTCTCAAGACCTTCAGGGAGCAATGGGCGCTGTCCGGGGTTCTCTGCTCAGTGTCCCTATCCAGTTCTCTTGTTTTAGCCCTTTGACCCTCACACCCGTCCTTGTTTTATCTTTATTTGTCCCAAGTAATTATTTGGTTTTCTGGGTTCTGTGGACCCTGCCCATAGCCTGGGAGGAGGTCCTTTAGATGTGGACAATATTTTTCAAGAGGTGAACTGAAAATATAAATGGGAAGGACAAACATCTCAAGGCACACTTCTCCCTGCCCATGGCATTCACACACCTGAAGTGAAAAAGGAAGAATTAGCTGGATTCTGGGAGAAGGAGTCTTAATCCAAAAATTTTGACAATAAGATTGCTAAAAGTAAGTGCTGAGAAAACTTTGCTTTGAATTTAACATAGTTTAAATTAGACACCAGTTGCATTTTATCTTTTTCTTCTATTTATGATTTTTATGCTACTTATACTCATTTAAAATCTCTTTTTTTAAAATGAATAAACTTGTTAAATGAATAATTCAGTGCGTTTGACTCAAAGGATACGTCTACATATCAGGGATAAAATCAAAATAAGCTACGCACCTTCAGCTATGTCAAAACTTCAGCTGAAGTCGAAATAGCTGAATTCGGCTTTTGGCACTGTCTACACAGCAGGAAGTCAAAGGAAGAACACTCTTCCTTCAACTTCCCTTACTCCTCATGAAATGAGAGTTACCATGAGTCGCAGTAAGAAGACCTCCAGCTTCACATTATTTCGATATAAAAGCTTGTAGTGTAGACGCGCCTTATGTTACTTCAGAATAATGTCAGTTATTCTGAAATAATGCAGAAATAATGCAGACGTACCCTAAGTGTCTGGCAAACTCCATTTGTAGTGGCAAGTTGTGTGCATCGTATATCTATTAAAGAAATAAAGGAGCTAATATAACACATCTAGGAGACAAATGTGAAGTACAATACATACATTTCTGGGTGGGAGAATCTAAAACTGGCAGTGTGTTGGGGTTTCCCTGCAGTATAACGAAGACTCCTGAGAGTCAGCATGTAATCCAAGTGTGGCTGCCAGGCTGCAGTTGCATACAAATATTTAGGTGTGGCTTGCATGCTAAAAGGCTGTTTGTGAGCACACCAGATGGGGCCTCCTTCAGCAAGACATGATAAGGTGCCCAAGTTTGTATAGCATGGGTGGCATGGCAGCTCATTAATCTAGATTTTTCTCAGGTATATCACAGTTCTTTAACTTGTTCTTTCCATGTTCTAATTTGTGTTCCTTCTCCCTTTCTGTCAATATTAATAGCGTTAAGGAACTGATCACACTTAATTTTTTTTAGCAAAGATTGAAGCATTACAAACCTTGACCTTTTTGGTGTTGTCTGTTATCAGCTCTCCTTCCCTGATAAGTAGTGGGATTACATTTTCCTTCATCTTTATCTGACTTCTAACATATTTAAAGAACCTCTTTTTACTGCCTTTTTACACAATTAACTCATTTTGTGCCTGAGCCTTTTTGATTTTCTCCTTACATTTTTCTGTTATTCTGTTGTGTTCATCTTAGCAGTTCATCCATGTGTCCATTTTTTGTAGGTTTCATTTTCAGGTCATTAAAGAGCTTCTGATGTGGCCATGTTGGCCCCTTATCATTCTTCCTATGTTTTTTCTCATCAGAATAATTTGATGTTCTGCCTTTAATATTATGTCTCTCCCAAACTCTTTTTTCCCTTATATTTTCTTCCCAGGACCTTATCTACCAGTTGTCTGAATCTGTTAAATCTTGCTGTTTTAAAGTCCATTGTCCTTAGTCTGCTACTCTCAATCATTCTTTTTCTTAAAATTGTAAAGCTTATCATTTCACAATCACTTTCATCCAAGTTGTCTTCCACCTTCATTTTGGCAATCAATTCCTCTCTATTAGTCAGAATTGAGTCTAAAATGGCTACCTCCTGATTGCTTCCTCCACCTTTTGAAACAAGAAACTGTCCTCAACGCATTCCAAGAAGACATTTTGTGTTTTGCCACGTTATTTTTCTAACAGATGCCTGGATATTTAAAGTCCCCCATTACTACTAGGTCTTGCATTTTAGATATTACTGGATTTTGTTCTAGAAATGCTGCTACTGTCTCCTCTGATTTGTTGGTCTGTAGTAGACCCCTACCATGATGCCGTCACTGGTCTTCACCATAGTCATTCTTTTTATCTTCACCCAGAGACTTCAACTGGTCTTCTTCTGGTGAAATAATTATTAGAGATGTGATAAAGGGGCATTAATATGACAATCATATCAAATAATATTACTGTAATGAATTATTATTCTAGATACAGATTTGTAAAATAACCTTGGGGGAGAATACATTCCACTCAATTTAGGTAGGATTCACAGCAGCCTTATCTCACAGAGTCTCTGTCATTTACCTGCTCTATCTCTTCACAGTATTATGCACAAGAAGCTGTCATACCCAGCTTGTGGATAGGCAGCTGAATCAGGCCATTTGAATCATCACAGGAATTTTAAAATCAACATTGTTACCATAGCTTTCCGTAGCTATCCATTGAGATATAGCCATGAGAGCTTAATTGCATTGAAGACTACCTGGAACTTCCCATCTGGAAGGTTATGGCTAGGTCTAGACTACAGCCCTCTTTCGAAAGAGGGAGGTAAATTAGACAGATCAAAATTGCAAATGAAGCCGGGATTTGGATTTCCCGTGCTCCATTTGCATAATGGCGGCCGCGCGTTCTTTCTAAAACAGGTATTTCAAAAGCGAAACCGCTGTCTAGATGCGGTTCTTTTGAAAAAAAACCCTCAAAAAATGAGGAGTATAGGATCTTTGGAAAAAGGGGAGTGTTTTTTGGGAAAGAACCGTGTCTAGACAGCTGTTTCACTTTTGAAATACCTGTTTTCGAAAGAACGCGCGGCTGCCATTATGAAAATGGAGCGCGGGAAATCCAAATCCCGGCTTCATTTGCAATTTCGATCTGTCTAATTTACATCCCTCTTTCGAAAGAGGGATGTAGTCTAGACCTAGCCATAACCTTCCAGATGGGAAGTTCCAGGGAGTCTTCAGTGCAGTTACGCTCTCATGGCTATATCTCTATGGAAAGCAATGGTAACAATGTTGATTTTAAAATTCCTGTGATGATTCAAATGGCCTGATTCAGCTGCCTATCCACAAGCTGGGTATGAAAGAGGATGTAGTTTAGACATGCCCTGAGGACAACATACCCCCTAGAATGAATGAAAATGTGAAAACTATAGGGGACCACATGCAATGACCTCATATCTCTGGATCAGGCCAGAGAATGGCAGTGTGTCTGGACTTCATCCACCATTCCAAACAAGCACACTATCATGGATCCAAAAAGTTGTCCTCCTGATTTCAAACTGCCATACAGATAAGGACCACACTGAACCACATCTGAACAAACCATGGAAGATACAGCTACTTGACACAAAAGTGGAAAATAAAGAATCCCTTTCATGCAGCTATGGTGAGGATCATCAAACCACTAAACACATCATACCACAGAGCCCCAAATATGGATTTGAAGAGAAAATGGATGATATGCACAATGTCACAGAGAAATGTTCCAGGGGCAGTCCAGTGGCTGATTAATTATAAAACCCTGAGTCATTCTGGGAAGTTGTAAGCAGACCCACTGACAGGAGAGGACAAAAGGGGCAATTGCCCCGGGCCCTTTAAATCACCTCTGGAGTGACACCTAGCCACTCTGGGTGGCTTTAAGGCAGGGGTTCCCAACCTTTTTCGATCCCTGTACCCCCTTGGCTTTTAGTAAACCTTCCCGTTCCCGCTATTCAATATGAAAGGAAATAAATTCTAGACTCTAGAATCCACAACTTTTTTCACTAACACTACTACTTTTGGAATATTTCAATTAGGATAATCTAGTTATTTACCAAATATTCCCCATACCCCCTTGACAAGCTTCTCGTACCCCCTGAGGGTACGCGTACCCCAGGTTGGGAACCCCTGCTTTAAGGGCTGGGGGGCCACTGCAATCCAAGTGGTGCTGAGAGACG
Source organism: Rafetus swinhoei (assembly GCA_019425775.1). Classification (NCBI taxonomy): domain Eukaryota; kingdom Metazoa; phylum Chordata; order Testudines; family Trionychidae; genus Rafetus; species Rafetus swinhoei. The sequence goes on from CM033446.1 coordinate 112,903,984, forward strand.
GCTGCCCTGGCCCTACCCCTTGCACCCTGAGAGCTGCCTCTTCTGGGTGCATGAAGCTGGGGCCCACCTACTTTGCCCAGTGGCCCAGCATGGCTGTTGGCTCCCCTGGTCATAAGTAAATTGTAGTTCAGATGGAGATTTAAAAACTTCCTATGATTAGCATTAAAAACAAAAATCTGTACTTTTCTTGGAATCTTGGATTGTAGCTGACCTTTCCTGGAAAATGTTGAAAATCGTTTTATTTCAAAACACACAAATTTACACTTCATACGTTTTCTGGATCTTTTTTTTCCCTTAAAAACTCATCTGTTGTTTCTGATAAATTATTCCCCTACATGACAATGTAATCTTCATAACAGGCCCAATTCTCTTAAGTGCTGAGCACCCAATTTCCATTGAGCTCAGCACCAATCACAATTTGGCCCTTTGTGCCATAATAATAATTTAAAATATACCAGTTACGATGTCACAAACTTAGAATAATAATTTCAGGTAGGTAATAAACAGGAGTACGTGGACTGATTCAGAAAGACATTTTCAAAGAAAATATCGATAACAGAAACAGGGAAAGGGAAATATGAATAATATGATTCAGGCAAATTGTTATTAAGTTGTATGCTTTTCGGATTTTTTTGTGAGGCTTCAGAAGATCTCTTTAGAAAGCAGGGCCTCTGCATTTTTCATACACATAGTCTCACTTGATTTTTATTATATGGGTATTGCAAAAAATCAGATGTCTTGCCTGAAAGCTCAGGTTTCAATTAATAAGGATATTTTTTCAGATACACAAAAAGAGTGACAGGATTATAGATCCAAATTGTTGGTATTTTAAGAATCTGACAGGCTCAGCACCATGTGCCATTCTAGCCTCCCAGTGTATCCTCCGTGGTTAAAATTCTTAAGCACTTTAAATTCTTTTGGTCAGTATTTTTTTTCTTTCGGGGAAGACAAATAAAAGCACATTCCAATAACCATTTACAGTGTACAGAAAATTACAAGACACTAAAATCACCTCTTGGAAGGTGTTTCCAGTGTTTGGACAGCTAAAAAAAATGTGTTCTTTAAAAAAATGGTTTAAATCTAGAATGTAATTATCTGTATTCCAACTTAAATGAAAGATAAATGTATTCCAGTCAGTGTCAGATTCTACAGTGGAAGTTTTGCCTGAGTAAGGATGGCAGGGTCAGGCCATAAATTAAGACAATTTAACAAGCCATTCCAATGGAATAAAACATGAATTAATATATATGAAGTTTATTTCCAGTTGTGCAGAGTGAATCTCTTTAGAATCACAATGGTCTCGATGCCTTACCCAAAAATAATTCAAATGACAATAATCTAAAATTACAATGGACAACTTGCAAATAGCCAGGATAATAAGGCCCCCCCTCAGTCGGACTTAGGTACTTGACTAAGATAGGAGACATGAGAGCAATCTGGAGAAGCAGGTCCCTTTCCCAAACCATATCAAATGCCTTGGAAGCTTCATTTCAACAAATTCTTCAGATAATAAATTTTCGGCTAAATCTGACTATCACTATGTAAAAATCAGTTCACAAATGGATGGATAAAATCTACAGCCTAGTGTGGAAATGCCACAGAATGAATTTTCTGACTATTCATTTTGTTGTTCCATACTAGAAATAATCTGTTCTGAAAACAAATCTGTATTGTACCATTTGTGCACCAATTGTATGGATTGTTTGCATTTTTCTTGGGATATGATATTCTTTTTACTGAATTTGCTATTAAGTCAGTTCAACCTCTCAGCTGCTGCTTTTGTCCTCCTTGAATGCTGATTATTATTCAAATTTCTTTTAAATACTAAGAATCCTAACTAATAACTCAGCCCCTTACCTGATTTATTTAGACTAGAGCTGGACCCTTATTTCATGCTACTGAGGGAAGGGAACAAACCTGAGAATAAAGAAATAGAACATTAAAGGACACATTTTTAAAGCTAAACTTGTAATTGCACAAATATATTTGGCCTAATGGCCATTTGTGATTGCAAATACAAGTACATTGTGGGACAGGTGCCAAAATGCATACTAATACCCACATGCGGTTGGGTGCACCTACCTTTTTATTTAGAACATTTCTAAAAATTAGATTGAACAGCCCCTAGCACAATGGGACTCTGATCATGATAGGGGCTTGTAAATGCAACTATAAATAAATAATAACATACTGATTAGTATGAACAACTAACACTATATACAATTGGATACATTCTTCACAGTAACTGTATCAAAAACAAGCACCAAAAATACTTTAAAAATCATAATGTCCATGAACCTGCAAGTCACTTCTGAGACACACAAAGAGTGAAATCTGAGCTTATTAACAATAAATGTGAGCCTTGTATAATCAGGGGGCTCCAGGCTGCTTAAACCCCCAGAGGGACTCAAAAAGGGTCCTTTGAGAAATAAGGTTATAGAGATATTAACTAGGAAAAGTATATCTGTCTCTATCGGCTTCCCCACAGCATTGAACTCAGGCTACAGCTACACTGCCGTTTTTTTGCAGAAGATATGCAAATCACACTTGCATTTGCATATCTTCTTCCAATTCTTTTTGCAGAAATGGTTTTACTGCTATTTGGCTCCATGTAGACAGGGCCAAATGTCGCAAAAAAACCCCTCTTTTGCAAGACCCTTTATTCCTCGTAAATTGAGGTTTACAGGGTCTTGCAAAAGAGGGTTTTTTTGAGACATTTGGCCCCATCTACACGGGGCCAAATAGCAGCAAAACCTCTTCCGCAAAAAGAATCAGAAGAAGATATGCAAATGTGAGCGCAATTTGCATATCTTCTTCCATAAAAAATGGCAGTGTAGTTGTAGCCAGTCTCCTTCTCCAGAAGAAGAGCTTCCTTTGCTGATTTATGGGAGGCATTAAACCTCATGCTATCCAATAAAGAGAAAGCGGCAATGAAATAGATGGCCAAAAAACAGCATAAGCACTAAAAAGTGTCTTAAAAAAAATCACGGTACTTGTTTTCAGCTTCTGGGGTCTTGGCAAGATCTCAGGTCACTAGGCCCACTTTTGTGTGCACACTTGAATAATGGGCTTGATTTAACGACAATAATACCCTGAGTTTTTGCTATCCTAATCCATTGAAGTGGGAATGGATATGATGCCAAAATCAAAGAGTTATGTCCAGAGCCAATGGAAAACCACATACATAAAAACATTATGGAATCCTCAGTTTTTTGGATCTTTTGTAATTTTTGCTGCTACCCAACGCATCTGAGCTTCATAATGTAATCAGTGACCCACCCCAGCCTTGCCGGAAACTACCTCCAGCCCAACAGTGAAAATGTTGGGCTAAATCTTTCCATGGTGTTATTTCATTAATGTCCCTGGAATTACATCAAATAACCATTTGCTCTGTTAATTCTACCCACCATATACGTCGGTTCACTGTTATGAGGTATAAAAGGAAGAACACAGACACTGGCTCTGTGGTACACTGAAGCTGGACTGCTGAGGGTCCCTCCCCCAAACAAAAACAAATATAAATAATGCTGTATGGAGAAGGACCAAGAACATTAGAACATAAGAATGGCCGTACTGGGTCAGACCAAAGGTCCATCTAGCCCAGTAGCCTGTCTGCCGACAGTGGCCAGCACCAGGTGCCCCGGAGGGGGTGGACCAAAGACAATGATCAAGTGATTTGTCTCCTGCCATCTTTCTCCAGCCTCTGACAAACAGAGGCCAGGGACACCATTTCTATCCCCTGGCTAATAGCCTTTTATGGACCTAACCTCCATGAAATTATCTAGCTTCTCTTTAAACTCTGTGGGTACGGCTACACTAGCTCGTTAGTTCAAGCTAGGTAGGGTAATGAGGGCAAGCAGAGTTGCAAATGAAGCCCGGGATTTAAATATCCGGGCTTCTGTTCAGCGCCGCCATTTTTAAATCCCCTTAGTCGAACTCCGTGCCGGCTACACGCAGCACGGGTAGGCAATTTGAATTAAAGATCCTAATTGAACTACCGTTACTCCTCATTCCACGAGGAGTAGCGGTAGTTCGGTGGATCTTTAATTCAAACTACCTACTCGTGCGTGTGTGGCGCACGGAGTTCGACTAAGGATTTAAAATGGCGGCGCTCGGGAACGCAATCCCAGGCTTCATTTGCAACTCCGCTTGCCCTCATTACCCTACCTAGCTCGAACTAATGAGCTAGTGTAGACGTACCCTGTTATAGTCCTAGCCTTCACAGCATCCTCCAGCAAGGAGTTCCACAGGTTGACTATGCGCTGTGTGAAGAAGAACTTTCTTTTATTAGTTTTAAACCTGCTACCCATTAACTTCATTTGGTGTCCTCTAGTTCTTCTATTATGGGAACTAATAAATAACTTTTCTTTATTCACCCTCTCCACACCACTCATGATTTTATATACCTCTATCATACCTCTATCCCCCCTAAGTCTCCTCTTTTCTAAACTGAAAAGCCCCAGTCGCTTTAACCTCTCTTCATACGGGACCCGTTCCAGACCCCTAATCATTTTAGTTGCCCTTTTCTGAACCCTTTCTAAGGCCAAAATATCTTTTTTGAGGTGAGGAGACCACATCTGTACACAGTATTCAAGATGTGGGCGTACCATAGTTTTATACAGGGGCAGTAAGATATTCTGGGTCTTATTTTCTATCCCTTTCTTAATAATTCCTAATATCCTATTTGCCTTTTTGACCGCCACTGCACACTGTGTGGAAGTTTTCAGAGAACTATCCACGATAACTCCAAGATCTCTTTCCTGATTTGTCGAAGCCAAATTAGCCCCCATCATACTGTACTTATAGTTGGGGTTATTTTTTCCAACGTGCATTACTTTACACTTATCCACATTAAATTTCATTTGCCATTTTGTTGCCCAATCACTCAGTTTGGTGAGATCTTTTTGAAGTTCTTCACAATCTGCTTCTGTCTTGACTATCTTAAACAGTTTAGTATCATCCGCAAACTTTACCACCTCGCTGCTTACCCTGACTTCAGAGTCAGAAAAAAAGAGTTTCTATAAATGCGTTTCCTGTCTCTTGTGTTCTGCTCTCCCAACTGATTCCTGTTTTCCAGTAAAGTCAATGGGAATTGCAGGTGTTTAATACATGTCAAAATTGGTCCTTATACTCAGAAATCCTTCCATCCACCAGTGAAATGCAGCCACCTCTCGAGTGAAACTTGGAAATGTTTAACAGAACTAGGTATGATGGCATTACCGACTCTCGCACATGGCCCTTGGTCAGAACCTGGTGGAGTAGGGGGTGGCTGGATTCCCCTCCCCCTCACAGACACACTTGTTGTGAAGTGTGGCTATCGAAGGCTTGCTCTGCCCAGCCCAGAGGCTACAGACTGTTCTGACCTGCCCAGAGAGTTAGGACACCCAACTGCTATTGCCTGCCCCAGCCAAGAAGCTCAAGGGCCATCAACAATTTTCTCCCTCTCACCCAAGAGCGGTGAACTGATTGTTTGCTTGGCTCCACCAGGGGCCCTGATCCTTCCTTACTGTAACTGCCTCAGCCCACAGGCAGTCACCACAATTGCATGACAGGCTGTATCAACCTCACTGGACCTAGGGGGGCACTCCACTTGGCATGCAGGATCTCCCATGACAATAGGGCACAAAATAAAGCAGCAAGCAGGCAAATCTGGCCAAGACACTGGGGTTAATGCTCCTGCTCTTATGAAAAGTACTATACCGTCTAGTAACCACGACTTTTATATTTCATCTAAAGGACCATGTAAAACACAAGGAAAATGTGTTGAAGAATGGGAGTCAGGGCTCCTGCTCATCCTAGGGTTGCCAATTCCGACTGGGAGATTTTTTTTTCCAATGTGATGTAATGTCATTTTCTTAAAATATCCTATTAAAATTTCCCTGATTGCATGTAAAATAGTCCCTGGCAGATAGATGCTGATTTTGGGAGGCTCCAGGCCAATCCTAGCTCATCATGACTGCAAAGGACATCCTTCCTCCCCACATCTTCCACTATGTGGGTCTACTCATTAGACTACATGGCTGGTTTTTTCATCCTCTCTCTCTAGGACAAAAGTTTCAGGAAGAGAGGGAGATATCTTCAGTCTCTGACTACTCTTGACATTTTTTCCAGAAGACTGGTGTTTGGATTGAGCCATCAGGGAGATTCAATCTCCTCCTTATGTCACTACCATGATCCATCACACATGGTGACCAAGCAAGGATACTTCATAGCTTCTAGATAGGCATTGCACTGGTTTCAGTAGCACTAAATGATGCTGAATGCAGATTAAATAGGACTAATGGAACTTCACTAATCCCTGTGGACTGCTCTGTCCATGTATCTGAGTTGCTTCCAGCCTAACTCTCCATGTTTCCAAATGCCTAGTGTTCACTCTAATAATCCTGATTCAGTTCCACTGGCAGTGCTCCCTTAATGTTATAAACAAAAGTCTCTAGATTTACAACCTATGTGAGATGCCTATAGAGCATCTGTGAGCCAACATTTGCAAAATCTCCTTTCACTTGATATGCCCCTTGGAAAACATGTAAAATTCTCACAGAAACATGGTAAAAATCTCATAGAAAAATGTGCTTATGGCAGTAATCTACAACTTTTTGTAATTGTTTGGGTTATTTCTGGTTTGCATTGCAGATGCTGGCATGTGTTGTTCTGTACTTTTTAGTTTTTGTTTTATCATCTTCATTAGGTAACTTTTCCATCTGCATTTCAGAGTGTTATGAAATTATGAATCTTATGGGAGAGTTACACTTTTTATTTTTAAAAATTTTGTGGTTGTTCTCATTCTGGTATTTGCTAACTTTTGCCCTTCACTTATTCTTTTGTATTTTCTTAAGGCAGCAAGCCATTTTTGTGGTGCTATGTGAGCTGTCTTGCCAGAAACATTCTTCTTGCATGTTATACTGTATTGAAATTATTTTCACCACCCATTCAGTATTTGTAAAAAGCTAAGCTGACTAGCATTTGTACACAGAGCTAAATTTTGCCCTCAGTTATACCAGTGAGACATCTATTTGTCTTCCCATTTTCCACTGAAAGAACTTAGTCCAGGCTATATAACATAGTAACCACTATAACAGTGTACATATGAAGTACCTACATATAGTACTACTGCTGTATATACTGCGGTATAGTTTATTATTCAATACAGAGCAATGAGTTCTAACAATATGTTGTTATGTAAGTATATCAACATGTGATTCTCAATCACTGAAAAATGTTCCTGGTAAAGGGGCACAGTTAAGTGGAACCAGATGTTTTGGGGGTTTTTTTGGGGGGGGGAGAGGGGGTGTCTTCCCATGATTGTTAAAGAAGTTTTCAGAATCTGATATAAATAGAAAATGTTTTCACACGTCTTCAAAATTTCAATCAAATCCATTCCTATGAAATGTAATCATTCTCCTGCAGTGCTGGAAATTAAAACCCAACAGCCCTGTGACAGTATTCAAGAACTAAAATGTGAAATGGTTTAGAAACAGAATGTGAAACTGACCAGTTTAGTTTAATTACTCAACCTCTAGAGGGGTGAAAAGAGAAATACCACACAACACAAATGGTGAAAAACAACAAGTATTTTAGTTCTAATAACCTATTGTGGAACAGATACAAAACTCTGACGTCAGTGGATAGCCTTCAATGGGCTTTAGATCAGGATCTCTCTCTATTAAACCTTAAACTATATATTTATATATTGAGTCTGTCAGTCTTAGCTACTTTTCAGGGCCTTTATTACCATATCTAAGCACCTTACAATCTTTCATGTATTTATCCTCTCAACATCCATGTGAAAGAGGTAAATATTAATATCCTCTATGTACATAAGGGTAAATGACACCCAGAGGATTCAGAGACACAAGGGACTCTGGATATATCTATGTGGCAGTAAGGATTGCAGAACCTTATTAATTGATAAACTTAAAAAACAACAAATAGTCTGGTAGCACTTTATAGACTAACAAAACATGTAGATGGTATCATGAGCTTTCATGGGCATAGCCCACTTCTTCAGATGACCGAAAGCTCACGATACCATCTACATGTTTTGTTAGTCTATAAAGTGCTACCAGGCTATTGTTTTTTAAGTTTATCCTGTACAAACTAACTCAGCTACCCCCTGAAGCTTATTAATTGACTCAGTCTTGCGGGGCTTGGGTTGTGACACTAAAAATTGCTGTGCAGATGTTTGGGCTGGAGCCCAAGCTCTGAAACCTACCACCCCACACAGGGTTTCGGAGCCTGAATGTCTATGCTTTAATATTTAGCTCTGCTAGTTCAAGTCAGCTGATACAGACCAGCCCCTACCATGCTGTGGGTCCTTTAGTGAAGTGTAGATGTATGTTCCTGAGGTGTTCCCATGCTGACAATCACAGTGCCTAGAAAATCACAGAAAGAACCTGCAATCCACAGAGCCTAAGGTTCCTGTACAATAAATGGAGAGGGACAGGCATCTTAGACTGCAATCCACAAAGCCAGCATACGCTGGCTGTATGCTAAGTAAATTCCCTCTCTAATATAGACACTTTGTCTCTGTTTGCTACCTCCCTTAAGGCATCCAGGTTCCTATATGGAGCAACAATGCACATGTCTTGAGGCCTTCCATGCCAAGCTAGCTTAGGCGCCTACAGGATTAGTGGCAGCCAAGCAGGAGTTTTATGGGCACCACTGCAATCTACAAATGAGGCTGAGTTGCCTAAGTACCTTTATGGATTCCACCTAGACAGACTAAGTGACTTTCCCAAGATGATTCAGGAAGCCTAGAGCATAGCAGAGCTAACGCAGGTTTCCCAGATAACAGGGTAGCATCCTAGCCTCTTGGTTATTTATCTCTATGCATTTCACCTATCGCCCTTTGGATGCACAGATTTTTTTAAATCAATAAAATATGTCGATGACATGAGAAGCAGCTCCCCAAGAAATCCATCTGCCTCCACAGCAAACTTCTCCCTGTTTTCCATATTATAATCTCAATCAGTCCTTCCACCCTCCAGAAAACACTTTGAAAAACACTTATTTCTTACAGCTGATGGAGGGGTAGTTGAGCCAAACCTAAGCAGTGATGCAATCCGTGAGCCAGATCACAATGCCTGGAGTGGGGAACTGCGTCCAGTCCTGTGGGGCAGGGGCCACCAATATGGAGTAGGGCAGGCTTGTTTTCCACCTGCCTTCCTATCACCGCCCATGGCCTTGTACCAGGCCTGCAACCGACCTAGAACCTTCTTGTGTCTTACTAGTGAGTCACAACCCATCCTTTAGGAAACACAGTATACAGGGATTTGTGTGATAATGAAGAGATGCTGCTGTCATTTAATTCAATGCAAGACAAATTCAAGGCATCCAAACACACAATGCTTTTCCTCCCCTTATTTACAAGTCATACACATTCTATTTAATTTATCTGGCAAACCATCTCTGGAATCTTTGGTTCCTCCTCAGTATTATGCTTCTAAGACAGCTCTGTCTAGACACTTCATATCTAATGCATACTGACACCTGACTAAATCCTAGCTAAATACTCTGGACCATGTAGACAGTTGTGGTGTTGAACCCAGGAGTTCTCATAAAAGAGGATCAGCTCAGTCTGGAAAAATGCCTGAAAAGTCTTCAGATCTTCAGAAAAAAAAAATAAAACTAGTAAATGTCAGATTTGCATAAATCTTCCAATGGTGATGAAATTGAACATTTCATCAATTGGGTGTGCTGGAATTGTGGCAGCTTAAATGGGGGGTCTTGGGTATAGTTCTTAGCACTACCGTACAGCACAGAGAATTTCGAAATTTCACTGCTCTGAAATGATATTAATGTAGATGCATGCCCTGATTCAGCTAAGTGTTTTCTAAGGCTTAGGGACTAAGGCTTAGGGACTCTTACTAAGCTCTTATAAATGGGCAGTATTATCTAGCCAGCTCATTAATTGTACAGCTCTAAAAATGAAGAGTTTTTCTCTCCTTAAAGAGGGGTGGACTTCTTTTGTTGATTATATGAATTATTAGAAATATCTAATCCAGAGTATTCATCTTTTAGATTATTTCAGTAGTCTTCTTTAGATGATAGTCCATCTGGGAATTAAGTGATAAATCTGTCTGCATATTAGAATCCCATTTTTTGTTTCATGAGAAAGCTAATGCCAAAGAGCCAGTGCTATATTGATTGATAATTGTGGGGCTTTCCCACTATTTTCATCCCCATGCTCAAGAGATATCTCTCCCTCTTCAAGGAACAGTCTCAGATTTTTGTTAGACTCTAAGGTGCCACAGGACAACTCATTGTTTAAGAAACAGTCTTTAGAGCAGAATTAGGAAAATTTGGGGTCCTTCTGCCACTAAGCAACAGAAGCCTTTGCAAGAGGAGAGCAGTCATTGCTTACAGAGTATCTGTTTGATCCTCTTCCTACAGGCACCAGCATTCCCGGAGAAAAGAAAGGCAGTATTTAGGGGATGTTGTTTGGAAGTAACTATGTTAGAGAGCAAGTTCCTGGCCTTCTTTCTTGCAGGCCGCAGTGGCCTTTGGGGGAAGGTAAGCAGAACTGAACAGGCAATATTTGGGGTTACCAGTAGTGAGGGCACAAGCTCATTGATCCACATCCCAAAACAGATCCAGTTTGGGGGCAACAAGTAGCCTTCGATAGATGGTGATCAGAAATCATTGACCCTCCAATCACACAATTATGGATGAAAGGAAGGCTAATGAACATTTATTGCCTTCAGGAAGCAGGGCTGAGACATTGGAGCTGCCTCCTCTTCCCCAAGGAGAGCCTCAGTGCTGTTGTGACAGATTTTCTTTGCTGGTGCCAGCTTTCTCTGGCTGTTGGTACTGGTCTTTTTCCCACGGTGGAAGTTACTGATTATGCCTAACATACTATCACTGTCTGAACAGGTAACAATTGACTTTTTGGTCACATGACCCAGTATCAACCAGTAAGATTTTTTAATTTGTATCTCCATGTACATGCTTAATGTCAAAGTATGTTAAGAATTTTCTACCTGTGTTAAATGGATTATGGGATATTAGTCTCCAGTCTATGAAAAAGGATTTGCACTAAAACACGTCCATACAACAAAAACACTAGATTTTATTTTTACCTTTACATTTGCCATTACTGTACCTGATCCTTGGTCACAATAAAAACAAAGTCAAAAGCTCCCATTGACTTCAGTAGTGCAGAACTGAATCCCTAAATGTGCGGCTAGTATAAGAGGCTATTGTATATTCAATTGCAGGCCATTTGGTCAGTGACAGTACTTTTGCCAAACTATACCCTTAACATGGTTGGGAGGGGCCAGTTGAAAGGATTTCAAATTAAAACAATTTTTATCAGTTCTTCTCTCTTTCATCCCTACCCGTCTCATCAGATCTCCTCATACAAACAGTAAATTACTGACACAGCTGCGGCTAGTACAGAGTGGGTTTGGAATAACCATGCCATTCCATGGCTCAGTCAGAGGCATGCTTTGGATGAAAAATTCAGAAGACGTCTCAAATTCCATACATGGAATTTTTTTCCAAAAATAAAACAAAAAACCCATCTCCCACCTTCGTGGGAAAAAAAAAAGAGCAACACACCAAAGTGGGAAATTAAACTGTTCTAGGGTTTAAGAAAGGGTTAGAAAATATGCACACTACTGCTCTGTGACATTTGACCTGGCCAAAACAGTGGAACGAATAACCCAGTGTCTGTGTGAAACTAGGGCTTGGATGAGGGCTCAGCTGGCTTTGAATTATTCCAAACAACATGAGAACATGTTGGTGGGACAGGGGAAAGTAGCCAGAAGAGTTGGAGGAATTTCTGTCTGTACTTCTGAGTGAAGGAATGTAACCTCCACTTGCAACACCAGCATGCAATCTAGGTATGCGAAGCAGTGCACTACCTCTTGAAGTGAAAGACTAGAGCCTATGTCTGGGACAGTCTGGGGTGTAATCAAAGAGGCCTTGCCCCATCCTATGGCTGGGCTATATAAACAGGAAGAGGAATGTTATAGCTGAACAAGAGAGGGGAGTAGAATGCACACAGGCTACAGAGCGGGTGGTTTCCTCTCTGGCTCTTGGAGACTGGTCTAACTAGAGGGTTTTGGGGAAGCTGAACCAGAGACCTTATGAACTATGTATTGTAATTGCTCCAGTCCTCAAACCTTATTAAAGATACACCTGCCATTTGTTAATGTGAGCTGGTTTCTGCTTACCTTGGGTTGTTAAGCAGTAATAGGGTCACTTTAATTGGGGAAAATTAAGGTGTGTGCATATGCATAGCACCACATCTGGCCGCAAGGGAGTCTACAGGAACTGCCTGCACTGTTACACATGGTGCCCAAATGGGACTCCTCTCCCATCCAGGAGGAATGAGAATTCAGCAAGGTGCCTACACAGAAGTTCCAGTCCTAGGCATGGCAAGGTGCACAGCAGCTGTAACAGTGACTGGGGAAGCCAACCTGTCACAAATGCTAAAAGGGAAGGAGACCTGCAACTGGCTGTATGGTTTGTCCCCAAGAAGGGTCTGTCCCAGGGAACCATAGACTACACACACTGCTAGCTGACACTGGACACTGAGATGCTTGTAGGGTCTAGACCAATGATTTTCAAAGTTGGGTCACAGGCTTGCCCAGGTAAACTGCTAGTGTAACCACCACCAAGGTGGATTTGAACCTGGGACCTTGGGAGCTGACTCTAGGAGCCTCTACCCTCTGAGCTAAAAGCCAGCTGCCTCTCAGCCCATGCTGTAGAGGTCTCTTGATCTTAACTGTTGCAGTGGTCTAGGTGCCACTTGCAGTACTCAGTAACCACACTAGGTGTGTGGGTTACACTAGCAGGCCTGTGATACTTTGTTTATCTAAGTGTACATAGCCATGGAGCCTCACAGCTCCCATTGGCTGTGGTTCACCATTTCCAGCCAATGGGAACTTCCAGGGTCCATGGCTATGTACACTTAGATAAACAAAGCATCATGGGCCTGCCAGCAGTTTACCCAGGAGGGGCTGGGACTCAACTTGAAAAACACTGGTCTAAATTATAAAAAAATAGTAAGCCCTAGAAAGCAGGAACCCAGACAGCTGCAGAAGTTGGACAAAGAACAGAGAGACATCATCTTTAGCCAGGATGAGTGATACCCCCTGGATAGCTTGTTTTATGTGCCAGGGAAAAGGGCATGTTAGAAGATGCTGCCCTAGAAGAACTTTAGACCGATGGGCTGTCTTACCAGGAAGTGAGAATTGTAGTCACAGGAAAATCAGGGGTATCCCACAAGCAGATACTGGGGGGGGGGCAAGCATCAGGGACCAAGGTAGGCTCTGGGTTTCAGACTTTTCCCCACTTGACTCTGTCCATAGCCTCCCAGCAAGAAAGTGTGAGAAGCTTGAATACTCTTGACACAGGAGCCTTAAATAACCCAATTGCTGCTCCAGAAGGCTGCAGGTTTCCAGGACTGGGGGAACCAGGGCAAAAAAAGAGGAGATCAAAGGTCTCTGGAGTCCAAGGAGTTGGACGTGATAATGTCTCAGGGGTTATTGAACAGTGATGTAACTTGCAGATGCAGAGACACACTGAAACTGACTGAACAAGAGGAACAAATTCAGCAGCTAGAAGATAAGCAGAAAGAGTTGGTTGCAGAAACAGAAAGAAGCTACTTGGGTGTGGCTAAGCTGAGAATGAGTAAAAGAGTCTGGTGCTCTTCAGAGGAAGATCCAGGTTAGCCTCAAAGAAGCTCCAGAACCTGCATGAGCACATGGAGGCTGAGATGGTCCAAATGCAGGAGATACTTAAAGCTGATTAATGTGGCAAGTGACGAGCCCTACACAACTGGGATGGCCCAATGACCAGAACTGATAATTCTCAGGATCAAGGAGCACTGACAGTAGAGAAGCAGCAATGGAGGAGGAATAGCAGCAATGACCTAGTGAATAACCAGTTCAAGAAAATAAATCCACTGGTCAGCTAAGTAACTATCGATTTGTTCTTTCCAACTCCTGCAGCTTGGCCTTCAATGTCATCCAAATACCAGTTTTCTCTTGCAACCATAGAAACAAGGATAGCCCGACTGGAAAAGCCGACAGATTTTGAGTCCAAGAAACATCAGGCTGCCTGCCACCAGGAAGCTGTGGTGGGAAAGCAGTTATACAAGGGAAAGTCTACCCAGGAGTTGGAACTGAAAACTGAACAAGCGCTACAGCTTGAGAATGAGTGACTCTGGAATAAATTGCAGGACATGAGTTGGTCAGTTAAAACACATCAAAAAGTGTGTACTGAAACTTAACTGGTCCAGTTAGAGGAAAAGTAACAAGAAACTCAAGCAGCCCCACATTCAGCTCTTGGAAAATTTAAGTCACTGGAAGGACTAAAGAGGATGAGGACAGAGATACACAACAAGAGAACTAGTACATGTGATGAAATGGAGAGCACAGCTATAAGGTACCAGGAGGCTGGTGTCTTTTAGGTGAGCACAGTGATGACTCAAATGTTTTAGGAGACTGCTCAAGGGGAGGACTAGATTATCTATCAAAGGACTGGGTATCAACAGGCCAAAATATAGAGGTTGTGTCTATAGTGGAAGTTGCAATAATGGTGATATCTACTACAGTTGCTCAACAAACCTATCTAGTAATAAGCTGGAAAGAATTAGAGAACATTACTGCAGCTGAAGTCCGTGCACAGGTAATTGTTTCACAGGTCCAAAAAGCAGAGATCTTGTGGGAGCTGAACTAGACACGGTGTTAAAGGGGTCATGTATTGACTCAACAGGACAAGTAGTTGGCTTGCCTGAGGGTAAAGAAGAAACGGGTGAACAACAGCATTTGCTGTTGGAAAAATACTTAGAAAAGCTTCACAAAAATATCCTCTGGCATTACCAGATCATTAAAGCTCAGGATGAGAACGTGGAACTACTGCACATTGAGAGGCAGACCCAAAGAAAGGTTTAAACTCTGGGAAATATCAAATGCAAGATGGGCTGAGTGAGGCAGTATATCAACTCATTGAAAAGAAAAGCCACCATGTGAGTGATGTAGAAACAGCCAGGAACTTCAGCTGATTCCTGAAGTATCCTCCGATGAATTTATCCAGGACCTGCCAACGTGAAAACATCTAACTTACCTAAATATTCTTTAAACCTTCTTTATTATTTTTAATTGTGTTCTTTCCCCTTGGTTGCTAATATTAATACTGGTCACCATAAATCCTTTAGTGAAGACTGAAGCAAAACAGGCATTAAACTCCTCAGCCTCCTTGATGTAATCATTTATTAGCTCTCCTTCTCTGCTAAATTGTAGCCCTATATTTTCCTTTGTCTTTCTTTTCCTTCTAATGTATAAAGAATCCTTTCCTATGCATTTTATGTTCCTTGATAAGTGTAAGTCATTTTGTGCCTTAGCCTTTCTGATTTTATTCTCACATATTTGTGCTAGTCTTTTGTACTTCTCCTTAACAATCTGTCGGTGTTTCCACTTTTTGCAGGATTCCTTTTCCATTTTCAGGCTATTAAAGAGCTCCTGATTAATCATATTGGCCTGTTACTATTCTTCCAATCTCTGCTTCATATTGGGATAATTTGTGGTTGTGCCTTTAATATTGCTCCTTGAGAAACTGCCAGCTCTTCTGAACTCCTTTTTTCCTGACATTTTCTTCCTATAGGACCATACCTTTAATATCTGACTGTTAAAGTCTGCTTTTTCAAGTCCATTGTCCTTATTTGGCAGCTCTCCTTCCTTTCTTTAGGAGCACAATTTCTATCATTTTAGGATCATCCAAATTGTCTTCCACTTTCAGATTCACTATCCATTTCTCCCTGTTAGTCATAATCAAGTCTAAAATCACTGTCCTTCTAGTCACTTCATCCATTTTCTTAAACAAAACATTGTCCCCACTACAATACAATAACATATTGGCGAATTTACAGTATAATTTTTCCAATGGGTGTCTGGGTAGTTAAAGTTGCCCGTTACTACCAGGTCTTGTGTTTTGGATATTACTGTTATTTGTTCTAGAAATGCTTCATCAATCTTCTCCTTCTGATTTGGTGCTCTATAGGACACCCCTACTATGACATCACCTCTATATTTTACCTCTTTTATCTTCATCCAGAGACTTTCAGCTGCTCTGCCTTTCACCTTCTCGCCTTCTGAACAGATGGACATATTCTTGATGTATAACGTAACAGTTCTTCCTTTTTATCCTGCCTGCCCTATTGGATCATGCTGTTTGTTAGGGTGTATCGGCTTTTCCTTGCCACAGGCTATTAAAATGAATTAATTGCAACCCACTCAGAGGAAATTAAGATGGGGCACACTCACAGCACCACCCAGGCCTGGAAAGGGGTACATAGGGATTGTCTACACCTTTACAATAGGACAGTTGATTGTTATAAGCTGTTTCTCAAAGCTCGGATAGCACCTGTGATTAATGTTTTCTTCAATCGGTGCATTGTGGAAAAAGTATGATCTCTTATGTTCAAGGCAGATTCTGCCACAATTATCCACACCTTTGTCACCTCAAGAGCAGATTGTTGTAATAAGCCCTACAGGGAGCAATCCCTTGGGGATCATTTGAAGTTAGTGCACAATGCTGTGACTCATTCAACTGGTGGAATTTCACACCAGGAACACATTATAACAAGGATCTGTGCTCTCTGCCAATAAGTGTCTTATTTCAATGTATAAGTGCATTTCAATGCATTGGTTTCAAAAGTGAGCAACTCAAAACTAAATGGCCTCGGCCCATCATGCCTGAGACAGATCTTCTCTCCCCAGGCTACATTGACTCAATTGAGATCAGCAGAAGTGCTCAAGCTGTATTTCCCTTAATATGAATCAGAAAGAACAGTTGGAAGGGCATCCCCTTGAGCAGGGGTAGGCAATAATTTTTGATGGGGGGGCACTTCAAGATTGTGGAAAGTGGTCAAGAGCCACACTCTTCCATTGTATTAATGGAGGCGCAGGGTCTGGGATGGAGGTTGGTGCAGAAGGGAGCTTGGGGTAAGTGATTTGGGTGCAGGAGGGCCTGTGAGATCTGGGAGGGAGTTTGGTTGAAGGAGACAGTTGTGATCTGGGGTCCACAATTGGTGTGCAGGGGTTTGAGTTGTGACCTAGGGCAGGAGGAGGTTGGGACCTAGGGCAAGGGATTGGGGTGCTGGGTCTGGGAGGGAGTATGGGCTCAGGATGTGCTGGAGACAGGAGCAGCTCGTGAAGCACGACTTGCCCCTCCTTCCTCCCTCCTGCTCACAGTTTGTGAAAAACAAACGACCCAGCAGCCACTTTTCTGAGTGGTGTGCGGGGGGTGAGACAAGCAGGGGAGTCTACTGGGGGGATCCCTGTTGTGTCTGCGGGCCAGAGTCAGTGGCTTGGAGGACTGGATCCAGCCCATGGAGGGTGTTTTGCCCAGGCCTGCTCTATAATCACACCCTATGCCTGAGTGTGATGAACTCAGCATGGTTTTACTATCTGCCAGATAAAGGGACCAGAATGTGAGACTGGAGAACCAAGAAGAGTTCATGGGGGGAACTTCAGCACTAGATTGGAGATATGTGCAAGAGCAGCTTCAGAGCTCTTACAGCAAGGAAAGTGGAGTAAAATTGCATTGAGGGAGTGACATATTTGAACTCTTCATAGGAGTCTTTCTGTGCTTTCTGCTGCCATATTCATTGAGAAACATTAATGGTGATGAGGGGGAAAGAGAGATCAAATAAGGATAAGGGCCCGATCCTGCACAATGCTGAACATCTCCTGTAGGTTGCAAACCGCCCTCAAATCCTATTGACTTCAATTATGCCTATAATGGGAACAGATTGAAGAAATAAGAAGTTAGTGAGTATGTGTATGACGAGAATCTAAGAACCTCATTTGAACCTGTCTTTGGGTTATGGTCAGATGCTTAGGGTCCGAGAAGTACTTAATACAAAAGAACGAATATAGCCACTTTAGTTTTGATCTTGTTCATGTGATAAGAGTTCTAAGAGCTTCCAATCCCTCTGGCAGGTCTACAGACTTTTCCTAATTATATTTATACAAATTTTGATTCGTGTTTCATTATTATTAATGACGGCAAGATCTGAACTTATTAAAGTAAGAAACTGGTGGGATTACTTTGCTCTAGCTTTTATTTGCCATGTGAGCATTTTCCCAGCATTATTCTCTCTTCATATGTTTTACCTTTGTGGATCAAAGCATACTCAGCTTTCCTTGTTTTATGTGAATCTTACTGACATAGAAGCTCAAAGCCTTTTTCTGCCAAAAAATGTAACTGGAGAAGTCACGATTGAGTTCAGCTTGTTAAATCTGTTTACTCAATGTGCTTAAGTCTTTTTGGAATTTTTTAAAAAATAAAATATGGATAAGTTTGGGCAATAGGACATGACAAGCAGTACATTTCTGGGGAATTATTCCTGGGAAATAGTTGAGCTGTATAGGACAAGAAATAAGTCCTCAGAAATACACTGCATGAAATACTATTCTACTTTTATGTAATTAAAATGATGGAAAAATAAAATATTTACCAAAAACTTCAGAGGTTGGTTGACCTTTGAGGTGAATTTTTGGTATTTCAAACTTGGATCATATAGTCATATGAACATGCGAAAATAGAAATTGTCATACTGTCTTATATCAGTATCCTGTCCCTGTCAGAAGACAATATCAGATTCTCCTCGGAAAATGTTAGAACCCCACAGTTGGCAGACGTAGAATAATTTGCTCCTCGCGTTAGTTCTTTTGCTGACATTCAATAGTTAGAAATTGGCTTAAACCTGAAGCACTGATATAATATCCCTTCCACAATGCGTTGAATTTTGATAGCCGTGGATATTCATGACATCCACATAAATATCAGAATCTTGTTAAAATTCTTGGCTCCATGATTTCTTGTGGCAGTGAATTCCACAGTTGAATTACATCCGTGGTCACCAATCAGTAGATCAGGATCTACTGGTAGATCTTGTAGCTTCTGACAGGTTTGGCTGGAAGACTATCAAGTGCCGGCACTTCAGTGGCCCCTCCCTGCACTGCCCTACTGCTCCTGCCCAGAGCCTCAGAGCTGCCCCCTGGGAGCCTCCTGCTTGTTATGCAGGGTGGGGGAGACAGAGGTAGGGGGCGCTGATGTCACTCTGTCCCCCTCCCCCATACCCCATCTTCCCAGAGTGAGAAGAGCAGGGCCTCAGTGAAGGGCTGGGACAGGGGTATTTGGGTGGGAGGTAGATCCTGGACTGACTTAAATTCAGGAAGTGATCTTGTGCTTTAAAAGGTTGGAGTCCACTGAATTACATGTTGTGTGAAAATGTTTCTTTTTATAAGTTTTGAATTGCCCATCTTTGAATTTCATGGACTATCCCCTTGATCTTATGTTATGAGACCAGGGCAATAGACGCTCATGATCTACCTGTTCTATATCATTCATTGTTTTATATATTTTTATCCTGTTCTCCTCACCTGTTCATCTCCCTTCTAAGATAAACAGTCCCAGTGTTTCTTCATATGACAGTTTATCCATGTCCTTGATCATTCTTGTTCTTCTCTGAACCCTGTCCATTTTTTCAGTATCTTGTTTCAGAAAGCATGACCAACACTGCACACAGTGTTCCAGAAGAGGTCACATTGTTGACTTTTATGAAGGTATTATAATTTTTTATGTTATTCACCATCCCATTCCTTACGCAGTTTAACATCTAATTAGTTTTTTTGACCACAGCTGCAATATTAAACTGACTATAGTGACCCAGCAGGTCCCTTTCTTGGGTTGAGACAGTTAATTTTAGAACCCTGTAAAACAACTACAGTTACAAGTCACTATCATAAACACAGCTTATTTTCCATTCAGTAAAAGTACAAGAAAGGAAATGGGACAACATATGGTGATTTAAGAAAATGAGAAATAAGGGGGCAGATGACAAAAAGAAAGGTAAAACAATTGTAAAGTCGTCCAGTAGTTTATGGAGTCTGTTGCTCCCCTGAACTGAGCAAAAATTGTGACAGACATTTGATGATGAACATTTTGTAATTGAATCTACGCATTTGAGGCTATTCAACATTTTTTAAAATGGCAATATTTAATTATTGCATTCATTGTAGGGTTCATATAAGCTCAGCTACTATATCAATATTATGTAAATAGCATTACAGTTACAGAATAAAGCAGAACACTCCATATTATTTAGTCACTTATTATTTCTTTTGATTTATAAAGATCAGTCTCATTGATTAAAATACACAATACCCAGAACAACTTAAGGGACAGTTCATACAAAAATGTCTGCCAGATCCCTTCAACTCACAGCTTGCCTCTTCCTGGAAGCTTGGGCGGAGGCGGGGGGGGGGGCAGAAAGACGGCCTTTGGAGGTCTTTTGCTGGAAGATTTATACATCTAGGCTTTAGTGTAGTGGTTTTCAAACTGGGGTATGTGTCTGACAAGGGGTATGCATTTCATTTAGTAGGACTAGTCATTTTAATCATAGGTATATTATGACCCTCTTTTTGGATAGGGATATGTGTTAGATTTACATTATTTGGAAATCGGTACGCAGCTTACAATTTTTGAAAACTGTTGTGTTCATGGATCAAAGACATTAGCAAGTATGAAAGCCAATAATTCTAAGGGCAGGCCTGGGCAAAACACCCTCTGCGGGCCACATCCGGCCTGCCAAGCCACCAGATCCAGCCCATGGTCGCAGCAGTGAGCCTCAGGACAACTCCCCTGCTTGCCCCCCTCCCTACCTCCCCGCACACCGCTCAGAAAAGCAGCTGCGAGGCCATTTGTTTTTCACAAACTGTGAGCAGGGAGGAGAAATGAGTGGTGCATCTCAAGCTACTCCTGCCCCCAGCACAATCCCATTGGCCAGTTTCTGGCCAATGGGAATTGCCTGTTTCAAGAAGAGGCACCGTGCAAAGCACCAAATCCCTCCTCCCCTCAGGCTCTTATTCACAGAGCACATGGCCCTGCAGCCTATGTGGGGACAAGTCAGACTCCTGCCTGAGAAATGAGTTGGGCTGCTGGCCAGGAGTATCACTGGAAAGTCTCCCAGCCAGAGCCTGCCTTTCACACACCCATCCAGAGCCTCCTTCCCCCTTCAGCCCTCTGCTCCCTTGCCCCACATAACCAAAACCCTCTGCCCCCTCATGAGCCCATACCCTCTCCCAGACCCTGTACCCCTACCCTACCCTACCCTAGGTCATAATCCCCTCCTGCCATAGGTGACAACTCAAACCCCTGCACTCTAATCCCCTGCCCTGTATCACAACCCAAATCCCTGAACTGCCTCTTGCACCCCAGTCTCTTGCCTTAGGTCAAAACCCCCTTCTGCCCTAGGTCACAGCCCAAACCCCTGCACCCTAATCCCCTGCCCTAAGTCACAACTCAAACTCCTGCACACCAATTGCGTGCCCCAGGTCACAACTGCCTCCTTCAACGAAACTTCCTCCCAGATCTCACAGGCCCTCCTGCATCCAAATCCTCTACCCCAAGTTTCCTTGTGCACCCAATCACTATCTGAGACTCTGCACCTCCTCCATTATCTTGGAGTGGCCCTTATCAAAAATGATTGCCCACCCCTGCTATAGAGCATATTACACACCCAAAGTTACACAGCAAAAGTTACCTCTTCCTTTATATACATTTACACATTACACTGTATTTGCTACACATTTGGGATTGGCTTGGTTACTCTGTAGGAACCAATCCATTTATGCATGCATGCACAGTCAATGCATGTCTTACTTTTTAACTCATCTTTATGTTCCTGACTTATCTGATCTGTTATTTTGTCCATTGTAAATGGTTACCTGAGTATTCCCCCTTATCTTAGCTAATATAGACATTCTGTTTCCACCTTTCTGATTCATTTATCTCCCTAATCCTGTTTCCCAATAAATATCCAATTACTAATGTCAAGCTAGTCCTACGTATAGCAGCAGCTTAATGTATCCTTTGGTCTCCTTTTTCTAAAGTGTTCTATATTTTATATACTGAAGATCGGTGGTTATTTTAAAGCTTGTAAAAGGGACTGAAGGATGCTGGCTGGTAGTTTCACTACATCCAGAAAGAGTTTCTGGTAGATAAAGTAGGATTATGTATGGCCTTGTACAAATTTTCAAACCCGATGGCCTGATTTTTTTTCTAAAGCACTGACCAACTAGAGCTTTCATTGGCTTCTCATTGACAAGATTTGGATCCTTGGGATTTTCTGATAACCAGGTCATGAGTGTCTGTAATTAGTAAAAGTGGCTGGATCTAAATAAGAGTCGCTCGAGCTCAGCACCTCTAACAATGAGGTTACTTTTATTTAGCAGACTAAATATGGTTTTACAATCCTTATTTTAGGCATCCAGGTTTGAAAATATTGTCTTTAAGGTTTTGTGTTTCTTTTATAGCATATGTTAATTTGTATATTTTCTTTCTTCAAATTCCTGTTGAAAATTGTACTGATCAGTATATTGTTTCTGTAATTATGCTGAGTCTTTTATTAAACTGGAGTCTGGACTATGAGAGTAACGCTGTAGTAAGACTGCTTACTCCTGACTTTAATTATCCAAAATGTTCATAATTTCAAGTAGTCAGGTATAAGAGAGAGAATCTCATTGTTTTTGATCTGGGGGACTCCATTATCCTGATTTGAGCGGGAGGGGGAGAGAAAGTGTGCACTCTAAAATTATATAATTTATGCAGTCTTATGACAGTGGCCAATACCAGGTGCTTCAGGGAGAATGAATAGAACAGGCAGTCATCAAGTGATCCATCCACTGTCATCCATTCCCAGATTCTGGCAAACAGAGGCTAGGAACATTTCAGATAAGAACAATTACTTTTGTAACCTTCATTTGTCAGGTAGGATCAGTAATTTTAAAAAGTCTGAAATGATATTGCACAATAGACACTCTAAATAAGAGTAGAAATATTTTGCCATTTCTTGGGTTAATGTACATCAGCATTTTTATGACTCTGATTTTGAGATGGTAGAGGAACAGATAAGCTGGAAGCAAGAATGCCAGGGAAAAGGAGAATTACAAAGCCACCCATGAAAGTGAGAAGATGTGGCTTCATAACTGGAAAAATTAGCTTGGAAAATATCCCAAACTTCTTTTTGGAGGGGATTTTACACAGTGATTAAAGCGATTTTACCCTGGTACCCAATACAAAAAGCTAGAGTAGTACATTGAGAAATGATGCACAGTTTTGTTGAAAGAAAGAGGACAAACATTGAGGCTACCCTTCTAAGACTTTTAAACATTGAGGATGTTCAACAGCTATCTTAGAGGGACGCAGAGGAGGAGTTGGATGTATCTGGGTGTCACAATAGAAGGCTGCTTGGAAATTCTAATTACTCTTGTGTCCTCAGTACCTCGTTACACTGCAGTCTTCAATGCACAGGTCTAACCTAGAGGATATGAACCATGCACTCACTGATAATTCAGATCCAGCAACAAGTGATATCTCCCTGACTAAATATAGGACTCAATTGGGCAGACCAATAGAGAAATCAGTATGGGTTGCAGACTACCTAGATTCCTAGGAATTACTGTTTTAAATTTTTATTCAGCTAGAGAGAGGAAAGTCATAATGATTAGTACAGACAGCACCTCCACCAGTAGACAGTGTTGTATCTTTATCTTAGTGGTAAGTTCTTGTCTTACCACTGATCTGAGGGCTTAGCAGGAAGCTCAGTACTGCCTGGGGTGGAATTGGATTCAATTTTTACGTAATTTAAGAGGGAGAGACCAGACAATCATTTAATTATAGAACATGTTGAGATTCAAAAAGTTAAAGCTCTATAACCGTAAAAGTACAAATTGTTCATCATTATGTCAAAATATACAAAGTAAATAACCTTAAGTCAAACTCATTTTTCTTATTTTGCTTATCTATACATATTGATCATTAATGGAAATATTTTCCATTTTTCCATTCCATTTCAGTTTGTGCATGCATGGTGAAATTGATATTTACTGATTAAAAGATATAATTCTTCCACGTCTATCTATAAGCAACTATTAAAATAGCTATGCCAGCAAAAAACCTGTGCAGATACAGTTCTGCCAACAGAGTGTTGCTATCATTATAACTAATGTTATTCAGAGAGGCAGTGTTACTCTGCTGGCAGAAAAGCTCCTGTCAGCCAAATTCCTGTTAGCATATGCTGTGTCTACACTGGAGAGTTTTGTCCATATGACTATACTGCTATGGCTGTGTTGACAATGCCTGTGTAGTTTAGATTAGCCCTTAAATGGGTAAAGATTGCCCATTAGACTCCTCACCCCAAAATGGCCATAGTCAGCAATTAGAATAGTATTGTATTTTATCTGTCTAATCAAATCAATAGGAATTTTGCCCAAACAAAGGTTGTGAGATCTGGCTGACTATTATTTTCCGGTGGGTGCTCCATCCTGACTCTGTCCTGAGGCCCCACCCTTGCTCCACCTGTTCCCGCCCCTGCTTCACCCTCTCCCCCCAGTCCTAGTACCCGCTTTTTGCTCCCTCCCCTAATATCCCCCCCTTTCCACCACTGGCTCCTCTCCGCCCTGCCCCAAATGCCTCTCACCAATCACTGAATAAATGATTGGAAGCCAGCCTTGGACCACCCAGTAGCTATCTCTGGTGGGTGCTGAGCACCCCCTATTTTTTTTCGGTGGGTACTTGAGCCTTGGAGCACCAATGGAGTCAATGCTTATGATTGGCCTTAATTGGGAGTTTGGTAAAATTAACATGCTGTGACTAATGTTAAGGCCTCTTTATACAAGATTAGAGTCACATTCTCAAATCCTGAGGGGAATTTGGCTTAATGGATCACCCTCTTTGATGCTTTTTGGGATCAGAATGGAAAGTGCTAAAAAACACTTATTTGGCAGGAAAATGACCAGACGCACATCTGAGGGAATGAAATTTCACCACACTTGGGATCAAACAGAAGAAATAAACTGAAAAGTTACAGAGAAGCTAAAGTGTTGTAACTAATCATATTGATGAGATTGGAGTCAAGTTCTCCAACCCCCATAAGAAATTTAACTCATAACACTTCCCTAGAAGATAATTCTCAAAGTCTCTACTAAAGTTAAATATTTTAGAATAGCAAAGTGGCAGGATAATGATAGCAGCAATAAACACACTATGAATGGGGAAATTGGATTGTTTTTACTTTAAAAAAATCTGGTCAAAGAAACACTGGTGATGGGATGTTTTCTTCTGAGGCTAAGGAAAGCAACAAAAGCAACAGTTTAACAGTATCGATTCGTTAAATGGTTTTGGATATAAGCCACGTGACTGAAATGGCTTATGATATTGTACAAGAGATTACAAAGTTGCATTTTCAAACTCTGAGGCTGAACATTCATTTTAATGCCTGACTTTCAGGGTATGCCTACAAAGCAAGCAGACACTCACGGCTGGCCCATGCTACCTGATTCAGACTTTCAGGGCTCAGGCAGGCCCACCAATGGGGGCAAACAGAGGGTTCAAATGCCCAGGGCCTCGTGATTCAAAAGAGCCTGGGGCCCTGGCTGCCATGGCTGCCGCCACTGTGTCAGCGGTGGCGGCCAGAGCCCAAGGCCCTTAAAATCACTGCTGGAGTGCTGCACAGCATGCTCTGAGTGGCTCTGAGGGCTGCTGGGGAGGGGCACATTGCAGCGTGCTCTGTGCAGCACTGAGGGCTAGCTGCCCCCAGTCCCTACCCCTTGCAACTGAGACCCCACCCCTTTGCTCAGGCGCCTGACAAGTCTGTTAGCCCTCCCGGGTCTTGAGCTGCAGAACTGTATCTTTGCTGTGTAGACATATCGTACTGACATTGCTTGCTGGAGCCTGGGCTCTAGGACCTTGTGAGATGGGAGAGACTCAGAACTCAGACACCAACCTGGGCCCAGAAGTCTACACAGCAATGAAGCACCATGAGCCTGTGTCAGCTGGCATGGGCCAGCTGCAGGTTTTCCTTCACTGTGTAAACATACCCACAAATACTTTCAATTAACACATCTGATGACAAGAATGACTAGCATGCTTGTCAGAAAAATTAAGATTTAAAAAGAGATTTTATTATTCTAAAGATTATACAATGCAATTAGCTTTTAATGTATGTTTAAGTTATAGCCACAACATTTTGTAACAGTATCTTGCAATTTAGGATGGCAGGTATACAGATAAGGGCATTTGCTGAAACGTCAGTTTTGGACAGCACCTAGAACATGCATCAATACTTTCTGTTTCAGGACATCTTGACAGCATCCATCCATTATGAACACATTTTAGCTTTTATAAATTCTAAGAAACATGATTTTGGCTTCATAGCTGCTTGGTCACTTACCAAAATTTTAAACAGCATTCTCGGTAAACAATAATTGCCATGCCAAATCAACCCACTGGTCTGTCTAGTTCTCTGTCCTGCTTCCAGCTGTGGCTAGAAACTGCTGCTTCAGAGGAAGACAATAAAAATAACATAATGCACCTGCCAAATGTGCAGTGTAGACAGGAGAGAGAATTCCTGCATGATCCCTGGAGTCTCAGCTTAAAGCATTAACTTTCCTTACAAATAGTTCTCAGGTTCAGATCAGGAGCTCCCTTCTCACACTGGTGAAGAATTATTCACCCAAAATTCATATATTCCAATGCCAGAAAGAACAACTGTGATAGTCTGACCTACTGCATAAGACAGGCCATAGATCTGCCCCAAAATAATCCCTTTTTGGAAAACATTCTGTCTTGATTTTAACATTGTCAATGATGGAAATCCAACCAAACCCTTGGTAAATTATTCCAATGGTTAATTACTCCCCAGACTGAAGGACCCATTATGAGATATTTATCCCCCATGTTGGTATTTATAGACTGTGATCATCATGTCACTCCTTAACCTTCTCTGTGTTAAGCTAATTAGAGAGACACAAAAAGCTCAATCAGTATAAGGCACATTTTCTAATATAATCATTCTTGTGGGTCTTTTCTGAACTCTCTCCAATTTATCAACATTCTTCTTGAATTGTGGACATCAGAACTGGACACACTATTCCAACACATACAGAGGTAAAATAACTTCTCCTCCGACTCAAGATTCCCCTGTTTATGCATCCAAGATTCCTTTTGATCACAGTGTCGCAGTGGGAGATCACCTTAAATTGATTATCCACCACACCCCCTAAACCTTTTTCAGAGTCGCTGTTTCCCAGAAAGGAGTCCCCATTCTGTAAGCATGACCCACATTCTTTGTTCCTAGAGGTACACATTTTCATTTAGTTTTATTAAAATGCTTATTTGTCATGCCCAGCTTACCAAGCAATCAAGTGACCTGTCCTCTGTATCAGTGACCTGTCCTTTTCATCATTTACTACTCCCCAAATTTTTGTCACATGTAAATTGTATCAGTGATGTTTGTTGTCTTCCAGGTGATTTTTTAAAATGTTAAATAGCATAGAGCCAAGAATGTATCCCTGCAGGATCCCACTGGAAACACCAGTTTGACGATGGGATAATAGTCCCATTGAACTGAATAGGACTATGCGGGCATGTGATTGCTGAACAAAGTGAGTTAAAGGTGATCCTTTAGACCTTAGTTTGCATTGTTGCTAAACATACTGTCCAACAATTCCATCGTGTCCCATTCTTCTTATAATAGACTGATCTTCTGTTCTGTTTTTGTTTTGTTTTAAGTGAGGACTGACCTGTTTTCCTGATAACACTCATAAATCTGACTGCTTGGGTCAAGTTTTTCTTTAACTTTATATCCTTCCAGACTTGGGACCTGATCCTGCATCATTATGGGTGCCTGTCTGGAATCTAAAAATTATCTAGCCTTTTTTCCAGTCAGAACCTTAATCCATCAGGAAGCACTATATTAGGAACTATCTCTTCAAAACAATGTGCCTTCAAAACAAATGACTGCATCATTTTAAACTTACTCTGATTTGAATTATTTTTAGTCAAAATCCCTTTGGTTATAGATAATACTTAAATTTTCATTTTTACGGTTTAATTTAATCCTCAACGACTTCTACAAATGTGCTGCATAAATTTTGGTGCTAAGTACTCAGATACTGTTATTGTTTGTACAGTAAAACATCACAATCAGGGTAAAGTCAATGAGCATATTTAGTTATGTAAAATGCACCTAAATGTTGATATTTGGATGTACATAACTCTTACATTCTAGATGGTGTTGATGTGTGTACTGGGGTGATGTACCCCAAAAATGTCAATAAATAAGTAAACTATGACTTTCCTCCATTTTTAGCATGATAAAATTGGGATGGGAACCAAAGGCAAAAGGAGGAAAATTGGGGTTTCTCAGAACCCCACTAAAAATGCAATAAGAATGCAGTATAGTTATCAATGGGCCAAATTTATTCTTGTCATAATCCCACTGATATGTGGAGTTGCAACAGGGATGAATTTGGCCCAATATGTTTCTGCCCTGTGAAATGTCCTGTTGACTTAAAAAACAAATAACCCATTTACAGAAACATGGTTGTGGATGGCATGGGGGGAGCGAGTGACAAATAATTAGGAAAAAAATGGAACTTACTGAGTAAACTACTAACACGAATATTTGGGGAAAGATGAAACCAATAGGATGAAGTGATTTAAACTGATAATAATGTTTTAAAAAATAGCATCAGGCCAAATACTTAGTAAGAATTTAAATTTCTGAATGAGAGATGCTCTATTAAAAATGATTTTCACAGGACTTGATCATATGAGATTCGGCTTACACGTAATGGGAAAAGTAACTAACTCTGTGACATGTTTTCTTTCTAATGAATACTTTCTTCCCCTGAAAATACTGATTGGTTTCTGTAGCTTCTGTGGTGCTCTTTACTATATTTTGATCATTTGTGTTCAAAACTGGTTAATTTGCAAATACAACTGGACAGTTTTGTAAAAATACAGCTTCATATGGAAGTGAAATTTAGTTATTAAATCCCCTCTACCAACTTTTCTTGGTAGAAATATGTTTTCATCCAGCTTTTTAGGAATCACAATATATTGAGGTTGAGCAGATAATCATGACTGACTTGGTAGTGGATTCTGCCCTCTATAGTCCTAAATTATAAGGGTTCTGTTTTATGATTGATTTCATTTTTATCATATTTTGCATGTGGCTTTTAAATATCCTTTTGTTTTAAATTTGATTTGCATAACCTTTTTGTACAATTAGACTAATTTATGAGATAATACTAAATGACTCCCCAGACAGTAAATCAAGTGAGTCTGCACACAAAGATCCTGGTAACAGTTTATATTTGAATATAATGTATTAATTAATAATAGGCATTACAGATATTAAAAGTCCATCTTCTAAGGTTGCTGTGATATTGCTAGTTTCTAATAAAAATGAATGTGATAGTAACAGAAGTCCCTGAACACAGCTTTTTAAGGTTCATTATAGTGGCTCTGCCATGTATTCCCTGTCCGCTTTCTCTAACTTGAGATGCCAGAGCCTTTTCTTAAGAACTAATTATTTCCAGGTTTGAAGGTTGCTTTGGGCTGAAAGAAAGAGAAAGAATGCATGGTTGCCACTAGCCCAACTAACACTGAGTGAAAAACAGACTATAACAATCAAGGGACTCCCCAATGTATTTACTTAGTTATTAATTTTTTCCTTGATTATATAATTAATTTCTCTGTCTTTACATCTCATCTGTTTAGCCCCTTGGAATTTTTTTAATTTCCAACTGCAATATGTTGAGTAATACAAGCTGTCTGTTTGCTTGTTGCCTTACTCAGCTCCAGACTGAGATACTCTTACTCACAGTGAATAGTATCTTACCCCTTTGACATACCTGGGTAGAATCAGACTAATGAGTACCTGCATCACCACTGTCCAGTAAGCAGGAGACCCTTTACAGTTCCTTGCTACTGTGTCCTTCAGCCTGGACTGCTCACAAACAGTCTCAAGCATGTAAGTCACTCACAGGTGTATCTGTGTAGGTGTTTGTGTATGCGCAAGCCAGCCACACCTTGGCTCTTCCCAGTCTTAGTAATGCTGTAGGGTGATCCCAACACACTATGAAGTCTAGATTTTCCCCTAGAAATGTATGCCCTGTACTATCCAGCCCACTCCTGGACAGTACTAATTTACTTAGTCAATTACTGCTCAAAGCAATAATATGCTCATAACTTGTTACCCTAAATGGAGTTAGAAAGACACTTCAACTTAACACAGTGTATCAGATAAACAGATTTATTAACTACAAAGAGAGATTTTAAGACTATGAAGAATGAGGCATAAAAGTCACAACTGGTTACAGGAAAAATAAAATAAAACACAACTAATGCTTAACTTAATAAACTACATTAGATTCAAAGCAGTTTTCTCACCACGAACTTTCAATAGTCTTACAGTACGTCTACACAGCAACATTATTTCAAAATAACTAGCGCTATTCCAAGGAGCTGATAGAGGAGGTATCTGAGCCTTTAGCTATCATCTTTGGAAAATCATGGAAGACAGGAGAGATTCCAGAAGACTGGAAAAGGACAAATATAGTGCCCATCTATAAAAAGGGAAATAAGAACAACCCAGGAAACTACAGACCAATCAGTTTAACTTCTGTGCCAGGAAAGATAATGGAGCAAGTAATTAAGGAAATCATCTGCAAAACACTTGGAAGACAATAAGGTGATAGGGAACAGCCAGTATGGATTTGTAAAGAACAAATCATGTCAAACTAATCTGATAGCTTTCTTTGATAGGATAATGAGTCTTGTGGATAAGGGAGAAGCAGTGGATATGGTATACCTAGACTTTAGTAAGGCATTTGATACGGTCTCACATGATATTCTTATCAATAAACTAGGCAAATACAACTTAGATGGGGCTACTATAAGGTGGGTGCATAACTGGCTGGATAACCGTACTCAGAGAGTAGTTATTAATGGTTCACAATCCCGCTGGAAAGGCATAACAAGTGGGGTTCTGCAGGGGTTTGTTTTGGGATCGGTTCTGTTCAATACCTTCATCAACGATTTAAATATCGGCATAGAGAGTATGCTTATTAAGTTTGCAGGTGATACCAAGCTGGGAGGGGTTGCAACTGCTTTGGAGGACAGGGTTATAATTCAAAATGATCTGGACAAATTGGAGAAATGGTCTGAGGTAAACAGGTTGAAGTTTAATAAGGACAAATGCGAAGTGCTCCACTTAGGAAGGAACAATCAGTTTCACACATACAGAATGGGAAGCGACTGTCTAGGAAGGAGTACGGCAGAAAGGGATCTAGGGGTTATAATGAACCACAAGC
The DNA here is from genome assembly GCA_019425775.1 of Rafetus swinhoei. NCBI lineage: Eukaryota > Metazoa > Chordata > Testudines > Trionychidae > Rafetus > Rafetus swinhoei. Next base: position 112,935,162 of record CM033446.1, read on the forward strand.
TGAATATGAGTCAACAGTGTGACGCTGTTGTAAAAAAAGCAAACATGATTCTAGGATGCATTAACAGGTGTGTTGTGAGCAAGACACGAGAAGTCATTCTTCCGCTCTACCCTGCGCTGATTAGGCCTCAGTTGGAGTATTGTGTCCAGTTCTGGGCACCACATTTCAAGAAAGATGTGGAGAAATTGGAGAAAGTCCAGAGAAGAGTAACAAGAATAATTAAAGGTCTAGAGAACATGACCTATGAAGGAAGACTGAAAGAACTGGGCTTGTTTAGTTTGGAAAAGAGAAGATTGAGAGGGGACATGATAGCAGTTTTCAGGTATCTAAAAGGGTGTCATAAGGAGGAGGGAGAAAAATTGTTCTTCCTGGCCTCTGAAGATAGAACAAGAAGCAATGGGCTTAAACTGCAGCAAGGGAGGTATAGGTTGGACATTAGGAAAAAGTTCCTAACTGTCAGGGTGGTTAAACACTGGAATAAATTGCCTAGGGAGGTTATGGAATCTCCATCGCTGGAGATATTTAAGAGTAGGTTAGACATTTATCTATCAGGGATGGTCTAAACAGTACTGGGTCCTGCCATGAGGGTAGGGGACTGGACTCGATGACCTCTTGAGGTCCCTTCCAGTCCTAGTATTCTATGATTCTATGATTCGAAAATAACTGAGTCTGCGTCTATACAGCAGGCAGTTATTTCGAAATAGTGTCAAAATAGTCTCAAGCTGAAGGACTTCTTACTCCGATTCCTGTAACCCTCATTGTACAAGGAATAAGGGAAGTCGGAGGAAGAGTGCTCTATTTTGAAATAAGTGCTGTGTAGACACTCTCTATTTCGAAATAAGCTATTTCAAAATAAGATGCACAATTGACGTAGCTCAATTTGCATAGCTTGTTTCGAGTCAAGCCCTGCAGGTAGACGCACCCTTACAGACCAAGCTTTGTAGGGCAACTGATTCCTTTTTCTCTTCAGGTATAGTGTATGCAGTGGGCAGGGAGATTCAAAGGGTGCTTGTCCCTCCTTTTTTTACCACATAATGACTGCTTGGGGATTTTAGTCTACTGTATTTCCTGCAGAGAGGGGACTATAACAAAACTACCACCATAACTGATGACCTCCAAAGGCTTAAATTAGCAAATAAAACAAACTGTCTTCCAGATCTGAGCTGAGGTAAGGACACTGGCTTTCATGGCTGAAACCTATGTGTGTATCTGTTCTGTACACATAAAAAGAATTTCATGTGGCAGAGCCATCAATTAAGCATATTTCGCAATGATAAGTTCTTTTGCATATGCCTATTTTGAGATCTTCTGCTTTTTGAAAAGCACTGTAAGAGCTAGGTTATATCACATATTATAAGTAATTTGTATTATCGTTGGGGGGCTCAACAGAATTGCCAGGTCCCTGGGTAATGTGGGAATGGGATTGGCTGGCTCTGCAACCTCAGGAGGGGCAGGGCCTTGGATGGAAGCGATAAGGCTGGGGGCTAGACTCCTCCAGTCAGCCGTCAGTGCCACCAAGGGCAAGCCGTGCAGGGCTCTGGAGGCAATTTAAAAGCCCTGGGACAGTTGCTCTTTTTGTCCTTACTCTGCCCCCATCCGCAGGCATCTACAAGTCCTAGATATTGACCAAGATCCAATGGTATAAAACAAGAGGCAAAAGAGAGAAATAGATAGAGGAGTATCTGGTCAACAGTGAGACACTATTGGTCAGCATGATAGGCAATAGCTCTTCTAATAGCTCTACTACATTTCACCAAAACATGGAGAAAGAAATTATATAGAATAGTTTCCACTGATGTCCTAACTCACAATCTATCACAATGTTATGACTCATAATCAAAAGAACTTTACATTCCAGTATTTCAAATAATTTTTATACTCACACAGTTTTTTTTAAGACAATATTCTTACCTATGTAATACAGTAAAACTCCAATTGTCCAGCATCCAGTGGTCCAGCACTCCCAATAGTCCAGCACCAACAGGAACCCGGAAGTGCTCCGGCCAGCTGGACAACTGGAGCTGCTCCGCGCCGCTTCCCCAAGTTTGCCACTGCCGCTGCTGAAACTGATGAGCGGCGGACTTGAGGAAGCTGCAGAGCAGAGCAGCTGGAGTGCTGCCAGGTTGGTCCCGCAGTGCCGCCCCTCACCCCCCGGCTTGGGGATAACTACTGCAGTCTGCTTATCTGTCGAACAGTAGAAGCAGCAGTGAACATTTTCACACTTCCCTGTCAATATGCCTCAACTCTGGACTGAGACACAATTCCTAGAGGTGTGAAGGGATAGTTCACACTCCATTTTCTGTTCAAATTTCGATGATCAGATTGCCAACAAAGCTACATTTAGAGGGTATCTACACTGCAGTGCAAGGTGTGATTGCAGCACAGGTAGACATACCTGCAACAATAGTGTTGATGTAGCAGCACAAGTTTCAGCATGGGCTGTACAAGCATACCAGGGACCTGAAGTACATGCCCATATTGCTAGTCCACACTGATGGCCATGCTGCCATACCTACACTGCTATTTTTGCCTATGCTGGCATAAGTATATTAACCCAGGCTGCAATCACACCTCAGATTGCCATACAGACATACTGTCCTCTGTAATAGTGAAGTTAGAAAGTTTCTGTTCACTGGGAACTGGACTAATATCAGCAAGTCAGGCCATATAGGCCATTAGATAGATCAAATAATATTCAGTCACTTTCTGCCTGAACTAGAATTAAACAGATAAACTAGAGCTAAGTGGCTCCACATCTTGTTACTAGTTTTTGAAACATCCAGTAAATCATATATTTTAAAGTGCCAATGTCTCAACTCTTCATATACCATTGTCAAAGTTTTTAACATTGTACAATGTGAAAAGGATCATATTGGATCTTTTTGAGGACTTTTACTGGTCATGGATTCTTTACTGAAACCTTTAAAATACCACCCAGCCTTTCCAAAGGAAAGACATTTCTCAGCTAATTATTGCACCTTTAGCTTTGTTCATGATGTTTAATATTTGATATGATCACACTGGAAGTCATTACAGATAACGTTGCTACAGTAAAATACTGCCTGATGAGATTTTGGAAGAAAGATGACAAGTTAATGAGCTCTGTGGTGGCTGCCCATTTAAAAAGCATGTTAGCAGCATATATCAAAAATCCTCTTTGTGCTGTGTGTTGACCTTTGCAGGAAATTTTTAATGTCAACAATTCACAATATAATTTAATGATACAAAAATGAAAAACTCCCCTGTTTATACAAAAATTGGTTTTCTTTAACTTAGTTCATACCAAAATGTAAGAACATAAGAATGGCCATATAAGAACAGACCAATGGTTCTTCTAGGTCAGTATCCTGGTTTCCAAGAGCGGCCAATGCCAGATACTTAAGAGAAAATGAACAGAATCGCAATTATCAAGTGATTCATCATCCAGTTCTCTAGTCCTAGCTTCTGACAGAACTTAGGGACAACAAGAACATACAGTTGCATTCCAGATGATCTTGGCTAATAGCCATTGATGGATCTATCCTCCATTAACCTCTCATGCTTTTTTGAACCCATCATACTTTCAGCCTTCACAACACCCCCTCACTATAAGTTCCACAAATTGACTATGTTTTGTCAAGTATTTCCTTATGTTTATTTTAAATCTGCTGCCTATTAATTTTATTGGGTGACCCCTGGTTCCTGTGTTATGTGAAAGGGCAAATAACACTTTGTAATTCACTTTCCCTACACCCTTCATGATTTTATAGGCCTCTCTTATATCTCACTTTTCTAAACTAAATAGTGCCAGACTTTTTAATCTCTCTTCATATTCAAGCTGTTCCATACTCCTAATCATTTTAATTGCCATTATCTATATTTTTCCAGTTCTAACGTGTCTTTTTTGAGATGGGCAACCAGAATTAGGCGCAGTATTCAAGGTGTGGGCATCCAATGAGTTTATATAGCGGCATTATTAAAATTACTGTCTTATTATTTATCCACTTCTTAGGCTATGTCTACACTGCAGAGTTTTTGCGCAAAAATGACCATTTTTGCGCAAAAACTCATGGAGCATCCACACCTCAAACGCGTTTTTGCACGAGAAAATTTACAGTGAATCAACAGAACAGAGGGGGTTTTGTGCCATAAGTATTTCTCTTTCTACGAGGAATAACTCCTTTTTGCGCAAAAGATCTTGTGCAAAAAGGTGTGTATGGACAGGAAACAGGGGGGTTTTGTGCAAAAACAGCCTATCAAAAGAAGCACAGGTGCCCTGGTGGCCATTCTGTGAATGGCAATCAGAGCTTTCTTGCAAGAGAGCGTCCATGCAGTCTGGACGCTCTCTTGCACAAAAGTGCATCGCTTTTCTGATGCACTTTTGCAAGGTGAACACACTCTTGCACAAGAAGTTTTTGCGGAAGATCTCTTCCACAAAAAGCTTCTTGCGCAAGAAGCCTGCAGTGTAGATGTAGCCTTAGTGGTTCGTAACATTCTGTTTCTTTTTTTGACTGCCAATGCACATTGATGTTTTCAGAGAACCAGCCATGATTCTCTCAAGATCTTTTTTTGAGTGGTAACAGCTAATTTAGACACCATGTGATGGGTGTATAGACCCCACATGGATGAAGAAGGCATCAGAGAGGCCCTGTGTGGGGCTAGCCCTACTCTTCAGTCCTGTCAATCATGTATAGTAGAGATGAAGCCTTCGAAAAGGAGGAAACTCCAGGCAACAGGAGATAAGATCACTCAGAACAGAAAACTACTGAGGTGACACCTGAAGCCACAGGGAAAACTCCCAGTCAGGAGATCTCCACCCTGACACTGTAGGGAGTGCAGCAAATTCCCAGGGTAAGCCTGACAGGGGCGAAGCTAATTCACCAGTACAGCCAGAATGACTCTTCAAAAATGACAGTACAGGTGGCCCCTAAACAAAGAAGATACAGGTGGCCTTTTCCCTCTCTGAGCAAAGTCCCCTCTAATCTTTTCCACCCATGTGCAGAATACATTTTATGTGCACCACCCATAGAAACAAAACCTAGCTGTGGGTACTCTGCTAATCAACTGGGTGGCAGTAGAATCTCTCCTGAGCACCTACCCAACTTAAGGGAAACACTGCCTGTGAGTGGCTCCAGGAAAAAGTTACTCTGGGGCACTCAACTTTCCTTTTGATCTCCCAACAGAAGAGACTTAAGGCCCACAAGGGATGAAGTCCACCTTACAAGAATTAAGTAATGGGGGCCTGGGTATAAACCACACAGGGTAATTATCTGGGCATGGCCAGGATCTTCTGCCCTCTGGTATAATCTGCCAATTTTGCCAATTCACTGTTCAAACCCATTTCCAGATCATTTGTAAGTATGTTGACCAGCACCGGGCTCAATACAGGTCCTTGGGGGTAGGGACCTGTTATTTACCTCTCTTCATTATGAAAAATGAACATGTATCCCTACCTTTTCTGCCTATCTTTTAATCAGTTATGATCCATGAATGGCCCTTCCCTCTTACCCTATGACTGCTTAGTTTGCTTAAGAGGCTTCGGTGTGGGACCGTATTAAGATTTTCTGCAAGTCAGTACACTCTTACAATATAATCATCCGTGTCCACATGCTTAGTGACGCCAAGAAAATGATTAATAGAAAAATATTTCTAGCAAAGCACTTTTTGTCATTTTATCAGAGGAACTACTGGATTCAATGAGCACAAAAGCATTCAAAAAGCAATGAATATATAAGTAGAGATTAAATGGGCATTCCCTAATGTTAAAACATATTTCATCATCAATATAATATTACTAAGAATTATTAGGACCATTATATATTCTGATAGATTAAGTGGTATTATACTAAAAATGTCCAGTCCCAGATCTTTATCTCACACAGATAAAGAGGGGAGATGAAGGAGTTTTTAACCTACCTGTGCACTGCCAATTCTGAACTGCTTGTATTCAGGCTAGTCCCCAAGTATCAAATCAGAGCAGAATCAAACCATTTCATGAGGCTCCCTGCCTGCTCAATCTCCCTGATGCACGAGGAGCACACAAGCTACTAAGGCGTGCACTGTACTCCCAACTGTATTGTTGGACAGTTCTACTGGCCAATGTGATGGTGAGGCCAGTACCATGGTTTTACCCGCTTCCCTCTGTTTCCAGCTCCCATTCTACCAACAGGGACGGAAGGCCCATACCTCTCTCCTCCCCAACACACATCTGTGAAAGGGTTAAGTAGATTCTAGCCCAAGAACATTTAGAATAGCAAAGATAGAACTTTAAATATGACCTATATACTTTTTACATAGTTTTTTACATATAAAGACATAAAATTCTGTTCACCCAGCCACCTAGAGAGGTGCATTTTTACTGAGTGAGTAAAACTGTATTTAATTGTCAGGCTTTTCAATTTTTATAGCAAAGGGCAGGCAAGCAGACTAGGATACTTTGTTTAAATAACAATTTTGTAAGACTGGTTCCAAACTTAACTGGTCCATTTATTTCCTTGAATTACTTTTATATATTCTATGCTGCTCAGTGCTCACTCTTAAGCTGCTCACTGGCGGCTTGTTATCTCTCCCTTTTTCTTTATTAAACTATGTGAGTGTTTGTGGGTTCCTGTGTCCTGGGTTTTCTTCCACCAACACAATCTTTCCCCATGGTCATAGTTAAGTGTTTAGGCACAGACCTCAAGCATTATGTTACCTTAGGCTGAGGACTTAGGTGTACAAACTAGTGATCCTACCAGGGTTGGCCTTACCATGAGGCGAACTGAGGTGGCCACCTCAGGTGCCAGACTGGGGGGGGAGGGCTCCACTAGGACCCAGAGTGTAGAAAATTGTGTCTGCTGGTGGTACATATGTATTCTCTCTACTCTAGATGCACAGAGATGGTGGAGTGCTGTGCTGGAAGAAGGAGGGCACAAGAGACACAACAGGCAGGCAGGAGAAAAGGTGGCATGGTGGCATCATTTGAGCTCCCTGCCTCAGGTGCCAAAATGTTGTGGGCCGGCCCTGGATCCTACCCCATATTGAAATGAAACACATGGGAAAGAACTGCCATAGAAATTATCACTATGAAAGCCAAATGACCTGTACCTTGGATGCTTTACGGTGTTTGATAAAAATACAGGTAGAACTGATCATACAAGTGATTTAAGTGTATATTCTGATCAGGTTGTTTGTGTCATTAGGTGAACACAATTCCTATTACTGCTATTAACTGTTGAGACATTGCCAGTATGCTATGTAAAATATCCCCAGAATTCATAACACAAATATGAGTAATTTTCTTTCTTTTAAATATTTTATACCAATACAGAATAACGTAAATTAATTGATTTGTTGCTTTAAAAACAAGAATGGTCCTGTGGAACCTTAGAGACTAACCTTAGAGACTAACATTAGAGACTAACAAAAATGTACCACTAGAGGGCACTATTGCCATATTACTTATATCAGAGCAACTCTACATTAAATATGAGAAATTCAAGATACTTGAGTACTAAAATAAAAGAAGTGAGCATTTATATTTCAGATGCATAGCTTTCAGGCATGTCAAACACTGGAGCTTTCTTCTCATATAAGAATAGAAAAATCCCACTGCATAATTGCTCATGATTAGTTTGCTATTTGGTAGCTATTCTATTATTCCCATGAAGTGAAATGACCATCTCACACTGAGACAGATATATGGGCTATGTGTTCCCATGAGATTTCTGGAGTGGTAATGAAATATGTGGTTAGCTATGTCAATTTTACTTTTGTTTTGATGCAGAAATGTGACTTCTTGAGATGCCCCTTCTTATTGGTACCAAGGAGTCTCTAAGGACTTGATCCTAAATGTGCTGAGCATGGTAATTACATGTAAATCAATGAAAATTAAAGTTGTTCAGCACCTTATTGGAAACATTTAAGGCCTTGCAAGATGAAGTCCTATAAGGGGGCTTGTTCTGACCAAAAAGGCAAGTTTTTAGCCCATCAGACTAGGGATAGAAGCGACTAGTCGACTTCCCTTCCCTTGCTGCCTCTATCAGAGAGAGTCAGCAAGAGGGGGAGCATGAGCCGGTGCTGTGGTGAACCAGCTTAAAAGTTCCCCCCAGCACCATGTCCGTGGGGGACAGAGACTCAGCGGAGAAATGACATTGGTTCCGATTGCTGCGCTTCTGCTTTTGAAATGTACAAGAGCCTTATGGGGATCTTGTACATTTCAAAGGCTGAAGCGCTGCAGCGGGAATATGGGGTTGGGGGGGACTGCTTGAGTCCCTTGCTAGCCCGTGCTCCCTGCAGCACTTCTGCTTTTGAAACATACAGGAGTCCTACTGGACTCTTGTACATTTCAAAGGCTGAAGCGCTGCAGTGAGAACAGGGGGCGAGCAAGGGACTGTTTGAGTCTCCCGCTCAACGCACGCTCCCTTCCACTTTTCAAAGGCTGAAGCCACAGTTCCACTCTGTTCATCTGCCTTTTAAATGTACTAAGAACTGCGGGCGGCTCTTACTACCGGTACATTTAAAAGGCTGAGTTGCAGCTCCCCCTTATCAATTAATCAAATAGTCGATGGAAATTCTATCGACTACTCGATTAGCTGATTAATCAAAATTTAACATCCCTACATCACACCACACATACTGATTTTACTTTCTTTAATTGTGTGTTGAACACAAAGGCCATGTCTACAGGAAAGGTCCCCCCACTCCTTAGGTCAGTAGCAGGCAATAACCATTCCATGGGCTTTAAATGCAGTTCACCAGGGTTAACCTCTGTTGGGCCATCACCTGTGTATTTACCTGCACATTCATCATACTTACCATGATGCCAGCTACTCTTCTCATGCTGGTGGAGTACCAGAGCACTTGGAATCGATTTATCACATCTAAGCAGACGTGATAAATCAATGGCCAGTGGATCAATCGGTGCAGTGTCAATCCCCGGATTAGTAGAGCCAAGCCTTAGATTGATTTACAGCCATCACATTAATTACTGAAGTAGCTGATGTCTACACTACCCTCCTTCTGCACATGCTTGCCAGGAGTTGTTTCACCAACTGAAGAGGGTCAGTGTGGGGGACTGAAAGCCAGGGCTCTCAGCTCCATGAAGCTCCCCACCAAGAGCCCAGATATTCTTCAGGGCCTCCCACCTTCCTGCTCCCAGCTGGAAACAAGGGGAAGCTGCCTGAGGTTTCTAGCACAGGGTGAGTAGAGCCACACCCAGAGCCTGGTCAGCTGCTGTTCTCGGGGCTGGGAGATGTGAGCTAGGATACCAGGGGAATAGCAGGGCTCCCAGAAGGGGGCAGGAAGTGTTGGTGGTAGCACAAGCAAGGATCCTGCATAACAACTCAGCTTGGACTAGAAATCCAGAAGCAGCCCAGCTTTCATGGGGGAACCATGAAATTGACAAGAATGACAGCCAAAAGCCAATATAAGGAACACATGCATACACAGACACAGTTGTCCTAACTACACCAACATAAGCCTTACATGTCTTATTGAGGTGATTTTTTTATATCCCCATAACAGTGAAGGAGCATTTCAGTGTGTGTACCTCCACTGTTTTGTCTATGAAATTTGACTTTTGTTGACAAAACTGTGCGGTGTAGACAAGGCCTTAATCCATCCCCAACCATCATGAGTTGTTTCAAACTGTTTCTATATTTTTAAAAATGCTTATTTTCAAACCATTCTCTCCATTTCTTCTACATCATAATACTTACTTTGTATTCATATCAGAGATGCACATTGTGGCTTTAGCTCTTACATAAATATCAGCATGAAAAATACTAGTATTTTGGAAAAGAGAAGTTATAATATAATTACCCTAGGGCAGACATGTACCATAGCCATAGACAATAGATATCATTTATATATGTGTGAATTTACACATACAGTATACAAAAGAATAAACTGAAGCTTAGGTATGAGATAGGTGCCCAGACAGAGGTGGCTGTACATATCTTCATTGGTCGAAATCTGTGGGGCTTCAATGGTTGAAATTTACACCCTAGGGAATTGAGGGGCCTACAAGGTTAGGTAGCAGTGGAGCAAGACTTCTGGGATCTCAGAGGCTACATATACACTACAACACTATTTCGAGATACAATTGCCAATTACAAATGCCTTTTTGGCTGTCAGTCAAATACAAAATGGATAATCATTTTGTTGCAAGCAGTTGTCTAGATGATTTTTAGAGAGTTAAGATTATTCTCTAACCATAAACACATGGAAATACGTTCTTTATAATATTCTTAAAAATAAATCTGAGAACAACTTTCCTTTTGAGATGAAATTTTTCATGGTTTGAGTGCAAAGATGAATATTTTTGTGTGTATATGTGTCTGTTTAGTAAAACTGGACAATTTTGAGTTATATTTCACATACTTTATTAGCCATTAAATAACTGAAAAAAATTCTTTGGCCAAAGCTTATAGTAAGGACAGGGCTTTTTCTTCTGTTGTATCTATTTTATAGCTTCATAGTTTACTTCATAGTATACTTCATGTCATCATAGTTGTCATGCTTTCTAATGAGATCCAGCAGCTCTCTCTCACTGGGTCTTCCAATATGCTGTGCCTTCCACTTTTGGCACCTTGTAGGTATCTTATTGGTGAGCACACTAGTATCAAGATGAATCAGAGGTTCTCAAACTTTTGTACTCATAACCCTTTTCACATAGCAAGCCTCAGAGTGTGACACCCTCTCTATATAAATGAAAAAGACTTTTCAATATATTTAATACCATTATAAATGCTAGAGGCAAAGTGGGGTTTTGAGTGAAGGTTCACAGCTTGTGATACCCCCTGCGTGTAGTAACCTCACAACTCTCTAAGGGGTCCTGACCTCCAGTTTGAGGACCCTTAAAATAAAACCTTTCTTGTGAACAGAAATTATGTACAGAAATTAAGTAACAAAACTTCCTATTACTGTAACTCTGTGCAGATAGAGGCTGCAATTGCCCTGTCCCAGGCTTTTTTGTTTCTGCCTCAACAGGAAATGTGTCACAGAAAACCAAAGACTGTGTTTTGAGTGTGCACAGGAAGTGTGGCATCTCTATACTACCTTAAAGACTTACTTAATAATACAAGGATAGAAGTGGAGGTGATTCCGATTTCTATTTTTCTTTTAATGCTATTTCCTAGTTTAATTGCTTTACTTTTGGTTTTACTTCTGTGTCCTGTGTCTCAATGCTTCATATCTTCTCTTTGTTTCCTCCTGGTTTGATGATTGAAATTTTCTGTTGATGTGTAGCAGTTGCCCTGTTTAATGATCAAGCATGTGCTTAGGGATGCAAGCATAAGTTTATCTGATAGCTGTCTAGTCCTTCGACTAGTTGCTTCTCCTACCTTGCTGCCTCTATTAGAGGCAGCAAGTGGGGGGCAGCAGGAGCCAGTCCTGGGAGGAGCGGGCTTAAAACCCAGCTCCCCCCCCCCAGCACCATCCCTGCAGGGGGTAGTATGGACCAAGTGTGAGCCGGGAATCAGCTGATTCCCAGGTCGCGCCCAGTCCCAGGATGCTGTGCCTCTGCTTTTTAAATATATTGAGAGCCTACTGGTTCTTAATACATTTAAAAGGCAGAGCTGCAGCAGGGTTAGCTCCCAGGACTAACTCCTCTGTGGCTCCCCCACTTATCAATTAATCGACTAGTCAATGGACACTCCATTGACTTGTCGATGGAAATTCCATCAACTAGTCGATTAGTTGATTAAATTTAACATGTGCCCTGACAAAAATAGTCACTTCTTACTGCATGCAAAATGTGGTCACTTTTGACACTATGTTTTGTTTTCTAAAGCACAAGAAAGCAGCCAAGAGTGTCTTCCTTAAGAGTAGCAGGCTGCAGTCTCTGAATTTCAAGAACCTAGAATGAGGCTAGACACAAAATTTAAACCACAAATCTTTTTATTGGTTACATAACAAGATGGCACCTACAGACTCTGAACATGCAAACTCTGAGTATTCCTGTTTCACATAAGAGACCCCTCACAACTGGAGGCAACTAATTTTAAAGAGAAACTACTATACTATGCTACAATTGTCCATAGGTGCTACTTTTGACATGTCACAGGAAATCTGGTTTAGTGTTTGTTTGAAAATCACATGCCATACCCACTTTTTAACAATGAACTATGGTTAAAAGACCCAGATATGAACATGCATATAAAAGAAATAAAAGTACATGAGATTATTTCAGTTTATAGGAACATAGGAGAACATTTAAATGTAACAGTTCATCATGTTTATTTCGGTCTCATGCCCTATAATCAGAAACTAAGTTGCTATGTAAATCAGTATGTGTTATGATGTGAAAGATGTTTATTTCAATTTCCAGTTTCATAAGCAAATAAACATTAGTGTTTTTTGTTTTGGGTTGGGTTTTTCAGTGGAAATGGATTTCATTAATCACACACATTTAAAATCAGATTTTAATTCTTTAAAGGTTAGGAAAAACACTTCAGGCAAAAAAAAGTTTTATTTAGCAGAAACTATCCCACCCCTACACCTCCAGTGAGGAGATACAGATGGGATCATGACTACTGCCTCCAGCTCTGACTGTAGCTCCAGGTTTCTGACATTCAGTTCCCAACATCTGCTCCTATCACTAGATTTGACACTGGCTCTAAACCACTAGGCTAAACTTCCCATGTCCTTGTTGCCTGATGCAGGCAAAAGTAATCAGGGACTTTGGGCTGTTAGAAAGGAGCAGACTTGTATAGCCAGCATCATTGTGAGAAGTAGGCACATCCTCAGAATAAGGAATAGCCTACACAGCTGTACAGTAAGCTTGAAGACTAGCAGCTGCAGAGACAAATTTTAGGCTGGAGAGAGAATACTTACAGTGTTCCAAAGTAGAATGAAAACATCTGTGGACTTTGGCTGCCTTAGCAATTTTTTGTCAGTCCTTAAAAAAATCTTTAATGTGCCAAAGGAGAAAATCTCAACACAGCATCAGCAGGAGGTACAATTAATTGGAACTCTTGATAATTCTGCGCTATGGAACAGCTGTGCACAAGTACCAATTTAAAGATGACAAAAGATGACAGAAAAGTCACAATTCTGGAATCTAACCACCTGTATGATTACCGGTCTGTATCATTTGACATAAAATTAAGCTTTCTTTTGACAGGGGAGGTGATGAAGGCAGTATATCAATACATATATCTTGCTTAATACAGCAAAAAACAGGAATTAAATAAAAGATTGCAGAAAATCTCACAGAAACATATACTAGTAAGACTATTCAAGTAGTAACAAAAAGCAAAATGAAATAACATGTTAAAAATAAAATCTGCCTTACACCCTCACACAGCTAGGCACATCAGGTGAATTTAAGAAAGAGAATTATTTTATTTAGATTTATTTAACTTCTGCTATCTCCTATCTTCAATATTTTGACTTACTATATTAATTAAAACACAAGCAATTATCAAAAATATATCTAACAAACACGAAAAAAACAGATTTCCTACAAACCATCTTGCCCTCAAAATGCACTCTCTTTCTTTCCCCTATGCATAGTTTATGTTATGATTTACTTACACTAAATAATTCAGTCAAACTGCATGAAGGAAGGTCTTGCATTTGCCAAATTTTTCAGCTACTTCATTGAGGCAATAGGTCAACTGCTGTACCTGAAGTACTACACATATCCCTAGCTGTTTTATCCATTTGTTATTTGCATACTTCTGACATGTTCCTTCTTATTTATCTCCTGTTTAAGGTAAACAACCCCAAACTTTTCAATCTCTTTTCACAGAAAAGTTTTCCCATGCTCTTAATACACTTCTCCAAACTCCCTTTTGTTATACAATATCCTTTTTGTAATGGGGGTGACTAGTATTACATACAATATTCCACATAAGAACAAATGACTGATTTACTGATTTTAGGAATTATTTTTAGGAAAAGAATTAACAATTCTTTTCTTGTAACTCCCAGGAGGCAGGAGAGGGTGGCTGAAATTCCATTATAGAAGGCCATATGGGAGTCCAGAAACAAGTTTATTAATGGGCACAGGCAATAGGTAGCTGATAATAATATCAGTCCAATAGCTGATTCCTGTACAAGAGAGCATTTAGATAGTACCAATATTGTTCTCAAACAGGATACATGGTTATTACAGCAACATTTGGCACAAATGTGAACTATGATCTTATTTCCAGTTCTATGTTGATAACCACCTATGTGGACCTAGTTATTCAGGGATAGGTGAAAAGCTTAATAGCAAGTGTAAAATATTCCAGTAGTTAGACATTCTCTTAAACATTCTGATTACATGAATAATTTACATCATAGTGCTGCAGGGCTTCAAAATACTGTTCAATATTTTCTGTGGGGGGAAAAAAGGTACAGTTTTTCAATCTTAATTGAATTTTCATAGTTTAAAAAGGAGGGAGGAAAAGAAAGAAAAGTTTAAGATTGATAAAGACCGGGTTTGAACCACTTCCAAAGAAATCTATAGCATACCAGAAGGATAGTGTCAGTTATTTGTTTTTATATCAAAATTTTAATTTATGTTTTAAAAGCTCCTATTTAAGTTTTGCATATAAAAAGTAAAATTAGTCATACTTACACACTATTTTCATTGTTGACCAGTCAAAATTGCATTAAAAATAAGGAGAAAAGCTATGCAGTTACTCAATATACCAGGTTTGGCACTGTACCAGTTTTATTCATGATAGTTTGTCCTTATGTATGTGTGATGTATTGATATCATATGTTGATGAAATGCTATCCATTCCAACAGTAACTGAGAATGATGTTAAGAGGTAGCTACTAAAGATCAGCATGGCTGGATAACTTACATCTGAGAGTGCTTTCAAAATAACAATGTGTCTACCCAGCCATTCTGTTATTTTGAAATAATTTTGAAATAACTGACAGCTTATTCTGAAATATGTAAACCTCATTCTACGAGAAATAAGACCTATTCCAAAATAGCTATTTTGAAATAAGGTATGTGTACACACTCCACTGTTGCTATTTCAAAATAACCCCGTACCAGGGCCAATCTAAGTTATTCCTCCCTAGTGCCTCCTGGGGCTTTAAATCAAGATAGCACATCTACAATTAGGGAAGCCTGCCTCATACTAACTTGGAGGCTTCCCTGCAGTGTAGACATGCTATTTCAAAATAAGCTATTTCAGAATAACTATTCTGGAATAGCTTATTTTGAAATAACCGTGCAACGTAGACGTACACTGAGAGTTTTAAAGGAGCTGGCCAATAAGTTTTCTTGACTTTTAAGGTTGATTTTCAAGAAGTTTTTGATTACAAGGGAAGCTCCAGAATAATGGAAGAAAGGTAAGCAGAATGATCCAGTTGTGCCAATATTTAAAAAGGTAAGCAGAATGATCCAGATCGTGATAGGCCTTTTAGTCTAACATCAATTCTGGCCAAGATACGAGAATAGCTGATAAGAAATTTGGTGAATACAAAATAAAAGGATGGTAATATAATTAAAGACAATCAGTGTGGACTTAGGAAAAATTGATCTTGTCACACTAACTTGATATCTTTTTTTAAAGAAATTACAACTTTGGCTGATAAAGTGAATAGTGTTAATAATAAGTGAATAGTGTTAATAATAATATATCTAGACTCCAGTGAGGCATTTAACTTGTTACTGCACAATTTCTTGATTAAAAACCTAGAAAAATATACAATTAACATGATATACACTAAATGGATTAAAAGCTAACTGACAGGTCTCAAAATGTAACTGCAAATAGAGAATCATCATCTAGCTCAGGGCTACTCAACATGCGGCCCGTGCGCAGCCCATCTGTTTGCGGCCCACGGTGCGATTTGGGTTTATGTGGGGCTTAACAAAAAAGTAGTCAATATAACGGTATTCTGTTGATATGCGTTTTAGTTGTTAAATTCCTGGACTGTCATTGCTCATTAAAAGTGCTGTCATATGGGTGGAAATCGGGTAAATATTGCATTTTATTAATATCAGCAGAACTGACTTAAATGGGGCCTGCGTGTTGTGTAGTCTTGCCTCAATCTTTGTATTCATGCCCGTCAGTGTGAAAGAAGCTATTTGCATATATATTTGCATGTATATGCAATCACACTTAAGTTGCGGCCCTCAGCAAGTGCTGTGAGTATCATTGTGGCCCCCAGGGCTTCCAAAGTTGAGTAGCCCTGATCTAGCTGGTTTGCCCAACAGATCAGTTTTTGGTTCTATATTATTTAACATTTTTTATCAGCAAAGAAAACATAAAATTAGTTTGATGCCGACATAAACACAGGAGCTACGTCTACACTGATGGTTTTGCCGGTGGTGAGTATGCAAATGAGGTGTGGATTAGCATATCAATGCACCTCATTTGCATAATTTATGCAAGCCGTTTTTGCAGGAAAAAAGTAGTGTGGATGGGTTTTTTTGTGCGAAAATCCGGTTTGCGCAAGATCCTTATGCCCTTTGCACAAAAAATGGCTTGAATAAATTATGCAAATGAGGCACTGCAATATGCTAATCCATGCCTCATTTGCATACTCACTGCCTGCAAAACTGGCAGTATAGCTAAAGCCAGGAAGAATGGTAAATATTGAAGAGGATGGGTCACTGAAACAGAGCAGTCTGGATCACTTGGTAAGATGAGTGCATGCAAATAATATACATTTCAATTTGGCTATTTCTTTTGCTAGGAGCCATACTTTCAGAATAGGAGGCTGTATCCTGGGAAACTCACTCTGAAAAAGACTTGAGGATCATGGTGGAAAATCAGTTAAATATGAGTTGTTACTGCAATGTTGTGGTCAAGAGGGGTTTATGCAATCATTGGATGAATAAATAGAGGAATATTGAGTAGAAATAGGGAGGTGATGGCTATTGGGCTATTGTGATCATTTCTGGTATAAATACTTCAGAAAGGATGTTGGGTAAATTGGAGAGGGTTTAGAGAAGAGTCACTGGAAAGAAAAGAGGCTTGAAAAACATGCCTTCTGTGAGAGACTTAAGGAGCTCAATTTATTTAGCTCATCTAAGAGAAGGTTAAGTAGTGACTGGATTACAATATCTATGTGTGAAATAGAAATTGGATAAGTATAAACTCTTCAGTGTAGCAGACAAAGGTATAACAAGAACCAATGGCTAGATGTTAAAGCTAGACAATTCAGACTAGAAATAAGAGAAATGATTAAAACTGAGGGTAAATTAATCATTGGAACAACTTAACAAGGGTTGTGGTGAATTCTCCATCAGTAAACATTTTAAAATCCAGATTAGATGTTTTTCAAAAAGATACGCTGTAATTCAGGTCAACTAGGCTACGTCTACATAGTGGAACTATTTTGAGTCTTAAGAGCAAACGTGTTATATTGAAATATAATGGTTTCGCTATTTCAACGTCACTGTAAACCTCATTGCACGAGGGATAAGGGATGTTTCAGAATAGTGCCTCATTTCAAAATTTGGCGCAGTGTAGACAGTGCCAGATTTCAAAATAAGCTATTTTGAAATAACATCAAATTAAGCTACACGATCTGCGTAGCGCAAATTGCATAGCTTATTTCGAGGTAAGGGTGCTGTATAGATGCAGCCTATTGAACTTGAAGGAGGAATTAATCCAGGGAACTTCTATGGTCTTTTTATGCAGGTGGTCACAATGGTTCCGTCTGGTCTTAAAATCTATGAATCTATCTTATCATTTATAATAATCCAGTTGCACTGATATGTTTTATGATTAGTGCAGTTCTGAAATTAGGCTATTGTTGATTTCCTCTAGGAGAGTTTGATTTGTAGATAGCGCTGAATAAATTACTGTTTAACCTTTACAGCACAGCAGACCATGTCAGCAGGACAGAGCCTTACTAGAGAATGGCTATAAATAGGATTCAGTGGGTGTTGGTACCCAGACATTAATTTAAGGATACACCCAAAGAATTATTGACCTCTAATTTGTTTAGGGGTAGCAAATCCATGCTGTTTGAGATACCTTCCCAAAAGTGGGTCATCTTTTTGGCAAAGTAGGATGATAATTCTTTGTAGTGCATGGTGCTGGGTTTTATTATGTGCTCTAGATGCTCAGGATTGATAAAGTGGTTTAGCACTCTTGATCACTCCTTAGGGACAGGATATGGCAGCTTCAACTGAAGCATAAGTTTAGATAAATTCTTTGTTCAAAGTATCTGTTTCAGCTTTATATTTTTCAGTATTGGTGATTGAGTTGATCATTTGGCACTGCACGATAGAAATCCAAGGAGATCTGAGTGCATGATGAGAGGGAATGGTTGGTTTGAGGTCCAATGTGTGCTAGCATGCAATGATAATTATTCACCAGAACCTCTAATCCTTGAAGGGTGGGCGGATTGCTGCTGTGTTTTTGCATGCACTTACATCACATCTTTATTTAAATCAGTGAAACTTCTGGGGATAGGCAAGTCCTAAGAAAAGGGATTTAAAAAAAATAATGGAATGCCCAATAAAGACGGGCAGGACTAGATGAGCAAACTTGCTTCCTCAGTAGCATACTGAACATTCTAGTCCAATATCAACTCATTCTTAAATTTCAGTAATTCATAACAGCTAGATTTTGATGCATTATTTTGCAAGTTTAAACTATTTACTCTGTATATTCTAATAAATGGTGTTGTTTGTACTGCTTAGGAAGCATTCAGAAGGTGGATTGGAGGTGAAGGCACAAGAGTCAACTGCAGCAATTTGTAATTCAGTAATCTGTTGTGGCTTCCAGAAACATCTAGTTTATACTGGGCATGCTCAGACATTAACATAGCTATACTAGTATAGTCATATATTAAAATTAAATCAACTTTTTTGCATAGTCACTCCCATACTGATAGCAAAATACTTGCGCTTATAGTGATTTATTAGTACAATTAGAAATAGTTTCATTTTAGATTTATTATTGGATCTGGACTTCTAATAATACTCCTGTCATCTGAAGAAGTGGGTTGCGCTCATGAAAGCTCATGATACCATCTACATGTTTTGTTAGTCTTTAAAGTGCTACTAGTCTATTTGTTGTTTTTTAAGTTTTTCATTTTGATGTTACGGTGAATATATAAATCAACTGTTTGGTCTCGCAGTTCAGGAAGTCACTAGAACAAATATAATTTATCTTTTATCAACCACCTCAGCCCACTGATTATTGCACACACACTATACTAGATCTGGAAAAATCGAGTCACTTAACTGTTACTAGTGAATGAGATGCTTTCTATAACAAGTAGAACAAGAGGGAAGATGAGACTTTCCACAAAATAAAGGTTTCTAGCTTGGTGGTCACAAAGACAACCTTCCAAATTTTAATGGATGCTCTGCCATCTTTTTGACTTTGCACTCTACAAAATGTGAAATTGCTATTAGGAATCCCAGCAACTAGAATTGAGGTCTGAGCTTCTGTTGCCTGTGGTACTCAGTCTTTGGGAGTGAGTAAAGGTCTTTTAACCTTTCATACTGCCTCTGGCTTCTAAGCATCTAGTACATTTTACTAACCCTTGATAGCAGTACTATAATGACAGATGAATAAGCACCGTCATTCCAGGTTTACAGACATGTTCTGACATTATTCTGTGGGTTAAACTTTCTTCTACTTTTTCTCAGCCAACAGAACATCTGACAAAATTCTAGTTGGATATTTTACAACATGTTCTTCCCATCCATTCATACAGCCGAAACTCGTTTACACTTTCCTCTTGCATCTTGGTTATTACAACACTTGTCTCTCTGGCCTTGACTCATTTCCATTCGGTTTTATACTGCAAAGACCCTTTTCTTAGCCTCACCTTTTTTTTCTCTTAACACCTTAGTACTTTCTCCCATGCTTCTCCATAAATATCTGTAAAGCTACCACGATTCATCCTCAAAATTGTCCTTCAAATTCTTTTTCTATAAAGCCAACAAAAAAATTGACAACTAGACTGATGTGCTTTCTCGTACTCCTTATCTGTGCCTGTTGTCTTGTTTTATGCATTAATTGTAAGCTCATTGGAGCAGGAATCATCTTTTTGTTCTGTAGCTTTAATATATCTCACACAGTTAAGTCCAGTCCTTGAGCAGAGCTCCTAAGCACTATGGTAATACAATAATTTTAAGATAAACAAGAAAGAGAAAAGATGTTCACTTGTTGAGGATTTGTATTAAAATTATTTCTGTTTCTATTTAGTTCTGATGGTTTTTTTATATTTCACTTGGATGGATCAAAAAGTAGCTCATTTTCAAACTACAATCTTTGCAGGGAGGTGGGTCTAACAGAATAATGCATGTTTCATCCAACGTAAAAGCTCCACTGAAAGAGAAAAGATAATAAATTTAATAGCTTCAGAGGGGTAGCCAAGTTAGTCTGTAACAGGAAAAACTTAAAAAACAACAAATAGTCTAGTAGCACCTTAGAGATTAACAAAACATGTAGATGGTATCATGAGCTTTGGTGGGCACAACCCACTTTTTCAGGTTGTGCCCACAAAAGGTCACGATACCACCACCATGTTTTGTTAGTCTTTAAGGAGCTACTAGACAATTTGTTTTTTAAGATGTAATAAATTTAATATAGGCTATTGCCCATGCAGAGTGCACCTTCTCCTCATGGGTTAACTGTGATCACATGCTGGGATATCTAAGCCCAAGAGATGCTGAGCATCTTCAGCCTCTATGATGATCAATAGGGGAGCCGGTCTTAGGCCGCCTTCTGCTGCAGTCAAGATCCAAGCCTGGAAAAACTGAGCCCACAGCAGCCCTCCCGTGAGCAACTGAGTCCTCAGCCTATCTCCACGGTGCGGCCCAGGCGCTGCGCGAAGCTGGGCGAGGGCGGGCTGTGCCTCATTACGTGAGCCCCAAAGACAGGCCCATCGGGCGATGCCTGCGTCCCAGGGAAACGGCTCTGCCTGAGGCGCTAGCTACGGCTTTGGCTCCCCCTCCTTCCTGGCTGGGCCGAAGCGACTCTGCCCCGGGCCCTGCGGGTGGGGCTGCTCTGTCTGAGCCGCGGGGGCAGCAGACATGCGGTAAGGCGCGAGGCTGGGGCGACCCCGCTAGGAGGCCGCTCCACACGCACGACCCACTCCCCCAGCTGCCGCCGGGATAGAGACAACCCCGCCCCCTGGCTCACAGAGGGGAGGGGGGGGGACGTCGATCCCACGTGACGGGGGACAGCCAATGACGAGGCGGCGTCCTGGCTCGGCTGGGCGGAGCTAAGGCTGCTGCCGCCGCCGCCGGGAGCTGGAGAGGGGGAAGCGCCTGAGCGGGGCGGGGGAGTCGGAGCGAGGACCCCAGGAGGCTGCGCCGCTCCGGCCCGGGCGCCCAACTGACCGGCCATGCCGAATAAAAACAAGAAGGAGAAGGCGAGTCAGCCCGGGCGGGGGCGCGGAGGGCCCGGGGCGCAGGCCCCTGCGGGAGAGGGGGCCGTGGGGCAGAGCCGCTGAGGGGCGGCGAGAGCTGGGCAGGTCCTGGCCGTGGGGGAGACAGACGGGCGCTCAGGCGGCGGGGCGGGCTGGGCAGGGGCTGCCGAGGGACTCCGGGGTGCTCCCTGTGGGAGGCGGCGAGGAACGGGGAAACTCTCCCTGTGGGTGGGCGGTGGGCCTAGCCCAGCCGCTGCTGCCTCTTTTCGCCCCGTTCCTGGGGCCCGACTCACTCCTGTTCGGGGAGGGGAGAGACTGGGGTTCGTGGCGGAGAGGCAGAGGGGATTTATTGGGGGGCGTGAAGGGGTAATTGCTTGGGGCGGGAGTAACGGGAGGTGGCTATTTGATCGAGGGTACGTAGGAGTGAGAGGCGAGCTATTAATTTTGGGTCAAGGTGGGTATCTCTGCTTTGTGTGGGAAGGGGTATTTTTAAAGCGGGGCAGGTCTCTGGGGAAGGGGAGGTTATTCTTAAGGTTGGCATCAGTGCATTTTCCTGAGTAGCTTTACTCTGTTGCTTTGATTTCCATATCCCGTTGCTTGAAGCTGCATTCATAGATCCATCTACTCCCCAGTGTGATAAAACTGGTCCTGTTTTACAAACAGGGCAACTGAGGCAAAGATGTAGTGACTTGCTTTACATGGCAAAGCAGCCCAACCAGAGCTTTTACCTCAAAAGGGGAGTCGTTCTGGAGAGTCCATGAAGTCCACTGGAGACTTTGTTATTGCTGTTGATTTTACATGGAAGCTGCTAACATACTGAGATCAGGACCAAGTGGGAGTAGAGGGATATAATAGTCAATTAACTGATAGCATTAACCAGTCAGCTTTTGCCTATCAACTACATGCATTTAAATGCAGAGCCGCGATGAGGGACCTACCTCCACTGCGACTCTGCAGTTTAAATGTAATAAGAGTTGGGTGGGCCTGGCTCTTAATACATTTAAACTGAAAAGCCATAGGGGGAGTAGGTCCCATACCTGGTGAGAGCAGGGGCTGGGCTGGGCTGGGCTGGGCTGTCTGCCCACCTGGCTCATACTACATTTAAACTGCAGACCACAGCAGAGGTAGCTCCCATACCCAGTGTGAGCTGGGAGCTTTAACCTCCCTTATCCATTAATTGTGTAGTTGATAAAAATTCAATCGACTGCATGATTAGTGAATTACCTGCTTCTATTTGGTGTTAAAGCCAGGAGTGGAACTGAGCTCTTGACTCCCATTCTGTGCCTGTTCCACTACATAGCTCTCTCTACATCTTTGATTTCAGGCAAACCCTTTAAGCAATTCCACATCAGTTTAGTATCATTTGCTTGTGGATTTATCTGTCTTATGATATTGTTGTTTTTGTGCCTTAAAATACAAATGCTGCACTGATCCAAAAAATTGTAGACCATTAATGTTTGTATTCCTTTATCATGTAGTGAGAGAAATAGGTGGTGGTGGAAAGTGTAGATAAAACGTTGGACTAAAAACAACTTAAAGTGCAGTCACAGCAGTGTTTTAAAGTGAAAGTGTGGCCATGGCATAAATGCTGGGAGAGCTCTTTTTTAGCACTCTGTTAACCACCTCTGTGAGAGGAGTAACTAACAGTGCAGGGAGCATGGCTCCAGGTGCTGTATCACACTGGTGCATTACAGCGCTGTAACTTGCTGTGCTCAGAGGTGTGTGTGTTTTTTCCCCACCTCTGAGACAGAAATTTACAGCACTGTAAAGTGCCAGTGTAGATTTGGTCTCAGTGTATCATTCATAGTGAGGAGAAACTCTTGGGTTACAGATAGGGATGTGAATGACTAGTTGCTTCTCCCCTCCCCCCATTGCTGCCTTTGTCAGAGTCCCCAGCTGACCCCGGGCTCCGTGCAGCGGTGCCACTTTGAAATGCTGCAGGGAACATGGGCCAGTGGGGGATGGCTAATCGCAATTTGCATCAAATATTCATCAATTATTCGATTTGCCAATTAATCAGAATTTTACATTCCAAGTTATAGACCCAATTTTAACATTTGGGTTTTTAGCTGCTGTTGCAGTTATAGATGGAAACATCTGTATAGGCAGGGTACAGTACTGTATACCATGGCTTGGTGTAGAGCAGGTTATCCTGGATTCAGAGCTACACTAAAGGCTAAAAACAAAGGGTGGATCAAGGCTGATTTTCTGTGCCTTTGTGCATACCGTTTGTACTCTGCCTCAGTTTTCTTAAGATTAATTCATGAAAATTGCTTATGGGTATGTTGTGAGGAATAACTACTGTTTTTAAAGTATTTTGAAGGTGTGAGAATTTGTACAATTTCTGAGACTGAAATTGTAATTGTATAATTACATTTCTAGGCTTTAATCTTCTGTATTGCATATTTTCATGCAGATCTCTGGTCAATCAGTTACTTGACTGAAAAAATATTTGATTCTGTTTGAAATTAAGCTTGATGCTGGAAAAACTTACAAATTTTTAATTTTCAGGAACCTGCAAAATTGGGCAAAAGTGGAAAAAGTGGTAAAGATGGACAAGATAACCAAGAACATGAGGTAATTATTGTCATAGCATATAGTCTACCCAACTATTCTCACAAAGAACACTTTTCAAGAGTATAATCTTTCCCACATTTATATAACTTAGAGATGGTAGCTGTTTGGTTTTTTGGAAACCACTAGGACTTCTTTGACAGAGAAAAGATGTTTTAAAAAGGTGCATACAACTTTTGAAAAGTGCCTTCAATGAAATAAAGCCAACTATGGTTGGTCCTTGATGTAGGGATGTAAGCGACTAGTCAACTATCTTGTAAGCATGTGCTTATCCGATAGTCGACTCAACTAGTCGCTCCACCTAAGGATGTTAAGGACTTGTTGATTCCCCCTCATCCTTATCAAATGAAAGCAGTAAAGGGGGGAAGAAGGGGTGGTACTTCAAAGCGGCAGTGCCGCACAGCTGAGCCGGGGATCAGCTGTGCGGCACTGCCACGCATGTAGCCCGGGATCAACTAGGGACTCCCCAGCTGATCCTGGGTTCCAGTGCAGCATTTCTGCAGAATCCGGGATCAGCTGGGGAGACTTCAGCTCACCCCAGGTTCTGGGGAAATGCCCTGCAAAACCCACGGTCAGCTGGGAAGTCCCCAGCTGATCCCGGGTTCTGCGAAAATGCTCTGTGCTGCGCTGCCGCTTTGAAATGCCTCCTTGAGCTGGGGTCAGCTGGGGACTCTTGTACATTTCAAAGTTGGCAAACTGCGTGCAGCCCAGAGTCAGTGGGACTTTCCGCTGGCCCCGGGTTGCATGCGGAAGTGCCTGTCGAATAGTTGACGGAAAGTCCATCGACTAATTGACTAGTAAAATAACCGTTACTTAACATCCTTAGCTCCGCCCCTTTGCTGCTTCTGTCAGAGACAGGAAGAAAGGGAAGGAGCAGAAACGGATGCTATGGGGAGCTGGCTTAAAAACCGGTTCTCCCAGCACCGTCTCGAGGGGGGTGGGGAGAGGGGGCAGTGGGGAACTGGTGGCGCTTCTGTCTTCGGAATATAGCAAGAACATTTCAAAAGCAGGAGGGCCGCAGGGAGCGGGGGACTGAAGCAGTCCCCTGCTGCCCCCGTGGCACTTCCACCTTTGAAATGTAGCAAGAGCCGGCAGGGCTCCTACTACATTTCAAAGGCGGAGGTGCCCTTATCGACTAATTGAATGTTGCTTGCAAAGTTAAAGTCCCCCACAGATTTCCTTTCTTGCCTACAGAAAAATGATTTTCTAATGTGGAAGTGTAGGGAAGCACCCCTGCCCAGTAGCACAGGCATGTCATTTTAGGCACCTAGAGGAGCCAGCAGAGAGAGAAATCACTGCAGAGGAGGGGCCTGGGATTCCCTGCCCATGACTTCTACTCTGTGCTGGGCTCTGCTAATAGTCCAAGTTGGGCTGGGGGTGATGGGACTTGTCTTCCCTTTCAAAGAGCAGCTGAGGCTAGGTTAAACCTGCCTCCTGATAGCTCCTTGACTGCAGGAAGCTCCACGCACACCCACGTGTTGCTTCCTGCTTTCCCATCCATTGAACCTCAACCCTGCTGAGTTAAGCCTTCTGCATCTGGAACTCCCATGCACCCAGACCATACCCTGAAAAACTGCTTCACTGAAAAGCTCATGCTCTTCTATGCCCTTGTTTGTAAATATCTTAGTTCAAATATTTGTT
Source organism: Rafetus swinhoei (assembly GCA_019425775.1). Lineage (NCBI taxonomy): Eukaryota > Metazoa > Chordata > Testudines > Trionychidae > Rafetus > Rafetus swinhoei. The sequence goes on from CM033446.1 coordinate 112,960,638, forward strand.
TCTTTGCTGTATAAAAAGAATATTTTGCTGACCTCCCATTCCCACCCAAGAACTGCAACACAAAGCAATAGTATGTATTTTTATTTTTACCTTGAAAAATGACTATTAGATTTCTGGTGAGCTTCACTGAATCTTCACTTTTGTTATGAACAGAGAGGTACTAAAGATACATATTATCATGGTCAGTTCATTTATAGCTAACCACTGTGTAACCTAATCATAATGTACTGGTTGATGAATTCATGTTGAGTTGTGTTTTGAAGTTTGACAAGGGAAAATAATACTCAGCTTCTATGGCTTCCTCAGTATGAGATCAAATCTGTAGTGGATGATGTAAGTCCTATTAAAAGTTTGAATTTCCCTTGTAAATTGGTTTGACCCCTGTATCTTTAACTTAATACGATGTCATTGAAGAATTGTTACCTTTTGACTGGGGTTGGACTTTATTTATATAAGCAAACATAAAACCTGTATCTGTCAAAATTATTATCTTTGTTGATTTTAGCTTAGTTCACATGTTCTTAACATGGGGGTTGGGAGCCCCAAGAGGGTCATAAGGTTAATATGTGGGGGGGTTACGAGCAGTGTTCCCTCTGATTTTTCCATCCATGAAAAGAGTGAGTTTTGTCTTGTGCACCAATATTGAGGTCAAGTGCGCTTGTTCAGATGTGTTCAGAAATGAATGAATGGTTCATCTAGTATGGCATCCTATCTCTGGCAGTGGCTAATTCCAAATGAGTAAGAAAAAGGTAAATTTTTTTCATCATACCTATCATTAAGGAAGGTCCCAATGTGCAAAGGGACCTCAGTATGATTGTGTGCGCATAGACATCTTTGCTGGCAGAATTGGAGCTTAAGTATCCTGGCAACAGCCACCAGCCTGCCCGCCACACGGCCCTGACCCCCGGAGGTGGCAGCAACCCGCCCACCATGCGGCCCCAGCCGTGGTAGAACCACGCCAGTCACCTTTCAGGACCAGCAGGAAGGTGAGTGCTGATGCGCAACCCTGTGAAGGAGGTGGCCGGGCTTAGAATTTTTTGTGTACGGCTGCGCAGGCGCGCACCTTAGAGTGAACACTGGTCACGAGCTGTCAGCCTCCACCACAAATCCTACTTTGCATCCGGAATTTATTATGGTGTTTGATATTAAAATGTGTGTTTAATTTATAAAGGAGGTCACATTTAGAGGTTAGCTATGTGAAAGGGGTCACCAGTACAAAAGTTTGAGAACCACTAGCTTAGTTATGCTTACTGTGGGGTTTCAGGACACTTCTAAGTGACAAATTTTGCTGAGAGTAAAGCTATTACACTGTTTCATTTTCTTATTTAGTACCTTTTACTATGGACAAACTGGATAGATATATGATTTGCTATTTAATTCGATCTGGGTTACTACTTTTACATTTAAAAAAAGTTACCTGACATGAATTTTTCAGAGCAAAACCATGCTGCCACTTTTGTATGTGGCTCCTCATGTTACCTATTATGAAGGAGCAACACAGTCACAATTCATTACTTTGTGGTTGTGTGTGTGTTTTGTTGTGGTGTGGTTTGTTGGTTTTTTTTGTGGTGGAAGAGGGGAAAAAATAGGATGGGGAATGTCCACATTCTTGTCAGTGTACTGGACAAGAGTGTGGCCCGAACATATGATGCACTTAGTATTTTCAGTCTCCAGGGTAAAGCCACAAGAAAAATCTTGGAAACCTGAACACTTGGTTCTATCAATAAAGCTGTTTTAGTAGCTTTTTTTGATTAAAATAATTCAACATGTTGTTATGAGAAGACAGTGTGTTGCCGACTTAGCATTTAAAGGCAAATAACTAACAGAGGTATACTTATCTGCTGTATGCATACATAGAATGGAATTTGTTAACATAATGAAGAGTTGGTTGTTTTAGGAGGCTGTACTGATTTGTAATAAATGTTATACAACTTGGCTACTTCTACATTGGCAAGATTTTGCGCAAATACTTTTAACGCAAGAGTTTTTGCGTTAAAGTATTTGCGCGCAAGAGAGCGTCTACACTGGCATGTGCTTTTGCGCAAGAGATGTGCTTTTGCGCAAAAGCATCCGTGCCAGTGTAGACGCTCTCTTGCGCAAGAAATTCATGTTGCCTGTCTACACTGGCCTCTTGCGCAAGAACAGTTGCACAAGAGGGCTTATTCCTGAGCTGGAGCATCATAATTCTTGCACAAGAAGCACTGATTTCACACATTAGAATGTCAGTGTTCTTGCGCAAGAACTCCCCGCCAGTGTAGACAGGCAGCATGCCAATGTAGACACAGCCCTTGTGTTCTGAATTCTCCCCAAAAGTAGACATTCTGGAGGAGATTTTTCATGCAGGTAATCCTAGAATTTAACATAAAAGGAGTGTTTCTTTCCAGTACGACCCTTATTTCAGTACCCACCTTTGGCTAATAGATGTTTCAGATAAAGAGATATTTACATCCTTCTCTAGACCACCAACAGATTTAGAAATGTACTGGCATATGTTGTTTTTTCAAGTGAATTTAATGCATGTGAAAAATGCCAGATTGCAGGGACTAGAAACTGGTCCTCTGTTCAAAGAACAGGGACAACACAAGCAGCAATGTCCCACAAATATTTTATTTATAGGCATTTCTGTAGCACTTATCTGAACACATGATTTGGACTTTTTATAGCATTTTTTTCATCTGTGGGTCTCAAAGTGATTTATGAAAATGAGTAAGCATTATTCCCATCTTCCAGTTTGGAAAACTGAAGTATGGAGGACAAGAGAAGCAATTTTCCTAAGGTTGTGCAAAAATTTTCTATCTGAAGATCATAACAATCTGGGTCTTTAGTCTATTAACTTTATGCCTAATCCACAACAACTGTGCCTCCTGAAATGTACTTCAGCTTCGACATAGTGAGATGGTACTTGAGTATTCATGCTCATTCAATGCTTAGTCTTGCTTTGATTACATGTTGAACTAACGTGCTTCATTTAGACCACCAAGATCATCTCATGGTTACTGCGCTCATTCTGACAAGCAAAAATATAATCAGTGACACACAGATAAAGTTTTTTACTTTAGAAATACCAGGAATAATCTAGACTCTCTGGCTTTGTTGGTCACCTATGGTTTGACCTTGATTTGTGAAGGCTTGACTACACACGCATACACTTCACATAGAGGTCCCCACAGTTAATCCTCTCACCTACTGAGAGGCCCCTCCCACAGATAAACCCCCCTCACTCATCAAGATCCCCTGCCCTGTCCACACCCCCATGTCTGGCAGACATAACCTGATTCCCTCCTGTCTATTTTTCAGCCACGTGCAGGGGCAGAGTGGGCAGGATATATGCAATCACTGGCAGGGCACAGCACTCTTAAGCCATTCCAGCAGAAAGCCTCACGTTCCTGGAGCTCCCCCGCCTTTGTGTGGGATGGCATGTGTGGGGGGTAAGTGAGTTATCCCATCTGGGCACAGGAGGCAGTGGGGCCTGCTGGGGTGTCTGGGAAGGGCAGCAACTCCAACAGCTCCCAGTGAAGCTGGGACGAGGCTCTGCGCTAGGAAGTGCCCTTGCTCTGAAATCCCCATGCATCCCACTCTCACATTTCCAGTGGGAGGGGAACAGAGAAGCAGTGAGAAATCCCTACCCTGCCCCTGCTTCCTGGCGACCACACTTCTCTACACACACACACACACACCCCCTCTCCCCTCCAGGTTGGGACTTTCCTCCTCCTCCTCCTTCCCTACTGGAAGGGGGGGGGGGGGCGGGGAAGAGGAGAGAAGAGGAAGCCAGAGCTGGTGGCAACCGTGAGGTTGCAGTGGCAGCAAGGGCTCCCCGCTGTGCGGGGAGGGGGGGGATTTGAGCTCAAGCCACTGACCACCTGTGACTGCACTGAGAGAGCCACTGACCGAGTGCTGTCTACTTATTAATGTTGCTGAGGGATATGAATTTTTCACACCCCTGAGTGATGTAACTGACTTTTTTAGTGAAGATCAGGTCAAGCTTTGAAGAGTTGGGATATTGTATCTGACATCTTTTCTCCCATATGTTTTTCAAGTGTCTGAGTTAAATATTTTTAAAGCAAATACTTTAAACAGACTGAATAAAAATTACTTAAGAATAGATCCAAAAGCTCATTTATCCGCAAGCTTTGAATTAAGAATACTCCCCAAATATATAATGAAGTAATGCTGAATCTGCATGTAAGAAATGCATTTAAAAAAAAAAAAAAAAAAAGAAGATTGTGCATCGGGAGAGCAAAATCTTTTAAGTGATTCAGACTAACCCATGTCATCAATAACAGTTGGGGGACTAGGATATTTTATAGTTGAAATGTCACCAACATTTAAAACTTTTTATTTAAAGCAGTGTTTCTCAAAGTGGGCCATGGGCCCATTTTCAGAGAGCTGAGGAAAAAAATTCAAAAACAATAAACATGCAGTGAGTGGACTTCTAAATATAGCCATTATTATTAACAGTAGGCAAAGAAATTAAAATGTAGAGATCTTGCTGTACGCTGGGGTGGGCAATAATTTTTGATCAGGGGCCACTCCAAGATTTTGGGAAGTGGTTGAGGGCCACACTCTTCGATGATATTAATGGAGGAGGTGCGGGGTCTAGAATGGAGGTTGGGTGCAGAAAGGAGCTTGGGGTACAAGATTGGGGTGCAGAAGGAAAAGTGGGGTCTCAGGCATTTTGGGTGAAGGAATCAGTTGTGACTTGGGGCAGGAGACTGAGGTGCAGGGTTTTGGAACATGACTTAGGGTGGGAGACTGGAGTGCAGGGGTTTGGTTTGTGACCTGGGGGAGGAGGCTGGGGTGCAGAAGTTTGGGTTGTAACCTAGGGATTATGATCTGGGGCAGGAGATTAGGGTGCCAGATCTTGGGGGGGGGGGGGTGTCTGGGTGCAGAAGGGGGGCAGAGGGTTGGGAAAGGTAGAGGTTGGGGTGCCAGAGGTAGGCTCTGGCTAGGAAACTTACCAGCCAGCAGCCCAACCTGCCTGCAGAGCTAAATGCTTGCAGATCGTAAAGTTTCTCAGCCAGCCTTCCTGCCTGCCTTCCCTGTGTCTACACAGGCTGCACAGCCATGCACTTGTGTGAATAACTGAGCTGAAGGAGTGGGGGCATGGTGTTTCGTGTGCTGCCTGTTCAGACAAGCAGCTCCCATTGGCCATTTTCTGGCCAGAAGCAGGCAAATGGGATTGGCTGGGGGTGGGAGTTACGCCTGAAGTCTCCTCCCCTCCTTCGGGCTCACAGTTTTTAAAGAGAAATGGCCCTGCAGCAGCTTTTCTGAGCGATGGGAGGGGCTGTAGGGCAAGCAGGGGAGCCTGCCTGGGGCTCCCTGCTACGTCCACGGGCTGGATCCAGTGGCTTGGAGGTTTGGATGTGGCCCACAGGCCATATTTTGCCCAGGCCTGCTGTACGCTTTGCTTGCAATGCTATCTTTGGCTGATGGCTTTGTTTTAAAAAAGCCATTCTGAGACTTATCTAGCTGTTAAATGGTAGGTGTGGTATGTTAATTGGGATTTTTTTTCTCACCTTGAACATCAGAGAAGAATGACCATTTTGTGTCAGGCCAATGGTCTATTTAGCTCAGTATCCTGTGGCACCTTGGAGTACGTCAGTGCAGCAGTGTTATTTCAGAATAATTGACGACATTCTGAAATAACATAGTGCGTGTCTATACTACAAGGACCAAGGGATGGTACTTGATGACCTCTCAAGGTCCATTCCAGTTCTATGAGATAGGTATATCTCTATTAAAAAACATAAATTCAAAATAATGATGTGCTGGAGGACTTCTTACTCTCACTCATGGTAACCCTCATTTCACGAGGAGTAAGGGAAGTGTTCTTCCTTCAACTTCCTGCTGTGTAGACAGCGCCAACGGTCGAATTAAGCTATTTTGAGTTAAGCTACATAATTGACATAGCTGAAGTTGCATAGCTTAATTAAACTTTAGCTCTGCTGTGTACATACACCCTTTAGAGACTAAAAATATATCTATCTTATCTAATCTATCTAGTATCATGAGCTTTTGTGGGCACTATTGAAGTGTTAGATACTGGCCAGCAATCTGTGACACTCGGTCTTGCATTGCCACTATCTCATTGGTCACTTCTCAGTATATTTGCTATCACATAGAGTAAATTCAAATGCTGAAGTTGTAGGCCATGAAATTTACAGTTGCTGAAAGTTTTACTTTTCAAACTTTCAGGTTCCTGGATGGAGTAGAATAGTAGCACTTTTCTCTCAAGAATATTATTCCAATTACAAAACTGTGTTTTATTTTATCGGTCCTCTAGAGAATAAGACTTCTCCAACATACTATAAGAACCAAGAAAAAGTTCTCTTCTCCCCCTTCCCGCCATACACACACACAAAGTGATGAGAAAATACTAATGTTTTTATGGTTTCTGCCTTTTTTGCTTTTTGGCTACGAGCATTCAGTGGTCTTTTTTTAGTGAAAGCTTTAATTGCTATCCTAAAAAGGTGGCATGTCTTGTAAATGCTGAAATCTTCATTAGGATTACTGACACAAACATGTAATCAGAAGTCTGTCTTTATTTGTGAGAGAATTTCTTAAAAGTGTATGGGTTTTTTTCTAGGAGTGGAAATTAGTTTTTTACGTGAGAACTTTGTGGAAGGTGTTCTTTATTTTTAAGAAGACTTAGCAATGTGGACTGCACTGATAAACCACTAATTTTTTTCAGTGGATTTTTTTCATGAGCATACATATAGCAACTTCAGAGAATTTTATGAAACATTTTTCTTTATATATAGAAAATGTCTTTAATTCTGAAAATACCTTTAATTCTGTTGCCTTTCAGTGATTTGGATTTTTTTACCTTAATTGACATAATAGTAATAAGTAAGCCAATACATTTACAAGGGTAGGAACTACTTTTGACTAGGTATATTAGAATAGTGTGTAATTGAATAGTCGTGTAACTATCAGATTTTAGCAGTGACATGGCTATTCCATAGTCCCCAGGGGCAGGGGCATCAGCCATTGGCCCCGCTCCTGGGGAGCCCCCTGCCACCCTGTGCTGATACCTCTGATACAAAGGCAACAGCGTGGAGTGGCAGAGGGTCCCACAGGAGTGGGGCTAGGGGTGCATTAGCTGCCGCCCCGCCCTCGGAGTATTTTAGTAACCATGTAACCAATAAAAATTTGTGCAGCTACATGATTACTAAAAAAACTTTCCCATCCCTACATGAGAGATTTTTGCCTTAGTGATATTGATAGTCGGCTACTTTAGTGCCATGCTGATATGCTGGTATATTAGGCGCTGCTGGCCCTGTGCCCTCTTTGTTCCTTCTTGCTGGTCAGTTGGAGTTCCTTTCCTTGCTTGTCAAGGACTTTGGTTTTTTTCCTTATCTTGAATTTGTGCCCTCAGGTTTGTACTTAGTTGTCCTTAGCATTAAATACCTGTTAATTGTAGTAGTCAGTGTTAGTTAGGTCCCAATGGAGCATGCCCTAATCTCCAGTCTTTAAGCCCTGTGATTCCTGTTTAACAGCTCTATGCCTGGCAGCTACATCTAGTGCTTGGGAGAAGCACACATTAAAGAGGGGGCAGATTTATAAGAACTTTCTCTCCTTCTGCTTAAAGAGGCTGAGAGAAATCAGGCTCAGAGATCTCATTTTGGAATTTGTTTTCTACTTGGCATATTGAGCCAGTCCAACATGAATTGCTTAGCACCTCAGCGTCTATGCAAAGTTTGTTGCTGCTACCTAAGAAGTGGGCAAAGAAATATTGCTCCCCAGCCTCAACAAGAAAAGGCCAGTTGACAATGAGCAAAGAGCCTGCCCAAAATTGCCTGACCCCACTGGAGCCCCACAATCAACCATCTCTAGATGGGGAAACAGCCTCCTGCCAGCAGGACTGGCCAGATCTTTCTGCTGACAGCACTGTCGGAGCAAGGCTTAGTGTTCACTGAAAACTCTGACACCGCAAATCGTGGCGCTGTAGAAGCACGGGGCTCTGCCCACACTGACAGTGCAACCAGTGTTGCAGCCTTCTACTAAGGCTCCACAAGAGGGCAAGCCAGTCAATAAGGCTACCACTGATCCCTTGAGACAATGGCACAGACTATCCACCTCTGAACTGATGGATGCTGGTACCATTGGATAGATTGACTGGGATTTACCATTGGTCTCTGGCTCTGTGGTCATGGTTACTATCCTCTTGATGTGGTTCACTGATGGGAAGGTACTGGTCCCCTTATTATTAATGTTGATTGCAGTCCCAGACATCTTTGTCCTGGCACTGTTCCTGGTCACCAACACCTTGGCACTATTTTCTTCCTGCCTCCAATCTTCTTGCTGCCACACTATCAGTACCTGCCCACTCAGGTGGGGCACTTGTCTCTGGTGTCTGTGGTCTTGAGGCAAGCTCAGGCCTCGATAGTCCCTCCAGTCCCTGGAAGGTGGCACCTCTGAAACAAAGGAATGCTTTGGCCTGTTGCTTTGACTTCAGTGATGAGACTGGGCATCTGAGCCAGTGGTGGCATCAGGGCAGTGGTCTTCTCAATGGCCATGTTTGAACACTTGAAGTTCCAATCATTGTGGTATTACCCTTAGCTCGCTAGTCAGCCACCACTGTGGACCAGCAACTATTGGCACCAGGCTCAGTACTGGAGCACTGTTGGTGTCCAGTACTTAGGAGGTGGCACCTACACCCAACTCATTCTCCTCCATGGAGGAGGAGCAGCAAGCACCATCAGTTCAGTCTTCCTCCTCATCCCCCATAAGTATGATGACCATGTTTTCTGAACCAAAATTAGGGACATATTAGCCACACCCCATGACCTCTGTTAACCAGACTCCTGACCCCCATTAGCCACGTCTCTGGAGGTAACACTCTCTCGAGGTCAAGATGGACACATGACCAGAGGTAAAAGGTGTCATGTGACCCCCCCCTAAGAACTTTTCCCACCATCCTCATACCAATAGGGATGAGTTTGGCCCCAACTGAACCCCCCTCATGCAACTATCCTGCAATTGCATTAACCCAATTTGTGTGTCATTAACTTGGGTGGGGGGAAGTATTCCCTCTAAGAGTTTCCTCCCATAAGCAGAATGAATTTTTGTGTTGTGCACCAGTACTGAGTTCATGTGGCTTGTTTGGATGTGCCACTGTGACACCCAAATTATTAATAAATATGTTATAAACCTCTACCTTTTCCCTCTGCTACCCTGTTTCCTCCCCTTACTCCATCAGCTCCCCTGGTGCCTGCTGCCCCCCCACTCCTCCTCCTCCCCTGCTGTCCTGACTCCTGCCCTTCTCACTGCCCTCAGCTCTCATGGGACCTGCCCCCCCCCCCCCGCACCAGCCTTTCTCTCCCCTGTGCCCACTCCTCCTCTAGCTCCCCTCTGATCATGTGAGCTACGCCTCCTCATCCCTTCTCCTAACACCTCCTTCTACACACCTGCCCTGCCTCTCTCCTTTGTTTCTGGTCCCCCTTTGCAGGTGTCTGCCCTTCTGCTTCACCCCCAGAATCCCCTGGCACCTGCACTTCCCTTACCCCGGCACCCTCCTGGTGCTGCCTCCTTTCCCTCACTGCCCCTGCCCCCCTTGCCCTCTTTCCCTGATGCCCATCCCCTCACCACCCTCTGCCCTAGTGCCCCTCATGCACCTCTGTGCCCTCACACATGACTTGCTCCATTCCCACCTTTCTTATGCCCACCCTCCTTTCAACCATTCTCCCAGCACCTCCCCTCCCCTCTTGCCCCCAATGCCCCTCTCCTCCCCTCCCTTCCCCTCTTCTCTTCTCTCCTCTCCCAGCATCACCCTGTCCCTCCACCCTCCCACCCCCACTGACACCTTCCCTCCCTCCTCCTGCCCTTTTCCTCATTGTCTGCACTTGGTCCCCTGGCATTTGTTGCTCCTCCACCCTGTCCCTTGGTGCCTTCCCCTTTCTTCTCCTGCCCTGACCCCAGCCCCTCAGCACAAGCACCTTCCTATCGCAGTCCCCGTCCCCCTGGTTTTCCCCCTGCCCCTCCCCCACCTTCTGCCTTCCAGTTTACGGGGCTGGAGTCTGTGATCAGGCCCCAGAAGTCCCGGCTGCCCCAGCCCCAGCCCCATCCACTTCTGGGACTGGGCCGCTTGCCGGGCCTGGAGCTGGACTGCCCACGGTGCTAATTTTACTGCAGTCCCTGCACCAGCTTTGGTTCACATTAACAGGAGCATGGGGGGAATCCCCCAGACCCGGCTTGTGGAGCGCGGCTGTACGAGTGGGTCTGTGCACTGCCGCTCCCCCAGAGGAGTGTGAAGGGGCAGGGCGAGAAAGGGCTGTGCACGGAGCACACCGGCAGAGCCTAAACATACCCCGCTCTGCAGCGCTCCAGCCAGGCTCTGCGCGGTCTCTGCCGGGACTCTTGACGGCAGCTCCCAGGAGCAGCTCATCGGCTCCAACCAGCGCCCATCCCCCTCTGGCAGCAGTGGCGGCTGCCTGTGGATGGAGGAGACTGGGCTGGAAGCTGCGCATGGCACAGGCAGTCCCACAGTGGCAGGGAAGGGCCACGGGGGGGGGCATGCCAGACAGCTGCAGGGGAGCTTGACGCGCCAGACACTGTGTGCCGCTGACAGCGGGCCTGGGTACTCACGCAAAGCAGCAAGGGAGCAGCTTACGTGCTGGGTGGAGGCGGGGCATTGCTGCTGCGCTGCGTTAGCGCTGGGTGTCTGCGAGGGTGTCCCGGAGAGGGGTAGAAATGATGGTGCTATTTGTAGCTGGATCCCAACGGGTTTTCCGGGACACTTGCCGCCTTTATTGGGACACAACCCTTAAGTCCGGGACTGTCCCGGGGAAAAAGGGACGTATGGTCAATGTACCCATAAGCCCTCCAGTGCCAACACTCCTGATCACTTCAGTGAACACTAAGCCTTGCTCCGACAGTTGTCTAACAACCTGGGCCTGCATGTGGAGGAGATGGCAGAGTAAGAGAATGCTCTGTTCAACATCATTCCAGCCTCTGCCCCTACATGTATTGTATTACCCATGCACATAGGGGTCCTAAATATTGCCAGGGACATCTGGCAGACATTTTTCTCCATCCCTACTATCTCAAAGTGGGGCAAGAAAAAATACTTTGTGCTTACCAGAAGCTTTGAATATCTCCCTACCAACCCTCCCCTCAGCTCATTGGTGGTCTCCACTGCCGATAAAAAAGGAGACAGTTCCATCCTACAAAATCAGGAGGCCACGAGATGCTACTTGTTCAGAAGGGAAACTTATTCCACTGCAAGTCTACAATTTCAGTTAGTTAACCACCAGGCCCTCCTCAGCCATTTTAACTCTGATTTATGGGACACACTCCATCAAGGATTCCATGTGACAAGACTAGCCCAGGAGTTGGTCAGTGGTGCAGGAGGACCCCTCGGCAGCCCACTGTGCCCATTAGATGTTATGGGATGTGGCGCAGGGTTGGCAACCAGGATGGTGGTCTCAGGGATAGTTGCGAGGCACAACTCCTGTCTTCAGATTGCTGGTTTCTCTGTGGAGATGCAGATGTTCATTCAAGACCTTCTTTTTAATGGGAATGATCTGTTCTCTGAGCAAACTGATATGAGATTGCATGGGATGAAGGCCACCAAGGCCAACAACCATTCTCTGGATATCCCACATACTGCAATCGGTGTATAAGCTGTTCTGGCTGCCCTTGCCATTGAGGCTGTGACGGTCTCAGTCCAGACCAGGTTTAAAAAAAAAAAAAAAAAGCCTCCTTCAGTCATTGCTACCCTTCTACCTCCTGCTTGCCTGCACAGGCTGGCAGTGCCAAGTATTCTGAAGGGCAGGAATGCTTGTTTTGATGACACCTTTGAACGTTGCCTAACCAATTCCTTGGATCAAGTGCCTTTTTCTTTACTGCTTGGTCTGGTTGCAGGTTACATCAGGCTGATGGGACTTAGACATAACACTTCCCTGTCCCTTTTCAGGGACCCTTCTCACAAGCAACTCCTTGTTAAGGAGGTCAAGCACCTCCTGTGTCTGGTGGCTGTGGAGGAGATTGCCAGTGCTTCATAATCCCGAAAGATAGCCTTTGACCCATCCTGGACATGTGCCATGTCAACAAATCTCTCATGAAGTTGAAGTTTCGCATGGTTTGGCTGGCCTCCATTATACCATCCCTGGATCTCTCACGACTTAAGGTTCTTAGTTCTAAATTTCTATATTCGTGAGCCACTGGCACTGCCTCCATTTTGTAGTCTAGTTTACAACATGACTCTTTGACTCTCAAGGTGTTCACAAAGTGCGTGGCACCGGTGGCTGCTTACCTCAGACATTGCAGGGAGGGGTCCAGCCAGCTGTTTCCATATTTCGATGACTGGCTCATGAGGAGTAAGTGTCTGAATAAGGTGCAGAAGAGCCTCAACTTGGTGCGCTGTACTGGCTACAACGTGGGCCTGTTGATAAATACAGAAAAGTCCACATTAAGGCCAGTCTAACACACAGTCCATCGGGTCCATTCATGACTCCATGCAGGCCAAAACCTGCCTTTCAGAAGCATGGTTTTAGGCTACGACAGACCAAATCTACCATTTGGGAAGGCTTCTGCTCACTGCAGCCCACACCTGTGTACCTCTACATAACCATGTGAACGTTTGAGATCAGCCATGTGTGACTTCATCTTTGGGCACTGCAGGAATGGCTGGCCTCGGTCTATATGCCCAAGAGACACTACCTGGACCGAGTGTTCATGGTACTGAGACACGTCCTTTTGTGCCTGCGTTGGTGACTGGAACCCAAATTGGTGCTCTAATGAGTTCACTTTATGGCCCCATCCCCGTCGCTGACCTTGGATTCTGATGCCTCGAATCTGGCTGGGGAGCCCACTTGGGCAAGCTCAGTACCCAGTGTTGCTGGGAGTGGGGCGACCTAGCCCTTCATGTTAACGTCAGGGAACTCAGAACGATTCACCTGGCCTGCCAGGCATTCTTGTCCCAATCCTTCAGGGACAAAAAAGCTTGCATCAACAGTAGAGTATGCCAGGGCATGCACAAATTTACTTCAGAAATTTTGTGATCGATTTCAAGATCGAAGATCAAAGGAACTGGAATTAAACGTTTTTTTTCCACACCATTCAATGTAGAAGTACTTGTACTGGAAGCCTTTTAACACAAACTTATCAAAATGTAAAGCAACAGGGAACTAACTTATGGCTAAATACAACAGCCTGTCTGTTAGAATTCTAAAGACTCTTATGTAGGTGCTGATAAATTTCCAAACTTGAGGAAATGCTCTGAAAATTACATTGCTATTTGGCACTACGTACTGCTGTGATCAGTTCTTTTTGAGTCTCTGTCTTGCAAAGAACCTCCTGTGCACCAGATTACAAGATGCGAACCCGGAAAGCCAGTTGCAAGTAGCAATATCTTGAGTTCCAACAGACATAATGAGGCTCACCAAAGAAAAGCAACCTCAGTCATTTGACTTAAGGGTGCGTCTACACAGCACCCTAAACTCAAAATAAGATATGCAGTTTGCACTACGCAAAATGCTCATCTTATCTCTAATCTTTCATATTTTGAAATTTGGTGTGCCTACACAGCGCCAAGCTTCAAAATAACATTCTATTTCGAGTCATCTCTTATCCCTCGTGCAACAAGGTTTACCAGGATGGCGGAATAGCACACTCATTATTTCAAAAAATATTTTGAAATAACAGGCAGTTTGTGTTGACATGGGGTAGCTGTTTCAGGATACCTCTGGTGTCCCGAAATAGCTGGGCAGTGTAGACGTACTCAAAAATACTAACTTTTTAAAAAAAGCATTAAATTAAAAGGGTGGGGTTGGGGTTTTTTTGGCTTTTGTTTTTTTGCTTCTCTTGTGTCTAGACCCAGTGATTCAATCCATGATTTTTCTGTGGTGGCATTGTTCTTCATCTCTGCTAGAACATCATTCCATAAGGTATTGAAGATTGGGGCACTCATTTCAGAAATGCTCTCTATGGTTGCCTTCAAGGAAAAAGTTTGGTTGCTATCCAAAGTGTTGTCCTAGTGTCATACTGGTGAATATCCTGAACAGTCTTTTGCTCAGAACGCCCATGTTTTAGATGAAAAATGGAAGCTTTGCATCCTGAATGTCAGGCGGGCCCTGACTTTCTATACAGACAGCATGGAACCATTCTGTAAGTCAGTGCAGCTGTTTGTTGCATGGTATATAGGATGAAAGGTTGCCCTGTATCCTTGAAGAGGATCTCATCCAGGATCACAGCCTGAATCCATTACTGTTACAAGGTGGCAAAGATACCTCCACCTGCAGTTGTAAGTGCTCACTTAACTTAAACTTAATTGATGGGGGTGAGGCCTCGGAGAAGGCAAGGGAAGGAGGTGGGGCAAGGGTATTTATATTTGAGGTAGATCTTGGATTGTATTTAAATTCAAAGTGATCTCGTGTTTAAAAAGGTTGAAGACCACTGGGGTAGTCTGTCTACAGCTGTGGTCACCAACTAGTCAATCTCGATCGACTGGTCGATCCCGAGGCCTCGACCGGTCGATCACGAGGCGTTCTGGGCCCCCCATTTCCTCCCACCCCTAAGAAGCCCCACTACCTACCTTGAGCAACAATGGAGGTAGTGGCAGCTTCCCGCGGGGTGGACGGAAGTCCTACAGCTGCGCATCACTTCCGGGGGTTCCGGAAATGCACTAGCTGTTTCCTTGCCCCAGCTCCTTGGCGTTCTGGGAACTTACCGGGTAAGTCCCCAGAGGCTTTCCCTTCTCTGCGGGAGGGGGGAGTCTGACCCAGAGGGAACGCGTGCGCAGGCTTCCCTGCTCCACGGGGGGGGAAGGGTCGTCCCCGAGGGGTCGCGTGCGTGGGCTTCCCTGCTCCGCGGGAGGGGGGAAGTCAGGCCCAGCGGAGGCGCGCGACAGGGCTTTCTTCCTCCGGGGGGGGGGGGTCGGTCCTGGAGGGAGCACACAGCAGAGGCTTCCCTCGGAGGCTGGTGTAGGGGACTCCCTGACCCCACTGGCACCCTGCCACCCCTGCCCCCCGAACCTTGTCCCTGCCGCAGAACCTTGTCCCCTGCCCTCCTGCCCCCCCAGTTCCCTCTCCCCTGCCCCCACTGCAGAAACCAGTTCCCACTGGCACCCTGCCCCCCCACTGCAGAAACCTGTCCTCCTGGCACCCTGTTTCCTTTCCCCTGCCCTCAGCCACAGAACACTGCCCCCACTGGCACCCTGTTCCCTGCCCCAGCACCCATTAGCACCCTTTCCCAGTACCATGTCCCCTGTTCCCAACTGACTTTTCTGTGGGTCAGTGACCCCGACTCAAGACAGGTTCCCTGCCCTTCTCATAAATAAAGACAATGCAGAAACTTTTTGTGTTTGACATAGTATTTTATTTAAAAATGAAGTCTGGCCAACAAACCCCCAAAACGAATCAAACCTTTGGATTGCTACCCCTTCCTGCTCCTCCATGTAGGAACTAACGATACGGCCAAGAATGACCTTGAGTGGGTCATAGAAGATTATGTAGCTCTGAGAAGAAGGATCAAGGAATTTGAAGCACAAGTGGTGTTCTCATCCATCCTCCCTGTTGAAGGAAAAGGTCCAGTTAGGGATCGTAGAATTGAGGAAGTAAATGCGTGACTACGCAGGTAGTGTCAGAGAGGGGGCTTTGGTTTCTTCGACCATGGGACTCTGTTCCAGGCACAAGGATTGTTAGGAAGAGATGGGATCCACCTAACCAAGAGAGGAAAGAGCATCTTCACAGGCAGGCTTGCAAACCTAGTGAGGAGGGCTTTAAACTAGGTTTGTTGGGGGAACAATGACCAAAGCCCTGAGGTAAGTGATGGAGTCGGATACCGGGAAGAAACATGAGGAACAAGCAACAAAGGAGGACCCCTGATTTGAATGGAGAAGGTAAGGCGATCAACTGCTATCTACGGTGTTCGTACACAAATGCAAGACGCCTGGGAAACAAACAGGAAGAATTAGAAGCCCTGGCCCAATCAAAGAACTATGATTTGATTGGAATAACGGAGACTTGGTGGGGTGACTAGTAGCACTGTCGTGGAAGGGTATAAACTGTTCAGGAAGAACAGGCAGGGGAGAAAAGGAGGAGTTGTATTATATGTAAGAGAGCAGTATGTTTGCTCAGAGCTCCGGTATATAGAGGAAGGAAAGCCTGTTGAGAGTCTTTGGGTTAAGTTTAGAGGTGGAAGCAACAGGGGTGGTGATGTGGCTGGTGTCTGCTATAGACCACCGGATCAGGTAGATGAGGTAGACGAGGCTTTCTTCAGACAACTGAGAAAAGCTTCCAGATCACAGGCCCTGGTTCTCATGGGGGACTTTAATCACCCTGACAGCTGTTGGGAGACCAGTACAGCAGTACACAGACAATCCAGGAAGCTTTTGGAGAATCTTGGGTACAAGTGCTGAAGGAACTGACCAGGGGCCATGTGCAGTTTGACCTGTTGCTCACAAACAGGGAGGAACTAGTAGGGGAAGTAGAGGTGGGTAACAACCTGGGAAGCAGTGATCGTGAGATGGTAGATTTCAGGATCCTGACCACAGGAAGAAAGGAGAGTAGCAAAATACACACCCTGGACTTCAGAAAAGCGGACTTTGACTCCCTCAGAGAACTGATGGGCAGGATTCCCTGGGATGCTTAAATGAAGGGGGATGGAGTCCAGGAGAGCTGGTAGTATTTTAAAGAAGCCTTATTAAAGGCACAGGAAGAAACCATCCCAATGCGCAGCAAGAAAAGCAAATATGGTAGGTGACCAGATTGGCTTACCGGGGAAATCCTTGTGAGCTTAAACACAAAAAGGAGGCTTACAAGAAGTGAAAACTTGGACAGATGACTAGGGAGGAGTATAAATATATTGCTCAAGAATGTAGGGGAGTTATCAGGAAGGCGAAAATGCAATTGGAATTGCAGCTAGCAAGGGATGTAAAAGGTAACGAGAAGTTTCTACGGGTATGTTAGCAGTAAGAGGGTGATCAGAGAGAGTGTGGGGCCCTTACTGGATGAGGGAGGTAACTTAGTGACAGATGATGTGGGAAAAGCTGAAGTACTCAATGTGTTCTTTGCCTCTGTCTTCACGGACAAGGTCAGCTCCCAAACAAATGCACTAGACGACACAGCAGGGGAAGGAGGTGGACAGCCTTTGGTGGGGAAAGAACAAGTTAGGAACTATTTAGAAAAGCTAGACATGCATTAAATCCGGATCCATGGATTTGTGTACCTGAGGGTAGTGAGGGAGTTGGCAAATGTCATTGTGGAGCCTTTGGCCGTTATCTTTGAAAACTCATGGAGAGCGGGAGAGATCCCGGATGATTGGAAAAAGGCAAATGTTGTGCCCACCTTTAAAAAGGGAAGAAGGACAATCCAGGGAACTACAGACCGGTCAGCCTTACCTCAGTCCCCGGAAAAATCATGGGGGGGATCCTCAAGGAATCCACTTTGAGGCACTTGGAAGAGGGGAAAATGATCAGGAATAGTCAACATGGATTCAGGAAGGGCAAGTCGTGCCTGACCAATCTGATTAGCTTCCATGATGAGGTAACTGGCTCTGTGGATGTGGATATACCTTGACTTCAGCAAAGCTTTTGATACAGTCTCCCACAATATTCTTGCCAACAAGTTAAGGGAGTATGGATTGGATAAATGGACTGTAAGATGGATAGAAAGCTGGCTAGACTGTCAGGCCTAATGGGTAGTGATCAAGGGCTCGATGTCAGGTTGGCGGTCGGTTTCTAGCGGAGTGCCCCAAGGATCTGTTCTAGATCGGTTTTGTTCAACATCTTTATTAATGACCTAGATGAGGGGATGGATTGCACCCTCAGCAAGTTTGCAGATGACACTAAACTGGGGGAGAGGTAGGTACACTGGAGGGCAGGGATAGGGTCCAGAGTGACCTAGACCGATTAGAGGATTAGAAGAAATCTGATGAGGTTCCACAAGGACAAGTGTAGAGTCCTGCACTTGGGACGGAAGAATCCCAAACATTGTTACAGGCTGGGGACCGACTGGCTGAGTAGTAGTTCTGCAGAAAAGGACCTGGGGATTACAGTGGCTGAGAAGCTGGATATGGGTCAACAGTGTGCCCTTGTAGCCAAGAAGGCTAATGGCATATTAGGTTGCATTAGGAGGAGAATTGCCAGCAGATCTAGAGAAGTGATTATTCCCCTTTGTTCGGCTCTGGTGAGACCACATATGGAATATTGTGTCCAATTCTGGGCCCCCCATTATAGAAAGGATGTGGACACATTGGAGAGGGTCCAGCGGAGGGCAACCAAAATGATTAGGGGGCTGGAGCACATGACCTATGAGGAAAGACTGAGGGATTTGGGTTTGTTTAGTCTGCAGAAGAGAAGAGTGAGGGGGGGATTTGATAGCAGCCTTCAACTTCCTGAAGGGAGGTTCCAAAGAGGATGGAGAAAAGGCTGTTCTCAGTAGTGAGGGATGGCAGAATGAGGAAGCAATGATCTCAAGTTACAGTGGGAGAGGTCTAGGTTGGATATTGGGAAAAACTATTTCACTAGGAGGGTGGTGAAGTACTGGAATGGGTTACCTAGGGAGGTGGTGGAATCTCCATCCCTAGAGGTGTTTAAATCTCGGCTTAACAAAGCCCTGGCTGGGTTGATTTAGTTGGGATTGGTCCTGCCTTGGGCAGGGGACTGGACTTGATGACCTCGTGAGGTCTCTTCCAGCCCTATGATTCTCTAAACTGAGTACAGAATGATACTCATTTGAGCAAAAAACAGTTTTATAACTAAACTACATGAGGTGTAGGGGTGGATTGATTTAAATCATGTGTTCATTATAATTGAAATCAGCAACAAGAAACTTTGTTTTAAATAAATTATTTCTACCTTGTTTTGCATTAATACTTGTTTTCCAATTTTTCTTGGTTGGTGTGTGTGGATTTTTATGTGAAATAAAATCTCACTCACACCAGTTATATAATCTGCAGCTAAATGTTGCCTTTACACTAAATTTGATATTTTTGGATAAAGATACACTATAATTATACCCATTGAAATTGTGTAATTGAATAAACTTATGTTAAGCAATCAATCATTTTTATATTTTGTTAAATTATGAATGAAGTATTTTGTTAGTTACCAAGTGTTTTGTTTTTGCTCCTGATTTGCATAAGGCTATATTTGAATGGACATTTGGAATTCAGTGCACAAAAACAGCATTTTAATATTGTTTTAGTAAAATAATATCTTAAATGTTCTGGAGAAGGCACAAATGTAAGTTTATCAACTTTTTTATTTAAAATTGACTTACTAATCAAAGTAAGTATGTGTACTTCAGTCAACTGTTTTTGATCATCTTGCCCTTCAAGTTTTTAGCCCTAGTTCACCTCGTGCTCTCACATCTTGTTTTCTCTCAGAGATTGGGAGAGAAAAACAAGCTTTCCTGCTTTTTCAGCTCTTAATTGTTTTCTCCATTTTCAATTAAACTTAGTAGTCCAAATGAAGAAAATACTCTTTTTGCACCTGTAGTGAAATTGAAATCAAAAGCAGTTAATGCAAAAACATTTTGGTATAACTGAAAGTTCTTCCTTTTGTAACGTGAATATAGTATTTAGCTCCATTATAGAGAATTAAAATAATATTGATACTTTCTGTAATACGTGGCGTGGTTACATTTGTAATTGTAGTGCATAATATATTGAATTTGGGAAATATTTTAAATAGGGGCAATATGCTAAATGAGTGACAGTATGTCTTGAGTGAACAATTTGGCTTTCATGATAAGATTTCTTTACAGCCTAATTTGCTTTTAAATGTAATTGCTTAAATTTGCATTTGAATTTGCAAACATCTGTTTTAAGATCATTTAAATAAATTAGGGGGAAAATGTTCAATAGGTTAAGTTACCACCACATTTTACTCTCTAGTATTTTCCGAAGGTACCTGAGAACTTCAGCTTCAGCACAAATATTATGCATTGCAAAGGCCAAGATAGGGTTCATATATGAAATGTCTCCGGATATTTTGAAAAGTGTTCAATCCCTAAGAATCCTGAATCCCAGGCCATTTAGCAATAACTGCTGCTGTTGTCTTCCCTGAGTTGACCTGGAGCCAATGTCACATTTATTTTCTGATGTCTTCCAAATAGTCAATAGCCAAGACAACTTACAGTGAGCAGCATCTCTGTGTTGGTGTTACATAGAGGCTGTAAGCTCTCATGATCGCCAAATAGTTTTATGTAGATGTTGAAGAGAAGAGAGTATGGACTTCTGTGGAACTCTGCAAGTGAGTGTGGGATAAAATCATGTGAAGAAAATACTATTGCAGTCATCAAATGCAGCTATTTAATAGTTTCTGCCAGTTCAGTAGTTCATCACTCTTTCAACTTTGATAACACACATCACAGTATAGATCTGTTAAAATCTAGCAGTCAGACCCAGTGAGGTTGGTTAACGTTCTGTAGTTTCAGAGTTAATGAATTAAGTCCTTTAAGAGCAAGCAGTTGGTCTCATAATTTTAGATTGAGAGTCTCATGTTAATCCCATCAGACATCCACATGTACTTCTGAAATAGTTTTACTCCTTCTGCACATTACTGTGGCTCACGTGACTACTGAGTCAGTGAACATTTCAGCTTCTTTAGTGGTGAAAACTTTAAGTAAAAATAAGGCTGTTAGGGTGTCTTGGAGTTGCTGGCATTTTCTACCTTGGAAGTAGCTGCATTTCAGAAACAGGTGATTAATCCCTAAAATTGCCAAAATAATTTAGGAGCTATCTTCAGGATGATAATTTGATATATTAGTTATATAATAAAAATCAGCATTGCTAAAGGAAATATCATTGTTTAAGGTTGTGTTTTAATTTAGTTCTAAAACTACAGTTTAAAGGTGACTGAAGTTGTCTGTCTTAATATTATCTTTAGGAGTGTTGTAGTCTTGCATTACTGTTTAAAAAATAGTAATTTAAATAAAAAAGGTCACTTACTTCCTTGAACAGGAAAAACAGAACAAATACAAGATGGAGAGAATGAACAAACTCTGCTTTTAGCTAAGTTTCAGGATCTCCAGGGTGTTCCCTGTAGGTAAATGTAATTTAAATGAAACTTGACACTTAAATTGAACTTTTCTCTAAGTTTATTTAAAGGCAGCTGGAAACTGCAGTTTGTATATGTACGCACACCTTTGACAGAGGATAAAAAGCAGTTTTCCAATCAGATGGCTACCGGATCTAATGCCAATGTCACAGAGCCAACGAACACTAAGTTTTTCTGGTTGGGAAAAATCTTGAAAACACTAGCTTAATTTTACTAGCACTGATCAAATATATCAATTCAAATAACCAATTTTGTTGAAGTTCAGTGCATGCAGTTTACTGTGATGCAGAGTCCTTAAGACAAGGAAGCGTTCTTTTGGTAAAAGTATGACTACACATGTAATTTCAAGACTATAGCTACATATAAAGCACTAGTTTTAAAAAACAGAACATATATTTTAAAATATTAAAATAAACGTTGAAAAATTTTTCTATGATAAGACTAACAGTAATACAAATATCTCATAGTGCCATGACCAACATCTTCTTTAATTGGATTTTCTTCTTCCACAGCCACAGAAATATTGAAACACTTTAAAAATTATAAGTAAACAAAATTAATATCTATACTGTGTTTGGCCAAAGAAACACTGGCAATTTCTATTAAGAATGTCTCACTTCATTTTTTACAATTTTACATAAAAATAAAGAATCTGAATAATTTACTAACCCAAGCTATCACAATTGCCTAAATAATATCTGGTGGTTCTGTGAGTGATTGCTCATGCGCATTCTAGTAGGTGTGCGTACACGCATGATTGTTGGAATGTTTTCCATTAGCAGTACCCGTTGGGTTTTCTGTGCAGCCCCTAGAGTGGCACCTTCATAGCACAGTACATAGGACACTGCCACCCAACTGCCCTTCAGTTCTGTCTTACTATGTCAGTAATGGTCATTGAAGCTTCTCCATGCACTTGCTTTGCAAGCGATATTAGTGATATCTATGGTTAGTGATACATAGTTTACATTCTATAGTTGTATTAGTCCACAAAAGCTCATGATACCGTCTGCATGTTTTGTTAGTCTTTAAAGTGCAACCAGACTGGTTTTTAGTTAGTGTTAGCTTTGGGGAGGCAGGGGGTATCTTCCATGTCTTCCCCTGCTTCAGTTCCCCTGACCAGGACATGCTGTGGTTACAGGGATTTCAGTCCTGTGAAAGATGCAGGAAGTCTATGCCCAAGAGTGATCCCCCCCTATTCATGCCTCAGGTGCCTCAGAGAAGGCCAACAAACTGATAAGTATCCTATTTGCAAGAGCTTCAGGTCTAGGACACACAAAGAATATGACTGCCTAAAGATCTTGATAATTGAAGCAGCATTTTGTCCCCAACAACTGCTGGATACTGCACCGCTGACAGTGGTGAGCAGTGCACCAGCCTCACTGTGGGACCCCCTTTATGCCACCAAGTGTCTGCAGAAGCACTGAAATAAGGTACGCCCTAAGTGAGCGCTCCCAAAGTTGGGACAGAAAATCCTGGTACCGACTCTGGCCTCACTCTGGAACTTGTGTGGTCAAGCGAAATAGCAACAAGCGAATCTGTGAAGATGATTATAAGTGCATTTGAAACAAGGCACCCACATAGCATCCTTATCCAGTGTTTGCTCTTAAACAACTACTCAATGTTCTGTCTAGAGGAATAGTTTTTGGAAAATGACCTTTCCCACACATGTCACCAACTGATTGTTGACACATGCTGCAGATGTGCAGACAATTATTACTCATTGAGGAGCATTTTGAGTCAAGTGTCTCTGAGAATTTTCCCAGCACTTCATGGAAACTCAGCTTTCTAGAATTCCAGATGGAAATCCTGCTACAAGACCAACAGAGTATAAACTTGCTGAGTAATTTCTTGAATCTTTCACTTATTTGAGAAATCAGGCTTTCAAATCAAGAAGGAAAAATGTGAAAGTGGAGTTATGAGTAGGGATGTTGCCGTATAGCCATTTAAGCCTAGGCTTATTGGTTAATTGTTTTAGTTAATCCAAATGACTACACACACCCTCCTATTCCCCGTTGCCTGTGTATCAGAGGCAGCAAGGATGGGGGAGGCAGTGCCCATGGAGAGCCAGCTTTTAAGTTGGCTTCCCCCAAGTGTTGGTTCCCATGGAGTCACCTGCCCTCCCTGCTTTCTCCTGTAGAGGCAGCATTGCAGGGGGGTAGGCGGGAGCTAGTCCTCATCGGGAGTCAACTCCCCATAAGCACTGAATCCCATGAAGCCAGGGAGGGGTGGATGGGAGAGCAGGCAGGAGCTGATAAAAGCCAGGTCTCCGTGTGTGCTGGCTCTGCAGAGCCGTTTCCCTTCCCCCCTGCTGCCTCCTACAGAGGCAGCATGGGTAGGTTAGGTAGGAGTTAGTGCCCCTTCCCCCATGCTGCTGTGTCTGTATCAGAGGCAGCAATCGGGAAGGGGCAGGTGGGATGCGGGAGCAGCCTCTGTCTGTGGGGAGCTCAGGCCTTCTCTCCTCCCCACTCCCTGGATGGGCTGCTAGAGGCAGCAGTGCGAGATGTCAAGCGGGAGCTGGTTTGCTTGTGGAGATGATTTTTAAACGGGGTTTTCCTCATGGACCGCCTCCACCTGCCACCCTGTGCTGCTGCCTGTAATAGAGGCAGCAGCATGGGCTAGCAGGGGACTGCAGGAGTGGGGTTGGGAACCGGGATTGTACTGGGTGCCAGCCCCTCCCCCCGGGCAGTATTTTAGTAACCATGCAACCGCTTAAAAATTGTTGCAGCTATACAATTACTAAAATACATGGTATCTAACATTCCTAGTTAAGTGTCACCTTCTTGGACTATTCCATGGATTTGCCTGGTATCCATCTGAGAGAAAACAAGGTGTGGGCAATCTGATGATCTGAATCAAATTCCAAACCGAAACGTCAAGCATTTCTGGGGTTGCTTAACTTCTGCCCATTTTCTTCCCAAAAAAGCAATAGTTCCTGAATATCATCATCATGTTCTTGAAAGGAAATTGGCTCACCAGCACACCTTCTAGAATATCAAGAAGTTAGTGATGGACGATTCTCTTCTTGTCCACTATGATGAACAGAGGTTGTTGTTACTGGTGCTCGTGGGGAGCGGGTTCAAAACATAGCTGCTAGATATTGTGGTGTCCTGTAAGAGAGAATTACTTTTACTTTTGACAAGTTCAAGGACTTTGCCAAAAGAAGTCTCCTTCAAGCTGTTTTCATTGTGTGAAACAAATTTGTCAGGTCAAATGGGGGTGATGCAGAAAACCAAAGATGCCATGATGAGGATCATGGAAGGTAACTAGCTGGCAAGACTTGCCAGGTTTCTTATTGTTCCAAATCTTGCTTCTTTCCTGACTACAGGAGTTAGTCCAGCCAAGCAACTGATGGGATGATGTCTCAAGATATGTCTTGACCATTTCAACCCCATCCTGTCTAAAGAATTGCAACACACCAGGACCAAGTTCTGGATTCCTCCTTATCTGCCCTGCTTTCCTTCACACCACAAGAAGGGTATATTCAGGAGAAGTTACAGAGTTAGAGAAAAGTGGGTTCCTTCAATCATTCTCTGATCCAGTCTCATATGAAGTCCAGGCTGCCATTGAACAGGTTTGTTATCATTACAAATGAGAAATGCTCCTCTCCAAGCAACATTACTCTAGAGAAGCCTTCAGCTGTGCCGCCTCTAGAGCTGTCAATTCTCTAATTAGCAGTACTGTCTCCACTCTGATACGCTGAGCTCATTGAAATTGCTACTTAAAGGGGACAGTTCACACTGGATCACACTCATGAAGAGCACCTGCTCTGTGGCACATCCTAGACAGACTGCAGTGTAGAGGAGAGCATCACAATGGCTGGATGATCATGTTGCCTGAGAAGAGAGGAGTGTGATCTATGCATATATAAGGAAATGCACTCACCATGGTGCTGCTATTACCCCTGAGTTGTTCCCAGAGCGAAGGGATTACTCAAGGGTTAGTTTGGTTTCCCTTTTGGTAGCAGACAGTTCATCTGTAGTTTTCCTGTTCGGGACAAAACAAGATTTCACTGTTCCTGCTGACTTAAGATTTTTTTCTGTGATGAGCAACTCATGTAATGAATTGATGGGCAGGAAATGCTGTGTAGTGCATGCAGAGGTGAACAGAAAGTATCTTAAAATTTAGGACAACAGTATTCCAGTGAAAATGCAACTGAATCTGTTTTTTTACATCTGTAATTTCATGCTGAAATCCTACTTTGCTGGCAATTTTGCACTTGATGGTACTAGAAATAGCAAAAGGAGAATGGGCATTGTTTTGTTACACAAAAGTATCAGTTGTATCTGTAGACATGTATACTTCAGTGTAAAAAATGTAAATCTAAGAGCCTTTTCAGTACAGAATTCAAAAAGCATTGAAAAGTTTGCAGTAATGTCTCTAGCTAGATTAATTCTATACTCATAAAATTAGCTTACTCTTAGAGCAGTGGTCCTCAAACTTTTTGGCCCATGGACCACCTGGCTCAATGCAAACTTTTCCGCGGACTACCAGTTGTTAATGGAAATTCATCGCTAATTACATAATTATCCCCAAGCCATTTTGCTAGTGCTGCAGCTAAGGAGAATGGATTCATTTAAATTATTAAACAGATTAAGCATTTAACTTTCTCATGTTAGTTTATCAAACTTCATTTTAAATAAAGTAAAATATTAATTTTATGTCTAACACACAAGGTTTCAATGTTTTCTTTATGGTAGAGGTGGGGAGCCTTTTTTGGGTCGGGGGGCCACTGACCCACAGAAAAATCAGTTGGGCACCTCACAAGTGAGAAGTGGGGAAAAAAAAAATTCCTCCAAAACCCCCCCAACCCTCACTGATGTAGCCCCCAACTGAGACACCTCAATCCTCTGGCACTCCAGCCCCATGGGATGAGGGGAAGGGACAGAGAGGACTGATGTTCAGGGCTTCCTATAGGCCAGATGTGTTTTTCTGGGGTTCCGGAGTTAGAGGATTTTGTGGACCCCCTTAAGCTCTGGGGTGGGGACAAAATTGGGGGTTTCAGTGTGTGGGATGGCTGCTAGTGAGTGGGGTAGGGATGGGGGTGCTGGATCTGGGCAGGAGATGGGGTACAGGAGAGGTGAGGTTGCAAGGTCTGGGTGGAAGGTAGGTTGCAGAAGCTGGCTTGGGAGTAGGCTGTTGGCCAGTGGGGAGGGAACAATAGTAAGGGAGGGTGCAGTCTGTGGCCAGGAGGAGGGGTGCAGGAGCCAATGGTGGCTGCAGGGACAGGCTTGGGGAAGGGAGTCTGGCCAGGAAGGGAGAGCGCAGGAGTGGAATGGGGATAGGGTGTCTGGCCTAGAAGGAGGGTGCAGGAGCTAGCTGAGGGTGTGAGGTCTTGGCAGGTGAGGGGGATAGGAGTGCAGGGGTCTGGGCATGAGGTGGATGCTTACCTGTCTTTGTGTCCCTGTTGCTCCCATTGGCCAGCCCCAATGCAGCAGGGAGCCCATGTTGGTTGGAGCACCAGCTCCAGCTTCCCACTCAGAGGGCATGGTGGGGGGTGGGAGATGAAGAAAGCCCCAACCTTGCCCGCCAGACTCGGCTCGTGGAGAGCAGCAGAGCAAACTGCTCCGTGCTCTCATACGTAAGAAACTACCCCTGGTCTCGCAGCCATCCTGCCAGATCCCACCATCCCAGAATGAGGCTGTAGGAGGAGCCGGGAAACTGGTGCACGGCGCATGTTAGGGCACGTCTAAACTACATTCCTCTTTCTAAAGAGGAATGTAAATGAGGCTGATCGAAAATTCAAATGAAGCGCGCGGATTTACAAATCTCATTCTTCATTTTCAAAATCACGTGAGTGCTTTTTCGAAAAAGGGTGTTCCGAAAAAGAAACCAGTTTAGACGGGGTTCTTTCAGGGGGAAAAAAAACCAACCCTTTTTCGAAAGAACCCGTACTCCTGGAAAAAATGAGGTGCATGGGTTCTTCAAAAAAGGGGGTTTTTTTGTTCAAAAGAACCCCGTCTAGACTGTGGTTTCTTTTCAAAAAACCCTTTTTTGAAAAAGCGCTCACGCGATTATGCAAATGAAGTGCAAGATTTGTAAATCTGCGCTTCATTTGAATTTTTGATTGGCCTCATTTACATTCCTCTTTTGAAAGAGGAATGTAGTTTAGACATAGCCTTAGTCTCACTGGTGATTGGCAAGCTCCTCTCTGATCCAGTGAGTCCCAGTGGGGGAGAGGGGTGCCCGGCAGGGGGCAGGGGGCGAGCACATCGTGCTGGAGCCAAGGCCAGCCTCTCCCACACATCTATGTGGAGCCCATCCACGCATCAGTTGCTGCTTCCATGGCAAGTCTGTGGCAGCCTGGCTGCAGGGGACCTTGCACTGCAGGCCATGCCACGCTAAAGCTTTACTTGCCCGCTGCTGGGACAAAGTCTCTGGAGAAGGTGCTGCGGGAGCCTGCTGGGAGCCAAGTCCTGCACACAGGCAGCCCACACCACCTCGGCAGCTCCTGCTGCAGCGGAGACCTGGTGCCCACTGGTTCCCCACATTTGGTAAGTGCAGGGTGCTGAGCCTACAATGTCCCCTTCCAGGGCGGGAGCTCTGCCTCTTGCTGTCCACAGCTCTCTTCAGAGCCACGACTCGCCCTAGCCTCGTGCTGGCCCAGGCGCCCAATCCTGCCCCTGCCCCCTACCGTCATTGGCCGGGTATACCCAGGAACCAATAACTGCGTCTACCAGAGGAGCAAGAAGAGGGCAAAATAGACAATCCCAGCCATGACTTGCTGGTGCCAATGATGCTCCAGCCACCTCCCTCCCAGTATGGGAGGTGGAAAATAAGCTCAAGCCGTGGACTGCACTTTGAGAACCACTGACTTAGAGGAAATTATATCCTTATTAAGGATTCTCTCCTGGAATCAAACACATTGTAATGGTCGTGTAGATGGCACTGCCTGTTGGTGGAAATGCTTGTCTGTCTTAATGCTAAATTGTCTTATGTTGTTGGTGGGTGGAAGTGGGAAAATGGGGGGAAATTAAATTCTACTTGTGTGTGCTGGGTGGGTACTTAGAATATTCGTATATATTTGATTTCTCTATAGATGTACTGCAACTGATGACAGTAACTGATGACACTAGTGGGGTAACTAGTGGTGTCCCCCCAAGGGTCAGTCCTAGGACCAATCCTGTTCAACTTATTCATAAATGATCTGGAGAAAGGGGTAAGCAGTGAGGTGGTAAAGTTTGCAGATGATACCAAACTGTTTAGGATAGTCAAGACAGAAGCAGACTGTGAGGGACTCCAAGAAGATCTCACCAAACTGAGTGATTGGGCAACAAAATGGCAAATGAAATTTAATGTGGATAAGTGTAAAGTAATGCACATCGGGAAAAATAACCCCAACTATCGTACAGTATGATGGGGCTAATTTAACTCGACAAATCAGGAAAGAGATCTTGGAGTTATCGTGGACAGTTCTCTGAAAACTTCCACACAGTGTGCAGCGGTCAAAAAGGCAAATAGGATGCTAGGAATTATTAAGAAAGGGATAGAAAATAAGACCCAGAATATCTTACTGCCCCTGTATAAAACTATGGTACGCCCACATCTTGAATACTGTGTACAGATGTGGTCTCCTCACCTCAAAAAGATATTTTGGCCTTGGAAAGGGTCCAGAAAGGGCAACTAAAATGATTAGGGGTTTGAGTACGGGTCCCATATGAGGAGAGGTTAAGCGACTGGGACTTTTCAGTTTAGAAAAGAGGAGACTGAGGGGATATGATAGAGGTATATAAAATCATGAGTGGTGTGGAGAGGGCCGATAAAGAAAAGTTATTTATTAGTTCCTAAATAGAAGAACTAGAGGACACCAAATGAAATTAATGGGTAGCAGGTTTAAAACTAATAAAAGAAAGTTCTTCTTCACACAGCGTGTAGTCAGCCTGTGGAACTGCTTGCCAGAGGAGGCTGTGAAGGCTGGGACTATAACAGAGTTTAAAGAGAAGCTAGATAATTTCATGGAGTTAGGTCCATAAAAGGCTATTAGCCAGGGGATAAAATGGTGTCCTTGGCCTCTGTTTGTCAGAGGCTGGAGAGGATGGCAGGAGACAAATCGCTTGATCATTGTCTTCGGTCCACCCCCTCTGGGGCACCTGGTGCTGGCCACTGTCGGCAGACAGGATACCGGGCTAGATGGACCTTTGGTCTGACCCGGTACGGCCGTTCTTATGTTCTTAAAGATGGCAAAAGCACTGATTCAGGCTGCAGAGCTAAAAATAGCAATGTAGACATTTAGGCTCTGGCGGACACCTCCCTGAAGTTTTATAGTACTGCAGTCTGAGCCCTGTGAACCCAAAACAGTTGACCCAGACTAGCAACAGCAGTACCATAGGTCTTTTACAGTGTAGATGTGACTTAAAAACACAAGAAGCTTCAGGGGGTAGCCAAGTTGCTCTGTACAGGATAAACTTAAAAAACAACAAATGGTCTGGTAGCACTTTATTGACTAATAAAACATGTAGATGGTATCATGAGCTTTTGTGGGCATCTGAAGAACTCCCGTCGTCTGAAGAAGTGGGCTATGCCCACGAAAGCTCATGATACCATCTATGTGTTTTGTTAGACTTTAAGGTGCTTCTAGGTTATTCGTTGTGTTTTAAGTTTTCACTTACAGTAGAGCACCCATAGAGACACTACTTGAAGTAGCAAAATTACACTGTGCTTACAATTAAATGTGCGTTCTGTGTGGTAGCAAACGGATTAACATACAGATGGCATTCACTTTGTATAATGCTATGCAAGCTTAACAGAAATCTGTCAAAATTTATAGCACCCTGCTCAGTCAAACACAGTGTGTCATCTTAGGACCACTTCTTCAGATGACCGCAGTTCTTCAGATGGCCACAAAATCTCATGATACCATCTACATATTTTGTTAGTCTATAAAGTGCTATCAGACCATTTGTTGTTGTTTAAGTTTAAAAAGACAAAACAGGCAAAGGCCAGAAGGGGAAAAATAAGATCTGTGACATACAAACACTATGGAAGTGTCCACACGGGGAGCCGGCAGGGGGGTTAGTGGACAGTTCCAAAGACTTAGGTAATGTAAGTGACAGTGATATTTCAGGTCCGTGGAGAATTGTGGAAAGTCAAGACTAGATGCCTGGAAAGAGTGAGCAGGGAAGTAGGCAGCTATGCAGTGAGAGGTAAGGTAGAGTAAGCCAATTAGAAGTTTATTCTCTTTTTAGCAAAATGAAAGTTGCCTGTTACCTAATTCTGTTCTTAAAATATTCCGTTTAACAAGCTCAACTACATTTAAATGTGTTTTTTTTTTTTAAACAGGCGTCAAACAAAAAAACAAACAGCACTCCTCCCCCAGCACAACTATCTAAAATCAAAGTACCTGCTCCACAGACTGTACTGAAGAAGGAAAAACGGCAGAGTTCTTCAAGGTTTAATGTTAGCAATAACAGAGAACTCCAAAAACTGCTAGCTTTAAAAGGTATTTTTTTTTTCTTCCTTTTATGATTTTGTTAAAGCTTTGGCATTCTTAGGGGTAAATTAATATACACTTCAGTTTTCAAAAGTTGGCTTTCTTTGATATAAATGACTTCTATTACAATTTAAATGAAGATTTCCTAATGAGTCCTCTCCCCCACCAAAATAAAAAAAATGAAGGTTTGTATGTGTGTGGTCTCACTTGAGCACAGTTTGACCAAATGGGTTTTGGGTACAAGAGTAAGCAGGATTGAGAGAGGCTTAGGATTTCACACATCAAAACCCAAAAGCAGGCCATTCAGTTACCCTTCCTCCATCTCCCCCACTCCCTTTACAGCAATTTTTGAGACACTGTATTTTCATATTGAGTAGCTCTCCTCCTCCTAAGCACATGCCATCCCCTCCATGCAACCCTATTCAGGACCAGCTCTAAACTAACCTTTGTAATTTAGTATACGTGGAGCCTCTTCTGTGTGCCTAATCTGTCTGAATCCCTCTGGAGGGCTAAAGTGGTGTAAACTGAGGATCTTAAGTGAGCCCTCTGAATGTAAGTGAATTTCTCCCTTCTGATTATTTAGAATGAAGTCTTAAGTTTTGAAACCAACTAACCAGTTTTGGTGAAGGGAGAAAGTTAACTCTTTTTTTTTTTTTTCGTTGTGACGCTTATTACAAGAATAGGGAGGTAAGGCTCTACTGTCCTATTTCCATGCAGATGTTGTTAGTGATAAACAGAGGAAGAAAAATATTTTGTAGCAACTGATGTGCACTGCATTAGCAGAACAGTTTCTAAATAGAACATTTCTTCATTTATTTCAAGTGGTTTTAACTGCTTTCTTAAGACTGTTTTTTTATTTACAGGTTCTATAAAGTAAATGAAGCTTTCGTGCTATATTCTGTAAATAACATTACCATATGCATCTCTTTATGTGTTCATCTATCCTGAACATTCCATCATAGTTACACAATAACAATTTTTTTTTTTTTTTTTTTTTTTTTTTGCATTACTTTCCTTTCTTTGTGAGGTGGTGAATTTAGTACTTTTGTTTACAGCCCTGGCATCCTTTCTTTACCCAAAAAAGATCAGTATTAGTACGGGCTTCTCCATATAATTCTGCCAGTGTAATGAAACCTGTTTGAGTGACGACCTCTGTGACAAGTATTATTTGGTTATTGTGATAGGAACCAATTGTGATAGATGCTCCCTGCTCAAAGTTTATAATCAAAGAATAAGATGAGAGAACACATAGGGAATGCAGGGCGACCCTGTAGTAAGTGGCCCCGGTATACATCCATTCCTCACTAAAGTAGTTGACTTTAGTCCTCCCATTCCCCGCTCTTTAAGTCATGCCAAAACACCAAACCCCAGTTTGTGCAAATGGAAATCAGCCATAGGGAAAAACTTCCCTGCTTTAAGTATTTTTGCTATAAGTCAGTTTTTTAGAACATATCTTGGACTTATAGCAAGGACAACCTGTAGTTTATTGTCCATGTCAATTCAGATGCTGGCTTCAGCACTTCAACATTGACAGTCTGGTTTAGAGTTTGACAAAAACAGTTCATTAGAAACTTGGCTATGACGTGTTCACCTTGATAAGAATCAGAGAGGTGAACAATTCTGCCCTAACACCAATTCCTCAAGCTAATTCTTGGACTCTAACCAGTGATGTGCACTGTTGAAAACCTAAATGGATTATTCTGTAAGGGTTATGCAGTCTAAAGCGCACACACTTGTTCTGTTGAGAAATGAGGCTCAATTGCAGAATGGTTTGTTGTTAATGTTTTGACTTTTGGAAAAGTTTTCTATGATGAAACAGAATTTGCAGGATTTTTTTTTTGAACATATGAAATGCTGTCTTAATTCTCCAGTATAAGTGTTCAATCAGAAGGAATACTAATTCTTCTTCGAGTGCTTGCTCATGTCCATTCCACTTACGTGTGCACATGCCTCATGTATGGACTGTTGGAGAGTTTTCCCTCGGGGTACCTGTCTGGCCAGCAGGGGAGCCCCTTAGAGTGGCACCACTATAGCGGTGCATATATACTCCTGCTGGCCCTCCACCCCCTCATTACCTTCTTACTGCCCATGAATGTTGTTGGTGCTCTTATCTCGCTTGCTTGCAAGTGTGATTTCAGCAGTATTCACACCTAGTTAGCACTTAGTGGTCTACCTTTGTTCTCCAAGTTGCCCTTCCTTTTTGTTTGTTTAGTTTGAGTACTATTCTTTGTTCAAGTTAGTTGTTAGTTAAAGTTTCTCTTGGGTTGGGGTTCGCCCCTTGCGTCCCCATCCCACCTGTGCCATGGCCTCATGGCCCTGCGGGGACCTGCATGATTCATGCTTGAAGTGCCTGGGTGAGACCTACGTTCCTGCGAAATTGCAAGATCTGCTGCAGTTTTAAGCCCAGGACCCAGGTGAGAGAGACTCTGAAGATTCTCCTAATGGAGTCTGCGCTCCACCTGGCACCAGCTGCAGACGCAGCACCGTGCAGCACACCACCTTTGTTGGGGGAGGCTCCAGGGTCCTTTGGAGCCTCGATGGTATCGAGACTCCCATCAACCTGGCACCCGATCCTAGTCTCTGGTGACCCAGAAGAATGCCATCTGGGCACGCAACTGTGGTGTGCCATCTGCCAGGGTAACCTGATACGCTGGCTGAGGCATCGAGGCCTGCTGTTTCTGGGCCTGTGCATGGCCAGTCGAACATGGCCAGGGAACGTACCCAGGAGGAGGAACCCGTTTTTTGTAGACCGGCCCTCCACCCTGAAAACTTTTGAAGCAGCACAAGAGCTGATCAATTCACATCTAGCCTGCCCTCACTGCTGGTGCATTGGGACTGGTCTCAAGCCCGCACCAAAATGCTGGCATCAGATCCTGCCTAATGATCAACATGACTGGCTCTGGCTGCGCCTTTGCCAAAGGCCTTGGCGCCAGGACCTCATGTGGTGCTCCCCACTTCGGCACCGAGTGTGGTTCATGGCACCGACTTTCTGCCAAGGGTTGAGGGAGAGTTACACTTCTAGCGCCCCTATTCCAGTGGTGCAGCCTGTGGCACCAGACCACCTGATGCCACTGTCACCTGTTCAGCACCGGGGAATCCACCGGCTATGGTCCAGCATTCCTTGTGGCACTGGTCACCAGGCCTATCCGTGGCACCGTTGTAATTGGAGTCCGATTATTCTTCGGACTCTGACGTGGAGTTCCTCCAATCCTATGACACAATCTCCCAGTCCAGGTCTCAGCACCTCTCAGGGTCCCGGCACCGCTCACGGTCCAGGTGTTGTTCATTTTCTGGACATTGTTCGCTCCATTGTAGCTCTTCTGGTCAACTGGCACAGCAGACGTGGCAGCCCCTGTGGCAACACCTGGGGCAATGGCCCTTTTGGACCCCGTGGGCCTATCATCAGGCACAGGAAAGCACCCCTTCCATTGTGGGCTCCTCATACTCAGGGCCCAGGGTACCACCCTTGGCCACACCACTGCCTCGGTCACCGGCACCAGACCAGGCGATGTCCACACGAATGGAGTCCTCTAGGCCCTGATTGGAAGGGTCCACTGAGCCACCCAGCACCTTCCCAGCCCTCAGAGCGTCCTCAGTAACACAAGGACTCAGTGATGCTAGAGTACTTGTCATCCTCCCCGGATGAAGCCTTGGGCTTGGCTCCCCTATCGATGCCAGCAATGGATTCTCGGGCTCACCAGGACCAGCTTAAGAGGCTGGCCCAGAGCCTAGGGATGCAGATGGAGCAGGTGTTGGAAGAATCTGACCTGATGGTGGACGTTCTTAATGCTGAGGCCCCATCTCGGGTGGCTTGAACAAAACAATGGGCAAGATTACAAAAGCCCTGTCTCTATCCTATACACAGATAAGAGGGCTGAATGGCGCTACTTCTTCGTGACACAGGCAGGACATGAGCACCTGTTTTTGCACCACTGCCGGGCTCAATCGTGGTGCAGACCGCCAACTACTGCGAGTACCAGGGTCAGACTCTTGGGTCATAAGACTTATGCCTTGGCGGTGGGGGGGGGAGCCCCTCGCTCAGGATTGCCAACCAGCAGGTGCTCCTGAGAAGATACGCCTTCAGTTTGTGGACAGCCATGGACAAGTTTAGAGAGTTGCTGCCACAGGACTCTAGCCTTATCTGAGGTGGGCAAGGTCGTGTCCTTGGCAGTGCTCCAGGCCGCCTTGGATGCAGCGGATGCCATGGCCCGTACTATGGCGAGTGGCTTGGTCTTGTGGCGGGGGGCTTGGCTTCAGGTTTCTGGCATCCCACCGGAGGCCCAAAACACCATCCAGGACCTACCATTTGAGGTCTCGGGCCTATTCTCTGAGTGCACTGATACCAGCCTCCATGGGTTGAAGGACTCTAGGGCAACTCTTAAATCCCTAGGCATTCATAGCTCAGCACCGCAGAGGTGTTCCCTCCCTAGGCCTTCCTCTCATATGTTCCAGCAGAGGAATAGGTCAGGTTTTTCAAGGCGCAGAGGCAAACGCTTATTGGATGGTTGACACATTAGTTAACTAGTCGCTTTCCCTCCCCCCTTGCTGCGTCTATCCAGCTCCATGGGAGGGGGCAAAGGTGTAGTGGCGGCATTCCACCTTTGAAATGTACAAGAGTCCCTCCTGGGGCTCTTGTACATTTCAAAGCAGAAGCACCGCATGGAGCCTGGGGCCAGCTCCTAGGCTCCATGCAGCATTTCTAAGGCAGAATGCTACATTTCAAAGGCAGAAGTGCCACACAGTAACAGCCGGGCAGGCTCTTGCTATACTTCAAAGTGGAAGCACCCTTATCGATCAATTGAATAGTTGATGGAAATTCCATCAGCTATTCTATTAGTTGATTAATTTTAACATCCCTATATGCAGCAATAGGTACGGAAGGCAGCTGTACTGCTCCTCTTCTGGGTGGGGGGGTGGGCCCCTCAAATAAGTTCCAGGACCCCAGGTCGAGCCTTTGAAGGTTCGAGCGGGGACAGCGTACCAGCCACCATTTGCCAGCCCTTTGCTGATCGGTTTTCCCCTTTTCACCGTGCCTGGTTGCTCATCATGATGGACCACTGGGTCCTAAACATGGTATGAAAAGGATACTTCATCCCATTCCAGTCTCATCCTTCCTCCCACCTCCCCACCACCCCTCTTGAGGGACCCTTTCACGAGCATCTCCTAAGGTTGGAGGTACAACAGCTCCTTGAACTCAGAGCAGTGGAGGACGTTCCAGTGGGCCTCTGGGGCAAGGGTTTCTACTCCTGCTATTTCCTGGTCTCAAATGCCAAGAAGGGCTTCTGTGGCATCTTGGAGTTGAGGGGCCTCAATGCCTTCATAGTGAAGTCAAAGTTCAAGATGGTAATGTTGACCTCTATCGTTCTCTCCCTAACTGAGGGAGACTGGTACGCTGGACTCAATCTCAAAGATGCCTATTTCCACATTTCAGTCGTCCCACCTTACAGGCATTTCCTTTGGTCTACAGTGGGCTGGGATCATTATCAGTTTATGGACCTCCCCTTTGGCCTTTCTGCTGCTGCTCCCTGGGTGTTCACAAAATGTATGGTGATCATTGCCATGTTCCTGTGGAAAAGGTGGATCCAGGTTTACCTGTACTTGGATGACTGGCTTATAAATGGCTCTTCCCCTTCCCTGGTTCTGGACCACATATCCCTAGTCAGGGAGACTATCCTTAAGCTGGGTCTTATCCTAAATGAGGACATATCCACTCTGCCCCTCATCAAAAGGATAGAGTTCGTGGAGGCCTGTCTGGATGCCATGGTAGCTAGAGCATTTCTGCCCGCAGCCCATTTTCTGGAGATGAGGCAGGCTGTGCTGCGGCTCTGATCATTTCCCACCACTGCAGCTCGGTGTTGCATGAGGCTGCACTTATGTGGTGCGCCATGGCAAACTCAGGCTGCGACTGCTCCAGCTGTGGTTGGCACGTGTCCATAACCCAGCCTTGCAAACGATCGACATGGTGGTCCCTTAACTGGCTGTGTGAGGAGGTGGTTTGCGAAGGGACACAGCCCCACCCTGTCTGTCCAGCTGGTGACAGATGCCTCCGATACGGGCTGGGGAGTTCACCTTGGGGAGCTACCAGACCCAAGGTATATTGTCACCCACAGATCTCTCCCTTCATATCAGTGTCAGGGAGTTGAGGGCTATCTGCCTTGCATGCTGTGCTTTCCTGCCACAATTTTGAAACAAGTGTGTTTCGATCTTGACGGACAGCACAGCAGCAATGTTGTATATAAACAGACAGGGTGGTGCTTGCTCCTGTGCCGGGGAGTCCTCCTTCTGTGGGAATGTGCATCACCCACGGCATTTACCCGGTGGCCTCCTACTTTCCTGGGACCCAGAATGCTCTGGCAGACTGCCTCAGCAGGTCCTTTCAGGGCCACGAGTGGTCCCTCAGGGTGGATGTGGCCTTCTCCATCTTCCGTACGTGGGGATTTCCCCACCTGGACCTGTTTGCCACCCACAGCAACAGGAACTGCCCTCGCTTTTGCTCCCTTGTCAACCACAGTTGTGGGTCCATGGGGGACGCCCTGCTGGTTCCTTGGTCCCCAGTCCTACTGTATGCCTTCCCTCCGTTCCCTCTGATTCACAGGGTGATTCTCAAGATCAGGGAGTACCAGGCTTCTGAGTTTTTAATAGCCCTAGCATAGCACCATCAGCACTGGTTCCCAGCCCTGCTTGACCTCCCCCGTATCCAGACCTGGTCTCTCAGGAGTTCAGGAGACATCACCACTCGAACTTCCAGTCGCTGCACCTCATGGCGTGGAAGCTCCATGGCTGACTGCCATGGAAAGGCAGTGTTTGGAGAAGGTCCAGGCAGTTCTCTAAGGGAGATGTAAGCCCTCTTCTAGGGCTTTCTATCTGGCAAAGTGGAAGCACTTGGTGTCCTGGCCAGAGGGGAAGGGGTTCTCTCCTGCGGCGGCTCCTGTCCTAGCTATCTTGGATTATCTCCTGAACCTCAGGACTCGGGGCCTTCACCTTTCTCAGTCAGGGTATGCCTGGCAGCCATTTTGGCCTTCCACTTTGGGTTTCAGGGCAAGCTGGTCTTTGCAGACCCTATGATCAATCACTTCAAGGGGCTAGACAGGGTATACCCTCAGGTGTGCCAGCCCCTGTTCATCTGGGACCTTAACCTGATGCTTACTAGGCTCATGGCTACCCCTTCGAGCCGTTCGCCACTTGCTCCTTTCTGCACCTATCCTGGAAGGTGTCCTTCTTCGTAGTCATTACCTCTGCTAGGTGATCTTGGAGCTGCGGGCTTTGGTGGTGGACCATCCATATATGGTCTTTAAGGACAAGTTAGGTTTTGTCCCCATCTGTCTTTTTTGCCTAAGGTAATGTCACGTTTTCATGTTAACCAGGATATTTTCCTACCAGTGTTTTATCCAAAACTGCATAGTTCAGGAACAGAGCAGATGTTAGGCAAGCTTTGGCTTTTTATTTGGATAGAACAAAACCCTTTAGTAAGTCTTCTTTGTTTGTGTCTATAGCTGACAGGATGAAGGGCTTGCCATTGTCAACCCAGCATATCTCGTCCTGGATTGTCTCTTGCATCAGGGAATGCTATGGGCTCGTGCATGTTCCAGCCCCTCCTATCACAGCCCCTTTGATTAGGGCCCAACCTTCTTCCACTGCTTTTGTGGCCCAGGTGCCCAGAGATTTGCACAGCGGCCACCTGGTCATTGATGCATACTTTTGCAAGTCACTATGCCATCGCACAACAGGCCAGGGATGGCGCAGTGATATGCAGGGTAGTTCTGCAATCTGTGTCTCAGTAGTCTCCACCTTTGTTCCCATGGGTTTAGCTCTGGAGTCACCTAAGTGGAATGGACATGGGAAATACTCAAAGAAGAAAAAACAGTTACTTTTGTAGCTCTTGTTCTGTGTTGCTCATGTCCATTCCAATTCCCACCCACATCCCCTGTGCCGGAGTGCTCTGGCAAGAAGGAATTGAGGGGGTGCAGGGCCAACAGGGATATATATGCACCGCTATAGCAGCACCACTCCTTGGGGGCTCCTTTTCTGGCCCGATGGGTATCGCTGAGGATAAACTCTCCAACTGTCCATGCACACACACCTAAGTGGAATGTACATGAGCAACACATCTCGAAGAACAGCAGTTACTAACGGTAAGTAACCTTTTTTTACGGTGGAAATGTCAGCATAGTGATTGTTCTAAAATATATACTCTATTCTTTTGATTTTCACAATGTCCGTTTAAACTCATTAGTTGATTTTAGATATACTTAGCAATGAGTTTTCTATTGGAAGAAAACACTTAACTTCTTGGATGATGTTTCAGCACTGAAATTCACTCAGTTCTGTTTATTTTATTGTTTGAAAGCGTATTTAGTCTATTATAAAAATAGAAATTCAGCAAGATGTTATAACTTAAAAAAATCATCTGCGCATAATATTTTTGCAGTATCTTTCATCCCACTGCATATTCTGATTTGTATTTTCTATGTAATATGCTCATAGAATCATAGGACTGGAAGAGACCTGGAGAGGTCATCTGGTCCAGTTCCCTGCACTTGTGGCAGGACTAAGTAGTATAGACTATCCCTGATGGCAGTTTGTCTAACCGGCTCTTAAAATCTCCAATGATGAAGATTCCATAACCTCCCTAGGCAGTTTATTCTAGTACTTAACCACCCTGACAGTTATGAAGATTTTTTAACATCCAACTTAAACTACCTTTGCTGCCCATTGTTTCTTGTCCTATCTTCAGAGGTTCATTCCTCCTCCTTGTAAGCTTTTATCATGTCTTCTCTTTTCCAGACTAAACAAACCTATTTTTTTCAATTTTTCCTCATATGTCATGTTTTCTAGACCTTCAATTGTTTTATTGCTCTCCTCTGGACTTCCTCTAATTTGTCCATGTTTTTCCAAAAAGGTGGTACCAAGAACTGAACACATTACTCTAGCTGAGTGCAGAGTAGACCAGAATAGGGAT
The DNA here is from genome assembly GCA_019425775.1 of Rafetus swinhoei. Taxonomy (NCBI): domain Eukaryota; kingdom Metazoa; phylum Chordata; order Testudines; family Trionychidae; genus Rafetus; species Rafetus swinhoei. Next base: position 113,000,028 of record CM033446.1, read on the forward strand.
GTTAAAAATCCTGTAATAGGGTAACCATATAACCTCTGTAACCCTCTTAGCTAAGCTTTATGCTGCAGGGCCTGCAGCAATGCCTGGCCAGGAGTGGGGCTGCCAGCCCCTGCCCTTCTGGCTCCTGAGGAAGCAGCTTCACTGAGGCTACTGCATCTCTCTGCCACAAAAGCTTATGCAAATGAAGTGTGGATTAGCATATCACTGTGCTTAATTTGCATAATTAATTAGCTGCTTTTGCACATTAGGCTTTTGCGCAAAAAGGAGCTGTGTAGACGGCTCCTTTTTGCGCAAAACCCCCCCTTGTGCAAGAGCTGTTCTTACTAATTTTTTCAGCTGTCTACACAGCTCCTTTTTGCGCAAAAGCATCTGCTAAGTAATTATGCAAATGAAGCGCGGTGGTATTCCCCGCCACGCTTCATTTGCATAAGCTTTTCCAGAATAAGGCTACAGTATAGCCGTAGCCTGAGTGTAACCGATGCCATTAATCAATAAGCATCTGTGTTTACACTCAAACATCCCTAGACCAGAAGAGTTAATTTGAGTCTTGCTTACAACACTCCTGCTAATAGTCATTCTAGGATGTTAGGGCTTCCTCTGTTCCTTTCTTGGTTTTTGTCATGCATACAGAAAGCAGAAGGCCAGTGTCCAAAGTGCAGGAATTGTAATGTGTTGTTGGGGTTACCAACGAAGCATAATCCCACAGCTCTGTACACCGGTAGAGCTTACCTTGTCCCCCTTCCTCTTTCTTAGCAGGCTTAATTATACCTATAGTGCATGCCTCTTGTCCCACTCTTTTTACAATGTATGGTCCTATTTCTTTCTGTAGGATTGTGAGTCTGGGAGATTCGATACCTTCTTTTCTTTACCCCATGGGAAGGGTAGTGATGGTTACTGTTTCTTTGTTGTATAGTGTTTTATATCTCCTTTCCACCCTCTTGCTCCTCCCAACTGGTTGTTTGACCTTGGCTTGATAGAGGAGTTGGATGGCCTTCAGGTTTACACTCCTATAAACTCCCATCATAGCCAGCAATTCTAACTCTCTTCCTTATCTTTTCTTATTGTGCTTTAAACCCCATTTGGCTGTGGGCAGATGCAACACACAATGTATTTATTCTTTGTTCACACATGTTAGTAAGGATATAAGACTATCAAGTGTCAAATGAGCAAACAAAACCCAAATTCTATTTCAGGCCTAATAAATAGGCCTAAAATATATTGCCATTGCTAACCACAATGTTTGCTTTTTTTTGCAACAGTGTCTCACTCTTGACCCATATTTAGCCTATGATCCATTATGACTCCCAGATCCTTTTCTTAAATACAGAAAACTCTTGCAAACTGGATGCGTTCCCGAGAATGGTGATATTTGCGAATATTGAGAGCCGCAGCTTCTGGCCCATGCAGTGAACTCCCTATGTCTCCTGAACTCACTGTGGCTACTGACAATCACGGGGAACTCACTGCAAATCACAAGCATCTCCTGTATTCTTTCTTAGGCAGTCATTTCCCATTTTTGCATGTATGAAATGAATTATTCCTTCCTAAGTGTGTACTTTCCATTTGTACTTACTGAATTTCATCAGACCATTTCTCCAGCTTGTTCAAATCTTTTTTGAAACTTAATCCTATTTTTCAAAACACTTGCAACCACTACTAGCATAGTATCATTCACAGGTCATTATTGAAATAATTGCTGAAGAGACAGAACCAGACCCAGAACTAATCCCCTGCAGGACCCCACTTGATATGCCCTTCTAGCTTGATTGTGAACCATTGCTGATTACTCTGAGAATGGTTTTCCAACCAGCCATGTGCTCACCTTTATAGTAGCCCCATCTCCGTTTTATTTCCATAGTTGTTGAGGTCATAGAAGAGTCTATCAAAAGTATAGACAGTATAAAGTCAAGATATACTAAACCTACCACTTCTCACCATCCACAAGACTTGTTACTCTGTCTAAAAATGTTGTTAGATTGTTCTTGACAAATCCATGCTGACTGTTGTTTATCCCCTTATCTTCTAGGTTTTTATTAATTGATAGAGCAGATAAATTAAGCAATCTTTCTAGATACTGAAGTTAAGCTGACTGGTTTGTAATTCCCCAGGTTATCCTTATTTTCCTTTTTATAGATTGGCAGTATAGTTGCCCTTCAGCCCTCGGGAATCTTTCCTGTCTTCCTTGAATTTTCAGAGATAATCACTAATGGCTCAGATACCTCCTCAGGCAACTCCTTGAGTATTCTAGGACCTATATCAGGAAGCTCTGTTGACCTGAAAACATCTAACTTACCTAATTTTTAACTTGTCTTTTCTCTGTTTTAGCCTCTGACCCTGCCTCGTTTTCACTGGCATTCACTATGTTAGAAGTCGAGGTGCTGCTAACTTTGGTGGTAAATTAAAATAGAGAAGTTGTCTGCCATGTCCACATTTTCTGTCGTTTCCCCCCTCATTGAGTAATGGGTCTGTGTTGTCATTAGTCTTCCTCTTGTAATGTATGGTTGAATTGCTTTACTCATCACTGAAATGAGTTTCCTATGGGATAGAACAAATAGATGTTTAATAGAGCATTAAATTGAAAATATAGGGAACAAGTAGGTAAATAAAATGTGGCAATTTTGGTTTGAGTACACAGCTGTTTTACAAAATGTCAAGAAACCTGTAATGTCAAAAATTTATACTTCTGCCTCAGCTCTCAGCTTTACAATGTAAAATACCTTCTTAAAATACATGTCTTTCAAGAAGCCTGAAAACTCTGGTCTTTGTCAGAAAGTACATATTTCTTATGGGCTGGGCTGGTAACATTGCCTGTTGTTGAGGTTGCCTACCTGTTAGCATGAGAAGACCCTGTTTTTTCTTCGAGTGCTTAAAATCATAGAGCTGGAAGAGACTTCAGGAGGTCATCAAGTCCAGCCCCCTGCCCAAAGCAGGACCAATCCCATTGCTTGCTTGTGTTGATTCTACTTTAGGTGTGTCGTCATCAACAACAACCACCATGGCCTCAACGCCCATTGGTGTCCGATGCCTCCCTCACTGTTTCCTTCCATCTTTCCCTGTCCAGTGCAGAGTGGCTTAGTTTCTGTAGACTAGCTCCTCACCAATCTTCTATATCATCTACCCATTCTCTGTGGGTCTGCCTCTCCTATTCAGACAATCCATTATGCCAAACACCAGGGTCTTAACTTTTCGCTCGTTATTCATTCTGCAGATATGCCCAAATAGCTGTACCTTCCATTGTATGACCTTCTGCAGTAGGTTCTCTTTTGGCTGTATCTTCCTATATAATTCCTCATTGTGACCTTCTGCATCCATCCTATTCTCAGGATCTTTCTATAACAACACGTCTCAAACGCCAATATCCTTCTCTTCGAATCTTTCATTACCACCCATATCTTACATCCGTACAACATGCTGCTAAACTCCTCCAATGATCAACACATATCTTTTCAGTATCTCCTCCAGAGTCTTTGTCAGATCTTTATAGAATAGCTCGATCTCTTCCTACGTGCTGTCCGACGTAGGTGCATACACCTGAATGACCGAGATGTTGAACGGTTTCGCTTTGAATCTTGCTACCATCATTCTTGCACTCACCGGTTTGTATCCTAACAATGCTCCTCTAGCTCTTTTGCTAAGAAGGAATCCAACTCCTGCTTCGTGTTTTGCTTCATTCCCTGACCAAATGACTTTGCAACCACACATCTCTCCTGATGCCATCCAACGCATCTCCACCAGTCCAAGTATATCACATCGGTATCTCTCCATCTCCTTTCAAAGCAGCTCTAACTTTCCCGTTGCCCACAGCGTTTGGACGTTCTACGTTCTGATTGATAATATATGTGTTAGTTGTAGTTTCCTTTTGGTAGCCAACTTATCGACCCAACCCCGATTGTTCGATTGGTATCGCGGACCTTGTTTATCTGGGCGACATCCGAGCCGGCATCTTTTATCAGTACATCTGATGTACTGGCATCAGATTTCATTTGTATTGTTGTTTTACAATCAGCGCATTGACACTCATCTGACCAACCCTCTTCCTTTATCCAGGCTTGGGACTGGCATGAAACCCCTAGAGGCTTCATGGTGGAGTTATTTTAGGTATGTGCCTAACAGTATTGGTAAGGGTAGCTGTAGCGACCTCTGGAGTGAGGCTCCCATTTGGCAGTAGATTGGGTGCTGCTGGTCCTGTGCCCTCTTAATTCCTTCTTACCACCTGTGGTGGTTAGTTGGAGTGCCTTTCTTGCCTCTCAAGGGCTAGTGGTTACTACTTATCTCTATGGACTGTGTGCCTTAGGGCGTTTGAAAATAGTTTGCTGATAGCGTTAGCTAAGGAACTGTTCAGTATAGTTGTTAGTTCAGGTCAAACCTCTCTAAAACAAGGACTTTCTGGTCCGGTTCATAGAATCATAGAACCATAGAGCTGGAAGAGACCTCAGAAGGTCATCAAGTCCAGCCCCCTGCTCTAGGCAGGACCAATCCCAACTAAATCAACCCGGCCAGGGCTTTGTCAAGCCGAGACTTAAACACCTCTAGGGATGGAGACTCCACTACTTCCCTAGGTAACCCATTCCAGTGCTTCACTACCCTCCTAGTGAAATAGTTTTTCCTAATATCCAACCTGGACCTCTCCCACCACAACTTGAGACCATTGCTCCTTGTTCTGCCATCTGTCACTACTGAGAACAGCCGCTCTCCATCCTCTTTGGAACTTCCCTTTAGGAAGTTGAAGGCTATCAAATCCCCCCTCACTCTTCGCTTCTGCAGACTAAACAGACCCAACTCCCTCAGCCTCTCCTCATAAGTCATATGCTCCAGCCCCCTAATCATTTTGGTTGCCCTCCGCTGGACCCTCTCCAATGCGTCCACATCCTTTTTGTAGTGGGGGGCCCAGAACTGGACACAGTACTCCAGATGTGGCCTCACTAGAGCCGAATAAAGGGGAATAATGACATCTCTGGATCTGCTGGTAATGCTCCTCTTAATGCAACCTAATATGCCATTAGCCTTCTTGGCTACAAGGGCACACTGTTGACTCATATCCAGTTTCTCATCCACTGTAACCCCCAGGTCCTTTTCTGCAGAACTACTACTTAACTGGTTGGTCCCCAGCTTGTAACTATGCTTCGGATTCTTCCGTCCCAAGTGCAGGACTCTGCACTTGTCCTTGTTGAACCTCATCAGATTTCTTTTGGCCCAATCCTCCAATTTGTCTAAGTCACTCTGGACCCCATCTCTGCCCTGAAGCGTATCTACCTCTCCCCCTAGCTTAGTGTCATCCGCAAACTTGCTGAGGGTGCAATCCATCCCCTCATCCAGGTCATTAATAAAGATATTGAACAAACCGGTCCTAGAACCGAACCTTGGGGCACTCCGCCAGAAACCGACCGCCATCCTGACATCGAGCCGCTTGATCACTACCTGCTGGGCCCGGCCTTCTAGCCATCTTTCTATCCATCTTACTGTCCATTTATCCAATCCACATTCCCTTAACTTGCTGGCAAGAATATTGTGGAGATCAGATCAAAAGCCTTGCTAAAGTCAAGGTATATCACATCCACTGACTTTCCCACGTCCACAGAGCCAGTTGCCTCATCATAGAAGCTAATCAGATTGGTCAGGCACGACTTGCCCTTTGTGAATCTATGCTGACTATTCCTAATCACTTTCCTCTCTTCCAAGTGCCTCAAAATGGATTCCTTAAGGATCCCTTCCATGATTTTTCCAGGAACCGAGGTAAGACTGACCGACCTATAGTTCCCTGGATCGTCCCTCTTCCCTTTTTTGAAGATGGGCACTACATTTGCCTTTTTCCAATCATCCGGGATTTCTCCCAATCTCCACGACTTTTCAAAGATAATGCCCAAAGGCTCCTCAATGACATTTGCCAACTCCCTCAGTACCCTCGGATGCATTAAGTCCGGACCCATGGATTTGTGTACGTTTAGCTTTTCTAAATAGTTCCTAACCTGTTCTTTACCCACCAAGGCCTGTCCATCTTCATCCCATCTTGCGTCACTTAGCGCATTAGTCCGAGCCCACCTTGTCCGTGAATACAGAGGCAAAGAAAGCATTGAGTACTTCAGCTTTCCCCACATCATCTGTCACTAGGTTACCTCCTTCATCCAGTAGGGGCCGCACACCCTCTCTGATCACCTTCTTCTTGTTAACATGCCTGTAGAAACCTTTCTTGTTATCCTTCACATCCTTTGCCAGTCGCAATTCCATTTGCGCTTTCGCCTTCCTGATAACCCCCCAGCGTTCTCGAGCTATTTATTTAAACCCCTCCCTGGTCATTTGTCCAAGTTTCCACTTTTTGTAAGCTTCCATTTTGTGCTTAAGTTCACCAAAGATTTCCCCCGTAAGCCAATCCGGTCTCCTACCATGTTTGCCTCTCTTGCTACGCGTCGGGATAGTTTCTTTCTGTGCCTTCAATAAGGCTTCTTTAAAATACTGCCAGCTGTCCTGGACTCCTTTCCCCTTCATGTTAGCATCCCAGGGGATTCTGCCCATCAGGTCTCTGAGGGAGTCAAAATCTGCTTTTTGAAGTCCAAGGTGGGTATTTTACTACTCTCTTTTCTTCCTTTGGTCAGGATCCTGAAATCTACCATCTCATGATCACTGCTTCCCAGGTTGTCACCCACCTCTACTTCCCTATTAGTTCCTCCCTGTTTGTGAGCAGAAGGTCAAGCTGCGCACGGCCCTGGTCGGATCCTTCAGCACTTGTGTCAAGAAGTTATCCCCAACATTCTCCAAAAACTTCCTGGATTGCCTGTGTACTGCCATATTGGTTTCCCAACAGATGTCAGGGTGATTAAAGTCCCCCACAAGAACCAGGGCCTGCGATCTGGAAGTTTCTCTCAGTTGTCCGAAGAAAGCCTCATCTACCTCATCCACCTGGACCATGGTTGTTTCTGTATCAGAGAGTCCTAGCAGCAGCAGGGCCGGTGGCCATAAAGGGCTCTTGGGAACTGGGGTCGGTTGGCAGCACTCCCTGTTTCATGGCCAGTCAGGTCCAAAAGGTGCTGGACCAGGGAGGTCCAACCTGTAGCAGTTAGAAATGTGGCTGGGGTTTCACAGGAAGGACATGTCATATTTGGAAAAACTTTTGCACTCGTATCCAGAAAGAACATGATATCCACTTGGGCTCTCCTAATGGAAGTGGCTCTTCATCCTGTGCCAGCATCCTCCACAGCTGCCCCTTTGCTGAGAGGATTGGCTTTGGTGCAGAACTAGCACCGGACTCAGCCTGGCACTGTGCCCCTTCACCTTTGCTCAGGAAGTGGCAGAAGAAGCTGAGCCCTTCAGCACCAAAGGACCAATCGCCTACAGGTAAAGGACCTATGTCAAGCCATGTGCCTGCTTTGGGCTTCAGGGGAGTACCATGCATCAGTCACCCTCATTCAAGTCATCTCCTCGACATTGGTCACTGTCCTAGGGATCCATTTGGGATCTCTGCACCAGTCACACTTGCCTTGTTACTGTTCTTCAGGCAGGTGCCACTAAACTCCATTGCCCTGTCGTTTTTCCACCAGAGTCAGCAGACAAATGCAGGCCTCAATGGCTAGACCCTGGTCTTTAGACAGGTAGTGGCCAGGATTGGATTGCGACTTTAGCTCATTGCTGAGAAGGGATGACTCGCCTCTGATGTGGGAATCCAGCACAGCAGCGGTGTCTGTGCTAGTGCAGCAAGAATCCATGGGGGGGGGTCCAGCAATGCCAGCTTGGTACTCCCAGTCCTTCTTGGCCTCATTGGACAAGCCAGCCATGGCACCACTGGCACTACCATCAAAGTGCGGTATTGAGGTGGAGACCGAGGCAGCGCATTGAACCCTGACACAGAAGAAACCTTCCCTTGAAAAAAGGGGACGACACCATCCCTCAAATGGTTCAATCATTACCATCTCCTGACGAGATGGTGGCTGTGCCCTCTCATGCTAGCAGTCCCTTGGACAATTTTAAGGAGCACCAGGTCCTTCTTAAATGGGTGGCAGAGAATCTGGGTTTGCAAGCTGAAAAGGTGGTTGAAGAGGCAGATGACCTCTTCAATGTCATCTTAGTTATCATGCTGGCAAAGACTGCATTGCTGTCGTCCCAAGGGGTGCTCAATATAGGAAATTGTGTGGCAAATCTCTTCATCTATTCCGTTTACCTCTAGAAAAGCAGAAAAGTAATACTATGTCCCCGCAAAGGGTTTTTAGTGTCTGCATACTCATAGATCTGCGGTATCTCTGGTTGTGTCCACATCGCTGTAACAAGTCTCTCAAGAAGTTGAAGTTTCACATGATCTTCCTTGCCTTTGTTGTTCCCTCCCTGTATCTGAAAGGCTAGTTTGTTTTTGATTTGAAGGACACACACTTCCATATTGCTACCTTCCTGGGGTACCAGTGCTTCCTCTGCTCGATGTTGGGTAGGGTGAGATCTAGCTTACAGTGATGCCCATCGGTCTGTCATTTGTCCCCCTCAGAGTTTCCATATAAAGTATTGTGCTGGTGGCCACTTACCTGAGTTGTTGAGGGATCCATATATATCCATACCTCAATGACTTCTTATAAAGTCATTTTAAAGGATGAGTTTTATAAAGGGATGATTCTCCTCCCCGCCCCCCCCCATCAAAAAGAAGAGGCTTCTTGATCTGGCATGTTCCATTTGTAATGAAGTTGAAGATAATTAAGAAAAAGTGTACACAGAATGTTGGACCATCTGTAATGAAGTTGAGGATAATCAAGAAAAAGTGAACCCTGAAAATGTTGGACCATGTGACCGCATGTATTTATGCGGTCTGGGATGTGCATCTCCTCCTCAGGCCTCTCCAGGCATGGCAAGTGCTGGCCTACGTCCCTAATTGCCACAGGATGGACAAAGGTGGTCAGGATCCTGGATGAAATATTGTTGTCCCTCACCCAGTTGCAAGATCCTACATTGATGCTAGAAGAAATTCCCTTCATGGCCCCAACCTAGTTTAGTGACGCTGGTATCCAGTGCTTTGGGGACCATATCTTGGGGAACATACCTTGGTTTCTCTATTTCAGCTACCTTTCAGGTTGAACTTGTTGCCCCAGACATATGGCAGTCTTTTGCACTCCAATATGGCAGCATTGCATCGGATAGTAGTGTTTGGCTGAGGTTCCTGCTGTGTAATAGGAAGCCCTCCACCAGAGTGACTTACCTGGCCAAATGGAAGCGGTTCACATGTTGTATTGTGGACAAAGCTGTCCACCCCAAATGGACTTTTCTGCAACTTAGTTTTGACTACTTCCTGCATTTTAAGCTCCAGGACTTGTCTTTTACATCAGTGTCTGTTTAGCAGCCATCTTGGCGTTCCACTTGCCATTCGATGGCAGGTCAGTTTTCACTCAGGATATCATGGCCAGATTCCTTAAGGGATTAGAGCATCTCCACTTGCAAGTCAGGGACCTGTCCCACCGTGGGACTTGAATCTGGTGTTGTCACAGTCATGGTTACACTCTTCATGCTTATGGCTTTGTGCTTTCTCCTTCTCCTTTCTTGGAGAGTCATATTCTTAGTTCCACTGACATGGGACTCCTGAGTGTCTGAGATTAAGGCGCTCACCTCCGAAGCACCATACACTGTCCTCTACAAGGATAAGGTCCTGCTCAGACTGCACCCAGCTTTCCTTCCCAATGTAGTCTCTCCATTTCACTTGAGTCAGGATACTTACTTATTGATCTTCCCAAAGCCGGATAATGTAGGAGGAGTGTAGGCTGCATGCCTTGGATGTCTGGAGGATTTTGGCATTCTATATTGACAGAAATCAGGTTATTCCATAAGTCAATCAGAACAATGCATGTAAATCTTGGCACCTATGGGACAACATTATTGTAGTGCTTTCCTGATTGTGGATTAGATAAGAAAGGAGAATAAAGTGGCCAAGATTAAAAAAGGACATAAATTTAAATAAAACTGCAGTCAGGACTGAGTCATTTTGTAAACAGTAAAATATAGATTTAAAAAAAAATTATTTAAAAAATAGATGCCCTTATTTCACATTTGTTCAAGTAAAGTTAATGAGTAAGAAAGTAAGGTTTAACTTAAGATGCCAAAATAAATGAACTCTTTTAAAGGACACTTCTGAATTTTGAAACTTAATAGTGTTAAAATTTTGTACTATAGAATATCTCTTTTCCCTAGCGGAGCGTCATCTTGTTAAGGCATATGTTTCTACAGCGACCACTTGCAGCTCTATTCTAGGGTATGCAGATTTAGTTCAAATTCAATACAGGATTTTTTGTTTGCACAGGCAGGTTGAAGTGCTTAAACCAAAGTATGCCATCTAGTGGGACAAACAAGTTTAGTTGTACAGGTTGAACCTCTCGTCTGGTATCGTCCATGTTCTGGTATGATTTTGGTTAGCTGGATGTCCACTTATAATGGGTGTGGCCAAGTTTCTCATGGTTCCATAAAGAGTATTTACAGCAATGTTCTGTGCTGTTATTTAGCTCTATTTTCCCCCTAAATACCTTCTAAGAGCCCAGTAAACAGTGGAAGTGTTGGTAATGATGCTAGACAATATTGACGTCCCTTGGTTGGGCAAATTCTCTGGTTCGGCACAGGTCAGGTCCCAATGCTGCTGGATTAGAGAGGTTCAACCTGTACTGACAACAGGGAACGCAGTATAGAGTGTTAGAGTGCAGTATAGTCTGGTTTCCTGCACTTCTTAGGGAGTAGATAAGAATTCTTAATTCCTTACCTTCCTTTGATAAGTGTTTTTACTGAGTAACAACAAGTAGTCCTATGGCACCTTTATAGACTAACAGATTTATTTGGGCATAAGCTTTCATGGGTAAAAATCACTTTGTTAGCTGGTTGCATCTGGTGGAGTGATTTTTACCTGTGAAAGCTTATGCCCAAATTGTTAGTTTTTTAAGATGCCATAGGGATCACTGTTTGTGCAGGTATAGACTAACACAGCTACTCCTCTGAGCCTTTTTTTTTTTTTTTTTTTTTTTAACTGAATGGGATATATTAAAATTTTATACCCAGTCAAATAGGTTTCTTTACCAAGTTTAACTTTTTTTCAGTGAATATTCTATGTAAACTTAAGATAATTGTAAGTGTGTTTAAAATTGATTAAATATAAAAGGGTGTTCTTTATTTCCCTTGATCTATTCTAGAGTCTTGCAGGATCTCTTGACCAGTATGTGGTGCTCTTGCATATGTATTACAGGTTGAACCTCTCTAGTCTGGCACCTTCGGGACCTGACCAGTGCCGAACCAGAGAATTTGCTGGACCGTGGAAGGTCAATATTGTCTAGCAGCATTACCAACACTGTTTACTGGACTCTTAGAAGACTTTTAGGGGTAATTTAGAGCTAAATAACAGCACAAAATACTGAGAACCCGGACTGGTGACTGTAAACAAATTTTATGGGGCTGCTGGAAACTTGACCACATCCATGATAAGCTAACTTAAATCATGCTGGACCTCAGATGTTGCTGGACCAGTGTGCCAGATTTGAGAGGTTGAACCTGCATCATATCTAGTCTGTTTCCCCAATGATGTATTTTTTCAAAGACACATTTTATGTCTGCATTTGTCAGAGGAAAAGGTGTTTCAAGTCTTGCAGTAGGCTTGTATAATATGTTATGCCTTTTTTAACAAAGAGTTTGTCTACACTGAGCTGCGTGCAGACTATGGCACACTGAATTACAAAGCTCCCCAAAATATTGCAGTCTGCCCCATGTGGATGCTGCTGCTGTGAACTAAAAGGTATCTCCTTCATGTGAGGTGTATATACCTATTAGTTCAACGGCACTCACATGGGGTAATTAGATTGCAACACTACAGCGTGTGCTGAAATTTACACCATAATTCTTCCTGCAGTGCAGTGTTGAAGTAGCCTAAGAAGGCCATGACCAATAACAAGTTTTTGAAAAGCCAATTGTTGTTCAACTTTTATTTTTAAATACAGTTTACAGTTTTTCCTAGAAGTGTTACTTACCTCTCTAAATTGGACTTCTGGCTTTGAAAAAATGGATACAACTTGCAGATAAAGGTCTGTATTAAGGTAGGATGAAATGAGTTAAGTTGAAAGATGTGCCCATGGACTTTGCTGTGAAGCCTATTTTTTATTAGTTTTTAGTGTGTGCAAATACATACTAATTATAGAGTGCTGAGCAGATGATTGCTATTTTCTTGATGTAGAATAATTGCATGTGAAATGACTGATTGGAGTCTGTCATCTCATTTTTGCTGAAGATTTTGCTGTGCATGCTTATCAGCCCTTTCTTGAGTTTTAAGAAATCTGTCATTTGACTGACTTTGTTACTTTTGATGCTAATGCCATAAATTTTAAAAAGCACATTCAATTGCACATGTGCGCATCCATAAGGATGCTGTGTTTTTGAGCTGAAGACAACTTTAAACTTTTCTTTTTAGCCTGAGACTCTAGGTATATGCCAAAATCAAGCCCACTTTGGTGAAAGACTTTGCAAGTGAAGAGCTCTGGGATGGTGCCTCATCTTGTCTGCCTGATAGCAAGACTGGGATAGGGAAACACATAATGAGTTAAATCATCATTAAATGTCTTGGATTTATAATGGCTGCATAGCAAATAAGGTAGTTCTGGTAGTTTTCATTTTCTGTCAAAATTAAGTTTGACAAAGATGCCAATACCACTAAAAAGAATCTGGGAAATGGCGATTGCCATTGTGGCAATTAAAGACAATAAAATGTTCCTTGATAAAGTGGATGATCTGAAAATGAAGAAAGTGGAAAAAGTGAGGCTTTCTGGAGTGCCAAAAAACGGAGGGAGCTTGTGCTATTCTCTAAAGTATAGTAAGCTGTACTACATAAATTATATTGCTTAAAGTGAAACTCCTTTGTTAATCTTGACTTTCTCTTTTAAATAAATACCTGACCCTGTATGCTAAAGAGAACATTGCTCCTGTTTGAAACAATGGATGACAATTTGGTTTTGGGAGGTAAAATGGACCTTGGTCTCAAAAACTGTTCCCCTTTTTCTAAAACCAAGCAAAAAACAAACCAAACTAACAACCTCGTTTTTCACTGGAACATAAGTGAAGTGAATGAATATCTGGGCAATTGTGTGAACGTAGTTTGAGAGTCAAATGTTCCTCCCCTCCTCTCCCCCCGCCCCTCCCCCTTCCCTGAGCGATCGTGTCTTTTCCAAGCACTTGAATATATCAAATAATGCACATGCTATTAGAGACATCAACAAGAGGGTAGTTTTGGGTGACAGAAAAATTAGATGCAGTACTTTGGCACTCTGATATTTGGCAGTGTCTTTTATGTGTGAAGTTTGATAATTGGGTATTCAAATTCAATTGCAGAGTAATAAAATTGCTTGTTAAAATACCAGACTTAAACATGTTATGCTGTTCACATTTAACTGAAGAATGGTATAATAAAAGATTTATTGTGCTAAGGTAGTGATAGATGTTAAATGGGAAAAATGATTAAATTTTAATTGGTCAGTGCTTCAATCTATAAACCATTGCTAAATACAGTTATGGGGAACAACTGAAACACTGTCCTTTGCCTGTGATCCATATTGTATTAATTTAGTATATAGTAATTGTTATGCTTCTTGTTTCAGCAATGAAATAATGTTAGAACAAAAATCATGTATAGAGGGTGGTGCTAAAAGTGTATTTTGCTCTCCTATACCAAGTACCTTAAACAGCAACAAATGAAACTTTCATTGCATGGAAGAATTAGGGTATCTGAGAGGTTCTTCATCAGTGAGAAGTTACTACTCAGTTGTTCTGAACTTTGTTTTAAAGTACCATCCATAATGAATACATTTTAATTCTCCTATTGAATAAATTGACAAAACTTTAAATGAGATTATCCGATAAACTTGTAAAGCAACACAATGGCAGATGAAATTGTGTTGATAAATGCAAAGTATTGCATATTGGACAAAATAATCAGTCATACATATAAAATAAGGACTAATTAGCTATTAGTGTTCAAGAAAGAGATCTTGGAGTTACTGTGGATAGTTTTCTGAAAGCATTGGCTCCATGTAGTCAGTCAAAAAGTAACAGAACGTTTTGAATCATTAAGAAAGCAATAGATCCTGGAACATAACATATAGTGTGTCTCTAACTTCATGGTATGCCCACATCTTGAATGCTGCATGCAAATGTGGTCTCCCCATCTAAATTAATATATATTGGAATTGAAAAAGGTTCAGAAAAGGGCAACAAAAATGATTAGGGTAAGAGACAGCTACTGTGTGAGGAGGGATTAATAACACTGGGACTTTTTAGATTGGAAGAGAGACATCAAAGGGGGGGAGAATATGATTAAGCTCTATAATATCATGATTGGTGTGGAGAAAGTAAATAAGGAAGTGTTATTTACTCATAATACAAGAACTAGAGGTCACTAAATGAAATTAATAGGCAGCAGGTTTAAAACAAACAAAAGGGAGTATTTCTTCACACAGCATACAGTCAAGCTGTGGCACTCTTTGGCAGAGGATGTTGTGATGGCCAAGACTATAACAGGGTTCAAAAAAGAACTAGATGAATTCATGGAGGATAGGCCCATCAATGGTTAGGAGCCAGAATGGACAGAGATGGTGTCCCTGGCCTCTGTTTGCCAGAAGCTGGGAATTGACAACAAAGGAGGGATCATTTGATGATTCTGTTCATTCTTTGTGTGGCACCTTGGCCACTGTAAGAAGACACGATACTGGGCTAGATCGGCCAGTTTCTGGCCAATGGGAGCTGTCTGAAGCAGAGACAATGCACAAAGTACCTCTTCCCCTCCGCTCAGGCTTGAACTTCTTTCTCCCTCCCCACACACACACACACACACAGGCAGCAGGGGCCATTCATGGCCCCTGCTGCCTGTGTGGGGATGGGACAGACAGGGAGCCTGCCTAAGAATCCTGCTAGTTCTGTTGGCCAGAAGTCACCAGGTAAATCAGCCAGAGCCTGCCTCTGGCACCCTGGCCCCTCTCTTCCCTCCGTTCTCTGCCCCTCCCCCCACTCTTGCCTCCCTACTGCACATAACTCATGCCCCCTCCCAGATCCTGTACCCCAGTCCCTGCCCTAGGTCATAACCCCCTCCTGCCCAGGGTCACAAATTAATCCCTGCACCTCCGCTTGCAACCTAATCCCTTCTGCCAAGAACCCTTCTGCGCTCAACCTCCATCCCAGACCCCACACTTCCTCCATTAATATCATGGAAGAATGTGGCCCTTGACCATTTTCCAAATTCTTGGAGTGGCGCCCCCCCCCCCATCAAGAATTATTGCCCACCCTTATTTTAAATGGCCATTTCTTGTGTTAGCATATATAATATTAAACACTTTTTAAAGAGTTACAGGCAAAGTATTTAATACAAGAATAACCCCCGTGTACTTTTACATTTTTCCAGCAAGCCCCAAGGAGTATATAGTTGTGCTGAAGATTTTAAAGGTTTAGGCAAAACTGAGTAAGGATTCCAAGTGGAGCTGCCTTACCCAATTTGCAGCTGAATTAAGGGAAAGTACTCTGCCTGTTACTATCAACGTTTCCTGCTGAAGTCATTTCTCCTGAAAACTGAGTAGAATCCATTAAAATGAAGACTTAAAAGATATTCTTGCCTTATTTTCATTTAATCTGACTTTTGTCTTTGCATGGATTCAAATTTCTTTAAATGTTTTTTTCTGTGATATGTCTCTTATTTACCAGCATAGAACATTTTGCTAATCACTTCCTTGTTTGTATCTGTGTCTCCAGTATAATCAGAACTCTTTGACTGCATACTGGATTCCTTCTTTCATAAAGCCATCATTATGAAATATTGAATACAATGTAAGAGTATAGTTGCTAGATACTGGGCTTGATTAATGTATTGGCACTATAGGCCTCAGGCCCCAGCTCCAGCAGTCAAATGCTGATGTCACACTCTTAAACTTTCATTACTTAAAAACCAAGAAGGTCTGTTGTTAACCCTCATGATTTGAAAATCTAAGCAGAGTGTAACTAAAGTGGTGGTGCATGCCTGAGTTTTCAGAGAGGGTGAAACAAAAGCTCTAAGGTGTGAGTTGCCCCAGGCCTACCAAAATCACACAAGACAACTATCTAGAGCACTCCAAGGGTGAAAGGGCTCCCAATTTGGTCCTTTCTTTGGACATGGTCTGAAGTCAAAGAATAGTCATTTATGGAGGGAAGCTTCAATTTTACCAAAGTGATGGTGCCTCCTATTAGTCCAGAAGACTTGTTTAAAATGGTAATGAATCTGCATTTTCACGGTGGGGTGCTGTTATAAAGTTATGGCATCCCATTTTGGTGATATGTCTTAGTACCCTGGATGTTCTTAATCTAGCCCTGTAGGTAACAGATGTTTGGATAGTTGAAGGTTTTGGATTTATGTAGTTCACAGTGCACCTGAGCAAGAAGGATGTGTATCCAGTTTAACTCAGTACTTTGCAGTGTTAAATGTAAGCAATAGCACAATAAAGACTTATACCTGTTCATGATAGTTAATACTCCTTCTCCTATGCAAGTTTTTCTGGACTCTAAAGATTTCTTTTTTTTAAGTTCCTACACAAGGCTATTCAGAACATATATTGTCTAAAATATATTTTTTAAAATCTTAATTTGAGACATAACAGCGATGCAAAATACAAATTTGTACCTAGCTTTCCTGTTTGTTTTGTTTTTAACTTTTTTTCAGTTCATCTGTCCTTTGATAACTTGTGCTTTTTCAATTTTTTCAGGGTGACAAGTTAATTTTTGAGGAATGTACTGTGTATTTTTGGTCTTCAGATGCTCTGCGGCATTATAAATTCCATCAATAGATTTGAAGGACTTTAAGAAATCCATAGGAGCAGCTCTTTTTTTAAAACTGTGGAGTTGTTCTAGCAAGCAGGAATCCAGTATTGCCAATTATTGGTAGACACACAAGAGGGATATCACTATCTTCCCTTGAAAACTATTTCTTTAAAGGAAGACAAATTCTGGGATTGACAAATACTCTTCAAGAATTTGATGATTAATCAGCATATAAAATATACTTGATGAGAAATCTGAAGTTTTAAAATGAAATGAAAGGAAATGACAGTTGCTTTCGGACATTGGGAGCCCTAATTAGGAATATTTCCCCTACCCCAATGAATAGGTGGACCCTTGAGGTGCTTGTGGTGCTATGCAGTTGCTTAGTCTGCTCTGCTCATTAGTGAGGCAAAAGTTCCAACTTGAGAGAGCTGCCACAAAGGCTCTACCAGACCACATGGATTTATTTGTAAAAACTAAATCTGTTGAGGTTGGCGGACTCTTGGGTATCAGAGTATTGATACCAGTTTCCGCCAAGAAGGAACAGTGGCAAATAAAAATAAGGAGCCCTGTGTTATGAAGACAGTGCTCTTGGTGTTGGAGTGGATTTTCAGGAGGCTGTAATAAGAGTCCAAAAAACTATAGGTTAATGTATTTCTGGATTCTGACTCTGCCTTAATTGAAGACATTTAGCCTGTCCTGCCTTCCTGCAGATACAGGATGCAACTCAAACTTGTCCATGGGGCTTGGTCACATGCTTTCTCCCCTCACTCTGGAATGCCTGCTTCTGAATGTAGTAGCTCAGCATGTGCATGTGCATATATACACTCCCACCCTCCCTTATCAATTGCTATCCTGATTTTTAAACATTTTTGGTGTAGCGATTAACTATATTCTCTCTCTGCCCTTCCCTCTCCATCCTTCTCACTGATATGTTGAGGAAAGGGATGTCAGTTTACCAACCTTCCTCTTTTGCTTCTTCTACCATTACCCATTATGATCAGATAGAGCACCTCATAGCCTCTTTCTGCTCCATTGGTAAGAAGATCCACAAATGGGCAGTTCTGCTACAGTACCCCCAACTCACAGATCTTCTCTCTGCTAGGGGAAAAGCTTAAGCCCAATGGCAAGCATTTCCACCCTCTTCAGCATCCAAGACCTAGCAGTCAGGTCTATTCTCACCATTAGCTTATCAAATTCCCCCATCCCTACCTATGCATGTTGGACCTATCCAACTCAGTGGGGAAGAGCTCCAGGGTCTCCTTAGATAAGAAATATGGCAGACTTCTTATTGCCATCCCGCAAAGAGAAAAATCTGGATTCCTTAAAGCAAGGGTTCTCAAACTTCATTGCACCGTGTCCCCCTTCTGACAACGAAAATTACTACATGCCCCACAAGTAGAGCAGGACAATTACATGCGGTGTCTTGCACATGCCAGAATCAGATTAGCCTTTTTTGCAAGTGAATCACATTAATGACTTGTATTCAGTTCATAGTCCTCTGTAACACCCAGATCCTTTTTAGCAGTACTACTAGCAAGCCAGTTATTCCCCATTTTGTAGTTGGGCATTTGATTTTTTTCCTAAGTGAACTACTTTGCACTTGTCTTTATTGAATTTCAAGATGTAGACCAGGGGTGGGGAACTTTTTTTAGGTTGGGGGCCACTGACCCACAGAAAATCAGTCAGGGGCTGCACACAAATGAGAGAAAAACAAATACTCACTGATGTGGCCCCCATCTGAGAAGGAGAAAGACGCTCCCCACGTTCCCCTTGCACATCAGAGCCTGTGTGTCCCAGGCTAGTAGAATTTGTGTGCTCCAGCCCTGCAGGGAGACAGTGGTGAGGGATGGAGGGCCGGTGTAGGCTCCCCAATGCTGGGGGGAGGGGAGCTGTGAGCACCAGGGGCCAGATCCAGGCAAGGGGCCTTAGGTTTCCCACCTCGATTTAGAGACTGATGTGAAAGTGGAAGGAAATCTCTCCAGGACACCGCTCAGTGTCATTGCGCCTGAAAGAAACTGAAATGTGTGTGCATACATGTGTGTGTTAAGGATGCTAAAGAGTGGTTATTTGGCTAATTGTGTAGTCGATTCAATTTATATCGACTACATGATTAGTCAATAAGGGGGCCCACTCTGCAGATCCGGAGCAGGGGTTGCTCTTGGAGCCAGCTCAAGCCAGGACTGGGCAGTCCCGGCTTGTGCCAGCTCTGGATTGCTGCGGCTCTGTTTTAAATGTAGTAAGAGCTGTTGGGCTCTTACTACATTTAAAATGAGGAGGTGCAGAGGTTCTGGAGCCGATGCAGCCTCTGTTCGTGGTGGCCAGGGCTGGCCGCAGACAGGGGCTGCTTCCAGAGCAGCCTCCACTACCCTGATTGAGGCAGTGGGCAGTTGGCACTGTGGAGACAGTGCTGGGGGGAAATGGCTTTTAAGTTGGCTTCTCCCAGCACTTGCTCCTGTTCAACCCTCCCTTTGCTGCCTCTCATACAGAGGCCAGCAAGGGGTGGGGGAGCGAGTAGTCGAGTACTCCACTCTACTACCAATAAGCTTATGCTTGTCGAGTAGTCAACTACTTGCTTACATCTCTGCTGTGTGTCAGACCCTGGCAGTGTGAAGGAACTACCACTGATTACAAGAACCATCACTATACTATGTAACATCATCCTTTTGTCTATCCTCTGCCCAAGAATGTTCACAACGGTATTGGTAATAGACTAAGGAGTCAGGAAATTTATCTAAATCTTTAGTAGATACTCAGTGTTATCCCAAGATTCCTTACATCTATCTAAATCAATAGTTAAACTTAATTATTTGTATTACTGTACAAACACGAGACAGCTGCTTTTGTACAATATGTTTATCTAGTTCAGTTGTCCCCAAACTCTGGGCTGTGCCCTGCTGGGCAGGCATGGTACGTCTTTGACCACACACCGTAAAGGGTGGAGAGGGAGTGTCACCCAGCCTTGCTCTGATCCCAGTTCATCTTAGCCACTGGTTCGCTGCTGGCTGTGGTTACTGTCCCTGCTCTTGTTCATGATTTGTGGCCCTGCTTCTGGCCCAGGCTCCCAACAGCAACTCCGATCCTGCTCCTGGCCATAGCTCCTAGCCACACATCTTGATAGGGATGTTAGTGTATAGTCGTGTAAAGGGTTAACCGATAAACCTAGGCTTATCAGTTAATCCCATCGACTTTGCATCCGCTCCCCCCACCTCTGATATAGAGGCAGCAAGAAGGGGGGAGGAAGAGGGACCCAGTGCCCGTGGGGTGTCGGTTTTTAAGATAGCTCCCCATAAGCACCTGATCCTGCAGAGCAGCCTCCCCCACTCCGCTGCCTTGCTGTTGAGGCAGCAGCATGGACGATGAGGGGGGCAGGTGGAAGCTGCCACACATGGGGAGCCGACTCTGCAAAGCCACCTGCCTCCCCTTGCTTTCTCCCACACAGTCAGGGGACAGGCTGTTTCAGAGGTAGCAGCGCAGGGGGTAGGGGCAGGTGGGATGCCGGCGCAGCCCTTGGCTGCGGGGAGCTTGGGCTCCCCACGGACAGGGGCTGCTGCTGCCCCTCATTGCTGCCTCTGTATCAGAGGCAGCAGGGTGGTGGGAGCTCCCTGGAGTGGGGCCAGGAGCGCACTGGCTGCCAGCCCTGCCCTTGGGGACCATTGAATAATCATGTAACCACTAAGATTTTGTGCGGTTACATGATTGAATTAAACAGTATCTAAAATCCTTACTTCTTGAAGGAAGAGTGGACAGATTTCATTATATGTAATGGAAGGGGGTGTATGACAGTTTGGTGACCACTGATCTTGATTTTCCTTCTTCCCTTGATTCAGCGTAAAATATATTGTACTCAAGTGCAGATTATTTCTGTGTTTGAAAGCATCGAGACTCTAAATGCTTTGAGATTTCTCAAATAATATTATGCTGGGCATTGATTTCCTTTCCCCAACATTACAGAAACACCTCTCTTTTGCTCTTTGAACATTTTTTTGGAATCTCTCAATCCTATCATTAAATTGATGGGTTAGGTGTAAATATGCCTGATCCTAAGAGAAGCCTTTTAATGATGTTTGCCAGCAATTAATGGATTTTACTGAGATTCTTTCCCCTGATTGAGGGGGGACACATTACTTTTATGAGATTTCCTTCAAAAATACCTCTAGGTCACTGATCCACGTGTGTGAATAAGGAAATTATCAGTCTGAAACAACCCTCTTTTTAGTTGAAAGACTTATTGGTTGCGCTTTTTTCTTAAAAAATTCCTTTCCTTCAACTGAAATTAGAGGTGATAGTGGAACTCAAATTTCAGGTAGAAGTGTTTTCAGAAAAGCCCAGTGACTGGACACTTCCTATATTGCACCTTATTTATTCTTTTGAAAGAGCCCAGCATTAGGAATCGTAACTTACAAATATGTTCACGTATCTTACAACAAAGCTAACTCTTTATCTTTGTTAATTTGCACAAACTGAGGGGGTGGGCAATAATTTTTGATGCGGGGGGCCACTCCAAGAATTTGGAAAGTGGTTGAGGGCCACACTCTTCCATGATATTAAAGGAGGAGGTGCGGGGGTCTGGGATAGAGGTTGGGTGCAGAAGGGAGCTTGGGATAAGGGATTGGGATGCAGGAGGGAGTGGGGTTCTGGGAGGGAGTTTGAGTGAAGGAGACAGTTGACCTGGGGCACTGGACTGGAGTGCAGGGGGTTGGGTTGTGATCTAGGGCAGGAAATTGGGGTACAGGAGGGGGTGCAGAGGTTTGTATGGTGAGCTAGGGCAGGAGGGGATTGTGATCTGAGGCAGGCGATTGGGGTGCCAGATCTGGGAGGGGATATGGGTGCAGGAAGAGGGCAGAGGGTTGGGAAAGAGAAAGGCTGGGGTACCAAAGGCAGGCTGTGGCCAGGAGACTTACCTGGGTGGTGGTCTTCTAGCGATGTCCCCGTGGGTGCTCCACTATAGGTATCGATTCATCCCGGCGCCACAGATGGGAGTTTTCTTGAGCAGTGAGCTGCTGGACTGCGCATGTGCGGCATACGCTCTGCACCGTTTGGACCCTTTTGATGTCTCGTATGGTCCGGCTCCCATCAGTTCCTCCTTCGCCGCCCTGCTCTCCTCAGGAAAATCCTGACAGGGATATAGTATATAATTGTTTATAGTTATTCATAGTTAGTCGTAGTTCTTATAGTTAGTTTCTTAGTTAATATAGTTAAAACAAAACCCAGTTATTATTTTTCTTAAAGTAGTTTATAGTTAGCTATGCCAGGTTCCCCTGGTTTTAAGAAATGCACCACATGCTGACACGCCATGCCTGCATTGGACAGACACACCGAGTACGTTAAGTGCCTCGGCGAGGCTCATGTGTCTCAAAAATGAGCCCATTGTGCCAAGTTGACGGTCAGAGCGCGTAAGGACAGGGAGACGAGACTAAAGATGTTCCTTTTCAACAAGGTGCTTCAACAGCCGGAACATTCTCCCATTGTCTACACTCTGCAGTTTCCGAGGATACGTCTACACTAGCCCCCTAGTTCAAACTAGGGAGGCTAATGAGGGCGACCGAAATTGCTAATGAAGCGCGGGATTTAAATATCCTGCGCTTGATTAGCATATTCCTGGCCGGTCGCCATTTTGGAAACTGACTAGCCTGAAGTAACTGCCTGCGTCTACACGCGGCAGAGAAGCGGGATTCCGAGATAAACCCTTAGTTCGAATTAACTGTTACTCCTCGTAGAATGAGAACATCCCCGCGCTTCATTAGCAATTTCAGTCGCCCTCATTAGCCTCCCTAGTTCGAACTAGGGTGCTAGTGTAGACATACCCCGAGCGCGGAGAAAAGAAAGGCTGTTGTCCCACAGTCAGCTCCGGCCCAAAAGAGCGTCACCAACCCGCTCTTTACCAGCAACACATGTAAGTGTCAGTGATAAGCCTGGCACATCTGGCACTGCGGCCCCCAAGCATGAGTCCCTCTCTGAGCTGAAATACCAACAAATCCAAAACGGCACCATCAACGGTCATAACCAGGGCTCGACAATCTATGTAATTTACTCGCCCGTGGTGAGTAGATTACATCCCGGAAGAGCCAGGTTCGGGCGATCTGCGCATGCGCAGAACGCCGGATAGCGCGGCTGGCGAGCGGGTCTCGCCGCGGCTCGGTGAACCCTGGTCATAACGGTCCATCGGTTGGCACCGCCAGCAACAGCACCGATTATTTCGGTATCGACAACGTTGGCGTCAGCACTGCATGTGCAGACAACGTCAGCACTGCATGTGCAGACAATATCAGCACCGACTACATTGGCATGGATTACCCTTGTATCGACATTATTGGCACCGCAGACCTCGGCGCCACGCACTTCAGCACCGTCCATTCATATGACCACCTCTCCAATGCCAAGGGCTTTGATGCAGACAGCATGCATATCCTCGGCACCATACGTCTCCTACAGCCCTCCGCACCGAAGAAAACACCTTATAAGTCCGCTTCAGTACTACCAATGAGCCCCGAACTGCTGAGATTTTCACGGGAACTGTCTTCGGCACTGCTGTCTCTATATTCTGCTCACCTGCCAACAGACAACAGGGGCCGTTCTCCTCCTGGGCAAACCAGACATCACCCATCGAGATACCGTTCATCACCATCCACCTACACAAGATATTCACATCATTCTCCTCCTCCTCCTTCAAGGGGATCACCACACTCACCACAGTCTCCACATCTTCTGGTACACCACCAGATGCATCACAGAACCAGATACTCATCTTGTTACGCTTCTCCGACACAATTTTACAATAGACCCACATTCTACTGGTACTATTCTAGACATGACCCACCTCGACATGCTTATTACCTCACCTATGACTATTCTTGCTGTCACAGTTACCAGTCTTCCCGTGCTCCCTCAGTTGCCCCTCAACCCTCTCATACCCATGGGGTCAAGAGATCACCACTCAATGCTCCCTCTACGGCGCACCATTCTGAACTGGAAGAAGGGCACTTATCAGAGGTTGAGGTGGAGTAGCACCCACCAGACATTTCACCAACTGACCAGTTGTCGTCATCCCCTGACAAAGCGGTCATCCCTGGTGACCAATCCCCTGCTGATGATCTTAGGCAATTTCAGGAGCTCTTTAAGAGGGTGGCTGTATCTCAGGACATCACCCTAACAGAAGTACCAGAAAAGCAACACAATTTGCTTAAGAATCTTCAACCATCACAACGGGGAAAAGTTGCAATACCGATTGACGAGGCCATCATAGAAGTAGCTGATTAAATTTGGCAGACTCTAGCATCAGCACCGCCAACTAACAGAAGAGCGGACAAAAGATATTTTGTCCCTCCAAAGGGAGCTGACTTCTTATTCTCCCACCCTCATTGGTGGTAGACACAGCTCAGCACAGGTCCAAACTCCCTCAATACAAAAACATGGCAGAAAAAGATAATAAAAGCATGGACCTCGTTGGCAGAGAACTATTCTTGTTCGACCTTACTCTTGTGTATGGCTAACTACGCAGCATTGCTTTCTAATCATAATTTGGATAATTACACCAAACTCACGTCCCTATTAGAACACTTACCTGACTCTAAGAGAACCATTCTAAAGTCCATAGTTCAGGAGGGCTACACTTCTAGAACAGCCCTCCAAATAGCGCTGGACAGAGCACACACAGCAACCAGGGCTACAGCGATCTCAGTAGCTATGAGGAGAGCTTCTTGGGTACAACTGGCAGGGGTCCATCATGAGCTGCAGTCGGTCAAAGATCTTCCTTTCGACAGACAAAAATTATTCGCTGAAAAGACAGACGAGGTGTTGCATTCTAGTAAAGACTCTAGGACTACACTACGAACACTCGGGATATAGACTCCCCCGTACCGTCAAAAGCAATACCCATATCAAAGGCAGTGGGAGTTCTCCTACCCCAGATACCAACAGTGCCCTTTTGACCAATCTAAGGACAAGCAACATCCGCAGAGGAGATGATCACAGAGTGCTCGTTATACCGGCAACCAGGTGAACAAGCAGCAAGTTTGACCTGTTGGTCGAGGGTCTGCAAAATAGTCCCATCTCTCCCGAAGCACCGCAGCCTTTCATCATCATTTAAAGCCTTTCTGCCATTGTTGGGCTGCTATCACAATGGACCTCTGGGTCCTCAAAATTATAACATCAGGGTATACCATCCCCTTTACCACATTTTTCCCCCCCTCCTCGTTCCTTTTCAGGGACCCCTCTCACAAAGACCTACTGAAGCAGGAGGTACAGCAACTGCTAAGCCTAGGAGCAGTGGAAATAGTACCCAAGGACTTCAGAGGCAAGGGGTTTTATTCCCATTTTCTCACATTGAAGAAAACAGGAGGATGGAGGCCTATTTTAGACCTCCGCAGACTGAATCGATATTTACGAAAGCAATGATTCAAGATGGTTACCCTAGTGTCAAGAATTCCAGCGTCAGAGAAGGGAGACTGGTTTGCAGCCCTCGACTTGCAGGATGCCTATTTCCACATAACTATTCACCCCGCGCACAGAGTTCCTCCGTTTCGTGGTGGGTACAGATCATTATCAATACCGTGTACTACCATTCGGCCTTTCCTCGGCTCCCAGAGTATTTTCAAAGACATTAGCTGTTGTCACGGCTTACCTTCGCAGAGAAGCCGTGATCATTTTGCCGTATCTCGACTATTGCTTAGTGAAAAGCATGTTGGAAGTAGGTACGCATCACATGGTTGCAACGATCAAACGAGCATTCAACTTGTTGGGCCTTATACTCAACATACAAAAATCTACACTGCAACCTACACAATCTCTAGAATTCATAGATGCGCACCTGGATTCAGTATGTGCAAGGGCATACCTCCCCATGCAGAGATTCCAAGCAATCCAAGAGTTGGTTACCATCAACCCCACAGTCCCCATACTTGCCTGTCTCCAACTTACGGGTCACATGGCTGCTACAACTTATGTGGTCGACTATGCCCGCTTGCACCTTTGCTGTCTCCAGCATTGGCTTATACTCATCACAAGAAGCAACTGCACATGCGGGTCTCTTCTCCACCTCGCGTTGTACAATCTCTCACATAGTGGACCAATTCCCACAATTTGTTAGTAGGAGTACCTTTTCATCGAGACCAACCGTATGTGCACATAACTACTGATGCATCCCTCCTTGGATGGGGTGCTCATATGAATGCATGCCAATATAAGGATGATAGACCACACGAGTCCTCTTTCCATATCAATTTATTAGAGCTCAGAGCTGTATTCAGTGCATGCAAGCATTTCGTAATGCACATTCAGGGAAAGGTTGTTAGAGTATTAACCAACAATATGGCAACGGTATATTACATCAGCCGCCAGGGAGGCGCCCTATCCCACATTCTGTGCACAGAAGCTGTCCGATTATGGAATTGGTGCATATGAAACATAACCTTTGTAGCTTCATACCTGCCAGGAGTAAACAATACAACAGCGGACACCCTCAGCAGACACTTTGCCCCATACCATGAATGGGAACTGCATCCTCGGGTCCTACAATCCATCTTCCAACGCTGGGGCATTCCGAAAATAGACTTCTTCTCTTCCTATAAGAACAAGAAGTGTCACTATTACTGCTCAAGAGCAGGCATCGGACCAGGCTCTCTAGGGGATGCTTTTCTTCTCCATTGGAAGGGTCCACTTTTATATGCTTTCCCTCCTATCCCACTAATCCCCAAGGTGCTCGAGAAGATCTCCAGAGACAAGGCAGCAGTCATCCTTATAGCACCATTTTGGGCACGTCAGATATGGTTTCCCAATCTCTATCTGATGTCTTCTCTGCCTCCTTACTACCTTCCAATTCAACGCTAACAAAAATCTAGATCCACACAATGCACCATTACACGAAATTTTGGACTAATACTGTCCCTCACAAGGGCTGGTCTAGCTCTGTCTTCCTTAAAGGTACATCTCTCAGCTAACACTGCATTTCACCAGCGAGTAGAGGGATGGTCAATCTTCGTCCATCCCATCACGAAGAGGTTCCTAAAAGGCCTTTCCAATCTATATCCACCACACAGGCCACCACCACCATTGTGGAACTTAGAAATGGTGCTAGACACCCTTACTTGCCCACCGTTTGAACTCCATACTACATGCCTGCTGTCAATCATGACGCTAAAGGTAGTCTTCTTACTGGCAATTACCTCTGCCCGTTGAGTTAGCTAGCTAGCAGCCCTAAAGCCTTATGCCGTCTTTAACAGAGACAGTGTGACACTATGTCCCCATCCTTCATTTATTCCCAAGGTTTGTTTGGACTTTAAAGTGAACGAACCTATCGTATTCCCTTTGTTCTACCCTAAGCCACACTCCACAGCAAATGATGTAGTACTTCACTTATTGGATGTAAGGAGAGCCCTGGCATTCTATATGACAGGACGAAGCCTTTCCACAAATTGGATTGTTTATCTCCATAGCGGAACGCAATAAGGGATGTCTGCTATTGTCACAACACGTTTCCAAGATCATAGTGTCATGCATCACACAATGTTACCTGATGAAGAACAAACCGCTACCTCAAACCATTAGAGCACACTCTACAAGAGCGACGGCGACTTCTGCAGTGTTTCTCCATAGGGTTCCCCTCAGGGATAGCTGCAGAATGGCTACGTGGTCCACCAATGATACATTTATGAAGCACTATGCACTTCTGCAGACTCAAACTATTGACACTACTGTGGCCTCCATTGTCTTGTCTACTGTTCTCAACCCTTAATCCAAGGCCCACCTACCAGTTAGACTGAGTACTGCTAAGTATTCACCTACAGTGGAGCACCCACAGGGACATCACTTGAAGAAGAAGAGGAAGTTACTCACTTTGGTGCAGTAACGATGGTTCTTCAAGATGTGGGTCCGCATGGGTGCTCCACTACCTGCCCTCCTCCCCACCTTGGATTTCTCATTATATCTTACAGTTACCGGGGCGGACTCAAGGAACTGATGGGAGCCAGACTGTGCGAGGCATCAAAAGGGCATGAATGGCGTGGAGCACGCTCCACGCATGCACAGTCTGGCAGGTCACTGCTCAAGGAAAAACTCCAATCTGCGATGCTGGGAGAACCTGACTCTTACGAGCACCCGTGGGGGGACACAACTTGAAGAATCATCGTTACTGCACCAAGGTGAGTAACTTTCTCATTCCTGACCAGCATCCCAGCACCTTTCAAAAGCAGCCTCCCTGCCTGCCTGCCCCGCACCTACACAGGCTGCAGCCATGTACTCTGTGAATAACTACAAGCTCTGGAGGGGTGGGGGTGTGGTGCTTCTTGCCTGTTATTCAAACAAGCAACTCCCATTGGCCAGTTTCTGGCCAGAAACTGGCCAGTGGGATTGTGTTGGGGGCAGGAGCAGCACCAAAGCCCTCCTCCCCGCACCCCCCCCAGCATGCTCACGGTTTTCTGAGTGGCATGCGGGGGCAGGCAAGTGGGGAGCCAGCCTGGGGCTCCCCGCAGTGTCTGTGGGCCAGATCTGGTGTCTTTAATAATGAGATTTTTAAAAGTTACAATTTCAGTTTTAATCACATTGTTAAACAGTAATAGAATACCAATTTAAATTTATAATAAATACTTTCAATGTTTTTCTACATTTTCAATTACAACACACATAAGTACCCTATAATATTCCTAATCACAAATATTTGCATTGTCGAAGCACGTTCTTACTTTCAGGTGACAGCATTATCTCCTGTAAATGTAAATAAACTTGTTGGCTTAGCGAGTCACTGAACAAGAAGCAGGATTCATTGGACTTGAAGGCTGTAAAGTTTTATATTGTTTTGGTTTTCAATGCACTTTATTAAAAAAATCTACATTTCTAAGTTGCATTTTCACGATAAAGAGATTACACTACAGTACATGTAGGGATGTTAGATAGCATGTAATTTAACAGTCATGTAACCGCATCAAAATTTTAGTGGTTACACAGCTTTTCAATAGTCCCCAGAGGGGGGTTGCAGCCAGTGCACTCCAACCCCCGGGAAACCCTCTGCCACCCCACACTGCTACCTCTGATACGGCAGCATGGGGTGGCAGGTGGGAGCCAATCTTCAGGTGGAGCTAGTTTAAAAACTGGCTTCCCGCTGATATGGAGGCAGGAACAGGTAAGTTGCATGTGTGTAGTTGTAAATGAATGTGTGTAGTTGACAGGATTAATTGATAAGCCCAGGCTTATCCGTTAATCGTGACACCTTGATATCCCTAATTTGTATGAGGTAAATTGAAAAATATGATTTTATTTTTTACAGTGCAGATATGTACACACTGTACACTTTGTATTTTGTGTTATAATTGAAATCAATATATTTGAGTTAGTTGCTTAAGTTAACTGATTAACAGTTCTAGTCGGAACCAATGAAACTGCATAGTTAAAATTGCCTTTAGTGATGCATCTTGGCGTATTATAAAATGACTAAATTTTTTACTTTGTATACATGAAAAGGCAGGACTGACAGAATTCTGCTGTTGAAAAATATTTGTGAAAATAATTAAACCCAGTTAAAAAATAATTAAACCTAATAATTAAACTTTTTCCTGGGTGTCTGGCTGCTGAGTCTTGCCCACATGCTTAGGCTTCAGCTGATCGCCATATTTGGGGTCGGGAAGGAATTTTCCTCCAGGGTAGATTGGCAGAGGCCCTGGAGGTTTTTCGCCTTCCTCTGTAGCATGGGGCACGGATCACTTGCTGGAGGATTCTTTGCATCTTGGGGTCCGTAAACCATTTGAGGACTTCAATAGCTGAGATATAGGTGAGAGGATTATTCTAGGAGAGGGTGGGTGAGATTCTTTGGCCTGCATTGTGCAGGGGGTCAGACTAGATGATCATAATGGTCCCTTCTGACCTTAAAGTCTATGAGCTTTATCACAAAATGTCTCCTCCTTTGCTTCACCAAGATGTGATGATTGTGGTATTTTGTTCTGAGTACAGACAGCATGTGTGGTGTAGTGAGCTCTAATTTACAGGCAGTAGTGTACGGAGGTAGCAAGTAAGTAAATTGTCAGGCGATTATAGTCCCGTCATCACACAGAGCTGTCATTTTAATTTCTATTTTTGTTTTTAAATATTGTTTTGTTACAGGCCTAATCCTGTGGTAGTGTTTGCTGTGTTGGGAGTAAATACTCATCTTGATTAAAATATGCACACATTATTTTCATGTATTCTGAGAAACAGAAATAAGTCTTTAAAATGCTTTCTACAGTGTCAGTTAATTTTGAAGAATAGGGAACCTGAGTTCTTATCACCACCTGTTACATAAAAAGTGCAATCCTTTTTTCTCCTCTCTAACATACCCCTTTCCTAGACATATGTTTGATTGGGCTGGTGCTGCTAGGCCTTAAATATTTGCATTATATTAGAGACCACTTTTGGGGGAAAATGTAAGTATTATAATGCATTTATTTCTCTGAATGCCACCCTAGTGTGTGGGAAGGGTAAGAAGTAATAAGGAGAAATGATCTTTTAAATATTTGTTTTTAAGGGGTACTGTCAACTTACATTTGTTGTAAATAATAGTATATTTTAATGGTCTTAAATTGCAGCACAGAGATCTAGATTAGACATTAGGGAAACCTTCGTAACTGTAAGCGTTTTTAAGCACTGGATCTTATTCCCTAGGGAGGTTGTGGAATCTTCGTCATTGGAGGATTTTAAGAACAGGTTATACAAACACCTGTCGGGGATGGTCTAGATCAGGGGTGGAGAACCTCAGGTCCGGGGGCCGGATGTGGCCCCCGACTTGCCTGGATCCAGCCCCTAAGGCTCAGTGCTCCCTCCCCAGCATTGGGGAACCTGCGCTGGTGCTCCTGTCCCCCCGTTAGGGTTGCCAGGTGTCCTGTTTTGAATCGGACAGTCCAGTATTTGAGCTTTCTGTTTGGGAAACAAATTGAGAAAATATAAACGTCCGTATCTTCTAAATAAGATGTAATGTAGATTGTGATGTAATGTCAAGTGTGTCTGGTATTTTTGTTGAAACCTTCTGGCAACCCTACCCCCTGTTGCCTACCATGGGACTAGCCATAGCCCACAAAATCTACGAGACTGGGTCCCTCTGGTGTACAAAGGGAATGTGGGGAGTGTCTTTCTCCTTCTCAGTAAGGGGTCATGTCACTGAGGGTTTGGTTGTGGGTTTTTTGTTGCTTCTCACTCTTATGTGGCCCCCAACTAATTTTTCTGTGGGTCAGCAGCCCTTGACCCAAAAACGTTTCCCCACTCCCTGGCCTAGATATACTTAGTCCAGATTCAGTGCAGAGCACTAGATTTAACAAATTATTGAGGTCCCTTTCAATTCTATTTTTCTATGATTGTAATAAAAGTTAAAAGCTTAAAAAATCATTATCCTTGTTGCTATAATGTCTTTTTCTTTGCTTGGACAATCAATTTTGAGTTTCACTTGTTTATAAGCAATGTAGTTTTCAGGTTCTTAGTAGTGCAATGTTTGGGTTTCAGTATTTTTAAACAAACATGATTATTTGAATTTTGAAAAGTGAAATGATGGAAAGTTGTTTTTATAAAAGCTTGATTTTTACAACAGGTTATATTTTAGATTAAATTTTAAGGTGCCTGCCTTTCTGCTTAATAAGGATATAAGGAAGAGAAATGAGGTATAAAAGAAGAATTTTATCTTCACAGAAAACTTTGCAAAGTTTTCTATGAAGTGTCCAATTAACTGCTTACTAAAGTTATTTATTCATTTGGTATGTATTGATTTATTTGGTATGACTAATTAGGAGGTATAGCATTGAAATTTAATCTTTCATGCTAGATTTAATTATTTGAATACAGTAAGGTAAATATATGAGATTCATGGCTTTTGAGAGTGTGACAATTGTTTTTAACAGAAAATGTCTGAACTTTTGTGTTTTCAGCACATGTATGTGCACTATGCTTAACACTTTACACACGTATATGTTGTGCACATTATATGCAACGCTCTAAGTGCCAACAGTAAAATCATCATGGATGAAAGTTTACAGTAATTTGTTCAAGCTCCTTTGTCAAGATAAGTTTGTTTATGCTTCAGGTTTAGCTCATGAAAGTATGCTGAGAAAATGGCTCTCTGCTTAAATTACTGATGAATGGAGGCACAAGAGAAAGCAGAAAAACATACAAGCTTAATGCAGTGACAGCCACAGAGAAACCTTTTTTTTCATTTGCAGCTTTTTAGTGTCATTTTAAGTTGCTGCTATTAGCCAATCAGATTTCTCCTGACTGCTTACATCACTAACTAGCCAGTTCCCTCCAGCTGCAGAGAGCTTCAGTTTCCTTTTTTTTTTTAAACTAAAATGGAGGCTGGTTTCTTGCCTTAAGGAGTACATTGCCTTTTCTGCTGAAGCCTAGATGTTGACATGTAATAAAGCTGGCAGCAGGATGGTGGTTGATGCAGCCAATTCCAATGGGCCTTTTCAGCCCGTGGCCCTTTTACATATTAGAGGTGAGTTATTGTGTGTTTCAGTGAATTGAAATTGTGTGTGGCTAGCTAATAAATGGCTATTGTGATTTTCAGATAAGGAAAGCAGGAAGTCCTTTGTAGCAGAATTTATTCGGTTTTGATGCAGCCTCAATGTAATTGTGGAATTTGGAAATCAGTTTTGTATTAAATACTATTTGGAGAATTTAGAGATGCATCGCTTGCATAGTTAAAAGCAGGTTTTACTGCTTTCTACTGTGACTCTCCCATCCCCCGTTCTAGCTGTGCTGATGTCAAAGGATGTGAAGTCACTACTCCAGAAAGGTATTGGGTGGGGGGCAGGGCAGAACTAAGTTATCAGTACGCACAGTTTGTGTAGCATAATGTAAGTGTTCAGAGTGCTGCAGTGCTTTTTCTGTGTGAACAAACTAGAACGCCTCTAAAAATCACTATAGACAGTAACTGAACTAAGAAGTCACTGGAAAAATACCCAGAATTTATATTAAATATATCTGATATCTATTAAAAAGCACTTCCTAGAAGTGTTTGTGGTTTTGTTATTTTACTTTAACAAACAAGCTGTTGTGCAAAAATTGGCTATTGTAATTTGAATATTAAATATTTTAGCTGTTGGGTATTTAATCTGCGATACATTCCTATTCTATGAAACGTTAATTTATGTTGCTTAATATTTCTATATCTGAAACAAAAATAGGTATGGTGGGTAGGTAGCAAAAATACATTGCATATCTTACAGTTATTAATGCCTGGCATTGCTATATTTCTGTTTTTTAAAAGTAGCAAAATACCTTAAAACGTTTATTTTTTTTTAACTATCCATTCTTTCATTCACTTTGTTTTCATAACTCTTTGTGAGTCCAAAACATTTATTGGACGTGATGAGGACAACTTGAACAATTGCATTCAATCTTTATCAAAGAAACAGCTGAAATTATAGTACATCATCTAGTCTTTTCAGCTTTTCCTGGCATAAGCTACATTGTTCAGATGCATACTATACATAGATTTCCTGTATTGAAAGCATTTTTCTATAAATGCCAAAGAATTCCTGTTGGAAAGCCTGCATCCCTGATTTAAGCAACAGGATCTGATCTCTAATAGTGAAAAATTATAATTCCTTGTGATAACTTTTAAACAGTTAGTATCACTCAGCTGCTTGAAATGGGATTTTGGATGTATTCCAAGAGATGATAACATTGGCTTGTGGATTGTGGAGTGCTCTACAACAGTGGTTTTTCATCCAGGGGTATGCAGAGGCCTTGCAGGGAGTATGTCAACTGATCTAGATCAGTGGTTCTCCAACCTTTTGGCTCACGGCCCACCCCGCTCAATGCAAGCCTTTCCCCAGACCACCAGCCAACCACCCATGATGACATAATGGGTGCAGGAGCGGTGTGGGTGTCTGGTCAGGAGGAAGGGTGCAGGAGTGGGATGGGGGTCTGGGTATGAGCGGGATGGGGGGTGTTTAGCTGCTTCCACACCCCCAACTGCTACCAGGCACGCCCCCCACTACAGTTGGCCAGGATTCCAGCCAATGGAAGCAGCAGGGAAAGCCTCCAGGGGAGGGATTCCTGTAATGCTGTTCCCCCAGGTGTGAGGAGCAGCATCACAGAGATCAAGACTATTAGACTCAGGGCTCCTCTCTCCCTTCCCCACATCTCCTGTGTAGGAAGCTGGCACTGGTGTTCCAACCTTGCGGGGTGAGTGTGGAGCTGAAGTGTTAGCACAGCCTCCCCTCTATTGGGAGGGAGAGACTGAGCTCCAAGTCCATGGTCCACCTGCAAGATGTTTGGGGACCACTAGTAGTCCACAGACCACACTTTAAGAACTATTGATCTAGGTATTTGCCTAGTTTTACAACAGGATACAGAAAAAGCAGTAGTGAAGTCAGTACAAATCAAAATATCATACAATGACTTAGTTTATGCTGCTCTATATACTGTACACTTAAATGTAAATGCAGTCTTTATATTCCATTATATAGAGCAAGATATAGATGTATTTTATAATTATGTGGTAAAATGAGAAATAAGCAATTTTTCAGTAACAATGTGCTGTGACATTTGTCTGATTAATGTAAGCAAGCAGTTAAGTGAGGTGAAACTTGAAAGTACTCAGGACAAATCAGACTTCTGAAAGGGGTACAGTACAGGTTGGGCATCTCTTATCCGGCACCCTTGGGATTTTACTGGTCCCAGACCAGGGAATTTGCTGGACTAGAGATGGTTCCCTGCCACAGCTCCCAGCCACCAACTCTGCCAGCTGGGGGGAGGGGGAGGGGACACAGAGGGACTCCCTCCAGTCCCTGCCGGATTTCCTGCAGAGTCGCTGACCCCACTGCTGCTGCCCCAGCCGGACTGCCTGCCGGGCTTAAGCGGCCTGCGCTACCATAGGCTCCAGCTCCACACTACCACAGTCTGCCGGGGGCTGGCTTCCATGGGCTGTCTGGGACTCTGGCCCCTCGCTGCCTTGTGCTGCTGGGGCTTTCTCGAGCCCTGGACCAGTCCCTCTTCCGCGGGCTACCAAGAGTGTGGGCTCCTACCCCACGACAGCCCACAGACTCTGGCCCTCCTTCTGTGGGCTGCCTGGGGCTCCAGCCCTATGTTGCTGGGGGCTGCCACCAGCCCCCAGCGTTGGTCCTGCTTCCACGGGCTGCCTCGGGCTCTGGCCCCGGCCCTGCGCTGCCACGGTCTGTCGCTGGCATGCCCCCAGCAGCGCAGGATCTGCCCCAACCCAGTCCCAGTGCTGCAGACTGTCAGGGGCTTGCTCCAGCTCCTGCTCTATCCCGCTGCTTCAACCCAGCCCTTCCTGGATTGCCTGCCTGCCATGAGGCTATCTGGGTTCTCTGATCAAGGAACATCCGTGGTCCTGCTGAACCACAGCTGTTGCCAGATCAGAAAATTCCAGTTTTGTGAGGTTCAACCTGTAGTCTGGAAGGACTGAGAACCACTGCTTATAAGAAGTTTTATCCACTGGTTGAGAACAGGTACTCTTCCCATAATCAAAGGAATACAGGCCAAAGTGATGGAAGGCAGGCCATCTCTGTGTCTTCTCTCCCATTCGCCTCCTCCAAGGTACACTGTGCCAGGTTTCCCTCATTTTTCCAATATAATGTGCTGAATTTTTTGATTCATTGAAGTTTATAAAACGTCAGGTGAATTTTTAAAAAAGGCTTTAGAGGTGACCCTAGCAATTAAAAGCCAGTAATACTGACTTCAGTATCAGGCAAATTGGTTGAAATTATAATAAAGATCAGAATTATCAGATGAACAAAATATGTTGGGGAAGAGCCAATATGGCTTTCGAAAAGGGAAATCATGCCTCCGCAACTGTTACAGTTTTTTTTAAGAGTGTCAACAAGTGTATGGACAAGGATTTATCTCGATATAATATGCTTGAACTTTCAGAAAGCCTTCAGTTTGGAACCTTATGGCTCTTAAGCAAAGTAAGTAGTCATGAGACGGTCCTCTCATGAATCAGTAGCTGGTTGGAAGATAGGAAACAAACAATAGGAATAAATTATATCCATTGTGAAATTTATTAATTTTAGCCAGAATGATCTGGGACACAATCCCCTGCTCTAGGTATCCCTGTAACTCTGACTGTCACAAGTTGGGAATAGACATTAAGGGAGGATCACACGATAATTGCTGATAATTGCACTGTCCTGTTCAGACTCTCTGAAGCATCTGGCACTGGCCATTGTTAGAAGCCAGGATTCTGGGCTAGATGGACCATTGATTAGGGCATTCTTATGTTCTTAATTCAAAATTGGAGGGTTTATTGAATTATATTATTATATTAAATTTGTTGCCTGAAGGCCTGTAGGCATTTCCATAGTAAGATTATCGTGATTAGGTCATACTTTTCCTAAACATTGAATTGTCAGTGTGTTTTATTGACAAGCACTATGGGTTGGGGAGCTTTTTTGGGGTCACAGGTGGAGGTGAGATGAAGGTACAGATGGCTCTGGCAAGTGCGTAGGGAACAATTAAGATTCTGGTACTCAGGATGAGATCTCTGGCACTAGGGAGTAGATGCATCTTTTCCCCTTGAGGGTAGACACAGAAGGACTTCTGGTTTTGGGGTACTGGTGGCGTTTAATAACTTTGACGGATAATAGCTCCCTGGCCTGGTATCCAGGGCTTCCTCAACCATAGATGGCTAAGCACAGAAGCAGCATATTTATACTGAAATCAGTAATGAATGAATAAGCAAATGCTTATCGGATAGTCAGCAAGCTAGTCGACTAGTCGCTCCCTACCCCCCCCCCCTTTGCTGCCTCTATAAAGAGGCAGCAAGGGGGAGAGGGGTGAAGAGGAGGCGGTACTAGGGTTGCCAGATGGTCTCCCCAAAAATACCGGACACCCGGTATTTTTTGGTTGGGGGGGGAGAGAATGCGGGATAAGCAGTGATCACAACCCCGCCTCCCAACTGGGAGACGGGGCCACAAATGCTGCTGGGAGCCTGTGATTTCACTGAAGCCTGGTGGGGTTGGGGGGAGTGGCTGGGATGGAAGCTTCTGACTTGACCAGAGGCACCCAGCAGCAATTGCGGCCCCGCCTCCCACCTGGGACTCCCAGCTGGGAGGCGGGGCTGCGAACGCCACTGGGAGCCTGTGATTGCACAGAAGCCTGGTGGGGCCGGGGCTGCCCACGTCAGTCTTCCGTCCGGTGCCCAGCCGGAAAAATCAGAGAATACCGGACACTGATCCCGGGCTCCATGGGGCGCTGCCACTTTGAAATGGCGCGAGGAGCCTGACAACAGGCTCCACACAGCACTTTCACCTTTGAAGTATAGCAACAGCCCTAGAGCTGTAGCTACACTTCAAAGGCAGAGGTGCCCTATTGACTAATCGAATAGTCGATGCAAAATGAAAATGATGCAAGTATAGCAACTTGCAATTTAACATCCCTACTCATTAATCTATCTTGCTCTTTTTTGAACCCTGTTAGAATCCTAATCTTCATAAGTCACACCCTAAAGTCAAAAAAATTGAAATTTCCCTCTAGAAGCAGCAGCAAGTTCTGAAAGATTTGGTGATGGATTTTTTTCTCCTAAGTTAATTCAGGTTTTATGAAAGATACTGTATTGATATATTTTGGGAGTCCTCTTTCTGCAGAAGAGGCACAGTATAGCCAAGAGCTGTGCCAACTTTTCTTCTACATTGACCTGCTGTTGTGTCTCACCCCTGACTTGGAGGACCATCTGTAGGTGAAGATAATTCATCCTCTGTGCCTGTTTATTTTTTGGTTTCTCTACAATACCAAAAAGAATGCCAGGTGTAACTGTGACTTTTGTGATGTAAGTATCTCTGCATGAGCATTTGGACTGTTGGCATTTTGGTAGCTCCCAAGGGACCCAGTCGAGATCAGGACTTCATTGTACTAGGGGTATGTACAAACTGGTTCAGTTCAGATATGGCACCAAACGTGTCATATAGTGGTCTCTAAACTTGGGCTGTCTTTGAACTACTTACTTTGAGGTGGAAGGTTTTCCAATCTCCATAACTACTGCAGGATCGTAAGGAAAATAAATGTGTTCTAGATGTTACACATAATACATTTATCATATACTTTCATATTGTTGTTAATCTAGAATGCTAAAAGATCACTCTTGGGTTCCTTTGACAGTGAACAAACATAGGAAGTGTCCTATGCAATAAATTTCATTAGATGATAGACAATTAATATTTCAATCTTAGTACATCTTACTCCTTAAAAGAAAGCTTTATTATTTTTCAACAATTCTTGAATAAGCATGCCTATTCTTAAAATAAATTGACACTTCCAGAAAGGCACAGTTTTATTTAAAGAACCTGGAGGCTATTTGCTTAATTGACAGAGTATGGATAAAGGAAACACACTTCATACTTTGTTTATTGGGAATAATAGAAAATCAAGAGCCAAATTTAAAAAGCAGTATAGGTGTTCAAAGGAGGTGTCACTCCAGGGTCACTAGAGGCACTCTCCCTTGCGCGTTTCTAAGGGAAGAACTTCCAGCACAAGTGTGGCGAGAACACACACCTACAACACACTTCTAAGAACACCAGTTATGGACAGGTAACTGTCCTATCTAGACTCAGAGGGGTAGTCATGTTAGCCTGTAATTTTAAAAACAAGCTGCCCTGTGGCACCTTAAAGACACACACACACACACCCATATCTTATAAAGTGAGTTTTACCCACGAAAGCTCATGGTATAATATATTTATTAGTCTCTAAGGTGCCATAGGACTGCTTGTCTTATCTAGAGCAGTGGTTCTCAAACTGGTCTGCAGCTGCCTTACAGGTGGTCCATGGCTTGAGCTCAGCCCCCCCTCCAACCTCCCTCCACAGTGGGGAGCCTCCCCTGGTATTCCAGGTTCGCAACTGCCACGAGGCTGAAGCACCGGCTCAGGCTTCCTGCTCTGAGGGCTGTGTGTGCGAAAGAGAGGGTGTGGGTGCGCGTGTGTGCGAAGAAAGCCCCGTCCTTCCCTACCAGACCGGGCTCACAGAGAGAGAGAGAGCAAGTGGCTCCATGCGCTCCTGCTCCCCCGTAGCCTGCTGGGGGAATGGCAGTGCAGTGATGTGCTGTCTGGAGGCTTTCCCCGCTGCTCCCATTGGACAGAGTTGCGGCCAATGGGAGGCTGTCTGGGAGCAACAGTTGCGCGAAGCCAGGTAAGCGCCTCCCTCATGCCCAGATCCTGCACATCAGTCCCCCTCATTTACCCCAATCCTGCACCTCCAGATTGCTCCTGCACCCTCCCTCTTGAACAGACTCTGGACCCTCCCTCCTTGCCAGAAACCCTGTCCCCACCCTGCTCCTGCACTGCACCCTTCCTCTTGGTCACACACTACACCTTTCCTTGCTCTAGCCCACTCCCCCCGGTCAGACTCCCTACTCCCAGCCTGTTCCTGCATCCTACTTAGCACCTTCACCCCTTTCTGTACCCCACCTCCCTCCCAGATCCTGCACCCCCATCCCTATCCTACTCACTGGCAGCCCAGTCTCACACACTGAACCCCTTTTTTGTCCCTGCCCGAGAGCCTCAGAGGGTCCACAAAATCCACTAACCCCAAACCTCAGAAGAGTGAATCTAACCCATGGGAACCCAGAACATCAGTTCTCCCTGTCCCTTCCCCTCAGCTCGTGGGGCTGGAACGCCAAAGCAGTGAGGTATCTCAGTTGGGGGCCACATCAGTGAGGGTTGGGGGTTTTGGAGGGGTTTTTCTGCTTCTCACTTGTGTGGTCCCCAACTGATTTTTTTTCTGTGGGTCAGTTCCCAACCCCTGCCATAAATAAAGAAAACATTGAAACCTTTTGTATTGACATTAATTCATATTTTACTGTATTTAAAATGAACTTTGATAAACTAACATGAGAAAGTTAAAGTGCTTCATCTGTTTAATAATTTAATATTTCCTTTCTTACTGGTTAAATTAAACCATTCTCCCATTTTGCAGCACTAGCAAAATGGCTCAGGCATAATTATATAAATTAACAGCGAGTTTCCATTAGCAATTGGTGGTCCATGGAAAGTTTTGTATTGAGCCAGGTGGGCCATGGGCCAAAAGATTGAGAACCACTGATCTAGATTTTTTCTTTAGCCTTTTATCCTGACTCATGGTGCAATATGAGATTATTCAGTTAATTTTTGTAAATTCTTTATATAAAATTTTCTGCTGTGGTCCTTGTATCACACAGAGAAATAAGGTTTTCTAAAATTGTGAAATGTATGTATTTAAAAATATGCCATAAAATAATACCTTATAGCATTATAAAATTGTGGTATTGGAAGAGACTTCAAATGGTCATAAGTTCCCTACACTCATGGCAGGACTAAGTATTATCTATTCTAGACCATTTCTGATAGGTGTTTGTGTAACCTGCTCTTAAAAATCTCCAGTGATTGAGATTCCACAACCTCCCTTGGCAATTTATTCCTGTGCTTAACCACCCTGAGAGGAAGCTTTTCCTAATGTCCAACCTGAATTACCCTTGCTACAATTTAAGCCCATTGCCTAGTAAGTTCAGTACCTTTACAGTCGTTTTATATATAGGGCCTAATACATTTTTAAAATTAAAATGAGACTTAGCTTGTTTTTTCCTATTTATTTTGTGTATAATAAAGTACCTTTTTAGTTTTATTACACGCACAAATTAAATTTGTGCAAAAGTATGACTGCTTCTAATAGATGTCTTAACACTACATGTGTTGCATGTATAGAACAGATAATTATCATAGCCTTCATGCTGCTGTGTACTACTAAAAAAAATGTAGAATTTCAGAGTGCAGAATTTAAACCTGTGACCACAATCCCATATCTAATTGTTTTTGGCACTGAAGGAATATTTGTACCAATTCAACTTAATTTTGAAATGAGCACTGAATTTTAATTTGTTTACTCATACTAGCTTACCATATTGCAAATAGGGATGATAGATGTTTATTAATTGAATAATAGTGTAATTGCATCAAATTTTAGAGGTTATATGACTATTCAGTAGTCCCCACTGGGCTGGCAGCCAGTGTGCTCTGGCCCCACTCCAGCAAGCCTGGGCCCATCGTGGACAGAGGTAGGGCGGGGGAAGTCACTCTGTGGGAGCTGATACGTGCGGGCAGCTGGCTTGAAAGCTGATTTCC
Source organism: Rafetus swinhoei (assembly GCA_019425775.1). Taxonomy (NCBI): domain Eukaryota; kingdom Metazoa; phylum Chordata; order Testudines; family Trionychidae; genus Rafetus; species Rafetus swinhoei. Next base: position 113,040,848 of record CM033446.1, read on the forward strand.
CATGTGTACCGGCTCCCGCTTGCTCCCTCCACACTGCTGCCCCTCTATCAGAGGCAGCCACATGGGGGTGGTGGGGTAATACAGAGGTAGCGGGGTGGAGGGAGAGGGGGATGAATGCAGTCGATAGCATTAACCGATAAACCCAGGCTTATTTGTTAATTATTTATTCAACTACAAGACACACTCAAATGGCAAAGAACTTTTTGTGTAATCAGAGTGTACACTGTATTACAGATGAGGTTTTTCTAGTACCTTATGCTATGGCATTAATGCGTCTCTCTCTACTAGAAACGCATTGCCTGATACAGCCTAGGAATCACAATGGTGGTTTATAATTCTGTGTTTAACCAGCACATCCAGGTCTGTCTCCTTCTCTGTCTCTTCCAACTGCCCCCATTTGTAAGAAATTATTATTAGACCATTAGTGCATGACCTTGCACTTTGTATATTTCCATCCTATTTCTGTTACTCTGGTCTTCAGGGTCATCCAGATCTTTCTAGATTAATATTACAATCCTCTCCATTGAGAGTGCCTCCCAACTGTATATAATCTGCAAACTTCTTTAGCACATGCCTACTTTTTTGTGCAAAAATTAATAAAAATATTAAGTAAGATTGGTCCCAAGATCAGTTCTTGAGAAACTCCACTAGGAACCTCTCCCCAGTCTGATAGTTCACCTTTCAGCACAGCCAATTGCCTTTTCCCCATTAGCAGTTCTTAAGCACCTTACAGTTCTTGTACTGATCCTGATCTTCTCTAATTTAACTAAGTTTCCCATATGCCGTGTCAGATGCCATGTTTGAAGGTCAAGTATATTAGATCTACTGAATTTCCTTTATATAAAATGTAAGTTATATCCTCAAAGGTGGATATCAGATTACTATGGCACAAGCTACTTTTGGTAACCCCATGTAGCTTTGCATCCCCTTTTCTGGAATTTATTTATTCTTTGAAAATTTGTTCAAAACCTTGTATGCTAATGAAGTCGGGTTGATATGTTTGTAGTTGTCCGAATCACTTTTTTCCCCACCTTTCTTAAATATAGGTATTACATTAGCTATTCTTCAGTCAGATGTTACCACCCCTGAATGTGTAGATTTATTGAAAATCCGTGCCTTCAGACTAGCAATCTCATGTGCCAGTTTCTTTCAGTATTGTGGGATGGAAATTAAGCATTCCCCCTGATTTCAGAATATTAAACTCTTTAAACTTTTCTTCAGATGTGGTAATTTTCATTTTTGTGCACTCACTTCTGTCAGCCATCCTGCCTTCATATGTATATTCAATATTAGCATACATATTGAAAACAACATCAAAATATTCATTTAGTTTTAGGGCCATACCTACAGTATCTTTAATCTTCTCCCCCATGCTGCAGAGCAGTCCAGCCTCATCCTTCCCAATTCTCTTATTATTTATTTTAATTTCCTTAAAAGAAACCTGCAATCTGTTGTTTACTTGTTTAGGATTAGACTGTAATATTACCCATTTTCTGATGGTGTTTTTCATTCCTGCTCCTCTTCAAAGCTCTTAATTACTGATTTTTGTCTGCTGCATAAGTAGCTAGTTCTTTCCATAGGTTACCAAACACAGTGCTACTTGTTGAAACTGTGTATTTTAAACCATATAGTCTTAATCATTATGGTTTTTTTTAATACAGAGCAGCAGATCCTTCCTCCTGATGAGGAGGGGGTAAAAGGTGATGTAACAAGCTAAGATCCAGAGATGTGCAAATTTAAACTCTTGAATCACTGTTGGTTCTTTGGTTTCCTTAGGAAAGCTGCTTAATTCTCATTTCAGGGTGTGTGTGTGGGGGGGGGGGGTTGTTTTGTTTTTTGAGTATTTGCGTCTACACAGCGGGCAGTTATTTTGAAATAATGTTGAATACTGTCAAGCTAGAGGACTTCTTACTTCGACGCCTGTAACCCTCATTGTATGAGGAGTAAGGGAAGTCAGAGAAAGAGTGCTCTGTTTTGAAATAAGTGCTGTGTAGACAATCCCAATTTCAAAATAAGCTATTTCAAAATAAGCTACGCAATTGACGTAGCTCAATTTGTGCAACTTATTTTGAGTTAAGCCCTTCTGTGTAGATGTACCCTAAGAAAAACTTCCTAACTGTCAGAATGATTAATCACTGGAATAAATTCCCTAGAGACATTGTGGAATCTCCATCATTTGAGATTTTTAAGTGCAGCTTAGACAAACAATTGTCAAGGATGGTCTAGATGGTATTTGGTTGTGCCATAAGAGCAAGGCACTGGACTTGATGACCTCTCAAGGTTCCTTCCTCTTTTATGTTTCTGTGAGTCTGATTTGGACACTAACTAGAACGTGGGAAAGAGTAACTTCATCTACTCTGAAGAATGGATGGGACAAATTGTGGCCAGCCCTAATGTTTGAGGACAGTCCTGACATCAGTAAGGAGTCTGAGTTTGCTGGATTTCAAGTGTCTGAAAACCAGAAAATTATTAGTGAATTAATGGAGTATTCCGGTAGTACGTCCCACCTTGTAGTGCTTGAGCTGGCAAAGGATTTGGGAGAGAAAAATTTACAAGACTTCATGGAAGTTGACAAAGATGCACCAGTTGCTAATGAAATTATGAAGAAAATAAGATAATGAAGAAGTCCGTGATGGTGATGAATATAAGGATGTTGCAGAAGAAAAAATGCTATTGATAAATGCATTCAACTGACAACAAATTTAATAGAAGTACTGGAGCAAAGATATTTCATTTCTGAGTAAGAGAATATGTTTATCTATATCTGGAATAGGGAAGTTAGGGCCCATGGGCCACATCTGGCCCATGGTGAAGCTCTGGGCTTTTGCGTGCAGCGGTGTGATCTCTTGCTCATGCTCTAGCCCCGCATTTACTCTCCAAGCAAGTCTCCAAGTCCTGGTGTCCTCTGAAAACACGAGTGCGAACTCCAGCTGCAGGGGAAGCAGGGCTGGATTATGAAAGAGGTTTTAGGGGCTGCAGCCCAGGGCTTCAGGCTAAGAGGGGTCCCCTTAGCCTGTGGCACTGATATGCAGCCACTAAAGCCTCTGCATGCTGTGTTCTGGGCCAGCTCTGCCTGTGGGGGGACAGGAAGCTCTGCACACTGCCATTTCCCCTTCTCCCAAGGGCTGGAAGCACATTTGATGCTAATAGTGCAGGGAAGCTCTCTGTCCCTGCAGGCTTTTTCCCCTGCCATTCCCTTTGGCTGGGAATCATGGCCAATGGGAGCAGTGTGTGGGGGGGGTGTGCTTTCAAGCACAGGGCAGTGTGGAACCACCTGTTTCTCCCCATCAAACAGGAGCTGCACCAGGTAAGTGCCTCAATCTCCTGCACCCTCTCTTCCGCACAGACTCTGCATCCCACCCCCAACCTGTTCTTGCATCCTCCCTCCCTCCCACATAGACCACACATTCCACCACACTCCTGCACCCTACCTCCCACCCAGACCCTGCACCCTGACCCCACTTCCCAGCAGCCTCGTCCTACACACAGCCTGCTCCTACAACCTCCCTCCCTTCCACCTAGACCCTGCATTCTGAGCCTCCCCCTACACCTTCCCTCCCACCTAGACCATACACTCCACCCCGCTCCTGCACCCTTCTCTCCCTCCCAGACCCTGCACCCCAATCCCCACCCTGCTTCAAGCTTTATGCATGGAGAAAAATACTTGTATTTGGAAGACAGGTCATGCTTACAACAGTAAGCTATCACCAGAGATCCCTAGCTAATATAAAGCCAAACAAGCAATATACTTTTTGTAAAGTTGAATGATTGGATGTTAAGATTTAAATCAGTAATGCAGTGGTTCTGTCCACCTCTTTTGTAGTGTGAATGTGTAGCATTATCTTGGTACGAAGCATCATTAGCAATACTTGAACCTGCTTTTGGTAGCTAAACAATAAACACTTGTTTAGAATTCTGTTTCTCTTATTAGAGTTCCTACTTGAGACAAAAGGCCCCATCTTCTGTCTCTTTGCTGTATAAATTCTTCCTCTCTTTTTAAGGTAAATGGAATATGATGAAGTATTGGGGGGAGAGACGTATTTATTTTTGCCATTCTCTGATCATTACAGTGCATAGTTAAACGAATTAAAAGGAAAATTCTTTGTATTTATTTCACTCCTGATAAAGTGAACTAGTATGTGTCCAAGTAGGGGTGGGTTCCTGGATGATGGTGTGTTGCGTGGTCACTGGAAAGAATTTGTTTGAGGCTAGGGGGTTGTCTGTAAGCAAGAATTAGCCTTTCCCCCAAGGCCTTTGAGAGTGAGGGGTCATTTTCTAGGATAGGTTATAGATTGCTGATAATGCATTGGAGAGGTTTAAGTTGTGGACTATAGGTGACAACAAGTGGAATTCTGTTGTTTTCTCTTCTGGGCCTGTCTTGAAGTAGTTCATGTCTGGATACTTTTTTGGCTCTAACTGTTTTTTCACTTCACCACATGGATATTTCAGTTTTTAAGAATGCTATATATAGATCCTGTAGGTGTTTGTGGGATTGGAGCAAATATGGTTGTATCTTAGACTTGGCTGTATACAATAGATTGGGAAATGTGTCTGGGATGGAAGCTAGAGGCATGAAGAAAATGTGTCTGGGATGGAAGCTAGAGGCATGAAGGTAAGTGTAGTGGCCGGTAGGTTTCCGGTATAGGGTGGTAGAAATTTGTCCATTATTTAATAGTACTGTAGTGTCAAGGAAGTGGATTTCTTGTGTGGACTGATCGAGGCTGAGGTTGATGGTGGGGTGGAAGTTGTTGAAATCCCTGTGAAATTCTTCAAGGGTTTCTTTCCCATGGGTCCATATGATGAAGATGTCATCAGTGTATTGTAAGTAGAGTGAAGGTGTTAGGGGGCAAGAGCTGAGGAAACGTTGTTCAAGGTCAGCCATAAAGACGTTGGCATATTGTGGGATTATGCATTCCTATGCTTCTGACATATGTGTTCTGCCTATAGGCTAATTAGTGCTGCATGGTAAAACCACCCTTACCTATGCCTAGAGATAACTACTTAGCAATCCATTTGCAAATACTTTAGATTCACTTTTAAAGTCCTTACTTTTAATAGCTTGTGTTTTGTGCACATTTTGTTAGGTGATGAGGTTCTGTTCTTGTTTATCCATTTTAATTAAAAAAAAAAAAGTAATTGTAATAGCTTTTACTCCTTTTTTTCCCCCTTGGGGAAAAAAGAGGCATGCTTGGCAACCCCGCTTTAAAAGGTGTCTCTTGCACAAGGCAGACAGGCAGAGGACACACTTCTCCTTCAATGGTATGAGGGCTTTTTATATGCCTTTCCCCGATTCCCTTTGTTGCCAGAAGTCCTTTGAAAATAGAGAGCAAATTTCATACTGATTGCTCCCACCTGGCTGAGACAAGTGTGGTATGTGTACCTATCAGAGCTGATGTGCCTGCCAATTGCTCTTCAACTCACTCCTTACCTTTTGTCACAGAACTGGGGTAAGGCTGCAGGTAGGGATGGAGAGACTCCAGCTGCAGGTTTGGCTTTTTCATAGTTTCAGCACACATAGGGAGCTTCTGCTTTACAGAAGTACAGGAAGTACTATTGCCAGTGGTGAAAGTAACTTATAAATCTGGATTCCTGCCAGCTCCTTAAATAGCTCCCTGCTGGCTTTTGCTGCAGCTCAGATAGCTCTTACTGGAGCTGTGCATCCGGGTACATCTGCTCACTTTCACCTCTGGTTATCGCACAGCAGAAAGTCAACTTGACAAGGTCCGTTTCCTCCTCTGTTGTCTTCTCAGGAATATCCCAATCTCAAAAATCTGCAAAGCGGTTACACGTTTATACGCAGAGTGGGAAGCAACTCCCCGGGATCCAGTGTGTGGAGGGAGCCAGTTTTTGTGTGTACCGGCTCCTGCAGAGCCTCCTACCCTCCTTCCCCACGATGCTGTGGGGAGAAAGCTGATACAGAGGCAGCAGTGGGGAGGCAGCTCTGCAGGAGCCGGTACACACGGGAAGCTGTCTTAAAAGCTGGCTCCCGTATGTACCAGCTCCTGCCTGTACCCCCTCCTCCCCCCATGCTGCTGCCTAAGATAGAAGCAGCAGCACAGGAGGGGAGGGGAGACTGCATGTAACCGTGTGCATACTTACACTTTCACATCCCTACTTCCAGTGCCATCTTCTGCTCAATGCTGTTGTTGTGCATAGTTGACTCTGAAGCCCCAGCCTCCCATCGGGGATACTGCTCAGGAGTCACCTACTGTGGCGCTCCCATAGGGAACTGCTTGAAGAAGGAGTGACAGTTACTCTGTGCAGTAACAATGGTTCTTCAACATGTGTGTCCTTATAGCTGCTCCACAACCCATTCCCCCCTTCTTTAGAGTTACAGAACAGGGACTCTGTGGTAGAGGCTAGTTTGTCCATGCAGCATTAATTAGCTTTGAGGCAGAACATAAGGAGAGGAAGGGCACCTGTGGAGGCTGTACGGACACTGCTACCAGAAATCTCTGATCAGAAACACAGGAACGTGTCCACCTACAGTGGAGCATCCATAGACCCATCTTAAAGAACCTTTATTATTGCGCAGGGTGATTAATTTCTCCTTTGCTCTTATTACAAGGCTCACTGGCTCTGTGTGTTGTTGGGGTTTTTTTGTATATATACTTGTGTGGTGGTCAGGGGGCATAACCTATTACAGACACAAAGAAGCAGGGCGTGATCAAATATATTTGAGAACCATTGCAATATAGAGCAAAAAGACAGTGACCCAAAGAGCTAAGTCTGAACTAAATCAAACATGAGTTAGAATTACACAGAAATGTTTAGAGGAAGGACCAATGTGATAGGGTCACACAGTTCTTCAAATGATGTCCCCATGGGTGCTCCACTGTTGGTCTCGGGTTCGTCCCAGCACCACGGATTGGAGACTTTCAAGCAGTGTTCAGGCAGGCTGCGCATGCGTGAGCAGTAAGCAGTGTTTCTGTCTTTGAAGTTAGTGCGCACAGCCTGCTTCCCCTCAGCTCCTTCTTCACCGCCCTCGGCTATGGATGGAGCTCAAATCCTCTCCTCCTCAGCACACTTCTGGAAAGCAAAGAAGAAGAGTTTAGTTAGATAGATAGTCCTGAAATACCCGGGATTTCTTTCTGTATTCAAACTGTTAAATTAAATACCGCGGGTGCCGAGAAGTGACAGAGCTAGCTCCAGCTGCCCTCCAGTACCTCACACTAAACCCATATCCCCCAGGATATCAACTGCACCCATGACACCACTGCAGGTACCGGCAGACTCGGCAATGGGACAGAGATCATCATGCCACTGCTGTTCCCCAAGGCGCAAAACACACGCTCCACCAATACATGACAGGAGGGCTAGAACCAGATCCCATGCTGAGCCTTCGGTATGATTCCACTTGCACTCCCCATTATCAATAAGGGGCTCTCCACCCTCACTACGCTCCCTGCTTTATCACAACTCGGTGCCTACCATGGGATACAAGGAGTATTTTCTCCTCACAACACCCTCCTCCAGATAGAGCACATGCATCATACAGATCATACAGGCTACTGCATTATCAGTATTTCCTGTGACACTCCAATTGGCAGTACTATTCCAGGCATAACAGCCAATGGTGGTCCTATCTCTACTGGGCACTATGACACACCTCCACTGCCCCTCTTACACCTTCACAGAGGACACTGCCCTCTATACATTCAGATTCATCGCATTCCCTATATGAGGGCTCGAGGAAGGGCAGATTGAGGATGATCCAACAATCAGACATGCCACCTAATGATAACTCCTCCTCTGCTTCTGATGAAGTGGTTACCCAAATGACCCAACACCTAGGGCCAACCTCAAACAATTCCAGAACTTATTCAAAAAAGTGGCTGTCAGTCAGGCGGTCGTATTATCAGAGGTGCAGGAAAAACACCACAGGCTTTTAAAGAACCTGCAGCCCTTTGCAAAATCTAAAATTGCCCTACCTCTAGATGAAGCAATACTTGAGGCAGCCAACGTAGTATAGCAAACACCAGCCACAGCCCTCCGCCTTCCCCCCTCAAACCAACAAAAGGGCTGATAGAAAGTACTTTGTCTCATCAAAAGGCATGGACTTTCTATACTTACACCCTCAACCCAACTCTTTAGAGGTTGATGCTGCAAATCAAAGGTGCAAAAACCCCCCAACACAAAGCACGTACACAGGACAAAGACCACAAACACCTGGATATCTTTGGGAGGAAAATGTACTCCTCCTCAACCCTTCAGTTTCACATAGCTAACTACACAGCACTACTTGCCAATCATGATTTAGATAATTATGCAGAATTAACAGAGGTTATGCAGCATATTGCAGAGAACAAGAGATCTATCCTTAAAGCAGTCGTTAAAGAGGGATATACTTTAAATTAGTTTTAATTAAAATGAAGTATTTATGAACTATGCTAATAGATCCCAAAAAACTATTTTTTTAGTTCCATCCCGCCAGAGCCATCCCGAGGGGGCGCAGGGCCTGGGGCACCCCTCTTTGGACCAGGTACAGGGCCCAAGGCAAACTCCCCACCCCTGCCACAGGCCCCGTCTTGTCCCTGCTCCATCTCCACCATGCCCCCAAGCAGCGCAACCTGGAGGATTATGGAGGGCCTGGCACAGTGGCAACAGGGGGTCACCCCTTCCTCCCCCCTCATTGCAGTAGCAAGAGGCAGAGCAGCCTGATGGCCTGCTCTGCTACAGCCTGCTGTGCCCTGCTTCTCCATTGTGGTGGCAAGCCAAGTGCCCCAGCTTTCCACAACCATGGAGCAGTGGGGCATAGCAGGACGGGGGAGAGAAGTGGGGCAGGTTCCTGGGCCACTCCACTGTGAGTCCGGGGGGAACACTGCGCCCAGCCTCAGGTAATCCCTGGATCCTGTCCATAGGATGGTTGGGGTGGCCGCTGTGGGGCCCCAAAAGCATGATGTCTGGGGCGGCCACTCTGAACCATCCTATGGACAAGATGACTCTGCGTTTCACAATACCCATTCCCACTCCCACCTGCACCCACATTGTTTCTTGAATTTTTATCCTGCTCCCACTGTTCTGGCAAAGAGTCCTGTGGGACCCACGGGATCCCAGTGCTGCTGCAGGGCTCTAAAGTTGTTCAAGTAATGGCTGGGCATACTACTCTCTCTCATCATATGTGTCTCTACCAGCACCCACCCTGTACCCCTATACAGTAGGTTGGGGACCCCCTCACCTTCTTAATTCATCCCTGCAGGGGGATTGAAAGCCTCATGCATCCCTGCAAGAAGATGAGTAGCCCCTGCATTTCCATTCTCTATGCAAAGGGATTAGAAACTCCTAATCCTTCATGCAACTGGTTAGTTAGAGAACCCCTGCATCATCACGCAAAATCATCCCCAGGGATAGACCGGGAGAGCCCCCATTTACTTCTGCGCTGCAGCTGATGGCAGTTCTGCCTTCTGAGCTGGGCAGCCATGGAGTAGCAGTTGATGGCCAATGTGTTCATGTTTGGGGCATGGGAGGACCATTTTAAAAAATCCTGCTCTTGTTCCATTCCCACAGTGGTATAAAAATTCAAAAACCACTCCCATTATTATGGGAGCAGGTCCTGCTAGATCCATGATATCCCAGTCCTCCATACCCCAATCTGCTATGTAATTACAAGTGTATGTTAAAATCTGTTTCCATTTTGTACTGAATCATCTGAAAATCATGAAAATATGCTGTTCAATATTTTACACTTTGTTTTAATCAGAAGAGTATTAATTTAATATTTAATCAGAATGACATCTGGTTTATGTTCTGTGACACTTCGCCCCACAGTGTTTCCATCGTGGATATCCCTTGACTATGGTACTATAGCTTCTAAAGGGAAGCTATTTATTTATTTATATGATTAAATTTGTAGGACATATGAAGTTAAATTTTCAATTGTATTTAAAATTAATGCCTTATTAATGATGACAAATTACTATATGAAATTTCAGGGGATTGTGCAGGGTGAGGGAAGGGAGTGTTTTTTATTTAAGTGAAAACAAACAATTAGAGAGGTTTTTGTTTGGTGTTTTCAGTGTTTTAGCCACTGATTTGTTCTTACCTGACTACTCAGATTTTCAGGTGCTAGTTAAGTGACTAGTAGTATGGGCAGAGATGGAGGAACAGACAAGGATATTAATGCTAGCATAGGGAAAGCAACAACTGCATTTAAGACTCTTCGTCCCATATGGAGCTCACGAATAATATCTGCGAAGGCGAAACTGCGGGATCTTCAACACAAATGTGAGGAGTGTGCTCTTGTATGGATGCGAGACCTGGTGTACTAAAAAGTCTTTAAATCACAAGCTACAAACATTCATAAACAGATGCCTGAGGTACATTCTTCGCATCAAATGGCAAGACTTTGTCACAAATGAGGAGCTTTGGAACAGAGCAGGACAAGAACCACTTGACGTTCAAATCAATAGAAGAAAGTGGGGATGGCTAGGCCATATTCTCAGAAAACCATCTTCTAGTATAGTCCGTCAAGCTCTCACATGGAACCCACAAGGAAAACGCAAAAGAGGAAGACCTTGGACAACGTGGAGAAGATCTCCTGAGATTGAAGGATGACAACTGGGGTACTCCTGGAGTCAGCTAGAAGTTTTGTCTTGAGACAGAGTGAAGTGTAGGAGATTTGTAGATGACCTATGCTCCACTTGGAGAACAAGGGTTTAGTAGTAGTAGTAAAGTGACTGGTCTTGCTCTCATGATTTAACTATATGCAATGGCTCAGTCCAGGGTTCTTTATTTTCATAATCTCTCTTTTCCCATGTTAAACCACATTTTTTTTCTCTATTATCTTTGCTGTTAGGAAAATTCCTTTTGAAAATAAGGATACCTTTCTTAAGCTCATTACTGTTTGTTTCACTTGTTATTTCCATTATAAATGTTCCTCTTTCTTCTTTTAGAGTACGCTCCTTTTAAGTGTTTATGTAGTTATCACTTAAGAACGGCCGTACTGGGTCAGACCAAAGGTCCATCTAGCCCAGTATCCTGTCTGCTGACAGTGGCCAGCACCAGGTGCCCCAGAGAGGGTGGACTGAAGACAGTGATCAAGCGATTTGTCTCCTGCCATCCCTCTCCAGCCTCTGACAAACAGAGGCCAAGGACACCATTTTATCCCCTAGCTAATAGCCTTTTATGGGCCGAACCTCCATGAAATTATCTAGCTTCTCTTTAAACTCTGTTATAGTCCTAGCCTTCACAGCCTCCTCTGGCAAGGAGTTCCACAGGTTGACTACATGCTGTTTGAAGAACTTTCTTTTATTAGTTTTAAACCTGCTACCCATTAATTTCATTTGGTGTTCTCTAGTTCCTCTATTTAGGGAACTAATAAATAACTTTTCTTTATCGGCCCTCTCCACACCACTCATGATTTTATATACCTCTATCATATCCCCCCTCAGTCTCCTCTTTTCTAAACTGAAAAGTCCCAGTCTCTTTAACCTCTCCTCATATGGGACCCGTACCAAACCCCTAATCATTTTAGTTGCCCTTTTCTGAACCCTTTCCAAGGCCAAAATATCTTTTTTGAGGTGAGGAGACCACATCTGTACACAGTATTCAAGATGTGGGCGTACCATAGTTTTATACAGGGGCAGTAAGATATTCTGGGTCTTATTTTCTATCCCTTTCTTAATAATTCCTAGCATCCTATTTGCCTTTTTGACCGCTGCACACTATGTGGAAGTTTTCAGAGAACTGTCCATGATAACTCCAAGATCTCTTTCCTGATTTGTCATAGCCAAATTAGCCCCCATCATACTGTACGTATAGTTGGGGTTATTTTTCCCGATGTGCATTACTTTACACTTATCCACATTAAATTTCATTTGCCATTTTGTTGCCCAATCACTCAGTTTGGTGAGATCTTCTTGGAGTCCTCACAGTCTGCTTCTGTCTTGACTATCCTAAACAGTTTGGTATCATCTGCAAACTTTACCACCTCACTGCTTACCCCTTTCTCCAGATCATTTATGAATAAGTTGAAAAGGATTGGTCCCAGGACTGACCCTTGGGGGACACCACTAGTTACCTCTCCATTCTGAAAATTTACCATTTATTCCTACCCTTTGTTTCCTGTCTTTTAACCAGTTCTGAATCCATGAAAGGACCTTCCCTCTTATCCCATGGCCATGTAATTTACACAAGAGCCTTTGGTGAGGGACCTTGTCAAAGGCTTTCTGAAAATCTAAGTATACTGTATCTACTGGATCCCCCTTGTCCGCATGTTTGTTAACCCCTTCAAAGAACTCTAATATATTAGTAAGACAGGATTTCCCTTTACAGAAACCATGTTGACTTTTGTCCAACAAATTATGTTCTTTTATATGCTTCACAATTTTATTCTCTACTATTGTTTCGACTAATTTGCCCGGTACTGAAGTTAGACTTACCGGTCTGTAATTGCCGGGATCACCTCTAGAGCCCTTTTTAAATATTGGTGTCACGTTGGCTACCTTCCAGTCATTAGGTACGGAAGACGATTTAAAGGATAGGTTACAAACCACAGATAATAGTTCAGCAATTTCCCATTTGAGTTCTTTTAGAACCCTTGGATGAATGCCATCTGGTCCCAGAGATTTGTTAACATTAAGTTTTTCTACTTGTTCCAAAACCTCCTCTAATGACACTTCAGTCCGGGACAATTCCTCAGATTCATCACCCACAAAGGACGGTGCAGATTTGGGAATCTCCCCAACGTCCTCAGCTGTGAAGACTGAAGCAAAGAAATCATTTAGTTTCTCTGCAATGGCTTTATCGTCCTTGATTGCTCCTTTTATAGCTCGATCGTCTAGGGGACCCACAGGTTTTTTAGCAGGCTTCCTGCTTCTAATTACTTAAAAAACATTTTGTTATTTCTTTTTGAGTTTTTGGCTAGCTGTTCCTCAAAATCTTTTTTTGCTTTTCTTATTACATTTTTACACTTGATTTGACAGTGTTTATGTTCCTTTCTATTTATCTCACTAGGATTGGACTTCCACTTCTTAAAAGATGCCTTTTGTCCCTCACTGCTTCTTTTACATGGTGGTTAAGCCACAGTGACTCTTTTTAGGTCTCTTGCTATGTTTTTAAGTTGGGGTATACATTTAAGTTGGGCCTCTATTATGGTGTCTTTAAAAGTTTCCATGCAGCTTTCAGGATTTGGCTCTAGTCACTGTGCCTTTTAATTTCTGTTTAACTAACCTCCTCATTTTAGCATAATTCCCCTTTTTGAAATTAAATGCCAGGGTGCTGGACTGCTGAGGTGTTCTTCCCACCACAGGAATGTTGAATGTTGTTATATTATGGTCACTATTCCCAAGCGGTCCTGTAACGGTTATCTCCTGGACCTGATCCTGTGCTCCACTCAGGACTAAATCGAGAATTGCCTCTCCCCTTGTGGGTTCCTGCACCAGCTGCTACAAGAAGCAGTCATTTAAGCCATTGAGAAATTTTATCTCTGCTTCTCTTCCTGAGGTGACATGTATCCAGTCAATATGGGGATAATTAAAATCCCCCATTATTATAGAGTATCAGAGGGGTAGCCATGTTAGTCTGAATCTGCAAAAGCGGCGAGGAGTCCTGTGGCACCTTATAGACTAACACTTCAGTTAGTCTATAAGGTGCCACAGGACTCCTCGCCGCTTTTGCATTATTATAGAGTTCTTTATTTTGGTAGCCTCTCATCTCCCTCAGCATTTTCCTCCTCCATCCCTCTTTACATATTGTTTAACCAGCCTAAGTAAGGGATTGTGTACATGGTGGGGTAATACGCTTTATGGGGTGTGATTTCTAAAGCACATTAATGTGTTGCACAGTAATTGGTCCATCAAGATCCTGCTGATGTGCTTTAACATAGTGCTGTTTGAAATATTGCTGCATTAACACACTAAAAAACCTTTAATATGCAAAACTTTAAAGCACTTTAGAAATGTACCCCTACGAGTGCATTACCCCAGTGTGTAGACAAGTCCTACATTTTACTTCCTTTACAAATCCTAGTCTCAAGTCCTTTTTGCATTTTAATTGTCCATTTAAGGAAGACCAGGTCTTCCCAATGGCTCTTGTAAAGGAACTCCCTCTGAGGCCTGCGTGCAGGGCCCACCCCCTGCTGTGGGCCCTGTGCTGTCCCTACTCTGCCTCCACTGTGCTCCCAAGCAATGCAACTAGGAGGATTTTGGTGGACCTGGCACAGTGACAGCAGAGACACCCCTTCCAACTCCCTTCCCCCCTTCCCCCCCCACACTCTGCAGCAGTGGGATCCAGAGCAGCCTGCTCTGTTCTGACCCACTGTGCCCCACATCTTTGTGGCAGCAGGAAGCAGAATGCCAAAAAGGAGAGCACCAGAATTAGAGCTACACATGTATCTGCAGTTATTGCAAGAGGTTTTAGGATGTGTATCCTATAGTACAGTTATTTGTCTTTTCACAGGCATCACACTAAACACCTAATTTATCCATTGATACCGTTTATACATTGTTACATCATATTTTTCAGCACTACAGCTATTCCCATACAGTAGCTAGACTTACACTTAACCTATACCTCACTTTGTTCAGATCAGTGTCCCAAACTATCCAGTATTGGAGAATGCTGTTAATGTAAATGACAGCAAATTGTTCTTGTCCTACTATATTACTAGTGTAAGTCCTAAAAAAGCCCTGATGTTTAAACAATATATATATGACATTTATTGAAGCATGGTGGAAGTTTATTTTCTTCTTTATTTGAATTCTCATGCAGCCAAAATCACAATGACATCATATATTTAGAAGATGGCTTCCACTAGCAGCAGGCTCAAAGGAACTGCAAATTCCGTATGGCATCCATAGTGAGACGGTCGTCTTTTCTTTTCAGCTTTCAGGCTACTAGATTGACAGAATGGATACCTCTCCTTTAAATGATACAGAAGTATAATAGTCTGTATTTTCATCGTTACTCTTAAATTATCCCAACACTTCAAAATCTGTCTGAAACTAGCAGATAATATATTTTTATCGACTGAGCACTGAAAGTCAACTCCCTTTAAAAATAATAATTTGACCTCTTAGGCCAAAAATAACCTTTTTAGTTGCAGTTTTTACTGATGCAGTGATATTTCTGTAATCATATTGAAACTCATTTAATATATTTCTCCATGTTAACTCTTCAAAACTTAATTTCATCTGTGTAATCAGATATTTTCAGTTTTCTCCTCTCCATTTTTATCCTGTGTCTCCCCTGCTTTCCTAGTCCTGTCCCCTTTTTCCTATGTGTTCTTAGGTCTAGTCTATGTTAAAACTCACATTGGTGAAATAATTAAATCAGTCTTATTTTGTACTTTTTTTAAATTTTTGAGTAGATACAAACTGACTGGTGAGAAATAGAATTTAGTTTAATGAAGAATAGTACAAAATTTAAATTTCTGGAAAAGCAAACACAAGAGGAACAAATGTTCTTTTACTTTGTAAGTGATTCTACTCACAGCATTGTGGGATTATTAGATAAGTAGTTTCTCTTTAATTTTACTTTCTGTTTTATTATATTTTTTTCTGTACTCCACTTGCTGTACTCTGTAGGTGCTTGCTGACTAAATTAAAATGTTGAAATGAGTTTTGCCTTTTTTTAACCCTGAGTTTGGCCAGATAAAACATTATACAGTAAAAGCTCTTCTATCAATCACTGAGTTAACCAGAAAGCTCAATTAACGGGCATTTCTGATATCTCCCAATACAATCTTCAGTCTAGTAACAGGGATTAGTGTACTGCCCAACATGTTATGCAGTTGCATGTTCTGCACTTCACTTTTATGCAAGAGAGACAAAAGACAAGTAAGCAAGCTGAAATCAGGGATGTATTCAAAAAAGCAGCATCCAGGGTATGTCATGAAATCAATACCGATTCAGCTCTTCCAACATCTACAATAATAATTGATGTTGATAATGATGACCCATATGCACTGTAAGATCCTGAAGTGCCTTCTGAATCGCCAAAGAAATATTAAATTGTGTTCAATATAGTATGTGTTAAATTTATTTTTAGTGATCTGGATGTATGCCATATGTTGAACATAGTGATATGTAGTGTCATAATATAACCTATTGTATAGAAAACTTTACCTAAATGCTTCAGGAAACCAACCACTCTGCAGCGCAGTGCTACTATTGAATTGGTGAATACTTGTATGCCTTTTTATACTTTATTCATGGTATTGTGCTCTAATTCTTTGAAAATTGGTATTCCATTGGTTTAGTATAACTCTGTTAACCAGAATATTCGATTAACTGACATCCCCCCCATTTTCCTAGCATGTTGGATAACATCGAATAGTCTTGCTGCACCTTAGAGACTAACAAAACACGTAGATGGTATCATGAGCTTTCGTGGGCACAACCCACTTCTTTTCGTGTTTCATGTTTTGTTAATCTATAAGGTGTTGCAAGTCTATTCATTGTTTAAGTTTTTCCAGTTACAAACTAACTTGGCTACCCCTCTGAAGTTGTTGGATAACAGAGCTTTTACTGCATTGTGCTCTCTGCAGTGCCCTCTGCCTTTAGTTTACTCATGTATATCCACTACTGACTTAGACATAATTATCTGGGGAATAATTATTTTAAAACCTAGATCACTGGATATTTTTAGATTTTAAAATTATATTTATTGCTAACTAAATGTTCAGAAATCCTATCCAACCACAAAAATTCATGACTGGGTAGAAAATAATGAACATTTTTTAAATAATTTTTTAACGTTTTCCAGGATCTGGGAACTTAAGTAGAATACTGCCATTATTGTGAGACTCTACAGTGTTGCCAGTTCTCATGTTTTTATTGCATTTATCTGATACTGTAAGTGTAGAAGCACTGCTATTGCGGCATGAGATTGTGGCACTGCTACAGTCTTGCCAGTTTTTTGTTTTTCTTACTATGTGATCACCGTTCTTCCTTTGATGAAATGCTTGCATTGTGTGTGATGTGTGTGTGCATTTGTTGTTGTTTTTAGTTTTTTGAGAGGGAGCTGTGGCAAAACATCAAGGGAATTTGTTTTCTTTCTTTATCTCTAGTTAGAGTCAGTGCTTGAGGCAGAATTGCTATCTGGGTCTTTTGGATGAGATTCCTGATGGAAGGAATTGCTTACGTGCTGTTTGTGACCAATTCCATGTAGTGCCAGATAACCAAATGACACTAATAATGTACTAGGTAGCAGTGAAAGTAACTTAAAATTTCTTACAGGTACTGTCATTGCAACCCAGGTCTCTGCCAGCTATTTAAATAGCTCCCTCCTGGCTTCTGCTGTAGTTCAGCCAGCTCTTGCCGGAGTTGTGCACTAGGGCGCACCCGCTTTCTTTCACCTCTGGTACTCAGCCTCCAAATTACTGATTTCTCCTATAATGGAGAGCTGATCAGTAAGCAGAATGACCAGTGAGTTCTGACTGGCAGCCTAAAGCACAGTCACATGGGGGGGGAGGGTTGTCCATGCAATTAAATTGTTTAGGATCCATTCTCTGCTTGCCAGAAGGGATCCCTACAATGATGATATTTTTGTTCTAGGCACATAAAATCCCAGTTAAAAAGTTAACCAGTTAAACTGAATGTTTTAACTCATTACCTGTGCTCTTGCAGTGCAAAGGTGCATCTGGCTGTGCTGGAGCACCCTCCTGTCTGTGGTGGGACATGGGTGGGGGGCTGCTCCACCCCAGCCAGATTAGCTTCAATGCTCGCTGCTCCAGCTGGGCAGAGCCCTCTGCACCCGCCTCCAACTGGTTAACCAGTTATTCTGGTAGGCATGTGTGATAGATAGGAAGAGTGCTGGTAATTTTTTTGAACATCCCAGCATTTGGTGACTAAAGGGTTTAACTCAGGTAGCTAGGCAGTGTTGGCAGGGAACCAGGAGAGCCAATGGGAGAAGCTGTTGAAATTTGAATTGGGAGATATACCTCCCTGCTGTTTTTCTTCATGTGAGTTTTAAGCTAGGAGTTGGTTGAATTCATCTTGTTCCCCCAGGCAGAAATACCATGCCTACAAAGAAAACTGGGCATGGAAATAGACTGGACCTTGAAGCACGGATTGTAAGTAGATAGATAGGGAAATGTCTAGTTAGTCATGATCAGGGTGGTTGTTTTTGTTTGTTTACTTGTGGTTTTTTTTGGTTTGGTTAAACCTAGCAATCAAGTATGCTTTACTAAGTATATCTTTTTGTTTTGTAATAAAATCACCCTTTTTTAAGGCTATGGTTTGATTCTGGTGTCCTGTAAGGTAATAAGTCTGTGTATGCATGCCTAAGACTAAAAGGTCAGATATTGGAGATTGCAGTTTGTTTTCTCTCTTTTTTTCCCCAAGCTCTCTTGTGATAAAAGAGCATGGGAGTACCCCTCTGGAAGAAGTCCAGGTGCTTTCTTCCTGGGTTCAAGAAGAAAGGAGTTTTTGTTTCACTTTCTGGTGGCAGCCTATCTCACAAGGCCAGGAAATCCATGTCCTTGGGGAGATTTTAAGCAGAAGCCTGTAGAGGCAAGGCATTTTTAAGGTCCCTTGCGGGCCCCTACTTTCTGCACACAGAGTACCTGAATAGGGAAAAGCATGCTTACTGTGTAACCGGTTAACCCTTTACAACACTTTACATCCCTATTTTGTTCACCACTGATTTGTTAAATCTGCCGAAGGAACAATTACTCTTTATGAGCATTTTAAGATTTAATTATTTTCTGTGACCTCGCTTTTGTACATGTTGTTTCTTTTGTGCAGTTGATGGTCCGCATATATTCATAAAGTGAAAGGGTTTTTTTACACAAGTGTCAAAGCAAGGTGTTGTAATCGTGCACACATTCTCTGGTGTGTTAGGAAGCAGTAGAGAACCAGTGCCATCAGATAGTCTTGGAGATAAAGATAAGCACTTTCCTGTTGGTGAAATGGAGGGGATCAGCAAGGTGGAAGCAAGTACATCTGAGCTTCTGTGTGAGTGTGCACACATGCATGGGGAAGGAATCCTGTCTTCTGCATGTTTTTTCTTTAAATACTACTAATCTAATCACGCTTGAGTTCTGCTTCTAAAATGATATGGTCAGTTGAAGTGATTGAGTACTGTGAAAAGCATCACCTATCTTTCCTGTCAGGATCTAACCCTAAAAAGCTTTAACTTCTAGCTGTACTTTAATAATAATAATTGGTATCAGTTTGCTGTGGTATTTGTATGCCAAGATTCACCAACAAATTGATCATGATCAACTGGTCAATCCTGGAGTCTCAGCTAGTCGATTGTGATGTCCTGGCCAGCACAGCAAGGCTCAGACAGGTTCCCTGCCTGCTGATCCCAGAAGTGGTTGGCTGCAAGCACGTCTCTTTGCTCCCCTTGTAATGCAGGGGACAGTGTGTCTCTGCAAGCTGCCCACACCTTCAGCTCTTGGTTGGTTCTTGGCCATTGGGAGCTCTGAGGGGCAGCGGGTATCCCATGAAGACATGCTGTCCCGCTCTCCTCCAGAAACAAGTCTGCAGCCATTCACTTCTGGGATCGGCATCGAGCCACAGTAGGCAAGAGCCTGTCTGAGCCCTGTTGTTTATCGTCTGGGAACCACTTGTGGTAAGCACCTCCTCCCGGCTGGAGCCTGCACCTTGCACCCCCTCTTACAGCCCTTCACTAGTCCTAACTCCCTCCCAGAGTTAGCACCCTGCACCTCTTCCTGCTCCCATATTACTTTGCCCCAGCCCAGTGAAAGTGAGTGTGGAGGAGAGCAAGTGATGGGGAGAGGAGGGAATGGAGTGGGTGGGGCCTTATAAGGGAGGGGGTGCCCTGAAATTTAAAGTTATCTTGGGCGTAAAAAATTGGAGACTACTATGCTATTTTCTCTTCCCTATTCTCTCTTAATAATAAGCACACAAAACTGGAGCGCACTAAAATGTTGGTCTTTTGTACATTCCTAATTGATCACATGATTAAATTGCAGGCTTAAAAAACATTGTTTAATTGAAGGAACAAATTAATTAGGATATAAATGGTGTTGCCTTAAAAACAGTCAGATTTTTAAAGCAGTTTGTGTATTATCTTAATATGTACTTCAAACTCTTACAACTTATTTTATGGCTATTATATTTTGCAGTAGTTTTTCATTTTAATAAAACTACTCTTCAATTTAAATGCAAAAAGCAGGAAAGACTTAATTTGTTAAGATTTAGCTATGTTGTTAGCTCCTTTTGTTTAGGTAATTAAAATATTTACATGGAAAAATACAGCAAAAGTTAAATGAATGAAATCACAATTATGTATAAATAAACACTTCAGAGTTATAAGAAACCTTTCTAAACTTTAGGCAAATACCATCACTCTTTTTCAAAAGGGGTCTCATAATAATTCATACAACTAAGCCAATCTTTATTCATAAATCCTTTTGTAAGTCTATTACTGTTAAATAGTTTTCAATACTGGACTTATTAGTTGGTTAAACTACTTAAATTCTTCTAAGTATTGACTGTTCCATTTCCACTGATTTTTTTTTTTTTTTAAATAAAGTAAAGGCCTTAAATTTGTTGTTTCTTCTTCTAGGTTTGGTAGGTATTTTCTTACAAAATTAACAATACCAACAGTTTATGAAATGTCTCCTTATCTTTTGAGGCACGAATGTGCCTGGACCAGAGAGCCCAGGAAGAGGGAGGTCTGGCGACAGGGTAGGAGCTCTGTAAGGGGCACTGGCGACTAAGCCAGGAGCCCAGAGTGTGTGGAAGGGGCAGGGATGGACAGCATGGCAGGGAGTTCTGGCCCCAGCAGAGCTCCTTGGCCCCAGTGGCTGCGGAAATGGAGCTTGGCTGCAGCCGTGGACCTCCAGGCCCGGACAGGGAGCTCAGACTCCAGCGGCAACCAGGGAGCTCTGGCCCCACCCCCGGCTGTGGAGCTCCGTCCGCTCCCTGGCTCCAGTGGCCAGGGAACTCCAGCCCCAGCGGCAGCCAGGGAGCTCTGTCTCCGTTCCTCCACCCCGGCCACAGTGGTCCAGCCGCAGCCGTGGAGCGAAGCGGCTGCAGAGCCATGCAGCAGCAGGACTCTGCTCCAGCTGCACAGCTCTGGCCATGGTGCTCCGGCCCCGGCAGAGCAGGGCAGATGAGAGCCCTGGGAGGCTGAAGCAGCAGTGGGGGCAGGCTGGTGGAGTCCTAGCCCGGTGGCAGCACAGCCATGAGGGGAGAGACCTTCCCTGGTCCGGCAAATCCCCTCGTTCAGAACCAGTCAGGTCCCGAGGGTGCCGGACCAGCAAGATCCAACTTGTATAAATATTCCTGACTAAAACTTGGGAGGCTGTTGCATGAGGGTGGGAGGAGACTAAGGGTGCTGGGGCCTCTGACAGCAGCTGCTCTGGCTGCCCATGGACCACTGCTTGAGCAATGGCTGCTCAGGCCACCATGGGGACCACTGCTTGGGCCAGTATGCCTAGGCCCAGGGCTGCTCCAGCAGCGGTTGGTGCAGCTGGCTCCAGGGCTGCCCCAGTGGCTGGCTGCAGAGTCACTCCAGCAATGGCTGGTGTGGCTGTCCCGGAGCCACCTGAGCAGGACGGCTTTGGGGTGAGCTATACTGGCCACTGCAGTAGTCACTGAGGTTGTGGAAAGATACAGAATCTCTGACTCCCATGACCTCCGTGCCAAACACAGAGCTGTAATCATAACTGGGATTTTTTACCGCTGTAGGATTATAAATTAATATGGATTCATTCTTTTGCTACACTTACTGCTTTTAGAAATTTGGAAATTTCTTCTGAAACTACATTAGCTTGTGTACCTATATCTATTACATATGAATTAAGTGTTCCACTAGTAGATAATGTAACTGTCCAATTCTCCTTGTACTTCATACAGTTATTCGGTTTCAAAATCTCCAGAAATAAATTTTCTTCATGTGTAATGTCAATTATGTCATTCCTTCTTTAGTGTCTTCTCTGAGACTTTTTTAAATTTTGAACTAAATATATATTTCTATTTTTTTCAGACTTCTGTATTTACAAACTTTTGCAAATTAATTCTGTGTTTTGAAGATATAACAGGTTTGACCATATGCTGGACATTGTCTAGTTTGGTGTCTCCTTCCATATCTAGAACATTCTTTCATTTGCTCATGTTTTAACTGTTATACTTTCGCTCTGGTTTACTCCATAGACTTGTTTTTTTACTTAAGTCTATATTCATATCAGTTTCTTTCTAAAATGTGTAGTTGTTGATTAAGTTCAGCAATTTGGCAAATTCACACTCCTTTTTCCATCTCTATGTCTGGATCTTTTAATTGTCTCTTTCTTACCCTGATATCTTTTATTCCTGTCACAATTTGATATCTTAATATTGAGTAAGATTGTGGAAGTTTTGTCTGACTTCTTATGTTTAAGTCTGTTAAAAAATGAAGTCTCTTCCTCCATTGGATTTCTTGAGTGAAACATTTGAAAGAATTCAGTTTCACTTTTTGCTAAGCAGAATTCCTCAATTGTTTTTAAGACAACACCTAGTTGGTTCATTGTTTAATATTAAGCTCAAATGACTTATAGAATGAAATTGCTTCAATAGCTGCAACATGAAAAAAAATGATAACTTTTGTTCATCTGAACAAAAGAGAATCCTACCTGAAGATTCTTCTAATTGAGGTGTCCCTTTGCCCAACACTAGCATCAGACCCAGCACCGGCAATCCAGAGTACACCTGCTTTGGTACATAAGGCACCTAGCCACTCATGCGCCTCCCTGGCATTGCAGAGACCTCAGCATCGGTCTCAGTCACTGGTGCCTCAGAAGAAATGGAGATCTAGTAGAGGTAGGTCTTGGTCAAGGTACATGCCGGCAGTGTGCCCTCAGGTGGGGCACATGTCACTGTCTTGCTCGACACCCAGATCATCAGGGTCGGGTTGGCACTAGCCCAGCCCACACAGGTTCCCAGTCCATTGGAGAACTTCCTGAAGCCCTTGATGCTGGACACCTTCAGTCTTGCTAGAGACTTTTATTGACTTGACATCTTCAGGCTTGGCAAGGGAGTGAGACTCTAGAAGGCATTGTGCCGAAGTCACGGTTCTGGGCTCCTTGTCACTGGCCCGCAGGGACGTCACCGTGCAGTTCTGACACCCATAATTTCGGCACCACCTCTGTCAGTGGCACCTACCCAGGCCATGCGTGCAGCACTGCCATTGCCATCGAGCTTGCCCACGCACTCTGCTTCGTCTCTTGGAGGTCCAACACCAGGCCCTGTCATGCCGCTGCCACCGCCTCGGCACCACAGAAAAGCCTGAGCCTTTGGCCAGATACATTCCGAGCCGCAGCTCGCAGGTTTCCACCACTATGGCACTGGCCTGGTCGGCCTCTGATTATTCCACCGACTTGGAGGCTGAGTCCGTGCTTTCATTCTGGGCCTCCAGGTCTAGGTGGTGGCACCAGTCTTTATCTTAGGCCATTAACAATTATGTAAACTTTGTTTGAAATGCAATCATGCAAATGTCCTCCTAGTGTACACACATTCCCTTCCCCCCATCCCTCCAACCCAGCCTAACAGAGAGGACTGTAGCAAGTCAGGACACCCCAAACAAACTGCCCCCTGCCTTCACCTTACTGCACAGATGCCTGCATCCCCCTGTTTCCCCCACCTGTCCCATGCGGTCAGCCGCCTACTTCCCCCTTCCCAGCCCAGTAGGGTTGAAGAGACTGCTGGGTTTCTGCCTCTGCCTCTCTCTCTGTCGTCTCTCTCCTCCATTAGACAGGACTCTCCAAACTCCCCTCCCCTCTGACTTCCCCAAGCCAATTAATTAATTACTCCCCTCCTTCTGCCCAACTGCTTACTGCCTCCTTATCTTGGCTGCTTTCCTGCCCTGGGAGCTCTTCAGTTCAGAACACAGCAGTGTTTAGCTGCTGTTTACAGACACCCCGCCAGTCTCCCTGCCTACACGGGAGCTTTGAACCTCTGAGCGGGGCTCAGAAAATGTTCGTGCAGCAGTGCAGCTTAGAAGGAACCTTGGTTGTAATCATGTACAATATCTATATCCACTCATTTCTTGTCTTAGACTTCGATTTCAAATTGTTCAGGGCAGTGACTGTTTGCTATGTATTCTCCAGTGTCTAGCACATTGATGCCCAAATCCATGCCTAGGTCCCTTAGGGTGCATGTACACAGCATCCAAAACTCGAAATAAGATAGGCAATTTGAGCTATGCAAATTGTGTAGCTTATTTCGGGTCTATTTTGAAATAGCTTATTTTGTCATTTGGCACTGTCTACAAGTGCCAAATTTTGAAATAAAGCGCTATTTTGAGCCATCCCTTATTCCTCATAGAATGAGGTTTACAGGGATGGTGAAATAGCACGTCTGCTATATTTCAAAATAGCGGATGCGCTCAAAAGACGTGGGGTAGCTATTTCGGGATACCTCTGGTATCCTGAAATAACTTTGCTGTGTAGACATACCCTTAGTTGCAATATCAATACAGATAATAGAATTTAAATAAAGGAGAATGTTTGTAAGTTTGTGCGCTAATAACTTGGACACTATATGAGCTACTGCAGCCAAACTTTGCATGGGATAACCTTTCATCCAGGAGAAGGTTTTAAGGTATTTTTGGACCCGATCGGGCCCGAGCTCAAACTGTAAAAGTCAAAAAGTAACCCGCTGCACTGCAGGGACCGCCCGCCCACCCTCGGTCCCATGCCTGCTGCCCCGCCCACCCTAGGTCCCGTGCCTGCTGCCTGCGGCCCCCAGCGCCCTCTGGGACTTGCTCCCTCCTGCCCGCAAGGTTACATAAGCAACCCTCTTTTTACTTACGCACACGCACACACACACCTCCTCTCCAGACTCAGCCCCACCCTCAGCAGAGGCCCTGATTGTGGCTACTACTCCTAGCTCTGGGCCCCAGCTGTGGCTCTGCTGCTAGCTGACACCCTAGGGACAGAGATGCGGATAGATTACATGGGGGGCGGCAACATAAAAATTTGGGGACCACTGATTTAAATAAATACAAAGGATAATTTTATGTTAATACAATAGAATCTAATGAGTACCAATTTTATCAAGCTAATGGGATAATGGAAAATACATAGCAAGGTGTAGGAATTCTCAAAATATGTCTGCATAATTGGGACCCTCAATCTTAACAAATATAGAAAGAAATAAAGCTTTAAAACAGTGAGACATCTTATCTTGGAGGCTTCTTCACATAAGATTGTTTGGTTTGCCATCAATATCATTAGTGTGTTGTTCATAATGTGTGTTGAAAAGAATGGAGCAATTTACATCATCAATTTAAATCACTTACCGGTAATCTTTTTTTAAAAAATTCTAATTTAAATCAAGTTGAAGATTTATAAACCTAATTAGCAAATTTGCACTGTTGCAACTTTAGATTAAAATTCTAGAATATACTAAATTATAAGCATCAGGCTTTAAAATGATGCTACTGGTGGGATGTTTTATTTGAATTTTACAATACTGCTATTGGAGTTATGTATATTGAAAGTTAAAACCATGTCCCTCCAGGTGCTTAAGCAGGAATGTAACTTTATTCACGTGAATTGTACCAGTGAGTTCAGGGAGATTATTCATACTTAAAACCAAGCACGTGCAAAATAAGTGTTTGTTGCATCAGGGTGCTAAAATTATATATTTGTTCCAAAATTAGGAGTATGACATTTTTCTCTTCAAAACAAAAGAGCTTTAGTGTTCACCATAAAAAGTTTATACTTTCAGTACTTTAGCAAAGTTAACATATATTGTTTTTATACTCGCAGGCTAATATTTTCAAAAATTGGAGCCTAAATATAAGTTCATAAATTCATATTTAGGAACCTTAGAATGGGATTTTCAAAAGCACCACATTTTTTTAGGAGCACTAATCCCATTGGTTTCAAACTGCAAACCCTAATGGAGGAGTATAAACTGACCAAAGCATTTGAGTTTTCTTGATTTATGGGAATTCTGTATATTGGAAGGTGGTGTCAATTGAGGGGGGAAAAATACACAGACTATATGAACAACAGTGTTATTTATTATATGTGAACACTAATGCTTAAAAATATCACTTTGTGTCAGCGTTATTGATTTCATTGATGGATATTTTGGAGGATGTATCAAGGCAAGAGATGTAGATTTCAGAAAGTGGAAATAAAGAGATTATTTGTATTACCTAGTCAAGGGTCAGGATTTTGTCAAACTATACTGTGTGTGTCTACATATACAAAGCAAAGTTCCTGAATATTCAAACTATGTAATTTTTTTTTTGTCCATTCAATAAAAATCCTGAGTTACACAGTTTCAGGCCATACTCTCTGAAGTTTTATGTCCTGCATAAGGTAAATTCTTCCTTCTATTAGTGATGCATGAATTTTCTAAGAGTTTTTATTTAAATATGAATATGTATACAGTATTTAAGGTTGTAATACACAAGAAGGATACCTGAGGTAGGAGTGGTAAGTGTAAAAAAGTATTTCTTTCACACTCAAAGAACGCCACTTCAGAAATGTGTGGTATTTCATAGTGATGTAGGACTAGAAGGGATCTCAAGAGAATTTCTAGTTCAGTCCCCTGTGCTCGAGACAGAACTAAGCATGATCTAGACCATGGGTTCCCAAACGGGGGGGTGCGCCCCCCTGGGGGGGCATGAAAAAATTCCAGGGGGGGCAGGAGGTGACCCGCGCGCCCCCCCCCCCCCAGTCCCCCCACAAGAAAGAGCCTGGTCCGTCCATTCGTCCACCGGAACATGCGCAGCTTGGGTTGGCTGGGACAGACTTCAAAATGGCCACCTTAAAAGGGCAATGCCTGCTGTGCTCTTAAAAGGGCTTTTTTTTTCCAACAAGTTTTGCTGCTATTTTTGCGGGGGGGAGGGGAGAGACGGACGTGAGGGTTTCTCAGAAATCAAAAAGGGGGCTTGATGCCGAAAAGTTTGGGAACCACTGATCTAGACCATCCCTGACAGGTATTTGTCTAACCTGTTTTTTTAAAATCTCCAATGAAAGAGGTTTTACAGCCTCACCAGCAATTTATTCAAGTGCACAAACTAAAGATAAGCATGTTCAATCTGGAGTAGATTGCTCTTAGTCTTACTATAATTTTTACACTAAAATGAGCTCTGGAATTTTGTTTTTGTAAAAACATTTAATCACGTATTCATGTTTCTTTTCTGCTCAATCATCAGTTATAACAATGCAAGTATACCCCATTGGTACTGCTATGAATGCTTCTTATATTAGAGGATGCTACTGAATCATAAGATTTAAGTGATTTTTAAGATTTAAAATGCCTGCTGGAATTCTTTGACACTCTTTTACAGTCTCTAAGAAAAGAGAAGGTGGGAGCAGTGCAAAGTCCTTATAGTACCATAGTTTGTGGATATGTTCATAACCAAATATTTTCACTTTTCAGATGTTCCTCCTGCTGATCAAGAAAAGCTTTTTATTCAGAAGTTGCGACAATGTTGTGTCCTTTTTGACTTTGTTTCTGATCCACTGAGTGACCTAAAGTGGAAGGAAGTAAAGCGAGCTGCTTTAAGTGAAATGGTAGAATACATTACACATAATCGTAATGTGATCACAGAGCCCATTTATCCTGAAGTAGTACATATGGTAAGTGATTTAGCAACCAGAAATATTTTGAAAGTACTTTTCATAGTTCAGAGTTAATTCTATGCCTGCATTCATTTCTTTGAGTAAAGCTTAGATTATCTATTTTGAAGCTTTGTTGTCTTTTTTTTTTTAATTGATAACTTTCAAAATCATATTGCTGTTGTTGGAAATACTTAGTTTCTATTCTGATTATTCATTAACATGGAAACGGTCACACACAAGTTGAAGAATGTTGGCATTTCAGAAAACAAATTTGCTTTGGAAAAGCTTAATTTCATCCGTTTTGTGTTTGCAACCTATATATTGCATGCACACAGACTATATAAAAGAACATAATGAGTGTGAAATCGAACACTTGAAAATTAAGAAATGCCAGAATTAAGGCTTCTTGCAATCAAGCTTAAGACCCTTTGTGTGTATGTATTATGAAGCAATCTTTATTTACATATCGCATACTAAGCCCATGAGAAAATTAATTTTATACTAGTGGCAGAAAGCCCATGCAGTTGCACAGGAGAAATTCATAAAGTCTTACGTAAAAAAGCTAAAAATAGTCAAGAATATTGGACAATAAAGGCCATTAGATCCCATAGATGACTGAACCTGATGACAGTCTCAACAGAAAGCTTTCAACCATGCTGGTAGCTGCTTCCATGACTTCACATTGACTCAACAGATATTCTAGGCTTCACAGTGGCTATAGCTCAGGGATGGGCAAAATGAGGCCAGTGGGCTGGATCTGGCCCACCAATCGGCCAGATCCAGCTCAGGGGCCACCTTGCCAAGACCCTTATTACAGAGCTTTAAACAGCTGGCTGCTCTCTGCTCTGGATGCCGGGGAGAAAGGGGGTAGCTTTGTGCACTGCCACCTAGCAAAATCCCTCAGCTCCAATTGGACAGTTTCTGGCCAACAGGAGCTGAGAAATTTTGCTGGAGGCAGGAGCAATATGTGAAGCCTCTTCTTCCTTCCCCCCCCTCCTCACCCTTGTCAGAATGTTCTGAATCAATTCAACTGGTTTTACTTCAAAGCAGAGCCCAATCCACGCACAAAATTTATATGCAGAAATGGAAGCAATTTGCTCAATGAACATCAGAAAGACAAATTATACGAGAAGCAACACCTCTGCCTACAATTCTTGAGTATGTTTTGCAGCTAAAACAATGGGGCCTCTCAGTGAGCTCCATCAAAGTACACCATACAGACATCAATGATAATGCGAAATTTGCGCATCCAGTGACTAAAAGATTTTTCGGAGATCTCCAGGTCCTCTACCCTGACATCAGACAACCAATTGAGCCTTGGGATCTTCACTTGGTACTTAATGCTCTCACCCGACAACCCTCTGAACCGATGGCTACCTGCTCTTTACTCCACTTATCAATGAAGATGGCTTTCTTGGTGGCCATCACATCAGCCCGACACATTGGAGAGATCACGGCCCTTATGGCTGAGTCCCCCCCCCCCCCCCCCCCCCCCCCCCAATATTCTTTTTTAAAGATGAAGTGACCTTGGTACCCACCCAAAATTTTAACAAAAATTCTATCATCTTTCCACATTAATCAGATGATTCACTTTCCCATTTCCCCCTCAAGCCTCATGCCAACCACTTTGAATCAACAGTGCATACATTGGATGTCCGCAGAACACTTTCCTTTTTATATACATAGGACAAAAACCTTTCTTAAATCTCACACAAACTATTTGTATCTATAGCGAGCCACAACAAGGGCAAGGCCATCTCCTCCCAAAGGCGTTCCCATTGGATCTCAGACTGTATCCACCTCTATTGTGACTCTAACCGGGTTAATCCACCTGGCTCAGTGCGAGCCCATTCCAGGCAGTGGCTGCATCCATAGCCTACCTATGCAAGGTTCCCATCGCAGATATATGCAGAGCTACCACCTTTACCAAGCATTACACACTTTCTCAGGGACAACTCTCCACCGCTAATGTGGCCAAGGCATTCGTGCCTGATCTGAAGTCCCTACCTCCATACTGCAGTCTGCTTTGCTATGTACTCACAGGTACATATCTCAAAGAAGAAGAGTAAGTTACTTACGTTGTGCAGTAACTGACATTCTTCAAGATGAGTGTCCCTGTGGATGCTCCACTACTCTCACTTCCTCCCCTCTACTTAGGTGTATCTGGGCTGATTCTCCAGAGAAAGAAGGAACTGAAGGGGATGGGGCACATGTGTGGTGTCAGGATATTGAATGCACGCAGCCCCAGGACACTGCTCTAAAGACTCTGGTCGATGGCGCAGAGGTGCACTGACTAGGGATGTAAAAAGAGTAGTCGAATAGTCAACTGCCTAGGCTTATCGGGTAGTCGAGTTGACTACTTGCATCTCCGCTTTGCCCTCCCCTCCCCCCACCCCCCCCATATCAGAGTTAGCAAGGTAGGGGAAGGATGCATGAGCTGGTGGTTGGGGGAGCCGACTTAAAAGCCAGTTCCACCCAGCACTGTCTCCGTGGAGCAGGGGGGAGGCAGAGGCACAGCAGTGCTGAGGCAGTCTCGGCTCACGCTGGGTACAGACCGCTGCGACTTTGCCTTTTAAATGTAGTAAGAGCCGGGTGATTCTTACTACAGTTAAAAGGCAGAGCCTCAGTGATCTGGACGCAGTGCAAGCCTGGACATATTACTGCTGTGGCTCCGCAGTTTAAAGGTAGTAGGAGCTGGGCTGCCTGCACTCCCCTCTGCTGCTACATTTAAACTGCAGAGCCGCAGCGGCCCCTTATCGACTAATTGTGTACTCAATACAAATTGTATTGAGTACACGATTAGTTGTTTACTCAATACTTAACATCCTTAGCACCAACACCTGCTGTGGAGCACCCTCATGGCACTCATCTCAAAGAACATCCGTTACTGCATACGGTGAGTATCCTCTTCTTACCTAGTTCTTGTGTTATATGAAGGGGTAAATAACACTTCCCAATTCAATTTTTTCACGCCATGATTTTATATACCTCTATCATATCTCCTTCCAGTCGCTTCTTTTCTAAAATGAATTTATCCAGCTTTTTTTAATCTCTCCTCATATGGAAGTTGTTCCTTATACTTCATCACTTTTGTTGCCCTTCTTGTTCTTTTTCCAGTTTTCATGTGTCTTTTTTGAGAGAGGCATTATCAAAACTTCATGCTGTATCTAAAATGTGGGCATACCATGCATTTATATATTGGCATTATGATATTTTCGGTAATTATTTTGCAGTGTGCCATGGTAGCTGTCAATCTGCTACATGCTTTCCAAGTGATATCATTGCTGATTTCCTTGTATGGTTTGTTATTACTGACATTTAGATGTATTGTTTTTTAGTTTTTAAATGACTTGCAAAATCAATATGCCACTGCTCACAATACTCAAGGGTGGTGACTTGCCCATGAGACTGTTTTGACAGATAAATAATTTAGCCACTTTTGTGTTAGTCTTTAAAATGTGCCAAAAATAATTAATTACCAGTATGTGCTCTCCACTGCAGGATACTGAGTTGTGCTCATTTGAAAGATGCATCACGTAAGCATGGTCCATCATGTTTATATGTAGCATTTTAAAAATTAATTACGTTAATAACGATACTGCATTTGACATCTTCAATGCATCCCACTAACCCACTCTGTTTATGCCTGTCCCTCTTTGTATCAAGCCTATATTTAGAGAGAACAATTTCCAAAAACTGTTACGCACTGGAAACCATGCTGGCTTAATTTTTGAGAATGTAAGAATTAATTGGGGTGTTCTGAGATATAGACATGTATTTGCTGACCCAAAAATTTTATAGTCTAAATCAGTGGTCCCCAATCTTTTTGATACTGGGGACCAGTAAACCCATTCACAAGCTTTTGGAGGACCGGTAACATTTATTTGCATATTCATTAAGCAAATGATGAATATGCACATAAATTGTGTCGCTGGCCCTACCTGTCCTGCGGGTTGTTCCCCCCCGGCCCCAATCCCAGCCACTTTATCAGCCGGCGCTGGCTCCCCCAGCTGCATCCGACACCAGGCGTTCTGCATCGGGGCACCCAGCCTTCTCCCTGGGTCCTAGCGCCCGACTGATCTAGCCCCTGCTGCCACCCTGTCACACAAATTAATAGGATCGTGCACGATAATTTTTCTAAGGACTGGTACTGGGCCACGGACCACACTTTGGGAAACGCTGGTCTAAATATAGGCTTAACACAATGAGAGAGAGGCTTAAACAGTGGGATGAGTACTGGGAATTACCATACCAAGATCAGAATAGTGCAGAGGTTCTCAAACTAGGCTTTGGGATCCCTTAGGGGATCACAAAGTACAGTAGACTTCTGATAATCCGGCACCTTTGGGACCTAGGTGGTGCTGGATTATTGGATATGCCGGAGTACAAGGAGGTACTATAAGGGGGCATACTCCCAACCCAATCCCCTTCCCCTCCCCGCACCTTATGCTCAGGTACCGGAGCCGCCGGTATAGCCACGCTTCTCCCTCCAGGCGCTGGGGCACGTGTGCTCAGCGGCTGGCTTTTCAATTAGCTGTCTGGGATGCCGTGCACAACCCAATCCCCCTCCCCTCTCTTCCCCTTCCCCAGAGCCAAACACCTCCCCTCCCTGCTGTCACCCAATCTCTCTTCTCCCCCAACCTTATGTCCAGGTCCCCAAGCAACTGCCTGTGCTCAGCGGCTGGCTGCTAGCACATGCAGGCTGGACGTTGTGTGCGCTGGGGACCATGAGCGGAACGGCGCGGGCCATGAGCGCACCTGCGGCTCACAGCAGCCCGGCTGTGAGAGCGGCTGACCTGAGCAGTTCCGGGTTCCAGTTGATGCCGGACTATCAGGAGTGCCAGACAGCTGGATGCCGGACTGTTGGAGTTTTACTGTATTTACCCTCTAGAAGACTGAGGAAGAGGGCTCTGCAGAGAGCACTGCAAAAACAGTGGCAGTCTCCTGCCAGGTTGCTACCCTTGATGACAACCTATGCTCAGGTGAACACCTATGGCACTCTGAGTACCTCTGATGTTGCCCAAGTGAAAGAGACTGAGTAGAAGCACAGCCAAAGACATGCTTCCTCCACAGCACTGAGCTCATCCTTAAGGGAATTGGCATTGAGTGTCTTCTCAGGCACCATGTCTCTGCCCCCAGTACTGACAGCACAGTCGACTCTAGTGGAGAAAACCAAGTTGGCACCAGCACCAACTAGAACAGACTCAGTGTCACTGATGGTACCAACACCAGCACTGACAGTCTTTGCTGCCCCAGAGATACTTGCTGATATCGTCTGCACTGCACCCACCAATGCTTGGTTCCCACAGCTTCCCGATGGGCTCTGGAGGAGATCCCAGCAACTCTCATGAAATGGTACACTTACCTACTGAAGGTGATGATGAGGTGCAAACAAGTTACTTTCTCACTGCACCATTCCTCACTGAAAGAATGCAGCTCACCTTTGAGCCATGTGGAGCCAAGATATCATTACAAGAAGACAGTTCAACCATGGTGCAGACCACCATGTATGTACCCACCAATAGCCTTCCCCATGCAATGGGCACATTGGGAACCATGGGCAACTTACCAAGGTCCATGCTCCAGACCATCCACAGTTCATAGAGGCAAACTACAATTTAACTCAATGTCTCCTACATCATAGGCCACACAAGCTCAGGACGGTGGGGATGACATGGAAATGGTCACAGAATTTGTCTCCTGCATACAATTCTTCATCCTCCTCAGATGAGGCGATTATGCCACCACTGTCAACATCAGCAGATTATTTTAAACAGTTTTAAGAACTATTTGCATTGTGTCTCAAAGCCAGGTTGGAGAAAGTGCAGGAGAACCAGCACGAACTGGTACAAATGTTGCAACTTTCATCTACCTGCAAAATCGCTCTTCCCATCAATGATGCCGTCTTGGAAACAGCAGAGACAGTCTTGCAGACACCAGTAACATAGAATTTGGTCTTGATCTTCAAATTGGTGTTTGGCTTATGCATTTTTTCCCTTGAATCTGCTTCACATTTTTCCTTTTCAGTAGTTTTTAATTTCCTCTTTTTCTGGTAGGTAGAAGCACCCAATTTACCATCTCCTTACATTGTCCACTTACAGAAGTCTTTTCTGCTGCTAATGTTTTTCCTCTGCATTTGGCTTACAGCAGGATAACTTGGCCATTCAGTAAGGCATGTAAACATATTGGAGGGTCAGTTAAATTATATATTCTTATATAAAATATGATCTTACTTTTGTAGATGATGTGGAAGAAGTAAGTTTTTAAATGGATTTGAATGTTAACCAATTTTGCACCTACTGTTAGAAAATGTCTTCTTCAGGAGCCAGTTCACAGATGCTTCAGATTGTCTGCATATTTGCATGGAGGAAAGTAAATCAGCATAGAAAGAATGAACAGTATTATGGAGTTTTTTGGAGCGTTTTTTTTTTGTTTGGAATTTTTGTTCTTGCATATTCCTCCTTCCTTTTTCTGACCGTTCAGTTCCTGTCTTAAAGACTTGTTTGCCTAAATCAACGGGCATACCTATAGCAGAGTATAAATAAATTATATTTCATAGATCAAGGATCTATGGCGTCTATACTGATTTTGAAGTGAAATATTTCAAGATTAAAAAGAATTAATTCCTCTATGCTGATGTAAGAGGGAAAGAATAATGCTAACGTTAATGAACATGTAGCCATTGCTCCTAACTATATAATCTTCGATTCATTACCTTACAGCTAGATGTCTTTATTAGCAGCCAAAATAGTTTAATTGCTGCTGGTATCATATTCTTTATGACTATATTATTTCCAATATATGAAGTGAGGGTGAACGTACACTGTGTGAGTGGGTATTCACTCATCTGCTGACTGAGCTATTAGGGCTATATCTACATTTACAACCGTAGTACAGACATCACATACCTAGCAGCAAGGGTATAAATAGCAATTTGAATGGCAAGATGCATCTTAGATGAGTAGAGTACCTTGTATGCCTCCAGTAGAGTACCTTGAACCTCCAGGGCATGTACCCTACAAGGCTGTTTGCACATCCAACCAGTGCCTCCCGCGTCAGCAGTGTTATTTTTAGTACAGGTTGGACCTCCTTGGTCTAGCACTCTTGGGACCTGACTGGTCCCAGATGAGGGATTTTGCCAGACCAAGGGAGGTCCTTTTTGGACCCCTGCCACTGGCCCCCTCTTGCCCAGACCTTGGCCTCCCAGCTGGCTCCCCGCCTCCTGCTGGCCCACTGCCCTGCCAACCCCACTGGGCAGCAATCACTGCCGTAGCGTCAGCATTCCTGGGCAGCCCCACTGCCATGCGCTTGGTGGCCCCATTGTCAGCTCCCTGCAGGCAGCCCACTGCCCTGCCTACTCCACAGCGATCCTTACCATTGTCCCTCCACCCAGACTTTCTGGTCCTGCAATATCCATGCCAGACCATGGATGTTGCTGGACTAGAGAATCCTGGTTAAGAGAGTTTCAACCTGTAGTGAAGTGTCTAGCATATAGACAACTATGGGACACTGCACTTTAAAAATAGCAGAGTAGACATGGGGAAAAACTGACTAGGGTATAAACCATGGGAATTCAGGCATGTTAGGGTACTGTACTCACCCAAGCAGTGTCTCCCTGCTGCTGTGTAAGCCAAAGCTAGCTGAGCAGTGTCTGCATTCTGCTTGTTACCATAATGTAGTCATAGCCTGAGAGCTTATCACTGAAAGATGTTCACACTGCATTTCACTCGGAGAGCTGTTCATCAGAAAATCAGCACAGCGGAGGAGAGAAGAAAGATGAGGAATGATTTCATTGTCACAATTCCACCAATTTAAAAACTTTACTCATAGTTTCAGTTATATTTAAAAAAAGGGCCACTAGAAGGCATGGGCATGTGGTCTGCTACTGGAGTAACTGAGGCATGTAGCTGTGAAACATATTTTAGTGTATTTTTTTTAAAATTCCATTTAACTGGAGATTAGTGCTCCTTTGCTGCAAAGTTATCTAGTGTAGAAATGCAGAAATTTGTGATGTCCAACAATTCATATTAATATACTTCTGGCTAGGACTGTCATCCTTGATTACATTTTGTTGAACTTAGTTATTTGTGCCACATCTCTGTATAGGTTGAACCTCTCTGGTCTGGCAACTAAGGATGTTAAGAAGAGGGTAATTGGATAATCATATAATCAATACAATTTGTGTTGACTACACAATTAGTCAATAAGGGAAGTCTCTATCCCTGCTGTGGCTCTGTAGTTTAAATATAGTAAGAGTCCGGCACACAGGCAGCCTGGCTCCTCCTACAGTTAAACTGCAGAGCCACAGAGGGGGGATAGGTCCTGGACCCAGTGCGAGCCAGGACTGAGCTGGGCTGGCTCAGTCCCGGTTCGTGCCTGATCAAGCAGCCCCTGTCTGCAGGGGATCCCAGCGGGGAGCTGAGACCCCCTGCAAACAGGGGCTACTTAGTTGCAGCAGCTCCGGTCTGCTGGGGGGTCCTAGCTCTCCGCTGGGGGAGACCCCCTGTAGACAGGGGGTGCTGCCGCAGCGGCCTCCCCTGGCCCTCCTGCACTACTACCCCTCAGAGCGCAGGGTGTGGGGGAAAGTGGCACCCAAGAGACAGAGCTTTTTATCCAGCTCTGGCTTCCCCCCCATGCCTTGCTGCCTCTGATATGGGGGGAGGGGTTAGACTACATGCTTTTTTGCCTAACCTTATTGGGTAGTCAACTAATTGACTATTCTTTTACATCCCTCCTGGCTAGGGTTGCCAGGTGTCCGGTATTTGCGCTCTTTGGCCTGTAAAAAAAAATCAGAGAATACCGCACATGTGCAATGTCCGGTATTCTCTGATTTTTATCAGCTGCTCACCGGACGAAAGCCTGGCGTGGGCGGGGGGAGCGGCTGGAAGGCAGGGCCACGATCGGCGCTAGGAGCCTGTGATCGCGCAGAAGCCTGGCAGGGACTCCAGCCACTTCCCCCGCCCTCGCCAGGCTTCTGCGCAATCACAGGCTCCCAGCGCCAATGGTGGCCCCGCCTCCCAGCCTGGGAGTCTCAGCTTGGAGGCAGGGCCGCGATCGCCACTCTGGGTGCTTCAGAAGCCTAGCCAGGGCGGGGGGAGTGGCTGGGAGTCCAGTATTTTTTGGGAGACCATCTGGCAACCCCTACTCCTGGCAACATTTCTGGTCCAACAGTGCCTGGACATTACTGGACCAGAGATCTGCAGTTGCTGGCAGCAGGAACTGTGAGACTGGCGGGCCGGCAGGCCGGGTGTAGGGAGCCTGGCGGCCTGGAGGCTGCCAGAGATGACACTGGACCATGTCATCTCTGGTCCAGTAATGTCCATGGCACTGTTGGACCAGAGATGTTGCCAGGTGGCCAGCAGCATGCCAGGTGGCCAGCACTGTTGGACGAGAGATGTTGCCGGGTGGCCAGAGCCTGGTGGCCAGCAGCAAAGGGATCAGAATTGATCTCTCCTGGTCCAGCAAACTTCATCATTTGGGACCAGTCAGGTCCGTAGGGTGCTGGAGCAAGGAGATCCACCTGTCCTACTTCCTTGACTGTTTTTTGGGCCTGCTTTGGAGCTTTAATTTTTATGGTGACTTAGTCAGCAGTGACAAAAGAGAATGCAGCAGATAGTTTGGTCTTTATGATTAAACTCTTCTGTATCCAAGAAAAGTCACCAGCTTTGGATACATATGCACATAGATAATCTCAGAGGATTTTAGTAAGAAGGGAGCTTAATTTTGGGGGTTGGGGGTTCCCCTGTCAGTTTTATAATGTTTTGGGGTTTGGTTATGATTTAAATTGCCTTGATTTAAATCAGTCTACCCTGGTTCTCTTCCAGTGTATCCATCACAATCAGACTTTATAGCAGTATGGACACAATCTTTCTGGCACTGTTGGATGAATCTTGACAGTCATAACATTAAATGATTACCAGATAACATGCTCTACTGTAGTGTCCACACTAAAACCAGAACTGATGATATCTTAGATGGAGTCCTTTTTCCTTTTCTTTATTAATGTAGATTGTAGAAAGAATGAACTGATTGTCCAGTTTCCACAAGTTAACATAGGTTTTTGTAAGTATATGATGTCTGTATTGTAAATTTGCATTTATTCATTACAGAAACTTAAGTAAACACTACTATTTTGTATTCCAATAATTGTACACTGAGTATGAATTAAGATTCATACTAATCTAGGTGGGCAGGAGATTAAATTTTAAGCGAGAATGTGTAAGACTAACTCAGAATTTCATGTCTTTCTGATATTTTGAAAATAAGAAAGGTGGCTTAGGATCACATACTAATTTTGGAGTGAATGTTATGTTGGTTGTTCAGGACAAGAATATTTTTTTAGACTGCTTGACAATGATTGATAATATAAACAGGAAGGTGACAGAATGCAGTGAATTGTGAAAAATGAATATTTGAACGTGTAGATAAGTAAACATTAACTTTTAATCATAATATGGTAGTTTTGTTATAGTGGGGATGTTTCTTGGAACAGGGTATACATGAGCAAACATTTCTTTAATATCCATTATTATGGCTTCCATCTAATATTCATTGTAAACACTTTCTGTGTAACACATTCTCTATCACAGTGGTTCCCAACCTGTGGCCCGTGGACCCCTGGTGGTTCACGATGGTACTGTAGGGGATCTGCGGAAAGTTCAGGAAAGGAAAAGAAAAGTAAGGATCAGGCCCACCGTAGGACTGGGACTTTCTGCCAAGCTGTTCTCACCTGGGGCTTACCATTCAGAACCACTGTTCTGACATCATTAGTTCCCAAATATATCTTTAGTAACAGTATGCTTTCTGCGTGTTTAGATTTGAAACAACACAGCATAGATAAAATATTCTTCAAGCTATAATCTGCAAAGAAGAAAGGTTTAATTGAATAGCTAATTATTTTTAAGCAATAGTTGAGTTAACATTTTTAAATGATACGTTTGCGGTATTACTTAAAATACTTGTTTTATAAAGAATCCTCACTTCACGATGCATTTTTAAGTCTTCAGATATTCAGTTGTTTCAGAGATTTTAAAAATACATGTGATTTTTAGTTTGCAGTTAACATGTTTCGAACATTACCACCATCTTCTAATCCAACGGGGGCAGAATTTGATCCAGAAGAAGATGAACCAACTCTAGAAGCTGCCTGGCCTCACCTACAGGTAATTAGCAATCTCCTCATTTCATTTGATTAAATTATTTCAAAATAGTACCACACTATATCTTCCTACTGTGTATTAAATACACTACTGCAAATGATCGTATTCCGTCAACATTGCATTTGTTAATTTTAAGAACTAGACAAAAAACAGGACTATGTAGCACTTTAAAGACTAACAAGATGGTTTATTAGGTGATGAGCTTTCGTGGGCCAGACCCACTTCCTCAGATCAAATTGTGGAAGAAAATAGGCATGACCATATATACCAAAGGGATACAATAAAAAAAAGTGAACACATATAGAAAGGACAAATCAAATTTCAGAACAGAGGGGATAAGGGGAGGTAAATGTCTGTGAGCTAATGATATTAGAGGTGATAATTGGGAAGCTATCTTTGTAATGGGTAAGGTAATTAGGGTCTTTGTTAAGACCCGGCGTAAAGTGTCAAATTTAAGCATGAATGACAGTTCAAAGGTTTCTCTCTCAAGCCTGGTGTGAAAATGTCTTTGAAGCAGTATGCAGGTAATCAAGTCATTGAGACAATGCCCTTTCTGGTTGAAATGGCAAGAAACTGTTTTTTCTTTGTGATACTGTCTGATATCCGTTTTGTGTGCATTGATTCTTTGGCGAAGCGTCTGAGACGTTTGTCCAATGTCTCAAAGTCTCAAAAGCAACCCGGACATTATAATCAAACCAGCTGACAAAGGGGGTGCTGTGGTCATTATGAATAATGACTTGATTACCTGCATACTGCTTCAAAGACATTTTCACACCAGGCTTGAGAGAGAAACCTTTGAACTGTCATTCATGCTTAAATTTGACACTTTACGCCGGGGTCTTAACAAAGACCCTAATTACCTTACCCATTACAAAGATAGCTTCCCCAATTATCACCTCTAATATCATTAGCTCACAGACATTTACCTCCCACCCCCCTTATCCCCCATCTGTTCTGAAATTTGATTTGTCCTTTCTATATGTGTTCACTTTTTTGATTGTATCCCTTTGGTATATATGGTCATGCCTATTTTCTTCCACAATTTGATCTGAGGAAGTGGGTCTGGCCCCACGAAAGCTCATCACCTAATAAACAATCTTGTTAGTCTTTAAAGTGCTACATAGTCCTGTTTTTTGTTTCAGCTAAACTAGACTAACATGGCTACATCTCTATTACTATTCTACATGCAAAGAACTAGACAGTCTTTGCAATTACATTGTGTAATTTGAAATTATTAGTTTTAATCTTTCAAAATATGTTAATTTTTAAACAAATTAAAAGGAAATTATGTTGAAAATTAATTGGCATATATTTTTATAATAAACATGTCAAACATGATTTTAAATTTAATAATAAATATGAAAGGGAGCATTAGTTTATTATTGTTACTATTGATTAGTTTATTATTGTTGCTATTATTTTTATTATTTATTGCAAGGTTCTAGCTGTAGATGTTTGAATGTGAGCACAAAAAAGATTTTTCAAAATAGTTGTTACTGAATACCATGCGTGTTAGATTAGTGTCTATTCGGATGAAAGAAAATTAATTCAGGAATGTAGTATTGGGAATTCTCTGAAGTGGGTAGCACTGTTAGAAAATGCATCACCTGATGATGTATGTTCCCTGCACCAAATTGCAATACTACTCTGGCTGTAAAGTGATATAAAAGTCATGTATAATACTGCTAAAACTAGGGAGTTTATTTTTGAATAATGTCAGAATTGAATTGTAAATATAATGTATTAAAAAACTAATGTTCTCTCTTTGTGGATTTTTTTCAGCTTGTTTATGAATTTTTCTTAAGATTTTTAGAATCTCCAGATTTCCAACCTAATGTAGCTAAGAAATATATTGATCAGAAGTTTGTATTGCAGGTGAGGTAAAATGAATATATCTTCAAGCTTTAAATCCAAATTGATTTAAAGTGCATTAGATTGAGTAAAATGTATCTCTTGTTTTTCACAGCTTTTAGAACTCTTTGACAGTGAAGATCCTCGAGAAAGAGATTTTCTTAAAACTACTCTTCACAGAATATATGGGAAATTCTTAGGCCTAAGAGCTTACATCAGGAAACAAATTAATAATATATTTTATAGGTATGTCACATCTCTGTATTTTGGTACATATGATGAGGTAATTTAGACCTCTTGGTCCCTTATTAGCAAAATCTCTTACAGTTATTTCTGTTTAAACATGTTTGTGCCTAATAATACTTAATTATCAATTTAATTAAGCAATTCTCTGTGGGATCCAAATGAAAAGAAGTAATAAATTAAGGCATGTGATAAATTGTATAGCTATAGTTTGAGTACATTTGAGATTCAGCATTTAGATCAGTTTTGTGTCAACTTTGTTTTTTATATAGTGCTTTGTTGTTTGAATGATAGCGCCATGTTACAAAATGTAGTGTATATTAGTGATGTTGTTGCTTGTAATATCATAGGACATAGCTACATTTGTTTCAATTTTTTCATAATACATATATATCCTGGGGACAGACATGGCAACACAAATGAAAAAATACATGAGCAGAAACTCACTTCCAAGGGCAAGTTCCATTTTTGAGGGAAGCAAGTACAATTTGAGGATGCATAAGTTAAAGATATCCAATTAGGGGTATACCAAATAATTAATATCCACGCACTGCAATGGTACTATTGCAAAAGTGTACCTACTCTTGCAAGAAATATTAATAGCAATGTCTTTGCTGTCAACTCTTCAGTTATGAATCAGGATTATTAATTTTTTTTTGCATATAGAATCATATATCTAGTATTTATAACTGGATATTTTTAAAGTTCTTCCTGATTGGCGCAAACTGAGCTCTAATTCATACAATCATAAAATACTAGAACTGAAAGGGACCTCGAGAGATCATCCAGTCCAGTCCCCTGCCCTCAGGGCAGGACCAAGCACAGTCTAGATCATCCCTGATGGATATCTATCCAAACTGCTCTTAAATATCTCCAGTGAAGAAGATTCCACAACCTCCTTAGGCCATTTATTCCAGTGTTTAACCATCCTGACCGTTAGGAAGTTTTTCCTAATGCCCAACCTAAACCTTCTTTGCTGCAATTTAAGCCCCATTGCTTCTTGTCCTGTCATCAGAGGCCAAGGAGAACAATTTTTCTCCCTCCTTAAAACACCCTTTTAGATACTTGAAAACCGCTATCATGTCCCCCCTCAGTCTTTTCTTTTCTAAACTAAACAAGCCCAATTCTTTCAGTCTTCCCTCACAGGTCATGTTTTCTAGACCTTTAATCTTTGTTGTTGTTGCTCTTCTCTGAACCTTCTCCAGTTTCTCCACATGTATCTTGAAATGTGGTGCCCAGAACAGGACTCAGTGCTCCAACTGAGGCCTAATCAGCGCAGAGTAGAGCGAAAGTATTACTTCTCGTGTCTTGCTCACAACACTCATGTTAATGCATCCCACAATCATGTTTGCTTTTTTTGCAACAGCGTCACACTGTTGACTCATATTTAACTTATGGTTCACTATAAGTTAGATCCCTTTCTGCAGTACTCCTTCCTAAACAGTCACTTCCCATTCTGTATGTGTGAAATGGATTGTTCCTTCCTAAATGGAGTACTTTGCATTTGTCCTTACTAAACTTCATCCTGTTTACCTCAGACCATTTCTCTAGTTTGTCCAGATCATTTTGGATTATGACCCTATCCTCCAAAGCACTTGCAACCCATCCCAGCTTGGTATCATCTGCAAACTTAATAATTGCCGCCATCTAAATCATTGATAAAGATATTGAACAGAACCGGTCCCAAAACAAACCCCTGCAGAACCCCATTTATTATGCCCTTCCAGCATGATTGTGAACCGTTAATAACTACTCTCTGAGAACGGTTATCCAGCCAGTTATGCACCCTTATAGTAGCCCCATCTAGGTTGTATTTCCCTAATTTATTGATGAGGTGGTCATGCGAGACAGTGTCACGTGCCTTACTAAAATGTGGGTACACCGCATCCACCTCTAATCCCTTATCCGCAAGGCTTGTTATTCTATCAAAGAAAGCTATCAGATTGGTTTGATATGATTTGTTCTTTACAGATCCATGACGGCTGTTAGCAATCAATTTATTATCCTCCAGTTGTTTGCAGATGAATTCCTTAATTGCTTGCTCCATTATCTTCTTTGGCACAGAAGTTAAACTGACCGGTCTGTAGTTTCCTGAGTTCTTATTTCCCTTTTTGTAGATGGGCACGATATTTTCCCTTTCCAAGATTTTTCAAAGATGATAGCTAAAGGCTCAGATACCTCCTCTGTCGTCATGTCCTGGTGACTTGCACACATCTAATGTTTCTAAGTAATTTTTAACTTCTTTGAGGAGTGTCCCTGTGGGTGCTCCACTGTAGATGTCTTGGTGCTCCTGCACTTGGAATTGGAACTTTTTAGCAGCAACTCCCTCCCCCGGATGCTAGCGTGTATGCGCAGCACCAGCCACACCATAGTGAATGTGCCAACACATGCGCGTCGTCACCTGTCCGTCAGTTCCTTCTCAACTACTCCCAGTTTGGTCACAACACAGCAGCTCTCTGTGTTATACCCTAGATATTTATTTATAGTGTTAGCTTTTGTTAGTCAGGTTCTTGTTCACAGTTTTTCCCCTCCCAAGTTAATAGTTTAAAAAAAAAAAATCTTGTTTCTTCTGCTCATAGTTTATAGTTTTTAGGGTAGAGTAGGCATGCCAGGCTCACCAGGATTTAAATGGTGCCTGACATGCAGAATGTCTATCCCCATCTGACAGGCATGCCCAATGTATTCTGTGCCTGGGCCAGGACCACTCACCGAAGAGCTGCCACCATTGTAAGAAGCTCTAATCCAGGTCACTGAAGGCAAGGGAGCTTCAGTTAAAGCTCCTCACCATGGAGATGGTAGAGAGACCAGTCTCGGAACCAGCACCCCAAACCTCCCCTGCCTGGACCTCACCCACAGCCACTTTGGATCAAGGACCTGCCACATTGAGGGAGGCCCCGGCCAAGAAAACGTCCAAAAGAAAACACTATTCACCCTTGGCAGAAAGGGCACTGAAGAGATCATCTCCTCAGCACAAGCCTCCATCACCTAAGGGGCAGGCTGCTGGGGACACATGGGTACCAGGGAAGTCTGGTACAGACAAATCCCAAAGGGCATTGTCTGGCAAAGACACACCTTGTGGTCTCAGTACCCAAACCGAAGAAAGCTGCTACTGTGCTGTCAGTACCGACCTCACTGGTACTGACAAAAACAGCACCCAAACTACCTCAGAACAGCGCAGACAAGGGCTGCCTGGAACCACCAGTACAGGCACCAGCTAAATCAGTACTGCCCTCAAGTACCGAAGTCTCCCCAGTCCTGACCATATCTACAGCATGGGCAGACTCTTTAACACAGTGACCAGTGCAATCCTCTGCACCAGCGGTACTGACCTTCGCTCTGCTGAGGCCTCTGACTACCCCCCAAGATCTAGCAATAGCGTTGGTACTGGGTACATTGTGGTGTTCAGTACCAATGCCACAGCAAAGCTAGAGGGACCAAGCAGGCTTATCACGCCATCAAGCTCGCCCCTTCCCCCCCCCCACCTCCCCGTTCTCCAGTCACAGTGATGCTGATGAGGAGATCACATTCTCTCCATGACATTCGTCACCAAAGCCAGCCACACAGATACAACAGCAGCAGCAGGCTCAGCCCCAGCTGCGGCAACACATTCCATGGTTCCCTCCGATTCCACTCCCACAACCTTGGCAGGGAGGGGACCCTTCGGTACTGCAAAGACTCAGACACCAGCACCTCAACAGCTGACACCACACAGGCCTCAGACAGTGGCCCACAGATCTCCTACACCCACGAGATCTGATATCATGCAGGAGCAGATGAAGGATATGGATGACTCACAGGAAGGAGACACATTGCCTCCTTCACACATCTCATCATCTTCTCCTGATGAGACGATAATGATAATGCCCCCTCTCCCAGCTGCGGGGGACAACTTTGTCTTTTCAAGACTTATACAAGAGAGTGGTTAACACACTCGATATTTCATTGGTCAAGGTTCCTGAGACACAGTACAAACTGACCAGTATACTACAGGCCTCGCCTTCATCAAAAATAGCCCTGGTA
This sequence comes from Rafetus swinhoei, assembly GCA_019425775.1. Lineage (NCBI taxonomy): Eukaryota > Metazoa > Chordata > Testudines > Trionychidae > Rafetus > Rafetus swinhoei. The sequence goes on from CM033446.1 coordinate 113,085,596, forward strand.
GTCAGCGAGGCCATACTGCACCCAGCAAAAATCTTATGACAAACACCAGCTTCTATCTCACCAACATCAAAAAGAGAAGACAGGAAGTACTACGTTCTTGGCAAAGGTGCTGAATTTTTGTTCACCCACCCAGCACCAAATTCCTAGGTCATTGATGCAGCCAACAAAAGGGATAAGCAAATGCAATACAGATCTGCCCCTTACAATAAGGAATGGAAGAGACTGGACATTCTGGGCAGGAAATCATATTCATCTGCATCCCTCCTGATCAGGATAACTATGCGGCGCTGTTAATGAAGTACACATTCCATTATTTTGGAAAAAAACAACTTACTGAACAGCTACCCGAGGATAGCAAGTCTTCCTTTCAGTCCAACATAAACAAAGGCATCCTCAGAGCTAACACAGCACTACAGGTATCCCTTGGCATAGCTTTTACTGACACATGATCCTTAGCCACATCAGTAGTCATGCAGCATGTCTCCTGGCTGCACCTCTCTGGATTCACTGGGGAGGTACAGAATATCGTTGAGGACCTGCCATTTGAAGACCAAAAGCTATTTTCCACCATGAAAGATGCCTCATTACATTCCCTCTAGGACTCTAAAGTGACATTAAAGTTCCTGGGGATGTATGTTCCCCAACCCAAAAAGAAACTGAACAGGCTATTCACACCTTGGGGCAGAGCATCATCCTCGTAGTCCTCCCAGAGAAGCTATGATCTAAAGAGGAGACAGACAACAAAAGCACAGACAGCCTCAAGACCAAGCCATCACGTCCCAGTCCACCAACAGGTGGCAAACCTTTTGAACGTTTGGCCGAGGATTTGGCATCATTTCCAAAAACTGCTCATTACCAGTTCAGTCTGCAGCCCTTTTCCCATGCATGGGCCACTATATTACAACAGACAGTTTGGTCTTAGAAGTCATACAGAAAGGCCTTCATCACCTTTCCTCCAGCCCAACCCCCTTTCCTGTCCCTCTTCAGGGACCCCACTCACAAGTCCCTGCTACAACAGGAGATAAACGGATTACTCCAGATGGGGGCAATAGCGATCATACCAATACATCTCATGGGAAAGGGTTTCTACTCAAGATACTTCCTCACTGCAAAAAATCGGGGGGCTGGAGACCCATCCTAGACTTGCGCAGACTGAACAAGTATCTAATAAAGCAAAGATTCAGAATGGTAATGCTAGCAAAGATAATTCTGTCCCTCTTACAAGGAAACTGGATGTCGTCCCTCAACCTGCAGGACGCATATTTTCACATAGCAATTCAACCGTCACACAAAATGTTTTTCATATTCACCCTAAAGGATCAACATTATCAGTATCATGTCCTACCATTCGGCCTGTCCTCTGCACCCAGAGTTTTCTCCAAGATCCTGGGTGTGGCAGTGCCACATCCCAGAAAGGGGGGCACAATAATTTCTCCGTACCTGGACTATTTGTTAATTGTAGCATGTACAGAACACGAGGCCACTCAATCCACCACAAAAACAATCCAACTGTTCAGAACTCTAGGACTTCACATAAACACACACAAATAACACCTCAGTCCCATCCCAGGAGTTGAAGTTCATAGGCACCACGTTGGATTGCATAAATGCACAGGCACAACTGCCACTACAGAGTCAGTGAGATGAGCGTGCAACTCCTTTCTCCCATTAATCTGGGGCAAGTCAGTGAGAATATTCAGACAACACCACCTGTATGTTCTACATAAATCACCAAGGTGGAGCGAAATCATACCTCCACTGCAAAGAGGCAGCAACACTGTGGCAGTGGTGCATTCATCATCGTATCAGTGGTATATCTCCCAGGCAAGCAAACTATCACCACAGACCATCTAAGCCACATATTTCATCAGAAATACAAATGGGGGGATACATTCCCGGGGGATACATTCCCAGGCCCTACATTCCGACTTCCTCAGGTGGGACTTTGCAGAAATAGACTTATTCACCACATTACACAATGCCAAATGCCCCAAGTATTGTTCCAGGTCAGGGCTGGGCAAGGGCTCCATGTGGGATGCCATGATGATCAGCTGGTCTAACAATCTTGTATATGCCTTTCCTCCACTTCCCCTTCTTGGCAAGGTTAAACAAAAAATAAAGCAGGACAGGGCCAGTCATATCGTCATAGCACCTGTATGGCCCAGGCAGCCCTGGTTCCCTTACCTGTTACCACTGTCAGCGGCTCCTTTGGTTTTTCTTCCATGATGGCCGTACATACTATTTCAGGAACGCAGTCAAGTTCTCCATCCAGATATACACAAACTTCATCTCTGGGCCTGGCTCCTTTAGGGATGAATACACAGCAGCTCACCTGGTTAGAGGAAGTTCACAATATAACCCTGAATTTCTTGCGCAAACAGTGCAAGAAAGACCTATTTGCAGAAATGGCAATGTTTCTCTAAGTGGGTAAGCCATAGAACGCTGCAACCTCGTTTCGCACAGTTGATGATGATCTTAAAATACCTTCTTTCATTGAAGAAACAGAATCTTTCCAACTCATCAGTAAAGGTATATCTGGTGGTCATTTCAAGTGAGCATGAGGTTGTGGATGGCCACCCCATATTTTCTTATCCCACTAGTAAGAAGTTCCTTAAATGCCTCAACAATCTTCCCCCAATGAAGCTGGCAGTGCCGCCTTGAGATCTCAACCTCATTCTCAACACCCTGACCTGCCCACCTTTTGAGCCCATAGCAACACATTCCTTGACGTGCTTTCCACAAAAGTTGCTTTCTTACTAGCAATTGCGACAGCAAGGAGGATAAGTGAATTGGCGGCACTCATGGCAGATCTGCCATTTACCACCGTAAACTAGGACAAAGTAGTCTTAAGGCCACATCCCAAATTTCTCCCAAAAATAGTTTCACCTTAACGAGCCTATATGCTTACCTGTTTTTCACCAAAAACTTCTTCCAGACGCCAACGCAACATGACTCCATTCCTTGGATGTTCGGTGGGCGTTTGCCTTCCACCTAGATAGAACGAAACAGTACAGGCACTCTCCTAGACTCTTTATTTCTATAGCCAGCCATTCTAAAGATCATGCAGTCTCAAAACAGACTTTTGAAATGGATAGCAAACTCTATTAAAGAATGCTACCATGCCAATAGGTTGCATTACCAACTCATTTGCAGGCACATTCCACCAGAGCGATGGCCACCTCTGCGTCCTTCCTGCATAACATGCCCATCAAGGATATTTGTAGGGCAGCAACATGGGCCTCTGTCCACACATTTACAAAACATTATGCTATAGACACTTACGCTTCACAGTGCGCCACTTTCAGGGAGGTGGTCCTTGCTGCTGTCTACCACTCAGGTCTGAAGCTCCTCCTTCCAAAAGCTGAGGGTACCACTCTGTAGACACCGACAATCAAGCTCCCACAAGGACACTCCTCGAAAAAGAAAGGAAAGGTTACTCACCTTGTGCAGTAACTGGTGTTCTTTGAGATCGGTATCCCTGTGGGCACTCCACAACCCACCCTCCTCCCCTCTGCTTCAGAGTTGCAACATCTCTTCATGGTAGGGAAGGAATGGATGGTTGACAGCGTGCATGCGTCAGCATGTTCGCTACAATGTGGACAGTGCTGTGCATGCACGCCAGCGCTCAAGGTATAGGGTACTGCTGCTAAAAAGTTTCGATTCCAAGCTCAGGAGTGCCAAAACACCTACAGTGGAGTGCCCACAGGATCAACCACCTTGAACACCATTTACTGCACAAGGTGACTAACCTTCCCTTTGTTCTTTTTTTATTTGAACTTCTAAACCTATCCCATTTCCACAAACATTCGCTGTTAGGCATCCCATCACTATCAATCTTCCTGACAGAAACTGAAACAAGAAGTCTTAAAGCACCTCTGCCATTTCCAAGTTTCCTGTTGTTGTTTCTCCCTCTTCACTGAGCAGTGGGCTTACCCTGTCCTTGGTCTTCCTCTTGCTTCTAATATATTTTGAGAATATCTTCTTGTTACCCTTTATGTCTCTAGCTAGACTGAGGTCATTTTGTGCCTTTGCCTTTCTAATCTTGCCCCCGCATACTTGCGTTGTTTGCTTATATTCATCCTTTATAATTTGACCTACTTTCTACTTTTTATACGACTCCTTTTTGATTTTTAGATCATGTAAGATCTCCTGGTTAAGCCAAGGTGGTCTCTTACCATACTTTGTAACTTTCCTAGGCAATGGTATAGTTTGCTTTTAGGCCCTTCATAATGTCTCTTTGAAAAATTGCCAACTCTCTTCAGCTGTTTTTCCTCTTAATCTTGCTTCCCATGGGACCTTACCTACCAGCTCTCTGAGTTTACTAAAATCTGCCTTCCTGAAATCCATTGTCTCTATTTTTCTGTTCTCCTTTTTACCCTTCCTTAAATCATGAACTCTATGATTTTATGACCACTTTCACCCAAGCTGCCTTCCACTTTCAAATTTTCAACCAGTTCCTCCCTATTTGTTAAAATCAAATCCAGAACAGCTTTCCCCCCAGTAGCTGTCTCAATCTTCTGAAATAAAAAATGGTCTCCAAAGCATTCCAAGAGCTTATTGGATAATCTGTGCCCTGCTGTGTTAGTTTCCCAACATACATCTGGATGGTTGAAGTCTCCCATCACCACCAAACCCTGCGCTTTGGATGATTTTTTTTAGTAGTTTAGAAAAAGCCTCATCCACCTCTTCTACCTGGGTAGGTGGTCTGTAGTAGACCCCTAGCATGACATCATCCTTGTTTTTTATCCCTTTTAACCTAACGCAGAGAGACTCTGCACATTCACCTTTTAGTTGTTGGTAGAAACAATGGATGAACTTTTTTTTAACTTGTCTGTTTCTGTTCTGAAATTTACATAAGGAATGCTGTAGTAAAATCTGAATTAAAATACAGGTTGAACCTCTTAAATCAGGGACACTCTGGTCCGGCAACATCTGTGATCCGGCAGGATCACGGATGTTGATGGATCTGTGAGCCAGTCAGGGAGTCCAGTGGAGGGGATCCCCATCCCTGAAGAGCCCCAGTGAGGCAGGGCAGCAGCGGGACCAGCAAGCCCCGTCCCTGGGGAGCCCTGTCCCAGCACCGCAGCAGTGGGGCAGTCGTGGAGCCCCGTCTCCCGGGAGTGCCGGGCAGGCAGGGAAGCAGCGGGACCGGCAAACCCCATCTCTGTGGAGCCACCTCCCAGCATGGCAGCAGTGGGGCAGCCGTGGAGCCCTATTCCAGGGGAACCCTGGTGAGGCACTGCAGCAGCAGGACCGCCAGCAGCCAGTGAGCTCCATTCCCGGGAAACCCCAGGCAAGACAGAAGTAAGGCAGCCGCGGAGCCCCATCCCCAAGAAGCCTCAGCCAAGCGGGGCAGAAGTGGGGCCACAGTGGCTGGGAAACTTTGCCACCAGCCACCTGGGACCCTATGTGCCAAGCCCAAGCCCTGTAGCAGTAGGGCTGGAGCCCAGTGGCAGTGGGACTGGAGCAAAGCTAGCCAGAGGGAGGGGCAGTATCCTGGGAGGCCAGTAGCAGGGGATCTCCCCATATCTGACAAATTCCCTCATTCAGGTCCGGTCAGGTCCTGAGGATGCTGGACCAGGGAGGTCCAGCCTGTATAGAAAACCTTTTTCAACAAAGTATAAACAAGAAGCCTTCTTTATCTACCAACTGAATTCTCAAGGACTAGAAACTGAAGTCAGTATGCATCTGAATGAAAACAAATATGGATAGAAATTTTGTATAGTACTTCTGGGCATAAAATTCTAAGGAGAAAAATAAGTTCACAAACAAGTTCATTCATCTCCTTAAGCCTTGAACTTAATGGATAGTCATATGAACATTTTTAATGTAATGTACACCTCTCTAAAATATTTACTTTGCTCATATTTGGCCTGATTCTTTAGATCCTCAATGTAACTCCCCGGCCAGATTTAAACAATGTTTCTTTTTTTGCTTTCTGAAATCATAAGCCAAAATTATGTGTTGTCTGCTTAATGGAATATGGATTTTAAAGTTTTTCCTTGTGTACTTATTATTTTTTAAATATTTTCTTTGTTTTGGTATTTAACAATTAAATGAAATTAATGTTATCAAATAATAAAGGACTTCCCTACTAACATCATTTTTCACTGAAAATTTTCTTATATGAACTCAGTTACTTTTTCTGGGGGGAAATAATATTCAAAGCAAACTGTTTTTAAATCATTCTATAAAAACATTTTAAAATAGGAAACTTTTCTGATTTAAATGTTATTAATAAAAGTCCAACATATGTTTTCAAAGCCTATTTAAAGCATAAATTGGACAAACGTGAAGCTTTATAATTTTGGAAAACTTCCAAAATATCACCAAATTGTGCCTTTCCACCAAAAGAGAAAAAAATGTAAAGGCTTGACTTGTCCTTTTTATTTCTGAGCATCTTGCAATCAAATGTTCAGTGGGTGGGGAAAAAAAATTTTAGATCAGTATCTGGAAATTGTTGGAACACTTTACAAATGGGAGAATAATTTATAGCATCATGCCACATGCTCGTTTTTGTCTTAATGCAGTCAAATGATATTTAAAAATTCTCTTTTTGATGGTTCCTTCTGCATAAAATGTGACAACTGGAAAAGCACAAGGATGCGTGCAGTGGTTAGAGAACAGTAACTGTGCCAGTCCAATACAGATGAATATGCCATTGATAGCATTACGATGCAGGGCATGCATTAGTGCCACAGAACACATGCTGCAAGGAAACAAAAACAGCATGAGTGTCTTGTAATCCTAAGACCCTTCAGAATCAGTAGTATAAATTTAAAAAAGCACCCGAAGTGGCTCATTATTGCTATCAATAGATCATTTGTAGGCACAGCAAAAAAATGAACTCTCAAGATTTAATTATCCAAAATAATCAAATATATTCCTGACTTTTGCATATTATGTTTTTAAAAATGGGTTTTTCAGCATGCTGAATATAAGTATTAGTTCTTTTTATCTGAAGTACTAATTTTCCACTGTATATTTTTCTTTGTAATCTAAATCTCAGATAATGCTGCTGTATGAGCCATCAGACTGATAAAAAGCTATATCCTGGAGATAGGTGCACATGTCTATATATAGACAATATTGACTGACTAAAAATGTATTTCATTTGTTTAGGTTTATTTATGAAACAGAACATCACAATGGCATAGCAGAATTACTGGAAATATTAGGAAGGTAAGTTACTGGTTCTACACCATAAAACTCATCAAACCTTTAAGAACGTAAAAAGTGAGTGGTGGTTGAAGGATACATTTCAAATAAATGTTAAAATTTTGTATAGATTGTCAGAGCTCTAACTAAGGAGGGAGGATGGTAACCATCTATTAATATATAAAGGGTGTAAACACCAATGAAGGAGAGTATAATTGTTTAGATCTAAAGTGTATGTGGACAAGTTTAGCTATACCAGATTAAATTAAACAAAATAAAATACTTGCAGAATATCAAAATGAAGTCCTAAACAAATAATCTGTTTGTTCACAAAGGAAAATCTCATAGTATAAATATATTACTGGGGAAGATACTATAGAGTTCTACCTTGCACCTTCAGGGCGATGGACTATATGACCAAATAGGCCCATCAGTGCTTCTTGCGTCACATTTGACAATACGTTGCCAGGATGACAGGTTTTTAAAGTAAATAAATGAAGAAACTGCAACAAAATTTGAAAGGGGGAAAAAAAAAGCAGCTCTGGTTCTCTAATAGTTAATATAAGACACACATATTGACTATGATCTAAAAAATGTAAAAGTTATTAGTTAATATTTATGTAGGCAGTTATTACCTCAGTTTATGCATTGCACACGTCAGTGAATAAGTGGCAAGACTTGAGTTCCCATACCAGTGCTCTCCCTCATAGTCAATGGGAGGGAAATAGCAAGGAATATAACAGAATTCAGAAGGGGTGAGGGAGATTTAAGAGCACATAATGGCAATCATAGAACACTAGAACTGTGGAAGGAACCTTGAGAGGTCATCGAGTCCAGCCCTCCTGCTCCTCTATCAGAGTTGCCAGCAAAAGGAACTGAGAGCATGTAGGGCCTGTGATGCCTAATATATTGATGTATGAGTACAGCACTGCAGAGGGGCCACCACTGCCAACTCTATGGATACCACATTGTGAATTTTATTTTCCATACAATTTTTTAAAATATTACAAAGATTTAAAAAAAAGCCAAGACACCTGTTTTTTAACTATTAGCAATATGTAGTGTCAATATTAACTTTATCCTTAGTGCCTGCCATCGCAAAGCACCACCAGCTAAAAGAGATTTTTCTTTATGCCTATTAAGGATTTAATGCACTACTAGGAGACTCACTGAAGGAAGAGAAAGTCCTTGTCCTAGGCTGGTTGAAATGAAATCATTCCTTTCCTTCTGTACCATGTCCCTGTATCTTCCATAATGGCATACTGTTAAGTTTTTCCAGAAAATGCAATTATATTTTTTAAGTTATCTACGAGACATCTAAGATTGTAGTTCTCACACAGTTGTTCAGAAGCATGCGGAGAGCTGGCCAGTGACGTGTCACTGACTCCATTTCTGGCTGCTAAATAGTATTAACTGGAGCTAAAAATACATCACTTTTACTTGTAAGCAACTACTTTAGTTGCTATAGGGACATTACATAACCCTGAATGGAAGGGCAGACACTTTTCCTGTTAAGCTGTAATTCACACTGAAGACAGAATCTCCTGCTTTAGAACAGAGGCTTGAAATTTTGCAGCGGGGGTATGCCTTTGTGCCAGAGGATATGCCTTTTGCCGTCTTTGTGGAAAATGTACTTAAAATTGGCCAAGTTAAAAGCTTATGAAAAATCTCAGGCACAAGAACTGAAAGCAGGGAAAATGTCTCTTTCATGTGTTCTCAGTATTCTCCCCCCAACTGGTATCCAGGCAGCAGAGTGGTGAAAGAAGATGATGCCTGGCTTTAATGCAGTAGGAAGAGTAATGTAAGGCAGGGAGTAGGGCACATAGGAGTAGGAGAATGTAAAGTAGAGGGATGAGTGGGACAGGAACTAGGGGTGAGGAGGGTATAGTCAGGATCAGTGTGGGGACACACTGTCTTGGGGGACAGGAGCAGAAGGGTCTATAACCACTTAAGAACACTTCCTTCCAGAACCTAAGAATCCAGCAAATAGTTGTGGCACCCGCTGTCAATGTTTGTTCTTGACTTCTAGTGGCAGGTCCACAGACGATAACAGGCTATTACTGCTACCAGTTAGTAGAGGTCTGTGCTGTGGATCTAAAGGTTTGAACATATGCTGATGACCCAGGCTGGGGTCAGTAATGTTTCCAGAAAATTACATCTAAAAAAAGTTCAGGTTGCAAAGTCAAGTGTTCAAAAGTTGAGAAATGTCAGAATTTAAGGTTGCTTCTGCCTTTATGACATTGTTTAATCACATGATTATATGCTTTTTATTTTCTTCTTCCGGACCCCTGCCTCTTTGAGAACCCAAAAAAGATGATGCCATAAGAATGAATCAGTATTGTATAGTTATTGAGGCTAGTGCCTGTGGGATCCCTGCTTTTTTGTTGCAGAAATTGGAATGTGTGTATAAGGAGGCATGGGATTACAGGAAGAGAAAGGAAGTTGAATGCCACTCTGAAGAACTGGACTCTATCCTTGCCTCTGCCTTATAGTTTCTCTGTAATACTGGGCAAGTAACAAAGAAAAATTTTCATAGTTAACTATTAATTGTGCTCTCCTCTTTTTATGGGTGCCTAATGTGAGGCACCAGGTGTCAGAAATGCAGAAGTACTGAGTGCTCAAAATTGCCACCAGAGTAAATTGGAGTTGTGCTTCAAACATACATTACTCCTGGGGGAATTCTGCACTAATGCACGTGTGCATATTTAAGGAGCCCCACAGAATTTTTCGTGCAGAAACCAGCTTCTGCCAAAATGTTGCTGCATCTGCATATTTTGCCCCCCAGAGGGCACTGTGGCAATTGAACAAAAGTGCAGCTCACAGCCAGCTAAGGAAGAGAGCCACCTTCTTCACAGCACCTGTGGCCAGGTCAGAAGAACAAGGGCTGTGTGATGTTGGGGGGAGGGGAGTCAGGGACTCATAAGGACTAATGGGAGAGGACATATGGAGACAGGGTCTCAGTGGGAATGGAAGCACAGGGCCATGGATGGGAGGGAGGTGCAGAGGCTCATGGGAATAGGGAAGGGGTGCAGAGCCACATAGGGACATGGAAGTGGCTGGGAGGGGGTCAGACATGTATGGCTAAAGTGGCAGATGTCTGACTGAATGGGAGAGGCTAGTGGTCAGCTAGAGTCTGCATGGGGGAAGCTCTCTACCAATCCCTCCCTGTCCCCCCTTCGTCCCCAAAAAACCCTGTTTTATACTTTTTCCCACTTATACCCCACAGCCCTTCAAGTTGACACCCAGGCTCCTTCTTAGAAATTTGCTTTTCTCTCCTTCCGCTGCTCCATTTACCCTGACTCCCACAAGCCTTTGCACTGCTTATGAGGGGTATAGGAAATACAGTTCTATATTGTAGTTTAAATGAATTATTACTTATAGATTTGTATTAATATGCCTAGTAAGGAATCTCTTTGTCAAAAAAATATTTCCTGAATCTTTTTTTGTCTCTGTTGTTACAGATGTATTTGCTAACAGGTATTTTTAAATAAATGACCAAAATAATTGAAACTGGTATGATTATATTGTGTTGTTTTTACAAATGAAATTTGCAGACTTTTAAAATATTGTGCATGGAATTTTTTGTTGCAGAATTCCACCAGGAGTATTATCAAGTGCTATGAAATACTAATTATTCTAAATAATCAGTTCCTATGTGTCTTGAGCTTTTTTTATGACAATGTTGCTTAAGCTCTCTGCCTCAATTCCCCAGCTACAAAATGGTGATAACTAATCTCCTAGGAGCATTAGGAAAATAAATTACTGTTTTAAAACAATCAAATATTCTGATGAGAGCACCATGGAAATGTCTGTGAGGAAATCAGTAATTTTGAATTCAGTGTGGAGTTTGGATAGTGTGTGTTTAAATAAGGCATGTTGCCACACATTGAGGAGGATAAAAATAAATAATGTATAACTAACTATTCATTCAGTAACTGAGGCATGGGTCCTGTGGAAAAAACAGTATGTGATAGTGTAATTATAGACTGAATTATAGTGTGCACGTATAAGGGACGAGGAATTAAGGTTGCTTTGCAACCTTAATTCTGGAATTTTTAAACTTTTGAGTACTCAATTTTGCAACCTGAATGCTCTTTTAATATAGTATGTTAACATGTAATAGTTTGTCAGTTCCCCTCCTGTTTGAGAGAGCCTTCCATGCTAGATAACATGAGATGAAAACACCTTAAAAATAAGAACGTGTAATTATAAATCTGCAAAATTTGACATCGAGACTCCAGTTTTAGAATGTGAAAATATTTTTAATTCCATTTTTTTAAAGTTGACAGGTTTTCAAAAGATCAATCCGGATAAAAACATAAAAGGGTACAATGCATTCAATAATGAGTAACACCTATGGTTACTCACCTCGTGTTGGAAACTGCTTGTGCTGGGATGCTATCTTGTTCCCTGTTCCAGTGATACAAAACTGCCCATTTCCCAGTAGAGCAGTTCTGTCTCCAATCTATGTACTCTCCCTGTATTGGACTCCCAAGTATTGGGTCCTTGATGTGCTTATCGGATAGTCGACATTGACAATTTGATTAGTCAGTTACCCAATGCTTAACATCCTTACCTTGATTCCCTCATTAGGAATGAAATAGCTGTCTTTCAGCACCTGGGAGGGACATTTATTCAGAACTTTATTTGCAAGGAGGTGGAAAGATTGGAAGCTGAAGGGAGATGGGTTGGGGAGGGAAACTGTCTTCTATGAAACTTGGAGGATTTTGGCATGTGGGAAGGATGCAAGTTAAAACTTTTGATACAGGGGATGTGAGGATGTTGATTTTACTGTTAGTTGAATCTGTATTCTGTTCTGTAAATAATTAGACTTAAATTTTAATGTTTTGTTCTATTTTTATTTAATACAATGACCCCCATCTTCAGTATGGGGAAAATGCTATTTTAATGTTCTATGAGAGAAAGCTCAAAGAAAAATAACTTAGTGCAATTAAAATTAAGAACAAAGAAACAATTTTCTTATCCTTCAAAATATTCACTAATGCCAAATTTTTAACACATATTGATTTTTAAAACTTCTGATTTTTTTACAGCATAATTAATGGATTTGCCTTACCATTAAAAGAAGAGCACAAAATTTTCTTATTGAAGGTGTTATTACCTTTGCATAAAGTGAAATCACTCAGTGTCTATCATCCACAGGTAAATTAATTTGTTTATTAAGTGTTACATATTCTATTGCACAGGATAGTCCAGAGAATAAAATACTGAGCTGAAGTTGGGAGACTTGGGATCTGTTTCCATTTCTGTTGTTGGTCTACTGTGTGACCTTGGGCAAATAATTTCACATCTCTGATTCAATTTCTTCATCTGTAAAATGGGATGAAGATATCTTTTAAAAGTGTTCTAAGATCTGTGGATAAAAAGCACTATATAATATCATAGAAAAACTTACCCTTTAATGAAAATGTCCCTTTAATACATCTTTTTTCTAAAAGATCAATTATATGTGGTATGGGTTTTGGGGTTTTTTGATAATTTAATATTTTAGTTCAGCTAGTTGTAACTTTTTTTTAGTTCTCTAGATATTTTGCTGTGTTACTTATTTCTTCAATGTGCATTCATTAAGTGGATGTTACTGAAGAGATGGAGTAAACAAACCTGAAAAATGACAAAAAATGTTTGTGTCGAAACAATCTGCGTAATAATATTACAACAACTCCACTGTTGTTGCTTTCATACTCCTTGATCTTTTGTTAGGCTCACAGTAGAGAGTAAGAGAAGGTTCTAGAAGATTTGGAATGGCACTGTGATGTGCTGAAAATCTGTCTAGAAAAAGCTCTTCTTGGATACCCGGCAAATCAGCCCATTCCCAGTCTCTCTTTTGTGAATAAATGCCCCATATGGAAACCACTATGTCTTTTTATGTAAAATTGGTAAATATAGTTTTATTAAATTTAAATAGTCTTTTTTGTGAAAGCTCTTTTCTAGTAATTGCTTTGACCTATTTTTAAATTAATGTTGTAATTTCACTTTATTAGAATAAATCAAATATTAAGAAATAGAATTTGAATCTTAATCAAGGACTTCATCTAAAATATCTGTGAGGAAGTGATTGTTCTAAATAAATGAATAATTTCAGAATTGGGACCTCAATAAGCCTGGGATGAAAGAATCAAATGGCCAGTTAAGAACAGCCATGCTAGAAATCGGAGGGAGGGGAAGGGGAGCTGTCAACAATCCATAGAATTAGTCTAAAGATTATTCTGCAACGTGCCCTCCACCACAGTTCTTTAGATCCTCAAAGGATTGTGAGGTTTGTGAAAATTCACTGATGCTGTGTCACTAGGATTTCTGAAGATATGCATGTCCAACAGTTCTGTGTGCCATAGTATACGGATTCTTTTCCAGAGTGATTCTTTTCATTGAACTTTTGGAGAACTTGTTTGTTCTTCTGGGCACATGAGGGGAGTCTAAAATTAGTGCAGCAGTATGGCCTCCAGAGAAAGACAGTCCCACCTCAGAAGGGAACTTCCTTCCAAAAGATTCCCTAGCCCATAAGACTGATGACACACTTCACAGCAATTTCAAAGACTCAGCTATAGCCTTTCAAACCAGATTTTTTTTCATATATTTATTAGGGATGTTAGTGCATAGTCGTTTACACAATTAACTGATAAGCCTGGGCTTCTCGGTAAAGCCTAACTATTAAATGCACCACCACCCATGCTGCCTCTATATCTGAAGTAGCAAGGGAGAATGAGAGGTAGGAGCTGGTGTTCAGGGGGAGAACCAGCTTTTAAGCCAATGTGTGCCAGCTTCCACAGGTCTGTCTCCCCCCTCCCCCACCCCAGTTGCCTCCCACTGAGACAGCAGTGCAAAGGGCAGGAGGAAGCCAGTGCTTGGGGGGAGAGCAGGGGACAGGCAGGAGCTCCCTGCTAGCACGAGCTCCCTGCTAGCACCAGCTTCCACCTGCTCCCCCCCCCCACCTCCACCCCTGTGTAAATAGGTAACTGCTAAAAAAAAATCCAGCGGTTACATGTTTACACAAATACACATTAGTTAACATCTCTAATGTTTGGTAAGGCATACTTTTTTTGCCATAAAGTAGGTAACTCATAGTTTAGTGGTATGATCCTTGCTTGAAGTGAGACGTCTCATGTTCTGTCTTGGTCATACCCTTAATAAGATTTGTGATGTGCAATTGATTCTTTCTTGAAGGCTCTACAGGGAAGTCTTGTTGTGCTCATCAATAGTCATCACTCATCCTAAATATCTTTTGCATATAATCTTGCAAGTGAGGAGCTATTGAGGGAAATATTAGAAAAATTAGTAGATAAGATTGCAGAGGCTTTAACTCTCACTGAAAGCCAGCATAGCAATCCATTGGTTGCTGCTAACACAGGGTATCCATTTAGGGACAGAGGGTGAAATCTGGAAGAGAAGCTTCTGGAAAAATAGAGATAAATTTACCTTAACACGAACAAAATATTCAGCATGACAAAGACAAAAAAGCATTTATATATAGCAGCTCACAATTTCTGTGCTAGAGTCTTCCTTTATATCCTTTCTATGCACCCAGAATCTTGAGTGACTGATAAGTACTCACAGCAAGGCACAGGTCACATGTTGCATACCCATACCCATGCATAGTTAACATGTCAATCAGTATCCTGTCCACAAAAACAGACTCCTTCATAAATGAAGTGCTGCTGGGAAGAATTCAAGAAGAGTATATGATTGCAGAGCAGAGAATTGTTTACCCAGATGTCAAAACAGACATGGCTCTGTCTGTAATTTTACCATAATATTAAAGATTTGCAAAAGATCCAAAACTTCATTGCTGCAGTCAGTAGTAGTTGCTAGTTTATTTCTGATGGCTGGGATTGCTGGTGGTATGGCTCCACCTCATCCCCGAATGGGTTTATCATAATGCACCTGCTTGAGAATTCCTTCTGAGGACATAGGAGCATGTACTTAATGCATTTGCAAAATTACGTGATGTTTTCAGATAACATCCAAATACCCCTTTGTAGGCAAGTAAATACAAACACACTGCAAGCCAGCCCATCTTTTGTTATAGGCCCTTACTTTATATACTCTGGAAGTAAGTGTGCTTGGAATTCAATTTTTTCAAGATCTTTGCGGTCATTTCAAGATCTTCAAGATATTTTGAAAGCATGTGCAGACTGATATGGGCTCTTGGGGGGGCCCCCCCATCACAATGGCCAGGACCTGCCTCAGGTTGTTGGGGCATATGGTTTCCTGCATCCACGTTTCCTTTGCCAGGCTTCACCTCCGTCCACTACGGATGTGGCTGCAAGTGCGTACAAGCTGTCTTGCCGCTGTTTGGACCAGGTGCTGACTGCTCCACTGTTGGTGATCTATGTCCTTTAGTGGTGTCTGGACCTTTTGAACGTGTGCCAAGGGGTTCCATTTTACTCCCCTCAGTCCACTTTGACATTAGTGACTGATGCCTTGGACTAGGGGTAGGGCGAACATTTGGGCAGTCTCAGGACTCAGGGCATCTAGTTGTGGGCCGTATATACAATGCACATCAATGTAAAGGAACTCAGGGCTGTGAGGTTGGCCTGTGTGCCTTTTTGAGCAAAATCAAGAGCAAATGTGTCTCGGACTGCACAGACAATACCACAACAATGTTTTATATCAGCAGTTAGAGTGGTGTTCATTCTTCTCCCCTGCTCATGGAAACGATGTTGCTGTGGGAGTTGTGAATGCACAACAAGGCGCACTTGCTGGCCTCTTACCTGCCAGGGTCTCAGAGCTCTCTAGCAGACAACCTCAACCACTCGTATCAAGTTCACAAGTGGTCTCTGAGGTGGGATGTGGTGCAATGGCTTTTCCAGAGGTGGTAACGTCCCCATTTGGATGACTTTGCCACGAGGAGGAAAAGGAAGTGCTGGGCCTTCTATTCCTACCTCAGCGACAGCAAGGGCTCTCCAGATGATGCCTTCCAAATTCACTGGGGAAGGGGGTCTCCTGTACACATTTCCCCCTTTCCAGCTAATTCACAGGGTGCTAATTAAGGTTCACAGAGACAGCATGGATCTCATTTTGATAGCACCAGCCTGGCCCAGGCAACATTGGTATACAAGGCTGCATCAACTGTCAGTGGCACCTTCGATTCCCCTCCCTTTCTCCTCGACCTATTGTCCCAGGATTGTGGCACCTTGCTGTATCCCAACCTCCAGGCTTTACACCTGACTATCTGGAGGCTCCATGGTTGAGTGCAATAGAGCAACAGTGCTTGGAAGGAGTGAAGGCAGTTGAGCTGGGAAGTAGGAAACCCTCCATGCAGGCCACTTGTGTCAAAATGGAAGAGATTTTCCTTGTGGGCCCTGTAGTGGGGCACCCAGCCATTGCACGCTTTGGTTCCCCTTATTCTGGAATACCTTGTGCGGTTAAAACAACAGGGACTTGCCGCTTCCTCCATTAAGGTTCATCTGGCCCCAATATTGGCATTCCACCTGAGATTGGGGGGCTGTTCGGTATTTGTAGACCACTTGGTGGGCCGGTTCCTTAAGGGCATGGGTGAGGGACCTAAGGCCCGGGGGCTGGATGCGGCCCCCAGCTTGCCTGGATTTGGCCCCCAAGGCGGGGGGGAAATGGTGCGAGCCAGAACTGAACAGTGCCGGCTCCTGTGGGGTCCCAGTTGCTGCGGCCGTGCTTTTAAAATGTAGTAAGAGCCTGGCAGCTATTACTACATTTAAAAAGCAAAGGCGCAGCGTTTGGGAGCCAGGACTCAGCTGTCCCAACTTGCATCTGGTCAGACCACTCTGCAGAGCTTCAGAGAACCCCTTCATCGACTAATCCAGTAGTCGATGAAAATTCCATCGACTACTCAATTAGCTTACTAACCACTATTTAACATCCCTAGTAGGGGCCCACCACTAGGATCAAACCTGTGGACCAGATCCAGCCCATGGGCTGGAATTTGCCCACCCCTTGGCTATGCAGCTTTCCCCACATACTCCCAATGAACTTCAGTCTTGATTTTGTAAACCTGTTCTGGCATTACTTCAATGCTGGACCATGATCAGAAAGTACCATAGTGACATATCTGTGTATACAAAACCAGGATACAGGTGAAGATGAGGATAAAGCCACCAAACTCATCCTTTAATCTTTAAATATAGTTTTTGAAGGTAATACATTCTAGAATTTGATTTTTCTTAATGTAACTAATTTAATTCTTTACTTTCAGATGTGTGGATTTTTTCCTTCCCACATATATAAAATATGTTTAAAATTAGTTTTGGTTGGCTTCTCTTCCTCATATTCTCTGATGAACTTAAAGACAGCAAGAAGCAAGGAAGTAAAGGAGAATGTTTCCTTTCTCCAGCTACATCCCAGTTTCCAGAGAATTCAGAGCATTTCAGATATATATTATATGAGAAATACTATAAATTGACTATTTTTATAGTAAGAGACACCTGACTCTTATGATCCAGTGATCTAGTTCAAACAAATTGCCTGCACCTTGGAACAACTCTACTGATTTTAATTGATACCTAGTTTCCCCACTTTGTCTTTCTTACTTCTGTGGAGCACAGAATCTGTGCCTCGGCCCTTTACTATATTTGTCCTTTTCAGCTCTCTCTTTTCTCTTCCCCTCTCCCAAAATATAAGACAGGAAAGTATCACATTCATTTCCACACCTCCTTCCCTTTCCATCTATGGTTGAGGCATTGAGGTTTCCCAGTTGTTCAACAATGTCTTATGAGTGCACCATAATATCAGCCTTTTCTTTTGCCATCCCCACTCTGCTCCACTATGTCCAAGATCCCAGTTGGAGATAAGGTTCTGTCCCCATCATTTTTCCTTCAGTTTTCTGGGCTTCAAACTCCCTTTATCTTCCTGTGTTCTGCTCTCAGCCAGGGACACTTGGAACTGCTAACAGTTATTCTTCAGTAGCAAGAAGATATCCAGTCTCTGCCTCTCTCATCTGCCTGTGTCACATAGACAGGCTCTCTTTAGTGCTCAATGGCAAAAGAGGACAAAAATCTCACTATAAAAACACAATATAGACCCATTTCAGTCACCACCAGGAGCATATGCTTTGTTTGTTTGTTTTGTTTTAGAGGGAAGGCATTATCAGATCTATTCTTCACATCATAGTGCCTCAACTTATCACTCTATCTGCCCTCCACTTTCTTTGTTTCCCAACACTTTGCTCTCTAGACATCCTTGTGAGTACTTGATTGAAGATTGATCATTTTCTTTCTAGAAAATTGGAAACCTTTTAGTTGATCAAAGGACCTTCTTCTCATTCCATCAATTGTAAGGTGTACACAAAGTAATCTCATTTGGGCTCTAGGCTCATGTATGCCTCTAGTCCCTTTGCCTGAAAGGTAGAAGGGTTCTTCCTAAATTCTCCAGATTGTGAAATCTCACATCTGTTTGAGGTTTCAGGCTTGAAATCCAATGCTCAGAGGCTTCATGTACAGTGCAACAGGACGCACTAAAAGTTTGATTCTGCTTTCAGAAGCATTCGACTTTTGCATTGGATGAAAATGACAGAAAGCGTCACTGTCCAGCCTTTAAAACTGTTTTTCATCAGTCGATTGTAACCAGTCAATTGTTTCCCCAGGTGGTGATAAATCCTTGTGGGTTTTGACTGCTGCAATCTCTTGTGTCCTTCTCCTTGATGAAAGCACCCTTTTAGTTGGTAAGGTTACTAGGAAAGTTGATGAATTCGTCTTTGAGCCTCTTTATGTAATGTTTTTCTAGAGGTTGGGTGCTTGTTCTTAACCTAACTCAGAGGTGCATATTAATAATAAGCTTTTCCCCCATAAACCTTGTGAAAGCAGAAACTTCATGCTTTGGACACTTTCAGAATTTTTATTTTCAGTACACTAAAAGTTTCAGAGTTTAACATTTTTATATGTCAAGGGCCCTAACAAAGGAAAGAGGCCTCTAATATTTCAATACTAGAAGCTGGCTTTGGAATAATATTTTCTAACAGGGCAATGGAGCAGAGGCCTACAATGTTTCTTGAGAAGAGGGCTGAGGCATTTGTCCAAAAATCTGTAGAGCTGCTTCCTGGTCTACAGTACTTATAATATTGGGTGTTGTTATAAAGTCAGTCTTGCCTCAGAAGAAGAGGCCACATATAGAAAGAACATTTTTAGGTGGTAATTTGATGTAAGCCTTCTCTAACCCTCTTTCTGAGTTGACACTAGTTGCCATATTGGTGCATTCTGATTCATTGTATGATAGAGGTAAAGAAGACTTAAGCAAGAGAATTATTTGTTGGCATCTTTATCAGTTTTCACTTCCCGCATCTTGGTATTACCCTCCTCCCCTTATATTTTAGATTTGTATGTTTTAGTGGAAAGAACCATGATGGTTGTATAGGAGAGGTGTTGGCTCCTCTGAGAGACCTGGTATTTTTACCTCATGTTTCCACTTATCAGAAAATTTTAAGCACATTCAGTTACAGATCCACTGTGGTTAGGGGAAGAGGAAATTATAATAAAGATAATTACAGCGAAGTTCTGTCTGAGATAAAAAATGTTTGAGACTATAAAGGTGTGACTTTTTTCAAGAAATTACATTAGTTTAATTTTTTGAACAGTCCATGTGACTGCGTGTGTTCATAAGTCAGCAGAAAAGAATGAAAATAGGTAAATGTTAGTCGGTAAAATACTGTCAAAACCTTGTTAAAGATCTAGTGTAACTCAGAAAATACTGATACTTTGTATAATGTGCCATTGCTGATTTAAATTGTCTGAAAAATACAGAAATAAAAATTATTCATATATATTTTACTACATGTAATAGTTGAAGACGTTTTTCCCTGAATTTGGAAATATTCTCAAATTTTAATGTTAACAGAATTTGTATGTGGCATATACTTACACTGAAATACTTTTGTTTATCAATGAATAATAATATACACTTTCTTTTTTTCTATTTAGTTGGCATACTGCGTAGTGCAATTTTTAGAAAAGGATAGCACACTCACAGAACCAGTAAGTTCATTTTACTATTTATCACATTGATGCATTTTCAAGCATTGATAACTTTTTGATTTGCACTGTGTATAATGTTTATTGCACCTAAAAATCATTCCATAGTAATAGACTGATGTTTATTAATAAGATCAAAGTTCTTTAAACTTCTAATTAATAATAAAATATATTTTAAAAAATTGTTTGGATGATCCCTGGAATGAACTGCTCACTAAGATGATACTGGTTTTTTCCCCCAATAATGGTACAGTGAGTAATATGTACTTCCCTGAGCTAATGTCCATTAGGTAAAATTAACATAACTGATTAATAAAAATAAATATATCTGACAAGAATGCATATTCATTTTAGAATTTTGATCACCTCACATGATTGATATATGTGCTAAATGAACATTATTTTCTGCTTGCTTGCTCGCGCACTGAAAATAATTTCCTCCTGTTATTATCATGGTGAAAGAAGGTTAGTAGATTCTTCAAGTGATTCTTCATAGTAGATTCTTCTTTGAGTGATTCTTCACGCTGATTACAAGCAGGTGTGTGTGTGTGCTGCATGCACAAGCACCAGAAGGCTTTTGCCATAGCAGTACCATCGGATTGACTATGGAGCCCCCCAGACTTACACCTTCATGGTGTTGCATATAGGTCCCTGCCAACCTAACACCTCTTTGGTTCCTTCTTACTGCCAGTGACGGTCATTGGAGAAGCTTCTCTCTTGCGAATAGCAAGTGTTTCCCTAATGGACTTTTGTTCAGTTTATCTGTAAATAGTTACATTTTATAGCGTAATTAGATCAATTTCAGTTGAGGAGGTCTTAGGCCCCACCCCAACCACCAGGGCATGTCTCAGTCTCAGAGTTTCAAGCCATGTGGGTCTTGTCTGAAGTCTATGCCAAAGGGAAACCCACACAATCTCTCCCTAGAGTTAGCACTCTGTCCACAGCTGGCCCAGTCAGCATCTGAGCCTAGCACTTAGTGCGAAGCACACCAGCCTCCGTAGAGGAGACCACAGCACAAAGGAAGTACTCAGACTGCAGGGACCCTCAGCACTGCCTTTCCCTGGTGCCAAAAGCCTGTTGAAGTGCAAGCACCTGGCACCGCTTCCATTTTGCCAGTGCTGCACAAGAAGACAATGGATAGGGGGCACTCTCACACTAAAGTAATGGAGTGAGCAAGCACCAGTGGAGTTTTTGTCCCATGTTGGGGCACCCTGCTCCAGCTCTGCCGGCGCTATTTACTTCAGACTTGAACAGAAGTCCGTAAAGTCCAGTTTTCTAGGACTCTGGTACGGGAATATCACGAGCAGGACATAGACCTCCCTTCAATACCAGACACCATTGAAGCCAGTAGAGGCCTGATTGCAATGGTGGCACAGTCCCACACTCTGACACCAGTGCTATTGAGAAGCACTGTGCCGTTGAGAGGCAAATCAACACCACTCCCCAGTACCATATTGGTTTGCACTGTCTTGGTCAATGACACCAGTCTACTCATCAGACTCAGAAATGGAATTGTATGCCTCTAGGTGGAGCCAGCATTGTTCCCAGCACTTCTCGAGGCAGAAAAGAGGGCAACTGTTGTTCATGATGTCCTGGGCCACACAGTGGTCATAGCCAGCTCAATAGCCATTCTGGACACTGTGGTCCTACCACCAAGCCCAAGGGCTAGGATCTAGATCCCTGTCAGTGGCTTTAGAGGTGTGGCTCCTTCCATCAGTGACCTTGTTAGCCCAAGACCCGCCCCTCCCCCCCCAACATAGGCAGGTAGGTTGGCACTGGGACCGAGGCAGGAACAGGCACAATCAATCATTTATGACCCCTGGCACTGCGCAAAGCGTCTTGACGCAGGGGGGTCCCCATGAGCCATGGAGCAGAAAGACTCATTGTTCTCAAGTGCATCGTCTCCATTGTCCACAGATTAATCAATGGTGGGCACTTCCAGCACATTGCCTGCCATGGACATCATCGTACATCAGGAGTTGCTCAGGAGGGTGGCTCAAAACATTAATATGCAGGTGAAGGAGGTCTTGGAGGAGACCTATCCTATAGTGGACATTCTGGTCCCTGTGGGCCTTTCGAGGGTGACTTTGTCCCTTTTTAAAACTATTCAAAATGCTACTAAAATGCTGTGGCACACCATTGTTCCCTGTAAGCTGAGCTCTTGGGCAGCCACCCAGAAGAGATTCAAATCCAGCCCAGCTGATTAACAGAGTGCCCACAGCTAGCAGCATGTTTTTCTACCGTTCTGCACATACGTACACATCTTGGTGCACATAACATTTATTTCACACACGGAAAAAATTAGAGGGAACATTGTGGGACACATCCTCCTGTCTGATGGTGAAAGGCATAGACCAGGGGTGGGGAACCTAAGACTTGGGGGCCAGATATGGCTCCTGGACCGCAAGGCTCAGGCTCCTCCTTAGCATTGAGGAGCCCTCATTGGTGCTCCAGCCCTCCCACCATCCCACCGTGGTGTTGGAGAACACAAAATCTACTAGCCTAGGCCAGCCTAGGTCTGATATGTGAGGGGAATGTTGGGAGTGTCTTTCTCCTTCTCGGTTGGGGGCCATATCAGTGAGGGTTTGGTTTTTCTTTTTTGCTTCTCTTATGTGCAGCCCCCAACTGATTTTTTCAGTGGGTCAGCGGCCCCTGGCCCAAAAAAGTTTCTCCGCCCCTGGGGTAGAGCATAAATACTTAGTGCCATCCAAGGGGCATGAGCCCCTGTTTACCTGCTCTCCACTGTATACACTGGTGGTAGAGGCAGCCAACCAGAAAAAGACAGGGCGAAGCAGGGCTGACCCTTAAGCTCAAAGAAGTGAAGAAGCTGGAAGGTATATTCCACCATAGCCAAGCAGCAGGTGGTCCTGAACCGCTATAGCTACAGTTTCCTGGAACATATGTTCTAACCAAACCGCAAAATAAAGAAAATTACTTCTCATTTTCTCTTTGTTCGTTGTCTCCCATGTCCTGAATTCCTTGGAGACATGGCAGTCCTGCCTGGGTTTAAATCATTCTATGTCTCTCAACTCCTGGTTTATCTCTCCCACACAAAGAAAGCCAGCAGGGAACCTATATCCGATTCAAATTTCAACTCTCTATGTCGATTGGTTCTCCTGGCCCCCTGGCCAATACCTTTGCTAGCTACCTGAATGTACCCCCTTAGTCACCGGGTGCTGGTCAGCATTCCTCGGGTATGTCTACCCAGCAAAGTTATTTTGGGATACCACTATCAGGAAAGTGAAATAATATTTCACATTTTTCAGAGGCCAAGGAGAACAATTTTTCTCCTCTTTTTGATAGAGGCAGCAAGGGGGGGAAGTGACTAGTCAACTAGCATGTTGACTATCCGATAAGTATCTGCTTATCGGATAATTGATTAGATGACTAGTCTCTCACATCCCTAGTCACAGTATGTCAGAGTCTACACAGACAACATAGCCAGCATGTTTTATATAGACAGACACGGTGTTATCCATTCCCAAGCTCGCTGCGCAGAGTCCATGACTTTCTGTGAAACTGGTGCCTCAAATATAGCATAACAATATCTGCTTTTCACCTTCCAGGAGTTCTCACTACTAGAGATGTGATAGTGTATATGTTTAAACGATTAACCAGTGAACCTGGGCTCATCAATTAACCTTCACGGTTACCCTCAAATCCCTTACCCCCGCTGCTGCCTCTGTATCAGAGCCAGCAGTGTAGGGGGTCAGGTAGGACCCAATACATGCAGACAGCCATCTTTTACGCTGGCTCTTCGCGTGCACCAGCTCCCATGCTGTCACCACCTCTTCCCCCCATGTGTAAATATGTAACCACTGAAAATTTCAGCACTTACACATTTACCAAAAAAGCTTTCTCGCATCCCTACTCAGTACTACCACAGAAGCTGTCAACAGAGCTCTTCCTACAGCACACAAACAGAAGATAAGTGATGATGTTATCAGTTCGATCTTTGACCTATGGTGTCACCCCAGGATTGACCTTTTTGCTACTCGCAGCAACAAGTAGTGCCTAGAGCAGGGATGGGCACTGGGGTGATCGTTGGGGTGATCTGCTGATGAAATGGGATTGCAACCTACTGTACGCATTCCCACCCATATCTCTCTCCAACAGTGTGGTGCATTAATGGAGGGACAGAGCTACTGTCATACTCCTAGCCCTCTCATGGCCCAGACAACCCTTCCTCACCACAATGTCTGTTTTTTCAACAACCACCTTCCAACAACCCACAATCTTCGATCACAACCAGGAATACAGACATGGCACTCCTACCTTCATATGCTGCATCTCAAGGCTAGGGATGTCATAGTTTCCATAGGCCAGGGATGTCCTAGTGTAACCTTCGCAGTTACGCGCAGGGCCCCCCCAACTGCAGCAGCACAGGGGGGTAGCTGTCTCCCCTTACTTCCCCCCACATTTAAACATTTATCCGCTGAAAATTTCAGTGGGTATACATTTACCAAAATAAACAAATTTTAACATCCCTACTCAAGGCATGGTAACTCAATGGTTCTCTGCTCAGGAGCTAGAATGTTCAGAACCTGTCCAACTAGTGTTACTCCATAGCAGAGCTCAGACCACTCAAAAGACCTATATGCAGAAATGGAAAAGATTCTCACATTGGTACTATAATAGATTAATTAAACCAGCTGCCACATCCCTCCACACAATTTTGATTATCTTTTACACCTTAAGCAATTGGGTGTCTCATTTAGTTCCATCAAAGTACATCTCACCGCCATAACATTCCATCTAAATACAGACGATACCTCCGTATTTGCACACCCAATGACAGAGATTCCTCAAGAATCTCCAAGCCCTCGGGTCCTGACATTGAACCACCTGCCAAACCTTGGGACCTCCATCTCATCCTAAGTGCTCTTACATTTGAGCCAATGACAACACAATGATGTTTAAAGACCGTTTCCCTACACACTCATCCCAAATTCCTACCAAAAATTCTCTCATCCTTCCATATTAACCAAACCATCCACCTGTACACTTTGTTTCCAAAACCACATGCCATCTTGTTCAAGTCCACAATGCACAAGCTTGACATGTGCAGAGTATTATCATTTTATAATTATATCATTAAAGGATACAAAGGATATCATTTTATATCCTTTAGATCCTCTCCCATATTATTTATATGCATAGCAGATCATAACAAAGGTAAAGCCATTTCCTTGCAGAGACTTTCTCATTGAATTTCAGACTGCGTCCATTTATGTTGTTGCCACGCTGACACTAATCCTCCTATCTCTTTCTGAGCACATTCCACCAGTGTTTTAGCCACATCTATAGTGTTCCTATGCAAGGTCCTGATTCTGGACATTTGTACAGCTGCCACATGGGCCTCCTAATGTATTTTTGGCAAACATTATAAACTCACGCAAGGTCCACGCCTTGATATCTGTGTGGCCAAGGTTGTTTTATTCACAGCTTTTCTACCAGATTCAATGTCCCTACCTCCTTAATACATACAGCTTTCTGGTCACCTACTGTGGTTCACCTACTGTGGTGCACCCACAGGGACATCTCTCAAAAGAGAAGATGAGGTTAGAGTCATAGAATCATAGAGCTGGAAGAGACCTCACAAGGTCCCCTGTCTAAGGCAGGACCAATCCCAACTAAGTCAACCCAGCCAGGGCCCTGTCAAGCGGAGACTTAAAAACCTCCAGGGATGGAGATTCCACCACCTCCCTAGGTAACCCATTCCAGTACTTCACCACCCTCCTAGTGAAATAGTTTTTCCTAATGTCCAACCTAGACCTCTCCCACTGTAACTTGAGACCATTGCTTCTTGTTCTGCCATCCGTCACTACTGTGAATAGCCTCTCTCCATCCTCTTTGGAACCTCCCCTTCAGGAAATTGAAGGCTATCAAATTCTCTCCCTCCCCTCCCCCCCCCCCCCCTTACTCTTCTCTTCTGCAGACTAAACAAACCCAAATCCCTCAGTCTCTCCTCATAGGTCATGCGCTCTAGCCCTTTAATCATTTTGGTCACCCTCCGCTGGACCTTCTCCAATGCGTCCATGTCCTTTCTATAGCGGGGGGCCCAGAAATGGACACACTGCTCCAAGTGTGGCCTCACCAGAGCCGAATAAAGGGGAATAATCTCTTCTCTCTAGATCTGCTGGCAATGCTCTTCCTAATGCAACCTAATATGCCATTAAACTTCTGGGCTACAAGGGCACACTGTTGACTCATATCCAGCTTCTCAGCCACTGTAATCCCCAGGTCCTTTTCTGCAGAACTGCTCCTTAGCCATTCGATCCCTAGCCTGTAACAATGCTTGGGATTCTTCTGTCCCAAGTGCGGGACTCTACATTTGTCCTTGTTGTACCTCATCATATTTCTTTTGGCCCAATCCTCTAATCTGTCTAGGTCACTCTGGACCCTATCCCTGCCTTGCAGTGTATCTACCTGTCCCCCTAGCTTAGTGTCATCCGCAAACTTGCTGAGGGTGCAATCCATCCCTTCATCTAGGTCATTAATAAAAATGTTGAACAAAACCAGCCCTAGAACCGATCCTTGGGGCACTCCACTAGAAACCGACCGCCAACCTGACATCAAGCTGTTGATCACTACCCGTTGGGCCCGCCAGTCTAGCCAGCTTTCTGTCCATCTTACAGTCCATTTATCCAATCCATACTCCCTTAACTTACTGGCAAGAATACTGTGGGAGACCGTATCAAAAGCTTTGCTGAAGTCAAGGTATATCCACATCCACAGAGCCAGTTACCTCATCATGGAAGCTAATCAGATTGGTCAGGCACGACTTGCCCTTCCTGAATCCATGTTGACTATTCCTGATCACTTTCCCCTCTTCCAAGTGCCTCAGAATGGATTCCTTGAGGATCCCCTCCATGATTTTTCCGGGGACTAAGGTAAGGCTGATCGGTCTGTAGTTCCCTGGATTGTCCTTCTTCCCTTTTTAAAGATGGGCACTACATTTGCCTTTTTCCAGTCATCCGGGATCTCTCCTGATCTCCACGAGTTTTCAAAGATAATGGCCAAAGGCTCCGCAATGACATTTGCCAACTCCCTCACTACCCTCGGATGCATTAAATCCGGACCCATGGATTTGTGTATGTCTAGCTTTTCTACATAGTTCCTAACTTGTTCTTTCGCCACCAAGGGCTGTCCCCCTCCTTTCCCTGCTGCGTTGTCTAGTGCATTTGTCTGGGAGCTGACCTTGTCTGTGAAGACACAGGCAAAGAACGAATTGAGTACTTCAGCTTTTCCCACATCATCTGTCACTAAGTTACCTCCCTCCATCCAGTAAGGGCCCCACACTCTCTCTGATCACCCTCTTATTGCTAACATGCCTGTAGAAACCTTTCTTGTTACCCTTTACATCCCTTGCTAGCTGCAATTCCAAGTGCACTTTCGCCTTCCTGATAACTCCTCTACGTTCTCGAGCAATATATTTAAACTCCTCCCTAGTCATCTGTTCAAGTTTCTAATTCTTGTAAGCTTTCTTTTTGTGTTTAAGCTCACCAAGGATGTCCCCGGTAAGCCAATCTGGTCACCTACCGTATTTGCTTTTCTTGCTGCACATCAGGATGGTTTCTTCCTGTGCCTTCAGTAAGGCTTCTTTAAAATACTGCCAGCTCTCCTGGACTCCTTTCCCCTTCATTTAAGCATCCCAGGGAATCCTGCCCATCAGTTCTTTGAGGGAGTCAAAATCTGCTTTTCTGAAGTCCAGGGTGTGTATTTTGCTACTCTCCTTTCTTCCTTTGGTCAGGATCCTGAAATCTGCCATCTCATGATCACTGCTTCCCAGGTTGTCACCCACTTCTACTTCCCCTACTAGTTCCTCCCTGTTTGTGAGCAGCAGGTCAAGCTGTGCATGACCCCTGGTCGGTTCCTTCAGGATTTGTACCAAGAAGTTATCCCCAACATTCTCCAAAAACTTCCTAGATTCTCCAAAAACTTCCTAGTTACCTGTGCAGTAACTGATGTTGTTTCAGATGAGTGGGTGCTCCACTACCCACCTCCTCCCCTCTACTTCAGAGTTTTGGTGTAGTCTCTGTTGTAGAGAAGGAACTAAGAAGGGCACCCACACATGCGTAAGGTCAGGGCACCAAAGGCATCTGTTCCTGGCAGTGCACCTGCGCAGCGCACGAGGACACTATTCTAAAGAGCTTGACAGTGCAGGGACGTATAGACACCTACTGTAGAGAACCCACAGGGATGCTAATCTCAAAAAGTATCAGTTACTGCACAAGTGAGTAACCTCCTCTGTTTCTGTCATGTATTCCCTTTTTGAAAGAAGATACAGTAGACTTCCGATAATCCGGAACCTATGGGACTTAGGTGGTGCCGGATTATCAAATATGCCGGACTATCAGGAGGTACTATAAGCAGGTTATATATATACTGTATACATTATATACTGTATATAAAGTGTTCTTAACCCTTTTTATTGTCATACTGTATACAGTATACTGTAATGTTTTAGTTTTTTAAGCCTTTTTACCCTTTTTGCTCAGTTCAGCTGCTGCCGCTGTTACCTTGTGACTCATTTTTTGCCGAAGCTCACTCACTAGGCTCTTGCCATTTTGATGCCGGAGTATCAGGAGTACCAGATTATTGGATGCCGGACTATTGGAGTTTTACTGTATTACTCCAGTCACACTAATAGAAATATTCCAAATGTATATAATACTAACAATCCATGGTGCATACACTGTCTTCCTAGGGAATGTTTAACCACTTAAAAAATCTTTAGGGAATTGGCTTAGCTGTTAGGCTCTGCTCGAGAAGTCTACCCTCTTTTTAACTTTTGTTTGAAATAAACGATTTGTTGGCAAATGCTTATTCTTAAAATACAGTATAAACTAGAAGATTTACCTGGCGTTGCTTGGATCCTTAACTCAAATAAGTTTTGTTTTTCTTCATTTAAATTGTTTGTTCTGGGGAGGGGTTGGGTACAAGAGGTTCAGTATGCAGGCTGCCCTACAGAGTGAGGACTATCCCAGCCCTTTCTCACTGCAGTAGCTTAGGGCCAGGTGAGCCCTAAGCACGTCTCCATGGCCACTGCAGCTGCAGTGGGCACAGCCCAGGGAGGGTGACAAGACACACACACACAGACAAACTCTCTGAAAAATGTAGCAGATGGCTGTCCCTTTCTCCTCCTCTGCTGGCTAAATGGGGTTATATCCATCCCGATCCCCATCTCTGGCCCCTTGCTGCCCCCCCGTGGTCATTCTAAAGTGCAACTCCCTCCTACCAAACCCCTCCCTTTCCATTTTATAAGAACATTCAAATTCTAGGCACATCCCTTTGTCGTGGCACAACCCAAACCCTTACTTTGCTTTAAGTTCTGATGAGAGGAAGCTGCATGCCAAATTCGGTGGTCCGAGTTCTTACTGTTTAGGAGTTGGGGAGGGAGGGAAGGCGGTTCCCTAGAGCCCTATAGATTTTTGGCCATGCATATTCAGTACACATTAAGGCTGTGCCTACACTACAAGGTTTTTGTGCAAAAACTGGCGGAGCGTCCACACCTCAAGCGTATTTTTGCACAAGAAAATTTACAGTAAAACGGCATAACAAAGGGCTTTTTTTGGTAGAGTTATTACTCTCCCCACGAGGAATAACTCCTTTTTGCTCTACAGCTCTTGCGCAAAAAGGCATGTGTGGATGCTCCACGGAGGTTTCTTGCGTAAAAAGAGCCTATCAGAAAAAGGCACAGGTACTCTGATGGCCATCCTGTTAATGGCAATCAGAGCTTTCTTGCGTAAGAGTGTCCATGCAGTGTGGGCGCTCTCTTGTGCAAAAGCACATTGCTTTTGCTCAAGAAGATTTTGCGGAAGATCTCTTCCGCAAAAAGCTTTTTGCACAAAAACCCTGCAGTGTAAACAAAGCCTAATAGTTTTCTTAACATTCAGAAAAAGGAGGTTTTAATTTGAGAGATTTCCCAGGAGAGAAGTATTGGGCATTTTTATCCTTACACAGAACACTTCTATATGGTGTTTGCTACCATTATCTGATTGTGGCAGGAACTGCAGAGGAATCCACCACAATCAGACAACTACACACAGAATGGGAAGGAGAATTGAAATTGGAGGGAACCATGATGCAGAAAGAGAGAGGGAGAAACACAGAGTAAAAATAATCTTTTGAAGAAATGAAGTTAAAATGTATATTGATAAATCTAAATGCAGTGCAAAATAATATATACTATAGTGCAGTAGTCTCCAAACATTTTCAGCACTAGATCACTTTTTGAATTTAAGTGCAATCCACGAGCTACCCCTAAGAAAATGTAGAATAAACAGTCTATTTTTAATTTAGGCTATATAAATTTAAAATGAAGTATATATCATTATACATTTTGTCCTCTACTCACCAAGTCTGTGACACCTGTGACTGCACGTTATCTGCCAGAAAAAATGTGTTAACTGTATTTATAAATAGGTTCAGATACTTGTCCTTTAAATATTGTTGAAATGAAAACTAAGATGTTCTTATTTATATATCTTGTTACAATACTAGAGGTTTTATATTTTGAAACATACCTCTCTCTAGTCGTGTTACAATGGAGGTTTCACAGTGGTAACAAATGGTGATAGGGCATTAATCATCCATAAAGGTTTGCTGCCTCTGAACTTTCTCATGCTGTGTTCTCGGGCTGAGCAAAGGTGTGGAAGAGAAGGTGGTGCATCTCCAACAATGGTGGTAGAAGCAGTGTTTGTGCTGGTGAGAGTCAGGAGAAGCCCTGGGCCCATCAGGAGCACTGGGGAGTCAGGGTTACCCTCCCCAGTACAGAATAGGTGTAGCAGCTAACACTCCACCCAGCCACGCGGCCGCTGCCCCAGCCTCTGGAAGCAGGAATCCACCCACCTGCCACGTGGCTATAAACTACAGCGGTAGCAACCAGCCTGCCTGCCATGTGGCCACAAACCCCAGCAGCAGCAACCTGCCTGCGGCCCCAACCCCTGGTGGCAGCAACCCACCTGTTTTCCATGCAGCTGCAAACCCCAGCGGCAGCAACCCACCCACCACATGGCCCCACCCCCTGGGAATATTTGCTGTTTTTCTAGGGGTTAAAAAATCAAAATCTGCAGAATGGAATAAAGGGGAGAGGGGAAAGAAAGCAAGTTTTTAAATGACATACAGGTGTGTTTGTCATTGACCTCTGTAGATACTAGAGAGGTTAAATGTATATTTGTGTAAATGTGTAACCACTGCATTTTTTAGTGGTTACACATTTACACGCGGGGGCGGAGGGGGGGGGACAGGCATGCTCCCCTTTCCCCCTGAGCATCAACTCCCACTTGCCTCCACCCCCACACTCCTGCCTCTGTGGGGGTCAGGAGGAGCAAGTGGCTTCACAGGAGTTGGCACCCATGGAGAGAGGGAGACAGCAGGGGAGGGGGAGCCAGCTCCCCAAAGGCACTGGCTCAACCTCCCTTCCTTGCTGAGGCAGCGGGGGGGGGCGGAGGTGCATGTAACCATTAGGATTAACCAATGAGCCTACGTTTATTGGTTAATCGTGTAAACAGGTACATGCTAACATCCCTAGTAGATATGAATTGCACAGATTGAAAATGACAGGAAGCTGTGTTGCTGCAAGATCCCTGTCAATGTTTCAGTCCTTCAGTGCAGATTCATTGATCAACAGCTGGAAATAATGAATTGGCACAAAGGCACCAAAACAGTGACACCACCCCACTCCCAGATTGGGGGTGGTGAAGAAGTAGTTTCTAGGGAGCTATCCTGTGTTAAAACCCACTCGCTCTTGCCACTGTTAGAGTTCCACAAACAGTTTTCAGACCTTTTTGCTGGTAAAACACCTGGTATGGTTTATTTACAATATTATTTCCACCACCTTTATGCACTAAATAGCCTCAACCCTACAGCCTTAGAAGAGTCCTGTGCACCTGACGCAAGCAGGCGAGAGCAATTTCTTTTCCTCTTTCTTTTCGCACCTCTTTTCTATGCCTTTTGAATTATCTGTATGATGGCGTAATTAGTCTCTTAGTTCTCCCCAGTCTATCAGTTTAGGCATAGCTCTTAATAAGGTCTACTCTAGAATTAGCTTTGCAGTGATGACAGTAGTGGCATTCCCAAAGAGATTCTTACATTTGAGGTTGAAGAATGTTATTCCAGTCATGTAGAAATTATACATTAGTTGAAATCCTTAGCTAGTATGAAGAAAATAATTTCTGACACCAAACTTAATACATTATTCATTGACACTGCCACAGACTTAAAAATTCTGTTTGTATAACTATATAACACACAGATCTGAACTGTGTCTTTATTGATGACTGGAGAAAGAAACATCTGAAAAAAATCATCATTCATAATAAAAGCATTCATCTCATTTTGTAATCAAAACCACTAGAAGGCATTTAATAGTCAAAATGGCCTGAGCAAACTGTCCTACGTCATGCCATTCCTATGTGAAGCAACAGCATGCAAAAAGCCATCCTTTGTGTTCTTGGAAACTTTATTTAAGTTTTAAGGGTACTTGTAACTGTTACAAGAACTGATACAATTGATGTGGTGTTATACAAGTATTAATAATTCACTATTTGTGTATAACTCCCCCGGGAAAATATTTTCCAAATTTTAAGGTCTTTATCTATACATACAAAATGATGGTGACTAAATTAGCAGTTACCACTCAAAAGAGAGATCTTGGAGTCTCTGTGGATATTTCTCTGAAAACATCCACTCAATGTACAGCAGCCGTCAAAAAAGCAAATAGAATGTTAGGAATAATTTTAAAAGGCATAGAAAATAAGACAGAGAATATCTTATTGCCTCTATATAAATCCATGGTATACCCACATCTTGAATACTGTATGCAGATATGGTCACCTCATCTCAAAAAAGATATCCTAGCATTGGAAAAAAGTCAGTAAAGGGCAATTAAAAGGGTTAGGAGTTTAGAACAGCTGCGATATAAGGCAAGATTAAAAGACTGGGACTTTTCATCTTAGAAAAGAGGAAACAAAGGGGGCATAGTCTAGAGGTCTGTAAAATCATGACTAGCATGGAAAAAGTAAATAAGGAAAAGTTATTTACTTATTTCCATAACACAAGAACTAGGGTCACCAAATTAAATCAATAGGTAGCAGGTTTATAACAAACAAAAGGAAGTATTTCTTCATGCAACACACAGTTAATCTGTGGAACTCCTTGCCAGAGAATATTTGAAGACCAGGACTTTAACGAGGTTCAGAAAAGAGCTAGATAAATTCATGGAGGATAGGTCCATCAATGGCTACTAGGTAGGGTATTGTGTCCCTAGTGACTATTTGTGAGAAGCTGGGAATGGATGATAGGAGAGGGATCAATTGATGATTACCTGTTCTGTTCATTCCCTTTGGGGCACCTGGCATTGGCCCGTCAAAGGACAAGATACTGGGCTAGGCGGACGTTTGGTCTGACTCAGTATGGTCATTCTTATGTTCTTAGCCTGCCTAAACCTTTGGTAAGTATAGCGAAACTAAGATATGAGATAGTGATGATAATAATACAGTTATATCAGTTTTGGCATTGAAAAGTCACATATATACTCACAGCAGTCATCTGTGAATTTCTTGTGTCTTTTATCCAAAAATAACCTTTTACAATTTAGAAGCCTCATCTTGCAAACCTGGAATTGCATATGTTAGGGTTTTCAGGATCAGATCTTAAGTAAGAAAGCAACATAAAAAGAGAAAATTCTTGGTGTCCAGTGTTCCCTCTAACATTTCCTATCCTTCGGCGGATTGAAATCTCTTATGTGCACCACCAGTACTGAGGTGGTGTGTGTGGCTGTGCACCACCAATACAAACAAAACACACACACACATAATTTTAAGCAGTCCATATATGTGGAAGAAAATATATTAAAACAAGGGATATTTAACAGGGAGCAATTCTTAACGATATTTAATATGAAATAAAAGAATAACACTACCCTTTGAGTGCACGTATCAACCTTTCTAACAGCTCAAGCTAGTATTTCCTACTTCTGACTCATAAGAGCCACAACTCTACCAAATAGCAAAGATCTGGTCCTAATGCAATACATGTATTTATTAGTAACACAGATTTTTCAAAAAACATTAAGTTCAGAGTTTTAGATATCTGCAATACTCCAAAAATATTCTGTTAAAAGAATCTTTTTCTTTCTTTTCTTAAGCCATTAATGCCTCTGCAAACTTTGTTTAAAATGTAATGTCCTGGCGCGCACACACACTTCCCTTGCAGCCTGCTCCCCCCCTCAACCCAGTCAGACAGAGGGGACTGCAGTTAGTCAGACACTCCAAACAAACTGCCCCTTGCCTCTACCTCACTGCACAGATGCCAGTACCCATCCACCCTCTCTTTCCCCCACCTATTCCATGCAGCCCGTCCCTTATCTCCCCCTTTCCAGAAGGCTTGAGAGCGCTGAGTTTCTGTCTCTCCTCCTACAGAGGACATTTTAACACCAGACTTGAAAGAGAATCCTCTGAACTGTCATTCATGCTTAAATTTGACACTTTACGCCGAGGTCTCAACAAAGATGCTAATTATCTTACCCATTACAAAGATAGCTTCCCCAATTATCACCTCTAATATCATTAGCTCACAGACATTTACCTCCCCCTCATTCCCCCTCTGTTCTGAAATTTGATTTGTCCTTTTCATATGTGTTCACTTTTTTTGATTGTATCCCTTTGGTATATATGGTCATGCCAATTTTCTTCCCCAATTTGATCTGAGGAAGTGGGTCAGGCCCACAAAAGCTCATCACCTAATAAACCATCTTGTTAGTCTTTAAAGTGCTACATAGTCCTGTTTTTTGTTTCTCCTACAGAGGGACACTCTAAATTCCCCTCCCATCTGACTTCTCATCAGCCAGTTGCTTACTCACTCATTCCCCATCCCCCCAGCCACTAATTGTCTCCTTATCTCCCTTTCTACTGGGTCTGGGAGCTCCTCGGTTCAAGCAAGCAGCTAGCTCCATTTAGCTGCTTGCTCGGTGAGCATCTCTTCCGCCCCCCCCCCGCCGCCGCCAATCAGTTGTGCTCTCTGCCTATGCAGGATTTATGCAAAGCTCAGAAAACTGCTTTGCAAGCGCACAGGCGCACATCTTACTGGGAACCTTCTTGGTGTCCCTTCAGGACCTGAGTTGTGTTAATGTTGAACAGACAGAAATTTCAAGCCTATATGTAAGTTAATGACATTATTTGGCATCAGAATTCCCTGCATTACTCTTAAATGATGACTTTCATACATTTATTTTAAATGTCTGTAACTGTTCATATTTGGAATAGCACTTTTTAACATTCTCAGTTCAATAACAAGTGTTAGTCTGGGAATAGTAATTTCCATGCCAAAGCAACATGCCTGATCACTGATTGAGGACAATAATCCTTTGGTTTTTCTTTCAAATGATGGATCTCTGTGTAGTCCGCTCAATGTGTACATATGGTCTATGTTCCAGAGATTTTTTTACTAGCAGTGTCTGTTGGTCCATGCCTGCACCCTTGTGCTCTAAAGTGAGTTTATTTGAGGATGTGTGGAATGACCCCTACAAGTTGAACCTTTCAAGTCCTGCAACATCCATGGCCCAGCATGATTTTAGTAAGCTGGCATGGCCAAGTTTCCCACTGTCATAATAATGTTTGTTTACAGCCACCAGTCCTGGCTCTCAGTGTTCTGTGCTGTTATTTAGCATTTATTTACCCCTAAATGTCTTCTAAGACTCCACTAAGCAGTGGAAGTGTTGGTAATGCTGCTAGACAATATTGACTAGCAATTGGTTCAGCAATTTCTCTGGGTTGGCACCAGTCAGGTCCTGAGGGTGCTGGACTAGAGAAGTTCAACCTGTAGTCCAGTACCTTTCTACCACACATGATCTGAGATGGAACTCTTCAGCATCCACAGCTTTAGTTAGATTTTTGTACTTATTCTCAGATAAGTTTAATAATCAAGAGTTAGTTTTAGGGCCCAGGCGCTTGAACTGCCCCCTCACCATTATATGGGATGCCTAGTATGCCCCAGACTTCAAGTTCCGTGTGGCCTACTCCTGGGCCTTCCTGGTAAGAAATGAGCATGATACTTGCTTGTATTGTCCCAGGAACGCTCATATCCCCTCTGAAGGTAATATTTGTCAGTCCTCTTACCAAGCTTATTAATCCACCAGAGTGCAGTTGTAGATGATTCCTGATTGATTGTTCAATGAGTCCATAGTCTGAACCCAGACAGTCAGTACCCCCTTGCCCTGCCCTCCTCCCCATACTTCAGGCAGTGTGGCAGAATGACTTGCCAACTACTATGCCACCTTCTAGTCCAGAATCCCCTTCTCTGTTGGGAACCTCTGTTTCCAAGGAGCTTATATTTCCACCAAGAGACTTAGCTGCAGGATGGAACCTATTACTCTGCCACCTCCTCTCTGTACACTACTTACACCTCTCCAGTGGCACTAGTAGTATCACAACTGGAACCCAAGTCAGACTTTTCCCACAGAGATTCAGAATCATCAGTGGAATTGCTACTCCCATAGTAATCTTACCCATTTTCCAGGAGACCTGCATTGCCATGGGACCAATCACTGTCTCACTCAGCTTGGAATAACTGGTACTCAATGCCTTGCAGACCCCCCAACCACCTGACAACCCATCCATCCTTCAGAATCTATCCAATCCACCAAAGAGTCAATACCTGCCTTCTCTCCAAGGAGCCATCAAAATTATCCCCCATCCAGTTAAAGAATAGAAGCACTACACCTTGGTTCCAACAGTTCCACTGGAACTGACCAGACTATCATCTTCATTTCCAGATGAAATGGTGACTTTGGCATCTCCTCCTTTTCCCCCTCCCACCAGTAACTTCAGGCTGTTCTCAGCCCTTCTCCCAGAGTTTCCAGAGAACTTTTCTGTTGGAATTCTACAAGAATAGTCCTCCCCGTAAATGAGGCCACACTGAAGCTGGCTAGAACCATATGGCACACCTCTGCCACCAGCACTCCTAACGAAAAAGGGGTGGAGAGATGTCCTGGCTAAGGGTTAAGAATTCTTATTCTTTCACCTAGCTCCTAACTCATTGGTGGTTCAGGCCACTTTGGAAACGTCCAGGCAACAACACCCCCCAGATCTGCTCCTGTAGTCAAGGATGATAAATGTTTAGATTTACGTGGGAGGAAAGTTTTCTCATCCTTCAGTTAAGCCAACTATCAAGCACTAGTGGCTAAATATGATTTCCCAAACTATGCTAAATTTGAGGAATTGCCCACAGCCTCCCACAACACGGTTATTCTCATTTCCAAGCTCCAACAGAGGAAGGAAAGTTAACAACCAATAGTTGATGTGGCCGATAGTTCCTCAGAGCCATGTGTAGCGCTGTTATGTAAAGAGAGTCCCGGTGCCTCTCAATTCTCCAGGAAGGTCCAGAGTACCATTGAGGACCTCCCCCTCAATGAATCTCACCTCTCCAACCAGTCTCCGAGGGGATAGCCATGTTAGTCTGTATCTTCAAAAACAACACAGGGTCGTGTGGTACCTTAAAGACTAACAGATTTATTAGGACATAAGTTTTCATGGGTAACCCACTTCATGTTAATCAAGTCAGGGTGGATGTGTCTCATTTGCAGCATGTGATGTGGAGATGTGAATATCAAGAGAGGGGAAATTGCCTTTATAGTGCATTAACCAGTTAAGATCCTCATTCAGTCCTAAACTGATTGTATTGAATTCCCAAATGAACTCCAGTTCAGCTGTCTCCCTTTGTAATCAGGTTTTAAAGTTATTTTGTAGAAGTATGGCTACTTTTAAATCCATCTCTGAATGTCCAGGGAAGCTAAAGTGTTCTACAGGTTTATGTGCGTTTGTATGTTATCTTTCCTGATATCTGATTTGTGCCCATTTATCCTTTGCTTGAGAGTCATGACTCACTGAGCACATCACCTCCCAAACTCAGTACTCCATTTGGGGATCACCTAGAACTCTTTTTCAACACCTTGAGTGTGATAGTGATCTTCCACAATGGCTATATGATCAAGTTTGCAATGCTTCCTCTTCCAAAACTGCCCAGCCCAGCTCCCTTTGGGGACCATATTCATGACAGTGTTCTTGCTCAAGATGTGAATTCCTTACAGCGAGGAGCAATAGAACATGTTCCACCACAGTATCAGGTTATAGGTTTTTACTCAAACTACTTTCTCATATCTAAGAAGAAGGCTGGATGAAAACCAATCCCTGACCTCTGCCATCTCAGCTACTTCATTCACAAACTTACACTTCACAATCATGTTGGCAATAATAATTCCTTCTCTAGGGGAAAAAAAAGTGTGGTCTGCAGCTATCTGTGAAGGAAGCTTTCTGTTACATTGATATTTATCCTGCCCTGAGACAATTTCTTAGATCTAGGGAGGCTCTGACCATTTCCAGTACAAAGTGTTATCCTTCAGAATACCTACCACCACTCTAGTTTTTACCAAGATGTTTTCACTGGTAGCAGCTCATGTGAGATGTCATGGCCTCCTCTATTTCCCATACCTTGATAATTGGCTCCTCTCTACCAAATCTCAGCCTATATGTCCATGTCTGTGATGTTCCACCTCCTTTCCTCACTGGGAGTTAGTATAGATATTAAAAAAATCTGGTTTTCTTTCTCCCATCTTTAAGAATACCTTTTCTAGTGGCCAGATGGAGCTCCAGACACGTTTGCAAGGCATTACACTCTAGTACAGGACTCAGCAGCTGATGCCTTCTCTGGGACAGTGTTTCTCTGTTCAACCCTACTTCCTCATCCTCGGGCCCTCCTCATACTTAGGTACTACTTGTTAGTCACCCAAAGTGGGATTCAGCAGGTACCATTAGTTGAACAAGAAGTAAACTTACCTCTAACTGGAGGTTCTTCGTGTTTGGTCCCAGTGTGTTTTCCATTACCTGCCTTCCTTCCCTTCGGCTTTAAATCTTGTCTGATTTGAACTGAAGATGTGGTCGGTCTGCCCTTTATCTCCTTGGTCAGAGGCATGAGGCAAGCCAGGGCATTTGTATAGATCAGACACAACATATACATTCTCTATCTCTGGGTACATGGTACACATGCATAACCCACAATGGTATACAGATAGGGACCATCCATCTCAAAGAACCTCCATTTACATGTAAGTAAGCTTTTTTGCTATGTGACTCAGCTGTCAGGCTAAGTCACCTTCAGTCTCTCACATTCTAGAGTTTTCACCAAGAAGTCCCAGGATCTCTCACAAAGTCTGTAGGCCTGGTCCAGGCCTGATGGGCTTTCTCTCCACTTGTGTTCAGGGTCTTCCTCTAGTCTTTCTGGGAACCCAGACGGGAACCCAGTGTGTCTCTCTACTCTTGAGTTCCACTCAACTTCAAGGTGTTCCCCTTCTGATCTGTAGAGTGGCAATGTGGAGCTCAGTGCATATCTTTGTGAGACATTACACCCTGGTACACACTTCTACAGCATATGCATCCTTGTAGCAGAGCAGTTCCATTCTGTAATACAGCAGGGTTCCTCACACCATCCTTACGAGTCACCTTGAGTGGAGTACATAGAAGGACCATCGCTCAAAGAAGAATGTGATTGTACAGTAACTGGAGTTATCTAAGATGTGCCATCCCTGCTCTCTCTCCCCTCTGTTTTGGATCGTTATTCAGAGTGAAAGAATTAGAGGCAGTTTACATCACCCCTTACATCCTTGGTTTGGAGCAAGTGGAGGACAAGGGTGCAGTCATGGACAAGTAGATACTGCTAGCAAAAAAAAACCCTCATGGTCTCAGGTGCATGGTGCACATGCACATCTTGAATGGAATATACATAGGGATCAAACATCTCAAAGAACTCCAGTTACTGTACAAGGTAAGTAACCAGACTTCTTATACTTTGGTAATACAGTAACAGAAGTACTTGTTTATGATGACAATTCCTGTAAGAAATCCACTTTACTGCAAAAAATGGAAGACAAATATTTAAAAATGCAGCTATGAAAACTGTATTAATTTTAACCTGCAAACTTTCTTTTTACAGGTGGTGATGGCACTGCTCAAATATTGGCCAAAGACTCACAGTCCAAAAGAAGTCATGTTCTTAAATGAACTAGAGGAAATTTTAGATGTCATTGAACCATCTGAATTTGTAAAGGTTATGGAGCCTCTTTTCAGACAGCTAGCCAAATGTGTGTCCAGTCCACACTTCCAGGTCTGTACTTCTAGGAAATCCATAAAACCAGATCTTCAGTTTAGGATTTTTACTTTGTTAGAAAATTGACCATTTTAGATATATATGCACAAAACTTCTTTAAAATAGCTGGTTTTATTGTGTTAAAAATGCTGGAAAAAATAGTGCATAGTTGGGTGCCTAACTTTAGTGAGCCCATGATAGGAAGTTCAGAGGGCCAAGTGACTTAGTGGTTATTGCACCCAACTTTCTGCCACTTGCCACTCTGTCAGAGCAGTAGAGGTACCTGTTCATGACCATAAGCTGTGGATCTTCAGCTTTCCACCCATATCATGATCTAGGCCTTTGGAGGAGATGCAGCAGAGGGACCTGCACCTTGCTTCTCCACCAGTTTCCGTAGGCCGGGACTGGGCAAGATGCAGCACAGGGGCCAGATCCAGCCCACCTAACCCTTTGATCCAGCCCGCAGACTGCATCTGGCCGCTTTCTATTTATATCAAATTTCCAGGCAGTGGCCCAGGCAGCAGGATCTATTTAAAAGACACATGGCTCCCAGCCACGATGCTACACCAGCAGGGGTCGGAGCTGTGAGCCCTTTAAATAGCTGCAGCAGTCCCAGGTGGCTGCCAGGTTGGGTAGTGACTGACCTCTGAGTCCTTTGCTATGTTTTTAATTCAAAACCTCTGGCCACAGACAATTCTGGGGAAGGGAGGAGCTAGTCCCTAGCCCCACACCCTTCTAAGTGTAGAACCGGCCAGTGACCATGTACCAAAATTCAGTAAGTGGCTCCCCTGCAAAAATTATTGCCCTCCCCTTCCCTAGGCTGTGTGGGAAGTGACACCAGCAAACTCCTCCCCACAGTGAATAGAAGTTGCTTCCTTGAGCTACTACCTACTTATAGATCCCTTCATTTGGGACATAGCCCTATAGTCTAGGTCAGGAGTGGGTAATAATTTTCACAGAGGGGTCATTTAATGAATCTTGGTACATGGTCACAGGCTGGCTCCATTCCCTCTCCCTGAAAAATGGGTGTGGCCTTAGGCGGAAAGGGTGGGGCTGCAGCTACAGAGAGAGTGTGTGTGAATGTGAAAAAGAGACACTGTATGTGAGACAGACTTTGTGAAGCTGTGTGGTACAGAGGCAGTGTTTCACAGATGGGTATGTGTGACAGTGACACAATGTGTGTGAGAGCTGGCTGCTGTTGGGTAAGTTTGAGAGAAGCCATGCTCTGTCTCTTTAAGACAGGGAAACCTGACCTTCTCTGTCTCTCCCCTCCCTCAGTCTGCAGAGTTGAAGTATGGGGGGTGAGAGTGAGAATGAGCACGAGCACTGAAATCTTAGAAACAGTGCACTGCCTCTCAAGACAGGAACTCCTTTGAGTCATCATTGATGCTTCAGATTTGAGCAGCTGCATTGTGTATCTCCTTCTCCACGACCTCTGCTTTGCAGAGATGGGGTACAGGGGCAGGACCACACCCAGACTTTAGCACTCCCCTTTCCCTTCCACCTCCCTCCCCTGCTCTGTACAGCTAGCAAGAGAATCCTGGGCACATCTCGGCTGGAGCAAGGTGGAGGAGGGGCAGCTGAACACACACTGTGGCTGTAAGTTTGCATGCTCTGCTAATCAACTGGGTGAACCAGAGAGAAATGCTTCTTGATCCAGATTCTGGGCCTGATTTTGCCCACCTCTGGTGTAGGCAGCCAGTCACAACAATAATAGAGTCCAAAGGAGCAGAGCCCTACTAGACCTGCAAGTTCTGAAAGTGTGTAGTGGTTAAAGAATGCACTTCCTATGGAGCATGCCCACTGAGTGGTCCCCTCTCGAAGTCACTCTTCTCTCTTGTTGTCTGGAGTATTCCACTCTCTTGCAGCCTGTTCACTAATCTTTGCCTGGGCTTCCTAGGTCATTTTAATACACTTTTGAAGTCAGAGCATGCTCTGCGGGTCTGGAGTAGAGATGTAAGCAACAAGCATATGCTTATCGGGTAGTCAAGTAGT
The DNA here is from genome assembly GCA_019425775.1 of Rafetus swinhoei. Classification (NCBI taxonomy): domain Eukaryota; kingdom Metazoa; phylum Chordata; order Testudines; family Trionychidae; genus Rafetus; species Rafetus swinhoei. Next base: position 113,127,844 of record CM033446.1, read on the forward strand.
GACTCAACTAGTAGCTTCCTTCCGCCCCTCCCCCTTGCTGCCTCTTAAAAGCTGGTTCCCCCCTTACTGTCTCCAGGGGGGCAAAAGAGGCAGAGGCGTAGTGGGGACCTGGCACAAGCCCCTTAAATGTATTAAGAGCCACCTGGTAGCTGTTAATACTTTTAAAAAGCAGATGTGCAGCGGGGGGGGACTGGGCACAAGCCGGGAATCAGCTGATTCTTGGCTCACACCTCGTCCCCAGCTACGCCTCTACCTTTTAAATATATTAAGATCCTGGTGGCTCTTAATACATTTAAAAGGCAGAGCAAAGCGGGGTTAGCTCCCAGGTGTCTCTGTGGAGTGCTCAGCCCATGATCCACCAGTCACAGGCGAGGAGTCGAGACTGAGCTGAAGAGAGGACAGACACAGCAGGTGCTATCCCAAGAGTCAAGGTGTGTCACTCAAGTAGTGCTCCTCCAAGCCATCACTCCAATCCCCAAGGTAGGAGGATGCTGCAATGGGCGGGGGTCACTTGCTAGTCCCCTTTTGATGGTGGCTGTGGGTGACGTCTCCCTGTCAGACAGCCAGAGCTAGAATTCCTGAGACTGAGTCCGGGCTGCCTGTTGAGCTCTGGCGGGGTCCTCAGCAAGTAGACCAACCAAATTCATGAATGGTAGAACCAATGAGTAGTTTTGAAAAACAACACTCTTAAGTTACTACACATCTGAAGATGAAACAGAGTATGACTACAGGGGCTCAGTTTGTCTGAACAAGGCTGTTATTATGCCCCATGATTTTGATGATTGCAAATTTGATGATAGTGTAAATTATCATGTTTGGTACCCACAAACTCAGGATCCTGATAATAGACAACAATGGATAGATGCAATAGAACAACACAAGACTGAATCTGGATATGGATAGAGTCAACACTATGGCTCCATGGGGTCTCTGGTATCTGGAGCAAGTGATTATTCTGCTACATCTACTTCATCATTCAAGTTTTTAGATCTGTTGTACTCACAGGAACATCATATCTAATCTTGTAAGATTCAACTCAAGATTACCAGTTTTCTTAATATACAGAACTTAGATATATCTATAGTGAAAACAAGAATAAGTTTATGATCAAAGAACAGAGATTCAAGTGATAGAGAATGAGAATATTGGAGAGAAATGGTTACCAGTAAAACAAAATTATAACACTTTTCTGGAGATTAAATTTAACTAGCCAGTTCTTTGAGTGCTTGCTCATGTCCATATTAGAGACATGTTCACCATGTGCACTGTCACCAGAGAATTTTCCCTTTGGTATCTGGTCCAGCTGTAGCACCCTCTGGTGCCATATGCTCATGCATCAGTATAAGGGGCATGGCTAGCTGTGCATACTCTGTTCCTTTTCTGCCCATGTTGCTGAACAGCTCCTCTTGCTTCAGCAAGGCATTTGTTCAGTGATTATACTCCAGTTTAGTTATATTTAGCCTTACTTTTAACAGTGAGATAGTATTAATGTATATAATTAGACAACCCCCCCCCCCCCCCCCCCTTAGCTAAGAAGGGCTTCCTTCACTTGTAGGGTTGGGTGTACCCCAGTATCTGGGCTTCAAACCTTTTTGCCTCCTGCAGCAAGCTTATTCTGGTGAGCAACTCACACTCAAGTTGTCTGGAGTGTCTGGGAGAGGTTCTTGTATAAGAATGTTGCCAAATCTGTCAGGATTTCAAGCCTCTTACAAAGAACCAAAGACTATCCTAATAGAAGCAGCACTTGGACTAGCATGAGAGCTAAGCCAGTTGGATGTGGCTCTGAGCACCTCAGCTTCAGTGCAAAGCACCCCTCTGGCACCACATGTTTCTTGGCACAATTCTCCTTCTCTGGTATTGAGAAATAAACATAAAAAGCAATGGCTGAGGGGATGCTACCCAGTACCATGGAAAGACAAACAAGGCGAGGGCAGCAGAGTATGTCTTGTTTTGGGCAAGTCCTTCACCCCAAGTCTGCTAGCAGCACCATCAATTCTGCCCTGCTTGTGAGTACTGTTGAGTCCAATTTAGGACAGGGTAATCATTTAACCAGTTAACTGTTTTAACTGGTATGTTCATCCATAGTTCTAATCCAGATTGAAAAGTAAACCATAACTTTGAATGTCTTGATGGTGATTTTTAAAATAGTTTGGTACTTAAGTTATTTTATTTCCTAATTTTAGTTCTGTTTAGCAAACTTTATGGTATGTAAATGCTAACTGCAAGGTGGATAAAGTAGTGTTCTTATCTTCATGTCTTTCAGGTGGCAGAACGAGCACTATACTACTGGAATAATGAGTATATTATGAGTCTAATCAGTGACAATGCAGCAAAGATTTTGCCCATTATGTTTCCATCCTTGTACAGAAATTCAAAGACACATTGGAACAAGTAAGAGACTCTTGTACAAATAATATTTTGGTTAATATATTTAAAGGACTTTCTAAATTTTCTTAATGTTACTTATCTAACAATACTGAACTTTAATTTCAGTTAGGATTAAAATGCTTTGTGTTTGTGAATTGCGCATTGTAGCTTTAGTAAAATCATTCATAGTAGCACTATTTCTCCCAAGATCTTAACAGTGTGAATGGAGATGAGGAAGGTCAAGTGTCACATCACTGTCAGAGAACCCAGGAAATGAATTTGAGAGAGTGGTCTCTTTCCTGTAAAAAGTCTGTTTTAGATTTTCTCCTTTTATTTTTGATTACTTATATTAAATACATTTATATTGTGTAGTAGTCTAGTGGTTACTTGACACAAATTTTGTTGGTTGACCTCTAAACTTTGTTGACCCGTTTTTCCACTGATAATTATTCATATTAAAAATCCTCTTATTCTTTCTTTTTTCTTCATCCCTTTCTCTGCATTTGTGTCCTGTTTTCTTTCTGTTTACATATCTCCTTTGGTTTTCCCTTTCCAGCTACACAACAGTGTTGTACTCAAAGTACTCCTAGTTAGCTCCATTTTGCAGCTGCTTCAGCTATAAAACAACTTTGTTTGAGCTACTATGCCAAGAGCTGGTGATATGGTTGCTCCATAGCTCATTGCTGTGGAGTCACAGCTATTGATTGGTTGGCCAGTGATGCCAGATCAATCTGCTAGAAACGGCAGTGAAAGATATTCTGAGGGAAATGTGTTCAGTAACTGGATACACGTACTGATATGTTGATTTTAAAAATACAATGTGGATTACTTTTAAAAGAAAAACTAATCCTAAAAAAGATTTATGTTGTGAATAGTAAATATGGGTTACTTTCAGTTGTTTTTTCCTCACTTTTTATGGCCATCCATTCATTCTATCCTGAGCATGAGTGAAGTTGTAAAATCTAGTAATCTCACGCTCACTGTGTAGCCCACATGCATAATGCAAATTAACTCTAACTGATTTTGTTTCTGATCTGGTGATCAGTAACTTATAATAGATTACTTTAATACAGTAAACTTTAATTCTCCAAGTGCTTACTCTCGTCGATTTCATTGTAGATGTGCACACTAGGGATGTTAAATTTCAATTTAATCAGCTAATCGAGTAGTCGATGGAATTCCCATCAATTAATCGATAAGGGGGCCTCTCACTAACCCGCTGCACTTCTCCTTTTGAAATGTACAAGAGCCATCCGTGGGCAGCTCTTGTACATTTCAAAGGGAGAGGAACAGCAGTCAGAACCCCGCCTGAGTGGGGACGGCTTCGGTCCCTGCTTGTGCCATTTCCCCCGCTGTGCCTCTGCCTCTCCTATCCCCTCATGGAGACGGTGCTGGGGGGAAACTTGCTTTTAAGACAGCTCCCCCCAGCATCAACTCCTGTCCCCCCCCTTGGTACCTCTGATACAGAGGCAGAAATGGGGGGGAGCGACTAGTTGAGTACTGACTATGCTTATCAGGTAATTAACTAGTCGTTTATATCCCTAGTGCACACACCCACATTCTTGGCCATCCGGAGATTTTTGCCTTAGCGGTATTCATAGGACCAGCTGTGTTGCCCCCTTTGAGTGCTGTGCTCATGTGCTGGTATAGCAGACATGCCAGCCCTCTCAATTCCTTCTTACCACCTGTGGTGCTCAGTTGAGTGCTTTTCCTTGCTTGTCAAGGGCTAGCAGTTTCTCATCTTAGACTGTGTTCCTTAAGGCCTTGTATATAGTTATCCTTAGTAGTTTATTAGTTGTTAGTAGTTAAGAGCCCAGCAGGGACTCTGCCACCAGTGGTGTCAGTGCTGTTCTCTGGGTTTCAAACCTAGCAAATCCTGTAACAGGCCTTGCCCTGTTAGTGACCCCCTACAGCAGCTGTCTCAAGTGCCTGGGGAGGTGCACATTAAAGAGAGGTTTCAGAGGTAGCCGTGTCAGTCTTTTTGATTCAGCAAAAACAAGGCACCTTAGAAACTATTTTTTTATGGCATAAGCTTTTGTGAGTTGATGTTACAGATGCATGAAGTGAAAGAAACTAATAGGGATACAGAGAGCAGAGTGTTACATCAGAGCTAATTCAGTCAGGGTGGGTGTGGATAAGAAGGGGAGAATACCTAAAGTGTAAAGTTACTTATTTTAAGGAGAGCTCCCAGCTGTGGAGAACCTGCCTCTCTTCAGAGCCTAGCCATGAGGCACTCCGCAGCCCAGACCCCAGCACCCACAAAGCCTTAACTGCCCCCATCCTCTTTACTGTTATGCAGTGGAACATGGTGTGGTGCAGCCCTGTCCTTCCTGACTTTTTAAATAAACTCAGTAAATATAAATTTATACTGAGATCTATAATGGTTTTATTTTTTTCTAATAATGCTATTTTGTTTAAAATTGTATCAACTTTTAAATTTCTAAAACAATCCTATATTGATACACAATATTATATAAAGGAGAATTAGAACCTCTAAAGAACATTTTGCAATAACAAGTGGCACATACTGCTCTAGAGTAAGTAAACTATATTTGAAGCTGCTTAAAACATTTAATGATTTTGAATTTGCATTAGCCATACTGTAGCTAAAATAAAACTTCATTAACTAGTTTTGTCTTCATGTATTATAAAATAACTAGCCAATTAGCCTGTCATAAGATGGGATTTTAAGGTCTCTCCTCCACGTTGGTCTTCTCTCCTGAGCCTCCGGTCTCTCGCTCTGTGTGTGTGTGTGTGTCTCTCTCTCTCTCCTCCTACTGCCTCCCCCTCTCTCTCTCTCTCAGCTCTCCTCCGCCTCCTGCCTCTCTCTCTCTCTCTCTTCTCCTCCCCCTCCTGCCTCTCACTTGGGGGACTGCGGCGCCCAAACAGCCATTTGGGCACCACACTCCCCGTGCTGCATGGGGAGCACGGAGCCCAAACGGTCGCTTGCGCCACTTGCTGCCATGCGGCGGCCCAGCTGAGTGGCGCAGAAGTCAGCTGAGCCCCACTGTGGGAGGCGAAGGGGGGCGGGGCAGTGACGTTCACTGCCAGGGGCCGGGGCCTGGAGCCGCTGTCACGCCAAGACGTCACGCCCGCTTCACCTTCGTGGCACTCGGCTGACTTCGCGCCACTCAGCCAGGCCGCAGCGAGCAAGCGCCGCTTGGGCTCCCCTGCGGTGGCCCAGCTGAGCAGCGCAGAAGTCAGCCAAGTGCCATGGCGGGAGGTGAAGGGGGGCGCGAAGGGGGGCCGGGCAGTGACATACATGGCCAGGTCCCGCCCCCTGGCCGTGTACGTCACCGCCCAACCCCCCTTCCTCTCCCGCCGTGGCTGACTTCTGCGCCGCTTAGCCGGGCTGCCGCGGGGGAACAAGCGGTGCAAGCGGCCGTTTGGGCCCCTCGCTCCCCATGCAGCACCCAAACGGCCGCTTGCTCCCCCGCGGCGGCCCGGCTGAGCGGCGCAGAAGTCAGCCGAGCGCCACGGCGGGAAGCAAAGGACGTGACTCGGGCAACAGCGCCACCCAGAGGGAACAGCCAGGGAGGCAACAGCGCCGCCCAGAGGGAACAGCCAGCATTTCAGCGTTAGAGTCACAGACATTGGGCTACTATATATGTGATGTAAATTTCTAGTTGTGTAAGTTATTGGCTAATGTTGACCCGAGCAAAGTTTAAAGTACTGTGAGTTTAAATCTGAAGTTTTCCTTATAGGACAATACATGGCTTGATATACAATGCTCTGAAACTCTTCATGGAGATGAACCAAAAACTGTTTGATGACTGCACACAACAATTTAAAGCAGAAAAACTGAAGTAAGTTTCATATTAAAGTTTCATATTAAACTTTCTACAACAACCTGTTCAGAGAATTTTCATTGTTTACTTTGAAAAGCTACTCTCGCTTCAAAAAAAGTTATGCCTGTTTTATTCAACACAAAAATCTGAAAATTCACATGGTGAGACTCTTTTGCTTCTCAGTATGTATGAACTATGAAATGTTTTAAAATTAAATGTTTAAAATAGTAGTTCTAACCTAATATTGCTGCTGGCATCAATCTTTCGGCAAAATCGTTGTGGCACCACCAGTCTCATAGTCCAATGGAAGAGAATGATAACTAGTTTAAATCTTGCTTTTATTTTAGACAACATTATTTTCCATCTGTCCCCTGCATCCCACACTCCTCAAATATTTTTCAGAATCTTCCAGCATTGTTTTGTGGAGCACATGCATATATGTAGAAGACATTATTGTATTTTGTCATAAACACAATGATGAATGTGATATGCTTGTTTTAATGCTATGTTGTAGCACGCTCTTTGCAACCAAGGAGAAAGCAAGAGATTCCTTTATTTGATAGACTGAGCAGTACTGGGAACTTATTTAATAAATTATTGATAAATAGAAAGAAATATAGTATGGTCAGATAAACAGAGCAGGGATTTGGAAACTTGAACTTTTCTAAGTTTTGTTCCCAAATGTACAACTGACTTGTATGGTGTTTGAATCACTTCTCTATACTTTAACTTCCACATTTATTTAAATGGGCATAGTAAGTGTACCCAGGTTAACAGGGTGATGGTTTGAGGCATAAATAATTGCTTGTAACGTGGCTCAGAACCTGATTAAAGGAACTGTAGAAATAAATACTATTGTTGGTTGTTCTGTTTCAACATAGGAATAATTTATGGGTTTGAGCAGATGTTGACTGGAATCATGGTTTTTAGTTTCAAAGTGAAATGACCACAATGTCTTCCTGTAGCAGTCCTTAAGGACTGGCCAAAACACAGTTTTGTAGTGCTTTAACTGTATTTGTTTGAGATCAGTGCAGCACACACTGTAGGATATATGAGCAGCCGAGTGAGTGGGCTGCATGACCCAGTGGTGGGCAGTCCATGGACCACTGGGATTCCACCTGCAGCTAGTGCACCATCTGTTTGCCACCCTTCCCTATGAGCCTCTGGCTCACTGGGGCACTGAAGCCCTACACTTCCTGCTCTTCCACCTCCCTCACAGCACTTTCAAAGCACAATGAGTTTGCTGATTCACACTCTGCCCTGCTCCTCATCCTCCTTCCAAGAGCTTGAACAGCTACCAGCTATATAGGTGTTTATGCTGGAGTATATACATTATTCCTGTAAATGTAAGTGAAAGTGAGCTAGAACATGTAGTATGAAATAAATTTAAAAGTATTCTAGCAAAGGGATGAAAATATTCATTTTTAGCATCTATGATATATGAAAAGGACTGAGGTTTTTATATACTATTTTTAGTTTTAAAAAATGTTACTTTTATATTAGAAAATAGTGTATTTTGTTTTTTTTTCCCTTTAGTGCAGCAGAATCCTGAGCAACTGAAGGAGAGATTTTTGCTCATTAATTACAATTAATTGGAGGATGGAGGTGTTGATTTAACACAACTACTTGAGAGGACACACACTTAAATATTTAAAACTCCCACTCTTAAATATTTAAAACCATATGAAGGCTGAGAGACCTCCCACTGCAGAGTTGAAAACTTGGCCCCACTAAAGTCAACTGAAATGTTGCCATTGACTTCAGTAGAGCCAGAATTTTACACCAATTTTTTTGACCTGGGATCTGTTCATCTAATCCTGATTTTTCTGAGGTAGAAGAGAAGCTGAAAAAAGTTTCCCTTTTCAAAGGTCATTTTGGCCTTTTTTACTCCACAAGAAAGTCATAAAAGTACAAGCTTATTCCCTCTCCCCATGGTTTGCAAGTCGCCTTGAAAGGTACATCTCTCAAACGAGTTTAGACAACTTGTTTCCCTTGAGTTGTAATGTCAGTCAGTTTATTGTACAGGCTTAACCTTCCTGGTACAGCACCCTTTGGACCTGAATAGTCCTGCATGAGGGATTTTACCAGACCAGGGGAGGTAATTTCTGGCCCCCCTGCTGCTGACCACCTGCCCCCGCCTCTCTCCCTCCCCCCCCCCGGCCTCCTGGCTCCTCCTGCAGCCCAGCTCAGCTGTGCAGCAGGCTTCCTGGCTCTTGGCCCCCCTCCTCCACTGTACTGCACGGGGCTCCCAGCCCCTCACGCCCTGCACCATGCCAGGACATGTTGCCAGACCAACAAATTCCAGTTTATAGAGGTGCAACCTGTAATGAAGTGTCCTTATTTTCTTGAGATGCTTGTCCCTCTCTTTTTATTGTTGCCCTGAAATCATAACTCTTTTTTTTCAGCTTTGGTCTCAAACACCTAGCAGTGTGGTATGGTTTAGATATCTATAGGGACAAGCTGTCCATCAAAAACTGGTACTTTGAACTGTTTGAAGATGCATCTAAACAGGTGAACTAGCCTGTTTAAGAATAGTAAATAAGTTGTTACTTATAAATTCACCTAGTTTATTGTAACCTCTGTTGTTTTTCAATTTTCTTTTTTCAGAGAGAAGCTAAAATCGAAGGAAAGAGAAGAAGCATGGGTTAAAATAGAAAATCTAGCCAAATCAAATCCCCAGGTATTTAGAAAAGATTAACATAGTCATGTTAAAAATTCTAGGTTTTTGTTAAATATCAGTGGAGGAACAGACATCTCTCTGATCCTGGAAATAAAACAGTTTCTCTAATACTGTATATGAAAAATCTGCAATAAAATGCTTTTAAAATTTGTAACCTTTCTCTTGTGCAAGTACTTATTTTGCAAACAAGAATTTCAGACAAGCCTGATCTAAAGTACCTTTTCCTGTCTCTTTTTTATATAAAATATTTCTATAGAATTGTGTTCTGAAAAGTCATTGTTCAGAGTTGCATAAACAGAGGTTAATGTCGGTTTCTCTTGAAATTCTTTATATTGTAAACAAAAGCCTAAACTAAAAAAGGAATGCTGGGAATTTGGGAGTGTTCTCTACTAAAAGTAGAAAGTCTGTCTAGCAGGGACTTGTGATGTGTCAGATTTTTTTATTCTGCCATGCTGAGTGAATTAAAGCGCTGTTGCATGTCCCTGTCTGTTGTATCCACCTAGCGCTTAGTTTGTGCAGTGGATGTTGTGGGTGAACATGCACATCAAGATGAGCTTTCAGCTAAAAGGAAAACCACCAGTACATGTTTTTCTGAAAGAACAAAAACTTTATCTTAAGAATTAACAGGTTATTCTGAAACAGATTTATTCTTGTTCTATGCTTTGTGGTGTTCCTATGCTGATATTAGTTCCATTTATTAAAAGTCAGATTTCTGGATTTCAATCATGCCAAGGTTTGCTCTTGGCAAAAATAAGAAATCTTTATAGATAAAGCTTTTATCAACTCTAAAGGTTTATGGCTGAGTTCAGTGGCTGAGAGATCTAATGGCTGCACTGTGTGATCTTGGCACCAGTTTAATTAATAGTAAAATATGCAGCTATCTCTTTCTAACCAAAAGACATTTTAGAAATATTTTTTCTGATTGACTTTTTGGGAGAGTGGGTGTTACAGAGGAATCTTTTCTAAAGTGGTCATAGAAAATATTTAGTAATTTAAATTGGACATTTTATCAATAGGTCAACTGAGTGAAACTAAATGCATTGTAACTTTACATAAAAGATGTACGTTGAAAGTAGAAAAATTTAAAACTGTGCAACAAAACACACACTATTTAAGTAAATAGATTTTTACTGAATGTACTTTTTGATTAGTGCCATAGGCAACTTTGATTAATATTTGCAAATAATATTTGCAACAGTATATTCTTGTTCAAAATATGTTCATTATTCTTTCATACAAATGATAAGCAGTAGTGCCTTGCTAAATAACCATTCTGATTTATTCATATTGATATAGTAAAATAATGTAGTAATACAAATGTGAATCTGAGTTTTCCTATTCTTCAAAAATCATTCTGTGTAACTATGTACATTTTCTAAAATTGAATAATATAACCTATGTATACAATACCTTACATAGTCTCAGAGGGGTAGCCATGTTAGTCTGTAACTTCAAAGAAACGAGTAATCCTGTAGCACCTTAGAGATTAACAAAAAATATATAGCATCATGAGCTCTCGTGAACAAAACCCACTTTATTCTGCTCATCTGAGGAAGTGGGTTTTGCCCATGAAAAGCTCATGATACTAACTAACTATATATATAGTTAGTATCTAAGGTACTATAGGACTACTCTTTAATGTTTGCTTCAGTGATTAAAAAAGGAATATAACCAATACGTTAAATTTAAAAACACGAATTAATTTTGATACTTAAAATTCAGCCACATGAAGAACCTATATACAGCATGTCTGCATGCTCTAAGTGCCTTTTGGGGAGATGTCCGAAATTTCTTTCAACATCTATATCTAGTTATCTGTCTTCTAGTATTTGTTTTTATATTCCTAATTTTTAAACTAATTGTTGACAAGTATTTCTAATTCTGCTCCTTATGTAAAAATAAAAAAGTGGAACATATTTTTAATTGTAATCATTGTGACTACAATAATTAATTTTTTGTACTTTTTTTTTCATTTTTCTGCTTTGTATCAAGTTTGAAATCAGCTACATATGTTAAGTTACCATTACATGCAATTATTAAAATAACTGTAGAAAATTGTGGAAAAATCTTACTAGGTTTTAAAATTGTGTATCTATATGTCTCTCTCTCTCTCTCTCTCTCTCTCAGCAATTTTTTTCTTTGTTGATCTTAACAATATTACTAGATCATCCAATTAAAGATAAAAAGTGTAATTATCAGAATCTCTGCAAACGAGTGCTCTATGTCAAAGTTTAGGTTCTGTAAAGTTTAATTTGACAGGTTTTTTTAGTCAGCAAAGGTACTGTATTTCTTGTTTTATATTTCTGAAAGAGAAGTACTTATACTTTTCCTTGTGTTGTGAAATTATACCACTGGAAAATGCAGTCTCTTTTTAATATTGAGTTTTGTCTTTACAAATACAAACTTGCTCCTCCAACCAAAACCATTATATATTTCTGTTGTACTGATCAGAAAAATTTGACAGTGAGTCTAATACAATTTAAATTAAAATTAGCAGAAAAATTTAAATTAAATGAGCACTGGCAATTTAGAATTTTATTCTTCCATTTTTAGAACTTAGGTTCACCCATGTTCCTTTTATTTTAGTTAAATTGTATATTTAAATATTGTTTTTCTGCCAAAACTAAAGTAATGGAAACTCAGTTTTTATGTTTCCATCATACTTCAGTTCTGGGAGCATAATTAATTTATTTTTTGATTCATTAAAACAAATTATACTGAAGCTAGTCTAAAATTAAGTCTTGCCAACTAAATTCTCTGATTTACTCTTACTATATAGTTATTGCTAACAATGACTATATTTTAATAATTTGCATTTTATTAGTATTCAACATATAGTGACACCAGTGTGCTGAATAGTCCTGTTGCAATGGAAACAGATGGACCTTTAATTGAAGATTTACAGATGCTAAAAAAAACAGTGAAAGAAGAGGCGTGTCAGGTAAAAACATATGAAAAAAATAAACTTGTTCTCTACAAACTTAATTACAAATCCCTAAATATTAAGCCGTCAAACTAAAGATAGCATTTACCTTTTCTAAAAACAGCACTACCTGTTAACCGTAGGGTTGCCAGGTGTCCGGTTTTGAACTGGACAGTCCGGTATTTGAGTTTTCTGTCCAGGAAACAAATTGAGAAAATACTGGACATATAAATGTCCGGTATTTTCTAATTAGTAAGTTTTATTATTATCATGAGTATCAGTACATAGTTGTGTACTGCCTGGCTGGTAGACAAGCTCACACTGCGTGAGCGTATCTACCAGCCAGGCAGTACGCAACTACACAGTAGAGGAGGGGGCGGGGCCGGGGCGGGATGGAATCCCCGGGGACGGGCAGCGCCCCGGGATCTGCGTGTGCCCAGGCCAGCCCCGCTCCCCGCCGGCCAGTTCCCGCCCCCCCCAGCCAGCCCTGCTCCCCCCAACCCCCTCCCGGCCAGCCCTGTTTCCCGCCGGCTGGTTCCTCTCCCCTTCCCCCAGTTCAGCCCCGCTTCCTCCCTAACCCCTCCCAGCCAGCCCTGCTCCCCTCCCAGCTGGTCCCCCCCCACCCCTGATCTGAGATCAAGTGTGTCTGGTATTTTTTTCAAACCATCTGGTAACCCTAGTTAACCCTAGCAATCATTTTCAGTAGTATTTTCATATTTTTTTAATCCATGGTCTCCTGCAATACTCAGCATTGTCAAAAAATATAATAGTAGCCAGAAATATAAAAACTCTAACTCTAATGCCTGCTTTCTACTGCGTGTTTTGTGATATCTTCTACAAAAACATTTTTATTTCTGTTCGTACAGTGAGTAAAAGGATGGCCAGGGTATGACAAGTTTTTCCCTCTACCTCAGCTTTTTTGCACAAAGGAGATGTAAGAAGTCTAGTCAGACTTAGTGATTACCTATGTAATTGTAATATCCTTCTATAAAGTGCACTTCCTTAAGTTTGTTCATATCACTGAGCTGAATTTAATCTTTTGCTGCTGTTGCAAATTCTAATGTTGGCAGTATGGCTAATCATCTACTTGTGTCCCATTTCACATTTTTGCAGAAGACTATTTCAGGGTAACTGGCAGTTTCTTGATTTCTGAATGTGGATATGGGGGAGACACTGCTCTAGTTTTGATAGCCTACTAATAGATGAGTATATGTTGTCTGTGTTGATTCTTTTACATGTCAGTTGGCTGCGAGATTTTGTTGAATCATTTGCACATTACTGGTGAAGATGGATGGGTCTGCACTTGTCAGGGTCACCTCTTGTGTACATTGTATATTTGAGGCTATTAAGAAACTTAGTGAGGAGACATGTTCAGTTTCATGGGACTTCCACCAGGCAAGCTAATTCAAGCTGGCGTCAAGGAACTAGGTTTGCTGATCTGTAGATCTTATCCACTTCACAAGTATATGTAAGGCATTACACACAGCAAATATTTTTTTCCATTTTGTAGGCAGGCACGTCAAAGACAGGGCTAGGCCAGGAGATGCCTCATTCCTTCTGCATTGTGGAAGAGGGCTCTATGGTTACTTTCATTGTCACACCTAGAAACCCCATGCAGGTGTAGCTCTATTGTGTTCAGCTCTGAACAAACAGCAAAAGTCAAAATTCAAATTCCAAAGAGGCAGCAGCGAACCCTATACATCATAACTCACCAGCCCTTCTGTCCTGTCCACCTTCCTCGTATCTTCAGCTGCTTTTATACTTCTCTCCTGCCCCCTTTTAAATACAAAATGTGGGATTTGCAGGCAAAGTTGCCAGACAGGTAAAGCTGGTCAGTCTGCTACAGGAGACATTTTCTCCCTCTGACAAAGCTCCTATGGCTTACCAGAGAGGAGGCCTGATCTGATTAATCTTACCATGTCTGCCAACTTGGATTATCACTGTAACCCAGGCCTGGGCAAAATACGGCGGCGGGCCACATCCGGCCCATCAAGCCACCAGATCCGGGCCCATGGAGGCAGCAGGGATTCCCACGCAGGCTCCCCAGCTTGCCCTACATGCCATGCAGAAACAGCCTCAAGGCTCCCTTTCTGTTTTAAAACTGGAGGGGAGGAGGGAAGTTTTAGGAGCCGTCCCGCCCCCAGCACATTCCCATTGGCCGGTTTCTGGCAGAAACCAGCCAATGCGAGCTGCTTGTTGGAGTAAGAGCCAGCCAAGAAGAACCATGCCCCCCTGGCCTCTGCTCAGTTATTCATGAAGCACATGGTCAGGCAGGCTGGGAAAGTCTGCAGATTTTAAGTCTGCAGGCAGGCTGGCTAGTTTAGCAGCTGGCAAGTAAGTCTCTTGGCCACAGCCTGCTTCTGGCACCTCAGCCCTTTCCTGCCCCAACTCTGTGCCCCCCCCACTCAACATACCCAAACCCTCTGTCCCCCGTCTTACACCTATACCCCCTCCCAGATCTGGCACCCCAATCTCCTGCCCCAAATCACAATTCCCTCCTACCCTAGGTCACATCCCAAAACCCTGTACTCCAGTCCCCTGCCCTAGGTCACAACAGCCTGCTTCATCCCAACTCCCTCCCAGATTCCAGTCTCCTTCCCTTACCCCCAAGCTCCCTTCTGCACCTAACCTCCATTCCAGACCCCGCATCTCCTCCATTAATATCATGGAAAAGTGCGGCCCTCAGCCACTTTCCAAAATCTTAGAGTGCCCCCCCCCCATCAAAAATTATTGCCCATCCCCGCAATAAACCTTTAACATGTATGAGAAAGCTGGAGGGTGGCATAAAGGCAGTTAAGTTGATGGGCTGCCAACAGCTTTTTTTGAGAACCAGGGAAGCAGTCAGATCAATAGGAGAAGTGAGTCATGGAGAGAAGATAAAGAAGGCTGGGGAGTGAGTCTGAGTGACAGAATCAGGGAGGAGATGTTGTGAAGCAGAAGTAATTGGTGGACATATCAAATGGCTTGTATTTTTGCTTACAAATTACCATCTTTAACGTTTCAGTAGGTCGGTGCCCTGTGAAAAATGTTTGTGACTTTGGAACTGTTAGAGGAGGCTGAAAAAGTAGTAGTGATTTTAAAACAGTTGCCTTCTCGTTGGTGTTTAGAACAGACTGAGATGGTCTTGTTGTTAAGCCCCTGGACTGGGACTCAGAGAAGATCTCATGATGGAAAGCAATCTAGTTGGGAATTATTTTCTGGCTGACCTAGAGGAAGAGCGTCATTCTTCAAATTTTGGAAGTTGAAGACAGGCTGTAATAGTAAAGTATTTGATTTCTATAAATTGAGAAATCTGTTCAGTGTCTGTCTTATAGGATGTGAAGGTGACAAAAGTCTTAGGACATCTAGACAGGCTTCTAGGGAGTGCTGGGGAGCAATCTGTGGTTATGGTACATATTAGTACCAGTAACCCAAGGAGGTCTTGGAAGTCTAAATTTAGATTGCTAAGAAGAAAGCCTCAGGTCCAGAGCTTCCATGATAGTTTTCTCTGAAATGCTTCCATTTCCATATGTGAAGCTAGCTGGACAAGGGAATTTCAATGTCTCAATAAATGGATAAAACAAGGATTTAAGGTAGAGGTGGGGGAACCTTTTTTGGGCTGCTGACCCACAGAAAAATCAGTCATGGGCTACACACAAGTGAGAACCAAAAATAAAAAGCCCTCCCTGACATGGCCCCTAAGTAAGAAGGAGAAAGACACTCCCCACATTCCCCTTGCCCACCAGATCCTATGCAGGCCAGTCTAGTAGATTTTGTGTGTTCCAGCTCCATGGGGGCAGTGGAGAGCCTGAAGCATCAGTGCAGACTCCCCAGTGCTGGAGGGGGGAGCCCTGAGCCTCATGGATTGGATATAGGCAAGTTGGGGGCTGCATCCGGCCCCTTGGCCTTAGGTTCCCCACCAACGATTTAAAGAGGAGAGTTTCAGGAACTAGAGGTACATTGAGTACCTATTAAAAAAAGGCATGGAGAGATTTAATTAAATTAACTTTACTAAAGTAGAACCAGACCTCTGGTGCACACAATGAATAAAGTTTTGGAGACTTGTTTATACTAGGAGCTTAGGAAAAGATGATAGCTGCCACGGACATCTGTTAGGAATATCCGTAATACAATTAGAGAGAACAATCAACCTACAGCAAGGACAGGTTGAGATCACAGAAGTAAATTCTGTTCAAATCAACAAGGAGTTAGACTAAGGATTCTAATAAAAATAGGCATATGATCAATAATTTACTGTGTGTGTGTGTGTGTGTGTGTGTGTGTGTGTGTGTGTGTGTGTGTGTGTGTGTGTGTGTGTGTGTGTGTGTGTGTGTGTGTGTGTGTGTGTGTGTGTGTGTGTGTGTGTGTGTGTGTAAAAAAAAATAACTGCAAGAAGCTTAAAAGCAAAATACATGAAATAGAATGCCTGGCAGTAGAAAAGAGCCTTAACATAAAACGGTTATCTGAAGTATGTGGAATGACAGAAAATTAATAGGAAACGGTCATACCTGATTTTAAACTATATAAAAAATATAAATCAGGTTAAAGAGGTGGGGGAAGTTGCATTATATCCAAATCTGGGGATATATTTGGTTTTGAGGGAACTGCATTGTAATATCTGTACAGATACAAACTCCAAATCCTAAGAATACAAATATTTTAGTAGGGTTATGCTGTACACACACAGGGGGAAAAAAAACACACTCTAAGTATAAAGCAAGAGACAGAAGATGGAAGTGGACGGAAAGCTACAAGGAGATAAGCTATTGCTTAGTATGTCAAGCAGTGGTATCAGCACACCAGCAACTTAACTGTTGTCAGGCTTTTCATGGGCATGGCACAGGAGAGTTGTAATGACAGATTTTGAAGGAAAACAATAATATGGCTTTGCAGATGTTTTCAGGGAGTTCTTCACAAGCATGAGGGGCAGCACAAGAGAAAGCATGATGGTGCTTGTCTAAAAATGTGTAAGTGAGCAGTGAAGAATCATGGACCAACTGGAAGTAGGCCTTGCAATATCAATAGTGAATGCAAAATGGTAGTTAGGGTGGAGATAAGTCATTAAATGCCTTAAAAGTGAAAACAAATTGCTTATGTTTGAGCTGATATAGAAATGGGAGCTAATGTAGAGATGCAGTGAGAGAGATGAGGTAGTCAGAGTCATGGACCAGGAAAATTATCTTTGCAGCAGCATTCCAAATGGATACAGGTAGGGAAAGGCTGCATTTGTCAAGATCAGAAAAAAAGATGTTGCCTCAATTGAGATGTGAGATAATGAGATCCTGGAATACAGTTTTAGTTGTGTGGATGAATAGGACGGGCCACGTCTTAGAGTTGTTCTGCAGAAAGACTCTGCAAGATTTAGATGTAGCTTCAATGTGAAAATTTCAAGAGAGATTCATGTCAAAGGTGAAGCCTCACTTATGGTCTTGAGTGATAGAAAGAATGAGAGCAATATTCACAGTGATCAAGAAAAGTAGTAGGAGAATGGGTTTGTGGAGGAAAGAGAGAGGAGAAGAATAATGAAAGGAATGAATGAATGCAAAGAAAATCAGGAGATGTGGGTTTAATGAGTCAAATGGAAAGGTTTGTGATGGAGAGCAGATGAGAAAATTGTGTGTCTATGAGAGGAAAGAGTTGTAAGAGGGAAAGGAGGATGAGAAAGCAAGATGGGGTAGAGAGAAGATCACATTGTATTTTGTCAATTTTCACTTGGAAAAAATTGGTGAAATTAGAAGAGAGAGGTAGAGGTAGGAAATATGGAAACATTTGAGGAGTGAGTAAAAAGATGGTAAAAACATGGCTTGGATTGCATGGGTTCCAGTAAATTTTGAGAAGTAGATTTGTAACAAGAATGGTGGTAGAACTGAATGAAAAGAAAACAAATTTATTGTAGAGGAAGTCAGCCTAATTACAGGATTTCACTAGAAAGGCTCCACAGGATGATAGCAGGAGAGGAGGAAGTGGATGTTGGGCTGTAGAGTTGGGTTCTGCAAATGAAAAGTATGATCTGCTAATCTACTAGAATTCTTTGAACAAGCCAGTCGATGAACAAGACTCAGTCGACATAACTTATTCTGGCTTTCAAAAAGTCTTTGACTAAATACTTAGTAAAAAACTATTGAAAAAACTAAGTAGTTTGGGAGGCAAACCACTGTCATGGATCAGAAATGCTGGTACAAACAATAGAAAGTTGGAATAAATGGTCAATTTTCATCACGACAGTGTTAACTGCAGAGTGCTTAAGGCTCTGGGCTATGTCTGGTGGTGGTCATTAGATTTATTAATTGGGGAATGGGGTGAGCAGTGATTGTGAGGTAGCAAAATTTGCATATGGCAGTTTAGTTAAGTAAAACTGAGAAGCTATAGCACAATCTTAGGTAAAGGAGCAACACAGTGGCAGATGTGATTCAAAATTGACAAATTTAAAGTGATGCATATAGGAAGGAATACTTTTAACTATTCTCATACCTTACTAGATTCTGGTTAGCTGTAACAAATCAAGAAAAAACAGCATTTTTGAGGACAGCTCAAGGAAAACCTTTGTTCAATATCCCACCATTGTCAAAAAATCAAACAAAATACAGGATGCATAAGGAATGGAATGGAGATTATAATAATGCTGTTCTACAAATCAAAAACATTCCCTTATCTAAAATATTGTATTCAGTTCTTCAAAAATGAGTGGTCCTGTAAGTGGTCCTTAGAGACTAACAAATATACTATATCATGAGCTTTCATGGGTAAAACCCACCTCATCAAATGAGTTACAGAATCCAGAGTATGTATAACAGCAAAAGAAGTTACCTGTCAATTGTAACACCAGTGTTAATTATGCTAATTGAGTCAGGCTGGATGTGTCCCATTCATAGCTTTTGATGTGTAAATGTGAATATCAGAAGCGGGGGAAATTGCCTTTGTAGTGTGTTGTTAAAATAATATCTTTATTCAAGCCCAAATTGATAGTGTTGAACTTGCTGTCATCCATTCTTTAAAAGGACACATCAGAATTAGCAAAGGTTCAGAGTTGTGCAATGAAAATTATTAGAAGCATGGAAAAACTCTCATGAAGACAGATTGAGACAGTTTACTGTGGGGAGAAGACTTAAGGATATACAGAATAACGAATGATAGGGAGAAGGTAGATCAGCAACTGTATCATACAGAAGCAAAGGAAATAATTTGATAAGATAATAAGATTTGACTAATAAAGCTTTAAATATTTTATATGGACTTGTTACAAAGCTATATTTGATCTTCTCTTTTTTGCTTAACAAAGTAGTCTCAAGTCTGAAAACAATGTGTGGGTAGTTGACGTAGGGAGGAAATATGGCAAACAATAATGCAAATTTTAATCCTCTTCCTAAAGTAAATGTACGTAGGAACACAAAGATTCTTGAGTAATAGTTTGTATTTGGCAAATTACTTCTTTTGGCCAACTGTTTTGCATTTTTATTTCAGGCACCAAGAGATCAGAAAAAGGATCGTCCTCTTATGCGACGCAAGTCAGAACTGCCTCAGGATATTTACACCATGAAAGCCTTGGAATCCCATTGCAGAGCTGATGAGCTAATATCACACGATGGGCATTAGACTATTACAGTGTAATATTATTTTGGAGGAAAACTTTTTTCTGGACTCAGTTCCTCAGTAGAGAACTTACTTTTTTGTGCCATACCAATCAGTTACACAAAAAGTCTAAACTTTCTTCAACCCAGTTCTGTAGGCAATAACTTAATACAGTATGCAGCTCAAGATTAGTAGTTCAAACAATGGTAAATTACTTGATTCCATATGCAGAACCATGGGTTGACTAGTATTAGATGGCCACATTTTTCTGGTGGTAGTGGTGTCATAGTACCAGCTAGTTGGTAACATGCATCCTTTTATAGAAGTACTTGGGAAAATAACATTCTGTAAGTTATTTTCACCAAAATTGAAGTCATTTCAATGACTACTAGTTGATACTATGGTAACACTGTTTTCAAAAGCAAAATGCTTCAGATTTAAGTATTACATGGTTTTTCTAAGACTTCTCAACTTTGAAATTATTTCCATGTTGTCTTGTAATATACCAGCAGTTTTGAAAATACACAGTTCTTTATTTTCCTGTTATAAAATACAACTTACAAAATGGTAACTTCATGACAATCCTCAATCACAATTGCTTTCTAAGAGTTCTGTAAATTGTTTCTTTTCTTAGGATAAAGACATATATTTACCATGTCCTAGTACTTTACATGTATTTAAAGCCATATTTTCCAGTCTTTCATATGTAATACAGCACCAGTATTCCAGAAGTCAACTGGTAGAAGAATTGTTTCCTAAAATGAAAATTTATCTACCTTGACTGGGAATAAACTGAATATAAAAACATTTATATTTCGATTTTCATTCCTTGTTTTCAGTTTAGCAAAACACTGTTTCTCTCTTATCTGAGCTTTTAATACTCAGCATTTTTTTCTTGGGCTCTGAGAGTTCAATATTCTGTGGCAGATATCATGATACCTTTTAAGTTGCATTAGTCTTTTCAGACAAACATTGTTGCCTTTCAGTGAAACACAACACCAATAGCTTGTATTATAAAGTAAAACAGGTAAAAGATATGAGTTTAAGAGCTGATAAATCAACAGTGACTTAGTTTTATGTGAATATATTTTTTTGTGTTGTAAAGAGCACATATATTACAAATACACCTCAGAAGTAAAATGAAAATGCATCTGAGTTGCTGATGATCTTCAAATGCTGCTATATAGTCCACAAGATTACTTGCATGTAATGAGCTTTTTGTTGTAGATGGAAAAGCACGGGAGGAAAATCTTTAAACATATAGTGCTTTGTCTTCAATATTTGATTTCTCTCAGGGTGGCCAGTATTTTGACTTACTTATCCTGCTTAAGAGCTGTTTGAGATGTGTTCTGCTATTCTAAATGGGTGACTAGTTTCTTTTGTCTCTGGCAGTAACATAATATTACAACGTTTAATGTCTTGCATAAAATGATAAAAATGTGGCTTCTTTAAAATAGTTTGTTTTATTTTTTAAAAAAGAGGTCTCTTGCATCCATAAAAATATTGTGCAAAGCAGACATTCACAGTAACATTGTGCAGCTGTCATTCCTGCTGTCTGTTGGTTGCATTGAAAATACAATTTCTAATATTTATTACATTGTGTATTGGGGGAAAAAAGTTAATTTTGATGGATGGAAATTATTGGTAAAACAAAACAAAAAAAACTAAATTGAAAGACCACCTGGAGCTTCAAGTGGAAATATCCACTGTGTGAGAAAACACTTCCTGTTAAACTTGAAAAAGAATATGCTTTACCATTATGATAAACTATATTAAAACAGTTTAAAGATGCCTTCCCCTTTTGAGGGGAAAAAGGGTGCTTTTTTAATTGTATAAAGCAATGTCTATGTATTTTGATATACCATTGTTTGAACTTCCATCTTTAGCTGGTAGATTATCAAATGATTTGATTTTGGGTGTTGAGTATGTTTGTGGAAGAGATTTCTGGAAAGGAGTACTCTTATTTTACCCTAGGAAAAAAAACTTGTATATCAATGTTTGATTGACTGTGTAATGCTCAACGTATAAGAACATCTTTTTACTGTCCAGATTTTATTTCTGTTCTTTATTGAAGATAAACATTCACCAAAAAAGCGGGAAATACATTTTTTTAAATAAAAGTTTGTCAGAAATTCACATTTGAGGTTTTGGGCCATAGAATATTTGCCTAGACAGTATTCCAAAAATTATCAGCACTGATTGCTTGGCTTGTTTGTTACAATTTATATATTTTGTATAGTCATGTACTAAACTACTCTAAAACTTCTACATCCAAAATAAAAAGAAAAAATAAAGTAGAATTTTGGTGGCTGTTGTTCTTCATAAAGTTCTGTGTTTGACACCTTTCCATGTTCTCCAAAATTACATCTGTACATCAGGAATGTCAAAAGTAATATTACAAGTGTCTTTTAGTGTGGCTTTAGTATGACTTTATTTTAATATTGTATATACATTGTACTTTGTTTTATGGTTATAAGTAATAAAAATGTAGACTTCATATTTTGTACAGAATGGTTCTATGTACAGAATAAAAAGTTCCTAAAAACAGCAAAAATAGGTAAGTGGCACAATTATTTTTCTTTAGACAATATCTGTACCTTTGTTTTAGTGACATGTTAAGTTCAAATGTACCTACATGTTTTTAACATATTGTAATTCAGATTTTTTGTTCTGACATTGTTTATGAAGAACAACTTCATACACCTGCCATTTATTATGCTCTTATCTAATTTTAAAATCCTAAAAATGGTGTATTATATGGACTAAATAAAGAACATGTGAATTTTACTTTCTTATCATGAAACTAAATTTAGCACAGAATCTTCTGGTGAGTGTGCAGATTACCACTGGTTTGTTTGTCAGCCAAAACTTTAAGAAAATAGAACGTTTCAAAGAATAATATTGCAATTCAGTGTTGGTGCCTTTGTGAAAGTTACAAGTAAACTTTTGATAAGTCTTAGAAATAAATCAGTATCAAGTTATGATTATTCTCTACCATAAATAACCTTAACTTGTAGTACAGCATTACTGCATTAACACAAAATATTTTGAAGAATACTTCAAACCATCCTACAAATACCAAAGAAAACATGTTATCTTCCCTGTAAAAAAAAAAAAAAAAAAAACCACAACCCTTGAAATATGTATCTTTTGGAAGGATTTCCAGCAAAGCAGCAGCAGCAAAATGTAAGGATTCCCAGCAAGACAGAAATGGAGAGAACAGCGTCAGATCACATTCTCCAGGCATCCTCCAATCAAATGTTTATAGTTATGTAAACAAAAAATGGCAAAATAATCAGAACTTGCCACTGGAAATCTGTATTCTTTCCAAAAGCATTACATGCATAGTATCCCTAGACCAAGGTGCAAATAAGACCAAACATAGCCAATAAATTATTTCAGCCAAATATTTGGGGAGGGAGTTGTTGATTTGTTTATTTACACAAGTCTGCATTTTTTGTAAGAATAGGATGAATATCTTATTTAGATTTCAGTTGTATATATTTAACATAATTATGAATTATTGAAGATCACTTGGATAATACATTTGAAAATTGAAGGTATAGCAAGTTCAGAAATATCATTCTGTTCTACTGGACTCTTGGATACCTTTGACTTCTGAATCTGGTGGGGATTGGCTCCAGAGTTGCAATTTAGCCCTAGGGTTAAAAAAAAAATCTGTTTAACCCTGGCTGGCTAGACATTAGAAAGTAATATAGCTCAACTTTAATACAACAGCTATAATATATGCTGTAGTTTGTACATTAGTGTGACTAATATACTGGACAGTGCAGTACCATCTGCTGCCTCCAGGCAGTCCTGATACTGCTCAACTGGCCACAGCCTCTGCAACACAGGCTATGCCTACACTATATACTTCCAGCAGTATGGAGCTCCACAGGTCAGTGAAAAGCTCGGGACAGGGGAGGCTGTAGGTAAAAGCGTTAGTAGATTCCCATTACTGGAACCTTTCCCTGTGGCAGAGAGAGACTCACTGGGGAGCTTCCTGAGCCTTTCTCTGTACCCAGGAAATGCTCCAGCATCAGGGAAGGAGTGGGACTCTATATTGCTAAAAATAATAGTGTGGACAGGAAATCACAGCATAGACAGAGACCCTTGTAGTGTATGTACTCAGTACATGGCCACATCCTCCAGGTATGTCTGTAATCCACTTGCCTGAGCAGTTCTTCACTGTCTACGCTGTTATTTGTGTCTGATCTTTTCCTTATACCTGTGTTTGCTTCTGAGCCTGGAGGTGGTAGGATGTCAATTGATAGCCGTAAGCATCACCCTCATTAGGTGATGCGTACTGATTACCTGTTAACCAGTGGCCCGGCTGGGCTTGAGCAGTCCCCACACTCTTGCCCAATGCGGGCAAGGGGAACTGTTCCAGCCAGCAGAACCCACTGCATGGCGAGTGGGCCAGGCCTGGCCGGAGCAGCCTGTCACACCACAGGTGGGGGGACTCTCCAGCCCAGACGACGCAGACCCTGCCAGCGGTGGGTCCGCAGCCCATGCCTTGGGAGGAGGGCGATCCAGTCTGCCACGGAGCAGCCCCACCCATCGCTATTTAACTGATTAAACAGTATTTTACATCCTTAGTAGGTGACAGGAAGGGTAATGGTTCTTTGCCTGGGGATGGATAGGCTTTCTGAACTTGGAAGATATGAGGACAGGGGCAGAGTGGTAGTTCTGACTTGATGAAAAGGTTAGGTAAGAAGAGGGGTACTTAGCTTGTGAACATAAGGGTGTGTGATGAGTTCTAAAGAAGTTGGATTGGCAGGGGTAAATTCAGGACAGAGTCCAAACAGTTGGTGGGGTGGGAGTGAGATGAAAGGACACAAGGGGAAATGGTAAAGTCAGCGCTAATTAGAAGTCAAAATTGAAATCTGAGATAACAGACGTGATATGACTAAAATACTGTGCTCTCCTTCCTTGTCCTTTACTGTAAAGTGTCCCAGTTTCTCATTTTAAAAAGGAGAAGGGATGGGAAAGTGTACATCCTTTTTCTTCCCACCTACCTCTTTTACGCCACCTCCAAATACTTTCCTTGCATGCTCATCCCTGTTAGGGATTCCACTTTTTCTCTTTGAAAACTGACATTCTTTGAGTCCTGTCTTATGGGTGCTTCATTTAAAGTGCACATGTGCCTCACATACTTTCAGTTGCAGATCTTTGTTAATAGTAACCATTCAGCCTGCGCATGCATCCCATACATCCTCGTACCACGTACCAAGGCTATACAAGTCTATGTGGGCCTTTCCTTCTCAGCCAGATACAGAACTTTTACTGCATCAGCCTCAAGGTGCCTTGATTAAGGTGAATTTCTTCCTTGTTGCTAGTTTAGTTCAGCTTAGTTTTTTAGAATATTTTAGTAGTTAAGACTATTGTTTTTTTCCTTTCTTCTTCGGGGGAGGGTCATTTTCCTCAGGAGGGCATGCCCATCTCCCCAGCTTTTAAAAGCCTCACTTGATGGGACTAATACGCTTTTTTCACCAAAACCCACTTCCTCATATGAGCAGAGTGCAGAGAAAAGGGGAGACCCTCACAATTTATAACCTATTAGTTGTAGTGCTGGTGCTAATGAGGCTAATTGAGTGGGCTGAAGTGCTCCATATATACCCAGCTTTTGAAGTGAATTGGGTGTTGAATGTAAGAAAAGCAGGTTTTGTAATGGCCCATCCAGTTCAGGTCTTTGTTCAAGCCATGAGTGATAATGTCACATTTGAATAAGAAGGCCAATTGTGCGCGCTCCCTCTCTCTCTAGTTGGTTTTTGAAACTCCTTGGTAAAAGAATGGCTACTTTTAAATCCATTACTGATTGCCCAGGTAGGTTAAAATGTTCTCCTACAAGCAGTCTCTCCCAGGGCTCTCTTCCCCCTGGTCACTGACCCTGCCACCAGCCAGACCCATCTCCGCTCCCAGTCGCTCTCAACTTCTGCAGCCAGAACTCTAGTCTAGCAACATCTATAGTCCTGCCACATGAGAGCGGTTTAACCTGTATTAGCAGGTGATATCTTTGATGCTGAAAGATATATGCAGGATCAACCTACACTATCTTTTTATTTAAGTTCCATGGTCAGATTCACAAGTACAAAGCAGGTAAGGTATACGGTCCCTTTAAACTGAGTTTAAAGCTGCTTCATTACCCCACAGCAATGCAAAACAATCAGTTCCTCTGTTTTCCATGTAGGTATATTGGCACTGGAAAAGCTTCAGAAAAGGGCAACAACAATTAATAGGGATTTGGAACAGGTGCCATATGAAGAGAGATTAAAAAGACGGGGACTTTTCATCTTAGAAAAGAGGAGACTAATGTGGGTTATGAAAGAGGGCTATAAAATCATGCGTGGTGTGGAGAAAGTAAATAAGAAAAAGTTATTTACTTGTTCCCATAATATAAGAACTAGGGGTCATCAGATGAAATTAGTGGATAGCCGGTTTAAAACAAAGAAGGAAGCTTTTCTCCACACAGCACACAGTCAGCCTGTAGAACTCCTTGTCAGAGGATGTTGTGAAAACCAGGACTTTAATGGGGTTCAAGAAAGAACTAGATAAAAGTTGTGGAGGTTAGGTCCATCAATACTTATTAGCCAAAATGGGTAGGAATGGTGTCCCTAGCTTCTGTTTGTCAGGGCTGGAAAGGGATGAAGGAAAAGGATGAGTTGATGATGACCTGTTCGTTAGCTCCCTGTGGAGCATCAGGCATTGGCCACTGTCAGAAGACAGGATATTGGGCTAGATGGACCTTTGGTCTGACCCAGTATGGCTGTTCTTATGATGTAACTTGTTAACCGGCAACCCACCTGGGCCCACTGCAGGATCCCAGTTAACTAAACAGGACTTTACATCCCTACTTCTATGTTACATTTCCCATCCCAAAACTCCACCTCTTCCCTGCTCAGACCCAACTCAGTTACCTTTCCTATTCCCTACATTTCTCTGCATTCACATAAATACCATCCTCCACGCTCCTGTTGAACAGGTACATTTTGAAAATACATATTTAGGATTAGCAGATGTACCTAGCATTGCTCAGGTCTTTAACTGAAGTAATTTTAAAAAGTCCATGTTTTATTTCAACAATTGTATTTTTCAAATATGAAGGTAAATGAAGGCTGGAATGACAGTCTGGTGCTGAGGAGGGCAGGAGGTGCGTGGCTTAGGGAAGAGTGTTGGACGGTGTGAGGGGACTCAAAGCAGGGGCTGGGGAGGTCAGGTCAGGGGGAGGAAGGTGGAGGGCTCACGGCAAGGGGAGGCAGTGCAGAAGTCAAGGCTGGTGGGACGTGGGGGGGACTTAGTGGGGCCATCTGTGGTAGCGAGTATGGCGCTGTTCTGACAGCAACTCTGAGGAAGCCGGGGCAGTGCTCCTCTGCCAGCGGCCAGCACGCTGTCTAAGGGGGACCAGGCTCGGGAGGCTGTTGCTGCTTGCAGATCCTCCCCCCACAGCCTGAAGGCTGTCAGGGAGGCCCTAGGGGCTGCCCCCTCCAACAGTGCCCCCCACGGCCTGCCAGCTGTCTGGGGGAGACCAGGTTCTGGGGACTATTGCCCTGCACCACAGCCTGCAGGCTGTCTGGGGGAGACTAGGCTCCAGAGGCTGCTGCCCCCTCTGTGTCCTGCAGGCTGTCTGGGGGAGACCGGGGGCTAGAGATTGCCACCCCCTCTGTGGCCTGCAGGCTGTCAGGGGGAGAGCCGGGCTCCCGGAGTTGCCCCCTCCTGTAGTGCCCACCACTCCCCGCTGTGGCCTGTAAGTTGTCTGAGGGGTCGAGGCTCTGCTGGCTGTCCCAGGCCTCCAGCTGCCACCTAGGCTGTCTGGAGGGGGTGAGGCTCCAGGGGCCAACCCCCGCAACAACCTCCATGACTTGCAAGCTCTCCATGAGGGGTTGGGGATTCCGTGTTTGGGGCAGTCTAGAGGCAGACATGATGGTGGAGCTCCAGCTCTGATGGCTACTCTTTTGGTGCTGCAGCTGCCCCCAGTGGTCACACTCAGAATTGCATCCTTCCTTTTGGTGCCTCTCCCTTTTACATTCCTCCTATCTGCCCCTCCCTTTTCATATTATGGAAAACAGTCCCATTCCTGGCACTTCCCATTTTCCTATTACATACTACCACCTGCTACACTTACCTTCATGCCTCTAGCTTCCATCCCAGACACATTTCCCAATCTATTGTATACCGCCAAGCCCTAAAGCTACATCTACACAGCTTCCCTCTTCCGCAAAAGCCTATGCAAATGAAGTGTGGATTAGCATATTGCTGTGCTTCATTTGCATAATTAGGAGCTGTTTTTGTGCAAAAACACCCCCTCTTGAGCAAGAGTCGTTCTTCCTGAAAAAATAAGGAAGAACGGCTCTTGCGCAAGAGGGGGGTTTTGCGCAAAAAGGCGCTGTGTAGATGGCGCCTTTTTGCGCCAAATCCTCCTCTTGCACAAAAATGGCTCCAAATTAATTATGCAAATGAAGTGCAGCAATATGCTAATCTGTGCTTCATTTCCATAGGCTTTTGCAGAAAAGGGGAGGCTGTGCAAAGGTAGCCAAAATGCAACTCTGTCTGGGGGATTGGAGCAAATAGAGACAAACACCTACAGGATCTATATACAGTATTCTTAAAACTGAAATACCCACCTGGTGAGTGAAAAAACAGACTGACAGAGCCAAAAAAGTACCCAGGCAAGAACTACTTCAAGACCGGCCCAAAAGGGAAAACAACAGAATTCCACTTATTACCTACAGTCCACAACTTAAACCCCTCCAACGCATTATCAACAATCTATGACCTATCCTAGAAAATGACCCCTTGCTCTCAGAGGCCTTGGGGGAAAGGGCAATTCTCGCTTACAGGCAACCCCCCAACCTGAAACAAATTCTTTCCAGTAACCACACAACACACCTCCATCAGAATCATCCAGAAACCCACCCCTGTAATCAGCCCCAGTGCCAACTGCACACACATCTATACCAGCGATTTCATCACTGGACCCAATGACATCAGCCCCCAAATCAAAGGCTCATTTAACTGCACATCCACTAATGTGATCTATGCCAGCAATGCCCCACTGTAATGTATATTGGCCGAACTGGACAATCCTTATGGGAAAGAATTAATGGACACAAATCAGATATCCAAAAAGGCAACACACAAAAACCTGTTGGAGAACACTTTAATCTTCCTGGACACACATTAGTGGATCTCCAGGTCGCTGTTTTGTTTCAGATCAATTCCGCAACCAAATACACAGGGAAGGATTGGAACTTAACTTCATTCACAAGTTCAGTTCTTATGCTAATGGTCTGAACCAGGACAAAGTATGGCTGGCACACAATCTTCCACCTTTTAATGACTTAACCAACCAACCAAATAATGGAGGTGCTAATGGTTCTTAACAGCCTCTTGTAACTATTTGCACTATCGACTCACTGTCTCTCTTTTTCTCCCTCCACCCTCACCCCTCCTTCCCTTATTTATTCTTGGACCTGGACTTCTTATACTCCCGTCATCTGAAGAAGTGGGTTGTGCCCATGAAAGCTCATGATACCATCTACATGTTTTGTTAGTCTTTAAGGTGCTACTAGACTATTTGTTGTTTTTTTAAGTTTTTACTGTTACAGACTAACTCAGCTACCCCTCTGAAGCTTATAAATAGATAGATAAATAGTCATAATCAATGTGCATGGGAGGGAAGAAGAAGCTTTCTACCTACAACCCCCATTCACCTTCTTTCCACCAATCTCCCCCAGTTATTTTGACCACCAGATAGTACTGCATTTAACTCCACCCAACATAACACCAGGGTTCACAGTCAGGTCACTGCTTTCTTGGGGCATGTTTATTTCAGTTACTCTCATTCTGAACATTCTGCCTTCTCAAACTATCCTCTGAAGATTTCACAAAGATATTTTTTTTAAGGCTACCCTTACTCTCAAATGAATTGAGCTCCAACAGTCCTCTTGTTGTTTGTCACCAACTGACATTCAAGCTTGTAATAGAAATCGCTTAGCACATCCATCACCTTTATCAATATTGGCTTTCCATTTCAGTTAGCTGTGTCTCTAAACACTTATCAAAAGGCTTTCAATATGCTCACTATATAAAGACTAACCCGGGGTGAGAGTAAAAAAGCAACCCCACAACATACATTAACATTCCTCAGGAATTCAGTTTGCTTTGCATTTGAACAAACATGAATGTAAAGGGTTAACCTGTTACTCAGTAAGCATCAGCCTTACCAGCATGCTTACTGGGGTAACCAGTTAATCAGCAGCCCATCCAGAGCATCCCCCACTCAGCGCCACAGGCATGTGGCCGCTCCATCTTGGCTAGGCGCACTGCACTAGGGATGTAAGCGACTAGTTCCTCGACTAATCACTTCTCCCCCACCCCCATTGCTGCCTCTATTAGAGGCAGCAAGGGGGGGAGCAGGAGTTGGTGCTGGGGGGAGCCTGCTTAAAAGCTGGCTTCCCCCAGCACCGTCTCCATGGGGGGCAGAGGGGTAGGAGGAAAGGGGCACTTGCTCTGTCCTCCAGGCTGCTGCCTCTGTATCTGAGGCAGCAGCTCAGGGGAGAGAGAGGAGGAGTACTCACAAACTGGTTTCTTTGCGTTGGAGCAAATCCTACACTATGCTTTGTTTCATGTTTGTCCAAATGCAAACCAAACTGAATTCCTTCATAGTTTTGGAAGATTCAGCTGATTCCCAGCTCGCACCCAGTCCCTGGACACTGCCCCTCTGCTTTTTAAATTTATTTAGAGCCTACCAGCTCTTAATACATTTAAAAGGCAGCATCGTTAGCTCCTGGGGCCAGGAGCTAACCCTGCTGCAGGTCTCCCACTTATCGACTAATCAACGGAAATTCCATTGACTAGTTGATTAGCTGATTAAACTAAATTTAACATCCCTATGCCACACTGGAATGGCCCCCTGCACATGGGATTGCAGATAACCAGTTAAATGCTACTTCACCCAATTAACCAGTTAAGTGGCCCCATCACCTATTCCCATTTAAGTAGTTAGCCAGTAAAACATAATGTTTAACCAATTAACTGATTAAACAGGATTTTATATCCCTAAATTAAACCACCCCAATGAATGGCGGTAGCTGTGTCAGTGGGAGAAATTCTCCAGCCAACAGCACTGTACATATGTGCTTATGAAGTCAAAACACATGTTGATCAGTGCATTTTTTCACACCCACGACCAGGGTAAGTTTTGCTGACATAAGTGGTAGTGCACACATGGCCTAATTCAGAGATCTGTTTGCAACTCTCTGCCAGTCTTTCACACTACCTGGTGGGGGATACACCACACACTGAGAAACTCTCAGTTCACGTGTTTGGGGTTTTTTAAGATTAAATTAAAGCAGGGATATTGTTTTAATGTAATATGTAGTGTAGTTCAAACCGGAATTACAGCTCAGACTAGATAATCAGAGTGGTCCTCTCTGGCCTTAGAATCTATGAATTATAGACTAAAAGAGAATTAACCCTTAATGCGCTGGCCCTGTTAAATTATTCGAAGCCTAGTGTTGTTTGTTTCAACTGTCTGGCTAAAAACACAATTAGGGCAAGCTGTAGGAGGGAAGGGCTAGCTTGGTGGTTTGTGCATTGGCCTGTTAAATCCAGTGTTGTGAGTTCAATCCTCAAGGGGGCCATTTAGGGATCTAGGGCAAATCTGTCAGGGTTGGTACTTAGTCCTGCTGTGAGGGCAGGAGACTGGACTCAAGGTCCCCTCCAGTTTTATGAGATAGGTATACTCCATATTATATTATGACTATAAAGCTACATGTGGGAGTTCTGACCTGCATGGATCTTGCCATCTGATAGATTAGTGTAGGCAAGCTGCTATGATGATGCAGTTTGCTGGAGTGGGGCCCAAGTGAGCCCATATCCTGTGTTTTAATTTGCTCTACCTCTTTACTAATCTACTGAGTATTCAGTAGATGTCACATTTTTATATGCTCATTTTGTAAATTTCATTTTTACTGTCCCATAATTTGGCTTTTTTTACATATTGCTCTTTGGAACAATTATATAAAGAGCCTTTCCGTTCTGCTACACCCGTTACAACAGCGCCCTTGAAAGTGGAATTTAGCCTGTCCTGCTATGTGCTGCAATAGGACCAAAACAGATTTATTTTACCCACATGACACCATGAACACTGCTGAAGTCAATGTCAGCTCACGTGGTCACAAAGTTCGCCCAAATGAACCTGATAGCACCATAAGATTTTTCCTTACTGTGAATTTTTCACTGAACTGCATGTTAACAACCTCTTGGTTAGTACTCTCAAATAAAACTAAAATATGAACTCCAGCGTTCCCATCCAAACCAGCAAGAACTGAAAGGGCTACCCAGCCTTACAGAACTCCCGTGAAAATGTATCAGCTCGGCTGCACATTCTAGTGTCTTCACCCATTGTTACGTAAGGAATGAGAAGCGAGGGCATCTCGCTTGCGTGTGTCTCAGAAAGATGCTACTTGACTTCGGGGAGCAGGCGCCGGGGCTGCTGCAAGGAGAGGTCTGCTCCATACAAGGGGGCAAAGGTTCAGAAAAGGCCACAACGCGCACTCCTGCAAACAGCTGAGCTGCTGGCCAGGCACTTCCATGGGGCGCGGCCCCTGGCTGCAGCTGGGAGGCGCTGTGCCCGGGGTTAGTGCAACGCTGCGAGTAGCGATAGCAACACTGGGATGGGATGCAGGACCCGGCCTTTGGAACACCGCCCCGGCCTCCTGAGCAATAACCTTGCCCCCTTGCCGTAGCCACTCCACTAAGGGCCGAGTGAGACAGCCGGGAGCTTGTCCTCACGCCTCTCGTTTGCCGCTAGAGCAGCCTTGCCCCAGTGGACTTCAATTCCCAGGGTGCACTGGGGCTTTAGAGTCTCTCCCTTTGGACGTTGCGACGAGCAAGCTAGGCGGGAGGAACTACATTGCCCAGCATGCATTTGGCCTACGCCGTCACGAAACTGCCTGCCCCACAGAAACGCGAGATTTGTGGGCTTTGTTGGTCACCTTTCTCGTGAGATTTGTGACCTCAGTGAATGGCAACTCTCAGGTTGCTCTGGTAGCAGAGGCCCCCCCCCCGAGTTGGTGCATGCTGGGAGTTGTAGTCATTCTCTTCAGCTCTGTCGAGCGCACCCAGGCAGTGAGGACTACACTTCCCTGTCCGCCCCGCGGCGGGGCCGGGGGAGGAAGGTAGTTACAGGGCGGAGCGGTGGGTGCGGCCAGCTCAGTGCTGAGGCGGTGGCTCGGCGGCAGCAGCAGGAGCGGACTCTGGGCTGTGTTTGCCTGTCTCGGCATGTCGGACGCGGGCGGCGGCGGCCCCGGCGGGGGCGGCGAGGAAGGCGGCCTGGAGGTGCCGGGCTCGGCGGTGCAGAATGTGGCGGATGTCTCGGTGCTGCAGAAGCACCTGCGCAAGCTGGTGCCGCTGCTGCTGGAGGACGGCGGCGACGCCCCGGCCGCGCTGGAGGCAGCCCTGGAGGAGAAGGGGGCCGTGGAGCACATGCGCAAGTTCCTGTCCGACCCGCAGGTGCACACGGTGCTGGTGGAGCGCTCCACGCTCAAGGGTGAGAGCCGGGACGGGCGCTGCGGCGGGGCGAGCCGGGCGGGGCCGAGTGGGCGGAGCCTCCCTCCGCTGCAGGCGACAGCAGACAAGATGGCGGCGGCTGCCGCTTTGTGCGCCGCGATGACTGTTTCCCCCGCGTCCTGTGACAGGGCTGGGCGGGCCAAGGGCTGGTCTCTGCTCCCCCCCAAGTTCCCGCAGTGCGGGGCGGGGCTGTGACCCATCCCCCCCCCCCCCATCGTTACCCCTCAGTGCACCCGCAGTGAGGGGCGGGGCTGTGACCCATCCCCCCCCCATCGTTACCCCTCAGTGCACACCGCAGTGAGGGGCGGGGCTGTGACCCATCCCCATCGTTACCCCTCAGTGCACCCGCAGTGAGGGGCGGGGCTGTGACCCATCCCCCATCGTTACCCCTCAGTGCACCCGCAGTGAGGGGCGGGGCTGTGACCCATCCCCCCATCGTTACCCCTCAGTGCACCCGCAGTGAGGGGCGGCTGTGACCCATCTCCCCATCGTTACCCCTCAGTGCACCTGCAGTGAGGGGCGGGCTGTGACCCATCCCCCATCGTTACCCCTCAGTGCACCCGCAGTGAGGGGCGGGCTGTGACCCATCCCCATCGTTACCCCTCAGTGCACCGCAGTGAGGGGCGGGCTGTGACCCATCCCCATCGTTACCCCTCAGTGCACCCGCAGTGAGGGGCGGGCTGTGACCCATCCCCATCGTTACCCCTCAGTGCACCCGCAGTGAGGCGGGCTGTGACCCATCCCCATCGTTACCCCTCAGTGCACCGCAGTGAGGGGCGGGCTGTGACCCATCCCCCCCCCCCCATCGTTACCCCTCAGTGCACCCGCAGTGAGGGGTGGGGCTGTGACCCATCTGCCCCTTCCATGTCGGTACCTCCCCAATGCACCTGCAGTGAGCGGTGGGGCTGTGACACCCCTTCTGCTTGTCCCTTACACTCACCCTACACAAATGCACCTGCAGTGAGAGGTGGAGTTGTGACATGCTCATCTCCCCATCCTTTACACTCACCCCTCACAAATGGACCTGTGTTGAAAGGCAGGTCTTTGACACCCCTGTCCCGTCGAATCCCCTCAGACACATGTGCAGAGAGGGCAGGGTCTGTTGCATCTCCCTCCCCCTCAAGATGGGTGCTGACCCCACAAGCCTAGTGAGGTGTACCCTGGAACATCCTACTGCAACAGGAAGAGGGGAGACACACCCATCAAAAATTCCCTGAGTCTCCCATTGGAATGGGAGTAGCTTCCGCTGCACTCTCCTGTGTTGGAATATAGCAGTGGTCCTCACATTTTTTGGCTCGTGGCTCATCCCACTTAGTACTGGTCTTTCTATTAACCACCTGCCAACCACCCATGATGACAAAATGGGCATTGGAGTGGGTGGGCGTGCAAGGTCTGGATAGAAGGGAGGGTGCAGAAGCAGGGTGAAAGTGGGGAGGGTGGGCTGGGAGGGTGAGTGCAGGAGTGGGGTAATGGTTCGGATCTGGGCATAAGGTGGATGGGGGAAACTTACCTGGCTCTGTCCCCTTGCCTCTCCCAGACACGGCCCCCTGCTGTTCTCATTGGCCAGAATCCTGGGCAGTGGAAACAGCGGGGAAAGCCTCCAGGCAAGCAGTTTCCTTCACCGCTGTTCCCCCAGCAGGGATGAGGGGGAGCGGCACTCATCGAACTGCTTCCGAAGCTTGGGGCTTCCCTCGCAGTTGGAAGCTGGCACCGGTGCTCCAACCTCATGGGCTGAAGGGGGTTGGAGTGCCAGAGCAGGCTCCCTGCTGCAGGAGGGGGCTGAGCCCATGGCCCATCTGCAAGATAGTCTGCAGACTACACTTTGAGAACCATTGGAATAGAAAGGAGGGTTGCTGTTACCCACCAGCAACACCTCTCTCCATTTTTACAGGGAGGGAATTTAACATAGCCTTAGTGTCCTGTATGCTAACCCATACCAAAATCTATATAGAGGGGCTATTAACATGTCTGTGCTACAGGAAGATAAAAAATGACAGAAATTGGTACTTCAGTATAAAATTACAAAGGTCAAGACATCAACATTGAGCTTTGAAAAAATATATTTATGGACAGTACTTGTAGATGTTGGCTCAAAGGTTTTATGTAGGTAAATACAACAA
Organism: Rafetus swinhoei; assembly: GCA_019425775.1. Lineage (NCBI taxonomy): Eukaryota > Metazoa > Chordata > Testudines > Trionychidae > Rafetus > Rafetus swinhoei. The sequence goes on from CM033446.1 coordinate 113,162,845, forward strand.
CCATTGTACCTTCACATAGACTTTTCTGTTGGTACCTGACTTGAAAAGATAAGGGCATGGTGTTCAGGTTTTTCCTTGGTCAATTTGAGAAGTATCAAAGGATCATTCATTTTTGTGTGGCTAGTTCAAGAGGCGTCAGAAAGAATTTCCCCATAATTTCCTCTCAGGGCTGCACCTGCCACAGTGTTACAAAATACTATACTGCAGTATGAACAGTGGGCATGAGCCAGTCCTGTTGAAGAAATTGGATTTATGATTTTATGGCCTAGACTCTAGAGCAGGGTTTCCCAACCTATGGGTCGAGACCCAAATATGGGTCGCCATTACATTTCAAAAGGGTCGCCAAGTGTCTCCCCGGGTGGCTCTGCCTCCTCTCCCCCTGTTTTTGAATTGCCTTGGGTCACCAAGTTTTCCTGAATTGTCAAAATGGGTCCCCATCCGGAAAAGGTTGGGAACCGCTACTCTAGAGGCAAGGAATTCTTAGCAAGTGAGCTATATTAATAGTGATATCTAGTTGAAATGGAATCAATGTTTCAAAACCTGGCTTGTGTACTTTTCTGTGTTAGGTATTTACATTGTCCTCCCCTACCTACTCCTTGTATAACATCTGGTAACACTTGTGGAAGAATTGCTTATAAGAAGAAATATAAACTACGTTAGTTTCAGATATGGGGGTGTAATAACAGATTCTTGACAATAATTATATGGTCTGGCTAAGAATGTTAAAATGCGATTATCTAGTTAATTGTACAATTGATAAGCGCCTCTGTAGAGCTGCAGCGGGGGTAGCTCGAGAGGAGCCAACTTGAGCCGGGACTGAGCAGTCCTGCCTTGTGCTGGCTCCAGAGCCACCTGCACTGGGACTCTGCATTTTAAATGTAGTTAGAGCTTCTGGACTCTTATTACATTTAAAATACAGAGGCATAGCGATCAGCAGGACAGCCCTGTCTGCTGTGAACAGGGATTGCTTGGCTGCTACAACCCCTGTTTGTGGTGGGAGTCAAATCCCTGCTAGGACCTCTGCGGACAGGAGCTGCTTCACAGCAGAGTCCCCTATCCACCCCTGCTGCCTCTGATAGAGGCGGTGTTGGGGGAGAGCCAGCTTTTAAGCCGGTTCCCTCCTGTTCTCCCCCCGCACTCCACCCCTTGCTTCCTCTCTGAGATAGCACAGAGCAAGCAGGGACTGCTTGAATCTCTGCTCACCCTGTGCACCCTGCAGCACTTCTGCTTTTGAAATGTACAAGAGTCCAGCTCTTGTACATTTCAAAACCAAAAGCACCCAGAGTGGGAACTGACTGAAGCAGCAAGGGAGGGTGGGTAGCGACGAGTCGACTATCCGATAAGCATTTGCTTATTGGATAGTCAACTAGTCACTTACATCCCTAGGTCTGACTTGTCTAGCCCCCAATCAAAGCTTTTTTTGTCATAATTTGCTGAAGGAGTGGAATGAGAATGGGAAACTCATTAAATGCAAAACAGCCAAGTGTGCTCTAACTCCAGTTGCCCCATTTGAGACACATGGGATACTTCTGTTTTTTTTAAAAAGTCGGTAGCACATTCTCAGAACCTAAGTCATTTGTCTTGGGCTGCTCAACTAAAAATAGTAGTGTAAACATTATCTCAGGTGGAAGACCTGATTCTGGAATAGGGATGTGAGCAATTAGTTGACTACTCAGTAAGCATATGCTTATTGGGCAGTCGGCTAGTGACTGAACTAGTCACTTCTTCCCCCCTTCCCTTGCTGCCTCTATCAGAGAGGCAGCAAGCGGGGCAGAAAATAGGAGCCAGCTTAAAAGCCCCTTCCCCCTCCACCCCCCAGCACCGTGCTGGCTCGTGCCTGGTCTCAGATGCTGTACCTATGCTTTTTAAATGTATTAAGAGCCACTAGGCTCTTTCTGCATTTAAAAAGCTGAGGCGCAAAGGGGGGGGGGGGGGTGCCGTAACAGTTGATTTCTAGCTCATGACCAGTCCCCGCTATGACTCTGCCTCCCCTGCTGCGCGCCCCCCCGCCCCCAGTGGAGATGGGCTTTTAAGCCAGCTTCCCTCAGCACCGGCTCCTGCTGTTCCCCACCCTCCGCCCCCCTGCTTCTCTGCTAACCCCACTGCAGCTCTGCAGTTTCCCCTCTTATCGATTATTTGAGTAGTTGATGGAAATTCCATCGACTACTTGATTAGCTGATTAAACACAATTTAACTCTGGAACTGATATTCCTGTCTATGCTATTTCAGGCCCCTCAGCCCAAGCCCTGCAAACCCAAATTGGCTGACAGGTGCCAGCTGCACCTGTTCAGGGAGTTATTTTATCAGTGTAGATTAGAGCTGTTACAAATTTACATGATTACCTAAACTCATTTTAAGTCCATTCTCCACACTGCTGATTCTGAATAAGTAGTGATGAGTGTGGTGCCCCATTCCTAATAGGATCAATCTTTTTTTGAGGACTCTGCTCTACTTAAACTTCACCCAGCAAATGTGCATCGGGTCCAGTGTTCCCTGTAAGCTGTGTACTTGTGTGACCACTCGAGAGAGTCAAATGCTGACCAGCTGATTAGCAGAGCTCCCACAGCTAGGTTTTTTGTTCCTACAATTGATGCACATTCGCACATGCCTTGGTGTGCATAAAAAAAATTGTTCCACACATGGATGAAAAAGATGAAAGGGAACATTCTGGGGCCATATGCCAAGAATCCAGTTCTGCCAACCATTTAATTGAACGTTAAATTCAGTACCACAAAATCTAGAAAGGGCAAAATAGCCCACTTTCACTTCTTGGGTTTTATTTAAGATGGTAAAAATAGCAAATGATTCTAGCAGTTGTGTAACGGTAAACTGTTCCAAAAGAATGCCGATGAAATTCTTGCTGTATGTAGTTATTGCACTCCAGGCTTGTCTGTAGTAGGAAAACTTTCTCTCCATTTTCCACTGTTCCAAAAATTAGTTCAGCTGAAGCATATCTTCCTGAATTGCTAAATATAGACAGTATCAACTGGTCAGATCTTTTTAAGAACCATAAAGAAGATCTCCAAATCCAAACAGCATAGTACTTAAAAACGTGTGATGGGCTGCCTGAGTAAGAGTGTGAAAACCCGTACATCTAAATCAGTATTAATGTGGCCGGGGGGGGAGGGATTTTTAGAAAATTTCCAGGGCCTCCATGAGTAGCCTGGATGTAATTCTTAACAATTACCTTGATGAAGTCATAGCTAGGGATGTAAAAGAGTAGTCGAATAGTCAACTACCCAATAAGCCTAGTCTTATCGGGCAGTTGAGTCGACTACTCGCATTCTACCCCTCCCCCTTGCTGCCTCTATATCAGAGGCAGCAAGGCGTGAGCAAGAGCTGGCTTAAAAACCATTCCCCGAGCACTGTCTTCATGGTGGTGGGAGAGGCAGAGGCACAGTGGTGTTGCGGCTCTGCCTTTTAAATGTAGTAGGAGCCAGGCTGCTTGCACACCCGGCTCCTGCTACATTTAAACTGCAGAGCCTCAGTGGCCCCTTATCAAGTAATTGTGTACTTGATACAGATATTATGGAGTACACAATTAGTCACTTGCTCACTACTTAGCATCCTTAGTCATAGCCCTAGGTGTGTATATATTACCTGCAACATGGTCAGATGTTATACTGAGCTATTCAGGTGCTAGATTAGTTTTTCAGACTAATGATTTTAACGTGTAGACATTAATTTTAGTACTGTAACCTTTTATTAGCTTGTGACAATTGGCAAGTGTCTAACTTAAGAGTAGTGTACATTCTGTAAAACACACTGGTACCTCTTTCACAAGAGATTGAGTATGTGTGGTAAGGGAAACTTGTGAAAATGTACTGGAATAATTGACTCAAATGCACTGCTGAATGCTGGTCTTAAATGTGTTCATGTTTCCTATCGTGGCATGTTATTACATAAACCAGTTGCTATTTGATTTTGAGCCTTCAACCCACACTGTATTCACACCTCTCCCTTTCCTACCCTTTACATCAGCACGCTATCCAGTCCAACCCTAAGAAAATATTTGGATTTCTTGCAGTAAACGTTCTGATCTGGCTTGTATTAACTAATGTGTTACACTTTGACTGCCATGTTCCCATGTAGCCCTAACACCTGTTAAGAAAAACAGCAGGCTGAGGAACCTCTCTTTTGCCATAATCTGCTTGGAACTTGAGACCCCTTGCTCCAATCCATAGAATAACCACTAGGTGGCTTCTGGCCAACTTGTTTGCCCTGAACCCCTCTGATCCCTAACAAATATTTCAAACAAGTCTTCAGGGTTAGTGTTGCTCCACTAGTAGAATAATCTCTTTAAGAAAGGGCAGAGGACTCAAATAGCAAGCTGTTCATCTGTTTTAACACAGCTTGATTCAGCTGATTAACTTCAAGCTTGCAGCAGGTCATGCTGTGGATGTGGATGTTTGTGCATAAATGTTTTGTGATAGCACTTGTGTTGTAAGCACCAAAAGTGAAAATTTATTTTAGTTGGAATAGCCCGTCTGAAATATGTGGAGAGTCTGGATCAGGGATAGTTGACAAAAGACTGTTGTTCCTTTGAGGGGTGCCTGTACTGTACTTTAGGCACCAGGCTTCTGCCAACTGACTTTGGCTAAGTGTCTAACTGCAGCATAGATATTTGAGCTCAAACCAGGTGCCTGGCTCTCTGATCCTGCGAGGTTGGAGGGTCCCAGAGTTCAGTTGGCCCAAGCCTCACTGTACCTCAATTAATAGCCCCTTTACTCAAGCCCCCTACCCCTGAGGCTATGTCTACATGACAAGGTTTTTGCGCAAGAAAATCAACAGTAAAATGACAGAACAGAGGGCTTTCTGCGGTGTAGGTATACCTCCTTCTACAAGGCATAACTCCTTTTTGCTCTACAGCTCTTGCACAAAAAGGCATGTGTGGAAGTTCCACAGGGGTTTATTGCGCAAAAAGAGCCTATCAGAAAAAGCACAGGTGCTCTGATGGCCATTCTGTTAATGGTCATCAGAGCTTTCTTGTGCAAGAGCATCCATGCAGTGTGCACGCTCTCTTGTGCAAAAGCACATCGCTTTTGAGGTGTGGACGCGCTTTTGCGCAAGAAGTTTTTGCAGACGATCTCTTCAAAAAGCTTCATGCACAAAAACCCTACCGTGTAGACAAAGCCTGAATGATTCTTAACTGTAGTATAGACATACCCTCAGTCGCTTTCTTTGTATAGAACCAGACAAAGGCGCATCTCTATACATGGAGAGCATTTTTGCTAAAATTCTCAATCTTTTTTTTATAAAGTTTATTAAAAAGGAATCTGTTATACACCGTCTAAACAGTTAACTTTTAAAATACCACATTATAGAAAAGATGTTAATATTTTTAAAACCCGCATGACTTATATGGACACTTTGGTCCGCTTTAGCCACTGAAAGCTTACAGCCTGACCACTCACATGTTGAATTTTTAAAAGATGATTAAAACATTCTGAAAAATTGTGCTGCAAGTATAGTACTGACAAACTCACTATAGCTGTGCTTCCTTCCTATTATCTAATGTAATAGAATTTGCTTCTGGAAATATGCTGCTGCATTATCCATGATCTTACACAATTAATACAGTAGGACGGAGGTTAATACTTTAAGTACAGTGGATAGGGTTCTTCCTCTTGAGCAGTTATGAAGTTTAAGTGTGTAGCATTGACTTCTCTACTGTGATTTGAAGTGGGCTACTAGTTCATCAGCTTTTGGTGCTATAGTAATACAAAATGAAACTCAGGTGCTTTGTTTTGGAAGCATTGGGAGAACAGGAGAGTAATGCTCTTATTTTTCTCACTTGGGTGTGTCTTCTTTAGAGAGAACTTTGTGCTGCATTGCAGTGGTTTCACTGCAGAGGTGCCAGCATGGACACAATTACGTCATCTTGTGATTCGTTAGCTAAGTTAGGGGGAAACAGTCTTTTTTTTTTTTTTTTTTTTTTTTTCTTTTACACTTTTTAGTTTTAATCTCTCTTTCTCGGTATATTTTGAAGTCTTCAAGGCAAGTTACAAGGAATTAAATTGATCTTGTGGTATGTTCTCCTTGCATGTCTTTAAGCATACTGAGAGAACAAAACTTAGTACAGTGCAACAAGCCATAACTCAGGTTTTGTATTGTGGGGAAACTCTGAATATCTCTCTCTTCAAATCCGTGTGTAAGGAGTTGGCTTATAATTTACATTCAATACAGTAGTACACACAGGAAGCATCTTAGAAAAAGGAGAGCAGTAGTGATCCTGAAGTAACTAATCTCTTGTGTTAAAGCCATAAACCTCTTTCTTGAGGAGTCATGCATTTCTGGGTTCCAAGTCATGGTTTAGTACAAATGAAAATGTTTTTATATGTTCTGTCCAACTCTGACAACAGAGAGAATTCTGGGTATGATTTTAAGTTAGTTGCTTTGGAAACACATTAAAAATCAGACTGTACAATTCTCAAGCTAAGTAACAAGGCTTCATCAGTTTTCATCTTATTTGGTTATTATAGATAGTATCTCAAACCCCTAAAAATATGACTTGAACTGTAAGGCACAAAGTAATGTGCATGAAGTTTCAAACCTAGGTGAGAGATGGGTACAAGTGAGCTCCTGCATAAGTAGGTGTGAAGTAGATGGGACAGAGAAGGATGAGTTAATAGGCTTTTAAATGTTAGATTTTTTTTTTTAAATATATCAAACTCTGTTTGCAGAGGATGTGGGTGATGAAGGAGAAGAGGAAAAAGAATTCATATCCTATAGCATTAATACTGACATTCATTATGGGCTAAAGTCAAACAGGTGAGTACAGTTTGATGTGAAATTTGATGTGGCTGTTTTAGGACTAGGAAAAGCTAGACCTGTAATCCTTAGGCTAACATACACAGCAGTTGTGGAGCATATCTAGTGCTTTTGATGTTCAAAGTGCTTTAGAAACTTTTCAAATTGCCTTTTGAAGAAGGTAAGCTTATCCCGACTGTACAACTGGGGGAAACCCAAAGGGAGATAAGTAATTTGCTTGAGACTATGAAGGAAGTTGGTGTTAGCTGGTGACTGATGGTTGGTTCAGTGCATAATTGAACTATATGCTACTTTTGGTTCTTTAATTAAAATATTCACAAATATTCCCCCTGTGTCTTACTATCTGATCCTTGCATATTTTTCTCTTGTTCATTGTTTAGCTGTAGCATGAATTTGCCTCTATGAAATTAAAATATTCAATTAATGTTACACTAGAAAAATGATGTGCTTTCAATTAGTGATTATGACTTGATTACTTTTAGTTTTCAGTCAACCCAAAATGATATAATATAAAAACCTAATACATTTAGCTGCTAGAAATTTTAAAGCATTAGCACAAGTTTTGCTCTCACACTTTCAAAAGTGTACTTGATAAATCACATTAGCATGTAACGTCTGGTATGTACTTTCTAATCTTGTGTTATTACTAGAGCTGTTATAATTTACTGTATTCTGGAATTAAATGTCTGATGGTTAACTAACTTTTTTCTTTGCTCCACAGTTTGGCATTCATTAAGCGTACACCAGTGATTGATGCTGACAAACCAGTGTCCTCCCAACTGAGAGTGCTAACGCTTAGTGAAGATTCTCCTTATGAAACATTACATTCTTTCATTAGCAATGCTGTTGCTCCCTTTTTTAAGTCCTATATCAGAGAGTCTGGCAAAGCAGACAGGTAATTTTGTGAAATGCATATAATACATTTTCAGTAATGAAAAATGGGTGAAAGAATGTGGGGGTAAGTAAATAGGACTTGGAACATATTATTTTCCTGTTATAATTATCTTAAAGATAAGCTATTGCTTATGAGAATTGTTACAAATTGGTGCTCCATCTTGAGAATGTAATTCAATTTACATGAACACAAGTGCACGCAATTTATGCATGCTTGTTGGTCTAGCTTTTCATCTGGAAATGTTTCCCGCAGGGATGGAGATAAAATGGCTCCATCAGTTGAGAAAAAAATTGCAGAACTTGAAATGGGACTGCTGCATCTGCAACAGAATATTGAAATTCCAGAGATCAGTTTGCCAATTCATCCAATTATTACTAATGTTGCCAAGCAATGTTATGAGCATGGAGAAAAGCCAAAGGTTACTGACTTTGGTGACAAAGTTGAGGACCCAACTTTTCTCAATCAGCTACAGTCTGGAGTTAACCGATGGATTAGAGAAATACAAAAGGTAAAACTGCAGAACCTAATGTCAGACTATATGGTAGAAACTCCTGTGTCATTCTTTAAGGGTGCAAAAGTCTCCTCTTTTACTGTTGTTGTCTTAATTGTGTTGTATAATCTTACTCTCTACAGGAAATTGTAAACATAGGGCCAGATCCTCAGCCAGTATAAATTAAGCTACATCAGTATACAGTTGAGAAGCTGGCTCATGTTCTTTGCCTTCCAAATTCTGGCTAACTTTTTGTCTTTACGTTCTAGTAGTAAAAATGACTGAAGTCTTAAAACACCTTTAAAGTGACTGTTGCAGAAGGCTAATAACTGAGTAGAGATCTGAGCAATTGTTGTTATCATGTATAAAAGTTCTGTCCCACAGTGGTTCCCATAGTTTGCATTGTAAAGGGTGGCAGCTTACTTTGCATTGCTATAGTGTTATTCCCCAAAAAAACTCAACTCTGCTCCAAATAAAATTCTGAACCCTCTTGCAAAAGACTAGCAGTGTATTATTGTGAAATTACCTTGGACTACTTTAGCAGAAAGCCGAGATTAGTACAGTCTCTGGAAGATAGTGTAAGGATCTTCAAAAACCCTTCTGAAAGCATGTGAGCTTTTAAGATCTAGAGGCTGCTTCTAGAAGGGAAGGGATAATGTGTAGTTCCTCTGGTTATCAGGGCTTTGAAGCCACTTCCCTATATATCCCAATATAACTGAAATGGGCTCTCAAGAGAGTAACAAAGAGAAGACACTTGGATGAACACCATGAGCCCCTAACTGACCTGGGGCCGCCTTCCTGATCCGGCTAATGGACAGGACCTCTGCCAAGTAGAGCGCTTGTCCTTAAGGAAAGCTTGGAAGGACTTGCTTACTGAGGCTGCATGCTGGTTCTGAGCTGAAGTTGTGGTGAGCTGATAACTAGCAGGACTCTCCTAGATTCAGGGTGCAGAAGGGGTGTGTGTCTTGAACTGTTTGACAGAGTCCATGTTAGGGTTAAGATTCCTGGTAAGCTTTTTAGCACTTTATTATTTTTAAATAGTTTCTCTCTAGGGCTCTTTGCTTTAGGAATGAAGTACGCTTGCTTAGACCTGTGTGGTACTAAGTATTGATCCCTCTGCTATCAGTTTCTGAAGAGAAAGCAATCAGTTGTCCTTGGCAACCTGTCTGTGTTGGGAAATACAATGAAAGCAGGGAACTAGACAGTCTGGCTATGTCTACACTACAAGGTTTTTGCAGCAGAGTGTATACTAATGACGGACTCATTAGCATGAGTTGCAATGTCATTAGCATATTCTGACTGCTTTTTGCACAAGGGGTTTTTGCACAAAAAGCATCAGCAGAAAATATGCTAATGACATCGTGACTCATGCTAATGAGTCCATCATTAGCATACTCTGCTGCAAAAACCTTGTAGTTGTAGACAGCCTCTGGGACTATTTCAGTTAGAGGGAAGAGATGTGGACCTCTGTGCAAGAGAGGCAACAGCAGAGGTGTTAACACCTGGGAGTAGGCACCCTTGCTGGCCAAATGAGGGGGGAAGAACAGATGCAGTAGCTCTGAACTGTGGCACCCCTAATAAATGTACTTAAAACTGATTGACTAATGCTTATACCCCACCCAGCCGCTCTGTAGGCCACCTCTGGGATACTTAGGAAGGCCTTGACTTTCCAGTAAAACCCCTACGTGTACCTTCCTCTATTTCAAAAGCAGCACCTGCGGATTCCCTTGCTTGAATTGAGTCACATCTCCGAGAATAATATCTGCCAAGGGGAGGTGGGGCTTTTCAAGTTCTGGTCAAGATAAATTTTGAAGAGGCTACTGTACAGTGATGCTTAACTTGAAATACAGTAGACTTCCGATAATCCAGAACCTTTGGGACCTAGGTGGTGCCGGATTGTTGGATATGCCGGACTATCAGGAGGTACTATAAGATAGTTTTATATATATACATACAGTATATACTGGATATAAAGTGTTTTAACCCTTTTTATTGCACATACTGTAATGCATAAATTTAGTCATAGAATGAAAGAATAAATGTACAGTACTCACCATTATTGTTGCGAAGCCTTTGAATACAGAAAGCAGAGGATGCTACATATAGTAGTGTGCCTCACTGGCTAATCACTTAAACTATTAATACAGTAACTTAAAACACTTAATACAGCACTTTATTCACTTAAACACAAAAATTATACACTTCAAGACTGTATTAGTGTTGAAATTATTCACTTAAACACTAAAAAAAACACTAGGCTCTTGCCATTTTGATGTCGGACTATCGGGAGTGCCTTACAATTGGATGCCAGACTATTGGAGTTTTACTGTATCTCTATCAAGTCTCAAATTTTGAATGCTAGAAATGATTTATGGATGATGCTAAAGTGAGACAGGCAAAGCTGGCTGTTCTATCCTTAATGTACTGCAGACTTCTACTTTACAATTTCTTAGAATGTATGCATAGCACTTGCTATAGTATACACAAGCATAATCTAGATAAGGATGGAATACTGGCTTTTTTGCTTTCCCATGGCCAAATTTTTGCTGTTCCTACACCGAGGCAAAGGATGAGGCCACAGCTTCCTTTTTTTCATTTTGTTGTCCTCTGCAATTATTGGACTCTGGGTCTGATTTAGTATACCCAGCAGGCTCCCACTGAGCATAACTTATATTGGGACTTCGATCAGTGCCCTTCTGCATAACTCGCAGCTACTAAAACCAGGTGAAGTTAGGGTGCCACCTACCTTTTTTTTTTTTTTTATATAAAGCAACCACAACTCCTATGTCTAAATGAGTACAGTCTACCCCATGTAGATAGGGGGTCACTTCAGCTTCCCGGCAGCAACAGCTTTGAATCTTCTCCAGTGTTCTTCCAGAAGTCAAGAAATATGTATTCTCACATGTGAAAACACTTTACTTTGGCTCTTTTAGGAATATTTTATGACTTACACCTGTGTGTGCAAGTACTGCATGCAATGTCCACTATTACAGTTTTTGGTGAATTGCTTGCAGTGGGCTAGTATAGATTAGATCTTTCCATTTTGTCATGTAGTATTAAAGTGGTGTGGAAGCAGCTAATTGTTTTTTAGTAGGTTTGTAGTTCTCTTAATAAACAGTTATACAACATAAGCAAGTCACTTTCTCTTCAAAATTTCACTTGACTTTAAGGTGACCAAACTGGATCGAGATCCTGCATCAGGCACTGCTTTACAGGAAATTAGTTTCTGGCTGAACTTGGAACGTGCTTTGTACCGCATTCAGGAGAAGCGTGAAAGTCCAGAAGTTCTCCTGACACTTGATATCTTGAAACATGGCAAACGTTTTCATGCTACTGTCAGCTTTGACACAGACACAGGTAAGAAACTGCAATGTGCTATACATTTATGAGCAGTTTCTATGCAAGTTAACTCTTGTGGTTATAGTTACACTGCAGTTAAATTTCCAGATTGCAATAAAAAGACTTGTATGAAGTGAAAGCTTGTCTTTAAACTGGCCAGGTGGAATTGATGTAATCAGGTCAAAGTTAAATTTAACTCTCTCTTATATTGCATTTAGGTCTAAAACAGGCACTGGAAACCGTAAATGACTACAATCCACTGATGAAAGACTTTCCTTTGAATGACTTGTTGTCTGCTACGGAACTGGACAAAATAAGACAGGCGCTTGTGGCAATATTCACCCATCTGAGAAAAATAAGAAATACAAAGTACCCCATTCAAAGAGCACTGCGTCTAGTAGAAGCTATATCAAGAGATTTGAGCTCTCAGCTTCTTAAAGTATTGGGAACCAGAAAACTGATGCATGTTGCCTATGAAGAGTTTGAAAAGGTATGTCTTAGGCAGCAATGAGCAAACTAGGCTAGTGAGTAGGCTGCATGAGTGGCCTTCCATCTCAGTGGGCTGCAAAATCATCTTAACCAAGACAATATTCCAGGATAGTGTAGTTTTGCAGGGTGCCGAGTGAACCCAAACAGCACTTTATTTGGATGCAGAAGGAGCACACTGCTCTATCAATATTGTGTGCAATCCGCACACATCTCACTTCATGTGTCCTTGCCTTACATGTGTGGCACTTCAGTAATATCAGTAGGGATAAAAACCTACATGGACTGAAACCAGCAGAACCTGGCAACCCTGCACGTGGGCAACAGTAAAAGTTTTGTGGGCCACACATTGCCCACAACTGTTCAAGGATGTCATATAGTAATAGCTAATGTAACATGCTGAATGTAAATATAAGAACATGTCGTTTGAGAGCCAAACAAGTTTACATTCTTAAACTTTCAGGTGATGGTTGCATGTTTTGAAGTCTTCCAAACCTGGGATGATGAATATGAGAAACTACAAGTGTTGCTGAGAGACATTGTGAAGAGAAAGAGAGAGGAGAATCTGAAGATGGTGTGGCGTATCAATCCTGCTCACAGGAAGCTGCAAGGTCGTCTTGATCAAATGAGGAAGTTCAGGCGCCAGCATGAGCAGCTGAGAGCAGTTATTGTGAGAGTCTTAAGACCACAGGTAGTGTACCACTCCTTTCTAATAATTGGTAACTCCCTATGCATCTAAAGATAAAAAGATATAGCAGTTTCTGATCTCTTAATGAAAGTTGACATGTAGAAACAAACTAGTTATGTTAATATATTGTATTCACTCACCAAAACATTTACTTGTGTTCCTCTGCAAACTGCTGACTAAAGGAACTATAGGTACAAACCCATAATCATTAGGATTTGGGTAGAACTCTTCGAGGCATTCTAAATCCATCATGGAAAGGAGTATGCAATCACTCATGTAGCTGTGAGCTCCCTGCTGGTTCAACAGTTACTCTAAAGTTGTGTGTTTTATGCTTGTGACAGTGGTAAAGAGCCGTCTTCTGCTACAGTAGAAACTTGCCGACACCAATTCAATCTGTAATGTTGTTTTAGTGTTTTTGCATTCATGCAAACAGCAATGCTTTTTTCCCCCCCTGTGTAAACTTTCTTCAAACGAAAAAAGAATACATATTTTCAGGCCTGGAGAGCATGGTTTTAAAATAGCCTTTAGTTTTCTAAAAAGTCCTCTTAAATTCAGTGTTTGCCCTGGCATTAGTGAGAATATTTAATCACTTTCAGTTTGCTTACAGACACTGAAGAGAAGAGTGGTATTCGGTTCTTCCACTTGAGCTTTATTAGCAAAAACTTGTATGTACATTAGTGTGTCATTCTTAGCTCCATGAATAAAAGCCCTCTAATGCTGCCTTGTTTTTCCATGTGATGGAAAAACTGGGTACTGCATACAGTAACTAAGTTTCAGTCATTTAGATTTTGAATCTGGCAAGTAACTGCAGCACAAATTTAAAGTGGAGAATATCATTATTGCTAAACATTGTGCAGTATGAGATACTCACATCTCATTTGCAGATTAATACCCTACAAAAACTAAATTAGCACCCTTAAATTCCGGAGGATTTTAGTTATGCAGTAAGTACAGTATAAAAAGCAAAATTGTGATGTCTTTAGTGTGTATATAAAATGCATATCTCCGTGTGTAACCAAAAAACTGAGAACTACTCACTTACCTGTGTGACTTTATGCAGGTTACTGCTGTTGCCCAGCAGAATCAAGGAGAGGTACCTGAACCCCAGGATATGAAAGTAGCAGAAGTACTTTTTGATGCTGCAGATGCCAATGCTATTGAAGAAGTAAATCTTGCTTATGAGAATGTTAAAGAAGTAGATGGCTTAGATGTTTCCAAAGAAGGTACAGAAGCCTGGGAGGCAGCAATGAAACGGTATGATGAAAGAATTGATAGGGTTGAAACAAGAATAACTGCTCGACTAAGAGACCAACTAGGCACAGCAAAGAATGCTAATGAAATGTTCAGGATCTTCTCCAGATTCAATGCTTTGTTCGTTAGACCTCACATTCGGGGTGCTATTCGTGAATATCAAACACAGTTGATACAGCGTGTAAAAGATGATATCGAGTCTCTTCATGATAAATTCAAGGTACAATACCCACAAAGTCAGGCTTGTAAAATGAGTCATGTTCGTGACTTGCCTCCAGTGTCTGGTTCTATAATCTGGGCCAAACAGATTGACCGACAGCTCACAGCCTACATGAAGCGTGTTGAAGATGTGCTTGGCAAAGGTTGGGAGAACCATGTTGAAGGTCAGAAGCTAAAGCAAGATGGAGACAGCTTCCGAATGAAGCTCAACACTCAAGAAATATTTGATGATTGGGCCAGGAAAGTTCAGCAGCGCAACCTTGGTGTATGTGGCCGTATTTTCACTATTGAAAGCACTCGTGTTAGAGGCCGAAGTGGAAATGTCCTCAAACTAAAAGTCAATTTTCTCCCAGAAATAATTACACTCTCAAAAGAAGTCCGGAACCTTAAGTGGCTTGGGTTCCGTGTTCCTCTTGCGATTGTCAACAAAGCTCATCAGGCAAATCAGCTCTATCCTTTTGCTATTTCTCTGATTGAAAGTGTGCGTACATATGAACGGACCTGTGAGAAAGTGGAAGAGCGTAACACTATCTCTCTGCTGGTAGCTGGTCTCAAGAAGGAAGTGCAGGCTTTGATTGGAGAAGGTATTGCCCTGGTGTGGGAGTCATACAAACTTGACCCCTATGTACAACGCTTGGCAGAGACTGTCTTCAGCTTCCAAGAAAAGGTTTGTTCTACTATTTTTTCCAAGTGAGACCCTGCACATATTAGTGGCAGTTGAGTTTATCTGCAACAAAATGTTAGTTTTGCATTGAATACTATCCAAGGACAACATCTCGCTTACTTTTGGAAAATAAATAACTGCGTGGAATCCAAGCAATAATTGCATAATGTCTTATAGTACTGAAGAAAGTCTTTGAACAGAGAAACAATTGTCGAGATATATGCTCCTAACTTATCTGGCATTGTACCAAATATTCTCTTTTGTAGAGAGATCTCTCTCTCTAGAAAATTATTTTTTCATGTGGGACAACAGAGTGACATCATCATGTCACTGGTGTTGCCCCACCCCCACCTCCAGGCAGCTCCTCTGGCCCGTACATCTCTTCCCCCACAGGGGAGGTCAACTTAGGCTGCCACTGCCAATACCACTAGAAGACTGTAGACAGGGATTCAAACCCCAATAGCTCACAGGGGTCACCTAGGCTCAGCCCCGCTCAGCCCCAGATCCAAGGTCACCTCATACTGGAGGCTCAGACTTAATCACCTCCAGAGCCAGGATCAGCCCACCCCAGGGGGCTCAGATACTCTCGGTCCTACCAGCCCCACATGAGCAGCAGCATTAGCCACGGCTGGGCTCCCATCCCCAGCAGCAGGCTTGGGGCTGTCCCGGGTGCGCTGCTGCTGCTGCCCCCCTACTCCTGCAGCCTGAGCACAGAGCTGGGTGCTGGTGGCAGCCATGATCTCTGCCCCCCTCCTGGGGCTCAGATGCTCCAGGCCCTGCCAGCCCCATGTGGGCAGCAGTATTAGGCGCAGCTGGCTCCCGTCCCCAGCAGCAGGCCTGGGGCTGTCCTGGCCGCTCCTCTGAGCTACTGCTGACACACCGACACAGACACCCCTCCGGGCAGTCTCCCTGCTCCCCTCAAGCACAGAGCTAGGCACTGGCAGCAGCCATGATCTCTGCCCTCCCATCACCCTACCCTTTCCCTCCTCCCCCCCCCAACTGCACCACTTGTAGAGGACAGAGCCCAGGGCCAACCCACACAGAGCTGGCTCAGGGATGCAGCCCGAGCTGGGAGTCCAGAGACCATGGAAATTAAGCACCAGGTAAATGGCAAAAATCTTGAATTGAACCAACTTCTGTTAGTGGCACAAACTTTCAAGCTTTTGCAGAGCTCTTCTTTGGGTGTGGGGAAGGTGACCAGTGTGTTATAGCCAAGTACAAGGAGTTCCCTATACCATGTGTGTAGTGGCTGTTAACCTTTTCAAACTCGTATTCTATCCCTTTCTGGAGTTCTGGCAGTTAGTGAGGGGGCTGGGAGTGTGTGGAGCCTCAGCTTGAGGGGGGTGAGGCTGGAGCTCCAGCGTGGGCTGCCAGTGCACCCCTCCCCCACTCACCACCCTGCCAGGACCCTGCACCCCTAGCCCCCTCTCACACCTTCCGCTAAGACCCCATGCACTCAGCCCGCTAACTGGTACCCTTTCAAGTCAACCCCCCTCATTCACCACCCTGCCAAGACTTCTCACGCCCACCCCCCTCACACACACACCCTACACTAAGACCCCCAGCCTGCTCCCTGCACCGTCCCCTATTCTTGCCCACTTCCTTCTAGCCAGACATATACCCCTCTGGCCAGACATATACCCCCCAGCCCACTCCTGCATCTTCCCCATGGCCAGACACCTACCACCCAAGAGAGTGGGGTTTTTCATGGCCAGAGAGGGAGGTTGGTGAGCATAGGGAGCAGGGGGCACAGCCCCCTAGCGTACTATAAAATAATTTAGTAACATAGCTACTGAAACTTTTGGGCTTGTTAGTGACTCTAACATGAACATACTTCAATGCTTCATGTTCTACTATTGGGCCAGTCACCTTTAAAAACCTGCCCACCTTTAGATAAAGAGAATTAGCCAATTTTTGTGCTAACCTAGTCAAATTCTGAAATCATCATTACCAAGCACTCTCCTAGAAATTTCAGTAAGTTTCAGTGAATGAAAATAGAGTAATGGCACGTTCCCTCGTAAGAATGGATGTAGCTCTGTTTGTTGGAAAGGGATGTTTTATCCTTTACATCAGCATGGCCAACTGGTATCAGCAAAGTACTTAAAATTAAATTTTCCCCTAGGTGGATGATCTGCTCATTATTGAAGAAAAAATTGACCTGGAAGTTCGATCTTTGGAAACCTGCATGTATGATCATAAGACTTTTTCAGAAATCTTGAATAGAGTTCAAAAAGCTGTGGATGACCTGAATCTTCATTCATATTCTAATTTGCCCATCTGGGTCAATAAGTTGGATATGGAGGTAGGTCTTTCACTCAGTGCATGTAGCCTTCAAAGCTTTTAAGTTGCAAAGTAATTTGTCACTAAAAACATGGTCTGCCTTTCTCAGTGATCTAGAATGAGAACTTCCAATCTCTTAGCCAGTTCCTTGAATTTCTCTACCAAATTCCACTTAGGACATCCGATGGGCTCTTAGGAAGGAAGATTAGTGCTTAGCTACCAGTGACTGGAATTAATGTCTTTCAGGGAAGACTTGCTAGTTCTTCAGCCTACAGGATAATAGCTAAAGGCGTAACAGATGGCTGAATATGGCATGGTAGGGAACAGGTTCTCTCACATGGGTGAACATCAGCACCTTAATACAGACAGCATTAATCATCATGCTAAGGTGAAGTAAATCTGACATTTATGTCCCCTCCTAAAACATGGGGTTTTTTTTTTAATTCCTCTAATCAGTACTCTAGCAAGTTGACTTGAACTTCTTTTTTTAAGAAAAAAAAAAACCAAAAACCACTTTTAAAATAAACTCCTATTCGGGTGTAAGTCTGTATTTCCATCCTTTGAGTCCTGCTGTATATGAAAGTTTCAGGGATTTCTTGACAATGGGGGAATCTTATGGTGAGACCATAAGTGCCTTTCTGCCAGATTTCTTTGTATTTGTTTTAAATATGAGCTCTTCTACATTAGATTGAACGAATACTAGGAGTACGTCTACAGGCTGGGCTGAGAGCTTGGACTCAAGTTCTTCTTGGACAGGCTGATGACAAAGCAGAAGTAGACATGGATACAGATGCACCTCAAGTCAGTCACAAGCCTGGTGGAGAGCCAAAGATCAAAGTAAGATGTTTTGGGGTTGTGTTTTTTTTTGTTTTGTTTATATGTGTATGTATATGACTGTTACTCAAGTTTTTTGCTAAAATAAGACAATACAGAGCCTTGTGTAGAAATAAAAACACTCTGGTGGTATATTGCTATAAATTCTTTGAGGTATGGTCCCAATTTGTATTCCACTGGGGAGCTTATATTCCATCATCAGGAGCTGGAGATAAATCAAGGGAACTTTTGATACCAAGGCAGCCTTGCTTGCTCCAGTTCTGACTGCAGATCCTGCAGGAGACTTGAGTCTGCCCCCAAGCCTCTTGAAATCTTTGCCTGGGAAGAGGTGAGGTCTCCATATCTTCAGGTGTTATCTACTAGGGGGTATGCTCATTTACATTAGACATTCTTCCTTCAGGTCATGATCCTGCCCGTTCCTCTATGGCTCCTGCAGACCACTGATTGTGATGGCACCAACATTCAAACTGTGCTTTGATATTTTTTTTTTTTTTTTTTGTATTGAAGAACTGGGACAGGGTGCAGAATTTGCCCCTCCTATAACATCAGTATGTTTACCCTAACGTTCCACCCGCTCAGTGGCAGTACCCTCCCTTTGCCCCACAAAGGAACCATTGGTATCCCCTCCCTGATTTACCAGCTCTCTCTGATAGAGGCAGAGTGGATAGCAGGCTTAAAAGCCAGTTCCCCTCAGCACCATCTCAGGGGGGCAGGGGAGTCAGAGCGTAGCGGAAGACCTGGTGGCTCTTAGTACATTTAAAGGCAGAGCTGCAGCGGGGTTAGCTCCTGGGACTGGGAGCTAACTACACTCTGGCTCTGCCGTTTTCCCCCCTTATCCACTAATCAAGTAGTCAATGGAAATTCCATAGACTACTCAATTAGCTGATTACACGTTATTTAACATCCCTATTCCACAGCAATGGCTGGCTGTACTGGGCATTATGGCTTCAGTATCCTGCCTTTAGAATCTTCCCATGCCACTTGAGGAGTCCCACATCTCACCTCTTCAGCCATCATAAAATAGGCATTCTGAACCAATGTTGGCAGATTCTCCTTAGTCCAACTCCTGACATTACCACTGGAACCAGAGCAATTCCCTTAATTTCCAGATGCTGTAGCGTCTTTGACTTCCTCTGGCCCCTCCAGATAACTACCGTCCATTTTGGAAACCATTTCTTATGGTGGTGGCTGCCCTCCAGAAGTACAGAACAAATAGCACCTGCTGCCTGATATCTTACACACCAGAGTGGCTCTACAATGAGGCTGTTCAACCAGCCTGGACTGTCCAGCATACTCCAGCCTCTTGCACACCTACCCCCCAAAGGGGTGCAGAAGAAATACCGTGTATCTTCACAGAATTCTGACTTTTTTTCTCATCCCCACCCAATTCCCCTGTCATGTAAGCATTGACAGTAGGCCCAGCAACAATGTCAATACTCCAGCAGACTATGTGGGTAAGCGATTGGACTTTATTTGTCAGATAGTCTTCCCTACTAGCCTTCAATTTCATTTCTTCTGTTACTTTACACTTTTTGCTAAATAGAACTTCCTTACCTGTGGGACTTTGCAGACAAACTTCCCCAGCACGATTAAATCTGTTTCCTAGTTGCACTAAAGGAAGGAAAACTTAGTTGAAAGGACAGTGCTCCAGGCTGTGATGGACATGGCAGACACTACTTTGCGCACTATGGCTTCAGGGATCTTTATGTAGAGGGAGTCGTGGCTGCATTTGTCACTTTTCCCAAGGAAAGTCCAGAACACCGCAGAAGGTCTCCTTTTCAATGGGTCTCATCGCTTCAGTCAGAAGACAATTGATTCCCTCAGGCTCAAGTCACGCAGTGATCACTGGGTATTTATACATCACTGACTAAGTGCAAATCTTACTAGACCTAGATTTGGATTCCCTCATGAAAAGGATAGTGACAGATCATAAGAACAGATTCTATTAGGGTGCAGGGTTCTGATCATCTATTTTGTCGTCTCCAAAGGGGCATGTACAGACTGATATAGATCTTTCTCAGCTGCTTCATATACAAGCCAAAATTTGGTATGGTTACCCTGGCAGCCATTGTTCCTTCTTCGAATGAGGCATTTGGTTTAAAACTCGATATATGTAGGATGCTTATTTCCACGTGGATATTCATTCTATCGTTAGACACTTAGACAAGAGAATATAAGGACCCTCCCCCTCCCCCCCTCCCCCCCCCCTTGGCAATGGAGGTGCCCCACCACGCCACCAATTTTTTTTCTCAGATTCGTGGAGCAATGGTGAGTCAAAAAGATAGAACCTTGTCCTGCAAGTGATTAAGGCCAGCCATGAATCTTAAAGATTTGATCACTGTGCTAGCAGTCAGAGGGGAAGGCTTGTGCCTTGACCTCCATGCTGCTCTCACTCCTCCCTGGCAGTGAGCGTAAACATAAACAAATCAACTGGATCCCATACAGTCCCTAGAATTCAGTGCGGCCTGCAGCGATGCAGTCTCTCACATGCCTATCTCTCGGAGAACAGATTTCAACTCCTACAAGAGCTGACTTCCACTGTGACTTCCAGTACTTCTCTTCTGGCCAGAATTTACCTGTCTCTTCTTGGCCACATGGTGGCTTGCACATACATTACTGCCTTAGCTTGTTTCCCCTTTTGTTGCCTACAGCTGTGGCTGTGGAGGGCCTGGACTTCCCACAAGGTTCTCTTCTCCCTCCAATGATGGACAGACCTAGGTAAAGTGTGCACCAGAATCATTCCTTCTATCCTCCAAGCATGACTCTCATCAGCGATGTGCTTGTCAGTTTGGGTTCCTATATGGGCAAGCACATGATTCGATTCTTGGGCTGATCAGGAAACCAGATGCCTGTCAATGTTCTGCAAGATTGGAAAAGTGTGGCGAGCATGTCCTGCATTTCTCACGTTCATTCGTCATGTTAGAGAACATTATCACTGTTGACTAAATCAACAAACGAGGGAACATGAGGTCACCTATGCTTTATATGGAGACTTCATATTTGGGATTGATGCACTAGTCATAAGATCCCATTGTCAGCAGCATACCTTCCCACAGCTCACATGACTGTGAACTCTCCCAACAGGAAATTCATGACTGATCACAATTGAGAACTCCATGACACCTTGGTCACCAACATTTTTAGCCACAGAGAAACTCCAGCCAGGGATGACTTGACCTCCCATGTCAATAACAAATGCGCCCATTATTCCATGGGGGAGTGGAGGAGCTCAGTGTCCTTTCCCAAGGTGATGCCCTAGTATGGCATATCAGACCAGATAAATTACGCCTTTTCTAGAGCTCCTGCCATGCATCCTACACCAGATCAGAGCACACTTCCCTGTTTTGGCCTTACCAGTTCTGGCTGCTTCTCCATGTCACCTTGTTTCCACTGTCAACTTTTCTGGAACTCCTCACACACCACAGTGCCATAACCCAGCATCCCAATCCATAGACTTTTTGCTTCAAGCTTGCTTTTTGGATGTGCATCTTCACTGGATCAGGAATGTTTTGTCCTTAGAACACCACACCCTTTTGAGTAACAGAGAAGGACCCACAAGGCAGTTCTATAGGGCCAAGTGGAAGTATTTTACCTCATGGGCCCAGTACAGTATTGCTCCTGATGATGTGACTATGCCTCCTCTTTTGGAGTGGAATACAATAGGATTTGTCTAGACTATGCGGAAGTTCTGAAAGAGCTTCGAGCTTCTGAAGTGAGGAAGAGCTTCCGATCTCACTTTCGGAAGCAGAGCTTTCGAAAGTGGAAGTAGTTGGGACGCGGGGGTCAGCAAACCCCCCGCCCTTTTTAAAAAAAGCTGCACAAACCTCATTTTTTGAGGAAGAGCGGCTTTTCGAAACGGGGGAGGTGGTTGCCAAAAAACTGCATCCCAACTACTTTCACTTTTGGAATTTGCATATCCTCTTTCGGAACTTCGGCGTAGTCTAGACATAGCCATAGAGACCATCACTTGAGGAGCTTGCACTTTTTGTTTAAAATGTATCTTCTGTATCTTTTTAACTGGCCCAACAAGTTCATATTTCGCAAAATTGAATGTCTTTCTGTGCCTGTAGAATGTGGTGCATGAACTGAGGATAACCAACCAGGTGATCTATTTGAATCCACCAATTGAAGAATGCAGATATAAGCTCTATCAAGAAATGTTTTCCTGGAAAATGGTAATACTATCACTACCCAGAATTCAAAGTCAAAGATACCAGGTAAGCATTATAAACTTATGTATAAATCTAAGGTGGCTTTATCTGCATACAACTTCTAGTTAATGTAAACTTTATATGGTTATAATGGCCAGTTCTGTTTTTCAAAAATTGCTAAGTGTACATACACTCTGACCTTTGTACATACAACTTGTATTTAATTGTGGGTCTTGTCAGGTGGGTGTACACTATGAGTTGTCTGAGGAAGAGAAGTTCTACCGGAATGCCTTAACACGAATGCCTGATGGTCCTGCAGCGCTGGAGGAATCTTATTCTGCTGTTATGGGCATTGTGACAGAGGTTGAACAGTATGTTAAGGTAGGACATGAATTCTGATTTTGAGTTTGAAACTAGAGTAACACATTTGATGGTCGTTATCTTTAATTAAAAATATAGAAGAGTTTTTCTAAATCCAACGATGTTGCCTGTTTACTATAATTGCCAATAATTCAGTTATGTAAATAAGTGTCTGCATGAAATTTTTAATGTATTTACTAATAGGTATGGCTGCAGTACCAATGCTTATGGGATATGCAAGCTGAAAACATATACAACCGTCTTGGAGAAGACTTAAATAAATGGCAAGCCCTCTTAGTTCAGATAAGGAAGGCTAGAGGAACATTTGACAATGCAGAAACCAGGAAGGAATTTGGACCTGTTATCATAGACTATGGGAAGGTATGAACCTGACATTCATGTAACTTGTAAAAGTAACATGTAGAAATTGACTTGAGAATGGGCTTATAGAGGATAAAATGAGATTTTTGTAACTAACAGTAATACTCAGTAAACTTTCTTGATTGTAGGTACAATCTAAGGTGAACTTGAAATATGACTCTTGGCATAAGGAAGTACTCAGTAAATTTGGCCAAATGCTAGGTCAGAACATGACAGAGTTCCACTCTCAAATTTCTAAGGTAAGAATAATCCAAACAGTGAATCCTTATTACAAAGATCAACTTAATACATTGACTCGTAACATACTGTTTTGGATTTTTTTTTCCCTCTAACAGTCCCGTCAAGAGTTGGAGCAGCATTCGGTGGACACAGCTAGCACATCGGATGCAGTGACATTCATTACATATGTACAATCCCTGAAACGTAAAATCAAGCAGTTTGAGAAACAAGTTGAGGTAAGATGTCACTTTTTTTTCTACTGATCTCGTTTCTGGAAATCCATAAGCTTTTTCTACAGCTAGGAGACAGATGATTGTGACAAACCTATGCATGCTATGAGAAATTTCCTGTTCTTGTAATTCTTCTAAGTAACCACTTTCAAACCAAGATTCTATAGTGAAACTTACTGAGTCAGTTTATACTTCTGAGGGTTCTTTTAAAAGATCAGCATAGAATTCTGGCTATCTGAATTTTTAATTTATTTCTCTCTTACCTAGAAGTTGAAAGTGGGTTACCTTGTAACAATGTTTATGTGGATTGTAGCTTTACCGCAATGGTCAGCGCTTACTAGAGAAACAGAGATTCCAGTTCCCTTCCTCCTGGTTATACATTGACAACATTGAAGGAGAATGGGGTGCTTTCAATGACATCATGCGTCGCAAGGATTCTGCCATTCAGCAACAAGTAGCAAACCTGCAAATGAAGATAGTTCAAGAGGATCGGGCAGTGGAGAGCCGTACAACTGACCTGCTGACAGACTGGGAGAAAACAAAGCCAGTGACAGTGAGTTTTTTGGGTGTGCTTTACTGAACACAGTATAGGAAGCTTGCATTCTGTTACAAACAGGTTGTTCAGTTAACCCTGAAATAGACTGAGCGGTCGTAGCTGTTTGCAGATTTTGATGCAGAAATATGAATCCTCTTTCTAAGGAGTTTCCTTATGACTTGGCAGAAAGTGTACCTTGTCTTTTTGCTCTTCGTTTAAAACTCAAACACTTTCCCTGACTTGGCTTGCATTTTCAAATAAGCACCTCTTACTGCTAATTAAGTTTGTAAAAATCAAGTTACAATAGAAGTGTGTACTTTATAAAGCATTTGGTGCAAGGAAGAATCATGTTGAGCCTGTGTCTAAAGAAAACGTTATACGCTTCTGCTAAAATATTTCTTCTGACAAGATGATTCTTTAGAACCTTTTCCAGGCAAGGGATTAGTAGTTCATATACCCAGAGTTAAAGGTCTGCCTGGGAAACTGAAAATCTTGAAAGCAGAAGAGATGGCATGGCATCTGATACTAATCAGATCTGTGCAGAAACTTCTTCTGAAGTGCTAAACCTTTACTCGTAACTTGTGTTATATTGTCCTTCATGTTCTTTTTAGGGAAACTTGCGTCCAGAGGAGGCTCTTCAAGCACTTACCATTTACGAAGGGAAATTTGGTAGGTTGAAAGATGATCGTGAGAAATGTGCAAAGGCCAAAGAAGCTCTTGAACTAACAGATACAGGACTGCTCAGTGGCAGTGAAGAACGTGTGCAGGTACAATCTGTTTGTTAAAAATGCCTGAATTTGGTGCTTTTCAATGGTTCTGGAGAGAGAACCTCTGTGATGATTCATAGAGAAGGCGTAGCAATGAATGGTTTTCTTTCATGCTGCCCTATCAGCGTGCCCTATCCTTAACTGAGATGGTCCACCCCTATAAGTGAGTAACTCTCTCAGTATCTATTCAGCCCTTGACTTTTCTACTGAGACTGCAGCCACAGACACTTGACAGCAGCTTTGTAAGATATAGAAATCTGGCCTCTAAACTAACCAGAGATCAGACTAAGGGCTTGGCTACATGGCAGGTAGCTTCTAAGTTATATTAGGTGCATGGCTTAGCATTTCATTGAACTGTAGCAGCAGCTACATGGGAGGTAACTGCAAGGCACGTTTTATATTCTGTAGGCATTACTCTTGTGTGGTGTGCTGTAACATGCCACCTAGAAAAGCCCAAATTTAGGCTACTGAGCAGCCAACATAGGGTGACTCTTTTTGGGCCACTGCACAACCACTAGGCAAGCTAGGGTCAAGTCTGTGCAACTACCAGTATCCTGGCAAAGTTCCTATCCCAATGATTTAAGAACCTGAACAACGTATTTGTTATCCCTTTTATCCTTCCTATAAAACTGACCAACCTATGCTGTATTCCTTTGTACTGTAGGTAGCTTTAGAAGAGTTACAAGACCTCAAAGGAGTTTGGTCTGAGCTTTCCAAGGTCTGGGAGCAGATTGATCAGATGAAGGAACAACCATGGGTTTCAGTACAGCCTCGCGCAAGGTACCTTTTTTATTTTCAGTATGTAGAAAGCATAATTACAACTGTACTGCTAGACTCTTGGCCTTTGAGGCAAAAAACACATTTTAAATGGTCTAACAGTTTGAAAATAAGCCAGAATATATGGCACAGTGCTTATGTACTTGGGTATTTTGGCATATGAAAAATAGAATTCACTGAGAATGTGACCTCTATTTTAATCCAACTTGCAGCAGAAATAAATTTCCCTTTTAAATGAAGATTTGACAATAGTCAGGCTTGCAAAACAAAACTTGAAAAATGCTCAGGATTGCAGAAAGTGCAGAGCCTAAAATATCTGTAGAGGGCAAGAATTGATGCTGTATCTGTTTCTGAAACCAAGTTACCCTAACTGGTACTCTTCTCAAACACTTGTTCCATTTTCATTGATGAAATGCTGTTGTCCAAACAGTTGCTTCTTGGATACACAAACCTAAAATAAGATTTCTACCGCTTATCTGAAAGGAAGAATGTCACAATTTCATGACCACAGTGATCTAGTGTAAAATTACATAACGCTACGCTGCTCCAATGATCCAGGAATAGAGAAACACTAGTATTGTACCAATAGTCATGAATTAAGCTTAAAGCAATACTGTTGACACCATATAATATACTGAGGTGGAGTACATCAACAAAAGCATGGAAAATCTGTTGAAATGAGGTTTTGAGGGGCAATTGACCATTTCAGTACATCTAGTGTTCAGATTTGTCTGCCTTGTATACAACTGTGTTTATTAGCAAAATATATGCAGCATAGGAAAGCATGATCAGATTATCTAAGGGTGATTCTCCCATTCTTAAAGAGCAGTTTAATAAAATGTTAAGATGACAGATTCTAAGTAAGACTGATAACTGTTGTAATATCCAGTTTACTAGAGTAATTGTGTTATCATAATGTTGCTGGTAGATTAATTCTTTCATGGCTTCTGTGTTTTACTGACAGCTTAGACAAAACTTGGATGGCTTACTGAACCAGTTGAAAAACTTCCCTGCCCGTTTGCGGCAGTATGCCTCCTATGAATATGTTCAGAGACTTCTGAAGGGTTACATGAAGGTAAGCTGTACTTAATTTTTTTTAAATTTATTTAGGGATAAGCACATCCATTATTTTTAATATGTGCTATTTGTCCTTATAGATCAACATGTTGGTGATTGAACTGAAATCTGAGGCTCTTAAAGATCGTCACTGGAAGCAGCTAATGAAGAGACTTCATGTTAACTGGGTTGTCTCTGAACTAACACTAGGACAGATCTGGGATGTTGACTTACAGAAGAATGAAGCAATTGTCAAAGACGTACTTCTTGTGGCTCAAGGAGAGATGGCTCTGGAAGAGTTCTTGAAACAGGCTAGTATCTATCACTAGATAACAACAAGCTGGATTTTGGATACTCAGGATGGTGAAAATAAAATGCCTTAGATTTTCTTCATACATTTATTTTGTACTAAATAACTAAGTAAATGTAATACAAAAATTGACACCACATAAATTCTTAGATTTAGGGTTTATATTAAAAGCTTTGCAAATTTATTGAAGGTACTGTAATTTCAACTTAAAGATAAGTCTAGTAAAATACCTAGCTAATTCATTACTGTTATATAACTTCTAGGTAGACAACTGGAAACTGCCTTCTGTAATTTGATTTTGAGTTACAATAACTTTTAATTTTGACTCAACATAATTATAAAATCTTTCAGCATATGAGTCACAGCAGTCTCAAGTTCATGTGCTCTCTAAATACAATAATCAGGCTCTTGTAACTATATTTGTACACAGTAGAATGAAATACATGCAATAGAATTAAAATTACTACCTGGAGTTCATAATCTGACTGCTTTTTTCTTAAAGATAAGAGAAGTATGGAACACTTATGAACTAGATTTGGTTAACTATCAGAACAAATGTCGTTTGATTCGTGGTTGGGATGATCTCTTCAACAAGGTCAAGGAGCATATAAACAGCGTGTCTGCCATGAAGTTATCACCATACTACAAGGTATAATGTAAAATTACTTTTTATTTATCTTTGGCTCCCTCCTTGTTTTCATATTCTTTTACATTTGTTCAGGTAGTATCTTGTGTGCCAAGTTTGGCAAATTATTGGGTATATAAATGGAATTATACCTTTTTATAGCTCTAACCAAGCTTACAAAATTACTTCCAGTTCAGTTGTTAAACTAATTTGATTATTTATCCAACTTTTTAATATCACACTGACTTGTGGATGAAGGTTTATTTTTAAGGAAAATGGAGTGTTAATGGATTTTGTAACATTTAGGTGTTTGAAGAAGATGCCCTTAGCTGGGAGGACAAATTAAATCGCATCATGGCACTCTTTGATGTCTGGATAGATGTCCAAAGGCGATGGGTCTACCTGGAGGGTATCTTCACTGGAAGTGCTGATATTAAGCACTTACTACCTGTTGAAACACAGAGGTTCCAAAGGTATATTTAATTTGGCTTTGTGTGAAGTGCTCAGTTTACAGTTCAGGGCAAGCTGTATCATTGACTTTTCTCCCATGCCTGATGTCTGCACGGGTACCCCTCCCATGTGATAGTCCTGTACTTCTCTCCATGAATCCTGTGTTTCACCTCCTTCTTTGTTCTGGTGATTTGAGAGCAAAATACCCATGTTCACCAATAGTATTCTCAATAGGCCCATCTGGGTTTTGGCCTCTGCTGCACGCTTTGGCAATCTGACAGGTATAGTGACAAACACTTGATCATATGAATAAAGCTTTTCTTCTGCAAATAAGATGAAAAGGGGCTAAAAAATAAAAGGCCTGTAGATTTGTAAGCTACCTATACCTTACACTTTACTTGCATGTTTAGTTAGGTGAGACAAGAGGGGCTATCATGCAGCATTGGGCCTGGACCAATAGACTGCATCTTTGCGGTCTCATCTTTGTGTCCAGTCCTCATTTGTCTCCAAACCTGAGCTAACCAGCAGCTTTTTATCCCTTTCAAAGTGTTTGACCAGGTTCAGTTGTCCCAGGCCAGACATCTGCACCTCTCCAAAGAATCAGAGGAAGACTAGGGATTTTAGTGATTAACTAGTGGTGCCTGGAGCAGCCCCCCCACTTGTCACAGGCAGGGGGCTGCTCCAGTCTGGCCAGAGCAGCCCCTGCCTACAGCAGACTCCCATTTAGTCTGTTAATGTTTAATTGGTAAACTAATTAAACAGGATTTTACATCTCTAAAGGAGACTTTAGCAATGAATTTACTGTACATTCTGTTTGAGCACCAGCAAATGAATTAGTCATTGTCTAGTTCATGGGTATCCTGTAGAGTGCTTCAACCAGAATTAATCTTTAATGTAGCATAAAGCTATCCATGCCATACTATTCACACAAAATATTAATAAAATACCCCTTTTCCATGCTCACTAAATGGTGGATACAACAGTAAAAATTCAGTTAAAGTGTGTTTAATGTTTTTTTTTCACAATCACTTGCAGCATCAGTACTGAGTTTCTGGCACTTATGAAAAAAGTATCCAAATCTCCCCTTGTGATGGATGTTCTTAACATCCAAGGTGTACAAAGGTCACTGGAGAGATTAGCAGACTTGCTTGGAAAGATCCAGAAAGCATTGGGAGAATACCTAGAGAGAGAGAGATCCTCCTTTCCTAGGTAAGGACCTTTAACTCCTCAACCATGTTGGAATTAACTCTTGATAGGAATTGTTTATTTTGCAGTAGTATTTACTTTTTACTGTGTTCTAATAGTAACCTTTTAGTGCACGCACACTTAAAACATGAATGCTTTGGAACCATTCAGATAAATTTGAACAGGGTTTTTTTGTCATTTATGGCCCCATTTCCTGGGAAATGACAAACTTCAGTTTGTGTGTGGGTCGCTTGTGATTAATAACTTTACATGGCATAATTTGAATATAAATATTAATAAGCTGTTTCACCCTGTTATATGGGTTATAGACGGTTCGGGTGTAAACATTTAATTCTAGGCCTACAACTAACTTTTTAAAAATCACATCAGCAATTGTTTAAAAGGACTTTTATATTTCTAATACTAGGTTCTACTTCGTTGGTGATGAGGACTTGCTTGAAATCATAGGCAACAGCAAGAATGTAGCTAAGCTGCAGAAACACTTCAAGAAAATGTTTGCTGGAGTTTCTAGCATCATCCTTAATGAAGATAACACTGTTGTTCTGGGGATCTCATCACGTGAAGGAGAGGAGGTAGAGCTGGGTCTTCCGGGTGGTGGTGGTTGTGTGGCTGTGGTAGTGTGTGGGGGTTTTTTGTTTTGTTGGGGTGTGTGTGTGGGGAGGAGGGTGTGTGTGTGTGGTTTTTTTTTTTTTTTGTTGTTTGGCAAACTTACAAACCTGGTTTAAATTAAAACTAGAACTATACTTAAAAAATTTTTCAGGTGCTGTTCAAAACACCTGTGTCCATCACAGAACATCCTAAGATTAATGAGTGGCTCACACTTGTTGAAAAAGAAATGAGGGTCACACTTGCAAAGCTGCTTGCGGAGTCCGTTACCGAAGTAGAAATCTTTGGTAAAGCAACTTCAATTGATCCACTTACCTATATTTCTTGGATTGACAAATATCAGGTATACACTTTATTCACTGTTGTCTAATTAAACTATATAAAATACTTGTGTGGGAGGAACAACTTTTTAGCAAAATCTAATTGTATTTTAAATGTTCAGGCCCAGCTTGTTGTCCTGTCAGCCCAAATTGCATGGTCTGAGAATGTGGAATCTGCTCTAACTGGCATGGGTGGTGGTGGAGACAGCAGCTCTTTGCACTCTGTGCTGGCTAATGTTGAGGTCACGTTGAACGTATTGGCAGATTCTGTATTGATGGAACAACCACCTCTGCGCAGAAGGAAATTGGAACACTTGGTAAGTGTTACTCTTCTCTTTGTTCTCTAATAGTCATTCAGTCCCTTTCAAAATTTAAACACAATCTGTCCCTCTTCAGATTATGAAACTGACACTTAGGAAAGTAAAATTTTTCCATCGACCTTTTTTGACCTATATACATGCCTGATTTGAAAGAACATAGACTTAAATGTCAGTGTAGCATATTATTCAGAATTACACAGTGAATAGAAACAGTACTTCAAATTCTTGGAATATACCACCAACCCTCATGTTCTGAGCTCCAGCGCTTCAAAGGGGCAGCACTACATGGAGCAGGGGATCACCTGGGCACTCCAGCTGACCCTGGGCTCTGTGCAGCGCTGCCCCTTTGAAGGGGCATCACTGCACAGAGCCCTGGGTAAACTGGGGACTCCAGCTGATCCCAGGCTCTTAATGCGCTGCCTCTTTGAAGTGCCAGGGTGACACTTCAAAGGGGCAGCGCAGCATTAACTCCTGCGATTAACGTGTTAAAAAAATTAACTCGTTAATCGCAGGCATTAACGCACATCAGCCTTAGTCTGAGCTCTTTTAGCTATTTAAAAATAGAAACAGCCTTCCAACTCATAGGAGAAATAGTTTAATTTAGAGCTTGTGTTCGTGTGAGGGGATATCAGAGGCATGAGAGCTGAAAGAAAAGCTAAATTGACTGGTTTTTTGCATTCAGCTATGAAAGTCTTAAATTCTCACTTCTTGCCTACTGAATTCCATAGCATAACTCCAGCTCCTCCTAAGAAGCCCTGCCTTGCACCAGACAGGTGCAATTGGCAATCTTTCCTGTTCAGAGGCTCGCTTAAAAACCACTCTAGAACTAAACTTCTAATTGGGGAACAACTGTAGAGTTGCATAGCCACAGAGTGATGTTTGTGGCAGTCTGTGCTGCTGAGCAACTAGACTGGTGTGGTTTTGAACAAGTTGGAGCTTCAAATAAGGTGTGACCTCACCACTAGACATGACTTAGTCAAATTCATGGAACTTCAGCCTCACCATGTCCACATCTATGCTGATACAATGAGGTGCCAATTTCTGGCCTATTGGAGATGGAAGCTGATACTTCTGGGAGTCCAAAGCACAAAAGGATTCAAGGCTAGTGTTAGATTTCTGAATAACTTGTGCAGAGGATTAAAATTTGTGGGCTCTCCTAAGAGATGGCTCTTGATGAATGATGAGGAGGGATGTAGAAACAGTCCATCTAGAGCACTTGGGGTTTCTTAGTGGAAAATGTGAGCTAGTTTAGGGGTACTAATTCATCATTAAAGCTTATTGGAGACAGACAAGAATATCTGGTGACTAGCAGTATCCGGTGTCAGATTTCTAGCTGGATGAGTATGGATGTTTTCCTTTTTCTGTTTGTGGACAGAAAAGGGTTATCCATAAGGACAGTTCTTGTAATTTTAGAACCCTGCCTTGGCCTGAAGCTTGACTGAGGGATCCTGGAAGCAAAAGACTTTTTTTTAACTAGCTCCTCTTTCTCTACGCTAGATGATGGATATTAGATGATGCCTTCTAGCACCAAGCAATGGCTGTTCATAAGTTAAGATGCAGTAAAACTGTTAGTTTCATTAGAGGACGTGTTCTTTTTTGTTGGGGATTGCTAATGAGCTGCTTGTACTCCAGATTACAGAGTTGGTGCACCAACGAGATGTTACAAGATCACTGATCAGAAGTAAGATTGACAACTCCAAATCCTTTGAGTGGCTCAGCCAGATGCGATTCTACTTCGACCCAAAACAGACAGATGTGTTGCAACAACTGTCCATTCAGATGGCAAATGCCAAATTCAACTATGGCTTTGAGTATCTTGGAGTTCAGGATAAACTAGTCCAGACTCCTCTTACAGATCGCTGTTACCTGACAATGACACAAGCCCTGGAGGCAAGACTTGGAGGGTCACCTTTTGGTAAGTTTGTACCTAGGAAATGTAAAGATTGATGTTAATCAGCCAGAAACTTAATAAAGTAACTTCCATAGTTTGAAACTCCAGTTTTTGAAAATGAGCAACACTTGTGCCATGTATTTAGTTGCTAGTAGATCGGCACTGCTGCAGTCAGTGCAGTGGGTATCTATTTAGCAGGTGTAGTGAAGCCATGCTAAATTGATGGGAGAGCGCTCTCCAGTTGATGTGTACTCTGCCTTCCTGAGATGAGTAAGGGAAGCTGGCAAGAGTGTCTACCATCAACAAAGCGCAGTGTGGATACCACTGTAAGTCAACCTAAGCTACTTGAAGTTCAGTTAGATTATTTGCATAACTGAAGTAGCGTAACTTGCATCAACTTACTGTGGTAGTGTAAACTCAGCCCATAGACTATTAATATTGTCTGTTTAGTACCTATAGAGAGACTAATGTTTTTATCCTTTCTTAAAATAGGTCCTGCTGGTACTGGTAAAACAGAATCTGTAAAGGCCCTTGGACACCAGCTTGGCCGCTTTGTTCTGGTTTTCAACTGTGATGAAACATTTGACTTCCAGGTATAGTATCTTTCATTTAACATGAGACTATGCTTCATTTTAAGTTAAGATCTCATTAGTATGCCATTAAGCTTCTAGATTTCAAAACATGTTTGAAAGCTTGTTTCTATAGCTGACAAAACTGATTCTGGTTACTTTACTGTGCTTCATTGAATCTCACTACCATCTAAAGCAGGACTGGGTTAAAAGCTGCCTTCTCTGTTTTTTAGATGGTAATTTACCAAGGGAAAATCTGAATTGACAGCTATAGGAGGGTAACTTATTTTCAGACTACTTTTCCATTACCATTTCTCAGTCATGTTGTATGACCAATTGAGAGACCTACTTTAGTAGAAGGAAACAAAGTTAGGTGTAACTGGCTTCCACTGAATGGATGTGGTTGCTTCACATACTCCTTATCTCAATGGACTTGATATATTGCAGCATCTGAACCTCTTTTAAATTTTGCAGATTTAGGAATGTGCTTGCAGTTTTTAGAATTATTGCTGAACAGACTTCCTTAGAGAGGGGTGAAAGTTGCTTAGCAGTAGAATCTGAAAGTTGATATTCAAAAACTGAAACATCGGAAATAAAGTGTTGGTACTCACACAATAGAAGACAGACTTATGCCCTACAAGAGACTTATCTGTGGGGGAGACTCTGGACCAGCTGTACAAATGCATGCGCGCGCGTGCACACACACGTTCTTCATTTAATGTTCAAATGACCAGCTTTCCTTTTTGATGTTTGTGATTATTCAAAGCTGAAGTCACAATGTTGTATGACTCTGGAGTGGAGGATAGAGAAGAAGTTGTTTCTGCTGAAAGCATAGAGATTCTCAGCATAATGATACACCCACTTCACCTCCCCCCCCCCCCACACACACATGTTAAGTAGGGGGCTAATGTATGTAAGCACAGTCCTGTCCAGTCTACACTGGTTCCACTATCAAAATGGCAGAATAACTTTTTTCAGTGTATGTGTATATATAAAACTGTGTCTCTGCTCTGCTTACAGGCAATGGGACGCATCTTTGTGGGGCTCTGTCAAGTGGGCGCATGGGGCTGTTTTGATGAGTTCAATCGACTTGAGGAGCGTATGCTTTCTGCTGTTTCTCAGCAAGTTCAGTGCATCCAGGAAGCCTTGCGAGAACATTCCAATCCAAACTATGACAAGAGTATGCAACTTTTTTCATTGCTAATGGTTTTGTATAGCTTCTGTCAAAAGAATGCCCTTGTATATCTAAAATAAGTCATTCTGAGAAATCTTGATCAGTTACTCCCACTTTGGTCAAGGGTTTTCTGTTAAATTTGAAAATATAACTTATTAAAGTTTAAGTTACAACTTGAAGTAACTTTAATTGACATGCAATCACTTTCAGCATTGTGTAACGGTGTTGTAGTGGTAGAAAGTTTGATTTGTACCATAAACAATACTCTGCAGGATACTAAAAGTCAAGTCTTAGTTACTGTAGCTGATAGCTTATTTGACCGAGACAGTCAACTGTAATTAAAAATACTTTGTACTACTTCTAGCTTCTGCACCTATTACTTGTGAGCTGTTGAACAAACAAGTTAAAGTGAGCCCAGACATGGCTGTCTTCATCACCATGAATCCTGGTTATGCGGGTAGATCAAATCTTCCAGACAACTTGAAGAAGCTGTTCC
This sequence comes from Rafetus swinhoei, assembly GCA_019425775.1. NCBI lineage: Eukaryota > Metazoa > Chordata > Testudines > Trionychidae > Rafetus > Rafetus swinhoei. The sequence goes on from CM033446.1 coordinate 113,197,205, forward strand.
GTGTAGCTTGGCAATGACCAAGCCAGACCGCCAGCTGATTGCTCAGGTCATGTTGTATTCCCAGGGTTTCCGAACTGCAGAAGTGCTTGCCAATAAGATTGTCCCGTTCTTCAAGTAAGTAATAGTCACTTAAACAAATCTGGCCCAAACCATTAAAAAAAGCACTTGTGTACTTAAATCTGGAACTTAAAATGTTGAAACTGTCAGAATAAGAACAGAATAGTAAGAGTGGTTGATACTTTACTATTGAACATGAGTTTTGTGATTCTAAAATGTCTAAAGCTGACTCTGGTGTGTTTTATTCTTAGACTCTGTGATGAGCAGCTCTCTTCTCAAAGTCATTATGACTTTGGCTTAAGAGCTTTGAAGAGTGTACTAGTTAGTGCAGGAAATGTGAAGAGGGAGAGGATTCAGAAGATAAAGCGGGAAAAGGAAGAGCGTGGTGAAGTTGTTGATGAAGGGGAAATTGCTGAGAACTTGCCTGAACAAGAGGTAAAACATACTTGGGCTTTTTTAATGTTGCTTCACTCCAAAGGGGTGATTACAGTACATATGAATGTAAATGACCGCTTGCAGTGAACTTGCTATATCTAGCATAAATATAATCTGAGTTCGCAAGTATCCTGTTTACTTGAACTTCTGCTACTTTAGGCTACAGGAGTGGCCGTTTCAATAGACTTAACTGAGTTTTAATCTGTGCTTGAGCAGTTGGAAATGTCTGTCTTACAATAAAACACAGGCACCTGATTGCTTATTTGTAATGACCACAAACATTTCACTACTCTTGTAAAAGGAGCAGTGTCCTAACTATATTCTAATGGAATAGACATTCTGACTGAACCTCTTTGCTGTTAACATTATCTGTAAGTGATGTGGGCAAGTACAGTTGTCATTCAACTAAGACAATTGTATTAGATATCTTTTAAGTATTCCCTGAATAGCATTACTTGACATTCATAATGCACTGTCATAAATGGCCTTGCACAAATGCAAAACTCACCCTCAAATAAGTGTGGTGTTGGTTTTTTTGGTTTTTTGTTTTTTCCACAGGGAATAAGAATGCCAAATGCAAACCTAGCAAATGTCAATATACGGTGCAGTCCAAGTGTTCAGCATAGCTTGTCTGAAATATTTCCATGAATGTGACTAATGTAAATACACTTTCCATATAGATTTTGATCCAGAGTGTGTGTGAAACAATGGTACCCAAACTTGTTGCAGAAGATATCCCCTTGCTGTTCAGTCTCTTGTCTGATGTATTTCCTGGAGTTCAGTATCACCGTGGTGAAATGACAGCCCTGCGAGAAGAGCTTAAGAAAGTGTGTCAGGAAATGTACCTTACATATGGCGATGGAGAAGAAGTTGGTGGCATGTGGGTGGAAAAGGTACATTGTGGTAGTTGTAAATCTTACATTTGTCAGCTCTACATTGTAACACTTTCCATATTCTGTGACAGAAAAATCAAGTACAATTACTCCCCAAATTAAATACCTAATACGTTTTTTCAATTTTAAGTGATTCCAGATTGTTTGTTTGAATCTTAATAAATGCAAGTCTTAAAAGCTGTACAATTTTGTTCTGTCACAGGTTCTTCAGCTCTATCAGATTACCCAGATCAATCATGGATTGATGATGGTGGGACCTTCTGGAAGTGGAAAGAGCATGGCTTGGAGAGTGCTGCTAAAAGCTCTGGAACGATTAGAGGGTGTGGAAGGTGTTGCTCACATCATTGATCCAAAAGCAATCAGCAAAGATCACCTCTATGGTACTTTGGATCCAAATACCAGAGAATGGACAGATGGATTGTTTACACATGTTCTGAGAAAGTGAGTCTTAACCATTAATAGCATATAAGTTTTTGAAGGAGCAATTAGAGAGATCCTTGGATATTCTATCATTGGCATGGAGGACTGAGGAAGGGAAAACTACTTTTTATTTGTTAACCTTCACTCAATATTTTCCTGAACTTAGGATCATAGACAATGTGAGAGGTGAATTGCAGAAAAGACAGTGGATCATTTTTGATGGAGATGTAGATCCTGAATGGGTGGAGAACTTAAACTCCGTGTTGGATGACAACAAGCTGCTAACTCTGCCCAATGGAGAACGTCTCAGCCTTCCACCAAATGTAAAGTTTTTTGTTTCTACAAACATTAGTCTATTTGTAACATTACTAATCTACTGAAAATGTGTTAGCTCTGCTGCTTTTTGCTTACATGAACAGGCTTTCATCACACAAACTGAGCACGGGGTTAAGTTAATAATGCAGCAGAGCAAAAGTGATTTGATGCAATGGTTTGGTTTACTTGTTCAAAAACCCTTTTGTGGTTATGGAGTTTGTCATGTCAGATGTACCTTGACCCTCACAAACTAGGAAATACTAGATCATCCATGTAGATCTAATTAGGTGTTAACTTTATAAGGCATATGAATTAAGACAAAAGTTAATTTTATACCACCTGTTGCCTTCTTAGGAGTTCAGAAAAGCATGTTAATGGAGCTTTTAATAGGTTTGGCAGAACATAAAATCTAACTTCTCTTAAATGTCTGCACTTTCTCTCTGTAGGTGCGTATTATGTTTGAGGTGCAGGATCTGAAATATGCTACTCTGGCCACTGTGTCGAGGTGCGGAATGGTCTGGTTCAGTGAAGATGTTCTAAGCACTGACATGATATTCAATAACTTCTTGGCCAGACTACGAAGCATCCCTCTGGATGAAGGTGAAGAGGAAGCTCAGCGCAGGCGAAAGGGCAAAGAAGATGAAGGTGAAGAAGCAGCTTCTCCAATGTTGCAGGTATAACTTGTAATGAATTGTAATACCCTGTATACTGACACCAGACCCACTAAAAGTAGGAAGTGTCTCCAATGCTTATCTTAAAGGCTATACTGAACATAAATGGAGATTGAGTTAACAATGTAGCTTGTGTATTATGACACTTTAAAAAAAAAATCTAGTGCTATGATTTAAGACTACAAACCAAGTTCCTTCAACACTAATGTCTTTACCCACAGATTCAAAGAGATGTAGCAACAATTATGCAGCCATATTTCACATCTAATGGACTGGTGACTAAAGCTCTAGAACATGCTTTCAAGTTAGAGCACATTATGGACCTCACTCGCTTGCGCTGTCTTGGTTCACTGTTCTCTATGTTGCATCAGGCTTGCCGCAATGTAGCACAATACAATGCAAACCATCCGGACTTCCCTATGCAGATAGATCAACTTGAGCGCTACAGCCAGGTAAAGTAAATATTGCAGCAAAGTTATCTGAGAGCCTAAAGATGAACAGCTCCCAGGCTCATTGAATAGTCTTTTGTATTTTTTTAGCTATCCTTCAAACAGAAGTAGTAATTTTTTTTGCACTTTTGTGTGGATTAATCTTTCTCTTCTCTTTTATTAGAGATATCTAGTCTATGCAATACTGTGGTCACTCTCTGGAGACAGCCGTCTGAAAATGAGAGCAGAGCTGGGAGAATACATTAGGAGAATCACCACTGTACCATTGCCCACAGCACCCAACATGCCTATCATTGATTATGAGGTAACAACCTCTTGTACTTTGTAAAGCTTAAAGACCTAATTCCTAATGAAACAATCAGAATGACACTTTCCAAATTAACCTCTCTAAATGTGAGTAAACCAGTATCTCTCAATTTTAGTTCAAGTCAAGCAACTCTAATTTTTTTGCTCAGTACATAATGTACTGTGTGGTCCAAGCTGCTTCTAAATTAGTCTCTCAGCATCAAATTTGCAGGTGTTAAAAGACTGGCTAAGTTTTATCAGATTAAATCAAAGTTGTCAGTCTGTGTAAAATAAAATTGGATTGTGATAAGAACCCTAATGGAGCATATCTCTCTTCAACATTTGTAGATTAACTATATTTCTGTTCACCTAGGTGTCAATTACGGGTGAATGGGTCCCATGGCAGTCCAAGGTTCCTCAGATTGAAGTTGAGACACACAAGGTTGCTGCTCCTGATGTTGTGGTACCAACCCTAGATACCGTTCGCCATGAAGCTTTGCTGTATACTTGGCTAGCAGAACACAAACCCCTAGTGCTCTGTGGCCCACCAGGTTCTGGAAAGACTATGACCCTTTTCAGTGCTCTCCGAGCCCTCCCTGATATGGAGGTAAATATTCTGTTTATATGTAGGGTATTGAATAATAGCAAATTCATAACATGCCAAAACTGCCTACAAGGTTACTTTAATTACTGCTACATCTGTCTATTAATGTGGCAAAAAAGTCATGTTTCTGCCTCGTGTTATAAGGATAACTTCCTTTATTTGGGCAAAGAGCTCTGATAACAATGATCTATAAAAAGGGAAGTGGAGACTGTAGCAGAAATCAGTATATAAACCAGTTAAGAGTGATGTGAAACACCATTCTGGATTGACAAATTAGGGGAATACAACCTAGATAGAGCTACTATAAGGTGGGTGCATAACTGGTTGGAAAACCCCAGAGAGTAGTTATGGTTCAGTCATGCTGGAAGGGCATAATGAATTGGGTTCTGCAGGGTTCAGTTCTGGGTCCAATTCTGTTTAATATTGTCAACGATTTAGATAATATCAGAGAGAGTACACTTAGTTTGTGGATGATATCAAGCTGGGAGAGGTTACAAGTGATTTGGAGGATGGCAGAATACTCCACCTAGGAAGACTGAATCAGTTGCATACGTACAAAATGGGAAATGATTGCCTAGTGAGTACTGCAGAAAGGGATCTAAGGGTCATAGTGGAACACAAGTTAAATAAGTCAGTGTGACACTTGCAGGAATAAAAAGCAAACAATGTTCTGAGATTTGTTAACTAGAGTCTTGTAAGTGAGACATGAGAAGTAGGTGATTGAGTTCTGGGTGTCACTTTTCAAGGAAGATGTGGACAAATTGGAGAAGGTCTAGAGAAGAGCAACAAAAATTAACAGTGGTCTAGAAAATATGACCTTGAGGGATGATTGAAGGAATTGGGTTTGTTTAATCTGGAAAAAGACTGGGGGGGGGGGGGGGGGGGGACATAATCTCTTTGAAGTATCTAATAGGTTGTTACAAGGAAGAGGGAGAAAATTATTCTCAACCTTTGATTATAGGACAAGAAGCAGAGGGTTTAAATTGCAATAAGGGGAGGTTAGGTTGGACATCAGGGGAGAACTTCCTAAAACCATTAGGGTGGTTAACCACTGAAATAAATTGTCTAATCTGCTCTTAATCTCCATCAATGGAGATTCCAAAGCCTCCCTAGGCAAACACCTATCAGGTATGGTCTATTTATGGTTCTTGATCCTGCCATGAGTTCAGGAGACTGGACTTAATGACCTCTCGAGGTTGCTTCCAGTTCTAGTATTCTGTGATAACTAGTGGGCACAACTGGCACATAAAAACAAATTTTGATGAGTCTATAAAGAATTGTACATATCTGTAGTGATGCAAATACGTGTGTAAACTCCATCCCTTGATCAGTTTCTAGTCAACATACAGCATATATTTTCGATATGAAGGCCATCTTGTAACATTTGTTACTGAGTAATGATGATCTACTGAAACTTCGGTTCTAAGACTTTAAGCTATTAAGAATCAACTAGTTTCATGGTTTTACATGTTTTACATGTTTCATCCAACATCCTTTTACATGTTTTTTTTAAGGTTGTTGGACTTAACTTCTCTAGTGCTACGACCCCAGAGCTGCTTTTGAAAACTTTTGATCATTACTGTGAGTACAGGCGCACACCTAATGGAGTGGTGCTGGCTCCTGTACAACTAGGAAAGTGGCTGGTGCTGTTCTGTGATGAAATCAACTTGCCAGATATGGATAAGTATGGCACGCAGAGAGTCATATCTTTCATTAGACAGGTTGGTGGTGATGTGAAACAGTATTGTACTATTATTACACTTTGGAACCTTTCTTTATATTAAAACAATTCCCTCATTCAGATGGTGGAACATGGAGGCTTCTACCGTACATCAGATCAAACCTGGGTGAAATTAGAGAGGATTCAGTTTGTTGGAGCTTGTAACCCACCTACCGATCCTGGGAGGAAACCACTTTCACACAGGTAAAATACTATTCTGTAGCTACTGAAACTTACAGTACTGATCTACAAAATGGAGTATCTGATACCTTGGCATTCAAATACTAGAATCCAGTTTGTAGCTTCAAATATTGGTTTTAAAAATACTTTGCATTCTAACGAGCTGCTCAGGAGCTTACTAGACCATAAATGTTGATCTTTAAGTCTTGGAGTATTGGAAGTTCCAGAAGACTGGGAAAGAGCAGCTAAAAGTTTATACAAAGGATAAATGGGATCGCCTAGATCCCAGGCAAAATAATTGTGGTTGTTAAAGGACTTGATTGTTAAAGAACTAAAAGGGTATAACTAATCCACATGAGTTTATGGAAAATACATCCTGTCTAACTCTGCTGGCTTTGAGATTGCAAGTTTAGTTGAGGTAATACTGTTGACTTGAATATATTTTGTCAAATGACGTACCTGGTACCGCGTGACATTTTGATTGGAAAAAAATAAAATTAACATGGCGCACCATTAAATGGATTAAAAATTACTAACTGGCAGGTCTTAATGTAACTTAACAGGAAGCATTGTTGCAGTGGGATTGCACAGGGACTGGTTATAATCTTAGTCATATAATCTTTAAAATCTTTCTTTTACCTGTTAAAAGAACAAAATCATCATTTGCTAATATGGTCCTGGGATGCTTAAATGGGGATTTCAAATAGGAGTAAAGTTGGCACTGCTAAATCAGTGGTTTTGGTGCCCACAATTCAAGAAAGATGTTGACAAATTAAAGGAAGCTCAGAGAAGAGCCACAGGAGTCAACTATTAGTAAACATGCTTTTAAAATGGAGTCAAAATACTCAAGCAGTTTTATCTCTACAAAGAGTAGATTAAGAAGGGACTTGATTGGTCTGAGTACCTACATGGAGAACAAATATTTAGTAATGAGCTTTTCAGCTTCAAACCACTGGATCATGTTATACCTTTCTTTGCTAGACTAAAGCTAAACATAAATTTAGGAAGCAGGCATAAATTTAAACAGTAATTAGCCATTGGCATAACTTACAAGGGTGGTTTCTGCATCATTGGGTATTTTTTGAATCTTTGTAGTAGCATATCTTTTTAGAAGATGCCATGGGAATCATCTTGGGGAAGTTCTACCGTCTGTGTTGAGGCTAAACTAAATGATTTCTTCTGGCCTTAGAATCTATGATCAAGACACTGTTCACATTCCAGTACTTTAAACTTTTGAATTAGCCACAACCTTGTTGGCTAATGAGTGCTAAATTACTGTTCACTTCAGAGGCTCAGAATGCTGTTTGTGAAATAGTTGTTTACCCCATAGAACAAGTAGCTGGGCTCAAATGAACAGATGTGATATTACAGAGCAGAAAAAGCCAGGTCTAGTCTAGCTGACTTGGATGAAGTCTTTTCTGGTATCAACACTAAGCTGTTGGACTTCTTCCAGATTTTTACGCCATGTCCCTGTGGTGTATGTGGACTATCCTGGACCAGCCTCACTCACTCAGATATATGGAACATTCAATCGTGCAATGCTGAGGCTTATCCCATCACTCCACACGTATGCAGAACCTCTTACTGCTGCCATGGTAGAGTTCTACACAATGTCGCAGGTAACTTGCTCTACATATTATCCCAACTTCTGCTGACCAGGCATCTTTCCTTGTTACCATGCCACCTTAGATAAAAGGTAGCTAGCTTCCTAGTGCTTTTTGTTAGTTGTGAGAGGGAAGCATGAGAAGCATTGTTTGTATGTTAATTATTGTTGCACAACTTAATGTCATTAGATACTATTCCCAGTGTTTGACTTTTTAGGAAAGGTTCACCCAGGATACACAGCCACACTACATCTACTCCCCTCGTGAAATGACTCGGTGGGTGAGAGGTATCTTTGAAGCTTTAAGACCATTAGAAACCTTACCTGTTGAAGGCCTTATTAGGATTTGGGCACATGAAGCCTTGCGTCTCTTCCAAGACAGGTAAATAAATAGTATGAAAAGTACAAATTGATCTTTCTTAATTCTTTCCAGAGACTTTCCTTTTAAAATGAGTTGAGGTCCAAGTTGAATTCTAACTTGATTCCAAACTATTCTTTTTAGGTGTTTATAATTAAACACATCTAGAGGCTCAGCTGAGCAGAATACTCAGTAGTTAACTGACACTGAGCGTGAGTTTTATATTTATTTCAACTTCAGAGAGATGGCTCATTCATTTATCTGCATGTAGCACAAAGCTGACTTAATGGGCAGGTTTGAGAAGTGAAGTACAGGCTGCCTGCAGAGGCCACAGGATTAAAGGTTGTAAAAACAGTTTTGAAAAGGCTTGGCCAGTCTTAGAACACTTGATTTAATTGTTGCATTTGAGATGTAGGGGTTTTTATCAAATGCCTGTTGAGATTCTTCCAAAAATGAAGCTTAAATTGTTACAATTACACTGAAGGGCTTTTCACCCTTGTTCCCTTATCACCTATTCAGGATTTGTCATTGAAATTGTGCTTACAGCAGTAATGAACAAAAGTTCAAATTCATAAAATAAGTGCCCCCTTCAAAGGCTTATGCATACAGCCAAACTCTGAAAAATAATACATCTGTAGATTTGAGATTTGTCTGCTAAGCTCAGGGCAAGAGAAGTCTCTATTGGATTGCTACATAGCTGCAAGTAGATAGAATTGACCCATGTTTACAGTACTATTACCTTTTTCCTTCACTTCCTATTTTTATTACTTGGCTTGTTCTTCACATAACTGTTTTAGTAGGTGTTGCATGCTTGCTTATAATTTTTTCTTCTAATTAGACTTGTGGAAGATGAGGAGAGACGTTGGACTGATGAAAATATTGACATGGTAGCTCTGAAACATTTCCCCAACATAGACAAAGAGAAAGCTATGAGCAGACCCATCTTGTACAGCAATTGGCTGTCAAAGGTAACAAAGGGTATCTTAATAAAAGCTTTGCCATTGACACTTGCACACACCAAGAATCCTGTTAAGAGAGTGAATCTTTGCTCACCACTTCTTAGTACACTGGAAGGAGTGCTGCCTTAGCACAGTCCATGCTATTCTAGAATTTACCTTTAATTGTGATAGCCATCATGCCATTTGGAGTTGGTAAGCAATCCAGCACCTAGCAGAATCTATCTGGATACCAAGGGAGTAGAACTGTGAACTTGAAGGCAGAGTGTAGAATACCAAGGGCTAAAGTTACAGAAAATATTCTGGGGTGTTGTACTAGTGCAGTTAGAAGATGTAGGTTGTCTTTTTTGGTTTGTTTACAAAGTAAAATGATAGTGTCCATAATAGGGATGTAAGTGACTAGTTGGAGTCGACTACTCATGTTTCCTCTTTTCTCCCCATCTCTCCTCTCCTCCCCTCCCCCCCTCCCCCCACTGCCTCTGTATCAGGAGCCAGTGCTGGAGGGAGCCGGCTTAAAAGCTGGTTCCCCCCCAGCACTGTCTTCATGGTGCCGTCTCTTCTCTCCTCCTCTCCCCCATACCCATCACTGCTGTTCAGAGTTTGGACTTGAGCCAGGTCTGGAACCTACCCCCATTGTGACTAGAGATGTAATAGTGTAGACAATTAACCGATAAGCAAATGCTAAGCATTTCCCCCCACCTCTTAACATCCTTGGTCTATAACCCACCCCCAAGTCACAAGCTTCATTTCCTAGCATCCTGGGTTTCCCTTGGTCTCCCAAGTGGTGTTAGTCAAATCACTGTTAGCTTCATCTGCAGTATGACCCAAGGTGGTACGATTGATTTGTATTCCACAATCTTGTATCTGGCTGTGTGCATTCAGTACAATAAATGACTATGGTTATCTCAGAACAAATAATAGTCTGATCAATAAACTGTTTATGCCACGGCCCCAATCCTTTATGTGGCTGCAACTCTTGCAGCTGACTTGAAGAAACAATTGAGTAATGCTATAAGTGATTATAAAGCTCATTGCTCTAAATGGTCAAACTTTACTTTGCAGCAGGTATTCATAAATCTACTTCAGTGTCTGCTGGACTAAATGATTTCCTGTCTGTTTAGACTTACAAATATGCACTTAGTGCGTGTATGTTGACTTCAACTAGTTGAGCCGCATGTGCATTCAAATCAGGAATTGGATAAAGTGCTGTGGAGGAGCACAAATACTCACCTACCTGGGAATTTTCTAGGACTTTTAGAATATACTAACTAGTATATTGCCTCTTAAAATAAGCAGTAGACTTTTTAAAAAAGCCTTACATCAGGGTTCTCAACACGTGGGCCGCATGCAGCCCTCAGCCCATTTGTTTGCGGCCCGCAGTGCGGTTTGGATTTACGTGGGGCTCAACACATGGCCTGTGGGTGGGAGCCAAAACAAAAAAGTAGTCCAATATAATGGTTTTCTGTTGATATGTGTCTTAGTAGTTAAATTCCTGGACTGTCATTGCTCACTCGAAGTGCTGCCATATGGGTGGAAATTGGGTAAATATTGCATTTTATTAGTATCAGCAGAACTGACTTAAATGGGGCCTGTGTGTTGTGTAGTCTTGCCTTCATCTTTTTATTCATGCCCATCAGCGTGAAAGAAGCTATTTGCATATGTATTTGCATGTACATGCAACCACACTTAAATTGCGGCCCTCAGCATATGCTGTGAGCATCATTGTGGCCTCCAGGGCTTTCAAAGTTGAGTAGCCCTGCCTTACATTGTAGTGGCTCTGCAGACGCGATGCACAAATAGAAAATGCATCAGATTTAAATGTAGCCACGAGCTCAGATGTAAAACAGTTTTCAACTTAGGATGAAAGTCTGAACTGCACTTATAAGAGGCACAGCACTTGTGGCTGAGAGGAAGTAGAATGGGGGACTAAGATAGCTTTGAGACTTAATGAATTATCTAAATCAGGGTTGGGGAACCTAAAGCCCGAGGACCAGATGTGGCCCCTGGCTTGCATGGATCCAGTCCCCAAGGCTCAGGGCTCCTGCGCTGCTGCCCCTCCCTCCCCCCAGCATTCCCTCTTCTCTCCCCCCTCCTCACCCCCTCCCCCCCACACCCACACCACCCCCTGTGGATCTAGAGCACACAAAATATACTAGCCTGGGCCCCACTAGGCTCTGGTGTGCAAGGGGAATGCGGGGGCATGTCTTTCTCTTCTATCAGGGGCCACATCATTAAGGATATGTATTTGGTTTGGGGTTTTTGTTTTTTTTTTTTTTGCTTTTTACTTGTGTGCAGCCCCCCCAACAGATTTTTCTGGGGGTCAGCAGCCTCTGACCCAAAAAAGGTTCCCCACCCCGGTCTATATCATGCAAGCTAGTTCCCAGGTCCTACAAAAATTCTGGGCAGCACTTCTGCAGTGGCATGTAAGATTACAGGCCCTGCCCATGGCACATGCTTCATCAAAGTTTGAAGGGGTCCCTGTGACTGCTATCCTCAATTCTTGAATTGGGAATTTCTGTGCCACTCTAGCCCTTTCAGCACAGAATGGTTAGGAGAGTGAAAACTCTCCCTTAAATTCTAGACTTGTTAGGCTAATATGTAAACAAGAGCTCTCTTTCTTCTAGGATTATATCCCTGTAGATCAGGAAGAGCTGAGAGACTATGTAAAAGCCAGGCTGAAAGTGTTCTATGAAGAAGAGCTTGATGTGCCATTAGTGCTGTTCAATGAAGTTTTGGATCATGTGCTGAGAATTGACCGGTAAGCTGAATTTTCAGCTCCTAGTATTATCTATTTTTGAATGGAAAAACAAACCTGTATTCAGAGTAGTCCAGAATGGAGCACCAGTTTCTTGTGGTGGTCTACTTAGGAGTGGCATTCTGTAAAAGGGGCACTGCCAGGTGAAAATGTAACAGACTGAGAAATATTGCCAACGGTCACTCCGGTACATCTCAGAACTAGTCACAGTAGTAAAAAAAATACAGGCTAACTTTGCACGAAAATGAGATGTGATGACTAATTCACCATTTATCAAGCAAAAAACTTACTTGAAGTATCAATCTCTTTTAGAATCTTCCGCCAGCCTCAGGGCCACTTGCTTCTCATTGGAGTTAGTGGAGCAGGGAAAACTACCCTCTCGCGATTTGTGGCTTGGATGAATGGATTAAGTGTTTACCAAATTAAGGTTGGTTTAGTTATATCACTTAAATAATTAACTGTTAAAGCTTACAGTTGTTGCAGTTATTCTATCTAACTGTATAAACATAAGTCATTGTGACGGAGGATGAGAGTTAAAAAAAACAAGTAAACTATTGCTGAATCTTTATAGGTTCATAGAAAATACACAGGTGAAGACTTTGATGAAGATCTGAGAACAGTCTTAAGACGCTCTGGCTGCAAAAATGAGAAAATAGCATTTATAATGGATGAGTCAAATGTACTGGATTCTGGATTCCTAGAGAGAATGAATACTCTTCTGGCCAATGGAGAGGTAATTTGAGTAAATTTGTATAAAGTAGCAATAATGCAGGGAAAATCAAGTTAAGAAAAATATACTTATTTCCTGGATTAGGTTCCTGGTCTCTTTGAAGGAGATGAATATGCCACCCTTATGACTCAGTGTAAAGAGGGAGCACAGAAAGAAGGCCTAATGCTAGATTCACATGAAGAATTATACAAATGGTTCACCAGTCAAGTTATTCGCAATCTCCATGTTGTGTTCACCATGAACCCATCTTCTGAGGGCCTGAAGGACAGAGCAGCTACTTCTCCAGCCCTCTTCAACAGGTAATTTACTCATTCTGCTTGGGAACTAACCTGCAACAAAGTATCTTAACACTTCAGGTTGTCTTTAAGAGTATTGTTAATACCCTATTGAAAAGAGAAATTGCCATCTCTTTGGAGGTTTTAATGTATGTCTTGTCCTGTGTGTAGGTGTGTCTTGAACTGGTTTGGAGACTGGTCAACTGAAGCACTGTACCAAGTTGGCAAAGAGTTTACGAGCAAAATGGATCTTGAGAAGCCAAACTACATTGTGCCAGACTATATGCCAGTTGTGTATGACAAATTACCACAACCGCCATCACATAGGGAAGCTATTGTAAATAGCTGTGTATTTGTTCATCAGACTCTTCATCAGGTGTGTTTTTGCCACTGCTATTCAAAAGCTTTGATATTGTATTCTAGGGGAGTGGCACAAGGGCAATAATGAGAAAATGTTGCTACTGTGACAGTTTTGAATTTAAACATCTAGATATAATCCATAATCTTTAACATATACAAACTAATTCCTTTCCTTTTGAAGGCTAATGCTCGTCTAGCAAACCGGGGAGGCAGAACTATGGCTATCACTCCGCGCCACTATCTGGACTTCATCAATCATTATGCCAATTTGTTCAATGAGAAAAGGAGTGAGTTGGAGGAGCAGCAGATGCATTTGAATGTTGGTCTTAGAAAGATCAAGGAAACTGTTGACCAGGTACATACCTGTGAACTTGGCTTTGTATTAAAAAGTTAGAGCTTTGGAAACTGACTCTAATCTTACAACTTGTGTTAGGTGGAAGAACTGCGTAGGGACTTGAGGATAAAGAGCCAGGAGTTGGAAGTGAAAAATGCAGCTGCTAATGACAAGCTGAAAAAAATGGTGAAGGATCAGCAAGAAGCAGAGAAGAAAAAGGTGAAATCAATACTTCCTTCACCTTTTTGTACATGTGCAGTATATTAAGGAATATCTTACAGTAATACTATGAAAAGAGTAGGGAAACCACAACTCTTAAAGATGAGGCTTTAAATGTACGGGTTTTCTTGTTGTACAAAATGTCTTAGGTTATGAGCCAACAAATTCAAGAACAGCTGCACAAACAGCAAGAAGTAATTGCAGATAAGCAAATGAGTGTGAAGGAGGATCTAGATAAAGTTGAACCTGCTGTCATTGAAGCTCAGAATGGTAAGTTAACGCTTACAAATAACTACAGCATACATTTTCTTAGGCTATGTCTAGACTACAGGCTTCTTTCAGAAGAAGCTTTTTTTCAGAAGAGATCTTCCAAAAGAGAGCGTCCACACTGCAAAAGTATCAGAGGGGTAGCTGTGTTAGTCTGAATCTGCAAGAACGAGAAGTCCTGTGGCACCTTATAGACTAAGATTTATTGGAGCATAAGCTTTCGTGGGCAAAGACCCACTTCATCAGATGCATGTAGTGGAAATTCTAGAGGCAGGTATAAATATACAGGCATAATTAAAGAGTTCCAATCAAGAATAAGGTTGTGTTCTCCTACAGGTTTTTGTGTATTGCCATTCCTGATATCTGATTTGTGTCCGTTTAGTCTTTTACGTAGGGACTAACCAGTTTGGCCAATGTATATGGCAGAGGGACGTTGCTGGCACATGATTGCATATATTACATTGGTAGATGTGCAGGTGAATGAGCCCGTAATGGTGTAGCTGATGTGCTTAGGTCCTGTGGCAATACATAAAAACCTGTAGGAGAACACTTCAATCTCCCTGAACACACAGTAGCATATTTAAAAGTAGCCATCCTGCAACAAAAAAAATTTTAAAACAGACTTCAATGAGAAACTGCAGAGCTACAATTCATCTGCAAATTTGATACTATCAGTTTAGGATTAAACAAAGACTGAATGGCTAGCCAACTACAGAAGCAGTTTCTCCTCTCTTGGTATTTACACTTCCACATCAGCTGCTAAAAGTGGGTGTGATGGACCAGGCTGGGTCTAGACACAGCTGAGGGCATCTGCTCAGGGTGAATTGCTCAAAACTCAGCTCCTTACAGCCCCAGACTGGAGACCTTCCCAAACAGGTCACAAATCAGTCACACCGAGCGCTCCAGCTACATATCTGGCCGGCCTAAAGCCTCATGAGCAAAACCCCTCTGACACCCCAGCTCTTCCTGTGCCCCAATCAGCCTTGGGCCTGCACACAGGTGAAGGGTTTTAGAACCCAATCCTCACCTACCCCGAACGGGTTCTTCCGGTCCCAAGAAACCAGCCACTGGTCCCAATCAATTTACACTCTGGATCTTACCCACAAGATCACGCTGAGCCAATCCTTTAGAATTTAAAATCTAAAGGTTTATTACTTAAAAGAAAAGCATGAGAGTAAGGTTAAGGAGAATACATTACATGCATCGAATCACCAAGTTCTCAGTGCAGGCTCTTAACAGAGATGTTATAAACTGCTATCTTCTAAATCTCTGGTGTACATTCTATGTCAGGATGGGTCCCCGGTTCTTTCCGGCTCGTTGTTCCCTGCAAGGCTGCATCTGGGATCGGGAGCTGAACTCAAGACAAGATGGAGGGTGCCACGTGGCACTTACATACCTCTCCTGGCATCCTCCTGGCCAGAGCAGGTCACATGGTTGAGTGACCTATCTCTGTTTCCCATGCTGGCAGCCATTATGCCCTGGCTGGTTTGCAGGTATCAGTCACATTCCTCAGGTTTGTACTGGCACCTAAAGAGTCATTGTCTCCTTGCTAATTAGCATAGCCACTGGCTGAACATTCTTTGCCTATTGCTCTGTCTCAGAGAATTTTCCAGCATCAACACAGAGTACATATCTACAACTCCACATATAGATATTATACAAGTACATGACTAGCATATACAGAATCAGTAGAACATAAGCTTTCATGTGACACCTCACACGGCCCCCTTTGTACAGACTGTAGGGGCGCACACACACGCCCATGGGTGCAGCAATGACCTTTAAAATCCAATAATGTGACAGTAGGCCTCATCCTCCCTGACTGAATTGACCTCATTATCTCTAACCTTACTCTTGATTGGAACTCTTTTCTTATGCCTGTGTATTTATACCTGCCTCTGGAATTTCCACTACATGCATCTGACGAAGTGGGTCTTTGCCCATGAAAGCTTATGCTCCAATAAATCTTTTAGTCTATAAGGTGCCGAGGACACTCATTGTTCACACTACAAAAGTGCATTGAAAAAGTGATCCGCTCTTCCGAAAGAGTGTCCAGACTGAATGGACGCGCTCTCGCATGTAAGCTGTGATTGCTATAGACGGAATGACCACCAAGGCATCTGTGCTTTTTCCTCTTTCCTTTTCTTCCGAAAGAACTTCCTCTTCCCCATTCACACGTGCCTTTTTGCAAAAGAGCTAGAATGAGGATTACCAATGCCAGAAAAGCCCCTCTGTTCTTTTGATTTTCTTGCAGAAGAATGCAATTGCAGTGTGGACGTTCAAGTTTTGTCAGAAAAACAGCATATCCTTAGGAGCTAGGGACTTGATCCAAAGGCTCTTGGAAGCATTTGCACTGACTTTATTTGCTTTAGTGAACTTTTGGGTTTATCCCTTTACCTGGAGTATCTTAATCTTTAGTGAGGAAGCAGTAGAAATAACAGTCCACTAGCACAAATGAGCTTCTAAACTTCCCATTATACTATTGTAGACTTGCATTCTAAGCAGTATTTTTATTAAACTGTCAATGATTCAGTTTTCCCAACCTTTGCTAGATATAATTAACTTTCAGTATATCATTATAGCAGGAACAGGTCAGTGAATGAGGAAATTTCTGGTGCGCAGTAGCAAGGCCCACACAGTCCGTCAATAGCATGCTAGTTTGCTGCGCACTTAAACCCCAGCTTATTGCTCTCTGTTTTCTAGACAAGCCCCTAACGTTCTTTCTGCCGGTGCTGCCTCTTAAAGAGATTGCAGTGTCCAGTTCATGAAATTAATGATTTCATAAACATTACATAAAAGTATATTGTGAAAGAAAATACTACCAACACAATTACTTCTTCAAGAGTTAGTTACAATGGCCTATCAGTGGGTTGCATAAGGACTTCTAACTCACTATTTGCCTAGGAGTATACATGAGACCCTCACAATTCACAGAATAACTATTCACTATTTCATGTATTTGCCTCTGTCTGGGGTGGGCTGTGGGGAGCTCGCTGCCAGGGCCACAGCCCCCAGTATTCATGAATTTTTGCCATTTGCAGTGGTGCCAGGAATACATCCACCATGAATGGTGAGGTTTTCCTGTACGGTCTCATTGTTGATCTCTCTGATGCACAGCCTTGTTTTTAGGCTGCTTAACTTGTGAACTCAACAAGGCTATCAGGTGCATGCTCTTGTTAATCTGTCATAGTAGTGCTTGAAGGTTTCTGATCGTTCATCTTGTTCTCTTTAAAGTGAGAATACAGGTGGAGAGTTCAAAATGTGAAGCATGTGATTATTATAAGAAGGTCAATTCATTTTAGAAGTGATCCGAAGCTTAAAATCTCTCAAAACAATATCAATGAAAATTTGCTAATTCCTGTCTTACTGTTTTGCTGTCTTTTTTTTTTTCTTCATTTTCTCCCCAATCAATACTTTTTCTCCTCCTCCATCTGGCTTGACTACTGTGATTAGCTGTAAAATCAATAAAGAAGCAGCATCTGGTAGAGGTCCGTTCTATGGCCAACCCACCTGCAGCAGTGAAGCTAGCACTAGAGTCCATCTGTCTACTATTGGGTGAAAGTACAACTGACTGGAAACAGATACGTTCCATCATTATGAGGGAAAACTTCATTCCAACTATTGTAAACTTTTCTGCTGAAGAGATCAGGTGAATAACTGCAGGTACCGAGCTGCTGCTGGGTATAGAAAGAAATTGTTCACAAGATTTTTCACAATAGAAATCTTACCAGTAGTTACAATTGGTGATGTTTGGTTTGGTTTGGTTTGGTTTCTACCTCACAAAAAGCAGAATTCATTTCAAATGCATATGCAGAATCACCACCTTTCCAAAATACCTTGAGTGTCATATACTCATGAAGATGTGCATCTCAGAGTAAAGTCTTGTTCTTTAAATTTAGGTATAGTCTGAGTAGCATATAGCGCTATCAGAGTGCTAAGGTAGATTATTCCCAGTAATTGAACTTAAATTTCTTTCATTATTTCCCAGCAGTAGCATTAAATCCCTGATTGTTGCATGCTGAATACTTTTTTCGTCCCCTTAATAGTTGTGAGCTCTATAAGGAAGCAGCATCTTGTTGAAGTAAGAGCAATGGCCAACCCTCCTGCTGCAGTAAAACTGGCTTTAGAATCAATCTGTCTCTTGTTGGGTGAGGAGACAAATGACTGGAAAAAGATCAGACTAGTTGTTCTCAGAGATAATTTCATCAGCAGCATTGTCAACTTTAATATTGAAGATCTAAGGTATTGGTTTTAGTTTTATCTAATGTGGTAAAAGGGACTTACTCTTAGTAACTCTGCACTGACAAATTCAATATTTGCACATGAGCTGCGTCAAACATAATTTTTCTTTTGCAGTGATGCTATCCGGGAAAAGATGAAGAAGAATTACATGTCAAATCCAAGTTACAATTATGAAATTGTAAACCGAGCATCCTTAGCATGTGGTCCCATGGTAAAATGGGCAATTGCACAGGTAACTCATTTGCAATAGATACACTAGTATAGAATGCTTCAGTCTTACATGGGAAATCAAACACCTAGTGATAAGTATTAGTTGTAAGTTGCTGGAAATATCCAATGACTCAATCAGCAGACTTCCACCACTCAGATCTGTGACACTTTGTTATAAAGTGTTTAAAAACAATAGTTGGTCTCAAGTGATCATTCAGAGTAAAGTGCTGAATGCAACACTACGGTTTATTTTCAGCTTTCTTTTGAAGCAGTTTGTTTTAATAATACTGACTAATGGCTGGTCTTGTTGCTCTGTGGCCAGTTTAGTGTACCCACAGACCAGATTTTATTGCCTGGTTTGATCTAGTTTCCCCCCAGCTGACAATGATGGAGAATGTTTCAGAGCAGTGTGTGGTCATGTCTTACCGGGGACGGAGGGTGGCATCTAGCTTGGAAGTAATGTCAGTGGCAAGCACAGGTTTCATCCAGCCCTATCAATGCCAGGCTTGGTTTTTGGTGAGTGTTGACTTTGGCCAAGAGTTTGTAGGTGGGGTTTTGGAAGCTTGAGTAAAGTACTGTTACAGGGAAACTAGGGCTTCTTCAGTGTGGGAGGGGGCAGGCTAATCCCAGCGTGCAGGGCAAAAGATGCACCATTTTTGTATTTTTACCCCAAAGAGTCAACTTCCTTCGCCTAGCCTTCCAGACTCATTAGTGTGTCTCCTACATTCACTCTAGACTCCCTAAGAGCACTCTGGCTTCAAGGGTAATTATCTCTGCACTGCATGGTTGAATTTGAAACCTTAGGAAGCCTCCAGATTTCAATCAAAGAGCATCACACTCACTTCAGTGAGATGAATAGTGCAGTTCACATCTTTTGGCTGTTTCAGGCCACCTGCATGCTCAGAATAGTGAATCAGTTTAAGGCAGGGGTGGGCAATTTTTTAAGGCGGGCTACTTAGAATTTCGGAAGTAGTCGCAGGCCGTCGCAGAAGGGGCAGGGCAGGAGACTTCACATCTGCCCACAGACCCTGATTGGCCTGGGGGTGGAGGAGCGTGTGAAGCCTTTACCTTCCACTCTGCCAGGGGCTGCCAGTTCCCTCTGGTGCCATGTATCCCTGGCAGGAGAAGGAGACTTTGCATGCTCCCCTGCCCCCAGGTCCTGATAGGCCTTGGGGGGCAGGAAGCAGCAGGCCGGCCATGGGCGAGATCCAGTGGTTGGTGGCCTATGGCCCCTATCTGGCCCCCTGAATTTAAAGACCCACCAAAGGGCTTGCAGCTCCTGGCCTCACTGCTAACCTGTTGCCTTGGCAGCTGTGTGCCAGGAGCCCTTTCAATTGCTATTTATAGGACTCCTGGCTTGTGGCTGCAAGGCAACACATTATCAGCGGGGCCAGGAGCTACAAACCCTTTAAATAGCTTCAGTTGAAAGGGCTCATGCCTCCCCAAGGGCTCCTAAGTAACGCACTAGTGGCAGAGCTAGGAGCTGCCGAACACTGGATCAGTGCTAGGTGGGCCGGATTTGGCCCGCTGTCAGCATCTTGCCCAGCCCTGGTTTAAGTAGAAGCCCTCAATCGATTAAAAAATGGTGCTTGCTGACTTGCATGGCCCCAGGTACCATGGTAAGTTCCATTCTAGAAAGTATCTAGAACTGACTATTCACACATTTCACAGCTGAATTATGCTGATATGTTGAAACGAGTAGAACCACTTCGCAATGAACTTCAGAAACTGGAGGATGATGCCAAAGACAATCAACAGAAAGCTAATGAAGTAGAACAGATGATTCGTGATCTTGAGGCCAGTATTGCTCGCTACAAGGAAGAGTATGCAGTGCTGATTTCAGAGGCTCAAGCAATTAAAGCGGACCTTGCTGCTGTTGAAGCGAAAGTGAGAATACTTTTTGTACCATTTTGTCCGTTTTACTAATTTTTTTCCCTTTGTTTTGGAGGTGGGGGACATGGCTTTCAAACATTCTATATTCCTTTCTAACAGAATACTTTGTCCTCTCTACACAACTGTTTGTCTTCCAATATGTTTCATCTTTTGGACGTCTTACAAAGAGCTTTGCAGACCATTGATAAATGGACCAGAGTGAGAATTACACTTCCAGTCAGTGTCTCATGCTAGCCATCCAGTTAAATTGGCAATCATTCTGATCAGGACTAGGCTAGCAGGCAGGATGTTACTCAAAACCAAGAGCAGCTAGGACAGATAAAGCCACTCCTCTTTCACAAGCACACAATTTACCCATAAATGCTCAATGCTATAAGCCTCAAAAGTGTTTCAAAGAAACTGTGGTTACTTAATTCTTTAACAGAGTTAGTCTGCCTTTTCTCATATTTTAAAAACATCTTGCAAGGTAACGACTGTGTTTATCTAAAGAGATAATTAACAGCAAAGTAAAACCTAACTTAGTTCTTCAACTCAAACTTTAGAACCCATCAGGTCACAGTCCATACAAATATCTTTTTTTATTTTTGTTCTTTGAGCTTCACTGATGAAATCTTAGAAATGTAGGGCTAGAAGGGAACTCAAGTCCAGCCCCCTGTGCTGCAAAAAGGTACATTAAACCTAGATCATTCTTGATGGGTGTCTGTCCAGTTTGTTTTTAAAAACCTCCAATGATGGGAATTCTACAACGTCCATTGGAAGCCTATTCCAGTGCTCAATTAAATGTAAAAGTTTTTCTTCATCTGTAATGTATACTTTCCTTGCTGCAGATTAAGCCCCTTATTTCTTGCTCATCCTTTTGATGGACATGGAGAATAATTAATCAGTCGTTTTTATAATAGTTATTAACATATTTGAAGATTTTATTGGTTGTCTTCTAGATTAAACATGCCCAATTTTTAAAAAAAATCTTTTCTCACAAATTAAGTTTCCTAAATATTCATTTTTGTTCCCCCTTGGACACACTTCAACTTGTCCACATCATTCCTACAATGTGCTATCCAGAACTGGACAGTAATGCAGTTGACTCCTGGTTGCTGTATAGATTGGGACCAGTACCTCCCATGTCTGTCTTCCAATTAATACATTCCAGAATATTAGCCTTTTTTGCAGTTGCATCTCATTGTTCGTTCACTCAGTTTGTGATCTGTTGTAACCCTCAGATCTAGCCTGTTCCCTGTTTTTGTTGCTGTGTAACTTTTTTCCCCCTTCCTAAATTTTACTTGCTGAATGCAGATCAATTTTCCAGTTTGTCAGTGCTGGTGTTGCACATTCTAATCCTGTTTCCTAAAATGCTTGCAACTCTCTCGTCCCTTTCCACTATCAGAACTGTAAAATTCACAGCCCAAGAATACTAACAACCTAACTTTCAAAGTTGTGGATGCACTATTTTCTGGACATATATAATTCTGAAAGTTGTGAGTCCAAAGTCTTGTGTGTTGGCAAATTTGTCTGTCCTTATAGGTTGTAAATGCAATAATTAGGGGAGACTTCATTTTGAATAGATATTATATTGACTCCTTAATTTATAGGTAAACCGTAGCACAGCTCTCTTGAAGAGTCTGTCTGCTGAGCGTGAAAGATGGGAGAAGACAAGTGAAACCTTCAAGAACCAGATGTCCACTATTGCAGGAGACTGTTTGCTTTCAGGAGCTTTTATTGCTTATGCTGGTTACTTTGATCAGCAAATGCGACAGAACTTATTTACCACATGGTCCCATCATTTGCAGCAAGCAAATATTCAGGTAAAGATTGATCCACAATTACTAATGGCACGGCAACTGTAAGTGTTAATATTTATTGTAATGAATTATTGCTTAATAAAGGGGAAAGCAAAAGGTGTTCACAAAATATAAAGATGAAATGTGATGAACCTTTGGACTCTTTGGCCATATAATAATAATATTGTACTCTTCAGTTCCGTACAGACATTGCAAGGACAGAATACCTTTCCAATGCAGATGAGCGTCTTCGCTGGCAAGCAAGTTCTTTACCTGCAGATGACCTATGCACGGAAAATGCTATCATGCTTAAGCGATTTAATAGGTACTTCATTTGTACAATAAGTATTGAATGTGTGGGGATAAACTTAAGAATGCACAGAATTCCCACTGAACTCGGTAGAATTTGCATACCCTATCAAATGGAAAACCTTCATTGAAACTTTAACTGAATATAAAAGTTTTGAGAGAATTTTGAGCTCTGTCTACATAGTATCTGCATAGTACCCATGATAGTAAATTGAAATGCAACTCTTAATAATCTCCTTCCCTTTTATTTTAGAAGTAAAACAAATTGTGTTTTTACTGTAATTCACTATTATACCAAATTAGCTCAAACTGAAGCCATTAGTCTATATTGACTGAAACATGTGAGTAACTAGATACAATTATTGAAAAGGATAAATCATTAACTGTATCTTCTCCAAACAATGACTGAGGATCTTCCATATTCCATTACATGAGCCAACATTCTCCAAAAAGGATTTATAATAACTCAGCCTGAGTGGACTAGATGGCTTGTATCAGAAACCTTAAATCAGTTGTATGATGGAAATATATTTTTCACTTAGGTATCCACTGATCATTGATCCCTCTGGACAAGCTACAGAGTTCATTATGAATGAATATAAGGACCGTAAGATCACTCGTACTAGCTTTTTGGATGATGCTTTCAGAAAGAATTTGGAAAGTGCGTTGAGATTTGGTAACCCTCTACTCGTCCAGGTTAGTCTCATGTTTACATACACTTTAAAAAATGTGGTTGCGTTTCTCAGGAAGTACACTTGAAATCTTCACTTGCTGGGCATTAGTGTTATTGCTACTCTAATAATTGTGCTTTTCAGGTACTGAAGAAATGAAGGTCCTTGTGTAAACAATGGATTAAAATTCTCATGAAGCCCTCAACCTGATTAGTACAGCCTTCTGACACTACACCGTTCCCCTCTAGTCGACCCAAAATGTACCAAAGATCATATTCCTTACTTGTTGATCTCACCACATTGCTGTCCCTGTTCTACCATATCATGGTCAAACTTAAAAGGCTTTCTCAGTTGGGACCCTTGCTACTTATTTATTTGTTGCCTATTGTGCCCCTTTCACTTCAGGTGATTTGACTATCCACAGGCAGCTTCTCCACTCCCCTTACGTGACTCTTTATCATACCACCCCTTCTGCACAGAACAATCTCTAAATGATAGGTTCTGCCCCTGTTTTTAAAAATATCTTAACACACACTTCTGGAATGTCTACATTAAATAGTCAGTGTTGAAATAGCTAGGTGGGGACAGATAGAAGTAAGGCAAAATATATAGTATATGTCTGAAGATGGCACCCATTTCTGTAATATCTGAGCACCTCACAGTACCCTTAAATAAGGATATATTCTCTCCATTGCTTGGTCTCATTCTCTCATATATATAAAAAAAATAAATCGCAGGTACATTTACTTTTGGTCTCCATCACCCTCCTATTGCTTGCTCTCTTAAATTGTGAACTGCTTGAGGCAGGATTGTGGTCTAATATTTGTAGCAATGGGAGTATCACTTCTGATTCAGGCCTGTAGATATTAGATTGTAAAGTACCAACCCAGTGAAAACAGCAAAATTTAGACACTCAGCCTGGAGTTGCTGTTTAGGTGTGCAATCCACCATCTAAAATTTCCAAATAGTATTTGGTCCTAGAAATTATCCCCCATGCAATAAGCTATACACAGTAAAGTTAGACTAATAGTAGTTGTAGACATGACCAAAATTTGAGGATTACTAGAGTTTTTCCCAACCAGAGGTAAAAATTTGATATCAATCAGACTTTGTTCAAGGTTGTTTCAGCATAGGGCCACTGAACTACATTTAGTCATTATTCTCATAATTCTATTGTTTAGGATGTGGAGAGCTATGATCCAGTTTTGAATCCTGTGCTGAATCGTGAAGTTCGGAGAACTGGTGGTAGAGTTCTTATTACCCTGGGAGACCAAGATATTGATTTGTCACCATCCTTTGTCATCTTTCTCTCCACCAGAGATCCAACAGTAAGGCACACATGCAAATTTGTTTAGCTTTCAGCAAGACCGAACATGTACCAAACCAACAAAGTGACCCTGATACTTACTTAATTTTATAGGTTGAATTCCCGCCGGATCTTTGCTCTCGTGTTACGTTTGTCAATTTCACAGTAACTCGCAGTAGTTTACAGAGCCAGTGTCTGAATGAGGTTCTGAAAGCTGAAAGACCAGATGTGGATGAAAAACGTTCTGACCTCCTTAAACTTCAAGGTATATTTCTGAAAAATCAAACCATAAAAACGAGTCCTAATTAGTCAGGTTTAGAAAACAAACTTGACTGTCACTCATACTAATGTATGGCCGTTCTTTTTATAGCCGAGAAATGTGATGCTTTGGAACATTGTCTCAAAGCATAAGTGAGATGGTAAACTATAGAATAAAATGTATAGGCATGTGATCACAGCTCTCAATTTGTTTACTTTAGGGGAATTCCAACTGCGTTTGCGGCAGTTAGAAAAATCTCTGCTACAAGCTCTCAATGAAGTGAAGGGACGTATTTTAGATGATGACACAATCATAACTACTTTGGAGAATCTAAAGAAAGAAGCAGCCGAGGTCACCAGAAAAGTAGAGGAGACGGATATTGTCATGCAGGAGGTGGAGACTGTATCTCAGCAGTATCTGCCTCTTTCTACAGCATGCAGTAGTATCTACTTCACAATGGAGTCACTGAAACAGGTTAAAGAACCAAATTTAATCCCTTTCCCACTGGAAATATTCAGTGCTCTGTTATGCAGTACTGTTTAATTTCCAATTATGACTACATAAATACATCATGAATTACAATAACCTCTATCTTTGTCAAACAGTAGTGCCATATGTTCTAAACTATATATAAAACTCTTTTTTTTTTTTAACTCCTTTAGATTCACTTCTTGTACCAGTATTCTCTCCAGTTTTTCTTGGATATCTATCACAACGTCTTGTACGAGAACCGAAATTTGAAGGGAATTACAGACCATACCCAGCGTCTCTCAATCATCACAAAAGACCTCTTCCAGGTTCAGTATAGAATTTTCATAGCTCTTGTGCTTGTCTTGGGGAAAACTGATTTAAGGCTCTATAGAATACGACTAACCAGTTATGCTTTGTTTTGATAGGTGGCTTTCAATAGAGTAGCTCGTGGCATGCTACATCAAGATCACATAACCTTTGCTATGCTGTTGGCCAGAATTAAACTTAAAGGCACAATTGGGTAAATATTTGAATTTTTGCTTATTGAGCTGCATTTCAGTTTTTATATACATGAGAATTGTATACAAGCTGAAAAAAACAAATTGTATTTGTTGCCTTAAAGTTATCCACTACTTCAATTGAAATGCAAACAGCTAACTTGGCTACATCTACTCTACTTTTAATTTTAAGGGAACCTACATATGATGCGGAATTCCAGCATTTCTTAAGAGGAAAAGAAATTGTACTCAGCACAGCGTCTCTCCCAAAGATCAGTGGGCTTACAACAGAACAAATGGAAGCTATGATGAGGTTGAGCTGCCTTCCTGAATTTAAGGACCTGGTTTCGAAGGTTCAAGCTGATGAGGCAAGTACCATGTTTAAGTGCTGTCACTGCACTAAACTTCGTTAGACCTATGGTGGGTACTTACATGGCCCCCTTTGTAATAGTGAATGTAGCTATATTGTAAGGTACTGTTCCCATATTACAATGGGGAGCTGGGCCACAGAATAAATGGCTTGCCAAGTTTACACAGAAAGACTTTGCACAGGGATACTAACCTGGATTTCCTAAGCTAGTGCCCTAAACACTGGATCAGTCTCCCTCTCTGTAGAAGTTAGTATATGGTTTCAAGCACTGGGTTTTATTTTACTTGGACTATCCAGTATCTTCAGTAAAATGCAGTATGTTTTTAGTCTTGGTTGGAGTTTTTCTTGCAGTAAACACCCCTGCCATGATCAAGACTTATAGTAGGCTCTGTATCCATGTGTGTAGAAGTCCTTGCTCTGAAGACCTTACAGTTGGAATAGAATCCAAAGTCGGTCTCATGTACAATATGTTGTAATTAATATTTCTTTTAATACAGCAATTCTGTATTTGGTTGGAAAGCAGTTCACCAGAGCAGACTGTGCCATACATTTGGACTGAAGAAAAACCTGCAAGTAAGTTCAGTTGCACTCACTTATCTGGCAGTTGCCTTGCTGCCAATTTAAATCTTGAACAAAATAGAACTTCAGTAAAGTCTTAGAATGTAGCAGTTGTGCAAACTAGAAGTTTTTAAATAGAATTGAAAATGGAAGACTCTTATCCAAAAAACAATTGTAGCGCAAGTAATGACTGTGCAGCCTTTCCCTGATCCTACACTACCATGTGGTCTTTGACCCAAGGTAGAGTATTATCTTGATATCCCTCAGACTGCCTGCAAAAAGATGTCAGTTTATTGGTATCAGACTTATGTAAAAAGTGCAGTTTCCTTGCAAATGTAAGTAAAAAGATGCAAATTCAAATAGTCTCTTCAAAACACTGTTAAAATTGGTTCCAGTAGTCTGTATGATGCCCTGCCTATAGGAAACAAACTGCCCTACTGTACATAAACTGATGAATGGGCATCTGAGCCTTTGTCATTGCCAGCTTGGTCTCACTCAATGCTCAGAACTCTGTAAAAGGCACTTTCGTTGTTTCCTGACCTTCCATGATTTCCTACTAAAACTTTTGCTACTCCTTCCCGTGTCATAATTTCTTTAACTGAAACTAAGGCCATGCAAAATGTAGATATTTGTAGCTGGCTAGAGGGAAACGAAAGCTCTGGATTGGAGAAAACTTAAAACTGCCACTCTTTGCTTAATCTTTCCTATCTGTAAGATCACAAGGGATAGCATTTGCATACAAATTTGTTTGAAATAGGCTATTTACAATGAACATTTCTTTGACACAGTTGTCTAATTGCTATAAATGTTTACTGCCAACTTTTTCTAAAGCTTCTGTGTAAAACTCTTTGGCTATGGGATCAGAATTTGCATATGAAAAAAATACACTTGTTTCCTGCAGTGCTTTTATCACTGGAACATACAGGTTTCAAAGGATAGCTAAATAATCCATATATAAGGACAAAATCTGAACCAATGGCTTATTGTCAGCTAAAAACTTTCTAACAACAACTTAGGTTTTTTAGTTATTTGCCTTAATAGTCTAGCATTCTTCATGTGTTGCACTATTGTGTAACACTTAAGTTGCAGATGCTACAGGAATGTGTGTTTCTTTACTAAAATCTCAAGAAACTTCATGGCAGCACTTCCATAGGCTTTAGATTTTGTATATGAACTTATTGCAGAAGCATCCAAAGGCCCTAAACAAATTGGGGAACTGTTTCACTGAAGAGTTCACAACCTGAAAAAAGTACTGTATGTAAGCCTAATGGTCTCTCTGATGGAGAGAGATTCCTAGGTCAATTTAAGGCAACCTTACTTGGGACAGAGTTAGTTTTGATTGTCAGATTAAGAATAACCATTATGTGATTTTTTTTTTTCAACATGGAGTACTGCATTTAGCAAATTGTTTCACACAGTCTTTAAAAGCTGTAGCTCTTTTTGCTAAGTCTTTCTTTTTTCTCCACTTATTTGATATTTTTTTTCCCAGTTCTTGAATTGTGTTAAAGATCTAAATACTGAGTTATGACCTGTTAAGCTTCGGAAACAATAACACTCTTCTTTTCTCATTTTAGCACCGATTGGGCAGGCCATTCATCGTTTACTCTTGATCCAGGCATTCCGTCCAGACCGTCTCCTGGCAATGGCGCATGCATTTGTTTCGGCAAATCTTGGCGAATCCTTCATGTCTATTATGGAGCAGCCATTAGATTTGACACACATTGTAGATACTGAGGTAATCTATGGGAATGAAAATACTTTAAAACATTAACACATTGAGGGGCATAAATCTCTTGTGGCACATCAGACTTCTCTGCCTTCATTTCAGGTAATGAGGTCCATAATAGCTTTCAGCACTGGGGTAACAGGTTTCCAAGGATCTTTTTTAGTTAAGTTGCCCTGCAATAGTTTTACTAACTATGCTGAATACGGTTGTATTACATTAGCATAAGGGATAAAGGAGCTTATCTTCCCCTGCAGACTTTTGGAGAGGTGCATAATTCTAAATATTGCTTATTCTTATGGCAATTGTGAATGTGTTTTTAAACTTCCTGAATTGCAGGTGAAACCAAATACTCCTGTACTGATGTGTTCTGTACCTGGCTATGATGCCAGTGGCCATGTTGAAGATCTTGCAGCTGAACAAAACACACAGATTACCTCTATTGCTATTGGTAAGAATACATTATCATTAGGTTTGGCAGAACTTGACTATCTTTTTTTTTTTTTTTTTTTTTTTTTTTTATAGTTTTGACAGATACTGATATTTACTTTAAGAACATTTATTAGTTTAAAATTTTCAGTGGAGGGGAATTCATGGTGGGGAGAACTAATTAATGACACGCGTTGAGATTCAAAAAGTTAGTTTTATCACCATAAATGTGAATTGTCAACATCAAAATACACACAGTAAATATCCTTACATCTGCCTTAAGCATCATTTTTTTTGTAATTTTTATTATTGATTCAAATTTTTTATCTTTGGATGTGCATGATGAAATTGTCATTTTCTAATTTAAAAAAAATCAAATTGTTCCAGACCTCATTACCATGTTTGTCTTATGTTTAGGTGAGCTGATAAGAAATAACTTCAGTCAATTCCATTTCTAGAGCAGGGGTTGGCAACCTGTGGCTCTTGCAGCTCGAGCTTAGACTCCCTTCACTCCCCCCACAGTAGGGAGCCTGCATTGGCATTCCAGCCTCACCGGGGTCCCTGCAAGATTAGAGCGCCAGTGCCAGCTTCCTTGGGGGATGGGGGAGAGAAAGCCACAAGCCTTCCTCACAAGCCAGATCCAGTGGGGAGAAGGAAAGCTATAGAAGCGTCTCCTCATGCTGCCTCTTCCCTTCCCCCTCCTCTGGCTTGGGGACAGCAACCCACTGTTCCCATTGGCCAAAATCATGCACTCTGAACTCCTCATTTTTGGCCCCACCCCAGAGCTGGGGTGGGAGGGGGGACCACAAAATCCACTAACCCTGAAACCCCAGAAGAGTTAATCTGGCCTGAGGCCTTGAACCTCAGTTCACCCTGTCGACCCCTTCCCCACCACCACCACCACAGTGCTGGAGCACTAGGGGAGTGAGGTGTTTCAGTTGTTGAGGGCCACATCAGTGAGGGCTGGGAGTCTTTTGGAGGAGTTTTTTTGCTTCTCACTTACATGGTCTCCGACTGATTCCTCCCCTCCCCCCCCCCGTGGGTCAGTGGCCCCAAAACTAAAAAAGGTTCCTCACCCCTGCCATAAATAACGACAGTGTTGAAACCTTTTGTGTTGGACATATTTTACTTGATTTAAAATGAACCTGGCCAACAAGGCCCCAATTAGGGCCCAGCCCCCATCTGGCCACAGCACCCTCTTCCCAGCCCTGATCCTGGGGCAGGCCCTTCAGTCCGGCCCCATCTGGCTGCAGGAAGGGCTGGTGGTGCCCCCCTCCTGCTGAGGCATAGCTAGAAGGGGAGGCCACAATTCGGCTGCAGCAATCCTGGCCTGGCCCGGCCCCTTGTCCCGTCATTGCTGCCTGGGTGCAGAAGCCCAGACCCAGCCACATAAGGTAATCTGGCCCCAGGGCCCCCCACATACTTTGTCCCACCCCCAGTGCCCTGCCTTGCCTCCTGCACCTCCCACACACCCCTGTCCTGAGCCCCTCATGCACCCCAGCCCTGACTCCTGGACACCCCCTCAGCCCCCCTCCACCACCAGCAGCAGAACCATTAAATAATGTCAGAGTACAATATTTCATTGATGCTGCTATTGATAATTGACATTATGGTTAATATTAAGTTGTATATTTTCAGTCATGCAAATAGGCATTCTTATACTGGCTCTTTGAGCACTTGTACTGAATTTTAATGTAGTTTGGTTTGAAAAGGTTGCCCGACCCCTGTTCTAGAGCTAACAATAACCTTCTGCTTGTAGGCTCTGCTGAAGGATTTAATCAGGCAGATAAGGCAATAAACACAGCAGTGAAATCTGGCAGGTATGTTCTGTCCCTCTTTTTTTTTTTTTTTTTTTTTTTTTTTTTTTTAATATAAGTAGAACTGTGAATAACACGCTAGTTACTATTCTGTTACTATATTCTTGTAGGTGGGTAATGCTAAAGAATGTCCATCTGGCTCCTGGTTGGTTGATGCAGCTAGAGAAGAAGCTACATTCTTTACAACCTCATGCTTGTTTCAGACTCTTCCTTACCATGGAGATAAATCCCAAGGTAACCAAAGCCACTGTTACTTGAATCAGGCAGCATTTCCCATGATGGCTATAGCTTGGCAGGTGGAAGGGTGCGTCTTGGACTGCATCTGCAGAAGCAGAAACAATTGCCAAAAGCCTGCCTAGTGCTTCCTAGAGTATTTCACATCACATTCCTTGTATTGTCAAGTGCGTTGTAAATATCCTGTCTCCCTGCTTATGCAGCGAAGAAAAGACTGCCTACATCTTTCTTTCCCAAAGTAGTACCTAGGAATTGGCCCTCAGTATTTAATTTGTGTTGAAGTTTATTATTTTAATGTTGTGAGTCCTTACTGCTGGTAGTTTCATCATCTTATTGCAAAAGGGAGGATACTCAGCTAAAATAAATAACCTAATGTAGATTAGCAAGCTTGTTAAAAATATCACATTCTTTGTGGAAGAGAGTATTCTTCAGGGTATAACTTGTGTTGATGCTTTTCTGTTCTAGGTACCAGTCAATTTGCTACGCGCTGGTCGGATCTTTGTGTTTGAACCTCCTCCTGGTGTAAAGGCAAACATGCTGAGAACATTCAGTAGTATTCCTGTTTTGAGAATATGTAAGGTGAGGCATTGGTTTCTGAGTAGTTTATATTGAACTCAAACTGAAAACTGTTTGAGAGTTTTTTTAATTTCATAGCTTTCAGTTCCTCTAGCATACATTAAACAAATGTTACATCTTCTGATACTACTCTGAAAAAACAAACTTTTCAGAGGCTTTCACTTTATGCTAACTAAAACATGGATGGCATGTAAGGAAGTAATCGGTTAAGCTTTTTATCATCTGATGCATTAAAACTTGGAGACCCTATTTTACCAGACATTTGATATTCACCAGCACTGTAGCAAACCAGGTTTCTTAATAAATTTTTGATCACTATGGCTCTGGTGTGGAGAAATAATGTATTTTTCTTTTCCCCCCATCCTAGGCTCCAAATGAACGTGCTCGTTTATATTTCCTCCTTGCCTGGTTCCATGCCATCATTCAAGAACGTTTGCGATATGCTCCCCTGGGATGGTCCAAGAAATATGAATTTGGTGAATCTGATCTGAGATCTGCCTGTGACACAATAGATACATGGCTGGATGATACAGCAAAGGTAATTAAATGTATTGCTGTTTTATAAATCTCTCTTAAATATAAAGTAACATTTGGATTACTTGGGGTTAATCTGAAATACTGACAAGATTAGCTGGAAACAAGCAATATCCAAAACAAGACATCAAACTGTTTGACTTTTGGCTTTCATTAAACTTCCCAAACTCTTATTTCCCAATTTTTATGGGGAATTTTCACCTTGTGTTTGCTCTCAGGGCAGCCAAAACATTTCACCTGATAAGATCCCATGGTCTGCTCTGAAAACATTGATGGCACAATCCATTTATGGAGGTCGCATCGATAATGAATTTGATCAGCGTTTACTAAACACTTTCCTGGAGCGTTTGTTTACCACTCTGAGCTTTGATAGTGAATTCAAACTGGCTTGCAAGGTTGATGGACATAAGGATATTCAAATGCCAGATGGAATCAGGTATTTTTTTCAGCCTCAGATTTCAGTTGGTCTCACCTTAGTAGCTTGCTTTCCTTCAGAGAAGCTGGACTCTGTTGCATTTTTTGCATTTGTGTTTAGCTATGCAAAATATTCCTGATCTCCTGTTAAAATGCCTGATATTCTAGATAATTAACTTAATTCAATTTACTGCCACAACTTTCACTTGCAGACGTGAAGAATTTGTCCAGTGGGTTGAGTTGCTGCCAGACACACAAACCCCATCCTGGCTTGGTTTACCAAACAATGCAGAAAAAGTTCTTCTCACCACACAGGGTAAAATTTGTATTTTTGACTTCTTTGTGTTTAAATTATGTAATTCTTTAAAAAAAAAAAAAAAAAAAAAAATCAAAATAGATGACATGGGAATTGTGTTACAGGAAATAGCAATGTTACAAGTATCTCAATGTGTATTAATTATTTTAGTCTCCTCAAACCAATTAATAAATATCTACGAATTCTTAAGATTGAAAGTAACTTGTTTAGAATCTCCCCTGTAGACAGGAGAACATTACACTAGTGAGACTCCTTTAGTTCTAAGCCTAAGGAAGGTTACTCATGTTTAATAGTATATTTAAGAAGTATTTTTAAATAAGTGGCAATCACAATAGTGTTAATGTAATTCTCTAATGCATCTTTAAAACTTTCCTTATACTGATATCCTAACACTTGGCAGTGGTTTTTTTTTGTCTTTTTTTTGTTGGCTTTGGTTCAGGTATTGATATGATTAGTAAAATGCTGAAAATGCAGATGCTAGAGGATGAGGATGATTTAGCTTATGCAGAAACTGAAAAGAAGGCAAGAACAGATTCAACTTCAGATGGGCGTCCATCCTGGATGAGAACACTACACACCACAGCCTCCAACTGGCTCCATCTTATTCCACAAACTCTAAACCATCTTAAACGAACAGTGGAAAATATTAAGGTGATAGCCAAATACATATTTTGGTCTGTAAAATAGTAGAGATTATGCAAATGTGGGTGAGGTATCCTATCTAGATTACAACCTATAAATGGTCTCTCTAAATCCAAGTAGTATAGTAGACTTGGAAACAATGTCTTGTTTCATGTTTTTTGCTATAATTCAATTTAAGAATTTGACAAAAGTAACATTTACGTTGGCTCGGAAGGCACAATGTAAGTTTTTCTAGTATCTTGCTTCCTAAGATGGAGGTGCTATAAATGTAGCTTCATACCACATGTCTAACTCAAGTGAACTGAAGAATGTATGTTGGCTCCAAAGATAGTATCACTGGTCGGTCCTCACTGAAAAGAATGGATAGTGGCTAATAGTGGGACTTTTGCTAATTGGGAGTGGAGACTAATAATGAAAGGAAGCCATAAAGTTCTGAAAGCTAGAATGACATTGTTTGTTTTGCTGTCAATGTTTATGGAATGTCTCAGTTCCTAGGTTGAGTAATTGAGACACGGATTGTATATTAAATGTCTCTGTTTAGGCTATGGACTTGGGCTCTGGACATGGATACAGAAGCCAATAGGAATTTGTAGTAATCAGGCCAGACTGCAGCAGGAAGTTTGCACGCTGTTTTTCCCCACCTGCAGTTAGTGTCAGTAAGGAATGAAGTTCTTGCTTTGATTGTGAGGCAGCTGCATCTTTAGAGTGAGTGGAGGAAATGACTGTATTGGAGATGCCTTCAACATGTAAAAAACACATTAGGGTGAGACCTTAACAGTTGATAACGTATGTGGGGTTTGGGCAGCCCAACTAGTCCCTTCAGTGATTTAGGACTAAGTTAATTTTCCCACCAGAAGATGCTCATCTTGTTTCCACATTTTTCTTGCTTAAATAAGGATCCATTGTTCCGATTCTTTGAGAGAGAGGTGAAAATGGGAGCCAGATTACTTCAGGATGTTCGTCAGGATCTTGCTGATGTGGTTCAGGTTTGTGAAGGCAAGAAGAAACAGACCAACTACTTGCGTACACTTATAAATGAATTGGTAAAAGGTATGTTACAAGATTCTCTTTTTAGAATGCCCTACCAGTAATCCTATTACATTAGTTGATGTGTTCTCATTTCCAGCACTCACGGTTAAAAAAAAATCCATTATTCTTGCCTAGCACACAATCCTGAAAGTCAAAATGCTGAGGCTGGTCCTATAACACATGAACTTCAGTGTTGCCAACCTAAGCATTCAATTGCCATGAGATTGGATTGGAAAAAAATCCAATTTTTAAGCCAGTCTAGGTTTTTGCCTTTGCTTGAATTGTGGTTTTTAACCCTGTGTTCCACCTGTGGGAGCTAGACATTGTTTAAAGGAAATGCTGTTTTCACATTACTGTTTCCAGGACCTGGAGATTAAAGTAAGACCTCTATATTGTGCTACTTGGAAATGAATTGCAAGTTGGCATTACAAACTGAGACTGGTATTAAAAAAACATTTTGCTGAGTTTGAAACCAACCCTTGGAGCCTAGTGTTGTTGACTGTAAACCAGTTTCAATCAAAACGTTACGTTTTAACTTACTTGTAACAATTATCAGAGAAACTTCAGAAGTTATCTTGGTTGGTTTTTTTTTTTTTTTTTCTTCTGTGATCATACATTTGGTGGCAGATGATGAAAGGGGATACTTTGTACCAATACAATGGAATATACTGATGATTAAGATACCCATTTAAGCAGAACTATTGTGCTGTGAGTTAATGAATTATTCTTTGTCTTGTAAACGGAGGATGAAGGTGGCACATTGCAGTAATTCCTTAAAATTGGTGTCTTCCATGTTGAACGACTCAGAAATTGGCTGTGAACTATATTTTTGCAATCTGATGTATATGCAATTGAACTTATTAAAGAATGCCTTCTGGAATTTGTTAATAAGATATACTCAGATAGTAATTTCTGTTTACTGATCTGCAGAACTCATTGAAAACTAGGTCGCTTTATATAATGTCATTGAATTCTATATGTCAATTTGTGATACACTTACACTCCCTGGTCCCAGTTAGATTAGGACCCCATAGTTCTTGGTATAAAAAACTATGTAGTAAAACACAATAATAACTAAGTGGCTGCCACTAAAAGGGTAAAATTGTATTGGGAAATAGTGGATAATCTGATTCATACCCATACAGAGCTCTTACCTTGGATGCGTCTTCTCTAGGTATTCTGCCCCATAGCTGGTCTCATTACACTGTGCCTGCTGGCATGACTGTTATTCAGTGGGTGTCTGACTTCAGTGAACGCATTAAACAACTACAGAATATTTCCCAGGCAGCTGCTTCTGGTGGAGCAAAAGAGCTAAAGGTATCTAACTTGTGTTGTATTGCCTTTTCTCATTTATAGCTTTTCTGAAATTCTGAGAAATCAGGACTATGTGGGTCTATAACTGCTTAAATCTAACTGTTAGTTTAAAGAGCATTAAAGCTTTAGCTAAGGAGTTTATCAAAAATCTTACCTGGATACAAACATGTTTCAAGGGGTATATTATGGTGTTCCTGAATCTACAGGTCATGCACACAGCATAGTTGTTGCTGCAATGGGGGGGAAAAAACCAAGTTACTTATTGTTCTATAACTGTTCTTCAAGATGTGATGCAGCCATTTCTGCCATGTAGGTGTAACACCAGTGTCAGACAGAGCCGTAACTAAGGTTTTCTGTGTTAGTCCAACATGACAAACAGGTGAAATTTCCTGTGGCTTTAGAGAATTTATATGGAAAGAAGCATCGTGCAGGTCCATAGCAGGAAACCAGATGTGATTTAATTCAGAGAGAATAGTTTTCAGGGTGGCTATATGGAATCTTGCATCTGATGTATTTGTTGAGGTCAAGGATCAGTTTCAATCCCTCTACTGGGTTCAGTAACCATAAAGCACCAGGAGTAGAATCCTTGTCCCTGTTGCTGCTGGGGGGCCACGTCCTGTAACCCCAAAACCCAATACACTGCACCTGCTCAAGGAGTCTTGGGAGAAGGGTACTTGAAGAGGCAAGGAGTGGGAAGGAGGGATGACGAAGTATGTAAGGTATAAACCCATCTGTCAGTGTTTAGGATCTAGCTGTCTGTGGTAGTTGAACTCTAAACATCATAAATATGAGCTCTCCATTCCCTGTTTGGCCCATCCTGCCCCCACCATTGGGTCACTGCCCTGGACACAAGTCAGACTGGATGCTTGCACAATCCCAGTGGTGGACAAGCTGGATGGCTAGATCTAGAACCAAAGGGCCTTTGATTTTTGGGAGTGGTTCTAGTTAGGTTTAGGGGACCAGTTCTCACAACAGATAGAAGAGTGAAACACCAGAGTCCAAACATGAAGCACTGTTACTTGCCAGTTATAAAGATGACCACTAATCAGACAAGGGCCTCGAGGCCTGTGCCAGATGGTGCTGCTTCAGCCACAAGTCTCTCACCATCTGAGGTTTTTGTTCTCCCCCCTCCTGTCACTCCACACCCCCACCCCACCCCAAAAAAAGTACAGCTGTAGCACCATTTCATAATGTGTTTCAGTCAGGGACACAACAAAACAGTCTTGTGAGGATATTCCCCCATATTGCAGATAGTACTTGAAGCCTGGTGAGGGCATTACATAGGTGAGCTGGCTTAACACTAAACAAAATCTAAGGTACTATAGTCTAGCATTTAAAAAGCTCAAAACACTGACAGTGTGATGTGAGAACACCACATGCCACTGACTCAAGCCATGGACAGTGAGAAGAAATGGTGGCAGAGGAGATCCGGGCAGTGCGGCCCTTAAATACCTGGGGAAGGACCACAGGACATGAGCCCTGCCCCTACAAGCAGGGCTCATGCCTAGTCCCTAGCCCCTATGGGCTAGGAACTAGGCAAAGTTCTCCAGCTTTGATGTGTTCGGCACATACATAGGATACGTTGCATTTACTCAAAATACCTTATAGCACATCCTTATGGGCAGATGGGAAATGTTGACATTAGGAAACTTGTATTTTTTGCTAATTCTACTTGCATATGTACAGTAGGCCTACCTACATACAAATAATGAATTCTTCTGAAACTAATTCTTTCCTCTGAAACAGACTTCAGGATTCATAAAATTGTGTGTAAACTAGTAGGAAGCTATCCCTTTAGTAAATCTTCATCAGAGGAAACCTGCCATACATTGTTGGCATGATGGTCACTTATTTAGTGCAACTCTGTTTCAGTAGATATTGACATTAAAGTGTATGGCAGTAGATACTATGGACATATCTAAAACATATCTTTTTTTTTTTTTTTTTTTTTTTTTTTTTAAATAGAACATCCACGTGTGCCTGGGTGGCTTGTTCGTACCTGAGGCTTACATTACTGCTACAAGACAATATGTGGCTCAAGCAAACAGCTGGTCCCTGGAAGAACTTTGTCTAGAAGTCAATGTTACAACTACTCAGAATGCAGTCCTGGATGCCTGCAGTTTTGGAGTTACAGGTTAGCTAGTGTGCTTTTTACAAGGTAGAAGGGAAGTAAATAGGTGCTATTAGCCTATAACTCTGGGAATTTATCTTTAAAAATGTTGGTATACACCATATCTAATTGCTAACTCCCTTGGTGTTAGGTATCATAGTGAAAATTACATTTTAGGCAACTGCACTAAAAGTAACATTTGGAAATTAATGTCAATCAGGATTTCTTCATTGGAGAATTTTGCTATGCAAGTGCCTAGCATTTGAGAATCCTTTTGAATAAATATCAGTAGTAGGGCAAAAAACATTAGCCAACCTGTTCGAGTTAGCATGTCGGTGACTTTTTTTATTCCTTTAATAGCCTTCCCTATGTTGCCTTTTCTGGAGTATTTTTTGATCTGTATAAATTAGGTCTCCTATTTTAACAGTAGGTCTATACATCAATTACCTCACTTTAGATGGGTGAAGCTACCTCTGGACTTGAAAATGGAGTGGAGAAGGAAACTTCCTTTTTAAGTGTACATATGCTTCACTTTCAGGAAAGACCTCAAATTTTCATACTTCCTAACTTGCAGGTTTGAAGCTTCAGGGAGCTACATGCAGTAACAACAAACTGTCCCTTTCAAATGCAATATCAACTATATTGCCCATTACACAGCTTCGCTGGATCAAGCAGACAAATGCTGATAAAAAGGCTAATGTGGTAAGTAATGTGAAGATAAATGTTTTGTCATTCTGTGACTCCTTCAAGTAGTGGCTCTTCAGCTTTTAATTCTACTTTCTGTGGAGCCTTATAATGAAAATGGGGCTGCACTTGTTTCTATTCCATTGGGCTATGTCTACACTGTGCTGGTTTTGCGCAGGAAATATGCAAATGAGGCTGTGTGGCATATTGCTGAGCCTCATTTGCATAATTGAGTGGCCAATTTTTGCACAAGAGGCTTTTGAGCAAAAAGGAGCCGTCTATACGGCTCCTTCTTGTACAAAAACCCCCTCTTGCGCAAGAGCCATTTTGCCTGAAAATAAGCAGCAGAATGGCTCTTGCGCAAGAGGGGGTTTTTGTGCAAGAAAAAGCAGTGTAGACTGCTCCTTTTTTGCGCAAAAGCCCCTTGCGCAAAAATGGTGGTTCATTAAGTATGCAGATGAGGCGCAGTGATATTCCTTGCCATGCCTCATTTGCATATTTCTTGTGCAAAACCAGCGCAGTGTAAACATAGCCTTAGTCTTATGTTGTGTAGTACCACAGATGTTCCTTTCTAATAGTTTTCAACCTGGGGGTTATAGTTCCTCAGAGCCTTGCAAACAGATCCAATATTGCTAGTACCCTCAGCTAGCCACAAAGAGGGTATCAAGAAATTAGAACTCATCTAGCATTTCGTCTTGGAATGGAGAAGTCTGAACAAAGCCTTAGAAATGTGTTATAACAAGTTCACTTTAGCCTGACAAGCTGAGAGTTCTTTCTTACAAATATGTTCGTTCGTTTGGTTGGGGGAGGGTGAGCAGAGTCTAATGTGGACAAATGTGTCTCTACGTAATTTCCAGTGGTGGGGAAACGTTTCATCTTTTCCCCTTGACTCTCATATCTTGCATTCAACTATCTTATCCACATTTTAATCAATGCCTAACTTTTTTTCCAGGTTACATTACCAGTTTATCTGAACTTCACGCGTGCTGATCTGATCTTCACTGTTGACTTTGAAATAGCCACCAAGGAAGATCCTCGCAGTTTCTATGAACGTGGTGTTGCAGTCCTCTGCACAGAGTAACAAGATAATGTTTTCTAAATGATAAAGATACACAATTTTACTACTATTTAATCTAGTCTGCAGTGTTAGTCACCAAGGCATGTGGAAGTTGTCAGGATGGTTGACATAAAGTTGACTTGCTAGAAGCTGGTGTACTTAAAGTGATACTGATAGTGTGAGAGGAAAATTGGATGTGGTTTTTAGATGGTTCTAATTACATGTGGTTAATGCTTGATGGTCTGTACTACATTAAATACATTCTGTAGCATTATTGGTGGTGGTTTATTTCATTTCTAAAAGCCTTATTCTTGTCATGACTTGCTCTAGAGAATTACTTTCATTAATGCTTTTAAACGTTCAGGATGAAACATCAGTTATTTAATAATGAATGATGCTAACCCACTAAGAAACCAGTTTTACCATTTGTGGCACTTGTAGCTCTCCTGTATAAATCACATGTAACCTGAAACAAGAATACAAAAGCCAAAATTAATCCAGTGCAACAAGTTGAAATTGAACAGATTCTCCTTTTTAAAAGGTAAGGGTGATGTCATGTTAATGTTACTGTTACTTGGGAGCAGTGTTGCTTAATCTGCATGGAATAGATAGAAACTACCTTCATGTTTACCTGAGCACTGCCCTATACAGAGAATGTTAACTTAGAAAAGCTTCATCACCCCTCAGTGATACTTCACATTTCCAATGTGCTGGTTACCATATCTTTTCATTAATATATACATACCTGCAAACACCTCAATGTACATATTAATGGGATTTTTTTGAATGGGTATTTCATCTGAGAGCATCATTGACATAAGATAATAGCCCTACCAAACTTACTATGGTGAATACCTTGAGGTGTCCATCTTCCAATTGCATATGCTGAAGATAGTGGTTTTACTCTGTTCATTCTTTAAAGGGGGACACAGCTGCCAAACCCAAAAATCTGACCCATGCAAAATAGTTTTTGGTTACACTAGGGTTGGGTAATTCTTGATGAGGGGATCACTCCAAAAATATCGTAAGTGGTCAAGGGCTGCACTCTTCCATGATATTAATGGAGGAGTGCAGGGTCTGGGATGAAAGTTGGGTGCAAAAGGGAGATTTGGAGTCAGGAGGGGGTGGGGATCTAGAAGGGACTTTGGGTAAGGAGTGGGTTGTGACCTGGGGTATGGAGTGCAGGGGTTTGGGTTATGACCTGGGGCAAAGGATTGGGGTGCAGGGTCTGGGAGAGGATTCAGACCTGGAGGAGGGGTGCAGGAGGGAATGCAAGGTCTGGGAAGAGGTTGTGACTGAGGGAGAGGAGGTAAGGGGGGGGGGACAGGTGGTTGTGGAGAGGGAGGGGATGTTGTGCTAGAGGCAGGCTATGGCCAGGAGGCACTTATCTGGGTGGCTCCCAGCCAGCAGCCTAGCAGCTTCCTCAGCCAGGCTCCCTGCCTTTCCATGCTCCTGCATACCACTCAGAGCAGCTGTGTGGATCATGTGCTGCTCTGAACGCTGCAGGCCCAGAGCGGGAGGGGGTACTTTGTGCACGGCCTGTCCTGCAAACAGGCAGTTGGCCAGTGGGAGCTGAGATTGTACTGGGGGCAGGGGTAGCATGCAAAACCTTCCCACCGCTGCCCCCTTCAGCCCCCCCCTCCAAGTATTCAGACACTCACACATGGCCTCAGCAGGGCAGGGCTGAGGCCTCTGCACCCACCAAGCTGAATCTGGTGGCTTGGCAAGGCTGTATTTTGCCCATCCCCTGTCCTATTCCCATGTTAAACAGGAAAAATTCAGAGTCCCCACCTAGGTATATAGAATGGGAATCAGCTCGTGCAGCTATAGCTTTGTTCATGATGACCCCTCAAGACTAGCATTAAATAGCTCTCAGTTTTTGCTGATTATTTTTGTTTATTTTAGTA
Source organism: Rafetus swinhoei (assembly GCA_019425775.1). Classification (NCBI taxonomy): domain Eukaryota; kingdom Metazoa; phylum Chordata; order Testudines; family Trionychidae; genus Rafetus; species Rafetus swinhoei. The sequence continues at coordinate 113,238,441 of CM033446.1, forward strand.
GAGGACGTGCATCTAACCTAGACAATGGATTAAAAAGTTATGGTCCTTGCTTTCAGGGTCATTTGACATGTGCAAGCCCAGATGTATCAATCAGGGTAGGGAGGTAACCCAGACTCTCCATCTCTCCTGCATGTCATATCCATAATAGTGTCACAAAGGGCTTAACTTTCCCTGTTTGATTCACTTTAACTGCATGAGACTACACTGCATGGCAGAAGCTTTTCCTCAGTTGCTTAAGTGATTTCTTTCCCAGTTTGGGACTCCAGACTTAATTCAGGAGTCTAGGTTTTACAGGCTATTTCCTTAGACAGATTTTCTTTCTAGATGGCTTTAAAACTACACCTCAATTTTTTTTTAATTGTGGGTTTTATTTGTATTTTTACCTTTTAGTGTAAGAAAAAGCTTCCCTGCATTGCCCTCTATGGGCTTCAGGCCTGTCTAGTAGGATGACCAGTAAAGGGTCACAGATATTTTCTGTTCACTTCCTGCTGAGACTGCCAAAAACAAATGAGACCTAATGGCAGTTAAGGGGGTGACTTTTTTAGGGTAGATATGTGTTCCCCAATATGTACTGAGATCAAAAAGATTTGTAACATTAATTATAATCATAATATAACTATATTGTACAAATGGGACATACTCTCACTGTAGAAGATTGAAAATGTTCATTATAGGGGATTGTCTAGAATGATAAAAGCTGTCTTGAGCTTTTGTCTTAAGATCCATATTTAATTCTTATGAATTTGGACAGATTGGACAAAATACAGTTGCAGGCTGGAACTGACATGCCCGGTGGATTACCAGAGCATTCATACAGTTGGCAGTGTGCATTCAGCTGCCCTCTCCCCCCTGCCACGCTTTGCTCCATCCTGCAGCCAAGCTGTTCCCAGGACCTTCCTGCTAACTGTGCATGGTGGAGGGAGAAGAGGAAGGGAGTGCTTAAGTCAGGGTGTTCCCCATCTCTGCAGAGCAGCGGTTGGGGAGAGGCTGACTGAGATCAGTGCCTATCTTACGAGGCAGTGCACTGTGTCTAAGATACTTCTCCCCCCCACCCCCATACATCTTATCTCTGCGGAGTGGAGCTGGGGGAGACACAATGCATGGCCTCTCAAGTTTACCGAGTAGCCGCCACACAATGTCACTGTCACACACTGTGTCCCAGTCTGTGCACCAGTGTCAGTCTCTCTCTCTCTCTCTCTCTCTCTCATATATACTCTTTATCCCTAGCCCTGCCCCTTCTGGATGGGGAACACCCTGCCTTAAGCACTCCCTTCCTCTTCTCCCTCCACTCCCACCTGCCTGTGACTTACCACATTTGTGGAGTTCCCCCCCCCCCCCATGAAAATTATTGCCCACCCATGTCTTAAGGTAACACTCTTTAAATCTAATTTGTGGATATGTGTTCTATATACTGTAAAGTGGTCTGAAACCCATTGATTATCTATCAGTCCTACATTTAAACAACTGATCCTTGCTGAATGTAAGTTAAGTTTACAACCACGTCTTTAACATGTAGTTCAGGGAATCTATATAACGGGGGAAGTGTCAATGCACAGTTCCACTATTTCAGTAGAAGCAGAGACTACAGCTAGAACCTAGCTCTTAAAGCCTTTTCTCACTGGGGCTCTAAAGCAGCACTCATCACTGAATTACAAAAGGATTTCAGCTCCCTCTATCCTCTAATTTGTCCAAGTCTAGCATTCAGGAGAAAGTTACTAGCTATCTTCTGAGCCCTGCTGTGCTGGAGGAATGAAGTCCTCACACAATCTTAGGCTCCACCAAAAGCTGATGCTATCCCCCCCCTCCCAGTGAAAGAGCACCATCCCCCCCAATCCAAAAATCAGGCTGCTGGTCAGCAACAGGCTAGTTCTACTGCTGAAACAGAATTGACATTACAAGCTGTGTGGGTGCTACTAGTCTAAGTTGAGGTACAATTTCACAATAGAGTGCAGGCTTTGCTTTTTTTTCCCCCAAGTATATCCCTACGTACGTATCTCTATGGAGTTGGAATAGCCACGTGGTCAGCCTACCGGAGGCCTGTGTTTCCTGCGTATATGAGGTCAGAGCTCTGAAATGCCAAATGGGAATGCAAGACAGCAAAGCAATTTGTTATGCAGTGATACTCAAATTACTTGACCACCATAGGACGTTTAGACTGCTCTGAGGCAACATTCTGTAATCCAAAGCCTAGTCTCATTTGATAAACCTTCTAAAAGTCTCAGGGGTCTTCTAGTAGGCTTTACAGCACAAGGGAGTCATACACTTCAGTGGAAGGAGCATTAGAGGCACCCTCCGTGTTCAGAACTCACCTTCCCCAGCAAGCTCAGAGCCAGAGAATGTCAGATTTTGTGCACAAGGAACATTGATCAAGGGAGGCAGTTTTGCTGCCCTAAAAATTTCTGAACAAGATAAAGGAGCTAAAGTAAAAATATAGTGAAGATGTACTGTGAGAGCAGTAGAATAAAAAGTGTTATCCAGGGTGGGCAAAACTGGCCTGCAGGTACAGCAGAACCTTAACCAGAGTCCCTGCCTGCCTTATCCCCACAGGGAATTCTGTGTGCATCTCTGAATGCTGCACACTTGAAGGGAAGGAGAGGAGAGGCTTTCTGTGCTACCCAGCCCATCTTGCAGCTCCCACTGGCTGAAAACTGGCCAATCAGATCTGCCTGTTTGCAAGACAGGCAGTGCACAAAGTACCCCTCTAGGCTCACAGTGTTCAGAGCCGCACAGGGCCCCCACAGTTGCTCTGTGCAGGGATGCAGGCTGAGGAACCTGCTGCCCATGTAAGTGATTCCAGGCCAAAGCCTGCCTCTGGCAGCCTAGCCACTCCCCATCATGCACCCCAATTTTACCCCAGTCACATCCCAAATCCTGCACCCCTCCTCCAGGTCAGAATCCTCTCCTGCATCAATACCTCCCCCCCAGATCCTGCATCCCAATCCCTTGCTCCAGGTCACAACCCAAACCTTGCACTGCCTACTACACCTCCCTCTCCTTCACCCAAACTCCTGCACCTGAAGCTCTATTCTGCACCCAGTCTCCATCCCAGACCCTGCCCCTCCATTAATATCATGGAAGTGTGTGGCCCTTGGCCACTTTCCAAATTCTTGTGTTGCCTACCCCTGGGCTAGGATTTAGTAGAGGCAGACACTGATATACTATGAAGAATCCTCTGGTCTTTTAAGCTTAATTTTCATCACACACTTTAGGGGTTTTCTATACACCGTACCTCAGCTTTGGACTTGGCAAGTTCAAGGGATGGACTGTGAGGCCTAGATTGTGATGAGTTGTTCACATCTCTGATACCAGCTGAACTAATTAGCAGCTGCAGAAATAAATCCCAGTGAGCTACAGTGTAGGTCTTTATTCACCTCTAATTTGTATGAGAAGAAACTTAGAGGTCAGAGTTAACTACCCTTTTGCATGGTGTCCTAAAGTGTATGGAAGAACTGAAAACACCAAGGACCTTAAAGTAAGTTGATGTATCACTAACTAAACAAGGTGCATGGTGCTATGGGGACAGTCCACAGAGGTAGTGGGAGGCACTAACCCTAGTGCCAGTTTAGTGTAAGCTTTGACACCACTGATTCAGTACTTCAAAGTATATCTATTAAACTGCAGCAAGGGAGGTTTAGGTTGGACATTAGGAAAAACTTCCTGTCAGGGTGGTTAAACACTGGAATAAATTGGGTTGGGGGAGGGTTGGGTTGAAATCTCCATCGCTGGAGCTATTTAAGAGCAGGCTGGATAGACATCTACCACGGGTGGGATGGGTCCTGGAATGGACTTGGGGATAGGGCATTTTCCTGCAAGGGCCTGGACTCGATGACCTCTCGAGGCCCTTCCACTTCTAGCGTTCTATGATTCTATCTTTGAAAAATCAAAGTTGTTGCTGTTTCCAAACAAGACTATGCATCACAGTAATAGTCACCATTTTAGTTATACCATGGAAGAAAAGTGAGCAGAAGCATTTTTATTCATAGCAACTTTCAATATTAGAGTCATCTAGTAGTACATCAAAGCTATCAATAAATTTGGTTTTCCTCAAACATGAGTGCAGCCCCAATCAAATTTAATAAAAGAAGCTAAACCTTTAGCCTACCCTATTTTGAACCTCATGAGCACATGAAGAAATGTTACAATGTGACCACTCTTTAAATGGTAAGTATTCTTGCTCTAGCAACTGTAAGCTCTGGCATAGTAGTGAGTCTAAAGAATTCATAATTAAGGTAGAACTTTAGTGAACTTAAGACAGGAAGGTTCCTAATTGATATTTAATGGAATACTTGATGTAGGCTTATTTTGTGTCTCATGCTAGCCTTCACCCTCACATCCACTTTGTGAAAGTACAATTAATAAGGAAGAGCAATGAAATTCAGGCTTTGTTTAAAGTAGTTTAATTGTAATAAAAGGCAGGATCCATACTGAGAGATCTGAAAAGAAGTTTAAAAACAGACAACATCCCTATAGATGGTGCTGCTACTGCAACAAAATACATCTCTCTTGCCCATAGGTAAATCCCATACCTACTTATGTTCACTTGCAGACAGTTCTAATAGTACTGAGCAAAAGAGTTCTATGAAGCCCCTTTTTCCTTCTCTAGGACCTACTCCATTCCATATAAAAGGGAAGGCAAAACAGGTGGTAATTAAAACTACTGCTCTTCTGGTTCAGTTCTGTTTTGCAACTGGATTTGAGAACGAAAAAAAAATCAGCTTCTCATAAAGGAAAAATAAAAACCCTTCATTGTAGAAGAACAACTATTGGAACTTACATTATAAACCCACACGGGCATGCACAGCGCTTGAGAGAGGGTTAGAGGAATATTTAGTTAATTTGTCAACACCAAATAAAAATGTAAAGTCAGTTAGACCCTGCAGAATGAACACTGAGCAGAATTATTTGCACTCACAAAACTTCTGATGTGTGATATGAGATTTTTGGCAATTATCCATAGCTGAATCTGCAAGTGACCATCTATAGTAGAAACAAAGCAGCTATAGCAAGCAGGGACAGGCCACAGTGAAGATGGTGCAGTTACTGTGAAGGTGAAACACCATGATGAGTGCTTAGTCTACATGTACAGAATTACCAACTCTTTCAATTTAATTATAGCAGTGTGATGCATTTCTCCAACCACCATTTCATGAGAAGGCCTGGGCCCCTAACAGCATAAGCATGTATACATTGCTAAGGCATTCTATCTGCTGTAGCTTAAAGAAATGCATAACTACTTGGCCAAAGGTGCAGGAGTTGAGTTGTTGGGGAAGAACAGGACTGAAGGCAGAGTCCTTTATGGTGGATAGGATCAGGTTTTATCATAACTGCTACTAGTACAGCTCTGTATTAGCTACAGTCTTCCTACACAGAAGCATTAATGTTCTGTAGGGTACTGCTAGATCTAGTTGACATTTTGAAGTCTTAGCCCAAACATTCCCTCTGTTTAAATGTATAATTCAGTAAATAGGAGCTGTTCCCTGTCATAATTAGCATGTATACCTTAAATTAAGTTGCACGCAATTTCTTTCTTCTTAGCTTTTCACCAATACCTTCTAAAAGTGGAAGCCCTTGTTTTCTCTTAACTATTAATTGGTCACACATGTTTTCACCATCAAACTTTGCTAACATGGGTTGTTGCAGAGTAGTGGTGACTGGGCTTTCTAGGGCTCCTTCATATTTTGAAGGCTCAACATTCATGAGTAAGGAACTGTCTGATGTCAGCCATATTGCGGAGGCAAGTACTGCAGAAGTTCTGGACAGTTCACATGGCCCGGCAAGTCTTATTGGAACATCACTTTTCTCTTTAGTGATAACTTCCATCGGTTTTCTAAGATCATTTACTGGCTGCATATAGACATCACAGATTTGTGTTACGTGGGGGACCCAGTTTGAAGACAGATGGGGGGACTCTAGGTTTTCAGAAGAGTAAATGTCTCCCTCAGCCACCATCTTTGGAAAATTGTGCAGAGGTGTAACTCTGCTATAGTTCATATCAGTAAGAGAATTCAAACTACAATCTGAATGGGTTGATGCATCTTCTGAATCACCATCATATGGATCTAAAAACTAAAACAAATAGGTCTAAATAAAGCAGATTATATTAACCATTGCACCCTCCTTCATATTTCTCTATCCACAATCTTTCACTGCTGCAATACTAAGCGATCATAGTAGACAAATACAAGCAGCATTTACAATCAATGCATCCACCCACTCAAGTTGAGCAACTGTCTATTTTTAAAGGATATTTAAATAAGGCTGCTACATAATGAAATATCAGAAGTATATAAAAACTTACCTGAAGTAATTTATCGCTGGCTTTCTTGAGGACTCCTTCAGTAAGTCTGCTAGGTAGACACTGTTTAAGGAAGTATTCCCATCAGACATTTGTAAATACATATGATCTCATACATGGTTGCCAGAAGTTCTTTCTGCACATTTTTATGTAGCGAACAGAGATATTCTTATTTCTTCTAACTAGTATTAAATTGAATTCCAAGATATATTTAAGTGCTCTAAAAATTGCTGCAAGAGTCTAATAAAATGCAGAAGAAAACGTAATACCACAAAAAACACCTTAGCGAAGCTACCTTTAGCGATGGGTATTTGTACTGTATTTTTAATTACTTGTACAGAATAGATTTGATGGAATGAAGGGAAGAAAGGTAAGTTTCAGTGGCATCACAAATCTGCTCAGGTTATGACTCCTTTCTATAAAATATGTAAAAAGTTAGAGATTGTGTCATCTTTCCTTTTGTCTCCCTTGTGAGCTGCACCAATGTTAAATACTGCTGCCACTTTAAAAGTTTTGATATTTTTATTGGCCTAACAATCATTTCAGTGATAAGCAAGTTCCTATCAAACCCTGTTTGTGACTTATAGCTGATGTTAGCACCAACAATTTTTGTATTGATTTGGGTCCTCTGAGGAGTTATTGGGAATAAGGTGGGAAAACATACAAATATCAAACAGGAAATGCCCTTTCTGCTCCCGTGAAGGTATGCAAATCCTCTTAAGTAGGCAGCCATGATTGCCTTAACACCCCTATCATCATCCATGGCCCAAACAGTGCACTTGCCCAGCTCTCAATGAAAGCAGTCAGAGGACTGCCTAGAAGATGGGCTTTTTTCTATCTTCTAAGAAGAGAAGGCATCTACCTCTGGTCAGATGCTTGGTGGGAGAACTCATTTCTGCCTCTCTCTGCCAGTCCCTACTTTCAGCAAGCCCCACAGAGCTTGGGGAAGAGATGACAGATTTCAGCAAGACACTTATTACATCTCCAGACAACAGAGGGGGGCAATATTTACCTGGTGGACCTTCACAGTTAGATTCTGGAGTTTTATACCCACAGATAAATATTCACACCTTCACAACATGAGATTTACTGTTTTCTTTATGTTGCATTCATCATGGTAGTAAGTGGAAATGGTTGGGTTTTTTTTGCTAAATGGCAGAAATTTGGGACAACTGTTGCCAGTAAGCGAGAAACTCAAATCCACTCTCTACTGCACTCTGCTGATGAATCGAGTATACATTTGAAGTACGAAATGCAACAATTACCTGCAGAAACTCTGTAGCATACTGGAGCCCAGCTGCACAAGAGTTGAGCTATTAAAGAAAAAGAGTCACCTCCTCAGAGAACCCAATTCAGCTGTAAGTACCTTTCAACAGAGAAACTCTTATTTACATTCCACTCCCCAAACATTCACTAGTCTAAGTACCTCAACCCCCACTCCCCCAAAAAAAATCTCAACAGAAGGCAGCTCTGAAGGGAAGACACACTGGTGGCTGAGAAGAAAGTATAGTCAGAGAGGAAGCCCCAGCCCCGAGGGATCAAACGACAAAGGAAGTTACCTCGTTATTGGATTCGGATTCTGACTCTGTACTGGACTCCACTGTGCATTTTTGCTATAGAGAAGGGAAAGGAAGGACCAGATGTTTGTAAATATAAACCAGCACAAGACTTACTTTGAAGTCAGCATAAATAGGGAACATTCTGTAATACACTGAGAAAGTTTGCTGTTGCTGTGTTTTTTTAAATGTCCATTACACAAAGCTTACTTGTCTGAAAAAATCTCAAATTCTCAAAGTAAATCTATACCAACATAAAAAATTTCAGGTCAAGGGGATTTTTTTAAGTCATGGCCAAAGGAGTGGTTCGGAGTTATATCTACAACAGCAATAGCACTTCCAAGTTCGTTGAGTTGATTTTTATTTGGCTGTTATTTTAAATTGCATCCAAGTTATAAAAGAGAAGTTAGTATGTATGGCAGTGTAACCCCAGATAAAGGCTACGTCTACACCGAAGGCTTCTTGCGCGCAAGAAGCTCTTCCACAAAAACGTATTGTGCAAGAGAGCATCCTGATTGCCTGGAAGCTCTCTCAAAAGCTCTGATTGCTATTCACAGAATAGCCACTAGAGCACCTGTGCTTTTGTTGATTGGCTCTTTTTGTGCAAAACCCCTGTTGCCCGTGCGCACACACCTTTTTGCGCAAGAACTCTTGCACAAAAAGGAGTTATTCCTTGTAGAAATAGGAACATCTACACCACAAAAAAACCCTCTGTTCTGTTTTTGACTGGTGTGTGCGTTTAATAGTTTTCATGTCTCTCTTATGCTTAAATTTAATTCTTTGAGTTCTAGAATGCCTAACCTGTCATGGCTGGAGTAATTGTCTCTATGGTAATTGCTGCTCCTGGACATGGCTGGCATGTCACTGCAGCCCCTGAGAGAGGCAGAGCAGGGGGTCTCCGCATGCTGTCTTTGCCTGTAGGCACCACTCCTGCAGCTCCCATTGATCAGTAACGGGGAACCGTGGCCAGTAGAAGCTGTGGGCTCAGTGCCTGTAGATGAGGGGCAGCACGTGGCACCATGGAACCACTGCTGTCCATGCCAGCTGCTTTCAGGAGTGGTGCAGGGCCAGGGCAGGAGTAAAGCTGCCTTAACCCCACTGCTCCACCACCCGGAAACCATCTCAGTTAAATGGTGCCCAGCTAGATGCTGCATCTGGAACCCTTATCCCATCCCTGAACCTACTCCTGCACCCAACCTCCTGCCCCAAACATGAGTGCCACTGCCCCCTAACTCCTTCCCAGAGCTTGCACCCTGAAAACTCTCCTGAACCAGAATCCTCCACCCAGGGCTAAGCCTGGTGCCCCGCCCACATTCTGAACCCTAAGACTAGAGCCTGCATGCCAACCCCCTGCCCCAGCCTGGTGAAAGTGAGTGAGAATGGTAGAGGAAGGGAGATGGAGTGAGTAGGGTGAGGCCTTGGAGAAGGGTGAAGCAGAGGCAGGGCCTCAAAGAAGGGTCAGGAAGGAATTGGGGCAAGGGTATCTGGGTTTGAGGTAGATCTTAAATTGCACTTAAATTGAAAAAGTGATCTTGTGGTTAAAAAGGTTGGAGACCACTGCTGTAACATCTATTTCCCTAGCTTTTCCTGAGAATTCTGTGGCTGTGTCTAGAGTGGCCAGTTTTTCCGGAAAATCAGCCGCTTTTCCGGAAAAACTGGCCAGCTGTCTACACTGGTCGCTGAATTTCTCAAAAGCACTGACTTCCTACTGTAAGAAATCAGTGCTTTTATGGAAATACTATGCTGCTCCTGCTCGAGCAAAAGTCCTTTGCGCAAAACTTTGCGCAAAAGGGCCAGTGTAGACAGCTGAGATTTGTTTTCAAGAAAAAGCCCCGATCGCGAAAATGGCGATCGGGCTTTTTGCAGAAAGCTGCCTAGATTACACGACGCTTTTCCGCAAAAAGTGCTTTTGCGGAAAAGCGTCCATGCCAATCTAGACGCTCTTTTCCGAAAATGCTTTTAACGGAAAACTTTTCCATTAAAAGCATTTGTGGAAAATCATGCCAGTCTAGAGACAGCCTGTGTGTCTTCTGTATTTACTCAAGCCACACCCAAAAAGAGATTTTCATGCTGCAGATGGCAATGCAGGTGTTCAATCAGAATTTAAAGCAGTTTCCTCCCGTCCCCATTTCTTTGCAGGTGAATCAGTTTGTGTGAATTTACTATCACAGACAGTATGTCCATTAAGCAGCATTTTGCAACTCAGCTATTCAGTCTGAAATATTAGGCTAGAAAATCATATATGTACAGGAAAAGCCAATAAGTTAAAGAGAAATTTTACCATGTATTTGTGTGCTAATCTCGCTACAAAGTCTGAACTTTTATCAGAATCCATCAGATCACAGGAGTCTACCACAAAGGAGGGAAAGACAAGTTGTATTAGAGAAGCATTTCTAATAGATGATACCCAGAGTCAGCCCCCTAATACTAGAAACACATCCATTTACCATATTAGCAATTGTATTTTACTTTAGTTAGTTAAGAAAGTTTGGCTTCTACAGCTTAAAAGTATCGAACATCCAAAAATCTCATACCCTCATATCTTACCAACAGGCTGGCTCAAAAAAAATTAGGACATTCAATATTGATATCATCCAGTTATGAGAAAGTAAGAGACTCAAGACTGTCATTTTGTGCACAATATGGTTTTTAAGCATTGTATGGCACTGGAAAGTGAAGAAAAACTTTCATTTATCTAGGAAGCCAGATGAGACAAAAGGCATTTTATTTCCCTAAGAGAACTCTAGTCAGGCTCCAGTAAAGCCTTATTTAGAATTAGCTGCATCTCTCCTTTTTTTACTCCCACCCTATCTTGAGAATGAAAGGTATTATATATTTATAGAGGATTTATAGCACCCTGCAGCAAATCCAATCAAGAAATAATGTTTAAATAAAATTTGCAATAAACAATGATACATACAAGTACCACCACCCACTCTAGTAGATAGAGCCAAACAGTTCATTCTGTCTCCTATTAACAGCAATGCATACTTGCCTTTAAGGAAGGGGGAATGATAGGGAAGTCGCACTGTTTTACCTCTATCACTCCATATTTCAGGATTATCCTAACTCCATTCATACCTGCCCTGGGTTTTCCATCTCGGCACTTCTTCCTTCTCCTTTGCCTTTTCTCCATTGAAGCTATCCTGCTCCTAGTAGCCTCAGCCTGCTCCTGTTTTATAGGCATGACTACACACACACACACACACACACTTCTGCCCTGCCCCTCCCCACCTCCCCTAAATTCTATAAACAAATATGCATTAGACTTTTTTAGAAACTAGCAGTGATTTGATCCTGAGAGAACCATCTCCTTTACCATCCCTGCTGTGTATTACAGCTTTCCTGTACTTCTCCACCAGTTTAGAGCAAAACTATTCCTCAAACTACACTGGTTTTAAGATAAAATGAAGCAATGAAAAAAATCTTTCTATGAGACTACAAAGTGGGTGTGTCACTCACTGCTAAAGGCTGGAGATCTTGCTTTTTTAAGTGGCTGCTGAAAACCAAAAACTCCTGTAGTATATAGAAAACAAAATGCATTGCAATTTCATATTTACATGCATATCACTTTTTCCCTACATGTTTTTAATATAAGCTCAGTTTTGCAGGTATATGCACAAAGAAAGTTTGGGTTTGGCACATAATGCTCCAAACACTTTTATTAAGTGCCTAAAATATATCCCAGCTGATTGCCTAAGTACTGCACACCTTTCTTATTAATGTTAGGAAAGTAGATTTTTTTTCTACTTTTCTACAACATTTGCATTTCATTAATGATTAAGGCCCCTGTTGTGCAAAAAGTTCAGGAAAGGCAGATTTGTGTGTCCCCATAGAACCCACTTAGGATCAGTATTTTCAGATTTTTGTCTGATCTCACTAGGTAGCAAACTTGCCTCAAAGCAGTTTCTTCACTTTGGATCCACAAAGGGATTTAGACATTGCAGTACTGAACATCATGGCGCCTAACTTCCAGGTGTCCAGAAAAATCACAGGAACAAAACACTGTGATCCACAAAATCAAGTTAAGTGCCTGGGCTCCCTACACAATGAAGGGGAGGAGACAGGAAGAGAAACCACAAAAGCCAGCACCCTTACTGGAGAGCTGCCTAAACCAGCCAGTGGGAAATGGCAACAACAGAGGTTGACCCGCCCCTTTCTCAGAGAGAGCTGCATCAGGCCAGGCTCCAGGGAGGCACCTAGCTCTGCTGTGATCCACAAACGGGCACCTGCTACCTGCAGCCATTGTGGATAAGTAATGAAAGAGTGGCAGGAGCAAGAGGACTGGGCCTAGGATCTTGCACCTCCCAGGTGGGTGTCCTGACCATTGGGATACAGAGTCCTTCCTGCTCTTCGCCCCAATGACTGTTTAAGCATTTATCAACAAAGGGGAGGCTGAGGGAGCCTCATAACGGCCCATCCCATAGCTCAGCACTTAGAGCCTGTGAGGTGGGAGACCTTTATTCATATCATTTCTGCACCTCTGGCACAGAAGGGGAAATTGAACCTGGGTTTCCCATATCCCAGCTGAGTGCCCTAACCACTGGGCTACACATTATAAAGTGAAAGGCCAGGCCACCACCAGAGTGACCAACTGTCTTATATAGGTGCCAATTACCTCCCACCCCTGATTTTTCACACTTGCTATCTGGTCAGTTTACCTCAGCCTGTGGACTTTGAACAGGCTCTGAGTGCACCTACCAGATCAGGCTCCATGGGCACTGACTTTCCAATGTACTGGAGGGTGCTTGACACACCCCACCACACCCTCCCTAGACATGCTGTGCCCTTATTCCTCCCTCTGCCCCATCCCCAGCACCTCCTACACACCATGAAAAAGCTGATCACAGTAGATGGGAGGTGCTGCTGATGGGGCCTGCCAGTGGGTAGAAGTAGATGGGGTGCTGCTGGGGGGTACCCAGCACCCATTATTTTTCCTCCTGGGTCACACCCTCAAAGCACCAACAGAGTTGGCACCTGTGCCATCTTCCCCTGATTCATGGATCACACGGGGCTTAGGTGGGAAATAGGCATCCAGACACCTAGCAGGGATGGCAGTTCACATGCCCACAGGCATCAGCAGGATGGTTACTCTGGGAAACTTAGGCACCCACAGGGTTGGGCAAAAGTTCTGTAGCTCACAGCAAACCCCAAATGGGTCTGGGGTACTTCAGTACTAGATCCCACCCAGCCACCCTCTGTCCCCATCAGCTGGCTCTGCTTTTGAAAATGGCTACTGCTGACAACAAATCACTAGGAATGTAAAGGGGAAGCTAACCAAAAGAGCACCACAGCTATGCACACAGTGACACTTTTCTAATTCCTCATTTCTTCCTTTTACCCGTCTCCCCCTCCACCTTCCAATTCCCTTTGCCAGCTCACCGCCTCTCTCCCTCTCTTCTTCCACATGCACCTTTCTTTTCTGACTCCATTGTCTCTTTCCCCTAGCAATTAAGGATTGTATTGATGGTTCTTTTGCTCTGCTAGATTCTCTTACTTTCACAAGCGTACGGAGACCAGTGAGATGGTAGAAGCAATAATAAGAATGGAACAGCAAGAAGGAGTTGCCTTCACAGGACTTACATACCCAAATTTGGCTTAGAGCCGAGATATGGAAGCTAAAGCACCTCTGACTAAGTGTCTTGGCCCACAGCTGATTTCAATATGTTTGTAATTACAACTGTTCTTTCATTCATGCAGCTCTATGGGAAAATGTTTTTCTTACAGGAGTTGGCTTCAGTAGTAGCTGATCTATTTTGACAACAGTTGTCAGCAACTGCTCCCTGTGAACTGGTGCTTTAAAAAGTCCAAATTGTATGTATAGAGAGGCCAAAACTGAAATAATGTGTGGGTGAGTCATGGCAGAAGCAGAGCAGAACAGAACAGGGCTTAGTTTTGCCTACCAAGCAGCAAGGCGGGCTAGAAGGGAAGCACAGAAACACTCCGTATTGCTGCACAGGACATTATTGTAGTAACAAGATTGAAACATCACTTACTGTCACTCCTGGTGGTGCCTCAGCTTCCTTGGGAAGCATTTTCCTCTCCATACAGACCTCGCTCAATTGTGATTGGTGCTGAACCCCATTAGGACTTGTACTCGCCGTCTTTCCAATAGCTTAAAGTCCTCCACTCACATGGAACAAACCAGTCATCTCCCTCCCGTATTTCTCCCAGTGGTCTGAGAGATGGGAGCTGCAGGGAGCAACTCTCCCTGTCGTTCAGTATGGAACTACACCTTCCCTTGCACCTTTCAGTTTGCGCGCACACACACAAGCATCACCACACTCTTGCTTAAACAATCACCAGAGCTGGAAATATGGCACAGCTGTGCCTCAGCTATAGCATATCCCTTGGCTTTCTGGAACATTACCTGGCATGTTAAACATACAGGCTATTTGTGTGTTGCATTAGACAGATAGTGGGGAAGACGATGTATGCAGCTGTAGGAAGCTAACTTATCTGTGCTACCGCACCAAAGTGCATCTCTAGAACTGACTGGCAGGCAGCGTCCAAGCCTTGAATAATAGGATTTAGCTGAGTTGCAGCTGAGACTGACACTAATTCAGGGGTGGGCAACAATTTTGGATGGGGCCCACTCCAAGAATTTGGTAAGTGATCAAAGGCCACACTCTTCTGTGTTAATGGAGGAGGTGCAGGGTCTGGGACGGAGGGTGGGTGCAAAAGGGAGCTCAAACTAGGGGCCTGGGGTGCAGGAGGGAGTGTGGGGGCTTGGAGGGAGTTTGAGTGAAGGAGGGGATTGTGACCTGGGACAGAGGATTGAGGTGCAGAAGGGCGTGCAGAGTCTGGGAGGGAGTATCAGTGTTGAAGAGGATTCAGACCTGGAGGAGAAGCATCGGAGGAGGTGCAGAGTCTGGGAGGGGGTTGTAGGCAGTGGCAGGGATGCAGGAGGAGGTCCAGCGGGATTAGTTGTGACTTGGTGCAGGAGATTGGGGTGTAGGATCCAGGTGGGGGTATGGGTGCAGGAGAGGATTCTGATCTGGGAGAGAGGTGTAGGAAGGTGTGCAGGGTTTGGAAGGGGGCTGGGACCGGGGGCAGGGGTGCAGAGTAGGGGGTGTTAAAATTAATGTATTTTTGTAAATGAGTAACTGTTGAAAGCATCAGTGATTATACATTTACACACGGGGGGAGGGGAGAACTGGTGCTCACAGAGAGTTGGCTTTTAAGCTCCCTGCGAACATTGGCTCCCACCTATCCTGCCTGTCCCGGGCACTGCTGCTGGGAGGCACCTCCATGGGAGACAGCACGTGCAGGGCATGCAGCAGCTCCTGCTTCCCCCTGTACTGCTAGCTCTGTAACAGAGCCACACACAGAGCTGCCTGCCCCTACCCATGCTGCAGCCCCCTTCCAGACCCTGCACCTCCTCTTGCTCCTCTCTTCCAGGGCAGAATCCTCTCCTGCACCTGTACCCCCACCTGGATCCTGCCCCCCTAGTGTATTAGAGGCAGCAGCGTGGGGGGAAGAGGACAGCCAGTGCTCATGGGGAGCCAGCTCCAACTGATACAGAGGCAGCAGCGCAGGGAGAGGGAGGGGGTTGCATAACTGTGTGCACAGATACACGTTCACATCCCTAGTGCAGAGGGTCTGGGCTGTGACCTGAGGCAGGGAGTTGGGGAGTAGGAGTGGGGTGCCCGTTGCATGCTTTGGCCAGGAGGCACTTACCGTAATAGGCAGCTCCCAGCCAGCAATCCAGTGGAACCATCGGGCAGACAGTCACCCTCCACACCCTGCTCAAAGCAGCTGGCTGCTAGGGTCATGTGCATCTCTGTGTCGTGATCAGCTGCTACCCTGCACTGACCATATGCAGCTTTGGTCCTTCTGCTAGAAGGTTAACTGTTTCCCCATCACCCTACAGAGAACGTGTATATATGCTCCTTCATAGGGACCATCACAGATGGACAGGAGCTAAAAGGAAATAATCTACACTACAGGTTCACACAGCAGGGCTGGCACTAGCTTGCTCCTCTGTCCCCATGATGTAGTGCTGAATACTATTATTTTTGTGCTGATCTGGTATTAAGAATCCTTATACATCTGCCATTCGCCAACACGGCATTTTTTTTAAATTGTAAAATGGGTCTCTACTGCGGTAGAAGTACAGAAAGTGCACAGTGAGGCACAATACGAAAAAGTATCACAATTCTCTGAATTCGTTGGAAACAGATGCAACGTAACGCAAGCCCAGACCAGCTCAAGCATGGAGGAGTCAGACATGTTGGTAACTGGGACCCAGCCACTAAACGGTGTGTATGTGTCATGCAAAGTCCTAATATAAACAAAGCTGGCTTTAAAAGATAAATTATGGCACAAGTGCAGCCACCTTTTCAGATGCCATTGAGTGACCTTGTCCACAGCACTGCTCCATGCCAGTAAATGAGCTTCTGCAAAAAGTATAGACTTTTTACCTAAATGAACACCAATGGAATTGCCTGTGGCAGTAGCTACATGCATAATGGCGTTGAGGAGGAAGTTAGAGATAACTGATGTTTCTTTCAAAGTTACTTGGTTAGAAGTCCAATAAATACAACTGGTGAACTCAGATGGCCTTCACTTCTCCACAGTGGAGGCCTCATACCCTATCTAAATCCAGATAGCAGAAATTAATATACATTTGTGTAAATTGTTGGGCTGAGGCTTTTTTTGTGACCTGCTAGAGAAACAGTGCATTTCAGATCTGGGAGGTTCTGCTCCTACAGTCAGTGACACACAATAAATGTCTTACCCAGTATCAAGATTCAAGCTTAATGGGGAAGGAGCAAGTTGTGCCAGTCTCCTCATTCCAAGAGGCAGCCCATTAGACTATATACATTGGTTCTATAGCTATGTCAACAAATAGGAATTCTGGCAAACCTTTGGTGCATTCTAAGAAACCCTTTTGCTAACATGCATTGGTGTTGTGTGGAAGCTACAAGCCAGAATAGACTAAGACCTGAGGACTCCCTATCATATTTGTACTGGAAATGTCTCCATCTACATGCATGGTATAGGAAATTCTTCAGAATAGGCGGCTTTCTATTAATCAGTCCAGACTGTGAACAAAGAGACATAGTTGTGACACTCTGTACCTTGGGGGCGAGCCCTGTAACTCCCATATTTCCTCATTTATACAAAATTGTGATATTGCAGCTAAAGCAGGCCATGTGAGGTATCAGGGGAAAGGTTATGATCAGCTGAAAGTCATTTTTCTATCTAAATATGTATATCATTAATGCAAATGAAGTTATGAGAATATGTTGCATGGTTATCACTAAAATATGCTGTGGGTTTGAGAGGCACCCAGCTATTAGCTCTCCAGAGACAATGACAAGGGAAGGTAATTAACATTCAAGTGTGTACTGAACAGAAATCACCAGCCTTTTTCCAACAAGGGAGCTACAGTTCAGTGATTCACCTACATAAAGCCACATGAGAGGAAATGTTCAGCCTTGCCTGGAGATTCAGAAATGCTCACCAGACATCCCTGGACTTGTGTCCTCCAAGCACATGGGACTAAGGGTATAAAACAAAACTCAGGGTATGTCTACACTGCAGAGCTTTTTTGGGAAAACGGCCGTTTTTCGGAAAAAACTTCACTTACATCCACACTGCAATCGCGTTCTTTCGGAAAAAAAAAATCAAAAGAACAGAGGGATTTTTCCGACATTGGTAAACCTCTTTCTACAAGGAAGAAGTCTTTTTCCAAAAGAGCTCTTCGGAAAAAGGCATGTGTGGATGGGGAAGAGGGAGTTCTTTCGAAAGAAGAGGAAAAAGCACAAGTGCACTGGTGGCCGCTCCGTCCATGGTACTCGCAGCTTAAATGCGAGATAGCGTCCATTCAATGTGGACGCTATCTTTCGAAAAAGCAGATCACTTTTTCGATGTGCTTTTGCTGTGTAGACGCTCTCTTTCAGAAGAAGTTTTTTCGGAAGATCTCTTAAGCGTCTTCCGAAAGAAGCCTGCAGTCTAGACATAGCCTCAGGGGCCACATGCAGGACCTTTCTTCTGCCCCCACCTACATTGCAAGCAACAAGGACACTGAAAAGACAGTGGAGACTGGCCCAGGTTTCAAGGGTGAAACCTGTGCTATGATCTGCGCTAGCCGTTGGGGTAAGAAAAACTGCTTAATCTAGTTGTTGCCCAGTCTAATAGTTTAGACTGCATGCTTATAGTTTATTTCTCTTGGTAAATCTGACTTTTCACCTACCACTTATAATCCCTTAAAATCTTTTTCTTGTAGCCAATACATTTGTTTAATTGTTTATCTTTACCAGTGAGTTTGCCAGAAGTGTCTGGTAAATGTGCACAGGTTTTACAATGACTGGTGTAGATCCACTTTTTACTGAAGTGATGAACCAATTAATAAATTTGCACTACTCATCCTCAAAAAACATGCAAGATTGGGCCTAAGATTGGGCCCCTTAACTACTTTGCATAACCAAGAGCCGGATTTTTAAAGGTATTTAGGTCCCTAACATCTGGGCCACAGACAGGGCCGTCCCACAACATTTTGGCACCTGAGGCGGGGAGCTCAACTGACGCCCCCATACTCCCTCTCTGCACCAGCAGGAGACACAATTTTCTCTACTCTGTGTCCTAGTGGCACCGCCTCCCCCCACACACACAGTCTGGCACCTGAGGTGGCCACCTCAGTTCGCCTCATGGTAAGGCCAGCCCTGGCTACAGGTAATTTGGAGAGCCTTTTCTTTGTCTCTGCAAAAGAAAACTCATGCAGGTCTCCTTTTTATTCTGTGGGCATGGAAAAAGTAGTGTCTTTTGTGGTAAAAATCAGTTCTAAATGGTCTAGGTGTCTGATGCCCCAAATCCTCCTTATATTACATGGAAAAGTGTAGAAAAGGAAGGTAAGCAAAGCCAATGAGTTAAGAGTCTCATGTTTTTTCCGTTTAGTGTGAAACAGGATGAGACAGTGAATAAGGCACTAGAGTAGGATTAGGAAGCCAGGTTCTGTGGCTGGGTCCTCGGTTGGCCTGGTAAGTGTCTACAAACAAGTCACTTTATATATCTGTGTGCTTCATTTCCCCATTTCTAAAATGTCTATGATGATATTACCTTTCTTTGTAAAGCCACTTGACCTAGATAGATGAAAAGTGCTTGCAAGAGCTATTTACTGGTAATTGGCTAGTGATGTTGGAAGTAACTCAATTGTCACAAAGCAAAAATAAAAGTAAACATCTCATAGTACCAAAATGGCTGTTTGGTATTTCCACTGTAAATCCAAAAATGCATGCACATTTGTTGCTTTTATATGTAAAATATTCAAAATACATCTGGTACTGCATCAAGGCAGATTAATGACCATCTATTAGCATTCTATTACATTATAGTCACATATACAAGGCAATAAATCAGTTTATCCCTGTAAAATAAGACTAGAACAGGAGCTTTTTTTCTTTGTGCTTTATGTCACTTGAGCTGTTTTAAAAGTCATCCATAGTTGAAGCTGTGAAAGATCATTCATGTCCAGAGTGAAGTGATCTCAGAACTTGAATATCTGAAGGATACGTCTCTGTAAAATGAAATATTCATTATGCATTTAACAGTCACAGCTTTATGCTACAGTTTGAATAAAAATGCAGCATCACTTATGCAAAATTTTGTTGCTAACACTTCTCCTTTGTGTGTTGTTTCCGGGAAACTGTTCAATCAGATGCTAAGACTCCCTAGTTTAAAAACTTGGCTCCCACAGCAATCTGCTGATACCCCTTGGCACTCTAAGGGGAAGGTTGCAACCTGGTATGAATTCCCATGCCACAGGTCTAGGGGGGTGTCTTGTGGGGAATGAACCTGGGAAAAGAGAGCATTCTATTACCATAGAAATGAATCAGCAACAACCCAATACAGAAGCTGATTAGGAAAGTAAGCTTCATTTTTAGAGGCAGTTTAAAATACTGCTAGTATATTTTCAAAAATGTCTTTTTTTCCTTGTAAAAACTTAAACAACAAATAGTCTGGTAGCACTTTAAAGACTAACAAAACATGTAGATGGTATCATGAGCTTTCATGGATACAACCTACTTCTTCAGGTGACCCTACATGTTTTGTTAGTCTTTAAAGTGCTACCAGACTATTTGTTGTTTTTAAAGTTTTTCCTGTTACAGACTAACTCGGCTATCCCTCTGAAGCTTTTTTTCCTTGTATCACTAGAGCATGAAAATGATCACCAGCTGGAGAACATATGAGAAATTTTGTCTCACTTTAAATGAGGGTTATTCTCTAGTAACTGAAGCTCTCGCATGCACAGGGTACACTGGTAGCATCCTTTGTAGCACTCTTGTGCTCAATCCTGCCCTTCCCCTGATTGTTCCTAACCATTTTGAGGGTGAGGCCATAAAAGAGAGCCACGTGAGTTCCTTCCTCTGCCTCCTTGGGTCCCAGATTGTTAGCAAGACTCCCACGAAGAGGGAAAGCTGGGCAGGGAGTATGAACGTTCCTCTCAAAGAACTCTGGTTACAGGTGAGCAACCTTAATTTCTTGTTTGAGCGGCCTCTGCATATTCATAGCCAGGGGATAGTTTGATAATTACTGTCATCTGAGGAAGGTAGGACATGGATTCCTAATGAAACAGTGACTGAAGCACTCCTTAATATCCAACTGGGTTTTGCTTTCATTCTACGAGAGGAGCAGGGTATTTTTATTGGGATCTTGGGCTTTTATCCCATGAGGGGCTAGGGGCCAACACAGACCACTCGGGACTCATGGAACAAGTGGTTAAGGAACCAGAAGATTAGGCCATTTGTGCTTCTTGCAGTCACTTGGCTCGGAGCCTGTTCTGATGCTCTTTGTGAGCTCTTGAGCTGAAGGTGCTGCAGATCAAGCACCATGAAGGAGAATGTCCGTCACTGAAGCAAACCAACATCTCCTATAGGGATCCAAGTGGAAATACAGCAGGGCAAGAGCACTTAAATCCTGATCCCTTCTCCTTCGGATCTGCCAGAGGATCTGTAATCATACCCAGCAGTATGGGAACTAATAAAAATGAATACAAGAAATTCTTTAATACAGAAAACATTCATGCTGACACTGCAAACCCTACTCCTGCCTCACTACAAAATCTAAGTGAAGCACTGGGTCTTTGAAGAGATTGGATCTGGGCTGGATCAGCCTGGAGAGGTTTCTGGTCTGTTTGGAAGGATCTAAGGCAGCCCAAGCACCACACTCTCTTGTACAGCCTTGTCCTCACAATGTTAAGAAACAGTGAGAGAAGGGGCAAGAGCACCACAAGGGATAGCGCTTTGAAACATGCCGTTGCTGGAGCTGCACAGCCAATGCATCCCCTGACTGGGAAGGCGCAGAGACCACTCGAAAGTGTTAATTTCTATCTCTATTTTCTACTCACAGGAATGAGCAAAAAAAAAATATATATATATATATATATATCTATCTATCTCAATGTGAGTATTTCCCAAATCCAACTGTGCTGTGCTCTCAGTCCCTCTGAAAAATCTCTATAGGATTGGGGGCATTTTCCAGAGGCTCTCCCGCCCCCACTCCTGACAACTAACATATCTTTGAAAGCCTGAGAAAGGAGAGAGGGTGCAGCTGACCTTTCAATACTGACATTAGCCCGGTCCCTCATGGAGCCATCTGTTCTTAGGAGGGTCCTAGTTTTGTGGTGGTAGGGGGTGGCTATGTGTACAGATTCTGGAACTACAATTTGCAGCCCATAAATTAAGTATAACAATCTCTTACCCACAGTGGTTTCAAGCCCTAGCTGAAAGCCTACAGACTATTACCCAAGTACAAATGCCCCACAAGTTAACACAACCCCTAGAATAAGTTGTCTGTAAGTATCATTTGTATTTATATATTTATAAATGATTATATGTTTATAAGTATCTTTTTGTCTGTATATATTTAATAGTGGGAACACTTTGGCAAGGCCAGATCATAATTAGCCTTTTCATACCTCAGTTTTGTTCAGCAGGCAGTTTCTCTTAATTTTTCCCCAACACACTCTAGAATTGGAAATACTTGTTTGCTCTTGAGGATTGGTTGCTCACACATGGTAACGTCACCCTCACATTCTGTAAGCATAGGCTGTTGCAAAGCAGTTGCTGGGCTTTCTGTGTATCCCATGGATTTTGATGGATCAATATCCATAAGTAAGGAATGGTCAGGGGTCAGCCACATTGCATCAGCAGTTACTTCAGAGTTCCTACATAGTTCAAATGGTCTCACACATCTTATTGGAAAATCCCCTTTGTCTTCACTGATTGTAGCCACTGGCATTTTAAAATCGATTATTGTTTCCATAGAAACATCACCGTGGTTTTCTGTTGCTGGGAAGACCCAGTTTGATGAGGTATGGAGGAACTCTTGGTCTTCTGGAGGGAAGAGGTCTTCCAAAGCTACCACCTCTGGCATTTTGTGTGTGAGCCAACGGTTAACTCTTCTACAATGTATGTTGTTAATGAGATTCAAACTACCATCTGACTGGGCTGAAGTATCTTCTGAATAGCCATGATAAGGATCTAAAAACTGCAACAAAATAGCTCTAAATAAATGAGACTAATACTGTATTATCACTTTCACTGCAAATATGGAAGAATTGATAAGTTATTTCATAAACATTTGTTACTTAGCAGTGAGCAAGTCTGAATAGTCTTTTACAACCCTCTATAAAAAACATTATTGAAGAACAGACAGTTAAAATACTTAGAAAGGAAATCTCTTCCGGTAATAAAGGAAGGGCTTCTTTCTTTGAAACATCTGTATCCAGAATATATGCTTAATATGGAAGTACTAAGTAACTTGATGAGGAACTGGAAATCTGTTTAAGGCTTTTTATAAATAACAAAAGCGAAGGGAATCATGGCCTCCTCCTTCCCCCTCCTCCCCCCACACAACACACACACACACACACACACACTCTCCTTTATACTGTAAAGTCCTTTAAAACGGTTAGCCCTTTGAATAGTTCAGCAGGCAGAACACACTGGCTAGTTCTGGAAGAGAATCTTGTGCAAAGAATCAATGCCTAGTACTGTTCATGATAGGATAGCAGTTTTCAGGTATCTAAAAGGGTGTCACAAGGAAGAAGGAGAAAAAATTGTTCTCCTTGGCCACTGAGGAGAGGACAAGAAGCAATGGGCTTAAACTGCAGCAAGGGAGGTTTAGGTTGGACATTAGGAAAAACTTCCTGTCAGGGTGATTAAACACCGGAATAAGTTGCCTAGGGAGGTTGTGGAATCTCCATCTCTGGAGATATTTAAGAGCAGATTAGATAGACATCTATCTGGGATGGTCTAGACTCTAGACAGTACTGGGTCCTGCCATGAGGGCAGGGGACTGCACTCTATGACCTCTCAAGGTCCCTTCCAGTTCTAGTGCTCTATGATTCCATCTTCAGAGGGTTACTGCATGGGCACGCACCAAGAATTTCAGTCCGGCCCACCTCCTCAGCAGAGCCGCTGATGATGAGGAACCGCTATGTGGCGGGTGGCTGCCCCACCCCAGGAGCAGCAAGGCCGTATGGCGGGGCTGCTGCTGGTACTAAAATAGCACCACAGCCCTGGCCCCAGTCCCGGCACAAGGGGCCCATGGAGACCCGCTCCTGGGGAGCAGGCTACTGGTGGCATGCACCGCTTCCCACTCTCTGAAGTGCAGGGCGCACCCTGGCGGCCGTGGCCTGTCTACAGACCTCTGCCACGGGGGTCTTCAGTGTGTGGTGCTCAGCTGTTCCCACGGGGGCCGTTCCCTGCCTGTGCTCGGGGAGAGAGGCTCTTTGCCAGAGGGTTTTCCTTTCCTTACTTCAGGTTAGGAAGGCGTCCTTTGTTATGTATGCCTTGCTGAGGGGCTCACTGAATGCCGCTGCCAGCCCCAGGATATCTGCAGGAGTAATGTTCGGCCAGGTTGGAAGATAGGTCTTGTGCCCACCTCTGTACACTTTAATAATGAAGTTGCTGGAAAGGAAATTCTCCGGTGGATGCTTATTTATAATATGCAGAATAAAACAATATGGTAACAGCATTGGCTCGGGCACAAGGGGGTTGACGGGTTCAGGTGTCAGGAAGGCAAAAAGGGGAGGGAAGGGACAGGAGAAAACTAAGGAGAAGGTGGGGGTGAGGAGAGAAAGGAGCTTGTGCTGAGGGGAGTGGAGGGGGCCAGAGCAGGAGAAGAAAGGGGAAGGCACCAAGGGGCAGGGTGGAGGAGAGACAAATGCCAGGGGACCAAGAGGAGACAATGAGGGGAATGGGCAAGAGGAGCTGGGGGAGGGGATGGGAAGGTGTCAGTGGGGGTAGAAAAAGGGAGGGGACAGGGTGATGCAAGGAGAGGGGCAATGAGGGCAAGAGGAAGGAAGAGGAGAGGAATGGGTGCTGGGAGAAGAGGGGTTGAAAGGAGGAATGGGCATGAGGAAGGCGGGGGTTGGAGCAAGTCATGTGTGAGGGTGCAGAGGGGCATGAGGAAAACGGGCAGAGGATGGTGAGGGGGTGGGCACCAGAGAGGAAGAGGGCAAGGGGGGCAGGTGTTGAGAGGGCAGGGTCAGTGAGGAAAGGGAGAGGCATCAGGAGATCACAGGGAGAAAGGGAAGATGCAGGTGCCAGGGAGGTTTTGGGGGTGAAGCAGAAGAGCAGACACAGGGAGAAGAGGGGAGGAACAGGCACCAGAAGGCAAAGGAGAGAGGCAGGGCAGGTAGGTAGAGGGAGGTGTTAGGAGAGGGAATGAGGATGGGCAGCTATAGATGATCAGTGGGGCTAGAGGAGGGGGTGAGCACAGGGGGGGGAAGGTGGGTGCAGGGGTCAGAGAGGATGGGGAGGGGGACAGGTCCCAGAAGGGCTGAGGGGAGTAAGAAGGGCAGGATCCAGGACAGCAGAGGAGGGTGAGGGGTGAGATGCAACAGGAACCAGGGGAGCAGGGGAGGGGAAGGTGGGAGACATGGCAGCAGAGGGGAAAAGGGAGAGGTTTATAATTTGGGTGCCACAGTGGCACACATCCAAACAAGCACACATGACCTCAATATTGGTGCACAAGACAAAACTCACTCTGCTCATGGATGGACAATCTTAGAGGGAACACTGCCTCCAAACCACCCACACCCATCTCTCTTCCCCATCACCAAACAATAAAGCACAATTAGGGCACCTTATGACGAAGTGGTGCGCTTCTCTGTCTCAGCTTCATGCCACCGCTGGTGCTAAGGACACTGAATGCTCCTTTGATGCAGTTGTGCCTGTTCCACCTTTGATCAGCCATGGTTCAGCGGGGAGGTTTTCACTGGGATTTTTTATGCTTAATTTTAAAAAAGTGAAGACTTTAAAACAATAAAAACCTCAGAGGAGCTTTATAATATAAGTTCAGCACACAGTCAACAGCTGCCTCCTTTTGCATGAAAATTGTGTTCACTTTTGCTGCCACCAAACTTAGCATTGTCTCTCTCCCAAACTGTCCATGCAATAATACTGAGAGGTCACTGAGCAAATGCAATACACACTGACATTCACGATCCACAAATTCACTAGTGTCATTCACTATCAACAAATAACTCCCATAAGAATGTTGGCAACAATAGATTCTGATGCTTGCCATATGATAAGGGGATGGACCTTTTGTAACCCTGACCTACATCATGGGACAGGGGCCTAGGTATGAAAGATCAGCTTCTCATAAGTAACCCTGTGTATTACAAGTTTATTGTATGGTGTGAGAAGGGGAGATAAGTGATAGCTATTCCCATGCGACGCTTCTAGACAAAAATTCAAACAAT
Organism: Rafetus swinhoei; assembly: GCA_019425775.1. Taxonomy (NCBI): domain Eukaryota; kingdom Metazoa; phylum Chordata; order Testudines; family Trionychidae; genus Rafetus; species Rafetus swinhoei. The sequence goes on from CM033446.1 coordinate 113,264,011, forward strand.
TGTTATTTTTTAAAGTCAGAACATTTAAACAAGTCCACTACATAATGAATGAAATAGCAGAAGTGTACAAACCTATTTGAAGTTTCATGTCACTTGCTTTTGCTGTGTCCTTCAATATTTGGTCAAACCCAATTTAAGAATGTATTTCCATCAGAAATATGCACAAGAACATTTGTAATTACATATTTGCCACAAGATCTTTGTAAACATTTCTATGTGGAGATCAAAGTTCTTCAAGTGCAATTAGGTGCCGATATAAAGGAATTCAATTCAGTTTAAATATGCCAACAAGCTCTGAATTCTGCGAAATGAAGACACAATCATGTTTTACTTTTATGTAGTATTGATATTGTACCCATCACCATGATATCCAAATCCTTATTTTAGTGAACATTTTTAACACTTGTATCTCTTTCCCTGACCAGATTTTTGCATGAAGTTCATAAAGAAAGAGATTTCAATGGCAACTTACATCCACTTACCTGACAACACCTAGCTACAAAATTCACAGCATGACAAAGGGAAGCTAATTTCTAGCTTTTCTTATCTCTGTTGTAAACAGCTCAAGTATCAGAATAAACACTGCTGTCACTTTTAAGAGAGCAAGAGTTTACTTGAGCCAATCATTTATACCCATTCAACCAAGTCCTTGTAATCAACTGAATGTTGAAAAGCTGTTATCAACTCTCTTTAACTCTAGTATGCATTTTAGTCATGACCTGGCCAGTCCCAATAGCAAATGCATACAAGAATGTTTCCAAAAGAAAGCCTCTCTATTTATAAGCACTGCAACTGCTCAACAGAGCTTTTTACAGTTTTCTAAGACCATTATACATGTTAATGCTATAAATAACACTCTTTCTTAGTTTCCTTAGAGATAAGACAGTTACCTGTTTTCTCATAATGGTGTTCTTCAAGAAGCGTTGTCCATGCCAATTCCAATCAGGTGTGTGCACGTCACATGCATGCGCATCGGAAGTTTTCCCCTAGCAGCTCCCATTGGGGTCAGCTGTGGAGCCCCTTCGAGTGGTGTTGCTATGGCTGCCCTTATATACCACTGCCACCTGACCCCCGCCCTGAGTTTCTTCTTGCCAGCTACTCCCACAGAGGGGAAAGAGGGTGAGTATTAGAATGGCCATGAACACCATGTCTCAAAGAACACCAGTTACAAGAAAATAGGTAACAACTGTCTTTTCTTCTTTGAGTGGTTGTTCACCAGATTCCAATCAGGTGACTCCCAAGCAGCTAAACCCTGGAAGTAGGTGGAGTCAGAGATAGGAATCACTGGTTGGAGTATGGCTCTGCCAACTGCTGTGTCAGACCTAACCTGCTGGTCAATGGCATAATGAGCAGTGAATATATGCACCAAAGATCAGGTCACCACCCTACAGATTTCCTGAATCCTGGGCTAGAAATGTGATTGAGGAGGCCTGCACTCTGGCCAACTGCTCTATAACTGCAAGGGGTGGGATTTTAGTCAAATCAGAACAGGTGTGGATACAATCCAATATCCAGGGGAAAATGTGTTCTGATGAGACCAGGAGACCCTTCAGCTGGGTAGATTTCATATATGGCTTTGTGCACTCAATGTAGAAAGCCAAAGCTCTGTGTACACTTGTTCTCAGGTGCTTATGTGTGGTTTTTGGGTAAAAATCTGGGAGGAAAATATCCTGCCCCAGGTGACACTGTGAGATCACCTCAGCTAAGAATGCAGGATGCTGTCTGAATTGTACCTTGTCCTTGTGGAAAATGATGTAAGGGGGTTCTCAAGTAAGGGTATGTCTACACTAGCCCCCTAGTTCGATCTAGGGAGGCTAATGAGGGTGACCGAAATTGCAAATGAAGCGCGGGATTTAAATATCCCGCGCTTCATTAGCATGTTCCCGGCCGGTTGCCATTTTAGAAATTGACTAGCCCGAAGTAATTGCCCGCGTCTACACGCGGCAGTTAAATGGGATTCCGAATTAAAGCCCTAAATCAAATTAGCTGGTAAACCTCATTCCAGGAGCTCCTATGCTATGTCTAAATTTACAGAGCTCCTCTCAGCAGATTCCAAGCAGGAGTTTTCAGTCCTTACTGAACAGGGCAAGATGGTAGTGAGGACATCTCTCCAGACCTTGCTTGACTCAGCTGACTCAACAGCAAGGCCTCTGTCATGGGGGGTGGCCATGAGACACTCCTCATGGCTACAGGCCTCTGGACTCCCACCAGAAGTCCAGCAGACTTTACAAGACCTGCCATTCAAAGGCAAAAGGTCTCTTTTCTGAGTAAACTAGTGGACTCTAGACTCCATTCCCTTAAAGACTCAAGGGCAACCATGAAGTTCCCTGTATTCACACTCCGGCTCCCTAAAGGAAACTGTCTAGGCCCTGATCTCAACAGCACAGACAGTATAGGGCAAGGCCTAGGCAGAAACTGTTCCACTACAGGAGCAAGAACAACAAATGCAGGCCTTCCAACTAGTCTGTGGGCCAAGGCCACTGCTCCTCCAATCTACTTCAGGCCCCATTTAGGGGTTTTGAAGGTGCTCTTGAGGACAGCGTGCTGATCCAAGCTCCAGATCCACAATCATGTTTCCTGAATTGGCTATCCCACTTCTACCATGTGAAGTCCTATATTACCTTAGACCAATGGGTACTCTACACAGTCAGACTAGCAATTTTGACATAGCTCTGTAAATTCTGACATTCACAAATTAAACACATATCTACTGAGGACAGTCTGCTGATTAGGTCTAGCTTTTTAGCATCCTTTGCCTTCAGGGCTGGCACTTTCTGACCCTGCCTTTCCTTCTCATTTACGGCAGAGACCATCAATGACCACAGGTGGGAGAAAAGGAATTTGTACCCTCTAGAAGGGACAAAGTATTGGCTTTCTACCCCCTTGGCAGTAGGGGGAGCTGCAGCTGGGGTTTGCTATAAAGTGTTATTATTGTTTTGGATAAGCCTTTATTATTGGTAAGGCTATCCTAGGATGTTCACCATCAGGTCTTCTGGCTCCACTACCGCCTCAACTGGCAAGTTCATGTGAAGGGCCACCCAGTGGAGGAGTTCTTGGTAGGCTTTATGGTCAGTGGGTGGAGGGCCTGCAACAGAGGTACCCACTACAGCTTTGTCTGGTGACAAAGACAAGGAGGTAGGGAGTTGGCCTGGGAATGAACTTGTCCTGAGCTGTGCCTGCTTGGGAATCTGACAGGGGCTCTGAACCTTGCTGGATTGTTTCCAGCACTGGAACTGCTCTGATTTCCAAGGGCTCCTGTGGTGGTCTGAGGACTGTGGCTTCTGGAGCTCATGAGGCTCATGATCCTCTTGGCGATCTAGAATGGTGGTGGGTTGAGGCCACCAACGTAGAGTGCCTGACAGCGGTGCCCTGGATCTGGTGATAGCTCATGGTGTCCAGAAGGGCCATTGTGTGGGTAGAGGCAACTGTGGATGCCAAAGCACTTGCTTTCTCTATAGCACACCTACTGGTATGGCTTCTACTGGAGTAGACTGATACTTCATCTGACTCAGAGCCGGGGGGAGAGGACCATAGGAGTTCCAAGGAACCAGGAGCTGGGGGCCTGCATGGGGAGGCAGGTGGTGAGCAGTGCTGGGATGAACATGATGACAATCGTTGCTGGCTAAGGAGTGAGCATAAATGGTGCCGCATGGTTGGTGCTGGACACCAGATCATAGTGCCATACAATCGGTGCTGTGCCCTATCTGGGTCTGCCCCTCATTTCCAGTGCTGGGGAAGGAGGTAGGTCATTCCTCAATGCTGGTGAGGTTGAGCGCAGAGATGAAGACATTGACGTATGCCAGTGCCACTCCAGTGTCAAGGGGCAGGCTTTTCCCACACCAGAGGAGCTCCAGTCTCTGAGATCTCTGAGGTCCCTTGCTGCCTCATAGGTGACCAGAGTAAGGATGTTAAGTATCAGGTAATTGACTAATCGAACAGTCGATGCATTTTGCATCCACTCTTCGATTAGTCCAGGGCTACTCAATATGTGGCCCATGGTGCAGTTTGGGTTCATGTGGGGCTCAACAAGTGGCCTGCAGGTGGGATCCTTTGAACATGGCCTCCAATAGGAACACTCTCCACAACGGTGAGTCAATATAATGGTCTTTTGTTGATATGCGTTTTAGAAGTTAAATTCCTGGACTGTCATTGCTCATTAAAAGTGCTGCCATATGGGTGGAAATCTGATAAATATTACATTTTATTAATATCGGCAGAACTGACTTAAATGGGGCCTCCGTGTTGTGTAACCGTGCATTAATCTTTGTATTCCTGCCCGTCAGTGTGAAAGAAGTTATTTGCATATATTTGCATATAAATTTGCATGTATATGCAACCATACTTAAGTTGCAACCCTCGGCATGTGCTGTGGCCCCCGGGGCTTCCAAAGCTGAGTAGCCCTGGATTAGTCGATAAGGCGCCTCCACCTATGAAATGTAGCAACAGCCGCAAGGCTGTTGCTACACTTCAAAGGCAGAAGTGCCATGTGGAGCCTGGGATCAGCTGGGGACTCCCCCGCTGACCCTGGCTCCATGCAGCGCTGCTGCTTTGAAACGCTGCAGCAGCGTTTCAAAGCGGCAGGGCCACACTAAGCCCGGGGTCAGCGGGGGAGTCCCCAGCTGATCCCGGGCTCCACGCAGTGCTGCCGCTTTGAAACACCGCGTGCAGCCTGGGGATACCTCGGCTGGCCACAAGCTGCATGCGACTTTTCAAAGCAGCAGCGCTGCGTGGAGCCTGGGGTCTGGCCCCAACCTTTAAGTAGCGCTGCCGCTTTGTAGTACCCCCTTTTCTTCCCCTCCTTGCTGCCTCTATCTGATAGAGGCAGCAAGGGGCAGGGGAAGCGACTAGTCTTGTATACCTGACTCATACACGTCACAACGATCACTATTTGGCAGACACTTCTTGCAGACAGTGCGAGACTTGAAGCCTTAGGCTTTCGGCATGCCCCAGGGTCACATAACTCTAGTGCAGTGGTCTCCAACCTTTTTAAGCCCAAGATTATTTTTTGAATTTAAGTGCAACCCAGAATCTACTTCAAACCCAAATACCCCTGCCCCGCCTCTTTCCTGCCCCTTCTCCGAGGCCACGCCCCTGCTCACTCCATCCTCCCTCCCTTTCACCAGGCAGGGGCAGTGGGTTGGGGCACAGGCTCTGGTCTTGAGCTTAGGGATTTGGAGTGTGAGAGGGGCTCTGAGGTGAGCCTGGGGCAGGGAGTTGGGGTGCAGGAGGGGATTCTGGGCAGAGGCTTTGTAAGGGAGTTTGGGTCCAGTGGGCTCAGGACTAGGACAGAGGCTTGAGGTGCAGAAGGGAGTTCATGACTGGGGTAGGAGCTCAGAGATGGCTCCAGCTGGACGCTGCTTACCTTATGTGGCTCCTGGGTGGTGGAGCAGTGGGGCTGAGGCCCTGCCCCCTGCCCCACTCTCAAAAGCAGCCAACAAACTACCTCCATCCCAAGCCCTGTTGTGCTCCCACTCCGTTCTGTGAGGATAGAATATAGGGTGGGAAAGGGGGCACCCTGACATCAGCACCCCCTGCTCTGAACAGCAAACAAGAGCTCCCGGAGGGCTGGGGGGCGGGCGGGGGCAGGCAGCTCCAAAGCAAAGGGCAGGAGGTGCACAGCAGTGGGGGGGGAGAGGCAGCTGAAGTGCCGTGCTTGAGAGCCTCTTGGCCAACCAGTCAGGATCACCTGTCAGAGGCTCTAAGAACTACCAGTAGATCCCAGTCTACTGGTTGGTGACCACTGCTCTAGTGGCATTCTTAAAACTTAATACTCACCTAGGGGAGGGAAGAAAGATTGACAGAGCCAGATGAGTATGCAGAAGTCACCTGCTTCAGGACAGGCTCCACAAGGTAAATACAAGAACACCACTGGTTAGCACTACATCCCCCAGCTAAAATCCTTCCAGCATATCATTGACAATCTACAACCAGTCCTGGAAAACAATCCACCATTCTCACAGACCCTGGGAGACAGGCCAATCCTCACCTACAGACAGTCCTCCAACTTGAAACAAATACTCACCAGAAGTCACACAATGCACCACAGAAACCTTTACCTATCCCTGCAACAAACCCCATTGCCAACTCTGTCCACATATCTATACAAGCTACACCATCACAGGACCTAACCACATAAGCCACAACATCAGGGGCTCATCCACCTGCACATCTACTAACATACATGATATATACCATCAAGTGCCAGCAGTGCACCTCTGCCATATATATTGGCCAAACCAATGGATTAATGGATACAATAAAGACAGCAGTAATGGTAACACATAAACCTGTAGGGCAGTGTTTCCCAAATGGTGTTCTGCAGAACCCCAGAAGTGAAAATAAGGGTTCCTCGAGAAAATTCCATTACACTAACATTTTATGATTTAAAAAAATGTTTTTAAAATGTGCAATTAAACTAAATGTTGATCTCATGACCTTGTTTTGCATTTGTTTATTATTATCCTTACTTGTGGTCTACTTTTTCAGCTCCATATATATAATACTGTTATTAGGGGTTCCGCAAATTTCTTTTGAGTTCAAAAGGGTTCCATGGCCAAATAAAATTGGGAAGCACTTCTGTAGGGGAACACTTTAACCTCCCTGGGCATTCAGTAATGGATTTGAAAGTAGCCATCCTTCTACAAAGGAATTTCAAACCCCAGTTACAAAGGGAGACAACTGAACTGGAATTCATTTGCACATTCAACACTATCAGTTCAGGATTGAGTAACGATCTCAACTGGTTAATGCACTACAAAGGCATTTTCCACTCTCTGGATATTCACATCTCCACACCAAATGCTGTGAATGACCCACTTCCACCCTGACTTGATTAGCCTTATTAACACAAGCCACTTCTTCCTTACACAGGTTAAACTTCCTAAATCCGAGACTCTCTGGTCTAGCAATATCCATGGTCTTGGAAGGACCTCAAATGTTGCTGGACTAGAGAGCCCCAGTGCAGGAGAGTGAGAGACAGCTGGGAGTCCAGGCAGGGAGCCCTACCAGTGGAGCCAACAGTGGCTGGGGACCCTGTCCTGGGAAGCCCTGGCTGGGCAGGGCAGAAGAGGGACCACAAGCCCCATCCCCAGGAATCCTGGGCCAGGCATGACAAGTCCTGTCCCCAGGAAGTGTGGCATCAGTGTGGCAGCCAGCAGCTGGCAAGCCCCATCCCCAGGAAGCAGTCATGTGGGGCAGCAGCATGGCTGGGAAGCCTCATTCCTGGGGCGCTCAGGCCAGGAGGGGCAGCAGAGGGGCCAGGAAGTCCATCCTCTTGGAGCCCCAGTGGGGAGGGGCAGCAGCAGGGCCTCCAGCAGCTGGCAAGCCCCATCCCTGGGAGCCTTGGCTGGGTGGGGCAGTGAACCCCATTTCTGAGGACCCCCAGTCAAATAGGGCAGCAGTGGGGAGTTCCAGCAAGCAGCGTAGTGGAAGTGGGGCTGGAGAGAAGACAGCCATAGGGAGAGGCAGTGGGCTGGGAGGCCAGTGGTAGGAGACCTCCCCTAATCTGGCAAAATCCCTCATTTAGGATCAGTCAGGTCCCAAAGGTGCCGGACAAGGGAGGTCCAACTTATATATACCCTGCTTCTGTAACGTCCACTCCAATTCATCTGATGAAGTGGGTTTAACCCACAAAAGCTTATGCCCTAATAAATCTGTTAGTCTCTAAGCCCTGGTCTACACTAGGATTTTAGTTCAAAATAACCCCCAAGGCTGAATTTATAAGCAGAGCAGGGTTTAAGGGAGCCAGCCCAGGCCCTGAGATTTGAGGGACCTGGGGGATTTCTGAGGGATCTGGCACCAGCAGCAGAGATCGGGCCTGACCCTGCATTCACCAACAGTGACAGGAAGCTAAAGTAACACTGATTTTTTGTAATGGCTACTGAGGCACTCTTGGCAATTAATCTAGGTCACTAAACCTAATTTCAGTATCAGGAAAACTGACTGAAACTATAGTAAAGAATACAATTATTAAGCACATAGATGAACACTGTATGTTGGGGAAGAGTCAACATGACTCTTGTAAAGGGAAATCATGCCTCAGCAATTTATTGGAATTCTTTTAGGGTGTCTGCAAACATGTAGACAAAAGTGATCCAGAAAATATAGGATACGTGGCCTTTCAGAAAGCCTTTGATAAAGTCCCACACCAAAAACTATTAAGCAAAGTAAACAGTCATAGGATAAAAGGGAAGGTATTCTTATGTATCAGTGGCTGGTTAAAAGATAGGAAACAAAGTAAACAGTGGGGTCCCCTAAAGAGCAGTAATGGGATCTGTGCTGTTCAACATATTCATAAATGATCTGGAAAAGGGAGTAACCAGTGAGGTCATAACATTTGCAGATGACACAAAATTACTCAAGATAAAAATCCAAAGCAGACTATGAAGAGTTACAAAAGGATCTCCCAAAACTGGATGGCTGGGCAACAAAACTGAATATAGATAAACAAAACATTCAATATAGGTAGGTGCAAAATAATGCATTTTAGAAAACATAATCCCAACTATACAGACAAAATGATGTGGTCTGAATTATGTTACCACTCAAGAAAGAGATCTTAGGCTATGTCTACACTGGCGCATTCTCACGCAAAAACTCTTTTGTGGAGAGTTCTTCTGCAAAAACTCTTCCAGAAGAGAGCATCTACACTGGCATGTGCTTTTGCGCAAGAGATGTGCTTTTGCGCAAGAGCATCCATGCCAGTATAGACGCTCTCTTGCGCAAGAAAGCTCTGATGGCCATTTTAGCCATAGGGCTTTTTTGTGCAAGAAATTAATGTTGCCTGTCTACACTGGGCTCTTCTGGAAGAGCTCTTGCGCAAGAGGGCTTATTCCTGAGCGGGAGCATCAGAGTTCTCGCGCAAGAAGCCCTGATTTTATACATTAGAACGTCAGTTTACTTGTGCAAGAACACGCGGCCAGTGTAGACAGGCAGCAAGTTTTCGTGCAAGAGTGGCCGCTTTTGCGCGAGATCGTGCCAGTGTAGACACAGCCTTAGAGTAACTGTGGAGAGGCCTCTGGAAAAAAAAACAACAGTTACTTACCTTGTAACTGTTGTTCTTCGAGATGTGTTGCTTAAGTCCATTCCAATTAGGTGTGCACGTGCTGCGTTCACGGAATCCGGAGCTTTTCCCCTTAGCAGTACCTGTTGGGCCAGCGAGGGAGCCCCCTAGAGTGGTGCCGACATATTGGTGCATATATACCCCTGCTGGCCCCTCACCCCCTCGGTTCCTTCTTGCCGGAGTCCTCTGACGAAGGGGAGGTGGGTGGAATTTGGAATGGACATGAACAACACATCTCAAAGAACAACAGTTACGAGGTAAGTAACTGTTTTTTCTTCTTCTAGTGCTTGCTCATGTCCATGCCAATTAGGTGACTCCCTAGCCAAGTCCTAAGAGGTGGGGTCGGAGACTAATGCCATCTACATGTTCCCAGACTGCAGCACCACCCTGCCAACGGTTGCATCCGCCCTGGCCTGCTGCGTAATCGCACAGTGCTCTGCGAAAGTATGGACAGAGGACCACATGGCTGCCCTACAAATGCCCAAGATAGGTACTTGCACTAGGAATGCCATGGATGTTGCCTGTGCCCTTGTGGAGCATGCGGTCAGTGGAGATGGCGGTCTACTCATGCTATCATAACAATACAGGAGGCGATCCATGAGGATAAACATTGGGCTGAAACTGGTGAGCCCTTCAACCTTTTGGCCATTGAAATAAAAAGTTGTGGAGATTTACGGAACTCCTTTGTTCTTTCTATATAGAATGCTAGGGCCCTTCTCGCGTCCAGGCAGTGCAGGGCCTGCTCCCCTAGCTGAGGCGTGTGATTTTGGGGAAAAATACCGGAAGGTAAATGTCCTGTGACATATAAAATTGAGAGACCACCTTAGGGAGGAAGGCCGCGTGGGGGGGGGGCACAATCTAACTTTGTCTTTAAAGAAGACTGTGTATGGGGGCTCCAAAGTGAGGGGCCCTCAGTTCTGAGACCCTTCTGGCAGAGGTAATCGCGATCAAGAATGCCACCTTCCACAATAAGTGTTTCAAGGAGCAAGTGGCTAATGGCTCAAATGGTGCCCTCATGAGGCCCGTAAGGACCAGATTGAGATCCCAGGGTGGCACTGGGGGGGCGCATATAGGGGAACAGTCTGTCGCCTCCTTTCAAGAACTGTTTAACCATGGCGTTAGCAAACATAGACCTGTGACCCTCTCCTAGGTGAAAGGCCGTAATCACTGCCAAATTCACCTTCAGTGAGGATGTAGTGAGGCCTTGACATCTAAGCTGTAGCAAATAGTCTAAGATTAGCGGGATAGTGGCACACAATGGGTTTAACCCCTTCTGCTCTGTCCACCTAGCAAACCGCCTCCACTTGGCCTCATACAGCGCCCTGGTGGAAGTTTTTCTACTCTCTAGCAATACCCTCTGTACCTCCTGCAAGCACCTCTGCTCTACACCTGACAGCCACGCAGGTGCCATGCTGCTAGGTAGAGGTCCGCTAGGTTCAGGTGGCACAACCTCCTCCCAAATCCTGGGTAATCAGGTGTGGGACTAGAGGTAATCTCACTGGGTCCTTCACCGCTAGTTCTAACAGTGTGGTGAACCAGTATTGGCGAGGCCACACCAGTGCCACCATGGTGACCCTTGCCCCGAACTGCCTGACCCTGATCAGGGTCTTGTGGATTAGTGGGAAGGGGGAAAATATGTATAGTAGCCCTTGAGGCCACTGTCTATACAGTGCATCCCCCTGAGACCCAAGCCCGTGGCCCATGAACGAGCAGTAGCTCTGGCATTGGGCACTGTTTCATGAGGTGAACAGATCCAGAAGGGGATAACTCCACCTCTGGAAGTCTTCTTTGATAATATCCTTCCTGATAGTCCACTTGTGGACCTGGAAGGAGCGGCTGAGTCTGTCTGCTAGGACATTGCTGGACCCTGGCAGATAAGTGGCTTCTAGATGTTCCGGGAAATGCATAACTCCCAGAATTCTAGGGCTTCTCTGCAAAGGGGAGAGCAACAAGCTCCACCCTGTTTGTTGATATAATACATGGTGGTCGTGCTGTCCATCAACACCACCACCACCTTATTCTCTATGGGTATGTCTACACTCATTGCAGGAGGAGTAACAGCCGTGGGCAGGGAGTTCGAAATACCGGGCATTTAAAAATGGCGGCACCTGGGAACATGCAAATAAAGCCCGAGATATTTTAATCCCGGGCTTCATTTGCAAGTTCGAATGACTACATTAGCCACCCTAGTTCGAACTAGGGTGGCAGTGTAGACATACCCTAGCTGGGGAAGGAAGGCCTGACACGCCAGCCTGACCGCCCTGAACTCTTTGACATTTATACGTAAGGAACTCTCTCCCCAGGACCACATACCTTGAGTCCTGAGGGTTCCCGTGCGGGCTCCCCAGCTCGTGTCCGATGCATCTGTAAACAGCTGCACCGACGGGCTCTGCTTGGTAAATGGGACCCCGCACATACCATCTCCTCCTGTGACCACCAGTCTAGTGAGCGGAGCACTGTCTCCAGCAGTGTGACCACCGCAGCTTGGGGAGATCATGCTGGGTTGTGGACACTTCTCAACCACCTCTTTAGGGGTCGGAGCCTCAGCCTGGCATAGCTCACCACTATGCTGCCATATGGCCCAGTAGTCGCATACATGTTCTTGCTGAGGTTATAGGAGACCTTTGGAGAGCTGTGATCATTGAGTTCATAGACAAGAACCTGCCTCTGGGCAGAGACGCCCTTTCTATGATAGACTACAGGTGGGCCCCCACGAATTCTATTATCTGTGTGGGTCCAAAGTGGACTTTTCCTCATTTATGAGGAGGCCTAGTTGGAGAAACAGCTTCCTGGTTACAGAGCTATGATTCATCACTTGCTCTTGGGATGTCCCCCTTATCAACCAATCATCCAGGTAGGGAAAGACCTGGATCCTGTGGCGCCTCATAAAAGCCGCCACTACAGCCATGCATTTGGTGAACACTCTCGGCACTGTGGAATGGCCAAAGGGCAGGACTGCGAACTGGAAATGATCCCAACCTACTGTGAATCTGAGAAACTTCCTGTGGATCACCGTGATGTGAAAATAAGCATCCTTTAGGTCGAGGGCTGCGTACCAGTCTCCTTTCTGTAGGGAAGGGATAATGGAGGCTAGAGTGACCATCCTGAACTTTGTCTTCTTTCTGAACGAGTTCAGGTTCCTTAGGTCTAAAATGGGACGTAGGCCCCCTTTTGCCTTGGGAATAAGGAAATATCGGGCGTAGAAGCTCCATCCCCTGAACTCCTCTGGGACAGGCTCCACTGCTCTGAGCTGCAGAAGCATAGATACTTCCTACCTCAGCAGAATCTTGTGAGAGGGGTCCCTGAAGAGGGATGGGGAGGGGAGGTGGAAAGAAGGGATGGCTAGAAATGGGATCATATAGCCCTTTGCTACTAGGTCTAGGACCGATCGGTCGGAAGTTATTCGGGACCAGGCCTGGTAGAAAAGGGACAAATGGCAACCAAAAGGGGGTGACGGTGGCTCGACTGCTATCCTGTCCTTGAGTGTACCCTCAAAATGAGAGTTTAGGTTGTTAACCCAGAGGTGGGCCCGATCCCCTGTCAGAATCAGATCTCAGGCCCCTGCATCTATTCCTGGGTGGATCGTTCCAGCCATTATTAGGGCCTCTCCACCTACACTGTTCGGAGCCAAACCCATGCTGGAAGGGTCTAGCACTCGGCCTAGGGTTAAGGGGCTTTCTCTGGGGGGCAGGCATATGGATCCCCAGGGATTTTAAGGGTGCCCTGGAGTCCTTGAGGCTGTGTAGTTTTGAGTCAGTCTGGTCTGAGAACAGCCCCGCGCCCTCGAAGGGGAGGTCCTGGAGCATGTTTTGCACCTCTGGGGGGATGCCCGAGACTTGGAGCCACGCACTTCTCCTCATCGCTACTGCAGTAGCCATTGTGGGGGCCGCCGAGACTGCAGCATCTAAGACAGCCTGTAACACTGTCCGTGCCACCGTTCTGCCTTCTTCTGTTAAAGCCCCAAATTCCTACCATGACTCTGGTGGTCAGAGCCGGCCTTAGGCTGATTTGACCAATTCGGCTGAATCGGGCCCCGTGCCTAAGGGGGCTCCATGCCCCTGAACCCGGAAGTGTGCCAGCACTATAGGCAGCGAGTTACTATTCAGAGCCGGGGGCCCTGCTTTAGTAATATGTAGAGCTGGGTTGCTCCCCTGGCTCTGCGGATCCCCCGCCGGCCGCCCCACTCGTCCTCCCACCCTGCCCCCAGAGCATCCCCCTCAGCCCCGGACCGTCCCTGCCGTGCGCGGCTCTCAGCACGGCTCCCCCTTGCCGGCTGCTGCTGCCGCCATGTGCGGCATTCCCATGAGCGGGGAGGATGCCCGGGCATGACGTGATGTCACGGCCTGGGATTTTAAAACTCCTCGGAGGCACGTTGCGTGGTGTGGCCTAGCTCCGGGTTCGGACTCTGGGGCCTGAGTGCAGACTCCGGCCCCGCAAAGTGGAAGGCAGAAGGTAGGGAAGGGGCTTTTGCAGAGAGGAAGGGGCTTGTGTGGAGGGGGAGAGGGAGAGGAAGGGGCTTGTGCGGCGCGGGGAGGGAGCAGGGGGGGAGAGGAAGGGGCTTGTGTGGAGGGGGAGGAGAAAGAAAGGGGAAGGCACCAAGAGACAGGGTGGAGGAGAGACAAATGGCAGGGGGCCAAGTGCAGCCAATGAGGGAAAGGGCAGGAGGGGAGGTGTCAGTGGAGGGGACAGGGTGATGCTGGGAGAGGAGAGGAGAGGGAAGGGCATTGGGGCTAGAGGGGAGGGGAGGTGCTGGGAGAAGGCTTGAAAGAAGGGGTGGGCATGAGAAAGGTGGGGATGGAGCAAGTCATGTGTGAGGGCACAGAGGGGCAGGAGGGGAACGGGGCAGAGACTGGTGAGGGGTGGGCATCAGGGAAAAAGGGGCAGGGGCAGTAAGGAAGGGGAGGCACCAGGAGGGTGCAGGGCTGGGAAGGTGCAGGTGCCAGGGGATTCTGGGGTGAAGCAGAAGGCAGACACCTGCAGGAGGGACCAGCACCAGAGGAGAGAGCCAGGGCAGGTGTGTAGAGGAGGTGTTAGAAGAGGGGTAGCTCACATGATCAGAGTGGGGCTACTGGAGGAGTGGGCACAGGGGGGAGTGAAGGGCTGGTGGAGGGGGCAGGTTGCAGGAGGGCTGAGGGCAGTGAGAAGGGCAGGAGTCAGGACAGCAGAGAAGGGTGAGGAGTTGGGGGGCAGCAGGCACCAGGGGAGCTGATGGAGCAAGGAGAGGAGACATGGCAGCAGAGAGAAAAGGTAAAGGTTTATAAAATATTTATTAATAACTTGGTATGCTGCTCACAGCCAGTTTGTTTGCGCCCCACGGTGCAGTTTGGGTTATGTGGGGATCAACATGTGGCCGGCGAGTGGGAGCCAAAACAAAAAGTAGTCAGTGTAATGATCTTCTCTTGATATGTGTTTTAGTAGTTAAATTCTTGGACTGTCATTGCTCATGAAAAGTGCTGTCACATGGGTAGAAATTGGGTAAATATTGCATTTTATTAATATCAGCAGAACTGACTTAAATGGGGCCTGTGTGTTGTGTAGTCTTGCCTTAATCTTTGTATTCATGCCTGTCAGTGTGAGAGACGCTATTTGTATATATTTGATTGAATATGCAACCACGCTTGAGTTGAGGCCCTCAGCATGTTCTGTAAGTATCAGTGTGGTCCCTGGGGCTTCCAAAGTTGAGTTGCCCTAGCTCATCCCTGACAGGTGTCTGTCTAACCTGGTCTTAAATATCTCCAGTGATGGAGATACCGCAATCTCCCTAGGCAATTTATTCCAGTGTTTAACCACCCTGACAGTGAGGAAGTTTTTCCTAATGTCCAACCTAAACCTCCCTTGCTGCAATTTAAGCCCATTGCTTCTCATCCTAACCTCAGAGGCCAAGCAGAACAATTTTTCTTCCTCCTCCTTATGATACTCTTTTAGATACTTGAAAGCTGCTCTCATGTCCCTTTTTGGTCTTCTCTTTTCCAAGGTAAACAAGGCCAATTCCTTCAGCCTTGCCTCATACCTCATGTTCTCTAGACCTTTCATCATTTGTGTTGATCTTCTCTGGACTTTCTCCAGTTTCTCCACGTTTCCTGAAATGTGGCGCCCAGAACTGGACATGATACTCCAGTTGGGGCCTAATGTAGATGGCTCATTCCCTGCCTAGGGGACGTGAGACTGAGCGGGTTAATTTCCAATCCTCCTGTTTATTCTTTTCCTAAGCCAAGAGGGCACGGTAGTTCTGATGGGGGCTCTGCAGGAAGGCAGCCCGCACTGCCCCCTGCCTGAAACCTTGTGCAGGTGTTAAACAGCTGTCCAGCCCACCCTAGAGGTGACTGCATTTCAGCATACCTGAAGCAACACAGCACCAGCAGTGGACAGGAGAATGGCTCCCAGGCATGGCTTGCTCATGACTGCCATTCTCAGTCCCATTGGATGGGCCTCAGCCTTTTTTCTTCCCCTCCCCCACTTTGCAATGGGGCTGTAGACTCTGGGGGGAGAGGGGTGGAGGCAGGAAGAGGTGTCTCCCTGCAGCAGATGTAGACACGTCTCTGTATTAATCATTCTCTCAAGTTTTTAGCTTTGTATTGAGTCCTTTTACATGGAAACTTTGTATTACGTCTTGGTAGAATAGTCCCTAGGACAAGTGAGGCAGAGACTGTCCCTGTGGGGTGAATGAGGTGGGAATGGATAAGGCGGAAGGTGAGCACCTCTGGGCAGTTGCAAAGGTTGGAGAGGGATGGAAGCCAGATCCAAGATCAATGAGCCCTGGGAAGTGGGCCCATTGAAAGGAGACTGGACCTGTGGATGCCTTGGGGGTCAGCAGCAAGGGCCTGCTTTGGGAAGTCCCCTCTTTGGAGGTGAATGTGGCAGCATTGAGACACCACCCAGAAGCAGGCGCCACAGACACTAACTGCAGATTCATGGGACGGCTCTCACAGATCTTGCACATGCATAAGCTGATAGATCTGCAGGGGGGGCAGTGGCGTAGTGAGGGGGCCAGAGGGGTCAGTTGCCCCTGAGCACCATGCTAGGGAGGCTCCAATTTAATCCCATTCTGCTCCTCCCATTACCCCTTCAGCTCATGTACTCCTACTCCGCCCGCCACGGGCAGTTAGAGCCTCCTCCCTGCCTCTCTGCTCCAAGCCTGACCCTGCTCCAAGCCCGACCCTCCTCCATTTCCACTGGAGGGTTAGTGCATGTGTGAGCCCGGCCCCAAATTGTAGGGGTTGGGGGAAGATGCGGTACAAGTTCCCCTCAGCTGTGCACTAGGTTTGGGGCCATGCCACATGGCGGGGAGGGTGGGGCACAAATTTTTCCTTTGCCCCTGGGCGCCTCTGGTGGCACATCCAAACAAGCCACATGAACTTGTGCAGGTGCAGGACTCAGTGCAGGTGCACAACACAAAATCCATTCTGCTCATGGGAGGAAACTCTTAGGCTATGTCTACACTGGCGGCTTCTTGCGCAGAACATCTTGTGCAAGAAGTCTTGCGCAAGAACACGTCCACGCTGCCATGTGCGAACTGTGCTTTTGCGCAAGAGCATCCATGGCAGTGTGGACGAAGCTCCAATGGCCATTTTAGCCATAGGGGTTTCTTGCGCAAGAAATCCCTGCCAAGCATCCACACTGCCCTCTTGCGCAAGAGAGCTTACATCTGTTAGAAAAGAGCGTAGCTCTTGCGCAAGACACCCTCTCTTACCACGCCATACTGTAAATTTCCTTGCGCAAGAGCAGGCGGGTTCTTGCGCAAGAACGGATGTACTTGCGTAAGAAGCAGCGCGTGTAGACATAGCCTTAGAGGGAATACTTCCCCCAGTCTCTCTGCCCCCCAGTTAATGTCACACACATTGGGTTAATGCAACTGCAGGATAATTGCATGAGGGGGGGTTGGTGGAGGGCCAAACTAATCCCTGTTGGTAGGAGGATGGTGGGAAAAGTCGTTCAAGAGGGGTGACATGACACCTTTTACTTCTGGTCATGTGTCCATCTTGCCCCGAGTGTGTTGCCTCCAGAGGCCTGGCTAATGGGGGGTCAGGGGGTGTGGCTAATGGGGCACCACCAAAAATTATACAAATCTGCCGGCCCCAGAGGAGGAGTGCATCGGCTACCTGAGCCACAGGCGGTGTGAGTTTAGCGCAGGGTGTTTTGTTCGAATTGGGCCCCACACTTCCTAAAGCCGGCCCTGCTGGGGGGGGAGACAGTCTTTGAATTTGTCCATAGCTGCCCAAGTATTGAAGACATATCTGCTGGTTGGCGATGTGGAGCTGCAGACCCCCTGTAGCATATGTCTTCCTCCCCAGGAGGTCAAGCTTTTTGGGCTCTTTTGATTTAGGGGTGGGACCCAGGGGGCCCTAGTGCTCCCTCTGCCCCGGAGCCTGTACCACTATTGAGCCGGGGGTGGGGGTGGAAAGAGGTGTTTGTGGCCTATCTGGGGGACAAAATAACACCTCTCCACTCCTTTTTGGGTGGGGCGGATTGAGGCTGGGGTTTGCCACAGGGTTTGGACAACCTGTCCACTGTTTTGTTAAGCGGTAGTGCCGTTGTTCTCGGAGTGGCCGCCAAAAGTATGTCCACCATGGGGTCAGAGGCTTCCTGGATCTCCTTCGCTTGGATGCCGAGGTTTGCAGCCAACCTCCTCAGCAGGTCCTGATGAGCCCTAGCATCCACAGACAAAAGTGGCAGGTCCGGTTCCCCTAGGGCCTTGTCAGGGGAGGAGGATAATGACTCTCTCATACGCGGCTGTTCCTCTATTGGTTCTGCAGCCTGCAACGCTGCTGACACTGGGGGTGCCATTTGGCTGCCCTCCGACTGGGGCTTTGTAGTCTCTGTGCTCTCCCCGGTCACCGGGGGTCTAGTCATGACCTTGACCTCAGAGTGGCTCGCCTCTGATGGGGGGGGGCGCTCTATGGCACTCATCGAAGTGGCACTCGCCTGACACTGACCCCATGGGGGCTGGACCCTCGGCTTGATGGTATGCCCACGGTGTCCAGCAAGCCCACTGCTGGGGTTGCCAGGTGCGCGAGTGCGATGGACTCCTGTGCTGTGACCTATGCTTGGAGCAGGAGTTGTTCTGGGACCTAGGTCTATATGAGGACCTCACCGAGTGTATCGACTCTGCCTCCAACTCCGACGAATACTCAGAAGCTGACCACAGAGGCTGTCGACACTTGCTCCCTCTGGTGATGAGTCATAGCCGGCGGCTTCCCTCTGTGCACCAAGCCCCAGCGGCAGCATAACCTGTACCAGGGCCTCATATGCCGGTGCTGCGTGCAGCAGCTGGGGAATCTTGTATCACTGCGGCACCGGATTGGCCAGCATGGCAGGGTCGCCTGAAACTGGCCATGTAAGTGTTGATGCCAGCACCGGTGCTCCGGTAGTGATCGGTGCCAGTGCCAGAGTTCTTATCAGGGCCGGTACCGATGATTGTATCGGTCGGTGTACTGGTCGGTGTTAGTGCCGGGGCTGGTGCAGGAGTCGGCACTGGTGGCGGTATGGGCACCAATGTTGCCGTCGGTGCCAGTGTCGGTGCCGCCCAATGGTTCGGAACCCGCGTTGGTGCTGGGTCAGGCAAGCCTGGCGGGGAAGGCAGCCTTGACTCTTGTGGTGCAACATCCGCTGCATCTGGGGATGTCAATTCGATAAGATCCCGTGCTGCATCGAAGGTTTCCAGCATTGATGACTGGTGAAACTCTTTGAGAGAGGCCTCCAGTGCCGGCCCTTCCCCTCGCAAGGGGGTGTGCCTGTGTCTGGGGTGTACCGCGACCTCCCAGGGGTTCTTTGAGGCTAAGTGCCCTTCCTTTGGGCACACTTTATGACCATGCCTTTCCGGGGATCTCCCACTGGCATCCTTAGGCTCCTCAGTGCCAGAGACTGTGATCAGTGCTGAGAAGTTTTGGAGGTGGTAGTCTGGTGCCTGGACGGCACTGCAGCCACCTCACACACCAAGGGCGGTGTGCTGTACACCAACTGGCCCCTCTCTGGAGCCAGCGGCTGTAGAGCAGACTCCATAAGGAGTAATTAAACCTCAAGTCTCTCTCTCATTTAGTCCTCAGCTTAAAACTCTTGCAAATAGCACAGCTCTCTGCACGATGGGCCTCCCTGAGACACTTCAGGCAAGAATCATGCAGATCACGGCAGGGCATTGGTTTTAAACATGCTGCATGTGGCTTGAAGCCATGCGGGCCTAGCATCCCCTTCCTAGCGAGGGGGAAGGCGATTGGGGAGAAGCCCCTCTTAGCTAAACTAATTACAAGGCTAAGAATAGGGTACTAATTAACTGAGAACGATAACACTTAACTATCTCAAGAACTATTTACACGCTAAGGGAAAGACGACCAGTCTTGACGTTCCAGCTACCCTCATGGGCGGTAAGAAGGAACTGGGGGTGCTGAGGGGCCAGCAGGGGCATATATGCACTGATATGTCGGCACCACTTCAGGGGGCTCCCTGGCTGGCCCAACAGGTACTGCTAAGGGAAAAACCTCCAGATTCTGTGCACACGCCACATGCACACCTAATTGGAATGGACATGAGCAAGCACTCAAAGAAGAATACACATTCAATGTGCAGTAGTAGTCAAAAAAGCAAACAGATTGTTAGGAACCATTAGAAAAGGATACATAATAAGATGGAAAGCTCATAATGGCACTATCTAAATACATGGTATGCCCATACCTTGAATATTGTGCACTGTTCTGGTTGTCTCAGAAAAGATATATTAGAATTGGAAAAGGGGATATGAAGGACCTTCCATATGAGAAATTAAAAAGACTGGACTGTTCAGCTTAGAAAAAAATCGTTAATGGGAGGTCTGATAGAGGTCTATATTAAACTATGAATGGTGTGGAGAAAGTGTTATTTATCCCTTTGCATAACTCAAAATGTAGGAATAATCTAATTAAATTAATAGGCATCAGGTTTAAAACAAACAGAAGGAAATACTTAACATAAAAAAAAAGCAGCTTCCAGGGGAAACCCACGGGACCTGGGGGGTCAAAATGCGCCACGACCCTCCAGGAAGACTGCCCTAATAACAGTCTGGTACATGGAGCTGAAAATCTAGACCACAAAAAAGTAAGGATAATAATAAACAAATGCTAAATAAGGTCATGTGTCTGTCCAGGAGCGAGGGTAGAGGAGGGTCTTGGGGCAGGGTGTCTGGCCAGGAGGGAGGGGACTTGGGGCAGAATGTCTGGCCAGGAGCAGGTATTGGGGTAGGGTGTCTGGCCAGGAGGGAGGATGCAGGAGGGGACTTGGGGCAGGGTGTCAGAGCAAGCTGGGACTGCGAGATTTTGGGAGGGGAAGGGGAGTGAGGGGGGGTTTGGATGCGGGGTCTGGGCATGCGGGGGGACGCTTACCTGGTTTGGCACCCTGCTGCAGCAGGGAAAGCCTCCAGGGAGCATGCTCTTGTTCCTCGGGGGGGAGGTTGGAGAGCTCAGTTCCCCTTCCCACCCCTACCCATGCAGCGGGGAACCCAGCGCAGCTGCAGCACCAGGCCAGGCTTCCTGCTGTCAGGGCAGGGTGGGGCGGGAGTAGAAACCCCAACCGGCCTGGCCAGATTAAACTCTGCCACTTCCCCAGCAGGCTGGAGAAGGGCGCAGGGGAGAAAGAGCAGCAGTGCATGGGGGGTAGCAGAGCCCAAGCGCACCCTGGGGTGGGGGCCCGAGCCAGGTTTTCCACAGGCAGCAGTTTTAAAACACCACAGTCTGGGAGCAGCTCCTCAGCTCCGGCCACCCCTCCCACAGTGGCCAGTGTCAGTGACGTTATCTGACACTGGCCACTGTGGGCATATATATATTATGGAGAAGATTGCCCTCTGGAAGTCAATCTTCTAGTATTCGATTTAGCTGATCTAATGTAGACCCCTAAATTGAATGCTGAGGGTGGTCCCCACTGGTATCCAGTACTCTTCATTCTGCACGGAGTAAAGGAAGATGAGAAGAATGTGTGCTCCCATCCGCCTCGCCTCCCACAGTGTGGACCCCACAGCGGCTTGGCTTAAGACAGCGGTTCCCAAACTTTTTGACACGGGGACCAGTAAATCCATTCACAAGCTTTTGGAGGACCGGTAACATTCATTTGCATATGCATTAAGCAAATGATGAATATGCAAATAAGTTTCTGGTCCTCCCAAAGCCCTCAGTGCCAGCTTTAGCAAAACTTTTGATACGGTCACCCACAATATTCTTGCCAGAAAGTTAAGGGACTATGGATTGGCTAAGTGGACTGTAAGATGGATAGAAAGCTGGCTAGACCAGGGTTTCCCAAACTTTTTACTTTAGTTGGAACCCGGTTTTTTTAGTACTGGTTTTTGCAGCCCAAAAATATAAATGCATATTTAAAAAAAGGATGAAAAATGAATACATTTTCACTGTTTATTATTTATTCACAATAATAACAGTACATAACATAAATCTTAATTACAATTTAACCAGTAGAATTTTAACAGTTGTAAAGTTTGTTATTTATAATTGAATGAGTTGAATATAAGTTATTTGTGTGCACTTTATAGCTTTTAACTAACTAAAAAGAGAACTAGTGGGAAGGGTGAAGTTGTTTTGCATCACATAGCAACTTTATGTCAGGAGCAAAAGAAGAAAGTTTTATCCTCAAATCTGGTTCAACATTCAATCTATTCTATATTTATTTTTAAAGAAAACCAAAGATGAGAAACTAGTTTCACACTTATATGTTGTGACGAAAGGCATTAAGAATTTGACTGCTTTCTCAGATAAATGTGAATATTCATTTCTACAGCTCAACCAAAAAAGCAATCAAGGAGAGTTTATCAAAGTTCGCTTTTAAGGCAGAGTCACAGGAAAGTTCAATTAATGAATCCACTTCTGATGCACTCAATTGTAGTATTTCTTCATTTTCGGCGGCGTCAACAGTAAACGGGTTCTTAATCCACATTTCACTGGCGTCAACTGGAGGAAAATATTCATTTAAACTTGATGTTAGCCCTAAGAGGTGTTCTTGGATTGCTGCAGAAATCGCATCTGAGATGATAGTTTCAGCATATTTTTCTTGTAATTCAGTTAAAGTACAAAAAGACTTAAAGTTGCTCTTGTTAACTCACTGTGCCCATAAACAAAGTTTTTAAATTATTGCCTCAACTTTTTCATGAACTTTGAAAATATTAATTTTAGTGCCTTGTAAATTCAAACTTAAATCATTTAAAAGCCAAAATATGTCACATAAGTAAGCCACCATTGTTAACCAATCAAATTCATGAAACTTGTCCTTAAATGTAAATATAACATCTTTTGACGATAGAGGGTGTCACTCCAAGAACAATAAAACGTCATCCTTCATTTCAAAGAGTCGTTTCAAAAGGTTTCCTTTCAACAGCCATCGAACCTCAGTGTAGTAAGAGATGCTCATGTTCACTTTCTAATTCGTTGCACAAAGCACTAAAGATTCTGGAATTCATTTCAGAGTGAGGGCAACCAGAGCACGCAGACACAAAATGCTTTGCTGTCCCTCATCGAGGTAGTCAAGCAAGCAGGGAAGGCTGAGAACCGGCTGTCCGGGGCGAGGGGGGGAGGGGTCCCTTTAAGCACAGTCCTCAGATAGCCTCAGGCAGCAGCCACACAAAGTAACTCCTGACCTGGTGCCCTGCCGGACCTGGTTCCGGCTGGCCTTAAATGCGATTGAGTGTCCACTCAGTGTGGATGCGCTATTTCGAAATAGCAAACAGCTATTTCGAAATGTATTTTGTGTGTAGATGCATTATTTCGAAATAACTTATTTCAAAGTAACTATTTTGAAATAAGATATTTCAAAATAACGCTGTAGTGTAGACATATCCTTAATTACCAGGACTGGGAGAATAGGCTACTATGCTAATGAGTCATTCATTATTATGACCTCTATGACCTTTCTTATGCATATGGGAAGAACTTAAAAGAAAGTTAATGTGGCATCTAGTTTGGAAAGTGCTGTTCTATGATAATTCTTAGCTCTTGCAGGAGTAAGTTTCATAGTCTCCATTCAGTTACTGTGAAAGATTAATATCATGCACTCAGGGGCCTCCACCTACTTCCCAACATTTTAACTATTCCAGTGGAACGTAGCTGTTTTCTTCCCCCACTTCTCATGCTTCACATCTGAATTAATTTTCATGGAGGTGAAGGGTTAAGTCATCAATTCACCAGTAAAGAAAACTAGAAATATGTCTTTAGCTTTTCCCAACTCATTGTGTGAATTTTAAATTTCAACACACTATAGGATAAATTTTATGAGTATTTTTCACTCAAGAGCAAGAATCAATTATTTTAAAAGATTTTACCTTGTATTTATGTTAGTCTCACGATAGGCTAGATTTGTAGTGGACTCCATTAAATTACTAGAGTATAATACACAGGATGGGGAAAAGCTTTGTTAGAGAAACAACAGTCTGAAATAAATCAAGCATCCAAATACCCTACTTTTAAACATTTGAGTATCACCAAGGAAGAAACATTTGTATGCATTATCCTACCTGCCAATCATTATTTCCATCCTAGTTCCTGAAACTGCTAGTTAATGCATATGCACATGCTGTACAGGCTATTTTTTTAGTCATCAAAAGCCAAAGTCATCCATCAGATTTATTACTGGGGTAACAGAATGTGATGTTACCGATGATACTGTGACATCACTGTTTGTACAAGTGGGTTATCTTATCTATGAAAGGTTTTTGATATATTCAATTGCAAGCCACTTGAAGCAGCATCAATGAGCTAATTAAGCCTACATACAGGAGATTCAAATATAAAATCAAAATTTTATATGCAATTGTTAGACAAAAATTAGTGAGATTAAGTCACTTGGATTAACATAACTGTTCCTATAGGATTTAGATGTCAAAAGAATAAATTATTGCAAAGATATCTTATCACTGCTATTAATGTCTTAGAGAATATTTGATATGTTGTGATATTTCTTATCCTCAATAACTCCATGTCTCACCTTGTGGTTGTAATGACTATCCTGTCAGGGTAGTTAAGCACTGGAATAAAATGCCTCTTGTCATTCTAAGGGAAGAGTAGACTATTGCTTGCAAAGGATGATCTATATTTAATCCTGGCTTGAGTACAAAGGACAGGACTAGCAGACCTTTTGAGGTCCTTTTCAGTCCTATCATTCTAAGATTCTACCACATCCTCTTATTAAAAATCTGTATTAATTTATTCTAAATAGCCTACAAACAATAGATAACTGGCAAATTCTCTGGCTACAAGCTGAATTGGGTAAGTTGAAAACAATGAAGACTTTATTGGATCCAGTTGGCAGTGGCTCTTCTGTAAGGATAGATGGCAATAGACATTCTTCAAATATTAGGGTGCCCAGCTTCTGACAGAAGGTAGGGACACCATTCCTGCCCATCCTGGCTAATAGCCATTGATGGACCTATCCTCCATGAATTTATCTAGCTTTTTTGAAGCCTGTTATCTTGAACTCCACATCTTCTGCCGAGGAGTTGCACGGGTTTACTGCATTACACGAATACTTCATTTAAAACCTGCTACCTATTAATTTCATTTGGTAAACTCTACTTCTTGTGTTATTTTCCTTATTTACTTTCTCCACACCAGTCATGATTTTGAGTTACTTTGACTTGGGGCTGGAATTGACAGTACCAGACTGGCAGCCTTTGAGCCTGAATGGCCTTGCGCAGGTCTCACTTTGCAGGTTTTCTTGTGACTGACTGATGGGCTTCAGAGAATAGAACAGCCCCTGTTCATTTTGCATTGTTTCTTTCACAGCACCAGTGACCAGAATCAATTGCACCTGTCCCCATGAGGGGGAAACCCTTCAGGCAATGGCACAAGTATACTTGTATTAGAATGGACATGCACTTAAGGACAACTATTTTTCCTTGGAACAAAGGAAGTAGCATCTACAACCACAGAAGAGACTTCTGAAGTCAGATGCAGACTTAGCCACAGTGAAGGTGCCAAGACCACATCCAGAAACTCCTGAGGCCTAAGTGATCTAATCTTTTCCGGACAAATATAAAAATAATTTCACATGGTGCACAGATTAAGAGAAAAGGCTCTGTATACTTGGATTATCTAAAATTTTGCTTACAGTCACAAGACACATGGCACAATCAGCATTGACCTAAATGTAGGTGTGCAAGCATGGGTGGTGGGTGAAGGTAGGGCTGAGGGAGGCATAGTTTAACCAACCCTTATGTCTACAAAACAGATGGAAAGTTGTCTGTTAGTATATTCACACTTTAATCT
Organism: Rafetus swinhoei; assembly: GCA_019425775.1. Taxonomy (NCBI): domain Eukaryota; kingdom Metazoa; phylum Chordata; order Testudines; family Trionychidae; genus Rafetus; species Rafetus swinhoei. The sequence goes on from CM033446.1 coordinate 113,289,295, forward strand.
GACAAACTGGCTACATTTTGTGACTATAGGTTAGATGGCTCTTAACTGCCCCCCTCCCCAATAAAAGACACACACAAAAACTACGTATCTTTTGTCCTTACATTGTAGCTGCCTGTGGAAAAGGAATGTATTTCTGGTTTTAAACTGTTTGGCAGTCTTTAAGTGGCCTTCAAAAAAGTAATATTAAAAATCCCTTGGGCAATTGCTATTTTATGTATGACATTCATCTTGGTATCACCTTTGACCCATCAGCCTAAGGCTAGCCCACGCTCAGAAAGCAATTGGTGTTTGTCACTGCTTTTGAGCTACTAAACCATTTATTGAAGTTGGGTTTAAACTATTCAAATCTGACCCTTATGGCAAGAATGTTCCCAGCAAGCATTGCAGAATTTAGTACTTTAAGCTTTCTGATTATACTGGATGCTGCTTCAGGAGAGTAAAGAAAGTCTATTGAAATTGAGTAGCTGTTTCAGTTGAAGATACCTTTTTAGTGCATGGTTGACACCATATGCTTCAGGGAAACCTACATATACTAACAGACCTTGGGATACTGACTTGGACCATGGGTTCCCAAACAGGGGGTGGGGTGGGGAGAAATTCCAGGGGGATACAAGGGAACCTAGCCACACACCCATCAATCCCACCCCAAGTTTTGCTGCTATTTTTTGGGAGGGGGCCTGAGGGTCTCAAAAAAAAAAAAATCAAAAAGGAGGCATGATGCCAAAAAAGTTTGGCAACCACTTGGACATTTTGAAGTCCAAGCTTAATGGAAAGTTGCATGTAAGTTGAGTTTGGAGTGACTATTGGTGGTATTTTGTGGCTGTAAAGCCTTTTGATAGCCACAGCAGTTGGTATGCTTGCAGCTCATACACATCACAGGTCTAAATACAAAAAATGGCTATATACCAGATACCTCTGGTAGAGAGAGTTTAGATTAGGCCTTAAATAGGGGAAGATGTTTTCTGACACATCCAAGTCATGCAGAGGTGGTCCAGGAAAGCTATTTCAGTGTAGGCTTCCAGGTACACAGCAACCACTAAAAAAGGCTGGGGGAGAGGGGGCACTTTTTCAGACAACTCAAGGTGACTGCTCAACTTAGCCACAAATGCAAAGTTCACTACAAATATTCATTCATAACACCTTTATTCCTAGACAGCTCAAACTGTACATGCAGAGTTGTATAAGCCACGGAGATTTACAGTGGATTCTAGTTGGTTAAGAGTGCAATCAAAAATCCTTTTACAGTATAAAAAGACAGAATTTAACATCAATACTTTTAAACATAGGAGCATGGGTGGGGTTAAAGCTTCCCCAATATTTCAGCTCTTGATACCTAGTTACTAGGTACTGAATGCCAGACTTGTTTAGTGAGGAGCTGTACAACGTTACAACTTAAGACATCCAGAAACCCTGCCACCTGCAACCAGCTCTTAGACAAAATAATTACTCCTTACTTGCCTCACTAGGGTGTTACTGTGTAAATGCACCAAGAAAACATTCCCTTCATGGCATTTGCACATTAGCTAAAAAAACCAATATAACAAAAATAAGGTATAACATCTTTGAAAATAAATATAAAGAGGGAATGCAGACAGTGTCAATTTTGGCAGGTAACATTCATATTATACAAAATATAACTTATTCAAATTAGCCCAGGAAACATCCACAAGTTTCTGTAGGGTAGCTATTTTAGTCCACTTCCTCCATACGTGATGTGTCATCATCTCCTTCAAGCGGCGGCATCTCCTCGGCAACTGCTGGGCTAGTTTCTTCTGTAGCAACATCATCTTCATCAATGCCTGTACAAATGCACAAGTGTAACTATATTAAATTGGTTTTAATTGTAACTCTCCAAGAATTCAGAACAGTCCTAGTTCTAAGGATATAGAAACAGTTTAGCTGCAGCATTATATTAAGTCCTTCCTCAGGATACTTTCCCCTCTGAGTTAGAATTAAAAGATTTAGCAAGTCTTACTTACCAAGACCAAGTTTGATCATTCTATAGATACGGTTAGCATGTGTCTGGGGATCCTCCAGACTGAAACCAGAGGACAGAAGTGCTGTTTCATACAACAAGATAACCAGATCCTTCACTGACTTGTCATTCTTGTCAGCCTCTGCTTTTTGCCTTAGTGTTTCAATGATGGAATGGTCAGGATTTATCTCAAGATGTTTCTTCGCTGCCATGTAGCCCATTGTGGAGTTGTCCCTGAGTGCTTGTGCCTTCATTATCCTCTCCATATTGGCAGTCCAGCCATATGTACTTGTTACAATGCAGCATGGGGAAGTCACTAAACGGTTGGAGACCACAACCTGTTGAATGTAAGCATTAGTTATTACCAGAGAGTTGGTAGGCTTGGATACTACTACAAGAGTGCAGGACTGCAGCAATTATTCTAGGAGGACCTGCACTTGCAGTGATAATACAACAGGAATTGGTGCAGTCAACTGTATAGCCACACGAAGTGGAATTTGAGGATAGTGTTAATGGAAGTCCAACATTCTAGTGACTAAATAATTGTTTCACTTTGGGAACTCTACTTCTGGCAAGTGAGAAAAGAGGTACTGTAGGGACAGACTAGTCACTACTGGTCTGAGCTTTCATGGGTACAGCCCACTTCAGATGGCCAGCTGTACTCACAAAAGCTCATGATATCATCTTCATGTTTTGTTAGTCTTTAAAGTGCTTCCAAACCAAGTGTCTTAAGTTTATCCTGTACAGACTAATTCAGCCACCCCTGAAGCTCCTAGTCACTACTGTTTGTAGAAAAGGCCAATTTTTCTAGGTTCTAGAATCATGGCTTAATCTTGTTTGCTCCCTGCTTCTATATATGAAGAGGTATAAAAAAAAAAGCCTAGACAGAATTAGCACTGATTGACCATGAACAGTTTTCACTGTTCTGTAGGCAGTCTAATCATACCTTTTCTACTTTCTTTTCAAGAATGTCTTTCATGATCTTGCAGAGGTTCTCAAACTTTGCTTTCTTTTCCTCCTGTTTCTTCTTCTCCTCTTCATCCTCCGGAAGCTCCAAACCCTCCTTTGTTACAGAAACTAAGGTCTTCCCTTCAAATTCCTTTAACTGCTGCACACAATACTCATCAATAGGCTCAATCATGTAAATCACCTCCAGACCATGTTTGCGAAGACGTTCCACAAAAGCAGAGTTTGCTACCTGATCTTTGGTTTCACCTGGAGGAAAAGGAGAGAAGTTAGCCAAGCCACAGATACTTGATTAGTCAATGACTACATTGTCCCTTTTCCTAAAATAGGGGATTATTTAGTAAGCTTGAGTTGTCCCAGAAAAGCAGCCAAAGACCAGCCAAGTTGTTTTAGCAGACTACTGGAATTGGATTCTAACCTGCTTTCGGTTCTTGTTTGAAGCTTCAGCCCAGTTCTTACAGTAACTTGTCAAGTGTGTTAGTGAGCTATCCTGAGGGACTGCTTACAAAAGTGGACTCTTCCCATGTGTCACTTTAGTCTGATGCTAAGCCACACATGCCCTTTTCAACATCCATTTTAGGAAAAATCAGCTACATCCATCCCTTAATCATGAAAGCCTAGCAATTTGTGCTTTAAGGACAACACATGCTGATAGATATTCCCTATTACTCAACAGAACACTGCTCATGAAGTTAATGTGCATTAGAAGTACCTCATGAATCATAAGCCCATAAGTTTAACGCAAACAATTTCAAATTTGACAGCTAAGTTGAATTACTCTTGTTGTGTACAAAGACAATAGCAAAAAGGGCAAGAACTGCTTATTTCAGAGGCTCCTTTAATCAGTTCTGTTCCTGACTGATCTCTGCAAGTTAGAAATTAGGAGCTTACAAAAAACAGTCAGCAAAAGCCTTATTTATTCCCCAATATGGCTTCCTTCAAAATACAGGAACATTGTCCCCACTCAAGGAGTTGGGGCATGGAGAGTCTTGCAGGTGACTTACCTGTAATGTAATATATGTGTTTCTGGTTTTCCTTCATCCGAGTACAATAGTCTTTCAAAGATACCATCTCATCACCAGATGCAGAAGTGTAATACCTCAACAATTCTGAGAGTTTCTTGCGGTTTTGAGAATCCTCATGTATGCCAAGCTAGAACAAGAAAAGTGTTTTCACCTTTGAGTTACTTGTTCATATTATGCAATTAACCAAATATGCTGGCAAGAACTTTTGCCCAATAGCTTCTAAAATAAGGTCACTAACCTTAATATTTTTAGAGAACTGTTCATAAAACTTCTTGTAGTTCTCCTTGTCTTCTGCTAATTCAGTGAAGAGTTCCAAGCATTTCTTGACCAAGTTCTTCCTTATCACTTTCAGAATCTTGCTCTGCTGCAGCATTTCACGGGAAATATTTAGAGGCAGGTCTTCAGAATCCACTACTCCCATGAAGTCTGGGGAGGAGGGAGGAGAAAAAAAAAAAAAAAAAAAAAAAAAGAGTAGTACATCACATCTCAGACTAGCACAAAGATCTTCACAATGAGATTAAAGACTTGGCTATATTGCAAATGCACGTCTAGGGCTCATTATGAATGAGTGCGCTATTCCTCCAAAGCTTAAGCCCTTTTCATTGTTCTGTATTTCTTTGCCACTCACATCATAGTGCCCCTCCCTCTCCCCAGCCCATCTATGGTCTTACAGAAAGGTGTTTCTATTAGAAACCATTCTGTTAGCAATATACAGAGTCCAGAACAGTGTTACTTTTCCAAAGGCCTACTCACTCAGATATTCAGGGATCAGCTCTTCACAGTTATCCATGATGAATACTCTGCGTACATACAATTTAATGTTATTCTTTTTCTTTCTGTTTTCAAACAAGTCAAAAGGTGCACGCCGTGGGACAAATAAGAGCGCTCTGAATTCCAGCTGCCCTTCCACAGAAAAGTGCTGCAAGAAAATAAGTCATGGTTTAAGAGAGTTTAGAGTGACATGCATTTTAACACTTTAAGAGACATTCATGGCCACTTCACTAAGAATTTGCTTACTGTACCATTGAGCTCTTTGGGGAGGTTCTTATTCTTAAGGCCCCATATGGTTGCTCTGCCTAAAGAGCCTGTAATTTGTTTTGCTTGCCTTTATTAAAGGTGATTGACAACCAGTTTGAGCCTTAGAGATGGCCATGCTTTCTACTTTGTTTTAAATGTAGACAGATGAAGTGATATGTTTCAAAGTCCTAGAGTTAGAGAATACTGTCCACTAAGTGGTACAGTTTTGATAGCTATATAGAGCTATTTTCGTCACCCCTTAGTCAAGCAAAAAGATCCTTTCAAATACATTATCTAAGACAATAGCAAAAAAGGACACTGAATAGGATCCACTGGGCTTTTGGTCATTTGAGTTAAGATATTGAGGCCTACTTACTTTCACTGCTAAATGGTCTTCCCAGTCATTGGTCAGGCTTTTGTAGAATTCTCCATATTCCTCATTAGTAATGTCATCTGGATTCCGGGTCCATATTGGCTTGGTTTTGTTAAGCTCTTCCTGGTCAATATATTTCTCCTTAATCTTCTTTTTCTTCTTCTTGTCCCCATCTTTCTTTTCCTCTTCCTCATCAGAGCCAACATCCTCAATCTCTGGCTTGTCTTCTGCCTTCTCTTCTTTTTCCTCTTTCTCTTCCTCTTTCTCTTCTGCCTCATCATCACTTACTTCCTTATCTCGTTCTTTTTCCACCTAAGTTATTAAAAATGCAAGTGAAAGATTGACATTGCATGTTACTCATGAGGCATGGGCTTTCATCAAAAGCTTAACTTTTGGGGCTTAATCTCAAAGCAGATACTTATATACAAAACCATCAAGTTCTTCCCCCTTGATTCCTAGCCCCCAGGTAAGATTAAGTGTAGAAATTTTTAGCCTTACTGTTAAACAATGGGATGTGCATGTAAGCACCAAACTAGATTAGAAATAGCGAAGTATGATCCTAATAAGCTAGATATGGTTTGCAATGACGGAGGAATGTTCCTTTGGGCAAAGCCTTGTTAAAGGTAGGTAAGAAAACAAGGCACTTGAACTGGCTCTTTGCTCCCAGCTCCTGCCTGTGGGGTCCCACTCCCAGACCAGTGCTGGGGCTGCTGCAGACACCAGCTCTCTGGTCCTATGGGCAGGCAACTGGGCTGGACCTTTCACATCAATCTTGTGAGCCTCAGACAGCTGAGGCTGATCCCTGAAGCACAACTCCCATGAAAGATGATCACACTTGGCAACACATGATTGCCTATCACACCAATGATTTGTGTACCAATTGCTCTTATGTAAACCCTCCTAGTTTGCACAAAGTACTGTTTCAGATATTTAGAGTGCAGTAAAGTACATTAAAGATTACTTTCCCTCATCTTTGAGCATGTACAGAACTCTAGTTTTGTCTTTAAATAAGCTCTAAACAGGAGACCTTGACAAATGAAACTAAAGTTTCCCTGAAACCACTAGGCTTAACAATGTATTGGATTACGTACCAAGTGCCATAACAGTGCCCACCATGTTTAGGTTATACATCTTACACCCTATTCTGTGGCTGTCAAGAGAACCAGGTCTGAAAGCACTGCTGATTGGCAGGAGTCCAATAGCAAGTGCGTGTGCTGGGAAGTACGGGGGAGAGAAGATTCTTATTTAGGATTTGTAGACAACTGTCTACACTACACATTAAGAGTCATTAATATACTTAAAAATGGTCCGTCTGACTCTAGAATCATTTTTGTAAGTTATTACGGCTAAACCTTGTACTCACTTAACATTCTTTACCACCAGTTAAAATTGTGTTAGCTTTCCAAGCTGAACACTTACAAAGAGTGTAATTGGATAGCCAATAAACTGAGAATGCTTCTTCACGATTTCCTTGATTCGTCTTTCTTCCAGGTACTCAGTCTGGTCCTCCTTAAGATGCAGAATAACTTTCGTACCACGGCCAAGAGGTTCCCCTAGAATAAGGTTCGAGTTTTACAGTAAGCACCAGTAATTGTTTGGTAAGGTGTTTAAGACAAATGAAAGACTACTGCTATGGTACTATTGTAACTGGCTTACAACTGAATTAATTTTGCTGCAGATTAAGAGATACCACCCTTGAGAAGCAGTTATTTTAACTGCCTTTCTAGTATTACAAAATACTATATGCTACTGCTGTAGCACCTTGAAGAGCCTTCTATTCATGGATTTCCTTATACATAAAGGACTACTTTAGAACTCTCTCTACAACACCAAGTTAGCACTTACCATTATCAAGTCTGACAGTAAATGATCCTCCAGCAGAAGATTCCCAAGCATACTGCTCATCATCATTGTGCTTGGTGATCACTGTTACTTTCTCAGCAACCAGGTAGGCAGAGTAGAAGCCAACACCAAACTGACCAATCATAGAAATATCTGCACCTGCTTGCAATGCCTCCATGAAAGCTTTGGTGCCAGATTTGGCAATAGTACCCAGGTTGTTAACCAAGTCTGCTTTGGTCATCCCTATGCCAGTATCCACAATGGTCAGGGTGCGATCATGCTTGTTGGGAAGAAGGTTAATTTTCAGATCTTTTCCAGAATCTAGTTTGCTTGGATCAGTTAAACTCTCATATCTGATTTTGTCCAGAGCCTACAAAACAAAAATACAACTATCAGACCACTCACCACACTACCTGTATTTAAAGGTAGTAATGTCACTGATTGCACGTGACAAGTATTTTTATTACTTACATCTGATGAATTAGAAATCAGCTCCCTCAGGAAAATCTCCTTGTTGGAATAGAAAGTGTTGATGATCAGAGACATCAACTGAGCTATTTCAGCCTGGAAGGCAAAGGTCTCCACCTCCTCCTCCATTGGCTGGTCTTGAGTCTGCACAGCTTCTGGCATCTGTAGAATTAAAATGAAGTTATAACTTTAAGCTCTTAAGCATGGCTCTTAGGTGAATACTAATGTTTGCTGTTTTACATTCAACCACCAAAACTGCTCTTAACAAGTACCACCGCTTTGGGAAAGGGTCGTGGACAGCATAGATAGCATTTTAAATATTCAACTAAGAAAGAGAATCCTAATTGGTATGCTGGCAGCAAAGGGCATTCCTGCTGGCAGCAAAGGGCATTCCTGCTGGCAGCAAAGGGCATTCCTGCTCATTTATAACCCTTGTCTAGGAAGGCCTGTCAGTGATAGATGAGTACAATTCTCAGCTCCTCAACAGGACAAAGGTTTAATGTCTCAGTAATTTGTGCAATTGCCTACCATGCACCTTTAAAACTCAGAGCATACAGATTTGAAAGAACGTTTAATACCAAGTGCTGAATACAGTAAGTTAACATTACAGAATCAATAATTTTTTCAAAAATTAAGTTTTACTTTATACAACATTTGGGTCTAGAATGTGACTTGCAAGACATACCTGGATGATCTGATTAGTGTCAAATAGTCAATTTTTTGTTTTGGCTGAATAGTCAGTCACACTGGGCGCTTTCTCCTAAAGGCCACAGAACATTATAGCTCATACACTTTCAGCTTGTAACAGCACAGGTTCTTTTAACAGAGAAGAGTGCCATCTCTTGCTAGATAGCTATACATCAGAGGTAACAATCTATTGGTCATGCAGGAAAAACTGGTTTTGCCAGTCAGGGGAGCCCACAGTGCCATGACTGTTTTAAATGCTGCAGCTCAAGTTTAATCAAATCCACCTAAAGGGAGACCTCACTAGAAGTATACTTTGCCATTGCAGTAACTAGTAAAATGCACTACACTACAGATAGCCACCGAGAATTGGGTCAGTCCAGATTCCCAAGGGTACTGTCTATAGCAGTTCAGGCTAGACACCACAGGGATGGGAGAGTGAGGCGCTGACAAACATGGGAGCACAGCGCCCCCTACAGATCCAGACCAGGAACAGATTCTAGAAACTGCGAGAGCCTTCCTCTCCTCCCCTTCCCTCCACCCCCGTGCCGCAAGCGCAAGTCCCGCGCCCAGCGCGCCCTCCCCTCCGAAAGCCGGTTCCCCCCCTGCTCAGAGAAACCCCCGCCGCGCGACAGGCCCTCCTCCCAATAGCCCCCCCTCGTGCTGCTGGGCTCCATCATCCCCCTTCTGCATGTGAGCCACGCGGGTACCGAAGGGGGCCGGGCCCCCTACATACTGCGTCCCCCCGCCCCCACCTACTCCCCCAAACAATCCTCAGCAGCCACCTAGGGGCCACGAACGTCCCATAACGCCCGGCACCGCTCTGCGCCAGCCGCTGTGAGCTGCGCTGCCTGCACCCCTTACATAGCCCCCCCCCGCAAGCAGGGCAGCCTGCTCCACCACACGGTGCGAAAAGGCTCCGCCACCAAGCTAAGTCACTGTCCCAGGCTCAGCCAGAGAACGAGCCCGTTGAGGAAAGAACCATCCTCTGGTAAGTCTTCCAGCCACCGCTCCCCGCGCCTCACCTTGGCGGGGATTGCTGTTGCGGCTCTCGCTCCTCTCAGTTAACCGACCTTTTCTTTCCGCACTAACGGAACTGGCGGCTCGCCGCCTCCCGCCCGGCTTATATACTCCCGGCGCCGCCTCCTTCCAGAACCATCGGGAACCTTCACTGACAGGCACGGGGGTGGGTAACGCCAACCCTCATCATTGGGGAAGGGGGGTGATTGCTGGGATCAAAATGCGCGTGCGCTGGGCGAAAATTTCTCGGATTGCGCATGCGTTTTTCGTCTGGCTCCTCGCTGAGGCGACTGCGCATGCGTCATGCGGAACCCGGCTCGCCCGCGCGCTCCATTTCCAACTGCCGCCTCTGAAGACGGGGGTGGGAAATGCGCTTGCGCGAGGTCAACTGTCACCGGTTGGCTTCGGAAAGGGAGGGGGGAGCTAGTGCGCACGTTGCAAGGTGACTTCATTCATTGCAAGCCGGAGCCGATCCCCTCCCCTCCGAACGTCCTAGAAGGAGGCGGAATCCATCAGCCTCTGTAGAGTCCCGCCTCTCGGGCTCTGCCTCCCGCCCCCACCCTGCTTCCCGCAGAAGGTCCTAGAAGCAGCCAGAAGCGACGCGCCTCCCTCCGCCTCCCGCACCCCGTGTGAGAGCTGGGGGGGCGCTACACCGCCGCCAGCTGCGCTTCCCTTCAGGGTCTCTGCGTTTCGGTGCGTGGCCCCGGGGCGCCCCGTCCCATGCTCCCTGCCATGCTTCACTGCGCGACCCCCTTCCTATCGGGCTGCGTGGCTCTAGGGCGCCCTTCCCCCCGTTCCGCGTTTCATGCATGGTCCGGGGTGCCCTTCCCCCATGCCACCTTACATGCACGGCCTTGGGGTGCCATCGTGCCCCGCTGCAGTGTACAGATCTGGGGCACATCTTCCCCATGCCACGCCTCAGTGCATTAGCCTGGGGCATCACCTGCAGGCTATTCTCGCGTGACTCGGGTGCTTCCCCACACTATACTGCATGCTACTGCGGCCTGGGCCCATCACTGCAGCCCTGAGGTGATCCACATACACTACTGCAGTGGTCCCCAACCTTTTGGGGCTGCTGGGTGCCCGGGGGCGGGGCCACACATGCGCCACGCGCCTGGGGGCCGCGCATGTGCCCGGGGTCCGGGGTGCAAGAATGGCTCAGGCCGGCCCTGGTCACTAGGCGGGCGCACATAAATGCCCCGGCGGGTGCCATGGCGCCCGCGGGCACCACGTTGGGGACCACTGCAATACTGGGTGGCTTTGGGTCACCCACAACATGCCATGCTGCACTGCGAGTTCCTGGGGCAGCCCCCTCACATGTCACTCTGTACTGACAGATGTCGGGCACTCCCCTAATCTCACCACATACTAGCCCTTGCCTGCCTACTGCATTGGGCTTCACTGGTGCTTCTCTGCCTAGCTGCTACCCCCCTAGAGATTTTGTTGCATCTCCTTCACAAAATACTTTAGGACTTTACTGCTATGCAGAGAGAACAGACCTTGCATTTAAAGTAAAGGGTTTAATAGTCTAGTTCAGCAAATTTTGAGCCCAAATGAAACAAAATCAGAAACTGAAATTTTTTAAAATTGAAATCCCTCCTCCCCCCCAAAAAAACATTTTGGGATGACCAAAATGTTCCACTTAGAATTAAAACATTTAGCTCTAATTTTGACCTTTCAAAATGTTTTAGATATAAATCAATGAATTTCATGTGAACATATTATAGCCCCTTCATTCTGATTTTTTTTTCCAAAATGAAATTTCACTTAAAGTGGATACCTTTTGTCACTTTTGAAAGGATTTTTAATAAAAAAAATATTTCAACAAATTTGCAACCCGCTCTATATACAAGTCTTAATATCCTGATTTTGTAATCTGATCCACATAAACAGAAATGACTGCAGTATTAGACCTAAAGGCCTGAGTTTTTGTGTGGTCCCTTGATCTCAATGAGGATTGTGGGCTTTCAGAACCTTTCAGAATTGAGCCCAAAGAAACAGACAGAAAATAGTACAGTAAGTAGGGCCGCAGAAGTTGCACTTCCCTGGCTCATCTCCCCCAGATTACGTATCCACTACTGGGGTTTCCGTATCCAGATCTACCCTGGGCCCTGATCCTGCAAAGATTTATGTATACACTTAATTTTTACGCAAATTAGTAGTTGTAAGGAGGAGGGTGTTTTTGTCTTTGCAAGATCAGGGCCTTAGTTTGCATTGTGCATGTAAGTGATGTGCAACCTTTTTTGATCTGCGACCCCCGAACCACGGGGGCTGGCAATTGCCGGGTCCAGCCCCCGGCCGACCAGATCTAGGCACTGCGCCATGGGGGCTACTAACTGCTGGGCCCAGCCACCGGCCGGCTGGATCTAAGTGCCGCGCTGCGCGGCTGCGCCCAGCCAGCTGGATCTACACCACGCCGTGTGGCCACCAATGGATCTAAGCACTGTGACCCCCCCGGAAAGACATCTGTGACGTCCTTGGGGGTCACGACCCACGGGGTTGTGCACCACTGGTCTATGCCAATAGCCATATTATTTTGTTAGTTTTCTACTTTAAAAACCATATTATTTTCCAGGATTTCCTTTTTTTTTTTTTTTAAAGAAATCTTGATTTATGTTCAGCATTTTTCAAAGATCAGAGTCACTAGCATTTTGCCTCTCTTTAATGGCTACATTTATTTCTAGCTTTCAAAATGGCAGGCAATATAAAATCCATCTTAGACTGATTTTTCTCAGAATTCTTAGAAAAATCCACTTGGGGGAAAGTGTTCACATACCAAACGTAAACTGCTCAATTCAGCATCTCCCTCTCTGCTTAAGTCCTATCCACATGCCAGCCTGTGCAAGTGTAAAGCTAATATTTTCTTTATGAATCATGCTTAGATGCTGTACTCTTTTTGTTGTATTATGTGACTATAGTGACAACTATAGTGGTTAAGCTACATATAAATCTCTTTTTCATTATTTTGCAGTGCTGAAATGCCACAAGCTTGATTTGTTTTAAAATCTGATATTTGGCAAGTGGGGGGTGAGAGGTGGAAAGACATTTGAGCAAAAATAGTTCAGGTGTGTTTGAAAACAAAAAGACTGAAAATGTACTTTTCCTATTATAACAATATGCAATTTTTAAATGTTTATTTGTTATCACTGTAGTTCCAAACATGAGTTAAGGAAATTGATGTTATTACATTGGACTAATTACCTATCATTGGAGAACAAATAAAACAACAGGTCTAATGTCAGACTTGTAGCTGATTTGGTGATTTTTCATTGTTGGAAGGAGAAGTGCCAAAAAAGCACAGTTCTTAACCTGAGGAACAACAACCTTTTACCTTGTTCTTATAATAGTCCATACCTATAGACCTGAACAACCTCAGCTTTTTGAAAATTCAACTCTAATCCAAATGTTATGGACTGCATGCTCCAACTATGACATACCATGCTCTAGGTATGCCTCTGACTACCAGATGCTGGGACTGGAGAATCGTGATAATTATCCTATTCTATTCATTCTCTCTGAAGCTTCTGGCATTGGCCTCTATCAGAAGACAGTATACTAGGCTAGATGAACCATTTGTCTGACACAGAATGGTCATTCCTTTGTTCTTGGCTTCTGCCCATCTCTAATTAGAAGCCACCACATAAGACACCATACTGTAGTAGGTCAAATGTGCATTGAATTTATGGTATAGATCCTGATGCTGTAATTGCATATGCACAGATGGAGCTTTATTTTTTGAGACTCATAGTTGTCTGCTGTGATACAGTCTTTAATTACATGTTCACATACTACTTGGGCTGAAAGACTCCATGCCTCAGTCAATGCATTAGGAGGATGGTGGAACAGAAGATTGCAGGAAAAGAAAGATTAATGTTTTGTATTCAAGACACTTGATTAAAATTCAGTGAATGGGTTTCTATTCCTATCTCTGCCACAGGATTTCTGTGCATTGCTGAGCAAGACTTTCATAATACATAAACACGAGGTAAAACAAAACAGACTGCATGGAACTTTAATTATAGCATTTTCTGACTTCTGAGTAATTGACTTTGTATCCTTCCTGTTCTTTTACAGAATTTTTTAGGAATGTAAATCTATTTGCATTCTTGTATCATGGCCATCATAATGTTATTTGAGTGTTTCAGGTGTGAGATAAGGAAGGGAAATAGAATTTCAGCATCTGAAATTGTTCACAAAAATAGATCCCAGAGAGCTGACATAATGAGGAAGAGCTGAAATGTGAAGCTGGATTTTTAGCACCTTCTGCTACGGATATAAAACCTAGTGGTGACCTAAAGAAGTGAAGACCCTGTTAAGGATACCGGTTTGCAGAGATGAAAATGGGCCGGCACCCAGTACAGGCTGGTACAGCATACCGGTAAGAAGTGGCTGCCATTACTTGCCCATACATTGTTGACAATAAAGTGCTGTCATGGCAGTACTGCTGGACCCTATCCTGGGCCCTTTAAATCACTGCCAAAGCCCCAAGTGATATGCACTGTGCAGTGCTAAAGGGGAGGCTGGCAGATGCTGGTCCGGAGTCCTGCCCTTCTCCCAAAGCTCCATGCGGCTCCTGTCCTGGGAAGATTTTTAATTTATTTTCACCACTGCGTGACTGAGCAAAGGCTTATGCTTTGATAGTAGTTTAACTGTAAAGTGCTGCCCCTACTGCTAAAAAGCTGTGCTGTTTCCTAGATTCTCAAGCCTTGTAACTGACTATGCAAAGTTATATGGGATACAGGAGTATATGTAGCTCAAAATTGTGATCCATAATACAAGGTTTGATAGCCACTGCTCTTATTACAAAGGATTATCTAAATTCCCTGAGTAAATCAGAATAAATTTAATCTAATTTTTTAATAAAATGAAGTTGCTGTGCTGAACTGTAGCTGGCAGCAGCTGTACAAAACTGAATTATGTAGCTTTGTGTGTTTCAGTTTTCATGAGTCAGAAAGTCCAGTTGAAATAAAATAACTACCTAACCTTTCTTTGGACAAAGAATATAAATTGGACTGTAAAAATGGCCTAATTCATTGTCAGAGTCTCTGTTCAATAGAATGCTGTTAGACTTTTGCACATGGGTACACTTGACATAAGAGGAGTGAGAAATTCACTACTTTACAAGTGATAAGCAGAATTTATTAAAATCTCAGCTGCACAAGAGAAATCAGTATTTTATCATGATCAGTGGAACTGGAGTCAGAAGGCCCATGTTCTCTGGAGGGACTGCTGTTCAGGGTAATGAGCAACATGCGGACTTTGGAGAGGTAATGTAGCCAGTTGGACCATAGTTTTTTATTAAAGTTCCACTTGCTAAACTTAACCTGCATAACTCTTGGCTTCACTTATTAGCACTTCAGAATAAGAGCTCCATTGAGCCCTGGAGATTGAAAGCCCAACCTAGTCCAGCAATATATCTAATGAAAGGAAGAGTTCAAGCTGTACCCAGATTTGCCCCCTTATTGGGGAATAAGACAGAGATGTCTGTAGCCTTCTGAAGCTTACCTTTGCCCTGGTCTACACTAGGGAGTTATTTCAAAATAACCCCTGTTAGGTTGAATTTATAAGCAGAGTGTCCACACTACCAAACCCATTATTTCGAAATAATGTCCTGGTTATTTTAAAATCTGCACTCTTGCTTTCCTCAGAATATAACGCTAATTATGAAATAGTTATTTCAAAGTAGCGTTAGTGTGGACGATCCGCTGCTGCTAATTTGAAATAATTAGCCTCCAGAGGCCTCTCACAGCTGCAGCTCTGACAGCTCTGGCCACACCTGACATTTCCACTGCTCCCCTTCTCCTGTGGAGCTTAAAACTCCTGGCAACAGGAGAAGGGCTTCTCATGCAACCAGCTTTGCAAGCCCCATGAAAGACAGCAGCCAGCAAGGAAGCCATGAGTGACCCCAATGCTCCCTCAGAGCCTCCCACAGCTGCCAGTACTTCTGCTGCTCTCTCAGCTGCCATTGGCCAGGGATGCAGGAGAGTTCAGGCCTGGACTGTTCTGGGGACCCTGGACCTCATCAAGGTCTGGGGAGACGAAACCAACCTCCAGGATCTACACACCAGAAAAAGGAATGTGGAGGTCTATGGCCAGATCGTCGCCAGGTTGACAAAGGCCACACCTGGACCCTCAGCCAGGTCTGAATGAAGACTAAAGAGCTCTGGCAGGCCTACCACAAGACCAGGGAGCAGAGGATGCTCCAGGGCGGCACCGCAGAGCTGCTGCTACAATGACAAG
Organism: Rafetus swinhoei; assembly: GCA_019425775.1. NCBI lineage: Eukaryota > Metazoa > Chordata > Testudines > Trionychidae > Rafetus > Rafetus swinhoei. The sequence goes on from CM033446.1 coordinate 113,304,905, forward strand.
CTGAATGCTATTCTGGGAAGGGGAGCCAGTCACTTCCCCTAACCATCGTCATTGTCAAGTCTGGCCAGGGCAAGTCTGGTGTCAGTGTCCAGGAGGGTAGGGTGGTAGAGGAGGAAGGGGAGACCAGCCAGGTGACACTGCCTGCTAGCCTGGACTTGCTCCTCATCCTGAGCCAGTCCTGTCCTCCCAGGATGTCTCCCAGGCTTTGGAACCCAGGGAAAGTACTTCAGGTGAGTTCTATAACTTTCCCTATCTACACGTGGGGGCAGGTGACAGGCTGCAAGGGGCTGTGCTCTCCTCTCTTGTTCTACTCAGCTTGGGGGCCACACAACAGCCTGTGCACATGGAGAACCAGTCCAGAGCACTCAGCTCCATGATGCTCTCACACAGGAACCTGTCGGTCCTTCTCATAAAGTTCCTGGATACAGTGTGGAAGCAAACGTAACATAGGTTTATTTCAGTGCCCCTCATTTTCAAAGTGCACACTCAAAGCCTCCCTGATGTTGACATCAGCCCTTTGAGCTCCTCTGACAACTCTAGTGTCTGTTTGCTCAAACTCTGCAGCCAAGTGCTGTGCCTCTGTGCTCCACCCCGAGCAAACAATTCTCCCTTACTTTCACACAAATTAGGCAAAGTGCAACAAGCTGTGATAACCACGGGAATATTGTCCTCAGTGACATCTAGCCTTCCATAGAGACACCTCCATCTTGCCCGCAATCTTTCAAAGGTGTATTAGACCACCATGTGGCACCTGCTCAGCCTGTTTTAAAATGCTTCTTACTGCTGTTCAGGTGCCTCATGTTTGGTTTCATGAGCCAGGGTAAGTCAGGGTAAGAGGTAAGTCAGGTCTCCTAGGATCACAATGGGCATTTCAACATTCCCAACTGTAATCTTGTGATCTGGAAAGTCCCCACTTGCAACTTTCTGTACTGGCCAGTGTTCCTGAAGATGTATGCATCACCTTTCCATGCCACCCCACAATGCTGTCTGTGAAATGCCCATGGAGATCCACATGGTGCAGCACCTTTGAGATGTATCCCTTCCTGTTGATGTACTCAGTGGCAAAGTGGGCTGGCGCTAAAATCAGAATATCTGCCATCTGTTGCCCCATGACAGGGCAATTGTCCCACACTAGAAGACAAGGGTTAAAAGAGTCCTGGGAAAGGGTTTGTAGCACCCAGTCAGAGCCCAGCAGGGCTGTATAAAAGAGGATGGTTTGCCAGGAGCAGCACACTCTCTTGCTCCAACTCTGGAGGGACAGGGACCTAGCTGCCTGCTAGCAGGGTTACCTTGGACTGAGCAGTGCTGGGGAAAAGCAGAGTGAGTCAGGGGACCTCTGGCCTGAATAAACACAAGGCAGAGGCTATAGGAGCCCAGGGAGGTACTAGGGCTCAGAGGAGCAGGCAGGACAGGAGAAGACAGCAGGTCCCTACTTCCCTTGCCAATGATGAGTGGCCCTTTCAGACAGCAGTTTGCCCCTGAGGCAGGGGCTATAATGATAACTGGCAGTGGGTCACTGAGACAAGGTGAGTAAAGGACGTAGGGGGTCCCTAAGATGGGAGGACCCCAGAGTGTGGGGCACTGATGCAGGGCAGTACCCTGAGGGAAGGGCGCTGCAGTCTGATAGAGACACAGGTCCAGATGAGTGCAGGAGAACGGACATAAACATAACAGCAGGTGAGACACTGCCAGGAGTGGGTGCTCTGAAGCTGGACTGAGCTAATTCTCAGAGTCACCAGCAGGAGGTGCCCCGGTAGTGAGTCATACTACTGCTACACCCCTCCACAGCTGGGAAATCCCATGTCCACAAACCCAGCCACTGCACTATGCATATTTCCCAGAGTCACGGTCCTCTATATAGCAGAATGTGATTTATTACCCTGCACACTTGCAGCAGTACAGCACAAATGGTAGACTTCCCCACTCCAAACTGATTTGCAACTGATCAGTAAAATTTGGGAGTCATCAGTTTCCACACAGCAATTGCCACACACTTCTTAACAGAGAGAGCAGCTCTCATTCTGGTGTCCTTGCACTGCAGTTTGCGGGGTGGGGGAAAGGGAGCTCAGGACACAGCTCCAGGAAGGTTGTTTTACGCATCCTAAAGTTCTGTAGCCACTGATTTTCATCTCACACGTGTACCATGAGGCAATACCACCAATCAAGATGATTTCCCTAGTCCAGTATTTCTTAATTTTATTGACCATGGAACCCTTTTAAACTTGAAAGAATTTTGTGGAACCCCTAATAACAATCTTATATATGGAGCTGAAAAAGTAGACCACAAATAAGTAAGGATAATAATAAACAAATGCTAAACAAGGTCATGAGATCAACATTTAGTTTAATTGCACATATCTAAAACCAAAAATCACATTTAATGTGTACAAAAAATAAAGCTAAAAAACTAATATGCATTTAATATTATTTATTATTATTATTAAATAATAAAATGTTATTGTAATGGAATTTTCTCATGGAACCCTTACTTTCACTTCATGGAACCCTGGGGTTCTGCAGAACACCATTTGGGAAACACTGCCCTAGTCCAAAAGTGCCACTCTACACTGTACAGCTGCTTTATGACTGTCAGATGTGACTGTCAGGCTCCTCTGACTCTTCCTACTGTCAGTAATTTCAAGATGATCTCCACTGCCATGCGTGAGGTCCTCCTTACCACAATTAACAAAACACATGGGAGAAATGCAGGATTCATTCCTTCTCATTGCAGATGCTGGACTGCACAGCAGAGAATGGCAGTTGGAAAAAAGGCACGAAAGAACACTGTAAGCCCCTGAACAAAGCGGTGCCTTACAGGATTTTTTGCATGGTCCCAAGATGTCCCGTATTTTGTTCCACGCTCCCACAATACTTAGTGGCAGATGGTGTTGCCAGACACTGTGGGATACATACCCACAATGTATTGCTCTTCCATTCATTAGTGTGAGAGCTATCTGTCAACAGAGGGAGCAAGTGTAAACATGCTTTGGCAACTTTTTTTTGTGATTTCTGCCTGTTGGCAATAGTTTTGTTGACAAAACTTGGTTGTGTAGACATACCCTAAGTATTTGTAAACTTCCTCTTAAAAGTAAAGAGAGTGAACAAAGTAATTCAGTATGAAGGCTTCCTATGTTGCAAGGCACTAAGAATTCACTAGATGGGGCTAAAACAGTAAATAAAGAAATTGAGGGATAAAAATAATTCTACTGCACAAAAACACAGCATCATATTCTTCACCATTTTAATGATGTAGTCCACCCTGTCAAAAATATCTTTTTCTGGTGAACCATTATAAGTAAGCCCTTGATAAACAATGGGTGGCTTGTTTGGATAGTTTTATATCAGTTAAATGCATGACTATACAACAAAATTCCCATACAGCATGTTTTTATTCTGTCCACCTGGGCCTGCTCAACTTCCCACAGCTCATCTGATGCTAAAGTTCATATTTCTGAGCTCCTGTGCTTATTAGCAGCCATCTGAGCAATTCTTCACACCCTGTCTCAGTTGTTTTGGGTTTTTTTCTTCTCTGTGAAACTTAGAGCATTTAAATAAAAAACTGACAAACTGAGAAGCATGCTAGTCTTATCTCTAGTTATGATGCTTTTTTCTCTTTTGATAGTAAGATCTAATTGACAGTTTTAAAAACTAATTTATCTTTATCATAGAATAATAGAATATTAGAACTGAAGGGACCTCGAGAGGTCATCAGTCTAGTCCCCTGCATTCCTGGCAGGACCAAGCACCATCTCATCCCTGATAAATGTTTATTTAACTTCCTCTTAAATACCTCCATCAGATGTTAAGGAGAATAATTTTTCTCCCTACTCCATGTAACACCCTTTTAGGTACTTGAAAATTATGTCCCCTTCTCAGTCTTCTGTTTTCCAAGCTAAACAAACCCCATTCTTTCAGTCTTCCTTCATAGGTCACGTTTTCTAGCCCTTTAATGATTTTGTTGCTCTTCCCTGGACTGTCTCCAATTTCTCCACATCTTTCCTGAAGTGTGGTGCTCAGAACTGGACACAATATTCCAACTGAGACATAATCAGCACAGAGAAGAGCAGAAGAATTATTTCTCATGTCTTGCTTAACAACACTCCTGTTAATGCATCCCAGAATGATGTTTGCTTTTTTTTTTTTTTTTGCAAGTGTCACACTGTTGACTCATATTTAGCTTGTGGTCTACTCTGACCCCTAGATTCCTTTCTGCAGTATGCCTTCCTAGACATTTTGTATGTGTGAAACTGATTGTCCTTGCATAAGTGGAATACTTTGTATTTGTCCTTATTGAACTTCATTCTAATTACCTCAGACCATTTCTCCTGTTTGTCCAGATCACTTTTAATTATAACCCTATCCTCCAAAGCTCTTGCAAACCCTCCCAACTTGGTATAATCCACAAACTTTATAAGTGTACTCTCTATGACATCTACATCGTTGAAGATGATATTGAATAGAACTAGTCCCAAAACTGATCCCTGTGGAACCCCACTTGTTATACCCTTCCAGAATTACTGTAAACCATTGATAATTACTCTGTGAGAATTGTTATCCAAACAGTTATGCACCCACCTTATAGCAGCCCCATCCATGTTGTATTTCCCTAGTTTATTGATAAGAAGGTCATGCAAGACTGTATCAAATGCCTTACTAAAGTCTAGGTATACCATGTCTACCACTTCCCCTTATCCACAAAGCTTGTTATCCTATCAAAGAAAGCTATCAGGTTAGTTAGACACGATTTGGTCTTTACAGATCCATACTGACTGTTGCTTATATCACCTAATTATCTTCCAGATGTTTGCAGATGGATTCCTTAATTATTTGCTCCATTATCTTTCCTGGCACAGAAGTTAAACTGGCTGGTCAATAGTTTCCTGGGTTGTCTTTATTTCCCTTTTTATAGATGAGCACTATATTTGCCCTTTTCCAGTCTTCTGGAATCTCTCCCATCTTCCATGACTTTTCAACGATGATAGCTAATGGCTCAGTTTATATGGTTGTTCAAGTGTGTATGGTTTCTATTCTTCATACAGTACATAGGTAGGGAAATACCAGTCCATTTTGGTCAATTTCATGGTCATAGAATTTTTTTAAATTGTCAATTTCATGATTTCAGCTATTTATAATTGAAATTTCACAGTTTAGTAATTGTATGAGTCATAACCAAAAAAAGAGTTGTGTATGGGGGGATGTTGCAAGATTATTGTAAAGTGGATCGTAGTTCTGCTACCATTCTGCACTGCTGCTGTTGAAAGCACTGCCTTCAGAGCTGATCAGCTGGAGCATGGCACCTGCTGGCTGGGAGCCCAGCACTGAATGCAGAGCCACCACCAGTGGCAGTGCAGAAGTAAGGATGGCATGGGATCATACTGCCACCTTTACTTCAGCAGCCGCCACTCTCTAGCCACTTAGTTCCAAAGTCAGCGCAGAAGTGTGGGTGGGAATATTGTGACCTGCCCCTAAAATAAAATGCCCCTGTTTCTCCCTTCTGGATCAGAACTCCCAATTTGAGAAACACTGATCTCCCCCCATTAAATCTGTATAACACACAACACTTGATTTCATGGGAAAGACCAGATTTCAAGGTCTGTGATGTTTTTTTTTCATGGCAGTAAATTTGGTAGGGCCCTATACATAGGCAGTCCTGTCTTTTCCTATTATAGCTTTCTTCTTAACTGTTTTTAGTTCATAATACTGAACCAGCTTTGCAAAACGTGTGCAGCTTCCTGACCCTCTTACCCCCTGGTCTGCTCCTCTTTCAGAATGGTAAACATAGTAGTGTACTCCTCCATGAACTGGCTTTCCTGAAGGATTCCATTAAGGTTCCCCCATCCAGAAGAGCTAGAAGCCGAGCCAAGTTCTCCATTAGGGATCTATCCCTAAGAGCACTATGTGCTGGGACTGCAAACATTGAAGTGTTCCAGAGCCTCATCATCCTCATCGCTGAATGCAGCAGTGGCTGACACCTGTACCACCATACTCCTGGTGATGGACAATAGGGTACACCAATACCTTCTCAGAAGAGTGAGCCAAAACGTACATCTCCAAGTGGTGGACATGACATAACAGAAGACTCAGACATGATGGTGGACATTCTTGCTCCAGAAGGTCTTTCCAGGGTAGACTTGACTCATGTAAAGCCCATTCAAACCACCACAAAGGGGCTATGGGAGACCCCAGCCTCCATATTGCCCATAGCTAATGGGGCAGAGAAGAGGTATTTCATGCCACAGAAAGATTACAAACATCTTTTCATGCCCCCTCAGCTGGGGCTCTTTGTCGTTGATCTGGCAAACCACAAAGAGATCTTTATTGTACATGTTCCCACCCTTTCCACTAATACACAAGATCCTCCTCAAAATCCAGCAGGACAAGACTTCAGTCATCCTTATACTGAAACTCCTTATACATCCTTAAACTCCATGGCTGAACCAGATTGAGCTGCAGTGTTCAGACTTGGTTAGGGAAGTTTTACTGGGAAGCAGAAAACCCTCCTGTTAGCAAAGGCACACTAACAGAATAGAATTTATTAAATATAGGGCCTGATCTGAAATGGTGGTATAATGCCTTTGTCTCAGAAGAGGGTTTGCCCTGGAACCTGCCATATCTAATCACCAGTGGATTTTACGGATTCCAATAAACACAGACTCACTTTCAAATTTAACAGAAATATATATATTGTAAAAACACAACAGGTGAAACACTACAGTCAATAACAATGAATCAATAGTGAACAACTCCACCCCTCTCCCTCTGATATAACAGGAGATAGCAAAGATAACCATAGGCTAACAGTGGAATACTGTACTCAGTCAGAGGTCCGATGGAACAGGAACAGGTGCTCAGGACCTTCTACCCTGTGCCTATGGACAGCCGGAGGGGAGGAACTCTGAGGAGTCCTTAGGCGTGTAAACCTCAGTGATGTTAGAGCAGGTGAGTTGGCAAGGTAAACGAACAGTTCTATCTTTGCTTAATCCTCGCCTTTGCGATGGAAAACAAAGCTGCTTGATAATCACAAAGCTGTTCCAGTACTGCAGAAGGCCTTCGCCACAGCAAGCAAGCCTCGCTTCGTGGAGTTGATGTCCAAGGACTTGGGATGCAGGTAGCTATGGACTCACTGTGTTGGGCAGTTGCCACAACGGTGGATCCAAGCACCCTGATGGTGGCAGTGGGCAGGAGCATATTGACAATCAAAATAGGCCCGGGAAATTGGTTGAGAACGGCCCTCCCTCTGACGTCACCCCTGCATGCCCCTCAAGCCCCGCCCCCTGCGTCATGTCCAGCACACGGCGCAGGCGGTGGGTTGGGCTCTGCGTGCCGCATACAGCACCGACACGGAGCCGCTCGGAGTGAGGGGCGATGACGTGCAGACAGACGTCGGCCCACCAAGAAGTTCCCGGTATCCCACCAGGCCAGTCTGCCCCTGGCAGTGGGATGAGGTCTGTCGGTAACTTGAGATGGTCCTGGCCTTTACCATGGCTCTAGGTACAGCAAGCGACTCTCCTCCGTGGTGTGATGAAGAACTGCCAACCCGATCCTTTCAGGAATCAGTGTATTTATGAGTTCAAAGGCGGGAAAACAGCTAGAGTCCAGTGTGTAGAAAAGTAGAATGACGTGCAGAGTCTACGTGCCTTGTGCAGATTTTTGTGCTGTGTGCACATAATTGGTGCCATGTGCACAACCCACAGTGCTGTGTGCAAAAGGTGTTTTGGCAGCAAAGTCTCTGTTACTCATGACGGGTTCCATTTTGAATTCCCTTTCAAAACCCTGACTCCATTTTGATTTTACCAACTATGTCTTAACACCCAAATGTGCAATGTACATGGCAAAGTGAAAACATTTCTCTATTTGGTCCCTTCAGAAAGGTACCTCCATACAACAGGCCTATTCCTGTTGTGCTCAACTGCCTTCTACATCTGAAACATCAGGGACTGGCTATATCATCTATTAAGGTTCGTACAAAGCCATTTCGTAAGCAACCATAGGTCTTTATTGCAATCACTGAGATGATAAAAGGGCTTTCCATCTTCTCCCAGCATATTTTGTTGTGAATCACATCCTGTTTCAGGGCATGCTATGATCTGGCCAAGAGAACAGTTCCAGTACTGACTGCACGCTACACATGAGCACAGGCTTCCTTAGCTGCGTTTCTCACACAAATCCCTATTCAGAACATATGTAGGGCAGCAACATGGTCATCCATCCACACCTTCACATCACACTACTCCATCATTCAGCAGGTGAGCGATGATGTGGCCTGCTGGAGGGCAGTACTGTAATCAGCAACTTGGTGAACACGGACCCCTCTGTCATAGAAACTGGATATGAGCTATGGATATGAGCAAGCACTCAAAAATGAAAAAATGGTTACCTACTTCTCATAACTCTTTCTTCGAGATGTGTTGCTCATGACCATCTCAAATCTATCCTACCTTCTATCAGAGTCTTCCAGCAAGAAGGAACTGACCAGATGACACATTGGCAGAAACCTATATGTACCACAATAAGGGCACCACTCTAGGGAGTTCCACAGCCAATCCGACGGGCATGGCTAGGGAAAGCCTTCTGATGATTGTACATCCAGCATGCACTAACACACACACCTTGGAATGGACATGAGCAACATATCTCGAAGAACAACCATTACAAGCAATAGGCAACCAATTTTTTTATGTTGATAGTTGGGGAATCTGAGTCCAATAAAGATAATTTTGTAAAATGGTTCCTAGAGAAAGATTTCTTTTAAGATTTTAATTTTTTTTGCTTTGGCAGGTTTCAATTGTAACTTGCTACCTCTGTAATTTAACAATATAAGATAATAAACACTTTGAACACTTACAAGTTTAGCTTTCTTGCCAAACTGCATGAAAAGATAGCTTTTCCTATATGCCATTTCAGAAGGTGTTATTAATCACTTATACCTCACAACAATGTTGTTTCTAAACCTACAGTACAAGCAGAGCTAACATGTAAGGGCAAGATCAGCACAATCCTATTATTAAAAAAGGGTAATGAGAGTAGCAATTCAGATGCTTTAGTAGCACTGGGAGCACTGTGAAAAAGGATGCTACCTTAGCAATACATTATCAACCAATCCACTTTCCATTTTGAAGACTGCAAAATTTTCCAACCCATTTGGAGTGTTTTAAAAAAGATATTCCCTAATTCACAAAAATAACCTCATTGTTTGTTATATGTTGGACTTTATCATGCATCTTAATAATCCTGTATCTTTCTACAGTGCCTTTCATTTGAGAATCTCAAAGCATTTGACTTATCAGTTTGCATTCACTGTGTATTTAAGATGGTGGTATTTCTATTTGGAATTTTTGGCCTTGACTCTTTCAGTTTATTTCTGCACATAGCATTTCTGCATGTTTGCAATCCCAAGCCCTGAATCTGGGCTTTGCCAGCAGAGAGGCACCATGAAGCTGGGAGAATCAGACACCGGAGGGTCCCTCAGCATAAGGGGGTTTATTCCAATGGCATAGGATCCAAAAATGCCCTTCTTTGCAGACCAACGCATACATACTCAGGATAAAGAGAGGGAGTGTCAATGGTAGGAGGAGTCATGACTGGAGCATACTGAAACCCAGCTATTTAAGGCTGTTGCAAAAGTGAATATTAAAACATAATCTGGCACTGCTCTTAATTTATGCCAGGAACTAAATTCAGGTGGCTCCAGAACCGAGGATATGCTAAGACAAACCAGGACTGGGAGAGCAGCTGGCACAGAAACACTCTATTAGCCCCTTGTTGGCTGCTAACTTCCCCTATGGCCATTTCTGCCCAATGTAAGGCACCTTTCTTTCTATGTGCTGCTGGAGTGGCAACAAAGGGCACACGAGAACTGGGCCCTTTGGTTTATATTTGATTAGATGCCTATTGATAGGTGTACATTTATTCAATAATGATGCCTAATGTTGCCCTGTAAATTAGTGAGAACAATCATAGGAGGTGAACATGGGCACAGAGAGATGAAGTAATTGTCCACGGTCACAGCAAGCAAGAATCCCAAGAGTATTCCTGACGTTCACAGCTGACAATTTTCTAAGATAGGAACAAACATGGTGCACAGTGATAAGTTATCCAGCACCTCAAAATGCTGCAGGATGCTCTGTTAAAACCCTGCCCCAGAATTAAATCACCCTTTGGAGTCCCAAGCCCAAGGCATTAAACCCTGCTTGTGGGCTGGGACGCTGGTGGAGGTGCTGAGAGCCACTGAACCACACTGTAAGCCCTGGATATAATGGGAACCACTTAAAGCCAGGGGGGTGCCACAGCACACCCCGCACGTTAATTCCAGTACCTATGCCTGTGGGCTTTGACCCCTCCCCCATCTGCCCACAGCACCACTTCCCCTCCTTCCGACACTGCGCTGCCCGCCCTCCTCGCCAGAGGTCTGACAGCCGGCTCCTGCGCTGACAACCAATAGCAGCTCTCCGTGGCCGAGCCCCGCTCGCTCGCCTGAAGGCCCGCCCCGCCCCGCCCTGCCTCTCCCAAGAGAAGGCTCCTCCCCTCTCTCCCCTACGAGGGCCCGCCCAGGTTTCAGGCCAGCTGGCACATGCGCAGAAGCGCAGTAAACAGACGAACCAGCTCCTCCCCCTTACGGCTTTTGCGCGTCGGGCCTGGGGTACAGCGGCTGCGGCTGCGCCGTGGGGGCACATCCGGGCACTGGGGCAGGATGAATGCTCCTTTCCAAGATGGCGGCGGAGGGAGGAGGGAAGGAGATGAACGAGATTAAGACCCAGTTCACTACCCGGGAGGGGCTGTACAAGCTGCTGAGCCACTCGGAGTACAGCCGGCCCAACCGGGTGCCCTTCAACTCCCAGGGCTCTAACCCGGTCCGCGTCTCCTTCGTCAACGTCAACGACCAGAGCGGCAACGGCGACCGGCTCTGCTTCAATGTGGGCCGGGAGCTCTACTTCTACATCTACAAGGGGGTCCGCAAGGTACCGGGGCAGCCGCGGGCCGGGAGAGGCCAGGGGCCAGAGCTGCTCGGAGCACGAGGGGCGTGCCGGGGGGACCTGCTTGGTTGCAGTGTGGGCCGGGAAGCCGCCGGGGGAGCCGGACGCCAGGCCAGCGGGCGGGCTTTGCACCCTCCTGCGGGGGTGGAGAGTGCCCACACGGTTGTGGGGCCTTCCCGGGCGGAGGCGCTTTGTGGCCCAGAGCTGTGCCTGCTCGCAGAACAAGGGGACATGCATGGTGCCGGGCTGTGGGGAAGAGGATTTCAGGCCTCAGGTAGAGGTGCGAGGGAAGATCCCTGAAAGGGACTAGTTTTGGGGGCTACTTAAAGGCCATAGGACTGGAAAGGGACTTCTTGGGTCGTGGAGTGCAGACCCTTGCTGTGGCTGGCAACCGTGTCCTGTAATCCCAGAAATACATTTAAAAATGAGTTTAATTTTTAACTCGCCAGCTAAAGTATGTTCCTTGTATAGTCCCTTCTTTGGCTGGAGGGAGTAGGTTTGGTAATGTAACCAGCTATTATAGGCTGAAGATTATAGGACTCTCTCTGCAGGGTGTATGGTATTAGCACAGGGCTGCCAAATCTCTAACAGGGTGGAGTTTTAGTTTTATTTGGGTCAGGAAGAAATATTTCGCATTCAAAATGAAAAACTAGAGGTCTGATGTTTTAAATGACCATCTCTAGATAGGCCTAGTGGAGTGAACTGAGTACTTTAAAGGCTGAGATTTGAAATTCCTAATTATGACATATATTATAAATGCTTTCTTCATGAGAGAAGTACTAATTCCAAATATGGCTCCCAACCTGTGAATGATATTTGATGGTGCAGGTCTAATAGTGGGCAAAACAATACCCATTTAAATATATGTAAGTGCTGTCTTGACTTCTCGGTACTATGTGATCCCTTCAAGGTGTTTAGTGAAGCATTCTGATAATTTGCATCACCAACTGAGCAAGAGTCACTTTTAACATATAAACATAACTAATCTGGAAGTTCTATTGAGATGTTATCTATTTATTTTGGGTACATATGAACCCTCTCTTCCAATTACTACAATATATGAGCATCTTACACTATATCCTTTAAAGTGTATATCCTTTTAACAGTTCTGAAATGAAAGTAAGAGTTATTATTCCCACTTAAGAAATGGGGTTTGAGGCATAAAGAGATTTAGTGATTCACCCAAGGTTACATTGGAAGTTTGTAGGATAGCAAGTTATTAAACCTGGGTTTACGGAGTTCCAGGTGAGTGCTCAAACCCACTCTTTCTTGTTTGGTAATGCATGTAAAATGTAAGCACTACCTAACTGCAGAGCCTAGTAAGGATCAGTTGGTAATGACTAACAACTGAAAAGGCACAACTTGAGTTTAGTTGTATGAAAAAAGTGCATATACACACTTGAGTTGACATTAACATTATTTAACTTAATATGTTACGAGTCTTGATACTTTGGGGATGGTTTAAGTAATTGTGAATTAAATTTAAATACTGATTTGATATTTAAGTTCCTAGAGTGGTTGATATTGAACAGTTATTTGCCCATTCATATGAACAAATGTCTTTAATACTTCCGCTTTATAGTCCATATAGTGGCCTTTCTACATGAGTCAGTGAGGATATTTCATATGGTTAAAATCTGTCCATCTTCTAACCCCCTTGTGACTGCTACAAGTCTATTATTTTTTACTTAGTTTTCCGTATAGAATAATTGCAAACTTCTGCTACTGTTTTATTTAGAGCAGCTCTACATGTGACTCTTACCAAAATCTTTTTTAGTCATTTATCTCACTTAAAGTAAAGAAAAGTCCAGAAGCTGAAAATGTGCCATAAAAACAGGGAGCTGAGCAATTTTACAGCTTCTGAGTATTTATCTGCATTCTTCTAATAGTTTTCAATATCTTTGGTAAAACAGTATTTATCTTTGTATTTGGGGTATAGTAATAATTGAAACTGTACCTACTTGCTGGATGTCTGTTGAGAGTTTTGTGGCATATTATAAATGTTCTAAATAAACTCTTCAGATAATATAGTAAAATATACTAGATGTTTAGAATAGAATTTGTTAGAGTTAGTCAAAGAAATGTTACCAGTAAGACCTTCAGGACAGATACTTGGATTATTGTTTACATTATGAATGTATTTGGAAATATCAATGAACTTGAAATCATTATGATCTCTTCTGCAGATTGGGGCCCATGGCTTTGGTTCTTTGTGTAGAAAATTAATACTAGCATAGGGAAGAGAAGATTCTCAGCAGACAATTACAGCTGTTGGAATGATTAACATAATTTTCATAAAGAAAAAGGCCATTTGTTACAAAACTTGCTACTGCTTCTTGCTGTGGTATATAAGGAGAGAAAGAAGAGCTCAATGGTAAATTAAATTAGAAATGTAAAACACTCTTAAAATAAATACGTATAAACTGCTGTAAACTTCACTTACAGCATGGTTCTAAAGTTGTCTAGATTAGAGAAAATTTAGCCAACACTAGTTAGCTAAGACTGATTAAACTTGGGTACTTAACCTGTGTTTATGCTGGGAAAATGTTAAACTCAATTTTAGCAGCTTCTTCTGGTGAACAGTGTAAGTCTGAATTTATACTTGGAAGTGAGGTGTAGGATTTTTTGTGTATAGTTTAGCTTGTAGTATATACTAGGATGTAATAGTGTAGTTGATTAACCGATAAGCAAAAGCTTATAGATTAATGGTAGACTATACGCATTTCCCCCCCAGTAATTTTTTTAACAGACTGGCCAGCAGCCTGACTCATGCTGGGTGCAGGGCCTACCCCAACTGTGGCTCTGCATTTAAAGTGTATTAGGAGCAGCCCGGCTCAGTTCCAGTTTGCGCTGGGCCTGGGAGCTCAGACACCCCCTTCCCCCCACACACAGACAGGGGCTACTTTATCAGAGTACTAGCTCCTACCTGGCACCCTGTGCTGCTGCCTGCTCTGCCCCCAGGGACTATAGAATAGTCCACTAACAGATAAGAATTGATGGGGTTATTCAATTAACCAATACTTAACATTCCTAATATATACATATGACTTGAATGATCAGGAGAAATAAAGTTTAGTTTAGACCAGCGATTATAATTATAGTTCAGGTACGTTAACTAAAGCAAAGTGAAGTTTGCATTTTAAAGCTGCAGTATAACTTAGGTTAAAAATAATGTTTTAATTGTATCACCTCTTCATACCTGTTAAGCAGTCTTTAAAAAGACCTTGTTCATTAGGTTCTGCTCATGTTCCTGTTGAGGTTAGGGAAGGAAATTGCCACTGTCTTCAGAAGAAGCAGGGTTTATTCCTCAGGTTTAGGTAACTACTTGCAATGGGATCTTTTGAAATTAAATAACTTTTATTTAGTATGTACCATGGTTAATTTAACTGTGAAAGAACTAGCAAGGGAAAGAGTTTTTTCCAATGGCACACAATTTTTAGGGGAACATATTGTAACAAGTTTATGTATTACTGTGGGCCAGGCACATGTGTCTCTGCTCTACGCCATGGGGGAGGGTTACCAATAGGCAGGGCTCGACAAATCTGCTTATCTACTCGCCCGTGGCACGTAGATTTCAGCCGGTCACCAGCGGTTCGCGCATGCGCAGTGCAGGTCTCATGCATGTGCAGAGCGGGGCTGGCAAGTGGTTTTTGCCACGATCGTCGAGCCCTGCCAATAAGGATGTTAGTGTGTGTTCATGTACACAATTAACGAAGAAGTCTGGGCTCATTGGTTAATCATAACTGATATATGCAGCCTTCCTCCCCACCCCTGCTTGCTGCCTCTATATCAGAGGCAGTGCGGGAGAGGCGGGAGCTGGTGCTCAGGGGAGCCAGCTTTTAAGATGACTCTCCACACATGCTGGCTCCCACAGAGTCGCTTCCCCCCCCCGCCGCACTGCTTCTCTATCAGAGGCAGCAGGGTAGGTGCAGGCAGGAGCTGCCTTTAGAGCTCCTGCCTGCCCTCCTGCGTGCAAACATGTAAAAATGTCAGCAGTTACATGTTTACACAAACAATTTTTAACATCCCTAGTTACAATGCTCCTTCAGAAATGAAAACTGTGATTACAATATGAGTTATTCACCTTAAACACCTCTAAAGAGGTACAAACTAGGGTTGTTAAATTTAATCAACTAATCGGTTAGTTGATTTTTCCATCGACTAGTCGATAAGCGGGGGAGCTGCAGTGCGGCTCTTAATACATTGAAAAGGCTGAAGTGCAGCAGGAGGGACCCAGCACAAGCTGGGACAGCTGATTCCCAATTTGTGCAGGGTCCCCCTGCTGTGCACAAGCCTTTGTATTTAAAAGGCTGTAAAAAAAGGTTTGTGCGCAGTGAGGGGACCCTGCCTGAGCTGGGAATCGGCTGTCTTGGCTCATGCTGGGTTTCCCCTGCTGCGCTTTAGCCTTTAAAATGTGGCTCTTAATACATTTAAAAAGCAGAGACGTGTCTGGGACTGGGTGTGAGCTGGGAATCAGCTGATTCACGGCTGGTGTCTGGTGCCTGCTACCCCTCTGCCCCCTGCAGAGATGGTGCTGCGTGGAACAGACTTTTAAGCCGGCTCCCCCCAGCACTGGCTCCTGTTTCCCCCCTGCTGCCTCTATAGAGGCAGCAGGGGGTTGGAAAGTGACTAGTCAAGGGGCTAGTCGACTATCCGATCCGCTTTTGCTTATTGGATAGTTGACTAGTCGCTTACATCCCTAGTACAAACCCCTGCAGAGGAGAATATTTTTCTGTGGTTCAAACTGGGTTTCCAGGCGTGAGGAAAACAAGAGTATTTGGTGGCTTAAGCAGATTGTTTAAACAGACTCAAGACCACCTTTCTGGTCCAACAAATGCAGCCTAGACGCTCAACTCTTGCAGAAGGGTTGAAAAGACTTTGGCGAGAAGAGCTCCGTAAGACTGATGGAAGACCTTTGGTAAAGTTTTGAAGTGAATATATGCACTTTTATTGATTTTTAATTTCTGGGTAATGCCTTTTGCCTTAAGAATAAAGGGTGCTTGCTTAGAAAAAGCAGAGTGGCAACTTGTAACTGCTGGAGATATTGTTTATAGCCCTCAGGGAGAAAGTAAATCGTGGGTGCCAGCCTATAGGCTATTGGCTTGCTGGTGATGTCCCAGTGTAAAGCACAGTGATCCAGCCATAAAATCCTGAGGGAGATATATATGCAGGTCTCTTCCAAGACAAGTGATGGCAGGGAGCTGGAAACTTTAAATGGGTACCTTTGGGTGACCAAGAAGGGAGAATTCAGGTACAATTATTGTGAAACTGACAACTACCTACGCTGCTGCAGGTTATAAACTGTTGGTATATACTATACTTAATTTATTCATGAAATAACTTGGAAATGGTTAAAATGGTTTGTCATCCCAGTCTGAATGAATCCAAATCACATTCCAAAGGAGATTGTTTTAAATCATTTTTCTTTGGCTGCTTCCACATCTCAATCAGCTTCATCTGCCATTTTTGTTTTGTGAATTAATCTTTGGTTGCAGGTCTCTTTATCTAGACTACTGAATTGTGTTGCTTTGGAAATGAATCCTGTCTAAGGATTGGTGTTCCTAGTGATACTTTTTTAACCTGATTTCTTGGAGGTAGAAACAGGAGTTCGGTACTGAGTTTAAAATGATGTAAAAGTGTGTAATGTTGAGAGAGACTTTCAGTCTGGGAAAAAAATTCTTCAGATTGCCTTTGGAGACTTTTTATAGCAAACAACTAGGTTCTTCCAGATTTTCCCTATCTGAGTATATTTAGAAATTAATTTGAGGAAGGTAGCAGAAAAGAATGAAATACTGGAAGCTGAGCAGACTAGATCATCTATATGCCAGCTATTTAACGTAATAAGTCATTAATGCAGTGTTTTCTGTCCAGTTACAGCAGGGGTGGGCAATAATTTTTGATGGGAGGGGCATGCCAAGAATTTGGTAAGTGGTCAAGGGCTACACTCTTCCATGAAGTTGGGTGCAGAAGGGGAGCTTGGGTAAGGGATGGGGTGCGGGAGGGAGTTGGGAGGAAGGAGGGGGTTGTGATCTGAGGTAGGGGAATGGGGTGCAAGAGGGGATTTGGGGATTTGTGTTGTGTCCTAGGGTAAGAAGGGGTTGTGACCTGGGGCAGAGGATTGAGGTGCTGGGTCTGGGAGGGGGTTTGGGTGTAGTTGAGTCAGAGGATTTGAGTTATATGAAGTAGGGGAGCAGAAGGTTGGGGGGCAGAAGACTGGAGTGCCAGAGGCAGGTTCTGGCCAGGAGACGCTTTATCTGGGAGACTCCTGGCTAGCAGACCAGCAGGGTCCCTGTCTTCCATGCCCGGGCAGGCTGCTCAGATCAGCTGGCTGTGGGGTCATGTGCATCTGAACAGCTGGGGGGTGTGTGGAATTCTTTGTGTGCTGCCTGTTCTTCAAACAGGAAGCTCCCATTAGCCAAACTAGTCAGTGGGAGATGCAAGATTGTGCTGGAGGTGGAGGCAGTGTGCAAAGCCTCTTTTCTCCCTGGCTCACAGTTATTCACAGACAAACAGGGCCCCACAGCCAGCTTCTCTGAGTGGTGTGTGAGGGCAGGGAGCCTGACTGAGGCTTTTGCTGTGTCCACGGGCCAAATCCAGCAGCTTGGTGGGCCAAATCTAGCCCATGGGCCATATTTTGCTCAGACCTCAGTTACAGAAATCCAAAGCTCCAAAAACTTAGTTTCTAACTTTGTCTTAAATTTAGATCCAATGTATAGGGGAGTGAAATTGTATTTTAGTAAGAAGTTAGGGTTGTGCTGTAATAAGGTGTGGCTATTTTAATGAAGTACTTGGCTAATTAAGTATTCTTGGGAGTGTTGTTACGTTCTTGTGGTTTGTCTCCACCTCAGCAGGGCTAGATATGTACAGCAATCTCCTGTTAAAATGAAGGCTTTGCTAGGGTTTAAGTCCAGAGTTGTTTTGACAGCACTCCCCACCAAAAGAGAGGATTGCTATCTGATGCTCACTTGGGAGCGCTCATGGTTGCATGTTTGCATCTTCAAAATAAATTTCTATCCAGAAGATAATCCTCCTCTTGGAGGTCCTTACTTATGCTTCTTAGCTGCTGCAGTAACTGTGACCTCAGTGGTTTCTATGGTATGCTGATAAAGGGTTAAATAACAGGTGGATTCCGATTGGATTGGCAGATTCTTTTGTATATGGTGAGCATGGGAAGGCTAAGCAAGATGCAACTTTTCAGATATAGATCAAGTAGCTGAGATTGACTGTCAGATACACTGTGGTCCACAAAAAAGATCTATTTTTTTTATAGACCTGCTGTTTGGTTCCTATTTACAAGGGCAGTGGTGAATAAAGTTAACATTATATATGAGCTAATTATAGATGGATTCATCTGGCTTTGTACATATTATGAAGTTACAACTGAATTTAACTAGGCCTTACAGGTGAGACTTGCAACAGTACTTAGGCATGCAACACCTAACCCTGCTGCTCAGTGGAATTCTCAGCTCTGTATTGGGCTCCCTGTGCAGTAATAGTGAGAGTAAGATGCTTAAGAGTCACAAAAGCCAGCAAGCCAAGTGGCAAGATGCCTGAACTAGCCAGTGGGAAATGTTAAAGTAGTGGTATGGCCTAAGTACTACTACCCAAAGGAAATTAGGTGCGTAACTCAAGGCAAGAGGTAGGCACCGCCCTTGGATTGAGGTATCTCTTCTGGAGATGGGGCTAATCTTGTTTAGATTCTTTTCTCATGAAGTGACCTCAAGCCCTGCCCTCACTTAATAGTCAATAGTAAGTTGTCAGGATACATGCCTATGGTGTGGGGAACTGATTTTTCAAATTCTTGCTTTGTCTGTTTTGGAAAAGAAATTTGATTTGGATCTTCCATGTCCTAGTAAATGCCTTAAGCACCAAACTAGAATCTTTCTCTTTAGTTTCATAAATATTTAATTATACTAAGTGGAACAGTTTTCAATAGGAGAGATTAAGATCTACTGGAGAATACCCAATAGCCTGATTGTTAGGGCAGTACCTGGTGTGGGGAGAGGAGCACCTGAGCAGAAGTCCCTGCTTCAGATCAGGTTTAGCAAGGATTTGAAAATGGATATCCCATGTTTCAAGTGCCTTAGTCCCTGGTGTGTTGGGTATTCTGAGGAAATGTCACAATTTCAGGGTAATGGCACCAGATTTTCCCTTTCTGGATACTTGCTGTTGGACTGCTTTAAAAGTTTCCAGTTCCCAGATGTGTCATCTCCTAAGTAGGGGAGTAAGGGACTAGATGAGTGACTACTCGCTTTCCCCCCCTTACTGCCTCTATCAGAGGCAGCAAGTGGGGGAGCTGGAGCTGGCTTAAAAGCCGGTTCCCCCCAACAGTGTCTCGGGGTGGGGAGGGGAGAGGAGGCAGAGCTGTAGCAGGGAACTGGGCGGGAGCCTGGAGGCTCTTACAACATTTTAAAAGCTGAGGCTCAGCATCTGGGACTGGGTGCGAGCTGAGACAGCTGCTAACCCTGCCGTGGCTCTGCAGTTTCCCCTTTATCAACTAATCGAGTAGTTGATGGAAATTCCATCAACTACTTGATTAGCTGATTAAATTAAATTTAACATCCCTACTCCTGGCTGGAGATCTGCATGGCTCCCTGATCTACACTGATTCCCAGCAAGCCAAACTGCCTAAACAGTCTACTTTGCTTTCTCAGGAGGGATTCTCAAAATTCATTACACCATGGCCCCCTTCTGTCAACAAAAATTACTGCATGACCCCAGAAAGGAGGACTAATGCCAACGCCCAAGCCCCGCTGCCCAAAGTGCAGGGAGGGTCAAAGCTGAAGTCCAAAGTAGAGGCATGTAACCTGACTCTTGCCACCCAAGGCTGAAGCCCTTTGGCTCTGACTCTGGGTGGTGGGGTTTGGGCTTCAGCCCCAGGCTCCAGCAAATCTAACACCAACCCCGGTGACTCCATTAAAGCAGAGTCATGACTCACTTTGGTGTCCCAACTCCTAGTCTTTCGAGCAAGGGTTCTCAAAGTGTGGATGTTAAATTGCAGTTAATTAGCTAATCAAGTAGTGGATGAAATTTCCATCAACTACTCGATTAGTGGATGGGGGGTAGGGCTTACTAGCCCTGCTGTGGCTCTACAGTTTAAATGTAGTAGGAGCTGGGCTTGCACCAGCCCTGGAAACTAATCCCACTATGGCTCTGCCTTTTTAAATATAGTAAAAGGCTGGCAGCTCTGGGACCACTATGCCTCTGCCTCCACTGCTCTCCCGCGCCACAGAGACAGTGCTGTGGGGGACAGGCAGCACCCCGGTGACAGTGCTGCTGGGAACCGGCTTTTAAGCCAGCTCCTCCTGCACTAGCTCCTGTTTCCTTCCCCTTGCTGCCTCTGATACAAAGGCAGCAAAGCGGGGAGGAAGCAAGTAGTTGAGTACTCCACTCGACTACCCAGTTAGCTTATGCTTGCTTGCTTACATCCCTAGTAAATGGAGGATAGGTGCATCAATGGCTATTGGCCAACATAGGCAGGCACACAGTCCTATGCTCTGAATGTTCCTCAGCCATTTGACTGCCAGATACCGAGAGTACAGTAGATAAAAGGGAATGGATCACTTGATAATTGCCCTGTTACGTTCATTCCCTCTGAAGTAGTTGTCATTGGCCATGGAAGACTGGATACTGGGATAGATGAATTATTTCTCTGCCCCAGTATAGCCCACCTTTATGTTCTCTCTCCGAGTAACTGTAAAAGACTTTTTGCATAACCAGACTTGGATAGTTTTCATTAATGAAGTCTCCATAGCGATTACCCAGAAAGTCCACTTAACACTTACTATCCCAAAAATCCATACTTATTCTAGTACATTGTCTGTACTCTATATAGTCTTTTGAGTGTCCAGGAGTCACATGTTCTGTCTGGAGAGGTTATGTACAATCCTGGTTCACCATGATACATTACCTTTATACAATAAGGCTTTTCAATGACATTGCAGAAATTGTCATATCTGTTCTAAAAATTCTGGAACTGGTGACCTTGAATATCTTGTGTGAGTTAGGGGTACTCAGTCCACTGGTCTGACTTTGTTGTAGCATATTTACAATATATTTTTTTAATGATTGTTCTTAAACAGTGGGTTCATCTTAAATATTAAAAATGCTTACATTAACAATTGGCAAGCTGCAGAACTGTTTCCAGGTTGGTACGCGTGTGTTGAAAATACTTTCAAATCTGTTGCATAAATATCTCAGTGACTGTTGTTATACTGTTATGGTTTAGGATGATAGCCAACGTAGTAAAAACAGAAACTGACTTGAAATTCTTGTGCAGATATGGTTTTAGAAGCAGAAAGTTTAGGGTGTTACTGAATTGTAATGTGGGATGAAAGTTCTGAAGAACAGACTTTATTGTGAAGTTGAAATGTAATTGACATAGTATGAGTTATCTGAAAGAATGCTTTCATTATTCAAGAAAGCAGTTTTAAGAAGGAGTTAAATGACAAACCTAAAGATAAGTTTCTAGACTTTATGCAAATTTGTCTTGGTTTTGTCTGTTGCTGGAAATTAGGCTGACATTTTTTTTTAATTAGACTTACATTAGTCAAGACAACATGGGGGCTGGAGCATATGACTTATGAGGAGAGGCTGAGGGAGTTGGGTCTGTTTAGTCTGCAGAAGCGAAGAGTGAGGGGGGATTTGATAGCAGCCTTCAACTTCCTGCAGGGGAGTTCCAAAGAGGATGGAGAGAGGCTGTTCTCAGTAGTGACAGATGGCAGAACAAGGAGCAGTGGTCTCAAATTGTGGTGGGAGAGGTCCAGGTTGGATATTAGGAAAAACTATTTCACTAGGAGGGTAGTGAAGCACTGGAATGGGTTACCTAGGGAAGTAGTGGAGTCTCCATTCCTAGAGGTGTTTAGGTCTCGGCTTGACCAAGCCCTGGCTGGGTTGATTTAGTTGGGATTGGTCCTGCCTAGAGCAGGGGGCTGGACTTAATGACCTTCTGAGGTCTCTTCCAGCTCTATGGTTCTATGATTCTATGGTTAAGTTCTAATAGTTCAAGGCTGTATGATGTTGAACAGTTCAGTAAATCTACAGTACATAGTTGTTGGCTTACTGATATCTGATTTTTTAAAGTATTTGGATACACCTAGTGAATGAAAATATACAATATAATGTCAAATGCTATTCTGAACAAGAGTGTTAATTTCTTACTGTACTGCCATAGTGCAAGAGGCAATGTCCCTGAAGATTCTCCAGACACAGAGCATAATTCTTACCCACTTTGATTAGAATATCACTTTCATTAAGCTACCAAGATTTTAGAGTCTCTTGGGATATGTTTCACTTTGTAAAATGTTGAGAAGTTAGATGTCCTTGTATATCAGTGTTCTGTTCTTACTGCTAGTTCTTCCCTGGAAGAAGCTAGTAAGGGCTCCACATACTGAATGTCTTAATTTTCATGAGTTACATATGGATTTTTAAAGTCATGTAATAATGCCTTACTGACACTGTGGCTTACAACAAGCAAGATAAGAAATACTCGTACTTGGTGGATCTAACAGTAATTGTACTTGAAAATGTGGGGGGGGAAGGAATTTTAAATGTTTGAAGGTCAGGTTTTTATTCTTTAGAAAATTGGTTTTGTGTTTTTTCTGTATGTCTACGTAAGATTAAAAAGCTTCGGAGGGGTAGCCGTGTTAGTCTGTAACTGAAAAAACTTAGAAAACAACAAATAACGTAGCAGCACCTTAGAGACTAACAAAACATGTAGATGGTCTCATGAGATTTTGGGGGCATCTAAGAAGTGGGTTGTGCCCATGAAAGCTCATGATACCATCTACATTTTAGTTAGTCTACATGGTGCTGCTAGACTATTTGTTGTTTACGTTTTTGTATGTAAAAATAGTGCAGACTGAAGTCTTCCCAGTGAATTCAGATGGTATTTTTTAAAGATCTGTAAAACACTGGCTGCACATGGAAACCATATAAACATTACCATTAATCAGGTTATGTATTTGTATACTACAGTATCATTAAGTTGGTATTTCTTTGAGATAGAGAGGTGCCAAGCTAGTCCTGTTGGGTAGAAGCCAAAGATGAAAACATCAGGCTGAGAGAATTGCATGACTTTAGATCTGCTCTGATCCACAGCTTTCGGATCATAAGCAACTGATAACTTTCCTAGCAACAGCCTACCCTTCCCCATCTGCTCCTGTGGCAGGCATTCAGCCACAGCTATAGCTCAAAAGTACAGCTCCGTCACTTGTTATCAAGGTTTATTAGAAACACCTGCTCACTCAGGGCTAGTAGCAATCTGTAGGGGCCTGGGTGGGACTGCGGAACTGATGTATTCTTTCCCAGAGAGGAGTTGAGATCAGGGGAGCAAAACATATGATGCAAGAACTCTTCTGCAGAGGAGAGAAGCTAGGTGCTGGGTGACTGGAACTACTACTGTTTAACCTAGGAAGCAGGGTATAATTGTAGCTTGGAGAGAATATGATTGAGAGCATAAATAAAAGTTCAGGGCTGAAAGCTTGTGAAAATAGGTGGAAGGAGAGGTAGAAAATGTATTAAAAGGGGAGTTAATGTTAATGGGATGGAGGAAGAGGGGGAAAATGTACAATGAAAACACAGTAATCATCTAGGATAGAAAAAAGTGCAGTGAAGGGAAAGGTATCAAAAGCATAGGACCTAAAATAAAATACATTTAAAAATAGTGAGATTGCCTATAGTGCATGGGATGTTTGGTTTAATTCTAGGTTGAAGTGAATATTGGACACAGACGTTCAATAACATAAGTCCTGATTTATAACTTTTTTTAACTGAATGAATGAAACTGTTAAAGGTGTCAAGATCTAACTGCTGTTGCAGAACTGAACTTTCTAATTCGAAGAAACTGTATTAGGTGTAATGATGAAACAAAAGCTCCATCTTTCACTTCCATGACTTTCATGACACATTTGACTTAATTTTTAATAAATCATGGTCTTCGTAATCTACTGAGCAAGAGTCCCCTGGATTGTAAAAGTCTAGTTTTAAAAATGTCTAAAAGCATGTAGGAGAGTTACCTTAAGTTTTAAATTTAGTTTGAGACCTTTTTTTTATAGTCTCTGTTTTGTGGTAAGTTACTTGGCTGAAAATATCTTGTGACTGAATTTTTCTGTACTCTTTTCTCTTTCCCAGTTTTTTGCATTAACTTTTACATTGTGGACACCAGTTATCTAAAAATGTGCTAAATAGCTTTTACAAATTTTATTGTGAGCTCATGCATAAATTTCAAGCAAGTGTTCAGTTACATAATTTAGAGATCCGAATGCTTTCAGGGATTCTCAAATTGGGGGTCGTGACACCTCACGGGGTCGTGAAATTGAGTTGGGGAGGTCTGAATTGTCAGCCTCCACCCCGCTTCACTTTCCGCATTTATTTATTTATTATTTATAAGGGGAGAGGGTTTGCACTCAGAGGCTTGTTGTGTGAAAGGGGTCACAGATACAAAAGTTTGAGAAACTCTGTTTAATTAGGGCAATGATTAGCTATAAAAAAACTTAAAACAGAATATTACAGATCTATTCGTGTTAGACTGCATCTTTAAGATTAAGACTAGAATGGATTCATTGTATTTTACTGACTAGGGATGTGAACACGTAACTGGTTAACATCACCCTTAACAGGTGATGGTTACCGGGTAACTAACAGTTATCGAGAGCAGTCCCTCTGCTTGTGGCCTACTGTAGGCAGACAGCTGCTCCAGCCTAGCCATGTTGCTGGTTCCCAGCCCACATGGGCTGGTAGTTGGCACCTCCCCTCCCCTCTGCCGCGGCTTCTGGCTCCGCACGGTCTGGGAGCTGGCAGCCCAGCGCAAGCCGCTCAAGGTGTGGGGGCAGCTTCCAGCACAGCTATGGCAGGTGGGGAAGACGCTGCTCTAGCCCAGTGTCCTGGAATGATGCCCCCATTTAATTAACCAGTTAAACTTAACGTTTAACCAGTTAACTAATTAAACAGGATTTTACATCCCTATTACTGTTTCCAATAGGGATGTTAAAATGCATTTTTGTGTAAATGTGTATCCGCTGAAATTTTCAGTGGATACACATTTGCATGCTGAGGGGGGCGGGGGAGCTGGTGCTCACTGGGAGCCGGCTTTGGCACCCTGCAAGCACCAGCACCTGTTCTCTACTTCCCCTGTCCCCAACTGCCTCTGCATCAGAGATGGGGTGGTGGTGGTTGGCGTGGTAGGAGCTGGTATGCATTAGGGATATAAGCAACTAATCAGCTAGTTGACTCATTAGTCAGCTAGTTGCTTCTCCCCCACTGCCTCTATCAGAGGCAGCAGGGGCGGGGAGGGAAGAAGGCTTAAGCCAGTTCTCACCAGCTCCATGGGAGAGGGCAAGGGCGCAGCAGCGCCATGCCAACTTTGAAATGTACAAGAGTCCTGTGCTTAAAAGCCAGTTCCCTGCATGTATCTGCTTCTGCATGTGCCCCTCCCCACTTCAGAGCAGTCCTACACCATTTTGAGTGGCTGGCTGCTCCCTGTGGCTCTCTGCTGTGGGCACCAGGGGAAGGAGGAGGCTTTGCAGAAACCAGCCAGTGGGAGCTGAGAGATTTTGCGTGGGGTGGGGTCAGTGCACGAAGCCTCCCCTTCCCCCAACACTTGGAGCAGAGAGCCATAGGGAGCAGCAAGCCATTTTTAGCAGCCTAGGGCTGTGGCAGGCATGAAGCCTATGTCAGGTTAGAGATGCTGAATTGCGGTTATCAGCTAATCAAGTAGTGGAATTTCCATCAACTACTCAATTAGTCAATAAGGGGGGAAACTGTGGCTCTGCCTTTTAAATGTATTAAGAGCTGTCAGGCACTTAATATATTTAAAAGGCAGAGGTGCAGCATCTGGAATTGGGCGTGAGTTGTGAATCAGCTGATTCCTGGCTCCTGCCTGGTCCCAGACACTGCAGCTCTGCCTCCCCTGCCCACCCCCTGCAGAGACGGTGCTGGTGGGGGGAGTGGAAACGGGCTTTTAAGCCGGCGTACAGCTCTTACTGGTGATGCTCTTTTAAGGAGGCATACAGCTCTTACTGGTGATGCTTTTGCAGTGATGTGCAAGTGAAGGCACTGAACTGTTTACCAAGCGTTTAGCCTCTGCAAGATATCTCTCACTGGCTTGGTGACCACTCTAGCCAGCATCTCTGCTTGTTTTGACAATATGTGCATGCCCCTCCCTCCCACAAAAGCTTAAAGCTCCCCTTAGTATTTTCTTGGCAAGTGCTCACTTACCTAGCCAGTTGACAATGCCTTCTCCACTGAGCAAACACCCACTGCTTGTAGCATTGATGGGCTACTCTGAGGAGAGGGGGCTACACAGGGACCCAAAGCTGCTCTGTGGGATGTCTGCCCTCAGGGTGCTGCTCTCAGTGATGAAAGTGCTGAAAATGTAAAGACACCCTGTGGAAGTAAGAGAATATACAAACCAGCACTTTTCTGTCTGGTCCGTATCATCCATGTAAAAGAATTTCCTTTCCACAAATATCAAATTTACACCTCACATTACAATGCTGAAATGTCACGTGCTGTTTTTTTCTGGTAAATTTTTGTTGTGTATTCCTTTTAAAAAAATATCTCATAGTTTTATACTTTAACTGTGATCTCTTTCTGGTACGGACTGTCTTTTCTGAGTGTCCATACAGGGCTTTTTACAATGGGGCCTTGCTCTGTGATTATTGTTAGTTATTATTTCATTACAAATATATAGTACAGTACCAATTCTAAGGAGTTAAACTTGCTCTGATACAAAAATAAATATCTTGCAGTCAGTTTGCAAATTCCCATTAGTTTGAGGCTACTGGAATGTATATTTAGTGAACTACATAGCTTTGTTTATGATGGCTGATGTAAAGAATTAATATGGATTTTAAAAATGTTAATTACAATACTTAATTACTTTCTAAAATGTCTGGATATCCTTAAAGAAGGAAATATTCTTGTTCATTAGGCTGCTTAGTTTCTTTACTTACCATTTAAAAAATTTCAGGTGAACTGTAATTTTGTTTTTGGCATACAGACCAGTAGAGTGTTTCTGTTGCTGAGATTTATTTTGCTCTATTTTTAAAGCTATCTCTAACTCTTCTAGCACTAGAGTTGCATACTTTATATTGTTGTAATCTAAATTTTGTGCAACATGTAATTAAAAACTCAATTGTGCTTTTGGAGGTGGAATCATATTAATTTCTCACTTAGCTATTGGCTTCTGCTTGTTTTTAGTCTCCAGTACATGCCCCGCTTGTCTGTTAAGGATTGAAAACCACTAACACCCTGGTATTGCTAGTCTTCCATTTGCTAGTTTGCATATGTTTCATAAAGCCTTCTTGGTGTCCTAGGAAAGAGAATAGCATATTTACTACTCATTGAAATCTGACTTTTTCTAAAGTTTTAGAGAAGAAATGAACTGGCTTGTAACTAGCAGTGGCTTAGTTTATGTACAAAACTTTGCACACTGCAGGAATGAAAAATTTGTAGGTATTCAGTTCATCACGCTTATGTTAAATATAGTGTTCTGTGATTAGCACTATATGAAGAACTTAAAAGACAAGTTGGTACAATAAATATGTGATATGTAATAGGGATGTAAGCAACTAGTCAACTAATTGACTATCTGCTAAGCAAAAGCTTATTGGATAATTGAGGGACTAGTTGACTAGTCACCTTCCTCCCCCAACCCCCCCCCCCCCCCTTGCTGGGAGCCAGTCCTGGGGGGAGCTGGCTTAAAAGATGGTTCCCCCAGCACCATCTCAGAGGGGGTAGAAGGATAGTGGGGACTGGGTGTGAGCAAGGAATCAGCTGATTCATGCCTAGTCCTGGACGCACCTCTGCTTTTTAAACATATTAAGAACTGACAGGCTCTTAAGTTAAAAGGCTAAAGCACGCCAGGGGGGACCCAGCATGAGCCGGGGCAGCTGATTCCTGGCTCGCACAGGGTCCCCCTGGCTGCACACCAGCCTTTTAAATAGATTGAGAGCCGACGGGCTTTTAATCCATTTAAAAGACAGCGCTTCAGTGGGGTTAGCTCCCGGGCCAGGAGCTAACCCCACCATGGCTCCCCGTTTATCGACTAATCAGCTAGTCGATGGAAAATCCATTGACTAGTTGATCATCAGTTGATTAAACTAAATGTAACATCTCTAGTATGTAATTTTCATAGGAGATGGAGCAGGCAGGTGGTCTTTTAGGCAACAGGGTTGATGTGACGATGTAGCATGAACTTGATTTCAAAGGTGAGCAGAAGCCATTAAGAGAAGATTGGGAAAAAAACTGAGAATGACAAGAGTAGGTGGGAGGAAGAAGTTGCATGAGGGGTTAGAATAGCTAAAGGGAGAACTATTGATTGTACAAAGATAATAGCTGTGTGGCTGAGAGGAGAGGACTAGTCCAACAGGTCAAGCAGCTTTTGTGTGGAAAGGAGATGGAAAAGTCAGTGTTGTCATCTTCATAGACTAGATGACTTGTGAAATAGGCAGGTGGCATTCAGTCTATGGGGTGGATGATTGTCATGCTGAAAGTAAATAAACACAATTTCCAAATTGCTTCATATTTTTGAACAATGTAAAAGCAGTTCATCTGCCTTTGTTTAAATAAGTGCAGTTTGTCAAAGGCAGCAT
Source organism: Rafetus swinhoei (assembly GCA_019425775.1). Classification (NCBI taxonomy): domain Eukaryota; kingdom Metazoa; phylum Chordata; order Testudines; family Trionychidae; genus Rafetus; species Rafetus swinhoei. The sequence continues at coordinate 113,333,472 of CM033446.1, forward strand.
TCAGTGGCAAATCTTAGTTGTAACTTTCCAACTAGTTTTACTTGTGTTACTAGTAAATCTCTCATCCTAATGTTGCTGTGGGGAGGATGATGCAGCTTTAGGTGTTAGGAATTAAACTACTTATTTTCACCTGAAAACCCTTTCATGTCATTTTTGTTGACACAGTAAAGAATTTTTGAAGAACTACATGACAATATTTGGTTTAGTTGGGATCTGTTTGACATGTTTGGGTAAATCTTCATTTTGTTTGAACAGTACTTTGTTTACTTTTACAAAATTCTCTGAGGGTGCTGACACTTCTTCCATGGGAAGGGAGACTGGTGTAAATGTATGGGATTGTATGAAAGAAGGTATGATTCATAGTAGGAGGAGACTAAAGGGGTCATTGGAGTTTTTGGTGGAATGTAGGGAATACGAGTATAGTGAGAATTAATATCTTCTATTTTAGAAGAGTCTGCAATACTCTTGTTAAGTGGCTGATATTTGGGTAGCTGAGAACAGAATTAAGATTGTTTAAACTTAAAAGTACATTTACGTTTATTGATTAAATTCTTGTGGGGTAGCCTAGGAAAAAATTCTAAATCTACCAGAATACACTTAATTGGCTCACAGAAATGGTATACTTCCTTAATTGGAGATTGTGAAGGAACACACATTACAGTGCATTCCAAGAATTTAAACAATGGCTGAATGATGCTCACAGATCCATTTCAATAGTACATATGGATCATTTAAAAACAATATTAGGGAGTGTAGTTCATACTTGTATAAATATTCCAGCATAGTGTCTTATGTCAGGGTGAAGAATTGTAGCTTGCGCTATACAGCTCTGATTTCAATTGTTTCCTACTTCAGCTGTGTTTTTATGTGGCTACAACAAAAAATGTGGCTAGTTTATGCAAAAACAACATAAAACCTCTTCAATTCCTGTAATTCAAAGACTGCAGGAATTTTCTTCAGGCTTCCCATCAAATCACTTGATCAGAGACTAGGGTTCTATCTACACTGGCATGTTTTGTTGCCAAAAAAACAGGTTTTTGTGACAAATTTCCGCATGTTCACATTAGTGTGACAAATGTCACAACATATGGCCATTTTTTTGAGACAAAACTACCAGCTCTGCAATGGACTTTTGTCTCTGCGCTGTTGACCGTCACGGAGTGTGTACTATGTAGGTTTTTTATGGAGTTTATTGGACTCCAGCATGTATTCCACTACTCCCTGTTCAGCTATTCTAGATATCACCTTAAACTCTACTGGCTTCAGCCACGTAATGTTTACAGGTAAGCAGATGATCCCCCTCCTACTTTCAAACCCTGAGAACTTTAACTGTATTTTCTATATCCGTGGCACATCGTGTGGTAATCCTCCTGGTGTCTTTTCAAGGAAACAGATGTGGTGACTATCGATCCAAACGCTCTCCTGCTTGGAGCATTGCAGAGCTTTTGGATCTAATTGGTCTGTAGGGTGAAGAATCGGTGCAATCAGAACTTCAAATGACCAGTAGGGACTGGGACACATATGGTTGCTTTTCTTGAGCCCTGTGTAAGAAGAGGCATGAGCAAGACACCTTGCAATGCAGAATCTAGATAACATATATCAGCAGGCCTATCGGAAGTTGAAGGAGGCAAACAGATGGTCTAGTGCTACACTCAAAAGATGCATTTTATGAAGAAATGGATAGCATCCTGGGTGTGGATCCCATGGCCAACCCCAGGGATACTGTGGATAGCTCTCAGAGAAGAGCCAGAAATACTTGTCCCAGATACAGACAAAAGTTGATGAAGAGATTGAAGAGGGCCAGGAGGTAAGGGTCTATTCAGTGACAACGTGTACGCCAAGCAGTGAGGAATTGTTCTCAAGTACCAGTGTTTGTGAGGATGCTCAGCAACTCTATATGGTGGAGATACTGAATGATGAAGCAGCTGAAGGGATGCAGGGTGTGTTGTGCAGGCAGTAAGTTGCTCTATGTGGTCGGGAGGGGTGGGGAGGAGAGGCGCACTGTACGGGATGACCAGAGGCTATATTTCTGTGAGCTGGCCAACACTTCCTGGATCTGCACTGTGGTCAAACATAGCATCAGTGCACACACAAATAACGATAGAATCTTCCTGGGAAATGGTGTAGAAGAGTCACCTGATGTACTTATTTTGTCATGAAGATTCCATGGCAGGGCTGCTGTTGCCTCACCACCGTGGTTTGACACTTTGCTAAACCAGTCCTCAGTGTGTGTTGCTGGAGCCAAGGCAGCACACAACTTGCCTGCATAAGAACCACGGACAACCCCCCCCTTCACCATGCCTACCTCCAAAAGTTCAGCCCAGATTTGCTTGTTAAGCTTCAGCAGGGATGTGACAGCAAGAGTGATTGCAACCTGTGGATGAGTGTAGGATGATCAGAAATGGTTTCCTTATAACTGCAGTCTGTACTTTCTTGGAGTCATAACCAACCCTCCTCCTCCCCACTTCCCCCCACTTGTAAAACTCACCCTGATCAGTGTCTGCAGAGATCTGTGCTTGCTTCCAGGCTAATCCAAAAAAGTGGGAAATTTTCTATAGGGGCATGCATGTTAGTAAATGTAACCATCTATATCATGAACAGTACAGTCACACTATTTCTAAGTTACTTTTCAGACCAGGCCTTGAAGTCAGCCACGTACACCAGCAGACAGATTATGCCAACTGAGGAAAAAGCAAAGGATGCATAAGGATCTGGTGAAGGATTTGCTGGGTCACCCAACAAGTGAGTCAGCGGAAAAAAGAGCAACAAAGAGAGCTGAGAGCAAAGACAAGCTAGGGACAGGAAGCAGAGAAATGAACACCGAAATGAGACCACTGAGTGCATGCTGCAGCTCATGCATGACCAAAATGACATCTGAGGAGTATAATACTGATGATAATAGAGACCAGAACCAAAGGCCTCCCATGTATAACTTGTTTCTCAGCAGCCATCCCTCTATCCATCCCCCACATCACCATTCATGGCTGCAAAGGTGCAATTCTTTATCCAGCAACCCTTCGTCTACATGCACACACAATCCAGTAAAGGTTTCTTCCCCTTATACTCCACTCCTTGTGAAAGCAGCTGAGACAGCTAGATGTTAGCACAACTGTGAGGCTTTCAAAAAACCCTTACTGTCCCCTGCCACAAGACATCAATAGAGAGAACTATCCTGCATGTTTTCATGAGTTTTTATTTTGTGTTTAAAATACACCAGTCACTCTAGCCTTAACCCTTTGGTTCCATGGGAATGCCTTGCTCAGTCAGTTAAGCAACTCCAGCACACAGAAATGTAAGGGCTCCTCATAGTCAAAGTGATTCTTTAGAGCCTCCCTGATATTGATAGCCAACCTGTGCACTACTCTGACCGCATGAGTATCTGTTCTAACTGTGTGCCCAAGAGTCATTCCTCGGTGGGTCACCCACGGGCAAAAATGTCACCCATACTGTCATAGAAATTATGAAAGCAACAGCATGCAGCCATCATGTTGGAGATATGATTCTTCAAAAGGTCCAGCTGCCCCATCAGGAAGGCTGGATAAGGGATGCCCTGAAGTTAGGGAGGTGGAGTGGGTTCTGGAGTGGCCTTCATCTCCCTTTCAGTCTGCCAAAGCACGTTCAACAACCATTCGGCAGTGGCTTAGCCTGTTGTTGAACCTTTCTTTACTGCTGCCCAGGTGCCCTGTGTAAAGCTTTATGAGCCAGGGCTACAAAGGGTAGGCCTCTCACCTAGGATCATTATGGGCATTTCCACATCCCCCAATGTAGTTTCATGGCCTGGAAAGAATGTGCCATATGTAGCCTTCCCTTACAGGCTACTGTTCCTGAAGATGGATGCACCATGCACCTTTCCAGACCACCCCACATTTGTCGGTGAAATGCCCACAGTGATCCCCAAGTGCCTGAAGCACCATGGAGAAGTACCCCTTATGAGTGATGTATTCTGAGGCAGAGCCGTCCCAAGCCATTCTTGTGCCCCGGGCACGCAGCCCCACCACCGGGCGTGCAGCTCATTCTTGCGCTCCGGGCGCGCGGCGCATGCGAGGCCCTGCCCTGGGCGCATGGCAAATGCACGGCCTTTCCCGGCCTGGCCCGGCAGCACTGCGTGGCGCCCCTTGCAATTGGGCAGCCCGGGCTATCGCCCGGTCAGCCCGTAGCTTGGGCCGGCTCTGTTCTGAGGCAAGGAGGGTGGCACTATAATGGGGATGTGTGTGCCATCTATTGCCTTGCCACAGTTAGGAAAGCCCTTCTCAGCAAAGCCAGCCACTGTGTCATTCAGATTTCCCAGTGTCACGGTACTGTTCCTCAAAAGGCAATTTATTGCCTTGCACACTTGCAGAAGTGCTGCCCCAATTATAGACTTCCCCAATACAAAGTGATTCACAATTGAACAGTAGCAATCTGGAGTGGCCAGCTTCCACAAAACAAAGGCAAAATGCTTCTCTACCGGAGAGCAGCTCTCATTCGGAAGTCCTTGCGCTGCAGTTCAGGGACGTTGCTTTACGCATCCAAAAGTTCTGTAGCCGCTGCTCTTCATCCCACACATGCATGACAGTGTAATCCCACCACTTGGAGCTAGTTTCCTTAGGCCAAAAGCAACAATCCACTGTGCATACGAGGCTTGTCATAGCCTACTGCAATAACAATTCATTGTCATCTGAATCTGCATCTGACAAGTCATCGTCCTCCGCTAGTAGGTCCATAAGTAGTTATGCTGCAACATGTGATGTCTTCTGCATACTGCTCATGACAAGGGCCAGAAGTCTATGATCAGTATTTTCTCGCCATGAATGCTCGAGTTGGTGTGAAAGTAAGCTGGAAGCCCAGAGGCTATTGGGATGTTTTTCACATTCCCAGTATGCCTAGTGCTACATTGCTCATTCCCACAGGGTTCAATGAGTGAAGCTGATGCACGGCACTGTGGGATGCATACCCACAATGCTTTTATCTTTCTATTGACAAGGGAGCTACAGATGTGGCCATGAGTTGTTGACAGCAGGTACCAGAAAAATTGGTTTGCCGAGGTTTTCAGTTTTGGCATGTTTTGCATGTCAACAGCACTTTCATCACTGAAACTTGCAAGTGTAGACAGAGCCTAAATGTGGAAAAACATCAGCCCAAAAGGTGAATGGGTTAGACCAGTGTTTCTCAAACTGTGCTCTGCGGAGCCCCAGGGTTCCTCGAGACATCTCCAGGGGCTCCGCGAGGTTGACAAACTGGAAACATCGATAGGTACAACACATACAATCAGTGGACCGCTGGGACTCCGCATAAATTTTTACGCACGTAAAGGGCTCCGGAGCCCAAAAAGTTTGAGAACCGCTGGTTTAGACTTCTGAGCATTTGAAAAAGGGAGCAGACAGCAGCAGCAGTGTGTGTGTGTGGGCAGCTGCTGCCTCCCCTATGCATGAGGCTCCTACTGGGTGCGCATTAACTGGTACCTGGTAAGCATCACCCGGTAACAAGTTACCCATTCACGTCCCTTGTATGTACATGCACAGTCAAATATTATTCATAAAGATCTAGCATAGCAGAAAGGTTGTGGAGTAATGAAGGCTCTGCTACAAATGGTCAAGTTTTTTATTGCCAAATATATGTGCAGTGCTGTACGAAGTGCAGAAGTAGTAAAATATCAAAAGGTTAATCTGAATGGAGGAAGGGCATAAATCAAAATATTTCTGGCTGACCAATAGTAGGTGACTGGAATGTTGGATTTCACTTACTTGAATTTAAGAGTATTAATTACTTGACATTTTGACAAGCCTGCGCAAGTCAACCAAACTGTCACTCTTATTAAACTAATTGAAAGCAAATGTGAAATATTTTTTTAATTTTCAAAGTTTTTTCATCTCCAGTTCCCTCAGTGATTTGGAGACATCTCCAACTAGCAATAATTAGTTTATCAATTTCAGTATTTCAGAGATAGTATATCCCCCAGAACTATAATATTGTATCCCATCATTAGAAAATAAATTTGTTCTTGCTATAAGATTGTGGGCATACTCCAAAAACAATTCTGATGGATTAATTTATGATTTAAGACTAAATCCACCAAGAAATTGCCAAAGTGGTTTATCAAGGTTTCTTAAACAGTTTGAGTATAGACTCCAAAAAGTCGATACTTAGATTTTAAGTGGACATAAGAAAAAATGCATGTGGTCCCTGCTGATGTTTTCTAAACAAATGGAAGTTTTACCCTTTATTGGTAGTTTTAACATTTTTTTAACTATAAACGGTGAGCAAGTAGAATTTTTGGCACCTGGCACTGGCTGCAGTCCAAAGACAGAATACTGGGCTAGGTAGACCTTTGGTCTTAGTATGGCCATTCTTATGTAAACGTATAAGGCTAAATTCTACTTTATAAATATGGAGAGACTAAGGTTATCAGATTTTGGCTTGCATTGTTCTTTTTCCCCCCTTCATAATATAGACTACAGTTTTATCAGTCCTGAACTCAGGGCTCATGCTAAGTATTATAGAAATGTCAAAGTATATACAAGCAAATTGGGTATGCACTTCTCCTGGCTTAATGGCAAAATGACAACAATTAACAATAATAGTCATACAAACCAAACATTTGGGGATAATGTTATAATAAAAGCTGTATTTGTCATAATTTATAGAAATACGCGACTTTAGGATTTATGAAATTGTCGCCTTTCATCCTGGCCTGTATATTACGAGTATGACTCGTCTGTGAATTTTTTTTCACATTTGGCTATTTATTGGTGTTTGTGTTAAACTGCTGACAGTCATTTAACAATTTATTAAGGAAAATAATACTCTAGTGCTTGGTTACAAACTGTATGGGAAAGATACAAAGTTGGCTGAAGAGATGGGAGTAGCATTTTACTTAAAAGATTCAAAGAATCTAAGGTACAGATTGCATGAAAAGGACCATACAATTGACTCAGGGCAGTACAAATCATAAGCTATACTGTATATTATAATGGTACACTACCAGCCTTCAGATAAAGAAAAGTGTGCAATGTTGAAAGATCAAAGGCTTCAAAAATCTAATAAGGATAATGCAAGACTTGATATTCACCTATAAACTGGGCAGATAATAGAACATGACCATTTCAAGAAGCAATTTCACTTACTTTTTGTGAAGTGATTGCTTCTTGGAACAGCTAGCTCTTCGAGTGATTGCTCATGTGCATTCCAATCATAGGAAGGCTGTGTGCACAATCATAGGAAGGCTTTTCTCTTAGCAGTACCCCATCAGGTTGGCTACTGCAGTGGTTCCCAACTGCCAGGCCGCGGCACACTGCCAGGCCACACTCTCATGGCTTGAAGTTTGGCTCTATGGGGTTACTTGTAAACTGTGCGGCAGTGTGTCCACGCAGCTGCTAATTGAGCCAGTGAACTGTGGCTGGAGCTGGAGCAGGGGCCACGGTGAGGCAGTGGGGCAGCCTCACTGTGAACCTTGTTCCAGCCCTGGCTGGCAGGGCTGCTTGGAGGGCAGCTGCTCTGGCAGTTGGGACCAGCGCCACATGGAGGGCGGTTGTGCTAGAGGAGAAGCTCCTGGGCATTCCCAGGCCAGTCTCCCGTCCAACTCCTTATGTGGGAGGGAGAGACCTCTTTCCTTCTGCCTACGGTGGCACTACTGGGTGGCTCCCTCCACCCTCCCCACTAGGTAGGAGCCTCCCCCAGCCTCCAGCTGATCCTAGCCCAGCCAGTGTATACACAGAGACCTGTCGCCTCCCAGCCGTGCTGAGCCCTGGGAGTTGCCTTGGGGTCTCCCTGGCGGGATGGGTGGGGCTGAGCAGGGGCCACCATTATCCAGATGGCTGTGGTGGGGTGAGGGGACAAGGTGGGAGAAGCCCTCCAAGATGGAGTCAGCATCCTGCCACTTTCAGCCCAAACTCTTCCTGGCTTGGTCCTCTCTTTTGCTAGTGTGCCTTGCCCCCTTTTTCCCCTTCTTCCCTTTCCCTTCCCCTCTCTATCTTCCCCCTGGTTGCATCTGTACACACACAATAAGGGAATCTAAAATAACATGTGACTGCTTAAAATTAATTACCATAATGAATATGCAAATATGCAAATTGACACAAAAATGCAAATGCTTTTATACTAGTCTGCCAAAAGTTTTTGAATGAGTTTGCCGGTCCATGGTATAACAAATGTTGGGAACCACCGGACTATTGAGTCCCCTAGAGTGGTGACCACATGGCATGGTATATAGGGCTCTGCCGACCCTCTACCCCTCAATTCCTTCTTACCTCCTGTGGTGGTGATTGGAGCACCCTTTCCCCTGTCACCCCACACTGCAACCTCTGTATCAGAGGCAGCAGCAGCCGTTGTCCGTGGGGGGGCCCAAACTCATCAAAGGGCTGGGAACGTTATACCCCAGGTTAAACACCTTGTCCCTTAGTTGGATCTCAGCCTGGTCCTGTCCCAGCTCCTGGGTACCCTCCTTTGAGCTGCTAGCCATCTGTCCCGCCTCTCTTGCAAGGTGGCCTTCATAACAGCCATAATCTTGGCCATATAGGTTTCAGAGTTCTGAGCGCTCACCTCTGAACCCCTGTACATTTTTCTCAAAAACAAGGTGCAACTCCATCCTCACCCAGCTTTTCATCTGGAAGTGATCTCCTGCTTCCATGTTAACCAAGACATTTTTCTGCCTGTGTTCTTCCCAAAACCTCATCTTACCTCTAGGGAGCAGAAGAGGCCCTTCATTCCCTAGATGCCAGGCATACCCTACCCTTCTACACTGAATGCTCCAAGCAGTGTTGTAAATCACAACTTTTTAATACAATATCAGAAAGGATAAGGGGCTATCCATCTTGTCCCAGCATCTCTCCTCATGGATCACGTCTGGCGTCAGGTCCTGCTATTACATGGCCAAGGTCCCGGCTGTAGCCTTGACAGCTCACTCTGAGGGCGCAGGCTTCCTCAATGGTATTCCTCGTGCAAGTTCCTATTCAGGATGTTTGCAGGGTAGGGACGTGATTCTCTGTTGGTACTTTTACGGTGCACTATGCCATCACCTAGAAAGCTAGAGGTGATGGGGTATTCAGTAGAGCAGTTCTCCAGATGTCAGCACATTGATCTCTGACTCCCTCCTCCAGGTAAACTGCTTGGAATTCACTTGAGCAATCACTCGAAGAAAAAATGGTTACCTGCCTTTTGTAACTGTTCGAGAAGTTCATATCCATTCCAAATCCCACTCACCTCTGTCGGAGAGCTGGCAAGAAGAAACTGAAGGGGTGGAGGATCTGTTGAGCGAGTGCGCGCTCGCTCGCTCTCTCTCTCTCTCTCTCTCTCTCTCTCTCTCTCTCTCTCTCTCATATATATATAGCAAGCACTAGGCAGGCACCACTCTGGGGGGCTCCACAGCCAGCCTGACGGATACCAGTAGGGGAAAAACCTTCTGACGATTATGCACGTGCATGCATACACCTATTGGAATGGCCATATGAGCAATGTAGCTTGAAGAATAGTTACAAAAAGTAGGTAACTTTTTTCTACAGTACACAAGAGGATAGGTTGTTCTTAATGAGTCTTAAATAAAACATAGATTAATTCAAGAAGTAAGAACTGAGCTCTTAAGTGATTTGACTTGCTCAACTTCCTAGAGGGGAGTGAGATACCTAAAGGAACAGTAACACTAAACTTTTTTAGAAATGGAGATGGTAATAAAATGAGAAAGTTAGTCTAAAAGGCCCTCAAGTCAGAAGAAAGTTAAATCCTTAAATGCCATTGATGCTACATGTGCTACTCAGAAGGCATATGTACTTTTGAACCAGAAATATAAGGAGTAAACAGATGTGATAGTGTTTGGAAATCTGATCTTAATGAAGCCAATAAACAGGAGTAGAGGATACAGCAGTTAGTATGTAAGAGGGAAATTAGAAAGGCCAAAGTGGATTTTGAAGAGCAGATGCAAAAATTTAAAACCAAAAGATTAAGTATGTCTAATGAACTGCAGCCTGGAATGTTCAAGGAGCTGACTGAAGAGAGAAACCGTTTTCCTTCCAATTTGTCCCACATGTGTGCAGAATGAATTTTGTCATCACCTCCATATTGGGGCACGTAACAAAATTCATGTGATTGGGGTGGGGTCTAAGTATTTGGAGTGTGGTAGGGAACTCAGTGCAGGGGCAGTGGATTAGGGAAGGGGCCGGGTGGTGAGGATAGAGGCTGCAGGTGCAGGCTCAAGGGTAGGGCTGGGGCTGAGGGTTCCAGCTGGGGGTGTGCACTCTGGGATGGGGCCAGGGATGAGGGATTTAAGATGCAGGCTGCCCTGGGGCTACAGTGGGGAGAGGAGACTCCCCACAGCTCTTTGTCACTGCAATATCACATTCACTAGGAGGGAGAGGTGCTTCTCCTTGCCACAGCAGTTCCATGGCTGAGGCCATGAGAGAGGCCAGGGGTGGGCAATCATTTTTGATGGGGAGGCTACTCCAAGATTTTGCAAAGTGGTTGAGGGCCATACTCTTCCATGATATTAATGGAAGAGATGTGGGGTTTGGGATGTAGGTTGGGTGCAGAGGGGGTTTGGGGTAAAGGATTGGGGTGCAGGACGGAGATTGGAGTCTGGGAGGTAGTTTGGGTGAAGGAGGCGGTTGTGACCTAGGGCAGGGGACTGGAGTGCAGGGATTTGGGATGTGACCAAGGGTAGGAGGGTATTGTGATTTGGGGCAGGAGATTGGTGTGCCAGATCTGGGAGGGGGTATGGGTGTAAGAGGGGGACAGAGGGTTTTGGGTATGTTGAGTATGGCGGGGGGCAGAGGGTTGGGGCAGGAAAAGGCTGGGTTGCCAAAGCAGGCTATGGCCAAGAGACTTACTGCCAGCTGCCAAACTTGCCTGCCTGCCTGCAAAGCTAAGGCTTGCACAGCTTAAAACAGTTCCCAGCCAGCCTGCCTGCTTGCCTGGCCATGTGTTTCTTTGAATAACTGAGCAGAAGAGAGGGGATGTGGTTCTTCTTGGCTGCCTGCTATTCCAACAAGCAGCTCCCTTTAGCTGGTTTCTGGCCAGAAATGGCCAATGGGATTGTGCTGGGGGCTGGGTGGCTCCTGAAACTTCCCCTTCCCCTCCGGTTTTAAAACAGAAATGGAGCCCTGCAGCTGCGTTTCTGCACGGCCTGTGGGGCAAGAAGGGGAGCCTGCCTGGGGCTCCCCGCTGCTTCCGCGGGCCAGATCTGGTGGGTTGGTGGGCCAGATGCCTGAGAGAGGTGCTTTTCCCTCAGTGACAGCTGGTCCAGGGCTGGGTTGAGGCCCCTGGCCTCTCTACCATGACAAGTCTGGGACTGGGGGAAGAGGCATTTCTCCCCACCGCAGCCCTGAGCGCTTGCACAATGCTTAATAGGCTCCTGCACAGCTAAGAGGGAACTTAGTATATGAGCCATTATCTTAAAAAAAAATCACAAGATAGAGATTCCAGATGTCTGGAAAGGGGTGAATAGAGTGCCCAGGTATATAACAGATGATAAGGACAGCCCAGGGAATTATCGACAAGTCAGCTTAATTTCCATACAATAATGGAGAAAATAATTTAGTAATCAATTTGTAGACACATAAAACAGGGATGGGGAATCTTTTTTGGGTCAGGGACCACTGACCCACAGAAAAATAATTTGGGGCAGCACATATGTGAAGCAAAAAAACAAACAAAACACACCCTCACTGATGAGGCCCCTGACTGAAGGAGATACACTCCCCACATTTATCTCATACATCAGAGCCTAGTGGACTCCAGGCTAGTAAATTGTGTGCTCCAGCCCCGTGGAGCAGCGGGGGGGCTAGAATGCCAGCATGGGCTCCCCAGTGCTGGGGGAGCCCTGAGTCTTGGGGCTCCCCACCCCGATCTAAAAGATAAGATGACCAAGCCATGCAGTTACTTAAGCACAAATCGTGTCAAACCAATCTGATAGCTTTCTGTGACAGGGTAACAAGCCTTGTGGATGGAGGGAAGTGATGTGGTATAGCTTGATTTTTGTAACGCTTTTGCTACTGTCTCGCATTATCATCTCTCAAAGTAGGCAGATACAATCTACATGGACCTGCTGATAAGGTGAGTACATAACTGGGTGGAAAACCATTCCCAGAGTAGTTACCAGTGGTTCAGTCAAGTGGGAAGGGCATATCAAGTGGGGTCCTGAAGGGGTCAGATCTGGCTCTGAGTATCTTTTCCGGTGATTTAAGTAATTGCTTAGTGTACATTTATAAAGTTTGCAGATGCAGCTGGTCCCAGTATGGTATCAAGTGCTTTGAAGAATAAGATTAACATTTAAAATGATCTTGACAAACTGGAGAAATAGTCTAAAGTAAATGGGATGAAATTCACTGAAGGCAAATGTAAATTACTCCACTTAAGAAGGAACAATCAGTTGCACACACACAACATGGGAAATGACTGCCTAGGAAGGAGTGCTATGGAAAGGGATCTGGGAGTCATAGTGGATCAGAAGCTAAATATGAGTCAACAATATAATACTATTGCTGAAAAAGAAAAACATGATTCTGGGATGTATTAGCTAGGGATAGGGAGACCATCAGAGCCACTTTTCCCTCCCCAACAGAATAGGCCACACAGGGGCTTTAGTGTTGGTTCCCCACAATGGAGAGCCAGCATTTGTACTCAAGTCACGCAGGAGAGAGGGGCTGCTGAGACTCAGATTTGCCGTGGGGCTAGGGCACTAGCACTGGCTCACCCCTCTGCGGAGAGGGGAAGGGCAAAGCCCTGAGTCTCACTATGGGCTGGATCAAGGCAAGCCAAGGGACTGGTTCTGACCCATGGGCTGGGTTCATCCCTGGTCTAGATAATACTTAGTCTTGCCGTGAGTGCAGCGGACTGGACTCTCAAGGTCCTTGCCAGTCCTTTGATTCTATATTGGAAGCAGGAAGCTTGCAAAAGATTTGGTGCGCTGGGTCATTAGGGGTTAAGAGAACCAATTAAAGACGATTACTGTGTAGCTCAGTGACTTCTCTCAATCTGTGTTCAGCAAAGAGCATGATGGAGAGATACATATTCCTTTCTGGTAATGGAAATGAGTTGGTATTGGAGATTGAGGTGTTGGAATAAATTGACTGAATTTTAAGCAGTCACCAGGCCCAGGTATACATTCCAGAGTTCTGAAGGGGCTTGATTATACAAGGTGGATGAGCTATGAATGAAAATATGCAAACTCTAATTAGAAACTTTTACTGTTCCAGATAATTAAATGGTAGCAGATTGGGATGTTAGCGTGTAATTGAATGGTTGAGTGAGCAGCGCGTCAAATATTAGTGGTTACACGATTATTTGATAGCCCCCAGGGGTGGGACTGGCAGCCAGTGTGCTCCCCAGCCCCACTCCTGGGGAGCCCCCTGCCACAACATGCTGCTGCCTCTATATCAGAAGCAGCAGCATGGGGTGGCAGGCAGTGTTCCCCTCTAAGATTTTTTCCATCCTTGGGCTGGATGAATTTTCTTTTCAGTAAGTTGAAATTTCTTATGTGCAACACCAGTATTGAGGTAGTGTGTGGATGGGCACAACAAAAACTGTAGATTAAATACATATTTTAAATAGTCCATAGGAAGAAAATATATTAAAACAAAGGATAATTAATAAGGAGCAATGCTTATGATTATTTAATATGAAATCAAATAAAAAGAAAGCTTACACTACCCTTGGCTGAAGAAGTTGGGTTGTGCCCACGAAAGCTCATGATACTATTTATATATTTTTGTTAGTCTAAGGTGCTACAAGACCATTATTGTTTTAAGTTTTTTTTTTTTTATTTAGTTAGACTAACATGGCTATCCCGAGACCTTTCTAACAGACAGATGCATGTTTTAAAGATCTTGCAAATAAGATTTCATCCTACAAAACAGCCAGCATCACACCTGGTTCTTGCTGCTTCTGACTCCTAAGAGCCAGAAGAACTCAGCCAGATAGCAAAGATCTGGCCTTAATGCAATACATTTTACCATTAATTAGTAACATAGGATTTTAAAAAAATCATTAAGATCAGAGTTTTACATATCTGCAACACTAAAAATTCTGTTAAGCCATTAACACAGGGTGGGCAATAATTTTTTTATTTGGGAGGGTCACTCCAAGAATTTGGTTAGTGGTCGAGGGCCTCACTCTTCCATTATATTAATGGAAGAGGTGTGGGGGTTTGGGATGGAGGTTGGGTGCAGAAGGGAGCTTGGGGTAAGGGATGGGGGTGTGGGATCCGGGAAGGAGTTTGAGGGAAGTAGGGAGATCATGACCTGGGGTGAAGAGGGGGTGCAGAGCCAGGGAGGGAATTGTGACTGGGTGGCAGATGCAGCATTTGGACTGTGACCAGGGATAGCGGATTGGGATGCAAGGTCTGAGAGGGGGTTGTGACCTGAGGAGGGGTGTAGGAGGTAGGGATGTTTAATTTAGTTTAATCAACTAGTCAATGGGTCTTTGAAATTTCCTGGCCCTGGGAGCTAATCCCACTGTGGCTCTGCCTTTTAAATATATTAAGAGTCGATAGGCTCTTAATACATATAAAAAGCAGAAGCGCAGTGTCTGGGACTGGAATCAGTGGATTCCTGGCTTGCGCTGGGTCCCTGCTACTCCCCTGCCCCCCACGGAGATGATGCTTATGCTTATTGGATAGTCAATTAGTCGCTTACATCCCTAGTAGGAGGAGTTGCAGTGCCTGGGAAGGTGTATGGGGGCTGGAGCAAGGGTGCAGAAGGTTTGGCCTACCTGGTGTAGTAGGGCAGAGAGTTGGGAGAGGAAGGGGTTGGGGTGCCAGAGATAGGCTTTGGCTGGGAGACCTTACCTGGCTCTAAGCCAGCAGCCCAGCAGGTTCCTTAGCAGCCTTCCCAACCCCTTCCCCTCGCGCAGCTGCCTTTAATAGAGGCAGCAGTGTGGGGTATCAGCTCCTGCCTCCCTCCGCACTTCCTCCCCCTCCAGGAGGCAGCAAGCAAGTCTGCAGAGCTGGGAGTCAGGGGGCCCGGCTCCATCAGCTCTCGCCTGACCCCTCACCCGCTGTGCTGCTGCCTTTCTAAGCCTTTGTGTGCAAATTGGTTTAAATAGTGATTACTTAAAAACAGAATATTAAAACACCTGCAAAATCTTGGTATGATATGGTCTGACCACTGTACTGAGATAGGACTCTCTTTTGCAGAAACTAATCTATTAGAAATCTTTCATGTCAGAAAGCTCCACAGAAGGGAGGTGGAAGCCCATGTTTGATGGGGGGAGCTGGCTTTGGAGCCACTGCCCCACCCCCGTGGCTGCCTCTGATAGAGAGGCAGCAACATGAGGGGTACAGTTGGGAGCTGGCTCCCGTCTGCTCTCCCGTCTGCAAAAATTTCAAGCAGTTGCATGTTTACACAAATATCCAATAGTGTTGGTTCATGGAACAGTGAGGACATGAAAAATGGATTTAATTATTCATCTTTTCATGGCTGGAGTCCAACAGTGCATTTTTTCACAGGTTTGTACTAGGCCCGGTATTTATGTAAATGATCTGGAGAGAGGGGTGGGCCATAAAGAAGCAAAAATTGCACATCAACCATTATTTATTTTAGCCAGGACTAGAGAGAACTGAGGAATTTGAGACCTCTAATCAAGCCATGTGTTTGCTGTTGATTAAAGCAAAATGTTTCATGTTGGGAAAAATTTAAACTACTTATACCTAGCAATTCAAAATTAACTCAAGGAAAAGATCTGGCCATTATTATAGGTAACTCAATGAAGATCTATACTCAGTGTCCTGCTGCAATGTTTTTAAAAAAAAGTAACATGCTTAAGGAATGGGATGGGAAAAAATATAGAAAATATTATGCCGTTGTATGAACAAGCTGTCTATAGTAGCTTCACTAAGAATACATGTAGTGTTTGCTATTAATTCCATATCAAATGATATTGCGCAATTAAATGGGGTTCAGAGAAGGACTATGGAAAAACTTATGATGAGAGATTGAAGAGGAGTGGGATTGCATGGTTTAGACATGATAGAAGTATGCTAAAATAATGGTATAGATATGGTGGATTAGATGTCTTCTCATGTTGTAAAATAAAACAGTAGGGGGACGTTCTATGAAATTGAAAGGGTAGCAAATTCAGAACTTTAGATTTTCTTCAGAACTTCAGATATTCTTGTTATTTTTTTTTAGGATTAACTTGGAAGGGATATTCAACTTTTATGCTTCCAGCAATCTCTGAAATTAGAAATGAGAATTTGCCTCTACATTAAGTAATCCTACAGCCATCTACTGTGGGATTCTTAAATCTGTCTCCTGACCATCTGGTGCTAGCAACTGATGGGGGGGGAGGAAGAATGCTGGAATGGATGAACTTCAGATCTGATCATGTACAGCAAATTGTGTATTTCTGAAGCATTGGTTGCCATGATTTCTTACATGGCATTTTCTGTCATGATAAACATCAGACTTCCACTGTGAGAAACAGAAAAGTTGAAGTCACAGGGAATTGCCTCTCAATGTTCAGTCCTGCCAGTGAGACAAGAAATCAAAATGACAAATGATGGAAATGTTCAACATCTATGCTATTTTATGTATCCTGCCACAAATTATGCTTTTAAAATAAACCCCTTAAAACATAGATATCTTCTCTCTGCATTAAAACTGTTAGAGAAATGGAGGAAATAAATGCTATTACATCATGTTAGGACAAGAAGCAGTGGGCTTAAATTGCAGCATGGGAGGTTTAGGTTGGACATAAGGGAAAAAACTTCCTGTCAGGATAGTTAAACATTGGAAAAAATTGCCTAAGGAGATTGTGGAATCTTATCATTGGAGATATTTAAGAGCAGGTTAGACATCTGTCAGGGATGATCTAAATGGTGCTTGGTCCTGCTGTGAGGGCAGGGGGACTGGACTTGATCTCTCGAGGTCTCTTCCAGTTCTAGTATTCTATGAAACCCTTACATGATCATCAGCAGGGTTGACACCCTGAACATTCCTATCCAATAGACTTGTCATTGGGTAGACTAGCCGCTAAAGGGGGAGCCAGTCCACTCTTTACCAGCGAGCTGTAAAACTACTTGCTAGATGAAAGTACAGGTTGTGCCTCCCAAATCCAGGATTCTCTTGTCTGGCAACATCCATGGTCCAGCATGACCACGGATGTTCCTGAATGAGAGTCCTGGGGCAGGAGAGCCAGCAGCTGGGAACCCGGTGCAGCCCCCGTGAGTCTGCTAGCAGCGGGGCTACAGTAGCCTGGGCAGAGTTCGGTTGGGACTGTCTGCCGCTCAGCAGCGGGGCCAGGACCACAGCAGCCCAAGTGGGGCTGCCTGGCCGAGCCACGTCAGCCTGTGAGGTGATGGGGCTGTAGTTGTGGGTCGGCAGCGTGATGGGAGCCGCCTACCGTCCAGCAGTGGGGCCAGGGCTGTGGCCGCAGCAGCCCAAGAGGGGAAGCCAGCTGCGCCAACCCAGCAGAATCAGCATGGCTGGGGGCCATGTGCTGCCTGACAGCAGGGTTGGGGCTGCGGCAGCCTGATCGGGCAACATGCCATTTGGTAGTGGGGCTGGAGCTGCCTGGGCAGCTTACCTGGCGCTGGCCCGTAGACAGCCCAGCTGGGCTGAAGAAGCTGGCAGCGGGGAGGGGCAACAGGCTGAGGGGCTGGTATCAGGGCCTCTTATTGTCTGGCAAATTCCCTCATCCAGGACTGGTCAGGTCCTGAGGGTGCCAGACGAGAGATCCAACCTGTACTATGGAACAGTAGCGTTACTCCAGTGTTCGGTTCTTTCTGAGAGAAGTGTGTGGTATAGTGATTGGAGTAGTGGCTGGTTAGAGGATAGCCAAGCACAGATTTGGTAGATACATTTTGAAAGGTACTGTGGCACAGCAGAAGATACCTGGATTCTAATGTTAGTACTGTCTGAACTGTCCATGTGCATCCTCTAACTCTTTCCCTCAGATGTCATTGCACTACAATCCCTTTCTGACAACAAAAATGACTGTGACCCCAGAAAGGTGGACCAAAGCAAGATACCCAGCACCCCAGAAGGGGTAGGCCAAAGTCCAAGAACGTCAGCCTCTAACCTAGCCTGCCACCCTGGATTGAAGCCTTTGGGATTTGGCCCTGGGTGGTAAGACTCTGGACTCCAGCAGCTGTAAGGTCCCTATCCAGAGTTTGAGAACTGCTGCTTTAACTTGTAAATGGGGGGTGGGTGTAAGGTAGGGGAGAATGATGCATAAGGCTATAGGTCTTTTCAATAAAACTGAAGTCCACGAAAATGTGAACAGATCCTAGCTTAGTATGCTTCTCCTAGTTTTTTGGATATCTCACTTGACTCTCTCATACAGTGCTTACCTCTCTGAGCCTGAAATAAAAATATTTAGAATTGTTAATATTTAGATATTTGAAACATAAACCACAACTCTTCATTTCGTTTCCTACAATTAGGCACATAGTCTGAATTCTTTTCAGCAGTGTTGAATACCCATTGACTTCATTGGGGGCTATGGATGCTTCAATCCTCCTGGAAAACTAAACCATTCTTACTACTATGCCTAACTATAGATTGATGTGCCTGAAATTCTGGCCTTAAATGACAGAGCCCAGGAGTTTTGTCTTACTCATCCAGCAGACTATACCCTGAAATACTTCTTAAAGTGACTCATAACTTTCAAATCAGGTATGATTTTTACACGTCCTAAAATGAAATACATAGAAATTGTTACGGAATTGTTGAGAGCTTAGAACTCATTTTCCCCCCCCCCCCTAATATTAGTTTTGTCAAATATGAACAAGCTAACCAACTGTATGTATCAGAGGGGTAGCCGTGTTAGTCTGAATCTGCAAAAGCGGGCGAGGAGTCCTGTGGCACCTTATAGACTAATGCTCCTACACTTCAGTTAGTCTATAAGGTGCCACAGGACTCCTCGCCGCTTCAACTGTATGTAATGGCCTGAAACACTAAATTTTGAAATATAACATTGTGACCATGTAACACAGTTTTACTGAGACAGTCTGTTTTTATATAGCTTTGCAAGAACTTCTCAGCACACCTGAAATATCATAGTTATTAATAAATGTAATTAATAAACATCTGGTTTTGATAACCACAAAATTAAAAACAGTATCTTGAACAAACAAGTAGAATTTGCTCTATTTGCAGGGAAAAGCTAGTCCAGGGGAACAAGTGTTTAGTAGAATAAAGTGTTAGAAATGAAGAGTTAGGTAAGTACATGCGACTGAAAATGCTGTGTTCAGAATGAATGTTAGTGGCATTTGTTCAGTGTTCTCTGATTAGGGATGTAAGTGACTAGTCGAGTAGTCGACTACCTGGTAAGCCTAGGCTTATCAGGTAGTTGTCACTACTTGACTAGTGGCTTCTCTGCCCCCTTTCTGCCTCTATCAGAGGAAGCAAAAGGGGGAGCAGGAGCTGCTGCTGGGGGGAGCTGGTTTAAAAGCTGGTTCCCTCAGCACTGTGTCTGCAGGGGCAGCAGGGTGGGCAGCAGGGTAGGCAGCGGTGCAGCGGGCAACTGAGTGCAAGCTGGGACAAAGCTGTCCTGGCTTGTGCCCAGTTCCTGACACTGCACCTCTGACTTTTAGATGTAGTACGAGCTGGGTGGCTCTTCCTACGTGTGAAAGGTGGAGCTGCAGCAGAGTTAGCTCCTGGTTCTGGGAGCTAACCCCACTGCAGCTCTGCAGTTCCCCCTTATTGACTAAGATTAAATTATTCAAAATACTTCATTACTGGAAAAAATAATCCCATTCAAGAACAGCCACTGCTACTGAATCAAATAGTTATGCATACAAGTATTTACAAGATTAGGGCCTTCATTCTATGTTTATAGCAGGGCATCTGATGCAAGTTAACAGCTGCAGGATACTTTACAATAGGGGTGGGCAATAATTTTTTCAGAGGAGCCCCTCCAAGGATTTGGTAAATAGTCAAGCCACAGGCCATAGTTTTTTTTTACTGTGTTAATGGAGGGGGTGCAGGTTCTGGGACAGAGTTTAAATGCAGGAAGGAGCTCAAGGCAGGAGATTGAGGTTCAGGAGGGGGTGTGGTGTCTTGGAGGGAGTTTAGATGTAGGAGGGGATGCTAGGTGCAGGCTCTGGTGGGGAGGTAATTTACCATGGTCAGTTCCCAACAGGTGGCACAGCAGGGCGCTTGGGCAGGCTTCCTGCATGCTGTGACCCCACATACCACTGAAAGTATCTGTCTGCTGGGGCAGATGTGTCTCTGCATGACCCTTCGGGGGGCAGTGCTGCTTCATGCCTGCAAGCACTACCCCCACATCTCCCAAGGATGGTGCTAGCTTAAGTGCACAGAGCCCTGCATTTCTTTGAGCTCTTGGGAAAGTGTCCATGTATTTGTTTCCAAGATGGCTTTCTTGTTAGCAGTTACTTTTATGTGGTGGGATTCAGAGCTAGGAGCCTTTCCTCTTAGGAACAGTACTACACATTTCACAATGATGTGGTTTTCTGAACAGACTTGGTTTTTATTCCAAAAATTAACTTGTTTTCCCCACAGTCCAAGGAGTGGTGCTTCCCTCTTTATCCAAACATTGCATCCAGTAGAGAAGCTCAAACATGCATTGAAAGTTGATAGTGCTCGCTATCTACATCAGTCCCACACAGACTTTTCACAGGTTTAGTGCTCTGGATAGTCTGTGCCATCAGGATGTAAAGAAAAACATTTAAAGCTAATAATTTAGGCAGTTGAGATGATGTATTGATGAAACCTACAAATCAATTGCTCTGCAGTAACCAACAAAACCTACTCTTAAAAAGAATGGTAGTTGCCATAGGGTGGCCATCTTGTTGTCCGTTCATACTTTCTCACATGTACAGCTGCATGTTCAGGTATCTGGGTATCACCTTCAATAGGGGGGTACTCCAAGTTATCCTTTTCCAGTAGAGGAAGAGGAATTTAAAATATAGTTCTGTTTAACCCCCCTGAAGAGATGGATGTTGCTATAAAAATTGATTTGGTTAACAGATGCATGGACCTTGTAGTTGAAAGGACAAGAATATTGAGTTACCCAGCTTACTGATTGGGTGAAACTGCTCCCCTCCCCCATCCTCAAAGTTAGGAGGTGGACTTTTTCATGTACCCCCATGATCTCATGTATCAAAAGGGCACAAACTCTTTTGGGCACGTTATATAACTACAATATATATCTGTGCCAACTCAAATATGACTATTACTATAGTTGTCAAATGTTCTGAATCTTCTAAATAGCTGTTTTTCCATGGCTTGAAGGCAAGCAGCGTGTTGCAGAAACAAGTGTAAAAGAACTGCTTTCCTGTCAACTTGAAGCCCTAAACATCTGTGAAGATGTGGTGTGATTTCACATCTTAATTGAAGGCATGGATGTGCTGAATCTGGCATGGACCTCCTTCAGTTGTTCTCCATGTCTGCTGAAGGTAGAGCAAGAAATAACCATCTTAATCTTCAGCAAGGGTGATTGAGGTTAGATATTAGGAAAAGCTTTCTAACTGTAAGGATAATTAAGATCTGGATAAGCTTCCAAGGGAGGTTGTAGAATCCTCATCATTAGAGATGTTTAAGAACAGGTTGGACAGCATCTGTCAGGGATGATCTAAAGCAGTTTCTCACAAACTAGGATCTGTGGATTCTGCTGATCAACTTCTCCTTCCTCCAACTGTTTCCTGGGGCACACGGCTAAGGCAAGCTTCCTACCCACTTTGTGCAGCTCCTGGAAGCAGCTGCTAGGTTTCTGAGTCAGGCCCCAGATGCAGGGGTGATCAGACAGGCTCTGCACTGCCCCTGCCCATGTGCCAGCTCTGCAGCTTCCATTTCTAGTAGCAGCTGCTTCCAGGAGCTGTGGTAAGTGTTGCCAGGACAGCACACCACCTCCTGCATGCCATCCTTTACCCCAGCCTGAGTCCCCTCCCACATCCAAACTCTCTTCTGTAACCTGGAACCCCCCTCATGCATCCTCAGTCCCACCACACAGCCCATACCCCCAGCCAGGGCACTCACCCGTCTCCCACACATCAGTGCCATGCTGCAGCCCAGTCAAAGTGAGTGTGGGGGAGAGTGAGCAACAGAGAGGGGGAAGATGAAGCAAACTGGGGGCTAGAGCCGTGGAAAAGGCGTGGGGTAGGAACTCCCCACATTTTTTAAAATCAAAATAGGAATCCTCAATTTGCTAAAGTTTGAGAACTGCTGGTTTAGAGATGTAGTTGGTCCTGCCTCAGCAGAGAGGACTTGACTAGATGAGCTCTTGATGCCCCTTCCAATCCTACCTTTATGCTCTGATTGCTTGACAGTGTGTTTTTTTTTTTCTTGAAGTATAATGGATGTAAAGAGAAAGGGTTTAGGAAGAATTTAAAATCACTTTTTTTCAATTTCTCATCTTCCACTGTTGATTCTTGTAACACGTCTAGAGAGCAGTGAAATGGCAATCTGTCTTCCAGAGCAGAAAAGAGACTTTAGGAGAGACTAATTAAATAGTCTCCATGTCTCTTGTCTGTTATGTGGAAACTACTCTGTGCCTTTAATTTTCTTTGACAGTCTGAGTCCTTTAATTTACTGATGGTAATGGGGATCCAAGTCTTCCTCCAGAATAAATGTTACGGTCCCAGTAGTACAGACAGCATGTGCATAGACTGTATGAGAGTCTCATAGTACAGAACAATGATGTACAATACAGAGAATAGTCTCCTACAGATAGATATCTTATGGTGTAGATAAGATAAAAAGATAAAAAACTTGTAAGTTATTTAGATTGCCATTGTGCCTGGGAGCACCTGTTGCAGACAAGGACTCCATTTTGTTAGGTGCTATACAAGACTGTTCCTGCTCCGAAAGGCATAGATTTCTAAGATGAAGCAACAGATGTATGCAGACTGAATACAAGGAAACAATTAGGGATGTAATAGTATAGTCGATTAACTGATAAGCAAAAGCTTATCGGTTAATGCTATAGACTACATGCATTTCCCTCCTCCCCCACTTGCCAGTAATTTTTTTAGCAGGCTGGTCAGCAGCCCAGCTCAGTCCCGGCTTGCACTGGGTCCTGGACCTATCCCTGCTGCGGCTCTGCATTTAAAGTGTATTAGGAGCCAGGCAAGCAGCCCGGCTCAGTTCTAGCTCATGCTGGGTCCAGGAGCTCAAACCACTCCCCCGCCGCTCCCATGCGGGCTGCCCGGGACTATACAATAGTTGACTAATGGATAAGAATTCATGAGTTAATTGATTATTCAATTAACCGATATTTAACATCCCTAGAAACAATGTGACAATATTTGTCAGCATGGTCCGCTGTGATCTCAGCATAGGATCAACCAAAGCAGCAGTTCTCAAACTGTGGGTCTGGATCCCAGAATGGGTCGAGACCCCATTTTAATGAGATTGCTAGGGCTGGCTTAGACTTGGACTTTAGCATTAGCTCCAGGTCCCGCCAAGTATCACCACTCAGGGCTGAGGCTGAAGCCTGAAGTCTTCAGTCATGGGTGTTGGGGCTGCGGTTATGCACCTCCTGCATTGGTCTGAAGCCCTGAGGCTTTGATTCTGCCCCAACCCTTGTCCAGTCCAATGAGAGGTTGGGGTTTACCCTTCTCCAGCTGATGGGACTCAGGTTGGCTTAGGATTTGGTCCTTTCTCCTGGGGTCATGTGGTATTGTTTGTTGTCAGAAGCGAGTCACCATGCAATGAAACATGAGAATCCCTGAATTGAACTATTGTCAATTTTTTTGTAGGCATCACAGCAAAGGAGAGTAATGAGTGAGTTTCGTGGATGTTTACAGGAAACTGTTCCCAAGCATGTGAGCAGAATGAATGTGAAAAAGCACAAAGGTGCTTGTTTGTTAAATTTAACCATCTAGTTTATATATGATTCTATGGCAGCAGCAAATATTGAAAAGTGCAGATAAGGAGCTCAAAATGGCTCCAGAGTCCCCTAATAGAGAAATGGCCTATGAAACCTGATGGCTAATAATACATGTTTCTTATACTGTAATCAGTACCAACACAACTCTGCCTAGAAACAGGTATGTGGGAAAACTTCCCTTATCCATCGGAGCATCCCTTCGCAGAAGCAGCTCTGGTAGAAATGTTTATATAGAGGCTGAAGCCTAGATATTATTATTCTTTTGAGTGTCATTAACTTGTTGTGGGATGTAGTGAAACCACAGTGCACGGACTCTATTCAGTATTCAATAAAACTGGAATACACATGTATTAGATAAACGTTTTGGTGTGTGTTAAATTGTTGAAAGCATCTCACGGTTTGTTCACATAGCAGTGGTAACTTACTAAAGCCAAGCTGATTAATACTTAAAGTTGCTTTGAAACTTAAGGTTAACCATTATTTTGATCATTTTGCTATATACAGCAAACTTGTTTGCTAATAAACTAAATTCTATCTTAAAAAGTATATACATAACAGACTGTATTTCAATTTTTGTTTTCATTGCTCTTTTTGCAGGCTGCTGACTTGAGTAAACCAATAGACAAAAGGATATACAAAGGAACACAACCAACGTGTCATGACTTCAATCACTTAACAGCCACAGCAGAAAGTGTCTCTCTCCTAGTGGGCTTCTCTGCAGGCCAGGTCCAACTTATAGACCCTATTAAAAAAGAAACTAGCAAATTATTTAATGAGGAAGTAAGTAAGAATCTTGATCTCTTTGCATGCCAACATGTC
Source organism: Rafetus swinhoei (assembly GCA_019425775.1). Classification (NCBI taxonomy): domain Eukaryota; kingdom Metazoa; phylum Chordata; order Testudines; family Trionychidae; genus Rafetus; species Rafetus swinhoei. The sequence goes on from CM033446.1 coordinate 113,358,045, forward strand.
ATATTTTTAAAAGTTAAGCAAGCAAGTCTCAGTGATTGCCTTTAAAATATAAATCTGCACTAGGGTGTTTTTCACAAAAATCATATTGGCTTTGTCTAGACTAGTTTTGGTAATATTGTAGCTAGTTGATTGCCAGTTGACTCAAGTTAATTAGCAGGAATGTAAATGCTACTGAAGCCATTCCACAAAATTTTTGTTCCAAGGCTGAACCACAGAAAGAAACAAACACTTGTGCACTATAACACGTAGTCATTGAATGGCCGCACAGTTAGCATAATTGTCAAATGACTTAAATTTAGAATTTACAGTTAACTCTAGCAACCAAAAACCCTATCCTAGACATCCTGAAAGAAGAGGGCTAGCTTGGCTCAGCTTCCAAACTTAGCCTACCCATCTTGGGATTGTTGGTAGGAGCCCCCCTTTTGGCACTTGCAGCTATAATTTGCAGCTGTAGACTAGTGTCTCTAAAATAGTGCCATTCCCAATAGGGTGCTGCTTTTACACCTCTCTGGTTCCTCATCACGTTTCGAGGAGCAGCTGCTAGATCAGGAGAGAGAAATTCTCCTTACCCTTTGCTCTTCCATTTCCCCAAACTCCTTCCCTATTCTCCTTCTCTGAGTGGGGAAAGTTTGCATTTTATTGGAAATCAGCACTTAAAAGATGCCTTCTAGTACACACCAATGTACAACAAAATGAAGCTTCACTTTTTTTTGTCTGTACAAGAAATGGAACCTAAAATTCACCACTAGTGTAGCTGCATTTTGTGAGCTGAAGTTTAGACAAGGCACCCCAGTGTTCTCCGACATTGTCAATTTTAAATAAATTTATTTGACACAATGGCAAACGTCTGTAGCCCTGTCAGCACTTGAATTTCCATTGATGTAAAGGAAGTGATAACATCAATGGGGACTTCTCCCCAAAACCCCCAAGTGCAGCCATACCCCATGTTATTTGACTGTGAGCAAGCCCACACCCTGAGAGAAACTACCTGAATGACTTTCTAAAAGATGAATGTGCACTGGTGGTGAATTGATTCTAGTTTTTGTCAATCGAAATTGATAAATGCATTCCAACAGCTTGGGACACTCTCCCCATTCCAGAATAACTGGTTACATTACATTACAGTGAAGTGAATCACCTCTCATATATCACTGAGGCAGTTAACAAATGAGATGGCATTTAAACAAAAAACCTATGGTAGAGAAGATTACTTAATATTAGCAGTTGCAGAGATTGAAAAATGCAGGTAATAGTGGCAAGTTAGGCTTTCTATGCTAACCTTAAATCTCAAAATTGCCAACATTTGAGCTAGTCACACCATTAATTAACCACAGTTTTTTTTTCAAGTTGAGGTGTGGTTGGCTGCAACTGGCAGTATATCAAAGTATAGACTTGTTCTCTAATCCTGTCAGTCTTAACTGTAATAGACTCCTCAGCTATTGCTGCCAAATCTGGGAGCCACCAAGGGACAGACAAATTGATACCTTGACACACATGAGAATTAGTATATGTTTGTATCCAGTTCAAGACTTGGCAAGACCCATATTTCTTGCAAAATACAGTTGTCACCAGTGATGTGAAAGCACTGTCTCCTTTTTTCAGTGGAGAGGCAATTTCTTCTACCCTTAAAGCAGTCAAGATAGCAAATTCCTTTTGACAAATATCTGATCAGCAAAGTAACCTGATATCCCAGATCTTTATTCTCATGGTTGCCTAATGAAACAAGTTCAGTAGATAAAATCAGTCCTATTACTTTGTGAACAAAATAGAAAATAATTAGAATAGGCAAGACATGGGTAATTGAAAGGCTCATGAGGATATTACTTCTAGAATTATAGGGTTGGAAGAGACCTCAGGAGGTCACTGAGTCCAACCCCCTGCCCAAAGCAGGACCAACCCCAACTAAATCATCCCCGCCAGGGTTTTGTCAAGCCGGAATTTAAAAACCTCTAGGGATAGAGATTCCACCACCTCCCTAGGTAACCCATTCCAATACTTCAACACCCTCCTAGTAAAATAGTTTATCCTAATATCCAACCTAGACCTCCCCCACTGCAGCTTGAGACCCTTGCTCCTTATTCTGTCATCTCTGAGAATAGCCTCTCTCCATCCTCTTTGGAGCCCCCCTTCAGATAGTCAAAGGCTGCTATCAAATCGCCCCTCACTCTTCTCTTCTGTAGACCAAATAAGCCCAAATCCCTCAGCCTCTTCTCATAAGTCATGTGCTCCAGCCCCCTAATCATTTTCATAGCCCTCCACTGGACTTTCTCCAGTGCGTCCACATCCTTTCTGTAGTGAGGGGGGGCCTGAATTGGATGCAGTATTCCAGATGTGGCCTCACCAGTGCCAAATAAAGGGGAATAATCACTTCTTCGAGTGGTGTCCCTGTGGGTGCTCCACTCAGGTCTCGGTGCGTCCCTGCGCCGGCGATCGGAGAGTTTTGCGTAGCAGTGCCCCTTGCACCGCGCCTGCGCACTCAGCCTCCTCCCCCCCCCGAGGCTGTGGAGCGTGCACAGCGCGTGTCCCATCAGTTCCTTTTCAACCGTCCCTGGCTGAAGATGGAGCTCAGCAGTGCTCTTCCTCCTGAGGGAGAAAAAGTCAATTCCTAGTTAATTCTACCCCTGTTACCTCATAGTTTAGTTAATTTACTCCTTCTCAGAAACCAAGGGGTTACAGTTACAATTACAATCACTATAGGCAGCAACACAGGCCATATGATAACAGACCCAAGCAACGCCCTAATAGGAGGAGGAACCACCAAAACCAGTCCTCTGCAAACCAGTCCACCTCTGGCAAACAGCAAATTTGAAGTTTTGGTCGGGGGTCTGAGCAACCACCCCACATCCCCAGTGCAGTCCAATGTCATCTTAGGTCACTGCCTGAGGCCTTTCTACCACCAGTGGGCCCTAATTACTACATACAAATGGGTCCTAGAACTCATCAGATTGGGCTACACAATCCCCTTTACTTCCATGCCCCCTTCCCATCCCTCCACCCCATCCCTCTTCAGGGACCCCTCTCACGAACCTCTGTTACGGGCAGAGGTCCTGAAGCTTCTTGCTCTAGGAGTGGTGGAACCCATACCTGAACAACATCGCAGGAAGGGATTCTATTCCAATTACTTCCTTACAGCCAAAAAATCAGGGGTCTGGAGACCGATTTTAGACCTCAGGCACCTTAACAAGTTTATTCAAAATTCAGAATGGTGACCTTTGCAACAATAATACCTGCACTGGACGAGGGGGACTGGTTCTCAGCCCTTGACCTACAGGACGCATATTTTCATGTGACTATAGACCAGTCCCATGTGACTATAGACCAGATTTGTGGTGGGACAGGATCATTACCAGTATACTGTCCTCCCCTTTGGCCTTTCTACTGCCCCTCGTGTGTTTTCAGAGACGCTGGCCATAGTCACAGCGTATCTCAGAAGGCAGAACATAATTATCTTTCCTTACCTAGACGACTGCCTAATCAAGGGCCCCACCCATCACCAAACCACTATCATGACAACTACCACCAGGGAATGTTTTTTGCATCTGGGCTTGCTTATCAACATATAAAAATCCACCCTACAACCCACGCAAAAGATAAAATTCATTGGGGCATTACTTGATTCAGTCACAGCGAGAGCCTACCTTCTGCTGCAAAGATTCACCGCAATCTGCGACATTGCCCAACAGGTCTGACAGGCCCCTTTATCCATGGTCCACACATACCTACAACTGCTAGGCCATATGGCGGCTACAACCTTTGTGGTCCCCTTCGAGACTGCAAATGCGTTGCCTACAGCATTGGCTCACAAACAACTATATACCAGCCCGACACAGCATCGCCAAACACCTCTCACCTTCTCCAATGGTATTACAGTCCCATGACTGGTGGACATCCCCGCACAGCCTTCTCACCGGTGTACCCTTCCACCGACCAGACCCCTCAGTTATTATAACAGATGCATCCCTTATGGGGTGGGGAGCCCACTTTGGGTCAGCATCAATACAGGGCACATGGACCCAGCGTGAGAGACACCTCCATATCAATATCTTGGAGCTCAGAGCCATTCGCAAGGGGTGTGCCCAGTTTTTGCCTCTTATAAAGGGCAGAGCAATTCGTGTCCTCACGGACAACACGGCATCCATGTTTTAGATCAACTGTCAGGGGGGTGCCCGATCACACACTCTGTGCCAAGGCAGTCAAATTTTGGAATTGGTGCATCAGGAACCACATAATGCCAACAGCAATGTACGTTCCAGGAGAACAGAATGTCAGGGCCGACAGACTGAGCAGATATTTCTCAGATCAATACGAGTGGGAGATCAATACCAACGTCCTTCTCACAATCTTCTGCAAATGGGGCTTCCCGACCATATACCTCTTTGCAGCACTGCACAACTGCAAGTGTCACAGATTCTGCTCTCGGGCAGGAGTAGGCAAGAGGTTGGAAGGGGATGCTTTCACCATCTGCTGGACAGCTCCTCTTCTTTATGCCTTCCCACCATTTCCACTCATCTCCATAGTGATCAACAAGATTTGATCTGATCGGGCCACAGTAATCCTGATAACCCCAGCATGGCCGAGACAGCCCTGGTTTCCTTACCTGTCCATAGAACAACTGATCCCTCTCCCGGCATTGCCAAATCTCCTCACACAACGCCGCGGTACTATACACCACCTCAATATCAAGACCATGAAACTTACAGCTTGGTTCCTCAGTGGTTCTAGAATGAAGAACTCACCTGCTCAGACAGGGTCAAACAAGCTCTTCTAAACAGCCATCATCCCTCCACGAGGAACACTTACGGGAACAAATGGACACGTTTCCAACATTGATGCATGAGACGCAATCTGCATCCCACTACAGTTCCCATGCCTACTTTACTTGACTACCTTAAGGACCTCAGCGACACCGGCCTCTCCATCAGCTCCGTCCGGGTCCATCTGTCCGCGATCACAGCCTTCCCTGACTCAGACAGCTTCTCCCTCTTCACACACCCATTGTTGAAGCGTTTTCTCACAGGCCTGCAGAAAATGCGGCCAAACGTCCGCCCTCCAGTACCACCGGGGGATCTGGTCCTGGTCCTTGATGTTCTTACCAGGCCTCCGTTTGAGCCGCTAGCCACTACATCACCACAATACCTATCTATGAAGGTTGCATTTATAGTGGCGATAACGTCAGCTAGAAGGGTAGCAGAGATCGCAGCCCTCATGGCAGACCTGCCCATCACTACATTCACCAGGGATAAAGTCATACTTAGACCCCATCCCAGGTTTCTCCCTAAGGTTATATCTAACTTTCACGTAAATGAGCCCATTTACTTACCAGCCTATTTCTCTAAATCTCATGCCTCCTTTAAGGAGTCTATATTGCGCACCTTAGATGCGAGGAGAGCAATTGCGTTCTACCTTGTTAGAACCAGATCGACCAGGAAGTCAGACTCTTTGTTGCATGGTCAGGACCACGCACAGGAACAGCATTTTCCGCTCAGCGCCTATCCAAATGGATCGTAGGCTGCATACGCACCGTCTATGAACTTAAGGGCAGACAGCCACCGCAACCCATTAGGGTGCACTCCACATGAGCGATGGTCCCCACAGCGGCCTTCCTCAATGTACCGCTGACACACATTTGTAGAGGAGCCACATGGTCTTTGCACCATACTTTCGCCCATTATTATGCCTCACACAGCAGGCCGATACCTTCCACATCTCTAGCAAAGGTGGTTCTTCCCTTTTCCACCTAGAGAGACTCCAATGCCCACCTCCATTAGATGGATACTGCTATGGAGTCACCTGAGTGGAGCACCCACAGGGACACCACTCGAAGAAGAAGAAGTAGTTACTCACCCTGTGCAGTAACGGTGGTTCTTCGAGTTGTGTCTCCCTGTGGGTGCTCCACTACCTTCCCGTCCTCCCCTCTGCTTGGAGTCTCTGGGACTTCAGGTAGAAAAGGAACAGACAGGACTCGCGCTGTGCGTGCGCTCCACGGCCTCAGCAGGAAGGGGGAGGAGAGAGGAGGCTGAGTGCGCAGGCGCAGCACAAGGGGCACTGCTATGCAAAACACTCCAATCGCTGGTGCAGGGACACACCAATACCTGAGTGGAGCATCCACAGGGACATACATCTCGAAGAACCACCGTTACTACACAGGGTGAGTAACTTCTTCTTCTCTAGATCTGCTCCAGTGCTCCTCCTAATGCACCCTAATATGCCATTAGCCTTCTTGGCTACAAGGGCACCCTGTTGACTCGTATCCAGTTTCTCATCCACTGTAATCCCCAGGCCTGTAACAATGCTTGGGATTCTTCTGTCCCAAGTGCAGGACTCTGCACTTGTCCTTGTTGAACCTCCTCAGATTTCTTTTGGCCCAATCCTCCAATTAGTGTAGGTCACTCTAAGGACCCTATATCTGCCCTCCTACCTAGCTACCTCTCCCCCTACCTTAGTGTCATCTGCGAATTTGCAGAGGGTGCAACCCATCCCCTCATCAAGGACATTAATAAAGTTGTTGAACAAAACTGGCCCCAGAACCAACCGCTGGGGCCTGCCACTTCACGTCAGTTGCCAACCAGATATTGAGCCATTGATCACTATCCATTGAGCCTGGAGCATTTGTGCCAAAAAATTAAATTCTGTGCACAATATTTTAAAATTCTGCACATTTTTGGTCAAAATAACATGGTATGAGCACGCCAGTTTCAGTTATTTTGGTAATTTGTTTCAAAATACCTGTCAGCAAGTGTGCCTGTGTGGGGGGGGAACCCACCAAAAACTGATTCGGGAAATGTTTGTTTTTACAGATAGATTCCTTATTGAGTATATTAATGCGGAACTTTGAGTAATTCATTTAAACTACAGTACAGAAATATATTTCTACACCTTTCAGAAGCAGCTACACCTTCAAGTGCCCCTCAAAACTTAGCTGTTCCTAATGTAAACAGACCTGCAACCTTGAGGGTTAAGAGGTGACAATTTGTAATCACTTACTAAAAATTGTGCACTTCCCATTTGTTACCTTATGTCATATGTCCCTCTGTCTCATCCACCTATTTTGTCTTCTCCTCATAATTCTTAACCCCAAAAGCTTATAATCTGTCATCTATTGCCGTAAAAACCATAGCATAAATACAATGTAATATGGCTGTGGTCTTCAGATGTTAGTATAATATAATTTTGAATAATATTTAACCTGGAGATTGGCTCATTAGCCCTCTGAGCCACATTAATAGAGCAGCGTGAGAGACTGTCCATTGTGTCATCTCAGTACTTATTCCATGTCTAGAGGACAGATGTGGCCTCTGGCAGGCAGGATTGACCCAGTTTCTAAGCATCATACTTTGAGTAATTTTCTAATATTGGACCCACAATAGAGGCATGATTGCCCATCAACAAAACAGGCACCACAAATAAAATGAGCAAAGAAGCCAACTCTTTAGTTCACCATGAAAATAAAAACTGCTATTTGAAGATGCTTGTTATTTCATAAGAAATTTGCTAGACTGTCAGTGGTTCCCAACTGTTGGGCTGCGGCATCTTTGGGGGCTGGGGCTAGGGTACACCACTCTTGCCGTGGCTGTTGGGAGAACCGTGTCCTGCTCCACCTCTCAGCCAGTCAGCGCCGGGTGGGGTCTCATCCTGGCCATGGGAGAGCGCTTCCCTGGGAAGGGCTGTGCAGGGAAGTCCTCTTCTGCTGCTGGGAGGAAATCCCACTCTGCGTGGCCCTCCTGCGGAGTGAACTGCTCTTCTGCTGCCAGGAGGAGACCTCGCCCCTGCCCAGCGTTGGTTGGCTGGTCACGCCTCTCCCAACAGCCATGGTGGGAAGGGAGGCACTAGGCAGTGTGCTTCAGCCCCCAGAGCCGCTGCCACGAAGGCAGCAATGGAGGGCTAGGCTAGGGGGGTGGGGCAGGCGCTGGGGGCTCCAGGGGCAGGACTAGTGCTGAGGGGAAGGGGGCTCCAGAGGCTGAGCTAGTAGTGGGGGGGAAGTTATGGGGGCAGGGCTAATATTAGGGGCTGGCACTCGGGGGAGGTTCTGGGGAGTTGGTTGCAGTGAAGCTCTTGAAACAGGAGGCTGGTACTGGGAGGTTTGGTGGAGGTGCTCTAAAGGGATGGGGGCTGGCACTGGGAGGCTCTGAGGGTGGGAGGCTGACACTGGGGGGGTTGGGTGCAGGGGACTCTGGGGTCAGTGGCTGTCACTGGGGGGTAGTGAAGGGGTGGGGGAGCTCTAGGGGTTAGAGCTGTCACTGGGGCCTCTAGGGGCTGCACTTTTGGTAGACCAGCAATGTTGTTTGCATATTCGTTGTTTGCATAAATATGCAAATAAAATGTTATCAGTCTGCTAAAAGTTTGAGACTGGATTTGCCAGTCCCCAGTATCAAATAAGTTGGGAACAACTGAATTATGTTACTGTTCTGAATTTTCAAATACAAAATTATTTTAACTCCTCTTTTTAGTAGTACATAAGGAACACAATGGTGAGTACTTGACATACAAAGTTTGGCTTTCACCCTCAGGTTGCTCTATTGACAGCAATAGAAGTATTTCAAAGCATAGCTTGAAATTTCCATTTAACTGCTGCTTTTCAGTATAGTAGACACATACCCAGAGGCTATGTCTACACTACAAGGTTTTTGCGCAAAAACCGGTGGAGCGTCTACACCTCAAGCATGTTTTTGCGCAAGAAAATCGACAAAACAGACGGCTTTTGCTGGTAGAGTAGTTACTCTCCCCATGAGAAATAACTCCTTTTTGCGCTACAGCTCTTGTGCAAAAAGGCAGGTGTGGACACTCCAGAGGGGTTTTTGCGCAAGAAACCCCTATCAGAAAAAACACAGGTGCTCTGATGGCCATTTTGTCAATGGACATCAGAGCTTTCTTATGCAAGAGTGTCCATGCAGTGTGGACACATCTTTTGCGATGTGCTTTGAGGTCTGGATGTGCTTTTGCACAAGAAGCTTTTGCGCAAGAACTCTTCCGCAAAAGGCTTCTTGTGCAAAAGCGCTGCAGTGTAGACAAAGCCAAAATGAATATAATTGTCTTCTGCCTCATCCATCAATTCACATTTTTTCCTGACAAATAGCTAAGTGCACTCTATAGGCAGTTAGTCCCTGGATGTTTCCCTAGGAACTCCTTTTTTACTTATTGCAGTCTTAAATTTTTGTATCACTCAACTGTTTCAACCTACAAACCATGGCCCATAATACTTTCACTTACTGCTGTTGGTTGTTTCTACCCTAGGTCACATTAAAAGTGTGGGTAGCCAGGTGGGCAACATGGTGGATCAGTTCTGTTTAAAAATATATATTGGACACCATGGCCAGACTAGCAGACTCAAGCAGCCAGGCAAAATTTGCTAAGCAGCTTTCAGTTTTTTCAGCAATAACCAGACATTGAAAATATGCATATTTAATACACATGGCTTCTTGTTGTTTGTGGATTTATGGAAGTATTTAAATATTTTTATTTTAAATGAAACTGCCTGTTGTACAGTGGACTTCTATGCTTCTCTGGTATGTGAAGGATAACCTGGAAAATTCATGGTCTGAGTTTAAATTCTCTGACTTGTACTTAACTATAAACCATCAATTTCCACCTGTCTCTGAATGTGGTTATTTTAAGTCAGAGGAAGAAATTGCTGCATATACTTGGAGTATAGATTTGGGCACACCTTCACTGCAGACTTTAGAAACTCTAGAATCTTCACATGGCTCCTGAAGTACTTTTTTCCCCTTTTGGGACTTAATCCAAACTCTGATCTTAACTTTGTGTTGATTTTTAACCAGATATCAGCCTAATATACGGTGTAGGTGAGTAACTTCCATGCACACAGATTCCATACTATTTTGAGACTTTATTTCTGCTTAAGTAAACCTCATGTTAAATTGGGGTCTGTAACTAATTGGCCTTATTACTAAGGTAGCTTCATTATTGAATAAACATTGGGCAAGTAAAGAATAAACTTTCACAAATCACTTTTTTCCCTAAATAGTAGTTTCTTCTCTTCCTGTCTGTTATCTTAAGTTCTTTTGCAAATAAAACTATTTTGTAACTGTCATGAAATTGACCATTTTAAAAATTCAGTAAAATGTTCTATTAATAGATGTAAACTGTAAAATAATCAGGCTCTTTTAATGCATATCTTGTTCTTTGTTTTTCACAGAGACTAATAGACAAGTCCAGAGTAACCTGTGTAAAATGGGTCCCAGGTTCGGAAAGCCTTTTCCTAGTAGCTCATTCCAGTGGAAATATGTACTTGTATAATGTGGAGCACACTTGTGGCACCACAGCCCCGCACTACCAGCTACTTAAGCAAGGAGAAAATTTTGCAGTTCACACTTGCAAGAGTAAATCCACAAGAAATCCTCTACTTAAATGGACCGTAGGCGAGGGTGCCCTGAATGAATTTGCTTTTTCCCCTGATGGGAAATTTCTGGCATGTGTAAGCCAAGATGGCTTTCTTCGTGTGTTTAACTTTGATTCAGTGGAGTTGCATGGTACAATGAAAAGCTACTTTGGGGGACTACTATGTGTGTGTTGGAGCCCAGATGGGAAATACATTGTAACAGGTGGTGAGGATGACTTGGTAACGGTTTGGTCTTTTGTGGACTGTCGAGTAATAGCTAGAGGCCATGGACATAAATCATGGGTTAGTGTTGTGGCATTTGACCCATACACCACTAGTGTAGAAGAGAATGATCCAATGGAATTTAGTGGCAGTGATGAGGATTTCCAAGACCTTCTGCATTTTGGTAGAGATCGAGCAAATAGCACACAGTCTAGGTTATCAAAAAGGAACTCTACAGACAGTCGTCCAGTAAGTGTTACATATAGGTTTGGTTCTGTAGGCCAAGACACACAACTCTGTTTGTGGGACCTTACAGAAGATATTCTCTTCCCTCACCAACCTCTATCAAGAGCAAGGACACACACAAATGTTATGAATGCCACAAGTCCACCTGCAGGAAGTGGTGGAACTAATCCAGGAAGTAATGGAAACAGTATCACAACACCTGGAAACTCAGTACCCCCTCCTCTTCCACGGTCAAACAGCCTTCCACATTCTGCAGTCTCAAATGCTGGCAGTAAAAGCAGTGTCATGGATGGTGCCATTGCTTCTGGTGTTAGTAAGTTTGCAACCTTATCGCTGCATGATCGGAAGGAAAGACACCATGAAAAAGATCACAAGAGAAATCATAGCATGGGACATATATCTAGCAAGAGCAGTGACAAACTGAACCTAGTTACTAAAACCAAAACGGACCCAGCTAAAACTTTGGGAACACCTCTCTGTCCCAGAATGGAAGATGTTCCCTTGTTAGAGCCTCTTATCTGTAAAAAGATAGCACATGAAAGACTGACTGTGTTAATTTTTCTTGAAGACTGTATAGTCACTGCTTGTCAGGAGGGATTTATTTGCACATGGGCAAGGCCTGGTAAAGTGGTAAGTTTTAATCCTTAATGCTGCATCAAAGAATTAGAACTTTGAATAGGTAGTTTTCTCAATATATCTGATTATTGGATATAAAATCTCTTTATGCTTAATGTAAAAAGGTTGTTTCCTCAGAGCCATACTTTTGGATACTGCATGCCATATTTCTGAATTATTTGAAGTGTCTTGGGGAACGTTTCTTAGTTGCCTTCCAACCAGAGAAATACTGTGTATCCAAAGTTTGTGTTCCTATATTTTCAAAATTTTATAGTATAAACACAACATGGTAAAGGCATAGATTTAAGTGTTCAATCACTAAAGTAACAATATTAGTCATTCACACATTTTTCCTATGCTGCTATTTTCCTGTGTTTTGAAATACTACTGCTTTGAGTCTACCATGAAATGCTAGCTTTTTTAGTGTTTAGGTATCTTATTTGAAAAACACAAGCGTTTTAACACTAACTTCTTATGGATTTCTGCAGTATTAATACATATCCGTCAACTTGTGAGCAAACTTTTTCAAACCCTGTGCTGACCATATTAGAAATAATTTGTAGTATCTTGCCTGAAATTGTAAATCTGTCCTACTATACTAATGAGATTTTTTTTTTTTGAACCTGTATAAAGGTTTTTATTTTTATAGGGCTCATTATCATGAGAAGAATCATAGCCAAGGTTAAAAATCTGCATAAACCATTTCATGTTTGGTCCAATAGTGTCAATTTTACTAGCCAAATATGGAGCAAAACTGAATTTTTTAGTACAGTCCTTTCAATCAATCACATCTACCAATTTATGGTAATTTCTAGGTTTTTTACCCTCCATTGTAAAAGCCTTTGAATCTTGAATATTGATTTTGTCCATTGCATGGCATTTTTTTCTTGTGGTTTTTTTTTTTAAATGAGCCTAAAACTGTCATCTTACAGCCTCAAGCACCTTCCATGTCAACATAGCTTTAAAATTCTGAGATGAAATACAGTTCTGAGAAACCATTGCTAGCCATTGAACCTGCAGCAGGTGCGCTCATTTATGTCTGATTACTTGTCTAAATTATTTGAATATTTTCCTAATTGGACAATATAGATATATAGATAGATAGAGATATAGTTCCTTAATGCTAAAAGTGTCTGATTCTCTAGAGCCATCTATGGAGCAATAAATTTGTTCCAGAAAACTAAAATGCACTACAACTTATCTTACTTCAGATTTCTGTTGCATGTCTAAAAATGACATGACTAGAATTAATCCTTTTTAAAAAGAGGTGATGCTAGCTGCTTTGAAACTCCAAGCACATATTTTTAAAGCTCCTCAAGTTTGATTCTGAAATATCTCATATTATATGCACACATAGAGAATTTCTTCCACTTAGTATCTCTGCACACTTACTTAGTGGCTAGATCAATTAAGTCTGAACATAGTGAATCTTTCTCTTGATGATATGGGGAAGGGGCATTACTTTAAAAATCATCAGTACATGAGAATCATGTAACTGAAAATACTGAAACTACATTACAGTGGAACTAGAACGTCTGTAAATCAGTACAAGTCACAAACATTCTTGTGAAAGTAACTTTAAACATGTGCATTAGTGTCTCAGCTTTCCAGAGAATATTGCCTTTTTGCGTAAATGTTAACCCAGATTGTGTGTATTCTCAAACATTTACATTTTTTTTTTAACTTGTAAATTAGGTTTTTTCTTAAACTGCTGAGCGTAACTTAGACTGTTTTTGTGCATAAATGGTTTTGATTTAGAATACACATCTCAGATATTTCAGAGATAGAGTATGCAGTACCCAAAAATGAGGATTTTTGTCTTTGGCTAATATGGAAAACTTTAATTACAGGTAAGTTATTTTCATGCTGAAGTTCTCAATCTTTCAGATTAATATATTGCACACTGATGTAAATGCCATATTGATTAGGATATATTTACTTCCCTAGAAAGATATTTTCAAATGGACTTGTAGCTCTTTCTTTATTTGCATTTACAGTGAGTTCTTGCTATTTAAAATTTGATGGCATGTTTACAGGGTTTTGATGGGGAAGTATCTGTGCCAGAAAGATAAGCGTCCTTTGGTTTATAAGATAGAGCACTTATAATAACTTTATGCATATTTAATGAGAATGGTGAAAGTATAAAAACACTCATGGGAACATGTCACTTCTGGGTTATAGACCACATATTTCTATATTGCCAATGATTTTATCCTTGGCTAAGTCTGTCACTTTGGAGTTTAAAGCTGCTATCTTCTGTCTTGCTCCCATCATATGGGTTCTTGACAGTCCTGGAAGAGTACCCTCTGCACCATTTTTTTTCTTAATTAAAAAAATTCCACCATTGCCTCACAAACCACCTCATCTGAGTGCCAACCATAACCAACTCAAGGAAAATTAAACTAGCCTGGCAATAGAAAGCGCCTGTACCAGTGAGCCATCTCCTACCTTTCCATCTCATTTGCCTCCTCTTTGTAAGAGCCACCAAAGCACTTACTGTGCAGTCTAAATGACAGTATGCCGTGTATTCGCCACTAATTTACAAAAAGAAGGCATTGAGGCTCAGGTGAAGAGTGGTCTTCCTTAGTTTAGACAGATTGAATCTCTTGTCCACAGTGTGTGGTCTCCACTGGCCTTGGCTGAAAATCCAGAAACGGATCTTCAGCATTGATTCCATGAGGCCATTATGATGCACTGCCATGCCAGTCTCCCATAGCCTACACTGCAAGCTTTATGAATTACTTCAGTTTACCCATCATACCTTGAGCTTTCTTATTGGCTACATTGTTCTAGTAAAAGTATGTGATCCAAACATGCTTTTTTAAAATCATCACACTAACACTTGGTGAAAAGCATTGCAAGGGATTTACAAAATCAGTAAAACAAATTGGGTGGGGGGTAAAGAACTATGTTTTCGTTTTCTGAAAAAGAATGAAATTTTTTTTCTCTTAATTTGATCCCTTCATTTGCAAATTTCACTTTCATTTTAGGAACTGTAATACAATCTTAGACACTCTTTTTGAGGGTTTGAATTCTGAGATGTATTTTTCTTTCCTTAGTTGAGTAACTGCTATCAGATTGGCCATGGGGATTGCTCCATAGATGGGTCATAGAAAGTTTCATCTTATCCTTTAACTTGTCTGAAAACAACTTAAATAGGAGAGAATTAGAAAAGTGAAATTGCATATGAATCACATTGCCAGTTACTTTCAAACCATATTATAAGTACTACAGATACCATAAAAATGCTTTGTAACTATATGCAAAGGAATTTAATAATTCCTTTAAACTATTTTCCTAGGCTTGAATGTAGCTTCCCAAACTAAGTTATTTCAATACAAAATAAATTTCATTACCTAAATTTTAGTATCAAACATTTAACTTGCTTATCTTGTACAACCACATGGTTTTAATTTAAGGAAAAATTACCACTTATTTGTCTTCTGAGAGCTCAAGGTAAGATTGGATAGAATTCCAAAAAAGTGAAATGGCAATATATATCTGGCAGACTAAATAAGTTACCATTTATTGAAACAATGCACATGAAATTTAGAATTTTTTTATTCTTATTGTACATGAAAATCTTAAGTAACATCCTTAAATCTTCCAACTAGCTACAATTGTTGTATGGTATGTTTTAGTATGATTTTTTTATGTTTTTGCTAAAAGTACTTAAAGATTCATGTATTATACTTCGGTGAGTGGGAAGACTAAGCTACATGTGAGTTCTTCCTCAGTTGTGGGGGGGGGAAGCATTTTTTCAATACAACTGAAGTTTAATTACTGGTATTTTGAAGTACTGTCATATAGAAATATTTTCATGTGATAACAGTATCTCTGTAAATGCTACAGTAAAACTGAATCATGACTGTATGATTTCAGGGTACCAGGGTGAAATTTGAAGTTTCCTGTAATGTTCATATACTAGCAAACAAAATTGCACATATAGTACTCCCTCATTAGCAGGTTGAATTTATACTAATACACTGGTTTGATTTATTCATAGCGAGGTGTGACAAAGTGACTTCAGTGAAGCCAGGAGAGATCATAACCCTTTATAAAAGGTTTTATAAGTGCAGGTTTCTGGATTAGGAAATCACATGACTTTTACTAAACACTTGGAGACATGCCATGCTTTGAACTATCATCTTTTAAAAACTTGGTTATGTGCTTGAAGAGACTGTATAAATCTGCCCCTTTAGTGTCTTAAATCTACTAAAATGATACTGAAAAAAAATTGTTGGCCTGCTTATGTTACAATAATGAAATTCATGTCAGTTAATTTACTGTGGCACAATTTAGCTGTAAAAGTTAAACAATTTTTTTCCTGCATTTTTATCAATTCTGTATACTTGAGTTTGTTAAAGATTGATATGTTAGAGGTGATACTGTACAAAATTGTATTGACTATACCTTTAGTGAAAATCAAGAGAATTCATATGTATTTCCTTTTTACACTTCCATCTAATTTCTTGACACCTTGAATAAATTTCATAGAGCCTTTCTAACATGAAATATTGTTAAATTAACTGTTGCAATAATTAAGCTTTAATAAGTATTGTTGGTATATTTATAATTTTAAAAATCAAGTTTGTTTCATACTGCTTATTTTTTAGCTATTCTGTTGTCACTGTTACAGCTGAAGAACCTTACTAAATACTTGACATTACAGAATTTGCTGAGGTTGTCCTCTGTATACTGACGTTAAATAAAATGTGACTGAATTATAAATGTAGATAATTTTCAATACTCCTTTTCACATCTAAGTTCTGAAAGCTGGGATATAAGTTAGGTTTTTTTCCTGTATGCTATAAATGCCTTTTTGAACAGATGGCTTCAGTGAAACATCTAGCTTTTTAGCTTCTATTTTATAATGTAAGGGATTGGCTAAATCATGCAGTTTGAGTAAATATTCAGAAATTGTTCCCAAGTTGATATTAAATCAAATGTGGGATTAGATGTCACTTCCAACTCTTGAAATATGTTGTAAAGTTCATGTTTACTTTTTAAATCCTTAAATATCAGAATAATGTGAAATAAATTCCATTTTAAACTGATTCAGTAATTCAGACATTGGTACACTAGGATGTCAATGTATAACCATCAAGCAGCAGTTGGAATGGAGAATTTTGTCTTTGGACTCTACAGGAGCTCTTTCCCTCTGTAGATTCAAGCTGTCTGTCGGTCACAGTCCTAAATAGACCTTGAGACTTATTATACAAAACTGAGTTCACAGCCCTAAAGGATGTGCTTTAAAAGAGAAGTCAATTCAGGTACTTCATACCTAGAAATAATATCATAGGGCCAGAACAGACCAAGTCTGACATTTCTTTGATAGTCAGGTTAGGCTGATGTACAATGTTGCCCCACACACTTCCATCAGAGGCGCATGGGAACAGCTTATCAAGGTTCTCCATCCTTTAAACCAGAGTTCCAGGTTTATTCACATAAGCATTTAACAAAAATGATATTCTTGAAGTTTTCCCAGGTTTGAGCTTTTCTTACAGAGCCTTCAAATTCTCCTTATTTCATTGTATGTAAGTTCTAGAGTCATTATGAGCCCTGGCAAGGAGAAATCAGTTTCCTGGTTGGTGAAACTCCCCTGGAGCTTTCTGATGGTTGGGGAAGCTTCTTCCCTTATTGGATTTAAACACTGGATGGTCTGGCATTTGAATGAACAACCTTAGTGTGACTGGGCACGGTAGCACTTTTGGAAGAATGTGGTGAGAGAGGAAAGGTGAAATCTATCCTGACAGTGTGCTGTGGGAATGTCAGATTTGTCAAATGCCCTGTAAACAAGAATGGGTTGCCCAAACAAGTTCCACAGGAATCAGTGGGAACTGGAAAGCAATCTGGCGTTCCCTATTCTAGTCATAATGGATACTTTAGTAAAACTCCCAGCTGTAATTTGACTTCTGTTTTCCTTTTTAAATATCTCTTGCACAAACATCCATAAGGAAAGTCAGTGTGATTGTGCTCTGGTCTAATTTGAAAGTTCAGATTTAGTTGGCACATTCATCAACTTCACTGGTTTCCATCCTTTCACTATTCTCAGATTGAAAGTTCACATATTCTTGGCTGCTGTAATTTCTACTCAAATTTGCCTGGTTTTTCTGAAGTCACTTTTTTTGACCTGACACATGACCTAAATCTTGCCAGAAGTTCTAGCTTGAAAAGGCTAGAGAATGTTGCTTTCTGTACTTGAGTACTTTCTTCCTAAACTAGATCAAAGCTCCCATGCCTGGGTGGGATTAGGACCCTGCCAGCAATAGCATACATGCACTTCAGCAGGTCTTAGTGAAGATACACAAAGCAGTTACACACTTGCGTTGTACATACACTCATGAGAGTATAGTTTGTCCCTTGGACCACAGGCGCCTTTCATATGTAGGCCAAAGTGTTGAGCCCTTAAGGTATGGTAAACTTACCTCTGGATGTTTGGGGCAAAGAGTTTTTACATACAAGAGTTTTTCCACACAAGGTAAGGATGGAAATAAACTTCAGTAATTAAATATATCCCTATATGCTAATATATACCAGAAGTAAAATTGCAACTGAATCACTTGTGTTGCTGCTGCATACATTTACAAGGAACTTTATCCTACTTGTATGTAATCTATACCTCGGCATACTACACTACTTCAGCAAAACAAGAAAAGACAAGTAGATACTTTAGCACTAACAATTCCCAGGAAGTGGATAAATCTTTAAAAAAAGAAACCAAACAAGCATTTTAAATAGAAATGACTATAACATTGGCTTTCCCATAATTTCCCATTCCCCCAGGCTCTTGCAGTTCGAGTCTTCTGCTACATGGTGGGTGTATGTTCAAAGGATTTGCCCCTTTTTAAAAAACATTTTAACACAAGTTCACAGGTTGATCTTAGGACTCCCATTAGGAATTCTTTGATCTAGTAAAGAAATTCATGCAGTTTAGTTCCTCGTTTTAACATTTAAAACACTTATCAAGCTACTTGTTGAGGTCCCATTTAAACAGTTTGTATCAGTTTAAAACTGTGAGCTCAGATTTAAATCAGTGTAACTTTGTGTGTGGATACTTTTATTGGTTTAATTTGCATCTTGGCAGCGCAAGCCTGTCTAACAAGTTGAAAACTGGATGTAGTGTCTAAGTAAGCTTAAGGCCTGATTTACACTGCTGCAGCTTCATGGTGGGTGTATAAATAAGTCTGAAGATTATCAAGTGGATCATATAGAACCTAGTTACCACCATATGCATTGCTTCACATTTTTCAGTTTCTCAGTGAGATACATCAGGTAGAAGGTATATTTTTCTTAATATCTAAATTTCTGCAAGTTGGACTTATCTATTCCTCCTTTGGCTGCAATCAATTTTATCTTCATATTTGTAACTCTGTGGTCACTTTCATCAGCACTAATCTCATTTCTTCTTTCATATTCAAGTATTAGCTGAAAGATTTTGAAATTCAGACTATCCAGATTATCGCAGCTGAGAGCCTGGAACTTTGCATTGTAAATTTGTCTTTGCACATCACTTCAGCCTCAAAAGATATTTCAGAGGCTTGGCAAGTTTGTTCTTTCTGAAGGAGAATTAAAAATCAAAATGCCTTCAGTACCGAGAATTGTGGGTGAGGATAAGTACTCAATTTTTTTTTTTTTTTAAAGGCAGTTTCTTTTCTGAATAGAAAATTCAAATATGGCTGATTCTGAACTTGATTGGAATATCTTTAGAGGTCTAAATGCCCTTGCTGGATCTGCGGGATAGGGAAGGAAAAGCTAAATGAATTTAAGTTTGAGCATGCTCAATGAGTATATTATTTCAGACTCATTTATGAAATATATGTTCTGGTATTATTTCAGACTCATTTATGAAATAACAATATATGTTCTGGTATGCCTGACTAGTATTTGATAGTCCAAGAGACCATTGCTGAAACTTGAATTAAAGAACCCTGCAAAATCTTCCCAACAAAAAGACCAGTTTTAATGGTAGGAATAAGGAAATGAATATATGAATTTTGTGCATCTCCCCTCCCCCCATGCTTTCTGCATTTTTGATGCATCCTATGATCTGTAACTTACACATTTTCTTTTAAGAAGATTTGGACATCATAACTTCAAAAGACATCCTAAAAAAGTAACAAAACTATGAACTTCTTCCTACTTTACAACAGTGAATGGAGCAAGATGTGAACTTTAAAGCTTAACAGGAATAACGTTTTTCCTCTTGTGGGTTATGGATTTTTAATTGGAAATAAATTCCTGATATGAGTGTTTCGTGTTCTATGAATGCTGTTCCAATTAAACAATAAAAAAAATGCAAAAAATAGTGTAGGTATTTAAAATGTCACCAGTCACTTTTTTAATTGGCCCTTGATGCACACTTAGTACTCACCATCTTGTTTACTGAAAACATAGCTTAATACAATGCATATTATGCACCAAAATAATTGTGTGCACATGGCAGATTGGAAGTTGCTGTAGCAATCTGAATTTCTTCACACTTTCCAGACTCTGACTTGGAAGTGGGCAACTTGACTGTTGCATTAGCAGGTTTTTGTACTTCATTACTTTTCTGCAGTTTGTGTTCTGTCCCATCTTCTCTGGTCTATCCAAGAGTAGTTCAGTTGCAGCAGGCCATTTGTCTCCTTATCTTCACTTCTTTCCTTCTTGAACATAAGTTTTCCTCACAAATATTGATCATCCTTGAGCAAAAATTCATATCCATATGCATAGTTTAATGGCCTTTTCTTGCTTTGTTTATATGTAAGATGACCTACATAACACAGGTTAAAGAACTTCACCTAGTAACTTCTGCATCAAACCCATAATTTGTTTGACCCTATCGCTTCAAAAAATATCCAGTCTCAATTTAAAGAAATCAAATTACCACTTTCAGTTTTGTTAAATGTAATCTGTGCTGCTCGTTTTCATTCTTGGTCTTAATGTGAATTATACCATTAAATTATTACCCATTGGAATATATTAGCCAATATACAGCCACTCCCCGAGTTGCGAATGGTCGAGTTGCGACTGTTCGCACTTACGACCAAAGCTCCCATGGAGCGGTCCTAAAGGCGGTCCCTAAGTTACGAACACGACCCGCGCTTACGAACAGCACGGTCGCGTGTAACTCAATGGGGTCCAAGTTACGAACGGATCGAGTTACGGCCAAGTGTTTGGTCTGTAACTCGTTCGTAACTCGGAGAGAGGCTGTATAGGTTGAACCTCTCTAGTATGGCACTCTGGTCTGGCAACATCTGTGGTCTTGCATGATTTTAGTTACCTGGATGCCCACTTATCGGGTTTAGCCAAGTTTCCTGTAGGTCCATAGTATTTGTTTGCAGCCATCAGTCCTGTTGCTCAATGTTCTGTGCTGTTGTTTAGCTTCAGTTTACCCCTAAATGTCTTCTAAGAGCACAGCAAGCAGCGGAAGTGTTGGTATTGCTGCTAGACAATATTGAATTTCTGTGGTTCAGCAAATTCTCTGGTTTGGCACCAATCAGATCCCAAGGGTGCCACGCTAAAGAAGTTCAACTTGTACTAACTTTCACATTCAAAGAGCTGTACAAACAGCTAATCTTAGACCATTTTGAAGTAGATTAGCAGTTATTGATGGGCACTAACTGTATTGATGGGCACCTGAACCAGGTCTTATACAGTTCTAAGCAAGGTAGTGTTTCAGGACAGGGATTAAAACTTGGGAGTGCCTAATGTCCAATTCTATATTCAAACCAGCCACCCCATTTTTCTGATAAGGTATTCATAGCCCAGGAGATGAGGATACACCTGAAGATCGGAGGGTATGTGCTGCCATATTGATTGGTAGTGCTTCCTAGAATGGCCACATGCTATATAAAGCCATACTTTAACAAAACAAATTTCTTGTGTGTTTTACAGGAAGTGACGTTTCAAATAAGGGTTCCCTAAACATTGACAAGGAATAGTGCCTATTTCTTTAGTCTGACACCTGAATACCATGGTCATGAACCTATTAGAAATACCTTGTAGTTACACCATCTTTATAGGATTTAATTTGCTTTTACAGTCATGGGATTACTAGTGCATGCACATGTCAGACCCTGGTTAATTTATCATAAACAAAAGCGGGCATATTGGTACCTTTAGATGTTAACTACAGAATATCCTTTCTCACTGCATTTTAAAAGTTACTATGTATAGTCTTCCAAGAAAATGAAAATTTTTGGTGTCATGGTTTAGGATTAATAGATTCTTGGAATGTGGTGTGTGATAACACAAATTCTGCATGTGATTCAGCATTTCTGGTTTATACATCACACCATTTATTTCCTAATTTGAAAACAAAATAAGGCTTTTTGGGGTAATATTTTCAGAAGTGCCTAATGACTTAGGTGCTATTAAAATGTTTAGGTACAGTTCCACTCCCTAAGTATCCTCATCCCAGTGAAGGCAGGCAAACCATACGATTCCTCCTTCTATGTGATGCTGAACTCTGAAATGTGCAACATCTTTAAGGCCTGAATATCCCAGTTGTATATGTAATGACTAACCCACAAATCTATTTCAGTGCATAAATTATGAAAATCAGTTGTATATTGCACAGTGAGTGTAGATGCTACTTACAGAGGGGCAGTCTGAAGCATAGTGCACCATACCACCTTCTGAGTACCCATTTTGTGCCATGAACCTCCCAAACCATGTGGATGCATCCCATGTCTGAATTGGTGGATCAGAGATTTTAAAGGGGAAGCTGAGTTTACCTGAAATTACATTTTTTGCGACTCAGATCCACCAATCCAGAACGTCTTCCACTTCCGTGTGTGGTTTAAGAGAACAGATTTTTTTCTTCAGTAGGGGTTCCTGGATTCTTGGATCCAAGCAAGAAAGAGCTCCTATAGACTCTGAAGATGTCACTTAATTCTACATTCCTATTGTTAGTTGCTGTCTGATCTTGTCTAGCTTGATGGATCTGAGTCACAGGAACATAATTTAGAGGTAAGAAACAATTACAAAGTGTGATTTTTTTTTTTAAGCTATATAGCAGGCTTGTCCAAACTGGCTCATTTGTAGCTCTTTTACAGTCTAAGTGCAACTCCCGGAGCGCGCCCCATTCATCTGCCAGACTGGATGGGGGAGCTTAGGGCTTCTGCCTTGTGGCAGGGGATTAAGGGTTTCTGTCCTTGGGGGGGAGGGGGTGTTGAGGGCTTTAGCTCTGTGAGGGGTATCAGGGCAGAACCCCCCCCTCCCACACACACACACACACTATAGCAGGCACCACTCTGCGGGGCAGACTGAACGTGTCTTGCAGCTCTTAAATTTCTGAAAATTTGTATGTGGCTCAGATGGTCAGTAAGGCTGGCCACTCAAGCTATTTAGCAATGAAAAGTGAAGTCTTTTATGTTAATCAGGTTATCTTAGCAGGCATTTAGTTCTTCAGGCTGAAGCACTCTTCTTGCACTTTGTCATTTTGTTGTTAAAAAACAAACCTGCTTTCTGGTGCAGATGTTTGTTCTTAAATCTGAACGTTGGTGTGCAAATTGAAATTCAATCATTGCATTTCTTTTCAATGAATGACAGAGAAAAGTTTGATCACCTGGCAGCCTAAGTACATAAGTGTTTTTATTATAGTGTCCAACCTAATTATCAACAAGGGCCATCAGTAGCTAAGAATGCTACATAATTCTTACGCTACAAATCTGAAATACAGCAAGCCACTGTTGAACTGTAGTGCATTTCAGTGAAGTGGTAAACTTATGAAGAAAATTAAGTGAATGGACTTATCTAAACTTAAATGGTAATGTGAAACTTTGAACTCTGTCTTCCTGCCACACTCACAGGTCTTTTCTTGGCATTCTTATTCCCAGCTACCATATACGAATATTTGTTAAAATATTTGTATTTACTATTTTTCAATGGCAGATGAGGAACTTTGGACTGTCACCCATAATATTAACATTAATGGAGGTTAACTAGCTAATTTCCTTCTTTGTCTTGATGGCAGAGTAGAGACATTCTCTATAGTGCCTGTTTGCTGTATATTTTACCATTAGTTTTAAAGGATGCTTTCTATTTGCATAGTATGGTTTAAAAAGAAGTGTCCAGAAATTGCCAGTGGCTTGAGAAAAATGCAAGGCAAACAAAGATCAAACATTTGCTACAAATTCATAGTGTTCTACATACATTAATCCATCCCAGAAACATTGATTTGAACATTACTAAGCAGGCTAAAGGAAATGTTTAATACAGGAATCTGGCACATGATATTTGTAGGAATTAAGGTAATATGTGAGTACATAGAAGGTAATATGTGCCTGTACATAGAAATCTTTGTACTGATAAATTTATCTGCTGCAGATTAATTATTTTAGTTAATGTCACAGGCTCTCTTGCTGGATTAATGTAAACTGCTTTGTTTGCAGGGTTTATTGTCATCCCAAAACCAGGCCAATTCTCCAAGTGGAACTGTAGTATAGCCATCACACTACTGATAGCGAATCTTTGAACAAAGGACAAGAAGTAATGGCAGTGGAACCAGGAGCTGTTCTTCATGCAGAGAACATCAGAAAATATAAAATGGCAGTGTATACACTTGGAATTATGTGAATCACATAATTTGCGAAAGAATAATGTAATGAGTTCTTAGTCTGGCTAATACTTCTAGGCTGCTCATCCAAAGGAGAATTTTCCTTTTTAAAAAAGAAATGCTTCATTTGGTGTTGCAGTAAAAAATATTTTTCTTAATTTTCTTTATATTTTTCAAGTTCAGTGTAATTTAATCTATATCTATATAGATATAGAAAGATGTGTAAAATAAAGTATGTTTCTTAAATCCAAGTAAGTTTAATGGTTATATAAATTAGTACTTCACCATTGTTTTTTGCACTGATTTTTTTTAACCAGAGATGGTTAGAAGACAGCCTGGAATGCACTCATGGAGAAAGAAAGTCACTACTTTCTGGCTTAAAAATGTAATTCAGGAAGATGGATGCTGCAATCAGATTTTTTTAAAGCAAAATTGTTTGCACTTAGTCTAATGCTAGTAGAAAATTACTTTAAAATGGGTATTCAGACACCCATAAAAGCTATGTTGTGGAAAAAAGATATCCTTTGTATCTATGAAACATTTATTTTAATATTGTTTGCAATTGCAATCAGCTCTGTATTATATGTATAAATGTAATTCAGTGATTGGGAGGAAAATGGATCAGTACACTAGTAATTTTCATCATCTAAGAAAGATTTCTAATTCTGAAAATACATATTAAACTATCTTGAATATGCAGTTTTGTTTATGTTCTGTTTTAAATTGGATCAATTTTAATGTAATCTTTTGTATTAAATGTCAGGTACAGAAATACACTAATCCTTGTAGAATATATTCATTTAAACTTTCACAGCAGGAACACTTTCATATTTAATGCAGTTTAATTGGATTAGGGAAATGAAATTAAAAATTGTCCTCTGTACTTCTTCCTATTACAATTTACCTCTGAATACATTTTCCGGCACATTCAACATCAAAATATTTATGAAAATAGTGCCCTCAGATTTTTGCAGATCTCTTCTGATGCCTTTTAATATTTGCAGTTAGTTCAGTTGGTCTCAGATGTTTTAATCTTTGAGTTGAATTGATTTAAGCTAATGCTTTTTATGTAGACAACTATGACAGTGGTAGTAGGTGCACACACTTTTGTAAAAATCAATCTAAAATTGAATACTAAAATACTGAAGTAGATTGTATTTTGAGACAACTGCTATGAAAAAAAATCAGATGTCCTTGCTATCAATTTAAAATTTGAGGTAGAAACAAGTGTTTAGAGCCAACTATTTTAATTAGTGCAGCTTAATTGTGGTCAATACTAAATTGTTTTTTATTAGCAAAACAAAGGCCATTTCATCTCTTCCAGTATTTTCTGCAAGGCAATGAAAGGAAAGCAGCTGTGCTACCCTGGATCAAAATCCATTAGAAAGGGTGATTGAGATAATATGGCAGTATCTTCACTGTCCTTCTAACGGCCCTGCCCCCACTCTGTGATTCTATTGTTGGGCTTCTGCTGGACTTGCAGTTGTACAGCTCAGATGTGATGGAGCAAAGCTGAGAAGGCTATTGCTTACAGGATACATTGCCTTCAAAATGGAAGGACTTTCCAAAAATTTAAATTTTCTGCAGAAAATCCCTCAGTTTAATGCCAATCCTGAAGGCACGATCTGGCCCTAAATTACCAACTAACTTTATCCCAGCTTCCAACATCATCTTTGTATAAAATGTATAGTTGAGTAAAATGTTAATCACAATATGCTAATGGTCTGTCATGTTAGAATAAACTACATAATTATACAATCAGTGTTAGGAGGACTGCAAGGCTTATCTAATCTGCCAAGAAAACAGATTTGTTATGTCTAGACCATGAAAGACAGATGGCTGTCCACCCTTCTTTTGAAAACATCTAGTGAAGGAGCTTCCACAACCTGTTCCGTTGTTGTCCTCTGGAGAAGGTTTTTTTTTTTTTTTTCCTGAAATTTAGTTGAAATGTTTGCAACACTGGAGAAAAACTATACCATGCTCTGACTGTATTTTGCTGTTTACTTCAATGGAAGGATCATGCCTCTTTGTATGCAGTCCAGATTTATTTAATCCAGGGGTGGAGGCCCCAGCCTAGTACATTTTGTGTGCTCCAGCCCTACTTTGGAGCAGTGGAAGGGCTATAGCCTTGGTGGCTGGATCCAGCACCGGCGCCTCAGGTTCCCCTCCCCGGATAATCATTGGCTATAAAACTAGCTTGGATCTGTCAGTAACAATAATTCTGCTTCTTACCTTCCTTACTAATGTCTCCACATCCAATTTAGGTAAATACGGAAAGTGACACTTGAATTTAAAATGTATTGCAACCAAGTAATTTTTAAACATACAGTGGGGACAAACTGAGTACCCTATTACCAAATGCTCTGAGCCAGTCACCTAGTTTGGATCCAGATCAGTAACCAAATTAGAAAAGATAAATACTACCACCTGACAGCTATTCACTGGTCTATGTTAAATAGCCTGGTCTGTGGACAGCTGTCTGTATTATGACTAATATTGACACCTGTGCCTTAGAAATAAAGCACTGAATGGAAACCAACTTTCTCTGTAATGAGACTCAAAATTACTTTCAGAAGAAACTCCTCTTCCCCCAAGTAGAAACTTTCAAGTCAAATTATTTTGCTAAATTGAGTTCATTTTCCAGTTGTTATTCGAGCACCCTTCACAAGTCACATAGGTAAGAAATAGACTTGAAAATGACCCTTTCCCTAAGGGGTCTTTTTTTGTGTGACCATGTTCTGTGGACACAATCACCATAAAATAAGGGAGGCCTTCTGGCCTGTTTAAGCTGTAAGATTCAATCCTGAATGTAATTGTTTTGGAACTGAAAATCTTCAAGAAGCAGCGTAACTAGAACAAACAGTTTAGATACTACATTGTTGGGTCAAGTAATCGCAGAAACCTATGTCCAACAGAACTATTACCACATAAATCCTATGGGAAATATGAAAAACATATTGTATCATTGGGCACTTGCCTGAGAATCAAAGTGAAATTGACTAGAAATAATTAGAAGTGGATAAACTAGGTTTCAAACTGAGCTGCAAAAATGTAAAGAGCAGTGTCACTAATTTGTCCTATTCGAAGTGCTCTAGTATCTTACATTTGCATGCAGACACAACGGCTGCGTCTAGACTGGCATGATTTTCCGCAAATGCTTTTAACGGAAAAGTTTTTCCGTTAAAAGCATTTGTGGAAAAGAGCATCTAGATTGGCACGGGTGCCTTTGCGCAAAAAGTGCTTTTGCGCAAAAGCATCCGTGGCCAGTCTAGATGCGATTTTGCGCAAGAAAGCCCCGATCGCCATTTTCGCAAAACAGTTCTTACCTGTCTACACTGGCCCTCTTGCGCAAGTATTCTTGTGCAAGAGGGCTTTTTCCCGAGCGGGAGCGTGAAAGTATTTGCGCAAGAAGCACTGATTTTGTACATTACAAAGTCAGTGCTCTTGCGCAAATTCAAGCGGCCAGTGTAGACAGCTGGCAAGTTTTTGCGCAAAAGCAGTCGCTTTTGCACAAAAACTTGCTAGTCTAGATGCACCCAACTAGTCTTAAACCTGAAATATTAAGGTGAGTACTCAGACATAAGTAGTTCAAATGATTAAAGAAATTCTTCAGTGGAAGTCAGTCACTTGAAAAGATGCATCTACTTAAGACTTTATTCAGCAAAACACTTATGAGTGTACATTTGAAGAGACAAGCATGTGCTTAATTTTAAGCACATGTGGGTAATCAATCCCTATTCAACAAAGCACTCATGGCACTCTTCCACAAAAACAATCCAGTCCTGCATGCCTCATTCAGAATGATCATGGGAAATACGCCATTTTGGACAAACTTGAAATACAAATCCCTTCATTTCAGCAATCGCCACAGTTTTGCCAGACCAATAGTATTTGAACTCCAGTAGACCAGCAGTTTTAAAGTTTGAGTGTTTCTTCTGGGGGGGGAGGAGAGGGGTTTTCAGCCTCTAGTGTGGTATACAATAAAACACAGCAAAGCAAGCCCTAACATTGCACAATAATAACAGTAAAAGTACTATTTGGAAGATTTTGTATTCAGCTATTCCCTGAAGCTCCTTTGTATTCTGCAGTACTCGTGATCAAAATTTCAATTATATTTAGTGTACTGATTCCTAAACTTTTTTTTAAACAGGAGGTGAAAATACAGACATTACTATTTTGAATACAAGTCATCTTTTCGTCTAAAGCAAATTTAGTGCTGGACTAAGGATGTTTAAATGTGGTTAATTGACTAAAGTAGTCAGTGGGCACTTCCCCATTCCTCCTTTGAAATGTACAAGAGCCCCTGCTGGCTACTTTCAAGTACACCTTCTGCCCCCCCCCCCCCTTTGCTGTCTCTATCTCATAGAGGCAGCAAAGGGAGGGGGGGGGATATTGACAAAGGCTTATCACATAGTCGACTAGTCTTTTACATCCCTATATGGGACAAGAAGAAATTATGGGTTGGCTTGAAAAGGTTACTCTGTAAAAATAAGAGTTGTGGGGTTCCATGGTTCTTGGTTAGTTCTCAATTTACTCATTTTACAATATTAGAAAAATCTTTAACTCCTAGCCTAACAAACTCAATCTAGGTTTCCCTAAATGTCTGCACTCTTCATAAAGGTTCTGCAGGCCCAAGTATGCCCTCATTAACTCTGTGCAACCCCAGTGTTTTCAAGGTTTACAGCAACATCATGGGCTCTAGAAATGGAATCCAGCTCCCAATGTTGTCTGTAGTGGTTCTGGGGATCTAAAAAAAAGCAAAAGCATATTGTAGTATATGACAGTACACAAAGCAGATGAATATAAATGTGCCATTTTTGCATATATTTAAATCTGAAGAGACCACTTAAATTTTCATACTGAGAAATATGACCCCTATGCTCACTGGTATTCATGCCAAAGCTAGTGATTGCCATGCTGCCACATTGACAAATTGGTGAAAATGACAATTTTGTATGTGAGCAAAATGAACAAATTTGGATTTTAGATAAATGCAGCCTTTAAAAAAAAGCTGCATATATGAAGTTGTCAGAAGTAAAACTATTAGTTTGCACAACTCTCTGTATGTTAATACAAGCTTCCAGATAGACAAGACAACTGCCATGCACATGAAATTAAATAAAGCTGTTTTAAAAGACAAACAAATCAATGTTGTATGAGTTTTATTAGTGCTATAGATAATTCAAGTAGCTAATTTGTTGAAAGGGCAGATGTTTGTAAAGTACTGTATGTTCCAGGTATCTATTTCCATGGTGTCCAACAAGCTAGCCACATGTGGCTATTGGTGCACCACAGATGTGTGTGTCTATTTTCCATTTCTTCAGTTAACTCCAATTTTGTACCCTATGTAAATACACACATCATAGGTACTCATCCCCATAGGGTTGAAGGAGTCTTGTTTAAACTGTCTAAATTACTGGTATTTTTTATTTACACATCTCTGGCATCCTAAATCACTTCAAAGCCTTGCTTAGTTCCTCCTATTTGCCATTCCGTTACAGTGTTATATTTGTGAAAGGTGACTGATACTTCAGGAGCTGGAAGCCTACAGCTCAAGCAAGTGATCTATGGAGATTGGCAGTACAGGGGGGGTGTCTACGCTGCAAAGTTATTTTGGAATAATGGCTATTATTCCAAAATAGCTATGCAAGCTTCTACACAGCAATTCTGTTATTTCGAAATAACGGACGGTTTATACAAACTTATGCAAACCTATTCTACAAAGAATAACGCCTATTCTGAAATAGCTATTTTGAAATAAGGCATGGATAGACGCTTCACTTCTGCTATTTCAAAATAGCCCCTCATCAGGGTGGTTTTAAGTTATTCCTCCTGAGGCTCTAAATTGAGAGAGCATGTCTACATTAGGAGAATCTACCTCCGCCTAATTTTGAGGCTTCCCTGCAGTGTAGACGTGCTATTTTGAAATAAGCTATTTCAGAATAACTATTCTGGAATAGCTTATTCCAAAATAACTGTGCAGTGTAGACTTAGCCAAGGCGCCTCACTACTGTACCTTGACCCTAACCTACAGGAAACACCTCAAGGATTGAGAAAGTATTTACTCCAGGCTGTGACGTTTAAGAAAGGGACACCTGTTCAATAAGCACTGGAGTAAGATAAAAACAGGCTTGCAAACAGCCATGAAATAATGATTTGGTAAGTGACCAAATTAGATTTGAACAGGGGCCAAATAATGGGACAGTTCTGAGTCCCAAGTGCAGTGCTCTTTGAATTAGGCCAGGTGGTTCTCAACCAGGGGCGCACACACCCTGATTGAGCATTCTGAATTCTTCCAGGAATATGTCAGTTCATCCAGACATTTGCCTTGGGTTTAAAACAGGCTATTTAAAAAGCACTAGAAAAGAGTCAGTACAAATTTCATAAAGTGACTTGTTTATACTGTGCACTGAAATGTAAGTACATTTATATTTCAATTGATTTATAAATATAAATGGTAAATGAGACAGTAAGCAATTTCAGTAATGCACCGTGACACTTCTGTATTTCATGTCTGACTTTGTAAATAGTTTGAGTGAGGTGAAACTTGAGGTACACAAGACAAATCAGATGCCCGACAAAGGTAGACTGGAAAAGTTGAAAACCGCCGCAATAGGCCACACAATCTTACGGGATGTAGCAGGTCTTGCTTTTTTTTTAAAATGTATCACTGCCAAACTATTCTGACGTGTGTTTGGTAGAGAGAATGACATGCTGAGATTTTAATGAAAAATAAAATTAGTCACATCATCTTATTTTCAGAATACTTGTGATTCTATAACAGGTAACTTTCAAATACCAAATGACCTGTGAAAAAACCTCTGGAGGTTAGTGGATACTACAGCACCATTTTAGCTGCATGTAGCCTGGCCTAAGCCAGATCAATGCTACAAACTTACATCAGCATAACTGTATTGCTCAGGGGTGTGCAAAATCCACCCGAATGATGTAATATACTGATCTAATTGTGGTGCTGTATCGATGGGAGAGCCTCTCCCCCTTGCCATAGCTCCCATCTCTTGTAGAGGTGGGTTACCTATGCCAACAGAAGTTCTGTCAGCACAGTAGCATCTTCACTAAGAGCTACAGGGGCATAGCTGTACTGGTATGTCTGCATGTACAGTGCTGCAACTAAGTCCTCAGTCTGATTGGATTATCACATTAATTTATCTTCATATTTAATGCCCTTTTATGAAAAGGCAGGGGTTTAGCTTGGCTTTTTTTTTTTTTTCTTCCAAATAAAGAAAGTGTGACCAGTCATCTAGCACTGACATTGCTTCTAGAAAGTAGAATAGCACTAAGGCAATAAAGATGTAGGATGACCAGCACACTCCTTGCCAACAAAAAAACCCAGTTATCTAGGAACTCATTATCTACAGGTACCAGGACATTCTAAAACCATATATTATACATTAACAAATGAAGGTTGCAAGAGCCCTACATTTCTTGGGTATTATCAGGGTCTTAAAACGGCAGTGTCATCCTATTTGTGAGACCCTGAACTTCACCTTGGCCTGTTACCCTGATTAAGGCTATGATTTTGTCTCAGAACTCAAGGAATCTGTGACTTCATTTCCAGTAGTTGGGAGCTGCAGGTCCTACTGCCTCCTGCAGTGGCAAAGAGCTGTGAGGTACCATCACCGCCTGAGAGTGGGTCTTCAAGCTATGAGCCAGCATGGGCAGTAGGTGGGCCCCACAACTCAAGACTGCTAAGAGTAAAAGGAGAAGCCCCCATACTTCCTTGGCTGCTGCAGTGGGTCAGGGGCCGCTGTCTCTCCATGGCTTCTATGGTAGGGCAGGGAGACCCTCAGCAGCTCCCTGGTCGTCACAGAAGCAGCAAGGGGGATCCTGCAGCTCCCGGTCACCACAGTGGAACCCTGCAGCTGTGAGTTCCCAAAGGTTAGGGGCCTAAGAGCTCCCAGTCACCCTAAAGCTGCCATTTTATTATGGATATTTTTGGTAAAAATCAGGGACAGTTCCCATGAATTTTTCTTTATTGCCCGTGACCTGTCCCTGACTTACTAAAAATATCCATGACAAAAATCTTAGCCTTACCCCAATGCATGAGCTGTAAGGATTTCTACCATGGTCCTGTTCCTGGACCTTGACTAATGGCTCCATTGTTTGCATTGAACTTTGGCTAGTTGATGTCTGATAGAACATGGACAAAAGAGGTCTTCATTACCCTACATCTCTTCTAATCTCTTTGGGGAGTAATCTGCACCACAAAGGCTACAGAGTATGGTGTATTTGTACTGGCAAAGCCCCCTATGGGAGATGTAGTGCTACTCAGTACAAGGAGTTCTGTCATATAGCTAGCCCCAAACAACATAAGCTATACAGACAAAAGGACTCCTTTTGTCAGTATAAGATGTGGTTTAATTATATTGATCGTGAGGTATGATATGCCCCCATCCCTACACACACACACATCCTACCTGACAACTATTCTGGCAAAACTTTCTAGTGTAGACTGAGTCTGGTATGTTTTCATGAGTGCCTCAGCAGCACCAACATGAAGTGACTTTAGTTTAATTGTGGTCCACTACATTCTGAGTAGCAGCTATAAAACTGACTGGGCTCTTAGTGATTATACTCTGCTGCAGCTTGGAAAAGCTCTTAAGAGCAGCAGAGGCACTAGAACTGGTTTTCAAACAGAGGAAGACATCTATTCACTTTCTAGATGTGAGCAGAGCAGCTTTTACAACAATAAAGGCTAGAATCTTTTAAAATGAAGAGCTTATTGTACATAAGTTATCTTAAATACTCCCATACATCTTAGAGAAAACATGCTACATAGGAATATCCAGAACTTAAAAAAATCCAGTCCCAACATAGCTATAATACATCTGTTATAGATTAACTCTATTTTGTTCTGAAATTGTAAAGCCAGCTTGTAACAGAGCTAATGCTAAACTGATAATTTTCGTTCTTTCTAGTATATTATGAACATTTTAAAATCAAACACACTGAACTCTTTTCAGAGGGGTAGCCGTATCATTACCTTAAATCACATTCCTTTACTACAATCCCCAAAATACTATTTCTGCATGTTACTGGCTTCTACAGAACAAAAACCTGAGAACCTTATTAAATGAGTGCTTATAATTTGTGAAATGTAAAAAATGGTCTAAATGCACTTATTTCTTTACCATTATTTCAACAAACTAATCATCTAGCCCACAAACCCAGCAAAGCTTTTGGTTAATACAGAAGCATGGTTTAAAAAAGAAAAGGACACAAATGATAGATAGATTTGCTTGTGAATCAGACAAATATGAAATTGTACAGCTATCTTTTGTATACACAAATTTCAAATATAATTAAAACAGTTTAATTTTACTAAAATCGGGTGTTTCACTATATCATAATCCACAAAATATTAACAAGACCTGAACTTTGAAACTATCAATGTAACACAGGAGGTAATTATTTTCCAACATTGACTATAGCCACTAACATTTTTATCTGTTAAAAAAGGTACAAAATTAACAGATCAAGTTCAACAAGTCTTAAATAACATCATAAACTTTATATTTTATAGATAATATAAAATTTTATTACAAAATATTATTCCTAGCACTCAAACTAAAACTTCCTAAGTTATCCATATGTTTTTAAAAAAATGAAAAAAGCTAATTTGTTTAAAAGGACTGAAGTATAAAGTGCATTTTGAGCAGCCAAAATGGTGCTTAAATATTGATGTAGTTCAGAAATAAAGTGCTAATAGTCTTGTAGAGTTTTCCTGCAGCATTTCTGGGAAACAAAGGATAAGGCACTATTGCTTTTGGTGTACCTTTGACAATAATAGAGAAAGCATGGCTGAATCTGTTTCACTGCATATTCATGCTTTTCCTTACATTCCAAATATTTGACAAGATGGTCAATATCCTCCACTTCTTCTTTCTATGGTGGGTAAATGGTATTGTTTCATAGAAGGCTTAAATTCCTTTTGTTTTTCAGACTGTTGAAAAAATGATAGATGTTTGAAATATGGTCTGTAATACATTTATAGTTATATGTTGTGTATAAATGAATAAGGTTAAAAGTTTACTACCTTGTGATTTGTCCCAATATATTTAATATGTTGTAACAGAGGAACTTCACCATTTGTTGCAGGTGTAGTAAAAACTGAATGAAATGTAGGACTAGGATAAGAAGTCAATTTGGTTACTCCAGAAACACTCAGTTTTGGCAATTCTATCGCATATGGTGGTTCATGATATCTTATTCGATTGTCCTGGGTTTTCCAAAGAGAGTGCTTTTAAAATAAAGATACAAATTTCAATCAGCTGATAATGACATTTTTCTTAAATTGGATAAAATTAAAAAAAAATTCCATTCCCCCACCAAAAAATCCACCAAAGCTCCATTTCAGCTGAATTCTTAAACCCAACCTACTCCCCACACACCATATTGATGATTACTTATAACTACTTGCACATTTTCTTTTTTGTAGTATCTTTTTTCCAAGTATCTGCGTACAAATCCTATTTCAACCAACTCCCAATAATTAAATTAGTGGAGCAAATGGCTGCTACTGGGAAAAGGACTTGTACTTTAAAGGTGACCCATAGAAGAAAATTGTTCTCATGACCTTTTTTTGTTGTTGTTGCCAAATGAGGAGGTGTTTAACCAAAAAAAAAAAGGCTGAATGTATGTCAACTACAGAGGCTTAAGGAAGAGCTGTGAGAAGCTTGAAAGCGTCTCTTCAATAAAAGTTGAATAAACACATTTTATTAGCTCCCCCACCTTGTCTCTGTCAAGAAGAAAAATATCTTAAATTAGGGAGGTCAAGTCCGGTTTTGTTGCAGGTCTCAGTTGGACTACCCAGAGATGCAGATTAGTAACTTGGTATTGGGATAAAGGGATAGACAGTGGAATCATTTTGGAGTTAGATTAGATAGGTATAAACAAAAGATTTAACAGTCTACATCTAAGGTTCTCTCAATGAGGTTTCATATCCTTGGCATCTAATGTTACCTTAGTTCTCTAGTTATATATAGTCTTCCAGGAAAAATAGGGTAGAGACGAGGCCAACATTTCTAATGTATATTAATAGAAATAAAAAATTCTTTGTCCTTTTTAATTAATTCAGAAGGCAAAAAGTTATCAGCAAGACTATTATCACTATCTAATTAAGGGACTATGACAAACCTTTAGGCCCTGACCCCAGGGGTGGGCAGTAATTTTTAAAAGGGGCAGGGCCTCGGGCGGAAAGGGCGAGGCCAGGATACTTCTAGTGCTTCCCCCCATCCTGATTGGCCTGGGGTGGGGAGCGCAAGATGTCTTTTCCCTTCCTTCCGCACCCCGCTCCCTAGAAAGAGGAGACCTCATACACTCCCCCTGCCCCCAGCCAATCAGGACTTGGGGGCTGGGAAGCACGTAAAGTCTCCTTGCCCCACAAGAGCATACGGCGGCTAGAGAGACACGCCATGTTTTAAAACAGCCGGTGTGTCTCTCTAGCCCAGGGGGGTGGGCAAAGGGCCAAATCCAGCTTGTCAAGCCGGTGTATCCAGCCTGCGACCACCCTGCCACTCTCCCTCCCCTAAACCAATCAGTGCCTGGGGCTAGGGGAGAGAGTAAAGTCTCCTCGCCTCTGTGGTGGCTAGAGACACGCTCCGGCTGTTTTAAAACAGCCAACGTGTGTCTCTAGCCGCTGTACACCTCTGACAGGATGGGGAAGGGATGCAAGAGACTTCACGTGCACTCCACCCCTAGGCCCTGATTGGTCTGGGGGTGGGGAGCGCGCAAAGCTTCTTTCCCCGGCCCCTCCTCGCCAAAGGCACACGGCAGCTATAGATAAAAGCTGGCTGTTTTAAAATGGCTGGCATGTCTCTCTGCTGCACGCTCTTGCCCTGATTGGCCGGGGTTGGGGGAGTGGTAGGGTGGCCACAGGCCGGATCCACCAGCTTGGCGGGCTGGATCTGGCTTACAGAGGGCCCTTTGCCCACCCCTGCCCTAACCTCTGCCTTTCAATGGGATTTTGCACAAGTGCTGAGGTCTGACAGTAGATTCCTATATAGGTCTGACACCTTAACTGGAATAAAACCATGCAATCACCACTAATTAAGACATTTGTTTATTTATCTAGACATTACAATTACTTTATTTAAAGAGTCTGCATGTTCTCAAATTTGATTTTAAAATTACCTGCCTATGACCATCTTTTGAAATATTCCACAAGTTGATAGGTTCTTGTCCCACTATGTTTTCTGCTAATCGCATTTTTCTGTGCATAGTTAAAGCTTGTTTCTCTGCTACTCTGAAAAAGGTGAACACAAAGTCAAACAATACTGTCCTACTTGATTCCAGATTTCATATGAAGAGGTAAAAAACAAATTGCCATATGAACTCCATATGAACGTTAATTCTCAGTTGTTTTAATGCAGTAAACAAAAAAACCTGCAAAACGGCAGGGATGTTTATTTGCAAGGTGATTGTTACCTAATCAATTCAGGGTTTACTAAGACCAAGTTCCTTTCTCCATAATGCATTATGCAGTTCAGGATCTAACTTTAAATTCCTGTATTGAAAGTATAAACTTACCTCAGCTCTTGGAAATAAGGATGCTGTAATGCTTGGTGGGCACCAATTCTCTGATCAGGATCGTATTCTATCATTGCGTACATAAGGGAGAGGCTCTTGGGGGAGATATTAGGCACAAGTGGAGACAGTCCTGTCCCTTTTTTAAATGGAAAATCAAAACTCATAGCTCTTGACCTGTGTTAAACCCAGTAATAGAGCAAACACTTATCATTCATATAAACTGCCTCTGGATATTAAACTTATTGAATAAAATATCTAAAAAGCTAAAATAAGCTGACTAGGCACAGTAAATTACTATGATTTCAAAAAGGGAAATAATGAAGAAGAATCTCCTTTCTTATAAAATCATCATTGACATGCTAGACGGTGCATCAATAAACTGCTAGCTGAGACCTAGAATACAATTTTGATTCTCTCACCTGCCTGGGAGCATCACAGAGGAACTGCCTCTGGGTAGGGAGAAAAATCACTATTTGGCAAGTGGCATGAAGCAGCATTACATTTGTGGACAAGAAAAGTCCCCTTTACCACAAAGTTTGTAGAGCAATGATTCAGGTGGTACAGACTGCATGACACAAATCCCTGAGGAGTAGATTTTAGATGTTTTTTGTTGCTCACATTCTCTCTCCCTTCAACTTTAATCTTGAGCGATCAGAAAACTGCATTTAGGAATTACACTTAAGCGAGACTTAAGTATTTAAATATTAATTAATAAGGTATAGGACTGACTATATTTAGATTTAAGTGTTTAAATAAAATAAGTGATTGTGAAAATCGCTAGACTATATAGCAGATTTTACTTATTTAGATTAATAAATATGGGAGTGTTCAACATACTTACTGTTTGAATTTAATAAGAGTTTTCTTAGCAGGGGTGCCTAGAATGTCATGGATTTTTGATATTTGGTCCAATTCATTACATCCAGGAAAAAGAGGGTGGAAACTGAAAGATAAGAAATAATGTTGACAATATTAAAAGTGATTTAAACTAATTCTAATGGGCTGATTGCCACTGTGTAGTGTTCTGAAAACTGACGGACCGCATTTCGTATGACCAGCAATAGGAGAACAATGTGTCAGTTTATTGCCCACACTTCTGGTGACAATGGGTAAATCAGTCCAGCCAAAAGAATAGTCTCTAACCATTGGCCTTCCCTTCCCCACACCCACAGTCTACCAAAAATGTTTAAACTCTGTTGTAAACATTCACCTGGTGTATACTTGCAGAGCTTCAAAGCTCAGCTGTTTTTATGGGGATGACAGTGTGGCATTTTGTAAGAGTACTGTAGAGTTAGTTAATTTGGGGTCAATTTTATTTCGTGGGAGAAATGATATATTTGGAGGTTTTGAATGTCAGCTGGCCTTTGCCCAACATCAAATTAATTATTCCTACTGGCTAGTAAGTAGCCAAAGCAGAAGGACTGCTGGTTTATGTGGCAATTGTGGCAGCAGCAACAACAGCTACATGTGCTTGGTGAAGAAGACAGAAGCAAAAATCCTGTCACTACTGTTGCATACCAAACAAAGAGGTACCAGTTTGTGAGGAGAACAGAACAGAATTGTTGCCACTGCTAGGGCACACAGGCCAAGTGGAGGAGGGGAAAGGAGAAGTGCATAACAGAACAGCACTCCATTTTCAGAGCACAGAGATGTTCAGGAAGTATTCGCTTTCTTAGCTATTTTCATGAATATTAATAACAATGGAAATTATAGTGACTCTCCCCTGTTCTATAATTTCTTACATACTTGCAGATTTCAATCAGCTGAAGAAATTTTATTCTAGCTTTCTCAAAACTCACTTTTGCATAGGGTCAAACCATAAGGTCTAGATTTTTTTTTTGTTTCAAAACAGAGCCTGTAGAAAATGAGGTTTGAGCAAACATTTACATATTAAACTGCAGAGTTGACTCCCATGTGACTGATTTCCTCCGCAGTTGCAGAAGAGTAAATTAAAGGAGGAGGCAAAAATACTAACATCTCACATGTATAATTAAAACCGAGGGCGGGGGCTGTTCCAGCCTGACAGGGGCCACCATGATGTGGGGCCAGCAGCCCCCAAAAGGCTAAAAGCAGACAGCCCTGCCGTTAACTGTGTAACCAATAGAATTTTGATCAGTTACATGATTAATATTTTATACATTTTTACATCCCTTAAGCATAGTACAGGTAATAATAACAGTGAAGACATGACAACACTGGCTAGCAGCCAGAGTACAAACTGCCTGGAGAGTCTGGTATGTACCTGGGTTGCTAGCCCATGCTGCCAGGTCTACTTTACTATTGTTACATGTGATGTGCTAGATAGATTAAAAATAGCATTGGTAGGCATGTATATGCTGCAGTCACATCTCATTTGTAATGTTAGCATAGAATCATAGATATGTAGAACTGGAAGGACCTTGAAAAGTCAACAAGCCCATCCACCCATGCTAAGGCAGGATAAAATAAACCTAGACCATCCCTAAGAGTTGTTTGTTTAACCAGCTCTTAAAAACCACCAGTGATGGGGATTCCACAACCTCCATTGGAAACCTATTCCAGAACTTAATTAGAATAATTAGAAAGTTACTCCTAATATCTAAATGTAAAATCCCTTGCTGCCGATTAAATCTGTTACTTCTTGTTCTATCTTTAGTGGATACTGAAAACAATGGCTCCTCATCCTCTTTATAATAGCTCTTAATATAGTTGAAGATTATTATCAGATGTCCCCTTCTCTCCCAACCAATCTCATTTCTCAAGACTAAACGTGCCCAGGTTTTTTAACCCGCCACATACACCAGATTTTCTAAACCTTTTTTTTGTTTTTGTTGCTCTCCCTCCAATTTGTTCACATCTTTCCTAAAGGGTGGTGCCCACAACTGGATACAGTACTCCCGCTGAGGCCTCACTAGTGGTAAGTAAAGTGATACAGTTATCTCATGTCTGACATACAACACTCCCGTTAATACCCCACAGAATGAAAATAGGCTTTTTCACAATTGCATCACATTGTTGATTCACTATACACCACAGATCTTTTCAGTAGTACAATCACCTAACCATTTATTCACCGTTCTGTATTTGTGCTAGGGATGTGAAAGGTTAATTACACCCTCCACTCCATCACCCTTAATGGATGATACTTACCAGTTCCAGTTAACCGGTGGGGGCTGGAGCAGATCCCCCCTCGCTGCAGACAGGGACACATCTGTGCTAGTGCACTGCAAGCAGGGGCTGCTCCAGCCAAGCTGAAACAGCCCCTCCCTGCAGCAGGGGGCCGCTCCACCCCAGCCACAGCAGGCGGGGGGGGGCTGCTCCAGCCCAGCTGGGCTAAACTGACCCCATCACTCCATCGCCTTTAACCAGTTAATCAATTAAACAGGATTTTACATCCCTAATTTGTGCATTTGATTCTTCATTCCTATGTGTAGTATTTTATAATTATCTTTATTGTATTTTATCTTACTGATTTCAGACCAATTCTCCATTTTGTCAAAGTCATTCTGAATTTTAATCCTATATTCCGAAGTGCATGCAACCTTCCCTGATTAGTGTCATCTTCGGATTTTATAAGTGCACCCTCCACTATCCAAGTTATTAATGAAAATATTGACTAGTACCAGAGGGGTCCTTGCTATAAGTCCAAGACACATTCCAAAAAACTTGGACTTGCAGCGAAACAACTTAAAGCGGGGAATTTTTTTCCCGCAGCTGACTTCCATTTAAGCAAATTGGGGGGAGTGTTTCGCACGACTTATAGCAGGGAATGGGAGGACTTATAACGCATCAGTTCCTACAAACGTCAACAACTTCAGTGTGGAACGGATGTACACCCCGGTGGGTGACTTACAGCGGGGACTCCCTGTCTCAAGACTGATCACTGAGGGACACTGCTGGGAGCATATCCCCAGTGACACATCCAGGATTCAGTCAAGAAAAGAAGGAACAAACTATTTCCCAAGTAAAGAAGTGAAAAAGTTATTCAATCATGAAAAATATTACAAACAATAAAATATTTAGGGGTAATAAACTACCTAAAGATACATGACAGCAGGGGCGGCCCGTCCATATAGACGAACTAGGCAGTCGCCTAGGGCGCCAAGTTAAATGGGGCGCCAAATGGTGGCGCAATATCATTGAGGGGTTTGGAGGTGGAGGCGCAGATTGCATGGTTCACCTAGGGCACCAGTTGCTGGCAGCTAGTCTAGGGCTGCCCCTGCGTGACAGTATTACTTTCTGTTATGCATTCAGCTACTTTATTGTTAATTTGCTATTATATGCGTTTGGTGCCAGACATGACAGAATCTCTGCCTAATGTAACTTCCAGACTAAAGGCATGAAAGAGTTCCAGAAAACTATGGAAAACAACATTTATGCCCTTAAGATATCAGCACATGATGTGAGTAATGTTTACATAATGAGTTGATCCTCAGTTTGGCATTTTTTGATGCTGAATAAACCAGACTCTTAATTTCTTTCTACTTAGTCCTGTACCTTGTGATTTCATAGAAAACACAGCCAGAGCTCCACATGTCCATTTTGTAGCTATAGTAGCCATCTGTGAGCAGACACTCAGGTGCTCGGTACCAGCGTGTAGAGATGTATTCTGTATATGGCTGCTTGGAATATATACTTCTACAAGATCCAAAGTCTCCTAACTTCAAGGTATCTTGCTGCAAGAAAAATCAAAAAACCAAAAAACTTGTTATGTAGTCCAATAAATTAGAAAACAGTCAAATACTGAAGCAAAGGCAGAAATATTGAACCAACAATTATAAATCTAATTATAGTTTGCTTTAGGTACTAACTTTTCCATCTCCCTTTTTTAAGAGAAAAGAGGTGATCTGGAATGTCAAATTGCATGTCTGTGATTAATTGTTAATTAAAGCCTATTCTCCAAGGACACTGAATGGGGTTTATCAATGAAGCGTCTCTCAGCTATGCTACATGTTTCATTACGGTAACAAATTGTAAAACTGCCCTTTAAATTGTAAGTGCCTTTGAATTTAAGGCCATTGATGGCCCATAATACACATTCGTATCTTTCTGTATATTTTCCACACAAAAAATTAGAACTAATCTTTAATAGTAAAATATATTAGCTAGTCTTGAAGGGAAAGTTGCTGAATGTGACCTATGTAGGTGAAGTTATTTTCTTGGGGTCCTCATTTTTAGCAGTCACATGATAAGGTATTTTTCTGGCTTTTCTTTGTATTAGTTCCTCTTCCTCCTACTGGTTTTTCTTTGAACATGCTGAGGACTTTGAAACAGTAAAATCTCTCCCATAAAAATAAACAAACTGAATTCTGACAATAACACTACTAAACAACTCTGGAAAAAATGGGCCTTTTGCCATCATTTGATTGTTTTTAAATGTGGGAGTCTTTCAAAAACAAAATCAACTGAAGGTCTCCTTCTACAGTTATGTGAACAACTTCTGTCGACAATAGGAGTTAAATATCAAGAGGCCCTGCAAGGACTGAGACCCATCACTTGTTTCAGATATAGCACAGAAAGGAAAAAGACAATAATATATGAACAATTAAATCTGTTTGCTTTCAGGCTTAGTTCAGATGTAAGATTTCCAGCTATAGAACAAGAGAAACCATTTATGCTTTTAGCCAATAGCAATAGAAAACATTTGTTCATTCACCATTCAAGGAGGGCACAAGACTAAGCTATATATGTAAGAGTCACCTCTATGACTATGAAAATTATACCTCACATTTACAAAGATACATTAGTGTCTCAGAATAAACAGACATATATATAAAATGTACTTACACTTTCAGTTAAGTGATCTCTCAAAACTACTTACCCTTATTAATATATTTTCTGGTTTCACATCTCTATGAAATATTCCATTTCTGCATCAATATAAAAATACCAAAAAGAACTCAATGAAAGTATGAGCATATTCACAATGTTTCTAATTATTTTAGGTGATATTTAATTATAAGCATATGGCATACTTCTCGCAAGGTTACTGTTGAATTTAGTGTCTTACCTGTGCATGTGATCAAGGGACTTGCATAACTGGTACATGTAGTTCATTATTTTTTTTTCAGGTAATGGCTTTCTCCTCCCTAGAATTTGGAACAGTAAAATGAAATTTCAAGTTGTACAAATGCTTTATATCAGTAAGTATACAAAAGTAGTAACACCTACTATTCAGCAACTGATAATGAATCTATATTCCCTTCTGCATGATTGGAAGAATTTGGTTAACATTTTTACATTTCTCATTCAAAAATAACATCACTGTAATC
The DNA here is from genome assembly GCA_019425775.1 of Rafetus swinhoei. NCBI lineage: Eukaryota > Metazoa > Chordata > Testudines > Trionychidae > Rafetus > Rafetus swinhoei. The sequence goes on from CM033446.1 coordinate 113,400,808, forward strand.
AGCATTTCATTTGAACTAGGACATAAGGTGAAGACAGATTTCAGAATACACCAGACTAGCTTGATAAATACAGTTGTGACTTTGTTTATAAACTGTCAATTTTGGTATTGCATGATTTTTCTTGGTGCAGGGAGGGATTCTCCTGCAGATGATTTGTGAGTATTATGAATGGTAATGTAATATATCTATCCACCATCCCTGTATAATAGCAGGAATATTTCACTCCAAAATTATTGGTAACCCTTACTTCCTATGTAACCACTAAAGTAATGATGCATAAAGTTCAAGGTTTAGAAAGGATATAATCCTCTATAAATGCCCAAAGTTTCTTATTCCTGTTTTGGTATGTGAGTTACAGAACAAACTGTTCACTTCAGTGCATGTTACTGACATAGGTAAGACTGCTGAAAATCACAACTATTCCATGTTTGTTGAGGGTCCTGAAGACATCTAATAATCACTTAGATTGTTTCCTTTACATGCCCTCTTGAACCTTTATGCTTTGCTGTAGTTCCTCTAAATAATGCTGTATTGTTTATAATATCATTAATACAAAGAGAAAGTTAGCAAATTTCTGAGAAAACTTAGTGACTCTGGTTAAACAAGTTTTAAAATTACTTCCAAGTTAACTATTCATTAACTAAAACTAACTTTAGATTTAAAAAATTCTACTTAGTTATATGGCCAAACATGTTACTGCAACCTTTGGATTTTCTGTCTATACTCATTTTTTGCCAGGTAGAACTGTTTGCCACATAAAAATAAATGTTAAACCTAAAAGAGTAAGATAATAAAAATTGCATTTATTGGCATTTATATGGTCCCCATTACTACAGTATCTGAGTACTTACTCCCCTTTGACAGATGATGAAACTGAAGCTAAAGGTGCAATGAATGGCTTTCCCAAGGTCACACAGGAAGTCTACAAATGAGCCAGCTACAGAATCAAGATTTCCAGATTCCTGGTCCAGTGCCTGAACCACAAGATGATTCATCCTCTTGTTGATGTAAGAGTTCACTGTAACACAATTTTAAGGCTAACTTGCAAATTTTTTTCAGAATTCTGCAGAGGATTTTTTTTAAAAAAAATAATCAGATTGGATCCTTTTTACTTCATTAATGTGTATCAAGGCCTGAAATATTTCCTTCATTTATTTTCTGCTTTAAAAAAAAACTATTAAGTATCAGGAATGTTAAATCTGGTCTTTCTTGATTTTGCTAGAGGACCTGTTGTACATCTAATCTGGCCATGTATATTGTGAGCTCTCACACATTATTTGAAAGGGCTGGGGTTCAAATCTTAATATGTTTAATATTCCAGAACGTTAATTACTGAAGGTAATGTGTATGTTAATAAAAACAGTTTTCTATACTATGACTGACTAAAGATTCCTTCCCCAATAAACTGCTTGCTTTCATTCTCTTGACCCTTGTTGCTTCTAGTTTGATAATTCATTCTATCCGTAGTTAACTATTCTTAAGTGCCTACGTCACTTAGGAACACAAATCTAACAAAATGACAAGCATTTCTCAGAATTCCATGTTAGTTCCCGTCACCCATAATTGATGTAGATTAGAAAACAATGCTTAAAACAGTGGGCCATGCTTCTCCTGTTGGTGCAGGTACTCCACCTCCCCAAGAGGTCGGCAGTTATATCAACAGGAGAAGCCCTCCCATTGACAAAGCACTGTGTACACCAGGAAATTTTCCACACCCTTGAGCAATGTAGTTATACCAGCATAATTTGGCAGTGTAGACCGACCGTAAGTCAAGTATTCAAATCCATCCTCATCCACACAGCAGGCTAAGGAAAGTAGTTCAGAACACTAATATTTCTATTCTGGGATGCATTAACAGGAATGTTGTAAGCAAGACATGAGAAGTCATTCTTCCACTCTACTCTGCACAACTCCTTGGCTATGTCTACACTACATGCTTCTTGCACAAGAAGCCTTTTGTGCAAGAGTTTTTGCACAAAAAATTCTTGCACAAGAGCATGTCCACACCTCAAAGCACATCGCATTTTGTGCAAGAGAGCGTCCACACTGCATGGACGTTCTTGTGCAAGAAAGCTCTGATGGCCATTCACAGAATGGCCATCAGAGCACCTGTGCTTTTTCCCATAGGGGTTTCTTGTGCTCTACACTCTGGAGCGTCCACACTTGCCTTTTTGCGCAAGAACTCTTGCACAAAAGTGAGTTATGCCTCGTAAAAGGAGGTTTATCTATGGTGGAAAAAGCCCTCTGTTCTGCCGTTTTACTCTTGATTTCCTTGCGCAAAAGCGCATTTGAGGTGTGGATGCTTCATGGGTTTTTGCACAAAAACAGCTGGTTTTGCACAAAAAGCTTGCAGTGTAGATACAGCCCTTGTGTGGATGCTGTGACAGGTTCAGGCTGGAGGACTACAATAGTTAGAGAGAAAGGCAGCTCTGAAAGGCAGCAACAGCCCTGGTTAATCAGGAGCAAAGGAGATAGGGCTGCAGTAAATCAATCAGAGCCATCTGATCTCACCTGAGGCTGCTGAACAGCCTTTTAAAAGGAAAGGGGGGGGGGAGGAGAGGAAGTGGAGTGAGAGAAGACCAGAGCAGATAGGAGAAGAATCAGACAAACTAAGAAAAGTAACTGCAACATTTCCAGACAAAGGGGCTCCAAACAGGGGTTTCAGGTCCTCCTTTTCCTGGCAGCCTGAGAAGCCCAGCTGAGACCTGGAAAGGACTGTTTTTGCAGTCCAGGCTGACCCCAGGACGCTGGCCCCAATGCCCTTTTGTAGCTGAGGGACCAGAGCTCAAACCCTGCCAAGGACTAATAGCGCAGAACTGAGACTGCCAGATTAAGGACTGAGCAGGTTATCGGGACCCAGGAGTGGGGTCACCTTGCTCCAATGCACTTATGCAAGTATAAAAATGCCATAGCTTATTCCCTTTTTCTGACATGAAGAAAACTACACTAATATAAAGCACCACTATAACTATGTCTATAGTCATACAGTTTAAGCAGTATAACTTTTATGTTTAGACAACTCTAAAAATACATGACCAATACACTACAGCTTTCTTCCATGTCAGTTTACTCTCTTTAGTTACTGTCTTTTCCTGGAAACAGGGCCGGCTTTAGGAAGTGCGGGGCCCCACCACCCAGGATTTTTTGTTGAGCAAAAAAAAAAAGATACCCACACAACAAACCACAACCACACAACAAACATCACATCAGAAGTAGATCTGATCAAAATGTATATCAATATAGTTGAACATTTAAAAAAAAAATGCCATCCTTTATTATGCAAAATTTCAATCAGTTGCCTTAAGTGTAGGTCAAATATTTTCAATTGCAAACTATCCAATCTTTTCAATAAAGTTTAAAGTTTGATTTTTAAAAAGTTACCAGAGAGCATTGCAATTTTCTGTTACATTGATTTACTTTTTAAATAGCAAAAATGGAGTCTTTGTTAAGAAAGTGTCAGTTCTGTGGTCAAATTCCAGTCCTTAGTGATTTCAGCACCAATGATTTCATTAGGTAATATGGTACCTCACCACCATTGCCTCCTTTGCACTGCCCTTCAACACATTGCCTGCATGTTGAGTCCAAGGTCAGTCTACACAAGATTTTATCAATGATTTTTGCTCAAGCGATCACTGAGACAAGACAAGGACTCTCAATTGATTCTAGTCAGCTCTGCCTTTAAACACTGGATGTAAAGTGTCAGATATAATTGAGGACTCCCAAATAGACTCTACACCACCAGAAATAAAACCTGTTTCCATCTTCTGTGACTTTCAGTTAGATGTGACTCACTATCCTCTGCTTAGTGTTCAAGTTATGGTAGACCCTAAGCCAGGTCATATTAAGTTCAGGTCTTTTACCTTTTAATCATACAATATGGATAACAACATTTCATTCTCCCAGCTCCAAGTCTTAAGTGAATTTCAACCCAAAAGAGCCAAAATTGATCACCTTGACACAGCAAGTGTGTCTACTGATCTCTGTGGCAAAGTAGGTATGTCTATATAAATAAGGTCTGCTCGTGAAGCCTTTTCCTACAGTTGATTAACAGATGGCAGTAGATAGCTCATTCAGACCACTGGCTGATAATAGTTAGTCACCCTGACCAGTCATTAACCATAGTCATGGACTCACCCTACTCTCCATTGTCTCTATGATTCTCTGATGACCTGTGACAAAAAGGAGGGTGGAAAGGGAAACTGAAGGAGAGACCTCTCTAAATTCACCAATCAAAGAGCAGTATTGCCAACCCAAAAATCACAAGGAACGCCTACACAACGTTATGAGAATGGTCTACAAATCATAAGATTTTTTTAAAAATAAAACATGTTGGATTTTTATTGGCCTTTTGTTTCTTGAGTATTTAGGGTTCATGTTTTAAAGCTTTCCTCCTTAGCTGTAAGGCCCAGAAGTATAGAGAACTTTTTTAAATGAAAGCTGAGATTCCTACATAATCAATTGACTCCAGGCCTTTAGAAAAACACCAAATGTTTTGAGACTCATGGTAAAACAATGGAGGAATTCTTGTGAGCCCATGCTTTGCCCACAGTATAAATAAAAACCCAATATCTTCTCCACTAAACATCCTAATGAGATACTGCAAATGGTGAACTGAATTCAACAGCTCCTGATATGAACAGGTATCAACCTAGTTTTCATATTTGAGATGGGTTACCAGGAATCATACATGACAATATGAAATCTTTCCACTCTCAAGTCAGCATATTCACAAAGCACCTATAATTTTGATCCATGCATTTATTGGATAGTGAAAGAGAAAGGAGGAATTAGTGTAGATAAATGTTCAAATTAAAAAAAAAAAGCCTGAAGGAATTAGGACTGGTCTCCTACATCTCACGTTCAGAACTGACTAGGACACTTATGACCAGATTTTCAAACGTGTGTAAAGATCAGATAGATATCTTTGAAGAGCTGAGTTGGCAACTGTCTCTTTAGGAGCTTAATTACCTTTTGAAAATTGGACTTGAAAATCTAAGCTCAGATTTTCAAGTCCAATTTTCAAAAATGACTTTAGTCACTCAAGTTCTTTTGAAAATTTTAACTGGGGGCCTAAAGAGACAAAAATAGACAAAAGGCAGGAGATATGGTATTCCTTTTAAAAATGTGTGACATCTATTTTTAACTAAATTTTATATTATTTTTCTCCCAGGGCAACTGACCCCTCCGGCCCCCTCACTACGCCACTGCCCCCCCTCCTGCAGATCTATCATCTTATGCATGTGCAAGATCTGTGAGAGCCATCCCATGAATCTGCAGTTAGTGTCTGTGGCGCCTGCTTCTGGGTGGTGTCTCAATGCTGCCACATTCACCTCCAAAGAGGGGGCTTCCCAAAGCAGGCCCTTGCTGCTGACCCCCAAGGCATCCACAGGTCCAGTCTCCTTTCAATGGGCCCACTTCCCAGGGCTCATTGATCTTGGATCTGGCTTCCATCCCTCTCCAACCTTTGCAACTGCCCAGAGGTGCTCACCTTCCGCCTTATCCATTCCCACCTCATTCACCCCACAGGGACAGTCTCTGCCTCACTTGTCCTAGGGACTATTCTACCAAGACGTAATACAAAGTTTCCATGTAAAAGGACTCACTACAAAGCTAAAAACTTCAATGAGAGAATGATTAATACAGAGACGTGTCTACATCTGCTGCAGGAGACACCTCTGCCTGCCTCCACCCTCTCCCCAGAGTCTACAGCCCCATTGCAAAGCGGGAGTGGAGGAAAGAGGCTGAGGCCCATCAGAGACTGAAGCAGTCATGAGCAAGCCATGCCGGAGCCATTCTTCTGTCCATTGCTGCTGCAGTGTTGCTTCAAGCACGCTGAAATGCAGTCACCTTTAGGGTGGGCTGGACAGCTGTTTAATATCTGCACAAGGTTTCAGACGGGGTAGTGCGGGCTGCCTTCCTGCGGAGCCCCCATCAGAACTACCGTGCCCTCCTGGCTTAGGAAAAGAATAAACAGGAGGATTGGAAATTAACCCGCCCAGTCTCACGTGACCTAGGCAGGGAATGAGCCATCTACATTAGGCCCCAGCTGGAGTATCATGTCCAGTTCTGGGCGCCACATTTCAGGAAACGTGGAGAAACTGGAGAAAGTCCAGAGAAGATCAACACAAATGATGAAAGGTCTAGAGAACATGAGGTATGAGGCAAGGCTGAAGGAATTGGCCTTGTTTACCTTGGAAAAGAAAAGACCGAAAAGGGACATGAGAGCAGCTTTCAAGTATCTAACAGAGTATCATAAGGAGGAGGAAGAAAAATTGTTCTGCTTGGCCTCTGAGGTTAGGATGAAAAGCAATGGGCTTAAATTGCAGCAAGGGAGGTTTAGGTTGGACATTAGGAAAAACTTCCTGCCTGTCAGGGTGGTTAAACGCTGGAATAAATTGCCTAGTGAGACTGTGGAATCTCCATCACTGGAGATATTTAAGACCAGGTTAGACAGACACCTGTCAGGGATGAGCTAGGGCAACTCAACTTTGGAAGCCCCAGGGGCCACACTGATACTTACAGAACATGCTGAGGGCCTCAACTTAAGTATGGTTGCATATGCAAGCAAATATATACAAATAGCTTCTCTCACACTGACAGGCATGAATACAAAGATTAAGGCAAGACTACACAACACACAGGCCCCATTTAAGTCAGTTCTGCTGATATTAATAAAATGCAATATTTACCCGATTTCTACCCATGTGACAGCACTTTTCATGAGCAATGACAGTCCAAGAATTTAACTACTAAAACACATATCAACAGAAGATCATTACACTGACTACTTTTTTGTTTTGGCTCCCACATGCCGGCCACGTGTTGATCCCCACATAACCCAAACTGCACCGTGGGGCGCAAACAAACTGGCCGTGGGCAGCATACCAAGTTATTAATAAATATTTTTAAACCTTTACCTTTTCTCTCTGCTGCCATGTCTCCTCTCCTTGCTCCATCATCTCCCCTGGTGCCTGCTGCCCCCCAACTCCTCACCCTCCTCTGCTGTCCTGACTCCTGCCCTTCTCACTGCCCTCAGCCTTCCTGCAACCTGCCCCCTCCACCAGCCCTTCACTCCCCTGTGCCTCCTCCAGTAGCCCCACTCTGATCATGTGAGTTACCCTCTTCTAAACCTCCTCTACACACCTGCCCTGCCTCTCTCCTCTGGTGCTGGTCCCTCCCCTGCAGGTGTCTGCCCTTCTGCTTCACCCCAGAATCCCCTGGCACCTGCACCTTCCCTTAGCCCTGCACCCTCCTGGTGCCTCCCCTTCCCTCACTGCCCCTGCCCCCTTTGCCCTCTTTTTCCCTGATGCCCACCCCCTCACCAGTCTCTGCCCCGTTCCCCTCCTGCTCCTCTGTGTCCTCACACATGACTTGCTCCATCCCCACCTTTCTCATGCCCACCCCTTCTTTCAAGCCTTCTCCCAGCACCTCCCCCTCCCCCTCTAGCCCCCAATGCCCTTCCCCTCTCCTCTCCTCTCCCAGCATCACCTTGTCCCCCCTCCCACTGACACCTCCCCACCTGCCCTTTCCCTCATTGGCTGCACTTGGCCCCCTGCCATTTGTATCTCCTCCACCCTGTCTCTTGGTGCCTTCCCCTTTCTTCCTCCTCCTAAGCCCCTTCCCTCCTCCCCCTTCGCCCAAGCCCCTTCCCCTCCGCTCCTCCCCCGCCGCACAAGCCCCTTCCCCTCCTCTCCCTTCCCCTCCGCACAAGCCCCTTCCCTACCTTCGACGTTGCAGGGCTGGAGTCTGCACTCAGGCCCCGGAGTCCAAACCCGGAGGCAGGCCACGCCCTGCAACATGGCTCCCAGGAGTTTTAAAATCCCGGGCCGTGAGGTCACGTCACGCCCGGGCGTCCTCCCCGCCTACCTTCAACGCTGTGCATGGCAGCAGCAGCGAGCGAGGGGGAGCCGCACTGAGAGCTGCGCATGGCAGGGATGGTCCGGGGCCAAGGGGGGACGCTCTGGGGGCGGGGTGGGGGGACGCGCGGGGGGGGCCAGCAGAGAGGGTCTGGGGCCCGCTCCAGACAGAGCCAGGGGAGAGACCCAGCTCCACATATTGCTGGAGCAGGGCCCCGGCTCTGAATAGTAACTCACCGGAACTTCCGGGTTCAGGGGCGCGGGGCCCCCTTAGGCGCGGGGCCCGATTCGGTCAAATCAGCCTAAGGCCGTCCCTGCCTGGAAACTCTTTCTAGGGTCCTAATTCGTACATTGAAAAACAGCTGTTCTATTATCAGAAGCTAAGAACCAATGTTTACAGATCACAAAGAAAGTTCCAGATAGTAATGTGACAGACTTCTTATATAGGGATAAGGTTAGCAGAAGCTACAGAGCAGGCGTCGGCAACCTGTGGCACGCGAGCTGATTTTCAGTGGCACGAGTCCGCAGCAGGAGCTCAGCTCCCCCTCCAGAGCCCACGCAGCTGCAAGGCTTGGAGCACCAGCTCCAGCTTCTGGGCACACAGGAGGGGAGGTGAAGAAAGCCTCGGCTCACTTCAGCCCCCGGTGTCCCTGAGAACCGCTCCAGCCCCCTAACCCGTCTCCACCGAGCGCCACAGGGACCCTGTGCAGAGCCGGGACAGCCCCCCTACCAGATCGAGGACACTCCCCCCCCCGCGTGTGTGCCACTGCTTCTCTGCCTACCCCAGCTCCCTTGGAATGCAAAGGAGGTGGGAGAGAAGGAAGCAATGGGATGGGGGAGTCTGCCCCCAAGAGCTGCCCCAGCTCCGCGCCCACTTCCACCAGGCAGTACAGGGGACCCCACAGAATGCCCCCCCCCCATGGGAGGAGTGGGGGAATGGGGTCCAGGTGTGGGGGAAGTGGGGCCTGGGGTGAGGAGGTAATGGGGGAATTGGGGACTGGGGTGAGATGGGGTCAGGATCAGAGGGTTGGGGTTGGACTAGTTTTTTTGCTTCTCACTTGTGTGGTCCCCAACTGATAGTTTCCCCACCCTTGCCATAAATAATGAAAACATTGAAACCTTTTGGGTTGGACATAAATTAATATTTTACTTTATTTAAAATGTGTGTGTGGGGGGGTTCCTCCTGCCCCAAAGCCGCATTGGCCCCTGGGTGCCTGGGTCCCTAACAGGAAGGCGAGGGTGCCATGGACCGGATCTCCACAGGACCCTGCCCCCAGCAGGGCTGGACACCCCGGGGTCACCCACCTGCACCTGCCTCACCCATTTCCCCCTGCCCCGAGCCACCCTGACCCCAGCCCGTGTTGGCAATCCAGCATCACGTCCCCCGCAAGATTGGAACCAGCACCAGCTTGGGGTGGGGGGGGGAGGGGTTAGAAGGAGGAGGGGAATCCCAGAGGCTCCGCGCCACATCTGGTTTCCAGGGAAGCATGCACACGTTGCTCCTCCCCTCCCCACAGGAAAAGCCAGAGCAGAGCCCAGGGCAGGAGACCAAGCAGGGTGCATGGTGGAGAGTTCCTCCTACCTCCCAGGAGAGCAGCACGGCCCCAGGGCAGGAGGGTTAAATCTTGGCATGCCACTTGGGAAAGATTGCTGACCCCTGCTAGAGAGACTTCTGTTAACTCTATTATGAGCCCTTCTTGAAGAGGCTTACCTTGATTTTCAAACTTTATGATGTTTCAACTGAAAGATTTGCTACTTTCAAACAAAATGAGCACAATTTCTTACCACTAAACTGGTAATTTTTGTATTAAATCCAAACTTGCCATAAGTTTCCTTTTTTCCTTTTCAGGTCTGATCATCTATATTGATAGTACTCTATAGAATCACTGCTTTGACTCATTTAAAAATAGACATGCGCACAAGTTTTTTAATTAAAAATATCTATATAGCATAGAAAACAGCCATAAAAGAGTAATTTCCCCATAAATGTACAATATACACTTAAATTTCATACTATATAACCATTACATGAACAGCCAACTGAAAAGTATGATTAATGAATGCCACTTTATGATCTGTGAGAGGATTTTGAATGACTTAAACATGCTCTACATACCTTTTATTAGCTCATAAATATTCATGTCCATAAGTTCACATATTAGTGCAAGAGAGCCAGATTTTCTGTCACTGAAGAAACAAATGGTTTTTTTCTGAGCAAGAAATAAATTTATCTTTGCATTTGTACACAAAGTAGACAAAAAGTATTCTATTCAGCAGAAGAGCCAGTTGTAATCATCAGTAAGACAACCTGAAGTTTTCAGTTTCAACTGATATTTACCTACAGAAGCCTATTCAAACTGATTTATAATTCTAATCTACAATGACATTTTTTCAAACTCTTTGCATCTGGCACTCCTGGCTGGAAGCCTTATTAACCTTACAAGTACTGTATGGATTTTACTGTTAAGTATGGCACAATGGTGCAATTGCAATCTGGAAGCTCCCAATAAAATGGCAATAGCAAGACATAACATAGTCATAAAGTGTAAAATAAAAATTGCTAAGAGGTACAAAAGCATTGTGCTGCATCTGAAAATATTTAATAGTTGAGCTGGGTCCCATATTGTTCTGTGAGGCCAAAACAACTCATTTTTAAAAGAGTATGTTACTTTAAAAAAAAAAAAAAAATCTATATTTTGACAGATTTCTGTGATGGTGGATTCTCTATAACCTGAAGTCTTTAAACCATAATCTGAGTAACTCAGTTAGCGAATCTATTATAAGAGTGGGTGGGTGAGGTTGCATGGCCTGCAATGTGCAGGAGGACTGACAAGATAAGTAATCCCCCCCGCCCCCAACTTTTTACCTCTTGCTCCCTTTTACATATGTCTGTGCTGCCCTCACTCCCAGAGCTGGGAGCAGTGTCATGACATGGTGGTGGTGGTGGTAGAGAAATGACAGACAGGTGTAAGAGGAGCCGAGGCTGGGGCCACAGCTGGGGGCAGGGCTGAGACCAGGAGCAGAGCCCTGGGTGCGGGTCCAGCAGGACACTAGGTGCAGAGCCAGCAGCCAGGTCCCAGGCTACTTCCAAGTGAGGACTGAACCAGGTGCTGGCCCCAATTGCACTCTCTGGACATTCCTCAGTACCCGCTTCAACTCCACAGTTTGGGAACCTCTGGACTAGATGAATTATGATGGTCCAAGTCCCTTCTGACCCTTAAAGTCTATGAATATATGTTGAGAATGATGTTTTCAATAGTAATTGTGGTCCAACAATGCTTTTTTTTTTTAGCCTGATACTATGTAATGGGAGCTGTGAAATGAGTAAAAGCAGGATCCAGCCTATTCCACAACTGTAACATTAAAACAAGACACTCCAGAATCTGAGATTTCATTTTTTTTTAAATTGCTTAACCCTTGTGGTTGCAGAGAAACTTTTGACTATGAGCAAAGAGTACACTGATGCAGCGTTTCCTGTTTGACTCTGCAGGGAGCTAGAACATCTCCCTGAGAAGTGTGATCTGCCTCATTAATCTCAAAAGGTATGTCTACACTAGCTCGTTAATTCGAGCTAGGTAGGCAAATGAGGCGACCGGAGTTGCAAATGAAGCCCGGGATTTAAATATCCCGGGCTTTATTTGCATGTTCCCGTCCGGTCGCCATTTTTAAATTTCACTAGCCCGAACTCACTGCTGCACGGCTACACATGGCAGTGAAACGTTAATTCGAACTAAGTCCTTAGTTTGAATTAACTGTTATTCGTAAGGACTTAGTTCGAATTAACGTTTCACTGCCATGTGTAGCCGTGCGGCAGTGAGTTCGGGCTAGTGAAATTTAAAAATGGCGACGGGCCGGGAACATGCAAATAAAGCCCGGGATATTTAAATCCCAGGCTTCATTTGCAACTCCGGTCGCCTCATTTGCCTACCTAGCTCGAATTAACGAGCTAGTGTAGACATACCCGAACAGTGGCCCCTGTGGCCATCACAATTCTGATACTGAATAACTTAATATTTTGCCAAGATACCTAGAATTTATCATGTTCCTGTAGCTGGCAGCTAACATTTTATGTCCCCTTGCCCCGGTGGAACCTATCTATGGAAGCCTCTTGCTCTCCAACGTTCATAACAAAGCACTGATTTGATTACAGAGCATGCTCCCTGCACTGTTCAGTTAAGCCAGGCAAAAAGGAATTGGGGAACCAGATATGGAGTTCATCTTGCAGATGTGCCGGCTGACAGTCTGGGCTGCAGCTAGATCTAGACTATTTGGGAGATGAGCTACTAAAGTGACCACAAGTGTCCCTCTTCTGGCACTTGTGGTAATTAGGTTCTAAGTCAGACTGTCTGGATAACACTGAGGCGCAGGGAGTGAAAAAAGATTGCATGAAGATCACAGCAAAAAAAATCCTTGAAAATAATAATCAACAAATGTTATGTCTGATGATTTTCAGCAATGAACCATAATTCTGGGAAGCTGCATAGGAGTGAGGAGGATTAAAGTAATTTTATGGCAATAGAATAAGTCAGCTTCACGAAAATGTGATCCATCTGTGCAACAGAGTACATGGACCCATGAAGGGTAGTAGACATGAAGTCTCCCTCCCATAAAATCAGAATATAAATTTGTTTATTGATTAAGAATGCCCATATAGGCTCTGACTAAAGGTCTATCTAGCCCAGTATCCTGTCTCCTGACAGTAGTCAATGCCAGATGCCCCAGAGGGAGTGAACACAACAGGTAATCATCACGTGATCTCTCTCCTGTCATCCGTTTCCAGCCTCTGACAAACAGAGGCTAGGGACACTATTCCTACCCATCCTGGCTAATAGCCATTGATTGACCTAACCTCCATGAATTGATATAGCTCTTTTTTGAGCCCTGTTAAAGTCTTGGTCTTCACAACATCCTCTGGCAAGAAGTTCTACAGATTGACTGTGCCCTGCATGAAGAAAACTTCTTTTTGTTTGTTTTAAACCTGCTGCCTGTTAATTTCATTTGGTGACCCCTAGTTCTTATATTATGAGAACAAGTAAATAACTTGTTCACTTTTTCCACACCAGTCATGATTTTATAGACCTCTATCAAATTCACCCTTAATCTCCTCTTTTCTAAAATGAGAAGTCCAAGTCTTTTTAATCTCTCTTCATATGGGACCCATTCCAAGCCCCTAATCATTTTTGTTGCCCTTTTCTGAACCTTTTCCAATGCCAATATATTTTTTTGCAATAAGGTGATCACATCTTTACGTAGTATTCAAGATGTGAACGTACCATGGTTTTACATAGAGGCAATAAGATATTCTCTGTTTTATTCTCTATCCCTTTTTTAATGATTCCTAACATTGTTTGCTTTTTTGACTGTACTGCACATAGAGTGGATGTTTTCAAAGAGCTATCCACAATGACTCCAAGATCTCTCTCTTCAGTAGTTGTAGCGAAATTAGTCCCCATCATATTGTATGTATCATTGGGATTATTTTTTCCAATGTGCATTACGTTACATTTATCAACATTAAGTTTCATTAGCCATGTTGTTGCCCAATCACTTACTTTGGTGAGATCTTTTTGAAGCTCTTCACAGTCTGCTTTGGTCTTAACTATCTTGAGCAGTTTGGTATCATCTGCAAATTTTGCCACCTCACTGTTTACCCCTTTCTCCAGATCATTTATAAATACGTTGAATAGGATTGGTCTCAGGACAAACCCTTGGGAGACAGCACTAGTTACCTCTCTCCATTCTGAAAACTTGCCATTTATTCCTACCCTTTGTTTCCTGTCTTTTAACCAGTTATCAATCTATGAAAGGACCTTCCCTCTTGTCCCATGACAACTAACTTTATTTAAGAGCCTTTGATGAGGGTCCTTGTCAAAGGCTTTCTGGAAATCTAAACATACTATATCCACTGGATCTTCCTTGTCCACACGTTTGTTGACCCCCTCAAAGAACTCTAGTATATTACTAAGACATGATTTCCCTTTACAGAAACCATGTTGGCTTTCCCCCCAGCAAATTATGTTCAGCTATGTGTCTGACAATTTTATTCTTTATTATAGTTTCAACTAATTTGCCCAGTACTGATGTTAGACTTACCAGTCTGTAATTACCAGGATCACCACTAGAGCCCTTTCAAAATATTGGCGTCATGTTAGCTATCTTCCAGTCATTAGGTACAGAAGCTGATTTAAAGGATAGGTTACAAACCACAGTTAATAGTTCCGCAATTTCACATTTGAGTTCTTTCAGAACTCTTGGGTAAATGCCATCTGGTCCCAGTGATTTGTTACTATTAAGTTTATCAATTTGTTCTAAAACCTCCTCTAATGACGCCTCAATTTGGAACAATTCCTCAGATTTGTCACCTAAAAAGAATGGCTCGGGTTTGGGAATTTCCCTAACATCCTCAGTTGTGAAGACTAAAGCAAAGAATTAATTTAGCTTCTCCGGAATGACTTTATCATCTTTGAGTGCTCCTTTGGCATCTCCATCATCTAAGGGTCCCACTGGTTGATTGCTTAAAATCTCTCTTGTCCCAGTTCACCTGTTTTTCCATTTTGTTAGGATGGATATTATAATTTTGATGTTTTTGCAGCAGTATATTCTAAAGCAACTGAAAAGTGCAATTTAGAACTGTATCATATTTTTGCCTAACAAGAGACATGAGGGCCTGGGGGAATCAGACAGATCTTCCAAAGATTTCCTTTTTGGCATAATAAATAATTGATTAAATGTCTCCAAACTGTCTCTGGTCTCCAAAAGCTACTGAAAAATATTCAAATAGAGAATATAGGAATTAGGGGAAATAAATATACTGTACTTACAAAACCACCTCGTGTAACATAAGTATATTAGGATGTGGATTCAGTCGCCTCAGTGCTTGTATTTCTCGCAGATTATTCACTTGCTCGATACTAATGTGTAATTTAAAAAAAAAAAAAAAAAGTAGTGAGAGTGGAAAACTACTTTACAATTTAGAAAACAGATTGTGAATAATTCCCCACACAAAAACGCAAGAACTTCTCCTCCTCTCATGTCGCTATTTAAGCTACCCAAATCTGGAGTCCAGATATGCAGAAATAATTGGAGAGTTAATCACCCGGGGAAAGAGGATGGGGTAGGAAATGTCCTGGCTCCCCTTCCCCTTCTTGTTGACAAGATTAGCTGACCCAGGAGAAGGAGGTAGTAATTTACTGTTGGTATAGACCAGAAGTAAATTACTACTCCTCGGAAGGAAAGAAATTGGAGAGGAATTATGACTCAGAGGTACGTCCAAGTCACAATAATTCCCACTGCTACTTCTGGGTTGGTGCAGCTCACAGCTAAAGACTATGCCTAAAGTCAAAATTTAGCCTTGTGTAATCACTAATGTAAAAATTCAATTTTAAAGTAATAACCATTAGCGTGAAGAACTGAAACCCACTATTTCACTAGCTAGTAGAAACATAGTATTTAATCATGTGACTAATGCCTGGACTCAATTAGCCATTAGAAGGCCAACCTATAGAAACCGTAGGGGAAAAATCCATTTTACAGGGCTTCAGTGGCCTTGTATGGACACTAAATATAGCAAATCATTACAGGAAAAACTCTCTCTTTCACATGCTGATCAAGAGTCAGCCAAATGTGAAAATTTCACAATGAAATATAAAGTTTAAGAAAACTATCTTGTAATAGCAAGATCAATTTGTATCACTATTACCTATATCTGTAAGCAATCATTCCAGTAAAAGAGTAATTTCTACCCAATTCACAACTATCAGAGAGAGTCTAAGACCTAAAGGACACTTTAACATATCATAGGGAAGATGTTCTCACAATCCTCATAAATGTGGGAATGGTGGACAGCTAAACGCAATGAGTTGGACATACTCAAAATTGCTTAATCTTATAACTAGGATTTATTTTTGTTAATTTGGTCTCAACTCTAGACTGTCTGTTTCCTTTTTTAATAAGAGAAGAGCCAGAAGTAAAATGGATCCCTGAAAACTAACATGATTGACTGGATAACTTTTTGGTTTCAGTGCTTAATGTTAGCATTTCTGAATAGTCCTAAATAAAATTTGGAATAAAATGTTCCTAATTTTAATTCAAAACATGACCATAGTAAATTGATTTACACAATGAGAGCTATTTTCAGAACCAAAATAGTACAACTTCCATGTTTGATTAAAAACAATATCAGTATACATAAAAAAGGAAAATATATACTCAAAAGTTGCTGCTTCTCATCTCTAACATAATTACGTGAAATATCCTACAGTATAAAATAAATACGGAGAAGTTGTCAAAAGACTATAACTAGATCTGAACTGTCCATATGAATTTTCTTAATAAAAATCTAGTGCTGGAATCTGTTTCACAAAATATACTGTCAGTTTCAACTGTTTGTAAATAATAGTAATTTTACGTGGAGTACACTGTGTAAAACTGACTGACTCACCAACAGCGGTTTACGTGACAGGGCCAGCTAACTCACCATCTAATAACATTTAATCTTGATAAATAAAAATTGATCATAATTTCAGACACACGTAATGGAAGCCTGTTTTGTGTTAATAAAAAAAACAAAACAAAAAAAACCACAGCACCAGCAAACTGGCATCTTTGCCAAATAAGCCTCTCATACATGGAGGCAATTAAACAAATTCTCAGTTTTTAGTATTTCTAAAATTGATTAGCCAAGAAATGTGTGTGCTTATTCTTAATATTCTGGACAAAATACTTGGCTGTAACCAAGCTTGCATTTAGAGGGTTTGTCTACACTATGGGGGACGGGGGGAGATTGATCTAAGTTATGTAACTTCAGCTATGTGAATAGCGTAGCTGGAGTCGACATACTTAGATCTACTTACCAAAGTGTCCTCGCAGCAGTGTGTTGATAGGAGATGCTCTCCCATCGACTCCCCTTGAGCTTCTTGTTGAGGTGGAGTACCGGAGTCAACGGGACAGTGATTGGCAGTTGCTAGACGTGATAAATCAACCCCCACTGGATCGATCGCTGCCCCGTCGATCTGGCCCGTAGTGTAGAGCTGCCCAGAGTAACTCAGGAAGGGACCACTTTTACATACACCTTGTTTCTTCAGCTGACCAGGTCCATTGAGTTTATGGCTCCATTAGACTAATGGATCAGCACAAAGTGGGTACAATAGAAAGTTTATATTCACTGACTTTGGCTGATTATTTTTTTTCCATTTAAAGGAAAAGGATGGATTTGTGTTTTTAAAGTCACTCTTCCTTAATCTCTGCAATTTTTTTTTTTACTTCTTAATCTGTGCAGCAGCAAAGTACTGAATCAAACCTGAATTTTTTTCAAAGCAGTAGAGGCAGCATCAACTGCTATAAAGCAACTTACATTGAGATCAATAGGAAATGAATGTGTCTGATGGATGACCTTGGCCCTATGCTAAGGTTAGGGGTTATGTGCCTTGGTTTGGTTGAGAATGCTGTGTGTGGGGCATGCAGTGAACCCAATTTTTCCATTTTCCTAATAAGAAAGAGCTCCCACTGTGACTTGTGTTGCCCACTATTAGAGGACACAATCAAATGTGAATAAAGGCAAATTCAAACTATGAAGAGGAACAAAATAGGAAGAGAAGATGATCTACTGTTACAGAATCCACAATAAAATACATTTTAAAGTGAAACTGACAATGGTTAAAGAGGGTGTTCCTTACACTAACTTCCTCTATTAATTGATTTATGGAAGTAAGGAAAAGGACACAACCGAGTTCATACATATTTTACTTTTCCTTTCTGGTACGAATTAATTTACAATGTAAAATCCAACCAGACCAGAGTAGTGACAGAAAGAAATATTCATTAAAGTAGATAGGAACGAAAAAAACCCCGAGTGCTTCTCCCTCTCTAATCCTGATCTTAATCCAGTTGACAAGTAGATATAGAATTTACTGCAGTGAGTGACATCAGTGGGTCTACTTGGTAGTAAGCACAATGCCAAGTAATAATTTGCTATTATCAGGCCCCCTGTTCCTCTTTTCTAAATGCGAACACATTTTCTAATATGCATGAAACCTATATTCAGTCTTAAATTTATATTTATTTCCCCATGAAATGTAAACAAAGTTTTTCCGGTTTGGGGCAATAGTATGAGCAACTATACTTACCTTTCAAAATGCTGTTTCATTTGTTTGCATGCATAGTAATTTCCATCCCTAAGACTCTGTGTCTTCAGAACATCAGAAAACGTTCCCTCGCCAATTTTACCAATTGGTTTATATTCTAAAAACAAAATGTATTTAAATTTTAAAATCTAAATTTTAGATTTAGACACCTTGGGAGCAGCCGAACAGCCAATACAGGCTGTCACAAAGCAGGAGCTGGCGCTAAGCACTGGTAAAACAGGATAAGGGACACCCGGAGACAGGTAGGTGGGGTGGGTTCTGGAGTGGGATAGGGCATTTGCCTGGGGAGGGCAGGGTTGAGGCTCTTTGTTGTAAACACTCAATATTTTCATATTTACCCTGAATTGATTTTCATTAAATTCTGCCTTTGCTACTTGATTTTCAATATTATGCTTTTGGTTGTGATTCACGTGTCAATTATGTGGGGAAAAATTAAATTGAATTAGAACAAATTACTGCCCCATCCTATTGATGCTCATATTATTGATGATACAAAATATTAACATAATTCCAGAGCACAAATCTCCCTGTTCTGTGACATGATACCTCTGCACATACAACCCAAGAGGACTTTATGTCATAGAACATTAAAATCTCATGTCTATTTTGATGCCAGGTCTGTTTCACCATTAATACTTTTCTACCTCTCTCCTTTTCAATATCTGCATTTTGAATTATTTTAGAAGCAAATGCAGGCTGGCATTTTTTCAGAGCAGTTTCTAACCTAACAGTAATTGTATTTAATTTTTTAACCAACTGTTACATTGTAAATGAGTTTTCAATTTGTTCCGAAAAATGCGTGTTTAATAGTGAAGTACAGTGAATGGCATGAAAAATGAGAGTTGAGACAAGGAAAATTCAAATCTCCAAGTCTAGAAATCATAAGGCAGTTAGCAGCATGGTCTAAATGGTTTTTTATTTTTACTTATTCTGAATCATTATTCTGGTTTTTGACTCAAATGATATTTCTCTTTCCTTCTTAGCTTCCTCTACACTGTGTTTGATTGAGCCTACTCCAACAAGTGACTGTTCCATCAGCCAGTCTTATTCATCTCCTTTCCCCTCTTTGCTTAGTGTTCCTCCAGATTCTGTCCCTGGTAATCTCATCTGCATCTATAGGTACAAACACCTCCACCAGTGAGCTGAAGATAAACCAAATCATGTCAGTTCAGTTTCATGCTACTGTTACTGCTGGGAAGAGCTTATGAACAACTAGTGAAGCAGGCAGTGGAGACACTCAAGAGAGGAGAATCCAAAAAGCAGAGACAAAGGGAGAAGTAAAACAACAAAGACCTCTTTCCTTCCGCACACTTTCATGCCTAATAGCAGTCAAGGAAACTATCAGAGACTTAGGGTATGTCTCCATTACAAGACCTACTGCAGCACAGCGATGGCACTGCACCTAAACTACACCAACACTGTAGTACAGGCACATACTAAAGCAACAGAATGGATTTTTCCATCTCTAGAGTGAATCCACTCTATTAAGAGACGGTAGCTATGTCAACAAAAGAATTGTTCTTTTGACCTAGCTATATCTTTATGGGGACTTAGGTTGGCTCAACACTTAAAATACTGCACTGATGCAGATGCAGCAGTGTAGCTGCACCTATATAGCACATCAGTGATGCTACTGTGCCAGGGGTGAGCAATAATTTTTGCTGGAGGACCACTCCAAGAATTTGGAAAGTGATCAAGGGCCGCACTCTTCCAGATTAATGGAGGAGGTGCGGGATCTGGAATTGAGGTTGGATGCAGAAGGGAGCTTGCAGTAAGGGCCTGGGGTGCAGGAGAGGATGTGAAGTCTGAGAGGGAGTTTTGGTGAAGAAGGCAGTTGTGATCTGGGTGAAGGGACTAGGGTGCAGAGGTTTGGGTTGTGACCTTGAGCAAGAGGGGGTTGTGACTTGGGGCAGAGGACTGGGGTACAGGAGGGGGTAGAGGGGTTTGGGCTGTGACCTAGGGCACAAGGGGGTTGTGATTTGGGGCAGGAGACTGAGGTGCAGGATCTGGGAGAGGATCTGGGGGCAGGAGAGGTACAAAAGGTTTGGGTTATGTGCAGTAGCGGGGGCAAAGGGTTGGGGTGCCAGAGGCAGGCTCTGGCTGGGAGATTTACCTGCTTGACTCCCAGCCTGCAGCCTTCTCAGACTCCCTGCCTGCCTCATCCCGCACTAGCTGCAGGGGCCATGTGGTTTTTGAACAGCTATGAGCCTGAGGGTGTGTGTGTGTGTGCTTTGCAAGCTGCCTGTTAATAATAGGCAGCTCCCATTTGCTGGAAACAGGCCAATGGGTTTGTGCTGGGGGGACAGGAGCCTTTTTCCTCTCCCCCAGGCTCACAGCTGTTCAAAGAGAACCCCGCAGCAGCTTTTCTCAGCAGCGTGTGGGGGACAGGCAGGGAGTCTGCCTGAGGCAACCCACTGCGTCCATGGGCCAGATCTGGCAGCTTAGTGGGCTGGATCCATCCCACGGATGGTATTTTGCCCAAGCCTATACTATGTCGATTGCAGAATTTCCACTTTCAGCATAGTTAATCCACATCTGTGAGAAGTAGTAGCAGAAGCCTTCCCATCAACAATAGTGCTGTGTACACTAGGGCTACGTCTAAACTGGCCAGTCTTGCACAAGAACATATGCAAATGAGGCACGGTGATGAATATCGCCGCACCTCATTTGCATACTTAATGAGCTGTCATTTTTGCGCAAGGGACTTTTGCACGAGAAGGAGCGGTCTACATTGCTCCTTCTTGAGCAAAAATCCCTCAAGCAGCAGAACGGCTCTTGTGCAAGAGGGGGGTTTTGCACAAGGAGCAGTGTAGACGGCTCCTTCTTGCGCAAAAGCCCCTTGTGCAAAATGGCGGCTCATTAAGTATGCTAATGAGGCGCAGCAATGAATATGCATACTTAATGAGCCGCCATTTTGCATACTTAATGCATAAAAAAACCGAACAATGAGCACTTAAGTACAATTAGTACCTTCTCTATCAACTTCATGTAGCATGGACACTAATTGACTATTTCTTTCTCCCCCTTTTTTTTCCTTCTCTCCCTCTTTCCCCTCCATCTCCTATTTATTTAGAAACTGAACCTTTAATAACTCCAGTCATCTGAAGAAGTGGGTTGTGCCCACAAAAGCTCATGATACCATCAACATGTTTTGTTAGTCTCTAAAATGTCAGACTATTTGTTGTTTTCTAATTACCAGAGTTCTCTTTTACTTTTCCTCTTTATTATTATGACCTTCCCCTTTGCAACCTTTCCTCAACTTTAATCTAACAGTGCGACATTGGATAAAATCCTCACTCTCTCCTGTCACTCTGATTGTTCGGCTCTAACTTCCAAGACTCTCCCTTCGCTCTTGCTTCACATTTTCTCTCATACTGCTCCTATGCTTGACACACTACTTCTGTACACTAGATCCTCTTTAAAGCCCAGTTATTCCAGGAATCCATCCTTCCTTTTCATCACCAACACATTCTCCTTCCTCTGTATTTCCTGAACTGTTGTCTTTTATAATTTTCTTGTCTGATTTAGATGGTAAGCTCGGCAGTGCAGGGCACAGGCCTATTTATAAAATGCCAACTACACTTTCTAATGCTTATATTAATACAAACAGTCCTTGCTCATGAAGTACAAGCCAGAAACAGAATCTTAAAAAACAGTATAGGAGGACAGTAAAACCCATAACAAAGACACCAAATTAGGAATAATATGCTGAGGTGACAGAGTCCTGCTCAAAATCCTGAGTTTTATATATAGAGAGACATAAAATATTGGCAAAGTTTTTCCTGCCGCATGACAGTGACATCATCAGGCTCTCTGGCCGTGAAAGCAGCTGGGGGGGGAGGGGTTGGCGAGCATAGCAAGGAGGGGGCAGCCCCCTAATAACTCTTAACAACCATTGATTTAGCATGCCTAAACATTATTATTAATTATTATTAGTATTATTATTATTATGTAAAACGTTCTACAACAATCTTTTTTAAATAAAAAGGTAAACTGTCAATATGGCTAAGATAATTGATAACATAGTGGGGTGACATTTTAAAAGCATCCCTGCATTGTCAGAGCCACTTTCTGTGTTAGACATATAAAAGCCTCTGCAGCAAACTTTGCCAGTTGTTACTGTTGAAGAACAGGTAGACAACTTGCAAATCTCTTCACAGTCAATTGCTAGTTCATAAATGCAAATAGCTGATTTTATGGCACAATAAAAATCCAAATAAGGCTATTCTTAGAGATGAACTGGAAATATAATATGAAGAGTTTAACAGTACTTCAGCAATATGTGCTGAAAGCTCAAAATACTTGTTAAAATGCACATCTAATCCATTAAAAAAAAAAAAACCACCACAAAACAAAGCTTCTAATTGATCCCATGACATCTATCTCTGGTTGGTTCATGAACTTTTGTCTTGCTATGACATATCAGTGTATTTTTCCCTCACAGAAGAAAATGCCTGGAGCACTAGATCAGGATGGAATAATTTAAATCACTTTTTGTCTGTCACTGATTTAAATCAGGTTGAGGATTTGAAAAAAAAATGTGCTATTGCAACTTTCATGATATATTTTTAATCTAACTAAACTATAAGTAATTATAATAGCGTATTGCCTGAATTTACAGAAGTGCTGTAGGCAAAAACAAAATATTAAAGACTATAGAAAACAATTAAGCAGATACATAAGTTTACTCTCTTGAGGCTTGATCCTGCTCTTATTCAAGGCAATGAAAAAGCTTCCATCAAGGGAAATGATGCAGGATCAAGCCTCTAAATAGCCTCATTTAGGTCAAAGGCACTACTCATGATTAAAGTTACACATGTGCTCAAGTGTTTGCAAAATCAGGCACTAAAATTGTATTTTGATTAAAAACTTTTACTGGCATAAAAATTGTCATTTTAAAACAAAAATGCTTCAGTATTAAAGAAAAGTTACCCTTTTCAGTGCATTAACAAATATAATGTGAAGTTTCTACACCAAAAAATCAGACCAAAATTTTCAAAAATAAACCCATACATGGACATCAAAGAGTGGCATTTTCAAAAGCTGCTAAGAGCTATAGCCACAAAAGGATTTAGGCACCTAACACTTTAGGCACCAAAGCCTAACATTTAGGAGCCACTGAAATCCTCAAAACCTCCACTCAGCTACTATCAAACTCTATAAGCACCTAAAATCCTAAGGTGTCTAAATCGCTGATGTTAAACTCCTACAGGTGCCTAGAAGCATGCCAGGTGCATGGTTACCTCAAATCCCTATTCTTACTATGTTCTATCTTAGCAAGTGTTGGTAGCCCACTGGGAAGGGCACTGTGCAGTTGTGAAAGACTTGATGCTGAGTTCCTTACTCTGCCTAATATAGAGAAGAAATTTGAATTGGTGTCACCCCTGTCCAGGAGTGTGCCCTAACCACTGGGCCCTGAGGTTCTCAATCTCTCCTATCAAAGTTGTTCCACTGTGTATAAATACTTATTCTTTGGGGCAAGAAGAGTGGAACTTGAGTCCCCTTATCCCAGATGAGAGCCCTAACCACTGGGCTACAGAGTCATACTTTCTCTCTAAATTAGGCCTAATGAATATTTAAGTAATTATACACAATGGAAAAGTTTCAACAAGAGAGAGAGCTCCCTCCAGCCCTGATTTAGATGCCTATATCCCTTTCCGGGGCAGAGTTTATTCCCACGCCCCTTTCCTCAGCATTTCCTAGTGGCTAGTTCAGGTGTCTCTCTGCTCAGCATGTTGGTTTTTGAAGATGGATTCCATTCTTAGGAACTTAACTCTTCCCTTTCATTGTATAAAGTGTCAAATAACCTATATCAGGGCTGTGGATTCCACAGAATGGCAAGATGCTGAGAAAGTTAGGTGTTGCAATGCTTAGCACCTAAGTCCCTTTGACTTCAATGCTAAGCAATTTAGGAGCACTAATACCATTGACTTCAAACTGAAAGCCTTGATGGAGAACAGCCTGGTCAAAGCATTTCAGCTTTCTTTACTTATGGAAGTTCATAACATTGGAAGATTGTGTTGGTTACAAACAGCATTGGTTATTTGGTTATCTGATTGTATGGCAGTATTACAGGAAGGATGTTAGAGAACATAAACATGACTTTTCTAGTACAGATGAACATTTTAAGTGTGAAATTTTTTAATATGAAAAAAATCTCAATAAAGCTTGAAATTCTACTAGTAATCAGGAGACAAATATGAAACAGCCACATTAGCAGCTTAAGACTTTAAAATGGAAAGTAAGTAAAGAACTAGAAATGTGTAGATAAATTTAAATTTTTTAATAAATTAGACATTAAAAAGTTTGTCAATTTTTATCACAGTGGGATTTACAATATTTAGAACAAAAAGAGCATAATCCCTAATTCAGAATTGATTTCAGTAGCATCCATAACAAACAAGGCACTTTTTAGACATAAGAACATAAGGACCCAGTCCAGTATCCTGTCTGCCAACAGTAGCCAATACCAGATGCCCCAGAGGGAAGGAACATAACAGGTAATCCTCACGTGCTCCCTCACCTGTCACAAATAGAGGGTAGGGACACCATTCCTACCCATCCTAGCTAACAGCCATTGATGGACCTAACCTTCATGAATCTATTTAGCATACAAGAAAGGACAAGGCACAGGTAATTACATGAAAAACACAAAAGTGATCGTTTGAAATTGACAAATCGGCAGTTGAGGGTGGGAATGCTGGTGGGGTAGGAGAGGTAATATAAAATTCCATAAGTGAGAATAAGTAGAGAAGGCCAGATTTAAAGAGTCATGAAGTAAGTGATTAACAGTTTAAACAGAAGTATGGATGGAGAACAAGTGGAGGAATTCAGAGAGGGGCATATAGCAAAGTGATCAAATTGACAGGCAAAAAGATTACTGAAGTTTGAAGTGGGAAATGACATAAGAGAGTACTTCAGTAGTTAAGGTGGGATACAGTGAGGAATTAAACCAGAAATGTGTGGAGATGGAAAGAAACAGATGGAGTATGAAGATGTTGAAGAGGAAGAAGCTGTGGGATTTGGAGATGGCCTGAATGGGTGGGCCACAGAAAGGCAAAACATAAATAAATAAATAAAGCCCCTATTCGGTGTAAATGATGAAGAGAATAGCAGTGATGCTAACTGTAATAAAAAAGGAAGAAAAGGGAGCGTGTGAGGAAAGTTTAAGAATTTGTTTTCGGCCATGTTTAGTTTAAACTGGCAAGATAATCTCTCTCTGACATGTCCTAAAATATTAGATGGGATTGTTTAGAAAGGCACAGGTCAGTGGTATAGAAAAAGTCACCAATACAGAGTTGATATTTGAAACTATTTAAGCAATAATATTGTCCAGCCTATAAAGTGAGAGGATTAAAGGGCCAAGAACCAAACCTGTGAACGAATGACTGAAGAAATAGGAGGAAAACCAAAAGTCAATGAGGATAAAAAGTCAAGAAAAAATATGACCACCAATATGAACAAAAGCAACCAACAAGTTGAGGGGGGTGTCTCTTGGTGCTACTTTCCTAATATTGGTAATTGGAGGGCAGCTTCTTCTTACTGCTAGTATCTCCCTCGTATATCTTTGCATAGGAAAATCTGGCCCCCCCTCCCACCAACTCTCAGTCTAATATGCATCCTCACCCCAACTGCAGGGCCCATTTCTTTTCCAAATGGATCTGACGCTGCGACCTGTTCCTCCACATGGGGTGTCCCATAATAACCATAACCGAAGTGGGGCCCAAGACCCTCATGCATCTCCCCACAGCAAGACTCAGACCCCCCTCGTCCTCACATTGTGTATCTAGGGGAATCAGCTCCCAGCAGAAGAGCCACTGCCCACCTACAGCTAGCCCGCTCTCACTCCCTGCCTGCCGCACCCCGGAAGCGGCCCCCTCTCCTGCACCCTCCCGACAGCAGCACCCGCCCTGCCGCGACCCTCTCCACAGCGGGAAGCGCTCCCCCCACACCGCCACCGGCCCTCCCCGCCCTTACTGCTCATCCTGCGGCTCTCAGCGGTGTGGGAGTGGGGAGGGAAAGGCTGAGGCCTTCTCTGCAGCGCCCCCCTCCCGGCAGAGCTGTCAGCGGGCCATGTTGTAGTCCCGTCACCCTGGCAACCGCACAAGCTCAGGATTCCAGCCCAGGAGCACGGCCGAGTCAACCCCACCCGCCCACAAAGCCGCGCAAGCGCAGCGCAGCCTTCATCATACCCCCGCCTCCCATTCCGGCACGCAAGTGCAGTGAGGCCCTTCTTCAGATTGCGGTCTCTCCTCTAGGTAGCCGGCTTCATAGTCGCGCAGGCGTAGTTCAGCTTGTTTTTCGGCCGGGCCACTTACGGGTTCGTGCGCAGGCGTAGTAACCCTCTCGCCTCACCCGTACTTGACAAACCAGGCGTAGTCAGTCCCAAAACAGAACCCTAGAGGTCTCCCCATGCGCAGGCGCACTAGAGACTTATGGTCTGCCGCAAGCCGTGACTTTAGGGCATGCGCAGTGCGGATTGCTGTTCCTCTGCCTCTCCATGCTAGTCTGGTGTGTAGGCACCTGTGTCTGCAACAGGGTGTGATCCTGCACTGCTCGCCTGGACCACTCCACGCTGTTAGGGTTTGGGAGCCGCTGCTACAAGAGTGCTTATTCCTTCCCCCCCCGGAAATTGATGCAATAAAAGCTATTACCTCTCCTACCTTGTCTCTGTAACACTTACATTTGTAATTGCATTGCAGGAGCAGGCCTGCAAACGTATCTTATTAGGGTGACCAGATACCCCAAATTTACAGGAGCAGTCCTGATATTTATGGCTTTGTTGCTTAGGTGTCTATTATTTTCATACTGATCACACTACTTGTTAAAGATTTCTGTAAAGCATCATGCTTGCCTATGATAAGAATTGGGGAGAATTTCATAAAAATTATATCTTTTTGAATTTGCTGAATTATTTGGCCCATTCATACATTTTCTAGCTGAAGGAGGGCAGGGGAGCTAATAGCCTGCTTGGGCCCCTGGGTTAGGTGGGGAGGGTGGTTCTCTGGCCCTGGAAGGGGCGTGGCCTCTGGCAAAAGGGGCGGGGTTAGAGGAAGCCAGCCTTCCATGTCACCTGGAGCACCCACTCAGCCTGGGGTTTTAGTTGGCAGTAATGGCAACCAGGAGCCCTAGATCCCTTTGAATCACTGGTCAGGGGCAACTTCCCCCTTTGCCTTTCACCGCACCCAGTCAGCAGACCTGGAAGGTGATGACTTAGGACTGTATTTTTTTTTTAACAGTACTAGTGTATCGATAGTGTGTTTTTACCTAAAAATGTAAAAGTCTCATACAAATTTTAAATATGAAGTTTTAATAATACGTTTTTAGAAGTTTTAAGGCAGTGGTCTCCAACCTTTTTAAGCGCAAGATCACTTTTTGAATTTAAGAGCAATCCAAGATCTACCACAAACCCAAATAGCCTTGCCCTACCTCCTTTGTGCTCCTGTGAGGCCCCCACCCCTGCTCATTCCATCCTCCTTCCCTCCCTCTTCCAGCCTCCCTCTCTTTCGCCAGTTTGGGGCAGAGGGTTGGGGTGCAGGCTCTGGTCTTGAATTAAGGGATTTGGAGTGCGACAAGGGCTCTGAGCTGGGCTTGGGACAGGCAGTAGGGGTGCCAGAGAGGGTTCTATGTGCAGGCTCTGGGAGGGTGTTTGGATGCAGGGGTGCTCAAGGCTAGGACAGGGGCTCGGGGTGTAGGAGGGGGTTCATGCCTGGGGTAGGGTTTCAGGATGTGGGCACCATCTGGGCACTGCTTACCTCAGGTGGCTCCTGGATAGTGGTGCAGTGGGGCTAAAGCAGGTTCATCATTGCCCTGACCCTACACCACTCCCAAAAGCAGCCAGCAAACTCCATCCCAAGTCCTGTTGTGTCCCCCCACTCTGCTCTGTGGAGATAGGATACAGGGTGGGAGAGGGGGCACCTTGACATCAGCACCCCTTTTCTCCCTCCCCAGCCCTGCACAGCAAGCCGGAGGCTCCTGGGGGTGGAGGGAGGCAGCTCCAAAGCAAAAGGTAAGAGATGCACAGCCGTGGGGAGTAGGGGCAGCTGAAGTGCCGGCACTTGATAGCCTCTTGGCCAAACCAGTCAGGATCACCTGTCAGAGGCTCCAAGATCTACCAGTAGATCCCAATCTACTGGTGGGGTGACCATTGTTTTAAGGTAACAAGTCTTGTGGATACAGGGGAAATAGTAGATGTGACTTAAGTAAGGTTTTGAAACTGTTGCATGCAGAGTTGTTCCATCCATAGGACGGTTCCATTTGCCTCTACCATCTTATGGATGGAAACTGTGGGGCCCAGGGCAGCCTGGGGGATTACATAGGGAGCCTGGCATGGGGCAACAGCAGCAGTTGGGATCCCCTGTACTCATTGCAGTGGTGGTGAAGTAGAGCACAGAAGGCTGGAAGAAAGGCATGGGAGCGGAGCAGAGCAGGCTGCTGGGTCACTCTGGCTCCCACTGCCCTGGGATGTGAAAGGGGGCTTAACTCTAACTGCTGTCCCATGCCAGGCTTGTTGGCAATTCCCCAGCTCGTGTTGGTTGGTGGAGGAGGATTCAGGCAATGGAGGTGGGAAGGGATGGGAAAAAATGGGGTAAGGCTTGGGGCAATATCTCAAATTGGGGCCCATGGACCCAAGGGAGCTCCAGGGCATCTGCAAGCCTCACTGATCAACTCCACCACCTCCCTTCCTCCTTCCCTCAACTGTTCCCTGTCCTGGGCCTAAGGCAAGCTCCCTACCTGACATGGTTCTGTGTGACTCGCGGGAAGTATCCACCAGATTCCTGCAGCACCTAGGAGCTCTGCTGGCCAGAGAGGCTCTGCATGATATCCCCACTCAAATGCTGGTTCCATAGCTCCCATTGGCTGGGGACCATGGCCAATGGAAGTTGCAGGAGCAGTGCCTATGGGCTCAAGGGCAGCACACAGCCTCCCTGACTGCCTATATGTGTAGGGGCCACAGGAACTTGGCGACCGCTTCCTGGGAGCTGTGGTAAGTGTCACTGGTACACCATACCCCATCACCCCACCCACACTCCAACCTCCTGCCCCAGCCTGAAATCCCTCCTGCACCCAAACTCCCTCCTGGAGCCTACAACCCCCACCCCCACCCCAATCCCCCTGACTGAGCCTGGAGTCCCCTCATGCACTCCAGGCCCTCCATCCCTGACCTTACTTGAGGTCCCACATCTCCAGCTGGAGCCCTCACATACCCAGAGCCATCCCTTGTATATGGTGAAACAGGGTGACTATCATGGGCCCTGCACTTTGATAAAATTGGAGCTGTCCTGATGGTTAGCCCTTCATCCTGTGTCCCGACTCCCAGCCAATGTACAATTGGGACATCATTTGTCTTGCTATTCAGGTGAGGAGGAGGGCAGGGAAGTGAGACAGGAGGTGAGGTGATGACCAGGGTGAGAAAGTGAATGGAAGACAAGCAGACAGGTGAAAGACAAGGAGTAGCAGACAGGATCGAGGGGCGCACTGGATGGGCAGCAAAGAGACTAGCGGGGAGACGAGCGGCAGGCAAGCAGGCAAGGTGTGGGGTGAGGAGGCAGGCAGTCGAGTGTACAGCTAGGAGGAGAGCAGCCAGTAGAAGGTTGTGGGGGCACACCGAATGGACGACAAGGAGACTAGTGGGGAATTGAGCAGTGAGTGGGCAGGAGGGAGTAGGCAAGTGGTTTGGAGGGTGGATAGTGAGAAGAGTGGCCAGCAGGAGGATGGGGGACACAGTGAATGGATGGCAAAGAGATGAGTGGAGAGGCGAGCAGAAGACAGGTGGTTGAGAAAGCAAACAGCAGTCAGGCAGGAAGATGAAGAGGATCAGAACAGTGGGCATGGGGGTAAAGAGGTGGGAGGGTGGGCACACTGGGCAGGAGACTAGTGGGGAGGTTGATTTGTCCCAGACCCCGCACTCCCCTAGGGACAGCCTTGCCTGCACCCCAACCCTCTATCCCAGCGAAAATGGATGAAGGTGGGGGACAGTGAGTGACAGAGGGAGAGAGCAGGGCTGTCCCTAGGGAGGCACAGGTCCTGAGGCAACCTCCCCCCTAGTGCCCCAGGTGTGGGGCACAGGGCAACCCCCTTGCTGCATGTCCTGCCCAGCCCCACCTCTGCTCCACCCTGCCCTGCCCCTACTCGATCCCTTCCCCAACCCCTGTCCCTGCTCTGCCCCCTTGCTGCTTCCCCAACACGATGCAAAATTGGGGATTACTGGGACCCTGGCGCAAGGCAGCAGCAGGGTTCAAACGCCCCCTCCCCCAGTGGCGGGAGCTGGAGTGGCCAGTCAGCCTGCTCAGTTCCACCTTGCCACCCTCTCCTGGGGTCAGGGCGCTCTGCTTTCTGCTGCAGCAGAGGAGCTGAGTGCAGCAGGCTGTAAGAGGGCAACAAGGTGGAGTGGAGTAGCACTGCCGCCGTGGTGTGTGTGAGGGAGTGGGGATGACCCCTGCTTCCGCCCCTTGCCAGGCCTCCAGATAATCCTCTAGGTCCTATGCACAGGATGATTGAGGCAGCTGCTGCGGGGTCCACTAAAGTCCTATGGATGGCTCTGGGAGGAAGGGAGGTGGGATGGAGGGACTGAGGGTCAGATCTCAAAGAAGAGTGTGCACAGAGATGGAGCTGGGGATCTTAAAAAAATTTAAATAAAAATGTGGGGCCTTCTGTTACTAAACTTTGAAACATTCTGTCATAGTGGGTCACAAGATAAATGTGAGTCAAGTAACACTTTGCTGCAAAAAAAGCAAACATATTCTGGGATGTATTAGTGGGAGTATTGTAAACAAGACGTGAAATAATTCTTCCATTCTTCTCTGTACAGATACAGTCTCAGCCTGGAGTACTGTGTCCAGTTCTGGGTGTCACATTTCAGGAAAGATGTAGATACATTGGAAAAAGTCCAGAGAAAAGAAACAAGAGCAATTAAAGGTCTAGAAAACATGACCTGTGAGGAAAGACTGAAAGCCTGTGTTTAGGCTGGAGAAGAAAAGACTCAGGGGTTGGAGAGGACCACATGATAACAGTTTTAAAGTGCATAAAAGGATGTTATAAGGAGGAGGGAGAAAAATTGTTCTTGACTTCTGAGACTGGGACAAGAAGCAATTGCAGCAAAGGAGGGTTTGGTTGGATTTTAGAAAAAACTTTGTCAAGGTAGTTGCCATCCTTCCCCGGGGTTGGGGTGCTCTGCTTACTGCTGCTGTGGAGAAGCTGAGTGCAGCGGGCTGGAAGAAGGTGGCAGGACGGAGTGGAATAAATTGCCTTGGGAGATTGTGTAATCTCTGTCACTGGAGATCTTTACGAGCGGGTTAAACATACACCTGTCAGGAATGGTCATAATCCTGCTTTGAGCGCAGGCAGGGGGGACAACAGAATTGCTATGCCCCTGCCCCGCCCCTCAGTCAGCCCTTAGTGCCGCCCAGAGAATGCCTCCCCTTCCCAGCCAATGGCATTGTAAAGGGCCTGCAGTGGCAGCTCTGGCCAGAAGCCCCGGGCCCTTTTGAATCGCTTGGCAGTTGCCCCCTTTAGCCCCACATCCCCCTGTGCTCGGGCACAGGGGACTGAACTAAAAGACCTCTCAGGGTCCCTTCCAGTCCTGTGATTCTATGAATTGTTGCTACAACCCCACACAAAATTTCTGGTTTTAGAAGTATAGTAAGTATCAACAGACTTACCCGGCACTGTCTGGGTCCATCAGGACAGGAGGCTGGCAGTGTGGGGGGAGTTCAGGAGTCAGAGCAGGGCCTTGGGTATGTGAGGGGGGGCAGTGAAGGAGGCTGGGGGTGAGGGGATGAAAGAATGAGGGTTGGAGGATAAGGAGGGGCTCAGGGCAGGGGGTCTCATCCGGCACAGGCCTTTTCTCTCCCCCACTGTCCGCCAGAAGTGTTTTCGCTTTTCCACCCAGCTGCTGGGGCATTTTCTTTCCCTGGCCTGGCTGCCAGGGATGTTTTCTCCCCCCCTCTGTCCCACCCTCCTCTGGCCAGCTTCAGCTTGTCTTGGCACAACTAAATCCTGACTTTGCTTTAACTTATGAGTAGAGGAAACTGCATAACAAATTTGGTGACCCTAGCTCTTAGGCTACGTTTACACTGCACCTCTCTTGTGCAAAAGCCTATGCAAATGAAGTGCGGGTTAGCATATTGCTGCGCTTCATTTGCATAATTAATTGGGGCCATTTTTGCGCAAGAGACTTTTTCGCAAAAAGGAGCTGTGTAGACAGGTCCTTTTTGCGCAAAAACCCCTTCTTGCGCAAGAGCTGTTCTTCCTGAAAAAATGAGGAAGAATGGCTCTTGTGCAAGAGGGGTGTTTCGCACAAAAAGAGGTCGTCTACACAGCTCCTTTTTGCGCAAAAGCCTTTTGTGCAAAAACGGCCCCCTAATTAATTATGCAAATGAAGTGCGGCAATATGCTAATCTGCACTTCATTTGCATAGGCTTTTGCACAAGAGAGGTGCAGTGTAGACATAGCCTTACTATTTAGGAAAACTTAAAAAACAACCAATGATCCTGTTGCACCTTAGGGCATGTCTACACTGCACGCTTATTTTGGAATAAGCTATTTTGGAAGAAAAACTATGAAATAGCTTTCTTTGAAATAGAGCGTCTACATAGCAAATGCCCGTCAAAATAGCACTGAGCTATTTTGAAATAAAACATCCACACTCATTGGATGCTGAATTTAAGGCCATCCGGAAGCACTTCATTCAGGACATCAGGACTGCAGTCACTTTCCGTAGCTGCTGCCTGAGGCTATCTGAGGCTCTTGCTTAAAGGGACTCCTTCCCCGTACAGTCGTGTCTCAGGCTCTTCACTTTTGCCTACCTCCTTGAGGGACAGCAAAGCCTTTTCTCTGCCTCCTGTGGTTGCCCTTGCAGACACCTCAGCACTCCTGCCCTGGAGCTAGCCCTGCCTCCAAGCAGTCGATGGAGCTTACATTGCATGCTGCACCTCTTGCTGCAGTTTTTGCAGGCTGCCTTCGTGGCCCTGGAGGAGGAGGACCCCCAGCTTATTGTGAGGCACCTTCTCTCCTCTCTCCACGTGCTGCTTATGCAGTTCGACCCTACCTGCCCTCCCCTGCACACTGTGCACCGCCGCTTCTGGCGACTGGACACCAGCTCCAACTGGTGAGACCGGATCATCTTGGAGTGGTGGGACTACCAGCAGTGGCTCCAGAATTTCCACACGTGGAAGGACACATTCCTGGATCTGTGTGAGTGGCTCGCCCCTGCCCTCAGGCTACAGGACACCCACAAGAGACCCGCCACACCCCTCCAGAAGTGGATAGGCATCGGACTCTGGAAGCTCGCCATGCCAGACAGCTACTGATCTGTTGGGAACCAGTTTCGAGTGGGGAGATTGACTGTCAGGACCATGGTCATGCAGGTATGGAACTCTTATGCTATTTTCCCAGGAGGGTCGCAAACTGCTGGAATGGGATTCCCTAGGGCAGGGGTGGTGCTGGTGGTAGTGGTGGTGGAAGCTCCTTCCCCGGGAGGTTTTCCAGTCCCGCCTTCACAAAGCCCTGACAGGGGATGGGGCAAATTGGGGTTGCTCTTTGGGGGGGGGGGGGGGGGGTTGGGCTCAGGGAACTACCGAGGGCCTTGGCAACCCTGTGATTCCCTGTGTGTCTCCTTCTACAGGTGGAGAGGGTCATCAACATTGTTCTGCTGCGAAGGGTCATCAACCAGGACAATGTGGACCCCATTGTTGCCAGCTTTGCCACCATGGACTTCACCAACTTCGGAGGGGACTATTGACGGCACCCACATCCCCATCTGGGCCACCGAGCATCTGAATACATCAACCGCAAGGGGTACAATTTGATGATCCTATAGTAGGCCCTCGTCAACCACCATGGCCAGTTCACAGAAATCTATGTTGGGTAGTTGGGGAAGGCGCATGATGCCTGAGTCTTCTAAAATTCCAGCCTGTTCCAGAAGCTGCATGCTGACACTTTTTTCCTTGACTGCACCGTCAGGGTCGGGGATGTGGACATGCCGATGTGCATTGTAGGGGACGCAGCCTACCCTCTGCTTCCTTGGCTAATGAAGCCCTACACCGGGCACCTTGACCCCGCCAAAAAATGCTTTAACACCAGGCTAAGCAGGACCTGCATTGTTGTGGAGGGTGCCTTTGGGTGTCTGAAGGGGAGATTCCGTTGCATCCTCACCCGGCTGAACCTCGGTGAACAGAACATCCCCCAAATGGTGGCTGCGTGCTGTATCCTCCACAACCTTTGTGAACATAAGTGGGAGATGTTCCTGCCAGGGTGTGGGCAGAGGCTGAGCAGCTTGCCAGGGTCTTCAAGCAGCCACACACAGCTGCCATCCGGCAGGCCTGGCAGGGAGCTGTGCACATCTGGGAGGCCCTGAGGAAGAGTTTCAGCCAGGGCCAGCTGTGAAACTCTTCCCTGGGGTCCCCACAAGAGGCCACTGCAGTGGCCCAGTATGCCTTTCCTCCCCCACCCCTCCCTTCCTTTGCCCTTCCTCCCCGTTCCCCGCTCCCCTCCTCTGCAGACACAATTTTTATTTTGAAAGAATAAACTGGTTTTAATTGGGAGTAAATATAACTGGGGAGGGACTGGGGAAAGAACCTGGGAGGGGGGAGGGAGAAGGAGGCGGGAGGAGAGTCTCAGGGTATGTCTACCATACAGAGTTTTGTCAGAAAAACGGCCGTTTTTTTAGGAACATCCACACTGCAATTGCGTTCTTCTGCAAGGAAATCAAAAGAACGGAGGGGTTTTTCCGGCATTGGTAATCCTCATTCTACGAGGAACAAGCTTTTTTGAGTGTGTGGACGGAGAAGAGGGAGTTGTTTTGGAAGAAGAGGACAGAGGAAAAAGCACAGGTGCCCTGGTGGCCATTCCATCCATAGCAATCACAGCTTACATTCAGTGAAGACGCTCTCTTTCAAAAAAGCAGACTGCTTTTTTGATGCATTTTTGCAGTGTGGATGCTCTTTTTCGGAAGAAGTTTTTTCGGAAGATCTCTTCTGAAAAAAGCTTCTTCTGAAAGAAGCTTGTGGTCTAGACTTAGCCTTAGGGATGGAGCTGGGACTGGCATCTGCCTCAGGTGGTCCCACCACCTATTGTGTGGGGCCCTCGGCCGCCATGGGGAGGTTAAGGGGAGAAGGCGCGGGGCAGGATCAGGATCAGGAGCAGCCACCAGGTGGTCGAGGATGGTGGTGAAAGTGACACACATGGTCTGGCCCTGCTGCAGCAGCTCCTGCCAGGTGTTGCGGCACAGCTGCAGGTCCTCCTGCAGTCTTTGTTCCTGCTGGTCCATGGAGTGTTGCAGGGCCCATACGGTGGCATTGTGCTCTCTCTGGAGGGCCTCATGGGCTTGCCTGTGCCTGTGAGTCATGCGGGGTCAGGAGGATAGCATGGGAGGTGTAGAGCACACCCCTCTCACAGCTAGTCCAGCTGTGTAGAAACAAAGAAAAGGGCAGTCATCCTGGGAGACACTGGTGCATGAAGCCTTGCCCTCATCTCCGAGCTGAGACTGAAAGTTCTTGTGTCAGACGAAGGTGATATACTTTGAGCAAGGCCATCAGTGGCCTAGACAGCAGGCCCTTTCCTGCTGGGGTACAAATGTCCAAGGGGGGAGTCTCACTACATGCAAGTCCCAGGGATGAGCAGGCATGGGAAGGTGCCAGCCAGACTGGGAGACTGCAGGTGGGAAGGGAGCCACGGAGTGGCTGGGCTTCCTTCTGTGCTGAGCAGGAGCAGCCCAAGGCTGGCTGCGGCAGCTGGTGCCTCAGGCGGGCCGCGCGATTCGCGCCCCCGCCTGCACGGCTGTCAATGGCCGTGACGTCATCACGGGGGCGCCCCGGCGCCCAGTGACATCATCATCGGGCGCCCGGACCAGCAGCGCTCTAGGCAGCTGCCTAGTTCGCCTAGGCTCACGGGCCGCCCCTGGTGCTGCACACACGTTGGGTCTGGAAATAGCAGTGTTCCACAGAGGGAGGACTTGTAACCCTGCCTGCTGGAGGAGAGAGGGACAGAGTGTTTCCCAGAGCCTCTGTCTCCTATAGACAACCACCTAACCTCAAGATGATTCTTACCAACAACCACAGGACATACCACACTAATACCAACCCTGGTACCTTCCCTTGCAACAAACCCCGTTGCCAGCTTTGTCCACATATTCACTCTGCTGATACCATTATTGGACCTAACCAAGTGAGTTATAAGATCAAGAACACATATCCTGCATCCAGAAATATAATTTATGCTGTCATGTGCCAAAAGTGTCCGTCTGCTATGTACATTGGGCAAACTCAGACACTTCACCAAAGGATCAATGCCCACAAAACAGATATTAGACAGGATCACAAAGAAAAACAGTTTCTTGCCATTTCAACCAGCAAGGACATTGTCTCAACGACTTGATTACCTGCATCCTGCTTCAAAGGCCTTTTAAGACTACACTTGAAAGGGAATCCTCTGAACTATCATTCATGCTTAAATTGGACACTTTACACTCAAGTTTGAATAAAGACTCTAATTATCTTACCCATTACAAAGATAGCTTCCCAATTATCACCTCTAATATCATTAGCTCACAGACATTTACTCCCCACTTCTGTTCTGAAATTTGATTTGTCCTTTTCATATGTGTTCATTTTTTTTAATTGTATCCTTTGGTATATATGGTTGTGACAATTTTCTTCCACTATTTGATCTGAGGAAGTGGGTCTGGCCCACTAAAGCTCATCACCTAATAAACCATCTTGTTAGTCTTTAAAGTGCTACATAGTCCTGTTTTTTGTTTCAGCTACACCAGACTAACACGGCTACATTTCTATCACTATTAAATAGAGCAACACTGATAAGACCTAGTGTGAATACTATATCCTCTTTTCAGAGTCTTATAGGTAGGTATGTTAAGCCTTACCATTCACAGTGAAACAAATAGTGGAAAACTTCTTATGGCACTGGCTACAATCCAGTTAAAAGTTCATCAGCTTTGCCAGAGAACTAACATTAGGCAGAAAAAGAGTGGATTTGATGTCTGTGTGTTAAACAGAAGCACTGATATACTAACTTGCACGCCCCCAGCTGGTGGTTCTTTGTCTATGTTAGGTGGGTTAGGTAGCAATCTCAGCTGAATATTTGAAAGGTTTGCTTTAGAACTGATGGTCTATAAACAACCCACTTTTATTTTAACATAAAATAAATATATAATTTACAACGCCTCCCCCCATAATTTATAGCAATAAATAATAATACACGTGACTCAAATTTTACCAATGCAATATTTGTTTAAAAAGGTTCAGCAGGGTAGCCTGTTAGTTTGTAACTGGAAAAACTTAAGAAACAACAAATAATCTTGCAGCACCTTAGAGACTTACAAAACATGTAGATGGTATCATGAGCTTTCGTGGGCACAACCCACTTTCATTTGAAGAAGTGGGTTGTGCCCACCAAAGCTCATGATACCATCTACATGTTTTGTTAGTCTCTAAGGTGCTGCTAGACTATTTGTTGTTTTTATGTTTAAAAGGGGGTATGTAAAATACATAGGAATTAAATTGAAATAATATTAAAAGAAATGGCAAAATAAATATTTTGATTTAATGAAATAAAACGAGTCACTTTTAAAGAGCTATGGGGGTATAACTTACTGTCCATGAATCTGTCAGAACTTCTGAATGAATGCGATCTGTCACTGTCTGTAAGATAGGGTTTCTGATTCTGCATATTCATAGCCCCGGTATGCTTACTGAACTTATAGCGTCTGGAGTTTGGACTCGGATGACTTGCTGTCGTATCAAGAGGTAATATCTGAAATAAGCACAATAAAAATATAATTAGAAAACAAAAGTATCCAATTTGTAATTCTTATAAGGGTAAACGAAGCACATCTTGCATCAAGTGGCCGGTTAGCTCAGTTGGTTAGAGCGTGGTGCTAATAACGCCAAGGTCGCGGGTTCGATCCCCGTACGGGCCACAAGGAAACTTTTTATTTTCAAATTTCTTCCAATACTTTAAATTTCCATTAATATGTTTTGATGGATTAAACACAAAGTAATGCACTCATATTTAAATGTAAACGTTACTATAAAATAATGACAACGGTTATTTTACTTTAAATTGACTCTCTGTCAAGCTTTTTAAAGAGCTATAACCTGACAAAGCAGCACCGTAGTTTTTAGGGGGCACTTTTGCTTGAGGACTTTAAACATTGTCGCATTTCTTCAAAGTGTATCCATTATGCAAGCGTTCATCAGTATTTTTTATGTATTTTCTAGTCCATATGTTTAATCGGATCTTTTTCTGTTCAGTCCCCGAATCATATATATGAAGCACACTCATATTTGGCTTTTAATGTGTTTTGTTACTCGGTGCAATACAAAATAATAGTTTTGATATATTCAGCAAAATAGTAACACACAGCACACTTTAGATGTAAAATAGTCCCTCCTCAAATTTCAAATAGTACCTTTTTATTTTTGCTTTAATTAATTAGAAAGTAACGTTTAAAAGAAAAAAAGTCAGTTTCCCTTGAAAAATTATGTTACTCTGAAAATTAGTGGTTTAAAATATTGTCATGCATGAGAAAAGAAAATATTTCTAATTAAATTATTAAAAGACAGGACAGAGTGCTGTTCATTGTAAAATTATGCATGGATGTAATCCCACCGAATGAAAGTAAGCTAATACACACATCTTTGCAGGATCAGAGCCAAAATGTAAAGACAGTGACTTTTGTGGGTAAAATTGACCTGTCATTGTCCATGAAGACCCTTTAATTAGGGGATTATATCTTGTGTGTTTCAAAAACAGACTAACGCTTGGTTTGGATACAATTTACTTTACCAAAAAAAGGTTTATTTTTACTCTTTAAAAATATTGTTATCAATTTCAGCTTATTTTTCTCTATCCCATGGTGTACCAAATCTGTTTAGATGGAGGTATTGGCACCCTCTGAATTGCATTGTATGCCGTGTGGTGCACTGAACACTATTGCACGGGACTACTGTTGAATGGGTATATTGTATGTATCGAAATCAACTGTAGTTGCACTACACGCCATCTCACAGGAAAACGCTTTCGAAAGCGTCTTGACACTGCGGGGCCCCTGTAGTCCGTAAGACTCCGCCCCTTCCGTGATGATGCGAGCAGGCCGCACCCGCCGTCCCTATTGGCTGGCTCCCTCATTGCCGGTTCCTCTGGGTTCCCTCCGGAGTTTTAAGATCTGCGGGGCGAATGTGCCTCCCTCCCCGCGACACCTGCCAAGATGGCGGCTCCCGAGGATGGGGGAGGAGAGATCGCGGCGCCGCCACCCCCTGCTGAGGAAGAGCCCCCCGGACCGGCCGCTGCCCGCGGGGCTCTCCTCAGGGCGGCGGCTGGGGAGGGCGTTGGGCTGCTGGGGCCTGAATATCCCCCGGGGGCGGCCGTGGCCGGGGGTGACTTGCTGTGTCCGGTGGAGGCTGAGGAGGGTGGGGGCCTGCTGGGCGCCCTGGAGCCTAGGTTCCCCGCCGAGGAGGGATCGGAAGTGCTGGCGGTGACCGAGGAGTTGTCCCAGAGCCTGGCGGCCAGCCCCTCTGCCGTCTGCACCACCCTCTTCCTGCAGCCAGCTGGGAGCCTGGTGCAGGGGGCTGAGCTGAGCGCCGAGGAGCAGCTGGTGGCGGCGACCGAGAACCAGGCCGTTGGGCTGATGGGGAATTTGCCTGCGGAGAAGAGTCAGGCCGAGCTTCCCGGCCAGCAGGCCCCAGCGACGCTCCTGGCTCCAGAGGCGCTGCAGAGGGTCATCGAACAAGTGAGCAGGGCCCAGAAGCAGCCACCACCCCCTCTTCCCTCCTCTGGAGCTGGCATTGGGTCCTCAATGATGTTGTCTTCTCCCAGAGGTGGGGTATACCCCCTACCCCAGGAGACTAGCTTCAGGCCCCCAGCATCAGGGATGAGTGGAACCCCACAGGGCTCTAGCCTGACTGCTGCCACGGAGTCTCAGCTGGTAACCAGTATCATGCACAATGCAGCGCAGCAGTTGCAGAATGTGGCCCAGCAGGTTGCCCTTCAGGAGGGCAAAGCTATCGGTACCACCAGGTGCCTTGTACACAAGGTAAACAAAGGGGTAGAGGAGATGCCTATAGAGAACCAAAGGTTCAAGTGAATGGGAAAGTGGTCTCTGGTATAAAACTGGGACTGGGTACTATAATGTGTAGGACAGTGAATAATCATGGGCGTCTCTCTCAATGGTTGAACTGTGCTGAGAGCTACTGCACTAGCTTTGCTGCTGACTCTAACTCCCTGATCACTTTAATTTACCTTGGAATTTAGATTTCTCCAGGCACTAGTCTTATATTTGGAAGACTGGTGTTGGGAGCAGCTCATTTTAAAACAAGGTAGAATGTGCATCATTGAATGAAGGTAATAGGTGTGGGTTGCCCTATGTTCTAGTCTGGCAGAATAAGCAGTTGTCCAACATGACTTGGAAGAACTAATTTACAGTGACTAGGCCAATGTAATTTGTCAGTCCAGCGTATCTGGCAGTTGAGTGTTTGGGGGCACGTAATTCATGCTAACCTGTTGATCTATGAGGATTTTTTTATTACGATGGCTGCCTGCTACACTTAAGATTTTAAAGCCATTTCTATTATAATTCTCATTTACATATACTCTAACTTTCCCAAACATTTTCCTTTTGGGCTAAGATTTTCCATGATTGGTCCTTGCCCAACAGTAACTTTTTTAAAAAAAAGTTGAGTAACCTCCATTCAGCTATGTGTATTATGAAAGACTATTAAAAAAAGTGTTCCCACTGTTGAACAGGTGTTACAATAGAAACATTTGAAAATTAGAAGTCTGGACCAAATTTAGATTGTCTTCCCTTTGCGGTAGGGACAGGTTTTTTTTGGTTCTTTCATACAGTGTTTAGCACCATGGGGTTCTGGATTATGACTAGAGTTTCTGGGCATCACTGTAATACTAATAATAACAATGAACCTTTTCTTTGAGTATTGGGAGGAATTTGACAGAAAACTAGAAGCAATTAACTTGCAGATTTTTAAAAAAATGGAGAGCTGTGCATTTAGCAAAGCACTTAAGCATGCGTTTGCGTGGGATCAGATGGATTATATCTGTGCTTGTAGTTTGGCATGTGCCTAAGTGCTTTGGGTGATTTGCTGATCGAGAAATGGACACTTCTCAAGTAAGAGGTCGGGTTTTGACTCTTCCTCAATCCCTTGCTAATTCTGTGGTGTGACTAAAAAATGATAAAGGTGGGGGAGAGGAGGACAGAAAGGAGGTGATAGCTCAGAAGCATGAGCTGCTTCTATCATCTTAAGGATATTTTTAACTGTACATTTGTTAGGATATAACCTTGGCCTAATAGTTGGCCTCCAAAATTAATAGAGAGTAATTGTCTTGTGGGTGAGATGTGCTTGTTCAACTTACAAATTCACAGCATAGGGCTAGATTTTGAAACTGAATCTGCACAGGTGAACCCCGTTGACTTAAGCAGGGTTCTGCCCAACTGATCCATTTGCAGGAATTATTTTTTAGTTTTTGGCAACTAAATTCATGGCTGCTATATCGTTTCATTTTTAAGGCCTACCAAATAAACTGAAATGCTTTATGTAAGCAACAAATGCGACTGTATACATAATTTAGTAGCTGGAAGGAAATATATACTTGAGGGTTGTAAGAAAATTGGATGATGTATCTAATTTCTTCATGTTTCACTTTAAGATCTTGCACACACAGATGTAAAATCTTGATAAATAATATTGTACTTGTACATTTTCAACTCTTTTTTTTTTCTTTCTCCTATAGCAATTAGAAGCCATTTGTGTACAAATGCAGCCGGGGCAGATGAAGGAAAATGAAAAACCAGTACCACCTCTTGCAGCAGTCCAATCCAAAACTACTACACTGAGTCAGCCAGCTGGTAGGAATTCTGGTCTGTCCAGACTTAATATTATTAATCCACAGATTATTAGGATACAGCCTGTTACAGGAACTGAGCAGCAACAGTTTTTATTGCATAGTTCTTCTGAGTCTCCAGTTCAGCTACTTGTGCAGAGACCTTTAGCCCCTCGTGGACCAGTGTCAGTGAATAAGATTCCCACACGCCAGACATTGAACGGACAGAACACTCCACGTGCCACACTGTCTGCTACGGAATCTCGAAATGTTACTTTGGTGGCAGCCAGTTCAGCAAATACTCTTGTATCGAGCCTTGAGAAAAAGCAAAAAGAACTAAAGCTAAAAAAATCTTTGAAAGTGAAGACTCGTTCTGGACGGATTTCACGCCCTCCAAAATATAAAGCAAGAGATTATAAATTCATTAAAACAGAGGATTTAGCTGATGGGCATCAATCTGATTCTGATGACTATTCTGAACTAAGCATAGAAGATGATGATGAGGGGAAAGAGAAGGACACAGATAAATTATTCAGTCCTTTGAATTATAACCTGAAGCCCAAAATGTTCAAATGTCAGACTTGTGAAAAATCCTACATAGGAAAAGGAGGATTAGCACGGCACTATAAACTTAATCCAGTTCATGGGCAACTGGAGTCTTCACAGCAAAAAGCATCTATGAGTAAAACTAATAAAAGTGTGTTTCTGGATATTTTTGGAGGAGCAGGTGATGGAACTGAGAGTTTGGCACATTTGCAACCTGTTGTCACTTTAAATAATGAAAAATCACAAGCTGTCGGTTTGGAAGAAACTGCTTCTTCACAAAATGAGCAACAGGTAAGGTAGTATTATGCAGAAAGCAAACTATGCAGTTTCACAAACAATACAAAGGCAATTTCACTTCAACATTATTGCAATTATAGAACTTTATTCTTCACTAATTTACATGCAGAATTCTTATAGATGGGAATGGGAATTCTTTCAATAGATCAGGGGTTCCCAGACTTCTTGACACGGGGACCAGTAAATCCATTCACGAACTTTTGGAGGACCGGTAACATTCACTTGCATATTTGCATATTCATTAATCAAATGATGAATATTCAAATAAGTTTTCTGGTCCTCCCAAAGCTCCCAGGGCCAGCTTTAGCAAAGCTTTTGATATGGTCATCCACAAAATTCTTGCCATCCAGTTAAAGAATATGGATTGGATAAATGGACTGTAAGACAGCCAGACAAAGCTGGTTAGACCAGGGTTTCCCAAACTTTTTACTTTAGTTGGAACCCTCTTTTTCAGTACTGTTTTTTGCAGCCCAAAAATATAAACACATAAAAAACAAACTGAGAAAATACCAGACAAATAACATGTCTGGTATTTTCTCATTAGGTATGTTTTATTATTACTAGATGTATCAGTTTGTAGTTTCGAAGTGCCCGGCTGCTAAATGTGCTCAGGCTGCATGAGTGTGTCTACCAGCCAGCCAGTTCGCAACTACTCAGGGTGGGGGTGGGGGGGGGCACAATAGAATCCCCAGGCTGGTCTCACTCGTGCTTTGCGGGGGGGCAGCGCCCTGAGATCTACATATGGCCGGGTCAGTCGTCCCTCCCTCCCTCCCCCCCCCGGTGCCTCTGGCCAGCCCCACTTCCCCCAGCTCCCTCCCAGACAGCCAGTTCTCCCCCGCTTCTCCTCCCAATCTCCCTTGGCCAGCCCTGCTGCCCGCATCCAGCCCGCGTCCTGCTGCCGCTTCTCTCTTCCTCCCCCCATCTTCCCCGGCCAGCTCCCTATCCCCGACCTCGCGCCCCCTGGCAGCCCTGCTTCCGCTGGTCCCCCCCAATCTCTCCCAGCCAGCCCCGATGCCCCAGGCAAGCCTTGCTTCCGGCAGCCGCTTCTCCCCTACTCCTCCTCCCGATCTCCTAGCCAGCCCCCTGCCCCCCGGCCAGCTCCGCTTCCGCCGGCTGCCCCCCGCCCCAAGTCTCCAAAGCCCGCCCCAATTCCCATGTCCAGTGCTGCTTCCGGTGGCTGGCTCCTCCCCCCGCTCCCAACCTCCCCTAGCTACGCCTTTGCCGGCAGCTGGAACATCGGGCTGCAGGTTATGCCCAGGCCGGCCAAGGGCTTGGCAGACCTGGTGCCACACGGGCACTCCGGGAGCCTGGAACACCCTGGCAACCACGCTGAGGCCCGGTATTTTTTTCCTGCGGCCCTATATTGGGCCGCAGCCCATACTTTGGGAAACGCTGCAATAGATTGAAGGGAGTGGCCTACATCCACGGTCAACAGAGAATTGGAATGAATTAGGAAATGTTGCAGTCTGCTTGTCTGAAACTGCAATAAATATGTATGACCATTGGCTAAGTTTCATTTAAACAAATGAACAAAAAATGTAATGACTTGCAGGGGAATAATAAGACTTTGACTTTGTAATTCACCTCACTTATTTCTCAGCATTCATATAAGGAAAAAATACTCTGTGGTTCTTGTATATTTCATTTTGAAGGACTTTAAAATAAGTCACTTTGACACGTCACTGAAATATGATCTCTCCTGAGTTGAAACTCAGCTGTTTTAACAGGGGACAGCTATGTTACGGACTGTA
Source organism: Rafetus swinhoei (assembly GCA_019425775.1). NCBI lineage: Eukaryota > Metazoa > Chordata > Testudines > Trionychidae > Rafetus > Rafetus swinhoei. The sequence continues at coordinate 113,445,253 of CM033446.1, forward strand.
CTGTTGGAAGTGAATCATAACTTCCACAACTGAACAGAGGGAATTCTAGGTAGGTAGAGCACAATTCTCTGAACAATATAATGCAGTTATTCAGGTGGTGGTCAGGATTTACTGCCAAGGTGTCCTCACAGGTCTCTGGCTCCTTTGATGATAACCAGAAGGCTGCTTGCATGTGTGCTCAATGATGTGGGCCGTGTCAACTTGTGCACTTAGTCTCCACAGCAGACCCCAAGAGAGCCCCCAAAGACTACAAACCAGATCAGGATTGAAGATGCCAGGCCAGGTTTGTTAAGCGAAGTACAGTAATAGTGGCTCAATAGTCTATTGACCACTATGCATATGTACCCTGTAACAATGGAATGACACAATCAGTGGAAAATTTCCACTGCCCCCTAGGTCATACAAAGTCTGTCTCTTTCCCCCCCGCTTCCCCCAAGACAGCCCTTTATATACAGGTACAAACAAATTATCCATCGCTGCTGATGTATCAGGTTGCCACCCTCTAATGCTATTTAGATACCTCTAACCTGGCTTGTGCTACATTGGTCTATGTTTTAGGCCTTCATCTTACTACAGATAAATGTAACCGTCATTTGGAGAGGTTCCAAGAAACTGGGCTTAAAGTGTTCAGTTCATAGCAGTGCATTTGTCAATAAAAAATGAATGTTCTCTGTAGCCTTCTTGCAGCAAAAGAGAGCCTTCACTGTAAACAATGGAGATACAATTATATTTTTTTTGATGCAGCAATGTTATATTTGTTGCATTTTTGTGAATGTGATGTTGCTTCCAGAAGTGTGACTGTTGATAACTCAGACTTAGCAAGATTAGTACATAATTACAAACCAAAAGTAGTTTCTACAAATTGGGGATGAAAAAGGAGAGTTCACAGTGAACACAGTTGACAGGGAGTCAACTGTGACTCCCTATGTAAATCTAATTTACCTGTACAGTATCTGTGTATTGTGGTGATGAGGACTTGAGAAACCTCAGAACAGTCTTTTGATTTATTTTGCCATAAAATCTGTAAGATTATTGATTTGGCTGAAAATAATGCTACAAAAACTCTGAAATTTCTATCAGATATACGAGCCATACAAAATTACCCTTGGTAAATGAAGGATTTAATAGTCTATAAACCAGGCATGGGCAATAACTTTTGATGGGGGGGCCCACTCCAAGAATTTGGTCAAGGACCGCACTCTTCCACGATATTAATGGAGGAGGTGCAGGGTCTGGGATGGAGGCTGCATGCAGAATGGAACTTGGGGTATAGGATTGGGGTGCAGGAGGGAGTTAGGGTAAAGGAAGTGGTTGTGACCTGGGGTTGGGAATGTGACCTAGGGGAGGAGGGGATTGAGATCTGGAGCAGAGGATTGGGGTGCCAGATCTGGGAGGGGGTATGGGTGCAGGAAGGGGGCAGAGGGTTTGGGTATGTGGCGGGGCAGAGGGTTGGGGAAGGGAGGAGCTGGGATGCCAGAGGCAGGCTCTGGAGAGGCGAGGAGACTTACCAGCCAGCAGCCCAACCAGCCTGCGGCGCTAAATGCTTTCAGAGTTTAAAACATTTCTCAGCCAGCCTGCTTGCACTGCCCCTACACAGGCTGTAGGGCCATGTGCTTGTGTGAATAACTGAGCTGGGGGTGGGGAGAGGATGTGGTGCTTTATGTGCTGCCTGTTGTTCAAAGAGGCATCTCCCATTGGCCAGTTTCTGGCCAGCGGGATTGTGCTGGGTGTGTGGGCAGCACTTGAAGCCTTCCCTCCAGGATCAGTTTTGAAAGAGAAACAGCCTGGCAGCCACTCTTGAGTAGTGTGTGGGTGGAACAAGGCAAGCAGGGAGCCTGCCTGCGGCTCCCTGCTGCGTCAGTGGGCTGGATCTGGTGGCTTGGCGGACTGCATTTTACCCAGGCCTGCTATAAACTGACTTAATTATTATGGTTACTTGAATCACCAGGCTAGATACTTGGTGGCAGGGGGGAAGAAAGAAAAAGGTAAATATTTTTGGCCATAAGCCATTGTCACTTAATCCTCTTCATGATTCTTAGAGATCTTACTGATACAGGTATGTTATGGAGGAAGAGTAGCACCAAGTGACTCACTTCAAATTACAAACTTAAGGCGCAGCTAGAATAAATTTGGTAATTTGCATCTAATCCATGTTAGGGATGTTAAATTTCATTTAAACTCATTGACTAGTCAATAAGCTGGCTGTTAATACATTTAAAAGGCTGAAGCGCAGCGGGGGAGACCCAGTGCGAGTTGGGCCAGCTGATTCCCGGATTGCCCTGTCCCCCTGCACACCAGCCTTTTAAATGTATTAAGCACAAGCAGGCTCTTAGTACATTTAAAAAACAGAGGCACAGCATCTGGGACTGGGTGCGAGCCGGGAATCAGCTTATTCCCGGCTCGCGCCCGGTTCCCACTATCTCCCTGCCCCCTGTGGAGATGGTGCTGGGGGGGGAACTGGCTTTTAAGATGGCTCCCCCCCAGTTCCTGCTCCCCCTCTCCCTTGCTGCCTCTGATAAGCTTTTGTTTATCGGATAGTTGATGAGTCGCTTACATCCCTAATCCATGGTAGGTGAATCTGTTGTAAATTTGGGAAGTCTGTAAATTTGGGAAGTCTGTTGTAAATTTGGGAAGTCCCCTCAAAGAGGGGAGCTGCTATTGGAACATAAGCAGAAGGTATTGAAGGTGATCAGGCCTTATTTATAAATATCTTTAAGTGGTAATTAACCTTTGGGACATTCATTTTAATACTCTAGCTAGCTAGAGGAACAGTGTCTATAAGTGAGAGATTCTTGGATTCTGTTTTGCCAACATTTTCCATGATCGCTTTGAAACTATTTTTGTAACTTCGTGTAGTGAATATTGTATTCCTATTAGGGCTGTTAAAATGTGTTTAATTATGTAATTGTGTAACCACTGAATTTCATCCGTTCCATGTGGGAGGCTGGTACACGTGGGGAACTAAATATTTTAAACTGAGATTTTTCTCAGTATCCTGTTGAGGAAGGGAAGAATGCTTTAATGATTATTGTATTCTTTTTTTATCAAGACTGGTGAATCTGCAGAAGGCAGAAACTTGTTGGCTGCACAACAAAGTGACACTAGTTTAGAATATCGTGGACCTGGAATGCCAAATGGATCTGGAAGACCAAGAAGACGTAAAAGACGTGGCCGACCAAGGATGGGTGGAAGATCGGTGTGTTCGGGAAGACTTAGTAGACCTGTTCGGTCCCCTTCAATGTCTCTTAGTAACGTGTCAACAGAACACATCATATTTAGAAGGAAAACTAGACTAAAAGAGGTCTGGTTCCCTTCACTTATTTCATATGTACCTTTTTTCACCACCTACTGCCAAAATCTAATAAAATTGATCAAAAAGTAGTGAGCATGTTTGTGTAAATGAGGACAACTGGGGGTTATTTAAGTACCAAAGTGAAATATTAAATACATTTTTAAGCAAAACATATAAATCAAGTCATTGGTAAAATATATAGATTTTTAGAAAGTGTACCTGTGGATAATAGTTATTGGCCTCTTAGTAATTCAGGCCTACTCAACTTCGGAAGCCCCGGGGGCCACAATGATACTCGCAGTACATGCCAAGGGCCTCAACGTAAGTGTGGTTGCATAGACATGCAAATATATATGCAAATAGCTTCTTTCTCACTGATGGGCATGAATACAAAGATTAAGGCAAGACTATACAACACACAGGTCCCATTTAAGTCAGTTCTGCTGATATTTATAAAATGCAGTATTTACTTGATTTCCATCCATATGGCAGCACTTTTAATGAGCAATAACAGTCCTGGAATTTAACTACTAAAAAGTATATCAACAAAAGACCATTATATTGACTACTTTTTTGTTTTGGCTTCACAACAGTCCATGAATTTAACTACTAAAACACATATCAACCCAAACTGCACTTAAACCCAAACCGCACTGCAGGCTGCAAACAAATGGACAGCGGGCCGCATGTGGGCCGTGTGTTGAATAGTCCTGTAGTAAATTAATACAATCTGGACTCTGTTTGGGAGAAAAATTATTAGTAGTGCCACTGTGTGTGTCTATTATTATATGCACTTTTTATATATTAAGAGTCCACCTTATTTTAAAAATAATTTTATTACAATTCAAGTAATTGCCACATTTTCTGAGCTTCCTGCATATCACTGTGGATTGAGCTTTTGATTGTACTTTTGTGCTTAAGTCATTAAGGTCTACTTTTTTTTTTTTTCCCATGATTACACAGTTATTGAGACTGATCGTTAACTGTTTGTGTTGAAAGAATGTACCATACCTTCATCTTAACTTTGCTGATCAAATCTCTAAATACAGATTTATTCTTAAAACCACTTAATTTTATGATCTGGTAAAGGAAAGTGGATTAGTCCTTACCTTGTGCAATCTCTTTGATAGTGACTATTATGTCCTGTAATGAAGAACTGAGATTGTGAACTGAGGAATGATTAGCATTAGGGATGTTAGATATTGGGTAATTGAATAGTTGTGTAACCACATTAAAACTTTGCATTTACACACGACTATTCGATAGCCCCTGAGGGTGGGGCCAGCAGCCAGAGCACTCCAGACCTACTCCCAGGGAGCCCCCGCCACCCCACGCTGCTGCCTCTGTATCAGAGGCAGCAGTGCAGGGTGGCAGGAGGGAGCCAGTTCGTGAGAGGAGACCGTTTTAAAAAACAGCTCAAGCTCCTACTTCCCACCCCCCTTGCTGCCTCTGATACAGAGGCAGCAAGGGGGGGTGGAATGTGAGTAGTTGACAAGATTAACTAATAAGCCTGGCTTTTATTGGTTAATCGTCTAGTTGACTACTAGTTGAAATCCCTAATTAGCATGCATTGGCATTTTTTGTCCTAAAGAAACTATTTTGGTCTTTACCAGCTAATCCAACAATGTGACAATGAAGACTTAATGGAACTGGCTCTTCCCCGCTTGACGAAGCTTGTTACTGTATATGAATTTCTACTGATGAAGGTGAGCTTTTCTCATTGTGTACATACAATCTTGAAGATTTTACATACATTTTGAAGATTTTAATCTTTCATATACATCATGAAAACTTCTCTGGGAATTAATCTTAGTTGCATGTGTTAGACCTATGAAAACTAAAGATGTTTTTAGTTCACCTTTGAGTCTCATGTAGGCAAAGGCAGACAGTTTGCCAGACTCTATTTTTTTGAATTTTTGTTGCCTGCTTCATCAGAGCTATTTCTGAAGATTCCAAATTCTTTCCTTTCTGTACTGATGGGAAAGGATTGATGATTGAAAAAGTGATAGGCATAACAAATTGATATTTTTGCTAACTTAATTGTATTTCATTTTCAATATTCTTGCTTATTTCTGTTTAGGTTGAAAAAGGTTCCCCAGGAAAGGCCTTTTTTCCAGATGTTTATAGAGAATTTGAAGAGTTACATAATATGGTAAAGAAAATGTCTCAAGACCATTTCAATAATTCTGATTTTCTGAGTTATCAGCAGCCTGTGGAAATAAAAGATCCGAAGGTAAGAGGACACATTTTGGAGGGTTTTTAGGGAATATTCGTCGATGGCTTTTCTCTGATGCTAGACATTTTATAGCATAAGTGATATTTAAATAGAACAGCAACTTCCCGGTAAGAGAAAATGGAGATAAAATGTAAACTGAAGAACAAATACTGAAAGGGTAAAAAATATTTATCTTTTGGTATTTGATCAGTAATAGAAAATATTTGATTAAACCAAAGTCTTGGTTGATAGCTGACTGCAAATCAAAACCGCAGGTGCTTAGAGTAGTTTGAAGCTATCTTGTTGCCAGAAGTGCTTTGGTTGCTCAGCATCATCTCTGGACGGTAGCATTAATAGAATCCCATCCCATCTTTGGCTAGAAAGGAAATGGCCATGACATGATGCTGATGGGGATGAGCTCAAATAAGTCCTATTTGAGAAGCTGAGAAACAGAGGGTCGCCAGCAGACAAATCTGCTATTTGCTAAAGCAGTGGACTCCAACCTTTTTACACCCAAGATCATTTTTTAAAAAATGTCAGAACAAGCCAAGATCTACTGCCCCATCCTTCCCCTAAGACCTCACCCCTTCCTTGAAGCCCCGCCTTCTCTATTCTCCTCCTCTCCATCACTTGCTATCCCCAGCCCTTATACACTCTACACTGCCACTTTAATTCTTCTGTAGGAAGAGGTTTTTCCAACATTTGGCCTGTCTAGACTGGATCAAATGTCAGAAAAACCCCTTCTTTCAGAAGCACCCTTATTCCTCGTAGAACGAGGAATACAGGGATTACCGAAAGAGCATGTTAGCTCTTCCACTAAAAAAAGTGGAAGAACAAATGCATTCCTGGATGCGAAAGAGTTTTTCCGGGATATCTCTGGAATCCTAGAAAAACTCCTGCAGCCTAGCTGTACCCTTGCTGGGTTGAGACAGGTTGTGTGGGCTCTGGGGTAGGAATGAGGGATTTGGGTGTGGGAAGGGATGAGATGCAAGCTCTGGGAGGAAATTTGGATGCAGGAGGAGGTGGAGAAGGGGACGCTGGCTCGGGGAAGGAGCTCCAGGCTGGCGAGTGTTGGGGTCAGATGGAGGGTTGGGGTACTAAGCAAGCCATAGGCTTGTGGATGTGAGGGTGCAGGAATTTGGGTTGGGGTATGTGAGGGGCTCAGGGCAGGGGGGGTCCAGTGTAGGCTCTGGGGGGGGGGGGGGGAGGTGCAGGAGTGTTATGATGCTGCGGCCAGATGGGGGCTTGGCCCCAATTGGGGATTTGTTGGCCAGGCTTCATTTTTAAATAAAATAGTATGTCAAACACACACAGTTTCTACATTGTCTTTATTTCTGAGATGGGCAGGGAACTTGTTTTGAGTCAGGGGTCACTGACCCACTGAAAAGTCAGTTGGGGGCCACACAAGTGAGATGCAAAAAAACTCCTCCAAAACCCCCCCCAAAGCCTCACTAATGTGGCCCCAACTGTGCTGGTAGGAGCAGGGGACATGGTACTGGGGAAGGGTGCTAGGGCAGTGGATAGGGTGTCAGTGGGGGCAGGATGCCAGTGGGGGACAGGGGAGAGGGGACAGAGTGCCGGGGTGGGGGGTGGGGGCAGGGGACAGGGTTCTGTAGCAGGGGACCAGGTGTCAGGGTTCTGCAGTAGGGGACAGGGTGCCAGTGGGGACAGGGGACAGGGAGTCCCCCGCACCCGCCTCCTCCCAGGACTCCTCCCCCCCCGCAGAGGAGGGAAACCCCGTCATGCGCCTCCTCCAGGGCTGACTCCCCACTCCCGCAGAGCAGGGAAGTTCCGGCACGCGCCTCCTCTGGGGACTCCCGCCCTCCCCCCCCCCGGCAAGTTCCTGGCACGCCACAGACCTGAGGAAGGGGAGCAGCCAGTGCACTTCCGGAACTCCCGGAAGTGGCGCACAGCTGCATGACTTCCGTCCACCCTGCAGGAAGCTGGCACTACCTCCATTGTCGCTGGAGGTAAGTAGTGTGGCTTCTTCGGGGTGGAGGGAAATGGGGCGGGGGAGGGGCGCTGAACGCCTTGCGATCGACTGGTTGAGCTGGGTTGATCGTGATCAACAGGTTGGTGACCACGGTGCTAAAGTTTTTCTACTAAATGTAAGTTATAGATGCCCCATCATTGAACCATATTCATCTCACTCATGTAAATGTTCAATCATGTTTCTTCTATGGAGAAACAAAATTGCACCAATTTAAAGGTATGCTACCAAGGTTGGTAGGTCTGAAATTTGACCTACTTTTTTGCTTCTCTTTGCAAAGTCCATGTGTAATTTTGTTTTGTAAATATATGCTGTAATGTGCTTTTAGAAAAAGTCTGGCATTCATGAAAATCCCTATAAAAGCAAACCAATACATTCACAGAACAGAGCAAAAATTGGTAAGAGAATGTGTTTTGAGTCTGAAGATGCCAAGGGATTTTTTTGAGAGAGAGAGGTTGGGAGAATTTAAGTGATAATGAGCCTTTACGATGTCCTGTGACTAATTCTGCTGTTTAGTAATTTACTATGGAGCTGTGAACAGTATCCACTTACATTCCTGGTTCTTGCTCTAAGTTTACACTGTTGATTTTTACTTTTATCTGTTAAGGAGATGCTTCATTTGAATGAAGGCTAATTGTAGAAGTTATTGTAGTCGTAAAATAGCTTTTGAAGCTGTATATGGGTTTTTGACAGAGTGGATCCCAGTGTTGGATGTCTTTCTGGATCAGTTTTAGAAAAATATTTGGCTATATAAGTATTGAAAATTTGTATAGGAGAAAATACACTTGTTATCCCTAACTATTTTATAGGTTGCTGAATCTCTAGGAATTACAGAGAAGCTTCTTGGAAAACAAATGATACAAGCTGCAGACTCTTCAACACAATGTGTAATTAAAACAGTTGATGAGCAGATGTTCACAGAGATAACAAGGAAGCGAGCAAATAAGGTACAAAATAATTGTGAATTTAATATATAAACAGAGTCAAACTAAAGCTGCTTAAAATATGCTAACTTATTTTTGAATATTAACAGTAATGTTACTGTTCTATTAAAGTTATGTTTCCAGATGTAACTGAGTTTTCTGAGTCAGTAACTCTGAAATATCAGATTGGAGAGTATTTTTCCTTTTAAGAAGAGATACCAAAATGAGTTAAGTAAAGAGCTTGCTTTTCAGTGTGTCTGCCCTGACTTCCTGATTAAAGATCTTCTGCTCTGGAGGAGAGGGAGGCTGTCTTCAGCTGCCCCCCTGACTCCATTTCATCCATGGGGCTCCAGGGGTGGGCTTTAAGTCCTGTCCCTGCTCTGGCTGTTGGTTCTGGGCTTCAGACCCCTGCTCCACTCCTACCCATGGGGCTTTGGCTCTGGACTTCAGCTGAGGGCAGTGGTTCTTCAACAGGGCTGGCCTTACTGGGAGCTGTGGTCAAGAGGTAAGGAGTAGGATGAGCTTGGCTGTGGAAAGGGAGCTTGGGACGATGTGTGTTGGGGGAGCAAGGTCTAGGATTGGTGGTAAGTTGGGGGAGAAGATGGGGCCTGAGGAATCCATGGGGAGCCAGCACAACCCTTACATAAATCACAATATTTGGATATGTATGTGCATATTTATTTGTTTTTCCTAAAGATAATTAAGTGTATTGAGGAAAAGTTGTCAGTGGCTACTAGCAAGATTATTTCCACACTGAGGCTGACACAGTATCATGCGTAGGGTGCTACCAAATTTATGGTCAATTTCAGAGTCATAGGATTTAAAAGATAACTGTTAATATTTCAGCTTATTTCAACCTGAAATTTCAGTACTGTAATTGTAAGGGTCCTAACCCGAAAAGGAGTTGTGTGGAGAGAAGTTAGTGGTACTGTTACCCTTATTTCTGCACTGCTGCTCAGGTGGTGCTGCCTTCAGAGCTGGAGAGCAGCAGCTGCTGGCCAGGAGCCCAGTTCTTAAGGAAGAGCTTCTGCTGCTGGCAAGGCACTGCCTTCAGTGCTGGGCACCTGGCCAACAGCCTCCACTTTCTGACTACCCAGCTCTGAAGTCAATGCAGAAGTAAGAGTGGCAATACCATGATCCCCTTCCCCAATAACCACCTTGTGACCCCCCCCCCCCCGCAACTGCTCTCTCAATTCAGGCTTGGTCTATTCTGCAGAGTTAAGTGGACATAAAGCAGCTTATGTCAACCTTATTATGGCAGTGTCTACACTAAACTGCTGTTTCCACTCAAGTAAGTGGCATGCTACACTGACATAACAGCTCCACCTCCATGAGAGGTGTAGCGCTTCTGTAATTAGTGTCTATCTGGACACAGTCACCCTATTGCTTACTTCAGCTGCTGGATGTCATTTTGTCATCAGCACTTGCTCACAGCTGAAGCTGTAAAATTGACAATGTCAAGTCACTGCTGATAGCCTTGGTTCTGTGAAATTGAATCAGCCTTGGGCTTGCAACTGGGTCTGTTACTCTGGGATGGGGTTCCAGCTTTGAACCCCGTGTGGCTGTCAGTGCCCCATGATGTCCCACTTCAGTGGGTGCAAGCACTCCAGTTGAGGATGTGCTTTACTGGCTGGAGGGTTGTATGGACACCAACAGCTGGCTGAATTACTGTGGTGTCTGTAGGTCAACCTAAATTGTTGACTTAATTTTGTAGTGCAGGTGGGCCCTCAGAGCTGTCTTTAGGAGTATTTGCAACATCGTCCTGTTTTTCTGCCTGTGCTTAAGCCTATGACCTTGTCAGCCTTCCCATTCCCACTCACACTTAGGGTAGGGAGTTCAGTGCTGGAGAGGGAAGAGAGGCAAGATTTTCTTTTGTAGTAGATAGATACTCCCTGTGTGTGACTTGTCCCAGATCTTACCAGTGAGACTTCTCTGACTCATCCCTCAAATAGTGATGCAACACCAGGTTTATTACAACAGACATTAAAATTAAGGCAAGAAAACATCTTGGAAAATTTAAGGTTGTGCTAAGATTTTCTTTCAAGGACTTCCTAACTTTGTTGTAGGTGGGAGTAATGTTGCATTTCACACTGGGGGGGGAAAAAAAAGTCTGTTTCTGCAAGTGATACCAAACCAGCTAGTTTTTGTATTGACAGAATTTAGATGAAGAACTGTTGCCATCAGCTAAAAGGGCCAGTATAGAAGGCCTATTGGAGAACGTGAAAGATGTTTTTGCCAGTCAAAATGCAATAGAGGAAAAGAGCTGGAACTTATCTACACTGACTACAAAGGATGGTAATGTTTAACTTATAACTTACCACCTCTGTTCTGTTTGGTGCAGTTTAGTTAATTCCATTAGCTTCTGTTGTCTCTACAGATGTCATAACAATGCCTTAAATTTAGTTTTGCACTTGGTCTTATAGGGTCTTTAAATGACTGTTGAACTGAGAAGTCTGAGTTAAGAATATTATTTGTATTGTCATGGTATTTAGAAGCCCCTATCATGGACCAGAACCCTATTGTGCTAGGAACTGTACAAACACAGAACAAAAAGACAAAATGTGGGACTGGTCAGAGTGTAGATCAGTGTAAGAACTACAACTTTTTACCCTTTCTCTCATTATATAGCTCTTTTGCCACTGGTACAAGCTTCTGAGCTTTTGCTCATTTGATTTTTGCCCCTTTTTCCCTTTCACTTTTTTTAGATATTCCATGTATCTCCTTCAAAGGATCCTTCACAAAACCACATTCCTCTTGCTTCATTTACAAGAGGATTTTCTACTGTACTTCTATTTAAAAAAAAAAAAAAAAAAATCAGTTGTTAAACAGTGATTCATTAGCACCCACACTTAGGTTTGTGCTAGTTTATGCTGCAGCTCCACTATAAAACCTATGTAAAAATGGCACTTTCTTAGCTGACAAGTGTCTCTTGTGTAGTGACGGTCTTAATGACAAAAACAAATTTTGACTCTTGTTGACCATGAAGAGGAAACAGCTAAAATGGAATGAGTTGACATATATCAGTGTTTTATTACTAAGCTTGATTTTTTTTAACAAAGATCCAATCAGCTACACCTGTGAAAACCCACTAAAAAAGTAAGTTGCACAGGGGCCAGAAGGGGCATAATTTGGCCTGCTGTGTCTTTCTGCTAGTGACAACATGATGGAAAGAACCCAGTATATCTGATCCTAGGCTGTTTTCAGGACTGTGAAAAGAAAAAATAACCACCCTTTCTAATAAATTAAGGCCATTTGATTTGGAGCCATTAAGAGAATAAACATGGAACTCACCAGAGCTACTTCCCGAGGCGGAGTAGAACTGCACTTATATTTTTGTACTGTTGTTCTTATGGAGCGATAGCATAATTCTGTTCTAAAAATCCAATGCTACTTCGAGGGAAAATTAGATAAAACCTTAGAAAGATGCTTGTAGAAAATTACTTTGAGTCCAAAATCATATTGTACAACACTAACACTTTTTTCCTCAACTGTTCAGGTTTTAATCCACTAAATGGGGTGGCTGTGTTCTCTGAAGATAGAGGTGGTATTCCTTGTACAACTGGAAGTGCAAAGCATACTGGGGAGCAACATAAATCACTTTATTTAGAATCTAGAACTAACTCTGTAAATTCAGACATCTTTCAGTCCATGAAAATGAGAATGGAATGCTCTCAACCTGTAAATACACAGGGACAAGATAGCATAGTTAATACATTTCCACCATGTACTGAAGCACTGTTGCATGTTGAGGTAGGTAGCTCACCAGAATTTATTCAAGCACACTTTGTAAATGAGAATGCAGAAGATAGACTTACAAGTTCTGAACTTTGTAATTGTTTGGTATCAGAAGATGTGATTAATAATCAGAGTACCAATTTTTCAATGGATGAAGAAATTCACCACAATGGAAAATATCAGAAACTTCAGCAAGATGAAGGAAACCAGAATTACGCTATTACCAGTGAACAGTCTGAACACCTTAATGATGCTGATATTGCTGATCAAATGCAGCAGCTTGAAAAAGTACTTTCAACAAGCATTGTGCCAGTAGACCATTCACGGGAGACTGAAATTGACCCACATCAGAATCCAGAAACCTCCATACCCACTCAAGAGACTCTTGAAAGTCCAATTAAAAACTTGAATGAATTCTCACGTTGTTCTGCTAGTCCACAAGCTGGACAACATGAGCTAGAGAATGCAGTTACTGTAGATGAAACTGTAGCCTTTGAGATTGCTGATGAGAACCATGAATTCTTATCTCAGGGACACGAACAGATTTTTATTCAGACTGCAGATGGACTTATTCTGTCTCATCCAGGTACTGCTGTTCTATCTCAAGCTGAAGGCATTGTGATTGTAACTAATGCTGATGGTACTACAATGCACATTCGCACATCGGAGGGGGTTCCTTTGGAAACTGTGGAAGCACTCCTGGCAATGGAAGCAGATGGCCAAAGTGAAGATATTTTGCTCTCTCAAAGTGAAATAGAGCCATAAATATAAAAACTTGTTTTATTTATAGATGCTTTCTTCTGGAAAGGACTGATCAAATATATATTTTTCTAATGTGAATACTGAAGCTAACTTATTTGTAAACATTTCTATGACCTGTACCTTTTTATAATTTGTTTATATTAGCAGTATTGCAACCAAAAACTCTAAGGAATAACTCGTGATTCAACTTGTGCTCTTAATTGCCTGCGTGAGGGGGGGATGTCAGCCCTAGTTTTGATGCACCTTTGTTGCATATTAGTTTTACTCTTTGGCTAAACAGAAATGCAATAAAATGTGTTGCACTGCCTGTCAGTGATATGCTGTATATGGGCAAAATAAAAACATTAAAAGGAGCTGTACTTTCTATATACTAGAAGTTTTACCCTATTGGTAGTAGTGCATTTTTATTTTTATTACCTTATTTTATTAGTTGATAGGTCTTGTGTCACAAACAACTGGAAAAATAAGGTATCAACATTTCTGTATTCCAAGTAAACTTTCATTTTTCAAAAAATGATACTGTGACAAATGGTTAGCATAGGCTCCTGTCTATTCTTCTGTAAGGTGGCAGATAAAGATAGCAGTCCTGTAAAACCCCGAAGCATTATCTGATTCCTATTTAACAATCTGAAGAGCATTTGATCAAGCTTGTTTAATGTACAAGGTACAGTCAAATAGTGTTGATGCTCTGGTGGATGACCACCACCTGGCTATAGACACTCATATTCTAATCAGGATGAGTAACTGATAGGCTGCTTTTGTGCAAAATCTTGCTGCCTGTCTACACTGGCCACGAGTATTTGCGCAAGAACACTGACGTTGTAATGTACAAAATCAGTGCTTCTTGCACAAATACTCTGACGCTCCCGCTCAGGGATAAGCCCTCTTGCTCAAGTATTCTTGCGCAAGAGGGCCAGTGTAGACAGCAACGTTAATTTCTTGTGCAAGAAAGCCCGATGCCTAAAATGGCCATCAGAGCTTTCTTGCGCAAGAGAGCATCTACACTGGCACGGATGCTTTTGCGCAAAAGCAAATCTTTTCCGTTAAAAGTATTTGCGCTAAATCATGCCAGTGTAGACGCAGCCGTAGTGTTAACCCCAGTAGGCCTGTCTGCTCTAAAAAGCGGCAAAGGGTGACAACCATCCATAAATAGCTAATGCCCATTTTTTTTTTCTTCCCCCCCCTGACCTCAGAAGGTCACAATGGGTAGTTGTTCCTTCACTTCTAATGCCTGCAAGACTCTATCCTCTCCAAATTTCTCAGCAGCTGTATGAGAGGGGGTGAGAATTACAAAAACAGGTAAGTACCTACCCTATGCAGATGTCCTTCCCTGCAGTCCACTGTAAGTAGCACTATGTCTTAGGTGATTTTGCTACCTATGTATTCAGATAGCTTGATCCTCTTCTGTTAGCTAAAGTTGAATCCAGTCAAGACAGACTACAGGAAGAGGGAAGTGCTCTGAGATACTTGTCTCTTCTATAGCATCATGCAGAATGTTGAATTAGCTGCAGTTCTGGATGCCCAAATACCCTCTGTGGCCACTTCAGTTATGGCTGACCAGAGCCTATCAGACATAGGCCTAGATACCAATCATGTACTTGTGATCTCAGGTTTGATTCTTGCAAGTTAAGATGGAAACATACTTAAAGTCCCCACTGCTACTAAATGCAATAGCCAATTAACCTGGATGACCATGAAAATTTCTTCCACCTGCTGTGCTCTACTGTGACTCCCCTTTGAAAAGCATCTAGTTTAAAGTCTTTGTGTGTCAAGTCTTCATGTGGTTAGGCCTGACACTGCTGCTATTTAGATTCATGGCAAAACTCCCATGCCACACAGATACAGCTTCAGCTAATAATAGTTGTGTATGCAGCCCTGAAGCTTCAGAAAATGTGTGGTATGAACACAACGATAAAGCAATCAATCTTTAATTTTTTTTGTATGAGACAGCTCAACACAGAAGGAGCAAGACTTTGTGGGTATTTAGAGAAAGGATATCCCAGGGGTCAGGGCTCTAGCTCAGGACTCCTATGACACTGGTTCAGTTCTCTGTCCCACTGCAGTCTTCTGTATGACTTAGGCCTTCAAAGGTATTTAGGCTCCTGACTACCATTCAGGATTTGACCCTAAGCCTCTACTCTGATTCCCCATGTATAATTGGGGGATAACAGCACATTTAAAATTGAGGTATTAAGATACCATGGTGAAGGAGGTGATAAGTAACTCACCTAGTTGCTTCATATCAACCAAGAGAAGGACAAATAAAACCAGTAAATACAAAGAGGAAAAAAACAGATTTTAATAATTTTTATAAATAGCAATTTATCTTGCAGTTTGTTGCAAATGAGTATTAATGTTAAATGAGTATAATTAGAAGCAGTCTTAAATGCTACACTTGTCTATGTCCTGTTTCCAGCAACATGCTTTCTAGCAGTAGTTTACTGCTGTTCTCAATGTAAGGCTGGTACAACCAAGATGATAAATAAACCATCATAAGATCCTGGTCAGCAGTATGAGCAATCTCTTGCACAATTGTTTGCTTAAGTTGTAGTTCCTTCTTGTACATTTCAGAGAGCTTGAATGAAACCTCATCTGAAATGGATTGAACAATTTATACATATCAATCATATATAAGCAACTCCAAAAAATATTTTTTTTTTAAAAAAGTAGCTATTACAGTACACAAGCTTTTATAACTATCCTCTTTTCCTTAGGGTACATCAGCCATCCTGCTCTTCATTGCAATATGAGATGCCAAATTTATTGCTCATTTATTGGATATATTTCTACCACAGATGTTTTCTCAGTATAAAATCTCCTTTTGTTTCTAGGTCTCAAAAGCAGTGTTCTAGAACCAGCTGTGTAAAAATTATACTGTGTAAGTTATTTTTTTAGAGGAACATGTTCATTTAAAAAGTTATTAATACTTTGAATAAAAAAATTGCATATATGTTCTGGATACCTTGATACTTTTAGGCCACCACTAAAACCTAACCTGCATACAGTATTAACCCAAATACTGCAAGTACACGAGAGGAAGTAAGGCTGGTCTGCTTAACTAACTACATTATTTGTGAGAGTGAAGAATGGTGGAAATAATTTGAAATGCTATCTAAAGTAAAGAGCTGCTAGTAATAGGAGTAAGGATATTTAAAAAAAATGTACCTGGCTATTGTCCCTTGAATTGTCAAATATGAACAAAATATTTGACAAAGGCTCAAACCTGCTTTCCTTGCTCACCCAAAATTCCCATGGAATTCAGCAGAATTGTAGGTGAAATGATTGCAACCAAATTTCTTAGGGCTTTTTCAATAACAGTTGGTCCAGCACATCCCCTTTTCCCTACTAGCCTTCTGGCTGGCTGAAAGCAAGACTTGAAAAACCCATTATTCTAGGGCAGTGAACTGAAGAGTGGAGGACAAACTGCACAACTGAACTGCTTTTAATCAATCAAAGAAATCAGTTGTCATCCAAAAGTTCTTGAGTTTCAAGAGTTGTAAAACTTTAGTAATGTTTTGAGACAGGCATACTTGAAGTCTGGTACATTATTTTAGGTTGTTAAATAAATGGAAGGGCAGAGAAGGCTTCACCTACACTGCTATCAAGTGAATGCTGGAAAGATCTGCATTCTCTATTTTTGGTAGTATAGAGTGTTGAGCACCTTCCTCAGTCTGGTCATCTGCTGGATCATAGCCCATTTAAAAACTATGTGCAACAACTAACTGAGATGGGACTCCCTTCTCTGAAGTAAGAATAAGCCCCATTCTACAAGAGGGACAGCAGAATAGGACTCAGTGCTTCCAGACACCAGATATTTTCAGTCTTTGTATAGGGAGTAGCTATTGCAACTTTGGCACTGCTGCAGATGCTTGTTTTAATTGGATCTGTCTATATGTCTAACACTGGAATTATGATGTATCAATTACCTTGCACTTTACACATGTGCTGTCAGTAAGGATGTTAAGTGTGTAATTCGTTAATTGTGTAGTTGACAAAAAATGTGTGGATTACACGATTAATCAATAAGGGTTAGCACTGAAAGCACTCAGTCCTGGCTTGGGCTGGGTCTGGCAACTCCCTCTGCTGTGGTTCTGCACTAAGAATACTTTCGGAGCCAGCAAGCAGGCAGCCTAGCTCAGTTCTGGCTTGGGCCTGCAAAACCAAAGTGGGGGTAGCTCCTGGGACCTGGCGCAAGCTGAGTCTGAGCCAAGGCTGCCTGCCCACTGACTCCTAAATTACTCTTCATGCAGAGTTGCCACAGAAATAGCTCCCGGGACCCGCACAAGCTGGGACTGATCCAAGCTGCTGGCCAGCCCACAAAAAAAATATACTGACAGAGCCACAGGGGGGAGGGAGGATGTCTGTAGCCAGTGGCATTAACCAATAAGCATCCACTTATTGGTTAATTGTTTAACCAGCTACACTGTTATATCCCTAGCTGTCAGTGGTTCACAAACTTATTTGATTGTGCCCCCTCTGTGTCTATATACATTTGTGCCCCTTCCCATTGGGCACGTATACCATTGCCAAGGGAGAGTGGAGAGCACAGTGGCTGGTCAGGTGCCCAGCAGCTGTGCAGAAATAAAGGTGGCCATGTGAAAAGTAGTATTTGTCAATATCACTTTTCACAACAGACTTAGTGCCCCATTGCCACCCTTACCAAGGGGATTACAGCCCGAACCCTGCTGCCACCTCCCAGGTGAAAGTGGGGTGGGGTAGGAAAGAAGACCTGGAGCTTGGGCTGCCTCCCAGTGAGGGATAGGGGAGAAGAGGCTCAGTACACCCCCTTCACCCAGCCAGCTGCATGAGCCGCAGCCACCAGGAGCCAAAAGCCAAGGTACTTAAAAAAAAAAGTCACATAGCTCACATCTCCCTTGACACATTACCATACCTCCCTAGAGATCTGTACGCCACAGTTTGAGAACTACTGTTCTAAGTTAACTGATGCACTAAATTATCTATTAACTACTCAATTTGAAAGACAGACACACATTACATAAGGCAAAACTATCATCTTACCTTGATAAAAGTTAACAGGGCATATTTTTCAATTCTTAAACTACTATTTCAATAACAAATGACATCAAATGACTCGTAAAATGCCCCTCATTGGGAAATACTAGAGAATAACTTACAAGAGTGAAAAACATTCTACTTACAGAAGTACATAGTGGGCCATGTGTGAAAAAGTGGTGCTCTGCAATCTTCATTTTCATAGTGGTAAGTTTCTAGGTCACAAATTCCTTTAGTAGTTGAATACAATTTTTCCATTTTCAGATGTATTTTTGCCTGAAAATGATGAGTGCTTCAAGTTAATAAAAAAGTGCAAGCTTCCTTACCCACATCTCCCAGCCTTAACCTGGTGGGACCACCTCTAGGTATGGAAACACAGTCTCTGTGCCATTTAAATCTTTTACCCCTTCCCAAAATTGCCAGTAATTAGGGTAACTCGGTGTTAACTGCAATGTGGGCACTTCTCCATAGTAGTATTCTTGAATGATTAGAAAGTAGAAGGGAATTAACTACTGTGCATTATCTAAGGCAGGGGTGGGCAATAATTTTTGACCGGTGGGGTGGGGGGGGCCACTCTAAGACTGTGGAAAGTGGTTGAGGGCCACACTCTTCCATAATATTAATGGAGGAGATGCAGGGTCTGGGATGGAGGTTGGATGCAGAAGGGAGCTTGGGGTCAGAAGGGAGACTAGAGTCTGGGAGGGAGTTTGGGTGAAGGAGGTGGTTGTGACCTAGGGCAGGGGACTGGAGTGCAGGAGTTTGGGATGTGACCAAGGGTAGGAGGGTATTGTGATATGGGGTAGAAGATGGGGGTGCCAAATCTGGGAGGGGGTATGGGTGTAAGAGGGGGACAGAGGGTTTTGGGTATATTGAGTGAGGCAGGGGGCAGAGGGTTGGGGCAGGAAAAGCTTGGGGTGCCAGAAGCAGGCTGTGGCCAAAGGACCTGCCAGCTGCCAAAGGGTATGTCTACACTTGCACCCTCTTTCGAGAGAGGGATGCAAATGAAGACATTTGAAATTGCAAATGAATTATATATCCTGTGCTTCATTTGCATATTCACGTTATGGCGCTATTTCGAAATAACAGACGCTGTTAAGACGCGGTTATTTCGAGCGAAAACCCTTCTCTTGAAATAACTGGTAAACCTCATTGTATGAGGAATAAGGGTTATTTCGAGAAGGGGTTTCTCTCGAAATAACCGTGTCTTAACAGCATCTGTTATTTTGAAATAGCGCCATAACACGAATATGCAAATGAAGCACAGGATATTTAAATCCCGGCTTCATTTGCAATTTTGAATGTCTTCATTTACATCCCTCTCTCGAAAGAGGGTGCAAGTGTAGACATACCCAAACTAGCCTGCCTGCCTGCCAAGCTAAGGTTTGCATAGCTTAAAATGGTTCCCAGCCAGCCTGCCTGCTTGCCTGGCCATGTGCTTCTTTGAATAACTGAGCAGAGGAGAGGGGGCGTGGCTTCTTGGCTGCCTGTTATTCCAACAAGCAGCTCCCATTGGCTGGTTTCTGGCCAGAAACGGCCAATGGGATTGTGATGGGGTCGGGTGGCTCCTGAAACTTCCCCCCTCCCCTCCAGTTTTAAAACAGAAACGGAGCCCTCCAGCCACATTTCTGTACAGCGCGCGGTACTGCAGGGCAAGCAGGGGAGCCTGCCTGGGGCTCCCCGCTGGCTCCACAGGCCGGATCCAGTGGCGGGCCGTATTTTGCCCAGGCCTGATCTAAGGTAAGAAATGATAGAGCTAACCTATAGATTTTAAAGTGTAACTACAAACAGTGAATAATAATCCTGTAGGTTTTATCCTGCAGAGATAAATTCTTAACCTTATGCTATTTAACATTTTTATCAATGACCTGGGAGAAAACATAAAATCATTCCTTATAAAGTTTGCAGGTAACACAAAATTTGGAGGTGGGGTACATAATGAAAAGGTCAGGTCCCTGATTCAGAGCAATCTGGATTGGTTGGTAAAATGGACATAAGCACACTATGCCTTTTAATATGGCTAAATGTATATACATCAGGGACTAAGAATGTAAGCCATACTTATTAGATGGGGGAAGCAGTGACTGAAAACAATCTGGGGGGTTGTAGAGGATAATCAGCTGAACATGAGCTCCGGGTGTGATGCTATGACCAAAAGAGCTAATGTGATTCTGGGATGCATAACCGGGAATCTCAAGTAGGAGTAGAAAGGTTATTTTATCTTTGCATTTGGCACTCCTGTGACTGCTGCTGGAAGACTCTGTCCTCCTATTCTGGTGCACATAATTCAAGAAGGATGTTGACAGTTTGGAAAGGGTTCAGAGAAGAGCCACCAGAATGATTAGAAGACTGGAAACATGCTGTATAGTGCTTGAGCTCGAGTCGATCTGTTTACGTTAACAAAGAGTTGGTTAAAGGATGACTTGATTTATATAAATGTCTACATGGGGAACAAATATTTAACAATGGGTTCTTCAATCTAACAGGGAATGATCCAATGGCTGGAAGATGAAGCTAGACACGTTCGAACTGGAAATGAGTAAATTTTTAATGGTGAGTGTAATTGACTATTGGAACAACTTAACCAACAGTCTCATGGATTCTCCATCACTGACAATTTTAAAACCAATATTATATATCTCAAGGAATTATTTTGGGGAAGTTCTGTGCCAGTGTTATACAGAAGGTAGATGATCATAATAGTCCCATCTGGCTTTGAAATCTATGAAACAATTATCATATATACTCCAACATAAGCCCTTTTGTTTATAAGCTGACACTCCCTCCCCCAAAATTTACAGAGAAAAAATGGTAAAAAGTCATTGACCCATTTATAAGCCAACTCCAGAGTACAACGGTCTGGGACCTTACAGATGGGCCAGTAACTTTTCACCATTTTTTCTTCTGTAAGTTGGGTGGGGGGAGGTCAGCTCCCAGACTGCTGCGGCTCTGCCTTTTAAGAGCCGCGAGGCATTTACTACATTTAAAAGGCAGAGTGGCAGCATCTGGGACCTGGTGCAAGCTGGGACTGCTGTGCCAGTCCCCCCGCTCTTCATATTGGGATTTTTTTCCAAAAAAAGTTAGCTTATGAATGAGTATATACGGTAATTAAATCATTGAGGCTTGCTGCAGCATCTTACAGTAAAGAATTCAGGAGCATTATGGTCATACTGTAAAATCCTGATTATATGGTACATATGATTATAAACAGTGGAAAATAATGTATGTATATATGTATTGTCTAATCCACCACAAGTTATTTAGACTAATGGCTCAACAGGAATGACATCGTACACCAGTGCATTTAATGGGCTGAGTCATGACTGTAACTCAAAGCAAGAAACAGAATCATTACTCCTATTTTCTCCAGAGAACCAAACTTGTATCTGGAGTATTTTTCCGTTTATACCAATCATTGGAATTTTCTCCAGTTTGCAGAAAACTATTCAATCTACCATCATACAAATCTATCTATATATTTTAGAAATGTGCCTGTCTGTCTGTGAGTCCATTGTTCAAGAACTCCTCCTAAGCAGTAAGAACTAGGACCACCAAATTTGGTATCCTCTAATCTTAACTTACAGCAAGGTGAGTGATTGGTTGTACCCAGGACAATGGGATGTGCCTGGAATTCAACTGTTTCTCATAAAATGGAAAGGAAGGGGGTCTGGTAGAAGGGAGATGAACTATACAATTACCATAGGGGGCCAGCAAGCATGCCAGCGGGAAGCCACTGGTCAGCAGCAGCCAACACCCTGGCCTGCCCATGAAGCAGCTGTCAGCTACTGCGTAGCTCCCGCTGCCCCCAGGTGGCCTGCATGGTCCCCCCATCCCTGAGCTGAGCCTGTACAACTGCTGGCGGGAAGCCTATGCAGCCCTACCCCCACCTCTGGGCTGGGTCCAGGGCGGGCCTCTGCCTCCCCACTCCCCCTCAACCAGCAGCTGGGGTGCACAGCCCTCCTGCCCCCAGGGCGAAGCTGGCAGCCGGGATGCTTGTCCCCCCCGCTCTAGCTGGCACTGGGATAAAGTTGGCTGCCAGGACATGTGCCAATCTCCCCTGCTCCCTAGTGTCCCAGGGAGAAGCCGGCAGCCAAGGTGCGTGGACCCATCCCTCAGGCAATGCTGAGTAAGTCTTCTAGTATAATTTTAATAGGAATTTTTCTTTCTGGCTAAGGAATATTAAAGTTATTCTAATCAATATTTAAAATTCACAGTAAGTTAACATGGAGGTGCATGAAATTAATTCCCCTCTGCAAAATAAATTGGCTGTACATTTTTTATTCATTTTACTTTTTCTGTTTTTAATTAAGATTATATCTTTATGAAGGTATGAACTACTATTACAGAAAGAATGTCACTTATCTTCACCTGTAGCTGCTCTTGACAAAATTATTGGGGTGACATTCATTCTTAATGGTGTGTCCACTCATTAGGCCTTGTATACTTTGGCAGGTTTTGTTGCCAAAAACTGCCTTTTGGCAAAAAAACAGTGAGCACGTTTACACTGCAATGCTAGTTTTGTTGGGAAAAATACCCAGTTTTGTTGAAAAAAACCTTCCATCCCTGCAAGAGACTTTTGTCTTTTCTCCTCCCTTTACTGTTGACAAAGAGTCAATGTGGACTCTGCTGTTTGTTTTGTTGAAAGAACT
Organism: Rafetus swinhoei; assembly: GCA_019425775.1. NCBI lineage: Eukaryota > Metazoa > Chordata > Testudines > Trionychidae > Rafetus > Rafetus swinhoei. The sequence continues at coordinate 113,467,829 of CM033446.1, forward strand.
GGCTTCCACCAGTATCCCACAATGCCTGTCCTGATAGCTTTGCTCAGTGTTTTGTGATCTTTGCTGCCCTGCAAGCATGCACTCCTCCCCTTTCAGAGCTCCAGGAAGTATCTGACAGCTGAGCAAGCTGCTCCCTTTGGGAAACAGAGCAAATCATTGGAATGCTCCTGCTCTGTCCTGCCAGGAAAACAGTGGCAGGCAGACTGTTGCTGCAGGGGGAGGGGTGGAGAGACCGTTGTGCTGCTTTGACATTCCTTAGCATGGAGAATTCACAGAGCTACGAGAGAATCCCAAGAAGCATAGGGATCAGCTCTCCCTTCTCACAGTGCTGAACTGTGGGATGCTTACTAGGGATGTAAAATCCTGGTTAATCAGTTAACTGGTTAAATGTTAGGTTTGCCTAGCATTTAACTGGTTAGCCAACTAAAGTGGGATTGCAGGCAGGGAACCCCTCCAGCTCAGCTGGCACAGTCCCCAGCCTATGGGGCTCCCACCCTCAGCCCCACGTTGGGGCTGGTGCTACTGTTGGCTCCCAGCTCCCCGCCTCCATTGGAACAGCCCCTGCCTATGAGATGCCCAGCCCACTGTGAACTGGGGCTGCTCCGGATGAGAGTAACACCTGTCTGGGGCAGGCCCCTACCCCTCCCTTACTGGTTAACCGGAACTGGTAAGCATTACCTGTTTAGGGTGATGCTTACCGGTTAACTGAGTAACCTTTCACATCTCTAATGCTTCCCCATATTGCTTTGCTCTATCTGTCGACAGGATCCTAGCAACGTGACCATGAAATGTTGACAATGGAAGGCAGAAATACTGGTTTGACCAATTATCACTTTTGGAAATATTTGCATGTTGACAGCACTTTCGTCCCCAAACCTTCCCAGTGTAGATATAGCCTCACTCAGATAGCAAATATACACACTGTTCCCTAAAGAGGTGGGAGCTGTAGCATAGAACTGTATCTAGGCAGACTGGAAACTGAATTATGTCAAATCAAAAACAAAATATAGTTGTTAGGTTGTGTTTACATTGCAATCAGAGGTGTGACATATGGACATACTCATGATACAGTTATCTAGCTAGTGTGAGTAATAATAGCAATGAAGCTATAGCTGCATGGGATTCAGGCCCGTACGCAGGAATTTCTGGGTGTGTGAGAGCTGTGGGAGGGGCTGGAGGCTACCCAGCCCTGCCTCCAGCCTCTCTCCTGCAGGAGGAAGGAGGGGAATCAGCCCCAGGCTTCCCTCGACTGGCCAGAGCTCGGGTGAGAGGCTGGCAGCATGCCTCCTGTGCTTTCCTCTGGCCTTCCAGAGCACGGGGGAGGAAGGCTGGCGCAGCGCACTCTCTCTGCTTTCCCCCAACTGGCTGGAGCACAGGGGAGGGAGGATGGGGCCGCGTACCGCTGCTGCCATTCCCCCAGCTCGCCAGACCACGGGGAAGGGAGACTGGCAGCATGCTGCCTCTGCCTTTCCCAAACCGGCCAGAATTGGCCCCAGGGCGGACCATGAAGGGATGCGTTCGCACCCTTCGCACACACCCTTTGTGTATGGTCCTGGGATTGCTAGTTAGGTATGTACACAGGGTCCAAGGTGGACTTGTATAGCCTGTGCAGCTGTGGCTTCACTGCTATTACTACTCAAACTAGGTTAAAGCTAGCTTGGGTATACATTCTGCAATCACACTTCTAATTTCTGCATAGACATATGCTTATTGATACCACATCATATTAGGTTTCAACTGTTCAGCCCTCTTTCTAACTTGATGCTTGTTTTGTTTTGAACACGTGGGAAGTTTAGGATGAGAGAATAAACAATAGGTACAATTTTGGCATTGTATTATCTTACATAATTTTTTAAAAATCATATAATGAAAAGGAGAACGGGGGGGAGCCAGGAGAAGGATCTAAAATCAACTTTTAATTTTCAAATCAATCTCATAACCATAGTGCACAGTACTTCAAATCATTTGCAACTGCAGCTAGAGTAGTTACCTGAATGAAAGCCTTATGAAAGTATATTTTCAGTAAACATTTAGCATTACTTGGTTAGCTTGTACTTGGACAAACGTGTGTCAAAAATGGCTTCATTAGGTAAGGAAATACACAATTTGAAAGATAAACAAATGAACATTACCATGTTTTCCAAAGTCCCAAGCAATTCTTCACAGAATATCTCAAGTTTTTCATTATAGTCTGCTGACAGTTTTCCACAGTCAGAAGCAATCTTGTCACATTCTATGTCCAGCTTGTTCTCTTTAAATCTAAACAAAAGCATATATTAGTGCAAATACAGGTTGGACTTCCCCGGTCAGGCACCCTCAGGAACTAAGCAACCCTGAGCAAGGGAGTTTGCTGGACCAGGGGAGGTCAGACCTCGGGGCTCTCCCACGCTCCCCTCCTGGCCATCACCCTGGGAGAACCCAGAGGCCTGACCTCTTCCTACCCACCTGCCTGGCTCTGCTGCCCCCAGCCCCTGAGCAAGGCAGCAAGTTGCTCCTGGGGCTCCCTGCCCCTGGCCACCTGGCCCCTGCACAAGGCAGATGATGCTCCTGGGGCTTCCTGCCCGTCCCCTGCAGGGCAGCAGCCTCTCCTGTCCCAGAACTCTTTGCCTCCAAGTAACTGGGCCTGTGGGCTGCCACCAACCAGAGCAGCTCCATTCCCAGCTGCTCTCAGCCTCTGCGGCTACGACTGGACCATGGATGTTGCTGGGGGTTGGGGAGCCCTAAGCCTCAGGGGCCAGATCCAGGCAAGCCAGGCACCTGATTCGGCCCCTGGGCCTTAAGTTCCCCACCCCTGGTTTAAGCCTACAAGAGCCTCTCTGACAGGGGTAGAACAAAGGAATTGCTGTACAAGATTAGAATGGTTTAGCTTGTTCAGTGTTCAACTGTGGCTAGTACCAACCGATTCAGAGGAAAGCACAAACCCCCTACATTAGGCTATTAAGGAATAGCCTGTACACAAGGAAAGTTTCTTCCTAATGCCCATTAATTACAGGCTGTTTTATGTCCTGAAGCAGGAATTATGTCCCTTCCAAAGTATTTGGCTTTTTACAATCTTTACTGCTGTAGCTCAGGACATTTCTGTTATTCATGTAAATGGCAAATCCTTTTTTAAACTCTGTGAAGCTCTTGATCTCAGTGTTATTGTGTAACACTGATTTGAGTCTCAGAGAAAACTTGTCTGAGGCTATGTTACACTACAAAGATAAATCGGAAAAAGAAACGCAATTTGTGGTATGCAAATTGCAGATCTTTTTCCGATTTACTCCCAAAAGAGGCTTTTCCAAAATTTGACCCATCTACACGGGGCCAAATTTCAGGAAAAAACCCTCTTCCGGAACATCCCTTCTTCCTTGTAAAATGAGTTTTACAGGGATGCCAAAAAAACATGTCAGCTTTTCTGATATTTTTTTTCAGAAAAGCGGACGCGTTCCTTGGATATCCTGGAAAAGCTCTGCAGTATAGACATAGCCTGAGTAAGTAAGGGTTTGTAAGATCAAACCCTAATTTTCTAACTTAACATTTAAAGTAATTTAATATTATTTGTATGCATAAAAACATTGTGCAGCAAATACAGCAACTTTACGAGGTTACCCAATTTTTACCTTGAAAACCTGGTATGGCTTTTGATTTTATACAATCACAAAATGCTACTGTTTGAGAATACCAAACTGTCCACGTTGTGGTTTTTTGTAAAGCTGCCTGTTCATGGAAAACCAGTAGTTTCACAGAAAAGGTGAGCTCTGCATTGTTATTATTCACCAGTCCTTTTAGCATACTCACTGTGCACTAATTTTCAAGTTTACAATTTTGTTTGCAGTAGTAAATCCATTATTATTCAGGGTCTCCCATTTCATCATTAAATTATGCCAGTCTGCTGCATTATCTTTAATTTTTCTTGCGCTGACAGATAAGACAGATCTTTTTGAAGCAACAGCTGCAGGACTCTTTGCTACTTTGAGAGAGAGAGAGAGAGAATGCAAACCCTTCAAAATCTGCAATAACAAATCAATGAACTGTTTTATGTTGCCATTACAGTTGTATGTGCTGCATACAATATCTTCCTTGATCCTTTGTTCCCGAATGTTGACTCAATAAAATGTAGTTTACAGGCATCCCACTAACTTTAGTAATAAGTCAAATGTCTAGCCTGTCAATCTTTCATCATCACTGTAAAATTATTAAATTATTAGGGTATTGAAAAAATAAAATTGTATGTTTAAGTATTCCATTATAACACCTAACTAATGCTATAAAACCACAAATGATCAATCCTATAGTATTTTGCCAACAAAATGAATGGCTGTTTTCCTGAAGTCAAATTTTAATGTAGCATTTCTTGCCAAGAAATCACTAACACAATAAGAACCTAGTCATAGAATCATAGAACACTAGAACCAGAAGGGACCTCGAGAGATCATCGAGTCCAATCCCCCTGGCCTCACCACAGGACCAAGCATTGTCTAGATCATCCCTGACAAGTGTCTGTCTAACCTGCTCTTAAATATCTCCAGTGATGGAGATTCCACAACCCCCCTAGGCAATTTATTCCAGTGTTTAACCACCCTGACAGGCAGGAAGTTTTTCCTGATTTCCAACCTAAACCTCCCTTGCTGCAATTTAAGCCCATTGCTTCTTGTCCTATCCTGAGGCCAAGGAGAACAATTTTTCTCCCTCTTGTAACACCGTTTTAGACACTTAAAAGTCACTATCATGTCCCCTCTCAGTCTTCTCTTTTCTAAACTAAACAAGCCCAATTCTTTCAGTCTTCCCTCATAGCTCATGTTTTCTAGACCTTTAATCATTTTTGTTGCTCTTATCTGGAGACCTTCTCCAATTATTCCACATCTTTCTGAAATGTGGTGCCCAGAACTGGACACAATACTCCAATTGAGGCCTAATCAGCGGAGAGTAGAGCAGAAGAATGACTTCTCCTGTCTTGCTCACAGCACACATATTACTGAATCCCAGAATCATGTTTGGTTTTTTTGCAACAGTATCACACTGTTGACTCGTGTTTAACTTCTTGTCCAATATGACCCCTAAATCCCTTTCAGCAGTACTTCTTTCTAGACAATCACTTCCCATTCTGTATGTGTGAAACGGATTGTTCCTTCCTAAGTGAGTACTTTGCATTTGTCCTTATTAAGCTTCATCGGCTGTGTCTACACTGGCATGATTTTCCAGAAATGCTTTTAACGGGAAAGTTTTCCGTTAAAACCATTTTTGGAAAAGAGCGTCTAGATTGGCACGGACGCTTTTCCACAAAAGCACTTTTTGCGGAAAAGCGTCCCTGCCAATCTAGACACGCTTTTCCGCAAAAAAGCCCCGATCGCCATTTTCGCTATCGGGGCTTTTTTGCGGAAAACAAATCTCAGCTGTCTACACTGGGACTTTTGCCCGAACGGGAGCAGCATAGTATTTCCGCAAAAAGCACTGATTTCTTACAGTAGGAAGTCAGTGCTTTTGCAGAAATTCAAGCGGCCAGTGTAGACAGCTGGCAAGTTTTTCCGCAAAAGCGGCTAATTTTGCGGAAAAACTTGCCAGTCTAGACACAGCCCATCCTGTTTACCTCAGACCATTTCTCTAGTTTGTCCAGATGATTGACAATTTTGCCCCTATCCTCCAAAGCACTTGCAACCCCTCCCAGCGTGGTATCATCTGCAAACTTAATAATTGTACTCTTTATGCCATCATCTAAATCACTGATGAAGATATTGAACAGAACCAGCCCCAAAACAGACCCCTGTGGAACCCCACTTGTTATGCCCTTTCAGCATGATTGTGAACCATTAATAACTACTCTCTGAGAAAGGTTATCCAGCCAGTTATGCACCCACCTTATAGTAGCCCCATCTAGGTTGTATTTCCCTAGTTTATTGATAAGAAGATCATGCGAGACTGTGTCAAATGCCTTTCTAAAGTCTAAGAATACCACATCCACAGCTTCTCCCTTATCCACAGAACTTGTTATCCTATCAAAGAAAGCTATCAGATTGGTTTGCAATGATTTGTCCTTTACAAATCCATGCTGGCTGTTACCTATCACCTTATTTTCTTCCAGATGTTTGCAGATGAATTCCTTAATTACTTGTTCCATTATCTTCCCTGGCCCAGAAGTTAAACTGACTGGTCTGTAGTTTCCTGGGTTGTTCTTATTTCCCTTTTTATACATGGGCACAATATTTGCCCTTTTTCAGTCTTCTGGAATCTCTCCTTACTTCCATGATTTTTCTAAGATGACAGCTAAAGGCTCAGATACCTCCTCTATCAGCTTCTTGAGTATTCTTGGATGCATTTCATCAGGCCCTAGCGATTTGCAGACTTTTATAAGTAATTTTTAACTTGTTCTTTTATTTTAACTTCTAAACCTATTCCATTTCCACTAGCATTCACTATATTAGGCATCCCATCACCATCCATCTTCTTGTCGAAAACCAAAACAAAGAAGTCATTAAGCACTTCTGCCATTTCCAAGTTTCCTGTTATTCCCTCTTCACTGAGCAATGGGCCTATCCTGTCATTGGGTTTTCCTCTTGCTCCTAATATACTTGTAAAACATCTTGTTACTCTTTATGCCTCTAGCTAGATTGAGCTCTTTTTGTGCCTTTGCCTTTCTAATCTTGCCCCTGCATACATGCGGTTTGCTTATATTCATCTTTTGAAATTTGACCTAGTTTCCACATTTTATAGGACTCCTTCTTGATTTTTAGATTATGTAAGATCTCTGTCCTTTTCACAGAGTGGTTTTGATCCCAAATATCTCAGTGGCAGGAAGCACTAGTGTGAAATCCTATAGTAATACAGTCAATGGGAGCTTTGCCATTAAAGTCAATAGGGCCAAAATGTCACCTTATATTTTTTACAGGATTTTAATGACCATACAAAGCTTTGATCTCACAAAAATGTATGTACCTGTATAAAAGTAGTCAATGGAACATCCATTCAATAAGCTACTTCTCTATGTAATTACTCATGTGTGCAATCATTGCCAATTCAAATGATAAACTATTTCTATCCTCAACTTTACTGTTCCCATAAAGAGTTTCTGGCTGTTAGCAAAGCGCTAAAAGATTGCAGAGGTAGTGCCTCTAGTAATAATAATGCTATTTACACACATACACTGAGTGAGATACAGCAGATACTAATTCTTGGATCTGGACTTCCAACACTCCAGTCATCTGAAGAAGTGGGTTGTGCCCCTAAAAGCTCATGATACCATCTACGTGTTTTGTTAGTCTTTAAGGTGCTGCTAGACTATTTGTTGTTTTTTAAGTTTGTGCTAATTCTTTACACAGCTAAATTACTTTGCATCTGAGGCTCTCAAAGTGCTTCACGAACGATAAACTAACCACCCTGCCATTTTAGGGCCCCTCATTAGTGCTAATTAGTTAAAATACCATAGTAGCGGCCTAGGGAATGAAAGGGGAGGGCTCGACGAAGACGTTTAGAGCTCCCCCTCAAGTTTTTGAAGCCTCCATGGGTTCGGTGCGGTCAGGTACCCGGCCGCCGGCGGAACGTTACACACGAGAGAGGCCTCTGGCTTCCCGGTGCTGCGGCTGCTGACCCCCAGGCCCCACAGCGGCGGCGCGCCTCGGCGGGTTTCCTTCGCGTTTGAAAACGTAACGACAAATAACGGATCATAACTGAGGAATCGCGCTTCCAGTCCTAGCCCACGTGCCCGGGGGGGAGGGGGCCCCAGAGATGGACTTACTACAGGAGCACCCCCCCTCCCGCCCCTCTGCGCGCATTTGGCTGGTACCCGCCCCCAAGCACTGGGGACACCGCCCGCACCCTCTCCCCATCTTCGGGTCCGCGCTCACCTGCCATGTCCCGAGCCCTGCTGTGATAGGGCCAGCCCCGCCTCCCCTCGGAAGTGCGCTCACGTCCGGTCCCGCCCGTTCCCGGCTCAGCAGCAGCCGTAGCTCGGCCGCGCCCGGCCCCTCGGCTTCTTCTCCCTCGTCCGGGGCCTCTGAGACGCAGCCCCCGTCGGGAGACATGAGGGGCCCGGCCCCTTGTTGAGGTGAGCCAGCCTTTCCCCCACCCGCCCCTGTTTCTCTCCCTCTTTCCCCCGTTCCCTGGCTGCTTGGCCGCGGGGGCTCCAGCAGAGGCCGACAGAGGGAAACTGACACCCCAGGGGTACCCCTGCTGCTGGGTGGAGGCTGGTGCTGGAGCCCAGAGGGACGTGGGCTCTTGCATCCATGCACCAGCCCCATCCTTGTGACGCTTGGAAAGGGGTGGGGCTCGTTCGGCCCTGCGAGAGTGCGGCTACTTGAAACTCGGCTCTCCTCTGTAAGCAAAGGACCCGGGTAGCCCTGCTTCATTTCCCCCGTCTGCCCTGGGAAGTGCAGCTGCTCTGTTCTTTGCTGCCTGTTGAATCCTCCCGTGGGGGATCTGTCGCGCATGACCCGTGCCTCTGGCTGGTTCTTGATTGGGTTAATTTGGTGAACTGTCCTGTAAGCTTTGTAAAACCTGGGCTGGCGTTAGGACAGGGGTGGAAAAAAGCAAGCCTGGGGGCTGGATCCAGCCCTCCAAGCATTTTTCTCCAGTCCACCCAGCTGATTAGCAGAGTGCATACTTCCAGCTGGCAACATGTGTTCAGCTGCTTCTCTCTCTCTCTCTCTCTCGCTCCCGCCCACCCCCTTGCTCTGTCCTGTAGCAGAGCTGCTCCCAGGATTCTCCTGCTAGCTGTGCAGAATGGGAGTGGGGTGGAAGGGGAGTGCTGAAATCAGGGTGACCCCGCCCCTCTACCCCTTCTCCGCAGAGTAGAGACACAGTCAGGGGAGCTGCTCCTACCTGAAGTGTGCATGGTAAGTGACTCGAAGGAGACAACAGAGAAGGACGGATTTCCCGTAAAGACAGAATATAGCTTCTCTCAGAAACGTAGCCAGCACACACACTGTCTCTGTGCCACACACAATCGTCACATACACACTACTGCACATACTCAGTCTGTGTCACAAAGTCTGTCTCTCACAAAGTGTCTCTCTTTCACATACACTCTATGTCTCTCTCTGTAGTCCCCAACTCCATGACTTCTGCCTGAGGCCCTACACCTTGTGGGGGGGGTCTGGAGCCAGCCTGCAACCACATATCAAAATTTGTGAAGTACCCCCTCCCCCCCATGAAAATGATTGCTCACCCTTGGATTAGATGATTGAATGGTCTCGTTTTTACAATCTGCAAGTCTCTGCAAACTGCATGTGGCACTGAGCAGCCCCTGATGTTTTTATGTGTAGCCTGCTTGATCCCAGAACTAACCGTGAGTGAGTAGGGGTGACCCAGGAGGTGCAACTTAAACATGCAAAGGGTCTGGCAAGGGCAGAACATTAGCCCATCAGGGGTGGGTATGGTAGTGACATCATAAGGCCTTTTGCAGTGCCTCAGCTTATTGGTTAAAATATGTTGGGAAGTGATGACTTCACAGAGAGTCCATGACAATGGCCAGATAGAACAGAATGTAGGGGTGGGGCAATCTCAGAGAATGTGGCTTTGTTGCCGGGGGGGGCGGGGCGGGGGTCTCCTTGAGATCTTCCCTTGAGGCCTGAGAGAGTATTCAGGGTAACGAATGCGAGCACGAGGAGGGAGCCTGTTTGGAGTGTGTTCTCCTTTTCCCAGAACTAATTGAGCTTGAAGACCAAAGTCCCTGTGGAGAAGGTAAGAGCCTGAGAGAGGTTTGGTGCTGATGCAGCCTGACCCACCTACTGCTGACCAAATGTAAGGCATGGGAAACACTAAAATTTGGAGATTCCCCCCCACCTAGGCCTTTGTCCCTTATAATCACTCAGGACATTGGAATTTGTCTTTTTTTTTTGTTTCCCTTTTCCCATAGCTTCCTGCCCCTCAGAGTCTCTCTGCTGATTGGATGAGCTAGCAGGGCCACTGACAGGGAGGAGACTCAGGACTTCGTTGTTTTCTTTAAGACCCAGCAAATGAGCCAGACTCAATCATCTGCTTGGGGAATTGTTCAGCTTCTCTACATTGGTTGGCTCTGAATAGTTCCTGATTCTGTCAGTTGGGTGTAACAATTCTCTTCTACCAGTCTCATGGCTAGGGAGGTTGGGGAGCTGTGAGGAACTGTGAGAGAGTGTTGCCAGCAGCAATGTATTATATGAGGTGTCCTATCATGTGGAGTCATTACAGATGATGAGAGGGAGCAGTAGAGTAGACCAGTGGTTCCCAACCACCCGTCTGCAGACTGGTGGCGGGTAACAAACCACTTCTTGCCGGACCACAGCACGCTGCCGGGCCATGCCCCCAGCGTGTGCTGTGGCTGGAACCAGGGATGTTCCTATTGGGGCAGCCTCACCGTGACCCTGGTTCTAGCTCCGGCGGCTGCGGCGCTTGGCCAGGGCCAAGCGTCACGTGGAGGGCGGTTGCTGTGACTGCTGGGGCCAAGCATCGTGTGGAGGACAGCTGCCCCGGCATGCCTGTTCTCCTCCTGCCCACGCTGGCGCTGCCGGCGACCCCTCCAGCATCAAAATATCCCCTGCAGGATTTATGATCAATCGCTTCTCACATCCAAAGGGTTTTGTCCGAAATGATAAATTATAATGGTAATGATTTGTAATTTATAAAATCTTTATTACTGTATAAATGTTTAGTATATTATAACAAAATCATTTTACCAATCACTGTTTTCATTCAAATATTTCGTTAACCTCTCTTATGCATACTCATTGCATGACTATTTTGAACTCTCTTATATTTAAAAAAAATTGCAGTCCACATTTACAAAAAAACCACGTCCCCACACAGAAATTCCTGCGTATGGGCCTGGTCGCTTCCCGCTTGGTGGGAGCCTCCCCCTGGCCTCTACTTCTTCTAGCTCAGCCAACATGCACACACAGGGACCTGCTACCACTCAGCCATTCTGAGCCCTGGGGGCTAGTTTGGGGACCCCCTGGTAGGGCAGCTGGTGCTGAGCTGGGGTTGCTGCTAGCCTGGTAGCTGGGGTAGTTGAAGGGACAAGGCAGTAGAAGCCGTCCAAGCCGGAGTCAGTGCCCTGCCACGTTCAGCACAGCCTCTTTCTGGCTTGGTCCCCTCTTTTGCTGGTGCTCCTTTCCCCTTTCTTCCCTTTCCCTTCCCTTTTTCCATTTTCCCCCGGTTCCCTTATTATGTGCATACTGATGTAATGCAAAATAACACTTGACCACTTAAAATTAATCACAATACTGAACATGCAGATAAATTACCATAATAAATATACAGATGTTTCTATACCAGTTTGCCAAAAGTTTTTGAATAGGCTTGCTAGTCCGCAGTATAAAAAAGGTTGGGAGCCACTGGAATAGACAACTTTCTATTGCAAAGCTTACCATGTTAACCCAACAACCAGTGCACACAGGGCCACAAGCGGGCAATTCCTCCTGCGGCCACTGGATGGTGCTGCAGCCTTGCACTTCCCTATTCTCCTGAATATCTGAATTTTGATGATCTGGTCTGGTTCTGGTTCCAATTTAATGTGACAAATGGGGCTCTGCTGCGTAATAGCTGAGTCAATTTTATTGATATTTTATTATGTTTAAATCATTAAGAGGACCAACTCCTTCGCTCAGGGGAGGCAAGATATGGCCCAAAAAGCCTTTCAGTCCAGCCCATGGCCACCCCGCTGGGACCCTCGGGCAAGAAGCAGCTCAGAGTGGCTGCTCCATCTGCTTCTCTGCACAGGAGGGAGGGGGAACCTTTGCATGCTGCCCTGTCCCCAGCAGTCGGTCAGCTCCTGTTGGCTGGTTCCCATTGGTTGCCCCTGCCACCATCACAATCTCAGCTCCGAGTTGCTGGAACCAGCCAATGGGAGCTGAGAGCTTGTGCTGGGAGCATGGGCAGTGTATGTAGATTCCCCCCAGCTGTGCGGTGCAGAGGGGCACATGCAGCAGCTGCTCTGAGCTCTGGGGCTGCGGCAAGCAGGGAGCACAGGGTCTTATTGGGCTGCTAGCTGGAAGCCACTTCGGTAAGTATCTCCCAACCAGAGCCTGCCTCTGGCACCCGAACTCCCTGCCCCAGGTCACAACTCTCCCCTCCTCCCCAAACTCCTGCACACCGTACCCTACCCTGAGCTCCATTCTCCACCCAACCTTGGTCCCAGATTCCGCACCCTCTCCATAGAAAAGTGCAGCCCTTGACCACTTATCAAAACCTTTGAATGGCTCCCCATCAAAATTATTGACCATCCCTGCGTTAGAAGGATGTATGTACTGTAGCTGTGCCATGGATCCCAGGATATAAGAGTGACAAGGTGGATGAGGTTCTATCAAAGGAATTTGGTTCAGTAAAGAGATTACCTCCTCTATCTTGGCTCTCTCATTAGAAGGATGCTCAGCTTCATGTGCCTCACCCCATTTTTTATTTATTTGGCAGGTGTGGTGAGAAACTTTTAAATCTCCTAGGCCTCGAATCTGTCTTTGGGCGATGGGCCTGACTGCTACACTATCCTTTATTGTCCCGTGGGCTATGGCTACTTTCCGGTCCTGTTTCCGTAGTCTAGATATCTCCCCTCGTGAGGGGAGGGTTAGGGGGACCCAAGCCCTCCCTCTTCACCGGGTCCCAGCCCAGGGCCATGAGGTGTAGGGGTTTGCTCCCTCTACACGGCTGACGGGGTGTCTCCCGGAAACTCGTCAGCCCATGGGCACCAATATTGCCCTGCCCTGGGCTGCTTCCTACCCCCCTCGCTGCTTCTTGCCCCTGTTACCCCAGCTGGGGGTCCTATCAGGCTCGGAGCGGTTCCTCCTTCCCCTATGTTGGGGTGGTCCTCATTGGGTCATTGGGGTACATGAAGGTCGCGGGGGTCGGTGTCTCCAGTCTTGCCAGCCTCTCACTGTTGTCCTTTCCCTCCGGGCCCGTCCCCTTCTGCCCCAGTCGGCTGCCCTTTTGAATGGGCCCGCTAATGCTGGGGACGTCCTGACATCCAACGTCAGGGATGGCGTGGCGTTCCAGCGTGCCACACCCCCTCCCTTGTAGCCTACCACCCCCCTTGCAACGGCGGTGCGCCGGTGGCCTTGCGCTGGCCGCTTGCGTTCCGTTTCCTGTCTCTGGCGGCTTCCCCTGCCTTCCGGGAAACCGGTAAGGGGCGGGCCAGCCCGAGTGTGCGTCGCCGCGGACCCATCACACTGAGGATTAAATACAAAGAAAATGAAACAAACTTCCTAACCAGATTTCTTTGTGATATCCCTTAAAACAGTTTGCATTGAGTGGGGATGGAGACAGAACAGAGTATGTCAATCTATTTGATAGCTTTAAATGTGTTCGTTTAGGCTTATTTTTATAAATAAGAAATTTTACCAGTTAATAAAGTATTTGTAACATGGCTGTGACATCAATACAATAAGGCTGATGCTGTTGTAGTTAAAGCCACACACCCAGAAGCTATTGTAAGCTAAACTGCAAATAAACTTTTGTGACAACATTCATAAATATAGTACTCATTTCTTAGGTCACATGAGAGCTTTTAAGTAACGTGTGTTAATTTCCCTAGTGTATCTTGCAAAAAGATTTTGTGGGGAAAAACTATTGCAATTTAACAGAGAGAGTTAGGGTGGATAGAAGGAGCTATAGGTCATTTAATATTTTAACTGTGAAAACTTAGTTTCCTTTTTGAGTGTCAGGGCTGTTCGCCACTCTGGCATTCCTCTTGCAGTCCCCTATCTTCTGCACTCAACTTTAAATAACTTGCCCTCTGTAGGTTCTGCTTACAAAAACTCCCCAGAGTCACAGATTCGCCAACTTTTTGGGGGGGGAGGGGGGGGAGGGGGAAACAAAAGGAACCCCCCCCCCCAACCTCCTTTACCATGAGAGCTTGAAAAAACAAAAGAGAAAATAAACTGCAGTCTCTGGTAGCTGACCTCTTAGTCAGTGAGTGTGTGTGGGAGAGAGAGAGAGAGAGACACACACCACCCCTGTCCTATTTCACAATACTAAAATAATCACCTTAAAAATGGTGTTTTTATTAATAAAACAAAAAAAGATATAGTTGATAAAGCATACTTGGTTGCTAGGTGTTACAGAGCAACTGAGTAAAACAAATTAAAACACAGAACATCTCTGGGTACACTCTTAGATAGTGAATGGGAGAGGGGAGGCATAGATTTACAAAGAGAAGTTTAACCAAACAACTAAAACACAGAAAAATACCCTGATAGCAACTAAATACACTTTTCCCCTTAACTCATGTTCCATGCTGATCCATACTTCAAGGCCCAGTTCAGTCCTACATCTAATATTTCTTATAGGCATGATAATTCTGATTACTGCATCTGCTCCCTCCAGCCCTTAGCTTAGAAGACACAAAGGAAGAGCAGGCCAGGTATCTATATCCAAATCAGAGTTCAGCACTGTATCTCATTGCTTCTTCTGGCCCCCTGCCAACCTCCTTGCTAGCTACCTGAGTTTAACCCTTTAGTCACGGAGTACTGGACAGCACTTCTCCAATCCATCACAGAGTGCTTGTTCACATAGATTCCAATCACGTGTGCACACGCCTACATGCACGGTCATTGGAAATTTTTTCTCTTAGCAGCTCCCATTGAGTAAACTAAGGAGGCCTCTGGAGTGGTGCTTTCATAGCACTCAATATATGACCCTGCTGACCTGACACTTTCAGTTCCTTCTTAGCATCTGTGGCAGTGTTGGAACTGTGTTCACTTGCTTCCGAGTGACCCCTTAACCAAGCACTTGGTTCTTTGTAGTTTGTGTTGTGTTGTTAATAGTGACGGATTGGGAAGTGGGATCATCCCATCGCATCACCCCACCTTGCACTGCGGAGCAAGTCTTGTGGAGTTAGCCAGAAGCCTATGTCCTATAGTGACCCCCATGATTCATGTCTTAAGGGAATTGCGTCAGAATGCTGTAAGTTTTGTAAGGCTTTCAACCACAAAAAAATGAGATTTTTTTCAATTAAAACAACTGTTGATGGAAGTCACACTCTGTCCATGGCACCAGACCACCCAATCCTGGGTCGGTGGGTGAGGAGCACCACAACATCAGTCTGCAACTCAGTGCTGAGGAAGGACTCAAAATCAGAGACTCTTGGTGCTTAGTGACTCTCCAGCAGGGCAGTGCCTGGTGGAGGTGGAGCCTCCCTCCACTCCTGATGCTTTAGGGTTTTGAAGAGCCTCATTGAAATGATAGTGCCTCAGCCCTCAAACGTCAGACGGAGTTCCTGGCACTGTCTAGATCAGGGCTACTCAACACATGGCCCATGCGTGGCCCATTGGTTTGTGGCCTGCGGTGAGGTTTGGGTTTATGTGGGGCTCAATACGCGGCCCGTGGATGGGATCCTTTGAACATGGCCTCCACTGAGAACGTGCTCCACAACGGCGAACCGTCTTCCAGGCGGGGTGAGCATTGAAAGACGCAAGTGAATGGGCTGGCTGGAACAGACGGGTACAGGGTGTCGATGTTTCTAGGCCCCAGGGAGGAGGTGCCGGGAGCGCCGGGGCATCGTGGGAAGTGCTTTGTATTCATGCCCGTCAGTGTGAAAAACAATATTTGCATATATATTTGCATGTATATGCAACCACACTTAAGTTGTGGCCCTTGGCATATGCTGTGAGTATCATTGTGGCCCCCGGGGCTTCCAAAGTTGAGTAGTCCTGGTCTAGATGGATGCTGTCCAAAAGCAAGCCCACGATTATGTGGTGCTACTTGTTGCTGAACTGGCACAGTTTATGATCATCATCCTCACAACAGCTCTCCCTGGCACAGCCTCAGGTACAGGTTCGTATGGCTATGGGAGAGAGGAAACCTACATCCCCAGCACTGAGGAATCTAGGTCCCTCTCAAAGCATGAGAACTGTCCCATGGTACTGGGGTGCAGCAGCCATTCCTAAGCACTGAATGCACAGCATGAAGAGACAACACTGATCCTTGACACAGTTATTGTGACACCAATCCCCAGTCTGTTCTCAGCACAGAGGTCGTTGGCATCACCTTGGTTGTCACTTTTGGCTTGCTTATACTCTGAAATGGAATAATTTTTATTGAAGGCACAGTAGGCATAAGTCCAGGAAGGACTGTAAGGCCCGGCATCCACAGTGGCCTTCCCCCACACAATAGACCACCTGGGCACCTTGAGCCCAGTTAACCCCTTCAAGGACTTCCAAGTTGGTGACCTCAGAACATCACCCTTCCTGGTCACCAATGGCTAGATCTGTCCCTCTGGTAAAGGAAACAACCCTTGCCAGACCACCCCTGGAATTGCAGAACAATGCAGACAATGTTCTCTCTCTCTTTTCTCCATCCGTGTGTGGAATAAATTTTGTGTGTACTGAGGCATGTGCAGATGCACACCAACAGTAGAAATACATGCTGCTGGCTATGGTGTTCTGCTAATCAGCTGGGTGGCATTTGAATTTCTCCAAGGTGGCCACTCAGTGCTCAACTTACACGGAACACTAGTCAGGGGAAGAACTTGTCTGACCCCAGCTTCCATTCTGCCTCCTGCCAGGGGCCTAGAGAGAAAATACTTTGTCCCCTTCAAGGGATGAGTTTTTATTCTCTCACCTGCACCCCTCCTCCCTGCTAGTCTCAGTGGTGAATGAGGAGAGCCAAGTGCAACAGGTGCTGGCCCCCAAGACCAAAGAGAACATAAGAACATAAGAACGGCCGTACTGGGTCAGACCAAAGGTCCATCTAGCCCGGTATCCTGTCTGCCGACAGTGGCCAGCACCAGGTGCCCCAGAGGGGGTGGACCGAAGACAATGATCAAGCGATTTGTCTCCTGCCATCCCTCTCCAGCCTCTGACAAACAGAGGCCAAGGACACCATTTTATCCCCTGGCTAATAGCCTTTATGGACCTAACCTCCATGAAATTATCTAGCTTCTCTTTAAACTCTGTTATATTCCTAGCCTTCACAGCCTCCTCTGGCAAGGAGTTCCACAGGCTGACTACACGCTGTGTGAAGAAGAACTTTCTTTTATTAGTTTTAAACCTGCTACCCATTAATTTCATTTGGTGTCCTCTAGTTCTTCTATTTAGGAACTAATAAATAACTTTTCTTTATCGGCCCTCTCCACACCACTCATGATTTTATACACCTCTATCATATCCCCTCAGTCTCCTCTTTTCTAAACTGAAAAGTCCCAGTCGCTTTAACCTCTCCTCATATGGGACCCATTCCAAATCCCTAATCATTTTAGTTGCCCTTTCTGAACCCTTTCCAAGGCCAAAATATCTTTTTTGAGGTGAGGAGACCACATCTGTACACAGTATTCAAGATGTGGGCGTACCATAGTTTTATACAGGGGCAGTAAGATATTCTGGGTCTTATTTTCTATCCCTTTCTTAATAATACCTAGCATCCTATTTGCCTTTTTGACCGCCGCTGCACACTGTGTTGAAGTTTTCAGAGAACTGTCCATGATAACTCCAAGATCTCTTTCCTGATTTGTCGTAGCCAAATTAGCCCCCATCATACTGTACGTATAGTTGGGGTTATTTTTCCCGATGTGCATTACTTTACACTTATCCACATTAAATTTCATTTGCCATTTTGTTGCCCAATCACTCAGTTTGGTGAGATCTTCTTGGAGTCCCTTACAGTCTGCTTCTGTCTTGACTATCCTAAACAGTTTGGTATCATCCGCAAACTTTACCACCTCACTGCTTACCCCTTTCTACAGATCATTTATGAATAAGTTGAACAGGATTGGTCCTAGGACCGACCCTTGGGGGACACCACTAGTTACCCCTCTCCATTCTGAAAATTTACCATTTATTCCTACCCTTTGTTTCCTGTCTTTTAACCAGTTCTCAATCCAAGAAAGGACCTTCCTCTTATCCCATGGCCATGTAATTTACACAAGAGCCTTTGGTGAGGGACCTTGTCAAAGGCTTTCTGAAAATCTAAGTCTACTATATCTACTGGATCCCCTTGTCCGCATGTTTGTTAACCCCTTCAAAGAACTCTAATAGATTAGTAAGACAGGATTTCCTTTACAGAAACCATGTTGACTTTTGTCCAACAAATTATGTTCTTCTACATGCTTCACAATTTTATTCTTTACTATTGTTTCGACTAATTTGCCAGGTACGAAGTTAGACTTACCGGTCTGTAATTGCCCGGATCGCCTCTAGAGCCCTTTTTAAATATTGGTGTCACGTTGGCTACCTTCCAGTCATTAGGTACGGAAGCCGATTTAAGGGATAGGTTACAAACCACAGATAATAGTTCAGCAATTTCCCATTTGAGTTCTTTTAGAACCCTTGGATGAATGCCATCCGGTCCTGGAGATTTGTTAACATTAAGTTTTTCTACTTGTTCCAAAACCTCCTCTAATGACACTTCAATCCGGGACAGTTCCTCAGATTCATTACCCACAAAGGACGGTGCAGATTTGGGAATCTCCCCAACGTCCTCAGCCGTGAAGACTGAAGCAAAGAAATCATTTAGTTTCTCCGCAATGGCTTTATCATCCTTGATTGCGCCTTTTATAGTTCGATCGTCTAGGGGACCCACAGGTTTTTTAGGAGGCTTCCTGCTTCTAATGTACTTAAAAAACATTTTATTTCTTTTTGAGTTTTTGGCTAGCTGTTCCTCAAAATCTTCTTTTGCTTTTCTTATTACATTTTTACACTTGACTTGACGGTGTTTATGTTCCTTTCTATTTATCTCACTAGGATTGGACTTCCACTTCTTAAAAGATGCCTTTTGTCCCTCACTGCTTCTTTTACATGGTGGTTAAGCCACGTGACTCTTTTTAGGTCTCTTGCTATGTTTTTTAATTTGGGGTATACATTTAAGTTGGGCCTCTATTATGGTGTCTTTAAAAGTTTCCAGGCAGCTTGCAGGGATTTGGCTCTAGTCACTGTGCCTTTTAATTTCTGTTTAACTAACCTCCTCATTTTTGTGTAATTCCCCTTTTTGAAATTAAATGCCAGGGTGCTGGTCTGCTGAGGTGTTCTTCCCACCACAGGAATGTTGAATGTTGTTATATTATGGTCACTATTCCCAAGCGGTCCTGTAACGGTTATTTCCTGGACCTGATCCTGTGCTCCATTCAGGACTAAATGGAGAATTGCCTCTCCCCTTGTGGGTTCCTGCACCAGCTGCTCCAAGAAGCAGTCATTTAAGCCATTGAGAAATTTTATCTCTGCTTCTCTTCCTGAGGTGACATGTATCCAGTCAATATGGGGGTAATTAAAATCCCCCATTATTATAGAGTTCTTTGTTTTGGTAGCCTCTCTGAAATGCTGAGGGAGATTAATGTCAGTATCCCTGTCCTGGTCAGGTGGTCGGTAATATATCCCTACTGCTAATTTCTTATTTTTGGAGCATGGAATTACTATCCATAGCGATTCTATTGAACTTGTTGATTCATTTAATATTTTTATTTCATTTGATTCTACATTATCTTTCACATACAGTGCCACTCCGCCACCCACCCGGCCTGCTCTATCCTTTCGGTATATTTTATATCCCGGTATGATTGTGTCCCACAGATTTTCCTCATTCCACCAGGTTTCAGTGATGCCTATTATGTCAATCTCCTCATTTAATACTAGGTACTCTAGTTCACCCATCTTATTAGTCAGACTCCTAGCATTTGTGTAGAAGCACTTTAAAAATTTGCCACTGCTTATTTGTCTGCCCTTCCTGATGCATTGGATTCCTTTGTACGCGGTTGTTTGTCTGCTCTGGCCCATGGTTTGCCCTTTCCTCCTCTCTTTCTGACTACAGCTTAGAGAATCTCTATCAATGGATTCTCCTCTAAGAGAAGTCTCCTCCGATTTACGTGCATCTCCACACCAATCGGCTTTCCCATCTCTCAGTTTAAAAACTGCTCTACGGCCTTTTTAATGTTTAGTGCCAGCAGTCTGGTTCCACCCTGGGTTAGGTGGAGCCCATCCTTCCTGTATAGGCTCCCCCTCTCCCAAAAGTGTCCCCAGTTCCTAATAAATCCAAACCCCTCTTCCCTACACCATCGTCTCATCCACGCATTGAGATTCTGAATCTCTGCCTGCCTACCTGGCCCTGTGCGTGGAACTGGAAGCATTTCCGAGAATGCCACCATAGAGGTCCTGGATTTCAGTCTCTTTCCTAGCAGCCTAAATTTGGCCTCCAGGACATCTCTCCTACCCTTCCCTACGTCATTGGTACCTACATGTACCATGACCACCGGCTCCTCCCCAGCACTACACATAAGTCTATCTAGATGCCTCGAGAGATCCGCAACCTTCGCACCAGGCAGGCAAGTGACCATACGGTTCTCTCGGTCATCACAAACGCAACTATCTATGTTTCTAACGATCGAATCACCCACTACTAACACCTGCCTCTTCCTAACAACTGGCATTCCCTCCCCCTCAGAGGTATCCTCAGTGCGAGAGGATACCGCAACATCCTCTGGGAGGTGGGTCCCAACTACGGGATGGTTTCCCTCTGCTCCCATTGAATGCTCTGTTCCCTTGAGACTTTCATCCTTCTTAAGATGAAAACATATGGACCTCTTTGGCAGAAAAGTATATTCTGCAGGGGGTTCTACAGCAAAGGATAGCCAACCAGTAGGCTATTTTCATCAGGTATCACTTCAACTCTTGTGATGTTGTGTCCAAATACAGAGAGTTGCTCCATATAGAGTCAAAAGTGAAGTTCTCAGATCTGGTCAGGATATCCCTTCAGACTGCCCTGGATGCAACCAACTCAGTGATGTGTACCATCTTGTCAGGGTGGTCATAAGCAGAACCACCTGGCAGAAGGCCAGAAGTCCAACAGACCTGTGAGACCTTGCCTTCTGAAGGTGTAGGGCTGTTTTCAAACCAGGCAGTCTGAAGGCTCCATAACCTCAGAGATTCAAGAGCAACAATGAAGTCTTTGGGGATGCATATACCTACTATCCAAAGAGAACCTTTCAAGGCTCAACCCCAGTAACCACAGAAACAATATCAGCTCTTCTGCAGGCAGGACCCTTACAGCAGTTGGGGTAGAAACTATAGGCAGGGACCTACTAACTAGTTGTTGGGCCAGGGCCCATCTAGGGGTACTTCTAGACTGCAGAGCTTTTCTGGGATACTTGATCCTTGGGATGTCCAAGGAACAAGTCTGCTTTTCCGAAAAAAATGTCGGAAGAGCAGACATGTTTTGTTGGCATCCCCGTAAACCTTGTTTTACGAGGAAGAAGGGATTTTCTGAAAGAGGGTTTTTTTTCTGAAATTTGGGTCTGTGTAGATGGGCCAAATTTCGGAAAAGCGTCTTTCGAAAGTAAATCGGAAATAGATACGCAATTTGCATACTGCAAATTGTGTTTCTTTTTCCAATTTATCTTTGTAGTATAGATATAGACTAAGCCTTAGTCAGGATTCCAACAAGGGTTTTGATGGGATTCCTGAGAATGACATACCAGACACTTCTTGAGATGCTTCCCCCTGCTGATACAGAAGCACCAGCTTTGGGGGTGGGGAGCAGGCGACTCCATGGAGCCGGTGCTCATGGGGAGCCAGTTTTTAAGCTGGCTCCCCCAAGCACTAGTCTCGCCCCGCTTCTCCTCTCCCTCCGCTGCCTCTGTGGAAGGCAGTTGGGGACAGGGGGAGGCGGCTCTGCAGGAGTCGATATGTGTGGGGAGCCTGCTTGAAAGCTGGCTTCCTGGGTATACTGGCTCCCACCTGCCCCCCTTACCCTCCACGCTGCTGCCTCACTATCAGAGGCAGCAGTGCAGTGGGGGAGCAGGCGGCTCTGTGGGATCTGATGCTTGTGGGGAGCCAGCTCTTAAGCTGGCTCCCATCTGAGCACAGGCTCCCATTTGCTCTCTGTGCTGCTGCCTCTGTAGGAGGTGGGGGGAGAGGGGAGGTGGCTTGGTGGGAACCGTCACACGTGGAGCGCCAGTTTAAGCCAGCTCCCTATGGGCTCTGTCTCTCCCCCTCCCCCTTGCTTCCCCGATACAGAGTTAGCAAGGATTGTGTGTGCATATTGTCGTTTGAATTAACCGATAAGCCCAGGTTTATTGGTTAATCACTTAAACAACTCTACGTTAACTCCCTAGGGTATGGTCATTATAGCAAGAATGTGTCATAGAATAGTTGAGATTTTAGACATCTTTTGGTATTTTTTTAATCCAGTTTTTATTATATTCTTAGGAGTAATTATTATTTTTTTCTTTAAGTGTCATAGTTGTGGTTTTGGGGTCAGGCACAGCCTTTCTTTTCCCCCAGAAATTCCTGTCCTGAAAAGCAGCAGGTATTTTTAACTGGATCAAAACATCTTATTAATCAAAATAGCCTCTGGTCTGCTGAAGATTTCTGTTCTTTCCTGTCGTTCAACATCATCACTGAGGAGAACAGATGCCGAAGCAAAAATGAAAAACCACAAAGAAAGAAGCCCCTTTATGTCAAAATTGTGATCCTGTAAGTAGAGAGACTTCAGTTTTTAATTGTATCATTTTAATATTTTGGTATGCCACATGAATGTGGAGAAGGTTTCAGAAAGCAACCGAGAAAATTAGTAAAATAAGATGTTATGCTTTAACTCCAAGGGAAGCAAATTATGGCTTTTCTTTTCCATAATTCCTGAGATGACATCACATTCTCTTCTAAATATTCTATAAACATCTTGTTTCAGCATGAAATTGGCAAATTAACCATAACAGGAAACTCTTAGGTACAACTGTTTTGTTTACTCTGCATTCCCCATTACTAAATGAAATAAACAAATCCCTGCATGTGCCTGACAAATTGGGAGTCTCCTCACTTTTGAATTTGCTCCATTGTTCCCACATAATTATCTTGCTAATATTTGTTCTTTATTTAGTTGCTAAATATTAAGACAATATAATATAATTGTAGTCCTGAGATGGAATTAAGTAATTTGTGTTTATAACTATTGTTTCATGTCATGCGAAGGCTGCTATGAACACAACTTTGTCCTTCAGACCACCATCCATGTGGCAAGGAGGGCAGTGTGCCATAGTGTGGCTCAAGCTGTCTAATGCTTTTGGAACAGTGCCTCACCAGCACATTTTTGACACGCTGTGAGAGTTTGGGGTGCCTGAAAACTTCCTCAAACTGGTCCATGAACTTTATGAATGCTGCACTACCACCATCTGCTTTTTGGAAGGAGAGATGCAGGAAATCCTGATCTGCAGTGCTGTGAAGCAGTGCAGTCTCCTCAGCCCCATTGTTTTCAACCTAGCCATGGAGCCGTTTATTCAAGCCGTCTCCAATGGTTGAGATGGTTTTGACCTATACGGCAACAAAGGTACTATCCTAGCCTACACAGATGATCTGGTCCTGATTGCAGATGACTCTGAGCCATTCTGCCATTCCTGGGGAAGGTTACTGTGAACTCTGCCATCTCTGGAATGAACAGCCAGATGTAGTTGGGCATCACTGTCACCAGTGAGGACCAGAAAAAGATAATCATAATGGACATCATTGTGCCCCTTGAGGACAGGACCCCAGCATTCCATGATGTCCAAGCTCAAAAGCTGGAGAAATGCACCACTCTGGCCAAGACCCTGAGAGCTAAGGGCTACGAGGGTCAAACTCATGCACGATCATCAGTGCTTTGGGCACATGGTACCCCAGCAATAAGCAAGTGTTGGATGACTGCGGAATTGGTCAATCTTATGCTTGGCCAATGCAGTGACTTATGGCGTCGGATGCTATCAGGGGGTCATGGGACATTTGCCTGCAATGCATCACCGGACATTGGAAGTACCAGGAGGGATGAGCTGGAGTGCCAGTGAGAAGCACGATCGGGAAAGCAACTCAAGTACTTTTCTGATGAACTGTATTTTCTAATGGATAACCTGTCCTAACTTCTCGATAGCTGAGGGACAATCTTCACTCATTGATAATATTTGCTTTTCACAACCAACTTGCTCTAACTTTTCATGAGTGCTGTACCCAAGTACTTATATGCGAATATCTAAACTGTATTTAATAATTAATCTATTTTCCTAAATTTGGGTTGTTGCTAATTTTTGTACTGTAATGCATCTTTGACTTTTAAAACAACTTTGTTTTTGTGGATGATTTAAGCACTTTATCCAGATAACGTTTATGTAATAAAGAGGTTTAACGTTAGCTTTAATAAAATTTTTAAATCTGCAAAAGTAAAGGACTCCAGCTTGCAGAATGTCCTATGCTCTTATTATAATTCATGGAAACTGAGAACGTTAAGTACTTTTAGAATTAAGCCCCGTGTTTATAGGCGTCTTTCTCCCACGTGCTTACATGCTTAGTTCTGTGCCATGCAATGAGCACTCTGTTCTTTTAATCATATACTGATTTGATTTTACTCTGACAATTTATTCCCATTTGATTATTGAACAATACTCAGTTGATACAACATTCTACTCTCAAAAGAGAGGGAAATGCATTT
Source organism: Rafetus swinhoei (assembly GCA_019425775.1). Lineage (NCBI taxonomy): Eukaryota > Metazoa > Chordata > Testudines > Trionychidae > Rafetus > Rafetus swinhoei. The sequence goes on from CM033446.1 coordinate 113,492,141, forward strand.
GGGCTCAGTCTACACAGGTCTGTGCTGCTCAAGATTGGAGAGAAATTGGTGCTGATGGTAATGCAGGCTCAATATGAGCAGAAATGTTGTGTTTTTTTGCTGTAGAATGATTTGTTCCACTAAGTGAGACTTTTTTCTGTTTGTTGCTTTTTGTACCAAACTACAACTGCTCTGAATACATTTTAACTGAAGGTGTTCTTTGTTTTTCAGGTTTCCTTAGTGTGAACTAAATGAGTTTCTGCAGCCTATAGGCCAGAATAAACAAACACTTGCCATGGCATCTGCAGCTCCACCAGTTACATTTAAGGAGTTTTGCCCCCTGTACTATCTCCTCAATGCCATTCCTACGAAGGTCCAAAAGGGATTTCGCTCCATTGTGGTGTACCTCACAGCACTTGATACCAGTGGGGACTACATTGCTGTTGGCAGTAGCATTGGCATGCTCTATCTGTACTGCAGACGTTTAAACCAGATGAAAAAATACAATTTTGAGGTAAAAAACCCCACAACTTTTTGTGCCTGGTTTTATCATCAGAAGTTTATCAATACTTTTTCAGATGTTGGTGACAAATTAGTGCTTGTGAATATTCTCTAATTTTGCAGTTTTGTCTTGTTTCAACAGGGGAAGGCTGAATCTATTACTGTTGTAAAGTTGTTGAGCTGCTTCGATGATCTTGTTGCTGTTGGTACAGCTTCAGGCCGGGTTGCAATTTTTCAGCTTGTCTCTTCGTTGCCTGGAAGAAACAAACAAGTAAATGTTAAATTTGGTTGCAATTTCTTTGATGTTAAATATGATCTTTGAGTATATGTCAGTGTGGTTCTCACTGAAGATGCATATGTACTTCAATTAGTTTGTCTAGCAGTGTCCATTAGGCCTGCTCATGCTGTCTGTGCCACCTCATGGTACTGTGTGAGGAGATAAAGGGTGGGATGGCCAAAGTCCAAGGGTTCTAAAAGAACTCAAATGGGAAATTGCTGAAGTATTACCTGTGGTTTGTAATCTATCCCTTAAATCGGCTTCCGTACCTAATGACTGGAAGGTAGCTAACGTGACACCAATATTTAAAAAGGGCTCTAGAGGCATCCTGGCAATTACAGACGGGCAAGTCTAATTTCAGTACTGGGCAAATTAGTCGAAACAATAGTAAAGAATAAAATTGTCAGGCACGTAGAAGAACATAATTTGTTGGACAAAAGTCAACATGGTTTCCGTAAAGGGAAATCCTGTCTTACTAATCTATTAGAGTTCTTTGAAGGGGTTAACAAACATGCAGATAAGGGGGATCCAGTAGATATAGTATACTTAGATTTTCAGAAAGCCTTTGACAAGGTCCCTCACCAAAGGCTCTTGTGTAAATTACATTGTCATGGGATAAGAGGGAAGATCCTTTCATGGATTGAGAACTGGTTAAAAGACAGGAAACAAAGGGTAGGAATAAATGGTAAATTTTCGGAATGGAGAGGGGTAACTAGTGGTGTCCCCCAAGGGTCAGTCCTAGGACCAATCCTGTTCAACTTATTCATAAATGATCTGGAGAAAGGGGTAAGCAGCGAGGTGGTAAAGTTTGCGGATGATACTAAACTGTTTAAGATAGTCAAGACAGAAGCAGACTGTGAAGAACTTCAAAAAGATCTCACCAAACTGAGTGAGTGGGCAACAAAATGGCAAATTAAATTTAATGTGGATAAGTGTAAAGTAATGCACGTTGGAAAAAATAACCCCAACTATACGTACAGTATGATGGGGCCTAATTTGGCTATGACAAATCAGGAAAGAGATCTTGGAGTTATCGTGGATAGTTCTCTGAAAACTTCCACACAGTGTGCAGCGGCGGTCAAAAAGGCAAATAGGATGCTAGGAATTATTAAGAAAGGGATAGAAAATAAGACACAGACTATCTTACTGCCCCTGTATAAAACTATGGTACGCCCACATCTTGAAATCTGTGTACAGATGTGGTCTCCTCACCACAAAAAAGATATTTTGGCCATAGAAAGGGTTCAGAAAAGGGCAACTAAAATGATTAGGGGTTTGGAACGGGTCCCATATGAAGAGAGGTTAAGCGACTGGGGCTTTTCAGTTTAGAAAAGAGGAGACTAAGGGGGGATATGATAGAGGTATATAAAATCATGAGTGGTGTGGAGAGGGTGAATAAAGAAAAGTTATTTATTAGTTCCCATAATAGAAGAACTAGAGGACACCAAATGAAGTTAATGGGTAGCAGGTTTAAAACTAAGAAAAGAAAGTTCTTCTTCACACAGCACGTAGTCAACCTGTGGAACTCCTTGCCAGAGGAGGCTGTGAAGGCTAGGACTATAAGGGTATATCTACACTGCCACCCTAGTTCGAACTAGGGTGGCTAATGTAGGCATTCGAACTTGCAAATGAAGACCGGAATTAAAATATCCCAGGCTTTATTTTCATGTTCCCTGGCGCCGCCATTTTTAAATGCCCGTAGTTCGAACTACCTGCCCGCGGCTACACGAGGCACGGACTAGGTAGTTCGAATTAAAGCTCCTAATTCAAACTACCGTTCCTCCTCCTGCAATGAGGAGTTTGAATGTTTGCAAATGTTTGCATTTGCAAGTTCGAATGCTTACGTTAGCCACCCTAGTTCAAATTATGGTGGCAGTATAGACATACCCTCATAGAGTTTAAAGAGAAGCTAGATAATTTCATGGAGGTTAGGTCCATAAAAGGCTATTAGCCAGGGGATAGAAATGGTGTCCTTCGCCTCTCTTTATCAGAGGCTGGAGAACGATGGCAGGAGACAAATCGCTTGATCATTGTCTTTGGTCCACCCCCTCTGGGGCACCTGGTGCTGGCCACTGTCGGCAGATAGGCTACTGGGCTAGATGGACCTTTGGTCTGACCCAGTATGGCCATTCTTATGTTCTTAAGCCCTTCTTCAGTTCCCTCTTACCACTGGTGGCAGTGAGATGTAATCTGGACTGTGTTTGAGATGAGTGGGTGAAATTGCAGCCCTCATGGCCAATGTAGAAGGACCACCTAGGCGTCTGCTCGTTGATCCATTTTATTGTGGTCCCCCCACCACCACCATCACCTTTTTATACACCCGGCACCATCCGTACCGTAAAGTCAATTTCTCTCGCGATGTCGCTTCTCTGCACTTGATACCCAGCCGTGGACGGCGGGGTAGGGGGACCCGGGCCCACCCACTCTCCCGGGTCCCGGCCCAGGGCCCTAAGGCAGGGATGACGGCTCCCTGGCCTAGCTGACAGGGACGTTACCCCTATACACATCAGTTCGCGGGCTCCATGACCCCGCCCTGGGCCACTTCCTACCTCCGCGTCCAGCTCCTTTCCCCTCCCCCTGTCCGGGTGAGGAACGCCCCTTTGTGCTCACCAAGTCAGGGTCGGGTCCTTTCCGGCGCGTTCCTGCCCATCTGCCCTGTTGGCGAATCTCTGGCCTTCCTGCCTCCTCCCTGGCAGGCCCTAGGGCCTTTTATCCCCCCTCGCACCGTGCCCGGCACACTCATGATGTCCCCGCCAAGCCGACGGGTGATGTCATCAGCCGGTGCCCGCCTCACCGGCGTGCCTCGCGCTCTCTGCGCCTGCTCTGGTGTTCCATACGACCCCGGCCAGTTCCACGGCCGGGACCAGAGCGACCTCTCCAGCTACTTCCCGGCAGTGGTCCCTGCTGGGCTGCCCCTCCTCCCTGGGCTCGTGATGCCCCTGGTCAGTGTGGGGTTGCTTCACCCCGTCACAGCTAACCTACCGTACACTACCTTTACTAAGTATCAGAAGGGTAGCCATGCATCTGACGAAGTGGGTCTTTGCCCACGGAAGCTTATGCTCCAATACATCTTTTAGTCTATAAGGTGCTACAGGACTCCTTGTTACCTTTACTAAGGATACGGTTATGCTCAGGCCTTATCCCAAGTTCCTCCCCAAAGTTATATTGGACTTCCACCTGCATTAACTCATATACTTACCCACATACTTTCCTAAACCTCACACCTCTCCGAGAGAATCCATGTTGCCCACCTTGATGCCAAACGAGCCCTTGCTTTTTACTTAGAGGGAACGAAGGAGACCAGGAAATCAGACAGATTCTTCATCTCTTTGTCAAGTCCCCACAGGGAACAGCCATCTCTGCGTAGTGTATTGCAAGCTGCATATACATGGTTTACCAGCTTCGTGGCAAAGAACCACCATAGATTATTAGGGCACACGCCACGTGTGTGATGGCCACATCAACTGCTTTCCTACATAATGTGCCACTAGTGGACATTTGTAGAGTAGTGAAATGGTCATTTTATCATACTTTCATACAACATTATGCCCTACAGCAGTGATTCCCAACCTTTTTCCCATGGAGGAACCCCTAAAATAATTTTTCATATCCCGAGGAACCCCTACCTATGAAAACGTTTGCTTAGTCAGAAAAAGTTGACAGCGGGGAGCGCAATTCAATTACTGCTAAATTTTTTCAAGAAAATTTATTTGTAAAGAGCTGGTGTGTGTGTGTGTGTGTGTGTGTGTGTGAGAGCTTACATTGTAAGAAAAAAAAATTGGATTATTTTTCCTGTCTTTTTTTTTTTTTTTTTTTGTATTATCTAAACTTTTTTTTTCAAATATCCTCCCCCTCATGCCCCCCCTCCTCCTCCTGCCTCTCTCTCTCTCTCTTTCTCTTCTCCTCCCCCTCCTGCCTCTCACTTGCGGAGCCCAGATGGCCGCTTGCTCCCACGTGGCAGCCCGGCTGAGCTGCGCAGAAGTCAGCTGAGCGCCAGGGCGGTAGGCAAAGACCGTGACAGAGGCTCCAGGCCCCGCCCAGAGTTATTTATTCCACGATTTCTCGCAGAACCTCTGATGATGGTCTGTGGAACCCCGGTTGGGAAACACTGGTATAATGATTTGGAACATCTAAACCAGCGAGGATCAGGAAATCCCATGCGTATCTTGAATATGCTAATCATGTATTAATCTTACATAATAGTCTTTCACTCACATTTTTAAACAGAATGTGCTTGTTCAAAAATGCTTTCATGCAATTCTTGATGTATGAGGAAATTAAATTTGCTAATTAGGAATGAAGATAACCAGAACTAATACTTAAAGCCAAGTCACTGAATTTGCCCAGTGTTTCTTTCTCCTTCCCCATTACTCTCTTTTTTTTGTGTTTCTTCGGTGTCAATTTGCAGCTTCGGAGATTTGATGTGGCTGGTATCCATAAAAGCAGCATCACAGCCTTGGCTTGGAGTCCCAATGGAATGAAATTATTCTCTGGTGATGACAAAGGGAAAATTGTCTATTCTGCTCTAGATTTAGATCAGGTAACTATTTCGTTTGGAGATCAGAATTCTGGTTTGAAACTTTCTGAAATAATAATGTATCTAAATATTTAGCAGATGGCTAAATCTTTGGTTTTTGATTGTCAGATTGTTTATAAGGCAAGGGGAACACTTGTGGAGCCTTTGTTACAGCTAATATAGACAGTGGTCATCTTCTTCCATTTTTATCTATATTTGCATATACTTCTCTCCCTCTTTGCCAGTCATACCCACCATCTATCTGTCCAAAGTGGACTGGATGCAGCTTCATTAAGAGTCCAACCATTGCCCCCTTTTCAATTTTCTGGTAAGATTACTATTTAGCGGTAAAAGGCGCTTCCTTACCACAGTGATTCCATGCTTTTCCAGAAGCAGTTCATATTTCAGTAGCCTGGGGTATGCAGTGAAACTGAGGTCCACTGAGTGTCTTTGAAGAATGCTCACTGAACTTAATCTTTCCAAGAGAATGTATAAGGCCTTATCTATACTTCTGGAAAGATCAACACTCTGAAGGTTGATCGTCTGGGATTCAGTGTAGCAGGTCTAGTTTAAATTGATTGCTGAAGTCAATGGGAGAGTTTGAATGAATTTCAAGGGACAATTTTTGAGAACTCTTAACATATTATTTAATCTGTTAGCACTTAAAGCCACCAATAAACTTGCTAATACTACCAGATATTTTTATTTGAAAAGGGCTTGACTTTTAATTTAATGTGTCTTTAAAGGGTGTTTGCAACTCCAGTCTGGTATTGGAAGAGCCGTCTTCAATTGTACAGTTGGATTATAGCCAGAAAGTGCTGCTGGTCTCTACTTTACAGAGAACTCTACTTTTTTACACAGAAGAAAAATCTGTCAAGCAAGTTGGAACACAACCCAGAAAAAAGTAACTCTCAAATTTTTATGCAGGCACATAGGTTAATTCTAGCTTTTCTAAATAGACTATAGAGACCCAGTGATCCAAGCAGTGATATTAATGCAACAACATTTTCTGCTCAAACTTCTAAGCCACAGCAACCACTTACACTAATAACCATCCTTAAGAATTTTAACTCTCTTTATTCCTTTAATTATTATTTTTCAATTAAATGACTCTGCCTAGTCAAAAAGTCTGATTGTGAATTTTTAATCTTCTGTGCACAGTAAAGTTGCCAGATTTTTCTTCCAGTTTAAACTAAAAAATTTTACTTTCTTCCCACCAACTTGGAAGCTGCTGTGGCTTGATACAAACATAGCAGTCATCAAAGAGAGTTCAGTTTTGTAGATGAGCTTTTAGAATTCCTGTGTCATATGAAAGTGTTAGAATAGCCTCAGTTAGACCATTCTGTAATGGCAATCTCTTCCATAGTGAAAGAGTACTACAAATATTAAAAAGGTGGCTTAAGTTGAAAAGTACTGTCTTTGTTTTTATATTATTTATTTTAAAAAAATCCTGTAACATGATTTCCTGGCATATCCTGTTTAACCTTAATTGATATGGAAGGGAAAAAAGACAGTCTGGGAACTGAATGATGCTGTCAATAATAGTATATGTTGACACAGCTTGAGGATGTTTGAGTGTCTAAGGGAATGTTTATAAGAACATATGAACGGCCATATTGGGTCAGACCAAAGATCCATCTAGCCCAGTCTTGTCTTGTGACAGTGGCCAATGTCAGGTGCCCCAGAGGAATGGAACAGAACAGGTAATTATCAAGTGATCCACGAAAGCCCATGATTCCATCTACATGTTTTGTTAGTCTTTAAAGTGCTACCAGACTATTTGTTGTTTTTTTTTTAAGTTAACTGAAGGTTCAGCATATCCTGGCTCCCTTGGGAGAGCAACGTAAAGACTTCCCCTCTGAGGGAAGGGTCATTGCAGCAAGGGATCTCTTTTGTGACAGCAGTTGAGGACGGAGGGCATCATCATGACCAAGACTTTGGGAGGGCACTCTTCTTTGTTTTCCCCACTCCATGCTTACCCTAGAATTGAGAGAACAGCTGAGTGTTTTTAGGCTGTCTCCTTGATTAATACATATTAATTTCAAACACAAGTGTTGCAGATTATGGATTCTCATAATACCTTTTAGATAGAAGCAGAGGAAAATACACTTGAACCTCTTTAATCTGGCAATTTTGGGAAATATGATATACTGGATTATGGAATTTTTCCGGACCATGAATGTTCATCATAATGAAGGGAGCTAGGGGTGGGGTTGCGGGGTCTGGGAAGGAGCGAGGGTGTGTGGATGAAGGTGCAGGGTTTGAGGAGGGGGTTGGGGCGGGGCGCTTACTTGGTGTTCCACTCTTGGGGACACACGTGGCTTTGTGTCCCTCTCCTCCCCTCTTCCTTCCCCCCCCACTCCCAGGCCTCTAGATCAGTGCTTTTCTGTGCTGTCATTCCCCTAGGTGGGGGAAAAGGGGGAGCAGCAGTGCACAGAGTGGATTATGGAGGTTCAGGTAAACTGTTTGGTTCAACTTGTGATTGTAAACTCAGTGTCTAAATACTTCAGTTTCTCCTTTTTCAGTTTTAAAAAATTGTTTAAGTTTCTTACTGATCTTTGTTTACATCTTAGTGCTGGCAAATTTGGAGCATGTTTTATACCTGGACTGTGTAAGCAAAGTGACCTGACACTATTTGCCTCAAGACCTGGGCTCCGTCTCTGGAAGTCTGATGTGCATGGAACCGTTCAGGCCACGTTCATTTTAAAAGATGTATTTGCTGGAGGAATAAAGCCTTTTGAACTGTATCCTCGATTGGTGTCATCTGACAAAAGAAGTTACAGCTTCCCAGAGAAACACCTGGGGCTCATTTCTTGCCTTTCCCAGGAAGGATGGGTGCTAAGCTGGAACGAATATAGTATTTATCTATTTGATACTATAAACCAGGTTTGTACATCTAGTTTATGCATATTTTGTTCATTAAGAGTTTGGCATCATATCAGAGTTAACTCTTGTCTGTATCTGCATAGTTGTCTGCATCTGCTGTGTTGTAATAACAAAAGAAAAGGTGCTAAACTTTTTTTTTTTTTTGAATAAAAGGTTTTAGAATTGGTTATGTTAATTGAGTCAGACAAGATAAATGATAGTATAAACTATTGTAAATATTAGCTATCTAAGGTTTACAGTCTAAAGTTCAGAAATTAATTGCCTAAAGTGAATTCACACCTAGCAAAATATACATGGGAGTTTGTGCTTTATATTTTTAAAAAAGCTTATGGGAGTTGTCTAATATATCAAACTGTTTGTCCGCTCTCTTCATCACTACCTTGCAAAAATGAAGTCTCCAGAAGTATTCCACTTACATTCTATAAAAAGAAAGCCATAAGCAGTTTCTCCAATGTAAAAGATGTATATGAGAGAGAAGACACATGTTTAGTATTGTTGTTGTTATTGGGCTATTCCTCTGTTTTTGATACTGAAAATTATATTAGAAATTTGTGATCAGATAGCTTTTTCCTCCCCAAATCACTTGAAGTTCAGTGATTTGATTCAAACCTCTTTGGACTGGAAAGAATGAACCAACGGATGGTAAGAGAGCCAGATCCACAAAACGGGTAAAATTATGATAGTGTCTGATAGTTGTATGCCACATTGCCATTTTTTCCCCAATACTTTGTGCTTTTGGAGTCTCCATACATCTCATTGTGAACTCTTGTTTGCTGGTGCTCAGCACAATTGAAAATCAATCACTTATTTAGATGCTTTAAGGACGGGGTTCTATGTTCATATTTATCATCCATTTTTTTAAACTATTGGGAGTCTGTATCACAATTCCACTTTACATGCTGCTCATTCACTGAGCATTGTAGGGGGGACATGTGTTCTTCTGTCTTTTTTTTCCATAATCCATTCGTTCTTTCTTTCTTTCTTTTTCTTTCTTTCTTTCTTGAGCTGTCTCCTCCTTTTTCTGATTGTATAGCTATAGACTTACCTAAAGCATTTTAATTCATGCTCTTTACATTTTTTCCCCCAACAGGCTGTGATAGGTGGCTTGGAAGGCTCTGGTGATATTGTGTCTGTGTCCTGTACTGAAAATGAGATTTTTCTCTTAAAGGGAGATAGAGACATAATAAGAATTTCAAACAGACCTGAAGGACTTGTATCGATAGGTGTGTATAGATTTGACTACTTAAACTTGTACCTTTTAAAAAAAAAAAAAGTGCATTGAAGGTGTTCCTATACTGTTTGTTTAAAGAAACTCCCTCTAGCAATTTCTGTAGCATTGTTTTCCTGTTTCTTAAGGTTATAAAAGGCCTAGATTCTCCACTGAGCCAAGTGTCTGCTTTTTGTAGCTGGAATAGATTATAGTTCTTTGCTTCTTTGCTTATATCCAGGTTGTGATTGCTGCAGTTGCACATTCTAACTGTGCATCATCCCTTCCTTAGGTAATGTTTCAATGACAGTTGGCTAATTTCTTCTTGTAGGCATGTTGAATAATGATAGTTCCATGCTTTGTGCTCATAAAAGTGGTCATAAGAATGGGAAGGGATCATAAGTCGTGGATGAAATTAAGTGTCAGTCAAAGGTCTTACAGAGTTAAAACAAACTTGTTCATCTTACTGGTGCTATTTCTGTAATGGAAAAAGGCAGTATGAAAAAACATGGATAAAAATAGAAAGGAATATGCACTTGAATAACTTTAAAATATCAAATGAGTTTACAAACAGAAACAGAGGGTATGTCTACACTTGCACCATCTTTCGAGAGAGGGATACAAATGAAGACATTAGAAATTGCAAATGAAGCCGGGGATTTAAATATCCCACACTTCATTTGCATATTTGCGTTATGCTGCTATTTCAAAATAGCGCTATTTCAAAATAACAGACGCTGTTAAGATGCGGTTATTTCGAGAGAAAACCCTTCTCTCGAAATAACCCTTATTCCTCATACAATGAGGTTTACCAGTTATTTCGAGAGAAGGGTTTAAATCCCGGCTTCATTTGCAATTTCAAATGTCTTCATTTGCATCCCTCTCTCTCGAAAGAGGGTGCAAGTGTAGACATACCCTGATACAAATATGCTCTCATGCATTACTTGTAGTTATCTCATTTGGGATGCTTAATGCCATTTATATCTGTGGGATTTTTAATCTTTGCTCCAGTACAAACAAACTATTACTAAGTAAAACATACAACAGTCTCTGCTAATTCTAGAGTCTCATTCTCTTTTATGATAATGCATAGATGTGCAAGAATAGCTTTGTTATTCAAGCAGTGCTTCACCCACAGGCTTCTTGTGACTTATGTAAATGTTCTGGATACAGTAGTAATCAGTGTTCCTTCTAATTTTTTCCCACCCCAGAGCAGAATGAATTTTGACATATCACTTTCATATTGGAGCATGTAACAAAATTCATGTGGTGGGGGGTGGAACCAGGTGGTTCTGAGTGTGGGAAGGGGCTCAGTCCTAGGACAGAGGTTTGGAGTGCAGGAGTGTGAGGGCTTGGTCTTGGGGGGGGTGTGGTCTGCGGTGGGGCTGGAGATGAGAAGCTCAGGTCTGGGACAGAGGGTTGAGGTGCAAGGACTATGTCTGGGGTGGAGCTGGGGATAAGGGGCTTAAAGCTAGGTAAGACAAAGGGTTAGGGTGCAAGGGCTTTGGCTGGGGGGGTGCAGGCTCTAAGATGGGAGAGAGGTAGGGTGCAGGAGTGTGAGGAGGAAGGCTTGGGGGCCAGGTCATGGCAGAGGAACTCTAGGCCAGGGGGGCTCCAGAGCCAAGCCATTCCAGCCACTGGGAGAGGTAGGGGTGTATGTGTCTGGGTCACAGCATGGGAAGAGGCACCTGGTTCCGACCATCTCTTCCTCTAGCCACCAAACTAGTGGCTAGGTTGGGGATGCGGTGGGTGCCTTGAACGCTTGCGTGGCACTAACTAGACAGCCACACAGTTTACAGGGAATTTAGGTAGTAATGTAAAAAAAAAAAAAATCATGAAAATTAAACTCTTAAAATTCTCTTGCTTGTAAAACTAGAGGTGCTGACCTATATGCAGCCTCTAATTCTTTGTGCTGTTGGAAAGAAATCTTCTTGGAACGTGTTTGTTTTTTACTACAAGGCTGTGTCTACATTTGGCACTTTTTGAAAAGGGATGCTAATGAGACCAGTCGCAAACTGCTGGGATTTAAATATCTCGCGGTATTTTGCCGTGCCGCTCGGGCTTTGCCGGAAAGCGCCAGTCAGACGGATCTTGCGGAAAATAAACCCTTTTCCGCAAGATCTCTTATTCCTACTTGCAAGTAGGCATAGAGATCTTGCGGAAAAGGGTTTATTTTCCGCAAGATCCTCGTTTAGACTGGCGCTTTTTCCGGCAAAGCCCTGAGCCGAAAAAAGCGCAGCCATGTAAATGCAAATACCGCTGGGGATATTTAAATCCTCATGATTTGTAATTGCGACTGGTCTCATTAGCATCCCTTTTCCGAAAAAGGGTGCCAATGTAGACACAGCCCAATAGTTTAACTGGGGGATTAAAGTGAGGGGCCTGGTCTTGCAAGATGCTAAATGCCTCAGTTGGAGACAATGGGAATTGAGGGTGTAGGAATCTCTCTCAGCAGTGCACAGAGGCCCTTAATCCTGAAGGACTAGGTCTCTTTAATGTGCAGGCATAACTCTGGCCTACATTAATGGAAGCTTTGTGCGTACATTGGAGCATGAATTGAGCTATAGCTAAAATAACATTGTTTCGGTATAGATCAGTTCTTTGAGTGATTGTTCATGCCCATTCCATTTAGGCATGCATGCAACCTGTCGGAAGGCTTTTTCCCTCGGTTGCACCTGTCGGGTTGGCAGGCAGCCCACTGGAGTGGCATCTCCATTGCAGCGCATATATATCCCTGCTGGCTCTCCACTCCCTCAGTTTCTTCTTACTGCCCATGACAGTGGTTGGACTGCTCTCCTCCTGGGCTCCCTTAGTGGTTCTTCTGTCAATAGTTATATCTATATAGTTATAGTAATAGTTCTGGTGTATTAATAGCGATAGTGTGCGTGAGTAGGGGTTCCCACTCATGCCCAAAGTGTCTGAGAGAGGGTCACCAGTAGGTGTAAAATCTGCCAGGGATTCAAGCCATGCACCAAAAAGGAGAGGGATATGTGGCTCAAACTTCACTTGATGGGAGGCAGCTCTTCAGCTGCAGTCGGCCTCTGAGTCAGCACCTGCTTCAGTGCGGCAACTTTTGGCACCGAGAAGACCATCCCCAGTGTCAAGACCAAACAAGTCTGCATGGCACTGCTTACAGTCCCTGGTGCCCCATAAGAGAAGGCCTGAGAGGGGCCTATCTCCTTCCAGGGGCCTGGCCTGATTGGCATCCCCAGGATGGACACTCTAAGGGTGTGTCTACACAGCAGGGCTTAACTCGAAATAAGCTATGCAAATTGAGCTACATTAATTGCGTAGCTTATTTCGAAATAATTGGGAGTGTGTACGCAGCACTTATTTCAAAATAGAGCACTCTTCCTCCAACTTCCTTTACTCCTTGTAGAATGAGGGTTACAGGAGTTGGAGTAAAAAGTCCTCCAGCGTGACAGTATTTTGACATTATTTCAAAATAACTGCCTGCTGTGTAGATGCAGTCTAAATTATTTCAAAATAATGCTACCAGTAGTTTATTTTGAAATAATGTTGCTTTGTAGATGTACCCCCAATCAGCTGCTTAGCTGGCACTGGTGGTCACTCCTGCAGCCTTGGGGCCACAGTTGAGCCCAGTGCAAATTGACTCCTCTGAGATGGATGAGTCAGTTGGAGACGACTTTGACCAGCCTTCTACCCCGGAAACTTTTGAGACGGCCAGGGACCTCATTGAGATGCCGAGATCCCTGAAGATGGCATGGAAGTCGGGGCACTGAGGAGATTATCTTGTGCCTCTGCTTCCTCAGAACTAACCAACCCTGCTGCATTGAGACCCCAGTTCTGGCTACCACCACCCATCTTTGCACTGACCCCATTGGTGCCTCCAGTACCGCCACTGTCAATGACTCAGATGCCATCCCTGCCGATGGTTCAGCATTTGGGCAAATCAACACTGATGTTGCAGCACCAATCGCCAACACTCACCTCTTTGGCACCACCTTGCTCAGCCTCTGAGTATTCCTCGGAGTCGGAGGCAGAATTGTCACTTCTTGCACAATGGGGCACCTGTTGCGCTCCCAACAGCGATCCTTGCACTGTTCCTGGCACCTGAGCACATCTCCTCAGCCTCTGCAAGCCATCTGGCCACCTCAGTGGCAGCCCCCCAGTGTAGTGGTCCTTCTGAATTTTTGGACATATCAGGCAAAGGGGCCACCAACACTCAGAGCAGCGTTGGTCTGCTCAGCTGCACATGGTGCCCCATCTGCCATGCCTCTTCCAGGGCCGCCTAGGTCAGATTCCAAGCATAGCCTCCAAAAGGACACCCCCAGGCCTTCCCTTGAGGTGAGACTTCTGCAAATTCACAAGCCTCAGCCTGCTCAGGAGGATATGGGGTGTGTACAGGACAATGAGGAGCATGTTCCTCTTAGGGAATTTTCCTCGTCCTCCCCAGATGAGGCAGTGGTGGGCACATTACCCTTTTTACCAGTCATGGACACAAGGGCCCCATCAAGATCTCCTGAAAAAGGTGGAGCATCTAAAGTGGCTCCCTCACTCATCAAGACCGTGACAAATACCACTAAGGTGCTATGGAAGACCCCAGCATCTATTCCCCCAACTGCAAAAGGGATAGAGCACTGGTACTTCATCTGTCAAAGAGACCATGAGCACCTGTTTATGCATCCTCCCCCAGGTACTCTAGTGATGCAAGCCGCTAACCACAGGGAGAGACGGGGCACCCGGGACCAGCCCCAAAAGCCAAGGATCCCACGAGGCTAGATCTACTAGGCTGCAAAGTATATGCTACTGGCGATCTTCAGCTCCGCATTGTGAATCAGCAAACAATGTTCAGTAGGTATGCCTATAACTCTTGGGAGGCCTTGGGTAAATTTTAAGGAACTCTTTTTGTCTCGTCTGATGCCAGCCAGGCAAGAGTTCAGGGTGATGGACAAGGGAGAGGTTGTTTCTTGCACAGCCCTGCAGGACTCAGCCAATTCTGCTGGGCGTACTATGGCTACTAGCGTAGTCATGTGCAGGAATTCGTGGCTTCAGGTATCTGGTATCCTGACTGAAATCTAAAATAAGATTCAGGGCCTGCTGCATGGTGGTCATGATTTCTCCTGAGGTCATGCACTCCCTGACCCGGTAGCTACAGGAGGGAGTAGCGTGCAGTGGAATACCATTTGCCAGATTGCACCCTTCGATCCAGGTGGTGATGGCTGCTTCTTAAATGGCCTGCGGAGCAAACATCAGAGACTGAGGTTTCAAGGTATGTGGTCTCAGGGGAATTATTGCTGCACATAAACATCAGGAAGCTAAAGGCGATATTGTCTCACATGTCAGATGTTCCTAACCCACTTATGAGGCAAGTGCATTCCAATCCTGATGAATAACACAGCAGCAATGTTTTATATAAACAGAGTGATGCTCATTCTGTGCCCCTGTCAGGAAGCCCTCTGTCTGTTGGAGTTTTGTATCCAACATTCCATCCAGTTGGAGGCCATGTACCTTCCAGGAATTCAGAACGTGTTGGCAGACTGGCTCAGACAAGTCTTGTACATGCACGAGTGGTCCCTTGGGGCAGATGTAGCCCTATTCATTTTCTACAAGTGGGATTTATTTGCAACAAAGAGTTATAGAAACTCCCAGCAATTTTGCTCTTATCTGAACCACAGTCCGGGTTCTCTTGAGAATGCCTTTCAGGTACCCTGGATGTCCCACCTGATGTACACCTTTCCTTCCTTCCTCTCATACACAGAGTTCTCAGGGTGCAGCAATACAGAACTTCTCTGATCTTGGCAGCATCAGCCTGGCGCCACCAGCATTGGTTCACCACTCTCATGAAACTCTCAGTGGCAGATCCTATAGCTCAGTGGTCTCCAACGCGGTACCCGCGGGAGCCATGACCCCCGCCGGGGCATTTATGTGTGCCCGCCGAATCATCTGGGTTGGCCCCGCCCCCAGCGCACGGCACATGTGCAGTGCCGGCCCCGGGCACATGGGCGGCCCCGGCCCCGGGCGCGTGGCACATGTGCGGGGGCGGCCTCGGGTGCAGGGCTTGGGGGCAGCCCCTGCCCCAGGCGCGTGGCACGTGCGGTGCCGGCCCCGGGCGCGTGGGTGGCCCTGCCGCCTGGCGCGTGAGCAGCCCCGCCCCCGGACGCCCGGCAGCCCCTAAAGGTTGGGGACCACTGATATAGCTCTTCCCATGTTCCCAGACTTAATTACCCAGGATCATGGTCTTTGTCACCCCAACCTGCAATTCCTCCACCTAATGGCCTGGAAGCTCCATGGTTAACAAAGGTGGAGCAGCAGTGTTTGGAGTCCGTGCAGGAGATGGTGTTGTGCAGTAGAGAGTTCTCTACTAGGGCCACTTACGTGGCCAAGTGGAAATGGTTTTCGATTTGGTGTCTCCAGAAGGGTATAACTCTGATGGCGGCTCTGGTCATATTGGACTACTTATTGGCATTCAGGGCACAGGGTTTATTTATATCCTCTGTCCGGGTCCACCTGGCAGCTATTTCTGCTTTTTATACGGGTACTCAAGGCAAGTCAGTTTTTGCCTACCCAACAGTATGTTGCTTTCTGATGGGCCTAGATAGGTTGTACCCACAGGTGTGGCAACCTCTTCCTTCCTGGGACCTGTATCTTCATGGATTATGGCCTACATTAGGACTATTATGACTTTGCTGAAGTGCCACCACCAGCACTCATTGCCCACTCCACTGGGGCACAGGCCTTTATGGTGGCCTTTGTGGCTCAGATACCCATCCTGGATATACTCAGGGTGGCTACCTGGTCGTCCATACAACCTTCACCAACCACTATGCCATTTCCCAGCAGGCTTGGGATGACAAAGATTTCAGTAGAACTGTGTTGCAGTCCATTTCCAGTTAGTCTCTGACCCCACCTCCTCTAGCACAGCTTGCAGTCCACCTAAATGGAATGGACATGAGCAATCACTTGAAGAAAAAAAGATTAGCTACCTTTCATAACTTGTTCTTTGAGGTGTGTTGCTCATGTCTATTCTACCTCCCTTTTGTCAGAGAGTTCCAGCATGAAGGAACTGAGGGAATGGAGGGCCAGCAGGGTCTATGGCTGCCATGGAGGTGCCAGTACATAGGGCTCCCTGCCAGCCTGATGAGTACTGCTGAGGGGAAAAACCTTCTGACAATTGTGCATATGGTGCATGCACACCTAAATGGAAGGGACATGAGCAACTCATGTTGAAAAATAACTATTGCGAAGGGTAGGTAACTGTTTTTACATAAGACAGCTGCACGGCATTGATATGAAATGTTGCTGGCTTAGACAGAATACCTTCTGGGGAATAGGAATAAAACCTTACTTTTCTTACAATGCTCTGCAAGAGCTATACTTCTGATTAGGTAATGTCTTGGTGTTTAAAAGCTTCAGAGAGGTAGCCGTGTTAGTTTGTAACAGGAAAAACTTAAAAAACAACAAATAGTCTAGTAGCACCTTAAAGACTAAAAAAACATGTAGATGGTGGTATGAGCTTTCATGGGCTGTTACTCTTTTTGTTTTCTTATCCGTTTCAGATACAAATTCAAAATTGTCGAGTCCATTACCAGACTTGAGTCCCAACTTGCAGAGCCCAATATCTGTAGTTGTATCTGTATTGCCTGGTCCTTCAGTGGAAATGCAACAAAAAATAAAAATGGTTCCTTTCCCGAGAATTATTGGTGACAAAAATGACTCTTCTTCTTTAGTGAAAGATGATCTGGAAACGTCACTGGTATTGGAGAAAAGTCTTGATAAAGTGGGGGACTTGCGCAGTGAAACAAGAAAAAGAGCCTGTTCAGTAGCCAGTGAATCAAGAAGCAGGAGCAGTTCAGTAAATTCTGTGGATAGTGGCTCTAGTCTCCTGACAAGTGGAGACCAACCATTGTCTGAAGTGTGTAGAGAGAGTCAACCATCTTCACAACGGTTCAGCATAATCAGCTGTGAAGACTTTGACCAGGAACTCATTATAAAGCCCATCAAAGTGAAAAAGAAGAAAAAGAAGAGACCAGGTAAAAATAAACATTTTCTAACTGCCACTTTTTAGAATTAGTGTCTCTCTTGGTATCTGTTTCACTAAAAATGTAAGTTTTTGTGTGGTTTTAAAGACAAGCCTCATGTTTATGATGGTGTGTCTTTCCGTAATCATTACTTGTCACCTAACAGTAATTGATCTGTAGTCTTGCCCTTTCATTTGAGGATGAAAGCCCATTATGAAAGTAATGAACTTGTGTCTCTACAACAGGGTATCATTTTTCTCTCTGCAGACCTACTTGCTCTTTATTTTTATTCTGCTTTTAAATTTTGGCTTTTTGTTATTTGTAACATTATGCAAGAAGGAACAAAATCATGAATATAAAAAAGGTTAATGCTAATAGCTTCACTTCTGTTTTACATTGTTTAATCTTTTCTTTTAAGAGTAACCAATATTTGACTGTTTTTACATTCATACTTTTAGCATCCATAAGCAACACTTCTTTGCCAGAGAAACATTTTTTTTTTTATGTACTTTAGATTATAATTAGAGATGTAAAAATTCCACTTAATTGGCTAACTGGTTAAATGTGAAGTTTAACTAGTTAACCAATTAAGGGGGGGGGCACTCCAACCCAGCTGGTCTGGAGTGCTCCCTCACCCCCGGCGGAGTGGGAGCATCCCCCCCACTGCAGGCAGGGGATGCTCCAACTCAGCCAGGGAAGACCCCCCCTGCCTGCAGCCCTCCACTCCTCCCTAGTCCCACTCTGGACAGGGGCTATTTCAGATGCCTGGAGCAGCCCCTGCTTGCAATGCACCCGGGCTGCCATGGACAGGGCCCCGCAGGGTTGGAACAGCCCCTTGCTCACTGCAGGTGGGGAGCTGCTCCAGTCTTCATCAGTTAACCGGAGCCAGTAAGCATTACACTTAATGGGGTTAACCTTTCACATCCCCAATTATAAAGTCAACTCTTATTTCCTATAATAAATTGGTATTGCAGTTTTTGAATTCTTGCCTATTAAGATTACATTGACATTCTTTTAAAACCTTAATCAAGTTGTTTATATATGAGTACAATGTTCCTGCATTCTCACTGTGTCATTATGTCATCAAAGTGACATAATTCTTAGTGTATGTCAAAATTTGGACTAATTCCAGTTTCTAAAGTACAGGTTTCCCATTTGCTCATAATAGAAATATTTGCAATCTTTTATTTTAATTGAACTTGGATAGGTTTTATTAATAAGAATATTTCTTTTCTTCTCTGAGATCAGAAAATATAACCAGGAAAAGCCACAGCTGTTTGGAAGGTACACCAAGTTATGAGCGTCAGTTTTCTGGTGACAGTGCACATTCTTTAAATGCAGATTCGTTGTCTATGACTTCTAGCTTAATGAGCTATAGTATAGATCGCTTGAGCACAGGCTCTCCAGATCACGAAAGTGAGTACAGTGTAGAGTCACATGCTGTCTTGCAGGAAGATAATGGCTCAGATTCATTCAGTGTGCTTCAATCCCCCGAATCTGTTGCTGTATTAATGCATGAACAAAACGGAGGAACAACTGAATTACTAAAACTTCCTAACAGTGATAGTGGAATGAATACACTAGTTGTTACAGCTACTCTGACAGCCAACCCTCTCTTAATCCTCAATGAAGACGTGGGGGATAATGATAATACAGGATGTAATCCAAGCCTGCTTTCTGAAAATACTGAATGCCATTATACATTTTCACCCCAAGAAGAACAAGAGAATTTTCCTGTGCTGTGCAAAGTAGATGAAACTTTTGCTAGAATAAATCTGAAAGATACTGAAAATGCTTTTGAAGAAACTAAGATCACAGACATAGTGTCTTTAGGGTTTAATTCCACATGTGGTACTGAAAAATCACTGAAACAGGACATAAGTGATGAAACTCATGAAGAAGAGCAGCAGCCACATTGTTTAATAAATACTGCCCCAGAAAACCCTATCGATCCCCAGTCTAACCTCTCAAGGGAAGATGTGTGTTCACAAGAGGCTGCAGTTTCTGGATGGAACTTGGAGGATGCAATCAAAGCTACATGTAGTACTGGTGCAGCTGAATGGGTAACCAACGCACATGATACCATGACGGAGAAATCTGTGTCCAGTGATGAAGAGGATATTTATGGGCATGGACTACCATATTCATCTTCAGAGACTAGTGTGACAGAAATTGGGGGAAGTTTTACTTCCCAGGATATAACCAGAACTAACCTAGATGAAATAATGCTCTTAAAATCAGATCAGGTATGTGTTTTATTTATAGCAAAAGTATTTAAGATTACCATTATTCTAGTAGAAGTGATTGCGAACATTTTTCTTCATTTCTTTATAGAAGTTTTTTTTTCTCATTGATTCAGCAGCAAGTAAAAAGTAAATGAGGAAACTACACATATCCAATGCACAATGCAAATTATTGTTGCAGACATCAGAATAATATATCGAAGGCTGTTTTCAGTGTGATGAGGGAGGGGTGCCTGTTAACACCTGTTCACAAGGAATTGTTTGTCCTATATGTGAAAATGCTGGTGTGAACCCAGTAAAAAGCAATACAATACCAAAAGTGCTCTAAGGTAGTACCGTCATTTGAGTTTCTGAGGGCCCAATCCAGCAAGATGTTAGATACTTTTATCTCATTAATTTCAGTGGGAATTGAAGCTGCTGAGAATCTTACAGGTTTGAGGGTTTAGTGCATTTCTGTTTAATCTTTGCCTATTTAAATTGTAAGCTGACAAGCTGGGGACTGGTATGTCTTTTTCATGTTTTTATAGCAGTTAGTGCAGTGGTGCTGAAAGAGACAATATCAATTACAACTCCTTATTGGGTTTTCATATTTAAAATGGTGAGTTTTTTCCTTCCTCTATTTTTTTTTCTCTCCTTCATTGTTGCTGTGTGGAAGAAAAAGTAACAAATTTAACTAATGGATTGTACAGTGGAAAGAGTGAAACGTACTGTCAAAGCCCCAATTCTGAACCAGCGATGTTTATGGCAGTTTTAATGCCAAATTTATTTGTAGCAGGGTCAGGCTCAAAGTGTGATTAAATACATAATGTAAGCAAACTGAAAAAGATAAGTCTTGTCTCCTCAGCTACAGTGACCTTTTGATGTAACTTGTATAAACAAGAGGTAGAATGCTTTCAGATGAAGGATAATTTTTAATTTGATGTCCCAAATAACTCTGAAGACTAAATAAAAATGTAGCTGTGTTGATTTCCCTTAAGTGATATACTTTATAAAAATTGAAAGAAGGCTGTGAATTTCAGAATCTGGAGGGGAAAACCTCATCATCTACAATGTTTTGAAATACACCTCAGTATTTTAGTTAATTTACAGCCTATCAAGCTAGTTGTTATATAGGATTCAAGGTCAGTAATACAGTCTGTAAAATCCATAATATTCCATTAACATGTCTTGAGTTTTGTTTTATTTTATTTTTTTGTATATTGGAGAGACTCCAGGGTCAGAACAGGCAATTTATCCTCTTCCTCCTCACTCACAAGTGTGTATTCCAAAAGAGCTCTTCCCCCTGTGTTAAATAATCATTAAAACATGAATGAGGATTAGGAAGCTTTTACGTACTCTGTTTTGATGTTGCTGTTTACATATGTAGTATATCTTTGTCTATCAATTAACAGGGTAATAGTGACAGATTTTTGGACTGCCCTGTAACGTCCATGATAGTGTGGAGTTTTGTTTTATTTATTTTTGGTGAGACTTGCAATCCCAGCGATCATGTATTTATTCCTGAATACAGGTTGCAACATGTAGCACACAGTATTTGATCAGCTGGCCTGTGATAAGGTGGTTTTACCAAAGACACTTTTTCTTTTGATATAATTTCATGTTTACATTCTGATTCTTAAAAAATATTTCTGCTGTTTTATGTATATATGCTGTATGTATGACTTTTCTTGTGTATCTGAAGATACCTGACATTGTTCTGACTCTCCAGTTTTTAGTTTGCAGAAAGCTGGATGGGATATTCTGGCCCTGGCTATGGAATACTCAGCCTGGTTGTCTCAGAAAAGTATATTTGGTGCCTGGACTACAAAGGTAGTCTATATTGTAGTGCTTTACCTAGTGCAGGTCTGCGGTGGCAAAAGTTTGAAGATGCAGTCCAGCAGGTGGCAGTCTCACCTTCAGGTTGGTTAAACAGTATTTCACTTTGTAATCCTTCTTTAAAACACACAAATTTGTGCAAATGAAGCTTTTTCATGTAACTGTGTAAACTATATGTGGCATGCATTCCCTTTCATTTCAGTAGTTTGTGTATCAGTGTTTACATTAGTCAGTGAAGACTGCTCTGCTGTCTGTATTCTAACTTGTTTTACAAAACGCATCTGAACCCAGTTCCCTAATTCATTTGCACAAGCTATCTTTTAAAAGAAGTTGTTAAAAGGCTGTCTTGGCTCATGTGATTACATTCCTGCAATATTAAAGTACAGGTTGAACCTCTCTAATCTGGCATCCTCAGGACTGGTTAGGGTCGTGAACCAGAGAATTTGGCAATCCACGGGAGGTCAATATTATCTAGCAGAATTACCAACGCTTCCACCACTTACTGGACTGTTAGAAGACATGGACAGATAAATTAGAGCTAAATAACAGCACAGAACATTGAGATCCAGGACTGGTAGCTGTAAACAAACTTTATGGTTCTGCAGGAAACTTGGCCGCACCCATGATAAGTGGACATCTGGCTAACTAAAATCATGCCGGACCGCAGATGTTGCCAGATTAGAGTGGTTCAACCTGAACTGTTTTCTAGCATAAATGGTTGTTCTCAAAATAGCAGAATATGAATTTGTTTGAGGAGTTTTAAATATTGCTGACACATTATTGAATCTTTTTATTTGAGACATCTCATTTTATAATTAACTTACATTCTTTCACAATTGAAACAAAAATATCACGTTTTCTTAGAAAAATACCTACTCCTAAAGAAGAGTTTCTAGTTAAAATGTAGCTTTGTTATAAAAGTGATCTTAACATCGTTGCCCCTTCTCTCTCTCCCTCACCCACCTGAGAACATACATTGTTACATTTTGACTGACTTTTTAAAATTTATTTTTGGTGGCTTGGGAAAAGAAAGTTGTAAGAGGTAAAACTGGTTTTGAATGTGGACTTGTACTCTATTCACCTTTCCAGATTGCTCCAGTGCCAGTGTGATTGTAAGACAGTTTCTCAATCATTGTCTCATTCTAATCTCCTACCATCACATGATTTCTCTTCCTGCCTCTTGCCACTTAAAGCAGCTAATAACCTTACTGTCCTCTTTGAAGGGTAGGAAGAGGTCCTTCCTCAGGTGGTGGTGGTGGTGGTGGTGGTGGTGGTTACATTTGGTCAGTGACTGAACACCGATAGGGATATGTTAACATTTATAAGAGTATGAAAACAGACCAAAGTGGAAAAAACAGAATCAAATAATGCAATTCTGGATACTGTACTTTCCTGTTCTGTGTAAAGGCTATTAATGTATCAGTATGCTGCATTGATATTAGCCATGGGATTAGTTATGCATGACTCTGCATATGCGCACACAACTGTAGAACGTTGCAGATGTATTGCAGAAGCTAGCTTTGGGGCCATCTGTAAATTTGGCCTTTAAATTAATTAAATTAATATTTAATTTCGCACTGGATACTGTTTGATGTTTTGAAAACAGTCATGACTATAGTGAATGATTTTTAAACATTTTCAGTAAGATCTAGTCTGTGGCAGTATATATGATTATAACTCTCTATAAAGATGGTAACTGTTGACTCCCTTTTAAACATTTTAAAAATGTAATGTTATGTGTAAGATTAATGAAGAGTTGCTAAGTATTGTTTTTTTTCCCCCCCTTGTTCCCCCTGTTAACTTGGCTGGTGTTAATCTTTGTTACACATTTTGTATGTACAGTAGACCAGCTGTCTCTCAAGTTGCAATCAATATTTGGTATCACCCACTATTCATTTATATACAGGGGCTCTTCTTTGGAAGGTTGAACAGAAAACTAACAAAGCATTTGCCTGTGGAAAAGTAACCATAAAAGGAAAGCGCCACTGGTATGAGGCTTTACCTCAGACCGTTTTTGTAGCTTTAAGTGATGATACTGCATGGATTATCAGAACTAATGGAGATCTGTATCTGCAAACAGGTACTTAAATTGTTGCCCTTATAGTTTTTGTAAATGAGAATTAGAAGTGCATAAATCTGTCAGATTATTATGATTTGGTTTAAACCATGCTCCAAATCCAGAATAAAACTGGGCTGCTTACTCATAGGAGAGAAATCTTTTATCTTGGTAATCAATTATGATCTAGGGAAGTAGTACTGTTTGTATTACCATAATGGCTGGGTGCCCAAATTTTGAGCCAGCACCCCATTGTGGTAAATGCTGTACAAATACAGAACAAAAAAACTGGTTCCAGTTCTCAGTATTTTATTATCTTATTCTTATAATTCTTATTCTAATAATTCTTATAAGGTCAGACTATAGATGGATACAGGCAGTCAGGAGTACAAAGCAACAATGCAACACTGGGCTGGTCAGCATTATAGGCTGGGGTTTAGCAGCCTAACCATTTTCAAGCTTTTTATAGGTATCAAAGCAAAACAGGGTTTTAAGCAGGGATTGTTATACACCGAACTCCCAGGATGATACAGTCTCTTTTGTTCTTCTGTTCTCTTAAGCTGAAGTTCAAATCTGGCAGCTTCCTCTTTGGCTAGTCTGATTCTTCTGTCCGACTCTGCCATTCTCTCTGCATGTTCTGCCTCTCTCTTTGCAAGTTCTCGTTCCAGCGTCTGCCTTTTCTCATCAGCTTCTTGGTCTAGCTTCCATCTTCTCTGTTCTGCTAGCAGACGAAATTCCTCCAGTTCTCGCTTATATTTAAGTTGCATTCTCCTCACTGGATCCTGCACTCATTTCTTCTGCAGCATTTCTGGCCACTAACAAAGATCTCAGCTCTGGCTTAGAAGCTTCCTCACTAAAGGCAGTACCTCTTTCCAAGCACAAGTCATCCAGAGCCTCTCTGTCCAGACTTTCATACTGTTGCTGACTCATTGCAGCGGCTCATTAACTAACCAAACTCTCACACCCAAAAATCAAATTTAGACAGCGTGGGGTCCCGATCCAAAGCTCAACTGATCAATATATGTGGATCCTCCCAACTACACCACTGTGATGGACCGGGCCGGGTCTGGGCACAGCTGAGGGCGTCTACTCAGGGCGAATTACTCAAAACTCGGGGCTCCTTACAGCCCCAGACTGGAGATCTTTCAGACAGGTCACAAACCAGTCACACCAAGGGCTTCAGCTGCCAATTTGGCCGGCTTAAAGCCTCACGAGCAAAACCCCTCTGACACCCCAGCTCTTCCTGTGCCCCAGTCAGCCCCGGGCCTGCACACAGGTGAGGGGTTTTAGAACCCAATCTCCCAATCTCACCTACCCCGAACGGGTTCTTCTGGTCCCAAGAAATCAGCTACAGGTCCCAGTCAATTTACACTCTGGATCTTACCCACAAGATCACGCTGAACCAATCCTTTAGAATCTAAAGGTTTATTACTAAAAGAAAGAAAAGCATGAGAGTAAGATTTTTAAAGAAAATACATTACGTGCATCGAATCACCAAGGTCTCAATGCAGGCTCTTAGCAGATATGTTATAACTGCTATCTTAAAAGTCTCTGGTGTACATCCTATGTCAGGATGGGTCCACGGTTCTTCCTGGCTCGTTGCTCCCTGCAAAGCTGCATCTGGGATCAGGAGCTGAACTCAGGACAAGATGGAGGGTGCCACATGGCACTTATTATACCTCTCCTGGCATCCTCCTGGCCAGAGCAGGTCACAGGTTGAGAGACCTATCTCTGTTTCCCATGCTGGCAGCCATTATGCCCTGGCTGGTTTGCAGGTATCAGTCACATTTCTCAGGTGTGTATTGGCACCTAGAGATTCATTGTCTCCTTGCTAATTAGCATAGCCACTGGCTGAACATTCTTTACCCATTGCTTTGTCTCAGACAGAGAATTTTCCAGCATCAACACAGAGTACATGTTTATAACTCCACATACAGATATTATACAAGTACATGAATAGCATATACAGAATTAGTAGAACATAAGCTTTCATTTAACATCTCACATGACCCCCTTTGTACAGACGTTTGGGGCAACCCCCCCCCCTCCCCCCCATGGGTGCAACAGTGATCTTTAGAATCCAATAATGTGACGTCCTCTCAATTGGAAATGAGAATAGGTGAGATGGGGCCAGGTTGTCAGGGTCTTTGAAATTGAAGATCAGGAGTAGTTTTATCTGATAGAAAAAGGGGAATCGATAGAGCAGGGGCGGGCAATAATTTTGGGCGGAAGGACTGTAGTCAAGAAACTTCACATGCTCCTCTGCCCACAAACCCTGATTGGCCTGGGGGTGTGGGAGTATGTGAAGTCTTTGCCCCCCACCTCTGCCCTGCCAGGGGTGAGTGACACCTAGGGAGAACCGCCAGCTGTTTGGAATAGCTGGTGGTTTGCTCTAGGTGCCATGTGCCCCTAGCAGGGGGAAGAAGACTTTGTGCGCTTTCCCGTCCCCAGGTCTCGATTTGGCCTGGGGACAGAGGAGTGGTGGGGCAGCCGCAGGCCAGTTCAAATGGCTTGGCAAGCTGGATCCACCCCTGCGATAGAGAGATGCAAAGAGAAGGGTGAAATAGTCAAAACGATGACCTAGGAAAATTCTTTGCAGCATTTTGAATGGATATGAATGGGGCAAGACTGCCTTGTCAAGCCAAAGAAAAGGATATTTTTCATAATCAAGATGTGATAAGACTTTAGACCAGGGCTAGGCAAAATATGATCTGCGGGCCAGATTTGGCCTGCAAGAACGTAAGCCAGCTCCCTGCCTGCACCACCCCCACCTGGCACTCAGGAAAGCTGGCTGCAGGGCTGGCCTGTTTGCAGGACAGGCAGCATGTGAAGTGCTCCTTCCCCTGTGAACAGTACAGGGTTGTGGAAAGCAATAATCCTGGTTAAGGAACCTTCTGGGCTGCAAGTAAGGTTTCCCAGCAAGAGCTTGCCTCTGGCACCCCAGTCCCTGTGCCCCTCCTGCACCCCTACCCCATGTAACCCAAACCTTCTGCACCCCTTCTCCAGCTTCCATACATCTTCCTCAGCCACTGCATCCCCTCCTACACCCCTCCACAGGTCACAACCCCATCCCAGACCTTGCACCCCAATCTGCTATCCCTGGTCACAGCCCAAATCTCTGCACTCCCCCCGCACTCCTGTCACAGGTTATGACCACCTCCCGGACCCTGCACTCCTTCCTCCTACACCCCTTCCCCAGGCCAGAATCCTCTCCTGCACCCCTTCCTGGACCCCAGTTCATTGCCCCAGGTCACAATCCTCTCCTTCACTCAAATTCCCTCCCAGATCCCACATCCTAATCCCTTAACCCAAGCTCCCTTCTGCACCCAACCTCTATCCCAGAAGCCCATACCTCCTTCATTAATATAATGGAAGAGTGCGACCCTCAACCACTTACCAAATTCTTGGAGTGGCCCTCTGATGATAAATTATTGCCTACCACTGCTTTAGATAAAAGAGCTGTATGGGTGGTAAGAGAGGGCCCTATACAGAAAGAATATTAAGGTTTAGACCTGGTCCTCAAATTTAGGCTTAAAGGGAGGTTCCACTTAAAAGTATCATGCAAATTATGGGTTTGAGTGACTGGAATGATCATTGTTGTTTTGCAATGGGGAAGAGACTAGGAATTCTATTTTAGCTATGCAGAGCTTCTGGTGATGGCTAGAAATCCACAGGAGAGGTCAAAATGAGGCCTGGATTTTCATTTGCACAGAAGGAGACAGCTATAGAGAGGTAGTGCTTGAATTTGTATTTACACATGAGATAATCCATCTCTGCATAGATGAGAGATAAGAGGGAGACCAAGGGCAGAGTCCTGTGGAACAACTATAGAAACTTGGAGGGGAGATGAGGAGGGTCCTTGAAAAAACACTCTGAACAAGTGATTCAAGAGATATGAAGGGAACCAGGAGAGAGCAGAGTTATGGAAGCCAAAGGCAGGATGGGAGGACTAAAAGATTTCCAAATGACTATCACCATTCTGCCTTATCTTGCACTTAAAATTGGTCTCATTCTTTGTTTAATCAATTTTCTCATGTATATCTAATATATATGTGTAATTTAAAAACTATTTAAATTCTGTGTAACTGCTTTACTTCAGGCACCTGAAACTTGTATATCTAGCGCATTTTCAAGGATAACCTGCTTTTAATTTAAATTGTTTAATGGGGTTGAGTAGTTAGCAAAATTAAACAACTTGCCCAAGATCATGTGAAATGTTTTGTTCCACACGTTGATTAAAAATGCCACATAGTTCTCAATGTGTTTTCCTTTCCTGCTGGACGATGGTTTAACAGCAGCTGCTTGCGTTCTGTCTTTTTGTGGATTTCATAGACAGACTTAGATAACAAAAAAAAAATCCTTCAGTGTGTGCCTCTCTTCTTCACCCAGTGCAACCAGGAGGAAAGACAGTGATGGTAGGGTGAGAACAATACTGTCAGTGCCTCCAGCATCCCAGCAAACAATTGCACCAGGCACCTGTGCCCCAAATTTAGAAAACTGACTACTATAATTTCCTTTTAGGTATCTCATAGACTGATGGTAGCCAATTGGCTCCCTTTTGCTTTAGAAGCAGGAGAACTTAAGAAAAACCTAGTAATCTCTTGAGATTTTCCCTCAGACATGAAACTCAAACTTTTGTGTATAGTTTTGGATAGGAAGATATGTAATCTGGAAGAATGGATGTCTAGCAGTCTATGTCTAGACTGCAGACTTCTTTCAGAGGAAACTTTTCCAGAAGAGATCTTCCAAAAAAACTTCTTCCGAAAGAGCGTCCACACTGCCAAAGCGCATCGAAAAAGCGATCTGCTTTTTGGAAAGATAGCATCCCACTGAATGGACGCTATCTCGCATTTAAGCTGTGATTACTGTGGATGGAGTGGCCACCAGGACATCTGTGCTTTTTCTTCTTTCCTCTTCTTTTAAAAGAACTCCCTCTTCCCCATCTACACATGCTTTTTTCCGAAAAAGCTCTTTCGGAAAAAGGATTCTTCCTTGTAGAAAAAGGTTTACCAATGTTGGAAAAACCCCTCTGTCCTTTCAGGTTTTTTTTTCAAAAGAACATGATTGCAGTGTGGACATAGTGAAGTTTTTTTGGAAAAACAGCCATTTTTAAAAAAAAACCTCTGCAGTGTAGATATACCCTAAATGTATACAATAATTGTCTGACATTTCTTTTGATAAGAGCATAAGAAAGGATACTGGGCTAGATGGACCTTTGGTCTGACCCAGTATGGCCTATCTGCCGACAGTGGCCTATACCAGAGGCCCCAGAGGGAGGGATCACAACAGGTAATCCTCACGTGATCCCTCCCCATCACCCACCTCCAGAGAAACAGGGGCTAGGGATACCATTTCTACCTATCCTGGCTAATAGCCATTGATGGACCTAACCTCCATGAATCTATCTAGCTCTTTTTTGAATCCTGGTAAAGTTCTAGCATTCACCACATCTTCTGGCAAGGAGTTCCACAGGTTGACTGTGCGCTGAGTGAAGAAAAACTTGATATTGTAAGAGCTTTCACCTGTTTGATTATTCCAAGTCACTTCTGATAAACATTGTAATTGGAGATTCCTGGTACTGCCACTTGGAGGAGGGGAGAAGAAAAAATTGCAGAATGAGAATGCGGGGTTCTCTGAGAAGTTACTAAACTGAAAATCTTTGAGTTAAATATTTGTGTATTTTTCCCTTTGTGCTCTAACTTACCAGGCTTGACAACACAATTTGTCTATAAACAGCCACTCCTTCTCTTCTTTGTTTTGGTTCCAGGTCTGAGTGTGGATCGTCCCTGTGCCAGAGCTGTAAAGGTTGATTGCATATATCCACTATCTCAGGTTACAGCCAGAAACAATGTTGTGTGGGCACTAACTGAGCAGCGGGTACTTCTCTATCGAGAGGGAGTGAGCAGCTTCTGTCCTGAAGGAGAACAATGGAAGTGTGATATTGTAAGGTAACTGGCAGTATTTAACCAGAATGACAGAAATGGTTGCTTTCATTCCTAGGTATTTTATGTTATCGTTATTGAGCCACTCACCTCTTGCTTATAAAGCATTTTGCGTTCACACTGTAATCCTCATGTTACTCCATCCCATACAGGGCATCTTGTTACATCACATGTCAATCAGTGGGCAAAAAAGGACACTACTTGGCAGGCATTCATTGTGGTGGGTGGGGAATGTTTAACAGAGGTGTACATCGGAGAGAAAAGTGGAATATTAACATAACAAGCCTTTTTAAAGTAAATACTGTTCAATTTGTTCATTTGTGCTATAATGGTGCTCCCATTAATTAAATTGATCTTCAAATATTTCATAGTTTATTTTTCAAGAATATAGGTACTTGTTTACAGTTGACCTTCTCAGTCACTTACAAGACTAGAAGTTGACCTCTCTCTGGGATCCCTCAAATCAAGTAAGATTTCCCGTTGGATGCCTATAACTGATGAGTGTGTAGATGAGAAATTAGGCCAATTCTGGCAAGGAACGCTCTCTGGCAGTGGCTGCACATGACATCTCTATCTCCAGTGGCGCCAATGCGGGCCTGGGCACACTCCTTACGTCAGACTCTCTGAGCTTCTTCATGGAGACGACACTTGATCTCAAAGTGTTGGGCACCGTTCTTGATGGTGGTCCTCCAGGTTACCCGATCCTTCACGTGCCTCTCCCAGGTGTCAGCGTCAATGCTGGATTTTACCAAGGTGTTCTTAAGGATATCTCTGTAGTGCTTCCTCTGCCCGCCATGAGACTTCGTTCCAGTCTTCAGCTGAGCATAGAAAATCTGTTTAGGCAAACATATCAGGCATCCTGACCATGTGACTAGACCATTGTAGCTGCCTGTGGGTGATTATTGGCTGAGTGCTGCAGGAATCAGCCTCTGCAAGGACACTAACGTTGGTCCATTTGCCTTGCCATGTGATGCCCAAATTCTCTTCAGGTACCTTTGGTGGAATTTCTCCATATTTTTAATATGACATTTATAGGAAGTCCAGGCTTCAGCTCCATATAGCAACATTGGAATGACTATGGCATTGTAGATGTCGATCTTGGTCTGTGTCTCGATGTCATGGTCATTGAAGATTCGCCTCCATTCACATCCATAAGCCACACTGGCACTGGAGATTTGGTGACAGATTTCATCATCAATGTCAGCATTGCTGGACAAATAGCTTCCGAGCTAGGGGAAACTGTTGACGTTCTTCAGCATCTGGTCGTCTGCCACGATGGTTGGTTTGGATAATGGTATGGCGTGTGTTGGCTGAAAGAGAACCTTAGTCTTTCATGCATTGAGAGTCAATCTCAACCTGCGGTAGGCCATGCAAAAACATCGATTGCTTGGAGATTATCTTACAAGGTGGCACTGACCTGGGTATCGTCAGCATACTGAAGTTCTACATTGACATTGTTGTGGTCCTGGATGCTTTTCTTGCTTTCAGTACTGTAGTCATAGGAAGATGCTTAATAAAATTTAAGTTACTGGATAAGTATGAAGATGTGTCCAAAGACACGTTTTATTTTACTTATTGGGAGTATCATTGGAAGAACTTCTTTCCACTCTAGTTTCATATTCTTTAGAAGGTTTAAAGCAATATTTTAATGTTATGTATTTTAAAATGTCTTGCATTTGCAGTGAAATTCAAGCTTTAGAACCAGTGTGTATAACTCTTGGAGACCAACAAACTTTATGGGCTTTGGACATACGTGGAAATCTGTGGTTCAGAACTGGTGTAGTTTCAAAGAAACCACAAGGAGATGATGACCATTGGTGGCAAGTATGTACTACTTATTCAGCTTTCAGTTAAGTCCACCATTCCATGGTTGTGATGTTTTTTTGCAGGGATCCCAACCTAAGAATATCAAATATTTGCTTGAGGGCGTACAAACGTTATTAATACATGTGTAATGAAACCACCAGGCTGCTCTTAATTTTTTTCCCCAAAAGCAGTTAAAAACATCCCACTATTAGCCAGAGAGAAAAATAAAACTGTGACAGGACAGTTTCCTTTAGCCAAATTTAAAAAAACATTCAGGGAGGATGCTTTCCCCTTAATCCAACTATTTGCAAAGCACACAGGGCTGCTTCCTTCAGCCACAGGGCCTGTAAAAGATAGTGACACAAACAATTCTTACTGGACTTAATCTCTCAGTATAGAATCCCTGATGACGTTGTTCACATTCATACTTACGTTCTTGGGTCCCTGTCTTTCCTCTCACCCAGTCATCTCTAGAGGAGGAGGATTGTTCACATTTTCATCTATCTTTCTTGAGTTGTTTAGTTAAAAAAAAAAAAAAATCTTACATTGTGTTTATATAGAATCTTTTATATTGGAACAGTATGCACAACATGGTTTTGAGATGAAAGCTAATTTAATAAAAATACAAATAGTCTCCGAGGTGCTCTACAGGACTAACAAATATATTTATATAAATAAAATATAAAATATTTATACAAATATATTTGTTAGTCTCTGAGGTGCTCTACAGAACTACTCGTGGTGTTTTTTTAAAGTTACATGGCTACCCCTCTGAAACTTCTAATTTCATCAGTAAGTTGTCTGTCTTTTCTGGCTTTTATGGGAATGTTCATCATTGCCTCCTTTTTTGGAATGCTCCAAAACATGGTTGTACTTACTTGCTCAAGCTCTTTTATAAGTAATTAATTGTATAGTTGCTCACCTTCCTTGGTCAGCCAATAGAGAGTGGTTTCTCAAATCTACTAGCATGAGTTCAAACAGCTCACAGGAGCCACATGAATAACCTTACTTTGGGGAAGCTAAAAGAAGATCCATCCCTTTGTTACCAGACTTTAGGACAGTTTCAAGGAAGAGGAGAAATGATTTTTGCCTCTCCTACCATGCCCCATATGAAGGGGCTTCAGGTGCTGCAGAGTTCTGTAGTACTTTGAAATAAATAAAAATACTAAGAAATGTTGGGCAGATGTATGTTTGTTTGTTTGTTTGTTTGTTTGTTTAGTTGGGTTTTTTTGTTTTGTTTTTTGTTTATTTATATTAGGAAGCTGTTATGTGATTCTGGTTTGTAATCAGAGCCACTAAAACGTAAATCCATCAAAATTCAAGAGAAATTAAACTGTTTTTTCCTTAACTCACTCAATAGAGAGACTTAGAACAGAGTTTGGGAGACTTCTGAACACTAGTCTGAAGGCTGATGAGGCATCTTTTTTGTTATAGGCATAGTTTGATTGTGTATTTGGGGGGGAAGTGAGTGGGATTGAGGCTTGGTGGGGATGAGGCTAAGTAGGGTAAGAATTCAGGTGCAGGAGAGGGGGTTGATGGGGGAGTCTTGACCCAGAGAAGGAAGTTCTGGGTTTGTGTGGCGGATGGAAGAGGTCTGAATGCAAGGGGCTTGTGTAGGTTGGAGGGGGGTCAGCTCCCATACAGTGACCCCCTCCACCACTGAGGAGTGATAGGGATAGGAATCGGTGGAGGGCTGTAGAGCTGCCTGCAGTTGGGAAGGTTCCTGGGTGTGGGTCTAACATGGCCCCATCTGGTCCAGGGGAAGAGGAAGTCCTGTTTCCTCTTCTCCCCCAACAGCTGAGCCAGCTGCAGAATTCAAATTCCCCCAGGAGTAATTCACTCTGTCACTTAGTTGGGTTGTACACTGCAAAGATGGGGAGCAGTTGAGTTGCCTGACTCTCTTGGATCACTGGTTTTGTGCCCTCTCCTTACACTTCCAATGAGGGGGGAACTGACTCCCCTCCTTGCTCCACTAGGATGCTGAAGGAGAAGGGGGTGAGCACCCAGACCAGGGGCTCTGTGCCTGATGGTCACTTTCCCTATGTAGGCTGTGTGGTAGTGAACAGGAGCTGCTTCTTGCCCTCCCCTTATGCAACTTGTGTGGACAAATTGAACAGGCCCAAAGTGCCTTAAATCACTCTCCCTTCACCTCCTACCCCCCATATGCTAACGTGAAGGGAGCAGGGCTAAGGGAGAAATGTGGGTGCTCCCCCCGTGCATCACCTCTGATGTATCTAGTTTGAGGGGGCAGTATCACATACCATGTCCTTCCACCCCCAGTCTCTGCCCATGTTTTTTATGGATGGTCTGTAACTCATCTCTAGTTTGATTATCCAAAACATTTTTTCCAGGTAAGCATTACAGATTACGTCGTGTTTGACCAATGCAGCCTCTTCCAGACGATAATCCATGCAACACACACAGTGGCAACAGCAGCCCAGGCTCCAGTAGAGAAGGTGGCAGAGAAACTTCGAATGGCATTTTGGTCACAGCAGCTTCAATGTCAGCCCAGCCTTCTTGGAGTCAACAGTAGCGGGGTCTGGATCTCTTCAGGCAAAAATGAGTTCCATGTAGCAAAGGGAAGTCTAATAGGTTGGTGCATTTGAACACCTACTGATTTAAAAAAAAAAATCAAAGAAACCAACTATCACATCCACTCTGTACAATCTCCCCTTCCCCTCACCTACCCAGCAAAATTCAGTCATCACAAATTAAAGAGCAAGTTGCAAAAGCTTCTATTTCTTAAACTAGTGGGGGGATGCAGACAGTGCTGAGAGATAATGTCTTAACATTTGGTGTGAATAAATGCTGTTTTAAAAGTAGTACTGAAAAATATACTATCTGGCATGTTGGGGCAATGGAAGGAAGCCAGTTAATCAAATATTCTGGTTAATGAAGAGTTTGGAGTGTAGAAGGGGGTTACATAAGAACAAAAGAATGGCCATACTGGGTCAGACCAAAGGTCCATCTAGTCCAGTAGCCTGTCTGCCGACAGTGGCCAGCACCAGGTGCCCCAGAGAGGGTGGACCGAAGACAATGATCAAGCGATTTGTCTCCTGCCATCCCTCTCCAGCCTCTGACAAACAGAGGCCAGGGACACCATTTCCAGGCTAAACGTAAGAGGATGAGATATGAGAGGGGTTCAGGCTGTGGTCTGGGGGTGTGGGATCCAGGGTGGGCCAGAAATGAGGGGTTCACAGAGTGGGATGAGGATCCAGGCGAGGGCCAAGAGGTTCACTGTATGGGGTCTCACAGTGTAGGGGTCAGGCTCTAGAAGGGTGTTAGGGTGTGGGAGAGGACTCTGGGTAAGAGGCTAGGGTGTGGTAGAAGTTTGAGGGTTCTGGATCTGGACGTCACTCACCTCAGGCAGCTCCTCTCAAGCAGTGACCTGTCCCTGCTGCTTCTGGGCCGGGGTGGACAATAATTTTTGGTGGGGGGCCACTCCAAGATTTTGGAAAGTGGTCAAGGGCCACACTTTTCTGTGGAGGTGGTGCGGGGTCAAGGATGGAGGTTGGGGCGTTAGGGTGCATCAGGGTACACAGGGTAATGGGCTGGGGGTGCAGGAGACAGTGTGATGTCTGAAAGGGAGTTTGGGTGAAGGAGGGAATTGTAACCTGGGTCAGGGGATTGGGGTGTAGGATCAGGGAGGGAGAATGGATGCGAGAGGGGATTCTGGTTTGGGGAAGGGGTTCTGTGAGGGGGTGCAAAGTCTGGGAGGGAATTGTGACCTGGGAGAAGGAAAATGGGGTGCAGACTGCAGAGGGTTTGGGTGGTGACCTGGGGCAGGGTCTGGGAAGGAGTGAGGATGCGGGCGTCTCCAGCCAGCAGCCTTGCAGCACCCCTAAGGGCAGGCTGGGCTCCCTGCCTGCTGCAGCCCCTGACGGCTTGAAAATGCAAGCTGTTCCCTCCATGTGGCTCTCAGCTCCTACAGGCAGAAGAGGCTTGCGCTGCCCTCATTCCCTAGGCCAATCTCTCAGCTCCTGTTGGCCGGTTTCTGGCCAATAGGAGCTGAGGATTGGGCTGGGGACAGGGAGATCACATGGAGCAGTCCTGCGCTTAAAACAGTGGCTGCTACGTGACTGAGGGTCCCAGCAGGGTGGTTCGTGGGCTGGATTCGGTGGCTTGGCAGGCCTGAGAGATATCTTGCCCACTCCTTTTCTACGCGGAGTTGTGGCCAGTCAGCTCTGTGTGCTGCCTCCACAGTTCCCATTTGCTGCAGTTCTAGTTCCTAGGAATGGTAGGGACATATTCCCACTGTGGGGGAGCCACATGAAGCTAGAAGGGAGCCTGCCAGCCCCACACCATCTGTACTATAAAGCAGACTTTCAACAAACATCAGAAATGCTGATTTATAGAGATTTTGGTAGGTAGAAGGCCAGATGATGCCACTTTTACTGTCCTGTGAAAAAGGCTAGTGTGGGAGCCTGTTGCTCAGATCTTGTTATACTTTCCATAAACTAGGTCCTATTGCTTCTTTCAGTTCATGCACCAATATCTTGAGTTACAAAGTTGCATATTGATATCACTCAACCAAACAGTATAGCACTTAGCACAATGGAATCTCGCTCCATAACTAGGGCTATTAGATGCTACAATACCTATATATGATGCTGCGTACTAGGGACGCCGTTAATAATGTAACCGTGTAACTGCTAAAAAGCTTTTCCAAAAGCAGGGTGGCATCTACTGCTGGCCCTGCTCCCAGGGAAGAGGCTTCGCTGTGACAGTGAAGCCACCTTCCCAGAAGTGGGTCTTGCAAG
The DNA here is from genome assembly GCA_019425775.1 of Rafetus swinhoei. Classification (NCBI taxonomy): domain Eukaryota; kingdom Metazoa; phylum Chordata; order Testudines; family Trionychidae; genus Rafetus; species Rafetus swinhoei. The sequence goes on from CM033446.1 coordinate 113,528,111, forward strand.
GGCTGCTGGCCCTACTCCCAGGGAGGCTTTGCTGTAGGCTCTGCAGCCAGCTCCCCAGGAGTGGGCCAGCCCCACTCCTCGGCAGTCAGAATGTAACCTGCAGCGGGGGTTGGGACTGGCTGGTCCCACCATGGATGGGGCTGCTTCAATGGGCACCGCAGGGTGAGGCTTATAGGTTAAGCATTTAACCTTTTGCATCTCTACTGTACAATATAGTGATACTTTGGAAAATGTGTCTAAGAAAATAAGCAATGTATAACTTACAATCTGATGAGCGAACAAGCTAAACATTAAGACACTTAATGATTTTAGCCTGACTGATGAATGTTGTAGCTCATGGCTGATTTGGTCTATTTGCAGAAGCCTCTAACCTTTGTGCTCTCATCTCATGCAATCCTGGCTTCATCTGCATGCCAGTGTGCATTTTCACTTGTGATTTAAAGCCATTCTGAGGTGAAAAGCCCTGCTCCAACAATTTTTCAAGACGATTTCCCTAGACTTGTTGGAGGCTGCTTAGAGCTGTAATTTCTCTGTCCTTTTGTCAGATGTTTCTATAGCTGTATGTCTAAACTGGAATATAGAAACCGTACTTTTATTCTACCAAAAATTTGACTTGATGGTCTCTTGGTAGCAGCATCTTAGCTTAGTAACTAAAGAATGCCAGATTAAATGCTCCTTTGGGATTCTTTCATTAGATGATTTGAAGGATTATGTAGTTCTGTATCTACATAGGGAGTCTGTCAAAAAAAACCCTCCCGTTCCGTTACTCAACCTAATCACACGCTCAAAGGGATCATTAAATCTATTTAAATAAACACTAAAGTAGGTAGAAGTGCTTGACATGTATTTGAACAAGCATAAGCAAAGATTTGTGCATATGCTTGGGGTTTTTTGAGATGTTTGATTTATGGGGCTGCTAGTATTTTATATCAACATCTTTAAAAGGGAAACATCTGCATGGAATTGTGTTTGTCTAATAAAAAAAAGTGTCCTCTCAGCAAAGTGTGACTTTATTTGCTCTGCAGATCTTTCAGTTTTTGAATGGTACCCAGTCAGTCCAGTTTAGATGAGATTTGGCCATAAGTGGGAAACATGTCATTTTTGTGGAAATGGGCAACATACTGGATTTTGCACTTTAGAAGATTAATAAGTGAAAGATTTTGCTAACCACTAAGACTGCTATTCTGTCTCAGAGGTCCTGGAAGTAATGGCTTTCCATGACCTTCATGACTTCTGCAGCTGTAGTGGCTGATATGACTGATTCCAGGATAGCCTGAGCAGCTGACCCGGGGGCTAGCCTTGCTGGCCACTGCTGGGGTGGTCCAGCAGTGGCTGGCCCCAGGAAGCGCTCCTGTGGCTGTCAGAAAAGTGGTTTCTGGGGCCCCAGAGCAGTGGGTTGGTGGGGGGCAGTCATATCCTGCTGATGGAGCCAGGGTCCCCCAGGCTAACAGAGATTTAGTCATGGGTATTCATAGTAAAAGTCATGGACTGTTCACAGGCTGTGAATTTTTGTGTTTTGCCCTTGACTGGGTACATGACTTTTACCAAAAATATCCATGACTAAATCTGAGCCTTACTGATGATGTGAAGTTAATTATAGTTGTGTATCCCTGGAAGAGCAGAACATTGAAAGTCACAAACTTAGCATTGGATGGGGAAGAATATCCTTCTCACTTTTGTCTGTTTTAGATTTACGAAGGCCACATAAAATCTTTTGCTGAAGAGTTAGCACAATGTTTAGCTACAAGTGTAGTGTCAAAACTGCTGCTAGTGCTTCAAATGAAAAGTGACCTCAGATGGAGCATTTAATACATGCTTGCAGACAGGAGGTTTTAGTTCTCTTGTGGGCTTTAGTTTTCATTTCATTTCATTTCTACTTGGTGTAATTCACAAATGTAAACACTTGCCAAATGTGTAAACATTGAACCTGATAGTTCATGTCACAATGACTTCTTTATTTATGTGCTGATTTTGTTTGTCCATGATGATGTAACAAACTCTTTAGAGACATAACTGCATTAAAAACAATGAAAAATGTGGGGTTTTTTAGACCAGAAAACAGTCTTTCAAACTTATGAGCATGGATTGGTGGGAAACATGGAGCTTCTACAGTCTTAATAGTCGTTTGCTTTTACAGTGTTTCACCATGGCAATATAAGATATTGAATAGAATAAATATAGTTGATTATAACAGAAATCCTCAGATCTTTTAAAAACATTCTAATAAAAGAATCTGTCATAACACTTAAGTTGCAATGTGTGATTCATGCTAATACTGTTTTACTTTCTTTTTCAGGAACGTATTGGAATAATATTGTGCCTCGAGGTACTGTTTCTGCCACAAAATGGGCTTTTGTTTTAGCTTCCACAGCTCCAACTAAAGAAGGTTAGTGAAACTTCAGTATAAGTTTATATTGTGGTTAAACTGAGTTCATGCATTAGAGTTGATAGCTGAAATGATGTTTACAGGTTCTATAATGCTGAACTAGTCCAGATATTTTGTCTATTGCGTGTGCAGAAATCCCATATTTATTCAAGTTAGATTTTCCTGCAGTGTAAGTTATTGGAGATAAACTGTGGTGGGACTGCAGTGGAATGATGCTTATACGGCATGTTGCTTTTCAGGTGTCCTCATATAAGGAATGGCATGCTTAGTGTCTTTTTTAAGTTCTCTATCCCTCATTTGGTGGGAGTGCTGAGTTGCTAAATATGGAAAGAAAAACTAATATGGCTTTAATTGAGCATAGGTGCTAAAGAGTTGGTGAAGGGAGGTGGGAGCAGTAGGTCTGCCACCAAAGATCAGGGGAGAAGGGATGGCAGACCTGGAGTCTTAGCAACACTCAGTTTGAGGACTCAAGAGATTTTGTACTGACCTATTTATTTTTTATTCCTGTAGTGCCTGCCACAATATGCTAGACACTTTACATACATTGCTGTAGTGCAAGATGAATCCACAAAACCCATTGAGGTACTTCAGTGGATGAGAATGGGACAAATTTAGTAATCCACATATTTTTCTCGTCAACTATTTTTGCATTTTAGCATACTTGTTCTTATGCTAACTCTGGCCTTAAATACCACATTCTATACTGGTATTCTAATCTATATCCTTGCTCTTAATGGTGACTGTTTGGTCCTAGAGAAATCTAGTCATTCAAAGCAGCACCAGCAGGATAGAGGTTTCAAAGTTAGGCAGCCTAATCTATTAGGTTATTGGAATCAGTAAAGCTCTCCAGCAAGTGAGCTGACAGCCCCTTCAGTTTTTGCCATTTCGCCACTGGAAGATTTCAGCACAATATAAAACTGGTTTTATTTGTGTTTTGACGCAGCATCACAGATATTTACTGAACCTCACTACACTCCTGAGAGAGAGAGAGAGAGAGAAAATGAGAATAATTTGCCCAAAATCAATCGAGATCCTGTGTTAGAGCTAGGAATAGAACTCAGATCTGCTGATTCTAGGTCCAGTGCCTTAACCACATCTTTCCCCTCTCATTCTTTTTCTCTCTCTCTCTGGGACTGGAAAAAATAACACTTATGCTTTTAAAAGAAACCAGAGTATAACTTCTCTAAAAATTAGAACCTTCCCTTAGTTGCATACATTTTGAAGGTAATCTGTCCAATATATTATTAGACAAGCGGGTGGATTTATGTTAAGGAAACACTTATAAAATATTTAAGGTGTTTAAAGCCTTGCCTATGGGGCATTTGCCCCAGTTTCTACCATTCATGATCAGCCACTGAAACAAAGCAAGCTGTAATTTGCAGTTTACTGTGTTTCAAGCAGAAAACTGCCACAGTGCAAATTTTGAGGGACATTCCATGGAGGGAGAACCTCAGTAGCAGTGCCCATCTGGGTTATACGTGTAGTCTCCATCTCATGGCACCGTTTGGTGTTTCATCTAGTGCATAATCAGCCTGAACTCCTCAGTTTCTTTTCAACCATCCTTGGCCTGATGTGGCGCTCTTATGCAGAATTATGATGATAGCTCATTTAGCATTAAAACAGTTTACTAGAATAGTTTTAGTTTAGTTATTTGATTACTTAACCTTTTACTAGAAGCAACAAATTTGAAGGCTTGGTTGAAGGTCCGAATGAACTCTCTCACTCTACAGAGCTGATGACATGATCTATTTCCATTTTAGGGACTGTCTGTCTCCCTGCTTGACATAATCTAGAAATCATATACATGGGCTACTTGATTCCTCTTACTTCCATCCCCCCACCACATCCCTCCCTGTCCCCTTTGAGGGACCCTTTTCAGGGAAACCCTCTACAAGAAGTAAACTATCGTCTACATTTAAGTGCTCTGAAACAAATTTCTCACAATACAGGGGGAAGGGTTTTTACTCCCATTACTTTTTAACTCAAAAGAAAAAAGACGGATGGAAGCCCATGCTAGAGACTGTCTGCAGTACCACAGAGTTCCACTGGCTTCCACCAACCTTAGTTAACAACTGGTCTGGTAATTCCACACATGTCCCAACCCCAATTTTTCCCAAAAAATATGTTCTGAAATGTCTAGTCCTGCTCTGGAACAATCAGTGGGTTCATTGTCCCTTTAAGAGAGGGATGAGCAACCTACAGCCTGTGGGCTGGATCCAGGCAAGCTGCTGCACAATCAGCATCCGGCCCACGGACTTTGCCTAACAGGAAGGAAGCGGCTCTGCACTGGGAACAGCAGCTCTGTCGCTTGCTGTTCTGTCCCTCCCATTGGTTGGGACTCCTGGCCAAGGCAAGCGGAGGTGACGGCAGTGCCTGCCTGCTCATGGTGGTGTGGAGCCACCTGTGCATGCTCCCCTCTCAAACCCCAGAAATGTGTCAGGAAGGCTGTGCAGACCCTGCATCCCTCTTCCTACCCAGACCTGGCACCACCAGCCTGCTCCTGCAACCCTACCTCCTGCACAGACGCTGAACCCCTCATGTTTGGCTTCACGCCAGAGCCTAGCCCCATACCCCCAGAAGAGGTAATCTGGCCCTGGGGGAATCCCTGAACCTGGGGAACTGTCCCCTCTCCCCCAGACACCCCAATGGGGCTGGAGTACAAGGGGAACCCTGGCATTGGAGGTGAGCGTTTCTTTTTTCCCTTGCTGTGATGAGGTATGTTTTCTTGGTGTTGGTTTGGGATTTTTTTTCTTTGCTTCTCACTTGCATGTTGCCCCCGACTGATTTTTCTGTGGATCAGTGGCCCGTGACCCAAAAAACATTCTCCACCTCTGCTTTAAGGAATTGATATTCAAGAGTTCCTACTTTAACTGAAATTGCCAAACAGTTCAGTTTAAACACAACACTAGATTGGTTTGATTTTAAAATGAAATAATTTTATTAATGAAAGAAGATAGGATTTTAAGTGTATTTATGTGTATGAGATGGTTAGAAATGGTTACCAGCAAATAAAGTGAAAATCTTCATCTAAACGTCTAAAACTTAATCTAGCAACTTTTGATTCAAAGATTTGTTAAGATGGCATCTTTCACCCACAGTTTTCCAGCAAGATGGTGACTGAGTCACTCTTTGGTCAGGATCATTCTCAGAGGCCTGAAGGTGGTATTTGTTTGTCTTGGATGAAAGAGAAAACTGGAGTTTTTTCTGCCCATTTCTTTTATAGTCCAATGAACCTTTGAAGTGGATTGTTCTGAAGGTCACCCCTCAAAGTAAAAATTATTTATAACAGTGAGGAAGGCGACCTGCAGCCTGATATTGAAGGAGGCTCTATATTCTTTTGTCTCTCACTCATTTGCTAAAATGCAAATTATTCTGTTTCCTGCCATCTCTTCCTTTTGCTGTCTTTAGAACCCTGTTTACTACTTTTATGTAAATTTGAGGTAAACGCACGTTCCTTTATTTAGGATAGGCCTGTTTAACAAGTTTTGCTTAGGCAGGATTGTCTGATTTTTTTTGAACGCGTGCATACAGGAGGAATTCATAACTTTACATATATTGCTTCACACGTTTCACCCTGATGATATTGACCAGCAAGTTATTAGGTTTTTTTAAATGATACCCCAACAAAATATTTTGTGAACAAAGATTATTACAAGAGTGTGAGTACTGGGGTGCTTTTTGTCACACATTCCTGACTGACATAGCTGTGTTGGCAAAAGTGTAGTGTAGACCTGGCCTGAAAATCAAGGAAAAAACAGAACAGCAATGGAATTTGGATGAAGAGATTGCAAGCTATATAGAAAAATGACAGAAAGAAATAGTCGCAGGAATGTGGGTCTGTGCGTGGATGTGTACATACATTAATTTTTATACCTAAATAAAATGTTAAATACTCAGCATTTTTAAATTAAGCCAAATACTTTAGATGCCTAAATATGAGTTAAGGAGCCTAACTCTAAGAATTTTTAGGCTAGAAAATCTTGACCCAAGAATACATTTCGGAATATTGATTATTTTTAAATGCACTTGATACTTAGTGTTAGAGTGAAGCAACTGTGTATGTTTTAGAGAGTGAATTAGAAGTGATTTTAACAATAACGCTCATGTTCTCTCCATAGGAAGCTTTCTGTGGCTATGCCAAAGCAACAAGGATCTGTTTTGTGTCAGTGATCAGAATCCTCAGTTTCATCCTTCTTCAGTGCAGCTACTCCCTGATGTTGAAATGGTGTGCTATTCGGCCTGCCAGGATGCCATATGGGGTTTGGATAATCAAGGACAGATCTTTATCAGAACACTTTCACCAAGTTGCCCAGCTGGGATGCACTGGACAAAACTGGACCTTTCTCAGCTAGGTATGGCTCTTTGTGGTAAGCAAAAAGAGTCAAATTATTTTTAAATGCAGATTTTTAAAAATCAGTTGCATTTTTTAATTTGTTTTTACAAATACCAATTTACATTTTAAGATTTATTTTGGATTTAATAACACCTGAAAAGAACTGCTGTATTAGGAAAGATGTATATGTTTCTAATTTTATAAAATGGAAAAAAAAATACCAGGGTTTTCCAATAGCAGGCATGCTTTGACAGCAAAAGTGCTGTTAAGCATTCGCTGTTCACTTGATCGTATTTTGTAAGGTGGTTTTTTTAACGTCCGTCTGATCTTATCAGGTAAAGAAGTCAGTACTTGGCTGGGAGCCCTTCAAGGAAAACTGTTTCAGAAAGCAGTGCTAGTGATTAATGTAGATACTGAACTTATGCCTCAGCATGACGTTGGGGAATATGGTGCAGTTGAAGTTGCTGTCTTTGTTTGGATGAGACATAAAACTTTAGACCTTGGCTTCATATGGTCATTAAAACTTTCTCCCAATATGGCTCTTTTCATAAGCAATGGGGTATTCTGTCTGCTTAGCAGTTCAGCAATTTTATTCAACATGTATATTTCTTTGATAGTCTCACTGTTGGCCGTGTTTCTACTTTATGTTCTAACGTTTTTAATGTTGTGCACTGTTATTAACTGCCACACAATATTCTGTGCAAGTCTCTTGGAGACAAGTGAAGTGATTCATACGTAGTTGACATAATTAAGAATGAAGTCCTTTCTAATATCACTACCAAATTGGCTCTTAATGTCTTCACATTTCCTTTTATGATGTAATTTCCAGCATTTGGCATCAGATCAAAGGTGATTTATTTTCAAGTCAGATCAAAATCCATTCAGTTAGTTATGCACAGGAAAAACATTGTCTATGTTTAAAACTTTAGGTATCAAATTTTCAGCTTGGAATATGATCTTTTTTTTTTTTTTTTTTAATTAGACTGGCTCCTAGCTTCCAAGATATTTTAACTTGAATGCTTCTCAAGCTGTCTCACACTCACTGGTCTGTGGGTGAGGCTACCAACAGGCTCCCTCATTTGCCTGTCAAGCCTTTGGACCTCTTTTGTTCTTCTTCGAGTGATGTCCCCGTGGGTGCTCCACTGTAGGCTCCGGGGCAAGCCCAGCCCTATAGTGGAGCACCCACGAGGACACACATCTTGAAGAACGACAGTTACTGCACTAAGGTGAGTAACTTTGCTTTCTTCTTTGAGTGATGTCCCCGTGGGTGCTCCACTATAGGTGCTGGGCTTGCCCCGGCGCCTACAGTGGAGCACCCACAGGGACACACATCTTGAAGAATGACAGTTACCTTGGTGCAGTAACTTCGCTTTTTCGAGAGTTTAGGTGATGGTATTTTAATTTCATGGTTAATACCTAGCTGTTATAGCTTTATCAGTAGATCTCAATTGCTTTACAAAAGAGGTAAGTATCACTACCTCCTTTTACAGAAGGGGAAATTGAGGCACAATAGTGAAGTAACTTGCCCGAGACCATCCAGCAGACTCAAACAGAGCTGAGAATAGAACAAGTCTCCCCAGCCCATCTCCAATGCTACATACAGTAGGCCATACTGCTCTGTCAGTTTTGAAACATTTTTCACTTCTGAGATATCCATGGCTTATGTGACACATTGGATGTAAATCATGTGATAGGGATCAGGGTAGTTTGTATTTTTCTTTCTTGGTATGCATTGGTGGCTGCATAGAAAGTCTGATTAGTCATATCTTTACACTGATTCATAAATATTAGTATAATGTAATAGTGTAATACTCTATACTTGGGTTAATTGACTTAAAAATCATCTTAAATGCCTTCTAGTAGTGATTTCTATAAATACTCTTAAATAGTTGACACATTGTCCATTGGGAGGGGAGAAGGCCAAGAAATAACAGACAGTAGCTGATTATTGCAATAAAACATCTTTCTTCATCTTCATATCGTTTTGGGGCACATTTCTTCAATTTAACATATTTGGGTCCACCTGTGCAGCTACTGGGATTCTGTGCAAGCACAAAAGTGTATTCTCGACCAGTGAATTACTTAATTGTGTCTTTAGCTTGTTACATTGCAGCCTAAAAAATTTAATAACTATAATAAATTGTCAATTCTAGATATCAAATTTTATTTGTGGAAGTTTTAAAAGTAGTAAACTGCCTTGAAAAATTCATATAACTTGGAAAAAGAGATGTGGACTTTGGTATTGGATGATCAAGTTCCCAGAATAAATGATGAAATAGTTTCTATTATATCAGTTGTACCCTTCTCCAGTCTCTACACTGTGTACTGTAGAATAGTATCTGGTAAATTGTTTTGATTAAGGTTTACGCTATCAGTGTCACTGTTTCTAAACACAGTAGAATGACCTTTACATTTCAACTGTAAACAAAGTATCTGAATCACAGTTAGATGTAGCGTTCGTGTCTTATGTGTATGAAGAGTGGTTAGCACGACCTTTTCCTAAGGTAAAAGAAAAAAAAACGGAAAATGTTTACATAAAAGGATTATATTTTGGAATATCATATTTTACTTTTGAGATAAATAATACCAGCAATGCCATGTAAGTGACCTATGACTCTGCATTTGAGTGAGCTGATGCTTATTTGGATCAAAACATTTAAACAGCTGAGGCATCATCATGTGAGAAAACTATTACTGTTTGTAATGTTATAGCCATGTTGGTCCCAGAATGTGAGAGACACAAGATGGTGAGGGTAATATTATATATTCTTCATGCTCTGATAAATTATATAAACCTCCAGTTTACATTGCATCTTCTAATCAAAGTTAAAAGTATTAAGTGATACGCTTTATGAAGAGTTGATTGTCAGATTTCACTTCTCCCAAGTGAACATTATGTCCAATAACAGGTATCCCAAACAACAAACATTTAATAAAACATCCAGTATTCAGCCTAACTGCATTGTTAGTTCATTCTTCCACTACTTAACACTATACATGTCTTCCTAACACTAGAAAAAAATCCAAATATTAGTTGTAATGGATACTATGGATATTTTTAAATGAAATGAATATGATGCCTTCATATTGCTGGTTTATGTAGGACTAGAACATGGTGTTTACTTAGTGGTGTTCGGATCCTTAACTCAATTTTTGTTTTATTGGAAAATAAAATGAAAATGTCCATACTTCATTCAAATCATTGCTCTGGGAGGGGCTGGGTTTGAGGGATTCAGTATGCAGGCTTCCCCAGGGGAGAGAGGACTGTCCCAGTCCTCTCACCGCAGCAGCTTGGGGCTAGGTGAGAAGCATCTCTCTGAGTGCGGCAAACTGTGCACTTTCCCCTTGCTCCCTGAGAAAGGGGGACAGCCAGCAATGTTCCCATATGAATCGGGGGGGAGGGGGGGGAAGTGGGGGAGAGCTTCTCTCACATCTCTACCCTCCCTAAAGAGTATCCAGGGGAGTGGGAGGCTCAGGACTGGCTGCCTGGTGATTCTGCCTCTATTGTGTGTGATTTTATGAGAAGCAATCCCATTTCCCGGCACATCAACTTAGGGTATGTCTACACAGCAAAGTTATTTCAAAATAACAGGTGTTATTTTGAAATAACTTTACTAGCGTTTACACAGCCAAACCACTATTTTGAAATTAATTCGAAATAGCGGAGCTCTTATTTCGAATTTGGTAAACCTCATTCCACGAGGAATAATGCCTATTTCGAAATACGTGCTGTGTAGACACTTGTATTGAAAAAGAGGGCCTCCAGCCTTCCCAGGGTGCCCTGGTGGCCACTCCAGCCTCAACCAAAAACTCCAGCTTCCCCCTCCCCTCTCCCAGTCTCTCTTCTCCTCTCTCCCACCTCCTTTCCCCAGTCTCACCTGGCTGCTAGTGGCTTGCTGGCTCATGTTTTGGGGCCACTGGGTCAGGGGCAGTGACTGCTGGCTCTCCTCTCCCTCCCCCCTCACCGGACAGCCAGCAGTCACTGCCCCTGACCCAGTGGCCCCAAAACATGAGCCAGCAAGCCACTAGCAGCCAGCCCTCCACCGCTCCCCAGGAGCAGTCTGCCAGCTCCCAGGAGCCTGCCAGGGCCCAGAGAAGGCAGGTGCCTTCCTGGTGCAGGGTGGAGATCATAGACCTTATTCAGGTTTGGGGGGGGGATGCCCCCAATGTCCATGAGCTCCGCACTAGACGGAGGAACGCGGCCGTCTATGGCAGGATAGCTGCTAGCCTGGCCACCAAAGGCCACATGCGAAGGAGCAGGTTTGCATGAAAATCAAGTTGGTCCGGCGAGACCCCCAACCCTGAGCTCTGAGCTTCCCCTCCCCCTTCCAGCTCCCTCCTCCCAGGTTTCCCCTTCCCCTCTCCCTCCCTCTCTTCTCCCCTCTCCCACCTCCTTTCCCGTCTCACCAGAGTTTCATTCTTCCTCCTCCCCCTCCCCCCGCCAGTTTTGTTAAATAGAGAGAGTTTGTGTTCATGAAAATACATGTATTTTATTTAGAACATAACATAAGAACGGCCGTACCGGGTCAGACCAAAGGTCCATCTAGCCCAGTATCCTGTGTGCCGACAGTGGCCAGCACCAGGTGCCCCAGAGGGGGTGGACCGAAGACAATGATCAAGCGATTTGTCTCCTGCCATCCCTCTCCAGCCTCTGTCAAACAGAGGCCAAGGACACCATTTTATCCCCTGGCTAATAGCCTTTTATGGACCTAACCTCCATGAAATTATCTAGCTTCTCTTTAAACTCTGTTATATTCCTAGCCTTCACAGCCTCCTCTGGCAAGGAGTTCCACATGCTGACTACACGCTGTGTGAAGAAGAACTTTCTTTTATTAAGAAGAAGTTTCTTTTATTAAGAAAGTTTCTTTTATTTCTTTTATTTGACATCAGGAAGGGAGGTTAGGGAGGGGTAAGTGGAAGGACGTGAGGGAGGAATGAGGCACAAGCTCCCAGTGGGGCAGACCAGGGAGGCTCTTAGTGCTCCTCAGGGTGGAAGCTCTCCCACAGGGCCTCCTGGATACTGACAGCCCCCCGATAGACCTCCCGGATGGCAGCCTGCAGAAAGTGCAGCCAGGCTCACAGCAACGTGTCCAGGAGAAGCACCAGAGTGCCCAGGGGCAGCTCTGGCTCCATGTTGCAGAGTGCTGCGGTGTCCCAAGTGAGGGCAACCAGAGCACGCAGAGACAAAATGCTTTGCTGTCCCTCATCGAGGTAGGCAAGCAATCAGGGAAAGCTGAGAACTGGCTGTCCAGGGGGGTCCCTTTAAGCAAAGGCCTCAGATACTTTGTGTGGCTGCTGCCTGAGGGTAACTCCTGACCTGATGCCCTGCAATTCAGTGTCCACTCAGTGTGGACGCGCTATTTCGAAATAGCAAATAGCTATTTTGAAATGCATTTTGTGTGTAGACGCGTTATTTCAAAATAACTTATTTCGAATTAACTATTTCGAAATAAGATATTTCGAAATAATGCTGTAGTGTAGACATACACTTATTTTGCTTTGAGTTATTATAAGAGGAAGCTGTATACCAAATTTGGTGGTCCTAGCTCTTACTGTTTAGGAGGAGTTCTTGAACAAACAGGCTGACTAATTCAGACAAACTCTCAAATATATAGTAGATTAAAGCATTATAGTTTTCTTGTGACCACTATAAAATTAAGCAAGTTGTGTGACACAAATAGAGAGACAGCTTGCAAATACATTTTCTGCTCACCACAAGTAATAAAGATTCCCTTAGCAACCCTTGAAATACCTACCACCTTTAGCATAACCTTTGGGATCCTCATTGCTGACGTGTATTTATAGACCTAGATCATTAAGTTTCTAGCTGACCAGCTACAGAACAGAGTTTTTTACTTTAGGTCAAGTGAAAATTTTTCTCTCTCTAAGCATAGAAAATTTATATTTTGTATGGTTTCTGCCTCTTACTCCTTGCTGACGATAATCATTTAAATTGCATTGTTCTCTAGTAGCAGTGATGGAACATGATGCATTGTCAAAATGTTGTTTATCCATGGCAGGATATGGCACAAAATAGCCATTTTAGACAGATGAGAAAAAATAGCTTGACTAAATGCACAAAATGTAAATGAGATCATATTTTCCCTCTATTTGCTTTATAGTTATACTGGAGTTGAATGCAAATATTCCTTCCTTTTACCAAAATGTGTGAATTATGTTGATCACTTTTTTCTGAATGTTATTTTTTTAAATATTGCTGTAAAAACAAACTTCAAGTTATATAATTTAGATTGTATGTGGAATAAAAAAAAAATAATGCCAAATTAACAACAATCTTTTCCTCATTAGGAGCTATAAAATTGACCAGTGTGGCATGTGGAAATCAGCACATTTGGGCCTGTGATACTAGTGGTGGCGTTTACTTCCGAGTAGGAACTCAGCCTCTAAACCCAAGTTTAATGCTTCCTGCGTGGATAATGATTGAGCCACCTATACAGGTAAAACACTCAATCATAACTTTTTTACATGTGGTAATTTTGTGATCTGCCTTGAAAATCAAGGAATTTCAACACTTCTGAAAAGATGCCAGATGAGGACCCCCAAAACTGTTGATTTCAGAATATAAAAATTGTCATACTGGGTCAGATTGATGATCCATCTAGCTCAGTATCCTGTTTTTGAGAGTGGCAGTACTACATTTTCAAGGGCGTTTACAGAACAGGGAAATGGAGTGATCCAACCATGTCTTCCCCTCTCAGCTTCTGGCAGTCAGATTTATGGTCACCACGAAACATGTGATTGCATACCTGGCCATCTGCGCTCATAGCTATCAATAGACTTATCCTCCATAATATTACCCAGTTTTTTCAACCCAGTTGTACTTTTGGCCATCACACATTCCATGGCAATGAGTTCCATAAGTTAAGTGTGCATAGTGTGAAAAGTACTTTCTTTTGTCTGTTAAATCTGTTGCCTGTTAATTTTGTCATGTGACCTCTGGTTTTTGTATTGTGGGAAAGGAAAGATAACACTTTTTTCCCACACCGTTCATAATTTTATAGATTCCTATTTTATCCCCTCTTAGTTTCTTTTCTAAACTGAACATCCATAATCTTTTTGGTCTCTACCCATATGGAAACCATTCTAGACCTTTGATTATCTTTGTTGCCCTTCTTTGAACCTTTTTCCGGTTCCAATATTTCCTTTTTGAGATAGGGTGAGCTGAACTGGACATAGTCTTCAAAGTGTGGATGCACCAATCATTTATATGGTGGCATTATGATATTTCTTTTGTCTTTTCTATCCCTTTCCTATATTAGTTCCTAACAGTCTGTTAGCCTTTTTGACATCTACTGTGCCTTAAGCAGAAGTTTTCAGAGAACTATCCGTAGTGATGCCAAGATCATTAATTGCATGGTAACAGCTAATTTAACCCCCTTCCCCCATCTGCCATTTTGTTGCCTAGTCACCTATTTATTTGAGATTCCTCCTGTAACTCTTCACAGTCATCTTTGGAATTATCTTGAATAACTTTGTATCCTCTTCAAACTTTGATACCTAATGATCTGAAAAAGGGAATGAACAGTTAATGACCATGTGGAGAAGCACAGGTCTCAGTAGAGACCTTGAGGGTTCCTGCTGTTCACCTCTCACCATTGTGAAAACTGATAATTTATTCCTACCTTTGTTTCCAATCTTTTAACTAGTTATTGATCCATAGAAGGACTTTCCCTCTTATCCCATGACATCTTACTTGGCTTAAGAGCCTTTGATGAGGGACCTAGTCAAGGCTTTCTGAAAAGCCAATATAGTATATTGATTGGGTCACCCTTACCCATGCGTTGGTTGACCCTGGCAAAGAATTCTATTCGATTGGTGAGGCGTGGCTTCCCTTTACAAAAGCCACATTGACTCTTCCCCAACAAATCATATACATCTATGTGTCTGATAATTCTGTTAATTTCTGTAGTTTCTGTTGATTTGCCCAGTGCTGAAGTTAAGCTCGCTGGTCTGCAATTTCCTGGCTTAAACATTGTAAGTCCTAGATCTTGGAATGCTACAAAACTTCTTGGAGTTTGTTAGAGATAGTAACTTATTCTGAAAATGGTGTTCTTCCTGTCCAGTACCCCACATAATTTGTGTAACACTTTTTTAATTAAAGAACTATTGCAAAGCTCTTAAAGGGTTTCCTGTCTTTACTAAAATAAAGCAGCTTTGTTGATAAAATCTGCAATACTCATATAATAGAACCAAGGTTTGAATATTTACCAGATATCGGTATCTGTTAAATACAGCACTAATGTATAATTATTTGTTTTGAGTACCATTTGCTTGCGCAGAGGATGGAAAGTAGTATAAAATTACACAATGATAACATTTGAGGGGTGGGAATATTTGGGAGTCTTGTTTCTTTTTAATTTGTTAGTAGAATGAAAAGTGGCTAATGAGAAGTTCTCGCTGGGAGAACCACAAACTTCCAGTCACATTAAAATATTCAAGAGACTATAATGTTGTTAAAGTATACGCTTAAAAAAAAATCATACTATGGAATGATGTTAAATCACAGCCTGTATTAGTAGTTTGTTGTTTTCACATTAATCCTTTTTTAGCTTTGTTTATCTCATGATAGCCAGCTCTCCCTTCCTCTGTGGACAAGTGATGGCAGTAAAAGGGGAGATGCAAACGAGAAATGCGTCACTGAATTGCCCCATATCCTTGACTGCTTAGGGTCAATGGATGTGAGCTTCACCAGTGCTCACTTTTTGAAGAGGAAGGTGTTTTTCAAAGGAGATGGGCAGACCAGTAAGTCACCACCAACTGTCCTTTGAGCAATGACTATAGCAATAGGATAAACTTAAAAAAACAACAAATAGTCTGGTAGCACTTTAAAAACTAACAAAACATGTAGATGGTGGTATGAGCTTTCGTGGGCACAGCCCACTTCTTCAGATGACCAAAGTGCAGTTCTGGACATCCAACACTCTGGTCATCTGAAGAAGTGGGCTGTACCCACGAAAGCTCATACCACCATCTACATGTTTTGTTAGTTTTTAAAGTGCTACCAGACTATTAGTCTGTACAGGATAAACTTAAAAAACAACAAACTTGGCTACCCCCCTGAAGCTTTTATAGCAATAGGAGTTAGAGTATGTCAATTGCCCTTCAAAGTTGCTGCAGATGGTTCATTAGGACTGTCATAAATAGGAGCTGCTAAGGAGAGTCTGACTTACCTGAAGAATGAGGAAAGGGTTAAGCAATTGGAGATGCACCTAGGGAGGGGGTTTGGACAGTCAGCCAATAAACATGCAGATAAGAATTTCAAACCAGGAAAGAGGGGTTTTTCTTTCTCTCTTCTTTGTTTGAGATCAGAGCAGTTTCTCCCAGGTGTGGAGGGAGATGCTCACTGTCTCCAAGAATGGACTTCTTGAAATGTGTAAGTAGGGAAAAGTTTAGATTGTCCATCAGGGTTTATTGTTTTCCTTGTTTGGAAATTGTCTGAGCTGGCTTATTGTTTTTCTGTTTTGTAATTAAGGATTTCAGCCCAGGGATTTTCCCTGAGTCTAAGTCACTTCATTGCTATTTAACCAGTCACCTATTATGCTTGCAACAGTAGCTTTGTTTTGATAAGAGTATTCCTTTTGTTTTAATTAACCAGTATGGGTTGATTGTTGTGTCCTGAAGTTTACGTGCCTAGTTTCCCGGGCAGAGTACTTTATTCTCTGGGATTCCCTCTGTTTGTTTTCCCCATTCCAAGCAAAATGGAGGTTGGAGATGGGAAGGAGAGCTTTATCTTAGGGAGGGGATTCCCAAGTGATCTCTTCCCTGGAAAAGGGTTTATTTTATATTGTCTTTTAGTCACTTGGGTGGTAGGGTTGCCAGGTGTCCGGTTTTGAACCGGACAGTCTGCTATTTGAGCTTTCTGTCCGGGAAACAAATTGAGAAAATGCCGGACATATAAATGTCTGGTATTTTCTAATGAAGTAAGTTTTATTATCATCATGAGTATCAGTACGTAGTTGTTTACTGCCTGGCTGGTAGACACACTCACACTGCGTGAGCGTGTCTACCAGCCAAGCAGTACGCAACTACACAGTAGAGAGGAGGGGAGCGGGGCTGGGGCGGGATGGAATCCCTGGGGCCAGACTTGTCCATGCGCCCCGCCGGGACTGTGCGTGCGATGGGCAGCACCCCAGGCCAGCCCCGCTCCCCGCCAGCTGGTTCTCCCCCTCCCAGCCAGCCCTGCTTCCTGCCGGCCAGCCCCGCTCCCCCCGACCCCCTCCCGGCCAGCCCTGCTGGCTGGTTCCCCCCAGCCGGCCCTGCTCCCCACAAGCCCCTCCTGGCTAGCCCTGCTTCCCGCTGGCCATTCCCCAGCCGCGCCCCACCTCCTCCCGGCCAGCCCCGCTCCTCTCCCAGCTTGTCGTCATCCCCTCCCCACCCCCCCAATCTGAGATCAAGTGTGTCTGGTATTTTTTTGAAATCATCTGGTAACCCTATTGGGTGGTGGCAGCAAGGGACCAGTCTTTTGTCTTTTTCGGATCTCAGGGAGACTGAGGTTGAACAAGTTTGTCTCAGAGGCTGTGTCTAGACTAAATCTCTCTGTCGACAGAGAGATGTAGATTAGGCACGTCGAAATTGCTAATGAAGCAGGGATTTAAATATCCTGCACTTCATTAGCATAAACATGGCTGCCGCTTTTATTCTAAACGGAGCTTTTTCAAAAAAAACAGCAGTGTAGACGCGGATCTGTTGAAAATAAACCCTTTTTTCGACAGATCCTGTATTCCTCAAAAAATGAGGTTTTCGACAGATCTGCGTCTAGACTGCCTTTTTTTTTTCGAAATAGCTCCGTTTAGAAAAAAAGCGGCGGCCATGTTTATGCTAATGAAGCACGGGATATTTAAATCCCTGCTTCATTAGCAATTTCGAATGCCTAATCTACATCCCCCTGTTGACAGAGGGATGCAGTCTAGACGTAGTCTGGGAGTCACTGAGACCGGTTTTGCAGTTTATTTTACTAGCCGCCCCCTCCCCACCGCCCCATCTCTGCACTCGGAGTGTCAGGTTGGGAAATTGAGCCATGACATAATCAGTGATAGGCATAGTTTCGGCCTAGAGACTATGTAGAAATTGAAAAAGGAAAAAAATACCAATTATGGGCTTTTCCCATAGGCAAAATTACTTAAAATAAAATCAAAAATTGAAAAGCACCACCAGTTTTCTACTTTGAGCTTTCCAACAGAGAAAATATCAAATTTAAAGTAACTTCTGACAATCCATTAGCTTGAATAAGGCTGTATGTTGAGTTATTTGCTACCGTTTCCAAAGCATCTGGATGACAATGTCTTCCCCATCAGATGTAGTGTTTCCAGCTGATAACTTTCATATACCCAGAGCAATGTAGTTCTTTCATGTCCTCTTACCAAATTTCAGCATTGCATATTTAATAAGTCAGTATCAAAGGACAAAAATTCAAATGATTTCTTGCAGGGAAAATGAAAACTTATTAGTTCCATAATAGTCTTGAGGCAATTTCAGGACATTAGATCATGTCATTACAAAAGTATTAAAAGGGCAATTATTCTTGCACATTATCAAGACTGTATGTAAACTAAGAAAATACCTAAACTTGATTTCCACATGGTAATATAGCATTTGACAAGCAAATGTAACAAATCAATGACTGATTACTGAATCACTCCGGGAATAATACCTGGTTTACTATAAGATGCTCCTTAGTTGATATTTGTCCCTTAATTATAATGCTGCATTACTGTATATTCATAGCTGCAAGAGTATTGTCAGAAATATTTATGAACAGTTCAATTATATTTTCTGCTTAAAGAAAAAAATCAAAAGGCAAAACTGCATTTCAGTTGCTTAAGGTACAGAAGCTCTCTCAAAATATAGAATTGTGTAATTAGTTTTAAACTTGGATCTTTCATCAGTGTCAAAAATATGATCTTCTGTATTCCAGATCTCATGACTCATGTAGTGCCCATAAACTACTCCAGGGTCTGTTTTAACAGTGTCAGTCCTCGGAAGCTGTGCTATGATAGCATTCTTTATATGTCAGTATTCAAGCAGTTTCATAAGCTGTATTCAGAAATAATGCAGTCTTGATAAAGACTTCAATCAAAACAAAATTAGCTAACCAAATCCCTCCTCTCACCTTTGTTAGAAGCACTCTGATTAGCTAATCTAAAACTGATATGTAAGCATTCCTGTTCTCTTCATCTCTCCATCCTCTTCCCCTCTTCCCTACAGTCTGGACAAGGATTGCAGTGATTTTTCATGTAAAAGAAGGTATGCTGTATCATCTTGTTTCATTCTTTCCTGTCTTATATTAGAATTATGGTTAGTAAGAAGACATAGATTAAGTGCTGTAAAATTGGGAACAGTGTTTTTCTAGACTTCTGGCTGTTCCATTTAATAGTTTCTGCAATTGTAAACATCACAAAATATGTTTAAAGCTATCAATGATTCTCTTGCCCTAGGGTGAGCTGCTATATAGCACCATTGACTGATCAAAAATCTCTTTGTGGTATGTTTTGACTATAGCAAATATAGAGAGCCTTTCATTTTATTGCATTATATACAATACAAAAGAACTCTACGCTATATCATGTGTCCAGATGTTGTGTTATATAATGTTCATGAAATATAAATACAAATGTAGTGCTTCCAAGTCACACAGTCTAAAAAAATAAAAATAAAGTAGACACAGAATTACAAAAATAGAGAAAAAGCAATTCACCCACTAATCTGTACTCTGCTTTATAACAAAGACTTTATGGAGAGAAGAAGGTGGAATGAAGTTACATATTTAAACAGTTTTTGTTTTGTTTTGTTTTTTTAAATCTATGGCTATCATTGAAGGGAAAGGATTTACTTAGATGGCTACTGTTTGACTATTTTGTGTAACTGCCATTCACTCTCTTTAATGAGCAGATCCGTACTGTTGAAGTTCATGCAATTGGCTGTAAATCATCTTTTTCTACTCTGAATTTGTGAAGCCTGAAGATTTTTCTCCATTTCCTCTAAGCAGTCTATTTCTAACAATCTTAAGCTTCTTGTGGCAAGGACCAACTTTTTGTTCTGCTTGTACTGTACCTAATACCATTGGTTCTTCTTTGAGTGATGTCCCCGTGGGTGCTCCACTGTTGGTCTATGCCTACACTGCAGACTTCTTGCGCAAGAACTGTTTTGTGCAAGAGTTCTTGCACAAAAGGTCTTGTGCAAGAGCGCGTCCACACTGCCATGTGCTTTTGCGCAAGAGTGTCCATGGGAGTGTGGATGATCTCTTGCGCAAGAAAGCTCTGATGGCCATTTTAGCCATAGGGGTTTCTTGCATAAGAAACCCGTTGCCTGTCCACACTGCCTTCTTGCGCAAGAGGGCTTATTCCTTGTGGGGAGAGGAATGACTCTTGCGCAAGAAACCCTCTGTTCCGATGCTTTACTGTAAATTTACTTGCGCAAGAACGCGCATGCAATGTAGATGCTCTGCAAGCTTTTGCACAAGAACAGCTGTTCTTGCGCAAGAAGTCTGCAGTGTAGACATAACCTTGATGTCTGGTTGTCCCGGCACTTTTCCCTAGCAGATTGGAGTTTTCCCTAGCAGTAGCTGGTCAGACCACGCATGCACAGTAGGCTCCTCGTGCCATTAGTGCTCTTGTATTTGCACACATAGTCCAGCTCCCTCCAGTTCCTTTGTTACCGCCCTCGGTCGCAGATGTAGCAAGCTCCTCTCTTCACAGAATCTAGTCAGAAGCATTGTTCATAGTTAATTAGAATCCTATTAGAGTAAGGTTATAGTTAGTAGTTAGATAGTTGTTGTCTTTTTCTTTCTCTGTTTGGCTTTTAAAAAAAAAACCAAAACCGAAAGAAATGGAACAGTAGGTTGATGAAATCCTGTTGTTGCTACAGATATCATGCCAGGCTCGCCTGGTTTTAAAAAATGTGACATGCCGCAAGCCCTTGTCTGCACCAGACGGGCACTCTTCATATATCAAGTGCCTTGAGGAAGCACCTATACCACAGAAGTGCCCCCATTGCTCTAAACTGACTGCTAGAGCATGACAAGACAGGGAGATGCAGTTCTGCATGCTCCTGTTCGACAAGGCCCTTCAGCCATCAGACATGCCTTCTACACCTTGCTCAGACCCAGTCAGGGCCGAGAAATGCAGAGCCACTTCCCCTTGTTCAGGCTCTTTAGCTAAGAAAAGGGCCTCACCAGCGTGGCCTTCACCGCCGAATTCATCCACCAGGGTCTGCGTCGGTGATAAGCTGGGGACATCTGGCACCAGTTCCTCCCGCTGTAAGGGTGCCTCACAAATCAAATCATGGCACTGCCAGCACCAGCCATTACAACTGCCACACCAGCACCGAAATTGGCACCAGCACCGATGCCGACCATGGCACCGGCCACTACAAGATCTCCGGAGCCGGAGACACAATCCCCGCTAAAGCACCACTGGCACCGAATGAACCACCGGCACTGTCTAAGGCCCGTTGAAAGACTAATAAAGAGACACCGAGGTCCCCTACCCTGGCACTGATAACTTGCTCTCCGGTGCTGTCTTCACCCGGCACCTCCTTCACTGGCTCTGATGTATGCTACCAATCAGGATACACATACCCATAGAAGACACTATAAATAAGTCTTCCCTCCTCCTCTCCCCCCCTCCCCCCGCTCTCTGGTGCCGTACTATATATCTACTCGTGATGCGCCACATCAGCACTGATCATTATCTCCTCCTGCTTCCTCGAGAGGTTCGGTATAATCCCCAGGTCTCTGACATTACCAGCACATGCAACCTTTTATGAAGATGGCAGGAGTATCTTCTCCTCTAGACATTCTTCCCCCCACATGGTCTTACTGTGAGTACCACAGATGCAGACACTACCATGATCCTCTGCCCCATTGGGCTACACTATATCGTTACTCGCCTATCTACCATAGGCACTGGTCTCCATGCTGTTACTGACCCGTGTCCAGATGCCATTAGACAACTTCTTCTATCCCACCTTGTAAACTCCCTGCCACTTCACCTCCTCAAAGCACCTCTCCTCCTCACCAACAACCTGAACTTGAGGAAGGACAACTGTCTGAACCGGAACAACAACCAGACACCTCACCCACAGACCAGTCCTCTTCCTCTCTGGACAAGGCAGTGATACCTGGGGATACCTCACCTACGGATGACCTGAAACAATTGTTTAAGAGAGTGGCAGCCAGTCAAGATGCTCAATTGTCTGAGGTAAAACAGAAGCAGCACCGTCTCCTTAAGAACTTCCAACCCTCCCAATGGGCAAAAATTGCATGGCCCATTGATGAGGTCATTATGGAAGTGGCCGACAAGATATGGCAGACCCCAGCCTCTGTCCCACCCACTAACAAACGGGTTGACAAAAAGTATTTTGTCCCTCCCAAGGGCTTGGACTTTCTTTTTTCCCCCACCCACAACCAAACTCCTTGGTAGTTGATGCAGCCCAGCAGACAGCGAGGGTGCCACAGTACAAGAACACCACAGCTCACAAAGAGAGTAAGTGCATGGACCTCTTTGGTAGAAAAGTCTGTTCTTCATTTATCTTGCAACTGCACATTGCAAACTATTTGGCTCTCCTAGCAAACCACTACTTCGATAATTATTCGAAACTTACTGGTGTCATGGAACATTTACCATATAATAAAAGATCAGTTCTAAAGTCAAGTGTTCAAGAGGGTTATACAATGGTGTGAACTGCTTTACAAATAGCTCTTGAGATACCAACAAAGGGGATCCGATCAATCCTGGACCAGACAGCGCCCTCAAAGAAAGCGCCCACAAAATAACTGTACCGCTGCTCAGCAGAACAATAGACAGCAGGTTTGAGGCACTGGTTGGGGGTATGCTAGACCTCCCCCTCATATGGCCACACAAGACCAGGTTCCTATCTTCCAACATTGTTTGAAACCATTTTACCGCCACTGGGCCTCCATTACAACCAACCGCTGGGTTCTAGAAATTGTTACATCTGATTATACCATCTCGTTTACATCCCTTCCGCCAACCTCCTCACCATCGCTGTCCCTTTTCAGGGACCCTTCTTACGAGGACCCTATTGAAGCAAGAGGTGCATCGCCTCCTCTCCATTGGAGCAGTAGAGAGGGTACCGGACGAGTTTAGGGGCAAGGGCTTCTACTCTCACTACTTTCTCACCCAGAAGCATACAGGTGGTTGGAGGCCCATTCACGATCTTCGAATACTCAATCGATACCTTTGCAAACAGTGGTTTAAAATGGTTACCCTGGCATCCATCATCCCAACTCTGGACGAGGGGGGACTGGTTCGCAGGTATCTCCATGAGGATACGCCATATGCCTATGGAACTGGTGCATCCACAATAAGGTGACACTGATGGCATCATACCTACCTGGCATCACCAATGTCACAGCAGATGCGTTGAGCAGACATTTTGTACAATATCACGAGTGTGAGCTACATCACCGGGATCTTCATCCTATATTCTGTCATTGGGGATTTCCCCAAATAGACCTTTTTGCCTCTTGAGAATGCCAAATGCCCTCAGTACAGCTTCCGGGCCGGCATCACTAGGGGACACCTTTCTCCTAGACTGTAAAGGCCTCTACTTTATGCATTTCTTTCAACCCTGCTAATTCCAAGAGTCCTTGAGAAGATCAACAAGGACGGGCGATAGTAATACTCATAGCCCCATTCTGGGCCTGTCAAACGTGGTTTCCCTATTGGATGTCTCCCCATCCACCCTATCACTTCCCTGAACACAATGATTTATTGACTCAAACGGGGCACTCTGGTGCATCCCCAGCCTGGTGTTCTGTGCCTGACAGCCTGGTTCCTCATTGGTTCCAGAAATCCAAGATGAGATGTTCAGACCATGTGAAGGAGGCCTTGATACACAGCAGGAAACACACCACACATTCTACTTGCCTATAGAAATGGTGTACATTTGTCTCACGGTGCACAAGTAGACAACTTGAACCATATTCAGTCCCATTGCACCAGATTTTAGACTATATTCTTTCCGTAAAACTATCCGGGCTAGCTGTAGCCTCCCTCAGAGTGCAGTTGGCAGTGATCACCGCTTTCCATCACACAATAGGCAGTTTCTCAGTGTTTTCACATCCCACTACAAAGAGATTCATCAAGGGTTTGTGCAATCTTAACCCACCTCATAGGACACCACCACCGATCTGGAACCTAGAAATGGTCCTAGACACCCTTACTTGACCTCCATTTGAACCACTAGCCACCTGCCCACTATCCGTGCTTACAGCCAAGGTGGTTTTCCTATTAGCCATAACATCCGCTCGTAGAGTTAGTGAACTGGCCACCCTCATGGCAACACAGCCATATATGATATTCAGTAAGGACAATGTAATGTTGCAATCCCACCCTTCATTTGTTCCAAAAGTGTGTTCGGATTTCCACATTGAGCTAATTGTTCTTCCATCTTTCTACCTTAAGCCACATGCATCTCAACAGGAGGCAACTCTTTACACCCTTGCTGTGTGCAGAGCACTTGCCTTTTATATTGACAGAACCAATCCTTTTGTAAATCTCACAGTCTCATAGTTTCCATAGCGGAGCGTTGCAAGGGTGAGTCAATTTCAGCACAACGCATATCCAGACACATAGTATCCTGCATCACCCAATGCTATAGCATTCAAAACAAACCACTTCCTGGAACACCCAGGGCTCACTCCACACGAGCCGTAGCAACATCTACCACTTTCCTGTGAGGAATCTGTCTGCGGGATATTTGCTGGGCAGCTACATGGTCCTCACACTATACTTTCATGAAGCATTATATACTCTCAACACCTGACTAAGGATGCATCAGTAGCCTTGGCAGTATTATCAGCAGTTATCAAACGGTGACTCTGAGACCCACCTGCCCTCTATTCTAGAGTACTGCTACAAAGTCACCAACTGGGGCACCCATGGGGATATCACTCAAAGAAGAAGAGGAAATTACTCACCTTGTGCAATAACAACAATTTTTCAAGATGTGTGTCCCCGTGGGTGCTCCACTTCCTGCCCTTCCTGCCCGCTTCAGAGTCTCCGTTCTTTAATTATATCTTTCAGATACTCGGGCAGACATGAGGAACTGGCGGGGGCCGGATCATGCACGTGAACACAAGGGTGTAAATGGCACGAGGCGCCTACCATGCATGCGCGATCCGGCCGACTACTCCTAGGGAAAACGCCAATCTGTGGCACCATCCTGGTCCATGATTAGGGGTCCTAAGAACACAGGAGAACAAATAGTAAATCTACATACTTTTGTCTCGTCTTCCAACTTGATTTTATTACCAGCACAAAACTTAGAATTCTAACAGCTAAACTGGGTAATGTAATTTTCTGCACAGATGTTAAAAATCTGTGACCAATTCACATTTCATGTTGTATCATAATCAATCCTTAAAACTGCCTAAAAAGAAACATAACTGTTTGCCCCTCTTTGTTTATAGTAAAGTGGCAAAATTTGCAGATGATACAAATTGCTCAAGATAGATCAAATCTAGAACAGCTTCCCCTCTGTAGCTTTCTCAACCTTCTGAAATAAAAAATTGTTACCAATGTAGTCCAAGAACTTATTGGATAATCTGTGCCGTGCTGTGTTAGTTTCCTGACATATGTCTGGATAGTTGAAGTCCCCCATCACCACCAAATCTTGCACTTTGTATGATTTTGTTAGTTGTTTAAAAAAAGCCTCATCCACCTCTTCTGCCTGGGCAGGTGGTCTGTAATAGACCCCTAACATGACATCACCTTTGTTTTTAACCCCTTTTAACCTAACCCAGAGACACTCAACAAGTCTGTCTCCTATGTCCTTCTCCACCTCAGTCCAAGTATATATATTCTTAATAAATAAGGCAACGCCGCCTCCCTTTTTTCCCCACCTATCCTTCCTGAGCAAGCTGTACCCTTCTGTACCAGTATTCCAATAGTGTGTCATTCCCACCAAGTCTCTCTGATACCAAAGTATTTACAGTGGAGCACAAAAACACATTAATCTCAAAAGTAAATTTTTCATTTGCAATATGAATAAATTATTTTGTCTCACTGTCCCAGAGATGCTTGCCAGTGTTAGTGTGAATATTGCCGTGGAGGCAATACAGTCTAGTAACTCGTCTCTGACTAATATATAGACTGGTCCAGAGGAGCTGGTGCCAGTTGTCCTAAACCAGATGGGGCTTATTAAAGTGATGAAGAGGAGAGGATTTTCCTAGAGAACTGCCTTTTAGTCAGGAAGGAGGGTTAGGAAAACAATTCCTTGACAAAGCTCCACATGAGTGTTTTAGTGTATGTTACAGATAAATGAAACTGGACAAATACAGCATATTAGTGCTTATTCAGCTGATTTTAGAAAATATTGTTTCAAATAACTGTTTTGTTTTGTAGAAACTATCTTTATAGTTGAAGTATTTTAATTTGCAGGCAATCATTCGTATACATGTGCGCACACATAAACAATCACACTTTTAGCACTCGTAATAAAAACTATTTAAAGTCTTTGTTTCAGACTGATTCCACTGCCCAATGAGACACAATTTTCCTTTTCCTAGACATCAAGAAAGCGAGTGTTAAGAATTCTAGGCTTCTAGTATTTTTTGTTTTAAGATACTGCTACTATCCTGTGGTTCAGGAAGTATAGGTGCAGCTTGTTGTGTGTTTGACTACTGTTATCAGTACCAAAAATGTTTTTACCACACTCTAAAGACTCTGGAACTAGATTTCTGCAGTGTATGGTGTTGGTCTTCTGTGTGTTACTTTTAAAAACATCTTAAATTGGTATTTTCACTTCTTCTCTTTAGGACCTGAACATCTGCATTTCCTGATTTCTTTGTGGTTGGTCTTTACCTTAGTGGAATGTAAATAACCCAGATATACAGTTATGATATCCATAGAATAATTTCCTAGATTTCTACAGTTTTTTAAAATAAGTAAACTTTTTGTACCTTTAACTCTAACCAAAAATCCCTGAGGCATTTGCCTAAGTCAATTGATGTGGGCTTGCAGTTCTCAGTCTACAAGACTGAAAATAACAGTGTAGATATTCCCCCACAGGCTGAACCTGGATCTCAGAAACCTGGCAAGGGGCCTGGGTCTCAGAGCCTGAGAGTGAACATCTGTACTGCTCTTTTTGGCCTCGTAGCATAATCCTGAGTCAGTTGACAGACTCAGAGATTTGCTGCCATGAGGTTTTTGCAGTGTAGACATACCCAAAGGCCCTAATACTATAAACAGACCTAAACTGTCACTTCAAACTTGTGAGCATTCCTGCTGAAACCAGTGGGGCTAGTCATGTGCTTAAAGTTAAACAAGGGTGTGCACCTAAAGGGTGCCTCAGCCTCTCTACTTGGATTTGTGCTGAAAGGTGAACTGTTTCGAGCAACTGAGATTTTAAAAAATAATTAAAATAACAGCAACAAAAAAGCCCTCTCAACAGCCTTTTCTGGCTCTCCTGTCAAATGTGAATCCGGTTAAAGTAAATCTGGAAATGATGCCGGTCCTGTATTCAAAGCTATATTCAGTTCTGGACCAATGGCTGTTTAAAGAAGATGCTTGCAAGATTTTAAAATTTTGAAAAAAGCATATTTAGTATAAAAACATTCAGATTATTAAAACTATTACAAATCTAATTTGACACTAAGCTATCTATCTTTTACATTTCTCTGTTAAACAATGAAAATAAGCTAATTGGTTTCACTTTTTTGTTTGTGGTCTCTTAATGCTTGTGGCAGACACTCCAGAGAAATGCTTGCTAATTTGTTTCCAGTGAAAATTAAATAGTCTTGGAAACTTTTGTTGTTGTTGTTGTTGTTGTAGTAGTTGATATTAAGTTCAGTAAAAACCTCAGTTTTCAAAGCTTGTATTTCAGGCCAAAAGTGATCTGATACTGTATACAAAAAAGGTGTTAATAATCATCAGTGTTAGAAACATTAGCTGTATGCAGAGTGGGATTCAAGGCACTACAGAGATATAAAGCATTTGTTCCTAATCTGGCAGACTAAGATACCAAAAATTTGGGGGAATATTTTGTGCTTTTAAAAGAATATCTAGCTTTGCTGTGTCTGTATAAATGACTTCTTACGGTTACTTGTATGTAATTTGGGGAGAGTGAAAAGCTGCAGTATTGACTTGTAAAATTAGCAAGGTTCAGTTTGCCATCTCCATCTACTGAGAGTAGCATTTAAGCACAAACATCTTGAGAGTCCTCAAATAACATGAATTAATACTTTTAAAATCCTGCTTTGATAATCACCATTATCAGACAGCATAGAACAGAGCTGAAGAGTGCATGCTTCTCTGAGAAATCTCTAAAAATTAATGGAGATTGCCTATCTCCTAGAACGGACCTTGAAAGGTCATCGAGTCCAGTCCCCTGCCTTCACAGCAGGACCAAGTACCATCCCCGACAAACTTTTGCCCCAAATCCCTAAATAGCCTCCGCAAGGATTGAACTCACAACCACCCTGGGTTTAGCAGGCCAATGCTCAAACCACTGAGCTATCCCTTCTTTCTCCTTTTTTTCTTCAATGAGGCATCTTGTACTTTCCATAACTATGGAGGTGATCTTATTAAGGGTCTGAAGTTTAAATGCTGAGGATTGAGGTCCACATATGAAGTGGTCTGTGTATTACAATGTTCCTATTTTCAAGTGCAGTTATTGTAACTGTAGGTGGAAATCTGGTATTTGATCATGCAGAGAGATTCTTAGGTATTTAATACCCAAGTGTGCATGAATCTTTAGTAACTGTACCACTGTAGTTCTGCATGCAAAATATGCATGTGTACTCATGCCAAAGTACTAATTTTTGGAAAATGGATCCTTCATAGTGAAGTGTAAAAGCTAAATAAAACTACTTCATATCCAAATAATATTTCTTTTCCTACCAATATATCTGCATTTAATATTGTTACTTCGCTAGAGCTTTAAAGAGACCTAGAAGTGGAGGGATTCAAACAGAATACCTGCAAAATGTTTTAAAACTCTCTAAAACATTCTTAGTAAGTTTTCTGTAAAATATTGATCCATACAAAATACATGATGAGATGTGGTGGAATGAGAACTCAGTAATTAGTCCAGTAGTATGGATGTGTATTTTGGGGCAGTTTTTAAGAGCACCCAAGTTGGTCTTGATGATGATTTGTAAGGAAAGAGTTTGAGAAATATATTGTACCGAATAATCTTCAGAAAAGAACTTCTGGATTAGTTGAGCAGAAAGACTGCAGTTTTTGTTTTGGGGGTTCTTTAAATAAACATCATAGCAGAATTGGGGGGGCAGGGAATGAAAAGACATGGGGCATGGGTGGGCATGGATTGTAGAGCAAACAGTAGTCTTCCTGGCGGGAGCCCTGTGGTTTTGCTCCTTTTTCAGATTAGCCATGTGCTTCTTTGGGGCTTTCCACAAGAAAATACATTTTTCAGTGGTATGCAGTGTTCCCTGTAAGATGAGTGCTTGGGAGGCCACCCAGGAGAGATTCAGGTGCCACCCAGCTGATTGGCAAAGTGCCCACAGCTGACCACAGCCAGCAGCATGTGTTTATATTGGTGGTGCCCATCTGCATATGTCTTGGTGAGCATAACAAAATTTATTCCACACAGATGGAAAATCTTAGAGGGGAACATTGGTGGTATGTATCTCAGTGTTGCAAATAAAGGCTGTCAAATCTTAGAAATGATTGGAGTAAGGGTGGGTATTGGAGAGTCCATCCCACACTCACCATCCGGTAGTGGCTTCTTCCTGGCTATTGCAAATTGGTGCCACTCAAGATTTGCCTGTCTTCCCTTCTGCCTCAATCTACAGAGGGATATATGTGAAAAACCAGGATCAGCATCTCCGGACAGGAGCTGCTACTGCAGCATTGAATATGAGATGGGCTTGCTCTCCCAAGTTTCCTCCACCTCCACACTTTCCCAAGATTTCATTGACTTTATTTAAATAAACAGTTTGCAATGTCCATACCATAAGAACGGCCATAATAGGTCAGACCAAAGATCCATCTAGTACACTATCCTGTACAGTCGCCAATGCCAGATGCCCCAGAGGGAGTGAACAGAAACAGGTAATCAAGTGATCCCTCTCCTATCATTCATTTTCAACTCTTGACAAACAGAAGCTAGGGACATTCCTATCCATTTTGGCTAATAAGTATTGATGGACCTAACCTCCATAAATGTATCTAGTTCTTTCTTGAACCCTGTTAAAGTTCTGGTCTTTACATCCTTCTCTGGCAAGGAGTTCCATGGGTTGACTGTGCGCTGCATGAAGAAAAACTTCCTTTTGTTTGTTTTAAACCTGCTACCTACTAATTTCATCTAATGACCCATCGTTCTTTGGTTCTTAATTATAAACTGAGGCATGACCATCTTGTGTACGGTTAATTGGGTTTGGGCTGACTACACTTTTTTTTTTTTGGTCTCATGTTATACTTTAAAATATTTGAGAGGAAAAATGTTTTGGAGCTTGATGTTTGAAATAGGTTTAGGAGAGGTCAAGAAGATTGTCCCATCCTCCTTCCAAGATGTTTAATGTAATATGGAGTTCTTAAAGCTTAAATTCTAAAGCATTTCTGAGTTAGAAGTGTGGGATGGAAGGAAGATTCATACTGTTGTCAGACTGGCTACATGTATTATGACGTTTGTGGTTCTTTATACAAAATATTTGAGACCAAATAATGCAGCTTAGCCAAATGCATTGTTTAAAGCTAAAACAATATAGTATGAAAAGGAGATATACATTAGGGATGTAAAAATGACCTAAAACAGTTAACTGGTTGAATGTTTTGTTTAACTGGTTAACCATATGGACGGGGGGCTGCTCTGGCCATCTGTGTCCACAGTGGCTGCCGGCCAGGTCTAGCTGGCCAGGCTGGTTAACCAGTTAACCTTTGACGTCCCTAATATACATACCATCCTTCCACGAAGCAATTCTTATCTCTCAGCATGTTCACCTTACAAAGATGGTGTACTTCAAAGATACTCCCCCAAAGTCACTTGTTCTTCAAGTGCTTGCTCATGTCCATTCCACAGTAGGTGGGAGGACACTTATTATTGACATACTCACTAACAGACTTCTAGGTAATAGAACCTAGAACAGTGCTTGGAATTCTGGGTAACAGAAATGGCCCCAAAAGACCAATTTACTGGTAATGCCCTATTCTGTAGGACATCTGTGTCTGATTTAAACTCTACAAAAAGATGAGAACTTTCTTCTGCCTTAACCATTGATAGGAGAAAGGAGTCAAGAAAAAGACTTAAATTGATTGATACAGGCTTTGAATTTTCATGCTTCTTTGTCTAATTCTACAGGTGTTTTTTGGTGAGAACTGGAAACTACTAAGCTTGTGACAAACATTTCTGTTTTATCTATTTTAGTTATTGTCATTTCTTGTTGACTTTTCACAACTGATGTTTGGAAGGTGACATATTTCAATTTTAACTTATTTATATGTATAAACTGCTTGATCAGCACTGATTTTTTCCAAGCACTTAGATGTTAGCAGAACAGAAACTTGCTTCAAAAAATGATTTTGTAGACAGAGAACACAATATTCATGATTTATGGATACACTGGTTTCAGTGTTGAAAACCATGCAGTCTGTTTTAGTCTTAATGTCTGAGGTGATTAGGAGGACCTCAGGCTCAATAGATGAAGACATTCTGATGGTGTGGTTAAGGCAGTAGATTGGGAGTCAGGAGAATCTGGCTTTTGGTCCTCCTAGCTCAAAAATAGACTTCCTTTGCATCTTGAGAAATAGATTAAATTCTCTCTGATTCAGTAGCCCCCAATCAGTAAAATGAAGGCAATACTCCCCTACCTGACAGAAGTAACAAGGCTAAATTCATTAGTGTTTGTGAAGGACTTAGTCTACAGTAATGAGCACCCCTGTAAAAGCCTGTAAGGTTTTGGTATGTCAGCTGTTGGTCAGGAATATTGGGAGACTTGCATGCTACTCTTTAAAAGTACCAAACCATTCTATAGTTACAAATATGACCTCTTTTACAGTCAGTGAGTGTGTATAAATCCCATTAATGGAAATTGAGTAAACGTTAGGGAGAATTGTCTCTGATAAATAGATTTAGTGTAAAATTGCAAAGTTTTTGCTCTTTGCAACTTATACTGATTTATATACCTCCAGTGACATTTTTTCTTAGTAGTAATAGGAAAAGAACGCCATCCAATCTTGTACCACTGTCTAGTTACCATTCTTATCTGGGATCCCAGAATCCATTTACCATAGAAAAATGTGAAATTTGTATTTTTACAGAGAATCTTTAGTTTTTAGATTTGTGAAAAAAATATAAACCTATTGTGGCAGGGTCAGTCCCACTCCTGGACCCCTGACCCCTGTTCAGCCCACTATCCCACAGTTTAGGAGCCACAGTACAAGAGACACTTGCCTTGTTTTGGCATTTGGCCCTCTGTTCCATAGCAAAACAACGGAGCAATGGGGCTAATGCCCCGGGTTAGTCCGGGCTGAGTGGGCAGTCCTCCTCTGGCCACTTGGGAAAAAGGAGTCCTCAAACACTCCCTGCCCATGCCCCTCACCTCCCCCTGCTGCCTTTAGCAGGGCTGACGCTGTTCTACTTCACTCCTCTGGTCTCCTTATCAGTTGTTTGTCTTTGTCTTTCTCCACCTCCAAACTCCTTCTCAACTCTCTCTCCCTTCCCCCACAGGGAGGATTTTTAAAGAGGTCTCCTGGCAGCCTGAATCAGCTTCACCTGGTCCTTAATTGATTTGCAGCCGCCCTGTCTCAGCTGCCCCTAATTAGCCAGGACTGTTGCTGTCCTTTTGTAAGAGCTGCCTCTCTCCCCTTCTACCAATATTGCCAAATTGGCAATCTATAAAACCAGGGAGCAGAGGTTGGCCGGGGGAGGGGCCTGCGACTGTAGGGCCTATTTCCGTTCCTGTATCCACTCACGTATCTGCGCAGAGTTCCAATGGGAGGTGTCCGCTGGCTCACTCGAGACCTTCGAGGGGCAGTGGGTGCTGTCCGGGGTTCTCTGCTCAGTATCCCCATCTGGTTCCCTCGTTTTAGCCCTTTGACCCTTACACCCGTCCCCATTTTCTCATTATTTGTCCCACGTAAACAGTTGGTTTTCTGGGCTTTGTGGACCCTCCCCATAGGCTGGGGGGAGATGTTAGCCCGCCCACCTCCCGGACACCGAATCGTCCCCTTCTACCAACCCCTTTAGCCTGCTCTGTCACACTATACAGTAGAACTTCAATTATCTGATCTTATTGCAGCTGGAGCTGGATTGAATAATCAGAAATTTGGGTTATCAGAAATGGCAAGTCTTGGGAGGTTGGCTTAAAAATTATAAATATATCAATAAAACACTAGAAAGGAATGGAGGCAGAAAAAGATTGATATTAACAATGGGAAGAGAAACACAATATTGGAAAAGGTGAACAGTTGGAAGAGAAGGGGAGGGAAAGAAATGAAGAAAGGTGTTTTTCCTTCCCCATCCCCAAAGTCTCATAGTTAGAAAATTAATTTTCCTCCCATACTCACAAAGTTATAGGGTATTATTTGTATTTCAGTACTACCTACTGTTTGCAAAAAAGATTAGGATCCCATTGTGCAGTATGCTACACAAACATGAGTCTATGTCAAAGAGCTTATACCCTTAAGAGATAGAATAGGCAAAAGGATGCACCATAAAGTCAGTGGTGATTGATAAGTATCATGTTAGTGCCATGGTTTTTATGTTTTTGTCAGATTTTTTTTTGTTGCACTGAAAAACAATGGAAATCTTAATAAGATATGCTAGAAAGTTTACATCTTCATTACAATTGCATAAATGAATCTCTTAAAGTCCATGGTAAGGAATTGGTCAGGAGTTGAGTTGTGTAATTAACTTTGTGGAAAGCCCAGTTATATAACATATATTTGAAGTCTGTAATAGGAGGTATGAAAGATGAAAATCATATGAGAGGAGATACACATCTCTCCTAATGCATACTTAAGCACTCAGATATCCACCAGGGATGAAGTAGATAAAATGAGCTGTTAGGGTTCGATTTAGATTCCTAATAAGCTGTCGAATAATCCAAATTCATTCAGCATTATTTTTAGTCAAACCTAGAACAGCATAACATGAAAAGAAGCCATATTCTACTCTCTTCAGGAAGCAATTTGCAGTGTAATACTACACATTGTAGGGCTGCTTCAAAAGTAGGAGTTCGAATCTAATTGTATTTATACAGGAGTTGTTTACAGTTAATGAAACATTAGCCAAGACTTAGGCACCCATTCTTCTTGCCAGTTTCTTATCTTGTTTTGAACGTAGATTTCTAAAACCCAGCAAAATTGGAGATACACTGAATTGCCATAGGTAGGTACAGAGGCATGTTGGTCAAGCATCAACAAAATAATCTGTCTTCTTTCTTGGGACGCTCTGCGAGCTCTATGGATTACACTTATCATATCTGACAAGCTTCAACACAACATACATCTTCCCTGACAGATTCTACAGATGCACAGACCAGAGGTTGAGTTCCATTACTAGTATATTGACATGATAGCAAGACTACCTGGGAGAATGGCTCACAGTTGAGCATAAGTATAAAGTATACAAAACCATCAAGATAGTCCTGTCTAAAATAGATGACTGGATAAGAGGGTGTGTTTATGTTCTTCTCTACATAGAATAAAGAGCATTTAAGGGCATATACATGAAAAATGTCATGGTATGTGCTGAGGGAGGGCCGAGAATGCTTATACCTTTCAGGGATGGACTTAGTTTAATCTGTTCTTAAAAACCTCTAATGATCGGGATTCCACAACCTTCCAAGGAACCATATTCCAGAGCTTATATTCCCTTTATAGTTAGTGTTTTCCTAATATCTGACCTTTCTAAGTCACCTTTGCTTCAGATAAAGCCCATTACTACTTATCCGTCCTTCAGTGGGCATTGAGAACAATTGATCTTTATAACAGCGATCTTGAAATATCCCCCTCAATCATCTTTTCTCAAAACTAAATATGCCAAGTATTTTAATCTTTTTTTATAAGTCAATTTTCTAAACCTTTTATCATTTTTGTTGCTCTTCTCTGGCCTTTCTCAGATTTGTCCACATCTTTCTTAAGCTATGGTGCCAAGAACTGGACACAGTATTCTACCTGAAACCTCACCGGTGCTGAGTAGAGTGGAACAATTCTCTGTCTCGTACATCTTATACTCTGTGCTCCAGAATATTAGGCTTTTTTTTTTTTTTTTTTTTTTTTTTTTTGCAACTGTCATGTTTACTCATATTCAATTTGTTACCAGTTATAACCCCCAGATTATTTTCAGTGTTTGCCAGTTATTCCCCATTAGATGGTTGTGCATTTGATTTTTTTCAAAATAACTGCCTGCTGTGTAGACGCAGACTAAGTTATTTTGAATTAACGCTAGTTAATTTGAAATGATATTGCTGTATAGATGTACTCTTCCTTGTTAAGATTATTTTGAATTCTAAAACAAAAGACAGGACTATGCAGCACTTTAAAGACTAACCAGATGGTTTATTAGGTGATGAGCTTTCATGGGCCAGACCCACTTCCTCAGATCAAATTGTGGAACTGAGGAAGTGGGTCTGGCCCACGAAAGCTCATCATCTAATAAACCATCTTGTTAGTCTTTAAAGTGCTGCATAGTCCTGTCTTTTGTTTCAGCAACACCAGACTAACACGGCTACATCTCTATTTGAATTCTAACACTGACATCCAAAGTACTTACAACTCCTCCCAGCTGCTGTCATTCACAAATTTTATAAACACGCTCTCTCCACTCTATTATCCAAGTCATTAATGAAAATATTGACTAGTACTGGATCCAGGAGAGACCCCTGCAGAATCTCAAGTAATACATCTTTCCTTTTTGACAGACAACCATTGATATATACTCTGAGTGTGGTTTTTCAACCTGTTGTGCACCCACTTCATGTTAATATAACCTCAGTCATATTTGCCTCATTTAATGATGGGGATGTCACATAGGACAGTGACAAAAGGTTTACTAAAATCAAGTTATATCTCATGTACAGCTTCCCCCATCCTCTAGATCAGTAACCCTGCCAAAGAAGGAAATAAGGTTGGTGTTGTATGACTTGTTCTTGATAAATCCTTGTTGGCTATTACTTATTGCCCTGTTAGACTCTAGGTGCTTATACATTGATTGTAAGTATATGGTAGCAAATACTTCATTTCCTTGTAAAATGTTGACTTTTTGAAGCTGTATCTGTCATGTTCAGTGACGCGCTCCTAAAGCTCATATAAAAGGAAGCATGTTTTTACTCATACACAATTTTTAAGTGATATTTGCATTCACTAAGTTTCCTGATTCATACCTTGCTACAAAACAACCTCTGGCATGAGATGCAATGAACACTTGGTTTTGAAGAGCAGATAAGTTCTAGGGATGTAGTAGTCAGCTAGTCAGCTAACCGATAAGCCTAGGCTTTTTGGTAAATCTAGTCAACTGTTCAAATTTCTAACCCCCCTTGCTGCCTATGTATTAGGGGCAGCTAGGATGGGGAAGCAGGAGCCAGTTTCCCTGAATACTGGCTCTCCACACTGCAACCTCTGTCCACGGCGAGCCTGCTGCCGTGAAGCAGCCTCCGTCCATGGTGGTGCCATGCTGGCTGCAGACAGAGGCTGCTTCGTGGATGCAGCCCCTATCCTCAGGGGATCCCAGTCCCCTGCAGACAGGGGCTGCTTCCTCCGCCTCCCGCCCTGCCCCCCCCCAGCAGTCTCTGTCCACGGGGAGCAAGGACACCCCGCCCAATGGACAGGGGTTGCTGCCTCTGTATCAGAGGCAACAGTGCAGGGTGGCAGGCAGCTGAACTGCAAGGGGAGTAGGTTTTTTTAACTGGCTCTCCTTGCAGACTGGCTCCCTAGATAGAGAGGCAGCAGCACCAGGTGGCAGGGGGTTCCCTGGGAATGGGGCCGGATTGCACTGGCTGCCGACCCGGCCCTGGGGACTATAGAATAATCAAGTAACCGCTGAGAATTCATGCAATTAGTTGATTATTGAATTAACAGATAGATAGCTAACTTCCCTAATAAGTTCTCCTTTGCTCACTTAAAGCTCCCCAGAGTTCATAGGAGTCCTCACCGAGTAAGAACTTGATGCCTGGGAATAGAGTGGAGAGGACTGTTTCGCTGGGCTCGCAGTAAACTAGGATTTTAGCTCTTCTAGTGAAAATGTGGATGATCCAGAGCTAAGATAAATCTGCATCTGTGTCTACAAGCGAGTGGTGTGATACCTCTGCTTATGTATGCATACTTGTGCTATCTCAAGTATAAATAGCCATGTACCCATGGTAGCATTGTAGTGATAGCAGATGCCAAGTACAGACTGCCTGAAGCTGGTGAGTTTGTACTTGGCATGGCCTCTTCCTGCCCTATACTGCTATTTATACTTGTGCTACCTCAATGAAAGTTAGTGTATGTGTTGAATCACATGCCTCGCTCACGCTGTAGACCTAACTAGACTGCCTCAGTAATGGGGAGGGTGGGAGTGGTGGAGGCAAATCACCCAATGGTCTCAAATGAGAGACGGTTGGACTCTTTAAAATATCCAATATGTTTGTTTTTTGTCAATACAGGTTGAAATTTAAATGTGCTGGCTGAATTTGAGAAGGCAGTAAGAAAATAATGAGCGGCCTGCACAGGAAGGCTTCTACTAAATTTACAAATAATTTTTAATCTCGCTGTATCCCAATTGCAGTGCTGACTGTTCATATGAACATTGGAACAATGAAGTTTAGGTTTGCAATTACTGAATTTGGATGTTGCAAATTAAAATATGCATTTCTAAAATTGATAAAATAGTTTGCTTTTGGAAGCAAAGTAGCATCAATTTATGTAGGCTCAGATTTTTTTCCCCAACGTTAAGATGTTAACACAGGCAAAACATTATATTTTATGGTAATTATGCAGTGTGGTCTGTGTTTGGAAAACTTCCAAGGTTTGTGGGTTTGGTTTTTTTGGTCTGAAGTCTTTGACATATTTTACTACTCCTGTAGCAGACACCTGAAAGAGAGTGAATTGTCTTGTTTTAAATGTTGCACTGGCTGATACTTTAAGTACTGTTTTTGTTTCTAGCCAGTGGGATTAAACTTGGTCAGTGTTCATTCAAGTCCAAATGATCAGATGCTATGGGCAATTGATAGCAAATGGAATGTCCACGTACGAATAGGAATTACAGAAGAAATGCCGGTAGGCACTGACTGGGAGCATGTACCAGGTAAAAATAACGATCGTATACTTATGTACTTCCTTCCACACATTCAGGTCCTGTTTAATTCCATACTTTAATTCTGTTTGTGTTTGTTAGTGACCTCTTCTGTTGCCAACCATGCTACATTGTTGTGATTAACAAGATTGATTTGGTTACCTGATAATCTTTATGATTTGAGTACGTGTGTCCTAAATAGGGTCTCACTTTTGCTAAACATTGTAAGTGCCCCTTGATGAGGGATTTCAGCTTCTGGAAGTGTTTTCATTTAAACAGGCAGCATTGCACCTTTTCCAGCTTGCTGCAGTGAGTGGTGCTGGTAATGCACTCTTTCCTCTGGGTTGGTAATAAAGCAATGCTTAGCAAGATGCCTGAGACTGCTGTGCAGCTAGAAGTTCTATCTTTGAATGTGATACAAAATTATGGTCCTGCCCGCAGTGATTATTATAAACTTAATCTCCTTTTTCAAGTCTGCTTCTATGAATCCCCTTATCCTGGACAAATTCCATCTGCCTGCCAAAACTTTATTTAGATGCAGTATTTTCCTGACCGCCTATCCTAAATGGCTGAGTAGTGCTGGGGTGTGCATTTCTCTGACTGCATTTTGGTTATGGACGGGGGTCCGATTTTGTACAGGGAAAGCAGAAAATTATATACATCCACATAGTTAGTCTGCACAATGCCTTGAGCACAGTTTGGCTAAAGAGAGTTAAATAAATTCAAGATTATTCTCACTTCCATCATATTGAGATCATTATCCTGTCCATTTTAACTCTTGAGACCAAATTCTGCTCACACTTGAGTAACCATCTTAAAGTGAAAGGAATGGTCAAGGAAGAAATGTGGAAAACTTGACAGCCTTTTATGCTAGAGAATTCTCCCATGGGACATATACAGAATTACATAAAATACCTTAGTCTCACTTGATTCACTTCTTAAACTGCATGTAACATAGTCTTATGTAAGAAAGCATTTAGTTATTTCCTTCATCATGTGTTTCTGTTTAGGGTTGCAGGCATGTCATCTGGCTATAAGTACAAGAACTGTTTGGGCCCGCTGTCCAAATGGAGATGTAGCCCGTCGATATGGCATTACTGACAAGAATCCAGCAGGAGACTACTGGAAGAAAATTCCAGGCAGTGTGTCTTGTTTAACAGGCAAGTCAGTTCTGCATGATGATTTGAAAACTTCACTGACAGATCTTATGATAGCTGCTGTGTATTCTGTCTGATGATGCTCAGATCAATTACTAATAAAGATAAATACGCTAAGTGCTGCTGTTTCCTTATCTGACCATGATACTTTCATTAATTTAGGTTTTTATAATTCCCTTCTCCCTTTCCCCTTCCCCCAAAAAATCTTCCCTGGATTCAGTTAGAAAAATCCTAATGAAATATAAGTTGCACTTTGAGCGTTTGCAACTGGAACATACTGCTTTAATTAAAATCTGGATAATTTTTTCTTGGCAGTGACACCTCTAGATGAACTGTGGGCGATTGGTTCTTCAGGATATCTTCTTCAGCGTCTCACAAAGACATTCAGTCACTCTCATAGCTTGCAAAAAAATAGTGACACTTCTGTTTTGCTTCACCCTGATGATTTTGAAGATGAATGGGAAGTGATATGAAGGCACTCAAGCACATGAAGCAGTGGAATAACGAGAGAGTAATGCTCAGATTTCCTGTAGCATGCATAGAGAATGTTGGTGTTTAAAGCCACTTCTATTTCAAATGCAATATTAGCACTTTTTTTACTAAAAAACTGACCTGTCAAATAACCCTCAAATTGTGTATTCACATTTGTTCCAGTATATCTTGGGAGACAGTTAAGTGTGGCACACTGAAATTGTTAAATTGTATTATCCTAGCAGCTCATTTGGAAATATGACTGTAAGTTAAGCAATGAAAGTAAATATTTTACAACAGCATGCACACTAATATATATGTACTTCTTTTGAGAGAGATTTCTGTTACATTAAATATTTCTCCACTGCAGAAACTTTAAATGTTTCTCAATTTCTTTTTGTACTTGAAACTCCACATAGAGAGATGTCATCAGTCATACAAATTTAAAATGATTCCAATATGGATTTAAAACATATTGTACAGCACTAATGTCAAAATGAGCATTGTTTGGACCATTTTTTTGTTCAAAAATTCCAGTGCTTCACTAACTGTCCTTCTCTGGGCACTTGGGTTCAGTACCTGGTTTCATTCACAGATGAGAAGTTTGAAATTATCCTAACTCAAGTGGACATTTGTCCACCCCACGTAATATCAGGAAACTGACTTTGCTCCATGAGGTCCAGGACTAGAATAGCAGCAAAGTGGTAGGTCAGGTTTCTGGTAGGTTGGCAGGATTGTGAGAGGCAGCTTTCTTGGTACTTGCTGCACTGTATTTGTGCCTGTAGCCAGTGCTTTATGGCGTTCTTTCTTTCTTTCTTTTTTTTTTTTTTTTTTTTTTTTAAGTACCAGTTTAAAAATATGGCAATTAATAGAGCTATATGTAGTTCTATCTCCCATAAAATGTGATATTGTGGGGAGCTGCTTAACAATATTGCAATTTTTAGCTACATTAGCTAAATTCTGAAGTGTCTTAACAAATGTTGCAGCAGAGGTGTTTAATGAGCTGGGCAATGTGCTGAATAAATTAATCAGTGCTGTTTATTTTTCTTTATATTCTAAATGTTCTCTAAAGGATACCTCATTTTTAAGCACTAGAATTGTAGAAGAAAAGAACTTGAGTTCACTGAAGGAAGTGGAAGAATTTTTTTTCTTTGTGTTCATTTTAAACTCATACATCATCAGAATGTTTAAACAACTGCTAACCGATGCTGTAAATGAGCCAGCTTCAGAAGGAGACGAGGAGAAAAAATGGAAAGAAAATTCAGTATTGAGAACCTGGGAGTCAATGCATAAAAAAAGAGACATGTTTCTGTTTAACCTCTTCTATCTTTCAAAGTAGTTCTTGCACATTCTGTGCTTGGTTGGAATAGACGCAATTTAAGGTTTGAATGTAAATCTGACTAAAAAAAGAACTAACTTGGTTCACTTTTTTTAAAATAGAGCATGTGCACTATTGTCTTGGTTCTCAGTCTGATTTTTAAATCTGGGATGATCTGAGTGTGTGTCATATTTTGTTTCCCTTTGACGGCTGATATATTTTGAATTCTATCTCATCTGTATATGGGGACTGCCACGGAGTTTCTTTTTTAGTCTGTCTGGCACGGGCACTGTAATGGATGCTGCTTTTGAAGTTACCCAGTTTGATTTACACAAGCATGGCAAGGTGTTTTGAGTACCTCATGGCAAGTGAAAATTTAGTTTAAAAGTATCTTTTGGCAGCTCCCAAATCATCCAGTTCAGAGAAGGGACAAGACATTTTCTCCACTCCTTTGAAGGAGCAGATGTCAGATACAATGGTGTTATTTAATACTGATACTTTTTATTACACTTTTTAAAAGTCGTCTTGGTAATGGCTCATGCTTGCTAGTTGTTTGTATACTGCATAATACTGTACTTTGTTCATTAATATTAATTGGTGTTAAAAGCCTTTCTAAATTGATGGGATGTTTTTGTGTAATTTGATTAAGCCTGAACCCAGGTAATAATTTGAAACACTTAACCTCCTTACTTTTCTTTATTTCAGAGCTCTTGATTTTGTTTTATTTTTTTTGTTGTGCTTTGAGACAAGTGCAATAAACTAGACTTTTTCCAAACTATAATATTCAGAGCCTCAATTATTATGACTGATAAATAGAAAAGGGAGTTTGTTCATCCTGGGAACGCCTCTTGATGCTGGAGAAACATACTTATGAAACGTTACCTGGCAATGGGCCACACATTATGATTTGGGGCTGGGTACATTAAAGAACACAATTTCTATTTTCAAAGCATCATGTGCATGCATCAAAGCACTCTGAGCACTATACAACATAAGACAGTCCCAGTGTAAGAAATATTATTACCTTATTGTTAACAGCTCAACTCCAACTTCAACCTAGGGCTCGTATGGCTGTCAACACAGCAGCGTTATGTTGGATTAACTGCCTTATTCCAAAATAACATAGTCCGCATCTACACAGGAAGCAGTTATTTTGACATAATGTCAAAATAATGTTTGGCTCGAGGACTTCTTACTCCAACTCCTGTAACTCTCATTTTATGAGTAAGGGAAGTGGAAGGAAGAGTGCTCTAACTCTGACTTCCTGCTGTGTAGACAGCGCCAAAAACCGAAATAAGCTATTTCGACTTAAGCTACGCAATTGACGTAGCTCAAGTTGTGCAGCTTATTTCAGCTTTAGCCTTGCAGTATAGACGTGCCCTGTGTGTTAGTCCTTAGTCATAGTCGTGGAGTTTTAAAGTCAGAAAGGATCACTAGATCATCTGTCTGAACTCCTGTACATCACAGGACAGCACCTGCACACTGAACCCAAAAACCAAAATGAGGCCAAAATGTGTCGGCCCACAGAAGACTATTATGTGCTACAGGGAGACATGAGGAGGGACAGAAGTGTACCTTCAAACCCCATAAATCATGGTACTCGTTATGGCACAGAGAGGTTGATTCACACAGGATGGCATAGCAAGGATTAATAAATTACTATCAGAGCCAGAGCTTCTGATTCCCAGGTTCTAACCACAAGACTATCCTGGCCCTTTTGTCGCATGTTAGTAACTTCGGTGAGAATCAGTATAGCTTTTGTCCTGAAAACCCAGCTTCTGCTGAATTTTGCAGCAAAATTGTATCTCTTGATTCTCACCTCATTCCATTGCTATGATACAGGAGTAATTGTTATGTCACAGTTTGCTCTGGTTCTTGGCACCTGATCTGTAATGTAGATTACCCTTCTTGGCAGATGAAAATAGTTCCATTTTTATATTTATTTCACTGAGAACTGAACAGGAGAAAATAGATTGCATTAAGGAGAAACATTGTTGGAAGCAGACTGTTAACTGTCAAAAGCTTTGAGGCAAATTGTATAATAGATGAATTATGTACGTATGTTTTTGTTTCCTAATACAAATTCTCTTTTTGCTAAGGAAATAAGTCAAACTTTTAATTAGATGTTTATTTTTCATTTTCTAAAAATTATTTATGCAAATATTAAAAGATGTAGCTCCCCTATAGCCCTTTTTTTGTTCTTGCAAATTGTGTCAAGGGTGCAAACACCTGCAATTGCCAACAAACCTCAACTCCTATGGAACTCCTCACACTCTCACCTGGCCAACCTCATCACGCTCCCTCTCTTTGCACCAGGCCCAACAGGAAGAAGAATCCTGAAGGCTAGTAGACTGGAGGAAAATTGCTGTCTTCTCACTTTTTTTTAAATCTAGGGGGATTCCCCTCAAGTGCTTCTTCTGATCACAGCCATGGCCACAAAACATTTTAAAATCTGACTTGCTCCTATTTATGCTAGCTGCTTGGTCATGGCTCACTAACTTTGTTATTTAACCAATGCATTTTCCCAGAGTAGATGTTTCCAAATATGTCCCAGGCTCTTTAGGCTATAACCAGCCCCTTAAATCATCCTGAAACCAATAAGCTGCCCATGCATATCCTGAAGTTCAAGAGTATTTTTCTTCCAGTGTGAAGCACTGCTGAAAAGGTGGGCCACTACAGATTGCCCCTTCTTGAGTTTCTAGATTGATTTAAGGAGCACACCGTTAAAAAAATGCTTTATACAAATCCGCCTCTGAGTTACAGGCCTTCAATTTTTTGTTTTTCTGTTTTCTCCACTAGTATCTCAGAGGATCTTAAACAGCAGATACTAACCTTCTGATTTTAAAATGTGCAAGGTCTGCATAACTTTGCATCGAAGATTTAAAGGAGTAAGCTTAAGAGTTCCATGGATTTCCAGTGAGGGCATGTCTACACAGCAGGAAGTCCGAGTTAGAGCACTCTTCCTCTACTTCCCCTTACTCCTCATAAAACGAGAGTTAAAATGTACTTAAAAGTA
This sequence comes from Rafetus swinhoei, assembly GCA_019425775.1. Taxonomy (NCBI): domain Eukaryota; kingdom Metazoa; phylum Chordata; order Testudines; family Trionychidae; genus Rafetus; species Rafetus swinhoei. The sequence continues at coordinate 113,572,010 of CM033446.1, forward strand.
CTGCATGGGATCTTTTCAGGGGGAAAAGGCAAAACGACACATTTATTGGTAGCACATCAATCAACATTTATATACATATGATATATAACACTCATGCACTCTCTCACACACACATGCACGCTCCGTCTTGTGGATCGGCAGAAGCCTGACTCCACTCCTCCACCACCTAACTCACCTGGCCGCTGCAGTTTGGAGAAGCAGCTATTGGTAACAGCAAGAAGACAGAGTGAGTGCATGAATGTTATATACCATCTTCATATGATGTGTTGATTAATATATGTGCTACCAATATATGTGCTATGCCTTTTCCCCCTGAAAAGATCCCATGCAGTACTTTTAAGTACAACAACAGGAGTTGGAGTAAGAAGTCCTCCAGCTCGACATTATTTTGACATGTCAAAATAACTGCTTGCTGTGTAGACGTGGACTATGTTATTTTGGAATAACGTCAGTTATTCCAGAATAACACTGTTGTGTAGACATAGCCTAAGTTTTAACTTCTAGCTTTCTATAGTCTTCTGGAATTTCCCTAATGCTGAGCCAATATTTAAAAGGGATGATGCAGGAAATTATAGGCCTGTAAATCTGACATACATGCAAGGTAATATAGTGGTACGGGACTGGATTAATCATGAGTTAAAGGAGGATAATTTAACTAACACTGATCAATGTGGGTTTATGGCAAACGTTAAACAAATTCGATATCCTGATTTACATGTTTGGTTAATAGTGTTCATGTAACAGACTTCCATTAGACCTTTGCATTGGTACTGCATGATGTTTTGATTAAAAACTAGAAAGAGAAAATTAAATGGATTAAAATATAGCTAATTAATTGGTTTCAAAAGGTAACTAAATGTGGACTAGTCTTCAAACCGGCGTGTTTTAGTGGGGTCTTACAGCAGACGCTTCTTGGCACTATGCTATTTAAAGGTTTTATTAATGACTGGGAGAAGAAAAATCATTATTGATCAAGTTTGCAAGCGTCAAACTGTGCAAGTGGCATAATGAAGAGGACAAGTCACTGATACAGAGAGATCTGGGCTGCTTGGTAATTGGCACAAGCAAACTGCATTTTAGTAATAAAGATGTAGCCATGTTAGTCTGGTCTGGCTGAAACAAAAGACAGGACTATGCAGCACTTTAAAGACTAACAAGATGGTTTATTAGGTGATGAGCTTTCGTGGGCCAGACCCACTTCCTCAGCTCAAATTGTGGAAGTGGGTCTGGTCCACAAAAGCTCACCACCTAATAAACCATCTTGTTAGTCTTTAAAGTGCTTCATAGTCCTGTCTTTTGTTTCATGCATTTTAGTATGGCTGAATTTGAATGTGTACAGTTAGGAACAAAGAATGCAGGCCATATTTGTGGGAAAGGGTACTCTATCCTGGGAACCAGTGACTCTGAAGAAGAGTTGGATGGTGGTGTGGATGATCAACTCAAAAATGAGCACCCAGTGTCACTGACCAAAGGGCCTGGCATTTCCTTACGAGCAGGGAGATTATTTTGCCTCCATATTTGACACTGGGGGTACGTCTAGACTACATGCCTCCGTCGACAGAGGCATGTAGATTAGACAGACCGGCATAGGGAAATGAAGCCGCGATTTAAATAATCGCGGCTTCATTTAAATTTAAATAGCTGCCCGCTCTGCCGATCAGCTGTTTGTCGGCAGATCGGGACAGTCTGGGCGCGCGCGTCGACAAGGAAGCCTTTGTCGACTGGGCGCAGGTATGCCTCGTGAAATCAGGTTTACCTGCGCCGATCGACAAAGGCTTCCTTGTCGCATCGCGCACGCCCAGACTGCGCCGATCTGCCGACAAACAGCTGATCGGCAGAGCGGGCAGCCATTTAATTAAATGAAGCCGCGATTATTTAAATCGCGGCTTCATTTCCCTATGCCGATCTGTCTAATCTACATGCCTCCGTCGACGGAGGCATGTAGTCTAGACGTACCCTGGGTGTGACGTCTGCTAGAATACTGCATCCAGTTCTGGTATGCACAGTTCAAGGAGGATCAGCTGAGAAATTGGAGCTGATTCAAAGAGCAATAATGATTAAAGGATTTGAAAATCTGTCTTATAGCCAGTTGCAGAGTGGTGATATAGGGTTACCATTGGTACAGTTTACCAGGGGCCGTGATGCATTCTTCATCACTTACATTTCTAAATCAAGATCGGATGTCTGTATAAAGGAGAGGATCTAGTTCAGCACCAAGTCATTAGCTCAGTGCAGGAACTGCTGCATGAAATTCTATGGTTTGTGTTACATAGGAGGTCAATTCATCATGGTCCCTTCTGGCTGTAAGGGCTATTAAGAGATCTGCAACAAACCTTGCATCAGCCATATTCTATTGTGTGCTAGTTAAGAAGTGGGGCCTGCAGGAGAAATAAAGATCACATTTTTCCCAGAGACACTGTCTCAATTCTACCTTGTAATATGAGGACTTTTTCTTTAAATTTTACATGCGGCCTTCAAACACCATTTTCTGTTCTTAGTCTGTTTCCTTGCTATCATCTATTGATTTTTGTTGTGTAGCTTTTTCACTAGATATAGGGAATTATATTTAAGAAACCTTATGCAGGATTTCCAGGTTGCACATACTTAAAAAGTAATAGAGATGCAGCCGTGTTAGTCTGGTCTTGCTGAAACAAAAGACAGGACTATGCAGCACTTTAAAGACTAACAGGATGGTTTATTAGGTGATGAGTTTTCATGGGCCAGAGGAAGTGGGTCTGGCCCATGGAAGCTCATCATCTAATAAACTATCCTGTTAGTCTTTAAAGTGCTGCATAGTCCTGTCTTTTGTTTCATACTTAAAAAACAAAGCTGCTTTCTAGTGAAATATGCAATTTGTGCACTTGTGTGTATGAAATCTCCCTTTCAGAGAACATGCCCCTAAGTTTGTGCATCACTTACGTGTCAACTTCATACCCACAATTATTAAATAGTTTTAACTTTGCTGCAAACCGCTGCATGACCTATACATAGAAATAAACCAGCAAAGACCGGTCAATCAATGTTTCCCTTATTATAGTTTGCTTGTGTTGAAAGTCTAATTCTCTTGAGTTTATGGAAAGCATGATAAATTGTCAGGGCAACACTTTACAATAAGAGGATGAGTGCTGTTAATTCATTTTGTAATTATAGTACTAAAATGCTAATCTCAACAGATATGATTAGGCATGTCATAAGTACAGGTGTAGGGAGATCTATTGTACTTTAACACTAATTAACTGAATGATTGTTTCAAATGTTATCAGCATACAGAATGCATCTTTAAAAAAAAAAAAAAAGACTTGTCTTTGGCTGACCTAAGGATTGTGCAGAGAAATCAGAGCCAAATCCTGTTGCTCTACAGAGCTCACTTCTTTTGCACACTAGGCTTTGTTTTGTTGAAAGATACTCATGCGCCTATGTCACAGGCACATGCAAAATAGCTTGATTACATGGTGCCGATGTAAAGCACTCTGGAGGGAGGTGACTGCTCTGAATGTAATGGTTCCATCTGACTGACACCCAACAAACGATCATCCAAGAAAAGCTGCTGCTACTGTGCGCCAGACTTCTTCCTTTCCTGGATTGTATTCCTCTCTCCTCCCACTCACCTTGCTTCTCATAACTGCGCTTATAGTCGGCTTATAAATGGGTCAGTTGCTTTTCACCATTTTTTCTCTCTTGAAAGTGATCATGTTACGTGACTACATCACCTTGCTCTAACTGTTCAAAAGCTATTAGAGTGGCAGGAAGGGTTTAGTGATGCCACTAGCAAAAATGGAGCGGTGGATCCAATAAAATTTTATTCAATAAAAACATATGGCACCTCAAAGTTGTTACATTTCAATGTGGACACCCTGTATTATCTCTGTCCTATTTGTATAGATAACATGAATTATTATACATTTCAATGATTATCAAGTAATGGAATGTTTGCAAACAGCTATATTGTTTGGGGAGGACACATAAAATGTTAATAGATTGAAAAGGGGTCCATATGCTCAAAAAGGTTGGGAACCACTGCTCTAGGCAAAGCTTTTTTTGGCCTTGGATTCCATCTTCATGTTAATGGTTTCTGACACTTTCTTGGGTTATATTCTTAGCATGGTGATTGCAACAAACAGCACAATAAGAAAGCTCAGAATCAAAGTTTGATATGGACTTTTAAAGTAGTAGTATACAACTGGACAAGTAGAGCCCTGGAAATTGTGGGCTTATTTGACCCTTAAAGGTGAGATCCTGCTCCCATGTACTTTGATTGTAAAACTCAGATTACTGTAGGTCCTGGGTATGTCTTTGTAAATCAAAAGCTGTGCCTCATGCCTTCCTAGTGTGGTGTGTTAAGGGATAAAGTAGATCAACAATAGGCTGTGGTGGTGGGAGGCTTTAGGAAGAGTACCTCCAGAGCACAGATTGTGAAGGCCATGGGAAAGGACACCTTCCTTGGCAGGACCCATCGAGAAGAAGAATAGAGATGGGGTGCCTTCTCTCTTGGGTCCATGAAGTTTGATGTGCAGAGAGCACCCAGAGACAAAAGTGGGGATGAAGTGGACTCTCTGAACTGTAGGCACTATGTCCCCTTCTCCACCAGATGACGCATCTGATTTTCAGAGAGAAATTCAACATTTGCACCAGAGAATGGGAAAGAAAGAAGACCCTTCCAAGGCGTTGTATGGTTCTACTTAATCTTCTCACTGACAGAAAATTCATTCCTGAAAGCCATTATCCAGGCCATGAGACAAGTGGCAGGTCTGGAAACTGAAACTGGCAGCCATTAGTGACTACGAATTTTTTCAGGGCATATGAGGAAGAGTTTGAAGCCTGGTTGGACAACGTTGTTAAGATGGAACAGGAATGGGCATGCTCTAAAAGGGGGGGGGGGAGGGAAGAAAGAGACTGCTGCTGAATCTATCTGGTCACACTAGATCAGTTATCCGGAGGCAACTATGGCTGAATCCCTCACAGTTTTGGAGGTCCTGGTTGGAAGCACTGACAGTGGAGAGGATGGTGTATTAAAATTCCAGACCATGCCTCAGGAGCCAGGAGAGAGACAATCTCCGTATCTGGCATGGATGGAATGATCCCTACAGAGAGCGCCCATTGTGAGAAATGAATTGCAGGGAATGATCTGGGTCACTTCAGACTGGTGCAAGTGTTGAAGGCTGTTAAACATGCTGGATTCATGCTGCTCTGGTTGCAGTGGAGGAAAGAACCAGGAATCCCCTGTTTTTGCTACCCTGATAAGAGAGTTTACAGAGATGGAAAGTCAGGACTCTGGAGATTAACCTTTTTAAGGGGCTGAAATGCGGTGTGTACTTTGGAAGGAGCTCAGTATAACATTTCTCTTGAAAGTAACCATATGACGAAACATATAGCTGAGTTGCAAAAGAAAGTTGCTGTACTGGCAGTGAAACAGCACAGAGGCATATCTCCCCCAACAAAAGACAAGAGGTGGAGTATCTCAATTCCCAGATAAAAATGCAAGATGGACAGCTGTACCAGAGAGTCAGGGGTCAAGAAAATGATAGGGCCTGGTGGAACCCCTGTCTCTTAGAGGTGATGTTTTTCTGTTATTAGTGTGACGAATATAGGTACTGCCTGTGAGGATGTTTGAATCCTGTAGACTCTCTAGGAGATCTGAGAAACAATTTAAGGCCCTCCATGTCAATAAGATAGTGGGAAATAGCAGAGGGGCCAGGCAAGGAAGCAGACGTAGAACTGGGAGGACCAGATTGAAGTGACTATTAAGTGAGAAGAGCGTACAGTTGTTCTAGATAAGTGGTTCTTGAGTCACTATAATCTTTGAACCCCTTTCTCAAGGGACTGAAATGTGGTTATATACTTTGGAAGGCATTCAATATAACACTTCTGAAAGTAACCATATGGTGAAACATCTGCCCCTGCCACCTCTAACTGGATTGACTGTACCGAGGTTAGGAGATGACCAGTACCCATAACTGGGATATGTGCTAGTAAAATTAAAATTCCCAAATGATGTGGCTGGAGCTGAAAAACAGAGAGACACACTTGCTTTTGTTCATCCTCCAGGTGAACAAACCAGGTACCTTGAATTGTAGGAACACACATGGCCATATTTGGAGCTTTGGCTCAGCTATGCAAAACCTTTACTGGACCTCAGTACACACAAAGCCTGAAGATCCAGACACTGTGTTCAGAAGTATATCCAGCTAAAGAAGAAGAGTGAGAGCTAAGATATAGGTCTCCAGTTACTATTTCTGCTAAGACAACCCATCTAGTGGATGGACCTGCTCAAGTGGATTAGAAGGATCAGTTAATTCTATTTGAAGCCCCAGGTACAGATGCATTGCTGGGTGGATTGATGGTGAAGAAGAGTATAGTAGCCAAAACCTCGTCTTGTACAAAAGTACAAGCCACGCTGATGGCGGCTAATGAAACTGAGCAGCCAATCACTGTTCCTTAAGAAACTGTGTTAGTACAGGTCCACTTGGCTGTAACAGAGGCCCATGCTGTCCCCTAGCAGGAAGATTACACCCATCTTTGACCCAGAGAAGTAGAACTTAGGGAACTCTCAAATTCTTCCAGAGTAGAACGAGAGATTGAAATGAAAACTAGCTCAATGAGCCCAGCAAATGTTCTCTGCTTGTGAGTGGGATGTGGGTTGTGATGGGAATTGAACATTGCCTTTGGTGAATGAAGATAGGCTTTTCTGTGAAAGCTCGAGGAGCTGCAGATGTTGAAGATGTTTGGAATTCTACTCAGGAGTTGAAAGCCACAGGAATCATCAGGAGCTCTCGAAGTTCTCCTGCCTCCCCAATTTTTGTGTCCAGAAAAAGGAATGGAAATGTATGCAAGTGCATATTGTGGCAAAGCTCTGGCTGTGCCCCGAGGGTCCTGTGCTTCTCAGCAAATATTGTATGCTTCAGAAGCTCGCCGTGGCCCTCCATACAGCCTCTTCCCCTTAACTAAAGGCAAGGGTCACAGCTTACTGAGCCATCCTCATCATAAGAAGTCCAAGGATTGGGGTAAAGCCCCTCTATAGTCCTGGTCTCTCTTTCCAGGGCAGATTTTGCAGTGATGTGAGGAGGGCTGGAGGGAACCCAGCCCTCCCACTGTTCTAGGCTCTGGACCAGAGACCCTAACAGCAGCAATTGACAGGGTTTTTCCCTCTAGCCCCTGTCCAGTATCCCCTTCCTAGGCCACTTCCCCAAATGCTCCCTGAGTGAGTCTCTCCTGCTCAGCATACTTCCCTCTTTGCAGACCTCAGCTTTCCGACACCACACCTCTTACACTCATTACTCTCAACCCTTGGCTTTTCTCCTTTCCCTTGCCTTTACTGAGGGGAAGCCTTTTAAACTAACCCCAGCAGGCCTTAATGGGCTGCAGGTGCCCTGATTAGCCTGCTGCTTGAGGTAAGCTCTTAAATGGCCTGAGGTGCCTGCCTAACTTGATTACATGGCCAGTTCACTCAAGGGAACAGAAAAATATTGACCCAGTTCCCTGTATATTTGCCCTCCACCAAACGATTGTAGCCAGCTGGTTTAGGTCTGTCACAATATATACTGTGAATAGGCATACAATCCCTGACCCTGACCAATACCACCCCAAAAGTGGATGAAGCCTTAGATTGCCTAACGGGAAGCTGTTGGTTTTCTATTTTGGATGTAAGAAGCAGATATCGATGGAACCAGTTGATGTGGTGAAGGCAGCCTTCATCTGTTAACTTGGATTTTACAGATTTCTGAGAGTGCCCCAGAGAATATCTATGACCCAGCCCACATTCCAGAGACTAATGCAGTGGACAGTTGGTTGCATGAACCTTCTGGCAGTTCTGGTGTATCTGGATGACTTGATAGTGTTTGGTTGCACTTTGGAAGAGCATGAAGAGCACTTGATGAAAACGTTGGATAGTCTGCACTCCTCTCAGGCAGAGCTGTCCTCGTCTCATACCCCCACCCCGCCCCCCGATTAGTTTAGTCAGGCTTCCATCTTCTCAGGGTTTGCCCAATTACAAGGTTCAACACCCTTGGCAAATTAACCACACTGCTGTTTTCCCTTCTCTCATCTACCTAGCAGCAAATTTGGCACCCTTTTTCATCAAACTGATTAACCCTGATTAATATCTAATCTCAGTCTTCTTTACTACAGATTAAGCCATTATGTTTTGTCCAACTTTCAATGAAAATGGAGAATAATTGATCACCATCCTCTTTATAACAGCCCTTAAGAGATTTGAAGACTGTTACTAGGTCCCTTCTCTGTCTTCTTTCTCAAGGCTAAATGTGCCCAGTTTTTTCAGGCTTTCATCATAAGCCAGGTTTGCTAAAACATTTATCACTTATGTTGCTCTCCTTTGGACTCTCTCCAATTTGTCCACATGTTTCTTAAAGTGTGGCACCCAAAACTGAATGCAGTATTCCAGCTGAGGCCTAACCATGATACTTCAGTATCTTATATGCAATGCTGCTATTAATATACTCAAGAACGATATTAGTCTTTTTTTCTTTGTTTTGGAGGGGTAGCTGTGTTAGTCTGTAACTGAAAAAACTTAAAAAACAACAAATAGTCTATCTGCTCCTTAGAGACTAGCAATAATGTAGATGGTATCGTGAGCTTTCGTGGGCATAACCCATTTCTTCAGATCACATTATTGACTCATTTAATTTGTGATCTCTTATAACCTCAGATCCTTTTGAGCAGTATTACCACCTAGCCAGTTATTCCCCAGATGTAGTTGTGCTTTTGATTTTTCCTTCCTAAGTTAAGTACTTTGCACTTGTCTTAATTTAATTTCATTTTGTTGATTTCAGACCAGTTCTTCAATTTGGAAAGCCCATGTTCAATTCTAATTTTGTGCTCCAAAGTGAATGCAGCCTCTCCCAGCTTGGTGTTATCTGTAAATTTCATAAGCATACTCCCCATTCTATTATCCAAGTCATTAATGAAAATATTGACTAGTACCAAACCAGGGATTAACCCCTAAAGGGCTCCTCTAGATATGTTCTTCTAGTTGAATGCCAAACCATTTATAAAAACTCTTTTGAGTGTGATTTTTCAATTAGTAAAAATTATAGTAATTTAATCTGGACAACACAGGACAGTCTCATAAGAAAAGTATGTAAATATGATGTGTCAAAAGTCTTACTAACATTCAGATAAATAGTGTCTACTGCTTCTTTCCCTATCTAATAGGACAGTTGCCCTGCCAAAGAAGGAAATTGGAGTGGTTTGACATGATTTGTATTTGACATCCATGTTGGTTTATTACTTATCACTTGGTTTATTACTTATTTTCTAAGGGAGCTTACAAATTGTTTAATAGTCTCTTCCAGTAACTTTCAGGTATTGGAGTTTGTCTGACTAGTCTATAATTCCCCAAAGGCTCTTTGAGCCCTTTTTTACAGATCGGTAAAACCTTTTCCCCCATTAAGTTCTAAATTATAATAGTTAATGGCATAGGGTTTTGAGGAACTGGGCACATGCAGCTACCTTTGATTTCACCTGGAGTTGAGTGCTAACCATTTCTGATCATCCCTTTAACTCCTCATGGAGACTTCAGGTAAAGTTTAAATGTAGGCATGGCAGTAGGAGACATGAAAGCAGGAGAAAGTTATACACTCGGAAAAGTTAACACATCAGTTTAATTTAAAAAACTAGCTGTGTTGATATATTGTTTACAAATTCAAAAATGAGGGGGAATTAATGTAGCTCTCTGTTTATTCTAGAGTTTGACAATGTGGCAGAATAATGATCAGAAATGCTCAGATTGACATCCTGTAACAATTTTGGTCAACAGATTCTAGGCACTTGGCTAGCGCATGTTTCCGTGAGATGAAAAGGCAACCCACCTCTGTCTGCAACAGGCAGGGAGGTAAGTAAAATGTTATTACATGTATTGCAGTATTGCACTAATGTAATGATACCAGCACATGGAACTTGAAGTCAGAACTTTTGGCCTCCCAGCACAGATTTTTGCCAGCTGGGCTGATGGCCCTTAGGTGGTAGTGAGCTATTCTTGAGCAGACTGGTTAATAGAGAGGAATGTGGCACACACTTTGCTCATGCTTCACATCAAGACCTCTGTTCTAGTGAAAAGTGCTGTGCTATCTTTAATGACCATGAGCACTCAGGGCTCTGCAAAGCCAACGTTTCAATGTACAAATGGCACTTTCAGCAGCATGCTGCCCCATCGGGAAGCCTGCCCACTACAAGGGTCATCAGTATTGGTACCTGGGATTTTCCTGGGAAATCTTCCATCCAAACATCAACTCAGCCCTAGCCTGCTCAGCTAATGGCTGCAGCAGTCTGAATGAAGTTTTGTTGCAAGCATGGAGGCTGCACAAGATTTTGTTGGTTTCTGGGCAACTGCTTTGAACCCAATGTGGGAGGCAGGCAAGGGTTCTTTTGGCTCCAGAACAAAGAACTTCCAAGGACACTCGCAGCTCAGAATTCAAGATTTCTTACAACTTACAACTGAGCAAAGATGGTATCCAGAGTAACAGCCACGACATGTCATGATCATCAAACCAACATGCTGTTCTGCTAGGCAGCCTTTGTTGAAGAAAGGTGCAGTACTTAAATAACTGGAGTGTTGTTGCTCGGGATTTAAGATAGGCAGAACTGCATGGCAAGTTGTGTATCCTCTTCCCTGCTTGGTTCCAACCAGTGGTTTAATTCCTTCACTTTCAAGGGCACTAAATCAATTTATGCTCCCACTTTCACTAGGAAAATTTTAAAATGCTTTCCCCATAATTCCTTATGTTGTTTTCCACCAGGGCAACTGGAAAGATAATGGGAACTATGCAAAGTCATGATGTCTGAGCACAGAATTGGGTAAATACCGTTTTAATGGTGAAGTGTAACTCTGACTTCATTTTCACTCCGTGTGGCTGCAGGACCAAGTTTTAAGGGTTGTGCAGTGCATGAACTGTGCAAAATGTACCAGCTAGCCACCACATATATGCATACGGGGTGGAGTACTGCAAGACCAGGTGACTGATTGCCACCTGGCCTGCACTGAGTGATTGCACATGCAAATCAGGTGTTTGCATGGTACAACTGTGTGACAGCTGCCCTCTTGGTCCGGCACAATGGGACACTGAGCCAGGGACCTTAAGAGCTAAAAGCATGAGCTGTTATTACAGCTTGAGCTCAAAAGGCAAGCTCTGTAGCTGATTCTGTACCACTCCTGTCCTCTGTAAGCTGGTCAGAGAGGGACTTGTAACATATTACCAGGTTCACACATGCAGATGCAGGGTTTTGTGGCTGCAATAAGGCCTGCATTTTGGGCACTCACCATGTGGTCAAGGAATTTAAAGAGCCTTTACTAACATATGCAGAAAGTAGTGGAAATCATGCAATTGGATTATAATTTTTAAAAAATGTGTTCTAAATGTTAAAATGATTGAACCAATGAATGAATAAGCCCATGAATCACCCCCACCAGCTCTCACAAACTCTATAACACCTCCAGGCTGCATCTCTGAAAAGGATTTTCTACCAGATAATTCTGATGCTAAATACAGTCCGAGAGCTGCCTGGCTGTGATTTTTAGTGGCAGGGCGGATGAGGGGGTGTCAAAGCTGAACTGGGATGTTGGAATCTGATGGGGGAGATTATCATGAAGCCATCTGATCCTTCTATCTCTTGCGTATACAAAGTGTACAGTTGATAACACTATACTGAACCCTCCTAAGTTTATCCAGTCTAGTATTTTTGGTGGTTCTTTGATTACTCCAGTTACAGAATGGCCTACAAGGTAGAGGCTGGTCATTGTTGTGCAGAACAGAAACTGTTTAGAACCATTGTAATGGGTGCAGTAGTGGATTTCACAGATGGTTGTATTCGCTTTCTGGGTGCTTTCGCAAGAGTGAACAGCACAATCCATCTGAATCAAACCAGCATGACTCTGGGATGAGTTCTCCCTAGGGCTTTACATACTGTTATAATGGAAGTAATCATGATAACTTGGAGAAATGGTCTGAGGTAAGTAGGATAAAGTTCAATAAGGACAAATGCAAAGTACTCCACTTAGGAAGGAACAATCAGTTTCACACATACAGAATGGGAAGTGACTGTCTGGAAGGAAAGTAGTGCAGAAAAGTATCTAGGGGTCAGACTCATAATAGACAAGCTAAATATGAGTTAACAGTGTGACACTGTTGCAAAAAAAGCAGACATGATTCTGGGCTGCATTAACAGGAACATTGTGAGCAAGACACGAGAAGTCATTCTTCTGCTCTACTCTGCACTGATTAGGCCTCAGCTGGAATATTATGTGACTTTTCAGGAAAGACATGGAGAAATTGGAGAGAGCCCACAGAACAGCAACAAAAATGATGAAATGTCTAGACAACTTGACCTATGAGTACGCCAACCATTCGTCCCGGATTTCCGGGACTGTCTCGATTTTTAAATACTCTGTTCTGGTATCCCCATCAAGTAGTGAAATGCCCTGGAAAGCCCTGCTGCACATTTCACTACTTGATGGGGACACCGGCTAGCGGGGAAGAACTTGAGAAGTAACTGAGAAATGGCTCCGTGCATTGCCATTTCCCCCTAGCACAGTGCAGCAGCAACAGCCTCCTCTCCCCTCTACCCCACAGAGGGCGTAGGCGGCTCCATTGGAGCTTTGCTGGCAGGCAGCCGGGACAGCTTCCAGTAGCGCGGAGTTTCTGGCCACTCCACCTCTCACTCCCTCACCACTGGCCACTCCACCGCTCACACAGTCCTCTCCTTCCCCCTGTGGGACTGCCTCTTGCACGTGGGGCCCCCAGTCTGGCCGCATCACCTCCTCCTCCAGGCTGCTTCTTGGTACAGTGGCCGCTGCCGCCGCTGCTGTGGGAACCAGACAGATCCAAGGCAAAACCTGGCGGAGATGGTTCTGGATCTCCATGCTATGGAGCTACCACCTCAACCCCGACAGGTGGGATGGGGTGCACTCGGGCTCGGCAGGTGAGCTCTTTGTGCTGCCCCTCCCTCCCTCCCTGCTTCTCCCCCAGCAGTTTCCGCTGCTGAAAGTGATGAGCGGCAGACTTGGGGAAGCTGCAGAGCAGAGCAGCTGGGGTGCTGCCAGGTTGGTCCCGCAGCGCCGCCCCTCACCCCCCTGCTCGGTGATAACTACTGCAGTCTTGGGGGTGGGGAGCCCACTCTCCTCCCAGAAACTCTCGGCGGCGGCGCGGGGCTTCCCCCGCCTTCCTGCAAAACAACAGAAGGTTCGCCTCTCGCCGCGCAGTTCCCCGCCCACCCCCCAGATGCAGTGCGGGTCCCGGCAGACCCGTCACAGCCCCCCGCCGGAGTACCTCCCGATACTCCGGCATATCCGATAATCCGGCACCACCTAGGTCCCAAAGGTGCCGGATTATCGGAAGTCTACTGTACTTAGATTTTCAGAAAGCCTTTGACAAGGTCCCTCACCAAAGGCTCTTATGTAAATTACATTGTCATGGGATAAGAGGGAAGATCCTTTCATGGATTGAGAACTGGTTAAAAGACAGGAAACAAAGGGTAGGAATAAACGGTAAATTTTCAGAATGGAGAGGGGTAACTAGTGGTGTCCCCCAAGGGTCAGTCCTGGGACCAATCCTATTCAACTTATTCATAAATGATCTGGAGAAAGGGGTAAGCAGTGAGCTGGTAAAGTTTTGCAGGAAAGAGGGGAAGCCTGGCTTTGTGATTAAGGGACAGAGATTCAGGAGATCTGGGTTCAGTACTGAGCTTTGCCACAGTCTTTTTATCAAGGGTTGTGACTCTGTATTACTTGAGGTCTTTAGTCTGGATTTCTTTTTAAAAGAAATACTCTATCTTCACTAGAAATGATCAGCTTGATGCAGGAATTAGAAGAAGATATTCTATTTCCTGTGTTATGAAGGAGGTCACACTAGATAATCACAGGGGCTTTAAAAAGAAATGTCTATGAAAGTTACGTGCTTCTAAATTTTTAGATTTGTCCACTTTCAAAAATGCACTTTATGGGTGTATATGGTCTCTTCACCGAATAGTGATATTCCAGATCATTTTAATTTGCAAAGAAATATTGGCTCTATACGTGAGAACCAAACAGGCTGCCCTTTTACTTTAATGGGACCTGGATTGGTCCTTTGGATTACAATTAGTGAACTTCTTGTAATATTTTCACAAACCTCTGTACTTTTTTCTTCTGCTAATGTTTTTGAGTTACACTCTCTGGATTCTGTCCGATCTGTACTCATGTTATGTATATAAGTGTGCATGCTTAAGGCAAAGGCAAAAGGCAAACTTCTTCAAGCAGTAACCATCTGGCATCATAGAGTTAAACCACTGGTAAAACGCTGTATATTGCACAAAGGGATTCCTCTATAAGTTCTGAGAGAAGAATAAGTGTTTCTGTGCCAGAGGTTATTTAGATGCTGTGGAAGGTGGAGAGGCAAATTCAGTCTACGTGATACATGCTTGAAAGAAGAGCTGTTGCGTAAAACTCCAGATCCAAGGAAGAGGCATGCTCCCTAGTTGTGCTGTGCTTTACCGCTATTCCTTTTGACTCCAGCTGGGTTATGAGCAGCAAACATTTTAGCCAGGAAGTTAACAGATGCAAAATAGATTTAATAGGGCTCTCCATGCCTCAGTTTCTCAGGGCATTCCAATGGAGATAACAATACAGAGGTGTTGTGATAATGAGGTAAAGCACTGTTTAAATACTAAGTTTGTGGCATGTGTACTGCCTTTGTCAAAGTTACCTGTTACAGGTACTGGCTACAACTGGAGTGCTGGGTATAGGTGCTACCCTTGATAGTTTCAAAATCATTTTACAAAGATGCAGTAACCTACCCTTTTGCTGTTCCTCTCTGAAAGAAGAGATGTACCCAGGCTATTTCTGCTCAATCCTTTGTTGCATAAGACCCTGATCTTGTGATTGACAAGGTGCACCTGCTTTCCCTGGCCTCTGCAACAGTCTTGCAAAATCTTGAATTGCTCATTTGGTCCTGTGGAGACTTGATATGTCTGTCGTAATTTGCTTTATAGAACTGGCAGATTGACGTTTTTGTTGGCAGTCTGGAGAGAGGCCAAAGGCTGACTAGGCTGTGGAGACAGAACACCTGATACGCTCTGATCACTGCAAAAGGCTTCTCCAGTATGGGGCGGAGGCACCACTGGCAAGTCATAAGGAAGAAAACTCATGCTGCCATTGTCTGTGGGGTAACTATTCTGTGAATAAACACAGGATTTCTGTTCCCATGGCTGGCAATCCAGCCTCCTTTACAATCACTATGCTCAGTTAAAAGAACACAATCCAAGCCTATTACAGTATGTATTCAGACTATATAGCAACAGTACAGTTTGCCCAAAGTTTTCATTTATCAGATTAAGTATTACAGGTTGTACATACAACAATCTCTCAGTGATTTTAAGAGTAAGAACCGCAGGTCCACAGGAATTGACGTGGCTTCAGTCCCATAATAATATAGTAATGGAGGGCTTTATGTTTACCGGAATTAATCATCCATCAGTTTGGGAAAGGACAGTCCACAAGGACTCAGAGGCAACTCTGACCTTTAACCTTTTGCAGGCTCATTATAACATGGTGTATGGGACCTCTCACACATTAGGAGCTTTCTAGTAGATTGCGGGGAGGGAGGGGAGTAGATTTCTGATACAGTTGGTGGAATTGTGTGAAAATTAGTCTGACTTGCTCCCACAAGAAATTTAAAGTTGTGACTGACACAGATGTTGTTGTTTGTGTGACTGTAACACCCACCCACAGTGTGCTAGATACTGTACCCAAATACTGAATGACATAGTCCCTGCCCCAAAGAAGTTATAGTCTAATAAATCCTAAATATTTTCCTTTTTTCTGGCCTTCATGTGATAATATCTCATGCACTTGTATTTGGCTCAACCTGACCCAATCCAATTCCCAGTGGGAGTCTTTCAGCTAATGGGAGCTGAATCCGGGTTGCAGCTGCGACACATGGCCAGAAAGGGTTAAACAGCCAGCAGGATAAATGACCTAAATTCAACCATAGGACAAATTGGTAAATAATGTTTGCGTCTGTTTGTCTGTCTATCTGGAGATTAACAGTGTAAAGGTAACCCACACCCCTTCTGGGTGTGGTGTACTGTCACATTTAGTGGCACTGAGACCACTTAGAATAATGAGTCTCCCCTACAGCCTTAGTTAATTATGAGCTGGCTATTAGCTTATGTGATAGAGGCTCATGCACTAAGCTTCCAGAGGTCCCAGGTTCAATTCCACCTGTTGTATTACATAAACAATTCCAGTCTATGCTGTATTCAGCTAATTCAGAGACCAAACAGGATCTTAATGTTTAAATTAACTGTAAATATTGTGGTATCACTGTATTGATTTCTCTTTGAAGTCAATATAGCAAATCACTTGGGAATGGTAGAAAACAGGCAATTGCCTTAAGTTCATCTGTGTACTAATTACGGGTAATGCTTAGGCAACAGGTCTATTTCAAAGTCTTGATGATTGCCTATTGTTTGCCTAAGGACTCCACACTGTCAAGAGAAGGCTTGAGACAGTATAAAGGTCTCTGATCATTTTTATCTCAGATCTGCTTGATGCTGTCTGCAGGGGAAGCTTAAGTCATAAGACTGAGCTCTCCAGTCTCACCTGCATCACCCTTGATGTGAAAATTGGACTGTATCTGTGGACTAATTCTGAGAACTCTTTGTAATGCCGAAGCTCACCATCTCTACTATGAAATTGATCTCAGAACTTTACTCATGGCTGACTGTATACTGATCTTTTAACCAGTGTTCACTCTCTTTTAATAAATTTTGGTTTAGTTAATAACAATCAGTTGTAAGCATTCATTTGGGTAAGAGCTGAAATGTTCGTTATCTTGGGAGGTGATGTGTCTGATCCTTTAGGTCTGTTAGAATTTTCCTATTTGACTTGGGTGTCTGGGTGGAAGCCTAAGACTGGGCTGCTCTAAGGTAACTGTGTATTGGCTTCTGTGCCACCACTATAGTATTGTAGAAGCCAAGGATGTTAAGTATAATGTACTTCACTCATCAAATAGTTGATACATTTTTGTATCAACTATTCCATTAGTGAAACACCGCCGTGGTATTTCAAAGGGGCAGTGCCACACGGAGCCCTGGATCAGCTGGGAACTCTCCAGCTGACCCCAGGCTCCATGTGGCACTGCCCCTTTGAAACGCTGCCACAGCATTTCAAAGCAGCAGCGCCGCATGAAGCTGATCCCGGGCTCTGTGCGGTGCTGCCCCTTTGAAAGGCCATCTCAGCATTTCAAAGGGGCAACGCTGCACAGAGCCCGGGGTCAGCTTCATGTGGCGCTGCTGCTTTGAAATGTTGCGGCAGCAGTTCAAAGGGGCAGCACCACATTTGCTTATTGGATAGTTGACAAGTCGACTAGCGCTTAACATCCTTAGTAGAAGGTGTTTTGTTCTGTAAATCCAAGTATTGGAATAGCCACCATCTTTGGGGATTGTCTGCCCCATTCTTTGCAAGTTTGTCCTGAGTAACCTCAGTGTGGCTCCCCTAAGACTCCAGTCATGGTAGCAATCCATGTTTCTAATGTAGCCTGCTACAGCACACTGGATTATTTTGCTAGGACTGTGATGGGGAAGGAACCTGTGGCAAGGATGCAGCCCACAGCTTCCCTTGATCGGGCATGTGAACTATGCCTGGCAGGGAGGAGGAAGTGGTTCTTTGTGCTGCAAGAAAGTGCTCTGTGCAGGTACCCCCTTGCCCCTCTACCCCGTTGCTCCCATTAGCCAGGAATTCAGCCAATAGAAGCAGCAGAGGGCAATACCTGCAGGGAGCACTGTGCCCCCCTGGGAGCTGCACAAGGTAGGCACCACAATGCTCTGCCCCCTCCTGCTCAGGCCCTACACTCCCATCCCTATCCCACTTCTGCACCCTACATTCCTCTAGTATTTCCTACCTCCTGCTCAGACCCTGCAGCCAACCTCCAGACTGTTCCTGCACTCTCTATCCCACACAGACCCTGCACCTACACCCTCCTTCCCAACCAGACCCCACACTCCCACCCTGCTCCTGCACCCTACCTCCTGCCCAGACTCCATGCCCTCACCCCTATCCTGCACTTTACCTCCTGCCCAGAGTCCTCAGCATACTCTTGCACCCTACCTCCCACCCAGACCCTGCACTCCTACTCCCAGCGTGCTCCTTGGCAGCCCCCACCTGCACGCTTAAATCCTCATATTTGGCCTCACCCCAGAGCATAGGGGGATTACCAGAAGACTTAATCTAGCCCAGGTAAACCCTGAGCTTTGGTGCTTTGCCCTCCCACCTGTGGGGGGCCGGAGCTTGAGGGGAGTGAGGTGTCTTTTTTTACCTCCTGCTTCTCAGTTGGGGGTCACATCTGTGAGGGTCTGTTTTCTCTCCTTGGGGCCGGGTTGGTGAGGTGTGATTTTTTGTTTTGTTTTTTTGCTTCTTGTGTGTGTCCCCCAACTGATTTTTTTTTCCCCCAACCCAAAAAAGGTCCCCACTTCTGTGCTAGGATTTAGGAGTTTCACAAGCAAGGATTCCTTTGCCATTTATATTCAGGAGCCAGGGCCGATTCCCATTAAAGTCACCAAAAGAACTCTAGTGGACTTCAGTGGAAACTGGGACCTGTCCATAGACCCTCTCTGCATAGCATCTATGTGGACAGATACACTTTTCCCCCCCCTTCCTTTACTCTTAAAATTGGCATTTTTCATGTAACATTGTAGAGTAATTTCCCCTTAGCTATTTACATTTTTAAAACATAGCAAAGGGCTGATTTTGATGGCTTTTAGTCATTGAATACACTGGAATATGGATATGACCCATAAGTAGGTTAAGCAATGAGGAGTCTGGGAAATGATCATGATGCAATATATTCATATTAGTCTTTCCTGTTTTTGCTAGGGTAGAAGCAACGAAATGTGTAATGTTTTGCATAATATACCCTCTTTCCTTGCTGAGAGAGGTAAGTAAAAGTTTCATGCTAGCACTCTACTGAGTAAGTGCTGTGGAAAGTGGCAGTTGCACCATTTGAAAAAGCTGGGGAAGCAGGAAAAGCAGGTGTGAAAGAAAATAAAATAGCCTCATTTTTTAATACACTAATTTCAATCTTTCAATAAACAATAATCCAGCAGAATGAGGTTGTTGCCTGCATGTACAGTCTCTGCTGACGGCACAAACCGCTCAAACTCTGCTGTTTCTCATCAGTAAACACGTTTGGGTGGAATAGAAAGCTGGCTAAAAATTCTTTATTTCTGATTATCCTTTCAAAACCCTAGATTTGCCCAGCCCATGGTATATTATCCCTATGGCACATGGTTTTAAGGCTAGTACTTTTCTGTGTGTATGGAGTAGGGAGTGAAGGATTTGTGTCAGCATAGTTAAAACCAATTGCTTTGTCTTCTAATTTATTTATGCAACATACTCATGGGGTGCGTCTACACAACACCCTAATCTCGAAGTAAGATACGCAATTTGCGATATGCAAATTGTGTATCTTATCTCAAATCTATTTTGAAATAGCTTATTTTGAAATCTGGCACACCTACACCACGCCAAACTTCAAAATAATGTGCTATTTCGAGCCATCCCTTATCCCTCTTGCAACGAGGTTTACTGGGATGGTGAAATAGCGCGCCCGTTATTTCGAAAAATAGAGCAGTGCTCCTGGAATAATGGGAAAGATATAGTCAAATGAAGAATCCAGCAATATAGGTTTTTATACTGCTGTGAGAGGCATTCTTGGCTTTGAGCATTTCAGCAAATTCTATTACAGGGCTGCATTTTGTTATCCCTGAGGTAATTGGACGGGGAGGGGGGAAACAAAATATGTTATTCTGGTTATTTTAAGCCACGCTTTCTAGCAAGGGATCCCCATTTCCTGGGGAGCTTGAGCAATCACCCTCTTGTTTTTTTTCTGGAAGGTATTTACAATTATGTCAGCCTAAAACATATTATTTTAAGTCTGTTGCATCTCAAATTTCTGAAGCGTACCAATCCTCTAGTATTTCCTGTATTATCATATACCTACCAGAATGGTATATTTTTAAAGATGGAGTTCCATACTGGAGAAACAATCTGGAATCTATTCAGCTGAACTATGAATAATTTACAGTTGCTTGTTCTGTGTTTTTCATCGTTTTTTTCACCAAACTTGTTAATGATCAAAAGGATTTATGTTTCAAGCTAGGGCTTTTCATTTCTGCCCCATGCCCACCCTATAGGGAGGTAGGAGGCTGAATTCTCTGATGTAACAAGAGACTTCATGGCAAGAGATTGGATGCCAAAACCCTTCTCAAACTTTACAGCTCAGCTCATTAGGGATGTTAAGAAATGTGTAGTTCATTAATTGTGTAGCTGACAAAAATTTTGTCGACTACACAATTAATTGATAAGGGTTTGCCACTGGTCCCGGGAGCTACCCTCACTGCGGCTCTGCAGTCAAAGTATTTTAGGAGCCAGCGGGCGGGCAGCCTGGCTCAGTCCTGGCCCGTGTCAGGCCCGGGAGCTGCAACTCTGCAAAGTATTTTAGGAGCCAGTTAATCGTTTAATCAACTACATTATTACATCCCTAAAGCTCATGCCCTCCTACTGCAGCGCCAAAGGCAGGTGGAAAACTCTGTGAAAAGCCATGATGATTTCAATTACTGGCAAGGGAAGGCAAGGTTGCTTCTTGAAGAGCAAACAGGGGTATGGCCCTAGCAGTGCATAGATGTCTTGAGAATCTCTGGGAATATCAATTGTATATTTGGCCCTCCACTGAGGATCAAGATATTCAGGTGGACGTCCAGTACATCCAAGCAACTCCCTAAACACCTGCTGGGACAGCCACGGCCTTTTCAGTTGAATCTATCCCAGCACGTTTGGAGTATGAAATGAGGTAAAAAAAATCCACATGACAGAATGCTGACAAGAAAATCTCTGTGGGTTTGAAGACAATAGCAAGGAGAATGGCTCTTGCTAACTTTGTGCCTTCTTTTCCTTGCTACTCCCCTAAGATCCTCCAACATAGTGTTCATGTGAAGGGGCATCTGCAGGGTTGGGCAAGGATGAAACCATGATGCTATACTGTCTTTTCCTCTTTCTAACAGAATCTTGACCAAAGGGAACAAGTTTTCTGTTCCTTCCATTCTCTCAACAGCAAAAAGAGGTGACAACTAGGCCCCTCTGATTGGGCAAGGGGAACACAGAATATTAAGGGGAAACAATCTGGTATTCAGACACGTCTATTTTTATTCATCTGTGTATCCCTGCCTTACTTAATGAATCATTTTTAAAATGCCTTGGTTTTTGTACAAGATCAAGAATGTTCACCTGTGCCTTAAATAAATGAATATATGCTTTGCTTTCCTGACAACTGCAACCAGCATACTTAGGGTGTCAGAAGCAGAGCCATCCTGTCCATTGGACAGTTCAGGGCAGTTGCCCTGTGGCCCTGCGATTAAAGGAAACGCAGGACTTGGTGGGCATGGGGGGCCAGCAGCAAAGTGACAAGCCCCACCTTGCTGGCTCCCAGCACTGCTCAGGAGAGGAGGGGTTGGGCAGGACAGGAAGAAGTGGGGATGGAGGCTTGGGGGAAAGAGCAGAATGGGGGCAGGAAGAAGTGAGGTGGGGGGGCAAGGTTTAAGGGGTTGTTCTGGGCCCTATACCTTTCTAGGGATGGCCTGGTCATCAGAACAACCATACTGGGCCAGACCAAAGCTCATCTTTCAACTGTATACACGGTTACACTTTCACATCTCTAGTTGGGATAATGTTTTTCTATGTGCATTACTTTATCAACATTAGATTTCATCTGCCATTTTGTTGCCCACTCACCCAGTATTGAGAGATCTGTCTGTAGCTCTTCAGAGTCTAGCTGGGACTTAACTATCTTGAGTAGTTTTGTTACCATCTCTAAGCAAGTTTTGCCACTTCACTGTTTCTCTCTTTCCAGAGAATTTATGAATATGTTGAGTAAGACTCACATGGATGTGTCATTTCAGAACTGTAAATTGTTAGATTTCCATTTCCAGTCATATATGCCACTGGTTTATTTACACCTATTCACAAATATATATACTCATGTCCTAAATTACACGTACCATATAATACTTTTTATAAAAAGTGGCATGAAAATTACTCACCACAATTATCTTTAAATGAAAAGATACGTAAAGTGCCAGATACAATCCTTTTATAAACATGTTCTAATTAAAACAAACGTAGTGCCCACTTCTGCAGTAGTAGCTCTTTATACTGAAACGTTTTCAGTACAAGAGCAAGCAGCCCATTTTCACCATACAAGCGGGAAGCTATTGGGCACACCCTCTAGCTCTTCAATTTCAAGTCTAAAGGCTTCAGAAACTGTGGCAAAGGCAGATTGTCCAGTGCCTCTGGGAACTGTTCAGGTGAAATACTCCTAATTAAGACACGCATGGCTGTGATGAACAGAGATGTAGGGGATAAGCCTGCCAGCCATTGGAATCTGTTCTCTCCCAAAAGGTCCTGCCAAGGCTGGCGATTATCCAGCAGTTGCTGTTTCATTGAAAAGTGAAGTTCCTGAGGCATGAAGAGGAAAAGGGAGTCCAGCAAGAGGAGCTTGGCGCGCATGTTCAGTG
The DNA here is from genome assembly GCA_019425775.1 of Rafetus swinhoei. NCBI lineage: Eukaryota > Metazoa > Chordata > Testudines > Trionychidae > Rafetus > Rafetus swinhoei. The sequence goes on from CM033446.1 coordinate 113,594,564, forward strand.
GTGGAGTCTGAGAAATCTGCTGGAGCAAGATGTCCAAGGGGGTATTCCCAGTGCAGTCACTTAAGCAGGGTGATGCCCTATGAGCAAGCAGTAGAAGCAAACATTCAGGTCTCGAGAGTTCACAGGCCATGTGCAAGGCAGTTTTGCTGCCTTCCACGCGACTGCATCCCCTGCGGTCCAAATAGCTGGCTCGCTCACACTCTGGGAAACCTCTGATGGCTTTCAGTATTCTGAAGAGGATGTGGGTGCGGTTGTAACGAACTGCCATAGCTAGGTGAGGAGCTGATGACTGGCAGCAGCTGAAGTTTTGGCTGGGTATAGCCAGGGCACTCTGAGGAAACTTACTCAGTAGGTATTGGGCGTAAGGTTGGTGATTGTGCACCAGAGCATAGAGAAGAGCTTCAGAGGGAGAATAGGTGCTCACCTTTCCACCTTCTTCCCAGTGAAAGGCTTCCATTGTCCTCATGTCCTCCAGGAGCCACACAGGCAGAAGGTCCCTCACGGCCTGGTAAAAGGCGAAGGAGGATTTCTTGCATTGCTTTTGGGACTGGGCATTGTGGCTGTTGTAGCTGTTCAGCCATTTGACATTCCAGGGCATCGCTGAGCTTGGGTTTGACTTTGTTGTCAAAATGCCTCATTAGGTCCAAGACCTATGGAAATGCTTCCCAAAAAACAGACCAAAAACGTGATTTAATGATTAAATCACTAACCCCTCCCCAGTGAACCTGGGGGCAGCACAGTAACACAAACCTCTCCCCAGTTAAGCTCAGATCTTTTTTTTTTCTTTTTCCAAACTCCAGTTGTGCTTTTAACCACAGTTAATTTCTAACTTTTATGTGGTAGGCAGGACTAATTCAGATTTATCAGTTCAGCAAACTGAACCACCAGTCTGGTCCAAACTGAAATGTTCTTTCCCAAGGCCACAGTCACTGTCCTGTTTAAACCGCCTCAAGGCACTTTTCAACCTTGTAGGGATGTGTCTGAGTCTAATGATTCACTTTGGCGTCCAAGAGATTAAGAATAGTGCCTCTCCTTGTGAACAAGGCTTTTTGCTTTGCCACTTTGGAAAGGGTACTAAGAGAAGAACTGGTGTTTCTCTAGCTTTGTACATTTTTGGCTCAGAAGGGTACATATTTTCAGTTATATATAAAATGGCAGTGAAGGACCCCTTCGCCTTTATCTGAATTACAGGCAAACAAAGCAAGGATAAGGTAGGAAGTCCAGAGCTGGAATTCAAGCAGACAGATCTAATGTAACAAGAAATTACCAGCTGCAGAGGACTCAAGCTTTTTCCAAATGCAATGTATGCTGATAAATCTGACTGAGCAGATTTATCCCTACAAGGTTGAAAAGTGCCTCAGTCCATCTCAGGCTAATATAAATTATAATTGTATAAATTCTTCATCTCCCCACAGCCCGCTTCCTAACCCCAGACCTCTACCCTTCAGCCCCATAACTCCACTTCCATCCCTACACTTCCCCCTTTCTCCCCACAGCCCCACTCCCCATCCCCACACTCCCTTGCCCCTACAGCCCCGCTTTCCATCCCCACACCGCCCCTTTGCCCCTACAGCCCTGCTCCCAACCCCACACTTCCCCTTTACCCTCACAGCCCCGCTCCCTATCCCCACACTTCCCCCCTTTTACCCTCACAGCCCCGCTCCCTAATCGGCTCCAATCCCAGAGCTGCCTCCCTTCCCCTCTCTCCGCTCCCGTCCTCTCCCCCAAGCCCCTTCTCCCGCCCTCTGCCTCCCCCAGGTCTCCATCTTTTCCCTTCCTTCTCCCGCGGAATCTCCTCCCCTCCCCGCCGCCGGCACCCCGCGGCCGAGCCCGGCGCGCTCGCTCGGGATCGCGGCGGCGCGGTGCACTCGGAGGAGCAGAGCCGTGGCGCGGCGCTCACCTCTGGTTGCTCGCCGGGCTGCGGCGCTTTCCGGGGGGGCGGGAGGCTTCTCGCTGGGGCTCCGCCCGGCCGCGACCGTGCCCCGGCTCCCGGACGCTGCTGCGACCGCAATGAATGAGCTGGGCGGCGCTGGACCGGAGCGCTCTGCTAGGGGGCCAGCTCCCCGCGGGGGCTCAGCTCTCTCCAGTCCCGCTGGGCTCCGGGTGCCCGCAGGGTGGGCTCGGGCGGCAGGGGCGTCGGGCGGTAGCGGCAGCAGCCAAACCTCCGCTGCAGCCTCTGGGCTCTTTTATCCCCCGCCCGCGCCAGGCTGCTGAAGGTCAGTCAGGACCGGGGAACTGTCCAGCTCCCTCTGATTGGTGGCAACCGAGTCCCCTCCCCGCCTATTGGCTGCCCCGGGAGGACGGGGCCCCGCTCCATTGTTTGCGTCAAGGGAGGCAAAGTTCCAAGAAACTGGTCGGGCAGCTTTTTCGCGGCGCGGGGCGGGGAAAGGGGAGGAGGGCAAGTGCCACTCCCCGGAGCCGTCTCAAGGTGCCTGTCTCGCCCAGAGAGACCGCTGCTGCGCTGGGCACTCAAAATCCTTCCCCTCCCGGCCGCTTTCTGGCGAGGTTTGGGACTGGCGAGCGCAAGGGGGCAGGACTCCCCTCTCCCCGCTCTGACAAAGTCCAGATTTGCTCTTGAAAGGCACGTGATGAGTTTGGGGGAGGAAAGCGCCTATTAATCCATCGAGGGGACGGAGCGCATAGCTAATGCTGCCCTTGAGCGAATTTTGTCCTTTACCGGCTCTGTGTGTGCCTGCAGGTGCTTCTCTCAGTGGCATATGTTAATCTTGTCCTTTGCTAGGGTGACCAGACATGCTAGGGTGACATCCCAGTATTTGGGACGTTGTGTTATTTAGACAACTATATAACCACCTCCCTAGGATAAAAAAAGTGTCCTGACTTTTCACACTTGCTATTCTTTCCCAGGCTATGCAATTTGGTTTGAATACAAATACAAGAGGTAGAGTAATTTGTTAGGTAAAAATGGAAGAAATGTGGTCTAATGAATACAACCCAACTGTGTGACCCTGGACTAGTTGTTTAGCCCAAGGGTATGTCCACACTACAATAAAACATCAGTAGTTGGCACACATCTGCTGACCCAGCTCCAAATCTTTGGGGGCACAGGGCTATAAAATTGCATTGTAGACATATGGGATGTTAGTGGGGAGCCCCTATGGAACCCCCCAAGGGGAGTGGGTCAGTGTGTTGGTGCCTCCAGATGTATAAAGGGGCGTATGTGTGTGTGGGGGGGGGGGGGGGGGGAGTGTTGTATTAGGGAGATAATAGTTACACATTTCTGTAGAACACTTTAAGATGAAAAGTGCTAAGTAGTAAGTATTATAAGTATGTATCATCGACACTGCCTGTCTCCCAGGGCTATAATGAAGTTTAATTCATTGATGTTTGCAAAGTGCTTTGAGATTCTGGGATGCCAGGTGTTATATGAATGCAGATAATTATAATCAAGTTTACTATATTTGGTTACCAGCATTACCATAACTATTGTGGAATTCTACTTGCCCTCCAAGGATAATTATGGGGGTGTTTCTTGCTTTTGCTCTGCTTTGATTGACCTCCACTGTCTCCCTGTTGCAGTCCTTAACCTTTCAGCCCAGGAGAACTTGATAAGATTCCTCTCTCCCCTTAGAGCCTGTTAATACCATTCCTTATTTGGCTGGAGGGTTCACTAGTGGCAGATGGGATTTCTCTGCCCTTCTCTGGGTGTCAGAGAGGTCATAGTCTGAGAACCACTGGTTCTATTAATTAATATAAAATTGTTGGTGTTTCCATCTCTTTCCCACATTAAATACATGTATTGTACACTTGAGGGAGTATTGCCAAGTTTGTGATGTAACATCCCATTTCTTCATGGCTTTCAGTTTATAAAATCAGACTGAAATGCAGGCAGAAATAGATCATTATATTCTGAATTCCCTCCCTAGTCTAAACCATATGAACAACATATGCTTGCCAAAAACAACTGTTCCTTTTATTGGTCATATTCTGAACTACTATTCAGCTAGGAGAGCAATATTTAAATCATAACTCATTTGATTTTGAAGGGGCCTCTCTGCCCATAGTATGTTCAGTCCAAGATGAATGTAAGGTGTGAACTATGCAAACAACATGGAAATAAAGAGATATATAATAAAATGGGAGCTAGAGAATAAAATGTTAGGTAGGATATAACGCACTGAGATTTCCACTATAAAAACACAAGCTAATAATGTCTGAGAGAAAGTGAGCCAAAATACAGATTTCAATGGGAATGAGATATGTAGAAGTGGGATTGTGTCTACTGGCAACGTCTGTCCAGTGGTTCATGGATAGGCTTGGAAGGATTAGATTTTTATCAGTAAATGCTGGTAAACATTAATTTCATTATACGCACACATATTGATGAAAAATATTTCCATCGATTTGATGCAACTATGGAAATTTAAATAGAGGAAAAACTGAAAATGTTTAAAAATAAACATTGATATCAAACTGATATATACATTTAATTCTGTCAAGCTTATTCATAGATATTGGATCTTAGATATTGGATCCATTGCATTTCCTGCCATCTCAACAGGTACAGAGTATCTTTCATCACTTTTATTCAGTTTTATTTACATGCACGCGCGCACGCGCACACACACATACAATTTTATTCAGTAAATACAACCACTTCCTGCCAATTACACTGCACTTACATTTCAATCTAATGCTATTAATTCAGTCCCTGATTTTTTTGAACAAAAAAACCCCCATGATTAAAATAACTGTTTTAAAATAGCTAAATCTTCATCCTTTATTTTGAGCAATTTTGAAATTATATATTATGAGTTGGCTCATGTAAATGTGTTTAACTTCACTCTGCTGGATGGAGTCACAACTGAAAAACTGTGTGTCATAGGCCTTATACTGCAAACAGGCAAACTTCTTCTGCAGGAATATCTGAGTTCCATACAAGGGTGCCATTTATGGGGGGCAGTAGCCCTTCTGTGTTTGGACCCCTCCTGTGTTTAGATTTCATACTTGAGGTCTGCTTAAAGCTGCATGCCCTGACTCCAGAGACATTTCTTAAATGCAACAGAGTTTGTTTGAGTTGCTTGCAGTTTTGCCTTTGGGTCAGGGATTTTGTTATAAAAGAGGGAAGCAGGGTGATTAAGAATAACAAAAGACTGATCATTCAAGTAACTGAAGGATCCGTAGATCATAATGAAAGCATTGCCAGGTACTTAAAAAGATAGGGAGGAAAAGAGAAACAATGAGTGTTTGTGTTGCTGGGATTTGCATTTGGATCACTGCTGTGAAATTTACAAATGTTCTTGAAAAAGGGGTGAACGTAGACTTATCCAGAGTTGACTACAAAGAGCCCCAAAGGGATTTCACAAAATTGGGTAATTGGGCAACACAAAGGCAGATGGAAATCAGTGTTGATGAGTGCAAAGTAATGCACATGGAAAAATATAATCCTAATTATAGATACAAAATAGCTGTTAGCACTTAAGAAAGAGCTCTTGGGATCATTGTGTATAGTTCTCTGAAAACATCTGTTCAATATGCAATGGCAGTCTAAAAACTAAAAAGCTAACAGAATATTGGGAATCATTAGGAAAGGAATATATAATAAGACAAAATAACATATTGCCTCTACATAAAGTCATTGTATGCCCACATCTTGAATACTGTATGCAGATCCGGTCAACCCATCTAAAAAAAGAAATATTGTATTTGGAAAAGGTACAGCAAGGACAACAGAAATGATTGGGATTAAGGAACAGTTTCCATATAAAGAGAGATTAACAAGATTGGGACTTTTCAGCTTGGAAAATAAATGACTAAAGGGTGGGAGGATATGTTAGATGTCTAGAAAATCATGAATGATGTGGAAAAATAGAATAAGGAAATATTATTTATTTCTTCACTAGCATAACACAAGAAGCTGACCCAATTAAATTTACAGGCAGCAGATTTAAAACAAACAAAATACATTATTTTGTCACAATCAACTTGTGGAACTCTTTGCCAAGAGCTGTTGGAAAAGCTCTGTTCCAATAAGAACAAAATAAGTTCAAGAAGGATAGGTCCATCAATGGCTACTAACCAAAATGGGCAGGGATGGTGTCCCTAGCTTCTGTTTGTCAGGACCTGGGAATGGGTGACAGGGGATGGATCATGATGATTGCCTCTTCTGTTTATTCCTTCTGAAGCACCTGGCATTGGCCACGGCTGGAAGACAGGAAACTGGGCTAGAAGGACCTTTGGTCTCACCCAGTATGGGCATTCTGATGTTCTTATATAGAGCTGAAATATATCTGCCTTCTTGCTGTAAGCCACTATACCCCTACTCCCCTTCCAGAGCTGAGATAGAGCCCAGGAGTTCTGATGGGGTTTCTCTCTCTCTCTCTCTCCCTCCACAGAGTTAGTAACAAAGTAAGAATATACATTAAAATTTTAAGGCTAACCAGTGTCCCTTAAGTGACTTGCCACAAGATGTCAGAATATGTTAGTGTTAGAGCTCAGGGGGATCTAATATTTATTTAGTTTTCTTTCTTTTATATAGGAATTAGATACAGTGCTCCTGTTAGCTAACTGCTAAGTTGTCTGCCCAAAACAGTAAAAAAACAACAAATGATCTGGTAGCACTTTATAGACTAACAAAACATGTAGATGGTATCATGAGCTTTCGCAGGCACAGCCCATTTCTTCAGATGACCGGAGTTATGAGTAGGGGATATGAAAACTGGAAATAAATAGGAGAGGGTAAGAGAAAGGAAAAAGGAAGGGGGGTGGGTGGGGTGGAACAAGGCATCATTAAGTATCTGGAGAATGGGTACTTAAACCTAAGCAGATAAAGATCAAAGTCAATAGATAGATTGCTGAGACAGGAAGGATACCGCTCAGAATGCTATTAGCACCTTCAGTGCTAACCTTCAGCTTTCTTGTTGTTACTTTCAGTCCACAACTCAGACCCCTCCAACGCATCATACACAATCTACAACCCATCCTGGAAAATGATCCCTCACTCTCAGAGGCCTTGGGAGAAAAACCTATTCTTGCTTACAGACAACCCCCTAACCTGAAACGTATTCTTTCTGATAACCATGCTACACAACCACATCATAAGCCTCCAGGAACCTGGCCCTGCAACCAGAAAAGATGCCAACTCTGCCCACATATCTACACTGATGAATTCATCACTGGAGCAAACAATACTAGCCACAAAATCAAAGGGTCATTTGACTGCTCATCTAGTAATTTGATCTACGCCATCAAATGCCAACAGTGCCCCTCTACTATATATATTGGTCAAACTGGACGTTCTCTACTACGTGAAAGAATCAATGGACACAAATCGGATATACGTAAAGAAAATACTCAGAAGCCAGTGGCAGAACATTTCTGTTTACCTAACCATAATCTCACAGATCTGAAGGTGGCGGCCTTGTCACAGGCCAGTTCCTAAAGCCAAATCCACAGGGAAAGCTTGGAATTACAATACATATGCAAATTCAATTCAATTAATTATGGACTTAATCAAGATATGGGGGGGTGGAACCTTTATCAATGAAGGTGCTAACTACTTTCTGAATGGTTTCCTTCCTGCCTTATCCATCCACTGTCTTTGATCTTTATCTACTCAGCTTTAACACCCTTTCTCCTGATACTTTATGCATAGAGGTAGGGGGGTGGGCGACAGAACATCTTTCTTCTCCCCCCCCCTCCCTATTTATTTCGAGTTTCCTTATCCTCTAATCATAACTCCGGTCATCTGAAGCAGGGCCGGACTAAGGGATGGGCGAGCCGGGCAGCTGCCCGGGGCGCCAACCGATAGGGGGCGCCTGATGGCAGCTGTAAGGGGCGCACGGCGCCCCTTATAGCTGCCATCAGGCGCCACGCACCTGGCTCCCGGCAGGCTGCAGTGGCCTCCAGGGCGGGGGCTGTGTTAACTCCTGCAGTGCCCTTCCCCCTGTGGCCGTGGAGCCCTGCACGGCCAGGCGCGGCCCGCCTGGGTGGCCCCGGGCTGTGCGACAGCGGTGGTGGCCGGGCAGTGCATGCGCCATGCACCCGCCTGCGCGCCCCGGGAGCAGGCTTGCGCATGTGCCGTGCACCTGGAGGAGGGCCCACGTGCCCCGGGGGGTGGGAGGGGCAGGATTGCGCATGCGCCGTGCGCCCTGGGCGGTGCCGCCCGCCCAGGGCCCGGGGGTGCCAAAATGGCTCGGGCGGGACCTGATCTGAAGAAGTGGGCTGTGCCCATGAAAGCTCATGATACCATCTACATGTTTTGTTAGTCTATAAAGTGCTACCAGACCATTTGCTTGCTGGTTTTTTTCAGTTTTCTGAGCGGTATCCTTCCTGTCTCAGCAATCTATCTATTGACTTTGATCTTTATCTGCTTAGGTTTAAGTACCCATTCTCCAGATACTTAAGGATGCCTTGTTCCCCCCCCCCCCATTCCTTTTTCCTTTCTCTTCCCCTCTCCTATTTATTTTCAGTTTTCATATCCCCTACTCATAACTCCGGTCATCTGAAGAAGTGGGCTGTGCCTACGAAAGCTCGTGATACCATCTACATGTTTTGTTAGTCTATAAAGTGCTACCAGACCATTTGTTGTTTTTTTCTGTAATAGACTAATTCGGCTACCCCCTGAAGCTCAAAAAAGTAAAGTTTTCCAGTGCCTTAGTAACCCCTGGATAGAGATGATGTGTGTGTGGTGAAGAGAAGATGGGATTGGTTTCCCCTTCTCCCCATTTGGTGCTTGGCTTGTACTAAACACACTCAGTAACACTTCTGAAACCTTGGTCCTCAGTCTGCGCTAAGGATGTTAAGTATTGAGGACGTTAAGGATTTTAACCCGCCCGACTCTTACTACATTTAAAAGGCAATGCCATTGCGCCTCTGCCTCCCCTGCTGCACCCCCTTCCCCGTACCACAGAGACGTGCTGGAGGGAGCTGGCTTCCCCCAGCACCAGCTCCTGCTTCCCCCCACCTTGCTGCATTTGATACAGAGGCAGCAAGTGGTGGGGGGTGGAAATGAGAGTAGTTGACTTGACTACTTGATAAGCCTAGGTTTATCGGGTAGTCAACTACTCTTTTACATCCCCAGTCCGCCCCCCTATGCTTTCAATCTGTCTTCCCCCGCCCCTAGCATGGCATGCACAGGTCGCTCCCGGCACCAAAATCTGAAATGGCGCCCCTGGTTCTATTTGTATTGTAGCCATGATGTTGTAAGTGGCTCTGGTGTACAAGACACTGACAACTAGGGCATGAGTGCTAGAGATGGGGAGCAAAGGGCCATTCTTCCACTTTTTAAAGAAGTTTGATTGGGATTCTGTGAGTGGTGTTGCTACCCTACATTCCAGGCCAAAGTGCTACTCACTGAAATTTGTACCAGTTGACTATCATGCCACTCAGATTTGACCTGTTTTCATTGCTTCCTTCCCTCCCCCATTTTTGCAGTCCTTCCAGTATCCGTGCACTAGGGATGTCATGTTCCCATCTCATTTTATTCATTTTTCCCCAAAACGTTTTGTTTTTGGAAAGCAACTTTGAGTCCATGGACAAGAGATGTTTTGTGACAGAACAAAATTTGGTTTGTAGTAAAAACAAATGTATTTTGAGCAGAAGCTGAGAGATTTTATAAAAAAAAGTCAAGTCATCCACTCAAGTTGGGAAAAGAAACAATACCATGTGACTTTAGTGTTCACACAGTTGAAATATTGAATTACTTGAAGCCTCAGTGAGAACAGTTTGTAAGCAATCCATAGGCTGATCCATAGGCAGTGTAACTAAATGGGGACTGCACAACTCTTAGGGGAGGTCTACATTTAAAATGCTGCTGCTGCAGCAGCACAATAGCACTGATGTGATTGTGCCATTGTAGCACTTCATTGAAGATGCTACTGTACCAATGGGAAAAAGTTTCTTCTCTCAGTGTAGTTAATCCAGCTCTATGCTAGGCGATAGCTGTGTTGATGAGAAAAGCCCTCCCACGGACAAAGTGCTGCCTGTGCTGGGGGTCATGTTGATATAACTGTCATTCAGGAATGTGGATTTTTTATACCCTGGAGCACCTTACCCATGTAAGTTTATAGTGTAGACCTGGCCTTAGTGATGGTAACCTTTTATTGCCATGTGCCTTCCTTGGGCTACTTTTTTTGTTGTTCAATCTCTTTTGAAGTTTTGGCCCTTTCTTTATTAAACTAGCCAATTAGCCCATCATAAGACGGTATTTTCAGGTCTTCTCTCCTGAGCGCTCTCTCTCCATGTCTCTCTCTCTCTCTCTCTCTCTCCTCCTACTGCCTACCCCCTCTCTCTCAGCTCTCCTCCGCCTCCTGCCTCTCTCTCCGTCTCTTTCTTTATCTTCTCCCCCTCCTGCCTCTCACTCTCCCTTTCTCTTCTCCTCCTCCTCCTGCCTCTCTCTCCCCTCTGTCTCTCCCCGCCCCCCTTCCCCTTCCCCTTCCCTCCAACCGTGGCGCTTGGCTGAGTGCTGCCTGCTCAGCTGGGCTGCCGCGAGGAAGGGGGGCGGGGCAGTGACGTACACGGCCAAGGGGCGGGGCCGTATACGTCACCGCCCTCCCTTCCCCTCCCACTGCGAGGGAGCCCAAACGGCCCCTTGTGCTGCTGGCTCCCCCGGCGGCCCAGCTGAGGGGCGCAGCACTCAGCTGAGTGCCACAGCGGGAGGGGAAGGGGGGTGTGATGTACATGGCCCCGCCTCCTGGCCGTGTACGTCACTGCCCCGCGCCCTTCCCCTCCCTCCGTGGCGGCTCAGCTGAGTGTTGCGCGCATGGGGAGTGCAGACCCCAAACGGCCGCTTGCCACCCGGGGCCCAGCTGAGCGGTGCTCCCACCGGGGCTAGGGTTGCCAGGTGTCCGGTTTTCTACCGGACAGTCCAGTATTTGCACCGTCTGTTCGGTAGAAAAATTCAGAAAATACCGGACGTGCAATGTCCGGTATTTTGTGAATTTCCAGCTGGGCGCTGGAGGGAAGCCTGGCGGGGCCGGGGGAGCGACTGGGAGGCGGAGCGCGATTGGCTTTGGGAGCCCTGTGGTCGCGTGCAAAAGCTGGGTGGGGCAGGGGCCAGGACTCCCAGCCACCCCATCCCCTCCTGCCCGGCTTTTGCACGGGACCAGAGGCTCCCAGTGCCAATTGTGGCCCGTCTCCCAGCTGGGAGCATTTGGTTGCGAGCAGAAGCCGTGCAGGGGGAGTGGCTCCCAGCCCCGTCCCTGCCAGGCTTCTGCTGGCAAGTAAAGGGAGCGCCTGCCGGGGGTGCAGCTGGAAGGACTCCGGCTGCGGCCAGTGGCTGTACTCCCCCCCCTTGCCAGGTCGCTTCCCACCCCCCTTCCTTTGTCCCCCTCCTCCGTCCAGCCCCACGGCCCCGATCCCTCCCCAGCTCTGCTTCCCGCCCCTCTTCCTGCCGGCCAGCCCCACGGCCCCGGACACACCCCCCGCCAGCGCTGCTTCCCTCCCCCTTCCTCTGGGCCCCATCCTCCCCTCCAGCCCCACAGCCCCGATCCCCAGCTCTGCTTCCTGCCCCCCTTCCGGCCAGCCCTGCCCCCCTTCCCTTCCCTCCGTGGCGCCCGGCCCCCTTCCCCTCCCTCCGTGGCGCGCTCAGCTGGGAGCACTCAGCTGGGCCCCGGCGGGGGAGCAAGCGGCGGCAAGCGGCCGTTTGGGGTCCACGCTTCCCACCAGGGCCCAGCTGAGCGGCGCAGCGTGCCACGGAGGGAGGGGAAGGGGGGCGGGGCGCTGATGTACATGGCCAGGGGGCGTGGCCGTGTACGTCAGCATTACAGACGCACAGACATTGGGCTACTATATATATGATATGCCAGTTTCCTCTAATCATTTAATAAAACCTGTGTAAAGTGATTAAAATTCATCCAAATATAGGGTGGAAAAATGTGTTATTCTTTTAATATAAGTAATTTAGTCCCTGAGGTTATGATCAAACTGAATGTGAGATCAAATTAACCAGTGATTACATACAGTAATTAAAAACAATACCATGACATTGGCCATTATAAATGACCATGCTGAACATTGTTAAAGTTTAACATTGGTTTCTAAGGAAAATATACCCTGTGCATACTTCAGTTTTGAAAATTGCCTGACAGTATACACTCTATTATACTAGTCCCTGCATTCAAGTTGATAGGACATGGGCCACAGAGCATTTACCAAACTCCATAATGGTGACTAGACCTGGGCCCAAGTCCTAGCATAGTTTGGATCCTTATCCAAAAGCTCTTACAGCTCTGAGTTATTTGGATGTCAGGTTTTTCTTTAAGTCTATATCTATTAGAATCTTTATAGTTTAGTCAGATTGGAGATGCAAAGGTAGTATAAAAACACCCAATGTAACCAAAATACATTTTTTGGGGGTGAAGGGAATAGCTGTGGTTAAAGCACTGGACTGGGACACATCCATTTTAACTTCAGTTCCCGGCTCTGGGACAAAGCATTTATCTCTATGAGCTGCCATTTTCTCATCTGTATAATGGGTGTAACTGTACTCCCCCTGGCTATCTTGCCTTTTAGGTTGTAATCTCTTCAGGACAGGGATGGTTTAATTGCTAGATGTACAGGGTGAACCAGCATAATGAGTCCTGATTTTGACTGAGTTTCTAAGTGCTACTGTAGTGCAAATAAAAATGATGGCTGTCATTTTGGCGGTGTGCTGTCCCTGGGTGGGGCTTTAAGACTGCCTGTGACTAGAAGCTGGGAGTGAATTACATATGACATGAATAGTATAGTGATAATCATAGGCTCTGCTGTTTGACTGCTATAAGTAATAGATGCTGCTGATCCCTCCTGGAAAGAATAAACATTTTCTTTAGAAATATTTCTGTTTGTTTGAGTTCCTCTGCTGCTACTGCTGCTGATTCCCCACCTAAAGTGCTCAGCCTCCGCCTTTGTTTGTAAAATCGCTCAGCAACTAGCTGTCAAACAGAGCCTTCTGAGGGAGGAAGAAATAAGCATCAAGGGAGTTTCCAAGTTTCAAGATAAATGCTCTGGACGGAAGCCAAGTAAGGGTTTCCTCTGTCTTCCCATTGTGCAGATCTCCCTGCCCCCTCCCATTGCTGATCCGTCCCCTCTCTGTACCAGAACTCCTGACATCCTTATGCTAGTGACTTGCCTCCTCTCTAGGCCACCTGCCTAGCTTCCTGAATGGAATAGTTCTGGGCTCCTTGGTATTTCCTTTCTAACCTGTAGTCCTGCCCTTTGGTGCCCTGCCTGCCCCATAAGATCATGGCTGTAGCAGGGAGAGTCAGCACATTGATTGGGCAGACATGAGGGGGAGGAGAATTTTCTGGCAAGGGAGACAGTTGGGATAAGACTCACTGCAAGCTACAATCCCATCTCCGAGTAGCCAGAATCCTTCCCAGAAGAGCGCTCCACTTTCCCAAAATCTAGGGATTGACCCTTAAATTATTCAGCCATTTGGCGGGTACATATAGGGTCAGATTGGAACTGGTGCTATGTTAGGTATTAGAGAAAGAAGGTACAAAAGGATCTTCCCCATTCTTGCGTTTAGGCCATATGGTCAGCAACAACATCAAGCAGCGACCCCAGCTCATGGGGCTGCTGCTTCCGGCCCCACAGGGCTGCCAGCTCCACCGGCCCCATGGGGCTGCTGCTCCTGGCCCCATAGGGCTGCTAGCCTGAGTGCCGATTAACTGGTTACCGTAAGTAAAGGTGATGCTTACCGGGTAACTTGTTAACCAGTTACCCGTTCACATCCCCATTGTTATTATGCTCCCTGACCACAACAACTGGGAGAATCCCACACCACTACCATTTCCAAAGGAAGAAGAAGCAACGATCCCATTCCACACCAGCTGATGGAAGAGCGCACCCCTATACCTGACTCCCATCCCTGCAGTCCCTTGCAGCCTCCTAACAATGTAATGGGGGATTCCCACTATTTGACAGCTACTCCAAAACACCCTATGTCACGCTGTGGCTTAAAAGCCACTGCATAGCAGCATCATATGAGTGATGATGTTTTCCAAGGCCATGTGTGGTTCATGTATGGAGATGATAGTAACTTACTTTTTTTATGTGTGGATATAAAATATGGGCTCTGCTTTTGTGGCATTCATAAATATATTGCTGCAGAGCAGAAAAGGGTGCTCAGCACCAAGTAACTTAATCCCCAAAATTACAAAAGTTTGTAAGATGGAGCAGTGTTTATTGACTGTTTTGTGGCTGAAACTATTTGTGATCCCACCCGCTCTTGAAAAAAATTGCAACCCTAGGCTTGACCTTCAGCCCTGCTACCAGGGGCTAAAGCCCAAGCCCCAGTCTGTAACCCAGGGCTAAAATATGTAACTTAGCTTGGTGGGGCCCCCTGTGGCATGGGGCCCCAGGCGATTGCCCTGCTTGCCACTTCATAATGCCAGCCCTGCACTTGCTCCCGCCCCCAAACCTGTCCTGTGACAACCTCTCTCTTTCCCCCCCCCCGCGCCCCAGAGGGTCATGACACCCAGTTGAGAAACAGTGATCTAGAGAGAGAAACAAGAAATGGGAGAGACCAAACTTTAATAATCATTTCAGTGCTGATTTAAGGATGTGCCCTGGATTGCTAGGTATCAGGCTTTTGACCAGAAGGTCCATTTTTAAGGGGTCCTATCCAGTCTCAGGTGAGAAATATTGACTGGACACCAAAAGTCTGGTTATTGCAATTTTCCAGGGTGGTAACTAGGGCAGGGCGAGAGGGGCAGTTGTTCCAGGTGCAGAGCTATTGAGGGGGTGGGGTATGTGCAAAAATGGGATGGTACAGGATTGGGCCCAGCAGCATCAGCCAGAGCAGAGCAGCCAGGTAGAAATGGGGAGTATAGGGAGAAGCCAGCCCACCCCTGGCCAGAGGCACTTTTGGTTCTTCTTTGCCCCAGCCCCTGAGCGGGGGTGGTTTGGCTGCTGCTTGCCCCTTGCTGGACACTGGGTGGGGGATGATCCCTGCGGGGAGCTGAGCAGCCCAAACAATGGCAAACTTCCTGTTACTCGGCATGTTGACATCTGGTGACAGCAGCATGTGCCTGCAACAGGAGTAGGAGTGAAGGGGGCATAGTGTTGGGAATGGGGGGCACAGGAGGTGCAGGAGATAGGCGTGAAAGGGGCACAGTGCAGGGATTGGGGACACAGCAGGAAGGTGCAGGCATTAGGGGCAAAGAGGGCACAATGCAGAGGTTTTGGGTACAGGGAGGAGGTGTAGGGGTTGCGGGGAGGGGAGCGTGGGGATCCTAGGGACTTATGGGGGAACTATGACCACAGGGACCAGGGGTACCAAAATGCCAATTCACCAGGGCATCATTATCCTTAAGGCTGGCCCTGAGCAGTACTGTACTGGAAGGTTGCTTCTTCCTGATGGGAGGCTCCTTAGTTTTCATTATGCTGTTTGCTTGCTTGAAAGAGATGAGATGTACAGGCTCAGGCGAGATCAGACTGTTGAGACAGGACTGCCTTTGAAGTTGGAAAATAAGAGCAAAGTGTGCTGCTTGCTTAATTAGAAGAAATTTATATTCTTTTTTCTTGGTTTCACTGGTGGTGCAAGACACACCTCTATTAGGCCTGGTCTAGGTTTAACTATTACCTGCTTATCCTTTCAGAATATGTCTCCCTGGCCTGCAGGAATGAAACTCTCAGCCAGGGTCAACAGAGTTGTGTTAGCAGGATCTAAACATAGTGCTCTAAAAATAGCTGTACAAAAAGTACTTTGAAGCCTAACCTCAGGACTGCTGATGGGGGCAGAGGACAAAGGAGCCAGTTGCCTATTTCTACTGCGGTGGCTGGAGACCTGGACCCTTTAAATCGCCACTGGAGTGTTAGGTAGTGTGGAGGGCTGGCTACCCCATGCCCATCGCTTCCAACTGAGGCTCCGCTCCTTCTAGGAATGCAGCGCCACTGCCTGCACCTTGCCCAGGAGTCCACAGATGCTGTCGGCACCTCTGCCTATCCTCTTCCCTGAGCTTCAGCACCCAAGCTCCAGCCTGAGCCAGAGCTTCAAAGCACTGTCCACACAGCTATTTTTAGACCACTAGCCATGCTGGCCTGAGTCTATTGACTCGGGCTGTGTAGACATACTCCTCTTGGCTTAAGGCCTTTATGGAATGGTGGTATCTTCAGCTCATAAATGAGCCATCTATTTGCATATGCAACAAAGATAGCTGTCTTTATTCTTGTGAAGGAAACTAACTCTCAGAACATTTTTAAAGTTTAGTGTTTTAACTCTTTTTTTATTTAGTTCATTTTCTGAGGAATTCTTTTAGTTTTATTAGCATTTAGTAGAAGCTGAAATTGGTTTCAGGTAAGTCCAAACAGCCTTATTTTTTATATGGAAGACTTAGCTTTAAAATATTTCTTTTTAATTTAAATGAGTCTTAAAAAACATTTTAGCTTAAATACTGCTCAGAGAAGGCACTGATTTTTTACAATTCATTAAGAGTTGTTCAAGCAGTGCCAGAGGACTAATTAACGCCCATAAACATTCTGTTTTTAAATGGCTTCTTATGTAAGTAACCAGGATATTAAATGACATTACTATATTTGTTCACATCATGTCTTACTATTTATATAGCAGTGCTATGAGGCAGTTATATGAGGCTTGTATTTAAATGCAAAAATATTTGCAAATAAACACTTACTAAGTCCATGTGTTGTCTTGAAAGTTACACATTGACCTTAGAGGGCTTATAGTAGGAATCAGTTTCTAGTATAAGCATATTCCTAGAATTCTTTGTATGAGCTTGAAACAGACTTTTTCTTTATGAAGAGAAAAAGAGGTAGGGAGGAAGAGTAAGGAGGCTTCTGTTGCTGCTTTTTGTGGCCCTGACAAACCACATGCTTATATACTTCTCATCAAGATGGGAGAAGAAAAGTATCTTCAATTCCTTAATAAGGGGAAAACTTTTGGCTCTTTGAGAAGACACTCCTGTTGGATGTATGCCTTTTAATCAACCAGTAATACCCAAGATAGCAATCTACAGTAGCCTCACCCACAATTCATAATTTAAAATGCCTACTAAGCACTCTACACAAAACCCAAAACATACTTACTTATGTTCAAATCTCTCTAACATTCCATACAGTAAATAATATTAATTAATGCAACAAACAAGTTATGAAGCTACATTCTAGACTTTGCAATACCCGAAGCTGAGAGGTACAGATTTTTGAGCAAGGAGAAGGTATTCTCCTTGATTTTTCTTATGCCTGTCATTTATTAGGAAAAAGCAGAGATTTCCTGTTTCTTTAATTAGCCAAGATACTTCATTTAATAAAACTAGCAGGCTGTGCCCCGTGCTTGTTATGCTCACCAACCCCCCCTCTCTCTGGCAGCTTTTGCGACCTGAGAGCATGATGACATCCAGAAAGCATGATGATGTCATTCTGTCACCTGTCTGGAAAAACTTTTATTTATATATATAGATATATATGAGAGAGAGAGAGAACTAAAATCAAATATATAAACTGTTATTCTCCATGCACCAAATTTATACAAGTACTTAGAAATATTGAAATTTAATAACACAGGCAAGTTTAGAACAGTTTAACATTACAGAATAAATTAAAACAATTTTATTGACCATTGTTGCATCACTATTGAGGAGTATGGTCCACATGGCCTTTTTTTTAATTCCAAGCAGTTTGCCAGTAATTGGGGCTGTGTTGAGACTTGCTGAGCCCCTGGGCAAAGTGAGAGGGGGCGTGGCTCTGCCCCTCTGAAAGGGGTGGGACCTTAGGAGGCAGGGGCAGTGTTGGGGCTAGTCTCCCCCAGCTAGCCCTTCAGTGGCGCCCAGCATGTGCTGCTCGGGGCTTTGACAATGATTTAAAGGGCCCGGGGCTCAAGTTGCTGCCACTGCTGAGGTAGCAGCGGTGACAGCTGGGAGTCCTGAGCCCTTTTAAATTGCTGAGCTTAGGGCAGCTGCCCTTTTTGTGCTCCCTCTAGCCCTATCTGCAGCCCTGCCAGTAATAATTAAAGATTACAATTCTATATCTTCTTCCACCCAAGAATCTCATATCACTTTATAAAAAAAAAATTAAAAATTCCTGAGAGGTGGGGACCTATTATCCCCAAAGCAGTGAGGTTGCTGAACCACTACTTCTACAAAGAACAGGATGGCCACACATCTAAAGGCCCGAGAGAAACCTAAATATCTCACAAGATGTGGGTTCTCTCTAAAGTGTCCCTGAGTCCCATTTTTGGTGCACTTACCCTGAGCTAGAGGGCAGGCAATCCAAGCAATGGGCCTGAGGGGTACGGGACTTGGAGTGCTGTTATTGTCGTGCGTGACAAAAGAGAAATTAGAATGTTTGAAGTAAAGTGCGTCAGATATTTTGCATGTGGGTTCATTTTTCGCTAACCTCTGAGAATGTTCTGGATCTTTGTAGAATGTCATGGAACTTTCCAGACTTTCTGAAAACTACATTTTCCTTGAACCTCTTAGAGTGTTGTCAGCCAAGCCCGCACAGGTATATAAGGGGTGGGGCATCATCAATCAGGCAGCGAGATAGAAGAACAAACTGATGTGAAGTGAGAGCCCAGCTGCAATATTGTGAACCTTGCTTCATTGTGTAATTGTGAAAATGTATTTGTGTTTTAAGTCCTAAAGAGTATAAGTAGTAACTAATAAAGGACATATTTAGTGAGACACCAGAGATATTTATCAAATTTTTATCTACTTAACAATATATAAGAAATCCTGTTACTTTTGCCATGCATAACATGTAATATTTGAGGGCAGATTAATTTCTTGAGATTCCAAATGCAATAAAAATAAAGTATCCAAAAGTGTAACAAATGTGGGGGCACCAAAGACACTCCTCACCTAGGGTAGTATTTCATCTAGGACTGGTCCTGCATGTACCCATCAGAAAAATGTACCAAAATATCACACGAAGTGGAGATTGTCAGTACTGTCCCTTGGGGGACAATTCTTCAGAATTAACCATAACATTGTCTCTCAGCAGTAGTCTCAAGTCCACCTCACAGCCTCTACTTTATTTTGTCCACATCTGCAGTTCAGTCTATGTTAAGTCTGGAGTTCTGGTTCTTGTAATGAATGAGTCATATACATCCTTTTGGAAACACTATTGAATTCTTTGGAATTACACCAGGGATTAACTGGGGCCCAGTATGTCAAAGAGGACACATGAATATATTTGTCTCTTTAAAGCAGAAAAGGGAGGAATTGCTTTCCTTTTGGGTCTGTCTAGAAGCAAGCAGACAGGAGAGGGAGGAGTTAAGAGCATTCCTGGGTTTGGTGCACGAAGGTAGCCCTCACTGTAAATACACATTTATTATAAACATTAAACTGAACATATTTGGGGGAGCAGACAGGATTGAATCTGGTCTGAGCACTCTAAGCCTAAGGCATAGCATAAATATAGAAACAAAACAGTGTTGCATAAGAGTCATCTGTACTCTCTAACTTAAGGAGTGAAGAGGGAAGAGTGTCATCTTACTTCACTGCAATTTTCCATACACTGATATGTGTAGAGTTTCCAGATGTCTGGTTTTTGACTGCAATGCCCAATCAAAAAGCGGTTCAGGTCAGCACAGGTTGGTTAAAAATCCTGCCAAGGTAGGGCTGGCAGGCTCCCTACCTGGCTCTGTGCTGCTCCCCAGAAGTGCCATGTCCCTCTGCTTTTAGATGGAGAGACAGCTATGGGGGCTCTGTGAGCTGCCCATGTCCCAAGTGCCATCTCCACAGCTCCTGCTGTCTGGGCACCACAGACATGGGAGCTGTGGGGGCAGGGCCTGTGGATGGAGGCAGCGCACAGAGCCGCCTGGCTGTGGCTCCACCTAGGAGCTGAGGGACACGTCACTCACTGCTTGATGGGAGCCATCTGAGCTGAGCGTTGTCCGGGGCCCCTACTCTGCATTCCCCACCCCACACACCACAACTCCATGCCCCAGCCCTGAGCTCCTTCCCGCAACCAAACTCCTTCCCAGAGCCTTCCTCACTAAGCCCCTCCAATGCCCCAAACCTCAGCCCTGAGTCCCTTCCCACATCCAGACTCTCCCAGGGTGGAGATGGCACCCTGAATTCTCTCCTATGCCCAACCTTCTGTCTCAGCTCAGATCTTCTCTCACACTCTGAATCCCTCAGCCCCAGTCTGGAGCCTCCTCCTCCACCCTAAACCCCCCATCCACAGCCCCACCTCAGAGCCTGCACGCCCAGCTCAGAGCCCATATCCTCTCCCACCCTCCCCAGTTCCCTGCCTCAGAATGGAGCCCCCTTCCATAGTCCAAAGCCCTAACTGCATCCCTTAGCTCAGAGTCCTCTCCTGAACCCCTATCTCCTCATTCCTGGCCCCACCCCAGAGCCTGTACCCCTAGCTGAAGCCCTTATCCTTTCCCACATCTCAACCCTCGCTACAGCCCAGTGAAAATGAATGAGGGTGGGGGAGAACAAGCAATGGAAGGAGGATGGAGTGAGCAGGGGCAGAGCCTTGGGGATGGGGTAATGCATAGAGTGGCCCCTCTAGGAAGGGACAAGGAAGGGCAGGGAGCAAGGGTGTTTTGTTGTGTGCACTTAGAAAGTTGACAACTCTAGTTATATGTTAACCTTAAGCTGGACTAAAACCATGCTTGGTCCTGATGTGCAAAAGACCCCAACAAATTCCACACTGTGCCTATAGAATTCCCTCTTGCACTACTGCACATTCAGCAGTTTTTTAACCCGCAATTAGGTTTGCCTAGATGTGGTCTGCAACCATGGGTAACTGTTTGCTTCATCTGTTTACTTAACAGGGTTA
Organism: Rafetus swinhoei; assembly: GCA_019425775.1. Classification (NCBI taxonomy): domain Eukaryota; kingdom Metazoa; phylum Chordata; order Testudines; family Trionychidae; genus Rafetus; species Rafetus swinhoei. Next base: position 113,615,258 of record CM033446.1, read on the forward strand.
AGCAAGTGTTAAAGCTCATCACAATGGTACAGAAACCTAGCCTTGTTGTAGGTAAAACATGGGACAGAAGGGTCAAATTCTACCGTTCCCATCTCTAAACTTACATTTTCAAGCTACTTTAATCACTGTTATAAAGTCTGGCACTTGAATTAGCTTGAAATTCAGTTCTTCCTTTTGAGACATACCAACAGTGTCAGTATCTTTTTCTCCTCCCCCACATGCAATTTAATAAATATCTGCAGTATGAAAAATTTAGAGACTGATGCAATGCTTTATAGTTTGGAAATGTGATGGTTCCTCATTTAAAAATTGGTTTGAACATAGATTTAAGGAAGTTCCATGAGGTCTGATTCTATTCAATATCCTCATAAATGAACTGGATAATGGCACAGAGCATTCATTTATACATTTTGTGGATACCACCAAACTGGGAGGGGTTGCAAGAACTTTGGATGACAGAATTAATACTGAAAATGATCTTGATAAACTGGAGAAAGGGTCTGAAATAAATAGGATGAATTCAGTGAAGACAAACACGAAGTACTACACTTAGGAAGATATAAACAATTGCACAAATAAAAAATGCTGCCTACAAAAGTGCCTGAAGGAAAGGATTAAACTACATATAACTCAGCAATGTAATACTATTGCAAAAAAAGCAAACATCATTCTGGGATGTATTAGCAGGCCTGTTGTAAGCAAGATACAGAATGTAATTCTTCCACTCTAAGGCCTCAACTGGAGTATTGTATCCAGTTCAGGACCCCTCTCTATGGGAAAGATGTGGACAAATTGGAGACAGTCCAGAGGAGGGCAACAAAAATGATTAAAGATCTAGGCAACATGACCTATGAAGTAGGGATGTTAAGGACTAGTCGACTGTCCGATAAGCAAATACTTATTGGTTAGTTGACAGGATAGTTGACTAGTTGCTTCCTCCCCCCCTTGCTACCTCTATCACATAGAGGTAGCAAGGGGGGGAAGGAAGCGGTACTTCAAAGCAGCAGCGCCGCACAGAGAGCTGCCGCTTTGAAATGCCACAGCGGTGTTTCAAAGGGGCAGCACCGCACGAAGCCTGGCGTACGCTGCCACAGCATTTCAAAGAGGTAGTGCCACATGGAGCCCCGGGTCAGCTGAGGAGTCCCCAGCTGATCCTGGGCTCTGTGCGGCACTGCCCCTTTGAAACACCGCGGCAGCATTTCAAAGGGGCAGCGCCGCCCTATCGACTAATCGAATAGTCGATGCAAAAATGCATCGACTATTCGATTAGTGAATTACACGATACTTAACATCCTTACTTTGAAGACACTGAAAAAAAACTGGGTTTGTTTAGTCTGGAGAAGAGAAGATTGAAGGGGGGGAATGATAATAGTCTTCAAGTATGTAAAAGGTTGTTATAAAGAGGAGGATGATACATTTGTCTCCTTATTCACTAAAGGGACAGGACAAGATATAACTGTGGGGCCTAGGACTTGTATCCAGGCCTGGAAGTCCCTTGACAACTGCTGCATCTTGGCCTCCACTGAAAGGCTATTAAAGCCTAGTGATCGGAGAAGCAAGTAAAACTATAGCTTCAGTCACCTCATGCTGGTTCCTGTCCTTTCACCTCACCTCCAATTATCATTTACTAGACCTGGCTCTGGGGTGAACCTTCCTTGGTATCTGACCTGACACTGACCAGAGGTTTCTTATTTTGTGAGCAGTTTGTATTTGGCAAGGGTGTACATATACTGATCAGCTAAAACAGTAATGAGCAAATGGAACTGGTTTAGGCAAACGCAAGAGGAAATGTTCTTTAAGTAGCAAGATTAATAGAGTTGCTAGTCAAGTTGTTACAGTGCAGAGCAAGGCTAGCCAATTATTTTTTGTTAAGGTGCAAATTTTTGGGTCAAGGTCCAGATTACAGAGAAAATAAAATAAAATAATAATTCATAATAAATAGGATTTCAGGGTCTATTCAAAAGGGTCTACTGGTTTGCATATTGACTACTCCTCGTGTAGGGTCTGTCCATTATAATCCCATCTTTCCACTGACATTTATCATCAGGATGTAAATAGGGTCATAGTAGGTAAAGATGGTAATTACTGAGTCCAAATGGTAGGTTAATCAGAGTTATCTTTTAATTACTGTATACTTTTTATTGGTGAGGAAGGGAAGACATTGAAAGAAACCTGAAAAAGGTTTCACTTTTCAAACCGAATGGTTAGGCAAGCTATTTATACTGTGCATGATCATTTAAATACACTTTTGTGAAAAGAAATGCGATTAAGGAAGTTTTATTTTAGAGAGAACATTCTGCCTGTGATTCAATTAGTCTGGCTGGATAATCTCTCTTCCTAACATAGCTGTAAAACAGATATGTCAGGGAACAGAAAGTTCACAAAATGACTAAGTGCCCTGCACACGTGAAGATGTTGCCTATTTTTATTCTTTTAAATTTTCTCTGATGCTGGCTGCCAGTGGATCTATTGAAATAACAAGCAGGAGTGGAAAAAGGGCTACTCTAGCATGAACCTCTGCTTAATATAAAGGGCTTGAATAACAGTCATTACATTTCACTTGAGTTTCATAAACATTGTATATATATATATATTCCACTGAGAAACCTATTTTTCCTAAAATTGCAAATAAAAGATCCATTTACTCCATCAGAAACTTTTCATAGTACAGGAAACTTTTTACGTAATAACTAGCAGATGTACCTGGTGTTGCACAGGTCTTTAACTGAAGTAATTTTTTTTTAAAGCATGTACATTTTTCATTTCTTTTATTTCAATTATTGTATTTTTAAAACATGAAGGAAAATGAAGGCTGGAGTGCTGGTCTGAGGGTAAAGAGAAGCAAGGGTGGGTGGCTTAGGGCAGAAAGTTGGGAGGTGGGGAGGCTCAAGGCAGGAGGTGGGGGCCTCAGAGCAGGGGGAAGGATGTTGGGAAGTCAGAGAAAAGGAGGTGGGGGTGCAGAAGTCAGGGCAGGTGGGGGTCAGGACAGGGTGCTGGGAGTTTGGCAGGGCTTATGGGGCCTCCAATGGCAGCAAGGGTGGTGCTGTTCCAGCCATGACTCCTCTGAGGGGGGCCATGGCACAGCTAAACCCTGGCCTTGGTTTAAGTTTGGGTAAGAGGAAGCTGCATATCAAATGTGGTGTTCCTAGCTCTTACGGGTTAGGAGGAGTTCTTGAACAAGTGGACTCACAGATGCAGACAGATGCACTCTAAAATATTTATATATAGATTTTTGAAAGTCTTCCAACACTGTCTGAATCTATTCTATTTACAATGAAATATATCATTCTATAACATTTCAAATCAAACTAATAAAGGGTGATTAGATTGTGGAAGGCTTAATTTGTTTTGGCTTTACCATTAGGGATTACTGAATTGACAGCCATCCTTTCTTTCCAGGGGTGCATATTTTCCATAATACCAGTAACTGCATCTAAAATTAGGGTGGCTACATCTATTAATTTTTATTTGTAGAATTCGCCATTAAAATGATTTTACAGAATTCTCTATTTTAGCAGAGTGCATTACCAGTTAACCAATTGGAGAACAGACTTTCTGGGATTTCTACAGGAGGTTTAGTTTTTTCTAACTGTGCATCATTTAGTTTTGAATTGATTGTCAAGTTAAGAATAATAACATTTAAAAATTTCTCATCGCATTTCTTGTCGTCTTGTCTTGCCGCATGGAAGTTTTGGTAAAGTATAGGAAATGCTTTAACTGGTTTATGGAATGTTGTCCTGTGTTTAAAATGTTTTGGAACCTTTTCTATTTGTCCATCACCAGACAGAAAAAAGTGAAGGGAATGGAAACAAAAGACCTGGGAAAAAGTAGAAAACTGAATTAGATACATCACACAAATTAGCAAAAGATCAAAGACTATACCAGTCTAAAAACATACAGTTTAGTTGTCCACCAAACTGACCTACAGAGCTTTGCAAGAGCTCAGACATGATATTTTAATGTGATGGTAAATCAGCAGCCTCCTGGGCTACCAGTGAAGGGCCTGATATGAAGCTTATCAGTCAGTGGAAAGGCTTTGGATCGGGTCCCCAAGGCCTCCCTCCTGCAGTCTGATCTATGTGGATGGGCCCTGGTGCCTTGGGGAGCTCCACTGAGTTCCAAGGGCTCTATGGATATAAACCTCTGTCCATGTACATGAGATAGCAGGATCCTGGCTTAAGAAAATAATAGGCATCCAGTGTATTAGTTGAAAATGTAATGAGTTTTAACATGGAGAGGGACATACCAAATATATGCAGTGCCTATTGGTGGCTACATGACATAGTGCAGCAGCTAAAGGACTGATGAACTAAAACATCAGGTACAGTACTGGCTGAGTTCCCTGCCTAGTGGATGGTCACCAGACTATTTTATTTGGACCAAACTTTTGGATGCCAAGTACATCCAAGCCAGCAGGGTCTGAGCAGAGTCCCATGGTGGGGCTTGAAAACAGCTCTCTCAGGGTCAGATCTCTTGTCTGTCATCCATCCTGGCACAAGGGACTTCACAGTCTAAATGTTGTAAGCCCTGACACTCCCACTGAGACCTCCCAAGCCTCTTCAGCCGCTTTGCTTCATCTCTTGGCGTCCCACTTAGCTGTGGTCACTGGTTTACCGTTTGATTCCTGGGGGAGCTATGAGGCAGTTAAAGCAAAGAATACAGGCATTGCAAAGGGACTTCTTAAACATACTCTTTGGGTATGTCTAGACTGCATCCCTCTGTCGGCAGTCCCTCATGTACATGGACAGAGGTTTGATAGGATAACGAGTCTTGTGGACAAGGGAGAAGCGGTGTATGTGGTATACCTAGACTTTAGTAAGGTGTTTGATATGGTCTCGCATGATATTCTTATCAATAAACTAGGCAAATACAACTTAGATGGGGCTACTATAAGGTGGGTGCATAACTGGCGGGCTAACAGTACTCAGAGTAGTTATTAATGGTTCACAATCCTGCTGGAAAGGTATAACAAGTGTGGTTCTGCAGGGGTCTGTTTTGGGACCGGCTCTGTTCAATATCTTCATCAACGATTTAGATATTGGCATAGAAAGTACGATTGCAGATGATACCAAGCTGGGAGGGGTTGCGACTGCTCTGGAGGATAGGGTCATAATTTAAAATGATCTGGACAAATTGGAGAAATGGTCTGAGGTAAACAGGGTGAAATTTAATAAAGACAAATGCAAAGTGCTCCACTTAGGAAGGAACAATCAGTTTCACACATGCAGAATGGGAAGCGACTGTCTAGGTAGGGGTACGATAGAAAGGGATCTAGGGGTTATAATGGACCACAAGCCGAATATGAATCAGCAGTGTGATGCTGTTGCAAAAAAAGCAAACATGATTCTGGGATGCATTAACAGGTGTGTTGTGAGCAAGACACGAGAAGTCATTCTTCCGCTCTACTCTGCGCTGGTTAGGCCTCAGTTGGAGTATTGTGTCCAGTTCTGGGCACCGCATTTTAAGAAAGATGTGGAAAAATTGGAGAGGGTCCAGAGAAGAGCAACAAGAATGATTAAAGGTCTAGAGAACATGACCTATGAAGGAAGACTGAAAGAATTAGGCTTGTTTAGTTTAGAAAAGAGAAGACTAAGGGGGGACATGATAGCAGTTTTCAGGTATCTAAAAGGGTGTCATAAGGAGGAGGGAGAAAACTTGTTCATCTTGGCCTCTGAGAATAGAACAAGAAGCAATGGGCTTAAACTGCAGCAACGGAGGTTTAGGTTGGACATTAGGAAAAAGTTCCTAACTGTCAGGGTAGTCAAACACTGGAATAAATTGCCCAGGGAGGTTGTGGAATCTCCATCTCTGGAGATATTTAAGAGTAGGTTAGATAAATGTCTATCAGGGATGATTTAGACAGTATTTGGTCCTGCCATGAGGGCAGGGGACTGGACTCGATGACCTCTCGAGGTCCCTTCCAGTCCTAGTATTCTATGATTCTATGATTAATTTGCATAAAAATGGCCACCACATTTTGCCGACTCAGCACTTTGTCAGCAAAAAGCGGCAGTCTAGAGTGGGATCTGTCAAGAAAGAAAGCTTTTTTCGACAGATCCTGTAAACCTCCTTGCAGGAGGCATAAGGGATCTGTTGAAAAAGGCTTTCTTTCTTGACAGATCCCCCTCTAGACTGCCGCTTTTTGCCAACAAAGTGCTGGGTCGGCAAAATGCGGTGGCCATTTTTATGCAAATTAGGCGCAGGATATTTAAATCCCTGCCTCATTTGCAATGTCCACCTGCCTAATCTGCATCCCTCTGCCGACAGAGGGATGCAGTCTAGACATACCCTTTGAGAGCACAGGAGAGTTACAGATCCATGCAAAACAAAACCCTGAATGCAATCCCCCCTCAGAGTCCTCACCACTTCTGAGGTTGTGTCTACACAGCAGGGCTTAACTCGAAATAAGCTATGCAAATTAAGATATGTCAATTGCATAGCTTATTTCGAAATGGCTTATTTTGAAATTGGGAGTGTCTACGCAGCATTAATTTTGAAATAGAGCACTCTCCCTCCGAATTCCCTTACTCCTCGTACAATGAGGATTACAGGAGCTGGAGTAAGAAGTTCTGCAGTTTGACAGTATTTTGACATTATTTCAAAATAACTGCCTGCTGTGTAGACGTGGACTAAGTTATTTTGAAATAATGTTGTGTAGACATACCCTGAGAGTCCTCAGTTTGGGTCAGTGGCATTGGGAGAAGGCAAAGTCCCTCCTGCTCCCCTCCTCTAGCTTTTGGTCATGAAATGACGCCTCTTGCTTAGGAAGCATACCATTTTAAAAAGCAGCCTGTGGCACCTTTTCTGTTTTTTTCTGCTGGTGTTTTTCCAGTATCCAACCTGTCCTCCATGGGCTGCTGGGAAGAGACATATTAAAAGTCAGTGGTTCTGTTGGTGGCAACTCCTATTGTTCTACAAGGACAGAGCTATTGCATGCTGCTTTTTACATGATGTCTGCTCACTGAGTTTCAAATTCCTGCTACCAAATGGTGATTCTAGTCTACAGTGGACGTTACAATAATAAATGTTATTCATAAAAGCAAAAAATTCACAAGCTGATCTATTCCCCCAAACTGTCACATTCTCTGTGAAAGTCTTGCTTTAAGAAATCTGAAAGATTGACAGCTGGGGAGATTTCTCAGAGGATTTCTGTTTTCAGGATGCTTACACCAATTTGAAGTATTTAATAGAAATCAAATACAGGTCTGGCTGGGCTAAACAAAACCTGCTTTGTAGAGCATTCTCCCTTAGCCTGCTGCTCATCTCTTGTTGGTTACCAGAAAGCTTCCTGGTTGACCTGTAGGTCACTTGCTCTTGAATGAGCAGCCGGGGAAGTTGCATATATGGATACCTATCCTAAAACGTCAGTCCATGTGTTCTTTAGCTGATTAAGTTATGGTATGTGTACACAATGTGCATGGACTGATAACACCTCCCAGTACTTCGTCAAGACTGCTGGTAATCTCTGATTAACTGGTGCTAAATTCTACTGCAAGGGCTCTCGGTTCCATGGCATTTTGGTGAAGCAGGCTGGAAATTCTGGGGCAGCTTGATTTAAAAGTTTTTTTAAATGGGCATCGTACGGATTTCATTTTGAAGGTGAATGGTACAAATCAGCATAGAAACCCCAATTATAATTCCATGTATTTAATATTGTCCCACAGGAAAATTCAGAGAGGAATGGGACATTTATATGAACATCAAGGCTATCCAAACTTTTATAGTTAATATTAACAAATCTTCTTGGAAGGGTGATTAAAAAAAACCTCATGGTTCAGGGCTTAAGATAATCTCAGACTATTATGAATTTGGATGTAAGATTTTTAGAGCAGATTATCCCACATCTGCCTATTATGGGTTTCTGCACTGCCCTCTGAAGCATTTGGTGGTAGACACTACTGGAGACAAGATGCTGGATGAGATGGACCATGGGATAGAGCCAGTTTGGCAGTTCTGGTGTTCCCATGTTTTCAGTGTACAGCATGTCACCGATTTGAGAGTGGACAACGCATAGCAGTATCATAGAAGGTGTCAGGATGTGGGTGGGATATATTGGGATCTGTGGAGACAAAGAAGGGAGTTAGGAATTGAGCAGTAAGCACTTTAGCTGGCATTTCTGCTAGAATGATTACCAGAGCAACAGTTAATGTCAGTTAAATGATCATTTTTGGGTTTTAGTGATAAAAACCCCGATGACTGGGTAGCTCATACCCTGAAACAATAGCTCAGAGATATCTGTAAACTCAGGAACATAACCCATACTTGGTTCTGTTTTCAAGGTTAATGTAAGAGCTAGAGACTTAATACAAGAAAGCATAGGTTCTGCAGAACAATTCTGTGGGAAGAAAGGATCGGGAGTGTATTTCATGGCCACAGATTACATAGGTCTTCACTCTGGATTGCCTGCATTTTTATTGGTATGAAGCAGATTTCAAAGGCCAAATTTTCCCCTTAATTATGCCCAGACAACTCCACTGAAGGCAACGGTGCTGCACTCAGTTACGGTCTTACGGCCCATGCAGGCCAAGTTTATGGCTTGTTTTCTTGCCATCTAACATTGCAAGGGACATCCCATATTTGAGACCAAGACGTACCTTTGCCCCAAAAGGACCTGTTAGGCAATCCTTTTTATAATAACCATTTTATAGAGATCAGAAAGACTTAGTCATCATTATTTTGAATAAAAGCTTTATTTAGGTCACATAAAAGGAATCTCTACCCCAAGTGAACTCCCTACATTAAGAATGTTTTATTTCCCTTTAACTCACATGGGAAATCTTTGGGCTTTGGAGACTTTGTTCTGAGGCTGTTTTTCCTGATCTGTTGTTCTTGGTTATTCTTTTAGTTTTGTTTTTCAAGCAGGACCAAGTGAATCATAGGGACTTGTTTATTTGTTGTACTTTTTTAGTCAGCCTATTTGTTCTCTGGGTGTCTCTTTGCTCATTTCTCTGCTGCACTTAGATGTGCCCATCCCAATCCTCTCTGGACTTATCTACAATAAAAAAAATGTACTGGTGTAATGCATGTGTAACCCTTTTGCCAAGTAGTGCCAGCAGCAGCCTGGGCCGGGTTCAATATCTAGGGATCCCTTTTCATCCATCTCACACAGAACCGGCTCGAGCCCCCACCCAGTAGCCTGGGAAATTCATACACCCCTGGGCGCCTCTGAGACGCAATGTTTCCTCACTTGCAAGCACAGAATCTGAGTGTCGAAAAGAAACTTTTAATGAAAGAGGGAGAGAGGTTACATGGGATTAGCTTGGGAAAATACCACAAACAGAGTTCATAACCCACCCCCCAGTAACCATCCCAGCTCAAATGCAGTGAGCAATGTCCTTTGCCTCTCAGGCTCACTAGTCCAACAATGTAAGGCTACGTCTACACTGCAGGTTTCTTGCGCAAGAACTGTTTTGCGTAAGAGTTCTTGCGCAAAAGGTCTTGCGCAAGAGTGCATCCACACTGCCATGTGCTTTTGTGCAAGAGATGTGCTTTTGTGCAAGAGCGTCCATGGCAGTGTGGATGCTCTCTTGCGCAAGAAAGCTCTGATGGCCATTTTAGCCATAGGAGTTTCTTGCTCATGAAACCGCTGTTGCCCATCCACTCTGCCTTCTTGGCCAAAGAGCTCTTGCGCAAGAGGGCTTATTCCTCATGGGGAGAGGAATAACTCTTGCGCAAGAAGCCCTCTTTTCCAACACTTTACTGTGAATTTACTTGTGCAAGAACGTGCGTGCAATATAGACACTCTGCAAGTTTTTGCACAAGAATCATAGAATCATAGAATACTAGGACTGGAAGGGACCTCGAGAGGTCATTGAGTCCAGTCCCCTGCCCTCATGGCAGGACCCAGTACTGTCTAGACCATCCCTGATAGACATTTATCTAACCTACTCTTAAATATCTCCAGAGATGGAGATTCCACAAATTCCCTAGGCAATTTATTCCAGTGTTTAACCACCCTGACAGTTAGGAACTTTTTCCTAATGTCCAACCTAAACCTCCGTTGCTGCAGTTTAAGCCCATTGCTTCTTGTTCTGTTCTCAGAGGCCAGGAAGAACAAGTTTTCTCCCTCCTCCTTGTGACACCCTTTTAGATACCTGAAAACCGCTATCATGTCCCCTCTCAATCTTCTCTTTTCCAAACTAAACAAGCCCAATTCTTTCAGTCTTCCTTCATAGGTCATGTTCTCTAGACCTTTAATCATTCTTGTTGCTCTACTCTGGACCTTCTCCAATTTCTCCACATCTTTCTTGAAATGTGGTGCCCAAAACTGGACTCAATACTCCAACTGAGATCTAATAGGCGCAGAGTAGAGTGGAAAAATGACTTCTCGTGTCTTGCTCACAACACACCTGTTAATGCATCCCAGAATCATGTTTGCTTTTTTTGCAACAGCATCACACTGTTGACTCATATTTAGCTTGTGGTCCACTATAACCCCTAGATCCCTTTCTACCGTACTCCTTCCTAGACAGTTGCTTCCCATTCTTTATGTGTGAAACTGATTGTTCCTTCCTAAGTGGAGCACTTTGCATTTGTCCTAATTAAACTTCATCCTGTTTACCTCAGACCATTTCTCCAATTTGTCCAGATCATTTGAATTATGAGCCTATCCTCCAGAGCAGTCACAACCCCCTCCCAGCTTGGTATCATCTGCTAACTTAATAAGCATACTCTCTATAGGGTTGCCAGATGGTTTAACCAAAAATACTGAACACCCTCTTCCCCCCCAAAAAAACACTGTTGAGAAAAAAAAGGGGGGGGGGGGGAGAGACCAAAGTTGAGAAAAAACCCCAGCAAAAACAAAAAACAAACAAACAAAAAAAACCCCAGGACAGTTATTAAGCCAAAAAAACAACAACCCAGCATGGCCCCTTTAAGGTCTTCGGGTTTTTTGTTTTTTGTTTTTTTTTGCTGGCAGCCATCTTGTTTTCTTACTCTGTGCAGGAGGAGAGCTCCCCTGTGGAACAAGGTAAGTGGGGAGGAGGGGGGAGGAGGGGGCATTGAGGGGGGGTTCGGGTGGGGCCCGAGGGCTGGGTCCAGTTCCTGAGTGTGTGTAGGGTTGCCAGGTGTTGGTATTTTCACCTCCTGGCAGGGAAAAAAAAAATCAGAAAATACCTAGACATTTACGTGTCCGGTATTTTCTGATTTTTTTTTACTGGACAGGAGGCGAAAATACCAGACTGTTCGGGGTCAATACAGGACACCTGGCAACCCTAATGCTCTATGCCGATATTTAAATTGTTGATGAAGATATTGAATAGAACTGGTCCCAAAACAGACCCCTGCGGAACCCCACTTGTTATACCTTTCCAGCAGGATTGTGAACCCTTAATAACTACTGTCTGAGAATGGTTATCTAGCCAGTTATGCACCCACCTTATAGTAGCCCCATCTAAGTTGTATTTACCTAGTTTATTGATAAGAATATCATGTGAGTTCATATCAAATGGTCGTTATTGCGCAAAAGGCCTGCAGTGTAGACGTAGCATAAGGGATCCATTCACTTACCCAAACTTTCTCCGTACCCCACTTCAAATGCCCCACTTACAGCTCTGTCCAGTCAGGGCGGACCCTGACACATCATCCTGATGACTTCACTCATTGAGCCTGAGGCCATGCCACCTTTGTTCTGCTTCTGTGGTCCGCTTGCTCTGCTTGCCGCTGTTCCTACCGGCTGCCTGTCACTTGTTCCCGCCAGCCACTCTGTTGGCAGCCTGCCGTTGCTCCTACCAGCTGTCCGCCGATCGTTCCCGCCAGCTGCTCTGCTGGCTGCCTGCTGCTGCTCCTACCGGCCACCCGCTGGTCGTTCCCGCCAGCCGTTCTGCTGGCCGCCTGCCACTGCTTCTACCGGCCGCCTGCTGCTTGTTCCCACCAGCCACTCTGCTGGCTGCAGTGGGTCTGGCTCCAAGCCAAACCAGTGACTTCAGCTCTTAGTGATTTCAACTCTTTAGCCACCACCTAGGCTAGCAAAAGATTCCAGCTTCCACTGGAATAGCAAAAAGATTCCTGATGGAGTCTCCTTATGTCTATCCTTAGAGCAAGGTGGGGAAAAGGGGCAGGTTGAATCAGTCTTACAGCTCACGCCTGGCAGGCATTAAGTAGTCTGGCTCAAGCCCTTCCCCCTCTGCCCCCCAACTCAGTTCACTCAACGCTGGAAGAGGTAGGCTTGTTCATCTGAGACCTCTTACAATGATGGTGTTTGTCCTGCAAGCACTGATGTCATATTTTACAGTTCCCACATTTAGGGGTAGCATGATTTGTGACCCCACAACAGCCCAAATTAGTTACAATACATCAAATTCCATTCTAACAACTGATCCGCCATCAGCCCTGGCTGAATTAGATTTACGTAACCACACCCTGGATTCCTTCCCCATCCCAGCATGAGCTGTATTTACATATCAACAGTTAAATATCTTGCTGGGCTAAACAACTTCAGCTGGCTGCATTGCAAGCAGTCCTTCAGACCCCTGGCTTACACATGCAACCCTGAGTGTAAATTACTAATACCAGTATGCTCACTATATCAGTGTAAGACAGGGCTTGCAAAACAGGGTAAGTTGAACTGATAGAAGTCTCCACTTTGAATGGCGCAGTGCATCTACACTGAGGGTTTTTGTCAATGTAGCTATATGGATACAACCCCCTTCGCCCCCCAGCAACAGCTAAAGTCAACCTAGTGTAGACAGGGCTGAGGTCTCATTTCTTCGGATACATTTTCACCACTGCTTTACTGTGGTGACGGAACTTACTCACTGGGCCTGGAGAAAGGCGGCCAGGGGGAGGTATTTGCCATTTCAGAGCAAAGGCCAATGATGATAAAGATAGAAAGCTCAAGAGAGTGAGTTTGCTCCTATAGTGTATTTTTCTGTTTTCACATTCATTTTACACCAGAACTCATAGCCTTCACTTGCCAATTTGACTAATGAATCCACATGGGTTACACTCCATATATATTTCTAGTTACACTCCATATATATTATGTTTGATACTTTTCTTATGTCTACTCCCCTGCCAAAAAGGAATATTATAATTTATTGCAGTAGTGCCCAGAGGGCTCAACTAACAATCAAAGCCCCATTGTACTAGCAGGTTAAAAAGGAGCAGAACAAAGACAGTCCTTACCCTTTGAGAGCACCTGTTTTATGACTGTAACAATGAATTACAGATAGATAAATAGACAACTTGGGGATGAGAGAACAGGATATGTGCATAAGCAAGCAGTTGGAGGGGTCAGAGGAGTTGCATGAAATGATCCTTGTGGTACTGTTGTTTTCTTCATAGACTATGCATTTTGGATACCTATCTAGATGGATAATCCTATACAGTCACAAGAAGCTCGCCTCTCCTCTGCAGTGCTTCCTTCTGGCAGCTCTCGGGAATAGCTCTGACAGCCAGTCATCATTGCAGTGGTTGCTCACTCCATCGTCCTCTTGCCTTGCTTGGGACGTGACTGCTCCTGCTTTGTGGTTTGGCCCCCTGGCTAGGTCACTGTAGTTTTCCCTTCCCAGGGTAACAAAGTCTCCCAGGACCCACTGTTCCAGGCTCTTTCCTCTCCCTGGCCTTAAAGGTACCACTGCCCAAGACTGGTAGAGAACACAGGCCTGCCTTCTATGCTGGCTTCCAGCTCAGGGACCCTACAACATGCAGTCAAGGTCTGTAGAGTCCTAAACCTCACTGGGCTACTTTCTTACCTTCTCTCCCCTCCAGAGTGACTGCCATTTCTCTCTCTGCAGACCCCTGCTGCTGTCAGCTACTGGGCTTTTTATAGACCCTCCTGTTCCTATCCAGCTGAGCCTCATCTCTAATTAGTCCCTCCCTACTCCTTGGCTGCTCCTCCAGGTATAGGTGTTTATTGGCCTACCCAGCCACCTTAACTGATGGTAAGAAGAAAACATTCTACAAAGAAGACTGAGAATAAGGTAGGCCTCTTACTCAGTGGAGGTGAGAGAACACTAAGGCTATGTCTATATTGGCAAGATTTTGCGCAAATACTTTTAACGCAAGAGTTTTTGCGTTAAAGTATTTGCACAAGAGAGTGTCTACACTGGCATGTGCTTTTGCGCCAAAGCATCCGTGCAGTGTAGACGCTTGTGCAAAGAAAGCCCGATGGCCATTTTAGCCATCGGGCTTTCTTGCGCAAGAAATTCATGTTGCCTGTCTACACTGGCCTCTTGTGCAAGAACACTTGCGCAAGAGGGCTTATTCCTAAGCGGGAGCATTATAGTTCTTGTGCAAGAAGCACTTATTTCTTACATTAGAACGTCAGTGTTCTTGTGCAAGAACTCGTGGCCAGTGTAGACAGGTGACAGGTTTTTGCGCAAAAGCAATCGCTTTTGCACAAAATCTTGCCAATGTAGACACAGCCTAACAGAAAATATGGAAATGGCTGAAGTGCTAAATGACTTCTTTGTGTTCACCAAAAAGTTTAGTAGCAAATGGACATCTAACATAGTGAATGCCAGTGAAAACAAGGTAAGATCAGAGACTAAAATAGAGAAAGAACAAGTTAAAAATTACTTAGACTAGTTAGAAGTCTTTAGGTCAACAGGGTCTGATGAAATACATCCTAGAATACTCAAGTTGGGGGCAGAGGAGGTATCTGAACTGTTAGTCATTCACTTTGAAAAGTTATGGGAGAGATTCCAGAGGGCTGAAATACGACAAATATAGTGCCAATCTATAAAAGGGGAAATAAGGGTAACCTGGGGAATTATAGATCAGTCAGCTAATTTCTATACCCAGGCCTGCAGACGAGAGGGCAAAGAGGGCAATTGCCCTGGAATCAGGTGATTCAAAGGGGTCTGGGGCTCCTGACCGCTGCTACCACCACTACTGTGGCAGTGGCAGCAGCTGGATCCCCAGGCCCTTTAAATCACTGTCAGAGAACTCTGGCTAGTGTGAAGGGCTGGCTGCCCCTTGTCCTGCCCCTTCCACCCAAGGCCCTGCTCCTTCTGGGAACACAGTTCTGACCCCACCCCACTTCACTCCACTCCACCCCCACAGGGGCCTGCAAAGGCTGTTAACACCCTTGTCTGTACCCAGAAAGACAATGGAGTAAGTAGTTAAACAATCAGTTTGAAAACGCCTAGAAGATAATGAGACAGCTGACAATTACTCACAACTAAAATACTCACAACTAACCTGACAGCTTTCTTTAACAGGGTAAAAAGCCATGTGGATAGGGGGAAGGAATAGATGTGGGTCATCTTGACTTTAGTAAGGCCTACTCAAACAAACTTACTAGGGAAATATAACTCATTTGGAGCTACTATAAAGTGGGTGCATAAGTGATTGGAAAACCATTCCCAGAAAGCAGTTATCGATGGTTCACAGTCATGTTGGAAAGGCATGTAAAGTGGGTTTCCACAAGAATCAGTTCTGGGTCTAGTTATATTCAAAATCTACAATGATTTTGGCAATGGCATAGAGTACCACTTATAGGGTACATCTAGACGACGTTATTTTTTCGAAAGGAGATATGCAAATTTGGTGCTAATTTGCATATCTTTCGATTGCTTTTTTTTTGAAAGCGTTTTTTTTTTCGAAAAAGAAAGCAGTTTAGACGCAGTTTCTTTCGAAAAAAACTTTTTCGAAAGAACCCTGCATACCTCTTTTTATGAGGAAGAAGGGTTGTTTCAAAAAAGGGCTTTTTTCGAAAGAACCACATCTAAACTTCTTAGCACCAAATCTGCATATCTCCTTTCGAAAAAAGAACGTAGTCTAGATGTACCCATAGAGTTTGCTAACAAAACCAGTCTGGGAGGGATTGCAATATTTGGAGGGCTGGATTAAAATTCAAAATGATCTGGACAAACTGGATAAATGGTCTGAGGTAAATAGGATGAAGTTCAATAAGGACAAATCCAAAGTGCTCCACTTAGGAAAGAACAATCTGTTGCACACACATAAAAATGGTAAATGACTGCCTAGGACGGAGTTATAGTGGTGGTTAAGAACATAGAACATAAGAACGGCCGTACCGGGTCAGACCAAAGGTCCATCTAGCCCAGTATCCTGTCTGCCGACAGTGGCCAGCACCAGGTGCCCCAGAGGGGGTGGACCGAAGACAATGATCAAGCGATTTGTCTCCTGCCATCCCTCTCCAGCCTCTGTCAAACAGAGGCCAAGGACACCATTTTATCCCCTGGCTTTATCATAGCCTTTTATGGACCTAACCTCCATGAAATTATCTAGCTTCTCTTTAAACTCTGTTATATTCCTAGCCTTCACAGCCTCCTCTGGCAAGGAGTTCCACAGGCTGACTACACGCTGTGTGAAGAAGAACTTTCTTTTATTAGTTTTAAACCTGCTACCCATTAATTTCATTTGGTGTCCTCTAGTTCTTCTATTTAGGAACTAATAAATAACTTTTCTTTATCCGCCTCCACACCACTCATGATTTTATACACCTCTATCATATCCCCCCTCAGTCTCCTCTTTTCTAAACTGAAAAGTCCCAGTCGCTTTAACCTCTCCTCATATGGAACCTGTTCCAAACCCCTAATCATTTTAGTTGCCCTTTTCTGAACCCTTTCCAAGGCCAAAATATCTTTTTTGAGGTGAGGAGACCACATCTGTACACAGTATTCAAGATGTGGGCGTACCATAGTTTTATACAGGGGCAGTAAGATATTCTGGGTCTTATTTTCTGTCCCTTTCTTAATAATACCTAGCATCCTATTTGCCTTTTTGACCGCCGCTGCACACTGTGTGGAAGTTTTCAGAGAACTGTCCACGATAACTCCAAGATCTCTTTCCTGATTTGTCGCAAATTAGCCCCCATCATACTGTACGTATAGTTGGGGTTATTTTTCCCGATGTGCATTACTTTACACTTATCCACATTAAATTTCATTTGCCATTTTGTTGCCCAATCACTCAGTTTGGTGAGATCTTCTTGGAGTCCCTTACAGTCTGCTTCTGTCTTGACTATCCTAAACAGTTTGGTATCATCCGCAAACTTTACCACCTCACTGCTTACCCCTTTCTCCAGATCATTTATGAATAAGTTGAACAGGATTGGTCCTAGGACTGACCCTTGGGGACACCACTAGTTACCCCTCTCCATTCTGAAAATTTACCATTTATTCCTACCCTTTGTTTCCTGTCTTTTAACCAGTTCTCAATCCAAGAAAGGACCTTCCTCTTATCCCATGGCCATGTAATTTACACAAGAGCCTTTGGTGAGGGACCTTGTCAAAGGCTTTCTGGAAATCTAAGTATACTATATCTACTGGATCCCCCTTGTCCGCATGTTTGTTAACCCCTTCAAAGAACTCTAATAGATTAGTAAAACAGGATTTCCCTTTACAGAAACCATGTTGACTTTTGTCCAACAAATTATGTTCTTCTACATGCTTCACAATTTTATTCTTTACTATTGTTTCGACTAATTTGCCAGATACCGAAGTTAGACTTACCGGTCTGTAATTGCCCGGATCGCCTCTAGAGCCCTTTTTAAATATTGGTGTCATGTTGGCTACCTTCCAGTCATTAGGTACGGAAGTCGATTTAAGGGATAGGTTACAAACCACAGATAATAGTTCAGCAATTTCCCATTTGAGTTCTTTTAGAACCCTTGGATGAATGCCATCCGGTCCCGGAGATTTGTTAACATTAAGTTTTTCTATTTGTTCCAAAACCTCCTCTAATGACACTTCAATCCGGGACAGTTCCTCAGATTCATCACCCACAAAGGACGGTGCAGATTTGGGAATCTCCCAACGTCCTCAGCTGTGAAGACTGAAGCAAAGAAATCATTTAGTTTCTCCGCAATGGCTTTATCGTCCTTGATTGCGCCTTTTATAGTTCGATCGCCTAGGGACCCACAGGTTTTTAGCAGGCTTCCTGCTTCTAATGTACTTAAAAACATTTTGTTATTTCTTTTGAGTTTTTGGCTAGCTGTTCCTCAAAATCTTTTTTGCTTCTCTTATTACATTTTTACACTTGATTTGACAGTGTTTATGTTCCTTTCTATTTATCTCACTAGGATCGGACTTCCACTTCTTAAAAGATGCCTTTTGTCCTCACTGCTTCTTTTACATGGTGGTTAAGCTCACGGTGACTCTTTTTAGGTCTCTTGCTATGTTTTTTAATTTGGGGTATACATTTAAGTTGGGCCTCTATTATGGTGTCTTTAAAAGTTTCCATGCAGCTTGCAGGGATTTGGCTCTAGTCACTGTGCCTTTTAATTTCTGTTTAACTAACCTCCTCATTTTTGTGTAATTCCCTTTGAAATTAAATGCCAGGGTGCTGGTCTGCTGAGGTGTTCTTCCCACCACAGGAATGTTGAATGTTATTATATTATGGTCACTATTCCCAAGCGGTCCTGTAACGGTTATTTCCTGACCTGATCCTGCGCTCCACTCAGGACTAAATCGAGAATTGCCTCTCCCTTGTGGGTTCCTGCACCAGCTGCTCCAAGAAGCAGTCATTTAAGCCATTGAGAAATTTTATCTTCGCTTCTCTTCCTGAGGTGACATGTATCCAGTCAATATGGGGGTAATTAAAATCCCCATTATTATAGAGTTCTTTGTTTTGGTAGCCTCTCTAATCTCCTCAGCATTTCAACGTCAGTATCCCTGTCCTGGTCAGGTGGTCGGTAATATATCCCTACTGCTAATTTCTTATTTTTGGAGCATGGAATTACTATCCATAGAGATTCTATTGAACATGTTGATTCATTTAATATTTTTATTTCATTTGATTCTACATTATCTTTCACATACAGTGCCACTCCGCCACCCACCCGGCCTGCTCTATCCTTTCGATATATTTTATATCCCGGTATGATTGTGTCCTACAGATTTTCCTCATTCCACCAGGTTTCAGTGATGCCTATTATGTCAATCTCCTCATTTAATACTAGGTACTCTAGTTCACCCATCTTATTAGTCAGACTCCTAGCATTTGTGTAGAAGCACTTTAAAAATTTGCCACTGCTTATTTGTCTGCCCTTCCCTGATGCATTGGATTCCTTTGTACGTGGTTGTTTGTCTGCTCTGGCCCATGGTTTGCCCTCTCCCTCTCTCTCTTTCTGACTACAGCTTAGAGAATCTCTATCAATGGATTCTCCTCTAAGAGAAGTCTCCTCCGATTTACGTGCATCTCCACACCAATCGGCTTTCCCCATCTCTCAGTTTAAAAACTGCTCTACGGCCTTTTAATGTTTAGTGCCAGCAGTCTGGTTCCGCCCTGGTTTAGGTGGAGCCCATCCTTCCTGTATAGGCTCCCCGTCTCCCAAAAGTGTCCCCAGTTCCTAATAAATCCAAACCCCTCTTCCCTACACCATCGTCTCATCCACGCATTGAGATTCTGAATCTCTGCCTGCCTACCTGGCCCTGCGCGTGGAACTGGAAGCATTTCCGAGAATGCCACCATAGAGGTCCTGGATTTCAGTCTCTTTCCTAGCAGCCTAAATTTGGCCTCCAGGACATCTCTCTTACCCTTCCCTACGTCATTGGTACCTACATGTACCACGACCACCGGCTGCTCCCCAGCACTACACATAAGTCTATCTAGATGCCTCGAGAGATCCGCAACCTTCGCACCAGGCAGGCAAGTGACCATACGGTTCTCCCGGTCATCACAAACCCAACTATCTATGTTTCTAACGATCGAATCACCCACTACTAACACCTGCCTCTTCCGAACTGGCATTCCTCCCCTCAGAGGTATCCTCAGTGCGAGAGGATACCACAACATCCTCTGGGAGGAGGGTCCCAACTACGGGATGGTTTCCCTCTGCTCCCATTGAATGCTCTGTTCCCTTGAGACTTTCATCCTCCTTAAGAGCACTGGGGCTCTCAGACTGGAGGTGGGACAGTACTACAGTGTCCCAGAAAGTCTCATCCACATATCTCTCTACCTCCCTTAGCTCCTCCAGTTCAGCCACCCTGGCCTCCAAAGCCCGAACTCGGTCTCTGAGGGTCAGGAGCTCCTTGCAACGGGTGCACACATACGACCGCCCACAGGGCAGGTAATCATACATGTTACACCCGACGCAATAAACAGGATAGCCCCACTCTGCTGCTGGGCTTCTGTCTCCATTTTTCTAATGAATAAGTTTAAGTGTAAACTGGGATTCTTTTAAACCTCTGGAATATAGATTATTATAAGAGTTATGTTTTAAAGAAGGCCAGAAGTCACTAGTGCCCTCTAACCTCCCCCTCTAACCTCCCTCTCCAAACTCCCTGTTAGCAGTTCCTGTTCTCAAGCTCCCTGGTCGCTGAGTCACAGGCTTATATAGCTCTGGTAGCCCTCCCTGACTGAGGCTCAGCCAATTAACAGAGGCTTCTAGATTTGAAACCTTTAGAAGCTCCTTCAAGCAAACAAACAAACCAACCAAACAGACAAACACAAGCTCAGCACACAGCAAATAACTCCCCCACACACAAACACACACTCCAGACAGCCACTTACCACAAGGGTCCCGTTTTTACTCCTCTTTTACCTGGAGAACTCCCTCTCCAAACTCCCTGTTAGCAGTTCCACTAGGTTACAGTGGATTAGAAGCTAAATATGAGTCAGTGTAATACTGTTGGGAAAAAAAGCAAACATTGTTCTCAGATGTATTAGCAGGAATGTTGTAAGCAAGACATGAGAAGTAATTCTTCCACTTGAGTCTACTCCATACTAATTAGGCCTTTGTCAAGGCTGACTCCCCACTCTGGCACGATGAATGCAGAATTGGGGCCTGCAAAAGTACCCCAAAACCTTATCTTTCCAGGCTTTGGTATAAAACTTCCCCCCAAAATCCTAAAAACCTAGATTTTGGGGATAAAAATCCAGTGCCACCATCAAGTGCTTTTGAATCCACAAACAGGGGTGGACACTTGAAACCAATCCCAGGGCACCCCAAGCTCTTTTCTCCAAAGAGCTTGAAAAAGAGAGAGAAAATATAAACTGCAGTCTGAGGTTGCTGTCCTCTAGTCAGAGGTATGCAGATCCCACAGACAGATTTTCCAGAACACAGAACGGAACCAATACCAGGTTAATAAAAAAGAAAGAACTTTTATTATCAAAACCATACTCCTGTTTCAAGCACAATGACTAGTTGGAAAAGTCACCAATTAATATACTCATGGGGGACTTCCATGGGCCAAACCTTAGTTACAAAGGAGAGGAAAACCCATTTCTAAATGCAGACATCAGATTCCCATTCCCAAACCATAAAACAATAAAACCTAATGGATTTATCTAGACTTTGCCCTACTTACAGATGGTGAAGAGTCTTTTCTTGGAGAGGGACATGTTGTCTGTGCCCCTCAGTATCTGGAGAGTCAACTGCCCAGAGACAAAGGAGGGAAAACCCCTTAGTCCCCAGGCTGCTGGCCATCCCTCATGACCATGACAACCTTACTTGGAGTATTGTGTCCAGTTCTGGGCACTGCTTTTCAGGAAAGGTGTGGACAAACTGGAGGAAGTGTCCAGAGAACAACAAAAATTATTAAAGATCTAGAAAACATGCCATATGAGGAAAGACTGACAAATTGGGTTTGTTAAATCTGGAGTAGGGTGACCAGATCACAATAGTAAAATGCGGGGACACATAAGGGTGCTGTCAGCTCTGCCCACACTCCACCCTAGCCCTGTCCCCACTGTGCTCAAGTCCCGCCCCTCCCCACTTGGGCCCTCCTCTTCTCTCCTCACAACTAGCCTGCTGCTGACTTGCTGTGTCCCTTCTAAGTCCTCCACCTACCGCTCACCTCCTTACAGCTCTGCCAGCTCCCCTTTCCCTGCAGCAAAATGGCCGCCTGCCTCCTCACCTTGCTGCTGGCTCGCCTCCGAGCTCCCCCAAAATGCCCCACCCACTCGCCCGCTGCTGGCTCATCACTCACCTCCTCATCCCTCCTGCCTGCGGCTCATCTTGCCACTCACCTCCCACCTGTTGCTCACCTTACTGCTTACCTCCTCCCACCCTGTCCCAATCATACATCGGTTGGGACATAGGACAGAGGGTTAAATATGGGGAAGAGAAGACAAAAAGGGGACATGATACATTCTCAAGGACATAAAAGGTTGTTGTAAGAGGGAGAGAAATTGTTCTCTTTAACCTCTGAAGATAGGACAAGAAGCAATGGGCTTAAATTGTAGCAAAGGAGATTAAGGTTGGACAACAGGAAAATTTTTGTCAGGTCAGTGAAGCACTGAAATAAATGGCCTAGGGAGGCTGTGGAATATCTGTCATTGGAAATTTGTAAGACTAGGTTAGGCAATTACCTGTCAAGGCTGCTCTAGATAATACTCAGTCCTGCCATGAGTGTTGGGAACTGGACTAGGAGACCTCAAAGTCCCTTCCAGTACTGCACTTATATGATTCTATGTTCTTTCTCCACTAGTCTTGCCCTTTTCTGCTTGGCAAACTTTTCATTTTCTTAATGTTTCTAAGGAAAATGAAGTTAATGTGGTTCATTTTATTTACTCCCTGTGTGTCAGCAGCTCTGGAAAAAACACACTTTTCTCACACAGTTGGAATTCTTTTAAACTAGGGTTTGGTATTGGCGATCCCAAGCATTCAAAATCATGTGCCAGGCCCCAAGAGTGGCTTAAAAATAACATTTAAAACACATTTAAAATGTGGGTTCTTTTTATTTGCTGTGTTTTGGAGTTTTAGGGTTCACATTTTCAAGCTTTCCTCTGTAAACAGGAGGGCCTGAAACTTAATCTATTTTATTAAATAAAAGCTGACAGTCTTACATAATCACTGAGGTGAGTTTTTAGGAGAGGAAAGAGTGCAGTAGTTAGGATATCACCTAGGGATTTAGGAGAGCTGTGTTCCAGTCTCTTTTCTGTCACAGACTTCCTGTGCGACCACTAGCATGTCAGTTAGCCTCTCTGTACATCAGTTTCCCCATCCATATAAAAGAAATGATAGTTCTTCCTTACTTCAATAGAGTGTATGTGGAAAAAATATTTGTAGTGTGTGTTGTGGTCAGTGATTGGGGCTATGAGCACTTTCAATAGAAGTAAAACAAAAAATGTTGTGAAACTTGCAGGTTGGGAGTTTGCAACAATAAAGTGAGCATATGTTAGTAACTGTTAAGAGGTTTCTCTTTGTGAAGCTGTGGTGGTGTATGCACACCCTGGCATAGGGGTGAAGGTGTTCAGGAGTGTTTACGCTGCCTGGTCGGCCACAGGGTCATTGGCACTCGCTAAAGTCCTTAAAGACCCACCTGCCGTCTAGGGTAGTTGAGCTTAGTGGCTCAAGTCAATAGTGCTGTCCCTTCTCTCAGGGCAGTACAGTCTACCAGTCAGAGTCTGTGAGTAGCCCTTACTCCATGGCAGTATGGTCTAGCGCCGGAGTCAGTAGGTAGCCCCTTGTCCCAGGGCAGTACAGAGAGTCAGTAAGTAACTCTTACTCCAGGGCAGTATGGCCTAACGGCCAGAGTCTGTAAGCAGCCCTTGTCTCAGGGCAGAGTGGGTATAAGGGCCAGAGTCAGTAGGCTTAGGGGCCAGCGCCCCAGTACAGGGCCCCAGGCCCATCCTGTTCCATTGGGTCCTGACCCAGGGCCCTGTGAGCAGCAGATCGGTCTACCACTCCTTGGTGTGGAATCCAGCCAAAACACGCCAAGCGTACCTGGGCGGGAGAGGTCGCTCCTGCACCCTCCCTGGGTTATTTCCTATCGGTGCTCATGGGGCAGCATCCCATATAGCAGTTGGGTCTCTTGGTTCCTGGGGCTCCACTGGGGCCGTGTAGCAGCAGTCTCCTGGTCCTTTGGTTCTCGCTGCCTGGGTCGCTGGCTGTTGCAGCTCAGGCTGGAGGTCTTCTTTCTTCGCTGGCCAGCCCAGACTGGGCTCCTCTCTGGCCTTTTATGCTGCCCCCTGCACTTGGAGGATGCCTAGTCTGGTTGAAGGTGTGGGACTTCCTCTGCCCACAAGGTATTTACCCCTCCTGCTCTATTGCGGGGTATGCACACCCTGTCACATAGGCTTTTCATTCTTTTAACTAATAGTCATTGTCAAGTAGGATGTGCTGTATTTCTGTGGCATTGTGGACATAATGTCCCCTGCAATTTCAAAATAGGCCCAGCACAAGCAATTTAAATGAGTGCTTCCCTGTCCTGCATTGTTTGGCACAGCTGGTATCATACACTTTATCTGTGTGTGTGTGGGTGTGAAATTAAATTAGATTTACAAATGATGTTTGTTTCTTCTAGTTAAAAATCTAAAGTGTGTGCAGTTACAGAGTTTTCTCCAGTAACTTTCACAAAAGAGGCGGTGTTATTGATCAAGCTAACAGTTGCGGGGTTCTGGACCAGCGATGCCCATTGTGTTGTGCTGAATCTATTGCTATTGCATTAATTTAAGTTTGTTGTTTAGAAGCTTTGTGAACAATAGAAGTTCAATAGAACTTTGCCAATAAATCTGTTTTAACTTGAAATGTCAGTTACTTTCCATATTATTTATGGCATGCGAAGCATTAATCTTGTCCAGTAAGTCTTGTTCAGTGGAACTCTTCATATGAGGAAAGGTTTTCAGGATCCTGTGCTGTATTTGCAACAGAGCTCTAAATCTTTCCCTAACCAGATCTTAATACTGTATTGCATGTTGCAGCAGGTGTGTAAGAGTATGTATATCCCTGACTATGAATAGTATGGATTAAACCAAGCAGTGGAATGTACATAATACAAAACCAACCTAAAGTATAACACATATTACAATTGTGTCTAATTCCAGTGTTTCTTTTTTATAGTCTGACAAAAATATTTTGTAGAAGCTGGTTTTGCTGTAAAACTGGAACAAGTGCACATCAGCAGCAAAAGGTTACCCCCTGCAGTTAATTTAAAGTAATTGCAGGTACATGGAGAACTAGATTACTTTCCCCTTATGTTAAAAAAAATTCTGTACATGTATAAAAGAAAGTTGTCAAGTTAAAATCCAGGCCAAATTTCATTATCTACTGTGAGAGCAACAGTGGGCTCTTAGCGTCATAAAAAATTCCTCAAGATTTTGGAACTTTTATTCTTTCCTAGAACCACATTGAGAATTGCTTAGAAAGAAGTGCAAGGCTGAGGATCATGTTATAATGCCTAAAAAGTTACACAAATGGATGCCCATCCCAACCATAAGTTCACTCCCTGCCTATGACTGGGTTCAAATCCTCCTCCTTCTCTGTCACTCTTAGGCTTGTTCAGACAAGAAGCCATTATGGTACCAAATATCTCCATTGTTATGACAGCAGTTACTGCCGTCTGGAACTGTGGCGCTTTGCGCCAGAGCTATGCAAATGAGGCTCAGCGTTGGAATATCGCCGAGCCTCATTTGCATAGCTAATGAACCGCCATTTTCGCAGAAGAGGCTCTTGCGCCAGACGGGGCTGTCTACACTGCCCCTTCTTGCTCAAGAAAAACCCTTTTGCGCAAAGCCATTATGCCTATTATTTTCAGGCATAATGGCTTTGGCGCAGTGGTTTTTCTTGCGCAAGAAGGGGCAGTGTAGACAGCCCCGTCTTGCGCAAGAGCCTCTTCCGCGAAAATGGCGGTTCATTAGCTATGCAAATGAGGCTCGGCGATATTCCAACACTGAGCCTCATTTGCATAGCTCTGGCGCAAAAGCGTGCCAGTCTAGACGTAGCCTGTGTGACTGTCTGACCTAGGACTATAAAAGCAAAAAAGTTCTTTTCTATCATTAGTTCATGGCTAGAGACCACAGCAATCAGTGCATTAGAAATACCCTATGATAGATCTGTATATCCACCCCTCCAAAAGTATAGAACAGTGGCTCAAAAGTATAGAACAGTGGTCAACAGCCACTGTTGACCACCAGTAGATCAGGATCTACTGGTAGATCTTGGAGTCTCTGATAGGTGATCCTAACTGGTTTGGTTGGGAAGCTATCAAGTTCAGGCATTTCAGCTGCCCTTCCCCACACTGCCCTGCTGCTCCTGCCTAGAGCCTCAGAGCTGCCCCCCTGGGAGCCTTCTGCTTGTTGTGCAGGGTGGGGAAGACAGAAGCAGGAGGTGCTGATGTCATTTTGTCCCTCTCTCCTGTACCCCATCTTCACAGAGTGAGGAGGGCGGGGCCTCAGCGAAGGGGTGGGGCAGAGGCAGGGCCTTGGAGAAGGGGCAGGGCAGGGGTATTTGGGTTTGAGGTAGATCCTGGATTGACTTAAATTCAAAAAGTGATCTTGTGCTTAAAAAGGTTGGAGACCACTGGGATAGAATCTTCTGCTCCTTTCACTCCTCCACTAGAAGCTATGACCTGAAATTAGGACTGGCCACTACATGATCTGTGGTCCAAAGTGTGCCCCTGGCCACCTTCAAGTTTAATGAGGGGGATCATACAGCCTATTTTTGCTGGGGTAGCCCCTTTTTTAAGCTCTGTCACAGCCATCCCAACGTTTTTGGCAAAAATGGGCATCTCTCTCATTTGCTCTTGCCAGCTTGATAGCTAAATGCCCACTTTTGTCAAAAAGCTGGGGGGCTGGGGAACGAATGGTGAAATCAGCCCCACAGAGGATGGGTGGCAGGACTCAGGTGGGGGGCTGGCAGGGCCTGGGCAAGCAGTGGTAGCAGCCCCATGCAAGGAGGGGGCTTGGGTGTAGAGTGACCAGGTCATAACAGTAACGTATTGAGTCACATTGGGGTGCTGTTGATTCTGCCCACACTCCACCCTAACCCTGTCCCAGGCCCATCTCCCCCTCTGCCCTAGGTTGCAATCCCTCCTCACTCACCCCCTCCTAAATCCCCCACATGCTGCATTTCCTTACACCCCTGCCAGGCCCCCCTGCCCACAGTAAGACCCTCGCTTGCCTCCTCACCTTGCTGCTGGTTCACCTCCTCACTCCCCCACCAGGCCCTGTCTGCATGCCTGCAGCTAGCTCGCTGCTCACCTCCTCCCCCTCCATCCCACACTAGCTCACTGCTCACCTCCTCACTCCCTTCCTCCCCCCGCCCACCACTAGTTCACTGCTCACTGCCTCACCCTTCTGCCCACCACTGGCTCGCCACTCACTTTCTTACACACCCCCAGCCTGCATGCCATTAACTCACCGCTCACCTCCTCCTGCTCTCTGACTGCTGCTCACCTCTTCACCTCCCCACCCACTGCTTACCTTGCTACTCACTGCCTCACCTCCTTTGTCTGCCGTTCACCTCCTCACCTGAATATTGGGACAAATGGCACCCCCATCATACATCGGTCAGGACACGGGACAAAGGGTTAAATATTGGGACAATCCCAGTTTTATCAGGACATCTAAGCAGCTTGGACCAGCTCGGCTGGGAAGGGGGCATTTCTTGGGCCAATTTCCCACAGTGTCCTATTTTCCCTTTGGGATATATGGTCACCCTATTTTCCATATGGCACTGTGTTCCAGCATTTCCCAAATGTTTAAAAAAATTGAGGGCCTCCATGAGCATCAAAGTAAGCATCCACTGAAAATGACTGGAGTAGTCCACATCTCTGAGTTGTTATTTCAGGCTCTCTGAAAACTCAGGCAGCTGTTCCTGCACATTTTCAAGGTTTACTTCAAAACCATGAACAACTTGGGACTTATTTTTTTAATGAAAGTCGAGGCACTGGAAAACAAGTGGAATGCCCATTTGGGCCCTTGAGATAGTCCTTCATGCCCCCTCCTCTGCAGGACAGGACACACACTTTGGAAAACACTGCTATATTCCATTTTGATCTGAGGGGGTCATACTTTGAGAACCTGGCATGCTGGGACCTGTAGTCTCTATGGGTCATACCTGCAAGTTGAGATTGACTACAGTCCTCTCCTCTAAATGCAGCCCCCGAGCTCTTGGATAGCTGCCAGTGCAGCTCTTGGTGGTGCAAAGCTTGGGCTACCTTGTTTTAAATTTGTCATGTTAAAAGTTCTCAGCCCCTTCATTATTATGGTTTTCAGTTTCCTCTCTGAATTGTCCTCTCACCCTCCCAGGAATTAATTCTGTGTTTTGGGAGGATGCCAAACCAGAGGTAAAAGGCAGCCTTTCATTTCCCCATAATTAAGTATTATTGGCACTGCTGCCTTTTTCATTTTGTAACATGTGCCCATATAGACTAAAAATGATCTTCTGTTAAAGCAGCTTAAAGTTCATGTCAAGTGTTGAGATTCCTATGAATACTATCTCAGTTGTTAGTATATATTTGGCTCACTCAAAGAGGCTAATAGCTGACCAAATGAGCCATAAAAAAATCAGCTACTCCCGTCTTTCATGCAAGAAATATTTCTCCTCTAAAGATGGAATGATTGTCAGAGGAAATAGCTTTTTGCTACAGTTCTACTAAGCAAATTCATGAAACATAGTCTCTTCTTTGTCATGAATTTCAGAGTTTATTGGCTCTGAGGAAGAATGTGCTGGCCTTATCCATTCAACAGCTACTTAAACCAAACTAGAGACAGGGTTATATGTACCTGTCTCAGTTACTAGTTTACAAATGATACCGGGCACTTGAAATAATGAGATGGAAATGAGAATCTTTGAGTGACATCTCTCTAGAGACATCAGTCAGGGACAATTCTGGCCTTCCTTGCAGGTGCACAGCGGGGTGGGAAAATAGCCTCTTCTAACCATTGAGTGCACCTGTGCAAAAGCAGGCTGGACATGTACCCAGGCAAAGGGGTTGTTCAGAGTTCCAAGTGGGTGGGTAAGTCCTTCCCTAGAGAGCTGGGTGGACACTACAAAACTGTATTTACAGGCACATGCACTCAAATTCCTAACAGCTGCTTAATTGGATCACTGCATCCAGCTGGCAGTTTGCCCAAAAATCACACTTGTTAGTAGGCAGTGAGCCTGCTGGGCTTTGCTGACTTACTGGTACAGTTGGCTTCTTTCCCCACATAGGTATAAAGCAAAGGGGAGCAGCCCTCAGGCAACGCAGGAGTTAGAACAGTTGGGGAGATAGAGTGGTCCTGAAAGAAGTAACAGGCATTGTAACCAGTCATGAGGGGTAGCTGAGTCTGGGGATAAGGATGAGGCTCAGGCTTAGGTTTTGGGTATTCTGGAAGTACCTTTGCATGGCTAACCCAGACCCAGGAGGGGTGACCTCATTTTGGCTCTCTGTATGTGCAGGGTTGCTTGGAGAGGGCTGGGGGCCCCACCTGCTTACTGTGCCCTGTCCAGTTGCTCTTGGGAAACATTCCCACAAGCAAGTCTTTGTTTGCAGCCGTGTTAGGAGAATTCCTCTCCTTGGTACAGAGAGCCACGTTGGCAGCCGAGCAAAGAGGCTTGAGTATGGACATGCCTCATCACTGGGCAGTGTGTTGTTTAAACAAATTCAGTGATAAAACCAAGGAGCCCAAACAACACTATATGACGGAGGTGGTCAGTCACACATGAGCAGTGGTATACAGTGGATCACAAACGCCTCATTGGATGCATAGGTAATCTGAGCTATGGAGACTGGCATAGTAAGATTGTTGCAAACAGGTCAGGACTACGTTGTACTGCCAGCAAAACTCAGTCTGACAGAGCTTTATATTTACCATATATGCTTATCAGACAGGACATTATCACCATCCTAGGGAAAAAACTAAGGCTGTCAAGCAATTAAAAGAATTAATTGTGATTGTGTGATTCAAAATGTTAATTATGATTAATTGCACTGTATAATAATATAACATTTAAGTATTTTGAATGTTTTCTACATTTTCGTATATTTATTTTAATTACAATACAGAATACAAAGTGTACAGAGCTCACTTCGTATTTATTTTTATTACAAATATTTGCAGTGTAAAAAACAAAAGAGCCCTCCCTGATTGGTTGTGACTGTCAGCCGACGGTCAGGGCAGTGTGTGTGTGTGTGTGTTTCCTAGAAAAGGTTTAACGTCCGTGTCTTTACTGCTAGGATCGGGGTCCCGTCGCAGAGGGTAGCCAGCAGGCCAACAGACGCCCCTGTTTATAGGAAGAGCTTATTACACCTCAGATTTTAGCTGCTAGGATGCAAAAATCCCTTCGCAGCGGGCAGCCTAGGACAGACTGAGAGGTGCCCCAACGGACCTGTCACCTGGGAGTGACACAGATCCAAACGCTCAGCTCTGCCTGTATCTGTCCCTTATGACCGGCTGAAGTTCTTTTAAATTGTGCTTGGTTCTGTTACAGCAACTGAAGGAGTCAGGTTAAAACTTAAACAGTTACAGGTTTATTAAACAAGCTTATAAATCATATGGTTACAATGGCTATTGCTCTATTTCTTAACTGCTAGCAAATATAGATCTTAAAAAATGGTTACAAAGAAAATAAAGATAGAAAATAGAAATAATGGTACCAAGTGACAGCTTAATCTTTAAAGAGCTCTAAATCTATGTGTACACTTAAGACAAAGGACACATACAGGTACAATTTTTACCCCCCTTCTGTGCCTCTCGACTCCAGCGGGTCAAGCCAGGGCCGGTCCCCTCAATTCCTAGGAAAGACGAATATGAGGTGGGCGTCGCCGTGGAACCTCGGGAGGTCAAACACCTAACCCGACCAGCAGATAGATGGTAGATTGACACTCAGAGTAAATGTGCTGCTGGACCCATTTTTATACCCATAGGGGCCCGTATCCTCTTTCTTATCTAAGATGCCAGATTGTGTTGGTTCGTCTTTGTGACGCCACTTCTTACAAGCAAGTTTCAAGTTAATTTACACTTGCAAGAGAGATAACTAAATTGTGAGTACTAGACATTTTTTTTACTGGGCGAGAGATTCCTCCCCCCCGCGGACGGCTGTGTGTTCGTATCAATATGGGTTTCAGTCAAGGACACTCCTCTGCAGCCTCTTGGTCAGCAATTGGCGTATCTCTGTTTACAGCCATTCAGGGTTACAGCAGCCTGCCATATCCAGGCAAGCAAAGATGGATGTTACAGGGGGGGTTCCTGTCTGGCTACAGTGACCCATTGATAACACACATGGCCGCACAAACATATATTCATTTATATTACTGTCACAAGTCATGGTCCTGCACTGAGCTTTCTTGGGGCAGATCGGTGCACCAGTCCAGATTCTTGTATTGGATAAACTGAGAAATACTATTTCTTTTGTTTATCATTTGTAAAGATCAAATATTTTTAATAAAAACAATATAAAGTGAGCACTGTATACTTTGTATTCTATGTTGTAATTGAAAATGTAGAAAAACAGCCAACATATTTAATACATTTCAGTTGGTATTCTATTGTTTAACAGTACAATTAAAATTATAATTAATCATGAGTAATGTTTTATATCACAATTATGTTTTGAGTTAATTGCAATTAATTGACAGCCCAAGAAAAAAGAAATAAGCAATAGAGGGAACATGAACTCCCAGTGATTTCATTTCTATTACAAAGATTTCCACAACCTGGAATGGCCTGATTCTGTATTTTTAATGTCACTGAATGAGGTAAAAGGTAGATAGGGCACAAGGCTAGGAATCAGAAGACCTTAGACCTGTTGGTGCCGGGGGAAGGAAGTGGAGGGGACCCCAGTAGCACTCTCTCCAGCAAGTGGCCTCTGCCACTCTCACACACTTCCCCACACTTCTGAGTGGGAAGGAATAGAAGTTCTCTGTGTGATGCCGCCACTTCAGACTTGGTGTGTGTGGGACACAGAAGGCAGCCGAGGCTCCCCTGGGACATCCGTGCCCCTGTAGGAAAGTGCCTGCTGTCTAGGCAACATATGGTCTTGCTTGAAGCACATCGCCATTGTCTGAACCTAGACCTGTGGTGTTGGCGCAGAGATTAGGGCTCGGCTTCATACACAGTGTCTTCTGAGATGACTGCCCCTGTCACTTTTCTTCATAGTTGGGCCAGCTGTGAGTGTGCTGCATCCACCACTTCCCACGCCATCTTCCTGACTTTGCAGGATCTGCCGGAGGAAGCAAACCCAGGAATACCTGCTGCAGGACCAGATGGCCTGCCTGCAGTCCTTTGTCCAGGGGTTTGATGAGGAGTGCTGGGAGCAGCTGCTGACCGGGAGCAGCGCTGGGCTGACCAGGAGCAGTGGAAGGCCATCTGGGACCAGCTGGCATGCCAGCACGAGGCTTGGTGATAGAGTGCATGGCTGCATGCATTGAGTGGGCCACCAGCCACCTACCCCCGCTCCCCCCCTTGGCTTTCCCTCCAATCCCCCGAGGGGCTGCCAGAGCCCAGAACATGTTGTGGTGGGTCCTCCTAGGCAGCTGAAGCTTCCCAAGCTACACGGGGAAGGTGCCAGTCCCAGCCCCAGCCCTGAGCGCTCCCCCCCCGCCCCGCAACTTCTCCAGTTCAGGTTCTTTCCCCAGTCCCTCCTCTGTTGTATATCCCCCAAATAAATAGTTTTTTAAAAAAGGCTTCTTTATTTGATCTGCAGAGGAGGGGGGAGGGTGGGAAGGGTGGGAAGGGGAAGGGAGGGGTGGGAGAGAAAAGGCACACGGAGGGAATGCAGTGGCCCCTTGTGGAGAGGCACGGGGGAAAAGTCTCACAGGTGGCTTTGGCTGAAACTCTCCCTCAAGGCCTCCTGGATGAGCACAGCCCCTTGATGTGCTCTCCATATGGCACTGGTGTCTGGCTGCTTGTAAGCCCTGGCCAGCCATTCAGCCTTTGCCCCACTCCCTGGCAGGGAAGTCTCCCCCTTGCTCTCACATAGGTTGTGGAGCACACAGCAGGCTGCCACCACAAAGAGGATGTTTTCACTCGCTCATGTCCAGGCAGGTGAGGAGACGCCTGAACCTCCCCTTTAGGCGGCCGAAGGGATACTCCACCACCATGCAGCACCTGCTCAGCCTGGCATTGAAGTTCTCCTTGGTGGGGTCCAGGCTGCCTTTGTAGGGCTTCATAAGCCAGGGAAGCAAGAAGTAGGCTGCATTGCCCAGGATACAGATTGTCATGTCAATGTCCCTGACCCTGATGGTGCAGTCGGGGAAAGAAGTGCCAGTGTGCATTTTCTGGAACAGACAAGAGTTCTGGAAAATACAGGCATTGTGAGCCTTCCCTGACCAGCCAACATTAATGTCCATGAACCGTCCGTCTCTTGTGGTCCACCAGGGCCTGCAGCACCATAGAGAACTACCCCTTTCCATTTATATAGTCCGAGGCATGGTAGTCAGGGGCCAGGATGGGGATATGAGTGCTATCTATAGCCCCCCTACACCTGGGGAAGCCCATGGCAGCAAAGACATCAACGATGGTGTTGACTTTCCCCACAGTGACAACCCTTTGCAGCAAAATGTTATTGATGGCCTTGACTACCTGCAAGAGAATGGTCCTGACCATGGATTTTCCCATGTTGTACTTGTTCCTGATGGAACAGCAGCTGTCCAGTGTGGCGAGCTTCCAGAGTGTGATGGCAATGCACTTCTGCAGGGGGATGATGGTGTCGAAGCAAAGGCTTCACTCGGTTTACGCGGCTAAACAGACAGCTTTATTGATCAGTAAAGCCAAGTGAGCCAAACGTGGTCCCAGCAGAGCCGGGCCCAGTAAGGCTGGCTAAAATAATCAATCCTAGTATCTTTATACCCTTAATCAAACAGTCTGATGTCAGGGCATCCAATTACAGAAATCATCAATTAAACTTAGAAAAACAAAGCCTTATCAACAAGATGGCGGACAGGTACGAGGGAGTACATCTCCAGTCTCAACCAGCCCAATTAACACATTCCAATAGCCCATCCTGTAGGCCTCTTCTCACGGGGTGACAGAAAGTTCACTCTGGTCTACGTGCTAAAGAGAAAAGCTGAAATGGTTTATGTTATACAAGATGGCTTCTAGCTAAATATGAAATGATTTCTACAATGGGTCACAGTTGGGTGTCCTATTGCCTGAGGGCTGGAGCGAGCCACTTGAGGAAGGTGGTCTTCTGCCTGCAGAAGTTCTGGAGCCACTGCTGGCCATCTCATCACCACAGGATGATGTGAGCCCACAGGCTGGAACTGGTCTCCCTCTGCCAGAAGAGCGTTCCACAGTGTGCAGGGAATTGAGGGTCATTTGCAGCAGCAGGAGCACCAGGACCTGTGTGAAGAAGTCCTCTGGGTCAGGCAACTCATCATTGTGCTGAAGCACCAGATGGGCGGTGTGGATGAACTGCGCCATGATGCTCAGCATGAGGCCCATGAGCCTGGCACTGCTTTGCAGCAGCTCTGGCTCCATGATGTCAGTGCTGAGGTGTCCACAAGGGCAACCAGAGCACACAGTGTGACTGAGTTTGGTGTCCTGTGAGGGAGGAGGCAGTGGAGGAGTGGCGTGTGAGATGCAGCCGTAGAGAGGAGCCCCAGTAAGCACGTGTCTCAGCTAGCCTCAGCAAGCAGCCACAGGAAGTATCTGCCCTCCCCGGAGTGCTTCTGGGGCCTTTAAATCCGATGCAGACTCCAATCAGTTTGGGCATGCTATTTCGAAATAATTCTGTGTTATTTCAATGCTGCCACTATTTCAATTTTGTTATTTTGGGAGTTATTATTTGATTTTACTTATTTTGAAATTATTTTGTAGTGTAGACATGCCCTAACGTACCAGAGGACTACTTGTTGTTTAGAAAGAAGTACTGCAGAAAAGGATTTGGGGGATTATAGTGGATAAAAATTAAATATGAGCCAGCAATATAATACTGCTGGAAAAAAGCAAACTTTTGGGGGGATGTAGTAGCAGGAGTGTTGCTAGCAAAACATGAGAAGTAATTCTTCCAGTCTGCTTAGCACTTGGAAAGCCTCACTGTAATACAGTGCCCAGTTCTGGACACCACACTTCAGGGAAGCTCTGGACACACTGCAGAAAGTCCAGAGGAGAGCAACAGAAATTTTTAAAGGTTTAGAAAACATGATCTATGAGGAAACATTGAAAAAAAATTGGGTTTGTTTAGTCTGCTGAAGAGTAGGCCGAAGGGATGTGTCTTTAAGTACATAAAAGGTTGTTATAAAAAGGAAGGTGGCAAATTATTCTCCTTAATTCTTGGAGGATTGGACAAGAAATAATGGGCTTAAATTGTATCAAGGGAGATTTGAACTTTAGGAAAAAATTCCTATCTGCAAGGGTAGTAAGCACTGAAACAAGTTACAGTGGTAGATTGTGGAATCTTTGGCACTGGAGGTTTTTAAGAACAGATTAGTCAAACACCTGTCAGGGATGGGCTAGAATTATTCTTGCTTCAGTCTAGGGGATTGGACTAGATGACCTATCAAGGTCCCTGCCAGTACTCCTTATTTATGACTTCTATGAGTCTCATCATTCCACTTGCATAGTTTTTTATTCTCCTCTGGTGCTGGTTCACGTGGAGAGGATAACAAAAAGCTATTATTCCTTTAGTTACTCCATGGACTCAAATGGCAGACCTCAGGGCCGTGGAGCTGCCGCTTCAGCCCTGGAAGGGGCCGCGTGGAGCCCAGCTGGGGTGCTGCAAGGTGGGGCACACTCGAGCTCAGCAGGTGTGCCCTGTGCACCGCTGCTCTCTCTCCCTCTGCCTCTCCCCACCCTGCTGGGGGAACGGCAGTGCATGGAGCTGCTCGCTCTGCTGCACTCCACTGCAAGCCAGGTCTGGCAGGGAAGTTCAGGGCTTTCTTTTCACATGCTCCCCGCATGTCCTCTGAGCGGGAAGCCAGAGCTGGTGCTGCAGCCTCACAGCTGCACGGCCTCCCTGCTGTGTGGGATGGGGGGGGGCTGAGCTCCCTCCACCTCCCCACCCCGCTGGGGGAATGGCAGCACGCTGTCTGGAAACTATGCCCTGCTGCAAGGGGGCACGAAGCCAGGTAAGCATCCCCCCTCATTCCCAGACCCCCACACCCCAATCCCCCTCATTCACTCCCCTCCCCCCACTGCCAGCCTGCACACCCAGCTTGCTCCAACACCCTCCCTTGCTCCTGCTCCCTCCACCTGGCCAGACCCCCTACTCCCAGTCTGTTTCTGTACCCTACCTCCCAGCCAGACTTCACAACCTCTCCTCCTTCACCTACCTTCCTTCCAGATCCTGCACCCTATCCGTATCCCATTCACTGGCAGCCCTGTCTTGCACACTGAACCCCTCATTTTTGTCTCTACCCCAGAACCTAAGGGGGTCCATAAAATCAACTAACTCCAGAACCCCAGTGTTAGAGAAAAAACTGCCCCCCCAGTAAAAAGTTTGGCCAGGCCACTTTTGAGGGGTCTCAGTTGGGGGCCACATCGGTGAGGGCTGGGGTTTTTTGGATGAGTTTTTTTGCTTCTCATTTGTATGGACCCCAACTGATTTTCTGTGTCTCAGTGGCCCCCAATCCAAAAAAGGTTCCCTATCCCTGCCATAAATAAAGAAAACATTGAAACCTTTTGTGTGGGACATACATTAATATTTTATTTTATTTAAAATTAAGTTTGATAAACTAACATGAGAAAGTTAAAATGCTTAATCTGTTTAATAATTTAAATTAAGCCATTCTCCCTAGCTTCAGCTGGTTCAGAAAATATGGTTACTGTACCCAGCCTGCTCCTGCCTCCTCCTCTCCCCTCTTCCCCCCGGCACACAGATCCATAAATGGAAGTGAATAAGTTAAATCTTGGCATGCCACTTCTGAAAGGTTGCCAGCCCCTGGGCTACACTATTCTGTGCACCAGCTGTACTTACATAGCTTGTCCTACTGGACTCAGTACCTGCAGTTCTTCCCTCCCAGAGCTTGTGACCAGTGGTGAATACCCAGTGACCTAGCCAAAGCAGTCTTTTAAAAACAAAATATTGTTTAATGTTAACAGTAGGAACAAGACAGCACATAAAAGAAGAGGTTTTTAAAACAGTCTTTACATATAGTTATCATACCTATAGTCCTAGGTAGGCCTGCCTTAGCCACCCTAATCTTTGGAATCTGGTTTCTCCTTAGGTCAAAACCCTGTCTCCCTGCTTCAACAAGAGTATTTACTTTTTAAAATCAGCCTTTGTTCTCTCCTGTGTTTCTTGAGCCTTGTTTAAATTGGTTTGGGTAGCTTACTAGGGTGTCCAAAGGCACTTCCAAATAGATGACTCTGCATTATCTTTTGTCCATTGAAGTGTTTTCTAGGAGATGTGAGTAGCAGGAACCACCCCCTCTCCAGTGGTGCATTTTTTTAATGAACCCACCAGTGAATTAACTCAGTATATATGCATACAGCAAACACCCCAATGACATGGTTAAGAAAGTATTCACAACTTATTACAGGCAGCCTCCATTCAATTCTCTTTGATGTCTTCCAAATGGGAGTCTTTGCATTGACTTTAATGGGAGTTGGATTGACTCATTAGGTTCTTGTTCAGTAAAATGGTTAAACATTTGCATCAGTCCAGTGACTGCAATGGAATTTAGGCACAAGGGATCATCCATGTATTTTGGGTTAAGCAGGGGTTCCGCAAGCTTTGCTGAATTAGGGTCTAAGAAACAAGGCCCTAATCCTGCAAGGAGCTGTGTGTCTGCATGCCCTCAACTCACAGTTGTAGTCAACAGGATTGGAAACTGCTCAACACCTTGCAGATGGGCCCTTATGGGTATCAGCCAACTTGAGGAATGCAGAGAGGAATCTTTACCCTCTCATAAACGGTTTGCCGGTTTGTCAGGAGAGGGGCTTTCGTTGCATGACATTGCAGAAAGTCAGTTGGGTGGAAGAGGGAATTCTAGAAATGCCATTACTTTCCCCCTCAAAAAGGACTCCACCCACCACCAGGCAAGTGGCTAAATAATGTGGTAACTTTAAAATAATTAATGAGTGCAGCTTGATTAACAAGAGCCATAAGAGTCTGTGTAGACGCCTTGTGACAAAAAGAGCTGCTGAGCAGGACTGAGGACATCAGGGTTCTATTCTTGACTCGGCCATTGACACACTACGTGATGGTGGGTAGCCAGGTAACCTCCCACCCTGCTCTGAGCACTTCAGTGAGCCTAGCTTAGGTGTGAACAAACCCTACTGAATGCGTTCACTTGACTGCGTCCACAGAGGTGCTGCACTCAACCACGTGTCACTAGAATGTCTGGGGACATATCCCACAGTTCTTTGAGCTGCAGTAAACTGAGCTGTTTGGATTCTTTTCCAATGATCTGTCTGTCCTTCTGGGCTCACAGTGTAGCATTGTGGAAAGGCTCCAGAGGACTATCAGCACTTAAATGGTTTAGTCTGTGTCTTCACTGCAAAGTAGGTTTAAGTATCGATCGCGTGTTAGCCTGTATCCCCAAAAGAACCAGCTAGCCTGAGTTTAAAGCACTACTAAACCTAGATGCAGCAAAAGCTAGGTTATGGGCAAAACCCAAAGAAGAGTGGAAGTTGGCTTGTCTTCGCTGCAGAGTTCTCAGTGCCTCAGTTTCCTCAGATGGAAAAATGGGATCATGATAGTTACTCCACTTTAGCAAAGCACCGTCAGACCCTCAGCTCTCAGGTGCAATACAAGCAAATAATTTGCTAGCTGCAAACTGAATGCAGTTAACAGGGATATAAATGTATAAGCTTTCTGCTATGAATGCAACAAATTGTCCTAACAGATATGAGACCCCATTCAGCTGTTATATTTATCTAGCAATAATTTATATGTTTGCATTTCCAGTAATGTAAATATGTATGTGGAAATATGCCTGTTTGTCACAGTGCTCATCATGTAGGGATTTAGTGAATGTGTGATTTTGATCCTATTCGACTTGGGGTTTTATGATTCCAAGACAACAAGCAGCACTCTCCTCTTTCCTCCTATATTTTAAAATGCTGCGTGGATGTGCTTGGTAAAGTGACAGACTGGATACGAAGCTTAGAACTAGTTCTACAGTACCCAATTCAGCCCTGGAATAAGTAGGCATATTTCCCAATTTATTTCAATATGATTTACACCATTTTACTGAATTTTGCTTATGGTGTGGGCAGGTTCTGTATAGTTGTTAAAGCAGATCAGTCATGGCCAAACCCAGACATGCTCTTGTGTGGGAACTGAACGAAGAGATCGCTTTGTCATGTCTGGCACCCAAGGATTAGACTGAAAAA
This sequence comes from Rafetus swinhoei, assembly GCA_019425775.1. Taxonomy (NCBI): domain Eukaryota; kingdom Metazoa; phylum Chordata; order Testudines; family Trionychidae; genus Rafetus; species Rafetus swinhoei. Next base: position 113,654,099 of record CM033446.1, read on the forward strand.
CTCCTTTTACTTGTGACCTAACTGATTCAACCAGAAGTTAAAAAAAAAAAGCTTTATTGAATCAAGATAATGTAGCAGTGAGCCCAAGACATGGAATTCAGCACTTATTTCTGGGTCTAAACTTCTCCAGAGTTCAGTATAATTTGGTTCAAGGATTTTGATTGTTCTACTTAGAGACAAGAGCCAGTCACATTTTCCCAATAAAGATAAGTAAATGATCAGGCCAATCATTTTTTATATGACAACATCTGCTTGGTCATATGACTGAAGAGGAGTGTGAACCATTTTGTTGATGGCACACAGATGTGTGCACAGGGGCATTCTAGTGCAGTGGTTCGCACAACAAACTTTTTGGTGGCCTCAATGTGGCCACCAACTCTCACTGTAGGCCACTGAGAATTTCTCTTAAAATTCTTAACTTTAGGAAAAACAAAGAAATATGCACATATACATGTCCAAATCATTGTAATTTACGTAGCATTTTTTTCATACTTCATAATTAGTTGAGTCTGTTCTTCACCACAGTGTTTCTCAACCATTCTAGACTACTGTCTCCTTCTCAGGAGTCTGATTTGTCTTGTATACTCTCTATGACAAAACATACATTCTAGTTTTGTCTCTCTTAAAAACTACTTGCTTACAAAATCAGACATAAAATACAAATGTCATAGCACACTATTACTGAAAAATTGCTGACTTTCTCATTCTGTCGCTATGAAATTTTAGGTTGTACTGACTTTTCTAGTGCTTTTATATAGCCCTGTTGTAAAACTATCTGGATGAGCAGATGTGCCAGAAGACCTCTGCATACCCCAGGGGCACATGTACCCTGGTTGAAAGCCACTGCTTTCCTGGGTTTCAACAGTAGAAATACAAATAAGGCGCTTTGCATGCTCTTGTCAATTTCTTTTTTCTTTTGCTGTTTTGGTTACTTTGTTTTGTTTTGTTTTTAGACTTGCAAGATACTAAGTCTACTGTGAAAAGTGATATTAACAAACAGAAAAATGTCAGTTTTCACAGCAGATTTACTCAGCCTCAGCAAGCCCAGGGCAAATTAAGCCCTGGATGGGGAGGTGGGAAAGGATAAGGAAGCAGTGGGACCAGGGGCAAAGAGGCAGTGGGTGTGGAGCAGGGGGCCATGAGTGATGGGTGTGTGTGATGAGCTTGTGAATAGAGCCTGCCACAGCAGAACCAGGGAATGGATCTTGAAGCTCCATGGCTGGAGCCTACCACCTTCCACCCCAGGGCTCAAGTCTGACACACTGCATCTGGGAAGGCTGCCTGATCTGCCAGCTTTTGTATCTCCAGAAGGAGGCTGGGCCTAACCAATACTTGAGGCCCAAGGGGAGTGGACACTGCTTTGGCCCACCCCCAATAACTGCCCAGGAGGCTGTGGCCACAAGAAAAGTCCCTGATGGCTGCGTACGGCTGCGGTGGCCACGTTTGAGAAATGCTGTGAGTGACTAGTGATCATTATCTTACTTCAGAAAAAACAATGCTTTATATTTTCTTTCTTGCAGCAAGTACCAGAACCAGGAGTGGCAGAAGGTCCTTAAAAGTGGGGGAGACCCCGCTAGTGCCCAAGCTGTGGCTGTAGCTCCCTCTTCCCCGCGTGCTCCTCTCTACCTCTTTCCCTGTCTTGCTTGCACTTACAGCTGGTAAAAAGTAGTGGAGTCGTCATGGCCTCCTGGCCCCATCTTGTTCCAGCACTCCTGAATAGAACACAAACAGTCAAAACTCAGTGATGGCATGGGAGGGAGGTATAAAGATGTATATACTGAGGGAGAGAGAACAAATGGAATAGGAATGAATCCATTTATACATTGGGGCCATAGAATGTGGCTACAATGTAAGAACACAAGAATGTCCATACTAGGTCAGACTATTGGTACATCTATCCCAGTATCCTGGCTTCTGACAGTGGCTGATACCTTGTTCTGTTCATTCCCTCTGAAGCACCAGGCAATTGTTGATTGATCCATTCCTTCTTGTCCAGTCTAAGCATGTCCTTGACCTTCTTGGCGAATAGCCATTGGTGGCCGTGCATCCATGAAAGATAACTAATTCTTGTTTGTACCCAGTTATAGTTTTTAGCCTTCAGAACAACTCCTGGCAATGAGTTTTATGAGATGTTGGGGAAGTTGAATGTTTAAGGCGTTGTAGCTATGTTTCAGAAAGAGGCTGATATTTGATACATTTGGAGGTTGACAAAAGTAATTAGTACCAGAAACTTCTAGAACTGGCTAGCTGCTCTCTAGGCCTAGTTCTGATCTCACACTGGTGTGACCACGAGTTACGGTCCAGAAATCAACAGGCATACCGATTTCTGCAAGAACAGTCTCAAATCAGAAGACAGAACTCTGTCCTTACCAGTGTTCCCATCTCTGGGTGGCTTGAATTTTCTTTTGGGAAGGTTGACATTTCTTATGTGCAACACCAATGTTGAGGTAGTGTGTGGATGTGCACTCACCATACAAACAAAAACCATAGATATAAATATTTATTTTAAATAGTTCATAAGTGTGGAAGAAAACATATTAAAACAAGGGATAATTAACAAGCAGCAATGCTTATGATTATTTTGAAATCAAATAAAAAGGAAATTAATAGTATCCTGGCCTTAATGCAATAAATTTTAGCATGTATTAATTAGTAACACAGGATTTAAAAAAAATTAAGATCAGAGTTTTAGATACCTGCAACACTCAAAAATAGTTCTGTTAAAAGAATCTTTTTCTTTCTTACCATAAGCCATTAACACAGGGATGGGCAATAATTTTTGATGGGGGGGGGAGCACTCCAAAAATTTGTAAGTGGTTGAGGGCCACACTCTTCTATTATATTAATGGAGGAAGTGCGGGGGTCTGGGATGGAGGCTGGGTGCAGAAGGGAGCTTCGGGTTAGGGATTGGGGTGTGGGATCTGAGAGGGAGTTTGGGTGAAGTAGGGAGTCGTGACCTGGGGCAATGGACTGGGGTGAGGAGGAGGTGCAGGGCCTGGGAGGGGGTTGTGACCTGGGGCAGGAATGCAGGAAGGGTTGTAGAGATTTGGACTGTGAGCAGGGATAGCAGATTAGGGTGCAAGGTCTGAGAGAGGTTTGTGACCTAAGGAGGGGCGTAGGAGGGGATGCAGTGTCAGGGAAGGCGTAAGGGGCTGGAGCAGGGGTGCAGAAGGTTTGGATTACATGGGGTAGGAGGGCGGAAGCGGGGAAGAGGGTTGGGGGAAGAAGGGAGAGGGGCTTGGATTCCAGACATAGGCTCTGACTGGGAGATCTAACCTGGCTCCAAGCCAGCAGGTTCCTTAGCCAGGGTCCCTGCCTTCCAGCCCCTGTACTGCTCAGGGGAGTTGCAGGAGCCATGTTTATTGTTCTACACTGAATGCTGTAACCCCGGGGGATGAGGGAAGGAGGACACTTTGCATGCTGCCTGTCCTGAAACTTGCCAACAGGAACTATTGGGGATGGGGGCAGCATGAGAAGCCTGTCTTCCCTCCCTCCAGGGTTCACAAACACCCACGTGGCCCTGCACCTGACTTTTCTGGAGTGCCAAGTGGGTGCGAGCCGGCTGAGGCTCTTGCTGCTGTGATGAGCATCTTTTGCCCAGCCCTGAAGTAGAGGCTGGAGCCAGCTTCTCCCTTTATAGCAGGCTGCAGCAGCAGATGCTGCTGCTTCTCCTGCTCCGAGTGGGCGAGTTCCCCGCCCCTGCTTCCCCAGCTGAACAGCTGAGTTCCTGCCCATGTGGGGAGCTCTTAACCTCTATGCAGGCCGGGCACGTAGCTTACAGAGAACCTTGATCCTCACCCTGCCCCTCTCTCTCTTTCAGGAAGCTAGAAACAATGACGCCTAGCCAGGAGCAGTGCCTACACTCACCAGTGGGATTGTCCTTGGCCCCCATTTGGGGAAGGAGAAATGGTCCTCCTGGCACCATCTCCCCCATCCTGTGTACTTATGTAAGGCCAGGCCCAAAATAGTCCTTACCTTGTGACATAACTTCAGGTGACAAATTAGTTCCAGTTATGAAGAAAGGGCAGGAGCTCCCACAGTGGCCAAAGCTAATGCTGGTACAGCCTGGCCTCCATCCCTGCTGTGGGTGGTCAGGTTATCCATGTGTGGTACAGTCCATTGGTCCAATTATGGGTTTCTTTCCTTTGCAAACTCAGGATAACAATCCCAAGCAGACTGCTGCCTTTCTGCCTACTCAGCATGAACCTGCCATTTTTTGGCACCATATTCAGTAAATAACTGCTTTAGGACTAATTTTTTCTAGCATCATAGACAGCAATTAGGGTTGAAAAAGCCCTGTTCAGTATTTGAATTTCTCTCTCCTTCAAGAGCAGGATATGGGCCTCTTAGGTGACAGAGGATGTATCCAACAACAAGCTGTACACACTTGGCATTAGAGAATTGTTTTTCATTTCTGTTTGCTCTCTTTCCATTTTTAAAAGTCCTAAATAGTTAAAAACAATAGAGATGGGACCAAGATATTCTGTTTTTTCACCTGAATCAAAACAATACATGAGCTCTGCTAATTTCAGCGCTTCCAGGGGCTAGAGAGAAAGAGACAGGGCCCCTAGTGTTTAGTCACTTACATGAGCTGTTAGAATAATGACCAGCAAAATTCACAATCTAGTGTGAGGATCCTTTTTAAAGCCCTGGCTTTGTTGATGTTTCCAGTGGGAAACCACTTTGCAAAGGGCTGAGGCTGGGAGAGAATCAATATAAAGCAAGGGGAGACAGAGGAAACAACACAACCAAGGCCGTGTTTATGCTAGACTTTTGTGAACTTTCCCACTGTTGCAAGGTCTGTGGGTGGTTGTACTAGTGTACAGAGGGTTCCTGGAACTCTCAGCATTTAAACACTAAGTTATCCAGCCCTGTTCTGAACAAGGCTAGAAAACAATGGTTAAAATGCCAGTTGCTTGCTGTGATGAGCTGTCTTTCCCACACTGGCCCTGAGATGGTAAATTAGACCAGGCAGGCCTAATTAAGCAGCAAGTGGGGGAGAGATGTAATAGGCTACAAGGAAGCTACTAATTAGAAGCAGGCTTAGCTGGGTAGGAACAGAAGGGGCTGTAAAAAGCCCAGGAACTGCAAGTAGTGTGTGTGTGCGTGCGTGCATGCGCTGCTGTACTCACATGCGGAAGGCCACCCTTTTGGAGCTATGTGCCTGGCTCGCCCGTGCCCTCTGGAGATGCGACACCCACCTGCAGCCTGACATCCCCCCGGAGAAGTGGATCGCAATCGGAAAAGAGCTCTTTCGGAAAAGGCGTTCTTCCTTGTAGAAAGAGGAGTACCGCTGTCGGAAAAATCCCTCTGTTCTTTCAATTTACTTTAGAAAGAACGTGATCGCAGTGTGGACGTAACGCAAGTTTTGTTGGGAAAATGGTGGTTGTTCCAACAAAACTCTGTAGTGTAGACATCCCCAGAGAGAAGAAGGTGGATAGAAAGGCTGCCAAGGAGTGTGCCTCCCATACTTCTGCCAGTGGAGCTGCGCTTATGGTGATGTGATAACCAGTGCCAGGGAGTTGAACCTGGGACCTCTCCTGCTTGAGCTAAAGAGGCAGACTCTGTAGCTAGGGGCTGGAACAGACTCACAACCTTGGTGAGGTAACCATGGGGGGAAATGTATCCCACAGACCAGAGGGTAACAGTAGCAACAGTGGGCCAAATTCATCCTGGGAGCAATTCTGGTGAAGCCAGTAGAGTTGCACCTGGGATGAAGTTAGCTGCAAATATTCAAAACTAGTAGGGTTAGATTATAGTTTCACTTCTGCTGGTGTAGAACAGGAGTAACCACACTGAGTTCTGTAGAGTTAGTTACCCTAGTTCTAATGATCCAGGCATTAGTTACTATTAAGCTCATAAAACCAGCCTCCTGGTTTGGTAACAGTGTGCTTGTGTATTGTAACTGGGAGTCTTTAAAATGCAAAAATAGCTATAAAAAATAGTACTTCTTTGCTTTAATTCAACTTTTTCTGAATGGATGTGGAATAAATTCCTGATCTGTTCTATTTAGGTTCTTAAACCCTGCTTATCACTGTAGTATTTCAGGGCCTTCCAGTCTAGGTCACCTGCACTTTCCAAAGCCTGGTTAAACCTAATGGTTTTACAATCTGTGTCCATTTTAAAACAGAAAGAGTATCTGCACAAGCCACATTCTGGGTGGCTGTGCTATCCACAGGGGCCTCTTATTCCAGGAAAGGCTTCCCCCATCAGGCCTGCTGTTGTGTGGGAAATGTTCTTAGTGAGATGGAATTGGATGATGTAACCAGGGTCTTCTTTTTGTGACCCTGAAAACCCCATTAGTGAATTGCTATGTAAACTTCAGGGTTAAGGGTGCTTTGTTTACATTAAGCCTCATCTAATACTGGTTTGGAAGCTATTTGTACCCCAAAGGCCTATGTTAGATGGAACTTTCCTAATGTTATTTAGATCCCATGTGCCAAGAGATCAGGAGCTACATGGCTGAAACCCAGTGCTCGCCAACAAAGCAGGCCTTCAGCAAATAGCACCTTGGGTGAACTTTGTATTTTTGGCACCCCCCCATTGCCATTGGTCTCCACTGGCTACTGAGCATCCCTCCCCCCATTACCTTTGGTGTACTGGTATCTTTCCTTCTGCGCTCCTGCTCTGGCGTGTGATGCCTAGTGTTCGGCATGTGGCTCAAGGCGGGCTCTGTGTTGTCACGTAAGGGCTGCATCTTGCAGATACAGCCCGTCTGCAGCTCTCTGGCTGATTCTACTCAATGGGGCACCATTTCAGATTTTGGTAGGTGGATGAAAACTTTATGCAATTATGCAAATGAAGCATAGGATATTCAAATCCATGCTTCATTTGTAATTTCGCTTGTCTGCATTTGCATTCTTCTCTCGAAGGAGGAATGCAATGTAGACATACCCTTAGGCACCTGAAAACTCTAGGGTTTATTGCAGATAAGAGGAAATAGTTGACAGCAGCACTATATATAATCTACTATATATTTGTGAGGGTCTGTCTGTTTGTTCAAGAACTCCTCCTAAATGGTAAGAGCTAGGACCACCAAATTCGGTATACAGCTTCCTCTTATCACAGCTTAAAGCTAGGTAAGGAGTTGGTTGTGCCCGGAAAATGGGATGTGCCTGGAATGGAATTGCTTCTCATAAAACCATACAGAAAAGAGACAGAATCACTAGAAAGGGGCTGGCTGGGGGCACAACCACCCTATCTGGGACTGCCCCAGCACTGAGTCTCCCACCCCCCAGATGCTCCACAGGAAGGGTGCAGTTGACTGAAGCTCCCCCCCTGATTTGTATGGGAACAATGTTGGGGTTCTCCTTCATCGGGGAAAGTGCACAGTTTGCTGCATTCCTCATTTTGGCTAAAGAGCACAGGGGGCAGACGAACCTGGACCAGCTGGGGAACATGCACCCTTCCCCCCGGTTGTGCCCACTGTAGCTGCAGTGGCCATGGAGAGGCACCTCTCACCAGATCCCAAGCTGCTGCAGTGAGAGAGGGATGGGGCAGTCCTCTTTCCCGGCGGTAGCCTGAATACTGAACCCGTCAACTCCAGCTCTACCCCAGAACAATGTTCCCTCTAATTTTTTCCATCCATAGGTGGAATATATTTTATGTGCCCTGAAGCATGTGTGGATGTGCACCACTAATAGAAACACATGCTGCTAGCTGTAGGCTCTCTGCTAGTCAGGTCACACACACACACGTGCGCTTGCACACCACCTTTGCACAGTAAACAGGAGCCTCCTGGGAGCAGCTATCCAGGGGCAGCTGCAGACAGCAGTAGCGTGAGGAGCACTTCTACCATGAAGATACCTTGCTTGTAACAGTGCCCTAGGCTTTTGCCCTGTTTGCCCATTTCAGAGGCCTGCCCTGCTCTCCAGCACTTTATCTTAATTGAACCTCCCACATCTGGTAACTGGAACAGGCCCTTATTCCCACACCTAGATTGCTCTATCTTATATTCTGCAGCAGCAGTCCAGAATAGCCACACCATGCACTCCCTCCTCTCACCCTAGCTAGGGATGAAGGGGAAGAGTATAAGGCCATCTTGCTGTCTCTATACCACTTGGCAATCTCACTGCACCGGGGTAATTTTCCAGTGGGGAAATCAGCTGCCAACTAGAGAATGGCAATTTTATTCTTAAACTCTCAGTGCTTCCAAAATGTTTGGTTGCTGATTTCACTCGATTGCCTCCTCTCAGGCACCCTAGGAGTCTCTTCCCCCCTCAATGCACATTAGCTCCTATGCCTCCCTTTTGCAACAAAGAAAGCGGCTTGAAGATTACATATTAAAAGCCTAGTAATTCTAGGCTGTCTTAACACAGCCTCTTGCATAGCTTATGGGCGTGAGAATAGGATTTCATTCTCCAGTAAATCCCCCTGAAATGGATGTGTCACCCAACACCAGCTACTTCAGACACTTGCAGTATCCATAAGGCAATGTCTATGCTTACCTGCAAGATTGATGTTCCAGAGATCAATCTTTTGACAATCAATGTAGTGGGTCTAGTAAGGACCTGCAAAATCAAATGCTGAGGGTGCCCCAGGAATGGCGCCAGTACTCCTACTCCTCACGAGGAGTAAGAGAAATCAACAGGAGTGTTTCTCTCATTGACCTCCCACTGTGGGGACGGTGCCAAGGTTTGAATCAAAGTATGTCAACTCCAGCTATGCAATTAATGTAGCTGGAGTTGCGTATCTCGATTTGAACTTATCCCCTAGTGTAGATCTGGCCTAAGACACAGGGCTTGTCTACAAGTACACAGCTGCACTGCTGTAGATGATTCGTGTAAGTATTCCACATTCCCAAGAAGCCATAGCTATGTTGTCGGGAGAAGTTCTGCTATGAGACACAGCTCTGTCCACACCAGGGCCTAGTTGTTGTAGGTTACTCAGTGTGTGTGTGTGTGTATTTTCCTCACTCCTGAGCAATGCAGTTATACTAAGATATATCTGAAGTATAGATGAGGACTGAGAACTACATCTGCAGAGTAGGGATGTACCTACATGGCTCCCATTCAAATTCTGGGGAGGTTTTATGGCTAAAATCCTGTGGAATGCTTTGAAAATTGAGACTACAGATTCTCTCCCCCCCTTTTCCCACTCACCAAAATGAGGGCAAAGTGGTGAGTCATTTTAGTACTGCCACATCTTGAACTTTTATTGCAAGATTTACAATTCGTCAGCTTTCTTACAACCCCAGATCCTTGGTTCCATGAGAATCACAGTTTCTTGTTTTTAAAAGTAAATTCTGTCTCTCCTGGTTGGAAATGTGACCTATATGCATTGAAAAAACTCAAATAAAATGAGCACACACATTTTTATTTTAAGAAAACTCTCAATTTTGTGAAGCCTGGCTCATCGTATTTGACTGGTTGGGAGACAGACACCATACAGGAAGCTGAGGAGGGTTTGCTTTAATACCATGCCCAGAGTTGATTCTGCTCTATAAGAACTTTTTATTTAGCTTCACAATGCCCCTGTGAGGCAGTGCAGGTATCCCTACTCCTTCACACAACACACAGTAACCTGTGGAACTTGTTGCCAAGGGATGTTGTGAAGGCCAAAAGTATAACTGGGTTAAAAAAGAACTAGGTAAGTTCAGGGAGGATACATCCATCAATTGCTATTAGCCAAGATGTCTAGGGAAATCCCATTCTGTGGATGTCCCAAAAGGCTGGGACTGGATGACGGGAAGTGGATCACTTGATAATTGCCCTGTTCTGTTTATTCCTTCTGATGTATCTGGCACCAGCCGTTGTTGGAAGACAGGATACTGGGCTAGATAGACCGTTGGTCTAACCCAGTGTAGTCACTCTAATGTATGGTCCAGAGTGACTTGCCCAAGGTCATACAGAAAATCTGTGGAATATCAGGGACTTGCTCCCAAGTCTTAAGCTAGCACCCTAAGCACTTTACCATTTTTCCTAATATAGTTATATTGACTATTCCCACATACACACTGCAGTGTTGGGGTTTGGTGTGAAAATGTCCTGTACATACACACTGAAAATGATGATTGTTCCCCCACAGACCTCCTTCCTGCTTAACGATTTTCCCCTTGAAGGACAAGATCAATATGTCTGGTGGAGTGCTGGCACTTCCTTGTGTGAAGAGGAGATGCTGTACCCTAGAGGACACTGCTCTCCAGGACAGCAAATTGTCACTCTGAGTTATTTAATGAAAAACACTGCCGTGTCCATGAGTCATTTGGAGGGAAAGATTGCCGTGTCAGGACTGAGGTAAGCATGTTTGCATGCAACTGCCCACCAGAGGCTTTCTAAGAACAGGTGCAGTTGTTGTATTAATTAGTCAGCATTTCTGACTGTGTCAAAGAAAATCAAATTAATGATAGCTGATATGGAAGAGGGACCTAAGGAACATTGATGACCATGCAGATTTTTAGACAAATTGAGCCAGGGGAATTGTGTCTCTCTAATTTGCTCTTGCCACTTCAGATGCACTATCCTTAAGGCCCTTCCAAGAATGGCTAAGCATTGAGCAGCTGAAGGCTTAACAAATGTGTGTTTAATAAGGAATGTCCTTACCGGGTCAGAAGAGCGGTCCATCCAGACCAATATCCTGTCTTCCAACAGTGGCCAATGCTAGATTCTGCAGCAGGAATGAACAGAACAGGTAAGTTATCAAGAGATCCAGCATCAGGCAGGTAGTGACTTAAGATGTGTCTATTTTGCAATTAAAAACCTCAGGCTGGCCCGTGCCAGCTGACTTGGGATTGCGAGACTCAAATGCTTCCACTCTCAGTGGAATAAAGTATAAGTCAGATGATGATTTCCCAGGTTACATCAGTAGTTAGATACATTCTGGTAAACTACTTAAATCATAAGAACATAAGAACATAAGAACGGCCGTACCGGGTCAGACCAAAGGTCCATCTAGCCCAGTATCCTGTCTGCCGACAGTGGCCAGCACCAGGTGCCCCAGAGGGGGTGGACCGAAGACAATGATCAAGCGCTTTGTCTCCTGCCATCCTCTCCAGCCTCTGTCAAACAGAGGCCAAGGACACCATTTTATCCCCTGGCTAATAGCCTTTTATGGACCTAACCTCCATGAAATTATCTAGCTTCTCTTTAAACTCTGTTATAGTCCTAGCCTTCACAGCCTCCTCTGGCAAGGAGTTCCACATGCT